>CM060444.1:158604584-163992084 GCA_030545235.1 Helianthus tuberosus
TTTACTTTTACCACCTACAGTATTTTCCCCGATTATTTTTGGTTAATCTATTATAATTAACAAACCCATTTTTGGGGTGTTACAAAAATTTTCGTGATGCAACTACCATTAAGAGGAGTAGAGATGTAAAAATCTACTTGCTAGTTCCAAAAGTGGAAATTCCAATAAAAAAAGTTTAAGAACTCTACTTGTTCGGCTAACTAAAATAGCATATGTGACAGGATAATGGCGTTAGCCCGAGTTAATAGACGTGGTTCTTACGTGATAACCTCTAATGGAGTTTGACATAAGTCCCCGAAGGTCCTAAATGCACGTTTCCTAAATTCTCCAAGTTTGTATTCGGTGTGTAACTGTTTTGTGTACCATGTATACCACAACATTAGTGCACTATTAAAACAAATTTTTGACTCACTGTTTTTCGGTATACTTTCTTCCTGAATCCACAGCTGATGATAAACCCGTCAGAGATCAATCTTAGATTGGTAGTTGGATCCTTTCATTTGGTTGAATAAATCGTTAATCCTCGGCAAGAGTTACCGACTCTTGATGGTTAGCTTGTTCAGCTCCTGGTAGTCGATGCACATTCGAAAGCTATCATCCTTCTTTTTGTCGAACAACACTAGAGCTTCCCAAGGCGAGAAGCTCGGCCTTGTGAATTCTTTTATCGGATAACACCTGAAGTTGCGTGGATAATCCTTGCATCTCTGATGGCGCATGTCGATAGGGTGTTTTGGCTACAAGCGTGGCGCCTGGAACCAAGTCAATGCGGAATTCGACTTGTCGTTGAGGAGGTAATCCTAGTGAGTCTTCGGGGAAGACTTCAGGATATTCCCTTACCACAGGGATATCTTCAAGCTTTATAACACAACCTCTTAATCACTTCATTCATCTCTGCTAACTTCCCGCTAGCCAATTCTATCGAATACTGGATTCCTAACTTACTAACAACTAAATCATGCATGTTTCTTAAAATCTAGAGATACGAAGCTAAAATCGGCACCCGTATCAAACATCACAGATGTATAACGTTGACTAATAGTGAACGTACCAGTAACCATGTTTGGATCCTAGCGTGCTTCCCTAGCTCCGATGTTGGACACTCTTCCACGTGCCTGATTGTTTTTAGGGCAATATTTCCTAAAATGCCCCAAATCACCGCAGTTAAAACACCCTTGACCACGTCCTTGATCATTACCATTTCCGCCTTGATAGTTGTTGTTGTCGTTGTTTCCTCCGCGATTTCCGCTATCATCTTGACCTTCATTTCCACGTCCAGTGCCATGCCAACACGTCTCCTTGACATGCCCCACTTTGCCACAGTTATCACATTTTCTATATCTGCATCGCGCAGTATGATGACGTCGGCAATTGTCGCACTTAGGTAGGTTACCCATGTACTCTTTTCCCTTTTTGGCATTGTTGTTGTTATTCGCCCGAGTACCCTTTTTGAAATTTGTGAACGTCCTCTTGTTATCTCCAAATGGCTTCACATGAGTCTCCTTTTTCTCCTCCGAGATTGAAAATTTTCCCAGTCTAACCACTTCTTCAGTGAGCGCCACACTTAAGTCGATAGCATCGGTAATTGTTGGAGGCTTCGATGTTGTCACCATGCTCAGAATCTTAGGTGCTAATCCCCAGATGAAACGTTCGATCCTCTTAAACTCTGGTTCCACCAAATATGGAACAACTCATGATAAATCATGAAATCTCTGCACATACTCAACTATCTTTGAACCTTCCATTTTCAAGTTCCAAAATTCAGTTTCCAACTTCTGGATTTCTGCCCTCGAACAATACTTCTTACGCATCAGCTCTTTCAATTCATCCCATGTCAAGGCATACGCAGCAGTCTCACCCAACGTCTGAACCTGAAGGTTCCACCATGACAGAGCCCCATCTAGAAGCAGTCCAGAAATGTACGTGACTTGTTGCTTTGGAGTACAATTGCTCAATCGCATAACAGAATCCGTCTTCTCAACCCAGCGCATGAAGGCTACGGCACCCCTAGTGCCGTCGAAATTCAGGGGTTTGCAGCCCAAGAACTGCTTGTAGGTGCAGCCTGCGACATAAGCAACGTCATTCACATAAGCATTTAGCAAAGCACGCTTGGAAATGTCCAAACGTTTTGTGATGTGTCTTAATTGACTTAACATTACCATTTGGTGGGTTATTCCCTAAGGTATCTCCACTGTGTTCGGAGCGGAGGGCCTCGTGTTGTGCGATGGCCTATGAGATGCACTCTTGTAGTTCCGCCTCTGTCATCGGCAGAGGGTTGTTGGTATCGGTGTTCCTTCGAGGCAACATCTTCTAAGAAGAAGATCGGATAGGTCAGGTATTATTCGTCAAGTAAGTATATAGTCGTCCAAAGGTCGTATGTACGCGTATATATAAGCATTTATCATAGCAAGCAATCATGCAACAACATAATCATAGCACAACATGCAAATCATTAAAGTGTTTAGTGAGAACATGACGATTGAGCTTTCATTAGTTACCAACCACAGTTACATTGCTTACAAAGTGTATCACATCAAAAGGGACATAGGGTCACACTACCCTTTTTCAACAGTCTATCAATGTACTAAAATCACATAGTCAAAAAGGGGTCTTCAAAAGTCTTCATAATCTCGGCTCAATAGTAGTGCTCTCACCAAAGGTAATGTATCTTCATAAGACCAAAACCTAATGTACTGATGGCGGAGGTGGAGAAGGGAAGAAAAGCAATCTGCGAACATGTGCAAGCTCCTCCTCGAGCTCGTATACACGGCAAAGTAAGTAACTGGTCTGCTGCTCGATAGTAAGGAAACGAGCAACAAAACCTGGAGAAGGTGTAAGAGCAGCAGGTGAGAGTGCAAAAGAAGAAAATGATGAATTTGGAGGAAAAAGTGTACCGACAGAGACATGGTGGAGGACGTGGTGTCAGCTCAAGCTCCAAAACTCTACGACTCAAAACCTCAAATTGTAGCTAAAGTGACAGGAGCAACTCATCCCGTGTGTAGCCTCCATAATGTGGGGGATGATAGGGGTCTGAAATCAGCATAGTGTATGGTAAGAACCATCAGAATGGCTTGTCCAGCGGTGAAGAAGTGAAGGGAGCAAACGGTGCAGCCTGAGGGATCTGTGGAAAAGCTACTGATGCAAAAGGATCATCATGCGGGTGCTGACCTGGAGTACCTTCCCCTGGACGGGGTTCAAGGATGTCCTGAAGGAAAACAATCGGCAAATCAATGCGATGGACATCGGACTCTACAGGAAGGAGAGGAGCAACATCAGCGGGTGCGGGTGGAGGAATAAATGGCTCGGCAAAAGGAAGATCAACAGGTGCATGTACTTGGTCAGGAATAGGGAGTGCAATATCTGGTAATTCAAATGGAACATGGTTAGGATCAGGAATCGGCTCAAGATCAATAGGTGCAACATCAGGCTGACCCAAAGGAACAGGAGCTAGCTCAGGAGCAGGCTCTGGGTCGGGTGGAGGTGTGGGATCTCGAGAAGGTGATAGTGCGGCAGACATAGCGGTGTCGTCATCTAAGTCAGTAGCAAAAAGCTGCAATCCGGTCGTCTGTAAAGCTGAAGATGTCACGGACTCAAAGGATTCTGAAACCGAATGCAAACTGATGTCAGAAGATATCTCCACGACAGGAAGAACATGAGGTGGAACAGTTACAACATCCTCATCTATCTCCCCATCTCCCTGGGCGTCAACTGGAGGTCCGTCTACATACAAATCGACATCACCCTCGAACCAGTCATCGATAGGCCAAGCCTCGGGAGGAATGACCACAGGAGGTACGGCATCGAGGATCGGAGCCACGATGTGCTCGCCATCGGGGTGACCAATGATGAGGTGATCATGGACTGGAACAGGAATGACAAAAGGATCCTCGTCAGGGAACCATCAGCAAGGGGTAAATCATCGCCAAAGTCTGGTAGTGCGAACGGCTGGAAGTCGTCCTTGTCCTTGGACAGCATGTCAGGATCACTCTCAGTGTCTGACGTATATATCTCTGGTTCAGGTATCACCTCATCGTCTGAAACGACAGCCACCGGGTCATGGGTATCCGACAATCCATTCTCTGAGGATAACATATGTGCCTGTAACGTCGTTATCATAGCATGTATACCTATAGTAATCACTAACACCTAGTATATGCAAACAAAGAGAATTTATTATGTAATCATGTATTCACATCATCCTTTATGAAACTGTTCTGTCTTTCCTAGTTTACCCCATGCAGACGAAACCACCAATGTGACCTTGCATTGTGTTTCTTGTCTTTCCTTTTATAAAACGTTTGTTCCATGGATCTGGGCATTTTATGTATGCAATGAAAAGTATGTTGTAAAAATATTTTCGTGGAAGAGCCCTAATGATTGTAGTCTAGACTCGAGAAGGAATCCTAGTTCGCTACAATCGAAGCTCTGATACCAAACTGTCACACCCTGACTTTTGCGGAGGCGTGATTAGGTGTGACTTGCTTAATATCATTGCATTCAACCATAACAAACATCTATATGATAAGACCATGATGTTCATCCATAAATTAAGTTCAAAACATTTCAATCGTCATTGTTTAACACCAACTAAGACTTCAAGTTTACATAACAACCCATTATTTTAAGATCCCTACTGGACTTCACAAAAGATACTTAACAAAACGATGCTTTGAACCATGTATCCTATCATAGATATTATATATGATCCAAACCCTTCAACGTTGGATGACATCATTTATTGAAGAGACATCTTAAAAACCCTTGATACCCCGCCAGATCCATATTCAGTTTCCTGAAATACATGTAGTTTGAAAACATCAACAAAAGTCGAGCGAGTTCATGTGTTTTGTATGTGTGCACGAATAACCTTGTAAAACTTCTGTATGTATATATGTTTCTGTAAACTGGTATGAAAGCAACAAGGAAACAGATCAATTAATGTGTAGCTAATACATTAATATGTGTGCAATGGTGTAGCAATGGCTCAATCCTTTATGCGTGTTTCCTTCCAGCCTCCGGCTGGAAGACATAGTCACCTCATGGTCCAACCCGCGGGCTCATGGGCGGGGCTCGCAAAACCCAATAGATCTATCACTCATGTCCCTCGGTCCTTAAACAAGGATTAATGGTCTTAGGTTACTCGCCTACCCATTCACATGATCTAACTGTACCTTTCCTTAGCTAACCATACCATATGTAAACGTTTGTAAACAATTTGTAACATGTACTTCACCCCCGAAGTTATAAAACTGAAAACAGTTAAATGAAAAGGGGGACATGAACTCACTGTTTTGCGTTCTTCAATTCAATCCAACGTAACTCACAGCTGATACTCGTTCACACGACTTCCTACAAACGTACTACGGTTTATTAGACGGGTGGGTCGTGCCTTGACCTTGGTCTTATTTAGTATTTTTGAGTTACGTTTCTTTGTGTCATCAATGTTATTCCAAGTATATAATTATTTGTTAAAATAATAAATATTTTAACTTAAATTATATTTATTAGATTTTGGAACATTAGTTAAAATAATATATTTTAACTTGTCACATAACGTATTTGCACATGTATAACTTCCCCAATGATGGGTGTATTCATACTCGTATTCTTAACCTTATGTATTTTTGCCAAATATCGGTGGCGTATTCCGGTGTATATTTATACGTACGAGAATACGTATTTTATTGTGTTTATTAAGTATTCATATACTTAATTTCGTATTAACTTTTCCAGAATAATATTTCCAATAAAAATTTGTCAATATATATATATATATATTTTAAGAAATATTACATAGAAAAATTATTTATAATTTTTCCCTTGGCAAAAATATTTGTATCTTCATATAAACCTCAAAAATAATATATTTTCAAGTCTAGCTTAGAAAATATATATAAATCTATTTTTCACCCAAAAATAATGTATTTCATGTTTATTTAAGAAAATATATATTTTCTCCCAAAAATAATATATCTTCTAATATTTCTAAGAAAAATATATTTTTACTTACCAAAAATAATATATTTTCTCCTTGTAAAAAATATGACATATTTTTGTATTAATTGTAAAAATCATATTTTTGTTATCTTGTGTCCAAAATACCACTTATCAAAATATACTTATGAATTAAATTCCGGAATATTTTTGTGAGTTATACTCCTTGTTCGGTTTCTCCAATATTTTGGGTATAAATTATGTATTCATTTCTTGGAATTTTGGTAATATTTTGTATTGTAATTTTTTGTATTTTGGTGGGTTATATTATTTCAAGTCCTAAAATAATATAACTAATACATATAATATACAAATAATCACACACATGGTGACAACTAAATATATATTCTCCTAAATACATATTTAGTCACTTTTATTTACAAAAAAACCAACCTCCAATATTTATAATTTTTGTAACAAAAATTATGGCAAATTTATATGAAAAATCATGGTTTAAAATATATTTGTAGATATTTGTTTAAAAATATTTTTCTAAGTGTTTAAATTTTTGAAAAATTTTGCCATAGTTTCCCCTTAAAAATGGAGGTTTCCATGCTTTTAAAGCATATCATTTTCTTTTATAAATCACCATAATAAACAACAAATCAAATAACACTTACCAATTTGCCAAAATCATGTCATAATCACTACTTCATGAACTTAAAAATTTACAAAAATTTGTAGTAACTCACTAGTGTGTTTAGTAGGCTTGGTTACCCTTTAAAGTGTGATTGTTCATTTAAAAACATCATTATTGAAGAAGTTAGATGTTTACAACTTATAAATAAATTTTCTAAAAATATTTCTTCTTGAGTTTTTCTTGTTAAACATATATTTCTACACTTGATTAACCACTAAAAATGTTATTAATTTCTTTAAGAACCAAGTTTATATAAATCTTGTATTTTTAACTTGGTTTCTTGAAAATCATTATTGAAATCATATGTTTACAAGACTTTATATTCACTTTGATCATCATACTTCAAGAAAACAATTTATATTTCAAGTTCATGCTTTACATAAGGATGATCATAACATAATCATCCTCTCATCTTGCTAGATTATGTCTTTAATCACTATCTAGCAAGATCATATGATGTTTAACATTATTAACACAAACAATCAACAAGCATAACAACACTTAAACAACATGATTTCTTATGATTTTTAGCTTATGTTCATGATTTAATTTCTTGATTCATAGTGTTCTTCATGATTATCAACTTATACCATCTTTTAACCAACTTAATAAGATGTAAAAAATAGATGTAGATGATCTTACTACTAGCTCATGGCTAGGGATGAACACAAGAAGATGAAGATGATATTCTTGGTGGTTAATAGCTTGTGAGAGAGGTCCTTCCACTTCCAAAGGCTCCAAGCTCCTTAAACAAGCTTCCTACACCGTTGTATGACTTGTAAATGGAAGAAGATGAGGTGAAGATGGTGGTGATGGAGGTGGTGGCTCACAGCCGTGAATGGAGGAGGAGGGAACGATAGTTTTTGTGTGTTATGTTGGTGAGAATGAAGAATTATGGGAACTAGTGGTTTATAAGTAAATTTATCCAACATTTAGTTAACTAATGTGCAACATGTTCCCAAAAGATTAAACAAGATCTATTTAAATAATTGAAACAAATCAAGTGGTGGGCCACCCTTGTTG
This sequence comes from Helianthus tuberosus, assembly GCA_030545235.1. Classification (NCBI taxonomy): domain Eukaryota; kingdom Viridiplantae; phylum Streptophyta; class Magnoliopsida; order Asterales; family Asteraceae; genus Helianthus; species Helianthus tuberosus. The sequence goes on from CM060444.1 coordinate 158,612,239, forward strand.
GGGCCGTAGGTGGGGGGTGTAGAGTTGGGTTGTAATTGATAGTTAAGGTTATAGTTGGAATCTAAGGGATTTAGTTAGGGTATTAGTTGTTATGTTGTTATGTAGTGTGTTATGATGTTCGGGGACCATTACTAGCTCGGAAATGATGAAACAATGCTTCGAGTGAAAATTTGGTGTTTCGGGTAGTGTCTGGTTGTTCGGTTGGTTACCGGTTCGTTAAGGTGCTAAACTATGCAGTTTAGTGTGCTTTATGTACCCTTTTGTGACAGTTTTGCTTCCCGACACTTAGGAAAGCATTCTGGACCATTTAACCATATTTCTGCATAATATTAAGTTGTTTAAATGCTTAATTTAGCTGAATTTTGCTGAATTCTGCAGTTTATGTGAGTTTTAGGCACTTTCCGGCACTTAAACTATCACTAGGAAGGCAGTTCTGTGATCATTACTTTCCTACACACTATACTAGTGTAACTCTTAGTTTCCGGCTCATTCTGTGTCTCAATACCATGTCTGTCTATGTACTGATCTCCGTCAGCATTTTCCTTATTTGTCTGATAACTGTGCTATCTTTGTTTCGTGCATCATTTAAATCAATAAGTTTGCATGCAATAATGATATGATTTTTTGCAATATATGATGCACATGTATGCATGATAACAATAATCAGGGAGCATTCATGTCATAAATGTTAAATCAACACAGTCATTAAAGCATTAATCATCGTCTATTCATTGTGCGGATACATGCAAATTTGACAATTGTCACACGGAACGTGTTCAAGATGATACCTTGATGCAGGTACTATACATATAATTTTTTAGTGCTCGTGCGCATGCATGTGTGTTAGTGTTTATAGTGGAGGGTTCAATACATAACCATTAATAATGAGAGAACTGCGAAAACCAATATGGAAAAGTCACTTATTTATGTATTATGGTTATGTACAAACAAATTTATGTGTATACATATATTATGAACATCTACACGTGTGTAGATTCACTAAAATTCTCTAGTATTTGTAGGTGTTTGAAACTTGTTATGAGAAAGTGAGAGAACAAAAATACGGAAATTAATCAATAGAGAGAGAATCTAATCTTTTACAAATAACAATTATGCAATTTTCATTTTCATTTTTAATAATAAATGAATGGTTCTCGCATTTTTTGGATTTTCCATTCCAGATAGATGCTATCAGGGTTGCTTGTTAAGGATGAAATGTTCGGGTGACGTTCTTGCTAGGCAGTTACACAAAGGTACTTTGCCTCTGCATTACAAATACTTCCTACATATTCTGATCCAGTGTCTAGGAAAAAGGAAAGTTAGGTATGATATGGCAACTAGTAGTGTTTTGGGAATGATGATAGCGCTAACCCTAAACAAAGACTTCAACTTTTCACGAGCGATTTTTGAAAATATGAAGGAGAATCTTGAGAAGCAAACACGTAAGACGTACAAGTTCTGGGTCTATTCGAGATTTGTGCAGATGATTATAGATATACAAGTTGAGAATCTTCCAAAATAAGCAACAGACGTGTAAAAGATGGATGTGATGACTAGACATACATTGAAGGTGTTGAAATGAATGAGCAAGTACAATGAGGGAACTGTGCCTCGTAAAATGATAGGTAACGGCACGATATCCATTATCAAACTGGAAACCATAAAAATGAATACATGTATCGGTACCGACGTTGTTCGGTTTGGTTTGATACGCAATGGTATAGTACCGTATCAGTTTATTGAAAACAAAAACATTAAAAATATATACTAGTACCAATACATATGCTCATCGGTTAGTTTCGGTTCAGTTTGATACAACAGCAGTACGAAATCCGTTTTCATAAAAATTTATATTTCAAATTAATCTGGCAAAAAAAATAAACATAGAACACAATTTATTAGAAAAAAACTAAATGATGAATGAAATATTATTAAAAAAGAAACAATACTTAAAATTAATAAAATACTATTCATGATCTGTTTTGTTTTGGTTTGGTTTGGTTTGGTAAAATAACGACACGATATCCATTTTTAATAAATTATATATCGTAATATTTAGAAATAAATAAACATGGTTACGCAATTAGATTTTTTTTTTAAAAGTTAACGTATGGAAGTTAGTAGAAGAAATCAAATTAAATGATGAATTATGTAGTATTATCAAAACTAAAACAATTGCAAAAAATAAGATTACTTCATCGTAGTTATCAATCATATGTATTTAATAATAAAACAATAACAAAAATAAATAGAGTAATAATAATTCTACTCTAGGTCCATTTGGTAATTATTATATTACTAGCATTGCAGACCAACTCGTTACCTAAATACCCAGGGGCGGATCTTAGTGGAGCCGTGGCAGGGCCACGGCCCTAGCAAGTTTTTCGGCCGTAGTGCTAATTTTCCGCATTTCGATCGAAATTTTGTATATATACTATGTTCGGCCCTGGCAAGTTTTTCGGCCGTAGTGCTAATTTTAGTGCCCGTGTCTTTCGGCCCTGGCAGGTTCAACGGGCAAGATCCGCCACTATAAATACCCCTGGACCCAACACTCAAAACACTGCATATTTTGCCTAACCATGCCTTTGTGCAATATGTTTAAACCACTGTTCCTTAAGTTTAATATGTTCAAGTACCAGTCTCTCAAGCTTAAGCATCTCCAGCTGCTTCAGCCCCTGCACCTACAGGGGCCAAACAACAAAGTTTTTTTCACTCAAGGCTTTGTTGACTAAAGTAGTCTGCCTGAAGAACACTCAGATGAAAATGTTGCTCTTATGACGTTTGAGGAGCATGAGAACTTTTTCTTTATGGCACTTGATTCTATTGAAGAAAGAAATAAGTCTAAACATGAAATGACTGATTCTGATGGCATGAATGTTGATGTTGAGAAGACAATCAATCTAATAAAAACATCTATTTGTGAAAAAGTTGATAAAGAGGTTGTGATAAGCCCTGGTCCATGGAATGCTAGTGAAAGTGATTATGAGTGTGCATTAATGGCTGCTACTCAGGTATCTCCTCAAATTATTAAAGAATTGTGTTATTATAAATGTAGGTAATTGTATTTGCTAACATTTAAGAGGTGAATGAAAATCTTAGAAAAAATATTTTAGATGGTGAAGATCAGTTGGAAAAGATAATTAAAGAGTTTAAATCTAAAATAACTAAACAAGAGATTAGCAGACTAAAACATGAAGCAACCATTACCAAAGTCCAGTTTCAGACTCATGATAGAAAAATATAAAGGTTGTAAAAAGGAGCTAGAGTCTACCCAAATCACTTGTAAGAAATGGGTAGAATCATGTGATGAGTTTGAGATGCTTCTTAACCAACAAACAAAGAGTAATGTGAAATTTGGAATTGGGTTTCTAGAATCTGATAACCAAAGTAACAAAGACATCATTCACGTTGACCCTAAAATGGTTGAAGTCATACCAATGAATTCAAGTGGAACAGAAATTAGAATCACTGAACCAAATGGTAAAAAGATAATTCTTGAAAAACCTCAAGGCTCATCATCAAGTTTTGAAATAGAAAAATATGAATTTAAACCAACTTGGTCTGACGAGTGTGATGTTCTTGAAAATTTCAAAACCAGTTGAATTCACAACCATCGATGGTCTCAAAGCACCAATGGTAAAATCATTCCTATCATGACCCACAAACATATGTTCAAACATCTGTTTCAAAGAAAAGAGACAATGGTAAAAAAGAAAGATAAGATCATTAATCTATTTTATGAGTTTTTGGAAAGAAAAAACATGTGACTAAGGATTTTATCTTTTAAAAGCAAATGTTATGGCGAGTTCAAAGGGTCATGCATAGTAATGTTATGACCCCGAGATCTATGGACGTAGTTTTTAAAAAGCTTAGTTTTGCTATTCAAAAAGGGGTAGCGGCGCAGCTTGTTGCCCGTTTACCAACTATCTCAATGTAAACTTTTACTCAAGAGAGATATAATCTAAAAAGCAAATGATATAAACAAAGGAAATAGTGTATGTGAATCAAATTGTTGTGTACGGTCTGAGGAAAGAAAAACCATGTGACTCAAAAATGTTATTTTTTTAAAATTATGACATCAAAAGAAATGAGTTCAAAGCTAAACCATTTGTTACTCGAGGAGTTGGTTTTAACAAAAGTAAACAAACCACAACCAACTCCTGAAAAAATTGAATCTGTTCAAACACATGTTGCCAGAGCCTTGAATTTAAACCCTATTTATAAGGAGGTTCAAGTCACCAATGCTCCTCCCTTTACCAAATATCCAAGAGGCTATGGGCAACCAGCTTTTCATAGAATGCCTTACATGTATAAGGGTGAGCGGGGCACCTTCGGTGACCCCATTCGGTGACCCAAGTCACCTTAGGGGAACACCGCCGCCATCACTTAGGTGAGGCAATTAGGGGAGCAAGATCGGTGAGAACTCACCGCATGAAGAGGGAGAGAGATGGTGGGCCAGCCTCATTTTCAACCAATCAAAACATTTCTTTTTTTTTTTAATAAAAAAACAAGGGGAGTGGCGCCATCAAATTGAGGGTGTTAGGGGAGTTTAAGAGGGGAGTTGACGTGGCATAACCTGATTGACCGTACGTAAGAGAGGGTCTTAGGGGAGTGCCCCGTTCACCCTAAAGAGTTTGTCAACATGTCTCAAAAGCCAATGGTAAATAGACATCCTCATGGATATAGTCAACTCATTAATGAAAAAAAAATAAAGTTACATTATACATACTATCTATGTCGGTGATTTACTTATTTTTTTTTTCTTTTTTTTTTTTTGTCTTTTCCTATCAACATTTGAATTTTCTTTTTCTTTTTTTCTTAATTTACGTTTTCGGCCCTTATGCTTTGTGTGTTGTTTCTTAAATACCAACTTCTTTTGCAATTTACAGTTTTCATCTACTTTTTAACTTTACGTTTCATCTTTCAAACTTTGCCAGCACCAACCCTCTACTTTGGTTTTCCACCATTACCCCCTTAGCTCTTACACAGTTACGCCACCAACCCTCTTCTTTTGTATTTCCACCAACACCCCTCATCTTTTACACATTTTCGCCACCACCCCTATACTTTTACACTGTCTTTTTTAGACTTTGTTTTTTTACCACTTGCACTATTACTCCATTTTTACACCCGCCCAACTTTAAAAAAATTGCAATTGTAACCCCTAGACTACAACTCATACTTTTCCAAATGCCAATGCATTGTGTTTTACGAAATGTCTTAGGCATTGTGTTTTACACTTTATGTCTACCTTTGTGTTTTACACATTTTTTTGTAATTGTCTTTCACGCACTGTGTTTTACGAATCGTGTTTTGTCTTACTATATGTTTCCACCCGTCACGCGCCGCCGCAACGCGCGGCGGGCAAAATACTAGTTTAATTTTAAAACTATATATATATATATATATATATATATAAGGGGCCACTAGAATGAGAACCACCTCGAGTTATGAGAACCGCGCGAACCACACCGTACGGGGCGAGGTGGACCAAATTTTTTTTTCAAAAACGTAGATGCATGTATTATAAACACATTCGTAAAAAAAAAAATTAAAAAATGCCGTGTGTGTAGTTTTTTACACCACAACTTTGTGGTGTAAAAAACTACACACACGGCATTTTTTTTTAAATTTTTTTTTACGAATGTGTTTATAATACATGCATCTACGTTTTTGAAAAAAAAAATTGGTCCACCTCGCCCCGGATCAAGTAGTTCTCGCGGTTCTCATAACTCGAGGTGGTTCTCATTCTAGCGGTCCCCTATATATATATAGGGAGAAGATCATGCAAGAACCACCTCTTATTGCGAGAACCGCGAGAACCAATGTGAACACAACCAAAAATGCCTAAAAATAGCTAAAAATCACACAAAAAAAAAAATTTTGAATTTTTTAATATTTTTTATAAAAAAATCGCTACTTTTCGAAGCCAAAAAAAAAAACAAAATTTTTTTTTTTTTTTTTTTTGCTTCTAAAAGTAGCGATTTTAACATAAAAAATTCAAAAAAAAAATTTAGATTTTTTTTTTATTTTTTTAGGTTTTTTGGGGTTTAGTTTTTAGCATTTTAGATTTGGGGGGGGGGGGGGGGGGGTTTAGGTTTTTTTTTTTTTTGAGGGGGGGGGGGGGGGGGGGTTAGGTTTTTTTTAGGTTTTTTTAGCTATTTTAGGTTGTGTTCACATTGTTTCTCGCGGTTCTCACAATAAAGGTGGTTCTCGCATGAGCTCCTCCCTATATATATATATACCCTCTCTACCATTCTAAAACTCACAACTTATTCATAAAACACTCTCAAAAAATATTATCTCTTCCATATTTTCATCCATTTTTATGGCGAACCGATGGACCGAGGAAGAGTATATCGCTTTGGCTACGAGTTGGGTGCATGTTGCGGAGTTCGGGTACCCTCTAAATAATGATACTATTTAGAACGAGATTTTGATGCACTTTCGTTATCAAGTGGGTGCAAACAATCGTAATTTGAATCACATTACTAGAAGGTCCAATATGATGCGAGCAAGTTGTGGGTTTTTTGAGAGGATATTTATCAATGCCCTCAACCACGAAGAGGGCATGACTGAAGATCAAGCGATTGAGGCAGCACGTGTCGGGTACGAAACACATACGAACACAAGTTTATGTGATCTTGCGGCTTGAAGAATTTTGCGGGCACATTTAAACAATTAGGCCGTTTGTTCTAGTTTTTATGCATGGTCTTTAATTTAGTCACTTGTAATATTTTTTTAATTCTTGTTTAATGAATCGCTTTATTTTTTATATTGTTTTGATGCTTATTTTTTTATATAATGTTCTAAAGATTATAAATAAAAATCGTTAGGTAATTAATTAATACCTAATTACCCACCTACACCATTTCACCATATGAAATGTCTTAGGTGATATGATGGACATGTAACGAAAAAGAGCAAACCACATGCTCTACCAGTAACATGGTTTTGATGTTTTAAGAGTTATGTTTTTTTTTTTTTTTTTTTTTTTTTGAACGGCAAATTTGGATCACTGACGGACCGCTGGAGTATCATCGTGCCACCAGCAGAACCACCCGATCATATCCAACTCCACTAGGCGATAATGCCTATACACCAATTCAGGAGGAAACCCAATAAATCTGGGAAAAACCCCCTTTGTGGGAATCGAACCCATGACCTAATGGTCATAAGCCTTATCCCACCACCAAGATACCACTAGGCTATAATGCCATGGGTTTTAAGAGTTATGTTTTAATTTCATAAATTCACCAGCATATACTCGGTGTGTACCCCACAAAAGTAGAACAAGTCAAGTGTCAGATTAACTTCAATGATTTGATGCGCAATAACTTCAATGATTTCCGTGTCGTTTCAACTCTTGTACTCCTTAATAGGGATGAGCAAATACCGATACCGTTTCGATCCTGACCAATACCGATCCCGAATTTTGTGTAAACTTGGTACCGATACCGGTACCGAAATACGTCGGTTCGGTACGGTATCGGTATTTTAAGGGTAAAAGTCGATATTTTACCGATACCGTACCGATACCGAAAAATCACAAAAGTGGATACCGTTTCCGGTACCGAAAACGGATCGGGATCGGGATTTTGGGATCGGGATCGGGACGGTATTTTATACCCTATGCTCATCCCTACTCCTGAACTCCCGAGACCTCGAAATCACAATTCGATCAGCAGTAAACATATTCCAACTAAAACCAAATCTAAAACTAATAACTGTACACGAAAAACAGATGTATTTTACAATACATCAGTGGTAGTGGATGTCATAGCGGTGGTGGCGGACTTGAGAAAGACGGAGAACTGAGATAGAGAGACAGAGGTTTTATTTGTTTATATATATTATTAAACATACTGGTAAAATTACTAATCTATCCTTATGTGTAAGGCACATAACATATTTAACTGAAAATTTTAACTAGGTTAGTGCTAAAGGATGTAGGGTGTAATGATTTTCACAAATAAATGATTGTGATTGTAATCATTGAAGTTAGAGGGCATCCGTTGCAATCCGATACAAACATAAATGACGAAAAATGTAATTTACCCTAAAACAAAATATAATTCGGGTAAAGATCAAACACAAATTAGTCTTAGCATACTAAATGTGAGAAGTGAAGATTTTTTTTTTTTTGTGAAACTTTTTTCCCAACTACATAAGCATGATCTTTATAAAAATAATAATATTATATATATTTTTTATGAACAACGATTGAATAGTAATTTTAAATTTATAATAATATATAGTTTTTTAATATTATAATACTTTATTATTATATTTACTTTTAACAAAATTCCTTTTTAAAAACCATATACCTTTTGTCATTTACTTTTTGTTTTTCAATACTTCTTTTTTAAATTATATTGCCTTTATCAATTAATTTAATATTTCTTTAATAACTTGTGTTCATCAATTTAAAAAAAAAAAAAACTTAAGTATGCAGTTATGCTGATTTTTTCCTCTAAACATTCCGATATAAGTATTGTTAAAAATGAAGTTATACTCTAAATAGAGTTTTTATTTGGTATCGTTTTACGGTATGATAATAAACTGGACCGATTATAATGGTTTAATTAGCTTTCTAAACGACATGTTTCATTTTCAAATAACGTTTGTTTAATATTATTATTTGCTCCGTTTCGCCGTAACGCGTGACGCTAACAAATCTAGTAATTAAGAAATAAATAAATTCGTATGATTACTCTAGTAGTGTAATTATACATTTTTTTACTTATAAATTTTATTATTAGATTTTAGGACTAAAATACATGCTCAAATAAATTGAAAATAAATTAAAAAGAAATATATAATCCTGCACTTCTCACGTTTAGTATGTTAAGCTTATTTGTATAATAACCTTACCTCATAAGTATTTAACTATTACACGTATCATATACTTTTAAAAAATGTACAAAACAAAAATTGGTTCAAACAGCTAAACCTCTAAAATTGAACCGTTTGTTCGGTTTGGTCAACCAAGACACCTACCCCGTTTGCTTATTTGGTTTAAACAGTTAACAAACTCCGTAAATGTCGTAAGAACCAAAACCTCTAAACGACTAAACGTGAACCATTTGGCTGGTTTAGGCGGTTCGGTCAACTAAGAAATCCTAGCCGGTTTGGTTATATGGTTTGAGCAGTTCAGAAACTTCATAAGAGCCAGACTTTGAACACTCTTAAAAGTAACATTATTTTCACGTTGGGCGTTGATTGTAGCCCTTGCGTCGGGCTGGTTGTTTCGTGGGACATATGGTCTGGAATCGCTGCCACGATTCCATGTGTCCCGGTTGCGCTTATTGCTGCGCTTGGGCTCTTGGCGGGAAGACTGGCCTTCCGCTTGGGGTTGTGCCTTTGACATGTGCGGTCTTAGGGACCGCTGAGTCTGGGCGTATGTTTTGACCGCAGCCATGACATCTTCCCACTTCTTAGGCAAACCATCTTAGCCAGAGATATTCATAACCATTTGCTCGTCTTTAACGGCAACAATGAAATGGTTAAGTGCCATCTGGTCGTCGACATCGCCTATCTCTAGGCATTCTTTATTGTAACGGACAACGAACGCTTCAAGCGATTCGTTATCCCTGCGCCAGATGTTCATGACGTCCATGGAATCACGTTCATGGCGTCGTTGCTGGCTAAAGTGCGCGAGGAACTTTTCTTGTAAGTCCTCGAATGAGGTCAGTGACCCTGGTGGTAGAGAATCGAACCATGCCCTGGCCAGACTTGTTAGGGTCTGTGGGAAAAAGTGGCACCAGGTGGGTTCATCCCATCTACCGTTGCATCCGGCGCCGACGAAGATGTTGTTGTGATCATCTGGGACGGTGGAACCATTGTATTTCCCAATGTTTAATGGGAATTTTGTGGTGGTAACATCGGCGTGGGCGATTTCTGGGACGAATTTGGAGTTTTCGGCCGCAGATTTCGGCCTGTAGGGTTGGCCGCGGTGATGCTTTGCAGCGCGGAGGTACGTAGTGCGGGGGTGAGTGGGAGGAACGTAGTTGCGTCCTCCTGGTCTGCTGCTGGTGGCATGGGATTCTGCACGGTATGTACCGTCGTCCGGATCGGTATAGCCTTGCCCTTCACGGTGGGACTGGGGTCCCAGTCGACTATGAATGACTATGCTGTAGACTGTCGCCTAGTTTCGCCATGTGGGCCTAGGCGACTCTGTATATGGCTCCTGTGGCGGAACCCATATGTGGAGTCGTCCTCATCAAGTGTGCGGACGTCGCAGTAAGAGAAACCGCGATCTTCGTGCCTGCTTTTGGAGGCCGGATGTGTTGGGGTCCTGCCGTCGTACTGTAAAGTACGACCCGCAGAGGTGTGTGGTGCTGGGGTGGGCCCCGCAGATACTTGCGCTTCTGCGCAAGCTCTGTTGTATGTTGCAGCCAGCATAGCTGCTTGTTGGTCGTACCAGGCATGAAGGTTCATGCCTGTAGGTATCACAGGAGCGTACTGTGATAAATCGTGTCCAAACGTAAGGGATGCGCCCCCTTGCGTTGATGTGCCAATGTGTTCAGCATTTGGGGCTAGGGGAATGGTTCCCGCAGGCCCTTGGTTTGCGGGGTTTAGGTTATCCCCGGTAGTGTTGTTTTGACGATCAGACATGATCTTTGGAGAGAAAGGGATGGTTGGAAAAAGTGCTAAGAGTAGCGGTGGGCGCCAATGATGAAACAATGGTTAACCAGATGGGTTAACTCACTGGTCTCGTCAAGAGGGTTAATCCCTTCTTTCCGAGGATCGTCGGCTGGATCGTCTGGTGGTGGGTTTCTTGCACAAGGAAACAAATTGTGACTCGCAACAAGGAGGATGGGGTGGGGGGTGCTCCTTGTTACCACTCTCCGGCGTGAGAATCAGTAGTTTGCATGGGAAGGAAAGTGTGATAGTAGTAGTAGTGAGAGAGTTCAGAAGTGATACCTCAAACCTGGTTTGGGGTGAGTATTTATAGCCGAGGAGTGAAGGAGGGTAGTTGAATAGCTAGCCTGACATCGCACAGCTATTTGCAGGTGTGTCAGACCTGTCGGTTACGGTGGTGATGCCACGTCCTGCTGTGGTGTCAGACTGTTGTATACACGTGGGCCGGTAGGCGACTGTTCCCAGTGCCACTTGCACTGTGGTGTCAGACCCACTTGCCTCGTAGGCAGGATGCGGTGTCAGGCCGCATCGCTGCTTGCGGTCATTGATGTTGTTCCCGCGTTGGTTGTTCCATCCATGATTTTATGCGGGATGCGGTGTCATGCCGCATCGCCGCTTAGTGACTGTTACTGTTGTCCAGATCCCTTGTCGTGACGAAAATGTTCATAGGATGCGGTGCGGGGCCGCATCGCTATGCGTAACATTTGTTTCCGTCCTTAAGGTAAGTCTTCTCATCATTGGACAGATTGGACCGCTGTGTTCGCGTGTGACCACGCGGACACATGTGAGTTTATTGCTGGTGAAGGTTTTTGATAAGGGTAATGGTCATTCGCGGTCATGCTGACGCGAGATCTGGGACCATACCCCTTCAGACATGTAACCCTAAATCTTAAAATTTGAAAACTTTCATAGTAATATAGACGGAAAATATATTACTGAGCTAATAACATGTACAATTCACATGTTTAAACACTAAAATGAAATCACACAAAAGAGATAAAATCAAAGTCTTCTAAATCAAAATCTATATAGATCTCAAATTCTAATCTGATTTTAACCAGGTTTCACACAGTAGGCCTTTGGACGACATGTTTTCCCCAAAACCAATGTTTTAAAATTCGATTTTTATATCGTACCGGATTTGGCTTAGAAACGGTTTAACCGGATGTATCGGGCGGTTTAACTGGTTCTACCGGACTGTTCAACTGCTACAATCGGCCGGTTTGAACCGGTTTTTAAAACATTGCCCAAAACTGAAGATGGTGGGCTTGGACTACCCAGCGCCATCTGCGATTGTAGACTTATGACGTCGCCTTTTACCATTGGGTAACTTAGGTAGCCGAGCTTTTTTAAAATTAAAAAAAAAATTAATATATGTACGTTGCATATTCTTCTTGAGAGTTGAGATAATGAAAAGTCATCAAACTTTGAACCAAATCAATACCCCACAAATCTTTCTATTTGCATTCATATCTTCTTTTTGACACAAATTTATCAAATCAAATTAAAAAATGACACGCAAGAATGAGGAAAAGAGTGGGACCGTATAAGGAAGCAAACCCGACATCACATTAATTGACATGTGAACATGACGGACTCTTTCTAGAGTAGAAAACGCTATATTCAAAATGTTTCACAACTACAATTAAAAGATTGTAAGAAGGGAGATATAATAACAATTTACCAATGGGGTGGTCCATTGGCAAAGACAAAACCTTTACACCCCTTGAGAAAGGGAGGCATTGGATTCAAGTCTAACAGACGACAAGAATAAAAGAAATTTATCGTTCCAAAAAATATAATAACAATTTATTTGTGTTAGGTGACACGAGTAACTTTTGTTTGATGTGTTATATGAATATATGATATATGATGCTGGTTTCTTTATGGTATTGAATATATATATATATAATCACGCTAACATCAATTTACTCACTTTTTCTAATAAGAGGAAACATGCTTGTGTCGATCTCACAGGTGTATCCCCCTAGCCGGGTTCCGTGAAAATGGGTTTGTGGTGGAGCAAGCGGAGAGTCAAATAAGGTGGAAAAGCACGCGAAAGCTTGTGAGGATAATCAGCATGCCTTTGTCCCTCTGACATTTGACACGTTCGGCTCCTTGGCGCCGGAGGCAGTTCGGTTCTTGTCTAGAGTTCAGTGTGTGGTCCACAGCAACTTTTCGACCCCTCAGGGGCGAGGCTTTGTTTTTAGTAGATTAGGGTTTTCTATTCAGAAGGGGATGGCGGCGCAGTTGGTTACTCGTCTACTTGCTATCCTTATGTAATTTGCCCAAATTATTGGAATGAAATATAATTTCAACCTAAAAAAAAAGTAACTCTGTCAATCATGACATGATAATCAATAGATAGGCTGGTTTAAGTAAAAAAAACTACATCCGGGTTCATGTGGGTAGACTACAACAGGTCAGAATGGATCGAAATAGATCGCTAGAAAACAATTTACGCCTCTTGCGCTATAGTCTCCACCGTCATGGCTAATAACGCTGCCTATAGTCGCACCATTGTTTCGGTCACCACCACATTAGTGTCGACTTCACGCCAACATTGTTGCCTCCTCCCCTATGGTCTCTGCCACCTCGGCTAATATTGTCGCCGCTAACCGGTATAAAAAGATATAAAGAGGGTGAGCCTACTTTGATAGTTATTTTGGAAAGACTCATTTCAACCCAAGCTAACTTTTGTCTAATCAATTTTGACCCAAGACAAAGTGATACCTTTTTAGATCGGCCAGTTCTTAATTGAACTCATTTTCACTCAAGTCCATTGTTAGTAAACCCGTTTTGACCCGACACTGACCCAACCCACCTGTAGAAATAAAATAAAAAAAAACTTGGTTCGTCCATACTTCCACATTCTAGACCATCCTGATGGAGGCGTTTGTGGATTTCAATGGACGGACAACTGACATCCGTAAAACGAGATGGTAATGTGGAAAATGAATGTATCTTTGTGGGAGCATTCCAACAATATTGTTTTTGGCCATCCTTGACCAAAATTTTGTGGGTATGAATGCTCACATATGGAGAGCGTGAGAGGTGAAGGAGAGAGGGATAAGGGAAAGAGGACGCGCTTCTGTCTGCATTTGTTCCTCTTGTTCGGGCAAAACAAGTGTAGCTTCGTCCAATCGTCTCTAATAGGCTTAGTGCATCGGAGATGTTGTGAAAGATGATAGAGATTCGGAAAATGGTGTTATAAAATATGTATATATTAAGAGTTAACTGACATTTTGGTCCCTGTAGTTTGGTGGAAAATGTCACTTTAGTTCAAAAAGAAATTGCGCCAGTTTCGTTCTCAACATTTTTGAAACGTGCCACTTCAGTCCAAAAAGATAACGCGCCGTTAAAAACGTTGAGGACGGAACTGGCGCAAGGCATTAGCTTTTTGAACTGAAGTAGCACGTTTCAAAAATGTTGAGGACGGAATTTCCGCAATTTTTTTATTGAAGTGTTATTTTCCACTAAACCACAGGAACCAAAATAGCAATTAACTCATTTATTAATGATGTGAAAGGTGATTAGTAAATATTTCAAGATTTTAAGATTGCAATTATGGACCCATATTGTCTCAACTAACTTATCTAGTCAAGATTCTCTCATACAAATACACACACTTGTCTTTGTCTTATCTCTCTATTTGTCTCCTATCTATCTTCTCTATCTATATATGCAATGCATACTTAACACCATCATTGTTCATTCTCAAAATCTTGAACTAGAAAATGGAGAACACAAGGAAGAGTGAAGAGAAGAAAGAGAAAAACACTATTCCACCAAGGAGGGGTCAAATTAAAGAGAAGATATTTGAGGAATTGAGAGAGAAATTTCTCAACAAGACAAGAAAGAATCATGTCCCTCCAACTAAGATGGTGAGAGGTATGTAATAGATAATTGATTATTTTATATGATGCCTGAATCAGGTTACGAGTTTCTTTATAAATTCAACTAAGATATGTTAAAAACGAATAGTGACATTTCGGGTTTTATTCTTTTCATTGAAGAAATTACACCTAATGTGTTTGTAATGTTCTTTCTACACTTGTAGGATTGATGGAATGATATTGAGACAAACTCTTGGTGCGTATAATGATGACGTCATCACACGATTCACTTAGGTTTGGTGTTTATTTTACGTTATGTCAAAATGAGATATATCTAGATCATATGTATTGGTGAAAAAGGATAATGTACCATTTTAGTTTTGTTTATGATCCAATAGTCATCATTATAAGTTATAAACTAACCCTATTTCATGTGTTTTATAGTTATTTATTTATAAGAATCATTGAAATGTGAGAAAAAGGATGGTCAAATAAGTTCAAAAGATTTATTGTCTTGAGGGCAAATATCTCATTTTAGATTAATTTGCTGACATCATCGTAAAATGACATCTAAGTTTCTATAACTAATTTCACAAATATACTGGAAAAAGATATTAAACTTCTAAGATCTTAAAGAAAAAAACAAACTGTATTAAAATCTGATGTAACTGATAGGATTCCTTTCCACTATGCGGCGGGAATTCAGTTAGGTTACCTCATTCTCACGGGTCACATATATGTTACCCTTCTTGTGTCGGAAATTCAGTCAGTATAGATTTGCCACTATATGTTACACTTGTTATTGCAACCGAAAAATGAAACTTAAAAAATAAAGTCGTGATATGCCCAAAAAAATATCGACATGTTTTTTACATCGATCGTAAAACATAAAAACGAATACCGGTTAATGTTTTAGATTAAATAAAAAACGTAAGTTAATTATTAAAGATTTTTTATGTTAAGAAACGTAAGTTATTAAAGAAAATTAAATTAAATGACTTAAAAATGTATACGATTGAAGTTAAGAACAAAAAGAACCTTGAAATAAAAGCAAAGTGATCGATCAAAAGTCAAAAGTGGCAACTACTTTTTCCTATAAAGTATAAGAGTTTACGTAGGTATTGTGTTAAAAAATTTATTTATTTTAACATGATATTATATAGAAAAACATCAAATGTAACCATTTAAAACACAATGAAATGCATCCTATACATGAAATCTAAACTACCGTACAAAAAAAAACTAATCAGTGTGTTTTAAATTTAATGTGTATAATAAATATGATTATGTTTTAAATTGTTGTGTTTCTATATTTGTACAATCTCAAAAGAATCTAAAACACCATGCCTGAAATTTAAAACACAATCCCTACATAGAATTCTCACACTTTGTAGGAAAAATTAGGGGCGGCAATTCTTGACACGACCCGTCAACCCGACACGAAAAAACAGGTTTAAGTCGACTAACACAACCTTTTTTTTAAAAAAAAAAATCGGGTTCAGGTTGACCCGTATTAAAAACGGGTCGGGTTCGGGTTGACCCATTAACCGTTTAACTATTTAGCAAAAAAAATCTTTAATGTTTTTGTTTTTATTTTTTTCCGTTTCTATATTACATGGTTAGTTATAAAAATGTTAATTTTGACACATTATATTACTACGTATTTATTTGTCACACTCATACTCATTATTAAACATGTTATCGATACCCCACTTAATACCCAACAACTCGATTATAAATCATCAACTTATATAACTCAATTAAAGATATGGGTTAAACAGGCCGCGTTTGGGTTAACCCGAATTTATATGGGTCGGGTTAAAGTTGAAATATTTGACCCGAATAATAATATGGATTGGGTTCGAATTGAACATTTCAACCCATCAACCCAATACGATTGACACCCTAAAAAAATAACTTTACCTACAATAAGACATTATTTTATGTAAATCTACACTTCAAGCGATGAGATGTTGACTAGCACCGTTTTTTGACCATCGGTTTTTTTTAAGTTTTCGTTACTTTGTAATGTTAACTACTAAATCTACCCGCGCATCGGGCGAGTCCAAATATAAAGTAACTTTGATTTATGCAGTAAAAACCTGACCGTTTCTAAACAAAAGTTACATTAAAACGTAGATAAACTGAATATATACATAAAAATAAGCACGGAAACATATTATACATGGCTCGACTTTTTTGCAAAAGAAATTTACGTCGAACACCAACCTGATCTTATACCGATATGTACATAAAAATAAGTAAAAAATATGTTTTTTAAGTTAAAATAGGTACCACGCGTTGCAATGGGACCAAAACGTAAAAAATAATTTATACCGACAAGAACATAAATATAAAACGTAAAAAATAATTATAAAATTTTTAGAAAGTTGAAGGATTGTAACTGCCAATACTAAATGTTGAAGGGTAAAGGCTAAAAAAAACTTACTAAAAGACAAAAAAAACGTAATCAACCTGAATTTATACCAACATATACATAAATATAACCACGTAAAAAAAGAGATTATATAGATTTTAGAAAGGCGAAGGGCTATAAATGCAAATACTAAATGTTTAAGGTTAAACAAAACCGACTGCCACTGTTCATACAACTTCTTATTGTAAGCTTTATTTTTATAGAATAACTTAAAAGAACAAAATATAGATTAGCAATGACAAGTCAGAACTACAACCGAAGACGTTTGATAAAGTATAAAAGAAAGTTCAACTGGGTTCAGAATAATGAAAGTTCAACTTGTTACTAAAATTTTGGCGGATTGGATTCATGTAACATCCCAAATAAGATATGTTACTTATTCCATAGTGTCATTACAATTCCTTCCGTGCAATAAAACATGCTATTCCTAAGTTCCATTTGAGGGCCAACGGAACCCGGCCCCTGTAGTTCCGCCCAGACATCACCTATGTTGAACAGTGATTGTGTCAAGCAGCAGCCAGAGAAGACCAACATTTCAAAATTACACACAAGGAATCCCAAAAGGGGAGAAATTTAAGAAAATAGTTTTGATACAAACATGTAGCCACATAACTTTAGTGCATAGAACAAAACCTCTAGAACTGAATGTCCAAACCGAGTTCGGTTCATAACAAGCATGGAAACAAAATTCAAAACTTGCATTCTACAATCTGCTTATATTGCACGAAACACATGAGAAAATCCAGTAAACGCCAAATTACCTCCATGATTATCGTGACGGGATGATGATTTCTTTTAAAATTAGGTTGAGTTTCTCCCGGTAAGGTAAGTGATTGTGATTCCGTCAATATGAGGTTTAATTTACGGGTTCCTTGATTTGAATAGATGTTTTTGCCAAGCTTGCTTCAAGTTCATTCAACTCATCCATATCCAGATCATCGTCGTCGTCGTCATCAACGTTGATCTCAGAATTCCCGTCTTCAGAAGCAGCAGCCACATTTGTTGATGTACTTGGTCCTCCTGAAGATGAATTTTCTTGTGCCTGAAATGACAAAATCAACATTCAAAGCAAGTTTCAACTAAAGGAAAGAAAAAAAACAGCTTGATTCATGTATTAATGAATATACAGAGTGTCATGTAATACAACGTAAACGAGTCAAGCTAGGGTTCCAGATAATGGGGAATCCCAACACATAATTTTTAACCACACAAAAACATAAACGGGTATACCGGATACGGGGAAACCAACGAACCCGACAGGTAAAGAATAATGTGTACCTGACGGAAGTGGACAAAATTTTACAATCGATAGGGGTGTAAACGGCCCAAGCATGAAAAACTACTCAGGAGCCCAGCTCAAGCTTTTAAAATAGAGCTCAAATCGAGCCAATCTCAAGCTCGGCTCATTTACACCCCTACAATCGGGTATAGAACAGATATTACCAAACACCGTCCCATACCCGATCCATGGCCATCAGCCGACTTTCCAGCAACACTTATCCACATATTTGATTTTAGCAAAAGCAAACTAGTCAAGTCACTTCCATATATCAGGTGGGGAACATCAAGGTACCTTATCAGCGGTGTTATCAGGTTCTTCTTCTCTGTTGTACTTCTCATATGCCTCAGCATCATCCACAAACACACTCGCATCAGAAAGAAACAACTCCCGCCCACTGCAATACAAAAAAAGAAAAAAAAACAAATTGAGAAAAGAAGAATCTCAAGAAATATCCATATCTTTTTATAAAAATAGTGCGTCAAATATGATTAGGAGAATTGCGGTAACTCAACAATGATATAATGTTTTCAATTAAGTGATTTGGGAGATTTTAATATTTTATGGGTGATTTTAAATCCATTTCCCATGAGCTATTCTACCCGTTTTAGATAGAACGCATACAAACGGACCCACTAATAAGTAAACGGGTCATAACCGCCACACACAGACAAACCTCATCCTGTCATTCTTAGCCCGTTCGGCTCTCTGTGCAGCCAAGCCAGCTTCTTTTTCATCCACCTTCTTCTTCTTCCATTGCATAAAAAGATCAGTAGTCATAGGAGTTGTTGTTTTTACCTTAGAACGCTGCACATTAAAAATAATACGCGATGGTGAGACTTATTGGGTTTCAATAGAGAAATTAATAAAGCAGATAAAGGTTTAGAAGTGTATGTATCAGGTACTTAAACAGAAGGCAAAAAGATGCTACTTAGAGCATTCGCAATTAAGTCCTTGTCCCCATTCATATTATTTACCTAAAATACTTGTTTATTCATAAAATTTGTTCATCTTTTAAAATCCCTTCACATCTGACTCCCCATATATATATTCATAATCAATTAAATATAATACTTTTTTTCACTCACAAACACATTAAAATAATAGGATTGGGGATGAATGTTGGGGGTTCACTTTGATTTCCCATATAATTTGGGGTATGGGGACTCCAATGTAGGAGTAAAAATGAACCAAATATCATATTTTCCTTATAACTTTGGTATGGGGAAAGGGATGGGGACTCCATTGTGAGTGCTCTTAGAGAGTAATTTATTACAATCACTAAAAAGTTAAAGAGTTAACTGCATACAAAGGTAATCAACAAGGGCGGTCCTAGGTACTTGCCTATGGGTTGTGTTCTGAATTTTTAATAGACCTTACATATAATTAAACTAGAGTAGACCCATTAATATAATGTGAGATAAAAACCCATTAAACGATAACCAAAGTGGTTCAGTGGGAAAGGCGTTTGTTTACAACCAAAAAGTATCTGGTTCGAGCCTGCTCGCTGTCACATTTGTTAAGTTTTTTTTATTTAAAACCATTTTAGACTTCCAAACTAAAACCCAATTCACGCATTCAGTTGCTGCTAGCATCCAGCAAGAGAGAACCAACTCAACCAAGCATTGACAGAACCACCCAACCCAGCCATTGAGCCAGAAATCATCCAGATTCAAATTTCACTAATAAACTTCCAATTCTTTTACAAATAGAATTGTGAATTAGTAGCTTGAATTTTGTTTAGTTTCCAATGCTTAATATGCTATTAGTTTGAACTTTGAAATTGTGAATTGTAAATTTTGGTTAACTTCCAAAGAGCATGGGTATACTTTCAATTTCTTAATTTCTATTAGTTTAAACTTGGAAATTGTGAATTGAGTTTAGTGATGTCATCTCTTGTGCAAATAACCCAAGACTAACATTATAGTTTATCTACTTTGGTTCCAACTACAAAATAAGGATACCAGTCTTTCCCTGTGCAGAGATTTAGTGGTAGAGTTAATCATTGATCTAGTCAAAACCACATAAAGTCAACATGATAAAAGTAATAAAAGTATGTAATTCTTTAATTTAGAATTGAAAATCGATCATGACCCAGTTGGTTTCTTACAGTGTTTTCCTTGACCAAAAATGGCATAGCTTCCTGAAAAGTGTTAACTGAGAACTACTAATCAGTGGCTTGACTAAATGTATGTTTCTTTCAGGACTTGAACAAATAGCATCAAGTGTCTTGTAGTCTGTGTTTAAACTTCAGAATCTTGTGTTCGATAATTGGTCGACACTTAAGAGTTCAGCTGATCCTAATAGAAGACTGATCACAAATTTAGGTTTCACAACATGTTTTTATTGACCAAAAAAGGCATGACTTCCTTGAAGTTCTAATTAAGATTTCGGAACCAGTAACCAATGGTTTGGCTAAATGATTTTTCTTACTTGACTGAAACAAACATAATCAGGTGGCTTGTAGTTCATGTTAAACTAACAAATTTTGTCTTCACTAGTCAACTATTTCAGTCATTCCTTAATATACATGGTTGATGGTCTCCCTGCTACTAATCTTTTAACTTTAGGTAGGAATCCAGAATTATACATTAATTAGTAAAGACCATTGTATTTATATCATCTATTTTTCAATTTCTAATATGTTTTTTGTTATTATTATATCATACTTTTATTATGTGATGAACCTTATCTGACCTGAAAATTTTTACGTCTGGTTCCATAAAATTGGAGCACTTAAAAACAGTGAACCCACTAGAAAAAATTTCTGGATCCGCCACTGGTAATCAACTCCAGTCTAGATTCTGTTTTGGGTAACCATCTTTCTTTTGCCAAAAAAAAAAACATTGAACTTTCATAACGTCAAAATTTTTAAGATAATATGTATAGTTTGCCATGCTAAAAATGATGACTTGGCAAATTATGCGACAGTAAGTTTGACTTTGTTGATATTTTTACTCAGTTACCTTTATATTCAGTTAGCCCATAGGAAAAGAAAAACTACTTAAGAGTTAAAGCAATAATCACCTGATCCTCAATCTCATCCTCGATAGCTAGCTTGTTAGCCTCTTCCTCTAAAAGTGCCTTCATTTGGGATTTCAAGATGTACCCCGGAGGGAGAGCGTGTCTGTAATGACACTCTTTATTACCGTTTGGACAAACCCAGAACCAACCGTATTGCTTTTTCTCCACTGCATCGAGGAAGTGTTTGCAAACCTACATAAGAAAACAATGAGTCAAATGAGAAGTTGCTGCATCCACTGCCGGAAAAACCCAAAAATATAACATACACATATATATACACACACAACACAAATTACATATATATATATATAGGGGCTGGTTAACGTACAAATGCGCTTATCGTACATTACGTACGCTACAATCTCAGCCGTCAGATCATCTTCCCGCATTGAAAATCGCATGTGAAATTGAATTACCATATGCGAAATTGTTACCAAAATTATCACATGCGAAATTGAATTACCACATGCGAAATTGTTAAAAAAAACAACCTGCTATTTCATCAAAATTATCACATGCGAAATTGAATTACCACATGCGAAATTGTTACAAAAAAACAACCTTCTATTTCATCAAAATTATCACATGCGAAATTGAATTACCACATGCGAAATTGTTACAAAAAAAACACCTGCTATTTCATCAAAATTATCACATGCGAAATTACTAAAAAAAAAAACAACATGCGATTTTCATTGCGGGAAGATGATCTGACGGCTGAGATTGTAGCGTACGTAATGTACGATAAGGGAATTTGTACAGTACCCTTTACCTATATATATATATATAGATATATAGTTATAGAGGCCGGTTAACGTACAAAATGACTTAACGTACATTGCGTACGTGATGCATTATCAACATGCGAATACGTGTTATAACATGCGAATTTGGTTCCAAATATCACATGCGAACTTGTAGTTTCATGTGTACATGCGATTTCCCTTTAAATATACATGCGATTTTATATTCTTACTTTTATACATGCGATTTCACAAACTCACTGCACATGCGATTTTCATTTTTCAAAACATAACGTGCAATTTTGCCTCGCGTACGCAATGTACGTTAAGGCATATTGTACGATATACTTTTTCTATAGTTATAAAAGACATAAATACCTCTGCCACACACTCAACAACAAAAAATAAAATGTAGGGCCGCAAACGAAGTAACGAACTATACTTTCAACGAACAGTTTGTTAACCATTCGGCGGGAAGTTCGTTTGTTTAATAAATGAACAAACACGAACAAGAAATTTCGTTCGTTTAGTTAAATGAACGAACATGAACAGAGGTCGCGTTCGTTCATTTATATACGTGAACATTCGGTAACGTGTTCGTTTGTTTTCGATAGTTCATTACTTCATTAGTGTTTTTAAGTTAAATTTTTTATTTAAATACTTCAAATTCCGACGAATAAAATATTTAATAAGTATCAGTGTATTATATATTCAGTTCATGAACGCTTGTTTGTGTTCGTTTGTTTTCATTTGTGTTAATGAGCATTAGTTTGTGTTCGTGAACGTTCGTTTACGTTGGTTACCTAAAATTAACAAACGAACACGTTCATTTCCTTAACAAACAAACACGAACAGAAAATCTCGCTCGGTAAGTGTTCATGAACAGTTCGTGAACACATATATTTCCTTAACAAACGAACCCAAACAACGTCTTGTTCGTGTTCATTCGGTTCATTTGCAGCCCTAATAAAATGCATATACAACATAAACAGATCAAAGAAATAAAAACATGAAGGGTTAGAAAATAACAGATAAGAAGGTATACAATGTCGGTTGGTTTATTTTGGTTATATTCTTTTCCTTTTGACGCCACAACTTTTTCCAACATCTCTAGATCCCAGTCCTCCATTGTTTCTAAGATTTCACAAGAAGAAATCGATTATCCTCCATATAAATCACATGAAGAATAAAGTAACCAACCAATAGAGTGAAAGAACAAAAACGTTGATGCATCACCTTCATCACGCTTATCACTGAAAATGTCAATCTTCTCACCTTTCCTCTGCACATTCAAATCATGCGAAAACTTACATTTGAAACCTTTTGCACACTGACCAGCCTTGAAAAACTCGCATAATATAGACTTTGGATCCACCCCTGATCATAACCGCAGCACATGAGATGATAAAACCATTTTGGCAAACAAAAGTTTGTTTGCTACACGTTTTCAATTGCTATCATAGTAATATAACAAAAGATACTAACATTTCCAGCTTTTATGTTAAACCAGCCAGTCAACAAAATAGATAGCTTTACACTCTAATTGGAACAAGTTTACAAATATAGATGCTATTGACCATAAATTCAAGGAAGTATTAAGTTTTTGTAGAATCGGTTAATGAAAACGATACATATTGATGTATCAATGTGCATACCAGCATATGCATTGTATAGCAAGATGCGAAAAATAACCACATATGTTCAACAACTGATTATGATATTCTATAATGTACAAACATAATCTTGCAATCCATAGGTCATATACAAATCAATGCATGGCAAACCTATTATGAAAACCAATTCGCAAGCTACAAAAACGAAAACCTAATGCCTTACATATGCATGATTGGTGATAATTTTAATTCAAACATGAAAATAGCAAAAAGCCAGAAAATCATCTCACCGAGAAATGAGCATTCTAAAACTCATTTTGATGAGAAACATAGTACCTTTCAAGTCAATTTGGATTCAGTCTACAATCCAAATTAGTATGTTCCCAATAACAGTTACAAAGTTAACGGTAGCTAACAAATTAAGATTTTATCCAAAACATCATCATCGTACTCAGTAAATCTCACCAATAGCAAAGCTAAGGTAGGGTCTGAGGAGGGTAAGATGTAGACAGCCTTACCTCTACCCCATAGGAATAGAGAGGCTGCTTCCAAATCAAATCAGATGAGAATTCACAGTGGCAGAGAGTCATCTCATGGAGAGAATCAACGTATGTCAAAACTATCATGAATAGGCGAATAGCATAATGTCATAAACTCGTAATATAAAGTCAACATGAAAAATATTTAATTCAAACACGAAAATAGCATAAAGTCATCTCACTGAGATCCAAACATTCTAAAACTCACTATAATGTAAAAAAAGTACCTCTCTAACAAAATCTGATTTAGTCTACAATCCAAATTATAATGTTCCCAATAACGGTTACAAAGTTAAAATTAGCAAATTATGAATTATCCAAGATATGCAAAACCCTAACCAACTGTCGGATATACAAAAATGTTTAATTCAAACATCTAAAAGTCATCCAAACATTCTAAAACTCACTGCAACGTAAAACATTCCGACATCTAGACCGAAGTTTAATTTACTCTACAATCCAAATAATGATACAGACTTAAAAGTAGCAACTTATCTAAAGATATGCAAAACCCTAACCAACCGTCAGATAAGCGAAAACGATAAATTCAAATATCTCACGGTGATCCAAACATTCTAAAAGTCACTATAACGTAAAACATTTGCCCGAAAATGAACTCAGTCCACAATCCAAAACATGGCACAAACTTAAAAGTGGCAAATTATCTAAACTATGCAAAACCCTAACCAACTTAATATTATTATAAACATAAACATCAACACAATAATAAGAACCAATAG
Source organism: Helianthus tuberosus (assembly GCA_030545235.1). Lineage (NCBI taxonomy): Eukaryota > Viridiplantae > Streptophyta > Magnoliopsida > Asterales > Asteraceae > Helianthus > Helianthus tuberosus. Next base: position 158,637,094 of record CM060444.1, read on the forward strand.
AAAACCTACCAACAGGTACTTTAGGTTGAACAACAGCAATCTTAAACAAATCATTCAGCTCCTTCTCTCTAGCTTTCTCTTCCTCTTTCTTTTTCTACAAATCAAAATCAACAAAAAACATAATCAATACAAAAGATAATCAATAGAAAACCCTAAAGAATAATACCTTTGCAGCGAGCTTTGATGGATCAGGTTTGGGGATAACATTCTGCTGAAGCGATTGAACATATTTCTGAACGTTTTTGCTCTTGTTCTTGTTCTTGAGGCCAAATGTCTTGTCTTCTACGACTTTTTGCTTCTTTGCTACTTCTGCTTTGGATTGTTTTGGAGGCATTTTGCAGGATTTCGAGTGTTTTGTGATTGAAGCGAGTGGATTGAATTGATGATTGAACAATTGGATGTTGAGTGAAGAGATTTAGGGTTTTATTGGGTGCAGATAGAGGTTAGAGTGAAGATGACTGCCGAAGGAGGGGTTGTTTGTTTACTAGTTACTCATATGTCTAATTAATTCATATTTTACTATGGTGGTGTTTGTTTTTCCAGAGGTAAAAGATTTGCATTCTGCGGATCACATCTCTAACATTCTGTTTTCGAGTCTCATTTAACAGGGGAGTGGAGGGAAAAGAGATGAAAATATGAAAAACCATGTTCTTGAGTTTCATTTAACAGGGGGAGGGGGGAAAGGAGGAAAAAGGGAAGAAAATATGACCAAACATGACCATATATTCATCCTCCCAAACTGGAGAGATTAAGAGAGAAAATTTTCCTTCCCCTTCCCCTTCCCCTTCCCCTGTTAAATGAGACTCGGGAACATAGTGTAAATGTCTGCACGAGAAAAGGAGGACCAAATGTCTGCAGAGTGTAATAAAAAAAGTGTTTGATTATCTCACTTCTTTTTAAAACCCCACATCTACAAACAGAGCACTTCAGCCTTCACCACCACCATCTCCCACCTCCCCCACCACCACTTCAACCTTCACCGACAATCTCTCACCTCCCCCACCACCACTTCAGCCTTCATCATCATCACCCCCTACGCCACCGTCCACAACCACCTCCACCAAAACCCTAATTTCGCCACCACTGAAACCCCATGGACATCTTCCAATTTCGGCAGACACGGCGACGCCACCATGGAAAAGCTCATCTACAACCCCAACCACCACCTTCACCTAAAGCCACGCCCATTTCTCCCCCAACTCGCCCGCTTCCAACCCACTAAACTCGTCAATTCCCCCACTACACCCTCCGAGTCAACTCAATCAATTGCAAACATGAACAACACCCATCATTTGGCTCTTCCCCGAAGGTTGTTAAAAGTCCCCGAACTGATTTGACTTTTGAGGAATTTAAGGGTTCTGTTGGGACGAAAACCCAGTTTTTTCTGATATTCTCGCAGGCATATTCTAATCAGTCGAAGGTAATTTGTAATTTTGAATGTGAGTTTTTTATATCGAGATTATGATTATGATTTTGGAATTGAATTGTGGTTGTTGAATCTTTATGTGGTATGTTGTTTGGATTATGTATTTAGGGTTTTGAATATGGGTTTATGAGTATTTGAGGTGGTGGCGGAGGAGGTGGAGGTGACGGCTGGGAGGAGGAGAGGGGTGGAAGAGATGTCTGTGTTTTGTGTTTTGAGAAAGAAGAAGAGGTTAGAAGGGTTGGAAGAGGTGGGAAGACATTGGACCATGTCTGCGTGGGCCGTGGGGAAGAGGACGCGCAGAGGTTTGAATACACTTTTTAATGAAATGTCTTCTAAAAAATAAACGGTCTGCATAGCTAAGCGTCTGCGCGTGGTCTGCGCGGCGCAGACATAAGAAGTCAGAAGAGGTTTTTCTGAAAAACAATGTTGTAAAAATCGAGATAAATCGAATTAGTAAAAAATTGGTGTCAGTTAAAAACAGCCCAAATCAGTCAATGGGTTTTTTATAAGTATTTTAAATACTATGTTAATGTTTGAGTTTTTAAGTATTTGATGATTTGTTATGTTTAAGTTTAATTGTTTATATTTGAACTATACTATGTGAATTTTGAAGTGTTTTTGTGAACATTGAAGTATTATATTTATGTCGATGTGTGTGTATATGTTTGAAAAACTACATATTAAATTTTCAATCCGATCAGTCACTAGTCGCTATCCTATCAGTCTAATAGCGTCTAGCAAGTTTTACAAACACTGGTCCTAAGATAGTATTTTACAAGGGTTTACCATTTATAACAAACTAATATGTTAAAATTGGGGTATAAGTTTGAGCATGATGTGATTTAAGTGACTAAAATACAAATGCTTTTAAACATAAGATGGAAAAACTATAACGTTATAATACGAGTAAGTTGTAGACATTTAAAACTCAATCTATACTGTAAATGTATCTTTGTACAAACGAAAGCTTGGTGTGTCATTATAAGGCTACGTCGCCAACGCTATACATGGACACCTGCACAGCTACAAAATCATTATCAGTTTGTCATGTTTAACATTTTATATATAATTAAATTCCAAACTCAGTTGACTTTAAATCTTAAAACATGGAAGCCAAATAATGCATGTTATAAATGTGCCATTGTAATTATTAGGTTAGTGTGTATTCGTGTAACACACATATACCAATATAATTACAAATGCGAGAATTGTGGTTTTCAATAGAAACTTAGTATGAATCGTGATTCTCAGTTGTCTAATATCATGCTATTTTATAAATAAGGCTATAAGAATCTTAGCCCTCATTTGTAAAATGTGAGATTTATAGATCTTAACATAACTCTAATGCTCATAAATCATAATACTCGTTAAATCTTATGAGAATCACAGTCCTCAAATTCAGCTTCACGAAAATCAACCTCAAATCACACCCTTGTGGATCTCATGGAGCTCATAGTTCTCATTAACCAAATATGTGAGGATCAAAGTTCTTACACCCCGAGCTCATAATTCTTATTAATTAGATATGTTAGGATCAAAGTTGTTACACCAATTTTTTTGTAAAAATTATATCCAATGGTGGCTCAATATATTTCAGGGCCACACATATAAATTGTTGGATCTGAGTTTGTTTCTGATTGTATTTTGTGTTTGTAATTAAATGAAAATGGATGAGTGTGCAGCGGAATTATGAAGAAAACAAACTTTGCATACAATCAAACGAGAGTAATACTTTGATCAAACATCTTTTCACAATGAATCGAAAGATTGAATTTATTTCAATAACGATTACAATGATTGATGAATGAATGCAAACTCCCCCTCAGCCAGAGCTCAGTTGTTTGTTCGTGCAAAGAAGACGATGATGCAAAAGAGCTAATAGAACATTACAAAGTACTGAACTATTTATAGGCACTTGCAAACCACTGAGCATCTTTAGCTGACGTCACCATGAAAGTGACATCTAACCTCCTAACAAACTCTAACCTCTGATCAATACAAACACTGCTATGCTAACTACTGCTATTTACATTACATTACAAACAGACTATATAACAGCTGCTGCAACCTTCTACTGCTGTGAACCCAGCAGTACTTGTCCGGATCAGCAATACTTGATTCAAGGCAGTAGATTGAATCAGCAGAGTTTTGGTCTTCCATCAGTCTTTAACTTTGGGCAGCAGTTGTAAGGCAGCACTTTGCAAGATCAGTAGATAGGAGGTCAGCAGATGTTGAAGTTCACTTTCAAGGGGAGAGACTTGATCATATCATATCGTAAACGTCTGCTTATTCTGGATCCACTGCTCTGATCCAGTTTTGGCTTTAATTATCTGTTCCTCTTGATAGGGTTCAATCCCAACAATCTCCCCCTGGAACAGATAATGCCAAAACTCTTCCTTATTGTGGAAGTTTATTGCCTCATCAGCAGTTCCCTTATCTGACCTTTGAATTGTAGTTCAAAGTCTAGGGCATCTGTGTCTTCATCATCCCTGCTAAGTGGATGATCAAGGAGATCCTGCAAATCTTCAAGACTCAGGCCAAGAGCTTGTTCCCTTGATATTTTCTTCACTTCTCCACCAGACCTGAGCAAAGTCAATACGCAGGTCTGTTTGTCAGTTTCCCACTTTAGTATTTTTGAGTCTGGTGGGTTTCTTGGGAGATGTTTATTTGCAGAGGTATTTGGTGAGGCTGGCCTATTCATGACTGGCTGGGCAGCACTTGCAGATTGTTCCAATTCAAGATCTTCTTTTATCATTAATTTCATGCCTGCTTTTACAATAGCATCACTAGCTTTTAGATCTTGAATTGTTTCAGTACTCGCCTGGTTTTGGCTCCTTCTTTTGTAGATGGCAGCACCAGCTGGAGCAGTGGTTCTTTTAGCATGCAGCTTTGGTGGTCTTTTTGAAACCTCTGCTTTAGAGTAGTCAGGCTTTTGTGGAACTTTTGGATCTTTCTTTCTAAGTTCCTCTAACTTCTTGTAGGTAGCCCTGACCCTATCTTCTCCCCACTTTGACACAGAATTCTTTGACCCATAATCAGCTGCTATCAGCTCCTCTTTCATTCTCTTCAACATTAATGCCTTCTCAGCTTCAAATTGTTTGAATTTTTCAGGGGGAGTCTGCTTGACCTTATTTTTGATCATTTCTTGAATCCTGGCTGCTTCTTTTTCAAGCTCAGGAATGGTCCAGTTTTTGTACATGTATTTCTCCCCCTTGTATTTCTTGTAGGTCATGATATTTTCAATGTAGTCTTTTCTCAAGGACTCATCTGCCCTTTCTGAAATTTGCTGACATACATTTTTAGCAAATCGCTCCATAGCATTGACCTGTGAGAGTAAGAAGTGATAGTTTTGCTGAAATTCTCTATCAGACTTCCCTTTTCTGTTTTTGATTGCAATATCCTCTGCTTGCTTGGCCTTGAGCTTCAAATAATCTTCGATATTGTTAGGCCTAGGATATCCTGCAATTGATGGCAAACTCCTTTTAGCTGGGTCATCCTCATAATAAAAGGATTTGATTTCTTCCCTAACTGCAATGAGTTCTAGAGGAAATGAGACACCAGCAGGAGGTAGTGATTGTATAATTTGAGCTGAAGAGAGAGGTATGGGTTTTGGAATAGTGACAAGTGACAGGGATTTTGAAGGTGGTGGTGGTGGTGAAGGTGAATCATCATCTGATATGTAAATCCTTCTCCTTTTTGTTTTAGAAGAGGCAGATGATGTCTTGGGTGGATCAGTGGTGGAAGATTTTATGGCAGTGGTTTGTGTTTGATTAACAGCTGTTGAAACAACTGGTGTTTCAACCACTGTTGTCATTACAACAGATGTTATAACATCTGTTGTCTTCTGCTTTTTATCAGCAGGTGAAAGTGGTGGTGAGATTGTTTCTGGTGGTGACAGTGGTGGTGATGAAGTAGTGGTGTGTGTTGAGGTGGTGTGTGTTGAAGTGAGAACAGATATTGAAACCACTGAAGTACCAGCAGTAGTTGATACAACAGGAGTTACAACAGCTGTTTGAGTGGAGGTTTGATGCTGATGGCTTTTGGATGGTGGTTTTGGAATATGCTTTGGAATTCTAGATGAGGTGGACTTAGGTTTCCTTTTTGTCTTAGGATTTTTAGTATCCTTTGAACCAGAACAACCCTGCTCATACAGCTCCATGAAAGCTCTTTTCTCCTCATTCCACCTTGAAATATCCTTTGCCATTCTATCTCTTTTTACACTTGCTACTCCTTCATCAAGTGCTTCTTGAGTTGCATCAGCCTTTTTACTACCATCTGGCACAGGAATTTTTCTGGTCATAGCATCCCTTTCAGGTTCAATGTAAAGGCCATCATCTATTCCTTTCTTCTTCCACTCTTGAATTTTCTCCCCCTTTTTGGCATTATCTTCTGGGAGTTAATCAATGAAAAGTACTGTTGGAGGAGCAGTGCCAGTGGTTTCCAATAAATGGGCCTTGATTGCCTTAATATCTGCTTGAGTGTTCTTGTACCTAGACTCCATAATGGTTCTCAGCTTTTGGACATGAAGTTCATGTTGCTGATCAGCCATTTCTTTTTGTTTTTGGACAAAAGGTTGGAAGAGAGTCCAGAGCTCATTTGTAGCAGAGGCTTGTTGTGGAGCAGGTGCGTGATATGGAACAGCAGTTGATTGTACCTTTTGTACCTGTAACAACTGTTGCAGCATATCTTTGAGTTCTGCAACAGAGTTATCAAGCTTTTCAACACGATCCGTCAATTTCTGGTACTTTAAACCATCACCCAATTTAATGGGATCATCTGATTTCCCACTAACAGTGGTTTTATCAGTGGTTGAGGTAGGGAGTGTACTCCAAACACTAACCACTGATGCCCTTTTTTGCTTGGTACTGGGGTCTTCTTCCTTCAACACTTGACAACCTTTTGATGTTGCCAGTAGGATAAATAAATCCACTGGTGGTTGGCAGAGGTGCTATGTAAGGAATTGCCTCCAAGGAAGTCTTATTAATGTAACCACTGTCCAACTGTAAACTAGTGGGTTCAACAGTTGTAGTGGTTGCTTCACTTGGACTACCACCAAGAGTTACTTGTAACTCAAGGGGTGTAACCTCCTCAGGTTGTGTTGGTGGGTTAGCAAAGATTGATACATCAGACCCAGTCAGTTGTTGAGGTATATTCTCATTGATAGGTGAGTGAGAAGGACTGGTCAGTGCCTGGTTCAAATCAATAGCATCCAACAACAGTTTAGTTGGTGGGGGAATTGTGGATGTGAAGGGTGGTGTAGAAAGTGGATTTGCCCCGGGTATTGAGCTGTGGATGATAGAAACAAGTGTTTCCAGAGCATCATGATGTGGAGACCCTATTTGTACAATCTGTTCTTTTTGTGAAGAAGCAGAAGGGGTTTCGGTTATGGGTTGAGATATTTGTACCAACTGCTGTGAGGAAGAAGCAGCAGTGGTTTCTTGTGACTTTTGTGATGTCACAGGCATTTGCTCTGGTATCTCATCCTCCAGAGTTGCCTTTTTGATTGGTTTGGGGGGTTTTTGAGTTTTTCTTTTTGTTGGCTTTTTGGTTATTGTAGGTGTGGGTTTCAAAACAGTTGGTCTGCTGCTTTGATCACCTTGAGCAGTGGGCTCAGCAGCAGATACCTGAGGAGCAGTGGTAGCTGCTAAAATCTGCTCAGGCACCTCTGCTTGTGTTTTGCAAGGTGTTAACATTCTTGAAAAAGTTTCAGTTGTTAAACTGTTTATTTGAGTAGAATCACCTTGGTTTATTGCAGCTAAATCATCCTTACTGAATTTCTTTTCAAAATAGTAACTTAAAAACCTTGGAAACAGTAAGAATGATTTTGTTTCAACATTATTAACCAAATCTTTAAAAATTTCCCGAGAATAGTTAAAATTTTCTTCTTGAAGAATTGCATATCCCAGATTTTGAATCTTTAAAGGGATTTCATTGAAAGAAGTGGTTTTATTTGAAACACATAGTAGGAGGGTATGAAATAAAAATCTGGTTGCAGAAGGAAAATAACCTTTTTGTAAGGTAAGTTTCTTCATCATTGTGGCTTCATACCCTCTCTCAATGAAGTCAGTTTTTAACTCGTTTTTAGTGAAAGAAATTTTACCTTCCTGATCACCGAGTTGAAAGACCTCTGAAATGGATTGTGGCGTAATTTGGACAGCTTTACCCTTTATAGAAGAGTGTATGGTGGTTGCAGTGTCTCCTTGTTTTTCAAGGGTTGCATTCTTCCAGAACTCTCTTTGGGTTGCCAAATAGATTGGTGCGTCGGCGGTGAACAAAGTTTTGTACTTTGATTTAGCCATGGTGTCAATGATGGAATCGAAAACATTGGTGGTTCCTGGTTTTGTGAGAAGACCCAGGAGATTGTGAGATGGTTTATATGGGATTTCAGTGGAGATTGCCTTTTGAGAGGCTGTTTTCGATGATGATTTGGAAGATGGTTTTGCAGAAGGCTTCGATTTTGTCATTTTGAAGATGATAATCGAAGAAATTTGTGAAGAAATGAGATGAAAAACTGTTTTGAGAAGAGAATTTTTAAGAATTCAATTCGACAGTAAAACCCTGTTTTGGTGGTGAGTGGGGGATTTTATAGGGAAGAAGGTGAATGCTGACGTGGCAGCCGTTACAAAAGGTCTGACCACTATGTACTGCCCACGTGACAACCCCTGGTGAAAGTGAAGGACAGTACTTTTATGAAAGTGACTGATGAAGTCAGTGGTATGAAAGCAGTGGATGATTTTCACTATCAGTGGATAGCATATCAGTGGATAAGACACTGCTTTTGAACAACAGAGTTTATCAAAGAAATGAGAAAACAGGGGTTGACTTTCAGCAGTGGACAAACTTTTGAAGTAGAGTAGTCTTTTGAACGATCAGTGGTTAATGGCAGACATTTAAGGATTTTAATGAAAATTTCATTTTTAGCTATTTTTAAGGATGTATTTTTGATTTTCTGAAAACATTTTGATGCTTTTATGCATAGAAAAACAAGATTTTGCTTGTTATTCCATGTTCAGCATCCCAATCCTAGAGACCAAGCTTTCAAAAGTGGCTGTATCAAGTGCTTTTGTGAGCACATCTGCCAGCTGGTCTTTAGTTGGGACATGATGCAGAGAAATCAAACCTTTTTCATAGCAATCCCTCACAAAGTGATGTCTGATGTCGATGTGTTTGGTGGTTGAATGGGAAACTGGATTTTTGATGATATTTTCTGCTGCCTGGCTGTCCAACATGAGTGGTGTCTTTAAGGCAGTGATACCAAAATCCAGCAACTGATTTTGAAGCCACAGAAGTTGGGCTGTACAGCTTGCAGCAGCAATGTATTCAGCTTCAGCAGTGGATGTTGAAACAGCTGCTTGCTTTTTGCTTTGCCATGAGACTAAGCAATCACCTAGAAACTGGCACCCTCCTGAAGTGGACTTCCTTGTGGTGTGACATCCAGCAAAGTCACTGTCTGAGAAACCTGAAAGCTTGATGTTCCCATTAGCTGGATACCAGATACCAAGTGTGGGAGCACCTTTTATGTATCTGTAGATCCTTTTTACAGCAATGAGATTTGATTTTCTGGGAGCTGATTGACTTCTTGCACAGACACATGTTGCAAACATGATGTCTGGTCTAGATGCAGTTAGGTACAATAAAGACCCAATCATGCTTCTATAAAGTGTTTGGTCAATCAGCTCATCTTTTTCATCAGACATGACCAGCTTATTAGTTGCCATGGGTGTGCTGCATGGTTTACAATCATTCGTATCAAATTTTGTCAAAAGTTCTTTAGCATATTTGCTTTGATGAATGAAAGTTCCATTTTGCATTTGCTGTACTTGGAGACCAAGAAAGCATTGCAACTCACCCATTGCACTCATTTCAAACTCAGCTGTCATGAGTTCTCTAAACTCTTCACACATTGAGTTACATGTGCTTCCAAAAATAATGTCATCCACATAATTCTGGACAATCATTAAATCCTTCCCTCTCCATTTTAAAAACAGTGTTTTATCAATGGTACATCTTTTGAAACCATTTGAGAGTAGGAAGTTGGAAAGAGTTTCATACCAGGCCCTTGGTGCTTGTTTCAAGCCATACAAGGCTTTGTTTAGCCTGTAGACATGATCTGGATAAAATGGATCCTCAAAACCTGGAGGTTGACAAACATACACCTCTTCTTGAATTGTACCATAGAGGAAAGCACTTTTGATATCCATTTGAAACACCTTCATATTGTGGTTGACAGCAAAGGCCAGGAACAGTCTAATGGCTTCCAATCTTGCAACAGGGGCAAATGTTTCATCATAATCAATCCCCTCTTCCTGTCTGTAACCTTGAACCACAAGCCTGGCTTTATTCTTGACAACAATACCCCTTTCATCAGTTTTGTTCTTGAAGTCCCACTTTGTGCCAATGGGACTAACCTCTTCTGGCAGTGGTACAAGCTCCCATACTTGTTGTCTTTCAAACTGTTGGAGCTCCTCTTGCATAGCTTCTACCCAGCTGTTGTCTTTCAGTGCCTCTTGGTACTTGACTGGCTGATGGAGTGATAGAAAACCAGCAAAAAGAAAAATGTTTTGGGTTTGGCTTCTTGTGAGCACCCCTTCATTTATGTTGCCAATGATTTGATCAGGTGGATGAGATCTCAAGAAGATTAAATCTCCTTGGTATGGTATGATGGCATTTGTTGGTGAAGGCTGCAAATGTGTATCATCTGAGCTAACCACTGCTGGTGACTTTGATGACCCAGCAGTGGCTTCAAAAGGTGGTGGTATAGGAGGTAATGAAGTGGACAACTGCTGACTTTTATCCACTGTTTGAGGACTTTTGTCAGCAGTGTTTGAGGATGTGGAAGCAGTGGTTGATGGGCTACTTTGGTCAACAACTGTTGGGGTAGCAGTGGTTGAGCTTTGACAACTGTTTTGAACAGTTGATGCTTTTCCCTTTGTGGCAGACCTTTGAGGGATGATGATTTCATACCCATAGTCTGGTGTTGTATCCTCTGATGGACCTGCACTGTTAGTCTTGACAGCAGTATTCTCAAAAGTAAATTTTTCAAGATTAAACAGATCTGCAGGATTTGCTGGGATTTTCATTGATGAAAGTTCATTGAACTTTACATTCAAAGTCTCCTCCACTGCCTTGGTCCGTGTATTGAACACTTTGTAGGCCTTGGTAGTGGTTGAGTATCCCAAATGATAACCACAATCAATTTTGGCTGCAAATTTTGAAATGGAATCTTTTAAGTTCAAAATAAAGCATGGGTAGCCAAACACCTTGAAATAGGAGATCAGTGGTTTGATTTTATACAGAATTTCATAAGCAGGCTTTTTGTGCCTGGGGTTTATTAAAACTCTGTTCTGAACATAGCAAGCAGTGTTTACTGCCTCTGCCCAGAAAGTTAATGGCAAACCTGAATCTGGAAGCATGGTTCTGGCAGCCTCAATCAAAGTTCTGTTCTTCCTTTCCACTACCCCATTCTGCTCTGGTGTTCTAGGGATGCTGTACTGCCTTACAATCCCTTTCTTCACACAGAAGGCATCCAACTCCTTATTTTTGAATTATGTGCCATTGTCACTCCTGAAGCTTTTCACTGGTAGGTCAAATTGCTTTTCAACCTGTGTCACAAAGTCTTGCAAAATGCCTGCAGTCTCATCTTTTGAGTGTAAAAAGAAAGTCCATGTAAACCTAGAAAAGTCATCAACAATAACCAAACAATATCTTTTCTTTTTGAGGCTCATGACTTGAACTGGGCCAAACAAGTCCATGTGTAGCATCTGCAAACACTGGGTTGTTTTGGACTCTTCAATGGACTTGTAAGAACTTTTATGCTGTTTTCCTTTTAAATAGGAAATGCAATGTTCAGGACATGAAAACAATTTTTGTGGTAGACCTCTCACCAAACCATTTTTTGAAATTTCAGTGATTGTCTTAAGATTTGTGTGCCCCAGCCTTCTGTGCCAAAGTTCTGTCTCTTTGTTAGAGGCAGCTGAGAACAGACAGGCATCAGCTCTGGGACACTCTTTTGACATATCAACAACATAAACATTGCCACTTCTTTGAGCAACAAGTTTTGTTTGACCAGTTTTGATTATTGCTTCAATCTTTTTGACCATTTCTGGTCCAACAATCCTACAACAGTCTTTTGTGAAGAATGACCCAAATCCCTTGTCACTCATTTGGGACACACTCAGAAGGTTGAATTTTAGATTGTCTATCAAATTGACATTTTCAAATTTTACTTTTCCAGACTGCACTGTACCAGACCCCAGAACTTTTCCTTTACTATTATTCCCAAAGGATATATCACCCCCTCCATGGATTTTAAAGTCTTTGAGGAGGGCTTTACATCCTGTCATGTGCCTGGAGCCTCCACTATCTACATACCAAAGACTATCAAAGCATGCAGAAGCTCCCTGCACATGAAGTAAAAGGATTAGTTCATTAAGGTCTCCAAAGCCAACAAGGCTTTGGATGGGGTCTCAACAGTGTCTGGGATGGATGCAGAATGATGAACAGTGGTTAGGTCAGGGGTTTGGATTGTTTTAGGACAGTGTTTCTCTAACCACTGTTGTGGGTCCTGACCAATCACCTGCTGGTAACCAAAAGGATGCCTGTTCACTCTGAGTTTAGAGGGCCTTTTGTAGGCCTCATAAACGTGTGGAATCCTTTGGTAAGACTGTTTTTCCTTGCCTTTTCTGAACTGATTGGCAGGGGGTGCATCAGTAACCTGAACATCTCTTTTGACAGATGTTTGGTTCAGCTGTTTTGTGACAGTTGTTTCAACTGGCACAAACAGTGGTTGTTTCTTGGTGAATTTGACAGATGTTGATGATGATGATGGACTCAAGGATGTTTTAGCAATGTACTCATTCTTTTTCACATCAAAGTTTTTGAGATACACACATGCTTGAGTTTTGTGGTTTGTTTTACCACAAACAATGCAACTCTCAGCTGAAACAATGACACTTGTTCTGTTTAAATCATAAGCTTTTAAGTGGAAACAATCTTTTGTTAGATGATTCCTTTTCTCACAGAATTCACAAAACAAGTTATCAATTTTTTCTTTCTTCTTTTTCTTTTCAGACTCCTTTGCAGCAGAGGTTTTAACCACTGCTGGGATGTCCTTGAGAGGTATGACTTTAGCTTTTGGAGCTTTAACGCCATCAGTTGATGTAAAGTCCATTGGTTTGAAATTTTCAAGAATATCACACTCATCAGACCATTTTGGTTTAAACTGATGATCTTCAAGCTCCTTGAAAGTGGAGGATCCCATTGGTCTGTTAAGTGTGATTTTGTTACCAAGTTTGTCAGTGATTTTCACTTCTTGGCCATTCTTGTTTGTAGGGATGAGCTCAGTGGCAACATCAGTGGTTTGGACAGATTTTTCAAAAGCAATATGTTCATCATCATATTTTCTATAACCAACCCCAAATTTCACATTGCTTTCAATCTGTTTAGCAAGCATCACCTCATATCCTCTGCAGGATTCCACCCATCTTTCACAAGTAATCTGGGTGGATTCCAACTCCTTTTTGCAAACTTGGTATTTTTCTACCATAGTTTGAAGTTGGGTTTTGGTTATGCTTTGCTCTTCTTTTAGACAGCTGATCTCTTTTTCCTTTTCAGTCAATTTGTTTTTAAGTTCTTTTAAAGACTTTTCAAATTTAACTTCATCAGTTAAGATTTTATCCAGAAGGTTTTCATTCACCTCTTTGATGTTAGCAAAAGCAATTATGCAATTGTCAGAACACAGTTTTTCAAGAACTTGAGGAGATACCTTGGCAGCTGCCATCATTGCACAATCACATTGATGATCTTCTTCATCATCAGCTTTCATATTCTTTTCAACAGCCTTTTCTTCCTTTTCTTCTTCTTTGTCCTCTTCGGACCATGGATCTGTCATTGGTTCAATCAGGGTACCTGAACTTTCTCCCAACAGTAGTTCACCAGCCACAGCAGTAACCACTGCTTCAGTCACCTCATCCACTGTTTCAATACTCAGTTGTTCCTCTTCAGTTTCAACCCCCTCCTGTATTGACTCTAATGCCATCAAACAAAATTCATTTTGAGAAGAATCATTAGAAGCATAGAGTGCAAAATTTTCATCACTAAGGTCTTCAGGCATACTGCTCCAGTCAACAAACCCTTGAGTGAAAAAACTTTGTTGATTTGGTTGTACTGCTGCTGGAGCAGTGGTTTGAGGTGCAACAGGTTGCACTTGTACCTGTGGAGCAGGGGTTTGAACGTACTGAATTTGTGGGACAGTATTTTGGACATAATGCACTGGCACAGGGGCAGCAGCATAGTGAGCAGTGTTCACTTGAGCTGCAGGGGTATATTGGGTATAGTGCACAGTGTTTTGACCTTGTGGTCTAGGGTTAGAGCTAGGATGAGTAACTATTGGTCCATTGTTTTGACTTCTGCATTCCCTAGCAAAGTGCCCTAACCTATTACACTTGTAACACTTGATTTTCGATTTATCCAACCCAACCCTCAAATTCTCATGAAGTCCTGGGAATTTTCTTCCTGTTCTTTTATAGAATTTGCTAGTTCTAACACTTAGCAAAGCCAATTGGTGCAGGATATCCATCTCTTCTAAGTCAGTGGGATCAAAATGTTGTAAATCATTGAGTTCAAAGCTTAGATTATCTGACATCTGGTTTTCGTTTGCAGTGAATGCATAACTTGCAGAGTGAGGATCAGGGTTGTTAAAATTTGCACCAGCAGTTATGTCAATGAAGTGATCATAACCCTGATCCTTACCACTGCTCCCAGATTCTTCTTGACCCAGAAGAGCAGTGTTACCGAATGTATAATCATCAACGGCTTTTCCTGACTCTTGTAACTTCCTTTTCTGGTTCAACTCCCTTTCATAGGTCAGGAGTCGACCATGGAGTTGGGTCAAGGTCAGATCCTTGAACTCAGGTGAGTTTCGGGTGACAAAAGCTATGGTGTCCCATTTTTTAGGCAGTGATCTGAGGAACCTGCTATTTTGAGTTGAGTTTGTAAAAGTGGTGTTAGCAAGCCTCAGTTCACTGATGAGACAACTGAAACGCTCAAATTGTTGCGTCAGTGATTCACCTTTAACATGACAAAATGTTTCATACTGTTGGTTCAGGATTTCCCTATTGTTTTCTATGACTTCTTCGGTTCCCCCAAACTGTTCCTTAAGCACGTCCCATAACTCTTTGGCACTGTTACAGTGTAACAGTCCAGCATATATCTCATTGGGCAGCACTGATGCTATGATGCTAAACGCTTTAGCATCTAGTTCGATCTTTTGAAAGTCGGTTTCGGTATAATTTTCAACTGGTTTTGGAACGAACTTTTTAGCATCTTTAGCGCTTGGCACTGAAAGAACATGGGGACCAAAGGTGACAGACCTCCAACAACCTGTGCTTTGTTGAGCAAGGATGTGACCCATCCTTCTCTGCCAGATGTTGTACTCATTTCTTTTTAGCATAGGTGGTTTAAAAAGCGAGCCGATGTTGTTTTTATCATCCTGAGATTGTGACGTCATTCTTGTTGTTTTACAGACACTGAGAAATCAACTTTAATGGTGATTAATCCTGCTCTGTTTTTCAACGGACGAACAAACGATCAGTATCAACTGTTATGAGCCGAACTATTTACGTCAAAATGATTGTTAAATCAAATTTGACTGTCCAGGCTCTGATACCAATTGTTGGATCTGAGTTTGTTTCTGATTGTATTTTGTGTTTGTAATTAAATGAAAATGGATGAGTGTGCAGCGGAATTATGAAGAAAACAAACTTTGCATACAATCAAACGAGAGTAATACTTTGATCAAACATCTTTTCACAATGAATCGAAAGATTGAATTTATTTCAATAACGATTACAATGATTGATGAATGAATGCAAACTCCCCCTCAGCCAGAGCTCAGTTGTTTGTTCGTGCAAAGAAGACGATGATGCAAAAGAGCTAATAGAACATTACAAAGTACTGAACTATTTATAGGCAGTTGCAAACCACTGAGCATCTTTAGCTGACGTCACCATGAAAGTGACATCTAACCTCCTAACAAACTCTAACCTCTGATCAATACAAACACTGCTATGCTAACTACTGCTATTTACATTACATTACAAACAGACTATATAACAGCTGCTGCAACCTTCTACTGCTGTGAACCCAGCAGTACTTGTCCGGATCAGCAATACTTGATTCAAGGCAGTAGATTGAATCAGCAGAGTTTTGGTCTTCCATCAGTCTTTAACTTTGGGCAGCAGTTGTAAGGCAGCACTTTGCAAGATCAGTAGATAGGAGGTCAGCAGATGTTGAAGTTCACTTTCAAGGGGAGAGACTTGATCATATCATATCGTAAACGTCTGCTTATTCTGGATCCACTGCTCTGATCCAGTTTTGGCTTTAATTATCTGTTCCTCTTGATAGGGTTCAATCCCAACATAAATGTTATTTCAGACCTTTTTATAAATAAAATTAGCATTATACCTTCCATTTATCTAGGTTTGTTGCAAATAATAATGAAATAATTTATAATTGATGGAGATAAATATTTATTATAATTGATGGAGATAAATATTTAGTCATTAATCAGGTACAAAGTGTGTAATTAATGTAGCCTTACGCAACCAATTCAAGGGTCCTCGGGGGCCTGTGTGAGTAAAATAATAGCTCCTAAATCAGGTTAAATATGTATAAGGGATTATTTATGTTATTTTATTTATATAAATTAAAATACCAACAAAGAATATAAACAAAATCAAGACTATTGTTTTTTTCTCACGATTATACTTCACGGTTATGTTTCTCTTTATATTAAAGTTAAGCTTGAACAGTGGCGAATGCATGAATTTTGAGGATGGGGAAAGATATAGGTCAGTAAAAAATGGTTCCATCAAAGTAGGGCGAATACACGAGGATTCAAAGTGCTCTTATTTTCAATATGTTAACATCAATAACAAATAATAAAGATTAACATAAACAAAGACTTAAATAAGGCATGTACTATTCTCACACCCCTATTTTCTTATTTCCACATCCTTAGGTGTATACGGGCTGTATAATATTATACGGCCCGTATAGAATGTTGTTGCACAGAAATAGATGCAGTGGAATACTTTTTTTGTTTTACATGTATACGTGTCGTATAACATTGTATACGGGTAATATAATGTTATACGTCCTAATGTGTTTATTTTGTGAGGTTTTATCAGGTTTTTGGGTTTTTAACAAATGTATACGGGGCCATATAATGTTATACGACCCGTATATAATTTTTTTTATGTGTGAAACCGAACAACCATTTAATAAGTTTTAGTAATCATTTAGATAGCGTTTGTCGTAGTATTTAGATATATCGGATTATGTTACGAGTTTGTAGTTAAACGCACTAATAATGTTGAATAATTTTCCACTTTATTATGTGAAACCTCTACGTCACAATAGTATTTGGCGTATTATTCTTTATATATATCGGATAAGCAAAATATATGCATATGATAAACGATACGATAATATTTTTTAAACAAACACGATAAAATGTAAACATAAGATTAATATTTACAATGTTTTACATCTAAAACAACAAAAGATAAATATTTACAATGTTTCAAATGTAAAACAACAAAACCAAAATACAATAAGCAGCTACGACGATGGTGGTTGTGCAGCGCCAGCTCATGGTACTAACCGGCACGCGCATGGCAACCCACAGCTTGTAAACAAACGGCACATGCATGTACCGTTAGATTCTTTTAAGATTTCTAAAACTTGTACTTCGTTGGATAACAGGTCCAGGCATGCATGTGAAACCTTCTTTCGTATGAGATCAAATACTGATTTGTTATGGTGATCCATTGTCCGGCTCCTGCTTTCTTTAATGCTACATTTTATTTTAAATGATGGGCAAGTCCAAAATAAAGTGATTAAGCTGGAAGAAAAACAATGTATTCTAAATTAATCAATGAAGCTATATCACAAAGTTTAACATAACAATTACTTCGAGGAATTCATTAAACCCTCCTTGATTTTTAATAGCTTCAGTGGTCCGAGCTCAACGAAAAATTATTCCAAGAATAAAAACTCCAACCGCTTGTAAAAAAATGAAGTTCTACGATAAAAAAAACTAGGGGAAATGGACTGTATCACCCTTAACTATGCAAAATTGGCCAATACCACGCCCAACTTTCAAGTTGGCTCCGACCACCCTCTACTCAACAACTTGGTGTCACTGTCACCCCTTCGTTAAAAAAACACTAACTGAGTTAGTTTTTTACGCCTACGTGGCATGTTGACATGGCCTTTTTCCCACGTGACTTGCTGACATGGCTTATGTATTATCTTTTGTATCTGATTAAAAATATAAGATTAAAAGATTTATTTTATAAAACCCTACGTCAGTCATCAACCCCCACCTTCTCTCTCTCCCTAACTGCAACACTACCGCCACCATCATCATCATCTTCACCAACCACCCACACCGCCCTTTCCCCACCACCCTCTGCCGCCTCCCCTCCTTCGCCCTTCTCAACACCGCCACCATCAACTCACCCCTTACAACACTTGATAAAAACCATAAACCAGTTGCATTTCCACACTCCACACCAACACCCACATACCCTCTGTTCATCACCAAACCCTAGCTAACAACCAACCGATCACCTCCTCCACCACCGGCGAGGTCACAATCGACGTTGCCGGCAGTCTTCCAACCGTAACCATACCGATCGCCGCCACTCCTACTACCGCAACCACCACAACCGTTTATGACCAGATTCATCACATCGTCATGATACGACGGCGTTTTATGACCAGATTAGAGGTAAATTTCAGTTAGAGTTTAATAAGAATCAGTTAGTTGAGAAGCTATGGAGGTTCAAACCACTGTAATTCAAACACCAATCCACTGTTACCTCGTTTTTTTTCTTCGTACATCCACCGGAAACCCGTACAGCAACAGAATTCGGTTATAACTGTCCAACAACCTTCTAACAAACCTCACCTGAACCACAACCGCTCAGATCAATGGTTCTACAACTCACCGCAGATAGTGGTTACTTCCGGCGGTTGCATCGGCGGTGCTACTGCTACTTCATCGAACAATAAGAAGAAGAAGAGTTTAATTAAGTTCTCATCGTTTTCAAACCTATTCAGATCTAACGGACGTGACAGAGACTTCGAATCGATCCACGGAGCTTCTGTTTCCACTTCCGGCAAACTGAGCGGCGCCGCTGGTTAGCCGACGTCAGTGACGTCACCTCCGTTGTGGTTCTCGAACGTTCATCCAGTTTCCGATCGTCGTCAGAAGAAATTATCTGCAATTTGGGAGAATATGTGTTTGTGTTGAATTAGGGTTCGAATTATGTTTCCAGAGATAGAGATGATAAAGGGTGAGTCCACATAGGTTGTCCACCTCATCATCCCCATGCCACTTAGGATTAAAAAACAAACTCAGTTAGTGATTATTTAACGAAGGGGTGACAGTGACACCAAGTTGTCGAGTAGAGGGTGGTGGGAGCCAACTTGAAAGTTGGGCGTGGTATTGACCAATTTTGCATAGTTTAGGGTGATACAGTCCATTTCCCCAAAAAACTAACATGACTATAAACTAACAATGTCATCATAAATCACATGATGACTTTTGAGACATAAACTATATTGTCTAACGACCTAGTTCAAAATATGTCTTGTAGATTTTGTCATATTAATTAGCTTTTGCTGAAAACCATCTTCCATAGCACTAATCCATGTAAGGCGAATAATTGCCCCAAATCTAGAACTTTGTTTTCTGAAAACATTGACAGAAATCCAAGAACCTCACTTATAATTTTTTTTCAAAGTTGTTAATTTCCAGCCATATCCTTACTGGAAAATATTGGATCCACTAAGGCCAAGTATAGACTCAGCCTACGCTAAATTAAATGTCCTTTAGTTTTCATTGTAGAATTTATTAAGGATAAGAAAAGATACTTCAAATGGTTTTCAATCTCAAATTAGTCTTATTATCTGCAGTAGTATAGCAAAAACTTTGTATATGAGGGTATAACATAGATTCAAACCAGAAATAAAACATATTTATCATGTATATTTTATTCAACAATGCTTTAAACAAATAACTTCACTTTTAAGAAAATACATACCAGAACGAAGATGCAGATACCATTCAGTTGACAAAATTAAGCATTAAATGCCACTAAAAAAAACCAAAAAATAAGGTAAAATAAAGAATTTGTAGAAATCGGGATTAGAACCCACGTCTCCTTGTTGTTAAAGCAAGGCAATAACCATTAGTACAATGGCTCATTTATGTCATCTTTCGATTAAGTGTATATATATTATATCTTATACGGCGTAAATTCTATATAAAATTAAAAAGATTTGGGCCCTCGAAGGGATTGGGTCTTGTGCCATCGCCCACCCCGCACCGTCTACGGGCCGGCCCTGATGGTGGGTGTTGACCTGCAACCACCCTTGCAGCCATGGTGACATCATCGTCTCAGTACTCACAATGTGTAACACAATAATAACATGATGGTTGTAACGTAAAGCAATTAAAAGATTCAAAGAATTAAAGATCATATAAAGATTAAACTGATGAAAACGACTAACGTGGATTCCTCTTTTAAAAATGAAAAGCCCATTAAACGCAAGAACAAAAACCAGGTCAACTGTTTAGGCCCATCCCATTTAACAATTTGAGACATGAAAGGCTAAGTCAAGAAGAAAATCCAACCTAACCTAATCACTACGGTAGTGATCAAACAATATTATTTATGTAAATTTAAACAAAAATAAATTAGTTTATACATACACCTATATGGTTTTTGTTCTTTTCAAAACTTAAAAAAAAATTAATAACTCTGAGAACTCGTAACACGCAATCATTAAATAAACCATGTGTATTACACAGATTAAATAAATGTAATTTTGTATGCTAAATACCAAAAACGTCGTATCTTTAAGAAACCCGTGTATAATCGGGTTGAATAAATCTACCAAATAATAAAAAATTATATCCTTAAAACCCCATATATTACACGTGTATAGCCGGGTTGAAAAATCTACCAAATAAAAAAAAATTATATCCTTAAAAAAACCCTGTGTATTACACGTGTTGAATAAATCCAATTTTACACAGCAAATGATAAAAAAGTTATATTTTAAAAAACTTCATGTATTACACGGGTTATATAAATGTAACTTTGTATGGTAAATAATAAAAAAAATTATATTTTTAAAAACCCCACGTTTTACTAGAGTTGAATAAATATAATTTTGTATACCAATTAATAAAAAAGTTGTATTTTTAATAAATTAGAATAACATTTAATATTAATTTATTATTTATATATTTAATATAAGATAAGTAGGAAAGAGAGGTATTTGTTTTAAAAATATTTTAAATTAACAATTTAGATTTGAGGATAATATTTTATTAAAGTATGATAAGATTTAATATTCATTTATTATTTACTAAGTTAATATAAGATAAGTATAGATTTGAGGATACCTTCAATGAATGACACGTGTCCAAAAATTAGTTTCTTTTATTATAGTAGATAGATTATCTACAATTAGTTTTATTATTTATTATATGTAATTTTGTGATTAGATATATGTAATAATAATCATAAGTTTATATATATGAAATAACCAAATTACATATGTGTACAAATCAATTTATATATGTGTAAAAACCTAGTTATGGATATGTAATCATAAAATTGCATATAATATATGAAAACTATCTTTATATAATATTCAATATATAAAATAAATAAATAAAATGATTGCTTATTAAGGTTTCTTAAATTTTCAAAGTTCTAAAATGCCCTGAAAATTAGATATATATACACACAAGCTTGATGAACAAATTATGATTTTCTTATTAGCTTTTTAATTATTAAAGTATCTTATTACTTAAATTATTTTTGAGCATGTTCTTTTTTTCCGTTTTGTTATAAACCAGACATTTTAGGCCCAACCCATTACTTATGGGCTAGGGTTTATAGCTATGTTCATCTATATATTGTAAGGTTGAATAATGAAGAATTTAGTTTTATCTCTTTTCTCTTTGGTTTTTATCACGTTATCAGCACCCTTGCTCTCCACTAGACATCAATCGGCAATCGGCATAATCCGGGTACTATATCAATTTTTCTGCAATTTTTTTTTGAACTTTAGAACAAATTAGGATTGCCCTGTTTTTGTGTATTAGGATAGAAACAAAATCAAAAATATCACAATCCATTAACATGTTTAAGAATCGAATACAAAGTAAACCATACCTTCACAATACATAACAAAATCAACTAATTACATAACACAACCCCGCAAGTTCTCTGCCGGTGTAAACCATCGTTCTCTTTCGGAGCGAAAGTACGTTGTCTTAACCATCGGAGCGAACCGTCGACGCCTCAATTGTCGGAGTGAACCGACGCCGTCTCAACCGTTGGAGCAAAACGCCGCCCTCTCAGTCGTCAGAGTAGAACTTGTGTTGACGAACAATAACCGCAGCCATAACCGTCGCCGGTTTCCCTTTTCTTAACCATCGCCGCCACCAGAAGACCTAGTGACATCCGGAACTTGTTTCCGGTGAAATCCGAAGAAAGGTTGCAGTTTCATCACTGCTGAATCGGCCATTGTAGAAGGAGATCGGGAGTGAAATTGATGGAATTCAGATCGGAGGGAGATGTGAAGTTAGGGTTAGATCTCTGAGTTTCGATCCCAAATCAGTAGATCTGTAGATGTGTTCGATATTTTTATGTGTTTTTCCTCTCACTTTCCTATACTTTCGTTTTTGAATGAAGATGACATTGATCATCTATATGGAACCATTCTGTAACATTATAACTATAGAACTATAGAAAAAAATAATAATAATAAAATAAAAATAAAACCTCGATTCTGATAAGATGGAATGGAATACAACTGGTATTATATTAATAATATAATATCAAATTTGGTGTAATCTTAATTTTTAATGAAAAAAAAAACTCATACAAACTCATCACTAAATATGAAATACGTATGAAAATTGTTTTCTTGAATAGAACCTGAAGTTCTAATCATAAAGAACCCGAAGTTCTCCTATAGTATCCATTATATACACATGCTCGTTATTAAATGCATGTTTTTTTCATTTGTAGATAAAATGTCGAACTTATCAAAACTTGAATTCACCGCACTTGACATCTCGGGTAACAACTACCTCCCATGGACTCTTGATACTAAAATTCATTTGACGGCAAATAATTTGGGGGAGACAATTATTGATGGTAATCAAAGTAAACCTCAAGATAAAGCGAAAGCCATGATATTCCTCCGCCATCATCTTCATGAAGATCTAAAGCGGGAATATCTAACTGTTGAGGACCCTCTTGAATTATGGACAAACATCAAAGAACGTTTTGACCACCAGAAGTTGGTCTTACTCCCTAAAGCCCGCTATGAATGGCTTCATTTACGACTACAGGATTTTAAGACCGTCAGTGAGTATAATTCTGCCCTGTTCAGCATTACCTCTGAACTTAAATTATGTGGTGAGAAAATTACCGATGAAGACATGCTTGAAAAAACTTTCTCAACGTTCCATGCCTCAAATATGCTCCTATCGCAGCAATACAGGGAACGTCAATTTACTAAGTATTCTGAATTGATATCATGTCTTCTGGTCGCGGAGCAAAACAACAAGCTCTTACTACAAAATCATCAATCGTGACCTGCCGGTGCAAGCCCATTCCCTGAAGCGAATGTGGCGAATTATCAAAGCGGACGAGGTAGAGGTAGAGGTCGCGGCCCCAGCAGAGGTCATGGTCGTGGTCGAGGACGGGGATATACATGGCGTCGGGAGTCCCAGAACACTAAAAATAGCGGTGGTGAATCGAGTCAACACAATACGGGGCGACCTTCGAAAGGAAAAAGTAGCGGGAACCAAAGCAACATTTGTTATAAATGTGGGATGTCAAATCATTGGTCCCACACATGTCACACCCCTAAACACCTCGTTGAGGCATATCAACGCATGATGAAAGAAAAAGGAAAGAATGTTGAAACTAATCTGATTGAGAATGCACCTTCAGCCACGATATCAGACGTTCATTTGGATGCATGTGATTTCATTGAAAATGTTCGTGATGTTTAAACATATTTAACGTACCTTTTATGTTTTACTTTTCACATTGTGACCTTGGTATTTGGTTTGGTTTGAAACTCTTGAAATGTTTTATTTTTACTTCTTTGCATTAATTTTTATTTATTTTTTTTCTTTTATTTATTTCCTGAAGAAATATGCATGCTAGCTCCAGTAGAGCTATTATTGGTGATGAATGTCTGGTAGATAGCGGTAGTACTAACACTATTCTCAAAGATATGAATTTTTTCTCTAAGTTGTCTCCGGCAGAGACACCGATTAGTACTATATCTGGTGTCAGTAACCTTATCGAAGGCTCCGGAAGAGCACACATAACATTATCTTCGGGTACCAAATTAACTATTGATAATGCATTATACTCTAGTAAACCCAGAAGAAATTTACTTAGCTTTAAAGATATTCAAAAAATGGTTACCACATAAAAACAATATCTGAAAATAAAATTGAATATCTTCAAATTACTTCAATCAGAAATGGCCAAGAAACAATTGTTGAACAATTAGAAGCCTTGTCCTCTGGATTATATTGTACTAATATCAATCCTATCGAATCATACATGGTGAGTAACCAAAAGCTGTTAGATAAAGACACATTCAATATATGGCATGACCGTCTAGGTCACCCTGGTAGCATAATGATGAGACGAATAATCAAAGGTACAATCGGGCACCCTCTCAAAAACTTAAAAGTTCTGCTACCACAAGACTTATCATGTGCAGCATGCTCTCTGGGCAAACTTATAACTCGGCCCTCACAAACTAAATTGATACATGAAACCCCATCATTTTTAGAAAGAATCCAAGGGGATATTTATGGGCCTATTCATCCTCCGTGTGGACCATTCTCAAGGTGGTCACATGTGAGCCTTTTAGCTACTCGAAATGTAGCATTTGCCCGACTTTTAGCTCAAATCATACAATTGAGAGCCAATTTCCCCGATAATCAAATTAAAAATATCCGGATGGATAATGCAGGAGAGTTCACATCTCAAGCTTTTAATGACTATTGTATGTCAATTGGGATCAATGTTGAACATTCAGTACCTCATGTCCACACACAAAACGGTTTAGCTGAATCCCTGATTAAACGAGTACAAATAATCGCTAGACCACTCCTAATGAGATGTAATTTACCATCTTCTGCATGGGGTCATGCTATTTTGCATGCCGCTGCACTGATTAGATTGAGACCAACTGCTGATCACGAATACTCCCCATTACAACTGGTCTCCGGACGAGAACCAAGTTTGTCCCACCTTAGAATTTTTGGTTGTGCGGTATATGTACCAATACCACCGCCTCAACGTACTACAATGGGACCCCAAAGAAGACTGGGTATCTATATTGGTTTTAACTCCCCGTCCATAATTAAATATTTAGAACCAATGACGGGAGACATGTTTACAGCACGGTATGCTGACTGTCATTTTGATGAAACAATGTTCCCAGTCTTAGGGGGAGATAAGGACAAAGAAAGACTGGTAACATAAGAAATAACGTGGAATGCATCATCGCTATCAAATCTCGACCCCCGAAGTGGTCAATGTGAATATGAAGTCCAAAAGATTATACATTTGCAAAGAATAGCGAATGAATTACCAGATGCATTCACAGACACGAATAGAGTGACAAAGTCACATGTACCAGCATCAAATGCACCTGCTCGAATTGAAGTAATCCCAGAAGCGATTACTATACAATGAAAGCGTGAGAGACCAATCGGTTCCAAAGACAAAAACCCACGGAAAAGAAAAGAGCAAAGTAACGCAGTTGGTGAAAACTCCCAAAAGATTATAAGTGAAACCCCGGTAGAGGTAAATGTCCCAGAAGAGACAACTATGCATCCATAGGAAAATGAAGTTTCAGAAGAAACACCTGTACCGAACGAAAATGAGATCTCTATTAATTATGTACAAGATAGTACAATGTAGAACCGGAATAAAACACGTGTTGATGATATGTTCGCATATGCTATAGCAACGGATGTAATCAATGAAAATGATTACGTACCTAAAACTTTAGAAGAGTGTATGCACAGAAATGATTGGCCAAGATGGCAAGAAGCCATAAATGCCGAATTAAATTCGCTCGAAAAGCGACATGTTTTCGGACCTGTAGTCCGAACGCCCATAGACGTCAAACCAGTAGGTTATAAATGGGTGTTTGCAATAAAGAGAAATGAAAAGAATGTGATTGTGCGATATAAGGCTCGACTTGTAGCACAAGGGTTTTCCCAAATCCCAGGAGTTGATTATGAGGAAACGTATTCCCCTGTAGTGGATGCGATAACCCTTAGGTTCCTAATCGGCCTCACAATCTCTGAAGGACTTCATATGAGACTAATGGATGTCGTCACAGCATACTTACACGGGACACTTGAAAATGACATCTACATGAAAATCCCTAAAGGATTAAAATTGCCTGAAGCATTAAAATCAACACCTCGAGATATGTGTTCTATAAAGCTCCAGAGATCTTTATATGGTCTCAAACAATCTGGCCGTATGTGGTACAATCGACTTAGTGAATATCTCGAAAAGGAAGGATACAAGTCTGATGTAATCAGTCCATGTGTCTTTATAAAAAGATCAGTCTCAAATTTCACTATAATAGCAGTTTATGTTGATGATATCAACATCATCGGATCTCCTGAAGAGATAGAGAAAGCTGCTCAGTTGTTAAAGAAGGAATTTGAAATGAAAGATCTTGGTATGACAAAGTTATGTATCGGACTACAATTTGAGTATCTGTGCAATGGCACATTTGTCCATCAATCAAACTACATCCAGAAGATGTTAGTACGTTTCAATATGGATAAAGCACATCCGTTTAGTGTACCTATGGTTGTCCGACCGCTAGATCCACACAAGGATCCTTATCGCCCTCAAGAAGAAGGAGAAGAAGTACTTGGTCCAGAAGTACCGTACTTAAGCGCGATCGGTGCCCTTATGTATCTCGCAAATAACACAAGATCTGACATTGCATTTGCAGTACATGTACTAGCGAGATACAGTTCGAATCCAACTCGTAGACACTGGAATGGCATAAAACATATATTCCGGTATATTTGCGGGACACAAGACTTAGGTCTTTTCTATCAGAAAGATCAAAGGTCCCAGCTTGTTGGGTATGCTGATGCCGGATATCTATCAGATCCTCACAAAGCAAAATCTCAGACAGGTTATGTATTCACATACGGTGGCACAACAATTTCTTGGAAGTCAACTAAGCAAACACTCACAGCAACATCATCAAATCATGCCGAATTGATAGCACTATATGATGCTGGTCGAGAATGCGTGTGGTTGAGATCAATGATTAATCACATACAAGAAGCATGCGGATTAGAACAGATCAAGAAGGAGCCGACAATTATTTATGAAGACAACGCTGCTTGCATAGCTCAGATCAGAGAAGGTTACATTAAGGGTGATCGAACAAAGCACATCTCACCAAAGTTCTTCTCAACATATGACTTGCAAAAGGAAGGGGAAATTGATGTTCGCCAGATTAAGTCAAGTGAAAATCTAGCTGACCTGTTCACGAAATCTTTACCTAGAAGCAGTTTCGAGCAGCTATCACACAAGATCGGTCTTCGTAGATTGAAAGATGTTTGTTGAATTCAGGGGGAGAATTATACACGCTGTACTCTTTTTCCCTTAACTAAGTTTTGTCCCACTGGGTTTTCTTAGTAAGGTTTTTAATGGGGCAGCATAACTGATCCAGTAGTATCAGTTTATTTATTCAGGTCCTGAAGTACCTATTTAACATCATCCTGAAGTATGTTGTTAAACTGTGTATAATTCTAAATGTCTGAGGGGGAGTGTTATAAACCAGACATTTTAGGCCCAACCCATTACTTATGGGCTAGGGTTTATAGCTATGTTCATCTATATATTGTAAGGTTGAATAATGGAGAATTTAGTTTTATCTATTTTCTCTTTGGTTTTTATCACGTTTATTATTGTTACTTAAATTATTTTTGAGCATGTTCTTTTTTTTTCCGTTTATAATTGTTAAGATATGGTATTTTTTAAATTTATGAGTATGTCGTTGAGACATGCTATTTTTAACTTTATCTCGATATAAATAATAAGAGTAAATTTCCATTTTGCTCACTACGGTTTAATCGTTTTAACGGTTTTGCCCCAATGCTTTAAAAATAGTCATTTTCCTCGAATAGTTTACTATGTTTTTTCCATTTTGCTCCATGGCCTTAACTCAGTTAAATAATACAATTAAAGGTAGGGGTATTTCAGAAATTCCTTAAATATGTTTTATCTTTTTATTTATTAATATTAGAGTGAATTGCAAATTTTGTCCTTTATGTATATACCAAGTTTCAGGCGGTGTCCTTTTTCTTTAAAATTGACGAGTTTTGTACTTTTTGTTTTAAAATATAGCACGGTATGCCCTTTGGCTCTAACCCAATTAAATTTTTCTGTTAAATCAAGTCATGTGACTTGCACATAAGGGCATAATTGTCTATTCACCTCTCTAAGGGGAGTGGGGGTGGTCACTAGTGATAGAATTCCATCACTCACAATATCCAATCATGTTCCGCCATGTCAACAACCATTTTTCCATCACTCACAACCTTTTTTAGTGGCGGTGGTCATCACTCACCACCACACCCAACAATTTCCCCCCAACCAACAACTACCCTCACAACTAACATATATCACGCCGTGAAAAAAATAACGGAATCGGGTTTTCGTTATTGTATCACGCGTTGAACTAATGGTGGCGGTGGGAAAAAAGTTTTTCCACGCGTTGAACTTGGAGTATCACGTACCGCCCCCACCTCTCTAAGTACTAATTGTATAAATAACTTTAAAAAGATTTTAAAAAATAAAACATATATAAATATAACCCACTCTCACATCACATTATCACATATCCCTTTCTTCTGCTAATCATCACCACCACCTGCTGCCATTGCCACCACCGACCACCATCTTCGCACCACACCTACCACCACCTGCTGTCATCGCTACCGCCCACCCACATCACCGCCGCCGCTAAAACCCATCAACACCCAAACCCCCAAATCTAAAACCCATAATGAATTTGTATAAAACCAGCCACAACGCAGACCACCACCATCAGCCGGAAATCGCCGCTTCTGTTGCATTCCATCATCTCTTAGCCTTCGCTGAAGATTTTGATTTTAATTTTTGTTTTCCCATTTGGTTTATTGGGAAAAAGTTCAGATTTTGATTTTAAATTTTGGAAAATCAATGAGGGTTAGAAGTTTTCTCTGTTCTTGATGAACCCTAACTTGTGATAATTGTTGTTATTTTTGACGACGTAATTTGGGGATCATGTGATATTTTCCGGTAATGAATTTATTGAGTGGGTCCATCTCTAATACCTTTATTTCTTTTGAATGAAAATGAAAGCATTTGCTTCAAAAAAACAAACGTTGTTAGAGGTATTATTCCATAGATAAACTCTTAGATGATTTTGCTCTGAAAATTTTTACTTTTGATGATGAACTTTGTTTCCAATAGTCTGGAATCTAAATTAGGTAGGAATTGTTTGAATATTCTACTTTCTTTGGTGGCCAGATTTGGTGGTCAGTGGTGGAGGTGGGGGTGATGGGGGTTGGGTGAAGTTAGAGAGAGGGTAGGTCATGTATACTTTTTAGAGAGAGAAATAGATGGAGTTGATATATAATTTCTTTTAAATGTGTTTTTAAATAACAGGATAAAAGGACAATTATACCCTCATTTTCATGTCAAATGACTTGATTTAACAGAAAAAAATAACTAGATTAGGGCCCAAGAATATAGCGTGCAAGATTTTGAAACAAAAAGTACAAAACTTGTCAATTTTAAAGACAAAGTACACCGCCTGAAACTTGGTATATATATAAAGGACAAAATTTGTAATTCACTCTTGATATTAAATTAAATTAAATATATAAGACCTATCTCTCTCTACTTCTCTTTACATAATTAAAACCGATTTCTCTCTCTCTACAACCCCCCCTCTACTTCTCTCTACTAGATATGACCACCATCAGCCACCATCACTGACCGAGCATTGCCACACCACCACCACCATAAAAACACCTACCTGGTTTACTAAGTGTTTGGGATTAGTCATTGTTCAAAACTAACTATAAAAAAACACATATATAGCTTTTGAGCTTCAGACTATCAAATTGGTCAACAGAAAACCAATTCTTACGTGTATGACTGTGTACAATACTATTATTACAAATACAGGCTAAAAATAGACCCAATCTGGGGTACAACTACAACAGAGTTCAACAACACCCACCAGTGAACCGCCTACATTTTGCCTGAATCTAGAGGGAGCTGCATGTGCACCACCACAACCTGCTGCTCTCCTGGCGGCTTTTTATTATGAAAGAATCTCATCGTGGTTCTAAACAGTAATCAAAACCAAATGATTTCCGACCAAATCTCCGCCAGAATTCACCAAAAACGCCTCCGGACAAGACAACTAGTGCAATCGGATGCCGTAGTCGTAGTAAATGGAACGGAGGAAAGTAAGGTGTTTGCTTTATCGAGTTTTGTGTTTAGAGATGGGGTGATTTTGA
Organism: Helianthus tuberosus; assembly: GCA_030545235.1. Taxonomy (NCBI): domain Eukaryota; kingdom Viridiplantae; phylum Streptophyta; class Magnoliopsida; order Asterales; family Asteraceae; genus Helianthus; species Helianthus tuberosus. The sequence goes on from CM060444.1 coordinate 158,667,216, forward strand.
GAGACGGTGGTAGGATTCAGTGGTGGTGGGTTTTTTGGGGAAGATGTCGGTGGTGGATGTGGTACAGTGGTGGTTGTTGGTGTTGATGGCAGGTTGTGATCGTTGATTAGGTGAGGCTGGTTGTAGGTGTTAGTGGTGGCGGCAGGTTGGTGTTGGTGGCTGTTAGGGCTGATGGTGAGTTGGTGGTGGGGGTTGTTGGTGATTGATATGCACAAAATGCAACATATAAATTAAATCAAATAAGGTATAAAATCAACCATTTTCAGTACTAATGTCGAAAAAAGTGTGTTTCTTTGTATACTGTTGATTTTCAGGATTAAAAGAGCTTAAATGTACAAAAGGAACAAATTAACGACAAAAACCAACATAAATACAAAAAAAGGGAAGTTGATACATCATACCGACCCTTCAAGCTTCACCCAAGACCAAAAACAACGAATCAAAAGACAAGCACGGGGCCGTGCCACCAAGGCACGGGGTCGTGCCCCACTCAAGATTCCAAAAAGAAAAAGACAAACAGAAGCAGACAAGAGACACAGGGTCATGCCCAATGGACACGGGCCGTGGTCAACTCCCAAATATGCAAATCATGGATAGTACAGCAAGTAAAATGGCCACGGGGTCGTGCCGTTGACACACGGGGCCATGCAAGCATCCAGACTGACACAACTCATTAAATAAAGATAGAAAAGAAGGAGGCCTTGGTTCAATTGCAATCCATCCCTTGGCAAACCACTTCTCTCACACCTGCCACCACTCCACCACCACAATACCACCACATTCATCCATCATCCATCATCCATCTTTAGAGTGTGTAGTAGTCTCGGGATCCAAGATTGATCGTAAGGTTTTTGCCAAACAAAGGCCATGCTTGGCTAATCTCTTACATCACTTGGTGAAGACAAGTCATTTATGTTTTACTTTTGATTTCCATGCTTTGGTAAACTTCTTAATTGAGTTTGTATTAATGACTTTACTATATAGTTTTTTATATTGAAAGTGAACTTTATTCTATAATCCCTTCATGTTTTGTTGATTCACTCATTCGTGTCTTTACGGTCTATATAAAGTGCGTTAACTGCCTAGAAGGGGGTTAGAAGGGTGGTTTGAGTAAAGTTCTTGCCTCGTTCAGTGTATAGATCATGCGAGGACTTGATTCAAGCTTATTAGGACTTCCTTTAAGGCAGATAGCGTCAAATCAGGGGAAGTAAGAACGACTTGAATCCCTTATAAATAAACTTCCATTAAAACTTTAAACCAGCCTCGGTTGTGGGTACCGTTGCCTCTAAAAAGAGGGACATACCATTATAACTAAGATAATCTCTTAAAAAACCTAAAGTGCGGAAATCATCAAAGGATACATAAAAGATGAGTCAGAACCAAGTGAATCTATCTTTTCTATTTGTTTCTTTTATTTATTTATTTTCTTTCTTTATTTTACTTATTAAAAATCCTTGCTCAAAATTTGGCTAGATTAGACGTTGACGATATTCCGGTATTAAAAGCTCTTGTGTCCTTAGACGACCTCGGTATCTTACCATCATTATGCTACGCCAATGATGCGTGCACTTGACCTATTGTGTTGTAGAGAGTCATAGTGTTATAATGTGTTTTATAAATTTAAAGCTTGATAAACAAGTAAAATGATGTATTGCAAAATACATACTTATATCGTTATAGTTTGTATAGTTTTCACGTTATTTCATTTAGTTTTGGTAGTTATTCCGTAGAAGTTTGATACTTTGTTTGTGTACAGGTGTTTGTTTCGAAAAAGTGCTAAAAAACCGTTGGAAATATGCTTAGAAGAAGCTAAGGGTGAGAGTTGGAGATTGCTGGAGCTGAACACTTGAGAAAAAACGAAACTTTCTGGAGAAATGGGGCATTGGCGCTGCGCGACGAATAACATGGAGACCCTACGTGTGATGCCAAGGCAGGCAAGTAGAATTCTTTGATCTTCGAGGCGCCGCGTGGCGCGACCCCCATATTCAAGATCCGTCGCGTGGCGCGACGGGGTATTTTTCAGAAAAAGATGATTTTTGTTGCTGCATGTTTATCCCAAACATATATATACATCATTAACTTTCACAAAACCCCAAGTTACGAATTTATGAACCCATAGGCGAATTCAGCAGCAGATTTTGAGTTCTTCAGAGCGTTTTGGCACACGGGAATCATTCGGTTGAAGCTTGGAGCATAGGAAAGAAGATCATTCGGGTTTTATCTCCCGGTTTTCATTATTTTCTTGTTTTTCATTACTTTGATCATGAATTCTTGTTTTGAAACTTGTGTTTTGATTTTAGACATCATGTTTTCTGGCTAGAACCTTTGTTACTACCTAGGATAGATGAAAGTTTAATACAATTTGGATTTTTAACGGTTTTCTATTGTTTGTGTATGGATTAATCTTTAAAAGTAAAGAACTTTAGAACCTCTAATTTGGTGTGTATGCGTATTTAGATTTGATTGTTGATTATTTGTTGTTTCACATAAACTTTGGCAGATGTCTTTCATATAATAAGTTTGTGTTGATTATTCGAGTCTTTGCGGGTTCGGGGAATCTTTGGGTAAATCGGCCTATAGCCTTAGAAACAGCAATTAAAATACAATTAGAACTAAGTATTCTGCTTAACTTGTCACTGAGAGGCTCGAGTTTGTTAGTAGGTCTCGGTTTTATATATATCTAAGATAGATTTTGAGAGAAGTCAGTCTTAGGTCCCTAATCACACCTGTGTCTATTAAACCAAGTTAGAATCTATCGTTGCCTTAGACTTTCGCGCTGAGAGGTTGATTGTCGTATTAGGGCACTTTTAGAGACGTTAGAGGACTGAGAGGAAGTCTAACAACCGGCGTTCATAACAACCTTGTAGAGTTTCACAGGTTTCTTCCTGAGAAGGGTCGGGAGGTCTTAGTAGAGATTTCTTAGGGTTTAGCACATAAAGATCCCGGTTCCATACCACTTTAGTACCGTTAGAAATCTATTCCTAGTTAAACCGGATTCTAGCCTAGGTAGTCGTTAATCTCCATTGAATTAAACCTTAGTTCTCTTTCGTGTCGTAGTCTAGTTTTACTTTAATTTCAACTTTAGGATTTTAGTAACCCCCCCCCCAATCCCCCCAAATCAAATAAACAAAAATAGTTAAGTTCGTGTTAGAGTACGTCTAAATAAGGTCTTTAGTTTAATTAATTAGAGTCTCGTGGGTTCGACATCCGGACTTACTTAGCTTTGCTAGAGTCGACTGGTTCACATGCCGGTTAGTAGTTTATTCGAGTTTAGAGAGTCTAAAGTATTACTTTGAGTCTAGATTTAGGTTAATTTTAGTTGTTTTTAGTAAACTACTTTTAGCACATCATAAAAGTACTTAAAAATATATTAAAAATCATACACGCTCGCATCACGTCAGTGATGGAGAAGAGAGAGAGAGTGTAGAGAGAGAGAAGAAAAATGGTAGAGAGAGAGAAGAGGGAGGATATAGGAGAGAAGAGATGGTCAGATATGGGTTTTGTTATATATTATTATTGTTATATATAATATAATTTTTATTTGTAGTTTTACTAAAATACCCTTAGTTTTATACTTAAAGTTACCATAATACCCTTTTAGTTAACAAATAATTTGGATGGAGTTAGAGGAGGGGAGCAAAATGAGAAAAACAAAGTAAACTATTGGAGGTAAATTGCTGTTTTTAAATGATTGGGGCAAAACCGTTAAAACGACCAAACCACATGGAGCCAAACGGAAGTTTACTTAGATAATAATGTTGGCTTATATAAGATATGTTGATGATGAAAGCCAAAACCCAAAGGAACCATTTTCTTTTCCTAATTGAATAAAGGTTGAAATATAATTAAAAGTACTAGGAGTTGCCACCCAGAAAGCTTCACTAACAATCACTCAAAAAAGCAGTAAAAGAACTATTGGGTCAAAGTACTGAAATGCTAAGTACAAAGTGCTAAAAAGATAAAGACTGGTCAATATGTCAGCATGAAGACAAAGTGTTGGGTTAACAAGTCAACTGTCACAGCCCCCGGCCCGGTGTGACCCGGTCCAGAAGCCGCGGGACAGAAAACCAGTGATATTTGTATTTAATTTGGCAGCGGAAATATTAACATGATCGTTTAAACTTGAAAATGCCCAATTATTTTATTATACAATTTGGGAATCACACCCATAATTTACAATAAAGGTGATTTCACTGGGAAATCACTGTTTTACAAAAACATGTTTATTTATTTTATTGAGCCACTTCCTCAAGCTTGTAATGCAACATAGCACTTTTTCCTTGATCACAACAGATCACCTGAAACATGTTTAAAAAGGTTTTGTCAGCGGGGAAATACTGACGAGTCATTCATTTTGCACAAAAGACATATTGTTATCAATTTATAGCATTAAGGGTTTTTATATTTGCCCCTATCACTTAATTAGTTGGTTCAGCTGTCACTCGACTGAATCTATGACTGTGGACATATCACTAATTAGGCTCGCCCACCTAAAGTGATAAATCGTTAGTAGTAATGTGCACAAAACCCCCACATACTGCCAGTAATTAAAGATTAGCAAAGACTTAATCACTGCAAAGTATAAATGGAAAACATTTAGGGTTTTGCAAAGCAATTTAATAAAAAGAGAATGACTCACATTGCAAGTTTAGTTGGACAGAACCTTGCCTACTGATTTATTCTTGTAACCTAGGTAATTAACAATGCACACGAAACTAGGTCAGTAACTTAATACAACATTTACGATAAGCTCACGAAATCAAAACCCTCACGACGAATGACAAAGTATAGCCCGTATTCGGGCAACACTTAAACATCCATCGAATCGGTTTCAATCGATCGGACATTGTATCGTAGCAGTGATCGAGTTATTACCCTGTTGTCGCAGCAGAGTATCGGGATTTTGATTGTTTTGTACTAGACAGTGTATAACTAAACGTACGAAGTGAATTTTTCCGTCGTAACAAGACCAACATGCAAGTGCCAAACCCCTGCTATATATACTGAAAAAGGGTTTCCCCCGCGTGGCGCGCCAGACCCACCTAGTCCTGGCGCGTGGCGCGATGGGTCCCTTTTTAGGGTAGGGTAGCATCGTGTCCACCTAGCCTGGGTGAGTCAAATTTTTGATGAAATTTGTATTCTACAACAAACTGTGAAGATAATATCAATTAGGGAATACCCCCCCCCCCCTGAGTTTTAGGGGCCCTGATCCTAGTTCCAACTGTTCTGAAAATTTTAGGGGTCATGCAATATTACTTGGGGGGTCTCAATTAGGGTTTCCTATTGGCCATTAATAAAATAAGAAATAACAATTTTGGCGAGAGTTGTTACATCCTCCCCACCTTATTAAAATCTCGTCCTTGAGATTTACTGGAACAAGTAGGGATATTTCAGTTTCATTTCTGATTCCAGCTCCCAAGTGTACTCCGGTCCTCTCTTTGAATCCCACTTGACTTTGACCAGTACTAGTCGTTTATGCTTGAGAAACTTAACCTTTTTATCTTCTATCTAAAGGGGTTTTTCTACAAATTTTAACTTTTCATTTACCTCTATGTCTTGGAGAGGTACTACCAGGGATTCGTCGGATAAACACTTCTTGAGGTTTGATACATGAAACACGTCATGTATTCCAGCCAGTTCTGCTGGTAGTTGTAGGCGATAAGCAACTGGTCCTATTCACTGGATTATTGGGAATGGTCCTACGTACCTTGGACTTAGCTTTCCCTTCTTACCGAACCAAACTACCCTTTTCCAAGGAGAAACTTTTAAGAGTACCTTATCTCCAACTTGAAATTCTAGCGGCTTGCGTCTATTGTCTGCATAACTCTTCTGACGATCTCGAGCTGTCTTTAGTCTTTCCTTGATTTGAGTTATCTTGTCGGTGGTTTCTTGTACGATTTCGGGACCTGATAATTGGCTTTCTCCTATTTTTTTCCCAACAAACTGGAGTTCTGCACTTTCGTCCATACAGTGCTTCGAACGGGGCAGCTTCGATGCTTGAATGGTAACTATTGTTATATGAGAATTCAATTAAGGGTAGGTGGTCATCCCAGTTTCCACCAAAATCTATTACACATGCCCTGAGCATGTCTTCCACGGTTTGAATCGTCCTTTCACTTTGTCTGTCTGTCTGGGGATGGTATGCAGTACTTAAATTCAATCGTGTCCCCATCGCTTCTTGGAAACTCGTCCAGAAATGCGAAGTGAAACGACTATCTCTATCTGATACAATAGAGAGTGGGACTCCATGTAAGGATACTACTTAGTCTACGTATAACTTGGCTAATCTTTCCATACTAAAAGTTTCCTTCATGGGTAGGAAATGAGCTGATTTGGTTAAATGATCCACAATCACCCAAATTGCGTCGTTACCTTTTCTGGTTTTGGGCAACTTAGTAACAAAATCCATGGTTAATAGTTCCCATTTCCAAACAGGCATTTCTAATTGTTGGAGTAACCCTGAAGGTTTTTGGTGTTCTGCTTTAACTTGTGAACAAGTTAGACACTTGGATACATATCTACCTATGTCCTTCTTCATTCCTATCCACCAGAAGTTATTTCTTAAATCTTGGTACATCTTATTATTTCCAGGGTGCATGGTATATCTAGATTTATGAGCTTCCTCTAAAATCTTGTTTCTTAACTCTCCTTGCTTAGGTACCCAAATTCTTCTTTTGTGGAATCTCCAAATTTCATCAGCTCCTTGCTCTAGTTCCTTTATTCTTCCCTTCATTCCTTCAGCATCATTCTCTATTGCTGTTATTTGAACCTCCTTCAGTTGTTTCATTAAATCTGACTGTAGATTTAATCTAAGAGCACGAACTCGCTTTTGCTTTTCATGATACTTACGACTTAGAGCATCCGCGACTACATTTGCTTTTCCTTCGAGATATTGGATATCACAGTCGTAGTCACTTAGAATTTCCATCCATCTTCTTTGCCTCATGTTCAATTCTTTTTGCCTAAATATGTACCTTAAGATTTTATGATCTGTATAAATGGTAAACTTACTTCCATACAGATAGTGTCTCCAAATCTTAAGGGCAAAAATTATCGCTCCTAATTCTAAGTCATGAGTCGTATAATTTTCTTCATGCTTTTTCAATTGCCTTGAGGCATACGCAATTACCTTTTTGCGTTGCATTAGTACACATCCTAATCCTAGCTTAGAAGCGTCACAATAAACTTCAAAATCTTCTGTTCCTTCGGGTAAGGCAAGAATTGGGGTGTTTGTTATTCTTTGTTTTAAAATCCTAAAGGCCTCTTCCTGCCTGGGTCCCCATTCAAACTTAACTGATTTACATGTTAGCTTAGTTAATGGCACAGCTATCTTAGAAAAATCTTTAATGAATCGTCTATAGTATCCAGCTAACCCTAGAAAACTTCTAACTTCCATAGCTGATTGCGGGACCTTCCATTTGGTAATTGCTTCAATCTTGGATGGATCCACGTGAATACCCTCATGATTCACCATGTGACCTAAGAATTGCACCTCCTGTAGCCAAAATTCACATTTCGAGAATTTGGCATAAAGCTTCTCTTTTCTTAACAAAGTTAAGAGTGCATGCGGGTGCCTACAATGCTCTTCCTGATTTTTGGAATAAATAAGTATATCGTTGATGAAGACAATCACAAATTTATCCAAGCACGGCTTACAAGTTCTATTCATCATGTCCATGAATGCGGCAGGAGCATTTGTTAGTCCAAATGGCATGACTGTAAACTCGTAATGACCATACCTAGTTCTGAAAGTAGTTTTAGGTATGTCTTCTTCTTGTACCTTCAACTGATGATATCCGGAGCGTAAATCTATCTTAGAAAAGTATCTAGCTCCTTGCAATTGATCAAAAAGATCATCAATCCTAGGTAATGGGTATCGATTCTTAATTGTAACCTTATTCAATTCCCTATAATCGATACACATTCGCATTGAACCATCTTTCTTTTTCACAAACAATACTGGTGCTCCCCATGGAGATGAACTAGGTTGTATGAATCCTTTGCTTAATAATTCATCTAACTGCTTTTTCAATTCTAGCATTTCGGTGGGTGCTAACCGATAAGGTTCTTTAGCTATCGGTGTAGTTACAGGAATCAGATGAATTCTAAATTCTACCTTCCTATCTGGTGGTAATCCTGGTAGTTCTTCTGGGAATACCTCCGAGTATTCTGAGACTACAGGAATTTCCTTAAATTCCTTACCCGTAGTGCTAATGATTACCGAAGTCATATACACTATTCCTTGCTTTCGTTCATAACTAGCAACTTTCATTACAGAAATGAATTTCATTGATTTACGTGGCTTATCTCCTGTAACCACAATTATTTCTCCTGATGGTGTATGGATTTCTATGGAATTCTTATCACAGAGGATTCGAGCATGGTTGGCTACTAACCAATCCATTCCTAATACAACATCGAATCCAGCTAAATTCATGGGTAATAGGTTTGCAGAAAATGTATGACCTGAAAGTTCTATATTTTCTTTTTGCAAGACCGTATCTATGTTAACAGAGTTCCCGTCTGCAGTTTCTACTGTATAAATCTGCCTAAGTTTGGTTAAGGGTAGCTTAAGAGCTTGGCAGAAAGAAGTATTTATAAAACTTTGGTTTGCACAAGAGTCGAATAACACTTTCGCATAAACGTTGTGTACCAGAAACGTACCAGCTATTACGTCGGGAATCAGTTCGGCTTCCAGCGTGGTCAATTGGAAGGCTCTTGCATTCTTCTTATTAGTTCCTTCAGCAGGTTTGGCCTTGTTATCCACTGGTTTGACCAATTTAGGGCATTCTGGTCTGAAATGCCCAGCTTCTCCACAGTTGTAGCAGATCTTTGCTTTCTTTTTGCATTCCTCTTCCTGATGGCCCGGAATTTTGCAGAAATTACAATTTTCTATACATTTTCCAAAATGCTTCTTTTTGTAATTCCCGCAAAATGGCGGGGTGGAAGAGGACCCAGTTCCTTTCCTCTTGAAGTTAGTATTATTACCCACACGGAATCCTTGGGTAATCTTTTGGGCTAACTCCTTTTTCCTATTTTCTTCCCGCGTACGTACCAGCCCGTCGGTCAAAGTATTGGCTAACTCCACCGCAGCGTCAATGGTACGAGGTTTTGCAGCTTTGACGATAACACAAATTTCGCTAATTAAACCCCAAATATAGCGAGATATAAGTACCGGTTCTGGCGAAGCCAGAGTTGGTACAATTCGAGCATACTCGAAGAACTTTGAAGTATACCCTCGATAGTCAACATCCACCATTCGGTGGCTCAGAAACTTATTCGCCATTTGTTCCTTTTCATATTCGGGGCAGAATTTCCTTTCCACCAGACGCTTAAATTCTTCCCAATTCATGGCATAGGCCATGTCACTTCCCTTGGCTTATAACACCGTATTCCACCATTCTAATGCTTCTTCCTTGAAAAGGTGAGAAGTATACATAACCTTATCCTCCTCGGCACATTTACTTATTTTGATTACTGCCTCGGTTTTCTCCAACCAACGTAGCGTGGCGGTTGCCCCTTCATTGCCTGAAAATTCGACAGGTTTACAGGCAAGAAATTCCTTATAGGTGCAACCAGGTGTTGCAACTTTCATTTTCTTAAGTATTGGGGCCCGAATCAAGTTATCGTTATTGCCGCCTCCGTTAACACTATTACTGAAATTGTTGCCGTAAGTACGTTTGCTGGGAGTAGTTGGTTGAGGTTCAACTGGATTTCGGGCAGCAGCAAGGATTGCTGGAATAGCATTTTCTATTCCCTTGGCGACGATGTTTTCTATATCTTGCCTATTAAGAAAATGATCCTCATTGTTTTGTTCGGATTGGTTAACTTCATTAACTGGTTCATTAACAACAGGTTCCATCTGATAATTAACAATATATATATAAGTTATTGGCACAAATAAATATCAACCCAACGCAATAGAGCAATCGCACATAATCACGTCAACACGTATAGCCAAAATTGTCGACTTTGCGACATTGATATTTTTATATATTAGTAGGCATCTGTACACACCGGTTATCTTACAAAAGTTTTATTTTAAGTTATTTTACATGATTATATTTTCATTATTATTTTATTATTATTAAACATATAACCACACCACCATGCAACCACAACCAACTGGTGTCTCAGAAACGACGCTCCCTCTCGTCGTATTTCCAGGAGATCTGTTCTCCTACTTCCCGGATTCGATTCCCTGCGTCCACCAGTTCCTCACTGTAGTGATGGAGTTCAGCCAAGTTCTCAGTGCTCATAGGTGGGTTTGGTGCATGCTCAGGGTCAAACTGGGGGAAAAAGGTGTTAGGGTTATTCAAGAGATTCTGAAATTGCCAGTCAGTTGTCCACCATTCTTCCAGCTCTCCTGGTAGAGGTCAGGGGTTGATAATAGGATCTGGAATAGCAGGTTCCAAATTAACTGGAAGTTGTACTTCAGCTGGGTAATTGAAGAGGTTTTCATCGGCAGGTCCGATGAGGTCGCTATTGTCCAGTTTGCGGTCCAACTCCTCCCATAGTGGCATTTCCTGGGCTTGCCCTGAACTTTCCCCGATCTCCTTTCCTTTGCCTTTATCCTTGGGATCCTCAGTCTTTTTAACCTTTTGTGCAGCTGGCTTCTTTGTTAGACCATTTTGAGACCGTCGGTACTTGAGTCGCTTAGGGTCCAAAACGCTAAACAAGAATGAAGAACTATCAAGTACGCAACGGTCTAGGGGGAATATTGTTAGGTCATTTGAGACCGTTGGTACTTGTTTTAGATGGTTCTGGATTGGTTTGGTTTGGTTAAGTTTATTAAGCTTTAGAAAGTCTAGGGGCTAAAATTGTAATGTTTTGATAGTAGCAAATCTGACTTGGTGTAATTAAGATGCCAGCATAATTATAATTATGCTGGCAAGTCAGATCCTATATAAACTCATGTAATGTGCCCTAGCCAAGGTTTTGGCTAGTTTCTTTGGTGAAAACTCTAGTGTTGTGATCTTCTTGTTATTTCTTGTGCTTAATCTGATTTCCAGGAGCTTGTTAACGTTTATATCAGTTGGGAATTCATACAACACTTGTTGTTAATCATCAAACCAAAATCTTCATCTTTTGATTTTTCTTGACTTTTACATATTCAAACACCTAATCAATAGGTGTTTTGGACTAAAACAATCACCCACTGTGATCCGGATTGATATTGGGATCTACAATTTGGTATCAGAGCCTTAGTGCTCTTGATTGTTGTGTTCTTGTTAAGATTCTTCAAGTTTTGAAGGTTTTTCAAAAGTTTCAAGTTTTTCAAATTTTTGGGCTTAAAATGGATTGATTTGGTGTGTTTAATTGATAGGTTGTTGTTAATCAGTGATTAGGGAGTCATTTTGGACATTTTGATGCAAAGAAACATGGTTTTTGAGTCGTTTTTGGGCGATTAGAGGGTTTTAGTTCGTGTTAAACCCTCTGGTCAGTGTAGATAAACTTGAATACAACGGATTTATTTTGAATATAGCGAAATTATTTTGAAGTCAGCGGACTTAATTTGAAGTTAGCGGAATTAATTTTGAAGTCAGCGGAATTAATTTTGAATACAGCGGAATTAATTTTGAAGTCAGCGGAATTATTTTGAACACAGCGGAATTATTTTGAACACAGCAGAATTATTTTGAATACAGCGGAATTATTTTGAATACAACAAATTTAGTTTGAATACAACAAATTTAGTTTGAATACAGCAAATTTAACTTGAATATCGCATAATTAACAATTTCGCCGATCAAACACAAGCGAAATTGTTAATTACCGGCGAAATAGCGTCATTGACCCTGTAGCGAATTTATCGAAGGCGACTTCGAGGACAGTGATAAAGAACCACATCGTTTTTATCACGGTGATCGGTGAAATTAGCCAAACTAACGTGTTTGTTGTATGTTCCAGCGGAATTAGCTATTTTCTCTTGTGCAGGATTCTCACCCTGTCCGACGAAATTATCTCATCAGCGAAGATATCAGCGTAGTCTTCTGTGTCCTTGTGTTTCCAGATAGTTCTTCGGCGAAATTAATCACGTTTCCAGCGAAATTGCTCTTCATCCAGCAAATCAGCGAAATTAGTGTCCGTTCAGCAAAATTTTGTCAAAAAACAATCAAAATGTCTTTGAATCAATTGAACCCAATCGCTCAAGCTGAACTTGAGATCGGAACTTCTACAAGACCACCAAAACTGAAAGGATCGACTGATTTTGGTACTTGGAAGAATCGCATCAAATCGTTCTTTGAATACACTAACTACAACCAATGGATTTCCGTCACCGTTGGACCCCATGTACCAACGGTGGTTCGAGGAGACGTGATAGTTGCTAACACCGACCCCACCACCTACACTGAGGAAGACAAAGCCCTAATCCAACGCGACCGTCGTGCACATGTTGCCTTAACCATGGCTTTGTCAACTGATGACTGTAACATGTTTGAAGAATACAGAACTGCAAATGAACTCTGGCTCGCTTTGATCTAATATTACGAGGGAAACAAAGAGTTGATTGAGAGCAAAAGAATCATGGTGCAGAAGCAATACGACATGTTTTGTGGAATTCGTGGAGAAAGCCTTTCCGATCATATCAGTCGCTTTTGGAATATGATGACCAAGATAAAGAAGGCAGGAAATCCTGTCACAAACCATGCTGCTATAAAGAAGCTGCTGGACTCACTCCCTAAGGAATGGAGTTTGCAATGCATGATGATCAAGAAGGATTTCCTCAATGATCCAAATCCTGTCACTCTGTCAGACTTAATTAACACTCTAAGAGCTTTTGAAATGGATGTCAACAAACGAGAAATGAACACTGCTGGCTAGACTCCAAAGACCAATCAAACTTCTGCTGGAATGAAGAATGTGGCATTCCTTGCTTCAGGTGGCATCAGTCAACAAGCTTCTGACATGATCTATGCTAACGCTTCCGCAAGCGCATCAAAAGCTCCACAACCTAGTGAGAAGACTGTCACGGTTGGTGATACACAAGCGTTGAAAGTGTCTACTGAAAACGTGGCACTTTTCAACATGTTTCTGAGTAGCTATGAAGCTTTAATGTCAGGAGAGCTCAAGAAGGAAATGTTCACTGCTGAAGACATGTATCAGGTTAATCCAGATGACATGGAGGAAATGGATTTGAAATGGCAGATGGCCATGATCACTCTAAGGTTGAAGAAATTTCAGGACAAGACCGGAAAGCGTTTGGGTCTTGGAAAAGCTGGTTTTGACAAGTCCAAACTGAGGTGTTACAACTGCAAGAATCTTGGTCACTTCAAGCATGAGTGCCCCTTGTTGAAGGAAGGAAACATTGAAGCCACTCCTGCTGTAAAGCAAATCACTATCGAAGAAAACAAAAACAACGTATCTCCTGGCACACCAAAAGCTTTAGTTGTTGAAGATTATGATTGGAGTGAAGAAATTGCTGAAGCCAAGGAACAAGTCAACAAAGCTCTTATGGCAAAGATCTCAAGCGGGTCCGCATCAAAGCAGTTTGAGAAACCAACAGCTGGAATTCCAAAAGGTGACAACATTGCTGACAAGGGTCTGAAAAGCATTCTCACCTTCCCATAGCCTGAGAAAGAAAAGAATTCTGAAGAGGCTAAGGAGCATGGTCCTAAGGAGGTATCTGACCAGAAGAAAGACAAAGAAAAAGTCTTAGCTGCAGCACTGAAAACAGAATCTTCAAAAAGATGACAAAGACTTGGTAAATAGTATTCCACATAGCTTTAAAGTAAAGCTATGCACACCAGCATGCGTTGATGTCGTGGCACATTACAAGTCTCTAAATCTAGAATTTGAGAGACAAAAAGAAAAAGCTTTAAAATTTAACAAAGAGCTTAAACAGAACGAGGCCGCATATCAGAGAAAGTTGAATTCAACTTTAGCTGAAATGCAAACTCTAAAAGAATTTGTGTTTAGAAAAGATTTTATCATTAACGATCTCACAGATAGACTAGAAAGAGCTTTGAACGAAAAGAATAAATTGCAAATTATCATAGACAAATGGAATGTCAGTCAAAAGGCCTTTACTGACATCAAAAACTGCCAACGACCAACGTATGTGAAAGACGGGATCGGGTATAAGGACAGGCAAGGAAATGAAATAAAACTCTTCTTTCCACCACATAGCAAAAACTATGTGCCTATGCCAACTCCTCATCCCGAAAACGATCTAATTGATGAAAAGGCCTCTGTAGAATAAAACGATTCTTTTAAGAACGAAACAACCACTAATATTCCTAAAAGTAACGCAGATTCATTTGTGTGTAAAGAAGATGTGTGCGATAAGGATGAAGACTGCGGCGGTTCAAAAATAGGAATAGGCTATCCAGGCGACAGTTATTCCACTGTTAACTGGTTCGCCTGGAACTGTGATAAGAGAAACAATATTTGGGATGACTGTAAGGGCCATGTGCCTACATTTAAGACCCGTGATCATGAACATGTTATGTTTGAATGTCATGATTTAAATTCTGCATTTTGTGATGATAAAAACGTGTGTGAATCTCCTATATTTGTGCCAGAATTGAAAAAGAATAGTTTTGGAAAATTCCTCACCGAGGAAATTCCAGAATTTATTCCATCTCGAACAGGTAAAACAGATTCAGAAAAGGAAGTCACTGAAGAAAGCAGCGAAGAATATTCAAACATTTCTGCCTCAGAAAAGGAAGAAGAAACTTCAAGTTCTGACGAAGATCAAGAATCAGAAAATTCAGGTGAAGATCAAAGTGAAGATCAAAGCTCCGAAGATTCAAGTGAAGAAATTACAGACGAGACAAATGAAGATCAAAGCTCAGAAAATTCAAGTAAAGATCAAGTATCAGAAATTTCATCAGACCCCGACAATGATGGAGACTGTTCAGAAGATGAAAGCGGCATAGACAAGAAAATGAAGAAAGGCAAAAGTTCAAGCTGCAAGGATTCATCATCATCAGACAACATCTCATGCAGCTCGAGACTTTCATCACATACTTTATCCTCTAAGACATCAACCTCCAAAAGTAAAAGAGCAAATTGCAAAAGATGTTTTCGCTGTGGTCATTTAGGACACACTGCGAAACATTGCAAAAGCAAGAAATTTCCTGAACCTGAACATAATTTTGCCAAAAGTTTCACAGAGCAGTTTGATAATCTTAAGAAAACAGTCAAAAACTTAGTTAACTCAAATTGTTTTTGGAAACGAAAAGAAGATGTCATGATTCAAAATCATGATAGATTAAAATTGAAGCAAGTATGGGTTCCGAAAACTAACTAACTTTTGTTTCTTGTTTAATTGCTGTATACTAGAATAAAATTGCTTCGGGTGGTGATGGAGCTCATTCGACACATGATGGATATTGAAGGGGCTTCTCAAAGACTGCAGGCTCGTAAATGAATAAAATTGCTTCGGGTGGTGATGGAGCTCATTCGACACATGATGGATCTTGAATGGGCTTCTCAAAGACTGCAGACTCGTCAATGGTGAATTTATATCGCTTACCGGTGCTGAAAAAGGAGGAGAGCTAGCTGAACTTGGATGAAATCACTCTAAGAAGATATTCACTGTGCTCCAATTTAGTGCTAAAATCCTATGAGAGCATCACAAATTCAGCTCCTCACAACAAAGAGCTGACATCCCCACAGAAGTCTCCGATAAAGACTCGTTGCAACCAGTTGGTAACCTGGTTGGAAATCGTTAATTTCCTTGAGTGGAAATGAATTTAGCCGTTTATCATTGTTTGTACATACTCTATCGTTTAAGTGTTTGTAAAAAAAAAACGTTCGTTTAAAGTAAAACAAGTATCTTAAAACGTTGCCCAACAAAAAGATTTTCTAGTCTTTAAAATTTCATTTTCGGCCAATGGTTTTACGAAAATAAAAATTTTAGGGGGAATATTCCAGAAAATCAAATCAGATGCTTGTGTCTGACTCCTGTTAGAAGAAATGATAGAAAATTGCTAACACTTTGTCATTTCTTGAAAAACAGAAAACAAAAGGAATCGGGGTACCAAGCAATGACGTGTCGGTAGATTCAGCATTACCAACGAGTAAACTGCTATTAGGTGGCAAAACATAACATCTACACAAGGATTCTGTCTTTTCTCAGGCATTACGCATCATAGTGGGTAACATGTTGCGGCATATGGCTTAATGGTCTTAAATCTTGCGTTGATAGATTGCCAAAGTCTGAGATCTCGGGTCTTTATATTGGTTTTTCATTCGGGGATATCATAGTTGTTCTTCTGCTACATCTAGATACATGCTGACCTAGACGCTATGATATCTTTTCATAATAAGTGCCAAAAATGGCCAAAACCCTTCATAATAAGTGCCAAATATGGCCAAAAGATGGATTAGTTTGGTCTCTCTGCTGTACGAAAGTACTGACCTGTTCACCAAACTATCTATCATCAAATCGTACCAAATCTGGTATCTGTCTCCGCCCTCGGTAGTTTTCGGGATCTCTGCTGTACGAAAGTACTGACCTGATCTCCACTCTATCGTTGAAAAAGAATGAATCCAATATACTCACCTGTTATGAGGAACCTTTGTGCATACCTTGATCGCGGGGGTATGTCCTGATGTGGGACTCACGGGCGTAATGATTCTATTTTCAATAGCTAGTGTGGGGGCCATAGAATTCTTGTCAATATTACCAAAAACATGATAAACACGCACACCGAAAGCATGTTGAAAGAAGGATGCATGGATTTAAGCGGACAAACATACTGGCAGTTTTTCTTGTGCCTTGATTTGCTAAAAAAAATTAATACGGATCTGACAAGTGTTGACAATATGATCTTTTGCAGGAAAGTCGACGAGTGTTTAAAAAAAAAAAGAGGAATCTCCCAATCTTTGAAATGAATATCGAAGTCCAAATTGCCCAAGTTTTAAGTGTTTAAGCGGACAAAATGGGCACGTTTTTCGAGAAAGTTTGAAATTTGCATCTGACCGGCGTAATTGTCTAAATGTCAGAAATATGTAGCGTTCTTACCTGCGTATTTGTCTACGCCTTTGTAAATATTTTTATTTCTTTCATTACTACTTCTATCCTTTGTAAATATAGTAGCATTATCTAACCTTCTCATTTTGCAATCCAGATCTCACTTAGCTTGTTTGTGTGTTTTAGAACACAAGAACTGTTAGAAACGAGATCAAGAGAAGCGGGATGGTATAGGATTGAAGATATATTCTGCATATGTTCTCTTTGAAGTCTCTCACACTGAAACGAAGAATAAGATATCGAAGAAGATCCCCAACAGGTTGCAAAAAGCAGAGAGAAGCGAAAGAAAAGGCAGGGTGACTCGGTACTACAAGCTAATCTTGAGATGCAAACATTACCCACGTAGGGATACACGTGAGCTGTGAGAAAGGTGAGAGAAAGAAAGACTGAGACGATGGAGATCTTATTCAAAAATTGAAGAACAAAAGGAATGTGATGAATCTCGAGAGAAGAAAGAAGCTATCATCAATCACCTGCTCCAAAAGTCACAGATCTTTCATCAGAATCAGAAGTTTGAGGGATTCAATCTCCGACATCATCCACATACAATGTCATAATGGAGGACGCAAGTGAAGCTGATATCAAGAAACAGCACAACGTCGGAAAAGTAGCAGTAAATCCTGAAACCAGAGTCAAAGAATGAAGGCGCTCAAGTACGCAACGGTCTAGGGGGAATATTGTTAGACCATTTTGAGACCGTCGGTACTTGAGTCGCTTAGGGTCCAAAACGCTAAACAAGAATGAAGAACTATCAAGTACGCAACGGTCTAGGGGGAATATTGTTAGGTCATTTGAGACCGTTGGTACTTGTTTTAGATGGTTCTGGATTGGTTTGGTTTGGTTAAGTTTATTAAGCTTTAGAAAGTCTAGGGGCTAAAATTGTAATGTTTTGATAGTAGCAAATCTGACTTGGTGTAATTAAGATGCCAGCATAATTATAATTATGCTGGCAAGTCAGATCCTATATAAACTCATGTAATGGTGCCCTAGCCAAGGTTTTGGCTAGTTTCTTTGGTGAAAACTCTAGTGTTGTGATCTTCTTGTTATTTCTTGTGCTTAATCCGATTTCCAGGAGCTTGTTAACGTTTATATCAGTTGGGAATTCATACAACACTTGTTGTTAATCATCAAACCAAAATCTTCATCTTCATCTTTTGATTTTTCTTGACTTTTACATATTCAAACACCTAATCAATATGTGTTTTGGACTAAAACAATCACCCACTGTGATCCTGATTGATATTGGGATCTACATTCTTCCTCCGTACGCGTCTCCAGCCTATAATTCTTCTTCTCTTTTTCAACTTGGGTTTCTCCTGAGGCTGGGCTTGGAATTCCATAGGTTTCTCAGTGTCAGCCCAATAACCGAAAAAGTCCCCGGAAACTTCCATGTCAGCAGAATAGATAGTGAGATTTTGAAGAGCTTCAGACAACTCATTCATGCTGTTAGCATATATGAAAAACACACATAAACTTAAGTTAATATTTTTTTTCTCACGTTGAATTTTCACAGAATCACAAAATAGCAATTTGAAACGAAATTAAGTATTTCTAAATACTTAATTAGCTTAAATCAGTGGCTCTGATACCACCTTTTTCTGTCACGGCCCCCGGCCCGGTGTGACCCGGTCCAGAAGCCGCGGGACAGAAAACCAGTGATATTTGTATTTAATTTGGCAGCGGAAATGTTAACAGGATTGTTTAAGCTTGAAAATGCCCAATTATTTTATTATACAATTTGGGAATCGCACCCATAATTTACAATAAAGGTGATTTCACTGGGAAATCCCTGTTTTACAAAAATATGTTTATTTATTTTATTGAGCCACTTCCTCAAGCTTGTAATGCTACATAGCACTTTTTCCTTGATCACAGCAGATCACCTGAAACATGTTTAAAAAGGTTTTGTCAGCGGGGAAATACTGGCGAGTCATTCATTTTGCACAAAAGACATATTGTTATCAATTTACAGCATTAAGGGTTTTTATATTTGCCCCTATCACTTAATTAGCTGGTTCAGCTGTCACTCGACTGAATCTATAACTGTGGACATATCACTAATTAGGCTCGCCCACCTAAAGTGATAAATCGTTAGTAGTAATGTGCATAAAACCCCCACATACTGCCAGTAATTAAAGATTAGCAAAGACTTAATCACTGCAAAGTATAACTGGAAAACATTTAGGGTTTTGCAAAGCAATTTAATAAAAAGAGAATGACTCACATTGAAAGTTTAGTTGGACAGAACCTTGCCTACTGATTTATTCTTGTAACCTAGGTAATTAACAATGCACACGAAACTAGGTCAGTAACTTAATACAACATTTACGATAAACTCACGAAATCAAAACCCTCACGACGAATGACAAAGTATAGCCTGTATTCGGGCAGCACTTAAACATCCATCAGATTGGTTTCAATCGATCGGACATTGTATCGTAGCAGTGATCGAGTTATTACCCTGTTGTCACATCATAGTATCGGGATTTTGATTGTTTTGTACTAGACAGTGTATAACTAAACGTACGAAGTGAATTTTTCCGTCGTAACAAGACCAACATGAAAGTGCCAAACCCCTGCTATATATACTGAAAAAGGGTTTCCCCCGCGTGGCGCGCCAGACCCACCTGGTCCTGGCGCGTGGCGCGACGGGTCCCTTTTTAGGGTAGGGTAGCCTCGTGTCCACCTAGCCTGGGTGAGTCAAAATTTCGACGAAATTAATATTCTACAACAAACTGTGAAAATAATATCAATTAGGGAATACCCCCCCCCCCTGAGTTTTAGGGGCCCTGATCCTAGTTCCAACTGTTCTGAAAATTTTAGGGGTCATGCAATATTACTTGGGGGCAGTGTTGTAGAAATCGGCCTAGGCGGCCGATTAATCGCCGCCTAGGCGCTAGTCGGTAGTCCACTGACTAATTTTAACCTAGTCGGTCCAATTAATCGGTAATCGGTCAAAGTCGGTCGTAGGCGGTCGTAATCGGTGAAAATCGGTCCTAGTCGGTCAAAAATCGGATTAATCGGCCTATATTAATCGGTCAAAATCGGAAAAAATCGGAAAAAATCGGATAAAATCGGTCCTAGGCGGCCCTAGGCGGTCAGAATTGGTCAAAATCAGTCAAAATCGAACCATACTATCTGAAAATTGAAGTATTTATGTGAATTTTGAAGTATTATTTTTATA
Organism: Helianthus tuberosus; assembly: GCA_030545235.1. Taxonomy (NCBI): domain Eukaryota; kingdom Viridiplantae; phylum Streptophyta; class Magnoliopsida; order Asterales; family Asteraceae; genus Helianthus; species Helianthus tuberosus. Next base: position 158,687,384 of record CM060444.1, read on the forward strand.
TTATTGGGTATATATATATAATTTTGAAAAAATACATATAAAAATCCCATTCCGATTAATCCCGATTAATCCCTATTAATCCCGATTAATCCCTAGGTTGTACCTCACCGCCCGACTAGCGCCTAGCGCCTTCTACAACATTGCTTGGGGGTCTCAATTAGGGTTTCCTATTGGCCATTAATAAAATAAGAAATAACAATTTTGGCGAGAGTTGTTACATCAACAGTTGAAGACTAAGGGGTGGTCAACAAGTCAACACAGAAGACTAAAGTACTAGAAACCTAACGTGTTCGATTCCCTCCAGTAATTTTGGTTTCCCAACTTTTCCTTGTATTTCCAGTAGTTTCTATGAAACTCTTGCTTTAACTTAATTGTCCAGCAATTTTGCAAACTGCTGGCAGTTATATCATTTAATAGGTTTTTTAGGGTCACTTTCATGGTAAAGTACTAACGTCACTAGCAGTTTTCTCCTCTTATAAATAGGACAGTACACGATGTAATTAGATAACTCTTACATCTGAATATCCTCTGATCAAAGAATTTAAAGAGAGAAAAGCATAAGAAGTAAGATAGAGAGAGTGCTCCTGGTGAGGGGGAGTGTTATTGTACCTTGATTGTACTCAAAATCATTTGAATGTATATGAATCATTTGAAAATCATTTCCCAAATCCAGTTGTGTGTTGAATGATGTGTTTATTATCGACTTGTATTGATTTTCTATGAATTATCAAACAATTTTTATACATAAGCACAATCTCAGATCCAATAATTGGTATCAGAGAAAGGTTACACTGAATTGACTTTATCGTTGATTCATAAGACAAACCAACTAGGCTTGTTAATGAACCGAACAAACATGAACACATAAGCGAACACATTTTTTTGTTCATTTTCGTTCATTATAGGTGTTCGTGTTCGTTCATGTTCGTTCGTTTAAAACCTAAATGAACACAAATGAACGAACATAAACGAACACAAATTAACAAACATAACCGAACACAAATGAACAAAAATAAACAAACATAATTGAATAAACATAAACGAACGCAAATGAACAAGTCTAATGCATCATAAGTCAACAAGAAACACATAAATCCAAAAATCCATAATGATTCTACCAAAAAAAAACAAAATGATTTATTGAAAAATCTTCCATCACCATTCGTGTTTCATCCAAAAACCCATCATCCATGTCTAAATATGTGATAAAAATATATATAAAATAGGTAAGCTTAAATTAGAGGTTTGGATTTACACAATATGTATACAAAATCAATAATTCAAAATACTTCACCCAATTCATATTTTTCATTCCAACTCAATGTACGTAATATCATCATTTTCCTACAATTATCAATCAAATTATATATTATTAATAGACGAATATTAACAAACAAAATGTTTTATAGTTAAGAACATAAGCAAATTCCCTTGGTTTTTCGTTTTATGTAATCCATAGTAACGACAAAACCAGCCAGCTCCATAAACAAGCATATCAACCATCTTTGTTCCTAGGCAAGAATGATGTGGGTTAATAACCCTCCCACCAACACTAAAAGCTGATTTAGAAGCAACAGGTGTTATTGGAACAGATAAGATATCAATCGACATTTTGGACAAAATTCTATACTTAAGTCTGTTCTCCTTCCACCATCCCAATGCATCAAAACTTGCACATGTCTCACAAATGTGAACTCCTTCATCTAAATAAGTGGCCAACTCTGACTTCACACGTTCAATAGTATCAACACTTCTAATATGCTGAGTATATTTAGCGCTACCTGATTTTAGACCCTTACCGAATCGAAAAGTCATGAAGCTAGATGAACTCTTAGAATAACTAGGTCCCATCCCATTTCCACTCTCAATAGTTGCACCACTGGATTGAAAAACATTGGAATCTTTATGTGCCTAGACATACTCATTAAACAAATAGTCTAATGTGTCATGAACGACTTTAACTTTTTCACGAGCCTTATCAGCTGAATAAATTGTCTTGAAAGATAAATTAATTAGTTCCATTTTATATCAAGGATCCATAACAACACCAATAGACATCAACAGATTAGAAGAACCCCAATATTTGTCAAATTTTTCTTTCATGTTACACGCCATGGATCGCATGCAGTCACTCTCCACCAAAGTTACAATATTCAATGCTTCTTTTATAATATATAACTTAATAAGAAATAAATTAGAAGTTGGATACTCATAACCTACAAAAAAATAAACAATTACTAATAATTAAAACTATATAACAAGGATCAAAAGTTAAAGTAGTGTAAACAAATACCTGAAATTATTTTGGTAGCCTCGTTAAAAAGTGACAAGAATGAGCAAACATCTTCGACTTTTTTCCAATCATTACCACTCGGGAATGTATTGTATGTACTTTGTCGGTCGGCATAATTCTCAAAAACTTCTTTAAACTGCAAAGCCGTAGACAACATAGCATATGTTGCATTCCACCGAGTAGTAACATCCAAGATAAGATGCTTATTTTTCAATTGTAACTGCTTGGTGAGCTCACTAAAAAGATGCAATCACCCCTAGAGAGGCACCCACATGCTTCACACTCTCACGAACATCGCGAATTATTCCTTGAATTTCTGATAGACCATCTTAAGCCAACAAGTTAAGAATATGCACACAACACTGCACATGAAACAACTTTCCATCAAGAGGAAGTTTCTTTTGTAGATTTAAATTTTCCATTAACTTTCGAGCTACCACATCATTAGTTTTAGCATTATCAACAATCAAAGTAGCCACCTTCATCTCAATATTCCAATCTTTTAAATATTTGAACAATCATAGATACGTACTCCAGAATACGGCGGCGACATTGTTAGGGATGGATTTTCTAATATATGGATCACGGATCCTTAAGTGCAGCCAGGATCACGGATCCTCAGTTCTGTTTGAATTAAGGATCCTCAGATGACGTTGCAGGTTTAAGGATCCAGGATCCTCATTATTATCCTTACATTAACGGTTGTTTCCACCATATTTGAACTTGTTTTGTAGGAGTATTCAAATGGGACTTGGTCTTGCCGAGATTCTTGGGGAATATGCTCCATTATTCTACACGTGCATATCTTGTATGACCGTTATGGAAGTCGTGGGAAGCTAGCAGAATTTGCGGATTGTTAGTTATTTAGATTATTTCCATTTTTATAAGGGGATAACAAGCTTGATAGTTAGAACAAGTTAGCTACACACACACTCTCGAGAACTCTGTGCAACTTGTTGGAGATTTAATATATTTTGCACACTAGTGATCCTTGTAACAAGCTTGTTATCATCCTGATTTGTAACATTTACTTGTTTAATATAGTTGGTGATCGGTAGTTTCCATCACCCGAGTTTTTTGTGCCGGAGATCATATATTGATCAAGGGCTTTTTCCTCATATAAATCTTGGTGTCCATTGTTCATTTCATTTACAAAAGTGTTCATACATTTGTTCATCCATTCAAGCATCACACCTCACAAAATAATATTTGGTTGCATTATCCTTGTCTGATTTTTAACCAAAACAGTTTGGCGCCCACCGTGGGGCAATTGGTGCTTCATTTCTAAGAAAGTTTGTTCATTTCGGTCATTTCGGTTCATTACCTTCAACCACATGGCTTCTCAAGCGAAGAACACTTCAAGCTCCATGCCGGCGGTCACTTCTTCACAGGGCATCCCACCTTTGCCTCCAGCACCTTTTGGATCCCAGAAGAATGCTGAAAATGCTGCGAAGAAACAAAGCCCCGTTTTCTCAAAACTACCAACTTCTGCTGTTACTTCTGGCCCTACTAACAATGATCTTTATTCTTTGATTTTGCAGATGAGGGATTACATGCAGCAGCAGGACAAAACTAATGACAGGATCCTTCGAGAAATTGATGAAATCATGAGATTGAAGAGATCAGCGGAGGATCACTCTCCATTGGTGCCCAGATCACTGAATTTTGATTCACCAGCCATAACAGTCCAGCACTCCTAAGCATCAGGCTCTCAGTACCAAGGTGGATTGTCAAGTATATGCTATGGATCGTTGGCAATGCCTCAGGTCAAGGATCCTACTTTCAGCCTTCTGGATCCTCTCAGCCTCAAGGATCCTCTCAGGTTCAAGGATCCTCCTTTCAGGTTCAAGGATCCTCATCTCAGGTTTACGGATCCATGGATTATCCTCCAAGACCCCCAGTCACAGCACACCAAGGATCCAACATCTTTCAGGATCAAGGATACTTAAGGAGTGTACAACCCGAAAGTTCAGATGTTCATCTAGGAGACTTCATCCCTATGCAGACTATTGCTTCATCTGGTCCCTCAATTATACCAGAATCCCGTCAATATGGATTCACATCTGGAGTTCCAAACTTGAATCCTTCAGGAGGTAACACTTTGAATAATTCTTATAATACTAACCATGGCTTTGTGCAGGATACAGGTATCAACCAAGCTATGGCTAGGGAATTACAGAAACTGAAGGATATGATATCCAACGTTCCAGGAGTGGTTAAGCCCATTCCTGAAATTGCAGATGGAAGCCACAAGATATCTCGTTTTGCACCACCTATTTGTGATGCAGAAATTCCAAAGAGGTTTCAAATACCAACCATGAAGTTGTATGATGGCTCAACGGATCCAGAAGAACATGTAGCTCAATACAGAGAAAGGATGGAGATCAATCCCATCCCGAAGAGGTTAAAAGAAGCATGTCTATGCAAGGGTTTTGGATCCACACTAATAGGATCAGCTCTTAAATGGCTGCTAAGTCTTCCCCCTTACTCTATTACTTCATTTGCTAATCTAGTTAACTTGTTTAATAGCCAATTCTCATGCAGTAGAAAATTTGAACGTTTAACTAGTGATCTATATAGGGTAACACAAGGTCAAAATGAATCACTTAGGGATTATATCACTAAATTTAGTAAAGAATCCTTAGATATTCCTAATTTGGATATTGCTACGGCTGTAGAAGCCTTCAAAATGGGTTTACTTAGGGATTCGTTGTTCTATGATGATCTTGTCATGACCCCTTGCAGGAATCTTGATGAAGTGAGAACCAGGGCCCTTAGATTCATCTGATTAGATGATGATAAAAGGATCCAAGAAAGACTGGCAGGATCCTCAAAGCAGGAAAAACAAGGATCCTACTTCAGGAACAACAAGTCTAGATCTTACAACAAGTCTGATAATCAGAACGTGCATGCAGTAGAACAGGAAGAGGATGATGAGGATTATCCTCCCATTTCTGAATATTGTTTTCCTATTGATAACAATGAACTAATCCTTGCAATGCAGAATCTAGGTGAAAAAGCAAGATGGCCCAGAAAGAGTGATAAACCAGCTGGAACAAAAGACAAATCCAAATGGTGTGCATATCATGAAGATTTTGGTCATCTCACTGAAGAATGTATTGCACTCAGAAAAGAGATTGGTTACTTGTTGAGTAAAGGACATTTGAAGGAGCTGTTGGGAAGGAAAAAGTCAAGGATCCAGGATCCTGCAAAAGTTCCAGAAAGAGCTCCTGCTCCTCCTGCTGATGCACAAATTATCAATTTCATATCCGGTGGATCAGACATATGTGGCACTTCCTTTTCAGCGGCCAAGAGGCATGCCAAAGAGACCAAGATGGATAATGGGGATAGACCCATCTGAACCTCTACTGTTACACAGGATAAAGTTATAACTTTTGATGAGGATGATCGTGTGGATGTTCAGGATCCTCATCATGACGGTCTTGTTATTAATTAGTTTATATCTAATCATTATGTTCGCAGGATCTTGATAGATGGAGGAAGCTCAGTCAACATCATTCAACTTGATGTCCTCAAAAAGATGAATTCCCTGAATCAGAAATCATCTCAAGATCATCAGTTCTCGTGGGATTCAGTGGAGAAACTAAGAACACATTGGGGGACATTAAGCTTCCCATTTACATAGAGGGACTTAATTCTTTTCAGAAATTTTGTGTTATAGATTGCTTATCCTGTTGCAATGTTATCCTTGGCAGGCCATGGATACATGACATGAAAGCAGTTCCATCCACATATCACCAATGTGTCAATCTTCCTAGTCCATGGGGTGTAGTGAAGATCGAGAGTGATCAACAAGAAGCCAAGAATTGTTGCACCTCATCGATGAAACCGGCCTCAAGACCCAGGGAGCAATAGCAATTAAAGCATCTTCCAAGAGATGTCCTGGAGGCAAGAGAACAATATGTCAAGGATATCCTGATGGATCCTCAGGATCCTGAGTCCAAAGTTTTTATAGGATCCGGGATCCTCAACAATATTGAAAAGGATCTAGTATCCTTCCTAAAAAGAGAAAAACTACCTTTGCCTGGAAGAACGAAGACATGACAGGTATCTCTAAAGATATTATTACTCATAAGCTTGGTATTGACAGGTCATTCAAACCCATACATCAAAAGAGGAGAAAGTTTGCACTTGAGAGGAATGCCATTATCCAGGAGGAGGTAGACAAACTGCTCAGAGCAGGTATGATTAGAGAGGTTAACTATCCAAGGTGGTTAGCCAATGTGGTTGTTGTACAAAAGAAAAACGAAAAGTGGAGGGTATGTGTCGATTTCACTGATTTAAACAAGGCATGTCCCAAGGATCCTTTCCCATTACCCCACATTGACTCCATGGTGGATGCTATCGCGGGTCATGAGTTGTTGACTTTCATGGATGCTTCATCTGGATTTCAACAAATTCAGATGGAACCATCAGATCAGGAGGATACTGCCTTTATGACCCCAATAGGTATATATTGTTATATTGCTATGCCATTTGGACTAAGAAATGCAGGTGCTACATACCAAAGGTTAGTCAATATGATGTTTAAAGAACAAATTGGACACACTATGGAAGTCTATATAGATGACATGGTGGTTAAGTCCAAGAGAGCTGAGGATCACCTAAGAGATTTGGAAGAAGCATTTGATATCCTTGATGAGTTCAATATGAAATTAAATCCTTCCAAGTGTCATTTTGGTGACAAAGCAGGCAAATTCCTAGGTTACATGGTGACCAAAAGAGGCATAGAGGCAAGTCCAGAGCAAATCAAGGCGATTGTGAATATTAAATCTCCTGCCAATGCCAAGGATGTGCAAAGATTGACAGGGAGGATCGCAGCCTTGAACAGGTTCATCTCAAAGTCATCAGAGAAATGCAAGGAATTATATGACATCCTGAGAAAGAACAAGAAATTTGAGTGGACTGAAAAGCATGAGAATGCTCTCAAAGCCCTTAAGGATTACCTATCCTCAGCTCCAACCTTGATGAAACCAGAAAAAGGGGATATATTATCCTTATATTTGGCAGTCTCTTCTAAGGCAGTAAGTGCAGTCCTTGTTAAGGATCACGAAGGTGCACAACATCCTGTATATTATGTAAGTAAAAGTTTGCTTGATGCTGAATCCAGGTACTCACATCTAGAAAAACTTATCCTTGCTTTGATTATGGCATCAACTAAATTGCGTCATTATTTTGAAACACATGCTATTATTGTTAGAATTAATTTTCCAATTAAGAATGTTCTCAGGAAACCGGAGCTGTCAGGAAGGATGGCTAAATGGGCAATGAAGCTTAGTGCTTATGATATAAGATATGAGCCAAGAACTACCATTAAATCCCAAGCCTTAGCTGACTTTGTGGCAGATTTCAGTAGTGACTTACAAAGGGAAGCTGAGTTAGAAGTCCAACAGCTTGAAGAAACCAAGGATCCTTGGATACTCTTCACAGATGGAGCCTCTAACATCAAGGGAACTGGACTAGGAATACTACTAAAATCGCCACAGGGGGACATAATACCCCACTCAATACCTTGTGAGTTTCAAACTACTAATAATGAAGCTAAATATGAGGCCTTGATAGCTGGTTTGCAAATTGCCAAGCACATGAGGATCAGGTATCTTGAGGTACATGTAGATTCATTGTTAATTACTAATCACTTTAATGGATCCTATGCTGTTAAAGGTGAAAGACTAATCAAATATCTAGAGATAGTCATGAAATTGGCAGACTCTTTTGCTTCTTTTAGTTTAACACAGGTACCCAAGGAAGAGAATGCAGAAGCTGATGCGTTGGCCAATCTTGGATCATCATTGAAGATTCCAGAGGATATTAAAATTCCTATCATCCACATTTTGGCTCCAGCTATTGAGGATCACACAGCTATGGAAATAGAGGAGGATGCTGTAATTATACCTAGTGATGATGCACAATCTCATTCAGGATCCTGGATCCTCCCGATCATGAGATATATACAACATGGAGAGATTCCTATAGGAGAAAATCCCAGAGCTTTCAAAGTCAAGGTATCTCAATTTACAATATTAAATAACATGTTGTATAAAAGATCTCTTGCAGGTCCTTATCTAAGATGCATCGAGGATCCTGAAATTCAAGAAGTCCTGAAGGATTTTCATGAGGGAAATTGTGGAAACCACACTGGGGGTAGAGCACTGTTCTTAAGGATCCTTAGGACAGGATACTATTGGCCTACTATGAAGAAGGATGCTGTGGATTATGCCAAGAAATGTGATGCTTGTCAAAGACATAGTAATATCCTTCATCAACCAGCAGAGCTCCTGCATCCTATATCATCTTCTTGGCCATTCATAAGATGGGGAATGGATATAGTTGGCAAACTTCCCAAAGCACCAGGAGGAAGAGTGTTTATGCTTGCTATGACTGATTACTTCTCCAAGTGGATAGAAGCTGAAGCCTTTGCACAAGTCAGAGAAAAGGAAGTGATATCCTTTATTAAAAGAAACATTATTACCAGATTTGGTATTCCTTCTGAAATCGTTTGTGATAATGGATCCCAATTTATTGGGAGTAGAACCACTAACTTTTGTGACAGTTGGGGGATAAAGATGATAACATCAACACCAGTCCACCCACAATCTAATGGTCAAGCAGAATCATCCAACAAAATCATCATCAATAACTTGAAGAAGAAGCTTGGATCCAAGAAAGGAAAATGGGCAGAAGAGTTACCTTATATGCTATGGGCTGATAGGACAACTCCCAAGAATGCTACTGGCCATACTCCATTTTCTTTAGTGTTTGGAGCAGAATCAGTGATCCCTACAGAAATGGTTGTTCCTACTGCTAGAACAAGCGTCCATGATCCTGAAGGAAATGCTGAAAACTTGGTTCAAGACTTGGATACCATAGAAGAACTCAAGGATTTGGCAAGGATAAGATTGGCTAGTTATCAACAAAGGATGGCTGGAGCTTACAACAAGAATGTCAGGATCAGAAAGTTTCAAGTTGGTGATATGGTGTTGAGAAAAGCATTTCAGAATACCACAAATCCCGCTGATGGCAAGTTAGCACCAAAATGGGAAGGCCCCTATCTTATTGAAGCTGAAGCAGGAAAGGGGGCATATTGATTATTAACAATGGAAAGTGATTTGCTACCAAGAGCTTGGAATGCTGTCCATTTAAAGAAATATTTCATGTAAGAAGGATTTAGGATCCTTGGTTGTCTTTATATCCGATATCCATGAAGGATCCTCAGAGGATAGATGATCCTCATTCTGGTAATGATCTGATTCTAATTTATCTAGCTCTTTAACTTATTTTATTACAAGGAGAAGGATCCTGGATCCTTTATCCTTTTCACTAAGTTCTGAGTTTTGCAGAAGATTGATGTATCATTGACAAAGGATCAAGTATCCACAGAAGTCTCCTAAGTTTTATGGGCTTGTCCCCAGTTCTTTGGGTTTATCCCCAGATTTGGGCTTGTCTCCAGTTTAAGGTATCCACTACCTTCGCCAGTAGCGCACGTTGATCCTGGTGCAGTTCAAGGCAATGGGACCAGTACCCGCTTTAGGGGCTGACAATTTCATTGTACTGGCTGTATTCAGGATCCTACGTATAATGGTAGACGTACCATACATCTGTTCCTAAGGTTTTGGCATTTTCATGTCACTAAGTTTGGATAGTCGCCAGTGAGGGCCATACTCCAGTTTACACAAGATCCTTCGGGCTTGTCCCCAGTTTTTTGGGCTTGTCCCTAGTTTTTTGGGCTTGTCCCCAGTTTTTTGGGCTTGTCCCCAGTTTATTGGGCTTGTCCCCAGATTGTTGGGCTTGTCTCCAGTTACTAACTCTTCTTTTATATTGGCTTAGTCCCAAGTTATGTTCTATTTCAGGTTTACAAAGCTGAACAGTTAAGGATCCTGGATCCTAACCTTTTACCAGGGTTTGTCTTTTGGTTATCATGAATGTAAGTATTAAAGATTTAGGATCCTATCTTGGATTCTCAGGTATGATCCTTATTTACCTTCATTTTATTATTGATTTATTTGAGTTACCCTTATTCTTTGACAACAGGATATATGATCCTAAAACTATACTATTTTTTGAACTTTTCGATTATAGGATATTTGATCCTTGATCATATCCTAAACTTTTTGACATAATCTAATATACTTTTGTTCTTAACTTGTAAATTCAAAGAAATTGTATCATAACAGTTGAAAGGTAAATATACACAGAATTAACAACACAGAATAGCCAAAAGATTAAGGTTTTATTTATTTATCAAAAGTTAAACCCTTCAAAGGTTGTCAAAATTACCTACCCCAAGCATCTACCAGCAAAACGTGGCCCGTCCGCTGGGGTAGGTAAAGGGTGTCCATGTTAATAAGTTCTAAGTAGTGCAGGAATAAAAAGACGACAGGATAACAATGGCTTCATCCCCCAAACAGAGGATCCCTCCACCAATTGTCATCCTACATATTGTTCAAAGGATTAGTGATCCTTAAACCTAAAACTATTGTTCAAAGTACAGACCAACCATTGTTTTAAAACATCAACAACCAAAAAAAAACTTAAACTATAAAAATGGGCTCCGGCCACGTCTAGAAATTTCCATCATCGCCCATTTCTGCAGCTCACACCTTCGCTGCATCATCATCACCACCTGCTGCTCCTTCCGCCTGATCCTTTAACCCGCTGCCACCAGCCTCGATTGCCAGAACCTCCTCAGCCTCCTCTTCATCATCCAGCTCCGCCAGCTTCCGTTTCCAAGCCTCTTGATCCCAGGCAGACTGGTCAAAAGAAGGATCCTGAGCCTCCTTTGCCATTTGGAGTTTGATCATGAGCATGGCAATTGTAGCAGAGAGTTTGGCTCCCTCCATCACTTCCTCCTTTTCCTGATGGGCTATAGCTTGGGTCAGGACGAGCTCCCTCTTCACCAGGTTAATCGTGTTCTCGAGAGAGGCAATTTTTTGGTCCTTTCCCAGGAACATCTTCTGGAAGTCCAGGTGTTTTTGCTCAGCCTCTTCAGCATATGAATCCAGGAGAATCTGGATCTCAGCAAATTTCTGCAACAAAGAAGCACATGTCAGGATCCGTTATCCTCAGTATAGGAAGGTCAGACTTAAGGATCCGGGATCCTTACCTCAGAGACGTGTTCCTTAAACTAGTGTTGGATGAGAGGCAGGCCTTCAAGAGCTTCAGCAGCTTTTCTTTTCTTAGCACCCTTGCCCCGTGTGCTCATACTTTTGGGGTTCGGAACGCTAGGGCTGGCAGCAAGTTGCTTCTTGATGGATTTTGAGGCAGCAAACGCATCAAGGTCACTGACACTGAAGCTGGATGTCACGGCCCCCGACCCGGTTTGACCCGTTTCAGGAGCCGCGGGACAGAAATCCCGTGGTATTTATTTAACAGCGGAAGTTTCTTCAGGATCTTTTTAAAAACTGAAATATTTCCCGATTATTTTATTTCACAACTCGGGATAAAACCCGGTAATTTACAATCGTATGATTTCACTGAGAAATCTTTATTTTTACAAAACATGTTTCCTTATTTTATATTGAGCCACTTCCTTAAGCTTGTAGTGCTTTGCGGCACTTTTCCTGGATCACAACAGATCACCTGAAACATGTTTGAAAAAAAGTTTTGTCAGCGGGAAATACTGAGTGAATCATTCTTTTTACTAAAACGACACGTTTATATAATTTACAGTATTAAGGAAGATTACAATGTTTCAGATATCAACCAACTACCCACAGTATTTGTCATCGACTCGTTTCGTGACTGTGGTCATATTACTATTGAGTCCGTTCACCCAATAGTAACGAGTATCATTAATTAGGTTCGCCCACCTAAAGTGATAAAAACAGTAATGTGCACAATACCCCACATACCGGCTGTAATTTGGTGATTACATAAACTTAATCCCTGTAATTATAACTTTGAAAAACATTTAAGAATTCGTAAAGCCTTTTGATAAAAAGAGAATGACTCACATTCTAGATTTAATTTGAGCAGAGCCTAGCCTACTGATTAGCCTTTTAACCTAAATTAATAACAAGCACACAATTCGGTTAGTAACTTAATACAGCATTTACGATAACTCATGAGATTAAAACCTTCACAACGAATGACAAAGTGCGATACTTAAACATCCATCGATTTAACGACGAATGACAAAGCATAAACCCTAATGTGGGCAGCACTTAAACATCCATTGGATAGTTTAATCGATTGGACATTGAATCGTAGCAGCAATCGAGTTAATACCCGGTATCGGAGCAGCACCCGACTAATTAAAGTTGTATTTTCGAGTTCAGAGCTTTATCAATTCGTTTTTACGAAAAGATTTTGACACCAGTGGATTGTGCGAGTGACGGGCTATTTATAGCTGAAATTTAGACCTCACGCGGCCCGCGTAAAGCCTTAGCTCACCCTAACGCGGCCCGCGTTGCCGCCCAGTCTACGACTAGCTTTGACCAGTCATCAGTAGAGTAGCCAGGTGGTTCGATACGTGGATCCGGATACTTATCCGGTCAACACAGGTTTGACGCGGCCTGCGTAAGACCTGACTTGTCTTTTACGCGGCCCGCCTGAAACCTAGAATTTTGTTTTTCTTGCTTTTTAATGTAGGATAAGGTTTCAGGGGTCCGGGTTTAAATTTACGGGTATTTTTAGGATAATTTTGAGAGTCCTTACATTCTCCCCACCTTATTTAAAATCTCGTCCTCGAGATTTATTGGAATAAGTGAGGATATTTTCGCTTCATCTCCGATTCCAGCTCCCATGTGTACTCAGGTCCTCTCTTTGAATCCCATTTTACTTTAACTAGCACTAGTCGTTTGTGCTTGAGAAACTTCACTTTTCTGTCTTCTATCTGAAGAGGTTTCTCAACAAATTTTAACTTTTCGTTTACCTCTATATCTTGGAGAGGAACTACCAAAGATTCATCCGATAGACATTTCTTGAGGTTGGATACATGAAATACATCATGTATTCCAGCTAACTCTTCTGGTAGTTTTAAACGATAAGCAACTGGTCCTATACGTTGGATCACTGGAAATGGTCCTACGTATCTTGGACTTAGCTTTCCTTTCTTACCAAATCTAACCACTCCTTTCCAAGGAGAAACTTTCAACAGTACTCTGTCTCTAACTTGGAATTCTAACGGCTTACATCTATTGTCTGCATAACTCTTCTGGCGATCTCGAGCCGTCTTTAGCCTTTCCTTGATTTGAGTAATCTTATCAGTAGTTTCTTGCACTATCTCGGGACCTGACAATTGACTTTCTCCTATTTCTGCCCAACATACTGGAGTTCTGCACTTTCTTCCATACAGTGCTTCAAATGGGGCAGTTTTAATACTTGAATGATAACTATTGTTACAGGAGAATTCAATTAAAGGTAAATGGTCGTCCCAATTTCCACCAAAATCTATCACACATGCTCGGAGCATGTCTTCTAGAGTTTGGATTGTCCTTTCACTTTGTCCGTCTGTCTGAGGATGATATGCAGTACTTAGATTTAGTCGAGTTCCCATTGCTTCTTGGAAACTTTTCCAGAAATGAGAAGTGAAACGACTATCCCTATCTGATACAATGGAGAGTGGAACTCCATGTAAGGATACAACTTCATCTACATACAACTTTGCCAATCTTTCCATACTAAAGGTTTCTTTCATAGGTAGAAAATGAGCAGATTTGGTTAATCGATCCACACTTACCCAAATCGCATCATTACCTTTTCTGGTTTTGGGTAACTTAGTAACAAAATCCATTGTTATGAGTTCCCATTTCCATGCAGGCATTTCCAGTTGTTGTAGTAGACCTGAGGGTTTCTGGTGTTCTGCCTTAACTTGTGAACAAGTAAGACACTTAGAAACATAACGGGCTATATCCTTTTTCATGCCTATCCACCAAAAATTCTTTCTTAAATCTTGGTACATTTTGTTGTTTCCAGGGTGTATGGTATACCTTGACTTATGGGCTTCTTCTAAAATCTTATTTCTTAATTCTCCCTGCTTTGGCACCCAAATCCTTTTCTTATGGAATCTCCAAATTCTATCATCTCCCTGTTCTAATTCTTTTATTCGTCCTTTCATTCCCTCAGCAACATCCTCTATTGCTGTTTCTTGAAAATGCTTCAGTTGTTCCATTAAATCTAACTGTAGATTTAATCTGAGAGCACGAACTCATCGTTGTTTCTCATGATACTTACGACTTAAGGCATCTGCAACTACATTTGCCTTTCCTTCGTGATACTGAATATCACAGTCGTAGTCACTTAGGATTTCCATCCATCTCCTTTGCCTCATGTTTAACTCTTTTTGCCCGAATATATATCTTATACTCTTATGATCTGTATAGATAGTAAATTTACTTCCATACAGATAATGTCTCCAAATCTTAAGGGCAAAAATTACGGCTCCTAATTCTAAATCATGAGTCGTATAGTTTTCTTCGTGCTTTTTCAATTGTCTTGAGGCATACGCAATTACCTTCTTGGGTTGCATAAGCACACATCCTAATCCTAGTTTTGAAGCATCACAATATACTTCAAAATCTTCTGTTCCTTCTGGTAAGGCTAAGATTGGAGCATTGGTTAGTTTTTGTTTCAAGATCCTAAAAGCTTCTTCTTGTTTAGGTCCCCAATCAAACTTAACTGCTTTACAGGTTAGCTTAGTTAATGGTACAGCTATTTTGGAAAAATCCTTAATAAACCGTCTATAATATCCGGCTAAACCTATAAAACTTCTAATTTCCATTGCAGATTGTGGAACCTTCCAATTGGTAATTGCTTCGATCTTAGCAGGGTCTACATGAATCCCTTCTTGATTCACCGTGTGTCCTAAAAATTGCACTTCTTGTAACCAAAATTCGCACTTTGAGAATTTGGCATACAGCTTTTCTTTTCTTAACAAAGTTAAGAGTGAATGTAAGTGCTGACAATGTTCGTCCTGACTTTTTGAATAAATAAGTATATCGTCTATGAAAACAATTACAAATTTATCCAAATACGGTTTACAGATCCTATTCATCATGTCCATGAATGCTGCAGGTGCATTCGTTAATCCGAAGGGCATGACTGTAAACTCGTAATGACCATACCTAGTTCTAAAAGCAGTCTTAGGTATGTCTTCCTCTTGTACCTTCAATTGATGATATCCGGAGCGTAAATCTATCTTAGAAAAATATCTAGCTCCTTGAAGTTGATCGAAAAGATCATCAATCCTAGGTAATGGGTATCGATTCTTAATTGTAACCTTATTCAATTCTCTATAATCAATACACATTCTCATCGAACCATCCTTTTTCTTAACAAACAGTACTGGTGCTCCCCACGTGGATGAACTAGGTTGTATGAAACCTTTACTTAGTAATTCATCTAGTTGCTTTTTCAGTTCTAACATTTCTGTGGGTGCTAACCGATAAGGTGCCTTAGCTATCGGTATAGTTCCTAGAATTAGATGAATCCTAAATTCTACCTCCCTATCTGGTGGTAATCCTGGTAATTCTTCTGGGAATACCTCTGGGTATTCTGAAACTACAGGAATCTCCTCAAGTTCTTTTCCCTTAGTACTAATGATTACCGAATCATATATACTATTCCTTGTTTTCATAACTAGCAACTTTCATTACTGATATGAACTTCATGGGTTTACATGGTTTATCTCCTGTAATCATAATGACTTCTCTGGTAGGTGTTTGAATTTCTATGGAATTTTGATCACAAAGAATTCGAGCATGGTTGGTTACTAACCAATCCATTCCTAACACAACATCGAATTCAGCTAATTTCATAGGCAATAGGGTTGCAGAAAATTTATGATTTAAAAGTTCTATTTCTACATTTTGCAGAACTTTATCTATTTTAACTGAATTCCCATCAGCCGTTTCGACTGTAAAAATTTGCCTAATGTTGGTTAATGGTAAATTAAGAGCTTGGCAGAATGAAGTATTTATAAAACTTTGGTCTGCACCAGAGTCAAATAATACTTTTGCGTATACGTTGTGAACTAGGAATGTACCAGCTATCACATCTAGAATGAGTTCTGCTTCTTGAGTGGTCAGCTGGAAGGCTCGAACATTCTTCTTAGTAGCTCCGTCGGCTGCCTTGGCTTTGTTGTCTGCTGGTTTGATCAATTTAGGACATTCTGTTTTAAAATGCCCCTTTTCTCCACAGTTGAAGCAGACTATGGTTTTCCTTCTGCAATTTTTTTCACGATGTCCTATGGCTTTGCAAAGATTGCAGGTTACATTACATCTTCCATAATGTTTCTTTTTGCAATTCTTGCAGAATGGCGAAGTTGAAGATTGCCATGTTCCTCTTCTTTTGAAGCTGTTATTATTACCCGTACGAAATCCTTGGGTAATTTTCTGAGCCAGTTCCTTCTTCCTGTTTTCATCTTGCGTACGTACCAGTTCATCAGTTAGGGTGTTAGCTAATTCCACCGCATCGTCAATAGTGCGAGGTCTCGCAGCTTTAACGATATTGCGGATTTCACCAACTAATCCCCAAATATAACGAGAAATGAGTACCGGTTCTGGCGAAGCCAGTGTTGGTACCACTCTAGCATATTCAAAGAATGTCGAAGTATAACCTCGACAGTCTACACCTATCATCCGATGGTTTAGGAACTTATTTGCCATTTGTTCTATTTCATATTCGGGACAGAA
Organism: Helianthus tuberosus; assembly: GCA_030545235.1. NCBI lineage: Eukaryota > Viridiplantae > Streptophyta > Magnoliopsida > Asterales > Asteraceae > Helianthus > Helianthus tuberosus. The sequence continues at coordinate 158,704,331 of CM060444.1, forward strand.
TTTTCTTTCTATAAGATTTTTAAATTCGTCCCAATTCATGGCATAGGCCCTATTTCTTCCTTTAGCTTGTAACACCGTGTTCCACCATTCTAGCGCCCCTTCTTTGAATAGATTTGACGCATACATGACCTGATCATCCTTGTCACATTTACTTATGGCAATTACTGCCTCGGTTTTCTCTAACCAACGCACTGCCGCAGTTGCTCCTTCATTGCCAGCAAACTTAGATGGTTTACAAGCAAGAAATTCTTTGAAAGTACAACCAGGTGTTGCGGCTTTCATTTTCTTAGGGAGCGGAGCTTGCCGTGGTTCATTATCATGATTAACATGATCATTACCTCCGTTTACGCTATTACTGAAGTTATCTTCAGAAATACGTTTGCTTGGAACGATTTGTTGAGGCTCGATTGGATTTCTAACAGCAACAACGATTGCTGGAATAGCATTAGCTATAACGATATTTTCTATATCCTGTCTAGTCATATATTGATCCCCCGGGTGTTGCTCAGATTGATTAACCTCATTTACTGGTTCGTTATTAGCGTTTTCCATCTGATAATATATATAATTTATTAGTATTGATTAAATAACAATTGTACATAAAACAATCATACAAATTTCAAATATGCACATATATAGCCAAAACGATCAATTTCTTGATTTCCATTTTTATATTTTATAGTATGCATCAATACACCCTATTATTTTACAAAGTTTTATTCGTAGTTATTTTACAGACTGATTTCACTATTACTATTACACAACCACAGTTTTACCAACCCACTATCTCTCGTCATTTGTCTTCCTAAAAACGAAGCTCCCTTTCATCATACTTCCAGGCAATTTGTCCCCCTATCTCCCGGATTCTATTTCCCGCATCCATTAACTCTTCGCCAAAATGGCGAAGTTCTGCTAAATTCTCGTTACTCATGGGTGGATTTGGTAATGGTTCCGGGTCGAACTGAGGAAGAAAGGAATTAGGACTGTTGATCAGGTTTTGGAATTGCCAGTCATTCGTCCACCATTCGTCCATTCCTAAAGGTTGGGTATGGACTATAGATTCTGGGATTGCTGGTTCCAAATTGATTGGAAGTTAAGTTTCAATAGAACGAGTAAAAACATTTGTATTGACAGGCTGAATAGTATCACAGCTTGTCAATATAAAATCTAGCTCTTCCTGCAACGTCATTTCCTGGGTTTGTTTAGAACTTTCTCCCATTTCTATTTGGGTTTGTTTAGATCCTCCTCCAATCTCTATTTCTATTTGCTTAGAATATTCTTCAAACTGCATTCCCATCTGCCTAGACTCTTCCTCAACTTCAATCCCCTTCCCTTTGTCTAATGGATTTTCTATTTTAGGAATCTTCTTAGTGACAGGTTTCCTCCTACGCACACGCCGCCATCCTACAAATCTCCTTCTTTTCTTGGGCTTAGGTTTCTCTGGAGGTGGAGCATTAAATTCAACAGGTTCTTCTATGTCTGGTATATACCTATTGAAATCTCTGGAAACCTCTATTTTTACCGGATAGAGATTTAAATTCTGAAGGGCGTCGGACAAGTTGTTCATGCTGTTTAGCAAAATACACATAAATACTAAGTTAAGAATTTATACCAAATTTCATAGAAAACTTTTAAATATTATTTCATACTGGGTAACTACAAAATAACTGAAAAGTTAAAACACACTAGGTTTTATTGTAAATTTTATTTATTTACTGAACTAAGGTTTCTAGACTGAAATTGATAAAGGTGCTAAAACTTGAATCAAATTATTTAAAGATTTGCATTAACTGCTACAGTAGCTAGCATATAAAGATCTGCCCATTTCTCATCTAACTTGTCCTCCCAAGGTGTTTTACTGGTCAATTCCTGGGTTTCCTGTTTAACTTTCTTTTCTCGGATTTTCTTTATTTTCTCTTTACTTTTTCTAATAATCAGACTTCTTTTACTAGGAGAAAGTGGTTCCTCATAGTGTGCCTTTCGCACAAATATTCCTTCTTCAGGGATTGCAAAGTGATTTGAGGGTTTGGTTTGGGATGAACTTCCCTTCTCGTTGGATGACCTATCTAATTTAAGATAGATGTTTGACAGCTTTTGTTTACCCATACTGTACACAAATTTTCAATTAATATAACACATAATCACAAAATGGCAATCAGTAAAATTAAGTATTTTCTAAATACTTAATAGGCTTAATTCAGTGGCTCTGATACCACCTTTTTCTGTCACGGCCCCCGACCCGGTTTGACCCGTTTCAGGATCCGCGGGACAGAAATCCCGTGGTATTTATTTAACAGCGGAAGTTTCTTCAGGATCTTTTTAAAAACTGAAATATTTCCCGATTATTTTATTTCACAACTCGGGATAAAACCCGGTAATTTACAATCGTATGATTTCACTGATAAATCTTTATTTTTACAAAACATGTTTCCTTATTTTATATTGAGCCACTTCCTTAAGCTTGTAGTGCTTTGCGGCACTTTTCCTGGATCACAACAGATCACCTGAAACATGTTTGAAAAAAAGTTTTGTCAGCGGGAAATACTGAGTGAATCATTCTTTTTACTAAAACGACACGTTTGTTATAATTTACAGTATTAAGGAAGATTACAATGTTTCAGATATCAACCAACTACCCACAGTATTTGTCATCGACTCGTTTCGTGACTGTGGTCATATTACTATTGAGTCCGTTCACCCAATAGTAACGAGTATCATTAATTAGGTTCGCCCACCTAAAGTGATAAAAACAGTAATGTGCACAATACCCCACATACCGGCTGTAATTTGGTGATTACATAAACTTAATCCCTGTAATTATAACTTTGAAAAACATTTAAGAATTCGTAAAGCCTTTTGATAAAAAGAGAATGACTCACATTGCAGATTTAATTTGAGCAGAGCCTAGCCTACTGATTAGCCTTTTAACCTAAATTAATAACAAGCACACAATTCGGTTAGTAACTTAATACAGCATTTACGATAACTCACGAGATTAAAACCTTCACAACGAATGACAAAGTGCGATACTTAAACATCCATCGATTTAACGACGAATGACAAAGCATAAACCCTAATGTGGGCAGCACTTAAACATCCATTGGATAGTTTAATCGATCGGACATTGAATCGTAGCAGCGATCGAGTTAATACCCGGTATCGGAGCAGCACTCGACTAATTAAAGTTGTATTTTCGAGTTCAGAGCTTTATCAATTCGTTTTTACGAAAAGATTTTGACACCAGTGGATTGTGCGAGTGACGGGCTATTTATAGCTGAAATTTAGACCTCACGCGGCCCGCGTAAAGCCTTAGCTCACCCTTACGCGGCCCGCGTTGCCGCCCAGTCTACGACTAGCTTTGACCAGTCATCAGTAGAGTAGCCAGGTGGTTCGATACGTGGATCCGGATACTTATCCGGTCAACACAGGTTTGACGCGGCCCGCGTAAGACCTGAGTTGTCTTTTACGCGGCCCGCCTGAAACCTAGAATTTTGTTTTTCTTGCTTTTTAATGTAGGATAAGGTTTCAGGGGTCCGGGTTTAAATTTACGGGTATTTTTAGGATAATTTTGAGAGTCCTTACACTGGAGGCTGACTTTGAGGATTTTACAGCGCCTACAAATGCAAAACACATATAAGTATTCTTGTTTTATTTTCATTTAAACATTTAATCATATACAAATTTGAATACTTACTTGACATGGTGAAGGAACCGGAGGATACTTCTTGTGAATCCTTTGATTTGGCTTGAAATGTCCTTATAGCAGGGTCAAGGCTCCAGAAAGCAGCAACCCTTTCCTTTGTTGCAGGTGTTTCCTAGATGAAAGAGAGTGAGATAGCTGCAAAAACAAATAGAAGGGCCAGTTATCCATAACAGAAGAAGAATCCTACTATTATCCTTGTCTAAGGATCCCATATCCTACCATGGGTGATCCACTTTTTAGGAATGTTTTTCCCATCTGGGATGGAGTCCCTCCTCACAAAGAAGAAGTGGCTCTTCCAGTGGGTGTCATTCTTAGTGATTTTGAGGATTGGATGAGGATCACCAGGTTTATGTTTGAACAGAAAGCGGTGTGAACCATGGCTGACAAGGTTGTAAAGCTGACTCAACTTGGACATCCCTATTTCTACACCCTCCTGCTCAATGATGTTCTCTATGGTGTAAAGAACTCTCCACATCATTGGCATGGCCTGTATGTAGCACATGCCTGTGAGTGCGAAGAAGGACTGTGTGAAGGAAGGAAAAGGGTAAGAGAATCCTATCAGAAAGGGGGTGGCTGGAAAGAGACCCAAGTATCAGAGATAGAATCACTCTTCATCGAAGAGTCAAAGGAGCGGAAAACGGTTTCAGCCGGAAAACAATGGCGGATCCGGTCAATCTCTGGATCAGTGAAGCGGCAGAGTTCCAACGAAGGGTTTTTGGTAACACCTTGGCTTTCCAAGGGACTGTCCTTTTTAGGATCCTTAGCAGGTGAGGATCGGAGAACCATTTTAGCCATGGGTGCTCGAGAACAGAGGATCAGAATAAGAAAATGTAGAGAGAAGGAAGAAGAGAGATACCTGTTCAATCTCCGGATGGCGATTTAAAGGAGAGTAACGCTCGAATTTAAATGCAATTTGATCCTTATCTCTAACCTATATATAATGATGATTCTGCAGGTAGTCTTATCGCTGACGTCATATTCGTAACGACTAGTTCGGATATAACGGCTATATTTACGATAGTTGGTTCGATGGAGATAAGGCAGAAAATATGACTCATCTAGTTACAATTAATTCCTCATATTTTAGGGGCAATTGTTAGGAATGGACTTTCTAATATATGGATCACGGATCCTCAAGTGCAGCCAGGATCACGAATCCTCAGTTCTGTTTGAATTAAGGATCCTCAGAAGACGTTGTAGGTTTAAGGATCCAGGATCCTCATTATTATCCTTACACTAACGGTTGTTTCCACCATATTTGAACTTGTTTTGCAGGAGTATTCAAATGGGACTTGGTCTTGCCGAGATTCTTGGGGAATATGCTCCATTATTCTGCACGTGCATAGCTTGTATGACCGTTATGGAAGTCGTGGGAAGCTAGCACTATTTGCAGATTGTTAGTTATTTAGATTATTTCCATTTTTATAAGGGGATAACAAGCTTGATAGTTAGAACAAGTTAGCTACACACACACTCTCGAGAACTCTCTGAAACTTGTTGGCGATTTCATATATTTTGCACACTAGTGATCCTTGTAACAAGCTTGTTATCATCCCGATTTGTAACCTTTACTTGTTTAATATAGTTGGTGATCGGTAGTTTCCATCACCCGAGGTTTTTTGTGCTGGAGATCATATATTGATCAAGAGCTTTTTCCTCGTATAAATCTTGGTGTCCATTGTTCATTTCATTTATAAAAGTGTTCATACATTTGTTCATCCATTCAAGCATCACACCTCACAAAATAAGATTTGATTGCATTATCCTTGTCTGATTTTTGACCAAAACAAACATATCTATAAAACTCAATATGTATTTGTGGATATCAAAATATGAGTCTATGAAGTGACATCTAACTACCATTTAATGAACATTTTGAATAGATGTCCACATATCAGTTGTGATGCTCACGCGATTGACATTATTCAACAATTTTTGAATTCTTTTCTTTCCAAGTTCGTAACTAGAAACACAATCTTGTCGAATTGTGGCACGCGAGATCTTAACAAATTCGGATTAGCTTCCTTCATCATTACATCAAACAACTCATACTCAACAAAATTAAATGGCAATTCATGCACCATGATCGTATGAGAAATAGCCTATTAGATATTTTAGTGTAATCGGGATTGACTTGGTGATCAAAGCGAATAATGATACACATCAAGCAAGTTAGGGGGTGTGAGAGTGCACGCTTGTTTGAGTTATTATATTTCGAAGTGTACAGGCGAAACCCGTAATCTACGGGGGTTCCAAGGGGGCAACGCCCCCGGGAGCAGGGTCTAAGGGGCGGCAACCCCTGGTGGGGTCCAAAGGGCAGAGCCCCTGACTAGGGTCAAGCTAGGAAATAAAATTGCTTTATGGAAATTGCCTTAAAATATTTATAATATCTTTAGAGATACTTATACAATACAATTAGTAACACCACAAAATATGGAGAACTATAGAGTGCATTAAACATTCATCAAGAACAATAAACATTCATTATAATCACTACAACAATAGAGTGTATTAAACATTCATCAAACTATACGTATTGCTTACATACAATGATAATAGACATAATATATATTATATAATAAAATATATACAACTTACATCCAATATGAAAATATGAATGTTTTTTATTGCATTAATAAAATTATACAATATTGAATTATTGATACATACTAATATTGCTTAGATACACCAAGAACTACATACCTAACAATAGGGGTGCAAACGAGCCGAGCGGCTCGCGAGCTACTCGAGATCGGCTAGAGAAAAAGCTCGAAACGAGCCGAGCCTTATCGAGCCCGAGCCGAGCTTGAGCCTCAAAACAAAGCTCGTTTGTTTATCGAGCCCGAGCTCGAGCCTCACATGTGAAGCTCGTTAGGCTCGTCGAGCCTTATCGAGCCTTAGTGTAAACGAGCCGAGTCGAGCCGAGCTTATTTAAACTTGTTTACAAGCCGATCTCGAACCTAAAAATAAGCTCATTTAGTAAACGAGCCCGAGCCCGAGCTTTACTTATCGAGCTCGCAAGCCTAAAAAGTCTATTATTTATATTATTATTATTTAATATACTAATTAATAGATAATAAACGAGCCGAGCCCGAGCCGAGCTCGAGCTTAATAAAATACAAACGAGCCGAGCTCGAGCTTTGAAAACAAAACTCGAATCGAGCCCGAGCTCTCATAAGTTAATCGAGCTCGAGCTCGAGCCTGGCCGAGCTCGGGTTCGGCTCAGCTCGTTTGCACCCCTACCTAACAACAATTAATGAAGAAAAAAAGATGTATAGTTTGGTGGGGGCGAGCGGCAACTGATGAAGAAAGAGATACTAAAGGGAGATAAATAGTCAATATAAGTTGGAATACAATAGCCTAAAATTTCTAGGCTTTCTTCGGTATATAAATTATATTTAATTTAATTTAATTATTTAAAAAAGTAAAGAAATATACATGGGTTGATGAACGAGGAATATGTATGAAATTTTGTTTACTTGTATATCTATCTATATATATATTTGAAATCTAATTATAAATTTAAATATACAAATGCACGAACATAAATAAAAGAATATAAACGGACGTAAATAAACGAACACAAATAAATAAACATAAACGAACATATATAAACAAACATAAATGAGCGTTTATGAACGAACAGGACATGTGTTCATGTTCGCTGTTCATTTATCAAATAAACGAACATAAACGAACTTCCCGCCGAACAGTTCTTGAACGTTCAATTCATTTATAGCCCTACTGGCAGTGTATGTGTTTCTCGCCGCATCGCGTGAGCACCCTTCTAGTATTTATTTATTTTTTTAATAAATTTGATTTTATCGTCATTTAACTAGATTTTTTCAATAACAATGGTATTGGTACCGATATTAATTAATATTGTTTTTGCTTTCGATAAATGACACGTATCGCTACCGTACGGTACCAACAAAAGTGGTACATATACTCATTTTTATGGTTTCCGGTTCGATAATTTTTCATATAGACAACTCCGTCTGCGATGATAAATAAATATTGGTACGAGTACCGAAACAACTAGAACCGATCAATACCGTTCGAACAATATTGGTACTAGTACCGGTGTTTGTTCTTATTGTTTTCGGTTGATATAAAACACATGTTGATTTATATAATGAGTGCATGTATTGTACAAGTGCTGTAATGAACCAACCGATACCCATCAAATATCCGCGGTAATGTACCGCCGTAACGAGTTAACAAATACCGTAGTTATTATTATTATTATTATTATTATTATTATTATTATTATTATTATTATTATTATTATTATTATTATTATTTATAGGGGTTTGTACGTGGTCATTCACTTTCTCTGTTTCGGTTACCTTGATTTTTCTTGGATTCCTTGTAGCATAATTTAGATTTTTGTTGATTTTTCTTGGATCACAAATTTTTCTTCTAACGAATTTTCTTCTAAAAAGTTATCAACACTTTTCTCATCTTGTTATAGAGATTCCAATGTACATTGCAATGGTGTTTTTAATCAACTTCTATAGTGATTTCTTCGTCAATACGATAAACACAAAAAACACAATGACCACGAAGAAATAAAGAATACGATGAACACAATGATAGATTAATGTTTCAACGTTTTTTTTTTTTTTTACAAACGGTTCCATCAAAATTCTCAGTATAAGGTATATTTTGAGAGTACGATTTCTTATCAAGATTATATGTAATTATGTATATAACTACAATGTTATTATAGGGTTAGGTTCATTTGTGAACAACCTCTTTGCAGGGCCGGCTATTGGGCTGGGCAGCCCGGGCAACAGCCAAGGCCCAAAAGTTTTAAGAGGCCCAAAATTTAAAAAAATTTCTTTAATATATATATGCATCGATGTGGGCCTAGGGATATAAGAGGGGCGCTAAAACAAAACACGGCAGTAGCAGCAACCTTTCATCTCTCTTTTCTGATAATCAAGGGCAAAAAAGCATGGATTCAATAGCAGCAACGACATCATTCTGATCATCTGTTCGTCACATTCATCTCTGAATTCGACATCAACAACAATCTGACTAACTAGGGTTTCGATTTCACTTAAAAGGTAACTCAAACAGTCAAACTTATTATGTCTAACTCTAACAATCCATAAGGAATTTTTATGATAAATTATGATCCCTTTGAGAAGAAACAAACGCCCAGCCCCAATTCCGATTTTAGAAAACATAGCTTAGGTTGAATGGTGGATGACCAAACTGTGGATTTTAAAGCCAATAGCCCAATAGGTTACTGTTGTTTTAGATTGAGGAAAACAAATAAATTAGTAAATTATGTTATAAATGACCATTTTGATTCTATTTTTTAAACAGTAAAGTAATAAATGTATGTATGTTCTATTATTTTTTAAACAGTTGTGTGGACATATAATAAATGTATGTTCGATAAGGTCTGAAACTTTGATGTTTATACTTTTGCAAGACTTAACGGATTGGCGATGATATCTATTGAAAACGAAATATTAGAAGGTATGGAATATAAAGACTTGATCGAGAGTTTTGCTTCCAAAAACGCTAGGCGAGCCGCGCGATTCGCGTAAGTAAGTTCGATCATTTTGTTACACTACTTTTGTTTTGTTTATTTTATAACAATTATCGTCGTATTGTGGTTGTTTGATATATAATTATGAGTTTATATTACAAGTATTAGGCCCAAATTTTTTGTCTTGCCGAGGCCCAAAAGTTTTTTGTCAGTCTCGGGGACGGCCCTGCCTCTTTGATTGTGAACATTAGTGAACTAATCCTAGCCCTTGATTATCAATACACACGTGTAAATCAATGGCCAAGATTTGATGATAAAATACACTAGTATATTTTACGATTTGAGTGTATTTTACGATTTGATGATGTAAATCAATGGCCAGTAGTGTATTTTACGATTTGATGATGTAAATCAATGGTCATGATTTGTTCACTCAGTTCACAAATACACTAGTGTTTACTCTAGAATTCCACTCTGTTATTATATATGTAACTCTGTTTATTAGATAATCATGTGTTTTGTTGCTTTTGGTTTAGCAATGAAATGCTAAAATTATATTATACTCTTATACAATTAGTAACTTAGGGTGTCCTGGCATACACATGCCTTTTCATATAACTACAAAAGCAACAAAGGTCCCCAACAATTAATTCCCACGCCTTCACACAATTAACAATTAACCTTTGTATACATGCAAAAAGTAACTTAAAGACACAATGGTTTGGATCACACCCTTTTAAAAAGTCACAACTCCTCAAACTATTTTTAAATATATCACACCCTTACAAAAATGTCACAACTTTTAAATATATCACACCCTTCAAACTACATTTAAATATATCACAACCCTTACAATTTTTCATCACACCTATTCAATCTCCATTTGTTGATTTAAAAATCAAAGGGTATGTGGATCTGTTCATATGGAATCATCGCTTTATTCCAAATACCCTATTAAAGAAACTAAATAAAATCCATTGTCAAACAACTTTTCAATTTTACCCCATCGACACACCATTTAATTTAATTTTATTATATTATTGAACAACTCACACCATATTAATTAAACTCAATATTTCTTACTTTATTCCAAATAACCAGATACGCAAAATCACCCAGATTCTTTGACATCCCCACATCCCTTTCTTCAATATCATCATTCGAATATCAAAACCAATCCACCAGTTATAGTTATATATTATCGACAAAACATCTAAGGTAATAATTTAAATTTTGTTAACTCGATTCAATGATATGTTTGTCCATGATTTCAATATGTTGTGTTTTTTATCGGAGGAGGATTGACAAGGTTGTTGGGTTGTAGCAATTTTAATCAGTTTGCCTATCACAGGTATAATGTCGATAGATTGAGTGTATGATCATGTAAATTGTTGATAATCAATCAGATTATAGGTTTGTTTAATTTCGTTTGTGTAAGCGTTATGCGAATATTACTACTTTGTGAATTATCAATTTTACTTTTGTTATTAATTCACCGATCACATAATTCCATTATTATGTTCCAATTCATTGAGTATGAACTAAGTGGTTTCTGATTTAGTTTTGTTTCTATACGGTTTCAATGAATTGCATTTATGATAAATGTAAATTATTGACACTCCATTGGATTAGGTTTGCTGATTCAGTGTGATATGTAAGCTTTGCGGATACAATTGAAATCTTATGAGATTTTACATGATAAACTTCATTAGGCCAGGCTAGATAACATCATTTAAATAACTACAAATATATAATATTTTGTAAACGGAGGTATACTGTTTCAACATTTTTTTGTTGTACTGTTTATGTAAAAGAATTATACGTACAATACATATGTTGATGTTGTTTACGTAAAAGAATTATACGTACAATACATATGTTGATGGTGTTGTAGGGGCTTTTGTTTTCATATGTGATACTTGGGTTTGTGTAATAGTAATACAAACAGGTAGAATCTTTTGATCGTTTTTCGTAAACATTAACTAAATCTTCTTTTAACTTAACATTATTCTATGCATTTTAGTTCAAAATTTCTTTCTTTGATTCATAACCGTTTATTGTATCATTGATACAAACTAAAAAAAGTAGGCAATTATTACAAAATAAGGATGAATTAAGCAATCACAATAAAAAAAAATAAAAAAATTCTTCCTAATCAAATACTAAATCTAAAGGTATGTTATATCAACGAATATAATTTTATAATGTTGGTACGAATATAATTTTATAATGTTAGTTACTTTGAATTGAATTGTGTCTGAACCAACTAACTTCTGTCTTTTGAAGTTAAATTCTTTAATGTGGGATAAAGCAAACTAAAAGAGTGTTTTGCATAAAATTAAAGATTTTCGCATCTCATAATTTCATATTGTGATTCTAAAGATAATGATAATTAACATCCCGCCGCAACGCACGAGTTTACTTCAACTCGTTCTGTAACAAAGATGAAGACGAAGAAGAAACACTTTGAAGATAAACACGAAGAACTAGAAATACATTAACGCAGAGAAACCACATAATTGCAAATGAAACAAATCTAACCATAATCATTATGATAAGTATTATTTACATAATATATTGTAATTAATATATTCTTTTTAATAGTTACATACAATAAAGCTTATCTAAACGATTAATAAGCTATAACTAATACATTTTATGTAATAGTTACTTAAGATTATTTATATTTTTTTAACGGCAAAAATCACCACACCTGTCATATGCAGGATTTGAACTCATAATCACTTGGTTGAAGAATGCATCACTTTACCACGAGTCTATCCCATCATAATCACTGAAAACCTGAATTTGATGGTACAAAATGAAACATATAACTTTTGTATGATACCCGAGTATGAGACCGACTATGATGTTAACTACAAACATTGTTACAGTTTTATTATGAGTATGATATTAGGTGATACTTGTTTGATCATTCAAAACTGGTTTTGCAAGTGTTGATACCAAATTAGTATATATTTTAGAAAATATTATCTTAAGGTTACTAATGTAAAGTTATAATGCATGATAGCCAAAAATGTATAGCTTTTTTAAAGCTTTCAATAATGAATACGTTGCGACTTTGAACCAACATAAAAGAAAAAGGTGTCTATAGTTTCAAGATTACGTAAAAGTGATCAACAAAACTAAAAATCTAAACCGTTTCAACTGACCTGACACATGCCCATGACATTACAGACTAGTGACATCTTGGGGGTGTGATAAAGATTTGGGCATACTAGGTCCTGTGTTCGATTTTCGCAATGAGATTTTTTCCAGATTTATTGGGTTTCCTTCTGAATTTGTGTATAGCCATTTATTGCCTAGTGGAGATGAATATGATCAGGTGGTTCCGCTGAAGGCACGATGATACCCCAATTGTCCGTCAGTGATCCAAATTTACCGTCAAAAAAACTGATCTGACACATCCAGTTAATCTGGTTATTTGAATTATTGTTTTCTTAACCCGTAGTTAACAACAGGGGTGGATTTAGGTCACTTTTGTGGGTTCCCAGAAACCCATTCGGTTTAGAAAAAAATGTGAAAAATTAGTGAGAATCACGTATGATCTGGAAAAAAATAGTGAGAGTTAGTGAGAATCTACCAAAAGGAACCCAGTAAAAAAAAATTTAGATCCGCTACTAGTTAACAACAAATCTGTAAAAGTTTTAATGAGAAGGGAAAACTTGAAATCAAAATAAAAGGTCACAATGGCCTTGAAAAAACAGTGGCTACAATTGCTTGGGATATGTTCCATTTTTTGTTTCCATCAAAAAAGGCGTGGCTCATAACAAAAGGTGAACAAGTCTCCACCACTAATCCATCTTAAAAAGCATAAGATGCAGATACGAATATAGAAAATAGGAATAAATAATATTCAAAGTTTTCTCAACAATAATATCATCTTTTTTTGTTAGTTGTTGTACTAGTGGGTTGGACAAGATGATAAAAGGTTAAAACCGAAAAAAATCATACTAAAAATATTTATTGAGTACACTTATATTTTAAACAAAGTTTTAGTTATGAAATGAAAATAGAAGAAAAATAACTAATGAACCAAATCTAATTTTACAAAGCATCAAAATTGTTTTTAATTACATAACAACATGAACTCCAAAGAAGAGGATGTTATGATTTTCCGCGATTAAAACATAGATATAAAAAAATATAAGATATGACGTTTTGACGAATTGTGAAATACATTATATACATGATATTGTTTTATTATGAAATATTTGTGGGTTAGGTTATATACATCGAAAGTAGTGGCGGATCTAGAAAAATATCAAGGGTATCACCATACATACTTAGGGTGTCTGATACATAGATTTTTCTTTTTTGCACGACGCCAAAAAAGTTGAAGGGTCTTCCGAGTCCTGCACCTAGTTGAAAGACAATCATAATTAACGATTCATTAACATGAATATTGACGTTAACATATTTGTGATTTTCTTTTTAACCAGATTAAATATTAATAGTTTTGATTTATTTTTTTATAAATAAGTTATTTAATATAACTAAATCTCTATTGCTGTAATAAGAATAAAAAATCTATTTTTAATAATATACTTTGGGTTGATTTTGATTAAGAAGGTAGGTCTATTTTATAAATGCTTAGTTTATAAAATCTTTAAGATGTCATATACTATAAGTCTATGTACTTTTAGATAAATAATAGTTTTTATCTTTTACACTTGAAAAAACTAACTCTTCATTTGTTTTATCGATTAAAAAATATATGTTTTCTGATGTAATGCATCATTATATAAGTCTCACATAAACTGTATGAGGTACTACGTAAACATAATATTATAAATGCCTTATTATATAAGTCTCACGCAAACTATATGAGGTACTATGTAGACATAATATTATATTATTTTATACAGCGCAGTTAAATGCAAACCACAAGGATCATTCATGTACTTTTAACAAAAGCTGAGGACTAAATGCTTTACAAAAATGCAAACCATAAGAACCATTGGTCAAATAACTTATACTATAACATGTGTCAAATAGTTTTTTTTTGAACGGCATGTGTCAAATAGTTATTAACAACAACTTCTTGAAACACAAAGTGAAGTTGGTCACCAGTCGGTTCGGTCATAACAACGGCTGCCAAAAGGGTCGTCACAACATTGGTCGGAAATATGTTGATCACAAAATCAGTTGCTAATTTTGAGACATAAAATTTGGTCGCTAAATTTGACCGCGGAAATTAGTGGTATAAGCGACCTTCGCTTTTAGTAACGATAAATCTATAAAATAAAAGGAGAATATATACATGCACCCCTCTTCAAAGTAAATCTATATAATTCTTAATACAAGGTTGGAAAAGGCAATGGACCACAACCAATAATATAATCAGTGGCGGATCTAGGATTCACGCCAAGCAGGAACGTTTTATAAGAAAAGCGGTAACGAAATCGAAAAACATCAAATTTTTCCAAAATTTACACTAAAAACGTCAAATTTTTCCCCGCCAAGCGGTAGCGGGCGCTCCCCCTTGTGTCCACATAGGTCCGCCCCTGAATATAATATTCTTTCAAAGATAGAACTATTATGTTTTATATATATTGAGGACTCAAATAAAAATATATTAGTTTTCTTTAAAATAAAGAAAAAGTAGTACTAAAAAAATTATGTCAATGAAAAGAATATTGTCACCTCTATCCAATATTGGTGAGGAAAAATGTCGAATGATGGAGGACACCATAAAATCGCTTTTGATCATCTAAACATGTGTGATTGTATGATATATAGTTATAGTTATATACACACATGGTAGGGTTCTAGAGTGAACGCTAGTGTATTTGCGAACTGAGTGAACAAATCCTGACCATTGATCTACACACGTGTATGGCCATGATCTCATCATCAAATCGTAAAATACAATAGTGTATTTCAGCATCAAATCCTGGCCATTGATCTACGCATGTGTATGGCCAGGATTAGTTCACTCAGTTCGCAAGCTACACTAGTGTTCACTCTTGAACCTAATCCCATACACATACATACATACATACATACATACATACATACATACATACATATTGTATACACACACATACATATTATAATATATATATATATATATATATATATATATATATATAGAGAGAGAGAGAGAGAGAGAGAGATGGAGAGAGAGAATGCCATAGAAGATCAAAGTCCTTTTGGTCTTTAAAATAGGGGACCTTATGGTCTTACAAATAGAGGAAATGATTGGAAGCCAAGCCACTTGTTGTCCCTATGTTTCACTAATACTATCAAATGGCCTCTTGGCCACACAAATAATGCCGGAATCTTTTGTTTGTGGCACCAAATTTCTAGTGAAGCTCCATGTGAAGTTATTCCTTTCAAATGCAAAACATATGCCTTTATGATATCCACATAAACCTAATATGTTTTGATTCTTGAGGTAAACATAATCACGTTTAATTAGCATAACAAGACTATACATATGTTTTAAATGGCTTTTTGAAGGTTGGTTATCTAATTCGGCCACAATATTTATGTCAAACTATATATGTCACCGTGTTTCATAGTGAAAAGAGAGGTGTTTAAGAATGTTCTTGATATATTAGTTTTTGCATAAAACATGTAGGCTGACTGTTGACAACAACAATAGTTTAGATTTATCAAAAGTATCTCTCTAAGATTGGTAAAGATCATTTGTTGACAAAACAATAGTTTAGAGTTATCAAAAGTATCTCTCTAAGATGGTAAATATCATTGTTACGTCTCAATACTAAAGTAGTCGCCATAGCATCTAACGAATATTATTTGCTTATCAATAGGTCATGCATCATTATATTACCCCCCCCCCCCCCCCAAAAAAAAAAAAAAAAAAAGCACACTTAACTAGGGTGTTCTCCTTTCATCCACAATCAAGGTGCAAAAACATATTAATGAAATTTGAGGTTGAATATTACTTATGAGCTCCAACATCTCTTCCCTTCATGGTTAATGTGAGATTTGTCTACGGCATCACAAACACCACTAATGCTCCATAGTTCCGCCTGAGGTGCTCCAGACACCCTTTAAGACTCATCGTTAATGATGAGGTTTGTCTTGCCATCTAGAACAGCAAATGAGTGAATCTATTAGTAACATTCAACCCTTCACATGAATCAATAATATCCACTTTCCCCACTAAGATCTCATGACTTTGTTTTATGATACAAGAGTGTAGACTCCCATCAGTGGCGGAACCAGAAACTTTTAACTAGAGGGTCATAATGTGTGTGTATATATATACTACATCTGCTAACGTGTAATAATAATTACTTTTATTGTGTAAAAAAACTCAAAGAAAAATAAAAGAATCTTAAATTATGAATCTTGACAAAAAATTTTTAACTAAATTAAACAATGTGACAAAGCGAAAATTAATAAAAATTGAAAACTAAGGATGTACATTGAAAATTAATAAAAGTTGAAAATTCTAGTAAAATGCTTCAAACTAATATTTAAATATTATTAGCATATTATGATTATTATTATTTCATTTATATTTAAAAACTATACTAAAGCATTTGAAAACCAAGGATGTACGTTCATAAAAAATAAAAAATAAAAACTTTCTCAAATATATCATCTTCTTCACCAGTCCACTTACAGGTCTCTGTAAGCTTTGAATTTTGAACAGATCGATAAAAAATTCCATCCAGCCATTTTTTACGCTTTTCTTCATTTTCGCTATAACCACACTTCAGCTAACAATATTAGAGGTCAAAATACAAAAAAAAAAAAAAAAACCACTGGAGGAAGAAACAAAACGTACATGGTAGGCCGGTGGCCGCAGGGTCAGCGGACCCTCCTGACCCCCCTTTGACTCCCATGACGTCACTCATCATCCTTAGATAATCTACACCTAATAACGCTTAATTATTGAGTTCTCCTTCCACTTAAATTTAATGTGCCCAAAACGCATTAATAGTATTTAAGGTTAGGAATTCCATGTGAACAAAATTTCTAATGCACATGGCTGGTGTAATGTTTGCAAAGGGTGTTACATTGTCGATCCATAGGGATGCTCATCCTATGAGCACTTGAATTTTTTTTTTTTTTACATAAAAAAAACATTGTTGGTTGTTTTTTTTCTTTTGAGTGTTTGCATAACTACAAAATTTTTCATAAAATTTTGTCTTATTTTACAAAATGTTTTAAATTTATGAGTATTACTTAAGATCTCAAAATATTTGTTTTTTCAATAGAAAACTCTTTGAATTTATATAACTTGTTATGTCATGTGATAACATCATAATGCATGTTTTTTTTAGTTTTCACACTACACTACTAGAAAAGTGGTCATTTTGCTACGGAAATTTCCTACGCAAAAAAATGCGTCGCAAATTCTGACACATTTACTACGCATTTCCTACGGAAAAAGGACCTTGATTTTTTTGGGCAATTTGTGACACAATAGTGACAAATATACTAATTCTAAGTATTGTGTCGGAAATGCGTAGCAACTTGCTACGCATTTCCGACGGAACCATTATTTATTTGTTGGAATTAGATTTATATGTAAAATTCATTTAAATATTAATTGTTGCGTCAGAAATGCGTAGCAACTTGCTACGCATTTATGACGAATTATTTATTATTATACTTAGATTATATTTTAATGTTTAATCAACATTATTATTAATTATTGCGTAGGAAATGTGTAGTTACGAATTTGTGATGGAAAATTTATTGTGTAGGAAATGTGTAGCAACTTGCTACGCATTTGTGATGGAAAATTTATTACCATATTGCGTAGGAAATGTGTAGCAACTTGCTACGTATTTGTGATGGAAAATTTATTGCGTAGGAAATGTGTAGCAACTTGCTACGCATTTGTGATAGAAAATTTATTACCATATTTAAATATTTAACTAGTTTTATTATTACCATATTTTATTATTACCATACATCTCTTAATGCCATTTCAATCATTACTATCCACCATATTAATAATAATTTATGTGCCACCATATTAATAATAAGTTTAAAAGTTTTCAAATTTCATCCTTATAAAAATCCTTAATCTTTTTATGAATGGTTTTATTTTGAAAGAAAAAGGATTCAAATTATTTTCTGTATGGTCGAGTCCGGAACATCATAAAGTACAAAATCAAATCAAAAATAAATATATATAAACATTAGTAAACACTCAAAAGTTAATGGCTTTCTTTTCGATAATAGTTTCATTAACCTTAAACTTCAAGTTTTAACAATACTAAATCCCTAAATTTATATTCAAGCACAAAATTCAAACGTCTCATCTAACTCACTGCTAAAAGGGAAAACCATAAATTTGTATAATTTGTATAAAATGCATAACCATGATTTGGTAATTGTAAGCTACCCAAGTACCTGTTGTGCATTGCATAAAATAAATGGCAAACACCACGACAAGGCTGGGTTTAACAAGAAATGAAAATAAGTTATCGAAATTGGAAATCAAAAAAATGAATACATGTACCTCGAGTACGATATTGTTTGGCCGGTATCGGTTAGGTTTGGTACGGTATCGATTCATTGAAATCGAAACTGAAACCATATAATTTAATATTGTTACTGGTACCGATATTGTTCGGGTGGTATCGGTCAGTTCCTTAGGATAGCAATACTTGTTGTTGGAATTTCTACCAAAAAAAACACTTTCCTAAAAAAAATAAAACAACTTTTAGAAAGAAAAAAAAACTTTTATAGTAACAATAAAAGATTACAAAATGAAAAAAAAAAAAAAAGAAAACAAAAAGGTTTACACAAAATTGAGCCAATCAAAAGCTTTACTTCAACTTCACATGGATCACCATCCTATGGTCCATTGTTCATCTAATAATCAATCTAACGGTTAAAAATACTCTAGAATCAAAAGCTTTAGTTTAAACCCTAAAATCCTTTTACTTTGAACAGCAGCACACCACAAACCCCCCTGCCCCCTTCTCTCTCGATCAGCCTAGCCTATCTCCGGCGACATGCCACCCGGTGCCGGTCGCTCTCCGACAACCACGCCCCACACTGCGTCTCCTTCTGCCGACGACACTCACCCACACAAACAAACCATCACCTCTTGAGTCCTTCATCATCTTCAGGTTCAGTTCAGTCAAGATGAAGTTGAATAGATGTGGAAATTGATGTTCATACAAATCTGCATACGTTTGGTACGAATCTGGATGTGTTGTTTTTGATTCGTACGAATCAAGGCTGGGGTGTGTAATTATGGATCTGCATCATTTTCATACAAATCAACAAACAGTTAATCAACAGATGGAAGTTATATACGAATCTGGAACAACAAGTTCATACGAATCCACGTTTTATCTGCATTGGAATTCTTTTCTCACCACTTGAGTTGCTGATGTTGTGTCGGTTGCTGATGTTGAGTTGCTGAGTTGCTCGGAAGGTGTTCGATGTTGGTTTCAATTCTCCAGAGCTGAAAAAATGAGATGGGTGTGGGTTAATGTTATTAAATTTGTTAAAGGAATATGTAATTTTATTTTCTTTATGTTAGTAGATTTTATACATTTTTTGTTTGTAAATTTGTACATATGCATTTCGTCACAAATTCGTAGAAAATTAAATTTCGTGACAATTGTGTAGCAAAAATTAAAAATTAACTTCCGTTAAATGGGTAGGAAAATGCGTAGAAAATGTGTAGCAATTTGTGACAGCCCTTTTCTGTCAGAAATGGGTAGGAAAATGCGTAGAAAATGTGTAAGAAACCAGTTTCCTACGAGTGGTTTTCCTACATACGCATTTCGTCTCAAATTCGTAGAAAATCGCGAGTTGTGATGCATTTCCTACGGAAAATGGTGTTAGAAATTTTAATTTTTCTAGTAGTGCTATATGCTAATTAAAACCAATCTTTTTTAAATCTTGAATTATTTTATAACATTTTTTATCTTAATTTATATAAAAGTGCTTATACGTATTATGAAACTGTAGTCATTTGTAAGTGATTTTAACCTCAATTTAAACAAACACACACAAATCAACCTTAAATTTTATGTCTTGTATGACAAAGTATGTGCATGCTCAATGTTAGCTTTAAGAATCAAAGTTCAATATGTTTGATGTCATTTCTATTAGCTCGTGTTGCTTTCAAATTTTCAATTGTTTTTCATGTTTGTCCTGATTTTTTTCGTCTCTTACTTGTTAAGGTTGCCTTGATCTTTACCGTTATTTAGTGTTGGATTGTGCCTTGAATGTCATCTCATTTTCGTTTCTTACTAGTTAACAATTCTTCTTTCTTTACTCGTTTGATGTTTTGGATATTCTTGTTGATGGTTTAAGAAAGTAGGACACGAACATATGTGTTGGATTTGAGAGTATGTGCTTGTGTGTGTTTTTGACAAACATTATTTAATGATTCAAAAGATCATTAATAGAAATTAATAGTAAACACATCAATTAGAGCATAAACTGGAATTGTAAGGAATGAATGTCAAATGCTTTCTTTATTACTGATTTCAACAAGACATCATAGGGGTAGATGCTCTCTTTCTCTCTCTTACTTTAGTCTTTCTCTCTCTAGATTATTTGATCTGAGAAATTCAACCACAAGAGTTAACAAATTATATAGTGTACTATTCTATTTATAAGAGGAGTGAACTGCTGGTGATGCCACCATAAAAGCGATCCAAAAACAACCTAATAAAGGTGTAATTGTTGGACAGGAGTGAGATATTCAGCCACAAGAGTTAACAAATTATATAGTGTATTGTTCTATTTATAAGAGGAGTGAACTGCTGGTGATGCCACCATAAAAGCGATCCAAAAACAACCCAATAAAGGTGTAATTGTTGGACAGGAAGTTAAAACATCTGAAAAGCTAAACTACTGGAAATATAAATGAAAACAGCTGAGAAACCAAACTATTGTAAAGAGTCTAGTACTTTTGGTTTCCAGCTCTTCTACTTTCAGCCATGACTAGTTGACCAGCACTTTGTCTTCAGCTGTTAACTTAATTGTTGACCAACACTTTGTCTTCAGTTGTTGACTTATTGACCAACACTTTTACATTTCACCACTTTGACTTGGTCTTCCAGCTCTTTTGACCCTAATAGTTCTTTTCTAGTTGTTTAGTGGTTGTTTGTGAAACTTTCAAGGGGTGAACTTCTAGTACTTTGAAGATTGCAGAATCTTATTTCCCAGGCTAAGGAAGATTGTTCCTTTGCGTTTTGGTTTTCATCACCAGTAGGTCTTACATAACTCAACAATCTCTCCCTAGATCTGCTGATGCCAAAATCACACTTATTGGCATGTCCTTTATTCTTTGTTATTGTGAAGAAGCCTTTCTCTAATCATGCCTTTGATTCCCAGCTCCATGTTGATAGCCTAGTCATCATTTTCAAGCTCAAGATCCACTATGACTTTTATGTCACCTAGGCTTAGTCCTTGAACACCATACCCAACTATTTGGGTTACAAAGCCATATTCTTTGTAAATTAACACATCATTTGTGTTTTTCATTGTTTTCCATCTCACAATCCTTGGGTTAGGGAGGATTGGAGGCAATTCTAGGACGTCAGTGGGTGGAGGTGAAATCTGGCCTTGCTGGCACTATAACCCCTTGGTGTGCCACTGATTGATGTGGTGATTCTTATGCTGAATCCAGAGCAACAATATAAGTACCTACAACTTGATTTTCAAGAGTTCTGAATACATGTGTAACATCAGAGATGTAGTTTACAAGGAGAAACTTTTCTTCTTCATCTAACCCTAGAATCCAATGGGCATAGCCATGTTTTTCCTTTACGTTGTTCAAGTAGTTCTCCATGATTTTTGGATTGTATGAGAGTATCTCTTGGGGATTGAATGAAACAACAGCAGACTTCTTTTTTTATCAGCAAGATAGATCTCTGTGTTCTCCCAAGTTAGTGGTGGAGGGAATTTCTATGGATGCTTCTTTAATGCAGCTTTATAGTCTGTGTATTCATTTGTGAGGGTAGTGATGCGTGTGTAGTGTCGTTAGTTTTTAATATATTTATTAAGCCCTTTTTAACACTTTTTGGCTAAGTTTTAAATTTATAAAACACGATATTTACTAACACTAAACACACATATGGGCAAGTGCACCCATCGTGAGCGTAGTATAGTGTTGGCAAGATACCGAGGTCGTCCAAGGACACAAGAGCTTTTAGTACCGGTTTATCCTCAACGTCTAATCAAATCAAAAGTTTAGAAAAATGTTTTAAACTAAGAAAATAAAAACTAACTAAAATGCTGAAAAATAAAAATAAAAGAAAAACATATAGACAAGATGAATCACTTGGCTCCGACTCGTGTTTAGTGTAACCTTTGATTATTTCCGCACTTTTGCACTATTTAAGAGATTATCTTAGTTATTGTAGTAGGCCCCTCTTTTGGAGGTGACGTTACCCTCAACCCAGTAGTTTGAGTCAGCAAGGATACAATCCTAAAGGGTCAGATTATTGAAAGATAATTAATTAAGTTATTAATGCAAATTATGGTAGGCCCCTCTTTTGAAGGTGACGTTACCCTCGGCTAAGTAGTCTGAGTCAGCAAGGATACAGTCCTAAGTAGCAGGGTTATAGTATTAATAGTAGTTTAACTTATGAGGGGATCAAAGAGTTTGGACCCCCGCCATCCAATACCATTAAGTATTGAAGGAGGTCCTACTAAATTTGACCCAGGTCCCTTGCAGGATCTCTAAACGTTGAACAACGGCAAGACTCTTACCAAACCGTTCCCTTAACCCCCGACCAGGTAGCCAATATACCTCCATATAGACCGTGGAGATATGAATGGTGAAAATCTTTTATTTTATATAGACAGTAAAATAATGCCAAGACACCACGGACAAACGATAAGGAAGAATCACCTTCAACATAAGAAACTAGTTATTAAAGTCATTAATACATAACCAATTAAAAAGTGCGAAAAGATTAAAAATAAAAAGTGTTACACTAGACACTTTGTCTTCACCAAGTGATGTAAGAGACTTAGGCAAACATGGCCTTGATTGTCAAGAACTCTTACGATCAATCTTGGATCCCGAGACGACTCACACACTCTATGATGGACAATGGATGATGGTGGTGGATGATGGTGTTATAATGGTGGTGGGTGAAGTGTGAGAGAGGTGGTGTGCCAAGGGATGGTTTGAGCTTGAGCCAAGCACTCCTATTTATAGGCTGAACAGAAGCTCGGGCACGGCCCCGTGTCCAGTGGGCACGGCCCCGTGTACACATCCTTCACTTTCTTCATTAATTGCTCTTGTCTTTATTAGTTGACCACGGCCCTGTGTCCGCTGAGCACGACCACGTGTGCAGAAGCATATCTGTACTATGAAGATTTGCCTGGATTCTGTGAATCTTATAGTTGACCACGGCCCCGTGCCCGCTGAGCACGGCCCCGTGGTGGGCAATAGAAGCTTCTACCACTTTGTCTTTTCTGCTGACACTTGGGCACGCCCCCGTGCTGGCTGAGCACGGGGCGTGTTCAGTCTTCTGTCTTCTTGTTTTGCTTGGGAAGATGCTGTTGTGGGGTCGGGCATGTCACGTTCGTTCCTTTTCTTGTATTTATGTTAGATTTTGTTGTCTTTTTGCTTCTTTTGTTAATTTGAGCTCATTTAATCCTGAAAATACAAAAGGAAGACAAAAGCACACTTTTTCCAACATTAGTACTAAAAAAGGGTTAGTTTTATGCCACAATTGATGTAATTTATATGTTGCATTTTGCACACATCAGTAGACTCTTTCATTCAGGATATCTTTGTTGCAGCTTCGGGTGTTAGTTTTCTTTTACTACCAACCTTCCAGTTGGGAGGGTCAGTTTCACTTTAAGACCTGCAATCATTCTCTTGACCCTCTTGATGTGTGAATAATTGCACATATTTACACATCATTTTATACCCCTTTTAAGATTGTTTTCCTGAATATTCTAGAAAATTAGTTCGAAATTTGTTTACTTTTGATTTTTAGGGCGGGCAATCGAGCCGTAAAATAAAAAAAAAGCGAAAAACGGAGAAAAATCATGAAAAAAGTCAAGTTGCAGCTCCCATTCATCTTTTATGTTGGTTCGGAACTATTTTGTGTCCTTGCTACATGGGAAGAAAAGCATAATGTTCAACCCCCTGAGGTATCTTAGTTTAAAGCTCGTTAATCCAGCTGAAGATAGCGTTTCCCCGAATCTTCCCAGGTCAAAATGGTTTCTTATTGACCCGTCAAGGGAGTTATTACGCCATCCTCTTGAAGTGATACTTTCCCTGATCTGAAACGCGTTTGTCTTTTCATGCGATCTGTTGCCTCGTTGAAAGTTTTGTTGGTTGTGACCAATGTTTTTGGTACCCATACTTGTCTACGGAACTCTGGCTTGTGTGTAATGTTCTCCCTACAAGCATGGTTGTTTGTTGAACGATTTTTTTAACAATTCGTTCCTTGTTATCTTCAAATATTTCCAGATTTATAGCCACTCTTCTATTGTCAACTCTAACCTTGTTCATGGCTTGAAGCAGGTCTGAGCAATCTCTAACCCGTGAGAATCTCATAAAACTCAAAAGTGTTTCCTTTCTTGTCCTTTTTTTGGAACAAAAGTTGCCCTCTTATCATTCTGCGAACAACGTCCCGCAATGGCTCTCGTATCTCTCTTCTCTCTCCATCTTATCTTATCCGGATATATAGTTTACCTACCATATACTTTTTCCATCCATCGTTTTCCGTTTTAATTTTTTACCTCTCTTTTCAATTTGTTTTCCCTTTCTTTTTAATTTATTTTTACCTTTCTTTTTTAAGTTTTATAATTTTTTTTACTTTATTTTCTTTTCTTTTTTACCTCTATATTTACATTTTTAAAACTTTTTTTCACATTTCCTGTACTCATTTTCCTTTTCTTTATAACCTTTTTTCTACTTTTCTTATTTACACAGGGCCGTCTTCGAAAATCTTTGAAAATATGTAGGCCGTGTGCGAAGATAAAATATGGGCCCCTAAAATATAAACTTCTTAAAAAGAATATACAAAAAAGTTTTAAATATATGAAATGAATTAAAAATTGTGGAATCACTCGCATGTTGTGGCGGGCTGTTTTTTTACGTGGAAACGTAGATAAAAAGCACACCACAAGCGCATTTGGACAACGAAACGTAGAAAGAAAACACGTTGTAAGGGTAAATTAAGAAAATGTAGAATCGTTACGTCGTAACTTTAAAAATCATAATTTACGATCTTGTAAAACCATCGTAAGCTATCCAAATTTATTTAGAAAATACACAGAGTTGAAAGAGAAAACAAAAACAAAATAAGACTTTTTTTCATCAACAAATGGAACACACAAAACTAATTGTAGATTTAATAATATTTTAAGAAATTAACATAAATAAACATTTTTAAAGTAGATTTGAGAAATAATTACGATTCCCATTAATGTCATTTGCATTTAATACATAGGTAACAAACATAAAGAAAAAAATCAACTAAAAATGAATCTATCAAGATTAGAACCAAAGGATTATTTGCTAATAAAGTGACATGGGAACCACCAGACCACGGGCCTCATCTTGTCATTTTCTAATTAAGTACTTATACATTCTAAGTTTTACAGCGTAACTTTATTAAAAAAAAATTTGGGGCCTCAGAGGATTTAGGCCCTGAGTCGTTGCCCACCCCGCACCTCCTCCGGGCCGCCCCTGTATTTACCTTTGTGATGTACCTTAGTTTTTAACCTATTATTATTATTATTATTATTATTATTATTATTATTATTATTATTATTATTATTATTATTGGTGTTATACCAGACGTCGACGTTATGACAATATAGTGAAATAATACTAATCGAATTTGCTACATTTTCTATAGCATATGTCGACAAATCAATTCCGACAAAATTATTATCGCATATCATGCGAGGGAATGTGGAATGATCGTTGTCCGCCGCGTAGCACGGGTTTACCTTTAACCCTAGTTTGCAATAAAATAAAATAAAGTAAATTAAAAGTGGGCATACGAGAAAAAAAAAATAATAACTCACTTTTTTGGATTGTATATTATACTCAAAATATTATATATAAAATTTACTTTTCATAATTAGTTTACAGGTTATCAATTTTCATATACCTAAATTTCAAAGATAAAAACAAAAAAAAATCACCAAATTTGTGTACCAATTCATGTTGGCAACATTAACTCATCAAAAGGCAAAACGCACTTTTGATCATCAAAACATATGTGAATATGCTATGAGAGAGACCAGGCAAAGTCTTTTGGTCTTTCAAATAGGACCCTTTTGATCTTTCGGATAGGGGAAATCATTGAAGCCACGTGTTGTTCATAGGTTTCACTAATCCTAGCAAATGTTCTATTGCCACACAATTTCACACCCCAACCGATGGCGGAAACATCAGAGTAAGACGAAAACGAGATTGCAAGAGACTTCATAACACTATTTGTGACATTATTTTAAAGATTTATTTAACATGTTAATTGCACTATTTCCGATTTCTCACCTTTTTAGTGTTCCCCATACCTCACATTATATATATTCATCTTTATAAATTTCTTAGAGTAATTATATATCCAAAATAACTAATTTTCATATATAACTTAGCGAAATTGTACACTAATTTACATAAACTCATCTAGAGGTGAGTCTCATAGAGTCATGGTGAATAAGATTGTAGATGTTATGTGAGTTAGCTTTCTAAAATGCATGGATAGTCTATGTGATTTGCTTATATTTCACCTATAGTCCTTACACTTCTAAAATTACACATATAGTCCCTAACTTTTGCACATTTATTCTCGAATAGTCACGGAAGCAGATAGAGGTTAGTTTTTAGTGTTAAATGGATGTGAAATGATGATATTGTCCTTACTTCAATAAAATAATTAAAACAATTATAATATTTAAAAAAAAGTGGATCCCATCTTTTTCCTACCTTACCCCACCCCCACCCACTATCCCCTTTCTCTCTTCCTCTTTCTTTTTCTGCAACAATCAAACCACCACCACCATACCACCACAACCATAAATAAAAAATAAATCAAACCCCAAAATTTCTCTAATCAAACCCATACATGCAATCCAAAAACACCAAATCGAACTAAAATCCCCAATTTCCTTCACGGTTAGTAAATCACAAACCTAATAATCAAACCTATCAAATTCCAACTTAAAACAACACAAATCGAGGGAGGAAATTCTGACATCGGTGTAACATCTGTCAAAATGGCTTCCCAAAATCTGAGCCGGTTTGAAATTTTTTGAGTTTTATTTTCAAAATTCATTGAAATATAAACCTATCATGTATCTACTCTACCTATACTAATAAACGAAATTTTTTTTGACACATGTCACTCTCTGATGCTTTCTCACCTTATTTTCCTATTTATCCCCCATATTAAATAATAATAATTTCAAACAAAATATTAGATAAGAATAAATATTTAGATAAGGATAAACGTTTATTTTTATTATGGTCATATTAGATAATAATAATAATATTAATTAAAAATTAGATAAGAATTATTATCATAGTAAATAATAATAACTTTTTTAAACGATTGAAATTAAGGTAAATTAGGAATTAAAGGTTCCCGTTTCATATATACTTAATAATTGTATTATTGTTTTCTTTTTTCACTAGAATTAAATAATTATTCTAGGTCGGGCATATGTTATTATGTTTCTATCAAATTGTAAGTGTTTTTACGCATCGCTATAATGGTAGACGTACTGTTATAATTGGTTTAAACCCATCATTTATTGCACATTGCGTCAACATGTAGAAAAAAAACCGTTTTTAAATATAACAATTCTATACTCCATTCAAAGAGAATTTAATTCTCCATTTTATGGTATAATTCATAAAAATGAATAAACGTATAAAAACTTGGGGATCGATCTCCACCTTTTTTTACCGTAAACTCTCTTGAATACAAATTTAAGACGAGTAATTTATGAATGAAATAAACAAATAAGCACGAAGGTGCATACGACTAACTAAAATAATTGTATCTCATAATTTGAATGTATCATAAAAACGAGATTCAACCCCATTTAATACATGTGTTTTTAATCTAATAATAAATAAAAAATAAAGTAAAATGTTATAATAAGTAAATAGTACATCAAAGTTCATTTTTAGAAGATAAATCTTGACGATTGTATGTGTCAACATATGACATTATATTTTATTCAACACGTGCAATATACGAGTTTTTTAAAGATATATCTTTTTTTATTATTTATTATATAGAATCACATTTATGCAAAATAAAAATAAAAAAACAATGTAAAATGTTATAATAAGTAAATAGTACATCAATGTTTATTTTTAAAAGATAAATCTCAGATGACTATTTATCTTAACATATGACATTATATTTTATTCAACACGTGCAATATACGAGTTTTTTTTAAGATATATCTTTTTTATTATTTATTATATAAAATTACATTTATGCAACCCGTGTAATACACGAGGTTCTAACCTAGTATATATCTATATCAAAATATATATCCTTTCATATAAAAGTTTCCTTGTAACTATAAAAAAAATTAACTATAGGGACTGTTAAGGCTTTTTCCAAAAGATAAAATGCAGGGGTCACTTTCGGAGGTATACTTTCTGTTATCTTCCAATCTTTTCACCTTTGTTTTTATACAAGAACAACAACTAATTCAGCAATATGATCTGTAAGCAATGGATGATGGGTATCCGGTTGGGTTTAAATATTGAAGTAGATGATTCAGTTAACTCCCGTATAAGGCTATGCGGTATGGGGGACGTCCCCCTCCGTCCTCGGTCCGGCGCCGGTCCAACACCATCTCGCCCCCCTCCGGCTTCGTTGGGGACGCTCACTAGATGACAAAAATTATCCCCCCATTCTCACACACCCCTATACATACAATATATACATACACATTTTAGGTCCATCCCCCCATTTCCACACCTCCATCCTCTTTGCCCCATTCTCATGCCCATCCTACATAGCGCTTACGTGGGGACCATCCTCCAAGGGAGGACCATCACCATACCGTGTAGCCTAAATAAAATCAAAATCGGAATACATCATATCTGTAACATAGCTCAGTGGGTATCCATGTTTAACATATCCAATGAGGGTGCGGGTTCGAGTCCCGTCCCGAGTTATTCGTTGTACTGTTAAACATTTTTATTTTTTTTAAACTATTTTAATTAGTTATTATTAAATAGAAAATCCCTTTTTATTTTTTTAAAATATTTTAATTAGTTATTATTAAATAGAAAATCCCTTTTTATTTTTTTTAAACTATTTTAATTAGTTATTATTAAATAGAAAATCATTAATTAAATTAACTAATTCATAAGATTCAGAATAATATAATAATATAACTAGGTTAGAACCCCGTGTATTACACGGGTTGAATAAATATAATTTTATATATTAAATAATAAAAATTTATATCTTTATGAACCTCGTATATTGTACGGATTAAATAAATGTAATTTTATATATCAAATAAAAAAAAAAGTTGTATTTTTAAAAACCATGTATATTATTACACAGATTAAATAAATGTAATTTTGTATACAAAATACTAAAAACGTCGTATCTTTAAAAAACCCGTGTATAATCGGGTTGAATAAATCTACCAAATAATAAAAAATTACATCCTTAAAAACCTCGTATATTATACGTGTTGAATAGATCTAAAAAAGAGTTATATCTTTAAAAACCATATGTATTACACAGATTAAATAAATGTAATTTTGTATATTAAATACTAAAAACGTCGTGATTTTAAAAAACCCATGTATAGTCGGGTTGAAAAATATACCAAATAATAAAAAAATTATATCCTTAAAAACCTTGTGTATTACATGTGTTGAATAAATCTAATTTTACATAGCAAATGATAAAAAGTTACATCTTTAAAAACTTCGTGTATTACATGGGTTATATAAATGTAACTTTGTATAATAAATAATAAAAAAAGTTATATTTTTAATAAATCAGGATAACATTTAATATTAATTTATTATTTATTTATTTAATATAAAATAAGTAGGAAAAAGAGGTATTTGTTTTAAAAAAATATTAAATTAACAATTTAGATTTGAGGATAATATTTTATTAAAGTATAATAAGATTTAAGATTAATTTATTATTTATTTAATTAATATAAGATAGGCAAATTGGATTTAAATAATCCCAACTTGCTCAATTTGGCCGATAATAATCCGAACTGGTCCACTTTTGGTTGATAATAGTCATCCGTTAAAAATAGATTAACGAAGTTAAGCTTTTTTCCGAATTACAAACCGATGTTTTATGGATTTTGATCAGAACGAGGATACGATTCGATTTATGTAAAACTTACCTCGAAACGGTGCTTTAAACGACTTGATTTTTGTTAATTAGAAGTTTAAACACCCGAATTGAAGCACCGTTTTCGTCGTTTGGGGCAGTATTTCGAGGTGAATTTTATATCAATCAACTCGTATCCTCGTTCTGATCAAAATCCATAAAACATCGGTTTGTAATTCGGAAAAAAGCTTAACTCCGTTAAGCTATTTTTAACGGCGGACTATTATCGGCCAAAAGTGGACCAGATTATCGGCCAATAACTGAGTTGGGATTATTATCGGCCAAATTGAGCAAGTTGGGATTATTTAAATCCAATTTCCCTATAAGATAAGTATAGATTTGAGGATACCGTCAATAAATGACACGTGTCCAAAAGTTGATTTCTTTTATTATAGTAGATAGAAGATAGATTTCAGTATTTTCTTATACTTCTTTTTAGATCTTGAAAAAATAAAATCGCGATATATAGAAATTTATAACATATCCTTTAAATAAACTATGGATAATAAAAATTAAAATGATCAAATGATCAGCGTATTTAATTGTGTGTTGTGATATCTAGTGTCTTATATTTCATATTATAGGATACCTTCCACCATTTCAAGTTTTCTAAACTTATTCGTGCGCTTAATTTTACAAGGATTCGCAAACACAAACACTATGAGTGAATCTTACAACTCCCCTTTTTATTTCACGTTTTTTGGGTGTATTATGTGTCGCATTTCTTTGCTATATTTACAAATTCAAATACGTGCAATTACCATCTTGTGAAGTTATGTGTTGTATGTAAATTGTTTGATTATTACTTGGTGCATTTCATTCATTTTGGACATTACATCATCATAGGCTCGTCCGTTCCCCATTACATATGAGCAGAACTTGACGTTGCCAACTGTCACACCCCAACCAACGGCGGAATCATCGGAGTGGGACTAGTTCGAGATTGTAAGAGACTTCATAACACTATTTGTGACAATATTTAATTCAACCGATTTCATTTCATAATCAAATGTCAAAACATTACAAGGAAATTCAAATAACAACATCGTTCATAACATAAACATAATAAAACGGATACAACACTTTAACCTAAACGTCTAAGTGAGTATCTAGGCATCATTGCTAATCTGTTTCATAGCATCATCAATCCTCAACCTGTAACATGTTTAAAATACAATTCAATGCAAAAGCAAAGACGAGTATACAAGTTTAAGAATAAGTATAAGTATAAGTTTAAAAGTTCAAAAATGAATCCACATGGCAACCTAGTTTACACAAGAGCATCATACAAG
Organism: Helianthus tuberosus; assembly: GCA_030545235.1. Taxonomy (NCBI): domain Eukaryota; kingdom Viridiplantae; phylum Streptophyta; class Magnoliopsida; order Asterales; family Asteraceae; genus Helianthus; species Helianthus tuberosus. The sequence goes on from CM060444.1 coordinate 158,736,146, forward strand.
GCATGCAATATTTCTAGTCAACCCTCTGTTTACGCAAAATGATATAATTCAACATGACATCTCGTTCACGGGTGGTGCGTTACTCCTATAGCGCTATACATGTTAAATGGAGGCTCATACAAAGCTAATGACTATAGTATCACATAAGAATCACCCAAGTATAAGCATCAAAGTATAACAACATAGCATTCATGTATAAGGATTGTTTTCGTGCAAGTATAAAGATTAAAGTTTAAGTGTGGTTTTATAAGTTAACATGTTACACCCCAAAAGTGGTAAACATAAAAAGGGGGTTTACGAGTATACTCACGGTTTTGCAAGTCTTCTACTTGTGAATCCGCAAGTGAGTTGTTGTGGGAGGTTGGAACACCAAGTCCTTCTACGTGAAGAAACTAAGTGTATGAGTATTGGGAATAATATGGAGGGACGAAGATTCGGAGTTTTAAAACACAAAAATATAACATATGAAAGTAACCATCTTTTAACACATAACACTTGTTTGACACTATGAAACCTCAAAGGTTATAATGTTTTCATGAGTAGGACACCCATTAGAATCATAACAACGTTTAGGTCTTAGATGATATTAGTCTAGTACTTTGACGAATGAACACAAGTTCACCATCAAAGGTTCGAATGTTGAATAGTACATATAAGTATTATTTAGGTTATATATTAGTATGTCCAATAGTCAAGCATGAGATAGGAGGATGAATCCTCCATTTAAGTACCTCTTAAGGTTCATAGAATTCATGTAGGAGGTAGGAAGGAAAGTTTTCCATTTAGGCACCTCTAAGTGTTCACCACTACACTTGATGTAAGAACATACAAGGACGGTCATGAACTTACAAGTAATACAAGAATATGAAACACTAATCATGAGAAATCATCAAGCAATGTGTGGATTTTATGTAGGATAACTCAAGTTAATCCTTAATCTCACATTCATCAAGCATTGAGCTTTAACATCACTTGTGGGTTAAACCCTTGAACAAAACAGAAAGTTTGTTAGGATTAATCCTCTGATTTTGAATCTCTCAACCTTGTTTTTAAGCCTAACTAACCATATAATTGGTTATAAGCATAAGGACATAGGTTCGAGATGAGTTAGACTTAAGTTTGAACAAGTTAAGTAAAGGTTTAATCAAAACAGAAACAAAGAGTGAACTTTGGAGCCTTTTTGGTGACGTTCCAGGGACTGATTTACTATGAAAACCCCATGGAATCGAAGCTAAGGTCAATCCAAGCACATAGTAAAAAGAATGAAGTAAAACAGATAAGAAACGACTGAGTTATGCTCACTTTAGTGAAGGTGTATGCTTCTGTCCGAACTTCAGAATTCAGCTGCAATTTTGGATGATTTGAGAGTGATTTGGATGAGTTTGTAAAGTGATTTAAACTTGGGTTAGCTTGGCATTTATAAGGGTTGAGGGTGGTTGGTAGTTGGATGTGTTTAAATGCAAGAAACACAAGCTAAACCAATGAAAACACACACAAAAATCGCCCAACCAGCGAGCTAGTTGGGGCTGTTCTCGGATCAGCCTGGCTCGCGGCCAGCATAGGCTTTGGGAAGCTGGTTCACGGCCAGCAACAAAGGGGGGGGGGGGCTGATGTGAGATCAAGTTTCATTAAATGACATTTTGGCCCCTGGAGTTTATTATTTAGGGTTTTTAAGTGTTTTAAGGGTCATTTTCGACATATAAGCATAGTTTAAGGACAAAATAAGTATGGAGAACATAAACCTAGTATAATTAAGCATATGAATGTCATGTTTAAGTATCTTTTATGATCAAAACACGTTTTATGCATAAGTTTCACATATTTGCAAGTTTAGCACATAGTTTCCAAGAATTACGAATAAGCGTCAATTGTTTCACGAAATTGAATGTATGAGCATGTATAAAGTATGTTTAACACAATATTAACAAAATACGAGTTTTATTTATGATGCAAGTCTCGGATTTTACATTGATTTCAAAGAAAGAACGATTACAAGAACACAAGGCTTCCAAAAATAGAAATACAAGCAAAACTTGCTATTAATGGAAAGTAAGAAGAAGCATGGCGTTACAGTCTCCCCTCCTTTAGGGAATTTCGTCCCGAAATTTAGGAAGAAGTAACGAACTGTTGTGGATAATTCGTCTTCATTTCACTCTTGATTTCCCAAGTAAATTTAGCGCCACGTTTTCCTTCCCATCGAACCTTGACGATAAGAATTTTACTGTGCCTCAATACCTTGACTCCTTGATCCATGATTTCGACGGGTTTTTCCACAAAGTACAATGTTTCGTTGACTTTAAGATCTTCGAGTGGGACTTGAAGTCCTTCATCAGCTAGACACTTCTTTAGATTGGATACGTGAAAGACAGGATGTACATTGTTGAGTTCTTCTGGCAGGTCCAGTCTATACGCAACATTTCCAATCCTTTCGAGGATCTTGAAAGGACCAACATAGCGAGGTGCGAGTTTCCCTTTCTTGCCAAATCGAACCACGCCCTTCCAAGGGGATACCTTGAGAAGTACGAAGTCACCTGTCTTGAATTCCAATGGTTTGCGACGCTTGTCGGTGTAACTCTTTTGTCGGCTTCTGGCTTTCAGTAAGTTGTCTCGAACCTGTAAAATCTTGTCCGTTGCTTCTTGTATAAGCTCGGGACCAGTGAATTGAGATTCACCAAGCTCGTGCGAACAAATAGGCGAACGACACTTGCGACCATACAATGCTTCGAAAGGTTCCATTTGAATACTCGCATGATAACTGTTATTCTACGAGAATTCGACCAAGAGCAAGTGTGAATCCCAGTTGCCACCAAAATCTATTACGCATGAACGAAGCATATCCTCTAATGTTTGGATAGTACGCTCGGTTTGACTGTCAGACTGAGGATGAAAAGCGGTGCTAGGTTAAGAACAGTACCCATAGCAGATTAAAAGGTTTGCCAAAGACGAGACGGAGCATCACGATCGGAAATGATGTCAATGGGGATACCATGATGACAGATGATCTCATCAGTGGAGATTCTAGCCAATTTCTCGACTTTGAAATCTTCACGAATGGGAAGAAAATGAGCTGATTTGGTCAATCGATCAACGATCACCCAAATATTGTCATGACCAGAAGAAGTACGAGGGAGCTTAGTGATAAAATCCATGGCAATGCTCTCCCATTTCCATACAGGAATTTCTGGCTGCTCGAAAAAACCAGAGGGACGTTGATGTTCAACTTTTACCTTTGAACAAGTGAGACATTTTGCAACGTAAGAGGCGATATCCCTCTTCATCCCAGGCCACCAGTATGACATACGCATATCCTGGTACATCTTGTCAGCGCCAGGATGAACGAAATACTTTGATTTGTGTGCCTCCTTCATCAGAAAGTCTCGAAGGTTTTCACGATTAGGAATCCAGATACGATTGCAATAGTACAACATACCATCAGGTTTGGACATGAGATCTTGCTCAATAGTGCCTCGTATCTCAACAGAGAGACTACCTTCGTTAATAGAGGCATATTGGGCTTCACGAATACGGTTTTGAAGGTCGTTAACGAGTTAGAGATAACGAATACCCTTCACATGAGTTTTACGACTAAGAGTGTCAGCCGCTACATTTGCCTTACCAGGATGGTAGTGAATTTCGCAGTCGTAGTCGTTTAATAATTCCACCCAACGACGTTGACGCATGTTCAGTTCTTTTTTGTCGAAGATATGTTGAAGGCTCTTATGGTCAGTGAAGACCACACACTTGGTACCATAAAGGTAGTGTCTCCAAATCTTCAACGCAAAAACAACTGCGTCAAGTTCAAGGTCGTGAGTAGTGTAGTTTTTCTCTTGTATCTTGAGTTATCTCGACGCGTAAGCGATAACCTTGTCGCGTTGCATAAGGACACAACCAAGACCAAGGTTGGAAGCTTCGTAATACACGACAAAGTCGTCGTTACCATCAGGAAGCGCGAGGATAGGAGCATTACATAGCATGTTCTTGAGCGTTTGAAAAGATTCCTCTTGTTCGGGACCCCAAACAAAAGGTTTCTCTTTTTTAGTCAAAGAGGTCAAATGAACAGCGATCTTCGAGAAGTTAGAGATAAAACGACGATAATAACCAGCAAGACCAAGAAACGAACGAATTTCAGACGGAGATTTAGGTGCGATCCAGTTCTTCACAGCTTCGATTTTAGCGGGGTCAACGTGAATACCAAGTTCGTTGACAGTATGACCAATGAATTGAACCTCTTTTAACCAAAATTCGCACTTGGAGAATTTGGCGTATAGACGTTCAGTACGAAGAAGTTGAAGGATAAGTCGCAAGTGTCGCTCATTGTAACACCCCGAAAACGGGTTTGATAATCAAACCACGTTAATATTAAAAGACGGGTAAAGTACCGTTAGTGGTAAAATTTACCCGGAAAATATTAGGATTTATATAATTAAACCTAATATTTAATAAAAAGGAAAAAGAAAGCTTTTGAGAAATAAAGTTTATAAAAGGCCCGAGTTAACGAGACTTAAAATAAACTGAGTCGTAATTTCCCCCAAACCCACTAATGTAACTCGGAATGTTTAACCTAGTTAATGAGTGGAAAAATTGTTAGAAATTAAGTGGGTTGTGGCCTACTTGATAAACTAACCAAACATGAGGGGCCAAAGTGGATAAACTTGAAAGTTTATTTAATAAAAAGAACTTAAAAACAAAACACACACATATGTGTGTTCTGTAGATCGACATCAAGAACTCCCAGGAGTTCAAAACCCTAAACACCACAAAATCATCAAATTGAAGCTCAAATTCACAATTGAACGTGAATTAATGATCACCCAAGGTAGGGGATCATAAGGTATGTCAAATTTTGATGATTTGTGAAGTTGTGAAATTTAGATAATCATCATAATCGCGAGTTATGAATGAATTATTGAAGCTATGATTGAATTAGTGATGTATACTAACTTAGGAACCAAACCCTAAGTAAAAATTATACATATGATGTTATAATTTGAATGATTTGATGAATTACCACACTAGAATAAGTGGGTATTAATCATAAGATGAATTTGATGATATAATTATGATTAGAATCATCATACATGATAGTAATCAGGAAATACTTGAACAAATTGTGTGTTTGGGTATATAATCATACTTACTATGATATGGGTTTAGTGTGATATGATAAAAATTTGATGATATGTTCATGATTAATGATGTTTAGTATCATCAAGTATTAATTCGGTAACTTATGGTTACAAGAACTTGTTAAATAAGTGATTAAAACGGTAACGTAGGAATGATGTTTACCGGATGATTGGCCAAGTAATTGAACGAGTAGTTGAGCTACTTCGTGTAATTAATTAGGTCAATAGGCAGTTGACTTTAAAAAGTCAAGCAGACTAATGATATGATTGAATGATAAATTCGACATAAGAATCGTAGGATCGAATAGTCGTAAATGATTGTGACTAATTTAACCATCTTGCAAATTACAATGATGGTTTGACGCTTAACAAGCTAGGTGGAAGCTTGGGAATGAAGCGGGTCAAACAAATCAAGTATGAAGGAAAAGCATAACCTGGATGCTAGGTAAGTAAAGCTTACACTCTATTTATTGAATACCTATTGGTTTATAGGTTATGAATAATAGAAAGTCATGTTTGAATTATGATGTCCCGACACGACATGTGCGGTTCGGAACAAAAGACAATAATGATAAACCATGTTTAATGGTTAAAAAGAGCTAATATGATTATTTAGTCATGAAATGACTAATAGATTGTAACACCCCAAAAAACGGGTTTGGTAATCAAACCACGTTAATAGTAATGACGGGTAAAATACCGTTAGTGGTGAAAATTTACCCGGTAAATATTAGGATTTTAAATAAATAAACTAATATAAGTTATAGAGAGAATAAATACTTTTAGAAAACAAAGTATATAAAAGGCCCGAGTTAACTAGACTTGAAATAAAACGGGTTATAATTTCCCCGAACCCAGTAAGTAACTAGGAATATCAACCTAGTTAGTTGAGTGTTGAACAACAAAGGAAACATGAAATAGTTAAACATTTTTATAACCTTGGAAATTAGAGGGACTAAAAGGGTAAATAAGGAAAATGTTTTATTTAAAAATAAAACAAAACAAACTAAAAACCAAACACAGTGTTTTGGTCGTGATATCCAGGAGCCAAGAAGAGGGCTCTTACAAAGCCCTAAAACTCACAAGAATCCAACAAAATCGAAGATAAAACAAGCTAAAAATTGGGGCTTTTAATAAATTCGTGATCACCCAAGCTAGGAGATCACAAGGTATGTTGAATTTTGTTATTTGGTGAAACTTTGAAATTCTGATTAACATGCATGAACGAAATTCTTGTGTAATTGTAGAATGTCATGGTGAAATTGACATGAGTATGAGTCTAGAAACGAACCCTAGATGTAAACTTGTTGATTTAGCACCATAAGTTAGTGTTTCGGATAACTAATTATGTAGGTGCTAAGTGGGTTTTAATAGCAATATGATAAACTCTTGAATTAGAGTGTTAGATTATGAAATTTGAGGATATGAAGCAATTTCTAGATGTAGTTCATGAACACTAGACATAAGGATGTGATTTTGATGTTGAAGATATGGTTAAAAGTTAACCATAAACTTGATAAAAGACGAGTACAAATTTTGCTCGCAAGGTATTCGTTAAAATGCCTAAGTGAAATCGTGTTGTCTACTAGTCTGTATGTAGAGCTTGATTTCATGAGTAGTGGGTTTATGACAAATCTTTGATATGTATAAAATTAAACATGATGGTATATGAGAATCACCATAATAGAACTTGAATATATGTTAATTTTAGTTCTAGTTCTCAAATTGACAAAGATGAAGTTGAGAAGATGATAAAATTAGGATTCATATGATGACTTCTTGAAATAGACGATGTTTATGACATCTCTTAGCTACAATCACTGTGTTATAGGTTTCTAACCATTAACCAAGAGTTTAATAAGGGTTTTAGTCATGGAAAAGGGTTGCATTTGGAATTTGAAAGGACCCTAAACATGATTCTCGTAGCTTTTTATATGGATTTTGACTAATCTTTAAAAAATCATATAAAATCAACCGTTTATCCGATTTGGGTGTTCCATACCTTTTCGGAAAGCTTATGACGTAAATTTTTACTATTTTCAATCATAAGAAACAAATGTGGCTGTTAAATAGGCCAAAAAGGCGAATTAAAACTGCTGTTCAGAACTTGAAAGCTGTTGAAAAAACTGAAAATATAGTTGTTGAGCTGATTTTATAAAAATCATATAAAATCATAGAAAATTCGTTAGAAGGTGTACCTTATATGCTTGCGAAGGTATTGGAGTGTTCTACGATCCATCTTTGAACATGTTGATCTAATTCAAATTTTAAACGGGTCAAAATGGTCAATTACATCAGCTAAATAGAAAATCGCTTCACATAAATAATGTTCTTATTAACCAAGAAAAAGGCATAGGATTGTATATACTTGCTTTAGGCATGAAGTATTGATTGTTGGGAACAAATAGCACTTTATGTGACATGCTTAAAGTGTTTAAAATCACTTACTAACTAGTTGTATAAGTAACTTCACTAACGGGTCAAACGGTTAGTGAATGAAAATAATTATGGTATGAAACTAGTTGTTGAATATATGGTATGCTTTGATTGATAAGTGTGTAAAAAAAAGGGGTCCATAGGGTGATGTCCATTATATAGAATGACCAATCTAACCATCTTATGGATGTTATGATATAGTTGACTCTAAACAAGCTAGGTGGGAGCTTGGAAAGAAAAGGGTCAAACGAATCATGGATACGAAGAATGTTTGCGTGGACGCGAGGTAAGTAAAGCTTACACCCAATTTAAGTGTACGTATTTATTTTATAGGTGATAAATATGACAACGGATTGTATCCGAATATCGGTTCCGATACGAAACAATATGAGTCGGAACGAATAAAAACGATCAAAACCATGGTTAATGGAAAAAGGGTCTTGTGGTAAAAAAAATCCGAAATGGGTCGGATGTGTAAATGGGTAATTAAAAACCATGATTTTTTATAAATATAAATGTTTGGTCGTATAAGCCAAATGGGTCAAATGGTGGTGATAACACCATTTGACAAATATCGACTAACGTTTGGTTGTCAAGTCGTATGTTCACAGGAGTGAACAGGAAGTGGATAATTGTGTCGCCATAAGTAGCGGTTAATAAAGAGTAAGGTATAAAACGGGTCTATAAGTTGACCTGAGACAGGTACGCATAAATAAGGTTATAGTTAAAAATGCGATTTTGGTCAAATAATTAGTGAAAGTCCTTCGTCGTAAAATGAGGGACTAAAATTGACCAAAAAGCCTTTAATGGGTAAACCGGGCAAACGACCCTTAGAGGTTGTTTAGGAGCTTATATTATGGTTATGTAACCCTTTAGATGCGTATAGGAGTATAGGCATAAACTTTCGTGGGTCAAATGCCTAAGAATGGGTCATTCATTTTTCCGCAAAAAAACAAGAAAAAAGACCACCGAGTGGTAAAAACTCGAAATAAATGGTTTGCCACGCTAGTCCACCACAATTATAATGTAGTGGAAGGCAAGTTGATAACTAAAGGTGGTGATGGGATATAGACTAAGAAGAAGCGTGATTTAAGCCTCAAAGTGTTAAATACCCTTAAGTCCTTAACGGGTCAAAACGAGTATATAGGCAAAACGGGTTAAGATTGCATAAGAAACCCATAATTTGAACCTTGAAAAGTAGTAAACTGATATAACATGATGTCTGTGGTATTTTAAAGATAATAAACAAGTTTGTTTGATAAAATCACGAACAGGTCAAAAGTGTCATAATTGAATTTCAAGCCGAGACCTTGAAATCTAAAATTTTGTGAATTTAGATGTCGGCTTTTTACTCCATGAGATGGAGAATTAAATTACGAACGCGTGGGAAAAAGAATCGTGTAAAACGCACATCTAAATTAAAAGTTATGCTAATTTGAAGTTGTATTTTTTATTAAAACATTAGCTGGGCGGATATGCAACTCCCAGACTCAGAACCGCTGGAAAATGGACTCCCCTGTGCCACGCGACAGGGAACCATCATCCGGGCGCGACACGCGAGAGCTGTCGCGACCCGCGAAGGATTAGGGGTAGTCTTCCGCGACACGCGAGAGACGTAAAACCAGAAAATTTTATTTATTTTGTTCGTTTGACGTGTAGAACTTGTTTATACTTATATTTAAGTTATCAAAACTAATCTTTAAGTTGGTTTTGATCTTAGGTGAATATTATGAATACACGGATGAAGATCAAGTGGCGAAAAAGAACTGAACACATGAAAAAGATAGCTTCCGCACGGCGTATCGTCGTAACTTTTAAACGACGAACTCGATTAAATTATGTTGTATTATTTTTAAATTGTAAAAGTTTTAATTTAACCGTATTTTAAACATATGTGTAATCATAATTACAAGTTTATTTTTGTAATACATACGAAAACCTTTAAATTAATAGCAAGGGTGTTACATAGATAGCGAGTTTTAAATGATTACCTAATAAGGTAAATCAATACAAATAATAAGGGTAAAACGGTAATTCGGTCACTCGTTGACGATAACCATCAGATTTGAAAGACACTTTATGGCGTAAGACATAAAGGGGTCAAAATAATCAATAAATAGGTTATAAGTAAAATGACCGTACGGTGTAAACCGTAGCGAGTCATGTAGACGAGATGATAATAAATCCATCTCGTAAAGATAAACGGTCATTTAGACCAAATGGGTCAAAAGGTGAAAATATCACCCTTTGACAATATCGACTAATGGTTTGTCGAGTTGTATGATTATAGGAATAAATATCGATTGGATATTTACATTGCTATTACTTAGCGGCTATTAAGGCAAGGTATCGAAACGGGTCAATATAGTGATCCGAGCCAGGTATGTATAATAAGTTAACTCATCATTTAGAACTTAAGGTTCTATGAGAGCTAGACAAGTTAAAAATTGGACATTTGGTTACCTTAATAGGTAAACCGAATGATTTAAATTATAGTCATTGTGTTTGAAAGCATAATGATTATTCAAACAAGATCATAGTTTTAAAAGTGGGATTTTGGTCAAATATGGCTTTAAAAGTCCTTCGTCATAAAAGAAGGGTTAAAAGTGACCAAAATGCCCTTGTAAGCTAAATCGAGCGAACGACCCTTAAAGGTTGTTTGGAAATGAGTTTTATGATCAAACTAATACTTCGGATAAGTATAAAAACCGAAATATATAGAATTTTTGGTCAAATGACTCTATATGAGTCTTTGCCGTAAAATGATAACCTGAGGGATAAAACTCGGAATATATAGATCTCTACATTAAATCCACCACAAATATAGTTGTGGTGGAAGAACGATTGATAAATAATGTAGGAATAAGAAGCTAGAAGTAAACAAGCATGAATTATGCGGAAACATGTTTAAATACCCTTAACGGGTCAAAATAAGCATTTAAGTAAAAACGGGGTTAAGAATGTGTATAAACCCGGGATTTGGACCTAATATGATAGTCAATATCGAAATTATAATGTTCATGAGAATTTAGGATCAAACAAATATGTTTGTTTAATAAATACATGAGCGGGTCAAAAACTTAATAATTATATATTAAGCCGAGGGCTTAAAAGTTTCAAATTTTGTTAATCCAGATAACGGATTTTAACTCCATACGATGGAGGATTAATTTACGATCACGTAGGAAGAAACGTGACCTAAATCGGATCAATAACGCATGAGTTATGTCCGTTTTCGTAAACTTGGGTTTGGCTGAGGATATGCAGCACTTGGCTACAGATATTCTGTCAAAAACACACCCTCGCGTCGCGCGACATGGTGGGGGAATTGTGGTCACGGCCTGTGACGGGTGTCGCGTCACGCGACAGCCTGATCCTCATCCCGTCGCGGCACGCGACGGGTTAGACGTCTGCGTTTTGTTGCTGTGTGTTCTTTTGAGTCTTAAGAACTTGAAAAACACATTATAAAAGTATCATGACTAACTCATTTCATGTTTATATGAAATGTAGGTACCATTTGAATTACCGGAGGATGATCAAGCTCGATGAGGAACCGAACACATAAAGATTAAAGCTTCCGGTAAAAGTTTAATCGTCACGTTCGAAACGGCGAAAATTCATACAAGATGTTAAACTGTTTTAACAAACTCGGACTTTCCGCTGTAATTTTAATCAATAATACATAGATATAGTCTATGTTTGTAAGTAAACCGTATAAATGGACTAAGGGTCTTACACTCATGCTCTTCTTGTGTCTTGGAATAGATAAGAATATCGTCGATGAAGACGATCACGAAATAGTCCAAGTACGCTTTGCACACGCGATTCATCAAATCCATGAAAACAGCAGGTGCGTTGGTCAACCCAAAGGGCATGACCACGAACTCGTAATGACCATAACGCGTACGAAAGGCGGTTTTAGGTACATCTTCTTCGAGGACTCGAAGTTGATATTACCCAGAACGAAGATCGATCTTGGAAAAGCAGGTCGCGCCTGGAAATTGATCGAAGAATTCATTGATGCGAGGAAGAGGGTGTCGGTTCTTGACAGTGAGTTTGTTGAGCTCACGATAGTCAATACACATATGGAATGACCCGTCTTTCTTTTATACGAACAAAACGGGAGCTCCCCAAGGAGAAGTACTAGGGCGTATAAAGCCTTCATCCAGAAGCTCTTGAAGTTGACTCGAGAGCTCTTGCATCTCAGAGGGTGCTAAACGGTAGGGAGACTTAGCGACGGGCGTAGCGCCAGGCACCAAATCGATGCAAAAGTCGACAGAACGAGCAGGAGGCGGACCAGGAAGAACATTGGGAAACACATCGGGAAAATCACGTACGACGGGAATGTCGCTTATGCTTGGGCCTTTGTCCTTCTTTTCCACAATATGGGCGAGAAAGGCGAAGGTACCCTTGCGTAAGCATTTGTTTGCTTGGATACACGACATAAGCTTGAGACCTTGAGAAGGTTTCTCGCCATACACGTGTAGAGAATCACCGTTTGGAAGAGGAAGGCAGATGAACTTTTCAGAACAATCGACTTCAGCACGAACTCGCCTAAGCCAGTCCATGCCTACTATGATGTCAAAGCTACCCATTTGCATAGGTATAAGATTGATTGAGAATGTATGATCATTAAGAATCAAGGAACAATTGGAAAGAACGGAATCGGCAACGACGGATTTACCATTAACGACTTCGACAACAAAAGATCTTGGCAACTTACAGCGTTTACACATAAGCAAAGGTTCGAATTCTAACGACACAAAACTTTTATCCGCACCAGTATCGAATAGACAATAAGCATAAACATGGTTCACAAGAAACGTACCAGTAATGACCTCGTTCGCGTTTTGAGCTTGAGCAGTAGTGAGGAGAAAAGCTCAACCCCTAGCTGGTTGCTGAGCCTGTTGCTGCTGCTGCTGTTGAGGTTGATTACGCTGAGGACACACGTTGGCTAAATGACTGAGATCACAACACTTGAAGTATGCTCGCACAAGAGCAGCTTGAGGTTGAACCTGATTAGGAGTAGGGTTGGCAACAATGGCTTGATTTTGGTTGTTTTGGGGTTGAGGGATGTTGTGGCATCGGTCGGCAAAATGCCCAAACCTATGACAACGGGCGCATTTGCAGCACGGTGTGTTGGTAGGATGATGGTACAAACAGGTAGTACACTGGGGATGAGATCCAGTGTAGACTCGTTTTGGTAGTTCGGTGTTTGTGGGGGTAACGACGGCTACCGCTTGTAAAGATTGAGGGTTTGGCGGAGTGACGACCGCACAATTTTGGCTTGAAGCCTTCCATTTCTTGCCTCGGTTTTTCTTGGATTGGGAGGATGAAGGTGAGGGTTATAAAGCGGCGATATCGGTTGTGGCTTGGTGAGCACTCTTCGATGAAACCTTATCGTAGGTTCCATGAAGAAAGCAGTTGTTGTTGAGTTTAGTGGCTATACGAAAGGCATCCTCTATGGTTTTAGGGCAAGTAGAGGCAACATGGTTAACCAAGGAAGGTGCAACACAACGAATAAACTTGGCTATGGTTTTGGGGACGGAGTCGACTTGTCCAGGGCAAAGGACACTAAGCTATTTGAAGCACGTAATCAGACCATCCATGTCGCTCCCCTTCTGTGTTAAGTTCCAAAATTCATTCTCCAACTTTTGGAGTTCGTGAGGAGGACAGAAGTGGTCTTTTATAAGCTGCTTAAGCTCATCCCAAGGTAAGGTATATGCAGCATCGTTTCCCCTCTTATTGCGTTCGGTAGTTAACCATTCGAGTGCCCTCGAACGAAAAACCCCAGTTGCGTTTAAGGTTCGCAGGTTATCAGGGCATCCACTTTGTAGGAAGGTGAGCTCGATCACGTCGAACCAATTCATCATGGCGGTGGCGCCATCTTTCCCAGTAAACTCCAGGGGTTTACATGCCATAAATTGTTTGAATTGGAATGACGATCGAGGTGCTTCCACATTCGAGTCCATACAGCCATGAGGAGAGTCGGGATTGATTTTGCTAATGATATCAGGGATGACCTTAGCCATTTGCGCAGCCATAAACTTTATACAATCATTTTTCGACATTGTTTTGGAGCTAGAACCCTTATTTGATTGGAGCTTCTTGGACGCGCTGGACGACATCTAAAGGATCGAAAGAGAAGGAAAGGATGAGACTTGATCATAAATTCAAAATAAGTCTTGCATGTATAAGCATATATGCATCATGTATCATGTATGGTTCACGTATTTAGCATGAATTTAACAAGTATTCAACAAGTATAACACGCATGAATGCGTAAAAAGAGTATAAATTTAGTTTGTTCACGAGAATTATTATTGTTTTTTATTGCGCGAGACGTGCGAATTGTGTAACGGTTTTGAAATGAACGAGGTAACAAGTATAAAATCACATATAAATTGAATCACATAAAAGATAGGCTCATATAACATAGGATTGTTTCGGGTAGAGAAACGTCGACTATTCCAAAGTGAATCGAAAGTCCTTTCAAATTAGAGAAACGTGCTTTGGCCTATAGGTAAGATACTCTCGTCGAGAAGCGATTAACGGTATCTTACCCTTCCAGTTACTACACGTCTCTAATCGATTGAAACAATCGAAACTTTGGCGAGATTGAAAATCGAGGAGTGGGACTTAATCCACAAGGTGCGGGTTTCACCCCTAACTTGACGATTTCGTACCCTAATGTGGTTGGTACTCATCGGGTCAAAATATAATTTCGACACTTTGACGAGGGTCCACTAGAGTTTGAATTGGAAATTTACCATTAAGATGTGGATTTCACTCCTAGCTTAATGGCGAAATTTCATGCAAAATAAGAATAAGCGGGATGAGAGTCGTTTACCAAATTGTGGGTTTCACACCTATTTTGGTAAACTCGTCTCTTTTGTATAAAGAGTGTCTTCAAGTCTTCAAGTGTATTGTTTAAAATGTCTTAGGAAAGACATTATGTAAATATTAAGACCAAAAAGAAGAGAAAGAAGCAAGGTAGGAAGAATAACATTTTAAGCAAGAATCAAGAATGGTAAAAAATATGGTTCCTGCTATAGACTAGGTCGAACATGGAAATTCTACCTAATTCCCTATAGTTATGGCTCTGATACCAATCTGTCACACCCCAACCAATGGCGGAATCATCGGAGTGGGACTAGTTCGAGATTGTAAGAGACTTCATAACACTATTTGTGACAATATTTAATTCAACCGATTTCATTTCATAATCAAATGTCAAAACATTACAAGGAAATTCAAATAACAACATCGTTCATAACATAAACATAACAAAATTGATACAACACATTAACCTAAACGTCTAAGTGAGTATCTAGGCATCATTGCTAATCCGTTTCATAGCATCATCAATCCTCAACCTGTAACATGTTTAAAATACAATTCAATGCAAACGCAAAGGCGAGTATACAAGTTTAAGAATAAGTATAAGTTTAAAAGTTCAAAAACGAATCCACATGGCAACCTAGTTTACACAAGAGCATCGTACAAGGCATGCAATATTTCTAATCAACCCTCTGTTTACGCAAAATGATATAATTCAACATGACCTCTCGTTCACGGGTGGTGCGTTACTCCTATAGCGCTATACATGTTAAATGGAGGCTCATACAAAGCTAATGACTATAGTATCACATAAGAATCACCCAAGTATAAGCATCAAATTATAACAACATAGCATTCATGTATAAGGATTGTTTTCGTGCAAGTATAAAGATTAAAGTTTAAGTGTGGTTTTATAAGTTAACATGCTACACCCAAAAGTGGTAAACATAAAAAGGGGGTTTACGAGTATACTCACGGTTTTGCAAGTCTTCTACTTGTGAATCCACGAATGAGTTGTTGTGAGAGGTTGGAACACCAAGTCCTTCTACATGAAGAAACAAAGTGTATGAGTATTGGGAATAATATGGAGGGATGAAGATTCGGAGTTTTAAAACACAAAAATATAACATATGAAAGTAACCATCTTTTAACACATAACACTTGTTTGACACTATGAAACCTCAAAGGTTATAATGTTTTCATGAATAGGACACCCATTAGAATCATAACTAGGTTTAGGTCTTAGATGATATTAGTCTAGTACTTTGACGAATGAACACAAGTTCATCATCAAAGGTTCGAATGTTGAATAGTACATATAAGTATTATTTAGGTTATATATTAGTATGTCCAATAGTCAAGCATGAGGTAGGAGGATGAATCCTCCATTTAGGTACCTCTTAAGGTTCATAGAATTCATGTATGAGGTAGAAAGAAAAGTCTTCCATTTAGGCACCTCTAAGTGTTCACCACTACACTTGATGTAAGAACATACAAGGACGGTCATGAACTTACAATACAAGAATATGAAACACTAATCATGAGAAATCATCAAGCAATGTGTGGATTTTATGTAGGATAACCCAAGTTAATCCTTAATCTCACATTCATCAAGCTTTGAGCTTGAACATCACTTGTGGGTTAAACCCTTGAACAAAACAGAAAGTTTGTTAGGATTAATCCTCTAATTTTGAATGTCTCAACCTTTTTTTAAGCCTAACTAACCATAGAAGTGGTTATAAGCATAAGGACATAGGTTTGAGATGAGTTAGACTCAAGTTTGAACTAGTTAAGTAAAGGTTTAATCAAAATAGAAACAAGCAGTGAACTTTGGAGCCTTTTTGGTGAAGTTACAGGGACTGATTTACATCCAAGCACATAGAAAAAAGAATGAGGTAAAACAGATAAGAAACGAGTGAGTTATGCTCACTTTAGTGAAGGTGTATGCTTCTGTCCGAACTTCAGAATTCAGCTGCGATTTTGGATGATTTGAGAGTGATTTGGATGAGTTTGTAAAGTGATTTGAGCTTGGGTTAGCTTGGTATTTATAAGGGTTGAGGGTTGTTGGTAGTTGGATGAGTTTAAATGCAAGAAACACAAGCTAAACCAATGAAAACACACAAAAAAAAATCGCCCAACCACCGAGCTGGTTGGGAATGTTCTTGGATCAGGCTGGCTCGCGGCCAGCGTAGGCTTTGGGAAGCTGGTTCGCGGCCAGCAACAAAGGGGGGCTGATGTGAGATCAAGTTTCATTAAATGACAT
The DNA here is from genome assembly GCA_030545235.1 of Helianthus tuberosus. Lineage (NCBI taxonomy): Eukaryota > Viridiplantae > Streptophyta > Magnoliopsida > Asterales > Asteraceae > Helianthus > Helianthus tuberosus. The sequence goes on from CM060444.1 coordinate 158,752,811, forward strand.
TTTGGCCCCTGAAGTTTATTATTTAGGGTTTTTAAGTGTTTTAAGGGTCATTTTCGACATATAAGCATAGTTTAAGGACAAAATAAGTATGGAGAACATAAACCAAGTATAATTAAGCATATGAATGTCATGTTTAAGTATTGTTTACGACCAAAACACGTTTTATGCATAAGTTTCACATATTTGCAAGTTTAGCACATAGTTTCCAAGAATTACGAATAAGCGTCAATTGTTTCACGAAATTGAATGTATGAGTATGTATAAAGTATGTTTAACATGAAATTAACGAAATACGAGTTTTATTTATGATTCAAGTCTCGGATTTTACAACGATTTCAAAGAAAGAACGATTACAAGAACACAAGACTTCAAAAAATAGAAATACTAGCAAAACTTGCTATTAATGGACAGTAAGAAGAAGCAGGGCGTTACACCAACACACGAGGTCAGCTCCGTTTGATTGAGCTTAGATCTTGCAGCACACCATAATACCGTGCACATTTGCATTCTGTTGATTTGATTATTGTTTGAGATTGGTTATTGTGGTTTGTCATATGAAATACAACATATTTACTTACATTGGTTAATGCACGTTTTCTCATTACACAAACTAAATATATTATTCTCCTAATAACAAGGAGATTCGCTCACCAACCTTTGTTAACCCAAAAACTACTTTTACACATGATACAGGTGACCAGGCACGAAGAGAAGATTGGACATAGAATGAGCCTTAGTTAACAAGAAACGAATTAATATAGTTTAATTGTTATAAACAATGTCTCATATGTTTAATTGTTTTATTTGGATTATCTGTTTTGTGAAACATTCAATATAGATTAATGACTATTTAAAACACGAAATAGCAAGTCATAAGCTTTGGATCAACCAATCATTCCCCGATACCCTATTACGCTGCAGGTCGGGGTGTGTCAATCGGAGGGAGGGAGGGAGAACTCTAGCGACGGTTGCTGGTGGTCGCCATGGTGGTTTGGAATCAACGGCTGAGGATCGGGTGAAGGTGTTAGTGAAACGGATCTGATTCGAGTTGTTCGAGTTTACTTGTGTTCATGATCTTGTTGTAGTGAAATTGATTTGTGTGATGAAGAAGACGACGGAAGTCTCTGACATGATGGAGGTTACTTTATGGTTGTGGTGGTGGTATGATTGCTACAACAAAGAAAGAGAAATAGGAAGAGAGAAAGGAAAGAAGGGGTGGGAGTGTGGCAGGAGTAGGAAAAAGATGAGGCCCATTTTTTTAAATATTATAAATGGTTTATTGTTTTAGTTATTTTTATTTAAGTAAGGGCAATTTCATCATTTTACATCAACTTAACATAAAAAACTAACTTTCATTCGCTTTTGAGACTATTCGAGAAGAAACGTACAAAAGTTTGGGACTATATATATTATTTTAAAAATGTAGAAACTATAAATGAAATATGAACAAACCACACGGATTATTCGTGCATTTTTCTCTACGAGGTAAAATACCACCGGTCTGAACAATTTTGCCGGTAACTAGATATTTCAATTTTCAATACATCCGTTGCACCATACTGGTCTGAACAATACTGAGGGGCATTTGGTAATTACACAACAAACGGAAAAGAACATACCCGTCAACTTCCGTTACCTGAATGGGTCCCGCAAAACCTTTAACTCATCTCAGAAGACGCCACGTGTCAACCCAAATCGGATCTAAAAGGATCCTACAAGAGCACAATCCGCCCGAAAACAAGTCTCAGCCCGTATATTGATCTCCCACGTGTCACGTTTCCATCCCGTAATAATATCTTCTTCTTCTTCTACGATCTCTCTCTCTGTAGATACGAAGCTCCTTTAACTTTTCAACACAGCCTATCAAACCCTATATATAAATCTTCACCTTTGAAACCTTCTTCAGTGAGTTGTTCAACGGTGTTTATCGATGAACTACATCATAATTTGACGACGATGAGCTGAAAATTTCACCTATTTTTCCGGATTTGAGCTTCCAGTCAAAGCTCGGTCGTTCCTGTCTTCGAAATCGACGGTAAATTTCGTTATTCGTTCCATATTGAAGTGTTTGATGTCGTTTTTTTTAAGTTTTTGTTGAGGAATGAATGATGTGACAAGTGTTTCGTGTTGATGTTGATGTGAATTTGTGTGTAACTGTTTATGAACTCGAGGATTTTGTAGGGAGTTATGGAGTTTTAGATGAGTGTTAGGGTTTGTTAATGAGTGTTAGTTTTATGTTGGATTTCTATGAATCTCAGATGAAGCTTTGAGTATTAGAGTATGATGAAAGGTTATAATTGTTTTCCTAGGCTTCATTTTGATTAAATTTTATCTAACTTTTGAAAAAAGTGTTTTCTGTAGATGATGATGAAACATGCATGAACTTGATTAGGTTTTGATTGTTTGATCCAGGAACTTTCTTTTTAATTGTCATGAATTAGTTGCTTAAAGCATGAATTTAAGTTAAATGAACTTTATTTTTATTGTTTTAGATTTTGTTTTATTGTAAGGAAGTTGATGGATTTATCATCTGAGAAAGATCAAACGTTGTTGTAAGAAATATTTCTACATGTAGTTTGATGATGAAATCTATATGTGTATGTGGTATGTTTAGTTATTGCGGATTAGTTTGTATTGAAGGTCGGAGATCCGAGGTCTTTTTCTCATGTGTACTATGATGAATTCACAACGATAATCGTCTGTTATAGTCAGCCAGTGAAAAGAGATTACTTCTCTTCCATTATGCAACTATGGTTTTTGGGGCTCTTTATTCCTACGGGGGTCTCACTGGAAGCAGCCTCTCTATTCCTACGGGGTAGAGGTAAGGCTGTCTACATCCTACCCTCCACAGACCCTACCTTAGCTTTGCTATTGGTGGGATTTACCGAGTATGATGATGATGATGATGGTGGTGGTTTTTGGGGCTCTTTATTAATGTTTTTTGTTTATGTAGGATCCTTTGAAGTGTTTCTTAAAGTTTCATCACTTGGAGGAAAATGTTATGCTTCACTTTCCGACGAAGAAAGAACCTGCCTTGATTTCCCGAAATCTCTTCAAATACTGTTAATGAGGAGTGTTGGGGTGAACAAACATGTTCCAGCACCTAAAGGGTCGGCAGAACTTAACCACCATAACCGGGTCGACTTGAAGGAAGTGAGAAATGGAGCCCCATTTGATGGGCAAGGAATGTATGTAGAAGATGAGTCCAGAGTTAATGAGGATTTGAATAGTATTAGGCCCATAGAGTTGGGCCAGCCCAATGGTGCTTTGGATGGACAACATCAACAACCTCAAGGCCCCATGGTTCAGTGGGAGAGCTTTCTGCCTCTTAGGTCTCTCAAGGTTCTTCTAGTTGAAAATGATGATTCAACTCGTCATGTTGTTAGTGCTCTGCTCCGCAATTGCAGCTATGAAGGTTTATAACTATTTAACTCGCCGATAAATGCTTTTGGTACAATAATATAGCGAACCTTTTATAGTGTGTATGCAAATGAATGAATGATGATTCACTCACACAGTCAATGTATCAAAATAAACTCATTACATGCGTCATATGTATGATGATGCCTGTAGTTGCTATGACTTGGATTGCGTTACTAGAACACATCATGCTGCTCGCTTTCTTGATCAAATTGTTACTACCTCTCTACTTGTATCTTCACTTTTATTAACCAAATATTAACTTTTTGAATATATATAATGCCAGTTACAGCTGTAGCAAATGGTCTAGAAGCATGGAAACTGTTGATTGATCTTAACAAGCAAATTGATCTTGTTTTAACCGAGGTAGTGATGCCATATTTGTCGGGTATTGGTCTCTTATCCAAGATAATGAACCATGTTACTCGCAAGAACATCCCAGTGATAAGTGAGTGTATCTTTCCCGTTAATAATTTCAGAAAACTCATTTTTAACAAGGTTCTCATATACTTAAGTGTTGTGTCGTGTTTAATGAGTTTTACGTGCAGTGATGTCATTTTTAACAAGGTTCTCAATAGTCTTTAATTGTTTATCCAGAGGTGCAGTTGACTTTTTAGTCAAACCTATTCGCAAGAATGAGCTAAGAAATATCTGGCAGCATGTGTGGAGGAAATGTCACAGTGTGAGTTAATTAGTTTTTATGGTTTATGTTTCATTAACCAACATAACAGTTTTTGGACTTCGGCTTCAGGTGTGTTCTGTTTTCGTATGTGTACTGTATTTGAGCTACTACTACATCTCCAAATGCTCATTTGTCCATGCCAAATTTGAGAAAAAAAATAAATAATTCGCTAATAATCTAAAAAATGTTTCTTTTGTTTTACTTTAATTTCTCATCTTTTCAGCAGTCTAGCGGTAGTGGGAGTGAGAGTGGTATACAGGATCAAAAATCTATAAAATCGAGAAGCATTGAAGAGTCTGATGATGACAGCGGCAACAGTGATGACGATGATGAAGTAAGCAAAGAGTTGAATGCTAAGGGTGGGAGCGACAATGGAAGTGGAACTCAGGTAATTTTTCAGTCTCTAGTTTCTTTTAAATCACTATTTATCGTGTAAAGTATTCTATGAATGCTGATTCTTATGATAAATTGTGCTGATTCTGTATCAAATAATTTTGTATAAAAATTCAAGCATCTACTTCTTCAATTAATCGTACTGTTTCATTTGTGTTATTAAGAGTTCATGGCCAAAGAGGGTTGTAGAAGTTGATAGCTCCCAAGCAAATGTTTTGTCTCGTGATATCACTTCTGCTCAAGTTGCAAGGCCTGAAACATCTGAACTCGGTAATAAATTAGTATTGCTTTAATTTTAGAGTTTAATTACCAAAAAGACAAACGAACATGACAGTGTTATATAATACATAGTATTTTTTTTATCGTCCTTTTTGGAACGAGTATCTGTCAAATTGTTAATAAACCTTTTATCAACAAGTGGAACATATAAAGTGGATTCTCAAGTTTAATGCATCATAATAGTGTAGAGCTGGCAAGTTGGAGAAGATTCAAATCAGCCTATTTGATAACCTTTTTTTTATATTTATTGGCTTTGACTCGTTAGTGATAAAATCATAACCTAAGTTAGACCTTTCATAAGTAAAATGATTAAATTTACCTCCTCTAGAAATTACCAGTTTTAATACTTCAGTTGCTACTTTCCATTCCCTTTTTGGTGCTTATAGAGTTATAGTTATTAATGACAAAATAGGTTAGATTTAGGCTTGGACTTTTGGGTTAATTAGATTTTGAGTTACATTGGTGATTCAGTAAATGGTTTGATATTACCACTTAATATATTAATTTGCTATTGTAGAAATTATTGAAATGGGAAAAGACTTGAAGATTGGAGTCCCTAAAAGTTCAAGTTTTGAGGTCGAAGACACAAACAAAAAGATGGACAAGTTTAGTGAGTCAGACATGAAGAAAGTTGGTTGTGAAAATGGTGCGCTGGGGACCGAAACAAAGACAAGTAATGCTCACAAGGAAACTCCAAAATCAAATCACTTGCTTAAAAGCATTAATATCGAAGATAAATCTATATATTATTCTAAGGAATCACCTGCTCTTGAGCTCAGTTTGAAGAGGTCAAGAGACGCCGATGATGATGATGATGCCACTGCCCAAGGACGAAACATCTTACGCCATTCCAATCATTCAGACTTCTCGAGGTATGTTATATTCTTATGTATTTTTTTCTTTCTTTCGTGTTTCTAATGCTCATTGCTATGCAGATATAAAACGGTATCAAAGGTTAATCAAGCTCCAACTGGGAATGTTGACAGTTGCTCACCACCTAATATAAGCTCGGAAGCAGCGAAACCAAATAACATCCAATCTAATTCAAATGGAACCCCTAATAACCGTTCCAACGGCAGCGACGACATGGGGTCCACCATCAACAATGCTTACACAACCAAACCAGACGACAAACAACTTCCCAACAGTTCCACCACTGTTGTTGTTCATACTTCCCCCCTGCAACCACTCCTCCCTCGTGCCATTGACGGTGAACCAGTCAAGACCACCGTGGGGCAACCTAAGGCTGTCCATCAGAAAGTTCGAGTCCGCCACCTTCACCACTACTACCACCACCATCACCACCATGTCCATCCGCAACAGAAGATACTGGACACTGATGATGAATCTTTAAGAAACATGGTGTCTAACATCTTGACGGCTTCGGCTTCGGCTCCGCTTCTTGAAGGTGGCAAGATTGAAAACGATAATGCTGTTGCTAAAAATTTTAATGGTGGAGATGGTAGCGGAAGTGGGAGTGGGAGCGGTGTGGATCAAGAACGCTTAGCTCGGCGAGCGGCTGCCCTTGACAAATTCCGCCAGAAGAAAAAACAACGATGCTTTGAGAAAAAGGTATTCATTTTCTTTGAAAACCGTAATCAAATAATTAACTGTTGTAAATCCAAACACCTGTTTAACAACTGTATTTTCATTGGTGGATGTTAAGGTGCGGTACCAGAGCAAGAAGAAGCTAGCAGAACAGAGACCACGTATTCGTGGGCAATTTGTTAGATTCGCGGTTAACAACGAGGATGCAGATTCGTAACAGTTGAAGGATGCAGATTCGTAACAGTTGACTTTTACTTTGACTTTGTTTCTGGATATTAAATAAGTAAATGAAGAATATGAAGGGTACATTTCAAGATACACAGGACCGCGATGAATGATTTTAGAAAGATGAAATTTGACAGAAGCTAGAATTTACAGATAGTCCCGAGTTTCTAGCAGTAAGATTTTTATTTTTTTTCCTCCCAAGACTTCTCAAAATAATGTTTTGGCGGTTCTTGTTCTGTATGCAGTTTGTTGCTTTGATGTTCTTGAACCTTTGTCCAAGTTTATCTTCTTATATGCACAAGTTGTTTTGATCATCTCATTTCAAGTTTCTGAACTTTTACTGTTTGAACCATTCAACTTGATCAGCGGTTGCAGGTCGACCGGTATAGCAAGGGTTGACTTATGACCCATCATATTATGTATATATGTGTGTGTATATATGTTGTTGTTCAAAAAATTAACACCTATGGTGCATCCTAATATCCTATATTACATGCTGGCCTGATGTGAGTTCACATCAACCTATGAGCTTCCTTCGCTATATGGTATCTCCATAATCAATTTTGGAGGTTTACCTCCTGGTGCATTGGCAGCCCCATGGAGTCTCGCCTGGAACAAAATGCTCTGGGTTGAGCCAGGGGTTTTTACCACAGTGGGCCTTCGGGCGGTGGTTTCCTATAGAATGGTGGTTGGGCTTTGTTGGTCGTTCAAAAAAAATATTTTTTGGAGGTCTCTCCCGGGACTACAATCTTGAGGTTGCTTTAACGATCCTTCCATGTGCAGCAGATCATGAGCTTGACAACATTTGATGTCATCAGTGGGACTTTCAACCTCGCTCAAAGATGAAGTCTATTTATTGCTTGAATCGAAATACATTTGTATTAGATTTCCCCAAATTGAGGATCTAATGTTGTATATTAGATGTCTTTGGTTTTGTATCTGAAGATGATGAAAGTTTGATTTTTAAACTTCATCAACTATGATCCAGCTGTAGATGAAAGGTGTTAGACCATGTGTAGTGGTACACATTTACCCATGGGCGTTGTGCGTCATGTGGTAGCCCAGTCAACAATGGGGCGTTTTTCTAAAATGGGTGTAGTGGGGATGTGGTCATTATATTAAAAAAAAAGAGTGTAAATAAAATTAAATAAAAAAACATCAAAAAACTTTATTGGACAAGAAAAAGTAGAACATCACTGATTGGCCAAAACTTTTGAACACGGGCGTGGAAAATACAACGCCAAACTGCAAAAATTTAAAAAAAAAACACCCCGGGAGGCTGTGAATGGCCGTGTTTGGGCGTTTTGGGCCAAAAAACGCCCCAATTTCTCACTACTACGGGTGGTCTTACATATGTAATGAAAAAGGGGCGGAGATTTCTTTTGGTAGATGAATTACGTTTGAACTTAAATTATCATGCAATAATTCTTTCATCATACATGTGTTGATACAAGATTGTCAAAATCAAACACATGATCCAAGATCAATTATGAAATTATAGTTGTTAACACCATTTAGACCGTGAGGTATGGTGGGGCGGGGGTTTGGGCCTTGGGGCATGGGTTAACACGTGGCTTGGGGGGGGCTTCGCTGGGCTGACCCACATTGAAGGCGGTATGGTGGGGCGGGGGTTTGGGGCGTGGCCAGCCCAAGTGGCTGTTTTATATTTTTTAAAACAAAAAAAAAATAAATTTTTTAATGTTTTTTAAATAAAGAAAATTACATAAAAAAATTTTTAACGCTTATATTTTTTCTTTATCTCTTCTCTCGTCTCCAACATTAGTTCCAACTCTTCACCCTCTAGGTGATCAATGGGTTGGGCGAGAAATTTCATATCACCTCGTCTTTGTTTCAGGGCATCCCTAGCTTCTTTGCTCTTCCGAATTTCGGCCCTTTGTTTTCGTTGTAGCATTTTGAAAACATTGAAGTATCTCTACCTTTCAGGTCGGTCGATCGGACGGTCGTTCGATCGAACGGTCGTTCGGTCGGACGGCAACCCGTTCGGTTGGGCACTTCAGTGAGAACAAGTTCACAGCAGGGTGTCACTCGATCGGACGGTTATTCGGTCGGGTGGCATCCTTGGTGCATTGAACATGTTGAAAATTGTTTAAGTGTTGAAGTTCAAATGTCTCATGATTCGATTGGCAGGTCGATCGGATGGTAGTCCGATCGGACAGCAAGTCGTTCAACATTCAGACTTCAAATGTTGGCAAAAATGGTTAAGTGTGGGTCCAAGATGCAAGTCGTACGGGTGGCCAGTCGTGCGGTTTGGCTGTCCGTTCGGACAACAGTCATTCGGACGGCACTCCGTCCTGGTTGACCTGTTCGTCTTACACTTGGTTGTTTTGATAGTTTGTCGTTTTATCAAGATGTGTTGATATCGTGCTAACCAACAGAACTCCATCCTAAGCTCTAGTGACCCGATCGAACAGGAACCACCCAAGTTCGGTCAGTCCACCGGTTCAGGACGATTGTTCTTGGTTAACCCGTAATTGATAATCTCGTAGATAGGATACGGATCTTGAACCAACACAACCACAACAATGAGTAGTAAGCCGGCACAAGTTCCGGTTCTATCGGTTTTGAGTGCGTTGAGTGTAAAAGAGTTGAAAGAAAGTTGGAAAACCATCTTTCACTTCTTTTCATTGTGAATATGTTTAGATCTATGGATTTGTTAATTTATGTGGAAATCGGTTAGATTTAAGTTGTTCTTGGTGGATTTAGGCCAAAACATGAAGTTCTTCAAGAACACATGATGACGTCATCCTAGAACACCTTAAATCTCGATGATTTCACGGTTAAAAGTTAAGATTTAAATGATAGAAAGGTATAGGAGTGCGTGTAGATTAAGGAAGTACAAGATTTAGGACGAGATCTTACCGGAATTGCGAGGAATCGAAGGAAAAAGCGAGTAGGAGCACTGGTCGGACGTCACTTGCCAAAAGTAGAAAGAGTGAAAGTGACAAGGGGTATTTATAGGGTTACCCAAAGAGGAAAGGGGTTGGTCGAACGGTTAGGCAGCCCGTGCGGACAGCCTGTCCGATCGATCGGCTGTCGAACGGCTGGTCGCCTGGTCGATCAGTCACCTCGTTCGAGTGTTCGGCGCGACGAGTTTTGATGTTTCGATTTCGATTGCGAGCGTTGCGATGCGATAGAGTTTCCTAGTCAAATTACTTTTAATCCTAACTACTCATATCTCGCACTATCTCTTCTCTACCAATTATCATACTGTTTCGATTGCGTTCGAGTTTCGATTGCGATTCGATTAATTACTACACATAACATAATTTAAACACGTAACACATAAGGCACACATAAACGTATACAATAACCAAAATGCGTATTTCGAGTTGCGAGTGCGATTGCGATAGCGATAAAGCGATTAAACATGCTATAAATAGCGATTACTATGCGATTATTAATAGATACTCCACATAATACAACTAAAGCGAAAACAAAATAGACTAACTACAAGTCAAAGAAGTCAAAACAGGAATTGAGCAGGGAGGGACATATCGCAATTAGCAATATTTTCTTCCTTTGACTTCAATCTTGACTTTGACTTTGACTTTCGAAACACGGGGTGTTACAACTTTTGTATTGACATTATTTTAACGTATGTTGCAGGTTAATCGCAGACTATCTCGAAATCAAGCTAGGAAGTCTAGAAACTCACAATAAATCTAGGTTGTCGGATTTGTATTGTTTGAGAGAACATGAAATCTGTATGACTGTTTACTGATATATTGTTTATTAGTATGGGATAACGAACACATTAAATATTGTCACTAAATAGTTGTTATGGATTCTCTTGAGCAATCTGATTCGCCTAGTGCCGCGCCCCGATGATTCCGTCATCGGTTGGGGTGTGACATACAGTTCTCAGGCTTCATCATAAGTTCTTAAAAATTTACTGAACAGATCTCAGGTTGGTCGCGTACTGGTCACGACGGTTAGGGTTTCCGAGATCTGGAAGCGTGCTGGTCGCGTGCTAATATGAATCGGAAGCGCGCTGGTCGCGTGGTTGTGGTGGAAGTGGTGGTGGTTAGGGCGGTTGACGACGAAGGGGTAATCGTTGTATGTATTACTTGAAATTGGAGAGTACCCCTTCCATCAATTTTCTGGCTTCTGTCTCGGAAAGCTTGGTACCGAGTTTGGGAAGACCTGTTTTCAATTCTTCGTAAGTTATGGTACCGCTGTTATCAATGTCCATTGATTTGAACATTTCTTTCAACCCAATAATCTCTTATTCAGAAAGGTTTTCTACAATTACCTAACTCAACAGAGCGCAAAGACTAAATCAGAATGGGTGGTGTATATGACTGGGGCTTTAGGGTAAAATGACTAAGATAATCTCATGTGTGTCCAATTGATCAGACTTAACCATAAATATTAACTGAGTTAAAACTAAAGGACATAACGTGTAAGGATTTGTAAACATAGAGTACGTTTTCTGTAATTATTAAAGACAAAAGATACAGTTTACACTAAGGGTGGAGGGTATAATCAATCACCCTAGGGTGTTTGAGTGAAATACTACCCAATAATATTATGTCATGTCAACTCCCCATTCTACTCCCCATTTTACACTCAATCACTAGGTATGGTCAAACACCCCTCAATTAAAAAAAAAAACTTGATTGGTCTCTCCTCTCTCTCTCCTCTCAATCACATCGGTGAACAATCACCGATTTTTGTTCACTCTCTCCAACTCAAACACCCAACTCAATCAAGTGGGGGTGGTCACCGATCGGTGACTCCCACTCAAACACACAACTCCCCGCTACTATACCCTCCACCCTAAGTAACAAACATTAAGTATGATTTTTGTAATTTACTCATGTAAAAATCAACGTATATTTTATTAATTTTTTCATCAACTTACCTTTATAATCAATGTTTTAAAAACCGGTTTTTAAATTAAACCGGATTAGGCTAGAAAATGGTTCAACCGGTTGAACCAGATTGTACCGAGCGGTTAAACCGGGTTGATTATCTAACTCTATAATTTCATAAATTACAACATCAACTCAAAAGTTGATCCAAAAATGCATGATTACATATTAAAAAATGATCCAAAAGTAAATCCATAAAAAAATATCCAAAAGAAAATCGAAAATCATTCAATTTTCCAACAAGTTCTTTTAAATGAAAGTGTACGATATGTTTAACCCATTTGAGTGTTGAATACATCAAGTTCACGATCGTATAAAAGATGGAATTCACTATTATCGCCATCCTCATCAACTAGAGGCTAACTATTTTCATTTCATACAATATTAAATAAGAACTTTTAGTTACGAATAATACATAATATATAAAAATTACGTAAGATAAGTAACATGTATAATAAAAATAAGTAACAACCCAAACTAAAATAACCTTGGGCCGGTACCGGTAATTACGTTTCAAACCGGTATACTGGATTTTACCGCCGGTACAAACCTTATGCCGTTTCACTTATTTACCGGGGTGTTTCGTACCGGATTTACATCTAGAAACGATAATACCGATATAACCGGCCGGTATTTACGGGTTTTTAAAACATTGTTTATAATCATCCCACCCCAATCAACACCACCATGCCATCCAACCTCCTCAAACAAACCACAATATCCTCTATCCACCACCACAAAGACCGGCGTCAACACTGGTGGCTCCGTCCGGCAACCGCCACCGGCAATGTGCTCGAGCTGGTGGAACACAACAACCTGTGCCACCTCAGCGCACGATAGCAATAAGAAGAACAACAACAATATCAACCCTAATAACAACAAGCTAGGGTTTCGCGGTCACAAAAATTTTACATATTCATCCATAGGATTCAACGGTGGTGTAGTCACTATGGGATCCGTAATCAACGGTGACGGAGACGAGAAATTCACGACGGATAACCACTGCACCTCCGCCGTCATCGCCGCATTGTCGCCGGAAAACCGCCGGAACGTAAAACCTCCGGTTTGTAACCGAATTCCGGAGGATAAGTTGCTTACATTGCCTACGATCTTAACAATCGGACGCGTTGTGGCTATTCCTGTTATCGTCAGCAGTACGTCATCCTTCGTTTGATATTGTTTTAGATCGGTTGATTTTTCGATGTAGTTATGGAGTTATTGTGAATTGTGTTTGGTAGGTATGAATTGTTATAAGTTATAGATAATAATATTCGTTTGATTTTAGGTTTTAAACTTTGAACAATTGATGCATTTAGAAATGACAGCATATTTAGATAACAATATTCGTTTGATTTTAGGTTTTGTAGGTTTTAAACTTTGAACAATTGATGTATTTAGAATGACAGCATATTTAGGTTATATTTTGCCTGATTCAAGCATGATTTTTAATTTTTGTCAGTTTGTTACTCTAGTTTATGCTACCTGGAGACATTTTGTCGGCTAAATTAAGTTTTTTTTACAACATGTTAAATGCAGGAAAGACGGTTTAAGGTGCCGCAGCATTATGCTAATGGTTTTTTTGTGTTGTTATGATACATTATACATGATAATCTGTGAAAGTTATGAATGTCGAGACAAAGTACATCTTAAATTTGGTATTCAAATGGATGCATGTTGCGATTTCCTTTCAATTGTTTGCATGCTCTGTTCGTATAGTTGGAAGTGGTGTGAAGTATTTAACATCGGGAGTTTGGTTTTGTCCAGAGTGAAATAAACAGAAGTGAACACGAGATTACTGCTTGTTGCTTATCATATAGTGGATAGTTTACGATTCATTGCTTTGTATTGCTAGTTTGGTGATGCTAACAGACCTTTTTTTGTAATTTGATTAGCTTTTTATATGAATAGTTGGCTGGGGACAACGGCTACCACAGGCATCTTCATTGCTGCGGCAATTACAGATTGGCTCGATGGGTATCTTGCACGAAAAGTATGCATATATGTTTTGAACAACTTTGAAATACGTGGAACTGGAACTTTAATTTCTGATTTAGTTTTGTCTCTTTTGATGCGTTTTAGATGAACCTAGGAACTGCATTTGGTGCATTTTTAGATCCAGTGGCCGATAAGGTACGTCTTTACTTGTTCTTTCTTTGGACTAACCGTCGGTAGTATTCTTTTACTCTCATTTTCTTTGGATATATTCGTTTTTTCGAACAATCATTCTATCTTCGTTTGATTATTCATGCTTACTGTGTGCAGCTTATGGTTGCTGCTACCTTGGTCTTGTTATGTACAAAACCTCCTGAAGCTGCTATGCTTGGACAATGGCCGTGGTTATTGACTGTACCATCAATTGCAATAATTGGCAGAGAGGTAATTCTGAGCTTAACACACTGTTAATGCACTTATGTTAGAATGTAAATTCTCAATTAGAGGACATTTTAGGTGTATTATTTGGTTATCTTTTTTCATAATACCGTGCTCTTTTTTTTCTGGAATTTACACACAAGTGCTTTGTCCTGCAGTTATAATAGTGATGTTTGCTAGAAAGTGTCCTTTTAGCTTACAACAACAACAACCATACCCAGTATAATCCCACCTATAGCGAGCTATTGATAGGGTCTGGGGAGGGTAGGATGTAGGCAAGCCTTACCTCTATCCCAGGGGATAGAGAGGCTGCTTCCAGTGAGACCCCCGGCTCCACAAAACCATAACCAAGACATAAGCTTCTGGCAAACCATAACCAAGGCTGCTTCCAGTGTCCTTTTAGCTTAAAGCTGCCAAACACAATCTGATGCCCCTTAGTTTCTTAATAATTGTAATATGGCACATTGAAGTTTCTTCATTCTTTCTCTCTCTCTTGACTGATTGATGGAGTTTAGCATTACAAAATGAAGTGCGTGATAGCCTATTTTTTTTGTGTGTTGGCATTTGACACATCTCACATGTATATGTGGTGCCAGATTTTGTTTTATTTTTCACAATACTTATCATTAGGCATAAAGAAACCCTTTCCGTCTTGTATGATCTTAAGATGAGGCGTCTGATATATGTGTCCATAAAGAGTCAATTTGGACCATTGAAATATTGAATACATTTAGATTGTCCAAAAACCTTGCTGCAGTTGCATCACTCATTGCCTCTATTGTTTCTTTTGCCAATTTGTTTGTGTTATGTTGACATGTTGTAGGCTGTACACTTTTACCAGTAGTTCTTCATTATTAATAATTTTGAACATGCTAAAGTCCCAAGTATTACACCCCATGCGTTTTTGAATTGGGTGTTCTATTCTGTTCTGACTTTGTGATTCCTCTCAAATCTCAACGAATAAGTCAAGAATGTTTTGCTAACATTGCGTCTTATTTGCTTGGTTTCATTTGTACTTGAAGGGGTGTCATTCTTTTTTATCTCCATCTATGATATTAGACTTTAAGGTGCTTTTTTAGATGGTATGTTGGCAAGACACATCGGAGGCGCTTGCAATGATACTTGTTTTCATCCTTTGACCTGCTTGACGTTGATTCAGTCAGTTTTCAGTTTAAGCAGGCCAGAAAGGTTACACAATTAAATTAAATAAAAACTAAAAAGTAAAGATTTGTGATCTAGACTTGACAAGGTTTAGTCCGTTTGTCAAAGATTAACTTGCGATTAATGGCTGCTTTAGGTTGCCTTGCGATTAATGGCTTCTTTAGGTTGACATGCGAAATATAGCTGCCTTAGGTTGACTTGTGAAAAATGGTTGCTTTAGGTTGACTTAATCTGAACCAAAAATACCCCCTTTGTCCTCATCCCACCCTCCCAAGACTCTACCAATAGCTTTGCTGTGAGTGGGATTTTACTGTTTGTATTCCCATGTGACCCTACCCAATCTCATCCTGATGTGTGCCCCTTGTCCCCACTTTGTTTAAAGACTCGGGCTATAAAATTAATTCATTAAAACCTGCTGGCTTGCTATAAATTTTGTTAATATTTTATATATATCCTGATGCAGGAGCATGCATATCTTTTATTTATTTAAAATTCAAATTTCCAATTTATCTTCTTAATTGTTTAGTATAAATAGGGCATCTAGGGTTTATTGGTTTTCAGTTTTTGATTGAATTTTAATAGAAAAGAACGTTGTTCTTGAACCTTTCGGTTCGCTTATCGTCTTTGATTAATCGATTGTTCTTGAGCCATTTGAGTACGCTTCCGATCCGTATCAGGTGGTATCAGAGCTTTGGTTTTCAAATGGCTCTGCGTGATGAGAACTACCTTTTTACTCACAGAATCGCCGACAGAGGCAGCGATGAAATCGTGTTCGATTCACAAGATCGCAAGATCCAGGAAACTGACCCAAAGGATGTCATCTGGGATGAGATCGTTGGGAAAGAGGAGCATCCTGAAGACTGCGATGGTTACAAGTTTCTGGAAACCGACTCAGAGGCTTTCATCCGGGATGAGAACTGTGGGAAGGAGGAGTATCTGGGGAATTGTAGCGTTATCTACCCCTCACCTCCTTGTTTTGATGAATACGGGGACGAGGAATGGTATTCTTGGTTTATCGGTGATGATCGGAACTTACCGGGTGTTAAGGTTGAAAACGGAGGTGATGCGATAGCTTCCGGTGGTCCTATGGTTGTGATAAATGGTCTGACGGCTAGTGGTGGATCTCAATCACAGTCTGTGGTATGTCCTTTCATACCGGAAGAAACGGGTTTTCAAAATATAATAGATAATGAAGTGGCAAAAGATATTTGGGATACTTGCCATATAGATATTTACGAAGGTGAGGTAAATTTCATTAAAGATATGGATAATAATAACGTAAATAGTGATCTTGGGAATTTTATGCATGAGGAAGGAACAAAAATATTTAATGTAGATAAGAATGGTTTAGTTGGGAAAAGTGATCATCTACAAAGTGAAAACCCATCTGAGCATCATGATTTTATTATGGGTTATATTTTAAGTTTTAGCAATTTACTTTGTGGTCAAGAAATTAATGTCTGTGGTGGGTCGGTTGATTCTAGTGGGCGGTTGCTTTGTTTGGATAATAATTGTCCATCGAAACAAGGTAATAATCATGGACCTACTTTGTATTCAACAAAATGTGATGTTGTTAAAGGCATGGATTTGATTAATGAGTATGGGCCGGGTTCAAAGTGTGATGGGAGCAATTGTTCGGGAGATTACATGGAGTTGCATGAAAATCTCTTGCTTATTGGAGTGTCGACTTCTAAAGCCCAACGGTTAGATAATCATATTCAGTTTGCCATCGTCCCCTTTATCGTCAATACAAATGCTACTCATTCTCCTTGGAAGTTCCGGGGTTTTGAAATATTTGATCGGGTCAATTCGTTAGTGAACAGGAGATGGTTCAGTGTTTCATTCGATCCAAGTGGTACATGTTCAGAGTTGGATAAGATGACTTGTGAAGTTAAGTTGTTTAGGGGGGTCTTGATGATAATAATTAATGTGTATCGGGTTGATGTTCCCTTTGACCCAGGGGGCTTTGCTCTGAAGACAAAACTCGAGGACGAGTTTTTTTCGAAGAAGGGGAGTATGATGCAGGAGCATCAATGTTATCTTTTATTTATTTGAATTTCCTATTTTATGTGATTTAGTTTCCTAATATTTTTATGAGTGAGAGTTATAAATTAGGGCATCTAGGGTTTATTGTTTTGGGAGTTTTTGTTGAATTTGATTATAAAGAACTTTGTTCTTGGAACCCTTGGTTCATTTTATCGGTCTTTGATTACTAATTCTTCTAGAGCCATTTGAATGCTTCCGTAACTGCATCAGGTGGTATGGTGAGGATATGGTGATCATTCTCGTAGATTCGCCGCCCGAGGCAACGAGATTGTGGACCATGAAAACTTTCGTGAATCATGTGATGGTTATCATCCCCGTAGATTCGCCGCCCGAGGCAACGAGGATCCTGACGTTATCTATGATTCTTCTCCTGTATTTGATGAGTATGAGGATGATGTGTGGTATGCTTGGGCAACCGGTGGTTCATATCGTTGTGGTTTCGATGAAGATGGGATTGAACCCGATGAGAAGGAATGTTTGCTTGTGCTGGAGGTTCTTAGCGGGATTAGTGCTCAAGGAGCTGAACCCATATATGAGGTTTTAAGAGGAAAAAATGATATCCATGGGGATTCGTCAATGAATACGGTGGCTCATGATGGCGATAAAGTATTGGAAGCTCCATTATTTCGGTTGTCAATTACGAAATCAAAGGTATTATCTCCTAAGTATATGGAAATTCAAAATAGAAATGATTTTAAAATTGGTGGAAAGTCAATAATGGATTTTATTGATAAGCATCCCTTAAACGACAAGGATGTCATAATGTCACCATTACATGTTGGGTCTACACATGGCTTGCAAAGATATATTGAAAATTTTGAAAAAAATATTGCCATGCATGTTAGGAATGTTCCTGTCCAACAAAGTCCATCCTTTATTGGGCCTCTAAAAATGCATGAAAGTATTTCAAATTTGGTTTCTAAGACCATGAACTTTCTTAAAGTGAATAATAGAGGCCCTCATGGATTCATTGATGACAACCAAAGCTCACAAAACAAACCAAAGGATGGGTCTTGCGACTCTGGTGTTCATCATGCGAAAAACAGAGATGGCCCACACATAGATAAAAATTATGGACCACAATTTGAGTTCATTTGGAGCCAGACTTTGGTAGTTCACAGGATGTTTGAGGGGGAAAAGTCGATATTGAACAAAAGACATTCCCATCCCCCATTCGACCCAGGTGGTTCAGGTCAAGAACTAGGCGAGACGAATCGTGGAGTAGAATTATTTGGATGGGTTGTGATAATTATAAATAAGAATCGGGTTGACGTTCCTTTTGATCCGGGTGGCTTTGGTCCGAAGTCAAAACTCGAGGACGAGTTTTTTTCGAAGAGGGGGAGTATGATGCAGGAGCATGCATATCTTTTATTTATTTAAAATTCAAATTTCCAATTTTATCTTCTTAATTGTTTAGTATAAATAGGGCATCTAGGGTTTATTGGTTTTCAGTTTTTGATTGAATTTTAATAGAAAAGAACGTTGTTCTTGAACCTTTCGGTTTGCTTATCGTCTTTGATTAATCGATTGTTCTTGAGCCATTTGAGTACGCTTCCGATCCGTATCATATCCTTTAGACCAGGAATTTGTCATAATTTTGCCATTTGCTGACTTACGTGTTTCTTGATCTTAGGGTTAAATGTATGCAATTTTCGACTTGACACTTTATAAACATGTGGCTATTGATCAAATATCTAAAATGCCCCTTTAATTGTGGACCAAAGTTAATGCACAATAGTTATAAATGTGCAAAAAGGTTGAAATGAATTGAAAACTTATCTTAAAACAGAAACCGTGTTGCTCCAAATTGGCGATAAAAGTTGAGTGATGCGGATCTCAAATTTCTGGCCTGAATCACAACTTTCTCTTTTTTCTTTATGGCATTTCTTTGATGAATTTTCTATTAAACGTAGAATTTTAATATAGCAATTTTATGCGTTGGTGAATCTTGTCGCTGCTCTCATGGCTGTAATCCCTACAACATATATATATATATATATATAGGGGAAGGTTCATTGGGGAACACTAAAAAAGTGGGGAAAAGCGGGGAACCGACTCAAACGAACTCCGATTGGACTCATTCCAGCGGCGTTGGAACCGGCTCGTCAAACCCTAAGATCTCTTAACCTTAAAGCCTAAATCCTAACTCATAAACGTAAATTTTTTTAATGAGTCCAATCGGAGTTAAAATCACTACTTTTAGTAGCACAAAAAAAAAATAATTAAAAATTTTTTTTTTTTGGCTACTAAAAGTAGCGATTTTTTTTTATAAAAAATATTAAAAGAAATTTTTTTTTGTGTTTTTTAGCTATTTTTAGGCATTTTTGGTTGTGTTCACATTGGTTCTCGCGGTTCTCGCAATAAAGGGTGGTTCCTAACGGATCTTTGTCCTATATATATATATGGGGAGGTTCATTTGAGAAGAAAATTAAATTGAGAAGAAAAAGGACAAAGGGTACAATTGTAATATATTAAATAGTTTTTCTTACATCTCATTTATTATTATCTTTGACTAATTAATTAGTCATAAAGACTATTGTCCTTTACACTAATTTTTTTGCCTACACACATCAAAATTTATCCTACACGTTTTGAAAATTTATCCTACATATATTGAAATTTATCCTACACAACTCGTAATTCATCCTACACACCTCGTAATTTATCCTACACTTTAAATTATTTGTTTTTTTCTTTGAAAAAATATTTTTTTTTTGTAAATAACTTAAAATTTAATTTACTAGCTATTAAAAAGGAAGACTAACAATTAATGATCTATCTAAGTTTACCAATATACCCTTACACTAATATTAATTAAATACAAAAATTAAATGAAGTAAAATGAAGGATTCTTATTGGTTGAAATTTGTTCTTTTTTATTCTTACAAAAAATTTCTTCTCATTTGAACCCTCCACTATATATATATATATATATAGGGTAGGGTTCCAGCGTGAACAACTTCCCAAGAGTGAACTGCGTGAAGAGATATGGACCATTGATTTCCTTTTTAGTTGTTAAGGGTATGCTTGTAATTATATAAAAAATTAGATTTAAATCATTATTTTAATAATTGAATTAAGTTACATCTTTCCTAATTTAAATTCATTATCCACATTATATTTATTTATTAATAAGATAATTATCAAAACAAACAACAAATCACCAGATTTCAATTTTTATTTTTATTTTAGATTTCATCACCAGAATTCAAATTTTGATTTTTAAGATCCACGTAGCCTTCATATTTCAACGGTATACACATGTGTACTTGGATATAAATAGAACAGTACACATGTGTACTCAGCATCGTACATATGTGTACAGTAATTCACAAGTGTACATCAACATTCAATACAAAAAAAATCCTGTGATATCACAAAAACAGACGATATACACATGTGTACATCGCATTAAAAAGATGGCAAAATCAGAATACACATGTGTACATCACATTTAAACAAATAATTATTTTAAGTTACATCTTTCCTAATTCTTGATTTGATTTGATTTGTGAGAGATTTATGCAATCAATTTAAGAGGATAATTGATTACTTGATTTGTGAGAGATTTATGCAATCAATTTAAGATTGAAATCACACATATACCCTTTTTGTATTTAATTAAACGAAAAAAAATTAACCAAATAATTACCATCATGCCACTCACTTTAATCTCAAGATCATAAAAATCAAGGGCCCAGATCAGTTCACGCAGTTCACTCTTGGGATTTTGTTCACGTTTGAACCTAATCCTATATATATATATATATATAGGGTTGGGATCATTTCAGAACTCTATATATTTGCAGAACTAACAGAACTCTTTATAGCCACTCATTTTATTTAATTTAATGTTTTCTTTATTTTTATAATTAGGGTATAAAAGTAAATTTGACTACCCTAATCATCACATGTTTTTTTTAAACCTCCTTATTTATCTCAGTTTCAAGAGTTGGGTTTTTTACTGAGTGCCACACATTTCGTTTTTTGGTTTTGAAATAGTCAATTTGATCAAATCATGCAATTTCCATCGAATCATCCAATTAAAAATGTTAATCACTGTGTAATTTTTTAACTTATGCATAATTTGTTTTTTTGGGGAATTAAAACATTTCAGTTCATACTTCATATGCTTTGTATTATGTGAAGGCAACTGACAGGGTTCTTATATATTTGGTTACAATATGATGTTCTTTAATTTACATAGATGTGGATTCTTTCTTACAGCATGTGAAGTTCCTTTTTATTATTTTATACATAGGTGTGATCGACTTATATACAGTTTGCATGTATGTAATTGATAGTTTACATGTGTATAACTTATGATTCATCCTGTTACTTGTATGTAATTCTTTGCATGTATGTAATTGATAGTTTACATATGTATAACTATGATTCATCCGATTACTAATATGTAATTCTTTATCTTTTTTAACATGTATAATTTAACAAGTTACATATGTGCACATTTATGTATATAACATTTACACATATGTATTTATCTTATTACATATATGTATTTTTCCTATTTACATGTGTTATATCCAAATTTAAATATATCTATCAGTAATGCATATGTAACTTATATATCTATACATTTACATATATGTAACTTTTTTATTTACATGTGTAACTAGCGTACATTACATAATTTAATGTGTAGGTTAATATTATTTATACAAAAACCAATGCATTAAGAAAAGAAAAAGAATTAATAAATCAATGGCTATACAAAGTTTGTGGATACATGATTGAGGAGTGAAAAACATGATACGTAGATAATTGAGGAGGAAAAACATGATGTGTTATGGTTTTTTTCAAATTCACTTTTTTTTTTTTACAGAAATACACTAGACCCATTTAAAGCTAACTCATTAAATTTTCTATTAATTTTAGTTATACCCTTATCTTTTTCACATATATGTAATTGTCATACATATGTGTAATTAAATTATTTACATAATGTAGTAAATGAAAACACAAAATTAATTAGCGTTTACAAAACAATCATGATTCAGAAGAAACTATTATAATTTGGGAATAATATTTGAGGTAACAGAAGAAATCATGAATAGATGTTAATTGATTTGAGAAAGAGAAAGTTATGGAAAAGGTTGATTAACGAGTGAGAAAAGATGTGGAGAGAAATTAGGAAAAAAAACTTATTTTCCTAAAAAGCCCTTTTATACATATTAAAATGACTTTTAATGTGTCAATAATTACACAAATGCCATTATTGTTTTGAACCATTGATGAAATGATCTAAGGGTTCATATGAGTTCTGCAAGTTCTGTAACTATATAGAGTACTGAAATGATCCCAACCCTATATATATATATATATATATATATATATATATATATATATATATATATATAGGGAAGGGTTCTTTATAGAACTTGAATTTTAATGAGAACTCTAAGAACTTTTAAGAGCCATTGATCTAATTAATCAATGGTGTTAATCTATCGTGGCAAAATTGTAAATAATGGAAAATTTGAGGAGTTATTTTTATTTGATAAGGGTATAATAGTAAACACAAGTCCAACTGAATTCGAAAGACACTCAAAATATATCCGATTATTTCTCCTTCTTTCTATATCCGCATTCATTTTCAATTTTACATCAATTAATTAATTGGAGTTTGGCTTCTGCTCTAAACAACTAGGAGTTGGGCTTAATTTCTTCTTTGATTTTGGAGTTGGGTAAATAGAAAAGAGACATGAGTGGAGTTGGGTAAATAGAAAGGAGACATGGGAATTTCAATATCGTGCGGATATTTTTATTTATAATGCTAACAATTATTATGTTGTTTTAAAAGATGCATGCACACCATAGTCTATCTAATAAAATAACATGTTACATATATGCATGTCATATACCTTACATTTACACATATGTAAATAAGTAGTTTTACACATATGCAAATAACTAGTTTACAAATATAAAGTTAATTTACATATTTGTAAATACATAATTTACACGTGTGTAACCAACGAAAAAAATATATTCTTGTAGTAAATTAAAGATAAAAATCATCATAACAATAGTCTTGAACATACATATACTCCAAATTTCGACTAATTTAAACTACTACTGAACAAATTGTAATATAATATGTAAGATTGTGTAAATTGCAATTATTTAATACCAACATGATAATTTCACAAATACAAACTGTTGTTTAAAGCATAAATATCAAACAAGTAGGATACAAAAACTTTTTTTACATTTATTTAAAAGTAAATACTTTACACATATGTATATTATATGTTTTACATATATCTGTTAATTATTTTTACATATATGTAAATTATTAGTTGTATACATATAAAGAACAACTAAACCACAAACAAAACAAAACATGAATCTATAATCTATACAAACAATATACCTATAGATTTCAAAGATTAAAAAAATACGATATTTTCTTTTATTTATGGAAACTTTGCATTTTTGAATCAGTGTTAACAGTTGATTGGATCAACGAATCAGATTGTAAAACTGAATTTTGAAATTAAGATAATTTAGGAGGGATGGATAAAATCAATTAAAAAGAGATAATATAGGAATTAACCAAGGACATGTTAAATTTGGGACAATCAATTTTACTTTTATACCCTTCATAAATAAAATAAAGAAAAAACTAAATAAAATAAAATGAGTGGCTATAAATGGTTCTGCAAGTTCTGTAAATATATATGGTTCTGAGTTGATCTTGATCCTATATATATATATATATGTATATAGGTAAAGGGTACTGTACAAATTCCCTTATCGTACATTACGTACGCTACAATCTCAGCCGTCAGATCATCTTCCCGCAATGAAAATCGCATGTTGTTTTTTTTTTGTAATAATTTCGCATGTGATAATTTTGATGAAATAGCAGGTTTTTTTTTTGTGACAATTTCGCATGTGGTAATTCAATTTCGCATGTGATAATTTTGATGAAATAGAAGGTTGTTTTTTGTAACAATTTCGCATGTGTTAATTCAATTTCGCATGTGATAATTTTGATGAAATAGCAGGTTGTTTTTTTGTAACAATTTCGCATGTGGTAATTCAATTTCGCATGTGATAATTTTGGTAACAATTTCGCATGTGGTAATTGAATTTCACATGCGATTTTCAACGCGGGAAGATGATCTGACGGCTGAGATTGTAGCGTACGTAATGTACGATAAGCGCATTTGTACGTTAACCAGCCCCTATATATATATATATATATATATATATATATATAGGTAGAGGATCCTGTAAAAAAGGCCTAAAGTGTGAGAAGGGTAAGAAAGAATCTCAGTCATTAGATCTTTTGATCTAATGGTTGAGATCAATAGGGACCAAATTGTAAAATATTTTCATTAATTTGGACTGATTTGAAATATCTAGGGGCAATATAGTCTTTTAAACCCACTAGAAATTAGGTAATGCACAATTAACTTCCCCCCGTCTTTTTTAAACGTCAATAACTTTTTATACGTAACTTTTAAAAAAAAAAAAAATTACACCATAATAACGAGCGTTTTTTTATCTTTAATATGAGTACCATATTGCTATACTTATATAGAGAAAAAAATATGTTTCGATCAGATGTTTAGTCAATGAATGGTGTTATATACTTGCTGAATGGTGTTATATACTTGCTGAATGGTGTTATATACTTGCTGAATTATGTTATATACTTACTGAATGGTGTTATACACTTGCTGAATGCTGAATGGTGTTATATACTTGCTGAATGGTGTTATATACTTACTGAATGGTGTTATATACTTGTTGAATGCTGAATGGTGTTATATACTTGCTGAATGGTGTTATATACTTGCTGAATGGTTTATATACTTACTGAATGGTGTTATATACTTGATGAATGGTGTTATATACTTGCTGAATGGTGTTATATACTTACTGAATGGTGTTATATACTTGCTGAATGCTGAATGGTGTTATATACTTACTGAATGGTGTTATATACTTGCTGAATGGTGTTATATACTTCCTATAATTAAGGTGGCGGTTATGAGCAGTTTTTAATAAATTGAATTAATGATAAAATTACTTGTTTACCCTTTTCAATTAATTTAGATCTAATGGCTGAGATTCTTTCTTACATTTCTCACACTTTTGGTCTTTTTTACAATAACCTTACCCTATATATATATATATATATATATATAGAGGAAGGTTAACGTACATTAAAGCTTAACGTACATCACGTACGACAGGTAATTACGCACGTTCATTTTGAAATCACGCACGTTATAACTCAAAAATCCAAAATTACGCATGTTGAAACACAATAATCACGCATAATGAAAACATTAATCACGCATGTTGTTGTACGTGAAGTACGTTAAGCCGTAATGTACGATATACTTTTTCTATATATATATATCCACCCTAGAGTAGGGATCCTACGGAAAGTGTGTTTTTCATAAAAAGTGTAAAAAGTCATAAAACACAATAATTTCAGGCATAAAACACACCTAAAACTCATAAATAATAGAATGAAGATTACTAAAACACCATATTCAAACTCTAATAGTCCATAAAAACTTCAAACGCACCATCATAGAACTTTGAATTTAAAACACAAAAGGCTAAACAACATAAAACACAATAATATTTGTCATTCCATAATCAGAGCCTTAACATCTAAAACACAACACAAAACCCACATATATGATGTTTTAGTAATCTTCATTATGTTATTTGTGGGTTTTTGGTGTGTTTTATGGTTATCATTATGGTGTTTTATGACTTTTTACACTTTTTAGGAAATTTGGACTTTCTAGCCAACTCCTAGCCTATATATATATATATATATTTTAAATTTATGATAGCATAAAAAAAGGTCATGATGATGAACATTTTACACCCTATTGCAGATTACAATGTCTGCAGTTAGAGAATGGGCTGCTTCACAGGGTGGTAAACTTTCAGGGGTATGTTTCTGTACACATTTCTAAGAAAAATACACATATTTACTATTATTATTATCAACTAATTTTCAGGCTGTTGCTGTAAATAATTTGGGAAAGTGGAAAACAGCCACACAAATGACTTCCTTGACCATTCTTCTGGCAATTAGAGATTCGAGGTTTGTATGCAATCAAAGTTTTTTTTCCTGAATTGCGTCGTTTCTAAAGAAGCTCACATTTTGACTTTCTGGTCAACATACTTGGACTTTATAACTTCAAAAGACTGTTTACTTTTGAACGGATTGATTTTAAAGATTTGCATTGTTAATCATTATAAAAAATGGCAAAAAGTGTTTACGGGTCAAATGACGTATTTATCCTGACAACAAATATGCAGTTTTACAGAGGTAGGTTTACTGGGAGCATCTGGTGTTGCTTTACTATATGTGTCAGCCGGGCTAGCTGTATGGTCATTGGTTGTGTATATGAAGAAGATATCAAAAGTATTGCTGGTGTAGCAATTTTTCTCTTTTCTCTTTTAAAAAGGACAGCTGTTTTTTTTTACCGCGCCCCCGCCCTTCAGACACGAAGCTGCTGTTTTTTTATATATTTGCCGATGCTATATGTATTATAGATATCATTTTGTAGTCCAAATATAGATTTGTTGTCCTCGTGTTTGTGGTAGGAGGAAAACAACATTATATAGAGCGAATAATTATTAATTTTCTGGGACGGGAGGCTCACCGACCCTTTGATACAATGTATACGTTTATTATTATTTGGTACAACTTAGGGCCGTGTTGATAGCTGGATTTTATGAATACACGGACAAATGAGAAGTGTTTGAAAAAGGGATGATAATGGCTCGGGTTTTGGTATTCTTTGTTTTATCCCCGATTGTGAGGTTATATCTCAAACCTGATCCTGTTTGATAATCATGATACAGTATCCAACAAAACTTAAAATCAGATAATAAGTCAACAGATTTTGTCAAAGGAGAATAAGCTACGATGTTGATTAATCACAAAATATACAGAAAATAAGCTTCATAATCACTGGGAAACCGAATAAGTGGAAGCGTTGCAGATTGCGTCGGCTAATCAGAGTTTAGCAAGATACTGATACGAGGATTTGAGGCTGTGAACTTCCATGAGCCAGATGTTGGTTTCATGGTTCATACTTGATGGCTGCATTACCTCTCATTCCATCCCACTCTTGAACTGGCCGACCAACCAATTTGCTTCGGTTTAACACACTTGTCTATACGTGTCAAACGATTAGTAATCATCTTGTAAACGTGTTAATCAGGTTGGTGGGTTGTAAAAAAAGGGTTGACCAAATCCCAATGGTTGACCCCCGGTCGGAAATTTCAAACTTCACCACTGACCACATCACCTAATCAACACGGGTTTAAGTTTAAAAAAAATTAACGCCCCAAGTAAACGGTGCCAATATATTGTCCGCTTTGCTACCGATTGGATGCCTATCCAGAAACTCATAGTTTTATTTTTATCCGACAAGTTGCTCGCCCAGGCAAAACACGTCTCGATATATAAGGTTTCTACCCTCTTGCAAGGAAGACTTCGTTGCATCCTCGTTGGGCACACCAGCCCAGCCAGCCCCAGCCCTGTTAATAAGCTTTACGGGCAATCTAACCGGTGATACTCTTTTAGCTTTCATTTTCATTGTCGATATTACTAATAGTCTTAAAAGGGAAAGTCGGTGGCATGCCACCGACCAACTTCTCTGTTTGAGCTTCTTGAATCAAAGGGACTGGAGGGGTAAAAATGGAAAAGTCAGCCGTGCTTGACTTTTATCAGCTTGCCCCATTTTTTCCAAACATAAATAACCTTTTTATACAAGTACTTTGTTTTTTACCCTCCAACTTTGTGGTAGTATCCTTTATACCTCCAACTTTGTCATAGTTTCCTTTTTACCCCCAACTTTGTCAAATCTTATTATTACCCCCTCTTATCCCTTAAGTTTAGGAAATGTAATTTTTAACCCTATAACTTTTCATGAACTTTGTAAAATGTCACTTTCACCCCTCGAGAGTTTTAACTTGACGGTATAAATTCAAGTTAGTCAGGTTGCGTTATGTTTTGATCCAATCACAATGCAGCTATATTACATTGAGTTCAACCGGATACGTCAAAACGCGTGTTTTCATAAGGTTAGCGTATCAAATAAGGTTGGCTAATCCGTTCGACGTTTGCAATGTACCCGCGTCGCAACACGCGCGGGTCTTATTACTAAATCTTAAAATCAATTTACATATTCATAATTAGATCTAAATTGCAAAGTAAAACAATTACTACTTTGCCATGAATACGATGAAAATATAAACATGAGGAAACTAATGTTGTAATAAAAAAAAGTATCTACCATCTCCCATGTAAAACGTTAAACAAAATCACAAAACCATTACAGATTACACTTCATAGTACTGTAATCACAAACAATAATAAGCCTGAAAACAACTCTTAAACAGGAACATCTTCTTCATGTGACTTGGGTTTTGAAAATTAACGTCGTTTTCGGCGCTTGCTGCTCTTCTGATCACGTTCACTGTCGCTGCTTCCACTTGAACTCCCACTTTCCTCAGAGCTAGACGATTCAGATCCAGAGCTGGAAGAACCAGAATCGTCTGATTCAGAAGCAGGCTTTTGCTGCATAATAAGACGAGGCATGTTCTTCAGGTACTCTCTCAAGTTTTCAGTAATTCCACCAAGCCCGATTGATGTAAAGAAGTTAATTGAGAATCGAGTGTTTTTAGGGTTGTCTCGCGGGAAAATAGATTCGAAATCCGCCTGCATGCTCGGGTCACTGAGGCGCTCGTTCAAGAGACGAATGCCAAGATGTTCGGACAACTCCTGTACCACATAACATTAAAATCAACTTTAGCAGTTTGTAACAATAAATTCGTTTACACAAAAAACAATTTAAAAGTCTCTGCTTTCATGTGTTCAGAAGGATATTAATATTAGCAATGTCGGTAAGCATGCATACGCAATAAAAATATACCAAGAAGGAAAATTCCAACTAGAAGTGCCATGATGGACAGTTCTGTTATCGGGTCCAGGTTCAGAATGGATCAGTTTTAAAACAGGTCAACAGAAAGGTGAGGTTGGGTTGGGTTGACAAGTAAACACTTTTTGTCTATTATCTAAAGATGGTTATATGATCCTATTGCGTTAATTATGATCACGAAAAATAATATTATTACATAATCTACATAATTATAAAAAACAATTTAGAGTAAAATGTCATTCTTGTCCCTGAGGTTTAGCCACTTTCGTCCAAAGGTATGTTTTTCGCATCTGGATCCAAAATGTTTTAAAGCTTGTCATTTTCATATGACTCGTTAACTCCATCCATATTTTTTCTTCAAATAAGGGTTACTTCCGTCTTTTTAAGACAATAAAAACACTATTAAGAAATAAAGATCCACCCCTGTTGACTTTCTAGTTATACTTTTCTGATAAACATTCAACCTTTTGGAAAAGCAAACCTTTGGACGAAAGTGGTCAAACCTCATGGACAAAAATGGCATTTTACTCGAACTTTTACTAGATTGTACAACATTGGTTCTGCAGCTAATTTTCTTTAAAGCTAAAATACAACCCATTCATAAGAAACATGTCAAAATTCAAAATCAAAGTAAGGTTACAGGACTAAAATTCAACCGTGATAATGATCAATCAATGACAGATAACACAAATAATGAAACGGTGAACAGATGCGCGTAAAAACAGTTACCTGGAAGAGAATTTTGATAAAAATTCTGGACGAGGAAGTCGTGTCCTCCTCGGTCAACCGAATATACGCCAAAACATGCCAAGGCAGAGCATCGGTCCCGAGTAGATGTGCAAAAAACTTGGCTACATTACGCAGCTTATTTGTCTCGAGCCGATGAATCATTGAGTACTGCTGCACAAAACATTTCTCGAAATTTTCTTGATGAACTTTGTTGATCATGCAAAACCTCTGGCCCAAAAGCCCATAGTAACGGAGATAAGTTCTCTCCTGACTGCAACACTCCAACAACATAATGCACAGTTCCATCTGCATATACGCCAAATAGATACACTCCGTAAGTTTTTAAAAATGCTTCACTTCAAGAAATACTAGTATCTAGGACCCGTGCTTTTGCGGCGGGACCATTAAGCCGAACAAAAAGTAAACGTAAAAATGATGAATCACGTACGCACGTTAGAAAAGAATAACTAAGTCGGCTTAAACCATAAAAAATAGACATAGAAAAAGTTGAACCACGTGCGCGCGTTGCAGCGTGTTAACTCGCAAAATTAAGAACGAATCGTAAAATGACAAATGTCTAAAAGATATTATAAAGTATATGGGACCAAAGTTGAAGGTGGAAAAGAGTTGGGGTTAAAAACAAAAAATGTTTGTTACAAATATGTAAAAGATGAAAACTATGGGGGTTATGTAAAAAATGAAAACTATGGGGTTAAAACTGTAAAAGATAAAAAGTTAAAGGGTTAAAAGTAAAAGAAAATTGAAGAGTAAAATAATGTCAAAAGAAAAATGAATAGTGAATATGTAGCTAATCTATATTTGGTAATTAATATATAGTTAATCTGAAAAATAACAGTTTCACATACCTCCTGTCCTGGCTCGAGTTTGATTTTGAGAAGTTTATGACCGGCTTCCTCAAAATCAACACTAGACATAATTGTTAAGTATATGGTTCTTCGAAGGTTAACGAGATTTGTTTCGGTTTCATCTCGTATCCTCATTTGCTCTTCATCCTCTTCTTCTGACGATTCATCCTCGTCATCATCATCAGACTCCTCACCGCCTTTATCATCATCTTCATCTGAAGATTCGTCACCGAGAATTGTTTTCTTCAAATCTTCGTAGCGCTTTTCGTTCTCGAGAAAATCAGGATCCATCTTGAAAATATCTGAAATGCCCAATAATTAAAGTTACGCACCAACATATTGAAAAAAAAATCGAAATGAAATTATTACAAATACTAAGGGAGCTAAATGGCTCGTGTTGGCGGGGTTCAACCCGACCCGAACTCGAAAATTTTAGACAAACCCGAACACTACCTGAATATTTGCGGGTTGACCCGAACACAACCCGTTCAACCCAAATTTTTTAATTTTCCCCCGCATATTAGTACATTAAACTCAAATTTTACTACAAAAAGACATAAATGTATGTAATACAATTACATTTAAATTATAAAATTATGGCATAAAATACACACCCAATTTAGTTTATGACATAAAACATATTGTGTAAAGTAAAAAAATATAATATAATATAGATTGGTTAAGCATGCCAACCCAACCAGGTTGACCCAAACCCGGCCCGTTTAGCCTGAAACTGGCCCGAACCCGTTTAGACTGAACCCAAACCCGTGAATTTCGTGTTAGGTTCATGTCGTGTCAGAAATTTGCACCCCTGACAAATACTATAAAGAGTAGATTACAACAGGTGTCCTTTACGTTCGTATCAAATTACAGCCGCGGTCCTTTAACTAAAGAAATTACAGGCTCTGTCCTTTATGTTACCAGATTTTAGCATGTTATGTCCTTTAGCCCTAACCTAGTTAAGTTTTTTGGTTAAGTCTTACCATGTGCCTCTCACATGAGGGCAACATGGTCTTTTCATCTCAATTTATCGTGAATTTCAATTTACCCTTGAGATGAAAAGACCATGTTGCCCTCATGTGAGAGGTACATAGTAAGACTTAACCAAAAAAACTTAACTAGGTTAGGTCTAAATGACATAACATGTTAAAAACCGGTAACATAACGGACAGAGCCTGTAATTTCTTTAGTTAAAGGACACCGGTTGTAATTCGATGCAAACATAAAGGACACCGGTTGTAATTTACTCTACTATAAATACATCTTCATATACCAAGACTAATCTCTGGGTCGATCTTATCGAGAAGGGATACTTCATGTGTTAATTGATCTTCCAGCTCAACAAGATCCAACTCTGGACGTACAGCTGCATGGCCCTACATAAATAAATGTGATCAGTAAGCAGGGGTAAAACCGGTAACAGATTATTATAACATGTCTACACAAAGAATACAAAATTAACCTGAAACTTGGCTTTTCGTAGTGCAAAGAGACCTTCAATCAAGAACTGCACCCTTTTATCTATCTCTCCCTCGTGAAGAATTCCACGAAAACGCTCAAAAATACCTGAATAACAACATAACAAATGGCTATAAACTTAAAAACAGCATAAAACACAGGTTCAGAACAATACAATATCAATTAATAATAAATTTATTATAACCAACTAAAATATTGTTGGGCAAATATAATAAAAACACTATACTTTCTGTTTTTTTTTCTCTCACAAAAGTCACTCAACATTTTTTTGTACATAAAAAACAATATACTTTCTTTTTTTTCTCACAAAAGTTGCTCAACAAGTTAAATCTAAATCTCTCACTGAATTCCCTTCATTAACTTTAAAATTTTGTTTATTCCACTTTTTTCCTATATACAGTTAAAGAAAAACAAGGGCATATATAGAAAAACAATATAAACCAAACAATTATACAACTTAATAAAGTTGCCACTTTCTTTCTCAATCACAAGTAAATCAATTATTACATTTTTTTTGACAATTAAACTTCATTAAAACTTCATTAAATCAATCATTACATACTCATTTAAATCTTTTATATGTATATAATTAACATATACGGAAAAAAAATTAATAATTTTAAACTCGGCTCTACCGCTATATATGGTTCATCTCATTTTCTAATTGACATATGAAGTGACTTTTATGTGCAAAAAAGTATTGAGCGACTTTTGTGAGAAAAAACAGGAACTGTAGTGTTTTTATGTGTGATAAAACAGAAACTATAGTGTTCTTTATGATATTTGAAACAGCCAACATGATTATAACGAAGTGGGAAGTCCAACAATGCTAATAAGTAATAAAACAACCTAAAACCGCGTTACGATTAAACAAAAAGAATGAAATTAATAGACGAACAACGAACTAATATTATTAGAAAACGGATAAAAAACACTCACCATGCAACCCTTTGGGGGATAGATCCTGAAGTATCGATCCGCATTCAGTAACAAAACCAACAGCAACCTCCACACTATCATCAGTCGGATTTTCTAATAGAAGCGTCAGTAGTTCAAGAGCAATAAGTTCATGAACTACCTGCTGGTTCACCAAATGAGCTATAAACTTAACCGCTGCAAGTAATTGATGCTGCGAAAAAAAAGAACAGAAAATGGAATCATATATCAGAAAACAAACATAAATACCAAACTTAACATATATGTAGAATCTGATCTGCACCTTGTCATTGCGCTTATACGCCCTTTGAAGCTGCAAAATAATCCTTCTCAGCAGAAGATCACCGACTTCGGGAAATTTCGTATTGACAACCGCAACGAGTGCTGCAAACACGTCTGTGAAACCAGGAGAGGCCATTTGCGACTTCATACAGGACCGACAAAAGAGACCTCTTCCCCTAATCAAATTTTCAGCAAACAACTCGGGGATGATATTCTTGATGTTTGTTGCATTGACCTTGTTGACCAACCCGTTTATACTCTTCCTTAACGCATCCCATGTCATCCTTTGATATTCCATGCTGCTTTTATCTTGGACTCCACTCATCATACGAGCTAACTTAAATGGTGGAATATACACCCCGCCGGTTTTACCTAAATTGGTCATGTTTTCTTGCATTTCGGCCAGCTTTTGGAATCGTGGGCCTTCGTCCACTTTCTCAGTTTCCCCGTTTTTATCGTTCTTTTTATTAGCCACATCATCACCTCTTCTCCTATCCCTCTTACTATCTCTTCTGTTCTTATACTTATCATCCTCATCATCACTCCTGTTCTTATACCGGTCGCGTCTCCTCCGGTCTTTACGATCATCCTCATCATCGCTTCTTCTATCCTTACCCTTTCGTCCCCTCTTCCTAATTTTACGATCTTCGTCATCACTCTCCTCCTCATCTCTTCTCCTCTTGTATTTATCATCCTCTTCTTCGCTCTTGCTCTTACGCATGTCCCTTCTCCTCCTGTCTTTACGGTCATCTTCATCGTCACTTTTATCCTTACCTTTTGTCCCTCGTTTCCTAATTTCACCTGCCTCGTCATCACTCTCCTCCTCACCTCTTCTCCTCTTGTATTTATCATCCTCTTCATCACTCCTACTCTTACGCATGTCCCTCCTACTCCTGTCTTTACGGTCATCTTCATCGTCACTTCTATCCTTACCTTTTGTCCCTCGTTTCCTAATTTCACCTGCCTCGTCATCACTCTCCTCCTCATCTCTTCTCCTCTTGTATTTATCATCCTCTTCATCACTCCTACTCTTACGCACGTCCCTCCTACTCCTGTCTTTACGGTCATCTTCATCATCACTTCTATCCTTACCTTTTGTCCCTCGTTTCCTAATTTCACCGTCTTCGTCATCACTTATATCCTCATGCTTTCCTTTTATCTCCGTCTTTTTTATTTCACCATCTTCACCATCACTATTCTCCTCGTGCTTTTTAGCAACCTCTTTACGTCTTTTACCGTCTTCGCTCGTTCTCCTGTTGCTTCTGCCATCACCATTATCTTCAACACTCCTACTTCTTCTCCTCCTATCTTCGTTCCTCTTACTATCACGATATTCGTCATCACCCTTTAAAACCCTGCTCCGACCTCTTCTGGTCTCGTTATCATACCCTTCGTTATCACTTGTTTCTCGAGCTCCGCCCTTATCATTAACATACTCATCACCGTTCCTCCTATCCCTATTCTTGTCTCTTCTTCTCCTATCGTTACCATCTTCATCGTCACTTCTGTTCCTGTATCTATCTCTTCTATCAGTAACCTTTTCGGTATCAGATCTGTCCCTATCTCGGCCCCGCCTATCACCGTCTCTTCTTCTTCTGTATTTATCTTCATCATCGCTCCTGTCTCTTTGCTGCTCCATTACTTGATCAAAGTACCTGTCACAAACAATAACAGAAAGCTGTTCATTGATTCAAATTCAAGTAATGTGACATGTCATAAATCAAGTCCATACCATACAATCTACTATCAATCAATCACTTACAGTCGGATTAAACCGTACAATACAACCATATCTAAAAGTAACAAAACATTATTTGGTATTCAAATTCTAATAATTGCGCAACAAAACATTACAGTCCCTAGCTACAAATATTTTAAAATTAGAAAAGAGACAAATCAACAGATTCATATGTTTAATCCAAGTAACACAAGCATAAACAAGCATCAAACACCAACTAAAATAAATCTAGATTCAAACATTGTTAAACAGTCAAACAAAACAGAGTAACAAAACGAAACCCTAAATACGTAATCCTACAACAACTTCAAAATAGCTTATCGAGAAACGAGAGACCTACCGAAACCAAGTGTTTGGTATACAACCAAATCTAGAAGATCAAAAAAAAAAAACAAATTTCGCTTACCCGTGGATGAAATTCAGGCTTGAAGATCGATCGAGAGAGAAGAATGGCCTGGCCGACGTTTTTTGGGGTTTTATTATTATGCTAACAGGAAGCCCAATCCAACATATGGCAATCGAACCCGAATCTGATGGGTAAACCCGAAACCCGACATATCTGGGATGGGTTTGGTTTGGGACTAGTTTTTATTTTTCGCAGGTTTTGGATTTGGTGATATACCCGTTTACCCGACTCAATTACCCGATAAAGTAAATCCGTTTACCCGATTATATATACCTGATATAATTTGTTTTATATTTTTAAATATGTAAATATATAATACATCATTTTTTCTATACACATAGGTATTTTATCCCGTATACATTATAGTTATTTGATATATTTCTTTAGTGATAATACTAAATGTAACTGATTAATGGTTACCCGATGGGTTTTGGGTCGGGTAAACCCAACGGGTAAACTTTTTTAAAATTAATGGGTTACCCGAAACCCGCAGGCATACCCGATACCCGATGGGTATTTACCCGCTAGAAACCCGACGGGTTTTGGGACGGGTTTGGTACTAGCATATCTAATCAGGTTTGGGGTTGGGATTACCTAAACCCGTCCCAAACCCGACCCATTGTCATCCCTAACCCAGTAGCTATGAGCGAATTACTTCGTATGCCTAATTTTCAAACATGACCCTCTACTTGTATTCCAATCTCAAATCTTATTTGAATTCTAATCAACTTACTATGTTGAGATCTAGTGTTATCTCTATAATTATAAACTAGTGTTAAACCCCCGTGTTGCGGGGTTGTAATACCATGCTAAGTATTAAGCAAACGACGATTAAAATCAGGAAAAATCTTAAATATAAAACATGAATTTATACCGCCACGTGACGTAAAATGCAAATAAAAACAAACACGAACTTATACCGCGACCAGTGACCCGGCGTAAAACATAAACAAATTCAAACTTATACTAACACGTAGCATAAAGTCGAGGGAATCAAAGTGATAATTTTTAAAGTTTTTAAAAAGTAAGGGGTACAAATAACAACTTTAAAAGTTAAGGCTAAGGAAATAAAACTTTAACTTCAATAAAAAATAAAAAAAGGCCAAAACTTAAGGGGCTAGATGTGAAATTTTAAGGTTGACCCTTTTACTGTAGGCAAGAACCTACCTTAAATGTTAATATATAGTAATAGGAAAAATTACAAGTTTTGTCCTTTAGATTGAAAATCCTGTACATTAATTCAAAAGCGTGAGAAGTGTGAGAAATATTGTGGAAATGACATGTGTTCTCAATCTAAATTAATTCAAAATGGTAAACAAGTAATTTTCTTATTGGTTTAAATAATTGATAACCTTCCATAACCGGCACCCTTAATTATAGGAATCCGAATTAAGAATTAATCTACGAATTTGTGTCATCTCTTTCATCAATTATTAATTCTGAAGATCGCAAAAGGAAAATTTATAGAGTGTTATATAGTGATGGATGCAGAATGAAAGTTTTTATATAACACTACAAATCTCTTTAAAACACTACGAATAACATATAACACCATATAACCCTTTTATAACTCTATATAGCACTACAACATTATATATAACACTGCAACCACCATTCAGAACTAGAT
Organism: Helianthus tuberosus; assembly: GCA_030545235.1. Taxonomy (NCBI): domain Eukaryota; kingdom Viridiplantae; phylum Streptophyta; class Magnoliopsida; order Asterales; family Asteraceae; genus Helianthus; species Helianthus tuberosus. The sequence continues at coordinate 158,789,847 of CM060444.1, forward strand.
AGTGTTATATATTTTTAAATAGTGTTATATGGTGTTATATAGTGTTATATGATGGATGTATAGTGTTATATAGTGTTATATAGTGTTATATGGTATTATATGATGTTATATAGTGTTATTTAGAGTTATATAGTGTCATAGTGTTATATTTTTCTGATAGCATGTCTATGATAGATGTATAGTGTTATATATTATTATATAGTGTTATATAGTGTTACATAGTGTTATATGGTGTTATATAGTGTTACATAGTGTTATACTGTGTTATATGGTGTTATATGATGGATGTAAAGTGTTATGTATTTCTAGTAGCAGTTACATATTTCTAGATTTTTAGAATGTACAGATTTTAGAATAAGTTTAAAATTGAATCGCTAGAATTTATGAGCGAATCGCTATAATTTAGGAGAGGTTACTTAATTTGAAACATATACAAAGACACTATTACCCCTACAATTTTCAAATCAGTCCAAATAATTAAAACACAATTTATAATTTGGTCCCTATTGATCTCAACCATTAGATCAAAGATCTAATGGTTTAAAACACTTCTTACAATTTAGACATTTTGTACACTATCCCTACCCTTGTCCTTTATCTTAATACCATTTATCAGGCGGTGTCCTTTTTAATGAATTTTGACAAGTGTTGGCCTTTACAAGGAATTTTGTTGCACGTTTTGTTCTTTAGGCTTAACACAGTTAGATTTTCTTGTTAAATCTTGTCACCCAAGGGTATTTTAGTTTTTTCACCCATTTATTTAATATTATTTAAAAGAATAAAACAAAATATTTTAGGGTTGACTCTTGAAATAAATGGGTAAAAAGACTAAATTACCCTTGGTGACAAGATTTAACAAGAAAATCTAACTGGGTTAAGCCTAAAGGACAAAACGTGCAAGAAAATTCCTTGTAAAGGGCAAAACTTGTCAAAATTAGTTAAAAAGGACACCGTCTGATAAATGGTATTAAGATAAAGGACAAAACTTGTAATTTTTCCTTATAAATAAAAAACTAGTTTTTCTTAACGTCGCGCATTGCGAGGAAACCAAGCAAATGATAATGTAAAACAAACGTGATTTGAAAATAAAACATATTGTTTAGAAAACCGAACCATTAGAACGGTTTAGTATATCATCGTATCATTTTATAATACCAAATAAATACTTTATTTTGAGTACAACTTCGTTTTTAACAAAACTTATAACTAAATATCAGAGAAAAATCAAGCACAATTACGTGCTTAAGTTTTTAGAAAAAAAGGTATAAACGTAAATTATTAGAGAAGTATCAAATTAATCGATAAATTAAAATATGTTTTAAACAAAGAAAAGAGAATTATTAAAAATGGTAAAGGAAATATATGGTTTTAAAAAGGTAAAAATTATTAAAATATGTTATTAAAAGTAAATATAATAATAAAATACTATAATATATTAAATAAAAAATAATAATAAGCTATATATTATTATAAAAATAAAGTTACTATTCATCATCTTTCATCAACAATATATAATATATAACTAGTTGGTTTTCTCCTGCGCTATGCGGTGGTAACTCAGTTAGTATCAGTTTGGTTGAATTCATTTTGATACCGATACTCGCTATAGTAACTGAAAGAGAAAACTAAAGAAATAAAGTCGTGATATTGTCACATCTTTTACATCAATTAAAAACCTTAAAAACGAATACTGGTTTTTGATATTGTCGATATCGCCATATCGGTACCGAATTTATTTGGTCGAAATCGGTTAGTTTCGTTACATATCGAGACTCGTATAGTTTACAATGTTATTTGGTCGAAATTGATTAGATTCGTCACATATCGAGACACATATAGTTCACAATAAAAAATAATTTTTTTAATAATGTTATCGGCACTCGTATAATATACAATACAAAAAAATATGTTGTTTTGAATAAAAATATGTAAATACTATACATCGTCGATTCCGGTTCTATTTGGTATGATAACGGCACAATATTCATTTTCATGGAAATTTATATCATAATGTTTAAAAGTATAGTTACATAGTTAGATTAAAAAACCCAAAATGAGCAAGTTACTAAAATATAAATTAAATGATAAATAATCTTTTATTAAAAAACTTATAAAGAATGTATAAAAAATTGAAAACACTATTCATCGCGAATTCAAATTAATATGTATAATAATAATAATGTATAATAATAATATTATATATAATATAATATAATATATATAGTTAGATTCTTTCCGTGCGGTGGGTGCTGCTATCATACCAAATCGTGTCAAAACTGACTGAACAACATCTATATTGGTATCTACATTTATTTTTGTTGTTTTTGCTCTCGATAAACTGACACTCTATCGTTATCATACCACACCGGACCAAACCGAACAGCATCGGTACTTGTATGTTTTTAATGTTTTTCTATTTAATAACAAATAACATTGGTTTGGGTAATATTTTTTATCGTTTTTCTTTTGATAAGCTGACACCGTATAGCTATCATACTGAACAACACGCATACCAGTACTTATATTCATTTTTATGGTTTCCGAATTTAAAAAAATCAGTTATACAGCTCTGTTCGCAACAATAAATGAATATTGGTACAAGTATAGCGATAATTTGAATCGATCGATCCATCAGTGTCGGTACCGATGTCCGTCTTTATTGTTTTTAGCTGATATAAATCATGTGTTGATTTCTATACCAAGTGTCTGTATCGTATCGGTGCTATAACGGACAGAACCCAATCAATACAATGCCCACGGTAACGTACTATCACATCACAACGCATGACCGGAATAAAAATAAATAAAATTGAATAATAAATAATAAAAATCAAATTGAATTGGATTTAGATTTTTTTAAAAGTTAACGAATGCAGGTTATTACTAAAAAATCAAATTGAATAATAAATAATAAAAATTAATAAACAAATTCTTAAGTATTAATAATTACTATTAAACATAAAAAAACAAATAATAAAAAACGACAAAACACTATTCATCGAGAGTTTGTTTTGATATGTATAATAAAAGTAAATATAATAATAAACTATTATATAAAATTAAATAATAAAAACTATATATTATTATAAAAATAAAGTTATTATTCATCGTCCTTCGAAATCAATATATATAATATATATATAATATATATATATATAATGGAGTATATGTGTAATGGTTTTAGTCCATCCTCTTTCATTTTTTACTTAATTAATGGTTTCTAAAGAGTCGACACACGCGTCGTAAGGTATTAGGTTTTTTTTTCTTTCAGCCTCACAATCAAGCAGCATTCTTACTGCCACTTCCACCTGCTTCTTCTCATCTCAATTCTCACAAAAAATAACTTCTTTCAGTCTCACAATCAAGCAGTGTTCTTACTGCCACTTCCACCTCCTTCTTCTCATCTAAATTCTCACAAAAAATAACTACAATATGTACAAATCTCGATTATTGAAACAACAAATTCGATCCTTAAATGGCTTCGAAGAAATCTAAGCACAACTTCGCACAAAAGAAGATCAGATTGAATAAAGATTAAAAGATGAAATTGAAGAAGAAGACATTATTGAGTTCAAACGCAGCAGCATCGGCGGCAATGAGTGGTATTTCTGTTTATTTTCTTCGTTTATTTTGTTGTGAATTTGAGTCTAAAAACCCTAATTGGACTTTAGAGTGTCATTGCATCGGCGGCAATGAGTGGTATTTCTGTTTATTTTCTTCGTTTATTTTGTTGTGAATTTGAGTCTAAAAACCCTAATTGGACTTTAGAGTGTCATTGCCCAATTCGATGGCTGCCTTTTCTCCTCTAACCTTAAATTCATTTGTTAGATCATTACCACATCATCGCTTTGGGAAATTGAGATTCGTTGATAATATGTATGTGATTCAGTTTGTCTTGATGTGGATAAGGACAATTTTGTAAGCAATTTACTAAAATATTGATTCGTTAATAATCTGTTTGTGTTGATTTGTGTTTGAAGGAATACTAATATCGTGAGGTCGAATTAAACCTTATCCCCGAGTTACATATAATTTAAAACATTGAGGAGTAACAAGATAATATGTAAGCCTTATGGACATTAATGCTCATGGGTGTTGTACATTTCAGCCATAATTGGCTTTCTAGAGACATGGATGTCATTTTGTTAGCCCTTCATGTGAAGGGAAATTATAGAGGTGGCAAAAGTGGTGGGCCGAGCAGGTTGGGTAACTGGTCAATTATAAGTTTATAGGTTTGTATATCATAATTGTAATTTCACATTGTCATTATTTAAGGCAATATGTAATAGTTTCTTTTGTGTTTCTTTTATTTATTGACTTTTAACTTGTATAAATTAAGTTGTAAAGCCCATGTATTACATGGGTTATAACCTAGTTTTCTTATAAAATAACTAAAAAAAAAATACATTCACGTACATCTATATACTCTTTCCATTGTTATCTCTCTTCATCACTACTCTCCTATATATCTCTCCCTCTCTCATGAATACCGATCACCACCAAAACTTGCCTTCCCCACCCTGATTGCATCTGTGGTCGCTAGAACCCTATGTGAAAACCCTAGTCGTTGCCTGAGAGTCCATAAACCACCACTTAAGAGTCAATTGTCGCTTGAGAGTCCATAAATCCTTTGTAAAATCCTAGTTGTCGCCTTAAATCACAATCGATCATCCCTTGTAGCATGTTACCACATACATGTGTTTGTTTTCATCGTCGATATAGCCACAGGCTACACCATCAATGACTAGAAACCGTCGTTGCAACCTAGATAGTCGTTGCCATTGAAGAAGATGAAGATAGATCGTGCTTGTTGATGACGAGACAAGTTCCCATAACTACTTGAACTACTTTTTGCTATTGTCGTGGGTTGGGTTTTGGCTTCTTTCCCTCAGGGTTGGGGTAAGTGGATGGAGAAAGAAAACAGTTTGAAAATATCTGAAATAATTTTGAATGAAAGTTATTAAATGTTTCTTAAAATTTACTAAATAATACATACTTTTTAGAACTTGGATATCCTTTTGGATTCTCAAATCCGAATCCAAAATTTCAGATATTCAAAATTCATATTCAAATTCAAGTATTGAAATCTACTATCCAAAAGTTTGGATATCTAAAAATCCGAATATTCGAATTTGAACATCCTTAAGCAGTACTATACCACAATGTAACTTTGTCACTATATTCTCTTATATTTATTTGCATAAACCGAAAAAAGAGTCAAAGTTAGCTTGGCTTGGCTTTTTCTGTTGGTAACAGATGCAACGGATAAAAAACAACATAAGTTATCAAAGGTGTTTGTTTTCTAATTTGACAATGTCATCAAAGGGAAATTGTTAGTTGTGAACCTTATGTAACGTACACCGGTCATTGAGGTTTTGTAAAAACAGTTTGCAAAAAGGTTTACAAAAAGATTATTAACGAATCAATATTTTAGTAAATTGCTTACAAATTTGTAATGATCTTGTTCTCCACAATTGTAGCATATCTTAGTGTTAGGTTTCTTCCTCCAGTCTTCTTCCTTGTGTCCAGATATTTTGCAGAAATTACAGTATATAGAGCATCTTCCAGAATGCTTTCTTTTGCAATACTTGCAGTAAGGAGTGGAAGTAGAACCTATATTTTTCCCACGGTTGGAATTTCCATAGCGAAGTTCTTGGGTAAGCTTCTGGACTAGGTTCTTCCTCTGGTTCTCTTCTTGTGTACGCACTAATTCATCAGTCAATGTATTTGCTAGTTCTACAGCTTCTTCTATAGTTTGAGGTCTAGCTGCCTTGACTACGTGTCTAATCTCACTGATTAATCCCCAGATGTAACAGAAGATTAATACTGGTTCTGGTGATGCTAGGGTTGGCACTATTCTGGCATATTCAAAGAATACAGTAGTGTAACCCTTACAGTCTACTCCAGTCATCCTATGGTTTAAGAACTTATTAGCTATCTGTTCTTTTTCATTAGGAGGACAAAATTTCCTTTCAACCATGTTCTTAAACTCAGTCTATTCCATATTATAGACTCTGTCACTTCCCCTAGACTGGAGGATATTGTTCCACCATTCTAAAGCTATGTTCTTAAACAGATTGGAAGCAAACATTATCTTATCCTCTTCTGCACACTTGCTTATTTTTAAGATTGCCTCAGTCTTTTCTATCCAGCGTAGAGCTGCAATGGCTCCTTCATTGCCCGAGAATTCTATTGGTTTACGCTGTGACTAGGTTCAGTAGGTGGTCGTTTACTTCTGCTATTACTTTTATTATTATCCGCTTCCTTAACTGTTTTGATAATATATGGCATAACGTCTATAATCCCTTGTGCCACTATGTGTTGGATGACACTATTATCTATCTAGTTTCCGTTATTATCGTTATTCTGGTTTTCTTGATTCACTTCGTTGTCCATCTGGATTATAAACATTTACCAAATATTAATATCACGAAACAATATTTAATGCGAATAATCACACAACAATACATTGATCCAAAATCGTCGTGCATTGCGACCTTTCCTCAATTTTATATATATGCATCTAGATCTATTACAAACACAACTGGAATTTAAAATACAATACTAGTATGCATTAGTAGATATTGGATATATATATATATATATATATATATATATATATTTTAACTTACACACACACACACACACATATATATTATTATTATTACTATTACTGACTGGGGTTCATCCAATATTGCATATTACGCTTGTCGTATTTCCAGACAAGTCTCTCCCCTATTTGTCTTATCTTCTCACTTTCATCTAACAACTCCTCACCAAAAGTGTGAAGTTCTTGCACATTCTCAGTGCTCATGGGTGGTGCGGGTGCTGGTATCGTGTCAGGGTACTGTGGCATTGGTTCTTCGTAAGGGTACAGGTTTTCTAGGATCTCCCTGATATATTGGTCATCATCAAAATATGGGTCTAGAGGGTCCAGGTTTGGATAGGGTGCTACTGGGTTTTGTATGGGCTCCTATAGTGGGTAGAGTTGTTGGTAATCCCTATGGTCATCAAACCATGGGTCATAATCTAGAGGATGGGGTGCTGGGACTCTAGGGATTTCAGCTGGGTCGAAAGCAGGTAATGGAATTTGGTCTCCTGGGTTGGGTTCGATTTCCATAGGTTGTGTTGGGAATAAGGGTAGTGGCTGTGGTGCTATGATTTGTTCTAGGTTCAGGTCTGCGGCTGTGGTAGCTAGTATGTGGAAATTGGTCAGTCTCCCATTGATTATATCCTGAGTTTGGGCATTCATCTCCCTATTCGTGGCTGCTAAAGCTCGCTGTTGCTGTAACTTTCTCATTCTTTTTCAACGCTCGTGAGCTCCCCGACTGAACCATCCTCTCTTTTAGGTAGGGAATGGTTATTCGGATTGTGCTTTGAATACGAAAATCCCTTCTTTGGTGTTAGCTGAGTACCCCATGGGGGTAGGCTGGGAAAAAGTTCCTTCGTCCCTAGGAGAGCTGGACAATTGACGATAAGCGTCTGATGGTCCTTGATCACTCATACTGTAGACTGACAAATTGTCAAATAACACAAAACAATAATATACAGATATGCACGTAATCACGTAGATTATTTTCTAACAAAATGAATAAAATTTTGGTGTCAGTAGAACACTTATGTGGCTGAATCAGTGGCTGTAGCTCTGATACCACCTTCTGTCACAACCCCTGGCCCCTAATTACCTGGGAACGGGCGGCTGCGAACTCAGATTTAGTGGTATCGGTGTTTATCAATTTGGCAGCGGAATTCACATCAGGACCGTAGTTAGGAAATATTTTATCAGAGTAAAATACCATATTTTTATAATAATAAACACATGGGAAATTTCAAAGTTTCCATTACATCATGTTTGTAGGGATAAACCCTAATTTATTGAATAAAACATCTTCTTTATTTAGGTAACTTTTATAGCCACTTTTTTAAGTCTTCAGTGCTGTCCAGCTGGCTTCTAATTGGCTTTCACATTTTGTCACCTGAAACGCATTTAAAAACATTCTGTCAGTGAGAAATACTGGTGAGTGAATCCCAATTTAATCAAGAAGAGTTTTATCATTTTACAGTATTGAGAGCGATTACAATGTTTATATCTACACAATTACTCATTCAGTATTGTCAATCCTGAATGGTGGGTCATATTACTCATTGGCTATCTCGTTGTCCAATGGTAACATGTTCCACATTTTGTATACAAAACCCCAACATACCGGCAGTAATTGAAGAATTACAAAGACTCAATCACTGCTAATTATAATTTAAAATAATTAAGGTTTTGTAAAAACAGTTTGGAAAAAGGTTTACAAAAAGGAGATTACTCACATTGTTATTTTAGATATTTCCTTTGTGTGTTTCCTGGTTATAATCTATAAATTAAACAGTGCACACACGTTAGTATAATAACCCAAATTTACATTAGTTATACCCTCCCCGAGACAGAACTCCAATGACTACGTCGAGCAGAGCCTCAACAGCCGTTACGGAGCGCTAGATCAATCGGACAGCGTATCTAATACGTAACCAGGGGTTAAAATACTTACAACGAGGCAGAGCTTTGCTATTTTAGTGGTTATAATTCCCGGGTATAGTTTTAGCTTTAGAGAATTGAGAGATTTTCGAATTGTGAACGAGTTAGGACTGAAGGCCGATGGTTGCTATTTATAGGGTCTGATCCTGAGTTCCTCGCGCCCCGCATAAGCCTTAGCTTACTTCTTCGCGGCCCGCGAGCTAGGGGATCTAGGGCATAACTTGGTCTGGTCACAAGTGTAGGGTTGACACGATGCTGCCACGTGGCAGCTCAGGGTTTTGTCTGACCGCCAAGCTGTCACGCCCCGCGAATGATCTTGTGTAGTCTGTTGCGCCCTGCGACAGACCATTAAATTTTGTTTTTATTTTTGAAAAATTAAAGTATTTAGGGCCTATTTCTCGTATACGGGGTGCATTTTAGGACGTATATGGACATTCTAAATATTTTAGGATATATTTAGGAGTGTCGGAAATATTTTAGGAGGGTTGTTATAAAAAACACCACATTCCAGGGATGCTAGATAGCACTGATTCTATGTATCTTGTGTGGAGGATGTGTCCTATAAAGTTACAAGGCCGTCGGTATATGAGAGGTGATCAAGAATACCCAACGGTCATGGTCGAAGCGCTCGCGTCACAAGATTTATGGTTTTGACGTGTGTATTGTGGACCGCCCAGATCACTAAATGACATCAATGTTCTCCAAGAGTCTCCAATCTACCTCACTGAACGGAATGGAACCGCACCTAAGTGTCCATTTCAATTGAATGGACATACATACAAACGTGGATACTATTTAACCGACAGGATATACCCTACTTGGTTAAAGTTTGTGAAAACGTTTTCATATCTCGTCAATCCGAATGGGAAGAAATTCATGAAACTGCAAGAAGGAGCAATAAAAGATGTGGAATGGGCTTTTGGTGCCCTAAAAGGAAAGGGGTATACTTAGGAGACATTTGCATGCTATGATGATCGGAGTGTCGCGCTCCGGTCAAAGATAATATTTATAGTCCCAAATTACCCTTAACAAATAGTTAGTGGTAGTAAGGGGTCGAACCACGAAGAGTATGTGGTTTGCGAGTGGATTCGATTGAATTATCAAAAGATGTCACAATTATGAAGCTTGCTAATTTGTTTTTGTGATTTTTAATTGATTTTTAAAAAGATGTTGAAATGCGAATAACAAATGAGTTGGATTAACTAAAGGAAATAAACAAACAATTGCAAGAAACGTAATTGATAGTTTGAAAACAAGATATGTAAACAAGGTTCACACCCGGTTCGGTGATTGAAGTCCTAGGGTTTCTACACGTTTTAGATTCGATTCAATTGCAAATATGATTAACAAATCTAGTTTTACAAGGCTTAGGAGCCAAGAGCTATCAACGTCGTAAGTGACGGACCACAATGCACTTCGTTACCAAGAACATGTAAACTCTAACCTAGATAAGGCATAATTGCACATAAACATTTCGCAAAGTCAAATTTAATCTTCACTCGACAATTCACGAATACAATACCAATGCAAGACAATTATCATAAGTTTCAAAATCAAATCACAACTTGTCACAAACTGAATCTCTAATACAATGTTTAAACCCTAAGAACTTACAAAAACCTACACCGGGGTGAAACCTCCAAGAATTAGCCGCTCATGGTCGAAGAGGCACGATCAACGGATGATTGAAACTTGAATTGGCTCATCTTTGAAGGTTGAATATGGATGAATGGGTGAATGATTAGGGTTGTGGATGGTTGGTGATGGTGAAGTGAAAGATGAATGGAATAGTGATGAATTAGGGTTCTTGATTGTGATTCGGATCTTGATACGGGTGTTAGAGATGATGGTAGGTAGGTTGGTAATGATAGATAGATGATAATAGGCTCCAAAATCAAGTTCAAAACTCTATCCAATGTGTAACTCCTGAAAATTAAATGCCCAAAAATGTTTTTGAATCATTCTAACCCTCAAAGAAACAACAATACGCGTCTTCAACATTGGGGAGCCGTCGCCGACGGCCTGAATCCCCGCCGGCGACGGTTTGTATTTGTTCAATTGTGGCTGACGGCGTATCTCGCTGTCTACGGACATGACAGGCGACGAAACTTTTCAACAACCGTCGGCGACGGCCCATATGGGCGTCGGCGACGGTGCCCGGGTGTTTCGACTTCCATTTTTCGCGTTCCTTGCTCCTGGTATACCCGTTTCACTTCCCGGTGACTCGTTTTTCATCCCGGTGACCCGTAGAGCTCCCGAAAAGCTCCTTAAACTCTGTTAAACCTGTAAAACACAAATTTAATTTAAAGTAGGCCATTCGAAATTAAAAGTTACGTAAAAACATTAACTCAAACATTAACGAGCACCGTTATTCGACCATGCATCACATCCCCACACTTGTATTTTGCTTGCCCTAAAGCAAATCTGTTTTTCACTTTCACATGGGTCCAACAAGGAATACACTCCCCATTCCCGAGATGAAGGTTAAGGTCTATTGTCATACAAAAGTTCAAACTCTTTACAATTTCCAACATATTTAACGGTAAGGTAAACAATCACATATGCAATGGTTATCCAAGATCAACCCGCCCGTGAAACTAACAAGTTATGCACATCCCTCACAATGTTCTCTCCACTCGGTTCATAAATTGGCTAATTTTTATAATGTATTAGCACTTCAAAGAATAATCGCTCCAAACCGATTAAAACACATACCCGCATAGGCTTGCAACTTAATCATTCTCCACCACTGATCACGAATACTAAGCACAAGTCATAAGGTCTTTGTAAGGGTTGTAACGAGGCTAGGCTAAGGGTAGGAAATAGGATATTTAAAGTGGCTAGGGTGATGAAAATTCAATTTTTTATTACAAACCACTAAACTAAATGAAACTAAATATAAACATCAACTATGAGGCAACAACTTTCGCCTTTTATTCAACAACTACTAACACTTCTTTTTGTGTTTTTCTCAACGCTTTCTCAATTCTTTTTTTCATAACATTTTCTGATTTTTTTTATGCAAACAATCAAAAAACAACTATATAAATACGACTCCTATAATCGAATTTCCATCACGCGGGTTTAAAAGAAAAAGGTTTAAGGTTATGGGCTATATGGTGATCAAACGAAAGGATTAGGCTCAAAATTGGCTACTAGGGGATAATTTTTTTTTGGGTAAGGATATAAAAATGGTGTAAAATGGAAAAGGTTTACCTAATGCCTTAATCATTCTCGTGCTTGTATTCGGTCTATGGTCTCAAACATATCAAAAGTTGCAAGTTCTACAATACATGACTAATGATCCACTCAAACAAAGAAACATAGGTATGTAATCTATGATATAAAAGTGGCTCAAAACCTCACATATCTAAAAGGGTATGGTATGTGACATGCATAAAATACTAGTTTCTTAGGCGGATTATTCCCAAATAACCACCCGCTAAATACCCGTCATGCTATTAATTCGAACTTGACCATGACACAAGACCAAATGGGTTGTGACATCCCTCGTTGACTTAGTTAGTTGTGCCTTAAGATCGCTTTTGAAACAAGACATTTTTGAAAAAAAATTGAAATTTTCCCCCATCCCCACACTTGAGGTAAACATTGTCCTCAATGTGTAGTGTTTAAATGAACGGGTCAAAATCTAAAACTTTTACTACTCCCCCATCCCCATACTTGAGGTAAACATTGTCCTCAATGTGTAAGAACTAGAGTTTTTAAAACGCACAAGGGATGTGACACAGCTAACCTCCCCAAAATTTCACCCCGAAAAATAAAATACAATTTACAATCCACTTATTTGCTAACTAAAAAAAATCAAAGGTAAAAAGAAACGTATGCACCTGATTTTTGAGCTCTTTCCTCGTGTGCTCCTCTTCTTTTCAAGAAAGCGGTCGTCCCACGAACATAATGTACCTACAAATCTTAACCCTTGTGTAGAAGCATGCTTCTCACAACCATCAAAATTTGTTAGTTACCTAGTTCTACCACTTTTATGAAAAATATTACCAAGCCATACGTTATTTCACTTTGATTTATGTGGAAAAATAAATTACAACAATAACAAACCTAACTCACTTTCGTAGGAATCACGGTTGCATTTGGCTTATGCAACAAGCCCTTTTAAACCCCACAATAGCTTGGGAGGATGAGAGGTCTCGTGAGGGTTATATATGGAACACACCCACAACGTTCATTTAACTAGGCAAAAATTAAATAATAACGAAATAGAAATAAAGAAAACAAAAAATACAACAACAACAACAACAACACAAAACAAAACATAACTTGCCTTCACCGCTGATATCTCTCGTTAGGGTTAACTGGCGGGTTTGGCTGGTATGGATAACCAGTGAGGGCCTCAAACATCTCCCTATAGTTATCAAGTGGACTCTGCTCTCCTTGAGGTGGCGGTTGGTAGGGAATCAGGATGAAGCTGGAGCCTACTGCCTTAGGCCAGTGAGGGGTTGGATCGGATGGGCCTCGTGGATGGGGGAGGTTGGGGTAATCGGTCCACCCCGAGTGTTCGGCATAAGGGAGGCCGGCTTCATAGTCTCTTCTATGTCTCTCCTGATCGTGGAGAATTTTGGCCTTATTAATAGCCATTTGGTTAGAGACATATAAGGCACTCCAACGGCGTCATTCCAATTCTATTTGTTCATTTTGACGCCTTGCCTCTTCTTCCTCCCATGCCCGTCTTTGGGCCCTATCTTCCTCTTGCAATTGTAACAAGCGTTCCATTTGTTTCTCCATCCTCTCACGATAAGATGCTTGGAAAGCCCACTGTTCTTGCGTGTAGCCCCCTTGCGTCTCTTCCCATGCTTTCCTTCTCGCCTCGTGTTCTCTCCCTTCGCCTATACATGCCGAGACGTTATCATAAATCGCTTGTTGCCCGCGGTTACAATTCCTGTACGCCGGCCCCTGCCTTTGATTCACAAAATCTGCTACATCGGCAGAAATTTCCCGATGTTTCCGCCTGTATCTCTGCCTTGGTCCCCGCGGACCGGAAGGCTTCGTCTCATCCTCCATATCAACCATCTCCTATTCTTCATCACCCTCTTCATCATCACCCCTATCAGTGAACCTGTAACTGTGTCCTTGTTCATCCTCAACTGTGTGAAGATGACCAAAAACCTTAACTGTTATCCTCCAATGTCGCTTCATGGAGGCGAAGTCAAACTGATCGATGGGTTTAGACACCCACAACGATTCTTGGGGCAACGCGTTTTGCTGCAAAATCATCGCACTGATTAACCTCACGTAAGGGACCATCTTCCGTTTATACGACTCCCTTGTATCCCATGTGTTTATCATCACGATTTGACGCCATGATAGCCTTGGCGTCCCATACAACAATGAATGCAAAACCCGACAGTCGGGTGCCTTCACTGTCCCGTGGTCCCCAAACCGCACCATAACATTCTCCAATGAAATGCCTTGTAATATTCTGCCTTCCAAAGACAAATCATTTCAGGATTCCCCTGCACCCCCAGAACCTAGCAATACCGATGCTAGCATTTGATCCGGATCAGCCGTGTTTGCCTTGTTATCTGGAAAATGGTCGTAGTCATAGTAATCATATGCTTCAACCCCAAGCGAATCAAATCTCGCAATGGCATTCATGTGCTCAAATGACATAATCATTTGATTCTTGCCAATGTTGCTGATCAACTGCCACGTAGGAGCCGACCCATCAGAATGTTCAAACCGTAGAGTCGACAACCATTCACAAACCGCGCCCAAATACACCCGGGTGGTGATATCCTCGCACCAATCGAGTACTCGTTCCCACCCAATCTTTTCAAACCTTTGAACTATGACAATTTTTCAAAATTCTTCGACATTCACCGTACGCTCACATACTACTCTATCGGGTACGGGCTTTGAAACACCCGTGACCATCTTCATCCTCCACATCTTTGCCTCTAATCTTTTGTTTCGGTACCGGGAAAGAGCCTTATGCTTTTCGTCTTTCCAAACTGAGGCCGACCTACTATTCTTGGCCTCCTCCCAATCCCAATCCTGTCTATAGAGTTGCCCATCACCTTCTTCCACATTGCTTAGTTGTTCCCATCGTCTTTGAAAGTGCCCCGAGCCTGAACCAGCTCCAGAAGATGAACCTTTCCCGGAAGTTTTTGCTTTCTTTCTTCCTCCGAACATAGCTACAATCAAAAGACAAAACAACAATTAGCATACCCAAATCTTCAAACAATCTCAAACTTTGAACATAATATGTGATGTTGAATTTCAATCAATAATTAGATGTAAAATCACCTTTTTAAACTTCCAAAGTCGCATATTTTATCATCTACATATCACTTAAACATGTTCATTCACAAAATTTCTCAAAGTTTCATGGTTTCAACAATATTCATCATCACAATTATGTTCAATCATGCAACTAACTAGTGTAATCACATCACTAAGACTAGAGCATGTTCAAATCCCACCCAAATCAAGTAATCATTCTTAAATTCATGCTAAAACATCATACATTATGATAAACAACCTACTCTTAAACAATAAGCTTAAAATTTCGGAAGAAATCAACAATCCATATGAAAATCATGCATAAATTAAATGAAATTTCATACCTTAAGTGTAGATGAACAAGAAAAACTAAGAAAAAGTGCAAAGCAAAGGACTTTGATGAACACCCTTCAAAAACCCTAAAAATCACGCACAGAGATCTTGCAAACGAGCAAGAGTTGATGAAAATCGTGATGGGGTTTTTTTCCTCTCGAAAAAATACACAAAATAGGCTCAAGAATCAAGTGATTTGGCTGAGAATCGAAGAAGTTATGAGAGTTGAAGGATTAGGGTTCTAGAGTGGAGGTTTGGGGAGGATGAAGATGGAGGAGAGAGTATCGTGGAAAGTTGAGATGATTGGATGATGTTTCTGGATGGTTGGGGAGTATGAGGGTATTTGCGGTCCTATGTGTGGTCATATTTACGTTTTGTTTTGATTTGAGAGGGTTAAAAAGGATTTGGGTACGATACTAGGCATTTAGCAACAGGTTGCGTCAGATGGAAATTCGGCGACCGTCGGCGACGGTAAGGAGTCCCGTCGGCGACGGTTTACGGAAATGGGACTTGTGGGCGACGGTTAAAGTCGCTGTCTACGGACGAATTTGGGCGACGGTAACTTTGAGAGTCCGTAGGCGACGCACACTTCAACCGTCGGCGACGGTTCGCTGAAACTCTTTTTTTATATGAAAAATAGAAGGAAAATTAGCAGCTTTTTATAAAAGAACTATATATATACAAAAATCCTAAAAAAATTTAAAAATCTTTTTGTAATTTTTTGTAAGTTAAATTTTTAAAACACGAAAACCGTTAACGGCCCTACCACCCCCAAAAAGTCGTGTATTGTCCTCAATACACACAAATAAGTCTAAAAACATACCTTTTGTCTTCAAGACCCATTTGGAATGTCCGGACTTCACACAATCACAAGGGTTAGTACAGGATGAAAAACGATTACCACAAAGATACTCAAACAATTAAATAAATTGTACATAACTTTACAAAACTCATTACCGGTCCTTTCAGTTGACCTCATAAGTTGGCACACTTACCACAAAGTTCACCAACTCCACATTCTCATCCTTTTTCTCATTATTACCGTCAAGGAACGGTTTAAGGCGATGCCCATTAACCGTTTGCTTCGACCCATCCTTTGGGTCCTTGATTGTAACATCTCCAAGTTTCCCGACCCGTGTAATCACGTACGGGCCCATCCATTTGCTCTTTAGCTTACCGGGAAAGTATTTAAGCCGTGAATTGTATAGCCAAACCTTTTGACCCACTTCAAACTCCTTCGGCTTCAATTTTGCGTCATGTGGCCTCTTCATATCATCCTTGTATTTCGAGGCGCACTCATACGCTTCTTCCTTAAGCTCCTCCAACTCGCAAAGCTTTAATTTCCGCTCCTTTCCTGCATCGTCATATTTCATGTTAACTTCTTTTATAGCCCACCATGCATGATGCACCAGTTCACCCGGTAAGTGACAGTTTCGCCCATGTACTAAATGATAAGGTGTAGTTCCAATAGGTGTTTTATGAGCCGTTCTATAAGCCCATAAAGCACCATTCAACTTCGTCGACCAATCCTTTCGGTCGGGTTGAACGGTCTTTTGCAAAATTTCTTTTATTTGCCTATTGGAAACCTCCACTTGACCGCTTGTTTGTGGGTGGTTAGGGGTAGCGATTCGATGGTCAACACCATACCGTTTCAAGAGTTTGCCAAAGTTAAAATTCTTAAAGTGAGATCCCCCATCACTAATGATCACTCGGGGAATCCCAAATATAGAAATTATGTTTGTTTGTACAAAATTGCAAACAACGGTTTGGTCATTCTTCTTGGTGGCAATCGCTTCGACCCACTTAGATACATCATCGACCGCCACCAGGATGTATAAGTTGCCATGCGAATTAGGGAATGGGCCCATGAAATCGATCCCCCACACATAAAAAATATCTACAATGAGGATCGGTTGTAGGGGCATTTCATCCCCTTTTGAAATACCCCCCCAACTTTTGACACTCAACACAATTTTTAGCGAAGTTAAAAGCATCCTTGAAAATAGTCGGCCAATAAAGACCGCTATTGAGCACTTTGTGCCCAGTTTTGTGACCACTGAAATGGCCCCCACAAGCAAATGAATGCAAGTGCATCAAGACGCTAGGAATCTCCTTGTCGGGTATGCATCTTCGAACGACTTGATCCGGACATATCTTGAATAAGTTCAGTTCTTCCAACGTGTAGTACTTGATTTGAGATAGGAAGTATAACCTCTTCCTTCTATCCCAATGAGCCGGTAAGTCACCTGTGACCAAATAATTAACAATATTAGCATACCATGGTAATATTGAAACCTTTAAAATTTGCTCATCTCGGAAGTTCTCATTAATCTCTTCACGGGAAGAATCCTCCTCCACAACCAATCGAGACAAGTGGTCCGCAACCACATTCTCACTCCCTTTCTTGTCTCTAATTTCCAAATCAAACTCTTGTAGCAAGAGAACCCATCGGATTAATCTCGGCTTTGAATCCTTCTTGTCCATGAGATACCTAACTGCAGAATGGTCAGAATATACAATGACCTTAGTACCCCATATATAAGCACGGAATTTATCCAATGCATATACCACCGCAAGTAGCTCTTTCTCGGTAGTTGTATAATTTAACTGTGCATCCGAGAGAGTCTTACTTGCGTGCGTAGTAAATGGCATCCGGTTTCTTGTCTACCCGTTGACCCAATACGGCCCCCACCGCATAATCACTTACATCACATATACTTTCGAATGGTAATGACCAATTCGGTGACTGCGAGATTGGGGCCACAACCAACTTTTTCTTCAACACATTAAAGGCATTTTGGCAATTTTTATCGAAATCAAAAGTTTTATCCTTTAACAACAAATTACATAGGGGTTTTGTTATATCACTAAAGCTTTTTATAAACCGCCTATAAAACCCCGCATGCCCTAAGAATGACCGAATACCCTTAACACTTGTGGGATAAGGCAAAGTGGCTATGACTTGCACTTTTGCTCTATCCACCTCAATCCCACGACTCGAGACGACATGCCCCAACACAATCCCTTCTTGAACCATAAAATGGCTCTTTTCCCAACTCAAAACAAGATTTTTCTCAACACATCTTTTTAAAACTTTTTCGAGTTGGTCGAGGCATGTATCAAATGATGACCCAAATATTGAGAAATCATCCATGAAGATTTCCAAAGACTCCCCCACCATATCTGAAAAGATACTCATCATACACCTTTGGAAGGTGGCGGGGGCATTACAAAGTCCAAAGGGCATTCGCCTAAATGCGAAGGTACCGTATGGACAAGTAAAAGTAGTCTTTGCTTGGTCTTCCGGATGTATAGCAATTTGCTTGTATCCGGAATAACCATCCAGAAAACAATAAAATTTTTGTGCGGCCAATTTCTCAACAATTTGGTCAATAAATGGCAAAGGGAAATGATCTTTGGAACTTGCAGCATTTAACGTCCTATAGTCAATACAAATACGCCACCCGGTTACCGGCCGAGTGGCGACCTCTTCACCTGCGTCATTTGTGACGACTTGAATGCCCGCTTTCTTAGGAACTATTTGTGTCGGGCTTACCCATTGGCTGTCCAAAATAGGGTATATGATACCCGCATCTAGCCACTTCAATACCTCATTCTTGACCACTTCTTGCATGTTCGGATTTAGTCTCCTTTGTGTGTCGCGAGAAGGACTCATGCCATCTTCCGTGATGATCTTGTGCATCACCACCGAGGGACTAATTCCCTTCAAATCCACAATGGTCCACCCGATAGCGGCTCTATGAGTGACCAAAACTCTCATCAATTTCACTTCTTGCTCCCAGGTCAAATTAGATGCAATGATAACCGGGAGCGTGCTACCTTCACCCACATAAGCATACTTAAGATGCTTGGGTAGCACCTTCAACTCTAACACCGGAGGCTCTTCCAATGATGGCTTTAACTTTGTGTCAATGCTTTCCGGAAGGCTTTCCACTTGATGTGTCCAAGTGGTCCTTCCTTCCCTTGCCGCCATAACCTCCAACTCTTTCACTTCTTCATCCATGCTCCGATTCGTCTCTCCTTGTAATCTGTCAAACATGAAACATTCCTCTATTGTGTTTTCCTCTTCGACACTAATGTCGCAGAGAGGTATACACTCGTCAACGATGTCCGCCATATAGCATTCATCGCCGACTAGAGGATCCGTCAATCCCGAAAAGACATTTAACCGCAACCGACGGTTACCAAAAGTCATGTCGATCGTACCCGATTTGCAATTAATTTGGGCATTCGATGTTGCCAAAAATGGTCGACCGAGGATCACCGTTGGTTGGTTGGTTCGGTCCAAAGTAACATAATCTAATACAAGAAAGTCCACCGGATAGTAAAGGTCCTCGACCTTGACTATTACATCCGTGACTATCCCACGGGGTAGTTTAGGGGTCAAATCGGCTAACACCACGGTGGTGTTTGACACTTGAAGTGGACCAAAATCATATTGGTCATATAAACTACCCGACAAGATACTCACACTTGCTCCAAGATCCAAAAGTGCCCGAGTCATTTTAAATTCACCGACTTGTATTGAAATAATGGGCGTCCCCGGATCTTGAAGTTTTGGTGGAAGTGCACCCGAAAGAATTGAACTCACATTTTTAGTTAAATCAAGTTTCTTAGGAAACTTGTGAGTCCGTTTTTGGGTGCATAAATCTTTCAAGTATTTAGCATATGAAGGTACTTGCTTGATTGCGTCTAAGAGTGGTAAATTGATTTTAACTTGTTTAAAAATTTCCCACATCTCTTCTTGTTGTGGGCTTCGTTTATTTACCACTTTCTTAGATGGTCCCAACAAAGCTTCGGGATAAGCGGCGGTATTAACCTCCACACCCTTTTCCTTAGCCTTTGGGACGCGAATGGTTACAACGGGTGTATTTTTATTTATTTTTAAGTCATTTTTATTTTGACCCGTTTGACCGTTATTACCTTCATCATCACTTGCATCTTCCACCACCCCTTCAACAAACTCGGGTGGTGGTGGCTCAACACCGTTATCTATGACTCGACCACTACGTAAAGTAATTTTATTAATTGGTACCTCACATGTGTTCTTCGAGTTCGACCCTTGATGCTTAGGGTTCACCGTGGTATCACTTGGAAGTCCTCCTCCACTTCCACGAATTTGAGCCATCTCTTGAGCAAGTTGCCCCACTTGCTTCTCTAGCGCCTTATGAGATTTATCCCTTACTTCAAACTCTTTCCTCACTTCGGTTGTAAGGGTACTCATAGCATTCATGAGAGCATCCATTTTAGAATTGAACGAGTCGTCACCTTGGGAGTTAGAAGCATTACCCCCATTTCCACTTTGGTTGTAACCACGTTGATAATTACCTTCACGGTTTTGATACCCTTGGTTACCCCCTTGATTATAATTCCTTTGATAACCCCCTTGGTTACCACCTTGCCGGTTGTTATACGAGGAACCACCTTGACCACCTTGATTACCCGATTGAAAATTCGGATTCATTTGATTCGAGGCATTACCATACCAGAAA
Organism: Helianthus tuberosus; assembly: GCA_030545235.1. Classification (NCBI taxonomy): domain Eukaryota; kingdom Viridiplantae; phylum Streptophyta; class Magnoliopsida; order Asterales; family Asteraceae; genus Helianthus; species Helianthus tuberosus. The sequence continues at coordinate 158,810,472 of CM060444.1, forward strand.
TTAGGGTGATTTCTCAAACCCGGATGGTAAGTGTTGGAATTCATGTCGTATTGCTTTCGATCCCCATACACTTGATTTACCTCCTCGGTGTAATCACTCGGCCCCGTTGGACATTGCTCGGTTCTATGGCCGATATCTCCACACTCTTCACACACTGCGAATTGAACCGCATTCACCTCCTTCTTCTTCATACGAGTCATTTCCCGTTCTAAGGTAGAAATTCAATCCTTAGAATCAAGATCGGGAAGTGATCGGGAAACGGGATGTTCCTTGGCTCTATCGGCTGATTCCTTTTCTTTAGACCGCTTGCTCATCCGCTCGAGGAATTCCCAATCATCATCTTCATGATTGCTCAATAAGGTTCCGTTGCTCATTGACTTGAGGCGATTCCACGTCGCATCATCCAAACCACGTACAAAACACTTCACCAACTCCCACTTTTCTATTTGGTGATGTGGGCATTTCCGAATCAATTCTTTGTACCTTGTAAACGCTTCATGCAATGGTTCGCTTGATAGTTGGCGGAAAGACCTAATTTCGTCTCTAGCATCATCGGTCTTCGCCATCGAATAGTATTCATCTAGAAAAACTTGTTGCATCTCACCCCATGTCCGAATACTATTCTCCAGAAGTGTAAGAAACCACTGCTTCGCTTTGTCTTTTAGCGAAAACTGGAATAATTGAAGCTTGACCTCCTCCAATGCAAAGTTGTGCCCCCCGATAGTGTTACAAATGTAGGAAAACTCCGCCAAATGCGTGTACGGTTCATCATTAGACCTCCCATTGAAGTGGGGAAGTATATTGATCTCTTCTATCACCTCCCCTATCACCTCTTCGGTTTCCACCTTGGTTACCCCTTTGATTACCCCTCCCATGAAACGAGGAATCCAGTTAGGGTTAGCATTATTGTTGTTGTTGTAAAACCCATCATTCCGGTTCCTTTGGTCGTTGTTCCGGGGTTGGCGGTTGTTTTCGTAACCGTCATTTCTCCTATTCCCATACCCGTAATCATCGTTCCCCACAAAGTTGGCGTTTTGGTAGCCAAACTCATCGTCTTCAAACCCTCTTGCATTGTAGATGTTGCCTTGATTCACATACCCCCAATCTTTGTCATCATTAGCCCGATCATCGTAATATCCCCCATCATCCGAATATTCCGTATGAACACTCACATGTTCCGGCGATTGATAACCGGGAACACTAAACGGCTCATTATCGGGGATGGCGTTTCTCAAATCATCGATGTTAAAGAACGGGTCTTCATTCACGGGATTGCCACGATCTCAATTGCCTCTACGGTCGGAATTGACATTCCGGTCATCGAGGTGAATGGGTAAGGAATTTTGTCGGTGAAGGTTTTGTTGTTGGGGTGTTCTTTGGGTGTTGTTGGGATTTTGGTTTCGGAAAGGTGGTGTGGGTGGTCTAGAGTTGTTATTACCACCCGGTTGGTCTTGAGGTATAGGTTGAATATTTGGAGCGGGATTTAAATTGCTTCGGTATTGGAATTGGTTCGGGTTTTGGGTTTGATTGAGGTTTTGTTTTGAGTTTTGGTTTGCCATCGAATCGGTTTCAATGGTCGGTGTGAATTGTGGTGTTTGATTGGTTTGATTAGAAGCAAGAGTTGCTTCTAACCGGCTTGCTAGGTTTCTTCTTGCTACTCTTTCGATTTCTGGTTCGTAGACTAATAGTGAAGTCCTCCCGGAGTTTCACGTATGCATGCACTACCTGTAACCTGCACAAGTAACACACCCGCGTAACAAGGAAAAAGACAAAGTACAAAAAGAAACTAAACACTTAAACAGATAATCACACAAATTCAAACAATAATCCAAACACAAAGCGCACGCACTCCCCGGCAACGGCGCCAAAATTTGATCGGAGTGTCGCGCTCCGGTCAAAGATAATATTTATAGTCCCAAATTACCCTTAACAAATAGTTAGTGGCATTAAGGGGTCGAACCATGAAGACTATGTGGTTTGCGAGTGGATTCGATTGAATTATCAAAAGATGTCATAATTATGAAGCTTGCTAATTTGTTTTTGTGATTTTTAATTGATTTTTAAAAAGATGTTGAAATGTGAATAACAAATGAGTTGGATTAACTAAAGGAAATAAACAAACAATTGCAAGAAACGTAATTGATAGTTTGAAAACAAAATATGTAAACAAGGTTCACACCCAGTTCAGTGATTGAAGTCCTAGGGTTTCTACACGTTTTAGATTCGATTCAATTGCAAATATGATTAACAAATTTAGTGTTACAAGGCTTAGGTGCCAAGAGCAATCAACGTCGTAAGTGACGGATCACAATGCACTTCGTTACCAAGAACATGTAAACTCTAACCTAGATAAGGCATAATTGCACATAAACATTTCGTAAAGTCAAATTTAATCTTCACTTGACAATTCACGAATACAATACCAATGCAAGACAATTATCATAAGTTTCAAAATCAAATCACAACTTGTCACAAACTAAATCTCAAATACAATGTTTAAACCCTAAGAACTTATAAAAACCTACACCGGGGTGAAACCTCCAAGAATTAGCCGCTCATGGTCGAAGAGGCACGATCAACGGATGATTGAAACTTGAATTGAGTCATCTTTGAAGCTTGAATATGGGTGAATGGGTGAATGATTAGGGTTGTGGATGGTTGGTGATGGTGAAGTGAAAGATGAATGGAATAGTGATGAATTAGGGTTCTGGATTGTGATTCGGATCTTGATGCGGGTGTTAGAGATGATGGTAGGTAGGTTGATGATGATAGATAGATGATAATAGGCTCCAAAATCAAGTTCAAAACTCTATCCAATGTGTAACTCCCGAAAATTAATTGCCCAAAAATGTTTTTGAATCATTCTAACCCTCAAAGAAACAACAATACGCGTCTTCAACATTGGGCGGCCGTCGCCGACGGTCGGTTTGTATTTGTTCAATTGTTGCTGACGGCGTATCTCGCTGTCTACGGACATGACAGGCGACGAAACTTTTCAACAACCGTCGGCGACGGCCCATATGGGTGTCGGCGACGGTGCTCGGGTGTTTCGACTTCCGTTTTTCGCGTTCCTTGCTCCCGGTATACCCGTTTCGCTTCCCGGTGACTCGTTTTTCATCCCGGTGACCCGTAGAGCTCCCGAAAAGCTCCTTAAACTCTGTTAAACCTGTAAAACACAAATTTAATTTAAAGTAGGCCATTCAAAATTAAAAGTTACGTAAAAACATTAACTTAAACATTAACGAGCACCGTTATTCGACCACGCATCATATGACGGTGGACAAGATTATTAGCGTAACGTATACATGCGTGACACTACACAATATGATCTTAAAGGACGAAGGACGTGCGTTCTCACCGGTACACATTAGGGATCCAGTCGTCGAACCCATTTTTGACGATACAGTGCTTGGGTAGTTGATGGATACACATTATCGACTTAAAAATGATCTTCTCGTCCATCTTGCAGCTCAAAATTACCATACCTCGAGGAGAAAACGAGGGGTAGTATGTTTTTTTATTTTCTTTTTTGTATTTTTATTAGTTTGTTTTGAATTATGTATTTTTACTTTTTCAATGAAGTTTACTTTTCATCTAACATTTGACTTTTTTAATTAAAAAAATAGTTTATGGCATGGGTAGGTGCTGCTCGTGTTTACTGGCTAATGAGTACTTTGAATTAAATTTGACATGGAAGATGTTGGTTGAAACTAGCATACTTTCCCTTGAGTGCCCCTTCCTCCCTCATAAGGACACATACGTTTTCTTGAATTTTTTTATTTGGCTATCTCCTTACGATAGTACCAGAGTAGTGGGTTATTTAGATAGTCATAAATTAATCAACAAAATTGTTAAGCTTAAGGACCATATATTTATAGTAAAACATGTTTACTTTAAATCTCAAATAAACAGAAATAGTCTAAAACTAAGAGGGTGTTTGGGTTTGCTTATTTAACTCAAAAAGTTAAGGCTAACAATTTCACACATAAACTTAAAAACACGACATGAAACAACACGACCTTAACAGGTTCGTGTTAACCCTTAATAGTTTTCATGTCTTAAACAGTTCGACATGATAATTCCTGTTAGTTTTCATGTCGTGTCCATGTTTACCTATTTTGTGTTCGTGTCTTATTGTGTTCATGTCTTAACAGGTCGTGTCTGACACGATATGCCAGCCCTAGACTTCACACACCAGCCCTCCAGGGCGAGTTCGCGTCTTAATAGGTTGTGTTCGTAACAGGACATGTTCGTGTCTTAACAAGTCGTATGATACACTTGTAAAATTTTTCAACAGTTCATGTTTAGAAAGACTGACAAAATAAGATTTTATGTTGTGTTCGTGTTTACTTGTTTTGTGTTTATGTCTTAATAGTTCGTGTCTGACACGATACACCACCCTTACAAAAAGTGTTTTTTTTTTTTTTTTTTTTTTTTTTTTTTTTTTTTTTTTTATCAAAAGTGCTTATTGAGTTATAACCTTTTCTAATGAAGTTTTTAAAAAAGTGTTTGGATAGCTTTTATGGTTGGAAAATCCAATAAGTCAATAAATTGTTTTTTAAAAATTATTTAGTTTAGCTTCTTCATGTAAAATGACCAAAAAAAGGACATTCTTATATATCTATGTAAAACTACTACTTTTGCGTATAATATTATATACTTAACAACTTTTTAGACAAAAAAGATAATTTAAAAAAAATATACAACAACAACCGTACACAGTATAATCCCACCTATAGCCAAGCTATTGGTAGGGTATGGGCGGGTGAGATATAGGCACGCCTTACCTCTATACCAAGGAATAGAGAGGCTGCTTCCGGTGAGACTCCCACCTCCTAAACCATATCCATATATAATAGTCAAATAAACATACAAAAGTATATAACACAAATGCAAGCGATAACACACATAGGCTATCAATATAAGATGAAAAACCAAGTCCCTAAGTCGAGTATCTAATACAAGAATCGAACTATCCTCCTAAATGTCGTTAATCTTAATCTTACGTCTCCAGGAACTCCTATCCTCGACCATGTCCTTAGAAAGGTGCAAGTCTAGCAAATCCCACCTAATCCTCTCATCCCAAGTCAGTTTTGGTCAGTCTATACTCATCCTTCCCTCCACGCTAATGGTTTCCATGGTTCTAACTGTGGCCACTGTTGGACTCCTCCTAATATGGCCAAACCATCTCAACCTCTTTTTCTTTATCTTATCTGATATACTAGTAACCCTTAATCTTACCATAAAAACCCCATTTCTTATTTTGTCCAACCTAGTGTGCCCACACATCCACCGCAGCATCCTCATCACTGCTACCTCCAGCTTACGTGTCTGTGTATTCTTGATAGCCCAACACTCAGTTTCATATACCATATTCGGTCTCACTGCCACCCTATAAAATTTTCTCTTTAAATATTGACCATTTACTAAATTCTACATATAATAAACAATTTCAAATAAGGTCAATGTGACAACACCTTCTTATTCTTTAAAAAGATTTTTTTTTTACTATATGTTTAAAACATCTATTAAATAAATTGTTATTTAATATTATAATATAAAAATGGTAAAGAATAGGTTAATCCGATACTTGAAAAACGGTTTACTTCCATGCTTTGAAAGCACTTTTAATGTTATTAGATCCATGTAATACACGGGTTTGAGAATATAATATCTTCGTAATAATATTAATGCAAGTCTATACTCACCGGATGTACTAAATGGAATTATATTTTTAGGCTTGTCAAACTATTGATAATTACCAAAGGTCAATGTTCCAGTGACGTTATCAAGAAATATTGATCGAAATAATAGTTTATGTAATGGAACTCGACTACAGGTCCTATCACTGGGTGATCAAGTTATAGAGGCACTCATATTATCCGGAAGTAATACTGTGTAACATCTGTGCTTCTTATCATTGTGAACAGTTCAATTATAAATAAAACAATTTTATTTGATCCCAATGTTTGTTTTGTTGTGTTTTACATTTTTCGTGTTTTGACTTTTATTCAATTTCAAACTCTACATCGCTTTCTGGAGAGTTATACGCAAACTGATGCATAAACGTAACCAGTTTAATGCGACAAATACTCCGGAACATCAACATATACTTAACATACCTTAAATAACCTTTACATAACTTAGAAATAAGTTTTAAAGGCTTTGGAATGGCAAAAACAAGATAATTCGCTTACAGGGACTAAACTTGACAAACTGCGAAAGTATGCCAATCTGAACTGTAACAGACATTCTGGAACATGACCATAAGTTAAACATACCATAAATATCCTTTAAATAGCTTAGAAATAGGCTTTGAGGGGTTCAGTATGCTAAAATAAACTGTTGGGTCATTCAGGGACTAAAAGTGTCAAAAAGTGCACAAGTTTGCACTTTCGCGCATAACTTACGTTCTGAATACATCCGGACATCCAAAAATTTATGTAAGCCCTAAAATATTTTATTTTAGTGTTTGGCATGAGAAAAATCCATTCGTCGCGCAATTTGGATCATTTTTCGCGCTTATGCGCATTCCGGTCGTAATTAAGCGAACATCGCGATCGTACGACCAAACGAACTGACATCCAGCATATTTTTGAGCATGTTTCATGTCCACAATGTTTAGGCATCCTTGTGGAGCCTTGAAAATGATTTAACGAGCCTTAAACATGTCAGAAATGGCCTTAATACGCAACGGGGACTGAAAGGGGAACATTGGAAATTGTTTGCTGATCAGGGGGACCCTAGCGTGACACCTAGCCCCCTTGGCGTCACGCTAGGCCTCTTCTGATCAGCAAAAGCCATTTTAAACACATGTTAACAGCCCCTAACACCCTCCAAAGGTCAAGTGCCACATGTTAATCTCTTGTGGTGGGCAAAATCAGTTACCACAACATTCCAACAAGTGTAGGGATGTGATCATTCCCTCTTCTCCAAGAAACGATCCTAACGGTGAACCGAAATCTATAAATACCCATCACATTCTCACTCATTTCTCACAAGAATCTGATTTGAGAAGCTCTAAGTTGAAACCTTTGTTTCATACCTGAGCTACTTGAATCAAGATTAGCATTCGGGGACCCTTCGTAAGTGTTCCTTCGTTCTTTTATTGCTTTTCGAGTCCGAAAGTCAAACTTTGTTTGACTTTCTGCATTGACCAGTTTATGGTCAATGCGAAGTTCGTTTGAACTTCGCAACGTGAGCGTAATCACGATGGTTATAGTCCCTTGTGACTATGCCTACTGATTACCACGTTGTCTAGGGTCGTAAGGGTAAGCGATCTGATAAATCGCTTATACCTTCGAACCCGACCCATTTGGTCGATCATTAGGATCCGACCAAACACATTAGGTGACCATAGCATATAGGGAATAACCTTCCGAGGTTATACCTTATGGTCGCTTCGTTTAATTAGTTGTATGATAGGTAGTTTATATGCCTTAGGTAAATTACCAAAATACCCTTTTACGCCAAAATCCATTTTAAGCATATGTAACATAACTTTTGGTATCTAAACTGATTTGGTAACAATATTAGATATGTTAAGGCATATTTTACTTGTCATAGGACTAGTTAGGCGTTCCGAACGCGTTTTACGCGAACGGCGCGTTAAAGTAGCATAAGCTACCTAAACGGGTCGTAATGGGTCGTAAGCACTTAGGCTAGGTTTCATTTAGTATGTAGGCTTTGTTAAACCATACTACATGAGTTCCCATAATCATTTGGTTTACGAGCCCTCATTCTATCCGATCCTCCGATTTAGGTCCGGTTTATTAACATAGTTACCTATATTAGGTGTCGTTTGATTCCGTGATCTCTAGCATTGATTGGTGGTTATCTTAGGACTTCTGAGCAATCTCAAGTGAGTACATAGACCCCTCTTTTACTGTTTTCCAAACATTTTGGGGTGAAACACATGTGCCTACTTGTTACTTTCATGCTTTCCATGTTTTCATATCATATGCCTGCTATGTTCGTTAGTACATTATAGTACATGATTTCATTACATTTCATGCTATGTATGCCCATTGTGTGCGTACTTAGTACATTGTTTTACATTACATTTCATGCTATATATGCCCATTGTGTGCATACTTAGTACATTGTTTTACATTACATTTCATGCTATATATGCCCATTGTGTGCATACTTAGTACATTGTTTCACATTACATCTCATGCTATGTATGCCCATTGTGTGCATACTTAGTACAATTGTTTACATCACATGCTTTCATTTTGGTATGATATTTGGTTTGTTTAACATGGAACAATACATTCATTAACATTAGCTACGCCGTTCGTTAGTAGGTAGTGGTACCATAGGAATTGACAACTCCCGTTCCGGACATCCTAGGTTGGTTTGGATGAAAGGAATGACCGAATTCGATACACATAACTTAGATAAACCTTTAATTTGTTTAAGGGTTTATCGCCACAGTCTCAAGGCTTGGATGTATGCATTTTCACAATACCGCATAAAGGTTTGTATCAGTATAGCATGCATTTGTTCCACAAAACATAACTTTGATTTAAACAATGTTTTACTTCAATACCTTGTTTTTGTGCATTTTACATATGGTTTAGTTGATATATTTCGCTTACCATACATGACATTTTTGGGTACACATTACATGATCTACATTAAACATAAACATTTTGACATTGATATACACATTTAGTGGTTTACATTAGACATAGACATTTCAATATGGTTTACACATTAACACAGGACAATTCATTTATACATAAACAATTTACATTGGTGGTTGGTTTGAGTAAGTGATTTGAGTAACGAGGCGTGTGTAATATGATACAAGCATGGTGGATACGCCGCTGGTACTTCCTATATATAAGTGTTTGTATGACATTACATGTCGTAGCGTTACTTAAATCATTTCAATATTTGACATATTACATTTTACATAAACAATTTATCTTCACAAGACATTGATTTACAAAACAACTTATCTTATACAAACTCATTTTACTTGGTTATTCATTTAACCTTACATTATTCTTTTATTTATACATATCATCGCTTTTTGAATGATTTACAAAACAAAACAATTTACAAGGTTCATGACTGACTTTTGTTAAACAACTATTTCTAAACTCATAAGTCATGAATCCTCTTTTCACAAATCCTATGTATCTCACAGGCATTTTTATGCTGACGTACCTATTTTCACATGTGTTTTCAGGAGCTATTGCGTAGGATGATGATCATGACACTAGGGCGGACCTGTGTCTTAGAGACTAAAAATGAAGATAGACTAGTTTAATTATGTTATGAACTCTTTGTTTCCTGTTTAAGACAATATAATACTCTTGTTTAATAAATAAAATACAACTTTGTATGCCATGGTTATGAAACAATTAATTCTGTTACAACACTCCCCGACGTTTTCCGCCACGTTTTGTATGTTATACGTGGTCGGGGTGTGACATACTGGCACTCGAACGTTTATCCCTAGATTTTGTTTAATGCCGCCAAATAGAAGGATTCCGTTTAAATTGAAAAGAAAATAGTTTCCTCTCGCCCTATGTTTTGTCATAACGATAAATAAAAGTATAGGTCAATTTTTATGTAAAGTTAGTTTGTTTCTAAAAGAATCAGTTTTTACACATGACTAACTGTTGCGTCATCTATGGTAACAAAATTCACGTATGTAAATTTATGAAGACAATATAAAATTGAATAATTTATAATTTTATATCCTTAAACTCGTGTAGTATATGAGTCTAATAATCTTGTATATAATAAGCAACTAGCAAAATGTGACGAAGAACATAGGGTAAAGGGTGGGGTGGATTGGTAATATCAAGGTAAAGAATAGGGGTAGATTAGTAATTTATGTTAAAAAGGTTAAAAACCTATTTAAAAAGGCAGGTTTTTGTGGTTTTTGAAAAAAAAAAAGAACTTTTTACCCCTTACAAAAATAACCAAAATAAAAAACACTTTTATCATTACCAAACACATTTTTTAACTTATTGACTTTTTAAAAAAAACTAGTAAATCATTTCCAAACTCAATCCCAAACACCCTCTAAAACTCTAGCTTGAAAAAACCACTCATTGCATAACCAATTAAAACAATAGTCGCCACCAACCACATTGCAGCGGTATGCGCCTCGCCTTTTAAACTACTGGTACTTGTTCGATTCTTGCCGTTTGTAAGGATAGATCGACAATTCTCTCTCTCTTATTTATATAGGGGTTGATGTGGGTTGACAACTCTCATTACGCATGACCTTAAACTCTCTTTAACGTTGTCGCATATTTTCTTTTAGCTTTTGTATAAAGTAATATGTGTATATTAATGTCTTTTATGTCATATTCATAATATATTGTCACACCCCCAAAATCCACACGCGGAGTATCACCGCTTGGAGGCATGACTGACCAGGATCAAGCCACCAATCATATTGAACATTGTAAGTAATAAATAAAAGTCATTCATCAATACGAAAGGTGTTCAAAACCATAACATAGTTAAGTGTTTAGCGGAAGCATAAGTATGTAAACCCAACATAAGTTTATATGTGTCAAATGTTTAGCATGGCACACAGCCGTCCATGTCCCACAACGACTCCTCTCCACTCCCATGCAAGCTCCATAGATACCTAACGACCTGCAAGGCATGTAACAGAGAGTCAACAACAAAGTTGAGCGAGTTCACAGTAGGTTGTTCAGTAATAAGATCGTTTAACAAATCGTAAGTTCGTTTATAACCATGCCGTGTATTACTAGGCCATTTGTATGTTCATCTAGTGGGGGCTTCCCATGTTGTAAGTTCAATTAGTGGGGGCTTCCCATGTTGTAAGTTACTAGACTAGTTGTATCCATAAGTATCCTTCCCAATCCGAGGATAGTAGTAAGTATAAGTTTACGTAGGTTTTATGTAAGTGCCCTTCCCAATCCGAGGACAGTGGTACGTAGCGAGTACGTAGATTTAGCGCTGGCGTCCTTCCCAATCCGAGGACGGTAGTACGTAGGTTTTATGTAGGTTTAGTGCTGGTGTCCTTCCCAATCCGAGGACAATAGTACGTAGGTTTTACGTAGGTTTTAGCATAGGCGTCCTTCCCAATCCGAGGACGGTAGTAAGTAGTCTAGTAATGTTGCAAGTATGAGTAGTTATTCAATCCCATTCCCAACCTCGGGAATCCCATGCCTTGGTAAGAGTGTGAACTCACCTTGGTTTGCTCGGTATGCTAAGAATTACACGCTCACAATTTATCAGTTATGGCCTATAATACACATGTATATAAAATCAATTTATGTTAGTAAAGGCTCGCATGAAATCTAATGTCACCTATTGCTTGGCAGATAACATCGTGTAACACGTAACAGTTAATCAAATCCACACAATTCATGCTTCACATAAAGGCTTTCTCAGTCCATTCTGACAAGGTTGTCCACTAACAGACTCAACAGAAGTAACAGACTTAACAGAGTTAATATACTAACTGAGTTTACCGAACTAACAGAGTTATCATACTAACAGAATTAATAAACTGAGTAAATGAACTAACAGGGTTACTTACTTAACAGAGTTACCAACTTAACAGGGTTAACTAACTAACTAACACAGTTAACAAGCTAACAAGGTTGATGATCAGATCATTCGACGAAAACCACATCAGGCGAAATCCCCCTTTTGGCGAAAACCCTTTTAGGTTTTCGCCGTGTTAGTGTTTTCGTCGGCCATGGGGTATGACGAAATCACTTAGGGTTTTTGTGCCATGTTCGTCCCCAACAGTTACACACCCCGAACCCTAATGATTTTCTAACTGTTTCATCGACTATAACAAACGTTTGTTTCAACAGATCTATTCCTGAAACCATGCAAATCACTATACAATCAGATCATTATTCAATCATCAGTCCTTTAATAAACATCCATATCATATAACACAGCCAATATTATATAACCCACTCACTATCATATAGCACTTGTCAACAATTTATAATATACACATGCAATCCACTCAATAAATTTTCACATGCAATTTATCGAATTTAGTAGACTGAATGATGATCTGACAACCTTGAACCTCACAATCACATGCACAAGAAGTCAGTAGCCGCCAACCATATGCAAACATTATCTCACACTATCCTTGATCATGGTTATTTACACAAACTTTTACTTATTATACATAATCACTACATCAAATCCATATACATGACAGTTTGTAGACCATAAATATACGTATATAAAGATCATGATCATCCCGTCTTACGTTCATAAAATAATCACAGTTATGACAATACATCACGATTAAACATTCCATAAGTGACAAATCAACAAAACAAGATTACATCATAAACATATGTTAAGCATTTAAGTCACTGAACATGTAGATCACTAACCGAGGATCAAACAAAAGAGATTTGGCTTCGACTGGGAGGAGGGCTGCCATCGGTGTCAAAAGAGAGTGAGAGAGAGAAGTCGAAAGATGATTAGGGTTTGCCAGTTATCGATTACGTACACTGATTAAAACAAATCCTATATATCATTCACTACTGGGCCGAAGCCCATCTGTTGTTTTCGGCTGTTATGAGTGGACGAAAACACCAAAGTGTTTTCGGACATAGGTGTTTTCGTAGGTGGGGTTTTCGGCTAGAGTTCCACTATTTTGTTTTCAATTACACAAACTAATAATCCACACAATATATATATATCATATCTATACACACCTCATGTATACTACAATCTACAAACCACACATGTATTGCACATCAAGACATTATAAAAAAAAAAACAAACACACTTAACAATAAGTACAAGATTAAGTCGAACAGAGACCTTGAAAACTCGGGTTGTCACATATATAATCCGTAATTAGCTTATAATCTAATCTAATTCTAATAAAAGAATCTAAATAATGGCACATAGCATTTTCTCTTTCAATTTATTATCCAAATTAAAAAATTTAAATTATCCATAATTTGAAAACCTTTAATATTATTACTTCTTAAAATGGATAAGCATATAGTTTGATTTACTTTATTATTATTTTTATTAGCGTAAATCAAGTATAAATATAATTAAATGATATGTTTACCTTTGAAAAAAAATACTTGCTATTCTCTAAAAAACATGGTGTTATACTATTAAAAATGTTATTTTTAATTATATATATTAACATTTCATATCAACACCACAAAAAAATATGTAAAATAATAACACTTAGATTTGAGTTTATATAATAGAAGTAATGAATTGAAGTCATTATTTCAACTAAATAGTTTTGTGATGAATTTATCTATTAAATCTATTAATTCAAACAAAATTTAATTAATTAATAATAATATTAATGAATTGAAAGAGTGAATATTATATGATTAAAATATTATATTAGAATTAGATATATCCATCACAATCCATCTCCATCACCACCATTTCCCGTCACAAACTCCATCTCAATTAAAATTTAAAAGCCTTCTCATTATCATCTCAAAATTAAAAAAAAAAACCTTTATGTGTTCATTAGTTTTTTTCTTCGTCTCATTCACCAAGATAAGTATGAGATTTAAGAATTTACTTCACATTCTTTACGTATCATAACATAATATATAAATTTAATTATTATAAAAATATATATTTTATGTATATCTAATTATTACTATAGTAACAAATAAATATAAATTATTGTTGAATATAGTTACCGAAGGTTGGAGAAGTAACAAATATATACTATTAAATTTAAATTAATTTTTATATAATTATTAAATGATGTTTTAATTTATAGTTGTAGTTTATGTTGGTGCACTACATCTGTCGACTTCGTCTTGTATCGAGTCTTACATTGTATTGTATAGATTAGGGCACGTTTTACGAGAAAATAGGAGATTATATGTGTTTAGTGAGCAGGTTTCGCTCATAGGGACATTTAGGAAGAGGTTTCGCTTATGTGTACCTGTACATAAGAGCGAAACCACAAGGCCTATATATAGGGGGTTCATTTGAGCGAAACCAGATCGATGGTCTTGTATTCCATGCCGAGCGAAACCACAAGGCCTATATATAGGGGTTCATTTGAGCGAAACCAGATCGATGGTCTTGTATTCCATGCCGAAGTGCTGCCGGTGTGAAGAACTGCATGTAATCAAGTGTTAATCAATACAATTAGCAGTTTTAGTGAAGAATCAGCTGTTTCTAACTCCGTTTCTTGTTATTCCGCACCTGAAACGAAGTTGAACACCTCTGAACGACTCATTCGGGTCAGATCGCGATCCTACAAGTGGTATCAGAGCTCAGGAGGAGGAGTTCTGTAGTATTCAGCTGATTTTCATCGAGATTTCTTACTTCTACACCTTCTTTAATCATTTCAGAGAGATTTACCGGTCGAAAATCATTCAAAATTTCACAGATTGTGTATAATTGGACATTGATAAACCCTAGAAAGTTTGAGACCTAAATTCAAAGTAAAATGGACAAAATTGACCTCGGACTTAATTTCGCTCATATGGACACTTAGTGATTTCGCTTATAGTGCACAATAGGTTTCGCTCCTGAGGTACAATAAGTGAGGTTTCGCTCCTGGGTAACCACTTGATTTCGCTCCAGAGTCATCATTTCTAGGGATTTCGCTTATAAGTCATATCTGATTTCGCTCTTGTGACCTAATTAGAGGATAATTTCATTCCAACGGACATTAGGGTTTTCGCTCTTGTGTGCAACATCTGATTTCGCTGATAAGGACTATCTAAGATTTCGCTCTTAGTGCACAAATTCCCTGATTTCGCTTATTTGTCACTGTTTTTGAAAAACGGGCTTCTGAATCTTGGATACTAATTTCTTTAATATGGATAGTGAAACAATTAATAGAAGAAATGTATTAATGAAAGAGTTTGACTCGTTTTCAGGTTGTCCAGTAGAAAGTACAAAGAGTATAATTGAGAGGTATAGTCATCTTGTTCGCTCAATGTCAAAGAAGGGTATTCAGAAAAGTCCAAATGAATGGGTTGAAAGATTGGCCAATGCCATACCTCAACAAGAGTGGGGTACATATCTTTTGGATTTAAAAAGAACTGGAGAATACTCTAGATTGACAATTTGTCAATTCATTAAGAAACTTGAAGAACATATGGAGAGAGATGCTGAGAAGAAGAAAAGTCAAAGTGGAAAATCAATATTAAAGAAGAGCAAGAGTAAAGGTGTCCAAGTGGGAGAGGGACAGACTGAAGAGGTTTCAGTTATGAAGGATGAAAAGAAATCTGCTGATAAACATATTCTTGTTTTGCAGGAAAATTGTGAGAGGTTGAAATCTGAAAATGACAAACTGTTAAGTAGTTTGAACAGTTTGACATTAGAAAACAAAAGTTTGAAAGAAAAAGAAAAAGAGTTTGAAAGCAAAAAGAAATCTTCAGAGGATGAAGATTTCTGGATAAAGCTTGAAAACAAGAAGTTGAAAGAAAATGCAAAAATTTTTGAAGATAAACTTAAAAGTTTTGGAAATGAAAAATTAAAATTTGAAAAAGATTTTCAAAGTCAAATGAAGATTTTAGAAGATGAGAAATCTGCTATTTTTAAAAATAATCTTGAAAAACAAATTGAAATAAACTCTCATCTTCAGAAAATCATTCGACTTGAAAATGAAGCTGAGAATTCAAGAAACAAAATAGATGAGCTTGAAAAGAAATTGAAAGGTTTTGTGACTTCATCTGAGTTCCCCTGTCCAAAACCGATCAATTCTATTCCAATAAGTGACAATGTCACAAACTTTGACAATGTCAAAATTGAAGATTGTGATGAGAAAACTGATGATGATGAGAAAAAGAAAACATTTTTGAAATTAAAAGAAATGTTTAAAGAAACTGTTCTACATTCTACTGAGAAAGGTGAATGCTCAAAGTAAAAACCTGTAAAGAAGAATGTGGAACAAAAACAAAAGGATAAAAAATCAAAAAATGTTCAAAAAGAAAATAAAAGCTCATCAGTTCAATCATCTAATCGCAATAAAAAATTACAAAAAGTAAAAAATGAAAATTCAAAAATTGTTGGTAATGAGTGGTGCAGGTCGGACCACAGTGCTCAAAAGTCAAATCCAGCAAACATGAGGAAGGAATATCACCAAGCCAAACAATGCTATGATTTGAGCATTTGGGCTGACAATGGTGATTGGTACGATAACAGAGTGTGTTACCGATGTGGTTATCAAGGACACATTGCTGTTAACTGCCAGAGTTGGAGTTTTGAGTCAAGAAGATGTTTTAACTGCAACATCATTGGCCATATTGCTAGAGATTGCCCAATGAGATCAATGGGAAGATCGAGGACTGAATCTCAGAAAATGGCAAAGAAACCAGTCAATGTCAAGCCCAAAGAACAAAAAGTGGAGGAAAAGAAAGTAAAGCTTTCGCAGGGGCAAAAAGACAGACTGAGGAAGAAGAGGAAGAAAGCGAGAGAATATCTCGAAAGGATTTTGTCCTCGGATACAAGTGGTAAAACAGATAAAAGTTCTGATAAATCGTCTTGCTCGCCAAAGAATGACAAATCAAGCAAAACGAATTCATCAGATACAAATCTGAGGACTGAAAAGAGAGTAAAGAAAGAGAAGGCAGTTAATCAAGAGATTAACAAATCTGGCGATGAATTTGTTTCTTCGGAAACAAAGAAGCCACATGGCGGCGATGAATCTGGCTCCTCAAAGTCAGACAAGCCACATTCAGGCAATGATTCTGGTATGTTAAAACCAGAGGAGCCATGTGTTGAGGTAAAAAATGAGAATTCTGGTTTAACAATGGATGATGCAAATTTTCCACCATTGTTGAACAAGAATTCAAAATCACCCAAGGACCGTCAGGCTTGGGTGAATCTGTTTAAATGAAAAACCTGACTTGCCGGAGATCCCAAGTTTGTAATCGTGGATCAGGAATCGGCATCATTCTTGTTAAGATAGATTTTGTGAAAGTTTTTTTAAATGTGTTTAATTTTTACAGGATGAGTGTGACTTGCCGGAGCTTCCAGGTTGGTAAGTGTGAAGCAGGAATCGGCATTTTTATTGGTAAAATAGTTTTGTGTAGATGAGGTATTCCTACAAGTGGTTGATGGAGGTTTATGCTTACAAATGGTTAATCAAAGTCATTAGGTTGAACTTGATTGGACCAAACTTACACGTGGTATTGAAAGACAATGTGATGAACCACATCCCTAACCTACAAATGGTAATATTAACAAAACTTATTTTCCGGAAAAATCATTTTGGTTAAAACAAACTTAAGTGTTTTGAAATCATAATGAGAAAATAGTTTTGTGAAAGGGGGAGTTCTGATTGTTTATGCCTAGTGGATGGCGAATTGAGGTGATTTGATATCAGTTGTCATTTTATTGTATTGTTTGTTTTCAAATTTCCTAAAATGTGTTTGCATTTTAGGGGGAGTAGAATTTCTGAAAATCCAAAAACATTAGAAAATTTGAAAAAGACAAAAACATGATAAAATCAAAAATGAGTTTTTGTGTCAAAGAAGAGGAAATGATAGTACATCAGTAGACAGTCACAGTATGCTAAAGAATTGTATTGTTTAAATAGCGTTAAACAGTCTCACTGATGATATGCCGATAGGTTTTTACACATTTAGTAAGCTTTTTCAGGATATAAACTTAAATTCAAACTTGCTTATTTCGTGGGGAACACTACTTGGATATATAGGTAACCCCTGAAATCTCGTTTGAAAGGTCCCTCTTTCTGAGATACTAGGTCTTTATGCTCAGTGATATCTGGGGTATTATCCCGGGACTTCTGCTGAAAGAAATTTCTGACCTAGTCCCCGGAGAATACTTTCTGCTTGCTTGAAATATAGCTCAGCCCTCCGCAAATTGATGAAACAATAAAATTGATAGTCATTGCTGTTGTAATTCAAAAGATCCTCTAAAGGGGACCCACCAAAAGTCGAAGCCATCATCTCTCTGCGTATACGGGAGTATCGACCTGAGCTCTCACGGCCCTCGCAATTTAACCCCTTACATATATCATCTGTGGTATACTCACCTGTAAGACTGAATATTGGGATCTAGATACGGGAGTATATTCAAGAGGTGGGACACATGAATGAGTTTAAGTTCTTAAAACACCTAACTCATATCCTGAATCAGTTGAAATTTGTGTGAGAATTTAAGTGGATCAGTATATCGGCAATCTAAGTGAATTGTTTAATTCTTAATGTGTAACTAAGCTCAACGGTACTTGTGACTTGTCAAAAACTGATATGATCCTCTTGCACAAACTCACAAAAATAGTGTCTGTAAATATTTCTTTACTGCATTTCTTTACTTTAAGAAGTCCAAAAAGATTTTCAGTGTGTTTTAGCATAAATTTTTGAAAACTCAAAAAGATTTTCGACAACTGATGTTGGAGAGCTGATTTTCAAAATTCCAAGTGCTAAACATGATGACATTGTTGTGAGGGGGAGTGTGTCTTAATCATCAAATGTGTTTTGACAATCAACAAGTGGTTCATCATAAAGAAAGTAGTTAGAGGGAGAGTCGTTGTTGGTGCACATGTTTATGAAAGAGAATTAGTGTTGGTGCACTTAATTTGTTAAATTCATAAAACTTATTTCTGGGTTAAGAATGTGCAGGAATAGCCAAGTTTCAATTCTGAATCTGAAGATAGAGTGCCAGGTTTCGGATTCTGAAGACAAAGAAAGCCAGACAAAGATCCTGAAGCAGATGTTGCTAAAGAACAAAGGAATGCCAGCAAATCAAGAAGGGGAGTCTGTTGATGAAGATAGAGAGAGAAAAGCCCAGAGACTGATCAAGACTGAAGAAGTGAAGACACATCATTGTTGTGACTCGATAGTCGACTCGTCAACATCTGAGGGGGAGTCTGTTGGTGCACTACATCTGTCGACTTCGTCTTGTATCGAGTCTTACATTGTATTGTATAGATTAGGGCACATTTTATGAGAAAATAGGAGATTATATGTGTTTAGTGAGCAGGTTTCGCTCATAGGGACATTTAGGAAGAGGTTTCGCTTATGTGAACAAGATAGGTTTCGCTTATCTGGTCATGTAGGTTTCGTTTATGTGTACCTGTACATAAGAGCGAAACCACAAGGCCTATATATAGGGGTTCATTTGAGCGAAACCAGATAGATGGTCTTGTATTCCATGCCGAGCGAAACCACAAGGCCTGTATATAGGGGTTCATTTGAGCGAAACCAGATCGATGGTCTTGTATTCCATGCCGAAGTGCTGCCGGTGTGAAGAACTGCATGTAATCAAGTGTTAATCAATACAATTAGCAGTTTTAGTGAAGAATCAGCTATTTCTAACTCCGTTTCTTGTTATTCCGCACCTGAAACGAAGTTGAACACCTCTGAACGACTCATTCGGGTCAGATCGCGATCCTATAGTTTAAGATCAATAATAGTTTAGTTATTTCTCATTATTGTAGAAAATATTTACTTTGCTCCTTAAGTTTACATTTGAGCGTTGCTAAAATATTTCGTGCGATGTGACGGGAACTCGGTGCGACTGGTATCAATTATTACGGTACAGACACTCAATATAGCAAGTTAAAAAAAAATAAAGAAACAAAATTGTTAAACTTTAGAATATAAAAACCTATGATCATTTAAAAATAAGTTTAAACATTACTATAAACAAAACATGATATTAAAGTGAAAACCATTAATAAAATGTGCGCGTAACATAATGTTTAAGATTTAGTAGTATTAGAAGATTTTTCATGTTTAGCTTTCTATTTCAAATTATTTATAATTACATAATTCATGTTTTGTAAACCGTAAATTCTAATTACGTATTTAATTAAAATCAACAATAATTATCACATATTGACCTCTTATATTATGTAAATTTATTTTCAGAAATTTTCTGTTTTTCTTTAAATTTAAAAAAAAGAAATTAACATTTTACTTATACTTGTGACTTTAGAAATCTATACTATATAATAAAAGAAACCAATTTGGGGACACTTGTCATCATATTAGGCCATCTCTTATAGATAATTATTATTTTAGTTTAATATTTTCTTATTAATTATAGATAATTATTATTTAGTTTAATTTTCTTCTCATTTATAATATTATTTATTTGAATTAATTAGAGTTAATTATTGTTTTCGTCCCCGTGATTTGTCAAAAATCACTATTCAGTCAATTAGTTTAAAAATTGTGATTTCAGTCGCTAGGGTTTCACTTTCGTAACTATTTCAGTCCACGTCGTAACCATTTCAGTCCCTGTAATTAACAGAATAATAGATTGAAATTGTTACGAAATTGAAACCATAGGGACATAAATGGTTACGAAAGTGAAACCACATTGACTGAAATCGTAATTTTTAAACTAATGGACTGAAATAGTGATTTTTGACAAACCACAGGGACGAAAACAGTCATTAACTCAATTAATTATTACTTTTATATTTATCTATTTACTTCAAATTCAAACTTAGTTATCTAATTTGATCTTAACTATATATTTGAACGTTTTGTTTAGTTTGGTATCAAATAGATTTTACGAAACTTGAAATAAAATTAACTAATATTATTTATCATTTATATATTTACGGAGTTTTAAATAAAGGGTTACATTTATTGAGACTTCGTTAACAAATTTTGCAACAACAGAATAATCTATTTTTATCATGAAAACCAAACTTTGTATTAATATATGAAATATTTTTATTTTCACTATACAAAATTACATTTACTCGACCTATGTAATACATGAGGTGTTTTAAGATATAACTTTTTATTATTTGATATATAAAGTTAGATTTATTCAATTCGTACAATACACAGGGTTTTTAAGGATATATATTTTTTTACTATTTAATACAGAAAATTACATTTATTCAAACCGTGTAATACGCATATTTTTTAAGATGTAATTTTTTTATTATTTGGTATATAAAATCACATTTATTCAATCCGTGTAATAAATGGGGGTTTTTTAAGATGTATTATTTTATTATTTAGTAAAAAATATTACATTTATTCAACCCATGTAATACACATGGTTTTAAAGATATAACTTTTTTATTTGGTATATAAAATTACATTTATTCAACCCGTACAATATGGTTCTTATAGATATATTTTATTATTATTTAATATATAAAATTATATTTATTCAACCCGTGCAATAAAGGAGGTTTTTAAAGATATATTTTTTTATTATTTAGTATATAAAATTTATTTATTTAACCCGTGTAATACACGGGGTTATAACCTAGTTTTTATATAATTTTCATCATCTTTTACTTACATGATATATTTTTTTATTTAACTCATGTAATATACGGGTCTATAAACTATTATTATTATTATTATTATTATTATTAATAGACAATATATAAAATAGGACAATATTTGTTATATATGTAATGTATATCTCTCCTCAATATGAGGAGATTTGGTTGTAACTATTTATATTGATGATGTGAATGAGAAGAGGTCAAGCTTTGTATTCTTTCATGGTATCATAGACCTAATCGATCCTCCTCATCACCTTCTGCCTATCTGCGCCGTTTTTCTGTTCTCGCCATGTCTTCGTCCTCCTCTTCTCCCCACCCCGCTGTCACTGTTACGTCCATCAAGAATCTCATCCCCGTTACCCTGGACATCGAAACCGGTCATTATAGGACCTGGTCAGAGATGTTCAAAATACAATGCAAAGCTCACCTTGTGTACGATCACCTTCAACCGAAATCGGTTACTGAAACCTCCTCCTCTTCTGTTTTGAATAAAGACAAAGACAAAGAACAGCCGGCCCCTACCGAGACATGGGAGCGTCTCGACTCGATCGTCTTGCAGTGGATTTACAGCACAATCTCTACTGACCTATTGCACACCGTTCTTAAACCCGACACAACCGCCTACGATGCTTGGACTACGATTGCCAATATCTTTCAAGATAACAAGGCCACTCGCACGATCGACCTCAATAATAAATTTGCAAACACTCACTTGGATCAGTTTCCGAATATGTCAGCCTACTGTCAAGCATTCAAGGTAATATTCGATCAGTTGACTAATCTCGGTTCCTCTATTACCGATGAACAACTCGTTCTACAACTCCTCTCGGGCCTCACTGAGCAATACGAGAACACAGCATCCGTTATTCAACAGATGAAGCCGCTCCCTGATTTTTATGATACCCGCTCTCGGTTATGCATGGCTGAATCTAGAAAACTCAGCCAAGTACGTCACGCAGCACAGTCGGCCGGTGCGGCTCTCACTGCATCGGTTGACACTCCGCAAAGAGACAACCGCGAAAGATCCGAACAATCCGCTGGAAACCGCATGGAATCCTATGAGCGGGGTCGTGGCCGTGGTCGCGGTCGCGGCCGGGGTCGAGGCAGACAAGGGGGCACCCGTGGTGGCGCCCGGAATGGTAATACATAGTTTGGTGGCGGCAACTATTCTTCTCCAGGTTTTTCGAATTCGGCAGCCTACTACCCATGGCCTTTCTTCACACCATGGGCCGGCCCCACTCAAACCACACCTCCACATGCATGGGCCTCTTGGAATAATGGGCCTCCTTGTCCTTATCCTACCATGAACAGATCCAATAATCAATCTTCGGCAGGAATTCTAGGCCCTCGACCAACACAGCACATGCCAACCGATCTTAATCACGCGATGCATGCAATGGCTCTCAACGACCCTTCTTGGGCTATGGACACAGGTGCAACAGGTCATATGTCTTCTAACTCTCATCCCTCGTCTGTTTTTAATAAAAGCATTAATAAACATATTATTGTGGGCAATGGTCAAACCATTCCCGTGCATGGACAAGGCAATCTTACCCTACCCCACCCCCTCCCACCATTCAAATTAAACCATGTTCTTTACGCACCGTCCCTAATTAAAAACTTACTTTCCGTGCGTCGTTTTACTACCGATAATAAATTATCTATTGAATTTGACCCGTATGGTTTTTTGGTGAAGGATCTCAAGAGTCGGACCCCTATCCTACGATGCAATAGCTCGGAAGGACTCTACACTTTTGATCCATCCCAAGTTACCAAGATCACATCTCCCACCGCTCTCACTGCAATTTCTCAAGACACATGGCATCAACGTCTCGGTCATCCGGGACCTTCTTTATTACATTCTCTTAGAAACTCTAGCTTAATTTCGCGTGGTAGTTTGAAAAACCATGTTTGTCAATCTTGTGTTTTTGGTAAACATATTCGGTTACCTTTTATGGATTCTAATAATATTACAAATTTGCCATTTGATATCATACACAGTGATCTTTGGACTTCCCCAGTTCTTAGTACGGGAGGTCATCGTTATTACATTCTATTTATTGACAATTTTTCTAACTTTCTTTGGACTTACCCTCTCACCACCAAATCTCATGTTTTCTCCACCTTTACTACATTTTATAATATGATTCTCACTCAGTTTGAGCAAAAAATCAAACAATTTCAATGCGATAATGGAACAGAATACAACAATAATTTGTTTCACCGATTTTGTAAACTAAATGGCATGCAATTTCGCTTCTCCTGCCCCTATACCTCTTCTCAAAACGGTAAAGCCGAAAGAAAAATTAGATCCATTAATAATATCATTCGAACCCTTCTAGCCCATTCTTCGTTACCCAGCAACTATTGGCATCATGCCTTGGATGTTGCAACCTATCTTCACAATATTTTACCAAGCAAAGTCCTCTCCAACATTTCTCCCACTCAAAAATTATATAAACAGATCCCCTCATACTCGCACCTTCGAGTTTTTGGTTGCCTTTGCTATCCTCTTGTTCCTCACACAAACATTCACAAACTACAATATCGATCTATGCCATGTGTCTTTCTAGGCTACCCAACCAATCATAGGGGTTATAAATGCCTGGATCTCAATACACGGAAAATTCTCATAAATAGACATGTCATTTTTGATGAGTCTATTTTTCCTTTTGCTAATAACCCTCTCCCTTCTCCTTCCACGTATGATTTTCTCTCTGACAATACACATCCTCTTTATCGAATTCCCACTTCTTTCCCCACTGATTCCACCAACTCTAATTCTACCCATTCGGCCCAATCCCCTGCCACTTCTTCTCCACAGTTTCCAACTCACATTAACTTATCCACTCCACCTACTCCCATACCTATTATTTCTTCACCCATTGGCCCACCCAATCCACAAACCAATACACCTCTCGGCCCACCTACTCACACCCACATCCCACCTCCTCATCCCAATCTCGGCCCAAACACTTCTACTGGCCCACACATTTCTAGCCCACTCTCACCTCCTCACAGCCCTACATCCAACTCTCCATTCGGTCATATATCACCCATCACCAGTCCTGTACACACCCCTTCATCCGACTCTATCTTCCATCCTACCTCCGTGTCGTCACCTCCGACGACCTCCTCATCAACTGCTTTACCCACCCCACCCCCACCCCTACCACCGCCACCCACTCGAGCCATCCGTACTCGTTCCATGGATGGAATACATAAACCCAAGCATATCTTCAATCTCCACTCATCTTCTATCGAACCCATTCCTAAAAACCCGAAGGATGCTTTGTCCAGCACGGCATGGTTTAATGCCATGAACACTGAATTTAATGCTCTTCTTAAAAATAAGACCTGGGTGTTAGTTCCAAGGCAGCCTAATATGCATGTTTTACGTAGCATGTGGCTTTTTCGCCACAAGTTTCGCTCGGATGGTACATTAGAAAGGTATAAGGCTCGTCTTGTTTGTGATGGAAGCAATCAACAGATTGGGGTAGACTGTGGTGAGACATTTAGTCCGGTTGTTAAACCGACTACGATACGTACTGTTTTATCTCTAGCTTTGTCACATTCATGGCCGATTCATCAACTTGATGTGACAAACGCATTTCTTCATGGTAACCTTCACGAGACTGTTTATATGTATCAACCCATGGGGTTTCGACATGCGCAATATCCGGATCATGTGTGCTTACTTCAGAAATCTCTTTATGGTTTAAAACAAGCCCCACGGGCCTGGTATCAACGATTCACAGACTTTGTTCTCTCTCTCGGATTTCAACAAAGTAAATGCGACAATTCTCTTTTTACTTATCAGCACCACGGACATACGGCGTATCTTCTTATATATGTCGATGACATCATTCTCACCACGTCTACCGATTCTCTTCGGGTCAATCTTATGTCTCGTCTTGCAGCTGAATTTGCAATGAAGGATCTAGGGCCTCTGAGTCATTTTTTGGGTGTTCATGTTCAAAGGCAAGGTAATAACATGTTTCTTTCTCAACAGGCATACACGAAAGACATTATCGACCGGGCTGGCATGTCCTCGTGTAAACCTGTCGCCACACCTGTTGATAATAAACCCAAGCTGGGTTCGGATTCCGGTGCAGATTATGACGACCCGACATTGTATCGCAGTCTTGCCGGCGCTCTCCAATACCTAACCTTCACGAGACCGGATATTTGCTATGCTATTCAACAGGTGTGTATGTTCATGCACGCACCTAAACTAGATCATTGGCACGCTCTTAAACGAATTATTCGGTATCTACAAGGCACCTCATCTCACGGTTTAACTATTGGTGCTTCCTCCGACTTCTCATTACGAGCCTATACTGATGCCGATTGGGCAGGGTGTCCGGATACGCGACGATCTACTTCCGGGTATTGTGTTTATTTTGGCCCTAACCTCATCTCCTGGTCGTCCAAACGTCAATCGGTTGTCTCACGGTCTAGTGCTGAGGCCGAATATCGGGGAGTTGCGAATGTTGTTGCGGAAATTTGTTGGCTTCGAAATCTCTTACTCGAACTACATAAGCCCCTCGCTTCTGCTAGTATTGTTTACTGCGATAATATTAGTGCAATCTATCTGTCCGGGAACCCAGTTCAACATCAACGTACCAAACATATAGAACTGGATCTTCATTTTGTTCGAGACCTGGTTCAACGTGGTTCTGTTCGAATTTTACACATACCAACACGTTTCCAAGTAGCGGACATTTTTACCAAAGGTTTACCAAAAGTGCTATTTGATGATTTTCGGTCCAGTCTCAGCATTCGGCCGCCTCTAGCTTCGACTGCGGGGGTGTAATAGACAATATATAAAATAGGACAATATTTGTTATATATGTAATGTATATCTCTCCTCAATATGAGGAGATTTGGTTGTAACTATTTATATTGATGATGTGAATGAGAAGAGGTCAAGCTTTGTATTCTTTCAATTATTATTATTATTCTGTCCATCACACCAAAAAAGTTAAAATCCCACACGGTTTATATAACTTAGAAGTTTTAGATTTTAATAATATACAAGACTCGTATAATTATTTTAAGAGCCTCGTTACATATACAAACACCATGAAAACAAATTACTCAGTAATAAAAAAATAAACAAGTTACACAACAGTCCATAAGATTGAACTTTATACTCTTTACCTCCTCTTATTCTTGCTTCCAAGCAACAAGCAGAAATAAAACAGAATCCTGAAGAAGAACCCCCAAGCTACCGTGATCCACAAGCAACCCCATTTGCTCAAATCAGTGATCCCTTGTTGCTTCAATATATCAACACCAGTGGTCAAACAAGTCGTACTGCTGATGTTCACTCCTAATGATCGGCTCATACTTTGCAATAGTCGCGATTTTACGCCCTCATCAACTGCTGCTAGCGGGCTGTTATCGAAGATTTGAGTTCCTCGGATGAAGCATTTGACTAGATCGTCGAATTCGTTCTGTAAAACCGCTTCATACGGATATTTCACTAGAGATAAGTAGTGAAACCAGATCCAGTAACCGGGGATTCGATCACGAGTGATGAAGAATCCACTGAATAGGAGGAAGTATGCGAGAATCGCGACGACAATGGTGTACCCGAGCATGACCTGTGGGACTACGCCGGAGAGGAACGTGACGAATGAGCTACCGGCCCAGAACGAGGCTAGGATGACGAAGAAGTAGAAGATGAAGCCGGAGACACCACCCGCGAGTCCTACCGCCCAGAATGTGATGGCCGCGAATGCGAGTGAGAGGATAATGAGTGACGGGATTGCTACGAGTGAGTGGGAGAGGACGTATGATGAACGGCGGTATGCGTTGTAGGCGGTTTCTCTCATGAAAATGTAGCGTTCTTGGAGAAAGACGGGCAGGGCGTCCGCGCATGTGTAGAATGTTGTGGACATAGCGAATGCGAAAAACCCTAATCGCTCTTGAACACCTGGAAAAGGTTCAAGTAACGTTAGAGATAAATGATAAATCAAATAATAATACGTTGAAATTTATTTAAAAAAATTAACCACTTGTCATCATTGTATATCAATTATTTTTCGTGTTATAAATCAAGTAAAAGTAACTATAATAGATAATAAACTCGGCTAATAGTACCTCTTGGTGAATCGTCCAGGTTCCAAAACACAGTGGCCAGGATGAAACCAGTGACGGTAACCGCGGCTAATCGAATACCGAATAGCTCGGGCATTCTTCGTGAATTGGTGAAAGATCGTTTCGATAAAACCGCCATTTCGATCCAGCGTGGATTGGCGAATGTTGGGACCATAGAGGTCGGGTTGGTGCCGTTGTTAGCTCCAGCGCCAGACACTAGTTTGCCTCTTGATATGCTCGCGCTGATTGCTTCTTTTAGGGTTAATCCATGGGTAGGGGTTTCGTTGCCGGTAGTCATGGCGTTGCGAGATCGCTTCAGGTTTTGCCAGGCTTTGTTGAATTCGACGAGGCGTTTGGTTCCTCCGGGAGTTCCTTCGAGTTCTCGGATCAAATCGAGTGCGAATTCTGTTCGGTTCTCTTTATCCGGAATCGGGTGCCCAAAATCGGAGAAGAATAGCGGGAGCTCTGCTGGAGAGCCGTTGTAGACCGGTTGTCCACGGGAGAGAAACAACATGCGGTCGAGTAATCCGAGTAGACGGTAGCTCGGTTGGTGGATAGACATCATCACGATGCTACCGCTCTGCGCGATCCGTTGCAACACTTTGACAACCATGTACGCGCTTGTCGAGTCTAGCCCGGATGTCGGTTCGTCTAAAAACAAGATAATTGGATCATGAATAATATCAATTCCAATGGACACACGACGACGTTCTCCACCAGAAACGCCTCTATGTCCTTCGTCGCCAATAACAGTTTTGGCAGCGTTTCTAAGCCCTAATTGATCAATTAGGGCTTGAACTCTTAGTCTCTTTTTCGACTTAGAGAATGTTCTCGGCAGACGAAACTCTGCCGCGAACATCAAAGTTTCTTCAACTGTTAACATCGGGAACAACAAATCGTCCTGCATCACATACGCCGAAATCACCTTGAGCAACCTAGACTCCAATTGCTCCCCATTCAACGTCACCGTTCCTTTCAAGCTTCCTTTCGCAATCCGATTCGCTAAAGCATCAATCAACGTTGATTTCCCCGATCCACTCGCACCCAACACCGCCACCAACTCGCCATCCCTCGCTTCACCGGATATATCATTCAACAAAACCTTACTCCTAGAAAACATACCCTCACTTCCAACCGGATCACCGCCTAACCCACGCCCACCTAACCACCCCGGAAGCGCCATCTTGCTCCGAACCTTGACACTATAACTCAGATTACTAAACTTCAAAACAAACGGTAACGCCCTCGGCTCGCTACTCGTCTCACTGATCATCTCCAAAACTTGATGCGCAGGCGTCTCTTCACCGTTCTCCTCCTTCCGAATATCGCCGACATACTTCAGAAGCTCGCCCAAAGACGGAGATCCGGCCACCGGTCCATGTTGGTCATAAAACCCTAAATTGTCCACCACATTCTCCGCAACTACACGAGGCATGGTAGAAACGACACCGTTACACTGCCTGTAGCAAGGTTGCAAAGAGATCAAGGGTGTTTAGAGAGAATTATTGTTTTGTTGGTGAGAATGAGAATGCATGGAGGGTGTGTTTATTGTGTATGGGTGTAGGAGGGTGGTCACCTACGACGCCTAATATATGAAAGTCAACACGATATGTGCAGATTAGGAAACCAGCAATGGGACACGTGGACGTTCTTACTTATTTAGTAAGCTATTTATAATTCATTTTTGGTTAACATGGCCTCATGTAATAACACTAATATTAATATTCTAGAAAATGTGAAGTTTTGGTTAATACATGAAATAGCTAGATTTGTAGTGTGATTTTACTATTTTGGTACAAACTGTAAAATAATTGTTATTACATTACAACAAAATGAAGTAGAGTATAAAGTTACGCTACAGTAAGATAATTATGTTATAGCTTACAGGTAACGTAATTTTATTGCTGTAATTCTAAAGGAATGCATAATAATTATTTGCTAGTTCAAAAATTGTTATAGGGAAATTACTCTACTTAGAGTTATTACGAAAATACCACCACGTATATTTTCCTTTCACTGGGTAGAGTTTGCACGTTAATTTCTATTCGCGTGTGATCCAAATACATATGATTATAACCTTATTTTGTGATTGATGTTTATAAACACATGAAAGCAATTGAATTGTTCAAATCAAAACAAATTGGTAGTTTCGTTCATTTGAGACTTACACAACGGTTCATGGTTTGGTATTTAAAAAAGCATGTTTACGTTTTGATTAATGGTTTTGAACTTGAAACTGACCTTATAAACTAACTCAGTTGTTACCTTTGTTATTACTGTTATTATTCGTTCTTTCAGTTATTATTATTTAATTTTTTTTATTAATATTATTTTTCATTTTTTTGAATGTGCATATCTTTGATATTTATGAACTGATCTTTATACTTTTTTTAATTTAATATCACCTACATATTTAAAAAAGGTTCAAACTTAACCGTCAAAGCGAAATGTGTTGGCGTATAAGATTAAAAAAAAATGTTAAATTGTGTTCTGGAAATTGGAATTAGGTGTGTGTGGTAAACTACTTTTGCATGTACATACGTATTTTGGTGGATAAGGGCGGTTTGGCTATTGTATGTTACAACTAGTCAAAAGACAAAAGTCAACACTTTTTGTAAGGTTGCATCATGCCGGAACGACGAATATTGCTCCCCAAATGTATTTATGGTCATAAATTACTTATACTTAGAGGGAGTCGTCCCAAATGTATTTATGGTCATGAATTACTTATACTTAGAGGGAGTCGTTAGGGTGTTTGAGTTATTCTCTAGTCAATAATATCATGTCATGTCAAGTTCTCATTCTACTCCCCATTTTGCACTTAATCACTGGCAATTGTCAAACACATGGAGAGTGGTAAGAATTTTAAAAAAAATTGTGAGTGGTTGAAAAAGGGTGGGGCCCACTATTATCCCTCTCTCCCCTCTACCCCTTCTCTTCCCGCATCGGTAAGTAGTCACCGCTGAAGCTTCTCCCCGCTCACCGATCCAACACATGCAGCCCTTCCCCGTGCGGTAAAACCCACTCCCCGCGTGGTTCCCCAAGACGATTCCGACCACCCTTATATCCCAATGATGTATGGCGAAAACTTCGCTTTTGGAGTTTGGGTTCACCATTGAGGACGAAACAAGCTCAAAGCATTTAATGAGTCAAGATTTAGGTTAAAAGGATAAAATTAAAGATGTTATGAGTCAAGTTTTAGCTTAAAAGGACAAAATTAAAGATATTATCAATTTTTTTATCTCTAATTGTTAAGTATATGTATGTAAATGTATAAGATTTGTAAATTACCAAGCTTTTATCTCGAAACTCCTTCTTAAACTACCTCAAAGTCAATATTAAATAGAGTAAATTACAAAAATCGTCTGTTATGTTAACACCAAATTGTAAACTATGTCATTTATCTTCAAAACGTGCAAAAACGTACTTGATGTTTGCAAACCCTTACACGTTATGTTCTTTAGCACTAACTCAATTAAGTTTTCATGGTTAAATCAGGGCAAATTAGTAATTAAAAAAAGACTAAATTTCAGAAAACAACCTTTATGTTTGCCCCAAACTGCACTTTATACATTTGACTATGAAATCGACAAAAATCAACCTTTATGTTCATGTTTTGCTACGGGTATAACCTTTAACACTAACGTCGTCTAAAAACTCAGTTAAATGGCCTCACACTAATATCTTTTTGTGATAAACTTCTACATCACCACACCCAATCTGCAGATCTTGAATGAATAAAACTTTAGCAAAATATTATCACTCTCAACCTCATCTAATTCCATAAAATTTCCACAAACAAATTAAAGATAAGAGCAAAAACTTCAACAAACAACAATCAAACTTACATGAACCTTGACATCAACAGACGACACCATTTCCTTTCTCCGGTGACCATGTCGAAGGTTCGACATAAGCCCGCTATAAATCCAAACAACACACCATCTGTCATAGAACTCATCGTCTTCATCGTCACAATCTGATAATCTCACCGACGACACGCCTCGATCGGAACAATAGTGCTTTCTATCGCTGGAACTAACAATAATGATGAAAATAACCAGACCAACGACACCATACTAACCACCAATGAATTAACTAAAACTCGTAATCATAATCGATTTTACCCGAAAACGAGCCTTTCGCAGCTCAACACAACACACATGCTTCAATTTCAAATTCAAACAAGTCACTATGTTTTTACACCTAACCAACTCTGTTCACACAACCCAGTAAAAATGTAAGGACTTGCAAAAACGTCCAAAAATGTCCCGTAAGTGAAAACCCGGACCCCTGAAACCCTAGTGCTTATGAAAAACCAAGAAATCAAGAAATTTGAATTTCTGGCGGGCCGCGTAAGCCATAAGGCTAGGCCTACGCTGGCCGCGACATAGCAGCAATCGACCGGGACACGTTCCAGGCCACGTGTCAGCCAAGTGGCGGGCCTACACGTGACACGGTAGCCCTAGTTATAGACTAGGTGGCCCTCGCGGGCCGCGTAAGATCTTAAGAAGGTTTACGCGGGCCGCGTAAAACCCAAAAATCAGCTATAAATCGAACCGAGCATGTCCTGTTCATCTGTGTACGTAAAACTTTCTAAAAGACGAAAGATACTACTCAAATCCGAATTATCACTTAGGGAAACGCTGCTACGAGTACATGGTATTAACTCGATCACTGCTACGATACAATGTCCGATCGATTGAAACCGATCCGATGGATATTTAAGTGCTGCCCAAATCCGGGCTATGCTTTGTCATTCGTTGTGAGGGTTTTGATTTCGTGAGTTATCGTAAATGTTGTATTAAGTTACTGACCTAGTTTCGTGTGCATTGTTATTTAATTAGGTCACAAGGCTAAATCAGTAGGCAAGGTTCTGTCCGATTAAAGTTGCAATGTGAGTCATTCTCTTTTTATCAAACACTGTTTTACAATACTCAAATTATTTCAAGAGTTATAGTTACAGGGATTAAGTCTTGGTTATCTTGAATCACTGGCAAGTGGGGTATTGTGCACATTACTAATTTCTCAAGGTTAGGTTCACCAACCTAACAGTGATAATCATCACTACTTGGGTGAAAGGACCTAATAGTGGTATGACCATCGTCACCAGGGTGTGACACGGCGCCAGATAAAAAAAATAAGATAGTAGCCATTGTAATCGCTCTTATGTTGTAATCTATAACTAATGTGTCGTTTTATATAACCTGAGTGACTCGCCAGTATTTCCCCGCTGATAAAATCTTTTTAAACATGTTTCAGGTGATTTACTGTGAACCAAGGAAAGGTGCTGCGTAGCACTAAAAAGCTTGAAGAGGTGGCTCAGTAAAATAAATAAACATGTTTTGTAAAACAGGTAATTTCCTCGTGAAATTCCTTTATTGTAAATAATGGGGTTTGTCCCAATTTTGTAAAATAAAATAATTGGGCATTTCCCAATGAAAAGATCCTGTCAACATTTCCGTTGCCAAATAAAATAATAAATACCACGGGTTTCTGTCCCGCGGCTTCTGAACCGGGTAACACCGGGCCGGGGGCCGTGACAGAAAAATGTGGTATCAGAGCCACTGATTTAAGCCAATTAAGTATTTAGAAATACTTAATTTTTCGGTTGCCATTCTGTGATTGTGAAAATTTAATTTGCAGTAAATAAAATTTTAACTTAGGTTTGTGTGTGTTTCTTCATGTGTGTTATCAGCATGAATGAACTGTCGGAGGCACTCCGAAACTTTACTATCCATAGCACTGATATGGATACCACCGGCACCTTAACTGGCTACCAGGCTGATACTGAAGAGCCAATAGTATTCCAGGCACAGCCGCAAGAGAAACCAAAGCGGAAAAAGAGGAGGAGAATCTTGGACTGGAAACGTGGGCGTAGGAAGAAACCAGCTGCCCAGAAGATTAAAAAGACTGAGGATCCAAAGGATAAAGGCAAAGGAAAGGAGATCGGGGAAAGTTCAGGGCAAGCCCAGGAAATGCCACCATGGGAGGAGCTGGATCGCAAACTGGCAAATTGTGACCTCATCGGACCTGCCAATGAAAACCTCTTCAATTACCCCGTTGAATCACAACTTCCAGCTAATTTGGAACCTGCTATCCCAGATCCTATTGTTAACCCCCGACCTCTACAAGGAGAGCTGGAAGAATGGTGGACAAACGACTGGCAATTTCAGAATCTCTTGCATAACCCTAGCGTCTATTTCCCCCAGTTTGACCCTGAGCCTTCACCAAACCCACCTATAAGCACAGAAAACTTGGCTGAACTCCGTCACTATGGTAAGGAGCTGATGGAGGCAGGAAATGGAATTCGGGATGTGGGGGAGAAAATCACGTGGAAATACGACGAGAGGGAGCGTCGTTTATGAGATGCTAGTTGACTGTGGTTGTGAGGCTATGTGTTTAATAATAATAAAATAAAAATATAATCATGTAAAATAACTTAAAATAAAACTTTTGTAATATATCTGGTGTGTATGGATGCATACTAAAATATATATATAAAATATGAAAGTCGCAAAGTCGATAATTTCGGCTATACGTGTTGACGTGATTATGTGTGATTGCTTTATTGCGTTTGGTTGTTATTTATTTTGTGCCAATAACTTATATATATTGTTAATTATCAGATGGAACACACTGTTAATGAACCAGTTAACGAAGTTAACCAATCCGAGCAAAACAATGAGGATCACTTTCTTAATAGGCAAGATATAGAAAATATCGTTGCCCAGGGAATAGCAAATGCTATCCCAGCAATCGTCGCTGCTGTTAAAAGCCCTGTTGAGCCCTCACAAGCCAACCCCAGTAAACGCACACGCGACGATAATTTCAGTAACATTGTTAACGGAGGCGGCAATGATAATGACAACGTGATCCAAGCCCCAATACTTAAGAAAATGAAAGTTGCAACACCTGGTTGCACTTATAAAGAATTTCTTGCCTGTAAACCTGTTGAATTTGCAGGCAATGAAGGGGTGACTGCTGCACTGCGTTGGTTGGATAAGACCGAGGCAGTAATTAAAATAAGTAAATGTGCCGAGGAGGATAAGGTCATGTATGCTTCTCATCTTTTCAAGGAAGAGGCATTAGAATGGTGGAATACGGTATTACAGGCCAAAGGAAGTGACATGGCTTACGCTATGAATTGGGAAGAATTTAAACAATTAGTGGAAAGGAAATTATGCCCCGAATATGAAAAAGAACAAATGGCCAACAAGTTCCTGAGCCACTGAATGGTGGATGTTGACTGTCGAGGGTATACTTCGAAGTTCTTCGAATATGCTCGAATTGTACCAACTCTGGCTTCGCCAGAACAGGTACTTATTTCTCGCTACATTTGGGGTTTAATTAGCGAAATTCGTGATATTGTTAAAGCTGCGAGACCCCGCACCATTGACGATGCGGTGGAGTTGGCCAACACATTGACTGACGGACTGGTGCGTACGTGAGAAGAAACCCAGAAGAAAGAATTAGCCCAAAAGATTACCCAAGGATTTCGTGGGGGTAATACTAGTGGCAACTTCAAGAAAAGAGGAACTGTGCAATCCTCCACTGCTCCATTTTGCAGTACCTGTAAAAGAAAGCATTTTGGAAAATGTAAAGGGTACTGTAATTTCTGCAAAATTCCGGGACACCAAGAAGAAGATTGCAAAAGAAAGAAATCAACAATTTGATTCAACTGTGGAGAAGCTGGACATTTTAGACCAGACTGCCCTAAACTGGTCTAACCAGCTAATAACAAGACCAAACATGCTGAAGGAACTAGTAAGAAGAACGCAAGAGCCTTTCAGCTGACAACCCAAGAGGCATATCTGATTCTGGATGTAATAGCGGGTACGTTCCTAGTTCATGATGTTTACGCAAAAGTATTATTTGACTCTGGTGCAAACCAAAGTTTCATAAATACTTCATTCTGACAAGCTCTTAAGCAACCTTTAACTAAACTTAGACAAGTTTTTACGGTAGAGACGGCAGATGGGAGTTCTTTTAACATAGATAAGATTTTGCAAGAAGGAAAGATAGAACTCTTAGGCCATAAATTTTCTACAAACCTGTTACCTATGAATTTAGCTGGATTCGATGTGGTGCTAGGAATGGGTTAGTTAGTAGCCAACCATGCTCGAATCCTCTGTGACAAGAATTCCATAGAAATTCATACATCCACAGGAGAAGTAATTGTGGTTACAGGAGATAAGTCCCGAAAGTCAATGAAATTTATTTCAGTAATGAAAATGGCCAGTTATTCAAGAAAACAAGGAATAGTATATATGGCTTCGGTAGTTATTAATACCAAAAATAAGGAACTCAAGGAAATCCCAGTAGTATCAGAATACCCTAATATATTCCCAGAAGAACTACCTGGATTACCACCCGGTAGGGAAGTAGAATTTAGAATTCATCTAATTCCTAGAACTACACCGATAGCTAAGGCACCTTATCGGTTGGCACCCACCGAAATGCTAGAATTGAAAAAGCAGTTAGACGAATTATTAAATAAAGGATTCATACAACCTAGTTCATCCCCGTGGGGAGCACCAGTGTTGTTTGTGAAAAAGAAAGATGGTTCGATGCGAATGTGTATCGATTACAGGGAACCGAATAAGGTTACAATTAAGAATCGATACCCATTACCTAGGATTGACGATCTTTTTTATCAACTCCAGGGAGCTAGATATTTTTCTAAGATAGACTTACGCTATGGATACCATCAGTTGAAGGTACAAGAAGAAGACATACCTAAAACTGCTTTTCAGAACTAGGTATGGTCATTACGAGTTTACAGTCATGCCCTTTGGACTAACAAATGCTCCTGCAGCATTCATGGACATGATGAATAGAATCTGTAAACCTTATTTGGATAAATTTGTAATTGTCTTCATTGACGATATACTTATCTATTCTAAAAGTCAGGACGAGTATTGTGAGCATCTACGAGCACTCTTAACTTTGTTAAGGAAAGATAAGCTTTACGCCAAATTCTCGAAGTGTGAATTTTGGTTACAGGAAGTGCAATTCTTAGGTCATATGGTGAATCACGAAGGTATTCACGTAGATCCCTCCAAAATAGAAGCGATCACCCAATGGAAGGTCCCGAAATCAGCCACGGAAGTTAGGAGTTTTCTAGGATTAGTCGGGTACTATAGACGCTTCATTAAGGATTTCTCTAAAATAGCAGTACCACTAACTAAGCTAACCTGTAAAACAGTTAAGTTTGAATGGGGACCTAGGCAAGAAGAGGCTTTTAAGATTTTAAAACAAAGGTTAACACACGCTCCAATTCTAGCCTTACCAGAAGGAACAGAAGATTTTGAAGTTTATTGTGATGCTTCTAAGCTAGGATTAGGATGTGTGCTGATGCAACGCAAAAAGGTAATTGCGTATGCCTCAAGGCAATTGAAAAAGCACGAAGAAAATTATACGACTCATGACTTAGAATTAGGAGCAATAATTTTCGCCCTTAAGATTTGGAGACACTATCTGTATGGAAGTGAGTTTACAGTCTATACCGATCATAAAAGTTTAAGGTATATATTCGGGCAAAAAGAATTAAATATGAGGCAAAGGAGATGGATGGAAATTCTAAGTGACTACGACTGTGATATTCAATATCACGAAGGAAAAGCAAATGTAGTAGCAGACGCCTTAAGTCGTAAGTATCATGAAAAACAAAGACGAGTTCGTGCTCTTAGATTAAATCTTCAAGTAGATTTAATGAAACAATTGAAGAACGTCCAAGAAACAACAATTAAGGATGATGCCGAAGGAATGAAAGGAAGAATAAAAGAACTAGAGAAAGGAGTTGATGGAATTTGGAGATTCCACAAGAAAAGAATTTGGGTACCTAAGAAAGGAGAATTAAGAAATAAGATTTTAGAGGAAGCCCATAAATCTAGGTATACCATGCATCCTGGTAATAATAAGATGTACCAAGATTTAAGGAATAACTTCTGGTGGATAGGAATGAAAAATGATATAGCTAGATATGTTTCTAAGTGCCTAACTTGTTCACAAGTTAAGGCAGAACACCAGAAACCTTCAGGTTTACTTCAACAACTAGAAATGCATGTTTGGAAATGGGAACTGATAACAATGGATTTTGTTACTAAGTTGCCTAAAACTAGGAAAGGTAACAATTCGATTTGGGTAATTGTGGATCGATTAACCAAATCAGCTCACTTTTTGCCAATGAAAGAAACCTTTAGTATGGAAAGGTTGGCAAAATTATACGTGGACGAGGTGGTGTCTTTGCATGGAGTCCCACTCTCTATTGTATCGGATAGGGATAGTCGTTTCACTTCGCATTTCTGGACAAGTTTTCAAGAAGCAATGGGGACCCGACTAAATCTAAGTACTGCATATCATCCCCAAACAGACGGACAGAGTGAAAGGACGATCCAAACCCTGGAAGACATGCTCAGGGCATGTGTAATAGACTTTGGTGGAAACTGGGATAACCACCTACCCTTAATTGAATTCTCCTATAACAATAGTTACCATACAAGCATCGAAGCTGCTCCGTTCGAAGCACTGTATGGAGGAAAATGTAGAACTCCAGTTTGTTGGGCAGAAATAGGAGAAAGTCAATTATCAGGTCCCGAGATTGTACAGGAAACCACCGACAAGATAACTCAAATCAAGGATAGACTGAAGACAACTCGAGATCGTCAGAAGAGTTATGCAGACAATAGACGCAAGCCACTAGAATTTCAAGTTGGAGACAGGGTACTCTTGAAAGTTTCTCCTTGGAAAGGGGTAGTTCGATTCGGAAAGAAAGGAAAACTGAGTCCAAGGTACATAGGACCATTCCAAGTAATCCAGCGGATAGGACCAGTTGCCTATCGCCTACAACTACCAGAAAAACTAGCTGGAGTACACGATGTATTTCATGTATCCAACCTCAAGAAATGTTTATCTGACGAGTCCCTGGTAGTACCTCTTCAAGATATAGAGGTAAATGAAAAGCTAAAATTTGTTGAGAAACCACTCCAAATAGAAGACAGAAAGGTCAAGTTTCTCAAACACAAAAGACTAGTACTGGTCAAGGTCAAATGGGATTCAAAAAGAGGATCTGAGTACACCTGGGAGTTAGAATCAGAGATGAAGCGAAAGTATCCTCACTTATTTCAGTAAATCTCGAGGACGAGATTTTAAATAAGGTGGGGAGGGTGTAAGGACCTGCAAAAATGTCCAAAAATGTCCCGTAAGTGAAAACCCGGACCCCTGAAACCCTAGTGCTTATGAAAAAACAAGAAATCAAGAAATTTGAATTTCTGGCGGGCCGCGTAAGCCATAAGGCCAGGCCTACGCGGGCCGCGACATAGCAGCAATCGACCGGGACACGTTCCAGGCCACGTGTCAGCCACGTGGCGGGCCTACACGTGACACGGTAGCCCTAGTTGTAGACTAGGTGGCCCTTACGGGCCGCGTAAGATCTTAAAAAGGTTTACGCGGGCCGCGTAAAACCCAAAAATCAGCTATAAATCGAACCGAGCATGGCCTGTTCATCTGTGTACTTAAACTTTCTAAAAGACGAAAGATACTACTCAAATCTGAATTATCACTTAGGGAAACGCTGCTATGAGTACATTGTATTAACTCGATCACTGCTACGATACAATGTTCGATCGATTGAAACCGATCCGATGGATGCTTAAGTGCTGCCCAAATCCGGGCTATGCTTTGCCATTCGTCGTGAGGGTTTTGATTCCGTGAGTTATCGTAAATGTTGTATTAAGTTACTAACCTAGTTTCGTGTGCATTGTTATTTAATTAGGTCACAAGGCTAAATCAGTAGGTAAGGTTCTGTCCGATTAAAGTTGCAATGTGAGTCATTCTCTTTTTATCAAACACTGTTTTACAATACTCAAATTATTTCAAGAGTTATAGTTACAGGGATTAAGTCTTGGTTATCTTGAATCACTGGCCAGTGGGGTATTGTGCACATTACTAATTTCTCATGGTTAGGTTCACCAACCTAACAGTGATAATCATCACTACTTGGGTGAAAGGACCCAATAGTGGTATGACCATCGTCAGCAGGGTGTGACACGGCGCCAGATAAAAAAAATAAGATAGTAGCCATTGTAGTCGCTCTTATGCTGTAATCTATAACTAATGTGTCGTTTTATATAACCTGAGAGACTCGCCAGTATTTCCCCGCTGATAAAATCTTTTTAAACATGTTTCAGGTGATTTACTGTGAACCAGGGAAAGGTGCTGCGTAGCACTAAAAAACTTGAAGAGGTGGCTCAGTAAAATAAATAAACATGTTTTGTAAAACAGGAAATTTCCTCGTGAAATTCCTTTATTGTAAATAATGGGGTTTGTCCCAATTTTATAAAATAAAATAATTGGGCATTTCTCAGTGAAAAGATCCTGTCAACATTTCCGCTGCCAAATTAAATAATAAATACCACGGGTTTCTGTCCCGCGGCTTCTGAACCGGGTAACACCGGGCCCGGGGCCGTGACAAGATTATTAACCATAACATACAAATTGGAGAACCTAACAACGAAAACCCACTTCAAATTCTCCTGTTCCATTACATTTCGCACCGATCAAACTTCCGTCAAGTTCGTCATCGGATTCCACCACCACAGTCACCCCCTCGCTTTTCTCCAAATTCTCTCACGCTTTATAGTTTATACCCACACCACCTGGAGAATCAGAATCCACCACCATAGTTGAATGTCGGTGAGGCTTGAGCTAGGTTTCACAGATGGGGGTGAACGGAGGAGTACGGTTGTGGTTAATGGAGAGGTTGTGATTAACGGCGAACATCGTGCAATGGCCATCAAGAATCTTGTTAAGTCAGGTGATGTAAGTTTGGGGGTTTCAAGAATCTTGAATAAATTTGTTTGGTTTGAAGTAATTTGGATACAAAGAGTTGGTTTTGGGTTGAAGAAAAAAGCCGATGAAAAAGGATGAATCTTTTATGGATCTGCTTCCAAGTTCTTCATCTGGGTATTGTTTTTACATGTGTTTAAGGTTGGTGTAGGATTCTTGAAGGTCATTGGTGGGATATTTGTTAAAATAGATATATTAATTAAATGATAGGGAAAAGACATTAATACCCTCCCCCATATGTGATTTACCAAGAAAACAAACAACGTCTGTGGTAAAGGTTGACTTTGTAGCAAAACATGAACATAAAGGTTGGTTTTTGCCGATTTCATAGTGAAAGGTACGAAGTGCAGTTTGAGTATAACATAAATGTTGATTTTTGCAATTTAGTCTTAAACAAAAGATTAAATAAAACATATCCCCCCACCCCTCTTCAGTTCTTTTTCTCTCTCTCTTCCCTCTCGATCTCTTCCCCCTTTCTCTTACACACACCACCACCATAAACCACCCACCACCACTCTCTCTCTCTCTCTCTCTTCCCCCCTCCCTTTCTCTCACACACAAAGGCACCATAACCCTCCCCCGACCACCATCAGCCACCACAAGCCTCCCCCCGCCACTACTTGCCTCCACCGCCTCCTCTAATGTAACACCCTAAAAACGGGTTTGGTAACCAAACCACGTTAATATTAATGACGAGTAAAATACCGTTAGTGGTGAAAATTTACCCGGTAAATATTATGATTTAAAAAAATAAATCTAATATTAATTAAAAAGAGGATAAATACTTTGAGAAAACAAAGTATATAAAAGGCCCGAGTTAACGGGACTCAAAATAAAACGGGTTATGTAACACCCCAAAAATATACAGGTTTATATATATATATATATATATATATATATATATATATATATATATATAATATATTAAATAGCGGTTATGAACGACATAAAATAACTAAGAAATAAATAACCTAGTTAATTACAAGTCTTGTAGTTATGTGAAACCTTGGTTAAAACATGGTATATGCAACAAGGGTAAACTTGAGGGGCCAAAAGGGGAAGGTTAGAAACTTGATTTTTATTAAAATTAAAACACTACACACACACTAGGTGTGTGTGCGTGTAATCGACCAGGAGCTCCAAGGAGCAAGCCAAAACCCTAAATCAAGCTAAATTCACCAAATTGAAGGCAAAGTTTGGTTTCAAATCGATGCATGAACACAAATTCGAGATCACCCAAGCTGGGGGATCACAAGGTATGTCAAATTTTGTAATATGGCGAAGTTATGATTCTAGGAGGAACACTCATAAATCGAAATTATGTGATGAATGTTATATGTATGAGTGATATTGGGTTGAAATCATGTCT
The DNA here is from genome assembly GCA_030545235.1 of Helianthus tuberosus. Classification (NCBI taxonomy): domain Eukaryota; kingdom Viridiplantae; phylum Streptophyta; class Magnoliopsida; order Asterales; family Asteraceae; genus Helianthus; species Helianthus tuberosus. Next base: position 158,852,024 of record CM060444.1, read on the forward strand.
AGGAACAAACCATAGTTAAAAACTCGATGAATTAATGTTGAAAACTAGGAATGTGATGATTACCCATGTATGTGCTAAGTGGGTTTTATATCATTGTGATGAACACTTGAATTAGAATGCTAAATTGATGAATATTGATGTTATGATACAAGTACTATGTGTAGTTCATGAACACTAGACATGGAGGTTTGAATTTTGATGTTAACCTTGGTAAAAATAACTAGTTTTGAACTAGTTTGTAAATGTGTAAAAGTATGCCCATTAGGTGTTTGTTAAAATGTCTAAATGAAAGCTAAAATGTTGAAATTTCGTGTGAAACGCATATTTGAATAATATGACAAATTATGCGAAGTATGAACCGATAACTGTTCAAAGCATAATGTTGATTTAGATTTAATTGTGTAAATCATGTGATCAAAAGTAGTTAACTTTTGATAAGTTGAATTAACAAATGATGAAGTCGAATAGTAGCTTTGACATAGAAAAAGATTCATAGGGTGTGAAGGTCATGATATTGCAGACTAATCTAACTACCTTGTGGAAATTATATGATAGTTTGACGCTTGACAAGCTAGGTGGAAGCTTGGAAAGGAAGCGGGTCAAAACGGATCAAATACGCGAGAGGGGCATAATCGGATGCAAGGTAAGTAAAGCTTACACCCTCTTTTGTAGAATGCCTAATTATTATAAGGGTTGTGAATATGATAAGCTAATGATTAAATGCGATACGGGTCGGAATAAGTAAAGATGACGAAAAAAAAACATAAAGGATGGTAAAAAGGGGTAAAATGGTAACATAGTCATGGAATGACGAACATACTATGAGTTTTTGAAATGTTACCTTATGGGGTAACTCATAATAAGGATAGAGGTAAAATGGTAATCTAGTCGTGCGTCGACTAACGTAAGTTAAAGTTTAAAAGATACCCTACGGCGTAAGCCAAGATGGGTTAAATAAGTATGAAAAATATTTAAGGAAATACGACCTTATGGTGGAAGTCCGAGGTAAGTAAATTGAGTGAAATGGTAAATAAATACCATTCTACTATAAATGCGAAATAATGGGTCTTTTCGTCCAACGAGTCAATTGGTGAACTTAACATCATTTGACAGTAATGACTAACAAAAGCTTGTCGAGTTTTATGCTCACAGGAATGATTAGCGTAGGGGAATTTGCATTGCTATTAAGTAGCAATTTATTAAAGCAAGGTATTAAAACGGGTCAACAGTGTGACCCAAGCCAGGTACGCATAAATGGGTTTATAGTTAAGAGTCAGTTTGTGGTCAAATAATTAGTGAGTCCTTCGTAGTAAAATGAGGGACTAAAAGATTGACCAAAAAGCCTTTGATGGGTGAACCGGATAAACGACCCTTAGAGGTTGTTTAGGAACTCGTATATTGATTTTGAAATCCTTAAACACATATAAAAGTTCTAGGCAAAAACATTTTTGGGTCGAATGCCTAAAAATGGTCATTTGCGAAAAATGACTACTCGAAGGGTAAAATTTGGGATTTTGGGTTCCTTATGTTAAGTTCACCATAAAATAGTTGTGGTGGAAGATAAGTAGTTAATTAGTATGGAAAGACGAAGTGCGAAAAGAAAATAGCGAGTTTGATGCTTAGATGCTTAAAAGCCCCCTAAATGGGTCAAAATAAATTAAGAAGTTAAATGTGGATTAAGCGATTAGAAAGATACAAATAAATCGGTGAATGTAAATACGTACGCGAACCCCGTAATGGAAGTGAAAACACTAATGCTTGGTAAGCCCGGGATGGGTAAGAAATGTTAGAGACGACCCTTGATAACATTCACGCAATGTAACTTAAACTAAACCCGTCAAACAATAGAAAAAAGGGATTTATAGACTATTTTCTTATAAACTGGGTTTTAATACGAACAATGATGGTAAACAGATCCGTATTTTAATTACGGACACGTAGGAAAAAGAATCACATAAAACGGAGGTCTAGATCAAAAGTTATGCTAAGTTGAAGTTGGAAATTTTCTTAGAAATATAGCTGGACAAATGCAGCAAAAAAAGAAAATGACATTCTGTCGAAATGTGGCCGTTACGCCCCGCGACAGAGAAAGCATAAGCGGTCGCGCCCCGCCACGAGCTATGGCGCCCCGCGACGTCCGAAGCCAGGTCTGTCGTGGCCCGCGACAGACTGCAGAGCTGGCACAAAATTTTATTTTCGTTTATTTTTGCACTCCGGACTTGTTTTTAACCGTTTATAAGCCATCAAAACTAACTTATAAGTTGGTTTTGATCACAGGTAATTGTCAAGGGTTCCCGGATGAAGATCAAGCGACGAGAAAGAACCGAACACATGGAAAAGAATTTTCTGCACGTTGTATCGTCGTTATTTTTAAACGACGAACTCAATTACATTATGTTGTATTATTTTTTTAAACTGTAAAAGTTTTTAGTAAACCTGTATTTTATATGTATGTATATTCGTAAGTACACATTTAATTGTCGTTATTAGTACAAAAACCCTATTATAATAGTAAGGGTGTTACATCTAATCCCGATCACCTCCAAATCAAAACCCTACGGGCCAACCTCTGGATTATCGGTGTGCCCTAGGTTGATGGTTTCCAACGATCGCGGCCGAGATAAGCCTAGCAAAAGGTTAAGCGATCGTTCGAACTTCGAACCACAGCCAGTTTAAGGCTCGATATCGTGAACATATGAGTAATACTACTTATTTACATTACCAGTTTATACAATTACAGAGTATTGAAGCACTAGAACAAGGTAACAGATACACGAATCGGTACTCGATTGGTATGCTATTGAATTGAAATTATAATACAGTTCGGATCCCAATCTGTTAAAGAATTCTGATTTGGATCTTAGTCTTCAAATTGCTATCAGTAATAACTGATTTTGGATCTTCCACACCGGTACATAACACAACTAAACCTAGGGCCTTTCGTTCTCAATCGGTGTGTGTGTTTTGTTTACTGTTATCTTACACATTTGATTCAGTTATGTGACTGCTTGTTTTCTTGATGGTGGGGGATGGTTGATGGTGGCAGGTCTTGGTGGTTGTGTGTGTGATGGAGGGCGGGAGAGAGAACTGAGGGGGGGGGGTTGAGGTGGTGGCTGGTGGTGGTTGAGTGGTGGTGGTGGTGGTGGCAAGGAGAGAGAAAGGGTAGGGTGGGGTGGGTGAGTGAGTGGGTTTTTTTAAATAAAATTATTATTGTATGAGGATAGAAAAAGACAATAATACCCCCATGTAGGGTCCATTTGGTCAGATTTAATCATAAAACTTAACTGAGTTAGGGCTAAAGGACATAACGTGTAAGGGTTTGCAAACATCGAGTACGTTTTTTGCACGTTTTGGAGATAAAGAACATAGTTTGCAATTTGGTGTTAACATAAATGACGATTTTTGTAATTTACTCTATTAAATATAAATTATTTAAATACATTTCTACGAATTATTTAGTCTTACAACTTTAAACATTATGCTAATGTATTAGAAGGGTTCATGTAATGAGGTGAGTATGGTCTTTTTAAATGTTGTGAAGTTATTTAAGCTATTAAATCGATCTCAAATTTGTTGGAAAAGTATCTCCAAGTAATGAAATTCGACAGCATTGCTATTGAGCAAGGGCACAACTTATAAGGGGCCAGGAGTGCCCTGGCTCCCGCTGATGTTTCAATTAGTAGTGTTAATTTTTGGATTTTTCGTCCGAAATTTTTATAAGTTTAGAGGCCGGCTCCCACTAAATTTGAGATCGGAAATGCATAAATTTTTCACAAGCATAGTATATATATTTGTAGTTGTGCTTAGTTTGTAATTCCTTAACGTTAAATTAGTATTAAATCATAAATCAGGACGAGAATCCCTAGTTCGATATTCGATCTCATTCTTTCTTTTAGTTCAATCATTATTAAATTTAGTAATCATTCAAATGTTATGATAACTCATGTTTGGTGACTTTCAACGCTTTTGTTTCAAGACTTATGCTTAATCATTTTGCTAGCTAAGGTGAGTATTCATCGCCCCTTTTTGTTTTATTTGTTTTAGGGTGTATCATGTATATGTATTCAATTATAAATCATTTTATACAATCATGCTAATTCATTCATGTCTATGTGTTAATTTTTGTTATGTGTTAAACATTATTCGTTGTGGGTTATTCATGCATTCATTCATTCATGCTTTAATCATTAACAACACCAAGCCTAAGGAAGTATATAATATCTCTATTGAATTGACCACCCTCCCAAATTGGTATTTGGGTATTAAAACCGAATTCATTCATTCATTGTGATTCGAGTCGTGTCGTGTAGGTTTGATCAAATGCAAATTCGGTTATTCATATATGCTTAAATTATATAGGTGACTTATGATTGCGGTTTTATTCATAATATATGTATTAAAACCTATGTCTACTCACCAACTTGTTATGATCAAATACAAATTCGTTTATTCAACTTGTAATTTTATACACGATACAGGTGAAGAAGTTTATGATGCATGAGACTTAGTTTCAAATAATAAAACGTTATCTTATGCTTGTAATTTTGTTAAGACAAATTTGATTTCTTTGTATTTGAATCCTTAATATGGTTTGATTAAATAAATGTCACTTTTATTAGTACCATGTGTTATGAACAATCTAGATGTCCCGAAACATTCAAGGAGTAAGAATGTTAACAGACATTTAACCTCTGTCACTTTCAAGGAGTAAGAATGTTATATGAAAACTTAAACACTTAAAGTAATAAAGGTTTAAAATGCCCCTTAAGGTCTAAATATTGTTGTTGTTGTTGTTGTTGTATATTGGACGACCTCGATATCTTACCATCACTATATTATACCAACGATGGGTGCACTGGTCATCATTATCATCATCATTATTATCCTATCTTCCTAAACCTTGGTTGCAAACCCCCTTTCGATGAAGTCAACAATGAAGTCAACTTTCAAACCTGTTCTCCATGCTAATAATCCCCCACCCTTTGACCAAAGACTGCACAAGCACATACAAGATTCAATTTGGAGCTAAATCGCTAATTTCTTCAATCATGAAGCCAATTCGGCCACCGCCAACCTCCATCACTTCTAATCAGAATATCAATCGCCCACTTCGTCATCCTGAGCTAACCGTGCCCTTACCTCATAGGGATCCCCAAAGTACTATTTGTTTCCACCGGACAACCGTCGCCACTACGACCTCACCACTGCTGGTTGCAAAGGTCAAAAGAGGGGGTGAAGACTGAAGAATGTTTTTCCTATTTTTCAGTTTGATGGGGTGGTGGTGATGTGCGACCATAGTGGTGGTGACGAGATTAGGGTGGTGTGCAACTATAGTAGTGGTGGTAGCGAGGTGGTGGTGTTAGACGATACCAATGGTTACTGTTTACGGTGGTAGCTGACGGTGTTGACAGATTTGGCCATTGGGCAGAGATGGCTGAAGATGATGGATGATGGTGATCAATGGTATGGTTGAAGGTTGTTACAAGTAATAATGTCATCAAAGATGGTGATTGACAATGTGACTGGAAATGACGGGGAGACGGCCTCCGACCATCGAAACTGTAAGGAATGACGAGAATGGTTATTATCTTTTGAATGTGGTGGTGTTGAACGGTATGGTTGTGAGTTTTCGATGAGGGAACAAAGGTGGATGGTAGTGGTTGTTAACAATGTGGGTTATAGATGGTGTTTTGGAGATGGATATAGATGTGGTGGTGCTAAGTAGTGTACGGTGGCTAACAACAATGATGTCAGGTAGTAATAAAAATAACAATAATAATAAGACAAAATTACACAAATCAACCTTTATGTTATACCTAAAGTGCACTTTATACATTTCACTATGAAATCGGCCAAACCCAACCTTTATATTTATGTTTTGTTACATCCTATAACCTTTACAACTAACGTCGTTTATTTTTCTGGTTAACATCCTTCACATGCAACGCATGTGAGGACATTTTGATCATTTTAGTTATCCTTTTAATGCTCATCTTCATCCTTCTTTCCCTTTCATCTTTGTTCACCATATTTAACAAGCTTCAACCCTATAACAATATCCTCATCAAACCCACCAACACCTCCACTTTCATATCCCCCAAATCAAAATAATACCCCTTCTCATTATTCTCATCGTATCAATTAATATTAATATTTTGAAATTGTGACCAAGATATATACATACATACCTACACATTGATAATCCAAGTCAAAATATGGGAACATCTTATAGCATAAGTTGCATCAAGAATTGCACTTGTGTATAGAAGAATTATACTTTAAACTTACCTATTTAAGAATAATTTTAAGATTTTTACCTTTCAAAAGCATATATTTTATACAATATGCAATATTCACTTTCATGTTTAACTTAGGGGTTGTTTGTTTACCTCTTAATGGTTCAGATCTCTTACTGGTTAAGCACTTAATGGTTCAGATTGTTTGTTTCACGAGCAGATGTCTGAATGGTTCAGACATTTGCCTCTGAATGGTTAAGCATTATACAGAGTCTGAATGGTTAAGACCTCTAATCTGAATTGGTCAGACATTTGCCTCTGAACGGTTAAGCATTATACAGGATCTTAATGGTTCAAACCTCTTACTGGTTCAGCACCTAATGGCTCAGACCTCTTACTGGTTCAGCACTTAACCATTCAAATATTGCCAAACAGCCCCTTAGTTTTTTTAACAAAATTGCAAAATATTTGATATCCCCCAAATTAACTTTCATACCTCTCATGATTCTCACTTAACAAGTCTAAAATCACCCATCAATTATTTTTTGTTTTAACACGCATACCAACTGTTTGTTCAAATGCCTCAACCACCAAACCCACCACCAAATTGAATCACGATAACAGGCAGTTACGATTCACGATAAGTGTTTGTGCAATGGGTTTTTCTAGCAGTGGTTCAAGAGGATGTTAACGGTTAGTCGCCGGAGATGCGCCGGAGCTCTGTTGCTCTGCCACCGGAGGCAAAAAAGCGGCATTTGATGGTGGTGGTGAGACGTTAGTATCAACCGTAGTAACATAAACATATAAATTAGAGCCCAAAGCCATCTTCACCTTCCTCTATTTACTCCCCATTTTACCCCTAAACAGTAAGTATTTGTTGAAAATAAATAAGAATTTTGAAATGGGATTTGAGCTAGATCAGCTGAAATTGAAGGTGGCAGATGGGTGTTGAATTAATGTGAGGAAAGTTGGTGAATTGCACGAAATCTGATTGGTGTTTTAAATGGTGGTTTATACAGTTGAGAAGATAATGAACGGTGATGATAGGTTCATTGGTTCAATTGTTGTTTATATAAACACATTAACAAAACAAGGTCAAATGACATTAATACCCTCACATGTGAGGAATGTTAATAAGAAGAATAGACGACGTTAGTTGTAAAGGTTAGTGGATATAACAAAACATGAACATAAAAGTTGGGTTTGGCTGATTTCTTAGTGAAAGGTATGAAGTGTAGTTTAGGTATAACATAAATGTTGATTTGTGCAATTTTGTCTGATAATAATAGTTTAAAAGACTATAATAACTCTAACAATTAACATAAAAAGATGAAGATACCCTGTTGATTAACGGTCAACAAACAAAAATTCCGGGACTCACATGACCAAAACCTGCAACCACATATATTCAGATTTCCAAACAAAGTTAGAGTCTCAATATGTAGCTTTTTGTAAACCACATGGACACAAATTACATTACGATTTACTCCAAAATGAAATGAATGTTGATTGTTAAACCGAAATGATAAACACAATAAATTAAACTTTTACTCCAAATCTATTAACTATATTAAAACAAAACAATCTTATGCCACATGGCATAAACTTAAGCTTATTATTTCCATGTGGCAATCCCTTACTCCACATCTCTTTGGTTTAGGAGGAAACTATCTTGCTTTAAGTCCATTCTTCATCTTAATGACCTTCCTTATTTACTTAATTAACTTCCTTATCTACTGTGTCTTTAGATTACTATACTATTTAAAATATAATACCGATATATTATATTGATTGAAAGACTTATAATTGGAGTTAAATATACTTATTAATTATTCCCCTTATGAAAATATGAGATTTGTTCTATGTAGTTTAATAAACAACTACATTATTTTCGGATCACATTTTTGGCATATAGACTTTTATTATTGACTATTGCAGTGATTGTTGCTTTAATTTTATAGTTAGATGGCTTCCATGGTAATAAAGAAAACTTAATCACGTATACATATTCTTTTTTTTTTAATAGGACAATTATCACAAAATAAATATTATAGTTGTCACATAAGCAAATAACATTAGTACATTACCTGATGGTAGAAAATTGGAGGCTGCAAATTTCAACAGATGTTCTACAGATCCTATAAATTTTGATAAACCCGACTCTTGAAGAAGATGACTCCACCGCCATGCTCTTGTAACTCAAGTGAAAAATGTGTTTTATGTTATTTTACAAACGCTACTCCTAAGTCCAAAACACACTAATTATATATTGGAAAAAAGTCATATAAATGAATTAAAAAACTAATTAAAGTACCTGATGCGAATATTGGCAGTTCCGGAAGATTTTTGTTTTAGCAATAAAATGGAGTTTTGGTGGAATGATCAATGTAGTTTTACTGGTAATGGAACCGAAATAGTGATCACCGTGGGTATTGAGGTGCGACGACAGAGATAAGTTGTTCCTTGATTGAAAATGAGTGGTTCCATCATCGTAGGAAATGATCTAGCCATCATTTGAAGCATACCGGACATCTGCTCCGCTTGGGGTCACACTTAAATTGTATTATCGATTGCTTTAGTTGATCAATCAGTATCTATTGTTTCAACACAATCCGAAAATGTTGGACTTGACAATTCATTCGAAGCCGCTTGGCGGGCTGAATGCTATATATTGCTTCCTAAAAAATAAAATGATGTTTGTTCATACATGCCTTTCCGATAGACTGTATACTACAACTTTCCGATAGACTATATACTACAACTTTATAATTAACATACCATTAAGCAATTAGGTTTGACTAAAATTTATATTGACATTTCTATGATTGATGGTTCATTTGTGGTTAACCATGTGTACTATTTTTTCAATAAATATGGTGCTCCTTAAGAGTTTGGTATTTTGCTTATATGAATACATTTTTTAGTCTATGTTTAATAAGTAAATTGTTTACTATCCACATGGCTTCACAAGATATAAAGGAACGATTATTTAGGCAGAACTAATTGCACAAACAATTTGTTTTGAAATCGTCTATGAAGTCAGTATGTTGGTTAGCATGTAATTACTTATACCTATATTTAATTTGATACTTTTGGATAAAAAGATTCCTTTCGCAATTAGTTATATGTTTCGCGATGACAATCAAGAAAAGCTAAGGACAATCACTATCTAGGGTTGGTTTTTACGTGAAACAACCCGTTTTCACTCATGGTCATTGGACCTCGCTTTATCAAGAGTAAAAATCAGAGATGGAGTCATTTCTTTCAATTCAGTCTAATTTAATATTTACATTAGTAATTGAGCATTTCTTTAATTTAAAAAAATTATGTCAACAATGTTAAATAAGATATTTTATTGTGAGATCAATCGTGTAGTATTATTTACAAGGAGAGTTAGCGGTTGTTTGGCAATACCTGAATGGTTAAGTGCTGAACCAGTAAGAGGTCGGAACCATTAAGAGCCAGTATAATGCTCAACCGTTCAGAGGAAATATCTAACAAATTCAGATTAGAGATCTTAACCATTCAGACTTTGTATAATACTTAATTATTCAGAGGCAAATGTATGAAACGTTCAGACATCTGCTCACGAAACAAACGTCTGAACCATTAAAAGGCCTGAACCATTAAAAGACTCGTTAAGGGTTAAACAAATAACCCCTTAACCTATTATACTACATATACATTTACAAGTTGGGGGGGGGGGGGGGGATAGTGCCAGGCAGATGCCTGACACTCCCCCATTGGACCAACACGTTTATTGTTTTATATCCATTTTAAAATTACGTTTTAGCCCCCGGCTCAAAATAAAATTACGCTTTTTGTCCCCATCTCAAAATTACGATCTTGCCCTCAATTCAAAATTACGACTTTGCCTGGCACTCTCCCATTGGACCAACCAGTTTATTATGTTATATTCATTCTAAAATCACGTTTTTGTCCCTCTTTAAAATTACGGTTTTGTCCCCAGCTCAAAATAAAATTACGCTTTTGTCCCCAGCTCAAAATTCAGCTCAGAATTACGTTTTCGCCCCAGTTCAAAATAAAATTTTGTTTTTGCCCACAGCTAAAAATTACGATTTTGCCCTCTGTTCAAAAATGTGATTTTTCCCCGTTTAAAAAATTGTGATTTCGTCGTCATTTCAAAATTACATTTTTTTCCCAGTTCAAAATAAAATTATGTTTTTGCCCCCAATTCAAAATTACGATTTTGCCCTCGGTTCAAAATAAAATTGTGCTTTTGCCTCCAGCTAAAAATTACGCCTGTGCCCTTAGTTCAAATTTATATTATGTTGTTACCCCAAGTTCAAAATTACGAATTTGCCCCTGTGAAAATTTACAATTTTGCCCCTGGATCAAATCTACAGTACTGCCATTACTTTAGCTTTTGGCAAATTACAATTTTACCACAGTCAAAAAATACAACTTTCCCTCAGTTAAAAATTACAATATTGCCATTGTTTTAGTTTTTTTTAATCAAAACTATAAAAGTGTTTTGTTTTAATTTGTTGACTCGATTTAATTGTTTTTCATGTCAATGAACTAACTAACACTTGCTCATTATTCGGCCATCGCCCCGCAACGTGGGCGGGGCAACACCTAGTTATGCCTACATTTACAAAGTGTAAACTTAACATCTTTATCTTGTTCCCTAGGGTATAAATTTGTACCAACAAGTACATTTCACATTCGACGCATAATCTCAGCTCAGCTTTGAGAGCATAAATAAGGTACGCTACTTTGTCTCCGATCCTAGGGTTTCGTTCTTTACTTCTTTCTCCTACGTTACTCTCAACATATACCAACACTTAGGCTTTGAATTTTGTGTTTTTTGATATAAAATAGCTTTATTCATAGTTAATTGTTACTGATCTGATCGGATTACACTCTGAAATATGAAAGAACAAACGGATGATATCTTGTTGAATGTTAAGAAGTCTACCGTCACTGTTGATTCTACTTCAACTGATGTGAAAATTGATGATGTGATGGTAGATGTTGTAAGTGATGTGAGTGTTGATGATCATGGTGTTAGTAGGGTTGATTTGGAGGGATCCGAGAGAAAAACAGTGACTCGCGATAAGGTTACGGAAGATAGTGATGATCGGGTTGGAAATTTGGAGAAAGTTGAGGTGGTGGTGAGTGAGGAGGGTGTGAAGGGAAGTGTAGAGGTTGTTCGAGAGAATGTGGAGACTGCGAACGGGTCGGTTAATGGAGATTCTAAAGTGGTTTTTGAATCGTCAAGTAAAGAGGTTGAAGCTGGTGGAGGAGACGTTGAGGTGAGGGAATTGGTTGTGGTAGTGGCGGATGGAGATCATGTGGCGGAAGAGAAAACTCAAAAGGAGAATGAGGTTTTAGATTCTTTAAAGATTCCGGAGTCAACAGAGAATGAAGATGGAGTTGACCAAACAAACAAAGAGAGTTTAAAGGCAACAGTTGAAGCTACAACAAATGATGCTAAAAACTCTGGAAATGGTGATTCCAAAGTGGCTGTTGAGATTCAAGATTCCAGAAAGATTCCGGAGTCTAAAGATTCCAAGATGGATGATGAAAATGTTGCTGAAAATTTGGATCAGAAAGCTGAAGTTAATCAAATGAGCAAAGAAGAAAGTTCACAATCAACAATAGAAGTTAGAACAGATAGTGCTTCTGAAGATTCTAAGATGGATGATAAATCTCAAATTTTTGAAGGAGAAATTGCAGGAAAAGATAAAAAGGAGGATCCAGAAAGAAGCTTGACCAAGGAGACCGCTGAACAACCTACAAGGTCGGTTGAAGAAGTGGCTGATGGAGATCATGTGATGGATGGAAAGACTGTAAATTCATCAAGGATTTCACATGCAGTCACTATGGCTAGTCTTGGATTAGAGGACGATGATGTGGTGGTTGTAGATGAGGTTTTAGAAGGGAAAAAGGAAGCTCAAGATAGTGTTTCTTTGGAACTGAGTTTGGCTTGTCCTGATGATCAAAGTTTATCAGCTGAGGTAGTTAATGCAGGAACATGTGAAGTTGACCAGAAAGTTGAAGTTGACTCAACAATAGTAAATGATGAAGTTGCTGCATGCAGTAAAGCTGATGATGTGACAACTACTCATATGGAACCGGATTCCCATGTGCAAGTTTTTACTGATGGTGGGATTTTGACCGAAAATCAGAGCATGAAGGACAATGATGTGGCAGATAGCTCTAAACTTGATGAAGTTGCATACATTGAACCAGAATCCTCTATCGATAAGATGACACCTAGCATTGCTAATAAAGTTGTAGAAACAGACATGAAACCTGCAACTATTGGTGGTGATTTAAATAGTATTCAAGAGCATCAACATTCCGCAGTAGGAGTTCCAAGCACCGGTGAGCCCCAAACTTATGACACACATGTTGTTTTACCTGCAAACACAGAGTTTTCATACGAAGAAGCTCAGATGGATAGAGGAGAGGATGCAGGGATGGACATTGATGAAGTACTCGCTTGGAAAGATGAAATACCATCTGTACAAGAAGACGAGCAAAAGGCGGACCCCACTAATCTTTCACATGTTGAAAAGCAAGAAACAGAATCAAGTAGAATACAAGGTATAGACAAATCTGCAAGTGTCAACTCGCTTGAGCCTGATAAACTTGTGGATTATGTGAGACTGCTTGCAACGGTTCAATATGGTGAAGGTGATAAAACGGAACTCACAATGGCTAAGGCTCAGTTATCATCGTATGGTCGGTTTAAAGGGCACCGTCAGCTGGCCGAGTTTCAGTTATGTGGAGATTTGTTGGAAGCTGAACAAGTAATTAAAGATGAAACATATTCTGAAGATGGTTCTAAAAAACGAAAGGCTCTTGATTCCATTTCTGATGGTTTAGAGAAACGACCGACTCTGCATACAGAAACAGTGGCGGCTGATCACTTAGCCGGAAACAATGTTTCTGTTCAAAGTCCGGGACCCACCCAAATGGGCAATGAAGCAGATATGCTATCACAACTTCACTTGGCTGCACAGGATCCAATGAAGGGACACAGTTTTGTAAATACCATAATCCCACTTTTTAAAGGTCACCGAGCAGCTGTTTTGAGCAAGTCTAGGAAGCGAAAAACATCAAATGAAAACGAACCTGACGAGTTTGAATTTGTTGATGTTAATGATTCTTATTGGATGGACAGGGTCATTCAGAACCATCCTGAAGAGCAGGCGCTGCAAGAGAATTTGAATGGAGGTGGAGTGCATCAAATGGTGGCTTATGAACAAGAAAAACCACCTGTGAAACCGGCGCGCAGATCAAACAAAAAACGTTTTTTTAGTAGTAACCATGAACTAGAGGCGAACGAACAATCAGAGCTCATAAAGAGGAGGCAGCAAAATTTGGCAACAGAAGTTTTGATGAAGTTTGCAGATGGAAGTTACTTCCCTTCAGAAATACATTTAAATAAAATGTTTAGACGGTTCGGGCCGTTAATGGAGTCAGAAACCGAAGTCGATAGGCAGAGTGGTCGGGCTCGAGTGGTGTTTAAAAAGTGTTCTGATGCGGAAATTGCCCATAGTAGTGCTGGAACATTTAACATCTTTGGTTCCATCGGTGTACATTATGAGCTTAATTACACACCATTGATCTCATATAAGCCATTACCCCTGCCATTGACACAAGGACAAGATCAACCACATGCACGGTAATTCTTTCCAGCCATCTTCTGGTAATTTACTGTTATATATCTTTTAACAACAAAAAAAAGTTAATGTCGAATACACCCCTCCAAATACTTCAAACCTTAGATTTACCCGTTTTATATAATAACCATATAGGGGTGTTCGGATTCCATTGAAACTGACCGAACTGTCCAAACTGAGGCAAGTTGGGCCGGTTTGAGATCCAAATGGTTTGTTCAAAGCTCGGTTTTTGCGGTTTGGTGGGTTTAACGGTTCGGTCCCGTTTGAGACTTGGTACCAGCCGTGTAACCCAAACCGGCCTTTTAACCTTTATTATTTATATATTTTTTCATTTTGGAATGTGTAGTCATGTATATGGGTATATTTGATATTATGATTTTTTTTTGGTAAATATGATATTATATCAAGTTTAGAAGGTACCAAATATGTGATTTCTTATGTTAACATAAAGCATAATATTTATATAACATGACACGATTCACATTTCAGCTGATGAAAACAAGATATACAACGACCTGTGCTCGTTAACCAGGCTATGAGTGTACTGTTGTATGAGTATCCTATAAAGATTCAACCCGTGATGAGAGTTGTCACGTCTATGGCTTATCTCTTCTTGTGAGCAGCTGTTACTTTAAGGAACTCTTTGATTCTTTTGAGGTTTTGCCCATAACAAAAGTCTGCATCTTCTGGAGCTACAGTGAAAGGCAAGTATTGTATTTGTACCAATGTAACTTGTTTATGTTTGAAAGCCTGCCTCAATGAATTACCGAGGCCAAACTTTATTCTAGATTAGTTTTAGCATGAGTTGTTATCTTTATAACTATTTTTATCGCGAGTTTGCCAAAGCGCGTGTGGTTCCTGTTCAAATAGATTGGATTTTGCGCAGTAATAGATGTGTTTGTGTTGCCATAATGCCATCTAGGAGCCTTGAGCGTAGTAGGGGTGCCAAAATGAGCATATCTGACGGGTCGGATAATTGTCTTTTTAAATAGCCCAATGGGTTTGTTTGGGTTGGGTCGATCCACCAAGATTTTCTCTTTCCAAATAGAATACAGTAATAGTGAATTATTTTAAGATTAAGACAGCTATATTGTTAAATAAATAATCTAGTCAGGAGGGTTGTAAACATTAATAACACTTTTGGATTACTTTTACATGTTGGCCTGATTGAAGATAAAACCAACCTATTTGACCCGGATTTGATAGGATACTTTATTTTGATATTAGCCAAATTAGTTTGTATTTAGAGTAAATTACAAAATCGTTCTTTATATATATACCAAATTTCAAAACTCGTTCTTTGCTTTTAAATTTGACGGGAATCATACTTAATGTTTACAAATCTTGCATGTTACATCATTTGGCCCTAACCCGGTTAATTTTAGATGGTATGTTAGGTCATGTGCAAGGCACATGAGGGGAGTTTAGTCTTTCCCCCCATTTATATCATCCCAAACCCTCTTGCCACCACCACCACTAGCCGCCACCACCACCACAACCAACTTTTATTCACACCCTAGGCCACCATATAGATCATTAGTCACCTAAAGTAGGATTTGAAACCAGATTACAAAACTAGGGCTATCATATCTTACCAGCCACCACTACCACCAGCCGCCCAAGCATTAGCTTGTTGCCATTCTGTTCAAAAACCTAGTCGTCGTCTTCATCTATATCGCAACTATTCGTCGGGAATCGTGTTCGTGGCCGAAACTCTACATCACCAGAATAGCGACCTTTCCCCTTTTTGCCATCTGGTTTGGTTATAGTCATTGTGAGTCGACCATAGTACCATCGAGAAACGCCATCGTCGCCAGGGATTTATGGCGGAACCTTAGTAGCCGTTGTTACTCGCGAACCGGCCATGGTGGATGTGGTGATGGTTGAAGGGTTTGTGGTGGAACCCTAATCCCTGGTGTGTGGTGGCAGGAGGTGGCGGCTGGTGCAATGGTGGATGTGGTGGTGGCAGGTCGTGGTTGTCGGGTGGTAGTGTACGTGGCTGGTGGTGGCGGTTTTTGCTGATGGTGGTGGTGGTGGATGGTGATGGTTGGTTGGTTATAGTAGGACCTGATTTAACAATAAAAATTAATTGGGTTAGGGCCAAAGGATGTAACGTGCAAGATTTGTAAACATTAAGTATGATTCCCGTCAAATTTAAAGGCAAAGGACGAGTTTTGAAATTTGGTATAAACATGACAATTTCTGTAATTTACTCTTGTATTTATAAAAGTAAAAAAAATGGAACTTAAATTATGGGTGTTCATTATTTAAATCATACTTAAGTCGCGTAAAATTGGCTCGGTTACAAATCAAGCCTGCTCCTCTCATCTCGAATTTACAAACCAAGCCGAATAGTGAGCCCTAGTTTGACTTGGTTTTATACCGAGCTAGCTCGGTTGGGTTTGTCTCGCTTACGGTGTTTGGTTTAAGTTCAAGCGAGTTTCCGAATCATAGAGAGGACAAACATTAGTTTTTGCAAAGCCAAGTGGGTTTCCCAGAGGAGATACCCTTAAGCCTTTGTAAACCAAGTGAGAAATATTTAAGATTTTCAAATAGCCTGTTTTTTTAACGAACTCTTTGATTCTTTCGAGGTTTTGCCCATACCAATAGCCTGCATCTTCTGGAGCTACAATGAAAGGCAAGTTTTTGTATTGTACCAATGTAACTTGTTATCTAGATTAGTATCTAGCACGCATTGATATCTTTATAACTATTTTGATGCGAGTCTGCTAAATCGCGGGCAGTTCCCCTTCTGATAGATTGTATTTTGCGCAATAATAGATGTGTTTGTGTCACCGTAATGCCATCTAGGAGCCTTGAGCGTAATAGGGGTGCCAAAATGGGTATATCGAACGGGTTGGATAATAGGTCAAAATGGTTTTGGTAATTAACTTTATAGCCTTTTTAAATGACCCCATCGGTTTGTTTGGGTTGGGTATACCCACCAACATTTTCTCGTTCCAAATAGATTACTATAATGATGAATTGTTACCGGTTAATTAACCGTAACCGGATATTAATCGAAACCGTAACCGGTTAATAACCGATTTAGAAATAACCGGTTCAATAGGTTATTTAACCGTAGGTTAGTAACCGGTTATAAGTGTTTAGTATAATAACCGGTTATTAACCGGTTTTTTAACCGATAGACTGGTTAACCGAAAAAATAACCGAAAAATTCAAAAAAAAGGCAAAAAAAACCGGTTAATAACCGAAAATAACCGGTTAATTAACCGAACCGGTTAAAGTAATTAACCGGACCAGTTAAAAAAATAACCGGTTAAAGTAATAACCGGTTAAAGCATTAACCGGTTAAATTCAAAAAGTCAAATTAACCGGTTAACCGAACCGGTTATTAAAATTAACCGGTTTGTGCACCTCTAGGTCAACCCACCAACTTTGATCCAGTGACCAATGACTATACTTCTCAGTTGACACAGTTCTCAAAAAGCCAATAATAGACTCAACAAATACTCATGCCGATTAGTTGCTCACCCCACTTGACCAATCAGTAGCTCGAGGCTGCACACTTCGCTCAACCACTTACACATCTCAAATCTTAAACCTAGTTTCTCAATCTGAAAAATCTCAACAGAAATTTAAGTCGCTCACGCCGTATACCATTCCGGCTCGACCTCATAATCGCGCTCAAGTTATGCGTCCTGCTCACCGCCTTACTGGTCATGATATGTAAAGCGAAAACATTGCTGGATAGGAAGTAGATTGAGAAATAGATATGCATCAGTGAATTGGCTTCTGGATTTGCTTCTTTTATGTGGCTAATGCTGTTTTCTTTAATACAAGGATAAATTCCAATCAACCCACATTCAAAATTTCAAATTCATACTGAGTTTCAAAATTTCAAATACGAGTCGATTCGAATAAACCATAACCCGGCTCAATGAACACCCCTAACAGGGTAAAAATATAAATGCATGGTCGTACTCAAACTAAGTTGACTGATACAAGGTCTTTTCGTTAGATGGTTTTAAATCTTGATCTAGTAACACAATGGTTGACCTCATATGCAACTTATCATGATTATGTTTTATGTTCAACTAGATGTTTATAACAAAATATAACTATATGACATTTCCTTGACGCATGTGTGCTTAGGAATAAAAGTATGAGCATGTGATACAAATGCCATATATACATTCCCCACATCATACAAGTTGATTTGCAATCTCTCAGGTCATCAATGAGCATACACGTCATTTTCTATACATAACACAACAAAATGGATATAAGTTGTGTGTTTAAATCATGCTTAATCTCACTTAAAATTAACTAAATTCTTAGAAAGCTTATAAACATATGGTTTAAAAAGAATTACACACTGACCCGCAATTTCTACGGTATGTCCATATTGCAAGTTCTGGCCCACATCTTTGAGAAATTACATTCATGGTCCTTGAAGTGATGAAAATTAAATTTTTTATTTTATTGTTATGAAATCACCAAAATAGAAATCTACTTGAAAAAACAAGTAAACTAAAACTAAATGCTAAAGTAAACTCACCCCCTTTATGGGGGTAATTTGGTTATATATTAATAAGTCAAATGTAATTTTAGTTCCTGAGTTTTGAGTCATTTTATCATTTTAGTCTAAAGGTTTTATTTAGTGTTTATGGGTCCAAAAAGTTTTTAACATTGCCACTTTAGTCCAATTGACTTAACACTATCCATTGACCTCTGTTAGTCAAGGGTAATTTTGACATTTCTCATATTATTTTAATTAAAGCTTTAAATCCACCCTATTTGTGTAAGAACCCACCAAACCCCCACCCCCACACTCTCTCTAGTGTCTCTCTAAAAACCCACTATCACCCACCTCTTTCCGGTAGCCACGCTCTCCGACAACCACCACATGACCGTCGCATATCCACACGCTCACATCTACAATTTAAACAGAGTGAAACCCCAAAACGGTAGGTTTGCTTCACTCCTATATCATAAATCAATCTTCCAAACGTCTTGCACCCTGCCTTCTTCAACGAACTAGTAATATTAACATCCAATGGCGACGGTCGCTTCGAAACCCTCGGGTCAGTGATTGGCAACATCACTTCCAAAACACACAAAGCTGCTATACATAATCTACTTCACAGATCTGTAAAACAAAGCATCAAGTTTTGATCCAAATGAACATAAATGAACTTCCCACCAAACGGTTAGTTAAATGTTCGGTACGTTTACAACCCAAAAATACACCATGCCAATACTCATCTCAAATATCTTGGGTTTACCACTGAGATTCATGTTTGGTTACCATCCTTAGTTACGTTGTGTTCCCGAGTTTACTAATGGAAGGAAAACAAAGGAAGTGGAAAATGTTTGTGTTCCCAAGTTTTATTAACAGAAGAAATGGGAAAGAAGTGGAAGGAAATTGTAGGAAGGGAAAGGAAAACAATTAAAAGACTTTACCATTTTAGTTAACTTGAGAACAGAGCATTAGAGCATTTATATTGAATTTCTTATCTTTGTTACTATAATTAAACTAAAAATCACTACTTTTTTTCCTCTCATTTTCAAATAAATAATACTTTTTATACCTTTATCATAGGGGAGTCCAAAAATCGAATTAACCGACCCATAACAAAATTAACTGAAAAAACTGAACCGAAGAGAAAACCGGTGGGTAAGTTAATGATTTTCTAAAAACTGATATTCATGGGTCGGTTATGGTTTTCCAGTGTTCCATAACCACCATAACCGAACAGACCCGCATGTTAGTATAGTCATGGATAACCAAACTGTATAACGAACCCACTTATATAACCGATCTAAGATATTTATACCAAAGGGCTGGACTTTGGAGCATGGAGGAATACTAAAATACCACTTCTTCTATGATAAGGGTTGAATTTGAATGAACTCGAGATTGATTAACAATGGCCAAGTTCTATTAACGCTCAGGGAGCTTAATGATTGAATAAGCTCCGAAAGTTCGTTAATGGTGGTTGATAGAGAAGTTAGGAGGGAATTTGATTATTATTTCACAAGATACCCTATACTATTACAACCTTTCCCTTTTATACCCAGTTTACAACAACCCTTACAACTGCTAACCAACTACCATTCTAACTGCCTAACTAACTAACAACCCAATCCCCTGTTGCTAACCAACACCTAATCCACTGTTGTTAATCAACGACTCAATCCACTGCTGATTAATCCCCTGTTGCTAATTAACAACCCAATCCCCTGTTGACTAACCTAATCCCCTGTTGCAATCCGCTGTTGACTTATTGACTATTAATAATACCCCCTGATAACTTGATCCTTGACCCCAAGGATCAAAAGTTGGAAACTTTTGCACTATCACAGTTGCATCTTCCACACTTTGAACAACCATCCTATTGAACCGTTTAAGAACCTTTGAATCTACCACACTTTCAGGTTCCAATGCAGTAGGATCCATCTCTCCATCCACAATCACAGCCATCGAATCAGGTGGTGGACCATAATATTCTTTGAACATTGAAACATGCACAGTAGGATGGATAGAAGATCCAGCTGGTAACTACAATGCCACCCCTCCAACTTTAGACAGGATCATATACGAACCAAAATACTTTGCTGTCAACTTTTGATTTGACCTTTGTGTGTAACACCCTAACACGTTTAACCTTAAAAAGACGCAGCGGAATTTCGAGCTTTAAAATTTCTTTCATGATATACATCTTAACATTCTAAAAATTCATTTTATGATATAAGAACATAACTTATCAGCACTAATTTACATATTTAAACATTTCCGTACAATCTGTCTTGTGACTCGGTCCTCGATCTCTATACCTTGATGCACCTCATGGCTTGTACTACCTGCGCTCACCACATAAAATTCATAACATTAGTACGTATCAAAAACATATGAGATTTATTCACATTTATTCTTCATCCCATTAACTCTTTACATCCCGGCTTTCCTCTGATCATACAACCCGTAGTGAGACTTCATTGGTATTCCTGCGTCACACTTCATTCACCAGGTACGATATTATTATCGTTAGTTCTCAATTTCATTGATAAGATGTGTACATACTTTCATACAAACTGATATATACGCTTACGACCACAAATAGCAAATTACCTACATACGTACCTACATACAGACGTAGGTACCTACATACGTGCATACCTAAATACATCCATTCCTACCTACATACTTACATTACATACATACATACTTACATACATACATACATACCTACAAACATACCTACATACATACATACATACATACTTATTACATGCCCTCACACGAACCTACATACGTACATACCTTCATACATACTCACTTGCGTACATAAACGTACTACCTACATACCCACCTGCATACATACACTTAGACTTAAAAGACATACATACGCATATACCCACACACATACCTACATTTATATTTACAATCACCTATTGCAATACACCCGACTCATACTTGTCTACTCATATACGTGTTTATATATTCTCATATACTTGCTCACGCACTTATAATCTTACATACGATCGCACATTCCTGCTTACATACACTTCACATACGTGTATAGATACATACAAACATACATACATACCTATCTACATGTACGCTTGCCCTACTGGTCATTAATCATAAGTTAAATTAGTCATACGCAACTTGAAACGCGTTTAAACGAGTTCCCGAGCCAAAACGGAGCAAACGAACAACTTTCGCCCACCAGGGGGGGCTAGCGTGACGCCAAGGGCCCTAGCGTCACGCTAGGCCCCTGTTTTCACAGAAACCCTGCAGCAGAATGCTGCATATTCCCAGCACGTCCGCGTTTCACGGAAACGGTCATAACTTCTTCGTTATTGGTCCGTTTTACCCGATTCTTTTTCCTACGCGTCCGTAATTTAATTATCCATCTTATGGAGTTAAGATCCAACATTTGGATCACCGAAATTTATAACTTTTAAGCCTTCGGCTTATTACCCTTTTCCATGATTTCCGCCCGTTCATGCATTTACCCACATAACTTGTTTGTTTGACCTTAACTTCATATGAATTGATAGTTTCAAGGTTATTTGTCATAAAAGATTCATTCTCGGATGCCCTACATCTCATTCCACCCGTTTTCGCTCAAAAGCTCATTTTGACCCGTTAAGGGTAATTGTGCATTAAAACGTTTATGACTTACAAACCCTACTTCTCACTTTCATACTGATGAAACAATGGTTAACCGGATAGGGTTAACTCACTGGTCTCGTCAAGAGGGTTAATCCCTTCTTTCCGAGGATCGCTGGCTGGATCGTCTGGTGGTGGGTTTCCTGCACAAGGAAACAAACCGTGACTCGTAACAAGGAGGATGGGGTGGGGGGTGCTCCTTGTTACCACTCTCCGGCGTGAGAATCAGTAATTTGCTTGGGAAGCAAAGTATGATAGTAGTAGTATTGAGAGAGTTGAGAAGTGATACCTCAAACCTGGTTTGGGGTGAGTATTTATAGCCGAGGAGTGAAGGAGGGTAGTTGAGTAGCTAGCCTGACATCGCACAGCTATTTGCAGGTGTGTCAGACCTGTCGGATACTGTGGTGATGCCACGTCCTGCTGTGGTGTTGCCACGTCCTGCTGTGGTGTCAGACTGTTGTACATACGTGGGCCAGTAGGCGACTGTTCCCAGTGCCACTTGCACTGTGGTGTCAGGCCTACTTGCTTTGAAGGCAGGATGCGGTGCCAGGCCGCATCGCTGCTTGCGGTCATTTGATGATGTTCCCGCATTGGTTGTTCCATCCATGATTTACGCGGGATGCGGTGCCAGGCCGCATCGCTGCTAGTGACTGTAACTATTGTCCAGATCCCTTGTCGTGACGAAAATGTTCATAGGATGCGGTGCGAGGCCGCATCGCTATGCGTAACATTAGTTTCTGTCCTTAAGGTAAGTCTTCTCATCAATGGACAGATTGGACCGCAGTGTTCGCGTGTGCCCACGCGGACACTGGAGAGTTTATTGCTATTGGAGGTTTTTGATGAGGGTAATGGTCATTCGCGGTCGTGCTGACGCGATATTTGGGACCATACCCCTTCACATACTTAACCAAAACATTACACTAATTGAGTAACTTGCTTCTAAACTACTCTTTAAGATCGTTTGCCCAAAATACCCATCTTGGACCTTCAGGTATAAGTTTATCCTAACTTTGAAATTGCGTCGCACAAGTTTGTTGATTATTTTTGTATACTTTTGATTTCTTGTTTAAAAGGCTGAAGTGCGGACCCGGGGGGTCGCTATTGAGGAAACCTCTGCCCGTGCTGCTGAAGCTGAAGTGCGGGCAAGAGAGGCTGAAGAGGCTAGAGATAGCCACGCTTCTTCACTTGAGTTGCTCAAGGCTGATCATGAATGGATGCGTATGCACGGGATCGGGCATGTAAGTATCCGTTGCCTTGTTATTTTTGTTGTAGGTTTGCCTTTGATAACCATTGTATTCATGTTTCGCAGATTGTTACTGCCATTCTTGACGCACCCGAGACCGTAGCAGGTGTTAACGAGATCAAGGAGCGTGCCCGGGATGCTGGTTTCAAAGCTGGCTACAGCCGCTGTATTAGTCATTTGAACGTTGCAGCGCGTGGCGGGCTTACTGATGAGCGGTCCGGGTTTCATGGCGTGGACACTGAAGCGCTTCTTGCTGCTGCGGTTGAGGAGTTTAATGATACAACCCTCACAGGTCTTGAAGAACTTGAAAAGTGTCTAGAAGCGGAGGATTATGTGGACCGCTTGCGAGTCTTATACGCTGATGAAGACGACGAAGAAAAACCATTTGTTGAGGGCAAGGATGGTGCGGGCCCCAGTGGCACAAAGGAAGATTAGATTGGCCTGTGTGCCTTTTTATTTTTTTCTTATGCAACTGTTACAAAACTTTATGTAAATTCCTTGTGCACCGCGCAGGTGTAGGAAATTTTTTGAATATAAAGAATTGTTTTGTTTCAATTTTTACAAGTGTTTTTACTACTTGCATGTTTGAATTTGTACGCGTCTAGTGTTACTGTGAGTAATACTAAATCTGTAATTGCCTTTTGCATATCTAGGTGATATGCAAGTATGAAGATTTCTCTGGTTAGACAAACAGTATTGCCATTGCTGGCCTATTACAATAGTTGCGTGTGGTTACCACTCTGTGTGGGTATCACGAATGAAGATTTTGCTAATCTGTTTTTGTGTATACCTCAGAGTGGAACATGCATTTGTAATAGAAATAAATAAACAATATTGCATTGAATCGTCTATTTATTTATTTGCAAATGGCCTGCGGCCCAATAGATTACATGCAGAAAACATGGCTTACATATAACAGCGTCGAAGTTGCTGTGCGTTCCACGTGCGTGCGATAGTTTCGCCTTCTATTGTTTGTAGTTTATACGCGCCTTTGCCCAGGACCTCTTGGATGAGGTACGGTCCTTCCCACTTGGGGGCAAGTTTCCCTGGGCGTTCTGCGTTGGATGCTTCGTTGTCACGAAAGACGTAGTCTCCCGGGTTGAAAGTACAAATGCGAACGCGTGCATTGTAGTACTTTTCCAGTTTGGTTTTGTACTTGGCCTCGTTGATGGCAGCGTTTTCGCGCCTTTCTTCCAAGAGGTCCAAGTCAACCCTGCGTTCCTCATTGTTGTCTATCTTGTTGATGGCCAACATTCTAGGTGAGGGGAGGCCTACTTCCGCGGGGATCACCGCTTCAGTGCCATAGACCAGGCTGAAGGGGGTCTCGCCGTTGCTTGTTTTTGGGCTTGTCCTGTGAGCCCATAAAATACTTGGGAGTTCATCAACCCAGCCGCGTCTGGCTGTTCCCAACCGTGCTTTGATGCCTTCGACTAAGCTTTTATTGATACTCTCGACTTGGCCGTTCCCTTGTGGATGCGCCACTGAGGAGAATATGTGTTCAATGTTTAGCTCTTTTAGCCATTTTTGAAAGTCATCGGCAGCGAAGTTGGTACCGTTATCGGTGACAATGCACATTGGTAGACCGAAACGGCAGATGATATGTTCCCATACGAATTTCCTTGTTATCATAGCGGTGGTTGATGCAAGTGGCTTTGCCTCTACCCATTTTGTAAAGTAATCAACAGCTACTATGATAAATTTCACTGCTCCTGGTGCGTCTGGAAATGGTCCCACCACATCAATTGCCCATTTCTGGAATGGCCATGCGGTGGTGACGGGGATCAGGTTGTTCTTGGGACGCAAGGTCTTGGGAGCATGTCGCTGACAATTGAAACACTTGCGCAAGACTTTGACTGCGTCCAGGTGCATGCCCGGCCAATAATATCCGGCGTTCATGATTTTGGCCACCACCATGCGTGGTCCTGCGTGTATGCTACATATCCCTTCGTGAATTTCTTTGATAAGGTATGTGGCATCTTGTGGGTTGACGCATCGTAGGAGTGGCCCCAGGTATGATTTACGGTATAAGATACCGTCTCCCATTTAGTAATGACACGCTTTGTATTGCAATTTGCGTGCCTCTGCTTTGTTTTCGGGAGTAACACCTGATTGTAAGTATGCAATGAGCGGTGTCATCCAGGATGTTGTACCGTACTGGATGACATTGACTTGGCGCAGGGGTACCGAGGGATTTTGCAGAATTTCGATGCGTACCTCTTTTGCCAAGTGTTGGAAGCTGGTGGATGCGAGTTTTGATAGTGCATCCGCAGGTTTATTATCACTCCTGTTGATGTGGCGAATATTGAAGGAGGTAAACTTTGACTTTAGTTGCAAGGCTTGTTCGAGGTAGAGGATCATGATATCCCCTCTTGCGGCATAGTCACCGCGTATCTGCCCTGCAACTAGTAGTGAATCGACGTGTGTTTCCAAATGTTTGACGTCGAGTTTAATTGCTAAACGCAACCCTGCCAGTAGAGCCTCATACTCCGCTTCGTTATTCGTGCTTTTGAAATCGAGGCGTATTGCGTAGGTTAGCTCTTGGCCATCGGGGCTAACAAGTCGCAAACCTGCGCCAGAGCCATCTTCGTTGGATGCACCATCTGTAAATAGTGTCCAGGTTTCTGCGGAGGATGGTTGTGATACAGGGTTTTGTTCTTCTTCGCATTCTTGAATGCGGTTTGCTGGTACTTCAGCAACGAAGTCAGCCAAGACCTGGCCTTTGATTGCGGGGCGCGGCTTATAGTTCAGTGAAAGCGCGCCTAGTTCAATTGCCCATTTTGCTAACCTCCCAGAGATGTCGGGTTTGGATAGGATCGGGCCGATCCTATAGTTGGTTAACACTGTGATGACGTGGTTTACAAAGTAACGTCGTAAACGTCTCGATGCGTGCACTAGTGCCAGTACCAATTTCTCCATGATGGAGTACCTTGTCTCTGGGTCGTTGAGCATTTTGCTGATGTAGTAGATGGGTGTTTGGACTCCTTCTCGCTCCACTATAAGTACCGCGCCTACCGCGTTGTCTGCGGCAGACAGGTATAAGATAAGTGGCTCATCTTTTCGTGGTGCGGTTAAAGTTGGGAGTTGGATCAAACACTCTTTCATTTCCTGGAAAGCTTTTTCGGCCTCTGCGGTCCATTGGAATTGTTCCTTTTTTTATACAGCTCCGCAGGGTCTTGATGAAAGGGTAAGACTTAGCTGCATGGTTGGCTAAGAATCTATTAAGTGCAGCTAGCCTGCCGGCTAGTCGTTGCATTTCCTTCATCGTAGAAGGCGATGGCATGCGTTCGATCGCCTGAACTTTCTCCGGGTTCACCTTGAATCCATCTTTGGTTACAATGAATCCGAGGAATTTGCCTTCTTCCATTCCAAACGAGCATTTCCCTGGGTTGAGCTTCATGTTGACGCTTCGCAGAGTTTGGAATGTTCTTTCGATATCGTCGAGCATGGTGTTTTCCTCCATGCTCATGACGACCAGGTCGTCCATATAGATTTCGACACTCTTGCTGATCTGACCGCGAAAGGTGTCGTTCATCAACTTTTGATAGGTTGCGCCCGCGTTGCGCAGCCCGAACGACATTTTGGTGTAGCAGTAATTCCCGATAGGAGTGCGGAATGCCGTTTTATCTTCATCGTCGATTGCCATTTGTACTTGGTGATAGCCTTTGTAACAATCGAGGAAGCACTTCCATCGAAATGGTGCGAGGTTATCGACCTTCTCGTCGATCTCTGGAAGTGCGTAACAATCCTTGGGGCAGGCCTTATTGAGGTCTTTGTAATCGACACACATGCGCCAGCCCCCGCTTGGTTTTTCTACCATGACTGGGTTGGACAGCCAAGTCTGGTATTTCACTTCCCGCAGGATGCCTGCGGAGAGCAGTTCTTGTACCTGCTCTTCCATCGCCGCGTTTTTTGCTGATCCAAGGTGGCGTTGGCCTTGGATCACGGGCTTGATACCCGGCATGGTATTCAAGAAGTGTTGCGCAATTTCGCGTGGTACCCCTGTCATATCTGCGGGTGTCCACGCGAAAATATCTTGGTTCCTGAAGAGTAGTTGCTTCAGGCGCGCTCTGATGGTAGGTGTTAAGGCATGGCCCAACGTAACCGTTTGTTCTGGGTGCCTTGCATTAAGCACCCATTTTTCTGGTTGCGTTTTAGGGGTGGGCCTTGCTACCTTCGTCGGACGCAGTTCGTCCGTAGACATGACTTCTCTTTGGGCGTATATTATCGCGATCCCCGTTTCGGTTGGAAAACCGATGGCAGAGTGGGGGACGGATGTTATCATGTTGAAGTCGCCTTGGGACTCCCTCCCGAGAATTACGTCATACTTTGAGGTGTGAGGTAAAACGATGAAGTTCACCTCCTCTGTCCTTGTGTGCCTTCCGTTGGTAAGGCGCACAGGGAAGGTAATTTGTCCCAGGGGGAATACGGTTTCCCCTGAAAACCCGGCCAACGGGTAGTCCGCTGGCTGCAGTCGATCTTTGTCTTCTTGATCGAACTGGTTGAAGCACTGCTCGTATATAATATCGGACGTACTGCCCGGGTCGATGAACAATCGTTCGGTGCAGTAGTGAGCTAGGTGCCCTGTGATAACCACGGCGCGCCTATCGCGCGGTCCGCCTCGGACTTTTGGAAAGACGACTTGCTCGTCCTTCCAGTCATTGTCCGGTCTTCTCGCCGCCTTACGCGGTCTTCCTTTTTCTCCATTGATCATGTGGGTAGAGGCCACGTACATGGCCCTCTTACCCGTGGAGGTGCCCTCGTTGTGGGGAGTGATGCGCTTGGTAGCTTTTTGTGCGCCTGTCAACAGGTGTTGCAGTTTCCCCTCTTTTAGGGCTCGCTCAATCTCCAGTCGGAGACTGATGCAGTTGTTAGTGGTGTGGCCCGAGTCCTTGTGATACTCGCAGTAGAGTGCGGGATCTTGATTCTTTTTGGACTTCATTGGTTGGGCCGGTCTCAGGAATTGCGCATCCGTGAGGAGAACGTCGCTTGGCGACTGGTTGATCTCGGTCCAGCTGCGGTCCCGAGACTCTTTCTTTGACGCCCGGTTTTCTCGTTGGGCGTTGATTGTAGCCCTTGCGTCGGGCTGGTTGTTCCGGGGGACATATGTCCTGGGATCGCTGCCGCGATTCCATGTGTCCCTGTTGCGCTTATTGCCGCGCTTGGGCTCTTGGCGGGAAGACTGGCCTTCCGCTAGGGGTTGTGCCTTTGACATGTGCGGTCTGAGAGACCGCTGAGTTTGGGCATATGTTTTGACCTTAGCCATGACGTCTTCCCACTTCTTAGGCAAGCCGTTACCGCCGGAAATATTCATAACCATTTGTTCGTCTTTGACTGCAACAATAAAATGGTTACGTGCCATCTGGTCGGCCACGTCGCCTATCTCTAGGATCTCTTTATTGTAACGGACAACGAATGCATCAAGCGATTCGTTGTCTCTGCGCCAGATGTTCATGACGTCCATTGAATCCCGTTCATGGCGTCGTTGCTGGCTAAAGTGCGCGAGGAACTTTTGTTGTAAGTCCTCGAATGAGGTCAGTGACCCTGGTGGCAGAGAATCGAACCATGCCCTGGCCAGACCTGTTAGGGTCTGTGGGAAAAAATGGCACCAGGTAGGTTCGTCCCACTTACCGTTGCACCCAGCGCCGACGAAGATGTTGTTGTGATCATCTGGGTCGGTCGAGCCGTTGTATTTCCCAATGTTCAATGGGAATTTTGTGGTGACATCGGCGTTGGCGATCTCTGGGACAAACTTAGAATTTTCGGCCGCAGATTTCGGCCTATAAGGTTTGCCCTGGTGGCGCTTTGCAGCGCGGAGGTATGTGTTGCGGGGTTGAGTGGGAGGAACATAGTTGCGTCCTCCTGGTCTGCTGTTAGTGGAATGGGACTCCCCGCGGTATGTACTGTCATCTGGATCGGTATGACCATACCCTTCACGGTGGGACTGTGGTCCCAAACGACTGTGAATGTTTGTGTCGCGGCGAGTTGTAGATTGCCGCCTTCTTTCTTCGTGGGGGCCTAAACGGCTATGTACGGAGTCCCTGCGGCGGGACCCGTACGAGGAATCGTCCTCATTGAGTGTGTGGACATCACAATAAGAGGAGCCGCGGTCCTCCTGCCTGCTTCTGGAGGCTGGATGTGTGGGGGCCCTGTCGTCGTATCGTAAAATACGACTGGCAGGTGTACGCGGTATCGGGGTAGGTCCGATACCTCCTTGTTCGTCTGCGCAAGCTCTGTTGTACGTTGCGGCCAGAAGGGCCGCTTGTTGGTCATACCAGGCATGAAGGTTCATGCCTGTAGGTATCACAGGAGCGTACTGTGATAAATCGTGTCCAAACGTAAGGGATGCGCCCCTTGCGTTGATGTGCCAATGTGTTCAGCATTTGGGGCTAGGGGAATGGTTCCCGCAGGCCCTTGGTTTGCGGGGTTTAGGTTATCCCCGGTAGTGTTGTTTTGACGATCAGACATCTTTGGAAAGAAAAAGGATGATTGGAAAAAAGTGCTAAGAGTAGCGGTGGGCGCCAATGATGAAACAATGGTTAACCGGATAGGGTTAACTCACTGGTCTCGTCAAGAGGGTTAATCCCTTCTTTCCGAGGATCGCTGGCTGGATCGTCTGGTGGTGGGTTTCCTGCACAAGGAAACAAACCGTGACTCGTAACAAGGAGGATGGGGTGGGGGGTGCTCCTTGTTACCACTCTCCGGCGTGAGAATCAGCAATTTGCTTGGGAAGCAAAGTATGATAGTAGTAGTATTGAGAGAGTTGAGAAGTGATACCTCAAACCTGGTTTGGGGTGAGTATTTATAGCCGAGGAGTGAAGGAGGGTAGTTGAGTAGCTAGCCTGACATCGCACAGCTATTTGCAGGTGTGTCAGACCTGTCGGATACTGTGGTGATGCCACGTCCTGCTGTGGCGTCAGACTGTTGTACATACGTGGGCCAGTAGGCGACTGTTCCCAGTGCCACTTGCACTGTGGTGTCAGGCCTACTTGCTTTGAAGGCAGGATGCGGTGCCAGGCCGCATCGCTGCTTGCGGTCATTTGATGATGTTCCCGCATTGGTTGTTCCATCCATGATTTACGCGGGATGCGGTGACAGGCCGCATCGCTGCTAGTGACTGTTACTGTTGTCCAGATCCCTTATCGTGACGAAAATGTTCATAGGATGCGGTGCGAGGCCGCATCGCTATGCGTAACATTAGTTTCTGTCCTTAAGGTAAGTCTTCTCATCAATGGACAGATTGGACCGCAGTGTTCGCGTGTGCCCACGCGGACACTGGAGAGTTTATTGCTGTTGGAGGTTTTTGATGAGGGTAATGGTCATTCGCGGTCGTGCTGACGCGATATTTGGGACCATACCCCTTCACATACTTAACCAAAACATTACACTAATTAAGTAACTTGCTTCTAAACTACTCTTTAAGATCGTTTGCCCAAAATACCCATCAAGGGCATTTTGGTCAACTTTAATCTCATCAATTATGACAAAAGTCTACAACACATATCTGACCTCAAACATCGTGTTTAGCTAGTTAAAACATCATATAACTTAATCGAACTAAGAAGTGATTACGGAAATCACTTACCTTATGCGTCCATGCTTGCATCCGATTCCTTGCCTTCTATTGACCCGTTAACCTCTCATGCTTGAGCCCGCCTCGACGTGATTCCTATACTTTCATTTCATCGAAATCACGCTCTTATTAGCATACTCATTTGTACATGTTAACAGTCATATCAATCGCATAATTCACACTTAACTTTCCTTAGCCCTTTCTAATAAGCATAAAACATATAGTCGACTTCACATCCTTTCCAACACATGTAATTCATCGTGTAATCAAAATTAACGCATATTAACATAACATGTATCAAACGACTTCCTATAATCCTACCTTTACAACAACGAGTCAAACCATGTTTCATATACTTGTTGACTTCCAAAAGTCAACTATTAACCATATGTAACCATCTACTTATCGACATATGCCCGTAACATCATAATCGACTATACGGACGACATTATACACATTTTATCATACACTTGATGTACATACTACCTTTTAAGCATAACGTACAACTTATTCATGCATAAATCTTCTAAACTCATACATAACCCCTCAAAACCTACTTCTAATCATGTATCATTCCAAATGAACATCAAACATAACATCATCATATTCCTCCTAATTCATCTACAAGAATTTATCATACACACATAATACATCAATCTTTCAACAAGACTTAAACATAGGTGGTGCTTCTAGTAATTATTCTTACCATAACTAACGGGTTTCACCTCTAATCATCAAATTGACACAAACCATACATAACCCATGTTCTATACGAGGATTCTAACCCTTGTACATGATTAATTTCATATTAACTCACGATTTTGAACATAACCCACTTCCCACATGACCACAAATCTTAGATTTAAGACATACCTTATGATCCCCTCATGAGGGTGATCATTAATCCGTGTTCCTTCTTGAATTTGAGCTTCGATTCACCCTTTAATTTGGTGATTTAGTGGAACTAGGGTTTGGAGCTCTTGAGAGCTCCTGAAGATTCAAGAACACGCACGTATGTGTGTGTTTGTGTGTGTATAGACCTTTTAATTAGAAATCAACTTTCATCTATTCCACTCTAGCCCCTCGGGTTTGCCTTTTAAACATAACTGACACTACCTTTATCATTTAATACTTTTGACCATACTCTTAACTAGGTTAAATAACCTAGTTATTTATTTCATGACGTGTCACATAAGAACATACTACAAATATTAACATTCAGATTTTGGGGCGTTACAAGTCTACCACCCTTAAACAAGGTTTCGTCCCCGAAACCTTTCTCACTTTCATTGAACACACATTATCTTTCTTCTGATCCATTCATACGACCCCTAGCCCATCCTAATGAGAATCTTCTGGCTCCAAGAACCCGTTCCGGAGTTCTTATTAGTGTCGCTTTCACTAATAACTCAAGTTCCTAACGGTCTTTATAGCTAATGATTCATCCATCATTCTAATACTCATATATCATATGCATTATATATCTTTTATTTACTTGAAACCATTTCAACATCCCACTACTAACATTCCATTTTTATTATTCGCACATTCATAACGTTTTCATCGACTAAACGACCTTACTTTGAATTTGAAATCTATACATATTCATATATGCTTAACTTTAACATTAACCTTATTCTACATTTTCTACAGTTACGTATACCTTGCATACCTTTATTTTATCTTTACATCATTCCGTTCATTTCACATTACTATTGCTTCCACTTCATGCATTACTTAATTCACGTGTATAAATAGTTCATATCTCTCCAATCATGAGTTAAACATTTTACTAACCTCTTTTTCATCTCCCAAACCACGATCCGCAACCCAGATCGGTCATCTTTTTCTCAAATACTAACCGTACAGGCCAGGTTTCATTCATCCGTGTAAGGAGCTTCCGCTCCTGCACATTCTTTCATCAATACAATTGGTTTCATCACATCAATAATTCTACATTATCCTCAACATCATCGGCGGTTAGCATATATCATTTAAACATTCATTAAACTAGGTGATTACCCACCTATACTCTTCTACAATTTCCTACGTACCTACTATAACGTACCACACATTCTATTTCTTACATGCACCCCTTTCATTCTATTAATCAATTCACCAACTGACGTACACGCTTGTACTTCCTTCTATTCATGCTTACTTGCAAGGACCTTATTACATTGTCTCAATATTTCTTACCAAACTTACCATTCCCGTCCTTACTGAAATTATTGTTCGGGTCACAGCCCGTCATCATTCCGACTTCTAGAGTCAATTACTCACACATCTTACACGTAACTTATACAAAACTTCGTCTATTATACTATCACTTTTTACTTTATACTTACTTCTATGACCCGTTCGACTCAATCATGGTCAAACTGTCGACACCTTCTTAGGCGGATTAATTTTATCTTTTTATATTGTTGAATCCGTCTCAAGGATCCAGATGCATCATTCATACTTTTTCATTCATTGAATCCGCCTTACGGATTCAAACATTACATTCATGCCTTTCATCCTTGAATCCGTCTCACGGATTCAAACATTGCATTCATATCTTTCATCCTTGAATCCGTCTCACGGATTCAAACATATCATTCACGCCTTTCATCCTTGAATCCGTCTCACGGATTCAAACATTGCATTCATACCTTTCATCCTTGAATCCGTCTCACGGATTCAAACATATCATTCATGCCTTTCATCCTTGAATCCGTCTCACGGATTCAAACATTGCATTCATACCTTTCATCCTTGAATCCGTCTCACGGATTCAAAGATATCATTCATATCTTATTGATCCGTACTTAATTACGGATTCCACATTCTTCATTCTTATCAGGCATGTTTTTCATACTTTCATAATACTCTCAATTTCCCGAGAGTCTTACTTCCCATTTCACCCACACGCCCGCCTGCTACCTAACTCTACCGGACATACCTGTAACAATTATCATGTTCTCACGAACGTCATACGTTTCTCGTGTACTGGCCAGGTACACAATCCACATAGTAGTTTCGTGCCTTCATGTAATTGTCACCTTATGTCCGTAGACTTAGGTTTCAGCGCGTGTAACACTTCCAGTACTTCATTACTATACGATCCTTGTCTTTCATTTTAAAAATTTTTCCTTCCCTTAATTAATTTTTTTACCATTTCTTACACCCACATATTACATTTACGTACCTGGGCTCATCTGCCTACTTATCTTATTACCTCTCTGCCTGCCTTAGTATTCATCCTATACTACATTCACGGATCATCCTCTTCCAACACTTATGCTTACCTTGCACCTACAAAACCGTCAGTTTCTTTATACATATACATAAGTACATACTTTCATTAGCCTTTACCTTTGGATCTTGATCGAGTCTTAGATTGTACGGACTTCTTATCTCAAGAGCACACAAGTTTGAGTTCAAGTACTTACCTTCTCGTACTCGATTCCCTCAAACCAGGGCTCTGATACCAACTTGTAACACCCTAACACGTTTAACCTTAAAAAGACGCAGCGGAATTTCGAGCTTTAAAATTTCTTTCATGATATACATCTTAACATTCTAAAAATTCATTTTATGATATAAGAACATAACTTATCAGCACTAATTTACATATTTAAACATTTTCGTACAATCTGTCTTGTGACTCGGTCCTCGATCTCTATACCTTGATGCACCTCATGGCTTGTACTACCTGCGCTCACCACATAAAATTCATAACATTAGTACGTATCAAAAACATATGAGATTTATTCACATTTATTCTTCATCCCATTAACTCTTTACATCCCGGCTTTCCTCTGATCATACAACCCGTAGTGAGACTTCATTGGTATTCCCGCGTCACACTTCATTCACCAGGTACGATATTATTATCGTTAGTTCTCAATTTCATTGATAACATGTGTACATACTTTCATACAAACTGATATATATGCTTACGACCACAAATAGCAAATTACCTACATACGTACCTACATACAGACGTAGGTACCTACATACGTGCATACCTAAATACATCCATTCCTACCTACATACTTACATTACATACATACATACTTACATACATACATACATACATACCTACAAACATACATACCTACATACATACATACATACATACATACATACATACATACATACATACATACATACATACATACATACATACATACATACATACATACATACATACATACATACATACATACATACATACATACATACATACATACATACATACATACATACATACATACATACATACATACATACATACTTATTACATGCCCTCACACGAACCTACATACGTACATACCTTCATACATACTCACTTGCGTACATAAACGTACTACCTACATACCCACCTGCATACATACACTTAGACTTAAAAGACATACATACGCATATACCCACACACATACCTACATTTATATTTACAATCACCTATTGCAATACACCCGACTCATACTTGTCTACTCATATACGTGTTTATATATTCTCATATACTTGCTCACGCACTTATAATCTTACATACGATCGCACATTCCTGCTTACATACACTTCACATACGTGTATAGATACATACAAACATACATACATACCTATCTACATGTACGCTTGCCCTACTGGTCATTAATCATAAGTTAAATTAGTCATACGCAACTTGAAACGCGTTTAAACGAGTTCCCGAGCCAAAACGGAGCAAACGAACAACTTTCGCCCACCAGGGGGGGCTAGCGTGACGCCAAGGGCCCTAGCGTCACGCTAGGCCCCTGTTTTCACAGAAACCCTGCAGCAGAATGCTGCATATTCCCAGCACGTCCGCGTTTCACGGAAACGGTCATAACTTCTTCGTTATTGGTCCGTTTTACCCGATTCTTTTTCCTACGCGTCCGTAATTTAATTCTCCATCTTATGGAGTTAAGATCCAACATTTGGATCACCGAAATTTATAACTTTTAAGCCTTCGGCTTATTACCCTTTTCCATGATTTCCGCCCGTTCATGCATTTACCCACATAACTTGTTTGTTTGACCTTAACTTCATATGAATTGATAGTTTCAAGGTTATTTGTCATAAAAGATTCATTCTCGGATGCCCTACATCTCATTCCACCCGTTTTCGCTCAAAAGCTCATTTTGACCCGTTAAGGGTAATTGTGCATTAAAACGTTTATGACTTACAAACCCTACTTCTCACTTTCACATCCTAACCATCAAATTATGTGAGGAGGGGTTTTTATATTATTAAGGGTATAAAAAATGGTTGTGAGTAGAGGAGAGAGAAAATGTTACTGTTCATCTGTATATTTGGGGGGACACTGTTCACCGTTATAATTTTTTAATATATTTTGAAAGTGGTTGTGAGTGGAAGTGAGAGAAAAATGTAATGATAATATTATTTAATTGAAAGGAGAGAGAAAAAATATTTGTTTTTAGTGGAAATATATTGATATTGGAGTTGTTTTTTAGTGGAATGTATGTATAATTTGATGGATTGGATATGAATGCTCTTACTGTATGCTTTAGTCCTTGGTCACTAGTAACATTTTCACTTTCCAAATGCTTTTAAAGAAAAAGAAAAAAAAGACAAATACTAAAAATCCGGATTACTACATTCTCTTTGGATTCAGAAACTTTAACCCTAGCTCAAAAAACCCATCTCAACCAGCTCTCTCTGAGGGCTTACATAAGGTACGCTACTCTCTCCGATCCTAGGGTTTCGTTTTTCTTTACTTCTTTCTCCTACCTTACTCTCAACATATACCAACAAATCTGATACATAATTAGGGTTTTAATTGCTTGATTTTGGATCTCTAGGTATACACGTAGTTAATTGCTACTAATTATAGTTGATCTGATCGTATTACACTCTGAAATATGAAAGAACAAACGGATGATATGTTGTTGAGTGTTAAGGAGTCTACTGTCACTGTTGATTCTACTTCAACTGATGTGAAAATTGATGATACGATGGTGGATGTTGTAACTGCTGATGTGAAAGAGGACTTAGAGAGAGAAACTGTGACTCCCGATCAGGTTATGGAAGATGTTGCTGTGGTTAAAGAAGTTAGTGATGATCGGGTTGAAAGTAGAGTTGGAAATTCGGAGAAAGTTGAGGTGGTGGTGAGTGAGGAGAGTGTGGAGGTAGTTAAAGAGGTTACTGAGTCGGATTGTGATGATAAGAAGTCTGGAATTGGGTCGGTGGTTGGAGGTTCTAAAACGGTTTCTGAGTGTGGAGAGAATGTGGCGACTGTGAGCTTGTCGGATGGTGATGATCAGAAGTCTGGAAACGGGTCTGAGCGGTTAGGTAGTGAGGTTATTCAAGAGAATGTGGATTGTGATGATCAGAAGCCTGGAAATGGGCCTGTGGTAGGGGATTCGAAAATGGATTCTGAACCGTTAAGTAGAGAGCCTGAAGACGTTGAGGTGAGCGAATCTGTTGTAGTGGTGGCTGTGGCTGATGGAGATGATGTTGATAATAAAAATGGTCTTGTGGTAGTGGTAGAGGAGGGTTTAGTCGGAAAAGATAAAGCTGAAGATGATGTTAATAATCAAAGTTCATTGGCCGAGGTGGTTGATGGGGGAATGGGTGAAGATAATGTCGATGTACGCACTACAAACACAGAGAATGAAGACGGAGTTGAGCAAACAAACAAGGAGAGTTTTCAGTCAACAGTTGAAGCTACAACGAAAGGTGCTCAAAAATCTGGAAATGGTGATTCCAAATTGGCTGTTGAGACTCACGATTCCACAAAGCCTGGAAATGGGTCTGTGGTAGGAGATGCTAAGATGGCTTCTGAACCGTTTAGAGAGCCGGAAGACGTTGAGGTGAGCGAATCTGTTGTAGTAGTGGTAGAGGAGGGTTTAGTAAGAAAAGATAAAGCTGAAGATGAGGTTAATAATCAAAGTTCGTTGGCCGAGGTGGTTGATGGAGGAATGGGTGAAGATAATGTCGATGTACGCACTACAAAGGTTCCAGAGTCTGAAGATTCCAAGATGGATGATGAAAATGCTGCTGAAGATTTTGATAAGAAAGCTGAAGTTGATCAAATGAGCAAAGAAGAAAACATACAATCAATAGAAGTTGGAACAGATAATGTTTCAAAATCTGAAGATTCTAAGATGGATGACGAACCTCAAGTTACTGAAGAAGAAATTGCTGTAAAAGATAAAACTGAGGATCTAGAAAAAGGTTCTGTTCAAGAAGTGGCTGACGGAGATCATGTGATGGATGAAAAGACTGTAAAAGATGATGCTTTAAGTTCATCAAAGATTTCACATGCAGTGACTATGGCTAGTCTTGGATTAGAGGACGTTGATGTGGTGGTTGTAGATGAGGGTTCGGAAGAGAAACATGAAGCTCAAGATAGTGTTTCTGTTGAACTTAGTTTGGTTTGTCCTGATAATCAAAGTTTGTCGACTGAGGTAGTTAATGCAGGAACATGTGAAGTTGACCAGAAAGTTGAAGTTGACTCAACAAGTAAAGACGATGCAACAATAGTAAATGATGAAGTTGCTGTATGCAGTAAAGCTGATGAAGTGACAACTGCTCATACGGAACTGGATTCCCATGTGCAAGTTTCAACCGATGGTGGGATTTTGGTCGAAAATCAGAGCATGAAAGAAAATGATGTGACAGATAAAATTCAAGAAAATCAAGATTCCACAGTAGGAGTTCCAAGCACCGGTGAGCCCCAAACTTACGGCACACATGGTGTTTTACCTGCAAATACAGAGTTTTCATATGAAGAAGCTCAGATGGATAGAGGAGAGGACGCAGGGATGGACATCGATGAAGTACTCGGTTGGAAAGATGAAATACCGTCCGTGCATGAAGGTGAGCAAAACACGGACCCCACTAATATCCTAAATGTTGAAAAGCAAGAAACAGAGTTATTTGAGCATAATCACGTTTCATTGAAGCAATCACATTATTTCCATCCACCTGAACGTGAAGGTGAGTTCTCGGTTTCAGATCTGGTGTGGGGTAAAGTTAGGAGCCATCCCTGGTGGCCGGGGCAAATATTTGATCCTTCTGATGCATCAGAAGACGCAATGAAGTATCACAAAAAAGATTGCTTTTTGGTAGCTTATTTTGGAGACCGAACTTTTGGTTGGAACGATTCAACAGCCTTGAAGCCGTTTCGGGAATATTTTTCTCAAATAGAAAGAGACATGCATTCCGAAGATTTTGATAAGGCCGTTCATTGTGCTTTGGTAGAAGTGTCGAGGCGGGTAGAATTAGGACTCACGTGCTCCTGCATTCCTCCTGACATCTATGAAAATATTAAATGTCAGATTGTAGAAAATTCAGGAATCAAGCAAGAATCAAGTAGAATACAAAGCTTAGACAAATCTGCAAGTGTAAACTCGTTTGAGCCCGATAAACTTGTGGATTATGTGAGACTACTTGCAACGGTTCCACATGGTGAAAGTGATAAAATGGAACTCACAATGGCTAAGGCTCAGTTATCATCGTATGGTCGGTTTAAAGGGCACCGCCAGCTTGCCGAGTTTCAGTTATGTGGACATTTGTTGGAAGCTGAACAAATTATAAATGAAACATATTCTGATGATGGTTCGAAAAAACGAAAGGCTGTTGATTGCATTTCTGACGGTTTAGAGAAACGACCAACGCTGCATGCAGAAACAGTTGCGGCACAGGATCCAATGAAAGCACACAGTTTTGTGAATCCTAATATAGGTGGACATCATGTTGTTGTTTATGAACATGAAAAACCACCTGTGAAACCGGCGCGCAGATCAAACAAAAAGCGGTTTTTTAGTAGTAATCATGAAATAGAGGCAAATGAACAATCAGAGCTTATAAAGAGGAGGCAGCAAAATTTGGCGACAGAAGTTTTGATGAAGTTTGCTGATGGAAGTTACTTTCCTTCAGAAATACAATTAAATAAAATGTTTAGACGGTTCGGGCCGTTAATGGAGTCAGAAACTGAAGTCGATAGGCAGAGTGGTTGGGCTCGAGTGGTGTTTAAAAAGTGTTCTGATGCGGAAATTGCCCATAGTAGTGCTGGAACATTCAACATCTTTGGTTCCGTCAGTGTACATTATGAGCTTAATTACACACCATTGATCTCATATAAGCCATTACCCCTTCCATTGACACAAGATCCACCACATGCAAGGTAATTCTTTCATCCTGGTAAATTTACTGTTTTATTTTTAGCCAATTCAAAAAATTGATATCAAATATACCCATTCAAAAACGCTTAAAAGTTTCATATATACGTGTTTCACAAAACTCAATTTACAATAAGCGTTTAAATGCTGTTGAAATTGACTGAATTGCCTAAAGCCGAAGCAACTCTGTTGGTTTGGCTGTGGTTTGAAATCCACACGGTTCGGTTTTCGCGGTTTGGCGGGTATGATGGTCTGATCCGGTTTGAGACTTGGAACCAAACTGGCCGTTTGACACTTATTTATTTATATATCGTAATCATTTTTGGAATATGTGGTTTTGTATATGTTTTATAGTCACGAACCATCTTAAGCATTTTAAAATTGTTAGTACAAACTAATCATTATCTAAAAGAATAAAATAATAAAATTGATTCAAACCGTCAAACCATCCACCCAACCAGGCTGGTTTGGTTTGTCGTTTTGAAACCGTAGTTAGCGGTTCGACCCAAAGCTTTTTGCAAAATTGGCCGAACCGGATCATGTGTTTTAAGGGAAGGGTATAAATGTCATAATTTTAAAAATTGGCATATTAGATATTATGATTCATTGTTCGGTATATTATACAAAGTTTTGAAGGGGATGTATGAAATTATGCCCTATTTTATTTTACTCTAATAATGTGACCAAGTATCCCGACTTCTTGTGTTAATATTCAGCATACTATATATGACGTGAACCGATTCACATTTCAGCTGATGATAACAAGATATACAATGAGCCACACTCGTGAACAAGGGCTATGAGTGTACATTATGTACTGTTGTATCCTCTAAAGATTCAACCCGTGATGAGAGTCATCATGTCTATGGCGTATTATCTTCTTATGATGAGTTTGGATTTATGAAAATGCTGCAGGTCAAAATAGCATCTTCTGAGCTGCAATGAAAGGCATGTATTTGTATTTGTATCAATAGACCTTATTTGGTTTAATAAGTTAGCGAGGCAAAACTATATTCTAGTCTAGATTAGTTTTTAGCTTTCGTTATCTTTACAACTATTTTGATCACGAGTTTGCTAAATTGTGTGCTGTTACTTTACTGTGCTGATAGATTGTTTTTGCGCAATAATAGGCGTATTTGTGTTGACATCTAGGAGCCTTGTTCATAGGGGTGCCAAAATGGGTGGATCGGCTGGGTAGGATAATAGGTCAAAATCATTATGATTTAAAAGTTATAGCCTTTTTGTACAGGCTCAATGGGTTTGTTTGGGTTGGATTGAACAGTCAACATTTTCTCTATGGAAATAGAAAAAAAAAATAATGAATTGATTAAAAGATTATAAAATCTATATTGACAAATTAATAATATAGTCAAGAGGTTTATAAGTATTTATTACATTTTGGATGCTTTTTTTTAAACGGCAAAACTGGATCACTAATGGACCACTGGGAGTATCATCGTGTCACCAGCGGAACCGGGAGGAAACCCAATAAATATGGGGAAAACTCCCTTGTGGGAATCGAACCCAAGACCTATTGTTCCCAAAGCTTTATCCCACCACAAAGATGTAACTAGGCTATAAAGCCATAGCACATGTTGGATGCTTTTAACCCGATTGACCTATTTCATTTTTGCCTTGTTTGAAACATTTAGGATTGACCTATTTTAGTTTTGCTTTGTTTGAAACATTTACTTGTTGTTCAATCCAAATAAAACACAACCTCAACTCACACAGATTTGACAGACTTAGTTTAGAATTGGTCTTCGAAAACCCAAAACCTGAAGTGCAGTAAATTCGGGTCTTTATTCGAATCAAATTTGGTTTTTGACTTGAATTTGAACTTGCGAATTTTTAACGACATAGCCTGGTTATTCGATTTTGAACTATATTTGAATTTCTTAATATTGCTATTAGTCAAATTAGCTGAATCGTGTTGAGCCAGGGACGACTCAAATTTGCCTAGTTTACAAGCTAAACCAGCTCTGCTTGGCTCAGAATTTACATACCAAGCTTAATATTAGGCTCAAACATGGCTTTTTAAACTAGCCAGCACAACGCGGTTCAGTTTAGCTCGGTTATTGTTTGATGACCTCCGGTCGCTTGTTTGTTTCTCTGTCCGACATTTCCACAACCTTTTGACACTTCAATCGTCACTATGGAGTCTGGTGATGAAACGATAGCCCAATTCAACCGCTGCTTTCAATATTATAAAATGAGAAGGTCGGCCGACTGTTAGTACTTAGTACTTCTATTGACTGTTAAGAAAAGACCAGGTAGTTGTTGTAGGGTAATAAATGGGAGAAGGCAAAGTTGTGAGATTCAAAGAAAAAAGAAAAAAATGATAAAAGTAGACTAATTGGATGTAGGCATTAAGAATAGACTAATGGGAGGTTGGCATTAAGAGGCAGTGGTTCACTTGAGATTTAAAGAAAACCAATTACTTATGAATTAGTGATAAGCTCTTCATACAAAGTGACCGAAAAGGATAGAGTGTGTTGGGTCAGGCTACTTTAAAGGCTCTTTCATGCAAAGTGATCAAAAAGGGGAAAGCGTGTTTTGACAACTAACACATGTTTATAGTGTTTGCATTTGATACTTTTGGTTTTCTTATGCCTAAGACCATGGAACTACTTAGTCGGGTTCAACGAGTCATGTATAGTAACATTATGATCAGTGGCGTCTCTGAGAATTCACGTACCCTGTTCGAGCTCGAAAAATGTGCCCATATACTTTAACGATAAACAATATAATTACAAAAATGACAAAAAATTGTAGTATTTGATAAACAATGCAATTATAATAATGACAAAATCATAGTATTCTAATGAATTGCATACCGTAATAACTAATAAGTTAATAGCTAACCAATGATTCGCGCAGTCCTCTTTGCATTCTTCATAGCAAATTGCTGGATCAACTCTTCATAGCAACTGTCTAGTATGATTAATATACAATTTACATCGTTATTTGCAGATTACCGCGATCTACCAATATAGGACAATACTTAATAGTCAATTCAATACGATACGCCGTACGCGGATACGGGCAACATGGTTCTGATGTTAACAACAATTAACAGACTAACAGTTTAAAAACTAACACTAAACCGACGAACGAACCTTTTGAGTTCTAAATCTTCTGATCGATGTTCATGTTCGCGTCTCTGATCGATGTTGTTCTTGTTCACGTCTCTGAATCTTCTGTTCGCAACAGCCCAGTCCCAGCTGTTATGGGTCATTTTCTGCGTATATATCCTGACTAATATTCTGACTTTGATTGTTTATTTGTGATCAGGATACCGGATCAGGATATTGGTAACATCCTGGTACGGTATCCTTGTATTAACTGAATTAATCACGTGCAGATTAGGAGGTGCAAGTCTCCAACGTTCAAGAAGACTTCTTCCCCCCAAGACTCGGGCAAATCAGTTAGATTGAAGACG
The DNA here is from genome assembly GCA_030545235.1 of Helianthus tuberosus. Classification (NCBI taxonomy): domain Eukaryota; kingdom Viridiplantae; phylum Streptophyta; class Magnoliopsida; order Asterales; family Asteraceae; genus Helianthus; species Helianthus tuberosus. Next base: position 158,895,465 of record CM060444.1, read on the forward strand.
TTGAACCCGAAAGACCAGGACTACAACGTTCACTTGAGGAATATTCGAAGCATCCCGGTTTGATAGGATAGTTAGTTATTTTCGCTTTACTATAAATAGAGTGATCGGATCAGATTAAGGCACACAACATTACGCACACTTTTACTCTCCAATTGCAAACAATCACTACACTCAAACACTTGTACTCGAATTACATTGTAACACCTAGTTGATCCGCATCATATCCTGCACTGTATCCTGATATTTGAAGTAATAGAAGAACAAGGCAGCTGCGATTGTCAGCTCCCGAGGTTTTGTGCCGGCGATCTAGATTGATCAAGGGCTTTCCTCGTATATCCTGTGTCATCCTTTACATTTTTTCTCATTGTTTGATCATAGATACAACTCTATATCCTGAGCCGTATCCTGAAACTGTTCTTTGCAAATAACTTAACTAGCATATTTTCAACACACATTTCTAGCACACTACCTCACTTAACTAATTTGATCACTTAATTGATTTGGTAATTTTTGACCAAAACAATTTGGCGCCCACCGTGGGGCAAGTGGTGCTATTTCTACTAAAAGCTTTTGCAAAATCATTACTTGGTTTTCTATTTTCAAAACTTTTTGCCACACTATTTTCAATGGCCTCAAGATCAAACATGAGCTCGTCCACCGTGTCTGCTACAACCTTTGCAACAGTTGGTTCGGTGCTTCCACCACCTCCTCCGAGAATGCAAGTCTCTTCATAAGGAACTGAAAGTCATGAGGCTCGGGATGTTATCCCTGCTCGCAATGTCCAGGAATCTGGTCCTGTTTTGGCCTCTAACAAAGAAATTCTAAATTTGTTTGGTAGTGTACAGGAACAGATGAGGCAGCAGCAGGAGACTAATCAGATGCTGATGAGGGAGATACAACTCTTGAAGTCTGGCCCGAGTCGGCCTGCTGAAGATACTGTCACTCCCTTGCAACCCAGGGCTTTGAACTTCAGTTTTGCAGTCTATACTGAGGATAACCCGGGGAATATTGTGCCTAGCCATTCCCATAATCATACTCCTGAGATACCTTCTTCAGTAAGAGTATCAACTGTGAGAAGCTCAGGATATGCTTCAGGATATGGCCAGAACCCCCAAGCTGGTAATGTATCTAATAATAATAATACTCTTGCTACTAATGGTGTTGGATCTTTGCAGGATGCAGGTATGACATCGGCATTTTCCAGGGAGCTTCAAAAACTGAAGGACATGATATCTAGTGTACATGGGGTGGTTCAGCCAATTCCTGAAGTATCCCAGGACAGCCACAGGATATCCCGGTTTGCATATCCCATTTGTGATGCTGAAATCCCAAAAAGATTTCAAACCCCCAACATGAAGCTCTATGACGGAACTACGGATCCTGAGGAGCATATTTCCCAGTATAGGGAAAGGATGAAAATCAACCCTATCCCTCCAGACCTCAAAGAAGCATGCTTGTGCAAGGGTTTCGGTTCTACCTTAACATGATCAGCCTTAAAATGGCTGTTAATCGTTCCTCCTCACTCGATTACTTCTTTTGCTCATTTAGTTAATTTTTTTAATAGTCAATTTTCTTGCAGCCGGAGTTTTAAGAAATTAACCAGTGACCTATACAGGATAACTCAAGGACCTCAGGAATCCTTGAGGGATTATGTGAACAAGTTTAGTCGGGAATCCTTGGATATCCCACATCTTGATGTTGCAACGGCCGTGCAAGCGTTCAAGATGGGGTTGCAGAAAGATTCTCAATTTTATTAGGATCTTGTAATGAATCCCTGCAGGAATCTCGACGAAGCTCGTAACAGGGCTTTAAGATACATTCGGCTGGAGGATAATAAAAAAGATGCAAGAGAGAATGAATTCGTCCACAACCTATGAGTCAACCAACAGGAAATCAGAATCCTCGTATAAACCATATCGTTCAAAGCCATATGGCAGAAATGATAGAAAAAATGTGAATGCTGTTGAAGACGAGGATCCTGAGGAGTATCCTGAGTTGTCTGAATATTGTTTTTCTGTTAACATACCTGAATTAATGTATGCTATGCATGGTTTAGGAGACAAAGCAAGATGGCCACGAAAGAATCAACAAAAGGCTGATTGGAAGGACAAGTCCAAATGGTGTGCTTTCCATGAGGACTTCGGGCATGTTACTGAGGATTGCATCGCTTTAAGAAAAGAAATAAGCTATCTCTTGAGTAAGGGATATCTGAAGGACCTCTTGGGAAGAAAGAAGAACAAGGGTCAGGATCCTGAGAAGGATCCTGAACGGGCAGCATCACCCTTGCGGATGCAAAAATAATTAACTTTATTTCAGGAGGATCCGACATATGCGGCACATCATACTCTGCGGCAAAAAGACACGCGAGGGAAGCTAAAGCAGAGAGGGGAGATAAGCCGACAAGGATGTCAACCTTCACAACTGACAAAGTCATCACGTTCGATAATGATGACAGGGATACTGTCCAGGATCCCCATCATGATGCCTTAGTGATAACGTTATATGTTGCTAACCATTTTGTACGCAGGATATTAGTGGATAATGGCAGCTCAGTCAACATAATTCAGCTGGAAACATTGAAAAGGATGAATGTATCTCCAATGGATATTACTTCAAAGTCCATTGTGCTCGTTGGTTTCAGTGGGGAAGCTAGGAACACCGTAGGGGAGATAAAGTTGCCTGTGTATATTCAAGGGGTCAACTCAATGCAGCGCTTTTGTGTCATGGACTCTGTATCCTGCTATAATATTATACTAGGTAGGCCTTGGATCCATGATATGAAGGCTGTTCCTTCAACCTACCATTAATGCATCAAGATCCCTACTCCTTGGGGAGTTGTCAAAGTGGAAAGTGACCAACAGGAAGCAAATGAGTGTTATTCTTCTTCGATGAAATCCTCAACAAAGCCAAGTGCAGCATAGCAATTAAAGATTCGAGGCCAGGATATCATGGAGGCTTCAGAACAGGATGTAAAGAAAGTGATCCTGGATCAGAATAATACGGATATCTCGGTGCTCGTGGGAACCAATATCCCTCAGGATATTGAAGATCAATTGACTAATTTTTTGAAATGCAGGATGTCAACATTCGCGTGGAAGCACGAGGATATGACAGGTATTTCCAAGGATATTATAACACATAAGCTCGGTATTGACAGATCATTCAAGCCTGTCCAACAAAAGAGAAGGAAGTTTGCTCCGGAGCGAAATGTGATCATCCAAGAGGAAGTTGAAAGACTACTAAGGAGCAAGATGATTAGGGAAGTGAAGTTTCCTAAATGGCTGGCGAATGTAGTTGTGGTGCAAAAGAAAAATGGGAAATGGAGAGTTTGTGTAGACTACACAGACTTAAACAAAGCTTGTCCCAAAGACCCATTTCCTCTTCCTCATATTGACTCAATGGTGGATGCTACTGCCGGCCATGAGATGTTAACCTTCATGGATGAATCTTCAGGATTCCAGCAGATCCAAATGGAATCTTCAGACCAGGAGGATACTGCCTTCATGACACCAACAGGTATTTATTGCTACATTGCTATGCCCTTTGGTTTGAAAAATGCATGTGCAACACATCAAAGATTGGTGAACATGATGTTCAAAGACAAGCTGGGGGACACTATGGAGGTGTACATCGACGACATGGTAGTAAAATCTAAAAAGGCTGAGGATCACCTCCAGGATATCAAGGGAGCATTTGATATCCTGGATCAGTATAACATGAAGCTAAATCCTGCTAAGTGGCATTTCGAAGTGGGGGCAGGAAAGTTTCTAGGATATATGGTGACTAAAAGAGGGATAGAGGCAAGCCCAGAGCAGATTAAAGCTATATTGGATATCAAATCACCTTCAAATATGAAGGATGTTCAACGGTTAACAGGGCGAGTAGCAGCATTGAATAGATTTATTTCAAGATCCTCGGAAAAGTGCAAGGAATTTTATGATATCCTGAAGAAGAATAAGAAGTTTGAATGGGGAGCAAAGCATGAAGCAGCCTTGTAGGATTTGAAGCAGTATCTTTCAACTGCACCCCTATTGATGAAGCCTGAGGATGGTGAACCATTATCCCTGTATCTTGCGGTATCAGGGAATGCAGTAAGTGTTGTCCTTGTAAAGGAACATGAAGGTCAGCAATATCATGTTTATTATGTTAGCAAAAGTTTATTAGATGCTGAAACTAGGTATTCCCACTTAGAGAAACTAATTTTAGCCCTAGTTATGGCGTCAACAAAACTTAGACATTATTATGAAACACATAGGATTCACGTTAAAACCAACTATCCTGTTAAAAATGTGCTTAGGAAACCCGAGATGTCAGGTAGGATGGCTAAATGGTCAGTGAAATTAAGTGCCTTTGATTTAGTATATGAACCTAGAAATGTCATAAAGTCTCAGGCTTTAGCTGACTTTGTGGCTGATTTCAGTAGTGATATTCAAAATGAAGTAGACTTAGAAGTACAACAGCTAGGAGAAAATTTAGAATCCTGGACGCTATATACTGATGGTGCATCTAAAGTAAGAGGTGTAGGTTTGGGTATACTACTAAAATCGTCACAGGGGGACATATTACCCCAGGCTAGTAGATGTGAGTTTCCTGCCACTAATAATGAGGCAGCATATGAAGCTTTAATTGCAGGATTAGAATTGGCTAAAAGTATGAATATCAAGAGTTTGCAAGTATATGTTGATTCTTTGTTAATTACCAATCATTTTAATGGAACATATACAGTTAAAGGTGAGAAATTAATCGAATACCTCGAAATTCTCAAAAAATTAGCAGGATATTTCGATATTTTTACACTTGAACTGGTACCAAGAGAGGATAATGCTGAAGCTGATGCCTTGGCAAATCTAGGATCATCAGTCAGGATACCGGAAGGAACCCGGATACCAATATTACATATCCTATATCCTGCGACGGATCCTCAGGATAAGGAAGTAGTAAGTGTTCAGGATCCTGATGATGAGTATCCTGAGAAGGATCCTAGGTCTTGGATGGCTCCAATCATAAGATATCTCAAGGAAGGACACATCCCAAAGGATGAGAATCCTAAGGCCTTTAGAATGAAGGTATCGCGATTCACTATTATAAATAATGTCTTGTATAAGAAATCGCTTGCAGGACCATATCTGAGGTGCTTAGAGGATCCCGAAACCAAGGAAGTGCTTCAGGATATACACGAAGGGGATTGTGGTAACCATACTAGGGGCAGGTCGTTGTTCTCAAAGGCATTAAGAACAGGATATTATTGGCCGACGATGAGAAAAGATGCTGCAGAATACGCTCGAATATGTGATGCATGTCAAAGACACAGTAATATATTACATCAGCCGGCCGAGCCACTTTATCCTATAGCTTCCCCTTGGCCATTCATGAAGTGGGGAATGGATATAGTTGGAAAATTGCCAAAGGCTCCAGGAGGAAAGGTCTTCATGCTGGCAATGACCGATTATTTCTCTAAGTGGGTCGAAGCTGAAGCATTCGTTCAAGTTAGAGATCAAGAAGTGGTATCCTTCATAAAAAGGAATATCCTAACTAGGTTTGGAGTACCAGCTGAGATAATTTGTGACAATGGATCTCAATTTATAAGTAAGAGGACTACTGACTTTTGCAAGAGTTGGGGAATCAAAATGATTACATCCACACCGGTACATCCTCAAGCAAATGGACAAGCAGAATCCTCAAACAAGATAATTTTCAACAACCTGAAAAAGAGACTAGGGGCTAAAAAAGGAAGATGGGCAGAAGAACTACCCTTTTTTTTGTGGGCTGATAGGACGACGGTGAAAAGTGCAACTGGCCAAACCCCGTTTTCCTTGGTATTTGGAGCAGAAGCGGTGATCCCGACAGAAATGGTAATATCTACTACGAGATCCAACCTCCGGGATCCTGAGCAGAATCCTGAAGTCCTATGCCAGGAATTGGATACTAATGATGAAACAAGAGACGCAGCAAGACTAAGGATGGCGGCATATCAACAGAGGATATCTAAAGCGTATAACAAGAATATAAGGACTAGAAGGTTCCAGGTTGGAGATTGGGTATTGAGGAAGGCTTTTCAGAATACTACTAATCCTGCTGATGGAAAGTTGGCTCCAAAATGGGAAGGACCCTATGAGATTGAATTAGAATCAGGAAAAGGAGCATACCGACTCAAGAATATGGAGGGGGATATGCTACCAAGATCCTGGAATGCTATACATCTAAAGCTCTATTTCAAGTGAGTTTGGAATTTAAATTCTAACTCAGCATGGTATGGATTCTATCTCTTTTATTAAATTTTAATATTGTTTATTGTTTTGAACCCATTACTGACTTAAGCATCGGAGGGGTGTTAGCCAGGCTAACACCCACCTTAGCTTACATTTGTTTTGCAGTATATGCTTCGTGATATAGCTCCAGGATATACATTCAGGATACTTCGAAAGATTAGAGGATTGGCCCCCTCTCTCACGTTTAAGGGATCCTGATCCCTTCACAGGTTTAAAGGTATTCACCTTTCTCTCGAATTGGGTTTAAACACCCCGCCTGGAGCGCAAGTTATCCAGGGATAGTTCAAGGTGGCGGGACCAGTTCATGTAAAAGTGGCTGACAATTTCGTCACTGTTGGCTATATCCTGGATTCTCAAGGTTTATGAGGATTGATCACCCTCTCTCACGGAAGGGTATTTTCGTACTCTCTAAGGTTTAAAGGTTATCATTTTTCTAAGTCTTGGAGTTTATACACTCCCGCCTGTAGCGCATGAAAATTTGGGATTTTCCCCAGGATACCTATGGGATTTTCCCCAAGATACTAAGGATTTTATCTCTAGTATGTTTTTGGGTTTTACCCCAGTAACACAAGAACTGTCCAAACAGTTAGAACTTGAATTCAAAAATTTTCTAAGCGTTTGAAGACTTTATGCACAGGGGACATTCCTCCCAAGGCGATTGTGTAAGACTCAAAGAATCAAACTCAAGCCTAGTGTACTAAGTATCTCGGACTGGGGACATCTTAGTTGAAGAAGTTGCAAAAGGGTTGAAGTTCGATACTAGGGTTACACTCTATTCCTGGTATGATCTTTCCTTGTGAACCTTACATAAGTTGTTTAAACTTTTGAAACTGTGTTTAAGGCTCAAATATCCTGATAAGGATATATCTTTAGGATATGTTCTCAAAATGTGTTTTCGGGATACGTTTCAGGATATTTAATTGGAATAGTTGGGAAATAATACTTGGTTTGAAAATTAGTACTCTGGTCAAACAAGTGGTATCGAAACATCAACTCTCTTTAGAAACTTTGTCTAAATTGTTTGGGTTTTGAGAAGTCCTATTTGACGAAAGTCTTTGTAGGATACCACTGAGTATATTGATCAGGATATTTTCAAAAAATAATTGCACTGATTTTGCAAAGCTAAAATTTAAACTAAGTAATGCATGACAAAAAATTAAAAAGAACAGCAAATAGGTCAAAAGGTGGTATTATTTAAAATAGACGATACTAGCCGATAACCAAAGGCTTCATCCTAAAACCTAGGACCCATCCACCTTTGGGTATCAAATTGTTTTAGTTCAAGGAAATAAAATTGTTCAAAGGACAAAAAATAAAATTGTTCAAACAAACGTAACTCTCAAATTTAAGGGAAATAAGTTTTAGGGGGCAGCGCCTTCTTCGTTCATGGCATTTTCGACAGCATCCGTCTCAGGATCAGCTTGAACATCCCTCTCAGCACCAGTTGGTTTTTCAACCGCCTTTGAAGATCCTTCAGCTACGGGTTTAACATGATTGCTCCCGAGACTCTTTAGCTTTGCCTCCCAGGCATTGACATCCCAAGAAGGGCATTCGAAGCCCAATGCCTTGGCTTCGTGGGCCATCTTTAGCCTGGCCTGGAGAAGGGAAGTAACGACAAAACTTTTAAGGCCTTCCCGGTAGCTGATCATATCCCGTTCGTGTTGAGCATGGGCAGCGTCAAGATTGGCTTGGGCCTCAAGAGTGGCTTTGTTGAGGGCGGCCTGGTGTTCTTGGGTCATAGCGTTGAACTTATCCTCGTAATGCCGAGATTTGGCGGCTGCAATCATGCCCTGATCGGAGATGGTGACCTCGGCTTTCTTCAACTTGGATTCGAGCGTCCTGTTGAGCCCACATGATTCTTGATATAAATGAACCAGGCGTTCGAGGCCCTGCAAAATAATATAACAGGTATTGGTTTTAATAAACACTTATAACCAGCATGAGGTGCAGGATATAGCTCAAGGATACTAACCTGGTTAAGAAAAGAAGTCATGAATCCGCTTGCCTCAATGAATGCATGATTCTCATAGGGGAACGTATCAGAGATGGCAGGTGAGTCAGGCTCTTTCCTTTTGCGAGAACTTGAACTCCAGGGCTTAGTAGCTGGCGAAGGCTTGGGAATGATGATGGCCTTGGAGCTGCTGGGCTTGGATGAGGCCGTGGCCTTGGGACTGGGCTCCTTCTTGACCTGGACGTGATCGGAATAACTGTCCAGCTCATCAAGGTCGAAAACCTCAGGGATCTTGGCTGGTGCTGCATAAAGGGAAAAGTCCTACATCCTTATTACTCTTCATTATATTATATTACACTAATCAGTCATTTCCAAAGTAACTCTTACCAGACATTTCAGATGATGAATATTGACTGGAACTTGGGATGTGTGTGGTAAAACTCCTGTCACTTGCCGGTAACTGGTAAACTGCTTTGATTCTTTTTTCTGATTCCGCAGTAGGGGGAGCTACTTCCTTAAAGTTAACTGCAAAAAGATCAAATAAGAAGATATTAGCACAGGATGAAAGTCTAGAAGTACATGGGGATATTCATGATCCTACCGGTGGTTAACCACTCCACCGGAAGACCAGCACCCTCATAGATGGAGTCTCATTTGATGAAGAAGAACTTGCGTTGTCATCCATCCTCATTTTTGGTGGCCTTAAGTATAAGGGGTTTGCTGGAAGTTGAAAAAAGCAAGAACCGACTGGAACCGTGTGATCGGAGGCGGTAAGCAATCGGCATATCCTCGATGCAGAGGTCGGGATAGTGAAGGTTTTTGATTTAGTTAAGCACGATCAATACTCTCCAAACCATGGGCATGGTTTGGGCAAAGGAAATACCAGTAGTTCGAAAGAATTGCATCATGAACTCAGGAAATGGATACCGAAGACCTAGCGAGAAAGGGTATGCCGGAAAACAGACCCAATCGGCAGAAGAAGCATCTGATCGAATTGATCGATCGAATGGTCTAAAAATCGTGCCATCGGGGAACGCGCCGGAGGCTCTCAACGCCGCAATGTCTGCGTTATCAAAAGCGCAGATCTCCTTCTCGGGATTTTTGAGAAGATTTTGCTGAACTAAGGAGTCCGACGATTCACCGGTTTGAGAATGGACTCTAGTGGCCATTGGAGAAAAAATAAAATTAACAGGAAATGAGGAAGGGATGAGTGATTACCTGGAGATTCTGTTGATGATATCTGGTTATCAAACAAGAAGAGAGAAGATATAGGGGCGTAATGGATATCCATCGAGCGAAAAGCGCGTTGGAAGATACATAGTGCTATATTGACCGTCGTTTCAATTTAATAACCTCGATTCGTGAGATAAAGTTTTGAAATATATCTGTTGGATTGGTATACCAATAGATATATTTGGGGACAATTGTTATGGGTCATTTTCTGCGTATATATCCTGACTAATATTCTGACTTTGATTGTTTATTTGTGATCAGGATACCAGATCAGGATATTGGTAACATCCTGGTACGATATCCTGGTATTAACTGAATTAATCACGTGCATATTAGGAGGTGCAAGTCTCCAACGTTCAAGAAGACTTCTTCCCCCCAAGACTCGGGCAAATCAGTTAGATTGAAGACGTTGAACCCGAAAGACCAGGACTACAACGTTCACTTGAGGAATATTCGAAGCATCCCGGTTTGATAGGATAGTTAGTTATTTTAGCTTTACTATAAATAGAGTGATCGGATCAGATTAAGGCACACACCATTACACACACTTTTACTCTCCAATTGCAAACAATCACTACATTCAAACACTTGTACTCGAATTACATTGTAACACCTAGTTGATCCGCATCATATCCTGCACTGTATCCTGATATTTGAAGTAATAGAAGAACAAGGCAGCTGCATTTGTCAGCTCCCGAGGTTTTGTGCCGGCGATCTAGATTGATCAAGGGCTTTCCTCGTATATCCTGTGTCATCCTTTACATTTTTGCTCATTGTTTAATCATAGATACAACTATATATCCTGAGCCGTATCCTGAAACTGTTTTTTGCAAATAACTTAACTAGCATATTTTCAACACACATTTCTAGCACACTACCTCACTTAACTAATTTGATCACTTAATTACTTCGGTAATTTTTGACCAAAACACCAGCGATTCAGTGAAGTTCTGATGAAGTGATTATGTTCGCTATTCGTTACTTTGATGAGTTTGTTCGTCTCGCCCTTTCAGATTCCAGGAATCAATGAAATTGCTGTTGCGTGTTATCATTTTTATTAAAATTATATTAGTATTGGGCCAATAAACTTCATGTGTAATGGGCTAAATTATAAACCATTAAAAAGTATTTTATAATGAGCCTATATTGGAATTGGTATGTGTTTACAATTAAAAAAAAATAATAATAATAATAATAATAATAATAACATATATATCAAAATGTGTTATAATTTTTATTAAAATCATATTGGTATTGGGCCAATAAACCTAATGTGTAGTGGGCTAATTATAAACTATTAAAAAATATTTGATAATGGATTTATGTTGGAATTGGTATGTGTTTACAATTTTTTTTAATAACATATATATACCGAAATGTGTTATTATTTTTATTAAAATCATATTAGTATTGGGCCAATAAACCTAATATGTAGTGGGCTAAATTATAAACCATTAAAAAGTATTTGATAATGGGCCTATATTGGAATTGGTATGTGTTTACATTTAAAAAGAACATATATATATCGAATTTTTTACAATAATCCAGCGCCCCTCGAAATCACTGACCTTGTGCGGAAGTCCTCTCCGCACACCATTATAGCGACCATGATTATGATCTAAGATATATGAATATAGTTTTTAAAGGACTTAGTCTTACTATATAACAAAAAAGCCAACGACGTAGTTTGTTGCTCATTTACCTTAGTTCTATTTCGATGTATTAATTAAGACATCATTGTAGAGTTGCATTTAAAAATATATAAAATAACACAATTTTTATAAAAGTTAATCCTAAGTAATAGCTCAATTCACAAACTACCATTTTAGTTTTAATATTTAAAAATGTAGCTACAATCCCATCCCTGGTAAATTCATCCACTAACTCCATATAACACTAGTTATCGACTACAATTCGACACCAACAATATGTATAACTAGGGTTATTTAATTCGACACCAACAATATGTATAACTAGGGTTACTTATCAATGTATACCTTTTTGTACCTCAAGGCTATTTACAATTATACGAAATATAACTAGGGTTACTTATCAAGTGTAACTTAACATCTTCTATTGTCTCTAGGTTATACCTTTTTGTACCTCAAGGATCAAGTGTAACTTAACATATATTGTCTCTAGGGTATACCTTTTTGTATCTCAAGGCTATTTAAAATTATATGAAATATAACTAGGGTTATTTATCAATTGTAAGTTAACATTTTCTATTGTCTCTAGGGTATAACTTTTCGTACCTAAGGCTATTTAAAGTTGATACGAAATACCTTTGTCGAGTTAAATGTTTGGTTGATCCCTATGGTTTGCAGATTTTGCACAATATGTCCTCAACTTTCAATAAGTACATAACTGATACTAATATGTTTGGTGGCCAATATGCTAACAATTCAGACTACGAGTGGTTATTTTTGAAGTTGGTACTGTTGGCTGTCAACGACGAATAATTAGGATTATTAAAATCCACTATTCCTAAAAAACGTAATACTAAATCCATGTGGGCCTCACCACCACCCTCACTTCTTCTTCAATTATTAGCCACCACCACCTCTGCCTTCAAAACCACCACCACCTTCACAAACTATCACTACCACTTTCACAAACCACCACCACCACCTGCAACCACCTTCACCACCACTGGTTGCCTCCGTTACCACCACTGGTTGCCTCCGTTACCACCACTTGTAACCTCAGTAGTCGTCACCACCACCAAGGGTTTCCTCCCGTTCCCCAGCTACACCACCAGACAACTCACTGGGAATTTCAACTGGGGTTGTGGTTGGGATTGCAATTGGTGCAGTTTTGATTGTTTGTTTGTTGTAAAGAAGAAGTTAAGCTCTGGCGAAGTATTATCTTCCTCTACCACCACTACCTAAACGTTGGTACTTTTGACCACCAATGTTCTTAATTTTATTAATTTTTATGTTCATATTAATATTTTTTAAGATCTTAATAATATTAGTCTTATTAGATAAGATTGTATCTGTTTTGAAATTGGGGCTGTATAGTTGACTCTTACGGTTGTGGTGGTAGTTTGTAAAAGTGGTGGTGGTGGTGGTGAGGGTTTGTGAGGGTGGAGGTGATGGTGTGGGGGAAGAAGAAGGTTTGTTGAATATATATATATATATATATATATATATATATATATATATATACTACTTTAATAAGCATATAGGAAGGACATAAATGGTCATTTGCCACTTTACAACCATTTGAAGCCCATTGTACAAGCTTTAAAGCACAAAGGTGTTGAAAAATCCATTCAACACGCGGACCAACTCATATAAACTAACCGGATCTCTTTGACCCGGTTTACTCAAATGGATCCAATATATACTTTCTTTCACTCAATCTAAACCCTAATATTCATTTCATTACAATCTGCCCCCATGCTTCTTCTCTCTCTCTCACCAGACGCGGTGTCTGCATGCGACGGATTTCACCGGCGATTTCACCATCCTTCTTCTCAGGTACCGTATTTTTAACGTTATTGGCATTTTTTGTGAAATTTTAGGGTTTGACTTAGATCTGTGAAATTTTAGGGTTTCTTTCTTCGGCGATTCCGACATCAGATCTACCGAGTTCAACTTCTTTTAGTGTTTCTTTATCCGGTGGAAAAAAGATCCAGGTACTTTTTTTGGCCAAATGTTTTCTTAGATCTATCGTACCACCGTCGACTTAGAGGTTGTTTTGTTTGTTCTGTTATAGATGAAGATGGAGCGGTGGAGATACCGTCGACTTAGATCTACCTTACCACCGTCTAGCCAGGTAATTTTTTCTGCTGAAATTTTTCTTAGATCTACCATCATTTTTGAGGATTTTTGATGAATATTGACAGATCTGAGGTTACACGACTAAGGAATATGAGAACCATAACTTTGCAGATCTGAGTTCTTAGAGGAATATTGACAGCCGGGATCTGGTATGTTTGTAGCTGATTATGTTTGTTACAGATCTGGTATGTTTTGTAGCTGATTTACATGCTTATGTTACTGATTATGTTTGTTACAGATCTGGTATGTTTGTAGCTAATTATGTTTGTTATAGATCTAATGTTACTGATAAGATTCAGTTTTGCTTTTACAGTTGCCGGTGGGTGGTAAAGGAGTTGTGTACTCCAGATTTTGTGTACTCCGGATTCATTTGACTAAGGAGTTGTGTACTCCGGATTTTGTGTTCTTAATCTGTCTGAACTGAAAGTGTTTGAGGCTGTGATGCAAAAGCTGAGCTTGTGTTCTTAATCTGTCTGAACTGAAAGTGTTGAGTCTATGATGCATAAGCTGAGCTTGTGTTCTTAATATGTCTGAACTGAAAGTGTTGAGGCTATGATGCATAAGCTGAGCCTGTGAGGTTACATATGTGTTTCTTGTGCTTATAACACTTGTACATCATGCTTTAAAGGTTGTTTAAGTTTAGTGGCAAATTACTCTTGTACATCATGCTTTAAAACGAGGTTACATAACACAATAGACTGTGATGATGATTGTATTTTGAGGGTACATAGAAGATCCGAGTAGCATCTTGGCTGGGCAATATCCAGGTTGCATAGTTCTCACTCTGCAACCGTGTATTGCAGCCATGGCTTTACCCGTAGTTGTGTTCATCTCTCAATTACATGTCTGAGTCTTCCAGATGTTTTGATAAGCAAATGAGCAGGTGGTGTATCGAAATCAATCAGCTATAGTTTGATGTTTATTGTGATATTTTGCTTACACAACATATATTGAACCGATTTGGAGTTGCTAGGGTTTCAGTATGAAAGCAAAACAGAGAACAAATTGAGTATTTAGTCTGAGTGAAAGAAAGTATATATCCGGAGGGTTCTTCATGTTTGTTTTGCTTTGAAAAAATAGAGTGTGTTTATTGGTCATTTGAATGTGTTTGATTCGATGATAATCAGTTATTTGGGTATTTTGGGTACTTCATGTTTGTTTTGCTTGTGAAAAAACAGAGGGTTCTTCATGTTGTGTACTCCAGATTTTGTGTACTCCGGATTCATTTGACAAAGGAGTTGTGTACTCCGGATTTTGTGTTCTTAATCTGTCTGAACTGAAAGTGTTTGAGGCTGTGATGCAAAAGCTGAGCTTGTGTTCTTGTTGGATCTGAGTTTGTTTCTGATTGTATTTTGTGTTTGTAATTAAAATGAAAATGGATGAGTGTGCAGCGGAATTATGATGAAAACAAACTTTGCATACAATCAAACGAGAGTAATACTTTAATCAAACATCTTTTCACAATGAATCAGAAGATTGAATTTATTTCAATAATGATTACAATGATTGATGAATGAATGCAAACTCCCCCTCAGCCAGAGCTCAGTTGTTTGTTCGTGCAAAGAAGACGATGATGCAAAAGAGATAATAGAACAGTACAAAGTACTGAACTATTTATAGGCACTTGCAAACCACTGAGCATCTTAGCTGACGTCACCATGAAAGTGACATCTAACCTCCTAACAAACTCTAACCTCTGATCTATACAAACACTGCTATGTTAACTACTGCTATTACATTATATTACAAAACAAACTATTGATCAGCTGCTGCAACCTTCCACTGCTGTGAACCCAGCAGTACTTGTCCAGATCAACAGTGCTTGACTCAAGGCAGTAGATTGAATCAGCAGGGCTTTAGTCTTTCATCAGGTCTTTTCTTGAGCAGCAGTTGTAGGTCAGCAGTTTGCAAGATCAGCAGATAGGAGGTCAGCAGATGTTGAAATCACTTTCAAGGGGAGAGACTTGTATGTAAACATCTACTTATTCTGGATCCACTGCTCTGATCCAGTTTTGGCTTTAATTATCTGTTCCTCTGTTAGGGTTCAATCCCAACAATCTCCCCCTAGAACAGATAATGCCAAAACTCTTCATTATTGTGGACATTTATTGCCTCATCAACAGTTCCCTTATCTGACCTTTAAATTGTAGTTCAAAGTCTAGGGCATTTGTGTCTTCATCATCCCTGCTAAGTGGAAGATCAAGGAGATCCTGCAAATCTTCAAGACTCAGGCCAAGAGCTTGTTCCCTTGATATTTTCTCCACTTCTCCACCAGACCTGAGCAAAGTCAATACGCAGGTCTGTTTGTCAGTTTCCCACTTTTGTATTTTTGAGCCTGGTGGGTTTCTTGGGAGATGTTTATTTGCAGATGTATTTGGTGAGGCTGGCCTATTCATAACTGGCTGAGCAGTATTTGCAGTTTGATCCAAACCAAGAGTTTCTATGATCATTTTCTTTATGCCTTCTTTTACAAGGTCATCTCCTTTTATCATCTCTTGGATGGTTTCACCTCGCAACTGTTTGTGTGCCCTTCTTTTATAGATGGCAGCACCAGTTGGAGCAGTGGCTCTCCTGATTTGCAGCTTTGATGGTCTTTTTGAAACCTCTGCTTCAGGATAGTCAGGCTTTTGAGGAACTTTTGGATCTTTCTTTCTTAATTCCTCCAACCTTTTGTAGGTGATCCTGACCACATCTTCTTTCCATCTAGCAATTTGTCTTTTGTTTCCATATTCAGCAGCAACCAGTTCTTCTTTCATTCTTTTCAGTTCTACCTGTTTGTCAGGTACATTCTTTCTAAACTTTTCCCAGTCAGGAGGAGTGTGAGTGACTTTCCTTTTTATCATGTCTTGAATTCTTGCTGCTTCATTTTCAAGCTCAGGAACAATCCACTCTTTGTACATGTATCTCTCTCCTTTGTACTTCTTGTGAGCCATGATGCTTTCAATGTAGTCTTTCTTCAAAGTTTCAGCTGCTCTTTCTGAAATTTGTTGACTGGCATTTTTTGCAAATTGTTCTAGGGATCTGACTTGTGTGAGCAGATATTGGTAATTTCTAGAAATTTCTTTGTCAGATTTCCCTTGTGTGTTTCTTTTTGAGATATCCTCTGCTTGCTTGGGCTTGATCTTCAAATATTCATTAACATTTTTAGGCCAGGGATATCCTTTTATTGATGGCAAACTCCTTTTGGCAGGGTCATCCTCATAGTAAAAAGATTTTATTTCTTCTCTAACAGCTGCTAGTTCAAGAGGAAATTGAACACCTGCAGGAGGTAAGGGCTTGTGCATTCGAACTGAAGAGAGAGGAACTGGTTTTGGTATTGTGACAAGAGCTGAAGATTTTGAAG
The DNA here is from genome assembly GCA_030545235.1 of Helianthus tuberosus. Lineage (NCBI taxonomy): Eukaryota > Viridiplantae > Streptophyta > Magnoliopsida > Asterales > Asteraceae > Helianthus > Helianthus tuberosus. The sequence goes on from CM060444.1 coordinate 158,912,049, forward strand.
ATGTTTGAGATGGTGAAGTGTCATCATGTTTGAGAATTAGCCTTCTCCTCTTTGTTTGAGGAGGGGCTGATGATGTTTTGGATGGAACAGTGGTGGTGGATGTAGTGGCAGTGATTTGTGATTGACTAACAGTTGTTGAAACAACTGGTGTTCCAACTAATGTTGTCTTTACAGCAGATGTTGTAACAACTGCTGTCTTCTGCCTTTTGGCAGGAGGTGATTTTGTTTTTGGTGGTGATGGTGGTAAGGCAGTGGATGTAGTGTGTGTTGAAGTGGTGTGTGTTGAAGTGAGAACAGATGTTGAAACCACTGAAGTACCATCAGTAGTTGATACAGCAGGAGTTACAACAGCTGTTTGGGTGGAGATTTGATGCAGATGGCTTTTGGATGGTGGTTTTGGAGGCTTTGGAAATCTGGATGGGATGGACTTAGGTTTCCTTTTTGTCTTAGGATTTTTAGTATCCTTTGATCCAGAACAACCTTGCTCATACAGTTCCATGAAAGCTCTTTTCTCCTCATTCCATCTTGAGATATCCTTTGCCAATCTATCTCTTTTAACACTTGCTACTCCTTCATCAAGTGCTTCTTGAGTTGCATCAACCTTTTTACTACCATCTGGCACAGGAATTTTTCTGGTCATAGCATCCCTTTCAGGTTCAATATAGAGACCATCATCTATTACTTTCTTCTTCCACTCCTGAATTTTCTCCCCCTTTTTGGCATTATCTTCTGGGAGTTGATCAATGAAAAGTACTGTTGGAGGAGCAGTGCCAGTGGTGTGCAGGATCTGAGTTTTGAGAGCCTTTAGATCAGCCTGAGTGTTCTTGAACCTTGACTCCATTACATTTCTCAGCTGTTGAACATGTTTTTCATGTTGCTGATCTGCTATTTGTGCTTGTTGATGGAGAAAAGGTTGAAATAGATTCCAGAGCTCATTTGTAGCAGATGCCTGTTGTGGAGCAGGTGCTTGAGGTGGAACAGCAGTGGATTGCATCTTTTGAGTTTTCAACACCTACTGTAGCATGTTTTTAAGATCTGCAACAGATGTATCCAACTTTTCAATTCGTTCCGTCAAATCCTGATATTTTAAATCATCACCCAATTTAATGGGATCATCTGATTTCCCACTAACAGTGGTTTTATCAGTGGTTGAGGTAGGGAGTGTACTCCAAACACTAACCACTGATGCCCCTTTTTCTTGGTACTGGGGTCTTCTTCCTTCAACACTTGACAACCTTTTGATGTTGCCAGTAGGATAAATAAATCCACTGGTGGTTGGCAGAGGTGCTATGTAAGGAATTGCCTCCAAGGAAGTCTTATTAATGTAACCACTGTCCAACTGTAAACCAATGGGTTCAACAGTTGTAGTGGCTGCTTCACCTGGACTACCACCAAGAGTTACTTGTAACTCAAGGGGTCTAACCTCCTCAGGTTGTGTTGGTGGGTTAGCAAAGATTGATACACCAGACCCAGTCAGTTGTGGAGGTATATTCTCATTGATAGGTGATTGAGAAGGTCTAGTGAGTGCCTGGTTCAAATCAATTGCATCCAACAGTAGTTTAGCTGGTGGGGGAATTGTGGATGTGATGTTTGGTGAAGAAAGAGGATTTGCTCCGGGAATTGAGCTGTGGATGATGGAAACGAGTGTTTCCAGAGCATCATGATGTGGTGTCCCAATGTGTACAACCTGATCTTTTTGTGAAGAAGCAGGAGGAGTTTCGGTTATGGGTTGAGATATTTGTACCAACTGCTGTGAGGAAGTAGCAGCAGTGGTTTCTTGTGACATTTGTGTTGTCACAGGCAGTAGCTCTGGTATCTCATCCTCTAGAGTTGCCTTTTTGATGGGTTTTGGGGGTTTTTGAGTTTTTCTTTTTGGCTTTTTGGTGATTGTAGGTGTGGGTTTCAAAGCAGTTGTGCTGCCACTTTGATCACCTTGAGCAGTGGGCTCCGCAGCAGATACCTGAGGAGCAGTTGTAACTGCTAAATTCTGCTCAGGCACCTCTGCTTGTGTTTTGCAAGGTGTTAACATTCTTGAAAAAGTTTCAGTTGTTAAACTGTTTATTTGAGTAGAATCACCTTGGTTTATTGCAGCTAAATCATCCTTACTGAATTTCTTTTCAAAATAGTAACTTAAAAACCTTGGAAACAGTAAGAATGATTTTGTTTCAACATTATTAACCAAATCTTTAAAAATTTCCCTGGAATAGTTAAAATTTTCTTTTTGAAGAATTGCATATCCCAGATTTTGAATCTTTAAAGGAATTTCATTGAAAGAAGTGGTTTTGTTTGAAACACATAGTAGGAGGGTATGAAATAAAAATCTGGTTGCAGAAGGAAAATAACCTTTTTGTAAGGTAAATTTCTTCATCATTGTGGCTTCATACCCTCTTTCAATGAAGTCAGTTTGTAACTCGTTTTTAGTGAAAGAAATTTTACCTTCCTGATCACCGAGTTGAAAGACCTCTGAGATGGATTGTGGCGTGATTTGGACAGCTTTACCCTTTATAGAAGAGTGTATGGTGGTTGCAGTGTCTCCTTGTTTTTCAAGGGTTGCATTCTTCCAGAACTCTCTTTGGGTCGCCAAATAGATTGGTGCATCGGCGATGAACAAATTTTTGTACTTTGATTTTGCCATGGTGTCAATGATGGAATCGAAAACTTTGGTGGTTCCTGGCTTTGTGAGAAGACCCAGGAGATTGTGAGATGGTTTATATGGGATTTCAGTGGAGATTGCCTTTTGAGAGGCTGTTTTCGATGTGGATTTGGATGAGGGTTTTGCAGATGGCTTTGATTTTGTCATTTTGAAGATGATGATCGAAGAAATTTGTGAAGAAATGAGATGAAAAACTGTTTTGAGAAGAGAATTTTTAAGAATTCAATTCGACAGTAAAACCCTGTTTTTGATGTGAAGTGGGGGTTTTATAGAGGAAAAGTGAAGGCTGACGTGGCAGCGGTTACAAAAGTACTGACCACTATGTATTGCCCACATGCCAAACTCTGATGAAATGAAGGACAGTACTTATGTGAAAGCTACTGATGAAAGCAGTGGTAGTAAAGCAGTGGATGATTTTCACTATCAGTGGATAGCATATCAGTGGATAAGTCACTGCTTTTGAACAACAGAGTTTATCAAGGGAATGAGAGAACAGAGGATGGCTTTCAGCAGTGGATAGACTTTGAAGCAGAGCAGACTTTTGAACAAACAGTGGTTAATGGCAGACTTTTAAGGATTTTAATGAAAAATTTCATTTTTAGCTATTTTTAAGGATGGATTTTTGATTTTCTGAAAACATTTTAGTGCTTTTATACATATAAAAACAAGATGTTGCTTGTTATTTCATGTTTAGCATCCCAATTCTAGAGACCAAGCTTTCAAAGGTGGCTGTATCAAGTGCTTTTGTGAGCACATCTGCCAACTGGTCTTTAGTTGGGACATGATGCAGAGAAATCAAACCTTTTTCATAGCAATCCCTCACAAAGTGATGTCTGATGTCGATGTGTTTGGTGGTAGAGTGAGAAACAGGATTTTTTATGATATTTTCTGCTGCCTGGCTGTCCAACATGAGTGGTGTCTTTAAGGCAGTGATACCAAAATCCAGTAACTGATTTTGAAGCCACAGGAGTTGGGCTGTACAGCTTGCAGCAGCAATGTATTCAGCTTCAGCAGTGGATGTTGAAACTGCTGCTTGCTTTTTGCTTTGCCAAGAAACCAAGCAATCACCTAGAAACTGGCACCCTCCTGATGTGGACTTCCTTGTGGTGTGACATCCAGCAAAGTCACTGTCTGAAAAACCTGAAAGCTTGATGTTCCCATTAGCTGGATACCAGATACCAAGTGTGGGAGCACCTTTTATGTATCTGAAGATCCTTTTTACAGCAATGAGATTTTATTTTCTGGGAGCTGATTGACTTCTTGCACAGACACATGTTGCAACCATGATGTCTGGTCTAGATGCAGTTAGGTACAATAAAGACCCAATCATGCTTCTATAAAGTGTTTGGTCAATCAGCTCATCTTTTTCATCAGACATGACTAGCTTATTTGTTGCCATGGGTGTGCTGCATGGTTTACAGTCATTCATATCAAATTTGGTCAAAAGTTCTTTAGCATATTTACTTTGATGAATGAAAGTTCCATTTTGCATTTGCTGTACTTGGAGACCAAGAAAGCATTGCAGCTCACCCATTGCACTCATTTCAAACTCAGCTGTCATGAGTTCTCTAAACTCTTCACACATTGTGTTACATGTGCTTCCAAAAATAATGTCATCCACATAAATTTGGACAATCATTAAATCCTTCCCTCTCCATTTTAGAAACAGTGTTTTATCAATGGTACCTCTTTTGAAACCATTTGAAAGTAGGAAGTTGGAAAGAGTTTCATACCAGGCCATTGGTGCTTGTTTCAGGCCATACAGAGCTTTGTTCAGCCTGTAGACATGATCTGGATAAAATGGATCCTCAAAACCTGGAGGTTGACAAACATACACCTCTTCTTGAAAGCACTTTTGATATCCATTTGAAACACCTTCATGTTGTGGTTGACAGCAAAGGCCAGGAACAGTCTAATGGCTTCCAATCTTGCAACAGGGGCGAATGTTTCATCATAATAAATCCCCTCTTCCTGTCTGTAACCTTGAACCACAAGCCTGGCTTTATTCTTGACAACAATGCCCCTTTCATCAGTTTTGTTCTTGAAGACCCACTTTGTGCCAATGGGACTGACCTCTTCTGGCAGTGGTACAAGCTCCCATACTTGTTGTCTTTTGAACTGTTGGAGCTCCTCTTGCATGGCTTCTACCCAGCTGTTGTCTTTCAGTGCCTCTTGGTACTTGACTGGCTGATGGAGTGATAGAAAACCAGCAAAAACACAAATGTTTTGGGTTTGGCTTCTTGTGAGCACCCCTTCATTTATGTTGCCAATGATTTGATCAGGTGGATGAGATCTCAAGAAGATTAAATCTCCTTGGTATGGTATGATGGCATTTGTGGGTGAAGGCTGCAAATGTGTATCATCAGAGCTAACCACTGCTGGTGACTTTGATGACCCAGCAGTGGCTTCAAAAGGTGGTGGAATAGGAGGTAATGAAGTGGACAACTGCTGACTTTTATCCACTGTTTGAGGATTTTTGTCAGCGGTGTTTGAGGATGTGGAAGTAGTGGTGGATGGGCTACTTTGGTCAACAACTGTTGAGGTAGCAGTGGTTGAGCTTTGACAACTGTTTTGAACAGCTGGTGCTTTTCCTTTTGTGGCAGACCTTTGAGGGATGATTATTTCATACCCATAGTCTGGTGTTGTATCCTCTGATGGACCTGCACTGTTAGTCTTGACAGCAGTATTTTCAAAAGTAAAATTTTCAAGATCAAACAGATCTGCAGGATTTGCTGGGATTTTCATTGATGAAAGTTCATTGAACTTTACATTCAAAGTCTCCTCCACTGCCTTGGTCCGTGTATTGAACACTTTGTAGGCTTTGGTAGTGGTTGAGTATCCCAGATGATAACCACAATCAATTTTGGCTGCAAATTTTGAAATGGAATCTTTTAGGTTTAAAATAAAGCATGGGCAGCCAAACACCTTGAAATATGAGATCAGTGGTTTGATCTTATACAGAATTTCATAAGCAGTCTTTTTGTGCCTGGGGTTTATTAAAACTCTGTTCTGGACATAGCAGGCAGTGTTTACTGCCTCTGCCCAGAAAGTTAATGGCAAACCTGAATCTGCAAGCATAGTTCTGGCAGCCTCAATCAAAGTTCTGTTCTTTCTTTCAACAACCCCATTTTGCTCTGGTGTTCTAGGAATGCTGTACTGCCTTACAATTCCTTTCTTCACACAGAAGGCATCCAACTCCTTATTTTTAAATTCTGTGCCATTGTCACTCCTGAAGCTTTTCACTGGAAGGTCAAATTGCTTTTCAACCTGTGTCACAAAGTCTTGCAAAATGCCTGCAGTCTCATCTTTTGAGTGTAAAAAGAAAGTCCATGTAAACCTAGAAAAGTCATCAACAATAACCAAACAATATCTTTTCTTCTTGAGGCTCATGACTTGAACTGGGCCAAACAAATCCATGTGTAGCATCTGCAAACACTGGGTTGTTTTGGACTCTTCAATGGACTTATAAGAACTTTTATGCTGTTTGCCTTTTAAACAGGAAATGCAATGTTTAGGACATGAAAACAATTTTTGTGGTAGGCCTCTCACCAAACCATTTTTTGAAATTTCAGTGATTGTCTTAAGATTTGTGTGCCCCAGCCTTCTGTGCCAAAGTTCTGTCTCTTTGTTAGAGGCAGCTGAGAACGGACAGGCATCAGCTCTGGGACACTCTTTTGACATGTCAACAACATAAACATTGCCACTTCTTTGAGCAACAAGTTTAGTTTGACCAGTGTTGATTATTGCTTCAATCTTTTTGACCATTTCTGGTCCAACAATCCTACAACAATCTTTTGTGAAGAATGACCCAAACCCTTTGTCACTCATTTGTGATACACTCAGAAGGTTGAATTTTAGATTGTCTATCAGATTGACATTTTCAAATTTTATATTTCCAGATTGCACTGTACCAGACCCCAGAACTTTTCCTTTACTATTATTCCCAAAGGATATATCACCCCCTCCATGGATTTTAAAGTCTTTGAGGAGGGCTTTACATCCTGTCATGTGCCTGGAGCCTCCACTATCTACATACCAAAGACTATCAAAGCATGCAGAAGCTCCCTGCACATGAAGTAAAAGGATTAGTTCATTAGGGTCTCCAAAGCCAGCAGGGATTTGGATGGGGTCTCAACAGTGTCTGGGATGGATGCAGAATGATGGACAGTGGTTAGGTCAGGGGTTTGGACTGTTTTAGGACAGTGTTTCTCTAACCACTGTTGTGGGTCCAGACCAACCACCTGCTGGTAACCAAAAGGATGCCTGTTCACTCTGGGTTTAGAGGGCCTTTTGTAGGCCTCATAAACGTGTGGAATCCTTTGGTAAGACTGTTTTTCCTTGCCTTTTCTGAATTGATTAGCAGGGGGTGCATCAGTAACCTGAACATCTCTTTTGACAGATGTTTGGTTCAGCTGTTTTGTGACAGCTGTTTGAACTGGCACAAACAGTGGTTGTTTCTTGGTGAATTTGACAGATGATGATGATGATGATGGACTCAAGGATGTTTTAGCCATGTACTCATTCTTTTTCACATCAAAGTTTTTGAGATACACACATGCTTGAGTTTTGTGGTTTGTTTTACCACAAACAATGCAACTTTCAGCTGAAACAATGACACTTGTTCTGTTTAAATCATAAGCTTTTAAGTGGAAACAGTCTTTTGTTAGATGATTCCTTTCTCACAGAATTCACAAAACAAGTTATCAATTTTTTCTTTCTTCTTTCTCTTTTCAGACTCCTTTGCAGCAGAGGTTTTAACCATTGCTGGGATGTCCTTGAGAGGTATGACTTTAGCTTTTGGAGCTTTAACACCATCAGTTGATGTAAAGTCCATTGGCTTGAAATTTTCAAGAATATCACACTCATCAGACCATTTTGGTTTAAACTGATAATCTTCAAGCTCCTCAAAAGTAGAGGATCCCATTGGTCTGTCAAGTGCGACTTTGTTACCAAGTTTGTCAGTGATTTTCACTTCTTGGCCATTCTTGTTTGTGGGGATGAACTCAGTGGTTACATCAGTGGTTTGAACAGATTTTCCAAAAGCAGTGTTTTCATCATCATGTTTTCTATAACCAACCCAAAATTTCACATTGCTTTTTATCTGTTTTTCAAGCATAACCTCATACCCTTTGCATGATTCCACCTATCTCTCACATGTGATCTGGGTGGACTCTAACTCCTTTTTGCAAACTTAGTATTTTTCTACCATAGTTTGGAGTTGGGTTTTGGTTATGCTCTGCTCTTCTTTCATGCTGCTAATCTCCTTTTCTTTTTCAGCCAATTTGTTTTTAAGTTCTTTTAAAGATCTTTCAAATTTGACTTCATCAGTTAAGATTTTATCCCGAAGGTTTTCGTTCACCTCTTTGATGTTAGCAAAAGCAATAATGCAATTGTCAGAACACAGTTTTTCAAGAACTTGAGGTGATACCTTGGCAGCAGCCATCATTGCACAATCACATTGAGGATTTTCTTCATCTTCAGCTCTTTCTTCTTTCTCACCTGCTTTTTCTTCTTTCTTTTCTTCCTTGTTCTCTTCGGACCATGGGTCTGTCAGTGGTTCAATCAGGGTACCTGAACTTTCTCCCAACAGTAGTTCACCAGCCACAGCAGTAACCACTGCTTCAGTCACCTCATCCACTGTTTCAATACTCAGCTGTTCCTCTTCAGTTTCAACCCCCTCCTGTATTGACTCTAATGCCATCAAACAAAATTCATTATGAGAAGAATCATTAGAAGCATAGAGTGCAAAATTTTCATCACTAAGGTCTTCAGGCATACTGCTCCAGTCAACAAACCCTTGAGTGAAAAAACTTTGTTGATCTGGTTGTACTGCTGCTGGAGCAGTGGTTTGAGGTGCAACAGGTTGCACTTGTACATGTGGAGCAGGGGTTTGAACGTACTGAATTTGTGGGACAGTAGTTTGGACATAATGCACAGGCACAGGGGCAGCAGCATAGTGAGCAGTGTTCACTTGAGCTGCAGGGGTGTATTGGGTATAGTGCACAGTGTTTTGACTTTGTGGTCTAGGGTTAGAGCTAGGATGAGTAACTATTGGTCCATTGCTTTGACTTCTGCATTCCCTAGCAAAGTGCCCTAACCTATTGCACTTGTAACACTTGATTTTCGATTTATCCAACCCAACCCTCAAATTCCCATGAAGTCCTGGGAATTTTCTCCCTGTTCTTTTATAGAATTTGCTAGTTCTAACACTTAGCAAAGCCAAATGGTGCAGAAAATCCATCTCTTCTAAGTCAGTGGGATCAAAATGTTGTAAATCATTTAGTTCAAAGCTTAAATTGTCTGACATCTGGTTTTCGTTTGCAGTGAATGCATAACTAGCAGAGTGAGGATCAGGGTTGTTAAAATTTGCACCAGCAGTTATGTCAATGAAGTGATCATAACCCTGATCCTTACCACTGCTCCCAGATTCTTCTTGACCCAGAAGAGCAGTGTTACCGAAAGTGTAATCATCAGTAACTTTTCCTGACTCTTGCAACCTCCTTTTCTAGTTCAACTCCCTTTCGTAGGTCAGGAGTCGACCGTGAAGTTGGGTCAAGGTCAGATCCTTGAACTCAGGTGAGTTTCGGGTGACAAAAGCTATGGTGTCCCATTTTTCTGGCAGTGACCTGAGGAACCTGCTATTTTGAGTTGAGTTTGTAAAAGTGGTGTTAACAAGCCTTAGTTCACTGATGAGACAACTGAAATGCTCAAATTGTTGCGTTAGTGATTCACCTTCAACGTAACAAAATGTTTCGTACTGTTGGTTCAGGATTTCCCTATTGTTTTCTATGACTTCTTCGGTCCCCCCAAACTGTTCCTTAAGCGCGTCCCATAACTCTTTGGCACTGTTACAGTGTAACAGTCCAGCATATATTTCATTGGGCAGCGCTGATGCTATGATGCTAAACGCTTTAGCATCTAGTTTGAACTTTTGATAATCGGTTTTGGTATAATTTTCAACTGGTTTTGGAACGAACTTTTTAGCATCTTCAGCGCTTGGCACTGTGGGAACGTGGGGACCATAGATAACAGACCTCCAAAAACCTGTGCTTTGTTGAGCGAGGATGTGACCCATCCTCCTCTGCCAGATGTTGTACTCATTTCTTTTTAGCATAGGTGGTTTAAAAAGCGAGCCGATGTTGTTTTTATCATCCTGAGATTGTGACGTCATTCTTGTTGTTTTACAGACACTGAGAAATCAACTTTAATGGTGATTAATCCGTGCTCTGTTTTTCAACAAACGAACAAACGATCAGTATCAACTGTTATGAGCTGAACTATTTACGTCAAAATGATTGTTAAATCAAATTTGACTGTCCAGGCTCTGATACCAATTGTTGGATCTGAGTTTGTTTCTGATTGTATTTTGTGTTTGTAATTAAAATGAAAATGGATGAGTGTGCAGCGGAATTATGATGAAAACAAACTTTGCATACAATCAAACGAGAGTAATACTTTAATCAAACATCTTTTCACAATGAATCGGAAGATTGAATTTATTTCAATAACGATTACAATGATTGATGAATGAATGCAAACTCCCCCTCAGCCAGAGCTCAGTTGTTTGTTCGTGCAAAGAAGACGATGATGCAAAAGAGCTAATAGAATAGTACAAAGTACTGAACTATTTATAGGCACTTGCAAACCACTGAGCATCTTAGCTGACGTCACCATGAAAGTGACATCTAACCTCCTAACAAACTCTAACCTCTGATCTATACAAACACTGCTATGTTAACTACTGCTATTACATTATATTACAAAACAGACTATTGATCAGCTGCTGCAACCTTCCACTGCTGTGAACCCAGCAGTACTTGTCCGGATCAGCAGTGCTTGACTCAAGGCAGTAGATTGAATCAGCAGGGCTTTAGTCTTTCATCAGGTCTTTTCTTGAGCAGCAGTTGTAGGTCAGCAGTTTGCAAGATCAACAGATAGGAGGTCAGCAGATGTTGAAATCACTTTCAAGGGGATAGACTTGTATGTAAACATCTGCTTATTCTGGATCCACTGCTCTGATCCAGTTTTGGCTTTAATTATCTGTTCCTCTGTTAGGGTTCAATCCCAACAGTTCTTAATCTGTCTGAACTGAAAGTGTTGAGTCTATGATGCATAAGCTGAGCTTGTGTTCTTAATATGTCTGAACTGAAAGTGTTGAGGCTATGATGCATAAGTTGAGCCTGTGAGGTTACATATGTGTTTCTTGTGCTTAAAACACTTGTACATCATGCTTTAAAGGTTTTTTAAGTTTAGTGGCAAATTACTCTTGTACATCATGCTTTAAAGCGAGGTTACATAACACAATAGACTGTGATGATGATTGTATTTTGAGGGTACATAGAAGATCCGAATAGCATCTTGGCGGGTGAAGAAACACTAAATAAATGGTCGGAACCGAGATATCTAGGGGGTTTGAATCCGCATAAAAAGGTTAGTTTCCTCTCGATTGATTCAGGTGCAACAGATCTTCTTCTTCGATAATTCTGCAAAAAAGAGCACCGTTAGCCTTGCCAAGGGGAGAAGAGGGTTCTCTCCTTGACCCGACTCCGGTGTGAGAATAAGTATTGGTAATGAAGAAGAAGATGTATTTAAGAAGTGTGTGTAACTTGAATTCATACCTGGGTTGTTTCTCATATTTATAGCCGGGAGTCGTTTTGGGCGGGAAAACCTGTTAGTGAAAAATTGACGGAAGATGCTAACCCCGTAAGCGGTTACATTCCCTTCCGTTAAGTTTCTTGATCCGACGTGAGAGCACACGGATCGTGGCTTAGATCAAAGGCTGGGGATTTGCCACGTGTAAAGTGATCAAGTGGAGATTACTCTCCAATTGCATGCTTCCATTGTGAATTCAGGGATGCCTGAGATGGTGACACGTGTCCAGACGGTTGTAACCGTCTTGGTGGTGCACGATTGTATTTCTTCTAGAAGATTACTGCTGTAATCTGGTGTGGCACCTTATCGTGTGGAGACAGGTGAATAAATAAATCCCAAGTCCGAGTAACTAACATCCAGGTTTGGATATTTAGGCGGGAGTGTTTATTTCAGGATTTTCATCCTTTGTCTATGGGAGAAAGCGCAAAGGTTTATAATTTCCTTTGGGCGCGCAAGTGTTGACTGTTGATTGTTCTTTAAGTCTTTATTTGTGAAACCATTGCGCGACCGCGCAAGGTACAAGGCTGAAAAAGTGAGGTTTTGGTATGGTCCCAAATATTTATTATGAGGTTTTTGGGACCTTACCCCTTCAGCGGGGCAATATCTAGGTTGCATAGTTCTCACTCTGCAACCGTGTGTTGCAGCCATGGCTTTACCCGTAGTTGTGTTCATCTCTCAATTAAGTGTCTGAGTCTTCCAGATGTTTTGATAAGCAAATGAGTAGGTGGTGTATCGAAATCAATCAGCTATAGTTTGATGTTTATTGTGATATTTTGCTTACACACCATATATTGAACCGATTTGGAGTTGCTAGGGTTTCAGTATGAAAGCAAAACAGAGAACAAATAGAGTATTTAGTCTGAGTGAAAGATATTATATATTGGATCCATTTGAGTAAAACGGTTCAAAGACATCCGGTTAGTTTATGTGAGCTGCTTCGCGTGTTGAAGGATTTTTCAACACCTTTATGCTTTAAAGGTTGTATAATGTGCTTAAAATGATTGTAGCTGATTATGTTTGTTACAGATCTGGTATGTTTGTAGCTGATATACATGCTTATGTTACTGATTATGTTTGTTACAAATCTGGTATGTTTGTAGCTGATTATGTTTGTTATAGATCTAATGTTAGTGATAAGATTCAGTTTTGCTTTTACAGTTGCCGGTGGGTGGTAAAGGAGTTGTGTACTCCAGATTTTGTGTACTCCGGATTCATTTGACAAAGGAGTTGTGTACTCCGGATTTTGTGTTCTTAATCTGTCTGAACTGAAAGTGTTTGAGGCTGTGATGCAAAAGTTGAGCTTGTGTTCTTAATCTGTAGCATTCATACACAAAACACTTGTACATCATGCTTTAAAGGTTGTTTAAGTTTAGTGGAAAATTACTCTTGTACATCATGCTTTAAAGAGAGGTTACATAACACAATAGACTGTGATGATGATTGTATTTTGAGGGTACATAGAAGATCCGAGTAGCATCTTGGCGGGGCAATATCCAGGTTGCATAGTTCTCACTCTGCAACCGTATGTTGCAGCCATGGCTTTACCCGTAGTTGTGTTCATCTCTCAATTACATGTCTGAGTCTTCCAGATGTTTTGATAAGCAAATGAGCAGGTTATGATGCATAATATGTCTGAACTGAAAGTGTTGAGGCTATGATGCATAAGCTGAGCCTGTGAGGTTATGATGCATAATATGTCTGAACTGAAAGTGTTGAGGCTATGATGCATAAGCTGAGCCTGTGAGGTTATGATGCATAATATGTCTGAACTGAAAGTGTTGAGGCTATGATGCATAAGCTGAGCCTGTGAGGTTACATATGTGTTTCTTGTGCTTAAAACACTTGTACATCATCTATACTACTTTAATAAGCATATAGGAAGGGCATATGTTTGTTACAGATCTGGTATGTTTGTAGCTGATTTACATGCTTATGTTACTGATTATGTTTGTTACTGATTATCCATTTGAGTATAACCATTTGAAGCCCATTGTACAAGCATTTAAGAATGAATGTGTTGAAACTTTCTTCAACACGGGGAGCAGCTCATGGATCCTAACCGGATCTCTTTGACCCGTTTTACTCAAATGGACCCAATATAAACTTTCTTTCACTCAATCTAAACCCTAAATTCATAAGCTGAGCTGAAAGTTTTGAGGCTATGATGTTGAGGCTATGATGCATAAGCTGAGCCGGTGAGGTTATGATGCATAATATGTCTGAACTGAAAGTGTTGAGGCTATGATGCATAAGCTGAGCCTGTGAGGTTATGATGCATAAGCTGAGCCTGGCGGGGCAATATCAAGGTTGCATAGTTTTCACTCTGCAACCGTGTGTTTGCAGCCATGGCTTTACCCGGTTTGTAGTTGTGTTCATCTCTCAATTATATGCCTGAGTCTTCCAGATGTTTTGATAAGCAAATGAGCAGGTGGTGTATCGAAATCAATCTTCCCCTTAGGCGATTTAGCCCACCGCAAGGATTCGGTTTGGCAGGAATTTTCTTGTTATACGGTTGTGGACCAGCTCAATGTGAATGCTGGAGTACGTTAGAAGTCAAGTTGGGTCCAAGGCTTGGAAGAAGGTGGGAGTTGTGGCTTTCGCTACGATATGGAGACTTTGGACGAGTAGAAACGAGAAAGAATTTAATGGCAACAACATTCCGATCGCTGAAGTGTACCAGTTTTGTTTTGATAGTCATTATGTATGATTTCAGAAGCTTTGACCATGTTGATATGTGTATTTCAATTTGTTGTATTTATGAACACAGATTATATTAAGAAAAAAAGAAAGTTATTTTTGTATTGTGTAATCATCATCTTCTTAGAGTTTTGGCGTGGTTTGATTTCATTCTTTTATGCGCAATGGAAAGAATCTTACTTTCACTTATACTTGTAGCATTCATACACGAAAACTGACCCGACCTGAGACCAACCCAAAATTCATACAAAGTGGTTTAGTTATATTCTTTTGACTAAATGTATATTTTTTAGTTATACTTGTAGCATTCATACACGAAAACTTACTTTCACTTATACTTATATTCTTTTGACTAAATGAATATTTTTTTTTCATGGGTTACATTTTATTTTTCATGGGTTACATTTTAATTTTGTTACATCCCTGTTTGATTTGTTAACCCGTCCTATTCATTTCCACCTTTGATTTATATTTTAACTTTCAGGCTGTAATGAAGGTTCAACCAGAACTAAACGGAAAACTGACAGGTGTCGCCTTTAGACAAAACGTATATTAAATGTAAACTTTTAATACATACAATACAGAGACAAAACGTCATACCAACTTCGTAGACTTGACAGAACTTACAGACTCGATAACAAAAGACCGTAACATACAATACAGAGACACGCAATTGTGGATCTTTGCTGACGGGTGCACTTCGGAATGTAGCAGATATGAATGAATATAACCCCAGTGGTAGATATGTAATTAGCGAGCTCTGGAATTTCAAGGAAAATCGAAGAGCTACACTGGGGTTATATTCATTCATATCAATCACTTCCTTATGTGCACCGCACCATCTTCTAGGAGGTTGTCAAGTGTTCTCGCCTTCGTAGTTGGTGTTTTGCGTATCTTTACATCCGCAGCCATTCTGTACAATATTTTCACAAAAAACATCACAAACAAACCTGAACAAAGCAAAACAAATCAACCCTCTGTTTTTTCAAAGCAAAACAAACATGAAGAACCCTCTGTTTTTTCACAAGCAAAACAAACATGAAGTACCCAAAATACCCAAATAACTGATTATCATCGAATCAAACACATTCAAATGACCAATAAACACACTCTGTTTTTTCAAAGCAAAACAAACATGAAGAACCCTCTGTTTTTTCACAAGCAAAACAAACATGAAGAACCCAAAATACCCAAATATCTGATTATCATCGAATCAAACACATTCAAATGACCAATAAACACACTATGTTTTTTCAAAGCAAAACAAACATGAAGAACCCTCTTTTTTTTCACAACAAAACAAAAATGAAGAACCCAAAATACCCAAATAACTGATTATCATCGAATCAAACCAAAAATCAAAATGAGGAACACATTCAAATCATCGAATCAAACCAAAAATGCCCAAATAACACATTCAAATCATCGAATCAAACCAAAAATTAATATGACAAAAAATATCAATCCGAAACTGATCCGATCACCAGAGATTTTAAACACTGTTTGGGAGCTTCAAGATGTTTCAAGTATCAATATTGATGTGTTCAAATAACTACACACTTGTTTCTTCGCATTTGATTCAGAAATTAAAACAAACAAGTATCATAGTTTCAATAAACAACCTACATCTGTACTCTAATCACCCAAATGATCACATGAGATCTGAAACTATAGAATCAAACAAAACAAAACCTCTGTTTTGAAGATGAACCTGATGAAGATGAAGATGATGAAGATGATCTGTTCGATGAAGATGAAGATGATCTGTTCGATGTCGATGAAGATGATGATGATTATAATCGGCGGTGTTGGGTGTTAGGAGTTAGAACCTTATGTTGAGAAGTGTGATCGAAATTTATACATATTGATATAGTGTAGATATTTTAAGGGTTTAGGTTAAGGGTATAAAGGACTTTCCATAACAACAATAAATAAACTAATGAAAACTCAAGGTTGGTAACATGACCCAGGTTGGTAGTCGATCCAAGACCACTCCACGAAATTAGATATAGCTATTTTTAATGTTTTTAGGTAAACATGTAAACTGTCGTTGCATCACGAATTTGGTTTTGGTTATGGCTCAAAACTGAACCTCCCCGTGCATAGCCCTAAACTCACCAACCTAAGTGATATGTTTCCCGCCGCATCGCGCGGGTAAACGACTAGTATATATATATATATATATATAGGGGACCGCTAAAATGAAAATCACCTCCAGTTGTAAGAACTGAGAGAACCAGTTTCTAGCCTTTAGATCAATAAGATGGATGGATGAGATTGAAAGTAACTAAAATTAATATTAAATAAATTTTGTCTTATTATGTCTTTAATATTTTAATTCAAAAGGGTAGCATAGTAAAATTACTCTATTTTGTCTTTTTGTCTTTATTATTTTTTTATTACTTTTTTGTTTTATTATATTACTTTTTATTTTTTAAAAAGAATTTTTTTATGAAAAACATTTTTAAATTAACATTTTTAAATTCAAATTTTTTGAACAAGACAAAAACTTTTACGCGCCGATTTTTGCACACCGGGTTTTTTAACGCGCCGTTTTTTTAACGCTCCGTTTTTTTAAGGCGCCGTTTTTCTCAATCGGCGTTTTTTTTAACGCAACGTTTTTTTACACGTTTTTTAACGCGCCGTTTTTACACGTTATTTACTCGCCGTTTTTTATACGTTATTTACGCGCCGTTTTTTTCGACGTTTTTTAACGCGCCGTTTTTTACACGTTTTTTACGCGCCGTTTTTTCAAGCGTTGTTTTTTTAACGCTCCATTTTTTCCACGTTTTTTAACGCGCCGATTTGTTCACGTTTTACGTAACACTTTTTACGTTTTACGTAAACTTTTTGCGTTTTTACGTTTTACGTAACACTTTTTACGTTTTACGTTTTACGTAAAACTTTTTACGTTTTACATAAAACTTTTTACATTTTACGTGTAACGTTTTTACGTTTTACGTTAAAAAGTTTACATTTTACGTTAAAAAGTTTACGGTTTAATTTTTTTTACAAAAACTTTTTTACGCAAAAACGAACGCACCCAGAAATCGCAAACTCTGGAGGTGTCTCAGATATATTGTTATCATCATCAACTAGGGGGGGAAAATAAAAAAACCAACAACATCAAAACAAAGTGTATATCGCAAAAAAAAAAAAACGGGTTTTGGCTCAGATTATCCGATAATCAAAAGGCTGCAAAAGTGGGGTTGCAGGTTCAAAAACCTACCCTCCGCCGTCCTTGTCGCGCCATCGTCATCAAAATCTACGTTTTTTTTTGCATCATCATTGCCAAGAACGCCATCGTCAATATCAATTGTCGGCAAAAAAAGTTTCAGTCGGCACAACGGGGCACCACCGGCACCAGCGGGTACCACTGGGCACCATCGACACCCGCTTGCAAAAATTGGTCACCTGTAAAAACAGTCGACATCGAAGCCGGCCAACAGAAGCACACAAAAAGCATCTCTGATAAAATCATCCAACACCCATTTCATATAGAATACCAAAATCACACTACAAGAAATTTGGTGCTTTACCAACACAAAGTATGTGTGGGAAAAAGCATATAGTGTGTTGGAAGTTGTCTTTACCTACACATAAATTAAGTGTAATGATGTGTAGACTCGTGACTGTGGATATAGGCCATTACCCACACATAAGTTATGTGTAGGTATATAGCAAGCTATACCTACACATATGTGTGTGGCTAAAAGGCATTTATATGTGTGGTTAAAAGTACAACAATTTGTTTAGAAGGCATTTGACGTGGCATCTGACGTGGTAGGTGATGTGGCATCCGCCGTGGCAGGTGACATGGCATCCGACGTGGCGGATGACGTGGCATGAATATATGTGTAGGTAAAACTACTCTTATATGTAGGTAAAAGTAATATTATGTGTAGGTAAATGTTGAAGATGTGTTGATATTGATCTTAATATGTGTTGAAACAAATGTAAACTAAAAGGCAGTAAAATCATACATAATTTCACAAACGTCACCATTGATTAATACATGAAACAAAGTGCCAATTTGATTAATACATGAAACAAATGTAAACTACAAGGCATTAAAATCATAAATAATCAAAAGGCTTGTCAACTGAACAAGAGAATCAAGAGTTGGATCTTGACCATTGTCAACCGGCAAGCACACCTGCACCAACCACAGCTCTGAGGATGTTAGCACATCCACCCTTGAACAATGATTTGACACCCTCCTTTTCACGATTTGGTTGAACGCGTCAAATGTGTTCTTGTACTTGACGGCTTCCCCAGATGTCATTATTATTCTTCTTCGCACTGTGTCAATCGGGTACGAGGCTAGACCAGCTCCGTTTGTGATCAACCAACCAAGCGCAAAGCTAGCAAAGAATTTATCCTGCTGTAAAATTGACAACAAACCGCTCCCAAATCAGCTTATGTATGTATACACACACACATATATATAACAAAACTAACCTGCAATGATCCGGTGAGGAGAATTGGTTTGAGAGAGTCATACATTCCGAAATACTGACCATGGTAAACAAAAATACCGGCAGCTGAAAGAGGGAACCAACGGTATAACCCAGCAATGCCGTCTGATGCGTTTGTCTTCTTGTAAACGCCGATTAAACCATTGAACTGCCTCTCGCCACCCTTCTTCGCTGCCTTAGCGTCATTGGCTAAACGAGTTCTAGCATAATCTAGAGAGAATACAAAGATAAGAGAGGAAGCACCAGCAAAACCACCAGACGCGATGTTACCACCAAACGCTTTCCAGTAAGGATCGCGGTCTTTCTTAAAGTTGAACAAACTCTTGAAGGAATCCTTAAACGCAAAGTTAAGTGCCTGTAGGGTTCAACAATACCACAAATTCAGAAAACTTGAATACACACTGAATACAAAATGCCATTAAAAAGATATTGAAATGAACCTGAGTAGGAATGTAACGGATAACATTCGCAACATTTCCTCTCCACAAAGACATGACACTGTCACACCCCAACCGATGGCGGAATCATCGGGGCGTGGCACTGAGCGAAACAGATTGTCCAGAAGTTTCCATAACAACTATCCTTACCATTTAATTAAAGCAATACGTCCCATACCGTATCATAAATAGTCAAACAAGTTATTACAGATAACATCAAAACAAGTATTCTGTTCCGACAACTCAGATTTAAATAAGTAGCAATTGTTTATCTGCTTCTAGAGACCCCTAATAAGTTATCTACAGACAACTATTTGTTGGGCTCTAAAGCTTTATTCTAGCTTCCATTCCCTACCACAAATGCATCCTAAGCACCTGTCACATACGTTAAAATAAAGTCAATACATAAAATGTAAAGGTGAGCATACAAGTTTGATAATAGCATATAGAGTTCGAATTCGTTTACGCATAACCAGCACGTACACATAGTGAAATGAAGCACGTTAGTTATCGACATAGATCCATCGATACCCATGACTGCGGGTTGACTGCCCGAGGCAGTTCGCAATACATGATTACCACCGTAATCCATGCAAGTAAAAGATCCTTAACAACCCCCGTGTGAACGGGTGCTGAGTCCAAACTATAGTACTATCGTTGCTAAGGCAGGTAGACAGCATTCCATGTGTAAACATAACAAACAAGCATTCATAAGCCACGTATAACATGCATAAATGGTTTAGCGTTAAAATAGCTTGAGTAGTGTGATAGTTGTAGTTTGAATATTCGTAACGTATGTAACACCCAAAAGTGCTAAAGCAAAAAGGGTTCGAGTATACTCACAACGGTTGTGGATTGAAGGGAGCGCTTTACAGCGAGTACGGTTAGCCTGAATAGATTCGATAACGTAACGAAAAGTGATACGCAAAACAGTACAAAGTGAGAGTAGGTAGGATAACTGATCGTGCGGATCAGCTATCCGTGAGAGGAAGTCATCCGTGCGGGTGAACTATCCGTGCGGATGGTAATCCGTGCGGATGGTGACCCATCCGAATAAGCTATCCGTGCGCATGAGTTGTACGTGCGGATGGTAATCCGTGCGGACTAGTCGTGCGTACGGATTGATTATCCGTACGGACAAGTTGTTCGTGCGGAGAAACTTTCAAGTGGATTGTTTCTTCCTAAGGATGTGTTTGTGTATGATGGCTTGTGCCTTGGAGTTTTCGTTGTAGCATTTAGAAAACACATAAGTGTTTCTACCTTTCAAGCCGGTCGCGCGGACGATAATCCGTCCGGATGGTAGTCCGTGCGGACAATGGTAATCCGTGCGGAAGGTCTGTGCGCGCGGGCAGGGACAATCCGTCCGGATAGCCTGTCCGTGCGGACGACTTGACCGTGCGGACGAACACTGTTTGAATTTTATTTTAAGGCCTTAGTATCTCATGATCCGAAGAGTAATCCATTCAGAGGTCGTCCGTCCGGATTGCTCATCCGTCGATACTCAAACCTTGTTTGGAAAGTGGGTCCCAAGGGTAGCTCGTCCGGGTAACAACCCGTCCGTATGGCCTGTGCGCGCGGACAGCCTGTGCGCGCGGACAGCCTGTCCGCGTGGACAACTGGTCCGTGCGGACAGTCCCCGGTCTGATTGTTCCGTTTGTCTACTCTTGGCTTCTGTTGTCGTTTATCGAGACGTTCAGATTACGTGGCAACCACTTGGAGTTGTATTCTCACTCGCATGACTAAGCCGGCCAGGAACCACCCTGACTTGACATGTCGGCGACTCAGAACGGTCATTCCGGTTGACCCCGAAATCAGGTGTCTTGCGGTAGAACTGCAGATCTGGACTAGTGCATCACTATTATCGAGTAGAGACTAGAACCGATCAGATTCGTACCGATCTTAAGGGCAAAAGAAGGAGAGAACTTAGGTTTATTTCTTTCAACTCTTTTATCCTTAGAAAAGTTTAGATCTAGGTGAAGTTCTTGTGAAATCTTATGGAAATCGTTCAGATCTGAGATATTCTTGGTGGGATGAGGTCAAACTTGAAGTTCATAAGAACTTCATGATGACGTCACCCGAGAATACCTCAAATCCGGATGATTTCATGGTTAAAAGTGGAGATTCGAAAGATGGAAAGGTGTAGAATTGTGTAGTGATCAAGAATGTACAAGAATTAGTGCAAGATCTAACCTGGATTGAGAGAAATCTGGGAAAAAGTGAAGAATGCGTGCGGTTCGGACGTCACTTGCCAAAAGTGGAAAAGTTGGAGAGTGACCCGTGTATTTATAGGATGCCAAAAAGGGAAAGGGTGAGCCGTGCGGATGGCACGTACCCGGATAGGCTATCCGCGCGGATAGGTCTTCCGTGCGGATTGGCAATCCGTGCGGATTGACCATCCGTGCGGATGCCGCCTGCTTTGGTGCGTTCGGTGCGATGTTGCTTCGGTTTCGATTTTCGAGTGATTCGATAGGGTTTCCTAGTCAAATTACTTTCAGTCCCAACTACTTCTTATATGGTTCGACTCGGAATTCAGGTTCGGGTTTGTTTACATTCGAGTTAGACTTCGAGTTCGATTGAGTTCGCTCGATTATCACAACATAACATAAAATAAACATGCACAGGGAACACGTAAGGCACACACACACGTATAAACAACAAATAAAATACATAGTTCGAGTTACGGTTCGATGTCGATTTTGATTAGCATAGCTTGATTAACTTTATCGCATTGTTACTTCCTATCATTCACAGTCGTAGGTCGATTGAAATACGGTTAGCATGATTCGATTATTGTAATGAACGACATTTACTCCACATAATATAAATAAAATAAAAACATTTCTACAAGTCCAGTCGCGCGAAATCGATCGTTGACTTTGACCTTGACTTTGACCTTGACTTTGACTTTCACTCGTGAAAACACGGGGTGTTACAGCCTCCCCTTGTTTAGGGAATTTCGTCCCGAAATTAAGCTGAAAGCCGTAACTAACCGTGGATCACATGTGAGAGTCCTTCGTTTGGACTACTAAAAATCGTCAAATTAATCGAGTTCTTGTGGTTTGAAAATTCGGGTAAAATTCGGATATGTTATGCGAAGATATCTAATCTAAAAGCCTATAAAGTTTCAGATTTCAATTCGAAGCCGTTTGGGAGAAATTTGAGTTCGTTAGGGATGTTGAATGTTGCTGTTGATGTTCACCGTACGGATGGCAGTCCGTGCGGATAACATATCCGTGTTGACTATTGTTGACTCTGAGTCGTGCGGAATCCGTGAGCGTGTGTGACTAAACATAATCGTAACGGTGTCAGAATCGGTCCTACAAGTGGTATCTGAGCAGGTGCTCGATTGCGTAGATCAAACGCACTAGAATGTTAGCATGATCGAACACACGAACAGTAACATAAACTGTGATTCTTCGATAGATTTGATAACGTACAAGAATCTTGAATCACCTTTTGCCTTTCTCTCTCTACTTTCTCCCTCTACTTTCTCTCTCTAAGCACCAAGCTCCAAACTCTCTAAAATGGCAAAAGTCTCTAAAACTAACCCTAAGGGTTCTATTTATAGGCCAAGGATATAAGGAGACTCTCCTTATTTACAATTATGACACCTTGCCTTTCTTAACCAGACATTACTCACTCGTTAAACAACTGTGGATACTTTGTCTTCATGTCACTTTCGAGTTCCCAAGTGAACTCCGCGCCTCGTTTGCCTTCCCACCGGACCTTCACAATAGGAATGCGTGAGCGCCTGAGTTCTTTGGTTTGGCGATCCATGATTTCGACAGGCTTTTCCACGAAGTGTAATGTTTCATTCACTTGTAGATCATCTAGAGGAACATGTAAGTCGTGGTCGGCGATGCACTTTCGGAGGTTTGACACGTGGAAAGTCGGATGGACATTGCTAAGTTCCTCCGGTAATTCGAGTCTGTAGGCGACTTTTCCGATCCTTTCCAGAATCTTAAAAGGTCCAACGTATCGAGGCGCGAGTTTCCCCTTCTTGCCGAATCGGACTACACCCTTCCAAGGTGATACCTTTAGGAGTACGTAGTCACCAACGCCATATTCCCGGGGCTTGCGCTTTTTATCGGCGTAAACTTTCTGTCGATCCCGAGCTTTCGCTAGGTTGTCTCGAATTTGGAAAATTTTGTCTGTCGTTTCTTGTAGCAGCTCCGGACCGGTTAGTTGCGAGTGACCGATCTCGTGCCACACAATAGGCGATCGACATCTTCTTCCGTATAAGGCCTCGAAAGGTGCCATCTGGATGCTAGCCTGGTAGCTATTGTTATACGAGAATTCGACTAACGGAAGGTGTCTATCCCAATTACCACCGAAGTCTAGAACACACGAACGGAGCATGTCTTCAAGCGTACAAATCGTTCTTTCAGTCTGACCGTCGGTTTGTGGGTGGAACGCAGTACTTAGATTAAGCGTTGTACCGAGTGCCGTTTGAAACGTTTCCCACAATCGTGAAGTAAACCGAGCATCACGATCAGAGATGATGTCACGAGGCGTCCCATGTCGACAAATGATCTCGTCGGTGTAGATTCGGGCTAATCGTTCTACCTTGTAGTCTTCTCGTATTGGCAGAAAGTGAGCTGATTTAGTCAAACGGTCAATAACAACCCAAATGCTGTCGTCGCCTGATGACGTGGTTGGAAGTTTGGTTACGAAATCCATAGCTATGCTCTCCCACTTCCACATGGGAATTGGTGGTTGTTCGAGCAAGCCAGAGGGTCTTTGATGTTCAGCCTTGATTCTAGCACAGGTTAGGTATTTTCCGACGTAGAGAGCGATATCCCGTTTCATACCCGGCCACCAGTACCTGTAGCGAAGATCGTGGTACATTTTGTCAGCACCGGGATGAATAGAGTATCGGGATTTGTGGGCTTCATCCATGATAATCTGTCGCAGGTTGGTTCGCTTGGGAATCCAAATTCGGTCTAAGAAGTGGAATATCCCATTTGATTTGCTCACAAGTTGGGCTCCATCGTGGTAGATTCTTTCTTTCTTCAAAGTGCGTTCGTTGAAACATGCGTGCTGGGCGTCGCGAATGAGAGCTTCGAGGTTGTGCTGGGCTTGAACATTACGAGTGCTAAGCAGATAGCTCCGTCTGCTAAGTGCGTCGGCAACAACAACATTTGCCTTGCCTGGGTGATAACGAATCTCACAGTCGTAATCATTGAGAAGTTCTACCCATCGGCGTTGACGCATATTTAGTTCCCTCTGATTAAAGATATGTAGTAGGATCTTATGATCGGTGAAGATCGTACACTTTGTACCGTACAGGTAGTGTCGCCAAATCTTTAATGCAAAAACAACTGCGCCTAGCTCGAGATCGTGGGTTGTATATTTCTTCTCGTGGATTTTGAGCTGACGAGATGCGTAAGCTATGACCTTGTCTCGTTGCATTAGGACACAATCGAGACCAAGGTTGGAAGCATCACAGTAGACAATGAAATTATCGTTTCCGTCGGGTAGTGTGAGAACAGGAGCATTGCAAAGCATGTGTTTGAGGGTTCGAAAAGCAGACTCTTGTTTGGTTCCCCAGACAAAAGGCTGGTCCTTATGAGTGAGAGAGGTGAGTGGTACAGCAATTTTCGAGAATCCTTCGATAAATCGTCGATAATAGCCCGCTAGCCCGAGAAAGGAGCGGACTTCAGACGGGTTCTTTGGCGTAACCCAACTCTTAATAGCTTCAATCTTCGCAGGATCGACGTGAATACCTTGACTATTTACGATGTGACCCAGAAATTGAACCTCCCCCAACCAAAACTCGCACTTGGAGAATTTGGCGTAGAGTTGGTTCCCCTGGAGTAACTCGAGAACCAAACGTAGATGTTGCGCGTGTTCAGCTCTCGTTTTGGAATAGATCAAGACATCGTCGATGAACACGGTGACGAAGCGGTCGAGATATGGCCTACACACTCGATTCATCAGATCCATGAAAACCGCTGGTGCGTTGGTTAGGCCAAATGGCATGACAACGAATTCGTAATGGCCGTAACGAGTACGAAACGCGGTTTTGGGTATATCCTCCTCCTGTATACGCAGCTGATGATATCCTGAACGCAGATCGATCTTCGAGAAACACGTAGCGCCTTGTAGTTGGTCAAACAAATTGTCGATTCGAGGCAGAGGATAGCGGTTCTTGATAGTCAACTTATTCAATTCCCGGTAGTCGATGCACATCCGGAACGACCCGTCCTTCTTTTTGACGAAAAGGACTGGTGCGCCCCAAGGAGAGGTGCTCGGGCGAATAAAGCCTTTTTCAAGCAATTCCTGGAGTTGGGTTGAGAGTTCGCGCATTTCGGACGGCGCGAGTCGGTAAGGAGCTCTGGCGATAGGATTAGCTCCAGGAATGAGATCAATGCGAAAATCAATATCTCGTTTTGGAGGTAGTCCGGGAAGATCCTCTGGAAAAACTTGAGGAAATTCTCGAACCACAGGAACATCTTTTACTTCCTTCTTCTCTTTCTTTTCCTTTTCCGCTGCTACCACGTTAGCCAAGAAGTCCCTGTATTCCTTGCGGAGATACTTGCTAGCTTGTAGGCATGACATAAGCTTGAGACCCTTCGAAGTAGTATCACCATAAACGCGCAATGAATCACCGTTTGCGAGCGAAAAACGAATCATCTTATCGAAGCACACAACTTCGGCATGGTTTTCTCGAAGGAAGTCCATGCCTACTATGACGTCGAAACTTCCGAGTTGCATCGGAATGAGATCGATTGAGAAGATGTGATTGTTGAGCTCGAGGGTGCAATCACGAATAACAGAGTTTACAGCGACGGTTCTTCCGGTAGCGACTTCAACATCGAATGCAGAGGAGAGTCGAGAACGTTTACGACTAAGGAGTTTCTCAAATTCGAGTGACACAAAGCAATTATCGGCTCCAGTATCAAACAAACATGAAGCATAAATACCATTCACAAGGAACGTACCATTGACCACGTTGTTGTCGGCCTGGGCTTGACGCACATTGAGATTGAAAGTTCTGGCGCGTGCGGCCTGTTGTTGCTGCTGTTGTTGCTGCTGTTGCGGTTCTTGTTTCACTACCCTGTTCGGGCACATGTTGGCGAAATGATTCGGGTCACCACACGTGAAGCATGCTCTGGCTTTGACTGCGGGTGCCGGAGGAGCTTGTTGACCCTGTGGGGCAGCGAGTAGAGCTTGATTGGCAGGAGCTTGACGAATACGGCAGTTGGCAGTAAAGTGGCCGTAGACGTTGCAATGAGCACAGAAGCGGCATTGAATAGCTGTCGGGTGATGATAGGTGCAAGTAGGGCAGAGCGGGTGTGGTCCAGTATATGCACGCTTTGCAGGCGGTGCATTGGCCACAGGTGCTGCTACTTGACGCTGTTGGGCAGGTACAGTTTGGATTGGTGCAGCAGTAATCGCACAGTTCTTGTTGGTGGAGCTGTTCTTTCTCTTGTTCTTTCTCTTGTTGCTTGACGAGGTGGCTTCAGCAGTTGGTGTAGTAGCTGTAGCTTGATGCAGATGCTTGGAGGTCTTATCCCACACCCCATCCTTAACCCTTTTGTCATTGATTTCAGCGGCCAGTATATAGGTTTCCTCGACCGTGGTAGTCTTAGCCGCTTGCACGAAATCAGCAACGCAGTCGGGCAAAGCTCGGATGTACTTCTTGATGGTCATCTCAGGAGTCTTGACCTGATCGGGACAGATAATGCTGAGCTGTTTGAAACGAGCAGTGAGGCCAACATTGTCTCCATCCTTCTGATGTATGTGCCAAAATTCATCTTTAAGCTTTTGTCGCTCGTGAGGAGGGCAGAATTCCTCTAGCATGACTTCCTTGAGCTCGTCCCACGACAAACCGTAAGCTGCATCATTCCCTCTCTTGTTCCTCTCAGCCGTCCACCAGTCCAAAGCACGGGACTGAAAGACGCCGGTAGCGTTCAGAGTTCGAAGGTCATCAGGGCAACCACTTTGTCGCAGAGTAACCTCGATAGAGTCAAACCAGTGGAATAGTGCAATAGGACCTCCTTCGCCTGTGAATTCTTTCGGCCCACATGACTTGAATTGTTTGAAACTGAAAGGTCTTGCGACAGCTCTAGGACCTTCAGTCCTCGATTCTTCGGATGATTTGCTGGCATTCTCATAGGCATCGCTCACCGCCTTTGCTACGGCTTTCGCGACGATGGAAGCAAGGCGTCTGTCCTTCTTTTCCTGGCGAGAGAGTGGATGACGGGATCCAGACGACATTGTCTGCAATAGACATCGCCATGGAACTCAACACATGTATTCGAATCTCACCTCACACGTCTACTACTACTAAAGGTCAGTAACACGTACCATGTAAACGCATATAGTCACAAAATCACAGAATTGCACAAAATCATATAAGCACATAGAGCACATAATCACAATATTTCCTAAGCATGTAAGCACAATAGCAAGAAACACATATACGCGCCTGAGTCGCTAGGAGCAGTCAGTAAACAGAAACCTAGTATTTAAAGCTTGCGAGTGTTCGAAAGTATTCTAGTGCGAGTGATTTAGTTAATGATGTGTTGTGTGGGTTTTGTGGTTTAGCAGAAGCAATAGTGTCGGGTCGAAACCAATAATACCTCAAAACATTAACAAATAAGCAGAAAATACATAAAATCTTCATAAAAGTCAATAAATCAAAGGTAGATTGTCTGCGGCTAATAGACTTCGACTAACCAAAGTAGCTCGACTATTCGCAAGGATCCTGTTGTGCACAATTACCTCCGGGACTATGCCTTTGCCTCGATTCTTGGGCGTTGGCGCAATTCCCATTGGTTATATTGTGTCTTTAGATCGTTGGAGTCCATCGAAACTTTGGTGGGAGTTTTCGTATAAAAGCAGGACGAGTCGTCAAGGTTAGGGTTTCACCCCTATCTTGCAACTTCCGTCCTTGTTTTTGATAAAATGTGAGGAGATTATTCATCAAAATATGGATTTCACTCCTGATTTGGTATGATTCTCCTCGTTTGTAGCTAAAACGCAAGCTGATTAGGCAACTTTAGTCGAGAGTTTGCGGTTTTCACACCTATTCTCGGCCTCATTACCTGTTCATAACTTGAAAATTCGAGTGCAGTGATAGAAAAGAGCGAGTGATAGTGGTGAGTTTACGCATATGCGTGAGTTGGTCTGTTGGTTCTTAACTATAGACTATGTCTCTAAGACTTCGACCCGGACTAGGTCGAGTCTTGCCTAATTCCCTATAGTTATGGCTCTGATACCAATCTGTCACACCCCAACCGATGGCGGAATCATCGGGGCGTGGCACTGAGCGAAACAGATTGTCCAGAAGTTTCCATAACAACTATCCTTACCATTTAATTAAAGCAATACGTCCCATACCGTATCATAAATAGTCAAACAAGTTATTACAGATAACATCAAAACAAGTATTCTGTTCCGACAACTCAGATTAAAATAAGTAGCAATTGTTTATCTGCTTCTAGAGACCCCTAATAAGTTATCTACAGACAACTATTTGTTGGGCTCTAAAGCTTTATTCTAGCTTCCATTCCCTACCACATATGCATCCTAAGCACCTGTCACATACGTTAAAATAAAGTCAATACATAAAATGTAAAGGTGAGCATACAAGTTTGATAATAGCATATAGAGTTCGAATTCGTTTACGCATAACCAGCACGTACACATAGTGAAATGAAGCACGTTAGTTATCGACATAGATCCATCGATACCCATGACTGCGGGTTGACTGCCCGAGGCAGTTCGCAATACATGATTACCACCGTAATCCATGCAAGTAAAAGATCCTTAACAACCCCCGTGTGAACGGGTGCTGAGTCCAAACTATAGTACTATCGTTGCTAAGGCAGGTAGACAGCATTCCATGTGTAAACATAACAAACAAGCATTCATAAGCCACGTATAACATGCATAAATGGTTTAGCGTTAAAATAGATTGAGTAGTGTGATAGTTGTAGTTTTGAATATTCGTAACGTATGTAACACCCAAAAGTGCTAAAGCAAAAAGGGTTCGAGTATACTCACAGCGGTTGTGGATTGAAGGGAGCGCTTTACAGCGAGTACGGTTAGCCTGAATAGATTCGATAACGTAACGATAAGTGATACGCAAAACAATACAAAGTGAGAGTGGGTAGGATAACTGATCGTGCGGATCAGCTATCCGTGAGAGGAAGTCATCCGTGCGGGTGAACTATCCGTGCGGATGGTAATCCGTGCGGATGGTGACCCATCCGGATAAGCTATCCGTGCGCATGAGCTGTACGTGCGGATGGTAATCCGTGCGGACTAGTCGTGCGTACGGATTGATTATCCGTACGGACAAGTTGTTCGTGCGGAGAAACGTTCAAGTGGATTGTTTCTTCCTAAGGATGTGTTTGTGTATGATGGCTTGTGCCTTGGAGTTTTCGTTGTAGCATTTAGAAAACACATAAGTGTTTCTACCTTTCAAGCCGGTCGCGCGGACGATAATCCGTCCGGATGGTAGTCCGTGCGGACAATGGTAATCCGTGCGGACGGTCTGTGCGCGCGGGCAGGGACAATCCGTCCGGATAGCCTGTCCGTGCGGACGACTTGACCGTGCGGACGAACACTGTTTGAATTTTATTTTAAGGCCTTAGTATCTCATGATCCGAAGAGTAATCCATTCAGAGGTCGTCCGTCCGGATTGCTCATCCGTCGATACTCAAACCTTGTTTGGAAAGTGGGTCCCAAGGGTAGCTCGTCCGGGTAACAACCCGTCCGTATGGCCTGTGCGCGCGGACAGCCTGTGCGCGCGGACAGCCTGTGCGTGCGGACAGCCTGTCCGTGCGGACAGTCCCCGGTCTGGTGCGGACGACTTGACCGTGCGGACGAACACTGTTTGAATTTTATTTTAAGGCCTTAGTATCTCATGATCCGAAGAGTAATCCATTCAGAGGTCGTCCGTCCGGATTGCTCATCCGTCGATACTCAAACCTTGTTTGGAAAGTGGGTCCCAAGGGTAGCTCGTCCGGGTAACAACCCGTCCGTATGGCCTGTGCGCGCGGACAGCCTGTGCGTGCGGACATCCTGTCCGTGCGGACAGTCCCCGGTCTGATTGTTCCGTTCGTCTACTCTTGGCTTCTGTTGTCGTTTATCGAGACGTTCAGATTACGTGGCAACCACTTGGAGTTGTATTCTCACTCGCATGACTAAGCCGGCCAGGAACCACCCTGACTTGACATGTCGGCGACTCAGAACGGTCATTCCGGTTGACCCCGAAATCAGGTGTCTTGCGATAGAACTGCAGATCTGGACTAGTGCATCACTATTATCGAGTAGAGACTAGAACCGATCAGATTCGTACCGATCTTAAGGGCAAAAGAAGGAGAGAACTTAGGTTTATTTCTTTCAACTCTTTTATCCTTAGAAAAGTTTAGATCTAGGTGAAGTTCTTGTGAAATCTTATGGAAATCGTTCAGATCTGAGATATTCTTGGTGGGATGAGGTCAAACTTGAAGTTCATAAGAACTTCATGATGACGTCACCCGAGAATACCTCAAATCCGGATGATTTCATGGTTAAAAGTGGAGATTCGAAAGATGGAAAGGTGTAGAATTGTGTAGTGATCAAGAATGTACAAGAATTAGTGCAAGATCTAACCTGGATTGAGAGAAATCTGGGAAAAAGTGAAGAATGCGTGCGGTTCGGACGTCACTTGCCAAAAGTGGAAAAGTTGGAGAGTGACCCGTGTATTTATAGGATGCCAAAAAGGGAAAGGGTGAGCCGTGCGGATGGCACGTACCCGGATAGGCTATCCGCGCGGATAGGTCATCCGTGCGGATTGGGTGCGGATGCCGCCTGCCTTGGTGCGTTCGGTGCGATGTTGCTTCGGTTTCGATTTTTGAGTGATTCGATAGGGTTTCCTAGTCAAATTACTTTCAGTCCCAACTACTTCTTATATGGTTCGACTCGGAATTCGGGTTCGGGTTTGTTTACATTCGAGTTAGACTTCGAGTTCGATTGACTTCGCTCGATTATCACAACATAACATAAAATAAACATGCACAGGGAACACGTAAGGCACACACACGTATAAACAACAAATAAAATACATAGTTCGAGTTACGGTTCGATGTCGATTTTGATTAGCATAGCTTGATTAACTTTATCGCATTGTTACTTCCTATCATTCACAGTCGTAGGTCGATTGAAATACGGTTAGCATGATTCGATTATTGTAATGAACGACATTTACTCCACATAATATAAATAAAATAAAAACATTTCTACAAGTCCAGTCACGCCAAATCGATCGTTGACTTTGACCTTGACTTTGACTTTCACTCGTGAAAACACGGGGTGTTACAGACACCTTCATCCCTGATTGTTCTTTTGAAACATTCTCCAATGCCCTTGTATGGTTCAGAAAGACGGCCGGTCTTAAGCATCTCATCTTGGTTTTGGATCAAAAGTTTGACACGCTCGATTGAAGCAGTAACAGTTTCAGATACAGCAGCTGAAACCCCACCCATAAGAAAGTGAATAGCGAAACCAGTAAGCCCTTTCTCTGCTGGCGCTTGAACAAAAACGGGAGAAGCATTTGCAGCAACCAATGATTGTGTCACTGGATAGCTGAACCCTGCGTTTGTGTAGTTCCCGTAAATGAATTGCTTCTGAGTTGAAGCGGGTTTGTTGAGGCCGCCATACGGAGCTAGAGAGTGTTGCGAAAGGTGTAGCTGGCTAGCTACCCTCCTGACAGTTAGATGATGGTTTTGATCTGCCATTGAGTTTCAAATGATATTCCTACAAGCATCAACAAATTATTAAAATGGTTTTTTTTCATGTCAAATTCAATTTATGCAAAAAAAAACGGATCAAACAGAGTACTAACACATATCATGCATCATTAAGGATACAAAAATAGACCATAGAAAAATAATCACTACTCTATATTTAAAGAAGTTAAAACATATATGATCAATGAAAACAGAAGACAACCATCTAATGTATATAAAAAAAAAAGTAACAATAAACAGAGCACCATCTAATGTAAATTAAACTAGCCACATAGTAAAAACAGAAGATAAAAATAAGCAAGAGCATAACTCAACAAGAAACAAAAAAATATGCACCATTGTTAAACAAAGGCTTGTTGTAAAAATCAGGATTAATTGCTGATTAATCGGTAATCGGTCAAAGCCAGTTAAAATTGGTCAAAATATTTGAAGTATTTGAATAATTATACTTAAGTATAAAAAAATTTATAAAATATAATAATGAACTTTGTGTGTGTGTGTGCATATACACAAAAATAACATAAAATACAATCCATTTAATCGCTACTAATCCATCTAATAGCTAGTCGGTACCCCAATGCACAACTAGCATCTAACTATTTTTACAATAATGAAAAAAAAAAAAAACTAAATGGCAATCACTGTGATCTTTGCAACTTTGTGAAGCAGATCAACACACATCTATGAGACCATAAGGTGTGGTTTGGTTAGTCCCCAAAGAGGCTCACAACTCATCTTAAACAATAGATTGATACATAAATAATAGATTGTGTTTGAAGTGGGGAGAACTTTAACCAAGTGTAAAACCATAACAAGTATGAGATATGATGTGTACTAATATGAAACTTTGACGTTTACTTTAGATTTTTATTTATCTGGCTAATTTGTCTATTAGACCTTCAAAGTATCAACAAACTAAAATAATTGCAAGCAAGACCTTACTTCATTAGTAGAAAATTCCATTAATCTTAGAATGGCTTGACCTACAGAACCTTCCATATGGGTAACATCAAGGTTAAGTGGGGGCAAACACATAACTAGATTCTCAGTATTGGTCATGATTTCCTGTAGCATGTAAGAACATAATCAATACCTAACGGAAGTTGTATGTCTAGCATAGCTAAGTTTTTTTTAGCAGATCATACTTATTGGCAATTTATCTCCAACAGTCATTTATGCGGACAAACACCACTTGTTAAAGACCTAAAAACATGAAAAGTGTGATTGATGAAGCCAAAGTAGATGATACCACCATTGATAAGGTTTGACCATTACTGAAATATGTTAAGATTTCTATAGTTTAAGAGGGATTCATTCATTCAGTCTAAAATAAAGTTTACCTTAAAATAATCTTTCTTTGAAGATTCATAATGTACATATAGATGATCAAAGGTGGAGAAGTGAAGTCTAGACAATTAACATCATTGAACCACCTAGCTTCAAATTGATAACCAACACCTTTTTCCCGCGAATCTCCTCATAATCCTAGAATATCACATGAGATACCTCTTTGCCCAGAATTACAAGGATATATCTCAGGGACACTCATGTATAGTTTCAAACAGACTAGTAAATACTATGTGATACCCAAAGGTATGCCACCTAAATACTCTATGATTAGTACATTTTGATCAAGAGTTGAAGTACTTTATACCTATTTTGTTCTCAGACTATTGTTGCTTTAAAAAAATGAGCTGATGCCTTTTGAAGTGAAGTCTATGACAATTAATGACAATGAACCGCGTACCTTCAAACTAATGACCACACACTTTCTCCCTCAAATCATTAGATATTTCATCAATTAAAATTAAACAAATTTCCATTCAATTTTTTCAGTACCATATTTAGTTTAATGATTTAATATAATTTACAAGTTAAACAAATTAACATAATAACAATCAAACTAAGTAAATTTAAACTGTGAGAAGTCAAGCTTACGTTTTTTAGGATTGCTAAGAGCTCCTTTTGAGACTGATCTCTGTGATTCAAACCAAATCAAAGACAAAAAATAATGTGAATAAAAACATTTTTTATCACAAAATGAAGCTGATGTATTGTTCCATAGTTTTGGAAAGAAGAAAAAACTAACCTGGTAGAAGTAAAATTGATTGGTACATTTTCCCCTTTTTAAGATCTGTGTGTTTCTCATGTATGATGATATATATGAATTTAGAGCTTTCAAATGGGCTTGTCAAAATAGAAAATCAATGACCAACATTCATCATCACAATTATAAATTCAATCAGTTATCTTCATTTTTACACAACCAGTACTTAATTACAAACAAATCCAATATTTGACATTTAGACTTCAAATCCACCATTATTATAAACCATAAGCTAAAATACATGTGTAATCAGAACACCCAAAAAAAACTTTTTCTAAATATTTTTAGGGATCCAAACTTGATTTAACTTTACTTTATCAAAGATGTTATAAACTACCAAGAACAAGTATTTGAAAAGGGATTAATTTGCTGAAAAAAACAAGAAGTTGAAACTAGGGTTTTTACCATGAAATCATAAATTGAAGCAGTTAATGCGCTTTCAGAAACAGATCTGTCAAATCCGACCGCATCAACAGACTCATTTGCAGGTACCAATCGCTGTCAGCAGTTGATTCGGTAGCGAGGTGACGAGTTCCGGTTCTGACGAAGACAAACAACGATGGAGAGCCGGATTTGCCTGTAACAATGAACACGGTTAGCAGAGGGGATGGAAGAAATTTTAAAATCGGGGTTGCCCTAACTTGTACGGGAAGTTGATTTGAATGAGGGAAGTTAATTTGAATAAAACATGATTTTGGATTGGGAAATTGATTTTGTTGGGAAATTTTGAAAATTTCTAACGTATTTTGGAGGGAAGAAAATTAGGGGCTAATACATTTTGGAGGGAAGAAAATTAGGTGAAATTATATTAGAAGTTTTTAAGGAGGTTAAACGGAAGTAATTAGAAAAGTGTTTCATCTCGGTTCTAGAAAAAACTTGAAATAAGCCGGGATAAAATGAGTTCAAGCGTAAAATAAGTCTATTTAGTAAACGAGCTCAAGTTCTAACTTCACTTATGGAGCTTTAGCCGACTCGCAAGCCCAAACGGACTCATTATTTTTATAAATTTTAATTAATATATTAAAAATATATTTTAATAATAATACTTGCTCTTTATAAAATTTTGAAATACCTAAATTATATATATATATATATATATATATGTGTGTGTGTGTGTGAGGTTTATACATATGTATACAAAATAATAATTATGATTAATATAAATTAAATAATAAATAATAAATGAGTCGGACTTGAACTAAACTGAGTTCAAGCTTAGGTTCAGCACGACTCGTTTGGACCACTAATTTTAATGCATATGAAAAGTGTCATCAGAAAGTTTATTAGAAGTTTCAATGGCACGAGCAAATTGCCATTGAAAAACTTAATTTAGTGGCATAAAAGCTACATGCCAATAAAAGCGAGTGGTAAGCAAATATGGCACACGCCGCACATGAAAAGTGCCATTAAAACCAAAATTAGTGGCTAAGCAAGTGTGGCATACCAAAAGTGCCATTAAAAACCTAAATTAGTGGCACAAAATGTTTATGCCATTAAAAGTGTATGCCACTAAATGAAATTTTTTTGTAGTGAGTGCACATGGATCAATCCATGTCGGCCCTATTGCTTTTAGGGGTGATAAAGAGGTCGGGTTCGCGGGTTGACGAGTCCAACCCGAACTCGAAAATCGTCTCAATCATATGAATCCTAACACGACACAAAATTTCGTGGGTTGACCCGAACACGACCCGTTCAACCCGAATTTTTTAATTTTTAATTTTTATTTGAAATTAGAATATTAAAATAAAATTTTACTTAAAAAAACATAAATGTATATAATACAATTATACTTGAATTATAAAATCTTATCCTAATTTCTTTATTTAAATTATACTTATAACATAAAATACACACCTCATTTAATTTATGACATAAAACATATTTACAAAAATATAATATAATATAAATGTTAAACGGGTCAACCCGCCAACCCGATCCTCGTTAACCTAAACGGGTTCAACTTGAAACTGACCCGAACCCGTTTATATTAAACTTAACACGCAAATTTAGTGTTAGGTTCGTGTCATGTTTTTTTGTCGCGACTGAATTTATCACCCCTAATTGCTCATGTCCCCTCTAAAGAAGCCGTCCCTAAAGGAGATATTTCTTGTAGTGGATGTCGTCAATTTGTTGAATCTGAGTTGTCGAATCACTCGTTGTCGTCTATTGTCAGCATGACAGTGCCTACCACCGCTGCCAGAGCAAGGCAGCAAGCTGTCACTGATGTTGTTACTATTGGATCATCGTGCACCCGTCACACCACCAATACGACTCCACAATTTCGTATCAGTTGTGCTTATTACGATCAATCCTAAGCACGCCACTTTCTCTTCGAGAGAAGCAAAAAAGGTTGTATCAGACGTGTACCAACCAAAGTCTGCCATGTGGATGAAGGGTAGTATTATCAATTCCCGTCCGGTACTAAAGATAAGATCTAAGTGAAATGTTATATTTAGTAATTAATATATATATTATGTTATATATAAAATTTTGAAAAATATATAATTATAATTAATATAAATTAATAAATCAAACATGAGCCAAGTCGGAGTCTAGCTTGAAAAATTACCAACAAACCAAGCTTGAGCTTTAGATGGAGCTTGGAGCCCTCATAAGTTATTTTATATGTATCCAATATCTATACATATTGTACATTTCTAAATATGTGTAGGTATTTGTTTTGCCACATCACCTTATAAAAAAAATTAATATGTATTTTATATGCATTCAATATCTACACATATTGTACATTTCTAAATATGTGTAGATATTTGTTTTGCCACGTCATAAAAAAAATATTTACTTATTTTATATATATCTAATATCTACACATATTGTACATTTAAACATGTGTAGGTATTTAATTTGCCACGTCATTTAAAAAAAATACATATTAACTTAGTTTATCTACATATTTTTTTAAAAAAATTATGTGTTGGCAAACATAATCATTTACCTACACATATATTAGCTTTTTACATATGTGTAGATAATTTACCTACACATGAAGAAAATTTGCCACATGTGTAGGTAATTTAATATTTAATCGATTGCCAATTTTGGGGGAAAATTTTCCCACCAACACCAAGTGTGGCTAAAATCCATTACCAACACATATTAAGTGTTAATCATTATAAAAATATATTATCAACCATTACCCACACATATACAAACATGTGTAGGTAAATACCCACACATTTACATGTGTAGGTAAATTATGTGTGGGTAAACACCCTAATTTTTTGTAGTGTCAAAGGAAAACCCAGCAAACAAAATTAAACAAATATAATCTTCAGACCTATCAAGCAAACAAAATCAAACAAACATAATCTTCAGACCCATCAAGCATCTCTACCAAAAAGCATATCTAATAAAAACATCCAGCATAATCTTTCTCTCTCCTCGGTGAGAGAGAGATGAGAGAGAGAGAGCATATCTTACTAGATAGAGAAACACCCTTCAAAGGCATCCCACCACCGCCGTCCTCTTTCTCAGCCGGAGCTGCAACGCCACCGCCGCCGTCCTCTTTCTCTCTCCTCGGACTCTATCTACAACGAGTGTGAAACAGGGGTGGGTGATGCTGGTGGTGAATGAGTGTGAGAGATAGAGAGAAACAGGGGTGGGTGATGTCGCCGGCGAGTACATCGGGGGTGAAGAAGAAGGAGATATTAGGGGGTGTGCGATGGAGAGGGGAAATTTTCATCTTCATCTTCATCACAGATGAAGAACAGAGAGAAGATGTGGAACTTTCAAAAGCTCAGATCATGTATAAATGAAAAGAAAGAGAAAGGGATAATATATTAAAGAGGAGAAGAAAGTCATATAACATTAATTGAAGAGAGAGATAGATTAGACATTTGAAGGAAATGACTAAAATACCCTTTGTTCTGATTGGTTGAGAGTGGTTCTCACGGTTCTAACAACTGGTGATGGTTCCTATTTTAGCGGCTCCCTATATATATATATATATGTTTAGGATCGTTTATTATGAAGAATATTAAACATAAAGACAATATGAATTAATTTAAAGAGATGGCAACATAAACAACCATGATATAAATTTAAAATATATCTGACTTTATTGATTGGAAATCTTGATTACAATTGATTTCCTTACAATCGGAAGGAGAAACTATAATTTGAAAATCTAAAGATCTTGAACATAGAGAAGTTGATAATACAATTTTTTGGTTTGAGAGTTTTTTCATACATAAGAGAAATTGTAAGAAAAGGTGTGTAGAAAAGTGTGTGTTTCTCCTTGATCATCCTCCCTTTTATAGATGAAATAAAAGGGTCTTCATAATTGAATCTTGAAAAAGCTTCCGTATGAAATGGCTTTTGTTGGAAAGTTGTTTGTCCATTTTGAGAATTACTTGCACCATGTTTGAAAAATTGGAAAGTTTCTTGTCTCTTTGTAGAATCATTTGCACCACTTTTGGAAAATAAGAAAAGTAGATTGTCCATTTGTAGAATTATTGGCCACCACCTTTTGAAAATAAGAAAAGTAGGTTGTCCATTTGTAGAATTATATGTACCTTCTTTTCTTTCACCATCTTTTGTCGGTCAAAGAACAATGATTATTATATGTATTATTATTATATATTCCTTCGTTTTTTACATCAAATCATATGGGTCTTGAGAATCTTGAAAAATTTCAGTCTCCGGAGATGAGTGTTTTGAAGGAGATGGAGACTGTCGAATTTCATTGACTAATTTTAAAATATCTTCTGGAGACTTGCAATCTGAAAATCTTTTAATATACTCTTGATCTTCATTGCTGGCTTTGATTTCTCGAATTGGAGACTTTAGACCTTTTTCATATTGAATGGTTAATTCTTTATAGTACTTGGTGACTGCTTGAGAATTGGCCTTTATAGTAACAAACTTATTCCACCATTTGCATCTATATTGCCTAAAGAGCAATGGAGGAGAAAGTTCTGAAGGGCTTTCTTCTTGAAAATTGTACGTCCATAAACAAATCCATGGGATTCTGAATACACTCATAAACTGTAAAGTATATTCAAAAATTGGTGTTCCTTCATGTTGAAAATATTCGACAAACCTTGAAAATGCTTCTGAAATCTCCTTGGGAAAAGCTTCTGGAATAATTCCCATATATTTGAACCATTTAACAAACCATCTAGGATAAGTATTTGAAAATTCTTCATAAAATTGGAAAAACCAGGAATGGTCAAAGTTTCTTAGAAAGAATGCATATTCCCATGCATCTTGATAATCATAATAGTCGTATTGAGGATAGGTGCTGAAACCTGAAAGGGTTTTTGGATTATAGGGCTTAGAATTCCAGTCTTCTAAGGATAGGACTCTTAAAATTTTTACTTAACTATAAGCAATCTTAGTAGGATCTTCCTTATTAAAATTATGTCGAATAACTGCTGATTCTGAATCTACTAAAATTGCTTGATAATACTCTCGGGTCTTGTAATCTCCTTTGAAAAAGTGACATCCTCTTGGATAGATGAAGTCAATTAGAGATAAAAAAATTTTGGCTAACCTTTTCAACTTCCAAAGGTTCTAAATTTTTGATAATCTTTTTATTTGGGTTAATATTGTAAGGAATAGTTGTCACACCCCCAAAATACCACCTAGGGAGTGTCCCTGATAGGCGTGTGACGTACTAACAAAGAGCCACTAATTACATTGAACCCATACAAGTTTCAAAATAATGTTCTCAATCATTAATAAAATACCATCACAAGTTTATACGAAAGCCAATATGTTCAGCGGAAGCAAAAGAAAACCAAAGTTAAAATGTTTAAAACCAAAGTATAGTATCAAGAATTCAATCACGTCAATCTCTCCAATCGACCCATGATCACTTCTGCTACTCCAGACAGCAAGCATCCAAATCCATGAAACCTAACGACCTGCGAGAATGCAACAAGTGTATCAGACAGAGCTGGCGAGTTCACAGTTTATGAAAACGTTTGTTACCAATTGTTTATTCCAGTTCATTAACAAATACAAAAGTAATATTGATAATATCTCGATGATAAACAAGACGGCTCCTGATGTATGTTTTGCCCTTTCCCCAGTGCTCCTATCAAAGCACTGGGCCCCGACTGGGTAATTAGTTCACAACCGTCCTCCCCGGTACGGCGTGAGGGTGCCAAACCTAAGTAGCGCTACAAACTAATACCCCGTTACCTCCCCGGTAACAAAAGATGGGACTTAAGAGTGATAGAATGAGAATATTATTCAATATACCAGTTTTACCCAAAAGACTTATCCCTCCCCGGGATACCCACTGACTGTCCCAACCACCGGGACGCATGCTCAAAAGTAGTGAACTCACCTTGGATTGCTCGGCATGTTTTGTTATATTACCCGTTCCAAATTGGTCAACCATACCCTACCGTGGTTACCAAAGATAATTAGCTCATATGCACGTAAGTCATGTAATGCACATTCACAACACAAGTATAGTACAATAGTGCACATAATGTCATCAAAATCATAACAAGGAATCACACATCACACTGATTATAGTCTCCATCAATCATTTCCATATCTACTTATACCACGCATTCTAGTAGGTTGTGTGTATTGACCATCACCACATAGCATGTGGCATTCACTAGAGTTTCTTATCAGATTTCATCTCATGGGCACGCATCATTTCATCATTTAACAGGTTGGTATTTCACATAAACGGGTCATGCATTTATTTGATTGTAATTCATAGATTCGTCGTCTAATATGCCGTAAACATTTAGGCCTCAAGCTTTACATGTCACACACACACCAACTGTCGCATACCCGCCCGCATCGATGTCCCATGTTGCTGCGCGGCCCAATGGATTCAGGCCCAAAACAGGATGTTTAGTTCTTAAACTAATTGGCCCATGTGTAGTTGTGTGTAACTGGGCTTAAGTGTGCAGCCCGTTCATGTTTATACAATAAATTCCATCTTAACGTATGGCCTATTATTGTATCTCGGCCCAAGTGCATGCCCCCCACTAAGTTATGCGATTGCTTCCAGATTGTTCAGCTCCTTGTTTGCACAATGTTAGTTACAAAATAACATAATTCATGACCATTAATCTCGCAACAATAACAATTTCTTGCTACCAGTCGTTGTTTAATCACATATGTATTTAAAGAGTATTATGAAAGCCATTTATCTCTAATCGTGATTAACAATATGAACACGTCCAAATCAAAACACCACAATTACCAAAACACCTATTACTCTAATCGGTTTAACAAACCTTTATTGCCACCACCACTGTTTCTTATTATTACCCATGCTAGTTAATTAACACATATACTTATTCCATCAT
The DNA here is from genome assembly GCA_030545235.1 of Helianthus tuberosus. Classification (NCBI taxonomy): domain Eukaryota; kingdom Viridiplantae; phylum Streptophyta; class Magnoliopsida; order Asterales; family Asteraceae; genus Helianthus; species Helianthus tuberosus. Next base: position 158,953,123 of record CM060444.1, read on the forward strand.
ATCAGTTCCTTGTCTATGCCCATTCATGTGTCACGGTTTCTACAGAATGCATACGTATACACATATCTATAACCATAAATAATATATTCAGATTTGCACATATGACTAGCCATTTGAACACGTGTTTATATGAGCTTTTTATACATAACATCATCTACATAATTTTCACATCTTTTATGCCTACTGCTATATGTGTGCGTGTGTATATACATCCAAATTTACACATATCAACGGATCCTATGGACATGTATATATAACAGCATGTTCATTCGTAACACCGAACACATAGTTATCACATTCAAGCCTACTCGTAATCTTGTATTCACAATGCAACCTTTAATATGTTAATCGGCCCAAACCAATAATCAATTCCCAAGCCAGCCCACTAACATCTCGTTCACATTATAATATATAGAATCAGTCATATCAGATCTTCATTTAAATCGAATTGACCAAGCACCATTGTGACTTAAATCTTGACCCCCTAACACACGTCTAACAGCAGATTATAATACTGACTCATGGATTTCCCTTCATAAATCCTAACATATTGATCACCCCTTATCCATGTATCATTGATTAATATAAACACTAGCATGGTATGATAAATTTGTTTTTGTTGTAACAAGCATCCATAACACTTAATCAACCATGAATCATACTTGCTCACATATAATCAAAACAATCACAATATTAAACAAGCACAAGGTAATACTAACCAAGAAAGTATGGGGAATATGGTGATGGTGATCACGACTGGGGGGGGGGGGGGGGGGCGTTCTACTGTTGTCGTGCGTCGCAAATCAGGGAAGAGAGGGGGAGTAGGGTTTGTTTTTGGTAAAATAAGTATTATCAATACATACCAGGTTACGTATACATGAAGGTCTAGTATTGGGAAAAACTAATTAAAAGAGGTTTAGTATTGGGCCAAACTAATTAAAGGAGGAATGGGTAGGCCGGTCACTACCTATGTTGGGCTACAAGACAACTGGGCCGCTCACTCCCATGGATACAAGGTTGGGCTCGGGTGGATTGGTTCTTGGTCCGAAGTTTAGGTTGTTTAGTAATCGACTACATAGCCCATTATATGTGCGACCCAAGATTAGCGGCCCAACACTAACAGAGTTATTCTAGCCGAGTATTAACGCAAAGATTAACGGAGTTATCACAAAGCAGAATATTAACGCAAAGAAGAGAGATAATAAAGAGTTAAGATCACAATATTCAACGTTACTAACCTTAAGGGTTCGAGTTGTCACATCATCCCCAACTTGAAAGAAATTTCGTCCCGAAATTTGTCAGGTAGACCAAAATAATGAAATGTCAGATCAGGATGACTGTTGATTTTCCTCGGGTACCACATCATCCCCAACTTGAAATGGAATTTCGTCCCGAAATTCGCTAGTGCTTCCAGAATTAGATTGGTCAACAGGAAATAGTCGAGGATACTTGAGTTTCATCTGATTTTCACGCTCCCACATGAACTCCGGTCCACGTCTTGAGTTCCAACGAACACTCACGATTGGAATTCGACTAAGTTAACGAACCTTGATTTCCTGGTCCATGTGTTCGATAAATTCCTCCAGTAAAGGTATCGAGCTTGTAGGTTATGCTACCGATTCTTCCCAGACTGTTGAATGGTCCATCGTGACTTCGATTAAGCTTGCCATGCTTCCCAAGCATTCCACACCCTCCCAGGGTGAGACTTTCAACATGATACGATCACCTACAACGATCTTCCAGCGTTTCCCAAGTTTATCAGCTTTCCTGACAGTCACGCGTTGCCGCCAATCGTCTTCCGCTCCAAACAACCTTCCCAAGGGTTTCGAGTACCAACCCTGGACCAATAATTAAGTTGTCAACCCTCTCAGTCTAACCAAACGGTTGGCCTTATCGTCTATGTAATGCCTCAACAGAGCTTTCTGGTTACCAAAATGATTATTGCCGTCGTAGTACTCAACCATAGGTAAGAGTCCTTCCAAGTTGAACCAAAACCAGTCACACACATGCTCGCAGCATGTCTTCGAGTGCCAGAAGAGTTTGTTTTCTCTGATCGTTTGCCCAACGACGATAAGCAATGCTCTGGTCCTGGCGTAAGCCAAGGGTGTTGTGTATTGCCTGACATAAACCATGCATAGATCAAATTCAGAGGTAACAGGAGTTGGCACCTCGTGCCTAAGAGCCGCCTCTCTCTGAGGAATATTCACAACTGTGAAGACTCGTCAGTTTTCTTGATTGCAAGAAGTGAGCTGGTAACTTGAGTCCATCAATGATCAACCAGGTGATAATGTTTCCGTTTCGAGTTGTAAGTAGACAGTGACAAAATCCATGGCAGTCTGTTTTCATTTTCCATGTATGTGTTTCTGGTTGCTAGTATCCCACCTTGACTTTCCCACATGTCCAACATCGTTCCCATGCGTGGCTATGTGGGCCTTCAGGCCCGGTCACCCATACATGGACTTCGGGTTTTAGTACATCCTATCAAAACTCAGAAGAATAGTGAAGTCCATACTCGAGATGAATAGGATATCGAGACCCGTGTGCTTTGCCTGCACCAGTTCCCTAAGGTTGCTGTATAGTGAGGTCCATATTCGTTCCATGAAGTAGCAAATATCATCCGACCTACCAAAGGTTACTTCCCCATGCCCCGCAGGGGTTAATCTTGAGAACTCTCTTCTTTCAGTTCTTCAGTTTGGGCAAGGCGAGTCTGATCAGGTATGTTAGAGTCGATAGCAGGCTGCAAAGCTCGTGCACGTCCAGGTTTCACGGTCGTATTCATTCGAAAGTTCCATCCAGCGGTGCCATCACATGTTTAGCTCACACGGGAGACCCTTGTGATCGGTCTATGTAGTGCATTTGGTACCGTCCAAGTAATGCCTCCAACTTAAATCCAAAGACCAGGGCTTCCACCGCAGGTCGTGACTCGTGCAGTTCTTCCTGTAAGTCCATTACGTAAGTCATCACTTCCTCATGTTGCGTCGGCGTGTAAACATTGCAGAGTTGAGATTCGAAAGCTGAAAAGACGTCCTTCTATTTTGTCCTTCACGAACACAGCACCCTACTGTGCTAAAGAGATTTCAGCTGCACGATCTTCGAAAATCCTATGGTGAATCTGCGATAGAGTCTGGTGTGACCAGGAAATTGCTGCATCCTCGAAGGGATATTTGGTGCCGAACAATATCTAACGAAATGGGTCTTTAACGAGATCCACGTGTATTCCCACTTCGTTGATCATATGACCAAAAAGGTATCTCTCGAATCCAGAAGTTTCCTTTAACAAGACTTCGCGCGGAGTGGCTCCTCCCTCAGGAGCCTTAAAATAAGATACAAATGCCGCCCATGCTGTTCCCCCCTCTTGGAAATGATCCAGAACGTCATCCATAAATACGGTCGATTCATGTGGTCCATAAAGCTGCTGGTGTGTTGATTAACTCAATGGTCATGGTGTACAAAGTCGCAATGGCCGTATTGCATTCGATATGCCATTTCAGGAACATTCTCCTCTTGGTCTTCCATCAATACATGGTCGAGGCAAACAGTTCTTGATTATCACCTTGCTGAGTTCTGGATAATCAGTACACATACGAAAAGGCTTTGTCTTCCCGAATATAGCTGGGGCTCCCCAAAGCGAACAAAAACTATGTCCAACAAAACTCCTATCCAACAGTTCCTGTAGATAGTCCTTACAACCCTCCTGGTGCAAGATGGTATGTAGCACGAGTAATCAGGGCTGCCCCTGTCGTGAGATCAAGCTGAGATTCTGCCTAACAGTGGTGGAAGAAAATGTGTAAGCTCATCGGGTAGCACACTGAGAGGAATCACGAACAATTGGTGGATCCTCGATCCTCTTTTCCTTAGCCTCAACATCAGTAACGGTTGCTAACGTAGCGGGGTGATCCCTCCGTAGACACTTCTGGGCCTTCATAGCTTATATGGCGCTAACCTTTGCACCACTCTGTTGCTTTAGAACAAATAACGATTCTCCACACAAAATTTTCTCCTCACAAGGTATGTCTGCGCGATTTCTGAATAACCAATCCACACTAACTACTGCATTGTAACCATCAGGGGGAGTAGAAGGAAGGTCGATGTCAAACACCTGTCCCCCAAGGTCGAGTTTTCATCATGGCGAACATATAAGGCTTCAATTGACTTGCATCAGCCGACTCCACAACAGGTTCGGTTCCAAGAAGCATCAAGGTTAAACAGAACAGAGACGAAGCGAATAGCTACCCATCCAAGCTATCGTGTTGCTATTACGCCTGGTATAGCCTATGCCATGCTAAATGTCCTTCCATGAGCTTCATTTCCAGTGTTGTTTTCGTCACGAGAATTTCCAGTACTGTCGTCGTTCCCTTGGTTGTCGTCACCTTGACTTAACACAGTCAATCCTTGTCGAGGCCACCTTCGTTTCCATACTGTTAGCTACGATCATGAGTACCTTGATTTTACCGCGACGGTTGCCTCTAATATTGTTGCCTGTAACGGTGTCCTGCGTCCTTTCACCGACAAGGTCCATCTTCTCACATTCCGTGCCACGTCCTAAGGCACTACTCATGGTGCGGGCGGTTACACAGTCCGCTCTACAGTCAATCGTCATCGATTTTGTCCTGATTGGTTCGTAAGAGTCGACTCCCATGAGTCGCTGGCTGGGGTTAAGGATTCGATTGGAGTCAAATCGCTATTGTTCGTTGCCGGTAACTAGGGTCGTTCAAATGCTGAAGTCGGTAAGGTACTACGTTTACCCTCTTGTCCATCGTTCTTGCAAGTTGACTGAGTAATACACGGTATGTCGCGAGAGTGTTGCAGAAGTGATCGCACTTCGGGATCTAAGGCGTCAACATGCTAAGTTCCAGCAAACAAAGATAAGTGAGGAAAGTATAGTCCAATCATTTGACGTTGAGCCATCCAACTCAGGGACGTTCATACTAGCACCTAACATTCTACACAGTTCACTAGGCGTTCAGGTGTGTGATCAGATGATACTCGATAGCATCGAGATTCGTAAGGATTCAGAAAGGGGAGAAAAGATCATGTTCGAGTAGGAGACAATCACTGCTATGACTCCTATAGACTGCTGAGTTCTAACATAACATCAATTAACAGAGCAGAACCCCTCTCACACTCGTTAAGCCTCACTGGGGCTCACATGCACCCCACTTTATTATTATGTGTGCACCCATAATAATAAGGCAATTTGCATGCTTATCTCAGTGCCTCGTAACTCGCGCTAAAAGGTTCCCCGAATTTAGGCAATAAAACAGGTGACACCACAACATAGATCATGTAAGCTCAAGAAGAGTCGCACTCTCAAAACACGTAACGTGGGTTGTTATCATATAAGTTGATACTGTTGTGCCAAGTGTGCATTCACATGTGATGTTATCTAACAGCAAATACTAGAGATACTGTGCAATAGTAAACAAGAGACGAACCTTGCAGTCTGGAGCTGAGTGTCATGGTCGATTTCGGATCTATTCGGTTATAGTCTGGTTTTATAAGAACGTTTTAAAACCAAGTTCACTATAACCTGTGGCTCTGATACCAAACTGTCACACCCCCAAAATACCACCTAGGGAGTGTCCCTGATAGGCGTGTGACGTACTGACAAAGAGCCACTAATTACATTGAACCCATACAAGTTTCAAAATAATGTTCTCAATCATTAATAAAATACCATCACAGGTTTATACGAAAGCCAATATGTTCAGCGGAAGCAAAAGAAAACCAAAGTTAAATTGTTTAAAACCAAAGTATAGTATCAATCTCTCCAATCGACCCATGATCACTTCTGCTACTCCAGACAGCAAGCATCCAAATCCATGAAACCTAACGACCTGCGAGCATGCAACAAGTGTATCAGACAGAGCTGGCGAGTTCACAGTTTATGAAAACGTTTGTTACCAATTGTTTATTCCAGTTCATTAACAAATACAAAAGTAATAATAATAATATCTCGATGATAAACAAGACGGCTCCTGATGTATGTTTTGCCCTTTCCCCAGTGCTCCTATCAAAGCACTGGGCCCTACTGGGTAATTAGTTCACAACCGTCCTCCCCGGTACGGCGTGAGGGTGCCAAACCTAAGTAGCACTACCAACTAATACCCCGTTACCTCCCCGGTAACAAAAGATGGGACTTAAGAGTGATAGAATGAGAATATTATTCAATATACCAGTTTTACCCAAAAGACTTATCCCTCCCGGGATACCCACTGACTGTCCCAACCACCGGGACGCATGCTCAAAAGTAGTGAACTCACCTTGGATTGCTCGGCATGTTTTGTTATATTACCCGTTCCAAATTGGTCAACCATATCCTACCGTGGTTACCAAAGATAATTAGCTCATATGCACGTAAGTCATGTAATGCACATTCACAACACAAGTATAGTACAATAGTGCACATAATGTCATCAAAATCATAACAAGGAATCACACATCACACTGATTATAGTCTCCATCAATCATTTCCATATCTACTTATACCACGCATTCTAGTAGGTTGTGTGTATTGACCATCACCACATAGCATGTGGCATTCACTAGAGTTTCTTATCAGATTTCATCTCATGGGCACGCATCATTTCATCATTTAACAGGTTGGTATTTCACATAAACGGGTCATGCATTTATTTGATTGTAATTCATAGATTCGTCGTCTAATATGCCGTAAACATTTAGGCCTCAAGCTTTACATGTCACACACACACCAACTGTCGCATACCCACCCGCATCGATGTCCCATGTTGCTGCGCTGCCCAATGGATTCAGGCCCAAAACAGGATGTTTAGTTCTTAAACTAATTGGCCCATGTGTAGTTGTGTGTAACTGGGCTTAAGTGTGCAGCCCGTTCATGTTTATACAATAAATTCTATCTTAACGTATGGCCTATTATGGTATCTCGGCCCAAGTGCATGCCCCCCACTAAGTTATGCGATTGCTTCCAGATTGTTCAGCTCCTTGTTTGCACAATGTTAGTTACAAAATAACATAATTCATGACCATTAATCTTGCAACAATAACAATTTCTTGCTACCAGTCGTTGTTTAATCATATATGTATTTAAAGAGTATCATGAAAGCCATTTATCTCTAATCGTGATTAACAATATGAACACGTCCAAATCAAAACACCACAATTACCAAAACACCTATTACTCTAATCGGTTTAACAAACCTTTATTGCCACCACCACTGTTTCTTATTATTACCCATGCTAGTTAATTAACACATATACTTATTCCATCATATCAGTTCCTTGTCTATGCCCATTCATTTGTCACGGTTTCTACAGAATGCATACGTATACACATATCTATGACCATAAATAATATATTCAGATTTGCACATATGACTAGCCATTTGAACACGTGTTTATATGAGCTTTTTATACATAACATCATCTACATAATTTTCACATCTTTTATGCCTACTGCTATATGTGTGCGTGTGTATATACATCCAAATTTACACATATCAACGGATCCTATGGACATGTATATATAACAGCATGTTCATTCGTAACACCGAACACATAGTTATCACATTCAAGCCTACTCGTAATCTTGTATTCACAATGCAACCTTTAATATGTTAATCGGCCCAAACCAATAATCAATTCCTAAGCCAGCCCACTAACATCTCGTTCACATTATAATATATAGAATCAGTCATATCAGATCTTCATTTAAATCGAATTGACCAAGCACCATTGTGACTTAAATCTTGACCCCCTAACACACGTCTAACAGCAGATTATAATACTGACTCATGGATTTCCCTTCATAAATCCTAACATATTGATCACCCCTTATCCATGTATCATTGATTAATATAAACACTAGCATGGTATGATAAATTTGTTTATGTTGTAACAAGCATCCATAATACTTAATCAACCATGAATCATACTTGCTCACATATAATCAAAACAATCACAATATTAAACAAGCACAAGGTAATACTAACCAAGAAAGTCTGGGGAATATGGTGATGGTGATCACGACTGGGGGGGGGGGGGGGGGGGCGTTCTACTGTTGTCGTGCGTCGCAAATCAGGGAAGAGAGGGGGAGTAGGGTTTGTTTTTGGTAAAATAAGTATTATCAATACATACCAGGTTACGTATACATGAAGGTCTAGTATTGGGCCAAACTAATTAAAAGATGTTTAGTATTGGGCCAATTGGCCAAACTAATTAAAGGAGGAATGGGTAGGCCGGTCACTACCTATGTTGGGCTACAAGACAACTGGGCCGCTCACTCCCATGGATACAAGGTTGGGCTCGGGTGGATTGGTTCTTGGTCCGAAGTTTAGGTTGTTTAGTAATCGACTACATAGCCCATTATATGTGCGACCCAAGATTAGCGGCCCAACACTAATAGAGTTATTCTAGCCGAGTATTAACGCAAAGATTAACGGAGTTATCACAAAGCAGAATATTAACGCAAAGAAGAGAGATAATAAAGAGTTAAGATCACAATATTCAACGTTACTAACCTTAAGGGTTCGAGTTGTCACAATAGTGGCTGGAGAAGAGCTTGAAGGAGAGGCTGGTTTAGAAAGCCTTGTGAAAGAAGGGGATTGAATAATGGGTTTTGATTCTAGATTTTGAATAATGGATGAGAATGGAGGTCTAGGTCTAGGCCCTGGGGATAAAGGGGCAAATCTGTTTTGAATATTGGGTAATAAAGGAAATTGTTGTAAATGGGCTGGTCTTGAAGGAGAACCTGGAGAACTTGATAATTGGGACTTTGAGAATTGTTGTTTTGATAATACAATCTTTTTTGAAGAATCGTTGCTCATATTCCCTGTAAAAATTCTCTAGATAAAAAATCTGGTAAAGAATTGTTTTCTCCTTTTATAAATTCTATTTGAAAATCAAAGTTGCTTAATAATGCTTGCCATCTTGCAAAAACTTGTTTTAAAATCAAATTTTTAATATCTTTTTCTAAAATATATTTTGCAGATAAACAATCGATTCTTTATAAATATGGTTTCATATATAAATCATCTTCAAACTTTTTTATACATAAAACTATACTTAAAATCTCCTTTTTGATTGTAGAATAATTTTTCTGAGTATCATTCCATGCACCTGAATAATATCTAACTAAACTTTCTTTATTATCTAATTCTTGTTTTAATATTCCTCCAAATCCTAAATCACTTGCATCGGTTTCTACAATTAGTTTTGCATTGGGATGGGGAATATGTAAACATGGTAGACATTTTATTTTATCTTTAATATATTTTACTATATCTGTATGTTCTTGGGTCCATGGTTTGGATTCTTTTTTAATCTATCATATAGATGTTTACATATAATTCCCAAGTCTTTGAAAAAATCATGAATATAATTTAAGCATCCTAAAAATCTTTGCAATTGCTTTTTATCTTTAATTTCATTTGGAAATTTATTTGAAAATTCTAAACTTCTGTTAATAGGTTTTATTGTTCCTTGAATAATATTATGTCCTAAAAATCTTATTTCTGTCTGGAAAAGACTCATTTTAGAAGGTGATACTACTAATCCATTTTTATGAATAATATTGTAGAAAGCATTTAAATGTTTAAAATGTTGGTCTAAGGAATTTGAGAATATTAATACATCGTCAATGTAAACGATAACATAATTTCCTAATGGTAAAATAATATCATTCATTATATTTTGAAATTCTGAAGGAGCATTTTTTAATCCAAAAGGCATGACATTCCATTCATAGTGTCCGAATGGTACATTGAATCCAGTTTTATATCTATCTTCTTCAGCAATTTGAACTTGCCAAAATCCAGATTTCATATCAAATTTAGAAAATATTTTTGAATCATATATCTTTTTAATAAATCTCTTTTATTTGGTATAGGGTATCTAATCCATTCTAAAATTTATTTAATGGCTTGTAATTTATAACTAATCTAGGAGCTCCTCTTTCAATTTCTGCACTATTTTGAACATAAAAGGCAGAGCAGGACCAAGGGGATTTAGATGGCCTTATTAGTTTTTTATCTAATAATTCTTGTATTTCCTTTTTACAATAGTTTTCTAACTCTTGAGACATATGTATAGCTTTAGATTTTGTTGGAATATTTTTCTCATTAAAATCTTTAATATAAGGTAATTTTACAACATGTTGTTTTCTTTCCCAAAAAGCATTTGGAATATTTGCACATACATTATTTTTAAATTTCTTCTCAGTTTCTTGTATTCTTTTTATAATTACTTTATCTTGCAATTGACTTTTTATTCTAACATGATCAATTTCTTCAATTAAAAATTCCTTTTGTTTTTCTTTTAAGCTTAAAATATTTATTTGTTTAGAAGTAATTGGATAGACAAATTCAAAACAAATCTTTTTATTTAATATCTTAATACTTATTCATTTTTCTTCAACCGTGAAAGGATATAATTGAGTTATAAATGGGAGTCCTAATATAATCTGAGATGTTAAATCTTTTACTAAAACTAATTGGGTTTTGTAACAATAATTTTCTTTGCAAATATGAACATTTGATAGTTTGTATTGAATATTTAATGGATTTCCATTGGCTCCAGATAGTCTATATGTCGTCTTTTCATAGTATTTTGTAGGTATTAATCCTTCTTGGATACAATTCATGTCAGCACCACTATCAATCATAGCAACTAAAGATAATCGAAATTCATTATTGACTATTATATTTAACTTAGTATACCATTTTTGAGAAGTTAATCCTTTTAATCGATTTATTATTCCTGTATTTTCTGTATCACTTTTAGTATTATTATTGTTTTCTTCATCCTCTTTATTTTTTCCTCTTTCTAATTCTTTAATTTGTAATTTTATTTCTCGAATCTCTTCTTTTATTTTTTTTTTAATTCTATTTGTAAATCAGTTATTGTAATAGGATTTTCTTTTATTTGTTTTGTTTGAAATCTTTGACATATTTCATTAAAATTATATGCTTTTGTTTCTTTTTCTATTGGTAGTTTATACTTTTCTTTTAATTGTTTTAAATATACTTGTTTTACTTCTTTATCTTCAATTTTTTATAATAATTCGAATAAGTCTTTATTATCTGATGTTAGAGAATTTATTGTACCATCAATTTCACAAATACAAGGACCAATGCATTCACACGCATTGTCTTCTGAACTACTTTCTGAATTAGAATCTTCAATATAATTTAAATCATTATCACTATAGTCTGAAATACTATTTTCACTTGAATTATCATAAATAAGTATTTTATTTATTTGTTCTTTTAATTCATCAGAAATATTTAATTCATTTATCTTTTTCTTAGTATAACAATCATTAGAATAATGTCCTTGTCTTCCACATTTATAGCAAATAACAATATCTTGTTTTCCTTTTGAAAATCAGTCTTATCTTTATAATATTTTTGTTTATTTTTAATATATGGTTTTCTTTTATAATTCTTTTTGATAAATTGTTTAGGAATTTTTCTTTTATGTTTAGAAGGAGTTTTAAATGGTTCAAATCCATATTATTATTATTGACAAAAACTTCCTAGTTCTTTATGACCTTGGATTCCATCATTTTTTATCTTTTCTTTTAATCTTAAATCATTACATATTTTTAATCCTTCTTGATTTATATAATTTATTATTGGAAAATTGATTTTTAATAAACCAACATTTGCCCCATTGGTAAATAATAATCCTACCTACAGATTTGGTAATTAATAATCCTACGTTTCAATATGTTGGTACTCAATGGACCTCCGTTAGTTTTTTTTAACTGAAGTTAGTTTTTAAGTTTTATTTATTACACAAACAGTCCCTGTAGTTATAATTTACTAGTTTTAAGTTTTATTTATTACACAAACAGTCCCTGTAGTTATAAAAAAAATCATAAAAATAAAAAAAAAATCTAAAAAATAAAAAAAATCATAAAAAATATAAAAAAATCAAAAAAATTCTAAAAAAATCATAAAAAACCGTTTCGAACCGTACCGTTTCGACCCGAACCGCTTTCGACCCGTACCGTTTCGACCCGTACCGTTTCGACCCGTACCGTTTCGACGCGTACCATTTCGACCCGAACCGTTTTCGACCCGGACCGTTTCGAAAACGGTGGCGGTGCTGTGGTGGTGGTGGCGGTGGCGGTGGCGGTGTTGTGGTGGTGGTGGCGGTGCGGTGGTGGTGGTGGTGGCGGTGCTGTGGTGGTGGTGGTGGTGGTGGTGGTGGCGGTGCTGTGGTGGTGGTGGTGGGTCGAAACGGTCCGGGTCGAAAACGGTCTGGGTCGAAACGGTCCGGGTCGAAAACGGTTCGCGTCGAAACGGTACGGGTCGAAACGGTTTTTTATGATTTTTTTGATTTTTTTTATAATTTTTTTGATTTTTTTAGAATTTTTATGATTTTTTATGATTTTTTTAGAATTTTTATGATTTTTTTAGAATTTTTATGATTTTTTTTTTTATTTTTTAGATTTTTTTTTTATGATTTTTTTTATAACTACAGGGACTGTTTGTGTAATAAATAAAACTTAAAACTAGTAAATTATAACTAAAGGGACTGTTTGTGTAATAAATAAAAGTTAAAAACTAACTTCAGTTAAAAAAAACTAACGGAGGTCCATTGAGTACCAACATATTGAAACGTAGGATTATTAATTACCAAATCTGTAGGTAGAATTGTTATTTACCAATGGGGCAAAGGTTGGTTTATTAAAAACCAATTTTCCTTTATTATTTGACCATAAGATAAGTCTCTATAGGGAATACTATTATTAAAGTCTTGTTTAATCTTTTCTCTTATTCTTTCTGCAAATAATTTTGGTAACCTAGCTATAAATCTTTCTTTCCAATAAGCTTCTCTGCTATCTTCTCTAGTCATAACTTTTGAAAGGAAAACATCTTTATACCATCTAAAATCTTGTAATTTTCTACATGTCAAATTTAATAGTATTAATGAATTTCTTTCTTGATAATCTGTTGGATTTCCAATAAAATGTTGGATTATTGCAAATACTAGAGTATTAATTATATCGGGTATTTCAGTTGGTGTTTGAACATTATTTTCTGTTTTAATAATTATTTTTTTAGCATTTTTAATTATATGTTTTTCTTCTTCTGTGAGATACTTATCCCACCAGCCTTTTAAAATTCCAGTAAAACCAGAAACTATCATATTAAGAATTGCAGTATCATCATTTCCATTTGCTTTATATGCATTGGCTGCCATTATCATTTCTTGCATTAAACTAAGAATTTGATGTTCTGTTCGGCCTTCTATACTCCATTCATATAGAGAACTTCCATCATATTTAGCTTGAACTAAAGTATGTCGTTCTTCAAATTGTAAATCAGGTGGAGTAGGTCTAGGATAATAATTTCTTGTTTCAGGCCTAGTAGTATAAGTATTATTTTTTTGAAAAATGGTAATTTCTTCTAATTTTATTTATAGAATCTTCTAATTGAAAATCATTAAATTGCTCTTCAATATTTTGAATTTTTTTGTTCTGAAATAACATTTATATTTAATTTTGAGAGTTTTGAGTTAATATCTTGTAACATGTCTTGTTGTTTGTTTAGACGTATTGGGATATCTATATTATATGGTTTAAATATCGGATTTTCAATAGTTTCATTTAATATTTTAGTATTTGAAGTACTAGGTTGATCTAAAGTTTTATTATTATTAATTTCTATTCTTTCTAATTGTTCTCCTATGGTATTTAATTTTTCATTAGTATAATTATTTTGAAAAATAATTTCCTTTTCGTTTTTATCTATATCTTCCTTAATGTTTGCTAAAGGTTTTGCAATATATTCTTTATTTTCATTTTCTTCATAATAAACGATCCTAAACCGTTTTGGTATTAGAGCCGTGACTCTGTTTAGAACCTGTTTTAATAATTAATTTATTATGATTATTAGCCCTTAATTTTTAAAGGGGGGTAGAACTGTGTTGGTAAGCCCTGTCGATTGTCGGTTGGATTAGCATTATGCCCAAAAGAGAATGGGTAGCCGGACCATGATGATAAGGGGGTGTTCCCTCAGTATAAGCTCTACTTTAAAAATTTAAAGACTAATAATTATAATGAATCAGTTATCAAAATTCTTTTCTAAACGAGATTATAACTCAAATACTAATGATAATGATGAAGAAGATTTAAACATGAACTCTTTACATATGAATTCTGTTGAAATTAATATTTCTCAAATTGAAAACAATCTTTTAAATTGGAGTATACCAAAACAAGATGTTAAAACTATTTACAAAATTGGTACTTTTGATTTTTTACAAGACTATTCTATAAAAACTCATGAGCAAACCATACCTATTAATAAAGAGTATCAAAAACATGCAATTATTATCAGTAGAAGCTATTAAAAGACATAGAAAATTATATAAATTTCTACACATAGGATGAGTCCAAGTCGCTATTAAACCTATGTTTAGATTAGGAATTGATGCTCCCGTTTTATTAATTCTAAGAGATGCAAGACTTACAAATTTTAATAATTCTTTGCTAGCTATGGCTGAGTCTAATATTTCAAATGGTCCTATTTACTTTAATTGCTATCCAAACTTTTCAATTGGTTTATTTGATCCACATATTTTAGATACTCTAACATTAACAATTAAAACTAAAAACTTAGAATTTAAAGAAAAAACTAATGCTGCAGTAGTTATATATAGAATATATTATAAGACTATGACTACCACTATAGAACCTAAAACAAAATTAGTATCCCCAAAAGATGAAACTATTATTTTTGAAGCTAATACTATGCATACAAAAATAAGAACACCTAAAAAATTAAAATGGAATGAAATAACTCAATCATTAACATGGAATTTACAAGATATAAACCCGCCAAAACCTATAGAGATAGATAATCAAACATCTAGCATAGTAGATCATTCTGATGGTTCAATAGATATTTCTTTTAGTAATATACCACCAAGGCATTCTATAGGAGCAAGTACTTCTAGAAATACTTTAGATGAAAGTTTATTTAGAAGAAGTTTATCAATGAAAATAAAAGGTGTTGATTTTTCAAATACTATTCCAAAACCACTACATGAAGAAAATGATAGTGATAATAATACTTATGTTCCAACTAAGTCTGATATGGGAGATTATGAAGATATACAATGAGTGATTCAAAGGTTCAAGCTCGAAGAAATCGCTATATTTGGTTTTTGAAAAATTGCAATAGAAGAATAAAAGATTTAAGACAAAGAATAGAAGATTATAAGTCATGCAATTCAAGTATTAATTCAAGTAGTATGCCTCCTTCCGATCCATATCATCCCTCTAACTATATAAACCCGTATTTTCTTTCGCCTAGATATATATTATTTTTAGAAGAAAAATTAAGAGAAGAAAATAATCATAAGAAAAAGCTTATAGAAAAGATTTCAAGCACAACTTGTTAATCATGGATAAAGAAATGATAAAATATTTAAAAGATGAAATGTTCAATGACTATAATAATAAAAATTTAATATGGTATTTTTCTACATTTAATGAAGATGAAAGGAGATTACAAGACCCAAGAGTATTATCAAGCAATTTTAGTAGATTCAGAATCAGCAGTTATTCGACATAATTTTAATAAGGAAGATCCTACTAAGATTGCTTATAGTCAAGTAAAAATTTTAAGAGTCCTATCCTTAGAAGACTGGAATTCTAAGCCCTATAATCTAAAAACCCTTTCAGGTTTCAGCACCTATCCTCAATACGACTATTATGATTATCAAGATGCATGGGAATATGCATTCTTTCTAAGAAACTTTGACCATTCCTGGTTTTTCCAATTTGATGAAGAATTTTCAAGTACTTATCCTAGATGGTTTGTTAAATGGTTCAAATATATGGGAATTATTCCAGAAGCTTTTCCCAAGGAGATTTCAGAAGCATTTTCAAGGTTTGTCCCACAAATTTTTGAATATACTTTACAGTTTATGAGTGTATTCAGAATCCCATGGATTTGTTTATGGACGTACAATTTTCAAGAAGAAAGCTCTTCAGAACTTTCTCCTTCATTGCTCTTTAGGCAATATAGATGCAAATGGTGGAATAAGTTTGTTACTACAAAGGCCAATTCTCAAGCAGTCACCAAGTACTATAAAGAATTAACCATTCAATATGAAAAAGGTCTAAAGTCTTCAATTCGAGAAATCAAAGCCAGCGATGAAGATCAAGAGTATATTAAAAGATTTTCAGATTGCAAGTCTCCAGAAGATATTTTAAAATTAGTCAATGAAATTCGACAGTCTCCATCTCCTTCAAAACACTCATATCCGGAGACTGGCATTTTTCAAGATTCTCAAGACCCATATGATTTGATGTAAAAAAAACGAAGGAATATATAATAATAATACATATAATAATCATTGTTCTTTGACCGACAAAAGATGGTGAAAGAAAAGAAGGTACATATAATTCTACAAATGGACAACCTACTTTTCTTATTTTCAAAAGGTGGTGGCCAATAATTCTACAAATGGACAATCTACTTTTCTTATTTTCCAAAAGTGGTGCAAATGATTCTACAAAGAGACAAGAAACTTTCCAATTTTTCAAACATGGTGCAAGTAATTCTCAAAATGGACAAATAACTTTCCAACAAAAGCCATTTCATACGGAAGCTCTTTCAAGATTCAATTATGAAGACCCTTTTATTTCATCTATAAAAGGGAGGATGATCAAGGAAGAAACACACACTTTTCTACACACCTTTTCTTACAATTTCTCTTATGTATGAAAAAACCCTCAAACCAAAAAATTGTATTATCAACTTCTCTATGTTCAAGATCTTTAGATTTTCAAATTATAGTTGCTACTTCCGATTGTAAGGAAATCAATTGTAATCAAGATTTTCAATCAATAAAGTCAGGTATATTTTAAATTTATATCATGGTTGTTTATGTTGCAATCTCTTTAAATTAATTCATATTGTCTTTATGTTTAATCTTCTTAAAGGAGAAAACAATTCTTTACCAGATTTTTTATCTAGAGAATTTTTACAGGGAATATGAGCAACGATTCTTCAAAAAAGATTGTATTATCAAAACAACAATTCTCAAAGTCCCAATTATCAAGTTCTCCAGGTTCTCCTTCAAGACCAGCCCATTTACAACAATTTCCTTTATTACCCAATATTCAAAACAGATTTGCCCCTTTATCCCCAGGGCCTAGACCTAGACCTCCATTCTTATCCATTATTCAAAATCTAGAATCAAAACCCATTATTCAATCCCCTTCTTTCACAAGGCTTTTTAAACCAGCCTCTCCTTCAAGCTCTTCTCCAGCCACTATTCCTTACACTATTAACCCAAATAAAAAGATTATCAAAATTTTAGAACCTTTGGAAGGTGAAAAGGTTAGCCAAATTTTTTTTATCTCTAATCGACTTCATCTATCCAAGAGGATGTCACTTTTTCAAAGGAGATTGCAAGACCCGAGAGTATTATCAAGCAATTTTAGTAGATTCAGAATCAGCAGTTATTCGACATAATTTTAATAAGGAAGATCCTACTAAGATTGCTTATAGTCAAGTAAAAATTTTAAGAGTCCTATTCTTAGAAGACTGGAATTCTAAGCCCTATAATCCAAAAACCCTTTCAGGTTTCAACACCTATCCTCAATACGACTATTATGATTATCAAGATGCATGGGAATATGCATTCTTTCTAAGAAACTTTGACCATTCCTGGTTTTTCCAATTTGATGAAGAATTTTCAAATACTTATCCTAGATGGTTTGTTAAATGGTTCAAATATATGGGAATTATTCCAGAAGCTTTTCCCAAGGAGATTTCAGAAGCATTTTCAAGGGTTGTCGAATATTTTCAACATGAAGGAACACCAATTTTTGAATATACTTTACAGTTTATGAGTGTATTCAGAATCCCATGGATTTGTTTATGGACGTACAATTTTCAAGAAGAAAGCCCTTCAGAACTTTCTCCTCCATTGCTCTTTAGGCAATATAGATGCAAATGGTGGAATAAGTTTGTTACTACAAAGGCCAATTCTCAAGCAGTCACCAAGTACTATAAAGAATTAACCATTCAATATGAAAAAGGTCTAAAGTCTCCAATTCGAGAAATCAAAGCCAGCGATGAAGATCAAGAGTATATTAAAAGATTTTCAGATTGCAAGTCTCCAGAAGATATTTTAAAATTAATCAATGAAATTCGACAGTCTCCATCTCCTTCAAAACACTCATCTTCGGAGACTGAAATTTTTCAAGATTCTCAAGACCTATATGATTTGATGTAAAAAAAACGAAGGAATATATAATAATAATAATACATATAATAATCATTGTTCTTTGACCAACAAAAGATGGTGAAAGAAAAGAAGGTACATATAATTCTACAAATGGACAACCTACTTTTCTTATTTTCAAAAGGTGGTGGCCAATAATTCTACAAATAGACAATCTACTTTTCTTATTTTCCAAAAGTGGTGCAAATGATTCTACAAAGAGACAATAAACTTTCCAATTTTTCAAACATGGTGCAAGTAATTCTCAAAATGGACAAACAACTTTTCAACAAAAGCCATTTCATACGGAAGCTCTTTCAAGATTCAATTATGAAGACCCTTTTATTTCATCTATAAAAGGGAGGATGATCAAGGAAGAAACACACACTTTTCTACACACCTTTTCTTACAATTTCTATTAAGTATGAAAAAACCCTCAAACCAAAAAAAAAAATTGTATTATCAATTTCTCTATGTTCAAGATCTTTAGATTTTCAATCAATAAAGTCAGGTATATTTTAAATTTATATCATGGTTGTTTATGTTGCCATCTCTTTAAATTAATTCATATTGTCTTTATGTTTAATCTTCTTCATAATAAACGATCCCAAACCGTTTTTGGTATCAGAGCCATGACTCTGTTTAGAAACTGTTTTAATAATTAATTTATTATGATTATTAGCCCTGAATTTTTAAAGGGGGGTAGAACATATATATATATATATATGGTTGGGTTCATTTCAGAACTCTAAATAATTGTAGAACTTTTAGAACTCTTAATAAACAACATTTTTATTTAGCTTATTTAATTTTTAGAGCACTTCTATCATTTTTCCATATATTTTTATGATTACATACATGTTAAAAGTAGTTTATCATTTTTTGGTATATAATTTTATGATTACACATATGTAAACTGGTTTTTTTTACATATATGTAATTAGTTGTTACACATATATACCATTTGATTATTATACATATGTAAACTACTCTTAACATATATGTATTCATAAAAATACATATGATAAACGATAAAAGCATCCTAAATACATAAATTTATATATAAAATAATTGTTTATTAGGAGTTCTGAAAGTTCCGTAATTATTTAGAGTTCTGAAATGATCCTCAGCATATATATATATATATAGGATTAGGTTCAAACGTGAACAATTTCTCCAGCGTGAACTGCGTGAACTGATCTGGACCATTGATTATTAGGATCTTGATATTTTAAATGGATGGCATGATTGTAATTATTAGGTTTTTTTATACCATTTAATTAAGCTAATAAGGGTAAATATGTAATCTACATATCATATTGAACAACATCCCATTTATATCTACTTTTACGTTTCAAAATCCCACAAATATCTCTCTCTCACATATCAAACCAACATCAAAGAAAATCCCTTATTAGCTCACAGATCCGTCGCCCAGATCCAGGTCTCACCTTCATCGCCCATCCATCCATCCATCAACCCTTCTTTCCGATCAAACATCTAGGGTTTCTGTTACTAATTTTACAAAAAAACTTGCTACTTCGGTTTTGATGCGAATAACAGGCTTACCGCAAACCTCTTCCGACGCTTGCTACTTCAAAATCAGGAACATATTCGGTTCCAATTTCATAGATCTGGCGTCCAGTTGTTCGATTTGTTCTAACAGTTGCGAATCGTTGAAAATACGAAACGAATATCGAATTTCAGCAATTATTGTTGTGAATCTCCTTTGAGGTGTTCGTCGATTGGAATTTTTTTGTGATTTGAACCAATTGTGTTTCTAGAGATCATTCGGTTTAGGTAGAGATGAATCTAGGGTTTAGGGCTCTGCGTGAGGAATCTAGGTTTAGATGCGAGTGAGAGATAAGCGGAGTGTGATATTAGGGTAAATTCAGATAAATTGTTGCTTATTTTGCTACGGTTAATTTTCGGTAGCAAAATGTGGTGTCAATTGCTTTTTTTTTAGTAGTGCGATCTTCCCCTGCTCTTCTCCGGCGAAACAACGATCTGATGTTTATCGCTACCGACCAGGTATGAAGTTCGTAAATTTTTATTGTTTTTGATGTTTGAAAGTTATTATTGTTATTATTTGATTGAGGTTCTGAAGATTTTTTATGAGTTTGATTATTGAGAAAAAAAGTTTGCAATTTTTCATTGTTTTGATGTTGAAAATTATTATTGTTTGATTGAGAATTTGAAGATTGTTATGAGGTTCTGAAGGTTGTTGTTAATGCAATGTACACACGTGTATTTTTTTTATTTTGCTCTGTTCTTAAGGCGCTGTACACATGTGTATTCTGATTTTGCTTGTTTTTAAGGCGCTGTACACATGTGTATTCTGATTTTGCTCTGGTTTTAAGGCGCTGTACACATGTGTATTCTGATTTTGCTATGTTTTTAAGTTGCTGTACACATGTGTATTCTGATTTTGCTCTGTTTTTAATGCGATGTACACATGTGTATAGCGTCTGTTTTTGTGATATCTCATATTTTTTTTGTGTATTAAATGTGTAAAGTTGTTGATGCACCCTTGTGAATTATGCAAAGTACTAATTGCTGAGTTTTTTGTGTTATTATAGGAGACGTCGTAAACGAGAAAAGTGGAGATGGAAGGTCGATAAGGATGATTCACGTATGAGGTCGATAAGGATGATTCATGTATGTTTGTTTGCTTGGTCGATAAGGATGATTCGGCATACAACGCGGCGAATAGTTGTAAAAGACTATGTCTTTTTTATTTTTCAGATTATGTTGCGTTTATTGTTTTCACGAAACTGGAACTTGTAATTGTATGTTTTTTTTGGTTTGGCAAACATTATGTAACTTTTTATTTGCTTAATATAAACTAGTTTTACAGGTTTTGTTTATATGTATGTATTATGTAGCTAATTACACATATGTACCATGCTGAGTACACATGTGTACTGTTGAAATATCCAAGTACACATGTGTACACCGTTGAAATATGAAGGTTACGTGGATCTTAAAAATCATAATCCGAATTCTGGTGGTGAAATTTGAAAAAATAAAAATGAAATAAAAGATATTGTGGATAATGAATTTAAAATAGGAAAGATGTAACTTAATTCAATTATTAAAATAATGATTTAAATCTAATTTTTTTATATAATTACAATCATACCCTTAACAACTAAAAAGGAAATCAATGGTCCAGATCAGTTCACGCAGTTCACGCTTGGGAGGTTGTTCACGCTGGAACCCTACCCTATATATATATATATATATAGTCTTTTAGCAAGGGTAATAAGGACATTTTATACCCACTTAGCTAATAATTTTAGTGATGTTAGAGGGTGTTTGGGATTGGGTTTGTAAATGAGTTATTGACTTAGTAGCTTTTTGAAAAAACCAATAAGACAATAAGTCATTTTCAAAAGCCAGGATTTAGGGGTTTTTTTTTTCAAATGACTTATTGATTCCAATAAGTTATGGGCTGTTTGGCAACTTCTGAATGGTTAAGTGCTAAACCTGTAAGAGTTTTAAACCATTAAGAGCCAGTATAATGCTTAACCGTTCAGAGGCAAATGTTTGACCAATTCAGATTAGAGGTCTTAACCATTCATACTTAGTATAATGCTTAACCATTCAGACACCTGCTCTCAAAACAAACAGTCTAAACCATTAAATACTAAACTAATAAGAAGTCTAAACAATTAAGAACCCCATTAAAAGCTAAACAAACACTCCATACTAATAATAAGGCTATGTGGTATGGGGTACGTCCCCATGCCGTCGAGGACCGGCGCCGAAGGCAACACCGTGCCACCCCCCTCGTCCCCGTCTTGACCGGCGAGTAGAAGACGTCGGAGACGGTCCAGAAAAACACAAAAAATGGTGGGGTTCGAGGCTTTTCTGACCATTTGAATAAAAAAAATTAAAAATTCAAAAAAAATTATAGGACCGGCCATTGTTGAGGAGATTGGAGCTTTTGCTTGCAGGCGGTAGGTGCAGGTAAACCCTAGGGGGTGATATTATGTATTGGTTTAGGCTGGGTTGGGCCTTTGGGGCTATACCTTTTGTTTTACTGGGTTGAATATTAGGCTGGGTTAGGCCTTTTATATTAGTTTTAGTTTTGTGTAATATTTGTATTATAATATTATGTATTGGTTTAATTAATCGTATATGTGTAATATATTTTAGGATTTTTTTTTAAGTTTATGTTTTTTTTAGTCTATGTTTTTTTTTAAGTCTATGTTTTCTTTTTTTTAGTCTATGTTTTTTTTTTAAGTCTGTGTTTTTTTTTTAGGTTTATGTAATGTTTTTTTAATATTAATGAAAATATTTTGTTAATTTATTTGTTAAATGTTAAAAAAATAGAAGATTAAAAAAATAAAAAAACATAAAAGTGGTGGGGTAGGATCATCTAGGACCATCCTCCCATTTCCACTAGTTTTGTGAGATGGATCATCCTTGGAAGGACTATGATGTGACGCTTACGTGGCGGATCATCCTCCAAGAGAGGATGGACACCGTACCCTCTAGCCTAAGTTTACAACCATTAAAACCAACTAATTTCTCAAGCACATAAACTAACCAACCATTTAACTTACTTTTGTCACTTGTAACATTTTCACTTTCCAAATGTTTTTTTATATAAAAATTTAATAAAGCCTAGCTCCAAAAATCCATCTCAACAAGATTCCAGCTTTGAGATCATAAACAAGGTACGGTACTCTGTCTCCGATCCTGATCCTAGGGTTTCGTTTTTCTTTACTTCTTTCTCCTACCTTACTCTCAACATATACCAACACTTAGGCTTTGAATTTTGTGTTTTTGGATTTTTAATCGGTATAAATTACGTATATACG
Organism: Helianthus tuberosus; assembly: GCA_030545235.1. Classification (NCBI taxonomy): domain Eukaryota; kingdom Viridiplantae; phylum Streptophyta; class Magnoliopsida; order Asterales; family Asteraceae; genus Helianthus; species Helianthus tuberosus. The sequence goes on from CM060444.1 coordinate 158,976,183, forward strand.
GAGTTAATTGTTACTCAGTACGTTTCTCGATCGACACGAACAATTCTGCTACAGATTTAGGGTTTGAATTGCTTGATTTTGGATCTTTAGATACACACGTAGTTAATTGTTACTGATTGTAGTTGATCTGATCAGATTACACTCTGAATTATGAAAGAACAAACGGATGATGTGTCGTTGAGTGTTAAGGAGTCTACTGCCACTGTTGATTCTACTTCAACTGATGTGAAAATTGATGATACGATGGTGGATGTTGTAAATGCTGATGTGAAAGAGGACTTAGAGAGAGAAACAGTGACTCGCGATCAGGTTATGGAAGATGTCGATGTGGTTAAAGAAGTTAGTGATGATCGGGTTGAAAGTAGAGTTGGTAATTCGGAGAAAGTTGAGGTGGTGGTGAGTGAGGAGAGTGTGGAGGTAGTTAAAGAGGTTATTGAGTCGGATTGTGATGATAAGAAGTCTGGAATCGGGTCGGTGGTTGGTGGTTCTAAAACGGTTTCTGAGCCGTTAAGTAAAGAGGTTGAAGCTAGTGGAGGTGATGTTGAGGTGCGTGAATTGGTTGTGGTAGTGGTTGGTGAAGAGAAAACTCAAAAAGAAACTGAGGTGGTCGATGGAGGAACGGGTGACGATAATGTCCATGTAAGCAATATAAACATGGAGAATCAAGCTGGAGTTGAGTCAGTTGACCAAACCAACAAGGAGAGTTTTCAGTCAACAGTCGAAGCTACAACAAATGGTAATTCCAAAATGGCTGTTGAGATTCAAGATTCCACAAAGATTCTGGAGTCTGAAGATTCTAAGATGCGTGATGAAAAAGCTGAAAATTTGGACCAGAAAGCTGAAGTTGATCAAATGAGCAAAGAAGATAGTACACAATCAACAACAGAAGTTAGAACAGATAATGTTTTAAAATCTGAAGATTCTAAGATGGATGACGAACCTCAAGTTACTGAAGAAGAAGTTGCTGTAAAAGATAAAACGGAGGATCTAGAAAAAGGTTTGACCAAGGAGACTGTTGACCAACCTACGGGTTCTGTTCAAGAAATGGCTGATGGAGACCATGTGATGAATGAAAAGACTGTAAAAGATAGTGTTTTAACTTCATCAAAGATTTCACGTGCAGTTACTATGGCTAGTCTTGGATTAGAGGACGATGATGTGGTGATTGTAGATGAGGGTTCGGAAGGGAAACATGAAACTCAAGATAGTGTTTCTGTGGAACTGAGTTTGGTTTGTCCTGATAATCAAGGTTTAACAACTGCAGTAGGTAATGCGAAAACAGGTGATGTTGACCAGAAAGTTGAAGTTGGCTCAACAAGTAAAGATGAGAATACGTACGCAACCAAAGTAATTGATGAAGTGACAACTGTACATAAAGAACTGGATTCCCATGTGCAAGTTTTAACTGATGGTGGGATTTCGGTCACAAATCAGAGTATGAAAGACAATGATGTGACAGATAGCTCTAAAGTTGTAGAAACAGACATGGAACCTGAAATTATTGGTGGTGATACAAATAATATTCAAGAAAATCAAGATTCCACAGTAGGAGTTCCAAACACTGGTGAGCCCCAAAGTTATGGCACACATGCGGTTTTACCTGCAAACACAGAGTTTTCATATGAAGAAGTTCACATGGATAGAGGAGAGGATGCAGGGATGGACATTGATGAGGTACTCGGTTGGAAAGATGAAATACCCTCCGTGCAAGAAGACGAGCAAAAGGCGGACCCCACTAATCTCTCAAATATTGAAGCGCAAGTAACAGAATCACTAAAGCATAGTCGCGTTTCATTGCAGCAATCACATTATTTCCATCCACCTGAACGTGAAGGTGAGTTCTCGGTTTCAGATTTGGTGTGGGGTAAAGTCAGGAGTCATCCCTGGTGGCCGGGGCAAATATTTGACTCTTCTGATGCATCGGAAAAAGCAATGAAGTATCATAAAAAAGATTGCTTTTTGGTAGCATATTTTGGAGACCGGACTTTTGGTTGGAACGATTCAACAACCTTGAAGCCGTTTCGGGAATATTTTTCCCAAATAGAAAGAGAGATGAACTCAGAAGCTTTTAATAAGGCAGTCCATTGTGCTTTGGTAGAAGTGTCGAGACGGGTAGAATTAGGACTCACGTGCTCCTGCATTCCTCATGACATATATGAAAATATCAAATGTCAGATGGTAGAGAATTCCGGAATCAAGCAAGAATCGAGTAGAATACAATGTTTAGACAAATCTGCAAGTGTAAACTCGTTTGAGCCCGATAAACTTGTGGACTATGTGAGACTACTTGCAACGGTTCCATATGGTGAAAGTGATAAAATGGAACTCACAATGGCTAAGGCTCAGTTATCATCGTATGGTCGGTATAAAGGGCATCGCCAGTTGGCTGAGTTTCAGTTATGTGGAGATTTGTTGGAAGCTGAACAAGTGATTAAAGATGAAATATATTCTGAAGATGTTTCGAAAAACCGTAAGGCTCTTGATTCCATTTCTGACGGTTTAGAGAAACGACCATTAAAGGGTGAACCGGCTGACAACTTAGCCGGAAACAGTGTTCCTGTTCAGAGCTCGGGGAATCAAGCAGATATGCTATCACAACTTCACTTGGCTGCACAGGATCCAATGAAAGGACACAGTTTCGTGAATAACGTACTCCCGTTTTTTAAAGGTCACAGAGCAGCTGTTGTAAGCAAGTCTAAGAAGAGAAAAGCATCAAACGAAAATAAATTGGACGAGTTTGAAGTTGATGACGTTAATGATTCTTATTGGACGGACAGGATCATTCAGAACCATCCCGAAGAGCAGGTACCGCAAGAGAATAACAATATAACTGGACGACATCAAGTTGTAGTTTATGAACAAGAAAATCCACCTGTAAAACCGACCCGTAGATCAAACAAAAAGCGTTTCTTTAATAGTAATCATGAAATAGAGGCGAATGAACAATCAGAGCTTATTTTTAGAAGGCAGCAAAATTTGGCAACAGAAGTTTTAATGAAGTTTGCAGGTGGAATTTACTTTCCTTCAGAAGTACATTTAAATAAAATGTTTAAACGGTTCGGGCCGTTAATGGAGTCAGAAACTGAAGTCGATAGGCAGAGTGGTCGGGCTCGAGTGGTGTTTAAAAAATGTTCTGATGCTGAAGTTGCTCATAGTAGTGCTGGAAAATTCAACATCTTTGGTTCCGTTAGTGTAACTTATGAGCTTAATTACACACCAATGATCTCATATAAGCCATTGCCCCTTCCAGTGGCACAAGATCCACCACATGCATGGTAATTCTTTCTGGCCAGCTTTTTGTAATTTACTGTTATTTTATTTAAATCCAGCCCAAAAAAATAATATTGAATATATCCATTCAAAATGCATAAAATTTCTGAATTTCATATTTACCGGTTTCATAAAATACAATTTATAATACAACCATTTAGGAGTGTTGAAGGCTCGTTTTTTTGCGGTTTAGTTGTTTTAGGGTTCGGTCCGGTTTGAGACTTGGAACTGGCTGCGTAAACCAAATCGGCCGTTTAGCCTTTATTATTATGTATGGAGTAAAGTACACGGATGGTCCCTGTGGTTTACCAAAATTTTGGACTTGGTCCCTAGCTTTCCGAAAGTACAAGGATAATCCCTGTGGTTTGCACTTTATAACACAGTTAGTCCCCAGTTTTTTTCCATGAGTACATGGATGGTCCCTGTGGTTTTCACTTTGTAACGCATTTAGTCCTTAACTTGGACCTGCTAAAATCTTTAGATTTGTTGGCTGGGACTAAATGCATTACAAAGTGCAAACCACAAGGACCATCTATGTACTTTTGAAAAACTAGGGACCAAATCCAAAATTTTAGTAAACCACATGGACCATCTATGTAATTTTTATTACAAATTAATGATTTTCTAAAAAAAAAGAAAATTGGTTCAAACTATCAAACCACGCACCCACCTAGGCCAGCGAACACCCTTCTGACCATTATACCCTTATCTTTCTCCTTACACTCCAAAATCATATCCTAATGCAAGTTTGAAGGGAAGGGTATAAATGTCATAAATTAGAAAATGGGTATATTTGATACTATGATTTTTTGTTCTGTAAATATGATATTATATCACGTTTTGAAGGGTATAAATAAAATTTTCATCTATTATTTATTTTATTTCTCTTACGAGATCAAAATTATGCGATTTTGTACGTTAACCTGTAGCAATTTATATAACATGAACCGATTCACATTTCAGCTGATGAATGCAAGATACACAATGACGTGGTGCTTGTAAACCAGGGCTATACGTACATTATGTACTGTTGTATCCTATGAAGATTCAACCCGAGATGAGAGTTATCATGTCTATGGCTTATTCTTCTCTTGTGAGCAGCTGTTACCTTAAAAGGAACTCTTTGATTCTTGGATTTGACCATAAAAATAGTCAATAGCTTGCATCTTCTGGATTGGATTTGGCCATAAAAATAGTCAATAGCTTGCATCTTCTGGAGCTACAGTGAAAGGCAAGTATTTGAATGTGTACCAATGTAACTTGTTTATGTTTGAAAGCCTGCCTTCAATAAGTTACCGAGGCGAAACTTTGTTCTAGATTAGTATCTAGCATGCGTTGTTATTTTTATAACTATTTGTTCCCGAGTTTGCTAAATTGCGTGCAGTTCCTGTTCTGATAGATTGTATTTTGCTCAATAATAGATGTTTTTGTGTTGCCATATTGCCCATCTAGCAGCTCTCAGCATATTGTAGGGGTGCCAAAATGAGTAGATCAGTTCGGTTGGATAACGGGTCAAAATGGTTATGGTAAAAACCTTATAGCCTTTTTGAACAGGCCCAATGGGTTTGTTTAGGTTGGGTCGAACCACCAACATTTTCTCTTTCCAAACAGAAAACAATATTGAATTGACCAAGATTTTATAAAAGCTATTTTGTTAAATTAATAATCTAGTGAGGAGGTTTTTAAGCATCTATAACACTTTGGACTAGGTTCATCGAATCGCCTTTCAGTTTATTCGGTTTTGATTTTTTTAAAACTGAAATCGAGTTTGAAACGATTCGAATTCAAATAACTCGAAATCGATATGAATTCAACCAAATTGAGAAAAAAAAGTCTGAAATGTACAGGGAAAAATAATGCAAGAATTCATCTTTCATGAACAAAGGTAACAAGTTAGTAACAACTCGATCTGTGAACAAATAACTTTTAACACTTTGCGAACAAATGTAACAGTAAACTATCATCTTTTTATGCAATCTGTAAGCAACAATCTGTGAATATAATTAGTAACCTACTTTAGTATTATCTGCTTAAACAAATTTAGTAACTAGATTTTAAGAAATAATCTTTGAACACTAAGCAATCTTGTGTGAACAAAGAGTGTAAAAAACTTCATGCCAACAGTATCGAACAAGATGACAAACTAACATGAAAAATAACTTAATCTGTGAACAAGAATCGATTTGTTAACTCAATTCGAATGGTTTCAGGCTTCAGCAGGTGACCAATTTCAGTCTTACGGCAGTGGTGTTGCATTGACGTGGAAACGGCTGAGGGGAGTCGAGCGGAGGTCGGAGAGAACGGCTATTGGCTGTTTTGAGCTATGGTTCTTCAGTTCTGACTTGGGTCTAAAATGCAAAAAAAAAAAACGGTTCTAGACCCGACCTGACGTAACTGACCTGGAACCGGTTCCGGGTAGGAACCGCCGAACCGGTAGACCTTAGGGAGTATACCCAGTTTAGGACCAAATACGTTGAGTTGTGTGAATTTAGATTTAGGTTTGTGTTGGAATGTTGGATTAGCCAACAATTGTGTGACATACTAGTAGCCAACTGTTATTATTTTTAAGCCCAAAGAGGTATGTTTCTGTTAGCCCACTACCGGCGACCCCACATATAGTGGTGCACAAAAAACCCGAACCCGGACCCGGACCCGAAAAAAAAACCCGGAACCGGGTATTATAAAACCCGGGTTTTTTATACCCGAACCCGACCCTACCCGTAGGGTAGGGACCGGGTATGCATATTTGATCTAAAACCCGAACCCGGAACCGGTTTTTTTTATACCCGGTTTGTACCCGAAACCCGGTTTTATAAATACCCGAACCCGAACCGGGTTTTATAAATACCCGGAACCGGTTTTTGAAAAAAACCCGATTTTGATGTAATCTTGTTTAATTATGTATGCATTAAGACTTCTAGTTCTTATGATTTAACAAAATTATGTATGTACTTTGATGTAATCTTGTTTAATTATTAGGTTTCTAATGATATTTGCCACCGCTACTTAATTATTTAATATATTTCATTACAAGTGGAAACAAATATGCCAATATATGTTGGCCCTTCTATTTTCTTTGTTTGTTTATTTAATATCATTATTAGTTTTTGTATTTAATAAATTCTGCCTCTGTTTATAAAGTTCAAGAATAACCACATGAAGAACTGTAAATTGTGCCTCTATTTATAAATTGTGCCTCTGTTTATCAATAGATTTGATGTCTATGTGTGAGAGTTATGTTTGATACATTTTATAAGCATAGTTCCGGTCGGGTTTTTTTAATACCCGGTGCGGGTTTTTTCCCAACCCGATACATACCCGAACCCTACCCGATGAATACCCGAACCGGACCCGAACCCGGAAATAGGGTATTATAATACCCGGGTTTTATAAAACCCGACCCGAACCCTACCCGAACCCGGGTATATAGGGTATACATTTTTGGTAGAGAACCCGGACCCGGACCCGACCCGGTTTTTAAAAAAACCCGATTTTGTAAAACCCGATCCTACCCGAACCCGATCCTACCCGAAACCCGGTTTTTAAAAAAACCCGATTTGTGCACCACTACCCACATATATCACGCACGCACGCGTGTGCATGGGCGTAGCATAGTGGGGGCGGGAGGGGGCGACCGACCCCCCGAATTTTTCGCTCAGTAGTAGAGAGTATGTAGTTTTCGTATAGAAATTTTTTGGTATACACGTTTTTGACCCCCGGTTTTATAAAAATATTTGGGTATATACGTTTTCGACCCCCGGTCGGAAATCTCAAGTTTCGCCACTGCGCGTGTGTGCAGCTGAATTTGTAATTCGGTTTGGATAAGCAATCGATTCGAATAATAAACACACCAGAATCAGGTATATCATAAAATTAGCTCACCTACAAATCGAGCCGGCACCTCTCCTCTCGAATTTACAAACCGGTCCAAATATTGATCCCTAATTTGATTTTGAACAAGGGGTGTTGAGTATTCGAATCAAAATCAAAAGTTTAAAATTTGATTTGAATGGAATTCAAAGTTCATGGTTCGAATTCGGTTTTCTAAGATTTGATTTTGATTCAATTCGATTTTAGTAATCAAATACGAATGTATGACTTTGTACAAACGAAATTAATCAATTTAGACTTATGATGGTATCAATTGAATAATTAAGGGCTTGGATTAAATGGGTATAATTGATAAAAAAAGGAGACGCGCGAGTATGTGTAGGGGTATTATAGTCAATCCAAAGCTATAGTTTCTCTCTCCTCCAATTCCCCCCGTTTTTTAAACGTTAATAACTCTTTCATACGACATTATTTTTTATAAAAATTGCACCAAAAAACGAGCGTTCTTTATCTTTAAAACGAGTATACTATTGCTATATTTTTGAAATAAAAAATTCGAACACCCATATGCGTAAAACTAAATGGACAAAAAGCATAAAAAATGATTTTTTTTTTTGTAAAATGCAATAGACAAAAAACACAAAAAAATGTATAATTTCTAAAACGCAATGACTAAAAAACACAAAGAAATGTTATTTTTTTTTTTGTAAAACGCAATGGCCTAAAAACACAAAGAAATGTCTTATTTCTAAAACCTAATAGCCAGAAAACACAAAAAAAAATGTCTTTTTTTAAACGCAATGGTCAGAAAACAAAAAAAATGTTTTTTTTTTTTCTAAAACGCAATGCCCATAAAACACAAATAAATACATTTCTTGTAAAAGCAATGGACTAAAAACAAAAAAAAAAAATAATCTTTTTTTTAAACGTAATGAACTAAAAATACAAAGAAATGTGTTTTTTTTTCTTTCTAAAACGTAATGTAATAAAAACACAGAAGAAGTGTTTATTCTAAAACGCAATTGACTAGAAATACAAAGAAATGTGTTTTTTCTAAAATACAATGTACTAAAGACATAAAAAAAGGTGTTTATTATAAAACGCAATTGACTAAAAACACATAAGAATGTGTTTTACCTAAAACGAAATGGACTAAAAACACATAAAATGTGTTTTACCTAAAACGCAATGGACTAAAAACACAATAAAATGTGTTGTTTCTAAAACTTAATGGACTGAAAATACAAAAAAAAAATGTTTTTTCATTTATTTGTAAAACGCAATGACTCAATTCAAAAACCCAGATCGTAAAAATGCAATTCAAATTTTTCTTACATAGATCGAAGCCGATTTCTTTAGATTTCTTCAACGATTGACGAAATTTGAATGCTAGAAACACTTATCAGCGATCGAATCGAGTGATTCACTTCAAAATCACGGAAAAAATGAGATATTGTATGAAATTAAACTGGGTTTCTTCAAAATTGAAGAACACGCTGATTGGGTGTTTGAATGATTGATTGGTGACGAAAATCGCACTATAATGTAGTGATTATTGAGATAAAAAGTGAAGAAAAGGTTGAGATGATGGGCTTTGAAGATGGTGGGTTTTGAAGTTACAAGGAGAGAAAAAGGAGAATATTGAATAAAATTGACTAAAATACCCTTCTCCTTTATTTTTAAATTTTGCCACATGTCATAATCCTATTGCTTACTATCATTTCTAGCTAAACTAAACTTCCTATTTGATCCTCTCTCTAAACTTATAATTTGGATGTGGCACTTCAAATATTTTGAATGTTTTGGATAGTTTATTACTTTCATAAACCTGTGTTTTTTATGTTAAAAAAAGTTCAAGTTTGCATGAGCTTTGAAACTAAGATACATTGATTTTTGGCTGAATTCAAATTGAATATGTTCAAAATGTCAATTTGAATTTAAAGTGAATTGAGTTAAGAATTATATACGAATTTTAATTTCAAATTCGAGTAATTTGAATATTCGAAATTCGATTAATTGAACAACCCTATTATAAACCAAGCCACCTCGGTTTGGTTTCTCTCGGTTATTGTGTTCGGTTTAAGTTTAAGTGAGTTTCCTACTCAAATAAAGAACACCTATTAGGTTTTGCAAAGCCAAGTGGGTTTCACAGAAGAGATAATCTTTTGCATTTGTATAATAACCGAATTGGAATAGCAACACAATCGAAGGAAATAGGGTGTAAGAGCATTCACATCGCATCCATCATCCTTATCTTTATAATATAACTAAAAAACACATTATTTTTATCTGAATTTGTTTATCTTCTAAAAAGCTACCACATCCCATCCTTTATATCTATCCCTATATTGTTTTTTAATTATTTTTTCTCTTATGTCACAACCCCCGACCCCACCCAGTGAGCGGGAGCCATGAGCCAGTCAGACGGTATCGGTGTTTATTAATTTGGCAGCGGAATTTTCATCAGGACCGTAGTTAGTAAATATTTTTATCAGAGTTAAACACCAAAATGTTTAAAATAAATAAACGGGATGAAACCCAAGTTTTTCTAATAATACATTTATAATAACCAAGTGAGACAAAACCCGATTTTCATTTGTAATATATTTATAGGGATAAACCCTAATTATTGGAAACAATTCTCCTTTTTATTTAGGTAACTTTTATAGCCACTTTTCTAAGCCTTCAGTGCTCTCCAGCTGACTTTTATTGGCTTCACACTATGTTACCTGAAACGCGTTTTAAAAACATTTTATCAGCAAGAAATGCTGGCGAGTGCATCCCAATTTAATTAAAACAAGATTTTGTATCTTTACAGTATTGAGAGCGATTACAATGTTTATGTCTACCCAATTACCACCCACGGTACTGTCAATCCTGACTTGTGGTCATGCTACTATTCACAATATAGTAACAAGTAATGTATACAAAACCCCAACATACCGACAGTAACTGTAGAATACATAGACTCAATCACTGTTATCATAATTTAAAATAATTGAGGTTTTGTAAAACAGTTTGTTAGAAAAAGAGAACAACTCACATTTGCAGACTTAGGTATTTCTATAGGCTTCCTAGTAATATTATAGCTTTCTGTTGCCTTTCCTGTTTATTTATAAATTTTAAACAATGCACATGTGTTAGTAAGATAACCCAATTTACATTAGCCATACCCCCGAGACAGAACTCCAACGAACTGAGTTAGGCAGAGCCTTGACATGCGTTACGGAGCCCTAGATCAATCGGGTAGAGTAACCAATACGTAACCAGGGGTTATAATACTTACAACGAGGCAGAGCTTCGCTTATTAGGGGGTATTAAGCTATAGCTTTTGCCTATCAGAATTGAGAGAGATTTCAGAGAAAATGAACGAATTGAAATGAGGCAGGAGCCTTCCTTCCCCGGTTTTGCGGCCTACAAGGACCATAAGGTCGGCTATAGGGTTGCTGAGTCACAAGGGTAGTGTTGACACGTGTAGGACAGGTGGCTTGTTTGTTTGCCCGACAAGTAATGGGGCCTCGCGCCCCGCGAAGACTTAGGCTATCTGGGTCGCGGCCCACGAGCGACCCAAAATATTTGTTTTTCTTGATTTTATTAATTTAAATGTTATTCAGGTTCGTTTTTCACACACGGGGTGTATCTAGGAACTTTTAGGGGTGTTTCTCTAGGGTTTTTACATCCTCCCCACCTTGTTTTAAATCTCGTCCTCGAGATTTGGGCTACGATATCTCCTTGGAGTTATGCCATGTCTTTTAGTTAGTAAAAACGGTATCAGGGTATAAGGGGCAGAATTAAGACATGAATATAAAGATATCATAGGATAATTGGAATTCAATGGTCCCTAAAATTTAGTTTTAGGAATTGAACGAGAGGAAATGATACAATTATCAAGGTGACTAAGTTTCACAAAATCAATAGAGGGATGTGAAATGTAATGTTTTTAGAAACAATAGGATTTGATGTCAGAAGAGAACTTACTTTGATTGTCAATTGAGAAAGATTCTGAATCAATAATCTTAATTGAAAATAGAAGTATGAAAAATGATTTGTCAACTACCAAATCAGAAATTTGTGACATTTATTTAAATGGTAGGGATACACCGAAAATACAATAGAATTTAGTGTATCGTTGTCCTGATTGTATCAAGACTACTTTGAATGATGAGTCGAATGAAAGACGTATGAATTGATATAATTAGGGTTTACAATTAGCACAGACTACAAATTTATACAGACACCACAAGGTGTTTGTAATGATTTGAAAGAATTCAATGATTACGGTGACCGAACGAATTCACCGTTCTCGAAATTAACTGAAAGTTTCAATGAAGTGAATCTGGATATTCGAAAGATAGGATGTTTAAATGAAGGAATAATTGAAAGTCGTTGGATTGATAAAAGATGAAAGAAATGTTGGAGGTACATTGGAATAGGAATTTAGGTACCTTTATCTTAATACATAATTGTATTAAGACTGGAAATAGAAGATAGATAAATTCGTACCTCAGGTGTGAAAATGAAATGAGTTCAAAATTCAAAGAAAATTCCATCGCAAGGTGTCGTGATTTAACAAATGATTTATTGGAGTTGAAGACTCTAAACAAGTCCACTACGATTCAAACAAAGGAGATTACCTTGAAATATGATGATCTCAATTCATCATATGGAATTTTGGATTGAATATATATGAGCAAGTTCAAACAATTTTGAGCTTGGTTTGGGACATATTCCAATATTGGATATATGTATTGACAATAAATGGTTACAATGAAAATCCGGTAAGTAACTTTGAAAAGAAAAGGAGTTTTCCAAGAAATCTGTTGACTTGATATCAAAAGTCAAAGTTTTTTTTTTAATCTTAGGGATTGTCAAAATGAGTAAAACAAAATAAGACCCGAACTCGTGAATAAAAGATCTTTTGAAATGAAATTACATGCATAACAAGCATTGTATGTGCAACATATGAATTTTGTCAAGAGGTGAGACAAATGAGTATTGGCTTTATGAAAGAAAAATAAAGACCTTTTATTTATAAAACTTTGATTGGAATCAAAAGTCAACTAATACTTTATTACAGACAAAACGTAAGGGTGCTTTATTTTAAAAGTTGTTGTTGCCTTCGGTGTCGTAAATATTTATGCGTTCTCCTTAGCTTCATCTGGGTTTATAGCCTTGTTGCTAGGTGCCTTGGATAATTTTGGGCAGTAGGGACGAACGTGACCTGGTTCTCCGCATTTGAAACAGATGTTATTTTTCTTTCTACATTCTTCCTCTGTATGCCCAGCCTTATTGCAGAAGTTACAGTGGTGTGTCTTCCTAGAATGGCGTCTTTTTGAACTCTTTTTGTTATAGTCGTTGCAGGTAGGTTGCGCGATCGTTGGTTCCATTCCGTTATTCTTAGAGGATTTGTCAAAGCGGAATTCCTTATAAGAGTAACTATAGGTTGTGGTTTTCTTTCGTTTGGAAGATGGAGTTTTGATACGAATGAGTATGCCTACAGTGTATATTAGGACTTTCGTTTATAGGCACATAAATTTTAATGGCGTCAATGATTGAAGGTATGGCATTCGATATTCCTTGAACTATTATATTTTCTATAGTACTTTTATCCCAAGAATTTTCATTACTAGCCTGAATTTCCTGATTACGTGCTATTTCCTTTGACATCTGAATTGCAAACATATTCCGATATAATTATCACAGAACTAAACAATTATACATGCACATTTTGTTGCTTATATTACATTAGCACAATTATAATTACACCTATCAGCATGATGCGTTGATATATATATATATATATATATATATACATATATATTATATTTTAACATTTTCTTTCACTATATATTTTATCAAAATATAAGGAAAGTATATATATTATATTATGTGCTGTTTCTTTCTTGTCATAATAGCTTTTATTTTTTTTCCCTATCATCTCAGTTTAGTTATATTTTCTGTGCGCATGGCTGGATAGGTATGGTGGAAATTGTAGTTGTGATTGTGGCTGGAAAATAAGGGTCTAGTATGAGATCCTGAGATTCCCCGTCATTGGTCCTACCATCGTTCTTTTTGGATTTGGTGCTAGTACAGATATCCTTAAGGTTTCTTTTGGGTTACATGCGGTTAATGGTTTGAAAAATCATTTGGAGAGATTCTTGGTAAATATGTAGGTTTGTTTCTTCTGCTATATAAAAGCTTGTTTTTCTACAAAAGATATTTGATTATATTGTATATGTTACCAAGAAATTTTGTCCTGTATATGCATACGTATAAAATTTCAAATTTCTTGTAATATATTACTAAATTGTCTCTATAAAATCCAATTATATAACTGATGGTATTGTGACAACCTGTCTATTCGGGTCATTATCCGTACAACTTTCAAACATTAATACAATGAGAGCATACATGTTAGACACAGTATAGTTAATTATACTACAAATTTGATCACTACACACCGAGCAAAAGCTTACATATTCATGAGAAGTCAGTACATACACGGGTGATTTTTAAAGGATTATATTCATTTTGACAAGCACCAACGATGGTCATTTAAAACTCAAAATGCTAGCGAAGCATTTCAAAAGTTATTTATATATGGATACTTATGTAGGGGAAGGTTCATTTGAGAAGAAAATTTTATTAAGAATAAAAAGAACAAAAGGGTACAATCGTAAAACACTAAATAGTTTTTTCTCATCTCATTTATTATTATGTTTGACTAATTAATTAGTCATTAAGACTATCATCCTCCACACTAAAAAAATTTGCCTACACACATCAAAAGTTATCCTACACATTTCGAAATTTATCCTACACATATTGAAATTTATCCTACACGCCTCGTAATTTATCCTACACTATAAATGAATTTTTATTTTTATTTTTTGAGAAAAATATATATCTTAAAAATAAGTTACAAATTTGATATAGTTAGTTATTAAAGATGAAACTACCAATTAATGATGTATGTAAGTTTACCAATATACCCTTATAGTTACATTAAGTACAAATATTAAATGAAGTCTAATGAAGCATTTCTATTGGTTGAAATTTCTTCTTTTTTCTTCTTATAAAGAATTTCTTCTCATTTGAACTCTCCACTACTTATGTATATGCATTAAATTATAGTCATATATAATTTTGGCAATTTAATATGTGTGTCTACAACGAAATAATGGTTTTTATAATAATTACATGTATATGTAACATGCATACACATATATACATGAGGTTTACACATCAACCAACCGAATTACAACTCTTGTCTAGATATTTTTGTAGTAACTAATTATTTAGTTGCAAACAAACCAAACAAATTACAAGGCTCAACTATTATGCCTATACATCCTAAGTGGAGGGTTCAAATAAGAAGAAATTTTTTGTAAGAATAAAAAAGAACAAACTTCAACCAATAAGAATGCTTTATTTTACTTCATTTAAGTTTTGTATTTAATATGGGTGTAAGGGTATATTGGTAAAATTAGATAGATCATTAATTGTTAGTCTTCCTTTTTAATAGCTAACTAAATTAAATTTGTAACTTATTTAAAAAAAAAAAATATTTTTTCAAAGAAGAAAAAAATTAATTTAAGGTGTAGGATAAATTATGAGGTGTGTAGGATGAATTACGAGCTGTGTAGGATAAATTTCAGTATGTGTAAGATAAATTTAAAAAACGTGTAGGATAAATTTTGATGTGTCTAGGCAAAAATTTTAGTGTGGAGGATGATAATCTTTATGACTAATTAATTAGTCAAAAAGAATAATAAATGAGATGAAAGAAAAACTATTTAATGTTTTACAATTGTACCCTTTGTTCTTTTTCTTCTCAATTTAATTTTCTTCTCAAATGAACCTCCCCCTACATAGGTGCAAGTTATTTCTTGCCCATCAGTTTAAACCATCCATCCAATCCATCAAATTATACATACATTCCACTAAAAAACAACTCTTATATCAATATATTTTCACTAAAAACAAATACTTTTTCTCTTTCCTTTTCAATTAAATAATATTATCATTACATTTTTCTCTCTCCTTCACTCACAACCACTTTCAATATATATTAAAAAAATTATACTGGGTGAACAGTGTCCCCCCAAATATACAGATGAACAGTAACATTTTCTCTCTCCTCCACTCACAACCATTTTTTATACCCTTTATAATATAAAAACTACCCCTCACATATTTTGATGGTTTGGATGAGAATGCTCTAATCAACTCATGTCCTTAGAGCATTCTCATCCAATCCATCATCTTTAACCCAATAATTTAACTAAAAATCACTACTTTTTAAAATTTATCTCACATTTTAAAAAACCTCCTACATCCAACTCCTCATACCTATCTCTATATTCTTTCTTTATTATTATTTCTTCTCTTTCTTCCACTTACACTTTTAACTACTATCTATTTTGTCTTATTATATTTTTTCTTCTAAAATTGATTCTAATAACTATGTTTATAGAAATTATACTACTGATTATTATTTTTGGGTTTTTCGGGTCGGGTTACTTTAAATACTAATTATATCATTATAAATCAACAAGAAAAAATTGCTGACACATAAACACCATGTTTGCCGATATACATACAAGGTCTTGTTGTTTTCCAAAACCATAGTTAGCGGTTCAGGCATTCAACCAAGAATTTTTGTCAAAGTTAGCCATACTGGACTGTTAATACTCTTTAGAATGTGGGTTGAAGAGTAGTATTTTGGTATTTGTAGTCACTGAATCTTTTCTCATTTTAATAACTTCCTACGGGATCATACAACTTACCATGGTGTTGGACCTACAAAGTAGAGCTCTGGTGTATAATCCAAATCAAGCTCCATATTCAGCAGTCAAAGACATTGTTAGAAACACTAGATATCGCTTGTGTTGTAACAAACAGTTAACAAGAATCTAAGATCAATGGTCACCTAAAACCGAATTGTTTATTAAGACCAATGTGAAAAACAAAAGAAATACAAGTCAAATACAAATTTCCAATTTGCAAATTTAAAAGAGCCCAAATTGGAAACACTAGAAGCAATGTAGACCCAAGTAATGAACAGTCATCCAGAACTCGACCACTACACGGAACATCAAATTCAAAGGAAACGAAAAAACTGAAACAAAGTCATTGCGAAAGAACGAACACAGACCCACAAACAGTTCAGATACCATCCACTGTGGCAGAATTAAATCATGTACAAATGCTCAGCCAGCAAACGGTCATCTGATTATTCGAGTCATCGTTCATCAATCATCACTTCATCAGCAAATCTTAAGGTCATCATCCAGCCTACTAAACTAGCCAAATAGTTTCCCATGGTTATCTATCACAAGCATATCAATCCCCAAACCCATCCAAGGTGGCTTCTTTTCCTCTTCTTTCGAATCCTCTGTCGAATTACCCGTTTCACCACTACTCGCCCCAACCCGACCCCCATACCCGGACCTGAACGCCCGCTTCATCGAATATGAACTGAATAGTAATAGAATATAACTGAAACTCTCCAACATTAGCATTCTGGATCCTGTTTCTTTGTCAGACTCCTTTGGTTGTTTGTTGTATCATTATGCAACTTATTGACACTATTATTTATTTATCCGTATAACAAGACCTTAACGACTTTATGTTCATCCTTGTAATCTATTGTTCTAACAACTTAACATTTTGAAATTAAAAAAAAAAAACTAAAATCAATCCTCTATCTGACATTAAGCAAACACCTAAACCCTGAACTTAACATTCTTAAACCCAATATAAGAAAGACATCATATTAACTGAGGGAGCAAAGGTTATGTTCATCCTTGTATGTAATCCATTATTCTTACAGTATAGCATATTATTTAGAAATAAAAAAATAAAAAAAAAACTAAATCAATGTTGTATATGAAATGATCTATTGTTCTAAGTACATTAAGCAAACATCGAAACACTAAACTAAACATTCTCAAATCCAATAACAAAAAGGCTTATGCCTTCAAAATGTAACCAACAGTGATCCTGCTTAAATCAATATCATAACCATAATAAATAATCAAACATATATACACAAATACAGTTACAATAATCAAACAGATAAAAACATAAAATAAATTACTGATTGATGTTGTAATGACGAAGGGGAATGAAACACGCACCGTATCTATCCCACAGCTGAGGGTCGGTGCCGCTGCACTCACGGATGAGAATGGGAAACCTGGGGTTTGCTTTCTTCAGTTCCTTGTAATTCTTCTGAACAAAAGCCCTAATGAATTTGGGGTTAGAGTTCGAATTAGGGCACGTAATCTGAGATAAAATTGCAAACCATACCTGGTGGAAAGGAAAAGAACTAGGGCGGGAGAAGATGAGTTCCCGCTGGAGAAGAGATGATATGGGCGGGAGTGATGAGATGGTTGAAGATGAGGGGATACAGTAGCTTTTCATACATGAAAAGTTACTGTATATTCTTTTTAGAATTTAGGGTTAGAAAAATGAAATAGGGGATAGGATGGAGTGAATATTTAGAAGATTTTTTTAAAATTTAGAGGTAGGGGTTGAGATGGTGGATTGAATGTGAATGCTCTTACCTGTATCCTCATTTTACTCACCAGACACCCACAAGGGAACCTCTCTTTCTTCACAATACATACACACACATGATCAGAGATACACACAACCTTCCACCCTCTTGTTTCCTCTCGAAATCCACTGCAAAACCCACAAAATCAGTTCATCAGCAACCCTTGATTCCCCTTCTCTCGATTCACGTTTCGGCGGAGCCGGCGTCGCTCACGGCGGAAGCCGGTAACTAGTGGAGCCGACGAGCGCCGGCTGTTTCTCCGACATCACACACCAGCAATACCCCCTCCCTCATTAGCTTCATCAAAACGGACCACCACCACCACTGTCGGGTGGTGGTGAGTGACGGATAGACCAGAATAGAGAAGGAGAGGAGAGAAAGGGTAGAGAAGAAGGAGTCGCCGGCGATGTGCCGGCGGAGCACGACGGCAGCAGACGGCGAACCGTCGGATGACTTTCAGAAACGCCGCTCTTGGCGGCGGTGATGATGGTGGTGAGCGACGGTTGGCGAGACGAGGAGAGAGAGAGAGAACCGGCGGTCCTTGTCTCGGTCCGATGAGTTTTCCGTGCCGATGGCAGTGGAGGTGATTATGCTCCGGTCAGATTGTTCAACATCAACTGGTTCCTTCTTCGATGCGGTTTTGGCTCGGGTCATGCTATGGACCAGGTTTCAGGTTCGGGTCAGTAAAGTTGGGTTATGCTCGGGAGTCTCGGGTTAGAATTTCGGGTTAGTTTTGATTTCGTTCCAGCTCGAGTCTCTTGGTTCGTGGTTCGGGTTCTGGGTTCAGTCCGACGGTACTCATCGGTGAACCCCTCTCCTCTGTTACTTCTATTTTATTTTTTTTTACAAGTCTAATGAGGATGAAGGTGGTGTAATGTTGAAATATGTTAAAATGTTCATGTTTCGGGTCAGTTAGGAGCTCAGCCAAGCTGGTCAAACGGGTCAACGGTTCGGGTCAACGGGCCAAGCTGGTCAAACGGGTCGGACGGTTCGGTCAACTCGGTCAACTCAGCTAGTCAAACCTGGTCAACTCAGTTGACCCGGTCAACTCAGTCAACGTTTCGACGCGAAGATGGGTAAAGTCTAATGACACGATATCGTTTATGTTATTTTATAGTATTAATCTTACACGATATCGAGCTCAAACCAAATGGATTAGTATTTAGTTTATATTATGTCGCCTTTACAAGAGATATTTATATTGATTATTGAACATTGATTGAATTTTGAAAAATAACGACAACTTGTGTTGTCGGGGGCGTCCAAAAATAGAGGAAACTCTGCCCGTTTTTCGAGAAAACCCGAAAACAAAATGTGTTTTTATTCAAAAACAAGAACTATCTAAGTTAAACGACTTTTATGAAAACAAACACAAAAGAATATTACTTTCAACGACACTTTGCAACCTTCGAAAGCGATGATTCGGAACATTATTTGCGACAATAAATATAGTTCTTATATTTATTCTAAAATTTTGAAATCTCGATAATTCTTTTATAAAAATAAATATAAGTGATGTATTTATTTCAAATATCAAAATACGAATTCGGTTTATAATAATAAATATAGTTATATATTTATTTCCCTTAACAAACAACACGACTTCTTTTATAAAAATAAATATAATTTATATATTTATTTATTTCGGATATCAAACAACACCAACCGTTTTATAACATAAATATAGTTCATATATTTATTTCAAACATCGAACGACTCGCTGATTCTTCGATAAAATAGATATAATTTTTTTATATTTATTTCAAACGCCGAAACGGCATATACGTAAACTCTGGCAAATATGTGCAAGACATAATATATAATACAAGTTTATTATATATTACTTTCATACGAATATTTCTATATACACAAACGACTTCTCGGGACGACAAGCGATCTTAACAATATATTTATATAATTTGATATAAATATTTATTTATTTTTAAATATCTCGAGAATCAAGTCTTTTCAAGACTTATTAGTTATTATCGACGATAAACGATACTTATCAAATATGACCTAATCGTTTCCATTAACTTAACAACTTAACCGTTGAATCGTTCGGTTAACGATTCGGTAGAGCTCGATGACACGTAGTCTAGCTACTGCGTTTATTTAGAAACTTATAAGATATTCCGTGTTAGGAATATTGTAGAATGCACGCTAGCGAGCCTCGTCTTGGAAACGACATCACGAAGTCGTAATTAGCTAGCTTTGCACAAGGCAATTCAGGTGAGTTCATAACCCCACCTTTTTACGGTTTTACATTTTTATAAATGTTTTCGGGGTGGAAAGACATGCACGTTTTGCAGAAACACACAAAGTTTTCGATGAACAAAGACTGCATATTTTAGACAAAACACGTTTTGCAAGAACATACAAAGTTTTTGAACGAACGAAAACCCATATTTCTAAATCATGTTACTACTGGATTTCGAGGAACTCAAATGGTTTACGAATGGATCATACTAAATATACCGGTTTTTACAAAACAAATGCGTATTATCGAAGTGTGAATGATTTTCATGACTAGGGATGGGATCGTCTAGTTATAATATTGGGACTGGGTTGGTCTGCGTTTGAGGAACGGGACACCCAGTGAGTTCATGTCCCCCTTTTCTTTAAACTGTTTTATTTTATAACATCGGGGGTGAAGTACATGTTACAAAATGATTACATACAATTGCAATTGGTATGGTTAGCTAAGGAATGAACTGTTAGATCATGTGAATGGGTAGGCGCATACTTAAGACCATTAATCCTCGTATAAGGACCGAGGGACATGAGTGATAGATCTATTTGGGTGTTGCGAGCCCCACCCATGAGCCCGCGGGTTGGACCATGAGGTGACTATGTCTTCCAGCCGGAAGCCCGGTACAAAATCTGCTAGGTTTGAGCCTTCCTACACCGTTGCACACATATTAATGTATTAGCTACACATTAATTGATCTGTTCAT
This sequence comes from Helianthus tuberosus, assembly GCA_030545235.1. Taxonomy (NCBI): domain Eukaryota; kingdom Viridiplantae; phylum Streptophyta; class Magnoliopsida; order Asterales; family Asteraceae; genus Helianthus; species Helianthus tuberosus. The sequence continues at coordinate 158,996,805 of CM060444.1, forward strand.
AGACGCTTCATACCGGGTTACCAAAGGAATACTTGCAAATGTTTACAGGATTATTGAAGCTCACAATTTATATATAACATGCCGAGAAAAATGATTTTACTATCTCTTCACACAACTTTTAAAAACCGGTTATTCAAAGGACTTATTTCAAATCTTTTACAAATAAACTATGAACTCGCTCAACTTTATGTTGATTTTTCGCATGTTTCTTTCTCAGGTTACTTTCTCAATTTATGGCACGGTTGGAATAGGAGAACCATTGGAGATTCGAGTACTTAGCAGGCGTTCAATTTCTAGAAGTCTTAGCTCATATACTTCCGCTGTGCAATGAAGATACCGGTCCAGTCACGCCAGCTCTGATAATTTCGAGGTGTGACAGGTATTAATTATCTTGTTTATTCCCATGACCTTATTCATAATAATGATAGTAATAGTATATTAAAATAAATTTCTGTTAGATTTATTGAACATAATATTTTGAAATAAAAGGGTAAATCACCAAAAGAAATAAAATTAATCAAAACATAAATTTTTCTGGATCCTTTAGAACAATTTTATTTTTAACTGAAAGGTTGAATCATTTTGGTTGTAAATATTTAGGACTTGATTCTTAATTTATCATTTTTATTTATTTAAAGAATCATAATAGATAATACAAAGTTTGGCGTTTCTAAACTTGATCATTAATGTATTAAGTAATGAAGTATTACTCTTATATCAGAATATACATACATATGAATCAAATATAGTTTAAGAAATGAGTTAACTATTAAATGATAAAATTCTTAAGTTATTTACTTGTCATATATACATGTTATGTATATATATTTTAAATTATATAGTTATACAGTACCAAATATTTTTGTACATATTTCTATTTTATGTATGAAATATCATTTGTTTCATTAATATACTTTATAAAATATAAAATACTTATATATTTTTCGCACACTTTCCATGTGTATGTAAATGTACATGTGCTTATATAATATAACAAAAGCATATGTAATAATATATAATATTTTCATAGTATCATTATGAAAAATTATGTTGTAATATTGTATTAAACAATAAATATGTTTTAAGTATGCTAAGATATTATATTTTAACAAAATAATATAATTATACGTCTTGTCAAAACCTTGACAAAAAGATACATGTTTAAGTTGAATTAAAAGTTTAGGTTATATCATAAAACATATTACTCGTAAAATAATATCTTATATTATGTTGTTTCAGAAGTATCATACCTGAATGGTGTTATCTTATATTAATATCTTTGACTAAGATATTAAATATTAATAGCATAATATTATTATAATGTTATTGAATTATATTCATATGAATATATGGATATGATACATATAATATATCATAAAATTTGATAAGGCATAACATTATTATTATATCACCTATAATTTTAAACATATGATAACTGTAAGATACATATAGTGGTAACACATATTGGGAATTCAAAATTCGTTAAATGACATAAAAATCATAATAGACATATTAAGATTTTATGTTCATAGGATAACACATAAGGTATCAATTTCCTAACAGCAGTGTTTAAGGTTTAGGTATTAGAAGAACACCTAAATGGCTTAAACAAGTGGTTTAGCTCTGATACCACCTTCTGTCACTACCCCCGACCCCACCCTAGGAGCGGGAGCCGTGAGCTAGTCAGATGGTATCGGTGTTTATTAATTTGGCAGTGGAATTTTCATCAGGACCATAGTTAGGAAATATTTTTATCAGAGTTAAACACCCAAATGTTTAAAATAGATAAATGGTATGAAACCCAAGTTTTTCTGATAATACATTTATAATATCCAAGTGGGACAAAACCCAATTTTCATTTGTAATATATTTATAGGGATAAACCTAATTATTGAAAACAATTCTCCTATTTTATTTAGGTAACTTTTATAGTCACTTTTCTAAGCCTTCAGTGCTCTCCAGCTGGCTTTTATTGGCTTCACACTACGTTACCTAAAACGCGTTTTAAAAACATTTTATCAGCAAGAAATACTAGCGAGTGCATCCCAGTTTAATCAAAACAAGATTTTATATCTTTATAGTATTGAGAGCGATTACAATGTTTATATCTACCCAATCACCACCCACGGTACTGTCAATCCTGACTTGTGGTCATGCTACTATTCAGAGTATAGTAACAAGTAATGTATACAAAACCCCAACATACCGACAGTAATTGTAGAATACATAGACTCAATCACTGTTATCATAATTTAAAACAATTGAGGTTTTGTTAAAACAGTTTGTTAGAAAAAGAGAACGACTCACATTTGCAGACTTAGGTATTTATATAGGCTTCCTGGTAATATTATAGCTTCATGTTGTCTTTCCTGTTTATTTATAAATTTTAAACAATGTACATGTGTTAGTGTAGGATCGTTTTGTGACCCAAACGAGTCGTTCAGAAGAGATTTTATCAGATTCAGATGCGGAAAATAAGAATCTAACGATGAAACAGCTTGTTTATCACTTTAATCCTCTTGTGTATTGATATAACAATGTTTACAATCGAAAGGAAAACCGGCAGCACCTCGGTATCACTCTTTGACAACTGTTCAAATGACAAGCCAACTAACCTATTTATACTATACATGATTTCGCTTGAGACTATACATAACACTTCAAGCGAAATCCTCTAGATCACTTCAAGCGAAACATGTGACAGTTGACTTTCAAGCAATTCTAACCAATCTGTTTCATGTATGCATGTAATATCACGTGAACTTGTTTCCATGATGTAAGTGATGATGTCATCATGACATCATGCTTGAACAACTTCGCAATGAACCCAAGACTCGATCTAAGACGAAGACGACAGATGAATGCACTAACAGACTCCCCCTCAGATGTTGACGAGTCTTAAGTGTCGAGTCTTCGCATCTTCAGTCTTTATCAGTCTTCTCGAACTCTTTGAAGTGTCTGACGCTGCAAGAATCCCCAAATCTTCTCTCTTTCTCTTTTTATCACCACCAGACTTCCCACGAACAATCTTTACTCGAATGTCTTCAGACTCCCCCTTTTGATATGCTGGGATCGCAGTCTGGCTTGTTGAAATCACACATTCCTCAGGTATCGGAACCTGGCACTCTGTCTTCAGATTCAGAATTGAAACTTTATTATTCCTGCACATTCTTAACCCAAAAATGAATTTCTAAATTTAACAATTTGAATACACCAACACTGACTCTCCCTTATATCACAAATAACTGATGAACCACTTGTTGATTTTAAAAACATATTTTGACAATTAAGACACACTCCCCCTCACATCAATGTCATCATGTTTAGCACTTGGAACTTTGAAAATCAGCTTTCCAACATCAGTTGCCAAAAATCTTTTTGAATTTTTCAAAAATTATGCTAAAACACACTGAAAATCTTTTTGGATTTTTTGAATGTAAAGAAATGCAGTAAAGAAATATTTACAGACACTATTTTTGTGAGTTCGTGTAAGAGGATCATATCAGTTTCTGAGACATATCACCAACACCGTTAAGCTATAAACATTTTTAGTTCTAAACGATTCACTTAGATTGTCAGTATACTGGTCCACTTAAATTTTCACACAAAGTTCAACTGATCCGAGATACGAAATTAATGTTTTAAGTACTTAAACTTAATCGCGTGTCCCACCTCAGAATATACTCCCGCATCCAGATCCCAATATTCAGTCTTACAGGTAATTATGACACAAATGATATCTGTATATAAATTAGGTCATGCGAGGGCCGAGGGATCTCAGGTCGATACTTCCGTATACGCAGAGAGATATCAGCTTCGACTTTAAGGAATGTCCCCTTTAGAGGATCTTTTAGCTACAACAGCAGCGACTATCAATTTTATTGTTTCATCAGCATGCTGAGGGTTTATGCTATGTTTCAAGCATTTGCGGAAAGTATTATCCAAGGACTAGGTCAGAACTACCGTTCAGCAGAAGTCCCGGAATAATACCCCAGACATCATTGAGTATAAAGACCTAGTATATCAGATTATGAGACCTTTCAAACGAGATTTCGGGGGTTACCCATATATCCGAGAGATGTTCCCCACGATATAAGCAAGTTTGAAATTTAGGTTTATATCTCGTCACAATCTACTAAATGTGTAAAAACCTACTGACACATCATCAGTGAGACTGTTTATCACTTTTTAACTTTCCATTTCTTTAGCATGTTGTGACAGTCCACTGATGTACTATCATTTCCTCTTATATGCAACAAAAACTCATTTTTCATTTTATCATGTTTTTGTCTTTTTCAAAATTTTCAAATGTTTTTGGATTTTCTGAAATTTTCTACTCCCCCTAAAATGCAAACACATTTTAGGAAATTTGAAAACAAACTATACAGAAAGTGACAACTGATATCAAATCACCTCAATTCGCCATCCACTTGGCATAAACAATCAGAACTCCCCCTTACACAAAACTATTTTCTCATTATGATTTCAAAACACTTAAGTTTGTTTTAACCAAAATGATTTTTCCAGAAAATAGGTTTTGTTTTAACCACTTGTAGGGTCTGGTTCATCATCTTGTTCATTCAATCACATATATGAGGATTACATCAAGTTCAAACTAATGACCTTGACGAATCACTTTGTAATATCCAACCTCTTACCACTTGTAAAAATATCCAAATCATATAACCACATGTAAGAATAAAACATCTACACAAACCATTTTACCACTCAAGATGCCGATTCCTGCTTCACACTTACCAACCTGGAAGCTCCGGCAATTCACAATATGTAAAATTTAACAAACTTTAAGATTCATTTACACAATCAATTTTTAAGAAAGATGCCGATTCCTGATCCACAATTACAAACTTGGGATCTCCGGCAAGTCAGGTTTTTCAATGAAAGAAAATATCCACCCAAGCCTGACCAGCCTTGGGTGTAACCTTCTCAACTTCACTAGGGGTTGGGCTATAAGTTGCCTTCTTTGTAGCATAAAATTCCTTTACCCCTTTAACCTTCCCATCAATCATTTTTCCAAAAAATTTCTTTACGTTTCCATTAAAAGCTTTCTCAACATCAAATTCATTCTTATCAGAATAAAATTGATTAGAGATCTCAACTTTTCCAACCTTTGATTTAAAATTCTCAGCTCTCAATGGTGGAAAATGAACATCATCCATTAGAGGCACTGAGTTTTCACTTTTTACCTCAACCTGTGGCTCCTCTGACTTTGTGGAGTCAGATTCATCGCCAGATTTTACATCTGATTTCTTAACAATCCAAGTTTGGTTGTCAAGATTTCCCCTTTTCTTGTAAAATCTTTTCGAACACTCACCAACTTCATAAGTAGAATTTTTAAACACTTTAAATCGTTCAGTTGGTGGTTTCGTATTATCAATAACTACTTCTTTGAGTTTTTCTGAGACTCCCTGTTTTGTATTGGTTGCTTTGGGACAGTTCCATGCAATATGACCAACTTCATTGCATCTGTAACAGGTTCTTGTCTCTTTCCTTTGAAAAGCTCCATTCTTCATCTTTTCAGCAAGAAACTCCTTGCTTGACTGTTTCCAGAATGAGCTCTTTGCTTCTTCTTCATGGCTAGTTCCTGCAACATATGTCATTTTTGATTTAAAATCTCGAACATATTTTTCATTTTTATAATTTTCAGGTGGAATAAAACCAAGTCCTTTCTTTTTGTAGCTACGATTGTGGTTTGGTTTCTTTTGAAAACCAGAACCAGAATTGTAACCCTTTTTCTTGTTCAAACGTTGTTGTACTCTTGAGGTGTAAGGTTTAGGTTTTACATTAAGATTTAAATCTTTTATTTCAGAAATATTAATTTCTGTCATTTTGAAAACCTTTTTGATCATGTCAAAACGAACACTTCTTATAGGAAATTCTTTATCAAAATATAATTTGTCAGAATCATTCAAAGTATATGCAACTTCAAATGTTTCATCATTCAAATTAGATTTTGACAACAAAAATTCTTTACTATACACCCGTTTTCCCGACGACTTTGAACTCTTTTCGGACGAACTCGAACTTTTGACTGACTGACACGAACTTTCGGATTCGGACTTTGACTCTGACTCCTCATCCTTATCCAACACCTGATCGACCACTCTTTTTATCAGTTCGGACTCATGATCCGTGTCGGACGCTGTGAACGTGACGTCAATACTATCCGGTAAAACATCGGTTATCTCGGATTCTAATTTAATATTGACCGCCTGTCTTAGTTCTTCCTCGTTAGGTTTTCTAGGCGAGTACCCTTCCCAAATCGGAGGCGGACACTTATTATAACAGACATCCTGTTTCTTACCAGTATCCTTTTTCTTCTTTGGCTTTGTTTCTTCACCTTTAAATACTTCAAATCCTTCAACTGTTGGATAAATTCTATCAATTATGTAGTCACAACCTTTGTAACTTTGCAGCAATCTTCTGATTCTTTCATTCTCAGTTGCTTCACTATCCAACTCTTTCTTCCACTTTGCACATTCTTCTATGTACAAGTTGATCTCTTTCTGCTTTGTCATCATAGTAGCATTCAACATCTTCAAAGCTTTCTCTCTTTCAGAGTTAGTCTTTTCCAGACTATTCACAGTTCTGTTCAATACATCATATGACTGTTTCAAATTTTTTACATCAAACAACAACTTTTCTTTCAACTTTTCTAACTCACTAAACCTCTCATCTTTCTCTATACATTGTTTACAAGACTCTAAACATGTAAGACAGGGTTTTGTGACTTCGACAATCTTCTCAACTTCAACTTTCTTTTCAACTTCCACAATTTTCTCAATCACTTTGACTTCTTTCAATTCTTTTGCAGCTTTCCTCTCTTTTAATTTCTTCAATTTTTCTGCAAAATAAAATTCAAAACTGTCAGAAGATAGATGAGTTTTTCCAACATTTATCTGTTCAAGCTCTTCATCATCACTGTTATCTGTTGAACTGTTTTCAGAGGAAACAGATTCTTCATCTTTTTCTTCATCATCAGATAACACAGCCATCCATTCTTTCACCAACTCTGGCCTTTTCACAATCTGAGCAATAAAAGCTTTAACATTAGAATCAGCTGGAATGTACTTGTCCCAGCTAAAACCATTAGCCACTTTCTCGTCATCTTGATCCATGATGCCATAGTAAGCCTTTTTGTTTGCATCTTCAATCATTCTTCCATGTGCCGTTTGAACTTCTTTTTGTTGATGCGGTTGATGAGTGATTTGCTGATAAATGGTTTTCCTATAATAATCATCTTTCCCAGACGACTCCTTTGCTCTTCTTGGCTCCTGATTCTTGCACTCTCTTTTAAAGTGGCCTTTCTCCCTGCAACGAAAACAGACAACTTTAGATTTATCAAATCCTAGATTAGAAAGGTTTGCATCCAAGAAATCATTTCTTCCTGTAACCAATCTAAATTTTTCTGCTCTCCTCAAAACACTAGCTAAGGCCCATTTAATATCCATCAGTTCCAGCTCCTCTGCATCGATTTGGTCATAATCTTCCTTTGTGAGCATTGGATTGCCAATTTTTCCGGCAATCAACCCTTCATAAGACTCTAATGCAGTGACCAATAATCCCATATGATGCTTTACAACTTCTTCAGAATAATTTTGAACATTTTGAAGATGTAAAGCTACATTACACTGAATCGAATGCCCATTTCCAGCAGATACACTTTGAACACTTGGAGGATTCACCGTTGAGAACCCACTAGTGTTGACTGATCCTTGACTGCTTGGTGTAGATTGATTTCCAGCACTAAATGCAGTTTGTATCTTTGGACTTGCTTCAGCAGTTTGAACATTTCCTTTATAGTACAATTTAATATCTTGTTGATGAGTAGAACTGTTCATTCTAGCAATTTTCTGCTGCTCCAGATCCTGTGCCTCCAACTTCTCTATAAACTGTGCAATCGATAACTTTTTAAACTGTCCAGAATTTTTCAATATCATCAGATATGTACCCCATTCCTGTTGCGGTAACGCATCAGCAAGCTTTTCAACCCATTCTGCTGGAGTTTTTGTAATCTTCAACTGTGACATGGTACGTACAAGATGACAGTATCTTTCAATAAGACTCTTTGTTGTTTCACCAGGCATGCACGTAAACAGTTCAAACTCCTTTTTCAACAAAGCTGCTTTACTCTGTAGCATTTCAGTACTTCCCTCAAATTTCTTTCCAAGAGCTTCCCAAATAGAATAAGCGTTTTCATCATGTTGAAGCAACACAAATATATCTTCTTTAACAGCTTGCTGTAACAGATTGATCATCATTTTTTCTCCTTTGTAACTTTCTCTTTCTTGCTCCGTGAATTCTGAAATTATTTTATCAGCTCCCATTGTATTCTTTGGCCTCTCATACTCAGTTTCGATGCTCTCCCAAGCTTTTAGATGATTCGCCTGAACCCAATTTTCAAACCGTTTCTTCCATCCGTGATAATCTTCAATTCCCATAAGCTTCGGGGGTTTTTGCATTGTTCCGGTTTCGTTTTCTGCATTCATGTTTTGAGCAATTGAAGCTGGAGTAGTCGAGGGTGTAGCAAATGCGTTGTAGAACTCGGAATCCATTTTTTTTAGCAACTTGAATCTCTTGTAGAAACCGACAAGTACCTAACAAATGGCAACACACCAACAAAACACAATCAGTTTAAAGATTTATCAATTAATCGAAACAAATTGATACTCGGACTGATGACTATTTTGAGCGGATTGAAGGTTGACACACTGTGCAGACTGAATGACCTAGATCGAATTCGATTGACCTGACCCTTTGAAACCTTTGAACTTCAAACTGTACGAAACTTTCAAGCGAGTCGATGACTTTAATACGCGACTTGATCACACAAAAACGACTTGACTGATCAAACGTACTGATCGAACCGTGCTAATCGACACAAACTCCAAATCGGACAAAAACACCAAAATACAAACCACGCGACCTGAAGATTCTATTCAAACAATTTGAACTAAAATTGCACACGACTCGATCAACTAACGCATGTAAACTAATATGTCACAAACTATTTCAAAACACACTAAAAACGACAAATGTATTACTATTTTAATCGGTGAACATACTAAACAATCATATCTCATGTAAAATAATACGAAGTCAATATTAAATCTATGATTATGCCCAACAACTAACACATACACTTTAAAACAATATTCACCATAAAACAATCAATACACCCACTAAAACTGACATCTTCTTTTAATTAAAATCTGATTGGACCGACTTGATCAGATAACATGCAAAGCCGACAACTTCATTAAACCAATTCACATGCAACCGATTATCTTGTTATTGGAAAACTAATATCATATGCAAATCTCGAACAGAACCAACTGACACACTTTAATACCTATCACATGCATACCAACAATTTTTTTTTTATATTTCACACATATCGATGAACTTTCTTTTAAACAATTTAAGCAGTCGGTATATTCAAGCAGAATCAAGTAATATTTCAAGCGAAATCATCAAGATTGTCATATTCAAGCAAGATCATCAACATATTTTCAAGCAAAATCTGAATTATATGCACTTTCAAGCGAGATTATCAAGTACACTCAAGCGAAATCATGATATTTGTGAATACAAGCGAAATCAACAAGTAAGTTTCAAGCGAAATCTGATGAAGTCAGCAAAAACGATCTGATTTTGGTCCGATTGAACAAGATTTAAGCCGATTTTAGATCTGAAACTCTCAAGGGTTTGTTAAAACATGTTTACGCACATTATGTGAAAATTTGAGCCGATTTTATCCGTAAAAAATTTTAATTTTTGAGAAAGAATGGTGTAGAAACAGAAAAAAATGATGAAAACGAGCTGTTTTTGCGAAATCTCTTCCTCCTGAGCTCTGATACCACTTGTAGGATCGTTTTGTGACTCAAACGAGTCGTTCAGAAGAGATTTTATCAGATTCAGATGCGGAAAATAAGAATCTAACGATGAAACAGCTTGTTTATCACTTTAATCCTCTTGTGTATTGATATAACAATGTTTACAATCGAAAGGAAAACCGGCAGCACCCCGGTATCACTCTTTGACAACTGTTCAAATGACAAGCCAACTAACCTATTTATACTATACATGATTTCGCTTGAGACTATACATAACACTTCAAGCGAAATCCTCTAGATCACTTCAAGCGAAACATGTGACAGTTGACTTTCAAGCAATTCTAACCAATCTGTTTCATGTATGCATGTAATATCACGTGAACTTGTTTCCATGATGTAAGTGATGATGTCATCATGACATCATGCTTGAACAACTTCGCAATGAACCCGAGACTCGATCTAAGACGAAGACGACAGATGAATGCACTAACAGTTAGTAAGATAACCCAATTTACATTAGCCATACACTCGAGACAGAACTCCAACGAACTAAGTCAGGAAGAGCCTTGACATGCGTTAAGGAGCCCTAGATCAATTGGGTAGAGTAACCAATACGTAACCAGGGGTTATAATACTTACAACGAGGCAGAGCTTCGCTTATTATGGGGTATTAGGCTATAGCTTTTGCCTATCAGAATTGAGAGAGATTTCAGAGAAAATGAACGAATTGAGATAAGGCAGGAGCCTCCTTATATAGGCTGTTCGGAGGGCGAGTCGCGGCCCGCGACTCCTTCCTTCTTCGGTTTCTCGGCCCGCGAGGACCATAAGGTCGGCTATAGGGTTGCTGAGTCATGAGGGTAGTGTTGACACATGTAGGACACGTGGCTTGTTTGTTTGCCTGACAAGTAACGGGGCCTCGCTCCCCACGAAGACTTAGGCTATCTGGGTCGCGGCCCGCGAGCGACCCAGAATATTTGTTTTTCTTGATTTTATTAATATAAATTTTATTTAGGTTCGTTTTTTCACACACGGGGTGTATCTAGGAACGTTTAGGGGTGTTTCTCGAGGGTTGTTACATCTTCCAATACAATCTTAACTGCTTACTAATTCATCTTATTATCAATTTCTTCTAAAACTGATTTCTCGAATTTTATAAAATTTGACTATCTAATTTATGGGTGTTGACCAGGAATCTTTTTGGGTTTCATGTTAATAGAGTGCTGATTAGAAAAACAGACGGTTACGATTCATCCTCAAGCTTTTGTATGTTAAACGGGCCTGCTCATCTTGTTATTGCGACACGTTTTTTAAAGGAAAACTTGATATAAAAAACCACACCTAGTTAGAAAATCCGAACCGGGAACAAAAAAAAAATAACATGCTAATTAACGGGTTTTTGAGCCACGCTATCCAATCTAACTTAATTTGCAGTTACGAGAAGACAACCATAAAAAAGACCGATATAATCAAATCGAATAGATGATTTTCGATTTCATGCTAATGGCCAAAAAGAACTTCATTCTGGGCTCTTAAAATAGTCCTTCACGCTGTAAAAATGGTAGCCTTAACATCTATTTTCATTTTTGACCATCTTGACAAATCCAACCAATCTAATATGTTTTTCGGCCCCATATAGATAGGGAAATCCACTTCTAACCATTGACTAACAGAGTTCCAAATCTTCATAGCTAAATGACAGGCTCGAAAGATATGATCCAAAGTTCCATTGAATTTGAAAAAATCAAACATAAAATAAAGGGAATATTTATACCTTTAAGAGTTAGATTATATCTTGTAGGAAGAGGATCCAAGAGGGAACCCAAATTAAAATATTAACCTTCCTAAGAAGATATTTGTTCCATCTAGTTGGATGAATTCCATCAGAAAACACCCGATGATCAAGAATCTAACACCTTTGACCGACAACATCATCATCATGCTCCAAATCCCATATCCACTTATCGTTAGACTCTATCAAATAAATTGAAGAAAGAATCAAGCACATATCAGATAGTTGAGTTTCCTCCATCCCACCCTCGGTGGCCTTCTCCTATTTCACACCCAACTCGAATTTACAACCATCTCATTTATCAAGCAATCTTTATTGTTTACTAACCTCCAAATTACATAATATGGGAAATCTCGAGCATAAACTAGAATCTCCAATTCATACATTTGTTTATTTTTATCTATGCTTTGATGCAAAGTTTATAAGAATTTGAGTCATATTCTATAAATATTTTCAAAAGCCAAATATGGCTTAGTTTTTGTAATATTTATATCGAATCATCATTTAAAAAAATGGATTACAAGTGAATATATATATATATAATGGGGTCTAGAGTGAATACTAGTGAATTTATGAACTGAGTGAACAAATCCTGGCCATTGATTTACATCATCAAATCGTGAAATATACTAGTGTATTTTTATCATCAAATCCTAACTATTGATTTACACGTGTGTATTAATGATCAAGGGCTAGGATTAGTTCACACAGTTCACTATCAAGGGGGTTGTTCACAAATGAACCTAACCCTATATATATATATAGATATATATAGTGTAAGTATATGGAGAAAACCAATTTTATTGAGAAAACTTAGCAAACTAGAATATGTGGACCACATTCATCCACATCACCTCATCCAAACCCATGCTTTAAGGGTATTTTGGTCTTTTTGTTCTTTTCTTTGAAGAATGTGCTTTCTACTTTTCACCAACTAACACATTTCCCCACCATCCACACTCGATTATACCCCAACCCATCATCCATCACCTTTTTGTACTTTATCTTCTTAAGAAACCTTTTCTTTTTCAAAACTCCATTGTTCTTTCTTCATCTTGTTCATTCTCTCTCTTCTGTACATTCACCATCAAACCATCATCATCCATTCTCTCATCCTCTCTCTCTCTCTTCATGTTTCAATATAAACACCAAGAACACATACACAAGTGTGTGTGAGAGAAGCAAGCCCGAATCGTTATTGTTAAAGAAAGAGAAACACCAAAAACACACACACAAGCGTGTGAGAGAAGGAGAAACAAGATTCTCCATCGTGTTCATGAAGAACACCAAGAACACACACACAAATGTGTGAGAGAGAAGCATGCTGAAATCATGTGGTTGCATGAGTTTCTAGAGAGGGAAAGTTATTGGAACACCAAGACCAAAAACACACACAAGTGTGTGAGTGAGAAGCAGGTCAGAAATCATTTGGTTCATGGGTTTTAGAGAGAGAAAGTTGTTAGAACACCAAGAACACACACAATTGTGTGAGAGAGAAGCAGGTCAGAAATCGTTTGGTTACATGGGTTTTGGTTGAGAGAAAAACTTGTTAGAACACAAAGAACATACTCACAAGTTGAATTATTTTGTGTGTGTATTAGTAAAATAGATTTGATAGTTTGTTGGGTATTTTTTTATTTTAAATGTATTAAAAAAATTTAGAATTGAGATAATGATTGTTGTTGTTGTTGTTGTTGTTATATATTACTTACATTTAAAAAGTCCATAATATAATCTTTGATACAACAACAACAACAACCATACCCAGTAAGTCCCACATATAGCCGAGTAATATAATCTTTGATGATCTCGTTTATTTTACAAAAAAAAATTGTGTTTGGTTTGGTTGCTTGTTTGAGGCTTTTGATCTGAACAGTAACTGTTTTTGTTAGTTTGATTGCTTGTTTGGGGCTTTTGATCTGAATACTACCTGTTTTTTGTGTTATACTAGGCGGTAACACATGTATAGGCATGTTACATGTGTTACAACAAAAAGTTTACACATGTGTAACACGTAACACATGTTATACATGTGTTACCACTCTAGTGTAACACAAGTTACAAACATGCGTTACATATGTGCAAGCCCCTATATGTTGCTTGTTTGGGGCTTTTGTTTATCCTATATGTTATAACATGTGTTACCTTTAGAAACTTCATAATTTATTCATAATATCTCGTTTATTTTAAAAATAAAAAGTAGTGTCTTTTTGTGGGATAATTAGATACATATATTACATGTTATTTATAGTTACCCCAACCCTTTTTGGACACAAAGGGGGCTGCACATATGTAACACATGTTTGTAACTTGTGTTACATTAGAGTGGTAACACATGTATAGCCACATTACACATGTTACATATAGTTGTTACACGTGTTACAACAAAACTTTACACAAGTACACATGTTATAACATATACCGATGTACTTGTTTTGTTCTTAGGTGAATGGATGTTTTGTGTTCAAGATGAAGATGGTTACCAAGGAGCAAAGCATATTGTTTTGAAGTAACAATGAAGGAATCTTTTTTTCAAAACAATGGACAATTCTAATATGTGTAACACATCCTAGAATTGCCTATTGTTTTGAAGTAACAATGAATTTATCTTTTTTTCAAAACCCCTTAGGATAAGGGCTACATGTGTAACACATGTACAACTGTCAGAAATCTAAAGAAGGCAGATGTGTAACACATGTTACAATTGCTTATTGTTTTGAAGTAACAGAAAAGGTTGTAACATAAGAGCTACATGCGTAACCATATATTAGGTAAGTATGATACATATGTAATATATCTACTAATTTGTTTGTCTGGTAAGTAGCATCGAACGCTAGCACATCGCCAAAAGCCTTGTAGTTTAGCTTGGATATCTCATCAGCCCAAAACACAGCCTTCAACTTCCCATCAGATACAACAAAGTCGTAGTAGAAGTGTGGAAGATAAGTATATGAGACTAGTGTAACAAATTAAAGGGACAAACGATACACTTCATGTTACATATGTACCTAGACTTGTTATTAACAATGTTATTAGTAGATGAAAAAACTGCATTAATGTATATTTTTTTACATTGAACCCAACTTATTGGTCATAAGTCTTACACATGGCAAGAAGTTCTTCCAGTGTGACGTATGATTTAACAATAATAGGATGATATTGCTCGTTGACATTCGGTGTCCACAATTTAGTGCCATTAGATCCTCGTAAAGATGGTAACATGGAGTATGTTCTAGATCATCTGTGGACATAGGGACGGATGTTAGTATAAGTTTACGTGTGTTATGAACATTATAATACGTTTAGCACCCTAGGGTAACAAAAAAAGATCACACATGACACTTGTCGCCATGTTACACATGTTAGTTGTGTGTGCACATGTAACATCTTCTCTACAACGTGTGTAACATCCTTAAAAGTTATGTTCCTACTCTGCTTTATATTTTGTAAGTACTTATAGGTAAACATGTTTTAAAGATACAACCTGTAACATGTGTTACACCGAAATGTTACACAAGTGTTTCCAGTTTACACATGTTACATCTTGTGTAACTCTGCTTTATACTTTGTAAGTGTTTCTAGTTTCCAGTTTAAACATTTTTTAAAGATACAACATGTAACATGTAAGTACTTATAGGTAAACATGTTTCAAAGATACAGCCATATCACCTTACAAGTTATATGTTTTGCTGACAAACGCCATGTCACACATGTTACACACTATAGAGTGAAACAACAGTATTGAACGCTGCTACATATTTCCCATTCTGTCGTAACATGTGTAACCTTTTTGGGGGGTATCGATGTTGTAGGTTTATACAGACTTAGATATATACAAATGATCCAAAAATGATCATAGATGTGTTACCCTCTAGTGTAACATAAGTTACAAAACATGGCTTACATATGTGCAGCCCCGTTTTTTGGTAACAAAGGGGTTGAACATATGTAACACATGTTTGTAACATGTGTTACACTAGAGGGTAACTTCTGTACAACGTCAAAGGTATCCACCACCTGCCCTTCATTGACTTCTTGTTCCCCTTCTTCATCGGTTTCTCCATATACCTTCTTTTGCTTTATGGCCACCTTTTGTCGCATCCGATATTGTGGTTATCTTTCTTCCTGCCAAGATCCCTTCTCGTTTGGCTGCAACTGCTATGGTCAAGTCGTAATAACACAAGTTACAGTCCAGTATTTTTAATCTACTAATTAAAAAAATAGTAGTAACATAACTAATTGTTGGGATTGAACCCTGCCAGAGGAACAGATAATGAAAAGCCAAAACATCATCAGTCCCTCCTCAAACAAGTTTGCAAAACCTAAAAAAAATACCAAGTTTGCAAAAAGGAGTTGGAGTCCACCCAGATCACCTGTGAAAAATGGGTGGAATCATGCAAAGGGTATGAGGTTATGCTTGAAAAACAGATTAAAAGCAATGTAAAATTTGGTGTTGGTTATAGAAAACATGATGATGAAAACACTGCTTTTGAAAAATCTGTTCAAACCACTGATGTAACAACTGAGTTCATCCCCACAAACAAGAATGGCCAAGAAGTGAAAATCACTGATAAACTTGGTAACAAAATCACACTTGACAGACCAATGGGATCCTCTACTTTTGAGGAGCTTGAAAATTATCAGTTTAAACCAAAATGGTCTGATGAGTGTGATATTCTTGAAAATTTCAAGCCCATGGACTTTACATCAACTGATGGTGTTAAAGCTCCAAAAGCTAAAGTCATTCCTCTCAAGGACATCCCAACAGAGGTTAAAACCTCTGCTGCAAAGGAGTCCGAAAAGAGAAAGAAGAAAGAAAAGATCAATAACCTGTTTTGTGAATTATGTGAGAAAAGGAATCATCTAACAAAAGACTGTTTCCATTTAAAAGCTTATGATTTGAACAAAACAAGTGTCATTGTTCCAGCTGAAAGCTGCATTGTTTGTGGTAAAACAAACCATAAAACTCAAGCATGTGTGTATCTCAAAAACTTTGATGTGAAAAAGAATGAGTACATTGCTAAAACATCCTTGAGTCCATCAACATCATCTGTCAAATTCACATAAAAGATAATTGTGAGGAGATTTGTATGGTATCTCGATGGATACTTCGGCCATTTGAGCGACCTTTTTGGAAGATGGTATTGATTTTGGTTTAGATTTTGATTTTGATTTTGACTTCGTCATTTTTATGAAGAAGGATCGGAGAGTGATTTGGGAAGAAAGGTTGGAAACTGCTTTGAGAAGAGAACTTTGGAATTCAATTCGACAGTGTAAAACCCTGTTTGGGGGTTTTGATCAGGGTTTTATTTAGGAAAAAGTGATCGCTGATGTGGCAGCGGTTACAAAGATCTGAGAGCTAAAAACTGACCACATGCCAACCTCTGATGAAATGGATGAAAATGGAGAACAGTTGTTTTAAGAGCCACTGATGAAGCAAGCATCAGTGGTTACAACGGTAGTACTGTGATAACAGTGGATGATTTTTACAATTAGTGGATAGCATATCAGTGGATAAAACACTGATTTTGAGCATCAGTGCTTGCCAAGCAAAATGAGGATCAGTGGTTGACTTTCAGCAGTGGATAGTAATTAGAAAACAGACGTTTGTACAAAACAGTGGTTAAGGGTAATATAATGGTAATGATTTGAAAGACCAGTATGTCAACAACTGTTTTGAGAGTTTTTCATTCAGGGTTTTGCCACATGTCAATTTCACATTTTGAAGCTTTTACAACTTCTTGACAGTGGTTTAGTACCCCAGATGATGAGAACTTTTTGCAAAGGCAACTCATTTTCGTTTAATATCAGATTAAAACATGAGTGCCCCAGTAGTTTAAGCACTGTTTGGCAGTCAACCTTTGATTAGTGTTTAAAACAAACCTGAGTATGACATGACCTTGACATATGTACCATATCCTTTTAACCCATTTATGAGGACAATAATACCAACAAAAATAAGGCACTATATCCTGACAGGTAACAGAACTATTGCCAACAAAAACAAGCAAAGGTTCAAAATATATTATTCTAAAAAAAACGAACAATATATCCTGGTTATTTGAGAAAATCCTTTGTAAAAAAATGGTTAAAGACTTTTCTGAGAACAGCATAAAAAAGGATCTGGTATATATAAAATACGTAATCATATCATTCTCAAGTTTATGAAAATGGTCAGTGGTTTGATAGCAGTGGTAGGAAATTTTGAATACATTTTGACCACTGTTTGGTACCATTTTCTTATCAGTTGATTGCAAACATGAGGACACATGGACACATGATTTTTGAAGACCCTGTTATAGATCTCGTTACCATGTGATGATTTTGAAAATTTGTCTATTCCTCTTGAAGTTCATTCACCGGAATTACCATTTTTACCTAAACCTTTTCTTGAACAGATGAATGCACACAGTTGCTTAATGACCATTATTACCCCGAACTTTGACTCTTAAGCGTTTTATGTTTATATTCTTTTCTTCTGACTTCAAAAGTTTTGAGATAAACACACTTCTGAGTTTATGTGAATTTTCTTCTTCCCTTTTTACCCTTCCCATTTATAAGTAATGAATTACTTACTGGGAAGTCTTTGTTGAGAGAAGCCTTAATCCAATATCATTTTGCAGTAATGTTTTGAGAAATTTGGTCATATTTGTAAATTTTGTTTTTTTAACCAATCTCTCATTACCTATGATACGGACTAAGTTGACCCCTGGTTTACTTAATGTATTTTCAATAGAGTTGATTTATTCCTTTTGAGGATCTCAACCTGTTTTTCAACACATAAGATCTAAATGACTAAAGTTTTACTTTCCCTCTTTTTACGTTAGCAAAAACACTAATGTTTTTATGAACATAGGCTTTTGTTAATCTGAGGTTCATACTTTAACATTTAATATAATGAAAACATCACAAACGTCATAACAACAGTTGAAATCAATTTTGAAAAGAAGAGATAATACCATAGTTTAACAGATACGTTTTCAGATCTGAAAACTATGAGTGACTTGTGCATGATATCACTTGTTTTGTAAGATTTGTGTGTCATGTGACATCTTGGTTGTTTTACAGAGTATTTGAATAACAACTTTAAGTATTATCACCCGTTACTCTGTTTTTCAACTGAATACAACCAACCTTAGTATCAATGAATTTTGAGCCGAACGGTTATGTCAATTTGACTGTTAAATCGAAATTGACTGTCCAGGCTCTGATACCAATTGTTAAGATCTTAGGCTCTCATGATTGTGTTAGTTTGCATAATTTGGACAAATCAAACAGAAATGAACAGAAATTTAAGTGCAGCGGAAGTTAAAACAAACTTTGTGAACACAATCAAAGGAGAAAAATAGTTTGATAAACATTTGCTTTTCACAGAGTCGGAAGATTACAATTCAAAGCAAAAGATTACATTGCAAGCTTACAAACTAAGCTCCCCCTCAGCCTGATACTACAGTGGTTGGTTGCACAAGATGAAAGGATTGAATTGAGGAGAAGAACTTACTCAAAACGATCAAATGTAACAGTACAGAATACTGCTCCATTTATAGACAATCCAAACCGCTGAGGCATCTCAGCTGACGTCACCATGAAAGCGACGTCTAACAGCCTAACAACCTGTATCTACTGTTCTTATACAAACACTGCTAAACCTAACCACTGACTATACATAAAACAGATGACATACTAAACTACTGCTTTCTCTTTACATCAGTGCTTTCATCAAGGTTGATCAGTCCTTGATTGGGCAGTGCTTTGTCACCAGTATATTGTACCAGCAGTGTTTTCTCCTCAGCAGTTTTCTGGTTTCATCAGTAGTTAGAAGAACAGCAACAGTTGTATCCGGGCAGTGGATGTAAGACCATCAGATGTTATAATCACTTTCAAGGGAGAAGACTTAGTGTATACTGCTGCTTATTGTGAATCCACTGTCATGATCCGGTTTTGGCTTTTCATTATCTGTTCCTCTGGCAGGGTTCAATCCCAACAATCTCCCCCTGGAACAGATAATGCCAAAACCTTTCATTATTCTGGATCTTTATTCCTCATCAGAAGTTCTTTGACTTGTTCTTTAAATTTCAGCTCAAAATCCTGAGAACTTGTATCATCTTCATCCCGGCACAGTGTAAGCTCAAGGAGATCTTGTAGATCTTCAACACCCAGGCCTAGTGCTTGATTCCTTGATATATGCTTCACTTCACCATTGATTCTGACCAGAGTCAATACATGGGTCTTTTGATCAGAGAGCCACTTTAGTATTTTTAAACCAAATGGGTTTCTTGGGAGAGATTTATTTGCTGATGAGCTTTGAGATATTGGCCTTGAGAAAAATTGTAAAGCAGTATCCTGAACCTCAGACATTCTTTTGAAAGCTTCTTCTATGACTTCATTTGCTGCAGCTATATCTTCAGCAACTTCTTTGTCAATTTGCTCTTGTGTCTTTTGTTGATCAAGCTCACTGTCTGAGATATCTGCTGAAATGTTTGGTGATGCAGGTTTAGTTAGTACCTTTTTGAAAAGCTTTTGAAGGCTCACTGAACTATCTTCTTTTAGACCCATTTTCTTGATGGCTTCTGTGAAGTATTCAGCTTCCTTTTCTTTTTCTTCTTCACTGGTCAGCAGTTTCCCTTTCTCTTGGTTTATCACAAGGCTCGGGCTAACTTTTGATGTGATCAGTGTTTTGAGAGCATCCAGCTGTTGTTCTATCTTGTTGTAGTCTGGCCTTTTAGAAGTGCCTGAGACTGTTATCTTTCTTTTCTTCAGCCCTTCATAAGCTTCATCAGTATGCTGCTTTGACCATTTTGATATGGCATTGGCAGTGTCCACTTTTGCATCCACCAACTCCTGTTTCTTCCTTTTGTACTCAGAAGTAAGATCAGCAATTAGCTTTTTGTACTTGTTCCAATTTGGAGCTGTCTTCTTCTTGCTTGGATTATTTTTAACCCTTTCAATCCTGTTTGCTTCATGCTTCAAGGCAACCAGTGGCCACTCTTCAAATTGGTTTTCTTCAGCTTGATAGAATTTTTCTTTCATTATATATGCAAGATACTCTTTTCTCATTGGTTTTCGTTGATCTACCTTCTCTTTGCTCAGATCTTGTGCATAGTTTTCCATCAGCTTGACTTTTGAGAGTAAAAATTCCAATTTTTCAGCAATGGCTTCATCACCTTGATCTTTGCATTCGAGCTTAGCTCTGATCTTTGCTTGCCTTGCTTTCATCTCAAGATATTCATCCATGTCTTCTGGAACTACAAAACCTATGAGAGAAGGAAATCTTCTTTTTGAAGGATCATCCTCAGTGTAAAATTGTCTCATCTCTTTTTTCACAGCTTCTAGTTCCAGTGGATATTTAGCAGCAACAGGATCATACTTTTCATCAGTAGGCTGAGTTGTTTCTCTTTTTCTTTTGTGAAGCTTTACTGATGTAGAGGGTTTTGGTTGTGAGGTAGGAATGATGAGAGCAGTGGTGGATGGTTGACTAACAGCTGTTGAAACAACTGGTGTTTCAACCTCTGTTGTTATTACAACTACTGATGTGTCAGTAGATGTCTTCTGCTTTTGAGCAGGGGATGAAGGTGGTGAGGTAGTTTTTGATGGTGGTGGTGAATCATCAGATATGAAAATCCTTCTCCTTTTTATTATAGGAGAGGCTGATGATGTCTTGGGTGGCTCAGTGGTGGTAGATGGGGTGGCAGTGGTTTGTGATTGACTAACAGCTGTTGAAACAACTGGTGTTTCAACTGCTGTTGTCATTACAACAGATGTTTTAACATCCGTTGTCTTCTGTTTTATGACAGGAGGTAATGGTGGTAGGACAGTGGTTTTGGTGGTGTGTGGTGAAGTTGTGTGTGTTGATGAGATGACAACTGTTTGACTACTGCTAGCAGTTTTTGTAACTACTGGTGTATCAGCTGTTTGGATGGAAATATGAGATTTTATGGTTTGAGATTTTGACCCTGTTGAGGATTTAGATGGCTGTTTTTCTTGTTCTGGTTCAATATACAGGCCATCTTCAATTCCCTTTTTCTTCAACTGGATTTTCTCCCCCTTTTTGGCATTATCTGGAAGGGGTTTATCCATGAAGAAGATGGTTGAAGGAACTTTTTCACCATGGGCAGTCTTTTGTATGCTGGCCTTTATAGCCTTGATGTCTGCTTGAGTATCTTTAAATCTTGACTCCACCATGTTTGTCAGCATTTGTACATGTATAGCATGCTGCTGATCAGCCATTTGTTTTTGTTTTTCAAGCATGGGTTGAAAGATATTCCAGAGCTCATTTGCAGCAATTGCATGTGGTGGAGCAGATGCTTGAGATGGAACAGGTGCTTGTGGTGGAACAGCAGTGGATTGTGCTTTTTGAGCTTTTAAAATCTCTTGCACCATATCCTTTATTTCAGCAACTGAGGTTTCCAGTTTTTCAACTCTTCCCGTCAATTCCTGGTATTTTGAATCATCACCCACGTTAGTAAGATCATCTGAATCCCCACCAGCAGTGGTTGTATCAATGTGTGACTTAGGAACTGAGTCCCAAAAATCACTCATTGATGCCCCTTGTTCTTGGTACTGGGGACTTCTTCCTTCAGCACTTGTTAACCTTGTAAAGGTACCAGTGGGCATAACAAACTCACTGGTGGTTTTCAGAGGTGCTATTGAAGAAATTGCCTTCAAGGGAGTCTTACTAATGAAACAACTGTCCAACTGAAGATCTGTTGATCCATCAGTTGTAGTTGCTGCTCCACTTGAACTACCACCGAGAGTTACTTGTAACTCAGGGGGTGTAACCTCCTCAATTGTTGCTGGGATAGCAGGAGTAGTAGCATCAGACCCAGTCACTTGTGGGAGTATACTCTCAGTGACATCAAAAGTTAGCCCGAGCCTTGTGATAAACCAAGAGAAAGGGAAACTGCTGACCAGTGAAGAAGAAAAAGAAAAGGAAGCTGAATACTTCACAGAAGCCATCAAGAAAATGGGTCTAAAAGAAGATAGTTCAGTGAGCCTTCAAAAGCTTTTAAAAAAGGTACTAACCAAACCTGCATCACCAAACATTTCAGCAGATATCTCAGACAGTGAGCTTGATCAACAAAAGACACAAGAGCAAATTGACAAAGAAGTTGCAGAAGATATAGCTGCAGCAAATGAAGTCATAGAAGAAGCTTTCAAAAGAATGTCTGAGGTTCAGGATACTGCTTTACAATTTTTCTCAAGGCCAATATCTCAAAGCTCATCAGCAAATAAATCTCTCCCAAGAAACCCATTTGGTTTAAAAATACTAAAGTGGCTCTCTGATCAAAAGACCCATGTATTGACTCTGGTCAGAATCAATGGTGAAGTGAAGCATATATCAAGGAATCAAGCACTAGGCCTGGGTGTTGAAGATCTACAAGATCTCCTTGAGCTTACACTGTGCCGGGATGAAGATGATACAAGTTCTCAGGATTTTGAGCTGAAATTTAAAGAACAAGTCAAAGAACTTCTGATGAGGAATAAAGATCCAGAATAATGAAGGGTTTTGGCATTATCTGTTCCAGGGGGAGATTGTTGGGATTGAACCCTGCCAGAGGAACAGATAATGAAAAGCCAAAACCGGATCATGACAGTGGATTCACAATAAGCAGCAGTTTACACTAAGTCTTCTCCCTTGAAAGTGATTATAACATCTGATGGTCTTACATCCACTGCCCGGATACAACTGTTGCTGTTCTTCTAACTACTGATGAAACCAGAAAACTGCTGAGGAGAAAACACTGCTGGTACAATATACTGGTGACAAAGCACTGCCCAATCAAGGACTGATCAACCTTGATGAAAGCACTGATGTAAAGAGAAAGCAGTAGTTTAGTATGTCATCTGTTTTATGTATAGTCAGTGGTTAGGTTTAGCAGTGTTTGTATAAGAACAGTAGATACAGGTTGTTAGGCTGTTAGACGTCGCTTTCATGGTGACGTCAGCTGAGATGCCTCAGCGGTTTGGATTGTCTATAAATGGAGCAGTACTCTGTACTGTTACATTTGATCGTTTTGAGTGAGTTCTTCTCCTAAATTAAATCCTTTCATCTTGTGCAACCAACCACTGTAGTATCAGGCTGAGGGGGAGCTTAGTTTGTAAGCTTGCAATGTAATCTTTTGCTTTGAATTGTAATCTTCCGACTCTGTGAAAAGCAAATGTTTATCAAACTATTTTTCTCCTTTGATTGTGTTCACAAAGTTTGTTTTAACTTCCGCTGCACTTAAATTTCTGTTCATTTCTGTTTGATTTGTCCAAATTATGCAAACTAACACAATCATGAGAGCCTAAGATCTTAACAATTGGTATCAGAGCCTGGACAGTCAATTTCGATTTAACAGTCAAATTGACATAACCGTTCGGCTCAAAATTCATTGATACTAAGGTTGGTTGTATTCAGTTGAAAAACAGAGTAACGTGTGATAACACTTAAAGTTCTTATTCAAATACTCTGTAAAACAACCAAGATGTCATATGACACACAAATCTTACACAACAAGTGATATCATGCACAAGTCACTCATAGTTTTCAGATCTGAAAACGTATCTGTTAAACTATGGTATTATCTCTTCTTTTCAAAATTGATTTCAACTGTTGTTATGACGTTTGTGATGTTTTCATTATATTAAATGTTAAAGTATGAACCTCAGATTAACAAAAGCCTATGTTCATAAAAACATTAGTGTTTTTGCTAACGTAAAAAGAGGGAAAGTAAAACTTTAGTCATTTAGATCTTATGTGTTGAAAAACAGGTTGAGATCCTCAAAAGGAATAAATCAACTCTGTTGAAAATACATTAAGTAAACCAGGGGTCAACTTAGTCCATATCATAGGTAATGAGAGATTGGTTAAAAAAAAAAAAATTACAAATATGACCAAATTTCTCAAAACATTACTGCAAAATGATATTGGATTAAGGCTTCTCTCAACAAAGACTTCCCAGTAAGTAATTCATTACTTATAAATGGGAAGGGTAAAAAGGGAAGAAGAAAATTCACATAAACTCAGAAGTGTGTTTATCTCAAAACTTTTGAAGTCAGAAGAAAAAAGTATAAACATAAAACGCTTAAGAGTCAAAGTTCGGGGTAATAATGGTCATTAAGCAACTGTGTGCATTCATCTGTTCAGGAAAAGGTTCAGGTAAAAATGATAATTCCGGTGAATGAACTTCAAGAGGAATAGACAAATTTTCAAAATCATCACATGATAACGAGATCTATAACAGGGTCTTCAAAAATCATGTGTCCATGTGTCCTCATGTTTGCAATCAACTGATAAGAAAATGGTACCAAACAGTGGTCAAAATGTATTCAAAATTTCCTACCACTGCTATCAAACCACTGACCATTTTCATAAACTTGAGAATGATATGATTGCGTATTTTATATATACCAGATCCTTTTTGATGCTGTTCTCAGAAAAGTCTTTAACCATTTTTTTACGAAGGATTTTCTCAAATAACCAGGATATATTGTTCGTTTTTCTTAGAATAATATATTTTGAACCTTTGCTTGTTTTTGTTGGCAATAGTTCTGTTACCTGTCAGGATATAGTGCCTTATTTTTGTTGGTATTATTGTCCTCATAAATGGGTCAAAAGGATATGGTACATATGTCAAGGTCATGTCATACTCAGCTTTGTTTTAAACACTAATCAAAGGTTGACTGCCAAACAGTGCTTAAACTACTAGGGCACTCATGTTTTAATCTGATATTAAACGAAAATGAGTTGCCTTTGCAAAAAGTTCTCATCATCTGGGGTACTAAACCACTGTCAAGAAGTTGTAAAAGCTTCAAAACGTGAAATTGACATTTGGCAAAACCCTGAATGAAAAACTCTCAAAACAGTTGTTGACATACTGGTCTTTCAAATCATTACCATTATATTACCCTTAACCACTGTTTTGTACAAACGTCTGTTTTCTAATTACTATCCACTGCTGAAAGTCAACCACTGATCCTCATTTTGCTTGGCAAGCACTGATGCTCAAAATCAGTGTTTTATCCACTGATATGCTATCCACTGATAGTAAAAATCATCCACTGTTATCACAGTACTACCGTTGTAACCACTGATGCTTGCTTCATCAGTGGCTCTTAAAACAACTGTTCTCCATTTTCTTCCATTTCATCAGAGGTTGGCACGTGGTCAGTTTTTAGCCCTCAGATCTTTGTAACCGCTGCCACATCAGCGATCACTTTTTCCTAAATAAAACCCTGATCAAAACCCCCAAACAGGGTTTTACACTGTCGAATTGAATTCCAAAGTTCTCTTCTCAAAGCAGTTTCTAACCTTTCTTCCCAAATCACTCTCCGATCCTTCTTCATCAAAATGACGAAGTCAAAATCAAAATCAAAATCTAAACCAAAATCAATACCATCTTCCAAAAAGGTCGCTCAAATGGCCGAAGTATCCATCGAGATACCATACAAATCTCCTCACAATTATCTTTTATGTGAATTTGACAGATGATGTTGATGGACTCAAGGATGTTTTAGCAATGTACTCATTCTTTTTCTCCTTTGATTGTGTTCACAAAGTTTGTTTTAACTTCCGCTGCACTTAAATTTCTGTTCATTTCTGTTTGATTTGTCCAAATTATGCAAACTAACACAATCATGAGAGCCTAAGATCTTAACACTAACACTAGTTACCTTCTACCCAATTATGCCCTGAACTTGAAGACTCCCCAAATTTTGAGTTTTTATCTGCATCATTTCACACATAAAAAAACAAAGTAAAACCACCCAAAAATGGTTAGATATGTAAACAGTTACCATACACTTCAAACAACTACTATCCGGTGGAACCAACTCCCTTGTTGTAAGCACTAAACAAACATGTAACATATGTTAGCACAACCTTTCGTATTTGTTTGCCGTCATATAGCTTTTGTTTTTGTTTTCTAGACTGGACAGTTGTGCTCCCACAACAATTGTTTTAGATGTGTTACCCTCCAGTGTAACACACGTTACAAACATGTGTTACACATGTGTAGCCCCTTTTGTGTCCAAGAAAGGGCTGGTTTTAACATAAGAAACACGTGTAACATTGTTACAACATATGTAGCAGCAAAAAGAACAACTTTTATATATAAAATGAACGAGATCATCAACTATTAAATTATGGACTTTCTAAAAGGTAATGAAAATGTGATATCGGAGCGAAGTTTATACAAGATAACTAACAACTCATCTAAAATAACATTTCAACATTTAAAAAGATATAGATTTGTAAGTTAAAAACAACTGATAATATAAAAAAATAAAAATGATTTTAATACAAAAACAAAAACCTGTAACTACATAAACATTTACCATTACTAGAGCACTTTGTGCGTGTGTTCTTGGTGTTCGAGACGAACACGATGAAGATTGTTGTTCCTCTCTCTAAATCTGCTTCTCTCTCATGTTCATCTTCAAATCTGCTTCTCTCTCATGTTCATCTTCAAATCTGGTTCTCTATCATACGTGTGTGTTCTTGGTGTTCTAACAACTTTCTCTCTCTAAAAACGCATGCAACCAAATGAATTTCTGACCTGCTTCTCTCTTTCAAACTTGTGTGTGTTCTTGGTTTTGGTTTTGGTTTTCCAACAACTTCTCTCTCTAAAAACTCATGAAACCGAATGATTTCAGGCCTGCTTCTCTCTCACACATCTTGGTGTTCTTGATAAAGAAGATGGAGAATCTTGTTTCTCTTTCTCTCACACACTTGTGTGTGTGTTTTTTGTGTTTCTCTTTCTTAAAAAACAACGATTTGCCTGCTTCTCTCATACACACTTGTGTGTGTTCTTGGTGTTTATTTTGAAACATGAAGAGAGAGAGAGAGAGAATGGATGATGATGATGGTGACTTGTACAGAAGAAAGAGAATAAGAGGATAAGCCTCACATTTTTTTAATATATTCTATGTACCTTGTTTCATTGTGTTTTTACCCAAATACCCTTTAGACTACATATGAAGATAAACATTGCAATTTATTTAATTCAATAATGCTAGTTATTTCCTCAACCATTAGATCATCAAGATCAATGGTCACAATTGAGTTTTCTTAGTTTTCTCACTAAAAAATGGTTTCCTATATATCCCTGCCCTATATATATATATAGGGGTTGGTACGTACAATTTGTCTTAATGTACGATGCGTACGAGATGCAGTTACAACATGCAGATTTTTGTTCATAACATGCAGAGTTTTTTTTTTTTTTAACAATATGCGGTTTTCTTTACAACATGCAATTTTTTTCTTACAAAATGCGTTTTTTTTTCAACATGCAGACTTTGGTATTTTACAACATGCGAGGTTTCGTTATGGGGGTTATAACATGTGGAATTCACATCACGTACGCTCGTACGATAAGGCACATTGTACATTACACTTTCACTATATATATATATATATATATATATATATATATATATAGGGAAAGGTTAACATACAAAAGGGCTTATCATACTTCACGTACGCGACGCTGGGAACCGTCGGATCAGGGTATAATCACGCATGGAACATATAATCACGCATGGGGACATATAATCACACATGGGATCAGTTTTTTTTATAATCACGCATGGGATCCAAAATCACGCACGTTATTTTGATCAAAATTGCAATTACGCATGTTATACACTTGGTCGCGTACGATAATGTACGATAAGGCCTTTTGTACATTATACTTTATATATATATATATATATATATATATGTATATATAGAGGAAGGTTAATGTACATTACAGCTTAACGTACACCACGTACGACATGTAATTACGCACGTTCATTTTAAAAGCACGCACGTTATAACTCAAAAATCTAAAATCACGTATGTTGAAACACAATAATCACGCATATTGAAAACATTAATCACGCATGTTATAGAACAAATCACGCACGTTGTCGTACGTGAAGTACGTTAAGCTGTAATGTACGGTATACTTTTTCTATATATATATATATATATATATATATATATATATATAGTGGAAGGTTCAAATGAGAAGAATTTTTTTTGCAAGAATAAAAAAGAAGAAATTTCAACTAATAAGAATATTTATTTTACTTCACTTATTTTTTTGTATTTAATATTAGTGTAAGGGTATATTGGTAAACTTAGACCGACCATCAGTTGGTAGTCTTCCTTTTTAATAGTTAACTACATTAAATTTGTAACTTATTTTCAAAATATATATTTTTTCAAACAAGAAACAAAATTAATTTAAAATATAGGATAAATTACAAGGTGTGTAGGATGAATTACGAGTTTTGTAAGATAAATTTCAATATATGTAGGATAAATTTTGATGTGTAGGCAAAAAAATTTAGTGTGGATGATGATAGTCTTTATTACTAATTTATTAGTCAAAGATAATAATAAATGAGATAAGAGAAAAACTATTTAATATTTTACAATTGTATCATTTGTTCTTTTCTTCTCAATTTAATTTTTTCTCAAATGAACCTCCTATATATATATATATATATATAGGGGAAGGTTCAAATGAAAACCACTTTTATTGCAAAAACTCGAAAACTAACTAAAAATGCCTAAAAAACACACTAATTTTTTTTTACAATTTTTTTATTAAAAATCGCTAGTTTTTATATATAGTTTTTTTTTATTCAAAAAAATGTTTTTTTGTAGTACACATACACATGGGGAAGGTTCAAATGAGAACTATTAGTTATTGTGAAAACTCGAAAACTAATTAAAAAAGCCAAAAAAACATACCAATTTTTTTTTTGCATTCCAATTTTCGCCACTTTTTATATATGTAAAAAAAATTCAAAATTTTTTTTGTAGTGCACATGTGTACTACAAAAAAATGTTTTTTTTTTCGAAATTTTTTTTATATAAAAAAACCTGCGATTTTTATAAAAAATAGAAAAAAAATTTGTGTGTTTTTTAGGCTTTTTTAGTTAGTTTTCACAATAAAAGTGGTTTTCATTTGAACCATCCCCTATATATATATATATATATATATATATAGGATTAGGTTCAAGAGTGAACACAAGTGTATCTTACGAACTGAGTGAACTAATCCTGACCACACATGTATGTAAATCAATGGCCAGGATTTGATGATGAAATACACTAGTGTATTTTACGATTTGATGATGAAATCCTAGCGATACATGTGTGTAAATCAATGGCAAGGATTTGTTCACTCAGTTGGCAAATACACTGGTGTTCACTCTAGAACCCCACCCTATATATGTATATATATATAGGGAAAGTGTAATATGAGAACCACCTTGAGTTGTGAGAACCATGAGAACTAGGTCTTACAAAAGTTTTTTTTCAAAAAAATTTCTCAACTTTTTGTAAAAAAATCACTTGTTCCAGTAAAAAATAAAAAAAAGTCGCCTGCAAAAATTTTCATCGGATGTAAAAAATTACATCGCCATAAAGAAAATTTACATTAGGGGTAAATAAAATTTACATTGGACGTAACTACCGACTCGACAATTTTTTTTTTGTTTTTTGTTTCTATAGACGTGTTTATAATATTTTTATTTACGTTTGTGCAAAAAATGGTGGCCCTACTCACGCTGAAAGTAGGAGTTCTCATGATTCTCACAACTCGTGGTGGTTCATAATTGAACCGAATCCTATATATATATATATATAGGGCAACATTCTAGAGTGAATATGAGGTTGAGAGTGAACTGTGTGAACTAATCTAGGCCATTGGATTACATCATCTATAGATATTTAAACAATGGCAAGATTGTAATTATAATGTTATAACTTTATTTTAAAATAATTGACAGAAGGGTATTTTGGTCATTTGTAAATTGCATTTATTAAACACTATGATCAAAATCTCTAAAATCTCGCTAGTTTTCGTTTATACAAGATACACAGCTGTTAATGTATACACATGTGTACAATTTCGCTAGTACCAATTTATACAAGATACACTGATGTTAGTTTATACACATGTGTACTGATGTGTGTAAAATGCAACATATAAATTACATCAAATGAGGCATAAAACTAACCCCTTTTTAGTACTAATGTTGGAAAAAGTGTGCTTTTGTCTTCCTTTTGTATTTTCAGGACCAAATGAGCTTAAACGGACAAAAGGAACAAATTGTCACACCCTGACTTTTACGAAAGCGTGTGATGTGTGACTTGATCAATATCATTGCATTCAATTATAATCAACAACTTAATGATTAAAACTTGATGTTCATCCATACATAAGTTTCAAAATATTACAAACCCAAGTTGTTAAGTTAAACCAACAAACTTCAAGTTAAGTTACAAACCATTCAAATGAAACAAGTTCCATAAGGGACTTTTAAAACAAAAGACTTTTTAAACTAAGGCTTTGGTTCGTATATCTTATCGAAGATAAAATATACTAACCAAACCCTTCCAAAAGGATGACATCATCTTTAAACATCTTCT
This sequence comes from Helianthus tuberosus, assembly GCA_030545235.1. Lineage (NCBI taxonomy): Eukaryota > Viridiplantae > Streptophyta > Magnoliopsida > Asterales > Asteraceae > Helianthus > Helianthus tuberosus. The sequence goes on from CM060444.1 coordinate 159,027,865, forward strand.
TGGTACTTTCATAACACCGCCAGATCCATTAGTTTCCTGAAATACATGTAATTTGAAAACATCAACAAAAGTCGAGCAAGTTCATGTGTTTTTTTATGTGTGCACGAATAATCTTGCAAACATTTATAAGTATTCCTTTGTAATCCGGTATGAAAGCGTCTATGAACAGATCATTAATGTGTAGCTAAGACATTAATATGTGTGTAATGATGTAGGAAGGCTCAAACCTAGCGGATTTTGTACCGGTCCACCCGACTAGAACGACATAGTCACCACATTCGGCCACTCCCGGGCCCATGGGTGGGGCTCGCAACACCCAGATAGATCTATCACTCATGCCCCTCGGTCTTTATACAAAGATTAATGGTCTTAAGTGTGCGCCTCCCCATTCACATGATCTAACATTTCATTCCTTAGCTAACCATACCATTTGAAAACGTTTGTAACATGTATTTCACCCCCGAAAGTTATAAAACCGAAAACAGTTAAAAGAAAAGGAGGACATGAACTCACAATTTTGCGTCCTGCTGTCTCGTATACTCAAGGGTTCACTTCCTGGGTCGTATTACTACCTACACACGTACTATGTTTTATTAGACGTTTAGGTCGTGTAACGACTCTTAGTCTTAGTTATTTATTAAGACTTATTTTTTGAATTTAGTATACCTTGAGTTATACGTTGGATGTATAATATGTAATTCCAAATTATATAAGTATAAGTTAAAATAAGAGTAATTTTAACTTAAACTATTTTTATCCAGTTATTTGGAATATTGTTAAAAATAATATATTTATTTTTAACTTGCTTTTTCATGTATTTTTTCACATAAATATTTTCCCAAGTATGGGTATACTTGTACTTGTGTATTTTCATACTTGTGTATCTGTATATGGATATTTTGCCAAGTATTGGTAGTGTATTCCGGTGTGTATTTGTACGCATAGGAATACGTATTTTCTTGTATTTATTAAGTATTTTATATTTAATTTTTGTATAATTTTCCGGAATATTATTTTTTTTATACAACTAAAAATCACCGAATTTATATTCTTAAAATACATATTTTAAGAGAATTTTTATAGAAAAAAATCTATAAATTTTACTTGGCAAAAATAAGTATACTTCCATATTTATCTCAAAAATGATATATTTTTAAGATTAACTTTAGAAAAGTATATATTTTTAGTTTTCACCAAAAATAATATATTTTTAAGTTGTTTTTGAAAATATATACTTCAAAAATAATATATTTTCTCCTTTGACAAAATATGATATATTTTGTAACTGTTGTAAAAATTTATATTTTACCGTTTCTTCGGTTTCAAAATACCGTTTATCACATTTTTCGAATTACGAGTTTATATCCGGAACATATATATAAATATAGTCCAATATTCGGGTATAAATTATATATTTGTTTTCTTGTGATTTTGGTAATATTTTCATGTTACAATTTTTAGTATTTTGGTGTGGTGTATTATTTCCAAGTCCTAATTTTAATATAACTAATACAATCAATATATAAGTAGCACACAATTTTTGTGACATCTAAATATATATTTTCCTAAATATATACTTAGCCATTTTTATTAACAAAAATCAACCTCCAATATTTGTAATCTTTGTAATAAAAATTATGGCAAATTTTATACTTAAAACCAAGATCAAAATTTACTTGTAAACACTTGTTTAAAAAAAATATTTTTCTAAGTGTTTAATTTCTACAAAAATTTTGCCATAGTTTCCCCATAAAAATGGAGGTTTCCATGCTTAATAGCATATCATTTTCTTTTAAAAATCCATCATCAATCATCAACAATTCACATATAACTTACCATGAGCCAAAAATGTGCATTTTCACAATATGTCATGAACTTGAAGTTAGTAAAAATTTGTAGTAATTTAATATGCTGTTTAATATGTTGTAAGAACACTAAATCCATGGTTCTTATTTTATAAAACTCATTCTTGTGAATTTTCATTCTTTACAACTTGTATGATGATTTTTCAAAAATCAATCTTCTTGTATTTTTCATGTTACATACACTCTTCTAGTTCCATTTAACCTTCTAAAACATAGTTATTTTCCTTTGAAACCAAATCATGTGAAATCTTGTAGTAAACTTTAGTTTCTTGAAAATATTATTTTTGAAATCTTATATTTTCAAGACTTATATCTTGTAGGAATAATCATCCTACACATAAACAAGTTCATCTTCAAGTTCATGATTCACATAAAGGATGATCAACATGATTTTCTCAAGATCCGTCCTTATACTTGCTAGATCATGTGTTTAATCATCATCTAGCAAGCTTCATATGATGATCTATACAATAAACACAAGAAATCAACAAACGAGTCTACTACATACACTTAAACGTCTTTGATTTTCATGATTTAGAGCTTTATGTTAATGTTCATCTTTATGTTTTCTTGAGATTCTTTAGTTTATCAAGTTACATTATACATTAACCACTAAAATTAGAAGTAAAAACAAGATTAAAGGGGCTTACTACTAGCACTATGGCTAGGGAAGAACAAGTTGCAAATTGAAGCCTCCATTTGAACATGTCCTGCATCAACGCCATTTTTAAGTCCATGTCTGTGTTCAAACATGTGGCGTTGTGTAACTCTTTCATGAACCCAACCCCCTGCTTGGTTATGATGTCCTCAAGTATGTAGTCTTCCTGTTCTCCGTTGTCACATATAACAGTTACGATGTCTGTTTCTTCATCAAAACGCCATGATGTGATGACTGGGTCCATTTTTCCATCTGCTTTGCTTGGTCCAAATTTCGTTGTTAATCTTCTCATAAGCTTTTGTGTTTCATGACATTCGTTATCCAGAGGGATGCCAAACGATAGGATACCCCTCTGTACCTCTTCTTTCATTTTCAAAATTGCTTTGATTGTCTTAACAAACACCCTTCTTCTTTTGTCAAAACGTATGACAAATCTTCTGATTCTCAGGGTGTACCTCCATGAAACAATGGTTGCCATTTTTGGCGTTTTGGTTAAACTTGGCGTTTTGGTAAAAGATGGTTTTAGAATGATGGATGGAAGTGATTACGGAAGCGATGTTAACGTCGTTTATACAATGATGTTTTTGGCACGTAATTTAGGAGGGAATTTATTTTAATAAATGTTAATAATTGAATTTCATTTACTGTTTGTTTGTCTACCTGTAATCTGCAACGCGTTTTATCACTAAGCTTTGGCGTTTTGTATTAATGGCGTTTTATTTGTGTTTGAATGGCGTGTTCTCAATTTAGTTGGCGTTTTGAATTTGAGCAGCAAAAGACCTTTTTACCCTTAATGAAGCGCACCCACTTAATAAAATTGATGTTATTTACGAAACCGCCACCGCGCCAATCTAGTCCATAGATTGTTTTGATCGGACGATCCATAAGCGTTCTCACTGTTCTCACACTTTTTACCGTTTTCCCTAAATCTTGACCATATATATATATATATATATAAATTGTTTTTAAAAGAAAAACTAAAAAATAATTAGAAACTTTAGGGTGATGAATAGAGGCCTCTCATATTGGAGGTTTCAAACTTTCAATCAAGCTTACATTAAAAATAAGTGGGGTGGATATGGATACATGGAATGGGATGTAGAGTATTTATAAGTGATTTGATGTAGAGTATTTTTAAGTGATTTCTTTCGAATTGAAAGATAGGGAGGGAGAATAATGGTGGATGAGATGTGAATGCTTATATTTACCACTCTTACCAAGAGAATGTTTTATGACAAGACAAATGTAAGGTTGGTTCAAAGTCTCAAACTAGTCCAAGCTTTTTTGTAATCTCGAATTTCTTCATTCAAAAACCAAAATCGTTTGAAACTTTGCTCTAGTGACCGACGACTATACTTCTCAGTTCGCACGGTTCTCAAACCTAATATCAATTTCTCAAAGAAAACTCATGTCGCTTATGTTGCCAACCTCTCGGCTGACCACTAAGTCGCTCAACCACTTAATATTTCAAATTTCAAACTTCAAACCTAGTTGCAATCTCAAAATAATAATAATAATAATAATAATAATAATAATAATAATAATACTAATAATAATAATAATAATAATAATAATAATAATAATAATAATAATAATAATAATAATAATAATCAAAACAACCAAAGTGTTAAACCTAGTTTCTTAATCAAAGTGATCTAAACAAAAATCTCACACTGCTTACACCGTCGACCTCTTGCCCATTCGACCACTTAGTCACTCACACCTCCTCCGACGGTCTAGCCTCACAGTCTCACTGATCACGATATGTAAATCGACATGATATTGCTGGATATGAAGTATTAAATAATCAAATTGGCTTATGGATTTGTTTCTTTTATGTCATTATAGTTGCCTTTTTAATATTATCAACTCAAAACAACCTAAATTGGATTTTTTTTTATTTAAAATTTTGTTTTTTAATTTTCAAAAATCGACATGATATTGCTGGATATGAAGTATTAAATAATCAAATTGGCTTATGGATTTGTTTCTTTTATGTCATTATAGTTGCCTTTTTAATATTATCAATTCAAAACAACCTAAATTGGATTTTTTTTATTTAAAATTTTGTTTTTTAATTTTCAAATTCTAATAACTCAAGTTGAATAAACCGTAACCTGACTTGATAAACAGTCTTAAGTCTTACCGTCTTAGGGTGAGAGGGGTGCATGCGGGGAGGTGTGCGGGAGAGGGATTTGCCGCGAGGGGAATGTGCCGCAACACTCTTGGTGTGCGGCAACCACTTGAGGTGAACTTCAAAATCTGTAAATTGTTACCGCATGCGGGAAGAGGAGGGAGAAAGGGTAATGGTGGGCCCTACTCTCTCTCAAGTATCAACCAATCATTCATTTTTTTAAATGGTTTGATAAAACCGCCCCTTGTGATTAAGTGCTTGAGGGGAGTTGAAGATGAGAGTTGACATAGACGAATTTCATTGGCTCCGGTGAAAGGAGTTGAGGGAAGCACCCCTCTCACTCTTACCATAAATACATCATAAAGATATCAATTTTAATAAACAATTATAAGGAGGACAAAGACTAAAGGCTAATTATGCATTAGGTAGGAGTAGGGGTAGTAAGGATGTAGCTTTGTCTCAACAAATGGAATCTAGATGTGATCAACACAAATGTGATGTACCTTCTTCCAAAAGTCAACTTTTATAAACAAACTTACCCTACTACTAAAAGTAGGTGATCTCTAATAGATTTGTAGGTGATGTCTAGGCATTTTAGCTTTCTTCTCGTTCCCAACAATATAATCGGTTATGTTATTACCTAACATAACCATGTTGCATCTAACATATAGGGATCCGACGTATATATGATATCAATCTAGAGTATCTGATTTACATGCACACCTAGATAAAACGAAAGCAAGCCCTTTTGGATCACGTAGAGCTTCACTGTCCTTTCATCCATCCTATGAAAAATCAAATTTAACCTTGTAGAAAAGGTTTCATCTGTAAGTATAGTATATCTCTACTAATATCAGAAAGTGTTTTCTAAAACTAATAATGGGTACATTAGTAAATTAAGTTTAACTCTTTATACTATTGTGGTCATTGGTCAACCATGCACAGGAGTGATTACTTACTATTTGTACAAAAATTGAAATGATGATTATGGTTTAAACTAATGATTAAAATGGGGTCATTAGTGTTGAAAAGGTGAAAACAGAAGGATTTTTTGATGATGGACAAAGAACATGGAAAAAAAATTAAAATGATGGCTTCAATTTTGGTGTCTATTCAAAGATTGGATGACATGTTATGTGTCTGCTTTTGGGAATACGTCTCTCAAATCAATCCATTGATCAATCATATTTCGCACTAAAATTTCTTTCTAGTAAACATGGCCAAACCTATACACATTCAATAAACTGTTCATGGTTAAAGTTGTAACATAAAAGAAACTTCTTTTTAACTTTGCTTTATTTTGATTGAGAAAAGTGAATGGATGGCTTGTTCGTTTATTTAACATCATGAGCGTTAGTAATATGTTTGTTCAACATTTGTGTACATCTAGCAAAGTTAATTAGTCTTCACTTATACTTCAAATTCGTAGACATTTTAATATAATAGTTAAGGATTGGTATCGTAAAAAACCAATATGCTTTCTTGATTTGTACGAAAACGTATATCTAATTTTGGTATATCAAGTTCTTTAACTTATCCAACATATTTCACATGTGCAGTGCTCACATTGATCGTTCCCATATTTTCATATTTTAAATTAGCAACAATTTGTTGTTTAATGGTGTTGTACATCATGCATAGGGAGATTTAAAAAAAAAAAAAAAAAACATTTGATTTTTCACTTTTAACCCATAGGTTTTCACCTTTTGCATTTTAACCCTTTTGTTTTTTTTTTACTTTTAACGTAAAGTTTTTCATCTTTCGCAATTTAATCCTAACACTTTTTTATTTTCAACTTTGGCCCCCCATAGTTTTCATCTTTCGCAAGTTTTTTGTTTTACGTTCCGTTCTAAATTTTGTGAGTTAACACGCCACAACGTACGTGTGAGTTTCAACGTATTTTCGTCAATTTTTTTTCCGTTTGACAGGCTCATCGCAATGCGTCTACTTTCCACGTTTGACGGAATCGTCGCAATGCGCGTGTCCTAGATCGACTTATTTATTCTTTTCTACATTTTACGTTTCATTCTAATTTCTTCGCATTAACACACCGCAACGGCTGTGCGTGGTTCAATGATTTTATATCTGATTTTCGTACAATGTTATTTTTTCAATTTTTTATTTATTTTAGTTTTACGAGTTTTTCCAATATTGGTGGTAGCTAGCAATGATGTGACATTGGTGCTACTTGGCACGGTTATATGCATATTTTTATGTACATGACAATATAAATTCGATTGCTTACGTGCATATTTTTATGTGCGTTTTGTTATAAATTGAATTGGTCTACGTTTTACCATAAACTTTTTTGGAAAACAAATCAGGGCAAATACAATTTGTTTTCATGCTTTTTTAGGTGTGTTTCGTAAATTTTGTTTCGAGGCGAGTGGAGTAATATTGTGTTTTCCCGTTTTTTTTCAAAAGCTCTAATTAATCTCTTTTGATTATATGTGTCAGTTTTTCCTTTATACCGCTTATGTTTTCTATTATGAGTCGGGTCACATATAATAGGTTATGATTGTACGGTATAAACTCGATTTACTTTACGTTTTGATCCAATCGCAATGCTTATATAGGTCACACTGAGCTTAGTCAGATACGTTGAAACATACGTTTTCATATCATTTACGCATAACATAACATTTGGACTAATCCATTCAATATTTGCGATGTACCCGTGCCGCTACGCGCACGAGTGTTATTGCTAGTTAGAATCAAATACAAACAACTTGTTCGGTAAGAAACTTAAGAAATAGTAGAGAAATTATGAGTGTAGTAATTAATACTCATTACGCTACTTTAAGATTGTAGCGTAATAATAATTACTCTAGTTTAATAATTACTCTAGAGTGCATCACACACTTTGCACGTTAAAATCTGTTTGTAGTGGATCCTACCCTATATATACACACACTTGTAAATAGAGAAATAATTGTTTAATGAGTTAATGTCAACAAAAAGGGTGTATATGACATCCACGTTAACACAAGAAGTCAACTACATATTCTTAAATTACACACATATATACATATATGATGAAATATATAGGATTATGAGTGGAAGGTTCATTGGGGAACACTAAAAAAGTGGGGAACAGCGGGGAACCGACTCAAACGAACTCCGATTGGACTCATTCCAGTGGCGTTGGAACCGTCTCGTCGAACCCTAACTAAGATCTCTTAACCCTAAACCCTAAATCCTAACTCCTAAACTCTAAACCCTAAAGCTAAAAAATAAGGCTAAAACTTAAGCTAAACCGTAAAATCTAAACTATAAACCCTAAAAGCTAAACCCTAAAGGCTAAACCTAAAGCTAAACCCTAATACTAAACTCTAAAGCTAAACCCTAAACCCTAAAGCTAAACCCTAAACCCTAAAGCTAAACCTTAAAACTAAACCCTAAAGCTAAACACTAAAGTTAAACCCTAAAAGCCAAACCCTAATATATTTAGGGTTTAGGGGTTATGATTTAGGGTTCAGGGTTAAAAGATCCTAGTTAGGGTTCGACGAGCCGGTTCCAACGCCGCTGGAATGAGTCCAATCGGAGTTCGTTTGAGTCGGTTCCCCACTGTTCCCCACTTTTTTAGTGTTCCCACATGAACCTCACACTATGACTTGTTACTCATAATTTTTTTCAAAATAAAATGGTACAAGGGTCCACGGAGTGGACACTGGAAACAACATTTGGGGATGTAAAAGACGCAACTATCGTGTAGTGGAGTTGGTGTTCCCGCACCACCCACGACCCTTTTCTCCCCGCTCTCACACTATTGAATTCTCACTCGGCCTTCATCTCCTACATCCTTTCGATCTTGAATGCATGTGGCATGATCTGCTATGAGGGTTTCTTCTTCCCCGATGGTGCTTCCTACGTGGACTCCATGCATGCAAGGTCGTTTCCGAGAATGATAAAAAAATTTTGGGCCTCGGGTAGAGATGTACAAATCGGTTTTTTTGAGAAACCGGTTTCGGTTTTTAACCGAACCGGTTTTTTTGGCACAATTGAAAAACCGGTTATTGTAATAACCGGAACCAGTTTTAACCGGTTTCACAACCCCGAACATAACAACCGGTACTAACCGGTTTATAACCGGTTTATACGAAAACCGGTTTTTAAAACTGATTATAATAACTGGTTTAAAAAACTGATTTTCCGAAACCGGTTGAAGCACATGCACAACTTTATGATAGACCTTTCACTTTAATGTGGTTGACACTTTTGACTCTTGATTAATTAAGCTGATAAACTCAATTGGTTCTCGTGAAATGTTCACATGCACACTGCCCTTTATTGTTCACATGTACCGATATACAAATTACATTTAAGGCTTTCTCTTTTATACAAACAATGGCCGACAACCAATTTCACAGCTCAAATATCATTGGACCTCTATGTTTTTGCATGAATATCTATTGGGCCGATTATTATACTAGATCGACAACTCAATTAATATCACATTCACATGCTCACCAACTTTCAAGACTCTTTGCTGGGCGTAAATAACCGGTTAAAACCGGTTTTTTTAACCGGTTTTTTATAGTCGTTACCGGTTAACCGGTTTTTTAACCGGTTTTTTATAGTAATCGATTATTTAACCGGTTTTTAAAAAAACCGGTTTTAAACCCGAACCGGCCAAGAACATGTATAACCGATTTATAACCGGTCAAACCGGTTGTAACCGAACCAGTTAGAAAAAAAACCGGTTTTAAAAAAACCGGTTTCGGTTTTTTTACCGGTTTCGATTGCGTAATCAGTTTTTTTGTACACCTCTAGCCTCGGGCGAAACAAAAATATTGAGCCCACTTATTATAATATAAACTCATCAGTTATATATCAAGAAATCACAATACGATGATAATTGTTACAAAATAAACAAAACAAACCAAAAGTTGTGTAGTTTGATAAAATATGTTTATACACCCATGTATATATAAATATGTGATTCGAATTAGTGATGTTTTTAGGCATAACATGTCGGGTAATCTCACTTTATAAAACGCTAATATTGTTTTTAGAAAATGAATCGTTACAAAATCATTAACTAAAAAGAAAAGTTAATCATGGAGTTTGAACTCATGACCTCGGGACTATAACCCTAAACATTAATCAATGAATCATATAATAATCTTGTTAACTAGATCAAACTGTTAATTAATTAAGTGGATTGGTAAATAAAAACGCAGAAGACTAATAGTTGAAAATTATTTAAATAAAAATGCACAAGAGGTGATTAGAACTAGCTTCATTTTTTGTTATTAAACTCATTTATTAAATATTTAACATAACAGTGCTCACTTAAAAATTTAGGCTTTGAAATTTTGTCGGGCCCTATAACCCCTTTGGGCCTTGGCGTCTGCCCAAACTGCCCAGCCTTAAAACCGGGCCTGCATGCACGCCATTTTTTTTCTTCAAAAAGGTTGAATTTCATTTTAGAAATTGGGACAACTAAAAGGTTATGAGTTATTATTTTAATTTTATTATTTAAGTGTACGTAGACGTAGATAAGTTAGTGAGTTTAGTATAAAAAGTTAGGTTAAAAGACTTTTCCGTATGTTTTTAACATTTTCATAGACTCTAAAAAAGATGACTACATTTTTTATGAGAAATAAAATGTATTTTGGATATATATATATATATATATAAGGTGAGGATTTAGGGAAAACGGTGAAAAGTGTGAGAACAGTGAGAACGCTTATGGATCGTCAGATCAAAACAATCTATGGACTAGATTGGCGTGATAGCGTTATCGTAAATAACATCAATTTTATTACGTGGACGCGCTTCATTAAGGGTAAAAATGTCTTTTACTGCTCAAATTCAAAACACCAAACTAAAAATGAGCAACACGCCATTTAAAACGAATAAAACACCATTAATAGAAAATGCCAAAGCTTAATGATAAAACGCGTTGCAGACTTAGCAGGTAGAAGAAACAAACAGTAACTGAAAGTCAATTATTAACATTTATTAGAAGAAATTCTCTCCTAAACTACGCGCCAAAAACATCATTATATAAACGACGTTACCATCGCTTCCATAATCACTTCCATTGATCATACTAAAAAAGCCATCTTTAACCAAAACGTCATCTAACTAAACGCCAAAAAATCTTATACGCCAAAAAAATGAAGCTGTTAGGATCTGAGTTTCTTATGAGTGTGTTTCTGTTTTATAATTATGAAGATGAATGAGAATTGCAGCGGAAATAAAATGGAAACAAAACTTTCACACACAATCAAACAGAAGAATTGCTTTCAACATACATGTTTAACTTTGAACCGAATGATTAAATTTATTTCAATCTTCAATTACAAATGCATGCATGTATTACAATCTCCCCCTCAGCCTGAGCTCACAATAGTTTGTTCGTACAGAATGACAAGTGGTGAAAGAGCTAATAGAACAGTACAAGGTACTGTTCTATTTATAGGCATGAGCAAACCACTGAAGCATCTTTGCTGACGTCACCATGAAAGTGACATCTAACCTCCTAACAACCTACAACCACTGATCTAATACAAGCACTATTATCTAACCACTGGTTACAATACAATACAATACAAATAAGTAAACTAAACTACTGCTTCTTCATTCCACTGCTTCAGCCCCAGCAGTGCTTTGTCTTCAGCAGCACTTAAACTAAGGCAGTAGATTGACTCATCAGTGCTTTAGTCTTCAACAGTCTTTAGATTTGATCAGTTGTTAAAGGGCAACAGTTGTTGTAGGCGAACAGTGGATGGAGGTCATCAGTTGTTAGAGCACTTCCAAGGGGAAAGATTGAATACAAACATCTGCTTATTCTGGATCCACTGCTCTGATCCAGTTTTGGCTTTATTAACTGTTCCTTTGGTAGGGTTCAATCCCAACAATCTCCCCCTGGAACAGATGATGCCAAAACCCTTCATTATTCTTGGATCTTTATTGTCTCATCAAAAATTCCCTAACTTGGCCTTTGAATTGTAATTCAAAGTCCATGGAACTTGTGTGTCATCCTCATCCATGCACAGTGGAAGCTCAAGGAGATCTTGAAGATCCTTTTCACCCAGGCCAAGTGCTTGTTCCCTTGATATGTGCTTCACTTCACCATTGGATCTAAGCAATGTCAATACGTGGGTCTGTTTATCAGACTTCCACTTTAGTATTTTTGAATCCTTTGGGTTTCTTTGGAGAGGTTTATTTGTAGATGAGTTTGGAGATGGTGGCCTGGTGATGACTGGTTGAGCAGTGTTTGCAGCTTTTTCCAATTCAGGATTCTCAGCCATCATTTGTTTGAGGACCATCTTTATGATGTAATCCCCTGCTGCTACATCTTCTGCTGTTTCTTTATCCATCTACTTTTGTTTCCTTCTTTGATAAAGGAGGGCAGCAGGTGGAGTAGTGGATCTCCTGATTTGTAGCTTTTGTGGTTTGGTTGGAACCACTGCTTCAGGGTAATCAAGCTTTTGTGGAATGTTTGGATCCTTCTTTCTCAACTCTTCCAACTTTTTGTATGAGGCTATGACCTTATCCTCTGACCATTTTGTAACCTGATTCCTTGACCCAAAATCAGCTGTAATAAGTTTTCTTTCATCCTCTTCAGCTTTAAAGTTCTTTCAGGTACATTTTTCTTGTATTTGGTCCAAACAGGAGGAGTGTGTTTGACTTTGTCTTTGTTCATCTTTTGTACTCTTTCTAACTCCTCTTTGAGCTCAGATATGGTCCATTCTTTATATTGAGCCTTATCTGCCTTGTGTTTCTTGAATGCCATGATGTGATCAAGATAGTCTTTTCTCAGGCTTTCATCATCTCTTTCTGAAAGTTTCTGGCAAAGATCTTTTGTAAACTGCTCCAAAGTTCTGACTTGGGTGAGCAGATATTGAAAGTTTCTTTGAATCTCTTTGTCTGATTTTCCTTCTGTGTTTCTTTTAGAGATATCCTCTGCCTGTTGAGCCTTTAGTTTCAAATATTCTTCTATGTTATTAGGCCTAGGATATCCTTGAAGAGATGACAAGTTCCTTTTTGCAGGATCATCTTCAGAGTAGAAGGATTTTATTTCCTCTCTAACTGCTGGAAGATCTAATGGGTACTGGATAGCTGCAGGAACAATGGCAGTGTTTGGATTTAAGGCTTGTACTGAAGAGAGTGGGACAGGGTTTGGAATGGTAGCAAGGGTCAGTGGTTGTGAAGAAGTTGGAGGTGGTGAAGAATCATCATCCAGTATTATCCCTCTCATTTTTGGTTTAGGAGAGGTTGGTGGTGTTTTGGTGGGTTGAGTGGTGGTGATTTGAGTGGTAGGTGGTTGACTAACAGCTGTTGAAACAACTGGTGTTTCAACCACTGTTGTCATTACAACAGATGATGTGTCATCTGATGTCTTCTGCTTTTTAGCAGGTGGCTTTTGGGATGGTGGTTTTTGTGGTGGTGAGGATGTTTTTGGTGTGGCAGTGGATTGAGTGGTGAGGGCAGTGGTTGAAGTATGTGTTGAAGTGGTGGTTGTTGGGTTAACATTTGCTGAAACCACTGAAGTACCAACATCTGTTGATACAACAGGTGTTTTAACATCTGTTGGTTTGGAGGTTTGATGTGAGGAGTTTTTGGGAGTTTGGGGAGCATGTTTTGTGAGTCTGGAAGGTGTGGTTTTGGGTTGCCTCACTTTTCTAGTGGGCTGTCTTCTTTTAGGCTTAGGATTTTCTTGCTTTTCTTGCTCATCCTTGGACTCAAAAGTACCCTGTTCTTCCATCTCCATTAAAACTTTATTCTCTTCCTCAAACCTTGATTTTCCTTTTGCCTCCATATCCCTTTTCAGCCTTGCTTTTTCATCAGCAAAGGCGTTTAGGGTTACATCAACCTTTTTGGAACCATCTGGCCTAGGGAGATCTGCAAGCATACTAGAATTAACTGGTGCAATGTACAGTCCATCTTCATATCCCTTTTTCTTTAACTGCTTCATTTTCTTCCCCTTTTTGGCATCATTAGGTGGTGGGTAGTCCACAAAAATGATTGAGGGAGGAGCAGTGCCAGTGGTTTTCAACATATGGGCCTTAATTGCCTTGATGTCTGCTTGTGTGTCCTTGAACCTAGCTTCCATCAAATTTCTGATCTTTTGAACTTGAATTTCATGTTGCTGGTCAGCATATTCTCTTTGTTTGTGGAGCATAGGTTGAAATAAACTCCAAAGCTCAACAACAGTAGGAGCAGATAATGGAGCAGATGTTGCAGCTGGTGCAGCAGTGGGTGGTGCCTTTTGTGCTTGTAACAACTGTTGCATCATTGTTTTGATTTCAGCAACAGTTGTATCAATCTTGTCAACCATCTCCATCAATTCTCGGTACATTAAACCATAACCCAAGTTAATGGGATCATCTGATTTCCCACCAGTGGTGGTTGTATCAGTGGTTGACTTAAGGAAAGTTTCCCAAAAATCATCCACTGATGCCCTTTTTTCTTTGTACTGGGGACTTCTTTCCTTAGGAGGGGTGACCATTTTAAGTGTACCAGTGAATACTGGAAACACCTTGGTTCCCAAAGAGGAAATTGCCTTCAAGGGAGTCTCACTTATGTAACTACTGTCCAAGTGTAAACCAGTGGGTTCAACACTTGTAGTAGTTACTCCACTTGAACTACCACCAAGAGATACTTGTATCTCAAGGGGTGTAACCTCCTCAATTGTTGGTGGGTTAGCAGAGATAGGGAGCTCAGACTTAGTCACTTGTTGAGGTATATTCTCATTGACAGGTGGTTGAGAAGAACTGATTTCTGTCTGAGCTATATAAAGTGCATCCAACAAGGGTAATATTTGTGGTGGAATTTGGGGAGTGAGGATGGGTGTAGAAATAGAATTTGCCCCGGGAGCTGGGCTGTGGATGATAGAATCAAGTGATTCTAGAGCATCATAACGTGGTGTCCCTGTGCTTACAACCTGATCTTTTTGAGAAGATGCAGGTGGAGTTTTAGGCTCAGGTTGAGATCTTTCTTCCAACTGCTGTGAGGAAGTAGCAGCAATGGTTTCTGGTGACTTTTGTGTTGTCACTGGCAGTTGCTCTGGGATCTCATCTTCCAGAGTTGCTTTTTTTGTGGGTTTGGGGGGCTTTTTGGATTTTTTATGTTTAGGCTTTTTGGTGGATTTAGGTGTGGGTTTCACAGCAGTGGTTGTGCTGCTGTGATCACCTTGAGCAGTGGGCTCAACAGCAGGTGCCTGAGGAGCAGTGGTAGCTGCTGAAGTCTGCTCAGGAACCTCTGTTTGTGCTTTGGAAGTTTTTGACAGCCTTGTAAATGTTTCAGAGGTTAGGCTGTTTATGTGAAAAGGTTCTCCTTGGATAAGCACATGGGCATCATCCTTTGAAAATTTCTTTTGAAAATAGTAACTTAAAAACCTTGGAAATAATAAAAATGATTTTTTATTAACATTTGTAACAAGATAATTGAAGATCTCCTGGGAATAGTTAAAATTTTCACCATGTAGTATAGCATAGCCCAGGTATTGAATCTTCAATGGGATTTCATTGAAGGCAGTGGTTTTGTTTGACACACACATTAGGAGGGTATGAAATAAAAACCTCGTGGCAGGTGGAAAAATGCCCTTTTGTAAAGTGTCTTTTTTCATTTCTTCTTCATACCTTCTTTCAATGAAATCCGTTTGATACTCTGTTTTTGGGAAATAAGTTTTACCTTGAAGATCATCGAGTTCAAATACCTCCGAAATGGTTTGAGGTGTGATGGTGACTGAAATACCCTTTATAGAAGAAGTAATGGCTAAGGGCTTTTTATCCTTAGTTTCAAGTTTAGCATTTTTCCAAAATTCTCGCTGGGTTTCCAGGTATATTATAGCATCACAAGTCAACAAAGTTTTGTACTTTGAAGACGAAATGTGTCAATGATGGAGTCGAAGGTTGTTGTATGACTGGGTTTTTCAAGTAGACCCAAGTAACTGTGAGGAGATTTGAGTGGAAGTGCCATGGTGATTCGAAGACGATGAAAAACGGATGAAGAAGATGAGTGATTTTGAGAGAAGTTGATGGTAACTGCTTTGAGAAAGGAATTTTGAATTCGATTCGACAGTGAAAACCCTGTTTGGGGTTTTGATCAGGGTTTTATAAAGCGAAAAAGTGAATGCTGACGTGACAGCGGTTACAAAAAGATCTGACGGTCAAGTACTGCCCACGTGACAACCTCTGATGAGAATGGATGACAAATGTTAAGGAAACCACTGATGGAACAATTATCAGTGGTTTGCAACGGTAACAATGAAAACAGTGGGTGATTTTTATATCAGTGGATGAAAACACTGATGTTTGAGCAACAGTATTTACAAGGAAAATGAGAGAACAGAGGTTGACTTTCAGTAGTGGACAACATTTAGCAGAACAGATGTTTGAACCAATCAGTGGTTATGACAGACTTTTAAGGATTTAATGAAAATTTTCATTTTTAGCTATTTTTAAGGATGGATTTTTGATTTTCTGAAAACATTTTAATGCTTTTATTCATAGAAAAACAAGATTTTGCTTGTTATACCATGTTCAACATGCCAATTCTAGAGATCAAGCTTTCAAAGGTGGATGTGTCTAATGCTTTTGTTAGCACATCTGCCAGCTGATCTTTAGTTGGAACATGATGCAGAGAAATCAAACCTTTTTCATAGCAATCACTCACAAAGTGATGTCTGATATCAATGTGCTTGGTGGTTGAATGGGAAACTAGATTTTTGATGATATTTTCTGCTGCCTGACTGTCCAACATGAGAGGTGTCTTTAAGGCAGTGATACCAAAATTCAGTAATTGATTTTGAAGCCAAAGCAGTTGGGCTGTACAGCTTGCAGCAGCTATATACTCTGCCTCAGTACTGGATGTTGAAACAACTACTTGCTTTTTTCTTTGCCAAGACACTAAGCAATTGCCTTGGAATTGACACCCTCCTGAAGTGGACTTCCTTGTTGTATTACATCCAGCAAAGTCACTATCTGAGAAACCTGAAAGCTTGATATTTCCATCAGCTGGATACCAGATACCAAGTGTGGGAGCACCTTTTAGATATCTGAATATCCTTTTTACAGCAATAAGGTTAGACTTTCTAGGGGCTGATTAGGATCTTGCACAAACACATGTTGCAAACATGATGTCTGGCCTAGATGAAGTTAGGTACAATAAAGACCCAATCATGCTTCTATAAAGTGTTTGATCAACCAAATCATCCTTTTCATCAGACATGACTATTTTATTGGTTGCTATGGGTGTACTACATGGTTTACAATCATCCATCTCAAATTTCTTTAAAAGTTCTTTGGCATATTTGCCTTGATGGATGAAAGCTCCATTTTGCAGTTGTTTTACTTGGAGACCAAGAAAACACTGTAGTTCACCCATTGCACTCATCTCAAACTCAACTGTCATGAGTTGTCTGAACTCTTCACACATTTTGTGACATGTGCTTCCAAAAATGATGTCATCCACATAAATATGGACAATCTTCAAGTCTTTCCCTCTCCATTTTAAAAACAGTGTTTTGTCAATTTTACCTCTTGTGAAACCAATGGAAAGAAGAAAGGTGGAAAGAGTTTCATACCAGGCTCTAGGTGCTTGTTTCAAGCCATACAAAGCTTTATTTAGCTTGTAGACATGATTTGGATAAAATGGATCCTCAAAACCTGGAGGTTGACAAACATATACCTCTTCTTGAATTTTACCATAGAGGAATGCACATTTTATATCCATTTGATACACCTTTATGTTGTGGTTGGCAGCAAAGGCCAAGAACAGTCTAATAGCTTCCAATCTTGCTACAGGGGCAAAAGTTTCATCATAGTCAATGCCCTCTTCCTGTCTGAAACCTTGAACCACTAGTGTAACACCCCGTGTTTTCGAGAAGTCAAGGTCAAAGTCAACGACCGATTTCGCGCAACCGACTAATAAAAGATTTCTTTTATTTTAGCTATTATGTGGAGTAAGTGTCTATAATTACAATAAATCGACGTATGTTAATCGCTAGTCAATCGACCTACGACTGTCAATTATAGGAAGTAACAATGCGATAAAGCTAACTAATCCAATCGACATCGAATCAAATCTCAACTCGAAATACGCATTTGGAATATTGTTATACGTGTGTGTGTGCCTTACGTGTTACCTGCACATGTTTAATTTTGTATGTTGTGGAAATCAATCGAAACTCGAAATGCAATCGAACTCAATCGACATCGAACTCGAATCACAATCGAACTATAATAATTAGTGGAGAAGGGATAGTGCGAGATATGAGTGGTTGGGATTAAAAGTAATTTGACTAGGAAACCCTATCGTATCGAACCGCAACCGAAATCGAAATATAAAAAATCGTCGCACCGAACACTCGAAACGTGCAGCTGATTGATCAGGCTACCAACCGATCGAACAACCAGCCGATCGGACTGCTGTCTGATCGGACAGGCTGTCCGATCGAGCTGCCTGGCCGATCGGCCAGCACTTTCCTCATTTGGCATCCTATAAATACCCCTGTCATTGTCATCCTTTCCACTTTTGGAAACCTCTGTCCGACCAACACGCTTAGCTCATCCTTTTCTCAGATTCCTCTCGATTCCAGTAAGATTTCGTCCTAAATCTTGTACTTTCTTGATCTACACGCACTCCTACACCTTTCTATCTTTCAAATCTTAACTTTTAACCGTGAAATCATCAAGATTCAAGTGTTCTAGGATGATGTCATCATGGGTTCTTGAAGAACTTCATGTTTTGGCCCCAATCCACCAAGAATAACTTGGATCTAGCTGATTTCCACATAAACAAACAAAGATCTTTCATAGATCTAAACATATACACGGTGAAAAGGATTGAAAGATGGATTTTCCAACTTTCTTTCAACTCTTTTTCAATCAATGCCTTCAAACCGATAGAAACGGAGCCTGTGCCGGCTTATAAATCACTCCGGTGGTTGCATGGCTCAAGATCCGGATTCTATCCACGAGGTTAACCAATTTTGGGTTAAACGTTAAACTCCGTTCCGAACAGTTCACCGGCCGGATTTGGGTGATTCCTGCCCGACCAGGGGAATCAAGTAAGGACGAGGGATCTATGGTTCGACTCGTTGTCAAAATACCTCAATAAAATGACAAACAATCAGAACAACCAAGTGTTAGATGAATAGGCTGATCAGGTCAGGTTGCTGACCGATCGGACTGCTGTCCGAACGGACAGCCAGCCGATCGGACAGTCAGCCGATCGACTGGCCAGCCGATCGGTTAACACATGGTCCCACACTTAATCAATTTATTTTGAAGACTAGTATTGAACGAACTGCTGTTCGATCGGACTACTGTCCGATCGGATTACTCTTCGGATCATGAGATACTATACTTCAACACTTAATCGGTTTTTCAACATGTTCGATGCACTAGGAGTGCCACCCGATCGAACAGCCGTCCGATCAGGTGACACCCTGCTGAGAACTTGTCTTGCTAAAAATACCTAACCGATCGGGTTGCCGGCCGATCGAACAGCCGTCCGATCGACCGACCTGAATGGTAAAGATACTTCAATGTTTTCAAATGCTACAACGAGAACTTCAAAAGTCAAACCATCATACACAAACACATCCTTCTCAAAGGAAGAAACAATCCACTTGAACAACCATCCGATCGGCCTACCGAACGACCGGACAGCGGTCCGAACAGACTGTCAACCAAACGGTCAGCCATCCGATCGGACTACCGTCTGATCGACCAGTTGTCCGACTCTCCAACACTTGTTTTCCGTTTTACGCGTCGCTTATTATTATGCTATCAAACTATTCAGGCTAACCCTACTCGCTAAGCGCTCCCTTCAATCCATCAACCGCTGTGAGTATACTCGACCCCTTCTTGCTTTATGCACTTTTGGGTGTTACATACGTTACAACTATTCAAATCACATCAAACACACTACTCAATACTATTTGAACGCTAATCATTAATGCATGTTATACGTGGCTTATGAATGCTTGTTTGTTATGTTTACACATGGAATGCTGTCTACCTGCCTTAGCAACGATAGTACTATAGTTTGGACTCAGCACCTGTTCACGGGGGTTGTTAAGGACAATTACTTGCATGGATTATGGTGGTAATCATGTATTGCGAACTGCATCTGGCAGTCAACCCGCAGTCATTGGTATCGATGGATCTATGTCGATAACTAACGTGCTTCATTTCACTATGTGTACATGCTGGTTATGTGTAAACGAATTTGAACTTTATATGATATTATCAAACTTGTGTGCTCACCTTTACATTTTATGTATTGACTTTATTTTAACGTATGTGACAGGTGCTTAGGATGCACATCTGGTAGGAAACCGAAGCTAGAATAAAGCTTTAGAGCCCAACAAATAGTTGTCTGTAGTAATTGAACCAAGGGTCTCTAGAGGCAGATAAACAATTGCTCTATTTAAATCTGAGTTGTCGGGACAGAATGATTTGCCTAGACTTTATCTGTGATAATTTGTTTACTGTTTGAGACATGGTATGGGACATGTTATTTTAAATTGAATAGTAATGATAATTGTTATGGAAACTTCTGGACCATCTGTTTCGCTCAGTGCCATGCTCCGATGTTTCCGCCATCGGTTGGGGTGTGACAGATTGGTATAAGAGCCATAACTATAGGGAATTAGGCAAGACACGACCTAGTCCGGGTCGATGTCTCAGAGACCTAGTCTATAGTTAGGAACCAACAGACCGACTTGTGCATATCCGGTAGGGATTATGTACGAGCTTATCTCTCGATATTCTCGCTTATGCTACACTATCACTGCACTCGAATTTTCAACTATGAAAGAGTAACTAAGTCAAGATTAGGTGTGAAAACCGCAAATTCTCGACTGAAGTTGCTAATCAACCCGCATTTTATTTACAAACGAGGAGAATTATGCCAAATCAGGAGTGAAATCCGTATTTTGATGAATAATCTCCTCTATTTTATTAAAACAGGGACGAAGTTGTTAAGATAGGTGTGAAACCCTAACCTTGACGACTTGTTCCGCCCATTTTACAAAACTCTCACCAAAGTCTCGACGGACTCCAATGACCTGAAGTCACGATACGACTAACGGGATGCGTGCCCAACGCCCAAGAATCGAGGCAAAGGCACTGCCCAGTAGGTCAAGCGTGCACGACAAGTCCATGTGAATAGTCGAACCACTTTGGTTAGTCAATGTCTAATAGCCGCAGACGATCCATTCCTCGATTTTTATGTGTTTCGATTCTGAGCCCGCAACTGCCGACTCTGATGATTCGTTGATTTTATGTGTTTATAGGTGAATTTACCTGTTTATGTGTTTAAATTTTGGGAAACTTGCTCAATTTTGTTTTCACATCGATCGACATGCACGACTCGCACTGCATTTCTACCTCAAAACGCCAACAAATCGCTAGATTGTGGACGATCTTAGGATATGATATACGCTAATACTACGCTACTCGACATACTAAAACGCGAACGCTATATTCGAACACTCGCGAAGTGGGAATAATAGGTTTCTGTATTCTGACTACATCTTGTAACTAAATGCGTATGTGCTTCTGTGCTTATGTGTTCTACGTGCTTATGTGCTTCTGTGTTTTGTGAATCGGTGATTATGTGACTACGTGTTTACGTGATGTATGTGTTCCTGAGCTTTAGTAAACGTTAGATGTGTGAGGTGAGATTCGAATACATTGTGTTGAGTCCTGTGACGATGTCTGTTGCAGACAATGTCATCTGGATCCCGTCACCCACTTTCTCATCAAGAGAAGAGAGACAAGCGCCTTGCTGCTATCATCGCCAAGCAAGTAGCAAAATTCGTAAGTGATGTCTACGAGAACGTTAGCAAATCGTTTGAGGAGTCAAGAACCGAAGCTCCTAAAGCTGCTACCAAGATTACTTTCAATTTCAAGCAATTCAAGTCTTGTGGGCCAAAGGAATTCACTGGCGAGGAAGGCCCTACAGCGTTGTTCCAATGGTTTGATTCCATCGAGGTCACTCTACGACAGAGCGGTTGCCCAGACGATCTTCGTACTCTGAATGTTACCGGCGTTTTCCAGTCCCGCGCATTAGACTGGTGGATGGCCGAGAGGAACAAGCGGGGAAACGATGCAGCCTACGGTCTGTCGTGGGACGAACTCAAGGAGGTCATACTGGAAGAATTCTGCCCTCCTCATGAACGCCAAAAGTTAGAAGATGAATTCTGGCACATACAGCAGAAGGAAGGTGACAACGCTGCTCTCACTATTCGCTTCAAGCAGCTCAACATCATCTGCCCTGACCAAGTCAAGACTCCGGAGATCACAATCAAGAAGTATATCCGAGCTTTGCCCGACTGCGTTGCAGATTTCGTGCAAGCGGCTAAGACTAAGACGATCGAAGAGACTTACCTACTGGCCGCCGAAATCAACGACAAGAGGGTCAAGGCTGGTGTCTGGGATAAAACTTCAAAGCACCTGCATCAAGCTACCACCGCCGCACCAACTGCTGAAACCACCACCTCTTCGAGCAACAGGAGGAAGAACAAGAGAAAGAACAGCTCCAGCAACAGGAACTGTGCGATCACTGCTGCACCGATTCAAGTTGTACCAGCCCAACAACGTCAAGTAGCGGCGCCTGTGGCAAATGCACCGCCTGCCAAGTGTGCATACACTGGGCCACACCCGCTTTACCCTACTTGTAGCTACCACCACCCGACTACCATCGCTTGCCGTTTCTGTGCTCATTGCAATATGTACGGCCATTTCATTACCATCTGCCGTGCTCGACAAGCTCCGGCTCATCAAGCTCTACTCACCGCCCCTCAGGGTCAACAAGCTCCTCCGGCACCCGTGGTCAACGCCAGAGTCTGCTTCGCATGTGGCAATCCTAGCCATTTCGCCAACATGTGCCCAAACAGGGTTGTGAAACAAGAGCCCCAGCAGCAGCAGCCACACCAGCAGCAACAGCAACAAGCAGCATGCGCACGAACTTTCAACATCAACGTGGTCAATGGTACGTTCCTTGTGAATGGTATTTATGCTTCATGTTTGTTTGATACTGGATCCGATAATTGCTTTGTGTCGTTCGAATTCGAGAAACTCCTTAGTCGTAAGTGCTCTCATCTCTCCTCAATGTTCAAAGTTGAAGTTGCTACGGGAAGAACTGTAGCCGTTAATTGTATACTTCGTGATTGTACTCTCGAGCTCAACAATCACATCTTTCCAATCGACCTTATTCCGATGCAACTCGGAAGTTTCGATGTCATAATAGGCATGGACTTTCTTCGTGAAAACCATGCTGAAGTTGTGTGCTTCGATAAAATGATTCGATTCTCACTCGCGAATGGTGATTTATTATGTGTATATGGTGAAACTGCTTCGAAGGGTCTCAAGCTCATGTCATGTGTCCAAGCTAGCAAGTATCTCCGCAAGGAATACAGAGCTTTCTTGGCTAACATCATAGTAGCGGAGAAGGAAAAGAAAGAGAAGAAGGAAGTGAAAGACGTTCCTGTGGTTCGAGAATTCCCTAACGTTTTTCCAGAGGATCTTCCCGGACTACCACCAAGTCGTGATATCTACTTTCGTATCGACCTCATTCCTGGAGCCAACCCTATTGCCAAAGCTCCCTACCGACTCGCACCGTCCGAAATGCGTGAACTTTCAAACCAACTCCAGGAATTACTTGAGAAAGGCTTCATTCGCCCGAGCACCTCTCCTTGGGGCGCGCCGGTCCTTTTCGTCAAAAAGAAGGATGGGTCGTTCAGGATGTGCATCGACTATCGGGAATTGAATAAGTTAACTATCAAGAACCGCTATCCTCTTCCTCGCATCGATGATTTGTTTGACCAACTGCAAGCTGCTACGTGTTTCTCGAAGATCGATCTACATTCAGGCTATCACCAGCTGCGTATTCAAGAAGAGGATATACCTAAAACCGCTTTTCGCACTCGCTACGGCCACTACGAGTTCGTTGTTATGCCTTTTGGTTTAACCAATGTACCCGCGGTTTTCATGGATCTGATGAATCGCGTGTGTAAGCCATATCTGGACCGTTTCGTCATCGTGCTTATCGACGATGTCTTGATCTATTCCAAGTCGAAAGCCGAACACGCGCAACATCTACATTTGGTTCTCGAGTTACTCCAGGGGAACCAACTCTACGCCAAGTTCTCCAAGTGTGAATTCTGGCTGGAGGAGGTTCAGTTTCTGGGTCACATCGTTAATAGTCAAGGTATTCATGTCGATCCCGCGAAGATTGAAGCAGTTAAGAGTTGGGTTACGCCTAAGAACCCGTCCGAAGTCCGTTCTTTTCTCGGATTAGCGGGCTATTATCGATGATTTATCGAAGGATTCTCAAAAATCGCCGTACCATATACCGCTCTCACGCATAAAGACAAACCTTTTGTTTGGGGAACCAAACAAGAGTCTGCTTTCAAAACCCTTAAACACATGCTTTGCAATGCTCCCGTTCTCACATTGCCCGACAGAAACAATGATTTCATTGTCTATTGTGATGCTTCCAACCTTGGTCTTGGTTGTGTCCTTATGAAGCGGGACAAGGTTATAGCTTACGCATCTCGTCAGCTCAAAATCCACGAGAAGAACTATACAACCCATGACCTCGAGCTAGGCGCAGTTGTTTTTGCGTTAAAGATTTGGCGACACTACCTGTACGGTACCAAGTGGGAAACTTGTTTTATTAAAACAAAAGTTAAACACCAAAACACACACTTAAAGTGTGTGTTCTGGTCGAGATATCCACAGGAGCCAAGAACATCTTGAGCTCAAAACCCTAACAAGCACAAATCAAGAAAATTGGAAGGGCAAATCAAACCCAAATCGAAATTCAAGCACATATTCGTGATCACCAAGTCAAGGGGATCTTAAGGTATGTCGAATTTCTAACATTCATGAAGTTGTAAAAAAAGTTGATAATCATCCTAATCGCGAATTAGGCATGGATTAGAGAAGATAGGGCTAGATTAGTGATGTATACTTGCTTAGGAACGAAACCCTAAGTGAAAATCATACATAACATGCTATGAATTGAAGGATTTGATGAATTAACACACTTAGATAAGTGGGTTTTAATGTTATGATGATTTTGATGATATAACTATGCTTAGAATCAACATGCATGATAACAAATAGAAGGTGTTCGATTTAACCATGAATTTAGGTACTTGTTCATACATGATTGAAATGGGTTTTGAATGTTATGATGAAATTTGGTAGCCATATTCATGTAACTAAGTGTATGAGATCATGTTATCTACTAATTGATAGATAGAACTTGATTTTATTAAATGTTTGGATGA
Organism: Helianthus tuberosus; assembly: GCA_030545235.1. Taxonomy (NCBI): domain Eukaryota; kingdom Viridiplantae; phylum Streptophyta; class Magnoliopsida; order Asterales; family Asteraceae; genus Helianthus; species Helianthus tuberosus. The sequence goes on from CM060444.1 coordinate 159,052,788, forward strand.
ATGCTAGTAATAGGATGAAATGGGGTTTTCGCTCATATATGAGAGACCCTTAGTTCTTGTGTCACACCCCGGATTCCACGTGTCACCGGTGGGCCCGGTGGGGAGTATCGTGACGTGGTTGGCAACATAATAGTCAAACAACACAATATATAAATATGCACAGCGGAAGCAATATAAAAGATAAGTTTCAACCGAATTTAATATTGTAATATCAAATGTCACAATATTCGGAAGTTTATCCACAGACGGATCGGAAATAAAATGGAAACAATAGTTCAACAGACTTCAGGCATCTTAAGCTTGCGAGACTCTTTATTGATGCTAAGGAGACAATCCAGCCAATTACGTTTAGTACCTGCATTTAATCTTTTTGGGAAAATACGTCAGTTTACACTGGTAAATACAATCAACTGACTCATTTTGGTAAATGATTGAAAATTTGGTTTGGATGCACGTGGCATAAACATTTTTTAACTTGGGAAAATTATTTAAATATATAATCTTGTGAACGAATTACATGTTCCTTATGCGTTCAGTAGCCCGGATCTTGTCCGGGTTAAAGATCAATAGACACACCACATTATTCTTTTGTGCACTGACGGGTGTACGCCTACACCCCGCGCTTAAGTCGTGGCCATTTCGTAAAATGATGCCAGGGATATCCGGGACATGGTCATTAACCCCCCAAAGGCTTTTAAGTAAACAAAACTGTTTAAACGGGCCGATCAAATTATTCAATTAACCACCTAACGATGGAAGATTTGACACCCGACCAAGCGATATTCTATATACCGTAACCCAAGCCCGTATAGGGAAAATAAGTTAAAAGTATTTACCTGAGCAATGTAATAATCACAATAAGCAAATTGCAAGTAGCTTTTACTGGTTCTCCTAATCTGGAATGAAGGTTTATAATAACCTATTAGAATCCTAACGGGTCTTTAGGTAAGCTTAAGCTTAGACCGGTTAGTTTCAAAGATACGGTTCGTACGCACAATTAAGCAAAGACCGGATAGAATGTGATTTAGACCCGGCAAGTTCAGAGACTTGCTTAATATGGGTATTTCATACACACTCTGGGTTTTGAGATAAAACGATAAGGTTTGACCCGTTTCGGCTAATTTATGTAAACTTGTTACATAAACCGAACCGAACGCGTAATAAGCGTAACGGGTATCCATAAGAGCCATATACAGGTTTCCTAAGTTAATATGCTCTAAATATGTTGTGACATCAGTAAGATGTCTTTTATTATGCCCGAAACGAATTTAAACACAAACTATGCCCCGTAGGGGTAGTTTGGTCATTTAAAAGGTTATAAAAGAGTTTAAGTGTTAACCTGAGTTACAGGTCTGATGTAATAATCAAAAATACTCAATTTTCTAAGTTATATCAGTAGGGTAAAGTATATATGTGAAATTTATCAATTATAACCAAACTATGCACCGTAGGGGCATTTTGGTAATTTCACATAAGCCGTAAAGCTCAAAACTGAAGTCTGAGTTTAACCACTTTTGCTTACTGTTAAAATATTATAATTTACCTTAGATATCAGTAGGTATCACCCTTGTATGTTTAAAAATAGTCTTAGTACATACTATGCGCTAAAAACGCTTAATAAGGCGATTAGAAGCCATTTACGGGTTCGATACATAAAGCTGATATTTTTATCATTCCAGAAGGCTTAAAATAATTTATTTATCATATGTAATCAGTAGCAAAAGGTTTGGAGTCGTTTAGATATGTAAAACTCATTTTATAGCCCGTAAGGGCAAAACCGACAATTACCGGATTAAGTCTATGACTATTAGTTATGCTCAGTCTAAAATTAATTAAAAATCTTCAAAAATCCGAAAATAATATATTACATCAGTGGGTAAAGATTTTGATATCAAAAAGTAGGCTTAACTAGACTATATGCTAATTACGCCGTTTAACTAACATAAAGCTTTCATTTTGCGCTAATGAGCATAACTCTCAATCTACACCACCAATTGATCTCAAATTTTGGGTACAAGTATATATATCAGTAACAAAGGTTTCTACTCTTTTACTTTTTCAAAAATCACGTTTTAAGGTGAAAAGGGCATAATGGTCAACGTATGAGCAATTAACGGAATCATGCATATTAATTGGATAACTAATGAACCAAGGTGTATAATCACAGAGGGTTATACTAGCATGTAACCTAGTCCAATTAAAGCTCTGAGGTATTTCTAAAACATGCCTAAACGGGTCAGAACTGAAAGTCAAAGTAAAAGTCAAACTATGCGACTTTCGGTTCCGAACCGGGTCTTTACAGAAAATTGTCATGTTGAACATGTTTAGACATGTTCTTACACTTATTACCAAGTTATATTAATGATCAAACAGGTTGTATATGTTCTACATTGCTAATTATGCATAAATTAGAATTTAAGGATCCTGTTGACTTTTTCTTAACAAGTTTGACCCGACATTTGACCTAGTTAGAGTGGGAATCAGGGGGAACCCTTTTGAGGGTTTATTACCCACATAATTACCAACTTATAACTACTTTTACTTCGACTAATCATTGGACTAACAATGATTAATCGTTAATTACGACGGTTTGACTTTTAAGCTAAAACTAAGCTAAAACTTAATTAAGAGAGGCTTAGCAAACTTACTGAAGTCCTAAGCTTGATTAGTGATCACTTGAGAGAAGACTTGAGCTCCAGAAATGATCAGAAAGCTGAATGAAGGTTTGAAGAGCTTGGTTGCAACTCATGGCCCTTTTATAGTGATTTTATCACCAGAAAATGTTGACACACAAGCCTACCACTGACCATAACTCACTAACAAGTGTCCCTAGTGCTTAGGGGGTGCCTAGGGGTCGTCCAAGATGAGGAAATTCGGTTAAAGGTTGAGCAGAATGCAAAAGGCAGGCAAAACCCAAAGTTTTCGGAGCTGGTAGTCCCTAGAGTGACGCGAAGGACCCCCACCCTGGGGCTTCGCATGGCGCGAGGCCTCTTCTGCACAAATCAGAATTTTAGATTTATTGCGTTTTGATCCTTGGCTCTTCAAACTTTGTTTAGACTTTTGTTTCTTGCATCTTGAACCCTCTAAGTTGATTTATAAGGGCTTTAAAACATATACCCACTTTGTTAAGTCCCCGGTTAACTCTATTGTTACCCGAAAAGTCCTAACTTTCAATGTTGACGCTTTAACCCTTCGCACACGAATTTGATCATAACTTTCTCATACGATAACGAAACTTTACAAAATTTATATCGTGCATTCTAGTGAGCATAATTAACCGTTACAAAGCTTCGGGTTTGTCAAAAGGTCACTCAGAGGTATAATTTAAACATGTTGACACATTTAACCCCTGTAGTTTGTAATCTCTCACTTTTAGCTTCGTATGATCCATGATTTATTCGTTTGGTGGTATAAACATCATGTAGGGTCATTATGAAGTATATCTATTCACTGTTGACATTTAGAATCCGTATATTCACATACTTTCCATGTTTGTCAACTTTAGTCCTTTTATAACATTCTTTCACACGTTCAAACATATGACACGTGTCAACACTTTATAGGACGTGAGTTTTCGAGGTGTTACATCCTCACCCCCTTAAAATAAATCTCGACCCGAGATTTACTGAAATAAATAAGGGTACTTTTCTTTCATGGTGGCTTCAACCTCCCACGTATACTCGGGACCTCTACGGGCATCCCATTAGACCTTTACAATAGGCATATGCTTCCTTCGTAGCATCTTAACCTGTCGATCTTCAATCGACAATGGTTTTTCCACAAATTTTAAGCTCTCATCTATATGCACATCTGTTGTGACAACCCGAGTTTTCAAGGTCTCTATTTGACTTAACCTTGTACTTATTTGAAAAGGGTGTTTCGTATATTTGGGGTGCATTATATTTATTATATTTGTGAGTATGATAATAATGTGATTAGTGTTAATTTGTATTATTATAAAAATTAATTGGATGGGCTTGAGCCCACTTCGGCTACTAGAGTTAACAGCCCAAACCCTCACAATATATGATTACGTATTATGTTGTTGATTAGATTAGACTAATAGCACAAATCAAAAACAAACCCTACCCTCCCAAGTGTGCGTACGGCAGGAGAAACCCCCCCTTTCACCGTCGAGGCCTCTCATTGGTGCTTTCTCTACGCCGGTTAGTATGCTAATGTATTAGTTAAAGTTCTTGAACAGTTTTGTGTTGTGTGATGATTATGTTGTTAATCAAAGTTGGTAGTGATAGCTTTATGTTTGTTATAAATAATCTGATTCATAGATTTCGGAAAGAGTCATTGTATTATCCGATGTAAAATAGGTATTATGTGAATTTAAAACAAGTATTATGTTGGATAAACAAGTAGTAATGATTGGCAGCCCATGTGATTGTTATTTCGAGAAGATGATGTAAATAAGAGATACGGCCGAATCACCTTGTATTTGTTCTGATGCTTGCATGTGACATTGTAATTGTGAATTCAGGTTGCATGTAAAGTAATTGTTGGCCATAAATAAATGCATGTGAAGTGTCAGATTGCATGTGCTTTTGATAAGACTAGAATACATATGGATTTTATAGATGGGCTAATGTATGTTATTATCATCATGTATGGATGGAACATAAGCACTAGGGTTGTTAATCGATTTATTGTAATGTCCAAGTATTCTTGTTAGTTGATGATTAGGGTGGCATAATATTGTTGATTGGTGTCTACTGTTTTGATAATCTTGGTGATGAGGGTGTCTAGAAACAGTAGTGTGTGTGGCATAATATATGGATCCAATTCGATTTATGAGGATAATGAGTGTTATGATAATTGATTATGATAGTAAATTGTGAATGTTATTGAAACTGTTGTACGAAATAGGGATGAGTTTGATGAGTTAGTTGATCTACGTTGGGTAACTAGAGGATGCTTTATTAATTGATTCGAACTGTTGATGCATGATTCTAGGTACATGTTAGTCGGTTAATAATGAGGATATTATATGGGCCCTAATTGTAGATTTGAACTCATGTATATAAATGGACCTCACTTGGACCGCACTCATATAGTACACTCTAGTTGGGCCGGTACTGTTGGGCCTCACTCACAACTTGCTGTACATTCGAACTAGGCTATGAATTATTGTGAAAACATGTTTGCATGATAAAGGATTGTCAACTTGTATTTGGATAGGTCGCGTAAACGAACAGGATGTGAATCAAACACCCATTTTATGATTCTACGATGTGTGTTAAGGTGTTGGGTTGCATGAATGAATGTTACAACTTGTATGGCAATAAGTGGTGTTAATTGTATAATATGTATAAAGGATGTATGAATGAGAGCTACAAAACTGACTGTCACATGGTAACCATTTTAGGATTTGGTTGATCAACTTGAATACGTGAATAAACATACCGAGCAAACCAAGGTGAGTTCACACTCTACAAAGCATGGGATTCCCAGGGGTTGGGAATGGGGTTAAGGAATATGGATTCCTCGTCCTTTCTTGGGTAGGACAGTACTGGTTCAGGAATGTAATTCCTCGTCCTCACGGACAGATAACTTTTACTAGACCAAAACTCTATCACGAAGTCCCTCCTTTTTATATCGACTTAATCGCCGGGCCAATGGCGAGCGGGTCATTAGTTAGATAGCGCTATTTAGGTCTGACAAGCCTCACACCGTGCCGCAGTGGACGGGCGTGAACTAATGGATCTGGGCACGTCAATGATGATAGACATTGACAGTTCAGGGCGCTTAAACATGACTACAGTCAGCAGTCGATATGGTAACGAGTCTAGTGTATACATGGGGTAGCCCCCACGGCCGAAATGCCAGATAACTATCATGGGGTAGCCCCCACGGCTGGATTGCCAGAGTTAATGGGTTAAACAAATCACGTTTTCAAATATGGGGTAACCCCCACGGCAGGGATGCCAGTTAAAGGAACTATTTTTTGGAACAACTAAAACCAACACCCAACTGTGAACTCGCTCAACATTATTGTTGACTCGTTACTACATGCTTTGCAGGTCAATAGGTACTTAGCTGGAGCTTGCACAAGGAAGAGTCGTTGTGGGACATGGACAGCTGTGTGCCATGTTAAACCTTTGGATATTTAAACTTATGATTTGGTTTTAAACATTATGCTTCCGCTTACAACTTAGACTATGTTTGTTTTGAACAACAATTGTGTTGGTTGGTCTTTTAAAATTAATTACTTGCTTGTTCAATATGATTGGTGGTTTGATCCTGGCTAGTCACGCCTCCAAGAGGTGATACTCCGCGTGTGGATTTTTGGGGGTGTGACATATTGGTATCAGAGCCATTGGTTATAGAGAACTTGGTTTTAATAAGGGAAAACATTTTTGTTAAAACCAGACTATAACCTGTACAGTGCTCTACGATCCACAACGACGCTTCACTCCACGTGCAAGGCTCGACATTCTAGGTGGTATGAATTATGTTTATATTGCCTACTTGCTAGATTGCATAGAACTTTGCTCATGGTATGCTTAGATAAACGTAGCAACTATAGTTTGAAAACACATTTGTGCTTGCTCCCTACTGTCACTCCACACTTACACACATTCGCGACACCTTTCCTATTTGTGTTTCCTTCGATGTGAGATCATGAGGGAACGTGTGAACCTAACCCAAGCCAGCTGACGGCTCTTATCAACGAACAAGTTACGGCAGCACTCGCAGCCGCTCAGGCAGGAGGTATAACCTGCTATTCCGAACCTAACCTAGGATGATAGATCCTACTCTCATGACCCAACTCTCGCGCTCAATCCTGTCGTTTCTTCCTCACGCAACAAGGTCAGAACGCTCAGCCGCCTGTATGCACAATTAAGACGTTCATGGACTGTCGTCCTAGTACTTTCGATGGCACTAAAGGAGCTGTTGGACTCCTCCATTGGGTTGAAAAGCTCGAGTCTGTCTTAGAGATGTGTGAAATATGCCACTGGTACTCTCGAAGGCACTACGCTAACTTGGTGGAACGCGCAAGTTCAGATGCTGGGGCTGGCGGCTGCTAATGCCACCCCATGGAATGAGTTTAAGGAACTGATCAAACGTGAATTCTGTAATCGTGATGACATCCACAAGCTGGAAGTGGAGTTCTTTAACCTGAAGGTGACGGGGTCAGAGATAGAAGCGTACACGAAACGATCCAACGAACTGGTAGTGTTATGTCCAACTATGGTGGATCCTCCCATCAAGCACATTGAGCTGTACCTAAAAGGCTTAGTACCAGAGATACAAAGCCATGTGACTACTGCAAACCTTGCTACCATCCAGGATGTTACCCGTCTTGCTCATCGTCTCACAGACCAGGCAGTGGAATAGAACAAGCTGCCTAAGCATATTGGTGCTACTACTATTCCTACTTCTGCTACTCCCAATGACAACAAGCGAAAGTGGGATGGAATTCGAGCAAGGGTTCCACTTCGGTTCAGTCTCAGTTGCAGCGGTGAAAAACGGATGAGTACAGGAACCCTAGTCAGCAGTCTTTTGGTAATCGAAGTCAGGGTGGATACAGGGGAAACCACCCTAAGTGCAATCGATGTAATTTACACCACAGCGGGCCGTGCAACAAAGATCGATGTCAGAGATGCAACAAGCTTGGTCATGAAGCCAAAGAGTGTAGAAGCTCACGTCCTGCAAACCAGAACCGACAACAGCAGCCACAAGCTCCACAGAATCAGCAGCAACAACAGGGTAACAAGGGATGTTATCAGTGTGGTGTTGAAGGTCACTTCCTGAGACACTGCCCACAGTTGAACCAGAACCAGAATCAGAACCACAACCAAGGAAACGAGAACAACAACGGAGGCAACAACGGGGGTAATAACGACGGCAATGGTGCCAGGGGTCGAGTGTTCATGATTGGTCAGGATGATGCTAGGAATGACCCCAACGTTGTAATGGTTTCGACATCGTTATTGGTATGGATTGGCTACCTCAACATCGAGCAGGGATTCTTTGCAAAGAAAAGATCGTCCGCATTCCTTGTGCTGGTTAAGAACCTTTGGTAATTCATGGTGACAAGCTCCTGGAGCGACACCCATAGCTCGAGCACCATATCGTTTAGCCCCATCTGAACTGGAAGGGCTGTCTACGCAACTACAAGAACTCTTGGATAAGGGTTTTATTCTTCCTAGCTCTTCACCCTGGGGAGCTCCAGTGCTATTTGTAAAGAAGAAAGACGGTACCTTCAGGATGTGCATCGACTACCGTGAACTCAACAAGGTGCTGTGAAGAATCGCTATCCTCTTCCACGCATCGACGACTTGTTCGACCAGCTGCAAGAGTCGAGCTACTATTCAAAGATTGATCTGAGATCAGGATATCACCAGCTGAGAGTCCGAGAAGAGTACGTCTCTAAAACAACCTTTAGAACCCGTTATGGACACTACGAGTTTTTGGTCATGCCTTTTGGGCTGACAAACGCACCTGCGGTCTTCATGGACTTGATGAATCGAGTGTGCAAGCCTTACCTAGATAAGTTCGTTATAGTTTTCATCGATGACATCCTGATCTATTCGAAGAGTTAGGAGGAGCACGAGCAGCATTTACGACTTATTTTGGAAACTCCTTCGAACATAACAGCTTTATGCTAAGTTTTCGAAATGCGTCTTCTGGCTTCGTGAAGTCCATTTCCTAGGCCATGTGGTAAACAAGGATGGGATACATGTTGATCCATCCAAGGTAGACTCGATCAAGAACTGGCCTGCACCACGTACACCAACAGAACTCCGTCAATTTTTGGGTTTGGCAAGCTACTATAGAAGGTTTATCAAGGATTTCTCCAAGATTGCGCAACCTCTCACCTCGTTAACTCAGAAGGGCGTCACCTTTCGTTGGGGTGATGCACAGGAATCGGCGTTTCAGCACTTAAAGGATAGACTTTGCAGTGCACCTATCCTTTCATTGCCAGAGGGAACAGACGACTTCGTGGTTTACTGCGACGCATCCATTCAGGGTCTTGGTTGTGTATTGATGCAGCGGGATAAAGTTATAGCCTACGCCTCACGCCAACTCAAAGTTCATGAAAAGAACTACACTACACACGATCTAGAGCTGGGAGCGGTTGTTTTTGCACTTAAGATATGGAGACACTACCTGTATGGTACCAAATGCGCTATCTACACTGATCATAGGAGCCTCGAGCATATCTTCAAACAGAAGGAACTCAATATGCGACAGCGACGATGGGTCGAGCTACTGAATGACTACGAATGCTCGATCAGATACCACCCGGGCAAAGCCAATGTTGTGGCCGACGCCCTCAGTCGAAAGGACACTGCGCCCAAGCGCGTACGAGCTTTACAACTCACTGTACAGTTTGGTCTTCCTTCTCAGATACGGGACGCTCAGGTAGAAGCATTGAAACCAGAAAACGTCAGGGCTGAAGCCCTACGCGGCTCAAGGAAACGATTAGAACGAAAGGAAGACGGTGCTTACTACGTAACAGGACGCATTTGGGTCCCACTTTATGGCAACCTATGAGAGCTTGTGATGGATGAGGCACACAAGTCTCGCTACTCAGTACATCCTGGTTCGGATAAAATGTACCACGATATCAAAACTACATATTGGTGGCCTAGCATGAAGGCCCACATAGCAACTTACGTTAGCAAGTGCTTGACTTGTGCGAGAGTCAAGGCGGAATACCAGAAACCTTCAGGCCCACTTCAACAACCAGAGATACCACAATGGAAATGGGAGCAAATTTCCATGGATTTTGTTACTGGCCTGCCTAGATCTCAACGTGGTAACGATACTAATTGGGTGATCGTGGATCGACTCACAAGTCTGCTCACTTCTTGGCTATCAAGGAAACGGATAAGTTCTCCACACTAGCAGACGTATACCTTAAGGAAGTTGTCTCGAGGCACGGGGTGCCCACCTCTATTATCTCGTATCGAGATGCACGTTCTACTTCAGAACTGTGGCATGCAATGCACAAGCCCTTTGGCTCACGTTTAGATATGAGCACAACTTATCACCCACAAACGGATAGGCAGTCAGAATGCACCATTCAGACCCTCGAAGACATGCTTAGGGCGTGTGTAATAGACTTTGGCAACGGCTGGGAAAAGCATCTGCCACTTGTGGAATTTTCGTACAATAATAGCTACCACACCAGCATTAAAGCTGCTCCGTTTGAGGCATTGTACGGGTGTAAATGCCGGTCACCTCCTTGTTGGGCAGAGGTGGGGGATAGTCAGATCACTGGTCCAGAACTTGTGGTAGACACTACAGAACGAATTGCTCAAATACGACAACGAATGGCGACAGCTCGTGACCGTCAGAAAGTCTACGCCGATAAGGGCAGAAAACCACTAGAGCTCCAGGTTGGGGAGCTAGTACTACTCAAAGTTTCACCCTGGAAGGGTGTGGTTCGTTTTGGTAAACGAGGCAAACATAACCCACGATACGTCGGACCTTTCGAAGTCATCGAGAAAATAGGCAAAGTGGCCTACAAACTGAACTTACCAGCAGAACTCAGTGCAATTCACAACATTTTCCACGTGTCGAATCTGAAGAAGTGTCTGTCAGATGAGACCCTCATAGTTCCTTTGAAGGAGCTCACTATCGACGAGCAGTTACGATTCGTCGAGGAACCAGTTGAAATCACGGACCGGGATGTTAAGGTCCTCAAGCGCACTAGAATACCTCTCGTTCGAGTTCGTTGGAACTCACGTCGCGGCCCAGAGTTCACCTGGGAACGCGAAGATCAGATGAAACAAAAGTATCCCCAACTATTCGCAAACAGTACAACCACTACTGAGGCTGAAGCTACGGAATTTCGGGACGAAATTCCAGATCAACGGGGGGAGGATGTGACACCCCAGGAAAACCATGCAACTTAACTAGCTTCCTCAGTGAGTACGTACCAAATTTCGGGACGAAATTTCTTTCAACTTGGGGATAATGTGACAACCCGAGTTTTCAAGGTCTCTATTTGACTTAACCTTGTACTTATTTGAAAAGGGTGTTTCGTATATTTGGGGTGCATTATATTTATTATATTTGTGAGTATGATAATAATGTGATTAGTGTTAATTTGTATTATTATAAAAATTAATTGGATGGGCTTGAGCCCACTTCGGCTACTAGAGTTAACAGCCCAAACCCTCACAATATATGATTACGTATTATGTTGTTGATTAGATTAGACTAATAGCACAAATCAAAAACAAACCCTACCCTCCCAAGTGTGCGTACGGCAGGAGAAACCCCCCCTTTCACCGTCGAGGCCTCTCATTGGTGCTTTCTCTACGCCGGTTAGTATGCTAATGTATTAGTTAAAGTTCTTGAACAGTTTTGTGTTGTGTGATGATTATGTTGTTAATCAAAGTTGGTAGTGATAGCTTTATGTTTGTTATAAATAATCTGATTCATAGATTTCGGAAAGAGTCATTGTATTATCCGATGTAAAATAGGTATTATGTGAATTTAAAACAAGTATTATGTTGGATAAACAAGTAGTAATGATTGGCAGCCCATGTGATTGTTATTTCGAGAAGATGATGTAAATAAGAGATATGGCCGAATCACCTTGTATTTGTTCTGATGCTTGCATGTGACATTGTAATTGTGAATTCAGGTTGCATGTAAAGTAATTGTTGGCCATAAATAAATGCATGTGAAGTGTCAGATTGCATGTGCTTTTGATAAGACTAGAATACATATGGATTTTATAGATGGGCTAATGTATGTTATTATCATCATGTATGGATGGAACATAAGCACTAGGGTTGTTAATCGATTTATTGTAATGTCCAAGTATTCTTGTTAGTTGATGATTAGGGTGGCATAATATTGTTGATTGGTGTCTACTGTTTTGATAATCTTGGTGATGAGGGTGTCTAGAAACAGTAGTGTGTGTGGCATAATATATGGATCCAATTCGATTTATGAGGATAATGAGTGTTATGATAATTGATTATGATAGTAAATTGTGAATGTTATTGAAACTGTTGTACGAAATAGGGATGAGTTTGATGAGTTAGTTGATCTACGTTGGGTAACTAGAGGATGCTTTATTAATTGATTCGAACTGTTGATGCATGATTCTAGGTACATGTTAGTCGGTTAATAATGAGGATATTATATGGGCCCTAATTGTAGATTTGAACTCATGTATATAAATGGACCTCACTTGGACCGCACTCATATCGTACACTCTAGTTGGGCCGGTACTGTTGGGCATCACTCACAACTTGCTGTACATTCGAACTAGGCTATGAATTATTGTGAAAACATGTTTGCATGATAAAGGATTGTCAACTTGTATTTGGATAGGTCGCGTAAACGAACAGGATGTGAATCAAACACCCATTTTATGATTCTACGATGTGTGTTAAGGTGTTGGGTTGCATGAATGAATGTTACAACTTGTATGGCAATAAGTGGTGTTAATTGTATAATATGTATAAAGGATGTATGAATGAGAGCTACAAAACTGACTGTCACATGGTAACCATTTTAGGATTTGGTTGATCAACTTGAATACGTGAATAAACATACCGAGCAAACCAAGGTGAGTTCACACTCTACAAAGCATGGGATTCCCAGGGGTTGGGAATGGGGTTAAGGAATATGGATTCCTCGTCCTTTCTTGGGTAGGACAGTACTGGTTCAGGAATGTAATTCCTCGTCCTCACGGACAGATAACTTTTACTAGACCAAAACTCTATCACGAAGTCCCTCCTTTTTATATCGACTTAATCGCCGGGCCAATGGCGAGCGGGTCATTAGTTAGATAGCGCTATTTAGGTCTGACAAGCCTCACACCGTGCCGCAGTGGACGGGCGTGAACTAATGGATCTGGGCACGTCAATGATGATAGACATTGACAGTTCAGGGCGCTTAAACATGACTACAGTCAGCAGTCGATATGGTAACGAGTCTAGTGTATACATGGGGTAGCCCTCACGGCCGAAATGCCAGATAACTATCATGGGGTAGCCCCCACGGCTGGATTTCCAGAGTTAATGGGTTAAACAAATCACGTTTTCAAATATGGGGTAACCCCCACGACAGGGATGCCAGTTAAAGGAACTATTTTTTGGAACAACTAAAACCAACACCCAACTGTGAACTCGCTCAACATTATTGTTGACTCGTTACTACATGCTTTGCAGGTAAATAGGTACTTAGCTGGAGCTTGCACAAGGAAGAGTCGTTGTGGGACATGGACAGCTGTGTGCCATGTTAAACCTTTGGATATTTAAACTTATGATTTGGTTTTAAACATTATGCTTCCGCTTACAACTCAGACTATGTTTGTTTTGAACACCAATTGTGTTGGTTGGTCTTTTAAAATTAATTACTTGCTTGTTCAATATGATTGGTGGTTTGATCCTGGTCAGTCACGCCTCCAAGCGGTGATACTCCGCGTGTGGATTTTTGGGGGTGTGACATCTGTATGTGGTATAACCAGTGATTCATCAGCAAAGCACTTCTTCAGATTGCAGATGTGGAACACGTTGTGAATTCCACTGAGCTCTTCAGGTAAGTTTAACTTATAGGCAACTGACCCGACACGTTCGATAACCTCGAAAGGTCCTATGTATCTCGGGCTTAGCTTGCCTTTCTTACCAAATCGCATCACCCCCTTCCAGGGTGATACTTTAAGCAACACTTTGTCGCCTACTTCAAAATTCATAGCTTTACGCTTTGGATCTGCGTAACTCTTCTGCCTATCTCGGGCAGCTTTGAGACGGTCGCGTATCTGGACAATCTTGTCTGTCGTTTCGAACACTATCTCTGGTCCTGATAATTGGACATCTCCAACTTCCGCCCAACAAACGGGCGTTCTACACTTTCTACCGTATAAGGCCTCGAAAGGCGCAGCCTTAATGCTGGTATGGTAGCTATTGTTGTAGGAGAATTCGATCAAGGGTAGGTGGTTATCCCAACTACCACCTAAATCAATTACACACGCACGTAGCATGTCTTCCAACGTTTGAATAGTACGCTCACTCTGACCGTCTGTCTGAGGATGGTAAGCCGTACTAAAATTCAAACGCGTGCCCAAAGATTGCTGAAAACTTTTCCAAAAATGTGACGTGTATCTAGTATCCCTGTCGGAGATAATAGACACAGGTATGCCATGTAAGGCTACAATCTTATCAACGTACAACTGGGCTAACATGTCGGAGCTATAAGTCTCCTTGATGGGTAAGAAATGTGCTGACTTAGTCAGTCTATCAACTATAACCCATATTGTATCATTTCCTTTCCTTGTCTTAGGTAACTTGGTGATAAAATCCATAGTTACCATTTCCCACTTCCACGTAGGAAGTTCCGGCTGTTGTAGCAAGCCTGACTGCTTTTGATGTTCTGCTTTGACTTGCGCACAAGTCAAGCACTTAGCTACAAAGGCAGCTACAGACTTTTTCAAGCCTATCCACCAATAATTTGCCCTTAGATCCTGGTACATCTTATCAGGTCCAGGATGAACGGAATATTTGGAACTATGGGCTTCCTGGAGGATAACATCTCAAAGTCCTCCATAAATTGGAACCCATATTCGTCCATTCAATCTAAGAATTCCGTCTTTGCCAAGAGATAACTGCTCCTCGGTTACTCCTAGCTTTTCATTAGGATAGTTAGCTTCCATCACAGCTTCCTTCTGTGCAGCTAACAACCTTTCAATCAAACTGTTCTTTATCTCCATGCGCTTGGCATTGATTCGGATGGGTTTCACCCTTTCCTTTCGACTCAAGGCATCAGCGACTACATTCGCCTTGCCGGGATGGTATCTGATTTCACAATCATAATCATTTAAAGTCTCCATCCAACGGCGCTGCCTCATGTTTAAATCCTTCTGATTAAACAGGTGCTGGAGGCTCTTGTGATCAGAATAGATCACACACTTGATTCCATATAAATAATGCCTCCACAATTTTAGTGCGAATACAACGGCACCCAACTCCAAGTCATGGGTGGTGTAATTCTTTTCATGCACCTTTAACTGTCGTGATGCATAGGCAATAACTTTGCCTTTCTGCATAAGCACACACCCCATGCCAGTGTGCGATGCATCGCAGTAAACCACGAATTCTTCTATTCCATCTGGCAATGTCAGTACTGGGGCGTTGCTCAACTTTTGCTTCAGAATATCAAAGGACTCTTGCTGCTTAGGGCCCCAAACGAACTTTACTTTCTTCTTAGTTAAGGACGTTTAGGGTGCAGCAATCCTTGAAAAATTTTCAATGAAACGCCTGTAATATCCTGCCAATCCCAGGAAGCTACGAATCTCTATAGGCGTCTTTGGGTCTTGCCAGTTCATAACTGCTTCAACCTTAGCGGGATCCACTTGGATACCACGCTCACTAACCACATGTCCAAGGAATTGGACTTCTCGAAGCCAGAATTCACACTTAGAGAATTTGGCATAGAGTTTCTCCTGATGTAGAAGTTTGAGAATACATCGAAGGTGTTTCTCATGGTCAGCTTGGTTCTTAGAATAAATGAGAATGTCGTCGATGAAAACGATGACGAATTTATCTAAGTACGGCTTGCAAACGCGATTCATGAGATCCATGAACGCGGCCGGTGCATTAGTGAGCCCAAAAGGCATCACTAGGAACTCGTAATGACCATAACGAGTCCTAAATGCTGTTTTGTGCACGTTTTCATCTCTAACCTTCAGTTGGTGGTATCCTGACCTCAAGTCAATCTTCGAGAAATAACTTGCTCCTTGCAATTGATCAAACAAATCGTCGATCCTTGGCAAAGGATATCTATTCTTTATTGTGACCTTGTTAAGCTGACGGTAATCGATGCACAGACGCATCGATCCATCCTTCTTCTTGACAAACAAGACTGGTGCTCCCCATGGAGATGAACTAGGTTTAATGAAACCTTTAGCTAGCAGTTCATCCAGTTGTGTCCTCAATTCCTTCATCTCCGTGGGCGCCAACCTATAAGGTGCTCTAGCAACAGGTGCTGCTCCAGGGATGATGTCAATTCTGAATTCGACTTATCTATCTGGTGGCAAACCAGGTAGATCTTCAGGAAACACTTCAGGGTATTCAGAAATGACGGGGATGTCTTCGATCTTCGGTTTTGGCTCATCAAAAATCACTTGTGCCATGTAGATGACACAACCCTTCTTTAAACACTTGGAAGCCTTGAGCATAGTCACTTGCTCAGGCAATCCATACTGGGTATCTCCCCGAATGGTAAGTGATTCACCAGACGGAGTCTTAATCACCACTTTCTTTCTGTTGCAGACAATTTGGGCCTGGTTATGAGATAACCAGTCCATACCCAAAACTATGTCAAAACCGGCCAACTTAAAGGGAAGTAGGGACAGAGGAAAAGAGTGGTTCTTAATGGATATAACACATCCATCTAACACAGTAGAGACGGTTTCTAGGGTGCCATCTGCTAACTCCACCTCATAATTCACACTTAAGGTTTTGACAGGTAATTTCAGCAATTCACAAAATTTATTATCAACGAGACTTATCAGCGCCTGAATCAAAAAGTACTCTTGCATAGACATCGTTTACGAGGAAAGTACCTGTAATCACATTATCGTCTAGAACCGCTTCTTTGGCATCCATTCTGAAAACTCTTGCATTTGTCTTCTTGGCCTCTTCAGGCTTCTTGGCGTATTTAGGGCAGTTAGTTTTAATGTGCCCTTTCTCATTGCATCTGTAGCAAGTTGCATCCTTCAGCTTTTTGCAATCCAAGGTCTTGTGGCCCTTGGACTTGCATATTCCACAAGCATTGGTTTTTGACTGAGTCTGTGAGTTCGACTCGAGTCTGCACTTTCCAAAGTGCTGTTTCTTGCAAATCTTGCACTTGGGCTTCTCACCAGACTGATGCCCATCTTTCCTTGACTCAGATCCTTTCTTGTTGTCACCGTTCCCACGGTGCTTCTTGTTCGACCTCCGTGAACTATCATCTTCACGTTTTCTCTTCTCAGCATCCTTATTCCTCAGCGATCTTTGCCTGACCGCATCCAAAGTGAGGGACAAAGATATGTCGGCTATAGATCTAAAAGTAGCTGGCCGAGAAGCCTTCACGCTTGCCTTTATCTCGGGGGCTAAACCACCGATAAAACGAGCTATTTTTTTTGGTTCCGGGGTTACCAGATACGGAACCAACCGGGACATTGTGTTGAAGCTCGTGAGGTAAGCTTGACAGTCAAGGTTTGTCATCACCAATGATAGAAAATCAGACTCTATCTTCTCCACCTCATGCTGGGGACAGTAATTTTCCCTGATGAGGGCAACAAATTGATCCCATGACATGTTGTACAATGGGATTTTCCCGGTGGCTTGAATCAGTGATCTCCACCAGGCTAAAGCCTCGCCTTTAAAAGATGGCGACACATACTTGACCACATCCCTCTCAGCGCATCCGCTGATATCCACAACTGTATCCATCTCATCCAGCCACGTCAGACAGTCAATGGCTCCTTTCTCCCCAGTGAAATTCTGGGGTTTGCATGAAACGAAGTATTTATAGGAACAACCGTTGTCCTGGGTCCCCTGTTTCGGTACGATCTGCAGAGATGGAGCACTGTTGTGGTTTGAGGAGAGTCTATCATCATCCTTTTTGGGTTCATCCTTCTTGGAAGGTGGCTTTGAATGCGGAGTAGATAGGGTCCTACTCCGAGTCCCACTATACTCTTCGTACTGCCGCTCCAATGCCTTTGTAACAGCGTCGTCAACCAACGCTTTCAATTCAGCACCCGTTAAATGAACTCGGGCGTTGTCAATATTCTCCACTGGATGGCTATTAATTTCGTCTGAGTTAGCCATTTTAATTGAACAGTTACAGAAAACAAGGATAATAGTTTATTTGGGAGTTTATTATGGAATTGCCCCTTAGGGTAAATTCATTAACCATGGTAAACAGAGACCATATTTGGTTAATTTATTAATCGTATTTAATTAGGATTTCTATTATAATTTATCCTAATTGTAAACAATAACAATATATTTTTAGCACATAAGGCCTAGTCACCTGGACATTTTAAATCATAAGCCATGATTTCAGAGAATTACGGCTTTAAGGTTTGAATCATAGTTCATTACCTTTTCTGACAGGGAGTCATAGCTACCACTGTCTTTAGTCTCAGAGGACATTAACTATAGCCCGTAGGCACTTCCCTTCTAAGGGATGTTTATAATATGATCATCTTATAGGATGATATAAGCCATGATTTCAGAGAATCAAGGCATGAAGGTTTGAACCTAGTTCATTACCTTTATCCGACAGGGAGTCATCGCTACCACTGTCTTTTGGCTCATATGGAAATGAGCAGGGCCCGTAGGCTCCATATTACCACGTATGGTTAAAATATGATCATCTTAATTGATGATTTAACCCATGATTCAGAGATCATTTAGTTGGGTTAGGAATCTTCTAAAGAATCCTTTCATAAATGACGTGTGTGATTTTAACAATTCACATCTGTCAGGAGTGTTAACATGTTTACAGATGTTAACAGGGATTCGAATCTTTTAAACATGTCTTACCATCATGGCCAGGTCTTTATAAGGACACTCAGGCAAGGTTTCACTCTTAAGATTCTTATTCAATATTTATATAGGCAGATCATTTTTAAAAAGGAATGATTTTTTTTTGATTTATTTATTTCATATATAATTTATGCATATAATAGCAAAAATGAAATTTATAAACTTACATTCCATTAATTTATTAAAATATTACATGTCGCCCTAAACGGGACTTTTCAAATAGATAAATCACCCACGCAGGGGTTTAACAACTCGCATACCCACGCAGGGGTCAAAGCAAACAACATAATAGTCCACGCAGGGACTTAAACAAATAACATAATAGTCCACGCTGGGACTTAAACAATAACATACCCTCGTAGGGGTTAACAAAAAGATAGACCCACGCAGGGGCTCAAATGATACAAGGAAATCACAACAACAGTGGAAGGATTTAGTGGTCCTTCTTACTCTTCCCCTTTATCAGACTTGTCAATCCTTGGAAGAAAGTATGTCGTTCCCTGCGTTCGCGGTGAAAGTCTCGCTCAACTTGGTCCAGTCTCTGAAGAATTTCCTCTCGTTCTGGGGGAGAAAACCGTGGCGGCTGCGATTGCGTCCGTATAATAGGTCTGACAGGTATCTGGTACCCACGAGATGGGTACCCTACTTCCCAAGGAGCGCCATAGGGTCCTTCCGGGTTAAAGGCGTTGTAATTGGCCGCTACCATGTAGGGGTCGGCTTCACCGTAACCGTAATTGGTGTGAGCTGGCTGTTCAAATGGGTTGTACGCCATAGAACCCGTGTATGCTGGAATTGGGTTATCAAAACCCATAGGAGGTGGTTGCTGTGCAACTGGTTGCGAAGGTCCACCCATTTGTGGATCTTCTTGATGTGGCGGATAATGGCTGCCACTTGATTGCCGAGGAGAGCTAAAATGAAAGTCTCCTGCTCGCGAAGACATACGCGCTCCGGTTCTCCTACGCCTCGGTGGTTGTGGAGGTGCTGGCTGAACTGGTGGCGTGACTGCCACAAACCGTGAATCCACAGAGGGATCCTGCTGCTGCTGTTGCTGGTGAGGTGATGAATGGCGAGGAGGTGTATAATACCATTCGTGCCTGGTAAACAAAGCTTGAAAGCTGTCTGGACCACCATAGGGTGATCCGTGAAAAGAAGAGCCATCCGAAATCTCAATGGGATGGTTCGGTGTACCACTGGCAGGTTCGACGGGATCCGTGTCCTCGTCCATATCCATAGCGTTGTCTCCCGAGAAGTGGTCCTCCGGTCCCAATGGGTTAAAACCCACTGGTTCTTGTATAAAATTTGCCGGGTTAAACCGGCCCCTAAAAGCAGGTGTAGGGTCACCAAAGGAGTGGTGTGATAAAGATCGCTGTAAAGGTATGTAGGAGGGTTGAGGGTTATTGGGCTCATTTTCCGAATGTGGCCCATAAGAGTTATGCACGGGAGGTGTCGAGCTGTGCGAAGCCGACCTTCTAGCCGGCTTGAAGAGGTTCCTCCGGTTTTGTCGGGGGTCGTCACTCTCGGTGGTCGAAGGAGCTCGCACATGCGAAGGTCCTGCCTCGTTGTCATTGGGGGCGGTGATTGGCCCCTTTCCTCGTCCTCTTCTTCGGAAGAATCTTGGCGGCATTTTTAATCCTGTCAATACAACATGAGATAACAACAACAATATATATAAAATAAAGGACAAAACAAAACCAAACAAGGTAGAATTTGTCCTATGTTATTTGTCTAGACTCGAAAGTATAGATGTGTGCAATTGTGTAACTGAGATTAAACACAAAAGGCTAGTGTTTAATTCACTCAGTATTGGCTCTGATACCAACCTGTCACACCCCGGATTCCACGTGTCATCGGTGGGCCCGGTGGGGAGTATCGTGACGTGGTTGGCAACATAATAGTCAAACAACACAATATATAAATATGCACAGCGGAAGCAATATAAAAGATAAGTTTCAACCGAATTTAATATTGTAATATCAAATTTGACAATATTCGGAAGTTTATCCACAGACGGATCGGAAATAAAATGGAAACAATAGTTCAACAGACTTCGGGCATCTTAAGCTTGCGAGACTCTTTATTGATGCTAAGGAGACAATCCAGCCAATTACGTTTAGTACCTGCATTTAATCTTTTTGGGAAAATACGTCAGTTTACACTGGTAAATACAATCAACTGACTCATTTTGGTAAATGATTGAAAATTTGGTTTGGATGCACGTGGCATAAACATTTTTTAACTTGGGAAAATTATTTAAATATATAATCTTGTGAACGAATTACATGTTCCTTATGCGTTCAGTAGCCCGGATCTTGTCCGGGTTAAAGATAAATAGACACACCACATTATTCTTTTGTGCACTGACGGGTGTACGCCTACACCCCGCGCTTAAGTCGTGGCCATTTCGTAAAATGATGCCAGGGATATCCGGGACATGGTCATTAACCCCCCAAAGGCTTTTAAGTAAACAAAACTGTTTAAACGAGCCGATCAAATTATTCAATTAACCACCTAACGATGGAAGATTTGACACCCGACCAAGCGGTATTCTATATACCGTAACCCAAGCCCGTATAGGGAAAATAAGTTAAAAGTATTTACCTGAGCAATGTAATAATCACAATAAGCAAATTGCAAGTAGCTTTTACTGGTTCTCCTAATCTGGAACGAAGGTTTATAATAACCTATTAGAATCCTAACGGGTCTTTAGTTAAGCTTAAGCTTAGACCGGTTAGTTTCAAAGATACGGTTCGTACGCACAATTAAGCGAAGACCGGATAGAATGTGATTTATACCCGGCAAGTTCAGATACTTGCTTAATATGGGTATTTCATACACACTCTGGGTTTTGAGATAAAACGATAAGGTTTGACCCGTTTCGGCTAATTTATGTAAACTTGTTACATAAACCGAACCGATCGCGTAATAAGCGTAACGGGTATCCGTAAGAGCTATATACAGGTTTCCTAAGTTAATATGCTCCAAATATGTTGTAACATCAGTAAGATGTCTTTTATTATGCCCGAAACGAATTTAAACACAAACTATGCCCCGTAGGGGTAGTTTGGTCATTTAAAAGGTTATAAAAGAGTTTAAGTGTTAACCTGAGTTACAGGTCTGATGTAATCATCAAAAATACTCAATTTGCTAAGTTATATCAGTAGGGTAAAGTATATATGTGAAATTTATCAATTATAACCAAACTATGCACCGTAGGGGCATTTTGGTAATTTCACATAAGCCGTAAAGCTCAAAACTGAAGTCTGAGTTTAACCACTTTTGCTTACGGTTAAAATATTATAATTTACCTTAGATATCAGTAGGTATCACCCTTGTATGTTTAAAAATAGTCTTAGTACATACTATGCGCTAAAAACGCTTAATAAGGCGATTAGAAGCCATTTACGGGTTCGATACATAAAGCTGATATTTTTATCATTCCAGAAGGCTTAAAATAATTTATTTATCGTATGTAATCAGTAGCAAAAGGTTTGGAGTCGTTTAGATATGTAAAACTCATTTTATAGCCCGTAAGGGCAAAACCGACAATTACCGGATTAAGCCTATGACTATTAGTTATGCTCAGCCTAAAATTAATTAAAAATCTTCAAAAATCCCAAAATAATATATTACATCAGTGGGTAAAGATTTTGATATCAAAAAGTAGGCTTAACTAGACTATATGCTAATTACGCCGTTTAATTAACATAAAGCTTTCATTTTGCGCTAATGAGCATAACTCTCAATCTACACCACCAATTGATCTCAAATTTTGGGTACAAGTATATATATCAGTAACAAAGGTTTCTAATCTTTTACTTTTTCAAAAATCACGTTTTAAGGTGAAAAGGGCATAATGGTCAACGTATGAGCAATTAACGGAATCATGCATATTAATTGGATAACTAATGAACCAAGGTGTATAATCACAGAGGGTTATACTAGCATGTAACCTAGTCCAATTAAAGCTCTAAGGTATTTCTAAAACATGCCTAAACGGGTCAGAACTGAAAGTCAAAGTAAAAGTCAAACTATGCGACTTTCGGTTCCGAACCGGGTCTTTACAGAAAATTGTCGGGTTGAACATGTTTAGACATGTTCTTACACTTATTACCAAGTTATATTAATGATCAAACAGGTTGTATATGTTCTACATTGCTAATTATGCATAAATTAGAATTTAAGGATCCTGTTGACTTTTTCTTAACAAGTTTGACCCGACATTTGACCTAGTTAGAGTGGGAATCAGGGGGAACCCTTTTGAGGGTTTATTACCCACATAATTACCAACTTATAACTACTTTTACTTCGACTAATCACTGGACTAACAATGATTAATCGTTAAGTCAACCGTTAATTACGACGGTTTGACTTTTAAGATAAAACTAAGCTAAAACTTAATTAAGAGAGGCTTAGCAAACTTACTGAAGTCCTAAGCTTGATTAGTGATCACTTGAGAGAAGACTTGAGCACCAGAAATGATCAGAAAGCTGAATGAAGGTGTGAAGAGCTTGGTTGCAACTCATGGCCCTTTTATAGTGATTTTATCACCACAAAATGTTGACACACAAGCCTACCATTGACCATAACTCACTAACAAGTGTCCCTAGTGCTTAGGGGGTGCCTAGGGGTCGTCCAAGATGAGGAAATTCGGTTAAAGGTTGAGCAGAATGCAAAAGGCAGGCAAAACCCAAAGTTTTCGGAGCTGGTAGTCCCTAGCGTGACGCGAAGGACCCCCCCCCTGGGGCTTCGCTTGGCGCGAGGCCTCCTCTGCACAAATCAGAATTTTAGATTTATTGCGTTTTGATCCTTGGCTCTTCAAACTTTGTTTAGACTTTTGTTTCTTGCATCTTGAACCCTCTAAGTTGATTTATAAGGGCTTTAAAACATATACCCACTTTGTTAAGTCCCCGGTTAACTCTATTGTTACCCGAAAAGTCCTAACTTTCAATGTTGACGCTTTAACCCTTCGCACACGAATTTGATCATAACTTTCTCATACGATAACGAAACTTTACGAAATTTATATCGTGCATTCTAGTGAGCATAATTAACCGTTACAAAGCTTCGGGTTTGTCAAAAGGTCACTCAGAGGTATAATTTAAACATGTTGACACATTTAACCCCTGTAGTTTGTAATCTCTCACTTTTAGCTTCGTATGATCCATGATTTATTCGTTTGGTGGTATAAACATCATGTAGGGTCATTATGAAGTATATTTATTCAATGTTGACATTTAGAATCCGTATATTCACATACTTTCCATGTTTGTCAACTTTAGTCCTTTTATAACATTCTTTCACACGTTCAAACATATGACACGTGTCAACACTTTATAGGACGTGAGTTTTCGAGGTGTTACATCCTCACCCCCTTAAAATAAATCTCGACCCGAGATTTACTGAAATAAATAAGGGTACTTTTCTTTCATGGTGGCTTCAACCTCCCACGTATACTCGGGACCTCTACGGGCATCCCATTTGACCTTTACAATAGGCACATGCTTCCTTTGAAGCTTCTTAACCTGTCGATCTTCAATCGACAATGGTTTTTCCACAAATTTTAAGCTCTCATCTATATGCACATCTGTATGTGGTATAACCAGTGATTCATCAGCAAAGCACTTCTTCAGATTGCAGATGTGGAACACGTTGTGAATTCCACTGAGCTCTTCAGGTAAGTTTAACTTATAGGCAACTGACCCGACACGTTCGATAACCTCGAAAGGTCCTATGTATCTCGGGCTTAGCTTGCCTTTCTTACCAAATCGCATCACCCCCTTCCAGGGTGATACTTTAAGCAACACTTTGTCGCCTACTTCAAAATTCATAGCTTTACGCTTTGGATCTGCGTAACTCTTCTGCCTATCTCGGGCAGCTTTGAGACGGTCGCGTATCTGGACAATCTTGTCTGTCGTTTCGAACACTATCTCTGGTCCTGATAATTGGACATCTCCAACTTCCGCCCAACAAACGGGCGTTCTACACTTTCTACCGTATAAGGCCTCGAAAGGCGCAGCCTTAATGCTGGTATGGTAGCTATTGTTGTAGGAGAATTCGATCAAGGGTAGGTGGTTATCCCAACTACCACCTAAATCAATTACACACGCACGTAGCATGTCTTCCAACGTTTGAATAGTACGCTCACTCTGACCGTCTGTCTGAGGATGGTAAGCCGTACTAAAATTCAAACGCGTGCCCAAAGATTGCTGAAAACTTTTCCAAAAATGTGACGTGTATCTAGTATCCCTGTCGGAGATAATAGACACAGGTATGCCATGTAAGGCAACAATCTTATCAACGTACAACTGGGCTAACATGTCGGAGCTATAAGTCTCCTTGATGGGTAAGAAATGTGCTGACTTAGTCAGTCTATCAACTATAACCCATATTGTATCATTTCCTTTCCTTGTCTTAGGTAACTTGGTGATAAAATCCATAGTTACCATTTCCCACTTCCACGTAGGAAGTTTCGGCTGTTGTAGCAAGCCTGACGGCTTTTGATGTTCTGCTTTGACTTGCGCACAAGTCAAGCACTTAGCTACAAAGGCAGCTACAGACTTTTTCAAGCCTATCCACCAATAATTTGCCCTTAGATCCTGGTACATCTTATCAGGTCCAGGATGAACGGAATATTTGGAACTATGGGCTTCCTGGAGGATAACATCTCGAAGTCCTCCATAAATTGGAACCCATATTCGTCCATTCAATCTAAGAATTCCGTCTTTGCCAAGAGATAACTGCTCCTCGGTTACTCCTAGCTTTTCATTAGGATAGTTAGCTTCCATCACATCTTCCTTCTGTGCAGCTAACAACCTTTCAATCAAACTGTTCTTTATCTCCATGCGCTTGGCATTGATTTGGATGGGTTTCACCCTCTCCTTTCGACTCAAGGCATCAGCGACTACATTCGCCTTGCCGGGATGGTATCTGATTTCACAATCATAATCATTTAAAGTCTCCATCCAACGGCGCTGCCTCATGTTTAAATACCTTCTGATTAAACAGGTGCTGGAGGCTCTTGTGATCAGAATAGATCACACACTTGATTCCATATAAATAATGCCTCCACAATTTTAGTGCGAATACAACGGCACCCAACTCCAAGTCGTGGGTGGTGTAATTCTTTTCATGCACTTTTAGTAGTCAAACCGACCATTAATAAGATCGAATGATAATTTTGATAGAAAAATACGTAAGGTGGAATAGTTATGATTAACAATGACTAAAGTAACCATCTTATGAAATATGATGATAGTTTGACGCCTAACAAGCTAGGTGGAAGCTTGTGGAGGAAGCGGGTCAAACGGAACGAGTACGGAAAGAAAAGCGTGGCATGGATGCAAGGTAAGTATATCTTACACTAGTCATATATTTTAGAATATTCTTTTTTGTCGTATTAATTACGTAAAAGACAAATACCTAATTGAGATATAGTGTTCCGGCGTGTAGTCGTACGGAATAAGATAATCAAATATGATAAGAAAACATAGTGATGGCTAAAAATGAGTTAAATCGGTAATTCGATCATATTATGACGAATGAAATATGTACTTTTAATGGTTATCATATAAGTTAAATCATAATAACCATTAAGGGCAAAATAGTAATTTGACAATTTGACGATGGTAATTGGTCATTTAGACCAAACGGGTCAAAAGGTGAAATTATCACCCTTTGACAATATCGACTAATGGGTTGTCAAGTTGTATGATTTTAGGAAATAAATAGCACATGGATGCTTACATCGTTATCACCTAGCAGCCACTAAGGAAAGGTATTGAAACAGGTCAATATATTGATCCGAGCCAGGTATGTATAATGATACAACTCATCATGTAGAATTTGGAGTTCTATAAGAGTTAGACAAGGTTAAAACATAGATATTTGGTTATCTTTTAGGTAAACCGAATAAATTTAGTTATGATTATAACGTTTTAGAAGCATATTGGTTTCTAAACAAGACAATAGTTAAAAAGACGGATTTTTGGGTCAAACAAGTACTAAAAGTCCTTCGTCGTAAAAGAAGGACTAAAAATTGACTAAAACGCCCTTGTAAGCGAAATTGAGCAAACGAACCACAAAGGTTGTTTTGAAATAAGTGATAGGATGAAATAAATATTTCGAATAAGTATGAAAAGCGAAAGATGTAAAATATTGGTCAAATGACATCTATAAAGAGTCTTTGCCGTAAAATAATGATTTGAAGGGTAAAATTTGGAATATATAAATCACCACATTGAATCCACCACAAATATAGTTGTGGTGGGATATCATTTGATAAGAAATGTGGACATAAGTATTTCGAAACGAATGAAAGCGATTTGTGCTTAAAATATGCTTAAATACCCTTAACGGGTCAAAATAAGCCTATGAGTGAAAATGGGTTTAAGAAGGTATATGAACCTGTAATTGGAACCTAATATGTTAAACATCATTGAATTTAATAGGTTTATGAGAAATAAGGGTCAAACAAACTTGTTTGTTTGATAAAGAATCGAACGGGTCAAAAATTGGTAAAAGGGATAATAAGCCGAAGACTTAAAAGTCTGAAATGTTGTTAAACCGAATGTTGGATTTAAACTCCATATGATGGAGGATCAAATTACAATCATGTAGGAAGAAACGGTAGGTCAAACGGATAAGCGGATTGAAAGATACGGAAGTTTTCGTGTCAATAAACGGCAAAATGGAAAGGTTGAATGCAGGGACCACCGTAACTTACGGTGTCCACCGTAAGTTACGGTGGAGCTGATTTAGTTACGGTGGTTGCCTACTGAAGTACGGTAGGAGAATTGTAATACAGGGGCCACCGTAACTTACGGTGCCCACCGTAAGTTACGGTGGAGGCCTGTTGGAAATCTTTGTTTTGAGATCAAGAGTTTAACGTTGGGATTCTTTTTCCTTCCATTATCATTACCGGATTTGTTTAGACACATTTTAATCCCCGTATGACTAAAGCATTTCATGTTTATGAAATGTAGGTACATTTTGGACGCCGAAAGACGATCAAGCTTAACGAAGAACCGAACACGATAAAGATTCATGCTTCCGCACATTGCCTTGTCGTAAATCTAAACGACGAATCCGATCACGTTATGTCAAATAACTTATGATTTGTAAAAGTTTTAACAAACCCGTATTTTTATAGCATGTGTAGTCCTAACTATACATCCTATTTTTGATAATCAAATGTAAAACCGTTAAATAGCAACTAGGGTGTTACAAGTTGGTATCAGAGCCTTGGTTTAAGGGATTCAAGTATGGTGGGGAAAAACCATCCTTGGACTTAAACCTTATGCTCTTGACAAAGATTGGTGTTCGGTTCGAGGCTTGATCGCAATTCCGGTAAGTGCATGTATGTTAATAGTTTAGCGCATTAAAGTGTTGTAAACAACACATAGGGTTATCGTGTAATACACGTCACCCCAATTAAATGATAGAGATAACTAATGAAATTTTGTGCGTTGACACATATAGTAGAAAAGCCTTGTATTATGATACGGGCATTTTGTGAAGTTGACATGGCTAACTTTTGTGAATGTCTTAATTGAAGGACACTTGCATTTAAAGATGACAAAGGTTAAACAAATTAAGGATGTGATAGAGGGACAGTCCAAGGTATGACAAGAGGAACATGCTCACTAAGGACTAAATCGCGTAACGACTGCGAACAAGGTTAATGGCAAGAAACGCCCGTCGGGGCAAGCATTACCAGGTGCGTGCTTTTAAATATAATCGTGCAATTAGCAATATGCAACATGTAAAGAATGATTGTTGCATATGTAAATTAGAAACTTGGGAAACCTGAATAGAATACCCATCCAGGATATTATTTCCAAGAAAACTAAATAGAGGTGTTACTTACATGGGGTGTGATGTGAAAACTATAAAAAGGTCATGTGTGTCATGTGTTAATCGCTTACTCTGGCCAAGTAAGTAGTGGCATATGATACCATGGACTTCTTATAGCGGACACATTTACATCCGATGTAGTAAGGACATGATGAATGGGACGAATCGAAAAGGTGCCCAAAACAGATCAAATAAGTAAAATATTTGATAATAAACGTAAACGCAAACCTGAAGACGAAAGCGTATTACGTTAGTACAATGGACCCAAGGGAAGGGACAATAACTAAGTAAATGAAAATACAAACCGACTTCTAAGAATACTAAGGCATAGAGGATAAGGTTGACTATCAAAAGTGGTGAAACTCACACGAACAAGTTAAACGGGTTAGATAAAACGTAACATTGGAAAGGATAATGAGCCCGGTAATGGGACGGGATTGAATACAAATATGAGCGTAAACCGAATAAAGGAAAGTGCGAGATATTAATGAACCCATGTAATGGGTCGGAATTAAATATGAAATGATTGCGGACACGAATCACAGTCGGAGTGAACGAAATTTTGATGCAAAAACAAATGATTTTCAAATATAAAAAGGACGATCTACGGGATCATTATAACCTTCGGGTTATAAACAGTGTAATGGTCTACGGGACTAAACTGACCCATGGGTCATGAATAAAAAGGAAAAGAATCATAAAGGCAACGCCCTAAAGAGGGAAAGCCTAAAGAAATAGCCTACGAGGCTAAGTGAAAGAATCTACGGGTTACTTAGACGAGTGAGGGAACCAGTAGAGAATTCCCACATAAAACTAAGATTGTAAAAGAATAAATTACAAACTGTCAATGTCCTGGTACGGATAATTGACAAAAGATAAAGCGAAGATCCTAAACTAAAACTGTGGTTTTACTAAGAAATAACATTTTTACAAATATGAATCCTGATAGGAAATTGAATATTAAGCATGAAAGGTTCAAGTCTTGACACTGATAGGCACAAGACGTTATATTCGAAAAGTGATATTTTCAAAAATGAAATTTTGATATAAATTAAACATGATGTGACACGATCACGGTCAAGAAATGCAATGTGAAGTAGAATCACATTATAACCAAGCAAGCGGTAAAAAGTAACTGGACTAATAAGTCTAATTAGTGAGACCGGTTAAGGTCATTTAAATAAATTTGGTTTACTTGTAAGCGGTGGATTCGGTATAACTGAACCGAATAAATAAAATTGAAAACAAAAGAAATCGTTGCGAAAAGTGACAGATTTCATTAAAGACCTTTAAACGGGCCAAAGTAACGGATTCATAAAGAATTCAAGAGTATATGAAAGCGATGAAAATCGCTAATTTAACTAAACTAGTGGAAATAACGAGATTACGTTATTTCGAGTTGCACTATGTGGTATGAGATACGTAGACAATTAGTAACCAGAAAGATGTTACCATACTTTTCTGGTAATACTAACAATTGGTTAAAAGTATAAGTAATGTTTAAAAGATTTCTCGGATCAAATACATTGAGTTTAAACTCAATGAATTATGTAAGAAAAGGTTTCGAGGACGAAACCTCTTTAAGGGGGGTAGACTTGTAACACCCCGAAAACGGGTTTGGTAGTCAAACCACGTGAGTACTAAAAGACGGATAAAATACCGTTAATGGTAAAACTAACCCGGCGAGTATTAGGACTTAAACAAAAAAAAATCCTAATATTAATTAAAAAGGAAAATAAATGCTTGAGGAAATAAAGCTACGAAAGGCCCGAGTTAACGGAACTTAAAAACATAACGAGTTATAACTTCCCGAACCCGCTAAAGTAACAAGGAACAATTAACCTAGTTAGTAGCATGTGATTAAGTGACTAATGGTGAGTTATAGCTTCATTTGATCAAAAGGAAACATGAGGGACTAATATTGTCAAGTGGGAAACTTGTTTTATTAAAACAAAAGTTAAACACCAAAACACACACTTAAAGTGTGTGTTCTGGTCGAGATATCCACAGGAGCCAAGAACATCTTGAGCTCAAAACCCTAACAAGCACAAATCAAGAAAATTGGAAGGGCAAATCAAACCCAAATCGAAATTCAAGCACATATTCGTTATCACCAAGTCAAGGGGATCTTAAGGTATGTCGAATTTCTAACATTCATGAAGTTGTAAAAAAAGTTGATAATCATCCTAATCGCGAATTAGACATGGATTAGAGATGATAGGGCTAGATTAGTGATGTATACTTGCTTAGGAACGAAACCCTAAGTGAAAATCATACATAACATGCTATGAATTGAAGGATTTGATGAATTAACACACTTAGATAAGTGGGTTTTAATGTTATGATGATTTTGATGATATAACTATGCTTAGAATCAACATGCATGATAACAAATAGAAGGTGTTCGATTTAACCATGAATTTGGGTACTTGTTCATACATGATTGAAATGGGTTTTGAATGTTCTGATGAAATTTGGTAGCCATATTCATGTAACTAAGTGTATGAGATCATGTTATCTACTAATTGATAGATAGAACTTGATTTTATTAAATGTTTGGATGAATGCTAGTAATAGGATGAAATGGGGTTTTTGTTCATATATGAGAGACCCTTAGTTCTTGCGAAATGAATGAACAAACTAGCTTTGATAATCGCTTGAGGTAGTTGAAGTGTTGAAAAGACAATGGACTTAGTTAGACCTTTAGTTAAAACGGGGGCCTAAAAATAATGCCTACCGGGTAATTATTGGAATGCTTAAACTAGTTGTCGAACTTGAATGTGCATCTTATATGCTAAGGGGCGTTTGACTTTTAGTAGTCAAACCGACCATTAATAAGATCGAATGATAATTTTGATAGAAAAATACGTAAGGTGGAATAGTTATGATTAACAATGACTAAAGTAACCATCTTATGAAATATGATGATAGTTTGACGCCTAACAAGCTAGGTGGAAGCTTGTGGAGGAAGCGGGTCAAACGGAACGAGTACGGAAAGAAAAGCGTGGCATGGATGCAAGGTAAGTATATCTTACACTAGTCATATATTTTAGAATATTCTTTTTTTCATATTAATTACGTAAAAGACAAATACCTAATTGAGATATAGTGTTCCGGCGTGTAGTCGTACGGAATAAGATAATCAAATATGATAAGAAAACATAGTGATGGCTAAAAATGAGTTAAATCGGTAATTCGATCATATTATGACGAATGAAATATGTACTTTTAATGGTTATCATATAAGTTAAATCATAATAACCATTAAGGGTAAAATAGTAATTTGACAATTTGACGATGGTAATTGGTCATTTAGACCAAACAGGTCAAAAGGTGAAATTATCACCCTTTGACAATATCGACTAATGGGTTGTCAAGTTGTATGATTTTAGGAAATAAATAGCACATGGATGCTTACATCGCTATCACCTAGCAGCCACTAAGGAAAGGTATTGAAACAGGTCAATATATTGATCCGAGCCAGGTATGTATAATGATACAACTCATCATGTAGAATTTGGAGTTCTATAAGAGTTAGACAAGGTTAAAACATAGATATTTGGTTATCTTTTAGGTAAACCGAATAAATTTAGTTATGATTATAACGTTTTAGAAGCATATTGATTTCTAAACAAGACTATAGATAAAAAGACGGATTTTTGGGTCAAACAAGTACTAAAAGTCCTTCGTCGTAAAAGAAGGACTAAAAATTGACTAAAACGCCCTTGTAAGCGAAATTGAGCAAACGAACCACAAAGGTTGTTTTGAAATAAGTGATAGGATGAAATAAATATTTCGAATAAGTATGAAAAGCGAAAGATGTAAAATATTGGTCAAATGACATCTATAAAGAGTCTTTGCCGTAAAATAATGATTTGAAGGGTAAAATTTGGAATATATAAATCACCACATTGAATCCACCACAAATATAGTTGTGGTGGGAGATCATTTGATAAGAAATGTGGACATAAGTATTTAGAAACGAATGAAAGCGATTTGTGCTTAAAATATGCTTTAATACCCTTAACGGGTCAAAATAAGCCAATGAGTGAAAATGGGTTTAAGAAGGTATATGAACCTGTAATTGGAACCTAATATGTTAAACATCATTGAATTTAATAGGTTTATGAGAAATAAGGGTCAAACAAACTTGTTTGTTTGATAAAGAATCGAACGGGTCAAAATTTGGTAAAAGGGGTAATAAGCCGAAGACTTAAAAGTCTGAAATGTTGTTAAACCGAATGTTGGATTTAAACTCCATATGATGGAGGATCAAATTACAATCATGTAGGAAGAAACGGTAGGTCAAACGGATAAGCGGATTGAAAGATACAGAAGTTTTCGTGTCAATAAACGGCAAAATGGAAAGGTTGAATGCAGGGACCACCGTAACTTACGGTGTCCACCGTAAGTTACGGTGGAGCTGATTTAGTTACGGTGGTTGCCTACTGAAGTACGGTAGGAGAATTGTAATACAGGGGCCACCGTAACTTACGGTGCCCACCATAAGTTACGGTGGAGGCCTGTTGGAAATCTTTGTTTTGAGATCAAGAGTTTAACGTTGGGATTCTTTTTCCTTCCATTATCATTACCAGATTTGTTTAGACACATTTTAATCCCTGTATGACTAAAGCATTTCATGTTTATGAAATGTAGGTACATTTTGGACGCCGAAAGACGATTAAGCTCAACGAAGAACCGAACACGATAAAGATTCATGCTTCCGCACATTGCCTTGTCGTAAATCTAAACGACGAATCCGATCACGTTATGTCAAATAACTTATGATTTATAAAAGTTTTAATAAACCCGTATTTTTATAGCATGTGTAGTCCTAACTATACATCCTATTTTTGATAATCAAATGTAAAACCGTTAAATAGCAACTAGGGTGTTACATGCTAATTCCGAAAGAGTCAAAAAGGCAACGAACTTACAATGGGAGTCTAAGTCGTCAGATAATTTGCCAGAAAGTATAGATGTCACTTTCACGTCGTCCGATACTGATCATGAGTCCGAGTTAATAAAAAAGGTGGTCGATCAGGTGTTGGATAAGGATGAAACAGAGGAGTGAATGTCGGAGTCCAAACCAGAATCAAAGTCTGAGTCCAAACCATCAAAGTCAACATTCAAAAAGGACAAACGGGTGTATAATAAAGAGTTTTTGTTATCAAAATCTAATTTGAATGACGAACCGGTCAAAGTAGCATATACTTTGAAAGATTCTGACAAATTATATTCTGATGAGATTTTTCCAATAAGAGGTGTTAAACCGGAAATGATTAAACAGGTTTTCAAACTGACAGAAATTAATATTTCTGAAATAAAAGATGTAAATCTTTCTGAAAAACCTAAACCTTACACCTTAAGAGTTCAACAACGTTTAAACAAGAAAAAAGGTTACAGTTTTGGTTCGAGTTTTCAAAAGAAACCAAACCATAACGGTAATTTCAAAAAGAATGGATTAGGTTTTATTCCACCGAAAAATTATAAAAATGAGAAAACTTATAAACTAAAAACTGTTTTTGTTTCAGGAACAAGTGCTGAGAAAGAACAAAAGAGTTCATTCTGGAAGGAGACGAACAAAGAATTCCTTGCGAAGAAGCAAGATGAATTGAAGAAAAGCTTGGTTCAGAAAAAGACAGAGACTAGAACCTGTTTTCAATGCAAAACAGTTGGTCACATAGCCAGGAATTGTTTAAAGGCAATGAAAACAAAACATGAAGTTTCTGGTAAACTAAAAGAAAAATTTGTTGAGAAAACTGAACTTACAACCAGAAAATTTACAGGTTTTGAAAATTCAATTTTTGAAATTGGTGAATGTTCAAGGAATGTTTTAAAAAGAAAAGAAAATCTGAAAAATCAAAAATGGGTGGTTAAGGGTTCAGGGAATAGTTTTGGTGATGAATCTGATTCCACAAAATCTGAGGATCCAAAAGTTGTTATGAAAGAAAAGAATTCAGTTTCGATTGTGGATGATGCAAACTTTCCACCACTGCGGGTTGAAAATTTTAAGAAGAAAGTTGGAAAAGTCAAAATCTCAAATCAATTCTATTCTGAAAAGAAAGAATTTGATGTTGAGAAAGTGTTTAATGGAAATGTTAAAAAGATATTTGGTAAAATGGTTGATGGGAAGGAAAAAGGGGTGAAAGAATTTTATGAAACAAAAAGAAATATTCAAACCCTTGAAGAAGTTGAGAAGGTTACACCTAAAGCTGGTCAGGCTTGGGTGTCTGTATTCTATACTTAAAATCCTGACTTGCCGGAGCTCCCAAGTTGCTAATCATGGAGCATGAATCGGCATCTTTCATTGTTTATGAAAATTGTTTTTGTAGAAGTGTGACTTGCCGGAACTCCCAGGTTAGTAAGCGAGGAGTAGGAATCGGCATCTTGAGAATTCAACCCATATATGGTAACTTACAAGTGGTATTGGTTGGTAAGCCATGTGGTTGAAAAAGAGATTGTGTTTTTTAATTGAAGGTTAATCAAGGTCATTAGGTTGAACTTGATTGAACTATTCTTACAAGTGGTAAATCAGGGACATTAGGTTGTATCTGATTTTCTACAAGTGGTTGAGAAACAAAATGATGAGTTTATCCCCTAACCTAAAATTGGTTAAAATCAATCAACAAAACTTATTTTTCGGAAAAACCATTTGATTAAAAGAAACTTAAGTGTTTTGAAATCAATGGGAAAATAGTTTGTTGTAAGGGGGAGTTCTGATTGTTTATGCCTAGTGGATGGCGAATTGATGCGATTTGATATCAGTTGTCACGTTGTTTGTACAGTTTATTTTCAAATTTTCCTTTAAATATGTTTGAATTTTAGGGGGAGTAAGAATTTCAGAAAATCCAAAAACATTTGAAAATTTGAAAAAGATAAAAATTGAAAAATGAAAAATGAGTTTTGTGTCAAAGAAGAGGAAATGATAGTACATCAGTGGACTATCACAACATGCTAAAGAATTGGAAAGTTAAAATGTGATAAACGGTCTCACTGATGATGTGTCAGTAGGTTTTTGCACATTTAGTAGATTGTGACGAGATATAAACCTAAATTTCAAACTTGCTTATATCGTAGGGAAACATCTCTTGGATATATGGGTAACCCCCGAAATCTTGTTTGAAAGGTCCCTCTTTCTGAGATACTAGGTCTTTATGCTCAGTGATATCTGGGGTATTATCCCGGGACTTCTGATTTTGCGGAAGCAATGGCCTAGTCCCCGAAGAATACTTTCTGCTTGCTTGAAATATAGCGCCGCCCTCAGCAAAAATGATGAAACAATAAAATTGATAATCATTGCTGTTGTAAAAAAGATCCTCTAAAGGGGACCCACCCAAGTCGAACCGTCATATCTCTGCTGAACGGAAGTTCTGACCTGAGCTCTCACGGTTTCGCAATTTAACCCTTTACAGATATCATCTGTGGTATACTCACCTGTAAGACTGAATATTGGGATCTGGATACGGGAGTATATTCTGAGGTGGGACACACGATTAAGTTTAAGTACTTAAGACATTAATCTCGTATCTCGAAGCAATTGAACTTTGTGTAAGAATTTAAATGGAGCAGTATACTGACAATCTAAGTGAATCGTTTAAAACTTAATATGTTTATAGCTTAACGGTGTTGGTGATTTGTCTCATAAACTGATATGATCCTCTTGCACAAGCTCACCAAAATATTGTCTGTAAATATTTCTTTACTGCCTTCCTTTACATTAAAAAATCCAAAAAGATTTTTTGTGTGTTTTAGCATAAATTTTTGAAAAATACAAAAAAGATTTTTGACAACTGGTGTTGGAGAGCTGATTTTCAAAATTCCAAGTGCTAAACTTGATGAACAGGTTTGGGAAAGAATGTATGAAGAAATTGTGTTTTCAAATGATTATCAAAGATTAAATCATTTTTGAATGGTACCTGCAAGTGGTTTCTAAATTTGCAAAAGTTTAAAATTTGTGAAACTTATTTTTGGGTAGAGTTGTGCAGGTTAGCCAGGTTCCGAAACCTGAGTTAGATGAGTGCCAGGTTATGATCTAAGAACCTGTGGAAAGTGAATTCCAGACCGCGATCCCAGCTTAGCGAAAAGGGGAGTCTGAAGACATCAAGAGAGAGTCTGAAGATTGTAGAGACAGTTTCGGATCCTGAAGATTACGAGAAAGAAAAAGGGATTGATTGAAGATGCTTACAATGGAGAATATTTGGAGAGAGTGAACAGACTGATAAAGACTGAAGGTTTAACAACCAAAGGCTCGACACTGAAGACTCGTCAACATTCGAGGGGTAGTCTGTTGGTGCATACGTCTGTCGACTTCATCTTGTATCGAGTCATGTAATAGAATAGATAAAACAAGTCACGCAGTTCGATATAATTAGGAAACAGAGGTGAACAAGCCAGTTCAAACGAAGTGGACAGTTCAAACGAACTGGAAAGGTTTGTTCAAACGAACTGGAAATAGTATAAATAGGTGACTTGTGATTTTCATTTGTAACTTTCAGATTCCAGTAGCGAAGCTCTGCCGAAGTATCTCCAGGTCTGTAATCGTCATCAAATCAATACAAGAGATAGATTAAGTGATTCTAGTGTGTATACCGCTGAAATAACACCGATACCTTTGATTCCGCCTCTCGTATTGGACGAGATCTCTTCTGAATGACTCGTTTGGTCGTGCAAACGATCCTACAGCAAGCTCGCGCCTCGATATGTTGGACCTTTTAAGATTCTGGAAAGGATCGGAAAAGTCGCCTACAGACTCGAACTACCGGAGGAGCTTAGTAACGTCCACCCGACTTTCCACGTTTCGAACCTCTGAAAGTGTCTGGCTGAGCATGATCTAATTGTACCTCTCGATGACCTGCAAGTGAACGAAACATTACACTTCGTGGAAAAGCCTATCGAAATCACGGATGCCAAACCAAGCAACTCAGACGCTCTCGTATTCCTATTGTGAAAGTCCGATGGGAAGGCAAACGGGGCGCAGAGTTCACTTGGGAACTCGAAGGCGACATGAAGGGTAGTACCCGCAGTTATTTAAAGAGAAAGTCTAGAAAGAGAAAGTTCTCCAAAGTAATTCACGGTGTTGTACAACTTCCATCCTAATCTCGGGACGAAATTCCCTAAAAAAAGGGAGGCTGTAACACCCCGTGTTTTCGAGAAGTCAAGGTCAAAGTCAACGACCGATTTCGCGCAACCGACTAATAATAGATTTCTTTTATTTTAGCTATTATGTGGAGTAAGTGTCTATAATTACAATAAATCGACGTATGTTAATCGCTATTCAATCGACCTACGACTGTGAATTATAGGAAGTAACAATGCGATAAAGCTAACTAATCCAATCGACATCGAATCAAATCTCAACTCGAAATACGCATTTGGAATATTGTTATACGTGTGTGTGTGTGCCTTACGTGTTACCTGCGCATGTTTAATTTTGTATGTTGTGGAAATCAATCGAACTCAATCGACATCGAACTATGATAATTAGTGGAGAAGGGATAGTGCGAGATATGAGTGGTTGGGATTAAAAGTAATTTGACTAGGAAACCCTATCGTATCGAACCGCTCGCAACCGAAATCGAAATATCAAAAATCGTCGCACCGAACACTCGAAACGTGCAGCTGATCGATCAGGCTACCAGCCGATCGAACAGCCAGCCGATCGGACTGCTGTCCGATTGGACAGGCTGTCCGATCGAGCTGCCTGGCCGATCGGCCAGCACTTTCCTCATTTGGCATCCTATAAATACCCCTTTCATTGTCATCCTTTCCACTTTTGGAAACCTCTGTCCGACCAGCACGCTTAGCTCATCCTTTTCTCAGATTCCTCTCGATTCCGGTAAGATTTCGTCCTAAATCTTGTACTTTCTTGATCTACACGCACTCCTACACCTTTCTATTTTTCAAATCTTAACTTTTAACCGTGAATTCATCAAGATTCAAGTGTTCTAGGATGATGTCATCATGGGTTCTTGAAGAACTTCATGTTTTGGCTCCAATCCACCAAGAATAACTTGGATCTAGCCGATTTCCACATAAACAAACAAAGATCTTTCATAGATCTAAACATATACACGGTGAAAAGGATTGAAAGATGGATTTTCTAACTTTCTTTCAACTCTTTTTCACTCAATGCCTTCAAACCGATAGAAACAGAGCCTGTGCCGGCTTACAAATCACTCCGGTGGTTGCATGGCTCAAGATCCGGATTCTATCCACGAGGTTAACCGATTTTGGGTTAAACGTTAAACTCCGTTCCGAACAGTTCACCGGCCGGATTTGGGTGATTCCTGTCCGACCAGGGGAACCAAGTAAGGACGAGGGATCTATGGTTCGACTCGTTGTCAAAATACATCAATAAAACGACAAACAATCAGAACAACCAAGTGTTAGACGAATAGGCTGATCAGGTCAGGTTGCTGACCGATCGGACTGCTGTCCGAACGGACAGCCAGCCGATCGACTGGCCAGCCGATCGGTTAACACATGGTCCCACACTTAATCAATTTATTTTGAAGACTAGTATTGAACGAACTGCTGTTCGATCGGACTACTGTCCGATCGGATTACTCTTCGGATCATGAGATACTATACTTCAACACTTAATCGATTTTTCAACATGTTCGATACACTAGGAGTGCCACCCGATCGAACAGCCGTCCGATCAGGTGACACCCTGCTGAGAACTTGTCTTGCTAAAAATACCTAACTGATCGGGTTGCCGGCCGATCGAACAGCCGTCCGATGGACCGACCTGAAGGGTAAAGATACTTCAATGTTTTCAAATGCTACAACGAAAACTTCAAAAGTCAAACCATCATACACAAACACATCCTTCTCAAAGGAAGAAACAATCCACTCGAACAGCCATCCGATCGGCCTACCGACCGACCAGACAGCGGTCCGAACGGACTGTCAACCGTACGGTCAGCCGTCCGATCGAACTACCGTCCGATCGACCAGCTGTTCGACTCTCCAACACTTGTTTTCCGTTTTACGCGTCACTTATTATTATGCTATCAAACTATTCAGGCTAACCCTACTCGCTAAGCGCTCCCTTCAATCCATCAACCGCTGTGAGTATACTCGATCCCTTCTTGCTTTATGCACTTTTGGGTGTTACATATGTTACAACTATTCAAATCACATCAAACACACTACTCAATACTATTTGAACGCTAACCGTTAATGCATGTTATATGTGGCTTATGAATGCTTGTTTGTTATGTTTACACATGGAATGCTGTCTACCTGCCTTAGTAACGATAGTACTATAGTTTGGACTCAGCACCTGTTCGCGGGGGTTGTTAAGGACAATTACTTGCATGGATTACGGTGGTAATCATGTATTGCGAACTGCATCTGGCAGTCAACCCGCAGTCATTGGTATCGATGGATCTATGTCGATAACTAACGTGCTTCATTTCATTATGTGTACGTGCTGGTTATGCGTAAACGAATTCGAACTTTATATGCTATTATCAAACTTGTGTGCTCACCTTTACATTTTATGTATTGACTTTATTTTAACGTATGTGACAGGTGCTTAGGATGCACATCTGGTAGGAAACCGAAGCTAGAATAAAGCTTTAGAGCCCAACAAATAGTTGTCTGTAGTAATTGAACCAAGGGTCTCTAGAGGCAGATAAACAATTGCTCTATTTAAATCTGAGTTGTTGGGATAGAATGATTTGCCTAGACTTTATCTGTGATAATTTGTTTACTGTTTGAGACATGGTATGGGACCTGTTATTTTAAATTGAATAGTAATGATAATTGTTATGGAAACTTCTGGACAATCTGTTTCGCTCAGTGCCATGCCCCGATGTTTCCGCCATCAGTTGGGGTGTGATAACTAGCCTTGCTTTATTCTTGACAACAATCCCCTTTCGTCAGTTTTATTTTTGAAGACCCACTTTGTGCCAATAGGACTTACATCCTCTGGCAGTGGTACAAGCTCCCATACTTGTTGTCTTTTAAACTGTTGGAGCTCCTCTTGCATGGCTTCTACCCATCTATTGTCTTTTAGTGCCTCTTGGTACTTGACTGGCTGATGGAGAGATAGAAAACCAGCAAAAAGACAGATGTTTTGGGATTGCTTTCTTGTGAGCACCCCTTCACTGATGTTGCCAATGATTTGGTCAGGTGGATGAGACTTCAAGAAGATTAAATCTCCTTTGTATGGAACAATGGCATTTAAGGGTGAGGGCTGCAGATGTGAATCATCTGAGCTAACCACTGATGGTGACTTTGATTATCCATCAGTGGCTTGAAATGGAGGTGGACGAATAGGTGGAAGTGGTGTGGACATCTGTTGACTTTTAGCCACTGTTTGAGGATTTTTATCAACAGTGTTTGATGATGTGGAAGCAGGAGTTAATCGGCTACTTTGATCAACAACTGTTGAGGTAGCAGTGGTTGAGCTTTGACAACTGTTTTGAACATCTGCTGCTCTACCATTTGATGCAGACTTTTGTTGTGGAATGATGACTTAATATCCATAGTCTGATGGAGGATTTTGAGATGGACCTGCACTGTTATTCTTAACAGAAACATTTTCAAAAGTAAATTTATCAAGATCAAACAAATCTGCAGGGTTTGCAGGGATTTTCATTGAAGAAAGTTCATTGAACTTCACATTCAAAGTCTCTTCCACTATTTTGGTCCTTGTGTTAAACACTTTGTAGGCCTTAGCAGTGGTTGAGTATCCCAAATGATATCCACTGTCAACTTTGGCTGCAAATTTTGAGATGGAATCTTTTGAGTATCCCAAATGATATCCACTGTCTACTTTGGCTGCAAATTTTGAGATGGAATCTTTTAAATTTAAAATGAAGCATGGGCATCCAAATACTTTGAAGTATGAGATCAGTGGTTTTATTTTATACATAATTTCATAAGCAGTCTTTTGATGCCTAGGGTTAATTAAAACTATGTTCTAGACATAGAAAGCATTGTTTACTGCCTCTGCCCAGAAAGTTAATGGCAAACCTGAATCTGCAAGCATGGTCCTGGTTGCTTCAATCAGAATTCTATTTTTCCTTTCAACCACCCCATTCTGATCTGGTGTTCTTGGAATGTTGTACTGCCTTACAATTCCTTTTGACACACAGAAGGCATCCAACTCCTTATTTTTGAATTCTGTGCCATTGTCACTCCTGAAGACTTTTACTGGCAAGTCAAATTGCTTTTCAACCTGTGTAACAAAGTCTTCCAAAATGCCTGCAGTCTCATCTTTGGAATGTAAGAAATAAGTCCATGTAAACCTATAAAAGTCATC
This sequence comes from Helianthus tuberosus, assembly GCA_030545235.1. Lineage (NCBI taxonomy): Eukaryota > Viridiplantae > Streptophyta > Magnoliopsida > Asterales > Asteraceae > Helianthus > Helianthus tuberosus. Next base: position 159,094,437 of record CM060444.1, read on the forward strand.
TACAATTACCAAACAATGTCTTTTCTTTTTGAGACTCATGACTTGAACTGGGCCAAACAAATCCGTGCAGCATTTGCAGACACTTGGTTGTTTTGGACTCTTCAATGGGCTTAAAAGAGATTTTATGTTGTTTTCCTTTTAGGCAGGAAACACAATGCTCAGGACAGGTGAACAGTTTTTGAGGAAGACCTCTTACTAACCCCTGTTTTGACAAAGCAGTGATTGTCTTGAGATTTGTGTGCCCCAATCTCCTGTGCCAAAGTTCTGTCTCTTTGTTAGAGGTAGCTGAGAACAGATAGGCATCAGTCCTGGGGCTCTCTTTTGACAAATCAACTACATAAACATTGCCACTCCTTTGAGCAACAAGTTGGGTTTTTCCATTTTTTATTATTTCTTCAATCTTTTTAACCATTTCTGGTCCAATAATCCTACAACAATCCTTAGTAAAGAATGAGCCATAGCCCTTATCATTCATTTGAGATACACTAAGAAGATTGAATTTTAGATTGTCTATTATATTTACATTTTCAAACTTAACATTTCCAGACTGAACTGTACCAGACCCCATCACCTTCCCTTTACTATTATTACCAAAGGATATATCCCCCCTCCATGAGTTTTAAATTCTTTGAGTAGGGCTCTACATCCTGTTATGTGCCTGGAGCTTCCACTATCTACATACTAAAGACTATCTAAGCATGCAGAAGCTCCCTGCACATCAAGTAAATGGTTAGTTCATGAGGGTCTCCAAAGCCAATAAGGCTTTGGATGGGGTCTCCACAGTGTCTATGTTAAGTTCAGGTGGATGGACAGTGGTTAGCTCAGGGGTTTGGACAGTTTTAGAACTGGTTTTCTCTAACCACTGTTGGGGGTCTTGCCCTATCATCTGCTGGTACCCAAAGGGATTCCTGTTCACTTTTGGTTTAGACATAAACATGTGGGACCCTAGGGTATGGTGGTTGACCTTTACCTCTTCGGTATTGGTTTGCAGGGGGTGCATCAGTCACCTGAACTTCTCTTTTAACAGAGGTTTGGTTCAGCTGTTTTGTAACAGCTGTTTGAACTGGCACAAACAGTGGTTGGTGTTTGACTTGTGGTTTTGATGAACTCATTGGTGTTTTTGACATGTACTCTTCCTTTTTGACCTCAAAGGATTTCAGGTACACACACTGTTGAGTAGAGTAATTTGATTTACCACAGATGGTGCAGTTCTGTGAAGGCAGAATAGTACTTGTTTTGTTAAGATCATAAGCTTTTAAGTGAAAACAATCTTTGGTCAAGTGATTTTTCTTTTCACAAAAGTCACAAAACAAGTTTTTAATCTTTTCTCTTTTCTTCCTCTTTTCAGACTCCTTTGCAATAGAGTTTTGAACCACTGTTGGGATGTCCTTAAGAGGAATAACCTTGGCCTTAGGAGCTTTGACACCATCAGTGGTTGTGAAGTCCATGGGTTTGAAGTTTTCAAGGATGTCACACTCATCAGACCATGTGGGTTTAAATTGGTATTTCTCAATCTCCTCAAAAGTTGAGGTCTCCACAGATCTTTCCAAAGTGATCTTGTTACCAAGTTTATCAGTTATTTTAACCTCTTGGCCATCCTTGTTTGTGGGAATGATTTCAACAAAACCAGATTCATTTACAACATTGTTTTCAACTTGGTCATGTTTTCTAAAACCTACACCAAATTTTACATTGCTTTTGATCTGTTTTTCAAGCATAACTTCATAACCTTTGCAGGATTCCACCCATTTTTCACAGGTGATTTGGGTGGATTCCAACTCCTTTTTACAGGCTTGATATTTTTCTATCATAGTCTGGAGTTGGTCCTTGGTATCCTATGCTCTTGTTTGAGACTGCAGATTTCATTATCTTTTTCTGCCAATTTGATTTTCAGTTCTTTTAAAGACTTTTCAAATTGAACTTCATCATTTAACACTCTATCCCTAAGGTTTTCATTCACCTCTTTAATGTTAGCAAATGCTATGATGCATTTGTCTGAACACAGATTTTTAAGAACCTGAGGTGATACCTTAGCTGCAACCATTATGGCACAATCACAAACATGCTCTTTCTCATCAGCCACCTTCTCTTCCTTTTCACCATGTTTCTTCTCTTCTTTTTTAGACCAGGGGTCAGACAGTGGTTCTAACAGGGGTTCTGAATTTTCTCCCAACAGTATTTCTCCAGCAACAACTGTAACCACTGCTTCAGCAATTTTGTCCACTGCTTCATCACTTGACTGTCCTTCTTCAGTTTCCAGCCCTTCTAGTATTGACTCTAATGCCATAAAACAGAAGTCATCATTAGAAGCATCATTAGTAGCATAGAGTGCAAAATTTTCATCACCTAGCTCATCAGGTAAGCTGCTCCATTCAACAAAGCCTTGGGTGAAAAAGCTTTGCTGATCTGGTTGAACCACTGCTGGTGCAGTTTGTTGGGGTGCAACTTGTTGTACCTGAACCTGAGGAGCAGGGGCCTGGACATACTGTATCTGAGGAACATTGGTTTGAACATAATGCACAGGAACAGGGGTTGCAGGGTGTGCATAATGAGCAGTGTTTACATGAGCAGCAGGGGCATATTGGGCATAGTGCACAGTGTTTTGGTTATTTTGTGGTCTAGGGTTTGAGCTAGGATGTGTAATAATTGGTCCAGTGGTTTGACTCCTGCATTCCCTAGCAAAATGACCTAACCTATTACACTTATAGCATTTAATCTTTGACTTATCCAGCCTCACTTTTAGGTTCCCATGTAACCCTAGAAATTTTCTCCATGTCCTTTTGTAAAACTTGCTGGTTCTAACACTCAGCAGTGCAAGTTGGTGCAAAATGTCCATTTCCTCTAAGTCAGTTGGATCAAAATGCTGAAGGTCATTGAGTTCAAAGCATAGATTATCAGAGTTCTGGCTTTCTCCATTAGATGTGAAAGCATAATTGGATGAGTGAGGATCAGAGTTGAAGTTTCCACCAGCAGTTATGTCAATAAAATGATCATAACTCTGATCCTTACTACTGCCAGACTCTTCCTGACCCAGAAGAGCTGTGTTGCCAAATGAGTAGTCATCTGCAACTTTGCCAGACTCTTGCAACTTCTTTTTCTGGTTTAACTCCCTTTCATAGGTCAGGATTCTACCATGAAGTTGGGTCAGGGTCAGATCTTTGAACCCAACAGAATTTCTGGTCACAAAGGCAATTGTATCCCATTTTTCAGGCAGTGATCTAAGAAACCTGCTATTTTGTGTTGAATTAGCAAATTCAACATTAACAAGTCTTAGCTCACTAATGAGACAACTAAATCGCTCAAACTGTTGTGTTAATGTTTCACCCTTAACGTGACAAAAGGTTTCATACTGTTGATTCAGAATTTCCCTATTATTTTCAATTACTTTTTCAGTTCCCCCAAACTGTTCCTTCAGTGCATCCCATAATTCCTTGGCACTGTTACAGTGTAACAACCCAGCATAAATTTCATTTGCTAGTGCGGATGCAACGATGCTGAATGCCTTGGCATCTAGTTCAATCTTCTGAAAATCTTGGTCCGTATAGTTCTCAATTTTCTTAGGAGAGTAAACTGCCATTTTGGTCCCTGTGGTTTGGCCAGTTTTGCTACTTTAGTCCAAATCTCAAACTTATTACATCTGGGTCCCTGTGGTTTGCATTTTGTTTCCATTTTAGTCCAAATCTCAAATCAGGTCAGATTTCAAAAAAAAAAAAACCTGGTTTTTGTCCTTTTCCTCAGGGGCATTTTGGTTATTTTGCCCAACTACCCACCCCACCCCCACCCTCTCTCCCTCTCCTTTTCCTCTTTCTCTTTAAAAGAAACTGGTACCTGTTTCTCACCACCACCACCACTACCACTCTCTCCTCTCTCTAGCACCACCGCCTCCATGAACTTCACCACCGCCACCTCCTCTCCCTTCTCACCAGTGCCACCACCACCACCACCACCTCACCGTACAAATCTCCACTCACCACCTTCATCCCCACCCTTTAAACCCTAGCTCCACCACATTCTGCCACCAATGGATCCCTGCCGGCAATCCCGCACCGTCATCGATTGTGGGTGTTAATGGAAGATGGAGTTTGGGTGTTGTGGATGAGAAGCCATCGTCGACAACGAATCCCCTGCAACGAATCCCAACGAAGCACAAAATCGGAGATCTCGCACCACCATTCCCGAACGGAACAACAGATTCAACGCTCCACCACCATAACCGCCGCTCTCTCTCTGTCTTCACCACTTTGAACAACATTTCTAGAGAGAGAAACTAGAGAGAGAGCTTCAAGCTGCATCAAGGGCGTTCTTATCGTTCGTAGGTTGCGTTCTCTTCGTCTCCGTCTTCGTTTTCTCCGCTTATCTTATTCCGGTTCTCTTATTTCAGATCTATCTCGTTTGAAAATAAGTTTTGTAGCTTTGGATCTGGATGTTGAATTGTGTTTTAATGTGGATGTATGTGTGTTAGTGTATTAAGACATTGGAGAAGATGATCTCAGTGGGAGATTTTGGGGAGGGTAGGGATTTAAGATGAAGATGAAGATGGGGTCTGCAGTGTATAGTTAGAGAGAGAGAGTACAAAGTTTATATAAATTGAGATGGACAAAAATGCCCATGCATAAAAAGATAAAACAACCAGCTTTCAACAGTTAAAATTGGGAGTTTTTGAGTTTTGGACCAAAATGGCAACAAAATGCAAACCACAGGGACCCAGATGTAATAAGTTTGAGATTTGGACTAAAGTGGCAAAACTGGCCAAACCACAGGGACCAAAATGGCAGTTTACTCTTCTTAGGAACAAAAACCTTTAGATCCTCAGCACTCGACACCATTGGAACATGTGGTCCAAAGATGACCGACTTCCAACATCCGGTATTCTGTTGAACAAGGATGTGACCCATCCTTCTCTGCCAGATGTTGTATTCATTCTGTTTCAACATGGGTGGTTTGAAGAGTGAACCGATGCTATTGTTAAGATCTTGTGATTGTGACGTCATCCTAGTTGTTTTACATGTACTGATTAATCAACTTTACTTGTGATTAAACCTTACTATGTTTTTCAACAAACCGAACAATTATAAGTATCAACGATTTTGAGCTGAACTTTTACGTCAAAATGATTGTTAGATCAAATTTGACTGTCCTAGCTCTGATACCAATTGTTAGGATCTGAGTTTCTTATGATTGTGTTTTATAATTATGAAGATGAATGAGAATTGCAACGGAATTAAAATGGAAACAAAACTTTCACACACAATCAAACAGAAGAATTGCTTTCAACATACATGTTTAACTTTGAACCGAATGATTAAATTTATTTCAATCTTCAATTACAAATGCATGCATGTATTACAATCTCCCCCTCAGCCTGAGCTCACAATAGTTTGTTCGTACAGAATGACAAGTGGTGAAAGAGCTAATAGAACAGTACAGGGTACTGTTCTATTTATAGGCACGAGCAAACCACTGAAGCATCTTTGCTGACGTCACCATGAAAGTGACATCTAACCTCCTAACAACCTACAACCACTGATCTAATACAAGCACTGTTATCTAACCACTGATTACAATACAATACAAATAAGTAAACTAAACTACTGCTTCTTCATTCCACTGCTTCAGGCCCAGCAGTGCTTTGTCTTCAGCATCACTTGAACTAAGGCAGTAGATTGACTCATCAGTGCTTTAGTCTTCAACAGTCTTTAGATTTGATCAGTTGTTAAAGGGCAACAGTTATTGTAGGCGAACAATGGATGGAGGTCATCAGTTATTAGAGCACTTCCAAGGGGAAAGATTGAATACAAACATCTGCTTATTCTGGATCCACTTCTCTGATCCAGTTTTAGCTTTATCAATTGTTCATTTGGTAGAGTTCAATCCCAATAGAAGTGGTGTTGTGAGACGCATTGAAAAAAAGAATATAAAAGGACAAAAAAACCCCTCCACCCTTCATTATATCGCGTGCCACGTGTAGAGCAATGACCAGTTCTCACTGTTCTCACACTTTTAGACGTTTTCTCTCCTGATCCCGTTTCTCTCTCTCTATATATCCATTATTAAAATTATTTATCCTTATATAATTGTATTTAAAAAGATATAAATAATAATTGTGATCATTTGGTCCCTTGCATTTGAAATGATGCCGTACTCTACGGTCTCATAATGCAATAAAATGGCATGTAGGACGTAGTTAGTTGGGCATGGTGGACCTGCATGCTATGATGGTCAGTCATATGGCACTATCAATATTTAAAGATTAGTGTTTATGCCTTTATGGGGTTGTATGTATATATTGTCGGCACCCCCGACAGGTTTTTACTCACCACTAAATCTTCCATGTGGCATTCCTTTATTTAACTTTCATAGAAATGTAGAATAATCATATATATGATCTTAAGGGTGTAAGCTATATTTTTCAATCTTGACACACTTGTCGCAACCCTTCTCTGCTCCGGATCAAAACCACAACATGAGAAAAATACATGACTACTAGTGTAATTTTTTCTTTGTTTTATAAACTAAACCTATGTTTTTTGAGATAACTCAAAGTTTGTAAGATATTAGGTTTAAAAATCCATGACTCAAAATGATCTCTAAAAGAGATTTAATTAAAGAGAAAATATCATAAAAAACACTATACATTTTTTTTAAATCACTCAACATTTTTTTTTGCATGTACAAAATAATATACTTTCTGATTTTTCTTATAAAAGTCACTCAACAAGTTAAATCTAAATCTCTTACCGAATTCCCTTCATTAACTTTAAAATTTTGTTTATTCCACTTTCTTTTCTATATACAATTAAAGAAAATCACATACATATATAAAAACACAAATTAAACCAAAAAATTACCCAACTTCATAAGTTGCCACTTTCTTTCTCAATCACATAAGCAAATCAATTATTGCATAGTCATTTAAACCTTTCATATGTATATAATTAACATATACAACATTAAATAATTAATAAATTAAACTCGGCTCGACCGCTCTACGAGCTTCATCTAATTTTTTAAATTTACATATGGAGTGACTTTATGTGCAAAGCATTGCTGAGTGACATCTGTGAGAAAAAACAGAAAGTATAGTGTTTTTTATGTACAAAAAAATGTTGAGTGACTTTTGTGTGAAAAAAACCAGAAGGTATAGTGTTTTTTATAACATTGGTGAGCGACTTTTGCGAGAAAAAACAAAAAGTATAGTGTTTTTATGATATTTGCCCTTAAAAAAACAAATCAATTATGCTAATATATATTTTTCTGAAAGGCCAATAAAACACCAATAAGATTAAACACCAAACAGCAAGCCACGAGCTGGCCATAGTCCACACCAACAAAAAAATAAAAGAGTACAAACAGAAACAGAAAAAAATGAACAGAAGACAACCAAAATTATCTATCTAGTAATTTGAAATCAAACTTTCGCCACTTCTCCCAAGTGAGTGCCCCAGCCCGAGATCAGTTCCTAACCCATACGAAACCCATCGACTTTATATCCTCATTGATAGCAACCAAAGTACCCGACCCGTGTTTAAATATAATTTTACTACTAAGCTTCCATAAACTTTTAATGGTAGTAAGCATAACTGCATGCACTGGCTTCTTAATTCTCTTTGATCCGTCCACATATTTGTGTATCCCTAAAAGATTTCTAAGACAAAAAAGATGATCCGCTGACTCCAAACAGTCCACATAAAAAAACACACCACAAAGCCTAGATCTGTATGTTTCTTCTCAGCAAGGCTTCTTTTGATAGCAATATGTTCAGCTCAACCTTCCACTCGATGACTCCAACCTATTTGGGAACTCAGGAATTCCAATCAAAAGCATACCCGGGGACAAAGCCATTACCATAGGACAACTGCTGTTTTAAACTTGAAAATGAGAGTAAGATAGTTGCTGAAAATCTACAACTTCCCCAACATTAGACGACATCCTAAGCCACTTCCAGACGAAGGAGGGAAAAATATCTGATAACGGATATTTTTCCAGACGACATCCTAAGCCACAACCCGCCAGCTATCTTTCCAGAACAATACTGATTCCCACATTCGATAACCCTTTAATTTGTCTGCTCAAATTTATTCAAGCCAAAAGAAGTCGACCTTTAACCCCATGAATTTGTTTCCATAACCCTTAATTTTACAACTAAACAAGAATGAAACTCCAAGATCCGGAATTGTGATTGAGAGCCCATTGCTATCCCAAATATTTAAATGGAAAGGCACCAATTCTATAGTGAAGAATGTCCGAGATCCAACTCAACTCCTGACTATCCACCCATACCCCATAAATGACATTTATCCAAATTTACCTTAAACCCCGAGGCAAGGTAGGACACATCAAAGTTCTATAATGGTTTTTAGCATATTAATCTTCATCCAAAGACCCCCCAAACACCACATCATCCTCAAAAGGAAAATGAGACAATAAAGGCCTGCTAGGAGTGCACCGAATGCCATGAAAGATACCCAAAGAAAGCGCCCGTTTCATGACACACCATAGACATAACCCACCTCAAATGGGATCACGTGTCTCCTTTCCTTAACCCTCAAAAGCAATCAAACTCCATAGTTAGTGGCCCATAGACTAGGATAGAGGCTTGAGCGGATGAAACACAAGACATAACCCACCTCATCCACCTCTCCAGGAAGTTCATTTGCGCCATGACCAAGTCCAAGAAACTCCTATTTAGTGAATCATAAGCCTTATCGATATGAACTTTACACTTATTCTATATAAGTTAAATAAGTTGTCTAAACAACAAATTGTAGAATAGCAAGAAGAAAGGTCGAATGCTCTTTATGTAATATTTTTTTCAACACTTCAGTTGTAGTGTATAAGAGATATCTAGATATGTTAGTCTTGTTGGATTAGTAAGGTTCACTTATTATTTTTTTTAACTTATACAATCCTATAATTAAATCATTTCCAACACATTATTGCATTTTAAAGTTCTCAATTATTAGAATTCTTTAAATGGAAAAAGTTACATCTTTATTGCCTTCAACTATACTCCATCATTAATAAAACGTTGTGATATTTAATTTGCAACATAGCTTATCAAGAATCTTTCACTATCTAACAATGATACAATGTTATAATTTTGATAACAATTATACAATGTTATAATTTATATTTACCGAATATCAGATCCATAAATTTGTATTTGATCGTTGTGTGTCCTTTGGTACAAGTGGTGAATGGCCTGGCAAATTAAGTTCATTCAATTTATTTTGAGTTGATATGTGCATTTTAAATTTTAAGATGGGTTACGATAGACCAAACAAAATTACTTACTAGGTTAGAGTAGGTTATGAAGTGTTGTATAAAACAAGTGAGTAGGTCAGAATAGGTATGAAATAAACCCAACGGATAAGGATGAGTTAAAATCACTTAATTAAGTAGTAGGGTAAGCTTTAAGATAGGCCTATCAATGGATGGATATGGATTGAATCATGATCCGATCCATAACCAAATAATTTCCGGATCGATCCGTACTAAAAAAATATAATAAAAAAATAAAAAAATAAAAAAATCATAAAATATAAAAATTAAAAAAAAATTTGAAAAATAAAAATAATTCTAAAAACATCAAAAAAAAGTTCAAAAAATTCTAAAAAATTATTAAAAACAAAAAATCAAAAAAATTCTAAAAAATAAAAAAATCAAAAAATTTTAAAAAACTCAAATAATTCTAAAAAAAAATTAAAAAAGAATTTCTAAAATAAAAAAAATTAAAAAAAATCCAAAATTAAAATATAAAAATTAGAAAATTCCAAAAAAATCTTTAAAATTTTTAAAATTAAAAAAAAATAAAAAAAAATTCAAAAATTTCTAATTTTTTTAGAATTTGTTTGATTTTTTTAGAATTTTTAGATTTGAATTTTTTATATAAATTTTTAAGATTTGTTTTTATTTTTTAGAATTTTTAGATATTTTTTATATATTTTTTATAATTTTTATATTTTTTTGGACTTTATAAATTTTTGGATTTTTTTTATTTTTTAGAATTTTTATTTTTTAGAAAATTTAAATATTTTTAGAATTTTTTCCGTTTTTAATTTTTTAGATTTTTAGAGTATTTTGATTTTTTTATAGACTTATTAGATTTTTAGGTGTTTTTTTGAATATTTTTTGTTTTTGTTTTCTTTTTCTTTTAACCTATAATGACTAAAACCATCTTGACCTAAACCTATTTTAACCTAACCCATCGTAACATTTTTCTTAATAAACTTATACTAACCCAAACTCATCTTAACCTAAATTCATCTTAACTTATTACCCAAACTTGCCTTATCCACCAATTTTACCACCGTGGTCGTGTTGGTACATTTAAATTGAGGTAAAAAATATTCGAAATCAAAATTATATTTCTTACACACAATTACCAATGATTTTTGGTTAGTTATTTACAAAGTTTAAGACAATGAAATTTTAGAATTTAAATATTGATGATGATATTTAGGGTGTGTAATAATTAATAAAGTTATGAGTTAATTACATAGTCCTTCTAGTTTACATAAAGTAACATTTTTAAGTACTAAGATTTTTTTAGTAGATTAAAGTTTTAGTGTTTTAATTTTGTAACGGGTTAGGATCCAGTTAACTTTTAAAGAAGAGCAAAGGTATTTTGTCAATCCATATTATATACTATAATTTTGTAATATAGTTAGGCATCATGTGTTGTACATCATGCTTTGTGGCTTTTATGTGCTTTACGGGGTTGTATAGTGGTGTACAAGTGCACCTTCCATCTGCCTTTAACCTACTTCTTTTTATCTAGGCTTCACAATAACCCTCTCCTCTTCAATACATCCTCCTTTGTCGACCTACTGTTGCCGCCATCCACCCTCCGTGTTTTGCTTTTTTGTTAGCGAGCTTGCTTATAGTAGTCTGGAGACCTAGCCGCCACCTCTGGCGACGGTAGATTGGATTCTGATGATGATTCCGGTGACGACAGAAGGCTCCTCCGGCGATGCTTGATTTCTGACTCGGCAACTACGAGCCGGTTCGAGGTAAGATCTTTTTGTTTCGTTTTCGAGTGAATACGAGAACATTCAAATTGGGAAATTTGGTAAGGAAAATTTTGTTTTGTAACAGTCTTGATTTTAAAGAAAGATACCATCTTTATTAACAGCTAACAAGTTGTTTACCTTTATTCAGGTATGGTACAAAGCGCAGAACCAAGCTTGGGTTCTAAGACCACCCGTAGTGGGGCGTTATTTTTAAAAAAAATTGAAAAAAACGCCCCCTCCCCCACTACAGTAGGCGTTATACAGCGTTTTTTTTGAAAAAAATAGGGCTGGCGTTTTATTTAAAACGCTGAAGGTGCAAGACTAGTACTTTGACTGGCCAATCCCATGCTGATACGTGTGGTTTCTTTTTTTTTTAGTCTGACATGTTTGACTGGAAGTGGTGACATTTTTTGACAAGTGTAACTTTCTTTCTTTTTTTTATTTTATCCTTTTTAATATTGGAAGGGGGTTATTGGAATAATGCCCCACTACACCACTTTATGCTATAATGTCCCATGCTGACTGGGATGACACGTGTCGGATAATGCCCCATGGTGGGGGCATTATATTTCTTCACCACTACACATGGTCTAAGGTGTTCTCAATGATTTCTTGATTTTTGGTACACGAATGATTAATGCTACCGATGTACTCAAAAGTGCATCAATTGTGTGTGATTGCTTAGGCAAACCAAGGTGTAACATAGGCGCCTTGAACACACACAGGGTGAGCCGCTTGCGGGTGAGGAGAGGCGAGCACCTCATCTCATTTGGGAGCAATAAAACAGGTGAGGCGAGCAGCCAAAAAAACCAGACACAATTATTGAAAGCTTATATAGTTCTAAACATTCACATGACGGTGTAAGTTGTTAATCATGATGGCCCGCGCGGCAACGCCCGCGGGGGGTTTATCTAGTTTATATGCAACAAATAACAATTAAAATCAAAGTTTTTCTTCTTCCAATTTACACTTCTGCTTGTTTACCATGTTCATCCCGAAAACCATTATTATTATTATTATTATTATTATTACTATTACTATTACTATTACTATTACTATTACTATTACTATTACTATTACTATCAAAACACATCGTTGTTTTGCGCCAGTTACTTTCGTATCATTTGGTTTTTGACGACTTTAGTTTCTTCTCTTTAATCTTTTTCCCCTTCGGCAAATACACCCATTTCTCATTTAGGTTTTGAATACTTTATTTTTTCTCCACCAGCACATTTGTAGTATTTGAATATAGGAATTTGACGTTTTTGCGCTGGGTATTTAAGTTCCATCTATGGTGGGTCCGAGTGAGTTTTCCCCTCCAGGTCTCAAGTTCGAGTCTGGATGATATGGGTTTCTCATTGAGGGGTTTGAATTGGGGATCTATTGTGCGAGAGGGCTCTCTAGCGCGAACCCGGTTAAACAACGTATGCTAGACCTCCCGACATTCGCGAATTATTCACACCTTTTAAAAAAAAAAAACTGAAAATACATATTTGAATGCATTTCAAACATTATTTACCAACTAAGTTAATTAAGTTTATGTACTTACAAACGAAATTTAGCTTTCTAACAAGTTTATGCAAAACTCCTACGACTTTTTTATGGACGTTTTTAGTTGGGCTACGTTTTGATGTATATTTTGTTAGAAAATGAACCGGATTAAATATAATACATTTTCACTAGATAACATAAATTCAAATTTTTTTACATTTCATGAGTATGTCAAATATAGTACGCTTTCATCTTTATTTTTATGAATGTTTTCAGTTAATCTACATTTTGATCGATAAGCAATTAAAAAAGCAATCCCGATATGCTCCAATCACGTTAAAAACATACCCACGCAACATGGGGGAATCAATTATAGTTCAAATAAAAATAAGCAATATTATTTTGAGCCATAGTGTTTTTCTTCGGTTTCTTTCTCATTTCTTTAAAATGCTCAAATATATTTTCTTATTTATGATATTTTGTCGATAAGAGTTTTTTTTTTTCGATTTTGTATTTTCAAAAGTACGATTTTGAACTTTCTGTAACGCTCCACTCTTTCGTAACTTTCTTAATTAGAAAACTTGTCTTATAATTCTATTTTTGGAATCTCGTTCATCTTTTAATCGTATTTCGTTATCATTTCAAAAACCGAGACTTTAATCGTAATAAAACCCATTGTCTTATCCCAAATTAGACCTTATGTATTCGTTACACTTATATGTCTTGATTCGTTATACGTTTAATACCTTATTCGAAATTCTTGCAAAATGCGTTAAACTTACAGATACTCGTCATACGTGCCCAATTCGTGCGTATACGATACTTAATCTCGATCTTTATGACTTGATCATACTAGTTCATGCTTGTCTTTATGCTTTAACTACATAATATACCCTTACACTTTGCATTTCATGCTTAAAACAACTTAAAACCCTAATATATGAAATTATATGGACTTAAAATGTCAAAATAACAAACAAAATCACCAGCTCACCTGGCTCGCGGGCCGCGACCCGCACCCCCATCTAGTTCGTGCCCCACCAAAGACCCGGATCCGCAGTTTTGTTAATCAGCCGCGATTATTGGTCGAGTTTGTGCTTGTTTTGATGTGTTTTCTTCATTAAATGACCAACTAACCAACCCTAATCACTCCCTATATAACCCAACCCATTCCCTCACATTTTCCACTTTGCAAACACCTCACTTTCCCGCTCAAACAATTTAAATTCAGCTGAGAAATCAGTAATAAGGCAGATTCGTATCAAGTTGTAAAAGTGAGCATAACTTCCCTTATCTTCCATTTTTTTTTTCATTATTTCTTGTTTCTTAGCACTTGGAACAACCTTATGTTTGTTTCCACAGGTTTTCCATGGAAAACCAAGGCTGGAACATCACCATAATAAGGTTAAAAGTGCGAGAAACTTTCTGTTTTGTATAAACACTTTGTTAAACATACTTAAACTTGTGATTTCTTCATACATTCCTATGTCCTTATGCCACTAATCAAGACTATGATTATGTGTACTTAAAAACAAGGTTGTAACATACAAATTCAGAGGTTTTAATCCTCAACACTTTCTGTTTTTAAAAGGGTTTAACCCACAAGTGATAAACAAGTCTAGAACTTGTGTATGTGTGATTATTTGGATAGCTTGGGCCATCCTACTTATAATCCACACTTCACTAGATGTTTTATTCTTAGTTAGTTAGTTAGTATATTTCATTTCAGTAATAATTCATTCAAGACCATCCTTGTTGTCTTATGACAACTTGTGCATTGGTGAATACATTTTAAAATGGGAGATTTATCTTCCTACCTCTATGCATGACTTCCATGATAATACTTGTTATATTGTTGGACTAAAATCATATAAACTATATGAAATATATAAAATACACATAATACATGTAAGAAACCGAACCCTTGATGATAACCACATGGTTATTTGTCAAGTTACTAAGTTACACCACCTAAGTGCTTAATTCCTCATTACGATTCCAATAGGTATTAAACCTATGAAACCATTCTAACCCCTATGGATTTTCATAGTTTCAAGAACGAGTACTAAGTCTAGGTGATTTCTTTTTGTATATTTACTTTTGTTATACTTTTAAATTCCGAATTCCAACGCTAAACATACCTTGAACTCCAATCCGTATACATTCAGCCTCCTAAACTCATTCCCTCGTCAACACTTGGATAATCGGAAGAATTAGCAATTTTGTGAGTATAATTGACCCATTTGACCGTTTTCACACTTTTGGGTGTAACATGTTTTCATATACAAAACACACTTAGTATACATATTCTTATGCAAATATACAAACAAACAATCCAATACATGCTTACTATTTGTTATGCTTGATTCGTGTTTTCTGGGTGATTCTTATGTGATGAACTTGTCATTAGCTTCGTACGAGCCTCCACTTAAAATGTATAGTGCTCTAGGAGTAACGCATCACCCGTGAACGAGAGTTCATGTTAGGTTTATTCATTTATACTTGCGTAAACAGAGGGTTGACTTGTAAGTCGCATGCCAGTTTATACGTAATCTTGATAACTAGGTTTGCCATGTGGATTGTTCATTATCTTTTTTATGCTTATATGCTACTACACAAAACTTGTATACTCTCCAATACTTTTGTATTGAACTACACTTTTAAAACATGTTGCAGGTTTAACGATGATGTTGATAATGCACGGAATTTAGTAGGATGCCTAGATACTCATTTTAATTTTGGTATACTTATTGTAATGTAATTCTTTCATTTCAAGTTGTTGTAATTGTATTTTCCTTTCCATGTTGTAATCGAATTCTTATAGTAATAAAATGAAATTCATTATTTAATACTTGTCGCAAATTCTAGTGTTATGTGTAATGAGCAATCTATCTTCGTCACACTCCGATGTTTCCGCCATCGGTTGGGGTGTGACAGATTTGTATCAGAGCTATAACTATAGGGAAGTAGGAAAATTGCTATGCTTTTGACCTAGTCTATAGTTAAGTACCAAATTCAACCATACTTGATTCATATACTAATTTCTTGAGACGTCGCTTACGTGTTAATTTCTTGAAATGCTTTATGTGCTCATACTTGTTATTATTATTTCGAACATACACCTTTCCTAAGACATTTTACTCGATCATACTAAACTCGAAAACACTTGTATTATACAAACGAGACGACTTCACCAAAATAGGCGTGAAACCCACAATTTGGTGAACAACTCTCAATCCACCTATTCTTTTAACACGAAATTCACCATCAAGTTACGAGTGAAATCCTCACATTGATGGAGAATTTCAATTTCAAATTCTAGTGGACCCTCGTCAAAGTGTCAAAATTAAATTTTGACCCGACGCGTACCAACCATACTTAGGGTACGAAATCATCAAGTTAGGGGTGAAATCCGCATCTTGTCGACTAGTCCCGCTCCTTGATTTTCAAAAATCCCGCCAAGTCTCGAATTTTTGATTGATTTGGAACATGTAGTAACTGGAAGGGTGAATACCGTTAACCGAAATTTCGGTGAGAGTATTTCACCTATTAGGCATGTTTCTCAAATTCAAAAGAATTTTTGAGCACTTCGGTTTAGTCAAAGTTCCATTTTGGAACAATCCAAGTTTTAATCGAACCTTCATTTTACTATTATCAATCTTATGCGAAGCAATCCCCTCTTTTCAAATTTAAATTAGTTTCGAGATTATTTTCTTACACACACATCATACTAAATCTTTTCACGTGCATGATTTCAAAAGCGTCACCCAATTAGATTTACATTTCTTATAACCCCAAAATGGAGACCTATCATCGAGATAAGAGTGATTTCCTTACCTTGACGATTAACTCCTTCTTTTCTTTAAACGACCTCACCAACGGGTTAGGGGTGATTCCCTTACCTAGGTGATCGTTACCAAAATTTTTATTCAAGAGACTTTATTATACACACACGATCAAGTTTTATACCTAAATCGTTTATTCTTTGTCAAAATCCCAACTTATGCAAATTTCACAGTTTATTATTTTATCGAACGTATTTCATATTCCATAATCCATTTCATATGAATCACGTACAATACTTAATCATACCATAAATGTTTTGTTTCCCGATTTTCAAAATTTTACGAAATGTTATCCATCAACTTAGTCGGTCTAATGAATATCTTGCCCACAAAATTTCGTACTCAACGTAATCACTACAACACGTGCACCTCATATCACTATGCTTAAGACTTTTATTTTCAATTGGAAACCAAACCAACTTTTTGCACACGCTTACAAAATATTACGAATACTATTCGATCGTTTACTAAAACTCTTTTTGAAAATCATTAAGTTCCTTATGTTAAAATTCTTTTAGGAGCACGTTTTCAGTAGAACCTTCAAGTTTCAAATTTTTTATTTTAATACGAGATCCGTTAAAATAATACAAATTCACTATTTTCAAAAGCCTTCATGCACCACTCAATACGTCATTTCAATTTCAAAACACGTGGGCAAGGAAACTTCATAGGACCAACCATTTTCGACTTACATAAATTCTTCTAAAACAAGAGTAGCATTTTAGTTCTTTACAAAATACGTCACGCATAACCAATAAGTACTTTATATTCTTTTTACATTCACAAACTAGATTCTACATTCCAAGATGAACCCAATCTAATTTGATTCGATAAACTCAACATTTTGCTAAAACAACTATACGTGCATATCATTGTACATGATTAGCCAATATCTCATGACAACCGCACACGTATCATTCGTTCTTACTTATTCAAAACTTTTTTGATCATTTTATATAATTCGTTGTACTAAATTCATTTCATACACACAATCGTCGTTATTTATACCTACTTATATTCGTACTTAAATACATTTTCATGTTCATACGTTTTATGCTCATACTTATATACGTGTTTATACTCATACTATTACTTATATTCATACGCATACTTTTATTCATACTCATATTCATACATTCGTACCTATACGTAGGCGTAACCCGAGGGATTCGCTTACGTTGGTCTCATACTTATTCAAACATAAACGTGCTTATATACTACATTCTTATACGTACACATTCTTATTTTCAAAATTAATGTATACCTTAATTCATACGCAACTAGTACAAGCTACGTGGATCATGCGACGATCAGTATAATCGCGGGTGCACACGGGATTATAGTGATAGACGCATGAGAATCATGGAGTGTACTACTATGTATGGTAAGACACGAAACGTAACATGACACCGAATAACGAAATGGACGTAGCATGGTTAAAACATGGTGGATACGCCGCTAGTACTTCCTATATATAAGTGTTTTCACCATGTTACCAAACTTTCGTAAAATGTGCCATGAGAAATTCGGTGTTTTGCAGACCATATTTAGACCTAATATGCAAACTTTAACAACTCACAAACGCATTGCTAAACACCCGATATCCGATTATCCACGACGAAACCTCATTCTTAACCCAACGTTTCGTTTGTCCAATACACATGCCATCCTTATACTCGTATTCGTTTACTAGGTCGATCATTCACTCTCGTACCTCTGTTATTCCCCGTTATTCTTTGTCTTTTATATAAACCCCATTTACAATCAATTGGTTTAAACGTTCGAGCCCTAAAATGCTTTCTTACTTTTAAAACTATTTTCCATTCTTTATTTATGCGCATACATACTTAGTTGGCCGTTACCTCCAAAACCAATTTTTATTTAAAATACCTAACTTCCTCGATTTCCACCGATAAATAATTTCTACAAAACTGAGATTTGTTAATGCTCTTTAAAACCAACAAAACTTTTCTTACAACCAATAGTGCGGCCACGCTTTTCATCAAAATACATACCGTCTTATACGAAAGCTTCCTTCTTAGGTAACATATTTTAAATTACCTCCACTTCAAGTTATTCAAACTCATTTAAACTCACATCGCCTATACACGCACATGCACGTCTTATTTATGCTTAATGCCTCAAAATCATTTTAGACAAACAGACTCTTTTACGAACCTATCTTTTTCGTTCCTCAAAATTCCATACCTTTCAAACGTTTCAAAACTTCCAAGCCTCGATCTTTGACGATCATTACTCTAGCCAAAACACATTTAAAAAAAAGAGGTGTTCCTCTTGAATAAATTTCAGGATGAAATTTCCTAAAGGAGGGGAGACTGTAACGCTCCGCTCTTTCGTAACTTTCCTTATTAGAAAACTTGTCTCCTAATTCTATTTGTGGAAACTTGTTCATCTTTTAATCATATTTCGTTTCATCATTTCAAAAACTGAGACTCTAATCATAATAAAACTCATTGTCTTATCCCAAATTAGACCTTATGTATTCGTTACACTTATACGTCTTGATTCGTTATACGTTTAATACCTTATTCGTAATTCTTGCAAAATGCGTTAGACTTACAGATACTCGTCATAGGTGCCCAATTCGTGCGTATATGATACTTAATCTCGATCTTTATGCATACGTGCCCAATTCGTGCGTATATGATATTTAATCTCGATCTTTATGACTTGATCATACTAGTTCATGCTTGTCTTTATGCTTTAATTACATAATATACCCTTACACGTTGCATTTCATGCTTAAATCAACTTAAAACCCTAATATATGAAAGTATAGGGACTTAAAATGTCAAAATAACAAACAAAATCACCAGCTCACCTGGCTCGCGGGCCGCGACCCGTACCCCCATCTGGTTCGCGCCTCGCCAGAGACCCAGATCCGCAGTTTTGTTAATCAGCCGCGATTATTGGTCGATTTTGTGCTTTGTTTTGATGTGTTTTCTTCATTAAATGACCAACTAACCAACCCTAATCACTCCCTATATAACCTAACCCATTCCCACACATTTTCCACTTTGCAAACACCTCACTTTCACTCTCAAAAGCTCTAAATTCAGCTGGGAAATCAGTAGCAAGGTAGATTCGTATCAAGTTGCAAAAGTGAGCATAACTTCACTTATCTTCCATCTTTTTCATTACTTCTTGCTTCTTAGCACTTGGAACAACCTTAGGTATGTTTTCACAGGTTTTCCATGGAAAACCAAGGCTGGAACATCATCATAATAAGGTTAAAAGTGCGAGAAACTTTCTGTTTTGTACAAACACTTTATTAAACATACTTAAACTTGTGATTTATTCATACATTCCTATGTCCTTATGCCACTAATCAAGACTATGATTATGTGTACTTAAAAACAAGGTTGTAACATACACATCCAGAGGTTTTAATCCTCAAAACTTTCTGTTTTCAAAAGGGTTTAATCGACAAGTGATGAACAAGTCTAGAACTTGTGTATGTGTGATTATTTGGATAGCTTGGGCCATCCTACTTACAATCCACACTTCAATTGATGTTTTCTTCTTAGTTAGTTAGTTAGTATACTTCATTTCCGTAATAATCCATTCATGACCATCCTTGTTGTCTTATGACAACTTGTGCATTAGTGAATACAAAAGATGTTTTAAAATGGGAGACTTATCTTCCTACCTCTATGCATGACTTCTATGATAATACTTGTAATATTGTTGGACTAAAATCATAATATACTATATGAAATATATAAAATACACATAATACATGTAAGAAAACGAACCCTTGATGATAACCACATGGTTATTTGTCAAGTTACTAAGTTACACCACCTAAGTGCTTAGTTCCTCGTTACGATTCTAAGAGGTATTAAACCTATGAAACCATTCTAACCCCTATGGGTTTTCATAGTGTCAAGAACGAGTACTAAGTCTAGGTGATTACTTTTTGAATATTTACTTTTGCTATACTTTTAAATTTTGAATTCCAACTCTAAACATACCTTGAACTCCAATCCGTATACATTCAACCTCCTAAACTCATTCCCTCGTCAGCACTTGAAAATCAGAAGAATTAGCAATTTTGTGAGTATACTTGACCCATTTTACCGTTTTCACACTTTTGGGTGTAACATGTTTTCATATAGAAAACACACTTAGTATACATATTTTTATGCAAATATACAAACAAACAATCCAATACATGCCTACTATTTGTTATGCTTGATTGGCGTTTTCTGGGTGATTCTTATGATGAACTTGTCATTAGCTTCGTACGAGCCTCCACTTAACATGTATAGCGCTATAGGAGTAGCGCACCAACCGTGAACGAGAGGTCATGTTAGGTTTATTCATTCATACTTGCGTAAACAGAGGGTTGACTTATAAATCGCATGCCAGTTTATACGTAATCTTGATAACTAGGTTTGCCATGTGGATTGTTCATTATCATTTTTATACTTATATGCTACGACACAAAACTTGTATACTCGTCAGTACTTTTGTATTGAACTACGCTTTTAAAACATGTTGTAGGTTTAACGATGATGTTGATAATGCCTAGATACTCATTTTAATTTTGGTATACTTATTGTAATGTAATTCTTTCTTTTCAAGTTGTTGTAATTGTATTTTCCTTTCCATGTTGTAATCTAATTCTTATAGTAATAAAATGAAATTCATTATTTAATACTTGTAGCAAATTCTAGTGTTATGTATAATGAGTAATCTATCTTCGTCTCACTCCGATGTTTCCGCCATTGGTTGGGGTGTGACACTTTCAAAAGTTAATATGTCAAAAGCTTTCTTCTATTCGAACGGTTTTATCTCTAAATCAATCTTTAAACACAATTAACACTTTAATTTCTATAAAATAATTGTATATGTTTTGATATTGTTTTTTCAGTAATTCATTCCTGATCAAATCAATGATTCGTTGTTGTTCTTTCAAATCAAGATTAATACTCGTTCATGCACCGGTTCTCTTTGGTTTATATTTAATTTTTCATTCACCGGAATTTCTCGCTGTGGCTGGGCTTCGAGATTCAAGATGAAGTGAGGTTCCTGAATGATTTGTGAAGGATATTGTTAGGACCTTAAAAGTTTTAGGCAATTATGGTGTGGGCCGAGTTTGTAATATCTAAAGATCAAGCTTATTAGATCTCGAGATGGGCTTAGGGGTTTTCAGTTTTACATGGGTTTAGGGTTTCGATATTAGGATAGCCTATATCATGACATCTTGTTAGTCATTATAGGGTTGAACATCTAGAAGCAATTTTGAGACTCTTGTATCAGATGATATTCTTAATCGTATGCAAGTGTGTTTGTTTTCAATCCGGTGTTCATCATTCTGTTTCATTTGTGTTACTATTGTTGAATCAGTTTTGATTGTGTGATTCCGCCATACAATCAAAATCATATTGGTGTCATATTGTAGTGATCCAGATTAGGGACTTACAATGGTTTAGATATTATAAGTTTAATACGCACACGATTAAAATTCAAGTATTTAAAAAATGTTACATACGTTACATATATTACCAATAAGTTTTCATGCAAAGAATTGGTCCAATGATAATATGATTGACCTTGAATTGATAATTGGTAATAATGTATAAAGACCCCAAAATGATTCTCATTGATTTATTTCATTTAAATACATGATCAAATAAGCACAAAATTACAAATGTTACATAAAGGCATGTGTATTTGCGTTGGTGAGCTATTTTAGGTTACATACAATTACATAAGATCACAACAAGTCATTTTTGTTATATAGATATGGGTATGATGACTAGTACCTTTATGCGCATTAATAGGGTTTATCATGCGTTAATGAGTTATTTATGTTACACAATGTCACATAAGAGCATAGTAAGTCATTTTGGTGTTAAAGACATATGTAAGATGACTACTACACTAATTGGTCTTGATGGACATTGTCATGTGTTAGTTTGTTATTTGTGGTCACACAATGTCACATAAGTTGATAACATGAATCAGTTTCACGTTCTTTTAAACTCTAGCAGAAAACTGATCATTAGACATGTAAAGGTTTATTTTCTCTTTTCATGCGGGTCCACTCTAAAACTGCATCTAACTATGTTAATATAGATATATATTATTTGCTTGTGAGGATAAGGGAACATTTTTATCCTTTTTGACACGGGTTCAAACAAACTGCATCTAATATGTTAATATAAACATATAACCTTTGCAAAAACCCTAAATTTACACATTTTGATTTACATGAATCATCATTTCCACCTCCGATCCTCGTCGGCAAACAAATCCTCTGATAATCAACCACCGACAACTTCAAACAAAGCGGTGGTTCACCAGTAATGAAAGTGTCCACATAACTAAAATTCTCCAACATCGGCAACCTAACAAACAATCTACGATATCCTTCCACTAAAAAAAAATATATGAGCCATATTCAACTGCTCCATACTCACCATACCAGAAACACACTCAGGCAATGACCCCATCAACTGATTAGAACATATTCAATGTTTTTAGATCTCTAATCGATGAGTTTCCGTATTTCTAATATTTCACCATCATTTAAATCTATAGTTTTTTTTTGAACCGTGTGAAGATTAAGATATGTGATTTTGTTGAAATTTGATTTAGATATGATGATTACATGTGTTTTTTTAGAAGTGGCGGACTCATGAATTTTTTCATGGGGTGCAGAATATTTTTAAAGATTTCAGGCCTCTAGGTATATAAAAAAAATTTGGTTCATATCGAGTTGGATCAGGTCGGGTCATGTAAAACAAAAGAACATCAAGTTAAATTTATATAATCATCAAAAACACGTCAAACATCGTTACAAACATATTTAAAATGTCGTCCTACAGGTTTTTATTTTTTTGAAATATATCCAAAACATCATCTATAGCTACTTTCCTAAGCAAGTCTTTCTCTACATAACATATACAACTATTACTTAAATTCTCATCACCATCCGATTATGAAAGTCGGTCTTCATGTTCTTCATTTCCGAAAAACATCTTTCAACGTTTGCGGTTGCGACGGGTAATACGAGAACAAGCTTCAATAAACGATACACCAATGTAAATGATAGGTGAATATTTGTTGAAACCATTAACCTTACAAGACTTGACAAACCATCCAAGTTGGCGAATTGTTTATCTTGTTTCACAAAATTAATGTAGTTTTCGAGTTGAACCGGAAGCCTTCGTTTTTCGGCTTCATCGAAATATTATGGATACTTCTCGGCTATTTTTAGTATATTTGGAATATTAAACGCACTAAAATTATCATACAGATTCAAACAACTCATACAAACAAGTAGTTCCGATGTTACCTCGTTAAACTGGTTCCCAAATTCTTGAATTTGCTAATCTAGAACCGCATTGAAGCAATCACACTCGTAATAATGCCGATTTATGATGTTCGTCTTTCTTCTTGGCCACCTTGGGTTAATATAATTGAAGGCGTATGGTCCCAAAAAGCTCGCGCAGGCACATTGGACCATACCACAACTTCACCACAATAAACTCTCTTTAAGAAACCCAGCGCGGCTGAGTACCGGTTCTAAAAGGAGAACTTAGAAGAAAACACTCTTCAATATTCGAGCGCCAAGATGGAACTAACACATCCTTACGCAGATTCATGCAACTGAACAAGTTAGGATGGAAGCAAAATACCTCCGCGCGAATATCACCCAGACTTAAACAGAAAAGATCTTTCTATCACAACATAATTTTCATGAGGCAGAGTCACATAGGATTACAACTGTAAACCTTCTAGAAGGCCCTATTGTGCACAACCATTCGGTTATAACCGAATGACCATGTGGCATCATCCTGAGCATTCCTCAAAATCACGATGATGGCACTAACTTGGAGAAGGATCCACATATATACACGTTCCATGTGGCATCTCCCTAGCCATAGATCTCACCCACGATCCGTGTGCATAAACATCAGGATGAAGATTAACGGCAAGGGAGTAACCGCTTACGGAAAATGCTTTCGGTTATCTCTTCCGTCAACGGACTTTCCCGCCCAAAATTCGGTTATAAAGAAGGCAATTCAGGTACATTCTCTCAAGTTACTACCACTTCACTTTCACTATTAGTTCTTCTTCTTCTTCATTGAAACCTGTACTTATTCTCACGCCGGAGGGTGGTCACGGAGAGAACCCCCATTCTCCCCGTGGCGAGTCTAACGGCTGTTCGTTTTGCAGTTATCATTTGAAGAAGGAGCTTAGCCAAACCCCGAATCACACGAGAGGACTCACCCTTTTATGCAGAACTAAACCCCTGGTCCGATTGATTCCAGTCATTCAAACCAGTGTTTCTTCAATATTCATCATCCAAATTTTTCACCTCAAGTTCATACATGTCACAAAAAGAGTTAACATTCTCAAAGAACTCATTAAAACCTTCTAACCTTAACTTTTCAAGTTGGATTTTGGTGGAAGAAACCAATTTAACCGCATTCATCAAATCTTGCTCTTTTCTTTGAAGAGACTGGGACAATGTAGTGTATGTAAAATACAAAGTCGTATTTTTTCATATCCTCTTAAGTCCAACCGGTTATCTACTACAAGGATGACATTGACCCGTTTCTACTAGCCATCCAAAAACTTCCATAATGTTTGGATATAAAGTGTTTAAACGGGAAAGAGTTTTGTAGTAGGAATTCCAACGTGTATCCCTAGGCCTTGAAAGTGTCATTTCTTGATTCAACCCACTTCTGGTATAAAGTGTGTCTTCCATTTTTTCCAATTGTCTTCTTTGGCTTTCACGAAACATATCTTGTCATTTGGAAGATGCACAAACGGCATTTGTTAAACATGTTATCGTTACAAATACTCTCCAAATCGGTGTGTGTTTGTGAGCAACCGCCACAACAACTAGTTGAAGTTTGTAACGCCCAGCTTTTTCGTACTTTCCTTAATTAGAAAGACCGTCTTGTATTTCTATTTCTGGAAGCTTGTATTCCTTGAAATCGTATTTCGTTGTATCGTTGTAAATTCCGAGACTTTGATTGTAATAAAATTCGTATTTCATACAAATCATACTTTACTTATTCGTACATGATTATACGTTTGAATTCATTTTACATGTGACACCTTATTCGTAATTCTTGTAAAAGTGTGTTAAACTTCCAAATACATATCATACATACGCAATTTATATGTTTCCACGCATGTTTATACATCATTGACACTTACGAATACTTAATCATACTTGTTCATGTGTTAAAGTTACATAATACCCCCTTATACTATGCATTTGTACTAAAAACACAACAAAACCTAACCTAAATAAACATAAGGGACCTAAATCGGCAAAAACAAAACTCAATTCCGGAAAACAGACCCGTCGCGCTGCGCAATGGGGAAGCTTCTCCTTGGTCGCAGCACGCGATGATAGCCAATCCGCAGAATCATGTTACCAGCTCGTGTATTGGTCAAAATTGTGTTTGTTTAATTGTGTTTTTCTCATTAATTACCACCTAACTTAACCCTAAACCTCTCCTATATAACCCACCTCAATTCTACACTTCTTCCACTTTGCAAACACTTCATTCCTCACTCCAATCACTCTAAATCAGTAGCAAATTCTCAGATTAAAGTCAGTTTCAAGGCATAACAATCTAAGTGCAAAAGTGAGTCCAATCTCACCTTTCTTCTATCTTTCTTTACTTCGTCTTCCTCAACAAAGTATGAAACACCTCTAGGAGTGTTTCCACAGGTTTTCCATGAAAAACCAAGGTGGAACATCACCATTTTTTAGGTCCAACTTTCTATTTTGGAAGAATACTTTATAAAACCTTCTTTAATCTTGAGTTTTCTTCAAACAAACCTAATTTCTTATGCTCCTAATCAAGTCTATGATTAGTGGGCTTAAATAAGGTTTTTTCATACAAATTCGGAGGTGTTTTATCACTCCAAACTTTCTGTTTTTTTAAGGATTTTAACCCACAAGTGTTGTATCCTCCAAGCTTGTTCTTGTAACAAGACTTGTGTTGGTTGAGTGTGATTATTTGGAAAGCTTTGGCTATCCTACCTTCAATCCACCACCTCACTTGATGATTTGTCCCTTGAGTAGTTAGTTCATTTCATTTTCATTTTATTTCATTCATGACCATCCTTGTTGTCCTTGTGACAACTTGTGCATTGGTGAATCTATGAAAGAGGTCTTAAAGGAAGGATTATCCTCTTATCTCCATGCATAACTTATATGAAATCCTTGAAATACATGTTGGACTATACTTATACAATATACTATCTAGAATATATAAAACATATATAAAATATATAAACCGAACCCGTGATGATAATCAAGTGATTATTCGTCATGGTACTAAGTTACAACATCTAAGTACTTGACTTCTCGTTACGATTCTAATGGGCATCTTCACCCATGAAATCATTCTAACCCCTACGAGTTTTATAGTGTCAAAAACGAGTATTAAGGCTAGATGATTATTTTCTTGTATACAAACTTTTGTGTATTTAAGTTCCTAATCCTCCGTTAATCATCCGAATACTCATACACCTATGTTTCGTCTTGTAGGAGAACTCGGTGTTCCATTCCCAAAAAACCAACAACTCATCACGGATTAACGAGTGGAAGCTTGCAAAACAGTGAGTACACTTGACCCATTTTCGCTTTACACTTTTTTGGTGCAATATGTTAACCTTATTAAAATCATCACACAATACTCTTTATGCAAATGCACAAAACAATCCAAATACATGAAAACTACTTGTTATACTTGATTCATATGCTTGGGTGATTCTTATATGATACAATAGTCATTAACTTCGTATGAGCCTCTGTTTAACATGTATAGCGCTATAGGAGTAACGCACCACCCGTGAACTAGAGGTAGTGTGAAATTT
Source organism: Helianthus tuberosus (assembly GCA_030545235.1). Classification (NCBI taxonomy): domain Eukaryota; kingdom Viridiplantae; phylum Streptophyta; class Magnoliopsida; order Asterales; family Asteraceae; genus Helianthus; species Helianthus tuberosus. The sequence goes on from CM060444.1 coordinate 159,121,666, forward strand.
CATTCTTTTTTGCGTAAATAGAGGGTTGACTTGAATATTGCATGCCATGATATGTTAATCTTGATAACTTAGGTTTCCATGTGGATTCTGTCACACCCCAACCGATGGCGGAAACATCAGGATGAGACGAACAAATTGCTCAAAACATCATAACACTATGTGACAATATAATTAAAATTCAAATTTCATAAATGGACTAAATGTCATACAAGATTCAAAGAAATACAACATAGTTCAACAAAACATAACATCAAAAGATGAACTAAATTTAGGTGTGTATCTAAGTCCACCTAATCTTTGTTCTTCATCGCATCATCATCAAACTATCAACCTGCAACATGTATTAAAATATATCAACAAAAAGTTGGCGAGCATACAACTTTGATTACAGAGTGTTAGTCCCGAAAAACCCGAGATATCACTCAACGGTTTAATCGAACGCAGAATATAAGATCAAACCGAAAGAACAAAAAGAAATTTATCATTACAAAACTTAGTGCTGCTGCTTAGATCGTACACAGTCTCAAGAACTGTCTGGTACGATCTCCGAGAACCTTGCATACAATCTCTAGGATTGTCTGGTAAAAGGTTCTCCATAGGGGATTACATTATTACAAAATGAGAGAGCTCTAATACCAATAATCTAGACATGACTATATATAGGAGCCTCTACCTATTCGGCCCACATGGCCTAGCCCAAGCCTAAGTCCTAATCTAAACCCAATAAATATAAATAAATACAATAAAGATAAGCGTCAAACTCTGGACCAAACAATCTCCCCCTAGTTTTATGCTATCTTTATAACGGTTTAGATGATCTCCAATCTTGGGTCTTCTTCTTTCATGGCCTAGCAGTAAACGAGCCCATCAACGTATCTCGGATGATATGAGGCTTGATCTCGGATGAAAAGGCGGATGAATATGAAATATCTCAGATGCCGGTCTCGGATGAAATGTGTAAGAATCTCGGATGGAAGATTATGATCACAGATGAAAAAAAAGTGATCTCGGATGAAATTTCAAATCTGATTCAGTAATAAGAACACAAGGATACTAGTGATCCGTCTGGTATTCAAGTCGCACAAAAACACCATGTTGGTCCCAAAAAATGATTCTAATCCAATGAAAATTCTTTAATTTCGGTTGTTGTAAATTGTGGACCAAAATTTCAACTAAATTGCGGATAGGCTAAAGTGCTGAATTTCGACTTCCTTAGGTCCACCCATGTATCCCAAGCCCACACAATAAAACAAATTCAAGCAGCCCAAACAACTTGCAATCCAGGTTTCGCTACCCACAATATCTTAGAGATCATACCTGGGCTAAAAACTGTTGGGCTTACACTACTTGGATCAACAACATCTGGGCTTCCTTCTATTAGGCTCAAACAAGAGCACCAGCCTTGGAAGCTTCTCGGCTGCAAATGTTGGCCCCACAGAATGTTGCACAAAAATTCACAACCAATCCTGATCGTTAATCCTATCAATCATCCAATGGTGCATATCTCTTAGGGTTTTTGGAGAATTCCATGATGTGACATCATGTGCAGCCGCCTAAAAACATTCCCCTGATGTCAATAGTATGAAACCATCTTTCTCATGACTTACCGGAGACAATCATCAAAAGCTATCCACCGGACGGAACCAACGATCTCCGAATAACCTGCAACCCATCTTTATCTTTTCTCTGTTTACGGTAGTTCTCTAACATCACCGTGTCTTACTGTTCATCTTCTTCTTTCCGATCTCTGTTCGTAATCGTATCTTCAAATCACCATCACTCATTTTCATCCATTTTCATCCATCTTCACACAGTTCATCCATCATCATAGCATAATCCTTCAAAATCATTGTATGCCATCAACTTGATTATCAGAAGACATCATTATTAGTCGTGGCAGTATCATCATCAACTTTCCGTTCATCTTCTCCGTTCACCATTCATTGTTCTCCGATGTGACCTCCGATCATCCTCTGCGTCGACCACCACAAACACCACCGTACACCTTTATCTTCGGTAACTTTTGTCCTCCGAACACCGTACCTTCAACCATCTTCTCCGTTCAGTTGTCGTCGAACCGACACCATCTTCAACAGCGACCGAAACTGTACCAGATCTTAAATTTTTCCAGATCTGTGGATAAATACCATATCTTATGAACCGGAGATCTCTCCATTTACAAACACACATCCCCCGTCACTGTGCGAAGGTTCTTTTTGTTCTTCAAGTGATATCAAAACCGAGCCTTTGAAAGACTTCAATGGCTTTGATACCACTTGTTAGTCCCGAAAAACCCGAGATATCACTCAACGATTTAATCGAACGCGGAATATAAAATCAAACCGAAAGAACAAAAAGAAATTTATCATTACAAAACTTAGTGCCGCTGCTTAAATCGCACACAGTCTCAAGAACTGTCTGGTACGATCTCCGAGAACCTTGCACACAATCTCTAGGATTGTCTAGTACAAGGTTCTCCTTATGGGATTACATTATTACAAAATGAGAGAGCTCTACTACCAATAATCTAGACATGACTCTATATAGGAGCCTCTACCCATTTGACCCACATCGCCTAGCCCAAGCCTAAGTCCTAATCTAAACCCAATAAACATAAATAAATACAATAAAGATAAGCGTAAAACACTGGACCTAACACATAGCATAATATAGACTAAAAAGTTGCTCATATCCAACATGAATCATAATATGCGAGTTACTAGTATGCTTAGATTGTGTAACAATATGTTCAAACCCACGTTTCCAACGCGTTTAATTTTGCCTATCCCAAAGTATCGCGGGAGGTTAACATGTTTAACTTAACAATACCCCAAGTCTCGTGGGTGGTGCGTTAATCCTATAGCGCTATAATTGTTATGGTAGGCTAGCAAAGTTAATGAGCATATATCAACACAAATAGTTTACATGGCATATGAGATTAATAAGCATCACACATAGTTTCATGTTTCAACAATGGGTAGAGTTTGTTTAAAATAGTTTCAAAGTGAAGTGTAGTTTGTATAGTATGCACGTTGCACCCAAAAGTGATTAAAAGGAAAAGGGATTGAGTATGCTCACGGTTTTTGCAAGCTTTCCTACTTGAATCCCGCAAGTGGTGTTGGTTGTTTAGTTTGGAGCATCTTGTCCTTCTACACAAAGGAACAAAGATGTATGAGTTTGGGGAATAACGGAAGATTATGGATTTCGGAATTTAAATAACATGAACATAGCCATATGAAAATAATCATCCATCACATACGATGTTTAGATGAAATACTTACTAACTTGACAATGTCCACTTGTTCGTCATCAAGGGTTCGGTTTGTTTGAATATTACATAAGTATTATACAGAGTATACTATATCATATATGTCAAGCATGAGGTAGAAGATCAAAGTCTTCATTTAGGCACCTCTAAGTAATATAGAATTCATACATGAGCTAGGAAGAACAAAGCTTCCATTTAGTCACCTCTATTGTTCACCACTACACTTGTTGTTATAAACAACAAGGAGGGTCATGAACTTATAAGAATGATGAAATACAACAACTAATCTATGAGAAAACATCAAGAAGTGAGTGGATTTTTATGAAAGATAGCCCAAGCTAGTTTATCAATCACACATTCATCAAGCTTCAAGCTTGAACACTTCTTGTGGGTAAAACCCTAACTAAAACAGAATGTTTGTGAGGTTTTAACCTCTGATTTAACATTTCTCAGCCTTGTTTTTAAGCCTAACTAACCATATATGAGGTTATAAGCATAAGGACATAGGTTTGAGATGAGTTAGACTCAAGTTCAACTAAGATTCACAAGTTTAAACGAAATCAGAAACAAACAGTCCGCTTTGGAGCCCTTTTGGTGACATTCCAGAGCTTGGTTTTCTATGGAAAACCTCTGGAAATGTTCCTAAGGTTGTTCCAAGCAAGTGGGAAAAAGAATGGATGAAAAACGTTAAGAAATGAGAAAGTTATGCATACTTTTGTGAAAGGTGATGAATCTGCTCGAACTTGTGTTTTGCAGCTGATTAAAGGAGGATTTGAGACTGTTTTAGGTGATTTGTAAAGTTTAAAAAGCTTGGAGGATGATGGGTTTTTATAGGGAAGAGTTAGGTTAGGTTGTGGTGGGGTATTAAATGTTAAAACAAGGTTTAAAAATCAAAACAATACAAAAATCACGCTTAAAAATCGAGCTGTTAAAGGTTTCTGCGCGCTGGTCTGGTTAACGGGCGAGAGTTTTAAGGGTTTAGCGGGTTGGGTTATGAACAATGTGAAGACCCAGCTCAGCTGGTTTGGCGCGCGTGTGGAGAAGCTGTCGACTCGGATTCGATCCTCGCGGTCTGCAATTTTGTTTTATTTTATTTTTTTTAATTGTAACCGGCTTTTAAATAAAAAGTGGGCCGAGATTTGTTCAATGTCAAGACCCAGCTCAGCTGGTTTGCGTGTGTTTGGTTAAGCCGGTGACCCCGGTACGAGTCCCGCGGTCAGCGGTTTTTGAGGGTTTAATTCTTTTTTTGTTTTGTTTTATTATACTTTCAGAAATTACACAACCAGCCCCTGTAATTTTAAAGTTCAGTTATTTACTCTAACAACCCTTGACTTTAATTAAAAACTTATGTTATATTAAAAAAGAAAACTAACTTTATAGTTTAAACTAACTAAGTTAGTTTACTAACTTTAATATCTAACGAGACTAACTAGATATTATAAAATAAACTTTTATATAATAATATTAATTAATTTAATTAGTTAAATAAAATAGGATCGATAAATAACCGTATCTATGAACGAATTTAAATTAGGATAAAAGACTTTAAACGATTATTCATTCCACGAAGCTTTCGAATTATTTTAAGAGTTTTAACTAGTTTAACGAGTATCAAGTGTCGATAAATATAGAATCAAGAATCCTTGAATAATATTTCGTTCAAACGAGAAATTTATTAACAGTTGCACATAAGTCTAATATGAATACACAAAATAGCTTCGTTTTTATTATGACCAAGAGTCTCGAATTACAATTGAAACGAAAGTAGATTACAAAGAGAGTACAAGTGTCTAAATACGGAAAGTACAACATGATTTGCTAAAATTATAAAGTGCGGAAATGCAGAGCGTTACAGATTCGTTTTAAACACTTTTATACTTATGCTATATACTTAAACTTGTGTACTCGCCAATGCTTTTGTGTTGAACTATACTTTTTAACATGTTGCAGGTTGATGATGTTGATTATGATGAAATCTAGTAGGGACGACACTAGAAACACATCTTAAAATTACTAGAATTGTTATTTCATTTTTGTTGAACTTGTCGTACTTTGTCATTCCTATGTTGTAATTTGAATTTCTATGATGTACTTGACAATTATTATTATTATTATTATGAAATGAAATCGGTTTTGAATTAATTATTGTCACAAATAGTGTTTTGTGTGATGAGCAATCTTTTTCGTCTCACTCCGATGATTCCGCCATCGTTTGGGGTGTGACAGATTGGTATCAGAGCCATAACTATAAGGAATTAGGTAGAATTGCCATGTTCGACCTTGTCTATAGTAGGTACCATATACTTGACCATTCTTGCTACTTGTTTAAAATATTATTTCTTCTTATTTGCTTCTTTCTCTTCTTTTTTTTTTTTATCTTAACACTTACAATATGTCTTTCCTAAGACATTTACACAATACACGTTGAAGACACTCGTAATACAAACGAGACGATTTTACCAAAATAGGCGTGAAACCCATAATTTGGTAAATGACTCTCAATCCGCTTATGCTTGGTAAATGACTCTCAATCCGCTTATGCTTTATTTTGCATGAAATTACGCCATCAAGTTAGGAGTGAAATCTACATTTTGATGGTAAATTTCCAATTCAAATTCTAGTGGACCCTCGTCAAAGTGTCAAAATTAAATTTTGACCCAACGAGTACCAACCACACTTAGGGTACGAAATCTTCAAGTTAGGGGTGAAACCTGCATCTTGTCGATTAGTCCCATTCCTCGATTTTCAATCTCGCCAAACTTTTGATTTTCTAATCGATTTGGGACGTGTAGTAACTGGAAGGGTAAGATACCGTTAATCGTTTCTCGACGAGAGTATCTTACCTATAGGCCAAAGCACGTTTCCCTAATTTGAAAGGACTTTCGATCCACTTTGGAATAGTCGACGTTTCTAAACCCGAAACAATCCAATGTTTTATGAGCCTCTCTATTATGTTAATTCAATTTGTATGTGATTTTTTACTTGTTACCTCGTTCATTACCGTTACACGATTCGCACGTCTCTCGCAATAAAAAACAATAATAATTATCGTGAACAAACTAAATTTATACTCTTTTACGCATTCTTACGTGATTATACTTGTAAATACATGTTGAATACTTACACTTTGTGCGAGTTATACGTGATACGTGAACACTTACATGCTTATACATGAAAAATTTTATTTTAAATTATGATCAAGTCTTATCCTTTCTTCCTCTTTCGAATCTCTAGATGTCTTCTCCAAACTCTAGCAAGAAGTCGAGGAAGTCGCGCTCAGGCTCGAAGAAGAACTCCAACGACACCGACTCCATCTCCAAGCAAGAGCTAATGGGTCTTATCGCTGTAAAAATGGCCGAGTAAATGGCACGAGTCATACCTGATATCGTAAGCAAGATCCAACCCTCCACTGAACATGCCTCTGTTGACTCAAAGGTGGAAGCACCGAAGGCACCGTTCTTATTTAAACAATTTATGGCCTATAAACCTCTGGAGTTTACTGGCAAAGATGGTGTCACCGCCTTACTAATCTGGTTCAATGCTATGGAGCTTACGTTCCTCCAGAGTGGTTGTCCCGACAACCTGCGCACCCTGAACACTACAAGGGTATTCCGCTCGAGAGCTCTTGAGTGGTGGACCTCTGAGCGAAATACGAGAGGAAACGATGCAGCCCACGCCTTACCCTGGGCTGAATTGAAGAAAATTATGAGAGAAGACTAATGTCCTCCCCACGAACTTAGGAAACTGGAACATGAGTTCTGGAATCTTAAGCAAGTCGGGGATGACAACGATGGTCTCACCGCTCGTTTCAAGCAACTCAGCATCCTTTGCCCTGGTCAGGTTGATACTGTTGACAAGACCATTATCAAATACATCAACTGCCTTCCTACCTCTTTCATGAACCTCGTGGAGTCCGCTTCTCCAAAGACTATCGAGGATACCTTCCGTTTGGCCGCTCGCCTTAACAACAACTGCGTCATTCGTAGGAACTCTGAAAAGACTCCATCGAAGAGTGCACACCAAGAAACCGCCGACACCACCATTTTTGAACCGTCACCCTCTCAGCCAGCCAAGAAGAACAAAGGCAAGAAGCGGAAGGCTTCAAGCCAAAACTGTGCGGTTATCACTCCACCAAACCCTCAGCCTATACAATCAGTAGCTGTCGTCACCACCAACGATCCACAAGGATGAGCCTACACTGGGTCTCATCCCCAGTGTATTACCACCCTCCCAATGCACCATGCCGCAAATGCGCTACTTGTCATAGGTTTGGGCATTTTGCTGACCGATGCCGAAATGGTCCACCACCACAAGGCAATCAAAACCAAGCTATCATTGCAAACCCTCCCCCTAACCAGATTCAACCCCAAGCCGCTCCTATGCGAGCATGTTTCAAGTGTGGCGACCTTAATCATCTCGCCAATGTTTGTCCTCAGCGTAACCAACCACAGCAGCAGCAGCAACAACAACAACAACAACAACAACAACAGCCTCAGCATGCTCGAGGCCGAGCATTTGTCATCACTGCCGCTCATAACTTGTACAATTCTTGTCAACCATGTTTATGCTTCGTGTTTATTTGATACTGGCGCGGATAAGCGTTTTATCTATATTGAGTTCGAACCTATGCTTAAGTGTAAACGCTCTAAGTTACCAAGATCATTCGTTGTCGAAGTCGCAAATGGTAAGTCCGTCACTGTCGATTCCGTTCTTTCTAAGTGTTCCTTGAATCTTAACAATCATACGTTTCACATTGACCTCATACATATGCAAATGGGTAGTTTCGACGTTGTAGTAGGCATAGATTGGCTTAGCCGAGTTCGTACCGAAGTTGTTTGTTCTGACAAATTCATTCGTCTTCCTCTTCCCAATGGGGATTCTCTACATGTCTATGGTGAGAAACCTTCTCAAGGTCTCAAGCTTATGTTGTGTACTCGAGCGAACAAATACTTGCGAAAGGGTACCTTCGCCTTTCTCACCCACATTGTGGAAAAGAAGGACAAAGTCCCAAGCATAAGTGACATTCCTGTTGCACGCGACTTTCCTGATGTTTTTCCCGATGATCTTCCTGGTCCGCCTCCTGCTCGTTCTGTTGATTTTCGAATTGATTTAGTGTTTGGCGCTACGCTTGTCGCTAAGTCTCCTTATCGCTTAGCACCCTTTGAGATGCAAGAGCTTTCGAGCCAACTTTAAGAGCTTCTTGATAAAGGCTTTATACGCCCTAGTACTTCTCCTTGGGGCGCTCTTGTTTTGTTCGTCAAGAAAAAAGATGGATCGTTCCAAATGTGTATTGACTATCGTGAGCTCAACAAGCTTACTGTCAAAAACTGATATCCTCTTCCTCGTATAGACGATCTCTTCGATCAACTACAAGGCGCAACTTGTTTTTCCAAGATTGATCTTTGTTCTGGTTATCATCAACTTCGAGTTCTCGAAGAAGATATACCCAAACCCGCCTTTCATACACGTTATGGTCACTATGAGTTGTGGTCATGCCCTTTGGTTTGACCAACGCACCTACAGTTTTCATGGATTTGATGAACCGCGTGTGCAAAGCGTACTTAGACCGTTTCATGATCGTCTTCATCGACGATATCCTTATCTATTCCAAAACACAAGAAGAGCACGAACGACACTTGCGTCTTATCCTTCAGCTTCTACGTGCTGAACGTCTTTATGCCAAATTCTCCAAGTGTGAATTTTGGTTAAAAGAAGTTCAATTTCTTGTTCATACCGTCAACGAACTTGGTATTCACGTTGACCCTGCAAAAATCAAAGCTGTGAAGAACTGAGCTGCACCTAAGTCTTCGTCTGAAATCCGTTTGTTTCTTGTTCTAGCTGGTTACTATCGTCATTTCATTTCCAACTTTTCGAAAATCGCCATTCCTCTTACCTCCTTGACTCAAAAAGACAAACCTTTTGTTTTGGGTCCTGAACAAGAGGAGTCTTTTCAAACGCTCAAGGAGATGCTTTGCAATGCTCCTATCCTTGCTCTTCCTGATGGCAACGACGACTTCGTCGTGTATTGCGATGCCTCAAACCTTGGTCTTGGTTGTGTCCTTATGCAACGAGACAAGGTTATCGCATACTCGTCGAGGCAACTCAAAATACATGAGAAAAACTACACTATGCACGACCTTGAACTTGGGGCAGTTGTTTTTGACTTGAAGATATGGCAACACTACCTTTATGGTACCAAGTGTGTGGTCTTCACTGACCATAAGAGCATTCAACACATCTTCAACCAAAAGGAACTAAACATGCGTCAACGTCATTGGGTAGAGTTGTTAAACGACTACGACTGCGAAATTCACTACCATCCAGAAAAAGCGAATGTAGTAGCTGACGCACTTAGTCGTAAGACTCATGTTAAGGGTATTCGTTATCTCCAACTCGTTAATGATCTCCAAAACCGCATTTGTGAAGCTCAATATACGTCAGTTAACGAGGGTAACCTTTACAATGAGATGCAATGTGGTGCTGAAGAGAGTCTTGTGTCTAACTCCGATGGTATTCTATGCCATCTCAATCGCATCTGGATTCCAAAGCATGGTAACCTTCGAGACTTTCTGATGAAGGAGGCACACAAATCATGGTATTCTATTCACCCTGGTGCTGATAAGATGTACCACAATATGCGTACGTCTTATTGGTGGCTTGGAATGAAGAAAGATATCGCCACCTTCATTTCGAAATGTTTCACTTGTTCAATGGTTAAAACTAAACACCAACGTCCCTCTGGCTTGCTCAAACAACCAGAAATTCCTGTCTGGAAATGGGAGAGTATTGCGATGGAGTTTATCACCAAACTTCCTCGTACTTCTTCTAGTCATGACAGTATTTGGGTGATCATTGACCGGTTGACCAAATCCGCTCACTTTCTCCCCATTCATGAAGATTACAAAGTCGTGAAATTGGCTCGTATCTACACGGATGAAATCATTTTTCATCATGGTATCCCCATTGACATCATTTCTGATTGTGATGGTCGCTTTACGTCCCGTCTTTGGCAAACCTTTCAATCCGCTATGGGTACTCATCTTAATCTTAGCACCGCTTTTCATCCTCAGTCTGACGGACAAACCGAGCGTACTATCCAAACTCGAGAGAATATGCTTCGTTCATGCGTAATCGATTTTGGTGGCAACTAGGATATGCACTTGCCTTTGATCGAATTCTCGTACAACAATAGTTATCACGCTAGTATTCAAATGGCACCTTTCGAGGCATTGTATGGTCGTAAGTGTCGTTCGCCTATTTGTTGGCACGAGATCGGTGAAGCTCAAATCACCGGTCCCGAGCTTATACAAGAGACAACGAACAAGATTTTACAAGTTCGAGCCAACTTGCTGAAAGCAAGAAGCAGACAAAAGAGTTACGCTGACAAGCGTCGCAAGCCTTTGGAATTCGAGATAGGTGACTTTATATTTCTCAAGGTATCCCTTTGGAATGGCGTGGTTCATTTTGGTAAGAAAGGGAAACTCGCACCTCGCTACGTAGGTCCTTTTATGGTTCTCAAAAGGATTGGCAAGGATGTGTATTGACTGGACCTACCTGAAGAACTCAACAACATTCATCCTGTCTTCCACGTCTCAAACTTAAAGAAATGTCTAGCTGAAGAAGGACTTTAAGTTCCACTCGAAGATCTTCAAATCAACGAGACTTTACACTTCGCGGAGAAACCCGTCGAGATCATGGATCGAGGAGTCAAGCAACTGAGGCGCAGTCGAATTCCTATCGTCAAGGTCCGATGGGAAGGAAGACGTGGCGCTGAGTTTACTTGGGAACTCAAAAGTGATATGAAGGCTAAGTATTTGCATCTGTTCGTTGCATCTTCCTAAATTTCGGGATGAAATTTCCTAATGGAGGGGAGACTGTAACGCCCTGCTTTTTCGTACTTTCCTTAATTAGAAAGATCGTATTGTATTTCTATTTTTGGAAGCTTGTATTCCTTGTAATCGTATTTCATTGTATCATTGTAAAATCCGAGACTTTGATCGTAATAAAATTCGTATTTCATACAAATCATACTTTACTTATTTGTACATGATTATACGTTTGAATTCATTATACATGTGACACTGATGTGCAAATTATGGTCTAATAAAAACTAACCTAATTTAGACACCCTAGTTTTAAATTTATAAACTAAGACTCTCTAAAAGCTAGACCACTGACAGGCAAGTGTACCTATCGTACGTAGTAAAACCTAATGAAGTCCGAGTATCGAACCCACGAGACACTAGCGACGCTAAACTAGACTCTGACTCAACTAGTTACTTAATTGGTTTATTTGATTTGATTGGATTTTGGGGTTTTAACTAATTAAACTAAAGAAATTAACTAAGACGAACTAGACTACCTAGACGCAGGCTGAAGGCTACTAAGGTGAAATCAAGGATGAGAAAGTACTACCCAGGTTTGGAATCCTATTCGTGACTATCGGTTTTCTCTCGGCAATGGTAACTATGATGGAACCAGCTTCTAGTAATACGACACTCTAAGACTAAAGATGGGTTGAATCTCCTCCCGGTCTCATCAACTTCTCATAAGGTGTAAAGGTCATATAATGCTCAATGGTATGGGTTGGATCACCTCCTGGTCTCTCCAACAATACTAAAGTAGCAAAAGACTAGATCTCCTCTCGGTCTCACTAATCACAATATACCCTAGAGTGCACGAGGTAACCTAAAAACACTTGACAAGACTTAGAAAAATAAATAATACTAGGCCACTTAGACAGATCTCCTCCCGGTCTCACTGCACCTAAATACCTAGCACCAAAGACAAACCTAACTATCTATCTCCTCTCGGTCTCAATAATAGGTAGAACACTAAACTCCTCTAAATTATCAAACAAAGTTCCTACGGAATTCTAGCTAGGAAAACCATAAACTAGTTACAAACACACAGTAGGTTACCTAACATGCAGCTATACATGAAAGACATTCACAAAGACACATGAGGAACGATTGAACGATAATAAATTAGAGTAAAGTATGCACACACATCTAGCCAATTATTATTAGGTCGTTTACTTTAATATTAAACCATCAATAAATTACCAAAACCGAGAAATTACTGATTAAAAACGAATATTCATCACAAACCTGAGTAGAAAACTAACTAGCCAATAATCATAGTCAAGAATAATAAATAGGTCTCAAACAGTAATAAAAATATATTCACAGAGTCTAATAACACAAAGTAAATTAAACCAAACTAACACATTTACGAACTGGACTAGAATCCCGTTCCTTAGCCTTGAATCTTGAACTAAGCTTTTTTTCCTCCTTCAAAACCTTCTGCTGTCGAACAGAATGTTGTTCTTCTTTCTTTCTGCCGTCTAAGAGTACCCAAAACAATAATAATCCCCCTCCATGTAAATAAATATAATACCCAATAGGGTTTTCATGTTTTGCTCCCCTTTTTGCGTTGCCGTCAAAGAAATCATTAAATAATATTTATTTATTTTTTTTTAATTTCTTGATCCTTGCGTCAAAGCCGACAACAACCTCCATTTTATTCTAACTAGTGTTTTTCAATGATGCGCGTTGCGCGAAAGGCATTGGTGTTTTTGACCGTGGGGTATGGTGAGGTGGGGGTTTGGGGCATGGGTTGACACGTCGATTTCGAGCCCCCCCTCCTCTCCCCGGCTGGTGATTAACTTGTTGGGTCAGTATGGCGGGGCGTGGCTAGCCCGCGTGGGTTGGCCAGTTTTATAAAAATTAAAAAAAACCTAAAATTAAAAAATACACACAGAATTAAAAAAAGCCTAAAATTATTATTAAAAGTTACTAAAAATTACAAAATTCTAAAAAAAAAAGGATTACAAAATTAAAAAAAAAGCCTAAAGCGTTAAGTAGATTTCGAACAGGGCGAGCTTGTCAAACGGCTTCCGCTCCTTGCCCCGGAACTCGATGTTGGCCACCGCCACCCGGTCTTCGTGACTTATATCACCGCCCGAGACGCTATCGTAGTAGGCTTTAAAACGGTCGAGCTTCGGTCGTAGCTCGCGCCACTTGTGTTGGCACGCGTTTAAATTGTCCGGTCGTTCCCCACGTTGTGCCGATAGCTAGCGAAAGCTTCCGGCCAGTAACGGGTCTCACCGGGTTGTCGGCCCTTCATCACGTTGTGCTGGTATCAAGTGTGGGTAGCGGGTTCGGGTAGGTGGAGTGAAGGGTTGGGGTAGCAATGTGGATAGGCGGTGGGGTTGGAGGGTTTTATAGTGACTTGGCTGAACCGTTTGGCCAAGCCAAACGGTTATTTTTTAAAATTTAAACCTAGCCGCTATAGCCTAGCCAACCCAGCCAATGAGAGCCGGCCACGGAGGACCGCTAGGCATGCCCAACGCCCGGGCTGAAACTCCCGCTCGAAGGGCCACGCCGAAACCCAAGCCCACCCGAGGTGGTGACTTGTGCATTTATACCCAACCCACGCCCCAACCCTCACCCCATACCCCATAGTCTAATAAATGAATATAATAAGAAAACCACTCTTCATTAAGCCAAACGGTTATTTTTTATAATTTAAACCTAGCCGCTATAGCCTAGCCAACCCAGCCAATGAAAGCCGGCCACGGAGGACAGCTAGGCATGCCCAACGCCCGGGCTGAAACTCCCGCTCGAAGGGCCACGCCGAAACCCAAGCCCACCCGAGGTGGTGACTTGTGCATTTATACCCAACCCTCACCCCATATCCCATAGTCTAATAAATGAATATAATAAGAAAACCACTGTTCATTCACTTTTATTTTTATCATATATATATTGTTTTTGGCCTCTAAAACTTTACGTAAGTTTTTTTTTAATATTATAATGTATCACATTCTAATTATTTTAGTTCTTTAAAATAAAAGATGGGAGCCCAAGTTAAATTATAAAATAGAGATAGTGACCTTTGTCTACTCAAAGAAAATAGCTGCGATTTTGATTGGGTCACTGGCGTTCTACTCTGCCCAACTGATATGTTATTTCATTCTTACTCGTTTCCGCTCCATTTGCTCTAGTACCTATAATAATAATAAATAATAAAATATATGTCTAAATAATATAAAAATGACTCTAAACTATTAAAATAGAATACAAAATACACGGGTAAATGAACGTGTTTTTCAACACATCAGACACCAAATTCGTAGTTCTTGTAAAAGTGTGTTAAAATTTCGAATACATATTATACATACGCAAATTATACGTTTCCACGCATGTTTATACTTCATTGACACTTACGAATACTTAATCATACTTGTTTATACTTGCTCATGTGTTAAAGTTACATAATACCCCCTTATACTATGCCTTTGTACTTAAAACACAACAAAACCTAACCTAAATAAACATAAGGGACCTAAATTGCCAAAAACAAAACTCAATTCCGGAAAACAGACTCGTCGCGCTGCGCGACGGGGAAGCTTCTCCTCGGCCGCGGCACGCGACGATAGCCAATCCGCAGAATCATGTTACCAACTCGTGTATTGGCCAAAATTGTGTTTGTTTAATTGTGTTTTTCTCATTAATTACCACCTAACTTAACACTAAACCTCTCCTATAAAAACCACCTCAATTCCACAATTCTTCCACTTTGCAAACACTTCATTCCTCATTCAAATCACTCTAAATCAGTAGCAAATTCTCATATTAAAGTCAGTTTCAAGGTAGAAACATCTAATTGCAAAAGTGAGTTCAATCTCACCTTACTTCAATCTTTCTTCACTTCTACTTCCTCAACAAAGTATGAAACACCTCTAGGAGTGTTTTCACAGGTTTTCCATGGAAAACCAAGGTGGAACATCACCATTTTTGAGGGCCAACTTTCTGTTTTGGAAGAAAACTTTATAAATCCTTCTTTAATCTTGAGTTTTCTTCAAACAAACCTAAGTTCTTCTGCTCCTAATCAAGTGTATGATTAGTGGGCTTAAACAAGGTTGTTTAATATAAATTCGGAGGTGTTTTATCACTCCAAACTTTTTGTTTTGTAAGGGTTTTAACCCACAAGTGTTGTATCCTCCAAGCTAGTTCTTGTAACAAGACATGTGTTGGTTGAGTGTGATTATTTGGAAAGCTTTGACTATCCTACCTTCAATCCACCACCTCACTTGATAATTTGCCCCTTGAGTAGTTAGTTTATTCCATTCAAGACCATCCTTGTTGTCCTTGTGACAACTTGTGCATTGGTGAATCTACGAAAGAGGTCTTAAAGGAAGGATTAACCTCTTATCTCCATGCATGACTTATATGAAATCCTTGAAATACATGTTGGACTATACTTATACAATATACTATCTAGAATATATAAAACATATATAAAACATATAAACCGAACCTGTGATGATTATCAAGTGATTATTCGTCATGGTACTAAGTTACATCATCTAAGTACTAGACTTCTCGTTGCGATTCTAATCGGCATCTTCACCCATGAAATCATTCTAACCCCGAGGGGTTTTATAGTGTCAAAAACGAGTATTAAGGCTAGATGATTATTTTCTTGTATACATACTTTTGTGTATTTAAGTTCCTAATCCTCCATTAATCATCTGAATACTCATACACCTATGTTTCCTCTTGTAGGAGAACTCGGTGTTCCATCCCCAAACAACCAACAACTCCTCACGGATTAACGAGTGGAAGCTTGTAAAACCGTGAGTACACTTGACCCATTTTCACTTTACACTTTTTGGGTGCAATATGTTAACCTTATTAAAATCATCACACAATACTCTTTATGCAAATGCACAAAACAATCCAAATACATGAAAACTACTTGTTATACTTGATTCATATGCTTGGGTGATTCTTATATGATACAATAGTTATTAACTTTGTACGAGCCTCCCTTTAACATGTATAGGGCTATAGGAGTACTGCACCACCCGTGAACGAGAGGTCATATTAAATTTCATTCTTTGTTTCGTAAACAGAGGGTTGACTTGAATATTGCATGCCATGATATGTTAATCTTGATAACTTAGGTAGCCATGTGGATTCGTTTTAAACACTTTTATACGTATGCACTTAAACTTGTGTACTCGCCAATGCTTTTATGTTGAACTATACTTTTTAACACGTTGCAAGTTGATGATGTTGATTATGATGAAATCTAGTAGGGACAACACTAGAAACGCATCTTTAAATTACTAGAATTGTTATTTCATTTTTGTTGAACTTGTCATACTTTTTCATTCCTATGTTGTAATTTGAATTTCTATGATGTACTTGACAATTATTATTATGAAATGAAATAGGTTTTGAATTAGTTATTGTCACAAATAGTGTTATATGTGATGAGCAATCTTTTTCGTCTCACTCCGATGATTCCGCCATCGGTTGGGGTGTGACAAAGTTGATGTGCAAAACAATGAATATAGAAAGCCGAAACATTTTCCTTTGAAATAAGAGTAGTTAAACTCGCCCGACATGTTACTTGTCCTGTCATAATCTTGGCCTCTAATCGTTTTCAAACTCAACCCATAACGTGCCAATATATCATCAATAGACGATTTAAGTGTTAATGTGCTTCTCTCTTTGACATGAACAAGCCCAATAAAACGCTCCTTAACGATCCCAACTTTAATGAATAACAACCGGCATTTGCTGTTTTTTGGATACATCACATGATTCATCAACTAATATAGAAAAAACATTATCACCAATATCTTCAAAATTTGTTTAAGTACCTCTTGAGCATAACAATGTTTAATGTCTGCTTGAATTTTAGGACTTGTCATTTGGTTATTCGCAGGTGCATTCTTTAAGATAACCTCACCAAACTCTTCATTCATTTCACCCATTAGTGTTAGAAGCTCTAAGAAATTTCCTTTATTTAATGAATCTTTTGATTCATCATGACCACAAAACGCCAATCCGCCATTCAACAACCTTTTTCCAAGCATAGCAGAAGTACTTAATCTAAGTTTGTAATCACGTTTCTTCTTAGGGGTCCTTTTGTCCCATTGTGTGTGTACCGCTTGATTTTCATTAAGTAAATAGGCACACATTTCGAAACATTTGTTGTGGCCGCTGTTGACTAGGCCAACATTACACAAATGTGTCTCTATGATCTCCAAATTCGCCCTTAAACAAGTAGCAACATAAACAAAACACACGATCTGATTTTAAACTATACTCTAACAATCCCTTATAATGCTTTTTGTCATACCATTCTTCCTTAAATTTTCTGAACCTTTTACCTTGAAATGTTGATTATGGGAATTTTGATACCGTTGGTTGACATGGTCTTCTTAGTAGGCATGCCCTTTTAACATTATCTCCTTGATTCATGTTATATGATACAATCGGCTTGCAATCATGAGGACCAGAAGGAAGAGTATCTACATCAACAAATTCGGAAGATGATTCCTATCATGGTTCATAAAACAATACTTAAGTTCATAAAATAACACTAAAGTACTAACCATACGAATCACTCCATAACTTCATCGCTTCATAATATTCAATTTTACTTTTCAAGCCTTAGTAATTGTTGAAGGTACCTTGTATTGTTTGGATTTCGGTGAGTTTGGTGGCCAGATATTGTTGGTGCATATGTCTGTTGACTTCGTCTTATATCGAGTCTCGGTTTCGTTGCAGATCTGAACAAGAATGATGTCATCATTCTTGATGATGACATCATACAAGTGACATCACATATGACATCATGAAGATTGAATTCAAACGATATATGATTTTATATTGCAATTTCGTTTGAATAGTGTAAGTTGTAATTTCGTTTGAACAATTTTGTGTATGTTTCAAACGTAATTAGGATGCTTATAAATAGGCAAGTTGTTTTCTCATTTGGAACGGAATAGCAGTTTGTGTACTGAAGTGCTGCTGAATTTTCATGTGATTAATGAATGAGAAACAAGTTTTAAAGTGATATACTTATGTTTTCTACTCCATTCTCTTTGATTCTAATTTGTTTGAGTGTTTCCGCCACTCAAATAGTGTGTATTGACTCATATTGACTCATTTGGTCGGTCAAATCTATCCTATAATTGGTATCAGAGCCAGTTATGAGTAAATACACCTGAATCAGTTGGTTTTTCTACACAAAATTTGATTTCTGGACTTTTGGCCGGACAAAATGGACTGAATTTTGGACAGTGTGTGTAAAACTGAGTTTTAACAAACCCTTGAGAATATCAGATCTAAACTCAAAGTAAAACTGGTAAAAATGGCTTGAAAATCTGATTCCGTTTGAACGAAGCCCTGGTTTTCCGTTTGAAAACTGACACTTCGTTTGAAATTGGTGTTATTTCCTTTTGAAAAACACAATCTCGTTTGAAAATTGCAAAAGTCTCAAACGTAATATCTTGTTTCGTTTGAAATGAGGGATTCCGTTTGAACTTCTCGTTTGAAGGAAGCTTGTTTTGGTGATTTCGTTTGAGGAATACACCTATTCCGTTTGAGAGTGTGATCACGTTTGAAAATTGTGAAACATTTTACGAGGTTGTCAGTAATTGGGAAAAGAGAACATGTGAATTATGTCAGGTTGCATCGGTTTGATTATTTTGTCTATTTTATCAGACTTTTAGTGGGTAATATAAATTGTCGGCCATTTGTTTGTGATTCACAAGAGTTATTCAATTGCTTTTAAGAGATTGCATGTGTTTATCTGCCCAAGAAAGCCCATGTGATTACACTGTTCGAAATTTTTGGTCCAATAGAATTTGAAACACATTAAAATTTGTCGGTTCATATTTGCACTGCCCAAGGATTGCATGTGATAGATAAAAGGGTTAATCCAATTAATTCAAGATTGCAAGATTGCATGTGAACAATTCACAAGAAACAGTTCTGGTGTCAGTTAGCCCATGTGATTCAATTTGGTGGTCCAATTACATTGTGTTGCACACTGATCAAATTACTTGAAGGTCTAATAGAATTCATTAAGTAGTTAAATGTGTTTAGCGGCCCAATGAAAGTGAATTGAGATTTAACATTGACAGCCCATGTGATTAATATCTTTATTCAAAGTATCGGCCCATGTGACTTGATCTTATTAATTGGCCCAATCATCATTGAGTATTAATTGGCCCAACACTGTCCATTGATCAATCGGCTCTTTCAGTCAGTGATTTCACCCAAACAACATTGGAACGATTCTGCAAATCTTCGACACGAGTCTTAGATTGATTTCATTAACACAAAATTTCACGTATTCAGTTCGTTTAAAACTGATTGTTTGTTTTGTTTGTTTGCAGTGATCCGAGGTGATTTGTCAAGCATAGGATACTCGCCCGAGCGAATCCCCATTCGATCCGCTGTCGTCTGATTTTTTCCATTAAATCGGATATTCATCTGATTTAATTGTTTGATAAAGTGATTGAACTGATCTTAGATTGTGTGAATTTTCGTATTGTTTGAAAATCTGTCTTTGAAAATCTTTCAATAACAAAACATGGATTGTGAGTCGTATAACTCATCTTTCGGATATGGTATGCGTGTTCAGAATCCAACAGATATTGCACAGAAGAAATTTTATAGTTTTACGGGTATCAAGGGAGAGTCTACAAAAGAATTGATTGAACGATATTGCCATCTAGTTTTGGAGATGGGGAGATTGGAGATAACCAAGACTAATGAGGAGTGGGTTGACAAGTTGGCAAATGTTTTACCGCGTGATGTGTGGGGAACGTATTTGTTAGCTTTGAAGAAGAGATATTTAGACTTGAATTTGAGCACGTTTATCGAGAAGATTCAAGCTCAAGAACTTGAACTCCAAAAGATTAGAAAAATGAAGTCTGTTGATACTAAGTCGGTCAAAACAGAGTTAGGTCAAAAGGAGTCTGATGGGAAATCCGAAAGTCAGGAGATCAAAACTGAAGGAGTGTCTGAGTCAGAGTCTGATAATGTCGGTAAACAGGACGTTGATTTTGGCAAGAGGAAAAGATTGTTGAAAAGATTGATTCAATTTCTGAAACTTCGTGCAAAAATTGTTCAAAACCTTGCATGGAGTGTCTTGAAAAAGACACAAAGTTTCAGGAATTGAAACAATACACTGATGAACTTAAATTTGATCTAAGTGAAGTAAAAGAAGCGTATGACAAGTTGGCTAAATCTATCAAAATGATTCAAAATGAGAGTGTTGAAAATGATAAAGACACGAAATTATTAAAATCGACAATTTTTGATAAACAAGTGGAAGTCAATTTTCATCTTGACACAATTGCGTCATTAAAGAAAGAATTAGAGTTAACCAAAATTGAGAATGAAAGAATTGATAAAAAGTTGATGAGTTATGTTGCATCTTCATATGTGATTGAACAGATTGTCCCTAAACAACCAGATGAAACACCTGTCTTTAACAGTGTTCCACCCCCAATGTGGAGTCATTACACTCAGAAGTATCCAGATGGGGTGGAAGCTGCATTGAACCTCAAGTTGAGAACTATTGAGGATGAGTTACCTGAGAGTATTGATGTTACATTCTCTCCGTCCGACACTGACAATGAGTCACAGGTGATCAAGATCGTTGTTGACCAAGTGTTAGACGAAGAGAGTGATAACTCAGATTTTGAAACTGTGAAAACACATTTGGAAAATTCCAGTTCTGAATGTGAAGATGATGGTAACTTTTTGGACAAGTTTATATCAAAATCAAAAAAGATTGCGAATGATGATCCGATCATTGTGGTATACACAATGATTGGAACTGACAAACTCTATTCTGATTTTGAGTATCCGATCCAGAACGCAAACATGAAAAATGTTGAAAAGGTGTTTAAGCTTGTCGAGATTGATATTTCTGAAGTAAAAAACAATGAGTTCTTTTCAAAACCTAAAAAGTCTTTTGTGAAACAAAACAACCCTGGAAAGAAAGACTGGGTAGGTAACAATGGGTCTAACAAGAAAAATGGAAACAACTTTAAAAACAAAGGTATTGGGTTTGAAAAGAGAATGGCTAAGAATGTAAAGCCAAAGGAAAAGATGAGTGATGTTTTTGTTGTTGGTCCAAGTGTTGATGCTGAAAAGGAGTATATTTTCAGTCAAAAAGCCATTGATGATTTCAATGCAACGAAAAAGTTAAGAGAAGAGACCTACAAATCAATTTTTGTCGAATATGACAAAAGAGTTTGTTACCGCTGCAATGAGATTGGTCATATGGCTAAGCAATGTACCAAAAAGATTGAAAAATCCATTTTCAAGAAACCAGTTTTGCAAAAATCAAAACCAAAAACTCCAACTGATAACAAGGGTAAAAAACCAATAGTTTCGTCTGTCCGAATTCTGAAAAGAGGTGAATCGTTGAAGTCCGAAGAAAAACCGAAATCAATTTTTGAGATTGGTGAATCTTCGAAAACCCAAAAGACTTCAAAGATTTATCCAAAGACAAAAGTTTTTGATACTCAATTATGGGTGGCTAAAACAAAGAAATCAGTCAAGGTAGAAGAAAAGCCCAAAGAACAGAAGGTGAAAGAACAGAAAGTGAAGCTTTCACAAGGGCAGAAAGACCGACTGAGAAAGAAAAGAAAGAAAGTTCGAGAGTATCTTGAAAGGATTTTGTCCTTAGGTACAACAAATAAGAGTGCTGATGAATCGCTTCACTCGACAACAAAGTCAAGTAAACCGAATTCTTCATATGCAAATCTGAGGACAAAAGAGGAGATAAAGAAGGTTGAAGTGGTTAGCGATGAATTTGTTTCTTCGGAAACAAAGGAGCTACGTGTTGGCGATGAATCTGGCTTATCTAAGTCAGATGAGCCACATTCTGGTGATGATTCTGATTCGTCAAAATCAGAGGAGCCACAAGTTGAGCTCAAAGGTGAAAATTCAGTGCCGCCAATGGATGACGTAAACTTTCCACCATTGCGAACTGAAAATTTTAAACAAAAAGTCGACAAAGTTGGGATTTCGAATCAATTTTTTTCTGAAAAGAAAGAATTTGATGTTGAAAAAGCTTTTAACTCTAAAGTGAAAAATATGTTTGGAAAGATGGTTGAGGGAAAGGTTAAAGGGGTTAAAGAATTTTATGAAACAAAAAGGAATGTTCAAACCCCGAGTAAAAATACCTTAGATACACCCAAGGCTGGTCAGGCTTGGGTGCCTGTATTTGTTGATTAAAATCCTGACTTGCCGGAACTCCCAGGTTGGTAATTGGGGAGTAGGAATCGGCATCTTTCTTGAGAAATGTTTTATCAAGGACATTAAGTTGTACTTGATTTAACTTTCGATCAAATGGATGAAAGAACAAGGTGATGAAATCCTGAGTTTGTGAAATGACACACAAAACTTATTTTCCGGAAAAACCATTTTGATTAAAACAAACTTAAGTGTTTTGAAATCATAATGGGAAAATAGTTTGTTGTCAGGGGGAGTTCTGATTGTTTATGCCAAGTGAATGGCGAATTGAAGTGATTTGATATCAGTTTGTCACGTTTCTTGTACAGTTTGTTTTCAAATTTTCCTTAAAAATCAAAATTGAAACATATTTTGATTTTAGGGGGAGAAAAATTTTTAAAAAATTAGAAAATTTGAAAATGTCAAAAACATTGAAAAAAGCAAAAATGAGTTTTGTTGTAAATAAGAGGAAATGATAGTAAATCAGTGGACTATCACAGCATGCTAAAGAAATGAAATGTCAAATGTGATAAATGGTTTCACTAAGGATGTGACGATAGGCTCAGCTAGACTAGTAGATTTGCGATAACGATACAAACTTAAATGAAAAAGCCTAGTTCTAGTGGGAAACACGGTTGAAAGCATAGTACTTAGTTTTGTCCTTCTTGATTGTGTGCCTACTCAGTAATCGCTGAATGCAAAGAGCATAAAAACTGGCCAGTTTGTGAACTTTCACAACTTGCTGAAAAAGTCGCTGTGATTGTGCATTTCTTTTTGCAAAGATTTAAACTTGTTTTATTTTTTTATTTTGTTTAAGCATTGGACATCCTCTGCGTATACGTGAGTATCGAACTGGATGTTAGTGCCTAAACGTTCTGCTTTATTTTCTTTGGTGTTTCGTTTAATCTTTGGATCACCTCTGCGTATACGGGAGTATCGAACTGGTGGTTAAAACCTAAACAATTTCAACTTGTTTTTATTTTCTTATTTTGTTTAAACATTGGACTTTCTCTGCGTATCGAAAGATCGACCTGATTGTTAATGTTTAAACATTCTGTGTTGTTTTCGCACATATCACAGTTGATGAAAGTTTAAAGGCATTACTCGAGTTAGTGTATTGCATGATGAGGGGATATGCTGAGATCGTGGGGTCCATAAGAATTTAGTGCAAAATTAATATACCTTAACGTATCGGTAAGCATTTAGAAAGTTTTTAGATTGAGTTTAAGAGGACAACAATATCGTCAATCTATGTGAATCGTTTAGAACTTAAAGTGTTTAAAGCTCAACGGTGCTAGTGATTTGTCAAAAACTGATATGATCCTCTTACACAAACTCACAAAAATATTGTCTGTAAATATTTCTTTACTGCATTTCAATATTGTTCTTTCTAGAAGTTTAGCTTTTATTTGAAAATCCAAAAAGATTTTAGACAACTGATGTTGATGAGCTGATTTTCAAAATTCCAAGTGCTAAACAAGATGAACTGGCTTGGGAGTGTGTGTGCTAAATTGAATTTTTTTTAGAATGATTGCATGCTTAGTTAATCAAGGTCGTTAATTTGAACTTGATGTAACTATTAATGTTTGATGAATGAATGCTCTCTATCAGTAAGTTTTTCAAAGTGATATAAATAAAAACTTATGTTTTGGGTAGAGAATGTGTAGGAAACGTTGAAAAAGCTAGGTTTCGATTCCTGAGGGTTAATGCCAAGGTTTCAATCCTAAGCTACAAATTCCAGACTGCGGTCCCAGAACAATTTAAGGGGGAGTCTGTTCGCAAAGGGGAGTTTGAAGAGTGAAAGAGCTAGATTCAGATTCTGGAAAATAGCTGATAGTGGTGATTGAAGAGAAAGAGAGAGGTTGAAATATGCTTCAGTGTCAAACATTTTGGAAAGCATGAAGACTGATTAAGACTGAAGTTTTGACATACTAAAATCTCGTACTGAAGACTCCGTCAACATCCAAGGGAGAGACTGTTGGTGCATATGTCTGTTGACTTCGTCTTATATCGAGTCTCAGTTTCGTTGCAGATCTGAACAAGAATGATGTCATCATTCTTGATGATGACATCATACAAGTGACATCACATATGACATCATGAAGATTGAATTCAAACGATATATGATTTTATATTGCAATTTCGTTTGAATAGTGTAAGTTGTAATTTCGTTTGAACAATTTTGTGTATGTTTCAAACGTAATTAGGATGCTTATAAATAGGCAAGTTGTTTTCTCATTTGGAACGGAATAGCAGTTTGTGTACTGAAGTGCTGTTGAATTTTCATGTGATTAATGAATGAGAAACAAGTTTTAAAGTGATATACTTCTGTTTTCTACTCCATTCTCTCTAATACTAATCTGTTTGAGTGTTTCCGCCACTCAAATAGTGTGTATTGACTCATATTGACTCATTTGGTCGGTCAAATCGATCCTATAGATATTTGCGATTTCCGGCAAGAAATTGGAGTTGGATGGCTGTTGTGTCGCTGGAGATGAGGATCGCAGAGGTAGACGAGGTCACGAGAGAGCGGGATAAACAGAATAGGAAGGGGCGCTTTGGGTTGAGTTATTTTATTATAGTTCAAATTTTGTTGGGTTGGGTTAAATTGTTTAATGAGTGGGTTACAAACTTATAAATGATGTTATATTTTATAAAAGTCAGTGTTTAGGTTAGATTTTTATAAAAAAATCAATGTTTATTACAAATTCTTTTTTATAAATTAGAAAAAATGTTTTGTTTTTCTAAGGGGGGCGGGTGAAAAATTCCAATGGGTGCTGTTGAGATTTTACCGGAAAATTAACATTAATTTTTTTAAGGATGCGGCCGCCCACCCATGGGTGTGCGTAGGTCCGCCCCTGTTTTTTTGTTGAATTTGCAAGAGTCAAAGATATATGGAGCTGATGGGTATTGTTGGTAAGACGAAGGAGGATTGTGTACTTACAATTTGTTTCACTACTGAAAGGTTTGTTTAATTTTCTTTCATTTTTTGTATTTACAATTTGTTGTTTGTGTTTTTTATGTCCATGATTGTGTATTAAGCTTTTATATATGTTTCACTTAATTGTTCTTGTTGTGTGTTTTGATTTAGTGGATCTTTAGAAAATGTTTAATCTCATGAGATGCTTGCATCGAAGGTGTTCCAACGAGTTGTCAGAGCGTAATTTTTTTAATGTCTTTTTTTGATACGCGGTTATAATGATTTTTTGATGGGGTTTCTTTTAATTACGTCTGATGATTTAATACGCGGTTGTAATGATTTTTTGATGGGGTTTCTTTTAATTACGTCTACGTCTGATGAACAACCTATTTTTAAACGCCTTGTTTTTGCAGTGGTCCAAAATTGCGTCTAAGGACCAAATCCATGATCCACCACATCAAAACCTCGATTCTACCCGTGAAAGCTTCGCATTCACACTAGATAGCACTAGTAAAACCATAAACACTACTACCCATTTAGCCATTTCATACACTCATATATATATTTTTAATTTTGATGCAAAAAGGTGTGAAATTGTAACTAGATTCGACAACCGTTCACTTAGTTTTTCATCAGGTGGGGCCCTGCCTGTTGACTTTCAACACCATAGCAGGGTATAACCCTTGGAAGCCAGCTGACGTCACCTAAGCATCCAATGAACGTCCGATGACGTCATCACCACCTTGTATATATTCCCACTTCCTCTTTTGCCAAAATTATAGCCACCTCGAATTAATATCCCATAAACCCTACTCTCTCTCTACATCTTCTCTCTCTAGAAAAAAAACATGGAAAGTTGCCGGAAGACTGCTACTGTTGCCACCCCTATAACCATTTCCACACCCACAGAAGAATCTGATTACTCTCACTCACATTCTACATCAGTGTCTCAGCTCAGCCCCACCAGTGTTTTAGTTCCTCCGCCGCGACACCCTGTGGTGCTCAGCCCCTGTGCCGCCTGCAAGATCCTCCGGCGACGGTGTATCGAGAACTGCATGTTGGCACCATACTTTCCACCCACTGACCCCCACAAGTTCACCATTGCACATAGAGTGTTTGGAGCTAGCAACATTATAAAATTGTTACAGGTACAATTTCTTTCAAACCGTCGCTCAATGAATCCTGAAACGACAGTTTAAAAGTAAGAGGGCTATGACGCAAACCCTAACCTTTTAAACAGCGGTTTGAAAACAACGTGGGATTAGATATATAGTCAATGACATGTATAAAGTAGACCTAAAGAAATGCATGACATGTATATGAAACTTTATATTATTTATTTAAAATTAAAATATGTTAAGTTAATCATAATAGTAACTTTATAAATAAAAGTTTAAAGATGTAACCTAGCTTTTATAGCTTTTCGTTAGACAATAAATAAATATGTTTCACCAGAAATAACTTCTTTTTATAAAAGTTATTCAACTTATAATGATTTTACACTTGTACCCTTTATAAAATAACTAATTGGAATAAATAACTAAAAGAGTAACAATACTCTTTTTGTTTAAATTAATATGGCATTGATTTTTGTTTGAAAAAGTAACATCTTTAATTATAGGAACTTCCGGAGTCTCGTAGAGCGGATGCTGTTAGCAGTATGGTGTATGAAGCGAATGCAAGACTAAGGGATCCTGTTTACGGTTGTGCGGGTACAATTTGCCAGCTTCAAAAACAAGTTAATGAGCTTCAAGCAGAGTTAGCCAAGGCACAAGCCGAGATGGTCAACTTGCAATGCCGACATTCGAATATTTTAACTCTAATCCGTATGCAAATGGAAAAACTACCGTCGCTACCACTATCACCACCGCTACAACCACAAAACATATATGATAATTTAACTTTCTTCGATGATAATGCCACCTTCGCGAGTCTTGATCGTCTTTGGACTTGAACTTTGTGAGTTGATTGACCGATCTCATTTCAAACCCATAATGATCAAGAGGCACCAGAGATTGATCATTTAGAACAAGATTGAAATGTAGTTTAATGAGATTCTAGCTACTAAGCTTATTTAGAGCCTTCGTGTAAATCCCATAAATGGGAATAAAGAACTTCATACTTACGTGATATTCATAATTTCATTGTATTTAACTATTAGTCAGTTTCGATTAATTAAAACCATTTAAAGATCCTATATTCCTATATTACTCATCAGTTTTATTTTATTTTGTTTATTTTTTATACATATTAAAAGACAAGCAAAACAAATTTAGCGGCGACATATTTAGCGGCGACAAATGACCATTAGCGACGGACCATTAGCGGCGACCCTTTAGCGACGACATGTCGCCGCTAAAGCCTTTAGTGACGACAAATGGGACTTTTAGCGGCGACTTTGACTTTTAGCGACGACAAAAGTCGCCGCTAATGCTTCGTTTTCCCTTTAGCGCGACATATTTAATGAGGTTTTTTTCTATTTCTTTCTCTTTTTTTCTTTTTTTCTTTTTTTTTTTGCTTTTTGGGAAATTTGCTATTCGATATGATATGATATGTAGGCGGTTATTTAACCATAGAATCATTTCTCTTTCTCACTGTATCTCATCAACTTTAGCGCCCCCCACCCCCCCCCCCCCCCTCCGTTAAAGCGGGCGTGAGAGGAAGAAATCAAGGGGCCCTACCTTTATCAACCAATCAGATTTTTTATTTAACTTTTTCTTTTTAATATAGTTAAAAAAGACTTTATAAGGGGCATTATTCCACACCGTATAAGTTAGTGATAAAGCTCATTGCTTATAGTCACCTACGTGGCGTAATAAAGCTCCTAAGGCCGGAGGGTGTGGGGGCGCCACCCCCGCCAAGTCATCATCTATGGCGCCCCGGGGCGCTATACCTCCACACCTAGGGTTTTAGGGGGGGGGGGGGGGGGGGGACCATAGGACGGGCTCCATAGTGGTAACGAGATGAAAACACGTGGAACGAGGTAGGTTGGTCAAATGTGACCGTTTGGCAACGTTCGAATAAAAAAAACTTTTTTTTTATTCAAATATAAACCTATACCAAACTAAATAACACACCAATCACAACTAAAATTCACACCAATCACAACTAAAACACACACCAATCACAACTAAAAAATGTCTTCGAGCTCCTCATCCGACGGTGTTCTTGACGATATGATTATCGCAATTACGCAGGAGGCGATTAATTATTTGCGAGAAGAAGCAGAATCCGTTTAATTTAAAAAAATAAATATTTAAGTAAATAAATAATTAGATAATGATGACGGGGGCTCCATCCACACCCTGCAAATTAAAGGGGGGCGTGATAAAGCCCTCAGGGTGACGTGACTCCTACGTGACGCTTAGGTAGCCTGATAAAGCCCCTAGAGGGCTCCAATCACACCCTCCAACCTAAGACTTTAAACCACACCCTCAAGCCTTATCATGTTGATGCATTACTTCTGTTCCCTTTTTAATACTGCTTATGCATCAAAAAACCATTCACACATTTATACGTATATATCAAAAACCACCATTTTATTTAATTATAGTATATTATTCCAAACAAACCATTATCTTAGTTGGACATGTAACAATAATAAAGGGCAAGGATATGACTTGAAATGAAAAAAAAGTTAAAGTGTTGTATTTGGTTATATTGTTTACACTTTTTTAATTAACATGTTACATCAATAGACATGACATGTATGGTCAGTGAGTGAATATCATTGTTATGGTCGTTATATTAAAGGTAGGTAATTCTAATGATTTATCACTAATTCACTTTTCACCTTGTCGAGGTAAATCATAATTTCTTTAACTTTATATGGAGATTCACCAAGAAAACTTTTCATAAATGAATATCTGAAATACTTTTTTATGTGTACTTTTATATTTTTAGCTATATTCTAAATACCTTTTAGCATTTCCAACGCTGTTGCTATTATTAGGCCATCCATAGTCATAAGGTCCTTTTGGGGGCGTTATGCGACATGTGGCATGTCATATCACCACGGGGCTTTATGGGGTGTTATGCAAGTTGAGGCCGTAGTCATAAAGCCCCTATGTCATCATCACTCAATTATTTTAATTTTAATTTTTTTAATTAATTTCTAAGTTTTTTAAAATTAAAAATCATTGCATTAAATAAAAAGCAATACATTAAAATTAAAAAAAAAACAGTAAAGAAAAAAAAAACGTTACACCTAAAAAGATAAATTTATTCTTCGTCTTCATTGTGGTTCTCTCCTTCTTCCTCTTCGTTCGTTCAAAGAAAAACGTTACACCTAAAAAAAACATTACACCTAAAAAAAACGTTACACCGGCGTCGCATCAAAATAGTCTTTCATCAAACGCTCGTTCGCGGCTTCACGATCTCGCAAGATATAGGTGCGCCGCAAGATGGGTCGTGGAGGGGGAGTAGGCCGAACGTGCTCAAATGCTTGTATCACAAGAGTACATGCACTCGTAACCGCTCCTTCCTCCTCCGCGTCTTCTTCGGGTGAAAAAAATCTTCGGTAGATATCGGTGAAGGAGTCTTCCGATAGAGAACCCATTTTTTTAATAGGGTGGGAGTAGCTTCAACACTTTTTAAAAAAAAATATAGAGAAGGAGAGAATAATATATGATGAATTGTAAAAAAAAAAATGGAAGAGTTGGGAGTTATTTATAGAGTGAAATCAAAAAAGTTGAATATATATTTTTTTTTAAATTATGACCGTTGCAACGGTCAAAAAATAAAAAAAAACTCAACAATGGCGCCGCTATGGAGGTCGCGCCCCACCTCTCTTTCTCCTTCATACCGCCCCTTGTGGTGGTGTTTGGCAGCGCCATTGGGCGCTATGCCCCCTCAAAACGCCCTACTACAGATTATCTTAGTATTAACATAACACATTTTAATTGGATGCCTTAGGCCCAAGCCTAGGTTACTTATAATACAGATTCGGCCTGACTATTACAAAACAAGAGTAGGGTTCCTGCGTAAAGTACGGTTTTCCTACAAAGTGTATGTCACAGCCCCTGACCCCATCCTGGGAGCGGGAGCCGCGAACCAGTCAGATGGTATCGATGTTTATTAATTTGGCAGCGGAAATTTTCATCAGGACCGTAGTTAGGAAATATTTTTATCAGAGTTAAACACCAAAATTTTTAAAATAGATAAATGGGATAAAACCAAGTTTTCTTTACAATACATTTATAGGGATAAACTCTAAGTATTGAAATTAAAATCTTCTTTTTATTTAGGTAACTTTTATAGCCACTTTTCTAAACCTTCAGTGCTATCCAGCTGGCTTCTATTAGTTTCGTACTAAGTTACCTGAAACGCGTTTTAAAAAGTTTTATCAGCAAGAAATACTGGCGAGTGAATCCCAATTTAATCAAAACAAGTTTTATCATTTCACAGTATTGAGAGCGATTACAATGTTTATATCTACACAATTACTCATTCAGTTCTGTCAATCCTGACTGGTGGGTCATATTACACATTGGCTAACTCTTTGTCCAATGGTAACGTGTTCCATATTTTGTATACAAAACCCCAACATACCGGCAGTAATTGAAGAATTACAAAGACTCAATCACTGCTATTTATAATTTAAAATAAATAAAGGTTTTGTGAAAACAGTTAACAAAAAGGAGATTACTCACATTGCTACATTAGATTTTTCCTTTGATTTCCTGGTTATAATCTATTAATTAAACAACGCACATGCGTTAGTATATAACCCAAATTTACATTAGTTATACCCTCCCCGAGACAGAACTCCAACGACTAAGTCGGGCAGAGCCTCGACAGCCGTTACGGAGCACTAGATCAATCGGGCAGCGTATCTAATACGTAACCGGAGGTTATGATACTTACAACGAGGCAGAGCTTCGCTAATTAGGGGGGTATAATGCCCGAGCAGAATCCTATTAATTCAGAATTGAGAGAGAGAATCGAGTTATGAGCGAATTGTGAACTGAAGCCGATCTCGTCTATTTATAGGGCTGATCTGCCACTTTCTCGCGCCCCGCGAGAGTTTTAGTGAGGGCTTTCGCGGCCCGCGAGGGTTTAGGATAGGCCCTAGCCTCGGTTAGTCACCGGTATAGGCTTGCCGGGTGTCACGCCACGTGGCGGGCTGGGTGCGACCTGGTGTCAAGGGGTCGCGGCCCGCGACAGACTCTCTTGTATATGTCGCGCCCCGCAAGCGGCCATATATATTTGTTTTTATTTAATTTTTGTAAAATAAAGGTATTTCAAGGCCGTTTTTCGTACACGGGGTATATTTTAGGACGTCCAGGGGTGTCAGGGGTGTTTTAGGAGGGTTGTTATACTATTTAATAAAATATATAATGTACTCGTGTTAAGTATAGTAACCCAATTCACTTTATCCCTACGTCACGAGACAGAACCCCAACGAACTTAGTCGGGCAGAGCCTTGACATGTGTTACGGGGCCCTAAATCAATCGGGCAGGGTATCAGTGATCAGGAGTTAAAACACTTAAAACGGGGCATGGCTTTATTATTATTATTATTATTATTATGAAGTGAATGAAAAAGAATATACATATATAGAGGGATGGCGAGAGAGTAGCCAGAAGAATATTTTGAACAATTTGAATGTTTGCACTATGCTTCTATTTATACTACTAGTAGTAAGACCCGTGTGAACACATGGGTAACTTTAATAACGATCGAAATCAAATACTAAAAAACAGATTATAATATATCATTTAAATTGTTTGTGTTTAGTTACATATCTTTATAAAACAAATGGCGCTGAATTTCTTGGTCTCAATACACAACCTACCTGAAATTGACAATTATTATCCCGTAAGTTTCAAAACCACAGCAAAAATCATACATCACAAGTTAAGTTTCGAGATGAATTAAGGAAAACCGTTACCTGAGATGTAAACGGAAAGAATGTGATGGCTCAATGATGGTTTCCGGATGATCTGATGTCGACGTTAGAGTAACATGATTCCATTGGCTAACAAATCCAACAAAACATACAAAGAACAGAATGCCTCTAAAGAACAAAACATATTAATTTAAAATTTAACCTTATGATAAGCAAGAGGCAATCTTCGTATAGTCTGAAACATAAGGCATCCTTGAACATGGGTCATCGGCCAAATCAAATACTAAAAAATAGATTATATCCCTGCATGAAAAACAAAATCGATAAATTTAGGGAAAATGGATTTGAAAGATGATAACCCAACAGTGGAGGATCTCATTCTACAGCTCCGATAAAAGCAGGGGTGTTCTCAAATAATGGTTCCTAGATGTTTGAAGACCGACAAAGAACGACAAATGTCCACAGTGCTGCTTCTTTGGACATTTGTCGGTCTTCAAACATCTAGGAAACATTATTTGAAAACACACCTGAATTTATCGAAGCTGTAGAATGAGATCCTCAACTATTGGGTTATCATCTTTCAACCACATTTTCCCTAAATTTATCAATTCTGTTTTTCATACCTCCCAAAGCCACATATCCGCCTCCAAAGAGATCGAGACAGCTTGAAGCATAACCTGTACTTGCTGTAATTCCACCAGTTCAGTATTTAATCCCAATATACCAACTCAATACAAAAATTAAATATTTAGTGTGCTACAATTGTAAATAACTCAGGCAATGGAAGCAGTACTAACGCTTGTTTCATAAAATGTATGTATTCCTACATAGTTGCAGTACTAACGCTTGTTTCATAAAATGTATGTATTGCTTTTCATGCACATATACTAACTGTAGTGAAGATGGTGATCGATACCAAGTGGAGAGGCAATGGAAGTAGCCATGATTTCAGCAACGTCTATTGTTTCCTTATTTAGATAACAATTCAATCGTGATGAATAGCTTAAAACCTGAATCAATGAAAAGGTTTTGTCAGAGTTATGATCATGAAAGCAACCGATCATGAAAAGGTTTTAACTCATGATTATAATCAAATGCAAAAATTTGACAGAAAACCTAACGAAAGAAGGTGCCCAAAACCACCAAACTAACCTAAAATTATCGCTTATTAGAGGCGTACATAAAAGCTATGCGAAATCACTGACGCCACGGCCTTTCAAAACCGCCATCCCCTTCCTTTGCGCCCCTATGATAAAGCGTAGACTAAAATTTTTGAAGGATTTTTGAATGCCCGTACCTAAAAAAAACAAAAATAAGAAGATCAAAAAAAAAATAATAATAATAAGAAACTGCACAAATATATTATTAGCATTGCGAACTTACTAAAGAAAACTAAAAATTTCCCGAAAGTGTGTGAATGCCCAGTACGTGTTCTACAAGTTATCATGTTGCGTTAAACACAAGAAATGTATGTCTTTCAGCCTAGTTACAGGAGCATCCAACATAATTATATGGTACCGGGTTTTCACTGATTCAAGAATCTCAACATCACCTGACAACAAAGAACCAATTTACAAACATCTTAATAGCAATCCATAATCTACATTATTAACTTCTGAATTCACTAACCAGTTTTCCTGAAGAATTGTTGTCCGGTCTGTGTGATGTGGTGTCAATTGGATTGTTATTCCGCTTTTTCGCTATATTAACACATTAAAATCTTAAAACATAAAAGCAAACAAAATGTTCCAAAAAAAAAAAAACAAAACAAAACACAAGTAGTTAGTTATATGCTACCAACCTTGAAGTGTTGCACCCCAGCCTCCACATGTGTACACCGGTTTGCTGCTTATCAAACTAACCGTCATCGTAATCATCAAATTGCTATTATCATCAAAACACGATTAAGAGAAAAGTAAACTGTATGAAAAACAAACAAACATCATTGAATCTATAAACATCATCAAATTGCTATTATCATCAAAACACGATGGTTTATATGTTGCAACAACACGCCAGATCTCGCCATCGTAGCCTCAGATGACAAAATCAACTTCATCGGTCTGAGTAGAGACGTTCAAGGTTCACAGCCGGCGACTTTCTCTCTCCACTTTGAGAAAAAAAACCCTATAATGCCGCCTGTAATTTTGAAATGAGAAGAAAGAGAGAGATAGAGATTAAAGTGTAAAGAAGAAAGAGAGAGATGGAGATATGATGACATCTCATGTGCATTAAATGCACAAAAACAAATCCCCATACAATTTTGAAATTCCCTCCTAAAAAATCATCATAATAAAATAAAAATCAGATTATATACTATATTTTTTTAGATTTAAAGATTTTTATAAATCACGAATTATGACATCAGCCTAGACTATGTGGCATATCCAATTGGTTGACACGTAAGTAAATCGATGTCAGCCTCCCATCTCCTTTAATAGAGTATATAGATTTTGAAAGTTTGGAGTGCAAGTAACATGGACAATCATACATACACGCGTCAACATTCAAATTAAAATAGTTTTAAATTTAATATTATTTTATTTAAATGTGACACGTACTATATCTATATGTTAAAAGTAAAGTTGATTTTTGTTTTTTTTATTCTTTCAAACCTCACGTACTTACATATATGATATGTAAGTTTATTTAATTATTATTTATTATATATATATATATATATATATATATATATTATAATTAATTCAGCTGCTTCATTTATTCGGCGTGTATAACTTCTAAAATGTGTCATTTTATAAAATAATGAATATGTCATTAGAACGAGAATAATCTTATCTACATTTTGAACCAAGTTTCATTAAAAATGGAGTAGGTTCAAATATATTGTATTTTTATAACTTAATTATTAAACGGTTCCTAAGGCCTGTCCAGGTATTTCATATTTCTAATAGTCAACTTACCCATAATCTATCCGTTTAATAACATAAGTTTTTATATACTTTATCCTAAATTTTATAAATAAAAATATTGGGAATGTTACATCTTCCCCACCTTGCTTTAAAGCTCGTCCTCAAGATTCACTGAAATGTGGAGGAATACCTTTAGTTTGTCACTGAACCTAGTTCCTAAGTATATTCTGGTCCTTGCTTTGAACTTTGACCCGAACTATTCTCTATGTTTTGAGACTCTTATCTTCTCAAGAGTTCTTAAAAATTTTACTCTTATTAGCGTAAGTTTTTTTTCTAGGGTGTTACAACTATACCACTGTAAAAGAAAATTTTTGTATTCAAAATTACTAAATAAAGAAAGAACTTGAAGGAGTACAGGGAAAGTTTCAATTTGATTATACTCAAATATATTGAAAAACCTTTTTAATTGGTTCTTTTTATATAAAATGTTATAACATTAACTATATTCGTTTATATAGTTTTTTATTGATATAAAATAATTAATAGTATCTTCGAAAATTATATTACTATAAATATATTCAATATACTAGTAATAATTAACCTTTATTTACTAGTATATTTTAATTTAAATTTAAACTTAAAATTAATATAAGGATAATTTAAATTACTAGTATATTAATTTAAATTATTAGTCAGCTATATATACTAAAATATGTTTTAAATGGTTAATTTTAACCTTATATAAATTTAGGTATACTCACGTAAATTTTGTATATTTATGTCACAAAGTGAAAGATTAACGAACCCTTGTCCTTTACAAAACTATTTTTAAATAATTTGTTGTTTTTTTTAGATGTTTTGTGTCATAGCATAATTTTTTTAATTACAAGTTTCCTAATGTATCGATAATCTAAAGTAACACAAGGGTAATTCTTGTACTTTCGATGGCGTCCCAACTTAAAGAGTTCCTGTCGTTCATCTTGTCGCACAAATTACGAGACAGATGATCAAACGTAATAATGTTTGATATTGGAATTATAGATGTATACGAGAGATTCCTAATAAATAACTCTAAAATTACCATTAACACACCTGTTCGTGATTTATCCCTAATTGTCAAATCATTATGGTCTTTGAATTTCCTCATAGATGTACATGTCTATATAACCATATATTTCACATACTGTAATATATACACCATTTATAAGGTCAACGTATTTAACAGAATCATATTTCAAAAAACAAGTCAGACATCCGGTCATGGTACTATTTTGGGAATTTCATTAACATAACATATACCCCATCTTACCCGGTCTCGCCGGAGAGGTACCCCCATCTTACCCGGACAAGCTGGAGAGTTTACTACACCATACCCAGTCTTGCCGGAGAGGTAATTATCATTGTATTTCCCTTAAATAGAATTTCTCTGAAATCATGATTTTAGTAATGCATCTTTTATTATGACTTATATCAAGAAAAAAGGAAATTAGTATTCTCATGATGGATCATATTCTAGAACCGAGTAGTACTAATAAACAAGAAAAAACAGTGGCCAGGTGTTATTGCTTATTTATTATACTTGCACTCTTCTAATCTTCATCCTCGCGGCATACCAATCTCCATCATACTTTATCTATACAAGTAATTAGCTTATCTTGCAGCTTTATACTAAGGCATTGTTCTTAGGTTCAAGTCTAAATACTATCTAAGTGTTACCAACAAATATTTATATCATAACTCTTTTGCTTAAGCATAGGTATTATTATGGTTGTGGCTTTCTTTTGTTTGAAAAATGAAGTTTCAAAAATATCATTGTCTCCATTAACATTATAGCTAGGTTCAATGTGATGAGTATGCTTACAGTTAACTCTATTCGTGCTTATGTATTATGAGATTCCAATGCACGGAATATTTTATTGAGACAGATGGTATTTTAAAACATAATACGTTTCAGGATTTATTCTTATATGACTTCATGTTTTCATATGAATCGCCCGTGTTATTTTCTCTTATGTTTATCTTTAGAAGATATTTGATTATTATATTGTGTATACTATCAAGAAATTCTATGTATAGATTTAGAAACATAAAATTTCAAATCTCTTGTTAATATGAAAACTTACATAATACATATATGCATATATATATACACTTATATATATATATAATATTGAATCATTTAGTAATATCTTTAAATTATATATATCCGATGGTACCAATTATCAAGCTTATTCCCCTATCTTTATTTACCCTTTTATAAAAGTAATGTTAGGGATGGATTTTCTAAACCTAAGGATCATGGATCCTCAAGTGCAGCCAGGATCACGGATCCTCGATTCTGTTTGAATTAAGGATCCTCAGAAGACGTTGCATGTTTAAGGATCCAGGATCCTCATTATTATCCTTATACTAATGATGTGCGTGAAAGTGTTATATATATTAGGTGTATATTTTAAGCCCCTTTAACACTTATTTTTAGCCAAGTTTTAAATTTATAAAACACGATATTTTACTAACACTAAACACACATATGGGCAAGTGCACCCATCGTGAGCGTAGTATAGCGTTGGTAAGATACCGAGGTCGTCCAAGGACACAAGAGCTTTTAGTATCGGTTTATCCTCAACGTCTAATCAAAATAAAAAGTTTAGAAAAATGTTTTAAACTAAGAAAAAATAAAAACTAACTAAAATGCTGAAAATAAAAATAAAAGTAAAAACAGATAGACAAGATGAATCACTTGGTTCCGACTCGTATCTAGTATAACCTTTGATTATTTCCGCACTTTTGCACATAATTAAGAGATTATCTTAGTTATTGTAGTAGGCCCTTCTTTTGAAGGTGACGTTACCCTCACCCCAATAGTTTGAGTCAGCAAGGATACAATCATAAAAGGGTGGATTATTGGAAGATAATGAATTAAGTTATTAATGCAATATTATGGTAGGCCCCGCTTTTGGCGGTGACGTTACCCTCGACTAAGTAGTCTGAGTCAGCAGGGATACAGTCCTAAATAGCCGGGTTATAGTATTAATAGTAGTTAACTTATGAGGGGGTCAAAGAGTTTGGACCCCCGCCATCCAATACCGTTAAGTATTGAAGGAGGTCCTACTAAATTTGACCCAGGTCCATTGCAGGACCTCTAAACGCTGAACAATGGCAAGACCTTTACCAAACCGTTCCCTTAACCCCCGACCAGGTAGCCAACATACCTCCATATAGACCGTGGAGATATGAATGGTGAAAATCCTTTATTTTATATAGACAGTAAAATAATGCCAAGACACCACGGACAAACGATAAGGAAAGATCACCTTCAACATAAGTAACTAGTTATTAAAGTCATTAATACAAAACCAAATAAAAAGTGCAAAAGATTAGAAATAAAAAGTATTATACTAGACACTTTGTCTTCACCAAGTGATGTAAGAGACTTAGGCAAACATGGCCTTGATTGTCAAGAACTCTTACGATCAACCTTGGATCCCGAGACGACTCACACACTCTACGATGGACAATGGATGATGGTGGTGGATGATGGTGTTATGATGGTGGTGGGTAGTGGATGAAGTGTGAGAGAGGTGGTGTGCCAAGGGATGAGTTGAAATGAAACCAAGCACTCCTATTTATAGGCTGAACAGAAGGCTGGGCATGGCCCCGTGTCCGCTGGGCACGGCCCCGTGCCTGTCTGACACTCTCTCTCTTCATTAATTGTAATTCGCAATTACAATTAATGCGCCTGCTGTACTTTCGCCACGCCCCCGTGTTCACTGGGCACGGCCCCGTGGTGGGCAATAGAAGCTTCTATAGGTTTGTCTTTTCTGCTGCTTCTTGGGCACGGCCCCGTGCTGGCTGAGCACGGGGCGTGTTCAGTCTTCTGCCTTCTCTATTTTGCTTGGGAGGATGCCGTTGAGGGGTCGGGCAGTCCACTTATGTCCTTTTCTTGTATTTATGTTGGATTCAGCTGTCTTTTTGCTTCTTTTGTGTTTTTGAGCTCATTTAATCCTGAAAATACAAAAGGAAGACAAAAACACTCTTTTTCCAATATTAGTACTTAAAAAGGGTTAGTTTTATGCCTTATTTGATGTAATTTATATGTTGCATTTTACACACATCAAATACCCCCACACTTGAACTTTTGCTTGTCCTCAAGCAAAACTCTTTAATATGTGGCTTACACTCCCAAATGGAATGGGTAGAAGAGAAGGTTTAGGGTTTGTCATAGAGTGTTGGGAATCCAAGATCTTTTTGGGTTTTATTTTTATCTATTTACAATCCTATTCATTATGATTTGTTTAGAACGTTTCATAGGAGAAATTACTTATTTGGGCATAACATACCCTTTTAAAATTCCATTTATATACAAGTTCACATACCTCACGGGAGAAATCACTCACACTCGGCCGAAGGTGTATTTTTAGTGAATCACTCGAGAGCGGCATGGAACTTATTCCTACCATAAGCTTGCCAAGCAATCAATCCTCCTCCTTTTTAACTTTTATGCCTTTGTAAATATCAAGAGGACTTTGTGGGTTAAGGGTTAGGCTTGGGTTAAAGGTAGGTGGTTGGGCTAGTGGTTAGTGGTTAGTAAAAAGGGTGAAAAAGCGTAACAAGTGTCGGTTTTCGTAGGACTTTCTATTTTTGTAACTTTTATTTTGATGAAGCTATTATTCAAACAAAGTTATTTTTGATGAACTTGTTTGTTTATTTTCTTTTGCTTCATCATCAACACAATTTTTTTTTTTTGAATGATCATACGAAAAACCGAACTTGTTACTAAAACAAAGGGTTAAAAAAAATGAAAAAGGTTTTGGTGGGTAAAAGGGTGTTTGGTTTGGGTTATGAAATGAAAAGGTTTAGGCTCAAAGGGGCTAACTATGGGGATTTTTGGGTAGGTGGTAAAAGAAAAAGAAAAATAATGGTGTAGAAGAAAAAAAAGGGTTAGTCCTAATGCCTCTATCATTTACTTACTCGGGTTTAAGTTGATAAGGACCAGGAATGTATCGTCATGGCAAGTTCTAGAGTCGTAAGAACCAAGCGGCTATTCACACAATAAACGAAAAATGAGCATTTAGTTTAATGATATGTAATTGTATGCTCAATAAAGGCTCAAAACTCACTTTTGTGGGAATGGGTTTTTATGTGATCAAGTATATATAATCAAATTTTAACTAAGTTTGCCATGCATTTTCATAATTTTCTTATGTTGGTTCTTTTTATCATGACGCTATCGGTTGTAAATTCGTAAAAATATAACCTTTTTGAGAACTTGAATTTCCTGAGTTAAACCTAGACAAGTAAAAAAAATGAAATTTTTGAAAAAATTTGGGGTGATTAGCGGTTCCAATAGAGTTTTGTGTAAGGCTTGTATTTAGGACTTGCAAAATTTCAAGGTTTTAGCATCCCCCCCACACTTAAATTACACATTGTCCTCAATGTGTCCCAAAAATAAATTTTTAGGTTGATTAGATGTGTAAAATGGTGTTAAAAGCAAAGATTTGTGTTACTGGTAGTCTGGACACGGCCCCGTAGGGACCGGACACGGCCCCGTGTTCAGGTGCCAGTAACAGAAATTAAAGAAAAGAAACAGAAGCCTGGACACGGGGGCGTGTCTGGTGAACACGGCCCGTGTCCAGTTACCTGAACTGGGCATTTTTCTGCAGGGGGTTCAGCACGGGGCCGTGTTGGTTGGGCACGGCCCGTGTTGAACCTTCTGTAATGGAGAGAATTGTCGGGTTGCCTTGTTCTTGTGCATGAGGTCATTTTTCTCGTTCCCCTTTTCATCCCTTACCACCATGAGTGTGTTTTATTTCTGAAAATTAAAACTAACTAGGAAACATAAAAATTAATCTAAATTAAACTAAGGATAGTTCCGCGGAATGCCTCCGTGGTGCGCCACGTTTATAAGGGTCATTGGCTAGACCCGAAGCCGGTCATATGTCACCCAAGTGGGATGTATTGCATCCCATGTTACACCGTCGGAGAGCGTCATCCAAGCTTGAGTCTATGACCTGCATGTAGTTGACCGGGTCTTCGTCCTCAATTCTTTTTCCACATTCAAACTTTACCTCCTTATCCCCAAACTTCAATGTTAACGTTCCGTCATTCATGTCTACCACCGCTTGGGCGGTGGCTAGAAATGGCCTTCCGAGGATGAGAGGGACATCGGTGTCTTCTTCCATGTCTAGGATGACAAAGTCGGTTGGGAAAACGAAGTTGTCAACTTTTACCAGTAGATTCTCAGCGACACCTTGTGGAAATTTGACGGATCTGTCAGCGATTTGTATGCTCATCTTTGTAGGGCTTGTTGTTCCTAGGCCGAGTCGTTTGAACATCGATGTGGGCATGAGGTTAATGCTAGCCCCAAGATCGGCTAATGCATTACGAACGGGAGACTCCCCAATCGAGCAAGGAATTGTGAAGCTTCCGGGATCGATTTTCTTTTGTGGAAGTTTGTTGAGCACTAAGTCGGAGCATTCTTCGCCTAAGTTAACTAATTGCAATGATTCAATTTTCCTTTTGTTTGTGAGGAAATCCCTCATAAATTTTGTGTATTTAGGCATTTGGGTTAGGACCTCGATAAAAGGAATATTAACATGCAATTGTTTTAGTAAATTTTCAAATTTAGCGAATTGCTCATCGGTCTTTTGACGATTTAACCTACCGGGGTACGGAATTGGAGGAGTCTTGGTGGGCTCCTGAGTTGGTAGAGAAGCCTTTTCTGACGCAGGAGGAGTCACAGGTTGGCTAGATTGGCTTCTTTCAATTGGCGGCAATGGAGCATCCTCGGGACCCACGGTTCGATTTCTTAATGTGATAAGATGTACTTGTGCCTTCGGGTTGGTTTCGGTATTACTAGGTAACGCGCCTTGTGGTCTCTCGGATAAATTTTGAGCTAGTTGATTTAATTGTTTTTCAACGTTTTGAATGCTAGCTTGTTGATTTCTAAAATTCGATTCCAATTGTTGAAATCGATCCGAGATTTTCTTTTCAGTGTCAGAGATGAGGCGAGATACAGTATCTTCAAGCCTTTCTCTTCCACCTTGTTGTTGAGAGAAATTTTGTGGTTGTTGAAAATTAGTTCGTTGGTTTTGTTGGTTACTACTATTGCCGGGATCTCTCCAACCAAGATTTGGGTGGTTACGCCATCCTTGGTTGTAGGTACCCGTTGGAGGACCCGACGGCCTAGGTCTATTATCAATGTAGTTTACCGTTTCTGTTTGTTCATCTAATTCTTTCATACAACTCCAATTTTCATGTGACCCACCACACCCTTCACAAGCCATAACCGAGGCCGTTTTTGTCATTTCTAGCTTTTTGATTTTCGAAGAGAGGGCCTCGATTTGGGCTTGTAAAGAGGTGCTTTCATCAACCTTATGGGCGCCCGGGGCAATAGATTTATTACCTCGGGGAGTGTGCCATTGAAAATTGGTTTGAGCAATTTCCTCAATTTGATTATATATTTCATTTGGGCGACGATTACCTAAAAGTCCCCCGGAGCTTGAATCAAGTGTTTGTCTTGTGTGTGGCAACAACCCATTGTAGAAAGTGGATACTTGTTGCCACACCGCTAGACCGTGATGAGGACACTTTCTTAGAAGCTCCTTGAACCTTTCCCAAGTTTCATATAAGGATTCCCCATCCTCTTGTGAGTATGTATTAATTTCAGTCATTAATTTAGCCGTTTTAGCAGGAGGGAAATACTTATATAAAAACTTTTGGGCAAGTTCATCCCAAGTGTTTACCGAGCCAACTGGGAGGGTGTTAAGCCAAGCCTTAGCTCGGTCTTTTAGTGAAAATGGAAACATTCGAAGGCGGATGGCGTCATTTGATGCTCCATTGATCCGAAAGGTATCACATATTTCTAAGAAGTTAGTAATATGCAGATGGGGATCCTTGTCCGCAAGCCCATGGAAGGTTGCGGAGTTTTGGAGCATTTGTATCAAATGCGGCCTAAGTTCGAAGTTATTGGCTTCGACATTTGGTGCATTGATAGCGGCGCCAAGATTGCCTACGGTGGGTCGTAGGTAATCAATGAGGGTACGTTGATCCGCCATTGGAAGTGGGTCCCCCGAAACTTTCTCTTGATTTTTGGCTTTAAGTCTTTTTCTGAGAAAGCGTTCGGGTTCTTCTAGAGGTTCTTTTATGTCTCTACTAGAACTGGAGCTCATGCACTACGTAGGATGTTCAAATGTGGCGCCTAGGTTCCAAGTCCTGCAATAAAAACAGAAAAGAACGTTGGTCAGAATGTTCACCACGGCCCCGTGCTCATCGAACACGGCCCGTGGTCAGAGGTACAGTGATTGTCTTCTGGATCCCTGTTACTGGGAGTTGGACACGACCCCGTGTTGCACCGACACGGCCCCGTGTTCAGCTCTCTGTAACTCAGAAAATAAAAACTGCCAGTGATGATGCTGGGCACGGCCCGTGTCTGACCAAGCACGGCCCGTGCTGAGCTCTGCAGAAACTGAAAAACTAAGAAAATCCTAAAAAAAATTAAAAAAACAAAGATTAGGCCGTTGATTCCTAACTTTCTTAAAATCCTTGTGTCCCCGGCAACGGCGCCAAAAACTTGATGTGCGTGAAAGTGTTATATATATTAGGTGTATATTTTAAGCCCCTTTAACACTTATTTTTAGCCAAGTTTTAAATTTATAAAACACGATATTTTACTAACACTAAACACACATATGGGCAAGTGCACCCATCG
Source organism: Helianthus tuberosus (assembly GCA_030545235.1). Lineage (NCBI taxonomy): Eukaryota > Viridiplantae > Streptophyta > Magnoliopsida > Asterales > Asteraceae > Helianthus > Helianthus tuberosus. The sequence continues at coordinate 159,165,349 of CM060444.1, forward strand.
TGAGCGTAGTATAGCGTTGGTAAGATACCGAGGTCGTCCAAGGACACAAGAGCTTTTAGTACCGGTTTATCCTCAACGTCTAATCAAAATAAAAAGTTTAGAAAAATGTTTTAAACTAAGAAAAATTAAAAACTAACTAAAATGCTGAAAATAAAAGTAAAAACAGATAGACAAGATGAATCACTTGGTTCCGACTCGTATCTAGTATAACCTTTGATTATTTCCGCACTTTTACACATAATTAAGAGATTATCTTAGTTATTGTAGTAGGCCCCTCTTTTGAAGGTGACGTTACCCTCACCCCAGTAGTTTGAGTCAGCAAGGATACAATCCTAAAAGGGTGGATTATTGGAAGATAATGAATTAAGTTATTAATGCAATATTATGGTAGGCCCCGCTTTTGGCGGTGACGTTACCCTCGACTAAGTAGTCTGAGTCAGCAGGGATACAGTCCTAAATAGCCGGGTTATAGTATTAATAGTAGTTAACTTATGAGGGGGTCAAAGAGTTTGGACCCCCGCCATCCAATACCGTTAAGTATTGAAGGAGGTCCTACTAAATTTGACCCAGGTCCATTGCAGGACCTCTAAACGCTGAACAATGGCAAGACCTTTACCAAACCGTTCCCTTAACCCCCGACCCGGTAGCCAACATACCTCCATATAGACCGTGGAGATATGAATGGTGAAAATCCTTTATTTTATATAGACAGTAAAATAATGCCAAGACACCACGGACAAACGATAAGGAAAGATCACCTTCAACATAAGTAACTAGTTATTAAAGTCATTAATACAAAACCAAATAAAAAGTGCAAAAGATTAGAAATAAAAAGTATTATACTAGACACTTTGTCTTCACCAAGTGATGTAAGAGACTTAGGCAAACATGGCCTTGATTGTCAAGAACTCTTACGATCAACCTTGGATCCCGAGACGACTCACACACTCTACGATGGACAATGGATGATGGTGGTGGATGATGGTGTTATGATGGTGGTGGGTGGTGGATGAAGTGTGAGAGAGGTGGTGTGCCAAGGGATGAGTTGAAATGAAACCAAGCACTCCTATTTATAGGCTGAACAGAAGGCTGGGCACGGCCCCGTGCCTGTCTGACACTCTCTCTCTTCATTAATTGTAATTCGCAATTACAATTAATGCGCCTGCTGTACTTTCGCCACGCCCCCGTGTTCATTGGGCACGGCCCCGTGGTGGGCAATAGAAGCTTCTATAGGTTTGTCTTTTCTGCTGCTTCTTGGGCACGGCCCCGTGCTGGCTGAGCACGGGGCGTGTTCAGTCTTCTGCCTTCTCTATTTTGCTTGGGAGGATGCCGTTGAGGGGTCGGGCAGTCCACTTATGTCCTTTTCTTGTATTTATGTTGGATTCAGCTGTCTTTTTGCTTCTTTTGTGTTTTTGAGCTCATTTAATCCTGAAAATACAAAAGGAAGACAAAAACACTCTTTTTCCAATATTAGTACTTAAAAAGGGTTAGTTTTATGCCTCATTTGATGTAATTTATATGTTGCATTTTACACACATCAACTAACGATTGTTTCCACTGTATGTGAACTTGATTTGTAGGAGTATACGAATGGGACTTGGTCTTGCCGAGATTCTTGGGGAATATGCTCCATTATTCTGCACGTGCATAGCTTGTATGACCGTTATGGAAGTCGTGGGTAGCTAGCACAATTTGCGGATTGTTTGTTATTTAGTTTATTTCCATTTTTAAAAGGGGACAACGAGCTTGATAGTTAGAACAGTTAGCAAACACACACACTCAAAAACTCTCTGCAACTCATTGGCGATTACATACATTTTGCACGCTAATGATCCTTGTAACAAGCTTGTTATCATCCCAAATTGTAACCTTTACTTGTTTAATATAGTTGGTGATCGGTAGTTTCCATCACCCGAGGTTTTTTATGCCGGAGATCATATATTGATCAAGGGTTTTTTCCTCGTATAAATCCTTGTGTCTCTTGTTTATTTCATTTACAAGTTGTTCATACATTCGTTTATTCATTCAAGCATCACACCTCACAAAATAAGATTTGGTTGCAATATCCTAGTCTGATTTTTTACCAAAACAGTTTGGCGCCCACCGTGGTGCAATTGGTGCTTCATTTTTGAGAAATTTTGTTCATTGTGATCATTTTGGTTCATCACTTTCAAGTACATGGCTTCTTCAGCAAAGAACACATCAAGTTCCATGCCGGCAGTCACTTCTTCACAGGGCATCCCACCTTTGCCTCCAACACCTTTTGGATCCCAGAAGAATGCTGAGAATCCTGCGAAGAAAGAAAGCCCCGTTTTCTCAAAACCACCAACTTCTGCTGTTTCTTCTAGCCCTTCTAACAGTGATCTTTATTATTTGATTTTGCAGATGAAGGATTACATGCAGCAGCAGGACAAAACCAATGATAGGATCCTTCGAGAGATTGATGACATCAAGAAATTGAAGAGATCAGCGGAGGATCACTCTCCATTGGTGCCCAGATCACTAAATTTTGATTCACCAGCCATAACGGCCCAACACTCCTCAGCATCAGGCTCTCAATACCAAAGTGGAATCTCAAATCTACTCTATGGATCGTTGGCGATGCCTCAGACTCAGGGATCCTACTTTCAGCCTTATGGATCCTCTTAGCCTCAAGGATCCTCTCAGCTTCAAGGATCCTTCTTCAGTTCTGGAGGATATGTGGGAGCATAGACAGTTCAAGGATCCTCCTCCTACGTTTAAGGATCCCCCTCTCAGGTTCAGGGATCCTCTCAAGTTCAAGGATCCTCCTTTCAGGTTCAAGGATCCTCATCTCAGGTTTACGGATCCATGGATTATCCTCCAAGACCCCCAGTCACAGCACACCAAGGATCCAATATCTTTCAGGATCAAGGATTCTTAAGGAGTGTACAACCCGAAAGTTCAGATGTTCATCTAGGAGACTTCATCCCTATGCAAACTATTGCTTTATCTGGTCCCTCAATTATACTAGAATCCCGTCAATATGGATTCACATCTGGAATTCCAAACTTGAATCCTTCAGGAGGTAATACTTTGAATAATTTTTATAATACTAACCATGGCTTTGTGCAGGATACAGGTATCAATCAAGCTATGGCTAAGGAATTACAGAAACTGAAGGATATGATATCCAGCGTTCCAGGAGTGGTTAAGCCCATTCGTGAAATTGCAGATGGAAGCCACAGGATATCTTGTTTTGCACCACCTATTTGTGATGCAGAAATTCCAAAGAGGTTCCAAATACCAACCATGAAGCTATATGATGGCTCAACGGATCCAGAAGAGCATGTAGCTCAATACAGAGAAAGGATGGAGATCAACCCCATCCCGGAGAGGTTAAAAGAAGCATGTTTATGCAAGGGTTTTGGATCCGCATTAACAGGATCAGCTCTTAAATGGCTGCTAAGTCTTCCCCCTTACTCTATTACTTCATTTGCTAATCTAGTTAATATGTTTAATAGCCAATTCGCATGTAGTAGAAAATTTGAACGTTTAACTAGTGATCTATATAGGGTAACACAAGGTCAAAATGAATCACTTAGAGTTTATATCACTAAGTTCAGTAAAGAATCCTTAGATATTCCTAATTTGGATATTGCTACGGCTGTAGAAGCCTTCAAAATGGGTTTACTTAGGGATTCATTGTTCTATGATGATCTTGTCATGACCCCTTGCAGGAATCTTGATGAAATGAGAACCAGGGCCCTTAGATTCATCCGATTAGAGGATGATAAAAGGATACAAGAAAGATTGGCAGGATCCTCGAAGCAGGAAAAACAAGGATCCTACTTCAGGAACAACATGTCCAAATCTTATAACAAGTCTGACAATCAGAACGTGCATGCAGTAGAACAGGAAGAGGATAATGAGGATTATCCTCCCATTTCTGAATATTGTTTTTCTGTTGTTAACAATGAACTGATCCTTACAATGCAGAACCTAGGTGAAAAAGCAAGATGGCCCAGAAAGAGTGATAAGCCAGCTGCAACAAAAGACAAATCCAAATGGTGTGCATATCATGAGGATTTCGGTCATCTCACTGAAGAATGTATTGCACTTAGAAAAGAAATTGGTTATTTGTTAAGCAAGGGGCACTTGAAAGAGTTGTTGGGAAGAAAAAAGTCAAGGATCCAGGATCCTGAAAAGTTCCAGAAAGAGCTCCTGCTCCTCCTGCTAATGCACAAATTATCAACTTCATATCCAGTGGATCAGACATATATGGCACTTCCTTTTCAGCAGCCAAGAGGCATGCCAAGGAGACCAAGATGGATAATGGGGATAGACCCATTCGAACCTCTACAGTCACACAGGAAAAAGTTATAACCTTTGATGAGGATGATCGTGTGGATGTTCAGGATCCTCATCATGATGGTCTTGTTATTACTTTGTTTATATCTAATCATTTTGTTCGAAGGATCCTGATAGATGGAGGAAGCTCAGTGAACATCATTCAGCTTGATGTCCTCAAGAAGATAAACATCCCTGAATCAGAAATTATCCCAAGATCTTCGGTTCTTGTAGGATTCAATGGGGAAACCAAGAACACATTGGGGGACATTAAGCTTCCCATTTACACAGAGGGACTTAATTCTTTTCAGAAATTTTGTGTTATAGATTGCTTATCATGTTGCAATGTTATCCTTGGCAGGCCATGGATATATGACATGAAAGCAGTTACGTCTACATATCATCAGTGTGTAAAGCTTCCTAGTCCATGGGGGGTGGTGAAGATTGAGAGTGACCAACAAGAAGCAAAGAATTGCTACACTTCATCGATGAAGCCAGCCTCAAGACCAAGGGAGCAATAGCAATTATAGCATCCTCCAAGAGATGTCCTGGAGGCAAGAGAACAAGATGTGAAAGATATTCTTATGGATCCTCAGGATCCTGAATCCAAAGTCTTCATAGGATCCGGGATCCTCAATGATGTCGAACAGGATTTACTATCCTTCCTCAAGAGGAGAAAAACTACCTTTGCCTGTAACCATGAAGACATGACAGGTATCTTTAAAGATATAATTACTCATAAGCTTGGCATTGACAGGTCATTCAAACCCATACATCAAAAGAGGAGACAGTTTGCACCCGAGAGGAATGCCATTATCCAGGAGGAGGTAGACAAGCTGCTCCAAGCAGGTATGATTAGAGAGGTTAAGTATCCAAGATGGTTAGCCAATGTGGTTGTTGTTCAAAAGAAAAACGGAAAGTGGAGGGTATGTGTCGATTTTACTGATTTAAACAAGGCATGTCCCAAGGATCCTTTCCAACTACCCCACATTGACTCCATGGTGGATGCTACCGCGGGTCATGAGTTGTTGACTTTTATGGATGCTTCATCTGGATTTCAACAAATTCAAATGGAACCATCTGATCAAGAGGATACAACCTTTATGACCCCAACTAGTATATATTGTTATATTGCTATGCCATTTGGACTAAGAAATGCAGGCGCTACATATCAAAGGCTAGTCAATATGATGTTTAAGGAGTAAATTGGACACACTATGGAAGTCTATATAGATGACATGGTGGTTAAGTCCAAAAGAGCTGAGGATCACCTTAGAGATTTGGAGGAAGCATTCAATTTCCTTGATAAATTCAACATGAAATTGAATCCTTCCAAGTGTCATTTTGGTGTTAAAGCAGGAAAGTTCATATACATGGTAACAAAAAGAGGCATCGAGGCTAGTCCAGAGCAAATCAAGGAAATTGTGAATATCAAATCTCCTGCCAATGCTAAGGATGTGCAAAGGTTGACAGGAAGGATCGTAGCCTTGAACAGGTTCATATCAAAGTCATCAGAAAAGTGCAAAGAATTCTATGATATTCTGAGAAAGAACAAAAAATTTGAGTGGACTGAAAAGCATGAGAATGCTCTCAAAGCCCTTAAGGATTACCTATCCTCAGCTCCTGCCTTGATGAAACCAGAAAAAGGAGATATATTATCCTTATATCTAGCAGTCTCTTCTAAAGCAGTAAGTGAAGTCCTTGTTAAGGATCACAAAGGTACACAACATCCTGTATATTATGTAAGTAAGAGTTTGCTTGATGCTGAATCCAGGTATTCACATTTAGAAAAAAACTTATCCTTGCTCTGATTATGGCATCTACTAAATTACGTCATTATTTTGAAACTCATGCTATCATTGTTAAGACTAACTTTCCAATTAAGAATGTTTTCAGGAAACCTGAGATGTCAGGAAGGATGGCCAAATGGGCAGTGAAGCTTAGTGCTTATGATATAAGATATGAGCCAAGAACTGCCATTAAATCCCAAGCCTTAGCTGACTTTGTGGCAAATTTCAGTAGTGACTTACAAAGAGATGCTGAGTTAGAAGTTCAGCAGCTTGAAGAGACTAAGGATCCTTGGATACTATTCACAGATGGAGCCTCTATCATCATGGGAACTGGACAAGGAATACTACTAAAATCGCCATAGGGGGACATAATACCCCACTCAATAGCTTGTGAGTTTCAAACTACTAATAATGAGGCTGAATATGAAGCCTTGATAGCTGGTTTGCAAATTGCCAAGCACATGAGGATCAAGTATCTTGAGGTACATGTAGATTCATTGTTAATTACTAATCACTTTAATGGATCCTACGCTGTTAAAGGTGAAAGACTAATCAAATACCTAGAGATAGTCAAGGAATTGGCACTCTCTTTTGTTTCCTTTAGTTTGACACAGGTACCTAGGGAAGAGAATGCAGAAGCTGATGCATTGGCCAATCTTGGATCATCATTGAAAATTCCAGAGGATATTAAGATTCCTATCATCCATATTTTGGCTCCTGCTATTGAGGATCACTTAGCTATGGAGATAGGAGAGGATGCTGCAATCATACCTAGTAATGATGCACAATCTCATTCAGGATCATGGATCCTTCCAATCATGAGATATATACAACATGGAGAGATTCCTACAGGAGAAAACCCCAGAGCTTTCAAAGTCAAGGTATCTCAATTTACAATATTAAATAACATGCTATATAAACGATCTCTTACAGGTCCATATGTAAGGTGCATTTAGGATCCTAAAATTCAAGAAGTCCTAAAGGATTTTCATGAAGGAGATTGTGGAAACCACACTGGGGGCAGAGCACTGTTTTCAAGGATCCTTAGGATAGGATATTATTGGCCTACTATGAAGAAGGATGTTGTGGATTATGCCAAGAAATGTGATGCTTGTCAGAGACATAGTAATATCCTTCATCAACCAGCAGAGCTCCTGCATCCTATATCCTCTTCTTGGCCATTCATGAGATGGGGAATGGATATAGTTGGTAAACTTCCCAAGGTACCAGGAGGAAAAGTGTTCATGCTTGCCATGACTGATTATTTTTCCAAGTGGATAGAAGCTGAAGCCTTTGCTCAAGTCAGAGAAAAGAAGTGATATCCTTTATTAAAAGAAACATTATTACCAGATTTGGTATTCCCTCTGAAATTGTCTGTGATAATGGATCCCAATTTATTGGGAGTAGAACTACTAACTTTTGTGACAGCTGGGGGATTAAGATGATAACATCAACACCAGTCCACCCACAAGCTAATGGTCAAGTAGAATCATCCAACAAGATCATCATCAACAATTTGAAGAAGAAGCTTGGATCCAAGAAAGGAAAATGGGCAGAAGAGCTACCTTATGTGCTATGGGCTGATAGGATAACTCTCAAGAATGCTACTAGCCAAACTCCATTTTCTTTAGTGTTTGGAGCAGAATCAGTGATCCCTACAGAGATGGTGGTTCCTACTGCTAGAACATGCCTCCGTGATCCTGAAGGAAATGCTGAAAACTTGGTTCAAGACTTGGATACCATAGAAGAACTCAGGGATTTGGCAAGGATAAGAATGGCTAGTTATCAACAAAGGATGGCTGGAGCTTATAACAAGAATGTCAAGATCAGAAAGTTTCAAGTTGGTGATATGGTGTTGAGGAAAGCATTCTAGAATACCACGAATCCTGCTGATGGTAAGCTAGCACCAAAATGGGAAGGCCCTTATCTTATTGAAGCTGAGACAGGAAAGGGGGCATATCGATTATTAACAATGGAAGGTGATTTGCTACCAAGAGCTTGGAATGTTGTCCACTTGAAGGGATACTTCATGTAGAAAGGATCCAGGATCCTTAGCTATCTTCATATTTGGTATGCATTAAGGATCCTTAGAGGATATATGATCCTAAGTTTCTTGGGCTTGTCCCCAGTTTTTTGGGTTTATCCCCAGTTTTGGGCTTGTCCCCAGTTTAAGGTATCCACTACCTTCGCCAGTAGGGCACGATGATCTTGGTGCAGTTCAAGGCAATGGGACCAGTACCCGCTTTAGGGGCTGACAATTTCATTGTACTGGCTGTATCCAGGATCCTACGTATAATGGTAGACGTACCATACATCCGTTCCTAAGGTTTCTAACGTTTTCACGTTAGCTAAGGTTTTGGCATTTTCATATCACTAAGTATGGGTAGTCGCCAGTGAGGGCCGTACTCCAGTTTACACAAGATCCTTTGGGCTTGTCCCCAGTTTTTTGGGCTTGTCCCCAATTTTTTTGGGCTTGTCCCTAGTTTATTGGGCTTGTCCCCAGATTGTTGGGCTTGTCCCCAGTTACTAACTCTTCTTTTATATTGGCTTAGTCCCAAGTTATGTTCTGTTTCAGGTTTCCAAAGCTAAACAATTAAGGATCCTTTATCCTAACCTTTTACTAAGGTTTGTGTTTTGGTTATCTTGGTTGTAAGTGTTAATGATTTAGGATCCTAACTTGGATTCTCAGGTATGATCCTTATTTACCTTGACTTTATTCTTGATTTATTTAAGTTACCCTTATTCTTTGACAACATGATATATGATCCTTAATTTATGCCACTTTTTGAACCTTTCGATTATAGGATATTTGATCCTTGATCATATCCTAAATTTTTTGACATAATCTAGTATACTTATGTTCTTAACTTGTAAATTCAAGGAAATTATATCATAATAGTTGAAAGGTAAAGATATACAACATTAACAACACAAGATAAGCCAAAAGATTAAACTTTTATTTATTTAGCAAAAGATTAACCCCTCAAAGGTTGTCAAAATTACCTACCCCAAGCATCTACCAGCAATACGTGGCCCGTCCGCTGGGGTAGGTAAAGGGTGTCCATGATAATAAGTTCTAAGTTATGCAGGAATGGAAAGACGGCAGGATAACAATGGCTTCATCCCCCAAACAGAGGATCCCTCCACCAATTGTCATCCTACCTATTGTTCGAAGGATCAGTGATCCTTAAACCTAATATTACTGTTTAAGTACAGACCATCGTTTTGAAAACATCAACAACCAAAAAACTTGAAACCATAAAAAATGGGCTCTGGCCACGTCTAGAAATTTCCATCATCGCCCATTTGTGCAGCTCACACCTTTGCTGCATCACCACCAGCCGCTGCCTCCTCAGCCTGATCCTTCAACCCGCTACCACCAGCTTCAATCATCAGAACCTCTCCAGCCTCCTCTTCATCATCTAGCTCAGCTAGCTTGACCTTCCAGCCTTCTTGGTCTCAGGCAGTCCTGTCAAAGTTAGGATCCTCAGCCTCCTTTGCCATTTGAAGGTTGATCTTAAGCATGGCTATTGTGGCAGAAAGCTTGGCACCCTCTATCACTTCAGCCTTCTCCTGATCAACTGTAATGTGGGCCAGGACCGGTTCCTTCTTCGCCAGGTTGACTTCATTATCGAGAGAGGAAATCTTCTGATCCTTTTCCAGGTACAACTTCTGGAAGTCCAGGTGTTTTTGCTCAGCCTATTCAGCATATGAATCCAGAAGCATCTGGATCTTAGCAAATTTCTACAAAAGGGAAGCACATGTCAGGATCCATTATCCTCAGCATGGGAAGATCAGATTTAAGGATCAGGGATCCTTACCTCAGAGACGTATTCTTCAAACTGGTGTTGGATGAGAGGCAGGCCTTCAAGAGTGTCAGCAGTTTTCCTTTTCTTTCCACCCTTGCCCTGTGTGCTGGCACCCCTAGGAATTAGGATGCTAGGACTGGCAGCAAGTTGTTTCTTGGCAGACCGGGAGGAAGCGTATGCATCAAGATCACTAACACTGAATCGAGTAGCTGATTTTGAAGATTTTCCAGCTCCTGCAAATGCCAAACAACATATAAGTTTTCATATTCTCATTCATTTTAACAATCATTTATTTATACATGTATTCAAATACTTACTAGACATTGTGAAGGAACCGGAGGATACTTCTTCTGAATCCTTGGTTTTAGCTTGAAATGTCCTCACAGCAGGGTCAAGCCTCCAGAAGGCAGCGATTCTTTCTTTTGTTGCAGGGGATTCTAGAAGATGAGAAACTGAGATAGTGATGCGTGTGTAGTGTGTATGGTTTTTAATGTATATTTTAAGCCCTTTTACAGTTTTTAGCCAAGTTTTAAATTTATAAAACACGATATTTACTAACACTAAACACACATATGGGCAAGTGCACCCATCGTGAGCGTAGTATAGTGTTGGTAAGATACCGAGGTCGTCCAAGGACACAAGAGCTTTTAGTACCGGTTTATCCTCAACGTCTAATCAAATCAAAAGTTTAGAAAAAGGTTTTAAACTAAGAAAAATAAAAGCTAACTAAAATGCTAAAAAAATAAAATAAAATTAAAAACAGATAGACAAGATGAATCACTTGGCTCCGACTCATGTATAGTGTAACATTTGATTATTTCCGCACTTTAGCACTATTTAAGAGATTATCTTAGTTATTGTAGTAGGCCCCTCTTTTGAAGGTGACGTTACCCACAACCCAGTAGTTTGAGTCAGCAAGGATACAATCCTAAAGGGTAGAATTATTGAAAGATAATTAATTAAGTTATTAATGCGTATTATGGTAGGCCCCTCTTTTGAAGGTGACGTTACCCTCGGCTAAGTAGTCTGAGTCAGCAGGGATACAGCCCTAAGTAGCCGGGTTAAAGTATTAATAGTAGCTTACATATGAGGGGATCAAAGAGTTTGGACCCCCGCCATCCAATACCGGTGGGTATTGAAGGAGGTCCTACTAAATTTGACCCAGGTCCTTGCAGGATCTATACACTGAACAAGACAAGACCCTTACCAAACCGTTCCCTTAACCCCCGACCAGGTAGCCAACATACCTTCATATAGACCGTGGAGATATGAATGGTGAAAATCTTTTATTTTATATAGACAGTAAAATAATGCCAAGACACCACGGACAAACGATAAGGAAGAATCACCTTCAACATAAGAAACTAGTTATTAAAGTCATTAATACATAACCAAGTAAAAAGTGCGAAAAGATTAAAAATAAAAAGTATTACACTAGACACTTGTCTTCACCAAGTGATGTAAGAGACTTAGGCAAACATGGCCTTTGATTTTCAAGAACTCTTACGATCAATCTTGGATCTCGAGATGACTCACACACTCTATGATGGACAATGGATGATGGTGGTGGATGATGGTGTTGTGATGGTGGTGGGTGGTGGGTAAAGTGTGAGAGAGGTGGTGTGCCAAGGGATGGTTTGCAAATGAGCCAAGCACCCCTATTTATAGCCTGAACAGTGGCTCGGGCACGGCCCCGTGTCCATCCTCTTCTCTGTCTTCATTAATTTCAGTTTGTCTGTATTAGTTGACCACGCCCCCGTGTCCGCTGGGCACGCCCCCGTGTGCAGAAGCATATCTGTACTATCAAGATTTGCCTGGATTCTACGAATCTTATAGTTGACCACGGCCCTGTGTCCGCTGAGCACGGCCCCGTCGTGGGCGATAGAAGCTTCTATAGCTTTGTCTTTTATGCTGGCACTTGGGCACGCCCCCGTGTTCACTGAGCACGGGGCGTGTTCAGCCTTCTGTTCTCTTATTTTGCTTGGGAAGATGCTGTCGGGGAGGTCGGGCATGCTACGTTTGTTCCTTTTCTTGTATTTATGTTAGATTTAGCTGCCTTTTTGCTTCTTTTGTTATTTTGAGCTCATTTAATCCTGAAAATACAAAAGGAAGACAAAAGCACACTTTTTCCAACATTAGTACTAAAAAAGGGTTAGTTTTATGCCACAATTGATGTAATTTATATGTTGCATTTGGCACACATCAAATACCCCCACACTTGAATCTTTGCTTGTCCTCAAGCAAAACTCTTTATAATGTGGCTTTACACTCCCAAATGGAATAGGTAGAAGAGAAGGTTTTTTGGGCTTGTCATAGAGTGTCGGGATTTCCAAGATTCTTTATCAAGTTTTATTTTTATTTATTTATAATCCTATTCGTCATGAGTTATTTAAAACTTTTCATAAGATAAATTACTTATTAGGGCATAACATGTTATATACAAGTTCACATACCTCACGGGGGATCACTCAACACTCGGCCGAAGATGTATTTTAGTGAATCACTCGAGAGAGGCATGGAACTTACTCCTACCATAGGCTTGCTGTAGGATCGTTTTCAGACCCGAACGAGTCGATCAGAAGAGTTTTTGCTTGATACGAAAGGCGGAAACAGACATATCAAGTTCAATTCAGCTAGATATACACTTTAAACTGTTTTATATTGATTTGACAACGTTTTACAGCGAGTCGACACTTCGGCAGCAGTTCAGTACTGAAACCGGAATCATTACAAATGACAAAGCACACAAGGTATTTATAGGCATGCTAATTTCGTTTGAACCTGTCTCAAACGGAATCACTTTCAAGCGAAATCACTGATTTCGTTTGAAATGACTCAAGGTGAGTTCAAGCGGAATTAACCAAGTGATTTCGTTTGAAATGACTGTTGACCATTTCAAACGGAATTACCTATAAACACATTTTCTCGTTTTCCGTGCTCTGATCTATCTAATACAATACAATACAAGACTCGATACAAGAAGAAATCGACAGACGAATGCACCAATAGACTTCCCCTCGGATGTTGACGAAGTCTTCGGCGTGTCGAGTCTTTGCATCTTCAGTCTTTATCAGTCTTCTCGAACCTTTTGAAGTATCTGACACTGTAAAGCATCCTCAATAACCTCCCCTTGAATGTAGATCTAATCTTCAATTCCAGAATCAAAATATGGCTCTATCTTCTCAATTCTCTTGATCAATCTCTTGATTCCTTAAGTTCATCAGCATCAGCAATCTCAGGATCAGAACCTGGCTCTTTGTCATTCAGACTCCCCCTCTCAATGAGCTGGAATTGCAGTCTGACTTCCACAGGTTCAAGATCATGACCTGGCTCACATCCTGCTCTGGATCGAAACCTGGCTTTTTATCTGTTTATCCCAAGATCTGTAGCTGGCTCTACTTTTCCTGCACAAATCTCTACCCAAAAATAAATTTCACAAATTTAAAATTTGACAAATTTACACTCTGCTTACCACTTGTAAAATCAATACTCAAAAATGATTTAACATTAAACCATTTCTGATGACCACTTGTGGATAAGATATTCAAACAAATGATTTTACAATGTTAATCTCTGATGAATCACTCGAAGAAATATCATTTTCCTTTTCAAAAACACACTCTCTCAAACCATTTGTTCATCATGTCTAGCACTTGGAATTTTGAAAATCAACATCAGTTGTCTAAAATCTTTTTGTATTTTTCAAAATTTATGCTAAAACACTCCGAAAATCTTTTTGGATTTTTGACTTTAAATGCAATGCAGTAAAGAAAAAATATGTACAGACAATATTTTTTCGAGTTTGTGTAAGAGTATCATATCAGTTTTTGAGACAAATCACCAACACCGTTAAGCTTTAAACATTTTAAGTTCTAAACGATTCACTTAGATTGTCAGTATACTGATCCACTTAAATTTTCACACAAAGTTCAACTGTTTCGAGATACGAGATTAATGTTTTAAGCACTTAAACTTATTCGCGTGTCCCACCTCAGAATATACTCCCGTATCCAGATCCCAATATTCAGTCTTACAGGTGAGTATACCATAGATGATATCTGTAAGGGTTAAATTGCGAAGCCATGAGAGCTCAGGTCAGAACTTCCGTTCAGCAGAGATATGATGGCTCGACTTTTGGTGGGTCCCCTTTAGAGGATCTTTTCTTCAACAGCACATGATTAGCATTTTCCAATGTTTCATCATTTTTTATGCTGAGGGTGGGCTATATTTCAAGCAAGCGTAAAGTATTCTTCGGGGACTAGGCCATTGTTTCCGCAAAATCAGATGTCCCGGGATAATACCCCAGATATCACTGAGCATAAAGACCTAGTATCTCAGAAAGAGGGACATTTCAAACACGATTTCAGGGGTTACCCATATATCCGAGAGATGTTCCACACGATATAAGCAAGTTTGAAATTTAGGTTTATCTCTCGTCACAATCTACTAAATGTGCAAAAACCTACTGACACATCATCAGTGAGACCGTTTATCACATTTAGACTTTCCAATTCTTTAGTATGTTGTGATAGTATACTGATGTACTATCATTTCCTCTTTTATACACCACAACTCATTTTTGATTTTATCATGTTTTTGACTTTTTTTTTCGAATTTTCAAATGTTTTTGGATTTTCTGAAAAATTCTTACTCCCCCTAAAATTCAAAATCATTTAAAGAAATTTGAAAACAAACTATACAAGAAAAGTGACAACTGATATCAAATCACTTCAAATCGCCATCCACTTGGTATAAACAATCAGAACTCCCCCTTACAACAAACTATTTTCCCATTGTGATTTCAAAACACTTAAGTTTGTTTTAATCAAATGGTTTTTCTGGAAAATAAGTTTTGTTGATTTCATAAAACCACTTTTAGGTTAGGGAATTCATCACCTTGTTCTTTCAACCACTTGAAAGATTTATGTAGGATCGTTTTCGGCCCTGATTGAGTCGATCAGAAGAATTCCTATCCAAAACAAGAGGTGGAAACTAATGCTTTGGTGCGATTTCAGCAGAATTCACTTTAAAATGTTGTTGTATTGATAACTGAAGCGATTACAAGCTCTGACAACACTTCGGCAGCACTTCGTGGCTTACCGGAAGACAACACCTACAACTCTTTTTGTGATTTCGCTCTTACATCCTATTTATAGGTGAGCAGGTTTCGCTCTTACATACATTGTACACATAACCGAAACCCCAAGACTGACATATGAGCGAAATCATGCTTTGACACATAAACGAAATCAAGATGATGACATATGAGCGAAACCCTATCTAATACAAATTTCACATGCACATGCAACCTATTTTGTCTCATATGTAATGATGTAATGATGACATCACTATTATGATGTCATCATCAAAGATGGTGACATCATCCTCTTTCATATCTGCAACGAGACTGAGACTCGACATAAGACGAAGATGACAGATGAATGCACCAACAGACTCCCCCTCAGATGTTGACGAGTCTTAAGTGTCGAGTCTTTGCATCTTCAGTCTTTATCAGTCTTCGATCTTCCTTTGAAGTATTTGTCATTGCAAGAATCCTCATTCTCTATCTTTGTCTTCAACAAACTCCTCTCTCTCAAATGTTGAATATCATGGTGTCTTCAGACTCCCCCTCTCAATCTGCCGGATCGTAGTCTGGAATTCATAGCTTCAAAATTCATTCCAAGATCTTTACCTGACTCTCTTACAGCTCAGTATCATCACTTGGCATGAATTTACTTGAAAAATCTCTACCCAACACATAAGTTTCTTTTTTAAAGATTAAATATTTTAACAATTTAGAAACTATGTCAGACATTCTATAAAAATTTGTTCTTTGAAATCCACTTGTAGATACAAAACATTTTCACACTCTCTCCCAAACCTGTTCTTCATGTTTAGCACTTGGAATTTCAAAAAAACAGCTTCTCAACATCAGTCGTCTAAAATCTTTTTGAATTTATCAAAAATTTATGCTAAAACACACTAAAATCTTTTTGGATTTTCAGAAAGAAAGTAAATGCAGAAATGAAATATTTACAAACAATATTTTTGTGAGTTCGTGCAAGAGGATCATATCAGTTTTTGAGACCAATCACCAACACCGTTAAGCTTGAATTTATTTTAAGCTTTAAACAATTCACGTAGATTGACGATATGTTTGTCCTCTTAAGCTCAATCTAAAAACTTTCAAACTGCTTACCGATACTTTAAGGTATATTAAGATAGCACTAAGTTCTTATGGACCCCACGATCTCAGCATATCCCCTCATCATGCAATACACTGACCCAAGTAATGCCTTTAAACTTTTATCAACTGTGATTTGTGCGAAAACAAAACAGAATGTTTAAACATTAACAATCAGGTCGATACTTCCGTATACGCAGAGAAAGTCCAATGTTTAAACAAAATAAGAAAAATAAAACAAGTTGAAGTTGTTTAGGCTTTAACCACCAGGTCGATACTTCCGTATACGCAGAGGAGGTCCAAAGCTTAAACGAAACACCAAAGAAAATAAAGCAAAACGTTTAGGCAACAACATCCAGGTCGATACTCACGTATACGCAGAGGATGTCCGATGCTTAAACAAAATAAAGAAATAAAACAAGTTTAAGTCTTTTCAAAATGAAATGCACAATCACAGCGACTTTTCAGCAAAGTTGTGAAAGTTCACAAACTTAACCAGTTTTATGTCTTTCGACAATCAGCGATTACTGAGTAGGTACACAGTCAAGAAGGACAAAACTAAGTACTATGCTTTCGACCATGTTTCCCACTAGAACTAGGCTTTTTCATTTAAGTTTGTATCGTTATTGCAATTCTACTAGTCTAGCTGAGCCTACCGTCACATCTTTAGTGAGACCGTTTATCACATTTTAACTTTCCATTTCTTTAGCATGTTGTGACATTCCACTGATGTACTATCATTTCCTCTTTTATGCACAAAAACTCATTTATCATTTTATCATATTTTTGGCTTTTTCAAATTTTCTAATGTTTTTGGATTTTCTGAAAAATATACTCCCCCTAAAATACAAATACATTTAAAGAAAATTTAAAACAAACTATACAGAAATGTGACAACTGATATCGAATTGCCTCAAAACTCCATCCACTTGGCATAAACAATCAGAACTCCCCCTCACAACAAACTATTTTCCCATTGATTTCAAAACACTTAAGTTTGTTTTAATCAAATGGTTTTTCCGGAAAATAAGTTGTGTTGATTTTGTAAAACCATTAGTAGGTTAGGAGTTTGGTTCATCACATTGCTTTTTAACCACTTGTAGGAAATCAGATACAACTTAATGTCCCTGATTTACCACTTGTAAGATCAATCCAATCAAACATTTTCAACCAAACATCATCTATTGGTTGAATTCTCAAAGTGCTGATTCCTACTCCTCGCTTACCAACCTGGGAGTTCCGGCTATTCCTGCACTATGAAATGCCAAAATTTTTCAATTTTTAAACAAACAACATAAGAAGGATGTCGATTCATGCTCCACGATTACCAACTTGGGAGCTCCGGCAAGTCAGGTTTTTACTGTTTAAAAAATATATCCACCCAAGCCTGACCTTCCTTGGGTGTAACAACCTCTTCTTCATCTTTACTTTCAACCGACCTGTGAACATTTCTTTTGGAAGCATAAAATTCTTTCACTCTTTTAGCCTTACCATCGACCATTTTTCCAAAAATGTGTTTCACAGTTCCGTTGAAAGCCTTATCAACATCAAATTTTTTCTTGTCAGAATAAAATTGATTTGAAATTTCAACTTTTCCAACTTTCTTCTTAAAATTTTCAGCCCGCAAAGGTGGAAAATTCACATCATCCACTTTTGGAACTGATTTCTCAACCTTTTCTTTAACAACTTTTGGCTCCTCTGATTTTGTGGAATCAGATTCATCACCAGAACTGTTCCCTGAACCCTTAACAACCCATTTTTGATTTTTCTAATTTTCTTTTCGTTTAACCACATTCTTTGAACATTCACCAATCTCAAAGGTTGAATTTTCAAAGCCTATAAATGTTTTGGTTGTTAGTTCAGTTTTCTCAACAACTTTTTCTTTCATTTTACCACAGACTTCCTGTTTTGGTTTGAATGTTTTCGGACAATTCCTAGCAATATGACCAGCAGTTTTGCACTGAAAACAGGTTCTCGTCTCAGACTTCTTCTGAGCAATACTCTTCTTCATCTCATCTTGCTTGTTTGCAAGGAATTCTTGATTTGTCTGCTTTCTGAATGCTTGCTCTTGCTCATCATCCAAAAATTTTCCTGAAACAAACACAGTTTTTGGTTTAGAAAATTTTCCATTTTTATAATTTTTCGGTTGATTAAATCCTAATCCTTTCTTTTTGAAATTACAGTTATGGTTTGGTTTTTTATGAATACCAGAACCAGAATTGTAACCCTTTTTCTTGTTTAATCTTTGTTGCACTCTTGAGGTGTAAGGTTTAGGTTTTTCAAAAAGATTTGCATCTTTTATTTCAGAAATATTAATTTCTGTTAGTTTGAAAACCTTTTTGATCATGTCTGGTTTAACACCTCTTATTGGAAAAATCTCATCAGAATATAATTTGTCAGAATCTTTCAAAGTATATGCTACTTTGACTGGTTCGTCATTCAAATTAGATTTTGATAGCAAAAATTTCTTATCATAAACCCGTTTGTCCTTTTTGATTGTTGACTTTGATTTGTCGGACCCAGACTTTGACTCGGATTTGGACTCCGGTTTTGACTCCTCTATGTCATCTTTATCTAACACCTGATCGACCACACGTTTAATCAACTCGGACTCATGATCAGTGTCAGACGATGTGAACGTGACATCAATATTTTCTGGAAAATTATCTGATGACACAGACTCCCATTGTAAGTTAATTGCCTTTTTGACTCTTTCGGAATTTGGACTTCGAGACAAATATCCATTTTCGACTGGGGGCGGACATCTAGTGTAGACCACACTTGGTTTCTTACCAGAAATCTTCACTTTATCTTTATCTTCTATCACAGATTTCTCTTCTTCTGAAGTCTTTACTTCTTCAAAAGTCTTCAAAGTCTCCACAACCAGATAAATCCTGTCTACAACAAAAGTAGAACATGAGTAACTTTCTAATAACTTGTTGACTCTCTCAGTTTCTATCTTTTGTGTTGCTAACTTCAACTCTAGATCAGCACATTTCTTTATGTGAAAGTTGACATCATCCAACTGTCTCAGGTATGCTCTCTTCAGCGTATTCATTGCCACAACTTGTTCACCGTTTGAATCAGTATACTTGTTGATTTCTCTGTTCATTGTATCATAGGATTCTTTCAATCTGTTTATATTGTGCAGCAACTCATTGTTCTGTTTGATTAAAGAATCACAATTCATGCACTTTTCAGGAACTTTGACAGATTCAGCTTCAATTTTGACTTCAAATTCAGGAACCTCTTTGACTATTCAGTTTGATTGTAAAAATTCAGCTCTTCTCTTTTTCTCAGCTTCAGCTTCAGCTTCAGCTTTTAATCTCTCTTCCTCTTCTTCCTCTTCTTCAAGCTTTCTTCTTCTTGCTTCAGCAGCTTCCATGACTTTTCTGCACTTTTCAGCACATTTCAAATCATAAGCATTTGCAATGAAAGCGTTAACATTTGAAGTGTTTTTGGACATCTCATTGGCCATAAGTTCTTGATCTGGGCAAAAATTGTCCCAACAGAAACCTTCAGCCAACTTTTCATCATCTTGTTCTGCCAAACACACTTTGCTGTTTGTTGGAAGATATTTATCCCAGGTAAAATTATCATATTTGCCCTGATTGACTAGACATGCTCTTTTTGAACCTTCAATCACATCTCTCCCGTGAGCAGTTTGTGCCTGATGCGGTGCTGGTGGTGTGACTTGATGATAAATTGCCTTTTTGTGATAATCGTTGTTTCCAAAAGGATTCTGGGCTCCAGTAGCTTCACGATTTTTGCACTCCCTCTTGAAATGCCCCTTTTCCCTGCAACGAAAACATGTAACTTTAGATTTATTAAAGCCTAAAGTTGAAACATTTGCATCACGGAAATCATCTCTTCCCGTAATTTGTTTAAACTTCTCAGCTCTTCTCATTACACTGGCCATACACCATTTAATATCCATCAATTCCATTTCCTCAGCATCGATTTGATCGTAATCCTCTTTCGTGAGCATTGGATTACCGATCTTTCCGGCCACAAAACTACTATAAGACTCTAGAACCATTCCCAACAAAGACATTTGATTTTTAGCAACTTCTTCAGAATAATCTTGATCATTCTCAAGATTTAATACAATGTTACATTGAAGTTTTCTTCCATTCTTTGTTGCAGAAATGTTTAGATCGAATGATGAAAATCTTGTGCTGCTTGATCCCTGGGATGATTTCTTTTCTGAAGAATCTTTTGCACTGTAAGCAGTTTCGACTTTTGGAGAAAAAATTGACTTTTCGTTGACACCACCTTTGTAATACAAGTTGATATCCTGTTCTCCATCGTAGTTCTTCATCCTGGCAATCTTTCTCTGCTCCATCTCTTGAGCTTCCAAATGTTTGATGAAGTCTCCCAGTGTCATGTTTTTATAATCTTTTCTGTTGGATCTCAGCATCATCAGAAACGTTCCCCAAGTTTCATGAGGTAGCGCATCTGCAAGTTTTTCAATCAATTCATCAGTATCCTTTTTAAAACCAAGTTTTGTCATATTTCTCACCAAGTTACAATATCTATCAATTATTTGCTTGGTGTTTTCAGATTTCAAACCACGGAATAAATCAAATTATTTCTTCATGAGAGACATTTTGTTTTTGAGCATATCATCACTTCCAACAAATTTTGCTTCCAATTCTGTCCAGATTGAGTAAGAAGTTCCATCATGTTGAAGCAGTATCAAAATATCTTCTTTTATTGCTTGCTGAAGCAGACTCACCATCAATTTCTCATCTCGATATTTCTTTTTATCTTCCGTACTCATTTCTCGAATTGTTAACTGCACATTATTTGTTGTGGGTCTAACATATGGTTCCTCAGTGTGTTCCCACGCATCCAAGTGATAAGCTTCAACCCAATTTCCAAACCGTTCGGACCACGCATTGTAATCATCAATATCCAAGAGCTTAGGCGGTTTCTGTGATGTCCCCGTTTCATTCTCAAGCAATGTACTATGAGTAATTGATATCGGACTAGCAAAAGCGTTATAAACTCGTTCTCCATGTTTCGTTTTTCAAAATTCACAAACAAACTGTTTCAAACGAACTGGTTCTCCTCGTGAAACACCTGACAAACAAACAAACAAAACACAATCAGTTTAAACGAACTGAATACGTAAAAATTTTGATGAAATCAATCTAAGACTCGTGTCGAAGATTTGTAGACTCGTTTCAAAGTTGTTGAAGTGAGATCACTGAATAAATGGGCCTGAAACTGTTGATACCCGAAACAATTCTATTTGATCGAACAAACAATTTCTCACAATATGTCCTTATCACCTTTTGACTAGTTGACCGACAATATTTTGATATAACCAAAACTGTTGCCGACAGTTTTCATAAATGATCACATAAACTGCCAAAACTCATTTGAATAGAATTGATGTATTAAAAGACCGGTGATTAGACTTGTTCACGTGATTTGTAGGTTCGAGACAACCACTTCACTTAGTCAATATATTCCAACTTTAAATGCCGACAACTGTTGATGACTATTAATGTTTGCTGACACCCTAAGATTCACCACTCCAAGTAATAATAAACTCTTTCCTATGCAAAAATCGACAATTTCTTCACATGCATATGAACCGATAAATTGCTTTGACCACCAAACCAATATCACATGCAATTCTGATTAGCCGACAACAAACAAAGGTTTTTTAATTGTTCATGGCCGACAACTCATTTAATGATTACATGCAATCTGAAATAATTCTGATCACCTAAACACTTTGGAGCTGAATTCCTAAGTGTCACTATAAGCGAAACCCTGAGTTGTCACAAAAACGAAACCTCAAGATTGTCACAAAAGCGAAACAGGCTTTGATCCTTGGAGTGAAACCCTCAATTGTCACTGGAGCGAAACCTAAGTTGTCCAAATGAGCAGAACCAACTTGTTCATATGAGCGAAACTAGCTGATGACATCATCATTTTCACGAGTCAATACGAGCGAAACCCTGAAAATCCTAAGTTCTAGATCGATTTTAGCTTTGAAACTTTCAAGGATTTATTAATACATGATTACGAGTGTTATGTGTGAATTTGAGCTGGTTTTACCTTGAAATTTTTTAAAAAAATTGAAGAAAGTGTAGAAAATCAGAATGAATGCAGCTGAAATGGCAAGAACTCTTCCTCCTGAGCTCTGATACCACTTGTAGAATCGTTTTCGGCCCTGATTGAGTCGATCAGAAGAATTCCTATCCAAAACAAGAGGCGGAAACTAATGCTTTGGTGCGATTTCAGCAGAATTCACTTTAAAATGTTGTTGTATTGATAACTGAAGCGATTACAAGCTCTGACAACACTTCGGCAGCACTTCGTGGCTTACCGGAAGACAACACCTACAACTCTTTTTGTGATTTCGCTCTTACATCCTATTTATAGGTGAGCAGGTTTCGCTCTTACATACATTGTACACATAACCGAAACCCCAAGACTGACATATGAGCGAAATCATGCTTTGACACATAAACGAAATCAAGATGATGACATATGAGCGAAACCCTATCTAATACAAATTTCACATGCACATTCAACCTATTTTGTCTCATATGTAATGATGTAATGATGACATCACTATTATGATGTCATCATCAAAGATGGTGACATCATCCTCTTTCATATCTGCAACGAGACTGAGACTCGACATAAGACGAAGATGACAGATGAATGCACCAACAATTTAACATTTTTAGATTCAAACACCAAATACCATTTGTAGAAAATCAAGTACAACTTAATGTCCCTGATTTACCACTTGTAAAACGAAATCACTTTTGTGAATTTCTCAAGAAAGATGCCGATTCCTGCTCCACTCTTACCAACCTGGGAGCTCCGGCAAGTCCAGAATTTTAATCAGAATAATAGGCTCCATCCCAGTCACAAACCTGGGATGACTTACCTTTACCTGGTTTCTTTAATTTTTTCTCATAAAATTCTTTTACTCCTTTAACCTTCCCATCAACCATTTTCCAAAAATGTTGTGAATTTTGGAATTAAACACCTTATCAACATCAAATTCTTTCTTTTCAGAATAGAATTGATTTGAAATTTCAACCTTACCAACTTTTTGTATAAAGTTTTCAGCCTTCAATGGTGGAAAATTGACATCATCCATTGGAGGAACTGAATTCTCATCTTTAACCCCAATTTGTGGCTCATCTGACTTTGTGGAATCAGATTCATCGCCAGAAGTTAGCTCCTCTGATTTTGATAAATCAGAATCATTGCTAGACTCATCATCAGATTTCTTAACAACCCACTTTTGGTTGTCAAGATTTGCACTTTTCTTGTAAAACCTCTTTGAACATTCACCAACTTCAAATTTTGAATTTTTGAAAAGTTTAGTTCTCTCAATTGGTGGTTCAAACTCAACCAATTTTTCTTTCAGTTTAGAAACTCCCTGTTTGGTTTGAATTGCTTATGAACATTTCATAGCTAGATGTCCAATTCTACCACATTTAAAACAGGTTCGAGTCTCCTTCTTCTTTTGATCAACCATCTTCTCCATTTCTTCTTGCTTCTTCACAAGGAATTCTTTGTTCGACTGCTTTCTGAACAAATTTTCTTTTTCCTCTTCAGAAGATGTACCTGAAACAAATATCATTTTTGATTTAAAATCTCGAACATATTTTTCATTTTTATAATTTTTTGGTGGAATAAATCCTAATCCTTTCTTTTTGAAATTACCATTATGGTTTGGTTTCTTTCGATAACCAGAACTAGAACTGTAACCCTTTTTCTTGTTTTCTCTTTGTTGAACTCTTGAGGTGTATTTTTTAGGTTTTTCAGAAAGATTTACATCTTTTATTTCAGAAATATTAATTTCTGTCAATTTGAAAACCTTTTTGATCAATTTAGTTTTGACACCTCTTATTGGAAATTCCTCATCAGAATATAATTTGTCGAAATCATTCAATGTATATGCAACTTTGAATGTTTCATCATTCAAATTAGATTTTGATAGAAGAAATTCTTTATTGTAAACCCGTTTCTCCCTTTTGACTGAAGGACTTGACATGTCGGACTTAGACTTTGACTCTGATTTAGACCCCGACTTTGACTCCTCCATTTCATCGTTATCTAACACATGATCCACCACTTTCTTCATCAATTGAGATTGTTGATCAGTGTTAGACGATGTAAAAATGACATCAATATTTTCTGGCAAGTTAACTGAAGACTCCGACTCCCACTGTAAATTTGTTGTCTTTATGATTCTTTCTGAATTTGGATTTCTCGGAGAATATCCATTTTCAAGCGGGGGTGGACACTTGTTGTAACTGACATCTTGTTTCTTACCAGATGTCTTAACTTCTGTATCCTTCTTCTTTTCCTTTTTCTTTTTAGAAGTCCTTTCTTCAGATACTATCTGTTCTTCAGTTACTTCATCATCCTCAAATGCCTTCATGCCTTCAACAGTTGGATAAATCCTGTCAATGACATAAGAAGTACATGAGTAACTTTTTAATAATCGATTAACTCTTTCAGTTTCAATTCTTTGTGTTTCCAGTTTTTGTTCTAGCACAGCACATTTCTCAATGTAATTGTTCACCGCTTTCTACTTTGTCATGAAAGCTCCTTGAAGTGTTTTCATGGCTGTTGCTTATTCATCACTTGATTGATTGTATTGATTCATGGCTTTGTTTCGAACATCGTATGATTCCTTCAACCTGTTCATATTGTTAATCAATCCGCTGTTTTTTATTTTCATGATCTCACAGGTTTCACAATTCACAGGAATCTTTCTTGAATCAACTTCTTCATCAACTTTGAACTTTGGAACTTCCTTTACTTTTCTCTTTATCACTGGAACTTCTTCATCATCACTGCTGACAGGTTTCTTAGCTTTCTTTTCTTTCTTTTTCTTTTGAGCCTTTCCATCATCACTGTCACTCTCTTCCATCATTTTTAAATGAGCTTCCATTCTCCTTGCATAATAATCATTATCATCATCACTATCTTCTTCAACTCGAGCAACAAAAGCTTTGTGATTTGAAGTTTTGTTTGGATCATAATCATCCCAATTGAAATTTGCCCAACTAAAACCTTCTGGCAAATTTTCATCATCTTGATTGATTAGGCATGCTTTATTGTCGGTTGAAATATATTTGTCCCAGCTGAAATTTTCTTGATTCACCAAACATGCTCTCTTAGATGATTCTTCAATCTCCTTCCTGCCATGAGCAGTTTGCATCTGTTGTTGATGTGGCTGTTGAGCAACTTGATGATCAATCGATTTCCGATAGTAATCGTTGTTTCCAAAAGGATTTTGAGCTCCACTTGCTTCGCGGTTTTTGCACTCTCTCTTGAAGTGTCCTTTTTCCCTGCAACGAAAACAAGTGACTTTAGATTTATCAAAGCCTAAAGTAGAAACATTTGCATCCCGGAAATCATCTCTTCCCGTAATTTGTTTGAACTTTTCGGCTCTCCTCAACACACTTGCCAAACAACATTTTATATCCATCAATTCCATCTCTTCAGCATCAATCTGATCGTAATCCTCTTTGGTCAAAATTGGATTCCCGATCCTTCGTGCTACTAAACTTCCATAAGACTCCAACACAGTCCCCAACAAAGACATGTGACTTTTCGCAACTTCTTCAGAATAATCCTGATCATTCTCAAGATTCAATACAATATTGCATTGTAACTTTCTGCCATTCTTGGTTGCTGACACGTTTGGATCAAATGACGGATATGACGAAAAACTCGTTTTGCTGTTTGATCCTTTAGAAGAACCTCCCGATGAACTCTTTGCATTGAAAGCAGTCTCAATCTTTGGTGACATGTTGGTTTTGTCCCTGATACCTCCTTTGTAATAAAGACCGATATCTTGTTCACCATCAAAATCTTTCATTCTTGAGATTTTTCTTTGTTCCATTTCCTAAGCTTCAAGTTTTTTAATGAACTTGCTCAGAGTTAAACTGCTAAACCCTTTCTTATTTCTTAGCATCATAAGGTATGTGCCCCATGTTTCATGTGGCAATGCATCAGCTAGCTTTTCAATCAACTCCTCATTATCTTTTATGATGCTCAACCTCTTCATGTTTGCTAAAAGATTGCAATATCTTTCTATGATCTGCTTTGTGTTTTCATTTTTTAAACCTCGAAATAAATCGAATTCTTTTTTCAAAAGCGACTTTTTGTTCTTGACCATCTCTTGGCTTCCAACAAACTTCGATCTTAATGCCTTCCATATTGAATACGAAGTTCCATTGTGTTGCAATAAAACCAAGATATCTTCCTTAACAGCTTGATGCAATAAACTTGTCATCATTTTCTCATCTTTGTATTTCTTTTTGTCTTCGGCACTTAGATCTTTAATTGCAATAATCTCCTCATCATCAGCCATCGGTCTAACATATTTCGTTTCAACACATTCCCAAGCATCTAAGTAGTTTGCTTGTACCCAATTCTCAAACCGTTCCTCCCAACCCTTATACTCCTCAATGTTCATAAGCTTTGGCGGTTTTTGCATGGTACCCGTTTCATTTTCTAACATTGTGTTCTGTGCAAGAGTAATCGGGGTAACCGGAGTAGCAAATGCATTGTAAAATTCCTCTTCCATGATTCGGTTTTAAGATTTTCTCAAAACAGTCTTTCAAACGGAATTATATTCTCAAACGAAATTACTTGTTCAAACGGAATCAACTTCAAGACAACTTCAAGCGAAATCCTTACTTCAAACGAAATAACCTTTCAAGCGAAATCACACTTTCAAACGATATACCCTTTTCAAACGGAATACCTGATTTCATTTGAACTAACACCCTTTCAAACGGAATTACTAATATCGTGTGAAATTTTCAAACGGAATTACAAGTTGAAGCGGAATTAGCGATTTCAAACGGAATCACTCAAACGGAATACCAGTTTCAAGCGGAATTAAGGACTTATTCCGTATGAAATGCTGCTGACGTCATCATTCTCGAACTGTTTTTCAAACGAAATTACAGATTTTACTAAATTTAGATCTAATTTTAGTCCAATTCTTTCAAGGATTCATTAAAATACAATTGCACACATGTTGTGAGAAAATTAGCCGATTTTAACCGTGAAAAATTGTTTAATTTTGAAAAGAAGGTGTAGAAATCAGAAATTGCAGCTGAATTGGTAAGAACTCTTCCACCTGAGCTCTGATACCACTTGTAGGATCGTTTTCAGACCCGAACGAGTCAATCAGAAGAGGTTTTGCTTGATACGAAAGGCGGAAACAGACGTATCAAGTTCAATTCAGCTAGATATACACTTTAAACTGTCTTTATATTGATTTGACAACGTTTTACAGCGAGTCGACACTTCGGCAGCAGTTCGGTACTGAAACCGGAATCATTACAAATGACAAAGCACACAAGGTATTTATAGGCATGCTAATTTCGTTTGAACCTGTCTCAAACGGAATCACTTTCAAGCGAAATCACTGATTTCGTTTGAAATGACTCAAGGTGAGTTCAAGCGGAATTAACCAAGTGATTTCGTTTGAAATGACTGTTGACCATTTCAAACGGAATTACCTATAAACACATTTTCTCGTTTTCCGTGCTCTAATCTATCTAATACAATACAAGACTCGATACAAGACGAAGTCGACAGACGGATGCACCAACACTTGCCAAGCAATCAATCCTCCTCCTTTTTAACTATAAACCTTTGTAAATATCAAAAGGACTTTTGGGTGAAGGGTTAGGCTTGGGTTGAAGGTAGGTGGTTGGGTTAGTGGTTAGTAGAAAAGGGCGAAAAGCGTAAAAAGCATCGGTTTTCGTAAGACTTTTTATTTTCTTTGCACTTTTTGTTTTGATGAAGCTATTATTCAAACAAAGTTATTTTTGATTAACTTGCTTTTTTATTTCTTTTGCTTCATCATCAACACATTTTTTTTTGAAAAGTCACATGAAAAACCGAGCTTGTTACTAAAACAAAGGGTTAAAAATAAAAAGGTTTTGGTGGGTGAAAGGGTGTTTGGTTTTGGGTTAAGAAATGAAAAGGTTTAGGCTCAAAGGGGTTAACTAGTGGGATTTTAGGTAGGTGGTAAAAAAGAATAATAATGGTGTAGAAATAAAAAAGGGTTAGTCCTAATGCCTCCATCATTTACTTACTCGTGTTTAAGTTGGTAAGGACTGGGAATGTATCGTCGTGGCAAGTTCTAGAGTCATAAGAATCAAGCGGCTATTCACACAAGAAACGGAAGATGAGCATTTAGTTTAAAGATATGTATTTGTATGCTCAATAAAGGCTCAAAACTCACTTTTATGGGAATGGGTTTTTATGTGATCAAGTATATATAATCAAATTTTAACTAAACTTGTCATGCCTTTTCATAATTTTCTTATGTTGGTTCTTTTTATCACGACGCTATCGGTTGTAGATTTGTAAAAATATAACCTTTTTAGAACTTGAAATTCCCAAGTTAAACCTAGACAAGTAAAAAAAAATGAAAAATTTTGAAAAATTTTTGGGGTGATTAGCGGTTCCAATAGAGTTTTGTGTAAGGCTTGTGATTAGGACTTGCAAGATTCAAGGTTTTAGCATCCCCCCCACACTTAAATTACACATTGTCCTCAATGTGTCCCAAAAATAAGTTTTTAGGTTGATTGAATGTGTAAAAAGGTGTCAAAAAGCAAAATTTTATGTTACTGGGCGGCTGGACACGGCCCCGGGGTGTCCGGGCACGGCCCCGTGTTCAGGTGCCAGTAACAAAAAGTTGTAAAAAGAAACAGAAGCCTGGACACGGGGGCGTGTTGGGTGAACACGGCCCATGTCCAGTTTACCTGAACTGGACATTTTCTGCAGAGTGTGCAGCATGGGGCTGTGTTGGGTGGGCACGGCCCGTGCTGAACCTGTTGTAATAAAGAAAATTTGTCGGATGGCCCTATTTTCGTGCATGGGGTGTGGGTTCAAGTTTCCCTTAGTAACCTCCATCATCCTGAGTGTGTTTTATTCCTGAAAATTGAAACTAAACTAGAAAACGTAAAAGTTAATCTAAACTAAAACTATGGATAGTTTTGCGGAATGCCTCCATGGTGCGCCACGTTTATAAGGGTCCTTGGCTAGACCCACCTTATCAGGTGGTTCTGGCTCATCTTCAATTAGGGGGTCGTCATTGCCGAAAGGATATTTCATTGATCGCTCAAGATCGACACTCTTTTTAAATGCCCCTAATTGAATAGATAGATTGTTGTACTTCCGGTTTTTCAAGGCTTCGTGTGTTTTTACAAATGGTCGTCCCAACACTAGAGGAGCGTCATCGAGGATGACAAAGTCGGTTGGGATTACCATTTGATTTGTTTGAACCAAGACATCCTCAACCACACCGATTGATTTTATTACTTTCCGATTGGATAGAAAAATGGGTATTTGAAGTGGAGAAAAATCACTAATACTTAATTTTTTGAAAATGTAGTTGGGTATTATGTTAACGTAAAGATCTTTATCAATTGTGACATTACTAATAAATGAATTTTGAAAAAAACATGGAACCGGTGTAATGTTGATTTCAAATGGATCTTCTTTTATTAGCGATGTTTGATCTTTAGTTAACTTAACACTTGTTGTTTCGTCAATTTTAGTGTTAGTGTTTAACTCTTTTAAAAACTTAGCATGAGTTGGAACTAAACAATGATTTTCAAAAGAAGGTGACAAGAGATTAATTTCTTCAAAATTAGACTCTTCTTGGATTTTAACGTTAACGGACTCACCTTTTTCGTTGTTTAACTCATGTGTCGGTTTTTCACTTATTTGTTCTTCCATTTTTACACCTTCAGTTATTTCTTCTTTAATTAATTCTTCTCTTGCACGGGACTCCTCTTCCCTTGCGCGATATTCTTTTATATAGCGCTCGATAACTTTAAGGTGTTCTAATATCCTATCGGTCACTTCGGTTATAGTAAAAGGATCAGGATTTTCAAAGCTTGAATCCGGTTGTTCGATCCTTTGCTCCTCAAATACCCATGTGAAGTAGATGGTTCACACCATTGTTCTTCATTGTAAGCATATTATGGATAAGGGTCATAATTTGGTTCTTCATAATACTCATATGAGGTGGGTTGTTCACGCCATGGTTCCTCATAATAAGCATATGAAGGTGGTGGCTCATATCTTGGTTCCTGAAAGTATGAGTAAGAAGGCTCATACCTTAGTTCATCAAAATATGAGTATGAGGGAGGAGGTTCATACCTTTGGTCTTCATAGGATGTGTATGAAGTTGATGGCTCGTACCTGGGCTCCTCATAGTAGGTGTATGAAGTGGACGGTTGATATAAGTTACAATATTGAACCGAGTGCGGGTCACCACAATTAGTGCAATAGTTACTCCTATAATCATCCTCCTCATAGGTGTAGTTGTAACCTCCTGAGTATTGATCCATAAGAATCACTCAGCAGACCACAACTAAGTCTCGAGATCAGAACACAAAAATAAAAGCGGAAACAGAGGCTGGACACGGCCCCGTGTTCAGTGGACACGGCCCCGTGTACAGGATCTGTATCTGGGCGTTTTAATTAAAGTTACTGATTTTGTTGAGCACGGGGGCGTGTTCAGTGAGCACGACCCCGTGTTCAAGCTACTGTTACTGGGTGTTTTATGAAAAATATGCAGCACGGCCCCGTGTTCAGTGAGCACGGCCCGTGTTCAACCTACTGTAAATGCAAAACTAAACTAAAATGCAGAAAAATGTGCGCGCGTTTTGAAAAGGTTTTGAAAAACTGATTAGGCCGTCGATTTTAATCTTTCTTAAAATCCTTGTGTCCCCGGCAATGGCGCCAAAAACTTGATGCGTGTGTAGTGTGTATGGTTTTTAATGTATATTTTAAGCCCTTTTACACTTTTTAGCCAAGTTTTAAATTTATAAAACACGATATTTACTAACACTAAACACACATATGGGCAAGTGCACCCATCGTGAGCGTAGTATAGTGTTGGTAAGATACCGAGGTCGTCCAAGGACACAAGAGCTTTTAGTACCGGTTTATCCTCAACGTCTAATCAAATCAAAAGTTTAGAAAAAGGTTTTAAACTAAGAAAAATAAAAGCTAACTAAAATACTGAAAAATAAAATAAAATTAAAAACAGATAGACAAGATGAATCACTTGGCTCCGACTCGTGTATAGTGTAACCTTTGATTATTCCGGCACTTTTGCACTATTTAAGAGATTATCTTAGTTATTGTAGTAGGCCCCTCTTTTGAAGGTGACGTTACCCTCAACCCAGTAGTTTGAGTCAGCAAGGATACAATCCTAAAGGGTCGGATTATTGAAAGATAATTAATTAAGTTATTAATGCGTATTATGCTAGGCCCCTCTTTTGAAGGTGACGTTACCCTCGGCTAAGTAGTCTGAGTCAGCAGGGATACAGTCCTAAGTAGCCGGGTTAAAGTATTAATAGTAGCTTACATATGAGGGGATCAAAGAGTTTGGACCCCCGCCATCCAATACCGGTGGGTATTGAAGGAGGTCCTACTAAATTTGACCCAGGTCCTTGCAGGATCTATACACTGAACAAGGCAAGACTCTTACCAAACCGTTCCCTTAACCCCCGACCAGGTAGCCAAAATACCTCCATATAGACCGTGGAGATATGAATGGTGAAAATCTTTTATTTTATATAGACAGTAAAATATGGACCTTCAACATAAGAAACTAGTTATTAAAGTCATTAATACATAACCAAGTAAAAAGTGCGAAAAGATTAAAAATAAAAATTATTACACTAGACACTTGTCTTCACCAAGTGATGTAAGAGACTTAGGCAAACATGGCCTTTGATTGTCAAGAACTCTTACGATCAATCTTGGATCCCGAGACGACTCACACACTCTATGATGGGCAATGGATGATGGTGGTGGATGATGGTGTTGTGATGGTGGTGGGTGGTGGGTGAAGTGTGAAAGAGGTGGTGTGCTAAGGGATGGTTTGCAAATGAGCCAAGCACCCCTATTTATAGCATGAATAGTGGCTCGGGCACGGCCCCGTGTCCAGTGGGCACGGCCCCGTGTCCATCCTTTTCTCTGTCTTCATTAATTGCAGTTTGTCTGCATTAGTTGACCACGCCCCCGTGTCCACTGGGCACGCCCCCGTGTGCAGAAGCATATCTGTACTATCAAGATTTGCCTAGATTCTGCGAATCTTATAGTTGACCACGGCCCCGTGTCCGCTGAGCACGACCCCGTGGTGGGCGATAGAAGCTTCTATAGCTTTGTCTTTTATGCTGGCACTTGGGCACGCCCCCGTGTTCACTGAGCACGGGGCGTGTTCAGCCTTCTGTTCTCTTGTTTTGCTTGGGAAGATGCTGTCGGAGAGGTCGGGCATGCCACGTTTGTTCCTTTTCTTGTATTTATGTTAGATTTAGCTGCCTTTTTGCTTCTTTTGTTAATTTGAGCTCATTTAATCCTGAAAATACAAAAGGAAGACAAAAGCACACTTTTTCCAACATTAATACTAAAAAAGGGTTAGTTTTATGCCACAATTGATGTAAGGAAAAATTACACTTTTCGTCCTTTATGTTTGTAGCAGGTTGCAATGGATGACCTTTAACTTTAATAATTACAGTCACAGTCCTTTATTTGCAAAACATGTTACACCTTAGGTCCTTTGACCCTAACCTGGTTAAAACTTTTAGTTAAATGAGGTCATGTACAACCTATGTGAGGGCAAAACAGTCATTTAATATAAAAAAAAGAATCTCAAAATTTAAAAACTTATAAATCTAAACTATCATCTTCATCTCCTGCACATTCTCTCTCTCCCCTTTACACTTTCTCTCCCTCTCTACGTATCTGCATCACCCACCACTGTATCTCCACCACACCCCCCACAAAACCCCAACTCAAAACCCTAATCCCCTCCAGCTACAACAACAGCAAGTTCTCCAACCTCCTCCAAAACGTCGTCGCTTCACCATATGTCCTCCTCATCGCCGCCCTCAACCTCAGCCATGAAAACCCACCAACCATTAACTCAGTCTTCGCCAATTTCTTCAACATTTCACAAATGACCGATGACCTCATCAACAACACGTTCAAGGTCTTCCTTCTTCATCACCATCTCTTCAACATTTCACAAGCCCTAGCTTCCTGATTTCAAAATAAGCGTATATGTGATGTTATTGCTTGAAATTAAGTTAGGGCTTTTGTCAAGTAGGATGACAAGAACAAATTGCATATAAGTAAGCCTACCTCAGAGCTCGGCAAGAACGAATTTGAAAAGTTAACCGGAGTTGTTTCTTTTCTGGCGAAGCTTGGGTAAATTGCAGAGAAGAATTTGGATGTAAATTGAGTTGAGACCAGTTGGAGAAGGGTCAGAGGAGTCAAGGTTAGTTATGCATCAGAATCGTAATAGGACTTTCGGATGTTCATTGGGTTACCAGATAGTGACGAAGAGCAATTTATACGCGATGAAAACTTGGTAGTAGGTTGGTTTTGGGTGCCCTAATTTCACCAATCCACAGGTTATAATTCAATTCACTCATTAAAATCATCAGCTTTCACCTGGATTTTGTTTCAGTATTATGATTTCATAGCTGATTTGGTTACATCTTGTTTGAATCATGTTATAATTCAGCTTACACAAATCAGAACTAGTAGTTGTTGTTTTCGTTTGGATTTTGTTTGAATCGAATAGTGATTGTTTGGCGGTGGGTGAGTGACAGTTGGTGGTGGCTGGATTTGGTGGTTGGTTGGAGAGGGAGAGCTAGTTGAAATAGACAAGGGGTAAAATGACATAAATGGCCTCACATGAAGTGCACATGCTCTGACTTAACATAAAATTTTAACCTGGTTAGTGTTAAAGGACGAAAGGTGTAATGAGTTTTGCAAATAAAGGACTGTGACTGTAATTATTAAAGTTAAAGGTCATCCATTGCAACCTGCTACAAACATAAAGGACGAAAAGTGTAATTTATCCTTGATGTAATTTATATGTTGCATTTTGCACACATCAAATACCCCCACACTTGAATCTTTGCTTGTCCTCAAGCAAAAGTCTTTATAATGTGGCTTTACACTCCCAAATGGAATAGGTAGAAGAGAAGGTTTTTTGGGCTTGTCATAGAGTGTCGGGATTTCCAAGATTCTTTATCAAGTTTTATTTTTATTTATTTACAATCCTATTCGTCATGAGTTATTTAAAACTTTTCAAAAGATAAATAACTTATTAGGGCATAACATGCCTTTTTAAAATTCCATTTATATACAAGTTCACATACCTCACGGGGGATCACTCAACACTCGGCCGAAGATGTATTTTAGTGAATCACTCGAGAGCGGCATGGAACTTACTCCTACCATAGGCTTGCCAAGCAATCAATCCTCCTCTTTTTTAACTATAAACCTTTGTAAATATCAAGAGGACTTTTGGGTGAAGGGTTAGGCTTGGGTTGAAGGTAGGTGGTTGGGTTAATGGTTAGTAGAAAAGGGCGAAAAGCGTAAAAAGCATTGGTTTTCGTAAGCCTTTTTATTTTCTTTGCACTTTTTATTTTGATGAAGCTATTATTCAAACAAAGTTATTTTTGATGAACTTGCTTGTTTATTTCTTTTGCTTCATCATCAACACATTTTTTTTTTAAAGTCACACGAAAAACCGAGCTTGTTACTAAAACAAAGGGTTAAAAATAAAAAGGTTTTGGTGGGTGAAAGGGTGTTTGGTTTTGGGTTAAGAAATGAAAAGGTTTAGGCTCAAAGGGGTTAACTAGGGGGATTTTGGGTAGGTGGTAAAAAAAATTGTTAGAAATAAAAAGGGTTAGTCCTAATGCCTCCATCATTTACTTACTCGTGTTTAAGTTGGTAAGGACTGGGAATGTATCGTCGTGGGCGATAGAAGTTTCTATAGCTTTGTCTTTTATGCTGGCACTTGGGCACGCCCCCGTGTTCACTGAGCACGGGGCGTGTTCAGCCTTCTGTTCTCTTGTTTTGCTTGGGAAGATGCTGTCGGGGAGGTCGGGCATGCCACGTTTGTTCCTTTTCTTGTATTTATGTTAGATTTAGCTGCCTTTTTGTTTCTTTTGTTAATTTGAGCTCATTTAATCCTGAAAATACAAAAGGAAGACAAAAGCACATTTTTTCCAACATTAGTACTAAAAAGGGTTAGTTTTATGCCACAATTGATGTAATTTATATGTTTCATTTTGCACACATCAATAGTTGCACAATAGAAACAGAAAAAAAGGATCAGTTATCCTCAAAAGAGACAAAATCTTCCTATGATCCTTCTATAAGGATGTTATATCCTACCATGGGTGGTTCACTTCTTGGGAAGGTCTTTTCCGTCCGGAATAGAGTCCCTCCTAACAAAAAAGAAACGATTTTTCCAATGGGTATCGTTTTTGTGGTTTTGAGGATTGGATGAGGATCACCAGGTTTGTGTTTAAACAAGAAGCGGTGTGAACCGTGGCTAACAAGATTATACAACTCGGCCAACTCCGACATTCCTATTTCTATGCCCTCTTGTTCGATGATGTTCTCTATGGTGTACAGAACTCTCCACATCATCGGCATGGCTTGTATGTAGCAGATGCCGGTGAGTGCAAAGAAGGATTGGGTAAAAGCAGGGAAAGGATAAGAGAATCCTATCAAGAAGGGGGTGGCCAGAAAAGCAACCCAGGTGTCGGAGATACAGTCACTCTTCATAGAAGAGTCGAAAGGTTTGAAAACAGCATCCACCGGGAAGCAATGGCGGATTCGATCGATCTCCGGGTCAGTGAAGCGGCAGAGTTCAGACAAAGGAGTTTTGATAACGCCTTGGCTTTTCAAGGGACTATCCTTCTTAGGATCCTTGGCAGGAGAGGATCGTAGCTTCATTGTGGCTTTGAGATTTCGAAGAAATAGGAAATCAGAATAAGAAAATGCAGAGAGAAGGAAGAAGAGAGATACCTGTTTCGATCTCCGAATGAGGATTTAAAGGGAAAGTAACGCACGAATTTAAATGCCTCTTGATCCTTATCTCTAATTTTGAATTTATAATGATGATCTGTAGGTAGTCATGTCGCTGACGTCAGGATTGCAACGGCTAGTCAGATGATAACGGCTATATTTACGTTGGCTAGTTCGTTCGAGATAAGGCAGAAAAATATGACTCATCAAATTGTATTTTATTCCTCATATTTTGGGGGCAATTGTTAGGCATGGATTTTCTAAACCTAAGGATCATGGATCCTCAAGTGCAGCCAAGATCACGGATCCTCGATTTCGTTTGAATTAAGGATCCTCAAAAGACGTTGCAGGTTTAAGGATCCAGGATCCTCATTATTATCCTTATACTAACGGTTGTTTCCATTGTATTTGAACTTGATTTACAGGAGTATACGAATGGGACTTGGTCTTGCCGAGATTCTTGGGGAATATACTCCATTATTCTGCATGTGCATAGCTTGTATGACCGTTATGGAAGTCATGGGTAGCTAGCACAATTTGTGGATTGTTTGTTATTTAGTTTATTTCCATTTTTAAAAGGGGATAACGAGCTTGATAGTTAGAACAGTTAGCAAACACACACACTCGAAAACTCTCTGCAACTTATTGGCGATTACATACATTTTGCACGCTAGTGATCCTTATAACAAGCTTGTTATCATCCCAAATTGTAACCTTTACTTGTTTAATATAGTTGGTGATCGGTAGTTTCCATCACCCGAGGTTTTTTATGCCGGAGATCATATATTGATCAAGGGCTTTTTCCTCGTATAAATCCTTGTGTCTCTTGTTCATTTCGTTTACAAGTTGTTCATACATTCGTTTATTTATTCAAGCATCACACCTCAAAAAATAAGATTTGGTTGCATTATCCTAGTCTGATTTTTGACCAAAACAAGTAATATATTGAAATAAACTTCTCTTAAATTTATTAAACATAATATTTTGTAATTAAAGGATGGATCAATAAAAGATTTATAGAAAATAAATTAATCAAATATTAGTTTTCTGGACTCATGGGAACAATTTCATTTTTCACTAGTGGGTTGAACCATATGGGTTTAAAATATTAAAACTTAACTCTCAATTTATTGTATATTATATTATTATTCAAAGAAGTATTATAATAATTAATACAAGGTTTGATGTTTCAAAAGTTGATTCTAAATATATTGAGTAGTTAAGTAAATACATGTATATGCATATATATCTCAAACAATAATAATAGTAATTTATTTAAAGATATTATAATATTAATACTATAATTTGATCTTTAAATAAACTATATAAAGGATAAGTGTATTAAATACACATTTGAGTCAATTATCTTTATGTGGGGTATCCATTTTAATTCTCGCTTGAAAATGAACCGATAACTAGAACGTTTAGGAAAATTTAACGTGTCAGGAAAAATAAATACTAAATTATTGATTTATGTCGGGTAAGAAGAGATGTTTTCATTTTGTTATATATTTACTTCTAAAAATTAATTATCTAACGTCTTTTATATATACCAATTGTACAAACCATTAGAACCATCTTTTCTCTTATTTTATAAAAAATAAAATTTATTTCTTTTATAATAATCTAAATGATAGAGGATAAAAACATGATTATTTATATATTATTATAAAAATATTTTGAACATACACTTTCTTTGAATTATGTTAAAGTTTTAAAGGTATAAAATTTTACATGTATCCTACATAATATAAACTTTATTTTACTTTATATACACGTGTAAATATATAAAATATATAAACATTGTTTAAATGTATTATAATGTGTATATATTTCAAATAGAATTGTAATGCATTTAAAGTACTTTTATATTATCCTATATTATCCTATATTAATAATAAAAGCCAATGAATAGTGATTATATTTAGTTCTTATGAATTATAATAATAATAATGAGTATTATTATTATGATTATTATAACTGTATTTTTTTTCATTTTATTTATATTAAAGTTGGCTTTTATGGAGCAAAATGATTATTATAGGGTGTTTTATTTCTATAGGAAAAGTTTAGTCAGTTTTGGTTATAACAAAATGTATATGATTTAAACTAGGATACATTTTTAGAACTTATATAACCTTAATGTTTACAATGTATATTTGTGTATATCTATATATGCTTACAATTGTTTTATAACATGAATTTGAATATATATATTGTAGGATCGTTTGCACAACCAAAACGTGTCGTTTAGAAGAGTTCTTGTCAATACGAGAGGAGGAAACTAACGTATCGACTTTGAAACAGCTTGATATACTCTCTAATTGTCTTTTAGATTGATATAACAGCTTTTTACAGGCAGTAGACACTTCAGCAACACTTTGGCTCTGGAATCGAAAAGTTACAAATGAAATGAACAGGACCACTATATATAGGCAACTCATTCCATGCGAAATGGGCAAGACCCATTTCGTGCGAAATGGACAGTGTCCATTTCGTGCGAAATGGTCACAATCACACTTTTCTCGTATTTCGTGCCCTGATCTTTCTAATCTAATACAAGACTCGATACAAGACGAAGTCGATAGACATATGCACCAACAGACTCCCCCTTGGATGTTGACGAACTCTTTAGTGTCGAGTTTTCGGTATATCACATCTTCAGTCTTAATCAGTCCTCGTGCTCTTCCAAAGTATCTGACAATGTAAGCATCCTCAATCTCTAACTCTTCTAGAATCTCATCCTGACTCTATTTTCTCTTTGATCAGATCTCTTGATTCCTTAAGTTCTTCATCATCAACAACTAATCTCCCCCTTGGATGTTGATCTACTACTTTTGTTCCAAGATCGTGACCTGGCTTATATTCTGCTCAGGTTTAGACACGGGGATCTGTACAAAACTCTACCCAGAAATAAATTTCACGAATTTAAAATTTGACAAATTTAATCTCTGCTTATCACATGCAGAATCAATTTTCAAACCATCACTTGTAAATATCATTCAAAATGATTTAACATTTATAAAAACTGATGACCACTTGTAAAAATAATATTAAAATTTGACATTTTCATTTCAAAATCTTTTCTCACTTCAAATATTCCCCAAACCTTTTGTTCATTATGTTTAGCACTCGGAATTTTGAAAAACAGCTTTCCAACATCAGTTGTCGAAAATCTTTTTGGATTTTTTTTAATGAAATACAGAAAAGAAATATTTACAAACAATAATTTTTGTGAGTTTGTGTAAGAGGATCATATCAGTTTTTGAGACAAATCACCAAAACCGTTAAGCTTTAAACATTTTACGTTCTAAACAATTCACTTAGATTGTCAGTATACTGATCCACTTAAATTTTCACACAAAGTTCAACTGTTTCGAGATACAAGATTAATGTTTTAAAGACTTAAACTTATTTGCGTGTCCCACCTCAGAATATACTCCCGTATCCAGACTCCTATATTCAGTCTTACAGGTTAATGTACACTAGTGATATCTGTAAGGAGTTAAATGTGAGACCATGAGAGCTCAGGCTATTGCTTCCGCAAAATCAGAGAGATGATGGTTCGCTTTTCGGTGGGTTCCCTTTAGAGAATCTTTTTTTCAACAGCACATGATTAGCATTTTTCAATGTTTCATCATTTTTTATGCTGAGGGCGGGCTTTAAGATTAAAGCAATGCAAAGTATTATACGAGGACTAGGCTATTGCTCCCGCAAAATCAGAAGTCCAGGTATAATACCCCAGATATCACCACGCACAAAGACCTAGTATGTCAGAAATAGAAAGCCTTTCAAACAAGATTTCAGGGGTTACCTATATATCCGAGAGATGTTCCCCCCGAAATAAGCAAGTATGATATTTAGGTTTATATCTCGACAACAATCTACTAAGCGTGTAAAAACCTACTGGCACATCATCAGTGAGACTATTTATCACATTTGACTTTCCAATTCTTTAGCGTGCTGTGATAGTCCATTGATGTACTATCATTTCCTCTTTTTCACAACAAAGCTCATTTTTTAATTTTATCATGTTTTTGACTTTTTTCAAATTTTCCAATGTTTTTGGATTTTTTGAAAATTTCTTACTCCCCCTAAAATTTAAAACCATTTTTTTTAAATTGAAAACAAAATGTACAAATAAAGTGACAACTGTTGTAAATTGCTTCAAATCGCCATCCACTTGGCATAAACAATCAGAACTCCCCCTGACAATAAACTATTTTCCCATTATGATTTCAAAACACTTAAGTTTGTTTTAATCAAATGGTTTTTCCAGAAAATAAGTTTTGTTGATTTCACTTGTAAAATCGGGGATAAACTCATTACATTGTTCTTTCAGCCATTTTGGATGAAAAGTAAATCAAGTTCAATTTAATGACCTTGATTAACCACTTGTAAGTGAAACACCTTCTTCAACCACTTGAAGATACACACATCAACCATACCATTTGTAAAATAGAAATATGACAATATTCAAGAAAACTACCACTTCTTGGTCGAAATATCACAAATGTGAATTTCTCAAGAAAGATGTCGATTCCTACTCTACGATTACCAACTTGGGAGCTCCGGCAAGTCAGGATTTTTACATAAGAAAAACAGACACCCAAAACTGACTATCTTTAGGTGTAACCTGTTCAGTCTCACTCGAGGTTTGAACATTCCTTTTTTCTTTATAAAAATCTTTTACCCCTTTGACCTTCCCATCGACCATTTTCCCAAAAATATGTTTCACTTTTCCATTAAAAGCTTTTTCGACATCAAATTCTTTCTTGTCAGAATAGAATTGATTCGAAATTTCCACTTTGCCAACTTTTGATTTTAAATTTTTAGCCCGCAATGGTGGAAAGTCAACGTCATCCATTGGCAGTACTGAATTATCACTTTTAACCTCAACGTGTGGCTCCTCTGACTTTGACGAGTCAGATTCATCGCCAGATTTCAGATCAGATTTCTTAACAACCCACTTTTGGTTGTCAAGATTCACTTTTCTCTTGTAAAACCTTTTCGAACATTCGCCAACTTCATATGTTGAGTTTTTAAACACTTTGAATTTTTCAGTTGGTGGTTCAGTCTTATCAACAACTTTTTCTTTGAGTTTAGAAACAACTTCCTGTTTTGTGTTGGTTGCCTTTGGACAATTCCATGCGATGTGACCAACTTCTTGACATCGATAACAGGTTCTTGTCTCCTTTCTCTGATGAACTCCATTCTTCTTTTGTTTCTGTTTTTCTGCAAAGAACGCTTTGTTCGATTGCTTCCAGAATGAGCTCTTTTCTTCTTCTTCTTCCGAACTTGCTCCTGAAACAAATACAGTTTTTGGTTTATAAGTTTTCTCATTTTTATGATTTTCTGGTGGAATAAACCCCAATCCCTTCTTTTTGAAATTACTGTTATGGTTTGGTTTCTTTTGATAACCAGAACCAGAACTGTAACCCTTTTTCTTGTTTAACCTTTGTTGAACTCTTGAGGTGTATTTTTTAGGTTTTTTAGTAAGATTTATATCTTTTATTTCAGAAATATTAATTTCTGTTAATTTGAAAACCTTGTTGATCATTTCAGTTTTAACACCTCTTATTGGAAATTCCTCATCAGAATATAATTTGTCAGAATCATTCAAAGTATATGCCACTTTGATTGGTTCGTCATTCAAATTAGATTTTGATAATAGAAATTCTTTATTGTAAACCCTTTTAACTGACGACTTTGGACTGTCAACTGATGATGAACTCGAACTCCAGGATTCGGACTTTGACTCGAACTCCTCATCTTTATCCAACACTTGATCGACCACTTTCTTTATTAATTCAGACTCATGATCAGTGTCAGACGATGTGAAGGTGACGTCAATGTTTTCTGGTAACTCATCAGTTGTTTCAGACTTTAATTTTATATTGACCGCCTTTTTAACTTGCTCCTCATTTGGTTTTCTGGGAGAATAACCTTCCCATATCAGAGGCGGACACTTGTTATAATTTGCATTTTGTTTCTTGCCAGTATCCTTCTCTTCAGTCTTATTTTCCTGAAATGCTTCAAAACTTGCAACAGTTGGATAAATTCTATCAATCAAATAATCAGAACTTGAATAACTTTACAACAATCGTCTGATTCTTTCATTCTCTATCTTTTCTATCTCCAACTCCTGCTTCAATTTTGCACACTCCTCAATATAGTGATTGATAGCCTTCTGTTTTGACATCATCACTGCATTCATCATGGTTAAGGCATCTTCTCTTTCTGAGTTTGTCTTTTGCAGGCTATTCACCATTCTGTTTAACTCATCATACGATTCTTTAACATACTTAACATCAAACAATAATTTTTCTTTCATCTTATCAAGCTCACTAATCTTCTCATCTTTCTCTTCACAATGTTTGCATGATTCCAAACATTTTAGACAAGATTTCATGATCTCAATGATTTTTTCAACTTCGATTATCTTTTCAACTTCAACTACCTTCTCATCTTCAACCACCTTCTTAGTAACTTTAACTTCTTCAAACTTTTCAGACTTCTCTTCCTGAACAACATTCTTGCATTTTACCTTTTTCTGTTCTTTTGCTGCTCGTTTCTCCTTTAGCATCTCCAGTCTATCTGCAAAATAAAATTTAAAGCTTTCAGGAGATAATTGAGTTTTCCAATGTTTATTTGTATTTCTTCTTCATCATCACTGTTATCAGCTGATGATTGATCAAATACTGTTGTCTTTTCTGAGCTTTCTTCTGATGAGACAGACTCTTCATCTTGACTTTTCTCATTGTTAATAACCATATCCATCCACTCTTTCATCAAATCTGGTTCTTGAACTATTTGTGCAATAAAAGCTCCAAGCTTGGAATCAGCCGGAATGTATTTGTCCCAGCTAAAACCTTCTGCCATTTTTTCATCATCTTGATTAACCAGATAAGCTTTCTTCTTTCCTTCCTCAATAGCATTGGATGATAATGGTTGTTGAGCAACTTGTTAATATATAGCTTTCTGATAATAATCATTATTCCCGAACGGATTCTGAGCTCCACCTGCTTCTCGATTGGTACATTCCCTCTTGAAATGTCCTTTTTCCCTGCATCGAAAACAAGTAACTTTAGATTTATCAAAACCTAAAGTAGAAACATCAGCATCGCGGAAGTCATCTCTTCCTGTAATCATCTTAAATTTCTCAGCTCTCCTCAAAACACTCGCTAAACACCACTTAATATCCATAAGCTCCATTTCCTCAGCATCGATCTGATCGTAATCATCTTTTGTCAACATAGGATTTCCGATCCTTCCTGTAACCAAACCCTCATATGATTCTAATACTTTAGCTAGTAATGCCATATGACCTTTAGCGACTTCTTCAGAGAAATTTTGACCATTCTGAAGATGCAACGCGATGTTGCAGTGTAACACATGACCATTACTATTGTTTGAGCTTTGGAACTGATTATTTGGAGTTGAAACATTTGGATTAACACTTGAGTATGAAGAAAATCCACTGTTGCTGATTGGACTTTGATTGACTGATCCGGATGAGTTTTCTGCACTAAAAGCTGTTTGGATCTTCGGACTTGCTTCAAAATTCTGAACATTACCTTTGTAATACATCTTGATATCTTGTTGACCACTCGGATTGTTCATTCTAGCAATCTTTTGTTGTTCAAGATCTTGTCCTTCAACTTTTTCTATGAACTGAGAAATTGTCAATTTATCATATTCTCTAGTGTTTTTTAAGATCATCAGATATGTACCCCATTCTTTCTGAGATAAAGCATCAGCTAATTTGTCAACCCATTCTTCTCGATCTTTGTTGATATCCAACAGTGACATTGATCGAACTAAATGACAATATCTCTCAATCAGCTTCTTTGTAGTTTCACTCGGCAAGCTAGTAAACAAATCGAATTCTTTCTTTAACAATGATTTCTTACTCCTGATCATCTTCGTACTTCCCTCAAACTTAATTTGAAGTGCTTCCCAAATCGAACGTGAAGTATTGTCGTGTTGAAGTAATATGAAGATGTCTTCTTTCACAGCTTGCTGAAGTAGACTGATCATCATTTTTTCTGCCCTGTACATATCTCTCTCTTTATCCGACAATTCAGAAATAGTTTTGATAACACCCACACCTGTACGAGGTTTAACATACTTATTTTCAATACACTCCCAAGACCTCAAATGATTTGCTTGAACCCAATTTTCGAATCGGTCTTTCCAACCATAGTATTCTTCAATGCCCATTAGCTTTGGGGGTTTTTGCAAAGTTCCTGTTTCATTTTCCATGTTTACGCTCTGAGCAATGGTAACAGGAGTACCCGAGGCAGTAGCAAACGCGTTGTAAAACTCTTCTTCCATGTTTCGGTTCAATGTTTCACAAAAAACAGCCTTTCAAACGAAATGGAAACTTAACAACCAATCTCAAGCGAAATGGACAATCACACGATATGACCCCTTCACACGAAATGATCCTTTTGATGCAAAATGGATGATTTCGTACGAAATGGATGATTTCGTACGAAATGATAAACTCTC
This sequence comes from Helianthus tuberosus, assembly GCA_030545235.1. Classification (NCBI taxonomy): domain Eukaryota; kingdom Viridiplantae; phylum Streptophyta; class Magnoliopsida; order Asterales; family Asteraceae; genus Helianthus; species Helianthus tuberosus. Next base: position 159,209,835 of record CM060444.1, read on the forward strand.
AATGATTTCGTGCGAAATGGGGATGTTTTCACATGAAATGAGCTATTTCGTGCGAAATGGAACAAATGCTTGTCAATCCGTGCGAAATGAAACCAATTTCAAGCGAAAAGAAACAACACTATCCAATCCGTGCGAAATGAATTGCTGATGTCATACTTTCGGTCTGATTTTAGTCAAATTGAATAGGTTTTAGGTTGATATTAGGTCTAATTCTTTCAAGGATTGTTTAAAACAGTATTATGCGTGTTATATGTGAAATTCAATCCATTTTAACTGTAAAATCTTGTTAATTTTGAAAAAGAAGGTGTAGAAGTCAGAATTTATGGCGAAATCAAGCTGATTTGGTAAGAACTCCTCCTCCTGAGCTCTGATACCACTTGTAGGATCGTTTGCACAACCAAAACGAGTCGTTCAGAATAGTTCTTGTCAATACGAGAGGCGGAAACTAACGTATCGACTTTAAAACAGCTTGATATACTCTCTAATTGTCCTTTAGATTGATATAACAACTTTTTACAGGCAGTAGACACTTCAGCAGCACTTCGGCTCTGGAATCGAAAAGTTACAAATGAAATGAACAGGACCACTATATATAGGCAACTCATTCCGAGCGAAATGGGCAAGACCCATTTCGTGCGAAATGGCCTTGTTCCATTTCGTGCGAAATGGTCACAATCACACTTTTCTCGTATTCCGTGCCCTGATCTTTCTAATCTAATACAAGACTCGATACAAGACGAAGTCGACAGACATATGCACCAACATATATATATATATATAGAAACGGGATCAGGAGAGAACGATGAAAAGTGTGAGAATGGATTCTGGCCCAACACGTGGTAGGGAGCGCTAATTGTTATGCCGGGGTACGATTGTCATTGTCCACTTCCCGCTAAACAATGGCGTTGTGATTCTTTTGCCCAAAAATAATTAAATATATATGGCGTTTTCATCTTTATGCTAGTTTACATGACGTTTTTTTTAAAAAGTGTATTTTTTACGAATGGCGTTTATGTTTTAATGGTGTTTTCATCTTTATGTTTGTTTTTTTCATGGCATTTTTTTAAAAAGTATTTTTTTTACTAATGGAGTTTATGTTTTAATGGCGTTTTATTGATTTCCTATAGATTTGGCATTTTTGTGTTTTCTACTTGTCTTAATTTACTTTTTTTAACCCTTTTTTTAATGTTGTTTATGTTTTAAATGGTTACTATTTGTTAATTTTTCTAATCATGGTGTTTTCTTTGATTTGCACAAATACGGTAGTAGATCACACAACCAAACATGTAGATGTAATAATGTAAAGAGTAAAACACGATAGTCAACATTAAAATACATGGTGTTTAGCTAATCTACATATTCTAACATTCGTTTTGCTATTCTCTCGTCTGCTTTGTCAAACAACTTACGTATTCTTTCTCCCCCTAAAGCCATGAATGTATTTTGACAACTTGTCAGTAGTTTTATGTTTTCATTTTCGCTATGAAAAAGGATTTTTCCAATGTATTTTACCCTTAGTTCATTTAGCTGTCTTTGTTGGAGTTGATTTGTTTGCCAAACCACTTTTCCAACTAGCTCTATCCCCCATGTATGTTTCCATATGATCAGTGGCCCTGTGTAATGCTTTTTGGGAGCCTATGCGGTTTTGGCGTGTTGCAAGCATTGGATGATATAACTACACTAGTTCATTTGGTTTATTTGAACGTTTGGTGTAACATTGTGCAAGAATTGTTTGTTGACGACTGCATTGTCAGTTGCATGCCCCATTATAGTGAAGAATGCTACAAGGAAATTTAGGCAGAAGTCTCTCCCAAAGCCATGCATCAAAGGCAAAACATTTTCAAAGTATATCTTCACAGTTGGTCTGTTAACCCAACCCAACCCTCGGAACTGTGCTTTCCACTCAGCCACCACGTGGTCTTTAGCTGTTGGTCTTTTTTTCATGTTCACGGGCACCCTTCATTAATATGTATGGTATGGTTGCCAACGTTTAGGGTGTTTGTCTTTTCTTTATAATTTTCAACCAACCAGTATGCAAGCATTGTCCGTACGATGTCTATTTTCAACCTTAGTGTAGCACCAAACCCCATTTGGTGTACTGTCTGTCTTTGATTTTCGTTTAGATTCAAAAACGATCCAGTCAAGTTTGTAGGTTTTACTCTTGACAAGATCCTAGCCCCACTGAACTCATGATATGGTTCTTCCTCAACCTCCACATTCTGACTTAATGCCTTCCTCTTATTGGCGTTTTAGGCCTTTCCAGTATGGACATTTATTCTAAATGTTAACCTCTCTTCGCCTGTAAAAAATGATGTCATGGCGTTTTAATAGTATAATTTAACATAACTATGATACATTTATGGCGTTTTATAAATCAATAAGAGATTATAGTTGTTGAATAACTCAATAACAGTTAAATGGCGTTTATAACAGAAACCATACATTTTTTGGCGTTTAGTAACAAAGCTATGACAGGATTCATGTGCTGTGGCCTTTAGTAACAAACGATACATATTTTGGCGTTTTGGCAACAAAGTATGAAAGTGTATTTTTACATCACGAATAGTAACATTTTGTGTACCATGTCCTCTTGTTGTCTTCTTTCATTGCTCCTTCGTTTTTTGGCGTTTTGGAGCAGATGACCATTCCCCTTCCCCCCTTGTAGAAACTGCAAATTTTTGTTAAAATTAGAACGCCCAAAGCAGCATAAACTAGCACAATGTATATCGAAGTTAACTCACTATGTTTTTTTCCTCTGGATCTGGTTTGATCTATTGACGCCATAGTTTTTGTTGTTTCGCGTTTTCTAGGGTTTTCGCGTTTTACGTTGGTTTTGGAGAGGTTTTTCTAGGAAGTATATATGTTTCGTTCAGGCTTTGATGTGTTTTGTATATGGACATTTACCTTTTTGCCCGTATGGAAGCGCGCCACACTAATAAAAGTAATATTTATTTACAAAAATGCCACCGCGTCATGTAGTCCATAGATTGTTTTGATCTGACGGTTCCTAATCGTTCTCATCGTTCTCACACTTTTAGTCGTTCTCTCTAAATTATCACCATATATATATATATATATATCTTAGTGTACATAAAATCTAGATAGTTTTATGTGTATTATTATAGTAATATTTAACTTGTAATGAAAGATTCCAATTAATGGCATTCTCTCTGTTTATTTAGAAAAATAATATTAATATTATTTAGTTAATTAATAGAATAGTTTGATAATATATATTAACATGTAAATGATTAACCGTAAGATTATATATAGCAATCATGTATGAAAATCAAAAACTTTCGTTTATCCTATTAAATTTTTTTTTTCATCAATATAATTAATAGTATTATATTACTAAAATATTAAAAACTAATAATAATATAATAAAAATAATATGTTAACTCATTATTATATTATACATACTAGGTCAGTTTATCTGTTTTTTTATATATATGTTCACAATATATATTTTTTTATATTACTAAAATATATTTTTACATTTTATATTCATTGTCTGGGAGGTGGTATATTTATATTAAAATAAAATATTAAATATTTAACCCTATGGAATCTATGGAATGAATATAGGGCTATGTTTTATAATATATAAACTTACGTTAATATAAATCTATGCTATAAAACTATAGACCATAAAGTGTAATTCTAAATAGAGAAGTGCCTGCTTAGTTAAAACATAACGTACGTGTTATATTTTATTAGAAATATAATACACATGCCTAGGTAGCCTATGGGTACATTTAATCATATTGGTCACTCATATTGTGAACTCAAAACATAAGAATCATAATATGAATATTAAGATTTATCTACACAGAATAACACATAATTTATTACATTAATTTCCTAACATAATGGTTAAGTTTTAGATATTAAAAGAACACCTAAATGGCTTAAACCAGTGGCTCTGATACCACCTTCTGTCACAGCCCCCGACCCCATCCTGGGAGCGGGAGCCGCGAACCAGTCAGATGGTATTGGTGTTTATTAATTTGGCAGTGGAAATTTTCATCAGTACCGTAGTTAGGAAATATTTTTATCAGAGTTAAACACCAAAATGTTTAAAATAGATAAATGGGATAAAACCCAAGTTTTCCTTACAATACATTTATAGGGATAAACTCTATGTATTGAAATTAAAATCTCCTTTTTATTTAGGTAACTTTTATAGCCACTTTTCTAAGCCTTCAGTGCTCTCCAGCTAGCTTCTATTAGCTTCATACTAAGTTACCAGAAACGCGTTTTAAAAAGTTTTATCAGCAAGAAATCTTGGCGAGTGAATCCCAATTTAATCAAAACAAGTACTATCATTTCACAGTATTGAGAGCGATTACAATGTTTATATCTACACAATTACTCATTCAGTACTGCAATCCTGACTGGTGGGTCATATTACACATTGGCTAACTCTTTGTCCAATGGTAACGTGTTCCACATTTTGTATACAAAACCCCAACATACCGGCAGTAATTGAAGAATTACAAAGACTCAACCACTGCTATTTATAATTTAAAATAAATAAAGGTTTTGTGAAAATAGTTTACAAAAAGGAGATTACTCACATTGCTACTTTAGGTTTTTTCTTTGATTTCCTGGTTATAATCTATTAATTAAACAATGCACACGCGTTAGTATATAACCCAAATTTTACATTAGTTATACCCTCCCCGAGACAGAACTCCAACGACTACGTCAGGCAGGGCCTCGACAGCCGTTACGGAGCACTAGATCAATCGGGTAGCGTATCTAATACGTAACCGGGGGTTATGATACTTACAACGAGGCAGAGCTTCGCTAACTAGGGGGTATAATGCCCGAGCAGAATCCTATTAATTCAGAATTGAGAGAGAGAATCGAGTTATGAGCGAATTGTGAACTAAAGCCGATCTCATCTATTTATAGGGCTGATCCGCCACTTTCTCGCACCCCGCGAGAGTTTTAGTGAGGGCTTTCGCGGCCCGCGATGGTTTACGGTAGGCCCTAGCCTCGGTTAGTCACCGGTATAGGCTTGTCGGGTGTCACGCCACGTGTCGGGCTGGGGTACGGCCTAGTGTCAAGGGGTCGCGTCCCGCGACAGACTCACTTATCTGTGTCGCGCCCCGCGAGCAGCCATATATATTTGTTTTTATTTAATTTTTGTAAAATAAAGGTATTTCAAGGCCGTTTTTCGTACACGGGGTATATTTTAGGACGTCTAGGGGTGTCATGGGTGTTTTAGGAGGGTTGTTATACTATTTAATAAAATATATAATGTACTCGTGTTAAGTATAGTAACCCAATTCACTTTATCCCTACGTCACGAGACAGAACCCCAACGAACTTAGTCGGGCAGAGCCTTGACATGCGTTACGGGGCCCTAAATCAATCGGACAGGGTATCTGTGATCAGGGGTTAAAACATTTAAAACGGGGCAGAGCTTTATTATTATTATTATTATTATTATTATTATTATGAAGTGAATGAAAAAGAATATACATATATAGAGGGATGGCGAGAGAGTAGCCAGAAGAATATTTTGAACAATTTGAATGTTTGCACTATGCTTCTATTTATACTATTTTGAAAGTTTGGAGTGCAAGTAAAATGGACAGTCATACATACATGCGTCAACATTCAAATTAAAATTGTTTTAAATTTAATATTATTTTATTTAAATGTGGCACGTACATATCTATATATTAAAAGTAAAGTTGATTTTTGTTTTTTTTTTCTTTCAAAACTCACGTACTTACATATATGATATGTAAGTTTATTTAATTATTATATATATATATATATATATATTATAATTAATTCAGCTGTTTCATTTATTCGGCGTGTATAACTTCTAAAATGTGCCGTTTTATAAAATAATGAATATGTCATTAGAACGAGAATAATCTTATCTACATTTTGAACCAAGTTTTATTAAAAACGGAGTATGTTAAAATATATTGTATTTTTATAACTTAATTATTAAACGGTTCCTAGGCCCGTCCAGGTACTTCATATTTCTAATAGTCAACTTACCCATAATCTATCCGTTTAATAACATACTTTATCTTAAACTTTATAAATAAAATTTTGGGAATGTTACAGTGTAGGAAGTGATCTGAGTCATCCGATGGGTGCGTTTAATGGTTGAGATCAAGTCAGTGACATTTTTGTAATATTTGTATGTCCTTAATTAATTGTCACAATAAGTTAGAGGTAGTCTGGTCATTTTACATGTTTTAAATCAGTCAAATAACTGTCATAAATAACACATGCCCCTACAATCTCACGGTTTTACCTCTCTCTCTAAAACCAGTTATAGAAAACCCTCTTTCATACAAAAAAATAGCTAGAATCATGGATCAAGATAACAAATTCGGATTGAAATATAAGCCCGATTGACATCATGCTTATCATTTCATTCGCATTCATCATATTCTTCTAAAGCACATTCAATTTGTATTTCATCTAGTTCGTCACGTTGTGTTTTATCACTAAAACACACTACTGTGAAACACATCTAGTATCCAACTTCAAGTGTAGTAAAACACAACACTATGATAAAGCACATTGTGAAGAAACTAGAAACTGGTAAAATACAGCGTGAAGAAACTGATAAAACAGTGTCACGCCCCAACCGATGGCGGAAACATCGGAGTGAGACGAAATAGATTGCTCGAGACTTCATAACACTAAATTGTGATAAGTATTTAATAATAAATTTCATTTCATTGCTAAAAGAATCAATTACATCGTTTGAAATATAATACAACAAGCAAAACAAAATGAATTACAGTACAACAAGTATCAATGTTTAAGTGCGTTTCTAGGCATCCTACTAGATTCCGTGCATCATCATCATCATCATCAAAATCCAGTAACATGTTTTAAATTATAGTTCAACACAAAAGTATTGGCAAGTATACAAGTTTTAGAATACTAGCATATAAGTATAAAAGGTCATCTCAAATCCAACATGGCAATTGATATACAAAGTTGAAGCTAGCATGCATAATTATAGGCCAAACCTGAGTGTCCACAAGAATAATGTGCATCCCTCGTCACCGAAGTGAACGAGACCGTAATGTACAATGTGCGCCCTCGACACCGAAGTAATCGAGACCATAAAGCATGTTAACTTAACAATACCCCATCGGGTGGTGTGCTACTCCTATAGCAACACAAACCCACAAATATAGACTAAGTTATGAGCTTGGTGGGTATAAGATTCCACCAAATTTTAGCAAAGAAACAAAAAGCACATGAACATTGAACAAAAACATAAAGTTTAGAGGTGTTTGCACCTTTTAAAATCATAAGAATCTATTCCTAACAAGTCTCATAACCTTAGATAGGTTCAAGAACAAGTAGGCACAAGATAACATCAAGAAAACATAGTTTTATGAAAGCATAACAAGTATTCTTCCTAAACAGAAGTTTGGACCTCAAAATGGTGTTGTTCCACCTTGGTTTACCATGGTGAACCTGTGGAAACATTCCTAGAGGTGTTCCAAGCTTTGCGAAAAAAGAAACGATGAAGAAAAGTTGAAGAAAAATGAAGTTACAATATGTTTATACAAATCAGAAAATAAATCTGACTTTCAAGCCTTATATAAGTGATGTATCTCGTGATTACACCTTGGTGAATCTTGGATAACATCGTTGAAGGTCATCCAAGTAGATTGGTACAAGAAAACGTGAAGAAAAGTGGAAGAAAATTGCTCAAAACTCACTGTTTTGAGCAAGGATACAACCTGCCAAAACTTGAAAATTGGATGATTTAAGAGGATTTGAGGGTGTTTGAAGATTTTGGAAAGTGAAAATGGGTGTTAGAATAGGTGTATATATAGTGGGGGATTAGGGTTAGTAGTTGGGAGTGAATTAAAGTGAGTTAGTTGGGAGTTAGGTGTCAAAAACAGACCAATGCGTAGGGTGAAAAGGTTCAGCTATGGATCGACCCTTTTCGCGGGTCGCGGAAGAGACCTAGACATCATGCATGACACGCAGCACAAGTCAGTCATACAAGTTTTGGGTTTTTGACATTTATGGTCCCTGGTGTTTGGTGTAAGGTATAAAATAAGGTATTTTATGTATGTAGGACATGTAACTAAGAATTTAAACATGGATTAAGTATTGTGAATGTTTAATCAAGTCTTTGCATGTATAAAGCGTATAAGAATCATGCATTTACGATCCTTTGTTTGTAAAATAAGCACGCGTTTACGAGGTTAACGAATAAGGTTTGTCTGTTTTTGAGAATTTGTCTTTTCATATCGTTTCTTTTGATCTTGTTTCTTTTTTTAACCCAACCCAGCCTTCATGTTTTTCTTTTTGTAACTAGATTTGTTATAAAAAGTTTTCTTAATCTTCCCAGCAAATTTTGAATTTTTAGATTTTTAAATTTCTACCAATTTGAAAACTTTATCAATCTTATCCGAAATCACATTATGAATCGGGACTTCAATATATGAGAATAACGTGTCCGATCCAATCATGGTATAAGCCAATCTCTAGGTGCATATTTCTGTCGACTTCGTCTTGTATCGAGTCTTGAACTAGTTTAGAAAGATCAGGACACGCAAAACGAGAAATGTAGTTGTGAAGTCATTTCGCACGAAATAGCAGAAGCTATTTCGTATGAAATGAACATAGCCATTTCATACGAAATAGCAATTGCCTATTCCATGCGAAATAGCCACTCCTATAAATAGGTGATGTGCTGATTCAGTTGTAATGATTCTGATTTCCGATACCAAACTGCTGCCGACGTCTCTACTGATTGTAATCTTTGTCAAAACAATAAACAAGCCATTAAAAGTGATTCTGTGTGTAAATCAAGCCGATTCCAAGTCGATACGATTGTTTCCGCCTTTCATATTGATAAGAACACTTCTGAACGACTCGTTTTGGTCGTGAAAACGATCCTACAAGTGGTATCAGAGCTCAGGAGGAAGAGTTCTTGCCAAATCAGCTTGATTTCACCAAAATTTCTAACTTCTACACCTTCTTTTCAAAATTAACGGAGTTTTAACGGTTAAAATGGATTGAATTTCTCACATATTAAGCGAAACACTGTTTTAAACAATCCCTGAAAGAATTGGATCTAAAATCAATCTAAAATTTGTTCATTTTGTCTGTTTCGCTTAAAAACTGTTCGAAAGTGTGACATCAGCAGCATTTCGTACGAAATAGCTCATTTCGTTAGAAATCACCATCATTTCGCACGAAATACATCTTGGTATCATCATTTCGCACGAAAAGGGCACATCAGAACCTCATTTCGCACGAAATCAAACGTCATTTTGCTTGAACGGACTATTTCGCTTGAAATATATCTCTATTTCGCACGAAATAGATTGTTAGTGGATCATTTCGCTTGAAAGTGGTCATTTCGCACCAAAGGGTATTTCGCACCAGTAGTCATTTCGTTTGAGGAATTGTTTTCGTGAGAAACAGTTCATTTCGCATCAAAAAGCATTTCGTTTGAAAGTTGTGATTTTGTGAAAAATTTTACCGAATCATGGAAGAAGAGTTTTACAATGCATTTGCTACACCAGTTGCTCCAGTTACAGCTGCCGAAACTATTTACAGTGAAAATGAGACAGGAACGTACCAAAAACCGCCAAAGCTTATGTATATTGAGGATTTTAAAGGATGGCAAAATTGTTTTGAAAACTGGGTGCAAGCCTATAAGTTTGGCTCATGGTGTTCGTTAGACGTGGATTACGTTAAACCGAAAAATGAACGTGGGATTGAAAAAGCTTTCAGTGATTATTCAGATGGTGAGAAGTTAAAATACACCAGTGAAAAAATGATGATTAGTATACTTCAACAAGCAGTGAAAGAAGACATTTTTGTTTTGCTTCAACACAATAATACTGCTAGATCAATTTGGTTGGCGTTGATTAACAAGTTTAAGGGAAGTGCTGATATGATAAAGAACAAACAAGCTTTTCTAAAGAAATCATTTGATATGTTTGTAGCTTTTGAAGGAGAAACAACAAAAATGACAATTGATAGATATTGTCATCTGGTTCTTGAAATAGGAAGATTGGAAATAAAGAAAGACGATGATGAATGGGTTGATAAGCTAGCCGATGCGTTACCACAGAATAAATGGGGAACATATTTGATGATCTTAAAACATATGAGAAAATCTGAAAGTATGAATTTGGCAAAGTTCATTCAGAAGATTTAAGAACATGAATTGGACATTCAGAAAACTCCTATTATGAGTAATCCAAATGCACAACAAGATGTCAGTTTATACTATAGAGGAAACAAATTTGAGACTACTCCGAGTCCAAAGATTAAAACTGCTTTCAGTGCTGACAGTTCATCTGGATCAAATGGTAGCACAGTTACTCAGAGTGGTGGATATTCGTCATCATATTCAAGTTTTGATCCAAATTTTACAACACCAAGTCCTCAATGACAGAATTCAACAAATTTGCAATGCAACATTACTTTGAACATTCAAAATGGTCAAAATCTTTCTCCAGAAATAGCTAAGCAACACATGGCATTACTTGTGGCTATGTTAGAGTCGTATGAAAGCTTAGTTGCTGGAAGAATTGGAAATCCGATGCTCACAAAAGAGGATTATGATCAGATTGATGCTGAAGAACTTGAGTTAATGGACATCAAGTGGTGTCTAGCCAGTGCAGTAAGAAGAGCAGAAAAATTTACACAAGTCACCGGAAGAGATGATTTTCGTGAAATGGGTGCATCTCCGATAGGGTTTGACAAATCAAAAGTTACGTGTTTTCGTTGCAAAGAAAATGGACATTTTAAACGAGAGTGTAAAAATAAAGAAGCAACTGGAAGACAAGATGGAAAAAATGATTATTATCAAAAGTCAAATTTTCACCAGCTTGCTCAACAACCATCATCATCTCGTGCCATTGAAGTTGAAAAGAAGAAAGCGTATCTTGTTAATCAAGATGATGAAAAAGTTGCAGAGGGATTTAGCTGGGACAAATACATCCCGGCTGATTCAGATCTTGTTGCTCAAATCTTGGAAGAAGGAGAAGTAAAATCTAAGCCAAAAAGAACGAAGATTTTCAGATCATCAGAAAGTGATGAAGATACAGATGATGAAGAAGAATATATTAATAATGCTAGAAAAAGTTTAGACTCATTCAGTTTTAATTTGTTTTTTGCAGATAAAATTGAGATGTTAAAAGAAAAACGGGCTGCTCGTCTGAAGAAAGAATTGGAAGAAATGGAAGCAAGAAAGGTGATTGAGAGAGAGTTGGAAGCAAGTAGGATTGCTGAAGAAAAGGCAAAACTGGAAGCTGAGAAAGAGAAAGATGAAGAAAATTCGACAGAAAAGGTTGAAGTTGAAGGATGGGAAGCAGAATTAAAATTCGATGAAGAACAAATGAGAAATGAAAAAGTGATTGAGAAGGTAGTGGAGAAAATTGTTGAAGTTGAAAAAATAGTTGAGAAAATCGTCGAGGTTGAGAAGATCGTCGAGGTTGAAAAAATTGTTGAAGTTACAAAACCTTGTCTACAATGTTTGGAGTTTTGCAAACATTGTGAAGAGAAAGACAAGAAGATTTGTGAATTAGAAGAGTTGAAAGAAAAATTGTTGTTTGATGTGAAGTATGTGAAGGAATCATATGATGTGCTGAACAAAACAGTTGATGGGTTGAACAAGACAAATTTGGAAGTTGATGCTGCTATGACAATGATGAGTTCAACTTTAATGACAAAGCAGAAGGTCATCAATGAGTGTATAGAAGATTGTGCAAAACTGGAGCAGGATTTAGAACTCGAAAAGATTGAAAGTGAAAGAATCAAACGATTGCTGTTGAGTTATACAACTTGTGATTATTTGATTGATTGAGTTTATCCTACTGTTGCAGGTCTTGAAGCTTTTCAAGATAAAAAGACAGAAGATACGGATGCTGGTAAGAAACCAAATGTCAAGTATAATAAGTGTCCGCCTCCGATTTGGAATAGTTATTCTCCCAGAAAGCCTAATGAGGAACGATTAAAAAAGGCAGTCAACGTCAAGTTAAAGTCTGAAACTATTGATGAGTTACCAGACAACATTGATGTCACATTCACAGCGTCTGACACTGATCATGAGTCTGAGTTATTAAAGAAAGTTGTCGATCAGGTGTTGGATATGGATGAAGAGTTAAAGTCGGAGTCTAAATCTGAAAGTTCGAGTTCATCAGACAAGAGTCCGAGTTCACCGGTCAAACGGGTTTATAATAAATAATTCCTGTTATCAAAAAATAATTTGAATGATGAAACATTTAAAGTTGCATATACTTTGAATGATTCTGACAAATTATTTTCTGATGAAGAATTTCCAATAAGAAGTGTCAAAACTGAAATGATCAAACAGGTTTTCAAATTAACAGAAATTAATATTTCTGAAATAAAAGATATAAATCTTTTAGAAAAACCTAAAAAATACACTTCAAGAGTTCAACAGAGATTAAACAAGAAGAAAGGTTACAGTTCTGGTTCAGGTTTTCAAAAGAAACCAAACAATAACGGTAATTTTAAAAAGCAGGGATTAGGTTTTATTCCACCAAGAAATTATAAAAACGAGAAAAATTATAAACCAAAAACTACACTTGTTTCAGGTACAAGTTGTGAAGAAGAACAGAAGAAACCATTCTGGAGACAGTCAAATCAAGAATTTCTTACTGAAAGAAAGAAGAATTTGAATAAAACTGCACCAAGAGTTGACAGAAGAACTTGTTTCAAATGTCACAAGATTGGACATATTGCTTGGAATTGCCAACAGTCCAACAACAAAAAACAGGAAGTTTCTTTTAACTCAAAAGTGAAAGAAAAATGTGTTGATAAAAAGAAATAAACATTTGAGAAGTCTAAAAGGTTTGAAAATTCGACTGTTGAAGAAAGTAAAAATTTAAAACGGTTTTACAAAAGAAAAGTCGATTTAAACAAACAAAAATGGGTTGTCAAAAGTTCAGATGAAAGTTCTAGCGATGAATTTGATTCCAAAAAATCAGAGGAGCTATTTGTTGAGAAGAATGTTGAAAGTACAGTTCCTGAGTTGAATGATGAAAACTTTCCGCCATTGTCAAAGGAAAATTTGAAGTTGAAAGTTGGTAAGGTTGAAATTTCAGATCAATTCTTTGCTGGTAAGGAAGAATTTGATGCTGAAAAGGCTTTCAATGGGAAAGTTAAACATATCTTTGGAAAGATGGTTGATGGTAAGGTAAAGGGTGTTAAAGATTTTTACAAATCTAAACGATGGTGGGATAGAGCTGAATCACAATCACCCAAGGCTGGTCAGGCTTGGGTGGATGCTTTTTCTACTTAAAAACCTGACTTGCCGGAGCTCCCAGGTTGGTAATCGTGGAGCAGTAATCGGCATCTTTCTTGAGAAATTCACGTCAGTGATATTTCGACCTACAAGTGGTAGTTTTTCTTGAAAATTGTTATATTTCAAATTTACAAGTGGTTTTGGTTGATAAGTGAACCTACAAGTGGTTGAAGAAGGTTTTCACCTACAAGTGGTTGATCAAGGTCATTAAGTTGAACTTGATTTAACTTTCATACAAGTGATTGGAAAACAAAGTGATGATCATAACCCCGATCTTACAAGTGGTAAATTTAACAAAACTTATTTTCTGGAAAAACCATTTGATTAATACAAATTTAAGTGTTTTGAAATCATAATGGGAAAATAGTTTGTTGACAGGGGGAGTTCTGATTGTTTATGCCAAGTGGATGGCGAATTGAAGCTTGAAAATCAGTTGTCACTTTACTTGTATAGTTTGTTTTCAAATTTCCTTTAAATGATTTTGAATTTTAGGGGGAGTAAGAAATTTCGGAAAATCCAAAAACATTAGAAAATTTGAAAAATCCAAAAACATGATAAAATCAAAAATGAGTTTTGTTGAGAAAAGGAGGAAATGATAGTACATCAGTGGACTATCACAGCACGCTAAAGAATTGGAAAGATAAAAAGTGATAAACGGTCTCACTGATGATGTGCCAGTAGGTTTTCGCACACTTAGTAGCTTGTATTCGAGATATAAACCTAAATTTCAAACTTACTTATCTCGTGGGGAGCGTCTCTCGGATATATGGGTAACCCCCGAAATCTTGTTTGAAAGATCCCTCTTTCTGAGATACTAGGTCTTTATACTTAGTGATATCTGGGGTATTATCCTGGGACTTCTGCTTTTGCGGAAGCAATGGCCTAGTCCCCGTATAATACTTTTTGCTTGCTTGAAATAAGAGCATCACCCTCAGTATAAAAAATGATGAAACATTGCAAAATGCTAATCATGTGCTGTTGAAGAAAAGATTCTCTAAAGGGAACACACCTAAAGTCGAAGCCATCATCTGTCTGATTTTGCAGAAGCAATAGCCTGATCTCTCATGGCCCTCGCATTTAACCCTTTACATATATCATCTAGGTATACTCACCTGTAAGACTGAATATTGGGATCTGGATACGGGAGTATATTCTGAGATGGGACACGCGATGTCACGGCCCCCGACCCACCCTGGACGGAATCGGAAGCCGCGAACAGCCCAGTGGTATCGGTGATTATTTTGAAAAATAAAATATTGCAGCGGAAATTTCATCAGGACCGTGAGTTAGGAAAAATATCAGAGTTTTAGAAACACCGGATTTTATTTATTAAATAGATGGGATAAACCCATGTTTTACAAAGGTAGCTTTAATAAGATAAATTTGATTACATAAAACAATATTTCTTAATTTGATTTAATAAAATAAGCCACTTCTTGAAGCCTTTCAGTGCCGTATCCAGCTCTTATTCCAATCTACGATAATTACCTGAAAAATGTTTGAAAAAGGTTTTGTCAGCGGAAATACTGAGTGAGTTCATTCCATTTTTATAAAATATATTGTTATACCTTACAGCATTAAGGTTTTTATATTTATTTATATTTACCCAACTCAATCAGTATTTGTCACATGGTGGCAGTTCCAATATGACATTAATCATATCACTTATTGGCTCACTTTCATCCAATAGTGAATTTATCAAGTAATTATATTTTACTATTATTCAATTTATCTATCACTAGGCGATTCCTGTGATAGTGGTCATATCACTGTTGATCATTCTTTCAACTAGTGACACTGTTGATCATTCTTTCAACTAGTGATTCTATTCATAACACTGTTGATCATTCTCTCAACTAGTGCTTTTGATCATGTCACTGTTAATCATTCTCTCAACTAGTGACTCTTATAATGTATACCAAATTTCACCCGTGACATTACTTTGTCAAATATATTACTCATGGCACAAAACCATTTAATCCAGAAAATGACATACATCATTTTATGTCAAACTACTATAACTGATTAAATATAATATTTTAAATAATTGTAATATCATTATTTAATCTATTAATATGACTAAAAATATAATCTTCATATAGTAGAATACATTATGCTTGACTATTTTATTATGGTATACACCGTTTAGATTTATTTTAAACATACATTAAAGTTATTAACAATTTAATGTTAAAATAATATTAGTTATAAGCTATGGCTACTGGAGCATAATTCCCACTGTGATTGTGGTCATGCTACTATTGGCTAACTTTCTGGCTAATAGTAACGAGAATCAAATAATGTATAAAACCTCCCATACCGGCAGTTATTATAGAATATAAAAATTTAATCACTGTAAGTATAACTGGTAACCATTTAGGATTTTAGAAAGCATTTGTAAATATAATTGTATCACAAAAAGGTGATAAAACTGTGAGAAAAGAGAATGGACTCACATTGCAGATTTCTACGGGCAAAGTTTAGTCTACATATAAGCCTTGATATATAGCAGATTTAATTTGAGCAGAGCCTAGCCTACTGATTAGCCTTGTAACCTAGTGTATATAAACTAGGTAAGTAACTAATACAGCATTTGCGATAACTCACGAGATTAAATCCCTCACAACGAATGACAAAGTACAATCACTTAAACATCCATCGGAATCACAACGATTGACAAAGTATAATTACTTAAACATCCATCGAATTCACAACGAATGACAAAGGATAGTACTAAAACATCCATCAGATAGTTTCAATCGATCGGACATTGAATCGTAGCAGCGATCGAGTTAATACCCTGTTTGCAGCAGCACCCCGCTATACTAATTAGTGTTTTTGGTAGTAATCAGACGATAATTCAGCGTACAATTTGAATTTTATCGTCGAACGAACGCACAGAAGCAAGTCCCAAAGCCTGCTATTTATACCCAAAAATTTGCATTGCTTGCGCACCGTAAGCCTAAGACCCTTACGGTGCGCAAGGGTCACAAAATGGCCATATGCTTACCACGTGTGTTTGGAGTTCAGGTGAGTCGACAGTTCGAGAATTTTCAATTTAGACAGCGTTTTAATTGGATAATCGTTGAGTAGGGAATACCCCCCTGAGTTTTAGGGGCCCTGATCCTGATTCTGATCGTTCTGAAATTTGTAGGGTTTGTGCAGAATCACTTGGGTGTCTCAATTAGAGTTTCCTATTGGATAATATAATAAAATAATTAGGACTTTTAATGAGGGTTGTTACATTCTCCCCACCTTAATAAAAATCTCGTCCTCGAGATTTGGCTACGATGTCTCTTTTAGATTTATGTTACGTCTTAGTCAATAAGAACAATATTAAGGTAAATGACACAGAATTAAATATCAAATTTTGTGAATACGAGTTATACAATAAATAGGATTCAATGGTTCAACTGAATTATTTCAAGAAATCGATGTCAAATGAATTAGATGAAATGATATAATTTCCAAGGTGACTAGGTTCAAGTCAAAAGATATATGATCAAATAGATATCTAAATCGAATGTTGACAATTTGTAAATGACTTTTTAGAAACAATAGAATTCTTTATCAAAAGAAAGCTTACTTTGATTGGCAACTGAGGATGACTCAGAATTAACAATTTCAAAATGAAATAAAAGCACGAAAATGATTGTCAACTATTGAATCATAACAAGAGAAAAATTAGTGTGTTGGCATTATTGAATTTGCAAGGATACACCGAAATACAACAGAGTTTAGTGTATCATTGTCTTAATACATAATTGTATCAAGACTATTTTTAATAACGAGTCAAATGAAAGAAATACATGGTTTTGAATGGTTCGTATGCTTATGATTAGCCCAAGCTACAAGTTTATAACGACGCCGCAAGGTGTCGTAATGATTGAAATATTTCAATAATTACGGTGACCGAACAAATTCACCGTATAATCAACTGAAAGCTTTAATGAAGTAAATTTGGATATTCATTTCGAATAGGATTTTCAATTGATAATGAAAAGACCAAATGAATTATTATAGAATTTTCGATAAATGATGAAAGAAACTTTTAGAGATACACCGGAATATGATATGAATTTGTGTACTCTTATCTTAACACATAATTGTATTAAGACTGTTTAAGATAATGAACCAACAAAATTTAAAATTCGTACATCAGGAGTGAAAATAAGAATAGCTCAAGCTACAAATTAAAGAAAATGCCACCGCAAGGTGTCGTAGTAATTGGAAATAATAGCGGTGAATGAAATGAGTTTCACCATGCTTTAAATCAAATGAAGTAAGTCCGAATGTTTCAAATAAATCTAGTAGGATTTTTGATTGAAATTGAAATAATTGAATAATGTTTTTCGATCAAAGATGATAAAGCAATAAAGATTACGAAGCGCTCGATTGCTGATATAAAAATCCTTAAGAGATACACTGAAATATGAAATGAATTTGTGTATCATTATCTTAGCACAGGATTGTGTTAAGATTGATTTTATAGAATAAATCAACAAAGCGGATTCAATATAGATAAATAAATAATTAAACCCGTATATAAGGTGTGCAACAAGATTAGCACAAGCTTCAAATTTGTGAAAACGTCACCACAAGGTGATCGTGACCAAATAAATGATTCAGTGAAAGTGAAGACCAAACAAGTCTGTTATGGTTTTGAATAGATGAAGTACTTGACAGAATGTATTTATTTATAAACTTTTATTTGTACTAGGGTTAAATAATAACTTAACTTAGATATTACATATCAGCGATTACGTCTGGAATCATTTCTGCTTCTTGCGTAGTAAGTACGAATGCTCGCGCGTTCTTCTTAGCTCCGTCTGTTGTTCTGGCCTTGTTGTCAGGTGCTTTGGTTAGTTTCGGGCAATATGGTTTGATGTGTCATGTTTCTCCGCAATTGAAACAAACATTAGTTTTCCTTCTACACTCTTCCTCTATATGCCCGGTCATCTTGCAGAAGTCACAGTAGGGTGTTCTCCTAAAACGGCATCTTCCTGAATGTTTTTTGTTACAGTTTCTGCAGATAGGTTGCTCCAATGACGGTTCAGTTCCTATCTTCTTATAGAATTCTTGGGAAATTTTCTGGGCTAACTCTTTCTTCTTGTTTTCTTCTCTTGTGCGGATTAGTCCATCTGTCAACATGTTAGCTAGTTCGACTGCTTCTTCAATAGTCTGTGGTCTAACGGCCTTAACTATGTCTCGGATTTCGCTAACTAATCCCCAAATATAAAGAGAAATTAGTACGGGTTCTGGCGAAGCCAGAGTTGGTACCATTCTTGCATATTCGAAGAATGTTGTCGTATATTCATGACAATTCACATCTATCATTTTATGATTTAGGAACTTGTTAGCCATTCGTTCCTTTTCATAAGGGGGATAAAATTTCCTTTCTACAATTTCCTTGAATTTTTCCCAGTTCATGGCATAAACCATGTCACTTCCTTTTGCCTGAAGAATTGTATTCCACCATTCTAAGGCTTCTTCCTTAAAGAGGTTAGATGCATACATCACCTTATCTTCTTCGGCACATTTGCTGATTGTAAGAACAGCTTCTGTCTTTTCCAACCATCGCAGAGCAGCCGTGGCACCTTCACTGCCTGCGAACTCAGTTGGTTTACAAGCTAGAAATTCTTTGTAGGTACACCCGAGAGTCATCGCCTTCTTTTTCTTGGGAAATGGGGTTTTGATAATATCATCATTACCTCCATTGACACTATGGTTAAAACTGTCGTCACGAGTATGCTTGCTACTCACAACTTTGGTGGGTTCTACGGGGTTTTTAACAGCTTTAATTATTAAAGGTAAAGCATTAGCTATTCCTTGGGCTATTAGATTTTCTATAGCATTTTTATCCAAAGGATTTTCATTATTAGCATGAACTTCTGGATTATGTGGTACTTCATTCGACATCTGAATTGCAAACATTTTCACTTATTAATGTCACAGAATAATTAAAATAAAACAATACTTCCAGAATATTATATGTGCATATCGACATATATATATTCATATATAACACATATGTTAATTTGTATCAGTTTCCTAACTTTATTGTTTAAGTTTAGGTATTTAAAAGAACACCTAAATAGCTTTAAGCAAGTGGCTCTGATACCACCTTCTGTCACGGCCCCCGACCCACCCTGGACGGAATCGGAAGCCGCGAACAGCCCAGTGGTACCGGTGATTATTTTGAAAAATAAAATATTGCAGCGGAAATTTCATCAGGACCGTGAGTTAGGAAAAATATCAGAGTTTTAGAAACACCGGATTTTATTTATTAAATAGATGGGATAAACCCATGTTTTACAAAGGTAGCTTTAATAAGATAAATTTGATTACATAAAACAATATTTCTTAATTTGATTTAATAAAATAAGCCACTTCTTGAAGCCTTTCAGTGCCGTATCCAGCTCTTATTCCAATCTACGATAATTACCTGAAAAATGTTTGAAAAAGGTTTTGTCAGCGGAAATACTGAGTGAGTTCATTCCATTTTTATAAAATATATTGTTATACCTTACAGCATTAAGGTTTTTATATTTATTTATATTTACCCAACTCAATCAGTATTTGTCACATGGTGGCAGTTCCAATATGACATTAATCATATCACTTATTGGCTCACTTTCATCCAATAGTGAATTTATCAAGTAATTATATTTTACTATTATTCAATTTATCTATCACTAGGCGATTCCTGTGATAGTGGTCATATCACTGTTGATCATTCTTTCAACTAGTGACACTGTTGATCATTCTTTCAACTAGTGATTCTATTCATAACACTGTTGATCATTCTCTCAACTAGTGCTTTTGATCATGTCACTGTTAATCATTCTCTCAACTAGTGACTCTTATAATGTATACCAAATTTCACCCGTGACATTACTTTGTCAAATATATTACTCATGGCACAAAACCATTTAATCCAGAAAATGACATACATCATTTTATGTCAAACTACTATAACTGATTAAATATAATATTTTAAATAATTGTAATATCATTATTTAATCTATTAATATGACTAAAAATATAATCTTCATATAGTAGAATACATTATGCTTGACTATTTTATTATGGTATACACCGTTTAGATTTATTTTAAACATACATTAAAGTTATTAACAATTTAATGTTAAAATAATATTAGTTATAAGCTATGGCTACTGGAGCATAATTCCCACTGTGATTGTGGTCATGCTACTATTGGCTAACTTTCTGGCTAATAGTAACGAGAATCAAATAATGTATAAAACCTCCCATACCGGCAGTTATTATAGAATATAAAAATTTAATCACTGTAAGTATAACTGGTAACCATTTAGGATTTTAGAAAGCATTTGTAAATATAATTGTATCACAAAAAGGTGATAAAACTGTGAGAAAAGAGAATGGACTCACATTGCAGATTTCTACGGGCAAAGTTTAGTCTACATATAAGCCTTGATATATAGCAGATTTAATTTGAGCAGAGCCTAGCCTACTGATTAGCCTTGTAACCTAGTGTATATAAACTAGGTAAGTAACTAATACAGCATTTGCGATAACTCACGAGATTAAATCCCTCACAACGAATGACAAAGTACAATCACTTAAACATCCATCGGAATCACAACGAATGACAAAGTATAATTACTTAAACATCCATCGGATTCACAACGAATTACAAAGGATAGTACTAAAACATCCATCGGATAGTTTCAATCGATCGGACATTGAATCGTAGCAGCGATCGAGTTAATACCCTGTTTGCAGCAGCACCCCGCTATACTAATTAGTGTTTTTGGTAGTAATCAGACGATAATTCAGCGTACAATTTGAATTTTATCGTCGAACGAACGCACAGAAGCAAGTCCCAAAGCCTGCTATTTATACCCAAAAATTTGCATTGCTTGCGCACCGTAAGCCTAAGACCCTTACGGTGCGCAAGGGTCACAAAATGGCCATATGCTTGCCTCGTGTGTTTGGAGTTCAGGTGAGTCGACAGTTCGAGAATTTTCAATTTAGACAGCATTTTAATTGGATAATCGTTGAGTAGGGAATACCCCCCTGAGTTTTAGGGTCCCTGATCCTGATTCTGATCGTTCTGAAATTTGTAGGGTTTGTGCAGAATCACTTGGGTGTCTCAATTAGGGTTTCCTATTGGATAATATAATAAAATAATTAGGACTTTTAATGAGGGTTGTTACACACGAATAAGTTTAAGTCTCTAAAACATTAATCTCGTATCTCGAAACAGTTGAACTTTGTGTGAAAATTTAAGTGGATCAGTATACTGACAATCTAAGTGAATCGTTTAAAGCTAAGAATGTTTAAAGCTTAATGGTGTTGGTGATTTGTCTCATAAACTGATATTATCCTCTTTCACGAACTCACAAAAATATTGTTTGTATATATTTCTTTTCTACATTTCTTTAAAAAATCCAAAAATATTTTTAGTGTGTTTTAGCATAAATTTTTGAAAATGCAAAAAGATTTTCGACAACTGATAATGAAAAGCAGATTTTCAAAATTCCAAGTGATAAACATGACGAACAGGTTTGGGAGAGTGTGGTTATAAAAATGCTTTGCCTACAGGTGGTCATTAGAGTTTTTAACTGATTAAATCAATTGAGAGTTTGTTTCTACAATTGGTAAGCATAGATTAAATTTGTCAAACTTTAAATTATGAAACTTATGTTTTGGGTAGAGAATGTGCAGGTTATTCAGGTTTCGAATTCTGAGCAGAAGTTGAACCAGGTTTCGATTCTGAACTTGTGAACCTGTGAAAGCAAGACTACGATTCCAGCACAACTCAAGGGGGAGTCTGTAGATGCTAGAGCCAGTTTCAGATCCTAAAGGTAGCAAAATTGCTGATGCTGATAAAATTAAGGAATCAAGAGAAGATAAAGAGAATAGAGCCAGGAGTTTGATCCTGGGAAAATACAAGAGATTGTTAGATCATCATCCAAGGGGGAGGTTAATTGATGAGAGAAGAAGATATAGAGATTGAGGATACTTACACTGTTAGATACGTTGGAAGAGTACGAAGACTGATAGAGACTGAAGACTGTGAAGACTCGACACCGAAGACTTCGTCAACATCCAAGGGGGAGTCTGTAGGTGCATATGTCTGTCGACTTCGTCTTGTATCGAGTCTTGTACTAGTTTAGAAAGATCAGGACACACAAAACGAGAAATGTAGGTGTGAAGTCATTTCGCACGAAATAGCAGAAGCTATTTCGTACAAAATGAACATAGCCATTTCGTACGAAATAGCAATTGCCTATTCCGTGCGAAATAGCCACTCCTATAAATAGGTGATGTGCTGATTCAGTTGTAATGATTCTGATTTCCGGTACCAAATTGCTGCCGACGTGTCTACTGATTGTAATCTTTGTCAAAACAATAAACAAGACATTAAAAGTGATTCTGTGTGTAAATCAAGCCGATTCCAAGTCGATACGATTGTTTCCGCCTTTTGTATTGATAAGAACGCTTCTGAATGACTCGTTTTGGTCGTGAAAATGATCCTACACAATCCTATCGGATCATCATTCGCATTTTTCTCAGATTTTGAATGTTTAAGATAACTATCATGAAAACTTCCCTCTTTTTCATCTTGTGATTCAAACTTATCTATTTTGGTAGACTCCCCTGTCAGAACATTTTCAACAACCATACCAACCACCTCTGAATCATCCAGATCATCAGATTTGGTGTAAGTCACATTGATGTTGTCAGGTAATTGGTCAACCATGTTTATAGCTTTTTCTACCTTTTCGCCATCATAGAATGTATAATTATTCTCCAACGGTGGTGGAACCTGATGGTATTCTGACCCAATTCCCTTTTTGTTTTTTTCTGAATCTTTACCATCGCGTGTGATGTTGAAAATACGTTCTAAAATGTATGAAGAAACATGATAACTTTGAAGTTTTTTAACCAATTTTTCTTTTTCAGCCAGTTCTTGTTTAAGTTTAGCAACATCATCAATATTGATTTTAAAACCATTTGCTTTCCTTTATATCTGGCGTCAATAAATTTGGTTGTTTTCTGGCAAGCAGACAATCTATCATCCAGACTTTTGACTCTACTTTTCAAAGTTTCATAAGATTCTTTTACAGTGTGATATGACAATTTCATTACATCACATTCTTTTTGCAATTCTTGAATCGTTTTATCTTTTGGAATGTAACACCCCGAAAACGGATTTGGTAATCAAACCCCGTCAATTCTAATAGATGGGTAAAGTACCGTTAGTGGTAAAAGTAACCCGGTAAATATTAGGATTTAAATAGATAATCCTAATATTAAATACAACGTGAATAAAAACTTTTAAGGAAATAAGTTTATAAGAGGCACGAATTAACGGGATTTAAAATAAACTAAGTCATAACTTTCCTGAATTCACCAAGTAGCTAGGTATATCAACCAAGTTAAAAAGGTGTCTTAAAACAATGAAGAAAACATGGGTAATAACCCTCTTTATAAAGTTACAAACTAGAGGGGCTAAAAAGGAAAGATTTGTAACTTAATTCATTAAAAATTAAACACTACACACACCAGGTGTGTGTGTGCGTGTAATCGATCAGAAGAAGGAGCCAGGAGCTCAAACCCTAGCTCATCTCAATTGCACCAAATTGAAGGGTAAAACTAGCTCAAATCAAATGCATGATCACGTATAAACGATCACCAAGTCAAGGGGATCGTAAGGTGTGTTAAATTTTGTAATTTGGTGATGTCTTAGAATTTATGATGAACACTCATGATCAAAATTTGTGAATGAAAGTGGAATGTATGAGTGATATGTGTTGAATTTATGCTTAGAAACAAACCCTAGATGAAAAACTTGATGAACTAGTGTTGAAAACTAGGGATTTGGTGATTTCCTTTGTATGTGCTAAGTGGGTTATGGCTAGATAATGAAGATGATGATATGCTTGTGCTAGATATCATCATAGTTGATGGTTGATGAGAGATACTTGAACAAATTATAAGTTTGGGTAATTGTTCATACATACTTGAAATGGGTTTTAGTATGATATGAAGAAATTGATATTAAAATCATGTTATAGATGCTAGAAATCACATTACCTACTAGTTGGTGTGCAAAAACTTGAATTGTTAAGAGTTCGGATGAAAATGTCTAAGTGAGTTCCATGAACCAAATGTGCATTTGAATATGTTGATAGATCAATTGACTTTTAGGAAGTCAAACTAACCAATGATTTGATCGAGTGATAAATTCGACATAAGACCCGTAAGGTGGGGTAGTCATAATTGATAATGACTAATCTAACCGTCTTACGAATTATGATGATAGTTTGACGCCTAACGAGCTAGGTGGAAGCTTGATAAGGGAGCGGGTCAAACGAATCAAGAAGGAAAGGAAAAGCGTAGTTCGAATGCAAGGTAAGTAAAACTGACACCTTTTTGTAGAATGCGTGTTTATTCTATAAGTTATGAATGCAATAAAGATAATATCCGAAATATGCTTTCCGACGCGAAAAGATACGGGTCGGAACTAATATAAATGATAGAGACCATGTTTAATGGTAAAAAGGGGTGAAACAGTAAACTAGTCATGAAAAGACTAAGATAAAATGGGTTTTCGAACGGCTACTTTATAAGTAAGTCTAAACGAGTAAAAAAAAGGGGTTTAAGAGACATAGCTAAAGAGGTGAGAAATCTGAATTGAGTTATTTAATGAAATGGTAAATAGATACCATTCCAATATAAGCGTAAAAGTGTTTAATCGTTTAGACCAAACGGGTCAAATGGTAATGTAGATACCATTTGACCAATAATGACTAATAAGTGCTTATCGAGTCTTATGCACACAGGATTAAACGCTTATGATTTAGCGGTGCTATGAATTAGCATATTATGGACTCAAGGTATTAAAAGGGTCAATATGTTGATCCGAGCCAGGTACGCATAACTAAATTTAGTTAAATATACGAATTCGGTCAAATGGGTAGCGAAAGTCCGTCGACGTAAAATGAGGGGCTAAAGTTGACAAAAATGCACTTGATGGGTAAATCGGGAAAGCAGCCCTTAGGGATGGTTTAAGAACATATGTCGTGATCATGTAAGTAATAGAGAAGTATAAAAGTTATAGGCATAAGCTTTTTTGGGTCAAATGTATAAAAATGGCCTTTGCCGTAAATTGAAAATCCGAAAGGGGTAAATTTGGGAGAAACAATAGATACACATAAAATCCACCACAATAGTAGTTGTGGTGGAAGACCCCTCGAAAAGCAATGTGAAAATATGAAGTTAGAAGTGAATAAGTGTGGCTTATGCATTAAAGCGCTTAAATACCTTTAACGGGTCAAAAATAAGCGCATAAGTATAAACGGGTCAACGATGTATAATAACCCGTGAATGAACTTCGTGTGATAGAAAACATTTTTTATATATGATGTCCGTAGTAATTTAAGTGTACCAAACTAGTTAGTTTGATGAAAGTATGAAACGGGTCAAAAGTTTTGCTAAAGGTTCAATAGTTAAGATAAGGCCGAAAGATTAAAATCTAGAAAATTTGTAATCTGGATGTCGCATTTTAACTCCATGTGATGGAGAATTAAATTACGGACGCGTAGGAAAAAGAATCAAACGGAGGTCTAGATCAAAAGTTATGCCATTTTGAAGTTGGGTTTTGGTTAAAACTTAGCTGGGCAAATATGCAGCACCAGCATCAGCACATTCTGTCAAAATGGGGCCGTGGCGTCGCGCCACGGCCAAAGGAGTTTGCCGTGGCGCTCGACGACGGGGTGAATTCTTGAAAATTTTGTTTATTTTGATTATTTGACCCAATTACCTTGTTGAACTTGTTATTTAACTATCAAAACTAACTTCTAAGTTGGTTTTGATCATAGGTGAATGTCGAGAGTCCCGGATGAAGATCAAGCGACGAGCAAGAACCGAACACACGTTAAACGAAGCTTCCGCGTCAAATCTTAATTTGTTTTGTTATAAGTGAATTATGTAAACATTTACAAATATATTTTTGAAATGTTGTAAACATATGGGAATGTTGGTATAACAAGTTTTTGTAAAGTCACATTTTAGCATTAAAATGTGTATTTCATTATTAAAATCTTGATTTATTGAGACGGGCGTTACATGGAACACATTCATTGCAAACAGCTGAACACTTTTCTTTGAAAATTTTGTTTTCTTTTTCAAGATCCTCACATTTCTGTGTCAGCTCTCTTTCTTTTTCTTTTAAAAAATTTTCATTTTCAAGCATTTCACTACAATTTTCTGTAAAAATTCTTTCTATCTTAGTAAATTCAATATCTCTCATTTAATCCTTTTATCTTTTTCAGTACAAGCACTACACGTTTCCATGCATTTCTTGCACTATTCATCAGTTTTATTATCAGATTTATTTAACATTTCAGAAGATTCAGTTTGTGTTACCTCAATGTTTGGCACCTTGGTTTCTTTCATCGTCTGTTTCTGATCTTCCTCAAGCACCTGCTGTTTCACAGTAACCGCTTCCTCCGTCTTTTCATCGGCTTTCTTCACTTCATCCACCATCTTCATACTCTCATCAACAATTTCCTTTGTCGTCTTCTTTTTCTTTTCTAAACTGGCAAGTATCACCTTCTTTATGCCTTCCTCAATCTTTTCTCTGTATTTCAGAATCTTTTCGAGACCTTTGCACCAAACCCCCACAGTTGGAATCGCCGCAACTAGTGCTTCAAAATCTACCTCATCAGGATCAACTGTTGGGTTTCCTTGAGGATCCACATAACATTCTTTTTCTCAACTCCATCTGTTTGCTCATGTTGCTTCTTTGTAAGCATCATACACTTCGTCCAACCTCATGCGTGCATGTCTTTCCTCTCGGCTCTGTTTGATTTCAGCAACCAACACCCATTTTTGTTCTTTTCTCTCATCTTTAATATAATCGTTCCAATTAAAACCTTCATATTGTTGAATTATCATACTGGGTCCACCACATTTATCATTAATTGTCAACATAGCTTGTTTCTTCTCTTTAGATGGCCCTTCCTCAATTTGCTTTCTTGACGGTTGTTCGTTGTTGTGATGATATATAGCCTTCTAGTAATAGTCTTCTTGAAACAGATTCACACTATCATCAACTTTGTTGTTTGTGCATTCCCTTTTGAAGTGCCCCTTTTCTTTACATTTAAAGCATGTAACTTTAGTTTTACCGAAACCTATCTTCATGTCAGGGCCTTCCAAGCACTTTCTCGCAGTAATCTCCATGAATCGTTGAGCCCTCCTAATGACGCTTGCCATGCACCAGGGAATATCCATGAGCTCCATCTCTTCTGGATCAACTTGATCGTAGTCTTCCTTTGTCATATTTGGATTACCTATCTTTCCAGCAATCAGACCTTCATAAGACCCCAGAATAGAAGCTAGGAAACTCATGTGCTGTCTAGCGAAATCAGTGTTCAAATGCGGAGAATCTTTCCAGTCCTGATTTTGATTGGATTCAGATGATGCAGAAGATGAATAATATCCAGATTGATATCCAGTATCATAACTAGGAGACTGGTTCTTTGACGAATCACCAGCGTTGTCAGCATTAAAAGCAGTACCAATCTTTGGTGTCTGTATCTGATTATTCAGCAGCATACTCTTTCGGTAGTATAGATCAACATTTTGCTGATAATTCGAACTGGACATTTTTTTTATTTTTTGTAACTCTAGATCATGTCCTTCCAATTTCTCAATAAAACTATCCAACGTCATTTCATCAAACTTGGCATCATTTTTCAACACAATCACAAACGTTTTCTAATCTTCCTCATGCGGTAACGCCTCGACAAGTTTGTCAACCATCGCTTCTCTGTCTTTGTGGATTCCAAATCTCACTAACTCAATCTTTCGATGACAAAACCTTTCAATCATTTGTCGAACAATTTCCCCTTTCATGCAACTAAATAAATCAAACTCTTTTTTTAACAAAGAGATCTTGTTCTTCATGATATCTTTACCGTCTTCAGCTTTAAAGCTTCCCACATTGACTTGGATGTTTCACCATGCTGAAGTAGGGAAATAATATCCTCTCTAACAGATTGTTGAATCAAAGTAATCATTCTCAGTTCACTAGAATGTTCTTTTTTATCATCAGCTGAAAATTGTTTATGTGTAAGTAATTCATGTTTATCAGTTTTTGGTTTTTCGTATCCCATTGTTAACATGATCCAGCTTTCATAAGCATAGGCCTGCACCCAGTTTTCAAATCTTGTACTCCACCAGTGATAATCTTCGATATTCATTAGTTTCGGTGGCTTTTGATGATTTCCATCAACATTATCAAGGTTTAAACATTCAGAAATCATATTTGTAGCAGTCTTTGGTGTTACTGGAGTTTCTTCAGTTGTGAACGCATTATAAAATGTGTTGTAAAACTCTTCAGCCATGATTCTGATCTTTGAACAACCTGCAAACAAGCAAACACTTGATCAAATCTGAAAATTAAACAAGACAGTGTGTTCGTACCAAGCTGAATGATGCCTTTGTACGAAGCTGGAAAGTAACTTGATCAGACAAATGTGTGTTCGTACGAAGCAGGGTTCGTACGAAGTCAGGTTTTTCAAAATCACAATTTAGATCGTGAGTTCGTGGGTTCGTACGAAGCTGGGTGAATGGCTTCGTACAAAGCTACGCTGTGAAGAACTTAGTCATGTTTTTCATGGTTTTTCTCTGATTTGAGTGTGATTTTGTTCAAATTTTGATCTGAAACTTTGTAGGATTGATTAAAACTGGTTTTCACACGTTATATCAAAAATCTAGACGAGTTTAACCATGAAATCTCTGTAAATCTGAGTTTAAAGTTCAAAGAAAATGAGAAGAAGATGAATAGAAGAAGATGTGTGATGAAGAAGATGAAATCAACTCCGAATCTGATGAAATTGCTTGAATCTTCGTGTCTTCAATTCGTGAAATCAAACACCTGCTCTGATACCACTTCTGAATTCAGGATCTGGATGGAATCCTCAACCGTTGCATGCGTATGAACACTTGAAATGTGCGGAATCCAATCACGTGTGTGGATGAGAACACGAGGATGTAATTATCAAATGTTTTCTATTGTTGATTTGACAATACAATAACGTGAAAACAAATGGGCAGAGCTTCGCCTCAAGAATACCCTAAAAGTTATAAATGACAAAGACTAAAACATATATATAGGCAAATGGCTTCGTACGAAGCCTTGATTGTTGCCTTTGTACGAAGCTGTTGGCTTCGTACGAAGCTGCCTCAACTTTATATCATGCTCTTTTCTATTCAATCCCAGTCTTGTATCATCTGTTTAAGCTACGGTACGTGATTGACGTAAGCGATAGACATTATGCCCTCACATAATGAATAGGTAAGGGTCTTGTATCTTTTAACTTCAAAATATCTAAGTAATGATCAAAACCCAAACTCTCAAGCATCACAACATGCTTCAAATGTTAAGTCAAAAAGCAACAAACCGATGATAGGTGTTGGTGAGGGTTTTCAGCCGAATAAGGGGTGTTGGGAAGGGTTGGGTTGGGTATAGTAACATTATATAATTAAATTTGGTCCCCTAACTAGGATTGTTTGATTTGGTTAGGTTTTAAGTGTAGTTTTGTCTAGTTTCTACCTAATTCATTCAATTTAGGGAAAATAATCACTACACAAGAATTAAACAAAATAATATATAGTTTAGTGAAAAATTGTAAGTATAGAGGTTAAATTGTGATACAAAATTAACTTATACGTCATACATGATAAAACCGGAAAGTACGATGTTAATATATATGTATTATGTTTTTATCTATCTTTCATACCAAACACATAATAATGCCACTGATTTAATGTTCTATGCATATTAGTAACAGTTCAGCTTTAAAAAAATTTTTAGATAATCACCAACGTTTGTTTTGGACACTTTTAGCGCTACGTGATAAGACGATATCTAACGCTTATCAAATGCAGACCCGTGCATTTACCTTGACCTTGCTAGACTTTATGGAAGCAGTTAACATTAATTATGTCTAATTGCACAAAATTAATACATAAACGTACGATTAGGATGTAAGGATTAACCTGGAAATTTTCCGGTAGATACACAAAGGTTCAAGAGAGAAAATATTCGGTACTACTATTGTAGTATTCATTAAATATTCTTGTATGTAATTAACGATCACTGTCAAAGTTAATAAGAAGAGTAGGGGTGACCATTACCTATATTAGCGAGATATAAGAGTAGAGGTGATGACTACCTAAACTAGTGAGACATTCAAGTGGTGATACTACCCAAATAGTGATATGTAAAGATATGATCACTACCTTATTAGTGAGACGAGTAAGGTAATTGCTTCCTAATTATCATAATGGAGAAGTACTAGTGATATTATCTTAGGGGAAGCTTGTAAAGATGATCACTACCTTGATTAGTGAGATATTCTTAGGAGTGTTTTGAAAACCAGACCAGACCGGTCTGTCGGACCGCCAAATGGGAATTTAGTCTGTCTGGTTCACCCTATCAGACCTAGTTTGAGTCAAACCAGCTGGTTGGACCAGTCTCCAACAGTCGGACCGGAAACCCATGTTGCTGAACCGGAATGTGATTAAAGTTTTTTGCTTTTAACCTATTTATTTTTATTATATTTACAGCATCACTTGGTTCTTACATTTGGTTAGACATGACCGATAAGTGGTCGGTAATGAGATTGATTCGACGTCTGATGCGGTCCTAAAAACATTGTTTCATAGTTAAGATAAACTTTTGGTGAATACCATGTAATGGAAATAAGACGAGTTATTAACATTCGGGTTGAGTTATAGTACAAAGAGATTTAAAAATAAGAAGTGTAAGAAGTCACGATAGAGTGACAATTGTCTAAGAAGGAATCAAGTGGGAAGAGTAATTTTGTCCAAGGGAATAAAAAAGAATATGCACATGCAACTCATATGCTATTTCCCCTCGTTTTTTAAACGTCTGTAACTTTTTTATACGTCATTTGTTTTAAAAATAATATACCATAAAATCGAGCGCTTTTTATCTTTAATATGAGTACCCTATTGTTATAGTTTTTTTTTAAAAAGAACTCGGAATCCAGTTGCATATTACACAATGAGTATCGAACAAAAAAAAAACAATAGAAAGTAAAAACCAAAAAATCAATCGATGACAACAAATAAAAGACACAATGAACAACAGACTAAAACACAATGGACATAATATAAAACACAATTAGTATCAAACTAAAAACGCAACCGAAAGTAGACTAAAAACACAATTGATGACAGCAGATAAAAGACACAATGGACAACAGCAAAAAAACACAATAACTAACAGCCAAAAAACACAATGAATAACGAACTAAAAACACAATAAACAACATAATAAAACACAATGAACAATAGATTAAAACACAATGAAAAAAAATATTAAAACACAGTGGATATCATCTTCATTGTGTCATAAATTGTGTTATAGATTCTGATAACTACGTAGTGGCTAGAACCCAAATTAACATTGTGTTATAAGTTTTGATAATAACACAATGTATAGAAACCCAAATAAAAACGTAATGACCAAAATCCAGTTAAAAGACAAAATAACCTTAACTTTTAACACAATGCGAAGAAGACCTAGTAAAACTGAAATTATTTATTTTATTTTTATATAGCAATATCATACTCATATTAAAGATAAAAAACGCTTGTTATTATGGTGAATTTTTTTTTTTTGAAAAAAAAAATGGCGTATGAAAAAGTTATGGACAGTTTAAATTGATGTGGGAATTGACTTATGCCTTGCATATGGAGAGAGAGTCAATAATAAATGTAGAATTTCTTTTATACCCTTTCATTATTTTATTTTCTCTCAAATTAACACAATCCACAAATCTAAGATTAATAGACTAAAATATTTCTTATCCTTCTTTATTATTTTTCCTTTGTATTTGATTCTAAATCCTAATCCATAAACATTCACCCAAACTTGATAAAATATTTTCTTAACAAACAAAAGATTTTATAAAAATAGCTAGTCACCCCAACTTATTCCATATACTACATTATTTGAATTAACTCTTATTCTTAACAAACAAAGATTTTATAAAATTGGTGGCTATTGGGCCGGCCAAGCCGAGCGTCAGCCCGAGGCCCAAATTTCTAGAGGGCCCGAAAGTTTTTAAAAAAGTGTTATATATTATACATACTATAAATATCTTTTTATAATCACCTACAATTACTCAGTTGGTAAGCACGCTGCATTTTATATTTGAAGTCTACGGTTCGATTCTCTCATCATGCGTCTCCTTTTTTTGTTTTGATTCCAGAATTTTATACGTTAAAAGGTTTTATTTTTTAGACAATTAAACGATGGTCTTTGGTCTACTAGTTGACTACTTAAACAAATTAAATATGGGCGTAATTTCGATCCTTCCTTTCAAACAATATTTTTCTTAATTTCATAATAATTGATGCACATTGGACATATATCTTTATATATAATATTTTAGTTGAGTGGGGATCCTACGGAAAGTGTGTTTTTCCTAAAAAGTGTAAAAAGTCATAAAACACAATAATTTCAGGCATAAAACACACCTAAAACTCACAAATAATAGAATGAATATTACTAAAACACCATATTCAAACTCTAATAGTCCATAAAAACTTCAAGCACACCATCGTAGAACTATGAATATAAAACACACAATGCTAAACAACATAAAACACAATAATATTTGTCATTCCACAATCAGAGCCTTAACATCTAAAACACAACACAAAACCCACATACATGATGTTTTAGTAATCTTCATCATATTATTTGTGGGTTTTTGGTGTGTTTTATGGTTGACATTATGGTGTTTTATGACTTTTTACACTTTTTAGGAAATTTGGACTTTCTGGCCAACTCCTACTTTTTTCATAACACGAATTTATCGTAACACGAAGAAGTAATAAGAATGTTCTATACGATAATGTGATATTACTACTTTAGTATATTACATTCTATACTTATGCTTATAAAAACCTCTTGGGCATAATATTATTTATATCGAGTACCCGTACCGTACCACATTGAATGAAACCAATATTCGATCAATACCAATTATAGAGAGGGAGCCCAATTTTTTTGTGTCGCACGAGTCCCAAAATTTATTATCATTCTCGGGGAGGGCCCTAAATATGACAAATTGCTATTCAACCCAACTTATTATATATGCTACATTATTTGAATTAAATCTTTTTTTGTAACATTGTTAAATATCATAAATATTTTTTTTCCAATTAGTTATAGGTTAGTTTGCTAGTTTTTAGAATAGTGAATCTTACATAATCCAATAGATAGTAAGGGAAAAGATCAAATTGGAAGTTTATTTTGGTTAGGAAGTGTAGGAAACAATAGGATTAGGACATGTGGCAACATTTAAAATAAAGAGGAAGGGTATTTTAGTCAATCTAACCCTTTCTTCTTCCTTTTCAAAACCCAGTAACTTCAGAACCCACCATTTTCAAAACCCACCATCTTCAACCATTTCTTCACTTTCTATCTCTATAATCACTACATTATAGTGCGATTTTCATCACAAATCAATGATTCAAACACCCGATCAGCGTGTTCTTCAGCTTTTTTGAAGAAAACCCAGTTTAATATCATAAAAAACCTTGTTTTTTTCGGGTGATTTTGGAGATAATCACTCGATTCGTTCGATTCGAGCGCTGATAAGTGTTTCTATCATTCAAACTTCGTCAATTGTTGAAGAAATCACTTCGATCCATATAAGAAATTCTTTAATTTCATTTTTACGATCTGGGTTTTTGATTTAGTCATTGCGTTTTACGATCTTGGCGGGGTCTGGGGGCAGCGCCCCTGGTAGCGGGGTCCTAGGGGCGGCAGCCCCTGTCGGGGTCCAAGGGGCAGAGCCCCTGCCTGGGGTTGAGCTGCAATAAAAATGCATCAGAAATTTTTTTTTTCCGATTAAATTGCTGTAATAAAAATGCATCAGAAAAATTAATTTTCTGTAAATTGCCTCTGGAAAACTGCATTCGTAGACAGTGTTTCTGGTTCTGTAAACAACAGGTTCTGGTCATTGCGTTTTAGTTAGATTATGGTTATGTGAACAACAGTTTCTGGTTCTGTGAACAACAGTTTCTGGTCATTGCGTTTTAGACAGTTTCTGGTTCTGTGAACTACAGTTTCTGGTCATTGCGTTTTAGAAATAAAACATTTTTGAAGTGTTTTTACTCATTGCGTTTTAGGTAAACACATTTTTATGTGTATTCAGTTCATTGCGTTTTAGAGAGAACAGTTTCTTTTGTGTTTTTAGGCCATTGCGTTTTAGAAATAAGACATTTTTATGTGTTTTCTAGGCATTGCGTTTTAGAAATAAGACATTTTTAAGTGTTTTCTGGCCATTGCGTTTTAGAAATAAGACATTTTTATGTGTTTTCTGGCCATTGCGTTTTAGAAATAAGACATTTTTAAGTGTCTTGGGTGTATTGCGTTTTAGGTAAAACACATTCAGTGCATTGCGTTTTAGAAATAAGACATTTATTTGTGTTTTCTGGTCATTGCGTTTTAGAAATAAGACATTTCTTTGTATTTTTGGTGCGTTGCGTTTTAGAAAAAGTCTTTTTTTACGTTTTTTTTTCATTGCGTTTTACGCGACTGAGTTTTCTCCATTGCGTTTTACGCAACTGGGTTTTCAAAAAAAAAATTCGAAAATATAGCAATAGTATAGTCGTTTTAAAGATAAAAAAACGCTTGTTTTTTTGTGCAATTTTTATAAAAAAATAATGTCGTATGAAAAATTTATTAACGTTTAAAAAATGAGGGGAATTGGAGGAGAGATAAGCTATTGTGCTGGATTGACTAGAATGCCCCTAACAAACCCATGCGCCTCTTTTTTTTTTTTTTTTTTTGCTTCAATTTCATTAATTTAATCTTAGCCATTGATTAACTAAATGGATGGTCAAGATCACTTCCTAGCCTTCCTAGCTAAATAAACTTCCTATTGTATCTCCACCATAGATAGTAAACCTTAATTTTCTTATCATAAAAGAGTTTGTTTGTGTTTATTTAAACTTAATATGTATGACATTTCTATAAAGTAATACTACCAAGGACGAGGATCGAAAAAAGGTCTACACCCAACCAAAAAATATAGTTATTTGATATCAATACTTCAACCACGATTTTGGTCTTTTACGAAGAGGCTTTTTTGGGACTTCATGCACACCGAACCAAATAAGCTAAGGGGCTGTTTGGTAGTCTCTTAATGACCATTCAGATGCTACATCTTAATGGTTTAAAATCACTGAATGAATAAGAGGTAACCTCAAGTCTGAATGGTTAAGAGGTAACCTCTAAATGATAAATCATCACATGTCACATTCTTCTACCTTCTCATTGGTAAAATTCTTAATGGTTCCATTAAGAGGTAGCCTCTGAATGGTCCCTAAGTATATGTGAAAAGTTGAATTCATGGTGGCATTAGTTGTAGGTACACCCACCCAATATTTTTAACATTATATTTGAACAACATTATAATATATTTGAACAACATTATACATACTATAAAAAGGCTATGTCGGTGAAAACCTTTTTTTTTTTTTTTTATTGTCTTTTCCTAACAAACTTTGACTTTTCTTTTTTATTTTCTTTTTTTCTTAATTTACGTTTTCGGCCCTTATGCTTTGTGTGTTGTTTCTTAAATACCAACTTCTTTTGCAATTTACATTTTTCATCAACTTTTTAACTTTACGTTTTTACCCCTTGCACTTACGTATTTTTTTTTCATCTCTTGTAATGTACGTTTTCAGCCCTTATGCTTTGTTTGTTGTTTCTTAAATACCAAGTTCTTTTGTAATTTACAGTTTTCGTCAACGTTTAAACTTTACGCTTTTACCTCTTTCACAATTTTTTTCTTTCTTTTTTCTTTCTTTTTTGTGGTTTTGTTTTTTTACTTATAACCTTTAGTTTTCAGCATTAACTCTTAAAACCTCCTAACTTTCTAAATACTTTTTAATCAACTTTGACGTCTTTATTTTTATTTACGTGCCGCTATAAACTTAGGTTGATTAGCATTCACACTGACCACCTTTTTACTTTGTAAATACTTTTCTAATAGAGTTTCCCACTTGATGTAAGACATGTGTCGACATACTTTTATATCGGATCAAAAATCGTGTCGCCCCGCCGCGAAGCGCGGGTGTAACACCCTAGTTATAATCAATCTACTATAAAAAATTACACATGTTACATATAATAGTATTATAAAAGCGCTATCTTTCAATTTCAAGATTTTTGTTAATGATATCCGGAAGACCGGAACCGATCCATAACGTAAAAAATCATAAAAAAGGAAAAACTCTTTGAGAAAAATATTGATATATTACGACATCAAACCTTCTTTTTATATCGTCGTTAAAGGTTAATGTCCATTAAGGGATATTTTTTCGTTAAATTAGCATCACAGCACCCATTCAAAAAATGTTTAATAGTTAACACCCAATGTTCTTTCTGTTATTTTTTTAAAGGCAAATTTATTTTAGTCCATTTCGTGTGTGGTACTTGAACCAAAGACCCCTAACACCCAAACCCAAATGTTTTAAAAGTTTTGCATATGTCAATGAACAACCACCTCATTGGTGTCCTTTCAAATATTACTTTCCTAATTTTTTTCTCCTCATTTGCCTTTATACTAGAAACGACCCTCATCATTCACGCCCCTATAAGGCGACCGTGTTGGAGGTGTTATGCCCCCTTCACACCTCTATACTATTCAATTCATTACTCATGATGTGCATGATGTTACGGTGAAATCTAAAATTTTAAGATTTACCAAAAATCTCAGAAAGGGCAATTGACAACATAAATTTAAACTTAAACTACCTGCTCAGGCTATAGGATGTGGTCATAACCCTCATGACCACCAAGACCCTCCGCGTCAGTGTCATGTCACCCACATCTAATACACAATCCAAAACCATTACCCTAAGGGTGTGGTCATGACCCAAACCATTATCCCTTTATTTATTTTAGTTTATCTTTGTTTAAAGAAAAAAGAAATGATTACTTGAAAAATGGAAAGGAAAACCATGGTTGCCATGGTTTAATCTATGTAAACCATGGCGGATTAAGGAAGGGGTGGTATAACCTTCCATTCATATTCTTACGTGTCGAATAATGTTCCAACCATGACCCCCACACCCTTTAGCCTAAACGTGTGAACTTATAAAATCTAGCTTTTCTACAATCAAAATTTAACAAAATCAAATAACGAAAATTAGAGGATAATCTTAATATTAAAAAAAAACAAGGACCCACGTTTAGCCCTTCAGGACGTTTCCTCGATATAATAGGAGTCCTTAGTTACAAACGTAGCAAAACTTAAGTACGACTTAAGCTGGTTCCATTTCTAACCCGATTTCTTTGTTTGATTGATCCAAATACGAGTATGCTAATTCCTGTATTATTATGTTTCATATAAGAAACCGTGAAGTGTTAGAAAACAAACTGTAGGCTATCATTCATAGGAGAAAACAAGAGAATCTACATTTGAATATAACCCAAACTTTTTTCTTGTTTTTATGTCATTTAAAACACATACAACGTGCCCACTTTTGTCGACTTCTTGCTAGGTTGAAGTCACTATAATGCAAGTTTAACTCAACATATCATCAAAGACAAATACCATTCAACCGAAGCCCTTTAGGTAGTGGGAAAATAAGGAAAATATGAGGGATATGATTGGACCGAAAATGTAGAATTAGTTAGTCAATTATACTTTGGATACTATTCCAATTGTTGCGCTGTCATTGACCGTTGACGTTTGTTCAAGTTTTCTTACTTCAAACTGGTTAAGCATTATTCTATTTTTCTTTGTCCCGACACGTATTTGAGCCTGTGATGCGTGCCTTCTTTGGGGTAGAAAAAAAGTGTAGTGGGTGTTATCCACATGCTATCTCTCACCAACTTTGGGCATGACACACTGCTACACGGGCGCTATTGGGGGCGTTACTGGGATGGGCGTTGTCCCACTCACGGATGCGATTGATTGGGGTGACTGTTAGGTGTGTTTCTCAAGACTATCTTAGGTACATTCCATCGTTCAGACTATCTTAGGTACATTCCATCGTTGAACTAAATATGCCTCATTCAATATAAACAACAATAAGAATAGTTCAATACCATTGTTCATCATTGTCAAATATCATCAGTCATACATCATTGTTACATACCCAAACATGGGTTACCCCTGACCATTAATCCAACATACCCAAAAATTTATCAACCCATTTTAACTATTCTAGGTAACCTAATGATAGTTAAATACTAATAGATAGGTAACACAGATCATCAACGACAAAAACCAATAAATGACCAGGCCAAAATAACCTATCTTAACAGTTATACTTAGGCTAATAGATATGCATCATATTTACAACAAAAGATCCACCACCTTCTTCACATTTGACGACGAAAACAAAGCTCCACCCGAAAGCCCTTTCTCGTCCACATAAAGACCCGGTATTCGATCCTGATGTGCTGCCTGGTCACTTGGACCCTTATTCCAACTAGAATTCCATGAAAAACAAACTGCATTTCAGATTTTATACATGATACAAATCACGAAATCAAAGTTTAAAACCAAATTTCACATAATGGCGTACGGATAACGTGGAAAGTAATGAGAATGACAGCGTATTGGCTTAACCCGTCGATGATTGGACTTGATTTTAGGGTTGGATGGCCGGAGGTGTGATGTCACCGGTGGTGTTCGTCAAAGCAGGATGGTTTTGATGAAACAAGGATCAAAATTTTGCTTATGAGAAATGTTTAAAGATTAAAAAGGTGTAGAAGGGTTAGATTTGGGTGAAATTACCAACATGCTCTTCACACCGATAAACAAATGGACGATCAACTAACATAAATTCGAACCGGGGACGTTATTGATTCCAATTGACAATTACAGGGCTTGGAATGGCCTTTTTTTTTCAAATAGGGTTTGTATGTGAGAATGGGTGTAAACCACATAGATGAAAATTATACTTCACTCTTTTTTTAAAAAGATGTCAACTCTCTAGCAAATTTGTCTCACATGTATCGGTTCTTTTTTTTTCACAAAGGAGTGATTATGGTTTAATGTAATTAAATGTTTCTTGTTTGGGCTCACATTACCTGTGCAAGTATGGTCTTTTTTTCTTTTGGTACAATATCCATTTCAAGAGGCAATTGGGATCTTTCTTGCTAATATTCCTTTTTATCCATTTAAATGAGTGTTGCTATATTAACTAATTGCCAATGTGTTCTGGTGTGAAGGTTTGGTAGTTATATTGAAAGTGGTGGTTGTTGGTGGCAGTGAAGGTGGAGGTTTGATAACAGTGGTTGTGTGGTGGTGGTTATTGGTGGTGGAGAGAGGGGTAGAGAGAGATAAAGGATCTTGTTTTATATATAGATAGATTTAAATGCTCAGATAGTCCTTGTGGTTTTCCCTTTTTTCACCTTTAGTCCTCGACTTTCTAAAATTACAACTATAGTCCCCAACTTTTGCAATTTTGTTCCCGGATAGTCACTAGGCCTAACATCAGTTAGTTTCTCAGTTAAGAGGATGTGAAATGACAAAAATACCCTTACTATAAAACAAAATAATTTAACCTATTAAATAGATTTATTTATTTGTGGGACACATTCCTTTATAAAAACAAAATAACAACCTCACCCCCACCTTTGTCTCTCTTTCTTCTCTCTATCATCTCACTCCACCTGCAACATGATGAAGATCTAGTTGAAGATCACCAATGAGACCACCAGCAACATGATGAAGATCCAGTTGAAGACAAGATTGAGAACACGAGAGTTAGAGAGAGACGAGATTGAGAACACGGCGACCATGGTGGCGGCCGAAGTTGACGGTGGTAGATGTAGGTGACCGTTACCAGGGTTTCGGTGAGAGAAGCGACCATGGTGGCGGCACAGTGACGGATTAACGGCGATGATGGGGGACACCAGCTATAACGGGAACCCAATCTGGAAAATCAAAGTTTCCGACGAGCTTCTTCACTTTCCGATTCAGGTATAGTTACTTTGTTTTCCTTTTGAAATTTCTAAGATGTGTGTTACATACGAATCCCTAATCTTTGTCTAGTTATATGAATTATAAACCTAACTAGATTTTTTACGCCGCGTGTTGCGGCGAAACCAAGCAAATGATAATGTAAAACAAATGTGATTTGAAAATAAAGCATGTTGTTTAGAAAGTCAAACCATTAGAACAGTTTAGTTTATCATTGTACCGTTTTATGATATAAAAAAAAACATTTTATTTTGAATACAAATTCGTTTTAAAAAAAAACTTATAACGGAATGTCAAAGGAAAAATCAAGCACGACCACGTACTAAAGTTTTTAGAAAAAAAGTTATAAACGTAAATTATTTAAAAAGTATATAATTATTTGATAAATTAATATACGTTCTAATAAAAGAAAAAAAGAATTATTAAAAAATGGTAAAGGAAATATATGGTTTTAAAAAAGGAAAAATAAAATAAAATATGTTACTAAAAGTAAATATAATAATAAAAAAATTATAATATATTAAATAAAAAATAATAAAAAGTTATATATTATTTTAAAAATAAAGTTACTATTCATCATCTCTCGTTAACTATATATATATATATATATATAGGGTAGGGCTAGGTAGGAAACCCTTATGTTTTTAAAAAACCCTAGAAAACCCAACCTCCCGACATTTTTTTTTTTGAAAAAAATAACACATGTAATATACATGTTTTTAAGAGTTTTGGGCCAAAAAAAAAAAAAGCGCCGAAGGGATCTTTTTAAAAAAAATAAACAAGTTTCAGCATTTTTTGCCTAACACATGTTAGTCACCGAAGTTGCTGAAATTTGTTTATTTTTTTTTAAATAATCCTTCGGCGCTTTTTTGTTTTTTTTGGCCCAAAACTCTTAAAAACATGTATATTACATGTGTTATTTTTTTCAAAAAAAAAATGTCGGGAGGTTGGGTTTTCTAGGGGTTTTTAAAAAGATAAGGGTTTCCTACCTAGCATTGCCCTATATATATATATATAGGGTAGGGTTCTAGCGTGAACACCCTCCCAAGAGTGAACTGCGTGAACAGATCTGGACCCTTGATTTGCTTTTTAGTTATTAAGGGTAGGGTTGTAATTATATAAAAAATTAGATTTAAATCATTATTTTAATAATTGAAATAAGTTACATCTTTCCTAATTTAAATTCATTATCCACATTATGTTTTTTTATTAATAAGATAATTATCAAAACAAACAACAAATCATCAGATTTCAATTTTAATTTTTATTTCAGATTTCATCACCAGAATTCAAATTTTGATTTTTAAGATCCACATAACCTTCATATTTCAACGGTATACACATGTGTACTTGGATATAAATAGAACAGTACACATGTGTACTCAGCATCGTACATATGTGTAATTAGCTACATAATACATACATAGAAACAATACCTGTAAAACTATTTTATATTTAACAAATTACAAGTTCCATAATGTTTTCCAAACCAAACAAGAAAAACATATAATTATAAGTTCCATTTTCGTAAAAACAATAAACCCAACATAATCGAAAAAATAAAAAACATAATCTTTTACAACTATTCGCCACGTTGTATGCTGAAGCATCCTTATCGACCTCATACGTGAATCATCCTTATCAACCTTCCATCTCCACTTTTCTCGTTAACGACATCTCCTATAATATCACAAAAAAACTCAGCAACTAATACTTTGCATAATTCACAAGTGTACATCAACAACTTTACACATTCAATACACAAAAAATTATGAGATATCACAAAAGCAGACGTTATACACATGTGTACACTGGGTTAAAATTAGAGCAAAATCAGAATACACATGTGTACATCGCATTAAAAACAGAGCAAAATCAGAATACACATGTGTACATCGCGTTAAAAACAGAGCAAATCAAAGAATTAAACAAAAAAACTCAGCAACTAATACTTTGCATAATTCACAAGTGTACATCAACAACTTTACACATTCAACGCACAAAAAAAAACTAAGATATCACAAAAAACAGACGCTATACACATGTGTACATCGCATTAAAAATATAGCAAAATCAGAATACACATGTGTACATCGCATTAAAAACAGAACAAAATCAGAATACAGGATCCAAAAAACTTAAATCGGAAACCTTGTAGTCCAGCAGATCAGTAAAACAAAAAAAAGTTACCGGTTGCAACTTGGAATGACAGACACTGCATTCTATCATTCCTTGTTTCATCATCCAAATCTTCACTGCCTCACTCACTTCCTCTAAATCTCAAATCTAAAACAACAATCCGCAAACACAAATCAACATAAATTAACAATCCATAACCTATATCAGTAAATCACACGCCATATGCATTTATAAACTGTCTAACTGATAACAATTTAACAAGTAAGTGGAGTATAGTATATGCTAAACCTTAATTCACTTGAATCTTCAAAATAAACACCCATTCAGATTGAGCCGGTATACCGGTAATCGACGTCGTTTTCTTCGTCAAGACAGTAGGATGAAGAACGAGAATTGTGTGTTTCCTGTTTTTATCGTCGGCGGTAGATCTGTTCAGCTTCGCCGCCGCTGACGTCACCGGAAACGCGACGACGATATTCATTGTGGTAGGAGACGCCGTAAATTACCTCGGAGTAGTGTTAACGACGACGATTGAGCTGGTATACCGGTAATCGACATCGTTTTCTTCGTCATGATAGTAGGATGAAGAACGAGAATGGTGTGTTTCATGTTTGTATCGTCGACGGCAGATCTGTTATTATTGAGAATGATAGAAACAAAATAATTGATATGATTGGATTTTAAATAATGGAAACAATTTAGGTTTCCATTTTTCTTTTGATTATGTAATTACACATGTACCCTTATGTATTTAATTAAATAGAAAAAAAAACAAATAATTACCATCATGCCACTCACTTTAATCTCAATATCATAAAAATCAAGGGTCCAGATCAGTTCACGCGGTTCACTCTTGGGATTTTGTTCACGTTTAAACCTAATCCTATATATATATATATATAATGGAGCTTGCCCAGATGATTGGAGTGTTGGACAAAAGTTGATCTTGAAGGGGTGTGAGCCTCTGCCAAGAAGAAAATGCTTTGCAAAAGTTATCCCTAAGGTTGGTCTTCACTCTTTTCCTCTTTCACTTTGGAGAAATGTTGGTGAAAAGATTTATAGTTGGAGTGGGCTTGGGTGCAACCACCAACCCCTTCTCTCTTAATCATCCCATGTTGCCGGAAAAATTGGGATGATGGAGTTGCAGGGGAAGAGAGAAGAAAGAGAGAGGAAGGTGGGGGGGTGGGGTTGTTATTTTGTTTTTTTATAAAGGAGTGGGTCCCACAAATAAATAAATCTATTTAATAGGTTAAGTTATTTTGTTTTATAGTAAGTGTATTTTTGTCATTTCACATCCTCTTAACTGAGAAACTAACTGATGTTAGGCGTAAGGACTATTCGGGAACGAAATTGCAAAAGTTGGGGACTACAACTGTAATTTTAGAAAGTTAGACACTAAAGGTGAAAAAAGAACCAGTGGCGGATCTTGCCCGTTGAACCTGCCAGAGCCGAAAGACACGGGCACTAAAATTAGCACTACGGCCGAAAAACTTGCCAGGGCCGAACATAGTATATATACAAAATTTCGATCGAAATGCGAAAAATTAGCACTACGGCCGAAAAACTTGCCAGGGTCGTGGCCCTGCCACTAGTCCACTAAGATCCGCCCTTGAAAAGAACAAACCATATGGACTATCCAGACATTTAACTCACATAGATATATACATATAAATATATTATATTAATTTTTTAAGTTTATTTTTATTTTGTTTTTGTTTATTAATATTATTTTAATAAATAGATAGAAGACTAACCCACCCTTGTGTGATCTAATTAACAAAAAAAAAAAATTTAACATGGTTAGTGCTAAAGGACATACGGTGCAAGATTTTGAAACAATAAAGTACAAAATTCGTCAATTTTAAAGATAAAGAGCACCACCTAAAAAACTGGTATAAACATAAACAACAAAATTTGCAATTCACTCTTTAGATAAGATAAAGAAAAGAATG
The DNA here is from genome assembly GCA_030545235.1 of Helianthus tuberosus. Lineage (NCBI taxonomy): Eukaryota > Viridiplantae > Streptophyta > Magnoliopsida > Asterales > Asteraceae > Helianthus > Helianthus tuberosus. The sequence goes on from CM060444.1 coordinate 159,254,285, forward strand.
ACAACTAACAAAACGAAACCTATATAATCTGCAAGAGAAATCATCATCATCATACTAGGTAAATCCTATCAAGAGCAAAACAAAGGTAAGGTCTGAGGAGGGTAAGATGTAGAGAGACTTACCTCTACCCCGTAGGAATAGAGAGGCTGCTTCCAGTGAGACCCCCCGACTCGATAGTAGTTTTGCATCAAGCCTTGGACATAAGGCACAAAACACTTAGCAATCAGGACAAAGACCGATTAGTGCATGTACCCTTTTATCTCTCAGTTATCAACGGCACCACATGATGCATGATTAACCATCCTCAGCTTTTAACGTTATTTTCATGAAATTAGTAAAATAGCGTTAAAATTAATGCACCGTGACCCAGGGGCGCAGGATATGAGGGGCCGGGAGGGGGCGCCCGACCCCCCGAACTTTTTGCGAAGTAGTGTTACGTATCTATTTTTCGTATAGAAATTTTTAGGTTTACATGTCTTCACCCCCCCGGTTTAAAAAAAAAATTAGGTATATATTTTTTTGGACCCCCCGGTTTAATTTTTTTTTTTTTTGTATATACGTTTAAGACCCCTCCGGTTTTATAAAAAAAATATTTATATAGCCTAAATAAAATTATTTAAATAGCCCATTATAATTATAACTTGGATTGTATGTTTATTACTTACTACTTAGCCCATTAATGATAAACCCAAAAAAACCCAATATAACTTGAATAGCCCATAACCCATTAGTATGTTTATTGCTGCAACCGGTCAAAACAAAAAAAAAAACAAACAAACTGCTTCCTTGTTGCTGCTAACTGGATACCGAGAACAGAAGAAAAAAACGCAGGTGAGGTGCGGCCGGCTGTCTTCTTCGTTCGGGATTTAGGGCTGTCTTCTTCGTTCGGGATTTAGGTGCAGGTGCGGCTGTCTTCAACTCTTCAAGGTATGTGTTTTTTTTTATCTTTAGGTTTAAATTAGGGCTTAATTTATGTGATTTAGGTTTAAATTAGGGATGAAATTGGACCGATTTTTTGCCATAAACTTGTTGAAATTAGGGATTTAGGGGTGAAATTAGGCTGTAACCATGCTAGATATTAGAAAAAGAAAATGCCTTGTTGATGGTTAATTAGGCTGACAGGATGTAACTTGTTGAAATTAGGGATTTAACTTGTGTTGTTGACTTGTTTCTTGTTAGATTACGCTATGGAGAAAAACAAAATCATAACTTCTTTTTTTAAAAGAAAGAATGAAGAACAAGTTGATGGAAACAATGAGCTGAATAGTAGATTCAATGAGCAAGCGACAGAGTTGTTATCTCTTAGTGCGTCTTTATGTTCAAAAAAGATTAATATTGATCAGATTGTTCTTCTTCTTGAGAAGTATTATCCTAACGATTTTACAGAGAAAAAAGGAATCTATTACGTGGTCAATTGGATAATTTTCAAGTTGAAAGAAAAAATAATCCCAAGCTAAGTGAGGTATCAACTCTTTCTGATCTTTGCAAAACTCTTGTGCAATGTCAGAAAAATAACACGTACAAATTGGTTGAAAGAGTGTGTCGGCTAATCTTGACGCTTCCAGTTTCGACTGCAACAACGGAGAGAGGATTTTCAGCGATGAAAATATTTAAGAATCGACTTCGCAATAAGATGTCAGATCAGTATCTAGCAAACAGTATGGTGATTTACATAGAAAAGGAGATTGCTGAGAGCTTTGATTCGGAGTCCATAATTGACGAATTCAAAAATCTTAAAGGAAGACGAGCAGAACTATAATTCTTCATCCAGGAGAACCGGCCACCGGGTACCCACCTTCCTCTTCTTTTTAATGTTTTCGTGTCTTTGTTCAATTGTTTGTTAAAGAATGTTTACGTTTTAATGTTTGAGAACGTATTTTATTTGATATTAATATTTGACCCGATCCGACCCGAATCGAATCACCGACATCCGACCCAAACATAGAATTTTTTTTAGGTCCGGTACCTTCCACCCCCCCGAACATTTTTTTCAAGCTTCGCCACTGCCGTGACCCGGTTACGTGTTTGGAACATAATCAACTGCCGTTATGTTGAGCCATTCAATTTTGACGTTTTGGTTTCTTGCATGTAGAAGATTAGGTCCACTTATTATAGTTACCCATGTTCGTTATTAATGCATTAGTATTGCATCCACGTTTCCTATTAATCATATCCATGAACCCAGTTGTTTCTTTTGCATATTTAATACCTCATATTTGCATTTGAAAATCAAGAAGAAAATTGATCCAAAATACTTGTCTTATGTAAATTTACATTCCGTTATTTTCTTGTTTATTTCGAGATTGCCGATCTCGAATCCGGCTTCTATCAGGGTGCGTAAGGCGTTTGTATCGGTTTGGGTCGGTTTTGGGCTCAAACCAAACCCAAAACCGAAAATATGGTTTTTGGGTTTCGAAAACTGTTTGGCTTCTGTTTCGGTTTTCACAATGGGTTGGGTTCGGTTTCCGTAATATATTACAATAATTATAAAACAGTAAAAACCAAACTATATGTTACAAACTTCTTATATACATTAAATACAAGTACAATGTAATTCATCATTTAAAAATCCCAAGAACTTGCAGCAAAGATATCTTTAACGAGTACCAGAACTCAACCTACCAGCACCACCAGATGATGCAGCAGATAACGACAGCCGCTTGGCCGGTCCCACAGTTGATTTCTTTTCTACAGTCCCTTTCTGTCCAAATCCTAATGGGCTTGGGCTCGGGCTACGACCCGGGCTCTGACTGTGGCTCGGGGTTGGAACCATGGACTTAGTCTTAGTTGACCTTGGTGAGTTAACACGAGGTGAAGACACGCGAGGCGAAGAAACAGGAGCTGTAGAGTCTTCGCGGAATGAAGATACTGAAATGCTATGCCTCCTGTTTCGTGGGGACGGTGCAGGGTCATTTTTGCTTTTCGGGCTTGATGGTGTGGGCCGCCTAGTGGATACTACAGATGGTGAACGTGGTGATGACGTGGAGGGTGACTGGTCAAGTCTTTTGACCAGGTCTCCAGAGGATGAGGAACGGTTTAGTTTTAAAGATGGTTGCAGCTCGTTATCGGTTGCAGCTTGGGATTCCCATGGTCGGGCCGCCATCCACCGGTCTAACCAACTCCAGCCCCATTGTGGGTTGTTGGGATCCATGAATGTTGGATTTCCAGACTTTGATGGGTTCCTCCACATTTGCTGTTTTTATAAACACAAAAACAAATGACATATATTCAGCACATGTAACATGAACACAAATAAGAACAACATTCAGTTATATATTAGACATACACAAATAGTAATTGTGGTTTAAGCAAAGTAACAGATATTTTGAACTGTCATATAACTACTGAATGTTATATGAAAATACAAAAAGACACTTCATGAAGTATGAAAGTGGTCAACTTACTTGTTTAGTCTGTGCATACAATAGCGCCCGTTCTCTTCGTGCAGTAGCTTCTTCTTTGTGTTGTAAGCTCGCTTCTATTTGCTCTTTCGATCGTCGAGTATTATCCCATTCATTTCCCAACTAATCAAACATTTACGCCCAAAATTCCGATCATTAAACAAGAACAACACAAAGATAAAAAAGTGAAAAAAAAACAATAATTTAATCATGAATGTAAGGTTAAAGCAAGATAGAATCAAACGAAACATGAAAGTGTTACACATAGTTGATCCAAAAGTTAATAGACTCATACTTGAACTAGCTAGAGAGAGGTAAACATGGCAGAACAGTGGCGGAGCTTGAATGAAAAATGAGTGGGGGCCGGACTCTTAAAAATCCAATATTTAACACGCATAATTTTTTTTTGGTAAAATTAAGACTACGAGCAAAAAATCAGTGGGCCAGAGTTTACTTAATAAGTCAACTTCAAGTTCTCAATTTTGGCTCGATCTACCGTTGTTAGAGTCACCCTATAATAAGATTTTGATCTAATGGTTTGAACATTAACACATCAAATTACCCACGAGACTATTTTTTATTTTTATTTGCTTCCGCTCTGCGTCAAAAAACCGACTAAAATTCTAGTACTTTCTAGTGTTTTTGGTGTGGATCTAAAACATACTTGGTATTTCATATTCTCGAGCTCTCTCTCACGTTTCTGCATAAGCTGTCTCTGAAGGGCCTGGTTCTCTTCCGACATTCGAATCCTCCTTGCTCGAACTTGAGACTGTACACGGGCCAGAGTCTGCATACATCTTAATGTGGTTACAGCTTGTCTTTTCACCGATTGGCTCTGAACCAACACTTTTAACCTCACAAGCCCTTTCAAAGCGCGTAACTTTCTTCTAGCCTTAAAACCACAAACACCCAACAACCAAAATCTTTGTATTAGCGTGTTTACAATGAAACGATAAAACGATTTTAAGTGGATGTTATGTTATATAGAAAACATTACCAAGAAACGACGAAAAGCTGCCTGAACTTTAATGGCCGCTACTTCCTCCTTGGATTTACCCAAGAAGCGTCGAATAGCTGCTGCTGCTGCGGCTGCCCGTGCAGTCGCGAAGCCAATGGTATGAGCAGGTTTGCTTTGCTCATTCTCTGGCCTTGTGGGTTTCTTCTGCTCAGTCACGGGTTTTGTGGGTTTGCTCATATCATTCTCAGGCTTTGTGGGTTTGTTTCGCTCATGTTCTGGTTCAGTCGGTCCAGTGGGCGCACTCGTCTCAGCCCCGGGTTCCACAAACTTGAGGTCATCATCCCTTTCAGCTGGAGGAGAAAGAAGTGCAGGAGTGGCAAATGCAGATTCTGCTTGTGAAGAATCCGATTCGATATTCTTTTGCTTTCCAAACCATGATTTCTTAGAACTAGTTTTCCTAGTTTTCTACAATAACAACATAAGATTACCAAGTGTCAAAACCACATCTACACAACATAACAATTAATCCAAAGAAACAAAAACCTTTTCTTTCTTTTCCTTCGAATCGCTAGTAGCGTTAAACACCTTCCTCACCGCCGAAAACCATCCCCCTTTCTTCCCCATTAGCTCGTCGAATCATCTTCAAAACAATTACAAAAAAAAAAAAAAAAAAAAAACAATGCATAAATATTGAATAAATACCCAATAAAAATCAAACTTTCACAATGAAAAAACTGCATGTAAAACACCCAACCAATAATTTCTTTTGGCATTTCAATCAGAAACTAAGAGGCCCATAAATTCATTGCAGAGAAGAAGATTAATCAAATAAATGAAGAATATATATATGCTCACATTAATGTTGATTGAAGAAGAAATATACCTACAATTGAAGAACAAGAAGATTGAATCGCTCAATTGTTGTTGAAATTATTATAGGCGGAGATATATTATTGTTTTGAAGGGGTTTTTGCTATTTTGGGTAAAATATGTGTGGGCGCTCGGGGGGGGGGGGGGGGGGGGGCAAAAGCAAAAGTGCACTAATTTTTAACGTTATTTTACTAATTTCGTGAAAATAACGTTAAAAAGAGGGGATCGTTAATCAGGCATCATGTGGTGGCGTTGATAGCCGAAAGACAAGGGGGTACATGCACCAATTGGCGTTTGTCTCAATTGCTGAGTGTTATGTGCCTTATGTCCAAGGCTTGATGCAAAACCACAATCGAGCCGGGGGTCTCATTGGAAGCAGCCTCTCTATTTCTACGGGGTAGAGGTAAGGCTGTCTACATCCCACCCTCCTCAGACCCTACCTTAGCTTTGCTATAGGTGGGATATACTGAGTACGATGATGATGATGATTTGCTATTTTGGGTAACGGGTAGTTGAGGATTAGGGGACTAGGGGTGGTTCACTAGTGATGGGATTTATCACTCCCATTGTCCAATAAAATCGTGCCATGTCATCAACCAAATTTCTATCACTAGTGATAGAAATGTAGGCGGGGTGGTATCACTAGTGATAGGAAAGCTATTTAAAAATAGGTTACAAAAGTTGAGGGACCTGAATGCACTTTTCATCAAACTTTGTATTTATTCCATTGCTAGAGGACAAAAGAATTGAATAAAAGGACAAAAGAATCTGATGCTGCATGTCCCAATTTATTGAAGTTCAACGCGTGATACCTGTAACGCGTTCAAAAAATAACGCGTGGTGAGAAGCAAGGCGGCGGTGTAGCGTGATAGTTTCACGCGTTATCGAGCTCCATCACGTACCACCCCGTGTCCTCTTATATTGAACTTTTTTTTTTAAGGTATAGATGAACTGGCAATCCCAACTACTCCAACCTTTTTATCGGGAGTAGCTCAAGTTCGAATCCGGGCACCCCCAAAGGGGGCAGGGCGAAACCAGGCCAACACCACATGGGGCAATTTCTGCCTCCACTGGGGATCGAACTCGAGACCCTGGGCAGGAAACCCCTAGAGGAAAACCTTCCCACCTCCATGCAAACCAATTGGTATACACTTCATCGGCAATTATATTGAACTTTTGCTTTGGCGGGTTAAATGTTTTAGATTAATATGAGTATAAAAATGACCCTTTTTGTTTTTGATTAATTGGTACTTTTGGTCCTTTTACTTTGTTTTTGTTACAAAACACGTCAACTTAATGACTTTGTAAACCTTTGTATGCTAGGGGTGTGAATTACTGATATGGCATGAACATTATACGAAATTTATAGGTTTGGGTTCACTCTAAATGGGTTCGGGGCAGTTTCAGGTTGAACTTGCAAACCGGCTTAGCTAAACCGGCCGGGTCGGGTCAACCTGGGTGGCAGTGGCGGATCTTGCCCGTTGAACCTGTCAGGGCCGAAAGACACGGACACTAAAATTAGCACTACGGCCGAAAAACTTGCCCGGGCCGAACATAGTATATATACAAAATTTCGATCGAAATGCGGAAAATTAGCACTACGGCCGAAAAACTTGCCAGGGCCGTGGCCCTGCCACACCACCACTAAGATCCGCCCCTGCTGGGTGGGTAGACTCGTTTAACCCATTTTTATTTATTATTAATGTGTTTTATGTCATGACTTAAATTGGTTGGGTATTTATGTCATATTTTAAACTTAAAAGAGAAATTCACGTATGTTATAATTATATGTAATCAATTTATAAACATTTGTATTTTTGTTGTAAAACTTTAACTTCAAAATATTGATATAACAAAATTTAAAAATAAACACGGGTCTAACAAGTCGTGTAGGGTCAAACCGTGAATATTTGTGTTGTATTCGGGTTTTTATGTCTGACATGATTTTCAGGTTTGGGTTTGTGTAAAAGTGTTGGGTTGTTACAAGTTGTTGCGTGGGTTTTGAATGGTGTCACTGGTGGCAGAATTGAGAGAAGTAGGGGAGTTGAACTAAACTTATATATCCGTATATATAATATCGATTTCAAATTTAGTTTACTTTTTTTATTATATTATTTTAGATAAATGGGCAAAAAGAGTAAAATAGCCTTATGTGACCATATTTAACTAGAAATATTAACTGAGTTAGGCCTAAAGGACATAACGTACAACATTCTCAAATATTAAATACAAAACTCATCAATTTTAAAGGTAAAGGACACCACCTTCAACTTGATGAAAACATAAATGACAAAACTGGAAATTTACTCTTAATTTAAATATTGGATATTTGAAAAGAATTAGTTTTTTTTTCTTCCATAAAGTAATGTTTTAATTTAATTTAATGCTATCTTTCTTTCTAGTGTTTTAACTTTAAAGTGGCAATCACACTATGGTTTTGAAGAGGTGTGTAAAGTTGTTTGAGACGCGAAACTACAAGACTGGTGTAAATTGTTACATTTAGTTGAATTTTGATATAAAGCCAGATTATTATCCGCTATAAAATCAACTCCTTTTGAATAGTTTTATGGCCAAGCTTTTCCAAGGGAATTTGAATTTGTTATGGTAAAAATTGATACTAATTATTATTATTACTATATATTACTATATATTATTATTATTACTTGAGTAAACTGCAATTTTACCCTCTGAGGTTTGGAGTCATTGGCATGTCTACCCCCCTAAGGAAATAATTGCAATTTTACCCCCCACTGTTTGCTCTTATGTCGCATGTTTACCCCCGGGCCATGTTTCCGTTAGAGATTAGCGTTTTCTGTTAATGGTCAAAGGGCAAATAGGTAAATTCGCGTTCCTGTTGATCTGCAACCTCATATAATCCCCCTTTCATCACTTTGAAACCCTGAACTTCACCTACCTCGAAATTCAAGAGCTCTGCACTGGCGATCAGGCATTCTTCAACAATTACAGCTAATTAGAAGTCTGTTACGAGCATGGATCTTCGATTGTGGAAGGTACGAGCTGAAGATCAGTATTTCGAACCGGCTGAAATGTACCGTAAGTGACATGCAAGCTCACAGAGTCTGAATTAGGTAAACTTTTAACTTTTTTCTGTGTTAATTTGTTGTTGATGTTTGTTTACAGGAGAAACCCAATCTCAATTTACCATAAAATTTCACCATGGAGGTAATTTTATAGAAAACCCAAATAGGAAATACTTTGGTGGGAAGATGAACTACATTGATCATGTAGATTTTAGAGTGTTGAATACTGATGTTTTAGAGGAAATGGTTAAGAAATTAGGATACAATGATGGTTTGTTTTTCTGCATTCATTACAAGGAACCGTACTGTTAGTTGGATTTTGGTCTTAGGACATTAAAATGTGATGTTAACTTAGAGCTTATCTTTGATCATGTGCGTCAAGGAGTCCACATGATAGACATGTATGTTGAACACCGGAGGTCAACAATATTGGAAAATACAAGTGAAGGTCCTGTAGGGGCATGTAAAGCAATTGTTCCAGCATCATTTACAATAAATAATCAGAATCATAGTATGAATGAAGATAAGGAAGAGAGTGAAAGAAGTGATCCTGATTATGAGTATGTTGAGGAAGATAATTTGGTTTATGAAATAGAGGTGGATATGCAGAGGTTCAGGGCTAATGTTGAATTTACTAGGGAAGAACTGGATGGTTCAAGTGATGGGGATCATGATGATGACAGAAGCGAAGAAGGTCATCAGCCTGTTGACCTGGAGGATTTTGAAAGTGGGTCTGATGACAATTCAAGCCTTAGAGATAAGGTTGCCAGGAAGATAAGGAGGAGAAACAAGAGTGCTTTAAAAGGTCCAAATGATCTGCCATTCTATGTTGGTCAGCTTATTGATGACAAGAAAAAGATGAATCAGATGGTGAAAAATTATGCTCTTAAGGCAAGGAGGGATGTGTTTATTCTAAAAAATAAATTGTTAAGGTATAGGGTAGTATGTTTTGGAAGCAATCCACCACTACTTGGTCCTGTAAAAAAAAAGGGAGAAGAGGGGCAAAATAGTAAATGCACCAAAGTAGGGCAAAAATACAAGCACCTTAAAAGGCATACCAAGCCCACCTTTCCTTGGGCAGTTCACATCTCAAGGAACACAGACAAGGATAAGTGGTGTGTGAAGACCATTCATAATCAACACAATTATTTGACAACAAGGGTCGTTTCTTTGTACACAATGAGTTCGATTGCCAGAGAGATCCAACCTATGATTGAAAGCAATCTAGACATGTCAATTCAAGTAATCCAAAGTCAACTGCTTCGGAAGCATCAACTAGAAATATCACTACATAAGGTCTTCAGAGCCAAGAGTATAGCAACTACGAAGATCTATGGTGATTACCAAGAACAGTATGGTCTGCTAAGGTCATACTATGATGAACTTCTAAAAGCTAACCCAGGTAGTACAATTAAAATTGATGTGGAGCCATGTGGGAACTTAGCTAGTCCTACAAGGCAGTTTCGAAGGGTTTATTTTTGTTTTGCCTCTATGATGAGAGGATTTAAGATGATTGGAAGACCATTGCTGGGTGTGGATGGTTGTTTCATGAAAGGTCCATTTCCTGGACAGATCTTGAGTGCTGTTGGTATTGATGGGAATAATAGCATATATCCAGTTTGTTATGCCCTTGTTGAGGCAGAAACAACACAAACCTGGAAATGGTTTTTGCAACTGTTGAGAGATGACCTAGGGTGTACGGCTGACTCTTGTTTCACCTTCATCAGTGAGAGACAAAAGGTAATAAGTTCTTAAGTGTTAATTAATACATTGCAAAAAACTTTGGTAGCAAAATATTGTGATTAATTGCATTTTGTATCACAGGGTCTGATTCCTGATATGCTAGCTGTTTTTCCTAATAGTGAGCGCATATTTTTTTTAGGCACATCCATGAGAACATGAAATCCAAGTGGCGTGGAGATCTTTACAAGAATTTGCTTTAGTCAGCCGGAAGGAAGATATCTATTCCATACTTTAACAAAGCTATCGAAGAAATTAAGACAACAGAACGAGCTATGTATGACTGGCTGAATGAGATCCCATACACCGCTTGGTCAAGAGCATATTTTTCTGGAAGAGCTAGATGTGATATGTTGCTGAACAACATATGTGAGGTTTTTAACAGACAAATCGTAGGAGCAAGGGACAAGCCGATTATCACATGCCTAGAATTCATTCGGGAGTACATGACCAAGAGGATAGTGAATGTCAAGAAATTGCAAGCAAAGTGTATGGGGCCACTGACACCTCATGCCACTGAGGTCTTCGATGAGATCAAGAAACAGGCTGCTGAAATGTCTGTTTTAATGGTTGATTCAGACAAGTATCAAGTAACAGGTCCGAGATCACAGTGTGTTGTGAATGTTAAACATAAAACTTGTGCATGCAGGAAGTGGGATTTGACAGGGATGCCTTGCAAACATGCAGTTGCAGCCATATGGGATATGTCAAGGAAATAGCATTGATGCTGGCATACCAGAAGAGTGGGTGGATGAAGTGTATTGGCTGTCAACATGGAAGAAAGTTTATGACAATGTGATAGAGCCAATCAACGGGCCGGAGATGTGGACTCCTTCAGAGTGTCCAATAACACTCATCCCACCAAAGCATCATACACAAGTTGGAAGGCCAAAGAAGAAAAGAAAGAAGGTATATGGTGAAAAAGAGCTTGAGCAGGAGTTCGACAAAGGAGGTAAAATGACCAGAAAGGGAACTAGCATCAAGTGTGGTAAATGTGGGAACATGGGTCACAATGTCAGTAGTTGCAAAGGACAAGGGGGTGAACAATCCACTGCTTCACAAGAATCACACACTGCCACTCAAGGTGCACCAGTTTACAATCTTGATGAGTGATGGATGGTTTGTTAGTTTAGACTATGTTTGTTTGTTTGTCAAGTTCGTTTAAGACAATGTTTGGTTTGTACCTTTATGTTTGGTTTATCAAGTTTGTATTTTGGTTTACAACTGTTTGTTTAAGACAATATGGCTGCTTTAGTATTTTGGTTTACAATGTTTGTTCAAGACAATATGGTTGCTTTAGTACAAGACATTGTTTGGTTTGGTTTGTTGCCATGGTTGCTTTATGTTTGTTCAAGACAATATGGCTGCTTTAGTAATGTGTTCAAACAGAATTTTGGCGGAAAGTGATTTGATTACATTGCAACATTTAGTACAAATAAGAGGTCCAAAATACAAACTTACAACCAAACAAATCTAGCCTATTTCCAGTGACAATCATCCAAACAAGACCAATCCGAATCAGAACCATGCTCCCTTTCATATGGGTCAAAGTACCAATCATCCTCTTCATCCCAATATGTGTAATCCCATGCATGTTCCAGCACTTCAGGGTCATAATCCTTTGTCGGATCTCCGAATATCTTTTCATAATCACTTTCTTGCTCCATGTAAGGTCTGAGTATCTCAGACTCTTGATCCTCAAAGTAGACATAACTGTCTGGTTCTTCGGCTGCAACGACGTCTTCATCCTTACCAACATCTTTCTCATTCTCAACTTTATCATTCTCTTTGTCAGCCATACCTACAGAATTACAAGCAGGCTACCAAAACATACATATAAGAACTTGAAAATGACCATTGCAAAAAAAAAAAAAGTATAATTACAAGCAGTCAAAATACACAACCAAATCCAATTTCTCCACATTAAACTACTTAACCAAAAAAAGTAGAACAATCAAGACCCAAGTAATCACAAAGTACATCTTCAGTTTGAACACATCTCCATTCTTGTACCGAACCAACTGTTCTTTGCACTTAGCCAACTCATCCTTATCTTTCATGCTTTGAATTAAACCAGGCATTACCTCTCGACAAACCGGACATCCCTGTTCTTCACCTTTGTCAGCCCATCTGAGGAATCCACATCCTCCAACCTATTATCGGACATCATAAGCAAGAGTTTCAAACAAAGTTGAGTTTCAATAAGCAAAAAACATAAGAAACTTACACATTGAAGATACCATCGACTAGGATTGACTGTTGATTCTGATTGTTTCACCACTGTTTTCGCACCACAAGGACATATGATGTCTGAATCTTGAGTTTTGCCCTTGAATCGAAGCACAGAGGACGAAGATGAAGACATGTTCATGGCAGTGATTTGAGGGCAGTGAATTGAGGGATGCAAGCTTGAATTGGGGGTCGATTGAAGAAGAATTGCGTTTAGGGCAGGGTTCAAGCTTTTAATGGAGAAGATGATGGGTACTTTCGACATTTCCATACAGACTAACGGTAACATTAATGTTGAAATGGTCAGGGGGTAAAGTTGCTACATAACCCCAAGCAGTGGGGGGTAAAATTGCAAATATTTCCTTGGGGGGAGGGGGTAGACATGCCAATGACCCCAAACCCCAGGGGGTAAAATTGCAGTTTACTATTATTACTTTATTGTATACTATTGTATACTATTAATAGAAGAACTTAATGAATAGTAACTATACTATTAATAGAAGAAGCAAATGAATAGTAAATATATTTGTTTTAAATGTTTTTTTATATGTGTTATTTAGTGGTTTATATGTGTTATGTGGTTCTTTTATGTCACACCCCCAAAATCCACTCGTGGAGTATCACCGCTTGGAGGCGCGACTGACCAGGATCAAGCCACCAATCATATTGAACATAACAAGTAATAAGTAAAATCCAACCACACAATATGAAAGGTGTTTCAAATCCAAAAACGTAGTAAGTGTTTAGCGGAAGCATAATTGTAAAACCCAATGAAAGTATTAAGTACGAAGTAAAGTAATGTTTTTAGCATGGCACACACTGCTATGTCCCACAACGACCACGCCTCCCTGTGCAAGCTCCATGAGTACCTAACGACCTGCAAGGCATGTAGCAACGAATCAACAACAAAGTTGAGCGAGTTCACAGTTGGTTGTTTAGTTATAGCATTCGTTTCGTAAATCGTATGTTCGTTTTGTAAACCATGTATCGTATTAATTCGTATCGCGGTCACCCTGACATGTTTGCAAAGATTAGTGGGGGCTTCCCAGGTGTTACTAGACCGTGCGTATCGACTACTACGAAAATATAAGTGGTGCCCTAAGTCAATGTCTATCAGCATTGACCCTTTACCCATAGTCCATTAGTACACGCCCGTCTGACTGGCACGGTGTGAGGTTTGTTAAACCTAATAGCACTATTAACTAATGACCCGTTCGCCATAGGCCTCGGCGATTAAGTCGATATAAATCAAGGACTTCAATGATAGAGGTTTGGTCCAGTGTGTAATCTTGGCATCCTACCCACGGAGGATAGTTGTAAGTATGAGTGTACGTAGGTTTTACGTACGTGCCCTTCAATCCAAGGACAGTAAAAAATAGTTTAATAGTAGTGATAGTACGAGTAGTTATTCAATCCCATTCCCAACCCTTGGGAATCCCATGCCTTGGAAAGAGTGTGAACTCACCTTGGTTTGGTCGGTATGCTAAACTATGTGCTCACAAGTAATCAGTCAAGTCCTATAGTATGCACGTATATTCAATCTGTTCAAGTTCGTAAAGTTTCACATGCAATCAATATTACAGGGTGTGTTTGGCAGCTAACATCATGCATCACACAACAGTTAATCACATTTATACAATTCATGTTTAACATAAATGTCTTTTGCAGTTTATTCTAATATAATTATACATTGACATACCTAACAACGTTAACAGGTTTAACGAGGTTAACACACACTACACACATATCGTACAAGTATCACCCACAACGGCACGCCAATCGAAATCAAGAGTTGTGCTATAACAAGACATGACATTCTTTATAATACTTGATCTTTGTATACAGTTACCCCACATGACCTTATCCCAACTATAAACTGCCATCCATACACACCAATCATGTAGCACATGCTTAGTCAACACAAGTCCACAACAAGAAAGATATAACCAACCGAGAAGATGCAAGTCCCTGTACCCAGTCCGCGATTCAGTGTGTAATCCAACCCAATCCACCCACATAACCCCCAACTAATTATCATGCAAATCAATCTATCCATTTTAATTCTTTTTGGTATCTTATTATTACGCAATTGACCTCCTAATATGATTCCAATAAATTTGTACACATATAACCATTTGATTAACCACACAATCTTGTTTCAATACTTTGACCATTAGCCCAATACTTTGTAAATTAAACCAATCACATGTTAAGCTCAATTCTCTTGTTTGCTAACCTGACATACACGTGCAGCCCACAACCGATATACAAGCCCCAATGCTTTTAGAATTATGGCTTGCATCAGTACTTATTAACCAATCTACCACAAAATACCACACCCTATTCATGCATCAATTAACAGTTTCTCTAGTGACTCAAGATGACAATTCGAGCATTATTAGACCATGTCATCATGTTTAATACCCATGTTACCATCAATTATCACACAATCCATGCCAACATTGCACAGCATGTCGCGTAATCCGATTCAAATATTCTACTCTAGTTACGCGTAATAATCCGTTAACAATCTAACATATCATCATAGCATCATCGTAACATCATCATCAACTCATCACTAGCATTCATTAAATCATTACAACCAGTTTTGTTACTTCGTCTACTAGCTATTATGGCAAATTATTAACGATCTAAGAAACGATTATCATCATGGTTTATAATGTATATAGCCCTAACTTAAATATAATCTATCATAACACACCATATCACATCAAGATCATATAAAAGAAAGCACACCCATCAATTAATAGTTAACATGGATATGGTTTTACTAACCACTAATTTGATCGGAACAATGATGTATCAAACGAGGTGCCTGCCGTCTTCAATTGGAACGAGAAGTAGGGTAATATTGTGAGATATACAAGGGGGTACGTAACCTTTAAATGAAATACCCAATAACCTAAGTGGGCCGGTAGTCAATTTAATTAGCAAGTGGGCCTAAATCAATTCAGGATACACATAAAATGTGTAATGGGCCTGGTTAACACGTTGTGAATTTGGTGACCCGGAGGTACGTGGCCCAACACGTTCGGTTTTTCTAAATCGGTTGAACGGTACATAAAACATTTAACAATTCCATACAGTTGATCAGTTACACATATGTAATCAGTCAGTGATGCGTGAAACGAACAAATAAACGTAGAGACACGCGCCAAAAGTTGCAGCATTTTAAAGTAGTGCTAACCTTAATTATTCGGTTGTCACATCATCCCCAAATTGAAGGAAATTTCGTCCCGAAATTTAGCATGTGGTTACTGAGGAAGCTAGTTGAGTTTGTGTGGTTTACTGGTTTTCCTGGGGTGTCACATTATTCCCCCGTTGATTTGGAATTTCGTCCCGAAATTCCGCAGTAGCTTCAGCCTCAGCAGTGGTTGCATTGTTCTCGAACAAATGGGGATACTTGAGTTTCATTTGGTCTTCTCGTTCCCAGGTGAACTCTGGCCCACGATGGGAGTTCCAACGAACTCGAACAAGAGGTATTCGGGTACGCTTAAGGACCTTAATGTCCCGGTCCGTGATTTCAACTGGTTCCTCGACCAATCGCAACTGATCGTCGATAGTGAGTTCCTTCAGAGGAACTATGAGGGTCTCATCTGACAGACACTTCTTCAGATTCGACACGTGAAAAACGTTGTGAACTCCACTGAGTTCTGCTGGTAGGTTCAGTTTGTAGGCCACCTTGCCTATTTTCTCAATGATTTCAAACGGTCCGACGTAACGCGGATTGAGTTTGCCCCTTTTTCCAAAGCGAACCACACCCTTCCAGGGTGAGACTTTGAGTAGCACTCGATCCCCAACTTGGAACTCAAGTGGTTTCCTGCGCTTATCAGCGTAGCTTTTCTGACGGTCACGAGCTGCCGCCATTCGTTGTCGTATCTGCGCAATCCTTTCTGTAGCATCAACTACGAGTTCTGGGCCAGTGATTTGGCTGTCGCCAACTTCTGCCCAGTAAAGAGGTGATCGGCACTTACGCCCGTACAATGCCTCAAACGGAGCGGCTTGAATGCTAGTGTGGTAACTGTTATTATACGAAAACTCCACTAGAGGGAGATGTTTTTCCCAGCCGTTGCCAAAATCGATTACACATGCACGAAGCATGTCTTCAAGAGTTTGGATAGTGCGTTCAGCCTGCCCATCCGTTTACGGGTGATAAGCTGTGCTCAAGTCTAATCGAGAGCCAAAAGATTTGTGCATCGCTTGCCACAGTTCTGAAGTAAAACGTGCATCACGATCAGAGATAATAGAGGTTGGCACCCCGTGCCTCGAAACCACTTCCTTTAAGTTAACGTCTGCTGAGTGGAGAACTTATCCGTTTCCTTTGATAGCCAAAAAGTGTGCAGACTTTGTGAGTCGATCCACGATCACCCAAATAGTATCATTTCCACGTTGAGATCTAGGCAGGCCAGTAACGAAATCCATGGAAATTTGCTCCCATTTCCATTGTGGTATCTCTGGTTGTTGGAGTAGGCCCGATGGTTTCTGATATTCAGTCTTGACTCTCGCACAAGTCAAACATTTGCTAACGTAAGTTGCTATGTGAGCTTTCATGCTAGGCCACCAATACGTAGATCTGAGATCGTGGTACATCTTATCCGAACCAGGATGTACCGAGTAACGAGACTTATGTGCTTCATCCATTAAAAGTTCTCGTAGATTGCCATAGAGTGGGACCCAGATGCGTCCTGTTACGTAGTAGGCGTCGTCTCCCTTTTGTTCTAACCGTTTCCTTTATCCTCGTAGGGCCTCAGCCCTGACGTTTTCTGGTTTCAATGCTTCTACCTGAGCATCTCGTATCTGTGCAGGAAGACTAGATTGGATGGTGAGTTGTAGTGCTCGCACACGCCTAAGGGTAGTATCCTTTCGACTGAGGGAGTCGGCCACGACATTTGCCTCGCCCGGATGGTACTTGATGGCACATTCGTAATCATTCAGTAGCTCGACCCATCGACGTTGTCGCATGTTCAACTCCTTTTGCTTGAAGATATGCTCGAGACTCCTGTGATCGGTGTAGATAGTGCACTTGGTACCGTACAGGTAATGTCTCCATATCTTAAGTGTGAAAATAACAGCTCCCAGCTCCAGATCATGTATAGTGTAGTTCCTTCATGAACCTTAAGTTGGCGTGACGCATAGGCAATAACCTTGTCACGTTGCATCAACACACACCCAAGACCCTGAATGGATGCGTCGCAATAGATCACAAAATCGTTTGTGCCCTCTGGCAATGAGAGAATATGTGCGCTATAAAGTCTATCCTTTAAGTGCTGAAATGCTGATTCCTGTGTATTACCCCAACGATAAATAACACCTTTCTGAGTTAGTGAGGTGAGGGGTTGTGCAATCTTGGAGAAGTCCTTGATGAACCTTCTATAGTAGCCCGCCAAACCCAAGAATTGGCGGATTTCTGTTGGTGTACGGGGTGCAGGCCAGTTCTTGATCGAGTCTACCTTGGATGGATCAACGTGTATCCCATCCTTGTTTACCACGTGGCCTAGAAAATGGACTTCACGAAGCCAAAAGTCGCATTTCGAAAACTTAGCATAAAGTTGTTCTGCTCAAAGAAGTTCCATAATGAGTCGCCAATGACATTCGTGTTCCTCTTGACTCTTGGAGTAGGTCAGAGTGTCGTCGATAAGAACAAGTGACATATCCATTATGTCAGACTAGGTTCGTATGTCGCGTCTGAGAATCCATATCGGTTGAATCAAGTTCAAAGTACAACACTTGTGGCATCATCACATGTGTGGCCCCAAAGCTTATCGAGTAATATTCGTAGAGTGTAACCTATCCAAGCGAGTGTCCGCGGGGATTGTTGTTAGGATCACCGAATCCCAAGTGTACATCATGCATGGATGTGGCAACATAAGAAGAATCAGTCTCAATCGATGAATAAACGTTTGAGAATCCACAGCAGGGGCTCACCCGTTGTCGAAAGTACAGCTGGTTGTACGCCAGTTGGGTATAGTTAAGATAAAACATGTCATTGATCCCATATAGCTGTCACAGGGTTAAATCAATCAGATCAAGAATTTAACATAGCAGCATGGTTGTCGTTCAAGTGTAGCGTTATGTTTCTCTGAGACCTCTACCAAGAGTTGTTGAGCTCGCCCACATGCGAAGGGAGAATCCCTTCACCTGAACCCATGAACTTAGGTGTGTTTGTGTCTCCTCAAGTAAGCAACCAAGTCAGGGGGAGTTTCCTTAGGTCGTTCCATTAAATCCAAAGTACTTCAGCGTATTCATAAAGTTCCAAAGAAGAGACGTGAAAAAAACGCTCAAGAGAGTATAATCGTATCAACATTATGTCACCATTCTCAAGGTTTCAAGGAGTGATCACCAATGATCGAAAGTCGGGCCTTCCAAATCCTCTAAGCTAGAGTGTGTTCGTTTCAGTGGCTCGTCATGGGGGAGCGAGAATGTAATGTCACTGTGGTATGGGTGTGATGGTTTGCTCTAAGTCAATGATAAGGAGCGGACATACCAATAATAAGTAAACACGTGTCGGTGCCAGAGCTAGTGCAAAGATTACGCATAGGTAAGAAAACTATCATGAAATTAACGTACGTCTCTTGTGGTGTAAGGTGGGTCAGGTATCGTGCTCGCCGGTAGGTTAAGAGACCCATATCTCCGTTCCCAAACGTCTTGAAGACTATTTCATCAGTAATAACATCCATTCGTTAAGCTGAGTATACGAGAGAGCTAATCAAGTAGATTAAGAATAAACCATCCAACCGGGTAATCAGGCAGTCTTACGTTCGGTGAAAATTTTGTTATGGTTGTTGGCGCTTCGTTAAATCAGTTGCCAATCAAAGAAAACAGGGGATTAATGAGGTTCATACAAAGAATCAAGTGAAAACAGGAGTCCAACAATATCCGAGAGATTCAACCAGCCTGTCTGTTGTCTAGAAGAAATTTCCAGTAGTAGTGCAGGGCGGCATGGCACACAAAGGGAAATTCGTTGCATCTTAGTCACTGAGGTATATTACCTGTCCAGAACAGAATTTGGTTGGTAGGGTTGCGAGTTGCAAAACGAGGAACGCGAGTAACCGTGGCTGCTTCGTTCCTGGTAACGACGACCAGTGGAGATAACGAGGTTCGTCATCCAGGATGCGTGGGTTTAGTTCTCCTAAACCAGGGTTTTTTCGAGCGAGGTCCTCGTAAATGTTCGCGTACAATCCGAATGTACGGAGGGTCAAATCGCGACGTCATGTCGAGGTAAGCGTATGAATAGATAAAACGCATAAGGAGTTGTCGTAGTGGGGTGACGAGGGAACAGAAAAAATTCGACCATCACTTGTCAAATTTCTAGGTAGACAATCGAGTGTCAAAAAGAACGTAGTAGGGCTAGTAGACTACATGTTACTACCCTAAATAAACATTCCATACCTAGTACACCATGCAAAAGAGATCTAGCAATCATGTAAGGTAAACTTAAATCATACCGCCTAAAGTATTGAGTCTTGCACGTGGAGCGAAGCGTCGTTGTGGATCGTTGAGCACTGTTCAGGTTATAGTCTGGTTTTACCAAAAAGTTTTTCCCCCTTTTTAAAACCAAGTTCACTATAACCAATGGCTCTGATACCAATCTGTCACACCCCTAAAATCCACTCGCGGAGTATCACCGCTTGGAGGCGCGACTGACCAGGATCAAGCCACCAATCATATTGAACATAACAAGTAATAAGTAAAATCCAACCACACAATATGAAAGGTGTTTCAAATCCAAAAACGTAGTAAGTGTTTAGCGGAAGCATAATTGTAAAACCCAATGAAAGTATTAAGTACGAAGTAAAGTAAAGTTTTTAGCATGGCACACACTGCCATGTCCCACAACGACCACGCTTCCCTGTGCAAGCTCCATGAGTACCTAACGACCTGCAAGGCATGTAGCAACGAATCAACAACAAAGTTGAGCGAGTTCACAGTTGGTTGTTTAGTTATAGCATTCGTTTCGTAAATCGTATGTTCGTTTTGTAAACCATGTATCGTATTAATTCGTATCGCGGTCACCCTGACATGTTTGCGAAGATTAGTGGGGGCTTCCCATGTGTTACTAGACCGTGCGTATCGACTACTACGAAAATATAAGTGGTGCCCTAAGTCAATGTCTATCAGCATTGACCCTTTGCCCATAGTCCATTAGTACACGCCCGTCCGACTGGCACGGTGTGAGGTTTGTTAAACCTAATAGCGCTATTAACTAATGACCCGCTCGCCATAGGCCTTGGCGATTAAGTCGATATAAATGAGGGACTTCAATGATAGAGGTTTGGTCCAGTGTGTAATCTTGGCATCCTACCCACGGAGGATGGTTGTAAGTATGAGTGTACGTAGGTTTTACATACGTGCCCTTCAATCCGAGGACAGTAACAAAAATAGTTTAATAGTAATGATAGTACGAGTAGTTATTCAATCCCATTCCCAACCCTTGGGAATCCCATGCCTTGAAAAGAGTGTGAACTCACCTTGGTTTGCTCGGTATGCTAAACTATGTGCTCACAAGTAACCAGTCAAGTCCTATAGTATGCACGTATATTCAATCAGTTCAAGTTCGTAAAGTTTCACATACAATCAATATTACAGGGTGTGTTTGGCAGCTAACATCATGCATCACACAACAGTTAATCACATTTATACAATTCATGTTTCACATAAATGTCTTTTGCAGTTTATTCTAATATAATTATCCATTGACATACCTAACAACGTTAACAGGTTTAACGAGGTTAACACACACTACACACATATCGTACAAGTATCACCCACAACGGCACGCCAATCGAAATCAAGAGTTGTGCTATAACAAGACATGACATTCTTTATAATACTTGATCTTTGTATACAGTTACCCCACATGACCTTATCCCAACTATAAACTGCCATCCATACACACCAATCATGTAGCACATGCTTAGTCAACACAAGTCCACAACAAGAAAGATATAACCAACCGAGAAGATGCAAGTCCCTGTACCCAGTCCGCGATTCAGTGTGTAATCCAGCCCAATCCACCCACATAACCCCCAACTAATTATCATGCAAATCAATCTATCCCTTTTAATTCTTTTCGGTATCTTATTATTACGCAATTGACCTCCTAATATGATTCCAATAAATTCATACACATATAACCATTTGATCGACCACACAATCTTGTTTCAATACTTTGACCATTAGCCCAATACTTTGTAAATTAAACCAATCACATGTTAAGCTCAATTCTCTTGTTTGCTAACCTGACATACACGTGCAGCCCACAACCGATATGCAAGCCCCAATGCTTTTAGAATTATGGCTTGCGTCAGTACTTATTAACCAATCTACCACAAAATACCACACCCTATTCATGCATCAACTAACAGTTTCTCTAGTGACTCAAGATGACAATTCGAGCATTATTAGACCATGTCATCATGTTTAATACCCATGTTACCATCAATTATCACACAATCCATGCCAACATTGCACAGCATGTCGCGTAATCCGATTCAAATATTCTACTCTAGTTACGCGTAATAATCCGTTAACAATCTAACATATCATCATCGTAACATCATCATCAACTCATCACTAGCATTCATTAAATCATTACAACCAGTTTTGTTACTTCGTCTACTAGCTATTATGGCAAATTATTAACGATCTAAGAAACGATTATCATCATGGTTTATAATGTATATAGCCCTAACTTAAATATAATCTATCATAACACACCATATCACATCAAGATCATATAAAAGAAAGCACACCCATCAATTAATAGTTAACATGGATATGGTTTTACTAACCACTAATTTGATCGGAACAATGATGTATCAAAAGAGGTGCCTGCCGTCTTCAATTGGAACGAGAAGTAGGGTAATATTGTGAGATATACAAGGGGGTACTTAACCTTTAAATGAAATACCCAATAACCTAAGTGGGCCGGTGGTCAATTTAATTAGCAAGTGGGCCTAAATCAATTCAGGAGGCGGTTCGGCTCCTTGGCGCCGGAGGCGGTTCGGTTCTTGGCTAGAGTTCAGCGTGTTGTCCACAGCAACTTTTCGACCCCTCAGGGGCGAGGCTTTGTTTTTAGCAGATTAGGGTTTTCTATTCAAAAGGGGATGGCGGCGCAGTTTGTTGCCCGTCTACCTGCTATCTTTATGTAATTTGACTTGTTGATGGGAATGAAAAAAAAAAAGCCATGTTTATTTAAAAAAAAAAAAATTCAGGAAACACATAAGATGTGTAATGGGCCTAGTTAACACGTTGTGAATTTGGTGACCCGAAGGTACGTGGCCCAACACGTTCGGTTTTTCTAACTCGGTTGAACGGTACATAAAACATTTAACAATTCCATACAGTTGATCAGTTACACATACGTAATCAGTCAGTGATGCGTGAAACGAACAAATAAACGTAGAGACACGCGCCAAAAGTTGCAGCATTTTAAAGTAGTGCTAACCGTAATTATTCGGGTTGTCACATCATCCCCAAATTGAAGGAAATTTCGTCCCGAAATTTAGCACGCGGTTACTGAGGAAGCTAGTTAAGTTTGTGTGGTTTACTGGTTTTCCTGGGTTGTCACATTTTATATATCTTATGTAACATGCGTTTGTTTTTTATCGATGTAATTCACATGTCAGTATTTTTTTATCATATCAAGATTTTTTTGTTTTGAAGGTTTTTGTATATGTGTTATTTAGTGTTTTTTTTATATGTATTATGTGGTTCTTTTATATATCTTATGTAACTTGCGTTTGTTTTTGATCGTTGTAATTCACGTGTCAGTATTTTTTTATCATATCAAGATTTTTTTTTCTCTATGGGTTGCTGTAACGAGTGTAGGTGGCGTAACAAAACAAACCCATACAGATCAAATTCCCGCCGTGTTGGTATAATTTGGGTCACATCATGATTTTTTTTCTCTATTGGTTGATATAACAAGTGTTAGTACCGTAGTTAAACAAACCGATACCCACCCAACGCGCAACACGCGAATTTAATAATATATATACTATTAATAGAAGAACTTAATGAATAGTAACTTACTATTAATAGAAGAAGCGAATGAATAGTAACTATATTTGTTTTAAATGTTTTTTTATATGTGTTAATTAGTGGTTTTTTATATGTGTTATGTGGTTCTTTTATATATCTTATGTAACTTGCGTTTGTTTTTTATCGATGTAATTCACGTGTCAGTATTTTTTGATCATATCAAGATTTTTTTGTTTTGAAGGTTTTTTTATATGTGTTATGTAGTGGTTTTTTTTATATGTATTATGTGGTTCTTTTATAAATTTTATGTAACTTGCGTTTGTTTTCGATCGATGTAATTCACGTGTCGGTATTTTTTGATCATATCAAGATTTTTTTTCTCTATGGGTTGCTGTAACAAGTGTAGGTGGCGTAACAAAACAAACCGATACCGATCAAATTCCCGCCGTGTTGGTATAATTTGGGTCACATCATGATTTTTTTTATCTATTGGTTGATATAACAAGTGTTAGTACCCTAGTTAAACAAACAGATACCCATCCACCGCGCAACGCGCGGATTTAATAATATATACTATCAATAGAAGAACTTAATGAATAGTAACTATACTATTAATAGAAGAAGCGAATGAATAGTAAATATATTTGTTTTAAAGGTTTTTTATATGTGTTATTTAGTGGTTTTTTATATGTGTTATGTGGTTCTTTTATATATCTTATGTAACTTGCGTTTGTTTTTTATCGATGTAATTCACGTGTCAGTATTTTTTGATCATATCAAGATTTTTTTGTTTTGAAGGTTTTT
Source organism: Helianthus tuberosus (assembly GCA_030545235.1). Classification (NCBI taxonomy): domain Eukaryota; kingdom Viridiplantae; phylum Streptophyta; class Magnoliopsida; order Asterales; family Asteraceae; genus Helianthus; species Helianthus tuberosus. Next base: position 159,278,332 of record CM060444.1, read on the forward strand.
TATATGTGTTATTTAGTGGTTTTTTATATGTATTATGTGGTTCTTTTGTATATCTTATGTAACTTGCCTTTGTTTTTTATCGATGTAATTCACGTGTCAGTATTTTTTGATCATATCAAGATTTTTTTTTCTCTATGGGTTGCTGTAACGAGTGTAGGTGGCGTAACAAAACAAACTGATACCGATCAAATTCCCGCCGTGTTTGTATAATTTTGGGTCACATCATGATTTTTTTTCTCTATTGGTTGATATAACAAGTGTTAGTACCGTAGCTAAACAAACTGATACCCACCCACCGCGCAATGCGCGGATTTAATAACACTAGTTATATTATTATATTATATTATATTTATATTATATTATATTTAATTTAATATTAATAAATGGATTGAAATGAATAGTTATTTTAATATTATAATAATACATAGTTTTTTTAATCGAAAAATATTACATAACTTGCATTAAATCTATACTAAACTAATTATATGATCTAGCTTATAACTATTATTTGTCTAGTAATTGTTGTCTAAACCAAAGATGATGTGGAAATGGTGGTAGTTATGTAGAGGGAGGGGTGAGGGGGCTAAGTTTGATGTCGGTGTAGTATGTTTGGTGTTTGTAGGTTGAAGATGAGCGGCAAAGACTTGTGTCACTTGTTTGAAAGGTGGGCTAAGTTGTTAGTATATGTGTGAAGAACCACATGACTCATGAAAACACATTAATTAGTTTGGGGATCACTTGATCTATTGAACCATGGGGAGAAGGGCTTGCATGGTAGCTTGCATCTCTTTGATAATCGGCTTGTGTTGAGCCAACCTCTTGCATACATACTCGTCGAAACGCGTCATCGGTTAGGCTTCATGTGTCCGTTACGGAAAATGGCTCTGATTCCATATGATAAGTATCAGTTTGGGGTAGATCAAGGGCGAAGGATTTAAGGGGCGGGGAGGGGCGCCCGCCCCCCCCCCCCCCCCCCCCCGAACTTTTCGGTCAGTGGTGTTATATATGTACGTTTCGTATAGGATTTTGTAGGTATATACATTTTCGACCCCCAGGTTTTATAAAAAAATTTTAGGTATATATGTTTTCGACCCCACAGTTCTAATTTTTTTATTTATATAGCCCAAATAAAATATTTAATTAGTCCAAATAGTATAGCCCAAATCATTATATGTGGTAGAATACTAGAATGTATATTATATAACCCAAATCAAATCATTATATAGCCCAACTTAAAAGACCACCCTATCAAAAAAAAAACCCAAATTCGTTTACTTTGGGACATCGACCAGAAGAACAGAAGCCACAAGCCAGAACTGCAGAAAGGGGGGGGGGGACGCAGGTTCCAGAACTGTTCGACTTCAGCTTCTTGTTCGAGAACAGAAGCCAAAACACTGTTCATTGTTGTGGTCTTGTACTCTTGTTCGACTTCTTCAATCTTCAAAAGGTTAAATGTATGTGTTTTTTATCTTTAGGTTTAATTTAGGGCTGCAATTTATGTCATTTACGTTGAAATTAGGGGTGAAATTGGTCCGAATTTTTGCCCTAAACTTGTTGAATCTTTTTGTAACTATGTCTAATTTTATTTGTTTCTTCTTATTGTGATTTGATTTAGATAGAAATTAGAGTTTGAAATTTAGGGTGATTTGTTAACTTGTTTTGTTATTAGATTATGCTATGTGGAAGAATAAAATGATAACTTCTTTTTTAATGTTTGAGAACGTTTTTATTTGATATTAATGTTTGGCCCGACCCGACCCGAATCGAATCACCGACGTTCGACCCGAACATACACCTCGAAACTACGCGATAGAAAAAAAAAATTTAGGTACGTTACTTTCCGACCCCCCGAACTTTTTTGTCAAGCTTCGTCACTGGGGTAGATGATAGGACAGGAGAACTTTGAGGAGGATTGAGGAATGAATTAGAGGAAGATTTACTTAGAAATTCAACATCATATTCTTGCTCTAATGATAGATATACATGGACCCACTAAGCTACCATGACTATCAGACTAAAGGGTATGGAGAGGATGGGCTTGGAGGGGATGAGCCGCCACGTAGGCGACACGTAGGCGGCTAGTGGGGGATGGGCCTCCTTCATATTTGAGAGGGATGGAGCCGAGGCTACCCCACCTCATTATTTTATAATTTTCTAGGTGTTTAAATTGAAAAAGGATGAGAGAGAGTGTATTTAAATTGAAAAAGGATGAGAGAGAGGGTATTTAAATTGAAAAAAGGAAATATAATAATTGAGGTGGGGCCACAACTCAAACGGCTGGTGTGGGACGTTTGGGCCGCAGCCGAGCCTAGGGGGGTGGTGTGGGGGCTCGGCGCCGGACCGAGCCGGGGCTAGCCGACCCCCATACCCATTAGTCTCAAAGAACTACCCACTAATAGTAAGCATATTAACTGACTCTAGTAAACAAGCAATCATGACCTATTTGTGCATGAACTACAATGACTCAATAAACTACCTTGACTTGCATGGACTCACACAGAACATGCTGACCCAGTACCCACCCCCACAATGTGTGCTAGTAATAAATAGGTGATAATAATTGTTTACATTTGGCAATAACTGAGTCATTTATTTTGTTATTCGTCATATATGTTATTCGGTGAGTGAATTTATTACCAAATGATTACTTTATGCGAATTGGTAGTAACTCAATATAAGACGGTTTAATTCGTTTAGTCTATCAAATTAAACAACTAAAATATGTATGTTACAGTTGGTACACGTTTTGACGTTAATTTTATTCAGAAACAATTAGTCTGGTAAAATACAATACGTTTTCATTTGAGGATATAAATTCAAGTTACTATACGTTTTTATTAGAATGTATATTTAGTTAATATAGATTGATTCCTGTAATCTCTGTAGAGATTGTTATCATATCCCTGTAATTATGCTTTCCTATTCTTGTATTCTCATTCCCTATTTAAAGGGTGTTATACAGTTCAATGAGACACGGAAAACATTCTGTGAACCGTAGACTTTTATGGTATCAGAGCACAATCCTTAGCTTTTCAAAAAAACCCTAGCAGCCGCAACCCATCTGTCTCGTTTCTGTTTTGACAGAAAACATGGGTGACACAGCCAACACTGCGGCAGTCGAACCAAAAACACCCTCCCTACACCCAGCCTATACTGTTTCCAACATTCAGAACAAGGTTCGAACTCTTGACGGTACCAAAGTTACATACTCGTCATGGGTAAAATTGTTCAAGCTGCATTCAAAGGCGTCTAAAGTACTTAATCACATCGATGGCACAAAACCCCAGCATAAACCGATGAACGCTACGACGATTGGGCAGAACTTGATGCCCTCATTCTTCAGTGGATTTATGCCACTTTGTCAGACGACCTCTTGGTCCGGGTTCTAGAGACTGATGCTACAGCTAGATCAACCTGGGTGAAGCTTGAAAATATTTTTCTCAACAATAAAGGCTCCCGTGCAACAACACTCGAACACGAATTTACCAATCTCACACTCAACGCTTGTTCTTCCCTATATGATTATTGTCAGAAGTTGAAGGAGGTTTCCGAACAACTCAGAGACGTTGGATTTCCCGTCAGTGAACCGAGGCTCGTGATGCAGTTAGTCCGTGGGCTTCCCTCCGAGTATGATGTCACAGCTGCGATCATCAATCAAAATACACCCTCATGGGATGATGCCAGAACAATGCTGCAGCGTGAACAACAGCGGCAGGCGGCCCGTGCAAACCAAAACCAATCAGTTTTGGTCAACACTCAAACCACAAACCCATCGGCCAACGAAAGTGTTCCAAACCCACCACCCTCGCATACACCATCTGACCCTAGCCGCTACCAAAATTACTCCCAACATTCCCCTGACTCATACCGAGGCAGGGGTCGTGGTCGTGGCTACCGTGGTCATGGTCGCGGACGAAATCGACAACAACAATACTCACAGTGGTCGTGGAACTCTCAACAGCTTCAACAGGCCCAAGTTAGTCCTTGGACTGTGCCTCCCAGCCCGTACCCGTCACATGCTTGGAACAGCCAACCACCAAGTGGCCCATATCAGCCGACCAACTACAATCAGGCCCATATGGCCTATCAGCTAGCCCAACAGGCCCAACAGGCCCAACAACCCTTTCCGATGCAGCCTCCATCTACGGCCCAGTTCGCTGATCCAAACAATCTCAGCCCCACTGATTTAGGTACTGCTCTGTCTGCTATGCAAGTACACTATCCTGACCCTAATTGGAACATGGACACCGGGGCTTCCTCTCACATCACATCCGACTCAGGTAAAATCACCTCTCCTATGTCTAAATCCTCTAGTACTATTTTTGTTGGAAATGGACAGACTCTTCCAATTACAGGAACCGGTAATGGCCTTTATACCATTTCGAACAAAACCTACCACTTAAACAATATCTTACACTCCCCGTCCGTTATAAAAGATTTACTTTCTGTTCAAAAATTCACTCGTGATAACCAAGTTAGTATTGAATTTGACCCTTATGGTTTTTCTTTGAAGGACCTCAAGACGGGCAATTTCCTTTCGCGCCATGATAGCACGGGGGACCTCTATCCTTTTACTAAGCCTTCCTTTGCCTTCGTTTCTGCTGCACCAAAGTCTCCATGGCATAACCGACTTTGTCACCCAGGAGCAACTATCTTAGATTATCTTGTTCGTCATAACTTTATTAAATGCAATAAAAACAATAATATTTCCATTTGTTCTTCATGTCAGATTGCTAATAGTCAACGTTTGCCTTTCAATGAATCAAACTCTGTTACATTTGCTCCGTTTGATATAATTCATTGTGATCTGTGGACATCACCAATTTTGAGCAAATCAGGATATAAATACTACATGGTTCTTATAGATAATTTCACACAACATGTGTGGCTATTTCCATTAAAGTACAAATCAGAAACCTTCACCAACTTTACCAAATTTCACAAATTAATCCTAACTCAATTTAAAATTTAACCGCCCTATCAAAACGTTTCAATGTGATTTGGGGGGCGAGTTTGATAATCATCACTTCAAAAACTTTGCATCAAAAAATGGCATGGTTCTTCGGTTCTCATGTCCTCAAACTTCACCTCAAAATGGCAAAGCAGAACGAATGATAAGACGTCTTAATAACATCATCCGTGCACTTCTCCTTCATGCTCACCTACCCTCCACATTTTGGGTTGAGGCCCTTCACAATGCAACATATTTGCATAACATCCTTCCCACAAAACGCCTCAATCACCTCACACCAGCATATGCCCTTTACCATCGCCACCCGACATATGACCATTTACGTGTTTTCGGATGCGCATGTTACCCAAACACATCCGCCACCCAACCACACAAACTTCATCCACGTTCTATCTGGTGCATTTTTCTTGGCTACCCTCCTAACTTTCGGGGCTATCGTTGCCTTGACCCTACCACGGGCCGTGTCCATATTTCACGTCACGTGACATTTGATGAGGAAGATTTCCCATTTAATCATACTTCACAACCAACTACCTACTCGTTTTTGGACGATGATCCACCCATCCTACCATATCCTACTACCACCAGCCCATCCCCGGCCCAATCACACGGCACCTTTAATGCCACTCCTACTACCTCCTCGCCACAAACCCACACCTTCCCAGCCCAATCATCTGACCCAACTCCATCATCCACTCCTTCCCCAACACCGCCACCTTCTACTTTCGGTCCACACCAAACCCCACCTACCTACGCCCCACACCTCACACCTCACACCTACCCACAGTACACCACAAACCCCACCTACCCACTGCCCAAACTCTACTTCCGCCCATCAGCAAAAAACGGCCCCACTCACTAGTTCTTCTACCATTCCTGCTCCACCTAATAACCATCCCATGGTTACTAGGGCAAAGGCTGGCATTTCCAAGCCAAATAAAAAATTCACCCTAACCACCACTACAGCCGAACCACACATCTCCCCCGTTCCCACTTCCTACACTAAGGCCTTATCGGATCCTAATTGGCGGAACGCCATGAACAATGAATTTAGTGCTTTACAGGAAAATCAGACATGGGAACTTGTTCCAAGACCTGTCGGACCGCCGATCATACGTTGCATGTGGTTATTTCGGCATAAAATTAAGTCGGATGGTACCCTTGAGCGATATAAAGCTCGTTTAGTGGTAAATGGGAAATCTCAAACAGTTGGCATAGATTGTCAAGAAACGTTCAGTCCAGTCGTTAAACCAGCATCTATACGTACCGTTTTGAGCTTGGCCACCTCTAGAAACTGGCCCATTCATCAGTTGGACGTAAAAAATGCTTTCCTTCATGGAAACCTCGAGGAAACAGTATACATGCATCAACCACCAGGGTTTGTTGATAATAAAAATCCTGGCTATGTCTGTCGTCTCAGAAAGTCCCTATACGGGCTCAAGCAGGCCCCCAGGGCATGGTACACTAGGTTTTCTACATTTATTTTAGCGCATGGGGTTCGAAGTAGCATGTGTGACACGTCTCTCTTCGTCTATAGGCAAGGCACACAGACGGCCTATCTACTTTTGTATGTTGATGATATAATTCTCACTGCCTCAGATTCAGTCCTTTTGAACAATATTATTGATATGCTGGCCAGGGAATTTGCTATGACTGACTTAGGGCCATTGCATCATTTTCTAGAGATCACGGTCACACGGGATTCTAAGGGTTTATTTTTATCCTAGGCTCAATACACTCGAGACATCCTACATCGCGCTTCCATGACTGGATGCAAACCATGCACTACACCATGCGATACCACTTCTAAGCTAAGTTCTACTGATGGGGATTTACTTGAGGACGGCACTCTCTACCGTAGTCTCGCCGGTGCCTTTCAATACCTTACGTTCACCAGACCGGATATTACATACGCTGTTCAGAAGGTTTGCCTGTTCATGCACGCTCCGCGGGAACCTCATTTTGCCTTTCTCAAACGCATACTTCGGTATCTCCAAGGCACTCTCGACTATGGTCTCCAGTTATCAGCTTCATCATCCCTAGCACTTACGGCCTACTCCGATGCGGATTGGGCCGGTTGTCCTGATTCTCGTAGGTCAACATCTGGATATTGTGTGTTCTTGGGGGATAACTTGGTTTCATGGTCGTCAAAGCGCCAACCTACCATTTCCAGATCCAGTGCAGAAGCTGAATATAGAGGAGTCGCTAATGCTGTTGCTGAAACCAGTTGGTTACGCAATTTACTTCTTGAGCTTCATGTTCCCATCATCAAGGCCACCATTGTATATTGCGATAATGTGTCTGCAGTTTACCTCTCACAAAATCCAGTTCAGCATCAACGCACGAAACATGTTGAATTAGATATTCATTTTGTCCGCGAGAAAGTTCAAATCGGTCATGTTAAGGTCCTGCATGTCCCGTCTTCGTCTCAATATGCTGATACTTTCACAAAGGGTTTACCGCGTACATTATTTGACGACTTTCGGTCCAGTTTGAGCGTTCGTGTCTCTCCCGCTCGAACTGCGGGGGACTATTAGAATATATATTTAGTTAATATAGATTGATTCATGTAATCTCGGTAGAGATTGTTATCATATCCCTGTAATCATGGTTGTAAAAGTCCCGCCTAGGCTCCGAGTACTCCCCGAGTACTCGCTACAAGGTAGGTTGCCGAGGCATGAGTACTCTTCTCCCAAGTCAATTACTCCCCGAGTACTCCCGAATACTCCCGAGTACTTCCCGAGTACTCCCGAATCCGACTAGGGGGCGCCTAGCGACTTTTCCAACCATGCCTGTAATTATGTTTTCCTATTCTTGTATTCTCACTCCCTATTTAAAGGGTGTTATACAGTTCAATGAGACACGGAAAACATTCTGAGAACCATAGACTTTTAGTTTTGACACCGGCGCAACGTGCAGCGGGTAGAATACTAGTTATTATTAAGTTGTAGTAAATATGTTGAAATTGTAAGAAATTGTATTTTAAAATTTACCAACGGAATGGAGTTTTCAATCAGAAATTTGAAATGTTTAATAATATTTCAATTTTATATAGGGAAATATGAAAAAATCGTAGATCGAAGTTTAAAGTCAACTTACCAGTTTAAAGCACATGGGCATTTGGTCTAGTGGTATGATTCTCGCTTAGGGTGCGAGAGGTCCCGAGTTCAATTCTCGGAATGCCCCTATAGTTTTTTCATTTTACAAATGTGCCCTTATATTTTACATTTCGGTGTATTCTTAATGGCTCCATTATTTACAAATAACTATTTTTCGGTTCTAACATTTTGTACCTTAAACAAATGGTCCCTTTTCTGTTAAAACCATTCAATATTGGTTAAAACTGATGATTTTAACTTACACCTTTTGATAGCAGATGATGATGAACTTGCGGGATAATTCGTCATTGGTTAAAACTGTTTTATCTTATGCAAGTTTAACTGCAGATGATGATGAACTTGCAGGATTAGCCCACAATGATGAATTATCCAGTTATGTGCGACATTTATGTATCTGCTAGCTGCTTAATTTGATTATTGTAGGTCACACTTGGATTAGTATGTTGTAGATGATTAAGCTAGTTTTATCTATTTTTATTTTTAAGAATCTGTATAATAACAAAATCACCAAAAGTTCAGGGCCGTTCAAACGTTTTTGTAGACCCTAAGCGGACTACGAAATGGAGGCCCTAATGCAAAACATGTAGAGATTAATAGAAAAATTAGTTGCTAAAGTTAACCTACTTTTAGTAATTAGCCCTAATTTTGCCCATAAATTCTCCTCCAATCCCGACAGACCCGACGCCATGAGTGATTACCGTTAGTGATAGCCGATAACCTAGAAAATCGAACGAGTAGGTTGCGATAGGAGGTAGGAACGATGACTACGGCTCAATTTTAGTGATTTTTTGCGCTAATTCACGGAATTCGGATGAGATCGAGTGGTAGATGGTTGCTACAGACTGCAGTTATGTCTGTGGTTTAATTTCGAAACTGGGTCTTGAATGTGGGTCTTTTTTTTCCTAAACAATTTTTATCCTTGTAACTTTATTAAAAAAACATGGTTTAGTTTTGCTTTTTATTTTTAGTCTAATACATATATAATATATAAAACTTTACTAAAAATTGGAGGCCCTTAATTTTTGATGGCCCTAGGCCCGTGCCTAGATTGGTAAGCCTAACGGGCCGGCCCGGCAAAAGTTCCACTAACCTGAACGACAAAACCTATTTTTTTTAAGAATCTATATTTTTAATCTTGTTACTCGTCATCGGTCACCTACACAAATACTATCACCTCTTGTCGTAATAACGACCAACCATATCCATAACCATAACCATAACTATAACTAAAAGCACACCTATCACACCACTTTAAAGTTTAAACACCACCACCATCTTCATCAATCATATTTGCGTCTCAAAACTCTTTCACATGTGTTTGATTTAGTTATAATCACATAATCCTGTTCTTATTTCACAACCAAATTTTCAGTTACCCTGTGGCTCTATATATTGTCTTCCCCCAATTTTCTGTTGGGGAATTTTCAAAAAACTGGATGATTGGATAGGCGTGTAATTACTCTCAGATCAAATTATTTCGATGGTTCACCCGAATAATTTAATCGGATACAACTCTGATTTTCGAGAAATTAAAGTTGGGTATGTGTATGGAGAATTCGTCTGAACCAGGGAATTGTGATAAAAAACTGTCTACGAAATTTGGGGTTGGGGTGATTAACTGCCTAATGGCAGTTATCTCAATTTTAAGACAAAAAAACTGCCACCAAACTGCCAATTTTTTATATTTCGAAACTGTGGCAATTTCCAGAAAATAAATTTTTCTGATGCAGTTTTATTCAGCTCGACCCCAGCAAGGGGTTCTGCCCCTTGGAACCCCCGTAGAGTACGGGCTCCGCACGTACATTTCGAATTATAATAACTCAAACAAGCATGCACTCCTACACCTCCTAACCTGCTTGATGTGTATTATTATTCACTTTGATCACCAAGTCAATCCCGATTACACTAAAATATCTAAACATTACTCCCCTATTTTAGCGTAATCCTTGATGAACTTAAACAAATGCATAACAATCAAACTTATGCATAAATGAAATATCACGACGATTGAATTTCACATTAGTATATTACACATTCCAAATATTCGAATATAGACGTGTCGCTGAGGATTGAACCCTTTCTATTCAGTGAATACATGAAGATAATATACACACAAGTTTACATACTCTAATGTTCTTTCTTGACACTATTTTTACTATTCTGTGTCCCATTCTTCAATGAGCATATAAAAGCCAAGTCCTAGCTTCTTGAAGCGGCTAAACTTCATGCTCATATAGGTAGCTCTTTATTCTTGCACCCGCATATGCAATTTTTCAAAGAACTATTAAGAAGAAAACCTTCAACCTCCTTTAACTTGCAGGTCTAAACACATACCTTGGGATGATGCTACTAATGTGTTCCAATTTTTAGATGTTAAGCTTTACCCATTGAATTCGGCACCTAACGTCATATTAGGTGGGAATGGGTATCTTAACATGAGAAATCTCATGTGGACTTTAATCCCATCCCTACAGTCACCTTGTGCACAAGATCTCTACATAACTATTTGGTTAAGTGGTCGGCTAAATTCTGTTAAGTTCTCACAAACTCCACCGATATTACTCCATGCATGATGAGCTCACAAATCATGCTGTGTCTAATACCTAAATGTCTAGACTTCCCATTATACACTTAGCTATAGGCCTTAGCCAAGGTAGCATCACTATCACATCTAATAGATATTGGTGATATAGGTTTAGGCCACAATGGAATCTCATAAATTAAGTTTCTTAGCCACTCAGCTTCTTTGCCAGCTGCGGCTAATGCTACAAACTCAGACTCCATTGTCGAATCAGTTATGAAAGTCTGTTTTTTAGATGCCCAAGATATGGCACCTCCTCCAAGCAGAAAAGTCCATCCACTTGTGGAAGAATGATCTTCCTTGTTGTTAATCCAGCTTGCATCCGATTAACCTTCTAAAACTGAAGGAAATCTAGTATAAGTCAAACCATATTTTATGGTTCCTTTCAAGTACCTAAATACTCGATTCATTGCTTGCCAATGACTTGCACCTGGATTGCTAGTATACCTACTAAGCTTTCCAACAACATAAGCTATATCTGGTCTAGTGCTAATGTGACAACCCGAGATCTCAAGGTCTTTCCTCTACGCATCACTTGTTTCACAATCCTGTTTGTTTACAATTTGTTTTACATGGTGTCGTGTTATTTGAATGATTAAAGTTTACTGATGCTTGGTTGATTAAGTGTGTGATGTAAATTCTTTATGTGTAATGAAACCTATGTCGGCGAAGATTAAGGTTCTTCGCCCAAACCCAAGTCAACGAAGAATGGTCTTCGTCACAACCAACATCGACGAAGGTTGACTCTTCGTCGTACTCACATCATGGCGAAGAATCATTCTTCGCCAAGTGAGACTTCACCAAAAAGGGCCTCGGCCCAGGTGGTTCGCGGCCCAACCTGTTTATGTTGTTTGTATAACCTCTCGCAATCAGTAGACGTAAAACACAAAAACCCTAAAGTCCTCTCTTCCCATCCTCTGTGCGACGGCAGTAGGAAATCTCGAAGCCTTTCCATCTCGATTTATCTAAACACTTCGGTATCACGGTTAGTGTCTAAACGTTGTTATTCGATGAAATGTTGATGTTGTGATTCTGTTGTTGTGATTTTGTGTGAGATTAGGGTTCATTAATAACATTCTAAATCTAGAATTTGCATGATAAGGGTTGATGATCTGAATACGTTCATATTCATGATGTAATTATTGATCTATAATAGAAGTGATAATCTGAATTGCATAAGAATGAGGATGTTGATGGTTGGGTTGGAATCTTGATTATATGTGATTAAAATTATGTGAATCTATGATAATGTATTTCAATGTTAATATTGAGGTCTATTAGTTTTGTTAATGAGCAGTGATTAGAGTTTGTATGAGCTGTTGTTTGATCCACTAATCATGCTGAAAATGTGTATCTGCTGTTATGAGATTGAGGAGCTGTAACTGTTTGATCTTTAACGAACCTTGGTGATACTTCGCCAAACCTCACCATGACGAAGGTTAGATACTTTGTCACACCTCACCAACGAAGAAGGTTAGATGCTTCGCCGCACTCCATCTCGACGAAGGTTGATTCTTCGTTGAACAATTTCTGACGAACCATTAAGGTTCTTCGTCAAACTTGAACTCGACGAAGGATAGTTCTTCGTCACCGGGGTACTTCGCTGTGAAGGCAAATGGGTAGGACAGTAGACAATTATGATGACGAGGATGATAGATATTTAAGCTTGTAAGATCTATGTTGCATGATAATAAGAATAAGAAATCTGGTTTTACTTGTATGAATTTTAAACTCTTCTGTTATCTGTTGCTTTGTGACATTCACATGAGATGTGGAGTTTATAAAAACTGGGTATTTGATACATGATGTATGCTGATTCTTGTGATATATATGTAATCTGTGATGACACGTGTTTTAATTGATAATGAAACTGATGTTATTGGTAACCACGGTAGGGTTTGTGTTGACCAACTTGGACGGGTAACTTAACATACCGAGCAAATCAAAGGTGAGTTCATTCCTCTTGAGCATGCGTCCCGGTGGGTGGGACAATCATTGGGTATTCCTGAGAGGAATAAATCTTTTGGGTAAAAACTGGAATGTTAGATAATACACTCATTTCCTATCACCTTAAGTCCCATCTTATACCGAATAGTTACCTGAGAGGTAACGGGGTATTAGTTGATAGCGCTATTAGGCTTGGCAACTTCACACCGTACCTGAGAGGACGGGCGTGAACTAATGACCTTAATTGTAACGACTCTCTAAAAATATCCCAAAACGACCCGTAAGTATAAACCCAGACCCCTGAAACCCTAACACACATGAAAAACCAAGAAATCTAGAAAAAGGTGCTGCTACAATACAGGGTATTAACTCGATCGCTGCTACGATTCAATGTCCGATCGATTAAAACTATCCAATGGATGTTTAAGTTCTACCCACATTAGGGTTTATGCTTTGTCATTCGTCGTGAATTCGATGGATGTTTAAGTATCGCACTTTGTCATTTGTTGTGAGGGTTTAATCTTGTGAGTTATCGTAAATGATGTATTAAGTTACTGACCTAGTTGTGTATATGTTATTTAATTTAGGTCAAAAGTCTAATCAGTAGGCTAAACTCTGCCCATATAAATCTGCAATGTGAGTCATTCTCTTTTTATCAATTGTTTTACAATACCTCAAATTATTTTCAAATGTTATAATTACAGGGAGTAAGTCGTGGTAATCTTAATCAATGGCTAGTGGGGTATTGTGCACATTACTAATTTCTCACACCCTAACACAGGTTAGGCTAATAAGCCCTAACAGTGATATATCATCACTAATTGGGTGACAGGACCCAATAGTGGTATGACCATCATCACCAGGAGGTGATACGGCGCCATATAACAATAAGATAGAAGCCATTGTAATCGCTCTTATGCTGTAATTTATAACTGTGTCATTTTCTCACATTTAGTGACTCGCCAGCATTTCCCCGCTGATAAAATATTTTAAAACATGTTTCAGGCGACCTGCTGTAAATCAAGGAAAACGTGCTACGGAGCACTATCAAGCTTGAAGTGGTGGCTCAGTTAAAAATGAATAAACAGGTTTTAATAAATCAGGGAATTTCTTAGTTAAATTCCTCTATTGTAAATTACGGGGTTTATTTCCAATTTATGGAATAAAATAATTGGGCATTTGAGTTTTAAAAGATCCTGTTGAAAATCTTCCGCTGTCGCATCATCAATACCACAGGTTCCTATCCCGCGGCTCCTGACCGGGTAAAACCATGGCTGGGGCCGTGACAGGAAAAGGTGGTATCAGAGCCACACTGATCAAGCCACTGATTTAAGCCTATTAAGTATTTAAAATACTTAATTGCCATTTTGTTATGTGTTTTATTAACTGACTACTTGTTAGTTACAGTATGGGTAAGCAAAAGCTTTCAAATATCTATCTTAAATTAGATAGATCATCAAATGAGAAGGGAAGTTCATCCCAAACAAAATCCTCAAAATACCCAGTAAATACTGAGGAAGGAATATTTGTACGTAAAGCACAGTATGAAAAGCCACTTTCTCCTAATAAAAGAAGTTTGATTATTAGAAAAAAGCCAAGAGAAAATGAAGAAGTCACAACCAAAATAAGTGAAAGTTAATCAGGAAACCCAGAAACTAGGCAGTAACCCACCATAGGAAGACATGTTAGATGAAAAATGGGCAGATCTCTATATGTTAGCTACTGTAGCAGTAAATGCAAATTTTTAAAATACCCTGACTCAGTTCTAGCACCAATATTACCTACAAGCCAGAAACTTTACCCAATAAATAAATAAGTTTACAATAAATCCTAGTATGTTTTAATATCTCAGTTGTCCTTTGAATTAAAATAGTCACACGGTATGCAATAATACTTGAAGGTTATCTGTGAAATTTTGTTATAAAATCTTAACTTAGTATTTTTATATGCTAAACAGCATGAATGAGTTATCTGAAGCTCTTCAGAATCTCAATCTCTATCCGGTGAAAATAGAAGTTTCCAAAGACTTTACTGGTTACATACCCGATGTGGAAGAACCTATGGAATTTTGTGCTCCACCACCGGAGAAACCAAAACCTAAGAAAAAGAGAAGATTCGTAGGCTGGAGGCGTGTACGCAGGAGGAAACCAGCAACTAGGAGAGTTCCTAAAATAGAGAATCCTATAGACAAAGGCAAGGGAATTGAGATCGGGGAAGGATCTAGACAAATAGAAATGGAAATGGGTGAGAGTTCTAGGCAAGTTGAAGAACTACCATTACAGGAAGAATTAGATCGCATATTGGCAAGCTGTGATATCATCCGGCCTATCAATACAAATCTTTTTCCTTATCCTGCTGAAAACCAACTTCCAATTAACTTAGAACCAGCTATTCCAGACCCTTTGATCCACACTCAACCTATAGGAGAAATGGACGAATGGTGGACCAATGATTGGCAGTTTCAAAATCTCCTAAATAACTTTGATACCTTTTTCCCTCAGTTCGACCCAGAACCTATACCAAACCCACCAATGAGCAATGAAAACTTAGCTGAACACCGCCATTTTGGCGAAGAACTGGTAAGTGCAGGGAATAGGATCCGAGAGGTAGGAGAACAGATCTCTTGGAAATACGACGAGAGGGAACGTCACTTCTAAAAATGCCCAGGGATAGGATGGTGGTGAAACTATGATTGTATAATAGTAATAATAAATAAGTCTGTAAAATAACCTACAAATAAAATCCTTGTAAGATAAACGGTGTGTACTGATGCATAATATATATATATATAAAGGGAAATCGAGAAATCAATAATTTTGGATATATATATATATGTGTGTTGTGAAATTTGTATAATTGTTTTGTGTATAATTGTTATTTACTATATACTAAAAAATTATATATATCAGATGGAAAACGCTAATAATGAACCAGTTAACGAGGTTAATCAATCTGAGCAACACCAGGAGGATCATTTTATGACTAGGCAAGATATCGAGAATATCGTTGCTCAAGGAATAGCCAATGCTATTCCAGCCATCCTTGCTGCTGCTCAGAAACCTGCTGAACCTCAACAAATCATTCCTAGTAAACGTACTTAAGAAGATAATTTCAGTAATAGCATTAACGGAGGCGGTAATCATACTAACAACGATAATGAAATAAGGCAGGCCCCACTCTCTAAGAAAATGAAAGCTGCAACACCTGGTTGCACTTACAAAGAATTTCTTGCTTGTAAACCAGCTGAGTTTACAGGTAACGAAGGGGCAACTGCAGCACTGCGTTGGTTAGAGAAAACCGAGGCAGTAATTTCCATAAGTAAATGTACTGAAGAAGACCAGGTCATGTATGCGTCGAATCTTTTTAAAGAAGGGGTGCTAGAATGGTGGAATACAGTTCTACAGGCTAAAGGAAGAACTGTGGCGTATGCTATGAATTGGGAAGGATTTAAGAGTCTTATGGAAAGAAAATTTTGTCCCGAGTATGAAAAGGAACGAATGACAAATAAGTTCCTGACACATCGAATGGTGGATGTAGACTGTCGAGGATATACTTCGACATTCTTTGAGTATGCTAGAATTGTACCTACCCTGGCTTCACCAGAGCCGGTACTTATTTCTCGCTACATTTGGGGCTTAATTGGCGAGATCCACAATATTGTTAAGGCTGCGACACCCCGCACGATTGATGATGCAGTGGATTTAGCCAATACTTTGACTGACAAACTGGTACGGACACGAGAAGAAAATAGAAAGAAGGAAGTAGCTCAAAAGATTACCCAAGGATTCTGTATTGGTAACCGTAATAATTTCAAAAGAAGGGGGACTGTGCAATCTTCCACTGGTCCATTTTGCAATTCTTGCAAAAGGAAGCATTATGGAAGATGCAAAGTATACTGCAATTTTTGCAAAGTTCCAGGGCATCATGAGGAAGATTGTAGGAAAAAGATATCCACAGTCTGCTACAACTGTGGAGAAACTGGACATATTAAGCCAGACTGCCCAAAACTGAACAAACCAGCTGACAATAAAGCTAAACCTGTAGAAGGAGCAAAAAGGAATGTAAGAGCCTTCCAGTTGACAATTCAGGAAGCCGAACTAATTCCTGACATGATAGCTGGTCCATTTTGCAAAGTTCCGGGGCATCATGAGGAAGATTGCAGGAAAAAGAGATCCACAGTCTGCTACAACTGTGGAGAAACTGGACATATTAAGCCAGACTGTCCAAAACTGAACAAACCAGCTGACAATTAAGCTAAACCTGTAGAAGGAGCAAAAAGGAATGTAAGAGCCTTCCAGTTGACAACTCAGGAAGCCGAACTAATTCCTGACGTGATAGCTGGTACGTTTCTAGTTCACAACGTCTATGCAAAAGTATTATTTGACTCTGGTGCAAACCAAAGTTTTATAAATACTCCATTCTGCCAAGCACTTAACTTACCCTTAACCCAACTTAGGCAGATTTTTACAGTCGAAACGGCAAATGGAAATTCTGTTAACATAGATAAGGTTTTGCAAGAAGAGAAAATAGAACTTTTAGGTCATAAATTTTCTGCAAACCTATTACCTATGAAATTAGCCGGATTCGATGTTGTGTTAGGAATGGATTGGTTAGTAGCCAACCATGCTCGAATTCTTTGTGATAAGAATTCCATAGAAATTCATACACCCACAGGAGAATTAGTGATGATTACAGGAGATAAGCCACGAAAGCCACTGAAATTCATTTCAATAATGAAATTGGCCAGTTATTCCAGAAAACAAGAAATGGTGTATATGATTTCAGTAATCATTAACACAAAAAGTAAAGAACTTAAGGACATTCCGGTAGTATCGAAATATTCTGATGTATTCCCAGAAGAACTACCTGGATTACCACCTAATAGGGAAGTTGAATTTAGAATTCATCTAATTCCTGGAACTACACCGATAGCCAAAGCACCTTATCGGTTAGCACCCACCGAAATGCTAGAATTGAAAAAACCGTTAGATGAATTACTAAGCAAAGGATTCATACAACCTAGCTCATCCCCTTGGGGAGCGCCAGTGTTGTTTGTAAAGAAAAAGGATGGTTTGATGCGAATGTGTATCGATTATAGAGAATTGAATAAGGTTACAATTAAGAATCGATACCCATTACCTAGGATTGATGATCTTTTTGATCAACTTCAAGGAGCTAGGTATTTTTCTAAAATAGATTTACGCTCCGGATATCATCAATTGAAAGTACAAGAAGAAGATATACCTAAAACGGCTTTTAGAACTAGGTATGGTCACTACGAGTTTACAGTCATGCCCTTTGGGTTAACAAATGCACCTACAACATTTATGGACATGATGAACAGAATCTGTAAACCGTACTTGGATAAATTTGTAATTGTCTTCATCGACGATATACTTATTTATTCCAAAAGTCAGGAGGAACATTGTGAGCACCTGCATGCACTTTTAACTTTGTTAAAGAAGGAGAAGCTTTACGCCAAATTCTCAAAGTGTGAATTTTGGCTGAAAGAAGTACAATTCCTAGGACACATGGTGAATCACGAAGGCATTCACGTAGATCCTGCTAAGATAGAAGCGATCACCAAATGGAAGGTTCCGCAATCAGCAATGGAGATTAGAAGTTTTATAGGATTAGCCAGATATTATAGACGGTTTATTAAGGATTTTTCCAAAATAGCTGTACCCTTAACTAAGCTAACCTGTAAAGCAGTTAAGTTTGAATGGGGACCTAGGCAAGAAGAGGCGTTTAAAATTTTAAAACAAAAGTTAACCAATGCCCCAACCCTAGCCTTGCCAGAAGGAACAGAAGATTTTGAAATATACTGTGATGCTTCAAAACTAGGATTAGGATGTGTGCTAATGCAACGCAAGAAGGTAATTGCGTATGCTTCAAGACAATTGAAAAAGCACGAGGAAAATTATACGACTCATGACTTAGAGTTAGGAGCCATAATTTTTGCCCTCAAGATTTGGAGACATTATCTGTATGGAAGTAAGTTTACTGTCTATACAGATCATAAGAGTTTAAGATATATATTTGGGCAAAAAGAATTAAACATGAGGCAAAGGAGATGGATGGAAATCTTAAGTGATTACGATTGTAATATACAATATCACGAAGGAAAAGCAAATGTAGTTGCTGATGCCTAAAGTCGTAAGTATCATGAGAAACAACGACGAGTTCGTGTTCTTAGATTAAGTTTACAATTAGACTTAATGGACCAACTTAAAAGCATTCAAGAAACAGCAATCAAGGATGATGCTGAAGGAATGAAAGGAAGAATAAAGGAATTAGAGCAAGGAAATGATGGAATTTGGAGATTCCATAAGAAACGAATTTGGGTAACTAAGCAGGGAGAATTAAGGAATCAAATCCTAGAAGAAGCTCATAAATCTAGGTATACCATGCATCCTGGTAGCAATAAAATGTACCAAGATTTAAGAAACAACTTCTGGTGGAACGGAATGAAAAAGGACATAGCTAGATATGTTTCTAAGTGTCTTACTTGTTTGCAAGTTAAGGCAGAACACCAGAAACCTTCAGGTCTACTACAACAGTTAGAAATTCCTGTATGGAAATGGGAACTTATAACAATGGACTTTGTTACTAAGTTACCCAAAACCAGAAAAGGTAATGATACGATTTGGGTAATCGTGGATCGATTAACCAAATCAGCTCATTTTCTACCTATGAAAGAAACCTTTAGCATGGAAAGGTTGGCAAAGTTGTATGTAGATGAAGTAGTATCTTTACATGGAGTTCCACTCTCCATTGTATTAGATAGGGATAGTCGTTTCACTTCCCATTTTTGGAAAAGTTTCCAAGAAGCAATGGGAACTCGACTAAATCTAAGCACTGCATATCATCCTCAAACGGACGGACAAAGTGAAAGGACGATCCAAACCCTGGAGGACATGCTTAGGGCATGTGTGATAGATTATGATGGAAACTGGGATAATCAGTTACCTTTAAATGAATTCTCCTATAACAATAGTTATCATTCAAGCATCGAAGCTGCCCCATTCGAAGCATTGTACGGACGTAAATGCAGAACTCCAATTTGTTGGGCAGAGATAGGAGAAAGTCAATTATCAGGACCAGAGATTGTGCAAGAAACTACCGACAAGATCACTCAAATCAAGGAAAGACTAAAGACGACTCGAGATTGCCAGAAAAGTTATGCAGATAATAGACGCAAGCCGTTAGAATTCCAAGTTGGAGACAAAGTACTTTTAAAAGTATCTCCTTGGAAGGGAGTAATTCGATTCGGTAAGAAAGGAAAGCTAAGTCCAAGATACGTAGGACCATTCCCGGTAATCCAACGTATATGACCAGTTGCTTATCGTTTACAACTACCAGAAGAATTGGCTAGAGTACATGATGTATTTCATGTATCCAACCTCAAGAAATGTCTATCAGATGAATCTTTGGTAGTACCTCTCCAGGATATAGAGGTAAACGAAAAGTTAAAATTTATTGAGAAACCTCTTCAAATCGAAGACAAAAAGGTTAAGTTTCTCAAACACAAACGGTTAGTACTTGTCAAAGTCAAGTGGGATTCAAGAAGAGGACCCGAATACACTTGGGAGCTGGAAGCAGAGATGAAGCAAAAGTATCCTCACTTATTTCAATAAATCTCGAGGACGAGATTTTAAATAAGGTGGGGAGGATGTAAGGACTCTCTAAAAATATCCCAAAATGACCCGTAAGTATAAACCCAGACCCCTGAAACCCTAACACACATGAAAAACCAAGAAATCTAGAAAAAGGGTCTTCAGGCGGGCAGCGTAAGGATTAGATTAGCCTTACACGGGCCGCGTCAACATATGTTTGACCGGATAAGCATGACCAGAACACGTATCACCCATCTGGAAAACCTATGCATGACCATGCAAACCTATACGTAGACTAGGTGCCCTCCCAGGCCACGTAAGGGACAAGAGAAGGTTTACGCGGGCCGCGTGAACCTTAAATTCCAGCTATAAATAGCCTAGCTCAGGGGCTTTCATTCTGTGTCGACGAATACTTTCAAAAATGAAGTTATAATACTCTGAAGTCGAAATTACTTTCAATTTAGTGGGGTGCTGCTACAATACAGGGTATTAACTCGATCGCTGCTACGATTCAATGTCCGATCGATTAAAACTATCCAATGGATGTTTAAGTGCTGCCCACATTAGGGTTTATGCTTTATCATTCGTCGTGAATTCGATGGATGTTTAAGTATCGCACTTTGTCATTCGTTGTGAGGGTTTAATCTCGTGAGTTATCGTAAATGCTGTATTAAGTTACTGACCTAGTTGTGTATATGTTATTTAATTTAGGTCAAAAGGCTAATCAGTAGGCTAAACTCTGCCCATATAAATCTGCAATGTGAATCATTCACTTTTTATCAATTGTTTTACAATACCTCAAATTATTTTCAAATGTTATAATTACAGGGAGTAAGTCGTGGTAATCTTAATCAATGGCTAGTGGGGTATTGTGCACATTACTAATTTCTCACAGGGTTAGGCTAATAAGCCCTAACACAGGTTAGGCTAATAAGCCCTAACAGTGATATATCATCACTAATTGGGTGACAAGACCCAATAGTGGTATGACCATCGTCACCAGGAGGTGACACGGCGCCATATAACAATAAGATAGAAGCCATTGTAATCGCTCTTATGCTGTAATTTATAACTGTGTCATTTTCTCACATTGAGTGACTCGCCAGCATTTCCCCGCTGATAAAATATTTTAAAACATGTTTCAGGCGACCTGCTGTAAATCAAGGAAAACGTGCTACGGAGCACTATCAAGCTTGAAGATGTGGCTCAGTTAAAAATGAATAAACATGTTTTAATAAATCAGGGAATTTCTTAGTTAAATTCCTCTATTGTAAATTACGGGGTTTATCTCGAATTTATGGAATAAAATAATTGGGCATTTGAGTTTTAAAAGATCCTGTTGAAAATCTTCCGCTGTCGCATCATCAATACCACAGGTTCCAGTCCCGCGGCTCCTGACCGGGTAAAACCGGGGCTGGGGCCATGACATTAATCATGACCAATGCTTAGATAAGGGGCATTGGGGACGGGCAAAACAATCTGGAAGCCATCTTGTACGGTACTCGAGTTATTATCAACATTATAATCAATGAACTGACCAAAACACTTGGTAACTAATGTTTTCGTAAAACTATGAACTCACCAGCGTTGTCTGATACACTTGTTGCGTGCTCGCAGGTCATTAGGTACCATGGACAAGGAACTTGCTATCTGTGATTGCTGGAGTGGTCATGGGTCGCACAACTTGGATATGCATGGCTTGTTTATTGATTTCACATACATTTGGTTTTGAAACGTTTAAACAATGTTTTATTATTCGCTTCCGCTGAATATGTTAAACTTGGATTATGTTTACGAATGTTTTATCATTATAAATGGAAACTTTGTTTTATAACTTGATGTTAGTTCAATGTGATTGGTGGCTAGATCCTGGTACGTCACACGCCTTGCGGGGTCACCGCATGTGGTAGTTTGGGGGTGTGACAGTTTGGTATCAGAGCCACTGGTTATAGTGAACTAGGTTTTAAAACATTTTTATAAAACCAGACTATAACCGAACAGCTCAGAAAGTCGACCATGACACTCAGTTCCAGATTGAAAGGTTCGTCTCTCATCTACTTATTGCACAGTATATCTGGTGTACCCTTATGTTATATATGATATTGCATATGAATTGCACACTTAGCACTACAACATGAGTTCCTGTGTTACTTGCATACGTTATGTGTTTGATGGTATGATGCTTCTCTAAACCTTCCTGATCTATGTTGTGGTATTTTTGTCTTGCTACTCGAATTTGAGGGACCTTTTTAGCACGAGTTGGAAGGAGCTGAGATAAACATGCAAATTGCATTACTATTATGGGTGCACACATAATAATAATGTGGGATGCATGTGAGTCCCAGTGAGGCTTAACGAGTGTGAAAGGGGTTCCGCTCTGTTGTCTGACGTAATGATAGAACTCGGTAATCTGTAGAGGTCATGGTGATGTATGACTCCCATCCAATCTCGACTTTTAACCTTTTCCCCTTTTCTTATTTAGAATCATGAGTGGACGTGGTGGAGGCCGTGGTGGTGGACGTGGCAACATTAATATGACCCAGGCTGAGTTGACCGATTTGATCAACACTCGAGTGGTTGAAGCCCTAACGGCTCAACAAGCTGGTATGATATGTGCCAAATACCCTTACTCCTTGTGTCGCGTACTCAAATCTTACTAGTGTGTTGTATTTTCTTTCTGTTGGGTTTTTTCACATGTTTATCAAAGCTATTTTATCCGTATAAAATAAAAACCCAGCGGAAAGAGTATTTAAAACATGTTGCTTTCTTGATATAAAACCCATTTTATATGTAAAAAGCCAATCCCGGATCTATATACGAACATGCATGCTATCAAAATTAAAACACAACCATAGGGTGTTTTTAGAATACTACCTTCTTGGAGTAAAAGACATGAAGATGATGATGCTTCTTGAATGGTTGCCTTTAAGTGTAGAAGACCTCAAGCTTGTATACCCCAAGCCTTCCAACAAACACTTTGATTTTAACTAGGATTTCTACACTTATGAACTCACTAAGATTCCCTCTAAACAACCACATCATGGCCGAAAATAATGAGTGGAATAATAGTGCTCTTGCACTTGAATGTTCAAACTTGAAAGGCCCTTTTGATCAACTATGCCTTGGCCGATTTTTAGAGAGTAAATTCAAGTCTTGTATCTTCATTTTCAAACTTGAAAAACCCTTGAATATTTACCCTCTTGGCCGAAAATTCCACCATGGAATTATCAAGTTCATATCTCAAAAAATGATCATACAAATTGTTATAAAACAATGAGAGAGAATGCCACCCATTTTGCCCAATGAAAATTAGATATGACATTTTGCATGAAACCTCATTGGACCAAAACATTTTGGGAATTCCTAGGAGGGGGGGGGGGGGCTTCCTAGGGTTTATTTTTATAAAAAAATTTCAAAAATTTTGTTATAATAACAATTTAAGTCTTATATAATTTTATAACTTTTATAAAATTATAACATCACATGTTTTAAGACTTATACAACTTTTATTAAGTTATTTAACCCATTAAATAACAAAATAAAATATTCTCTCAAAATAAATTATCCATATAATTTATTAGTTTCTCAAGTGCAATTATTTAGAAAACCAATTTCTAAATATTATAAGTATTAATATTTATTTGTTTGATGATATTACAAATAAATATTATAAGTGTTTGTCTAGCTTGTATTTGGGTATGACTCGACTTGGATCATAACGTACTAGCCACATCAATCTAATATGTATCTTGGGCATACAGAGTCCAACAATCTCCCACTTGCACAACATACATAAAAGATTGATGCAAGTAGTAAATAATGCCTAACTACGGTTTACTACCCCTAATACGTATGACTATATGTCCCATTCAATAACATCATCCCCTTCAGGTCCCTTACTTGAACGTGATTTAGGTGAATCTATCGTTTATCCCTTTGTTACAGATGTCATGTCAACTCCAGAGACATAGAGTGATCACTCTCTGTTGATTTAACTTTATCATGCCTTAGACATCTTACTCTCAACGAATAAGAGGAACAAATCCCTTCTTGACTACATACGTCTCTCACAATCACCTTGTATCACACCTGAGCTTAGCCTTATGTGCTGTCATATTACTAATAGCGAAGAACTAGGTCAAGGTATAATACTTGGTGAATATCAAGACCCAATATGTATCTCAGGTCAGAGGATACTATGATATTCTTCTTTACTGAAATTTACTTATGATCAATCACAAATGATTCCATGCAGTAACATTTGAGAGCGAGTCAGTCCAATATTTGTATCCCACAAATATCTATGAACCTTGGCAGCAACACTTTGCTCTATATTCATACTTAATGAACATCCACCAATCCAAGTTCATAATAGTCTTACATTCATATTTGTTCCCACAAGTATGATCGACTATGGACATTTAGAATAAGTAACTTATTCACAGATTTAAACATGCTAAAATGGAACATAACTCAACATACCATAAAGAGTTATAATAACAGTTGTTCCAACCAAATACAAAATAGATCAAATCCATTCACTAGAATATCGAAGTCCTAAGGCACAAGTATGAACCTTCATGCTTTGCCCGTTCAAGGAGCTTCGTGAGTGGATCCGCAATATTTTGATCAGTGTGAACTTTGCGAATACATATATTTTCCTTTTTCAACTTCATCCCTTATGTAGTTGAAACTCCGCTCAATGTGCCTAGTCTTTTGATGTGCACGAGGTTCCTTGATTTAAGGAATCACACCATCGTTATCACAAAGATCTCTAGGGGTCCTGAATGGTAGGGACTACCCCTAGATCAACAATAATTCAAGTGGCAGATCCACATGAATCATCTCGATCAATGAAGCGGCGATGTATTCTGATTCTGTAGTGGATAATGCTACCTTGATTGTGATCGAGAATCATCTCGATCAGTTTGGAAACTCGTATCCATGTAACCCTTTACAACGAGTTCTTCTTCACCAGATCCATAAATTAGAAATATATCCTTAGTCCTTCTAAGGTATTTCAATATATTTTTAGCAGTCACCCAATGACCGTTACTCGCTGGTATCTTCTCGTCATGCTTAATGCGCATGACATGTCCGCTCTAGTGCATATCATTACATACATAATGAATCCTATAGTTAACGCATTTTCTTGCTCATCCTTTGAGCTTAGACATTGAAACGCATTCAATATTATCCCCTCTTTGAATAGGTACCAAACCTTTCACAGAGTTCTCTATCTTGAACCTTTTCAAGATTTTGTCAATGTATGCACTTTAGTTTAAACCTATCAAGCACCTTGTCTATCCCTATAGATCTTTATTCCCAAAATATAGGTGACTTCACCAAGATCCTTAATGGAAAAACAACTTCCAAGCCAGGTTTTTACACCTTCCTTGTTTGAAATGTCATTTCCAAATAGTAGAATGTCATCGACATACAGTACTAAGAAAGTGATGATGCTCCCACTAGCCTTCATATGTACACAAGCTTCATCGACGTTCTTGATGAATCCATATTCTCTAATTTCTTCATCAAAACGGTGATTCCAACTTCTAGATGCTTGTTTCAATCCACAGATTGATTTCTTTAACTTGCATACTTTGTCAGGATATTTGGGACCGACAAAACCTTCAGGCTGAACTATATAGACATCTTCCTTAAGATATCTATTAAGGAAAGCCGTTTTGACATCCATTTTCCAAATCTCATAATCATATTATGCAGGTATGGAAAATAATATCCTTATTGACTTTAGCATCGCCACAGGCGAAAAGGTCTCATCATAATCAACCCTTTGAGTTTGAGTGAAAAATTTTGCTACAAGTCTTCCTTTATAAGTATCCAAGTTACCATGCATATCAGTTTTCTTCCTGAAAACCCACTTTCTTCCAACTACTTTGGAGTTAAGAGGCGGCACAACCAATTCCCATACTTGGTTGTCATACATGGATTGCATCTCTACGTTCATGGCCTCAACCCATTTGTCGCAATCAGATTTTGACATTGGATCATGGTATGTGGTAGGATCACCCAAAACTAAACGTAGCATCCATCCATGAAAAATCCATATCTTTCAGGTGGACTATTAATTCTACCAGATCTGTGAACGTTTTGTGTGTATTGATCAACCACTTGACCATTTTCAACAACCTATTGTTGAGTGCTAGTATTAACCAAACGTGTATCGGCTTGTGGTTCTCGATCCTCAACAAGTAGGAACTTAGCTTCCAAGAACTCAGCCTTTCGAGCAACAAATACCTTTTGCTCTGTTGGATCGTAGAATTAATATCCTATACCATCTTTAGGAATTCATACAAAGATACACTTAGTGGTTCGTACTTTTAATTTGTTTGGGGTGTATTGCTTCACATAAGCTTCACAACCCACACCTTTAAATATGATAATGATGGAACCCTTCCATGCCATATTTCAAAAGGTGTCTTATCCACTTTCTTGGTTTGGGCCACATTGAATGTACGGGCCGCAGAGAGCAAAGCGTAACCCCAAATGATAGAGATGATGCGTTCCTAGCCATCATAGATCGAACCATATCCAAATAGAGTTCGATTCCAACTCTATCGAAACGAAGAACTTTAATTGAGTTGATTTTGTACTTCACCTTTTGAAGGCTTTGAACATTTCAAAACTTCAACTTTGTGTCTTAGCAGGTACACATAACCATAACTACTATAGTTTTCGGTAAAAGTAATGAAGTATCTCTCACCATTCCTAATCATTGGCTTAAAAGGATCACATACATCCGAATGTATGATACCTAATAAATATTTTGCCCTTTCCCACTAAAGGGTTTCTTAGTCATTTTACCTGGTAAACAAGATTCATATGTATCAAATGAACGAACTTCATTTGTCTCCAAAAGACCATTCTTTCGAAGTGTTTACTTGTGACTTCTGTTTATATGACCAAGGCGATAATGCCAAAGATAGGTCTCACTCAAATCCATTTTGAGTTTCTTGGTGATTGCTTGGTACATTTAACTATTAAATGGTATATTATCATGAACCAGTTCATAAATACCATTTGAAGGCATAGCTTTAAAGTAAAACATGTCATTCATCGATATAAATGTCATTGTTTACAAACTTTAAATCAAAACTATAGGATCATTGCACGACCAAAACGAGTCGTTCAGAAGAGATCTCAGACTAAATCAAAGGCGGAATTCAGTGATTTAGTCTTCGTTCAGCTTGTATTGCACTAGATTCACATTAATCTGTCTCTTGTATTGATTTCACAACAATTTACAGGCTGGAGACACTTCGGCAGCACCTCGGCTCCGGAATCAGAAAGATACAAAAAAATGACAGAACATGTATTTATAGGAGTGTGATTTCGTGTGAAATGGGAATGCCCATTTCGTGCGAAATGGTCAATGTCCATTTCATATGAAATGGCTCTTCCATTTCGTGCGAAATGACCTGTTTCACCTATAAACCTATTTTCTCGTACATTGTGCCCTGATCTATCATTTCTAAATACAAGACTCGATACAAGACGAAGTCGACAGACATATGCACCAACAGACTCCCCCTTGGATGTCGACAAGTCTACAGTGTCGAGTCTTCAGTATGTCAAGTCTTCAGTCTCGATCAGTCTTCAAACTTTTTCCAAAATAATATGACATTTTAAGCATCCTCTTCAATATCTATCTTCTTCTTGTCTTTAGAATCTCATCCTGACTATTTCTGGATTGTAACCTGGCTCTCCAAAAACTTTATCAGATCTTTTGATTCTTTAAGATCTTCAGCATCTGCAGCTTTTCTTTCTCGCACACTGTTCCAGGATCTAACTCTGGCTCTAACATCGTCAGACTCCCCCTTTCGTCAAGCTGGGATCACAGTCTGGAATTAGCTATCGCCTTGAGATCGAATCCTGGCTCAAACCTGTACAAAACTCTACCAATTGTAAGCTACACAATTTTGACGTTAATAATCTCTTTGAATTTGTATCATTCAAAATTTTGATTCAAATTAATGAACCATTTAAACATTTCAAAATTATTTCTCATCTCAAAAAAACTCTCCCAACCCTGTTGTTCATCATGTTTAGCACTTGAAATTTTGCAAATCAGCTTTTCAACATCAGTTGTCGAAAATCTTTTTGTATTTTTCAAAAAATTTATGCTAAAAACACAATATTTTTGGATTTTTGTTTTTAATGAAATGCAGTAAAGAAATATTTGCAGACACTATTTTTGTGAGTTTGCGTAAGAGGATCATATCAGTTTATGAGACCAATCACTAGCACCGTTGAGCTTTAAACACTTTAAGTTCTAAACAATTCACATAGATTGACGATATTGTTGTCCTCTTAAACTCAATCTAAAAACTTTCGAACTGCTTACCGATACGTTAAGGTATATTAATTTTGCACTAAATTCTTATGGACCCCACGATCTCAGCATATCCCCTCATCATGCAATACACTGACTCAAGTAATGCCTTTAAACTTTCATCAACTGTGATATGTGCGAAAACAACGCAGAATGTTTAAACATTAACAATCAGGTCGATCTTTCGATACGCAGAGAAAGTCCAATGTTTAAACAAAATAAGAAATAAAAAAAGTTGAATATGTTTAGATCTTAACCACCAGTTTGATATTCACATATACGCAGAGGTGATCCAAGATTTAAATGAAACACCAAGAAAATAAAGCAGAATGTTTAGGCACTAACTTCCAGTTCGATACTCACGTATACGCAGAGGATGTCCAATGCTTAAACAAAATAAAGAAATCAAACAAGTTTAAATCTTTGAAAAATGAAATACACAATCACAGTGCCTTTTTCAGCAAGTTGTGAAAGCTCACAAACTGACCGGTTTTTATGCTCTTTTAGCATTCAGCGATTACTGAGTAGGTACACAGTCACGAAGGATAAAACTAAGTACTATGCTTTCAACCACGTTTTCCACTAGAACTAGGCTTTTTCATTTAAGTTTGTATCATTCTCGCAAATCTACTAGTCTAGCTGAGCCTATCGTCACATCTTTAGTGAGACCGTTTATCACATTTTAACTTTTCATTTCTTTAGCGTGCTGTGATTGTCCACTGATGTACTATCACTTCCTCTTTTTCTTCAACAAAACTCGTTTTGAATTTTTATCATGTTTTTGGCTTTTTCAAATTTTCAAATGTTTTTGGATTTTCTGAAATTTCTTACTCCCCCTAAAATTCAAAATCATTTAAAGAAAATTTTGACAAACCGATGCGAAAAGCTTCAAATCGCCATCCACTTGGCATAAACAATCAGAACTCCCCCTGACAACAAACTATTTTCCCATTGTGATTTCAAAACACTTAAGTTTGTTTTAATCAAATGGTTTTTCCGGAAAATTAGTTTTGTGGGGTTTCATCACATTGTTTACTCAACCACGTGTATGAAAGTTAAATCAAATTCAACTTAATGACCTTGATTAACCACTTGTAGGTACTTATTAACCAATACCATTTGTAAAATGAAATATGACAATTTTCAAAAATAATACCACCCCTTGTAGGTCGAAATATCACAGATGTGAATTTCTCAAGAAAGATGCCGATTGCTGCTACACAATTACCAACTTGGGAGCTCCGGCAAGTCAGGATTTTTATTTAAAAAGATCCACCCAAGCCTGACGGACCTTGGGTTTGCCAATTTTTTGTTTTAAATTTCCGTTTGACAATGATTGAAAGTTTGCATCATCCATTGTCGATACGGAATCATCACTTTTTACCTCAATTTGTGGCTCCTCTGATTTTGACGAATCAGATTCATTGCCCGAACTTGGCTCCTTTGCTTCCGAGGAAACAAATTCATTGCCAGAAGATGGCTCTTTTGTTTTTGCAGAAACAAATTCATTGCCATCCTTTATTGGAACCCAATCCTTACAAGATTTAGGTTTTCCAAATTTATCAGCCTGTGACATGAATGATATTTCACAATTTCTTTTATACTCAAAAACTTTGATAAAGATTTTATCTAAAAAATTAACTTTCTTTGATTTTTTAACCATTTGATTAGTCAATTTTTCTTTCTTTATCCTCTCTTTTGTCCTCAGATTTGTATCTGATGAATTCGTTTTGCTTGACTGGCCATTTTTTTTGAGCAAATCGATTCATCAGAAGTTTTATCTGAATCACCAGTTTTACCCAAGGACAAAATCTTTTCAAGATACTCCCTTGCTTTCTTTCTTTTCTTTCTCAATCTATCTTTCTGCCCTTGTGAAAGTTTCACTTTATGTTCTCTCACTTTCTGTTCTTTGGGCTTTTCTTCAATTTTGACTGAGTTCTTCACCATTTTATGAGATTCAGCCCTCGATCTTCTTTTTGATCTCATTGGGCAATCTCTGGCAATATGTCCTCTGATTTGACATTCATAACATATTCTCGTCTCAAAACTCTGACTCCGGTAGTTAATAGCAATGTGTCCTTCAAAACCACATTTGTAACACACCCTGTTATCATACCATTCACCACTTTCAAACCACACATTCAAATTATAACACTGTTTGGCCTTGTGGTAATCATCAGCTCTCTTGTAAGCTTGATTTGACACTTGAGTACTGTGGTCAAACCTGTACCACTTATTACCAACTTTTTGTGAGTTTTGATTTTCAACTTTTTGTGGTTTTTTATAATGATTGGATGATTGAACTGATGATCTTTTATTGTTGTTTTGAAATTTTTTTGAATTTTTAACATTTTGTTTTTGTTCCACATTCTTCTTAAAAGGTTTTTGCTTTGAGCATTCACCTCTTTCAGTAGATTGTAAAACAGTTTCTTGAAATTTTTCTTTTAATTTCAAAAATATTTTCCTTTTATCTTCTTCATCATCAGATTTATCATCACAATCTTCAATTATGACTTTGTCATAATTTGTGACATTGTCACTTATTGGAACTTCATTGATTGGTTATGGACATAAATGATCTAGCATAACTGATGAAGTCACAAAACCTTTCAATTTCTTTTCTAACTCATCAATTTTATTTTTAGCACTCTCAACTTCATTTTCAAGTTGAGTGATTTTCTCAAGATGAGAGTTTATTGCCTTTTCATTTTCAATTTTATTTTTATCTAAAACAGATTTTTTATTTTCTAAAACTTTTATTTGACTTTGAAATTCCGCTTCTTTTTCTTTTAAAACTTTGTTTTCTAATTTTATCCAAAACACATCTTCATTTTCTAAAATTTTTATTTTATTTTGAAATTCTTTTTCATTTTCTTTTAAATTTTTCTTATCCAATGTCAAACTCTCCACATCTTTTAAGAGTTTGACATTGTCTGCTCTAGATTTATCACATTCTGAGCACACAAATTCTGATCTTGAAGTTTCATTTTTCTCGGATTCTTCATTTTTTGAAATTTCCTCTGTTTCTGTCTTGTATGTACCTGCACAAAAAATTTTAACAAAATCAAAAGGATTCATATTTTCGTCAATATAACAACCCCTCTTAATATCATATTTCATAACATTTTTTGCTGCAAGACACATATATACTCTTCTTCTTATTTCAAACATCACATCCAAACTTATTTTTTCTAAGTTCTTTTCTATTTCATTTATCAAATCATTCTTTTTCTTATCATTTTCAAACTTGTGTCTTTTAAGCTTATTGATGAATACATTTGGATATAAATTTGAGAATCTAGAATCCTCTTTCAGCTTTTTCAAAAAATCATCCCATTCTGCAGGTAACGCATCTGCAAATTTTGATATCTTTTCAGCATTTGACATTCTTATCTCGAACCTTTTTAATTTTTCAAGTAAATCATCAAACCGGTTTTCCAACTCATCCAACGTTTCATCTTTCTTACACAAAAAATTTTCAAGTCTATTAACCCAAACATTCGTATTCCCATTTACTTCACTGTAATACGAAAACCCATCAAACCAATTATTTAAACTTTCAAGACTATCGTTTTCCTTTTCATCAAACATTTTAACCACACTTCAAACAACCTGATGTAATGTTTACTCAACCCGTGCAAATTGATTCAAACCTTCAACAAACTGATCCAAACTCGTGCAAAATGATACTGACTCACACAAATTGGAGTCTTTCAAACGAAATGGATCCCCTTTTATCCAATTCGTGTGAATTGGAATATGTTTAACACGAAATGAAACAACTTTCAAATGAAATGAGTGACTTGATGCGAAATGGTGACTTTCAAACGAATTGACGGGTCATTTCGTGCGAAATGGAAGATCTAGTGTCCAATTCGAGTAAAATGGTACAATTAAAGTTCAATTCGTGCGAAATAAGGTCCAATATGTCCAATTCGTGCGAAATGAAGTTTTTTCAAGCGAAATGACCAATTTATGTTCAATTCGCGCGAAATGGAAATCTAATTCAAATGAAATGATGTCTCTTTCAAACGGAATGGCGATTTCAAGCGAAATGGAAGTCCATTTCGTGCGAAATCATGCTGATGTCATTCAATCGGCCGAATTTTGTTAAAATTTATCAAGTTTTTGGTCGATTTTAGTTCTGATTCTTTCAAGGGTTTGTTAAAATAGTATTTTGCACGTTATATGTGAAATTCAGGCCATTTTAACCGTTAGATCTTGATTAATTTTGAAAAAAAGTGTAAAAGAATTAGTAGAAATCTGAATTTTCGGCTCAATCGAGCTGAATCGGTAAGAACTCTTCCTCCTGAGCTCTGATACCACTTGTAGGATCGTTTGCACGACCAAAACGAGTCATTCAGAAGAGATCTCAGACTAAATCTAAGGCGGAATTCGGTGATTTAGTCTTCGTTCAGCTTGTATTGCACTAGATTCATATTAATCTGTCTCTTGTATTGATTTCACAACAATTTACAGGATGGAGACACTTCGGCAGCACCTCGGCTCCGGAATCAGAAAGATACAAACAAAATGACAGGACAGGTATTTATAGGAGTGTGATTTCGTGTGAAATGGGAATGCCCATTTCGTTACGAAATGGCTCTTCCATTTCATGCAAAATGACTTGTTTCACCTATAAACCTATTTTCTCGTACATTGTGCCCTGATCTATCATTTCTAAATACAAGACTCGATACAAGACGAAGTCGACAGACATACGCACCAACAAAAACCATATTGTCTTATAAGGGAAACTTGAATAATGTTCCTAGTCAAACTAGGAGCACATAATATATTTTTAAAACACTCTCCAAACCATTTGGAATTTTCAAAACATAGTCTCATCGGGCTACAACTTGAACTTTAGCTCCATTGCTCATGAAGAGACTAATGTCTCCCTTCTTTTAACGCTTATTTCTTTTGAACTCTTGCAACAAGTTGCAAACATGAGTTCCACATCCGGTATCTTATACCCATGTGTTTGGAAGAAATAACATTAAGGTCAATATGTGTCATAAAGATTGTACCTGAGGTTTTCCTAGCATCCCTTTTGTTTTTCAACTCTTTGAGATAGGTTGGACAATTCCTATTTAAATGTCCTATCTCACATACATTTGGTTTTGAAACGATTAAACAATGTTTTATTATTCGCTTCCGTTGAACATGTTAAACATGGATTATGTTTACGAATGTTTTATCATTATAAATGGAAACTTTGTTTTATAACTTGATGTTAGTTCAATGTGATTGGTGGATAGATCCTGGTACGTCACACGCCTAGCGGGATCACCGCATGTGGTATTTTTCGGGGTGTGACAGTTTGGTATCAAAGCCACTGGTTATAGTGAACTAGGTTTTAAAATGTTTTTATAAAACCAGACTATAACCAAATAGCTCAAAAAGTCAACCATGACACTCAGCTCCAGATTGCAAGGTTTGTCTCTCATCTACTTATTGCACAACATATCTAGTGTACCCTTATGTTATGTATGATAGTATGATGCTTCTCTAAACCTTCCTGATCTATGTTGTGGTATTTTTGTCTTGCTACTCGAATTTGAGGGACCTTTTAAGCACGAGTTAGGAGGAGCTGAGATAAACATGCAAATCGCAATGCTATTATGGGTGCACACATAATAATAATGTGGGGTGCATGTGAGTCCCATTGAGGCTTAACGAGTGTGAAAGGGGTTCCGCTCTATTGTCTGACGTAATGATGAACTCGGTAATCTGTAGAGGTCATGGTGATGTATGACTCCCATCCAATCTCGACTTTTAACCTTTTCCCCTTTTCTTATTTGGAATCATGAGTGGACGTGGTGGAGGCCGTGGTGGTGGACATGGCAACATTAATATGACCCAGGCTGAGTTGACCGATTTGATCAACACTCGAGTGGCTGAAGCCCTAGCGGCTTAACAAGCTGGTACGATATGTGCCAAATACCCTTACTCCTTGTGTCGCGTACTCGAATCTTACTAGTGTGTTGTATTTTCATTCTGTTGGGTTTTTTCACATGTTTATCAAAGCTATTTTATCCGTATAAAATAAAAACGCAGCGGAAAGATTATTTAAAACATGTTGCTTTCTTAATATAAAACCCATTTTATATGTAAAAACCCAATCCCGGATCCATATACGAACATGCATGCTATCAAAATTAAAACACAACCATAGGGTGTTTTTAGAATACTACCTTCTTGGAGTAAAAGGCATGAAGATGATGATGCTTCTTGAACGGTTGCCTTCAAGTGTAGAAGACCTCAAGCTTGTATACCCCAAGCCTTCCAACAAACACTTTGATTTTAGCTAGGATTTCTACACTTATGAACTCACTAAGATTCCCTCTAAACAACCACATCATGGCCGAAAATTATGAGTGGAATAATAGTGTTCTTGCACTAGAATGTTCAAACTTGAAAGGCCCTTTTGATCAACCATGCCTTGGCCGATTTTTAGAGAGTAAATTCAAGTCTTGTATCTTCATTTTCAAACTTGAAAAACCCTTGAATATTTACCCTCTTGGCCGAAAATTCCACCATGGAATTATCAAGTTCATATCTCATAAAATGATCATACAAATTGTTATAAAACAATGAGAGAGAATGCCACCCATTTTGCCCAATGAAAATCCATCTAGATATGACATTTTACATGAAACCTCATTGGACCAAAACATTTTGGGAATTCCCATGAGGGGGGGGGGGGGGGGGGGGCTAGGCTTTAATTTTATAAAAAAATTCAAAAATTTTGTTATAATAACAATTTAAGTCTTATATAATTTTATAACTTTTATAAAATTATAACATCACATGTTTTAAGTCTTATACAACTTTTATTAAGTTATTTAACCCATTAAATAACAAAATAAAATATTCTCTCAAAATAAATTATCCATATAATTTATTAGTTTCTCAAGTGCAATTATTTAGAAAACCAATTTCTAAATATTATAAGTGTTAATATTTATTTGTTTGATCGTATCACAAATAAATATTATAAGTGTTTGTCTAGCTTTTATTTGGGTATGACTCGACTTGGATCATAACCTACTAGCCATATCAATCTAACATGTGTCTTGGGCATACAGAGTCCAACACTTTCGTCTCAAGTCAACACATGAATCAGAACAATCCGCCTGTGTGCACGTTTAAGACGTTCATGGACTGTAAGCCACAGACGTTCAGTGGGACTGAAGGAGCTGTGGGGCTACTGCGTTAGTTTGAAAAGGCGGAATCGGTGTTCGCGATGTGTAACTATCCTACTGGGGACAGAGTGAAGTATGCTTCAGGCACACTCGAGGATGGTGCCTTGACTTTGTGGAATGCCTAAGTTCAGATGCTGGTTATTGAAATGGCGAACGTGGCTACTTGGGACGATTTTAAGGGGCTGATGCGTGAAGAGTACTGTCCCCGTGACGAAGTGCAAAAACTCCTATATTCATTACTTCTTTGAAAATTTCGATTACCAGAAGTTTGGTATCGATTTTGATATCCAAAATTTCTATTTTGACTTTGAAACCGATTTGATTTACCATTATAATGACTAAATTGTGGAGAAATACTTCTTGGTCTATCAAATCTTTTCGAAGTTGAGGGTTTTGATTGAAATCCAGATTTATTTGTCTGACAACTAGATTTTACACTATTGCTTGACCCAACCTGATTCCTGTCTTTAACCTCATCAGCTTTTAGTTTACCTTTCTTCAAAGGACAACAACTCGCCACGTGCCCTTTGTTGTGATATCTAAAACAGGATATTTTCTTATAAGTTTTCTTTTTATTTGATCCCTTTTTAAATGTTTTGGACTTGTTGTCTTCAGTATCTTCATCCACTTTATGAGGTGTACTATTAGACCCTACAGATTCTTTCAAAGAAATTGGACTATTTGGCAAACCCACAGCTATCGGATCCACTACCTCTGGTGTAGTAGGCGCAAAATCAATTAACTCATTCTCTTCAGGTAAAAAAGAGTAATCTTGATCCTTAGAAGATGAAGCTTTACTAAACCCCACTCCCGTTCTATCATTACTCCTTTTCAGCCCTTTTTGAATTTGAGTCCTAACTAATGAAGAATTTCCAAATTTGTCTAACTTTCCTTTTAGTTCAACAATTTGGTCTTGGTCAATGGCCAATTCCCTGCACTTATCAGAAAATTCATTAGTTTTATCTTTCACAGTTTCACGAGCCAAATCAATAACCTGTAACAGTTCATTGACTTTGCTTGTTAAACTGCTAATTTCCTGTTCATTTGATTTGAGTGTGTTTAAACAATTTGACTCTCGTTTAATCAAAAGAACATTTGACTCTTTCAACTTTTCTAATTCAGCTAACAAGATTTTGTTTTGCTCCGATAGTCTGTCAACTTTACCTTGTAGTTTAATGCAATTATGACATGCATGACTTACAGGTTCTAATGTTACCTTCACCTCTGTTGTAAGTTCATTCACACCATTCATGCATTTTGAAACTTCTGCCTCCTTCTTCTCTTCTTTCACAACATCTGCTTCTTCATCTAAAGCATGACCTCCTACACTCTGTCTTGATGAAATTTGATAACGTTTTTCTAAAGCTTCCCACAGATCTCTAGAAGTCTCATATTTTGTGAAGATATATTTAATGCCCTCAGGCAAGGACATCTTTATCACTATTAAAGCTTTCTTCTCAGCATCAACCATAAGTTTCTCAGAATCATCCATCTTCTCATAAGAAATAACTTTAACCCTTCCTTCAACACGACGTGTAGGAGCAACATATCCATCAATCATACAACACCACATTCTAAAATCCTCACTTTTCACAACCGATTCAAACTCCTCCTTCCAAACAGCATATTCTTTAACATTTGTAAGCTTTGGCCAATTCTTAACAGTGTCACTGAACTTATCCATTCCGACCATCTTTAAACACGTTTTACCGTAACCGTACCGATAAAAGCGTACAAAATTTTTCCGAAAACTGTTTTTTCCAAATTATACCGTTAGAATCGTCTCGAAAAAACAAATCCAATGATATATAATGTCGAATCCAAATTCCGAAAACTGTTGGATTTTTTTGTCCTAAAAAGCCAAGGAATCCAACCGTGCAAACGGTTTGTCGAGAAGAGCTACGGATCACTTTCTATTTTCAAACACGTTAAATGCTCTACATGTATCTAATTCCTCTACGAAAATAAATACTCCACTTTTTAATTCCTCTAGATAATTATGCTGGCAAACCAAGTTAATTATGTTGAGTGACGCTAATTATGCTGGCAAACCAAGTTAAATATGCTGATAGAGTAATTATAATTATGTTGGTTTATTAAATTCACTGGAACAAATTCGTTGATCACTTAATTTCGCCGGTTAATTATGCTGACTTAATTTCGCTGAACAGATTAATTTTGCTGGTCTGATCAAGTTCGCTATTACGACGACTGTTAATTTCGCCGATCACCGTAATAATGTCGCTGAGGACAATTATACGGTTACCAAAGTCGCCTTTGGATTTAATTATGCTGGTCAGCCGGTGTAGTTGTTAATTATGCTGGCAATGTAGTAATTAATTATGCTGGCAGTGTAGTTATTAATTATGCTAGATATCCAATCTTTTCAAAATTTGAAAAGATTTTATCCAGATTCTCCAAATCTCTTTAACATTTTCCTGCAAAATCAAACAACCAAAATCAGCAAAATTTTGATAAAAATATGAAGAACACAATGAAGAACACGAAGAACAAATCTTCAAATCTTCAAGTTTTTCTTCAAATCTTCAAATTTTTCTTCAAAATCTTAAACTTTCCCTAGTTTTCTGCAGCAGCCAATTCTGAACCGAGCTTCTTCAAGAACCTAGTGCTCTGATACCAATTGTAGGTCCCCTGGTTCGTATGGATCGTCATAGAATTGTATATCTAACCTAGAGTGCGGAATCCTCTAGATCAGATTTGTTACAGAAACGAGTAGAAAAACAGAAATCACAATCAAACAGGTCTTCTATTGATTATCCAACTTGCAGTTTACAATCAATTCAAGACCTCACAACCTGACAGCCTCTCTGTGTGATCTTGCTCTATACAATTTCGTCTCTCTCTCTCTCTCTAGTCTTTCTCTCTCTAGAATTCACTAACTTCTTCTAAGAACTCCAACCCTAATCACAAAACATGTTTATATACCACATGTTTGTGAACTGGGCTTCCTACTGGGCTAGGCCATTTTCCAAGCCCATTACAACAATTAAACTCACTAACCAATAAGCTAAGCCTATTACAAAATATCCAAAGACTAAATACTTAAACTATTAAGCTGTTGTCACCGAATATGAACCAACATGGAACCCTTCCATGCCATATTTCAAAAGGTGTCTTATCCACTTTCTTAGTTTGGGCCACATTGAATGTACGGGCCGCGGAGAGCAAAGCGTAACCCCAAATGATAGAGATGATGCGCTCCTAGCCATCATAGATCGAACCATATCCAAATAGAGTTCGATTCCTACTCTATCGAAACGAAGAACTTTGATTGAGTTGATTTTGTACTTCACCTTTTGAAGGCTTTGAACATTTCAAAACTTCAACTTTGTGTCTTAGCAAGTACACATAACCATAACTACCATAGTTGTCGGTAAAAGTAATGAAGTATCTCTCACCATTCCTAATCATTGGCTTAAAAGGATCAAATACATCCGAATGTATGATACCTAATAAATCTTTTGCCCTTTCCCACTAAAGGGTTTCTTAGTCATTTTACCTGGTAAACAAGATTCATATGTATCAAATGAACCAACTTCATTTGTCTCCAGAAGACCATTCTTTCGAAGTGTTTACATGTGACTTCTGTTTATATGACCAAGGCGATAATGCCAAAGATAGGTCTCACTCAAATCCATTTTGATTTTCTTGGTGATTGCTTGGTACATTAACTATCAAATGGTATATTATCATGAAGCAATTCATAAATACCATTTGAAGGCATAGCTTTAAAGTAAAACATGTCATTCATCGATATAAATGTCATTGTTTACAAACTTTAAATCACAACCATATTGTCTTATAAGGGAAACTTGAATAATGTTCCTAGTCAAACTAGGAGCACATAATATATTTTTAAAACAATTTCCAAACCATTTGGAATTTTCAAAACATAGTCTCATCGGGCTACAACTCGAACTTTAGCTCCATTGCTCATGAAGAGACTAACGTCTACCTTCTTTTAATGCTTATTTCTTTTGAACTCTTGCAACAAGTTGCAAACATGAGTTCCACATCCGGTATCTTATACCCATGTGTTTGGAAGAAATAACATCACGGTCAATATGTGTCATAAAGATTGTACCTAAGGTTTGCCTAGCATCCCTCTTGTTTTTCAACTCTTTGAGATAGGTTGGACAATTCCTATTTAAATGTCCTATCTCACATACATTTGGTTTTGAAACGTTTAAACAATGTTTTATTATTCGCTTTCGCTGAACATGTTAATCTTGGATTATGTTTACGAATGTTTTATCATTATAAATGGAAACTTTGTTTTATAACTTGATGTTAGTTCAATGTGATTGGTGGCTAGATCCTGGTACGTCTCATGCCCAGCGGGGTCACCGCATGTGGTATTTTGGGGGTGTGACAGTTTGGTATCAGAGCCACTGGTTATAGTGAACTAGGTTTTAAAACGTTTTTATAAAACCAGACTATAACTGAACAGCTCAGAAAGTCGACCATGACACTCAGCTCCAGATTGCAAGGTTCGTCTCTCATCTACTTATTGCACAACATATCTAGTGTACTCTTATGTTATGTATGATATTGCATATGAATTGCACAATTAGCACTACAGCATGAGTTCCTGTGTTACTTGCATATGTTATATGTTTGATAGTATGATGCTTCTCTAAACCTTCCTGATCTATGTTGTGGTATTTTTATCTTGCTACTTGAATTTGAGGGACCTTTTAAGCACGAGTTGGGAGGAGCTGAGATAAACATGCAAATCGCATTGCTATTATGGGTGCACACATAATAATAATGTGGGGTGCATGTGAGTCCCAGTGAGGCTTAACGAGTGTGAGAGGGGTTCCGCTCTATTGTCTGACGTAATGATAGAACTCGGTAATCTGTAGAGGTCATGGTGATTTATGACTCCCATCCAATCTCGACTTTTAACCTTTTCCCCTTTTCTTATTTAGAATCATGAGTGGACGTGGTGGACGTGGTGGAGGCCGTGGTGGTGGAAGTGGCAACATTAATATGACCCAGGCTGAGTTGACCGATTTGAACAACACTCGAGTGGCTGAAGCCCTAGCAGCTCAACAAGCTGGTACGATATGTGCCAAATACCCTTACTCCTTGTGTCGCGTACTCGAATCTTACTAGTGTGTTGTATTTTCTTTCTTTTGGGTTTTTTCACATGTTTATCAAAGCTATTTTATCCGTATAAAATAAAAACGCAGCGGAAAATTATTTAAAACATGTTGCTTTCTTGATATAAAACCCATTTTATATGTAACAACCCAATCCCGGATCCATATACGAACATGCATGCTATCAAAATTAAAACACAACCATAGGGTGTTTTAGAATGCTACCTTCTTGGAGTAAAAGACATGAAGATGATGATGCTTCTTGAACGGTTGCCTTCAAGTGTAGAAGACCTCAAGCTTGTACACCCCAAGCCTTCCAACAAACACGTTGATTTTAGCTAGGATTTCTACACTTATGAACTCACTAA
Organism: Helianthus tuberosus; assembly: GCA_030545235.1. Lineage (NCBI taxonomy): Eukaryota > Viridiplantae > Streptophyta > Magnoliopsida > Asterales > Asteraceae > Helianthus > Helianthus tuberosus. The sequence goes on from CM060444.1 coordinate 159,319,625, forward strand.
GATTCCCTCTAAACAACCACATCATGGCCGAAAATTATGAGTGGAATAATAGTGTTCTTGCACTTGAATGTTCAAACTTGAAAGGCCCTTTTGATCAACCATGCCTTGGCCGATTTTTAGAGAGTAAATTCAAGTCTTGTATCTTTATTTTCAAACTTGAAAAACCCTTGAATATTTACTCTCTTGGCCGAAAATTCCACCATGGAATTATCAAGTTCATATCTCATAAAATGATCATACAAATTGTTATAAAACAATGAGAGATAATGCCACCCATTTTGCCCAATGAAAATCCATCTAGATATGACATTTTGCATGAAACCTCATTGGACCAAAACATTTTGGGAATTCCCATGAGGGGAGGGGGGGGGGGGGGGCTAGGCTTTATTTTTATAAAAAAAATTCAAAAATTTTCTTATAATAACAATTTAAGTCTTATATAATTTTATAACTTTTATAAAATTATAACATCACATGTTTTAAGACTTATACAACTTTTATTAAGTTATTTAACCCATTAAATAACAAAATAAAATATTCTCTCAAAATAAATTATCTATATAATTTATTAATTTCTCAAGTGCAATTATTTAGAAAACCAATTTCTAAATATTATAAGTGTTAATATTTATTTGTTTGATCATATCACAAATAAATATTATAAGTGTTTGTCTATCTTGTATTTGGGTATGACTCGACTTTGATCATAACGTACTAGCCACATCTGTAGGTCCACCCGGAGGATCGAGTAACCTCTATTCCCTGTTTTCCGACAAACCCGAAAGTGCGGAATCCAAACGGGTAAGTTAAACCAAGTGACGAACACGTAAAACACAAGATTCACCGATTAACACTCCATTGTATTAATCTAGAAAACGGTTACAATACAATGTTTACAAGATGCTCTCATAAACTCTCAGTGTGTGTGTGTTTACAGTGTTTGCTCCGAAATCTATTCAGACTTCTCTCACTGTGTTATGTCTGTTGTCTGTGTATATATACCAAAGTGGTCCACGAAATCAAGACCCACGAAAACACATAGACGAAATCAAGGATCTGGACGAAATCAGTTGATTTCGTCCCATTTGGATTTCACCAAAAGGGATTTCGCCACTTATGGATTTCTCCCCACAAGGTGTTTTCGTTCATGCATATGGGCCTGAGGTTTTCATCCATGTTGGGCTTGGGCTTGACTATGAGCTTCATCATGTTGGACTACGTGGGCATGTTGTTGGGCTGCTTCAATGATCCAAACAACAAACAAATAATGAACAGACATAAACCATAATCTAATATGCAAACTGCACACACGCAGTTGCATTTACATCGAACGTTACAAAGTCAATTGCATACCGAGTCGAGTCGAACCGATCCGAGCCGTATCCACATAATATGTATCAACAAACTCCCCCTTGGATGCTGCTCGTGAGGTTCGTAATCTCGTTCTCCATCTCTTGATGGTTCTTTTTCTCAGAAAGGATCTTCAAAGGCTTCACGTGTTCCATATAGAAAGTGTATTAACAAACTCCCGCTTTCATTTAGGAAGTGTATCAATAATCTCCCCCTTTGATTATGCTCGTGAATCTTTTGATCTTCAAAACTTGAGATCCTTGTGGTGTTGATGATTGATCAGCGGCAACTCGATCGTCTTTATCATTTGAGTGCCTTCACGTCGTGTCTTCATTCTGAAGCTTGTCATCGAACATGTTCTCCTAACCTTTAGCATCTTCACATGCAAGAAAACTAAACACGTAATGAGAACAAACGCTTGGAATATAATTAACATTAAACAAATGACACACATGTGACCATTTTTCATTCAACCGTCCGACAATTAGTTTGAAAAGTTAACAGATTTTTCAATTTTGATTATTAACTTTCAAAACTTGCAAACTCTGACCGTTTATGAAGATTCAGTCGTTTTGGTTTTCATCAGATTTCAGGCAACGAAGACTTGAGTTCCAACATCGGTTAATCAAAACTAAAGCAGAAATAAAATCTTTTTGGGTTTTATAAAGTTTAAATTAAAACACACCTAAAATCTTTTTGGCATTTTGAATATTTCAAACTTAAAGACTGAAAGCAGTAAATAAATATATACAGAGTTGTAGAAACTAAGAAAAGTAAATATATACAAACATTCTTTTTGCGAGTTTCGAGGGTAAGAGAATCATATCAGTGTACGGTCATGCCAAAACGCTCTTGTTGTTCATTTTGTTAACATTATAGATAAACATCCTATAACAATTATCGGTATTGTTGTCCACATAAGCTCAACTTATCATATGTAATCATGGCAAGAGGATACGTTAAGGTATGATTTATACTTACCGACCGGTGTTCATCCACATCACGACACATTCCCGTATCAAGGTATGCACGAGAGTTCATCTTACTGGTGAGTATACCATTTATCATCTGTTTTGCCGTATAAAAAGATGTGAGTAACTCACTTATTTTGATTGAAAACAAGCCCTATGTGATAGAACCACTTATTGATGAGGAACTTGATTTTCAGATGCATGAGGGCACAGGAGCAAGTTCGTGAACAGGTCAGTACTTTCATACAGCAAAAGAGACAAACTTGACTCCCGGATAAATGTGATATATTATCACTGGTTTTGTGGACATGTGATTGTTGATCACTTATTGAGGTCGTATGCAGTATGTACACGTACGTATGGTATCATGGAAGATCTAGACTTCATCTCCGTTTTGTTTCGGTAAAAGAAACAACCATGATACCCAGATGATAAACAGCATAATGACCACATATCTCAGAACCTCGGCAATCTCTCAAACGAAATTTCGGTACTAAGACCATATGCCAATGAGCGGTTCCCACCTGGTCTTCAGTCGATTTAAGTTTATATCACCCTGCACACTTTAAGATGATTGTGAGCCTACCGATACATCTTATATAGAGATGCTTAACATTTTTCATTTTGCATTTCAGTTTAAAAAGGTTTCAACAGACCACTGATGTACTATCATTTTCTCTTTTGCTCGCCAGGAAACTCATTTTTGTTTTTCTATTGTTTTTGAGCTTTGAAATTTTTCGATGTTTTTAAATTTTTCAAATTTGGAATTACTCCCCCTAAAATCAACAAACTTAAAATAATTTTTAAAAACACAAATATATTTACAAAAATGATTTTCTGATGCGGATTACTCTTGCTTGACCTTAATGTCGTTTACCAATAATAAAAAGTCAAATCTTGATTTATCAAATGCTTTGGTAAAAAGGTCGGCACGTTGGTCATCAGTGTGGACTTTAACAACATCGATTAGCCTTTTATCAAAGCAATCACGTATGAAGTGATACTTAATTTCGATGTGTTTGGTCTTTGAATGCTGCACAGGATTTCTAGTGATAGATAAAGCAGCAGAATTATCGACTAAAATAGGAGTAGTTAGGAATTCAAAACCGTAATCACGCATTTGCTGTTGTATCCACAGGACTTGGGAGCAACAACTTGAGGCCGCAATGTATTCAGCTTCACAAGTTGATGTAGCGACACAAGTCTGTTTCTTGCACTGCCATGTTACGAGGCGATTTCCTAAGAACTGGCATCCAGCCGTTGTGGATTTGCCGTCGATTTTGCATCCGCCAAAATCAGAATCACTGAAAGCGACTAGTTCAAAGTTATCATCCTTAGGGTACCATAGACCGGTGTCAGGGCAACCCGTCAAATAACGAAAAATCCTTTTTACAGCTTCAAGATGTGAGGCCTTCGGGTTCACTTGATATCTGGCTAGCAGGCATGTTGGATACATTATATCTGGTCTTGATGCTGTGAGGTACATAAGGGATCCAATCATCGCGCGGTAGTATGAAGAGCTAACAACTTCACCCTTCAAGTCTGGATTAATTTCGTGATTTTGCTGCAGTGGGGTACCAATGGACAATGTGTCGGACATCTGGAATCGGCTCAAGATGTCTTGAACATACTTAGTCTGATGGATGAAAATCCCAGACTTCGTTTGTTACACTTGCAAGCCCAAAAAGAAAGTCATCTCTCCCATAGCGCTCATCTCGAATTTATCCTGCATTACACGCTCGAAGTCCCTACACATAACATTGTTAGTAGAACCAAATATAATATCATCCACATATACCTGAACCAGTAGAAGATCTCCATCTTGTTCTTTTATGAAGAGAGTGCAATCAATAAGACCTCTGCGAAATCCATTCTCCAGTAAATAATTAGATAAGGTTGCGTACCAAGCTCGAGGTGCTTGATGTAGACCATAGAGAGCTTTGTTCAGCAACCAAACCCGATCGGGATGGATAGGATCTTCAAAACCTGGAGGTTGTTCAACATACACCTCTTCTTCGACCAGACCATGTAAGAATGCACTTTTGACGTCCATCTGATAAACCTTGAATCCTTTGAATGAGGCATAAGCCAGAAAGATCCGAATTGCTTCCAGGCGTGCAACAGGTGCATACACTTCGTTGTAGTCTATACCTTCAATCTGATGAAAACCTTGAACGACCAATCTTGCTTTGTTGCGAATAACGATTCCACGATCGTCCTTTTTGCATTTATACACCCAACGGGTACCAATCTTCTTGTAATTAGTAGGTTTCTCTACGAGCTTCCAGACACAAAGTTTCTGGAATTGTTGCAGTTCTTCCTGCATTGCTTCAACCCAAGAGTTATCTTTCAAAGCGTCTTTCCAAGTTCTTGGCTCTTCCTGTGAGACATAACACGCGAAAGACCAATCTTTTTGTTGACCAGATTCTCGAATCGCCGCATACAAGCCTGCGTTGTTGTTGTTTTGCAACATGTTTCTTGTTTGTATGACACTTTGTACATTACCGATGATGTTTTGTTGAGGATGGGTATTGTGAATTCTTGTTTCAGGATTATCTGGAACTGAAATGTTTGTACCCAGATTGTTGAGATTGAGATCAATAACTAATTCAATACCCGGAACTGACGAAGAGGATGATGAAGAAGCTTCAGCTATTATAGGGGTGTCCACTGGAGGTGTAGCCTCTAAGTACCATGTACTGCTGATGTAGGAGCTTCTTGATCTGCATCTAGAAATTCTTCATCCTCTGAAGATTCGTTCAGTTCTGTTGCATCATGAAAATCCTCATTGTCGAGAGCATTATTGTTCACCGAAGATGGTTCTTGATTGACAATAATTGGACGAACCAACGGTGATTCTGTTGCATTGTCACTCTCGAAAAACATCCTTGCCGCAACATTTTCTTCAACTGCTTCAACATTGATCGAATTAAAAAAGTCATCGTACTTAAACATCCATGGTTGACCAGGACATCTGACTGGCAATGTGTGCCTTTGTACTCTGACCTCAGACCATTCTTCAACCCTTTTAGTCTCTAGATTCCAGACTCTTAAGTTCAGGGTGGCATAACCAAGAAAGTGACCTTCAATAGCTTTTGCCCCAAACTTTCCATTAGGATCGATCATTGTGCAAGGAGCTCCAAACGGTTCAAGATATGACAAATCTAGTTTCCGTTTGTGAAGAAGCTCGAAGCAGGTCTTGTTGTGTCTTTTGACTGTAAGGACTCGATTCATCGTGTAACATGCGGAGGCCACAACTTCACTCCAGAATGGAATGGGCAACTGCGATTCTACCAACATAGTCCTAGCAGTCTTGATCAGTGTACGGTTTTTACGTTCAGCGACGCCGATCTGTTGAGGAGTATAAGCCGCACTAAATTCGTGAAGAATGCCTTTTGATGTGCAAAACTCCACCATGGCATGATTTTTAAATTCAGTACCATTGTCGCTGCGTATCCGTCTAACCTTCAACTTATACAAATTCTCAATCTGAATGATCAAGTTTTTTATAATACCGAAAGTTTCACTCTTGTGAGCCATGAACGCCACCCAAGAAAATCTTGAATAATCATCAGTTATCACGAGACAGTATTGATCATTCCTGATGCTTTTGTGCTTGACAGGACCGAACAAATCGATGTGCAACCGTTCAAGAGGAACTGCCACCGTGTTGATCTTCTTTGTCAGATGTCATTTCTTCGTTTGCTTTCCTTTTTGGCATGAAACACGGACGTCTTGAAGATGGAAATTTTTAAGAAGAACACCATTCACTAATTCATTCATCACCAAATGATTCATTTTGCGTAAGTGAATGTGACCCATACGTCTGTGCCAAGAGATTGAGTCTTTTTCCATGGCTTTTGTAATGAAACAAGTTGCTTGTGCAGTCGTTGTAATAGCTTGGCTCATATCAAGGACATATAAATCGTTTATCCTTGGAGCTGATAAGAGAATCCATTCTTTTGGAATCTTGAAGCCGGGTTTCAGCACGTAACATCCATTTGCATCAAAGTGTACTGAAAACTGTTTATCTCAGATTTGTGAAACGCTGAGAAGATTGTGATCAAGCTATTGTACAAAGTTGATCTTGTCAAAACTTACAACCCCTTTGGATACCATTCCTTCTCCTGTAATATATCCGCCTTTATCTCCAGCAAAAGCAACATAACCTCCTCTAATAGATTTAACGTCGTAGAGAAGCTTCATGTCGCCTGTCATGTGCCTGGATGCCCCACTATCAACAATCCAATGACTGCTGAAAGTTCCTCCTGGAACACCCTGCACATGTACTCACATGATTAGTTGGAGATGGGGACCCAAGCCTTTGTGGTCTTGGGTCTTCCATTTTCATCAACGTAAGTTACTTGAACTTCTCGATGTTGTGGAAATTATGATGTTCCCCCTGATTCATTAACCGTTTTTGGTTTCCAGGTCTGTTTTGTTTTACCAGTGTTATTTTTTAAAATCTTAACTTCATGATTGTCTGAAGTTTTTGAATTGTCTGGTTTGACAGAAACAGATGTTTTGTTAACCACGTTGGTTTTAATCGCTTTTTCAATTTTCTTGACCTGTTGGCGTTTCTGTTTATTTTCCCTTTCTTTTACAAGACGGGGATCTGGTTTTGATGAAACAGATCGCTTGCGGTCAATTTGGTCACGGGGATCATCAACTTTGGCTTTTTGTTTATAAAGATATGGACAATTTCGAATGATATGTCCAATTGTGCCACATGAAAAACATGATCTACATTCTACAAACCCCGTAGAATCATGTGATTGTCTTGTCGATGAACTTTGTGATCCCAAGGTACTAGGTTATGAACTGTTTGGTTCGTTTCTTTTGAAAGAATTAACTTGAATGACATGATCTAAGTTAGATTTATTGGAAAATGTTTCAAGTTTATCTGTTCCCTTCGATTTCACAAAGTTCACTTTCTTATTCTTTTTCTTGGTCTGTTTCTTTTGCCATTGAGTCGGTGAGTTACTTTTAGGTTTGGTGCGATTTTGCTGAACTTTCTCAGTTGGTAATTTTTGATTGCCATTTTGTTTGCGAATTTAAGCCTTTGGGATAGGAGGACACTGTGTTACCACAACGTGTGATCCTGTCTTTCCCAAAAACTTAATTGTTGAATCCTCAAAAATTTTACTAATTAAAGATTGATTAACATTCTTAATAGGAAAATCTTTGTCAGAGTAGATTTTATCATCACCAACAAGAGTGTACAGCAAATTCACACTCTCAGACTCTTGTGAGGAAGTAGACGTGGACTCGGTCAGAACAGTCGTAGCAGGTTTTGCGGGAGGATCAAATAGAATATGATTCTCGAGAGGTATGTCCTCTTCTTTGATTACCGCATCTGACTGTGCTGAGTCAGTATCATTAGATTCATCATCTGAAGAATCAGTATCCTTAACAATGATTGGAGGATCCTGATTTTGTTCAGCAGTTACAAATGTATCTGCTGACACATCCGAATCTGATGATACTTCCGGTTTATATCCAAGTCCCGTTGCAAATTCCTCAATGTCTAAAGGAACAGATTCTTCATAATGAGTTCTATACTCCTCATCAGGCAGTGCATCATAATTTTGTCTAACAGGTGGTGGACATTTCTTGTATCCAATTCACGTGACATCCTTTTTCTCTTTTTGTGTGCCAATGATGTGATCCAGCACGTATCTAGAGTTTGAATAACTGTCTAGCTTAAGCCGGATTGCCTCACTTTCACACTTTGTACAGGCTAACTCTTTTTGCATGATCTCAAGATGATTAATATAACAGTTTAGGTCTGTTTGTTTTCTTGAAACCATTTTTGTCAATTCGGTTTTATCTTTTCTTAAATTTGCAACCACCGTTTTAAACTCCTTTTCATGGTTTTCATAAAACATGTTAGCCTCTTTGCATTTTGAGAGATCCACTATCAATTTTTGATTGTGGATATTTGTCACTTCATATTTGTTTTGCAAAGCCTCATGTTTGCTTTGCAAATCACACCACTTAGCATCTAAAGAAACATGTTTGTTTTGCAAGTCAAACAATTCAGCATTTAAAGCATCATGTTTGCTTTGCAACTCAGACATATTAGCATCCAAATCAGCACATTTATCACTTAAGCTAGCACAATTATCATAATTAACAACAATTGGTTCATCGACACATACCTGGCTTGATGAACTGCCGCCATTAGCCATAAAGGCTGAATGAAGAGAAGAAGACGAATAAGCAGCTTGATCCACCAGAATAGATCTTCTATCATTCCTTGCTGCAGCTTCTCCTAACAATTCATCAATATCTGCATCGATTCTCCCACTAGATACATTGTCATCAGAATAATCTTCGCCTGAGGTTGAGATTTCCTCATCTGAACTCCTTGAATAACCAGAACTTTCTTCATCTGAAGATTCACCACCACTGGCGGAAGATTCTCCACCACTGGCGTGCTTCAAATCCTTAGCAGTTTCAGCAAAACAAGCTGCTCCTCCCTGATCACCAATGCCTAATTGCATTGACCAGTCGCAACCTTCATCTATTTGCACCACAAGAGCTTGATTGGTGTTCGATGGTCCTGCTTGATTGTTTGTAGGGACCAAGGTGCGATCGTCATTCCTGGTTTGATTCTGATTCTGTTAGTTGCCTTGACCTCTGAAAGGATTCTGGTTCCCATGCTGAGCTGGCTTTGTGCATTCACGCTTGAAATGACCACGTTCACCACAGTTAAAGCACTTGACGGATTACTTATCGAACCCATACTTGGTATCTTTTTTGCTTTCCAAGCTGGTTTGACCCGTCCGTTCCATGAAGTCTTTAGCTCGCCTAACAGCACTAGCGAAAGCCCATTTGATGTCCATCATATCCATCTCTTCTTTATCGATCTGCTGATAATCTTCTTGAGTTAGATTGATGTTTCCGATCTGCCCTGCAATCAACCCACAATACGAGCTCACCAATGTGTTTAATATCTCCATATGATCTTTAGCTACTTCAACGCTAACTTTGGAGAAGTTTGACGTGTCAAGCCGTACTGTATTTGACTTTGATTGCTGACCAGCAGATGATGTGCTTCCATAACAAGCTTGCTGTTATGGAGCTGGTGGTAATGGATTTCCATACAAGTCTATGGTTGGAGCTGGCTTCAGAGGAACTTATATCGTATTGCCATATAAATTCGTGCTTGTGACAAACTCTGTTTGAAGTGGAGCATGTGAAACTGGTCTTGCAGGAGTGCTAGAAGTTCCATAATACATATCAGGATTTTGTTGCACTGGAACCCTTTTCGCCTTTAGGGTTTCTTCCTGATCTTTGTTCTCCAAGAGCTGAACGAAGTCATTGATGTTTGTCGTAGCCAATGCGCCATTGTACTTCAGGATTTCCAAGAAACTATTCCATTGAGGTGGCAATGCATCAGCAAACCTTGTGACTACCTCTGCTGGAGTTGTTACTACCCCATAATTACCCAATTCAGTCAGCAGATGATAGAATCGACTTGTCATATCTCCCAAAGATTCACTTTCCATACATATGAACCCATCAAACTCCTTTTTGAGTAAGTCATGTCTCAATTGGCGTGACTTTTCATTTCCTAGACCCCTTGTCTTCAATGCATCCCACAATCGCTTTGATGTCTTGAAGCTGACAAACTGATGATATATTTCCTTACTCATCGCCTGAGTCAGAATAGCATATGCTTTCTTTTCTAAATCATATGCCTTTTTCTGGTCTTCCGAAAGATCTGCAAATGTAGCGGCAGTTGAAGCGGCAACCTCAAGAGCTTGATCGAAGTCTGTGGTAAAACGTAGCCACAATTCCGTGTTTTGCCCATTGACATACGTCTGAAATCGATCTACCCATCCAGGATATTCGTTTATGTGCATCAGTTTCGGTGGACGATTTAGACTTCCGGTCTCGCTTTCGCTGAGGAGTATACTTTGAATACTTGGAGTTTGATTTGAAACAAATGCCCATTACCTTTCGACATTTGATTCGCTTGCGAAGATGCGGTTCCGGGAGATTCAGCCCATGATGGCGACAAACTGGTGCTACAATACTTGCTTTCTGTATTAGATGTGGGTACAGGAGATTCAGCCCATGAGGGAGATAAACGTGTGTTTGTATACTTGCTCTCTGCAGTTGACGGATTACCCCACCAGTTCGGATTCATTTTTGATGTTTAATGACTAATACCTGAACAAATCATCCAAATCAAACAGTTAACAATGAAATAAAAGTCTACTGTTAGAAATATCACAAGTATGAATGACGAAAATAAGGTGTTTTCGTCTGAAGAATGATCACGAAATCAATAGTGATTTCGTCTGAAGAATGATCACGAAATCAATAGTGATTTCGTCTGAAGAATGATCACAAAATCAATAAGGATTTTCGACCAATACAAGACAAGCACAAGTGATTTCGTTGGATCAACACAATTGACAAAACTTAATGATTTCGTCCAGTAACAAGTTGATTTCGTCTGGATACTGAATGAGGAGTGATTTGTTGAATGATGTTTGACGAAATCAGACTTGGATTTCGTCCAGCATAAGTGTTTTTGTTGAGAAGGGATTTCGGCCAAGACAAGTTGTTTTCATTGATAAGGGATTTCGGCCAAGACAATCTGATGTGATTTCGTTGAAATGAATTTCCTTGACAATATGTGTTTTCTCCCAGCAAGTGTTTTCGACCAGAAGTTGTTCCAGCTTGATATTGAAGACCAGGTGATTTCGTGGATGGATCCCAGACAACTAGTGATTTCGTTGACAATTGAGAAACAACTTGCAAGATATTTATACTCTGATTTTGTCCAAATGTGATTACAATCTGATTTCGGCCAAGACAAGACAATGGTGATTTCGCCCAGATTTTTGATGAAATGGGTGTTTTCGTTGAGCTGGGATTTCGTCCAGCAATTTGTTGATTTCGTGGCAGCAGATTTTGTTGACTAAAGGGTATTTTCATTGACTGATGAGGTGTTTTCGTGTGAAAGAGATTTCGCCCAGATCATGTACACAAGTTGATTTAGTCCAGCAGCTTGATATTGTTGACTGATGATTTCGTTGAAAGGTGATTGAGATTTCGTTGACTAAAGTGATGTAGGGTGATTTTGTTGAATGAGATAACCAGAGACAAGATATTTTCAAACCTTATCTCCTGATACAAAGACACAAATTTCAAACTTTACCTTACCAAGACACTCTTTTTCAAACTATACACTACTGTCTCTGATTTTCAACACTCCTTTTTCAACAAAAACATCATCACATGGTACACAAAATGTCAACATAATATATAATACTCAACAAACACCTAAATTCAAATAATAAACAGATCAAACATAGATTTTATATGAGGAATATTATGAACACTATGAAGATCAGATGAACACTATGAAGATTCTGGCCAAAATATCACCGGATAAATTTTCCGAACACAAATTTTGCTAAGAACTTCAATAAATACCTCAAACTACATGTATGCATAAGATAATAACAAGGTTTTGTATGAATTAATAAGCAAAACATCAAGGTTTTCAAGATTTTAAAAATGATTTTCCAGAATAGATAAACTTCAAACTCAAGAAAAACTCATGAAAATCTTTGAAAAATCAATAAAAACAACTTGGTTTTAACAAGGAATCGAGCCAATGCTCTGATACCAATTGTAGGTCCACCCGGAGGATCGAGTAACCTCTATTCCCTGTTTTCCGACAAACCCGAAAGTGCGGAATCCAAACGGGTAAGTTAAACCAAGTGACGAACACGTAAAACACAAGATTCACCGATTAACACTCCATTGTATTAATCTAGAAAACGGTTACAATAGAATGGTTACAAGATGCTCTCATAAACTCTCAATGTTTGTGTGTTTACAGTATTCGCTCCGAAATCTATTCAGACTTCTCTCACTGTGTTATGTCTGTTGTCTGTGTATATATACCAAAATGGTCCACGAAATCAAGACCCACGAAAACACATGGACGAAATCAAGGATCTGGACAAAATCAGTTGATTTCGTCGCATTTGGTTTTCACCAAAAGGGATTTCACCACTTATGGATTTTGCCCACAAGGTGTTTTCGTTCATGCATATGGGCCTGAGGTTTTCATCCATGTTGGGCTTGGGCTTGACTTTGAGCTTCATCAAGTTGGACTACTTGGGCATGTTTTTGGGCTGCTTCAATGATCCAAACAACAAACAAATAATGAACAGACATAAACCATAATCTAATATGCAAACTGCACACACCCAGTTGCATTTACGTCAAACGTTACAAAGTCAATTGCATACCGAGTCAAGACAGGATGATGTCTTGACTACGGCCTTCACTTCGTAGCCGAGTCAAACCGATCCGAGCCGTATCCACATAATAGTATCAACAACATCAATCTAATATGTGTCTTGGGCATACAGAGTCCAACACTTTCGTATCTAGGTCAACACATGAATCAGAACAATCCGCCTGTGTGCACGTTTAAGACGTTCATGGACTGTAAGCCACAGACGTTCAGTGGGACTGAAGGAGCTGTGGGGCTACTGCGTTGGTTTGAAAAGGCGGAATCGGTGTTCGCGATGTGTAACTATCCTACTGGGGACAGAGTGAAGTATGCTTCAGGCACACTTGAGGATGGTTCCTTGACTTTGTGGAATGCCCACGTTCAGATGCTGGGTATTGAAATGGCGAACGCGACTACTTGGGACGATTTTAAGGAGCTGATGCATGAAGAGTACTGTCCCCGTGACAAAGTGCAAAAACTGGAGAACGAGTATTATAATTTAAAAAATGGTGGGGTCTGAGATTGAGGCATACACGAAACGATATCATGAATTAGCTAATATATTCCCGAACTTATCACAACCTCCACACCGAAGAATCAAACCATACATCAAAGGATTAGCCCCGCAGGTGAAGGGCTTGGTTACTACAACGAACCTCAACAATTTACCTCAGATAATTTGGCTGGCTCACAAAATCACAGATCAGGAGGTGGAGCGTGGCTCGCTACCACCACGAGTTTCTACTACTGCTACCACTGCTACTGGTACTACTCCTGCTACTGACAGCAAACATAAGTGGAATGAAGTGGACAAGGTTTCCAACTCGAATCAGTCACAGACGAAGCCAGACTATAGTGGCAATCGTAACTTTAGCCAGTCATCTTCTGTAAACCAGAATCAGAGCAACAACTCTAATCAGGGATCTTACGCAGGGAAGCAACCTAAGTGTAATAAGTGCAACTTTCATCATCGTGGGCCGTGCACCCGAGTTTTTGCATAGGTGTAACAAGGTGGGCCATATGGCTAGAGATTGTAGGGCTCCACTTCCAAGACAGCAGCATCAGCAACCCCCATAGCAACAGCAGCCACAACAACAGGAGAGGCAGCAGCCTCAGCAGAATCAGGGAAATCGTAAGGGGTGTTTTCAGTGCGGAGACGAGGGTCACTTCAGGCGAGATTGCCCTCAACTGAATCCATGTGCTGGTAATAACAATAACAACCCTGGGAACAACAACAACGGGAATAATGGTTGGAACGGTGCACGTGGTAGAGTGTTTACCATTGGTGCTGGGGAAGCTAGGAACGATAGCAACCTTGTGACTGGTACGTTTTCCATGAACAATCTATTTGCTTCTGTTTTATTCGACTCTGGTGCCGATTGGAGTTATGTGTCTTTGGGGTTCAGTCGTCAGTTAGGGTTAATTCCTACACCTCTTGTAACTAAACACGTAGTAGAATTGGCCGATGGCAAATCGATTGAAGCCTCGCATGTCCTTTTTGCGTGTAAACTCGTTATTCTTGGAAGTTTTGATGTGTTCGTTGGTATGGATTGGTTGTCTAAGCATCAAGCGGAAATTCTCTGTAAAGAGAAAATCGTGTGTATTCCTCTCCCTAGTGGAGAATCTTTGTCGGTTCAAGGTCATCGTACTGGTGCAATGGTTGGCATCATTTCAGCTATGAAAGCCCAGAAGTGTCTACGAAAGGGCTACCCTGCTATTTTAGCACTTGTTACTGATACTCAGCCTGAAGAAAGGAAAATCGAAGACCTGCCTGTTGTCAGTGAGTTTCCAGATGTATTTCCTGAAGAACTTCCTGGTCTACCTCCACACCATCTGGTGGAATTCCAGATTGACCTTACACCAGGAGCAGCCCCGATTGCTCGTGCTCCTTATCGTCTTGCACCAGGAGAGTTGCAAGAGCTGTCAAATCAACTCCAAGAACTGTTGGATAGAGGTTTTATCCGGCCCAGTTCTTCCCCTTGGGGAGCCCCAGTTTTGTTTGTGAAAAAGAAAGACGGGTCCTTTCGTATGTGTATAGATTATCGAGAACTCAACAAGGTGACAGTCAAGAATCGTTATCTTTACCACGTATCGACGATCTGTTTGACCAGTTACAAGGGTAAAGTTTTTACTCGAAGATCGATCTACGATCGGGCTATCATAAGATGAGAGTCCGAGAGGAGGATGCTCCTAAAAAGGCTTTTCGAATGCGGTATGGCCATTACGAGTTTCTGGTTATGCCATTTGGGTTAACTAATGCACCAGCAGTTTTCATGGACCTCATGAACCGCGTGTGCAAACCGTATCTCGACGACTTCGTCATTGTGTTTATCGATGACATCTTGATCTACTCTAAGAGCAAGGAAGACCACGAACGACACTTGCGTCTTATCTTGGAGCTCCTGAGGAAGGAGCAACTCTACGCGAAGTTTTCTAAGTGTGACTTCTGGATACGAGAAGTGCACTTCCTTGGTCACATTGTTAATGAATCGGGGATACACGTGGACCCTGCTAAGATTGATGCTATCCGAAATTGGGCGGCACCGAAGAATCCTTCGGAGGTGCGACAATTTCTTGGTCTCGCTGGGTATTATCGCAGATTTATCAAAGACTTCTCGAAGATCGCTCAACCTCTTACCGCATTAACACAGAAAGGTGTTGTGTATTCTTGGGAAACAAAGAAGGAGGATGCTTTCCAACTCTTGAAACAAAAACTCTGCAGTGCGCCAATCTTGTCTTTACCAGAGGGTACTGAAGATTTTGTGGTGTATTGTGATGCTTCCATTCAGGGTCTCGGTTGCGTGTTGATGCAACACAAGAAGGTGATAGCTTATGCTTCGAGACAACTGAAGATTCATGAGAAGAATTACACAACTCACGACTTGGAGCTAGGAGTTGTGGTCTTTGAGTTGAAAATTTGGAGGCATTACCTGTACGGTACTAAATGCACTATTTATACCGACCACAGGAGCCTCTAGCATATTTTCGACCAAAAAGAGTTAAACATGCGACAACGTAGATGGGTAGAACTCTTAAATGAATACGACTGTGCCATCAAGTATCATCCAGGCAAGGCTAACGTTGTGGCTGATGCCCTCAGTCGAAAGGAGGCAAAACCTAAACGTGTACGAGCCTTACAACTCACTATTCACTCAAACCTCCCTGACCAGATCCGTTCTGCTCAAGCTGAAGCGTTGAAGGAAGAGAACATTAAAGCGGAGTATTTACGCGACATGGAGAAACGACTCGCAGAGAGATCTGATGACATTTACTATTTCATGGAACGGATATGGGTGTCCTTTGTTTGGAAATCTTAGGGAGCTTGTGATGGACGAAGTGCATAAGTCTTGATACTCTGTTCACCCAGGTTCGGATAAGATGTATCAGGACCTCAAAGTCTTGTATTGGTGGCCGAAGATGAAAGCTAATATTGTGACGTATGTGAGTAAATGTTTGACTTGTGCGAAGGTCAAGGTAGAGTATCAGAAACCCTCAGGCCTGCTTCAGCAACCAGAAATACCCATGTGGAAATGGGAGCAAATTGCTATGGATTTCGTCACTGGTCTGCCAAGAACTCAAAACGGAAACGATACCATTTGGGTGATCGTTGATTGTCTCACGAAGTCAGCACATTTCCTAGCAATCAAGGAAACGGATAAGTTCTCACAACTCGTTGCTGTTTATCTGAAGGAAGTGGTTTCTAGGCACGGGGTGTCAACCTCTATTATCTCTGATCGTGACCCGCATTTCATATCATATTTATGGCAATCGATGCATAAATCATTCAGTTCACGTCTCGACATGAGTACTGCTTTTCACCCACAGATGGATGGTCAAAGTGAACGAACCATCCAGACAGTTGAAGACATGCTGTGGGCATGTGTGATCGACTTTGGTAAGGGTTGGGGAAACACTTGCCTCTGATAGAGTTTTCTTATAACAACAGTTACCATACCAGCATTCAGGCAGCTCCGTTTGAAGCATAGTACGCACGAAAATGTCGTTCTCCTCTTTGTTGGGCTGAGGTGGGTGACAGCCAGATCACAGGTCCAGAACTTGTACTCGAAACTTCTGAGAAGATTGTCCAGATCAGAAATCGTGTGGCGGCGGCATGCGACCGCCAGAAAAGCTACGCTGACAAGCGTAAGAAACCCTTGGAGTTCGCTGTAGGCGATCGAGTTATGCTGAAAGTCTCACCCTGGAAGGGTGTGGTGAGCTTTGGGAAGTGCGACAAGCTTAATCCACGCTATGTTGGGCCATTCAAAATTCTGGAGCGAATCGGTAAGGTGGCCTATAAGCTCGAATTACCTGCTGAGTTGGGTAACGTGCATGATGTCTTCCATGTTTCGCAATTGAAGAAGTGTTTGTCTGATGAAACACTTGTAGTACCACTTCAAGAACTAAAAATTGACGACAAATTGAAATTTGTCGAAGAACCAATCGAAATTATGGACCGGGAAGTCAAGGTTCATAAGCATAGTCAAATTCCAATCGTGAGAGTCCGTTGGAACTCAAGACGTGGACCAGAGTTCACGTGGGAGCACGAAGATCAGATGAAGCTCAAGTATCCTCAATTATTCCCAACTGACCAATCTAAATCTGAGGCAACTGGTGAATTTCGGGACGAAATTCCCTTTAAAGTTGGGGATGATGTGACACCTGCGGAAAATCCACAGTCATCCTGATCTAACACCTTGATACTTTGAGTTACATATCAAATTTCGGGACGAAATTTCTTTGAAGTTGGGGATGATGTGACAACCCGAGATCTCAAGGTCTTTCCTCTATACATCACTTGTTTCACAATCCTGTTTGTTTATAATTTATTTTACATGGTGTCGTGTGTAGTTTGTTTGAATGATTAAAGTTTACTGATGCTTGGTTGATTAAGTGTGTGATGTTAATTTGTGATGTAAATTCTTTATGTGTAATGAAACCCATGTGGGCGAAGATTAAGGTTCTTCGCCCAAACCCAAGTCGACGAAGAATGGTCTTCATCACAACCAACATCGACGAAGGTTGACTCTTCGTCGTACTCACATCATGGTGAAGAATCATTCTTCGCCAAGTGAGACTTCGCCGAAAAGGGCCTCGGCCCAGGTGGTTCGTGACCCAACCTTTTTATGTTGTTTGTATAACCTCTCGCAATCAGTAGACGTAAAACACAAAAACCCTAAAGTCCTCTCTTCCCATCCTCTGTGCGACGGCAGTAGGAAATCTCGAAGCCTTTCCATCTTGATTTATCTAAACACTTCGGTATCACGGTTAGTGTCTAAACGTTGTTATTCGATGAAATGCTGATGTTGTGATTCTGTTGTTGTGATTTTGTGTGAGATTAGGGTTCATTAATAACATTCTAAATCTAGAATTTGCATGATAAGGGTTGATGATCTGAATACGTTCATATTCATGATGTAATTATTGATCTATAATATAAGTGATAATCTGAATTGCACAAGAATGAGGATGTTGATGGTTGGGTTGGAATCCTGATTATATGTGATTAAAATTATGTGAATCTATGATAATGTATTTCAATGTTAATATTGAGGTCTATTAGTTTTGTTAATGAGCAGCGATTAGGGTTTGTATGAGCTGTTGTTTGATCCACTAATCATGCTGAAAATGTGTATTTGCTGTTATGAGATTGAGGAGCGGTAACTGTTTGATCTTTGACGATCCTTGGTGATACTTCGCCAAACCTCACCATGACGAAGGTTAGATACTTCGTCACACCTCACCAACGACGAAGGTTAGATGCTTCGCCGCACTCCATCTCGACGAAGGTTGATTCTTCGTTGAACAATTTCTGACGAACCATTAAGGTTCTTCGTCAAACTTGAACTCAACGAAGGATAGTTCTTCGTCGCCGGGGTACTTCGCTGTGAAGGCAAATGGGTAGGACAGTAGACAGTTATGATGACGAGGATGATAGATATTTGTGCTTGTAAGATCTATGTTGCATGATATATAATAAGAATAAGAAACCTGGCTTGACTTGTATGAATAGCAAACTCTTTTGTTATGTGTTGCTTTGTGACATTCACATGAGATGTGGACTTTTATAAGAACTGGGTATTTGATACATGATGTATGGTGATTCTTGTGATATATATGTAATCTGTGATGACACGTGTTTTAATTGATAATGAAACTGATGTTATTGGTAACCACAGAAGGGTTTGGGCTGACCAACTTGGATGGGTAACTTAACATACCGAGCAAATCAAATGTGAGTTCATTGCTCTTGAGCATGCGTCCCGATGGGTGGGACAATCATTGGGTATTCCTGAGAGGAATAAATCTATTGGGTAAAAACTGGAATGTTAGATAATACACTCATTTCCTATCACCTTAAGTCCCATCTTATACCGAATAGTTACCTGAGAGGTAACGGGGTATTAGTTGATAGCGCTATTAGGCTTGGCAACCTCACACCATACCTGAGAGGACGGGGGTGAACTAATGACCTTAATCATGACCAATGATTAGATAGGGGCATTGGGGACAGGCAAAACAATCTGGAAGCCATCTTGTACGGTACTCGAGTTATTATTAACATTATAATCAATGAACTGAACAAAACACTTGGTAACTAACGTTTTCGTAAAACTATGAACTCACCAGCGTTGTCTGATACACTTGTTGCATGCTCGCAGGTCGTTAGGTACTATGGACAAGGAACTTGCTATCTGGGATTGTTGGAGTGGTCATGGGTCGCACAACTTGGATATGCATGGCTTGTTTATTGATTTCACATACGTTTGATTTTGAAACGTTTAAACAATGTTTTATTATTCGCTTCCGCTGAACATGTTAAACTTGAATTATGTTTACGAATGTTTTATCATTATAAATGGAAACTTTGTTTTATAACTTGATGTTAGTTCAATGTGATTCGTGGCTAGATCCTGGTACGTCACACGCCTAGCGGGGTCACCGCATGTGGTATTTTGGGGGTGTGACAGCTAATCATGGCATACATGAGAGATCCAATGGCCCTTGAATATTCAAGTTGGCTCACAACTACACCTTCATTAGGTGAAAGCTTAAAAGATGGATCCATTGGAGTGCTAAATGAAGAACTATAATGAAAATTAAACTTTTTCAATATCTTCTTAATATAATGAGATTGAGAGATCGATATGCCATTGTTCTCCCATTTGATCCTTATACCAAGGATCACTCCCGCCTCCCCCATGTCTTTCATGTCAAAGCAAGATGACAAAAATTTATTTGTTTTATCAACTTGATCATGGCTAGTACCGAAGATCAGCATGTCATCTACATATAGACAAATTATTACTCCTTTCCTAGAATCATCAAATTTGCTATGTACACACTTGTCCATTTAGTTTAATACAAAACCATTATACAAAACCACATCATCAAACTTTTGATCCCACTGTTTGGGTGCTTGCTTTAAGCCATACAATGACTTAACTAGCTTACACACATTGTGCTCATTGTCAGGCATAACAAAACCCTCTGGTTGTTTCATATATATCTCCTCATCCAAATCACCATTCAGGAAAGCGGTTTTCACATCCATTTGGTGAATCACAAGATTGTGTATTACAGCTAAGGCAACCAACAATCTGATAGTGGATATTCTTGCTACAGGAGCATATGTATCAAAGTAATCAATTCCTTCCTTTTGTCTAAAGCCTTGGCAGGGTGTGACACTAATGTGTACAAAAGTAAGTCCGAAGGTATACTCCTTGTCGTCACTCCAAGCTTTAGACATTTTCGTAAGTTTTTTATTTTGTGGTTTTTTTGGGCTCATTTACACGTTTTCTAGTTGGGTAATCAACCAATAAATCCCACAACTATTTATAATGATTTAGCATGGCCAAGAACCAGTTCAAACGATCAAAATGTAAAAAGAGTCTATATTGTTGTTGTTAACGACTACAATCGGTTCTAGCGTTTTTTAGCATTGGAACCGGTTTCAGCTCAGGTACAACTGGGTAGGGTAGGAACCGGGTAAGACCCGATTTTTGAAAATATAGTAGGAATCGGGTAGGAACTACAAGGTTCAATATAGTAGGGATCGATTCTTCTTCATACCGGGTAGGAGTCGGAACCGCTTTAGGGTCGGGTACGGTGACTCAAGTCCAAAACGAGGTATTTTGTGCACCACTATATTAAACTCACCAATTAGATTTAAGAACTTCAAAGCACCAAAATTTGGGGTGTTACACGATAATATTTTATTTAAAATTTAATTTAGATTTTCTCTAATAACTTGTGATAGTTATATTCGAAAAATATCTAAATACATAGTATGGATAAAATAAAGTATTTTTTGATATCATTAATTATACTGAGTATCAGTACTTTACCAATAGTGTACCGGAATCGTACCAAACCGAACCAATGTTGATACCGATCGAAAAGCGTCGCTTCCGGTAGCGGTATTATTTTTTTGGTTTTCAGATCTGATACGAATCATTTTCTATTTTTTTACTTCCGATATTGTACCACCGTAATCGGTACATTGTTCGGTTTTTGTGCTTACTTGTATATTTTTAGTTTCGGCATTTTCAGTATTGGCACCAACTAATTCTTTTTGTTGATATTCTGGTATGATTTTTATTCAAAGCCAAGTTTTATACGAAATATCATAAACTATATAGAGTATCCTTATCGTACCAAACCAAATCGACACCACCGTACGTCATTGGCATCAACATCGGTGCCAATACTCATTTTTATGGTTTTCGGTTTTGATAACGTATTATTTATCAGTTGTTATTCCTTTTTCTAATAACTTGCGTTCTGATATACTGACTTGCGTTATTAACTTAAGTTATTATACTTTTTCAAATAACTTGTGTTCTTATATACTGACTTTTATTAACTTAAGTTGTATAGAAAATGAAAGTTACTTGTAGTGAAAATGAAATGTTTTTTTGTCAACAGTTTCGTTTAAAAGTAAACTAATTTTTGATATTCTAACCTATACCTGGTCGATATCGTACCGAGCCAAATAGATACGAGCCAAACAACATCGCTACCAGTAATTATAATTTTTTTATTGTTTTTAGTTTCGATAAGAGTCGGTTTTGATATTTTTAGGCATTGTTTCACTATAGGTACTGGATTAGAATTACCTGCATATACAATTACAAGCTAAGGGGAATAGTGTCAGGCAGTTGTCTGGCACCTCCCCATTGGACCAACCCATTTTTAATTTAATTTTATTCCCAGCTTAAAATTACGGTTTCGTCTTTCATTTAAAATTACGTTTTTGCCCCCAGCTCAAAATAAAATTATAATTTTCCCCTAACTCAAAATTACGCTTTTGCCCTCGGTTCAAAAACTCATATTTAATTTTGTTCCCAGTTTAAAATTACGTTTTCGCCTTCCGTTTAAAATTACGTTTTTGCCCCCAGTTCAAAATAAAATGTTGTTTTTCCCTCTAGCTCAAAATTACGCTTCTACCCTCAGCTCAAAATTACGTTTTTGTTCACAGTTCAAAATAAAATTATGTTTTCCCCCTAGCTCAAAATTATTAGCTGTCTGTCACTTCCCTATTGGACTAACTCATTTTTAATTTAATTTTTTTCTCAGTTTAAAATTACGCTTTAATCATTTGTTTAAAATTACGTTTTTGCCCACAGCTCAAAATAAAATTATAATTTTTCCTTAGCTTAAAATTACGCTTTTGCCCTCGGTTAAAAAACTCATTTTTAATTTTGTTCCCAGTTTAAAATTACGGTTTCCCCCTCCGTTTAAAATTACGTTTTTGCCCCCAGTTAAAAATTAAATGTTGTTTTTTCCTCTAGCTCAAAATTACGATTATGCCCTTAGGTCAAAATTACGTTTTTCCACACAGTTCAAAATAAAATTATGTTTTCCCCACTAGCTCAAAATTGTGATTTTGCTCTCAGTTTAAAATTATGATTTCATCTTCAGTTTAAAATATAATAACGATTTTGCCCTCTGTACAGATATACATGTTGTGAGAGAGAAATATTTGGCTTATTGCCCCGCAACGCGGGCGGGGCAAAAACTAGTTGTACAACAATTGTCGCTATTGTGTTCGATTTGTCATTTTGATATTTCTGTAAAAGTATTTTTTGATGTCATTGGACTAGCCGGTACTTAACACATCCTTTTTTATTGTTAACTAGAATTACGACCCGCCGCAATGCGGCGGGGATTCTTTAGTTATAACTAAGTCGATTTAGGATGCGCACATTTTGTTGAACCTTTCAAACGGGAAAAAATAGACGATGTAAAAACGTTCACCCACACACGTACGTTGCGTCGTGTTAACTCGCAAAATTTAGAACGAAACGTAAAAACGTTAAACCAAAGACGCACGTTTCGATGTGTTTAGTCACAAAATTTAGAACGAAGCATAAAGCGAAAAATTTGCGGAAAATGAAAATTATAAAGGACCAAAGTTGAAACTAAAAAAAGTTGTGAGGATAGATTGCAAAAGATAAAAAGTTTTATGTTAAAAGTTAAAAAACAAATAGTTTTGTGTTAAAGGTAATTTATGAAATACATTTGAGTGAAAAGTAAAAAAATCAAATTTTTTTTGAAAAACCCTCAAAGCCAAGGTTACAACAACCTTATGCATAACCATTTTTTCTTTGAAAAACTCCCAAAGCCAAGATTACAACACATAAGTAAAAAAAATCAAAGTGGTTAAATCGCAAAAGATGAAAACTTTTGAATTAGAAGTGAAAAATCAAATTAATGAAAGGAGTTAAATTAACAAAGATTAAAACTATAAACTTAAATCGTCAAAGATTAAAACTTTAAGGTTAAAAATGAAACAAAGATTAAAACTTTAAACTTAAATTGTCAAAGTTTAAAACTTTAGGGTCAAAAAGGAAAATTCCAAATTTTTTTTGAAAAGCTCCCAAAGCCAATTGTACAACTCTCATATGCATAAATTAGTTCCTTTTTAATAAGGTTATAATATTCATATAGTTTTTTTTTTTTTTTTTTTTTTTTTTAATGAAGTTGCATTCAAGATATCATAAACTATACAGAGTATCGGTATCAACACGATCAATATCTTATCATTTCCTAAGGATGCCAAACAAATAACATTGGTATTTATGTTATTCATTGTTTTCAATTTCAATGATTTTTCATTTCTCCGTTAAATTTGGGTTTTCTCTTATAGTTTGTGTTTATTAACTTTAAAAAAAATCTAGGTATACTCTTAGGTTTAAATTAATTTATTAAACAGAGTAACTTGGGTTGTTAGCTTTTAAAAGTTTCTACAGAAATGGTTATGTCTAAATCTTAATGAAAACGTAACTTTATTCAATATAAATTATCTTTTGTTATCGTAAACTATGTCAAGCACCGGTATAGTATCAAACTGAATCAATACCGATCGAACAACCTCGGTACTGGTACATGTATCATTTTTATTGTTTTGGTTTCAATATGAGCTAATTTTGTTGTTTTCGATATTTTTGCACTTCCGGATCAATATTACCTCCATAGTGAAGGTCTCGGGTTCGACCCCAGTCGAAGACTGTTTTAGAAGGGGTTTTTTTGGTTAATATTATAGTTACATATGTGGTACTAATTTTTGTGTATCTAAATTTAATATAATTGTAAATACATTTTATTTCTTTTGTTTTATAACACATGTATATGTTCTCGATCGTTGCATATTGCACAAGAATTTTCACTAGTTTAGTGCAAATTGGGATCTTGTGCCAAGCATATAGTATTTGAGCAACATCGGTGAAATCGGGGGATTCTCCTCGTTCATCCCGAAACTGCTTCTCTCTCTTAATATTATTGAATGAGGATGGATGGGGGAACCATTTCTTGTTGATCGGTGAAGAGAAAAGGGAAGAAGAAGGTGGTGAGACGCTAATGAGGTAGTGGTGGAGTGGTTGGGGAAACACTTGGTGTTCTTTGTCACCCAGGTTCGACTCACACTCTTCCCATTATTTTCTGCGGCATCCAGGTGAAGGGCGAATACGGGTGGCGTCAGTTCGTCTTGGATGAGAGGTGAGGTTTTACCAATTATTCCACTGTCGTGCCTTCGGATGGGTAGAGGTCCTGTTTCCGCGCATATGGGAGAGTCAAGGGGCTGGCGGCAGTCGAGTAGACGAGTAGTTGACCTTGGCACAACGTTCGAGTAGACGAGTAGTTAAAAAAAGGAAGGTGGTAAGATGGAGATGAGGGAGAGAGGACTATACCTATAGTCTAAATAATAATAGTTGTATACACACAAATTAAATAAAGTCAAAGAAGGTGGGATCTTGTGCCAAGCATAATGTGCATTTTCTTCGGGTGATACTATACACACCCCACCTATTTACTAATTATACCCCATCTATAAAAATATCACATCCATCAATCCATCCATCAATCATTTCCTTTTTGTTTTTAGTCTTTTTTGTCTTTTTGTTGTCTTTTTATTATATTTTAGTGTCTTTTTGTTATTATTATTATTTACTATTAGTTTTTTTTTGAACGGCAAATTTGGATCACTGACGGACCACTGGAGTATCATCGTGCCACCAGAGGAACCACCCGATCATATCCATCTCCACTAAGCATAACGCCACACCAATTCAGGAGGAAACCCAATAAACATGGGAAAACCCCCTTGTGGGAATCGAACCCAGGACCTATTGGTCCCAAAGTCTTATCCCACCACCAAGATGCCACTAATTATTATTATTATTATTATTATTATTATTATTATTATTAAAATTGAAAAAAAAAAACCGTGTAAAGTTGATATGCAATGATTATGTCTTATCCTCAAATTATTGGTGCATTTGAGAGAATAAATGAAAGTGGAACAAACTCAAATTATTGGTGCCTCAAATAACCGTGCAGTTGATATGCATTCGTTTCACTTACTTCTTTTTTGATGTAGGATTCACTTACTTCTTTTTTGAGGAGCTTCGGTAGTAGCCTTCGCTCTCTACAGTTAAAGAGATGTCTGGATTTTCAACAGATCAGGTATAGTTTTTAATTCCCATGTTTCAAGTTTCAAGTTTAAACTTAGTTATATAATCTAGTTAGGTTAAGGGTCTTGTTTTAGTTTAAATGAGTTTGTTTGGATAATATATATTTTGTAACTACTCAAGCTTGTTCACCTAATATTTTGTAACTAATATTAGTTCACTTTTAGGTGTTCAAGTCTCGTGAAGAGTTGATGGAATGGGTTAGAAACACCGGACGTAGTCTTGGTTACGCTATTGTGACTAAAAGATCGAAAGCTAAAAATGGCTACGTGTCTAAAGTTGTACTTATGTGTGATCGTGGTGGTGTGTATAAATCAGATAAAGATTCAAGTAGAGAGACCGGCACTAGAAAGATAAATTGCCCGTTTGAAATGGTAGGGAAATTTTCAAAAAAGAATGGTTCTTGGACGTTAAAAGTAAAACCTGGTGAGCATAATCATCCACCCGGAGAATATATGGAGGGACACCCACTTGGACGTTCAAGTCTCATTTACGAACTATCAAGAGCAGGGTTACACTCAAGAACCTGCAAGGCATGGTTCATTTACGAACTATCAAGAGCAGGATTACACTCAAGAACCTGCAAGGCATAGTTTATTTGTGAACTCCCAAGATCATGATTACACTCAAGAGCCTTGGAGACATAGTTCATTCGGGTATCTAGAGACTGATGATTATGTTGGTTACATCAGTCCAGACGTGAACTATCAAGTGCCTGGTGAAACAAGTCCGTTCATAAATCAAGATATTTACGGAAAAAAACCATTCAAGGACGATCCTGGTGAACCAAGTCCGTTCATGACACAAGATACAGACGGACAAGGTTTTTTTACCAACCTTTTAAACACACCGGGATATGATTTCATGTGGTTGAACCAAGATATTGTCGGACAAAGTTCTTTCGCCAACTCTACAAGTGCGCCAGGCTATGACTTCATGGGGTTGAACCAAGATCAAGCATCACAGGTAATACACAACTATATTCATCTAATTCCAAAAATCTTCCATGCGTATGTTACACGCATACATAACGTGTTAGGTGATGGAAATTGTGGGTTTCGGGCGATAGCTTCTGCTCTCGGGTACGGTGAAGATGAATGGTTATTTATCCGGAGATCACTGATGGAAGAGCTACTCGAGTTTAGAAATAAGTACACCAAGGCTTTCTTAGGCTCATTCAAAGATGTGTTCACGTCCTTGGCTTGGTCAGGATCGGGGTTTGCACCTGAAAAACACTGGATGATTATGCCAGAGGCAGGATTCTTGATTGCGAATAAGTTTAATGTGATCGTTCATTTTTTATCTCAAGAAAAAAGAAACAGTTCTACTTGTTTTTCGCTTTGGAGAGGCCCTCACGAGTTCCCAGAAAAAAAAAATAATTACAATTGCACACGTGAATGGTAACCATTTTATAATGGTAGAATTGCAAGGAGAGTATCCAATTGCCAGCACAAACAACCTATGGAAATTAATGAGAGAAAATGATGCAGCTGGCTGGGAGAATATATTTGAATCACGTCAAAATATGTATAAGTCTTGGATAGCACAACCTGCTACATTTGGGGGGTGTATAGATTAAACCTCGGTATGTAAATTATTAAATGATAATAATTTTGTAAAAAAGTACTTATTTTTATATAGCTTTTGTTACAGCTATAAATATAAATTGATAAATTATAACAATAAAAACTAATAATAAATACTATATCATTACTACTACTAATAATAATAAATATAATATTAATAAATATAATAATAATAATAACAATAATATTAATAATAATAACTAATTAAATAATAAACAAATACTAAATAACTAATAATTAAATAAATGAATAAAAAAAAGACAACAAAAAGACAAAACAGGCTAAAAACAAAAACTAAATGATTGATGGATGTGATATTTTTGATAGAGGGGGGTGTAATTAGTAAATAGGGGGGTGAGAATAGAATGAGCCTTTTCTTTTTCTCGAGATCTATATTTTTAAATATATTTCTTTCTGAAGGTCGATTTTATTTTGTTTTTGCTTATGTGTTACACACGTTAAATATCCAGCCAAACTTGACCGGATTCAGTTTGATTTGTGTGATAATTGAATAAATAACTTAGTTTCTATAGGTAATAAAAAAATGTATTCCCTCCAATTTATTAAGAGTTTGAATTTAAAAATCACAAATTAACTTTTGTACCACACTACATGAATGGTGAGGATTGAATAAGAACTCGTATAACCAGGATTTAATCAAAAAGCATTCAAATTCAAAAATAAATTTTACACTTATCATTGCTATTAAATAACATAAAAAATTACGTTTCAAAATATACATGTATCAATAGATAAAAAAATTTATGTATGCGTAAATTTACCATTTACACATCTCTAAGTTTTAATCATTTGCAGATTTGTAAAAAAAAAAAAAATTGTTAATAACAATTCGGAGAAAGGGGATGAATTAACTGATGAGAAAATCATTTTGTCTTAATGTTGTAATTTAAATTTAAATGCTACTATAAAGAAAATTGAATTTTATTGGTTTTTTCAGAAGTTCTAATTGTTTTTACAATATTTAAAATTGTCAAGATAACCATCCCTATATATATATATAGATAGTAATATACATGATCTTTATACGAACAATTAAACAAATACTTATCTTAATACGAACAAATAATCAAATGCAGCAAAGTTCTGAGTATAGGTTATATTGAGTTTAGCTTATATAATATTAACAAAAATTCTTTAAAAGAAATAAAGAAGCATAAATTGTGTATTTTATATTAGCTAAAAAGGTTAAATTGTGTTTAAGCAACCTCTTTCATATCTTAAGCTACACTCTAATTAAGATGTTTATTCCATGCAAGATATAACTTCACAAATTCCCTAACACATGCCAAGTCGAGTCTTAGCAGTGATGAAAGGTCACGCTTATTCCCTTATTTTTGTGTTGGCCTTAATCACCCTCCTCCGCTACACCACCGCGGCTACTGCGGCCGCTAGCCGCCAACATCGATACCAACGCCTCAAAGACAAGATCCGTAACTTGCCAGGACAACCATCAAATGTGACATTTAATCAGTATTCAGGATATGTTACAGTTGATAAGAAGCTAGGACGAGCCCTATTCTATTGGTTGATCGAGGCCAGTGATGGCCCTGCGTCGACAAAACCTCTTGTGCTTTGGCTCAACGGCGGCCCAGGGTGCTCCTCAATAGCCTATGGAGCTTTCGAGGAAGTGGGACCCTTTCGGGTGAATCCAGATGGGAAAACTCTTTCCTTAAATCCATATGCTTGGAATAAAGGCAATTTTTCTAACCATGTATAACACATGCATTTGCTCACTTCTTATTTTGTACAGTAAAACTTATAATTGTGGTTTTAAGCAGAAGCGAACATGCTTTTCATTGATTCGCCGGCTGGGGTTGGTTTTTCGTATACAAATACTTCTTTCGATCAAATCACTGGCGATCAGAGAACAGGTTTTTCCCTCATTTTTAATAATTTTTAGTATACTACTCTAAAATATACACCTATATTCACAATTACAAATCAAATGGTCATTTTGTGAATATCTATGACTAATTTCGTGATTGTGACATCTGTAGCGAGAGATGCCTATGCATTTCTAGTTAAATGGCTTCTGAGATTTCCTCAATATAAACATAGACCATTTTACATTGCTGGAGAAAGTTATGCAGGTATGCATAACTAAACTATATTATTACATTGGTCTTACGCTCTTTTGCGACTGGATTTCATATGAAGTGACTAAGCTTGTTACATTGTGTCAAAAATTAGTCGCTTTTAGCGCTTCATTTGATGACTACATCTATTAAATTTCAGGTCATTACGTTCCTCAACTATCTCAGATCATAGTCAGATTAAACAAAGGTGTCAAGAATCCTGAAATAAACTTTAAAGGTTTCTTGGTATGCAATTAGTTACTTGCGTATAACGCCATCCATACTTATTAACTTAAAGAACAATTTTTAATTTCGAACGTTATTTTTTTATTTTATTTCTAAACATATTCTTATATCAGTTGGGGAACCCGTTACTCGACGATTACTATGATAACATTGGGACATTCGAGTTCTGGTGGAACCATGGGTTGATATCTGACACCACGTACCAGATATTAAATGAGTCGTGTCCATACGACTCTTTCTTGTTTCCAAGTGGAGACTGTTACAAATATTTGCTACGAGCTTATTCTGAATTCGGTGACATCAACTTTTATGGGATTTATGATCCTCCTTGTCATGAACTAGGCACCACGCTACCTTTGGTAACGCTTTCTTGCAATACATGTTAACGATTTTCTTTTAAGTTGTTACTGATTTAGGTTTTGTTGTTTTGGCTTCAGCCATGGATGTTTAGAGGGAACAATGATTGCGTTATAAAGTATACAAAAATGTACATGAACAGGCCAGATGTACAAAAGGCTCTTCATGCTAATGTTACACGATTGCCTTATTCTTGAATCACATGCAGGTATGTGATTTCAAAACATATAAGTGAATATATTATGCAAAAATACAAAAATTTTGAGAACACAATAGTTAAATCATTTGTTGTTTCAATTTTAAACAAATTCCCACTAGTTTTTTCGCTTCAAGGGTAAATTTTACCAAAAATTCTATATGTTTTGTGTCCCCCCCCCCCTTTTTTCTTTAAAACTGTCGCCCCCTCTATATAAAAGTTTAAGGTCTGAATAATATAAGTTTTAAAACAAATATAAACCATTAATTAATAACCAAAGGATTTCAATCTATTTATTTCCTCGCAATAGTTTATTGTTCTGTAATGAATTCTCGTCCTAATCACATAATCGTTTATTAAACATGTATTAATAAACATATTTCATTTCAATAAACAGCGATATCGTTAGGGGAAGTTGGACGGATTCACCCCGGACAATGCTTCCAATTTTCAAGGAACTCATCAAGGCCGGTATTCGGATATGGGTATTTAGGTAATTTACCATCATTTTCATGTTTTAAAGACAACTAACGAAGATAAAGATTAAATTATGATTTACTTATATACATATGTTAATGTTTGGTGTAATTCTTCTGTGCTTTGAAACAATGTGAATAAAATAGTGGTGACACCGATGCTGTACTGCCATTGACGGGTACCCGTTACTCTATCAAAGCTTTGAAATTGAAAACCCTAGATGACTGGCATGCCTGGTATGACAAGGAAAAGGTATACAAAGATGTTTTTAAAGTCTTTTTTAGCTTAATTTTCAAATTATGTAGCATGTGGTTTAAACTTTAAATGAATTGTATTCAAATTTTTCGTTCTCTTAAGTTACTTACTTTTCAAATATACGATGAAAAAGGGTAAAAAAAATATAATAAACATTATGATGTAGCGCGAAGCGAAAATGAAGATCTAACGCGTTGATTCTAAGAATACCCGCGAATATCTTTTCCCAAACCCCCAAATTCATCCCCAAAAGACAAGAATTTTAAAAAAGGTCAAACAATTATTTTATAAAACTCCAAAAACTATTCCCCAATACAAATTACATGAGAACTTATATAGAGTTTTTATGATCAACTCAATGAACATAAATTAAAACAAAACTTAATGAACACTAAATGTGGATTTATTTCGTTACATAATTGAGTCGACACTTGATATTCCCGCATCATTCTCCCCACCTTTGGAAAAACCCGTCCTCGAGTTTTGTCTCAGGCTAAAGCCACCTGGATCGAAAGGAACATCAATCCGATTCTTTTCGATTATTATCAAGGCCCGCCCAAGTAGTTCTACTTCACGGGTCATCTCGTTTGACTCTGAACCTGTACCACCTGGGTCGAACGGAGCATAGGACCATTTATTGTACACTATTGTCTTGACCCTCTCAATTAATATAGTTCCAACTAAATAATCATATAGTCGTAAACCATGCACCTCATTGCATTTTTTTACAAAATACCCATCAAGTTTAACAACCTTTTCTTCGTTTTGATCAATATGAGGGGCATCTTTTGACGACATAGCTTCTCCAACCTCCACAATCTGGCCATCAACCAAATTTTCAAATAGTACCTCGTACCAGATTTTTACAGCATGAGAATTTTGTATACCGTGGTTTTCATCATCCAAAATAATTTCCTCAAAACTATTTGTTGGAAAATTACCTTTTAAAATTGTACAAAAGTAAATTTGATAAGCACCAAAATCTATTGTGTTTCTTAATGCCTTCGACTTCATTGCTTTTCTCATGAAATTTCTTTGCAAGCCCCCTATGCAAACAGGCTGAGTTCCAAATGTAGCCGCTGGACCACCCGTTACCATAGTAGGACCATCACCCTTAACACTATGACTTTTGAAACTTGATTCGTCATCACCGGCTCCCATGATCGTCGACTCTTTTTGGTGGTCATGTCTAATGGTGAGCACACTACCGGTACCACCCGAATCATCGTCGCATGCCCAAGAATACCATTGCTCATCCTCGTATTCATCAAAACATGGTAGAGTGTGGTACAAGTGATAATCCCTCTCACAAGCCATTTTGAGCCAGGAATTTAGCTCTGATACCAACTGATGTAGCGTGAAGCGATAACAAAGATCTAACGCGTTGATTCTAAGAATACCCACGAAGATCTTTTCCCAAACCCCCAAATTCGTCACCAAAAGACAAGAATTTAAAAAAAAGGTCAAACAATTATTTTATAAAACCCAAAAAACTCCCCCAATACAAATTACACGAGAACTTATATAGAGTTTTTATGATCAACTCAATGGACATAAATTAAAACAAAACTTAATGAACACTAAATGTGAATTTATTTCGTTACATAATTGAGTCGACACTTGATATTCCCGCATCATTCTCCCCACCTTTGGAAAAACTCGTCCTCGAGTTTTGTCCCAGGCTAAAGCCACCTAGATCGAAAGGAACATCAATCCGATTCTTTTCGATTATTATCAAGGCCCGCCCAAGTAGTTCTACTTCACGGGTCATCTCGTTTGACTCTGAACCTGTACCACCTGGGTCGAACGGAGCATAGGACCATTTCTTGTTCACTATTGTCTTGACCCTCTCAGTTAATATAGTTCCAACTAAATAACCATATAGTCGTAAACCATGGACCTTATTGCATTTTTTTACAAAATACCCATCAAGTTTAACAACCTTTTCTTCATTTTGATCAATATGAGGGGCATCTTTGGACGACATAGCTTCTCCAACCTCCACAATCTGGCCATCAACCAAATTTTCAAATAGTACCTCGTACTAGATTTTTACAGCATGAGAATTTTGTATACCGTGGTTTTCATCATCCAAAATAATTTCCTCAGAACTATTTGTTGGAAAATTACCTTTTAAAATTGTACAAAAGTAAATTTGAGAAGCACCAAAATCTATTGTGTTTCTTAATGCATTCGACTTCATTGCTTTGCTCATGAAATTTCTTTGCAAGCCCCCCATGCTAACAGGTTGAGTTCCAAATGTAGCCGCTGGACCACCTGTTACCATAGTAGGACCATCACCCTTAACGCTATGACTTTTGAAACTTGATTCGTCATCACCGGCTCCCATGATCGTCGACTCTTTTTTGTGGTCATGTCTAATGGTGAGCACACTACCGGTACCACCCGAATCATCGTCGCATGCCCAAGAATACCATTGCTCATCCTCGTATTCATCAAAACATGGTAGAGTGTGGTACAAGCGATAATCCCTCTCACAAGCCATTTTGAGCCAGGAATTTAGCTCTGATACCAACTGATGTAGCGCGAAGCGAAAATGAAGATCTAACGCGTTGATTCTAAGAATACCCGTGAATATCTTTTCCCAAACCCCCAAATTCGTCCCCAAAAGACAAGAATTTAAAAAAAGGTCAAACAATTATTTTATAAAACTCCAAAAACTCCCCCAATACAAATTACATGAGAACTTATATAGAGTTTTTATGATCAACTCAATGGACATAAATTAAAACAAAACTTGAAGAGGTATGGTCCCAATCCCTTGCCCACATGGCAAGGACCACACCACTTTTCCATCCTACGTGGCGCTGACGTCAACAAGACCATCCAGAAGCTTCAAGAAGCTTCTGGAAAATATGAAGGTGGCACCAAAGATGCTCCATCCGACATAAAGGACAACACGTGTCACCAGTCATCAAGCGCCAGGTAGGCCTGCGACGAATCCAGGAGCAGTCCGACAACACCAGTACGGCGTCTCCAGAATAGGCAAATGTAGGCGCGCCACGTGTACCACTACACTGACCACAGCAGAGGAGACCAAGAGGATATTCCCCTTGGTCGGACAGCTGGCGTGCGTCTACAGCTGGCACCGCTGCTCCTCCCTCTTTCACCCTCCGGCTATAAATAGGACATTTCATCATTCAGGTTAAATCATCTTGCTCTCCATACTCTCACACTTAACACACACTGATTATTCTCCTCAGAACAGTACTTATTCTCACGCCGGAGCCTGGTTAAGAGGGAAAACCCCCATCTCCCCCTCTTAACGAGACTAACGGTTTGCTGTTTTGCAGGATCCAGGTCGTTCCGACGAGCAAGAAAAGAGATTGAACCCACTTAAGAAATAGCCCCACAGATTAACCCTGGTGTTAACCTGTGTTTCATCATTGGCGCCATCCGCTTTTAGCATAAACCACTCTCATCTCTTTTCTTTTCGAAAAACACTCGTCAAAATGGCTGAACAAAACCCTTCTCATCCGGTAGATGGAGACGTTTCTTCTTTTGAACTCGTTTCGGACAACGTACAAGTCCAAATGGGTCAAAGGAACGAAATTATCCAAGAAAGGCCGATGAACAACGATTTTCCTAGTATCTTCGGGAGTGCATCCAGGGTTGTTACCCAACACACAACTGGTGCTACTTTCCAAACTCCACC
Source organism: Helianthus tuberosus (assembly GCA_030545235.1). Classification (NCBI taxonomy): domain Eukaryota; kingdom Viridiplantae; phylum Streptophyta; class Magnoliopsida; order Asterales; family Asteraceae; genus Helianthus; species Helianthus tuberosus. The sequence continues at coordinate 159,354,073 of CM060444.1, forward strand.
TAGGATCATCACTCAAACCACAAACGGTGCTACTTTCCAGCCTCCGTCGGAGGTAGTCCAACAAACACCTCCACCAGTGCAAACACAGAGCCATGGAGCTGGTCCCTCAGCTCCATCGGACCAAGCACAGCTGAACTTCTCTGCACTACTCGGGCTACCCGATGGAAAAACTCTGGCTTCCTGGTATGCTGAACAAGTGGCGTCTATAAACCTTGTTTATACACAACTCAGTGCGCAACAAGCCCTACTTCAAGCACAAGCCAACCATTCCACATTTGTCACTCCACTACAAAGGCCTTTGAGCGCTCCCATGCCTCAACAGACCAATGCATTCAATTTACGCCCTGAGTCAGTACCGCCACCACACATCAGAAGGCCGAGCGCGCACGACACGCGCGATACTTACGGCGAGACGGAAAGCAATTATGTGCAGTATTCTCACCAACCAAAAAAGCCAATACAAAGTCGTTTAGGTCCGCGCAACATAAACGACGAATTTAAAGATGACGAAGAGATACACAAAGAAAGCACAGTGTTCAGCAGACTGTCGCCAGAACATGAAGCGTACAAACCTCGCAAGCGCGCAGGTTATGACCCAAAAGCAGAGCACGATTACACTTTGAGCTATCGTCCAGACGACATGGCCGAGAATTCAAAATTCATTAGAGAGATCGCCACGGCTGCAATTGACAAAACGAAATTGCCACACAACGTGGGCAAATACAACGGGTTGACAGACCCAGACGATCACCTTCAAGTTTTTAACGGTACTGGAGCAACAGGCGGATGGAATTTACCAACCTGGTGTCATCTCTTCGCTCTAACCTTCATAGGCGCAGCGCGCGTCTGGTTTGACAACCTGCCAGCAGGAAAGATCAAGTCATGGGTCGATTTCCGAGAGAAGTTCCTTGCACACTTCTCGCAGCAACGAAGACACGCCAGAGATCCAGCTGATTGTTTAAACATATGGCGCAGAGACCATGAAAGCGTGGAAGATTTCATCACAAGATATAACAAAGAATGTTTGGAGATTGGCGATGTGGGCGAGAAGATGATACGCGCACACTTCATGAGGGCAGTCAAGTGTGACGATTTAATCAAGCGTGTAAAAGGAAGAGACAGAGGACCCAAAGATTGGGAAACCTTCATTGAGGCAGCCAAAACTATCGCCCAGTCTGACAGACAGTTGACCGGTGACGATGACCGACAGCGCAGTTACAACCATAACGACTGGCATAGCAAGAAAGGCAGAAGCCAACCATGGAAAGCATCCGGTCACAGAGAAAGAAGCCCGGTAAGAGAGGATGCGCGCCACACGATCAATCAAATAGCTCACCGGAAAGAGGTGAAACGAGAAAACAGGGAGAAACAGTGGACACCCCTCACGAAAACTCCTTCAGAAGTCTTGGCAACCGAGAACCACCAGTTCAAACCACCGTTACAAATGCGCAACAAAAGGGGCCAAGACCCAAATCTTTTCTGCGACTTTCACAAAGACACTGGGCATTTAACTGACGACTGTTTCAGTTTAAAGCAAGAAATTGAAAGGTCCTTAAGAGATGGAAAACTCACCCATTTGATAAAGGGTGGAAAGCGCGATTACCGTCAAATACAAAGAAGAGACGAGGGACCAGATAACAAAAAACTCTGGAAGTTAGAAACCCACATGGTCCAAGGGGGTCCACGAAGGCCAAGAAAAAACTACAACAAGCGCGCGTAAGACGACTCATGGCGCGAGAAACAAGTTGTTTTCCCGGTTGTAAGGGGAGGCCCACGAGAAAGAAGACCCATAGTCATCTCGGGCGTGATAGGGCATTACCAAACAGATTACATTTTCATCGATCCGGGGAGCACCGCGGATATCATATATGAACAGTGTTTCAATCAATTCAATCAGGAAGATAAGGCGCGCTTAGAACCAGTTGATTACCCGCTCACTGGTTTCTGCAATGAAGCCGTCTTTCCTCTAGGACAGATATCATTCCCGGTGTTACTCTCGGATGGAAGAAACTCACGAACAGAAGAGGTCACATTCATGGTGCTACCCGCGCACTCGCGACACGACATACTCTTGGGAAGAGAATCCCAAGGAGACTTCAGCATGATCTGCTCCGGTCCACATTCAGCTATGGGATTCCCAACTGAAACGGGAGTAGCCATCATATATGCAAGCAAAGAAGTACTAGCAACAGATGAGCTCAGACCTGCAAAAGCAAGTAAACCAGCACCACGCGCGGAAGCGGAAAAATGGGTATTGAACAGCGCATACCCGGAACAGACGGTTACCTTAGGACCTGCAATGTCCGATTTAACGCGCGCGACGCTAAAAAAACTGTTGTTCCAGAACATGGATGTGTTCGCCTGGACACCAGCAGACATGGTGGGTGTTCCACGGCACATAGCTGAACATCGATTGAACGTCTCGGAAGAAGGGAAGCCGGTGGTACACGCCAAGCGCCACTTGGGAGACATAAAACACGATGCCATGAAAGAGCAGGTGATGGAGCTGTTAAATGCGGGAATTATCAGAGAAGTCAGATACCAAACGTGGGTAGCAAGCCCAGTGATGGTCCAAAAGAACAATGGTAGCTGGAGAATGTGCGTAGATTACAAGGATCTGAATAAGGCATGTCCACGTGACTGTTACGCCTTACCAGACATTGATGAAAAAATTGATTCGCTTGCCACATTCCGATGGAAATGTTTCCTCGATTGCTACAAGGGGTACCACCAGGTACAAATGGCGGTGCAAGATGAAGACAAAACCGCGTTCCGCACACCGACAGGGCTATACTGCTACACCAAGATGCCTTTCGGTTTAAAGAACGCGGGCGCGACTTATCAGAGGCTCATGAATGAAACTTTCCACGACGCTATCGGCAAATACATCGAAGTGTATATGGACGATCTAGTCATTATGAGCAAAGAAGAGAACGCCATGCTAATGAACATCCAAAAAACGTTCGACACCTTGCGCGGAGTAAGTATCAAGCTGAACCCTGCGAAATGCTCTTTCGGCATGGAAGAGGGGAAATTCCTGGGTTTCATCGTTACGAAAGATGGCTTCAAGGTGAATCCTGAAAAAATACAAGCAATTGAACGCATGCCTTCACCTTCGACGATCAAGGAAATGCAAAAATTGGCAGGGCGGTTGGCAGCACTTAACCGTTTCCTGGCCAATCACGCAGCAAAATCTTTCCCGTTTATAAAAACTCTCCGAAATTGCATGAAGAAGAGCCAATTTCAATGGACTCCGGAAGCCGAAAGCGCCTTCCGCGAGATGAAAGACTGCCTCATCAAGCTGCCAACATTAACTGCACCAATTAAGGGAGAGCCTCTAGTGCTATACTTATCAGCCTCAGACAGAGCAGTGGGAGCATTATTACTTGTTGATCGACAGGGTGTCCAAACACCAGTCTACTATATGTCACGAACCTTGACCGATCCAGAAACCCGATATGCCATCATGGAAAAGTTAGTACTTGCATTGATCCATGCATCACGGCTATTGCGCCGGTATTTCGCCAACCATGTCATCCACGTACTGACAAACTACAATATCGGCAACATCCTCGCGAGGCCAGAGATTTCAGGGAGATTAGCAAAATGGGCGATAGAGCTCGGGGGCCATAATGTGGTTTTCAGGCCAAGACCGGCCATTAAGGGCCAAGTACTTGCAGACTTCATGACAGAGGTACCGGATGACAAGGATCGGGAATGTAAAGCAATGGAAAAAGCCGAAAAGCAGCAAGTAGAGGAACCATGGTTGTTATATACAGACGGCGCGTCTAACGAAGACGGCGCAGGTGCTGTGACAAACATGAATTCACCTACGCCATACGTCTGGATTTTAAGAGCACAAACAACGAAGCTGAATATGAAGCTTTCCTCGCTGGCTTAAGGCTGGCAATCAAAATGGGAGTTCGACACATCGAAGCGCATGTGGACTCCATGCTAGTGGCCGGACAAATCAACGGGCAGTACGAAGCCAAAGGAGATACAATGGCGCTTTACCTGAGTCAAGCAAAGACGTTGCTACAAACCTTCTATTCCTACAAGGTGCATCACATTAATAGAAGTGAGAATAAACCAGCAGACGCGCTGAGTAAACTCGCCTCTACAAGTTTTCAACACCTAGCGAAGGATGTGCGCATAGAAGTTTTGAGCAACCCGTCAGTGCCGCTGCGAGAAGTAAGCGTTATCCAAGTGGGAACAACGTCATGGATGACTCCGATAATAGCATACCTTCAATCTGGAATACTCCCAGAAAATAAAGCTGAAGCGAGAAAAATCCAGTACAAAGCTGAGCATTATCAGATGGTTGATGGAATCTTATATCGAAAGTCATACCTTGGGCCACTGCTAAGGTGCGTCGACCCCGAAGACGCAAACTATCTGATCAGAGAAGTGCACGAGGGAATTTGTGGTATACATGCTGGTCCAAGAATGGTGGTGGCAAAAGTCATGAATGCGGGGTACTATTGGCCCGGGATGCATTTAGATGCGGTTAAAGAATTGAGGAAATGCAGCGGGTGCCAACGACACGCCCCCAGAACGATGCGCCCCAAGAATGAATTGGTGCCAGTCACAACGGCGTGGCCCTTTCAACAATGGGGAATAGACATGGTCGGACCTTTCCCCGAAGCCTCAGGAGCTGTCAAATTCATAATAGTCGCAGTCGACTATTTCACCAAATGGGTAGAGGCAAAGGCCCTTGCATCGACTACAGCCACCGTCGTCAAAAAATTCATCTGGGAACAAATCATATGCCGTTTTGGATTACCACTCAAGATCATCACGGATAACGGAACCAACTTCGCCGAAGATAATCTCCAACAGTGGTTCAAAGAATTACGCATTGAGCACACCTTCTCCTCGGTCGCGCACCCGCAGGGGAATGGTCAAGTTGAAGCCATCAACAAGAGTATTGTCGATGGAATCAAGGCAAGGTTGGGAGAAAAAAGAAGAGGTTGGGTAGACGAACTGCCCAGCATTTTATGGGCCCACAGGACGATGCCCAAGACAAGCAACGGAGAAACACCGTTCAGCTTGGTTTACGGGTCAGAGGCAGTAATACCAGCGGAGATAGGATTTCCGTCACCACGAATGCTCTCAATGAACCTGATCAACAATGAAGAAGAAAGGAGGATCGACCTTGACCTCCTAGAAGAAAGGAGAGAAATGGCGGCAATAAATGAAGCAAAGTACAAAACGAAGCGGGAAAAATATTACAACTCCAAAGTCCGAGTCTGCACCTTCAATCCGGGAGAATACGTCCTCAGAGACAACGAGGCTTCAAATGCCGAAAAACCCGGAAAGTTGGCTCCCAAGTGGGAGGGCCCATATGTCATCGACACAGTGCTCGGAAAAGGAGCCTATACGCTGCGCACCATCGACAACAAGGAGGTTCCACGAACATGGAACGCTCAACAGCTGAGAAAGTGTTACCTGTGAAACAGATTTATGTAATTGCAATGGCCGAATCGCCAACACATTTATAGTAATACAAGAAGTGTTTGGCTATCTTTCTATCATGCAAATTTCTTTGTCACAACTGCATATATTACTTTGGGCATACACGAAAACATCAATGGCTCGACCATTAGGAAACGTTGTAGACCTTCAAGGCCTGTCACAAACAAGTGCACAGCCGGGTCAGATACACAACTAAAGCCTAACAAACGCCAAATAAATACTTCGTGCCCACATAAACACGAAAGCATCGAACACAGGACAAACAAACATTGTAAGCACCCCTAGAGCTGAGCACAGCCGGGTCCACACAATAACCTGTAATTCGATCACTTCGTATTCACGAACCAACATGCGCACATAAACGACAGAATAAAACGTTGTATTAAACACAACACAACCTGTCAGCGCCATCATTCATTCGTGACACCTGAATCAAAGTAATTATACATGCACATATTATGACGTTAACAAAATTCGCAATAAAGCGAAGGCATACATTAACATATCAAACGCCAGGCATACCAAATTGTTCAAATAGCACGACAGGTAAGTAAAAGTTAAAAATTGTTCACAAGATTGCCAAATGATTACAAGGCCACCCAAGGCCATACGCGGCGCGCAGGCCGGAGTCCCTCATTCAGGATGACTGGTCCCAGCACCTCCAGCCGCACCACCTTCATCGCCAAGAGCCTTCTTCAGCAAGGCAACTCCATCAGGTTTTCGCGCCAATTTTTGAGCTACCTTCACAACAGCAAAATCCAAAGATGAAAACTCTTGTCTTTTCGTGGCATAGGCAGCGCTGCAATCTTCCTTCCATAACTCAAAGTGATGCTCTTTCTCCTTATTGACAGCCACAGCTCTGCCCTCGATATATCCATCCTTGCGCCTGCTGTTATAACCAGCTTGCCCCAACTCAAACATATAGTTGGCCAGTGAGAGTTCACTATGCGATCAGCAATCTACGAGAAACACACAAATAAGAGAAACAGTTCACGAAAACCATAACATAAGATAAAAGAAGTTACCAGAGGCACCGCGCGCGAGAGCAACCACTTGCAATCAGCTGATGCTTCCTCAGCAAGGAGTTCAGAGGCCTTGTATTCAACAGTCTTCTCTTGAAGAAGACGATCAGCAGTCTCATACTGCCTAGCAAGGTCTTCCAGTTTAGCAATACGCGCAACATACTCTTTTTCCTTCTCTTCACGCAACACGCGACTTTTGAGCTTCCTCAGCAAGCTCCGCCTTCTCGCCAGACAAACGCACAATAGCGCCACGTTGAGATTTAAGCTCCACATTAGTACGCTCGCACGCAGCTTCCCAATTCTTCTGCTTATCAGCACCGGCTTGTTTCTCTTGGGCGAGCTTCTCCTCCGCATCAGCTAACCTCCACACCAACCCTTTCTTCTCAGTGTTAAATTTTTCCCTCTCTTCCGAAAACAACCTCTTCTCATTTTCAAACTCAAGAGTGTCCTCCCCCATCAGTTTCCACTCTCGAACAATCTCTTGAGAAGTGGACCAAAAGTTAACCCCGGCTTGAACATGATCATCTAACAGTTCTAGCCGGCGGCGCCTCTTCTGAAATAACCTTTCGGCAGGGGGGGGGGGGGGACAATGAGAAGAATTCATGACAATTTTGAAGATCATTCATTCAAGAACCCTGGGTCAGATGCCAGCGCGGCGCGTGGGGCAAATCATCACAAGCTGAGTTATGAGTATCCCAGGACCTAGGACTCCGAACCGCTCCAGAAGTCGCACCACCTCCACCGCCTGGTGGGCGTTTGGTATATATCGTTTGATGCGGCGTAGTCTCACTTGTCTCAACCTCGACTTCAACATTCTTACCACGATCACCACCATCAGCACCACCTGCATCACCGCCACCCTCCGCAACCTGCTCAACAGTCACGACATCTTCTTTCCTCTTCTCGCCAACGGTTTCGCGAGGAGTGGACAACCCCAACGTCCTAGAAGGCGGAGATTCAGGGGGAGTGATCTTGGAAATATCAATTTTGTGTGCAGTCTTGGCTGCTTTGACACCTGCCCCAAAACGAGCAACACATTTAGAGGAAAGAAAAGAATGTAAGGAAAAGGAAAAAGAAAACCGGAAGCGGATAAAACGACTACCGGAAGCTTCAAAAATCTTCTCCAACAAATCCCCAGCTTTTTCGGTAAAGATACCCATGTCAACATCCGACTCAGAAGGCGCAGGAGGATCCTCTTTTTGAAGTTTAATCCTTTTCGATGCAAGCAGCGCAGCGGCCTGCTCGTCAAGCTTCCGTTTCCTATCATCAAACATCTTCTTCTGCATTATCTCTGTCAAGGTAGCACGGTCTTCAGGATCAGATTCTTGACGTTTCTCTCCGGCCCCTAAACCGGACAATGTATCAGAAACGACAACGTAATCAAGGACACGAAGAGTATGAGGTCGCTTACGAGGAGTCTCAGTGGCAGTTTCCTTAGCCTTCTTCCCTTTCCCGTCAGGCTTGTCAGCCTTTGTTTTCCTCTTTGTTTCCAACCGCTCAGCAGGCTCAACTGGAATTTCCACGTCGTCGTCAATGGGCTCGTTCACAGGCTCATGCACCACCCCCTGCGCAGGACCTGCACGCGGGGAACGAGAAGTTAGGCCTTTAACAGATCTGCCAGATCCATCACTCGAGAGAACAATAACTTCCTCTCGAACAAAATCAAAAGCATCATCATCATCATCCTCACTATCTTCACCTAAGCCAGTGTTAGCATAAGCAGTAAAACTCTCATCGGTCGGATGCAGGAAACGACCACGAATCTGATCCAACCAAGGTCGTTTCTCAGGCTTCTGAATCGCCTCCACCATGGCACCACCGGCTTTCAAATCCAAAACATTCAACAAAGTGTAACCCACTGCAAAGACAAGAAGATGGAGAACAAGGTCAAAAGAGAAACAAGAAATATATACAAAAGAAAGGCAAAAGGTCTTGGAAAAACACATACACTTGCCATCATAACCATAAACCGGAACCCCCAACGGATGCTTAGGAATCCACTTCATACTCATACCGGCGCCCACCAACGCCATCTCCTCAAGCTGAATAATCGGAGTGGCTTTCCGAGTCAACTTCTTGTACCAGTCTTGTCCAACAAAATTTTCAACCACATCAACCATCGGGATCCCCTCGCTCCCTGCCCGGTAGTGCATATCTACGGGGATGACCCCCGGCGAATATAGAAAAATTTCGACTTCCAGTCGTGAAGACTCTTCAAAGGCACGGAACAAACGGGAGCAACGCCGGCCCGAGCATTAAACGAATAAAACCCACTCGTATATGAAACAGTATAAAAAACGTTAAACATTTCAAATGTCGGATCCAACCGGTTAGCCATGCAAATATACTCAAAGTGAGTAACACGAGGAAGCCCGATAGCATTAATTTGAGAAATATGGAGACCATAGTTCCTCAGCACCTCACCAGTAAACCTAGTCATGGGGAGTCTGAAATTGCCCTCCCGGAAAAAAGCAGCGTATAAAGTAATGTAACCTGGAGGGGCATCCATGGCAGTAGATCCGGGGGTTGGGAACTGAGCACCCCATTCCGGCAAGAAGCCCACCTCCCTCACAAGGTTGTGGAACTCCTCCTCCTTCCATCCTATGACCGCCTGGTCAGGGCCCGGAGGAGCTTTACCCTTGTTCCTTTTCTTCTTTGATGATGGATTTGCACCAGACATCTTGTGAGGAAACGAGCAATAATACAGAAAGAACTCCATAAAAGAAGATCAAAGATAGAGGAAGAAGAGAGAACACCGGAATTTAAAATTCGAAAAGTGAAGAAATTGGGGGAAACCACCATATACTTATACCCATCGCATTTAATGCGATGGGTAGTGGGGCGTCAGGATCTGAAAAAGCAACCAATAGGGGAGAGACACGTCAGAGGAGAGAGAAGGCGGCACCTCTTTTTCCGGAAGCAGGTGAACAGACACCTGACACTTCGCCGAAAAGCAACTGACGGTGACTGAAAAGGCAACTGTTCACCTGACACCAGACAGTCACATCAGTCATCCTTTCCCAAGACAGACAAAGCTTCCTCCTGAAGACAACTTTTATAAAGTGCCAAAACCCATGCGCCATGCACCATGCGTCCATTTGGCTCAACTTTTTAAAGTGTCAAAACCCATGCGCCGTGCGCCGTGCGTCCATTTGGCTCAACTTTTATAAAGTGCCAAAACCCATGCACCATGCGTCCATTTGGCTCAACTTTTTAAAGTGTCAAAACCCATGCGCCGTGCGCCATGCGTCCATTTGGTTCAACTTTTTAAAGTACCAAACCCATACGCGGTACGCCATGCGTCAATTTGGCTCAACTCTACAAGTGCCAAAACCCATGCGCCGTACGCCATGCGTCCATTTGGCTCAACTTTTTAAAAGCGCCAAAACCCATGCGCGGTACGCCATGCGTCCATTCGGCTCAACTCTACAAGTGCCAAAACCCATGCGCCGTACGCCATGCGTCCATTTGGCTCAACTTTTTAAAAGCGCCAAAACCCATGCGCGGTACGTCATGCGTCCATTCGGCTCAACTATACAAATTGCCAAACACCATGCGCCGTGCGCCCATCAGGTGCAGATTTCTTAGGGACCCCATAAAAACCTCATGCCATAACGAATACTACATTAATAAGTCCAGAATCCCTCCTAGACGATCAACTCAACTAGAAGGCACACTGGACTGGGGGGACTTGAAGAGGTATGGTCCCAATCCCTTGCCCACATGGCAAGGACCACACCACTTTTCCATCCTACGTGGCGCTGACGTCAACATGACCATCCAGAAGCTTCTGGAAAATATGAAGGTGGCACCAAAGATGCTCCATCCGACATAAAGGACAACACGTGTCACCAGTCATCAAGCGCCAGGTAGGCCTGCGACGAATCCAGGAGTAGTCCGACAACACCAGTACGGCGTCTCCAGAATAGGCAAATGCAGGCGCGCCACGTGTACCACTACACTGACCACAGCAGAGGAGACCAAGAGGATATTCCCCTTGGTCGGACAGCTGGCGCGCGTCTACAGCTGGCACCACTGCTCCTCCCTCTTTCACCCTCCGGCTATAAATAGGACCTTTCATCATTCAGGTTAAATCATCTTGCTCTCCATACTCTCACACTTAACACACACTGATTATTCTCCTCAGAACAGTACTTATTCTCACGCCGGAGCCTGGTTAAGAGGGAAAACCCCCATCTCCCCCTCTTAACGAGACTAACGGTTTGCTGTTTTGCAGGATCCAGGTCGTTCCGACGAGCAAGAAAAAAGATTGAACCCACTTAAGAAATAGCCCAACAGATTAACCCTGGTGTTAACCTGTGTTTCATCAAAACTTAATGAACACTAAATGTGAATTTATTTCGTTACATAATTGAGTCGACACTTGATATTCCCGCATCACATTATAAATACGTAAATTTGAAAGATGACATGAGGGTATTTTTTTTTTTTTTTTGTTCTTATGTTTTTCACAAATCGGTACATGTCCATCTTAGTTTATTTTTTTAATTTAATTAAAATACACAGTTTTTAGTTTTATTTTTACGTACAGATATAAATTTTATTAAAACCAAGTTGCATCCAAAATAGCATATGAATTTTTAGTATCGTAATATACAATGTATTAGATATTATATGTTATACATAAAAGCGAAATTAAATTAAATATTAAATAAAACTGTAAAATAATTTGAATAAGATGGTGTGTCTTTATGGATTTAAATAGTACCCATTTGTATAAAAAATATCAAATTTCTTATATAAGTAAATCAACTCGATCTTATGTTTAACTTAAAGTATACTTAAAGTATCTAACTTTTAGTCTAGACTAATATTGGGCTGATCCTTATATCTAGCCTCAAGTCTAGAAGTTGAAAATAAGAGACGTAAAATTTGAGTAAAGACTTTTCTTCTTTTTTTTTTTTTCTTTTTTTTTTTTTTTTTGAACAATTTTGTTATAACGGAGTACAGGTTGGTTGGTGGATGGAGTCAAGTATACGAGGGGATAACATATTTAACAGTCAAAGGGGCAGGTCATGAGGTTCCAATGGATACCCCAAAGCTGGCGCTTACAGTATTTGCGCATTTCTTGAAGAGCATTTCCTTACCATCTTCTGCTCACTAAATGTTATATAATTTAGCATCTTATATTTATTTGCTTATTTGGATTTCCTATTATCGTAACATTCATCGTGACATATTTGCATGGAAAATCGATTTGGGTGTATTATTTATATCTTGTTTTATTGGACAAAGTTCATTGTTAATTTCATTTATGATTACTGTAAAATCTCGATTCATGATATACTAATGTGAAAAAAAAAAAAGTAGCTGGTTAGGCGAATTCTTGATTTCTCAATAACGCTATGTGTAGTCATAAATCTCCATAAAGCCTTTTGGTGAGGGTTCACTAAAAGAAATATAGGCAATAGTGGCGACGTTTTTAGCGACGACTTCATAAAAGTCAAAGTCGCTGCTAAAGGTTCCAATGTTTAAAATCCATCCACAGCCGTTCGATAACAACATCACCTAACGGTTCATGTTTTATTAATACTTGTCAAAGCTAAAAGGTGTATCAAAAACCTTTGGCGGGCTCATACCTCACTCAATCCCTCCCAAATCACACCATTCCCTCCCCCAAACCCTAGACTGATGCCGCACACCACGCCGGACCACCTCCTCTGCGACGCCGCATCATCTCTCCGAACATCCTCTTCCGCGTCGTCGGACCACCAAGTATCCTTGTTGTGTTTGATTGTCTCTAATTTGTATTATTCTTGTTATTGTGTTGTGTTGTTCTTGACTTAAATTAGAGGTTAATTGCTGCATTTTTTTTTATAAAAAGGTTTAGAGAGTAGTTAAAGTTAGAGGTGCACAATCGGATTAGGGTTTGAACCCGAACCGGGTTCAAACTGGCTTGGAGTGAAGCTTAAAAAAATCAAACCGGGTTGAGTGTGAAATCGGTTGAGTGTGAAACCAGGTTGGGTTCAACCCGGGTTGGTGGTTTGTACAACTTAACCTTACGAAACCAGTTCAGGTTAGGTTGGTGTCAAGTGTATTAGGTTGCTGTGTATTTTAGGTTTAAATGTTGTTGTTGCAGGGTGTATCTTTTGCTCTGGAGTCGGTTTTGTGTTCGTCACCTGCTTTGTCATCCTCATCACTCATAAATAAAACATCAACAGTCATTCGGGGCATACTCAATGACTATTCTGGTATGGGAGATTGCTAACCGGTTACAGATTGAACATAAAAATTTCTGGGTATGGAATATCGGGGCATAGTCAACGGCTATTCAGGTATGAAAGTGATTCCGGGGGCGGTGAAGCTCTTATCGAAGGGTTTGGATTGATTTGATTTGGGTAAAGACTAGACTAACTAATGATTTAAAAAATGCAATTAGGTACAAAGAATTAATAATTGAGATGGGTACACGTTTGGTGGCAAATAGTAAAGGGATTTGGAAATTAAATGGGTCAAATGGGTCGAATGATTTGAAAGTTACCCTTTACCTAGCCTATTTTTCTCATAATAGTGGTGCTTTTGTCTAAAATGAAACGTGTCAGGTGACTTAACTGAATCAAAAGTGGTTAAACTGTTTACATTTACGGTCATCTTTGAAACTTTGTAAGAAATATCATTTTAACAGGAATGATCTTCTTTGATTGGATGGTTAAACACACTACTAGAAAAGTAGGCAATTGCGATCAAAATTTGCGACCAACATAAGACGGTCGCAAAAATCGCGACCAGATTGTGACCAAAACCAAAATAGTCGCAAAATTAATGACCAACCTAGATTCGGTCGCAAAACGGTCGCAAATCTTGTGACAACATTAATCTAGTCGCAAATATAATAAATAATGGTTGGAAAACGGTCGCAGATACAAGAAAAATAAAAAAGTAAAAGTTGCAACTGTCTAAAGCGGTCGCAAACACGAGAAAAATATAAAAAGCAAAAGTTGCGACTGCCTAAAGCGGTCGCAAATACGAGAAAAATAAAAAAAAACAAAAGTTGTGACCGTCTAAAGCGGTCGCAAATACGAGAGATATACAAAAAAGTAAATTGTCATTTTAGTCCCTGAGTTTTGTCTTAAATTGCCATTTTAAACAAATTGCCTAACTCCAATTAAAAAACTACTTAGACTAAAATGATAATTTGAGACAAACTTTAGGGACTAAAATAACAATTTACTCATACAAAACCAACTAAACTGCCTCATACTTACATAGTCTGCTCACATTTAGGGTTTTTTTCTACTCACGATTCTGCACGATTCACCGCTCCCTCATGATTCTGGTTAGACGATTTGATTAACAAGGTGCTGATTCTGCTTAAACTTCATTGATCCTGGTTAATCGACGGTACAAATTCTGAATCTGGTTAGACGATTTTCAATTGTTGATTTGTTGATTCATGATGAACTTAATCGATAACTCTAATTCGTTGATTTTGTCTCTCTTGTTGATATAGATTTGTTGATTTTGTCTCTCTGGTTGATACATATTCGTTCAAAAATCAAGGTATGTATGTTTCAGATCTGTGTGTGTACTGAAGGATCTGATTAATCTCTATGAAATTGAAGTATTTATACGATTAAGCTCTGATGTATCGGTGATTTATGCTTAATTGTTTAGATCTGTGTGATTGTGTTGATTTTGTTTGGTATATAGGGTTTTTAGGTTTTTGTTATGTTTTGAAATGCTGATTTGTTGATGATTTTGATGTGTTATTGTCTTTAGAAAGCTGAGACGGCTGAAAATGAGAAGAATAGGGCTTCGGTTGTGGCAATTAATGTTGAGATTCGACGGACGAAGGCGAAGTTGCTGGAAGAAGTTCCTAAGTTGCAGAGATTGGCTATGAAGAAGGTTTGATCTCTTTTTTTTGTTTGGTTGATTAGAGATTGTATGTGTAAGTATGCTATTATTTGACTTGTTGTAAGTTATATGTGCATATATAGGGCAAAACTAGAATGTACTGTGCTAGAGGTTAAGATAATTTGAAATGATATTAAGGAAAAGAATAAAAGGCAGAGTCAAATGCATTATTTAAAAACATGTTAATTGATTACAACTTTGGTTTGGTTTTAGAAAGCGCGAGGGGCACCGTGGCGATACAACATACTTGTGTGCAAAACCTTCCATGTACAAGACGTGCATCTTAAGACCGCGACTCATGCCGCCTTTTCATGCGCCTTACTCGCCGTTTGATCTCCATTGGCCGGCTAATCGTGTTGAGCAAGCTTGCCAAACGTTAGGTTAGTTGTAGTTGCATTCTTTGATGATGTAATGTGGTTTTTGCTGTAAAGAATGGTTTATCGTTTGGGGGGGGGGGGGGAACCATTGCAACTGCAACTGTATCATTTGTATGGGCAACAAATGTGGGGTTTTAGACCATGGGTTCCTCGGCCACCAGACTTGTCTTTTGGGTTGAGTTCGGGCAGTAACATGACTTACTTTTAATTATTAAAATTATTATGGATAAGCGTCAAGCGAAGCTCATATTGGTTAGGATTTTTTTCAATTGGAGAGATCTTTGTGATTGATCTTTTTAATCTGATAGGATCTGTTATTAATAAACTTGCTTTGTGATTGATTGTTTGTTTGTTAGTTAGTATCTAGATAGTGGAACGCGCTAGGGGCACACAAGGTGAGCCTTTGGCCTAAAAGGCGAGTGTTCTTTTAATCAAGGCACACGGTATAAAAGACCATTTTAGGGGTTTTAGACATGCGTTAGGCTGGTTTAGCTTGTTCCAGGTCATTTTTGGATTTTTAACCCGTTTTAGCTGTTCAGACCGGATTTTGGTGGTGGATATTTGGCCGGAATCTGGCCAATGGCCGCAAGGTGGTATGGCTCTGCTCCTGGGCACCTAGTGCCTTTGACTACTATGATTAGTATGACTAGTAACGATGTGGATTTAAGTTAATTTGATTGTATCAGAACTCAGGGTGGTCTCCTTAGTGCTTCGAATGTCTAGATAGTTCAAAAATCTAAATTGGGGTTTCATCGTAACTAACATTGGATATTAAGCTACAATAATCTTGAGTATAATAACAGAGAATAGCTGATATGATATAAATGAGTAATTTAATCAACATTTGGGTGATGACCAGTTAGATGCATGAATATAATTCCATTCAGTTTTTAAAAAAGGCTCTCTTAAAGCACGATTCCTTTAAGGAGATTCAGATATAATTATTTCAGTACTTCAGTAGTTTACTTAACAAGTTAACTGCCAGTATTTTGTGACCATGGTGCATCTAAATACGCTTTTAATTGCTATATGCGACTGTTGCATTTGATATACGAAACTTGCTGTGCTGGTGACTTTTACTGATTTTTTTATAAGATTAAATTGTTCTAGTGGTATAATCTTTTCCTTCTCTTTCTTGCATGTTTTGTTAATTAACAGTCTTTGCTTTATAAAATGAGATGTATTACAGGTGATATTAGTTTAGCTTTGTGCTGAAATTAAGCTGCACTTGATGTCACGGCACTACACATTTCTTGCACACACTAATATATTTATTGATTATTAATTTATTTATTTTTGCAGCACAAAACAACCGTTCCACAAGGCACCTTGCAAAGATCTTAATTCATTTAACATGGTGTTTGCAAGAGTCACTTTCTAATCTAGATGTGCTGTCAGTGGCTTCAATGAAGGCTGTAAATGCATCTTACATTTCATCCGTATTTTTAAAGTATTCAATTGAAAATTTGAACAGCCAGAACCTTGATGATTTGTATTTATCTCTAGACGACAGTGAAACACCACCAACCAATATCCGTAAAGGTAATTAATATAACATTCTGATATATTCCTCCGTAATTGCAGCATAACTTTTATTATCTAAAATAGCGTATTATCTTCTTATGTTGGTCACAGACGAGAGCATTATAAATATGGTTATGCATGCTGTGCTTAGCTATATTGGTAGAGTGGATGTAAGGTATAATTTCCAGTTATTATTATATTCGTTCATTAGTAGTAGAATTTATCGTTTATTTTCTAATTATGCGTATATAAATACTCAGTCCAAAGACGTATCTTCTACATCATGAACTTCTGAACTTCATGCTCATTGCTATGTCCACTCAGCTTCTTTCTGGGCCGTCACCTGGACCAAATGATGCTCACCCTTTCATTGATGCAGCAATGAGTCAGGTAACAATGTGACGGTCTATTTTTTTGTTATTAAAGTAATATTGTAATAATATTTCATTTGGTGAAATATACGATAACAATGAAAGAAACCAAACTGTATTTTGCAGGAGCATTCTCTGGTAGGTTCGGTTGTTCATAAACTGCTGCTTAACTACATTTCACGGCCACGATCGAAAACTAGTGCATCGTATACGTTAATATCCGAAGAAAATCAGCTAGGCGTACTGAAGAGAGTTGGTTCTGCTGCTGGTATACTTTAATGTTTTGACTTTCTAAATTGCATTTCATCTTTTCGGTTGGACGTCTATGTTATGACAGTAATTTTTGTGTATATATGATGTATCTGATAAAATGTTCTTTGTATTTGACTTGCCAGCAAATATAGTGCTACTTCCACTTAGTTACTTTGTCAATTCAAGTTTTGAAGCTTCTAGAAGTCAACTGGCTGACAACAGTATCAATATATTACTTATTCTCATTCATTATCGTAAACGCATTCTTGTGGAATCTGTGAAAAACAGCAATGTTGGCGTCGGTTCCGAATCGTTTCTGAAAGAGGAAACTTTTTTCGCAGAAAATCCGTATTATAAAGCATTGGAAAATGTTAAGAATGTTGAGTGTAAGATCCATATATTTTTTGTAAGATCCATTTCTCTTTCTTTCTAATTATTGTATTTGAATTATGTAACTCATATTGCAATTGACCGGGTGGATATCGAGGGAAATGCACATAGTGGTCTGCTTGTTAGATTGGCCTTTGCTTCTCTCTATGACACACTTGGCATGTAAGAGCTCAGTTTACTTTGACCCGACCCTACCCTAGGCCTGTGTGACCCATTTCTAACAATGGCATGTTTTGACCTGAACCGTAACCCAACTCTCATTTTTCCATCTTTGATGTAAATGATTAACCTCTGCAGGTGCTTGACCGATGAAACTGCAGTTCTGTTGCTGTATCCTTTGGTTCATGGGAATTTCAGACTTTCTAAGCTTCAGCTGAAGTTTCTTGCTGCTGTAGACAGAAACCGTTGGCTTTATGAAGACCAAACCTTGCAACGGGCCATCTACAGGTAAATCATAAATTGATAATCACTATTCAACTTCTTTGTCAACGGGTCTGAAAACTATACCAAATACAATCTGGTTTTAGCTATTAAAAGACAAATCCCATTCTATTACCAGGTGTCCAGACCCCATATGAATACCAATCAGTTTCTTGAAGCAGCTGTAGCCAGATACAAAGGCTTTTTAGGTTAGCGCAGGAATCTAAAACTATAGTTGATCCATCTATGTAGATATCATTCTTGCTTTTTATTGTAGATATCATGGGACATACTACGGCAAATATCATGGGTCGTGGCCGAGGCGTTAATCGAAGTAGTGGCGAGCAAGGTCGTAGTCAAGGAAGTTTTCTAGGTAGTGGTGATACCGTTGGACTAAAGTCAGATCAGTAGCGATGCTAAAAGCTAGGTTTCAAAACGCATAATCATTGACTTATGTTTCAAAACGTATAAACGCTTTGTTTTGAATATGTATTTTGTTATGATAACTTTGGTATTTGATGTTTTAAGTGGAATGTTTTATATGATAATATGTAAATTTTAAAATTGATATTATATGCAGGTTAAAATAGAAAATGGCTATAATTAATAAAAACTGCGACCGCAAAAACGGTCACAATTTTTCAAAAGGCAAGCCGTTGCAAAACGGTCGCAATTTGTAAAAGGCATGCGGTCGGAAAACGATCGCAGTTTGTAAAAGGCATGCGGTCAGAATACGGTCGCATCAAGACCGTCGCAACCAAAGTCTCACAAAACCAAGAGCAGTCGCAATATTTGTGACCATTATTAAAGTTGCAAAACCCGGGTCGCAAAAGATAGCAGCAGTCGCAAGTTAGTCGGAGTAGAGCAATTGCGACGGGTGTTTTTCCGATCGCAGTTCCGGTCGGAAAACGGTCGCAACAGGGCAATTGCGACTGGTTTGCGACCAAAATTGCGGTCAGAAAAACCTAGTTTTCTAGTAGTGACATAACGGGTCAAAATGAACTTGTAAGTTTTATAATTTGTTTCATTTGTTGATGAGAGTTTGTGAAAAAGGCATTAACATGCTTATTCGACTCAGGAATCAGCAATGAGTGACACTAAAAGAAAGCACATACTCATATCCAAAGGATTGCACTTGCTTTTGACTAGAACAAGCGACCACTTATTTTACAGCAAAACAATTCTATTACTGAATCGGAACCAAGACGTCCAACACTCATTGGCATTCTTGGTTGTTGACCTTCCCTCGAACTTGAGCAGTAAATAACTTGAACCATCTACATATTCATTAACTAGTTTTTAAATTTCAGCGTTTATAATGGACGAGCCGATGGCATGCTGCTGCTGCTGCTTTTGGTGATTATATATTTGTGGCGGTCTACATGGAGTTAATACTAGACCCTGCAGTTTTAAATTAACGTTTTTGTAACCATATGAGTAACTATAGTCTTGATTGGTTAGTTTATTCTTTTTTTTTTAGTTTGGTCATATTTGCAAAACTAAAAGTTTTAAGTTTTTTTATGGCTGCATACAGGCTCATAATCTGGACTAAGAACTTATATCCTATTCACTCCTTGCCGGTGCAAACCAGCCTAGGCCAAATTTGATTTTACCCACCCTTTAAACATATAACATAACCCGAATACATTTATATGTTAATGGATTGAAACTAAGGATCTGTTTTAAATCTTTAAATTTTAGGTATGGGTAAGATTCAAATGAACGAACAAACGTCAAGTAGCATTTTGTGCTCATTTTGAGGATCACGGTGTTGATGCTTTTGGCTTAGGGTGAAATCCGGTTTGATGTTGTAGAGCACAGAGCAACAAGTGCAAGGTGTACTCAACCTTATCTATCTTGCGGGTAGTGAACATCTTTCCAAAAGCGAGTTAAATTTGTTCTCAAAGGTTATAAAGGGTTAGAATGGCAATGATCGGCAGTCATAAAATGAGCCTGTTGTGATTACTCCTGCCGAAAATAGTAGTAAAACTGGAAACCAGAAACAGTAGTACGGAGATTCTTTTACTGGTTTTTTGACTTTTAGCGGCGACAAATGTCGTCACTGGTCAAAATGTCGCTGCTAAAAGTGAACAACCTGTAGCGACGACATCTTTAGCGGTGGCCAAGGGCTTTTAGCGACGGATCTATAGCGGTGACCTTTTAGCGGCGACAAGTCGCCGCTAAAGCCTTTAGCGATGACAAATGGGACTTTTAGTGACGACAAAAGTCGCCGTTAATGCTTCGTTTTCTTGTAGTGGTTATGCGACAAGTGGACAAAAGTGCAAGAGGGGGTATCGGGGGTTATATCACAAGAGGATGTAGTGGTAAGGGGGTTATATAAGCCCTTCAATTAAACATACATACACATGTATGTAAATATATGTGTGTGAGTGGGGGAGGAAGGGGCATGGCGTGATAATTTTCGCGAGGAATCAAAAATCAAACCCTATAGCGCCGACTGTAATGATGTTGCAGGGCGCTATGCGGCGTTATACCCCTCTCAGGCATGATATAAGGCCTCATTACGGAGGGTCTAATAACAATAACTAAATAACAATTTGGTGCCATAGAAAATATTATCTTATGGATTTATTTATTTACTAAGTTTGTGTTACCTGTGTGATACACGGACTAAACCAACATCTTTTGTAAAAATAAAACTACATAGAACATTGAATAAAAAAATACAAAATTATAATTATAATCAATACTTATAAAACTAAAAATGTAAAAGTAATCCAAAACTCTTAAATGTTTCTTTATATACAACATTTGTTATTTTGTTTATCACACTACCAGCTCTATCTTATATTAGTAGTTTAACTCCGTTTTTGCTTTTAACTTTGGACAACGCCAAATACAATTGTCCATGTGTGAAAACTGGATCTTGTAGGAACAAATCAACTCTAGAAAACGACTGTCCTTGGCTTATATTAATAGTCATTACCAAGCAAACACATAGTGGAAATTGTCTTTTCTAGAAATTGAAAGAAATCTTTTATACGAAGGTATACAATTAATTCTTGTAATAAAAGTTAAGAGTTCCAACATTACCTCCATATATGATTTCATCTTCTATAATTCGCTTAATTACCAAATCAATTAATCTGTAGTCCAATTCTATTAAATAAACCACTTCTTTGGTCAATAATTACCAATAACATTATTAGAACACCGACTTTCAAAAGATTTGAAAATTCTGATTTTAAGACTATTAAAAACATTAGGTATAAACCGTCTTGGAATGGCTCACTATGTTTGACAAACACTATCTAAACCAAGGTGCGTTAAATATACGTTATGTCATAATTAGGGTTACAAAGATATTTTTAAAACAATAATTCAATTCAACCTAATTTGTTTGAAATATTATAGGCAAAATATAAGATAGCATTAAATTAATAATTATACTATATTGATTATGGTTATTTCAAGAGTTAATTACACAGATAGACCCTATGGTTTATATTTAGTTTCACCTTAGGTACTAACTTTTTTAATAGGTTTAGGTTTTATAGTTTCAATTTTGTAACAGCTTTGGGTGCTAACACCAAAATTAGTTAATTTTATCAAAATATAATGACTAAAATACCTTTCCATTTTTTTTAATATTATCAATGTAACACCTTTGAGTACTAACACCTAATTTTATTTAAGTTTAAATCAATTTTACAAAATCTATATATATTTTTTTTATTTTCATCCTTTTATTATATCTCTTAATTTACATAAAATTTATTTACTTTTTTTATTTTCAATTTTTTATTAAATTTCTTATTTAACATAAAATCTACTAGTTTCACCAGTATTTTTTTAAATAATTAGTTTAAAGTCAAATATTATTAAAAAAAAACTTTTTCCTATAATTTAAACCAGGTTTAATTACACTTTTTACATACTAAAATTTAAATTCCAACTACATAAGATTCTATGAAATTTTCATGAAATAAACACACCCATACACTATAAAGTGGATAGTTATTTATAGAAGCAGAAATCCTAAAACAGATAGTTAATCAATTTTTAACCGTTCTAAAAAATTAATATCTAATTATTTACAAAGTAACAATTACACTTATAATCGGAGTAAAATAAAAAGTTTAAACTCAAAGCCGTGAATAAGACTCTTGAAGAATTGAGGTACATATCCAAATTAATTAGTGACTCACCCAACCTTCTTTAAATATTGATTAAAGCACCTAAATATAAATTCAATAAAATTATAGGTAATTGTTAAAATGGTTTAAATTATAGGAAAATGGTTTAAAGTATAGGAAAATGTTTTAAATACATAGTCTAAGAAAAACCTTGTTAAGGTAGGTGTCAAAATGGTTTAAATTATAGGAAAAGTTTTAAATACACAATATGTTTTTTAAATAATTAGTTACACCAGTATTTTTTTTAAATAATTAGTTTAAAAAATACTGGTATAACTAGTAGATTTTATGTTAGATAAGAAATTTAATAAAAAGATGAAAATAAAAAAATAAATAGATTTTATGCTAATTAAGAGATATAATAAAAAGATGAAAATAAAAAATAAATAGATTTTGTAAAATTGAATTAAACTTAAATAAAATTAGGTGTTAGTACCCAAAGATATTACATTTGATAAAATAAAAAAAAATAGAAGGATATTTTAGTCATTATATTGATAAAATTAACTAATTTTGATCTTAGTACCCACATGTGTTACAAAATTGAAACCATAAGCCTAAACCTAAACATGTTAAAAAAAAGTTAGTACACAATGGTGAAACTAACTATAAACTATAGGTTCATCTGTGTAATTAACTATTATTTCAATATGTGAATTGATTAGATGTAATTAAAAATTAACTTACACAAAACAACTTCCTGAATTATATCATTTTTCTTCCTCTGACCAAACTCACATTCATTTCAAACCCATCAAAGTTGTTTCTTTCTTTACTTCCACTGACCAAACTCACATTCATTTCAAACCCATCAAAGTTGTTTCTTTCTTTACCCAAATCCACACCCATTTCAGACCCAACAAAGTTGTTGCATTTTGTTGCTATAGTGATCTGATTCAAAAAGACCTTATTAATTTATATTATAAAACGGATTGGATAAATTCGTAAGTAAATAATGAAAGAAATTCAAAAATTGATTGTTAGAGTAAATTTTATTGTATAAAAGACTGTGATGGACATAAAAAATAAAAGAATTTTGAATTGATTAATTTATAAAATAATGAGAAACGTATGTAGTTAAAAATGTAATAAAGTTCATTTAAAATTCTTTTATAAATTAAAATTTTCATAACTTTTGCTATGTATATTATGGTCCTTTATAGGTGGCCAAAAATTCGAATATAATGTTGATTTATTTATATACTATTAATTTGTAATATGTGTATGCATCTTTGGTTGTAAACTATGCTTAAATGTTTGTACCTTAACCAAATAGTATGCATCTTTGGTTGTAAATTATGTTTAAACTAGGGTTCAGACCCGCCCGCGTTGCGGCGCGGGTACATCGTAAACATTGAATGGATTAGTCCAAACGCTATATGATACATTAACCATATGAAAACACACATTTTGACGTATGCTGTTGAACTCAATGTAATATGTATAAGCATTGTGATTGAATCAAACGTAAAGTAAATCAAATTCATATCGAGCAATCATAACGTATTATATGTGACCCAACTCATACAAAGAGAACGTAACAGGTATGAAGGAAAATATGCACATGTAATAGAAAGGAATTAATTAGAGCTTCCGAAAAGAGGGGAGAAAAAGAAACAATAATTTGACGTCACTCGGTTCGAAACAAACTTTACGAAACACACATAAAATAAACACGAAAACATATTATATTTGACATGAATCATTTCCCAAAAAAGTTTACGTCGAAATGTAGAAAACTTGAATTTATACGAAAACGTACATAAAAATATGCACATAAAAATGGTTTCCATAAACGAAAACGTATTATATTTGATCTGACTCGTCTATCAAAAAAAGTTTACGTCAGGATGTAGAACATATCATATTTATACATACACGTACATAAAATATTGTAACACCACGTAAAAACATGTCCAATCATATGAAGACACGTGTCCTAAACCCTAACCAGTTGACGGAGTTATTCCGAGGGACTAAAAGTGTCAACATGCTAATTTAAGCCTCTGAGTGACCTTTTACTAAACCCGAGACCATATAGTATTGAAACACGCTCTCGGAAATAATTAAGAATGATTACAAAAGTTGAAGGATCAAAAGTGTCAAGATCAAAAGAAAACATGTTTCTGATCAACCCCTTACGGACCGCATGGGCCAAGGCTTACGGTCCGTAAGATAGCTACTTGGGCGATACATTCCAATATCGGTTACGGACCGTAAAGGGTTAGGCTTACGGTACGTAAAGCCTGTATCTCGGCAGCAAATTTTGGACAGCTGCAGGTTATCATCTTTAACCGACTTAATCTCTTCCAATTCGATACCAGGGGCTGTTTAACTTATTTGTATTACCACTAGGACACCTGGGGTGATCTTAGGAGCCCCCATTACAGCTGCTAATGATCCATGATCTTGGAAATTAGTATATAACAGGAGCACTAGTGTTGTGTTCATATGCACTTCATTTGCAACAACTTCTAAAGAACACACATCTGGAGCTTTCAAGCAATAGGAGAAGACTTAGAAGTGTAGAAAAGATAGCAAGGACCATTAGTAAGAGTTTTAATCCCTGCTTAGTCCTTTTAATTAGCTTAATTACCGAAAAGTCAAACATATCGTAATTTAGCTTTGACTTTCGGTTTAATCATAATTGGTTCAGCCACTGATCAAAACGAAAGTGGTTATGGAACCATAATAAGGTAGGTGATTAACCCTTAAAAGGGCACCTCCTAATTATTTCGTTTGACTAGTTAATTGTCGGGTCAAACTAGTTTGACAAAAAGTCAAACTGGACAGAAAGTTTAAAAATGATTTAAATTAATAAAACAGAGGTTCTAAATTATGTTTTAACATTCTAATGACTTGGTAATTAATATTAGAACATGTTTTATCAGTCCTAACCCATCAATTATCAGTCTAAGGTCGGTTTATAACCGAAAGTCGCAAAAGCTTAACTTTGGCTTTGACTTTCAGTTCTGACTCATTTAAGCTTAATTCTCCCATGTTTTAAGCTTCCATTAGGACCATATCATATAGTAGTGTAACCTCCTGGAGTTATATTGCTTGGTCCTTATTGGTTTGAATTATATGCTCGTATTTGTTAATATGCTTATAAATGCCGTAAATGCCCTTTTGACATACAAATGGGATTTTTAGAAATATGAGAGGACAAAAACCTTTGCTACTAATATGTAAGCTTGTCCCGAAAATTTGACATCAGTTCTTGGTCCCAAATAGGAGTTATGCTCGATATCGTAATTAGAAGCTTTTTATTAGTTAATTTGCGATATCTTGCATAACACATGTTTAAACTTGGATTTTGAACCAAAACTCATTACCTACTGTTAAGATATTATTTTTAAGGAATTTTAAGATTTTTGGTCAGATTATAATCTGTTTAAAACTTAGAGTTCTTGTGTAATTCGGTTAATGACGATAATACCCTTTTTAGGCATAAAATGAGATTAACAAATGATTTGAATGCCAAACTTTTTCCTACTGATTTCATACATTAACTAAATTATTTTGAGCATTTAAAACTGATCAAAATCTCAGATTTACATAAACATCTTGATTATCGTCAATTAGCGAGTTTTACACTATTTAGGTACATAGTATGGTTTAAAACCATACTTAACATCTAAGACTTGTTACCTACTGAATTTTTAAACAAATTTCAATATTACTACAGTAGGTATAAGTTATAAACTCAGGTTTCTAAAAATGTCCTTAAAAGTATATGTGAAAAGACCAAAATGCCATATCGGGGCATAGTTTGGCCATAAATGGTAAACCTCACATATATGTAATATCCTACTGATGTAATGAGATAAAATAAATATTTTTACTAATTACCATAGATCAGAACTTCAGTTTGTTATAAAATCTCTTTTATAAATACTAAAATGACCAAAATGCCCTTACGGGACTTAAATTGGTTTTAAATACTTTTGGGCATATATGTTAACATCCTTCTGATGTATTAACATATTTTAAGCATATTGACAAATAAGACCTGTATATAATTCATTTAGTTACCTGTTACGCATTTTTGCGTTCTGGTCGGTTTATGTGACTAGTTTACATAAAATAGCCGAAACGGGTTTAACCTTATCATTAAAACCTCAAATTCCAGAATGTGTTTAGTTTACCCATATTATACAAGTATCCAAACTTGTTGGGTCTAAACCACATTCTATCCCGGTCTCCGCTTAACCTAGCGTTTAGAACCGTAAGGTTTCTTCCTAGCTAGCCGGTCTAAGTCTTTGACTTAATTAAAGACCCGTAAGCATTCTAATAGGTTATTAAACCTTCTATACAGATTAGTAGCATCCAGTAGAAAGTACCATCATAAAGCTTTAGGATTTCACGACTGAGTTACCTTTCACATTTAGCTCGGGTAAATACTTTTAACTTATTTTCCCTTATACGGGCTTGGGATATGGTATTATAATAATACCACTTGGTCGGGTATGAAATCATTTAATCGGATTATGATTAATAAATTTACATAACCCGTTTTAATCTGTCTTGTTTGATAACATAAACATTGGGGTTTAATTCGACGGTGTCCTGGATATCCTCAGCTCATTTCATTTGAAAATGGCCACGACCTATTTACGGGGTGTAGTGTCATGACCCCCGACCCACCCTGGACGGAATCGGGAGCCGCGAACAGCCAAGTGGTACCAGTGATTATTTTGAAAAATATTGCAGCGGAATTTTCATCAGGACCGTGAGTTAGGAAAAATATCAGAGTTTAAAAAACACCGGATTTTATTTATTAAATAGATGGGATAAACCCATGTTTAACAAAGGTAGCTTTAATAAAGGATAAACCCAATTACATAAAACAATATTTCTTAATTTGATTTAATTAATAAAATAAGCCACTTCTTGAAGCCTTTCAGTGCCGTATCCAACTCTTATTCCGATCTACTGTAATTACCTGAAACGCGTTTTAAAAAGGTTTTGTCAGCAGGAAATACTGGTGAGTTCATTCATTTTGCTTAAAACGATACTTTTGTTATAATCTACAGTATTAAGAGCGATTACAATGTTTCCATATATCAACCAACTACCCACAGTATTTGTCACTCGAACATCCATCGGTAACCTCTGAGTCCAATGGTGTCTGTGACTATGGTCATATCACTCATTGGCTAACTCGTTGTCCAATAGTGAAGGTTATCAAGTAATGTATACAAAACCCCACATACCGGCTGTAATTTGGTGATTACAAAGACTTAATCCTGTAATTATAACTTTGAAAATAAACATGTTTTTGAAATTAAATTTGATAAAAAGAGAATGACTCACATTATAAGCATGCAGATTTATACGGGCAGAGCTTAGCCTATTGATTAGTCTTGTAACCTAGTGCACACGAACTAGGTAAGTAACTAATACAGCATTTGCGATAACTCACGAGATTAAAACCCTCACGACAAATGACAAAGTGCAATCACTTAAACATCCATCGGATTCACAACGAATGACAGAGTATTCCCCGAGTTCGGGTGGTACTCAAACATCCTGTCGGAATCCCGACTAATGACAAAGGATAGTACTTAAACATCCGGTCGGATAGTTTCAATTGATCGGATATTGAATCGTAACAGCGATCGAGTTAATACCCGGTATTGTAGCAGCGTCTCCCTAATAAAAATTATGCTTTGGAGCAGTGTATATTCATTTTTGAGAATTGATTTCGACACAGAATGAAAGCCCCTGAGCTAGGCTATTTATAGCTAAAATTCAGACTTGTCGCGGCCCGCGTGAACCACAAGACAAACTTTACGCGGCCCGCGTGGGAGTGTGGATCATATCGAAGGTTGCTGAGTCACCGGTGGTCGCGACACGTGTGACGACACGTGGATCCGGATACTTATCCGGTCAAACTGAAGGTTGACGCGGCCCGCGTGACCTTCCGCCTTTTCTTTACGCGGCCCGCGAGAAGACCACAAATATTGATTTCTTTATTTTTGATATGGATTGGGGTTTCAGGGGTCCGGGTTTTTACTTATGGATCGATTTGGGACATTTTTGAATATAATTATATCGTAAAGAAAAAGGAATAAAATAGTGAGAAAAGAGAATGGACCCACTTTGTAACTTTAGGGTTCAACTAGAAAGACTCCTGTTATAAATTTTGGGTATAATTTCTGAGCTATTTAAAAATATATAATGCACTCATTTTAAGTATAGTACCCCTAATTCAACCTTGTCCCGTTATCCCGAGACCGAATCCCAACAACATAGTCGGGCAGAGCCCTGACATACGTTATGAGGCCCAGATCAATCGGAAAGGGTAGCGGTGATCTGGAGTTAAAACACTTAAAATAGAGCAGGACTTTATTATTATTATGAGGTAAATAATAATAAAATAAAAAAATAGAATTTAGAGAGAGAGACTGAACATTGAAGTTGCTTTCTATTTATACTAAAATTTGTTTGCTTAAGTTTTACGAAAAAGGCTGGCCTACTTCTTCATAATTGAGACACGTCTTCTTTCAAATGCCTCTTTGACTTGTAGAATGTTCATATTATTTGATTATAATAATCACATTTTCCAATCCCTACACGTAACCAACTATCATTTCATTATTTTATTCTCATTTCTTTTTAGTTATTTATTTTATTATTTTATTGTATATGGTAGGCATATAATTCGAAGTCTATGGACACATATAAATTCTCAAATTCAATTTAGTTATTATTATTTTATTAATATATATATTATATTTAATTTAACTGCTTCACTTATTTGGCGTGTATAACTTCTAAAATATGACGTTCTAGAAAATAATAAATATGTCATTAGAACGAGAATATTTATATCTACATTTTGAACCAAGTTTCATTAAAAACGGAGTAGGTTCAAATATATGGTATTTTTATAATTTAATTATTAAACGGTTCATGGGTCCGTCTAAATACTTCATATTTCTAATAGTCAACTTACCCGTAATCTACCCGTCTAATAATATAAGTTTTTTTTTATATACTTTTATTTTATTAGAAAGGTCACCCATATACAAGCCAATTAATTAATATAATATTTCAACCAACTATATAAAATAGTGTTTAAAACTTTTTAGGTTAAATATTTATATTAAAAATAAACTAGTTACTAGTGGCTAATAAATTTAGAAAACCCTATAATTCTTATATGATAAAAATATGAATGTTACATCCTCCCCACCTTGTTTTAAATTTCGTCCTCGAGATTTGGGTTACGATATTTCTTTTAGACTTATGTCATATTTTAGTCAATAAAAGCAATATTAAGGTAGATGACACAGAATCAAAATATCAAATTTTGTGAATACGAGTTGTACAATAAGTATGACTTAATGGTTTAGCTGAATTAATTCAAGAAAGCGATGACAAACGAATGAGATGAAATGATATAATTTCCAAGGTGACTAGGTTCAAGCCAAAGAATATATGATCAATAGATATTTAAAATGAATGTGAAGGATTTTTAGAATCAATAAAATTCTTTGTCAAAAAAAGCTTACTTTAATTGGCAACTGAGGAAGACTTAGAATCGACAGGTTCAAAATGAAATAAAAGCATGAAAATGATTTATCAAATATTGAATTATGATATGAGAAAATCAATGTGTTGAGATGAGTGAATTGCAAGGATACATGAAAAGACAATAGAGTTAGTGTATTAAGATTTTTTGCGTCCGTACCTTAAGCGATGATCGTGAGATAACAGATTACGTCTAGACGATCGTGAAATCCTATAATATTGTTATAACCATATTTAGATATGTTAAACTCTAATTAGTATTCTGTTCATTCATTAAATTTTCGGCTATCTTAAGACTAAAATTTTAATTGGCTTGTGAACATTAATTTCACACAATTAATATGAGCTTCTACGAATTTCATAATAAACTTAATATAGAAAGTCATATGAACTAAATCTGTAAAGGTACAAATTTATTAAATTTATATACGCATACTAAACTATATGTATAACTAAAAATATATATATGCAGAAAGTTATACTTAGGTATTTTATTCTTATTACTATATAATAGAATAGTAAAATAATATGTTAATAGTAACTATACGTATAAAAGTAAATTTGAAAATCTAAACATAAGTTTATCAAATATAAAATTCATTTTATGAAATTTTATCAAAATTTAACTTTTTTTTTAAAGATTAGAACTTTAAAAGACAATAAGAATCCTTATAAACTTTTATGTGATACTATACTTATCTTATTTACTTTAGATAGTAATTTATGTGTATGGTTGTAAAATAATAATATTTTTATAATATATAAAGTAATTCTACTACACATGTAACTTTCATAAGCTGAATATAAGAAAACCAAAAACAAAATTTAGTGTTATTATTATCCTTTTTAACATGAGCTACAAGTTTATACCAATACCGCAAGGTGTCATAATGATTTGAAATAGTTTAATAATTATGTTGCTTGAACAAATTCACCGTGTAATCAACTGAAAGCTTTTAATGAAAACTCTAGGGGTTTATGTCTCTGATCTGCATAATTCTTTTGTTGATCTTGATACATAATACTTCTATAAGTATTTAATAGTTGTGAAATATAAGATAAACAATTACTTATAAGTATAAAATGTCTTGTCCATGAATACTTAGAAATTTATTTATATAATTTTATTCGTCCCTCCAATTCTTGTATTTGTTTTATGAAAATATGTCTTCTCCTTACAGTACAATATATATATATATATATATATTTATATAAAATTTACTAAATAAATATGATGACTTAATTTATATACATTAACTAGTCATTATCATGATTGGATATTGGTTAGTACTGCCTTGTTTAAGCATAGGTGATCAGTTCATGCCTAACTAAGGCTAGGCTATCCAATACCTGCCCCTGATAATAACCCTAGTACCTAAAAATAATACTAACACTACTACTATTAATATATTATTACTAACAATAAATATTAATTACCAATAATAAATAACTAAACATAAACTTAAATGAGAGTATACCTCAAACATAATTTTATAAAAATATAAATTCTTCACCTCAATGGTTTATCAAGAATATTAATACTATATTGTAAATTAGATAATTACTTATGTAAGTTTCCATATATAATCAATTAAATTTATATTTAAATTTATATAATGTTTTTCGATCAACGATGATAAAGCAATAAATATCATGAAAGGCTCGATTGATGCGGTAAGAACTTATTAAGAGATACACTGAAATAGG
This sequence comes from Helianthus tuberosus, assembly GCA_030545235.1. Classification (NCBI taxonomy): domain Eukaryota; kingdom Viridiplantae; phylum Streptophyta; class Magnoliopsida; order Asterales; family Asteraceae; genus Helianthus; species Helianthus tuberosus. The sequence goes on from CM060444.1 coordinate 159,385,182, forward strand.
AAATGAATTTGTGTATCATTATCTTAGCACATGATTGTGTTAAGATTGCTTGTATAGAATAAATCAACAAAGCGGATTCATTATAACTAAATGAATAATTAAATCCGTATATGATGTGTGCAAACGAGATTAGCGCAAGCTTCAATCTTGTGAAAACGTCACTACAAGGTGATCGTTATTCAATGAAGTCGAAGATCAAACAAGCATTTTATAGTTCAAAACAATTGAAGTGCTTGTTGGTACTATTTTGAATATGATAGCTTCAATCCATCATATGGGATCTTGAAATGAATATGTAATACGAGTAATTTCAAACAATTGAACTTGGTTTAAACAAAACGAGTTCATGTATCAATAAGAAAGTTCAGACATGGTCACAACAAAAACCATGTATGTCAAAGAAAATTGAGTTTTTCAAAAATTCATTGACTCGATATCAAAGAGTCATCGTTTTGCAATACTGCGGTTCACAGTGCTAAAAATTGAGTATAGCGAAATGATATTTGAGTTTGGATAAACAACAAATTGGAATGAAGTCCTCCAGTGGTCTTCATAAATCAAACGAACCATATGCGTAACAAACAGTGTATGTGTAACGTGTGGATTTACTAAGAAATGAAATAAATTAATATTTGCTACTATGAAAAAAATCCTCATGGTATGATAACCATTATGGGGAGTAGTAATGCAAAAATCTATTTACCAAGGTCAGAATTTTAAGAATTTTATCTGGAAATTTTGTGTGATAACCGTTGTTAAATGACATTACCAGGGAATGTCGAATAAAATGAAATAGGGGAGTTGCAAAAGTATGTGACTCCTTTTTCAGTGATAATATTATGACTCTGATTAGACTGCGCACCGATGTTTGTGAAATCTTGTTCCAACGTACCTCAGCGATATTCATGTCGTTTCTAGGATCATGTGGCAAAGTGCCGCTTTTTGATCAGTAGTTCTCCCACTGCTGGGATGAGCATTGTTGTCGTGACCAATCATATTTTCCAAAGGTTTTGCCTTGGAAGTTGTGTGTGATATATTTCAACGTCTGTGGACGTATAATTTAAGTTTCATGTGTTTTCTTGTGCACTAGCACAATCTTTACATGCTTCTTACTTGCGTTAATAGTATATGGTAACGCATTGGTAATTTTTATACTTTTGATGGTGTCCCAACTAAAAGGTTTTCCATTATTTATTTTGTTGCACGAGCTATGAGACAGATGATCAAACGAAATAATGTTTCATATTGGAATTAAAGAAATTCCTGATAAAGAAATCTAGACACATATGCTTGTGCTTTATTCCTATTTGGCTTTTGGAATTCCTTATAGATATACATACCTATATAAACATATATTTCACATGCTGTAATATACATATCCTCTATAAGGTCAATGTATTTAACAGATTCATATTTCCAAAAACAAGTCAGACATCAGGTCATGATACTATTTTAGGGAAATCTTGTCACTTGTTTGACATATTATATACCCTGTCTTATCCGGTTCACGCCGGAGAGGTAACCTCAGTATATCCGGACAAGCTGGAGAGTCTGCTACACCATACCCAGTCTTGTAGGAGAAAAATTTATATTTCCCATAAATAGTATTTTTCTTAAATCATGATTTGGAAAGCGCATTATGACTTTCAACAAAGACTAAGCAAATTAGTTTTCGTATGACAGATCATATTCTAGAACAAAGTAGTACTAATAAATAAGAAATAACGGTAGTCAAGTGTTATTGCTTATTTATTATACTTGCAACGACATACCAAAACCCATCATATTTTATATACACAAGTACTTAGCTTATCTCGAAACTTAAACTAAGGCATCTTTTCTTAAGTTCAAGTCTAAATGCTATCATGTGTGCTACCAGTTAACAGCAATCTCCTAACTCTTTTATATAAGCTTAGGTATAATTATCACAACACCTATAGGCTTAAATCAGTGGCTCTGATACCACCTTCTGTCACGACCCCCGACCCACCCTGGACGGAATCGGGAGCCACGAACAGCCAAGTGGTACCGGTGATTATTTTGAAAAATATTGCAGCAGAATTTTCATCAGGACCGTGAGTTAGAAAAAATATCAGAGTTTAGAAAACACCGGATTTTATTTATTAAATAGATGGGATAAACCCATGTTTTACAAAGGTAGCTTTAATAAGGGATAAACCCAATTACATAAAACAATATTTCTTAATTTGATTTAATTAATAAAATAAGCCACTTCTTGAAGCCTTTCACTGCCGTATACAACTCTTATTCCGATCTACTGTAATTACCTGAAACGCGTTTTAAAAAGGTTTTGTCAGTAGGAAATACTGGTGAGTTCATTCATTTTGCTTAAAACGATACTTTTGTTATAATCTATAGTATTAAGAGCTATTAAAATGTTTCCATATATCAACCAACTACCCACAGTATTTGTCACTCGAACATCCATCGGTAACCTCTGAGTCCAATGGTGTCTGTGACTATGGTCATATCACTCATTGGCTAACTCGTTGTCCAATAATGAAGGTTATCAAGTAATGTATACAAAACCCCACATACCGGCTGTAATTTGGTGATTACAAAGACTTAATCCCTGTAATTATAACTTTGAAAATAAACATGCTTTTGAAATTAAATTTGATAAAAAGAGAATGACTCACATTATAAGCATGCAGATTTATACGGGCAGAGCTTAGCCTATTGATTAGTCTTGTAACCTAGTGCACACGAACTAGGTAAGTAATTAATACAGCATTTACGATAACTCACGAGATTAAAACCCTCACGACAAATGACAAAGTGCAATCACTTAAACATCCATCGGATTCACAACGAATGACAGAGTATTCCCCGAGTTCGGGTGGTACTCTAACATCCTGTCGGAATCCCGACTAATGACAAAGGATAGTACTTAAACATCCGATCGGATAGTTTCAATTGATCGGATATTGAATCGTAACAGCGATCGAGTTAATACCCGGTATTGTAGCAGCGTCTCCCTAATAAAAATTATGCTTTGGAGGAGTGTATATTCGTTTTTGAGAATTGATTTCGACACAGAATGAAAGCCCTTGAGCTAGGCTATTTATAGCTGAAATTCAGAATTGTCACGGCCCGCGTGAACCACAAGACAAACTTTAGGAGTGTGGATCATATCGAAGGTTGCTGAGTCACCGGTGGTCGCGACACGTGTGACGACACGTGGATCCAGATACTTATCCGGTCAAACTGAAGGTTGACGCGGCCCGCGTGACCTTCCGCCTTTTCTTTACGCGGCCCGCGAGAAGATCACAAATATTGATTTCTTTATTTTTGATATGGATTGGGGTTTCAGGGGTCCGGGTTTTTACTTATGGATCGATTTGGGACATTTTTGAATATAATTATATCATAAAGAAAAATGAATAAAATAGTGAGAAAAGAGAATGGACCCACTTTGTAACTTTAGGGTTCAACTCGAAAGACTCCTGTTATAAATTTTGGGTATAATTTCTGAGCTATTTAAAAATATATAATGCACTCATTTTAAGTATAGTACCCCTAATTCAACCTTGTCCCGTTGTCCCGAGACCGAATCCCAACAACTTAGTCGTGCAGAACCCTGACATACGTTATGAGGCTCAGATCAATCGGAAAGGGTAGCGGTGATCTGGAGTTAAAACACTTAAAATGAAGCAGGGCTTTATTATTATTATGAGGTAAATAATATTAAAATAAAAAAAATAGAATTTAGAGAGAGAGACTGAACATTGAGGTTGCTTTCTATTTATACTTATATAGTATAAATTTGTTAGCTTAAGTTTTACGAAAAAGGCTGGCCTACTTCTTCATAATTGAGACACGTCTTCTTTCAAATGCCTCTTTGACTTCCACACATTATATCTGATAAAATGTAGAATGTTCATATTATTTGATTATAATAATCACATTTTCCAATCCCTACACGTAACCAACTATCATTTCATTATTTTATTCTCATTTCATTTTAGTTATTTATTTTATTATTTTATTGTATATGGTAGGCATATAACTCGAAGTCTATGGACACATATAAATTCTCAAATTCAATTTAGTTATTATTATTTTATTAATATATATATATATATATTATATTTAATTTAACTGCTTCACTTATTTGGCGTGTATAACTTCTAAAATATGACGTTCTAGAAAATAATAAATATGTCATTAGAACGAGAATATTTATATCTACATTTTGAACCAAGTTTCATTAAAAACGGAGTAGGTTCAAATATATGGTTTTTTTTATAATTTAATTATTAAACGGTTCATGGGTCCGTCTAAATACTTCATATTTCTAATAGTCAACTTACCCGTAATCTACCCGTTTAATAATATAAGTTTTTTTTATATACTTTTATTTTATTAGAAAGGTCACCCATATACAAGCCAATTAATTAATATAATATTTCAACCAACTGTATAAAGTAGTGTTTAAAACTTTTTAGGTTAAATATTTATACTAAAAATAAACTAGTTACTAGTTACTAGTGGCTAATAAATTTAGATAACCCTATAATTCTTATATGATAAAAATATGAATGTTACATGTAGGCATACACCTGACAGATGCAAATGCTATAATATAAGTGGTGAGTCGGTTAATCATGACCGGCTTCCAACCGGCCCCAATTGTATGACAAATATATAAATCTGTATACAAGATTATCTTTAAATAATTGTCCCAAGTTATAAATGATTTGTGCCTTGTGCACCTAAATCAATTTTCATAAATACTTTTCAAATGAGTCAGTTAATTGTATTTACCAGTGTAAACTGACGTATTTTCTAAAGATTGATTGACAGGTACTTCTCGTAAATAGGCTGGAGCTACTAGGTGTCATATAAGAGGATCTTGCAAATCCCTAGATACCCGGAGTCTGTTATTTTCCGTTTTCTTGTATTTATTTATGATCCGCCTGTGGATCTTATACAATCCAGTCTGTATATTCTTTCGTCGAACACTCAGACATTATGGTTTGTAATAGTTTATTCACCAAGCCTTCCGCTGTGCTATTAAATTGTGTGTATTGACAATGATGATATCAACTACATCACGATACTCCCCGCCGGGCCCACCGGTAATATGTAGAAATATCGGGGTGTGACAAATATGCACGTAAAAAATAGTTTTTAAGTAAAGGAAGTATAGGGGAAACCGAAATAAAATATTAGTAAAGAATTTAATAGGTGAAAAACGTTCGTAAAACCGTGCCAAGTAGCACCAATGCCATAACCACATTGACTCTCAACATCGTAAAAATAAAATAGATAAAATGGTAAAATTACTCTAAACAAAAAGCAGACTAAAATCGTTGAACCACGCACACCCGTTACAGTGTGTTTATGCGAAGAAATTAACCAGAAATGTAAAACGTAGAAAATAATAACTTAGTCCATCTAGGACCCTCCCGTTGCGGCGAACTTTTCAAAAGGGAAAAAATGGATGCGTTGCGACGAGTCAGTCAAATATGAAAAAATAGAGCAAAAAACGTTGAACCTCACATGCACGCTACGGCATGTTAACTCGCAAAATTTAGAACGAAATGTAAAACGAAAAACTTGTGAAAGATAAAAACTATGGGGACCAAAGTTGTTAATAATAAAGTGTTGTGTTAAATTACAAAAGATGAAAAACTTTGAGTTAAAAGTAAAAATTTCAAATGGGTTAAAATGTAAAAGATAAAACTTCTAGGTTGAAAGTGAAATATCAAAGTTTTTGTTTTTTTTGAAAAACTCCCCAAGCTTGGGGTACTAACTCCTAATGCACAAAAAAACTTGCTAATTTATATATGGAATAATGTTTGTACCTTAATCAAATAATTTGTATGCATGTTTGGTTGTAAATTGTGCTTAAGCGGTTGTACCTTCATCAAATAATGGTTTCATTACCTAACCAAATTTAATATGTTTTGTATGCATGTATGGTTGTAAATTGTGATTAAGTGGTTGTGCCCTAATCAAATAATGGTTTCATTATCTTATCATGTTCAATCAGATTGATCCATTCAAATTTGTGTTGTTTTATTTGTAAATTATTATTATTTATAATAATCTAATTAATTTAGCCAAAATCTTATATAAATATAATTTGCAACATATTGATGCAATAGTTGTCGTATAGTGGTAATGATATATAATATATATAGATTACGATGAACCTGTTAAACGAGAAAAAATAGACGCGAGTTCATCGTAACGCGCGAGTCCTAGGTTAACTTAGTTATTTTATTCTATGTTTTACGTTTCAGTTTAATTTCTCCGCATTAACACGCCCTAACTTCAGTGTCGGTGGTCGGTGTCAGTAGTGTGGCATTAGTGCTCGCCCCTGTCACATCGCGGGGGTGCTTAATACTAGTTAAAATGATAAATTAATTAACTATAGAAAAGGTAAGAATTTTAAATTTTAAGAGTTTTATAGTTACTAAAAATAAAATTGTACACAATCAACCATATGTCGACTTATTAGAAACAATGAATTGGCATACAATTAAAGAAATTGCTACTAAATACATCCCCTTATTGCTAATCATACCTTATATAAAAATATCATATGATTATATTATAAATCAGTATTTTATTTTCTTTTCTTATTATTATTATTATTATTATTATTATTATTATTATTTACTATTAGTAATGATTTATTATTAAACTAATTACTTAAACCTTAAACTTTTTATTTTTTTTACCTTTTTTATTTTTATTTATGTTAGTTTTTTTATCGTTTCAACTTAACTGTTATTTTTACGATAGTTTTGTACGTTTCGGTCTAAATGTTGTGAGTCAATGTTTTTACATTTATTTTCATTTTGCGGTTTAACGATTTCGTCACAATTTTGGGGGTCCTACTTAGTTATATTTTCTAGATTAAAATGCACGGATAGACTCAGTTGTTTTGTAAACTAACACCTATAGTCCTAAACTTTTGGAAATTACACTGGTGCTCCCTATGGTTTGATGGGTTGTTACTCGGATAGTCACAGAAGTGGATGGAGGTTAGTTATCTCAGTTAAGTGGATGTGAAATGACAAATCTACCCTTACTATTAAATATAATAACTTAAACATTAAAAGAAACATATATCTTTTTATTATTTATTTAATCAAGTGGGGCCCACTATCCTTATCTTTATCAACCCAACCCACCAAAACTTCTAAAGAACAGATCGGAGCCTTCACCTGTTCTGGTGTGTCAATTGGTAATAGCAAAAGTGTGCACAAATCATCTAAGAGTGAAAAGGGACGATAACCTCTAGCAAACCTGAGTGTGAATGATTTAGTCCACGAGAATCCCAATATCAATGTTCAGGAAAAGGGTTTGGCACTTGATTCTAATCATTGTGCTTGTCGCTGCTACATGGAATCTGAAGATACTCCTGCAAACCCTATCAGTGTGTCTAGTAGCCCAAATTCATTTGATGGTGCTGTAGAAGTTATTAATCAAGGTAAGTAACAAGATGTCCCCTGTTATACACCTTCTAAATCCCCTTATACTACAAATTTGATGCCATCGGACATCCCAACCCCTGCCAAGCAACCTAATTTTGATGCGGAAATGAACATGGAGGTGGAAGGGGGATGGGTTATTGAAGAAGAGAATAGACTGCTACAGGGTAACCCATGGCAAAATTATGGGAAAGTTGGTCTATCGATTGTTGAACGGATCAGATTGAGTAAAGAAGCTGCAAAAGAGGAGGTGGGTGGCTATGGTGATGGTGGCCGGTTGTTTATAAGGGAGGTTGGGGGTTTTGTTTCTAGATTTCTTGTGACCAGAATCATGACGAAATTACGCCAGAGTTACAACTTCATCGCTTTGTTAAGTGTTGATGGGTGAGGGTTATACTGGGGGTGGGTTGGGTTGATGAAGATAAGGACGGTGTGACCCATTTGATTAAATAAATAATAAAAAGATATATATTTCTTTTAATGTTTAAGTTATTATATTTAATAGTAAGGGTAGTTTTGTCATTTCACATCCACTTAACTGAGAAAACTAACTTCCATCCACTCCTGGGACTATCCGAGTAACAACTCATCAAACCACAGGGAGCCCCGGTGTAATTTCTAAAAGTTGGGGACTATAGGTGTTATTTTACAAAACCACAGGGACTATCCGTGCATTTTACTCTATTTTTCTATGTTTTATAAATCAATGTAGTACTAAATAAAACTAGTTCTAAATATCGTGCTCTTTTTCCACTAGATATACATTTGTAAATCACATGTGACCATCATATTATTTGTATGGAATGCTTATATTCTCTATTCTCTGATAACATTGAACTCATAAAGTAACTATATAGCATGTGAGCATCATATTATTTATTATTTATTGAAACGAATCTACTCGAAAGAACCCATTGTGATCTACATATTATTCTGCAAAAGAGATGTCTGGATTTTCAATAAATTGGGCATAGTTTTAATTCCCCATGTTTCAATTTAGTTATATAATTTAGCTAGGTTATGGGTCATGTTTTAGTTTAAATGAGTTTGTTTGGAAAAATAATTAATTAAATTGTATTAGTTATACAAGTTATAAGTATTCATTAATATAAGATTTATACACCAGTACCTTAAGACTACAAAAATTTGTAAAGTTATTTCCAATCAGGTTAACATACAAGTTTCATATACACGAATAAATACATATCAATAAGTAAATATCATTCAATTTCCTGATATAATAAAATACCCAACTAAAACGGTAGATTGAGATTGAAATTGATTCCAATCTTTTGTATATATAATATATATACATTTTCAGTGCATAATATAATCAACAACAAGCATCAAATCGTCTGTCAAATGCATAAAAAGTAACTATATTTTGTAGTAACAATGACAAATATGCAATAAATTACAACAATTTACTCAATTATCAAACTGAAACATAGACAAATAAGCAAAAATTAACATAAAATTGGTAGTCTTAATGTAATGGTATTTAACTCTCATAGGAACTAAAACTCTCAAAAATTTCTTTTTAGTTCTTAGAATTTAGTTTATAAGTATAAACATTCATAATAACTAAAACAAACACACACATACCATCTATATTTATTGCGACTAGATATAACCTAATTTATCAAATAACATAACTAGCCCTTCAAACTTACCAAGGTTTTATTTTTATTTGGTAACTACCCATGTATCCATATTTTGACTCTCAACTTAGGCCTTGAATCCAAACTTAACCCCACTTTATCATTATTAATAACTTATCTCACATATAGAGTTATAAGCCTTACTAAGTGCATGTTTGGCTTAGCTTATTTTGAGGCAAAAGTCCTTTTTTTAGGCAAAAGTCCTTTTTTGAGGGTGTTTGGCTTTCCTTTTAAGGCAAAAGTCCTTTGTAAAAAGCCAGAAGTAGGTATTTCTGACTTATTTTTTCCAAAAGTCCTTTTGCTAGAAGTTGAAAATAAGCTAAGCCAAACATGCCTTAAAAAAATAAGCTTCTTCACCTAATATTTCGTAACTAATATTAGTTCACTTTTAGGTGTTCAACTCTAGTGAAGAGTTGATGGAATGGGTTAGAAACACCGGACGTAGTCTTGGTTACGCTATTGTCACTAAAAGATCGAAAACGAAAAATGGATACGTGTCTAATGTTGTACTTATGTGTGATCGTGGTGTGTATAAATCAGTTAAAGATACAAGGAGAGCAATCGGCACCAGGAAGAAAGAATGGTTCTTGGACGTTAAAAGTAAAACCGGCTGAACATAATCATCCACCCGGAGAATATATGGCGAGACACCCAATCTTCAAATGATTAACACCTAATGAATACCAATTGGTGGTAGAGTTGACAGGGAAGCATGTGTTGCCAAAAGATATTCTAGGTATTATGAAGGAGCGTGATAAAAATAATGTATCTACAATTAAAAACATATATAACGCATGTGATAAAATTCGAGCAAAGGATCATAAAGGGAAATCTCTGATGGAGGTACTAATGTCCCTTTTACATGATAACGGGTATATTTTTAATATTTCTACCAATAGAGTTTCAAACAAGTTGGAAGACTTATTCTTCGTTCATAAAACATCATACAAGTACTTCCTTGATTTTCCACATGTGTTGCTTATGAATGCCATTTATTATACAAACAAGTAAAAATTCCATTTTCCTCAAATTGCTGGCGTAACTTCTACCAACAAGACAATTTCCATAGCTTTGTAGTTATGCTTAAAGAAACAGATGTGAAATATCTTTAGGCATTAAACTATTTAAAATCAACTCTTTATGAAAGCATGCAAGCATGTGTTATAGTTACAGACATGGAGTTAGCTCTGATGAATGCATGCGAGAAAGTTTTTCCGAATGCTACCTGATTACTTTATAGGTGGCACATTTCTCAAAGTATATTTATAAACTGCAAATCATCTTTAACCACGCAACATGATTGGGATTCCTTCAATATAATGTGGAATGTACTTGTTGAATCTCAAACGTGGACATCATTCCTCAAAAATTACAAGCAACTTTAGTCAATGTTAATCCATCATCATCATCATCATCATCATCACCATCACCACCACCATCATCATCATCATCATCATCACCATCATCATCATCGTTATAATCTTGTAGATGTTTTGGATTACTTGAATATTACTTGGTTAAACAAGTATGGACTGACAAATGCTTACATTTCTGAAACCAGACAACTAACATAGCTGAAATCCAATATGGCAAGCTAAAATGTTTCTTGAATTTAGCAAATTGTACCTTAGATAAGTTTATTGGTCACGTTGATGAAGTTGTGAACTCGCAATATACAATAGTTAATGATAGTTTCGAAAAACGTACACCTGTTCTAATGCATAAACACAACCTACCAATGTTGAAGCTATTACACGGTTTTATTTTTCATGAAGCGCTAGCTATAATAATAGCATAGCATCATTTAAAGCGTTCACATTGTCATTGTCAAGTTCGTAACTGTTATGGATTACCATGTGCTTGTGAAATCTCAAAGTATAAGAAAGCAGGCCAATATATTAAACTAAGATAATATAAATTATCCAAAAATTTTTTGGTAATATTTAAAAACTAACAACTTATGCTTCAATGTAGGACAATCTATTCATTTAGATTCGGTCGATGGATTTTGGAGGAAAATCTACTTGTGACGTCGAATTGGAAAGTTTGTAAAAAGCCTTTGACAATCGATCCAATCCTGGAAAGAAAAGTTTACTACAAAAGCTAAAGGAAATAATCGATCCAAGTATACCATTTGTTGAAGAACCTGACGCTAAAGAAAATATTCGTGGACGTCCAACTACAAAATCCAAACAACAAAAAAATCCGAACCCTACAACTGCTAAGCCTCCCCTACAACGAAGCTAATCCCAAAAGCATCCAAGGCACAGTCCATTTGGGAACTCCCAAGATCATGATTACACTCAATAGCTTGCAAGGGACAGTTCATTTATGAACTATCAAGAGCAAGATTACACTCAAGAGCCTGCAAGGCATAATTCATTTGTGAACTTCCACGAGCATGATTACAATCAAGAGCCTTGGAGACATAATTCATTCGGGTATCTAGAGGCTGCTACACATAGTTCATTCCAAGGCTCTCGAGTGTAATCATGCTCTTGGATGCTTACAAATAAACTATGTCTTGCAGGCTCTTGAGTTTAATCTTGCCCTTGATAGTTTATAAATGAACTGTCCCTTGCAAGCTCTTAAGTGTAATCATGATCTTGGGAGTTCCCAAACAGACTATTCCTTGGAGGCTTTTAGGAGTAGCTTCGTTGAATGGGAAGTTTAGCAGTTGCAGGGTTCAATTTTTTTGATGTTTGGATTTTGCAGTTGGTCGTCCATGAGTATTTTCTTTAACATTACGTTCTTCAACAAAAGGTATACTTGGATCGATTATTTCTTTTAGCTTTTGTAGTAAACTTTTCTATCCAGGTTTGGATCGATTGTCGAAGGTTTTTTGTAATTCTTTCCAATTCAACGTCACAAGTAATATCCTCGCAATATATTCAGGTAACTTGAGTTTCCTCCAAAATTTATTGACTGAATCTAAAGGAATAGATTGATCTGCATAGAAGCATAAGTTGTCAGTTTTTAAATTTTACCAAAAAAACTTTGGATAATTTATATTATCTTGGTTTAATATACTGACCTGCTTTCTTATTCGTTGATATTTCACAAGCACATGGTAATCCATCACACTTATGAACTTGACAACAACAATGTGAACGCTTTAAATGATGCTCTACTACTATTATATCTAGCGTTTCATGAGAAATAAAACCATGCAATAGCTTCAACATTGATAGGTTGTGTTTATGCATTAGAACAATTCTTTTGGCAACACATGCTTCCCTATCAACTTTGCCACCAATTGTTGTTCATTAGGTGTCAATCGTTTGAAGACTGGGTGTCCCTCCATATATTCTCCGGGTGGATGATATAACACCCTTAGTTTATTTATACGATTTTCATATAAATTTCGACTATAATTATGTATATATGATTACACATACATTTGCAAATACGAGTTTCTTAAAACTTCTTAAAACTTAAAACGTTTCGAATATAATTTCGTCGTTTATGTGTGACGACAAATCGTAGTGCGGAAGCTTTAATCTTTGATCGTGTTCGGTTCTTTGTTGAGCTTGATTATCATCCGGCACCTCAAGATATACCTACATTTCATAAACCATGAAATGAGTTAGTCATACATAGTTTATGAGTGTTTAATCAAGTCTGAATGCTAAACCGAACAAGAAAAACAATTTTGCTAGCTATTAAGCCCCTAGCGGGGCGCGACCGACTTCACGTCTTGCCTTCGTGGGGCGCGACAGCCATCGCGCTACACGACGGGTTTAACTCTTCTCGTCGCGTGACGCGACAACCCTATTTCGACAGAAAGTCTTGCAGTTGGTGCTGCATATTCCCAGCAATCTCATTTTTCGCCTAAACGTTCATAACTCACTTAATTTATATCCGATTTACGATCCGTTTCTTCCTACGTGATCGTAATTTAATTCTCCATCATATGGAGTCAAAATCCGACATCTTATCTAACAAAACTTTAGATTTTAAGCTCTCGGCTTAAAATTCCATTATTAATCTTTTGACCAGTTTTATGATTTATTAAACAAACTTGTTTCTAAATCATCATAAATCATATACCAACGTATTTAACTCAAATTCTTTAACTCGGGTTCATAACTTTTATGAATTATGCGACCATTACCCAAGTTATGCGCGTAATTGATTTTGACCCATTTAAGAGAATTTAGGCATTTAAGCTTAATTCTCGCTCTTCTGTTTCATACGTCTCATTTCCATATTAAGGTATCTACTTTTCTTCCACCACAACTATACTTGTGGTGGATTTAATAATGTAACATACTTGTTCCGAATTCTACCATTCGGATTGTCAATTTACGGCAAAGACCCAATTTGAGATGTTTGACCCAAAAAGGCTTATACCTATAACTTTTTACACTTATCAAAGACTTATTTGATCATAATGCTTTTTTCTAAACAACCCTTAAGGGTCGTTTGCCCGGTTTATCGATCAAGGGCGTTTTGGTCAACTTTAGTCCATCCGTTTACGACGAAGGACTTTCAATAAGATATTTGACCAAAATCGTACATTTAGCTATATTCCTATTTACACGTACCTGGCTTGGATCAAAGTATTGACCCGTTTTTAATACCTTGCCTTAATAATTTGCTAATTCATAGCAACACAAATCCCATAAGCCGCTTTACCCTGTGAGCATAAGACTCGACAAGCACTTATTAGTCATTATTGTCAACTGGTGTTAACATCACCATTTGACCTGTTTGGTCTAAACGACCAAACATTTTGTACTTATTATTGAATGGTATTTATTTACCATTTCATTCATTTAACCCATTGCGGATTTTTCACCATATGGTTATATCTCTTAAATCAGTTTCTTACGCGTTTAATCCAACATGGCTTACGCCATAGGGTGTCATTTAAACTTCAACTTTTATCCGTCTACACGTGACTAAATTGCCGTTTTACCCTTATTATTCATTTTGGCTTACCTCATAAGGTAGCAATTCGAAAACTCATATTATGTATGTCATCTCATGAACAATTTACCATTTCGCCCCCTTTTACCATTAAACATGGTTTTTATCATAATTTTTTATTTGTTCCGATCCGTATCATTTTGCGTCGGAACCCATATTTCGGGTATTACCTTTGTCGTATATACCTATAAAATAAATACGTATCCCATAAAAAGGGTGTAAGCTTTACTTACCATGCATCCAAGTTACGCTTTTTCCTTCTTACTTGATTCGTTTGACTCGCTTCTTTCCCAAGCTTCCACCTAGCTTGTCAAGCGTCAAACTCACTTTTATCATTCGTAAGATGGTTAGATTAGTGATCATTATTAAGACTATCTCACCTTACGAACTTTACATCAAAATTACCATTTGATCTCATTTTGGTCAGTTTGACTTTTAAAAGTCAAACTGCCTATTTGCGTAAGTGATTATACGATGAAACTCGACAATGTATTCAAGCACTTTGTCAAGTATCCGGTAGGCATTATTCTTACGCCACCGTTTTAACTGTAGGAATCCGTTCGTGTAAAATTAAATAAAAACTTTATTAACTTGAATTACTGAAACAATTACAGAATAAAATGGAAGTACAATACAATTACAACTGAAAAATAGAAATACAAGAACAGAAAACTCGAACAGACGAAACTGTTCTTGGCTGAGGATCGTGTTAGACACGGGTCCCTTAAAACAAATTTCGTGTCTCCCAGGAGAACACGTTTGTTTCCAGGATACAACAGCCGCAAGCAGTTGCACTGCCGGTCTTGACTCCAACCCGAAGGTATACCTTGCTGCTTGTAGAAGATGTAGAATTCAGAGGGAGAGAACGAAATAGCTATGTAATTCGGTGTGTAGAATCTGCAATAGGAACCTCCTATTTATACTGCAGGTCTTGAAGAAACTGAAAAACAAATTTAATGGGAGAATTAAACTGCATTAAACGTCTTCAATGCACCTTAATTCGTCATTAAATTCTCAGTCAAACGCATTAACTATGTCAGTTTCGAATGCTGAAAACGTAACTGCACTGCAGTAACTGCTGCTGGAAGCTTCTGCGCGCGTGCGCGCGCAAGACACACCGATGCGCGCACAGGTCTGCACCCTCATGCGCGGTGCGTCCATTTGGCTCACTTAGGTGCGCCGCGCACGTCACATCAGGCCCATGCACCATGCGCGCCATGTGTACCCCGCGTGCATGATTGCCACGTCATGCGCCATCGCGCGCGGACCCACCAGGGTCATGCGCATGCATGCCACATCACCAACCACTTGGTCCTTGCAGCCCTTGTGTTCCACCACGCGCACGCGGTCAAAAATACAAAGGCGGCTCTCAAGCGGCTCGCGGCGATGCGAAGTGCAAAGTGCGCCATCAAAGCGCCACATTGCGCCTCATCGCCCACGCCACGCGCGCGCGCGTGTGCGAGTGCGAGTTAGGGTGCTCCGCACCCTTCGCGAGTATACTAGTGAGTGCTTCCATGAAACAATAAGGATGGAGAGTTCCCACTTAAATACCCCTTTAAGTTCCAACTCTCATCCGATGTGGGACAAGGTGCCACTTTCCCACTTTTTTCAGCATTTAAGTTTCAAACACCAAACTTTGAGCATCGATATCTCATTCATCTTAGCTCCGTTTTGGACGTGGTTTAGTTCGTTGCGAAGCCCTTCCGACATAGAACACAAACCCACAAATAAATATATAAAACCCGCTCATTTTATTATATTTATTTCTAGTATAAAATAGGAAAAAAAACATTTTCCTATATTTGTGAAAAATGCTATTTTCACAAAATTTCCAACAATCCCCCACATGAATAGAAATCGATCTATCAAGTTTCAACGATACACGTTCAACAGTTGAGCATTGCAAGATAGGTAGGTGTAACCTTTGAACCTCCTTTTGTGAAGCATACTTAGCCTCCTAGGGTCTTGTAGACGCGGGGTCTTTGAACAATCCCCCATTTATGTAGGCGACAATATACATTCACACAATGCTCTCCCTAGTCGAGTTAAGACCTCATGGTTGTGTCCGTTTATGGTCATGGAACACGTTCCTGGTTCTGCGAGAGCTCTAGGATTTGCGCCTCCCCACAAATCCATTCGAAGCGACCCCACTTCTCTCTAACATAGGTGATTCCTCTGAATCATTAAAAACATCATGGTTAATATGGATTTCCTCAAAATCCTTAACCTCAACATGCTTAACCTTTCTTTCATGTCACTGATTGGAATGGACTAGGAAGTATACAACTCCCTTTATTGATTTTTGGGGCACCCCCCACAGTGACTCCCTTTGGGTTTATGATTAAGTTTGCCTATTGAACCTAGATCTTGGGATCTCCAGTCAACTAGGTTAGGTTTCCCTCATATTCCCTTCATCTATGGGCTTTAGTCCCATTCCTCTTGACAACCTATACACCTTATCTGTGCTTAAGCCTTTTGTTAACGGGTCCGCAATGTTCTCATTTGACCTCACATAGTCAACTGAGATAACACCTGTTGAAATAAGTTGTTGTACCGTGTTGTGTCTACGTCGAATGTGCCTTGATCTGCCATTGTACATCATGTTTTGTGCTCTAGCAAGAGCAGACTGATTGTCACAATGTATGCAGATCGCCGTCAACGGCTTTGGCCACCTTGGAATATCTTCCACAAATTGACGTAGCCACTCCGCCTCTTCCCCGCTTTTATCTAAAGCGACGAATTCGGATTCCATCGTGGATCTAGCTATAACGGTTTGCTTGGAAGACTTCCAAGCTATAGCTGCGCCAGCAAGTGTAAACACGTATCCACTTGTTGATCTGTGATCCTTTATATCCGATATCCAGTTCGCGTCAGTGTATCCTTCGATCACTGCTGGATCACGGGTATAATGCAATCCATAGTCTCTCGTGTATCTTATGTATCTAAGCACCCTCGTGATAGCTTTCCAATGATCCTCGCTCGGATTACTGGTGTATCTACTTAGCCTGCTTACAGCATATGCTAAGTCGGGTCTAGTACATGTCATTAGATACATGAGACTACCAATGATCCTTGAGTACTCTAACTGAGAAACACTCTCGCCTCTATTCTTTCTTAGGCGTTGGGTATTATCAATTGGAGATCGAGCTATACTCGTATCGTCCGAATTGAATTTCCCAAGGATCTTGTCCACGTAGTGAGATTGACTCAACACAAGACCATTTTGGGTTCTAGTGATTTTTACACCAAGAATCACATCCGCGAGACCCATGTCTTTCATGTCAAACCTCGCTTTCAACATGTCTTTCGTTGAGTTGATCATCTTATCATCACTCCCAATGATAAGCATATCATCTACATAAAGACATAAAATCACATAACCTCTTGGTGTGTCTTTAAAATAAACACACTTGTCGCACTCATTTATTTTGAAACCGTTGTCAATCATGACATGATCAAACTTTTGGTGCCATTGTTTTGGAGCTTGCTTCAAGCCATACAAAGACTTGACCAATTTACATACTTTACCCTTGTTTCCAGGGGCGGAAAAACCCTCAGGTTGTTCCATGTAAATTTCTTCTTCTAAATCGCCATTTAGAAATGCGGTCTTTACATCCATTTGGTGAACTTCCAAATTTCTTAGAGCCGCAATTGCAAGAACCAATCGTATAGAGGTTATTCGCGTTACAGGCGAGTAAGTATCAAAGTAGTCTAGACCCTCCTTTTGTCTAAATCCCTTGATCACTAACCTTGCCTTGTATTTATCAATACTTCCGTCGGCTTTCATCTTTTGAATATCCAATGATATCCAAGTGGTTTGCAACCAGGTGGAAGATCTACTAACTCCCAAGTATGATTTTGCAATATAGAATCAATTTCATTCTTAATTGCTTCTTGCCATTGAGGTCCTTCCGCGGAGGTAACCGCTTCGCGGTAGGTATTGGGCTCACCCTCAACCATATAGCTCATGAAGTCTGGACCAAAGGATTTTTCAACCCTTTGTCGTTTACTTCGTCTAAGCTCACCCTCCTCGACCTCGGGTCATTCATGTATTTCATCTATCCTCGAAGATGAACTTGGTCCTGCTTCATCTAACCAAGTAGACGAACTTGGACCTGCTTCATCAATCGCTCTTGATGAAGGCGCATGTCTTTTTCCTAACATAGGAAACACATTCTCAAAATATGAGACGACATTAGGATTTGCCTCCATGATAGTGTGTTTATGTACATCAGAATTCTTGGACTCATGTACAAGAAAACGATGCGCACTACTTTGATGTGCATATCCAATGAAAATGCAATCAACAGTTTTGGGTCCTATCCTAAGAGCCTTAGGAGGTGGTACAATCACCTTAGCTAGGCACCCCCACACTTTCAAGTATTTGTACGAAGGCTTCCTTTTTCTCCATAACTCATATGGAGTTTCATCCCTATTTTTCAAAGGTATCTTGTTCAAAAGATAGTTTGCTGAGAGAATGGCATCCCCCCACATTTCTCGGTTCACTCCCGAGCTTATCAACATGGCGTTCATCATTTCTTTCAATGTGCGGTTCTTTCGTTCCACAACGCCATTTGATTGTGGAGAATAAGGAGGTGTACACTCATGTACAATGCCACTTTTTGCGCATAAATCCGCAAAAGGTGCAACATATTCACCTCCTCGATCGCTTCTCAAAGCTTTTATCTTCTTTTTAAGTTGATTCTCAACTTCATTTTTGTACAAGATAAACTTGTCTATTGCTTCGTCTTTACTCTTAAGTAAATACACGTAGCAATATTTCGTACAATCATCAATAAACGTGATGAAGTACGTATTCCCTCCACGCGTGGGAACCACTTTTAAATCACACACATCGGTATGAATTAAATCAAGGGGTTCGGTTATTCGTTCAACCGATTTAAACGATGATCTCGTAAGTTTAGATTCAACACATGTCTCGCATTTGTGATTGGACTCGATATGGAATGTTGGTATCAAGTTTAATTTAATTAAACGTCGTAATGAATTAAAATTTACATGTCCTAGTCTACCATGCCAAACATTAGAAGACTCAACCATGTAAGTAGAAGTAGAAGTTTCATTCAAACTTTTATTTTGGTTAACAACCATTACATTCATTTTAAACATTCCATTTAGGGCATAGCCCTTTCCAATAAAAGTACCACGTCTAGACAAGACAAAATTGTCCGATTCAAACACTAGACGAAATCCAAACTTGTTGAGCATCCATCCCGACACGAGATTCTTCCGTATCTCTGGAACATAAAGCACATTGGTCAAGGTCAACTCCTTGCCAGAAGTCATCTTCAAGACGACCATGCCTTCCCCTTTGATGCTTGCGGTAGCTTTATTCCCCATATAAAGCTTTTCTTCACCTGAAGCTTCCTTGAATGTAGAGAAAAGAGCCTTGTCTCCACAAACATGGCGGGTTGCACCCGTGTCAACGAACCATCCTTTTGGGTTTTCACCCATTGCGTTGACTTCTTCAATCATAGCCGCTTCCTCGGTTATCATTGCGATCAGAGGCATACCATCCTCATCAACCATATGCGCACGCTCACGCTTAGGTTTCTTGCATTGGTTAGCACGGTGCCCCGTCTCGTTACAATTGTAACAAATACCTTGGAAAGGCGCAGGCTTCTTTTTCACAGCCCCCTTTTTAGGTCCAAGGTTGTTAACCTTTGCTTTCCCTTTGTTGTTGGTTTTACCCTTGCCCTTCTTGGCCTTTGAGGATTCCCCAATTTCCACCATATTTGCTTTAGCCGAAGCTTGCAAAATGGTGCCTTTTTGGGCCACCCTGTTTTCTTCTTCTATACGAAGACGAAGAACAAGGTCCTCGACCGACATTTCCTTTCGCTTGTGTTTAAGATAATTCTTAAAATCCATCCAAGCAGGAGGTAATTTTTCGATCATGGCTGCCACTTGAAAAGTTTCGCTAAGTACCATACCCTCAGCATGGATGTCATTTAGTATAATTTGCAACTCTTGGACTTGGTTCATAACAGACTTGTTATCAACCATTTTAAAGTCCAAGAAACGGGCGACAACAAATTTCTTTGTTCCCTCATCCTCCGTTTTGTACTTTTTCTCCAAAGACTCCCATAATTCTTTGGAAGTCTTGATATTATAGTACACATTATACAAAGCATCCGAGAGACCGTTTAGTACGTAGCCTCGACATATAAAGTCGGAGTGCTTCCATGCCTCTACCGCGCTCAGAGCCTGAGCATCGGTCTCCCCTTCCGCAGGTTGGGGAACGGTCTCCGTCAAGAACCTCGCAAGGTTCATGGTGGTCAAGTAGAAGAACATCTTCTGTTGCCACCTCTTGAAGTGGAGACCCGAGAACTTCTCGGGTCGTTCAGCATGATTTGCCACTGTGGATGCCCCCACAGTGTTGGCAGGGGTTCCAACGACAACATTGGTATTGCTCGTGTTCACATTTTCAGTCGACATTCTGAAAAAGTTCCAAGAAAACAAGTTAAATTCTGTTTTCAAAATAATAAAGACGCTACTTTATTATTACTAGGAGTTCAAAAGATTCAGCCGTGTAGCTTCTAAGTCCAACTTTGAAGACTACAACAGTAGGATTTTTAGAACTTCAGCGACAGAAAGGAGTAGAAGCAGATTCTGTTTTGACAAAGTCGCTACTTTGAATCAAAACAGGAAGAAAATCTGTTTTTTAAAACACAACTGTATGAATTCAAAACTGGTTCGAATTCACAACAGAAAATGTTTGGATTCTACACGAACGGTGTTTTTAAAAAATTTGTTTTAAGATTGTAGGAATCCGTTCGTGTAAAATTAAATTAAAACTTTATTAACTTGAATTACTGAAACAATTACAGAATAAAATGGAAGTACAATACAATTACAACTGAAAAATAGAAATACAAGAACAGAAAACTCGAACAGACGAAACTGTTCTTGGCTGAGGGTCGTGTTAGACACGGGTCCCTTAAAACAAATTTCGTGTCTCCCAGGAGAACACGTTTGTTTCCAGGATACAGCAGCCGCAAGCAGTTGCACTGCCGGTCTTGACTCCAACCCGAAGGTATACCTTGCTGCTTGTAGAAGATGTAGAATTCAGAGGGAGAGAACGAAATAGCTATGTAATTCGGTGTGTAGAATCTGCAATAGGAACCTCCTATTTATACTGCAAGTCTTGAAGAAACTGAAAAACAAATTTAATGGGAGAATTAAACTGCATTAAACGTCTTCAATGCACCTTAATTCGTCATTAAATTCTCAGTCAAACGCATTAACTATGTCAGTTTCGAATGCTGAAAACGTAACTGCACTGCAGACCTGTGCGCGCGCAAGACACACCGATGCGCGCACAGGTCTGCACCCTCATGCGCGGTGCGTCCATTTGGCTCACTGCCATGCGCGCGTGCGCCATACTCACTCAGGTCCATGCGCGCGTGTGCCACGTCACCTGTGAGCCTCTACGAGCACGCCACACAGTCGCGCCGTTTTGGCTCACTTAGGTGCGCCGCGCACGTCACATCAGGCCCATGCACCATGCGCGCCATGTGTACCCCGCGCGCGGACCCACCAGGGTCATGCGCATGCATGCCACATCACCAACCACTTGGTCCTTGCAACCCTTGTGTTCCACCACGCGCACGCGGTCAAAAATACAAAGGCGGCTCTCAAGCGGCTCGCGGCGATGCGTGCGAAGTGTAAAGTGCGCCATCAAAGCGCCACATTGCGCCTCATCGCCCACGCCACGCGCGCGCGCGCGAGTGCGAGTTAGGGTGCTCTGCACCCTTCGCGAGTACACTAGTGAGTGCTTCCATGAAACAATAAGGATGGAGAGTTCCCACTTAAATACCCCTTTAAGTTCCAACTCTCATCCGATGTGGGACAAGGTGCCACTTTCCCACTTTTTTCAGCATTTAAGTTTCAAACACCAAACTTTGAGCATCGATATCTCATTCATCTTAGCTCCGTTTTGGACGTGGTTTAGTTCGTTGCGAAGCCCTTCCGACATAGAACACAAACCCACAAATAAATATATAAAACCCGCTCATTTTATTATATTTATTTCTAGTCCAAAATAGGAAAAAAAACATTTTCCTATATTTGTGAAAAATGCTATTTTCACAAAATTTCCAACATTAACAACTTTCTAATCTATGTTCATGCTATTATTAACACCAAGTTAACTTAGCTATCGATTATCAAAGATACTTTATTCTTTCATTATGCAAGATCTAAGGGTTTTCATCTATAAGTGAAACCCGTTTCATCATATTACTAGGCGTTCATCCGAATACCTAATCTAATCAAGTTCTACATACAAACTAGTAGACAACACGATTTCATTTTGGCATTTTAACGAGCATCTTGTGGGCGAGATTTTTATGCATCTATCATCAAATTCATGGTTAACTATTAACCAAGTTTTAGCATCAAAATCAAGCCTCCATGTCTAGTGTACATGAACAACATCTAGAACTTATATCATAACATCAATTCTTCATAATTTTAACACTCTAATTCAAGTGTTCATCATATTATCATAAAACCCACTTAGCACATACATGATTAGTTAACCAAAACACTAATTCATGGCACCAATTCAACAAGTTTACATCTAGGGTTTGCTCCTAGACTTATACTCATGTCAATTTCAGTATAACATTCAACATTCTCATAAGAATTTCGTTTATGAATGTTCATCATAATTTCAAAATATCACCGAATAACAAAATTCAACATCCCTTGTGATCTCCTAACTTCGGTGATCATGAAATTAGTTAAAGCCCCAATTTTCTAGCTCGATTTCCCTTTCATTTGTTGAATTTTTGTGAGTTTAGGGTTTTTGAAGAGAACCCTTTTTCTTCTCCTGGATAGATCGACCAAACACACACACATGTGTGTGTTTTGGTGTTTATTTGTTTTAATTAAAAACATCTTTCATCTCTGCCCCTTTTAATCCCTCAAGTTTGAAAGTTATTTTAAAAGGTGCACTTATTCATATTGTCCCTTGTTATCTACTAACATTTAGTTAACTAGGTTATTTATTCCTAGTTACGTTACCCTTGGTTATGACCAACTCATGTTTATATATATATATATAATTTTATATTTTTGGGGTGTTACAGATGATTATGTTCAGCAGGTCTTACTTTTAACATCCAAGAACCATTCTTTTTTGAACATTTTCCTACCATTTCAAACGGCCAGTTAATATTTCTTGTGCTGGTTGCTTTACTTGAATCTTTAATTGATTTATACACACCACCACGATCAGACATAAGTACAACTTTAGACACTTAGCCATTATTCTCTTACGATCTTTTAGTGACAATAGCGTAACCAAGACTACGTCCGACATTTCTAACCCATTCCATCAACTCTTCACGAGACTTGAACACCTAAAAGTGAACTAATATTAGTTACGAAGTATGAAATATTAGGTGAACAAGTTATTTTTTTAGTAAGGCTTATAACTCTATATGTGAGATAAGTTATTAATAATGATAAAGTGGGGTTAAGGTGGATTCAGGGCCTAAGTTAAGAGACAAAATGTGGGTATTTGGCTAGTTCCAAAAAAAAAAAAAAAAAAAAACCTTCATAAGTTTGAAGATTGAGTTATGTTATTTGATAAATTAGGTTATATCTAGTCATAATAAAAATAGATGGTATGTGTATGTTTTAGTTACTATGAATGTTTATACTTATAAACTAAATTCTAAAAGCTAAAATGGGATTTTTTAAGTGTTAGTTCCTATGATAGTTAAATACCATTACATTAAGACCATAATTGTTGTTTTAATTTTTGCTTATTTGTCTATGTTTGAGGTTGATAATTGAGTAAATTGTTGCACATTTGTCATTGTTACTATAAAAAAAGAGTTAGTTCTTGTGCATTTGGCAAATTATTTAATGCTTGTTGTTGATTATGTTATGCACTAAATATATATATATATATATATTGATAGGATCGTTTTCACGACCAAACGAGTCGTTCAGAAGAGTTTTTACTCAATACGAGAGGCGGAAACAAACGTATCGAGTTGATTCAGCTTGAGATTCACTTTAACTGTCTTGTTTATTGATAAAAACACTTTTTACAGTGAGTAGACACTTCGGCAGCAGTTCGGCACTGAAACCGGAAAGTTACAAATGAAGAGGTCAAGGCACATATATATAGGCATGCCTATTCCGTGCGAAACAGCCCATACGAAATAGCCAGGTCATTTCGTACGAAATAGCCATAAACACAAATATCTCGTATTTCGTGCCCTGATCTATCTAATCTAACACAAGACTCGATACAAGACGAAGTCGACAGACATATGCACCAACAGACTCCCCCTTGGATGTCGACGAGTCTTCAGTACTAATCTTCAGCATGTCGAGTCTTCTGCCTTTATCAGTCTTCTCACTATTTCCAAAGTATCTGACACTGTAAAAATCTCGTTCTTCTCTCTTTTCCTCTCTTTTCCAGGATCTCAATCTGACTCTATCTTCTCTTGATCAGATCTCTTGATTCCTTAAGATCAACAGCATCATCAGCTAATCTCCCCCTTGAATGATGATCTACTAGCAGACTCCCCCTTAAATTGTTCCGGGATCATAATCTGACATAGCTTTTTGCTCTAGAATCTTGATCTGGCTCACACTCTGCTCAGGTGTTAGACACGGGGACCTGCACAAATCTTTACCTCACAATAAATTTCACAAATTTAAAATTTGACAAATTTATTCTCTGCTTACCACTTGTAGAAACAAATTCAAACATCATTTGATATAATATGACATTTCACAAATTATTTCAATCTTTTAACTTCACTTTTCATCTCAAACAAACTTACCCAACCTTGTTCATCTTGTTTAGCACTTGGAATTTTGAAAATCAGCTTTTCAACATCAGTTGTCGAAAATCTTTTTGATATTTCAAAAAAAAATTTATGCTAAAACACACTTAAAATCTTTTTGGATTTTTAGATTATAAAGAAAAGCAATAAAGAAATATGTGCAGACATTATTTTTGTGAGTGTAACACCTCGTAAAATCACGTCCAATGATGTATTGACACGTGTAATAAACCCTAATAAAGTCCAATGTTGAATTTAAGGGACTAATTTTTCGAAAAATCGAAAACTTTGATAATAAAAGGACTGGAAGTGTTAGCATACCTAAAATAAGTTTCCAAATAACCTCTCACGATGTTTATATTCACAAATGTGCCACTTGATGAATAAGTGTAGTCGTTTGCGTAATTAATTGAAAGTTTGCGCAATAAAGGGTTAAAAGCGTCAACATGTTAATTCTTACCTCTGAGTGACCTTCTAACAAACCGGGAGCTTAATAATATTTAATTATACTCTCGGGAATGCCAAATAATGGCCATCTAAGGTTTTTATGCCTATAAGTAAAGTTACGCGCAACTTTGCAAAGTTAGAGGGGCTAAAAGTGTCAATATGTTTAAATATACCTCTGAATGACCTTTTAGCGAACCCGAAGCATCGTGATGTTTAATAATACTTTCAAGAATGCCTAATATGGATTAGATAAGGCTTCAATGCTATTAAATGATGAAATGCACAAGTTTGCGCAATAGAGGGACCTAAAGCGTCAACTTTTGAATCTATGCCTTTCGGTGACTATCTAAGCGAACGAGAGCGTATTAATATTTAAGTATATTCTTGGGAAGGATAAATATGGGCCATGGAAGGATTGGATAACATTAAACGGCATTCCGCGTTACTTTGCGCAATTTAAGGACTATTTGCGTCAAACTGTAAAAGTATGTCGATTCGTATGGTAACGGACCTTCCGGAAAGTGTCCATGAGTTAAACATGCCCTAATTATCATTTCTATAGCTTATATATTGGCTTAGAGGTGTTTGGTGCGCAAAAATAAACTTTTATGTCATGCAGGGACTAAAAGCGTCAAAAAGTGCACAAGTTTACACTTTTGCGCATATCTCGCATTCTGAGCATCCCCGGACACCCAAAAATTTATGTAAGCACTAAAATATTTTATTTTAGTGATCTCCTTGATAAAATTCCATTCGTCGCGTAGTTTGGACCGTTTTTCGCGTCCGTTCGTGTTTCGTCGTAATTAGACGCACAACGTGACCGTACGACCAAACGAACCGACATCCGACATGTTTTTGAGCATGTTTCATGTCCCCTATGTTAAGGCATCATTGTGGAACCTTGAAGATGGCTTAACGGACTTTAAACGTGTCAGAAATGACATTTAGCATATACGGGGACTGAATCTGTAAATTCAGCAAGCTGTTTCTGATCTTAACAGCCCTCAAAAGTTGTTTTAGACCTGTAACCATCTGATTCAGAGGTCAGAAGGACTAAATATGTCTTTTTATAAGATGTACGGGTTTATAAAGGGCTGTTATATGCAGATATGTACTCACGGGGACTGATGTTGCACATCTGGAACTTTGTTTGCTGTTGTGGACCTACACAAAATGCAGAATAGCTGGTAACAGCCTGTTACATGCTGTTTTCATGTCCAATCTGTTTCCAACACCCACAAAATCGATACTAGGGGCTTGCCCACAGAATTTTCAGACCTCTTGACATCTGTTTTGATCAGATTACCCCTCCCGATACTTGTCGCGATCTCGTGAGGTCCCGAAAACTATATAAAGGAGGTAAGTTCACTTGATACTTCACTTGCAAGACCACTTCTGGAGCTTCTCTGATCAACCTCAGGCTTCCTAGTGCTCTCTAAGCTTAATTAGGACTATTGTAAGTATTCCTAACCCCTTCTAAATCGTTCTAGCTTAGTTAATTAAGCAAAAGTCAAACCATCGTAATTTAAGTTTGACTTCGGGATTAAGTGAAATTTGCTCAGTCATTTCTCTAATTGAAAGTACCTACAAGTAGGTATTTATGTGGGTAACAAACCCTTAAAAGGGTATTTTCAGATTCCCACTCTAACTATGCTAATTGTCGAGTCAAAGCATACTTTAAAAAGTCAACAGAATGATTATTTGCAAGTTTAAGCATAATTAGCAATGTAGGGTACATGCAACCTGTTTGATCATTAAAATAACATGGTAATTAATATAAGAACATGTCTCAACATGTTCAACTTGACAATTTTCAGTATAAACCCGAATCGGAATCAAAAGTCGCATAAATTGACTTTTGCTTTGACTATCAGTTCTGATCCGTTTATGCATGTTTGAGATCTGCCTTAGAGCTTATTTTGGACCAGGTTTCATATAAGTATAACTCTATGAGATTATACAATTTGGTTCATTACTTATCCGATTCATATGCATGTTTCCGATTAATGCTTAAATGTTGACTATTATGCCCTTTTGACTATAAAACGTGATTTTTTGAAAAAGTGAAAAAGTAGAAACCTTAATTACTGATTTATAAACTTGCACCTAAAATTTGACATCAGTTTGAAGTCTAGATTAGAAGTTATGCTCATTAGCGTAATTTGAAAGCTTTATGTTACTTAAACTGTGTAATTAGCGTATAACCTATTTAAACCCACTTTTTGATATCAAACTTTTTACCCACTGATGTAATATAATATTTTGGGATTTTTGAAGATTTTTATTTAATTTTTGGCTGAGCATAACATAGGTCTCTAAGTTTAATTCGGTTAATACCGATTTTGCCCTTTTAAGCCATAAAATGAGTTTTACAAATCCTTTTGACCCCAAACCTTTTTCTACTGATTTTATTTGTTAAACAAAATATTTTGAGCCTTCTGGAATTATAAAAATATCAGCTTTCCTTTAAAAACCCGGTAATGGCTCCAAATCGCCTTTTTAAGCGTTTTAACGCATAGTATGTACTAAAACTATATTAAACATATAAGGTTGATACCTACTGATGTTTTTAGTATATTTTGAGATAATAACAGTAAGTAAAAGTTTTTGAACCCAGGTTTCCAGTTTTGACCTTTTAAGCCCTTGTGAAATTACCAAAATACCCCTAAGGTGCATAGTTTGGTTTTAAATGATAAGTTTCACATATGGGTCATACCCTACTGTTATAACATGCTAAATTAAATGTATTTGCTGTATAAATCAGACCTGTAACTCAGATTACAAATTTAACTCTTTTATAATCTTTTAAATGACCAAAATGCCCTTATGAGGCGTAAATTGAGTTTAAATTCGTATGGGGCATAATAGAAGATATCTTCTGATAGTATAACATATTTAAGGCATATTATCTCAGGAAACTTGCATATGACTCTTATGGTTACCCGTAATGCTCTTTTCGCGTTCGGTTCGGTTTATGTAACTAGTTTGCATAAATTGACCGAAACGGGTCAAACCTTATCATTTTTATCTCAAAATCCAGAATGTGTTTAGTATACCCATATTATACAAGTCTTCAAACTTGTCGGGTCTAAATCACATTCTATCCGGTCTTCGCTTAATCGTGCGTTTGAACCGTATCGTCCTTAAAGTTAACCGGTCTAAGCTTAGGCTTAATTAAAGACCCGTTAGGAATCTAATAGGTTATTAAAAACCTTCGTTCCAGATTTAGGAGCCCAGTAAAAGCTATCTGTACTTGCTTGGTGGTATACGGCTGGGATTGAATTTATATTTAGCTCAGGTAAATACTTTTAACTTATTTTCCCTATACGGGCTTGGGTTACGGTATATAGAATACCGCTTGATCGAGCATCAAATCTTACATCCTTGGGTGGTTAATTGAATAATTTGATCGGCTCGTTTAAACAGTCTTGTTCACTTAAAGCCTTTGGGGGGTTAATGACCATGTCCCGGATATCCCTGGCATCATTTTACGAAATGGCCACGACCTGAGCACGGGGTGTAGGCGTACACCTGTCAGTGTATAACTCAATATTGTGGTGGGTCTATTGATCTTTAACCCGGACAAGATCCGGGCTACTGAACGCACAAGTAACATGTAATTCGTTCACAAGATTATAATATTATATAATTATCCCAAGTTATAAAATGTTTTGTGCCACGTGCATTCAAATCAATTTTCAACCCTTTTCAAAATGAGTCAGTTAAATTGTATTTACCAGTGTAAACTGACGTATTTTCCAAAAGGTTAAGTGCAGGTACTACTCGTAATAGGCTGGCTGTCTTCTAGCGTCCACAATAAGTCTTGCAAGCTTGGATGCCTTAAAGTCTGTTGAACAAATGATTCATTTTATTTTTTTTATGATCCGCCTGTGGATCCTTTACATTCCGTTTGTAATACTTGATATTACTTTATATCGGTTTGTAATATATTTATCTTTTGCTTCCGCTGTGCATTTAATTATTGTGTTGTTTGACTATGATGATATCAACTACGTCACTATACTCCCCACCGGGCCCACCGGTGACACGTAGAAAATTTGGGGTGTGACAGGTTGGTATCAGAGCCAACATTGAGTGAATTAAACACTAGCCCTTAGTGTTTAATCTTGTTGGTGCATTCATCTGTCGTCTTCGTCTTATGTCGAGTCTCGGTTCGTTGCAAAGCTGTTCAAGCATGATGTCATGATGACATCATCAAAGTGACATCATCATGACATCATTACACAAGAGACAAAAGCATTTATTATGAGAAGTGGCTGATTTCGTTTATTATTGCATTTGATGATTTCGTTCATTTGTCAGATGTGATTTCGCTTATATGTCAGATGTGATTTCGCTTATATGTCAAGAAGGGATTTCGCTCATGTGGTCATGTACACATAAGCGAAATCACAACATCTATAAATAGGTCACATAAGCGAAATCAGGAAAGAGTTAGAGGTGTGTTCTTCCGGTGAGCCACGAAGTGCTGCCGAAGTGTTGATTTGATTGTAAACGTCATTCAGATTAATAGAATCAACATATTAAAGTGAATTCTCGCTGAATTGTACTCGGTTTGTCTGTTTCCGCCGTTCAAACTGAGATAAACTCTTCTACGTGACTCGTTTAGGTCCGAAATCGATCCTACAATTGGTATCAGAGCCAGTGAAGAAGAGTTCTACACAATTCAGCCGATAATTCTGTTTCTACACTATTCTTTTCCGAAAAATTAAAACTTTTTACGGTCAGAATCAGTTTAAATTCACACAGTGTGCTCGGAATCATGAAGTAACAAATCCTTGAAAGTTTCAAAGTTGAAATCGACCTAAAACCTTGGATTTTTGAGATTTCGCTCATACGGACTCGTAAATTTGATGATGTCAGCAACTATTTGATCTTGATTTCGCTTTTTAGTCACAAAGTTTGTCAGATGATTTCGCTTTTGTGGACGATTAAAAAGTGATTTCGCTCATGTGAACAATTTAATTTCGCTTTTGTGAACATAAGATTTCGCTCTTGTGTCAGTTTGCACAAGGTGTTCAGAATCATTTGAGTTTGCATGTGATATTATTGTTCCATTTGAAAAGTCAGACATCATGTTACAGTTTTTCACGAGAATATTGCATTGGGTTATGTGATACATAAATCGAGATTGTCGGTTTGCATGAAAAAGATAATAACGTGTGTCAGTTGGTCTCGTGAATGCTTGGTTCAAGAATAGCATGTGATTTTAATTTGTTGGCTATTAAAAGTTTGCATGTGAGGTTTGAAGTTCACTACATTGTTGTCGTCCACTGAGATTTGAGAAGTGATCAGTATCATTTATGGTTTGCATGTGAAATAGTGTTGGATTTATCCAAAATCAGAATTCATGTGATCACAGTTATCGATTTGACAAGAATTTAGTAAACGATATTGGTTTTCGGCCCAAGTTTCAAGACCAAGCAGCCCATGTGATTGAGTTTGTTGTCTAGAAAGTATCAATTCAACGTCAGTGCATGTGCTTATGATTCATCATTTTAACGGTCCAATTAGAATGAATATATTGAAGTGATCGGCCCAATCAGTTTAGTTGTTTTAAAGTTTCTTGGTCAAATTGAAATCCATTGAGATCAACAGTGTACATGTGTTTTGTGTTATCGACCCAAGTTCACTATCATTAGCGGCTCAATTAAAGAGTTTTGAAAAAGAACAGTGTTGGACATTGTTTGAAGTCTTTGGTTCAAGTGTCATCATTATTTCAAGATCATTCATTCAGTGGTATTTTACAAAGTGATCCTAGTTCATTGGAAAAGTCTATTTTGTGAACATTTGACATCGAAACATGGATTTTGAAGAATTATTGGCGTATATGAATTATGAATCTCAGCAATATATTTCGATAAAGCAAGAAGAAGAAACAGTCTCAGCAAAAGAAGTTGTTGAAAAAGTTCCAGTTTTTGATCATTCGTCTGATGAAGAGGGTGACAAGTATGAAGAAGAAATCCAAAGACTTGAAAATCTTAAACAACAACTTCCATCTGATCAACGTAGTGGAAAGTTATTTTATGCCGATAAAATTGAAAAGTTGAAAGAAAAACAAGATGCAAAAAGAAAAAATCAAAAGGCAGTTATTGTTAAAGAAGAGATCAGAGCTGAGCAGATTGAACAAGTTCCATCGGTCAAGGTTGAGAAAGTAGAATCTGAAAAACATGTATCTGTGAATCCTGAATCAGAGTCAAAGAAAGAGGTTGCAGAAGACGCACCTATCTTTGATCATTCACCAGAAGAAGAGAGTAAGGATGAAAGTGTTCATGAGGAAAAGGAACAGGTTGAAAATATCTCATCTTTAAACGTTGAGACAAAAGTTGATGATAAACATATTCTTGTTTTGCTGAAAAATTGTGAGATGTTGACATTTGTAAATGATAAACTCTTGAAGGATGTTGAGAGTTTGTCATTAGAAAACAAAAATCTAAAAAAATCAGAAAATGTTTTGAAAAATCAAATTCACAATTTGGAAAAAGAAAAAGAAAAAGTTTTTGAAAATGAAAAAGCAAAAATTGAGAAAGATTTTCAAAGTCAAATAAAAAATTTAGAAGATGAGAGAGATTTGTTTGGTAAAAACAATCTTGAAAAACAAATTGCAATCAATTCTCATCTTGAAAAGATTATTCGACTTGAAAAGGAAGCAGAGTGTGCTCAAAAGAAAATCAAGGAATGGGAAGAAAAGTTGAAGGTGTTTGTGAATACTTCAGCTATTCCTTGCCCAAAACCTGTTAATTCAGTTCCAATAAGTGACAATGTCACAAACTTTGACAAAGTCAAAGTTGAAGATTGTGATGAAAAATCTGATAATGAAAAAGAAAAAATTGACAAAAAGAATTTATTTTTGAAGTTAAAAGAAAAGTTTCAAGAAACTATTCTACAATCAACTGAAAAGGGAGAATGCTCTAAGCAAAAACCTTTGAAGAAGAAAGTGGAACAAAAACAAAAAGAGAAAATTTTGAAAAATGTTCAAAAAGAAAATAAAAGTTCATCAGATCAATCATCCAATCGCAATCAAAAATTACAAAAAGTAAAAAATGAAAATTCAAAAATTGTTGGTAATGAGTGGTGCAGGTCGGACCACAGTGCTCAAAAGTCAAATCCAGCATACAAGAGGAGCAAGGATTATCACCAAGCCAAACAGTGCTTTGATCTAAATGTTTGGACTGACAATGGTGATTGGTACGATAACAGAGTGTGTTACCGATGTGGTTATCAAGGACACATTGCTGTTAACTGCCAGAGTTGGAGATTTGAGTCAAGGAGATGCTTTAACTGTAACATCATTGGCCATATTGCTAGAGATTGCTCAATGAGATCAATGAGAAGATCGAGGGCTGAATCTCAGAAGCAGGTGAAGAAATCAGTCAATGTCAAGCCCAAAGAACAGAAGGTTCAAGAACCTGAAGTTCAAGAAAAGAAAGTGAAGCTTTCACAGGGGCAAAAAGACAGACTGAGGAAGAAGAGGAAGAAAGCGAGAGAGTATCTAGAGAAGATTTTGTCCTCGGATACAACTGGTAAAGCAGATAAAAGTTCTGATAAATCGTCTTGCTCGCCAAAGAATGACAAATCAAGCAAAACGCATTCATCAGATACAAATATGAGGACGAAAGAGGGAAAGAAGAAGAAGAAAGTTTTTGGTGATGAATTTGTTTCTTCGGAAACAAAGGAGCCACATGTCGGCGATGAATCTGGCTCATCAAAGTCAGACAAGCCACGTTCAGGCGATGAATCTGGTGTGGTAAAGCTAGAAGAGCCATGTGTTGAGGTAAAAAGTAGTGATTCCGGTTTGACAATGAATGATGAAAATTTTCCATCATTGTCAAATGGAATTTCAAAAGCACCCAAGGACCGTCTTTAAATGAAAAACCTGACTTGCCGGAGTTCCCAGGTTGGTAAGCGTGGAACATGAAACGACACATTTCTTGAGAAATTTCACTCTGGTGATTTTTCGTCTTACAAGTGGTAAATCAGGGACATTAAGTTGTACTTGATTTTCTACAAGTGATATTTGAAGTTTGATCTTAAAAATGTTAGTTTTTTACAAATGGTTGAAGAGAACAAAGTGATGAAAGATCCCCGAATTTGTGAAATGACACACTAAACTTATTTTCCGGAAAAATCATTTTGATTAAAACAAACTTAAGTGTTTTGAAATCACTATGGGAAAATAGTTTTGTTGTGAGGGGGAGTTCTGATTGTTTATGCCAGGTGGATGGAGAATTGAAGTGATTCTCATCATGTTGTCAAGTTTGTATAGCTTGTTTTCAAATTTTCCCAGAAAATCAAAATTGAGACATATTTTGATTTTAGGGGAAGTAAAAATTTTAAAAAATTAGAAAATTTGAAAATGTCAAAAACATTGAAAAATTTAAAAATGAGTTTTGCTGAAACAAGAGGAAATGATAGAAAATCAGTGGACTATCACAGCATTCTAGAGAAATGTAAAGTCAAAATGTGATAAACGGTCTCACTAAAGATGTGACGATAGGCTCAGCTAGACTAGTAGATTTGCGATAACGATACAAACTTAAATGAAAAAGCCTAGTTCTAGTGGGAAACACGGTTGAAAGCATAGTACTTAGTTTTGTCCTTCTTGATTGTGTGCCTACTCAGTAATCGCTGATTGTCGAAAGACATAAAACTGGTTAAGTTTGTGAACTTTCACAACTTTGCTGAAAAGTCGCTGTGATTGTGCATTTCATTTTGCAAAAATTTAAACTTGTCTTATTTCTTTATTTTGTTTAAGCATCAGACATCCTCTGCGTATACGTGAGTATCGACCTGGATGTTGTTGCCTAAACGTTCTGCTTTATTTTCTTTGGTGTTTCGTTTAAGCTTTGGACCTCCTCTGCGTATACGGGAGTATCGACCTGGTGGTTAAAGCCTAAACAACTTCAACTTGTTTTATTTTTCTTATTTTGTTTAAACATTGGACTTTCTCTGCGTATACGGAAGTATCGACCTGATTGTTAATGTTTAAACATTCTGCTTTGTTTTTGCACAAATCACAGTCGATAAAAGTTTAAAGGCATTACTTGAGTTAGTGTATTGCATGATGAGGGGATATGCTGAGATCGTGGGGTCCATAAGAACTTAGTGCTATCTTAATATACCTTAACGTATCGGTAAGCAGATTGAAAGTTTTTAGATTGAGCTTAAAAGGACAAACATATCGTCAATCTACGTGAATCGTTTAAAACTGAAAATGTTTAAAGCTTAACGGTGCTAGTGATACGTCTCAAAAACTGATATGATCCTCTTACGCAAACTCACAAAAATATTGTTTGTAAATATTTCTTTACTGCATTTCTTTCTATTCAAAAATTCAAAAAGATTTTTGACAACTGATGTTGGATAGCTGATATTCAAAATTCCAAGTGCTAAACAAGATGAACTGGTTTGGGAGTGTGTGTACTGAATTGAAAAATTTTGATTTAAGAAAGAAATTGAGTTTTAGTTAACCAGGGTCATTAATTTGAACTTGACGTAACTATTTCCAGTAAGTTTTTCTTATTGATTTAAGTAAAAACTTATGTGTTTGTGAGAAGATTGTGCAGGAGATGAGCTGATCAGAGATAAAGCCAGGGATTGATCTCTAGGTGATAGCTAATTCCAGACAGCGATCCTATCATGATGAGAGGGGGAGTCTGACGAGGTTAGAGCCAAAGAGAAGATCCTGGTATATGCTAAGAAAGAAAAGAGACTGATAAAGACTGAAGATGCAAAGACTCGACACTTAAGACTCGTCAACATCTGAGGGGGAGTCTGTTGGTGCATTCATCTGTCGTCTTCGTCTTATGTCGAGTCTCGGTTCGTTGCAAAGCTGTTCAAGCATGATGTCATGATGACATCCTCAAAGTGACATCATCATGACATCATTACACAAGAGACAAAAGCATTTATTATGAGAAGTGGCTGATTTCGTTTATTATTGCATTTGATGATTTCGTTCATTTGTCAGATGTGATTTCGCTTATATGTCAGATGTGATTTCGCTTATATGTCAAGAAGGGATTTCGCTCATGTGGTCATGTACACATAAGCGAAATCACAACACCTATAAATAGGTCACATAAGCGAAATCAGGAAAGAGTTAGAGGTGTGTTCTTCCGGTGAGCCACGAAGTGCTGCCGAAGTGTTGATTTGATTGTAAACGTCATTCAGATTAATAGAATCAACATATTAAAGTGAATTCTCGCTGAATTGTACTCGGTTTGTCTGTTTCCGCCGTTCAAACTGAGATAAACTCTTCTACGCGACTCGTTTAGGTCCGAAATCGATCCTACAAATCTCAATGACACAGTAGCACATTCCTTGACCTTCTGAGTCTAGACTTAACTTAGGAATATTCTCAACCCTAATCTAGAATTTTTTCTTCCAAATTTTATTGGATACGTCGCCAAGCGAAGAAGCCGTAATAGGAATTCTCCACGTCTAGAGCCTTGAAATGCTGAGCTTCGTACCGCGACCAGGATGAAACGTGCAACCAAGGAGAAAGCATTCAGGAATTGAATGAAGAAGAAACTCCTTTGCTGAAGATCGTTTCCTCAATAGTCCTTATAAGGACATATTTATCTTTTCAGTCCCTTCGAGGACAACATTATTCCTTTCAAGTCCCGCTTAGGGCAACTTTATACCTTTATTTTTATAGTGGAATGATTAAGTTTAAACTTTCATTCTAAACATGAAATAAGAAATAAATGAAAAATAACATTCTTTTTATAAGATCTACCATTATAATAAAATGGCAAAAACTAAAAGGACAAGACCTAGCTTCGGGTCATATTAAGACCGGCCAAGATGGCAGTTCCTCAATTTAGATTCAGATCCCTATTAACAGTTCAATTTAGAAATTTTTCTGCGATAAATATTAAAAGAATCTTAAAAGTGAAACCTAGCCTGAGTGTCATTATAAAGACCTGGCCAAGATGGTAAGACCTGTTTAAAAGATTCGTATCCCAGTTAACATCTGAAAACATGTTAACACTCCCGGCAGATGTGATTCGTTGGAAATCACACACGTTATTAAGGATTCTTCAAAAGATTCCTAACCCAGTTTAATGATCTCTGAATCCTGGGTTTACATCATCAATTAAGATGATCATATTTTAACCATACGTGGTAATATAGTGCCTACGGGCCTTGCTCATTTCTACATGAGCCAAAATACAGTGATAGCTATGACTCCCTGTCAGAAAAAGGTAATGAACTAGGTTCAAACCTCAAGGCTTTGATTCTCTGAAATCCTAGCTTATAAATTATAAATGTCCTTGTGACTAGGCCTATTGTGCCAGAGTTCCTTCATGCTCTGATTCTCAGAAATCATAGCTTATAATTTAAAAGTGTCCATGTGACTAGGCCTTTGTGCCACCTTAATATCTGTAATGTTTTATAACTAGGATAAATTATAATGCCTCGATTCTCAGAAATCATGACTTATAAATTAAACTTGTCTACTCGACTAGGCCATTTGTGCTATTACTAACTTATAAATTAGGATTTATGATAAAAATCCTGAATAAAATAAATATTATTCCTTTTCTGTTAAGTATATGTATTAAAAGGGAATCTTAAAAGGTTTGACCAAGCTTGAATGTCATTGAAGACCTAGCTAAGATGGTAAAACCTGTTTAGAAGAGATTCAGATCCTGATTAACACTTGAAAACGTGTTAACACTCCCGACAACAGTAATGCGATAAAATCACGCTTGTCATCTCTATATTAGGAACTTCCAAACCCCTTATTTAGCCTATATAATCAATGGGAATCATGGCTGATAAACATCGAACATGATGTACACATCTAAACATCCACCCGGGATGTATACCTACGGGCAAAGATGCATACATGAAAAAGATAGTTTTATTTCATAACTTCTTGTCAAAACAATGAATTATGAAATTTTCCGATCCAAAGGAATCATTGATTATGTTTTAAAATTTCCCTAGTGACAAGGCATCTGTGCCATCGAAAAGTCCTTTGGAACAAGTCGTTGTGCTATATAAGATGTCAGTATGACATTGACAGTCGTGACTTATGTCCCCTGTCTAGTAAATATGAAGGATTATATTCCGTTTAAACGCCAAAGATGGTTTATTTAAAAACTTAGGCAAAACATAATCAAATAAATCAAATACTATATGTTGGCCCATATGGTTTATTCGCACCATGGCTACTTAATTATCAAGTTCGACAATTCGCTATATAATTAAACCAATTTATTACTACTGGGTTTGTAACCTTCAAAGCCTCACCATGGCTGACTCCTCTGAAGCTTACAATCGTCTAGTTGATCAGAATGATGATGCAAGACTGAATTTAACGAGCACCGAGTTACAGGCTATGATAGATACAGCCGTAAACAACGTTGTGGACCGTGTGTTGAAGGATCATAAGCGAAAGTGCGATGATACCCCAAATAAATGTTGTAAAAAGGGTAAGACCGGTTCGAACTATAACCAGTCCAAGCCAAAGGAGGCAAAACCCAAATGTAAAACCTGCAAGAAGAAGCACTTTGGAAAATGTTTCTATGAGCGGACCGGGGGATGTGTCATCTGCAAGGAGATGGATCACAAGACCCATGAGTGCAAGGACTTGAAGGACGCCACATGCTATGATTGTGGCGAGAAGGGGCACATAGATACCCGTTGCCCAAAGAAGGCAACTAAAGGGAAATGCACTCCGGAGTCACAAGCTAGGCCATGTGGATTTGTAACAAGAAAGGGCACAAGACCTTGGAGTGCCAAGACATAAAGGACGCAACCTGCTATGGTTGCAATGAAATATGGCACATCAAGACAAATTGCCCAAATAAAACCAAGAAGCCTGGGGAGGCTAAGAAGACCAAAGCTGGGAGCTCTCAAATGGACGCTCAAGAGGCTATTCAGGATGACAATGTCACAACAGGTACTTTCTTTATCAATAACGCTCATGCTAGAGTATATTGATTCAGGTTCAGATAAATCTTTCGTAGACAATAGATTTTGTAAATCATTAAATCTGCCAGTTAAAACTCTAAGCGTTAAGTATAAAGAAAAATTGGTCGATAGTACCTCAGAGACTACTTCAGCAATATTAGATGGATGTTTTATATCCATTAGGAATCATTCGTCCGATGTCCTAGTTTCCGTTAAAGTATAAGGACTCAATATAGTGATAAAAATCGATTGGTTGTCTTGAAAATCAAGCCCATATTGTGTATAGTAAGAAACAAGTAGTTATCAAGACTCCTTATGAGACAACCCTCATAATTACATGTATCCGTACGTTTAATTAATATTAAACAACATAAAAAAATGGTGGAACCGGCCGTCCCCGGAATCGAACCTGGGTCTAGGCCACACCCTTTCGCGCGCCTAGCCAACCGAGCTAGGTGCCTAGTTTGTGAAATTTCTATTTTGATTGAATATAAGCACATGTGCAATAACTTCCTTACTTCTTACTATAAGTCACTTACTTATCCTCCTTATGTTGACTAAGTATTAGAATCCAAGATTTTACCTCTATGTTTTGGTTACTCTTGGCTTGCTTATGTTGACTAAACACTAGAAAGGATGAAGTAGAAACCATTAAGTATATCAGTGGTTATACTAGAAAGAACATGGTAAGGTATACATCACAATCATTCGATGGTAATACCCTTGATTAGTGAGGACATTAATGAAATCCACAAGAAAGATCCTCTTATACATTATGGGATGGTCCAAGTTTTAAGGATCTTATTAGAAAACCTATTATACGCGTCACGGAATAGGAAAAGATTGAGTAATAATTTTCCGACTCCCCCATAAGATTTATAAACTATCGGCAGTGTGCTGCAGACCTTGGTTCATTGATGGAAATAGTGCTCTTATTCGGTTAACCTAGAATTTAAGCATAATGCACTATATATATAAATATATTATGATTTAGCATCGGCAATAAGAGGGCACATTAAGATTTCAAAGCCTGCTTATTATGAATCCATTATGGATCCACCTCAACTACTCACGTTTTATAGATTAAGAAATAACCAGTCGAGGCCGAGATTGCCCTACAATTTGTCAAAGGTTTTATAGCTAAGTTTAAAAGGTTTAAGAATGGAGGCGTTTAGCCCTCCTGATGTTTGATTAGAGGCAGCTCACATTAATAATGACACCAGATAAATCCATTATGGTGATTTTATGGCCAGGAGTTACGTTTGGTTGCAGGTACTGCTAAGTCTCTCATAAAACCATAAGCTTAGCAAACTTTTAATCTTTCTCGTAAGAACCCCAGATAGTAAGTGTAAGGTAAAACTTACAGGCAAAAACATAAGAACCATTTCTTCTGTTCCTGTTAGAAATCTCTAATCATGGAATTCTAGGAGTACCCTCTCTCTAGAAGAAGTGCGTCAGCATGTGTAGTCGATATATCTTGATCTCTATCGATTGCGAATACCAAATGGTATGATAAAAGCGCCACATGAGGATTGGTGTATCTTAATATGTTCCATAGATTGCTTCCATGCCTGATCAGTATGGAGGTTTAATGCATGGAACCGCAAAGATATTCTAATAGTCATATGGTACTAAAGTCAACTAGTGGTATTCAAGGAAGATATCCAGAATGGGATTGCCAAAGTAAATGTTCCCGAGTAAGGAATTCATGGACTTGTGACATAAATGTGTCACTTATCTGACATAGAATATGACAGATGAACTGGAACCTGAGATTTGGAAAATCTCTGTAACCTCATTGTATCTTGATTACCCTGTGTACCTCCTGAGAGGCAGGTAGAATTAAGATTTATATCCCATTTAGGGTTGTATTCTTATGAAATCTCCAAGACAGCTAGTGCCATTATTGGAAGAATCAAAACCCCAATTAAATAAGTTTTGAAAATAAAGAATTCATATAGCCTAACCCTATATTCTAAGAATTCGGTATTGTTAATTAAGAAAGACGGTTCATTTTGCTTATGCATTGAATACCGCAACCCAAATTAGGCAACAATTAAGAATTTCCATCAGCTGCCCAGGATCGTCGATTTGTTCGACTAACTGTGAGGATTAACTATCCCTTAAGATTAGTTTTAAGTAATGGTTGGAATAACCATTTCACATTGAGATAAGCTTTTCTATAATAGTTGATGTATAAGTATCAAGGCTGCTCCTTTGGAGACCTTGCTTAGATGGAATGTTGAATACCTATTGTTAAATAGAAGATTGGTACGTCCAATCATCAGGATCTAAAAATTGCTTTGGAAACAACGAATTGGATCATACAAATCCATGATCATCTGTAAGATTGCCAGTTTTGGCAGAAAGTCAATGATTAATGAAAATAGCAACCCTCCTAAGTCCTTGTTAAGGAATAAGGTTCAACAAAGATATCACTCTGGAAGGGTGTGCCAATTTGTTAATTACCAGACTAGTTAAGCTCTGAATATATAAAATCATTCGAAGGAATCGAATGTATCAAGATCAAATAACTTATGAGCTAAAACCTATCTAAGGAGCGTGGCGGAGCTTGCAATGTATTACACCCTAAGGATTAAAGGATATGTTTCGCCAATAAGTCAAGAAGCACTATCACATAACGGTTGGCAGACTTGTGATATAATGATAAACCTGTATCGAATGCGGATCGACAGGCTAAGAAACCTCAAAAAGGATACATGAACCTATTATATAGAGGTCAAATTGGGAGCTTGGAGAGACTCCAGATATGCTATAGAAGTTAAGTCGGTTATGTGACAAAAAGTACTTCCAGCATTTTAGCAAATCTCGAGGTCGAGATTTCTTTTAAGGGAGTGAGGATGTAACACCTCGTAAAATCACGTCCAATGATGTATTGACACGTGTAATAAACCCTAATAAAGTCCAATGTTGAATTTAAGGGACTAATTTTTCGAAAAATCGAAAACTTTGATAATAAAAGGACTGGAAGTGTTAGCATACCTAAAATAAGTTTCCAAATAACCTCTCACGATGTTTATATTCACAAATGTGCCACTTGATGAATAAGTGTAGTCGTTTGCGTAATTAATTGAAAGTTTGCGCAATAAAGGGTTAAAAGCGTCAACATGTTAATTCTTACCTCTGAGTGACCTTCTAACAAACCGGGAGCTTAATAATATTTAATTATACTCTCAAG
This sequence comes from Helianthus tuberosus, assembly GCA_030545235.1. Classification (NCBI taxonomy): domain Eukaryota; kingdom Viridiplantae; phylum Streptophyta; class Magnoliopsida; order Asterales; family Asteraceae; genus Helianthus; species Helianthus tuberosus. The sequence goes on from CM060444.1 coordinate 159,426,670, forward strand.
AATGCCAAATAATGGCCATCTAAGGTTTTTATGCCTATAAGTAAAGTTACGCGCAACTTTGCAAAGTTAGAGGGGCTAAAAGTGTCAATATGTTTAAATATACCTCTGAATGACCTTTTAGCGAACCCGAAGCATCGTGATGTTTAATAATACTAAAAGCGTCAAAAAGTGCACAAGTTTACACTTTTGCGCATATCTCGCTTTCTGAGCATCCCCGGACACCCAAAAATTTATGTAAGCACTAAAATATTTTATTTTAGTGATCGCCTTGATAAAATTCCATTCCTCGCGTAGTTTGGACCGTTTTTCGCGTCCGTTCGTGTTTCGTCGTAATTAGACGCACAACGTGACCGTACGGCCAAACGAACCGACATCCGACATGTTTTTGAGCATGTTTCATGTCCCCTATGTTAAGGCATCATTGTGGAACCTTGAAGATGGCTTAACGGACTTTAAACGTGTCAGAAATGACATTTAGCATATACGGGGACTGAATCTGTAAATTCAGCAAGCTGTTTCTGATCTTAACAGCCCTCAAAAGTTGTTTTAGACCTGTAACCATTTGATTCAGAGGTCAGAAGGACTAAATATGTCTTTTTATAAGATGTACGGGTTTATAAAGGGCTGTTATATGCAGATATGTACTCACGGGGACTGATGTTGCACATCTGGAACTTTGTTTGCTGTTGTGGACCTGCACAGAATGCAGAATAGCTGGTAACAGCCTGTTACTTGCTGTTTTCATGTCCAATCTGTTTCCAACACCCACAAAATCGATACTAGGGGCTTGCCCACATAATTTTCAGACCTCTTGACATCTGTTTTGATCAGATTACCCCTCCCGACACTTGTCGCGATCTCGTGAGGTCCCGAAAACTATATAAAGGAGGTACGTTCACTTGATACTTCACTTGCAAGACCACTTCTGGAGCTTCTCTGATCAACCTCAGGTTTCCTAGTGCACTCTAAGCTTAATTAGGACTATTGTAAGTATTCCTAACCCCTTCTAAATCGTTCTAGCTTAGTTAATTAAGCAAAAGTCAAACCATCGTAATTTAAGTTTGACTTCGCGATTAAGTGAAATTTGCTCAGTCATTTCTCGAATTGAAAGTACCTACAAGTAGGTATTTATGTGGGTAACAAACCCTTAAAAGGGTATTTTCAGATTCCCACTCTAACTATGCTAATTGTCGAGTCAAAGCATACTTTAAAAAGTCAACAGAATGATTATTTGCAAGTTTAAGCATAATTAGCAATGTAGGGTACATGCAACCTGTTTGATCATTAAAATAACATGGTAATTAATATAAGAACATGTCTCAACATGTTCAACTCGACAATTTTCAGTATAAACCCGAATCGGAACCGAAAGTCGCATAAATTGACTTTTGCTTTGACTATCAGTTCTGATCCGTTTATGCATGTTTGAGATCTGCCTTAGAGCTTATTTTGGACCAGGTTTCATATAAGTATAACTCTCTGAGATTATACAATTTGGTTCATTACTTATCCGATTCATATGCATGTTTCCGATTAATGCTTAAATGTTGACTATTATGCCCTTTTGACTATAAAACGTGATTTTTTGAAAAAGTGAAAGAGTAGAAACCTTAATTACTGATTTATAAACTTGCACCTAAAATTTGACATCAGTTTGAAGTCTAGATTAGAAGTTATGCTCATTAGCGTAATTTGAAAGCTTTATGTTACTTAAACGGCGTAATTAGCGTATAACCTATTTAAACCCACTTTTTGATATCAAACTTTTTACCCAATGATGTAATATAATATTTTGGGATTTTTGAAGATTTTTATTTAATTTTTGGCTGAGCATAACATAGGTCTCTAAGTTTAATTCGGTTAATACCGATTTTGCCCTTTTAAGCCATAAAATGAGTTTTACAAATCCTTTTGACCCCAAACCTTTTTCTACTGATTTTATTTGTTAAATAAAATATTTTGAGCCTTCTGGAATTATAAAAATATCAGCTTTCCTTTAAAAACCCGGTAATGGCTCCAAATTACCTTTTTAAGCGTTTTTAACGCATAGTATGTACTAAAACTATATTAAACATATAAGGTTGATACCTACTGATGTTTTTAGTATATTTTGAGATAATAACAGTAAGTAAAAGTTTTTGAACCCAGGTTTCCAGTTTTGACCTTTTAAGCCCTTGTGAAATTACCAAAATACCCCTAAGGTGCATAGTTTGGTTTTAAATGATAAGTTTCACATATGGGTCATACCCTACTGTTATAACATGTTAAATTAAGTGTATTTGCTGTATAAATCAGACCTGTAACTCAGATTACAAATTTAACTCTTTTATAATCTTTTAAATGACCAAAATGCCCTTATGAGGCGTAAATTGAGTTTAAATTCGTATGGGGCATAATAGAAGATATCTTCTGATGGTATAACATATTTAAGGCATATTATCTCAGGAAACTTGCATATGACTATTATGGTTACCCGTAACGCTCTTTTCGCGTTCGGTTCGGTTTATGTAACTAGTTTGCATAAATTGACCGAAACGGGTCAAACCTTATCATTTTTATCTCAAAATCCAGAATGTGTTTAGTATACCCATATTATACAAGTCTTCAAACTTGTCGGGTCTAAATCACATTCTATCCGGTCTTCGCTTAATCGTGCGTTTGAACCGTATCGTCCTTAAAGTTAACCGGTCTAAGCTTAGGCTTAATTAAAGACCCGTTAGGAATCTAATAGGTTATTAAAAACCTTCGTTCCAGATTTAGGAGCCCAGTAAAAGCTATCTGTACTTGCTTGGTGGTATACGGCTGGGATTGAATTTATATTTAGCTCAGGTAAATACTTTTAACTTATTTTCCCTATACGGGCTTGGGTTACGGTATATAGAATACCGCTTGATCGAGCATCAAATCTTACATCCTTGGGTGGTTAATTGAATAATTTGATCGGCTCGTTTAAACAGTCTTGTTCACTTAAAGCCTTTGGGGGGTTAATGACCATGTCCCGGATATCCCTGGCATCATTTTACGAAATGGCCACGACCTGAGCACGGGGTGTAGGCGTACACCTGTTAGTGTATAACTCAATATTGTGGTGGGTCTATTGATCTTTAACCCGGACAAGATCCAGGCTACTGAACGCACAAGTAACATGTAATTCGTTCACAAGATTATAATATTATATAATTATCCCAAGTTATAAAATGTTTTGTGCCACGTGCATTCAAATCAATTTTCAACCCTTTTCAAAATGAGTCAGTTAAGTTGTATTTACCAGTGTAAACTGACGTATTTTCCAAAAGGTTAAGTGCAGGTACTACTCGTAATAGGTTGGCTGTCTTCTAGCGTCCACAATAAGTCTCGCAAGCTTGGATGCCTTAAAGTCTGTTGAACAAAGGATTCATTTTTTTTTATGATCCGCCTGTGGATCCTTTACATTCCGTTTGTAATACTTGATATTACTTTATATCGGTTTGTAATATATTTATCTTTTGCTTCCGCTGTGCATTTAATTATTGTGTTGTTTGACTATGATGATATCAACTACGTCACTATACTCCCCACCGGGCCCACCGGTGACACGTGGAAAATTTGGGGTGTGACAGTGAGTTTGTGTAAGAGGATCATATCAGTTTATGAGACAAATCACTAACACCGTTAAGCTTTTAAGATTTTAAGTTCTAAACGATTCACGTTGATTGTCAGTATACTGATCCACTTAAATTTTCACACAAAATTCAACTATTTCGAGATACGAGATTAGTGTTTTAAGCACTTAAATTTATTCGCGTGTACCACCTCAGAATATACTCCCGTATCCAGATCCCAATATCCAGTCTTACAGGTGAGTATACCTAGATGATATCTGTAAAGGGTTAAATGTGAGGGCCATGAGAGCTTAGGCTATTGCTTCCGTAAAATCAGAGAGATGATGGCTTTGACTTTAGGTGTGTTCCCTTTAGAGAATCTTTTCTTCAACAACACATGATTAGCATTTTTCAATGTTTCATCATTTTTTATGCTGAGGGTGGTGCTATATTTCTAGCAAGCGAAAAGTATTATACGGGGACTAGGCCATTGCTTCCGCAAAATCAGAAGTCCCGGGATAATACCCCAGATATCACTAAGCATAAAGACCTAGTATCTCAGAAAGAGGGATCTTTCAAACAAGATTTCGTGGGTTACCCATATATCTGAGAGATGTTCCCCACGAGATAAGTAAGTTTGATATTTAGGTTTATATCTCGACACAATCTACTAAATGTGCAAAAATCTACTGACACATCCACAGTGAGACCGTTTATCACTTTTTAACTTTCCAATTCTTTAGCATGCTGTGATCGTCCACTGATGTACTATCATTTCCTTTTTTATACAACAAAACTCATTTTTGAATTTTCAATGTTTTTGGATTTTATAGATTTTTATCATGTTTTTGTATTTTTCAAATTTTCAAAATTTCTAAAATTTTTACTCCCCCTAAAATCAAAATATGTTTCAATTTTGATTTTCTAGGAAAATTTGAAAACAAACTGTACAAGTAAAGTGACAACTGTTGTGAATTGCTTCAATTCGCCATCCACTTGGCATAAACAATCAGAACTCCCCCTGACAACAAACTATTTTCCCATCATGATTTCAAAACACTTAAGTTTATTTTAATCAAAATGTTTTTTCCGGAAAATTAGTTCAGTTGAAACCACTTGTAGTTTAGGGGTTTATTTCATCACTTTGTTTTTTTTTAATCATTTGAAAAATTGTAACATTTTTAGATTTAATCAATTACCACTTGTGGGAAATCAAGTACAACTTAATGTATCTGATTCACCACTTGTAGGTTTTCATAAACACACAAAATTCAAGAAAAATGCCGATTCCTGCTCCACGATTACCAACTTGGGAGCTCCGGCAAGTCAGGATTTTCAAGTATGAAAAACTGACATCCAAGCCTGACCAAACTTGGATATGTCCTTTTTAGGTTCACTTGGGATATAAGTTGCCTTTTTCAATTAATAAAAATCTTTAACCCCTTTCACCTTCCCATCGATCTTCTTCCAAAAAATATGGTTCACTTTCCCATTAAACACCTTTTCGACATCAAATTCTTTCTTCTCAGAATAGAACTGATTCGAGATTTCCACTTTTCCAACTTTTAGTTTAAAATTTTCAGTACTCAATGGTGGAAAGTTGACATCATCCATTGGTGGAACTAAATTTTCTTCTTTTTGAACAACTTGTGGCTCCTCTGACTTTATGGAATCAGATTCAGCACCAAATTTCAAATCAGATTTCTTAACAACCCACTTTTGATTGTCAAGATTCACTCTTCTTTTGTAAAATCTTTTTGAACATTCACCAACTTCGTATGTTGAATTTTTAAGCACTTTGAACTTTTCAGTTGGTGGTTCGGTTTTGTCAACAATCTTTTCTTTGAGTTTAGAAACAACTTCCTGATTTGTTTTAGTAGCCAGTGGACAGTTCCATGCAATGTGACCAACTTCATTGCATCTGTAATAGGTTCTTGTCTCCTTTTTCTGACAAGTTCCATTCTTCTCAAACTTTTGTTTTTCTGTAAAGAACTCTTTGTTTGATTGTTTCCAGAATGAGCTCTTTTCTTCTTCCTCCAAACTTGCTCCTGAAACAAATACAATTTTTGGTTTATAAGTTTTCTCATTTTTATGATTTTTCGGTGGAATAAAACCAAATCCTTTCTTTTTGAAATTACTGTTATGGTTTGGTTTCTTTTGAAAAAACAGAACCAGAACTGTAACCTTTTTTCTTGTTTAATCTTTGTTGAACTCTTGAAGTGTATTTTTTAGGTTTTTCAGTAAGATTTAAATCTTTTATTTCCGAAATATTAATTTCTGTTAATTTGAAAACCTTTTGAATCTTTTCAATCTGAACACTTCTTATTGGAAATTCTTTATCAGAATATAATTTGTATGAATCATTCAAAGTATAAGCCACTTTGATTGGTTCGTCATTCAAATTAGATTTTGATAACAGAAATTCTTTATTGTAAACTCTTTTAACCGACGATTTTGGACTGTTGACCGACGAACTCGAACTTCCAGACTCGGACTTTGACTCTGACTCTTCATCTTTATCCAACACCTGACCGACCACTTTCTTTATTAATTCAGACTCATGATCAGTGTCAGATGACGTGAATGTGATGTCAATGTTGTCTGGTAAATCATCAGTTGTTTCGGATTTTAACTTTATATTGACATCCTTTTTTACTTGCTCCTCATTTGGTTTTCTGGGAGAATAACCTTCCCAAATCGGAGGCGGACACTTGTTATAACCAACACTTTGTTTCTTACCAGTATCCTTCTCTTCGGTCTTCTTTTCATCTTGAAATGCTTCAAAACCTACAACAGTTGGATAAATTCGATCAATCAAATAATCAGAACTAGAATAACTTTGGAGTAATCGTCTGATTCTTTCATTCTCAATCTTTTCTGTCTCTAACTCTTGCTTTAGCTTTACACACTCCTCAATATAGTAATTGATAGCCTTCTGCTTCGACATCATCACTGCATTCATCATGGTTAATGCGCCTTCTCTTTTAGAATTTGTCTTTTATAGACCATTCACTGTTCTATTCAACACGTCATAAGATTCTTTCACATAATTGAGATCGAACAGTAATTTTTCTTTCATCTTATTTTGCTCACTCAACTTCTCATCTTTCTCTTCACACTGCTTGCAAGATTCCAAACATTTTAGACATGGTTTGGAGACTTCAACAATCTTTTCAATTTCCACTACTTTTTCAGCTTCAATCACCTTCTCATCCACTTGAACTTCTTTACTTTGTTCAGAATTCTTTTCCTGAGCAACACTTTCACATTTTACCTTTTTCTTTTCTTTTGCTGCTCGTTTCTCCTTCAGCTTCTCCAATCTATCTGCAAAATAAAATTCAAAACTTTCAGGAGACAATACAGATTTTCCAATATTAATTTGTGTCTCTTCTTCATCATCACTATCAGATGATGATTGATCAAACACTTGAGTACATTTTGAACTATCATCTGAAGAAACAAATTATCCATCTTGATTTTTTTCATCACTGGCAAACACTTTCATCCATTCTGTCATCAAATCTGGTTTTTGAACTATCTGTGCAATTAATGCTACTGTTTTAGAATCAGGTGGAATATATTTGTCCCAACTGAAACCTTCTGCCACTTTCTCATCATCTTGATCAATTATACCAAAATAAGCTTTCTTATTTGATTCTTCGATTGCCTTCCTAGCATGTGCAGTTTTAGAATCTTGAGATTGATACGGTTGTTGAGCAACTTGCTGATATATGGCTTTTCTATAATAATCATTATTCCCGAACGGATTCTTTGCTCCATTTGCTTCTCGATTGGTACATTCCCTCTTGAAATGTCCTTTCTCCCTGCATCGAAAACACGTAACTTTAGATTTATCAAATCCTAAAGTAGAAACATTAGCATCCCTAAAATCATCTCTTCCTGTAATCATTTTAAATTTTTCAGCTCTTCTTAAAACACTCGCTAAGCACCATTTGATATCCATTAACTCCATTTCCTCAGCATCGATCTGATCATAATCCTCTTTTGTCAACATAGGATTTCCGATCCTTCCTGCAACCAACCCTTCATATGATTCCAAAACTGTAGCAAGTAACTCCATATGACTTTTAGCAACCTCTTCAGAGAAATTTTGACCGTTCTGAAGATGCAACGCGATATTGCAATGTAACACATGACCATTACTGCTATTTGAGCTTTGGAACTGATGGTTTGAAGTTGAAGCTTTCGGATTAACACTCGGATATGAAGAAAATCCACTACTGTTGTTTGGACTTTGATTAACTGATCCAGATGAATTTTCTGCACTAAAAGCAGTTTGGACCTTCGGACTCATTTCAACATCCGGAACACTCCCTTTATAATACATCTTAATGTCTTGTTGACCACTTGGATTGTTCATTCTAGCGATCTTCTGTTGCTCCAGATCTTGTCCTTCAATCTTTTCAATGAACTGGGAAATTGTCAATTTGTCATATTCTCCAGTGTTTTTCATGATCATCAAATATGTACCCCATTCTTTCTGAGGTAAAGCATCAGCTAGTTTGTCAACCCATTCCTCTTGATCTTTGACTATTTCTAACAAAGACATAGATCGCACTAAGTGACAATATCTTTCGATCAATTTCTTTGAACTTTCTCCTGGCAAACTTGTAAACAAATCAAACTCTTTCTTTAACAATGATTTCTTACTCCTGATCATCTTCTCACTTCCCTCAAATTTAATTCTAAGAGCTTCCCAAATTGAACGTGAAGTATTATCGTGTTGAAGTAATATGAAGATGTCTTCTTTCACTGCTTGCTGAAGTAAACTGATCATCATTTTTTTCTGCTTTGTACATGTCTCGTTCTTTGTCTGTCAATTCAGAAATTGCTTTGATAACTCCCACATCCGTACGAGGTTTTACATACTTTTTCTCAATACACTCCCAAGACCTCAAATGATTAGCTTGAACCCAGTTTTCAAATCTATCTTTCCAACCATAATATTCTTCAATGCCGATTAGCTTCGGGGGTGTTTGCAAAGTTCCAGTCTCATTTTCCATGTTCATGCTTTGAATAATAGTAACAGGAGTACTCGGGGCAGTAGCAAACGCGTTGTAAAATTCCTCTTCCATGATTCGGTAACAATTATCACAAAATCAGCTTTCAAACGAAATTAACTCTTTCAAACGAAATAAACTTGGTGCGAAATAACACTCTGGTGCGAAATGACTTGCAATACTGCTTCAAACGAAATGATCCACACAAAATAAGGACTTTGGTATGAAATAGGTGATTTCGTACGGAATGGCTCACATGAAATACTGATTTCGTGCGGAATCAGTCAAATTTCAAACGAAATACTGATTTCGTACGAAATGAACTACGATTTTCAAACGAAACGAATCACAAATGTGATTTCGTGCGAAATGAAGAGGTCTATTCCGCGCGAAATACTGCTGACGTCATACTTTCGATCTGATTTTTGTCCAATTTATCAATTTTTAGGTCGATTTTAGGTCCAATTCTCTCAAGGCTTTATTAATACAGTGTTTCGCATATAATGTATGAAAATCAAGCCACTTTATCCGTAAAAACTTGTTAATTTTGAAAAAGGTGTAGAAATCAGAATTTTGAGCTGAATCGGTAAGAACTCTTCCTCCTGAGCTCTGATACCACTTGATAGGATCGTTTTCACGACCAAACGAGTCGTTCAGAAGAGTTTTTGCTCAATACGAGAGGCGGAAACAAACGTATCGAGTTGATTCAGCTTGAGATTCACTTTAACTGTCTTGTTTATTGATAAAAACACTTTTTACAGCGAGTAGACACTTCGGCAGCAGTTCGGCACTGAAACCGGAAAGTTACAAATGAAGAGGTCAAGGCACATATATATAGGCATGCCTATTCCGTGCGAAACAGCCCGTGCGAAATGGCTCATTTGCTATTTCGTATGAAATAGCCATAAACACAAATATCTCGTATTTCGTGCCCTGATCTATCTAATCTAATACAATACTCGATACAAAATGAAGTCGACAGACATATGCGCCAACATATATATATATATATATATATATATATAGGGGAATGTTCAAATGAAAACCACTAGTTATTGCGAAAACTCGAAAACTAATTAAAAAAGCCAAAAAAACATACAAAATTTTTTTTTGCATACCAATTTTCGCAACTTTTTATATATAAAAAAAATTTCAAAAAAAAAAAAATCTTTTTGTAGTGCACATGTGTAATACTACACACGTATGTGTCACGTATGTGTAGTATTACACATGTGTACTACAACAATTTTTTTTTGATAAATTTTTTTATATAAAAATACCTGCGATTTTTATAAAAAATTGAAAAAAAAGTTGTTTTTGTGTGTTTTTTAGGATTTTTTTAGTTAGTTTTCGAGTTTTCACAATAAAAGTGGTTTTCATTTGAATCATCCCCTATATATAAATATTATACAAAAGATTGGAATCAATTTCAACCTCAAGCTACCGTTTTAGTTGAGTATTTTATTATATCATGGAATTGAATGATATCTACTTATTGATCCGCATTTATTTGTGTATATGAAACTTGTATGTTAACATGATTCCAAATGAGTTTACAAATTTATGTAGTCGTAATGTAGTTATGTAATGGTGTATAAATCTTATATTAATGAATACTTATAACTTGTATAACTAACACAATATAATTATTTTTCCAAACAAACTCATTTAAACTAAAAACAAGACCCATGACCTAGCTAGATTATATAACTAAGTTGAAACTTGAAACATGGGGATTAAAAACTATACCTGGTTCATAAGAAGATCCAGACATGTCTTTTGCAGAATAATATGTAGATCACAATGGCTTTCTTTGCAGAATAATATGTAGATCATGATCGGTTCTTTCGAATAGGTTCATTTCAATAAGTAATATCATGCTCACATGCTAAATAATTACCTTATGAGTTCAATGTTGCATGACGAAGCCGACCCAATCCCATCATTTCAAACCTAACCGTTTCCCAACCAACCCTTTCCCCACCAACCCTTTCAAAATGAACCGTTTTACAACCAACCGTTTCCCACCAATTCGCTTGTGCATATCGTGAGCCACAACAATAAGATGATGACGATGACGATAGTGAACCGGTTCAAGAAGAAGAAGAAGAAGATGATGAAGAATTTGATATCGTCCCAATATTTGGTGGTCGGAGACCTTGGACGAGCGAGGAGGAGGTCGCCTTGACCAAGGCATACTTGCACATCTCTGAAAAAAAAACATTCAAATGAACAAAGAAGAGACTTATTTTGGAGAAGAGTTATTGCACATTTTTCGAAAATTCCCGATTCGACCAAACGCAACATGGATCAAATGACTTCAAAGTGGGGAGATTTGAACCGAAAAATGAGTAAATTTAACGCTTTCTTCATTCAGTTGGTAATTTTTTAAGTTATTACTTTATTTTGTTATTTTTTATCTTCTTATAAAATAGTGTTTTTTGTATGTTTTGTAGACCCGAAATCCACAAACCGGAGCGAGCGAGGCGACTATCATCAAAAACACCCTAAAAGAGTATTGCATGACATACCTCCATAAATCTTTTCCACACCTGGTGTCATGGGAGTTTGAGAGACATCACTCGAAGTGGGTACTGGTTACATTGGTCGACATGGATGGGCCGACGGCTCCAAAGAAAAGAGGAGGTTCAAAAAGATCAAAAACTTCCGAGTCCGGGAACTACACTACTTCTAACGATAGTATATTAAGCAACATGCTCGAAATGAATCTGAACGACCAACCCAGTGACGAACCCGAACAAGACGATACACCGACACCCACAAGGCCGCATCACAAGAAAAGTGGTGAATCGTCAAGCAGAGGAAAGGAAGCGGTGGTGGACTCCATCACCAAATTCAAAGCGGCTAGGTTGGTGGAAATGGCCAAAGCCAAAGAAAGAAAAGAAAAACTTGCGGCTTCAAAACTTAAACATAATGAGGCGTTTATCAAACACTTAATCGAAAACCAAAAAAATAGTGATGGAATGAAGTTCGATAACGTGGCGAAAGCTTGTTGGGTGTGATGCGTGATGAAAAGTGGAGCACCCCACCCCATTATAGTTTACTTCTAAAAAGAAATAATTACTACACCAGAGAATCTATTGGCACACCCCCTTGTCTATCCGCACACTTTTCCAATTCAATACGCATTGTATAGGCCTATACAATGCGTATTGAATAAAGTAAAAGACTTGGTAGACTGACAGGTGTAGGTGTTGTCGGGCGGCAGGCTTGATACGCATCGTATAGGCCTATACGATGTGTATCAAGGCACTGAAACTTTGAAGTTTACTTTTTAGTGTGTTGTGTCGAATGCGAACCCGAGAAACAAAAGGGATTTCGAGCAGTTGGTCGATGATATGATAGATAAAGATCTTGACACGATCATATCCATTTTCAAGTATTTGGAAACGAAAGGGATTTCGAGCAGTTGGTCGATGACATGACAGATAAAGATCTTGACACGATCATATAAATTTTCAAGTGTTAGACTAGATAATCCAAGATGAAATATATTAAAACCATTCAAGCCCACCAGTCTACAATGTGTTATGGTGAGATTCTTCAAATTTGCACAGTAGGAGAAAAGACCAACACCCCTGTCAGTATTGTCATAATGCAATGAGATATAAGTGAGATTTAAGCGGCGTGTTCCGATCAACGTTTATCGTCATTGTTATAGGTGATGAAGAATCCCTAAAACGAAACATAATCTCTAATTGTCTAAAGAAGCGCTTTTATCATGTGTCATATGGAAACAACTAACAAGGGGATATTCAGATATCTATTTGGTCATCTTTCCGAGCTTTTACACACGAATATGTGGTTCCCAATTTCTAAAATATTATGTCAGTGGGAAATGTTTTAAAAATCAGATGTAACTTTACGACACACTTACCTTAATCACATCTTCCATGGAGTCACAGATCCGACAATAGGGCCCACGAATCTTATGCCCACCCGAGACCGACCTCTGGATTACACGTGTTAAGTGATCGAGAGAAACTTCTTCGAGCTAACTGCCGATATCTCATCCTTCTTATCTTTCTATTAAATGAGGTTGTTCTCCACAATGGTGATACGCTTGTTGACTGTCACATGAATACGTCAATGCATATTCTTGTTTGCAACTTGCAAGTATACTAGCTAATAAAATATGTTTAACTTTTGAAGTCTGTATATTCTCTAACTTTTGAAGGTTCTTTATATGCTTCTTTCCTGATGCATATCTGTGCCGGAGAGTAGAAGAGTCGCATTGCCGGTGCCGGAGAGACGCTGCCGCAAGGTGGACCGTTTTTGTTTGAGAGTAGAAGAGTCGCATTGCCGGTGCCGGAGAGATACGATGTTGGTGGGTTTGAGGCGTTTTCCTAGTTGTCACCATTTCTAAAATATTATGTCAGTGGGAAATATTTTAAAAATCAGACGCAACTTTACGGCACACTTACCTTAATCACATCTTCCATGGAGTCACAGATCCGACAATAAGGTTCTATATATTCTCTAACTTTTAAAGGTTCTTTATATGCTTCTTTCCTGATGCATGCCGGTGCCGGAGAGATACAATGTTGGTGGGTTTGAGGCGCTTTCCTAGTTGTCGCCATTTCTAAAATATTATGTCAATAGGAAATGTTTTAAAAATCAGATGCAACTTTACGTCACGCTTACCTTAATCACATCTTCCATGGAGTGACAGACCCGATAATGGGGCCCACGGATCATATGCCCACCAAGAGCATGATACATGAAATCGAACAGTTTCTCTGTCACTAATTTCTCCACTCACCATGAAATCGAACAGTTTCTTCATAGATTCCGTCCGATTTTAAAGCTAGTTGAGGATTACGAGTGTTCTAGACTCGTTCAAGGCATGCTTGTTTGTGCGACTTACAGAAATAAGGATGCATTCCACGGTAAACGATGGGCCTTAATCACATCATCCATGGAGTCGCAGATCTGACAATAGGACCCACGGATCTCATACACGTTCTCCGAAATCGATCGTGCTTATCAAACCAGGCTTCCACACAAGAGTATGTTGTTCCAAGATCAATTCCAATTGCATAATGAGCGTTGATTGTATAAGCATGGTTCACTTTCTATTGGGCCCACGGATCTTAATCACATCTTCCATGGAGTCATAGAATCGACAATAGAGCCCACGAATCATATGCCCACCAACAAAGATATGGGACAAAAACCAACATTTCACATCTACTGGGTTGATCAACACCAACATTTCTTCGAGCTAACTGCTGATATCTCATCCTTCTTATCTTGTTCAAAGTTTCTATGACGAAGTTTTCTTCGTCGCTAATTTCTCCACTCACCATGAAATCGAACAGTTTCTTCATCTCTCTTGGCCATTTTCAAACAAGTGGTTGTAATGAAGGGACCCTTGATTTGAGACGCATAATGTGCGTTGATTGGATTGTAGATATCCGTTGCGTGCATTCATTTTGTTGAGACAACAACAAATAATGAACGAATTGTTTAACTTCTTGTTCCAAATGCAACTGATGAAACCAGAGCTGTTATCTCAGTTGTTCAGTACTTCGTGATAAATACAATGTTCATTCTACAGTGGAGGATCTCATTCTACAACTTTGATAAATTCAGGGGTATTCTCAAATTATGTTTCCTAGATGTTTGAAGACCAACAAATGTCCAAAGTGCTTCTTCTTCATTCGCGTGACAGAAAGCTACCGCGTGACAGAAAGCTACCTTGGGTTTGAAGACGAACAAATGTCCAATGTTACCTTTCGGTCTTTATCGAGTCTCGAATTGTACGGTCACTATTCACAGAGCACACGGGTTTGAGTTCAAGTACTTACCTCCTGGTACTTGATATCACTTAAACCATGGCTCTGATACCAACTTGAAACACCCTAACTTACGTTTATTCTTATTAATGACGTGACGGAAAACGAGCCTTAAAAATTTCTTTCTTTACTAAATACATTGCTTACGTAAAGACTCATTTACAAAATGCTCATCATTTACAAAAATAATTAACAACATTCATGATAAAATATTACTACATATGTTACATAATCCAAGCTAGGTGACCGTTCTTCCCGTACAATCCTTGCTCCTTGACTCGATCTGATCCCGCTTATCTTCGTTAATAATAGAGAAAATTCGTGTAGTTCCTGCGGACATCATTTACAACTTAACCAATAGTTATCGACAACATCATACAACATTATTATCATATAATTAAAAACCATATAATATTCAGTAATATAAACTTAATCCATCTAATTATCCTCTTGAATTCTCTTGTTCTGAGTTCGACTTCAAGTCTTCATGAACCCGTTGTTATCATATCTGCACTACATTCAAATATCAAGACAAAATCATTAGTATTCGTCCATACTCAATCACATTGAAACCGTTCCTACTTACATTCATAACAATTACAACATACATACATGCATCTCTACATTCATATATATACGTATGAGCTCTTGATTACCACTCTTTTTTTTATTAACTTATACTAGCACGTCAGAAATCACATCCTTCCAAAATATAAATCTTATACACATTAGCGTACGTACTTACTCGTTCTAAACACATTTGCCCATAACTTTCCTTCTCTAACACATAAGCAATTCCATATTTATACCATTAGAGAAAACATAACATTTGTTATAAACAAACCATCATCATAAACAATGAAACAAGATAACCATTCGGAATATATAGCGTTTACAAATGAAACCGGGTGGCTAGGCCTACAACTCATAAAACATAAGATGTATTAGTCATACGTAGCCTAGAACGTGTTTAAACGGGTTCGCAATGCAAAACGAATCAGTTAAACAACTTTCGCCGCAACAGGCACCCGTCGCTTCGCGTGATGGCCTCCTGCCCTTGCTGTCGCATGGCGCGACCCCCTATATTTTCCAGAAAGTTGCAGCTAAAATGCTGCATTTTTCCGAACTTCTAAAACTCACCAAAACGTACATAATTCTTTCGTTATTAGTCTATTTTACACGATTCTTTTTCCTATGCAATCGTAAATTGATTTTCTATCATATGAGCTTGTAATATAACATTCGAAGTAAGAATAATCACAACTTTAAGCCTTCGACTTTACATACTTGTTTTCAACTATTTGACTCATTCATATTTTTATTACAAGAACTCGCATATCTCGGGCATTCCACAACTAATTCACTCAAAACTTATTTCTATTTGTCCATAAAATGCGGCTTTACATTATTAACTAAAAATTCTTACCACGGGTCCTTAATCGCAACGAGTTTTATTTTCATTACAAAACTTATGCACATTTATTCGACCCGTTCGTATTATGGTCAAACAACTCTTTTGTTCAAGGTCAAAAGCTAAGTCTTTTGACCATTAACCTAAGCCCCCATTCCTGGTTAGCACGCTTATATGCAATTCTACCCATTACCCGGTTACAATACCGTAGTCATTACTTAGACATCAATCCGTCATATCAATACAACCTCATATTGTCCCGTTCGGTCTACTTAGCTATAATCACCAATTTCATACAACCATAACCATTTTTTTAACCTCAATCGTTATCATGCTCAATTAACTAAACGCTACCTTACTTAAACAAAATAAGAAGTGATTCCGGAAATCACTTACCTCGAGTGCCCGTTTCGTACATGCTTCCTCATATCCTTTCCGTTAGCCTTCCATGCTTTCCCTATAAAAACATGATCCTATACTTTCATGCCATCAAGGTTACTACTTCATTAGTATAAACACACATTCTAATATTGCATTCATTTCACATTCATATCCTACATTATACTTTACTCGTCAAGTTCCAACAACACAAAGTACAAACTAGAGTCGCATCTTTTCATTCCACATAATTCTTCATGCGTTACATATAGCACATTTTGATATAGCATGTACTTAATGATTTCTAATCTCATACATCCACAACATTATAGTTGATTATACTACAGACATCGTTTACATTTCATACTCGCATAGTAAAACACATATACAATCACAAGATCATATATGCACATAATATAAACAATCCCTTCCATACTAGTCATCTCATAATTCCCCAACTAACAACATCATTCAAAATTAACTAATTTAACACTATCCTTGAACCCGACATCATCGTTACTAGCAATCCACATTCTTGTTCTCTTAAGCATTTCATTGAACACTTGGCAGGTTTCGCATTTAAAGCATAATGTACAAGTATTTTCATGCTCATCTTCCTAATTCTTGTGCTCACTTGTCACTAACAACTAAATAAAAATCACATTACTTCATACCATACTAAATCAAACTAACAAGAACCAATCACATAAATCATAACACATCGAGATTTGCATAAGATTTGACATGGGTAGTATACCCATGTCGCTACCCTACCCATAGCAAATGGGTTTTCCCCAAATCTTCATCATAGTCAAAATTAAACATACTTTAGCATCTACACATTCATCATAACTAACATTCATGCTTAAATATTACACTATAATCACCGATTACACAAACCCACTTAATCAAACATCATTAAAACACCAAATTCGACTTACTTGATGATAGAAACACTTAAGTGATCGACATTCCTGGTTCATGCATTCGTTTAGCCCTTAAATTCCCTTTCAATTTGATGGATTTTGTGATCTAAGGCTTGACCCCCATCTCCCTTCTCTCCTGGTCGAACATCGACACCCACACATACACACTCAGTGTGTGTTTTTGGGTTTTAATTTTTTTCAATTAAACACAAACTTCGCCCTTTTGACAACCTTGGCCCCTCTAGTTGTTACTTGATCCCAATTGTAGCAAATTCCTTCCCTTGATTGTTTTGTTAGACATTTAACCAATTTTAATAACTTAGTTGTTATATTTATTTAATTAAACACCGTATCATTATAACAAATTTTAAAATTCGTGTTTTGGAATGTTACAAATCTAACCCCCCCTTAAAGGAGGTTTCGTCCCCGAAACCTTCCTCATCCCTACTTGGCCAATTCTACTCCCAATCCATTCATCTTTTCATTCATAGTGCTCATTACTTGCGACTTATATATAGTGGTAGGATTCGCTTACAACCATAAGAGTATACCTTGTCCTCACCCTAGAAATCAGGCGTTAAACTTTCAGGCATTTACCATTCATAGCGGGTCATACTATCCGTACCTCACTCATATAATAAAGAAAATATTACATTCTGGGATTAGCCCCATGAATTTATTGTGGCTTTAACTTGGCGTTCTACTTTAGCAACCTTTCTAGGCACTTTTTCTAACACATAATACCTTGGATCATCTAGTGACTCAATTTTTATTGACATTCATTTGAGTTTAACGTTACCACTGGATACTTATTATTAATCCATTCCCGCTTATCTAGGGCAATCTCTATATTACGTTACTAATGTCGTTCTTGGTTTCTTTCATACTCCCCCATTACTCATTCTTGTTATGAGGATTAATCATTATCCTACATTTTTACCGCCACTTTAACTACTTACAGCTTTATGTCTAACCTTATATTTAATCTTTCGCATCACTTCATTATACTAACCTGGTATGTCGTGCAAGAACATCCTCCTCTTAATAATACACATACTTTCTTATGCTGATCATTACAAGTTAATTATTTCATACCATTCCATAATTGTTCTACCATTCATTTTGTTTACACGTACATATAAATTTTTACAGATTCTTACTTTCCTAATCAAGGATTAAACATTTTACTAACCTTGCTTTCATTGCATAAATTTAGTGATCCGTAAGCCAGATTTATCTACTTCCTTATAGGTACCTTCTGTACCAGATCCATGTAATGAGCTTCCGCTCATGATCATTCTTCCGTCGTCCTTGATAGGTTTATCACATCATGATTTCTGCCATTCTCATTATAGGATTAGGGATTTATATATTTCATTCAGACGTGAAGTTTATTACATCACCTTATTTACCTATTAATTTTTTCTCGATTCCCTTTTAAGACATTAGTGCGTTTGATACACGACCATTTCCTAACATATCGCTTTCGTTGTTTGACCCATTCATAACGGGTTAATTACATAACCATTCTTTCGTAGATCTTTAATTCATTTGTCTACTTTTACAGTTTGACTTTTCAAAGTCAAATCGGTACTTCTTACTTATCATAGACGTCTCAAAGTACACGTTCATAATTCCTTTCCATTCTTGCATGCTTGCAAAGACTTTATTTTATCGGTTTTATCTACCTGACAAATCAACTACTTCATGCTATCTTACTATTACTTCCTTAATAACTATCAACTAACTTTGTTTGACTTTTTAAAAGTCCAATTGTAATTACATTTGATCTACATTCACCATTTACCTAATTCTAACACATCCCTTTCTAGTCGAGCTATAAGCTCCTACTAAATGCATAATCTTTATACATACCTAACGTGAGTCAAGTCCATTGACTCGTTATCCATTCCTTGTGTTGGTCGTTTCTTCCCAAATTGGCGGCATCGCACGATCATACCTTATGCTCACCTACAAGTGTAAGACTTGACAGTTTCAAGCATTAAATACCGGTTTCAAATGTCAATCGCCATTTGATCCGTATGACTTATTTGTCCCTCTCGAACATCTTGCGTACAACGCATTCAAATAATTATATTTATATGGATAAAAGTTTAAACATGTCTTGGATAATACTTACTTTAAAAATATTTATTTCTTCGGCCCGTACTTACTTACGAATTCGGACTTTTCAACCACTTTTCATTCTTTTCTATGCTTTGAATCCGTCTCGCAGATTTCAAACATATCATTCATACTCTTTATTCATTATATGTGTCGAATCCGTCTCACGGATTCTAGCATATCATTCGTACTTTCTTTCTTTCATCGTATCATTTACCATTTCATTTCTTATGATACATTTTCGTATCAATTTTCTACATTCAACTTCAAGTGTTGCGTCCCAACACTTCATTCCATATTCTATTTCGCGTATTGCGTCTCGACGCGACACTCTACATTCTATTTCTAGTGGTGTTCCCACCCTTCTTTCTTAAGTTTAATTCACATTCCATCATAAGCTTAAACTTTCCTTTCTTATCTTTCTTTCTTACTTTTGATCCGATCCTTTAAGAATCGTTGGACCCCAAAATTTTTTACTAGTTTGACCAGACATAAGTGAGATAATTCTCATGTTTTCCCGAGCTTCCTATGCTTCTTGCGCACTGGCCAGGCGCACAATCCACATACTAGTCTCAAGTTATCATGGGAATCATCATCTTATATCCGGGGAAACCATTTTCAGTCGTGACTCATTTATTTAAATCCTTCTAAGTTTCATTCTTATCCTTAAAAATATACTACCTATCGGTACATACAAATTTTCTCAAAATTCGTGTACCTAAGGTTCAATGCTTACCTTATCACTTTCCTTCACCTCCTTGCTAGTCTGCGACTGCGTAACATCCTCATTGTCCATGCAGGCACACCTTAAAACATCCATCATTATTAGTATCAATACACATATACCTACTTGTATTAAATTTTACCTTTCGGTCTTTATCGAGTCTCGGATTGCACGGTCACTATTCACAGAGCACACAGGTTTGAGTTCAAGTACTTACCTCCTCGTACTTGGTTTCACTCAAACTATGGCTCTGATATCGTGAAACACCCTAACTTACGTTTATTCTTATTAATGACGCAGCAGAAAACGAGCCTTAAAAATTTCTTTCTTTACTAAATACATTGCTTACGTAAAGACTCAGTTACAAAATGCTTATCATTTACTAAAAGAATTAACAACATTCATGATAAAATATTACTACATATGTTATATATTCCAAGCTAGGTGACCGTTTTTCCCGTACAATCCTTGCACCTTGACTCGATCTGCGCCCGCTTATCTTCGTTAATAATAGAGAAAATTCGTGTAGTTCCTGCGGACATCATTTGCAACTTAACCATTAGTCATCGACAACATCATACAACATTACTATCATATAATTAAAAACCATATAACATTCAATAATATAAACTTAATCCATCTAATTATCCTCTTGAATTCTCTTGTTCCGAGTTCGACTTCAAGTCTTCATGAACCTGTTGTTATCATATCTGCATTACATTCCAATCTCAAGACAAAATCATTAGTATTCGTCAATACTCAATCGCATTGAAACCATTCCTACTTACATTCATAACAATTACAACATACATACATGCATCTCTACATTCATATATAAACTTATGAGCTCTTGATTACCACTTTTTATTTTTATTAACTTATACTAGCACGTCTGTCACACCCCCTAAAATCTACAAGCGGAGTATCACCGCAGGAGGCGTGACATGACTAGGATCAAGCCACCAATCATATTGAACAATGTATTAAAGTAAATATAAAACCAACCAACAATATAATTGGTGTCCAAAACCAATTAACTACGTTCAAGTTATCAGCGGAAGCATAAAGTTTAAAACCAAAACATAAGTTTAAAAGTTCAAATGTTTAACATGGAACTCAACAGTCCATGTCCCACAACGACCTCTCCTTTTCGTGCAAGCTCCATCTAAGCCCCTAACGACCTGCAAGGCATGTAGCAATGAATCAACAACAAAGTTGAGCGAGTTCACAGTTGGTTGTCCATTTTAAAGTTGTTCCAAAAACCATAAGTTCTTTCGAAAACCAGGAGTAAATCAGTTCTTGGTTTCTCAAACCATAACCAATGGGGGCTACCCCATGTTAACCACTAGACCCGTTACCATATCGACTACTGACTAAGACATGTTTATGTGCCCTGCGTCAATGTCTATCATCATTGACTAAGTGCCCAGATCCATTAGTCCACTCCCATCCTCTGCAGCACGGTGTGAGGCTTGTCAAACCTAATAGCGCTATTTAACTAATGACCCGTTCGCCATTGGCCCGACGATTAAGTCGATATAAAAATGAGGGACTTCATGATAGAGTTTTGTCTAGTAAGTTATATGTTGTCATCCTTCCTATGGAGGATGGAGGTACCTAATCTACCCAAGGAGAATACGCAGGATTAATGTTGTCATCTTTCCCATGGAGGATAGAGGTACATATCCTACCCAAGGAGAATATGCAGGTTTCATTTTAGTTCCTTAACCCATTCCCAAACCACCGGGAATCCCATGCCTTGTAGAAAGTGTGAACTCACCTTAGGTTAGCTCGGCAGATAAACAAAAGGTCAATCGAGCTGCTAGTGGTCAACCACGTCCTAACATGGTTACCATACAAGTCAGGTCTAGGTTTAAGTAGTGCACGTAAGTTTACACATAAGCTAACAAGTTACGAACACGTAATGATCATGGCAACTGGTCAAACAGTAGCATACAATCTATACAAACATAATCCAACTTGTGCGACTCGAGTGATTGGGCTGTTATGTTTGTGCAAGCCCAATCCTCTTGTGCGCTCCAAAAGATAAAGCCCAATGGAACGACCGGCCCAACCTATTGTGCGATCAGCACAACTTGTGTGATCCACAATGGGTTGTGCGTTTCGTCCAAACCCGGCGCAACAACAAATGAAATCCAAAACCTATACGGCCCAAATATATAAACAGACAATTAACTTGTGCGGTCCAATTACACTTGTGCGATCCGGTATAACTTGTGCGATTGGGTTTTGGGCTGTTCAGCCCAACAACATAAAACAGCTTAAACATTTGTGTGGCCCAAGGTATTGTGCGATTGACACGGTCTTGTGCGATCCACAATACCTTGTGCGATCATGCATAACTAGGTTGTACTGTGAGCTCAAACAGTTGCACCAAGCTTGTGCGACTGCCTTGTGCGACTGCCTTGTGCGATTAGTTATATACTTTCCTAAATTCATGCAATCAGTTTACTAATTCCAATTAATTTGCAAGATCCAATTAACATTTTCCAATCATACAATAATCGATCAAACTAGGGTTTTAACATCAAATTCCTATGAACCCTAATCATATTCAAAACATAAAAAACCATAACATTAAAACACATTAACAGGTTCATGATCTTGATTACTAACATGCACCCTAACATGACAACACAACAAATCATCCGAATATACTCTCATAACAACCGATTAACATGCATTCGGTTCTAGATCATCATTAACATCACATGATCATCAAACCCTATATTGATCTAAACATACTACACATATGAGCCGATGCACAAGATCACCAAACCTCATAAATTGATATTACAATCAACCACAAAACATCTCTAAGTCATCATGTAGAAATATATAGATCACAACATCATCTAACAAACAATCAATAGTGAGATACAAACCGGTTAGAAGGTAGAACGAAGGTTGATCCGAACAAGAAAGCTTCGAGAAGAGGGGATGTTGTCGTCGGCTTCGAGAGGAGAGAAAGAGAGCGAGTAGGGTTTGTGTGTTTGAGTGTTTTTGCAAAGAATGAGAAAGCAAAATCTGATAAGGGTTATGTGTGGCTTTAAATAGGGGAGTGGGCCGAACCTGTCACACCCCGACCACGATAAAACAACAAATCGTGGCGGAAACGTCAGGGAGTGTTGTAACAGAATCATTGTTTCATAACACATGGATTGAAGTTTTGTTTTATTAAATTAAATGTATTACATTACATTGAAATTAGAAACAAAACATGAACAAATAAACTTTCATTGTTATTAAGTTACTAAGGCCTCGTCCATTCCTATGTGAGCATGCATCAATATCATCATCAAACATCATCAACTATGGTACCTGAAACACATGTGAAAATACGTCAGCATAAAAATGCCAGTGAGTACATAGGTTTTATGTGAGTGTCCGATTCATGGCTCGTTTATATTTTGAAAATATAACTTAAACACCTTTGTAAATTGATAATTAGAAAACCAAATTTTGTAAAATGTTTGTAATGTAAATTGAAATAACTAAGTCAAAACAGATTTGTTATAATTTATAAAACCTCGATACCATGAATCTTAACTCCAAAACATTTGTTTATATAAACCCAAATTGTAAATCGTTTTTGAAATAAAAACTCGAATGGTATATATATATTGATAGAAAAACCTTGTAATATAACTTTGTTTTGATAACATTTGCCCAAGTGATCTAGATAACGCAACGATATATAATGTATTAAAAGCACTTATATATAGGAAGTACCAGCGGCGTATCCACCATGCTTTTAACACATTACACCTGCCCCGTTACCTAATCACTTCCCTAAACCAATCGTTCAAACAGTATCAAACGGTTCACATAAATCAAACAGTTACAAACGGTTCACATAATTCAAACGGTTACAAACGGTTCACACAAATCAAATGGTTACAAACAGTTCACATAATTCAAACGGTTACAAACGGTTCACGCAAGTGTACAACAATGTGTCCATATGCTGGATGAACATATGCAACAAAATGTAATATGAAAATCAATGTGCTAGCATGCTAAGAGAACATACATAGCATAACATAATGAAATCATGTACTATATACGTACTAATGAACATAGCAAGTATATAATATAAAAGTATGAAAACATGAAAGTAACAAGTAGGCACATTTGTTTCACCCCAAAACAGTTGAAAACAGTAAAAGAGGGGACTATGTACTCACTTGAGAATGCTTAGAGTCTTGAATAACAACCAAGCAAGCTAGAGGGATTACGGAAATCAAACGGCACCTAATATAGGTAACTAAGTTAATAAACGGACCTAAATCGGGAGAATCGGATAAAATGAGGTTTCGTAAACCCAATGAGTGTAGGGACTCTTGTAATATGGTTTAACAAAGCCTACATTCTAAAATGAAACCTAACCTAAGTGCTTACGACCCATTACGACTCGTTAAGGTAGATTACGCCACTTTAACGCGTCGTTCGCGTAAAACGCGTTTGGACCGCCTAACTAGTCCTATGACAAGTATTATACGCCTTAATATGTCTAATAATGTTGCCTAATTAGTTTAGATGCCAAAATTTATGTTTCATATGCTTAAAATGAATTTATGCGTAAAAAGGGCATTTTGGTCATTTTCCTAAGGCATATAAATTACCTATCATACAACTAACTAAACGAAGTGACCATAAGGTATAACCTCAGAAGGTTACTCCCTATACAACTATGGTCACAATAAATGCTTGGTCGAATCCTAATGATCGACTAAACGGGTCGGGTTTGAAAGTCTAAGCGGTTGTTTAGACCGCTTATCTTACGACCCTATATAAGCACTAAACCTAAAGTGATGAGATAAACATGTTAAAACATGTTTAACGAAGTTAGAAAACAAGTTTGATATCAAGACAAAGGGTCTTGATACCCAAGAATAGTTTGGTTGCAAAATACGCAAGAATACGCATTTTGACCGAAACTATGACTCGTCACTACACCTAAATAACGTGGTAATCAGTAGGTATAGTCACAAGTGACTATAACCATCGTGATTACACTCACGTTACAAAGTTCAAACGAACTTTGTGTTGACCATAGACTGTTCAAAGCAGAAAGTCAAACACTCTTTGACTTTTACGCTTAAAACGCATAAAAGCACGAAAGAAACTTACAAAAGGTCCAAGCTAGGAAGAACTTGATCTAAATACTCAGGTATGAAGCATAAAGCTTCAACTTAGAGCATAAAATTAGATCAAGGTGTGAGGAAAATGGAATGAGAGCTTGGGTATTTATAGATTTCGGAGAACCGTTAGGATCGTTTCTCGCATTTCGTGCCTTGATCTTGACCTCCATATGGGCACATGGTTTTCAAAACCATGGGAATACTTAAAACCATCAAATTCCAGCCCATAGAGTGCAAAACCTTGGGTTAAAACCATCAAAACCTCAAAAATGGACCAAGTTCAATGTATCTGCCAGAAATTTCAAAAATGGTCCATGTACTTGTAAAACTTGATTTTTTGGCACTTTTAAGCCCCGTTAACCCTATTTCAAGGCTCTAAAATAAAGTTAAAGTATAGGGAACTTGAAATATGCTCAAAAATATCTCAGATGTTGGTTCGTTTGGTCGTACGCTTTCGTTGTTCGGTTAATTACGACGGAAATCGTAACGAACGCAAAAAAACGATCCAAATTACGCGACGAGTGGAATTTTATCATGCCAATCACTAAAATAAAATATTTTAATGATTACATAAATTTTTGGATGTCCGGATATATTCAGAACGTAAGATATGCGCGACAATGCAAGCTTATGCACTTTTTGACGTTTTTAGTCCCTATTGATCAATAAAGTTTATTTTTGCGCACCAAAGCACCTCAAAGCCTATTTCTAAGCTATGTAAAGTATATTTAGGGCATGTTTAACTTATGATCAAGTTCCAGAATGTTCGTTACTATACAAATCGGTATAGTTTCGCAGTTCGACGCAAATAGTCCATACGATCGAACAAACTTGATTTCGACACACCAAACCATCCAAAACTTATTTCTATGTTATGTAAAGGTTATTTAAGGTATGTTAAGCCTATATCATGGTTCCAGAGTGTTTGTTGCATTAAACTAGTTATATTTACGCATCAGATCGCGTATGACCTTCCAGAAATCGAACATGAATTAATATGTGCACATGATACACATATTTATACAAATCCCAAGTATGAAAACACAATATTTAATTGATTTGGTATTTGTTTGATGGTCGGAGAGGCACAAGTGTCACAGTCTCCCCTACTTTAGGAAATTCCGTCCCGAAATTTATTCGTAGGAGCCTGTCTATGACTTTGTGTTAAATAACCATCAAAGATAAGGCATAATCCTATCATTTCCTTCAACGAAAATTCTTCAGAAGCGAAAATGAACAGACGGAGTCATTTTCCTCAACGGGCATTCTTCAAAAATGGAAATGAAGGAATAACCAAAAGGATATTCATTTCCCTCAACGGACATTCTTAAGAAATGAAAATGAACGGACAATCATTTTCTTCGACGGGTATTCTTCAGAAATGGAAATGAAGAAATAATCAAATGGATATTCATTTCCTCAATGGATATTCTTCAGAAACGAAAATGAAAATGAACGGATAATCATTTTCTTCGACGGGTATTCTTCAGAAATGGAAATGAAGGAATAATTAAACGGATATTCATTTCCTCAACGGAGATTCTTCAGAAACGAAAATGAAAATGAACAGATAATCATTTTCTTCGATGGGTATTCTTCGGAAATGGAAATGAAAGAATAAACAAAAGGACATTCATTTCCTTCAACGGACATTCTTCAGAAATGAAAATGAACGGACGGAGTCATTTTCGACGGGTGCTTCATCAGAAACGGAAATGAATATAATTAACTCAAAAGGATATTCATTTCCCTCAACGGACATTCTTTAGAAACGAAAATGAACGGACGGAGTCATTTTCAATGGGTGCTTCGTCAGAAATGGAAATGAATTGAATTAACTCTAAAGGATATTCATTTCCCTCAACGGACATTCTTTAGAAATGAAAATGAACGGACGAAGTTATTTTCAACGGGTGCTTCGTCAGAAATGGAAATGAATAGAATTAACTCTAGACACATGACAAAACTTGCTGTGGTTTCTGTGCACTAAATTCCATAATTATGTATGCATCCATAATTACGTAATTTCTTGCACAGTTCGCACAGTTTGTTTTATAATGTGAAAGGGATAGAATTTGAACAAGCTTGAGACAACTTTGATTGGGTCAACACATAAACACATAAGCAAATAATTGTTTTCTTGGTTATTAATTTGTTATTATCTTGTTATTGATTGTTATTAACTTGACGTCGATTTGAACATGGGTATTCAAGGTATAACAGGAACCCAGTCGATGGACTTCAACGTCCTCAAGAATTTATCTGAAAAGATAGGATGATTTTCCAAAAATTCAATTTTTGATTACAAGGAATCATAACATTCGAATTAAGGTACACAACAATTAAGGACTTACGGAAATACCCTTAGGTGCCCTATTAAACAAAAATATTGTGTTTCAAACAAAAATATTGTTTGTAAATATGTTTGTACATATTTCGTTATTGCTTTATATTTTCAGAAAAATACAAAAAGATTTTTGATTCTGCTTTATTTTTGACAATCGATGTCTGAGTGCTGAGTTTCAAAATCTAAGTATGCTGATTGTGTTTCTGAAAATAAAACAAGTTCATTAATTTGAAACTTGATTTAAAATCAAAAATTTCAAAAACAGTTTGTGATATCTCCAAGGTCATTAACTTGAACTTGGATGATTAACTGTGAGGGAGTTGGATTCTTTAACATTGCCAAATCTATAAAGTTTGTTGATAGGAGGAGTGGATTAGAGAATTTGATTGGAATTGCCAGGTTACGATTCCTGGATAGTTTAAAATGTTGTTACTTATAAATGTTTGAGAAATTGCAGATGATAGTCCAGATTACGATCCCGGAAGCTGAGTCTAAGGGGGAGTCTGAAGACGAGCTCAAAGCAAGGGGGAGCTTGTATACGGAAAGCAAGGTGTCGATCCCAAAGCACGGAAGCTTGATGAAAGGGGGAGCCTGATGAAGAAAAGAAGAAAAGCTGAAACTGAAGACAGATCCACCGAGATTCTGTTCAAGAAGATTCAAAGAGAGAGAGAAAGAAAAGTCGCTACGAGCTTGACTATAGATTGACTACAGCAATATCTAAGGGGGAGTCTGTTAGTGCATTATTTGTCTATCGCCTCCGTCAATCTAGTCCGTAGTGGAAAACTGAAGAAAACGAGAGTTACATTGTTATTTTAGATTTAGTTAGTCAAAAAGGCAAGGTGGCATAACTGTAATTAATGAGATTCCTCATTAAATGCCTTGGCCTATAAATAGATCTCTAGGGCTTCTAGTATAGAACTTTTGCCATTTTCACATCTTGGAGAGCTAGAGGCTAGAGAGAGAAAGCTATAGAGAGAAAGTTTATTGTTTGTGATTCAGGTGCTGTACGTTATCAGATTTTATCAAAGAATCACGTTTATATTACGTCATGTGTGTTTAGGTCACGTTCGT
Organism: Helianthus tuberosus; assembly: GCA_030545235.1. Classification (NCBI taxonomy): domain Eukaryota; kingdom Viridiplantae; phylum Streptophyta; class Magnoliopsida; order Asterales; family Asteraceae; genus Helianthus; species Helianthus tuberosus. The sequence continues at coordinate 159,455,237 of CM060444.1, forward strand.
GTACGGATTCCGCACGTTTCACGTTCGTTTAGCAATCGTATCGGAGTCAAACCGGTCCTAACAGATGCTCATCCCTGTGCTGGATTTGCATTAGCAAGCTTTGGGCAATTCCTTCGAAAATGGCCCATCTCGCCACAGTTGAAGCAAGAACCTGGTGGAAAATGAGCTTGAGCAGGATTGTTGCCAGCTTGATTTGGTGCAGCTGCAGCTGGGAAAACTCTTGCTGTATGGCCTATCAGTCCACAAGTTTAGCATTTGCGGCACTTTACATTGGCATGATGGTGAAGGCTACATTGGTTGCACAAGGGTGCAGTTCTATTGTATGGCTTCCTAGCAGGGGGTTGAGCTGGTTGGTTGGGGACGGCTTGATCATTGTGGGCAACCACGGTGAAGTTCTGAGAAGCCTTTCGCTTCTTTGACTTCTTGGAGGATTCAGTCTGTTCATCCTTTGGTTTCGATTCCTCGATCGGTAGTGGGGTTGCTACCAGTAACAATGTCTTGTACTGAGTCAGGGAGGCTATCAATGTACTTTTCGATTGCCTTATCCAAGGGCGTAACCATGCTTGGGCATAACAGACTTAACTCCTCATAACGGTCCGTGTAGTCTCGATGCTCACCGCTATCTTGCTTAAGATCGTCGAATTCCCTTTCCAATGCCCTAATCTCATGACGAGGACAGAATTCCTTCATCATTAGAGCTCAAAGCTCTTCCCATGTTTGACCCAGTGCTACCTCAGCACCCTTATCCCTCATCACACCATTCCACCATGTTAAAGCTTGTTTCTCAAAGATGCTGGATGCGAATTCAACCTTTCACTCGATTGGACACTGAACATGCCTGAAGGTGCCCTCTAAAATCTCAAACCATTGCAGAAGTGCAGTTGCTCCTTGGGACCCAGAAAACTTTGATGGCTTGGTAGAGTTGAATGTCTTGAAGTTACAGGGAGCATTATTGTTGTTGAGGGCTTGGTTACATTAAACAATGATGTTTGGGATTGAAGCAGCCGTTTGCTGCATAATGATAGCTGCCAGTTCTTCATTAGGTACCTGATTGTCGCGTCGTGGAGGCATTCTAAAAGGGGAAACAAGAAAGAAAACAAATGAAATGGCATTGGGTAAGGATATTACAATTACCGACCAAAGAGGCATGGGTGATGGTCATGTGTTCGAACCACGAAGCAAACAAATGGCACACAAGGGCTGAATCAAAGTAAATAGGTCCTCATAATGTATTGCGAAGACATGCTCACCTATAAGTGGACACTCACCCCAAGAGTTCCCAGGTAAGAGTGACTGGTCCGATACTGCGGATTTGTACGAACACTCTAGCATTAGACAGAAAATTCAGGGTACAGGCACCCACCCTTCCAGTTTGCACGTGTTCACATTATTTAGCCCAAACTTTGACGAGAATTTGAAAACTTTGAAGGTTCAAAACCTTATAATAAATCATCCTAGAACAGATGATTGGTTTTCAAAGCAGATTCGAAATTTGTGTTCTTATTGTGGTTGTCACCTAAAGATAGGTGACGGTATTGTTTTATGACTAAACACAAGTAAACTTGCGTTAGGGTCCTAGGATGGTTATAGACTAGGTCAATGCATTACTAATAACCCAATTCCCTATAACCATGAGCTCTGATACCAACTTTTCTGTCACACCCCGACCACGATAAAACAACAAATCGTGGCGGAAACGTTGGGGAGTGTTATAACAGAATCATTGTTTCATAACACATGGATTGAAGTTCTGTTTTATTAAATTAAATGTATTACATTACATTGAAATTAGAAACAAAACATGAACAAATAGACTTTCATTGTTATTAAGTCACAAAGGCCTCGTCCATTCCTATGTGAGCGTGCATCAATATCATCATCAAACATCATCAACTATGGTACCTGAAATACATGTGAAAATACGTCAGCATAAAAATGCCGGCGAGTACATAGGTTTTATGTGAGTGTCCGATTCATGGATCGTTTATATTTTGAAAATATAACTTAAAAACCTTTGTAAATTGATAATTAGAAAACCAAATTTTGTAAAAAGTTTGTAATGTAAATTGAAATAACTAAGTCAAAACAGATTTGTTATAATTTATAAAACCTAGATACCATGAATCTTAACTCCAAAACATTTGTTTATATAAACCCAAATTGTAAATCATTTTTGAAATAAAAACTCGAATGGTATATATATATTGATAGAAAAACCTTGTAATATAACTTTGTTTTGATAACATTTGCCCAAGTGATCTAGATAACGCAACGATATATAATGTATTAAAAGCACTTATATATAGGAAGTACCAGCGGCGTATCCACCATGCTTTTAACACATTACACCCACCCCGTTACCTAATCACTTCCCTAACCCAATGGTTCAAACAGTATCAAACGGTTCACATAAATTAAACAGTTACAAACGGTTCACATAATTCAAACGGTTACAAATGGTTCACACAAATAAAACGGTTACAAACGGTTCACATAATTCAAACGGTTACAAACGGTTCACGCAAGTGTAAAACAATGTGTCCATATGCTGGATGAACATACGCAACAAAATGTAATTTGAAAATCAATGTGCTAGCATGCTAAGAGAACATACATAGCATAACATAATGAAATCATGTACTATATACGTACTAATGAACATAGCAAGTATATAATATAAAAGTATGAAAACATGAAAGTAACAAGTTGGCACATGTGTTTCACCCCAAAACAGTTGAAAACGGTAAAAGAGGGGACTATGTACTCACTTGCGAATGCTTAGAAGTCTTGAATAACAACCATGCAAGCTAGAGGGATCACGGAAATCAAACGGCACCTAATATAGGTAACTAAGTTAATAAACGGACCTAAATCGGGAGAATCAGATAAAATGAGGTTTCGTAAACCCAATGAGTGTATGGACTCATGTAATATGGTTTAACAAAGCCTACATTCTAAAATGAAACCTAACCTAAGTGCATACGACCCATTACGACTCGTTAAGGTAGCTTACGCCACTTTAACGCGTCGTTCGCGTAAAACGCGTTCGGACCGCCTAACTAGTCCAATGACAAGTATTATATGCCTTAATATGTCTAATAATGTTGCCCAATTAGTTTAGATGCCAAAATTTATGTTTCATATGCTTAAAATGAATTTATGCGTAAAAAGGGCATTTTGGTCATTTTCCTAAGGCATATAAATTACCTATCATACAACTAACTAAACCAAGTGACCATAAGGTATAACCTCGGAAGGTTATTCCCTATACAACTATGGTCACAATAAATGCTTGGTCGAATCCTAATGATCGACCAAACGGGTCGGGTTCGAAAGTCTAAGCGGTTGTTTAGATCGCTTATCTTACGACCCTATATAAGCACTAAACCTAAAGTGACGAGCTAAACATGTTAAAACATGTTTAACGAAGTTAGAAAACAAGTTTGATATCAAGACAAAGGGTCTTGATACCCAAGAATAGTTTGATTGCAAAATACGCAAGAATACGCATTTTGACCGAAACTATGACTCGTCACTACACCTAAATAACGTGGTAATCAGTAGGTATAGTCATAAGAGACTATAACCATCGTGATTATGCTCACGTTAAGAAGTTCAAACGAACTTCGTGTTGACCATAGACTGGTCAAAGCAGAAAGTCAAACACTGTTTGACTTTTACGCTTAAAACACATAAAAGCACGAAAGAAACTTACAAAGGGTCCAAGCTAGGAAGAACTTGATCTAAATACTCAGGTATGAAGCATAAAGCTTCAACTTAGAGCATAAAATTAGACCAAGGTGTGAGGAAAAATCGAATGAGAGCTTGGGTATTTATAGATTTCGGAGAACCGTTAGGATCGTTTCTCGCATTTCGTGCCTTGATCTTGACCCACCATGTGGGCACATGGTTTTCAAAACCATGGGAATACTTAAAACCATCAAATTCTAGCCCATAGAGTGCAAAACCTTGAGTTAAAACCATCAAAACCTCAAAAATGGACCAAGTTCAATGTATCTGCCAGAAATTTCAAAAATGGTCCCTGTACTTGTAAAACTTGATTTTTTTGACACTTTTAAGCCCCTTTAACCCAATTTCAAGGCTCTAAAATAAAGTTAAAGTATAGGGAACTTGAAATGTGCTAAAAATTATCTCGGATGTCGGTTCGTTTGGTCGTACGGTTGCGTTGTTCGGTTAATTACGAAGGAAATCGTAACGAACGCAAAAAAAAAATACGATCCAAATTACCCGACGAGTGGAATTTTATCATGCCAATCACTAAAATAAAATTTTTTAATGATTACATAAATTTTTGGATGCCCGGATATATTCAGAACGTAAGATATGCGCGAAAATGCAAGGTTATGCACTTTTTGACGATTTTAGTCCCTATCGATCAATAAAGTTTATTTTTGCGCACCAAAACACCTCAAAGCCTATTTCTAAGCTAATTAAAGTATATTTAGGGCATGTTTAACTTATGATCAAATTCCGGAATGTTCGTTACTATACAAATCGGTATAGTTTCACAGTTTGTCGCAAATAGTCTTTGCGATCGCACAAACTTGATTTCGACACACCAAACCATACAAAACTTATTTATAAGTTATGTAACGGTTATTTAAGGTATGTTAAGCCTATATCACGGTTCCGGAGTGTTTGTTGCATTAAACTGGTTATATTTACGCATCAGATCGCGTATAACCTTCCAGAAAGCGATTTAAAGCTCGAAATCGAACATGAATTGATATGTGCACATGATACACATATTTATACAAATCCCAAGTATGAAAACACAATATTTCATTGATTTGGTATTTTTTTTATGGTCGCAGAGGCACAAGTGCCACAGAACCCTTGCATGGGCTGCCCCTTGGTCTCGATTTCAAGTATAGTGGGCCGAGAAGAGTAGGTGGATGGAAACATAATGTGCGGCCCAAAGGTGTCGTGTGATCCGAATCAAGTTATGCGATTGGGTTGGTGTTGTGCGACCACATTACATATATACATACATTACACACATCCACGTAACGTAATAAACATAACATTCCATTAACGTCAACGTGTCACATAATCACATAATCATTCAAGCATGATACATCAAAGTACAACGAAAGGTTTGAAATACGAGTTGTCACAACGTCAGAAATCACAGCCTTCCATAATATAAATCTTATACACATTAGCGTATGTACTTACTCGTTCCTAAACACATTTGCCCATAACTTTCCTTCTCTAACACATAAGCAATTCTGTATTTATACCATCAGAGAAAACATAACATTTGTTATAAACAAACCATCATCATAAACAATGAAACAAGATAACCATTCGGAATATATAGCGTTTACAAACGAAACAGGGTGGCTAGGCCTACAACTCATAAAACATAAGATGTATTAGTCATACATAGCTTAGAAAGTGTTTAAACGGGTTCGCAATGCAAAAACGAACCAGTTAAACAACTTTCACCGCAACAGGCACCCGTTGCGTCGCGCGACGACCTCTTGCCCTTGCTGTCGCGTGGCGCGACCCCCTCTATTTTCCAGAAAGTTGCAGCTGAAATGCTGCATTTTTTCGAACTTCTAAAACTCACCAAAACATACATAATTCTTTCGTTATTAATCCGTTTTACACGATTCTTTTTCCTATGAAATCATAAATTGATTTTCTATTTCATGAGCTTGTAATATAACATTCGAACTAAGAACAATCTTAACTTTAAGCCTTCAGCTTTACATACTTGTTTTCAACTATTTGACTCATTCATATTTTTATTACAAGAACTCGCATATCTCGGGCATTCCACAACTAATTCACTCAAAACTTATTTCTATTTGTCCGTAAAATGTGGCTTTACATTATTAACTAAAAATCCTTACCCCGGGTCCTTAATCGTAACGAGTTTCATTTTCATTACAAAACTTATGCACATTTATTCGACCCGTTTGTATTAAGGTCAAACAACTCTATTGTTTAAGGTCAAAAGCTAAGTCTTTTGACCATTAACCTAAGCCCCCATTCCCGCTTAGCGCGCTTATATGCAATTCTACCCATTACCTGGTTACAATACCGTAGTCATTACTTAGACATCAATCCGTCATATCAATACGACCTCAAATTGTCCTGTTTGGTCTACTTAGCTACAATCACCGATTTCATACAACCATAACCATTTTTTTAACCTCAATCGTTATCATGCTCAATTAACTAAACACTACCTTACTTAAACAAAGTAAGAAGTGATTCCGGAAATCACTTACCTCGAGGTGCCCGTTTCGTAGATGCTTCCTCATATCCTTTCCGTTAGCCTTCCATGCTTTCCCCATAAAAATATGATCCTGTACTTTCATGCCATCAAGGTTAGTACTTCATTAGTATAAACGCACATTCTAGTATTGCATTCATTTCACATTCGTATCCTTCATTATACTTTACTCGTCAAGTTCCAATAACACAAAGTACAAACTAGAGTCGCATCTTTTCATTTCACATAATTCTTCATGTCGTCACATATAGCACATATTGATATAACATGTACTTAATGATTTCTAATCTCATACATCCACAACATTATAGTTGATTATACTACGGACATCGTTTACATTTCATACTCACATAGTAAAACACATATACAATCACATGATCATATATGCACACAACATAAACAATCCTTTCCATACTAGTCATCTCATAATTCCACAACTAACAACATCATTCAAAATTAACCAATTTAACACTATCCTTAAACCCGACATCATCCTTCCTAGCAATCCACATTCTTGTTCTCTTAAGTATTTCGTCGAACAGTTGGCGGGTTTCACATTTAAAGAATAATGTACAAGTATTTTCATGCTCATCTTCCTAATTCTTGTGCTCACTTGTCATTAACAACTAAATAAAAATCACATTACTTCATACCATACTAAATCGAACTAACAAGAACCAATCACATAAATCATAACACATCAAGATTTGCATAAGATTTGACATGGGTAGTATACCCATGTCGCCACCCTACCCATAGCAAATGGGTTTTCCCCAAATCTTCATCATAGTCAAAATTAAACATACTTTAGCATCTACACATTCATCATAACTAACATTCATGCTTAAATCTTACACTATAATCACAGATTACACAAACCCACTTAATCAAACATCATCAAAACACCAAATTCGACTTACTTGATGTTAGAAACACTTAAGTGATCGGCATTCCTGGTTCATGCATTCGTATAGCCCTTAAATTCCCTTTCAATTTGATGGATTTTGTGATCTAGGGTTTGACCCCCTTCTCCCTTCTCTCCTGTTCGAACATCGACACCCACACACACACACTCAGTGTGTGTTTTTGGGTTTTAATTTTTTTTAATTAAACATAAACTTTCCCCCTTTTGACAACCTTGGCCCCTCTAGTTGTTACATGATCACAATTGTAGCAAATTCCTTCCCTTGATTGTTTTGTTAGACATTTAATCAAGTTTAATAACTTAGTTATTATATTTATTTAATTAAACACGGTATCGTTCTAACGAATTTTAAAATTCGCGTTTTGGATTGTTACAATATACGATACAACATAGGCCTATACGATCGTATATGACATAATTTGAAAATTTGTTTTATCGTGTTTTCCTCGGTTCGACGCGTATACGTGCCGTTTTTTGACAAACTTTCGCATATTTTGTCATTTTATGACGTATACCTTCAACATGCGTCGTTTCGGTGACACTCAGTTGCGTGCGATTATAGTATTCTATGATTACGTACAGTTTTGTTTGAAATCCCCTTGTATTGTATAGTGCAATGTTATATGTATACGCGTGTGGAAATATCATTAGTTGCGTATTTTGACGTATTTTTGCCTATTTTGACGTATTTTAACATATTGTTGCGTATTTTAAAGTATTTTGACGTATTTGAGCGTATTCTGACGTATTTTAGCTTATTTTGACCTATTTTTAGTTTATTTTTACGTATTTCAGCGTACTTTAACGTATTTCGACATATTTTAGCGTATTTTATTGTAATATGACGTATTTTAACATATTGCAGAGTATTTTAGCATTTTTCTTGTTTTTAGCATATTTTAACGTATTTCGGTGTATTTTGACGTATTTCGGCGTATTTTTGCGTATTTTAGAGTATTTTTTTTGCGTAATTTAGAGTATTTTAGCGTATGTTGACATATTTTAGCGTACCAGGAAGGATAACGCAAACAAGTTCTCCACAGTTTGTTATTCAGATCTTTATTTGGTTATATTTCCAAACTGCAACACACGAATGTGTGGTTTCAACGAATTGGTGTGACTCGGTAGTTAGATAATTATAGGTTTAAACTTTATAGTGTGATTTGACCAGGAAAGGATTGGAGGTGACTTCTACTTTCTGAATAGTCACATCCCAGTAATTAACATCCACTAACCGTACAAATTTTACATCCGAGACGATTCAAGTGAGTCCTATGAAGCAAGTGTCTGTCTATTCAACTGAGAGGAATCATTGCATTACATTACTAATCTGGATTTGGAGAACCGTTGTGTATTTTCTTTCTGATTATTGAAAAGATTTGTTGAAATCGTACTGTTACACCCCATCAATACCAATTTATTACCAGTGCGATTGCCGTGAGCCTGAGCAACTTTTAATAAGCTGTCACAGTTGTCAAATTCGTTGCGTGCATTCAGATTCTTGAGACAACAACAGATAATGAACGAATTGTTGGACTTCTTGTTCCAAATGCAGCTGTAGGATCCATACTTAAAGGTCTCTCTCTAAGAGATGCAACTTTATGGCATGCTTACCTTAATCACATCTTCCATGTAGTCATAGATCTGACAATAGGGCCCACGGATCTTATGCCTACTCGCGGTACAACCGGGAATTGCAAACCGCAACCGTTTTTTACTATGGGAAATACAAATCGCAAGAATTTGAGAACCGTTGTGTATTTGCTTACTGATTATTGAAAAGATTTATTGAAATCATACTGTTACACCCTAGCAATTTAGATCCACGAACCGTACTGTTATTACATCCGAGACGATTTAAATGAGTCCTATGGAGTCACAGATCCGTGGGCCCTGTTGTCGGATCTGTGACTCAAGGGGATAATGGATATGGTAACAACTACCAAGGCGGTATTTGAGTGCTTTTCCTTCAATTTCCAGAACAGCGACCGGCAATACCAGTTTGTTACCAGTGCGGTTGCCGTGAGCCTGAGCAACTTTTAATAAGCTGTCACAGTTGTCAAATTCGTTGCGTGCATTCATATTGTTGAGACAACAACAGATAATGAACGAATTGTTGAACTTCTTGTTCCAAATGCAGCTGATAAAACCGGAGCTGTTATCTCGGTTGTTCAGTACTTTCGCGATAAATACAATGTTCATCTTCGTTATCCTTTGCTTCCTGAAATTCAAGCAGGCACGGATGCTAAACGTACTGTTATTACATCCGAGACGATTCAAGTGAGTCCTATGAAGCAAGTGTATGTCTATTCAATTGAGAGGAATCATTGCATTACATCCCCGTTGAAAAACAGAATCGATAAATTTAGGGAAAATGGGGTTGATGAAACCAGAGCTATTATCTCGGTTGTTCAGTACTTTCAAGACGATTCAAGTGAGTCCTATGAAGCAAGTGTATGTCTATTCAATTGAGAGGAATCATTGCATTACATCCCCGTTGAAAATCAGAATCGATAAATTTAGGGAAATGGGCTTGATGGAACCAGAGCTGTTATCTCGGTTGTTTAGTACTTCCGAGAGGATTTAAGTGAGTCCTATGAAGCAAGTGTCTGTCTATTCAATTGAGAGGAATCATTGCATTACATCCCCGTTGAAAAACAGAATCGATAAATTTAGGGAAAATGGGGTTGATGAAACTAGAGCTGTTATCTTGGTTGTTCAGTACTTCCGAGACGGTTCAAGTGAGTCCTATGAAGCAAGTGTCTGTCTATTCAATTGAGATGAATCATTGCATTACATCCCCGTTGAAAAACAAAATCGATAAATTTAGGGAAAACGGGGTTGAAAGATGATAACCCAACAGTGGAGGATCTCATTCTACTGCTTCGATAAATTCATGGGTATTCTCAAATAATGTTTCCTAGATGTTTGACGACCAACAAATGTCCAAAGTGCCGTTTCTTCGTTCGCTTGACAGAAAGCTACCGTGTGACAGAAAGCTACCTTGCAAAATTAAAAAATTAAATCGACACATTCAATACGCATCGTAGACACCTATACAATGCGTATTACTTTTTTAGAGGGGACATTGTCAGCCTTTGACTGACCTAGAAGTTTGAACCAACTTTAATACGCATCGTATAGGCCTATACGATGCATATTGAAGGTGTCGATTTAATTTCCCAAGGTCTGCCAATAATACGACCCTTAAATAGTTACTAAAATAAGCTACAATTTATTTACATTAAAAATGCCCTTTTGAGGAAATAGAGTGTGAAACTGCATATAAAGTTTCTTATTGAGAAACGGTCATCCTTCTAGAAAAAATAAAGTCTTAGTTGGTGAACTAATGGACTTCAGACGCTAATCTTTCAACAATTTGACACATTTATAAACTCTGAACGTCGGGTTATAAAAAAAAAAAAAAACACTAACAATATTTTGGCTCAAGATCATCAATGGAGGTCCGATCTGTACAAATATTATTTTTTGTTGCTATGATCTTGCTTCAATCATATTGCATTGCACTAGACACCATATCTGCAAATCATGAAATCCGAGATGGCAATTCCCTTGTTTCTGAAGGTGGAATGTTTGAATTGGGCTTTTTTAGTCCCGGGAAGTCCAAGAATCGGTACTTGGGTATATGGTTCAAGAAGATATCATATGGTACTGTTGTATGGGTTGCTAACAGGAATACACCAATTGCAGATAAGTCAGGCATGCTCAAACTTAACAGACTGGGAAACCTGGTGATTATCAGTGGCGGCAACCCGATGGTCTGGTCATCCAATTCAACGGTATTTGTTCATGGTAATAATTCGGTAGTGGTGGCGCAGCTTTTAAGTAATGGAAATCTTGTTGTATGGCATACAAATAAAATTATTTGGCAAAGTTTCGACTATCCAGGTGACACATATATAGCAGGAATGAAATTCGGGAAGGATTTGGTGACAGGGCTGCAGCGGTTCATGTCATCTTGGAAGAGTCCTGATGATCCTTCTGTAGGTGAGTATAGTGATAAATTAGACGCAACTGGATTTCCACAAACTTACGGACGGAAGGGTGATGTTATAACAAGAAGACTTGGACCGTGGAATGGTCTTGGCTTTAGTGGCTTTCCTGATGAAAAGGGAAATCCGATTTACTCAACAGATTTTTCCCTTAGTGAGAAGGAAATCTATTATAAATTTGAACTTCAAAGTTCAGTTGTTCAAAGGATAGTTTTGACATGGGATGGCAAGACACAGATTTTGCAGTGGATTGAGCGAATAAAAGATTGGATTGTGTACGCAGAATCTGAAGTGGATAATTGTGATCGGTTTTCACTCTGTGGTCCTAATGGGATATGTAGCATTAACAAGCATCCACCTTGTACATGTATGAAAGGTTTTGAACCAAGAAATCTAGAAGAATGGCAGGCATCTGACTGGGTAAGTGGGTGTACACGCAAAATGCCTTTAAATTGTGGGAATGGTGATGCGTTCTGGAAAGTTACAGGAGTTAAGGTACCAGATACTGGAAGGTCGTGGTATAATGTGAGCATGACCCTCGGAGAATGTGAGATGGCCTGCAAAAAGAACTGCTCTTGTACAGGTTATGCAAGTGTAGATATCAGAAATGGAGGAAGTGGATGTTTGCTATGGTTTCATGATCTTTTGGACACGAGAGAGTATGATTCAGATCAAGATATTTACATAAGAATCGAAGCCACTGAGTTAGAAGGTATATCTGTTTTTGTAATATTTGATTTTTTTATTTTAGATTTTTAGCTTATATGGTTAAGGCTGAACTATTTTTATTTCTTAACTAAAGGACTTATGGACTCCCAGTACAATTTCAACATACAGAAAAGTATTCTTATAGCGTTGCTTTTAACTTCATCGGCTTTGTCACTTATCTTCACTGTGGCATATGCCTGTAGAAAAATAAATCAATGGCGCCACAAAGGACGAGGTAACACAAAGGAGCAATTAACTAAATGTTGACACTTTTGCATGTTTATAGGATATTATATTTGTAGGAAACAGGTATCTACTTGATAAAAAGAATACAAGGGTTGAGATAGAACATCTTGATGATTTACAATTTTTTAGCCTATTTGAAGTAGCCAGGGCAACAGATAACTTCAGTGTCTCAAATAAGATTGGGGAAGGCGGCTTTGGTCCTGTTTACAAGGTAAGTATCATGTGCTTTTAAAATAGAATTCATTGCTTATCACTATCATAATTTTGTTCCAAATCGTTTAGGGTGTGTTGGATGATCGAAGAGAAATAGCCGTGAAGCGGCTCTCAGAATCATCTCAACAAGGGCTTGATGAGTTCAAGAATGAAGTCATTTGTATTGCAAAGCTACAACACAGGAATCTTGTGAAGCTTCTTGGATATTGCATTTATAAAAAAGAATTGATTTTGATTTATGAATACATGCCTAACAAAAGCTTGGACTTTTTTCTCTTTGGTTTGACTCTTTCTTTATTTTTCACATAGTATTATACTTTAAGACATTCTAATAGCATATGACATAGCAGTCACATTTGACAGATGAAACCAGAAGTTTGATGCTTGACTGGTCCCAACGATTTAAGATAATACATGGGATGGCTCGAGGTGTTCTCTATCTACATCAAGATTCCCGCCTTCAAATAATCCACAGAGATTTAAAGGCCGGTAATATATTGTTAGACTGTGACATGAATCCAAAAATATCCGACTTTGGCCTTGCTAGAAACTTTGTAGGACATGATACCACTGCGAAGACAAAGAAAGTGGTAGGAACATAGTAAGAATCCTCCGAAACTTTAATACTTTATCACAAAAAGATGAGTCCGAAAGAGAAACTGTAATACTAATCTATAAGTTAATGATGTTTAAACTTTGTGTAGTGGTTACATTTCTCCAGAGTACGCAGTACATGGTCGTTTCTCTATAAAATCAGATGTATTTAGTTTTGGTGTTCTAGTGTTGGAGATAATAAGCGGTAAGAAAAACAGAGAATTCTCTCATGGAGACCACAACGATAACCTTCTTGGTCATGTAAGTGAAGTGGTGACCAGAATTTTGTTATTATTTTGTCGAATTGCTTTAAATGTGTTTTGGTTTGATGTACGTAGGCATGGAGACTCTTTAAAGAAGGCAGGTCCACTGACTTGATGAGTGGATCTTTACAGGCTTCATGTGTGGTCTCTGAAGTGCAAAGATCAATACATGTAGCACTGCTGTGTGTGCAGCATCATGCAGAAGATAGACCAACAATGTTGTCGGTGGTTCTGATGCTGGTTAGTGAGGGCGTGTTGCCTCAACCTAAGCAACCTGCTTTTTTCACAGGAGAGATCCAAATCGAAGTCAAATCTGTGTCATCGGCTGATGATTACATGATAACACAACCGTATGCTCGTTAGCAAGCACTTATTTATGCGACGAAGATGTTCCAATACCTTTAATTAAATCTTTATTTTCTTCTTGATATACACAATTCTCATAGAACAAGGTTAGCATTGCATTTTTAAGGAGGTCACCCGAGATAGTAAGCTTTCCATTGAGACTCAATTTATCAATTGATTTGCTTAAATGGATGTAAGTGAGATAGTAAGCTTTCCACCCGAGATAGTAAGCATTCCATTGAGACTCAATAATATACAATCCTTTGTTTGGGCTTCCTTAGAATTAATATATATATATATATATATAGATTTTATAAAAGTAACATGTTTAAATAAAATTTAATTGGATCATTTAAGTATATTTATATATATCTATACCAAAAACACAGCAATTTTCATAAAATAACATGTTTAAAACAAATGACATGGATCTTTTCAAAATATTTGCATCATTGAGACCTTAACTATAAGCATAGATGAAAAAAAAAAAGTTTACTTCTGGATCGAGTTTAAAAATTGTTGTGGATGTACGATTATAGTATATTTTAGAATTATTATGTATACTTTTAAAGAAAAAAAAAATATGTAATAGTTAATAACTCTCTCGGCACTAGTGTACTACACTAAACAAAATTGTGGAAAAAAATTAAAAAAAAAAAATTTAAACGAAAAAAAATTTAAAAAAAACCCAAAGGGTGTATTTAATCAATGGGTAAGAAGGTATGACTGTCATCCCCTTAGATAAATTGGTAGCAACTATACTTTAATTAAAGTGTGTATTTATTTACTAGTGGTGGGACAGGAGGAGCACCCATTGTTTTAGGGTGGAGGGTATAGGAAGCGGGGAGTGAGTGATGGTGACCACTCCCACATGTTTGAGTCACCGAAATTTTGACAATTTTCGGTGTATATTCACCGATTTGGGAAGAGGAGGGAAGGAGGAGGGAGGGAGGATTAACGGTGGATCCCAACCCCTTTCAACCAATCACAATTTTTTTATTTTTTAACCTACTCAAACACCCTAGGGTGATTGACCATACCCCCTGATTGAGTGCAAAATGAGGAGTGGAATGGGGAGTTGACATGGCATAATATTTTTAGGTAGGATTTCACTCAAACACCCTAGGGTGATTGACCATACCCTCCACCCTTATAACTGTGTTCAAGTGTTTTATAGTTGAGTTCACCAAACTATTTCATAGATTGGATTTGACTTGATGTCTATGATTCCATTGTGTATGCTCGAGCCCTAAAATCTAAGCAATCGTTTCGTAAGTGTTTGCCCCCGCCAATTGGAGGGTCGAATTGATTATAAAAACATGAGATTAGTCGATTTTATTTTTAATTTATTAACAATCTCTAAAAAGTACTGTTAATAATCGTGCGAGTACGCGTACAACTAACAAAGCACCAAATAATTTATTGGGTACTGTCGAAAATATTTGAAATACAGGGTAATTGTCATCTACATATTGTAGTTGTAAATAAAGCAAATACTATTAGTCAACCATATTATTCCCACTGAATATTTTGTATGAGCTGTATTTTATTGTGCATATTATTGCGTATAACTCAATTTGATTCATTCCTTGTTTAGATGATAGTTAGTTAGGGTATCTCTTGTATATATAGGTGTTCTATGTTTATTCTTAATCATCGAACCATTCAATATTTCACATGGTATCAGAGCAACGCTCCTCTGAACCCTAACTAACTTCGCTGAGGCTACGGTCTCTGTTCTTGTTTTCTTTTTCGCACCCTCTTCCCTATTCCTCCTTCCCATCTTCTGTACCATGGGTGACAAAGGAGATAATAACAACAAAACTGTTGCCCTTCATCCAGTGTATACCGTGAACAACATTCAACACAAAGTACGTGTGTTGGATGGAACCAAGGTAACCTATTCCTCATGGTTAAGCTTTTTAAGTTGAATGTGTGACAACCCTCACAATTACAGGTATCCGTACAATTAACTAATATTAAATTTGTGCTTAATGACTTTGCTTGATTACAACAAATGATTAAACTGCTTTCTGATTCCTATTACATACATACATATGCATCACATTCATACTGACACTCCATTTATTACACACAAACTTTAGTGACAAACTTGATGCACAAAGCACAGTTAGCACAGTGAGCGGATAACTCAGAACCATGCTGACAATGCCAGCACATAGACAGACTATATGTTGAGGCCCAGTATGAGCCAGGGACAAGGTACTACACTAGTATGGAGTGTAGGGAGGTAAGGACCATTAAACTGCGTCACTAGGTGATAGTTTAGGTGCCGGAAAGTGCCTAAAACCCACTTAAAATGCAAAATTCTGCATTTATTTACAAAATTCAGCATTTAAATATGCTAGTCACTTGCAAAAATATGGCAAAATGGTCCTGTATGCTTTCCTAAGTGTCGGGAATTAAACGGGTCAGTAAAAATTACATAAATGACACTTTACGGTGTAACTTATCACTTTAACGGAACGATATCTAACCAAACAACCGGACAATACCCGGAACACAAAAATATTGTTAAAAACATTGTTTCACTTTTTCTAAGCTAGTATTGGTTCCCGAACACTTAAACACACTACATAATACGGGGTACACACTAAACATTAGATTTTACATCTAACACCCTACTAATTACCATTTACCCACAACAAATTACAACTTACCCCCCCCCCCCCCCCCCTTTGTGTAACCGTCCCCAAGGGACCCCACCCACAAGATTGCCATAAATCTCCACTAAATCCTCTATGGTATTTTCATTGGGATTATGTAGATATGGTGCATGTACTATGAGAAACACATGGACCAATGGTCATTAGAGATTTGAAGTTATAAGGATCATTATCCTCACCATTTACAACACACCACAATTCTTCCTCCATTAAAAAAAAAGCTACGGCCGAACATCAAGCATGGCCCCACCATGAGATTTTGATATAATATATTCATGGGATTTGATGAGATATGTTTGTACTAAAAGAAACACTATGACCATTGGATATTAGAAGTTGAGTTATAAAAATCATCATCATCTCCAACACCTATCACCACTTCACAACTCCCTCTCCCTTCTCCCCAACTCACGGCCGATCCTATCCCTCACCACCACTATTTTTTTGTTGCAATCTCAAGTGTTCCAAGGTTATTACAATGTGCAAGGAGCCATTTTAGAAGGTGTGGAACACTCGGATCATCAAGGACCTCTCTCGTGTGCTTTTATTCACTCATTTTCTTTAGTGTTTCTTCCCTAGCTTAAAAGCTAGTAGTAAGCTTCTTAGATCCTTATTTACTTCATGTTTATGATGGTTAATAGTTATATCTTGATGAAAATATATGAACACTAAAAGATCATAAACACAAGTCTTGAACATAAAGCTAACATGATGATGAAATAAGATGAAATCTTGATGAAATAAAGTTGTTTTGATGTTGTTATTGTTTACTTGATGATTACTAGTAACATGATGTTGAACATCATGGTTGAACTTGTTAAAGTAAAATTAAAAACTTAAGTTAACAAGTTCGGAGGTGATTAGTGATCTACATAAAAGAATCACCTCCATGTTCAACATAAACTTGGTAACAAAGTGATTTCTTGAAAAATAAGTGAACTAACTGAGTTGATGATCGTATGGATCCGAGGTTTACAAATGATTTCTCTAAAAAAACCAAGTTAAAAAGACGGATTTTTGAAAGGTCATGATTCTTACACTATTTTTGGAAAGAAATAAGTATACGGATACTAGTAAAACAAGAAAATATTGTAAACAAATATTTTTGTAAAAAGTATTCACAAGTTGTGAACATCTAAAAATCCCGAGAATGAGATTTTAACAAAAGTAAACACACTTTGGAGGATAACTAAACCCACTAAACACCCCACTAAGTTGCTACGCGATTTTATGAAAAACCAAGTTCATGTTATTATGTAAAGTGCATTGTTTTTACACTTGACTATAGTGTAAAGTTGTTTAGTAACTTGTTGTTGATTGATTGAATAATTTCCGAAAAGAAAATGATATGCTAATGAGCATGGACACCTCCGTTTACAAAGGAGACTCTGGCGAAATTTTCTAAAATTCCAACACTTAGAAAATATTTTTCTAAACAAATGTTACAGGTATATTTTACAACTTGTGTTTCGAATATAAACCTCGCCATAGTTTTTACAAAAATACCAGGTATCGGAGGTTGGTTTTGTAAATAAAAATGGATAAATATATATTTAGAATATATATTTTATACTAATACACTTGTGTGAGCATTTGTATATTTTGTGAACTAGTATATTATTTTAGGGTAAAATAATATAACTTAACAAAATACCTTGACAATTACAACTCCAAAATAATACCAAAAATCCCACGGAACCAATATTTAAGTTATACGCTTGATATTGTGAAACCGAACAAGAAAACGTAACTTATGAATTATTCCAGAAAATACTCTTACACATATTTTGGCAAAATATTATTTTAGAAACTGAAGAAGTAAAAATATATTATTTTTGGGAAAAGTATATATATTTTGGAATACATTATTTTGACAAGGAGTTATATACATGTTTCTAAGTTAGATTTAAAAATATATTATTTTCGGAACTACCAAAATACATGTATAATTACCCCATCCTTGGGAAGGAAATACGCATATAAAATACTTGAGAAGTATGGATACGAAATAGTTGCCTAACTATTATTCCAAAACCTAAAAACAAAACTTAAGTTAAAATAATTATTATTATTTTAACAAGAAGTTATAACTTGATATAGTATCAAAGTAACGTAACTCAAAAACCTTCATACTAAGCAAAGGCACGGCCCGTTCGTCTAATAGACGTTAGTACACTGTAGGTAGTCGTGTTTGCTGAGGAGACTTGGGTTACACATACTGAAGACGCAATACAGTGAGTTCATGTCCCCCTTTTCTTAAACTATTTTGTTTACTTACTTCGGGGGTGAAATACATGTTACAAGGGAATACTTACAATACTATTGGTATGATTAGCCTAGGAAAGAACCGTAGATCATGTGATAGGGTAGGAGGATACTTGGGACCATCAATCCTCATTGTTGGACCGAGGGGCATGAGTGATAGATCTATTTGGGTGTAGCGAGCCCACACCCATGAGGCCGGGGCGGCCCATAGTGGTGACTATGTCTTCCAGCCAGGAGCCCGGTACAACTTTGCTAGGTTTGAGTCTTCCTATACCTTCACATATATCAGTGGCCTTGCAAACCATTGGTGATCTTTTCCTTGTTTGCAATCATACCGGGACATACATACATACATACAATGTTTACAAAGGTTTATACATACTCACATACACATGAACACGCTCAACTTTTGTTGATTTTTCAAACTACATGTATTTCAGGGAACTAGCGGATCTGGCGGGGTATGCATGTGTTTAGCTGCGTTGAATAAAGATGTCATCCAGGGTAGTAGGTTTAGGAGGTGTAACCCTTACCTGGACGGGTTACATGTCTTTAAACCATGTTTTAATTAAAGTCTTTTGCTGTGTCTCATGAACACGTTGTAGACAAGTATGGTTTGTAACTTTTTTTAAGTGTCGACATTTTCAAACAATGATGTTGTGGTACTTTTAAACTTAATGAATGGATGAACATCTTGTCTTTTTATCATATAGCATTGTTATGATTGTTGCTATGGTATTAAGAAGTCACACCAAATAAACCCACGCTTCCGCAAAAGCCAGGGTGTGACAGCTTGGTATCAGAGCCTCGATCACAGCGAACTAGGATCCTTTCTCGAGTCTAGACTATGATCATCAGGGCTCTCACGAAAATGTTTTCAAACATTTTTACATTGCATACACTATACGTCCAGATCCAGGGAACAAACATTTTTACAAACAAAAAGGCACAAATACACATTTCAAAAGGGTATATTTTAGTTCAGTCTTAGAGACTAAGGGAGGATCAGTCTTAGAGACTGAGGGAGGATCAGTCTTAGAGACTGAGGGAGGATCAGTCTTAGAGACTGAGGGAGGATCAGTCTTAGAGACTGAGGGAGGATCAGTCTTAGAGACTGAGGGAGGATCAGTCTTAGAGATTGAGGGAGGATTTAGTCTTAGAGACTGGGTAAATTTGGTCTTAGAGACCAGGGATTTAGTCTTAGAGACTGGGAGGTTGGTCTTAGAGACCAGGGATTTAGTCTTAGAGACTGGGAGGTTGGTCTTAGAGACCAGGGAATTAGTCTTAGAGACTGGGAGGTTGGTCTTAGAGACCAGGGATTTAGTCTTAGAGACTGAGAAAGTTGGTCTTAGAGACCAGGGAGTTGGTCTTAGAGACCAGGGAGTTTAGTCTGAGAGACTGGGGAGGGTAGTCTAAGGAAGACTAGGATGATTACTTGCTTACATTGTTGTGACTTACATGCTTATTTGATTACATGTTGATATATGTGCATATGTGTGGTTGTGTTACAGACACCATGCCATCATCTTCTGATACCGAAGTGTCAGACACATTGGATCCTATGGCGATTGTGTCGGATGACGAGATTGTCTCTGAGGATGAGGTCTATACATCGGATACCACTAGTACGGACGATGACGATTTCCAGCCTTTTGCTTTGTCGGATCTCGGAGACGATGTTCAGCTCGCTGATGGTATTCTAGTCGGGGATCTACCTCTTGCTGAGATCCCTGCTCCCGTTCCCCTTGATGCAGTTCCTGTTGGGGATCTGCCACTTGATGATGATGTTGTTATTCCTGTCATTGAGGTTCCGGTTTTGGAGGTTCCTTCTGATTCTTCTGGTCCAGACTCTTTTGAGTCAGTATCATCTTCTACTCTGTATGCGCTGGGGTTACAGCGATACCCCACCGACTCAGATTCCGATATGGCCATGTCAGCCGCATCCGATCAGGACCCTGATTTTGACCTTGCTGATGACCCCGATCATGATTTTGACCTTGCTGATGACCCTGATCATGATTTTGATGTTGCTGATGACCCCGATCATGAGTTTGACCTTGCTGATGACGTCGAGCATAAGATAGACCATGCTCCTGATGAGCAGCCATTCGAGGCCCCTGTTTTTCCTCACGATTTTGACCCGGATCATGAGATTGGGCTTATGCACGATGATCAGCCCCTAGAGGCTCCTGTTGCTCCTATCGATCAGCCCCCTGTTGTACCCGCTGATCTAGATCTAGCCCACCTGACCCAGTCCCATCGCCAGATCATGACTCTATCTTTGCTGAGATACCTGATATTGCACCGATATTACCTGATCCAGTCCTTGTGTTTGATGACCATGCTCCGTTTTCCGCCCACATCGGTCCTAGATATGCTGACACCCACAATGGGTGGGTCGACGATGACGATTATCCCCCACATGTTAGACCAGCCACTCCCCCT
Organism: Helianthus tuberosus; assembly: GCA_030545235.1. NCBI lineage: Eukaryota > Viridiplantae > Streptophyta > Magnoliopsida > Asterales > Asteraceae > Helianthus > Helianthus tuberosus. Next base: position 159,476,209 of record CM060444.1, read on the forward strand.
CATGCACCCATCTCTGCACCGATTGATGTTACCCCTCATTTTCCCCATGTGTCAGATACCCATCGCACCGACCTTCCTATCACTTTTCTCCAGGACATTCCTCCACCTCGTCCTTGGGAGGGATCTTCGAGACAGCAGCCTGCTTTTGTCCCGCCTATGTCGTTTGCTGTTCCATTCATGTCTTAGCTTCCTCGCACTACATCACCTTTTGCACCTGCTGCACACGTGGTTTTTCCTTCGTCAGCACCCTCAGGCGAGCCATTTCTGTGGTCTTCGCCCAATATCATGCCTTTGTCAGACCCATACCACCCTTTTCATGTTGGACATACCACAGATGACGTACTTATATCCCTGCAGTTACAGCAGGATGCGTTGAGCCGACGAGTCCAGGAGCTGGAGAGGACTCCGCGTCCTCCCCCTTGTCATTTCCAGTCTCCATTTGCTACACCACCAGCTCCTCTTCCACTACACCCAGATTCTGATGTCCGCTTGCTCACTCCGGAGCAGCAGATTGCTTACCTGTTGCGTGTTATCCACGCCCTCGAGGAGGATTGGGTGCATTTGCACCTTTTGGCTTTTCTTCCCTCCTCCACCTCCTCCTCCGCCATCAGCGTAGCTATATTTTTGGTTTGGTGCAGGTAGAATGTTTTGGTGAGAGAGTCGCAATTGGGCCAGCATAGGAAGACTTTTGGAAGACCACGTTTTTGTATATGATTTGTGTAGACTGACTTGTATTTTGGGGTGATGTAACCCTATGATCTTATTTTGATGTGTGATGTACTGTGAAACATGTAAAACTATATTGTGGTCATGATTAAATGAAAGCTCAATGGCAACGTTCTCACTACATGCAGTGTTGAATTATTTGTTTTCTATTATAACATGGGATGTTATGTGTTACGAGATTGATGAATGTTACTACATGCGCATAATACGTACTCACTGTATATAGTATGACTTGACCAATACAATCTTCTTATAGAAAATGCCACCAAGAAGAGAAAACCGTCTGCCTACCACTGAGGCAGAATTGCAAGCAAGAATTTCGCAAGCCATTGCTGATTACGAGGCCTCCCGCACTGAGACCAGCGGGAATACCTCACGAAACAACAACCCACCAAATGGTAATGTTAGGTCACTCGAGACATATTACACTACATTTGGACATTTCATGTGCAAATGCTAATGTTTTCTATGAATAACATTGCTTGGACAGGTTGCACCTACAAACAATTTCTAGACTGTAAACCGCTTAACTTTAACGGCACCGGAGGTGCTGTAGCTTACGTCCGCTGGACAGAGAAGACCGACTCAGTGCTACGAATGAGCAAATGCACACCCGAGCAGCAAGTTACCTACATTTTCGGGTTGTTTACTGATGGAGCACTCTCATGGTGGAATCTCCAAGTCCAAACCCTAGGGGAGGTTGCAGCATACACTATGACTTGGACCGAGCTGAAAGAGCTCATGCGTAAAAAGTATTGCTCCAGGGCCGAGATACAGAAGCTGGAAACTGAGTTTTGGAATCTTAAAATGGACGGCCCAAAGATCGCCGAGTATGTTCAGAGGTTTCATGATCTGTCCCATGTGGTACCATACATGGTTACGCCTGAATTCAAACGCGTGGAACGTTTCATCTAGGGGTTGGCACCTCAGATTATGAGCATGGTTACATCATCAAAATCGGCAACAATTACTGAAGCCATCGATCTGAGCGTGTCACTGACTGAAGAAGCCATCAGGATAAACAAGTTTTCAAATGCTGATCAGAAAAAGAAGGAAGCTCATGTGGAGTCCTCTGGAGAAAACAAACGAAAATTCTCCAACTTTAAGCAAGGTACCAGCAGTTCGAACAAGAAGGGTGAGACAAGCGCGCCGACCAAGGCCAAAGGAAAAGGGTATATGGGCACCCTGCCCAAGTGTAACGCTTGTCAGTTGCATCACGAGGGATGATGTAGATCTGGAAAATGTGAAGCATGTGGTAGAGCTAGGCACTTGAAAGAAACTTGTTGGGTTGGTTCAGGCCGGGTTGGCCAAAGGGGTTTTGGTAACAATAACCGTGGAGGTAATGGAAATGGAAACCGCCCACTAGGAGGGAACGACGGAAATGGTAACCGTGGTAATTTTGCGAATCAAGCTGGAAGTGGGACTCGCAACCAGAACAATGCTCAGGGCGGTAATGGTAATGGTCGAGGACCGGGATGTTTTAACTGCGGAGACATCAGGCACTTCAAGCGTGAATGCCCAAAACTCAATCAAGTGCAAGGAAGAGTCTTCAACATAGGTGCGAGGGAAGCACGCCAGGATCCAAATGTTGTCACTGGTACGTTCCCTATTAATCAACGCTTTGCATCTGTGCTATTTAATACTAGTGCCGACTATAGTTTTGTATCGCTAGAATTTAAGAAAATACTTGGGTTAACTGCTAGTAAGTTAGACATTCCGTACTCAATTGAGCTGGCTAATGGAAAGCTAATAGAAGCGAACGAAGTCATCAGGGATTGCGTAATAGAGTTGGGAGAACACGAGTTTACACTGGATCTACTACTAGTCGAGTTGGGAAGCTTCGATGTGGTAGTAGGGATGGATTGGTTGTCAAGTAACAAAGCCGAAATTGTATGTCACGAGAAGACTGTTCGCATCCCAATGGCGAGTGGAGTGACGATTGTGGTACATGGGGAGAAGCGCGATACGCCTCTGAGGATCATTAGCTGTTTGAAAGCTCGAAAGTGTTTACAGAAAGGATGCGTTGCCTTCTTGGCACACATCGTGGATAAAGAAGCAGCTGAGCCAAAGCTAGAAGATATTCCAGTCGTAAAGGAGTATCCTGAAGTCTTTCTAGAAGACTTTCCAGGATTGCCGCCACAAAGACAAGTCGAGTTTCATATTGACTTAGTTCCAGGCGCCGCACCTGTGGCTAAGGCACCCTATCGACTTGCACCGTCAGAAATGCAGGAGTTGTCGACGCAACTTCAGGAGTTGCTAGACAAGGGATTTATCAGACCAAGCATCTCGCCTTGGGGAGCTCCAGTTTTGTTTGTTAAAAAGAAGGATGGTAGTTTTCGCATGTGTATCGACTACCGGGAGCTGAATAAGCTGACTATCAAGAACAAATATCCTTTGCCAAGGATCGATGACCTGTTCGATCAGTTACAAGGTTCGAGTTTTTACTCAAAGATCGATCTACGAACAGGTTACCAATAGTTGAGAATTCAAGAGAAAAGTATCCCAAAGACTGCTTTCAGGACTCGATATGGACATTACGAGTTCCTGGTCATGCCATTTGGGTTGACAAACGCGCCAGCAGTATTCATGGATTTGATGAACAGGGTTTGTAAGCCGTACCTCGATAAGCTCGTAATCGTGTTTATTAATGACATTTTTATCTACTCAAAGACGAAGGAAGATCATGTGCAACACCTAAGAGCTATCGTAGAACTGCTTAAGAAAGAAAAGTTATACGCAAAGTTCTCGAAATGGTAGTTCTGGATGCGTGAAGTTCAGTTTCTTGGTCATGTGGTTAATGGAAATGGAATTCATGTGGATCCCACAAAGATCGAGGCAATCAAGAACATGGAGACTCCTAAGACGTCAACCGAGATTCGACAGTTTCTAGGTTTGGTTGGGTATTATCGCAGATTCATTGAGGATTTCTCGAAAATCGCTCAACCTTTAACCTCCCTCACACAAAAAGACAAGAAGTTTGATTGGGGAGACAAGCAAGAAGAAGCGTTCCAATTGTTGATAAACAAGCTTTGTGACACACCAATTTTATCTCTACCCGAAGGCACGGACGACTTCGTGGTATATTGCGACGCCTCGCTTCAAGGTTTAGGCTGCGTGCTGATGCAGCGACAGAAAGTTATAGCATATGCTTCTCGCCCGTTGAAGATTCACGAGAAAAATTACACCACCCATGATTTGGAATTGGGCACGGTGGTATTTGCATTAAAGATCTGGCGACATTACTTATACGGCACGCGATGTACAATATTCACTAATCACAAGAGCCTACAACACATATTTGATCAAAAAGAGCTTAACATGAGGTAAAGACACTGGGTAGAACTATTGAACGATTATGATTGTGAGATCTAGTATCACCCGGGGAAGGCGAATGTGGTCGCCGACGCCCTAAGTCGAAAGGAAACGATCAAGCCCATAAGGGTAAGGGCTTTGGAAATGATTGTTCATACAGATCTCACGTTGTGCATTCGTACTGCGCAGAGGGAAGCTCTAAAAAAGGAGAATATTGGGAATGAATATCTCCGTGGGATGGAGAAACAGTTGGTACCAAAGGAGGATGGAACATTGTGTTTCTTGAGAAGAATTTGGGTTCCCCTCTTTGGTGGTTTGAGAGAAGTTATTTTTGACGAAGCTCACAAGTCACGATACTCGATCCATCCAGGATCGGACAAAATGTACCAAGATCTAAAGGATTTCTACTGTGGCCGAGAATGAAGGTCAATGTTGCGATATATGTTGGCAAATGTTTAACTTGCGCCAAGGTAAAGGTTGAATACCAAAAGCCTTCAGGTCTCTTGCAGCAACCTGAAATACCCCAATGGAAATGGGAATAGATTTCTATGGACTTCGCAACGAAATTTCCAAGGACGCCCAAGGGCCATGATACGATTTGGGTAATAGTAGACCGTCTAACGAAGTCTGCACACTTTTTGCCAATCAAGGATAAAGACAACACGAGTAAACTTGCTGAAATATACATGAGGGAGATTGTTGCACGACATGGAGTGCCTCTCTCAATTATCTCTGATAGAGATGGAAGATTCGTGTCAAGGATTTGGCAATCCTTTCAAGAAGCATTTGGTTCTCAGCTGAATCTGAGTACTGCATTTCATCCGCAGACAGACGGACAGAGCGAATGAACGATTCAAACATTAGAAGACATGTTGCGAGCTTGCGTAATGGATTTAGGTGGAAGTTGGGACACTCACCTACCATTGGTTGAATTTTCGTACAATAACAGTTATCATGCAAGCATCCAAGCCGCACCGTTCGAAGCTCTCTATGGACGCAAATGTCGATCACCGGTTTGTTGGGCCGACGCGGGTGATAGACAGTTAGTTGGTCCGGAATTGGTTCAAGAAACGACTGACAAGATTATACAGATCTGAGAGTGCATTAAAGCGGCTCGTGATCGACAAGAGAGTTATGCGGACCTGAGAAGGAAACCACTGGAATTTGAGGTGGGAGATATGGTTTTGTTGAAAGTTTCACCCTGGAAGGGTGTGGCACGCTTTGGAAAACGTGGGAAATTGAACCTAAGATACATCGGGCCGTTTAGAATCCTGAAAAGGATTGGTCTCGTAGCATACAAGTTGGATTTACCTGCTGAACTTAATGGCGTTCATGATACATTTCATGTATCCAATTTGAAAAAGAGTCCAACTCAAGAGACAGTGGTCATTCCTGCCGACGAAGTTCATATTGACGACACACTCCGCTTTACCGAAGAACCCGTTGAGGTTACTGATTGGAAGATTAACAAGACACGACGGAGTAGTGTCAAACTCGTCAAGGTTCGATGGAATGCACGACACGAGCCAGAATTCACGTGGGAGCGTGAGGATCGTATGAAAGCCAAGTACCCACATTTATTCCCCAAGACCCCTGCATCTAGTAGCAGAACTAAAATTTTGGGACGAAATTCCTCTAACAGGGGGAGAATGTGACAACCCTCACAATTACAGGTATCCGTACAATTAATTAATATTAAATTTGTGCTTAATGACTGTGCTTGATTACAACTGATGATTAAAATGCTTTCTGATTCCTGCTACATACATACATATGCATCACATTCATACTGTCACTCTATTTATTACACACAAACTTTAGTGACAAACTTGATGCACAAAGCACAGTTAGCACAGTGAGCGGATAACTCAGAACCATGCTGACAATGCCAGCACATAGATAGACTATATGTTGAGGCCCAGTATGAGCCAGGGACAAGGTACTACAATAGTATGGAGTGTAGGGAGGTAAGGACCATTAAACTACGTCACCAGGTGATAGTTTAGGTGCCGGAAAGTGCCTAAAACCCATTTAAAATGCAAAATTCTGCATTTATTAACAAAATTCAGCATTTAAATATGCTAGTCACTTGCAAAAATATGGTAAAATGGTCCTGTATGCTTTCCTAAGTGTTAGGAATTAAACGGGTCACTAAAAGTTACATAAAGGACACTTTACGGTGTAACTTATCACTTTAACGTAACGATATCTAACCGAACAACCGGACAATACCCGGAACACAAAAATATTGTTAAAAACATTGTTTCACTTTTTCTAAGCTAGTATTCGTTCCCAAACACTTAAACACACTACATAATACGGGGTACACACTAAACATTAGATTTTACATCTAACACCTACTAATTACCATTTACCCACAACAAATTACAACTTACCCCCTCCCTTTGTGTAACCGTCCCCAAGGGACCCCACCCTCAAGATTGCCATAAATCTCCACTAAATCCTCTATGTTATTTTCATTGGGATTATGTAGATATGGTGCATGTACTATGAGAAGCACATGGACCAATGGTCATTAGAGATTTAAAGTTATAAGGATCATTATCCTCACCATTTACAACACACCACAATTCTTCCTCCATTCAAAAAAAAAGCTACGGTCGAACACCAAGCATGGCCCCACCATGAGATTTTGATAAATCTTACTTAACCTTCCATAATATATTCATGGGATTTGATGAGATATGTTTGTACTAAAAGAAACACTATGACCATTGGATATTAGAAGTTGAGTTATAAAAATCATCATCATCTCCAACACCTATCACCACTTCACAACTCCCTCTCCCTTCTCCCCAACTCACGGCCGATCCTATCCCCCACCACCACTATTTTTGTTGTTGCAATCTCTAGTGTTCCAAGCTTATTACAAGGTGCAAGGAGCGAATTTAGAAGGTGTGGAACACTCGGATCATCAAGGACCTCTCTCGTGTGCTTTTATTCACTCATTTTCTTTAGTGTTTCTTCCCTAGCTTAAAAGCTAGTAGTAAGCTTCTTAGATCCTTATTTACTTCATGTTTATGGTGGTTAATAGTTATATCTTGATGAAAATATATGAACACTAAAAGATCATAAACATAAGTCTTGAACATAAAGCTAACATGATGATGAAATAAGATGAAATCTTGATGAAATAAAGTTGTTTTGATGGTGTTGTTGTTTACTTGATGATTACTAGTAACATGATGTTGAACATCATGGTTGAACTTGTTAAAGTAAAATTAAAAACTTAAGTTAACATGTTCGGAGGTGATTAGTGATCTACATAAAAGAATCACCTCCATGTTCAACATAAACTTGGTAACAAAGTGATTTCTTGAAAAATAAGTGAACTAAGTGAGTTGATGATCGTATGGATCCGAGGTTTACAAATGATTTGTCTAAACAAACCAAGTTAAAAAGACGTATTTTTGAAAGGTCATGATTCTTACACTATTTTTGGAAAGAAATAAGTATACGGATACTAGTAAAACAAGAAAATATTGTAAACAAATATTTTTGTAAAAAGTATTCACAAGTTGTGAACATCTAAAAATCCCGAGAATGAGATTTTAACAAAAGTAAACACAGTTTGGAGGGTAACTAAACCCACTAAACACCCCACTAAGTTAGTACGCGATTTTATGAAAAACCAAGTTCATGTTATTATATAAAGTGCATTGTTTTTACACTTGACTAGTGTAATGTTGTTTAGTAACTTGTTGTTGATAGATTGAATGATTTCCAAAAAGAAAATGATATGCTAATGAGCATGGAAACCTCCGTTTACAAAGGAGACACTGGCGAAATTTTCTAAAATTCCAACACTTAGAAAATATTTTTCTTAACAAATGTTACAAGTATATTTTACAACTTGTGTTTCGAATATAAACCTCGCCATAGTTTTTACAAAAATACCAGGTATCGGAGGTTGGTTTTGTAAATAAAAATGGATAAATATATATTTAGAATATATATTTTATACTAATACACTTGTGTGAGCATTTGTATATTTTGTGAACTAATATATTATTTTGGGGTAAAATAATATAACTTAACAAAATACCTTGACAATTACAACTCCAAAATAATACCAAAAATCCCACGGAACAAATATTTAAGTTATACGCTTGATATTGTGAAACCGAACAAGAAAACGTAACTTATGAATTATTCTAGAAAATACTCTTACACATATATTTTGGCAAAATATTATTTTGGAAACTAAAGAAGTAAAAATATATTATTTTTGGGAAAAGTATATATATTTTGGAATACATTATATTGACAAGGAGTTATATATATATTTCTAAGTTACACTTAAAAATATATTATTTTCGGAACTACCAAAATACATGTATAATTACCCCATCCTTGGGAAGGAAATACGCATATAAAATACTTGAGAAGTATGGATATGAAATAGTTGCCTAACTATTATTCCAAAACCTTAAAACAAAACTTAAGTTAAAATAATTATTATTATTTTAACAAGAAGTTATAACTTGATATAGTATCAAAGTAACGTAACTCAAAAACCTTCATACTAAGCAAAGGTATGGCCCGTTCGTCTAATAGACGTTAGTACACTGTAGGTAGTCGTGTTTGCTGAGGAGACTTGGGTTACACATACTGAAGACGCAATACAGTGAGTTCATATCCCCCTTTTCTTAAACTGTTTTGTTTACTTACTTCGGGGGTGAAATACATGTTACAAGGGAATACTTACAATACTAATGGTATGATTAGCCTAGGAAAGAACCATAGATCATGTGATAGGGTAGGCGGATACTTGGGACCATCAATCCTCGTTGTAGGACCGAGGGGCATGAGTGATAGATCTATTTGGGTGTAGCGAGCCCACACCCATGAGGCCAGGGCGGCCCATAGTGGTGACTATGTCTTCCAGCCAGGAGCCCGGTACAACTTTGCTAGGTTTGAGTCTTCCTATACCTTCACACATATCAGTGGCCTTGCAAACCATTAGTGATCTTTTCCTTGTTTGCAATCATACCGGGACATACATACATACATACAATGTTTACAAAGGTTTATACATACTCACATACACATGAACTAGCTCAACTTTTGTTGATTTTTCAAACTACATCTATTTTAGGGAACTAGCGGATCTGGCGGGGTATGCATGTGTTTAGTTGCGTTGAATAAAGATGTCATCCAGGGTAGTAGGTTTAGGAGGTGTAACCCTTACCTAGACGGGTTACATGTCTTTAAACCACGTTTTAATTAAAGTCTTTTGCTGTGTCTCATGAACACGTTGTAGACAAGTATGGTTTGTAACTTATTTTAAGTGACGACATTTTCAAACAATGATGTTGTGGTACTTTTAAACTTAATGAATGGATGAACATCTTGTGTTTTTATCATATAGCATTGTTATGATTGTTGCTATGGTATTAAGAAGTCACACCAAATAAACCCATGCTTCCGCAAAAGCCAAGGTGTGACAGAATGCCCGTGGCTACAAGATCCTCGACCACATCGACGGAACCAAGCCACCCATGAAAGAAGATCCGAACTTCGAATCATGGACAAAAATAGATGCAATTGTGTTACAGTGGATCTACGGATCTCTGTCGGACGAGTTGCTTATTCGGGTTCTCGAACCCGAGTCCACCGCTCTTGAAGCCTGGACTCCGATCAAGAACATCTTTTTAAACAACAAGGATCCCGCGCTGCAGCTTTGGAGCACACTTTCACTAATCTCACATTGAAATCCATGCCGTCCCTTCAAGCATATTGCCAGAAACTCAAAGAAATCGCTGGGCAACTGTCTGATGTCGAAAGCCCAGTGAGTGAAAACCGTTTGGTTATCCAGCTTGTCCGCGGACTCCCTCCTGAGTATGCCAATGTTGCCGCTCAAATTAACCAATCACTCCCCTCTTGGGAAGTGGCCGTCAACCTGTTAGATCTTGAAGAGCGCCGTCAATCGGCTTGTGGTACTCCACCAATTGTAGGTGCTGCTATTGAACCACCCCCACCCCTCTTGCCACGGATCAATAGTCTCAGAGGCGTGACACTGGACCATGTGGGCAGTCCAAATTTTCAAACCAGCAGCGCCGCAATAATGGCCCGAGGCCCAATCGTAATAGTAACCCGCAACAGCAGCATCTGGCCCACAATAACCCACAACGGACTGGACCCTGGAGCAATAACCAATCATACGGACCTGCTGCATCTCAAAACTTTAGGCCTACACCTTGGTGGGTCAATGCTTATGGGCCGCCCAGTGGCTGGGCTCCCCCAATGTGTCCCTACCCAACCCAATCGGGCTGGGCCACACCTTAGCAACAGGGACCATGGCAGCCCACTGGCAAATCCAAAAACAACAATACATCCTCCTCTCGCAGTTTTCCGCAGGCTCACATCACCGATTTTGATCCGCTGCAACCTACTGACATCAGTGAGGCATTTCAGGCTCTTGCTGTGGACTCGGTTGAACCGGAATGGCACATGGATACCTGTGCTTCCAATCACATAAGTGCAGACCTAGGTATATGCTCTGACTCACCTACTGTTAATTCTATTAAATCTATACTAGTCGGTAATGGTCACAAAATGCCAATCCTTGGATCGGGAAACATCAACTTTCCTCATTCTCAACACAACCTATGCCTTAATAATGTCCTTTACGCTCCTAAAGTTATAAAGAACCTTACCTCAGTTAAACAATTTACACGTTATAATCTTGTTTCTGTGGAATTTGACCCATTTGGATTTTTAGTGAAGGATTTCAAGACTGGGAAGATATTGACACGTCACAACAGTGATGACAGTCACCTCTATCCTGTCACCGCTTCTGTTCCCACTCCGTCCGTTGTTACTGTTACCACTCTCGACTCATGGCATGATCGACTAGGCCACCCGGGAGTTTTAATTGTTGATTTTCTTGCTTCAAATAAATTTATTGCTTGTAATAAAACTAGTCGTCTGTTTTGCAATTCTTGTCAATTAGCAAAGCATAAATGCTTGCCCTTTGTTTTATCTAATTCCACTACTATTTTTCCTTTTGATATTGTGCACTGTGATCTATGGACCTCCCCAATCGTGTCAAATACCGATTATAAATATTACATGATCTTGATTTGTGACAACTGTGTTCTATAATTGATGTTCAATATAAAACAATGATGATTATTAATAAAAAAATGTGCTTTGGTGTTATTATATGTTTTTTGGTGTTTTTATGTGTGTATTTATGTTTAAATATTTTTCAATTCGATTCGATTCCGATTTCAAGCTTTAGATCGCTTTCTGGAAGGTTATACGCGCACTGATACGTAAATATAACCAGTTTAATGCAACGAACACTCCGGAATAGTGAAATAAGCTTAAAATACCTTAAATAACCTCCACATAACGTAGAAATAAGTTTTGGATGGTTTGGTGTGTTGAAATCAAGTTTGTTCGATCGCAGGGACTATTTGTGTCAAATTGCGAAACTATACTGATTTGTATAGTAACGAACATTCCGGAACTTTATCATAAGTTAAACATACCCTAAATATCCTTTACATAGCTTAGAAATAGGATTTAAGGGGTTCGATATGCTAAAATAAACTTTATTGATCAATAGGAACTAAAAGTGTCAAAAAGTGCACAAGTTTGCATTTTCGCGCATATCTTACGTTTTGAATATATCCGGACATCCAAAAATTTATGTAAGCATTAAAATATTTTATTTTAGTGTTTGGCATAATAAAAATCCATTAGTCGCTTAATTTGGATCGTTTTTGAGTTCGTTACGACTTCCGTCGTAATTAACCGTACAACGCAACCGTACGACCAAACGAACCGACATCTGAGATATTTTTTAGCACATTTTAAGTTCCCTATACTTTAACTTCATTGTAGAGCTTTGAAATGGGGTTAACGGGGCTAAAACGTGTCAAAAATGCATCGAAAACCAAGTTTTGGGGCTACAGGGGCCTGTTCTGCCAAATTTCAAACTTTGCTGACATGCATGGTCCTTACGGACCATATGCCCTTCCTCTTGCGGTCCGTAAGCAGGTTCCAGAACAGCATAAACGTGTTTCCAGCTTGTTCCAGCTGTTACACACATTTGCACAAGGTTTTGTGGTTGCTATGGGCTGGTTTGTGTGATGAACAAGACCCCCAATCATTCCCTAACACTTGTATGGCTTAGATCTTTCCCTCCTTACCAAGAAATGATCCTAACGGTTTGCGAAAACTATAAATAGCCCACCCAACTTCACTTCATCCTCACAAAAATCTGATCTAAGATGCTCTAAGTTGAGGCATTCGCTTCATACCTGAGCTACTTGGATCAAGATTTGCTTGCGGGGACCCTTTGTAAGTATTCCTTCGTTCTTTTCATTCGTTTTTATCGTAAAAGTCAAACTGCGTTTGACTTTCTACATTAACCAGTTTATGGTCAATGCGAAGTTCGTTCAAACTTCATAACGTGAGCGTAACCACGATGGTTATAGTCCCTAGTGACTATACCTACTGATTACCACGTTATCTAGGCTCAGTGACGAGTCATAGTTTTGGCCAAAATACGTTTTCTCGCGTATTTTGTAACCAAACTACTTTTAGGTATCAAAACCATTTGTTTTGATACCAAACCTGTTTTCTAACTTAACTAAACATGTTTTGGCATGTTTAGCTCGTCACTTTTTAGTTTAGTGTTTGTGTAGAGTCGTAAGTCAAGCGGACTAAACACCCGCTTAGACTTTCGAACACGACCCGTTTGGTTGATCATTAGGATCCGACCAAACATGTTTAGTGACCATAGTTTCATAGGGAATAACCTTCCGAGGTTATACCTTATGATCACTTAGGTTTAATTAGTGTATGATAAGTAGTTTATATGTCTTAGGTAAATGACCAAAACGTCCTTTTTATGCATAACTGATAATTAAGCATATGTAACATAAACTTTTGTCACATAACTGATTATGCAACGTATTTAAACATGTATAGGAATATAATACTTGTCATAGGACTAGTTAGACGTCTCGAACGCACTTTGCGCGAACGACGCGTTAAAGTAGCGTAAGCTACCTTAATGGGTCGCAATGGGTCGAAAGCACTTAGGTTAGGTTCCGATCTAGAATGTAGACTTTGTTAAACCATATCACATTAGTTCCAACACTCATTTGGTTTACAAGACCTCATTCTATCCGATCTTCCGATTGAGGTGTCAATTTATTTACCAGTGATTCGATTACTAGGTGCTGCTTGATTTCTCTGGTTTACTTGAGTTTGTTGAAGTTCTATTGATTGAGGATACTTTGCTCTTCATGTGAGTACATAGTTCCCCTATTTTACTGTTTTCAATTGTTCTGGGGTGATTCATATGTACAAAAATGATTTCAAGGTTTAAACGATGATTTCAAAAACGATTAAAATGATTTATACGAAACTAATAACGATTTCAATAATGTGAATAGACTTGTTGGTTGTAGTTACATAACGAATGACATTCATTAATTTTGGCCGAACCGACCAGTATTAGGTTATGGTACCATAGGATCTGACAAATCCCGTTATTGCACTACACCCATGGTTATGTGTGGGTTATGTGGGTAACGACTGAATTTGTGATTGTTAACTTACCCTTTGGAGGGTTGTTAATGCGAGAAGCGAGAAATGAGGTAGTCGAGTCACGAAGGTTTGGATGTTATTAGCGAGACGACCATAAATAGTTTTCACAATTAAAACGAGGTTGATTTAAACGATGTAAACGAGTTAACGATTTGGAAATGATTTGAACGGGTTAAACGAATTGGATAAACGATTGGTTTTTGGTTAAGTGTTTAGATAACGGGACGGGTGTAATATGGTGAAAGCATGGTAGATACGCCACTGGTACTTCTTATATATACGTGTTTTCAACATATTACATACCATGGCGTTATTTAGTTCACTTGGGTAAACGATTTTGAAACGATGTCACACAACGATGTTTTCTAAAGGATATAAACCATACGAGTTTTATTAACGAGTTTTTACGAGATGTTTTACAATTTGGTTTTCTTAAACAAATGTTTTTGGGGTTAAGAATCATGGCTACGAGATTTTATGAACTATAACCAACTTAATTTGAGTTGGTTAGCTATGTTGCAATACACTTTTCAAAACGAAGTTTGTATTTTAACTCTTGTAGTCTATTAAAGTACTGCAACATGTAAACGAAGCCATGATTCCGATACTCTTATAAAACCTATGTACTCGCCAGCATTTCTTTGCTGACTTTGTTTTTACATATGTTTCAGGTGTGTTGTTGCGTGATTGATTTCTAGGATGCATGCGTCACATAGGATCTGGACGAGGCCTTAGTGACATTAATAACAATGATAGTCGATATGTACTTGTTTGTTTTATGTTAAGATAATGTTAAAGTTTAATAATATCAATAAAAAGAAACTCTTTTTGTATCCATGGTTATGAAACGATAATTCTGCCACGACACTCCTCGACGTTTCTGCCACGGTTTGTTGTTTTAATGTGGTCGCGGTGTGACAGAAGAGTTGGTATCAGAGCCAATGGTTATAGGGAATTAGGTTATTAGTAATGCTTTGACCTAGACTATAACTTCTAGGACCCCAACGTGAGTTTTCTTGCGTTTAGATTTTAAAACAAAACCGTCACCTATCCTTAGGTGATAACCACAATGAGAACACAAAATTCGAATCCGCCTTGAAAACCAATCATCTGTTCTAGGATGATCGATTAGTAGGTTTTGAAACCTTCGTTATAAGGTTTTGAACCCTTTAAGTTTTCAAAATCTCGTCAAAATTTGGGTCTAAATAATGTGAACACGTACAAACTGGAAGAGTGAGTGCCTGTACCCTGAGTTTTCTGTCTAAGGCTAGAGTGTTCGTACAAATCCACATAATCAGACCAGTCACTCTTACCTGGGAACTCTTGGGGTGAGTGTTCACTTATAGGCGAGCATGTCTTCAGCGATACATTATTTTTGACCCATTTACTTTGATTAGTCACTGCGTGTCATTTGTTTGTTCAAGGTAATGAACAAATGATCGCCTTCCTTGTGTTTTGTCGATGTTTTCAATACCTCTTTTATTTCTCCAATTTTCAACCTCACTCGTTTCTCCTGTTTCCTTGCTAGACAATGCCTCCTTGACGTGAAGCACAGACTTTTACTGCTGAAGAAGTCGTAGCCCTTGTCTCTCAGCAAATGGCTGCTGTGCTCCCAGGCGTTGTGACCCAAATCCATGAGTTATACAACAACACCAATAATAACAACAATAATGCACCGTGTAATTTCAGGAATTTCAATTATGCGAAGCCGCTTAAGTTTTCTAGGTCGCAAGGAGCAACTGCGCTCCTGCAGTGGTTTGAGAGTATCGAGAGCACATTCAGACATGTGCAGTGTCCGAATGGCGTAAGGTTGAATTTGCATCAAGCGTGTTTGAGAAGCGAGCTCTTACCTGGTGGAACGGTATTATGCGCGATAGGGGTGCCGAAGTGGCATTAGCACAAACATGGGAAGAGCTTCTAGTTCTCATGATGAAAGAGTTTTATCCCCGTCATGAAATTCGAGCTTTGGAATGAGAGTTTGACGATTTAAAGCAAGATGGGGTGAACACCGTGCGTATACGGATCGTTTTAAAGAACTCAGTCTGTTGTGTCCCACTATGGTTACCCCTCTAGAGAAAGCAATCGAGAGGTATATCGATGGTTTACCCGATTCCATACAGGATATTGTTGCTGGTGTTAATCCTACTACTATTCGTCACGCGATCGAGTTGTCTGCTACCCTGACTGAGTCTCAAGTCAGGAAGGGTAAACTCACCCGCAAGGGTGATAAAAAGAAGTTGACCGATTTTGACAAGGAAAAGGGTAGGGGTAAGAAAGGCGAGTCGTCGAAGAAATCGAGAAAGCGAAAGGGTGCTCAGAATTTTGCTGTTACAGCACAGACTGCTCAGAACTCGCAGAACCCATCGGCTCAACCGCCTGCGAAGAAGGTGTATGCGGGTACCGCACCTCATTGTGCTCGCTGCAACGGTCATCATGTTGCACAACAAGCTTGCAAGCAATGCACAACGTGTGGTAAACTTGGGCATTTGGCCAATATTTGTCGTCTGGGACAAAATCAGGTTGCCCAGGTTCAAGCTCCGGTTCAGGGGAATGCCGCGAGATTCCCACCGGGTTCATGTTTTAAATGTGGAGAGTTTGGTCACTTCCGCAACAATTGTCCGAGGTTGCCGAACCCGAATGCGAATGTCAACGCGAATGTGAATCCCGCTCGTGGACGAGCGTACAGTTTGAATGAAAACGAAGAAAGGGCCGACAACGAGGTGGTTAATGGTATGTTTCTTGTTAACAATCGACCTGCATCTATTCTTTTTGATTCTGGTGCCGATAGAAGTTTTGTTTCGTTATCTTTTGAGCCTTTACTTGCAATACCTAGAACTAAACTAAGGAAACCCTTATATGTCGACGTTGCTACTGGTAAACCTCTTGTTCTCAATTCTGTTATTCGTGATTGTCGGTTAAACCTTGATAACCATCTTTTTCCTATTGACCTCACACCAATGCAACTGGGGAGTTTCGATATTATTGTTGGGATGGATTGGTTAACCAAACATCATGCTGAGGTGGTTTGTTTCGATAAGATTGTTCGTATTCCTCTTCTGTCTGGCGATGTTCTGGAAATTCGTGGCGAGAAACCTTCAGGTGGATTGAAGCTTATGTCGTGTATGGAAGCCCAAAGGTATTTACGAAAAGGATATGTTGCTTTTCTAGCACATGTCACCGAGGAGAAAGGCAAGAGCAAGAGTATTCAGGATATTCTGATTGTTCGAGATTATCCAGAGGTGTTTCCTGATGAACTGCCTGGTTTGCCTCCAGTTCGTCAAGTCGAGTTTCATATTGACCTTGTACCCAATGCCAACCCAATTGTGAAAGCACCTTATCGTCTTGCACCGTTGGAGATGCAAGAGTTATCGAAACAGCTTCAAGAGTTATCTGATAAAGGATTCATCCGTCCGAGCTTTTCACCATGGGGCGCTCCTGTCCTCTTCGTGAAAAAGAAAGATGGATCTTTTCGAATGTGTATCGATTATCATGAGCTTAACAAGCTTACCATCAAGAATCGATATCCCTTACCTTGAATTGATGATCTCTTTGACCAGCTGCAAGGTGCTTTGAGTTTTTCTAAGATCGATCTGTGTTCTGGGTATCATCAACTTCGTGTTCTCGAAGAAGATATTCCCAAAACTGCTTTCCGCACAATATATGGGCATTACGAGTTTACAGTCATGCCTTTTGGTTTGACAAATGCCCCAGCTATCTTTATGGAGTTAATGAATAGGGTCTGAAAACCTTATTTAGACAAGTTCATTATTGTGTTCATCGACGATATTCTCATTTATTCAAAGTCTCGAGCCGAGCACGAGCAACACCTTCGCTTAACATTGGAACTCCTGAAGAAGGAACAACTTTTTGCTAAATTCTCCAAGTGTGAATTCTGGCTTGAAGAAGTTTAATTCTTGGGTCATATAGTCAATGAGTAGGGTATCCACGTGGATCCATCCAAGATTTTTGCAATTAAGGATTGGAATACACCGACGACGCCTACAGAAATTCGATCTTTTCTTGGTCTTGCTGGTTATTATCGACGTTTCATTTCAAATTTCTCAAAGATTGGGGTTCCACTCACTGCTTTGACTCAGAAGAATAAACCTTTTGAGTGGGGACCTAAGCAAGAAGAAGCATTTCAAACGCTGAAGCAGAAGCTGTGTGATGCTCCCGTTCTATCTCTGCCCGATGGAAACGATGATTTCATTGTCTATTGCGATGCGTCCAACTTAGGCATTGGTTGCATTCTCATGCAACGAGGTAAAGTTATAGCATATGCATCTAGACAATTGAAAGTTCACGAAAAGAACTACACAACTCATGATCTTGAGTTGGAAGCTGTGGTTTTCGCGCTTAAAATCTGGAGACACTACCTCTATGGAACGAAGTGTGGGGTTTTCACAGACCACAAAAGTCTCCAGCATATTCTTAATTAGAAGGAGCTAAACATGAGGCAACGACATTGGGTTGAGCTCTTAAGTGATTACGATTGCGAGATTCGCTACCATCCTGGTAAGGCGACTGTCGTAGCCGATACGCTTAGTCGAAAGGAGCGATTCAAGCTTCATTCTGTTTGAACTCTATCTAATCTTCAAACTCGTGTCCTTCAAGTTCAACAATTTTGTGTTTCACAAAATTTGATAGGTAAGGAATTACCACGTCAACTTGAGCTTAAACTCGAAGCAAAGGACGATGGTTTGCTCTATTTCAAGGATCGATTGTGGATTCTGAAACAAGACGATCTTCGCACCTTGGTAATGGATGAATCTCATAAGTCTCGATATTCTATCCATCCTGGTGCTGATAAAATGTACAAGGATCTTCGTACTCAGTGTTGGTGGCCTGGTATGAAAAGGGATGTTGCCTTGTATGTATCGAAATGCCTAACTTGTCTCAAAGTCAAGGCTGAACATCAATGACCTTCTGGCTTGCTTGTACAACCAGAGATACCGGTTTGGAAGTAGGAGAACATTGCGATGGATCTCATCAGTAAATTACCGCGTACATCTAAAGGTCACGATGCGATTTGGGTTGTTATCGATCGATTAACAAAATCAGCTCATTTTATTCCAATTCGCGAGGATCTATCTGCTGATAAACTTGAAAAGATTTATGTTGATGAGATTGTATAACGACATGGTGTTCCTTTGGATATAATTTCCGATCGTGATGCGCGGTTTTCATCTCATTTCTGGAAGGCCATGCAATCTGCTTTAGGAACCCAACTAAATCTAAGCACTGCTGATCATCCCCAAACAGATGGTTAATTTGAGAGAACAATTCAAACTTTGGAGGATATGCTTAGAGCATGCGTGATAGACTTTGGTGGAAATTGGGATTCTCATCTGCCACTGATTGAGTTTTCTTACAACAATAGTTATCATGCTAATATTAATATGGCACCATTCGAAGCTCTCTACGGTCAAAAATGTCGTTCACCTGTCTGTTGGAATGAGATCGGTGAAGCTCAGCTTACTGGACCTGAGCTCATTCTAGAAACAACAGACAAAATCAAGAAAATCCGCGATAATCTTGTGACAGCTCGAAGCCGTCAAAAGAGTTATGCAGATATACGATGCAAGCCCTTAGAATTTCAATTCGGAGACCGTGTCCTACTCAAGGTGTCACCTTGGAAGGGAGTGGTGAGATTTGAAAAGAAAGGAAAACTTGCACCTCGATATGTGGGACCATTTAAGATTGTGGAAAGAATTGGGAAGGTTGCCTATCGACTAGAGCTACCTCCAGAGCTTGGGAATATTCGTCCGACTTTTCACGTATCCAATTTACGAAAGTTTTTAGCTGATGCAGATCTTCACATTCCTCTCGACGAGATCCGAATCGATGAAACGATGCACTTTGTCGAGAAACCCGTGGAGATAGTGGACCGTACATTCAAACAGTTGAAGATCAAACAGATTCGATTGGTCAAGGTTCGTTGGGAATCCAAACATGGCCCAGAGTTTACTTGGGAACGTGAGGACCAGATAAAGGCGAAATATCCGTATTTTTTTTCACAAGTTCCCTCTAAATAAAATTTCTGGACGAAATTTCCTGAAGTAGGGGAGACTGTGACAACTGTGTTCTATAATCGATGTTCAATATAAAACAATGATGATTATTAATAAAACAATGTGCTTTGGTGTTATTATATGTGTTTTGGTGTTTTTATGTGTGTATTTATGTTTAAAGATTTTTCATTTCGATTCGATTCCGATTTCAAGCTTTAGATCGCTTTCTGGAAGGTTATACGCGCACCGATGCGTAAATATAACCAGTTTAATGCAATGAACACTCCAGAATAGTGAAATAGGCTTAACATACCTTAAATAACCTTCACATAACTTATAAATAAGTTTTGGATGGTTTGGTGTGTTGAAATCAAGTTTGTTCGATCGTAGGGACTATTTGTGTCAAATTGCGAAACTATATCGATTTGTATAGTAACGAACATTCCGGAACTTGATCATAAGTTAAACATACCCTAAATGTCCTTTACACATCTTAGAAATAGGATTTGAGGGGTTCGGTATGCTAAAATAAACTTTATTGATCAATAGGAACTAAAAGCGTCAAAAAGTGCACAAGTTTGCATTTTCGCGCATATCTTACGTTCTGAATATATCCGGACATCCACAAATTTATGTAAACATTAAAATATTTTATTTTAGTGTTTGGCATAATAAAAATCCATTCGTCGCTTAATTTGGATCGTTTTTGCGTTCGTTACGACTTCCGTCGTAATTAACCGAACAACGTAACCGTACGACCAAATGAACCGACGTCCGAGATATTTTTTAGCACATTTTAAGTTCCCTATACTTAACTTCATTTTAGAGCTTTGAAATGGGGTTAACGGGGCTAAAACGTGTCAAAAATGCATCGAAAACCAAGTTTTAGGGCTGCAGGGGCCTGTTCTGCCAAATTTCAAACTTTGCTGACCTGCATGGTCCTTACGGACTATATGCCCTTCCTCTTGTGGTCCGTAAGCAGGTTCCAGAACAGCAGAAACTTGTTTCTAGCTTGTTCCAGCTGTTACACACATTTACACAAGGTTTTATGGTTGCTATGGGCTGGTTTGTGTGATGAACAAGTCCCCCAATCATTCCCTAACACTTGTATGGATTAGATCTTTCCCTCCTTACCAATAAATGATCCTAACGGTTTGCGAAAACTATAAATAGCCCACCCAACTTCACTTCATCATCACAAAAATCTGATCTAAGATGCTCTAAGTTGAGGCCTTTGCATCATACATGAGCTACTTGGATCAAGATTTGCTTGCGGGGACCCTTTGTAAGTATTCCTTCGTTCTTTTCATTCATTTTTATCGTAAAAGTCAAACTGTGTTTGACTTTCTGCATTAACCAGTTTATGGTCAATGCGAGGTTCGTTCGAACTTCATAACATGAGCGTAATCACGATGGTTATAGTCCCTAGTGACTATACCTACTGATTACCACGTTATCTAGGCTCAGTGACGAGTCGTAGTTTCGGCAAAAATGCGTTTCTCGCGTATTTTGTAACCAAACTAGTTTTAGGTATCAAAACCGTTTTGATACCAAACCTGTTTTCTAACTTAACTAAACATGTTTTGGCATGTTTAGCTCGTTACTTTTTAGTTTAGTGCTTGTGTAGAGTCGTAAGTCAAGGGACTAAACACCCGCTTAGACTTTCGAACATGACCCGTTTGGTCGATCATTAGGATCCGACCAAACATGTTTAGTGACCATAGTTGCATAGGGAATAACCTTCCGAGGTTATACCTTATGGTCACTTAGGTTTAATTAGTGTATGATAAGTAGTTTATATGCCTTAGGTAAATGACCAAAACGCTCTTTTTATGCATAATTGATAATTAAGCATATGTAACATAAACTTTTATCACATAACTGATTATGCAATGTATTTAAACATGTATATGCGTATAATACTTGTCATAGGACTAGTTAGACGTCTCGAATGCGCTTTGCGCGAACGACGCGTTAAAGTAGCGTAAGCTACCTTAATGGGTCGCAATGGGTCGAAAGCACTTAGGTTAGGTTCCGATCTAGAATGTAGACTTTGTTAAAACATATCACATGAGTTCCAACACTCATTTGGTTTACAAGACCTCATTCTATCCGATCTTCTGATTGAGGTGTCAATTTATTTACTAGTGATTCGATTACTAGGTGCTGCTTGATTTCTCTCGTTTACTTGAGTTTGTTAAAGTTCTCTTGATTGAGGATACTTTGCACTTCATGTGAGTACATAGTTCCCCTATTTTACTATTTTCAATTGTTTTGGGGTGATTCATATGTACAAAAATGATTTCAAGGTTTAAACGATGATTTAAAAAACGATTAAAACGATTTATACGAAACTAATAACGATTTCAATAATGTGAACAAACTTGTTGGTTGTAGTTACATAACGAATGACATTCATTAATTTTGTCCGAACCGACCAGTATTAGGTTATGGTACCATAGGATCTGACTAATCCCGTTATTGCACTGCACCCATGGTTATGTGTGGGTTAGGTGGGTAACGACTAAATCTGTGATTGTTAACTTACCCTTTGGAGGATTGTTAATGCGAGAAGCGAGAAACGAGGTATTCGAGTCACGAAGGTTTGGATGTTATTAGCGAGACGACCATAAATAGTTTTCACAATTAAAACGAGGATGATTTAAACGATGTAAACGAGTTAACGATTTGGAAACGATTTGAACGAGTTAAACGAATTGGACAAATGATTGGTTTTTGGTTAACTGTTTAGATAACAGGACGGGTGTAATGTGGTGAAAGCATGGTAGATACGCCGCTGGTACTTCTTATATATATGTGTTTTCAACATATTACATACCGTGGCGATATTTAGTTCACTTGGGTAAACGATTTTGAAATGATGTCACACAACGATGTTTTCTAAAGGATATAAACCATACGAGTTTTATTAACGAGTTTTTACGAGATGTTTTACATTTTAGTTTTCTAAAACAAATGTTTTTGGTGTTAAGAATCATGGCTACGAGATTTTATGAACTATAACCAACTTGATTTGAGTTGGTTAGCTATGTTGCAATACACTTTTCAAAACGAAGTTTGTATTTTGACTCTTGTAGTCTATTAAAGTACTGCAACATGTAAACGAAGCCATGATTCTGATACTCTTATAAAACCTATGTACTCGCCAGCATTTCTTTGCTGACTTTGTTTTTACATATGTTTCAGGTGTTGTTGCGTGATTGATTTCTAGGATGCATGCGTCACATAGGATCTGGACGAGGCCTTAGTGACATTAATAACAATGATAGTCGATATGTACTTGTTTTTTTTATGTTAAGAAAATGTTAAAGTTTAATAATATCAATAAAACGAAACTCTTTTTGTATCCATGGTTATGAAACGATAATTCTGCCACGACACTCCCCGACGTTTCCGCCACGGTTTGTTGTTTTAACGTGGTCGGGGTGTGACATGATTGATGACTGTACAAATTATACTTGGCATTTCCCTCTTCGATATAAATCCAAAACCGTGACCAAGTTTATAAATCTACACTTACATCAAAACCTAATTTCATTTGCCCATAAAATTCTTTTAGTGCGACAATGGTGGTGAATTCGATAATCATCACTTTAAAAATTTTGCCTCCACAAACGGTATTCAATTCCGTTTCTCATGCCCACATACCTCACAACAAAACGGCAAATCAGAGCGTATGATCCGCCGTATTAACGGAAGCATGCTATCCATCCTTACCCATGCATCCGTACCACCCTCTTACTGGGTCGAAGCCGCTCACATGGCTGCGTACCAACACAATATTCTTCCATCCAAAATTCCAAAACATCATACTCCTACCGCCACATTGTATCTACGTCACCCAACGTACGATCACCTACGGGTTTTCGGGTGTGCATGTTTTCCAAATCATTCATCTACCCGCCCACATAAACTTTCTCAACGACCATCCTTATACGTCTTTCTTGGCTATCTCGCGGATTACCGAGGATACCGATGCTTAAACATCCAAACCGGGAAAACAATTTTTTCTCGCCATGTCACCTTTGATGAGACAACATTCCCTTTCTCTCACTCACACCCCAACCGTGATTACTCTCCTCTTGAACAAGACCTGTCAACCATAATATTCACTCATCCAAACACATTTACTACACCAACTCATCCACATCTCACTGACCCCACCTCTCCTACTAACCTACCTATCCACTCTACCTCATCCCTAACATCACATTCTCATGCACCAACCCAGCCTGACCCCAACCTTCACTCGGCTCAACCACGGTTCGACATACAGTCAACCTCTCACCCACCCATGAACCACACTTCTGCACCCGTATCTCCTTCACCACCCCTACCCCCTCCGCTTACACAACCACCTACCCATCACATGACAACCCGCCTCAAAACCGGAATTACCAAACCAAAACACCCTGTTAACCTACACACCGCCATCGATTTCTCCGCTTCCCAAATCACACCTCCCCGCTCTAACCGATCCAAATTGGCAAGAGGCTATGAACGACGAATATAGAGCCTTAATGGAAAATAACACGTGGGAGTTAGTCCCACGACCGAATAACGCACACATCATTCGTTGCATGTGGCTATATCGCCACAAGTTTCATGCAAACGGTACAAAGGTCGCCTTGTTGTTAATGGTAAATCTCAACAGGTTGGCGTTGATTGTTTTGATACCTTCAGTCCGGTCATCAAACCTACTACAATTCGGACCGTACTCAGCATTGCCATTTCTTGTGCATGGTCAATACACCAACTCGATGTCAAAAATGCCTTCCTACATGGTGACTTGAACGAAACAGTTTACATGTTTCAGCCACCCGGATTTGTGGACAAACAACATCCGTCCTTTGTTTGCTGGTTATGTAAGTCTCTATATGGCCTTAAACAAGCTCCGCACGCTTGGTATCACAGGTTGGCCACTTACATTACATACTGTGGTTTTCGAAGTACGACGTGTGACACCTCTCTTTTCGTCTACTGAAACGGATCTTGCATGGCATATTTATTACTTTACGTTGACGATATCATACTAACTGCTTCTGATGACCGCTTGCTTCGTGATATTATTAATTCTTTATCAACAGAATTTGCCATGTCAGATTTGGGGAATCTTCATCATTTCTTGGGTATACAGGTAACACGAAACCGAGATGGCTTACTTCTTTCGCAAGGATCCTCTGTTCGGGATATCCTTGAACGCGCCAACATGTCAACATGCAAGCCATGCAACACCCCATGTGACACTGACTCCAAACTAAGTGCGCATGCCGGTACTCCGTTGTCCGACGGTACGCTTTACAGGAGCCTGGCCGGCGCCTTACAATACTTGACCTTTACCCGGCCCAAAATTTCTTATGCAGTCCAACAGGTGTGTTTATTCATGCATGAGCGGCGCGAACCACATTTTCAATATTTAAAGCGGATCCTAAGATATCTAAAAGGCACTGCAGATCATGCCCTTCACATAAAACCCTCAAAGTCTTTGAAACTAACTGCATATTCTAATGCTGATTGGGGGGGGGGGGTTGCCCAGACTCGAGAAGTTCCACTTCTGGGGTTTGTGTCTTTATGAGAGATAATCTGGTCTCTTAGTCATCAAAACGTCAACACACTGTCTCCCGCTCAAGCGCTGAAGCTGAATACAAAGGTGTCGCAAACACGGCAGCCGAAACTAGCTGGCTTCGTAACCTTCTTCTGGAATTACACGTACCAACACGCGAAGCCACCATCATTTTTTGTGACAACGTATCCACCGTATACTTGTCAGGTAATCCGGTTCAGCATCAACGAACCAAACATGTAGAGATTGACATTCATTTTGTTCGTCACAAGGTTCGTATGGGCGATATAAGAGTTTTACATGTTCCGGCCGATTACCAGTACACCGACACCTTCACAAAGGGTCTCCCTAAACAACTATTCAACAGATTCAAGACCAGTCTGTGCGTTCGTCATACTTCCGCTACGACTGAGGGGGCCTATTAGTCAACCATATTATTCCCACTGAATATTTTGTATGAGCTGTATTTTATTGTGTATATTATTGCGTATAACTCTAATTGATTCATTCCTTGTTTAGATGATAGGTAGTTAGGGTATATCTTGTATATATAGGTATTCTATGTTTATTCTTAATCATCGAAGCATTCAGTATTTCACAAATACATATCAATGATAACTTACCTACATATAAAGTAGAACTCAAAACAAAAAGCGTGTAACTTACAGACCAAAAATCAAAGAGTGGTTTTTAACCTTTTAACAGGTAATTGAACTTCAAGATTGTTTCTTCTCCTTCGTGGACAGCGTTCAAACAAGGAAACAAAGCAATAAGTTCAAAAAATTAGCTTAAGTATCTTATACCAAGCATCTAAAATTTGTTATAACATTACAAGCAAATGAATATATGTTTTAAAGTATTATTATCATGAGAAATACATGCTGCAAAGGTTAAAAAAAAATACAAAAACAGATGCCATAAAATAAGGGTGAGCAGAAAAGCAAAATAACCGAACCGTAACCGAAATAACCGAAAAATCCGGACCAAAAAAACCGAACCGAAACAAAAACTGACGGTTCGGTTTTCGGATTTTTAATAACCGAAAATTTCGGTTCGGTTTTCGGATAATCATTTTCAATAATCAAAAATAACCGAACCGAACCGATAAGTTTTAATAGTATACCAAATCTATATGTTTTTATATTTAAGTTGTTTAATTGTTTACCCATGCTACTAATAATTATTAATTTTATTCTTATTTGTTAAATATTTATAATAAGAACATTACCATGTTTATTTATCATTAAAATTATCCATTGTTTACAAGAAGAGTTAATTGCCATTTGAGTCTCTAAGGTTTGTCCAAATTTGCCATTTTATTCCAAATAGTTTTTTTTCGCCTCTGGGTCCCTTACTTTTCTCTTTTATTGCCATTTTGTTCACATACCCTAACTCCATCCAAAAAACCCATTTTTAACCAGGGGTATTCTGGTGATTTTCATTTGCTATTTTGATCCAATTCTAAAAAATAAAAAAAATCTAAATAATCCAAAAAATTCTAAAAAATCAAAAAAATTCTAAAAAATTAAAAAAAAAATCATAAATATAAAAATTTCTAAAAATCAAAAAAACTTCTAAAAATAAAAAAAATCAAAAAAATAAAAAAAATCAAAAACATTCTAAAGAATCAAAAAAATTTTAAAAAATAAAAAAATTTTAAAAATCAAAAAAATCATAAATATTCTTAAAAATCAAAAAAATTCTAAAAAATAAAAAAACTAAAAACTCAAACACATATATTTTAAAGTTTCAACTTCAAAAAATGACGTCGTCCAGACCCGACGAATATATTTTCAAGTTTTGATGTTTTAGAATGTTTTTTGATTTTAAATTGTATTTTGATTTTTATATATTTTTTTTATTTTTTATATTCTAGATTTTTTTTGATTTTTTTGATATTTAGAGTTTTTTTTTTATGATTTTTTAGATTGTTTAGATTTTTTTTAATTTTTAGGGTTTTTTAGAGTTTTTTTTTTTTTTGATTTTTTAGAATTTTTTTATTTTTATGATTTTTTTTATTTATTAGATTTTTTTATTTTCTAGAATATTTTTTAATTTTTTAGAATTATTTTACTTTTTTAGAATTGGATCAAAATGGTAATTAAAAAGATTTAAAATTAAAATCCTTCAAATACCCCTGGTTAAAATGGGGTTTTTGGATAGAGTTAGGATATATGATCAAAATGACAACAAAAGGGAAAAGTATGGGACCCAGAGGAGAAAAAAAACTATTTTGACTAAAATGACAAATTTGGACAAAATGGCAATTAACTCTTTAGAAGAACTAACGAAGTTTAATATAAAAACTAAATGGTTTTCAAAGTATTATAAAAGAAAACGTTTTAAACAAAAACTTTAGAGAAACATTAAAATAGATTAGAAATTTAGGTTTATTTGAATAATATTAATTTAAAAGATCAAATATATTAACAAGATTCTTAAACTTTGAATTATACTTTTAAGTTTTGAATCTTACATAATTCATTTAAAAAACTGAAAAACCGAACAAATTTTTTTTCTTGCCCTAGGATTACATCAAACCAACCTATCACAACTGTTTCAGAAATCTTTCATCAATCAATTTCACATAGGTTTACAATCATTCAGCGAGTTCATGCATATAATTTAAGAACTGGGTTTTCATGTATGAATCTAAACCTCCTTATAATTAAGATTAACAAGCATTTAAGTCTATGTAATACTCTAATTCAATTCACAATTCAGCCGATCACATTCATTATGTTCATATTGCTTGATTAACATCCCACATACTTATCGAATCTCTCATTATTCAAACACATAAATTGTAACACCTTGTTCATGGCAACAAATCACATTTTATAGAACATACACAATACTAGGATCAAACACAAGGCAAGGCCGAAGGTACTAACCGTAAGATGGGTGTTGGTAGTCACCGGATGCGAGCTTCGAAGAGAGGGGATGGGGTAGGCTGTCGTCAATCGCCGAGAGTGAAAAGGGGTGCACTAGGGTTTGCTTATGTTTTGTGTTTTTTGAGATAATGAGATCCTTAACTCTCATTAGGTGTGTAATCTCTTGCAACCAGTGGTCCGGACCCTATTGAGCTCGATGAAGAGTATGGATCTTGGCCCAAGTGTGTCAAACAAAGAGAGGGGTGTGCGGTTCAATGGAAGGTGTGCGAGGTAGGGGTGTGCGGTTCGACTAATATAAAAACACATATAATCTCACAACTGCACTAGTATTCAAATATAACCAAACAATTTATTCAAACAGTTCGTTCATTCAACACGTACACATCAAATATCAAAGGAACTAGTACATAGAGTGACCTTGAAAATACTAGTTGTCACAGATTATTTCTTTTAGCTTTTGTAGTAAACTTTTCTTTCCAGGTTTGGATCGATTGTCGAAGGCTTTTTTGTAAAACTTTCCAATTCGACGTCACAAGTAATATCCTCGCAATATATTCAGGTAACTTGAGTTTCCTCCAAAATTTATCGACCTAATCTAGAGGAATAGATTGACCTGCACTGAAGCATAAGTTGTCAGTTTTTAAATATTACCAAAAAAACTTTGGATAATTTATATTATCTTAGTTTAATATACTAACCTGCTTTCTTATACGTTGATATTTCACAAGCATATGGTAATCCATCACACTTATGAACTTGACAACGACAATGTGAACGCTTTAAATGACGCTCTACTAGTATTATATCTAGCGTTCATGAGAAATAAAATCATGTAATAGCTTCAACATTGATATGTTGTGTTTATGCATTAGAATAGTTCTTTTGGCAACACATGCTTCCCTGTCAACTTTGCCACCAATTGGTGTTCATTAGGTGTCAATCGTTTGAAGATTCGGTGTCCCTCCATATATTCTCCGGGTGGATGATATAACACCCTTAGTTCATTTATACGATTTTCATATAAATTTCGACTATAATTATGTATATATGATTACACATACATTAGCAAATACGAGTTTCTTAAAACTTCCTAAAACTTAAAACATTTCGAATATAATTTCGTCGTTTATGTGTGATGGCAAATCGTAGTGCCGAAGCTTTAATCTTTGATCGTGTTTGGTTCTTTGTTGAGCTTGATCATCATCCGGCACCTCAAGATATACCTACATTTCATAAACCATGAAATGAGTTAGTCATACATAGTTTATGAGTGTTTAATCAAGTTTGAATGCTAAAACAAACAAGAGAAAAATTTTTGCCAGCTATTAAGCCCCTCGCGGGGCACGAGCGACTTCACATCTTGCCTTCGCGGGGTGCGACAGGTTTAGCTCTTCTCGTCGCGTGACGCGACAACCCTGTTTCGACAGAAAGTTTTGCCCAGCAATCTCATTTTTCGCCTAAACGTTCATAACACGCTCAATTTATATCCGAATTACGATCTGTTTCTTCCTACATGATCATAATTTAATTCTCCATCATATGGAGTCAAAATCCGACATCTTAATTAACAAAACTCTAGATTTTAAGCTCTCGGCTTAAAATTCCATTATTAATCTTTTGACCAGTTTTATGATTTATTAAACAAACTTGTTTCTGAATCATCATAAATCATATACCAACGCAGTTAACTCAAATTCTTTAACTCAGGTTCATAAATTTTATGAATTATGCGATCATTACCCAAGTTATGCGCGTAATTGATTTTGACCCATTTAAGAGAATTTAGGCATTTAAGCTTAATTCTCGCTCTTCCTTTTCATACATCTCATTTCCGTATTAAGATATCTACTTTTCTTCCACCACAACTATATTTGTGGTGGATTTAATAATGTAACATATTTGTTCCGAATTCTACCATTCGGATTGTCAATTTACGACAAAGACCTAATTTGAGACGTTTGACCCAAAAAGGCTTATACCTATAATTTTGTACACTTATCAAAGACTTATTTGATCATAATGCTTATTTCTAAACAACCCTTCAGGGTCGTTTGCCCGGTTTATCAATCAAGGGTGTTTTGGTCAACTTTAGTCCCTCCGTTTACGACGAAGGACTTTGAATAAGATATTTGACCAAAATCGCACATTTAGCTATATTCCTATTTACACGTACCTGGCTCGGGTCAAATTATTGACCCATTTTTAATACCTTGCCTTAATAATTTGCTAATTCATAGTAACACAAATCCCATAAGCCGTTTTACCCTGTGAGCATAAGGCTCGACAAGCACTTATTAGTCGTTATTGTCAACTGGTGTTAACATCACCATTTGACCTGTTTGGTCTAAATGACCAAACATTTTGTACTTATTATTGAATGGTATTTATTTACCATTTCATTCATTTTACCCATTGCGGATTTTTCACCATATGGTTATATCTCTTAAATCAATTTCTTACGCGTTTAACCCAACATGGCTTACGCCATAGGGTGTTGTTTAAACTTCAACTTTTATCCATCTATACGTGACTAAATTGCCGTTTACCCTTATTATTCATTTTGGCTTACCTCATAAGGTAGCCATTCGAAAACTCATATTATGTATGTCATCTCATGAACAATTTACCATTTCGCCCCTTTACCATTAAACATGGTTTTTATCATCATTTTTTATTTGTTCCAACCATATCATTTTGCGTCAGAACCCATATTTCGGATATTACCAAGTTTTAGCATCAAACTCAAGCCTCTATATCTAGTGTACATGAACAACATCTAGAACTTATATCATAACATCAATTCTTCATAATTTTAACACTCTAATTCAAGTGTTCATCATATTCTCATAAAACCCACTTACCACATACATGATTAGCTAACCAAAACACTAATTCATGGCACCAATTCAACAAGTTTACATCTAGGGTTTGCTTCTAGACTTATACTCATGTCAATTTCAGTATAACATTCAACATTCTCATAAGAATTTCGTTTATGAATGTTCATCATAATTTCAAAATATCACCGAATAACAAAATTCAACATACCTTGTGATCTCCTAACTTCGGTGATCACGAAATTAGTTAAAGCCCCAATTTTCTAGCTTGATTTCCCTTTGATTTGTTGAATTTTTATGAGTTTAGGGTTTTTGAAGAGAACCCTTTTTCTTCTCCTAGATAGATTGACCAAACACACACACATGTGTGTGTTTTGGTGTTTATTTGTTCAATTAAAAACATCTTTCATCTTTGCCCCTTTTAATCCCTCAAGTTTTAAAGTTATTTTAAAAGGTGCATTTATTCATATTTTCCCTTGTTATCTACTAACATTTAGTTACTAGGTTATTTATTCCTAGTTACGTTACTCTTGGTTTTGACCAACTCATGTTTATATATATATATATATATACATATATTTTTTTGGGGTGTTACAGATGATTATGTTCAGCATGTCTTACTTTTAACATCCAAGAACCATTCTTTTTTGAACATTTCCCTACCATTTCAAACGGGCAGTTAATATTTCTTGTGCCGGTTGCTTTACTTGAATCTTTAATTGATTTATACACACCACCATGATCATACATAAGTACAACTTTAGGCACGTAGCCATTTTTCTCTTACGATCTTTTGGTGACAATAGCGTACCAAGACTACGTCCGATGTTTCTAACCCATTCCATCAACTCTTCACGAGACTTGAACACCTAAAAGTGAACTAATTTTAGTTACGAAATATGAAATAGTAGGTCAACAAGTTATTTTTTAGTAAGGCTCATAACTCTATATGTGAGATAAGTTATTAATAATGATAAAGTGGGGTTAAGGTTGGATTCAGGGCCTAAGTTAAGAGACAAAATGTGGGTATTTGGCTAGTTACAAAATAAAAAATAAAACCTTCATAAGTTTGAAGATTGAGTTACGTTATTTGATAAATTAGGTTATATTTAGTCACAATAAAAATAGATGGTATGTGTGTGTTTTAGTTGCTATGAATCTTTATACTTATAAACTAAATTCTAAAAGCTAAAAAGGGATTTTTAAGAGTTTTAGTTCCTATGATAGTTAAATACCATTACATTAAGACCACAAATGTTGTGTTAATTTTTGCTGATTTGTATGTGTTTCAGGTTGATAATTGAGTAAATTGTTGCACGTTAGTCATTGTTACTATAAAAAAAGAGTTACTTCTTGTGCATTTGGCAAATTATTTGATGCTTGTTGATGATTATATTATGCACTGAATATATATGTATATTATATACAATAGATTGGAATCAATTTCAACCTCAAGCTACCGTTTTAGTTGAGTATTTTATTATATCATAAAATTGAATGATGTCTACTTATTGATCTGAATTTATTTGTGTATATGAAACTTGTATGTTAACATGATTCGAAATGACTTTACAAATTTCTGTAGTCGTAATGTAATGGTGTATAAATCTTATATTAATGAATACTTATAACTTGTATAACTAACACATTATAATTATTTTTCCAAACAAACTCATTTAAACTAAAAACAAGACCCATAACCTAGTTAGATTATATAACTAAGTTGAAACTTGAAACATGGGGATTAAAAACTATACCTGGTTCATAAGAAGATCCAGACATGTCTTTTGTAGAATAATATGTAGATCACAATTGCTTTCTTTGCAGAATAATATGTAGTTCACAATCAGTTCTTTCGATTAGGTTCATTTCAATAAATAATATCATGCTCACATGCTAGATATTTCCTTATGAATTCAATTTTGCATGACAAAGCCGACACAATCCCATCATTTCAAACCTAACTGTTTCCCAACCAACCCTTTCCCCACCAACCCTTTCAAAATGAACCGTTTCACGACGAACCATTTCCTACCAATTCGCCTGTGCATATCGCGAACCACAGCAATAAGATGATGACGATGATGATAGTGAACCGGTTCAAGAAGAAGAAGAAGAATACGATGAAGAAGTTGATATCGTCCCAATATTCGGTGGTCAGAGACCTTGGACGAGCGAGGAGGAGGTCGTCTTGACCAAGGCATACTTGCACATCTCAGAAAAAAAACATTCAAATGAACAAAGAAGAGACTTGTTTTGGAGAAGAGTTATTGCACATTTTTCGAAACTTCTCGATTCGACCAAACACAACATGGATCAAATGACTTCAAAGTGGGGAATTTGAACCGAAAAATGAGTAAATTTAACGTTGTCTTCATTCAATTGGTCATTTTTTAAGTTATTACTTTATTTTGTTATTTTTTATATTCTTATGAAATAGTGTTTTTTTTATGTTTTGTAGACCCGAAATCCACAAAGCGGAGCGAGCGAGGCGACTATCATCAAAAACGCCCTAAAAGAGTATTACACGACATACCTCCATAAATCTTTTCCACACTTGGCATCATGGGAGGTTGCGAGACATCACTCGAAGTGGGTACCGGTTACGTTGGTCGGCATGGATGGTCCGACGGCTCCAAAGAAAAGTGGAGGTTCAAAAAGATCAAAAACTTCCGAATTCGGGAACTACACTACTTCTAAAGATGGTATATCAAGCAACATGCTCGAAATGAATCTGAACTACCAAGCCGATGACGAACCCGAACAAGACGATACACCCACACCTACAAGGCCGCATCACAAGAAAAGTGGTGAATCGTCAAGCAGAGGAAAAGAAGTGGTGGTGGACTTCATCACCAAATTCAAAGCGGCTAGGTTGTTGGAAATGGCCAAAACTAAAGAAAGAAAAGAAAAACTTGCGGCTTCAAAACTTAAACGTGACGAGGCGTATATCAAACACTTAATCGAAAACAAAAAAAATAGTGATGGAATGAAGTTCGATAACGTGGTGAAAGCTTGTTGGGTGTGATGAGTGATGAAAAGTGGAGCACCCCACCCCCTTATAGTTTACTTCTAAAAAGAAATAATTACTAAACCAGAGAATCTATTGGCACACCCCCCTTGTCTATCCGCATACTTTTCCAATTCAATATGCATCGTATAGGCCTATACGATGCGTATTGAATAAAGTAAAAGACTTGGCAGACTGACAGGTGCAGGTGTTGTCTGGCGGGAGGCTTGATACGCATCATATAGGCCTATACGATGTGTATCAAGGCACTGAATTTTTGAAGTTTACTTTTTGGTGTGTTGTGTCGAATGCGAACCCGAGAAACGAAAGGGATTTCGAGCAGTTGGTCGATGATATGATAGATAAAGATCTTGACACGATCATATCCGTTTTCAAGTGTTAAGAAATGAAAGGGATTTCGAGCAGTTGGTTGATGACATGATAGATAAAGATCTTGACACCATCATATCAATTTTCAAGTGTTAGACTAGATAGTCCAAGATGAAATATATTAAAACCATTCAAGCCCACCAGCCTACTATGTATTATGGTGAGATTCTTCAAGTTTGCACAGTGGGAGAAAAGAGCAACAACCCTGTCAGTGTTGTCATAATGCAATGAGACATAACTGAGATTTAAGCGTCGTGTTCCGATCAACGTTTATCGACATTGTTATAGGTGATGAAGAAACCCTAAAACGAAACATAATCCCTGATTGTCTAAAGAAGTGCTTTTATCATGTGTCATATGGTAATAACTAACAAGGGGATATTTAGATCTCTATTCGGTCATCTTTCCGAGCTTTTACACACGAATATGTGGTTCCCAATTTCTAAAATATTGTGTCAGTGGAAAATGTTTTAAAAATTAGATGTAACTTTACGACACGCTTACCTTAATCACATCTTCCATGGAGTCACAGATCCGACAATAGGGACCACGGATCTTATGCCCACCGAAGACCGACCTCTGGATTACATGTGTTGAATGATCGAGAGAAACTTCTTCGAGCTAACTGCCGATATCTCATCCTTCTTATCTTGCTATTAAAAGAGGTTGTTCTCCATAATGAAGATACGCTTGTTGACTGTCACATGAATAAGTCAATGCATATTCTTGTTTGCAACTTGCAAGTATACTAGCTAATAAAATATGTTTAACTTTTGAAGTCTGCATATTCTCTAACTTTTGAAGGTTCTTTATATGCTTCTTTCCTGATGCATATCCGTGCTAGAGAGTAGAAGAGTCGCATTGCCGGTACCGGAGAGATGTTGCCGCAAGGTGGACCGTTTTTGTTTGAGAGTAGAAGAGTCGCATTGCTGATGCCGGAGAGATACGATGTTGGTAGGTTTGAGGCATTTTCCCAGTTGTCGCCATTTCTAAAATATTATGTCAGTGGGAAATGTTTTAAAAATCAGATGCAACTTTACGACACGCTTACCTTAATCACATCTTCCATGGAGTCATAGATCTGACAATAAGGTTCTATATATTCTCTAACTTTTAAAAGTTCTTTATATGCTTCTTTCCTGATGCATGCTGATGCCGGAGAGATACAATGTTGGCGGGTTTGAGGCGCCTTCCTAGTTGTCGCCATTTCTAAAATATTATGTCAGTGTGAAATGTTTTAAAAATCAGATGCAACTTTACGACACACTTACCTTAATCACATCTTCCATGGAGTTACAAATCTGACAATGGGGCCCACGGATCATATGCCCACCAAGAGCATGACATATGAAATCGAGCTGTTTCTCCGTTGCTAATTTCTCCACTCACCGTGAAATCGAACAGTTTCTTCATAGATTCCGTCCTGTTTCTAAGCTAGTTGAGGATTACGAGTGTTCTAGACTCGTTCAAGGCACGCTTGTTCGTTACATGGACGATGGGCCTTAGTCACATCATCCATGGAGTCACAGATCCGACAATAGGGCCCACGGATCTCATACACGTTATCTGAAATCGATTGTGCTTATCAAACCAGGCTGCCACACAAGAGTATGTTGTTCCAAGATTAATTTCAATTGCATAATGAGCGTTGATTGTACAAGCATGGTTTACGTTCAATAGGACCCACAGATCTTAATCACATCTTCCATGGAGTCACAGATCCGACAATAGAGCCCACAGATCGTATGCCCACTAACAAAGATATGGGACAAAAACTAACATTTCATATCTACTGGGTCGATCAACACCAACATTTCTTTGAGTTAAGTGCCGATATCTCATCCTTCTTATCTTGTTCAAAGTTTCTATGATGAAGTTTTCTCCGTCGCTAATTTCTCCACTCACCGTGAAATCTAACAGTTTCTTCATCTCTCTTGGACATTTTCAAACAAGTGGTTGTAATGATGGGACCCTTGATTTGAAACGCATAATATGCGTTGATTGGATTGTAGATATTTGTTGCGTGCATTCATTTTGTTGAGACAACAACAAATAATGAATGAATTGTTGAACTTCTTGTTCCAAATGCAGCTGATGGAGCTGTTATCTCAGTTGTTCAGTACTTTCGTGATAAATACAATGTTCATTCGACAGTGGAGGATCTCATTCTACAGCTTCGATAAATTCAGGGGTATTCTCAAATAATGTTTCCTAGATGTTTGAAGACCAACAAATGTCCAAAGTGCTTCTTCTTCGTTCGCGTGACAGAAAGCTACCTTGCAAAATTTAAAAATTAAATTATTTTTGAGAAATTCATAGCTTAATATGCATGGTATAGGCCTATACGATGCGTATTAATCGACGCAATTACTGAAATACCCATGTTTTTTTTTTATAAATACAGGGGTATTTTTGAGAAAATTCAAAGTTCAATACGCATCGTATAGGCCTATACGATGCTTATTAAATCGATATACGATACAACATAGGCGTATAAGATCGTATATGGCATAATTTGAAAATTTGTTTTATAGTGTTTTCCTCGGTTCGACGCGTATACGTGTCGTTTTTTACGAACTTTCGCATATTTTGTCATTTTATGACGTATACCTTCAACATGTGTCATTTTGGTGACGTTCAGTTACGTGCGATTATCGTATTCTATGATTACGTACAGTTTTGTTTGAAATCCGCTTGTATTGTATATTACCGTGTTATATGTATACGCGTGTGGAAATATCATTAGTTGCATATTTTGACGTATTTTTGCCTATTTTGACGTATTTTAACATATTGTTGCGTATTTTATAGTATTTTGACGTATTTGAGCGTATTCTAACGTATTTTAGCTTATTTAACCTATTTTTAGGTTATTTTTACGTATTTCGGCGTACTTTAACGTATTTCAACATATTTTAGCGTATTTTATCGTAATATGACATATTTAACATATTGCAGAGTACTTTAGCATATTACCATGTTTTTAGCATATTTTAACGTATTTCGGTGTATTTTAACGTATTTCGTCGTATTTTTGCATATTTTAGAGCATTTTTGCGTAATTTAGAGTATTTTAGAGTATGTTGTCATATTTTAGCGTACCAAGAAGGATAACGTAAACAAGTTGTCCACAGTTTATTATTCAGATCTCTATTCGGTGATATTTCCAAACTGCAACACACGAATATGTGGTTTCAACGAATTGGAGTGACTTGGTAGTTAGATAACGATAACTTTAAACTTTATAGTGTGTGATTTGACCAGGAAAGGATTGGAGGTGATTTCTACTTTCTGAATAGTCACATCCCAGTAATTAACATCCACTAACCGTACAGATTTTACATCCGAGACGATTCAAGTGAATCCTATGAAGCAAGTGTCTATCTATTCAATTGAGAGGAATCATTGCATTACATTACTAATCTGGATTTGGAGAACCGTTGTGTATTTGCTTTCTGATTATTAAAAAGATTTGTTGAAATCGTACTGTTACACCCCATCAATACCAGTTTGTTACCAGTAAGGTTGCCGTTAGCCTGAGGAACTTTTAATAAGCTGTCACAGTTGTCAAATTCATTACGTGCATTCATATTGTTGAGACAACAACAGATTATGAACGAATTGTTGGACTTCTTGTTCCAAATGCAGCTATACGATTCGTACTTAAAGGTCTCTTTCTAAAAGATGCAACTTTACGGCATGCTTACCTTAATCACATATTCCATGTAGTCATAGATCTGACAATAGGGCCCACGGATCTTATGCCCACTCGCGGTACAACTGGGAATTGCAAACAGCAACCGTTTTTTACTATGGGAACGTTGCCTATGGGAAACACAAATCGCAAGAATTGGAGAACCGTTGTGTATTTGCTTACTGATTATTGAAAAGATTTTTTTGAAATAGTACTGTTACACCCTAGTAATTTACATCCACGAACCATACTGCTATTACATTTGAGACGATTCAAGTGAGTCTTATGGAGTCACAGATCCGTGGGCCCTGTTGTCAGATCTGTGACTCAAGGGGTTAATGGATATGGTAACAACTACCATGGCGGTATTTGAGTGCTTTTCCTTCAATTTCCAGAACAGCGACTGCCAATACCAGTTTGTTACCAGTGCGGTCGCCGTGAGCCTGAGCAACTTTTAATAAGCTGTCACAGCTGTCAAATTCGTTGTGTGCATTCATATTGTTGAGACAACAACAGATAATGAACGAATTATTGGACATCTTGTTCCAAATGCAGCTGATGAAACCAGAGCTGCTATCTCGGTTGTTCAGTACTTTCGTGATAAATACAATGTTCATCTTCGTTATCCTTTGCTTCCTTAAATTCAAGCAGTCACGGATGCTAAACGTACTGTTATTACACCCGAGCCGATTCAAGCGAGTCCTATGAAGCAAGTGTATGTCTATTTAATTGAGAGGAATCATTGCATTACATCTCGTTGAAAAACAGAATCGATATATTTAGGGAAAATGGGGTTGATGAAACTGGAGCTGTTATCTCGGTTGTTCAGTACTTTCGAGACGATTCAAGTGAGTCCTATGAAGCAAGTGTCTGTCTATTCAATTGAGAGGAATCATTTCATTACATCCCCGTTGAAAAACAGAATCGATAAATTTAGGGAAAATGGGCTTGATGGAACCAAAGTTGTTGTCTCGGTTGTTTAGTACATCCGAGACGATTCAAGCGAGTCCTGTCCTATGAAGCAAGCGTCTGTCTATTCAATTGAGAGGAATCATTGCATTACATCCCCGTTGAAAAACAGAATCAATAAATTTAGGGAAAATGGGGTTGATGAAACCGGAGCTGTTATCTTGGTTGTTCAGTACTTCCAAGACGATTCAAGTGAGTCCTATGAAGCAAGTGTCTGTCTATTCAATTGAGAGGAATCATTGCATAACATCCTCGTTGAAAACCAAAATCGATAAATATAGGGAAAACGGGGTTGAAAGATGATAACCCAACAGTGAAGGATCTCATTTTACTGCTTCGATAAATTCAGGGGTATTCTCAAATAATGTTTCCTAGATGTTTGACGACCAACAAATGTCCAAAGTGCTGTTTCTTCGTTCGCGTGACAGAAAGCTACCGCGTGACATAAAGCTACCTTGCAAAATTAAAAAATTAAATTGACAGCTTTAATATCCATCGTATAGGCCTATACAACGCGTATTACTTTTTTAGAGGGGACATTGTTAGCCTTTGACTGACCTAGAAGTTTGAACCAACCTTAATACGCATCGTATAGGCCTATATGATGCATATTGAAGGTGTCGATTTAATTTCCCAAGGACTGCCAATAATACGACCCTTAAATAATTACTCAAATAAGCTACGGTTTATGTACATTAAAAATGCCCTTAAAGGAAATAATTACTAAAATAGGCTACAATTTATTACATTAAAAATGCCCTTTGGTGGAAATAGTGTGAAACTGCATATAAAGTTTCTTATTGAGAAACGGTCATCCTTCTAGAAAAATAAAGTCTTAGTTGGTGAACTAATGGACTTCAGACGCTAATCTTTCAACAAGTTGACGCATTAATAAATTCTGAATGTCGGGTTATAAAAAAACACTAACAATATTTTGGCTCTAGATCATCAATGGAGGTCCAATCCGTACAGTTATTCTTTTTTATCGCTTTCATCTTGGTTCAATCATACTGCATTGCACTAGACACCATATCTGCTAATCATGAAATCCGAGATGGCAATTCCCTTGTATCTGAAGGTGGAATGTTTGAATTGGGCTTTTTTAGTCCCGGGAAGTCCAAGAATCGGTACTTGGGTATATGGTTCAAGAAGATATCATATGGTACTGTTGTATGGGTTGCTAACAGGAATACACCAATTGCAGATAAGTCAGGCATGCTCAAACTTAACAGACTGGGAAACCTGGTGATTATCAGTGGTGGCAACCCGATGGTCTGGTCATCCAATTCAACGGTATTTGTTCGTGGTAATAATTCGGTAGTGGTGGCGCAGCTTTTAAGTAACGGAAATCTTGTTGTATGGCTTACAAATAAAATTATTTGGCAAAGTTTCGACTATCCAGGTGACACATATATAGCAGGAATGAAATTCGGGAAGGATTTGGTGACAGGGCTGCAGCGGTTCATGTCATCTTGGAAGAGTCCTGATGATCCTTCTGTAGGTGAGTATAGTGATAAATTAGACGCAACTGGATTTCCACAAACTTACGGACGGAAGGGTGACGTTATAACAAGAAGACTTGGACCGTGGAATGGTCTTGGCTTTAGTGGCTTTCCTGATGAAAAAGGAAATCCAATTTACTCAACAGATTTTTCCCTTAGTGAGAAGGAAATCTATTATAAATTTGAACTTCAAAGTTCAGTTGTTCAAAGGATAGTTTTGACATGGGATGGCAAGACACAGATTTTGCAGTGGATTGAGCGAATAAAAGATTGGATTGTGTATGCAGAAACTTTCGTTGACACTTGTGATCGTTTTTCACTATGTGGTCCTAATGGGATATGTAGCATTAACAAGCATCCACCTTGTACATGTATGAAAGGTTTTGAACCAAGAAATCTAGAAGAATGGCAGGCATCTGACTGGGTAAGTGGGTGTACACGCAAAACGCCTTTAAATTGTGGGAATGGTGATGGGTTCTGGAAAGTTGCAGGAGTTAAGGTACCAGATACTGGAAGGTCGTGGTATAATGTGAGCATGACCCTTGACGAATGTGAGATGGCCTGCAAAAAGAACTGCTCTTGTACAGGTTAAGGTACCAGATACTGGATGTTTGCTATGGTTTCATGATCTTTTGGACACGAGAGAGTATGATTCAGATCAAGATATTTACATAAGAATCGATGCCACTGAGTTAGAAGGTATATCTGTTTTTGTAATATTTGATTATTTTTTTATTTTAGATTTTTAGCATATATGGTTAAGGCTGAACTATTTTTATTTCTTAACTAAAGGACTTATGGACTCCCAGTACAATTTCAACATACAGAAAAGTATTCTTATAGCGTTGCTTTTAACTTCATCGGCTTTGTCACTTATCTTCGCAGTGGCATATGCCTGTAGAAAAATAAATCAATGGCGCCACAAAGGACGAGGTAACACAAAGCAGCAATTAACTAAATGTTGACACTTTTGCATGTTTATAGGATATTATATTTGTAGGAAACAGGTATCTACTTGATAAAAAGAATACAAGGGTTGAGATAGAACATCTTGACGATTTACAATTTTTCAGCCTATTTGAAGTAGCCAGGGCAACAGATAACTTCAGTGTCTCAAATAAGATTGGAGAAGGCGGCTTTGGTCCTGTTTACAAGGTAAGTATCATGTGCTTTTAAAATAGAATTCATTGCTTGTCACTATCATAATTTTGTTCCAAATCGTTTAGGGTGTGTTGGATGATCGAAGAGAAATAGCCGTGAAGCGGCTCTCAGAATCATCTCAACAAGGGCTTGATGAGTTCAAGAATGAAGTCATTTGTATTGCAAAGCTACAACACCGGAATCTTGTGAAGCTTCTTGGATATTGCATTTATAAAAAAGAATTGATTTTGATTTATGAATACATGCCTAACAAAAGCTTGGACTTTTTTCTCTTTGGTTTGACTCTCTCTTTATTTTTCACATAGTATTTTACTTTAAGACATTCTAATAGCATATGACATAGCAGTCACATTTGACAGATGAAACCAGAAGTTTGATGCTTGACTGGTCCCAACGATTTAATATAATACATGGGATGGCTCGAGGTATTCTCTATCTACATCAAGATTCCCGCCTTCAAATAATCCACAGAGATTTAAAGGCTAGTAACATATTGTTAGACAGTGACATGAATCCAAAAATATCCGACTTTGGCCTTGCTAGAAACTTTGTAGGACATGATACCACTGCGAAGACAAAGAAAGTGGTAGGAACATAGTAAGAATCCTCCGAAACTTTAATACTTTATCACAAAAAGATGAGTCCGAAAGAGAAACTGTAATACTAATCTATAAGTTTATGATGTTTAAACTCTGTGTAGTGGTTACATTTCTCCAGAGTACGCAGTACATGGTCGTTTCTCTATAAAATCAGATGTATTTAGTTTTGGTGTTCTCGTGTTGGAGATAATAAGCGGAAAGAAAAACAGAGA
Organism: Helianthus tuberosus; assembly: GCA_030545235.1. Taxonomy (NCBI): domain Eukaryota; kingdom Viridiplantae; phylum Streptophyta; class Magnoliopsida; order Asterales; family Asteraceae; genus Helianthus; species Helianthus tuberosus. Next base: position 159,518,701 of record CM060444.1, read on the forward strand.
ATTCTCTCATGGAGACCACAGCGACAACCTTCTTGGTCATGTAAGTGAAGTGGTGACCAGAACTTACTGATTTTTTGTCGAATTATTTTAAATGTGATTTGGTTTGATGTACGTAGGCATGGAGACTCTTTAAAGAAGGCAGGTCCACTGAATTGATGAGTGGATCTTTACAGGCATCATGTGTGGTCTCTGAAGTGCTAAGATCAATACATGTAGCACTGCTGTGTGTGCAGCATCATGCAGAAGATAGACCAACAATGTTGTCGGTGGTCCTGATGCTGGTTAGTGAGGGCGTGTTGCCTCAACCTAGGCAACCTGCGTTTTTCACAGGAGACATCCAAATCGAAGTCAAATCTGTGTCATCGGCTGATGATTACATGATAACACAACCGTATGCTCGTTAGCAAGCACTTATTTATGCGACAAAGATGTTCCAATATCTTTAATTATGTCTTTATTTTCTTCTTGATATACACAATTCTAATAGAACAAGGTTAGCATTGCATTTTTAAGGAGTTCACCCGAGATAGAATGGTAGTTTTTAGTAAGCTTTCCATTGAGACTCAATTTATCAATTGAATTGCTTAAATAGATGTAAGTGAGAAAAAAAAAGATGTCTATCGTATGATATGGTTGGTTATATGAATAATACACAATCCTTTGTTTGGGTTTCCTTAAAATTAATATATATATATATATAGATTTTATAAAAGTAACATGTTTAAATAAAATTTAATTGGATCATTTAAGTATATTTATATATTTCTATACCAAAAACACAGCAATTTTCATAAAATAACATGTTTAAAACAAATGACATGGATCTTTCAAAATATTTGCATCATGAGACCTTAACTATCGGTATAGATGAAAAAAAAAAGTTTACTTCTGGATCGAGTCTTAAAATTGTTGTGGATGTACGATTATAGTATATTTTAGAATTATTATGTATACTTTTAAGAAAAAAAAATATGTACAGTTAATAACTCTCTGGCACTAGTGTACTACACAAAACAAAATTGTGGAAAAAAAAATTTAAAAAATCGAACCGAAAAAAAATTAAAAAAAAAACCCAATGGGTGTATTTAATCAATTGGTACGAAGGTATGACTGTCATCCCATTAGATAAATTGGTAGTAATTATACTTTAATTAAAGTGTGTATTTGTTTACTAGTGGTGGGACAAAAGGAGCACCCATTGTTTTATAGTTAAGTTCACTTATTTTTATTATTTGATTGATTGTTTGTAAAAGAGTAAATTACAAGTTTTGTCCTTTATGTATGTCCCAAATTGCAGGCGTTGTCATTTGTCTTTAAAATTGATGAGTTTTTTCCTTAATGTTTGCAAATCTTGCACGTTATGTCCTTTAGGCCAAACCCAGTTAAATTTTTTGGTTAAAACTGATCATGTGCAAGGCACATGAGGGTATAATAGTCTTTTTATCTCTATTATTTAAAAAAATCTGAATATATATATATATATATATATATATATATATATATATATATATATATAACTCAGTCCATGTCTTTCTCTCTCTCTAAAAAGCTCCATTTTCCCTCTCTACTCCATCTCTACCATCTCTCTTTACCTGTCCTAGTTCCACCACCATCATCTTCCGCCATCACCATCACCACCACCTCACAAAACTGAACCCCCAACTCGGAAACACCTAACCACCACTATCCGCCACCAGAAACACCCACCACCACCTGTTAGACACCACCCAAACCCCCATCGCCGCTCAAATTTAATAATCCTTTCAACCCCCACAACCACCTCCACCAAATCAACAACCACAGCCACCAAAACCATCATCTCTAAATCAACAACCGTCGCCACCACCGCCACCCTTAATCATCTACAACCACCACCCTTTACCACAATCTCCAAATCAACTCAAACACCCCCAAAAAACCAACTCAACAAAAAAATGATTCCGGCCACTGTGATACCACCACCAATCACCTCTCTCTCTCTCTTTCTCTTTCTCTTTCACTCTCATCGGTGGCACCACTATACCTTAGATATGCACTAACCTGATACCCAACATCACCATTCTCTATTCAAGGCCTCTTGATTCCACCGATTTAGCAAAAAAACGAGATATACAATTCGAAAACAACTCACTAGGCTTACCTGCAAAATCCAATCTATACGAAAATAGAATTTGCAGGTCAAAACAAGGTTACCGGAATCCTGTCGGAACTTCATCGGAACCCTAGATGGGTCGCAAGAATCTTTCGATCTTTCTTCGATCTCCGGTCGTCTTACCTTCATCTTCAACTTTTGCAGCCGCCGCTGCAACAACACACTGCCACCATTCTAGCCGTGACAGTCGCTAGACTTGCGACTGTCACCGTCTCCACCATCGTCGTCCTGTTCATGACCAGGTTTGGTCAGCGGTTGGGTTTTGGAGATGGTCGCCGAAATGGGCGGTGATGGTGTGGCGGGTTAGGGTTTGCAGATAGGTAATCGGGCTAGGTTTTTAGTGGTGGAAGGTGAACAATTGTGGTGGTAGTGGTGGTGCAATTCGTAGATGGATAATCAGGTGGTGGGTAATAATAGAGGGGTCGTGGTGGTGGCAGGTGGGTGTAATCGACTAGGGGTGGGGGTGGCGGTGGTGGTGGTGGTGGTGTTGGTGTGGTGTAGCAGAACTTGTAAGAGAGACGGTATAGAGAGATGAAGTTAGGAGAGAAAGATAATAATAATGATAATAATAATATTTTTTTAAATTATTTTGTTTTATTTTTTAATAATACCAAGTTAACAGGGTAAAAAGACTAAAATACCCCTGGGTGATCAGATTTAACCAAAAAATCTAACTGAGTTTGGCCTAAAGGACATAACGTGCAAGATTTGCAAACATTAAGGACAAAACTCATCAATTTTAAAGACAAAGGACAGCGCCTGCAATTTGGGAGAAACATAAAGGACAAAACTTGTAATTTACTCTTTGTAAAAACTATAGTTATATGCTCTTGGGTAATCTTGATGATGCAGGATATTTCGGGTCGACGGATACGGGTCAAGTCGGGTTACGAGGCTAGAAACGGGTCAGGAGTTGGATTTGGGTCAACAGTGTGTTTAGTTTAATGGGTCAACTAACAATCTTGCATGTGATAATTGAGTCCATGCACGTGAGTTTGAATAAGTTGTTTGTTTGATCGAGTCTTTTGTTTGTCCGGGTATTAGGGAGAACTAGTAGCTTGTTTAAAATATGTTTTGAATAAGTCCTTTAGTCCGTTGTAGTAGTTTGTATGCATATTTAAGGCTTGTCAATAAAGTAAGAAAGTATTATGTCTTCTATCTCAAAGACTATATACTTTACCAGCAAAGTTTTTCTATTATTTTCTTTTATACGAGAGGTTTGAGTGTTTGTGGTAGCCAAGGTCTTATCCAACATTTGGTATCAGAGCAAGGTTGAAGAAGGAGGTCGTTTTGAGAGTCGTGTTCGGGAAAGGGGAAGCAACCCTCTAAACTGCAGGGTGTAGAACGGGCGTTTTCATGACGGAGAAAGAAAGCATCAGCAAGGTCTGATCATGGTTTTATGATCGGCAGAAGAAAGAAGCAAGCATGTTGAAAAGAAGCAAGTAGGCAAGTTGATAATTAGAGTACGTGAAGGCAGATCATCGTAGCAAGTGTTCGGGTTGATTTTTTGTGATGCACAACGGCCAAGAAGTACGTTTTCACAGTAAGGTTTAATTGGCAGGGGTGATCGCACAAAATGGGCAAGAACGAATCGGGTCAGATGTGTATTTATGTTCGTTGCAGAAAGAAAAACGTGCAGCAAGTATTTGTTGATCGCAGGCGGCAAACAAGTTTTGTTTCGGTGGTGTGTAACAGCCTAGTAGCAGATCATCGCAGCAAGTGATTGGGTTGATTTTTTGTGATGCACAATGGCCAAGAAGTAAGTTTCCACAGTAAGGTTTAATTGGCAGGGGTGATCGCACAAAATGGGCAAGAGCGAATCGGGTCAGATGTGTATTTATGTTCGTTGCAGAAAGAAAAACGTGCAGCAAGTATTTGTTGATCGCAGGCGGCAAACAAGTTTTGTTTCGGTGGTGTGTAACAGCCTAGTACGTGAAAGAAAAAAGAAAGAAAGAAGAGTCGCCACAAGGAAGAAGAAAGAGGCCGACGTCGCTTGGTAAGAAAGAAGGCCTCGTAAGTAAGAAAGAAAGAAAGAGACCGGTGGTGTTGCAAGAAAGTAAGAAAGTAGCAAACCACAAGAAAGGAAGAATGGGTGTCGACGAGAAAGAAGAAAGCAAATTCGACAACCGAAAGAAAGAAAGAAACGGACATGTGTTTGTTCGTAAAGAAAGAAAATGATCGAATCTTTGTGATTCGGAAAGCATGAAAACAAAGCAGGTAGCAAGTAGCCTATGATTCATTGAAGCAAGTCAGGAAGCAAGAGGAAGAAAACCGGTTCGTGTAGAAAGAAGTCAAGAACCGAGTCATGCGTGGCGCGTAGCAAGTAGCAAGACCGAACCACTATGGTTCGTATAGAAATTCAGCAAGAGTGTTCGAAGCGAGCAAGTACGGGTTCGAATTCAAGCAAGTTAGCAAGTATAGCAAGAAACCGATTCTGGTTATAGCAAGACAAGAAAATAAAGAACGAATGCAAGCAAGAATCGAGCAAGCAAGTAGCAAGGAGAAAGAACCCACATTACGGGGTGAATGTTGGGTAATCTTGATGTTGCGGGTTATTTCGGGTCGACGGATACGGGTCAAGTCGGGTTACGAGGCTAGAAACGGGTCAGGAGTTGGATTTGGGTCAGCAATGTGTTTAGTTTAATGGATCAACTAACAATCTTGCATGTGATAAGTGAGTCCATGCACGTGAGTTTGAATAAGTTGTTTGTTTGATTGAGTCTTTTGTTTGTCCGGGTCTTAGGGAGAACTAGTAGCTTGTTTAGAATAGGTTTTGAATAAGTCCTTTAGTCCGTTGCAGTAGTTTGTATGCCTATTTAAGGCTTGTCAATAAAGTAAGAAAGTATTCTGTCTTCTATCTCAAATACTATATACTTTTAACAGCAAAGTTTTTCTATTATTTTCTTTTATACGAGAGGTTTGAGTGTTTGTGGTAGCCAAGGTCTTATCCAACATATGCCAGGGGTTCGCTTGAGTTTTTATTGATCCTTATGCACTGTTAACCAAACTATTTCATAGATTGGATTTGACTTGATGTCTATGATTCCATTGTGTATGTCGGGTTCTAAAATCTAAGTGATCTTTTCGTAAGTGTTTGCAATCGGAGGGTCAAATTGATTATAAAAACATGAGATTAGTCGATTTTATTTTTAATTTATTAACACTCTCTAAAAGGTACTGTTAATAATCATGCGAGTACGCGTACAACTAACAAAGCATCAAATAATTTATTAGGTACTGTAGAAAATATTTGAAATACAGTGCAGTGGCGAAGTACAGAATGGGCGGGAGGGGGCGCCCGATCCCCGGAACTTTTCGCTCAGTAGTGGAGAGTATATAGTTTTCGTATAGAAATTTTTGGGTATGTACGTTTTCGACCCCCCGGTTCTATAGAAATTTTTTGGTACATACGTTTTCGACCCCCCGTCATTCGGGTCAAGCTTCGCCACTGATACAGGGTAATTGTCATCTACATATTGTAGTTGTAAATAAAGCAAATACATATCAATGAAAACTTACCTACATATAAAGTAGAACTCAAAACAAAAAGCGTGTAACTTACAGACCGAAAATCAAAGAATGGTTTTTAACCTTTTAACAGGTAATTGAACTTCAAGATTGTTTCTTCTCCTTCGTGGACAGCGTTCAGACTTGGAAACAAAGCAATAAGTTCAAAAAATTAGCCTAATTATCTTATACCAAGCATCTAAAATTTGTTATAACATTACAAGCAAATGAATATATGTTTTAAAGTATTATTATCATGAGAAATACATGCTGCAAAGGTTAAAAAAATACAAAAACAGATGCCATAAAATGTGTTACAAATGTTCTTTTCAAGCATGACATAAAGAAATTGATTAAAAGTAATTTTGAAATGTTGAGCCTGTTGGAATTGGATGTCCAATTATCGATTATTTTACATAACTATTAAGGTACGATCCATTGAGTTACACTTTGGACGACAAACAAATAATGATGTTGTATTGTTAAACATTATTTATCATATGAGCATATTAATTATAGAGAATAAGTATTTGGTGAAATACTAGGATATATTAATTGTTTACCAAACAAATAAATTGCGAAAATTATTGGTGTTGTTTAATAAATTAAACGAATATTAGTGTATCATTTAGATAATAAATTAAAGAGGTTATTTTATTAGGAATAAAATAAAGTCAAAACGTTTTACTAGTGCTTTTAAAATAACAAGCAATAACAATTATTTGATATAAACGATGATTAATTATTAGATAATAATTAGTGAGAGTTTAGTTTTAATATATGATAATAGAACAAAGTTAAAAGGGTTGACTTGATAAAATTGATTAGTCAAAGGCTAATTACTTGGAGGGAAAGTTAATTGTGTATAGACTAAAGTATAATTATGGGTTCTTTAAATATGAGGTTAAACTTAAAACCCTAATTACAGCTTTGCAGTTTTAACAGAAACTTGAACATACAAAGAAACCTGAAAACCCTCTTTTTCTCTACCTCGCGACTGCCGACCTCACCACACCGTCCCTACCCAGTCGAGTTGCCGCCCCGTTCTGCTGATTCACATTTCAGTTAAACAAATTTGATTCGTTTCACGTGTGGATCTCGTGGGGGCGACCGTCGACCCCACCACACCGCAGCTACCCAGCCGAGCCGTCACCACCGACATTGCATGTTGTCACCCCGTTCTGTTGATTCATGTTTCGGTTAAACCGATTTGATTAGTTTCATTTCACATGTGGATCTTGTGGTGACTTAGAACTTGTGAACAAGCTTACTATTAGAGCCGTTGATCGTATCCATCGTGCGAGTTTTTGGTATTCGTCGAGGTACAATCCTAAACCCGTTATGGTTGTGTTATTTTATAATTGTTTGGTTAACTCATAACTAGGTCACTGGTGAGAATAGTGGTATTCGTTTTTGTGTACTTTCATTCTTCCAGATCTGATAAATAATAAGTAGTTATTATTGTAAATAAATATAAGTTGCATTTTATAAATAATAAAAAACGGATACCTAAGATTCCTTACAGTGGTGTCAGAGCCACGTTTATAGTTATTAAGATGTTATTGTTTAAACTAATCTTTAGTTTTATTTGTTGAAACTTTTGTTTGACAATAAGATCAAGCCTTTATCGTTTGGATGTGATTATGATTACATGAATCGAGCTCTAGAGGCTTGTGATTATGTTATGGGTTGCCTGTTGTTTTTGGTTGGTTTCAATATATTTATTTTTTGTGTTATTTGGTACTCTTTGTGATACTTAGGTTTTACTTTATGAAAAAGTTGTTTTTATTATAAGAATTGTAAAACCTGACGAGACAATATATTAAAGACCGAAGACCGAAAAAAGACCTAGAAGATGGAGATCTTGTGTGACATTCGTCAATTATCTATATTTGTGACCCGGTCCATTTTCGTATCCGATGTAATTCAATCTGTTATCCATACACTAAAACTTCGGAAATTCTATGTTATTCAACTTGTTTTGAGACTTACAATATTACACATGCTAATTCCTTTTTACGCATGCTTCATACACAATATTATACTAAATGCATTTGTTAAAATTTGTTAAATGATACAATTAGGTGGGTAAACAAAACTTAAGGGATGAAAACTGACAAAATACGAAAGATTCGGTGCAATTTTAATATTCGGTACTACAATTTTAGTTGCTTAACAGTGGGTTAGCTACCCATGACATGCCTTTATAACTTTTGTATTTGAATTTACTTTTCGTTGAACTAAAATTGTGAACTCGCCAACATTTTGTTGATACACTTTAGCATGCTTTATAGGACGTTAGGTGATGACTGTCGTTAAGAACATGCAAAAACAAACTAACTCTATACATAGGGTAAGTCGGATATCGAACCAAAGGAGGATTGTGGAAAGTGTGTAATGCTCAGCTTTGATTAACTACTATTGAAAAAGTAAAACTCAATTGTGGGTTTGATTGATTATCTAAAATTAAGAACTAAAAATGAGGTTTAAATCAATAGAGAAACAATGGTTCCTCCAGATTTCAGGTTTTGAAGCTAGATTCAATTATATGTTTAATCGAAACACTTACATAGACATAAGTGTTGAATCTAATTAACCAATTGTGATAATCAACAACTAATTACTCCGATCAATACGTAACGGGAGGTTATCAAATAATGATCAATTGCAATTATCAACCTTAATCCCATAGCAAATATATCCCAATTACTAGAACTTTCGGGAATTGAATGATTAAGAATCAAGGTTAAACAAAATGCAATCAGTTACAATCGATTAATCAAATCAAAGGTGAAAATCATCGAATGCTTAGATCACCGAGTTTAAATGATAATCACAAACACATAATATCACCTAACTTAAAAAAAAACCCTCCATCCGGAGGAAACCAAAAGAGTTTAGCCGCTCATCTCACAAGTAAGATCTTCAAAAGCTTGTAGAAACGATCGTTGCATGATTGATTCGGTAAGACGTGAAGAGATGATGATGATTGAGATGAACTTGAGTGCTAAAAATTGCCTTTTTGCTTTTCTAGTCGATCCCCGGTTGAAGAATGATGAGAAACTAGGGTTAATTTCACATTAAAACCCGCCAAACAACCTCCTATGCGCACCCCCTACTTCCCCGCCTTCACCTACGGTTCACACGAAGCTGGCACAATTACCTCCACTGTGGGTGAAGGTCTGACCCGTGGGTCACAGTTTAGACTCCCTGTTTGTTTTTCCTTCTTTACATGCTGAACCGTGGGTCACGGTTCCCCTACCATGGGTGGAAACGTGAATGGCTTAGCTTTCTTCCAACAGTTGTGCAACTTTCATCAAATGGCAAGATTGGTCCCCCAACTTTACTCTCATTATTTTCTTCACATATAGTCATCATATAACTTTCGTTAAATGACCAGGAGACCCCTTAACTTTATAAACTCTTGTTTCTTCATATTTCAACCATCATTAACTTTCAATTAATTATCAAATGGCCCCTATACTTTGTAAAATCTTGTTTCTTGCATATTTAGGCACAAAGCAACTTCCAATTAAGTACCGAATAGTCCCTGAACTTTGTTCTTTCATGCTTCTCGTATTCTCAAGTCATTTCCCCAACCGAACAAGTTCCGAATCTGTACCGAGATCTGCAATAACCATTCCAATGCATTCTCCTCCATCTTTAATCGTCATAACTTCACCGAATTACGTGTTTAACCTGCAAAACAACGAATACTCGTAGTTATCTCATTCAAGGCAAGTAAACACATACAAAACTCATGAAATAGACACTTTAAAGCTCGGGTTTCACCCTCTCCATCACATTCCCACACTTACCTTTGATTGTCCTCAAGCAAACCAACTTAGAACTACTCACCACAGTAACAACACCTCTAAATCCCATAACCGATTCAACATTTTAAGTTCCCAAGTCATACCCATCCCATACACTAACACATTCGAGATTGACAGTCTGATAAGCAAATCATGTAACTTAAAAACTCAAGACTTGTCTATCTAAAACTAACATGTTTACAATTCAATCACATGCTACACACCCCTCACAATGTACTCACCTCTCAAGTAATATCTGAACTAGCGTGTAATGTGCTAGTATGTAAACACTCAAGAACCAAACATGAGATCCTGCAATCATAAGCTTGTATGATAATCACACCTCCACTGTATCATGTAACACTGCACATATCAAAAGGACTTTTAGGTTTTGGGCTTAGGCTAAGGTAGGAAAATTGTTGGCTTTTTATTTTTATATGGCTAACGAACAAACAACCAAACCATGGCAACTTTATTCACACGACTCATACTATTGGGTTGGTTTCTACCCAAACAAAAAAAGCATTATTCACAAAACTCTCTTTTTGTTGTTTTCCCTTTTTATTCTTTCAAAACTCATAACATTGTCATACATGGTTGGTCCTACACAATTCATATCGGGTGGACAAACGAAAGGTAAATAAGTTCAACAGGGCTACTAAGGGAATGATTGGTAAACATAACAAACACAAACACAATGGATGTAACGAGAAATCCTAATGCCTTTATCATCTATATGCACATGTCAAATCCACAATCTAAGCACGCATCAAATCACACAAGTCCTAACACAAAATAACATGTGGCCTGCACTCAACAAATGAATTCATAATATAAATCATTCTATCAATTCTACAGGCTCAAGATCTCACCAAGAAAGGGTAAAAAGGATACCGACATGTATGTAGGTCCACCCGGAGGATCGAGTAACCTCTATTCCCTATTTTCTGACAAACCCGAGAGTGCGGAATCCAAACGGGTAAGTTAAACCAAGTTACGAACACGTAAAACACAAGATTCACCGATTAACACTCCAATGTATTAATCTAGAAAACGTTTACAATGCAATGTTTACAAGATGCTCTCATAAACTCTCAGTGTGTGTGTGTTTTACAGTGTGTTCGCTCAAATGAAATCTATTCAGACTTCGTCTCTGTGTGCTCTGTCTGTTGTGAGTGTTTATATAGTAACATGAATGACGAAATCAGGTAGCTGACGAAATCTCCCTGACGAACATACAAGGTCTGACGAAATCACATGTGATTTCGTCTCATATGGGATTTCGCCATACAAGGGGATTTCGTCCCACATGTGTTTTCGTCACATGTTCTTTGTCCCACAACAAGTCTTCGTCGTGTATATAAAGAGCCCAAATGATTTTCGGCCCAAGTGTAATGGATTGGCCCAATCAGTGTACGTACACATGATGAATTCTATAAAATTCAGTTTGTTAAGTTTAGTCAAACTTGTGACATCATCATGATGATGTCATGATGATGTGTAAACGGGAATTGGTTCGCGGCTCTCCATGCTTCGCGTGTCGAACTCTGGGGCGCACGACAGAGGAATGTCGCTACGTCCGGCTTGAGCCGAACCTAACCGAGTCGAATCGAACCGAATCGAACCGAGTCGAGTTGCGTCCACATAAAGTGTACCAACAAACTCCCCCTTGGACGCCTACTCGTGATGGTTCGTCTTCCATGTCTTTCATGTCGGAGGATCTTCAAAGTCTTCACGTGTTGTAAGTAGAAAGTGTATTAACAAACTCCCGCTTTCATTTAGGAAGTGTATCGATAAACTCCCCCTTTGATTATGTTTGTGAATCTTTTGATCTTCAATGCTTGAGATCCTTGTGGTGTTGGTGATTGATCAACGGCAACTCGATCATCTTTATCATTTGAGTGCCTTCATGTCGTGTCTTCATTCCGAAGCTTATCATCGAACATGTTCTCTTCGCCTTTAGCATCTGCACATGCAAGAAATCTAAACGCGTAATGAGAACAATTGCTTGGAATATAGTTAATCATAAACAAATGACGCATATGAGACCAATTCTCATTCAACTACCGTCCGACAGTTAGTTTGAAAAGTTAACAGATTTTTCAATTTTGATTATTAACTTTCAAAACTTGCAAACTCTGACCGTTTATGAAGATTCAGTCATTTTGGTTTTCATCAGATTTCAGGCAACGAAGACTTGAGTTCCAACATCGGTTAATCAAAACTAAAGCAGAAATAAAATCTTTTTGACTTTTATAAAGTTTAAATTAAAACACACCTAAAATCTTTTTGGCATTTTGAATATTTCAAATGTAAAGACTGAAAGCAGTAAATAAATATATACAGAGTTGCAGAAACTAAGAAAAGTAAATATATACAAACATTCTTTTTGCGAGTTTCGAGGGTAAGAGAATCAAATCAGTGTACGGTCATGCCAAAATGCTCTTGTTGTTCTTTTTGTTAACATATAGATAAACATCCTATAACGATTATCGGTATTGTTATCCACATAAGCTCAACTTATCATATGTAATCATGGTGAGGGGATACGTTAAGGTATGATTTATACTTACCGACCGGTGTTCATCCACATCACGACACATTCCCGTATCAAGGTATGCACGAGGATTCATCTTACTGGTGAGTATACCATTTATCATCTGTTTTGCCGTATAAAAAGATGTGAGTAACTCACTTATTTTGAATGAAAACAAGCCCTATGTGATAGAATCACTTATTGATGAGGAACTTGATTTTCAGAGCATGAGGGCACAGGAGCAAGTCCGTGAACAGGTCAGTACTTTCGTACAGCAAAGAGACGAACTTGACTCCCGGATAAATGTGATATATTATCACTTGTTTTGAGGACATGTGATTGTTGATCACTTATTGAGGTCGTATGCAGTATGTACACGTATGTATGATATCATGGAAGATCTAGACTTCGTCTCCGTTTGTTTCGGTAAAAGAAACAACCATGATACCCAGATGATAAACAACATAAAGACCACATATCTCAGAACCTCGGCAATCTCTCAAACGAAATTTCGGTACTAAGACCATATGCCAATGAGTGGTTCCCACCTGGTCTTCAGTCGATTTAAGTTTATATCACCCTGCACACTTTAAGAAGATTGTGAGCCTACCGATACATCTTATATAGAGCTGCTTAACATTTTTCATTTTGCATTTCAGTTTAAAGAGGTTTGGACAGACCACTAATGTACTATTATTTTCTCTTTTGCTTGCCAGGAAACTCATTTTTGTTTTTCTATTGTTTTTTTGTTTTGAAATTTTTTGATGTTTTTGAATTTTTCAAAATTGGATTTACTCCCCCTAAAATCAACAAACTTACAATAATTTTAAAAACACAAAGATATTTACAAAAACGATTTTCCGATGTGGATTACTCTTGCTTGACCTTAATTCCGTTTACCAATAATAAAAAGTCAAATCTTGATTTATCAAATGCTTTGGTAAAAAGATCGGCACGTTGGTCATCAGTATGGACTTTAACAACATCGATTAGCCTTTTATCAAAGCAATCACGTATGAAGTGATACTTAATTTCGATGTGTTTGGTCTTTGAATGCTGCACAGGATTTCTAGTGATAGATAAGGCAGCAGAATTATCGACTAAAATAGGAGTAGTTAGGAATTCAAAACCGTAATCACGCATTTGCTGTTGTATCCACATGACTTAGGAGCAACAACTTGAGGCAGCAATGTATTCAGCTTCACAAGTTTATGTAGCGACACAAGTCTGCTTCTTGCACTGCCATGTTACGAGGCGATTTCCTAAAAACTGGCATCCAGCCGTTGTGGATTTGTCGTCGATTTTGCATCCGCCAAAATCAGAATCACTGAAAGCGACTAAATCAAAGTTATCATCCTTAGGGTACCATAGACCGGTGTCTGGGCAACCCTTCAAATAACGAAAAATCCTTTTTACAGCTGCAAGATGTGAGGCCTTCGGGTTCACTTGATATCTGGCTAGCAGGCATGTTGGATACATTATATCTGGTCTTGATGCTGTGAGGTACATAAGGGATCCAATCATCGCGTGGTAATATGAAGAGCTAACAACTTCACCCTTCAAGTCTGGATTGATTCCGTGATTTTGCTGCAGTGGGGTACCAATGGGCGATGTGTCGGACATCTGGAATCGGCTCAAGATGTCATGAACATACTTAGTCTGATGGATGAAAATCCCAGACTTTGTTTGTTGCACTTGCAAGCCCAAAAAGAAAGTCATCTCCCCCATAGCGCTCATCTCGAATTTATCCTGCATTACACGCTCGAAATCCCTACACATAACATTGTTAGTAGAACCAAATATAATATCATCCACATATACCTAAACCAGTAGAAGATCTCCATCTTGTTCTTTTATGAAGAGAGTGCAATTGATAAGACCTCTGGAAAAACCATTCTCCAGCAGATAATTAGATAAGGTTACGTACCAAGCTCGCGGTGCTTGATGTAGACCATAGAGAGCTTTGTTCAGCAACCAAACCCGGTCGGGATGGATAGGATCTTCAAAACCTGGAGGCTGTTCAACATACACCTCTTCTTCGACTAGACCATGTAAGAATGCACTTTTGACGTCTATCTGGTAAACCTTGAATCCTTTGAATGAGGCATAAGCCAGAAAGATCTGAATTGCTTCCAGACGTGCAACAGGTGCATACACTTCGTTGTAGTCTATACCTTCAATCTGATGAAAATCTTGAACGACCAATCTTGCTTTGTTTCGAATAACGATTCCACGGTCGTCCTTTTTGCATTTATAAACCCAACGGGTACCAATCTTCTTGTAATCAGCAGGTTTCTCTACGAGCTTCCAGACACCAAGTTTCTGGAATTGTTGCAGTTCTTCCTGCATAGCTTCAACCCAAGAGTTACCTTTTAAAGCTTCTTTCCAAGTTCTTGGCTCTTCCTGTGAGACATAACATGCGAAAGACCAATCATTCTGTTGACCAGATTCTCGAATTGACGCATACAAGCCTGCATTATTGTTGTTTCGCAACATGTTTCTTGTTTGAATGCCACTTTGTACATTACCGATGATGTTTTGTTGAGGATGGGTATTGTGAATCCTTGTTTCTGGATTATCTGGAACTGGAATGTTTGTACCCGGATTGTTGAGATTGAGATCAACAACTAATTCAAAACCCGGAACTGACGAAGAGGATGATGCAGTAGCTTCAGCTATTATAGGGGCGTCCACTGGAGGTGTAGCCTCTGACGTACCATGTACTGCTGATGTAGGAGCTTCTTGATCTGCATCTAGAAATTCACCATCCTCTGAAGATTCATTCAGTTCGGTTGCATCATGAAAATCCTCATTGTCGAGAGCATTATTGTTCACTGAAGATGTTCTTGATTGACAATAATTGGACGAACCAACGGTGAATCTGTTGAATTGTCACTCTCGAAAAACATCCTTGCCGCATCATTTTCTTCAACTGCTTCAACATTGATCGAATTGAAAAAGTCATCGTACTCAAACATCCATGGTTGACCTGGATTTTTTACTGGCAAAGTGTGCCTTTGTACTCTGACTTCAGACCATTCCTCAACCCTTTTAGTCTCTAGATTCCAGACTCTTAAGTTCGGGGTGGCATAACCAAGAAAGTGACCTTCAATAGATTTTGCCCCAAACTTTCCATTAGGATCGATCATTGTGCAAGGAGCTCCAAACGGTTCAAGATATGACAAATCTGGTTTCCGTTTGTGAAGAAGCTCGAAGCAGGTCTTGTTGTGTCTTTTGACTGTAAGGACTCGATTCATCGTATAACATGCGGAGGCCACGGCTTCACTCCAGAAAGGAATGGGCAACTACGACTCTACCAACATAGTCCTAGCAGTCTCGATCAATATACGGTTCTTACGTTCAGCGATGTCATTCTGTTGAGGAGTGTAAGCCACACTAAATTTGTGAAGAATACCTTTTGATGTGCAAAACTCCGCCATGGCATGATTTTTAAATTCTGTACCATTGTCGCTGCGTATCCGTCTAACCTTCAACTTATACAAATTCTCAATCTGAATGATCAAGTTTTTGATAATACCGAAAGTTTCACTCTTGTGAGCCATAAACGCCACCCAAGAAAATCTTGAATAATCATCAGTTATCACGAGGCAGTATTGATCATTCCTGATGCTTTTGTGCTTGACAGGACCGAACAAATCCATGTGCAAACGTTCAAGAGGAACTGCCACCGTGTTGATCTTCTTTGTCGGATGTCGCTTATTAGTTTGCTTTCCTTTTTGGCATGAAACACAGATGTCTTGAAGATGGAATTTTTTCAGAAGAACACCATTCACTAATTCATTCGACACCAAATGAGTCATTTTCCGTAAGTGAATGTGACCCATACGCATGTGCCAAGAGATTGAGTCTTTTTCTGTGGCTTTGGTAATAAAACAAGTTGCTTGTGCAGTCGTTGTAATAGCTTGGCTCATATCAAGGACATACAGATCATTTATCCTTGGAGCTGATAAGAGAATCCATTCTTTTGGAATCTTGAAGACGGGTTTCAGCACATAACATCCATTTGCATCAAAGTGTACTGAAAACTGCTTATCACAGATTTGTGAAACGCTGAGAAGATTGTGATCAAGTTGTTGTACAAAGTTGATCTTATCAAAACTTACAACCTCGTTGGATACCATTCCTTCTCCTGTAATATATCCGCCTTTATCTCCAGCAAAAGCAACATAACCTCCTCTAATAGATTTAACGTCGTAGAGAAGCTTCATGTCGCCTGTCATGTGCCTGGATGCCCCACTATCAACAATCCAATGACTGCTGAAAGTTCCTCCTGGAACACCCTGCACATGTACTCACATGATTAGTTGGAGATGGGGACCTAAGCCTTTGTGGTCTTGGGTCTTCCATTTTCATCAACGTAAGTTACTTGAACTTCTCGATGTTGTGGAAATTGTGATGTTCCCCCTGATTCAGTAACCATTTTTGGTTTCCAGGTCTGTTTTGTTTTACCAGTGTTATTCTTTAAAATCTTAACTTCATGATTGTCTGAAGTTTTTAAATTTTCTGGTTTGACAGAAACAGATGTTTTGTTAACCACGTCGGTTTTAATTGCCTTTTCAATTTTCTTGACCTGTTGGCGTTTCTGTTTCTTTTCCCTTTCTTTTACAAGACGGGGATCTGGTTTTGGTCAAACAGATTGCTTTCGGTCATTTCGGTCATGGGGATCATCAACTTTGGCTTTTTGTTTATGAAGATATGGACAATTGCGAATAATATGTCCAAATGTACCACATGAAAAACATGATCTTCGTTCTACAAACCCCGAAGTATCATGTGATTGTCTTGCCGATGATGATGAACTTTGTGATCCCGAGGTACTTGGTTTTGAATTGTTTTGTTCATTTCTTTTTAAAATTTTCGCTTGATTAACAAAATCTAGGTTAGATTTGTTTTCAAATGTGTCAATTTTATCCGTTCCCCTTGATTTCACAAAGTTCACCTTCTTGTCCTTTTTCTTGGTCTGTTTCTTTTGACCTTGAGTCGGTGATTTACCTTTTGGTTTGGTGCGATTTTGCTGAACTTTCTCAGTTGGTAATCTTTGATTGCCATTTTGTTTGCGAATTTCAGCTCTTGGAATCGGAGGACACTATGTTACCACAACGTGTGATCCTGTCTTTCCCAAGAACTTACTTGTTGAATCTTCAAAAATTTTACTAATTAAAGATTGATTAACATTCTTAATAGGAAAATCTTTTTCATAATAGATTTTATCATCACCAACAAGAGTGTACAGCAAATTCACACTCTCAGACTCTTGTGAGGAAGTGGACGTGGACTCGGTCAGAACAGTCGTAGCAGGTTTTGCGGGAGGATCACATAGAATATGATTCTCGAGAGGTATGTCCTCTTCTTTGATTACTGCATCTGACTGTGCTGAGTCAGTATCATTAGATTCATCATCTGAAGAATCAGCATCCTCAACAATAACTGGAGGATCCTGATTCTTTTCAGCAGAAGACACACTTGTATCTGCTGATATATCCGAATATAATGATACTTCTGGTTTGTATCCAAGTCCCGTTGTAAACTCCTCAATGTTCAAAGAAACTGATGGCTCAATGTAAGTTCTATCTTCTTCATCAGGCATGGCATCATAATTGTGTTTCACAGGAGGTGGACATTTTTTATATCCAATGCACGTGACATCCCTTTTTCTCCTTTTGAACATCAATGATGTGATCCAAGACATAACTAGAGCTCAAATAACTATTTAGCTTAAGATTGAACGCCTCACTTTCAGATTTTACACAAGCCATCTCTTTTTGCATTATCTCAAGCCTATTGATGTAACAGTTAATGGTTGTTTGTTTTCTTGAAACCATTTTCGTTAGCACGGATTTGTTTTCCCTTAAATTTTCAATCATTGTTTTACACTCGTTTTCATGGTTTGTGTAAAACATGTTGGCTTCTGTGCATTTGGCAAGATCCACGATCAACTTTTGGTTGTGGATAAATGTCACATCATACTTGGTTTGCAAAGCCTCATGTTTGCTTTGCAAATCAGACATCTTAGCATTTAAATAAACATGTTTGTTTTGCAAGTCAGACAATTCAGCATTTAAAGCATCATGTTTGCTTTGTAACTCAGACATATTAGCATCTAAATCAGCACATTTATCACTTAAGCTAGCACAATTATCACAAATAACGATAGTTGGTTCATCGACACATACCTGGCTTGATGAACTGCCGCCATTAGCCATAAAGGCTGAATGAAGAAAAGAAGAAGAATAAGCAGCTTGATCCACCAGAATAGATCTTCTATCATTCCTTGCTGCAGCTTCTCCCAACAATTCATCAATATCTGCATCGATTCTCCCACTAGATACATCATCAGAATAATCTTCGCCTAAGGTTGAGGTTTTCTCATCTGAACTGCTTGAATCACCAGAACTCTCTTCATCTGAAGATTCACCACCACTGGCGAAAGATTCTCCACCACTGGCGTGCTTCAAATCCTTAGCAGCTTGAGCAAAACAAGTTGCTCCTCCCTGATCACCAATGCCTAATTGCATTGACCAGTCGCAACCTTCATCTATTTGCACCACAAGAGCTTGATTGGTGTTTGATGGTCCTGCTTGATTGTTTGCAGGGACCAAGGTGCGATTGTCATTTCTGGCTTGATTCTGATTCGCCTGGTTGCCTTGACCTCTGAAAGGATTCTGGTTCCCATGCTGAGCTGGCTTTGTACATTCACGCTTGAAATGACCACGTTCACCACAGTTAAAGCACTTAACAGAGTTCTTATCAAACCCATACTTGGTGTCTTTCTTGTTCTCCAAGCTGGTTCTGCCCGTCCGTTCCATGAAGTCCGTAGCCCGCCTAACATCACTAGCGAAAGCCCACTTGATGTCCATCATATCCATCTCCTCTTTATCTATCTGCTGGTAATCTTCTTGAGTTAGATGGATGTTTCCGATCTGCCCTGCAATCAACCCACAATACGCGCTCACCAATGTGTTCAATATCTCCATGTGATCCTTAGCTACTTCAACGCTAACTGTGGAGAAACTTGATGTGTCCAGTCGTACTGTATTAGATGGCTGACCAGCTGATGACGTGCTACCATAACAGGCTTGCTGTTGCACAGGTAGTGAATTTCCATACAAATCTGTGGTTGGTAGAACAACCGTTGGTCTTGAGGAAGCTGGAAGTGGATTTCCATACAAATCTGTTGCTCCGGTAGATCGAACAGGTAATGGATTTCCGAACATATCAGTTGCTACGATAGTCGTTGGCTTGGCTGTTGTGGAGCTGGTTGTAGTGGATTTCCATACAAGTCTGTGGTTGGAGCTGGCTTTACAGGAACTTGTATCTGATTGCCATACAAATCTGTGCTTGTGACAAACGCCGTTTGAAGTGGAGCATGTTGAGCAGGTCTTGCAGAAGTGCTAGAAGCTCCATAATACATATCAGGATTTTGTTGTACTGGAACGTTTTTCGCCTTTAGAGTTTCTTCCTGATCTTTATTCTCCAACATCTGAACGAAATTATTGATTGAGGTTGTAGCTAATGTGCCATTGTACTTCAAAATTTCCAAGAAACCCTTCCATTGAAATGGCAGCGCATCGGCCAACTTTGTGACAACCTCTGCAGGAGTTGTTACTACCCCATAATGATTCAACTCAGTCAACAAGTGATAAAATCGACTTGTCAAATCTCTCAAAGATTCTCTTTCCATACATGTGAAACCATCATACTCTTTCTTGAGTAAGTCATGTCGTAATTTGTGTGACGCTTCATTTCCTTCACCTCTCGTCTTCAATGCATCCCATAACCGCTTTGTTTTCTTTAAGCTTACAAACTGATGATAGATTTCTTTGTTTAATGCTTGAGTTAGAATAGAAAAAGCCTTCTTTTCTAAATCATAAATCTTCTTATCATCTGGAGAAAGATCTGCAAAAGACGCGGCAGTTGAAGCGGCAACATCAAGTGCTTGATCGAAGTCTGTAATGAGTCGTAACCATAACTCCGTGTTTTGCCCAAGAATATACGTATGAAATCTGTCTTCCCATCCCGGATATTCATTCATGTGCATTAGCTTCGGTGGACGATTATTGCTTCCGGTTTCATTTTCGCTTAAAAGTATACTTTGAATACTTTGATTTTGATTTGAAACAAACGCCCATTGAGTTGACGAAACTTGAGGTGACGACGATTGTGCAGGAGGTTTGGCCCATGAAGGAGATAATCCCGTGCTTCTATACTTACTTTCCGTATTAGACGGAGTACCCCACCAATCCGGATTCATTTTGAATATTTAATGACGACTACCTGAATAAATCACACAAATCAAACAGTTAAGAATGTTTTAAAAAGCTTCTGTTAATAATATGAAAAGATATGTGACGAAATCAAGGGGTTTTCGTCGCTGATATAGGGGTTTTCGTCGCTGTAGGATGATGATTGACACTTCAGATTTCATCGCTGAAATGCTTGATTGACACTTCTGATTTCGTCGCTGAAATGTTATGAAATCAGAATTGTTTTCTTCGCTGATGTGTGATGAAAACAAAGTGATTTCGTCGCTTAAAGGTGATGAAAATGGGGGGTTTTCGTCGCTGGTTATGTTGACGAAAATGAGGGTGATTTCGTCCAGCCGATTGAATTTGGATGTGATTTCGTCTGAAACACAAAGTGACGAAAATAAGTAGATTTCATATAGGGATGTTTTTGTTGACAAAATGAGACAGACAACAAATATCTTTTCAAAAAATAAACTCAAATCTTATCCATTATTGCATTATCTTCTGACACATAAACCTCTTTTTCAAACTATCATGCTCTCAGCCTTACTTATCAATCTACCATCATCATGCCTTGTGTACACCTTTTTCAAACAATTGTATTATATTAATCACAACATAATAATTTACCAACAAATGGATCAAACTCAGATATATGTCAAGAACAACTCAAGAACACTTTGAATATCTTATGAACTTGATGAGTTTTCCGGTGCCGAAAGGTTTTCCGAACAACAATTTTTGCTAAAACTTTCAATAAAACCCCACAATAACATACAAGCATGTAATATAACAAGGTTTCCACTAAAACAAGAAGCAAAACATCATGATTTACACGATTTTAAAAACGTTTTTCCAGAAAATGTATGATTTTAAACTCCAAAATACAAGAAAAACACTTTAAAATCTTTCAAATCACAATAAAAACACTTGGTTTTAACAAGGAATCGAGCCAATGCTCTGATACCAATTGTAGGTCAACCCGGAGGATCGAGTAACCTCTATTCCCTGTTTTCCGACAAACCCGAGAGTGCGGAATCCAAACGGGTAAGTTAAACCAAGTTACGAACACGTAAAACACAAGATTCACCGATTAACACTCCAATGTATTAATCTAGAAAACGTTTACAATGCAATGTTTACAAGATGCTCTCATAAACTCTCAGTGTGTGTGTGTTTTACAGTGTGTTCGCTCAAATGAAATCTATTCAGACTTCGTCTCTGTGTGCTCTGTCTGTTGTGAGTGTTTATATAGTAACATGAATGACGAAATCAGGTAGCTGACGAAATCTCCCTGACGAACATACAAGGTCTGACGAAATCACATGTCATTTCGTCTCATATGGGATTTTGCCATACAAGGGGATTTCGTCCCACATGTGTTTTCGTCACATGTTCTTTCTCCCACAACAAGTCTTCGTCGTGTATATAAAGAGCCCAAATAATTTTCGGCCCAAGTGTAATGGATTGGCCCAATCAGTGTACGTACACATGATGAATTCTATAAAATTCAGTTTGTTAAGTTTAGTCAAACTTGTGACATCATCATGATGATGTCATGATGATGTGTAAACGGGAATTGGTTCGCGGCTCCCCATGCTTCGCGTGTCGAACTCTGGGGCGCACGACAGAGGAATGTCGCTACGTCGGGCTTGAGCCGAACCTAACCGAGTCGAACCGAACCGAATCGAACCGAGTTGAGTTGCGTCCACATAAAGTGTACCAACAATGTAGCATATGCAATTGAAAACATGTTACCCCTAGATAGACATCTCTTTTCAACTCATTTTCTAAACCTATGCCAGACATACTCTCATGAAACTTAAAAGAACAACCATGACAAGGGACTAATTTAGTCTACTACCGATAAGAAACCCATTAGTGATTGAAACCTTAGGTTTTCATCTCCAATTAGCTTACTTAAGGCGATGAAAAAATTTTAAAATTTCTAATTTTTTTCAATTTCATCGATTTCAACTACTTTTCAATCTCTTCAAAGCTTTGATCCCCAAACCTTTCCCGGGCTTCCACATCCCCACACTTGACGACATTGTCCCTAATGTATAATGCTTTTAAAACTAGCCTAGGAATACCAACCAAACAAACTAATAAGCGGCTAACTCTTAACACAATTAAATAAAACACATTCCCTAAACGAAACATAGTTTCACACCACCAAATACACGAAAACAAATAAAAAACAAGATAGATAAACACATGCACCTGATCATGTGTCTGTAATGATGCGGTTGTTGTGCTTTAACCGGAATAGATGCATTCCATAGCTTCTTTGATATCTCACCGGGGATGTTGCCAAACATCCCCACACTTGAATTATTGCATCCATGATGATTGAATCGTAGGAACCTGGCAAAACACAACCGCACCAAAACGAAACAAAACAAAGTACACTACTCTACATCCTCGGGCTGCCTCCTGAGAGCGCTAAGTTTAAAGGTCTTTAGCCAAACCGTACCTAATGTTCAAGGTTGTTCAGATGCACGCTTGCCCTACCATTGTTCTCCGTACATATCCATCCAATTTTTAGGGAGGGTCATAGCTCCACTCCGATTAGGGTCAAATACAGCTTCATTACCCCATCCAAACCCACCATCAGGTGGTTTTCCTTCGCCAACTGGCCTTCTCACACTTGACTTCTTTACCCGATGTCCACTTGCCTCTAACCTGTCCTTGGTCACACTTAAACATGTTCGTTAGTAGCAACTGTGTGACAAACATCATTAACAAGATCGTAAGAAATAGTTTTTAAAAACACATTAAAATACAACTTACGATTCTTGTAACTCAGAGTAACGATTCCGTTTCGACAATCGATCTGGGCGTTCGCGGTATATAGGAATGGGCGTCCCAAAACTACCTGCGGCTGCTCGTATGTGGTCGATGGTGCTTAATCGACCACCATAAAATCGACCGGGTAGTAAAACTCGCTGAGTTGGATGACCACATCCTTCACAACCCCCCGTGGTTGTTTCAAACTCGAATATGCGAACATGGCCATGCTATCCTAGGTTTGTAGCGAACCGAAATCATACTGGTCATACAAGCTACAGGGTAATACGCTCACTCCTGCTCCATAATCCAGCAATGCCTTGTGGATTTTGAACTTTCCAACTCTGATAGGAACAACCGGTTCCCCCAAATCAATTCCGCTTCCTTCCGCAGTCGCTTCATTTAGACCTACAATCACATGAGAAGCAGACAAATCGTTATCATAGCAAATATTTCTAGAAACCGGATTTACCCCACTGATCAGTGTGCTCCGTGCATTCTTGGGGTTTATCTTGGTATCACTCGGCAACTTCCCATGCTACTTCTTCAACTCGGCTACTTCACTCGCTAGCTGCCCCATCTGTGTGGTCAATGATTGGATGGCCTTATCAAAAATTTCATCTTTTTGGGCTCGTGCATCATCCATCTAACCTCTCTTCTGCAACTCCTGCTGAATTGACTTCAACATCTCCATAACATCATTACCCTCGGTTAAATTAGAGGGCCCAGTTGGTCCTCTTTGATTCTTCTGATAGCCCCCTTGAAAATCACCTTAAAAACGAGGTTGATTGAAGTTCCGCAGGCCACCAGATTGGTTATTCCCTTGAAATCCCGGGTTGAGCTGATTGTTTGCATTCCCATAACTCATATTCGGGTGATTCCTAAGGCCCGGATGGTACGTGTTAGATTGCATATTGAAGTTTCTACCCCCACCTCCACCTTGCACAAAGTTGACATCCTCACCTCCACCAATAATACTTGGGCATTGATCCGCAATACGCCCAATGTCTCCACAATGCCCACAAAAAGGCATTTATCCACTAACGTCTGGTGGATTTTCTACTGCTCTCACTACCGAATGCCGAGTGCTTCTTGAGGACTGAGCCTTTCGCTTTGATGTACTCGCATTCTTCTCCAAGTATTCCCAATCAATATGCTTATAGTTAGTACTGAATGTACCATTTGATATTGAGCTAAGATCTCGAGCGTCTTCATCTGTTATGTCACACCCTCAAAATCCACATCCGGAGTATTACCGCGAGGCGTGTGACTGACCAGGATCATACCACCAATCATATTGAACAATAAGTAAAGTAAATAAAAACCACCACAATCAATACGATTAGTGTTTACGAAAACAATTATACAAAACCACGTTTAAGTGTCAGTGGAAGCATAAAGTTAAAAACCAATGAATTGTTAAGTTCATAATGTTCAATAAGAACCCAACAAATGGTTCCCTGCCACAACGACCATCCCTCTGTGCAAGCTCCAGCAATGTACCTAACGACCTGCAAAGCATGTAGTAACCTATCAACAAAAATGTTAGCGATTTCACAGTTGTTTAGTGTTGTTCCAAAAACATAAGTTCGTTACATTACTCTATTCTTATAAAACATGGCATGGGGAGCTACCCCAACTTTTTAAGCAATTAAACCCGTTGCCATACCGACTACTAACTGTGGTTATGTTTAGTGCCTCGTGTCAATGTCTATCGTCATTGACTAGTGCCCAAGTATATTAGTCCACGCCCGTCCTCTACGGCACGGTGTGAGGCTTGTTAGACCTAATAGTGTTATTCAACTAATAACCCATTCGCCATTGGCCCGGCGATTAATCGGTATTAAATGTGTAGGGACTTTCAGATAGAGTTTCCATCTAGTACGCTTAAGACATGTAGTATAATAGTAAATTAACATGTTGTCCCACCCAAGGGGGACAAGGTTTCCCATATTCTACCCAAGGAGAATACGTAATGGTATCCCACACAAGGAGATAGTTATTGTTTATTCCGTTCCCAAACCACCGGGAATACATGCTTTTATAAAAAGTGTGAACTCACCTTAGATTAGCTCGGCAGATTAAGTTATAGAAAGAAATACGCGAGGTGGAACCGAATCACGTCCTAACATGATTACCGTTTAGTTTATTAATGTGCTCATGAAAGACACGAAATCCTTACACGTATCTAACACATATCATGCAATCACGTTGACAACTTACATATATATATCCAACATTTATATGTTCGTTCAAACGGTATATGTATATGAATATATAGATGGTCGAAGCATACAACAACTTAAACGACATTTAATGTTGACATTAAACCTGTTCGATTATTCTCAGATAACACAACTAACAATCAGATGCTCACATTGTGACTTAATACGTTTCAGCTTTAATACTCAAAATTGGGCTGTTTTCGGGTATTTTTATAAAATAGTTACAGGTCACGATAAATTCCCAAAAAAAATATACGACATGTGAAAAGGTCTCGGCTTGTTTCTGCAAAATTTTCAAAGTCTAATTGTTTACATATTTTTTGTAAAAATTCGAGCAATGGGCAGTGGTCTGAATCGTTACGATTCCTACCCCTGCCCACCGTTTATTTTTTTTACAAATCACCGATTCTCCAAACGAGGTGATTCTAGTTGGAGAACTTCATTTTACTCGCATATTTTCTACAATTTTAATTTCATAATTTATGTCCCATTATACCCTTAGATATGACTGAAATCGTGACCTGCATTTTCTGCAGAAAATGGACAGCCCAGCGCACTGTAACGAAAAATTCCATTTAAAATAGCAAACGACGTCAGAAAATTATGATTCTAGTGCCGTTTGAACCGTATTTCGAAACTCTACTATGTGGACTCAAGAAAACTCAGTTTTAGTTAAATTATGACCCGGTTACAGCCAACTAAAGTCGGCTGTAAGTGTCGGACAGCTTGCCGTGTTCGTTCTCCGAACGCACAAACAATTATCTAGTGAACCCGCGACCCATAATCATTATTCACAGCAAGTTATAAGTCAATTATCCCAGAATTAACATGCCCAACTTCAAGGGTTTAACCCTAATCCATACACATATGCCTATTCACATACAATCGACAATTCTACGCATCTTTCTTGATTCTCATGAACCCTAGACCACACCTTCCCAACCTAACATACCAGCATCGTTCTTTATACAAAATCACAGCCGAGATAAGCTGGTATAAATCATGTACGAACATTAGGAATTATCACCAAACACAAATTTCCATTCGAACACACAACTCTAGTTACTAATCAAACATTTATACGATCAAAACGCCATTGAAACACGATCTCTAGCAAGTCATAGTTCGCAATTATTTACATAACATCAAGCATCATGATAAAGATAAAAACGCAGCCATGTTACTTCATATTAAGCCATGAATCAAAACCCTAACGAGCATATACATAACTACTCTTGCATATATAGAAACATGAACCATTATTTTTGATCTACATGAACCCTAAACTAACAGTTAACATCATAAACATCCAGCTTATCATAAACAAGCAAGAGCACATCCATTTGAATAGCAAGTTCAAACCAAAATCAACACTAAAAACAACTAACCTTGAATGAGATAGATGCGAGGACTAGAGAACTAGAGAGATAAAGGGTGATCGAGAAGAGGGGGGTTGTCTCCTGTTGCCATCGCACACCAAGGGAGAAGAAATGGGTTGGGTTTGTTCAGGTTTGAGTTTGTTTCGGGTTAGGTTCGAGTTTCAAATGTAACGACGTGTTTTTAATTTTTATATTTTATATAATAAAATACAATGTACATTATAAGGAAATTGAATCGGAAGTGATACCTGGTTTTTCCGGGATGTCACATGTTAACCCTTCATGAAACGCATTTAAGAGTTCCCATAGATGAATTCCATGATGTGGGCAATTTTTTAACATCATCTTAAACCGATTAAAGGCATCATGGAATAGCTCACCGTGTTGTTTTTGAAAACCACGAATATCCTTTCGAGCGTTATTCGTTCGCTGCGGTGTATAGAACTCATCCAAAAAGAGTTGTTGCATCTCTAGCCATGTGAAGATCGATGCAGACGGTAATGAATGAAACCATTGCTGGGCTTTATCTTCAAGTGTAAACTGGAAGAGTACCAGTTTCACGTCGTCTGCTGAAAAACCTTGACCCCCGATCGTATTGCAACGCGCGTCATATGTGTAATGTGCAAATACGGTTCTTCATGTGCCAAACCATGATACTTAGGCAAACTAGATATGGATTAAGCACGAACTTCAAACGAACGTCCTCCTTGTAATTGCGGGATCACAACCGGTGATGGGTTGTTAGCTATGGCGGGCTTGAAGTGACTATCCACACCATGTACCGGTCCCCGATTATATCTTCTTGGGATGCCTTCCGTTTGATTAGCCGGTGGGACTAAATTCTGAGGAAGAGGCCTTGCCTGACCCGTCATTTGAGGTACCGGTGGTGGCAATGGAATGTCTAACGGTCTTCCTGGGATAGGCTGCTGGTTAATCGGGTTAGGTTGCTAGTATTGTGATTGTTGCATCGGTATCTGTTGTGTTTGTGGCATGACATTGACTTGCTGCTGAACGTACTCTTGATACGCAGGATTATTCTGAGTTCCTCTATCTGAAAAACCAAACCCTGTTGTATACCTCTCAACATTTCCCGTCTTTAATACCTGTCGGTCACCTTGATTTGCATAACTATCGTACTCCTCAAAACCGTCTTCAAATTCCCTAGAACTGGTCCCTTGATCAAACATGGATGCTCTATATGAGAATTGTGGTTGTTGAGCTGGTTGATAATGGGAAGGTTGTGTTGGTAATGGAACTAAAGTGGATGAGTTAATGGGTTGTGATTGGTTAGGTGATGCGATGATATAATAAGTGACAATCTTCACATACGGTGAAGAATGTTGGATATTGGATGTTTAGGTGACGGTAGGGTATTGGAATGATGAGGTTTGGTTTGTGACTGGTTGTAGGTTATCGAGATTTGGGAATGGAAATGGTGGTATTTGAGTGGTGGAAGTAGGTTAGGTGGATTGTGGTGGTGGTTCAGATGGTATAGTAGTGTTTGGTGCGGGTTAAGTAGGTGTTGGTGAGAATTGAGGTGTTGGTGGACATGTGGGAGGTTGATTACTTGAGTTTTCCATTTGTCTGATTAATGATAGCAGTGAGTTCAAGATCTTGTTCTCTCGGTGCAACACTCGGGTGTGCCGAACGGTTCGCTCAATTTCTGGATCGTAAACTAGAGGCGAAGACTTCCCAGATTTCCGAGTATGATGCAAACACGTAAGAGTTCACGTACACACCACAAACCAGACAAATCTCGCGTAATTCTGAACAAAGAAAAACAAAATTAAATGACACTATTTTTGGGGTTTTATCTATTTTAACTAACTTAACACTAAACACTTTGCGCACGCCTCCCCGGCATCGGTTCCTCCAGATTTGAGGTTTTGTAGCTAGATTCACTTACGAACTAAAAATGAGGTTTAAATAAATAGAGAAACAATGGTTCCTCCAGATTTTAGGTTTTGTAGCTAGATTCAATTATGTGTTTAATCAAAACACTTACATAGACATAAGTGTTGAATCTAATTAACCAGTTGTGATAATCAACGACTAAGTACTCCGGTCAATACATAACGGGAGGTTATCAAAAAATTATCAATTGCAATTACCAACCCTAATCCCATAGCAAATATATCCCAATTACTAGAACTCTCGGGAATTGAATGATTAAGAATCAAGGGTAAACAAAATGCAAACAGCTACAATCGATTAATCAAATCAAAGGTGAAAAGCATCGAATGCTTAGATCACCGAGTTTAAACGATAATCACAAACACACAATATCACCTAACTTACAAGAACCCTCCATCCGGAGGAAACCAAAAGAGTATAGCCACTCATCTCACAAGAAAGATCTTCACAAGCTTGTAGAAACGATCATTGCATGATTGATTCGGTAAGACGTGAAGAGATGATGATGATGATTGAGATGAACTTGAGTGCTAAAAATTGCCTTTTTGCTTCTTTAGTTGATCCCCGGTTGACGAATGATGAGAAACTAGGGTTAATTTCACATTAAAACCCGCCAAACAACCTCCTATGCGCGCCCCCTACTTCCCCACCTTCACCTACGGTTCAGAACCGTAGGTCACGGTTCACACGAAGCTGGCACAATTACCTCCACTGTGGGTGAAGGTCTGACCCAAGTGTCACAGTTTAGACTCCCTCTTTGTTTTTCCTTCTTTACATGCTAAACCGTGGGTCACTGTTCACCTACCATGGGTGGAAACATGAATGGCTTAGCTTTCTTCCAACAATGGTGCAACTTTCATCAAATGGCAAGATTGGTCCCCCAACTTTACTCCCATTATTTTCTTCACATATAGTCATCATATAACTTTCGTTTAATGACCAGGAGACCCCTTAACTTTACAAACTCTTATTTCTTCATATTTCAACCATCATTAACTTTCAATTAATTACCAAATGGCCCCTATACTTTGTCAAATCTTTTCTCTTACACATTTAGGCACAAAGCAACTTCCAATTAAGTACCGAATATGTCACACCCCAACCAATGGCGAAAACATCGGGGTGAGGCACTGAGCGAAACAGATTGTCCAGAAGAATCCATAACAACTATAATTACCAAATATTTAACGTCATGTCCCATACCATAACATATAAAGTAAAAAAGTTATTACAGACATAGTTCTCAAAGACAATAATATTGTTCCGACAACTCAAATTTATTTAGTTTGTTTCTAGACCACCTAAGCTTGATTCCACGACATCCAGCAATTAAAAGCATCCTAAACATCTGTCACATACGTTAAAATAGGTCAATACACATAGTGTAAAGGTGAGCATACAAGTTTAATATAATAATAGTAGCGAAAGCGGTTTACGCATAACCAGCATGTAACATGTAGAAATGTGAAACAAGTAAGCTATCGACAATGAAATATGCACAGAAATGACTGCGAGTTGTAGAATGCGCAACACATATCACCACTGTGACACGTGAAGAAATACCCTTAACCACCCCTATCCAAGACAGGTGCTGGGTCCAAACTATAGTACTATCATTGCTAAGGTGTCAGGCAACAATCACTGTGTAAACATAACATACAAGCATTCATCAAATAACACGTATAACATGCAGGGCGGTTAGCGTATAAAAGTAGTTGTGTTGTATGTCGAAGCGATTTGATATAAGTAACGTATGTAACACCCAAAAGTGCGTTAAGCAAAAAGGGATCGAGTATACTCACAGATCGTGTTTAATAAATAAACACAGTCTTGGATTTAAGGGAGCGCTTAAGATATTAGCCTGATCAGAGAACGATAATGTAAGCGTTGAACAGCATGTTACACAGTGCGTTTAGTGGAACGAGTGTCGAACAGTGATCCAGTCGGATGACCGTCCAGACGGATGGTCATCCAGACGAGTGACCATTCGGTCGGAGGGTCGTTCGTTTGGGAGGGATGTGTTTGTGAATTGTTTGAAGTTTTCGTTGTAGCATTTGTAAAACTGTGAAGTATTTCTATATGTCCAATAATCCGGTCGGATGGTCATCTGGATGGATGACCGTTCCGTCGGATGACTATTCGTTTAAAACTGATATTCTTTAAAGTTTTGTAAATTGTTTAAGTATTGAAATTACCAATCACCTGGTCGAATAGCCGTTCGATCGGATGGTCGTCCGATTGGATGGTTATTCGTTTGAGTGACCAGTTCGTTTGAAAACTTGCAAAATCTGTTAGGTTTAAAAAGTAGCGGTCTGACAGAGACGGTGTGACAACGTGCTAAACAACAGAAATCCCATCAAGTCCAACCCGTCCGAACGGATGAGAATCACCCGTTCGATCCGAACCAACTGTTCTTGATGATGCTTCATGTTCAACCCGTGAATCGGTCGTCTCTTCGGTAGAATTCCGTTCTCAGATTGGTTCTTTACTATAGAATGAGTAGAACACCCGAACGAGTCCAGATTCTAACGGTTTTGAGTAAAAGTGAAAGATTGTTGAAGAAAAGTTTGAAACTGTAGTTAAATGTTTAGATTCATGTTGAAATCTGTGTAAAACGTGTAGAAACCCACTAGATCCGAACCGTTCTTTGATGAGATGAGGACACACTTCAATGTTCCTAAGAACTCCATGATGACGTCATCCTAGAACAGCCCAAATCCAGTGATTTCATGGTGATAAGTTGTGATTTGATGGAGAAGATGATAAGAAAGTGTGTGTAGATGATAGAAGTACAAGATTTGGAGTGAAAACTTACAAGGATCGCAAGAAATCGAGAGAAAATGGCCTGAGATTGAGCTGGGTCGGAGGGAGCTGTCACATCAATGAACAGTGATGTGACAGGAGGGGTATTTATAGGGTAAGAGATGGAAGGGCGGTGCAAGGTTGACAGGTCGGATGGCGCGTGTGAGTTAGTTTTCGACTTCCGTTTCATGCATTGAGTGTTGCGTTGCATTGGGGTGAATTGCGAGTAAGCGATGCGATAGTATTACACATTAGTTACACAAATAACATAACTCCTAAAAGATATAAAAATCACAGTAGTCACAATTATACGCAAATTTACTTTTTATCCCTTTTTGTGATGAGATTGCTATGCGATAGAGTTGCGATTGCGTTTCCGAATAACACCTTTAACATAAATAATCATGCACAAGTAAAGCACGTAATGGCACACACACATAGAACAATATCAATAACCGTGATTCGAGTTGCGATGCGATAGCGATGTGATAACGTTAGGTAGATCAGCGTTTAATTGCGTTTATTGCATTGTTACTTCACATATTACAAATTGTAGCACAAAATAGTGTTAACTAAAGTATCGATTATCGAGTTCGAGATTATAAGCAATAATTAAGTCAGAAATGACTGATCTGATTAGCAATATTTTCTTCCTTTGACTTTGACTTGTACTTTGACTTTAAAAAGTCGGATTGTTACAACCTCCCCTACTTTAGGGAATTTCGTCTCGAAATTAAGGCGCGGGCGTAACGAATAGCTGTAGATACTTAGCCTTCATATCTCTCTCGAGTTCCCAGGTGAACTCGGCGCCGCGTTTGCCTTCCCAGCGAACCCTCACTATGGGAATGCGTGATCGTTGGAGTTTCTTGGTTTCTCGATCCATGATCTCGACTGGCTTTTCCACGAAGTGTAATTTTTCATCCACTTGTAGATCCTCAAGAGGTACATGTAAATTCTGCTCGGCTAGACACTTTTTGAGGTTTGAAACATGGAAAGTCGGATGGACGTTGCTGAGTTCCTCCGGTAATTCGAGTCTGTAGACCACTTTGCCAATTCTTTCCAGAATCTTACAGGGTCCAACATATCGAGGTGCGAGATTTCCTTTCTTGCCGAATCGGATCACCCCCTTCCAAGGTGAAACCTTTAGGAGTATGTGATCGCCAACGTCAAATTCAAGGGGCTTGTGGCGTTTATCGGCGTAACTCTTTTGACGACTCTGAGCTTTCAGGAGATTGTCTCGTATCTGGAGGATTTTGTCAGTCGTTTCTTGCAATAACTCAGGACCGGTAATTTGCGCATCTCCGATCTCGTGCCATACCATAGGCGATCGACATTTTCTTCCATATAATGCCTCAAATGGTGCCATTTGAATGCTAGAATGATAACTGTTGTTGTACGAGAATTCGACTAAAGGTAAATGCGAATCCCAATTACCACCGAAATCTATGACCACGAGCGAAGCATGTCTTTAAGGGTGCGAATCGTGCGTTCAGTCTGACTGTCGGTTTGGGGGTGGAAAGCAGTACTTAGATTAAGAGTAGTACCGAGAGCGGATTGAAACGTTTCCCAAAGACGCGAGGTAAACTGACCATCGCAGTCAGAGATGATATCACGAGGTGTCCCATGTCGACAAATGACCTCGTTGGTGTAGATCTGTGCTAATCGTTCTACCTTAAAGTCTTCTCGTATCGGCAGAAAATGAGCAGATTTAGTAAGACGATCAACGATAACCCAGATGTTATCGTGACCTGATAGCATGCGTGGAAGTTTCGTTATGAAGTCCATAGCTATACTCTCCCATTTCCACATAGGGATCTCGGGTTGTATGAGTAAGCCAGAGGGTCTTTGTTGTTCAGCCTTGACTTTCGAATAAGTCAGGCACTTCGAAACATAGATAGCGATATCCTTCTTCATTCAAGGCCACCAATACCGTAGACGAAGGTCATGGTCCATCTTGTCGGCACCAGGATGAATGGAATATCGAGACTTGTGAGCTTCAGTCAACAATATTGTTGGTGCATTTTTCGTACGTCTGCCACTGTGCGAATAGTTAGAGCGTGTGTTGAATATTGTATAGAATAGGAGAAAGTTGGACACGGTATTGTAAATGTCAAGGTCCATCCGGACGGATGACTATCCGGACGGATGACCATCCGGACGAATGACAATCCGAACGGATGGACATAGTGTAGGTGGTTGTCTATAAATAAGGACTTGGGGTTCCCATTTGGACAAGCTTTTAGTCCCTGAGGGGAAATGTTGTCCAACTGGTCTCGTGGTGTTGTAACGTTGAATAATCAATGGAGACCAGATTGTAAGTGAATACTAGGTGTCGTATCTATCTTCTACTCCTTTCTTAGTTGTAATAATCACACCAAACACTTCGTTTTGGGACCGAGGCTCCGTCAAACTCGCTGGTTCCTGGATTAGCAAATATCTCCCGAAGGTTATTGCGACTTGGAATCCAGATGTGATCGAGATAGTACTAGATACCGTTCGATTTGGTGACAAGTTGGGTTTCAGCACCGCACTTCTTCATTTCCTCTTTCAAGGTATTCTCAATAAAGCAGGCGTGTTGAGTGTCTCGGATCAGAGCTTCGAGGTTGTGCGATGCTTGAGTATTACGAACGCTATGTAAATAGCTTCATCGGCTTAGGGCATCGGCAACGACATTTGCTTTGCCAGGGTGGTAATGAATCTCACAGTCGTAATTGTTGAGAAGTTCTACCCATCGACGTTGGGGCATATTCAGTTCTTTTTGGTTCAAGATATGTTGCAAGCTCTTATGGTCGGTGAAGACCGTACACTTGGTACCATAAAGGTAGTGTCGCCAAATCTTCTACGCAAAAACAACTGCACCAAGCTCGAGATCGTGGGTTGTATAGTTCATCTTGTGGATCTTGAGCTGATGAGAGGCGTACATGATAACCTTGTCCCGTTGCATGAGAACACAACCGAGACCGAGGTTAGAGGCATCGCATGTAACGCCCCAAAAACCGATTATTATTAAGATAAATAAAAATGAACAGAAAATTTACTAAAATGGTGGGTTATGATAAGGAATAAGTTAAATATTGGAATAATGCTCAAATTTAAATGCTTATCAACTTAGAAGGGGATAAAGTGTAAAATTTTATAAGTTAGGGATTTATAGTGGGTAAACCCACAAACACACACCCCTGTGCGTGTTTGAGATCGATCAAACAGGGGAAAACCAAGTGAAACTCTTGTTCTATCAAATTCAACAAATTGAAGTGGAATTACAAGGGTAATCCAATGCATGAACCCTAATTTGCACTCATCTAAACTTGACCTTTGAAGTGGTAAGTTTAATTTCCTGATATCATGATTTGTAGAATGAGGGGTTCAACCCAATCTCGATTTCTTGTATCAAATATGAGAATTCTGAGTTAGATTTGTCTCCTAGAACAAGAATCATGTGTGGTTTTAGGTTGCATGAAAGAATGTTGTGAAAACCCACTATGTGAAATTTGTGTTATGAATATGAAGATTATAGGAATGATGAACATATGTAATTCAGTTTGTAGTACCCGAATGCTAGATAAATTGATATTGATTATAGAAATTGTAAGAATTAGATTGAGTTGTGATGACATATATAGGATGAATTAGCAAATCATGCTTTAAATGCTTGTACACTATGCTTTATCAATGTAACGCACACTAGGTGTTTGATGAAATGCTTGAAAGAGTTATTATGTGTATATTGAAATGTGATGGAATGAAAGTTAGGGTACTAAACGAATGAATGAATATGTTGATCTAGGTGTGAAGGAAGAAGGCTCGAATTCTAAGAAATCGGAAGGATTACAAGACCGAGGTATGCTTCGTTACATACAAAAACCTTACTTAAATTTTGTTATAACATCATAATTAACTATTGTCGAATGTTATGGTGGTCAATAAGCAACTAGTAAATCCCTTGCGGATTTGGTTATTACGAAAGTGATAATAAGCTATGCTAGTCGACCGGTTCTAGTGAACAAGTCGATCAAGGGTAAGCCTTCATCCGTTTTGAACGGATGGTTTTGAATGCTATGATAAATGCTAGAAGCTTAACCCGTTATACGGGTAAGGAAAAGGATTTATGATGAAAGCGAACAACCCGATTAAACGGGTTGGACATGTATGCTTAACTCTCATTGAGAGTGTTTATGCCAAACCCAAATAATTGGGTAGTCGAATGCACGAGAAAGGTGAAAGCTCATATTCGGATGGAACTAAAACGAATGGGTTATAGTTTAACAAGTATGATGAGTAATTCTTAAATCTTTGTTCTTGAATGTAGGTAAATCCTCACTTTAGGCGATCGGGAGATTGGAGCGAGCACACGTCTATGCCTTGTTATACCGAACGCTTCCGCTAGTTTATATGCATACTTTTGGGTCTATGTCTTGTTATTTTGTTTCATCTTGTTAGAAGTCTTACACTTAAAAACTTGTTGTCTTTGTTTTGTGTAGTTTAATGTTAGTAGGGTCGTTGATGGATGACGTTTATTATGTGTAATAACAGGGGGTATGCTCGTTCTACAAACGGGTCATGCCCAAATTTTGTTAAAAGGTTTATGAACAATGTTATTTACAAGTTCTTGTTTTCGATAAGTTGTTGTTTTTATATTTTATGAATAAGCGGTCGTAACATCGCAATAGACTACGAAGTCATCGTTTCCGTCGTGTAACGCGAGGATAGGAGCATTGCAGAGCATATGCTTTAGAGTCTGAAAGGCTTACTCTTGTTCGGTTCCCCAAACAAAAGGCTTGTCTTTATGTGTCAGAGAAGTAAGCGGAACGGCGATTTTAGAGAAGTCAGCGATGAATCGATGGTAATAGCCTGCCAATCAGAGGAACGAACGAACTTCGAATGGGGATTTTGGTGTAACCCAACTCTTAACTGCTTCAATCTTCATGGGATCGACGTGTATACCTTGACTATTGACGATGTGACCGAGGAATTGAACCTCCTCTAGCCAGAATTCACACATGGAGAACTTGGCATAGACTCGATTCCCTTGGAGTAATTCGAGAACCAAACGTAGATGTTGCGCATGTTCGGCTTTCGATTTCGAATAGATAAGGATATCATCGATAAACACGATGACGAAGCAGTCGAGAAAGGGTTTACACACGTGATTCATCAAATCCATGAAAACCGCGGGTGTGTTGGTTAAACCAAAGGGCATAACGACGATTTCATAATGGCTGTATCGGGTTCAGAAAGCGGTTTTAGGTATATGTTCCTCCTGAATTCGTAACTGATGGTAACCTGAGCGTAAATCGATCTTCGAGAAACACGTTGCGCCTTGTAATTGGTCAAACAAATCGTCGATTCGGGGCAGGGGATAGCGATTCTTGATAGTAAGTTTATTCAGTTCCCTATAATCAATGCACATCCGGAACGATCCGTCCTTCTTTTTGACGAAAAGGACAGGTGCGCCCCAAGGAGAGGTGCTAGGGCGAATGAAGCCTTTATCAAGCAATTCTTGGAGTTGACTCGAGAGTTCCCGCATTTTAGACGTAGCGAGGCGATAAGGAACTTTAGCAGCAGGATTAGCTCCAGGAAAGAGGTCAATACGGAAATCAATTTCATGACTCGGGGGTAAACCAGGTAAATTGTCAGGAAAGACAGCAGGAAAATCACGAACCACAGGCACCTTATCCATTGCATTCTTTTCCTTTTCCTCCGCTACTACGATGTGCGCCAAGAAAGCTTTGTATTCCTTTCGGAGATACTTGCTCGCTTGTATGCATGACATAAGTTTGAGATCCTTCGATGATACTTCGCCATACACACAGAGTTGATCACCATTTGCGAGAGAGAAACGAATCATCTTATCAAAACAAACGACTTCGGCACGATTTTCGTGAAGAAAATCCATGCCTACTATGATATCAAAACTGCCAAGCTGCATCGGGATAAGGTCGATAGGGAAGATGTGATTGTTGAGTTCAAGCGTACAATCACGGAGAACAGAATTAACAATGACGGTTCTTCCAGTGGCGATTTCTACGTCGAACGTCGTAGGGAGATTAGCGCGTTTACGGTTTAGGAGCTTCTCGAATTCTAATGATACAAAACAGTTATCGACTCCAGTATCAAATAAACATGAAGCATATATACCGTTGACAAGAAACGTACCATTGACAACATTGTTGTCATTTTGCGCCTAGCGGACATTGATGTTGAATGCTCTACCGCAGGCTGCTTGTTTTTGCGCTGGCTGCTGCTGCTGCTGAGGCTGTTGTTGTTGATGTTGTTGCTACTCTGGTTGCTGCTGTGGCTCTTGCTTCACCACTCGGTTCGGGCAGACATTTGCGAAGTGGTTAGGATCACCACATGCAAAGCAGGCTCTTGCATGAGCAGCGGGAGCAGGAACTGCTTGTTGACCCTGTGGAGCGGGAAGAGGAGCTGGCATAGCAGGAGGAGCTTGAGCTTGAGCTTGATGAGGAACAGTACGGCAGTTGGCGGTAAAGTGTCCGTACAGGTTGCAGTGAAGACAAAATCGACATGCGATCCCAACAGGGTGATGGTAAGTACAAGTAGGGCACAGAGGGTGCGGACCAGTGTATGCACGTTTTGCAGGAGTTGCATTTGTCACGGGTTCAGCTACCTGGCTGTTCTGGTTCTGGGGTTGGGCAGGGACAACATTGAGAGGTGCGGCGGTGACTAAATAGTTCTTGTTGTTGTTGTTGTTGTTGTTGTTGTTGTTGCTCTTGCGCTTGCGGCGTGAAGATTTCGACCCTTGCGATGCGGCGGTTTCGGGAACGGGAGTAGCGGTGACTTGTTGGAGACTTTTGGTGGTGTTCTTGAAGTAACCAGCCCTAACTCGCTTGTCATTGATTTCTGCAGCGAGTAGATAAGTCTCTTCGATGGTGGTTGTCTTGGCGGCTTGCACGAAATCAGCAACACAATCAGGTAAAGCGCGGATATATTTCTTGATTGTGATGTCGGGAGTTGAGACTTGGCCGGGACAGATGATGCTTAGCTGCTTAAAGAGAGCAGTTAGTCCGGCATTGTTGCCACCTTCTTGCTTGATGTTCCAAAACTCGTCCTCCAGCTTCTGAAGCTCATGTGGGGGAGAGAATTCTTTTATCATGATTTCCTTCAATTCCTCCCAAGTAAGCCCATAGGCTGCGTCGTTACCTCGTCTATTTCTTTCGGCAGTCCACCAGTCCAGAGCCCTACTGGGACATCTGCTTTGGCGAAGAGTGACTTCAATCGAGTCGAACCATTGAAACATGGCACTAGGCCCGTCTTCACCAGTGAAGTCTTTGGGGTCGTAGGCCTTAAACTGCTTGAAGTTAAAAGTAGACTTAGGCGAGTCAGTCCTAGATTCCTCAGAGGACTTGCTACCCATCTCGTTGATTTCGCTGACGATTTGCGGAATGACCTTAGCCATTTCCTTGGCGACTAGCGAGGCGATGCGTTTGTCAGCGTGGTTGCGACGGGTAGCACGAGAGGTATGTGAACCGAATGACGACATTGTCTGCAACAGACATCGTCATAGGACTCAGACGCGATTAAGTTGAGTATAGTCTATCGTATTATCCAAAAGCTACTTTATATAAAGCACAGGAACACGTCTACACATAGGCACATAATCACGTAGGCATATAAGCACATAAGCACGTAGAGCATAGAAGCACATATTTCAACTATATTTTGCACGTATTCACCTACATATATTGCACGTATTCACCTATCATTCAAGTTTCGAGAGCGCGTTCGAAAATAGCGAGTGCGAGTAGCGAGTAACGTAAGCGAGAGAACATAGCATGCGAGAGTCCATAGGGTAGCAGCTATTTCTTAGCGTGGTGTCGTGAGTTGTGTGTGTTTTGCAGAGCAAGAAGCGTTAAATTGAAGCCATCAGTATAGAGAACAACACTCTTTATCTCAAAACGCTAACAAAATAAACATATAAAAACCACATAAAACACATAAAATCGCACATAAAATTGAAGAATCAGCGGTTGCGAGTTTAGAATCGAAACACATAAACACATAAAATCAGCGATCGCGGGGTTGAAATCGGAGCGTCTAGGTGTGAGACATCGACTACCCAAGGTGATTTGACTATTCTCAAGGACTTTGAGTACACGCTTTAGCCTAATAGACTGTGCTCTCTCACCGACTTTCGGTGAATGGCATGCATCCTTTCGGTTATTCACGTAACTCGGGTCTCTGGAATCCACGTCTATGCCTTGTTATACCGAACGCTTCCGCTAGTTTATATGCATACTTTTGGGTCTATGTCTTGTTATTTTGTTTCATCTTGTTAGAAGTCTTACACTTAAAAACTTGTTGTCTTTGTTTTGTGTAGTTTAATGTTAGTAGGGTCGTTGATGGATGACGTTTATTATGTGTAATAAGAGGGGGTATGCTCGTTCTACAAACGGGTCATGCCCAAATTTTGTTAAAAGGTTTATGAACAATGTTATTTACAAGGTCTTGTTTTCGATAAGTTGTTGTTTTTATATTTTATGAATAAGCGGTCGTAACAAGTTGGTATCAGAGCCAAGGATTGAGGGATTCGAGCGTTAAACGCGACACTTGAACTCAACCCGATGGCTCGTTCGAAAGAGTGCTCGCTCCAAGATCGCCAATGAGGTAATAATTTAAGTTTCCAATGAATACTAGTATATGTAATGAATTGAGATGTAAGTCAAGCTAAAGATGTGAAGTAATCACTATGGGTAGCAAAACAATGAATTTCGGGGACCGTACAGCTGGAAACGGACCTGAAAAAGAGTTGGAATGCTGAAAAATGAGGCTGCAGCGAAGTAATGAACGGCTGGCCGTCGCCGACGGCCAGAAACCCCGTCGCCGACGCCCTATGTTGGTCGACGGCTTAAGTTACTGCCTACGGATAAATGTGGGCGACGCACATATCTGAAGCCCGTCGCCGACGGGGCATGAGGCCGTCGGCGACGGCTAGCGGAATTCAACTCCGCTGATTTTTTTTGTTTTGTAATGCCGGGCTGTCCGAAAACTTATTTTATGACTACTTAGAGTCCATAAAAGACTTAATAGGTGTATGTAATCACGATTAGTGATTACAACAAGAATGAATTCATAAAAATCAAAAGTGACGAACCGAATGACGTAAGATGGATTAAGTAAATGCTGATTAATGAACAATGATATACTGAAAGTTTGTGATTTGTACTAAACAAAAACATGACATTGTGTAGATGGCTGAACCAAACAACGTTAATGATGATGATGATACGGCTCGTCAAGAAGCATTTTACAATAAAGTCACGGAAGTGGCTGAAGGGGTTATGCAATCTAATCTTCCACGATTAGCTCAAGAAGTAGAAAGTCGGGTGTTGGGAGTTGTGGATGCCATGATGACTAGCAAGATTGAAGAGCTGAAAGAACTGATAGAGGGATCTAAAAACAAAAGCAAAGAACGACGGTGCACGTATAAAGACTTTATGGCGTGCAATCCCGCAACGTATGATGGTAAAATTGACCCGATTGCATGCCAAAGATGGATTTCAAATATAGAAGCGGTATTTATTCGACGTCGTTGTGATAATGAAGATAAGGTGATGTTCGCTACTGGCCAACTCACTTTTCAGGCGAAAGATTGGTGGGATGCACACAGTAAAGAAATAGGGGAGGATCGACTCCAAGTGATGTCTTGGCAAGAGTTTAAGGAGCCCTTCATGAGATATCATTGCCCACAATCAGCTATTGACAAGATCCAGGAGGATTTCTTGCGCCTCCGACAGAAAAACGAGTCGATAAATGAAATATCAAATACTTTCATGGATAAGATGAAGTTCTGTGGGGACTTTGTGAAGACTGAAAGGATGAAGATCAATCGCTTTTACGGGGTGTTAAAGGCGGAATTTAGGGAGTTCATTACTCCCTCGAAATGTGAAACCCTTGATGAGCTCATCAATCTGGCACGGGATAGAGAAATCGAAATTAAGAGACAAGAAGAACGTGGGGAAAAGAGATCAAACGAGAAAGGTGCAAGTTCGAGTCCATCCAAAAAGGGGAGGTATCAAGATCAAGGAAGGAAAGATAAGTCGAAAAGTGGTATCCCTCCTTGTAAGACTTGTGGAAAGCTTCATACCGGGGAGTGTTTGTTAGGCAAGAAGGGGTGCTACAAGTGTGGTAAGGAGGGACACTCGTCTTTTCAATGTCCAGATAACTCGAAGACTTGTTTCAACTGTTTTGGAAAGGGGCATGTGAAGACGGAGTGTCCAAAACTCCAACAAGGATCAAAGAAGGAGGGAAAGAACGAAGAAAGCTCTAAAGTGAAAGGGAGGATG
Organism: Helianthus tuberosus; assembly: GCA_030545235.1. Lineage (NCBI taxonomy): Eukaryota > Viridiplantae > Streptophyta > Magnoliopsida > Asterales > Asteraceae > Helianthus > Helianthus tuberosus. Next base: position 159,560,392 of record CM060444.1, read on the forward strand.
TTTCAAATCACCTCCGAAGAAGCTAAGTCTCATCCGAATGTGGTTTCAGGTATCTTTCTACTCAACTCCATACCGGTTTATGTTTTGTTTGATACCGGGGCTACTATGTCATTTATTTCAAATGAAATCATACAACATCCTTCATTTAAGATCGAACGAATGCCGATGCCTTTAGAAGTAGAGATAGCTGATAGTAAGATTTATATGCTACACGAGATTTGTAAAATTGCAAATTTACCATAGAAGATGAAGAATTTAATATCGACCTCATACCTATGGTTCTGGGGGAATTCAAAATGATAGTGGGTATGGATTGGATGGCCCGACATCAAGCGGGAATTAATTGTGAAACCAAAACGGTACATGTTCAGTCCCCAAGTGGAAAACGAATAACTATACAAGGAGAGAGAAGGATGGAAGCGAAACTTTGTACCCTCGTTCAAGCCGCTAAGTATACACTTAACGGGGGTAAGGCATACCTAGCTTACGTGGTAGATGCTCAACGAGATTTTCCGAAGTTTGAAGATATAGAGATCGTGAATGAATTTCCGGATGAACTGCCGGGACTTCCCCCCGAAAGAGAAATAGAGTTTCGCATCGAACTGAATCCGGTTGCGAAGCCGGTTGCGAAAGCTCCTTATAGATTGGCTCCCACCGAGATGCGGGAGCTAATGACACAATTACAAGACTTGCTAGACAAGGGCTTTATACGTCCGAGTGTGTCACCTTGGGGAGCGCCCGTCTTATTTGTTAAGAAGAAAGACGGGTCGATGCGCATGTGCATCGACTACAGAGAATTAAACAAGCTAACTATCAAGAACCGCTACCCTTTGCCAAGAATTGATGATCTTTTTGATCAATTGCAAGGGGCGAGTTGGTTCTCCAAGATAGATTTGCGTTCGGGTTACCATCAAGTTAGAGTACGGGAAGAAGATATTCCGAAAACCGCGTTCAGAACCCGTTATGGGCATTATGAATTTTTAGTCATGTCTTTCGGATTGACGAATGCGCCGGCTGCGTTTATGGATCTTATGAACCGGGTATGTCGTCCCATGTTAGATAAATCCGTGATCGTGTTCATAGATGATATTCTAGTCTACTCGAAAAGCAAGGCCAAACATGCAAGACATTTGCGTGAAGTGCTGGAAGTTCTCCGTAAAGAGAAACTTTACGCAAAATTTTCGAAATGCGCCTTTTGGCTCAGAGAGGTGCAATTTCTGGGTCATGTGATCAATTCGGAGGGAGTTTTAGTAGATCCATCAAAGATCGATGCTGTAATGAAGTGGGTTCCTCCAAAGAACCCGACTGAAATAAGAAGTTTTCTAGGCCTTGCGGGATACTACAGAAGGTTCATACAGGATTTTTCGAAGATAGCCTTGCCCCTAACAAAGCTGACGAGGAAGAAAGAGAAGTTTGTGTGGGGTAAAGAACAGGAAGAAGCCTTTCGAGTACTAAAAGAGAAGTTATCATGTCCACCGGTCTTGACATTACCGGATGGGACTGAAGACCTGGTGGTCTATTCAGACGCGTCACATCAGGGTTTAGGTTGCGTATTGATGCAAAGGGGAAGGGTTATCGCTTATGCTTCACGACAATTGAAATTGCATGAGGTAAACTACCCAACACACGATTTGGAATTGGCAGCGATAGTATTTGCCTTAAAAATTTGGAGGCATTATCTATATGGCGTGAAGTGCACAATTTATTCGGATCACAAAAGCCTTAAATACTTCTTTGAGCAGAAAGACTTGAATATGAGGCAACGGAGGTGGTTAGAACTTATCAAAGATTACGATTGTGATATCCTTTATCACCCGGGAAAAGCGAATGTAGTAGCCGACGCGTTAAGCTGAAAGGAATATCCGCCTCCCATTCGAGTAAAATCCATGAAGATGATAGTTACGCCGCGATTACTCGAGACGATACGTGATTCCCAAATAAAATCCCTCGCAGCTGAAGATGTAAAGAAAGAAAGATTGAAAGGAGTAACCGATAAGCTAGAAGAAAATTCGACCGGGCTCAAAACGAGATTTGGCCGAATTTGGATACCCCGCTTCTGCGAAGTCAAGACTGCGTTACTTGAAGAAGCTCATAAGTCACGATATTCGGTTCACCCCGGGGCTACAAAGATGTATCAGGATTTGAAGACCAATTATTGGTGGCCGGGCATGAAACGTGATATCGTTAAGTATGTCGCGAAATGCTTAACATGTTCCCAAGTGAAAGCAGAGCATCAAAAACCATACGGGGAGTTGCAACCTTTAGAGATCCCGGTATGGAAGTGGGAGGAACTAACAATGGATTTGGTAACTAAGCTTCCTAGAACGAAAAAGGGGCACGATACAATATGGGTAATCGTAGATCGGCTTACGAAAAGCGCTCATTTTCTACCTATCAAAGAGACTTACTCCTCCGAGATAATGGCAGAAATATATATGAATGAAATCATATCTCGACACGGGGTGCCTGTGTCAATCGTTTCGGACCGGGACACCAGATTTACCTCACGTTATTGGCGAAAGTTTCACGAGAGTGTGGGCACGAGATTACACATAAGCACCGCCTACCACCCTCAGACTGACGGCCAGTCAGAAAGAACCATTCAAACCCTTATCGATATGCTGAGAGCGTGTGCATTAGACTTTGGGGGAAGCTGGGCTGACCATCTACCCCTAGTGGAATTCTCTTATAATAATAGTTACCATAGTGGCATTAAAATGGCTCCATATGAACTCCTGTACGGAAGAAAATGTAGAACTCCCGTATGTTGGGGTGAAGTGGGGCAAAGAGAGCTTGCGCCAAGCGATCTAATAGCAGTAACAAATGAAAAGATAAAATTGGTAAGAGCGCGACTGAAAGCGGCCCAGGATCGGCAAAAAGTTTACGCGAAAAAGAAAAGGCGACCTATTGAATTTCAAATCGGAGATTTCGCTCTGTTGAAAGTGTCCCCATGGAAGTGTATAATCCGTTTTCGCAAGCGGGGCAAATTAGGTCCTTGATATATTGGACCGTTCAAAGTCTTGGCTCGAGTTGGAAAAGTCGCATATCGATTAGAACTACCGCCTACTCTAGACGGGATTCATAATACCTTCCACGTGTCGCAGTTGAGGAAGAGTCCTACGGACGAAACAGCACTAGTACCACTCGATGATATTGAGTTGGACGAGGGATTAAACTACGTCGAAAGACCCGTAGCCATTAAAGACTTCAAAGTAAAGAATCTCCGCAACAAAACTGTTAAACAAGTGTTGGTGCAATGGCAACACCGAAAAGGTTCGGATCTCACATGGGAAGCAGAAGATGAAATGAGGAAATACTATCCTTTTCTTTTCGGTATGTCAATATTTAAAGTTGTTATATAATCAGGTTTCGGGGACGAAACCTCTTTTTAAGGGGGGTAGACTTGTAACGCCCCAAAAACCGATTATTATTAAGATAAATAAAAATGAACAGAAAATTTACTAAAATGGTGGGTTATGATAAGGAATAAGTTAAATATTGGAATAATGCTCAAATTTAAATGCTTATCAACTTAGAAGGGGATAAAGTGTAAAATTTTATAAGTTAGGGATTTATAGTGGGTAAACCCACAAACACACACCCCTGTGCGTGTTTGAGATCGATCAAACAGGGGAAAACCAAGTGAAACTCTTGTTCTATCAAATTCAACAAATTGAAGTGGAATTACAAGGGTAATCCAATGCATGAACCCTAATTTGCACTCATCTAAACTTGACCTTTGAAGTGGTAAGTTTAATTTCCTGATATCATGATTTGTAGAATGAGGGGTTCAACCCAATCTCGATTTCTTGTATCAAATATGAGAATTCTGAGTTAGATTTGTCTCCTAGAACAAGAATCATGTGTGGTTTTAGGTTGCATGAAAGAATGTTGTGAAAACCCACTATGTGAAATTTGTGTTATGAATATGAAGATTATAGGAATGATGAACATATGTAATTCAGTTTGTAGTACCCGAATGCTAGATAAATTGATATTGATTATAGAAATTGTAAGAATTAGATTGAGTTGTGATGACATATATAGGATGAATTAGCAAATCATGCTTTAAATGCTTGTACACTATGCTTTATCAATGTAACGCACACTAGGTGTTTGATGAAATGCTTGAAAGAGTTATTATGTGTATATTGAAATGTGATGGAATGAAAGTTAGGGTACTAAACGAATGAATGAATATGTTGATCTAGGTGTGAAGGAAGAAGGCTCGAATTCTAAGAAATCGGAAGGATTACAAGACCGAGGTATGCTTCGTTACATACAAAAATCTTACTTAAATTTTGTTATAACATCATAATTAACTATTGTCGAATGTTATGGTGGTCAATAAGCAACTAGTAAATCCCTTGCGGATTTGGTTATTACGAAAGTGATAATAAGCTATGCTAGTCGACCGGTTCTAGTGAACAAGTCGATCAAGGGTAAGCCTTCATCCGTTTTGAACGGATGGTTTTGAATGCTATGATAAATGCTAGAAGCTTAACCCATTATACGGGTAAGGAAAAGGATTTATGATGAAAGCGAACAACCCGATTAAACGGGTTGGACATGTATGCTTAACTCTCATTGAGAGTGTTTATGCCAAACCCAAATAATTGGGTAGTCGAATGCACGAGAAAGGTGAAAGCTCATATTCGGATGGAACTAAAACGAATGGGTTATAGTTTAACAAGTATGATGACTAATTCTTAAATCTTTGTTCTTGAATGTAGGTAAATCCTCACTTTAGGCGATCGGGAGATTGGAGCGAGCACACGTCTATGCCTTGTTATACCGACGCTTCCGCTAGTTTATATGCATACTTTTGGGTCTATGTCTTGTTATTTTGTTTCATCTTGTTAGAAGTCTTACACTTAAAAACTTGTTGTCTTTGTTTTGTGTAGTTTAATGTTAGTAGGGTCGTTGACGGATGACGTTTATTATGTGTAATAACAGGGGGTATGCTCGTTCTACAAACGGGTCATGCCCAAATTTTGTTAAAAGGTTTATGAACAATGTTATTTACAAGTTCTTGTTTTCGATAAGTTGTTGTTTTTATATTTTATGAATAAGCGGTCGTAACATCGCAATAGACTACGAAGTCATCGTTTCCGTCGTGGAACGCGAGGATAGGAGCATTGCAGAGCATATGCTTTAGAGTCTGAAAGGCTTACTCTTGTTCGGTTCCCCAAACAAAAGGCTTGTCTTTATGTGTCAGAGAAGTAAGCGGAACGGCGATTTTAGAGAAGTCAGCGATGAATCGATGGTAATAGCCCGCCAATCAGAGGAACGAACGAACTTCGGATGGGGATTTTGGTGTAACCCAACTCTTAACTGCTTCAATCTTCATGGGATCGACGTGTATACCTTGACTATTGACGATGTGACCGAGGAATTGAACCTCCTCTAGCCAGAATTCACACATGGAGAACTTGGCATAGACTCGATTCCCTTGGAGTAATTCGAGAACCAAACGTAGATGTTGCGCATGTTCGGCTTTCGATTTCGAATAGATAAGGATATCATCGATAAACACGATGACGAAGCAGTCGAGAAAGGGTTTACACACGTGATTCATCAAATCCATGAAAACCTCGGGTGTGTTGGTTAAACCAAAGGGCATAACGACGATTTCATAATGGCTGTATCGGGTTCAAAAAGCGGTTTTAGGTATATGTTCCTCCTGAATTCGTAACTGATGGTAACCTGAGCGTAAATCGATCTTCGAGAAACACGTTGCGCCTTGTAATTGGTCAAACAAATCGTCGATTCGGGGCAGGGGATAGCGATTCTTGATAGTAAGCTTATTCAGTTCCCTATAATCAATGCACATCCGGAACGATCCGTCCTTCTTTTTGACGAAAAGGACAGGTGCGCCCCAAGGAGAGGTGCTAGGGCGAATGAAGCCTTTATCAAGCAATTCTTGGAGTTGACTCGAGAGTTCCCGCATTTCAGACGTAGCGAGGCGATAAGGAACTTTAGCAGCAGGATTAGCTCCAGGAAAGAGGTCAATACGGAAATCAATTTCATGACTCGGGGGTAAACCAGGTAAATTGTCAGGAAAGACAGCAGTAAAATCACGAACCACAGGCACCTTATCCATTGCATTCTTTTCCTTTTCCTCCGCTACTACGATGTGCGCCAAGAAAGCTTTGTATTCCTTTCGGAGATACTTGCTCGCTTGTATGCATGACATAAGTTTGAGATCCTTCGATGATACTTTGCCATACACACAGAGTTGATCACCATTTGCGAGAGAGAAATGAATCATCTTATCAAAACAAACGACTTCGGCATGATTTTCGTGAAGAAAATCCATGCCTACTATGATATCAAAACTGCCAAGCTGCATCGGGATAAGGTCGATAGGGAAGATGTGATTGTTGAGTTCAAGCGTACAATCACGGAGAACAAAATTAACAATGACGGTTCTTCCAGTGGCGATTTCTACGTCGAACGTCGTAGGGAGATTAGCGCGTTTACGGTTTAGGAGCTTCTCGAATTCTAATGATACAAAACAGTTATCGACTCCAGTATCAAATAAACATGAAGCATATATACCGTTGACAAGAAACGTACCATTGACAACATTGTTGTCATTTTGCGCCTAGCGGACATTGATGTTGAATGCTCTACCGCAGGCTGCTTGTTTTTGCGCTGGCTGCTGCTGCTGCTGAGGCTGTTGTTGTTGATGTTGTTGCTGCTCTGGTTGCTGCTGTGGCTCTTGCTTCACCACTCGGTTCGGGCAGACATTTGCGAAGTGGTTAGGATCACCACATGCAAAGCAGGCTCTTGCATGAGCAGCGGGAGCAGGAACTGCTTGTTGACCCTGTGGAGCGGGAAGAGGAGTTGGCATAGCAGGAGGAGCTTGAGCTTGAGCTTGATGAGGAACAGTACGGCAGTTGGCGGTAAAGTGTCCGTACAGGTTGCAGTGAAGACAAAATCGACATGCGATCCCAACAGGGTGATGGTAAGTACAAGTAGGGCACAGAGGGTGCGGACCAGTGTATGCACGTTTTGCAGGAGTTGCATTTGTCACGGGTGCAGCTACCTGGCTGTTCTGGTTCTGGGGTTGGGCAGGGACAACATTGAGAGGTGCGGCGGTGACTAAATAGTTCTTGTTGTTGTTGTTGTTGTTGTTGTTGTTGTTGTTGTTGCTCTTGCGCTTGCGGCGTGAAGATTTCGACCCTTGCGATGCGGCGGTTTCGGGAACGGGAGTAGCGGTGACTTGTTGGAGACTTTTGGTGGTGTTCTTGAAGTAACCAGCCCTAACTCGCTTGTCATTGATTTCTGCAGCGAGTAGATAAGTCTCTTCGATGGTGGTTGTCTTGGCGGCTTGCACGAAATCAGCAACACAATCAGGTAAAGCGCGGATATATTTCTTGATTGTGATGTCGGGAGTTGAGACTTGGCCGGGACAGATGATGCTTAGCTGCTTAAAGAGAGCAGTTAGTCCGGCATTGTTGCCACCTTCTTGCTTGATGTTCCAAAACTCGTCCTCCAGCTTCTGAAGCTCATGTGGGGGAGATAATTCTTTTATCATGATTTCCTTCAATTCCTCCCAAGTAAGCCCATAGGCTGCGTCGTTACCTCGTCTATTTCTTTCGGCAGTCCACCAGTCCAGAGCCCTACTGGGACATCTGCTTTGGCGAAGAGTGACTTCAATCGAGTCGAACCATTGAAACATGGCACTAGGCCCGTCTTCACCAGTGAAGTCTTTGGGGTCGTAGGCCTCAAACTGCTTGAAGTTAAAAGTAGACTTAGGCGAGTCAGTCCTAGATTCCTCAGAGGACTTGCTACCCATCTCGTTGATTTCGCTGACGATTTGCGGAATGACCTTAGCCATTTCCTTGGCGACTAGCGAGGCGATGCGTTTGTCAGCGTGGTTGCGACGGGTAGCACGAGAGGTATGTGAACCGAATGACGACATTGTCTGCAACAGACATCGTCATAGGACTCAGACGCGATTAAGTCGAGTATAGTCTATCGTATTATCCAAAAGCTACTTTATATAAAGCACAGGAACACGTCTACACATAGGCACATAATCACGTAGGCATATAATCCACATAAGCACATAAGCACGTAGAGCATAGAAGCACATATTTCAACTATATTTTGCACGTATTCACCTACATATATTGCACGTATTCACCTATCATTCAAGTTTCGAGAGCGCGTTCGAAAATAGCGAGTGCGAGTAGCGAGTAACGTAAGCGAGAGAACATAGCATGCGAGAGTCCATAGGGTAGCAGCGATTTCTTAGCGTGGTGTCGTGAGTTGTGTGTGTTTTGCAGAGCAAGAAGCGTTAAATTGAAGCCATCAGTATAGAGAACAGCACTCTTTATCTCAAAACGCTAACAAAATAAACATATAAAAACCACATAAAACACATAAAATCGCACATAAAATTGAAGAATCAGCGGTTGCGAGTTTAGAATCGAAACACATAAACACATAAAATCAGCGATCGCGGGGTTGAAATCGGAGCGTCTAGGTGTGAGACATCGACTACCCAAGGTGATTTGACTATTCTCAAGGACTTTGAGTACACGCTTTAGCCTAATAGACTGTGCTCTCTCACCGACTTTCGGTGAATGGCATGCATCCTTTCGGTTATTCACGTAACTCGGGTCTCTGGAATCCATCGAGACCTTGGTGAGGGCTTTGTAAAACCAAAATAGAGAGCGAAACAAGTCATCAAGATTCGGGTTTCACCCCTAACTTAACGACTGTATCCCTGTTTGTGTGATAGAATCACGAGAGATATAGGGAGATCAACGTCGAGATATGGATTTCACTCCTGACTTAACGCAAATTCTCGTGTTTATAATAAAAATGTGTGTCGAGCGAGCGATCTAGTCGAGAGTTTGCGGTTTTCACACCTAATCTCGACCCAATCACTCGTTTTATTTTCGAAAAATTGTGTGTGTTGCTAGCCTTAGGAAAGGCTAAGTGGTAGTGTTCGACCTTAGGAAAGGTCGATTCTGCACGAAGCTGTAGTATGCGATGTTCGCGCAAGAATGAGTTCGAGAGAGCGTAACAGAAATAGGCTCATGCAGAACCCCTACTAGGTTCGCACGAGGTGGTCAGCTGGTACTTAGACTATAGACTAGGTCATTTCTAAGGCGTCGACCCGGACTAGGTCGAGTCTTGCCTAATTCCATATAGTTATGGCTCTGATACCAATCTTTCACACCCCAACCAATGGCGGAAACATCGGGGTGAGGCACTGAGCGAAACAGATTGTCCAGGAGAATCCATAACAACTATAATTACCAAATATTTAACATCATGTCCCATACCATAACATATAAAGTAAAATAGTTATTACAGACATAGTTCTCAAAGACAATAATATTGTTCCGACAACTCAAATTTATTTAGTTTGTTTCTAGACCACCTAAGCTTGATTCCACGACATCCCGCAATTAAAAGCATCCTAAACACCTGTCACATACGTTAAAATAGGTCAATACACATAGTGTAAAGGTGAGCATACAAGTTTAATAGAATAATAGTAGCGAAAGCAGTTTACGCATAACCCGCATGTAACACGTAGAAATGTGAAGCAAGTAAGCTATCGACAATGAAATATACACAGACATGACTGCGAGTTGTAGAATGTGCAACACATATCACCATTGTGACACGTGAAGAAATACCCTTAACAACCCCTGTCCACGACAGGCGCTGGGTCCAAACTACAGTACTATCGTTGCTAAGGTGTCAGGAAACAATCACTATGTAAACATAACATACAAGCATTCATTGAATAACACATATAACATGCAGGGCGGTTAGCGTATAAAAGTAGTTGTGTTGTATGTCGAAGCGATTTGATATAAGTAACGTATGTAACACCCAAAAGTGTGTTAATCAAAAGGGATCGAGTATACTCACAGATCGTGTTTAATAAATAAACACAGTCTTGGATTGAAGGGAGCGCTTGAGAGATTAGCCTGATCAGAGAACGATAATGTAAGCGTTGAACAACGTGTTACACAGTGCGTTGGGTGGAACGAGACGGATGACCATTCAGTCAGAGGGTCGTTTGTTTGGGAGGGATGTGTTTGTGAATTGTTTAAACTTTGAAGTTTTCGTTGTAGCATTTGTAAAAGTGTGAAGTATTTCTATATGTCCAATCATCCGGTTTGATGGTCATCCGGACGGATGACCGTTCGCTCAGATGACTATTCGTTTAAAACCGATTTTCTTTGAAGTTTTGTAAACTGTTTAAGTATTGAAATTACCAATCACCTGGTCGAATAGCCGTTCGATCGGATGGTCGTCCGATCGGATGGCTATTCGTTTGAGTGACCGGTTCGTTTGAAAACTTGTAAAATCTGTTAAGTTTAAAAAGTAGCGGTCTGACAGAAACGGTGTGACAACGTGCTAAACAACAGAAATCCCATCAAGTCCAACACGTCCGAACGGATGGGAATCACCCCGTTCGATCCGAACCAACTGTTCTTGACGGTGCTTTATGTTCAACCCGTGAATCGGTCATATCTTCGGTAGAATTCCCTTCTCAGATCGGTTCTTTACTATATAATGAGTAGAACACCCGAACGAGTCCAGATTCTAACGGTTTTGAGTAAAAGTGAAAGATTGTTGAAGAAAAGTTTGAAACTGTAGGTAAATGTTTAGATTCATGTTGAAATCAGTGTAAAATGTGTAGAAACCCACTAGATCTGAACCGTTCTTTGATGAGATGAGGTCACACTTCAATGTTTCTAAGAACAGCCCAAATCCAGTGATTTCATGGTGAAAAGTTGTGATTTGATGGAGAAGATGATGAGAAAGTGTATGTAGATGATAGAAGTACAAGATTTGGAGTGAAAACTTACAAGGATCACTAGAAATCGAGAGAAAATGGCCTGAGAATGCGTTGGGTCAGAGGGAGATGTCACATCAATGAACAGTGATGTAACAGGAGGGGTATTTATAGGGTGAGAGATGGAAGGGCGGTGCAAGGTTGATGGGTCGGATGGCCATCCGGTCGGATGACCATTCGATCAAACGGTCGTTCAATCAGACGGCGCGTGTGAGTTAGTTTCCGACTTCCATTTTGTGCGTTGAGCGTTGCTTTGCGTTGGGGCAAGTTGCGAGTAAGCGATGCGATAGTGTTACACATTAGTTACACAAATAACATAACTCCTAAAAGACATAAAAATCACAGTAGTCACAATTATACGCAAATTTACTTTTTATCCCTTTTTGTGATGAGATTGCAATGCGATAGAGTTGCGATTGCGTTTGCTAATAACAACTGTAACATAAATAATCATGCATAAGTAAAGCACATAATGGCACACACACATAGAACAATATCAATAACTACGATTCGAGTTGCGATGCGATAGCGATGTGATAGCATTAAGTAGATTAGCGTTTAATTGCGTTTATCGCATTGTTACTTCACATATTACAAATTGTAGCACAAAATAGCGTCAACTAAAGGATCGATTATCGAGTTCGAGAGTACAAGCAATAATTAAGTCAGAAATGACCGATCTGATTAGCAATCTTTTCTTCCTTTGACTTGTACTTTGACTTTAAAAAGTCGGGTTGTTACAGAATAGTCCCTGAACTTTGTTCTTTCATGCTTCTCGTATTCTCAAGTCATTTTCCCAACCGAACAAGTTCCGAATCCATACCGCGATATGTAATAACCATTCCAATGCATTCCCTGCCATCTTTAACCGTCATAACTTCACCAAATTACGTTTTTAACCTGCAAAACAACGAATACTCATAGTTATCTCATTCAAGGCAAGTAAACCCATAAAACACATACAAAACTCACGAAATAGACACTTTAAAGCTCGGGTTTCACCCTCTCCAACATTAGGTACAATGCACATGGGAACTTGCAGCTCAGAGAGTGTCATGGCTTTTAATTAAGTTGTTTTCTTTATTTATGCTAAACAATTATGGGTTTTTGATTATGTCTGAATTTTTACACTTTAGCTTACGTTGTTAAACTAAAACTTACGTTTTCAAAACATTTGAAACAATTATCACTATTCATGTTGAATGTGGTAGTTAAACATTTTCCAATTAATTTAAATTAGTTCAACATGATTAATGGCTTGATCCTGGAATGTCACGCGGCACGCGGTAAAACCCCGCATGTGGAATTGAGGGTGACATTGATCTTGCTACCCTGAAGATGATTCAAACATGGATCAACAGGTGATTGTTAGCTTTCATTGTTGTTTTATACAAAATTTAAAGCCTTTATTGTTAGCCTTTATTGCCGTTAAATTAAGGATACTTGTTAGTTTATTAGATGTGTTTATCTAGTTGGTTAATTTATTTATATAAATAGAGTTTAAGTCAGGTTAAGACTAGATTAAGTTTAGTATAAATAGATGGTTAGGATTATTGTATTTGTGTATTTTAGTTGATTATAAAAAAAATTGAACAAGTTGTTCAATATTGTGTTTGGGTGTTTAGTCAAGGGCCTAATTTTCCAACAATTCAATCTTGTGTTTGGGTGTTTAATCAAGGAGCCGGTGTTCAAAGTGTTTAATAACCGGTTGTCGAAATGGAATGCTAATGTTCTATCCATAGGGAAAAGGGTTGTGCTTATTAAATCCGTGTTAGAAAGCCTTCCTGCATACTATTTTTCATTGTATAAAGTGTCGGTTGCCGTGGTGAATAAACTTGAAGCTACTATCAAGCGTTTTCTTTGGGGAGGAAATAGTGAAGTGAACAAGGTCCATTGGGTCGCTAGGGATAAGGTGACTAAGGCGAAAAGCAATGGCGGTTTAGGATTAAATAAGCTAGAAGTGACCAATAACGCTTTACTTTTGAAGTGGTTATGGAGGTATAGAATTGAGTGTGATGCTCTTCGGAGGAAAGTGATCGATGCTATCCATGTTTCTGGACGAAGATGGGACGGGTATCCTTCTAATAAAAAGAATTCGGGCACGTGGTCTAAGGTGGTGAGTGTTGGGTATCGATTGAAGGTTCATGGCGTGCACTTTATTAATATGATTCAGGGTGTTGTTGGTGAAGGTGCGAAGGTCAGATTCTGGATCGACCCTTGGATAACTGCCGAGCCGTTAAAGGTTTTATTCCCGAACATTTTTCGTTTAGAAAATAATAAATGGTGTATGGTTTCCGAGAGGATCGGGTCTCAATCGGATGCTGGTTTGGTTGCTTGGGACCGGAAGAAATATCCTGAATCAGAGTTAGAGGTTACGGAGTTGTTGGCATGTCATCAGCTAGTGATGGATGTTCGACTTAATAATAAGAAGGATGATTGGGTTTGGAATAATGGGGCTCATTTAGAATACTCGGCGAAGGAGACTAGGATATGGTTGCTTGGTGAAGTTCCGAGAGATGATCATTGTAATTTTAAGTGGTGTAAGTGGATACCGAATAAATGTAATATCTTCATGTGGAGGGCGAGTATGGATAGGATTCCGACTATGGGGGCTCTTAGGAGGAGAAACATTATAATAGGCGATGGTTGTTGTCCGTTTTGTGGCGAAGTGGAAGAATCTACAGATCACATTTTTACGGCATGTAGGTTGGCGAGTGGTTTTTGGGGTGGCATATCCTCTTGGTGTAAGTTAGCTCCGATATACATGTTCTCCATTTCTGATATGTTGCAGCTTATAAATCACATGAACGGTTCGAAGAAGAAAAAAGAGATTGTGTATGGTGTTCTCATCTTGACATGTTGGCGTGTTTGGAAAGCAAGAAACGAGAAGATCATTTCAAACAATGATGTAAATGTTGTTCATATAGTGTCGGATTTTAAGGCTTTGGGGTATTTGTGGTTTAGGAGTAGGTACAAAGAGGGAAAGGTAGATTGGAAGAGTTGGTGTAGTTTTTCGATTGATATGATGTAACTCTTGGTTTGGGCAGTTATCTCTAACTTTGAGGTAAGCCGTCTTGTTTTTTGTTTATGAAGTGCTCCTTAAAAAAAACGTATGTATATATATACGATGTCATGTAAACGTTAAAAGAAATTTTGATTGATAGGTCAATTCAAGGTTATGTTTTATGGTACATCCCTTTTCTCTTTAATCTTAGTTTACTTGATTGATGGTTGGATTCATGTTCTCCTAAGATCTAGAGAGCCTATGTATTATGGGATCTACAAAGCCTAATTATTATATATCTGATTAGTTTCTTTAGATTTCCGTAGGGCACTCGGGCCACTTGCCTATCTCCATTCGGATACCCCCTATCCGACTAGTAAATCACCGATGTCGATCGCACGGGTAGAGGGTTGTGGGTAGTGGTTTGGCGTAGTAGAAGCCATTGCAGGGAGAGGGTGTTAGTAGGCTTCCTTTTCTATTTGGAACTTCTATTGGGCCCCATTGGAGACTCAATAAGAAAAAAAATCAACAACCCAAGTTAAATTTTATTAAGGAAAAGTCAAAGAGGTCTGTGAAGATGAAAGTAAATAGAATCTGGTACATTATTTGGAGAGAACATGCAAATAAACTTGAAAATCGAAAATTTTGACCCTGGCTAATTCAAAGCAAATTAACTTTTTGGGTTTTGGGGAAAACTAACACAAAATTATCCAAACTTGTGGGATATTATGGGTTTCTTGTTGGGTGATGAAACACAAAATGATCCAAAGTATTTTTTTATGTTGAGTAAAATGCCCGTATAGTCCTTGTGGTTTGGTGAAATTTCACCTTTAGTCCATATCTTTTGGAAATTACACCCGTGCTCCCCGTGATTTGTCAAGTTGTTACTCGGATAGTCCCTATAGTGGATGGCCGTTAGTTTTCGTCGTTAATTCTATGCAAAATTACTAAAATGCCCTTACTCAAGAAAATCAATAATTTTTTTTATTTATTTGTGAGACCCACCCACCACCTACTTATCTTCAACCTCCACCCTCAACCACCTACTTCATCTTCAACCTCCACCCACCTCCATCAACACCCTCCACCAACACCTCTAATCAACTCCTCCCCCCTTTACTTTTATCTCCGGCCAAAACAGTCCACTGTCACCGCCACCGTCGCACCAACAAAAACTACCACCAATCCACCACCAACTCCACACCCTAAAATCGTCGTGAGATCGCCACCACCAGAAATGAATTTTTAACTGAAAACCCAACACTGTCGATTTTGAATGTGATGTGGGTTTTGGTGTGTGGATGATTATTTGTTCTAGGTAAACTACTGCACAAGTCTAGCATGGAGTGCCCATGGAAGCACACTCTTCAGTAGATACACTGATGGAGTTGTACGAGTTTAGGGCATTGGGCCCTACTAGAATGCAAGTTAACAAATCAGGTGATGATGGTATGGTACCAAAAAGTAATTTAGGTTTGGACATATGTTTTGGTAGATTTAATATGATTTATGGGAATTCAGTTTTGGAGACATTTTATTGTTTTTGTCCTGTTACAACAAAGTAAGATTGTTGATGCGTTTGCACCAGTGGCTTGTTTTATTTGATTGTTCAAATTTTCAACTGTTAAGATTTATCTAGCTCAGCAGGCGTGGTGATTTCATTTAGCAAGTTAAAACATGATTAAAACTGAACCAAAATATAGTTAGTGGTGTTCCCGGTTCTCAACTGCCCGTTGACACCTCCACCATCTTCTCCATCGTCTCTGTTTTTGTAAAGGCCAGACTTTTAGGTTATATGGGTTCTAAGCTAAAATTAAACATTTTTTTAAACGACAAAAGCGCGGGAAAAGGAACTATATTATCTGTTTAAAAAACTGGATCATATAAAGGTGGATTGGTGGCGGTTTTTGGTGGTGCGACGGTAGCAGTGACGGTGGATTGTTTTGGCCGGAGATAAAAGTAAAGGGGGAGGAGATGATTAGAGGTTTCGCTGGAGGGTGTTGATGGAGGTGGGTGGTGGTTCAAGAAGAAGTAGGTGGTTCAAGAAGAAGTAGGTGGTTGAGGGTGGTGGTTGAGGGTGGAAGGTTGGTGATAACTAGATGGTGCGTAGGTCCCACAAATAAATAAAAAGATTATTGTTTTTCTTGAGTAAGGGCATTTGAGTAATTTTATATGGACTTAATGGCGAAAACTAACGACCATCCACTCTAGGGACTATCTGAGTAACAAGTTGACAAACCACGGGGAACACATTTTCAACAATTGGGATTTGCTATGTAGGAAGATGGAAACCGTTTTCAAAAACTAAAATAAAGATTACGGGTGGGATCAAATACCATTAAAATGGGGTAAAATACTATGAAAAAGAATTAAAAGTAATAGGTGGCGTGGGATGTTGTGGGATATGCTGGATTCAACCATTACATGTTTAATCATTATTTCCCTTCTTGAATCGCAATTAGATCAAAGTTTACGGTCCTTGCTAAACTTGAATCGTGATCGCTCAAGTAGTTGAAGATTCAAACATATGCATTTTCATGTTATTCTTTTTCTTTTCTTTTTTTTTTTTCATCCTTGAATGGCAATGAAAGAGCAATTCCGATTCAGTGGCGGAATTACGAACCACTGAAATTACACTCTTATTTTTAAATTTAAATGCTTCTTATTGCATTTCTTATCCAGTTATAGATCAACCTACTTCAACAAATGTAAATGCTTAAACTTTATTTTCTCCCTTGCATTTAATTTGATTTAGTTTTCCATAAATCTATAACTTTGTTTACTTTTTAATTTTGTTATTGTTTTTATTGTTTATTTTTTAAATTTTAGCCATCAATCATCATCAAGTATCAGTAAATGGCTGCACCGGATGAAGAAGTTCAGTCATACCATAGTATGAACTTAACAATGTCACACAATGGATATGAAGTGCAAGAATGTCGGACTCGATCTGCGACACTAAACCTATATAAACCCAACCTTCGTCTTTAGGTAGCTCGATCGATTAGTTCCATAGCATCTCTTTATTCGATCCCGATTATTTGTTAATAATTCAAATGAATCGGTTTTGTATAACACATAATCAGTTGTTACATTGTATGTTACGCAAAAACATATATAAGAAACCTTTTTTATCTTGCCTTTTTCAACATCTCGCCGTTGCGGGATAGCGTCAACTCGTTTAATACAATCCTTAACAAAAAAGTTGAAATGAAATTTCAAGTTCACAAAACCAGCTCAACACTAATATAAGTTCATTTCATTACAAGATGAAGGTTTACATGGATTTTACATATGAATTCTGAGGTCGGTGGTGTGTTCTAGTTTGGGAAAATTCCTTTAGGAATGATGATATCTCCAATGTTGTTGTGCCATGGGTCAGCCAAGTGAGTTGCCAAGTTCTCCAAGGGTCCAGTACCAGGGTAAGCCGATTGTTGCACACAGAATCCCACGAATGCCAACAACGCTAAACGTCCTATGTTTCATAAAACAAATACACAAACTAAATCATACACAGAAAATGTGTTAATCTAAGTTAAAAGAGTATGTATATATTGTTAAGTATTAAACCGTTTTTGATTTCTTTAACTTTGTACTCTGCGAACGCCTTCGGGTCTTTTGAGTAGCCCAATGGGTCGAAAGCGCCGCCAGGGTACTTCTTCTTTTCTGGGTCTTTTTCCATGCTCCTTTGGTGCTCTACAAAGGCAATGGAGATGAACTCTATGGCCAAAATTGTAGGTAGGGTACCCCAAGGAACAGGGTTTCCTAGGTATGTAGCTTGTCCTCCTGGGACAGCAGCCCATTCTTGTGCTTTTACCCAGTTGCCCAATCCTAAGGCTTCTGGTAACAAAATCCCTGGCTGCAGAGTTTGTAACCATTAGTCATCAAATCTATCAGACACAAAACACCAGTTAATATAACTATACTTTTTGGTTGATTGTAATGTTTTTTAGTTCATTAATTATGCCAATTTTGTTCTTTTATGTTTATTGTCTAGAAATGATTTCGGTGAAAACGTCCATAGGGTTGTCAATTTCCGGCATGTTTCGTACGATAATATTTAACCCATGTAATTAAACAGGTCGTGTTCGGGTTGACTTTTTAATTAAACGGGCCGTGTTAAGTTTGACCTATTAACTTGTTTAATTAAACAGCTAGACCAACTAATCCGTCTATGGCAAGTTTAACCCATTTTTTACAACCCACCAACCCGATCAACAAGTTTATAAATTGATTATTGCCTATCAACACGTTTGACACATTTAGATAAATGGGTTAAAATGGGTATGGTTCAGGTTAAACAATTCAACCCGCCAATCCACAACCTACATCAACCATACGTTATATATTGACATCCCTAAAAAGACTTACAACTGCAAGCATAGCCCATCTGCAGTGAATAAGCTCAGACTCTTTGAACCTCTCGAGGTTCTCCGGAACTTCACCAAGACGAAGTGGGTCGAACCCGAAATCCCTGAAACACACAAAACATAAAACTTATGTTTGAATCCCACTTACTCATATATATATATAGTATTATATACAAACAAAGGTACTAGAGTTTTAATCTTTAATATTACTACATACCCGGGTGCAGACCCGTCTAGATACGGTGGCCGTGGTTGACCAGGCATCCAATCAGCGGTCATGAAAATCCTAGAAGCATTGGTGGCAACACCTGAAAGTGGCACAGCAGTTGCAAATCTTGACTTAGATGAAGACAGGACCGAGGGGCGGAAGACGCCGGGGATGCCGGAGCTCATTAACGAATTAGAAGCCATTCCCAGAAGAAGTATGGATCTTGAACAGGAGGTTTTTGTTAGTTGTGGGGAATGAATAATGGTGGTGATGAGTTTTGTACAAATATTATGGAGGAGTTTTTTTGGGTGATAAAATGCAATATCCAAATGCTGATTGTTACTAGGCCACGTGGAAGGTTCATCCATTCAATATGCTTATGTGGCAGGTGAGGGGTAGTTTTGTAATTTGAGTTGTTTGATTTTTTGGGTTCATTGGGTGGTTGTGGTTTTTTTGTTAGAATGAGGAAATCAAAGGTTGTGGTCATGAACTGATCCCGGTTTAAACTATCAGGACACAAACTCTTATCTATTATAAATAGTATCGATTTTTATCGATATTAGATATAAACTCTTATCCATTATGGATATTATCGATTTTTATCAAGATATTAGATATAAACTCTTATACATTATGAATATTATCAAAATTATTTAGATAAAACTGAGCAACAAAATTTATGTTTATTTTTTCTTTGGGTATAATTGGTGGTTAAAGTTGCACATAAAAAATACTCTAGGACCAAATAGTTCATGGATGCTTGTGGTTAAGTATAAGGGGGGAAGTGAAATTAGTGGTGTGGTAGTGAAAACATTGTGCCAGTAGTGGAAACTATGCACCCCGTAATCGAGATCAGTGGAAACTAATGTGGTATTAACGTAGTAGTATCCGATGGGCGGTAAAAACCACACCCCATAGTCATACAAGGTAGAAAGAAGTCCAAAGTTTGCAAGCGTAGTATCCTAATAATCACCCAACGAATCTGTCCAAACACGGATCAACGTGCGAAATCCGTGTGATGAATGCAAAATCAATTATGAATAAAATAAAAAAAAATGATTACATGGAAATCCACTTTCTCTCTCTATCTACAAATATGAACACTAGAAACCTCTAGAGAGGCTTTGTAAATATAAATCTATATGTAAATATATGCATGTTAAATCGATTTTTATAATATATTTAACATGTTAAATACATGATTTCCCAGATCCCATTGTACTCACCCATATATATATATATATATATGGTAAGGTTATTGTAAAAAAAGACCAAAAGTGTGAGAAAGGTAAGAAAGAATCTCAGCCATTAGATGTAAATTAATTGAAAATGGTAAACAAGTAATTTTATCATTAATTCAATTAATTAAAAACTTCCCATAACCGCCACCTTAATTATAGAAAGTATATAACACCATTCAGCAAGTATATAACACCATTCAGTAAGTATATAACACCATTCAGCATTCAGCAAGTATATAACAACATTCAGCAAGTATATAACACCATTCAGTAAGTATATAAACCATTCAGCAAGTATATAACACCATTCAGCAAGTATATAACACCATTCATTGATTAAACATCTGATCGAAACATATTTTTTTCTCTATATAAGTATAGCAATATGGTACTCATATTAAAGATAAAAAAACGCTCGTTATTATGGTGTAACTTTTTTTTTAAAAAGTTACGTATAAAAAGTTATTGACGTTTAAAAAAGACGGGGGAAGTTACATGTGCATTACCTAATTTCTAGTGGGTTTAAAAGACTATATTGCCCCTATATATTTCAAATCAGTCCAAATTAATGAAAATATTTTACAATTTGGTCCCTATTGATCTCAACCATTAGATGAAAAGATCTAATGGCTGAGATTCTTTCTTACCCTTCTCACACTTTAGGCCTTTTTTACAGGATCCCCTACCTATATATATTTATATATATATATATATATATATATATATATATATATATAGGGATTGGTTATATGGAAAACCCCATCTTTTTTAGAAAACCTTGGAAACCCAACCTCATCCATTGATTGTGTTTGATCAATGGCTCTACTTTTTTTGGGTAATTATTAGATTTAAAATAATTCTTATACAAAAGCTAGTACAACTGCAAGAGCAATTTGGGTAGTGAAAAAGGGGCTTTTTGACCATTGAAAATAACCCACTCCACTTCCCTATGCAGTACTATCAAATCACCAACTCTTTCTCTTTCTCTTTCCTCCCCCACCCCACAAACGTGAAGAAGGACAAGAAGAAGATGATCTCATTTCAGAATTCAAATATCTACCTTCAAGATTCCAAGAAACACTAATCCCAGATCTAAAAGTGATCTCAACAAACACTAATCCCAGATCTTTTAGAGAGAGAATGATGGCAGGACAAAAGTTTTTAGAGAGATGAATTTTTTGTTTTAGAGAGAGAAACAACAATCTTCATCATGTTCATCTATAACACCAAGAACACACATACAAGTGTGTGAGAGAGAAGAAGTTTGAAGTCTGTTGTTTTTTAGAGAGAACGATGACAAGATGAATGTTTTTAGAAAGAGAAAGTTGATGTTTTAGATAGAGAAACAACAATCTTTATCACAAAGATACACGCACGAGTGTGTGTGTGAGAAGAAGGTTTGAAGATCTTCTTCATGTTCATCGGACGGTTATAGATCCGGTAAGTGATCTTGAAATATCATTTCACACTTGATTTTTTGTTGAAATGGTTGTTAATATGTTTTTGTGTGCTGAAAGTGTTTTAGTAATGGTTAAATGTTCATGTATTTTAAATAAATAAAAAACTTTAGGATGAGATTTTGAACGAGTTTTTTTGTTGGTTTGGTTGCTTGTTAGGGGGCTTTTGATCTTAATAGTAGCTGTTTTTTTGTTGGTTTGGGTTGCTTGTTTGGGTTTTTGATCTGAACATTAAGTGTTTTTTTGTTGGGTTGTTTGATTCACAGACTCAGGCCCATAACATGTGTTAAGCCCCCTGTTAGAATGTTATATAACGTGTGTTGATTTACAGAAACAAACCCATAAAGATATTCAATTGACAAGCTGGATGGATGTAGGCGAAGTTAATGCGTGTTCTAGTAATGGTTAATGTTCATGTATTTTAAATAAATCCAAAACTTTAGGATGAGATTTTGAACGGGTTTTTTTGTTGGTTTGGTTGCTTGTTTGGGGCTTTTGATCTTAACAATAATTGTTTTTTTGTTGGGTTGCTTGATTTACAGAGACAGACCCATAACATGTGTTAAGCACCTGTTAGAATGATATATAACGTGTGTTGATTTACAGAAACAGATCCATAAAAGATATTCAATTGACAAGCTGGATGGATGTAGGCGACGTTAATGCGGGGACATTGAATAAGTCACATCCTTTGGGAAAGAAGTCTTCGTTCATTTATAACATGTGTTGGTGGTTCATGCTGTAACAGAACACCATGATGTAACCTGACATGTGTTCATGTATAACATGTGTTAAGCCCCTGTTAGAATGATATATAACGTGTGTTAACCTTTTGTTAATTAAAAAAAACAAGTAATATCTATTTTATTTTTGTTGATGTTTAAAATATATGATAATGTGGATACTGAGCGTAAAACTTGTACAAGTAATAAATGTACAAGTTAGTATGTAACGTGTAATATGAAACGAGCCATTTATGGTAACACATGTACCGGTAATTTTGGAATATATAACATGTGTTAAGCCACTGTTATAATCTTTTTGTAACCTGACATGTATTCATGTATAAGCTAGTGGTTTACAAAACACCATGATGTGTATATACTGATCTAACATGTGTTACAATTTGTCTGTTCGGAACATGTAATTGCTTAACATGTGACAAGGGTGAAAACAGTCGACGGGGGCGATGAGTTTAATGGTGAGCTTAGTTAATATCATAATCTTGTTGAAACCCCACTTGTATACATATGATAACATGTAAGCATCCATTATAACCCGACTTGAATTCATGTATATGAAAGTGGTTTGCAAAACACCATGATATGCATGTACTGATCGTAACACGTGTACAAGTTAATAATTTAATATGGAACATACAAGTTAATATTGTAACACCGTATACCTGGGATAACATGTGTTAAGCCTCTGTTATAATCTTGGTTTAACCCAACATGGTGTCATGTATAAGCTAGTGGTTTCCAAAACACCATGATTTGTATATACATACTGTAACATGTGTTACGCGCCGGACATGTATAACGTGTGTTAAGCCTCTATTATAACGTGTGTTAAGACTTCCAGAATGGATACATAAACTCCAATAGTAACTTAATAACAACATAGTATACCTGATATAACGTGTGTTAAGCCTCTTTTATAACGTGTGTTAAGACTTCCAGAATGTGTTAAGTCCATACCATTTTAACATCATGTACTAGACAAAACAATAAGAGTCACACATTACATATTACTAGTAAACGAAAATACATAGCACTAAGAAAAATGGTGGGCCGTTTACTATACCCATAACGGTATAACTGATATAACGTGTGTCAAGGCTCTATTATAACGTGTGTTAAGACTTTCAACAAGTTACACATAACATGTGTTAGAGATTAATGTACTGGTAAACTTGTAAAAAGCTACATTGCCTACAAGCAAGTTACACAAAAATGGATGCATAGAGCCCAAAAGCAACACAAATATGCTGAGGTCGACTTCAGGGCAGAAGTTCGGAAGGCCAGAACATTTTTAACAACACATCCTAGACAAAATAATAAGAGTCTCACATTACATATTACTAGTAAACGAAAACACAGATCACAAAGAACGGGTAGAGCTTCCATTGACGGTCTGTCTTTGCTGTTTATCTGCTACCTTTGCTGACTCATCTCTTGCCTGAAAATTTTAAAGTCAACAGGAGTACCGTTGACATTGTGATGACCCCGTTTTAAGAGCACGGGACATCTATACGCAATGTCGGGTCCTATACGAGCTGTGCTTGGGTTGTGAACGAATTGCTTGGTAGTGAATGAAACCTTCCTTGATATTTTGGTAAGATCAAGGTTGTAATTCTCGACAAGGTCATTATTATGAGTATCATTGAAACTCAGCACTTTGAATGTGTGATTAAAGATTGAGACAAGAATGTTCACCTTACAAGCACAATTTCTCTTTTGCTTTGGTTTCCCATATTTTGAGCAGCGAAGATACTTGTGAGTGGGAACTCCAATAAAAAGAAATGGTGGCTTGATGTGATGTAACATGCAATAATGATGTTGGTCAAAATCAAGTGGGATAAGATCTTTTGATATGGTGGTTAAAGGTAAAATTACCTAAACACCCTCAAGATCTAAAAGATAAATCTGGAACTGATGGTATACGTGGGCAATTCTAGACCATGTGATGGGTTTTCATAGTTTTCTCAAAATAAAGGGTTTTCTCCCTAGTCTTTCCCTATATATATATATATATATATATATATATATATAGGGTGAGGTTCCAGCGTGAACAACATCCCAGGCTTGAACTGCGTGAACATATCTAGACCGTTGATTAATATGATCTTGATAATTTAAATTAGTGGCATAATTGTAATTAATAGGTTAGTTTTTATTCTTTTATTAAAAGCAAAAGGGTAAAATTGTAATTAGATTAGTTAGTCATTTAATATATAGTTGCAACATTATTTCCGTAATAGAATATCAAATCCCGAGATTTTCTATTATTTTGTTATTGATATAATATCATATCCACCATTATAATCAAACATCCCCTCTCTCTCTCTCTTTATACTCAACGGCGACAAGAAGAAAAAAGGGTCATCGGCGTCGGAAGTTGATCAATCAGAAAAACGGTACCGTGAACATTATGGTGGCCACCTTTTATTGCAACGTGTACCTTGTGGGATTTGGTGGGGCCAAGATTAGCATTGCGACACTTTTCTATGAACTCTTGTGTAGAAAAATCGAGCTTTCTTCGCTTTAGTGATAAGTCAAGATTCTCGGGAGAGGTAAACCCATGGTTGTGTTGTTCAACAAAATCATAGATTTCATACTCAGCTGACTTTTTTATACGACGAAACTTCACGCATGCCTTACAATCAGTAACTTTGACATTGGAACGACGTGATGGTGAAGTTGAGTCAATATCATCAGGGTTAGTTTGTTTTTGTTTATGTTTGTTCACTGTCACCCTGGAGCATAAAACGTATTGCCGAGTAGTAATTAACTCATCGCCTATTTTTTTCTTTTTTTGAAGTACCCAAACGGGTTCCAAATCCTGCAAGCTGTGCGTACTCCTCGTACATTGCAATTGCGTGTTCGATCGTGGTAAATCTAGCTTTCAAAAACGGTTTGAATCCAGGGGGAAAATTGGTGTCCAGTACCTAGTCCCATTTGGCGTTTTGTAAACGTTACTAGCAACCGACTCTGCACAATTACAGTAAAAAAATCATTCAAACAAACAAAGACAACAATGCTACGGGTCACATGTGTACTATACCATTTATTATACACGTGTCTACTATCGTGTAATACACTATTGACATCTAAATACCGTGTGTTATACACATGTGTACTATCGTGATGGAAGTGATAAAACATACCAGTACACATGTGTACTACGGAGCTAAGAGTTATACACAAAAAAATGACTGAAAACTCTAGTTCAACCAACAAAAGACTAAAACTATAATTCGAATCTTGCTACTAAGACCAAAAACAATGACAATATTACATATTCGTTAAAATATATGGAAATCGATGGTCATACGATTACACTACCTGGATGATCCATTGTTGTAACGAATACATTATCACCAATGTTTTGGTCAGAATTGTGATTGTCGATTTGTGGGTCGGCCATGAATGAAATACAGTAGCACCTGCCGGAAAAAATTCAAATATGTTTCAATGTACTCAAACGACATCAATTTATTTGCATACACACACAATCAAGTTCTCAGTCAATATTGAAGATGTAATTGGAACATACAAAAAAATGAATAACTATTTACTTAATACAATTAATATTCGCCGGAAATTTATTCCGGCATAAGTTTCGATTTCCGGCGGCTGACGGCGACGGAAACAATAAAGATGACGGTTGATGTCCGGCGATTAGGGGCAAAGATACAGACGACTTACTCACCAGAAATCAATGTCCGGCGAGAACTTCAGGTTTTTGAAAAGTTGCAGTCCGGCGAGATTTTCAGTTTTTTCAAATGTTGATGCCCGGCGAGATAATATTGATCGACGTGAATTGTAGATGATATTTATCAACGTGAATTGTGGATAAAAAATCATGAAGATATGGATGTTTGTTGAAAAGATTATGAAATATAATTTTGATAAATATAAAATATGTTAAGATTATCTTTGATAAATAAAAAAAAAATTATGATTCTATAGTGGACATGGTTGTCGAATTCTTTGTAACTGATGATAGGATAAGATTTTGAAATTAATAAGATAATAATTAAAATTCCATATTTAAATGAAGTTACAATCTTACCCTTGTCAAATGGATATGAAATCAATGGTTCAGATCAGTTCAGGCGGTTCACGCTAGGAAATTTGTTCACATTTGAACCTAATCCTATATATATATATATATATATAGGGAGGGGCTCATGCGAGAACCACCCTTATTGTGAAAACCGCGAGAACCAATGTGAACACAACCTAAAATAGCTAAAAAAAACCTAAAAATAACCTTAAAAAACCTAACCCCCACCCCCCCCCCCCCCAAAAAAAAACCTAAACCCCCCTCCCCCACCCCCCAAAAACCTAACCCCCCCCCCCACCCCCAAAGCTAAAATGCTAAAAGCTAAACCCCCAAAAAACCTAAAAAAATCTAAAAAGAATCTAAAATTTTTTTTAAATATTTTTTATGCTCAAATCGCTACTTTTAGTGGCCAAAAAAAATAATAATAAATTTAATTTTCTTTTTTTTTTTTGCTTCGAAAAGTAGCGATTCTTATATAAAAAATATTAAAAAAAAAATATTGTGTGATTTTTAGCTATTTTTAGGCATTTTTGGTTGTGTTCACATTGGTTCTCGCGGTTCTCGCAATAAGAGGTGGTTCTCGCATGATCTTCTCCCTATATATATATATGGGGGAGGATTTAAATGAGAACGCTAAATATCGCAAGAACCGTGAGAACGAATAAAAAAACCACGAGAACTTGGTCATAAACAATTCAAATTCAATATTTCTTTTTACACTTATCATTATTATTCGATTACAATGTTAGAAATTAAATTTACACGTTTAAATTTTCGTGAATTCGTAAATAAAGAAAATTTACACATGTGTAAGTTTGCCATTTACACATGTGTAAATTTGTTACATTTACACTTGTGTAAAAAATCTAGTGAGAGGGATTTTGAGAGAAGAAATGAATTATTTGTTGTTATAAATTCTTTTTTGATTTTGTATTTTTATTACAATGAGTTTTGTATTAAAAAAAATTCAGTTTTGATAGATTTTTTCATTCGTTCTCACATTTCTCGCAATATTTAGCGTTCTCAAGATAACCCTCCCCTATATATATATATAGGGGTAAGATCAAATAAAAAATTTATTTAGCCTAAGTAGGATGAGAAGGAATCTCAACCATTTATTTTTCAAATCAATGGTTAACTTGAAAGTGTATGAGAAAGGAGGAGTGCAAGAGTATCATTGGAAAATCCTATTTATGGACTTTCTCTCTCCACATGCAAGGCACATGCATATTTCACCCCCATTTTTTAAACGTTCATAACTTTTTTATATGACATTATTTTTTTCATAAAAATTCCACCGTAAAATCGAGCGTCTTTTTATCTGTAATTTGAGTACGACAGTGCTATATAAAATATGAAGACTAAAAGAACCCACTAAAGTGCGTTGTACTTTTATGTTGTATAACATTTTTTTGTGCTGGATTTTTGTACTATATTTTTGTGCTAAATTTTTTATGCTGAATTTTTTGTTTTAATTTTTTTCTCAATTTTTTGTGCTGGATTTTTTTGTACTACATTTTTTTTTCTGGATTTTTTCGAGCTATATTTTTTTGTACTAGATTTTTTTGTTTTACATTTTTGTGCTATATTTTTTTATACTAGATTTTTTGTGCTAGATTATTTTGTACTAGATTTTTTTTGTTCTATTTTTAAAAAACAAAAGGGGTGCCACATGTCATTTTCACTCCTATTTATAAGGACCAAAATACCCTTCATTCCTACTTATTAGGAGTGTCACATGTTATCATCACAATCCTTCTTAGGCTACTTAGGCAAAATCCACTTTTTAGTGGATCCTTCCCCTATATATATAGCCGCTAAAATAGAAACCACCCCCAGTTGTAAGAACCGCGAGAACCAATCTCAACCAATCCGATTATGCCAACTAAAAGGGT
This sequence comes from Helianthus tuberosus, assembly GCA_030545235.1. Taxonomy (NCBI): domain Eukaryota; kingdom Viridiplantae; phylum Streptophyta; class Magnoliopsida; order Asterales; family Asteraceae; genus Helianthus; species Helianthus tuberosus. The sequence goes on from CM060444.1 coordinate 159,588,195, forward strand.
ATTTTGGTCTTTTACCCCAAATATCAAATCCCCCCTTCTCTCTCTTCATTTAAAGTTCTCTCATTTCTCCTCTTCATTAAAGTCTGCTTTCTTTCTCTTGTCTTTTTAGTCTGATTCACAGACATTTATCACCATCCCCAAAATTTGAATTCCCCCATTTTTCTCTCACAAACTCCGTTCACCACCATCATCCCTCATATTGACACCATCTCTTCTGTGTTTTTAGCGGCTGCCGGCACGGAGATGCCCACCGGCTTCTCCCGGCTATAGTGAATAGTGGTGGTGATTGGTTTATGCCGCACCCCCTCCCCCCATGTACACCCTCCTTCTCCGGCCCCAAGTCCGGCGGAGCAGGAACATCGGCGGCAGCGAAGCAGCACCATCAGCAGCGGCGGAGCAGCAACATCGGCGGCGGCCACAAGTCCGGCGGAGCAGCAACATCGATTGTTGTCATTTAGTTATGATGTTTGTTCGGATCCATAAGACGCCTTCCCGGTTGCCGTCTCCGGTGGATGTCGCCGCCGCACAGTCGGTGGCCGAGCCGGTGAAGCCGGGTGCAGGTTTGAGTTCGAGCAAATAAAAATTTAGGTTTTTAATAAATATCTCTAAAATTACTAGTTTTGATGGTGATTTTGGTTCTTTGAAATTTTGATGGTGATGATGTAGGTGATTTTGATGGTGATGATGCAGGTGAAATTTTGTGGGTTTGAGTTTTGGTTTGAGGTTTGGGATTCTTTGATTCTGTTGGTATTTCTTGGGGGTTTTTTGATTTTTGTGGGATTGATCTGCTGTAAAAAAAATGTGGGTTTCTTTGAAATTTTGTGGGTTTGAACAGTGTTGTGGTTGACATTGTTGCCGGCGATCTGGTCTCCAGTTCTCGTTTTGCCGATGACATTGTTTTGATGTTGTTGGTCTCCAGATCTCGTTTTGCCGTTGATGGATTGGGCCGGCGATGATGCAAAAAAAAAACGTAGATTTTGATGACGATGGCGCGGCAAGGATGGTGGATGGTAGGTTTTTGAACCTGCAACCCCACTTTGCAGCCTTTTGATTATCGGAAAATCTAAGCCAAGCCCCGTTTTTTTCGAGATACACATTGTTTTGATGTTGGTTGGTTTTTTATTTTTTTCCCTCGGTAGATGATGATAACAATCTATCTGAGACACCAACCGAGTTTGTGATTTTTGGGTGCGTTCATTTTGCGTAAAAATTTTTTTATAAAGAAAAGTTAAACCGTAAACTTTTTAACGTAAAACGTAAACTTTTTAACGTAAAACGTAACAAGTTTAACGCAAAACTTAGAAACGTAAAACGCAAAAAGTTTAACGTAAAACGTAAAGCGTAAAAAGTTTAACATAAAACGTAAAATGTAAAACGTAAAAAGTTTAACGTAAAACATAAAAAGTAAAAAGTTTTACGTAAAACGTAAAAATTTTAACGTAAAACGTAAAACGTAAAAAGTTAAAAAAGTAAAACGTAAACTTTTTAACGTAAAACGTAAAACTTTTTCTACGTAAGTTGTAAAACATAAAAAAACGTGTGATAAAATGGCGCCTAAACAAGAGGTGAGAATGCGGTGCATAAAAACGTTGCGAAAAAAAAAACGGAACGTAAAAAACGTCGCGTTAAAACAGGACGCAAAAAACAGCGCGTTAAAAAACGACGCTTAAAAAGTCGAGCGTAAAAAACGGCGTGCAAAAACGACACGTTAAAAATCGATGCGTGAAAAAGCCGGGCGTAAAAACAGCGTGCAAAAACCAGCGCGCAAAAAAATTTTGTCTTGTTAAAAAAATTTGAATTTAAAAATGATTTTAATAAAAAAATGATTTTAAAAATAAAAAGTAATATAGTAAAAGAAAAAAGTATTAAAAATAATAAAGACAAAAAAGAGTAATTTTACTAAACTACCCTTTTGGATTAAAATATTAAAGACATAATAAGACAAAATGTATTTAATATTAATTTTAGTTACTTTTAATCTCGTCTATCCATCTTGTTGATCTAGTGGTTAGGAACTGGTTCTCGCGGTTCTTACAATTGGATGTGGTTTTCATTTTAGCGCTCCCCTATATATATATATATATATAGGGTGGGAGTTGGCCACAAAGTCCATTTTTCCTACAAAGTGTACAAAGTCATAAAACACCATAATTTCAGCCATAAAACACACTCAAAACCTACAAATAACAAAGTGGAGATTACTAAAACGCCATATTTGAAGGGTTTTCTGTTGTGTTTTGGATGATAAGCCTTTGATTTTCGAGTAACTAACATTAATGTGTTTTATGTTGATTATCATGTTGTGTTTTACATTCATAGTTCTACGATGGTGTGTTTGAAGTTTTTATGGATTGTTAGGGTTTAAATATTGTGTTTTAGTGATCTTCACTCGGTTATTTGGGGGGTTTTGAGTGTGTTTTATGGCTAAAATTGTGGTGTTTTATGACTTTGTACACTTTGTAGGAAAAAAGGACTTTGTAAAAAAAGTTAAAAGTGTGAGAAAGGTGAGAAATATTGTGGAGATTACATGTGTCCTAAATCTAAATTAATTCAAAGGGGTAAACAAGTAATTTTATAATTAATTCAATTAATTAAAATTTCCCATAACCGCCACCTTAATTATAGGAACTGGATTTTTTTTAAAAGATCTCTATAAACACCATTCAGCACATATATAACACCATACAGTAAATATATAACACCATTCAGTAAGTATATAACACCATAGAGTAAATATATAACACCATACAGTAAGTATATAACACCATACAGTAAGTATATAATATCATTCAATAAAGTATATAACACCATTCAGCAAGTATATAACACCCTACAGTAAGTATATAACACCATTACGTAAGTATAAAGCACCATTCAGTAAGTATATAACACCATTGAGCACATATATAACACCATTCAATAAAGTATATGACACCATACAATAAAGTATATAACACCATTCAGCACATATATAACACCATTCAATAAAGTATATAACACCATACAATAAAGCATATAACACCATTCAGCACATATATAACACCATTCGATAATCATTACATCTCCCAATCATCTTCTTCTCCACTACCGGCACCACCACTATTTCGTCCGCAGAAGGTGGGAGGGGGCCGGCGCCGCCACTCTATAAGGAAAATGATCTGATTGAATGAAACATACCATCATGGTTCCACCAGTAACCACTCAGTTAATTTTCGAAAGTCCACAATTGACGTTGCGATGGTGGCAAGATGGTGCGGCGGTGGAAAGGAAGTTCGACAATGAGGTGGTGGCAAGGTGGCGCGACGGTGGTGTGATGGTTGTTGATGAAGATGATTCGAATTGGAGGAGGAGGAGGATTCAAATTCTGGAACAAGAAAGAGAAATCGTAATTTTAGGGAACTGATTTACAGTTTCCTAAAATCAAGTGGATATAAAAGACAGAATTGCCCATAGAATTTTCAAATGAGTCCAAACTAATAAAAATATTTTACAATTTGGTCCCTATTGATCTCAACCATTAGATCAAAAGATCTAATGACTGAGATTCTTTCTTACCCTTCTCACACTTTTGGTCTTTTTTACAGGAACCTCAATCTATATATATATATATATATATATATATATATATATATATATATATATAGGGTATGGTTCATTTGAGAACCATCTTTATTGTGAGAACCATGAGAACCAATGTGAATACACCAAAAAAATCTTAAAAATCTAAAAAAAACCTAAAAAACCAAACCCCCCACCCCCTCCCCCAAAAAACCTACCCCCCCCCCCCCCCAAAAAAAAACCTAACTCTCCTCCCCCCCTCCCCCCAAGTTAAATGCTAAAAACTAAACCACCTCCCCCCCACCCCCCCTAAAAAAAAAAACCTAAACCCCTCTTCCACCCCCACCCAAGCTAAAATGCTAAAAACTAAATCCCAAACAACCTAAAAACCCTAAAAAACACACAAATAAAAAAATTTAATATTTTTTTAGCTAAAAATCGCTCCTTTTAGTAGCTAAAAGGAAAAAAAAATTGGTAATGAAAATTAGCGATTTTTAGTTAAAAAATATTAATTTTTTTTTGTGTTTTTTAGCTATTTTTTGGTATTTTTTGTTGTGTTCACATTGGTTCTCGCGATTCTCGCAATAAAGGGTGGTTCCTAACGGATCCTTCTCCAATATATATATATATATATATATATATATATATATATATATATATATATATATATATATATATATATATATATATGGAAGAATTATCTTGAGAACGCTAAATATTGCGAGAATCATGAAAACGAATGAAAAAAGCAATCAAAGCCAATTTTTGTAATACAAACCTCATTGTAATTAAAATACAAGATCCAAAAAAGAATTTACAATATTAAATAATTCATATATCCTCTCAAAATCACTCTTATTAGATTTTTTACACATGTGTAAATATAACAAATATACACATGTGTAAATGGCAAACTTACACATGTGTAAATTTTCTTTATTTACCAATTCACGTAAATTTAAACGTATAAATTAAATTTCTAACGTTGTATTCAAATAATAATGATAAGTTTAAAAAAATTGAATTTGAATTGTTTTTGACCAATTTCTCGCTGTGTTTTCATTCGTTCCACAATATTTAGCGTTCTAATTTAAAATCTTCTTGTATATATATATATATATATATGTGTGGGGGGGGGGGGTTAGGTTCATTTTTGAACAACCCCCTTGATTATCAATACACAAGTGTAAATCAATGATCCGGATTTGATGATAAATATACACTAGTGTATTTTACAATTTGATGATATAAATCAATGGTCAGGATTTGTTTACTCAGTTCATAGATACACTATATATATATGGTAGTGTTATAGAGTGAACAATGATTAACTTGTGAACAAAGTGAACAGATCTTGACCCTTCATTTCTTAGATGATGAAATTTAATGGTAATGGTAATTTTGTAATTATTTGATAAAATATAATAAAGAGAAATTACCAATAGGGATAATAATGTAAAATTACACCTAGTGTAATTTTGGGAACCGGAAAACGTAATTGATTTTCTAGATTCTTTCAAATATTTTCTTCCATAATTATAGCTCTTCTAGTTTTATGTTTATATGATACCAATCTCTCTAAAAATAAGAACAGAATTGCTCTCATTCTTCTCTATACGCAACCGGTGATTGGAAATAGGACAAACGGTGCGGCATTCCGACGAGGGAAATCAACAAAAGCTTAGCAGTGGTAAGTTTATATGCAGTACATCGATTCTGGTTGTGTATGATTATTACTTCTTTTAATTATTTGAAATCGAAAAATTAGGGTTTCGTTCATTGTGTATGAGATCATTTTGAAGTTGTAATAGTTGTCTAATCAAAAGTTTATGGTACGATGTTGTGTTTTGATTAATCTGTATTCGATTACATTAGTACTTGGTTTATAGGTTAGGGTTATGTGAATAAGAGTGTTGATGTTACTCTGTTTTTCTAGCATTTTAGTTGTCGCGATGGGATGCAGCCCCTTTTTTTAGATAGGTGGTTTAATATTATTGATGTACACTTGTGTATGTCGTGCACAATAGTTATAAATACACTGTATATACACATATTTATAGCAGTGTATTATCTGTTTTTTTAATTAAATGTAATGTTTATTTAAATGAATAATGTTTGTAATCTATAAGGGTTAAGTATGTTACACAAATTTCTGATGAATATCGTTTATACTTTTGTTGTCGTATTTCAGTTGATATACCAATTCTCCAAATGAGAACTAGTAAGTGTTTAAAACATGTTGTGTTGTTAATGTTGTTTGTAGGCATTAACTGATAAATGATATGTAGGAAAAATGTAAATTGATTTTGTAGGAAGGAAAAGTGAAAGGATATTACGTAAAGCGGTAAAAAGGCATATAAATTCAATGGATGACCCTATTGAGTTTTCTGATAGGGAAGAAACGAACAGATTAGGTGATTATGTTGGTTATATTTAAATCATCTAAATAAGGATACAGGTTAATAGGACACACGTGAATATATACTAGTATATTGTTTTGTATGCGTTAGAAATTTGTGTATTAAGTCTTTTATAATTTGAAACAAGTGTTGAGATGGCGAATGGTAAAACAGATGAGAAAGTATCTTTACTGATGGAGCGACTGTTTGTGTTGATCTTGACCTTGACCAAAAAACAAATAAAGACGTAAATATTAGCAAAGTAAAGTCGTTTTTTAAATGATGTTACGTTTAGAAATACTATATAACCCTTGTTTACCATGTGGAATAAGTTGTTGTGACCAAATATGAAACAGTTTGGGAAAAGAGGAGAAAACGGAAAGCAGACAATTTGTCGAGTAAACAATCATTTCATGTGGTGCATGTGTCGTTCTCCGATAACCTGGAAAAAGGTATACCTTTTAATGGTTGATATTCTTGTTACAAGATTGGTTAGTTGAGTATGCAAAGTTGTAATGCCCCAAAACTCGAATTATTAAATTTGCTAGTATGTCTCCATGTTTAATAAAATGAAATGTAATAACTAGGTTATTAAACCTAGTTAAATGCTTAGTAAAACAAGCAAGTGAATGAATTGGGTGACTATTGTGAACAAGTAACAAACTTGAGGGACGAAAGTGTAAAAAGGTAAACTCATGTTTATAAACAAAAGATTAACACACAACACACTTGTTAGGACCGGTTTTCGACTCCGTAACGATTGCGTATCGACACGTGTGACGTGCGAAATCCGTACACGTGTGTGGACCGAACACAAGAACGTACTATAAACGTGATTCTATTGATAGATCTGAAAAGATACAAGCACCTTGAATCACCTTGCTACTTTCTCTATCTACTTTCTCTCTCTAGCTCCTATGCTCTCCAAAGTAGCAAATGGCAAAAGTTGTAAAACTAGGACATAACATTCCTATTTATAGGCCAAGAGGTTTAATGAGAATCCTCACTAATTACAATATTGCCACCTTGCCTTTTCTCTAAATATAACACTAAAAGACTTGTTTTCTTCTTTTTCTGCTACGGACTGGATTGAAGGAGGCGATAGACATAAATGCACTAACAGACTCCCCCTGGATATTGCCGTAGTCAATATCTTAGCATCTTGTCTTTCTCTCTCTCTCTTGAGTCTTCTTGAAGCTTTATCATTTTCTGCAACATTGACTCCCTCTTGCTCGAATAGAATCCCCGTGGATCTGTCTTCAGCTTCAGCTGATCCCCTTCTCAGTAGACTCTTTCTTCAGGCTCCTCATTTCGTCAAGCTTCCGTGCTTTTGGGATCGACACCTGGCTTTCCAATTACAAGCTCCCCCTTGCGTTGAGCTCGTCTTCAGACTCCCCCTTAGACTTGGCTATCGGGATCGTAATCTGGAACAACATCTGCATTTTCTCAAACATTTATAAGTAAAAACATTTTGAACATCTAGGAATGAAAACCTGGCTTTCTCAACATAAGCTAAAACATTTCGACAGTGAAAGCTTTTCCGATTGTCCAGGAATCTTGACCTGGCTCTTAAAACTTTTAAATCAAGAACCTGGCTCTAAAATATAATAATATGAATATATCCAGGATTAACTTGATTTCACTCTCCCTATCAAAATCCTCATAGATTTGGCAGTATTTAGTATCCACGATTGAAACCTAGCTCTTTACTACATATTTTAACAATTTAAACATCATAAACCTTCACGATTTATCATCCAAGTCCAAATTAATGACCTTGGAGATATCACAAACTGTTTTTGATTTTTAGATTAAAAACTTTAAGTTTCAAATTAATGAACTTGTTTTATTTTCAGAAACACAATCAACATACTTAGATTTTGAAACTCAGCATTCAGACATCTGTTGTCGAAAATAAAGTAAAATCAAAATCTTTTTGGATTTTTCTGAAATATAAAGTAGTAAAGAAATATTTACAAACATATTTACAGACAATATTTTTGTTTGAGTTCGCGTCATAGGATCATATCAGTTTACGACAAATCACTAGCGCCGTTGAGCTTTAAACACTTTAAGTTCTAAACGATTCACTTAGATTGTCAGTATACTGATCCACTTAAATGTTTACACAATGTTCAACTGCTTCGAGATACGAATTAGTGTTTTAAGGACTTAACTTATTCGTGTGTCCCACCTCAGAATATACTCCCGTATCAAAATTCCCGAGATTCAGTCTTACAGGTGAGTATACCAATTTGATATCTATTCTCTGGGTTAGTGCGAGACCTTGAGAGCTCAGGTATGAACTTCCGTTCAGTCAAAGAGATGAAGGCTCGACTTTAGGTGTGTTCCCTTTAGGGAATCTTTTCTTCAACTGCAATTGATTCATATCTTTCGATATTTTTCAATTTTTATGCAGAGGGTAAGCTTTAACAACGCGTAAAGTATTATACGAAGTCTAGGCCATTGCTTCCGCAATATCAGAAGACCAGGTATAATACCCCAGATATCAAACAGTATAAAGACCTAGTATCTCAGAATCAGGCAATCTCTCAAACAAGATTTCGGGGGTTACCCATATATCCGAGAGATGTTCCCCACGAGATAAGTAAGTATTTGATATTTAGGTTTATATCTCGAATTCAATCTACTAAGCGTGGAAAAACCTACTGGCATATCATCAGTGAGACCGTTTATCACATTTTAACTTTCCATTTCTTTAGCGTACTGTGATTGTCTACTGATGTACTATCATTTCCTCTTTTTACACCAAACTCATTTTTGAATTTTATCATGTTTTTGGCTTTTTTCAAATTTTCTAATGTTTTTGGATTTTCTGACAATTTCTTACTCCCCTTAAAATTCAAAACATTTAAAGAAAATTTAACAACCTGATACTGATAGCTTTGTCTCGCCATCTATTTTCTGCTTCACATGCTCTGTTTTGCAGAAAATATACCCCATGATTTACAACACATTGATATTTTACAGTTTGAAAACCGTTTTTCAATATTGTGAAATTAATCATGTTTGTTCCGCCGTGAGGGTTTCGTCATATTCAATCAACATATATATATATATATATTTTAATTTTTGACAAAATAAAAACATATTTTTGGTTTTTAAATTTTTCAGTTTTTAGGGTTTTGAAATATTGTTTATTTATGTACAGAAATCAAACAAACTCCCTGTTTTTAGACGTAGGGTTCAGCAGCCTCCTCCTTTCGTGCCAGGCTGCTCTCAGTTCCAACTTGATAATTATCTGTTTTCTTGAGCACCTGCACATTCACACTTACTAAATTACTTAAACAAGTTAGCCCAGGTCTGTTTGACCTTAGGCATTTCAACACAATATGATTCATTCAACTTCGGAAATTCTTTATCATTTTTCACAAATGTATTTTCATTCCGATTATCACTCACATGAACCTTTTGTTTCTTTTCCACCCAAGTTTGTCCTTTAGACGCACTTCTTTTGTAAAAATGTGATTCATTTTGAACATTTTGATTTTGAACAACAACTTTTGGTTTCCAAAACTGATTTGGTTTTGTAGCATCAACAGTTGTTTTCCAACTTTGTGTTGTTCTAAATCTGGGTGTCACTGATTTCCATGTTTGTTGAGATTCAGCCTTTGACATTTTCGGCTTCCAAGTTTGCTTTGAATCAAACTTGGTTGATTTCTGATTCTCAACATCAGGTTATCTTTTCTTCTCAACATCAACAGGTTTTGGATTTGGACACTTGCGAGCAAGATGTCCTGTTTGATCACATTTGGAACATGTTCTCTTTGAAACATCTTTGACATGTTGTTGTTGCTTTTTCTGAGCATAGAACTCTTCATTAGACTGCCGTCTAAATTGGAGTTCTTTCTCTTCTTCGGAACTTGTTCCGTGAACAAAATTCATCTTTTTCTGATAATTTTGAATTTCATTTCTTTTCCAGTTCTGTTTCCTTTTATAACCCAACCCAACCTTCATGTTTTTCTTTTTGTAACCAGGTTTGTTATACAAAGTTTTATGACTCTTTCCAACAAACTTTGGAATTTCGGATTTTTCAATTTCAATCATCTTGATAACTTTGTCAATCTTTTCTGAAATCACATTCTGAATCGGGACTTCAAGATCTGAGAATAACTTGTCTGATCCAATCATGGTATATACCAATCCTTTTGAATCATCATTCGCATTTTTCTTAGATTTTGAGTTTTTCAGATAACCTTCATGAAAACTACCTTCATTTTCATCATGTGATTCAGATTTACCTGTTTCAACGGAATCGTCTTTCAAGACACTTTCAACGACCTTACCTACCACCTCTGAATCACCAGAATCATCAGATTTGGAATAGGTTACTTCAATGTTATCTGGCAATTGATCAACCATGTTGAAAGCTTTTTCCACCTTCTCGTCATCATAGAATGTGAATTTGTCCTCAAACGGTGGTGGAACTTAATGAAACTCTGAGCCAATACCTTTCTTGTTTTTATCAGAATCATCATCACCTGGTTTTATGTTGAAAATACGTTCAAGCACATATGATGAAGCGTGATAGCTATGTAGCTTGTTGTTATCTTGTTCTAAATCAGCTATTTGACGCTTTATCTTAGCAACATCCTCAATGTAAGAGTTTACAACTTGTTGCCTTATTGAATATTGTTGCTAAAGCGTGTCAGTTGTTTCAAAACAATATTTAATCTTGATTGAACAACTTTCATTTGAATTTTCACATCTTCATATGACTCTTTTGTAATGTGATAGGCCAATTTTATTGAATCATACTCTTTTTTCATTTCTTGAAAAGCATTTTCTTTTTGTAAACATTCTTCTGTCATTTTTGAACCCTTTTCTTTCAAATTTTCATTTTCTTTTTCTAAAAAGTTGCATTTTTGTGTTAGCTTTTCGTCATTATCTTTTAAAATCTTTTCGTTTTCTAACATCTCTTTACATTTATTTTTAAAAACTTCTTCGGTTTTAGTGAATTCTAAGTTTCTTGTTCTGAATTTTTCATCCTTTTTAGTACAAGCACTGCACGTTTTCAAGCATTTCTTGCACTGTTCAACAGTTTTTAAGATTTCAGATTCAGTTTTTACCTCAGTGATCGGTACTTCGGCGTTCTCTTGTGTCTGAGCAACTTCTTTCTCCTGTTGTTTCCCACCAGCATCAGCACCATCATCTACTTCAGCTGAACTTTCCAGCTTTTCATCAGCTTCTTCTTTCTTCTTCTTCTTCTGGTCTTCTTCATTCTGTTGTTCTTCAGTAACAGCTTTTTCTTCAACAACTGCTTCCTCTTTCTTTTCTTTCTCTTCCTCAGCTACCTTCTTCAAATCATCAACCAACTCTTCAACATTCTTTTTCATTCTTTCTTCATCCCTCTTTTTCAAACTCGCGGTCATCACATCATGAATTATCTTGTCCAGCCTTTTCAGATAAGTTTTATCTTTTACATTTGAGTAATATTCTCCTGACAGAGGAATTACTGCAAGAACATCATCAAACACCACTTCTTTTCGATGAACTACATGATCTCCATTTTTGTTGACATAACAATCTCTTTTCTTGTCGTATCTCCCATGGTACTTTACTTCCTCATACTCTTCATGCATTTTCTCAATTTGACAACCTGCAAAGAATCTTTCTCTTTCAGTCTTTTCTATCAGAATTTCTTCTCGACTTTTCTCCTTTATCTCAGCAACAAATGCACGATGTTTGTTCTTTGATACAGTTCTTCCATGTGCTGTGAACCGATCATCAACAAGATCATCTTCTGGAAGGAATTCGCTCCAGTCAAACCCTTTATCATCTTGAATCACAACACAAGCTATTGATTTCTCCTTTTCAGGATTATCTTCAATTTGTTTCAACCTTGGTGATTCCTCTCTGTTCTTGTGATAGATCTCCTTTTGATAGTAATCTTCTGTAAACGGATTAGCGGTTTCTTCAACAACAGAGTTTCTGCATTCTCTTTTGAAATGACCCTTTTGCTTGCACTTAAAGCAGGTCACTTTTGATTTGTCGAATCCCAGCTTTGTTGATGGTCCATAGATTGATTGTCTGCCAGTAATATCCATGAATCGCTGAGCTCTTCGAATGCAGCTTGCTAAACACCATCTTAGATCAATGAGCTCCATCTCCTCTGGATCAAACTGGTCGTAGTCTTCCTTTGTCAGTTCGGAATTTCCAATTTTTCCAGCTACCAGATCTTCGTATGATTCCAGAATGGATCCCAGAAGGCTCATTTGCTGTTTAGCAGCGTTGATGTTCATTGTTGAAGACTTCTTTATCTTTAAAGCAATGTTGCAGAGAATCTTTTCAGGTTCTTCAGAGTTTGATGTTGTTGATGATGAATGATATCCTGGATCATAACTTGATGAGCTTTTCTGTGGTTCTTTTGACTTTTCAACACTGAATGCCGTCTTTGGTGATTCATTTACAGTCACCGGAGGTACACTGCCCTTGTAGTAAAGACCGACATTCTGTTGATGCGAAGAGCTACTCATCTTGTTCTGTTTCTACAATTCAAGCTCATGAGTTTCAATTTTTTTGATCAACACATCGAGAGTAATTGTTTCATACAACACATCATTTTTAAAATAAAAACAAACGTTTGCCACTGATCAGCTCGTGGTAACACTTCAATGATCTTGTCTATGATTTCCTCACGTGTTTTTACAATTCCAAACCTATCAAGCTCAATTTTTAGTTGACAAAATCTCTCAATCATTTGTCTCACCAACTCTCCTTTTAAGCTGTCAAACAGATCAAATTCCTTTTTTAGTAAAGCAATTTTATTCTTTTTAATCTGTTTTCCCCCTTCAGCTTTAACCCTTAAAGCTTCCCAAACCGATTTTGAAGAACCATCATGTGTTAACAAAGAGAAAATATCTTTCTGATAGATTGCTAAATCAATGTAATCATTTTCTGTTCGTATGAAAATTTTCATTTATCTTTATCGGAAAGATCATTGAGATAAATCACTTCATTTTTGTCGTTTATCGGTCGGCTATATCCAAACTCCAAGCAGAACCAACTCTCATGAGCGTATGCCTTTCTCTAGTTTAGAAACCTCTCTTTCCACCATGTGTAATCTTCTATGTTGTCAAGTTTAGGTGGTTTCGAATAAGTTCCATAGAAATTATCATGTTTAATGTTATCATTGATTGCTTTTGTTAATGTTTTTGGTGTAACGGTTGAAGTTTCTGAAGATTCTGATGTGAATGCTTTATAGAACGTGTTGTAAAACTCTTCAGCCATGACGCTCCTCGTTTTTCACTTTGAATTTGCTTCTCGTTTATCTCCTCGAATCACCTGCAAACAAACGATCAATTTCAACCAGTTGGATCGGATGTGTATCCGATCGAACAAGGTCAACGAAAGTTAATCAGATGACTTTGGATCGGATGGCTCGGATCGGATGACAATCCGGTCGAATCTCACTTCGATCAGATATGGTCAACACAAGTCAAAGGTTAATGACAGTTGAGTGTAGGATGGTCGTTCGACGATTGATAAATATGCTTTGGATCGGATGGTGATCCGATCGATTGGCTATCCGATGATTGGTCCTCAAATCAATTTATTAAATGATAGCTAGGTGTCGGATGGCAATCCGTTCGGATTGCCGTTCGACGATTATCACTTATCAAATAAACCAAAATGCAACGGATCGAATAGTGATCCGAAACTTGACCAATATTGTGCTGAGGATCGGATGGTGTTCCGATGATTGTCACAAACAAAGCATCGGATGGTGATCCGAAGATTGACATAAACAGAGTATCGGATGGTGATCCGACGATTGACACAAACAAAGTATCGGATAGTGATCTGACGATTTGCTATCCGACACTTGAACCTATGAAACAAACAAAATAGAGTGATTAGGATCGGATGGCAATCCGTTCGGATTGCCGTTCTACACTTGGACCTTAAAACTGAATGAACAATGTGCTGTGGATCGGATGCCAATCTGATCGAATCAGAGTCAACAAAGTCAATTGTTAATGACGTACAATGGATCGGATTGTGATTCGTTCGAATTGTAATCCGACACTTGACACTACATACCAAACAAACAAATGTGCTGAGGGTCGAATGGTCATCCGATCGGATGGTCATCCGATCGGATGGCCATCCGATCGGTGAACATCACTAAGAACAACAGCGAACATTTTTATCGAATCTGACAGAAAAATCTTGATTTCTCTCAAAATACATGGAATTTTGATCTGAAATTTTGTAGGCTTATAGATCAATGATTTTCATACATAATATCCAAAAATCAGCCAGTTTTAACCGTAAAAGCCATGTTAATTTTGTGATTTTCAGTCTAAAAGAGAGGAAGATAGAAAAATGAAGAATTTTGACAAATCTGGATGAATTGTTGATCTGAATCTGATGAAATCTCGTGCGATTTTGTATGTTTGATCCGTGCAATCGAGCTCCTGCTCTGATACTACTTGTTAGGACTGGTTTTCGAGTCCGTAATGATTGCGTATCGACACGTGTGATGTGCGGAATCCGTACACATGCGTAGACCGAACACAAGAACGTACTATAAACGTTATTCTATTGATAGATCTTAAAAGATACAAGCACCTTGAATCACCTTGCTACTTTCTCTCTCTACTTTCTCTCTCTAGCTCCTATGTTCTCCAAAGTAGCAAATGGCAAAAGTTGTAAAACTATGACGTAACATTCCTAATTATAGGCCAAGGGGTTTAATGAGAATCCTCACTAATTACAATATTGCCACCTTGCCTTTTCTATAAATATAACACTAAAACACTTGTTTTCTTCTGTTTCTGCTACAGACTGGATTGACGGAGGCGATAGACATAAATGCACTAACAACACACATAGTGTGTGTATGTGTGTGTGTGCGTGGAACGTCAGGAGAAACACAAGGGAGCCAAACCCTAGTTCATCCAAGAGTCATCAAATTGATGGGTGAATTCAAGCTCAAACCTATTAATGAACATGAATTAGTGATCACCTACACAAGGGGATCATGAGGTATGTTTTCAAGCTTAGATTGGTGATCTTATATGAAGTGGGTTATGTTTAATACACGAATTTGTATGAAATTGAGTATGAGTATGTGTTAGCATCATGTGGAACATGTGTTATGCATAACTTTGATTAATTTGATGTTTAAAGATGAAAACCCACTAGTTGGGTGATGAAGGTGACATGGGGGTTTCACCATGTCCAAGTCTTGTTCAATTCTTGATGTATTATGTGAATATGATGAGCTCTTGCAAGTTAGATTGAATTTGGTGTGAAGTTAGTTTGGTGTCTTGTTATGTTGATAATTGAAAGTGAGAACTTAGAAGGTTATGCATGAATTAGTTATACATTGTGCTTAGAGAGTAGTATGCACACCAAGTGTATGTGAAATGTCTAAGTGAAGTTAGGATGTGAGATTGTATGAAATGGCTTGACATATATGAATGAAATATGATAATGATGTAAGTAGCAGTAAACTAACTTAATGCATGTGCTTTAGATGGAACTCGTGCAAGAATTTGGGTTGAATGTATTTTTTGGTCAGGATTATGCATTAGGGGGCTTGCACATTGTGCTTGAGTGGATGATGCTTGCCATGTGTTCTATTAATTACTTAATTGCGATTAAGAAGTGAATGTGTACTAAATATATAGCATATGACCTTACTAGTAAAGAATGATGTTATGATTGTGTTAAGTTGACTAACATAGAATGTGGTTGTCAAGTGTAGAATCATGAAAGCATAAGTAGGTGTAAATTGATTATGTGTATCTTGTGTATGTAACTAAGTGATCATGTATGAAATGAATATGATGAAATTATTATGGTCTACCATATCAACATGGATGTGTGATCAAAAGTTGGAAGTTATATGCTAGAAGGTTGACTTTCTGAAAGTCAACCAAGTATTAATAGCATGGTTAGGCATTTGACACAAATGTAAGAATTGAGAGATCATGAGATATGTGTTAGACCATTTATGTGTTATGTGTGACAATGAATTTGGATTTCAAAGATATTGAACGATGTGGTTGACAATTCATGCCGTATGCGTGTTAGTGAAAGTCAATGTAGATAAGATTTGTAAAATGTATGTTGGTATGAATGATCATGAATACTAAGATTATTATGGGCATGACGGCATGAAAGGATAGGAACCAAACCAGCATTGACTCAAGCATGGAAGGCTAACGGGTCAAGAGGAAGCAAGGAGATAAGCACGAATACGGACGCTTAAGGTAAGTGATTCCCGAACTAAATTTATTTATATATAATGAGTTCTAATTGCAAGAAGGATGGGAATCATGAAAGGATGGGTAAGAAATGATAGAAAAAAGTAAGTAAAGTCGTATTGGGTAATATGTGAATTAGTTATGAATGAAAAGTATTGCTAAGTTCAAACGGGTAAAAATCAAGAAAGTAAGATAAAAGTATAGGATTTGGTTGTGGGAACTTGGGGTTAAGTGTTAGAATGATTTGGGGGTTTGGAATAATGTTATTTTACAATTTGGGAAGTTCGGGATGAGCGAACGGGGGTCGAAACGTCGAAAAGAATAAAATCCGGCGTCGGTGCTGCAGGGGCAGCGTCCCCGACGTTGGGCAGCAGTTGGCCGACACCCTAACTTGCTGTCTACGCCCCAGCAGACGCCAGTAGCCCCGTTTCTTCGTTTTTCTTTGGTTCTGGACCCCATAGACCCATTCCTAAGCCCCGTTAAACTTCTATAATGTACGCCAACCTTACCAAATAGTTTTGTGAGCTAAGGGTGAGTATTGAACTCATTTTCAAGCTCCCGAAATGTACCCCAAACTTATTAAAGGGTGTTTAAGAAGTGGGATTAAGAAGGGAGCGAGTATGTAAGTATGTGTAGGAACGAAATAAGTCTGTAAGCATGTATGTGAATGGATTTACCTACATGTTAGTGATGGAATCCATAGGTAAGCATGAATAGAAATGAGCATGCACTTAGGTTTGTATGAATGTGACTAAGAATTGTTAGTATAATTATATTGGAATGTTAGTAGTATGTAAGAGCTTGGATATGGAGGTATGCATGTATATATGTATGTGTGTATGTATATATGTATGTATGTACGTTTATATGAAGTGGGATTTATTGTACACGAAAGAATAGGGCTTGTATATATGTATACGTGGCTTCAATATGTTGTTTGAGTATTAATGTTACTAATCAGGTGTCTTGAGAATGAAATGAAAGTGTAGGTATACTATTGTTGACCTTATGAAGATTTGTCTTGGGATGCAAGATTGTACTCGACAAGATAATCGAAAGGATTAACATAAGTAGAAAGAATGTGGCGTGGTCATTTAATCACGTATGTTTATATCATGTAAGACGTCACCAAATATTAATGATTCAGATGTATGTGGTGATTGCAGGTTACATGGAATTATCATCATTATGGAGTCTAAGCGATTGAAGATCGAGTCAATGGACGTGGATTGTACGGGAGCGATGTCGTATAGTTTATAAATTTAGATTATGCTTTATCTTTAAGTAAGAATGATGGACGCAATTTTTGTAAAAAATAAAAAATAAAAAGGATCATCCTAAATGTTTCCCGTATGTTAAAATGTTTATAAAGAAAAAAAATTTATGGTTCATATTTCCGCTGCGTACTTTTTGTTTAAAATGGTTTAGGGTCTTACAAGTTGGTATCGGAGCCCAGGTTTGAGTGAAACCAAGTACTTAGAGGTAGGCACTTGAACTGAAACCTATGTGCTCTTGTGACTAGGAACCCGTACAATCCAAGACTCGATCAAGATCCAAAGGTCAATATTAGGGTACTTACACAATAATTAGATAACCGGAAGGAAGTCTAATAACCGGTAGGATTAACGGCCTAGGTAGTGCCATAAGTTTCACCTTGAGAAGGGTTCAGGGGCTTAGTTGGTGTCTTACTAGGTTTAGTATCACAAGATCCTGGTTCCATAAAACATGCAGTTAACTTTATTGGTAAATTCTTAAAATCAATCCAGGATTCTAGTCTCGGTGGTCTTCTCCATCATCTAAGTAAAGTCTTCACATTAATTCGTATTAGCATAGTTTTAGTTAGTAATTAGTTTAATAGATTTCCTTAAATTTTCAGTAACCCCCCCCCCAAACAATTAAACAGTTTAAGTCGTGTCTGTCATAGTTTATTGGAGTCTAGTTAGCGTGATTAATAGAGTCTCGTGGTTCGATATCCGGACTTCCTTAGGTCATACTACAGTGATCGGTACACTTGCCGATTGTGTGGTTTAGGTCGAGTCTAGATTTAAAGATTTTTAGTGTCTAGCTTAGAGAGTCTATAGTAGTTAATTTTTAGTAGTCTGTTTAGCAAACATCAAGTTTTTGGCGCCGTTGCCGGGGACTCTTGGCAATTGCGTTAATTAGCTTTGATAGACTTTATCGACATATACGTGCTACGTGTTTTGCTTTGTTTTGAGTTTCTTTTTCTTTTATTTTTATTTTTGAGTCTTAGTGACTAGTGTATGTTTTTCTTATATTCAGGTTTTTTGCTTGTAGTGGATGCCACATCAGTGCTCGCACGGACCGCCGCCGAAGCCACCAGTCACAAATTCATCGTCTCGATTGGGCCAAGGCCCACAGGTTAGTACTTCATCCTCTTCTCATTTACCAAACTTCAATACCACCCCTTTTCCCTCACCACCCCATTCACCTAAACCATCACCTAAAGCTTCCCCACCCGATAGTCCCACTTCTAGAACCTCTAGCACCCCAGAAAACATACACTTAGAACAAATGGCCAATCCAAGACAGACCGTCCATCAACAAGCCACCCAAGGCTTCACCGGTCTTGCTTCACCCATTACCGTCCCACCCAGCTTCCCCTTTTCACTAGCCGGTCGTGCGGCTACTTGGTTGGACTCTCAGCCAACCGGTACTTTTACCACTTGGGCGGGCCTCCGTCAAGCCTTTTTGAACAAATACTTTCCACCCGCTAAAGCCTCGCGTCTTCACGATCAAATTCACTCATTCTGTATAGAGCCCGACGAGCCCTATTACCTTGCTTGGGAGCGATTTCAAAAACCTTGTCGCTCGATGCTCCCAATATGGTCTTTCTGATTGGGCCCTTTGTGAAAAATTCTATAACGGTCTCACCCAAGAGACTCGTGATCATTTTGACACTAATGCGGGAGGTCATATGATGGGTGTTCTTACTGTTGTCGAGTGTTTAGAGCGTTTCGAGGCATTTGCCCAATCTCAATCTCAGTCGCGATCAGATCAGCAGTATCAAAGTGGCAATTCAAATGCCAAAACTAGTGCACCCACTCGTGTGGTGAACCATATCACTATGGATCCTAGTATAGCTACTGTGTTGGAAAACGTGACTAGTGAGCTCAAGGCGATTAGGGCAAAGGTTGATAAGTGTGAGTTTTTCCGAGGGGGTCACGATACGAATGCGTGTCCATTGTTAGTTGGTGAGGAGCAGGTTGATTTCGTAGGAGGGGGTCTAGGTAGAGGTCAACCTAGTGGTTTTGGTAGTAATTTTAATTTGGGTTGGCGTAATAATAATAATTTTAATAATAATAATAATAATAATTTTCATTCCAATGGTCCCCCTGTTTTCCAATTAGCTCAAAATCCAAATAGGGATCAGGGTTCATTCTTTGGTGGGGGTTCAAATGGGCAGTTCAATAAGGGGTTCAATGGACAGGTCAAAGATGGGGGGTCAGGTAGTCAGGTTCAACCAGTTAAGGGTCCAAGTTATGATTTAGGGGTAGCCTTGAGAGAATGGAGGCAATGATGAGTCAGTTAGTGGTTAAGGACCAAACCACCCAAAAGATCCTTACCGAACACGACCTTATGCTTAAAAACCACCAAGCCTCTTTCCAAGATCTTCAAAGGGTCGTAGGTGACATGTCTAGGAAACTTGAGGAGAGATTACCCGGTCAGTTTGCGGGTAACACCCAACCGAACCCTAATGCCCATGCCAAAGCCATTACCACTCATAGTGGTAAAACCGTAGGGAACCTGAGAGTTGAGGAGAGAGTAGTAGAGGAAGATGAGGAGATTGTAGATGAAGAAATCGAGATGGAGACTCCCGGCAAAGTGCAACCGAGGCTAAGCCCAGCAAGTACCGCACAGCCCGGTGAGCCTCAAGGTGAGAAGAAAGTAGAGAAACCACCCGTAGACATTAGACCTTCTCCACTCATAGACCATTCGCGTGTCCCGTTTCCTACACGTCTTAGGAACCAAAAGTACTCCAAGGAATACGGGCAGTTCTTAGATATCTTCAAGCAATTGAAGACTAGTCTACCTTTCATTGAGGCACTCCAATCTATGCCCAAGTACGCGAAGTTCTTAAAGGACCTTCTTAGAAACAAGGAGAAGTTGGGAGAGTTGTCAAATGTTCCATTGAATAGAGGGTGCTCAGCAGTCATTCTAAATAAGCTTCCGGAGAAGCTCACCAATCCCGACATTTTTACTATTCCAAGTCTCTTCGGTAGTAACACCAATACTCGAGCCTTAGCCGACTTAGGTGCTAGAATCAATTTGATGCCCTTCTCTCTCTATGAAAAGCTAGACCTAGGCGAACTTTCACCTACCCGTATGACATTATCTTTAGCCGATCGATCCGTGAAATACCCGAGGGGTATAGTCGAGAATTTGCTTGTCAAGGTCGACAAGTTTGTTTTTCCCGCCGATACCGTCATTCTTGATATGGAAGCGGATGAAAGAATTCCTATCATACTTGGTCGTCCATTTTTGTGTACTGCTAAAGCCCTTATAGATGTCTACGATGGTAAGATTACACTTAGGGTCGGTGAGGAGAGAGTCACTTTTGAGATAGATCGTTCCATGAACCACCCGAGTGGTTCCAATGACTATAGTGGTCCTTGCCACTCCGTATATTTCTTGAACTCCTTCATCTCATGTGTTCACCATTGTCTAGAGTACATTAGTGGAGCCGACTTAATAGGCAGAGCGAGAGTTGAGGAGGAGTCGTTGAGGTTGGATGAAGTAGAAGATGAGGGGATTCCTTTGATTCCCGAGGCGTTAGCCGTTAGTGCTGACACCACCCAACCCCCACCCTTAGAGCTTAAGGTCCTTCCATCTCATTTAGAATATGCTTTTTTAGGGGTGGGTTCCGAGCTACCCGTTATCATCTCATCAAAGTTGGAGGATGGAGAGAAGTTGAGGTTGTTGGAAGTGTTGAAGGCCAACAAAGAGGCCATTGCATGGAGGTTGTCCGACATTAAGGGCATAAGCCCTTCTTATTGCACTCACCGGATACTCATGGAGGATGATTTCAAACCGGTGGTGCAACCCGAAAGGTGCCTCAACCCCAATATGCAAGATGTTGTGAAGAAGGAGGTTCTAAAACTCCTAGATGCTGGGATGATATATCCCATCTTAGATTCGCCATGGGTTAGTCCCACTTAGGTTGTCCCTAAGAAGGAAGGGATGACCGTTGTCATGAATTCCAAGAATGAGCTTATCCCTTCTCGCACGATCACGGGTTGGCGAGTGTGCATCGACTACCGAAAGTTGAATGATGCCACCCGAAAGGACCACTTCCCATTGCCCTTTATCGATCAAATGTTGGAGCATCTCGCAGGTTAACAAATCTATTATTTTCTCGACGGTTTTTCTGGGTACTTCCAGATCCCCATCGCCCCGGAGGATCAGGATAAGACCACCTTCACATGCCCCTATGGCACTTACGCGTACCGACGCATGCCATTTGGGCTGTGTAACGCTCCAGCTACCTTTCAGCGGTGCATGGTTGCCATATTTCAGGATATGATTAAGAGTTCCATGGAGGTTTTCATGGATGATTTTTCGGTCTATGGTAACTCGTTTGATGAGTGTTTGAAGAATCTTGAGAGGATGTTGAAGAGGTGCGTTGAGACGAAGCTGATGTTGAATTGGGAAAAGTGTTACTTCATGGTGACGGAAGGTATTGTTTTGGGCCATAAGATCTCAAGGGATGGTATAGAGGTAGATCATGCGAAAATAGATACCATTAGTAGGTTACCTCCACCCACTAGTGTGAAGTCGATTCGGAGTTTTCTAAGTCATGCGGGCTTCTATAGACGCTTCATTAGGGATTTCTCTAAGATAACTCGCCCCATGACCCGTCTTTTAGAGAAAGATGTTCCATTCGTATTTGACGAGGAGTGTCTTAAGGCCTTCAACTTTTTGAAGGAACAGCTTGTAAGTGCGCCTATTCTTATCTCGCCCGATTGGAGATTGCCGTTTGAGCTCATGTGTGACGCGAGTGACTATGCTATTGGAGCGGTATTAGGACAAAGAAAAGACAAGCACTTCCACCCCATTTACTACGCGAGAAAAACGTTAAATGATGCTCAAGAGAACTACACCACCACGGAGAAAGAACTCTTAGCCGTAGTTTTTGCTTTCGACAAATTTCGCTCGTACCTCGTGCTATCCAAAACCATAGTTTTCACCGACCATTCTGCGTTGCGTTTTCTTTTTCAAAAGAAAGATGCCAAACCCTGCCTTATTCGGTGGATTCTATTGCTTTCCGATTTTGATATTGAAATTAGAGACAAGAGAGGGGCCGAAAATGTAGCAGCCGATCATCTATCACGTTTAGAAGACCCTAGGAGAGAGCAGATTCGTGAGGAGGAGATAGGAGATACATTCCCTCATGATTCGATCGAGTTTGTAGAGGCCGAGAAGGAGGGATTGCCTTGGTTTTGTGATTTAGCGAATTATCTTTCGAGTGACAATATTGTGAAGGGAATGACCACACAACAAAGGAGGAAGTTCCTTAGTGAGTCGAGGAAGTATGTGTGGGATGATCAGTTTCTATTTAGAATAGGGGGAGATAGGATTCTAATACGATGTGTGTCGCAAGAGGAGGGGTTGAACATCCTTAAACATGTGTATGATGGTCTAACGGGAGGCCACCATGGTGCATACGCCACCGCACAAAAGGTGTTTGATTGTGGATTTTATTGGCCGAACGTACTTCGTGCTGCCGTTGAGTTCGTGAAAACTTATGATGCTTGTCAACGAACCGATAACATTTCAGCCAAAGATGAGATGCCTCAAAACCCAATCCAAGTGTTGGAGGTTTTTGATGTTTAGGGCATAGATTTCATGGGACCCTTTCCCGTCTCAAAAGGGAATCATTATATACTTGTGGCAATTGACTACGTGTCTAAGTGGGTTGAGGCTCAAGCTCTTCCTACAAATGAAGCCCGAGTAGTATTGAGTTTCCTTAAGAAACTCTTTTCCCACTTCGGTACACCTAAAGCCTTTAATCAGTGACCGTGGTACTCACTTTTGCAACGCATTAATGGAAAAGTTGCTTGCACGCTACAGAGTCACCCATGGTTTGTCTACCGCATATCATCCACAGACGAGTGGTCAAGTGGAGAACGCGAATCGTGGTATCAAACGTATTCTAGAGAAAATCTTCGGAAAGAATAGAAAGGATTGGCCCGACAAGCTTGACGATGCATTGTGGGCGTTTCGAACCGCCTATAAAACGCCTTTAGGAACCAAACCATTTATGATCGTCTATGGAAAAGCTTGTCATCTTCCCGTAGAACTAGAACACTGAGCACTTTGGGCGTTAAAAACCGTTAACCTTGATATGACCGAAGCCGCTAGGAAGCGTTTCTTTCAAATCCATGAGCTTGAGGAGCTTAGGGATCTGGCTTATGCTCAATCTTTGGGAATTAAGGAGAAAACGAAAGCTTCACATGATCGTAAGTTAAGAAAGATTAAATAATTTAGCAAGGGTGATAGAGTGCTTCTCTACAATTCGAGATTGAAGTTGTGTGCGGGGAAGTTGAAGTCGAAATGGTCGGGACCGTATATGGTTCATTATGTGTTTCCATACGGAGTGGTTGAGATTATGGATGAGTCCGATGGCCGGAGTTGGAAGGTAAATGGCCACCATTTGAAGCACTACATTGGAGGAACGATAGATAAGAACGAGATGGAGGAAACTCCTCTCGAAATCCCACCAAAAGCCGCCACTTAGTGTTTTGGGGTGAAAACCCAAGTGTAGAGTATGTACCGTTTGTAATTTCGTTATTTTTTTGTAATATTTCGTAGTTTTTCATGTCTTTGTTTTGCGTGTTTGAGTATTTTGCAGGAATCACAACCATCGAAGAGCTGAAATTGCGAAGAAAACGACATTCCAGGTAAGTCCCAACACTTAGAAAAAATTTAGGATGGTTTTGGGAAGGATGGGTAACACTTAGAATTTTTTCTAAGGCATAAAACTCAATTTTTTACGCAACCTACTGTTGAAAACATGCCCTCGCGTGCCACCACGGTGAAGAGACCTCCTGGTCGCGTGACGCCACCACTCAGTTCAAAATTCTGCTTTTGAACCCTACCTTCGCAGCACGCCACCACACATGAACTCACCCGTCGCGTAGCGCGACCCCTTAAATGGACCCTTCATTTTGAACTAACCCATGGTGTTACGCCACGAACCTTTTAACCCTTCGTGGCGGTACGCGACCGCCTCAAAAATCGATTAAAAACCCTTTCATCAGTTGTCTTCCCCAAAAACCAAACAAAACCCTTTTCCCCAATCTTCATCGCCGAACACCGCCCCAAACCCCTTTCCCCCACCATATCTCCGCCATAAACCCACCATTTTCCATCACCTACCCACCATTCTAACCGGAATTAAGTAGTGAATAAACCTTACCACAGAAAAATCGCTTTAAACCGCTCTATAGCTCCGATTCGGGACTGCTCTCAATGAAAATTTTAAAGTCTTTTCTTGCAATTTTCAAGTGAATCAGGTATGTGTTTCCTCTTGTACTCTTATATGTGTGGTTTCGAGTCCTTGTTGAGTCTTGTTTTGGTTATTTGTTTAGTTCCCCAGTCAAGTCGTTAGGTGGTCATGTTTGTCGGCTAAGTGTTGAGCCCAGTTCGTGTCAGTCTTGTAGTTTTTTGTTTTGGTTATGTCAAGTCAGCCATGTGGCTGTGTCGAGTTAGTCACGAGTCGGTATTTGTCGAGTCCGGATATGTTAGTGTTCTTGATGGGATACGGGTGGTTATGGTTTGCTTTATCGATTCAGATTTAGTGTAATAGATGGGTGCGGACGGTTTGGTTTGGGATTTGCTTTAGAAGCTGTATCCTCACATTATGTTTGTCACATGGCAAGTTCAAATCTTGAGCTATGTAGGTGATGAAAAGGTTATTATTGGGTGCGGGTGGTGTCGGGTTGATATTGTTGAATTGATTTGGATGACTATTGATTGGTATAGAATATTGGCGCTTGAAGTTTAAACCTTGCACATTAAAACAAAATTTTTGCAAAAATGATAAACCCTCCTTTAACTAGGCGGACTTTTTCAAACGCGAATAATTTTGTTTTAAAACTAATACACGGCTAATTTTCAGCAAGGTTGGACTTCAATGTCTTGGTTAGGCACTATGGTTTAATTGCAGATAATTAAAGTTCCGAGAGGGGGTAGTGGACATTGTGTCCAATTTAGTGTCTTTTTGGTTCTTTTAGGCATTTGTAGTCTAGATTCGAGTCTACTTTAGTCGGTCTTGGGTTTACTTGCACGTACAAGTGAATTAGGCTTGCCCGTACTCAATCTCCATTCAGGCGAGTTTAATTATTACTTAACAATTGTAAAAGGTAACCCGATTTTTAATTCAACTTTATTTTCAGAATTAAGCCGCGAATGAAATGCTATACGGCTATTCTAAATTTTTAGAAAAATTTTATAAAAATCCAAAAAAATATAAAAATTTCAAATATTTGAAAAAAGATTTAAAAATTTAAAATACCAATAATAGTTTGTGATTACTGATTATCTGCTTGGTTTGTCTTGTTTAATACTTGTTTTGTAGACATGGCAGCTGCAGATAGCAGCTCAGGACGTAGTGGTAGAGCCCGGAAGAGGGGTGCGGATCAGATAGCACAGGATCCGATTGTACAGGAGGATCCGATTGTACAGGAGACTCCGATTCTAAAAATAGGTGCTAATGATCCGAGATTGAGAAAAATTAAGTATCAAAGGGCTCATGAATGGATTCTGACAAGCAAAGTTAATAGACTCGACCACCCGATACTACGGTTGAAGTTAGGTACAAATGAATGGGATAAATACGATAAGTTGAAGGATACGGATCTATTTCAGCATAGGGTAATAGACTGGACTTGGTTGGACGAAATAGGTTCTAGGCCGGAGGTGTCGGACCTCCTAGGCCCAAGGCTGATTGAGATGTTAGATTGCGGTGTAGAACAGTATGAGGAGTTGGTACTGGAATTCCACAACACATGGAAACACAAAGAAGGAAAGTTTGAAGATGACAAAGCTGTGTCTTTTAGTATGGGGAGGAAAGTATTCGAGATGAATATGGCGAGGTTTGCTATTGTTTTGGATTTTTATTCGGAGGAAGAAGTGAAGCAGCCCGGGTTTGTGACTAGTCTGAGAGGTGCATATACCACTGATAGGGAGCACAGTGTTGGAGGGGTGAGCTACGTCGTTTCTGGAGGACGATTTCCGACCTCCCATTTGCGGTTACAAACCTGATAACTTCGGTTCGTAATCCTATATATCGGTATGTTTTGAAGATCTTTTCAACTACGTTGGTGGGGCGGAAATCCGTTGAAAATAAAGCAAATTGGATTGAGTTGTTCATTCTCAAGTTTCGGGTGGAGAACCGGGAGATGAACTTGGCTATGGTGTTAGTGGATTCATTCAGCAGGGGGCGTCGAGGTGGTCACAGAGCTGCGTTGGATATGGGCCCTTATATTACTCGTATTTCATCAAATTTGGGGGTGTTTGACAAGTATATCCCCAGATTTCTACATAAAGGGCCGAAGACGATGATGTTTGGTTTGAGGGAGTTGCAGCAGGCAAGGATTGTGTCCTACACTGAGCCTATCGGCTAGGAGCCGATTAGGCAGGGCCAGCAGGTGCAGCCGTTGGAGGGACATCCAGATGAGGATGTGATGATGCAGATTGATCCTACACACCGTCAGCGGCCACCACAGCGACATGAGCGGCCAGCGCCGCAGTATATGCGTAGGTAACCTCCACCTGAGCCGCTCACTTTAGAGTCGTTCTCTGGCTATGTGGAGCAGAGATTCGACAGGTTGGAGCATCTCATTCAGACGGGACAGGAGAGGCAGGAGGAGGCTCTACGGTACATCATGAGCAGGCATAGCATGGGGATTCCGGACTTCTTTCAGCCGAGACAGCAGGGTGGCTCGACTGGTGCTGGAGAGAGGTTTGATCCGTTTTCCCCGTTTCATGTATTTGGAGAGGGTAGCTCAGGTGCAGGTGGTAGAGAGAGGAGCAGTGAGGAGGTTGCGAGTGAGCATGATGATTACTGTGGGGATGATGAGGATGCAGCAGCACTGATCGATTATATCTTTTATTTTATTTTTCTTTTATGCTGTTTTCATCCTCGTATTTTGGTTTGTACTGATATACTTACAACAGGATGGTAGGGTTATGGGGTTGGTTGATATACACTGCTAGATGATTTGTGGTTGAATCTGATATTCTTGATGATATATATTATGATATTTTGGTAGTGTTTATGATGTTGATAGGTTGATGTTTATGCCGCTTTCGTTCGCGTGTCCGAGATTAGGAGTTGTTTGCTAAGCGCGTTTCGAATTGGAGGGCTTATATGGAAACAACTGGCACTTTGACAGTCTCACATATTCAGCTAAGTCATTTCCCTTGTATTCTTTTATTTCTTTATTTATTTAGTTCGTTTTTAGTTTTTTTTTTAATTTTAGGTAGTTTGTTGAGTCGTATTTCCGTTCTTGCATTAGGGACAATGCAATCTTTAAGTGTGGGGATGGGATACATGTAAATAGTAGTAGTAGTCGAGTCATAAATATGAAAAATACAAAAAAAAATTAAAAAATTTTAAAAATTCAAAAAAAATTGAAAAATCAGAAAAATGTCTTTCGAATAAAGAAGTTTGCAAATTAATACGGAAAATGATAGAAAAGATGAGTTTTTATTTGGGTTCGAATAATAATAATATGAGATTAATTAAATCGAGCTTGTGTCTAGTTAGGGATATGTGAATAGGCCCGGGTTTGGTTTTAGGTCCCTTTGATTTAATATACCTTAATTGTTGGTCTACTAGTGGGTTTTCATCTGGGAAATATGGGAAACCGCCGATAATAGTATAAGGAACACCGTTAGAATTTGTAATCATGAAAAA
Organism: Helianthus tuberosus; assembly: GCA_030545235.1. Lineage (NCBI taxonomy): Eukaryota > Viridiplantae > Streptophyta > Magnoliopsida > Asterales > Asteraceae > Helianthus > Helianthus tuberosus. The sequence continues at coordinate 159,616,331 of CM060444.1, forward strand.
AAATAGAAAAATTAAATGAGCTAGAAACTGAATGAAAGTAGCGTAGGCCAATGTAATCTTGGTTGGGGATAGTGACTTCGACCCGGAATGCCTCTAGGATACGTGAAATCGAACTTGCAAATAAAAATTGCCGAAACCTATGTAATCCGAGTTGGGGATAGCGACTCTACAGCCGGACTGCCTCTAGGTTAGGTAAAAGCAACGTCTACGCTCATTAAAAGAAGAAAAAAATGATGAAAAAAAGGAAAATTTTGATTTTAAATTCTCTTGGTTTTGATGTAAGACGGTTAGGAATTGGTCCAGTGATCGTTCCTTTTGTTCTATAAGCTTGAGGCGGGATTAGGTGGACCGTAGCTTCTAGCGTAAGACCCTAGGTAGATTGACTTCACTTAAACCTAAATTTGCATGATAAGGGGCTTAGAACCAGATTTGGGTTTAAAGGGACAAATATATTCGCAATCGCGGCTAATGCAAGCTTTGATTTTAACAAAATATAAATAGTTCTTGACCCGAATAACTAAACATCTCTGATTCGGTTGCATAATTCTTTTTCGAGGACGAAAAAAGAGTAAGTGTGGGGATATTTGATGTATTGCAAAATACATCTCTTATTCGTGAAAAGTTTGTACATTTTTCGTATTCTTTTAATTTACTTTTAGTTTGAATTTCGTTACTTTGATCAGATCTCGTTTACAGGTCGTTAATGCTGAAAATGTCGTAAAACGATGAAGAATGAGCTGATTTTGGAAGTTAGAATGATTTTTGAGAGTTTGGGATGCTGAAGCTAATCAAGAAACGGAACAATTTGTGAAAATCTGGCCGTCGCGCTACGCCACATGGAATCCTCATAGCAGTCGCCGCCCGCCAGCAATAAAATATTAATTTTTGACATTTTAAGCCGTCGTGCTATGCGACGCTGAAGGCATATCCCCGTCGCGCGACGCGACGGGGTTAGTTGACGTCAATTCTTCGCTGTTGACCAAGGGTTTAGTATAAAAAGCCAAGAAATCACTAATAAACCCTAATTACGAATTAAGGAACTTGGAGGCTAATTTAAGAGCATACTTTGAGCTATTCGGGGCGTTTTTTATCACTGGAATCATTGGTTCGAGTTCGGGTTGAAGATTGAAGACTTGCACGGGTTCTTTAGTCCCTTGTTTGTTTGATTTCTTTCTCTTTCGAAACTTGTAATGATGAATTCTTGTTTGAACAACTTTGATTTGTTTTCATTGTTTATTATGCTTGGCTAAACATTTAAACCGCCTAGACTATGATGAATGGATTGAAATAAAGTTTGAACCTTTTTCGTTAATTGCATGTTTTTTATGGATTAATTGTGTATTGTAAGAAGTTTCGTTTATTAAATTGGTGTGTATGCGTACTTTAATTTGGTTAATTATTATCAATTGCTTCGTATGAATCTAGGTGGTTGTCTGCTACGGAATAGGTTCATGCTAGATCTTTGACCTTGTGTATTTGACCTTTAGGGAGAATTGGCCAATAAACCCTAGAAGTGATAGTTAGTATTTTGCTAGATTTCAGTATCTACTAGTTCTAATAGCTGGAAGGTGCAGGGCTACTGGTAGGTCTTACCCGGCGAATTGCTTTAGACAGTCTTTGGAAAAAGTCGGGCCTTAGTTGCCCCGTCGGTTTATTAGTCTATCAAGTCAAGATAAGAAACTCAAACTACCCTAGATCTATAATTGGAAAAGAGTAGGTCATTATTAGGGTACTTACACAATAATTAGATAACCGGAAGGAAGTCTAATAACCGGTAGGATTAATGGCCTAGGTAGTGCCATAAGTTTCACCTCTAGAAGGGTTGAGGGGCTTAGTTGGTGTCTTACTAGGTTTAGTATCACAAGATCCTGGTTCCATAAAACATGCAGTTAACTTAATTGGTAAATTCTTAAAATCAATCCAGGATTCTAGTCTAGGTGGTCTTCTCCATCAACTAAGTAAAGTCTTCACATTAATTCGTATTAGCATAGTTTTAGTTAGTAATTAGTTTAATAGATTTCCTTAAATTTTCAGTAACCCCCCCCCCCCCCACAAAACAATTAAACAGTTTAAGTCATGTATGTCATAGTTTATTAGAGTCTAGTTAGCGTGATTAATAGAGTCTCGTGGTTCAATATCCGGACTTCCTTAGGTCATACTACAGTGATCGGTACACTTGCCGATTGTGTGGTTTAGGTCGAGTCTAGATTTAAAGCTTTTTAGTGTCTAGCTTAGAGAGTCTATAGTAGTTAATTTTTAGTAGTCTGTTTAGCACACATCACCCTCCTTGTTGTTCATAACAACAAGTGTAGTGGAGAACAATAGAGGTACCTAAATGGAAGCTTTGTTCTTCCTACCTCATGTACGAATTCCATGATACTTAGAGGTGCCTAAATGAAGACTTTAATCTTCTACCTCATGCTTGACTTATATGATGTAATATACACTGTGTAATACTTATGTAACAACCAAATAATCATACTCTTGGTGATGAACTAATGGACATTCGTCAAGCTAGTAGATTGTATCATCTTAGGCCTTGACAACTTGTCACGATTCTAATGGAACTTTGTTCCTTGAAAACATTTAAACGCTTTTAGAGTTTCATAGTGTCAAGAACAAGTGTCATAGGTGTTAGATGATTATTTTCATATGTTTATTTTCATGTTATTTAAACTCCAAATCCCTAGAACCATATGTAAACACCTCTTAAACTCCAAATCGAACACATTCAACTTCCTAGTCTCAACAACTTCGTCACATGGGATAATCAGAAAGCATATGCAACTTTGTGAGTACACTTGACCCATTTTCCTTTTAATACACTTTGGGTGCAACATGTTTTACTTGTTAAAATGAACGATTCACAAACATGCTTGTATTCGTTCAATCCTTATACATGCTTTGCTATGCTTAGGTTCATGCTAGAATACATACTACTTGTTTACTCGGCTTAACAATTATAGCGCTATAGGAGTAGCACACCACCCGACGGGGTTTTGTTGAGTCTTTATTCTATAACGATCTCGTCACTTTTATGTCGAGTGATGCTAAATACTAGTGGACACTAGAGTTGACATATTGTTATGCATGATAGATTGACCTTGTATACCAATTGCTATGTTGGATTGAAAATACCTTTTTATACATATGCCACGAGTCTAAAACTAGTGTACTCGCCAATACCTGTGTATTGAACTATGCTTTTAAAACATGTTGCAGGTTTAGCGATGATGTTGATGGTGCATGGAATCTAGTAGGATGCTTAGATACACACTTTAAATTTTGTATTTTATTTGTATTGTATTTCATTATTCATGTTGTATGTGTTTCAAATCCTTGTAATTAACTCTTTAGAAATGAAATGAAAATTTATCATTTAAATACTTGTCACAAATAGTGTTATGAACTCTCTTGCAATCTATTTCATCTCACTCTGATGTTTCCGCCATCGGTTGGGGTGTAACATATTGGTAACAGAGCCATAACTATAGGGAATTAGGAAAAAAAAATTGCCATGCTTTTGACCTAGTCTATAGTTAAGCACCAAAATTCAACCATACTTGCTTCACATGCTACTTTTATGAAATATCTTTACATGTTATTCTTGAAATGTCTCTTACGTGTTATTTTCTTAAAATGCTTTATGAGCTTATACTTGTTATTATTATTTTGAACACACGTATTTTACTCATTTATACTAAATTCGAAGCCACTTGTAATACACAAACGAGACGACTTCACCAAAATAGGCGTGAAACCCAAAATTTGGTGAAAGACTCTCAATCCAGCTATTCTTTTTACACGAAATTCGCCACCAAGTTAGGAGTGAGATCCTCACCTTGATGGAGAATTTCCACTTCCAAATTCTAGTGGACCCTCGTCAAAGTGTTGAAATTTAATTTTGACCCGACGAGTACCAACCACACTTAGGATATGAAATCGTCAAGTTAGGGGTGAAACCCACACCTCGTCGACTAGTTCCACTCCTTGAATTTTTCACAAATCCCGCCAAGTCTCAAAATTTCGATTGATTTGGGACATATAGTAACCGGAAGGGTATATACCGTTAACCGACTTGTCGGCGAGAGTATTCCACCTTTTAGGCTAAATCATGCTCCTCAAATTCGAAATAATTTTCGACCACTTTGGTTAGTCAAAGTTCCGTTTTGGAACCATCCCAAATTTTAATTAAACATGTGTTTCTATTATTTATTTTATACGATGCAATCTTTCAAATTTGAATTTACTTTCGATATTTTCTTCTCACACACACATCATACTAAATATTTTTCATACATTTATACCTATGCATGATTTCAAAACGTCACTCAATTTTTTTTACATTCTTTATAACGCCAAAATGGAGACATATCATTGAGTTAGGAGTGGATTTCCTTACTTTGAAGATTAACTCCACTCCTTCTTTTCTTAAAACGACCTAACCAACGAGTTAGGGGTGATTCCCTTAGCTAGGTGATCGTTACCAAAACTTTCCTTCAAAATACTTTATCAAGCAAACACAATCATGTTTCACACCTAAATCATTTATCATTTATCAAAATACCCACTTATATCAATTCCAAAATACATTGTTTTATCAAACGCACTTCTTATCCTACAATCTATTTTCACATAACTCACATACACGAAATTCTTAATCATACCTTAAAACGTTTTATTTCCCGGATTTCAAAACCTTACGAAATGCTACCTATCAATTTAATCGGTCCAATGAATCTCTGGCCCATGAACTTCATATTCAACTTAATCACTAAAACACACACACGTTATATCATCATACTAGAGACTTCCATTCTTAATCGAAATCAAACCAACCTTTCTCAATTACTTATAAGATCTTATAGATGTTTTATGATCGTTTTACCAAATATTCTTTTCAACATCAACAAATCATTTGTTAAAACTTTTAACAATCACCAAGTCCTTTTTCTAAATTTCTTTTCTAAGGATCCTCGTTTTCACAAGAACCTCCTAAATTCATAATTTCTTGTTTGATGAAACGAACTTACTTTTTATCGAAAATCTTTTTCCTACACCAATTTACAAAACACGTGGGCAAGAAGACTTCATGGGGACCGACCATCTTCGGATTACGTAAACTCTTTTAAAACAAAAGTAGCATTTCCATTCATTACAAAATACATTATGCTTAACCAATGAGTACTTTATATCCTCTTACATATACAAACTATATTCTACCCTTCAAATCAAGCTCAATCTAATTTTGATTCGATAAACTCAATGTTTTGTTTGAACAACTATACATGCATATCATCATACACATTTTAGTCGATATCTCGCGATAATATCATTCATATTGTTCGTATTTACATACTCAACCTTTTGAATGCTTTTATACGCTTAAATCCGCTATATCCCAACGTACACTATATACGTAAATTTTATTATTCATACCTACACTTATACGCATACGTTTTATGCTTATACTTATACTCATACTACTCGTACGTTTCATATTTATACTCATACTTACGTGCATATTCATACTTAAACTTATACTTATGCTCATACTTTCATTCATACATTCGTACCCGTACGCGAGCGTAATCCAAGTGATTCGCTTACATGGGTCCCATACATACTTAAGCATGGACTTGCTTATATACTATATTCTTATACGTACACATTCTTATTTTTAAATTATGTATACCCTGATTCATACACAACTAGTACAAGCAATGCCGATCATGCGACGATCAAAATAATCGCGGGTGCATATGGGATTATAGTGACAGGCGTATGAAAACCATAGAGCGTACTACTATGTATGGTAAGACACGGAACGTAAAATGACACCGAATAACGAGACGGATATAACATGGTCAAAACATGGTGGATACGCCGCTGGTACTTCCTATATATAAGTGTTTTCACCATGTTACCAAACTTTCGTAAAACATGCCATGAGAAATTCAGTGTTTTGCAAACCTTTTGACCTAATACAAACTTTAAATAACTCACAAACGCATTATATCCGATTATCCATGAGGAGACTTCATCTTTAACACACTACTTTCGCCTATCTAATACTTATATCATTCATATGCTTGCATTCATTTGGAGTCAATCGTTCGCCCCATACTCCTATTATTCTCCATTATCCTTTCTTTCATAAGAACCTCGTTCACAATCAAGCTTGTTTAAACATTCAAATCCTAACTTATCTCATTACCTTTAAAACCGTCTTCCTATTCTGTATTCTTGTGTAAATGTACATAGTATACCTTTAACGCTTTATTCAAAGTACCAAACCTTTTCGTTCCTCTCAATAAATAATTTTTACGAAAGTGTGATTTTTATACTATCCTTAAAACTTGTAGGATCGTTTTCAGACCCGAACGAGTCGATCAGAAGAGTTTATCTCTATACGAAAGGCGGAAACAGACGTATAGAGTTCAATTCAGCAAGAATATCACTTTAAACTGTCCGTATATTGATTTTAGATCAATTACAAGTCTGTGGACACTTCGGCGGCACTTCTTTACACTGACCGGAACTGTTACAAATGAAATGACACATGAGGTATTTATAGGGTGAGTAATTTCGTTTGAATGTGTCATGACACTCCTCAAACGAAATTAAAACATCTAATTTCGTTTGAACTTGTCACACACCCTATATTTGACATATCCCTCGTATTACGTGCCCTGATCTGTCTAAGTACAAACAAGACTCGATACAAGACGAAGTCGACAGACGCATGCACCAACAGACTCCCCCTCGAATGTTGACGAGTCTTCAGTGACGAGTCTTTGGTTGTCAAACCTTCAGTCTTTATCAGTCTGCTCACTTTCTTCAAAATTCTCCATTGTAAGCATCCTCAATCAATCTCTTTCTCTTTCTCGTAATCTTCAGGATCTGAATCTGGTTCTACTATCTTCAGACTCCATCTCGATGTCCTCAGACTCCCCCTTTCACTAAGCTGGGATCGTAGTCTGGAATTCATTGATCAGGACCAATTCCTGGCTCCTGCACAATCTCTACCCAAAAATAAGTTTCACAAATTTAAAATTTGATAAACTTAGAATGATTTATCATGTAAAATCTTCTGATGACCACTTGTAATCAAACATTTTTCATTTCAAAAATTTTCCCATTTCAAGTTAAATTTCCCAAACCTTCTGTTCGTCATGTTCAGCACTTGGAATTTTGAAAATCAGCTCTCCAACATCAGTTGTCGAAAATCTTTTTGAATTTTTCAAAAATTTATATTAAAACACACTGAAAATCTTTTTGAAATTTTTAATGTAAAAGAAAAGCAGTAAAGAAATATTTACAGACAATATTTTTGTGAGTTTGTATAAGAGGATCATATCAGTTTTTGAGACAAATCACTAACACCGTTAAGCTTTAAACATTTTCAGTTCTAAACGATTCACATTGATTGACGATATTTTTGTCCACTTAAACTCAATCTAAAAACTTTCGAAATGCTTACCGATACGTTAAGGTATATTAATTTTGCACTAAATTCTTATGGACCCCACGATCTCAGCATATCCCCTCATCATGCAATACACTGACTCAAGTAATGCCTTTAAACTTTTATCAACTGTGATTTGTGCGAAAACAAAGCAGAATGTTTAAACATTAACAATCAGGTCGATACTTCCGTATACGCAGAGAAAGTCCAATGTTTAAACAAAATAAGAAAAATAAAATAAGTTGAAGTTGTTTAGGCTTTAACCACCAGGTCGATACTTCCGTATACGCAGAGGTGATCCAAAGCTTAAACGAAACACCAAAGAAAATAAAGCAGAACGTTTAGGCAATAACATCCAGGTCGATACTCACGTATACGCAGAGGATGTCCAATGCTTAAACAAAATAAAGAAATAAAACAAGTTTAAATCTTTGCAAAATGAAATGCACAATCACAGTGATTTTTTAGCAAAGTTGTGAAAGTTCACAAACTTAACCAGTTTTATGTCTTTCGACAATCAGCGATTACTGAGTAGGCACACAGTCAAGAAGGACAAAACTAAGTACTATGCTTTTGACCATGTTTCCCACTAGAACTAGGCTTTTTCATTTAAGTTTGTATCGTTATCGCAAATCTACTAGTCTAGCTGAGCCTACCGTCACATCTTTAGTGAGACCGATTATCACATTTTATCTTTCCATTTCTCTAGCATGCTGTGACAGTCCACTGATGTACTATCATTTCCTCTTTTTCACAACAAAACTCATTTTTCATTTTATCATGTTTTTGACTTTTTCAAATTTTCTAATGATTTTGGATTTTCTGAAATTTCTTACTCCCCCTAAAATGCAAACACATTTAAAGAAATTTGAAAACAAACTGTACAACCAACTTGACAACTGATATCGAATTCTTTAAGCCCTTTTACCTTCCCATCAATCATTTTTCCAAAAAAATGTTTTGTACTGTGGGGTTAAAAGCCTTTTCCACATCAAATTCTTTCTTTTCAGGAAAGAATTGGTTTGAAATTTCCACTCTACCAACTTTTTGTTTAAAATTTTCAGCCCGTAATGGTGGAAAATTAACCTCATCCATTGGCGGAACTGACGTTTTCAATTTTAACTCAACTTGTGGCTCCTCTGATTTTGTGGAATCAGATTCATCACCAGAACTATTTCCTGAACCCTTAACCACCCATTTTTGGTTTTTCAGATTTTCTTTTCTTTTTAAAACATTCTTTGAACACTCTCCAACCTCAAATATTGAGTTTTCAAAACCATTAAATTTTCTGGTTGGAAGTTCAGTTTCCTCAACAACTTTTTCTTTCAGTTTACCAGAGACTTTCTGTTGTTTGTTGATTGCCTTTGGACAATTTCTGGCAATGTGACCAACCATTTTACATTGAAAACAGGTTCTTGTCTCTATCTTCTTCTGAGCAACGCTTTTCTTCGCTTCATCTTGCTTCTTGGCAAGGAATTCTTTGTTTGTCTGCTTTCTGAATGCTTGCTCCTTCTCTTCTTCAGTTGTTTTTCCTGAAAAAACACAGTTTTTGGTTTATAAACTTTTTCATTTTTATAATTTTTTGGTTGATTAAATCCAAGTCCTTTCTTTTTGAAATTACCATTATGGTTTGGTTTCTTTTGAAAACTGTAACCATAATTGTAACCCATTTTCTTGTTTAAGCGTTGTTGAAATCTTGAGGTGTAAGGTTTAGGTTTTTCAGAAAGATTTACATCTTTTATTTCAGAAATATTAATTTCTGTTAGTTTGAAAACCTTTTTAATCATTTCTAGTTTAACACCTATTATTGGAAAAGCTTCATCAGAATATAATTTGTCGGAATCATTCAAAGTATATGCAACTTTGAATGTTTCATCATTCAAATTAGATTTTGATAGAAGAAATTCTTTATTGTACTCCCGTTTTCCCTGTTTGACTTTTTGACTTGACATGTCGGACTTTGACTTGGACTCTGATTTTGACTCCGACATTGACTCCTCTGATTCATCCTTATCCAACACCTGGTCGACCACCTTTTTTATTAACTCGGACTCATGATCAGTATCGGACGACGTGAAAGTGACATCTATACTTTCTGGCAAATTATCTGATGACTTAGACTCCCACTGTAAATTCGTTGCCTTATTGACTCTTTCAGAATTAGCATTTCGCGGAGAATATGCATTTTCAACAGGAGGCAGACATTTGTTATAAACCACACTTGATTTCTTACCAGATGTATTCACTTCATCATCTTCTTTTGTCACAGACTTTTCCTCTTCCGAAATCTTCTTTTCTTCAAATGTCTTCAATTTTTCCACTATGGGATAAATCCTATCAACAACAAAAGTAGAACATGAGTAACTTTTTAATAAATTGTTAACTCTTTCAGTTTTAATTCTTTGTGTTGCCAACTTCAATTCAAGCTCAGCACACTTCTCTGTGTAGTAGTTGACATCGTCAAGCTGTCTCATGTAAGCTCCTTTGAGTGTATTCATTGCTACAGCTTGTTCACTGCTGGACTCGTTGTACTTATTCATCTCTCTGTTCAAAGTATCATATGATTCTTTCAGCCTTTTTATGTTGTGCAGCAATTCATTGTTCTGCATTATCAGAGAGTCACAATTTATACACTTTTCAGCAACCTTGACTACCTCATCATCTGTTTTGATTTCAAATGCTGGAACTTCTTTAACTACTCTCACTTGAACTTCTTCTACAACTTCTTTCTTTTTCTCAACTTCACCATTTAAACGTTTTCTGACTTTTTCTGCCCAATAATCATCAGTATAATCATTGATAACCTGAGCAACAAATCCTTTAGCCAGGAATTCTTTGTCTGGGCAATAATTGTCCCAACTGAAACCTTCTGCCAATTTTTCATCTTCTTGTTCTGCCACACAAACTTTACTATCTTTTGGAATATATTTATCCCAACTAAAACTATTTCCTTTATCTTGATTAACAAGACATGCCCTCTTTGAATCTTCAATTTCTTTTCTACCATGGGCTGTTTGTGACTATTGTTGTTGATGTGGCTGTTGAGCAACTTGATGATATAACGCTTTTCGATAGTAATCATTGTTTCCAAAGGGATTTTGAGCTCCACTTGCTTCACGATTTGTGCACTCCCTCTTGAAATGCCCTTTTTCCCTGCATCGAAAACAAGTAACTTTAGACTTATCAAATCCTAAAGCTGAAACATGTGCATCGCGAAAATCATCTCTGCCTGTAATTTCTTTAAACTTTTCAGCTCTTCTCAATACATTAGCCATGCACCATTTTATATCCATCAATTCCATCTCCTCAGTATCAATTTGATCGTAATCCTCTTTTGTTAGCATTGGATTTCCAATTCTTCCTGCAACTAAACCTCCATAGGATTCAAGCACAGTTACCAACAAAGACATGTCGCTTTTAGCAACTTCCTCGGTATAATTCTGATCATTTTCAAGGTTTAAAGCAATGTTGCATTGAAGTACTTTGCCATTCTTTGTTGTAGAAAAGTGTGGATCAAATGATGGAAATGAAGAAAAACCCATCTTGTTACTTGATCCTTGAGATGGCTTTTCAGAAGATCCCGTTGTATTGAAAGCAGTTTCAACTTTTGGCGAAAACTTGGTTTTGTCATTAACACCACTTTTGTAGTACAAACCAATGTCTTGCTCTCCATCATAATTCTTCATTCTCGCTATCTTTCGTTGCTCCATTTCTTGAGCTTCAAGCTGTTTAATAAAATCACTCAATGTTAGATCATTAAAACCCGGTTTGTTTTTCAACATCATAAGATATGTGCCCCACTCATCATGTGGCAATGCATCAGCTAACTTTTCAATCAACTCATCTTTATCCTTTCTGATACTCAATCTGTTCATGTTTTTCAATAAATTGCAGTATCTTTCAATGATCTGCTTGGTGCTTTCATTTCTTAAACCTCGAAACAAATCAAATTCCTTCTTCATCAACGATTTTTTGTTCTTAAGCATGTCATCACTACCAAGAAACTTTGCTTCTAATTCTGTCCATATCGAATGTGCAGTTCCATTATGTTGAAGTAAAATCAAGATGTCTTCTTTAATCGCCTGCTGCAACAAACTAACCATCAACTTCTCATCTTTGTATTTCTTTTTCTCCTCAGCACTCAAATCTCTATTTGGTATTTTCTCTCGATCGCTACCAACTGGTCTAAAATATTGAACTTCAGTATGTTGCCATGCATCTAAATGATAAGCTTCAACCCAGTTACCAAATCGTTCAGCCCATCCACTAAGATCATCAATGTCCAAAAGCTTAGGCGGTTTTTGAGTTGTTCCAGTTTCATTTTCAAGCATCATGTTCTGCGTAATTGATATCGGACTAGCAAAAGCATTGTAAAACTCGTTGTCCATGGTTTGATTTTCAAAAAATTCACAAACAAACTGTTTCAAATGGAATATCAAGCTTCAATCGAAATCCCCTTTCAAACAGATTATAACCTTCAAACGGAATACCCACTTTCAAATTAGATACCTTTTCAAACGAAATAACTCTCCTCAAACGAAATCCCTGATTTTTGAATGATATAACCAATTTCAAACGAAATATCCTATTTCGTTTGAAGTTTCAAACGGTATTACAATCTTGAAACGAAATCACAGTTTTCAAATGGAACCCTCAAACGGAATTGTGGTTTCAAACGAGATTAACCAGCTTGTTCAAACGAGATTCTCAATTCAAACGAAATCACTAGATTCTTTCAAACGAAATCAGAAGATATGTGTAATCTCAAATGGAATCAGCAATCAACTTCAAACGAAATCAGGATGATGTACACTCTCAAACGGAATAAGCAGGCTTTTTCAAACGAAATCAAATAATTTGTGCAATCTTCAAACGAAATCAGCCATCAAGTTCAAACGAAATCAACATGACATCATCATTTCGGTCTGATTTTGGTCCAACTGATCAAGTAAATGGTCGAATTTAGGTCTGAAACTCTCTAGGGTTTGTTAAAACAACATTACACACATGATATGTGAAAATCAGTCGTTTTTAACCATGAAAACTTGTTCAATTTTGAAAGAAGGTGTAGAAAATCAGAATTTGCGGCTGAATTGGTATGAACTCTTCCTCCTGAGCTCTGATACCACTTGTAGGATCGTTTTCAGACCCGAACGAGTCGATCAGAAGAGTTTATCTCTATACGAAAGGCGGAAACAGACGTATAGAGTTCAATTCAGCAAGAATATCACTTTAAACTGTCCGTATATTGATTTTAGATCAATTACAAGTCTGTGGACACTTCGGCAGCACTTCTTTACACTGACCGGAACTGTTACAAATGAAATGACACATGAGGTATTTATAGGGTGAGTAATTTTGTTTGAATGTGTCATGACACTCCTCAAACGAAATTAAAACATCTAATTTCGTTGGAAATTGTCACACATCCTATATTTGACATATCCCTCGTATTACGTGCCCTGATCTGTCTAAGTACAAACAAGACTCGATACAAGACGAAGTCGAGAGACGCATGCACCAACAAAACTTCCCCTGTAAACTACCCCACTTTCAACAAAATACAAACCGTTTGTTAAAATCTTCCTTCTTAATACGTCCCATTTTTAATACATCTCCAATTTAAGTTATCCAAACTTGTTTAGACTCACTTTACCTATATACGCACCTACACATTTTCACTATGTTTGGTACCTCAAATTATTTTAGACAACGAACTCCCTTGCAAATTTACCTTGTCGTTCTCCAAAGTTTCGTACTTTTCAAACCGTTTCAAAATTTCCAAGTCTCAATTTTTGCCAAAACTTTTTCAAGTCTTCCTCTTAGATAAATTTTGGGACGAAATTTCCTAAAGGAGGGGAGACAGTAACGCCCTGCGTTTTCATACTTTCCATATTTAGAAACCATTGCTTGAAATGCTATTTTTTGGAAATCTTGTATTCCTTGTAATTGTATTTCGTTGTATCGTTGTAAAATCCGAGACTTTGATCGTAATGAAACGAATCTTTTATACATGTTTATACATTGATACATGCACTCGATTGATACATGGTTCGTAATTCGTATAAACGTAAGCTTAACTCGTAAACAATGATCGTGTATTCATAATCCTTAAATCTTCATACATTTAAACACTTAGTTATTCGATTATAAGATTAAGTTGTATGTTTTTCTTTCACTTGATCATACCAAACTATAAACTATACATACTTGTTACATTTCATGTGTTATACACACCTATGTTATCACACTTTTTGCTAAATTAAAACATGTCATTTACGTATGTTGGACCTTGTTACAAGTTACATACATACTAGACACCATGTAACACTTTATTAAACATCAAATATATACCTTCTAATGTCAAAAAAATAAAATAAAATAAAAAGTATAGGACTGTTAACAACCTTGGATCAGCCCACTTAATTTCCTTGTTTTGAGTTATTTAGCCCACTAAACACTTCCAAAGCCCAACCCAATGAAACCCTAATCCATCCCCTATATAACCCAAGCCTCCTCCAAGCATTTTTCACATTCTAAACACTCTCCATTCACTCTTAAACACTCCAAACCATAGCTGATTGCAAAAGTTCGAGCTGATTTATACCACTTCACTAAAGTGAGCATAACTCACTCAATTCTTATCCGATTCACTCGATTCTTTTTCCTACTACTTTGTATTGATCTTAGCTACGTTTCCATGGGTTTTCCCTGGAAAACCAGAGCCTGAAATGTTGCAAAAAGGGCTCCAAAGTGGACAGACTTTTCTGTTCTTGTTTCAAACTTTGATAAACTTGTTTAAACTTGAGGAAACTCATCTCAAACCTATGTCCTTATGCTTATAACCACTTCTATGGTTAGTTAGGCTTAAAAACAAGGTTGAGACATTCAAAATCAGAGGTATAAACCTCACAAACTTTCTGTTTTGTTCAAGGGTTTTAACCCACAAGTGACGGTCAAGTTCAAGACTTGATAATTGTGTGATTTAGGATTAGCTTGGGCTAACCTACTTGAAAATCCACACATTACTTGATGTTTTCTCATAGATTAGTTGTTCATATTCTATTGTTTCTTGTAACTTCATGACCCTCCTTGATGTTCATAACAACAAGTGTAGTGGTGAACAATAGAGGTACCTAAATGGAAGCTTTGTTCTTCCTATCTCATGTATGAATTCCATGATACTTAGAGGTGCCTAAATGAAGACTTTAATCTTCTACCTCATGCTTGACTTATATAATGTAATATACACTATGTAATACTTACGTAACAACCAAATAATCGAACTCTTGGTGATGAACTAATGGACATTCGTCAAGCTAGTAGATTGTATCATCTTAGGCCTTGACAACTTGTCACGATTCTAATGGAAATTTGTTCCATGAAAACATTTAAACTCTTCTAGAGTTTCATAGTGTCAAGAACAAGTGTCATAGGTGTTAGATGATTTTTTTCGTATGTTTATTTTCATGTTATTTAAACTCCAAATCCCTAGAACCATATGTAAACACCTCTTAAACTCCAAATCGAACACATTCAACTTCCTAGTCTCAACAACTTCGTCACATGGGATAATCGGAAAGCATATGCAACTTTGTGAGTACACTTGACCCATTTTCCTTTTAATACACTTTGGGTGCAACATGTTTTACTTGTTAAAATGCACGATTCACAAACATGCTTTTATTCGTTCAATCCTTATACATGCTTTGCTATGCTTAGGTTCATGCTAGAATACATACTACTTGTTAACTCGGCTTAACAATTATTGCGCTATAGGAGTAGCACACCACGCGACGGGGTTTTGTTGAGTCTTTATTCTATAACGGTCTCGTCACTTTTGTGTCGAGGGATGCTAAATACTAGTGGACATTAGAGTTGACATACTGTTATGCATGATAGATTGACCTTGTATACCAATTGCTATGTTGGATTGAAAATACCTTTTTATACATATGCCACGAGTCTAAAACTAGTGTACTCGCCAATACATTTGTATTGAACTATGCTTTTAAAACATGTTGCAGGTTTAGCGATGATGTTGGTGATGCATGGAATCTAGTAGGATGCTTAGATACACACTTTAAATTTTTTATTTTATTTGTATTTTATTTCATTATTCATGTTGTATTTGTTTCAAATCCTTGTAATTGACTCTTTAGAAATGAAATGAAAATTTATCATTTAACTATTTGTCACAAATAGGGTTATGAAGTCTCTTGCAATCTATTTCGTCTCACTCTGATGTTTCTGCCATCGGTTGGGGTGTGACATATATGAATGAAATATGATAATGATGTAAGTAGTAGTAAACTAGCTTGAAGAGTGTGCTTTAGATGGAACTCGTACAATTTGGGTTGAATGTATTTTTTGGTCAAGATTATGCATTAGGGGGCTTGTACATTGTGCTTGAGCGGGTGATGCTCGCCATGTGTTCTATTAATTACTTAATTGTGATTAAGAAGTGAATGTGTACTAAATATATAGCATATGACCTTACTAGTAAAGGATGATGTTATGATTCTGTAAAGTTGACTAACATAGAATGTGGTTGTAATATGTAGAATCATGAAAGCATAAGTATGTGTATCTTGTGTATGTAACTAAGTGATCATGTATGAAATGAATAAGATGAAATTATTACGGTCTACTATATCAACATGGATGTGTGATCAAAAGTTGGAAGTTATATGCTAGAAGGTTTACTTTCTGAAAGTCAACCAAGTATTAATAGCATGGTTAGGAATTTCACACAAATGTAAGAATTGAGAGATCATGAGATATGTGTTAGACCAATTATGTGTTATGTGTGGTAATGAATTTGGATTTCGAAGATACTGAACGATATGGTTGGCAATTCATGTCGTATGCGTGTTAGTGAACAATGTAGATAAGATTTGGAAAATGTATGTTGATATGAACGATCATGAATACTAACATTATTTTGGGCATGACGGCATGAAAGGATAGGAACCAAACCAGCATGGACTTAAGCATGGAAAGCTAACGGGTCAAGAGGAAGCAATGAAACAAGCACGAATACGAACGCTTAAGGTAAGTGATTCCCGAACTAAATTTATTTATATATAATGAGTTTTAATTGCAAGAAGGATGGGAATCATGAAAGGATGGGTAAGAAATGATAGAACAAAAGTAAGTAAAGTCATATCGGGTAATATGTGAATAAATATGAATGAAAAGTCTTGTTAAGTTCAAACGGGTCAAAATCAAGAAAGCAAGATAAAAGGATAGGATTTGGTTATGGGAACTTGGGGTTAAGTGTTAGAATGATTTGGGGGTTTGGAATAATGGTATTTTACAATTTGGGAAGTTCGGGATGTGCGAACGGGGGTCGAAACATCGAAAAGAATAAAATTCGTCGTTGGTGCTGCAGGGGCAGCGTCCCCGATGCTGGTAGCAGCGTCCCCGACGCTGGGTAGCAGTTGGCCGATGCCCTAACTTGTTGTCTACGCCCCAGCCGACGCCAGTAGCCCCGTTTCTTCGTTTTTTTCGGTTCTGGACCCCGTAGACCCATTCCTAAGCCCCATTAAACTTCTATAATGTACCCCAACCTTACCAAATAGTTTTGTGAGCTAAGGGTGAGTATTAAACTCATTTTCAAGCTCCCGAAATGTACCCCAAACTCATTAAAGGGTGGTTATGAAGTGCGATTAAGAAGGGAGCGTGTATGTAAGTATGTGTAGGAACGAAATAAGTTTGTAAGCATGTATTTTTATGGATTTATCTACATGTTAGTGATGGAATCCTTAGGTAAGCATGAATAGAAATGAGCATGCACATAGGTTTGTATGTATGAGACTAATATATATGGATGTTTGTGACTAATAATTGTTAGTATAATTATATAGGAATGTGAGTGGTATGTAAGAGCTTGGATATGGAGGTATGCATGTATGTATGTATGTATGTGTGTATGTGTGTATGTATATATGTATGTATGTATGTATGTACGTTTATACGAAGTGGGATTTATTGTACACGAAAGAATAGGGCTTGTATATATGTATACATGGCTTCAATATGTTTCAGTATTAATGTTACTAATCAGGTGTCTTGAGAATGAAATGAAAGTGCAGGTATACTATTGTTGACCTTATGAAGATTTGTCATTGGGATGCAAGATTGTACTCGACAAAATAATCGAAAGGATTAACATAAGTAGAAAGAATGTGGCGTGGTCATTTAATTACGTATGTTTATATCATGTATGACGTCACCAAATATTAATGATTCGGATGTATGTGGTGATTGCAGGTTGCATGGAATTATCATCATTATGGAGTCTAAGCGGTTGAAGATCGAGTCAATGAACGTGGATTGTACGGGAGCGAGGTCGTATAGTTTATAAATGTACATTATGTTTTATCTTTAAGTAAGAATGATGGACGCAATTTTTGTAAAAAAATAAAATAAAAAGGATTATCCCAAATGTTTCCCATATGTTAAAATGTTTATAAACAAAGAAATTTAATGGTTCATATTTTCGCTGCGTACTTTTTGTTTAAAATGGTTTAGGGTCTTACAAAAGTCTAAATTGTGGCATATGTTTGTGTTATTACACTAGATGACGGCAATAAGCAGAGTGGACATGAAGGTATTTTCACAAACATAGTGCGACAAATAAATTTGTGTTCACAAATTATCGTTAATGAATCTCTCCATGTACATTGTTATTATTGTATTTACCAATTTATTAATGAATCTAACCAAGTATTCTATGCGTCCACAAGTCACAGTTAACGGTTTAAATGAAGATGTTTTAACAATCATAGTGGGATAAATTTTTTGGTGTGTTATTCAGAAAACGATCAGGAGTGTAAGACGGACACAACCAAGAAAGTGTCTAATTTTAAGAAACGGAAGTAAAAACACAACCCGTGAAAGGAAAAGGATAACTCTAGCAAAAGTAAGTGAAGATAAAACATGTGTACGCAACTGTTACAAGTATGTTCTGGATACACCAAAGCAAAAATGTAATTTTTATGAAATTTTGATGTAGGTTTTGACAGCCGTGGGGATAAGATAAATAACTCGCGTGATGCAGAACCCAATGTCAGTTGCGAAGAAGACGATAAAGGAGGTAATATTTGTATGGTATTGTATATTTCACATCTGTTATGATCTAATATTTTTTGGATAAGTGTAATTGCTTATATCAGTTTTGGGAATTGCTAGATATTCAAGTTCAAAAAAAGAAATCCAAAAAAATCCATCAAAAAAGGAAATTGGAAAAGTAAGAAACATCCTAGGGCTAATGTTAGTAAAGAATTATAGGGGATTAGGACTCGTACGTCCCCAAATAAAATGTTTGAAGCTGTTGGTTTGATGAAGACATAGCAGCGAAACGTGGTTAGGAAAATGGGATTTGGAAAGATACTTAAGCTAAAAGTGTTATGGGACATTTTCTGCATATATATCCTGACTAATATTCTGGCTTTGATTGTTTATTTGTGATCAGGATACCGGATCAGGATATTGGTAACATCCCGGTACGATATCTTGGTAGTAACTGATTTAACCACGTGCAAATTAGAAGGTGCAAGTCTCCAGCGTTCAAGTGGACTTCTTCCCCTCAAGACTCGGGCAAATCAGTTAGCTTGTAGACGTTGAACCCGAAAGACCAGGACTGCAACGTTCGTATGGGGAATATCCGCCGAATCCCGGAATAATAGGATATTTAGTTAGTTTCCTTTTACTATAAATAGATTGATCGGATCAGATTAAGGCACACACTCTTACGCACACTTTTACTCTCCTGTTGCAAACAATCACTACACTCAAACATTTGTACTTGAATTACATTGTAACACCTAGTTGATCCGCATCATATCCTGCACTGTATCCTGATATTTGAAGTAATAGAAGAACAAGGCAGCTGCGATTGTCAGCTCCCGAGGTTTTGTGCCGGCGATCTAGATAGATCAAGGGCTTTCCTCGTACATCCTGTGTCACACTTTACATTTTTGCTCATTGTTTGATCATAGATACAGCTCTATATCCTGAGCCGTATCCTGAAATTGTTTTTGAAAATAACTTAACTAGAATATTTTCAACACACATTTTAAGCACACTACCTCACTTAACTAATTTGATCACTTAATTGCTTCATCAATTTTTGACCAAAACAATTTGGCGCCCACCGTGGGGCAAGTGGTGCTATTTCTACTAAAAGCTTTTGCAAAATCATTACTTGGTTTTCTATTTTCAAAACTTTTTGCTACACTATTTTCAATGGCCTCGAGATCAAACATGAGCTCTTCCACCGTGTCTGCTACAACCTCTGCAACAATTGGTTCGGTGCTTCCACCACCTCCTCCGAGAATGCAAGCCTCTTCACAGGGAACTAAAAGTCATGTGGCTCGGGATGTTATCCCCACTCGCAATATCCAGGGATCTGGTCCTGTTTTGGCTTCTAATGAAGAAATTCTAAATTTGTTTGGTAGTGTACAGGAACAAATGAGGCAGCAACAGGAAACTATTTAGATGTTGATGAGAGAGATACAACTCTTGAAATCCGGGTCGAGTAGGCCTGCTGAAGATACTGTTACTCCCTTGCAACCCAGGGCTTTGAACTTCAGTTCTGCAGTTTATACTGAGGATAACCGGGGGAATATTGTGCCTAGCCATTCCCAGAATCATACTCCTGAGATACCTTCTTCAGTAAGAGTATCAACTGTGAGAAGCTCAGGATATGCTTCAGGATATGGCCAGAATCCCTAAGCTGGTAATGTATCTAATAATAATAATACTCTTGCTACTAATGGTGTTGGATCTTTGCAGGATGCAGGTATGACATCAGCATTTTCCAGGGAGCTTCAAAACCTGAAGGACATGATATCCAGTGTACCTGGGGTGGTTTAGCCAATTCCTGAAGTGTCCCAGGACAGCCAGAGGATATCCCGGTTTGTGTATCCCATTTGTGATGCTGAAATCCCAAAAAGATTTAAACCCCCAACATGAAACTCTATGACGGAACTACGGATCCTGAGGAGCATATTGCCCAGTATAGGGAAAGGATGGAAATCAACCCTATCCCTCCAGATCTCAAAGAAGCATGCATGTGCAAGGGTTTTGGTTCTACCTTAACAGGATCAGCCTTAAAATGGCTCTTAAACATTCCTCCTCACTCAATTACTTCATTTGCTCATTTAGTTAACTTATTTAATAGTCAATTTTCTTGTAGTCGGAGCTTTGAGAAACTAACAAGTGACCTTTACAGGATAACTCAAGGACCTCAGGAATCCTTGAGGGATTATGTGAACAAGTTTAGTCGGGAATCCTTGGATATCCCACATCTTGATGTTGCAACGGCCGTGCAAGCCTTCAAGATGGGGTTGCAAAAGGATTCTCAATTTTATCAGGATCTTGTAATGAATCCCTGCAGGAATCTGGACGAAGCTCGTAACAGGGCTTTAAGATACATTCGGCTGGAGGATGATAAAAAGATGCAAGAGAGAATGAATTCATCCACGACCTATGAGTCAACCAACAGGAAGTCGGAGTTCTCGTATAAACCATATCGCTCAAGTTCTCATATAAACCATATCGCTCAAAGCCATATGGCAGAAATGATAGCAAAAAAGTGAATGCTGTTGAAGACGAGGATCCTGAGGAGTATCCTGAGTTGTCTGAATATTGTTTTTCTGTTAACATACCTGAACTGATGTATGTTATGCAGGGTTTGGGAGACAAAGCAAGATGTCCCCGGAAAAATCAACAAAAGGCTGATTGGAAGGACAAGTCTAAATGGTGTGCTTTCCACGAGGATTTCGGGCATGTTACTGAGGATTGCATCGCTTTAAGAAAAGAAATAAGCTATCTCTTGAGTAAGGGATATCTGAAGGACCTCTTGGGAAGAAAGAAGAATAAGGGTCAGGATCCTGAGAAGGATCCTGAACGTGCAGCATCACCTCCTGCGGATGCAAAAATAATTAACTTTATTTCAGGAGGATCCGACATCTGCGGCACAACATATTCTGCGGCAAAAAGACACGCGAAGGAAGCCAAAGCAGAGAGGGAAGATAAGCCAACAAGGATGTCAACCCTCGCGACTGACAAAGTCATCACCTTCGACAATGATGACAGGGATACTGTCCAGGATCCCCACCATGATGCTTTAGTAATAACGTTATATGTTGCTAACCATTTTGTATGTAGGATATTAGTGGTAATGGCAGCTCAGTCAACATAATTTAGCTGGAAACGTTGAAGAGGATGAATGTATCCCCAATGGATATTACTTCGAAGTCCACTGTGCTCGTTGGTTTCAGCGGAGAAGCTAGGAATACCGTAGGAGAGATAAAGTTGCCCGTGTATATTCAAGGGGTTAACTCAATGCAGCGCTTTTGTGTCATGGACTCTTTATCCTGCTATAATATTATACTAGGTAGGCCATGGATCCATGATATGAAGGCTGTTCCGTCAACCTACCATCAATGCATCAAGATCCCTACTCCTTAGGGAGTTGTCAAGGTGGAAAGTGATCAACAGGAAGCAAAGGAGTGTTATTTCTTCTTCCATGAAATCCTCAACAAAGCCTAGTGCAGCATAGCAATTAAAGATTCGAGGCCGGGATATCATGGAGGCTTCAGAGCAGGATGTAAAGAAAGTCATCCTGGATCAGAATAATCCGGATATCTCGGTGCTCGTGGGAACCAATATCCCTCGGGATATTGAAGAACAATTGACTAACTTTTTGAAATGCAGGATGTCAACGTTCGCGTGGAAACACGAGGATATGACAGGTATTTCCAAGGATATTATAACACATAAGCTCGGTATTGACAGGTCATTCAAGCCTGTCCAACAAAAGAGAAGGAAATTTACTCCGGAGCGAAATGTGATCATCCAAGAGGAAGTTGAAAGACTACTAAGGAGCAAGATGATTAGGGAAGTGAAGTTTCCTAAATGGCTAACAAATGTAGTTGTGGTGCAAAAGAAAAATGGGAAATGGAGAGTTTGTGTAGATTACACAGACTTAAACAAAGCTTGTCCCAAAGATCCATTTCCTCTTCCTCATATTGACTCAATGGTGGATGCTACTGCCGGCCATGAGATGTTAACCTTCATGGATGCATCTTCAGGATTCCAGCATATCCAAATGGAACCTTCAGACTAGGAGGATACTGCCTTCATGACACCAACAGGTATATATTGTTACACTGCCATGCCCTTTGGTTTGAAAAATGCAGGTGCAACATATCAAAGATTGGTGAACATGATGTTCAAAGAAAAGCTGGGGGACACCATGGAGGTGTACATCGATGATATGGTAGTAAAATCTAAGAAGGCTGAGGATCACCTCCAAGATATGAAGGGAGCATTTGATATCCTGGACCAGTACAACATGAAATTAAATCCTGCTAAGTGTCATTTTGGAGTGGGGCAGGAAAGTTTCTAGGATACATGGTGACGAAAAGAGGGATAAAGGCAAGCCCGGAGCAGATTAAAGCTATCCTGGATATTAAATCACCCTTAAATATGAAGGATGTTCAATGGTTAACCGGGCGAGTAGCAGCATTAAACAGATTTATTTCAAGATCCTCGGAAAAATGCAAGGAATTTTATGATATCCTGAAGAAGAATAAGAAGTTCGAATGGGGACTGAAGCATGAAGCAGCCTTGCAGGATTTGAAGCAGTGTCTTTCAACTGCACCCCTATTGATGAAGCCTGAGGATGGTGAACCATTATCCCTGTATCTTGCAGTATCAGGGAATGCAGTAAGTGCTGTCCTTGTAAAGGATCATGAAGGTCAGAAGTATCCTGTTTATTATGTTAGTAAAAGTTTATTAGATGCTGAAACTAGGTATTCTCACTTAGAGAAATTGATATTAGCCCTAGTTATGGCGTCAACAAAACTTAGACATTATTTTGAAACACATAGGATTCATGTTAAAACCAACTATCCTGTTAAAAATGTGCTTAGGAAACCAGAGATGTCAGGTAGGATGGCTAAATGGTCAGTGAAGTTGAGTGCCTTTGATCTAGTATATGAGCCTAGAAATGCCATAAAGTCTCAGGCTTTAGCTGACTTTGTGGCTGATTTCAGTAGTGATATCCAAAATGAAGTAGACCTAGAAGTACAACAGCTAGGAGAAAACTTAGAATCCTGGACGTTATATACTGATGGTGCGTCTAATGTAAGAGGTGTAGGTTTGGGTATACTACTAAAATCGCCACAGGGGGACATATTACCCCAGGCTATTAGATGTGAGTTTCCTGCCACTAATAATGAAGCAGAATATGAAGCCTTAATTGCAGGATTAGAATTGGCTAAAAGTATGAATATCAAGAGTTTGCAAGTATATGTTGATTCTTTGTTAATTACTAGTCATTTTAATGGATCATATGCAGTTAAAGGTGAGAAGTTACTCGAGTATCTCGAAATTCTCAAAAAATTAGCAGGATATTTCGATATTTTTACACTTGAACAGGTACCAAGAGAGGATAATGCTGAAGCTGATGCCTTGGCAAATCTGGGATCATCAGTCGGGATACCGGAAGGGACCCGAATACCAATATTACATATCCTATATCCTGCTACGGATCCTCAGCATAAGGAAGTAGTAAGTGTTCGGGATCCTGATGATGAACATCCTGAGGAGGATCCTAAGTCTTGGATGGCTCCAGTCATAAGATATCTTAAAGAATGACACATCCCAAAGGATGAAATTCCTAAGGCCTTTAGAATGAAGGTATCACGATTCACTATTATAAATAATGTTTTGTATAAGAAATCCCTTGCAGGACCATATCTGGGGTGCTTGGAAGATCCCGAAACCAAAGAAGTGCTTCAGGATATACATGAGGGGGATTGTGGTAACCATACTGGGGGCAGGTCGTTATTCTCAAAGGTGTTAAGAACAGGATATTATTGGGCGACGATGAGAAAAGATGCTGCAGAATATGCTCGAAGATGTGATGCTTGTCAAAGACACAGTAATATATTACATCAGCCGGCTGAGCCACTTTATCCTATAGCTTCCCCTTGGCCATTCTTGAAGTGGGGAATGGATATAGTAGGAAAGTTGCTAAAGGCTCTAGGAGGAAAGGTCTTCATCTTGGCAATGACTGATTACTTCTCTAAGTGGGTCGAAGCTGAAGCATTTGTTCAAGTTAGAGATCAAGAAGTGGTATCCTTCATAAAAAGGAATGTCCTGACAAGATTTGGGGTACCAGCTGAGATAATTTGTGACAATGGATCTCAGTTTATAAGTAAGAGGACTACTGACTTTTGCAAGAGTTGGGGAATCAAAATGATCACATCCACACTGGTACATCCTCAAGCAAATGGACAAGCAGAATCCTCAAACAAGATAATTGTCAACAACCTGAAAAAGAGACTAGGAGCTAAAAAAGGAAGATGGTGTCACACCCCGATATTTCCACGTATTACTGGTGGGCCCGGTGGGGAGTATCGTGACGTAGTTAATATCATCATAGTCAAACAACACAATATATAAATGCACAGCGGAAGCAAAAGATAGAATCATTTCAACTTTAATAAATTGTAATATCAAGTATCACAAATAGTCGAAACAGATCCACAGGCGGATCAAAATAAAAAGGAAACATTGTTCAACAGTTTTATGACATCCAAGCTTGCGAGACTTATTGTGGACGCTAGGAGAAAGCCAGCCTAGTTCGAGTAGTACCTGCACTTAACCTTTTTGGGAAAATACGCCAGTTTACACTGGTAAATACAATTTAACTGACTCATTTTGAAAAGTTTAATAAAATTGATTTGAATGCACGTGGCACAAAACTTTTTATTACTTGGGATAATTATTTGAATATAATCTTGTAAAAGAATTACATGTTCCTTATGCGTTCAGTAGCCCGATCCGTGGACCGGGTTAAAGATTAATAGACACACCACATCATTTATTTATGCACTGACGGGTGTACGCCTACACCCCGTGCTCAGGTCGTGGCCATTTCGTAAAATGATGCCAAGGATATCCGGGACATGGTCATTAACCCCCCAAAGGCTTTAAGCAAACAAAACATTTCCAAACAGAGCATATGAATGGTTTAACCTCTATTCGATTAAAGATTCAATGCCCGACCAAGCGGTATTTTATATACCATACCCCAAGCCCGTATAGGGAAAATAAGTTAAAAGTATTTACCTTTGCAAGTATAAATCGCAAATAGCAAATGCGGGTAGCTTTTACCGGGTCTCCTATTCTGGAACAAAGGTTTATAATAACCTATTAGATTTCTAACGGGTCTTTAATTAAGCTTAAGCTTAGACCGGTTAGGCTTAAAGGAAGATACGGTTCAAACGCGTGTATAAGCAAAGAATGGAATGGAATGTGATTTAGACCCGACAAGTTTGAAGACTTGTATAATATGGGTAAACTAAACACATTCTGGATTTTGGGAAAAAATGATAAGGTTTGACCCGTTTCGGTCAATTTATGCAAATTAGTTACATAAACCGAACCGAACGCGAAGGATGCGTAACGGGTAACCATAAGAGCCATATACAGGTTTCCTAAGTTAATATGCGTTAAATATGTTGGGACATCAGTAAGATATCTTCTATTATGCCCGAAATGGATTTAAACTCAAACTATGCCTCGTAAGGGCATTTTGGTCATTTAAAAGGTTATAAAAGACTTTAATTAGTAATCTGAGTTACAGGTCTGATTTATTTAATAAATATACTTAATTTAATAAGTTATAATAGTAGGGTACTAGATATATGTGAAATTTATCATTTAAAACCAAACTATGCATCTTAGGGGTATTTTGGTAATTTCACATAGGCTAAAAAGGTCAAAACGGGAATCTGAGTTAAACAACTTTTTCTTACTGTTAAAATATTATAATTTACCTAAAATATCAGTAGGTATCAAACCTTACATGTTTAAAATAGTTTTAGTACAAACTATGCGTTAAAACGCATAAAAAGGCGATTAGGAGCCATTTCCGGGTTCTATATAGAAAGCTGATATTTTTTATATTTCCAGAAGGTTTAAAATAATTTATTTATCACATAAAATCAGTAGCAAAAGGTTTGGGCTCAAAAAGATATGTAAAACTCATTTTATAGCCCAAAAGGGCAAAACCGACAATAACCGATTTAAAACTACAGCCCTATGTTATGCTCAGCCTAAAATTAATTAAAAATCTTCAAAAATCCCAAAATATTATATTATATCAGTGGGTAAAAAGTTTGATATCAAAAAGTGGGTTTAAATAGGCTATATGCTAATTACGCCGTTTAATTAACAAAAAGCTTTCTAATTACGCTATTGAGTATAACTCTTAATCTAGACCTCAAACTGATGTCAAATTTTGGGTACAAGTTTATAAATCAGTAATTAAGGTTTCTACTCTTTTACATTTTCAAAAATCACGTTTTAAGGTCAAAAGGGCATAATAGTCAACATTTAGGCACTTAACGAAAACAAGCATATGAATCGGATAACTATTGAACCAAGTTGTATAATCTCAGAGAGTTATACTTATATAAAAACCTGGTCCAAATAAGGCTCTAAGGCATTTCTAAAACATGCTTAAATGGGTCAGAACTGAAAGTCAAAGCGAAAGTCAAACTATGCGACTTTCGGTCCCGATCCGAGTCTAAACTGAAAATTGTCGGGTTGAACATGTTTAGACATGTTCTTACATTAATTACCAATTTATATTAGTGATCAAACAGGTTGCATGTCTCCTACATTGCTAATTATGTATTAATTTGAAAATAAGTATTATGTTGACTTTTTAAAGTTAGCTTTGACCCGACAATTGACCTAGTTAGAGTGGGAATCAGAGAGTACCCTTTTAAGGGTTTATTACCCACATAAATACCTACTTATAGGTACTTTTAATTCGAGATTTGACTGAACAAAAATTAATTAATCTCGAAGTCAAACTTTAATTACGACGGTTTGACTTTTAGCTAATTAACTAAGCTAAACTGAATTAGGAAGGGTTAAGGACACTTACAAAGGTCCTATGCACGATTAGGGATCACTAGGAAGCTTGTTGTTGATCAGAGGAGCTCCAGAAATGAAGTTGCAAGTGAATGAACAAAGTGTTGCAACTAAGTGGGTTCTTATATAGTTCTTTTGATCATCTAGGATCATGCCAAGGAGGTCTATGAGTGTTTCCAGATCAAGACAAGTGCCCCCTATGCATGAAATACCATTGGGGCAGCCCCTGGTATGCCAAACAAACATTTAAAGTCGGTTTCAAAGCTAAAACAGGCAGCTGTGCGCAGATTCTGCACTAGCAGATTGTACGCGGGCCGCGAAGGGTCCCTCGCGGGGCGTCTAAAACCGGTGCAACAGGCCAAACAAGTTTCATATTTTGCAATTCAGCCCCTGGTCCTTTCTAACGTGGTTTTAAGTGTTTTTCTTGCACTTTTGGCCCTCTAACCTTGCTTTTAAGGGCTCCATGACATGTCTAAATATTGACAAGTCCTTGGTTAACCTTGTGATCACCCGAAAAGTCATAATTTTCAACGTTTACGCTTTTAACCCCTCGTATACGAATTTGATCATAACTTTCTCATACGATAACGAAACTTGGTGAAATTTTTACCACATATTCTAGTGAGTATAATGTATCGTTACAAAGCTTCGGGTTTGCTAAAAGGTCATTCAGAGGTACACTTTCAACATGTTGACACATTTAACCCCTATAGTTTGTAATCTCTCACTTTCTTCCATGATTTGCTTCGTATGATCCATGATTTATTCGTTTAAGGGTATAAACATCGTGTAGGGTTATTGTAGGGCATATTTATCCATTGTTGACACTTTGAACCCTTATATTCATATACTTTCTTTGTTTGTCAACTTTAGTCCTTCAAAGATAATCTTTTACACGTTAAAGCTTATGACACGTGTCAATACATTATTGGACATAAAATTAAGAGGTGTTACAGATGGGCAGAAGAACTACCCTTTGTTTTATGGGCTGATAGAACGACGGTGAAAAGTGCAACTGGTCAAACCCCATTTTCCCTCGTATTTGGAGCAGAAGCGGTAATCCCAACGGAAATGGTGATACCAACAGCAAGATCTAACCTCCGGGATCCTGAGCAGAATCCTGAAGTCCTTTGCCAGGAATTGGATACGATTGATGAGACAAGAAACGCAGCAAGGCTAAGGATGGCAGCATATCAACAGAGGATATCTAAAGCGTATAACAAGAATATAAGGACTAGAAGGTTCCAGGTTGGAGATTAGGTATTGAGAAAGGCTTTTCAGAATACTACTAATCCTGTTGATGGAAAGTTGGCTCTGAAATGGGAAGGACCCTATGAGATTGAATCAGAATCCAGAAAAGGAGCATACCGACTCAAGAATATGGAGGGGGATATGCTACCAAGATCCTGGAATGCTATACATCTAAAGCTCTATTTCAAGTGAGTTTGGAATTTAAATTCTAACTCAGGATAGTATGGATTCTATTTCTTTTAATATCTTTTTAATATTATTTATTATGAACCTATTACTGACCTAAGCATCGGAGGGGTGTTAGCCACCTTAGCTTACAATTGTTTTGCAGTATATGCTTCGGGATATAGCTCCAGGATACACATTCAGGATACTTCGAAAGATTAGAGGATTGGCCCCCTCTCTCACGTTTAAGGGATCCTGATCCCATCACAGGTTTAAATGTATTCACCTTTCCCTCGAATTGGGTTTAAACACCCCGCCTGGAGCGCAAGTTATCCAGGAATAGTTCAAGATAGCGGGACCAGTCCATGTAAAAGTGGCTGACAATTTCGTTATTGTTGGCTATATCCTGGATCCTAAAGGTATATGAGGATTGATCACCCTCTCTCACGAAAGGGTATTTTCATACTCTCTAAGGTTTAAAGGTCATCACCTTTCTAAGTCTTGGAGTTTATACACTCCCGCCTGTAGCGCATGAAAATATGGGTTTATCCCCAGGATACTTATGGGATTTTCCCCAGGGAACTAAGGATTTATCTCCAGTATATTTTTGGGTTTTACCCCTGTAACATAAGAACTGTTCAGACGACTGAAACTAATGTTCAAAAAATTTCTAAGTGTTCAAAGACTTCATGCACAGGGGACATTCCTCCTAAGACGATTGTGTAAAGCTCAAAAGATCAAATTTGAACCTAGTATGCTAAATATCTCAGACTGGGGACATCTTAGTGGAAGAAGTTGCAAAAGGATTGAAGTTCGATACTAGGGTTATACTCTATTCTTGGTATGATCTTTCCTTTGTGAACTTTACATAAGTTGTTTGAACTTTTGAAACTATGTTTAAGGCTTAAATATCCTGATTAGGATATATCCTTAGGATATATTCTCAAAATGTGTTTTCGGGATTTGTTTCAGGATATTTGATTGGAATGTTTGGGGTATAATACTTGGGTTGAAAATTAATACTTTGGTCAAGCAAGTAGTATCAAAACGGATTTTGAAAAATAAACTGTCCTTTATTCTTTAAAGACTTTATCTAAATTCTTTGAATTTTGAAAAACCCTATTTGACGAAAGTCTTCGTAGGATGCCGTCGAGTATGTTGATCAAGATATTTTCAAAAAATAACTTTGCAAAGTTGAAATCTAAACTAAGCAATGCATGACAAAAATTAAAACGACACCAAATAAGTCAGAAGGTGATTATATTATTAACATGTCAAAAGTTGTGCTTTTGGTTTCACCTCAAACCGAGGCCCATCCACCAAAAGCACGATTAGTTCTTTACCTTATTTACCTAACAGTTGAAGGTTTCGTCTCAAACCGAGACCCATCCGCCTCCAACTGTTATATTGTTCAAAACAGGTTATACTAATTGATGACCAAGGGCTTCATCCTGAAACCCAGGACCCATCCACCTTTGGTCATCATATTATCTTAGTGCAGGAAATGTAAATTGTTCAGAGACATGAAAAGTAAATTGTTCAAACAAACCATGACCATCAGACTTAAAAAAGTGGGATCCGGCCTAGGCACATACATCCATCATTGCCCACTTCACTGCTTTTAAGGGGCAGCACCCTCTTCCATCATGACTACTTCAGTAAAATCTTCTCCGGCATCCCATCCAGCATCCTCTCCAGCGTTCGTTCCAGCATCGCCACCAGCATCCTATGAAGCACCAGCATCATCTACCTTCTCGGTCACCTTAGCGGGCTCCTCTGCAGCAGGCTTTGAAGGGGGCTCCACAGGGTTACCACCAAGATCCTTCAATTTCATCTCCCAAGCTTTGATATTCCACGAAGGGCATTCAACGCCCAAGGCCGTAGCCTCGTAGGCCATTTTCAGCCTGGCCTGGAGGAGGGAGATGACAATTGAATTCTTGAGGCCTTCCCGGTATGAAGCCATGTCCTGCTCATGTTGAACTTGAGCGGCATTGGACTTAGCTTGGGCCTCCTGGGTGATCTTCTGGATGGCAGACTGATGCTCTTGGACCATTGCCTTGTATTTAGCCTCGTAATGCTCTGATTTGGTGGTGGCAATTGCTGCTTGATCTGCAATGGTGGCTTCGGCCTTTTTCAGCTTATTCTCTAGCATGACGTTTGTGCCACATGCGTCTTCATAAAGGAATACCAGACGTTCAAGACCCTGCAAAATAAGAGAACAGGTATTAGCCTTGATAAACATTTATAACCAGCATATGGTGCAAGATATAGGTCAAGGATACTAACCTGGTTGAGGAAGCTGGTCATGAATTTGCTGGATTCTGTGAGCCCATAATTCTCAAACGGGAACACGTGGGGGGTAGCAGGGTAATCTGCTTCCTTCCTCTTTCGGGAGCTGGAGGCCCGGGTTCGGGATGCTGGGGGAGCTTTGGGAGCAGTAGCAGTCTTCGAACCGGTAGACTTTGGTGTGGCAGCTGTCTTCGGATTGGATTCTTGCTTGGCAGGTGCGAGGCTAGAGTAACTATCCAACTCGTCGAGTTGGAAGCCTTCGAGGTTGATAACCGGCACTGCATAAGGGAAGATACTTTCAAACTTGTTATACCTCTAAAATATAATCGGTTTAATAGATAAAAATAATTTCTGAAAATATACTTACCAGACATGTTGGAACTTGATCTTTGACTTGGACTTGTGAGTAGCAGGGTAAAACTCCTTTCACTTTCCGGAAGCTTGTAGATTTCTTTTATTCTTCCTTCCAATTCGGCATTTGGGGGAGCTAATTCCTTGAAGTTTGCTGCAAAAAATAAACATATCAGGATATCAGTTCAAGATGTAGTCTCAGGATATGATTAGGGATATTCCTAAAACCCTAAATTCTACCAGAAGTCAACCATCTCTTAGGAAGGTCAAAACCCCTGTCAATGGAGTCCCTTTTCACAAAAAAGAATTTTCTTGTCCACTTATTCTTGTTCTTGGTAGCCTTAAGAATAAGAGGATCTTTGGAGATAGAAAATAGAAGGAACCGGCTGGAACCATGGGATCTTAAACGATAGGCCATCAGAAGATCTTCAATGCACAAGTTGGGCATGTGACGAGCCTTAATCCGCTCCAAGGTAACTAATACGCGCCAAACCATGGGCATGGTTTGGGCGAAGCTAAGGCCAGTAAGCTCGAAGAAACGAGATATAAAGGGTGAAAATGGATACTGAAGCCCTATGGAGAAAGGATAGGAAAAAAAAGCATACCCACTCGTCGGAACAAAAATCCGATCGGACCTCTCGGCCGAATGGACGGAAGATCGTCCCGGCAGGAAAGGCACCGGAAGCTCGTAAAGCCGCGATATCGGCATTGTCGAATGAACACACCTCTTTTGAGGGTTCTTTAAGCAGGTTTTGCTTGTGAAAGGGGGGAACGGAATCCGCCATCTGGGATCTATGCGAGTAGCCATGGAGATTCTCGACCAAAGAATAAGTGATCTAAACAAGGAAAACAGGGAAGGGAGATAGAGAAAATACCTGAAGTTTGCTTGAGGATAGAGATGATCATAATGAGGAATCCCTCGGCTAATATAGGCTGGATATAGGGGGTAAAGAGTAAATGTCGCATTGGAAGTTGCACAATGTCACCTCAACCGTCATTTCGTTTTAATTGCCTCGGTTTACGAGATAAGGTTTAAAATATATCCATTGGAATTGGTATACCAACATATATATTTTGGGGACAATTGTTATGGGACATTTTCTGCATATATGTCCTGACTAATATTCTGGCTTTGATTGTTTATTTGTGATCAGGATACCGGATCAGGATATTGGTAACATCCTGGTACGACATCCTGGTAGTAACTGATTTAACCACGTGCAGATTAGAAGGTGCAAGTCTCTAACGTTCAAGTGGACTTCTTCCCCTCAAGACTCGGGCAAATCAGTTAGCTTGTAGACGTTGAACCCGAAAGACCAGGACTGCAACATTCGTATGGGGAATATCCCCCAAATCCCGGAATAATAGGATATTTAGTTAGTTTCCTTTTACTATAAATAGATTGATCGGATCAGATTAAGGCACACACTCTTACGCACACTTTTACTCTCCTATTGCAAACAATCACTACACTCAAACACTTGTACTTGAATTACATTGTAACACCTAGTTGATACGCATCATATCCTGCACTGTATCCTGATATTTGAAGTAATAGAAGAACAAGGCAGCTGCGATTGTCAGCTCCCGAGGTTTTGTGCCGGCGATCTAGATAGATCAAGGGCTTTCCTCGTACATCCTGTGTCACACTTTACATTTTCGCTCATTGTTTGATCATAGATACAGCTCTATATCCTGAGTCGTATCCTAAAACTGTTTTTGCAAATAACTTTACTAGAATATTTTCAACACACGTTTTAAGCACACTACCTCACTTAACTAATTTAATCACTTAATTGCTTCGGTAATTTTTGAACAAAACAAAAAGTATCTGACATAACGGCATCCCTGGCGTATTTTGTAGTAAATAGGCTAGATACGTAAAAGATGGAAATAAACCTAGGGGACGGACATATAAAAATCAATAAAGAAGACGACGCCATATAAAGTGGTAAGTATGAATTTAATTAACATATTTATGTTTTACAGTTGGTAACATAGTGGAATGTGATTTTAAACGCAGAAAGATATTTTCACCAAATATTTGAAATCAGTGAATCATCCGAAATGTTGGGAATTTGAAGGATTAATACGGAAAAGGTTGGAAATAGAATGGGTGACAGTAGGCAATAGTGTTGATTGTGGGGTGTTTGTTGTGCAACACATGGAGACTTGGTTTGAAGAAATAGACTTAAAATGGGATAGTGGGTTTCCGCTTGCTCACACGCCAAAAAAGGCGTGTCTGACCAGGTTAAGGAAAAAGTATGATGTGAAGATTGTGTGTTCCCATGCTAACACACGCCGCGATGAAGTAATAGCTGAAGCGGTTGCATACACCGTGGCGAATAGGCTTCATGACTAAAATGTTGAATGCAGACAGTAGTAGTAATGACTATGTGTTTTTTTTATTTTCTGATATGTGCGTACGTGATGTGGTTAGGATTTTTGTTGTTCTTTATTTTCCGATATGTGCGTACAATAGTAGTCGCTCTTAATACTGTATATTATAACAATGTGTCTTTTGTATAAATGGAATGCACTCGCTAGTATTTTTTACTAATCAAATCTTTTTAAAACATGTTTCAGTGATAGTGATTTACTGTGAAGAAAAGGAAAAGTGCCGCGTAGCACTCCAGCTTAAATCACTACAAAAAAAAGGTCATCTAGTGGCACACATTTTTAATAGCATTTAGGTTTTGTGCCACTAATTTTTGTTTTTAATGGCACTTTAGATATTTAACACTTACATTTAGTGACATTCAACTTTTATGTTACTAATTAAGGCTTTTAGTGGCATTTTGCATATGCCACCAAAATTTTCTATATATTTTAATGGCACTTTGCCGGTGCCACAAAAAAATTTGAACAACTCGTTTAAAATTTTCATCATTTCCCTCTTTGAAACCTAAAAATTTCCCTAATAACTTATTCTTCTCTTTCACCAAATAAATAATATATGTGTGTGTGTGTATGCGATAAATAAATAATATAATGTGTTAAAATTAACATTATTATAACTAATCATGTAAAATAAAAACCGAAAAAACAAAAATATAAAAGATTTTTTTTATCTAAATAGTTAAACGTGTTAACGGCTCAACCCGAACCCGACCCGATTTTTTAAAAGGGTCGTGTTAGTCGACCCAAACCTGTTTTTTTCGTGTCGGGTTAACGGGTCATGTCAAGAATTGCCACCCCTAGTATACATGTTAGTGTTTCTTTTAAATTAAAGAAAAAAAATAAAATTTAACTTATAGAGAGGAAATGTTGCCTCTCAATATGTCAAAAATATTTTTTAATGTTAACTAACGACATGTGGTTTTTATATATCAAAAGTAATTTATTTTAAAAAGTAATTTACCTTTGGTTTCTATAGGATTCCCCCTTTTCCCAAATTTATGAGCGCCATTTCCTCTCTTCAAGGGTTTCCCTCTTTCACTTGCCCATTTCCCCCCACAACCCTTTACCACCGCTCCCTACCGCATTCCAACCACCTCCTCTTTTTCTCCTTAACCTACATCAGTGTTAATATTAAGGGAGTATTCCACTTCCTGATCTGTGTATGTTTGCTAAAGGCTTTGGTTATACATACATCCCCCTCAATTTATCCACACATCCCCTAACCCTATACACCCCTCATTGCCCTATACGTTTACTTTTTGGTTACTTTTTCACACATCCTATTATTTGTCAATGATTGGGTGTCAGCCAATGATTGCCCAATCATTGGCTCTTTTGTGTGGAGTAAATTTGAAGGGTATGGAGGGTTTTCAAGTGGGTGAAATATTATTTAAAAAAAAACTTTATATATATATTTTTTTTAAACTGTTGTTAAAATAAA
The DNA here is from genome assembly GCA_030545235.1 of Helianthus tuberosus. NCBI lineage: Eukaryota > Viridiplantae > Streptophyta > Magnoliopsida > Asterales > Asteraceae > Helianthus > Helianthus tuberosus. Next base: position 159,651,664 of record CM060444.1, read on the forward strand.
AAAAATAAACATATATATTTATTATTATTTATTGTTATAAAAGGAAGGTATATAAATGTCATTTTTTTATTTAATATATTTAGAAAAATGGAAACATTTTTATTTATTAATTATTATTATAAAACGTCAACATTTTTTTAATTAGTACTATAAAACTTCTACATTTTTTATCAAGTGTTAGTATAAAACGTCAACATTTTTTTTAATTAGTATTATAAAACGTCAACATTTTTTTTAGTTAGTATTATAAAACTTCTACATTTTTTATCAAGTGTTAGTATAAAACGTCAACATTTTTTTAATTAGTATTATAAAACTTCTACATTTTTTTATCAAGTGTTATTATAAAACGTCAAATTCTCTATAATCCATAACGCAAATGTAAGTGAACATTGTTTGATAAAATAACACAAAAACACAACACTTTCATACAAAATGTAATACAATACATAGCCGAAACCCTAAACCCTACACACTAAATCGCTAACTATTACATATTATTACTTAGATTCACACGAACCCGTTGTGTATCTGAATCAGGTTCTCAAACAAACCGTGAAATTGAACAGTTTCTTCGTACAACTGTGGCTAATGAAAATGCAAGAAAAATATAATGAAGAAGTTGATTCTCGATTTGATGAACCTGTTCTTATGACAAACCCTTCATCAATTGAGATTTTAAATACAAGGCAATGTCGTGAGTTGGGAATAGAATCGGTTAGTTCATCACGAGTCTGAACCGGCTTTTAAACCGGACGGAATCTACGAAGAAACTGTTCGATTTCACGGTTTGTTTGAGAACCTGATTCAGATACACAACGGTCTCTTTGCTTCGTCCACTAGAACTATTTGTGTATGCATTCTTTTGGTTGTTAACTACCAAAAGAATGCATACACAAATAGTTCTAGTGGACGAAGCAAAGAGACCGTTGTGTATCCGAATCAGGTTCTCAAACAAACCGTGAAATCGAACAGTTTCTTCGTAGATTCCGTCCGGTTTAAAAGCCGGTTCAGACTCGTGATGGTATATGGTGGTCACGGAACTACCGGGCGTCGGTAGATGCCGATGACGGAACTACCGCGCGTCGGTAGATGCTATCAATAGTGCACCCGGAATCGATAATATGAGAGTTCCGTGCTATTTGCACGGTAACATCTGACAATGTCGGAGTTCCGGGTGACTTGGCAATTGATGTTGGATGATTCATCCCCCACTGCCAAGCACCTCACCCTAGACCGACGTCCCGGCACATGAATCTGAAATATGAGCTCAGGTACTCGTTTGAATCTGAAATATGAACGCAGTGCACTTCTCCATAAGAATTACGTTTCCACCACCGTCAAAACACCGACTTTCGATATCCTGTTAAAAACATAGAATTATAGTGTTAGACTCCATATTAGAAATTATATTGTAAAATATAATAAACAAACAACACCACCACCAACACAACCACCACCACCACACCCGACCACCCACCACCATAGCCGACCACCCACTACCACCATAGCCGACCATCACCACCAGTCGGCCGCCCAGCACCGCCCACCACCCACAACCTAACCACCACCAAAACCACCATCCCAACTCCCACAACACACCACCACCACCACCACCACCACAACCTACCACCTCAACCTACCACCTCAACAACCACCACAGCCTACCACCCACAACACAACGCCACCTCATCACCGTCAACCACCTCAACCACCACAACCCACCACCTCACCACCGTCAACCTTAACAAACCAACAACACAGCCCACCACCCACAAACACCACAGGCTACCACCCACAACACAACACAACACAACACAACACAACACAACACAACACAACACAACACAACACAACACAACACAACACAACACAACACAACACAACACAACACAACACCACCACAGCCACCACCGTCAACCACCACAACCCACCACCTCAACCACCACAGCCCACCACCTCACTACCGTCAATCTTAACAAACCAACACCACAGCCACAGCCACCGTCAACCACCACCTAACCACCCACAAACACCACAGCCCACCACCCACAAAACAACACAACCACAACCGTCAACCACAAAAACCCACCACATCAACACCAATATACCCGACCAAAATAAACCACAAAAATCAGAGAAAAAATGAAAATTAAACATAAAAATACGGAATACGAACTAACCTTAAATACTCCGAGCGTATGAAGAGATACGAGAGCGATAACAATACGAGAGACAAAGAATCCGTGCGTGTGTGTGTACTTCCGGATCTTCATCGTGTGGTCCAACGTTGTCTCGTGTGGTCCAAGACCTTTTTGGGTATATAGTTGGGTGTATATACGTCAAAGAGCAGGCTCCTTGCTAAATAAGTCTAACAAAAAAAACATATACGGCCCTCATTGATCTATATGATGCGTATGTATTTACTTTTTGAAAAAGTTGTCAGTCTATACCGCCCTCATTGATCTATAAGGGGCTTATGAATTTAATTTTTCTGAAAAGGGGTTAGCGTATACGACCGTATAGGTCAATGTGAGGCATATACACCACCTAACTTTTTTTTATACGGACCTCATAGCACTATGTGAGGCATATGTATTTACTTTTTCTGAAAAAGTGGTTAGATTTTGTACTTTATACGCTTCTCATTGTGCTATGAGCGGCGTATTGAGTCTTTTTTTTTCTAAACAAATACTATTACGTACGAGAAAGTGTAATCCATATCCATCTTGACATTCACAATGGTTATTTGTAGATGTGGAAGGCAAGCTTGGATAAAAACATCTTGGACGGATATTAATCCCGGGCGTCAATTTTACACATGCTCTCAATTGGTATGTACTTTAAGCACTACTACCTCCGGCCCATTAAAATTGTCATATTTTTTAATTTTCAAAGTCTTTAATGGGACGTATTTTTTACACTTAGAAACACTAATTTGCCTTTGGTTTCAGCGTTCTCGGTGCAAATTCTTTGCGTGGATCGACCCTCCCATGTGTCCTCGGGCAGTTCAAGTCATCCGAGGTTTGCTGGATACGAAAGCAGTACTTGAAGACGAAGTCAAGCAATTGAAAGAGGAGGTTCGAATGTATAAAGAGCAAGTAGCAGAAATGGAAAATAAAAATTCAAGGGTCGTTCGTAAGAGGGACACCTGTTTGATAATCTGTTGGATTTTGTTTTTTTTTTTTTGTCCGTATTTGTATTTGTCGTTAGCCGTATTTAAGTTTATGCAACTTATGTAAACGAATGTAATGACTCTCGTATTTTGGTGATTTAGCGGAATGTTATGTCTTGAGAGTTTATGCAACTTATAATAATAAAACATATGCACATTTAAAAAAACGATGTTATATCTAGTCCCGGCAAACGGGTCGGGTAGGGTTTTTGACCCATGACGATATTTTATGAAATGAATTTTGTGTATTATAAAATGTCAAATTTTTTATTTATCAATTATTATTATGTCTTTAATTATTTTTCACTTGTCATTTATTAACCATAACGCAATAAATACACGAAACATCGTTTTATATTAATACACAAAACATGTCATTTTAATACAAAATGTAACGACAAAACCCTGAACCCTAAACCCTAAATCGCTAACTGTTACATATTATTAAATTCTTGCAAACTGTATCGGTTATTCAGATCTCTATTCGGTCACCATATTGTTGCTATCAAGTTTAAGGATGCGTTCCACGGTAAATGTGCTTTCCGCTTCCCCATTACCACATGAAGAACCTCCGACCTGATCTGGCGCTCCCTCGTTGCAGAAGAATTCTCAGTAACCGGTTCCACAGCATGAAGAACCAATCCATACAGAAGGAGTTATCCCTCGAGGTTGCTGTCGCAGAAGCATTGTAGTTGGTGGAGATTCGAGGACATTCCAGTTAACCCTCATAGTCACCGGTAAATATCTACTTCCACCGTCACAGATTGTGAGTGCAGAAGCATTGCCGTTGGTGGACGTTCCGGTGCATGAATCTGGAATATGAACGCAGTTAAGCGTTTGAATCTGAAATACGAATGCAGTTTACTTCTTCATAAGGATTACGCTACCATCACCGTCAAAACACCGACTTTCGATATCCTGTTAATAAAACATACAATTATAGCATTAGACCCGACATCCGAAAATATATTGTTAAAAATAATAAATATAATAATAAAAATAACATATGCACATTTAAAAAAAATGATGATATAAGTCTAGACCCGACAAACGTGTCAGGCCGGGAGTCGGGTAGGGTTACGCTACCACCACCACCACCACCACAGCCGTCAATCACCACCGCCGTCATTCCCCACCACAGTCAATCCCCCACCTTCGCCAATCCCCACCGCCACCAATCCCCCACAGCCGTCAATCCCCCACCACCGTCAAACCCAACACCACCACAAATGGCGGAAATAAAATCAAAAAATAAAAAAAGGTTGAAGATTAAGCAATAAAATTTGGAATACAAACTAACCTTCATCGTGTGGTCCAGAGTTTGTCTTGTGAAAATCGTGTGGTCCAGAGCGTTTGTGTGTGTGTTCTTGGTGTTTTAGTGTGTGAGTTTTCAAATTTTAGATCTAGTTTACCCCTTTATTGAAGTTGTGAAAGTGCTTGTGTTCAATGAGAGCTGTATGGTTCAATGAGCACCTTATAGGAGTTGTTGGGTTTGAAGACGAAGTTAAAGCGTATGAAGTGTATAAAGGATATATTATAACCAATTTATCAGCTCCTGTACAGGAGGATAAACTGGTTAAGGCTTGTGTGTTCTATGAGAAATGTGCGAGTTTGAAACCCTGGGGAGGCCGGTCCGATACAGAAGGACCCCTCCCTTTTTTATTTGTGTAATTCTAATTTTTCAAATCCAAGTGTATAAAGGATAAACTATAACCAGTTTATCAGCTCCTGTACAGGAGGATAAACTGGTTAAGGCTTGTGTGTTCTATGTGAAATGTGCGAGTTCGAAACCCATGGGAGGCCGGTCTGATACAGAAGGACCCCTCCCTTTTTTATTTGTGTAATTCTAATTTTTCAAATCCAAGTGTATAAAGGATATACTAGAACCAGTTTATCAGCTCCTATACAGGAGGATAAACTGGTTAAGGCTTGTGTGGTCTATGCGAAGTGTGCAAGTTCGAAACCCATGGGAGGCCAGTCCGATACAGAAGGACCCCTCCCTTTTTATTTGTGTAATTCTAATTTTTCAAATCCAGTCCCTGAGGTTTGTTTTGCACAAGAACAGTCCATGCTCAGTTATTAAAAACTAACTGTAATTCTAGTTTTTCAAATCCAGTCCCTGAAATTCTTATAACCGTTTATACCCCTTCTGCACATGCTTAGCATTTTTAAAAAAGACCAATATACCCCTTCGTTATAAGAATCCCACTACCTATGGAACCCGGATTGAACAAGTAATGAACCTTATAAACATGACAATACAGCTGTAAAATCCAAAAAAACCAACATAGATGCTGATAATAAAATATTAAACTTGTTACCATCCATACATGCTGATAAAAGATTAAACGTTTATACAAAAACAACCGGGCATACAACTAAAGATAAATAACAAAAGAGGAATAAATATTTGTTCGTACAACCACATTAAACCCAAAATACAACCAAATGAAACAGATAAATACTACTCCTAAGCCATTTCCTCGTCACTGTCATCAGAACCACTATCATAACATGTCAACTGCATCTGCGTGTCAGACGGGCCTACCTGCGTGCCGGACGGGCCTGCCTGCGTGCCGGAAAGGCCTGCCTGCGTGCCGGACGGGTCGGCTTCCGAGCCAGACCCCGGGTACACTCGTGGTTGTGGCGGGTCTCGAACCGGCAACCCCACCTCGGTACGCCTATCAGCCTCGCTAGCCATCATCCACTCCATCGTATCCTCCATCCGGTCCATCCACCGATCCTGCAGCGCCAACCTCCCCATCACAGCCGTCTGACCTGCCACAAGCCTCTCGAGGAGACGCTGAGTGGACTGAGGTAACCTCACCGCATGATAGACGCACCGAGGATGCTGTGGCGGCTCCTGCGGATGCCCCTGCTCAACCTCAGGCTCGACGTCACCCTCTCCAATAGGCTCGTCAACAACATGAGGCATATCCACCTCCGCAGCCTCCAGCAGATGTTGATGTATAAACGGCTGGGCTACGAAAATCTGATCGTCTAAACCGACAAACCGATAACCAATGGCCGGAAACTTCACCGCCAAGTTCATCCCTCTCATCGTCCTAATACCCAAATACTCGAAAGGGGCAGGCGGTGGCAACTCACCGATGAATGGAAAATACCGACCGCAATGCTGGGCAATACGCATGATGAACGCCCCTCCGTGCAATCCGCCACGCTTCTGACGTCGGGAAAATGAGGCGAAATACTCTGCCAGGCAGCGATGGAGGGCGCACGGCATCCTCGTGAATAAACAGTAAAGATAGAACAGGTCGGTTTTCGTGACCCACTCGTTGCTTTTGCCACGCCCAGATATCGACGTGGCAATGCAACGGTGTATGTAGCGAACGAGTGGGTCAGGAATCAACGAGACACGGGCCTTATTACCGAAGGGTACATCACAGAGGGTGGGCCACCAAGCAAGCAACTGATAATCAGGCATAGATGTGATCGCGGTGGTATAAATATCCTGAACCAACTCCTCATCAGTGTAGAATCCGGTGGCCAAAGCAAACTGACGCATCGACATATTATTTCGCTCCCCGAATAAACAGAAAGTTACCTCAGCAGGGGGTGGTTCCACCATCGGATCATCCATATCTGAGTTAGGCTGCTCAACAGGCCGTGGTCGATAGATAAACATGGAGAGGAACTCCACCATCATAGGCCTATAAGAAGGCCCAGCCGCATAAAAAAACATACGATCCCACGGGTTATTTTCCCCGATTATACCCCAGGCCCTCTGCTCCTCGCCACACTCCCGTAACGCATCCCAACACAACGCCCTCTGCTGCCTCACTCTCATACCCAGAAATTTGGCAAAACGTCTGTATTCCGTACTGCGCTGGGGGAAGTCTAAAAAATCGTACTGCTCACAATTACCCCCGGCCATCGGATTGAATACCGGACCACCATTTGGTGCCTATTGTTCCTCATCTGATGACATATCTGCAACAATTAAAAGTTAATATTTTGTCAAAATATTAATAAAATTACGACAACCCACAACCACCACAGCCAACCCACAACCACCACAGCCAACCCACAACCACCGTCAAACCCTAACCCATAGATACAACCACCACCGTCCTAACCTTAACCACTCTAACAACCACCACCGTCCTAACCTAAACCACTCTAACAACCACCACTGTCAAACACCTCTACCGCCAAACACCACAACCAAAATATTTCAGAAAAACAAAAAAAAAAACTGTAAAAAAAAAACAATAACAAAAAGGAAAGATGAAGATGTTACTAACCTCTTGTGAAAATTCGCACCGTATGGTTCGATACGGGATAGAAATGGTATACGGGAGAGAGTTGTGTGTGTTTTTGGTGTTTTGGTGTGTGTGTGTTTGAATTGATTTTGATCTAGTTTTCCCTCTTTAGTGAGCTGAAAAGTTGTTTGTGTTGGTATACACTCCTCATTGGCCAATACGTGGCTTATAGATTGCTTACCAGCAACCGCTTATTGTGCTATGAGCGGCATATAGAGGCTGGTATACACCTCTCATTGCCCAATATGCTGCATATGATGCCTTTTTTTAATAAAAATAGTGATGTAAATAAGTGTTTTTACATTATAAAACAATGTAATTAACATTTTTTTATAAAATAAATGTTGCTTACACTATATTCAAAAGATAATAGAATGTAAATTAAAAAAAATAAACACATAATAATACGATTAAACAGTTTTACGTGTTACAACGAGAACCTACAACAAGTTAATAAAGTCTCTTCGAACACTTCTATTACTACGAAGTAACTTCTTACCCTGTGAAAGACGAGACATGTACATTGTCTCCCACTCCATAGCTTCAGTACTTCGATACATATTCCATAGTCCATTTGGTGGAGGCATCGGACCATCATCCGTTAACTTAACCATGATGAAATAGCCATCTTCCACATAGGCAATCGAAAGAACAGAATGGCCCTCCGCCGGACCATCAAACATGGGAAAGTATGTTTGACAAACACCATTGCTTAAATGTTGAACAACCACACCAAATTTTTGAGCCACCAACAATTCGGCGTATGGCAAGAACATCCAGCATGCCATTGGTGTAGGTTCCACGTGCAACCAGTTTATTGGTCGATATACTGTAGTGTAAAATTCCGGATCAAAAGAGTCAAGAATAGGCCACCACCGGGCTTTGTTAATGAACATCTCATCCAGTAGCTCTTGGCGGACCCACATCCAAGCATTCTGGTCCAACCCCAAACCCATAGCCACCGATCGAAACCCACAGTTACCGTCAGGCTGGGCATCTTCCATATGTGTTATGTATCTCCGATACATAGATGGAAGCCAGTCCTTAAAACGATCGATCATGTTTTTGTACCTCTAATTGGAAAATATATTGTGAAAATCTTTATCAGGGAAAATGTATGTATGGAAATACGTAGGATATTATATAGGTAAATGATTGTTGACGTACCTATCCCCCACCAACAGTGGAAAATCTTCATCTATAATTTCAACTGTCTTTTTAGCCTTATTTTTCTTTGAACGACTGCGTTGCACTACTGGCTTTTAAGCGTCCTCGTCCTTCTTTTGGCTTTTGGCTTTTGCTTCGGACTGGGTATCTTTACGTCTCGCAACCTCCTCCTTCTTTTTTTTGTTGTGCTTTAGAGGTTGGGCACCCCCGAGTATCTTGTTGTACCTCAGGCGGTTGATGGTCAGTCATACTTGGATTCACCACCTCCTTTATCTTCGACAACATACTTTTTAACACTATCGGTGGTTGCGCCTTCAGTTGTTGCATGACTCTGTCCATTTCGTCCCGAAAATTATTATCGTCTTCCTTAAGTTCTTCAGCATTGAAATCTAGTTTTGTCCAGAATTTGTCTACGACGGCAAGAGGATTTTTGCAATCTGTATTTTAAAAACAATAGTTAGAAATGAGGGGGGAGGGGTGGGTATTCATATGAAGTAGAATAAGCGGTTGAAGCCTGTTTTTATTACTTGTATTTTCCCACCACTCCATCTGACAAGCACATGGCAACCCACAACTCGTAAAAAGCTGGTGACCACAAGTCCCCCCTACTGCGAGCAACCTACGTATCTTTTTCTTCTCCACAAGCAACAAATCTAATGCTTTCAGGGAAACATTACCACGTAGGTTATCAAAGAATGATATCATGTGGTCCCCTATTTTCAAGGACCGGCTATCCTGAAAAGTGAGGTTTATTTCTATGCGTTGTGACTCTACAACTTTGTCAACAAGCCACACAAGTCTATGGAGCGAGCTGTTTGGCCCCTTAAGGTATCTCTTAAACTTAGCATGTTGGCTTTCAACTCTGTTGGTTGTATGTTGACCAAAGTTAGGGCTTGTGTTACTCCAGGCTGAAACAAACTTTTCTTTATAGGGTTGTAGCCAGACAATATACAAATAGTCCAAAACTCCTGAAAAAAAAAAACAGAATATAACGATTTGTAATGTTTGTATTGTAACACCCCGACCAAAGGCTGAAACAAACTTTTTCTGTTAAATTAACTATTTTTAAATAAATAATTAAACAAATAAAACTATGTAATTATTGGATTAAATTGGTTAAAAATCAAATTTTGGGAAAAATATCAATTGTATATTTTCGAACATCATTCTGATGTTAAAATAATTATATAAAAATTTTCAGGTTTTATAAAATTAGTTTACTATTTTAATGAATTTAATAAGATTAAAACTAACTTAATTCATAATAATTAGATAAAATCGGAAATAATTATAGTTTATATTTTTAGTAAATCAGGTTTGATGTATATGAGCTTATAAAAATGTTAGTTTTTATAAAAGTGATAAAAAAACGTAAAAATAAAATAAAAGGTGTGTGCCCGGTTGGATTTTAAGAAGTGTATAAAACAACTAATGTTAGGGTATCAATCAGCTCCTGTACAGGAGCATAAACTGGTAAAGAAGGGGCGCTTTTACACGAGTGGTCCGGGTTCGATCCTTGCTAAGGGGTGGGTTATACAAGAAACCCCCCTTTTTTGTTATTCTAATTAACATAGTTAACTAAGTTAAATTTTTTTAAAGGATTTCTTATTCAACATTTAACTCGGTTAAGATTTTAGAGTTAAAATAAGTTTCAAACAACGCAATTTCAACCCTTATACTTTAGATTTCAATAATTACATTTTATGCCCAATACTTTGTACTTTTAAATAATGTCAAAATAACCCCTAGACTATAACTTTCAATAAATTACAGTTTAGTCCCTAGACTTGGTTTTAACCATTTTTAAAGCAAGTTTGAAACAATGACAAACAACTCCCTCAACTTATAGTTTCATAAAATGTCAAAATAGTCCCCTATAGTTTGTAATATAATACGTACCTGATCTATGGTCGTTAGTCAGTCGCGTATATAGCCGCTCAAAGTTATAATTGTATAGCGTCTCAGTGGGAGAATTACACAATCGAGACCAAGAAAGCTTGAATATTTTCCATTATTCAGCCGTTGCAAATTTTTCCTTGGTGTGTTTTAGAATATTTTGTGAGATGTGCCACCTACATAGCGATTTGGATGCTTTTGGGAATACTTTATCGCAAGCATTCATCAAAGCTTTATCGCAATCTATTACTATCACGTGCGGTTCCATACCCTCTACCAACAATCCTTTGAGCTTCTGTAGGACCCACAAGAAGTTATCCTGTTTTTCTTTAGAGATAAAAGCATAAGCGACACAAAACGACTTGTGTGTCGATGTCACACCCACAATTTAAACAAACGGAAGTCTATACTCATTCGTTTTGTAAGTGGTATCAATCATCAACACATGTGGGAAAGCACGCCACATTATGTACGGGTACCGATGAACAAAAAAACCTCCTCGACCGCATTTGTTTCGGGATTCACCCGGGTGTGGTAAACATACCTTCCTTCATGCAACATTTGCTCCAATATCTGCATTGGAGTCCGATCACCGTACATTTTGACTTTAATCTTTTTTATCACGTTTTGTATGTCTCGTAGAATGCACATGCTCTGTGGGTTTTGTTTTCTTATGATTAAATGTATGTTCGTAGGCTCCATGTTTTGAATATAAAGTCTCTCTACCAATGATTCTTCGTCTGGGGTAAACCTTCTCGCAAACGCGTGACCCTCGAGAAATACCGCAGGCTCATGGTTATGATCCTTTTGCTTCACCACTAAGCTCCAATTGCCACTACTTGTGTCTAGTTTCCCTATCATTTTAAAAGGACACCCAATCTTTTTGCTACCAGAACGCCGAACTGTTGCTTTACTTTTGCATGTGCCTCCACGGTCGCATTGCAACCATATCTTCACTGTCCTTGTTGACGAATCTTCGCCTTTTGTTACCGTTCGTTGGGTCACAATGACGTAACATTTCGCAATTTCTGTTTTGTAAGCCCAATTTTTTAACTCGTGAAGTGTCGCAAATACCTGAAACAACGGTAATTTAAAACTATATTTGTTTAAAATCTAATAAACCTTATACATAACGAATAACACGTATACAAAATCAACACGCATACAAAATCAACATTGTCTAAAATCTAATAAAAAATATACATAACGAATAACACGTAAACAAAATCAACTTTGTCTAAATTCTAATACGCACCCTTCTAATAAACCTATACATAACGAATAACACGTATACAAAATCAAAATTGTCTAAAATTTAATAAACATTATACATAACGAATAACACGTAAGTGACGGTTATGTTATACCTTTCCTTGTTTTTTTGGGTCATTAGCACCATCGTCACCGCCACCACCATCGTCCCCGCCACCACCATCATCCCCGCCACCACCATCGTCCCAGCCACTACCATCGTCCCAGCCACCACCATCGTCCTCGTCTTGATCACTTTCCTCAAAGTGTGTAACACCTTTCTCGATTTCGTTATCGTCTTCCTCGAAGTCAAAAGCACCTTCCTCGGACTTTTTCTTGTGTTGTTTTTCCTGATGGGAATGGTAAGTCCCGTATGCGTGTTGTGGATATCTTTGAGCCACGTAAGATGGTCTCGCCTCCTCTACGACCTGAAACAACTTAATGGTTAGACTAAAATAACCAAAACGACAATATAAATTTTTTACCTGGTTCAAATCAGGCATCACGGGCCGCACACTCCCTTCATCACAACGACGCACGGAAACCACCTCCTCCTCACCTCGATCAACGCCGGGTAACCAAACGCTTTCGGAGACGTATGACTCATTCTACCTTTCACCAAAAAAATATCCAAAGTCCCAATTTGACATCGTGATTCGAATCTAATTTAACCAGACAGTTTATTTGAAAATTTTTATCATTTTCATCACTTTTTTGGGATTTTTGAACATTTGTATTACATGAATCCCGTAAGCTTGGGGTAAAGGGAAAAAATTCGAAACAATACGCAGCGTATAGGGCCATGAGCGCGTATATGCGGATCACCTTTTTAGTCTGAACTCAGCTGTCTTGTCAGCAATATACCTTAAATTCAGAGATTATAGTACCAATGAGCAGCGTATAAAGCAATGAGAGGCGTATAGGGTTTAGTGCTCCAACTACCACCTTTCTAATACACCGCTCATAGGGCAATGAGGGGTGTATAGCTTTACTTTTTCTGACATAATTAATACACTCAACCCCTAACCCTCATTGCCTTATACGGGGCTGCTGGGGGGGGGGGGGGTGTCACTACTTTTGGGGGATGTACCAATACCCTCACCCTTGCTAAATGAGTATTAATATTTCAGATTTGTGGCTCGTAAGTAATCCACTCTAATTCGATTATGTGTATGTATGAGATTCAACCCGAGAATGTGATTGCTTTCCTACAGATCGAGAATCAAGGAACAATGGTGGTGGTGCAAGCACCAGGCCAGCGGCGGCTTAGGGTTAGGGGTTCAACAAGGGTCATTGAAGATGTGGTAATATCTGAAATTTGTTTGGAGTTAGTAAGAACGCAACCACATCAGAAATTTGTTTTTTGTATCCTGCAAATCTTTGATTTCTGCTTTTATTTCTAATAAATTATTGATTTCTTTTATTTTATATGGAGCTATTAGCTAGCCAAGAAGTGGCATCCAGATGCAAATAAAGACGATCCAGAAGCAGTAAAAGGTTTCAGGAAGTTTCAAAGGCATATGTGGTACTAAGGTGTTATTTAACTCATTATATGTTTTTCTAGTTTTTTATGTAGTTGAGCTGCTTCAATAAAAATTTCTCTCCAAAAGTAATTTTTTGTTGTTTAAATATGTGAGAAATGAGTATTATTTTTTTAAGAAATTCATTTTTCTTTAGTTCATGATAACCGATAATAAAATATGTTTATGATCTTTGAAACTAACAAGACCTTGTATGAGCTCATACAGTGAACAAATCTCAAAAGTAGCTTGTATTGTTGCAGGTTTTGAAAGATAAAGAAAAACGAGCTCAATCATGATCAGGTTCAAATACTATCTTTTTATTATTGACCTTATAGATCTTGTAGTCTTACTATATCAGTTTATTATTGTGCTTACATTATTCATTTGAGCATGTACGTCCTACTGAATGTCTTTTTTCATTTTATTGACGGCTGTATAGCTTGGTCATGACACTTTTGAAGCAAGTGCTAGTGCAGCTGGTCCCAGTCAATGGTGCAATCCATTTCAGGACCTTAATGATGTGAGTTCTTGATGCTTTACGTAAATGAGCTACTCATTGCCTGTTAGTTATTTTCCATACGTTCATAGTTCTCAATAGCGGTTGCTAAGGTCGCTATAGCGAATAGCATAATGTATAGGTCGAAGGTCTAGTTCTTGACCATTTTTCCGTATTTTTAGATACATATGGAGGATGGGCCTGGTGATATACTTGTTTTTTTATCTGGTCAAGAAGAGATTGAATCCATTGAGGGTCTTGTGCATGAAAATCTCAAGAAATTACCTGAAGCCAATCATAAACTTTTAATTTATCCAGGGGCGGATGTAACTTATGATAAGGGGTAGCCTCCGCTACCCCTTGGCGCTCAGGCAGTAGTGTAGATTTTGAAAAAATTGACGTTTTTTGGACATTTTTTCGTTTCTGTTACCCCTTTCTTTTAAAACGTTACCCCTATGAAGGTTTTCTAGATTCGCCACTGAATTTATCCATTGTTCTCTTCTCTTCCATCGGAGAAGCAAATGAAAGTTTTCACACCTGCTCCAGATGGGTTCAGAAAGGTAAACACTTGCGATGTTTTGTACGATCAAACATATTTGTACTTGGTCGTCTGATCATGGAGTTGATTTTTGGGTGTTAGTTATTGGTATGTTATACTGGCAACAAACATTGCTGAAACATCAGTAACAATACCAGGAGTCAAGTATGTTATTGATCCTGGATTGGTAAAAGTGTGCAATTACTCTCCTGACAGTGGGATCGAATCTGTGATTGTTGTTCAAACTTCGAAAGCTCAAGCTCTTCAAAGAAGGTAAACCAGGCGCATTAAACTATGTTGTTTGTAAATGATGGGAATGTGATTTGAGTTTTAAATAACTGATACTTTAGTTATAATATATATCTGTGTTTTGTTTTTGTAGGAAAATCCCCTATGTGTTGCTGCCAGACAAGATGGGAAGATATTAGTCTCTAGTCTGTGGGTTGATCACAGTTTTGATGTCGGAGCGCCTGTGGATACAACCTCGGTCATGATGATTATTTAACTCGCATGAAGATTGTGAAAGAGATTCATGAACACAATGAAGTTTTGAGTTTTTATTCATACACTTGTTAGTTTATTTGGGTTATGTGTTTGATCATTAGACTTAGATTGACACTTATTAGCCATTTGGAATCTTTGTAAGATTGATTGAACTTTTAATTGAAGTGATTATTTTATGATTTCTACATTTTACAATTTTTTTTTATTTTTTAATCTAAATAAATGATAATTGTAATTAATTAAAATTAATATGATAAACGTCAATGGCATTTAATTTGATGTGATTTTTGTGGCAAAAAATAAGTGCCACTAAAAGCTCAAAAGTTTGTACTGGCAGATAAAAAAGTGCCACTAAAAGCCTAAAAACTTGGTGCGACACATTGAAAAAGTGCCACTAAAAGGCTTTAGCGTCAGCGCTTCTTGTGGCACTTTTTTTGTGTGCCGCCCATTCTTACAAGATTCTTCAGTGGTACTTTCTTGTTTTTCTGTGGCACTTTTTGCATGCCACTAGATGGCATTTTTTTGTAGTGAATAAAGTGGCTCAGTAAATAGCAATAAACATGTTTTCTATAATCAGAGGATTTCCTAGTGAAATTCCTTTCTTGTAAAATACGGGGTTTGTCCCGAAATTTAGACTAAAATAATTCGGTGTTTTCTTTTAAAACTCTGATATTATTTTTCTAATAAATGGTCATGTTGAAAACTCCGCTGCCAATTAAATACCGATACCACGGGTTTCTATCTCGCAGCTTCTGAACCAGGCAAAACGGGTCGGGGGTGGTGACACAATACTCAGAAGAGCATTTCTTCTCCATCTCGGATAAATGTATTTGGCTGGGATCTCTTGAATGTTATGACTTCTGAAGACACAAAACTAGTGGTGGCATAGAAATCCGCCTCAGGTGAAACCCATGCAAACACACGAAACAGACAAGTCTTCCTTGTTAAAGGTCACCTAATAAAGTAGTTGAATTAGGTGATTAGTTAAGGTGGAATATAAGTTGAACACAGGTGTACAGTAAAATGAACACATTAAAAAAATCGTAATGATAGTAGTTTGTTAGTCATATTAATAACTAGTGATATTTGGCTAACCTTGAACTCGTTAACAATTTCCGAGGTGTGATCTTGGTGAGCAACCGTAAACAATGGACTCCATCTACCAGGGACCGTTCCACATTGTAGCTACATTCCGTCCCTTTGAAAATTTCCTTTTGAACCTCGTAGAAAATTTTCCTTGTGTAAATAACGTTTGCATGACGTTTAATCATGTAGCTTGTTTTGAATTCTTCTGGGTTGGTGGTTTCAGTATGATAGCAAAGTTCCCGTTGCTTGTATCGTAACCCATCGACGAAGGTATCATAATACAACATAAATTGCACCAATGTATTATGGGGGCTCGAGTCTGCTTTAAACATATGGTTTGCACCTTCACATCTGGATGTCGCTTTCATTAAAGTGCACATGAGTATTTCGCTAGAGTATCCTGGAATCCGTTGCTCCCGAATTGAAAACATCTCTATCAACCATGAATGGGACTCTAATCCATATTCAGCAATTAATAAATTCCAACTTTTCTCAAATGTTTCTAGTTTGATGAAGACGTTCCAAACAAGCTTGTGAAACTTCTTTTTTATTTCGATAGTTTTCAGGTTGTCTCCCTTGATATGTATTTTAAACAAAAAAGTGAAAAGGTAATCAAATTTAGCTTATACACACATGTAACATAATAAACGTAATAATCACATGTACACCAGTGTATGATATATTCTGTATTTATCAATCGAATTGTTCACAAGTGCGCAAGGAACTCATAATCAAAAAGTTTGGAAAGAAATACCTTAGCTGATATCTTTTGAATTATATGCCACATACATAGTCTATGATGTGACTTGTCAAATACATTGCTAACTGCTTATTTCATGGCACAATCTTGATCGATCAATACCAAAAGAGGTTGCCTCATGTTATGAGCTTGGAGAAATTTTTGTAGAAGCCATGTGTAGTCTCGATTGTCTCATTATGAAGCAAGCGAGCACCAAAAATCGTGCATTTTTTGTAATGATCAACGCCAGTGAATGGAACAAAAATCATATCGTACCTGTATAAAAAATGTATTTAATACTAAAAATTCCTTTATAAAAAAACAATGTAATTAACTTAAGAGCTGGTAAATGTGAGTTTATAACTTACGTATTCGTGTGGTACGTTGCGTCAAAAGCCAAAACATCCCCAAATGCTTCGTAGTTCATTTTCGAAACATTATCACACCAAAATAGCAACTGGAGTTCCGTATCCACAATATGGGTATCAAATATATAATTTTCTTTGTTTTTACATCTTGCGTTTAGTTTGTCAACTAACATTTGGGCGTCTCTATCTCCTATGAAATCTCGAATATCTCTCCCACAATTTTTATAGTCCATAACCGTGCCATGGACTTTATGATGGCCACCTTTTATGACCACATGGACCTTGTGGGATTTCGTGTGACCAATATTAGCATTACGACATTTTGCTATAAACTCTTGAGTGGAAAAATCAAGTTTCCTCTTCTTTAGCGATAAATCAAGATTTTTGGGAGACGTAAATCCATGTTGTGATGTTGTACCTAGTCATATAATTCAACCTCATCTGTATCTTTCAGACGTTTAAATTTGACACAAGCTTTACAGTCTGTAACTTTTATGTTTGAGCATCGTT
This sequence comes from Helianthus tuberosus, assembly GCA_030545235.1. Lineage (NCBI taxonomy): Eukaryota > Viridiplantae > Streptophyta > Magnoliopsida > Asterales > Asteraceae > Helianthus > Helianthus tuberosus. The sequence goes on from CM060444.1 coordinate 159,669,200, forward strand.
TGGGGGAAATAGTATCAACATCAGAAGGTTGACCATCGTTACCTTTAGGTTTGCTGGCTCTAGAACACAAGACATATCGCAGATTTGTAATTTTTTTGTCGCCGACTTTTTCTTTCTTAGATGTACCTAAAGGTGTATAAAACCCTGCTAGTTGTGCATATTCCTCATACATTGCAATTGCGGCTTCTATTGAACTAAATCTCGCATTGAGAACGGGTTTGAAACCGAGCGGAACAACTAGCGTCTAATACCTATTGTCGTTGGGTGTTTCGTATACGTTGCTAGCAACTGACTCTGAACATTAAGAGAACAAACAACTATAATTATTTAAGTTACATAAAACATTCTTATACAAATTAGTATATCAGAAAAAAAAACTACCGGCAATAAAGTAAAACTATAGGATTTTGTAAAAACGACACAACAATCAGTTTTTAGACTACACAAGAATATAAGTGGTTACATGTATGATCCGTACATATGTGTACATGCAACTGTTATCTTAACGAAAAAATTTAGTTACTTCAGTGTATCTGCAAACAAAAATTCTATCATACTGGCAATAAATAACTAATTCAGAATTCTATAAAACCGGCACCAAAAAACAGTTTTTTGTCGACGTGTAATCAAAATCAACATAATGCTTCAGTCTCATTATTGAAATCAATAATCAACTAAAAGGATATCGCAGGATTCATGAAGCTAGCGACACAAAAATTAAAAAATACGAAACCTGGACGATTCATATCAGATGAACTAAAAGGATATCACAGAATTCATGTAGCTAGCGACACAAAAATAATAAATACGAAACCTGGACGATTCATGGTTGTGTAAAAAACGGGATTGAATTCTGCTTGTTGTGTTGCGTCTTGGCTACTAGAATCGCTACTATTAGCATCCTCCATATTCATCTTCATTGACGTAAGTTAAAGAAACACAAGATTTTCAAAAATATTGGATGGAGATATAATCAAAGGAAATCTCCTAATATTCCAAAAATAAAGGACAAGTAACTGCTAAAATTATTGAAAACGAATTTATAAAAAGATTAAATGTAGAATTACAATCTTAACCTTTTCATCAACTAATCAAATGAATGGTTGAGATTGGTTCATTTTGTGCACAAACAAGGATGTTGTTCACTCATGAACCTAACCTTATATATATATATATATATATAGGGAGAGGATCATGAGAAAACTACATATAAATGAGAAAACTAGAAAACTAACTAAAAAAAGCTAAAAAACATACCAAAAAAAAATATATATTTTACAATTTTTTATAAAAAAATCTCTAGTTTTTATATACAAAAAAAAATTTCAAAAAAAATTTTATTTTTTTGTTGTACGTAATACACATGTGTATGTGTACTACACATGTGTATTATTACACATGTGCAATACAACAAAAAACTTTTTTTTTTTTTAAATTTTTTTTTCCATGCATAAAAAGCTGTGATTTTTTTATAAAATTTAAAAAAAAAATTGGTATGTTTTTTAGGCTTCTTTAGTTAGTTTTTTGGTCTTCTCATTTAAACTAGTTTTCTTATGATCAATCCCCTATATATATATAGAGAGAGAGAGAGAGAAACGGGATCAGGAGAAAACGGCAAAAAGTGTGAGAACGTATCCTGGCCGAACACGTGGCGTGGGGCTTGATTAGGGACCGATGGGTTTTTTTTGTTTTTTTAGTATTCTTCTCATTTCCCGGTTTTCGCGTTTAAGAAGCTTCTTTATTTTTTGCGTGCAAGATAATTTTGGCGTTTTGTAGATTTATTAATTATTTGGCGTTTATTGTTTTTTCTCAGATTTCTTCTCTTTGAGGTAATTCTTTTTGTGTCACATAGTTAATATTTTGGCATTATGGCTTTTTCCATTTTTTTTTTTTTTTTGGCGTTTTGTATCTTTTTGTTAATAATTCATTACCATAGATTAATATTTCAAAAAATTACAATAAGTCAAAAATCAAAATAATCTAATAGTCTTCTGTAGGTGGGATTACATCGGAGATGTACCCATCGCTTTGTTCTTCACTTTCTTCAGATTCTTCATCATCAAATTTCATTTTTGCGTATAACGCCATTAACTCGTCTCTTCTTTGCTGCAGCCTATTCAAGAATATTACTGCATCCTTGGATTTTGGATCGTTTGAAGGTGTTAAATCACAGAGTTGTTCAATGATAGATAGCAACCCTGTCTTCAACATTTCTTCCATTGGTCTTGAATATTGCACCCCGTTTTCATAAGTTACTTCAAGTGTTCCTTCTTCCTCATGCAATACCCAACTCCTAATTTTGGTATTTGTGTATCTTCAATATCATCATCATCATCTTCATTATCTTCTGCTGGAAACTTTCTCTCTAGTATTCTTATTACAGTTCTTGTTTTTTCACAATCGTTGTCTCTTGGAACCCCAAGGGCCAGGATATCCTTTTGAATATTTTCATTAATTCCCATCATGGCTTTTATTGTTCTTACCTTAACCCTTCTCCTGTCAGCGAACTTTATGATGAATATTTTTTCTTTCCTTTCAAACCTCCATGCAATACCCTTAGCCATTTTTTAAATTTTTTGGCGTTTTGGAGAATATGTGGCGTTTTAGTTTTGTTAGCGTGTTTGAACTTGGGTTCTGATGGTCTTCTTTTATATTGACTTTTTTTCCCGCTTATGTCAGGTAATTATGGCGTTTTGAAAAAGATAAATAAATTTAATATAGTAAATGTTGGTAATTATGTTTTCCGTCGTTTCATTTTACTGTTTTTTTGCAGTTTACCGTGTTTTGTTTTAAGACTCAACTGTTTTAATGGTGTAACACGTCAAATCTTTTTGACGGCTGTAATTATGGCGTTTTGTTTTCCAATGACGGTCAGATAACTATTGGACTTCTTTTGTTTTATATTCTTTTGCACATTTTTTCACTCTTTTTTTTATAATATTAGTTGTTCAAATTAATTTTATTATAGTTTGGTAGTTTATTGGGGGGCTTTTGTATGACATTATGGCGTTTTACACGTATTTGCTAATTTTGGCGTTTTATTATATTTTTCGTTATAACATTAATATTATTTTGTTGTTTACTAACTGACATTACAAAACAAACAATAGACAAAGAAAATTAAAAAAAAAAGTAAAAAAAAAATAATAAAGTAGAAGCAATTTATTATTTTAAATCTTCAGTGCCATCAGTCTCTTTTTTCTTTTGAAACTACAAGAAATGTGACAAATAAATGGCGTTTTGGGTTTGGCGTTGTTTATTTTCTTTGTTCATGTGTTGAATTGTCTTTGTTGATGTTTGAGTCAAAGAGCGACCCCCTGTGGGTGGATGCTATCTGCCACTGGTATAGGTCTCTTCTTATCATCCAAACCTTCTTCAGAAACAAAGATGACAGTATGACATATGTGTGTCATCAGTCCCTCTTTTTTCAATTTTGTCCATCTCATGCAGCAAAATATTTTCTTCACTCGCGTAAAAAATCATTAAATGAAGCTTCATGCAGAACTTTACTGAGGATCAAAGAAAAAGATGTTTGCTGTCGTTGTATTTTTTGGCGTTTTACATTGAGTTGTAAATTTTTTTAGCAACCACTGTGTGTTTTTTTTTTTTTTTTTTTGTGTGTTTTTTTGTTGTGATAAACGGAAGGTGGTGAGGCGTTTCTATTTATAGAATTTTTTTTGGCGCGTAGGTTATGCGGGATGTTATTTTTATAACACAAAATGTAAATAACATTTATTTGGATGTATAGTTTGGCGTTATATATAATGGCGTTTCATATTTTATGGCGTTTTTGTAGCCAGAAAGCTTAAATAAAAACACAGAAAAAAGTACCCAGTGATAAAATTGGCGTTTTGTATTTATTTGGCGTTTTATTTTCAATGGCGTTTTATGTGAGGAATAGTTTTTTTTACTTTTTTACCCTTAATGACGCGCGTCCACGTAATAAAATTGGTGTTATTTACTAAAATGCCACCGCGCCAATCTAGTCCATAGATTGTTTTGATCGGACGATCCATAAGCGTTCTCTCCGTTCTCACACTTTTGAGCGTTTTCTCTAAATCCTGACCCTATATATATATATATAGAAACGGGATCATGACAAAACGCCTTAAAGTGTGAGAACAGTGAGAACGGATTCTGGCGTAACACGTATCACGCGTCATAGTGAAGGGCGAAGGGGCTTTCTGTACTTTTATATTCTTTTTTAAACGCGTGTCACGACACATTTCCATTTTTTGGCGTTTAACAAATATGCGGCGTTTTTATTGTTTTTTAGATCAGGAGCATAGTAAATATTTTGGCGTTTTAACTAAGTATGGCTTTGATTGTTGTGCCAAGTAGGATGCATGCCTATAATGTAAAAAACATCAGTAATTTTTTTTCTTGATGTTTATTTTTTTTTCTATCAATTGTTATGCCATGTAGGATGCAGACCTATAATGTGGCAGACAATTATTGCGTTTTGAAAGGATAAACAAATTCAATTTTCCATGTAGTGGCTTTTAATGTAATAAATGTTTGGCAATAATCTTACCATCTATTCATTTTACTGTTTTGCAGTTACTGTTTCGTTCAGTTTCATCTGTCAATTAGTGTTGCTTTTTCCAGTAATACTTTGTTTGGCATTTTTTTGGCATTTTTTGGCATTTTATATAGCAACAACGTGTTTTGCTAGCATCCGTTCTCACAGTTTTCACACTATCAGGCATTTTGGTGTTTGTAGTTTTTGGCGTTTTACACTCAATTTTTTTTATTAGTAAAGAATTAGATAATAAACAACAGAGAATTAGATAACAAACAATAGAAAATTAAAAAAAATTAAAAATTCTAATCTAATTTCTCATCCAAATTTTCACTGTCATCAGCCTCTTCTACTTTAAACTTTTTTTGGCGTTTTGAACCTGTTTTGAATACCTTATCTAGATCCTTATTTTCCTACATAACGTCCGTCTTTAGAAGATGCTTATTTTTGTGGCATCCTGTATTGTGGTTTGATATATACTTGTTTGGTGACATGTTGAAGATCAACACCTGCTCAAATGTATTGATCCCTTCATGCCATCCATATATCCATCAAGAACAAAGTGACATGATGACATATCAGTGTCATCAGTCTCTTTTTCATGAATATTTGTCCATCTCATTCAGCAAAAGCTTATAGAGATACCCAGCTCAGAGAAGAATCCATTCAGTGAAACTTCATTCAAAACAATACTCAATATAGAAGAAACGAGGTTTTCCATCTATGGCTTTTTTAACTATTTTTTTGGCGTTTTAAAGTGAATGGTTTCTAGGAAACATGGCGTTGTTTTTGGGTGTGATCAATTGATTGTGCAGAGACGTCTCTCTTATAGGATGTTTTTGGCGCGTAATTTAGGCGTGATTTTATTTATAATAAATGATATTAATAAAGTAGCAATCTTTTCAGTTACTGTGTGTATTTTTACTGTTTTTGTTCAGTTTTTTATGAGTTTTTAGGGTAATAGACGTGTCATCTTCCAAGTTTGGCGTTTTTAATGGCTTTAAGTAGTTTTTGGCGTTTTTTTTTTTCATTTTTAGCTTTTAATAATATACTTGTCCAAATTACTTTTATTATAGTTTGGGAGTTTTGGCGTTTTATTGCATTATGGCGTTTCACAATCATTATGTCTGTTTAGGGTTTTTATTAAAATAATGTATTTCTTTGTTCTTAGATGAAAAATACATAACAAACATCAGAAAAAGAAAATTAAAAAAAATAGAAACAATTCATCTTCCAAATCTTCATTGTCATCCGTCTCTTTCTTCTTTGAAACATGTTCACTGGCGGTTTGACTTTGGCATGCTTCATTTTGTGTTTTTGTTGTTCAAGTAGATTTTTTGTGGCCGTTTGGAAATACAAAATGACATGAGTTTTTTGTTTGAAGTTCATCTTTATCTTCATGTTTATCTTCAAACCACTCATCAGTGTCATTCGTCTCTTCATGGCATTATAATATTCATCAAGAACAAAACACAAAAAATGACATAAGTGTGACACTAGCATCTTTTTGTTGAAGATTTGTTCATCTCATGCAGCAAAATGTTATTGAGTCACAGCTACTCAGGCAAGAATGCATTCTGCGAAACTTCGCGTAGAACAATATTGAATATACAAGAAATGATGTTTGTCATTTTGGCGTTTTACTGAGGAAATAGTGTATCTAAAAGAAACGTCGATTTTTTTGGAATCTTTGATGTTTGAGTTCTTTGGCGTTTTCTAAGATTATTGGTATATAGTAAAATATAGCGTTTTGAGTTGGTGTGTTTGATGTTTTGGGTTTTTTGGCGTTCTAAGATGAATGGTATATAGGGCGTTTCCGGTTCGGGGGGTGTGTTTAATGAATGTGTATGAGATGTTTTGTTTATATAGGATGTGTTTTGGCCCGTAATGGCGTTTTATTCATTAGTTTGGCGTTTTGGTAGAGAAGTCTAAAGACCCTTTTACCCTTAATGAAGCGCGTCCACTTAATAGAATTCGTGTTATTTATGAAAACGCCACCGAGCCAATCTAGTCCATAGATTGTTTTGATCGGACGATCCGTAAGCTTTCTCACCATTCTCACACTTTCCACCGTTTTCTCTAAATCCCGACCCTATATATATATATATATATAGGGGAGGGTTATCTTGAGAACGCTAAATATTGCGAGAACCGTGAGAACGAATGAAAAAACCAATCAAAACCGATTTTTTTTAATACAAACCTCATTCTAATTAAAATACAACGTCAAAAAAGAATTCACAACATCAAATAATTCATTTATCCTCTCAAAATCACTCTTACTAGATTTTTTACACATGTGTAAATATAACAAATTTACACATGTGTAAATGACAAACTTACACACGTGTAAATTTTTGTTATTTACGAATTCACGTAAATTTAAAAGTGTAAATTTAATTTCTAACATTGTATTCGAATAATAATGATAAGTGTAAAAAGAAATTTTGAATTTGAACTGTTTTTGACCAAGTTCTCGTGATTTTTTTATTCGTTCTCACGGTTCTCGCGATGTTTAGCGTTCTCATTTAAACACTCCCATATATATATATATATATATATATATATATATAGAGAGAGAGAGAGAGAGAGAGAGAGAATAATATATTTTCCCCTCCTAAGCTGGCTTATTATGTATTTCCTCAAATAAAAAAAGAAACAATTACATATTTCTCCTCCCTAACCCATATATATTATATATTTTACTTTTTCATTAAAAACGCATATTAAATGACTACTTTACCCTCAATGAACTATTAAATGAGTATTTACTTGTTTCTCATTTCTAATATCATCAATCAATTACATATCTCCCAAGCCATGTAATATCTACCAATTCTTCTACTTGCTACTATTCTCAAACAATACCATAATAATCATAATAAAAATAGAAACTTTCAAAAATGTAATCCTTACTTCATAATCAAAATTATTGTGGAATACAAGGTAAAAATGCATTTCCCCCATCCTAAAACGATACCTTATAATTATTGTATGCCTGTCTGATTATGTTTATATACCTTAAAGTACGCCCACAGCTTCTTTCGGTTTAGTTAGCCCCCTTTCTTTAATCAACTGAATCAAAAGTATATATACCTAATGTATGGATACTGTTAAAACTAAAAGTAAGAAAGGAGTTAACTCTTTTCATCCTATATTTTGCTTTTCAATTTCAGTTGCTTCTGAGTTGGTTTAGTTTAGTCATGGGCTAATTTAATTCATAGACTCAAAGGTGACTAAATTATATGTTCTTTTAGGATCCAAATACATGAGCGTACATACTTCTGACAAAATTACTCAATACATGTAATTTATTTTAATCTAAATAAATATGTATGAACTTCAATGCATTTTTACCTTATTGGTATTCCGTGATATAATTTTGATTATGAAGAAGTAAGGATTACATTTTTAAAAGATTGTATTTTTTTTTATTATGATTATTGTTTGAGAAGAGTAGCAAGTAGAAGAATTGGTAAAATACAACATGAATTGAGGATATATGGGAAATATGTAAATATTCATTTAATAGTTCAGTAAGAGTAAAATAGTCATTTAATAATAGTTTTTAATAAAAAGGGGAAATATGTAATATATATGGGTTAGGGATGGGAAATATGTAATTGTTTTTTTTTTTTTTTTTATTTGACTTAGAAGGGAGAAATATATAAAAATCCCTATAATGACAAAATTCATTCTTTGTGAAAAGATAAAAATTTCATCTTACATATAGCAATGTAATATGATGTACTGCATATATGTTGCATGGAGATTTTTTTAGTTTTCTCATGTTATGGGAATATTTATTCATAGAACTTTGTTCTATCAGAAAACTCTAGTGAATTCAAAGAGTAATAATATTTGTAACGAAAAGAATTATAAAAGAGATTATCACAAGTAGTTAATTATTGTCCTAATGGATATGTAGTGGTATTCCCTATATGCCAGAGGTGAATGATTTAAATTATACAAAGTTCAGATATCGAAGTATTTGAGGTACCATTACAAGAAAATCGACCAATATGTCGCCGTTAAAAGCACTGATCTGTGCTGCTAAAGGTAATAGCGGCGACCTGTCGCTGGTAAAGGGTCGCCGCTAAAAGTTGGCCGGTAAAGGTCCGTTTGTCGCCGCTATTGATAGTTGTCGCCGCTAATGATATAGACTTTTAGCGGCGACACGTGTCTTCGCTAAAAGAGTCTTCGCTATTGATAGTTGTCGCCGCTAAAAGAGTCGCCACTAATGTTTTTTTTTTATTTTTTGAACGGCCAGGAAAATCTAGAGCACTCTTAGGGCACCCACTGGGTCAAATGGAGTACTCTAAGTAGTGCATCAGCACCACCAATTCCGGGGAAAACCAGGTAACCCACCCGCCCATACACATGACGGTAAAATTGCCGGTAAACCCCGTTTAGCTCAAGAGTTGAACCTAGGTTTCTCTAGGTCTTCTATCATTATCCACCAAGCCTCACTCACACCAAATGGGAATTGAACAAGTTTCTCACAAAGTCAACGGTAATACTAGCTTAGTCCACTCAGCTTGTAGCATTATATACGTCCAAAGAAAAAAGATATTTTCCTCCACAGAATGATGACAACCGTTGAAAGTTGTTTACAAAGCAAAGATGGATTGATATATCCATCGTTGACTATTTGCTTTCAAAGTCTCCTCCCAATAAATAATTTGTCCATTAGCTTAAAGTCTCCTCCCAAGAAAAAGAATAGAATGATTACCAAACGAGGGAATCATATTTTATCAACAATCACAAAATTTATAGGTAACTAGTTGATTTGCCACCCACGTGTTGCGGCGGGACCTAATGTATGCAAAACGTGTGTCGGCAACGGTAAGCAGATATCGAATATCAAAACATAAATAAAATTGACTTGGTAACTATAGTTACTTCGTCCTAAAAAATGATTTTAAATAATCTAATATATAATAATAGGATCCACACGTCCTACATGTTGGAAATTCGGTTGTTTTCAGATTAGTTATTACGGTACTAACACGTTAAAATATGGATGAGCTCGGTACAGGTAACGGCACCAAAAGTACCAATCCGGAAAATCATCGAAATTAAGTACCGGCGCTGAAAATGTTCGGTACCATACGGTATGGTAGTTGAGGGTAAAAACCGGTGAATACCAGTGCCGAACCGATACCGAAAATGTCAAAAGTCGGTACCATTCGGTACTGAAAATATAACTGGTTTGGTAAATTTGATACCAGTACCGGTACCCGATACCATTTGCTCATCCCCTTGATGATGTAAATATTCATTCGGTTGTGTATGAAAAGTAATCTAAAGGGTCCAATTACTTGCGTTGCTACGTTGTTACAGGATTTGATGAGCTCGGTACCAACCGGTACAGAAAATACTGTTACCAAAAATCCCTAACAGTGGGTACCGGTACCGAATATACCTGGCACGGTACTGATACGGTACCGGTATTTGAGGGTAAAAACCGGTGAATACCGGTGCCAAACCGATACCGAAAATGTCAAAAGTCGATACCGATTCGGTACCGAAAATATACCTGGTTTGGTAAATTTGATACTGACACTAGTACCCGATACCATTTGCTAATCCCCTTGATAATGTTAGTGTTCATTGTATTCAAAATTTAATATATATATATATATATATAATATTGTTCATTGTCTTCAAAATTTAATATATAGGTAAATGCTTAGTGAACTTGGTGATACTAACATACTAGATACTAATCCGGTTGGCGTCATCTTAACCGTACGCCATTCAAAAAAAAATGCTTATTGAACTTAATATAATTTTACCATTAGCATCGTCCCATTTACTTCACCATGTATATGCGACCATGCATACCATCAGACGGTGATGAGAGCCATGTCATATGGCAATATTGTCAATTGGTAAACTTTATGTCAATTTCTCAAGTGGGAATATGGGGTTTGAAAATGGAGAAAATTCACAACTGTGTTTGGATGCAAAAGTTGAAAAGGGATACATATGTTGTCAACTATCTTGGTATATTGATCTATATATGCAGCTAAATGAAGCACATTTAGGTACTAGCAGTCAGCGATCGCAAGCATACCGATATGAAATCATTTATGATTCTTTCTTCATACTCTCCCTCTTGTGTCCTTTGGATTCTGACTGGCTTAGCACTATGCTTTTCTTGCTGTCTGTGTGATGAAAGCTCAAGTCATATTTTGTGCATCAAAAGCGAGAGAGTAGCACTTTTGCAGTTCAAAACTGATTTGATAGATGGTGCCAACAGGCTCTCTTCTTGGAATAGCTACAACAAGGATTGTTGCAAATGGGCTGGTGTGGTTTGCAATAACGTTACGGGTCATGTCCAAGAGCTTCACCTTGGTGGACCTAATGACGGGATTCATGGTCATTGTCATGGTTCTTACGACACAGATGCTGAGCTTGAAGCAGCATCAAAACAGATGTTGGGAGGAAATATAAATCCCTCCTTGATATCCTTGAAGCAACTTAACTACTTGGATTTGAGCTGCAATGACTTTGGAGGGATTCCAATTCCAGATTTCATTGCGTCTCTTCGGAATCTGAGATATCTTAATCTCTCAACTTCTCAATTTGATGGACAGATCCCTCCACAATTAGGGAATCTGACCATGTTGCGTGTTCTTGATCTCCGATATGGGCTGTGGGGAAGCAATTTTCCTGTTAAGAATCTGCATTGGTTAACTAATATTCATTTGTTGCAACGCCTTGATTTAAGTGGCTATGACCTTAGTGCTGAAATTAACTGGCTACAGGTAATGACTCGCTTTCCTCTATTAGAATTACGCTTGGCTTCTTGTTCACTTTCTCAAATCCCTCGTTATCTAAACACGATGAATTTCACATCACTTTCCACCTTTGATCTTTCCTACAACTCTTTTGATTCAAGTTTCATGCCCGGATGGATCTTCAATCTAACTAGCCTCACTTCCATCGATCTCACTAACTGCTTTATCCATAATCTAGTCCCTGGAGTGGACCCTGGTTTTCAGAAATTAACATCCCTAAAGAGTCTTCATGTTTCTAGTAATGATTTTATGAATCATTCATCAGTGTTGAAGGGGGTATCTAACTTAGGGAATCTTGTATCTCTAGATATGAGTACATGTGGTCTTACAAGTCCAATTCTCAATGACCTTCAGAACTTGAGCTTACTTGTTAGCCTTGACTTGTCAAATAATAGAATCATTGAGAAGTTACCAACTTCATTGGTTAATCTTTGCAACTTGAGGTTCATTGATCTTCAATCTAACCTTTTGTTTGGTAATGTGTCCGAGCTTCTTCATAACTTCCTTGAATGTAAATCATCTAAGTTGGAGACTTTCGGATTTTGGGGAAATAATCTTCTTGGTTCTTTACCTCACAAGCTTGGATATCTAAAGAATCTGATAACCTTTGATCTTGGATTCAACTTCATATCAGGTCAAATTCCAGATTCTATAGGATCTTTGCCAAATCTTAAGATGTTGGTACTTAATGCCAATTTAATCTCTGGTAGAATTCCAAATTCGATAGGAAGACTTTCATCATTGGAGTGGTTAGATCTGTCAAACAACCAACTCACCACAAGTCTACCTGAAAGCTTAGGGAACCTTCAAAAATTGACCTTTTTCAGTGTTTATAACAATCTGTTGAATGGTTCGGTCACTGTACGTCACTTCTCAAATCTAACAGCGCTGAAAACTTTAAGGGCTGAGAACAACAAGTTAACCCTGCATCCAAATGTTCGAAAATGGGTTCCGCCTTTCCAATTACAGGTGTTGAGAATAGGCTCTTGGGATTTGGGGCCTCACTTTCCTTCATGGCTTCAGTTTCAGAGAAACTTGACCGAGTTGGATATATCACATGCAAACATTTCAGACATCATGCCACATTGGTTTTGGAGTACGTTCTCAGGCATAGAATTCTTAAACACTTCTCACAATAGAATCCTAGGAAACTTGCCACAAGATCTTGGTTTCCTCTCAATGAATGCAGTAGTAGATCTTAGTGACAACGGTTTCGATGGTTCCTTGCCCGCCTCTTTCAACAGACCTGACTTGCCTTTTCTTGATCTTTCATCCAATCATCTTTCAGGGTCTCTAGAGAAATTCTTGTGTCATGCTATTCAATATTCAAGACCGTTAAAAGTTCTTAATCTTGGTAACAATGACCTGTCTGGTGTTATTCCAGATTGTTGGAATAACTGGAATTCTCTAGAAGTCTTAAACTTTGAGAGCAATAGATTATCAGGTGGAATCCCAAAGTCTATAGGAGAACTATCTTCCCTTAAATCTTTGAACATAAGAAATAACAATCTTTCTGGAATATTACCTCTGTCAGTGATGAGTTCAAAGAGCTTGTTGATCATCGATCTTGCTGAAAACAAACTCACTGGATTTACCCTGCCACCAAACTGGAGGAAATCTACAAGGTTAAAACTTCTAAATCTTCGTTCAAACAAGCTATCTGGCAAGTTTCCAAATGAACTATGTGTTCTCGGTTCAATTCAGATCTTAGACCTTGCTGACAACAATCTAACAGGCAACATACCAACATGTTTCAACAACTTTAGCATAATGTCACGAAAAGAAAACTCAAGTGCTATCATTGTTTATGATGAATTTGACCAGAACCAAGTTGCGGGCAGTGCATCATTGGTGACCAAGGGAAGAGAGAACTCATATAGTACCATACTTTATTTGGTTACAAACCTGGACCTTTCAGGTAATCGGTTTGATTAAATATGTGTAATAACCAGTTTCAATACGCTTAGATAATTTTTATAAATAGCAATACTATACACAAATTAAAAATAAAAAATATTTGATTTTATGATGTAGGTTTTTTAAAGTAATTACGTATAAAAGGTCGAATTTAACATTGGTGACATGCAATTTCTTTCAGGTAACAGGTTTTCTGGGCACATTCCTAATGAGTTAATGAGCCTTGTGGGGTTGCGTTATTTGAATCTATCAAGAAATCAGTTGACAGGAAGAATTCCAGAGAACATTGGTGATATGCAATTGCTTGAATCTTTGGATTTGTCCTCCAACATGCTTCAGGGACAAATTCCATCGAGCATATCGAATTTGACTTTCTTGAATTGGTTGAATATATCTTACAACCGTTTGACAGGTAGAATCCCTACAAGCACACAGATCCAGAGCTTCAACGAGTCGAGCTTCATTGGAAATAGACTATGTGGAACTCCTCTTCTGGAAGTATGCGGATTAGCTACTCACGATGATGGGCCGAAAGGTGAAGAAAACAATGATGAAGAAAATGATGTTGACTGGGTGTTGATAGTCTGCTTGGTGGTTGGATTCTTTATTGGGTTCTGGGTCATTGTTGGACCTTTGGTGGTGAACCAAGTATGGAGAAGCACATATTTTGGGTTTCTGCACAAAGTATGGAGCAAGCTTTGGGTCAAGTTAAAACTTGTGTAGGTAATGTTGTATCATGTTTCCATCCGTCATTAATAAGTAATATGTTTCTTGCTACTACTCTTTATTTAGCTAGATTTTTGTTTAAGAACTAGCTTGTTCATCATCAATCTTAACAGCAATTATAGTTCTACCAAATTCTAGAACTTGGATAAATTGTATACATTAGCATCACTTTTCTTGTAATACATAAGTGCAAGCTTAAAAAATTCCCAAAGTTGAAAATATATTTTTGTCACCAACTTTTAACACAAATAATTGTATGTATATTGATACGTGCCAAGACACCATGCCATCATCTACGTAGGTAGTAGCAGTAGAGTTGATATCATGCATACAATCATACATGCTCTTTGCCTTTTCTTAGGGTGGAGGGTATAGTATCGGTAAACAAGTTCGGTGAGTAGGAGTCACCGATCGGTGAGTAGGAGTCACCTACCCGGTTGATGAAGATGATCGTTGACTTGGAGAGAGGGTGTGAAAATCGGTGTTAGTTCACCGAAGTGATTGAGAGAGAGTGATTGAGAAAATGGTGGGTCCCAACCCCTTTTAACAAATCACAATTTTTTTATTTTTTAACCTACTCAAACACCCTAGAGTGATTAACCATACCCCTTGATTGAGTACAAAATGGGGAGTGGAATGGGGAGTTGACATGGCATAATATTATTGGGTAGGATTTCACTCAATCACCCTAGAGTGATTAACCATACCCTCCACCCTTAGTCTATTAACCCCATGATCACATGTTCTCTGCATTGGTATTTTCCTTAACGTATTCACTGTTAGGTCTCAAGTTGCGCGAACACGAGATCATTGTTAGGTTCCATTCCAATGGAGAACCTACGTCCATGGGCTGCAACTAGGGATTTATTATTAGCTCTGACAAGTTTTTACAATTACATAAACAAGATATATAGAGACTATCTGTAGGTCCACCCGGAGAATCGAGTAACCTCTATTCCCTGTTTTTCGACAAACCCGAAAGTGCGGAATCCAAACGGGTAAGTTAAACCAAGTGACGAACACAAACACAAAGATTCAACGATTAACACTCCATTGTATTAACGCGTATGAAACCGTTACAAAGCAATGTTTACAAGATAAACCTATAAACTCTCAGTTGTGTGTGTGTGTTCTTCTCCGAAATCTATTCAGACTTCTCTACCTGTGTTATGTTCTGTGTCTGTGTATTTATACCAACATGACTAACGAAATCAAGAGGTCCACGAAAACACATGGACGAAATCAAGGATCTGGACGAAATCAGGTGATTTCGTCCCATTTGGTTTTCACCAGAAAGGGATTTCGCCACTTATGGTCTTCTGCACATGAGGACTTCTACGAAATCAAGGGATTTCGTCCCACATGCACATGGGCTTCTGTCTTCATATTGGGCCTCAGGGACTTGTGCATGTTGTTTGGGCTTTGGGCCTTGACTTGGGCTTTAGAACAAACAAACAACAAACAAACATAAACTATAATCTATCATGCATACTGCACACACGCAGTTGCATGAACATCGTACGATACAAAGTAAAAAGCATACCGAGTCAAGACAGGATGTTGTCTTGACTACGGCCTTCACTTCGTAGCCGAGTCGAGCCGTATCCACACGATATGTATTAACACTATCTAGGGTTTAAGGCTTGGGGAACAGGAAAACCAAACGAGCTTTCTAAACATCCAATAAAACAAGCCAAATACTAATAACTTTTTTTTGAACGGCCAACAAACTCAATCCCGAGCACTCTCGGGGCACCCACTGGACAAACGGAGTACTCCGAGAGTAACCCGAGTCCACCACCAATTCCGGGAAAAACCCGATAACCCACCCGCCCATAGGCACGACGGTGAAATT
This sequence comes from Helianthus tuberosus, assembly GCA_030545235.1. Classification (NCBI taxonomy): domain Eukaryota; kingdom Viridiplantae; phylum Streptophyta; class Magnoliopsida; order Asterales; family Asteraceae; genus Helianthus; species Helianthus tuberosus. Next base: position 159,685,026 of record CM060444.1, read on the forward strand.
ACCGGTAAAACCCGTTTGGCCAAGGATCCAACCCAGGTTTCCCTAGGTCTCCTATCATTGCCCATCAATGCCTCACTCTGCACCAAGTGGGAGAACCTGCATCGCTCAAGAGAAATGCAAGCCCTACACCACTTGATCTAGAGATCATTGGCCAAATACTAATAACTAGCCTAAGGACTTCACATCTAACAATCTCCCACTTGAAGGCCTTGCGCTAACACCAAGTCTGCCAATAAGCATAAACCAATCCATGTCTTAAGTAATCCGTAAACATCAAACACACATGGGAACAGATTCTTCTAGGTCCAGCTCCCAAGAACAAACCAAACTTCAAACCATGTATCCCCAAAAAACCCAGTTGCAGCCGGCCCTATCATCATCAGTATACAGAAGGGAACGTTGAAGCCCTAGATGGCTTCAACCCGGTCTCAAAAGACCATGTCTTCAGATCCTTAATCCCAACTTATTCTCATTGTCTCGAACCATCAGATACAGGGATTCATAGTGGAAAACTCCCCTATTTAAATAAAGTTGTTGGGGATAAGTCTAAGGATGGTTTTGTTTCTGAATTGGGGTTCAAAAATAAAAGGTGCAGGTTTAAAGTTAAACAGAGGAGAAAAAGGGTTGATGTTGAGGAGGAGGTCCCAGATACTTTTGATCAAAACTCAGAGGGGGTAGAAGACGAGTTTGAATCTGATTGGTTCGAAGAGGATAATGATAATCTGGTAGTGTTTCAGAAGATATCCCAGGGCGCGGATTTTGTTGAGGTAGCAAAGGAAATCGGAGAAACCATGGGGGTCGGTACTGATGTTGGTCTACAGCTCCAGAACTTTGAAACCCTAGTGGAAGAATCTGTCTTGGGGGAACAGGAGAAAAATGGTCATCAATGAATTTCCTCTCGTTCAAAGCCGACAAAGTGAGGAGCTTGAAGAGGGAATTTTTTTCTTTCTTTCATAGGCATCCAGAAGACTCAGTCTAGTGCTTTGTCAGAAGCGAATGTCAGTCAGTTTTGGGATAGGTCCCCTTTGGGTAAAGCGGTGGTTCAGGCTGAGGGTAGATCTGGTGGTTTGGTTTCATTGTGGAACCAGTCCATTTTTTCGGCCTCAAATGTGATGTTGAACCAGAACTTCATTTTGATTACGGATTCTATTGTAGGTCTGCCGGAGCCGTTGAATGTCGTCAATATTTACGCATCGGCTGACCCTAGAAGGCGGAAATTGTTGTGGCGGGACCTCGTGTCCGTCAAAGAGGCTGGGATAGGGTTATGGGTGATGCTAGCGGACTTCAACGATGTTAGGGTGGCAAACGAAAGGATGCACTCGGTGTTCCATCCGAATACCGCCCTTGCTTTTAACCATTTCGTGGCGGAAGCGGGATTGCTGGAATACCCGATGGGAGGCAGAAAGTTTACTTTCATGGATGCAGATGGGTCCAATCTTAGTAAAATCGACCGGGTATTTGTGTGTGAACGTGTCACACCCCTACCGATGGCGGAAACATCGGAGTGAGACGAAATAGATTGCAAGAGACTTCAAAACACTATTTGTGACAAGTATTTAAATGATAAATTTTTATTTCATTTCTAAAGAGTCAATTACAAGGATTTGAAACAAATACAACATGAATAATGAAATACAATACAAATAAAATACAAAATTTAAAGTGTGTATCTAAGCATCCTACTAGATTCCATGCATCATCAACATCATCGCTAAACCTGCAACATGTTTTAAAAGCATAGTTCAATACAAAGATATTGGCGAGTACACTAGTTTTAGACTCGTGGCATATGTATAAAAAGGTATTTTCAATCCAACATAGCAATTGGTATACAAGGTCAATCTATCATGCATAACAATATGTCAACTCTAGTGTCCACTAGTATTTAGCATCACTCGACATAAAAGTGACGAGATCGTTATAGAATAAAGACTCAACAAAACCCCGTCGGGTGGTGTGCTACTCCTATAGCGCTATAATTGTTAAGCCGAGTTTACAAGTAGTATGTATTCTAGCATGAACCTAAGCATAGCAAAGCATGTATAAGGATTGAACGAATAAAAGCATGTTTGTGAATCGTGCATTTTAACAAGTAAAACATGTTGCACCCAAAGTGTATTAAAAGGAAAATGGGTCAAGTGTACTCACAAAGTTGCATATGCTTTCCGATTATCCCATGTGACGAAGTTGTTGAGACTAAGAAGTTGAATGTGTTCGATTTGGAGTTTAAGAGGTGTTTACATATGGTTCTAGGGATTTGGAGTTTAAATAACATGAAAGATAAACATATGAAAATAATCATCTAACACCTATGACACTTGTTCTTGACACTATGAAACTCTAAAAGAGTTTAAATGTTTTCATGGAACAAAGTTCCATTAGAATCGTGACAAGTTGTCAAGACCTAAGATGATACAATCTGCTAGCTTGATGAATGTCCATTAGTTCATCACCAAGAGTTCGATTATTTGGTTGTTACATAAGTATTACATAGTGTATATTGTTGGTGCACTTGTGTCTGTACTTTGTCTGTATTCGGTCACGATGTAAAACGATGTCGTTGTTAGTCTTGTAAGTTTGACCAAGTCAACCATCCTCTTGGTTTGACTTGGCCAAACAGTCAACATTTTGGTTGAAATGTGTCTGTGTCGAAGGATGTGTCACGAAGGATTGCTTATCCTTCGATGATGATAAGCTCGAAAGATGACCTTCGATGGATGGACCACGAAAGATCACATCTTTCGTGGTACATGTTGATCCTTCGAGCTGTTTCTGGTCGATAGATGATCCTTCGATCATCCTATCTGATCATTCGACCAGACCTGCTGTTTTGGGTATAAATACCCGTGTGTTGTGTTCATTTCGACAGACCAGACAGAGAGAACAAGAGAGAACACTTAGAGCAGAAAAACACACACACACACTGAGAGAGTTTACAGGACTGATTTGTAAACATTGCTTTGTAACTGGACCTTTCATACGTTTAATACAAGTGGTGTTAATCGTTGAGTCTTGTGTGTTGATAGTTTGCGTGTTCTATCTCGGTTTGCTATCTCGGTTGGATTCCGCACAACCGGGTTGGTTTGTATACAAGGATTAGGCGACTAGATCCTCCCCTAGCCGGACCTACAAGTGGTATCAGAGCATTTTGTTAAGCGAGAGTGAAACGGGAAGTTTGAATAGGCCTCCAAAGTTGATGCACTTAAGTGAATATCCGGGATGGTTTGATAGATTTCATACATATGTCCTTGGTCAAAATACAGAATTGTGGTTGCGTTTCATCACAGATTTTGATCAAACAATAGAGCTTGCCGCTTCATCTGCTGCTACGTTTGCAGATCTTACGGAAGATCAGAAGAAGGTCTATGATTTGGAAAAGAAGGCATATGCCATTCTTACTCAGGCGTTAAGTAAAGATATTTATCATCAATTTGTCAGTCACAAGACAACGAAGAAGTTGTGGGACGCATTGAAGATAAGGGGCGTAGGAAATGAAGCGACACGTCAATTGAGAAAAGACCTGCTAAAGAAAGAGTTTGATGGTTTTACTTGTATGGAGAATGAATCTTTAGGAGATTTGACAAGTCGATTCAATCATTTGCTGACCGAATTGGGAAATATTGGGGTTGTAACAACTTCAGCAGAGATAGTGAAGAAGTTTGCAGATGCACTGCCACCTCAATGGAATAATTTCTTAGAAATCATGAAGTACAATGGCACTTTGGATACAACAAACTTCAATGACTTTGCTCAACTCCTGGAAAACAAGAATCAGGAAGAAACTCTCAAGGCAAAAAGAGTTCCAGTGCCACAAAATCCTGAAATGTATTATGGAACTTCTGGCACTTCTACAAAACCTTCTTCACACGCTCCAATTCAAACAGCATTTGTATCTAGCACTAGCTTGTATGGCCTTCCTCCTCCAACAACAAACATGTATGGAGTTCCGCTTGAACCAGTCCCTCAATCAGTACCACAACAGCAAGGCCAACGACCTATCAGAGCGACAGACATGTATGAGAATCCTCTTCCTCCTCAACAGCAAGCGTGTTATGGAAGTACCTCATCTGCTGGTCAACAATCAAAGCCAAATACAGTACGGCTCGACACCTCAAGCTTTTCTAAAGTCAGTGTGGAAGTAGCAAAGGAACACATGGAGCTGCTAAACACTTTGGTGAGCGCATACTGTGGATTAGTGGAAGGTCAGATTGGCAACATTAATCTGACTCAAGAAGACTATCAGCAGATCGATAAAGAGGAGATGGAGATGATGGACATCAAATGGGCCTTTGCCAGTGCTGTTAGACGAGCAAAGGATTTCATGGAAAGAACTGGCAGAACCAGCTTGGAAAGCAAGAAAGACACCAAGTATGGGTTTGATAAACAGGCTGTTAGATGCTTCAATTGTGGTGAACGTGGTCATTTCAAGCGTGAATGTACGAGGCCATCTCAACATGGAAACCAGAATCCTTTTAGAGGTCAAGGCAACCAACAGAACCAGAACAGAAACAATGTTCATACGTTGGTGCCTGTCAACAACCAGACTCAAGCAGGACCATCAAATGCCAACCAGGCACTTGTGGTTCAAGTAGATGAAGGCTGTGATTGGTCAATCCAGTTGGGAAATGATGCTCCAGATGGAACAGCTTGTTTTGCTGAAATCGTCAAGGATTTAAATCACGCCAGTGGTGGAGAATCTTCCGCCAATGGTGGTGACTCTTCTGAGGATGAAGACTCTTCTGGTTATAGTGGAAGCTCAGATGAAGAATCCTCCACTTCAGGCAATGATCAGGTGGATGAGACATCAAGTGCGTCAGTCGATGCAAATATTGATGAGCTATTGGGAGAAGCTGCAGCAGAAACTCAAAGAAGATCTATTTTGGTGGATCAAGCTGCTTATTCTTCGTCTTCTCTCCATTCAGCCTTTATGGCTAATGTCGACAGTTCATCAAGTCAGGTATGTGTCGATGAACCCACTTCTGTTAGCTGTGATAATTGTGATAGTTTAACTGTTAAATGTGCTGATTTAGAAGCAAACATGTCTGAATTGCAAGGCAAACATGATGCTGTACAAGCTAGTTTGTTTGACTTGCAAGACAAACATGTTTCATTGAATGATAAGTGGTGTGAATTGCAAAGCAAACACGAGGCTTTGCAGGAGAAGTATGATGTGACATTTATCCACAATCAAAAATTAACCGTGGATCTTTCTAAGTGCACAGAAGCCAACATGTTTTATGAAAACCATGAAAAGGAGTTCAAATCGGTAATTGAAAAATTAAAGAAAGATAAAACCGAATTAACTAAAATGGTTTCAAGAAAACAAACTGACATTAATTTGTATATAACTCGTCTTGAGGTAATGCAAAAAGAAATGGCTTGTGTGAAAACTGAAAGTGAGGCGATCCGACTCAAGTTAGACAGTTATTTGAGTTCTAGCTATGTGTTGGATCACATCATTGATGTACAGAAAGAAAAACGGGATGTCACATGCATAGGCTACAAGAAATGTCCACCACCCGTGAGAAACAATTATGATGCCATGCCTGACGAGGAGAACAGAACTTTCTTTGAACCATCTGTTCCTCTTGATGTTAAAGAATTTGCAGCAGGACTGGGATACAAGAAAGAAGTATCATCAGATTCAGATGTGTCAGCAGATACATGTGTGTCTTCTGCTGAACCGAATCAGGTTCCTCCAGTTGTGATATACAGTGAGGATTCTGATTCTTCTGATGATGAGTCTGATGATACTGATTCAGCAAAGTCTGATGCAGTGATAAAAGAAGAGGACATACCTCTTGAGAATCATATTCTGTGTGATCCTCCTGCAAAACCTGCTAAGACTGTTGCAATCGAGCCTGTGTCTGCAAAAGAGTCGGAGAGTGTGGATTTGCTGTACACTCTTGTTGGTGATGATAAAGTTTATTCAGACAAAGATTTTCCTATTAAGAATGTTAATCAATCATTAATAAGTAAAGTCTTTGAGAATTCAACAAGTAAGTTTTTGGGAAAGACAGGACCACATGTTACTGTAACACAGTGCCCTCCTATCCCAAAGGCTGAAGTTAGAAAACAATTTGGAAATCAGAAATTACCAACAGTGCCAAAACAGCAAAATCATACCAAACCCAAAGGAAAGGCACCGACTCCAACTCAAAAGAAGCCGAATCAGAAGAAGAAGAAGAAGAATGTGAACTTTGTGAAATCTAAGGGAACGAACAAAATTGCTACATTTGAAAATCAATCAAACTTAGATTTTGTCAAGAAAGCAACTGTAATGAAAAGGAATGAACCAAATAGTTCAAAACCTAGTACCTCGGGATCACAAAGTTCATCATCGGCAAGACGATCACATGAGACTTCGGGGTTTGTAGAACGAAGATCATGTTTTGAATGTGGTACAATTGGGCATATCATTCGAAATTGCCCGTATCTTCATAAATTAAAAGCCAAAGAAGATGATCCCCGTGACAAAACTGACCGCAAACGATCTGTTTCTGTAAAACAAGATCCCCGCCTTGTAAAAGAAAGGGAAAAGAAACAGAAACGCCAACAGGTCAAGAAAATTGAAAGGGCAATTAAAACCGATGTGGTTAACAAACCATCTGTTTCTGTCAAACCAAACAATTTAAAAACTTCAGACAACCATGAAGTTAAGATTTTAAAGAATAACACTGGTATAACAAAACAGACCTGGAAACCAAAAACGGTTAAAAATTCAGGGGGACCATCACAATTTTCAAATCATCAAAGAATAGAAGTTATTGTTATTGATGAAAATGGAAGACCCAAGACCACAATGGCTTGGGTCCCCATCTCCAACTAATTGTGTGAGTTCATGTGCAGGGTGTTCCAGGAGGAACTATCAGCAGTCATTGGATTGTTGATAGTGGGGCATCCAGGCACATGACAGGCGACATGAAGCTTCTCTACGACGTCAAATCTATTAGAGGAGGTTATGTTGCTTTTGCTGGAGATAAGGGCGGATATATTACGGGTGAAGGAATGATTTCCAACGGGGTTGTTAGTTTTGACAAGATCAACTTCGTACAACAACTTGATCACAATCTTCTTAGTGTTTCTCAAATTTGTGATAAGCAGTTCTCAGTACACTTTGATGCAAATGGATGTTATGTGCTGAAACCCGGCTTCAAAATTCCAAAAGAATGGATTCTCTTGTCAGCTCCAAGGATAAATGATCTGTATGTCCTTGATATGAGCCAAGCTATCACAACGTCTGCACAAGCAACATGTTTCGTTTCCAAAGCCACAGAAAAAGACACAATCTCTTGGCACAGACGAATGGGTCACATTCACTTACGCAAAATGAATCATTTGGTGTCAAATGAATTAGTGAATGGTGTTCCTCTTAAAAACTTCCATCTTCAAGACGTCTGTGTCTCGTGCCAGAAAGGAAAACAAACGAAGAAGCGACACCCTACAAAGAAAGTCAACACGGTGGCAGTTCCTCTTGAACGTTTGCACATGGATTTGTTCGGTCCTGTCAAGCACAAAAGCATCAGGAATCATCAATATTGCCTCGTGATAACTGATGATTATTCAAGATTTTCTTGGGTGGCGTTCATGGCACATAAGAGTGAAACCTTCGGTATTATCAAAAACTTGATCATTCAGATTGAGAATCTATATAAGTTGAAGGTTAGGCGGATACGTAGCGATAATGGTACTGAATTCAAAAATCATGCCATGGCGGAGTTTTGCACTTCAAAGGGTATTCTTCACGAATTTAGTGCAGCTTATACTCCTCAACAGAATGGCGTCGCTGAACGTAAGAACCGCACATTGATCGAGACTGCTAGGACTATGTTGGTAGAGTCACAGTTGCCGATTCCCTTCTGGACTGAAGCTGTGGCCTCTGCATGTTATACGTTGAACCGAGTCCTCACAGTCAAAAGGCACAACAAGACCTGTTTTGAGCTTATTAACAAACGGAAACCAGATTTGTCATATCTTGAACCGTTTGGAGCTCCGTGCACAATAATCGATCCTAATGGAAAGTTTGGGGCAAGAGCCATTGAGGGATACTTTCTTGGGTATTCCACCCCAAACTTAAGAGTCTGGAATCTAGAGACTAAAAGGGTCGAGGAATGGTCTGAAGTCAGAGTACAAAGGCACACTTTACCAGTCAAAAATCCTGGTCAGCCTTGGATGTTTGAGTACGATGACTTTTTCAATTCGATCAATGTTGAAGCAGTTGAAGAAAATGCTGCGGCAAGGATGTTTTTCGAGAGTGACAATGCAACAGATTCACCGTTGGTTCGTCCCATTATTGTCAATCAAGAACCATCTTCAGTGAACAACAATGCTCTCGACAATGAGGATTTTCACGATGCTACCGAATTGAACGAATCTTCAGAGGATGATGAATTTCTCGATGCAGATCAAGAAGCCCCAATAACAGCAGTTCATGGTACTTCAGAGGGTACTCCTCCAGTGGGCGTCCCTGGAACAGCTGAAGCTACTGCATCATCCTCTTCGTCAATTCCGGGCATTGAATTAATTGTTGATCTCAATCTCAACAATCTGGGTACAAACATTTCAGTTCAAGATAATCCAGAGACAAGGATTCATAATACCCATCCTCAACAAAACATCATCGGAAATGTGCAAAGTGGCGTTCAAACAAGAAACATGTTGCGGAACAACAACAATGCAGGCTTGTATGCAGCTATCAGAGAATCTGGGCAACAAAACGATTGGTCTTTCGCGTGTTATGTCTCACAGGAAGAGCCAAGAACTTGGAAAGAAGCATTGAAAGATAGCTCTTGGGTTGAAGCAATGCAGGAAGAACTGCAGCAATTCCAGAAGCTTGGTGTCTGGAAACTCGTAGAGAAACCTGCTGGTTACAAGAAGATTGGTACCCGTTGGGTGTTTAAATGCAAAAAGGATGACCGTGGAATCGTTATTTGAAACAAAGCAAGGCTAGTCGTTCAAGGTTTTCGTCAGATAGAAGGAATCGACTACAACGAAGTGTATGCACCTGTTGCACGTCTAGAAGCAATTCGGATCTTTCTGGCTTATGCCTCATTCAAAGGTTTCAAGGTATACCAGATGGACGTGAAAAGTGCATTCTTACATGGTGTAGTGGAAGAAGAGGTGTACGTCGAACAGCCTCCAGGTTTTGAAGATCCTATCCATCCCGATCGGGTTTGGTTGCTCAACAAAGCTCTCTATGGTCTTCATCAAGCACCGCGAGCTTGGTACGCAACCTTATCTAATTATTTGCTGGAGAATGGATTTCGCAGAGGTCTTATCGATTGTACTCTTTTCGTTAAAGAACAAGATGGAGATCTTCTACTGGTACAGGTATACGTTGATGATATTATTTTTGGTTCTGCTAATGATGTTTTGTGTAGGAGTTTCGAGCGCATTATGCAGGATAAATTCGAGATGAGTGCTATGGGGGAAATGACTTACTTTTTGGGCCTACAAGTACAACAAACCGAGTCTGGGATATTCATCCATCAGACTAAATATGTTGGTGACATCTTGAGCCGGTTCCAGATGTCTGATGCAACGCCCATCGGTACCCCATTGCCGCAAAATCACGGAATTACTCCAGACTTGAAGGGTCAAGATGTTAGCCCCTCACATTATCGCGCGATGATCGGATCTCTTATGTACCTCACAGCATCAAGACCAGATATAATGTACCCAACGTGCCTGCTTGCCAGATATCAAGTCAACCCGAAGGCCTCACATCTTGCAGCTGTAAAAAGGATTTTTCGTTATTTGAAGGGTTACCCTAACACCGGTCTATGGTACCCTAGGGATAATAACTTTGACTTGATCGCATTCAGTGATTCTGATTTTGGCGGATGCAAAATCGACGGCAAATCCACAACGGCTGGATGTCAGTTTTTGGGAAATCGCCTAGTCACATGGCAGTGCAAGAAGCAGACATGTGTAGCTACATCAACATGCGAAGCTGAATACATTGCTGCATCAAGTTGTTGCTCCCAAGTCCTATGGATCCAACAACAAATGCGCGACTACGGTTTTGAATTCCTAACTACTCCTATTTACGTTGATAATTCTGCTGCCTTACAGATCACTAAAAATCCTGTGCAGCATTCAAAGACTAAGCACATCGATATTAAGTATCACTTCATACGTGATTGCTTTGAGAAAAGGCTAATCGATGTTGCTTACGTCCACACCGATGACCAACGTGCCGACCTTTTTACCAAAGCATTTGACAAATCAAGATTTGACTATTTATTATTGGTAAACGGCATTAAGGTCAAGCAAGAGTAAAACCAACATCGGAAAATCATTTTTGTAAATACCTTTGTGTTTTAAATTTATCTTAGTTTGTTGATTTTAGGGGGAGTAAATCCAAAATTTGAAAATCCAAAAACATCGAAAAATTTCAAAAACACAAAAACAGTAGAAAATCAAAAATGAGTTTCCTGGCGAGCAAAAGAGAAAATGATAGTACATCAGTGGTCTGTCTAAACCTCTTTAAACTGAAATGCAAAAAGAAAAACGGTAAGCAGCTCTATATAAGATGTATCGGTAGGCTCACAATCATTTTAAAGTGTGCAGGGTGATATAAACTTAAATTGACTGAAGACTGGGTGGGAACCATTCATTGGCATATGGTCTTAGTACCGAAATTTCGTTTGATAGATTGCCGAGGTTCTGAGATATTCGGTCTTTATGCTGCTTATCATCTGGGTATCATGGTTGTATCTTTTTCCGAAAAAATAACGGGGACGCAAGTCTAGATCTTCCATGATACCATACATACGTGTACATATTGCATTCGACCTCAATAAGTGATAAACAATCACATGTCCAAACAAATAAGTGATAATATATCACAAATTCTTTCCGGGAGTCAAGTTCGTCTCTCTGCTGTACGAAAGTACTGACCTGTTCACGGACTTGCTCATGTGCCCTCATGCATACGAAAATCAAGTTCCTCATCAATAAGTGATTATATCACATAGGGCTTGTTTTCAAATCAAAATAAGTGAGAATCTCACATCATATACGGTCAAACAGATGATAATCGGTATACTCACCGGTAAGATGAATCCTCGTGCATACCTTGATACGGGAATGTGTCGTGATGTGGATGAACACCGGTCGGTAAGTATAAATCATACCTTAACGTATCCCCTCGCCATGATTACATCTGATAAGTTGAGCTTAAGTGGACAACAATACCGATAATTGTTATAGGATGCTTATCTTAAAGTTAACTAAAAGAACAACAAGAGCGTTTTGACATGACCGTACACTGATATGATTCTCTTACCCTCGAAACTCGCAAAAAGAATGTCTGTAAATATTTATTTAATGCTTTAATTTTCTGCATCTTTGTATATATTTATTTACTGCTTTCAGTCTTTACATTTGAAATATTCAAAAAGCCAAAAAGATTTTATTTCTATTTTTATTTTCGATCGTACGATGTTGGAGCTCGAGTCTTCGTTACCTGAAACCTGAACGAAAACCGAAACGACTAAATCTTCATAAACGGTCGAAATTTGCAAGTTTTGAAAGTTAAAAACCTGAAATTGATAAATTTTATTGAACTTTCAAACTGTCGGACGGTGTTTGATTGAACAATGGTCACATGTGTGTCGTTTACTTATGATATTCCAAGCAGTTGTTCTCATTACGCGTTTAGATTTCTTGCATGTGCAGATTCTAAAGGCAAGGAGAACATGGTCGATGACAAGCTTCGGAATGAAGACACGACGTGAAGGCACTCAAGTGATGAAGATGATCGAGTTGCCACTGACCATCATCAACACCACAAGGATCTCAATTCATAAAGAACAAGTATTTCACGAGCATAACTCGAGGGGGAGCTTATGTTAAGGGGGAGTTTGTCAACACACTTCCTACATCAAACGGGGAGTTTGTTGATACACTTTCTGCTTTCAAGACGTGAAGACTTTAAAGATCCTCCGACATTGAAGACTTGAAAGGACGTCAAAGACTTGAAGACACAAAGATCGAGACAAAGTTATAAAGATAAAGACAAAGCTACAGCCAGACAAAGCTACAGCCAAGGGGGAGTTTGTTGGTGCACTTGTGTCTGTACTTTGTCTGTATTCGGTCACGATGTAAAACGATGTCATTGTTAGTCTTGTAAGTTTGACCAAGTCAACCATCCTCTTGGTTTGACTTGGCCAAACAGTCAACATTTTGGTTGAAATGTGTCTGTGTCGAAGGATGTGTCACGAAGGATTGCTTATCCTTCGATGATGATAAGCTCGAAAGATGACCTTCGATGGATGGACCACGAAAGATCACATATTTCGTGGTACATGTTGATCCTTCGAGCTGTTTCTGGTCGATAGATGATCCTTCGATCATCCTATCTGATCATTCGACCAGACCTGCTGTTTTGGGTATAAATACCCGTGTGTTGTGTTCATTTCGACAGACCAGACAGAGAGAACAAGAGAGAACACTTAGAGCAGAAAAACACACACACACACTGAGAGAGTTTACAGGACTGATTTGTAAACATTGCTTTGTAACTGGACCTTTCATACGTTTAATACAAGTGGTGTTAATCGTTGAGTCTTGTGTGTTGATAGTTTGCGTGTTCTATCTCGGTTTGCTATCTCGGTTGGATTCCGCACAACCGGGTTGGTTTGTATACAAGGATTAGGCGACTAGATCCTCCCCTAGCCGGACCTACATATATTACATCATATAAGTCAAGCATGAGGTAGAAGATTAAAGTCTTCATTTAGGCACCTCTAAGTATCATGGAATTCATACATGAGGTAGGAAGAACAAAGCTTCCATTTAGGTACCTCTATTGTTCACCACTACACTTGTTGTTATGAACAACAAGGAGGGTCATGAACTTACAAGAAACAATAGAAATGAACAACTAATCTATGAGAAAACATCAAGCAATGTGTGGATTTTCAAGTAGGTTAGCCCAAGCTAATCCTAAATCACACAATCATCAAGTCTTGAACTTGAGCATCACTTGTGGGTTAAAACCCTTGAACAAAACAGAAAGTTTGTGAGGTTTATACCTCTGATTTTGAATGTCTTAACCTTGTTTTTAAGCCTAACTAACCATAGAAGTGGTTATAAGCATAAGGACATAGGTTTGAGATGAGTTTCCTCAAGTTTAAACAAGTTTATCAAAGTTTGAAACAAAAACAGAAAAATCAGTCCACTTTGGAGCCCTTTTAGCAACATTCCAGGCTCTGGTTTTCCAGGGAAAACCCATGGAAACGTAGCTAAGGTCAATACAAAGTAGTAGGAAAAAAGAATCGAGTGAATCATATGAGAATTGAGTGAGTTATGCTCACTTTGGTGAAGTGGTATAAATCTGCTTGAACTTCTGCAATCAGCTACGGTTTGGAGTGTTTGAGAGTGAATGGAGAGTGTTTAGAAAGTGAAAAATGCTTGGAGGAGGCTTGGGTTATATAGGGGATGGATTAGGGTTTCATTGGGTTGGGCTTTGGAAGTGTTTAGTGGGCTAAATAACTCAAAACAAGGAAATTTAGTGGGCTGATGCAAGGCTGTTAACAGCCTTATAATTTTTATTTTATTTTAGTTTTTGGACATTAGAAGGTATATATTTGATGTTTAATAAAGTGTTACATGGTGTCTAGTATGTATGTAACTTGTAACAAGGTCCAAAATGCATAAATGACATGTTTTAATTTAGCAAAAAGTGTGATAACATAGGTGTGTATAACACATGAAATGTAACAAGTATGTATGGTTTATAGTTTGGTATGATCAAGTGAAAAAAAAAAAACATACAACTTAATCTTATAATCGAATAACTAAGTGTTTAAATGTATGAAGATTTAAGGATTACGAATACACGATCATTGTTTACGAGTTAAGCTTACGTTTATACGAATTACGAACCATGTATCAAACGAGTGCACGTATCAATGTATAAACATGTATAAACGATGTTTAAAAGATTCGTTTCATTACGATCAAAGTCTCGGATTTTACAACGATACAACGAAATACGAGTACAAGGAATACAAGATTTCCAAAAAAAATGGAATTTCCAGCAATGGTTTCTAAATATGGAAAGTATGAAAACGCAGGGCGTTACAGTCTCCCCTCCTTTAGGAAATTTCGTCCCGAAATTTATTCAAGAGGAAGACTTGAAAAAGTTTTGGCTAAAATTGAGACTTGGAAATTTTGAAACGGTTTGAAAAGTACGAAACTTTGGAGAACGACAAGGTAAATTTGCAAGGGAGTTCGTTGTCTAAAATAATTTGAGATACCAAACATAGTTGAAAACGTGTAGGTGCGTATATAGGTAAAGTGAGTCGAACCAAACTATAATTTTTAGAAAAGGTTTTAAGTATGAAAAATAAAAACTAAAAATGTTGAATTAAAAATAAAATAAAATAAACAGATAGACAAGATGAATCACTTGGATCCGACTCACCTTTAATGTATCCTTTGATGATTTCCGCACTTTTGCACTTTTTAAGAGATTATCTTAGTTATAGTAGTAGGCCCCTCTTTTGAAGGTGACGTTACTCTCAGCCCAGTGGTTTGAGTCAGCAATGATACAATCCCAAAGGGTCGGAATATTGAAAGATAATTTATTAAGTTATTAATGCGAAAAGTGGTAGGCCCCTCTTTTGAAGGTGACGTTACCCTCGGCTAAGTGGTTTGAGTCAGCAGGGATACAATCTCAAGTAGCCGGTTTAATGTATTAATAGTAGTTTACATATGAGAGGATCAAGCCATTCGCACCCCCGCCATCCAATACCAGTGGGTATTGAAGGAGGTCCTAGTAAGCTTGACCCAGGTCCTTCCAGGATCTATACACTGAACAAGGCAAGAACCTTACTAAACCATTCCCTTAACCCCCGACCAGGTAGCCAACATATCTCTATATAAACCGTAGAGATAGGAATGGTGAAAATCTTTTACTTTATATAGACAGTAAAGTAATGCCAAGACACCACGGACAAATGATAAAGAAACTTCACCTTCAACATAAGAAACTAGTTATTAAAGTCATTAATACAAAACCAAATAAAAAGTGCGAAAAGATTAAAAATCAAAAGTAATACATTAAATGTTTTTCTTCACCAGGTGATGTAAGAGACTTAGCCAAACATGGCCTTTGATTGACAAGAACTCTTACGATCAATCTTGGATCCCGAGACTACTACACACACTCTAAGGTGAATGATGGATGATGGTGGTGGATGTGTGTGTTGTAGTGGTGGTGGAGTGGTGGCAAAGTGGGAGAGATGTGGTTTCCTTTGAAGTGAGCCAAGCACCCCTATTTATAGCCTGAACAGAAGCCCGGCCACGGCCCCGTGTCCAGCGGACACGCCCCCGTGGCCATCCCTTTTCTCTTCCTTCATTAATTGCATTTGTCTGCATAGGGCTCGACACGGCCCGTGTCCAGCGGGCACGGCCCCGTGTGCAGAAACGTATCTGTACTACCAAGATTTTGCAAGATTCTGCGAATCTTGGCGTGAGCTGGGCACGCCCCCGTGATGGGCTTAGAAGCTTCCACAGCTTTGTCCATTTCTGCAGACATCTGACCACGCCCCCGTGTCCAGTGAGCACAGGCTGTGGTCAGCCTTCTGTTTCTTGTTTTTGCTCTTGGGGATGCTGCCAAGGGGTCGGACATGTCACGTTTATTCCTTTTCTTTGTATTTATGCTGGTTTTTGCTGTTTATTTGTTCCTTTTGTCCGTTTAAGCTCATTTGGTCCTGAAAATACAAAAGGAAGACAACAACACACTTTTTCCAACATTAGTACTAAAAAGGGGTTAGTTTTATACCTCATTTGATGTAATTTATATGTTGCATTTTACACACATCAACAGCTCAACCATAACCAACTTGCTAGAGTAGGGAATTAAGCCCAACAATCACCCCTTAATTCCTGAGCGGTTTAACAGGTAGATAGTTCTTCAACTCCAAGATTGTCAATTTATTTCTTAACCTTACAAACACCATACTTATATTATTGTTGCCTGTTCGGGATCTAGTCCTTTGAATCACTACTTGGGATTGGTTTCCAACTTGAAATCAGAGCCGACGATTTTAACAAAACATTGATCTATCTTCTATCTAGTCAAACAACTTATTTATCACCGACTTTTGTTGCTACTCGGTCTTCAAGAAAACTTTTACTTTTACCCCATTCTCAGAAAACGACTCGCAAAACCATCGGTGTTACGTGAGAACTCGGCTTTAGCAAACATTAGATTACCTTCGTGGTGTTCTTAAGCCTCCTCGTCTTTTTTCTGTTCTTCGTTTGCTTTTAAGCGACCACCACATCATCAAAAGTAATCATTTCCATATCAACAACTTGTTTAATTAAAGCAACCATGAGAACGAATTTCCTCGATAGCCCATGTAGAAACTATTTTGCGAGTTTAGGTTCAATAATCGTAGAATCGAGAGAGGCTACTTTTGATGCAATTCCAAAAGCTCCCATGCGAATTCCTCAACTGAACTTGGTTATCTCATCTTCAAGTTTTCAAACTCAGACATCAATGTTTTTAACATTGCTTCCCTAACCCAATCAGCAACGAGATGTCAGGTCTTTTCAAAGCGTCCCACATCTCCTTAGCCGTATTCAGATTCCCGACTTGTAAAATCTGATTTTCGGGCATTGTTTGAAACAACATTGAATCGCCATGTTGTTCTTCTTTGCTTGCAAACCTGTTTTGTTCTGGGTTCAATTTGATCTCATACTCCACACATGTTAAAATTGCCTTCATTCGCATAGCCCATATTGTGTAATTCGTTTGAGACAACATGAGACATACGAGACTTGCTGAACTATTTTCTTTGACGAAAACCAAGCAGTCGATCACCTTCCCCCATCTTGTGTAGTCTCTTATAAATTGACGGTGTCTTACCTCCTTGCTATGGTCCTACTAGAATCAAACACAAACTGATCAATCCTGAACAACTTTTCAGAACCAAGTTGAACCTCTTTTCCAACCAATATAACAATCACTAGTTAATGGTCAACCCAAACTTATTGTACCAAGAAAAAAAAAATCAAACCAACGAACCGTAACAACACAACTTGAGGATTTCATTGTGAAACACAAACGAACTTGTTTCTTTGTTCAATCGCAAAGTAGAAACAGGTGACAAGAACCCAAGTGACGTGAGCGTTGATGATGGGGTCTCAAGACGGCGTCGGCTTATTCGATTAGGGTTCTTGAACTTGCCAAGAATCGATAAACAAAAACACAAATAGGTTTTGGAATGGCTCTCAAATATTATAACTGAAATCACTCAAAACTTAATTACAATCTATTAAACCATAACTCTATTTTTTCCTCTGAAATAATGTCAAACCCTAACTTGGTTAATATAGACTAACCTTAACTTCGTAGCCAAATCATTACCATAACTAATTATAACGTAATAAATAAAAAAAACTTAACAAATTTAACCAATTTGTCAAATTTGATCCTCCAAGTTTACCAACTTGTGACTTGATTAGACTTATCGTTATCCACCGCTAATTTGTGGATCCATACACTAGAGTAGGGAATCAAGTCCAACATAATTGAAGCCTGTGTTTTTGGCATTAAGTGTGGGCATTTCATGCTACCATCTTTCTAGATTTGTATCAAGAGGCGTAAAAAACATTAATATGCAACACCCATCTTATATGAAATTTGTAGACCTATTATATGTACCATCTTTAAAAAGAACACAATCATGACCTTGATTATTATGAGAATAAAGAATCCATGTCGAATAAAGATAAATGGAGAGTTTTTCATTTTACGGTGTAAAATAAAGATAAATGTCGGGTGAAACAAGCGTACGAGTTCTGAAAACAGTTCTCGTCAGGCAAACGCATCACAATCAACAAATATACAGTGTAAAAACCAAACATCATGTCACAAATATACATCAACTACCTCTTGTTACACCACAACCTGCGAAAACAATGTTCATTTGATGTTTTTAATTTATCATGACGGAGACGGTCGCGGTAATCTTTTTGCAATTTCCTGTGATGTAAGCGTAAAAACAAGCTCGGGTCAAATAAATACGATTCAGATAAGTATCAATGTGTTTGTTTTCAACATGTAGAAAAGAAGGCATAAATGCAAGTTATTGTTTTACCTCAAATAGCTGATTGATGTTATCAGCCGTCTTGGCAGAAGTTTCGATGAAGAACATCCCGTTCTTTTCTGCATAGTCGATTCCATCCTTGAGTAAAACAAACAAAAATGTTAGGTCTAGAGCGGGTTGGTTAATGGGTTGTTTTCGTGCACTTTGTAGGTCCCTCTCCGGATGAGGTCAAACCTTATCCTTGTTATATTAACACACTAGCAAGTGCGGAATCCAAGCTAGAGTGCAACCGAGTTGAGACAAGTATAAACACAAAACACACAAGGTTCACCGATTAACACCACTTGTATTAATACGAATGAAGGTTCCAGTTACAAGCTCAATGTTTACAGATGTATTCCGTAAACTCTCTAATGTGTGTGTGTGTTCTTGACAGAATGCTCTCCCTATCTCTCGAGTGTATCTTTCTGTCTCTAAGTGTCTCTCTCAAGTGCTCTCTGAAATGAACACAACACTTGGGTATTTATACCCGACACAGCTAACATGCTCGAAGGATACGGAAGTCTGGTCGAAGGATCATCTATCGACCAGAAATCTACCGAAAGATCCATACATACCTCGAAGGATGATATCCTTCGAGGTCCATCTGTATCTATCGAATGACATTATCTTTCGAGGTCATCGAAGGATACAAACCATCCTTCGATGACATCCTTCGACATAAGCATGTTTCAACCAATGTGCTAACTGTTTGTCCAAGTCAAACCGGAGGATGGTTGACTGGTCAAACTTACATCGAACGCACATATAAACAAATCTAACACAAGACATCGTTTTGTATCATGACACATTACAGACAAAGTACAGACACAAGCAGCTTTGTCTTGATCTTCGTGTCTTCAAGTCGAGACCAAATCGAACTGAGCCGAGTTGAACCGAGCCGAGTCGTGTCCACAAAATATGCATCAACAAACTCCCCCTTGGACGCTACTCGTGAGGTTCAATGCTATTCGTGAGATTCAACTTCGATGTCTTCCATGTCGGAGGATCCTCAAAGTCTTCACGTGTCGTAAGTAGAAAGTGTATCAACAAACTCCCCTTTTTGTTTAGGAAGTGTGTCAATAAACTCCCCCTTAGATTGAACTCTTCATTGAGTCATGCTCGTGAATCTTTTGACTTGTCAAATCTTCAGATCCTTGTGGTGTTGATGAAGGGTCAGCGGCAACTCGATCACCTTATTCTTTGAGTGCCTCCACTTTGTGTCTTCATTCCAAAGCTTTGTCATCAACCATGTTCTCCTCGCCTTTAGCATCTGCACATGCAAGAAAGCTAAACGCATAATGAGAACAACCGCTTGGAATATAGTTAACATTTAAACAAACGACACATATGAGATCAAATCTCAATCAAACACCAACCGACAATATTTTGAAAGTTTAGAAAAATGTACAATTTTAGTCCTTTAACTTTCACAACTTGTTAACTTCGACAGATTATGAAGATGCAATTGTTTTCCGGCTTACGATCAGGATTTTGGGTAGGATAGACTCGAGTTCCAACATCAGTCAATCAAAAATAAACTAGAATCAAAATCTTTTTGGATTTTATAAAGTTTATATTAAAACACACCTAAAATCTTTTTGGAATTTTTCATTTTTCAAATGTAAAGACGGAAAGCAATAAATAAATATATACAAAGATACAGAAACTGAAAGCAGAAAATAAATATTTACAGACAGTCTTTTTGCGAGTTTCGAGGGTAAGAGAATCATATCAGTGTACGGTCATGCCAAAACGCTCTTGTTGTTCAATTAGTTAACATTTTAGATAAGCATCCTATAACAATTATCGGTATTGTTGTCCACTTAAGCTCAACTTATCAGATGTAATCATGGCAAGGGGATACGTTAAGGTATGATTTATACTTACCGACCGGTGTTCATCCACATCACGACACATTCCCGTATCAAGGTATGCACGAAGGTTCATCTTACCGGTGAGTATACCGATTATCATCTGTTTGACCGTATATGATGTGAGATTCTCACTTATTTTGTTTGAAAACAAGCCCTATGTGATATAATCACTTATTGATGAGGAACTTGATTTTCGATGCATGAGGGCACAGGAGCAAGTCCGTGAACAGGTCAGTACTTTCGTACAGCAGAGAGACGAACTTGACTCCCGGATAAATGTGATATTTTATCACTTATTTGATTGGACATGTGATTGTTTATCACTTATTGAGGTCGAATGCAGTATGTACACGTATGTATAGTATCATGGAAGATCTAGACTTGCGTCCCCGTTATTTTTCGGTAAAAGATACAACCATGATACCCAGATGATAAGCAGCATAAAGACCAAATATCTCAGAACCTCGGCAATCTCTCAAACGAAATTTCGGTACTAAGACCATATGCCAATGAATGGTTCCCACCCAGTCTTCAGTCGATTTAAGATTTATATCACCCTGCACACTTTAAAATGATTGTGAGCCTATCGATACATCTTATATAGAGCTGCTTATCGCTTTTTCATTTAAGGTTTAAAGAGGTTTGGATAGACCACTGATGTACTATCATTTTCTCTTTTTCTCGCCAGGAAACTCATTTTTGGTTTTCTATTGTTTTTGTGTTTTTTTGAAATTTTTCGATGTTTTTGGATTTTTCAAATTTTGGATTTACTCCCCCTAAAATCAACAAACTAAGATAAATTTAAAACACAAAGATATTTACAAAAATGACTTTCCGATGTTGGTTAACTCATGTTTTACCTCAATGCCGTTTACCAAAATTAATTTTTTTAATCTGAAAAGATTTATCAAATTTTTGGAAAAATCAGTTGGCATGTCGGTTTGCGGTGCGGACCATGACAACAGTGTCTGGCCAAAGAGTGCTGCGAGATAATACAAATTCATAAAGTAGCTTAAATGACGACAAGTAAAGGAGAGATTAGAATTTTAAAACCGTATCCTGCAACTGCTTCGTGCATTGCAAGGAATCTGAGTGCTCTCCCAAACTGGATATCCACCCGGTGTGGATTTCAAAGTCGATTCTTTGTAGCTACTGAGAAGTCTCTTGACAGCAACAAGATCATAAGCCTTTGGGTCCGGCTGGTCTTCCACATTGCACCAGCGAAGGTCTTTGTCTTTCTCTTTCAGAAGTAGTGTGTGGTTGTTCAATCCATGCCAAGGCATCCGCACACCCGGTTGGTTTGTTCAACAAACACATTTTCTTCAATCACACCGCGAAGAAATGTACACTGCACGTTCATCTTGTTGATTTTGAACTTCAAACGTGCTGCAGGTGCGTACATTTTGATTGAATCTATCCTGGGGACCCGATCAAAGCCTTTAACAATCACACTTTGAAAAGATTTGCATTTTTGTCAAAGCTTTTCAATCTCTTTCAACAGACATTTCTGTTTTCCTTTTCATTTTCTTTTCTTCTCTCCATCAAAGGCAACAATTTCTTCTGTCGCCTATTTTGTGCATGGACACTTCACTATCAACAATCTTACGACTATTGAAAGTTCCTCCTGGAATATCCTACACACTCATTCAAAGATTAGATGGAGAGGGGGACCCAAGCCTTAACAGACTTGGGTCGTCCTTCATCATCGACAAAGGTTATTTCAACCTCGCGATGACCTGGAACTGGTGAGACTCCCCCTGAAACTTTATCCGTTTTAGGTTTCCAAGCTTGTACAGGTTTTTCTTCTTTGACATCTGATTTTAAGACCTTCTCAATTACCTTTTGATTCTTTTGTTTTAACTTCTTTTCCCTTTCTTTCAAGACACGTGGGTCTTGTTTAGGGGAAACAGGTCGTTTTTGGTAATTGGTTTCTTGGGGAGGACTCGCTTTGGCCTTCAACTTTTGCAGGTATGGGCAGTATCTTACAATATGCCCAATTGTGCCACACTCAAAACACATTCTCCGCTCTACAAACCTCGGAGAAACATGTTGATGACCAGATGGAGAACCAGACAATGAACTTTGTGATCTAGACGTGCTTGGACCTAAATCACATCCGTTGGAGTGTTGGGTGTAATTATTCTGATCATTTCGTTTCAAAATTCTAACTTGTTTTACAAAATCAACGTTAGATTTACTTTGAAATGTTTCAGGTTTGTCTGTACCCTTGGATCCAACAAAGTTCACTTTCTGTTCTCTTTTCTTAGCAGGAGCTCTTTTGTTTTGCACCTTTTTCTGCTGAACTTTAGGTGCTTGAACATTCTTGTTCTGAGCCTTCTTTCCCTGTACCTGACCCTTACCCTTTCCTGAATTCACTTGTTGTTTTCGCTCAACTGGTAGTTTTTGGTTTCCGTATTGTTTTCTAATTTGTTCACACGGAATTGGATCACATTGAGTGACTGTCACTTTGTTACTTTTGTTTCCCAAAAACTTATCAGTACATCCTTCAAAAATTTGCTCAATTAATTCTTGATTTACAATTTTAATTGGAAAATCTTTGTTAGAGTAGATTTTGTCATCTCCTTTGAGCGTGTACAACAAGTTTTTCCCTTCAAGGCTAGATACAATGGAATCCATTGCTTTTGACATTTCAGTCTTACTCGGTTCCACTGGTGGATCACACAAGATGTGATTCTCGATTGGAATATCTGTTGTAACCGAGTTAGACTGTTGGTTCACAATTACTTCAGATTCATCATCCGAAGAATCAGCATCCTCAACAATGGGAGGACTCTGTTCCTTAACACACGATGAATCTGTCACATTCTCAGATTCAGATTCTGATTGACCCGAGGATGATGTACCAGTTGTGAACCCGAGGCCTGCTGCAAAATCATCTAGATTGAGTGGCACAGTAGGTTCAAAACGGGGCATATACTCGTCATCAGGCAATTTGGAGTAATTGTGATTCATTGGGGGAGGACATGATTTGAATCCATTACACTTCCTATCCCCCTTTTTCTTTTGAACATCAATAATGTGATCCAAAACATAGCGGGAATTGGAATAGCTTTCCAATTTCTGCTTAATTGTCTCACATTCACATCGAGCTGTTGCTAACTCTACCATTTGCTTTTCAATTGTGTCAATTAAATCATTGTTAGCATGTTGTTTTCTCAAAACAGCCCTTTGTAATTCAGAAACATCATGTTTTAATGACGCAATTGTAGCTTTAAATTCCTTTTCATTTCTGGTCAAAAACAAGTTAGCTTCAGTTGCTTTAGAAAGATCAACAATCAATTGTTGATTGTGTTTGTTTGTGATTTCAAACTGACTTTCCTTTTCAGCATATTCTAAGCACTTTGCACATTCAACAGGATCAGAATTAGAGTCAGAATTAGTATCACATATCTGAGAAGTTTGACCTTCTACGTAAGCCATAACGGCTGTATGAAAAGAAAAAGATCCCTCTTCAGTGAGAATCTTCTCCATTTCTTCTGATGTAGCATCAGCTTTCTTGATCAAGTCAGATTTCTCATTAGCATCATTCAACAAATTATCACTGTCAGAATCCATTCCCTCCTTGACGTCCGATTCTGAACTGTAATCACTCACACCTGAGTTATCTTCATCAGTGCCACTACATCCTGAACTGTCATCTTTTCCTGAAGATTCACCATCATTGACATTCTTGACAATTTTAGCATAAAACGCAGTTCCTCCTTGATTTCCACCTCCACATTGTACAGACCAGTCACACCCATCATCGGCTTTATTTGAGTTGGACGTGGATGTACTTGTTTGATTTATGAAAGGATTTTGGTTGCCTTGTTGAGGTTGGGCTTGAGGTGGTTTCCAAAAATAGGCAGTTGGATCAAATTTGGGTTGAGGTGTGGCAAGTGCTCGCAAGAATGCATTTTTGTCGAATTCTGGCTCAGGTTGTGTAGCTGATGATTGTGAAGTCGAAATCAATTGATTCCACCACTCACCGTTTGTTCCCATTTTAAAAATTAATATATTAAGTGAAAATTGATTTAAAAAAAATTAATTTTCACAAACTATATTAAAATGTTGAAGAGAAACAAACAGCCGAAAGATCTCTGATCGAAAGACCTGAAAACACAAACTGTTAATCTTACACAATTAAGGATCGAAAGATCAACACTAGTTCGAAAGATAGACACTTGTTCGAAGGATCAACAGTGTTCGAAAGATCACTGTTGAATTTCGAACAATGACTTCGAAAGATTCTCCAAGACGAAGGATCCTTATCTTTCGAAATGAACAGTAGCTCGAACAATATATCCTTCGAAAAGATTCCTTGGCTCGAAAGATAACTCACTGACTTCGAAAGATGTTCGAAGGATGGGTATCTGTCGAACCTCCTTGATCGAAAGATGATCTTTCGATTCCGAAGGATATCTTTCGATGAGCTCTGACACAGTTGACAAATGTTGACAGGTTGGTGAGAAAGGTGACAAGTTGGTAGAAACTTTCGGCAGAAGGTATGTTCAGACGTGCTTTCTGCCAAAACCAGATTTGGTTTGAATATTTTAACCAGTTGTCCTTTCCCAATGCACAAACAACTTTCGAAATCAATTAAACAAGATCAAAATATTTAACACTTTGAAGAACACTTGAATGTATGATGAAGATATCAAGAACAAACCCAGAAAAATTTGAATTTTCTGATGAACCGACAACTGCCGAACACGAGTTTTGGCCGAAAATTCAATAAAAACCACCCTTTAACATGTGAAAGAGATAAACAACAAGTTTTTATAAAAATTTCAGCAAAACAAGCAGATTTTCGAAGTTTTAAACACAAAATTTCCAGAAAATATAAACTTCAATAGTCCGAAACACACTCTAAAACACTCGGTTTTAACAAGAAGAAGAGCCAAGGCTCTGATACCACTTGTAGGTCCCTCTCCGGATGAGGTCAAACCTTATCCTTGTTATATTAACACACTAGCAAGTGCGGAATCCAAGCTAGAGTGCAACCGAGTTGAGACAAGTATAAACACAAAACACACAAGGTTCACCGATTAACACCACTTGTATTAATACGAATGAAGGTTCCAGTTACAAGCTCAATGTTTACAGATGTATTCCGTAAACTCTCTAATGTGTGTGTGTGTTCTTGACAGAATGCTCTCCCTATCTCTCGAGTGTATCTTTCTGTCTCTAAGTGTCTCTCTCAAGTGCTCTCTGAAATGAACACAACACTTGGGTATTTATACCCGACACAGCTAACATGCTCGAAGGATACGGAAGTCTGGTCGAAGGATCATCTATCGACCAGAAATCTACCGAAAGATCCATACATACCTCGAAGGATGATATCCTTCGAGGTCCATCTGTATCTATCGAATGACATTATCTTTCGAGGTCATCGAAGGATACAAACCATCCTTCGATGACATCCTTCGACATAAGCATGTTTCAACCAATGTGCTAACTGTTTGTCCAAGTCAAACCGGAGGATGGTTGACTGGTCAAACTTACATCGAACGCACATATAAACAAATCTAACACAAGACATCGTTTTGTATCATGACACATTACAGACAAAGTACAGACACAAGCAGCTTTGTCTTGATCTTCGTGTCTTCAAGTCGAGACCAAATCGAACTGAGCCGAGTTGAACCGAGCCGAGTCGTGTCCACAAAATATGCATCAACACACTTTAGAGAACTTTTCTCCATTATTTTTGATAAAATATTAGGGTGTCAAATATGCATAATTGTTAATTGCAAATAGCAGACAACAGCGACAAGCAACCTAATGCTACGTAGTGATAGCGATGAAATAGCGGGCGCTATTTTATGTTTAGCGATACACTAGAAAATTTCAGATATACTTTATATGTATATTATATCCAAATTTCAGATAAACTTTGACACAACCTAAAATCCAGCTATTGTATACGTATATTTTATCGCTATTTTATTAAAACCAAAAAAAAACTGAAATCCCGCTAGTTACTTGCTATGGAGGCCCCAAATTAGATAGCGATGAATGAGCGCTTCACTACGCTATTCGCTATAGCGCTCGTTATGAGCGCTACTAACAACTATGCAAATATGATAACAAAAATAATATTTTACTTTAAGAATAACCTAAATTTTTTAGTTGAAATGATCAAGGATATGACTATAGGCCAGTTTGACCCTGGTTCTTTTTGAGCTATTTTCTTACATGTTTGACCCGTTAAGAGTAAAGAAAAAGAAACCTGAATAGACCAATTCAAAAATAAATGGGTCGAAACTATTGAACTATATTATTACTATGAAACGGAGCATGTTTCTTACTTGAACCGACACCTCGCGTTTTTCTTGAAGATCAGCCTTGTTACCAACTAAAGCCAGGACAATATCAGGGCTACCGTGCTTTTGTAGCTCCTATATAGCACAAACTTTAGTTATATCATATATGTATCTAAGAGACCGGTTGAAGAATGAACAAAAAGCTAATAGTCAAAGTGTCAAACCTTGACCCAATGTTGAGCTTTATGGAATGAGTCGGGATTCGTTATATCATATGCGATAACTGCAACAGCCGCACCTCGGTAATAAAGTGGGGCAAGGGCTGCATATCTGTACAATTGACAACGAAACATAAAGCTTATTAAATGGAATCGGAAAGACAGTACTAACTGTTGACCAAGAGTCAACACTAAGAATATGAAAACAACCTCTCCTGTCCAGCAGTATCCCAAATTTCAAATTTAACTGTTGTCGAGTCCTGCAGAGCTATTGTTTGTGACAAGAATGAAGCTCCAACAGTCACCTAAAATAACTCGTTAAGCAAATCACATGAATATTTGATTATTTCTCATTTCACTGGGGCATGAAGGAGAAATCAAGAAAGAGTAAAGTACATGGATGGTCCCTATGGTTTAACAAAATTTTGGATTTGGTCCCTAGCTTTCTGTCCTGTGGTTTGCACTTTGTAACACATTTAGTCCCCAACTTTGCCAAAAGTACATGGATGGTCCCTGTGCTTTGCACTTTGTAACGCGTTTAGCCTTTAACTTGGACTTATTGAAACCTTTAGATTTGTTGGCTGGGGGACTAACTATGTTACAAAGTACAAACCACAAGGACCATCCGTGTACTTTTTGAAAGCTAGGGACTAGATCCAAAATTTTGGTAAACCACAGGGACCATCCGTGTACTTTACGCCAGCCTACAAAGCTTAACTTGTTATTTAAACTAGCAAATAAAATAATAATCTTAAGCTATTTATAAATCGAAAAGTAATAAAGTATTCTAACCTTGGATGTTGGATCAAATTGACCACGAACAAAGCGAAGAACAATGCAGGTTTTTCCAACACCAGAGTCCCCTAATAGCACCAGCTGTAATTAAAATAATAAAAAAAGCGCTGATGAATTGCCTCAACAAAAAATAAATAAGTGTTGACAACTATGGCTGAGTTTTTAAAATTAAGGTAGTTAAAAAATTACATACAAAAAAATGAACCGTGAAGAATCATGATCCTCTTTGCAAACAATGACAAAAAAAACTCAAGTTTCATGCAATTGTGATTATTCAGAGGAGTAATCAATACCATAGTGTGATGTGAAAGATGAGTTTTCAACAACCTAATTAACAAACGTAATTAAAACTAATTAGCTCATAAGATTCTCTGAGCATCAACTAAGAACGAAATCTATCAAATAAATAACAAATGCAACATGAACACACATTAACATCCCCTGCGATAAACAAAAGGTTTGCCCTCGGCTCAGGCCTCATCCCACCCTCCGTAGAACCTAACACATAAGTAACTTTGTCTGTTTGTTATATAATATATATACAATATCGGTGGTATCAACTAAGGGGCTATTTGTTTACCTCTTAGTGGGGCTCTTAATGGTTCAGACCTCTTACTGGTTCAGCACTTAATGGTTCAGACTGTTTGTTTCGCAAGCAAATGTCTGAATGGCTCAGACATTTGCCTCTGAATGATTAAGAATTATACAGAGTCTGAATGATTAAGACCTCTAATCTGAATTGGCCAGACATTTGCCTCTGAACGGTTAAGCATTATATTGGCTCTTAATGGTTCAGACCTCTTACTGGTTCAGCACTTAATGTTTCAGACCTCTTACTGGTTCAGCACTTAACTATTCAGAAGTTGTCAAACAGCCCCTAAGAAGAAGATCTATCAAACAAAGAATTAATGGCACACAAACACGCATTAACCTCTTATCACCCACAAAAAAAAAAATAATAATAAAAAAAAATAAAAAATAAAAACCCTACCTTAACACGCAGATTTTTGGCATCCGAGTCTCCGTTAACTGGATTAAGTCCGCCTACCCGACCCGCACTCCTATCTGCAAACCAACAAATATCTCATAACCAGTCAGAAAATCAACAGAGTCGATCTAAGCAATCAATGAAGCGGTTAGTACAACAACTGGAAGTCAAAGTCAAACTCTTAACAGATCAAAATCAACAAATTCAATTAATAAAACAGTATTTTGATAAAATGAAGATATTGATTGAATAAGTAAAAGCCTAAATTGGGAAATTGGGGATACCTGGAAGGGAGGAGGAGCAACCCATCTACTGTGTGATTTATCTAATTATTGTTGGTTAGTTTGATGTGTGTGATTTCAAGTATGAAAAGGGGAGAGTGGTTGTTTGATCTTGATTCGTTTATCGGAGGTTTTCTTTTGGACGACCTACTATTTTTGGGTTATTTCATTTCTATTTCTATACACTACAAATCTAATGGTAGGCAATAGTGTCACGCAAATTGGTCCAGTAAAATTACGATTTTGCCCTATTTAAATTTATAAGTTTCGTCGTTGTTTTGTTTTTTACATCCTCTCAGCCAAATTATGATTTTGCCCTTAATTCAAATTTACAGCTTTGTCATCGTTTTTTTTTTTCATGTCAACTTACAATTGTCCCAGTGTAACATTATAGTTATGCCATTGTTTTAGTTTTTTTTTCCTTTTTTTACAAAATTATGGTAGTGTTTTGTTTTAATTAGTTGACTCGATATAATTTTTATTCGTGCCACGCGGCTACCTAGTACACGCTCATTTGTCTTGAAAAATTACAATTTGGCCCACAATTTAAAATTATAGTCTTTCAATCGTTTTAGTTTTTTTTAGTAAAGGTATGGTAATGTTTGTTTTAATTGGTTGACTCGATTTTTTTTTAGATCGTGTCATAAGTAGTATGTACAAGTAACCGAAACACATATGTACATGTTATGAGAAAGAAATATTCGTTTTAGTGCTCCGCAACACGGACAAAACAAAAACTAGTGTATAAACTTAAACATAAGGGTAAATTACACTTTTCGTCCTTTATGTTTGTATCGGATTTTAATGGATGGCCTTTAACTTCAATAATTACGGTCACGGTCCTTTTTTTGAAAGACTCATTACACGTTAGATCCTTTAACACTAACCTGGTTAAAATTATCAGTTAAGTTTCATCATGTGCAAGGCACATGGGGGTATTTCAGTTATTTTACCATATTCTTTTATTTTAAAGTATATTTATAAATTACAAATAAATCAAAACTAACTTTATAAAAAAAACAAAAACTAAAAAACATAGATAAATCATATCATTTTGCTTCTTCTAAACATCATAATCAAACTCAATAAATTAAAAAACCAAGTGCAGCCACCACCAAATATTCATCTCTGCTAGCCTCCAGCAACCATGAGTGCCACCTCCACTGCCAGAAACCACCACCATCTTCTCAACCATCACGCCGGAAACCCACCAAGTTCTAGGGTTTTGGGGTTGTTGCAATGAGAGGCAAATCAGATTTAATCAATAAGAAACCAAAATAACAAAACATGCACTCGATATGCAATGCAGATCCGCTCGGTAAATCAGATCTTCTTACAGTGAAGATTTCCGACGAAGATGAAATGGGTGTGCCATCAAGAACTTGTTGCCGCCGCCACCGCAAAGTCTCATCGGAGAATCGACACACGCCGGAGTCGTTGGAAGTTCGTCCTAGTCGTTTCTCACTCGCAACCGGTATGAGATTTATATATCATTCAATTCGGGTTTCAAAAGGGATCAAAACCCCCAACCTAACTTGTGTAATCGATGTTCGTGTAACTTGAATTTGATGTTAAAAACATCAAGGGTTTGGATTGGGATCTGATTGAAGAAGATGACACCCTGCGGAGTTTATTTAAAATTTAAACTGTTACAGATCTAAAACAAGAAACAACGCAGTGCAGTGGTCGTTGATGTTCTTGTTCCGTCCAAGTATACGGGAGGTAACGGGTTTGACCCGACTCCTCCGACTTATTCGTTGTTGCTTTTTATTTATTTGAATCTAGTATAATTGTGAGGGATGGCCGAATCAGTTTAAAACAAAAGGCAAATCCATTCAAGATGGAGACGCGATTCATGGGTTTATGGTGGTAGGTGACGGGTGGTGATGGTGGTGTGGTTAAGTTAGGCGGTGGTGGTAGGTGACGGGTGGTGGTGGATGAGAGAAAGAGAAATGGATATATTACGATGTTATTTTTTTGTTTATGTTTATTTATTAAGAAACATTTTAAGTAAAAGCGTGAAATGACCAAAATACCCTTAAGTGAATAAACTTAACTGAAAATTTTAACATTGTTAGTGCTAAAGAACGTAAGGTGTAATCAGTTTTAGAAAAAAAAAAAGGACCATGACTGTAATTATTGAGGCTAAAGGTCATCCATTGAAATCTGATATATAAACATAAAGGACGAAAAATGTAATTTACCCTAAACAAAATGTTGCTAAATGAATTGTCATACACTTTTAATATATACGATTTTGTGGTTAAAAAAAGAAAAAGGAATAAATTATAATTATATTATAAGTACAAATAAATATAACAAGAAATTCTTCTCATAAATTGTATCTGTCGTAAATGTGTTAGGAAGCTTTACTCTCTTAGGCCATGTGTAGTCATAACGCCCCTTTGTGGGCGTTATGCGACACGTGGCGCGCCACGTCAGCGTGTGGGCGTTATGGGGCCTTATGCATTTTAAGCCCGTAGTCATAACGCCCCTACCTCATCATTACCCAATTAATTAATAAACCCTTAAATTATACATATATATGTATGTATATATGTCTGTGTGAGTGGAGGGAAAACAAACCAACATCCATACCGCCGTTATAATTATAGCGCCATACCCCCAATTTTCATTTATAGCGCCCTCATAAAGCCCCCCTGTAATGGTGTTCAAGGGCCTTATGGGGCTTTATAAGGTGAGATGCGCCCCACTACACAAGGACTTATGCTTCTTTTGCAACCGCCCAATACATTCTGGCCTTTTCTTTTTTGAATACCCACCTCTTTGATTCTAAGTCAATGCCTAAACACACAAAGTTTAAATTAGCACAAAAAAAAAAACTGAACCGACAGTCTTATTCTCAGCCACTAATGATGATAATTTGGCGACCATAAGTAACACAACAAAAGTTTTGCAAATAATGAATCATAGGGCAGCTCAACTCCAAGAGGATTACATCAAGAACCATACACTACTAAAAATACTCTCATAAGTTAGAACAAAAAAAAAACAAATCAGAAATACATAACAATTTAATGTACAGTGATCAGAGTATTGTCTCATACTTCTTTTATCACCACAACATCCTCATTTAATATGTCCATGTTCTGTTGTTGATAAATCAATATAAAAGAGACAAGATTTTGAAGCTAAAAAAGATGGGTTTTCTTTGTTACTTTGTTAGGGTTAATAACCAAAACTACAGTATACATCAGGGTCCATAACCAACAGTAAGACCATGTGTAGTGGAAGGGGAAGATAATGCCCCCACCCTAGGGCATTTTACGCCATGTGGCGGTCCAGTCAGCAAAGGGGCATTATTTGGCGTTTTCTAAAATGGGTGTAGTGGGGATGGGGCATTATTGGGCATTATTGGGGCATTAAATAAAATAAAGAAAAAACACAGAAAAAATCTTATTGGATAAGGAGAAGGGGGCTGAAAGATGATTGGACAAGGGAGAAGGGGGAAGGCGTTTTATATAAAACGCCAAATTCATTTTTTTTTCAAAAAAAAGCCAAAAAACGCCCTATGTAATGGGAGGGGGGGCGTTTTTGGGCGTTATTTTTAAATTTAAAAAAAAAAAACGCCCCACTACACATGGTCTAAGTGTGAAGTTGATATTAAGAATATATAACCTGTTGATATTGACGGATTGCCTCTGTCCGGTGGATGCCTCTTCACCGTTTTCGACGCCGGAGAACCGCCATAACCGCACCACCATGTACAGCAGACTTGTCTGTCATGTAGACGCCGGAGAGCCATGTGCGGCGCGTCCACCGTGTCGAAGCCAGAGAGCCTACCCCGTATGTCTCCCATCTCTTCTCCTCTCTCTCTCTCTCTCTCTCTGTAGACTCTGTTTCATGTGGGTTAAGTTAAGAACAAAGGAGAAGGGGCGGTGGGTCTTTTTGATGCGTGGCAAATGTGTTTGACTGTAGCCATACGCATGGCTTATAAAAACATGGCCCAATAGAATAGTGACACCATGTGTAGCCACTATTCATTTTTGGTTGGTTTTCTAATGATATTAATATTAATATTAATATTAATTCAAGTCATGAAAGAAAACGGATTAATAAATTAACTTTATGTCAGTAAATGGGAACTAATAAATATAAAATATTTAATGTTAATGTAAATCAACATAAACCAGATGGATAAAATTGTAAGAGCATTCAAAGCATTTAAATTGGACCCTCCATATTTTTTTGTCAATGGGTTCTCTATATCATATAGAGCGGTTGTAAGTACGTGAGAGATAAATTATTAATGTTCATCAGTAAATTAAAAAAAAAACATTTAACCGTTTACTCTAAACTAAATAAGACTTTATCATACAAATAAAGAAAGACTTTGTTATACAAATAATTTAAAACACTATTCATTGGCTTTTATTTTTAATTCGGTATGACTTTTGCCGCTCCTGGTACCGGTTCGGTACCGGTTTTACCTTCATATACCGGTACCGTAACTGGTATTTTCGGTACCAGTACCGATTTGATATTGGTTGGCACCTAGCTCATCCCCACCATTAAAACTAAAAAAAGAAATCATTAAAAGTTGAAGAAAATCAACAAAACAAGTTGCACGATACCGTTGTTGTTCGTACGGTACCCGTGATCAGGGATGAGTAAATGAGTATCGGGTAGCAGTACCGAGTTTCCCTAACTAAAAGATTTTCAAAGTCAATTCGATACCGACTTTTGACGTTTTCTGTACCAGGCTGGTGTAAGTTTTTACCTTCATGTACCGATAACTGTACCGGTATTTTCGATACCAATACCGGTTGACACAAACTTATCCAACTTAAAAGTAAAGAAGATAATAAAAGTATTAAAAAAACTATATATATTATTATAATATTTAAAACACTATTTATTGGCTTTTATTTTTGAGTAAATTACGTTTTTGGCCCCTGTGATTATATCACTTTTACTATATTAGCCCAAAATAAGAATTTTTAACATACATGCCCCCATGGTCTCTATAACTAACTATTTTGGCCCATAAGTCTAACCATTTTGGCCCCCATGGTCTCTATAACTAACCATTTTGGCCCCCATGATCTCTAGACTTAGGGGCCAAAATGGTTAGTTATAGAGACCGTGGGAGCATATATGTTAAAAATTCTTATTTTGGGCTAATATAGTAAAAGTGATATAACCACAGGGGCCAAAAACGTAATTTACTCTTTATTTTTAGAGTTAAATGTCATTTTAGTCCCTGTGGTTTGAGCCATTTTGCCAGTTTAGTCCAAAGGTTTCATTTTTAACCTGTGGGTCCAAAAAGGTATCACAGTTGCCATTTTAGTCCACTGGGTTAACTTCATCCATTTTTTCTGTTAACGAGAAGGCCAATTCGGTCATTTTATATGGCTGAATTGTCCTTATTCAGCCATATAAAATGACCGAATTGGCCTTCTCGTTAACAGAAAAAATGGATGAAGTTAACCCAGTTGACTAAAATGGCAACTGTGAAACCTTTTTGGACCCACAGGTTAAAAATGAAACATTTGGACTAAACTGGCAAAATGGCTCAAACCACAGGGACTAAAATGGCATTTAACTCTTATTTTTACTTAAAAGTAAAGAAGATAATAAAAGTATGAGTAAACTACCATTTTGGTCCCTATGGTTTGGTCACTTTTGCCACTTTAGTCCAAAACTCAAATTTTTTGCATGTGGGTCCCTGTGGTTTCAGTTTTATTGTCATTTTGGTCCAAAAATGAAATCAGGTCATATTTGTTTTATAAAATCCTGCAACTTTGTCATTTTCCTCAGAGGCAAATCAGGTCATATTTGTCTTATAAAATATGATATTTATTTATAAAAAAGAAATGATCATTTTGCCCCTGCGGAAAAAGACAAAACAAAAGGATTTTATAAGACAAATATGACCTGATTTCATTTTTGGATCAAAATGACAATAAAATTGAAACCACAGGAACCCAGATGCAAAAAGT
Source organism: Helianthus tuberosus (assembly GCA_030545235.1). Classification (NCBI taxonomy): domain Eukaryota; kingdom Viridiplantae; phylum Streptophyta; class Magnoliopsida; order Asterales; family Asteraceae; genus Helianthus; species Helianthus tuberosus. The sequence goes on from CM060444.1 coordinate 159,719,524, forward strand.
TTAAGTTTTGGACTAAAGTGACCAAACCACAAGGACCAAAGTTATAACCGAACCGACGTTATGTTTGAAAAAAAAAAAGTTAACCAGCCATCTCATGAATTGATGTGTTGATTCATCGCATCTATTCATGACATATTCTAGTACCTATTGGCACACCCATCTCACTATATACACACCTAAAAAGGTGTTTTTTGTCTTTATATGCACACCCTGCAGTGTCGAACTGTAGCCAAAACGCGACGTTTTGGTCCGGTTAATCAGAAAAAAACTGACGGGTGTCTGACGGGTCTGTTGACCGGACCAAAACGCCGAGCTTTGGCTGCGTTTTGGTCCTGTCAACCAAACAAAAGACTGACACCCGGTCTGGTTGACAGGACCAAAACGCAGCCAAAGCTCGGCGTTTTGGTCCGGTCAACAGACCCGTCAGTCTTTGTCTGGTTAACCGGACCAAAACGCCGCGTTTTAGCCACAATTCGACACTGCAGGGTGTGCATATAAAGACAAAAACCACCTTTTTGAATTTTGGGTGACTATCTACACACTTGGTGTGTACATAGTTTGGCCCATTCTAAATAAACTAAAACAAATAGCCACATCATCTTTGTTTTAATGGAACCGCTTCTACTTTTGTTTTAACCAAATCCCTTTCTTCAATCATTATGTTCGACATCATTAAAGGTAAACTTTTTTTCATGATTTATTTTTATCCTTTTTTGAATAGCTATTATCATGTTCTTGAATCTGCCTACTTCTGAATCGATTCAACCATGTCTTTTCACGATTGTCGTGTTTTTCTGTATTTAAAAATTCTTCTTGAATAGGTTTTTTTTTTCTTGGCTCAGTGTACTACCGAACAATAGTTTTTTTTTTCATGTTTATGATTTTTTTTTTTTAATCTGCAAATACATAGGGATATTGGGTAAACATTTTTAAACATTTAACTTTTACTTTGTTCAGTTGATTCACGCTTACGCGTTCTATATGTTTTTAGTTATTTTTTCTTCTTGAATCGTGACATCAAGATATTTGTTTATCATAGGCAATTTATGGTGATTGATTACAAATACAATTTCTAATTTGCATGTGTTTGCAATCAAACAAAATGATGAATTTCAATTGGCGTATATGATGTACAAAGATACATAGTCATTAGATACAAAGAACATGTATATTGTATGTGATTGTACAGCAGAGTGTATAGAGAAAAACATGTGTGTGTGTGTTTGTATGTGTTTTCTTGAAAGATGAAGGAAGGTTTTTATTGGGTTGGTGTTTCTCTTATTGTTATTAAAATGTTTATAATTATAGGAAATATTTAATTTAGATCTCATTGTATCATCTAATTCATGTTTTTTGTCAAATCATCGGCTAGAGAGAGTAGGGAAGAGCATTTGGTATCAAATACCGTATCGATACCGATTCTGAAAATACCGTACCGAATTTTTTGGGTAGTGGATTCGGTATCCACTTTTTGGCATTTTCGGTATCGGTACTTTCGGGGTCGGTACCGGTACGGTAGCGGTAAAATACCGAATTTTACCTTCAAGTACCGACACCGGTACCATACCGTACCGTACCGAATATTTCGGTATTGTTATCCAGTTTTGACGAAATTTGGTATCAATATTATTGGGATTGGTACGGTATCGGTATCATGCTCGTCCCTAACGGATAGGGGGTGGCCGATATTGGTGTGAACTCACGCCGGCTATTCTTTTCAGGTGGAATCGACGGTGGCGATGGGGGTAGGGTGACGGTGGTCGTGGCTCCGCTGTCGCTCTGGTGCGTTGCCTCTATACACCTTGCCCGGCTCCCCATCCTATCCAACTTCTCATCTAAGACGTGTGGACAGGAGGGTTATTTTAAGATTGGGTTGAGTGGAACTAATGCATGTCGATTCGAAAAGAATTCCACTTTATAGTTGATAAATAAATGGGGGAAATTGAATGCTTTTATAAAGTTATGGTGAAATATTCAAAATAAGTTATGGTTTGCTAACTGCAATTGTATTTTTAAGTGGATTGGGATGATATGATTTACCTTGCAATTTTTTTTAAAAGTGTATTGTTGATGCATAGACAATTTAATTCTAACATTGTCATACACTCTAATGAAATGTAGGAGCTTTTTTACAAATTAATAAGATTGGGAGTATTGAAATTGATTGTTCAATATAACAAATTGACAAAATGAACAATTGAGTAACGCCTTAAAATAAATTTCGGCGAAATAGCTTAAAAGATTGTAGACAATTTAAATAAAGGCAGTTTCGACCTATTTCATTATAGTCCAAATTTTTACCCATATTCTAACCACATATTTTGATCCATATACATTTAATCACATATTTTTAATCGTCCTCATCAAAAGTTATGTATACCACATTCACAACACATACATTCTAACCTCAAGTATATAAAAAAAAGCTCACCAAAGCCATTTGCACATTCGTGGTAACCGTATAATATATAATATGAAACAATTTTGGCATGTGCGTATCGAAACTTCCCGCCGCAACGCGCGGGTTGATGTTAACTTGTTATATTACAAAAGGTAATTACAATGACAAAAGTTGGTATTACATAATGTCAAAAATTGAAAACTACATATAGCCTGTTACTATTCAAAATTAGATCTGAAACTATTACTTTTCCAAAATATTTAACCGATTATAGGATCAAGCAAAAACTTAGAACCAAAGTAATTTAGTTTTTTTGAACGAAATTAATAATCTAATCGAGTATAAGCTTTGATTCAAAATCACACTACAATAAATTGGCTATACAGTTTGACTTAATATTACGCTAATATATTATCCAGTCCCTTACATAAATAAACAACAGGGGATGTAGCTCATATGGTAGAGCGCTCGCTTTGCATGCGAGAGGCACGGAGGTACTTCAGAATTTTTAAAAAATTCAACTAAAGGGTTCATTAAGTCCTTTAGATACCACTATGCGGAGGTACTTCAGAATTTTTAAAAAATTCAACTAAAGGGTTCATTAAGTCCTTTAGAAGTTTTGTGGTCTGGTTAAAACTCATTGGTTAGAGAACTTGGTCAAAAAGACGGTTGAGTTCTATTTTTAGCTTAAAGCGGTTCTTGTAAATGGAATTTACAAATTAGAATATAAAATTCTTTCTTTTGAAAGGAATCTTTTGAATTTAATCGATCGATTAAATGAAAAAGATGCACAGTACTTTGAATATAATATTCTAAAGATGCATAGTACTTTGAATATAAAATTCAAAAGATGCATAGTATTTTGAATATAAAATTCAAATGAATTATTCATCGATTAAAATAATCAATAGATAATTCGAATATAAATTCTTTCGAATTATTAGTCGACAATTGTTGACTAACATAAACAATTTTGAAATTGTTTAATTGTGGAATTAATCCTTTGAATTTACAAAATTTATTATTTTTTGTAGTCATATTTTGACTAAATTTTTTAGATTGAAAAATCATTTGTTTCGATAGTTGTTAATCGATTTCTTTTGTGTTTGTTTATAAACATCATTTTTTGATTTAATCAAAATCTTAGTTTTTTGTGTTGAATTAAATTCTTTTTAAGATTTTAAGGATAGATATAAAATATCAATCATGAAGTAATTTAACAGTTTGAAATAAAATCTATACCTTTTTCTTCTTATATTTTCTTCTTGAAAAGTTTCTATTTCTTCTGCAAGGGACCAATCCAACCCTTAATTTCCCTAACGGCCTCCTGCCTAAGCGGTACTTCAACGGGCTCCAGGACTCCAGGTTTTACAAAATAAAAACAACTTCATGATAGAAAATAAGATAGAGGGTTACAAAGGAGTTTTTATTTCATAACTGTTCTCCCGAAGGAGAACTTCTTGATATTTACATCAACTCCTTAAAGGAGTTCTACTCCATACTAGCACACATAACTAGAACTTAAAATTGATCATACGAATGATCAAAAAAAAGTTGAAAAGAAGGTGGGTGGTTGAGAGGATTTGGGATTCGAGCAGGGATAGATGGTCTAGCCAGGGGATATCTAAAACTAATGAATTCAACTTCTTTATATAGCAGAAGTGAATTTTACAGAAGGTCTAAAATAGCCTTAAGTGTTTGTCATGCATGACGTTTTTTAGTCGACAAACCCATGTGTTGGGTCCAGCTCTCGCGTGTCGTCTTCTGAAAAGTAGTTGTCTTTAATAGAGGGACCACTTTTGTCAGAATTTTCTTCGGTGGAAGATTCTTTACAGCTCATGCACTGATGGCTTTCCTGTGCTCTTTGCATTATTTTGCAGAGTCTTTGTTTGGTAGTAGGACTCACATCAACTTTGTTGAAGATAATGCGTTGCTCCATTTTTTTCTAAAGCTTCCTTCTCGTGCTTTGGTAGTGGAGTTCCACTATAACTTGTGATGATGCAGTGGTTGCTGCAATAATTCACTTTATTAAAGCTTTTTACTTTAATATTTTGAAGATTATTCAGGATTTTTAAGAATCCTTTAACCCTTATTTCGACCCAATTTTCGAAATCTTCTTGCTCCTCATTCATAACTTTTGAGGGGTTGACGGTTCTTGCTTTCGCGAGCCCGATTTCTATATGATGGTAACTTTGGGAAGAAGCTCCTTGGTACCAATCTGGAAGTGTATAGTTACACTTTATGAAGATGTTTGCGTCTTTTGCTGCAGCAATCTTCTTTCGAAAGTTTTTAATAGCTTTCTTTATCCCTTCTGGAAACATGCTGATTTCAAGCAAATTTGGAGATGGATATATGAACTTTATTAGACCAGCAAAAAATGCTAGTGAAACAAGTTCTGGACTTGCGCCTGGACAAAAGACTAAAAGACTTTTAGTAGCCTTATCTTCTGTGTATACATGCTCAAACTCGAAATCATCTTGACTAAGAGCTCTTGTTTTAGACCAAATTCTTCTAAATTCGTCCAAAGATATAATATCTTCTTCTTCTTTCTCTTCTTTTATTGTTGATTTTGAGAAAGTGTTCTTGAATTCAATGATTCTTTCTTTTTTTCTTGGGCTTTAATGGCTCAGGAAAAATGGTTACCTTTAAAGGTATTTCTCTTTTCCCGAATTTTGCTGAATATCGGGTAGCTTCTTGTTGGGCTTGAAATAATGACCCAAATTTCTTGAAGGGGTAGTTAGTTTTTTCAACATACCCTTTGACTATAGACCAGTCTTCATAAATTCCTCTGTGTTCGCCATCAAAGATAACATAAAATCTTGAGATAAGATTTCCTGGTGCCTGAATGACTTGAGAGTAACTTGGTCTAAGAGAGACCTGTTCAGTTTTTGGCAAACTGTCAACCATCAACGGATTTGATGTGCCTTTACCAGAGCCGTTTGCTACTGGGCTAGATGAAGATTTTAGTTCTTCATTTACTTTATAATTGCTTTTTTCCAAAGCAACAGGAATCAACGGACTTGATTTTTCTTTACCTTTAGCCGTTTGTAAAGGAATAGATTCAGATTGTATCCTTTCGGAATCCTGTTCTGAATTAACAGTTGTGTCTAGACTTTCGTCGTAGAGAGCTATTTTTTCTTGAATAGCTTTTAATTCTATTAAAAGAATTTTTTCTTTTAGGCATAAAGCCTTTAAATCTTCCATCCCCCTTTCTTTTTTTAAAGTTTTTGTTTAATGAAAGTGATGATTTTTTGGATGAAGAAATGCCTTCTATTTATAGTAGCAAGAATGACAGTGACATTATTGCTTAAGATTTATGAAAATCTCGTGTCAAGCTATCAGTTAACACATTTTTGGCCCCATGTCTGTCATTTGACAAGACGACCCTGTTTATTATTTCCAAAAATATCTTTGTTTTCAGAAAATAAATAATTTTTTAATAAACAAATTTCAAAAATTCGTTTTGTTTATCTTTATCTCCCGAACTAAAAGAGTGGTTGGACTTCATTCTGAGTCTTCCGTAGAAGAATCGGATAATATTTCTAATGCATATACTTGTGTATAGCCATCAAAAATATTTTCAGAAGGAAAATATCCTTCAGTTTCAGCTTTCGAAATAATTTTTAATTTTTCCGGAAACTTTTGTCTGTTGGGACATTCGTTGGCATAGTGTCCTTCTTCAGAACATATCCAGCAACGACATTTTTTCTTCCCTTGAGGACAAACCTTAGGTTTTTCTTTTGAAAAGTATTTTCCAGGAGAAAACTTTCTTTTCTTGGTTTTCCAAAAACGTTTTTTAGTTTTTGTTTTATATTTCTTTTTGAAATAGTTTTCATCTTTTACTGGTTCACAACCAAAAGTTAATTGTGGTAACTCAGTAAGTTTTTTGCAACAGCTTTTGTTAAAACATTTTAGCTGTTTTTGTTTATCAGAAAAATCACAGTAAACCGCAATTTCTTCTTTGACAATTCTTGTTGCAAACCCAAGAGAATGCATTGTAAACTGATTCTTTTCTTTGTTCCATCGTTCTTTGGCTTTTTCTCCAACGATATGAATCTTCATTAAGTAAGCCTCAATCTAAGAGTGGAATTCACCTGTACTTAATTTGTATAGATTTGTTTCATAAAGACAAGGAAAATCTTCTAACAAACAAATATCACAAATTTGTGCTTTTGCAAGATTTTGTCTTGCTTTTTCTAGCAATTTTTGATTTTCATGGTCTTTATTTGTTATAAGGTCGAGACCTAAACACATCATGTATATTGCATTTATGATTTGATCAAAAAGATCTTCACCATGTAAATTTTCATCCTAAGTTATCCCTTTGATGAAATTTTTTATAATTCCTGCAGACTTATGTTCTAATAATAATAACAAAGCCTTAGCATGAGAGAACTCTTCTGAATTAGTCTGAATGATTAGACTGATCTCAGTGTTCCATTTATCAATTACCTCTTTTCTTTTGTCGAGGTACAATCAATTTTAATAGTATTAATAGTAGTTGCACTACCATTGTCATTACTATTAGAATTAGGTATACCTTTATGATACGACATGGAAAATTCCGTATCCTTCTTTCTATGCCTGTTACTTCTGCTAGTAGAGGCATTGTAAGTTCTCTGTCTCGGAGACATTTCTATATCTGAAGAACTTTCTTCAGTATCGGGTTCTTCTTTCTTTACCGGAAAGGTTCTTGGTTCTTCATTCTTTAAAACAAAGATCTGCTCTTTATTTTCAGAAAAATATCTTTCGTTTAAGATTTTATTTTCAGAAAACTTTTGTTTACATTCCTTGTCATCTAAAGTAATGAGATTAACAAGTTCCATTATCTGTTCAACTGGAAGGATATCCAATTGTTCATCTAAAATTTATTCCAATTTTTTAAGTGATGGAACTCATTTTACCCACAAGATAAAATAATCTTTTTATCTTTTAGACTTTGAATTTCTTCTTCCTTCATAAGGATGAATGCTCCAATCCGAATGTAATTCATAAATTCTTTGATTATTTCTTTCAATAAAGAAATAATGTCTAGAAATCTCTAGATTTATTTTTCTTAAAAAGTTTTTCATTTGACCTTTATTGGTCATTTTGAAGTTGATCCGAAAGGCCAAGATAAAGCATTTGGACTTTTAGAACTTCCTAGGGATGGATTTCCAACGTTGAAGTTTGGAAATGAATACTTTTGAAAGCTTTTTTCATCATCAATTTTTTCTTTTTTCCTTTCGAGCATAAGAGTTTTTGAATCCATTTTTTCATCAATTTTGTCTGAAACATCTTTGATGATTTTTGCGGCAGTCACCTCAAGATTTTCGTTGGTAGATAAACTATCCAACTTTCTAATTAAATCTTTAACAAGTTCCTCTATTTTTAAAAGAGTAGTCATGTTACAGATATAATTGCTTTTTTAGTTCAAAGCTCAATAATTTTTTGTTTAGAAGCAAAAATGTTTTTCTTAATAATCTTTATATTAAGAATTTTTGTTTTATGACTTAACATAAAATTTTCTTTAATTTGATTTATTCTCATAAACCCAAATTGTATATCAGCCTCTTCATAGGTGATTTGTTGATCAAGATATTGTAAATAATCTAAAATTGGTTTTGAAGACATTATTCTCCAATAACTCCTTTTAAAATTCTACCATATCCATTTATTCTTTCTGACATAGAACGAATTAATTGTTCAGTATTACTTGAATCTCCTATTTGTAAAGAGTTTCCAGCATAACCGTGTCTGGGTTTTGATACTAAAACCTGTTTATTTCGTGCAATATCAATTGCCCAATTTTCTTGTAATTGTGATGGCTCAGCGAATTTGCTGCCTTCAACAATTCCAATTTCAGAAAATATATCTTCAAGAGTTATATTTTCATTTTCTTTATACTCTATTGAATGAGTACTGTTGGTTAAAGCATATGAGATTAAATAATTAATCGTAAATACTTTATTACCTGGTTCCATAAGATCAGTTCTTTCGCACTGGTGTATGAAACTTAAAGTTTTATCGAAATCTTTTGAATCTTGATGTAAAGCAAATTTATGATAGACAGTAAACATAAATTTACCATAAGCTAAATTTCCTTGAATTGCTCCAAGAAGAGCATCTTGCCTATTGATAATTCTATTATCAACGAGTGCCATTTTTATAGGAAAATTAATTTCATCTCTAAACTGAGCTTTAAGGAGGATTTTAACCGCTCCTATGTGTACCATATTGAGAGACTTTCTCAACTCTGGTTTAATATGCAAAAGATTTTTTGCTATTTCACCCTTTGTTAAGAGTGGCAAATAAACTTCACCTGCTGTATTTTTTATGTCAACTGAAAGTTCTTTAGTGTTAAAACAATAAAATATTTTATTTTTTCTAGAAAAGGCTCAAGAAACAAAACTTTGTAAAGTTTTTGGTTGATTAAAAACCTGTTTTGTGTCAAGCTTGAATTTAAGCTTGCTAATTTTTGTTAGTTGATCAGAATTAATCATGTAATCTGATACAAAACCTTTTTCGTTTTCACTAAAGTTTAAAACTTCAGTTATTTCTTCAGATTCATCTGCATCGTTTTTAAAAAGATTGTAGTCATATTTTTTAAAAAAAGTGCAACAAGGCTCTGATACCACTATGCGGAGGTACTTCAGAATTTTTAAAAATTCAACTAAAGGGTTCATTAAGTCATTTAGAAGTTTTGTGGTCTGGTTAAGACTCATTGGTTAGAGAACTTGGTCAAAAAGACGGTTGAGTTCTATTTTTAGCTTAAAGCGGTTCTTGTAAATGGAATTTACAAATTAGAATATAAAATTCTTTCTTTTGAAAGGAATCTTTTGAATTTAATCGATCGATTAAATGAAAAAGATGCACAGTACTTTGAATATAATATTCTAAAGATGCATAGTATTTTGAATATAAAATTCAAAAGATGCATAGTAGTTTGAATATAAAATTCAAATGAATTATTCATCGATTAAAATAATCAATAGATAATTCGAATATAAATTCTTTCGAATTATTAGTCGACAATTGTTGACTAACATAAACAATTTTGAAATTGTTTAATTGTGGAATTAATCCTTTGAATTTACAAAATTCATTATTTTTTGTAGTCATATTTTGACTAAATTTTTTAGATTAAAAAATCATTTGTTTCGATAGTTGTTAATCGATTTCTTTTGTGTTTGTTTATAAACATCATTTTATGATTTAATCAAAATCTTAGTTTTTTGTGTTGAATTAAATTCTTTTTAAGATTTTAAGGAGAGATATAAAATATCAATCATGAAGTAATTTAATAGTTTGAAATAAAATCTATACATTTTTCTTCTTGTATTTTCTTCTTGAAAAGTTTCTATTTCTTCTGCAAGGGACCAATCCAACCCTTAATTTCCCTAACGGCCTCCTGCCTAAGCGGTACTTCAACGGGCTCCAGGACTCCAGGTTTTACAGAATATAAACAACTTCATGATAGAAAATAAGATAGAGGGTTACAAATGAGTTTTTATTTCATAACTGTTCTCCCAAAGGAGAACTTCTTGATATTTACATCAACTCCTTAAAGGAGTTCTACTCCATACTAGCACACATAACTAGAACTTAAAATTGATCATACGAATGATCAAAGAAAAGTTGAAAAGAAGGTGGGTGGTTGAGAGGATTTGGGATTCGAGCAGGGATAGATGGTCTAGCCAGGGATATCTAAAACTAATGAATTCAACTTCTTTATATAGCAGAAGTGAATTTTACAAAAGGTCTAAAATAGCCTTAAGTGTTCGTCATGCATGACGTTTTTTGGTCGACAAACCCATGTGATGGGTCCAGCTTTCTGGTGTCGTCTTCTGAAAAGTAGTTGTCTTTAATAGAGGGACCACTTTTGTCAGAATTTTCTTTGGTGGAAAACTCTTTACAATTTATGTACTGATGGCTTTCATGTGCTCTTTGCATTATTTTACAGAGTCTTTGTTTTGTAGTAGGACTCACATCAACTTTGTTGAAGATAATGCGTTGCTTCATTATTTTTAAAGCTTCTTTCTCGTGCTTTGGTAGTGGAATTCCATTATAGCTCGTGATTATGTAGAAATTGCCTTATAGGAATTTCCTTTTTTCCATACTCGGCTGAATATCGAGTGGCTTCTTGTTGGGCTTGTGATAAGGACCCAAACTTCTTGAATGTTATCGGTCTTCCAGAAACATGTTGAGACACTATGGACCAATCTTCATATATGCCTCTATGCTCTCCATAAAAAATGACATAAAATCTAGAATTAGATTTTACCGTTTCTTGAATATCTTGGGAGTAACTTGGTCTAAGAGAGACCTGTTCAGTTTTTGGCAAACTGTCAGCCATCAACGGATTTGATGTGCCTTTACCAGAGCCGTTTGCTACTGGGCTAGATGAAGATTTTAGTTCTTCATTTACTTTATAATTGCTTTTTTCCAAAGCAACAGGAATCAACGGACTTGATTTTTTTTACCTTTAGCCGTTTGTAAAGGAATAGATTCAGATTGTATCCTTTCGGAATCCTGTTCTGAATTAACAGTTGTGTCTAGACTTTCGTTGTAGAGAGCTATTTTTTCTTGAATAGCTTTTAATACTATTAAAATAATTTTTATTAAGCGTAAAGCCTTTAAATCTTCCATCCCCCTTTCTTTTTTTAAAAGTTTTTGTTTAATGAAAGTGATGATTTTTTGGATGAAGAAATGCCTTCTATTTATAGTAGCAAGAATGACAGTGACATTATTGCTTAAGATTTATGAAAATCTCGTGTTAGGCTATCAGTTAACACATTTTTGGCCCCCTCAAGATGCTCAATATCGAAAGAATATCTTGAAAACCACATTTTCCACCTGACAAGACGGCCTTGTATATTATCTCCCGAAATTTTTGTTTTCAGAAAATAAGTAAAATTTTTATTGTCAGTTCTGACTAAGAATTTAACCGGGTTAAATAAATAGAGAACTTTGAAATCGTGTTTTTTACCGCGAGTAATTCTTTTTCATTACTGTGATAATTTCGTTCTGCCTGCTTGAAGCTTCCCGAAGTGTACCTGCAAATTTTTTCTCTATCTGCAGTTTTAGCTTTTAAAACACCTCCCCAAAAATCATGAGAAGCATCTGTTTCTATGATTAAAAAATCATTTTCATTAGGAAGATAAAGTTTAGGAAAACTGATTAAGTTTTTCTTTATCTTTTTAATGTAGTCAGTATCGGAATGCTTCCAATCCCATACGTATTCCTTTTTTAGCTTAGCCTATAAAGGTTTTCTAAGCTCTGCAAGTTTAGGAATATAACTTTCTGCATAAGTTAATATACCTAAAAATCTTTGAAGATGTTTTTTATCTTCTAAAATATCTGGAAATTTGTGTAAATTTTCCAATATATGTTTTTGTGGACAATGTGTCCCTTGATCCATTGCAAGTCCCAAAAAGTTTATCTTTGTTTTAAAAAGATTAGCTTTATTTTTTGATAAAATGATTCCATATTTTTCAATCGTTTTTAAAACTGATAAAACATGAAAATAATGTTTATCTTCTGAGTTTGAGAAAACTATAATATCGTCGACATAGACGGTACAGTAATTTTCTAAACCTCTTAAAGCATTTTGCATATGTCTTTGAAATATGCTTGGTGCTTGCTTTAATCCAAAAGGGACTACCTTCCATTGATAATAACCATCTGGACATGTGAATGCGGTTAGTAACTGAGATTCTTCATCTAACAGTACCTGCCAAAAACCACTTTTGCAATCGAAACTGGAAAAATAGGTTTTTCCTCTTAAGAGAGTTAGTAGTTCCTGCATACAAGGAAGATTATGGCTGTCGCCTTTAGTAGCTGCATTGATTGCTTTATAATTTACAACCATGCGTTTTTTCCCTCTTCTTTTTTCAGCTTCATTTTTAACTAAAAATGCTGGAGACATGTGAGGTGATTTACTTGGAATAATTAATTTTAACTTAATTAACTCCTTAATTTGTTTATTAAATTCTTCTCTGTCCTGTGGACTGTATTTCATAGGTTTCACCCTGATAACAGTTTTAGGATCAATGAGTTCTATTGATGCTTTCATCCAATTTTTGGATTTTTCAGGATCAATAGGATTTTCTGAACAAACTTTTTCAAGTAGTTCTTCAATTTTTTGAAATTTTTGTATTTCATTTAAAAATATCCTTTCTGCTTTTATAACCTCTTGAGCTATATTAGTTCCAGGAATTTGTTTTATCTTTGAATCTTTTTTCATAGATTCAAGAAAATCTGGTTTTCCAATTTGAAAAGCCTTTGTAACCTTTTTAATCAAAATCATTTCTTGATTAAGATGAAAAGATACCCTGTCTAACCATTGAGTGAAAGGTCCATAAAGTTGACAGAAATTATTTCCAAGAAGTAAATCCATACCTGAATCTTGTTGGTAGATAGTAGGAATGGTAAATGGTTCTCCAGAAAAATGGATGATAAGATTTCTACAAACCTTATTTAACTTGATGACTTCTTTGTTAGCAACAATTACCTTAATATCTTTGGGTGCGTTTTCCCATAGGTCATTAGGAATTACGTGTTTGTTTGCCAAACAAAGACTTGCCCCTGTGTCTACATAACAGTGTAGGGCGATTTTTTTATATCCTTTGAAAAAGACATTTCCTTTTATATTAATTGAATTTGGATTAGCTATGTTTGAAAAGGCTAAATCCAAATTAGGAATTTGTTTATCCTCATCCCCCCAACTAAAAGAGTGATTAGGCTTCAACTCGATGTCTGAAGAGCTTTCTTCAGTTTCGGGTTTTTCCTGTTCATTTTTCATTGTAAAGATTTGTTCTTTATTTTCAGAAAAATGTTCAGTTTCAGGTTCTTCATCCTTTAAAACAAGAATCTGTTTTTTATTTTCAGAAAGCTTCTGTTCATTTTTCATGGTAAAGATTTGTTCTTTATTTGAAAAATATTTTTCTTTATTTTCAGAAAGCTTTTGTTCAAGTTTTTCTTTTAAGTTTTTATAAAACTTTTGTTTACGTTCTTTGTTTTCAAAAGGCATGAGCTGAACAAGCTTATGAATTTGTTTAACTGATAAAGTTTCAAATTTTTCTTTAAAAATCTGTTCTAACTTTTGAGTAACGAAAGTCATTTTATCCACAAGATAAAATAATTTTTGTCTCTCTAAGTTTTTGTATTTCTTTTTCCAAAAGGGAATTTGTTCTTTTTAAAGCAGTTAATTCAAAAAGTGTTTCAGAAGGATGAATACAGCAATCAAGGTGTAACTCATAAATTCTTTGATTATTTCTTTGTAAATAGAAATAATGCATAAAAATCTTTAGATTAATTTTTCTAAAAGATTTTTTCATTTGTCCTTTATTGGTCATTTAAAGTTGATCTAAAAGGCCATGTTTCATTAGTTTCGTTAGAAACTTTCTTGAAAATTTCATCAATTTCGTTAGAAACTTCTTTGAGAATTTCGGCATAGATTGCTTCAAGACTTTCATCTCTATATATTATTGCATTTTTAGGTTTAAACTCAAGAATTTTTTGTTTAGAAGCAAACATATTTCTTTTAGCAATTCTTAAGTTGCTAGAGTTTATTTATTTTTTTTACTCATCAAAAACTTTTTCTTTAATTGTTTTATCCGAATTAAAGAAATATGAATCTTTCCTTCTTCATAAGCAATTTGCATATCAAGAAGATGTAGATAGTTTAGAATAGGTGTTATAGACATTAAGTCCTACTAACCTTTTCTAAAATTTCTCCATATATGTCTATGTTGTTCGACATAGTTAGCATTAATTGCTTGGTATCACTAGAGTCTCTTATTTGCAAAGAGCTTTCAGCAAAACTGTGTCTAGGTTCGAATCCTAGCATCTTTTTATTTCGTGCAATATTGATTTACCAATTTTCTTGTAATTGTGATGGCTCAGCGAATTTGCTGCCTTCAACAATTCCAATTTCAGAAAATATATCTTCAAGGGTTATATTTTCATTTTCTTTATACTCTATTGAATGAGCACTGTTGGTTAAAGCATATGAGATTAAATAATTAATCGTAAATACTTTATTACCTGGTTCCATAAGATCCGTTCTTTCGCACTGGTGTATGAAACTTAAAGTTTTATCGAAATATTTTGAATCTCGATGTAAAGCAAATTTAGGATAGACAGTAAACATAAATTTACCATAAGCTAAATTTCCTTGAATTGCTCCAAGAAGAGCATCTTGCCTATTGATAATTCTATTATCAACGAGTGCCATTTTTATAGGAAAATTAATTCCATCTCTAAACTGAGCTTTAAGGAGGATTTTAACCGCTCCTATGTGTACCATATTGAGAGACTTTCTCAACTCTGGTTTAATATGCAAAAGCTTTTTTGCTATTTCACCCTTTGTTAAGAGTGGCAAATAAACTTCACCTGCTGTATTTTTTATGTCAACTGAAAGTTCTTCAGTGTTAAAACAATAAAATATTTTATTTTTTCTAGAAAAGGCTCTAGAAACTAAACTTTGTAAAGTCTTTGGTTAATTAAAAACCTGTTTTGTGTCAAGCTTGAATTTAAGCTTGCTAATTTTTTTAGTTGATCAGAATTAATCATGTAATCTGATACAAAACCTTTTTCGTTTTCACTAAAGTTTAAAACTTCAGTTATTTCTTCAGATTCATCAGAATCGTTTTTAAAAAGATTGTTATTTTCCATTAATTTATGAAATAAAACATCTTATTTTTTTAAAAAAGAGCAACAAGGCTCTGATACCACTATGCGGAGGTACTTCAAAATTTTTAAAAAATTCAACTAAAGGGTTCATTAAGTTCTTTAGAAGTTTTGTGGTCTGGTTAAGACTCATTGGTTAGAGAACTTGGTCAAAAAGACGGTTGAGCTCTATTTTTAGCTTAAAGCGGTTCTTGTAAATGGAATTTACAAATTAGAATATAAAATTCTTTCTTTTGAAAGGAATCTTTTGAATTTAATCGATTGATTAAATGAAAAAGATGCACAGTACTTTGAATATAATATTCTAAAGATGCATAGTATTTTGAATATAAAATTCAAAAGATGCATAGTAGTTTGAATATAAAATTCAAATGAATTATTCATCGATTAAAATAATCAATAGATAATTCGAATATAAATTCTTTCGAATTATTAGTCGACAATTGTTGACTAACATAAACAATTTTGAAATTGTTTAATTGTGGAATTAATCCTTTGAATTTACAGAATTCATTATTTTTTGTAGTCATATTTTGACTAAATTTTTTAGATTGAAAAATCATTTGTTTCGATAGTTGTTAATCGATTTCTTTTGTGTTTGTTTATAAACATCATTTTTTGATTTAATCAAAATCTTAGTTTTTTGTGTTGAATTAAATTCTTTTTAAGATTTTAAGGAGAGATATAAAATATCAATCATGAAGTAATTTAACAGTTTGAAATAAAATCTATACCTTTTTCTTCTTGTATTTTCTTCTTGAAAAGTTTTATTTCTTCTGCAAGGGACCAATCCAACACTTAATTTCCCTAACGGCCTCCTGCCTAAGCGGTACTTCAACGGGCTCCAGGACTCCAGGTTTTACAGCATAAAAACAACTTCATGATAGAAAATAAGATAGAGGGTTACAAAGGAGTTTTTATTTCATAACTGTTCTCCCTAAGGAGAACTTCTTGATATTTACATGAACTCCTTAAAGGAGTTCTACTCCATACTAGCACACATAACTAGAACTTAAAATTGATCATACGAATGATCAAAGAAAAGTTGAAAAGAAGGTGGGTGGTTGAGAGGATTTGGGATTCGAGCAGGGATAGATGGTCTAGCCAGGGGATCGAGTAAGGGATATCTAAACTAATGAATTCGACTTCTTTATATAGTAGAAGTGAATTTTACAAAAGGACTAAAATAGCCTTAAGTGTTCGTCATGCACGACGTTTTTTGGTCGACAAACCCACGTGATGGGTCCAGCTTTCTGGTGTCGTCTTCTGAAAAGTAGTTGTCTTTAATAGAGGGACCACTTTTGTCAGAATTTTCTTTGGTGGAAAACTCTTTACAGTTCATGTACTGATGGCTTTCCTGTGCTCTTTTCATTATTTTACAGAGTCTTTGTATTGTAGTAGGACTCACATCAACTTTGTTGAAGATAATGTGTTGCTTCATTATTTTTAAAGCTTCTTTCTCGTGCTTTGGTAGTGGAATTCCACTATAGCTCGTAATTATGTAGAAATTGCCTTATAGGAATTTCCTTTTTTCCATACTCGGCTGAATATCGAGTGGCTTCTTGTTGGGCTTGTGATAAGGACCCAAACTTCTTGAATGTTATCGGTCTTCCAGAAACATGTTGAGACACTATGGACCAATCTTCATATATGCCTCTATGCTCTCCATAAAAAATGACATAAAATCTAGAATTAGATTTTACCGTTTCTTGAATATCTTGAGAGTAACTTGGTCAAAGAGAGACCTGTTCCGTTTTTGGCAAACTGTCAGCCATCAACGGATTTGATGTGCCTTTACCTGAGCCGTTTGCTACTGGGCTAGATGAAGATCGTAGTTCTTCATTAACTTTATATTTGCTTGTTTCCAAAGCAACAGGAGTCAACGGACTTGATTTTTCTTTACCTTTAGCCGTTTGTAAAGGAATAGATTCAGATTGTATCCTTTCGGAATCTTGTTCTGAATTAACAGTTGTGTCTAGACTTTCGTCATAGAGAGCTATTTTTTCTTGAATAGCTTTTAATTCTATCAAAAGAATTTTTTCTTTTAGGCGTAAAGCCTTTAAATTCTCCATTTTTTCAAAAATATGCCTTTCTTTTTGTAAGAATGAATGGTGATGCCTTTAGTTTGAAGGGTGTGTTCTCCTTTAAATAGGCATAAAAAGCATTTGATTTTAGAAAATAATTTGAAATACGGATTTGTTTACGTATTTTGGAAATCTCGTGTCAAGCAATCAGCTAGCACGTTTTTGGCCCCCTCAAGATGCTCAATATCGAATGAATATCTTGAAAACCACATTTGCCACCTGACAAGACGGCCTTGTATATTATCTCCCGAGTTTTTTGTTTTCAGAAAATAAGTAAAATTTTTATTGTCAGTTCTGACTAACAATTTAACCTGGGTTAAATAAATAGAGAACTTTGAAATCGTGTTTTTTACCGCCAGTAATTCTTTTTCATTACTGTGATAATTTCGTTCTGCCAGCTTGAAGCTTCCCGAAGTGTACCTGTAAATTTTTTCTCTATCTGCAGTTTTAGCTTTTAAAACACCTCCCTAAAAATCATGAGAAGCATCTGTTTCTATGATTAAAAAATCATTTTCATTAGGAAGATAAAGTTTAGGAAAACTGATTAAGTTTTTCTTTATCTTTTTAATGTAGTCAGTATCGGAATGCTTCCAATCCCATACGTATTCCTTTTTTAGCTTAGCCTGTAAAGGTTTTCTAAGCTCTGCAAGTTTAGGAATATAACTTTCTGCATAAGTTAATATACCTAAAAATCTTTGAAGATGTTTTTTATCTTCTAAAATATCTGGAAATTTGTGTAAATTTTCCAAGATATGTTTTTGTGGACAATGTGTCCCTTGATCTATTTCAAGACCCAAAAAAGTTTATCTTTGTTTTAAAAAGATTAGCTTTATTTTTTGATAAAATGATTCCATATTTTTCAATTCTTTTTAAAACTGATAAAACATGAAAATAATGTTTATCTTCTGAGTTTGAGAAAACTATAATATCGTCTACATAGACGGTACAGTAATTTTCTAAACCTCTTAAAGCATTTTGCATATGTCTTTGAAATATGCTTGGTGCTTGCTTTAATCCAAAAGGGACTACCATCCATTGATAATGACCATCTGGACATGTGAATGCGGTTAGTAACTGAGATTCTTCATCTAACAGTACCTGCCAAAAACCACTTTTGCAGTCGAAACTGGAAAAATAGGTTTTTCCTCTTAAGAGAGTTAGTAGTTCCTGCATACAAGGAAGATTATGGCTGTCGCCTTTAGTAGCTGCATTGATCGCTTTATAATTCACAACCATGCGTTTTTTCCCTCTTCTTTTTTCAGCTTCATTTTCAACTAAAAATGCTGGAGACATGTGAGGTGATTTACTTGGAATAATTAATTTTAACTTAATTAACTCCTTAATTTGTTTATTAAATTCTTCTCTGTCCCGTGGACTGTATTTCATAGGTTTCACCCTGATAACAGTTTTAGGATCAATGAGTTCTATTGATGCTTTCATCCAATTTTTGGATTTTTCAGGATCAATAGGATTTTCTGAACAAACCTTTTCAAGTAGTTCTTCAATTTTTTGAAATTTTTGTATTTCATTTAAAAATATCCTTTCTGCTTTTATAACCTCTTGAGCTATATTAGTTCCAGGAATTTGTTTTATATTTGAATCTTTTTTCATAGATTCAAGAAAATCTGGTTTTCCAATTTGAAAAGCCTTTGTAACCTTTTTAATCAAAATCATTTCTTGATTAAGATGAAAAGATACTCTGTTTAACCATTGAGTGAAAGGTCTATAAAGTTGACAGACATTATTTCCAAGAAGTAAATCCATACCTGAATCTTGTTGGTAGATAGTAGGAATGGTAAATGGTTCTCTAGAAAAATGGATGATAAGATTTCTACAAACCTTATTTAACTTGATGACTTCTTTGTTAGCAACAATTACCTTAACATCTTTGGGAGCGTTTTCTCATAGGTCATTAGGAATTACGTGTTTGCTTGCCAAACAAAGACTTGCCCCTGTGTCTACATAACAGTGTAGGGCGATTTTTTTATATCCTTTGAAAAAGACATTTCCTTTGATATAAATTGAATTTGGATTAGTTATGTTTGAAAAGGCTGAATCCAAATTCTGAATTTGTTTATCCTCATCCCCCAACTAAAAGAGTGATTAGGCTTCAACTCGATGTCTGAAGAGCTTTCTTCAGTTTCGGGTTTTTCCTGTTCATTTTTCATTGTAAAGATTTGTTCTTTATTTTTGGAAAAATGTTCTGTTTCAGGTTCTTCATCCTTTAAAACAAGAATCTGTTTTTTATTTTCAGAAAGCTTCTGTTCAAGTTTTTCTTTATTTTCAGAAAGCTTTTGTTCAAGTTTTTCTTTTAAGTTTTTATAAAACTTTTGTTTGCGTTCTTTGTTTTCAAAAGGCATGAGCTGAACAAGCTTATGAATTTGTTTAACTGATAAAGTTTCAAATTTTTCTTTAAAAATCTGTTCTAACTTTTGAGTAACGGAAGTCATTTTATCCACAAGATAAAATAATTTTTGTCTCTCTAAGTTTTTGTATTTCTTTTTCCAAAAGGGAATTTGTTCTTTTTAAAGCATTTAATTCAAAAAGTTTTTCAGAAGGATGAATACACCAATTAAGGTGTAATTCATAAATTCTTTGATTATTTCTTTGTAAATAGAAATAATGCATAAAAATCTTTAGACTAATTTTTCTAAAAGATTTTTTCATTTGTCCTTTATTGGTCATTTAAAGTTGATCTAAAAGGCCATGTTTCATTAGTTTCGTTAGAAACTTTCTTTGAGAATTTCGGCATAGATTTCTTCAATACTTTCATCTCTATATATTATTGCCTTTTTAGCTTTAAACTCAAGAATTTTTTGTTTAGAAGCAAAAATATTTCTTTTAGCAATTTTTAAGTTACGAGATTTTCTTTTATGATTCATCATAAAAGCAAAGACGTTTCTTTTAGCAATTTTTATGTTGCTAGAGTTTATTTTTTGACTCATCAAAAACTTTTTCTTTAATTGTTTTATCCGAATTAAAGAAATATGAATCTTTCCTTCTTCATAAGCAATTTGCATATCAAGAAGATGTAGATAGTTTAGAATAGGTGTTATATACATTAAGTCCTACTAACCTTTTCTAAAATTTCTCCATATCTGTCTATGTTGTTTGACATAGTTCGCATTAATTGCTTGGTATCACTAGAGTCTCTTATTTGCAAAGAGGTTCCAGCAAAACTGTGTCTAGGTTCGAATCCTATCATCTTTTTATTTCATGCAATATTGATTGCCCAATTTTCTTGTAATTGTGATGGCTCAGCGAATTTGCTGCCTTCAACAATTCCAATTTCAGAAAATATATCTTCAAGAGTTATATTTTCATTTTCTTTATACTCTATTGAATGAGTATTGTTGTTTAAAGCATATGAGATTAAATAATTAATCGTAAATACTTTATTACCTGGTTCCATAAGATCAGTTCTTTCGCACTGGTGTATGAAACTTAAAGTTTTATCGAAATCTTTTGAATCTCGATGTAAAGCAAATTTAGGATAGACAGTAAACATAAATTTACCATAAGCTAAATTTCCTTGAATTGCTCCAAGAAGAGCATCTTGCCTATTGATAATTCTATTATCAACGAGTGCCATTTTTATAGGAAAATTAATTCCATCTCTAAACTGAGCTTTAAGGAGGATTTTAACCGCTCCTATGTGTACTATATTGAGAGACTTTCTCAACTCTGGTTTAATATGCAAAAGCTTTTTTGCTATTTCACCCTTTGTTAAGAGTGGCAAATAAACTTCACCTGCTGTATTTTTTATGTCAACTGAAAGTTCTTCAGTGTTAAAACAATAAAATATTTTATTTTTTCTAGAAAAGGCTCTAGAAACTAAACTTTGTAAAGTTTTTGGTTGGTTAAAAACCTGTTTTGTGTCAAGCTTGAATTTAAGCTTGCTAATTTTTGTTAGTTGATCAGAATTAATCATGTAATCTGATACAAAACCTTTTTCGTTTTCACTAAAGTTTAAAACTTCAGTTATTTCTTTAGATTCATCTGAATCGTTTTTAAAAAGATTGTTATTTTCGCATGCGAGAGGCACGGGGTTCGATTCCCCGCATCTCCATCTGTTTTTTTTTTTGCAATTTAGCTGCGGATTCACGTGATGTACTATATAGCCCATTTCATCTTCTTTTTTTCATAGATTTTAAATTCTAAGTTCCAACAAATCATAATCAACTACCAATTTTATTAATTTTACATCTCGCAGGTTGCGACAACTTCGAAACATAAATCAACACGAATTTATATCGTCGAACTATCATATTTGACCTAATTCGTCTCCGAACAAAATTTATATCAAAATGTAGATCAATAGAAAAACGTAAAAATATAAGCACAAAAGGATATCATATTTGATCGACTCATTTCTAACTTTTTTTAAAGTTGAAACGTAAACAAGCTTGAATTTATACCAATACGTACATAAGAATAACCAAGTGAAAAAAATAGTGTTTTATTACCCGCCGAGCGTTGCGGGGATGTTGAAACGTAAAGTTACTCGAATTTAGATATCGAATGAAAACGTATTATATTTGATCCAACTTGTTTTCAAACAAAGTTTATGTCAAAACGTAGACTAACTTGTTGGAACTTGAAAGACCTGTATACTGATTGTTGTTCAAGACAAGAAGAATAGAAGATTGAAGTTGTTTTTGGTATGGCCGTCACTCTAGGCGATGATGCCTGATGTCTAATGTATAGAACTAGTAATACGCCCGCGCGCGTTGCGGCGGACCTTTGGTAAATATCGGTTTGGTTTGGTAAAGTAGTGATATTTAGTGTAGCAATCGAAAGATATATGCCCAAACGGATATAAACACGTGTTTTCCATTGTTCAAAAACCATAAAAATATATTTTACATCGGCATGTATCGTTGTAGCGTGTTAAATTGCAAGTGGCTAGATGATTTATAAATAAAGATAAATAAATTTATAAAATACTTTTATTTGGAATTTAGCTGTTAATGAGACATGAATTCAGGAAAATGAAACTATCAGGAAACTGGGTGAACATTTTATTGGCATCGGATCTAGTCATTAAGTACCGTTAATATACATCTTTAAGTCACTAAACTTTTTAATAACTTATATTTGTTAGCTTAAAAGAGATTGACTATGTACTCTAATATTTTTTAATGATATATATATATATATATATATTTGTAAAGAAAGCGTGAAATAGTCATGGAGTGAAAGACCAACATTGAAATAAAAAAGAAGAATAGATATAACTTTTGTGTTAAGTTGTATGACTAAAAAATAGATATTTGTGCATAATTGCTATCTAACCTCTTATGAAAGTAATTTTATAATTCTAACGTTGATACATTAAAAAGAAACATGAAAGGAAATCTAAGTGCAGAAAATACATAGATGATAGAAACGTACTGAATAATTATATACTCAGCCTTTTTAAACAAAAAAACATGCAATACAAAAAAAAAATGTCATATGAACACTCATATGATTCATTAGATATCTCTTTGCATTGGCTAATTAAAAAATATACATATATTATTATTTTCAGGATGATGTTACTAAGGAAAATATCAAACAATCTTTTAATGGACAATAATACGAAATTTGCTGGTTCTGAAACCAAAATAAGAAGAAACACCTCCCATTTTCTTTATCATCACCACTACTCAACATCATGATCACAGTCTAGCCTTCACCGAGAACATAACCGCTCAGCCTCCTCCGGCAGTGGCACTGCCACGGCGCCACCATCATCCCATCACATACGACTGAATCCGATTATTGTTCTAGAAAATTTTACGGATGCGATTTAGAATTTTTATTTTCTTGATTGCGTCTTTCTCGCTTCGGTGTATTTTATTTGACGGCCCTTCGAATTTTGGTTCTGCGATTTGATTTCTTGATTTGCGACAGTCCTTCGTTGTCCCTGTTTTTCGAATTTTGATTTTTTTAACTTGTTCTGAAGATTCCACAGTCCTTTGGGGATTATCCAAGTCAATCTTTTGATATATGTGAATCAGGATTTTAATCACTTCAATTTGCACAGTTCTGCGCCAAGATCGATAAGAAAGATCCATATGTGTAACAAAGACAGGGCAGTTACAATTCGTTGGAGATAAAGAGGCGGTGGTTATGACTCACTGGAGACGTTGAAGTGGCGGTTACGACTCGCCAGAGGCGAAGAGACGCAGTGACGAATCGCCAGAAGGAAATGCACAACGGTTTTTACTTTTCCAAACGTAAACAAGGAAGGTTGCTAGTTTATAGGGTCAAATAATGGTTCACAAAGGGAAAATTCGGTTTGTGTAACGGATTGTTCCTTGGATACATGAACAGATGCGATGGTTTGAATGATAGTTAAAGGATCGAATGTTATATTGCTTATATAATAATAATAATTATTATTATTATACATAAAACATGGTAATGGAGCACCGTTTGGTTTATGACCTATAATGGTTGGGTTGGTAAATTTTAAATGGTTGTGAGTGGTTATGTTGTATGTAAATGAAACGTTTGGTTGACTTTTTTTGTAACATATTAGATAATATAAAAGAAGAGGTATGTGTGTTAAATAAAAAGGTATGTGTTGATTAAAAGGGTATGTGTGCTAATCAAAGGGGTGAGAGTTGCTTTTTGTATAAGAGATATAATAGTCACCTTTGTTCAATGTTTATTGTAATTGGTTAGTTGCATAGCCGTCACTCTAGACGGCTATGCCACTGACGTGGGCACCATTGTTGTCCATCCACCTGACGTCAATTAGGGGTGTTCATTGAATCGAATAACGAATTTTTTGAATTTTTATTTTTATTATCTGAATTCGTATTTGATTCGATTTGTATTCGAAACTCGAATTCGAAATTGGATTTAATTCAAATTCACCGAAACAATAAATTATTTTACTTTCATTTTTTAAAATTACTCCAAACTAATTATATTTAACATAAAATTTAATAATCTGCAAAATTAATTAAATATCAATATGTCAAAACATCAAAATGTAGAAAGGTCGGTTATTGTTAGCTATTTAAGTTAGGTAAAAAATCTAGAAAGAAGTAGTATGTGCTATTTTTTTTGGTAATGTTATGAAAAATTAACTTATTAGTTATGGATGTCATTCATACTTTGCCTAAATTTAGAAGTTATATATGTGTGTGTGTATATATGTGTATGTATATATTAAAATTGTATATAAACTGAATTCGAATTTTGAATCGAATTGAAAATCATAAATTTGTATTCGACTCTAATTTGATTACTGGACTCGAATACGAATAAACTCGAATTCGAACCTTGATAATCGAATTCGAATCGAGTCGAATTTCAAATATTTTGAATCCGAATCAAATTCTGAACACCCCTAGCATCTGATTAGCAAACGTGTAACACCACGTAAAAACGTGTCCAATTATGTATAGACACGTGTCCTAAACTCTAGATATGTGAAAGATTGAGTTTGAAGGACTAAAGTTGACAAGCAGTGGAAATATGAAACAACAGGGACTAAAAGTGTCAACATGCCAAACTTGAACCTCTGAATGACCATACGTGAAGAATATATTCTTAAACGGGTAATCAATTGGATATAAGAAGCCGTTTGTGAAAGTAATCGGAAGATTCTAAAACAACAAGGGTTAAACGTGTCAACATGTTAATTCTGACCTATGAGTGACCTTTTAACAAACCGAGGCTTCTAAATATTCAAATATACTCTCAAGAATAAGTGGTATAAATTTCACGTGGTTTCGAGATCGTTAAGCAATTTTTCAAGACTTTGGGTGAAAAGTGTCAACTTGATGAAACTTGCATTTATAGTGATATTTAACGAAACCGAGCCTAACGAAGTTTGATCATACATCCTTGAGCCTCTACAAACTAACTACAAGGGCCTTATATGTCAAAAATCAAGTTTTATAAGGTTTAAATTGGCCAGGGACTGATTCTGCCATATTAGAAACTTGTTTAACCTGAACCCAGGGTCCAGGCGGGCCGCGTAGCCCTTGAAGAACCCTTATGCGGGCCGCGTAAAAGTCCCCAGCTCAGAAAAGTCAGGACATGTGCGGGTTTTAGCTGCTGCACCGCCTTAAACTCGTTTGTATCGATCCTAGGGGCTGTTAAATGGTTTTATTAATCCACTAGGACACCTGGGGTGATCCTAGGAGGTCCCATAACAACGGGAAGTAATCCATGAACTTGGAAATCACTATATAAGAAGAGCTAGTTCATGTTTCATGAACTCACATTTGCAACAACTATTAAAGGACTCATCTCTGGAGCTTGCAAGGATTAGGAGAAGAATTACAAGTGTAGAAAAGATAGCAAGGACCATTAGTAAGAGTCTTATTACCTGCTTAGTCCTTTTAATTAGTTTAAAAACCAAAAAGTCAAACTTATCGTAATTAAGCTTTGACTTTCGGTTTAATCACATATGGTCCAGCCACTGACCAAAACGAAAGTGGTTATGGAACCATATTAAGGTAGGTGATTAACCCTTAAAAGGGCACCTCCTAATTATTTCGTTTGACTAGTTAATTGTCGGGTCAAACTAGTTTGACAAAAAGTCAAACTGGACAGAAAGTTTAAAAATAATATAAATTAATAAAACAGAAGTTCTAAATTATATTTTAACATTCTAATGACTTGGTAATTAATATTAGAACATGTTATATCAGTCCTAACCCGACAATTATCAGTCTAAGGTCAGTTTATAACCGAAAGTCGCAAAAGCTTGACTTTTGCTTTGACTTTCAGTTCTGACCCGTTCAAGCTTAATTCTCCCATGTTTAAAGCTTCCATTAGGACCACATTACTCAGTAGTTTAACCCTCTGGAGTTATAGTGCATGGTTCTTAGTGGTTTGAATTATATGCTCTTGATCGTTAATATGCTTATAAATGCCATAAATGCCCTTTTGACACAAAAATGAGATTTTTAGAAATGTGAGAGGACAAAAACCGTTGCTACTGATATTTAAACTTGTCCCGAAAATTTGACATCAGTTCTTGGTCGCAAATAGAAGTTATGCTCGATATCATAATTAAAAGCTTTTTATTAGTTAATTTGCGATATTTTGCATAATGCACCTTTAAACTTGGATTTTGAACCAAAACTCATTACCTACTGTTAAGATATTATTTTTAAGGAATTTTAAGATTTTTGGTCAGATTATAATCTGTTTAAAACATAGAGTTCATTTGTAATTCGGTTATAGACGATAATACCCTTTTTAGGCATAAAATGAGATTAACAAATGATTTAAATGCCAAACTTTTTCCTACTGATTTCATACACTAAATAAATTATTTTGAACATTTAAAACTGATCAAAACCTCAGATTTACATAAACATCTTGATTATCGTCAATTAGCGAGTTTTACACTAATTAGGTGCATAGTATGGTTTAAAACCATATTTAACATCTAAGACTTGTTACCTACCGAATTCTTAAACAAATTTAAATATTATTACAGTAGGTATAAGTTATGAACTCGGGTTTCCAAAAATGCCCTTAAAAGCCTATGTGAAATGACCAAAATGCCCATTCGGGACATAGTTTGGTCATAAATAATAAATTTCACATATGTATGATATCTTACAGATGTAATGAGTTAAATTAAATATTTTTACTGATTTCAAAAGACCAGAACTTCAGTTTGTTATAAAGTCTCTTTTATAAGCATTAAAATTACCAAAATGCCCTTATGGGACTTAGCTTGGTTTAAATTACTTTTTGGGCATATATGTTAACATCCTACTGATGTATTAACATATTTTAAGCATAATAACAATTAAGACCTGTATATAATTCATTTGGTTACCCGTTACGCGTTTATGCGTTCGGATCGGTTTATATGACTAGTTTACGTAAAATAGCAGAAACGGGTCTAACCTTATCATTAAATTCTCAAATTCCAGAATGTGTTTAGTTTACCCATATTATACAAGTATCCAAGCTTGTCGGGTCTAAACCACATTCTATTCAGGTCTCCGCTTAATCTAGCGTTTAGAACCGTAAAGTTTCTTTCTAGCTAGCCGGTCTAAGTCTTTGACTTAACTAAGGACCCGTTAGCATCCTAATAGGTTATTAAACCTTCTACACATATTAATTAGCATCCAGTAGAAGGTACCATCATAAAGCTTTAGGAATTACGGCTGAGTTATCTTCACTTTAAGCTCAAGTAAATACTTTTAACTTATTTTCCCTTATACGGGCTTGGGATATGGTATTATAATAATACCACTTGGTCGGGTATGAAATCATTTAATCGGATTGTGATTAATAAATTTACAGAACCCGTTTTAATATGTTTTGTTTGGTAACATAAACATTGGGGGTTAATTCGACCGTGTCCTGGATATCCACGGCTCATTTCGTTTGAAAATGGCCACGACCTATGCACGGGGTGTAGGCATACACCTGATAGATGCAAATGCTAAAATATAAACCCACATGTTGAGGATAACTCCTTTGTGGGTTCTATAAGTGGTGAGTCGGTTAATCATGACCGGCTTCCAACCGACCCCAATTGTAAGACAAACATGTAAATCTGTATACAAGATTATCTTTAATAATTGTCCCAAGTTATAAATGATTTGTGCCATGTGCACTTAAATCAATTTTCATAAATGTTTTCAAAAGAGTCAGTTAATTGTATTTACCAGTGTAAACTGACGTATTTTCTTAAAGACTGATTGACAGGTACCTCTCGTAATAGGCTGGAGCTATTAGGTGTCATAAGAGGATCTTGCAAATCCATAGATACATGAAGTCTGTTATTTTGTTTCTTTGTATTTATTTATGATCCGCCTGTGGATCTTATTACATTCCAGTCTGTATATTCTTTCACTCGGACACTCAGACATTATGGTTTGTAATAGTTTATTCACCAAGCCTTCCGCTGTGCTATTATATTGTGTGTATTGACAATGGTGATATCAACTACGTCACGGTACTCCCCGCCGGGCCCACCGGTAATATGTGGAAATATCTGGGTGTGACAGGTTGGTATCAGAGCCAACATTGAGTGAATTAAATGTGACAACCGTCATAAATACAGGTATCCGTACAATTTAATTAATATAAATTAGTGCTTAATGACTGTGCTGAATTACAATTATTGACTTGAACTGCTTTCTGATTACTGTATCATACTTACATGTGCATCATATATTGCATACTGTCACATCATTACTTCATGCAAACTTTATTGACATACATGATGCACAAAGCACAGTTAGCACAATTAACGGATAAGACAGGAATATGCTGACGGGGTTCAGTACATAGACAGGCAGTGTTTTGAGACCCCGTAAGGGCCAGAAACAAGTTACTACACTTGTATGGTGTGTAAGGAAGTAAGGACCATAAAACTGCATCACTAGGTGATAGTATAAGTGCCGGAAAGTGCCTAAAACCCACTCGAAGTGCAGAATTCTGCATATTTCAGCAAAATTCAGCATTTTAATAAACTAGTATCATGCAAAAATATGGCAGAATGGTCCTGTATGCTTTCCTAAGTGTCGGGAATTGAAAGTGTCACAAAAGGGTACTTAATGATCACTAAACGGAATAACTTGACACTTTAACGAACCGGTATCTAACCGAACAACCGGACATTACCCGGAACACCAAAATATTGCTAGAAGCATTGTTTTATTTTTTTCTGAGCTAGTTATGGTTCCCGAACACCCTAACATACTATATAATGCATGATACACTTAAAACACTAGACCTTACACTTAACATCCTAACTAATTACCTACATTATCATTCAAGTTACAATTTACCCCCCCCCCCCTCGATGTAATCGGCAACAAGGAGTGGCCCAACCCAAATCTTCTTTTGATCCCTAAAGATCTCTATTGATCTTACTTAGATTGATTGAAGATCATGCTTGTACTAAGTGAGACATTAAACCCAATGGTTAATAGCATTTGTGGTTATAAGTAAACCATCTTCATCATCATTCCTCACAACTCACCACCCTCATACTCTCTCCCTCCCTCTCGGCCTACCCCCTACACCCACACCACCATCATCTTCAAACCTTGTTCATCCTTTCTAAGGCCTCACAAAGGAGCTAAACTTCATTCAAGGAAGCTTGAAGCATGTGGATCATCAAGGACCTCCATCATTAGCTTTTATCCATCACTTTTGTCATCACCAACACATTGTGTTCTTCCCCAGCCTTTGAGCTAGTTGTAAGCTTCTTGTTACTAGTTTTTACTTCTCATTTTGTTGGTTAAAAGATGTTATACTGTCACACCCCGACCACGTAAAACAACCAAACGTGGCGGAAACGTCGGGGAGTGTTGTAACAGAATTATTGTTTCATAACCATGGAATAAATAATTTCGTTTTATTGAATAAATGAACTCATTGTTTTAATACAATCAAATAAGTACAACTATTATCTTTCAAGTTTTAAAGTCGCTAAGGCACAAGTCCATCCTAAGTGTAGCATATATCATCAATCATCACAAAGCAGCACCTGAAACATGTGTAAAAATATGTACGTCAATATAAAAATGCCTGTGAGATACATAGGTTTTATTGTAATTAGGATTCATGACTTATGAGTTTAAATAATTTTTTTTTAATAAAAGTAGTCATGATCCTTGTAAAAGGTTTTCTTTTATAAATCATTTATAAGAAATCAGATGATATAAAATAATAATACATAGGAAATTAAATAAGTAAGTAGAATAAGTTTGTATAAAAATATATTGTTTGAAAAACAATATTTTGATAAAAAGATTCATAGTATATATAAAAAATATACTTTGGTTTAAGAAACTCGAATAAGTAATATATTAAAATATATTTCAGTTCCAAAATCGTTAACCCAAGTGTAATAAATAACACCACGATATGTAATGTGATGAAACCCTTCCAGTTTGCACGTGTTCACATTATTTAGACCAAACTTTGACGAGATTTTGAAAAACTTTGAAGGTTCAAAACCTAGTAATCAATCATCCTAGAACAGATGATTAGTTTTCAAAGCGGATTCAAAATTTGTGCTCTTATTGTGGTTGTCACCTAAGGATAAGTGATGGTATTGTTTTAAGACTAAACACGAGATAACTCGCGTTAGGGTCCCTAGGAAGGTTATATTCTAGGTCAAAGCATCACTAATAACCTAATTCTCTATAACCATTGGCTCTGATACCAACTTTTCTGTCACACCCCGACCACGTAAAACAACCAAACGTGGCGGAAACGTCGGGGAGTGTTGTAACAGAATTATTGTTTCACAACCATGGAATAAATAATTTCGTTTTATTGAATAAATGAACTCATTGTTTTAATACAATCAAATAAGTACAACTATTATCTTTCAAGTTTTAAAGTCGCTAAGGCACAAGTCCGTCCTAAGTGTAGCATATATCATCAATCATCACAAAGCAGCACCTGAAACATGTATAAAAATAGGTACGTCAGCATAAAAATGCCTGTAAGATACATAGGTTTTATTGTAATTAGGATTCATGACTTATGAGTTTAAAGAATTTTTTTTAATAAAAGTAGTCATGATCCTTGTAAAAGGTTTTCTTTTATAAATCATTTATAAGAAATCAGATGATATAAAATAATAATACATAGGAAATTAAATAAGTAAGTAGAATAAGTTTGTATAAAAATATATTGTTTGAAAAACAATATTTTGATAAAAAGATTCATAGTATATATAAAAAATATACTTTGGTTTAAGAAAGTCGAATAAGTAATCTATTAAAATATATTTCAGTTCCAAAATCGTTAACCCAAGTGTAATAAATAACGCCACGGTATGTAATGTGATGAAAACACTTATATATAAGAAGTAAAAGTGGCGTATCTACCATTTTTTCATCACATTACACCTATCCCGTTATCTAAACACTAACCAAAAACCAATCATTAAGTAAATAGTATATTAAATATACTTTAGTTGTTAAAATAAATAAATTTTCAGTAGTATATCAAAGGTATACTTTGGATTTATAAATAACATATTAAACTATGCTTTGGTTATGAAAATAACATATTAAACTATGCTTTGGATTTTGAGAACAACATATCAAACTATGTTTTAATGATTAACAAAATATATGTTGGTTTTGTACAATATCACATATGAGAGCATATCAAACTATACTTTTGGGAGTATAACTTAATATACAAAAATAATGTGATTTAAGAATTCATTCAGACCTAGTGCATCAAAATACACCTTTGAGACTATAGAAATACCACAAAGGCAATTCCTATTTGGATGGAGAAACAAATTGGTTTCAGACATTCCATGACAACAAGAATGGGGTGTCAAATCCTATAGCGCTATATCATACTACCAATCGGTCTGGTGAACATAAAATAAGTACAATTCAACAATTAATTTTATAATCTTTGAAAAATCAATGTTTAAACCATAAATAATCATTCGGTTTGTCAAAATATAAGTTCTAATATGTATAATCAATTATACTTTTGAAAACAAGAACATAACAAATAGGTACACATATTTCACCCCAAAACATTTGAAAATAGTAAAAGAGGGGACTATGTACTCACTTGAGTATGCTTAGAAGTCTTGAACAACAACCAAGCAAAGCTAGAGGTAGCACAGAATCAAACGGCACCTAATATGGGTGACTAAGTAAATAAACCGGACCTAAATCGGAAGATCGGATAGAATGAGGTCTCGTAAACCAAATGAGCATTGGAACTCATGTGATATGGTTTAACGAAGTCTACATTCTAAAACGGAACCTATCCTAAGTGCCTACGACCCGTTACGACCCATTAAGGTAGCTTTCGCCACTTTAACGTGTCGTGCGCGCAAACGCGCGTTCGAGATGTCTAACTAGTCCTATGACAAGTATTATATGCCTAAACATGTTTAATTATCTTGCATAATCAGTTAAGTGACAAATGTTTAGATTACATATGTTTAAAATCCAATTATGCATAAAAAAGGGCATTTTGGTCATTTACCTAAGGCATATAAACTACCTATCATACAACTACTTAAACTAAGTGACCATAAGGTATAACCTCGGGAGGTTATTCCCTATGCAACTATGGTCACTAAACATGCTTGGTCGGATCCTAATGATCGACCAAACGGGTCGAGTTCGAAAGTCTAAGCGGTGGTTTAGACCGCTTGACTTACGACTCTAAACAAGCACTAAACTAAAAGTGACGAGCTAAGCATGTTAAAACATGCTTAACTAAGTTAGTAAACAGGTTTTGATATCAAAACAAAGTGTTTTGATACCAAGAGTAGTTTGGTTAGAAAATACGCATAAATACGCATTTTGACCGAAACTACGACTCGTAACTACGCCTAGTCAACGTGGTAATCAGTAGGTATAGTCACTAGGGACTATAACCATCGTGATTACGCTCATGTTGCGAAGTTCAAACGAACTTCTCGTTGACCATTGACTGGTCAAAGCTGAAAGTCAAACACTGTTTGACTTTTAAGCTAAGAAAGCAATAAAAGAATGAAAGAGGACATACAAAGGGTCCAAATAGGTTTGATTCTAAGTATTCTCAGGTAGGTAGTGAATAATCACAATCACTTAGAGAATTCTCAGATCAAATGTGAGGAAAATGGAATGGGATGGCTTGCTATTTATAGTAGTGCATGAAGAACAAGATCATGACACTTTTTTTTGTGGTCTCCAAGCAAAAATCATGGCCATACATTTGTTAGGAGTTGATTAGTAACCTTGGTGATCACTTAAACTTGCCCATCACACAAAAGAATTACCATAACAGCCCCTGAAGTATCAAACAGTTGCTGAAAACAAGTTTCTGGTCGTTGGCATGCTCACACGGCCCGCGTAAGAGGTGAGACTAAGCCTACGCAGCCCGCCTGGGCAAACTATCCAGAAATTGCAGTTTAGTCCCTGCACTTGAGAAACTTGTGTTTTGATGCATTTTTGACACGTTTAAGCCCTGTTAACCTCATTTCAAGGCTCTAAAACAAAGTTAAAGTATAGGGAACTTAAAATATGCTCAAAAACATCTCGGATGTCGGCTCGTTTGGTCGTACGGTCACGTTATTCGTCAAATTACGACGAAACTCAAACGGACGTGAAAACGATCCAAATTAAGCGACGAATGGAATTTTTTCATGCCGATCACTAAAATAAAAACATTTTAGTGTGTACAAAAATTTTGGATCTCCAGATGTGGTCAGAACGTAAGATATGCGCGAAAATGCAAACTTACGTCGTTTTTGACACTTTTAGTCCCTGTAAGATCAAATAAGCATATTTTCGCACACGGAACCACTCAAAGCTTATTTCTAAGCTATGTTTAGGTTATTTATGGTATGTTTAGCTTATGATCAAGTTCTGGACTATACGTTACCTTACAAAACGGCAGACTTTTGCAGTTTGACGCAAATAGTCCCTGTGAGCGAATAAACTTGTTTTCGGCATACCAAACCCTTCAAAACTCATTTCTAAGTTATGTAAAGGTTATTTAAGGTATGTTAAGCCTATTTCACTATTCCAGAGTGTTTGTTGCGTTAAACTGATCGCGTTTACGCATCAGTTCGCGTATAACTTTCCAGAAAGCGATTTAAAGCTTGAAATCAAACAAGAATTGATATGTGCAAAAGATACACATATTTATACAAATTCCAAGTATGAAATACAATATTTCATTGGTTGGGTATTTGTATGATGGTTGGAGTGACACAGGTGTCACAGTCTCCCCTACTTTAGGAAATTTCGTCCCAAAATTTAATTTTAGAGGAAACTTGTGAAGACAATTATGATGGTTTCGCTTTTGAATAAATCCCTCGAACCCTAAGTAAAACTCTGGGCCATGTTAGGATTCTTAGCGAAATTGTCAACTCTCAAAGTGAAGTCCTTGTAGTAACAAAACATGGAGTTTCGAACTACGGACAGAAGAACGTTTCTCATGAAGACTTATCATAGGAACTTGTGTGTGCTTGAAATCAGAATTGGGGAGTGTAAGATAAAATGACATCGGTCAAGGTCCAAGACTTCTCCCGTATCATTACTCTTGTTACTATAGGTCTTAACACATGACAAAACTTCATGTGGTTTCTGTGCACTGAATTCCATAATTATGTAGGCCTCCATAATTACGTAATTCCTTGCACAGTCCGCACAGTTCATTTCATAATGCGTAGGGGAAAAATCAATTGAATAAACATGAAGCGACTTGACTAGACCACCAAAGGATCTTTTTAACTAGATCAACGAACTATCTTTTTAACTAGATCAACACATGATCTTTTTAACTAGACCGTCGTACGATCTCCTTAAATAGACCACTTAAGGGATCTTTTTAATTATATCATCACATGATATTCCTAACCAGATTTTCAAATCAATTTGTTTAACTAGACCACTCAAGGGGTCCAATTATAGAATAGTATTTTAAAACCCAAGGGACTTTACTACAACGTAGAAGTCCATTAAGGATTTAAGATAGTACCTTTGGATATCCTACTATGAATCCCTCATATGAGATATGGAAGATTCTACGAGGATTTGGATGGATCACATAAAAACACAAAACATATAAGAAAACACATAAGCATATAATCACATAATTAGTTAACTTGATCTTTAATTTGTTATCTTTGGTCACGGGTATTTAAAGCACACCAGGAATCCAATCCGTGGATTTCATTTAGCACTTTAAACATAAGAATCTAACTATGGAGATAGAAAGATCTTAATAGGAATTCGGATTTATCCTTATTGAATCGTAATATACGTATTAAGGCATACGAATATTTCAATTTAGGTCTCCGATTTGATTGAAAATCATCCATAAGGATCTAATTATGAGGATAGAAAGATCCTTATTTTGGAATTTGGAATTTTGTTGTAACGAGAGGTGTTTCGACACCTTGCACTAGGCGTGCTTAAGTCGATACACAAGGTAGAAAGTTCATGAGGTTGAGGTGCTAGATATGCCAAGCGACATATGAAGCAGAGTTTGAAGGTTGGGTACCACGTATGTTAAGTCGATCATACGAGTAGGGTTGACTTGGGGTTGGTTTAGACCACCTTGGTTTGGGTTGAATTGTCAAGCATTTGTCAGGTGACCGAGTCGTCCACGTGATGCACACAGACGACACTGCAGGTAAGCTTGGTGAGGTGCATTACATTTGTTGCACATAAGCACATACCGGCATTAGGTTTCCTTGTATGGCTTCATCCCTGAGACGAGTCACGGTGATAGCTAAATCAACGGCCTTCTGGTAGTACGATGCCTAATTGATGGACAATTGCAGCACCTAGTTCGGACATTGTTGTTGCGATGAAGAGGCACCATGAAGAAAATGGGAGACATGGGAGGAAACAAGGGAAATGAAAACAGAATAACAATGCATAAAATTGCGATCATTTGTTTGTTACCTAAGGCAAACAAATGAGACGGTGACTAATCAAAGTAAATGGGTCAATATAATGTATCGCGAAGACATGCTCGCCTATAAGTGGACACTCACCCCAAGAGTTCCCAGGTAAGAGTGACTGGTCCGATACTGCGGATTTGTACGAACACTCTAGCCTTAGACAGAAAACTCAGGGTACAGGCACCCACCCTTCCAGTTTGCACGTGTTCACATTATTTAGACCAAACTTTGACGAGATTTTGAAAAACTTTGAAGGTTCAAAACCTAGTAATCAATCATCCTAGAACAGATGATTAGTTTTCAAAGCGAATTCAAAATTTGTGCTCTTATTGTGGTTGTCACCTAAGGATAAGTGACGGTATTGTTTAAAGACTAAACATGAGATAACTCGCGTTAGGGTCCTAGGAAGGTTATAGTCTAGGTCAAAGCATCACTAATAACCTAATTCTCTATAACCATTGGCTCTGATACCAACTTTTATGTCACACCCCGACCACGTAAAACAACCAAACGTGGCGGAAACGTCGGGGAGTGTTGTAACAGAATTATTGTTTCACAACCATGGAATAAATAATTTCGTTTTATTGAATAAATGAACTCATTGTTTTAATACAATCAAATAAGTACAACTATTATCTTTCAAGTTTTAAAGTCGTTAAGGCACAAGTCCATCCTAAGTGTAGCATATATCATCAATCATCACAAAGCAGCACCTGAAACATGTGTAAAAATAGGTACGTCAACATAAAAATGCCTGTGAGATACATAGGTTTTATTGTAATTAGGATTCATGACTTATGAGTTTAAAGAAAATTTTTTTAATAAAAGTAGTCATGATCCTTGTAAAAGGTTTTCTTTTATAAATCATTTATAAGAAATCAGATGATATAAAATAATAATACATAGGAAATTAAATAAGTAAGTAGAATAAGTTTGTATAAAAATATATTGTTTGAAAAACAATATTTTGATAAAAAGATTCATAGTATATATAAAATATATACTTTGGTTTAAGAAAGTCGAATAAGTAATATATTAAAATATATTTCAGTTCCAAAATCGTTAACCCAAGTGTAATAAATAACGCCACGGTATGTAATGTGATGAAACCCTTCCAGTTTGCACGTGTTCACTGTAGGTCCCTATCCCGTATGGATCGTAACAAAACTGACAATCTACCAAGGGTGCGGAATCCCCTTGATAAACCAAATAAACAGAAACAAGAACACAAGACAGTTTACCAACTGATCTTCTATGATTATCCAACGAAAACGTTTACAATCACTAAAGATCTCCTAGAACCCAACAGCCGATTTCTGTTTGTTCTAAACTCTCTCACAATACGAATGCTCTCACACAATCTCCAAAAGTCTAACAAAAGTCTAACCCTAAACATGTAGCTTAAGGTTGTTTATATACACACAACCATACAATTCGAACTGGGCCAAGCCCATACGAATTCTAGATACAATCTGGGCTAAACTAGATGGACTTTAACTAGAACTTGAACTTGGACTTGATTGGGCTTCAATAACTCGAATTCATTAAGTCTTCATAAGTCTTTGCGACCCAAACACGTGTTCAATATCCAAAGACCAAACCAACGCTGTTGTCACATAACATGCACCAACAAACTCCCCCTTGACAATAGCTTGCAAAGGAAACTTTAGTCTTCAGAATCTCACAGTCTTTGGTCTTTGGATAGTGTCAGCTTTAACATGAACTCTGTCAGCAACAGACTCCCCCTAAGCTGATGTATCCAATCACCAAATCTTCCAAGTTTTGATTCAGCATTCTCAATAAGTCTTCACAGCATCCATTCTGCATTGTAGAAGGAGGACTCTACCAAACAGCAACAAACTCCTCATCTCTTCACAGCAACTCTTTATCAACAAACTGCTTCAATCTGTATACTATAAAACAAACATCTCGAGAAACCATAAGAATTTTTCAACATAGTTAAAGAATTATTATTATTCAAGAGATAGTTAAACCGTATCAGATTAAGCATTTTCAAATTAAGCACTAACACGCAACAATTTTTAAACAAACACCTTATAACTTGCATGATTTAAAATTTTGAACCCACTTTCTAACACCGTCTCCCCCTATCAGTAACAATTCCTCCAAGAATAACAGTTTTCCGTACATTAAGAATTTTAAACAGAAAAAGACACTATTTTTGTATTTTTGTATTTTTCTGAAAGCAAGTAAATACAAAAGCAATAAACACTCTATTTTTGCGAGAATCACTGGTAAGAAGATCATATCAGCACAATCAAACTGTTTCACACCATTAGTTAATTCTTTATGTGATTTTCGTGAAAAGCAGTTCAAGACGATTACCAGTATTTTTGTCCATCTAAACAAAATGCATGAACATTTCAAGTACCATTACCGTATGATACATTAAGGTAATTTTATTTCTGATATACTAGTGTGTCCCACTTCAGGATATACCCCCACGATCAAGGTATGCACAAAGATTCATCGTAGTAGGTGAGTATACTGAATTCATCCTTTAAGATATCCTGATAGTGCGTAGGTCTGCATATAATCTGTTTTATCATGTTTTAATTGCTTAACAATAAACACCCAAATAAATACTAATCAAATCCTGGAAATATAAACAACACACTCTATCATGCAAGTATCTTCCCTACCACATATTTCACAAGTCCAATCCAGATTTCTGAAATCTTAACTGGGAATAGGTTGAGAAAAGAACAGAATAGATCTTTAGCAGAGATGGTATAATATACAGATCAAATGAGTTTTTACTCAGTTTGATATAGGTTACTTGGGTTTCATTTGGGCACTAGAGGGCCTCTTTCGGGTGTATTAGATCTATAGCGCGACAACGTACAGCTAGGTCAGCATGTATCTGGATGCAGCAGAAGCTGTCGTTGCCTAGCACCTCCAGGTCAGCATATATCTGGATGCAGCAGAGGAGGTACACGACTTTTTTCAGAGAAGATTTCAGAATCAGATCAAAATTGTGTGTATCGGGACAACATACAGACATTCAAATAGAAATGAGCTAATTCCAAGTGACTTTCTTTCCTGGGGTCATGTACAATTTTAGTTCTGAACAATATACAGCCAAGATATCCCCAGATGAAATAACAGTATAAAGACCCAAAACTTCAGATTTTGGCAATCTATCAACGCAAGAATTAAGGTCATTAAACCATACACCACTGATGTGTTCCCCACTCATACTCAGTGCATTTAGGTTTATATCACATTGGTAAGTTGATTATTTCATGCTTTTGCCTACTGGTACATCATATGATGAAGCTGCTATCACACTTAAGCATTTTAATTTCAGTTTCAGTGTGACAGTCTAACTTGCTGATGTACTATCATTTCTTCTTTTTCACACAGTGATAACTCATTTTTGATTTTCTATTTTTTTTTATGTTTTTGATTTTTCAATTTTTTTTTATTTTGATTTTTTAAGAAAAGCAGTAAACTATTTACAAAAAACTCTTATGAAAAACCAGTTATTCAGGATTCCTCATCCCGTTGAGTTCGACTAAGTGCTCAAAGCGAGCTCGATCAAAAGCTTTAGTGTAAAGATCAGCAAGGTTATCTTCTGTGTCTACTCGATGTAATTCAATTAGTCGTTTTTCAGCATAATCCCGTATAAAGTGATGACGTATGTCAATATGTTTAGTTCTACTGTGCTTTACGGGATTGTTTGTGATTGATATAGTGGCATTATTATCTATCATAATAGGAGTACGAGTGAAATCCAAACCGTAATCGCGCATCTGCTGTTGAATCCAGAGAACCTGAGAGCAACAGCTACCTGCAGCAATATATTCAGCTTCACACGTAGATGTAGACACACAGGATTGCTTCTTGCATTGCCAAGACACGATCCTGCCTCCTAAGAACTGACAACCACCTGTTGTAGACTTCCTGTTTGATTTGCATCCTCCAAAGTCTGAATCAGTGTAAGCAACGAACCTCAAATCACTATCAGCTGGATACCACAACCCCAGTTTAGGTTTCCCCTTCAAGTAACGAAGAATACGTTTCACTGCTTTCATGTGTGACTCTTTCGGATTTGCCTGATATCTGGCACACAAGCATACTGCAAACATGATGTCAGGTCTTGAAGCAGTCAAGTACATTAGAGAACCAATCATCGCCCTGTATTGAGTAGGATCAACATCTTCAGTGCTTTCATGATCTGGGCCTAGATTGTGATTTTCACAAATGGGTGTGTTGAAAGTAGAGCAATCATTCATTTTGAATCGAGCCAAAATGTCATACACATACTTCGTTTGATGAATAAACATCCCATCCTCCTTCTGTTCAACTTGTAATCCCAGAAAGTAAGACAGCTCACCCATAGCGCTCATTTCAAACTTGCTTTTCATCACCTGTTCAAACTCTTTACACATGTTCACATCAGATGACCCAAAGATGATGTCATCCACGTATACCTGTACCAGCAGAAAATCTTCCTTCTTTCTCTTTATGAACAGTGTACTGTCTATCTGACCCCTTTCAAAACCATTCTTGAGCAGATGTGTAGACAGTGTCTCGTACCACGCCCTGGGAGCTTGATGTAATCCATACAAAGCCTTATCAAGTTTGTACACTCGATCTGGGTAGTCTGGATCAACGAACCCATCTGGTTTTGAAACATACACCACTTCTTGGACTTTCCCGTAAAGAAATGCACTCTTCACGTCTAGTTGAAAAACTTTAAAGCCCTTGAATGAAGCAAAAGCTAGAAACAAACGAATTGCCTCCAACCTTGCCACTGGTGCAAACACTTCATTATAATCTATCCCTTCTTGCTGATTGAACCCTTTTACCACTAACCGAGCCTTGTTGAGCGTGACAATACCTCTATCATCCTTCTTGCACTTAAACACCCACTTAGTGCCAATCTCTCTTTCACCTTTAGGAAGGTCCACTAACTCCCAAACCTTCAACTTCGCAAACTGGGCCAATTCCTCTTGCATTGCTTCAACCCATGAATTATCTTTAAGAGCCATATGAATGTTCTTCGGCTCCTCTTGGGAAATAAAGCAACTATACAAGCATTCATTCACTATCCCAGTCTTCTCAATCGAAACAAATAACCCAGAATTCACTGCTATGCTTCTTCTCGTCTGAACACCTGCAGTAGGATCTCCAAGTATCATGTCAACTGGATGATCTCTATTTGCTCGTGTAGTAGCAACGACATCGACTTCTAGATTATCACCCAGGTTTGATCCAACCTCCCCCTGAATATTCTGATTTGCAAACGGATTTACAAACTCCTCCCCCTGAATGGGTTCCGAGTCACTATCGCTTGAATCAGGATTAGCAGCACTTTGGGAAATTTCCGGAGCATCTGACATATCCACATTCGATCTAGGCATGAATTCGCCATCATCGTCTTCACATACCACTGTTTGAATCAGCTGAGAATCATCTGCATCAGAAACCTCAGGAATATTAAATGATTTAAAAACACTTTCATAATCATATAATATAGCAGGACCACTCGTTGATTGTTGAGGTTTGTAGGAAGTAATTTCCACGTTAAAAACAACCTCAATTTTACCAGTTTTGAGATTAAAAACCCTTTTATTCGGTGTGCCAGGCACGTAACCCAGAAAGTAGCCTTCGTCAGCCACCTCACCGAATTTTTGTTTATCTTTGTTTCGCACAATTGTGCAGGGTAATCCAAAAGGTTCAAAGCCTGTTAAGTTTGGTTTTTCGTTAAACATCAACTCGTGACAAGTTTTGTTAAAACGTTTAACGGTCAAAACTTTGTTTAGAACGTAGCAAGCTGTATTCACAGCTTCTCCCCAGAAAAGAACTGGTAGCTTTGAATCTGAAAGCATCGTCCTAGCGGCTTCAATCAACGTCCTATTTTTCCTTTCAGCGACTCCATTTTGTTGAGGTGTATAGGGAGCAGAATATTGATGTTCAATTCCTTTTCGAAGACAATAGAGATCCAGAATACGATTCTTGAACTCCGTGCCATTATCACTCCTTATCCTCTTAATTCTTGCATCATGGACGTTTTCCAATTTCGTAAAAAGATCTATCAACATCTCTGCTGTTTCATCTTTTGTACCTAAAAAGAAAACCCATGAATAACGTGAATAATCATCAGTGACAACCAGACAGTAGTACTTTCCACCTATGCTCCTCACGTTCACTGGACCGAATAAATCCATGTGAAGTAATTCATAAGGGGCATCTATGGAATTTACTGTTTTAGACTTATGAGGTTTCTTGTGTTGTTTTCCCTTTTGACATGGAAGACATTTATCTTCCACTTGAAACCTCAGCAATGGAACCCCTTTCACTAGCTCATTTTTAATGATGTAATTCATTTTGCGATAGTGAATGTGGGCCATTCGTCTGTGCCACAACATAGATTCAGCTTCAGATGCTTTTGACAGTAAACACGCCACCGCAGCAGTTGGATCCTTGGCACCCATGTCCATGACATAAGTATCATTTTTCCTTGGTGCACGCATTACTATCCAATCGTCCGGAATAACCAAACCCGGTTTCAACACCAATGCCTCAGTACTTGTAAAATGGACCGAGTGACCCTTGTCGCAGACTTGTGGCACGCTCATCAGATTGTGTTTAAGCTGCTTAACATAGTTCACTTTGTCCAAAGTGATCTTCCCATTCGTCACTTTTCCTCGTCCAGTAATCCTACCACCTTTAGCACCAGCAAAATTTACATGTCCACCATCATATTCTTCAAATTCAGAAAACAACCTCGCATCCCCCGTCATGTGCCTGGAGCAGCCACTATCAACATACCATAAGTTGATAATCCTCCTTAGCAGCTCCTCTCCTGTAGATTTGTCTGAGTTGGCCATGAGAGCAGCAAGTTGAGCTTTCATTCTTTTGATGATTTCATCTTTCTCATTAGCTTCCATTTCATGCTCAGACTGTTGCTTTTTCTCTTCAGCATCTGCTGTCTGATCAGCCTTATCTTCCTCAGCTTCACTCTTCTTCTCAACTTTAGCCTCATCTACTGTAGCTTCACCATCATCAATTTGCACAATCTCTGCCATAAATGCCTGAGTGACATTCTCATCATTTTCCAAGTGAATACTCCAGTCATATGAACCCTCTCTTGCAGTAGAGATCAATGCTCTTGAGTTAGAGTTGTTTGATGAATTTCTATTGTTTGAACTCTGACTCGAAGTCTCATACTTTTGTTTCTGACATTCCCTAGCGAAGTGACCATAACTCTGACAGTTAAAGCACCTGACTTTGGTCTTGTCAAATCCAACACTCTTCCCTACAAATTTTCTTCCAGTTCTGTTCATGAACCTCTTCACACGTCTTGATATCATGGCCATCTGCCATTGCAAATCTATCTCTTCTAGATCATCAGGGTCAATCTGATCATAATCTTCATCTAAAGTGGCAGGATCAGATATCTTCCCCTGAATATAGTTCTCATAAGAGGCAACAAACGAAGCAAGTAGAGCAAGATGTTCTTCAGCAGACTTCACACTCATTGGCATCGACTTTGTACTACTACTTTGTTTAGCAGCTGATGATCTCTTAACTCCTGTTGATCCTCCTGAAGCAGCAACAAAACACACATCACCATCCTCATTTACTGTGACCTGCTCATTATCACATGAAAGAAACGCAGTAGCAGAGTCGCTAGAAGCATCATGAGACGAAGAAGATGTAAGCCCATTGTAGATCCCTGGATCTTGAACCTGATCATATCCAGTGTCCTTCTTTTTCATGCTGAGCTCATAAGCTCTTAGC
The DNA here is from genome assembly GCA_030545235.1 of Helianthus tuberosus. Taxonomy (NCBI): domain Eukaryota; kingdom Viridiplantae; phylum Streptophyta; class Magnoliopsida; order Asterales; family Asteraceae; genus Helianthus; species Helianthus tuberosus. The sequence goes on from CM060444.1 coordinate 159,762,839, forward strand.
TTTCCAACTACTTCTTCCAGTTCCTTTGTTTCATAATCTGCTTCTCCCTTGATCATGAGAGTGTAGATATCCCACTTAGTAGGTAGAGCATCAAGCAGTTTGTCATTTTTCTCTATGTCAGAATAGCAATCTATGTCATAATTGTCCAATTCTGACATCAGATGATAGTATCGAGTGATGATGTCTTCAAGTGACTCATTTTTCATAAACTTGAACACAGCAAACTGCTTCTTTAGAAGATCAACTTTGTTCTTCTTGACATCAGGATTTCCCTCATATCTCTTCTCTAACGCATCCCACATTTCCTTTGAAGTAGTATATTTCTTAAAGGTGTGTTTGATGCTATCAGGTAGGGACATCTTGATAGCAGCCAAGGCTTTCTTTTCAGCCTCATACATCCTTTTATCATTCTCTTGCATGTTCACATAGGGTGTGACACGCGGTCTGCCTTCAAAGTCATGTGTAGGGTTTGTGTACCCATCTTCAATACAAATCCACATGCGTGTGTCCTGATATTCAATGAAGGATTGAAACCTATCCTTCCATGTCAGGTAGTTCTCCACCTTCATCATCTTAGGTGGTTTGTTCGTTGTGCCTACCTCATGTTCCATCCTTAAGAGTTCGTTCAATTTAGACATGTTCGACATTTTAACTTAAGCAGACTGATAAAACCGTACAATTTTAGTCCGAAACCTGTTTTTACCAAGTTATACCTTTAGATTCGTCTCGAGATTACGATTCCAATGATATATAATGTCTAAAACCATTTTCGGGATTTTCCAGAGTGATAACCTGTTTTTTTTTTTTCTTAAAAATCCGAGGAGTCCAACGGTGCAAACGGTTTGTCCAGATGAGTTACGGATAATTCTCTAAACACGAAACAGTGAAATTTTTCCTACGATTGCCTAGAAAAATTCCACCACTCAGTCCAGTCGAGACCACAGTTGCGAGTCGAGACCACGGTTGCGAGTCGAGACCACGGTTGCGAGTCGAATCAGCACAAGTCGAGACCACAGTTGCGAGTCGAGACCACGGTTGCGAGTCAAATCAGCACAAGCCGAAACCACGGTTGCGAGTCGAGACCACGGTTGTGAGTCAAAACAGCACAAATCGAGACCACGGTTGCGAGTCGAGACCACTGTTGCGAGTCAGCAGTACCCTGTCGAGACCAGCAATCTTCCAGTAATAAATCCCGAAAAATCAGGCACCTTTTACACCGTAGAATCTTCTGATTGATAACCTTCCAACTAAAACTCCAAAAAATCAGCAAACAACTTCCAAATAACACCAAAACCGATCAAAATCACGAAAATTTTGACTGTTCTTCGATGTTCTTCCTTGTTCTTCACACAAAATCCGAAAATCCTCAAACGAACAAAATCCTTGAATCTGTAATATCAGTTTTGAACCGTACACAAGAGCAAACGCTCTGATACCAATTGTAGGTCCCTATCCCGTATGGATCGTAACAAAACTGACAATCTACCAAGGGTGCGGAATCCCCTTGATAAACCAAATAAACAGAAACAAGAACACAAGACGGTTTACCAACTGATCTTCTATGATTATCCAACGAAAACGTTTACAATCACTAAAGATCTCCTAGAACCCAACAGCCGATTTCTGTTTGTTCTAAACTCTCTCACAATACGAATGCTCTCACACAATCTCCAAAAGTCTAACAAAAGTCTAACCCTAAACATGTAGCTTAAGGTTGTTTATATACACACAACCATACAATTCGAACTGGGCCAAGCCCATACGAATTCTAGATACAATCTGGGCTAAACTAGATGGACTTTAACTAGAACTTGAACTTGGACTTGATTGGGCTTCAATAACTCGAATTCATTAAGTCTTCATAAGTCTTTGCGACCCAAACACGTGTTCAATATCCAAAGACCAAACCAACGCTGTTGTCACATAACATGCACCAACAAACTCCCCCTTGACAATAGCTTGCAAAGGAAACTTTAGTCTTCAGAATCTCACAGTCTTTGGTCTTTGGATAGTGTCAGCTTTAACATGAACTCTGTCAGCAACAGACTCCCCCTAAGCTGATGTATCCAATCACCAAATCTTCCAAGTTTTGATTCAGCATTCTCAATAAGTCTTCACAGCATCCATTCTGCATTGTAGAAGGAGGACTCTACCAAACAGCAACAAACTCCTCATCTCTTCACAGCAACTCTTTATCAACAAACTGCTTCAATCTGTATACTATAAAACAAACATCTCGAGAAACCATAAGAATTTTTCAACATAGTTAAAGAATTATTATTATTCAAGAGATAGTTAAACCGTATCAGATTAAGCATTTTCAAATTAAGCACTAACACGCAACAATTTTTAAACAAACACCTTATAACTTGCATGATTTAAAATTTTGAACCCACTTTCTAACACCGTCTCCCCCTATCAGTAACAATTCCTCCAAGAATAACAGTTTTCCGTACATTAAGAATTTTAAACAGAAAAAGACACTATTTTTGTATTTTTGTATTTTTCTAAAAGCAAGTAAATACAAAAGCAATAAACACTCTATTTTTGCGAGAATCACTGGTAAGAAGATCATATCAGCACAATCAAACTGTTTCACACCATTAGTTAATTCTTTATGTGATTTTCGTGAAAAGCAGTTCAAGACGATTACCAGTATTTTTGTCCATCTAAACAAAATGCATGAACATTTCAAGTACCATTACCGTATGATACATTAAGGTAATTTTATTTCTGATATACTAGTGTGTCCCACTTCAGGATATACCCCCACGATCAAGGTATGCACAAAGATTCATCGTAGTAGGTGAGTATACTGAATTCATCCTTTAAGATATCCTGATAGTGCGTAGGTCTGCATATAATCTGTTTTATCATGTTTTAATTGCTTAACAATAAACACCCAAATAAATACTAATCAAATCCTGGAAATATAAACAACACACTCTATCATGCAAGTATCTTCCCTACCACATATTTCACAAGTCCAATCCAGATTTCTGAAATCTTAACTGGGAATAGGTTGAGAAAAGAACAGAATAGATCTTTAGCAGAGATGGTATAATATACAGATCAAATGAGTTTTTACTCAGTTTGATATAGGTTACTTGGGTTTCATTTGGGCACTAGAGGGCCTCTTTCGGGTGTATTAGATCTATAGCGCGACAACGTACAGCTAGGTCAGCATGTATCTGGATGCAGCAGAAGCTGTCGTTGCCTAGCACCTCCAGGTCAGCATATATCTGGATGCAGCAGAGGAGGTACACGACTTTTTTCAGAGAAGATTTCAGAATCAGATCAAAATTGTGTGTATCGGGACAACATACAGACATTCAAATAGAAATGAGCTAATTCCAAGTGACTTTCTTTCCTGGGGTCATGTACAATTTTAGTTCTGAACAATATACAGCCAAGATATCCCCAGATGAAATAACAGTATAAAGACCCAAAACTTCAGATTTTGGCAATCTATCAACGCAAGAATTAAGGTCATTAAACCATACACCACTGATGTGTTCCCCACTCATACTCAGTGCATTTAGGTTTATATCACATTGGTAAGTTGATTATTTCATGCTTTTGCCTACTGGTACATCATATGATGAAGCTGCTATCACACTTAAGCATTTTAATTTCAGTTTCAGTGTGACAGTCTAACTTGCTGATGTACTATCATTTCTTCTTTTTCACACAGTGATAACTCATTTTTGATTTTCTATTTTTTTTTATGTTTTTGATTTTTCAATTTTTTTTTATTTTGATTTTTTAAGAAAAGCAGTAAACTATTTACAAAAAACTCTTATGAAAAACCAGTTATTCAGGATTCCTCATCCCGTTGAGTTCGACTAAGTGCTCAAAGCGAGCTCGATCAAAAGCTTTAGTGTAAAGATCAGCAAGGTTATCTTCTGTGTCTACTCGATGTAATTCAATTAGTCGTTTTTCAGCATAATCCCGTATAAAGTGATGACGTATGTCAATATGTTTAGTTCTACTGTGCTTTACGGGATTGTTTGTGATTGATATAGTGGCATTATTATCTATCATAATAGGAGTACGAGTGAAATCCAAACCGTAATCGCGCATCTGCTGTTGAATCCAGAGAACCTGAGAGCAACAGCTACCTGCAGCAATATATTCAGCTTCACACGTAGATGTAGACACACAGGATTGCTTCTTGCATTGCCAAGACACGATCCTGCCTCCTAAGAACTGACAACCACCTGTTGTAGACTTCCTGTTTGATTTGCATCCTCCAAAGTCTGAATCAGTGTAAGCAACGAACCTCAAATCACTATCAGCTGGATACCACAACCCCAGTTTAGGTTTCCCCTTCAAGTAACGAAGAATACGTTTCACTGCTTTCATGTGTGACTCTTTCGGATTTGCCTGATATCTGGCACACAAGCATACTGCAAACATGATGTCAGGTCTTGAAGCAGTCAAGTACATTAGAGAACCAATCATCGCCCTGTATTGAGTAGGATCAACATCTTCAGTGCTTTCATGATCTGGGCCTAGATTGTGATTTTCACAAATGGGTGTGTTGAAAGTAGAGCAATCATTCATTTTGAATCGAGCCAAAATGTCATACACATACTTCGTTTGATGACTAAACATCCCATCCTCCTTCTGTTCAACTTGTAATCCCAGAAAGTAAGACAGCTCACCCATAGCGCTCATTTCAAACTTGCTTTTCATCACCTGTTCAAACTCTTTACACATGTTCACATCAGATGACCCAAAGATGATGTCATCCACGTATACCTGTACCAGCAGAAAATCTTCCTTCTTTCTCTTTATGAACAGTGTACTGTCTATCTGACCCCTTTCAAAACCATTCTTGAGCAGATGTGTAGACAGTGTCTCGTACCACGCCCTGGGAGCTTGATGTAATCCATACAAAGCCTTATCAAGTTTGTACACTCGATCTGGGTAGTCTGGATCAACGAACCCATCTGGTTTTGAAACATACACCACTTCTTGGACTTTCCCGTAAAGAAATGCACTCTTCACGTCTAGTTGAAAAACTTTAAAGCCCTTGAATGAAGCAAAAGCTAGAAACAAACGAATTGCCTCCAACCTTGCCACTGGTGCAAACACTTCATTATCATCTATCCCTTCTTGCTGATTGAACCCTTTTACCACTAACCGAGCCTTGTTGCGCGTGACAATACCTCTATCATCCTTCTTGCACTTAAACACCCACTTAGTGCCAATCTCTCTTTCACCTTTAGGAAGGTCCACTAACTCCCAAACCTTCAACTTCGCAAACTGGGCCAATTCCTCTTGCATTGCTTCAACCCATGAATTATCTTTAAGAGCCATATGAATGTTCTTCGGCTCCTCTTGGGAAATAAAGCAACTATACAAGCATTCATTCACTATCCCAGTCTTCTCAATCGAAACAAATAACCCAGAATTCACTGCTATGCTTCTTCTCGTCTGAACACCTGCAGTAGGATCTCCAAGTATCATGTCAACTGGATGATCTCTATTTGCTCGTGTAGTAGCAACGACATCGACTTCTAGATTATCACCCAGGTTTGATCCAACCTCCCCCTGAATATTCTGATTTGCAAACGGATTTACAAACTCCTCCCCCTGAATGGGTTCCGAGTCACTATCGCTTGAATCAGGATTAGCAGCACTTTGGGAAATTTCCGGAGCATCTGACATATCCACATTCGATCTAGGCATGAATTCGCCATCATCGTCTTCACATACCACTGTTTGAATCAGCTGAGAATCATCTGCATCAGAAACCTCAGGAATATTAAATGATTTAAAAACACTTTCATAATCATATAATATAGCAGGACCACTCGTTGATTGTTGAGGTTTGTAGGAAGTAATTTCCACGTTAAAAACAACCTCAATTTTACCAGTTTTGAGATTAAAAACCCTTTTATTCGGTGTGCCAGGCACGTAACCCAGAAAGTAGCCTTCGTCAGCCACCTCACCGAATTTTTGTTTATCTTTGTTTCGCACAATTGTGCAGGGTAATCCAAAAGGTTCAAAGCCTGTTAAGTTTGGTTTTTCGTTAAACATCAACTCGTGACAAGTTTTGTTAAAACGTTTAACGGTCAAAACTTTGTTTAGAACGTAGCAAGCTGTATTCACAGCTTCTCCCCAGAAAAGAACTGGTAGCTTTGAATCTGAAAGCATCGTCCTAGCGGCTTCAATCAACGTCCTATTTTTCCTTTCAGCGACTCCATTTTGTTGAGGTGTATAGGGAGCAGAATATTGATGTTCAATTCCTTTTCGAAGACAATAGAGATCCAGAATACGATTCTTGAACTCCGTGCCATTATCACTCCTTATCCTCTTAATTCTTGCATCATGGACGTTTTCCAATTTCGTAAAAAGATCTATCAACATCTCTGCTGTTTCATCTTTTGTACCTAAAAAGAAAACCCATGAATAACGTGAATAATCATCAGTGACAACCAGACAGTAGTACTTTCCACCTATGCTCCTCACGTTCACTGGACCGAATAAATCCATGTGAAGTAATTCATAAGGGGCATCTATGGAATTTACTGTTTTAGACTTATGAGGTTTCTTGTGTTGTTTTCCCTTTTGACATGGAAGACATTTATCTTCCACTTGAAACCTCAGCAATGGAACCCCTTTCACTAGCTCATTTTTAATGATGTAATTCATTTTGCGATAGTGAATGTGGGCCATTCGTCTGTGCCACAACATAGATTCAGCTTCAGATGCTTTTGACAGTAAACACGCCACCGCAGCAGTTGGATCCTTGGCACCCATGTCCATGACATAAGTATCATTTTTCCTTGGTGCACGCATTACTATCCAATCGTCCGGAATAACCAAACCCGGTTTCAACACCAATGCCTCAGTATTTGTAAAATGGACCGAGTGACCCTTGTCGCAGACTTGTGGCACGCTCATCAGATTGTGTTTAAGCTGCTTAACATAGTTCACTTTGTCCAAAGTGATCTTCCCATTCGTCACTTTTCCTCGTCCAGTAATCCTACCACCTTTAGCACCAGCAAAATTTACATGTCCACCATCATATTCTTCAAATTCAGAAAACAACCTCGCATCCCCCGTCATGTGCTTGGAGCAGCCACTATCAACATACCATAAGTTGATAATCCTCCTTAGCAGCTCCTCTCCTGTAGATTTGTCTGAGTTGGCCATGAGAGCAGCAAGTTGAGCTTTCATTCTTTTGATGATTTCATCTTTCTCATTAGCTTCCATTTCATGCTCAGACTGTTGCTTTTTCTCTTCAGCATCTGCTGTCTGATCAGCCTTATCTTCCTCAGCTTCACTCTTCTTCTCAACTTTAGCCTCATCTACTGTAGCTTCACCATCATCAATTTGCACAATCTCTGCCATAAATGCCTGAGTGACATTCTCATCATTTTCCAAGTGAATACTCCAGTCATATGAACCCTCTCTTGCAGTAGAGATCAATGCTCTTGAGTTAGAGTTGTTTGATGAATTTCTATTGTTTGAACTCTGACTCGAAGTCTCATGCTTTTGTTTCTGACATTCCCTAGCGAAGTGACCATAACTCTGACAGTTAAAGCACCTGACTTTGGTCTTGTCAAATCCAACACTCTTCCCTACAAATTTTCTTCCAGTTCTGTTCATGAACCTCTTCACACGTCTTGATATCATGGCCATCTGCCATTGCAAATCTATCTCTTCTAGATCATCAGGGTCAATCTGATCATAATCTTCATCTAAAGTGGCAGGATCAGATATCTTCCCCTGAATATAGTTCTCATAAGAGGCAACAAACGAAGCAAGTAGAGCAAGATGTTCTTCAGCAGACTTCACACTCATTGGCATCGACTTTGTACTACTACTTTGTTTAGCAGCTGATGATCTCTTAACTCCTGTTGATCCTCCTGAAGCAGCAACAAAACACACATCACCATCCTCATTTACTGTGACCTGCTCATTATCACATGAAAGAAACGCAGTAGCAGAGTCGCTAGAAGCATCATGAGACGAAGAAGATGTAAGCCCATTGTAGATCCCTGGATCTTGAACCTGATCATATCCAGTGTCCTTCTTTTTCATGCTGAGCTCATAAGCTCTTAGCTTTCCAACTACTTCTTCCAGTTCCTTTGTTTCATAATCTGCTTCTCCCTTGATCATGAGAGTGTAGATATCCCACTTAGTAGGTAGAGCATCAAGCAGTTTGTCATTTTTCTCTATGTCAGAATAGCAATCTATGTCATAATTGTCCAATTCTGACATCAGATGATAGTATCGAGTGGTGATGTCTTCAAGTGACTCATTTTTCATAAACTTGAACACAGCAAACTGCTTCTTTAGAAGATCAACTTTGTTCTTCTTGACATCAGGATTTCCCTCATATCTCTTCTCTAACGCATCCCACATTTCCTTTGAAGTAGTATATTTCTTAAAGGTGTGTTTGATGCTATCAGGTAGGGACATCCTGATAGCAGCCAAGGCTTTCTTTTCAGCCTCATACATCCTTTTATCATTCTCTTGCATGTTCACATAGGGTGTGACACGCGGTCTGCCTTCAAAGTCATGTGTAGGGTTTGTGTACCCATCTTCAATACAAATCCACATGCGTGTGTCCTGATATTCAATGAAGGATTGAAACCTATCCTTCCATGTCAGGTAGTTCTCCACCTTCATCATCTTAGGTGGTTTGTTCGTTGTGCCTACCTCATGTTCCATCCTTAAGAGTTCGTTCAATTTAGACATGTTCGACATTTTAACTTAAGCAGACTGATAAAACCGTACAATTTTAGTCCGAAACCTGTTTTTACCAAGTTATACCTTTAGATTCGTCTCGAGATTACGATTCCAATGATATATAATGTCTAAAACCATTTTCGGGATTTTCCAGAGTGATAACCTGTTTTTTTTTTTCTTAAAAATCCGAGGAGTCCAACGGTGCAAACGGTTTGTCCAGATGAGTTACGGATAATTCTCTAAACACGAAACAGTGAAATTTTTCCTACGATTTCCTAGAAAAATTCCACCACTCAGTCCAGTCGAGACCACAGTTGCGAGTCGAGACCACGGTTGCGAGTTGAGACCACAGTTGCGAGTCGAATCAGCACAAGTCGAGACCACAGTTGCGAGTCGAGACCACGGTTGCGAGTCAAATCAGCACAAGCCGAAACCACGGTTGCGAGTCGAGACCACGGTTGTGAGTCAAAACAGCACAAGTCGAGACCACGGTTGCGAGTCGAGACCACTGTTGCGAGTCAGCAGTACCCTGTCGAGACCAGCAATCTTCCAGTAATAAATCCCGAAAAATCAGGCACCTTTTACACCGTAGAATCTTCTGATTGATAACCTTCCAACTAAAACTCCAAAAAATCAGCAAACAACTTCCAAATAACACCAAAACCGATCAAAATCACGAAAATTTTGACTGTTCTTCGATGTTCTTCCTTGTTCTTCACACAAAATCCGAAAATCCTCAAACGAACAAAATCCTTGAATCTGTAATATCAGTTTTGAACCGTACACAAGAGCAAACGCTCTGATACCAATTGTAGGTCCCTATCCCGTATGGATCGTAACAAAACTGACAATCTACCAAGGGTGCGGAATCCCCTTGATAAACCAAATAAACAGAAACAAGAACACAAGACGGTTTACCAACTGATCTTCTATGATTATCCAACGAAAACGTTTACAATCACTAAAGATCTCCTAGAACCCAACAGCCGATTTCTGTTTGTTCTAAACTCTCTCACAATACGAATGCTCTCACACAATCTCCAAAAGTCTAACAAAAGTCTAACCCTAAACATGTAGCTTAAGGTTGTTTATATACACACAACCATACAATTCGAACTGGGCCAAGCCCATACGAATTCTAGATACAATCTGGGCTAAACTAGATGGACTTTAACTAGAACTTGAACTTGGACTTGATTGGGCTTCAATAACTCGAATTCATTAAGTCTTCATAAGTCTTTGCGACCCAAACACGTGTTCAATATCCAAAGACCAAACCAACGCTGTTGTCACATAACATGCACCAACATTCACATTATTTAGACCAAACTTTGACAAGATTTTGAAAAACTTTGAAGGTTCAAAACCTAGTAATCAATCATCCTAGAACAGATGATTAGTTTTCAAAGCGGATTCAAAATTTGTGCTCTTATTGTGGTTGTCACCTAAGGATAAGTGATGGTATTGTTTTAAGACTAAACACGAGATAACTCGCGTTAGGGTCCTAGGAAGGTTATATTCTAGGTCAAAGCATCACTAATAACCTAATTCTCTATAACCATTGGCTCTGATACCAGCTTTTCTGTCACACCCCGACCACGTAAAACAACCAAACGTGGCGGAAACGTCGGGGAGTGTTGTAACAGAATTATTGTTTCACAACCATGGAATAAATAATTTCGTTTTATTGAATAAATGAACTCATTGTTTTAATACAATCAAATAAGTTCAACTATTATCTTTCAAGTTTTAAAGTCGCTAAGGCACAAGTCTATCCTAAGTGTAGCATATATCATCAATCATCACAAAGCAGCACCTGAAACATGTATAAAAATAGGTACGTCAGCATAAAAATGCCTGTGAGATACATAGGTTTTATTGTAATTAGGATTCATGACTTATGAGTTTAAAGAATTTTTTTTTTAATAAAAGTAGTCATGATCCTTGTAAAAGGTTTTCTTTTATAAATCATTTATAAGAAATCAGATGATATAAAATAATAATACATAGGAAATTAAATAAGTAAGTAGAATAAGTTTGTATAAAAATATATTGTTTGAAAAACTATATTTTGATAAAAAGATTCATAGTATATATAAAAAATATACTTTGGTTTAAGAAAGTCGAATAAGTAATATATTAAAATATATTTCAGTTCCAAAATCGTTACCCCAAGTGTAATAAATAATGCCACGGTATGTAATGTGATGAAAACACTTATATATAAGAAGTACCAGCAGCGTATCTACCATGTTTTCATCACATTACACCCATCCCGTTATCTAAACACTAACCAAAAACCAATCATTAAGTAAATAGTATATTAAATATACTTTAGTTGTTAAAATAAATAAATTTTCAGTAGTATATCAAAACTATACTTTGGATTTATAAATAACATATTAAACTATGCTTTGGTTATGAAAATAACATATTAAACTATGCTTTGGATTTTGAGAATAACATATCAAACTATGTTTTAATGATTAACAAAATATATGTTGGTTTTGTACAATATCACATATGAGAGCATATCAAACTATACTTTTGGGAGTATAACTTAATATACAAAAATAATGTGATTTAAGAATTCATTCAGACCTAGTGCATCAAAATACACCTTTGAGACTATAGAAATACCACAAAGGCAATTCCTATTTGGATGGAGAAACAAATTGGTTTCAGACATTCCATGACAACAGGAATGGGGTGTCAAATCCTATAGCGCGTTATATCATACTACCAATCGGTCTGGTGAACATAAAATAAGTACAATTCAACAATTAATTTTATAATCTTTGAAAAATCAATGTTTAAACCATAAATAATCATTCGGTTTGTCAAAAGATAAGTTCTAATATGTATAATCAATTATACTTTTGAAAACAAGAACATAACAAATAGGTACACATATTTCACCCCAAAACATTTGAAAATAGTAAAAGAGGGGACTATGTACTCACTTGAGTATGCTTAGAAGTCTTGAACAACAACCAAGCAAAGCTAGAGGTAGCACAGAATCAAACGGCACCTAATATGGGTGACTAAGTAAATAAACCGGACCTAAATCGGAAGATCGGATAGAATGAGGTCTCGTAAACCAAATGAGCATTGGAACTCATGTGATATGGTTTAACGAAGTCTACATTCTAAAACGGAACCTATCCTAAGTGCCTACGACCCGTTACGACCCATTAAGGTAGCTTTCGCCACTTTAACGTGTCGTGCGCGCAAACGCGCGTTCGAGATGTCTAACTAGTCCTATGACAAGTATTATATGCCTAAACATGTTTAATTATCTTGCATAATCAGTTAAGTGACAAATGTTTAGATTACATATGTTTAAAATCCAATTATGCATAAAAAAAGGGCATTTTGGTCATTTACCTAAGGCATATAAACTACCTATCATACAACTACTTAAACTAAGTGACCATAAGGTATAGCCTCGGGAGGTTATTCCCTATGCAACTATGGTCACTAAACATGCTTGGTCGGATCCTAATGATCGACCAAATGGGTCGAGTTCGAAAGTCTAAGCGGTGGTTTAGACCGCTTGACTTACGACTCTAAACAAGCACTAAACTAAAAGTGACGAGCTAAGCATGTTAAAACATGCTTAACTAAGTTAGAAAACAGGTTTTGATATCAAAACAAAGTGTTTTAATACCAAGAGTAGTTTGGTTGCAAAATACGAATAAATACGCATTTTGACCGAAACTACGACTCGTAACTACGCCTAGTCAACGTGGTAATTAGTAGGTATAGTCACTAGGGACTATAACCATCGTGATTACGCTCACGTTGCGAAGTTCAAACGAACTTCTCGTTGACCATTGACTGGTCAAAGCTGAAAGTCAAACACTGTTTGACTTTTAAGGTAAGAAAGCAATAAAAGAATGAAAGAGGACTTACAAAGAGTCTAAATAGGTTTGATTCTAAGTATTCTCAGGTAGGTAGTGAATAATCACAACCACTTAGAGAATTCTCAGATCAAATGTGAGGAAAATGGAATGGGATGGCTTGCTATTTATAGTAGTGCATGAAGAACAAGATCATGACACTTGTTTGTGTGGTCTCCAAGCAAAAATCATGGCCATACATTTGTTAGGAGTTGATTAGTAACCTTGGTGATCACTTAAACTTGCCTATCACACAAAAGAATTACCATAACAGCCCCTGAAGTATCAAACAGTTGCTGAAAACAAGTTTCTGGTTGCTGGCATGCTCACACGGCCCGCGTAAGAGGTGAGACTAAGCTTACGCGGCCCGCCTGGGCAAACTATCCAGAAATTGCAGTTTAGTCCCTGCACTTGAGAAACTTGTGTTTTGATGCATTTTTGACACGTTTAAGCCCCGTTAACCTCATTTCAAGGATCTAAAATGAAGTTAAAGTATAGGGAACTTAAAATATGCTCAAAAACATCTCAGATGTCGGCTCGTTTGGTCGTACGGTCACGTTATTCGTCAAATTACGACGAAACTCAAACGGACGCGAAAACGATCCAAATTAAGCGACGAATGGAATTTTTGCATGCCAATCACTAAAATAAAAACATTTTAGTGTGTACAAAAATTTTGGATGTCCAGATGTGGTCAGAACGTAAGATATGCGCGAAAATGAAAACTTACGTCGTTTTTGAAACTTTTAGTCCCTGTAAGATCAAATAAGCATATTTTCGCACACCGAACCACTCAAAGCTTATTTCTAAGCTATGTTTAGGTTATTTGTGGCATTTTTAGCTTATGATCAAGTTCTGGACTATACGTTACCTTACAAAACGACAGACTTTTGCAGTTTGACGCAAATAGTCCCTGTGAGCGAATAAACTTGTTTTCGGCATACCAAACCCTTCAAAACTAATTTCTAAGTTATGTAAAGGTTATTTAAGGTATTTTAAGCCTATTTCACTATTCCAGAGTGTTTTTTGCATTAAACTGATCGCGTTTACGCATCAGTTCGCGTATAACTTTCCAGAAAGCGATTTAAAGCTTGAAATCAAACAAGAATTGATATGTGCAAACGATACACATATTTATACAAATTAAAAGTATGAAATACAATATTTCATTGGTTGGGTATTTGTATGATGGTTGGAGTGACACAGGTGTCACATTTACATTGATGATCATGATGAACACTAGAGAACATAAACTTGAATCTTGAACATAAGCTTGAAATATGATGAAATCTTGTTGAAATAAGGTTGTTTAGTGTATGTATAATGCTTGCATGTTGATTTCTTGAGATGATGATGTTAATCATCACATGGAGCTTGCTAGATGGTGATTAAACACATAATCTAGCAAGTGGGAGGATGATTATGTAACAACATAGGATGATCATCTTCTTGTGAAAACATGAACTTGATAAATGAAATGGTTTTTTGAAAAATAATAAACAAAGTAAGCTAGTAAACTTATAAATTCAAGATTTACGAATGATTTTCCAAAAGAACCAACTTTAAAATGTGATTTTTAGAAGATCTTGGTTTTTACTTAAACTTACACTATTTTTTGTGATAAAATAAGTGTAGAAACACCTATGAAACAAGAAGATCTAATAAATAAACATTTTTGTAGAATATGTTTACAAGTTGTAAACACCTAGTTTCTTTAAGAATGAGATTTTTAAAGGAGTAAACACAGTTTGGAGGGTAACTAAGTCTACTAAAAACATTACCATGTTACTACAAGTTTTTGTGAAAGATCAAGTTCATGTTGTAGTGCAAATAACATTGTTTTGGCACTTGGTAAGAATAATATTGTTTAGGGTGGATTGTTGATTATTGTATGTTGATTTTTGAAAAGAAAATGATATACTTTAATAGCATGGACACCTCCAATTTTAGGGGAAACTATGGCAAAATTTTCTAAAAATATAAACACTTAAAGAAATATTTTCTAACAAATATTTACTAGTGCGTTTTAACTTTTGTTTTCTATATAAACTTTGCCATAGAATTTCGTTACAAAATACAAGTATCGGAGGTGGGTTTTTGTAAATGAAATGGATAAATATATATTTAGAATATATATTTAGAATATATATTTACATTAAAACACTTGTGCGAATATTTGTATACTTTGTGAAATAGTTATGTTATTTTAGGGTAAAATAATGTAACTTAGCAAATACCAAGAACTTACAAATCCAAAATAATACCAAAGATCACAAGGGATATATATATTTAAGTTACACATTTTATATTGTGAAACCAAACAAAAATGTAACTTACAAAATATTCCAGAAAATACCGTTATAAATATATTTTTTGTAAATATTATTTTGGATGCAAGAAATGAAATTATGATTTTTATTACAAAGTGATATCATATTTTTTGGACAAAATGAGTTTAAATATATTTTCCTAAAAGTGAGACTTGAAAATATATTTTGGAGTTGTACAAATACAAGCATACGGAAATACGTGTATACGATACCCCCATCCTTGGGAAGGAAATACATAAACAAATACTTGAGAAGTGTTGTTATAAAAATACTGCTTAAACAATTATTCCAAAATTTAATATAATTTAAAGTTAAAATAATTATTATTTTAACAAGTTGTTATAACTTGGAATATCATTGAAGACATAAAAGAAACGTAACTCGAAAACGTTAAACTCTAAACCAAGGCACGGCCCTTTCGTCTAATTGACGTTAGTACACTGTAGGTAGTCGTGGTTGCTGACAGAGTTTGAGTTACGAGCTGAGGACGCAATACCGTGAGTTCATGTCCCCCTTTTCTTTTAACTGTTTTCAGTTTTATAACTTCGGGGGTGAAATACATGTTACGATTATTTACAAACGTTTTATACATGGTATGATTAGCTTAAGGAGGGTTTACTACTTAGATCATGTGAAGGGTGGGTATAACACTTAAGGCCATTAATCCTCGTCGTAGGACCGAGGGACATGAGTGATAGATCTATTTGGGTGTAGCGAGCCCACACCCATGGGGACCAGGGTGGCCCATAGTGGTGACTATGTCTTCCAGCCGGAGGCCCGGTACAAATTTGCTAGGTTTGAGTTTTCCTGCACCATTTCACACATACTATTGGCTTTGCAACCCTTTGGTGATTTCTTTTTCCTTATTGCTACATACCAGGGACATACATACATACATACAAGACATACTTTAAAGGTTTACTCATACACATACACATGAACTCGCTCAACTTTTGTTGATGTTTTTCAAATTACATGTATTTCAGGGAACTAGTGGATCTGGCAGGTGTGTGCATGTTTTCTTCAAGCTGCGTATTGAATAAGATGTCATCCAAAGTTTTGGAGTTTAGGAGATGTATCCTATTCCTGGACGGGATACATGGTTCTAAACCCAGTTTCATTTAAAGTCTTTTGTTGAGTCTTCATGAACTCATTTGAACATGTTGTGATTTGTAACTTAAGTTGGTGTCAACTTTTCAGACAAGTATGTTGTGGTATTTTCTAAACTTAATTTATGGATGATTATCTTATGGTTTTTATCATATAGCGTTGTTATGATTGAATGCTATGGTATTAAGAAGTCACACCATTAACCCACGCTTCCGCAAAAGTCAGGGTGTGACAGCTTGGTATCAGAGCCAGGTCGTAGCGAACTAGGATTCGTTCTCGAGTCTAGACTACGATCATTAGGGCTCTCACGAAAATGTTTTCACAACATATTTTCATTGCATACACAAAACACCCAGATCCAGGAAACAAACATTTTTACAAATAAAAGACATGAAACACATTTCAAAATTTACATTTATGATTCAGTCTGAGAGACTGGGGGTTCAGTCTGAGAGACTGGGGGTTCAGTCTGAGATACTAGGAGATTCAGTCTGAGAGACTGGGGATTCAGTCTGAGAGACTAGGAGATTCAGTCTGAGAGACTAGGTAGTTCAGCTTGGGAAACTGGGTAGTTTAGTCTGAGAGACTAGTTGGGACAGTTTGAGAAACTGGGAAGTTAGTCTTAGAGACTAAGTAGTTCAGTCTGAGAGACTGGGAGGCTTAGTCTGAGAGACTGGGCGGGTAGTCTGGAAAGACTAGGAAGAATATGTGATTACCTTGCCATTACTTACATGCTTAACAATGATTGTTGATATATGTGCATTTGTTGTGATTGTTTTGTTACAGACACCATGTCCTCCTCTGAGAGTGGAGTATCCGATACAGTAGACCCTATGGCCATAGTCTCGGACGAAGAGAATGCCTCAGACCCAGAGATATTATCTGATGACACTGATGACTTCCAGCCCTTCACTTTACCAGACTTTGGAGACGTTATACCGCTAGCTGATGGTCTTCTTGACGGGGATCTACCTCTTGTTCCGATCCCTGCTCCTTTTCCTCTTGCTGCATTTCCTCTCGAGGATCTGCCTCTTGACGCTATGTCTGACGATGACATCGATCTTTTTATTGAGGGTCCCCCTGAGGGTGCCCAGGATGATGGAGCGCCAGTCAATGATGACGTTGTCGTTCCACTTGTCGAGATTCCAGTCGCTGATGTCATTGCTGTTCCGCTTGTCGAGATTCCTGTTGTGGAGGTTTCTTCTGACCATTCTGGTCCTGATTCATTTGAGTCTGTGTCCTCTACTACTTTACACGCACTGGGATTACAACGATATCCCACCGATACTGATTCTGACACAGCTATGTCTGTTGCACCTGATATTCCACACGGTGTTGCTCATGATTTTGAGTTTGATGATGAGTTGGATCCTGTCTTTCCACATGACTTCGACCCTGAGCATGAGATTGAGTTTGTCCTCGATGATCAGCCTTTTGAGGCACCTGTCATTCCTGACGATCAGCTCTTTGATATACCTGCTGATTTTGAGCCCGCACCAGCTGACCCTGAGCCTATAATTGCACCCGAGCCTATACCAGCACATGACCCTTTGCCTGAGCAGGACCCTATACCTGCTGATATACCAGTCGTTGCACCACCTTTGCCTGACCCGATCCCTGTACTTGTTGATCGTGCTCCTTTTGCTGCCCAGGTTGACCCCATATATGCATTCACCCACAACGGGTGGATCGAGGATGATGACGACTTTCCTCCTTTTGTTAGACCTGTTACTCCCCCACCTGCACCTATACATGCACCTGTTGATATCGCCCCGTTTCACCCACATGTGTCTGACACACACCGCACTGATTTACCGGTCACGTTCCTACAGGATATTCCTCATCCCCGTCCAGGGGAAGGTCCATCGAGTCAGCAGCCCAGCCATATACCACCTGAGTCAGCAGTCTTTCCTTTCATGCCACCGGTTGCACCTGCTACACATACTGCACCTTTTGCTACTACACCATCGGACGAGCCACTTATCTGATTTCCGCCCAACACGATGCCTGTCTCTGATCCATACCATCCCTTCCACATTGGTTATACGAGGGATGATTTTCTTTTGTCGTTACAGCTCCAGCAGGAGATGTTGTGTCGCAGAGTCATGGAGTTAGAGAGGATCCTGCGTCCTCCGCCTTGCACTTGTCAGTCACCATTCGCGACACCACCGGCTCCTCTCCTGCCATACCCAGATTTTGATGTCCATTTTCTTACTATGGAGCAGCAGGTTAGCTATCTATTGCGTACCGTTCATGCCCTCGAGGAGGAGCTAGCGCGTCTACGCAGTTTGCTATTCGTTCCTCCACCTCCTCCACCATCAGCATAGCAGTTTTTGGTTTTATGCATGTAGCATACTTTTGGTGATAGTGCAGCTATTGAGCCCAGATTGTGCAGCTCTTTTGAAGACCACATTTTTACTTTTGACTATTGTAGTTTGTTAGACGATTCGGACAAGGGTGATGTGACCCTGTAGTCCTTTTTGCTATGATATGGTACATTGTGGAACTTGTAAAAACTGTACTTGTGGTCTTGATATATGAAAGCTCAATCGCAGCATTCTCATTACATGCATTGTTGAATTACTTGTTTACGTTATGATTGGGATGCTATTAAGTAAACACATAACATCCATGAGGTTACAAATGATAAAAGATATTATTCAGTGTTTACATGTGTTGATGAATGTTATTACATACACGTACTACATACTTATATGCATAAGACCTGACCTATACAATCTTCTTATAGAAGATGCCTCCACGAAGAGAAACTCGATTGCCCACTACTGAGGCCGAGTTACAAGACGGATTTCACGAGCGATAGCAGAGCACGAGGTCTCACGCGCTGAAACTAGCGGGGGTACCTCAAGAAACAACCCACCCCATGGTAATGTTTAAGTCGCTTGAGACACATTACGTTACATTTGGATATTCCATGTGCGTTTGCTAATGCTTTCTGTGAATGACGTTACTTGTACAGGCTGTACCTATAAGCAGTTCTTAGACTGTAAACCGCTGAGTTTCGACGGCACCGGGGGTGCTGTGGCCTTTGTTAAATGGACGGAGAAGACCGATTCAGTGATAAGAATGAGCAAATGCGCACCAGAACATCAAGTCACCTACATATCCGGATTGTTCGTAGACGGAGCACTTTCATAGTGGAATCTCCAAGTCTAAACTCTAGGAGAGGCAGCAGCATACATTTTGACTTGGAATGAAATGAAGGAGCTCATGCGAAAGAAATACTGCTCCAGAGCTGAAATCCAAAAGTTGGAAACTGAATTCTGGAACCTCAAGATGGACGGTCCGAAAATTGCTGAATATGTGCAAAGATTCCATGACTTGTCACGCGTTGTGCCGTATATGGTTGATCCGGAATTCAAACGCATTGAGCGTTTTATTTGGGGGTTGGCACCTTAGATTATGAGTATGGTGACAACGTCGAAGCCTGCCACAATAACTGAGGCTATTGATTTGAGTGTATCACTGACTGAAGAAGCCATCAGGTTAAACAAGTTTTCGATCTCTGACCAGAAGAAGAAGGACACTCACGTTGAGTCATCCGGTGAGAACAAACGGAAGTTCTCAAACTTTAAGAAGGGTACTAGCAGTGCAATCAAGAAGAAGGATGTGAACTTACCAGCTGAAGCCAAGACCGGGGTTGAAAACAAAGGGAAAGGTTACATGGGCGCTCTGCCCAAATGTGATGTATACCAGTACCATCATTCCGGCCAGTGCAGATTTAAGAAATGTGAGTCTTGTGGGAAGGTTGGCCATACGAAGGAAACGTGCTGGGCTGGTACTGGGCGTGGTAACAATGGTCAGAGAGGTCATGGCAACAACAACCGTGGTGGGAATGGATACGGAAACCACCCACAAGGAGGAAATGGCGGTAACGGAAATCGTGGTAATTTTGGGAATCAAGCTGGTAATGGAAACCGTGGGGCGAATAACAATCAAGGTGGTAATGGGAACGGTAATGGTCGAGGACCAGGTTGTTTTAATTGTGGAGACATGGGGCATTTCAAGAGAGAGTGCCCAAAACTCAATCAAGCTCATGGAAGGGTATTCAACATCGGAGTGAGAGAAGCTCGCCAAGATCCAAATGTGGTTACTGGTACGTTCCCTATCAACCAACGCTTTGGATCCGTATGGTTTGATACTGGTGTCGATTATAGTTTTGTATCGTTAGAATTTAAGAAAATACTTGGGTTGGTAGCTAGTAAGCTAGACATTCCGTATTCAATAGAACTAGCTAATGGAAAGCTAGTAGAAGCAAGTGAAGTTATTAGGGGTTGCGTAATAGAGCTTGGAGAGCACGAGTTTACACTTGATCTGCTGCCAGTCGAGTTGGGAAGCTTCGACGTGGTAGTCGGAATGTATTGGTTGTCAAGCAACCGAGCAGAGATCGTATGTCTTGAAAAGATCATTCGCATCCCGATGGCGAACGGAGAAACAATTGTGGTACATGGAGAGAAGCACGATACGCCCCTAAGGATCATCAGTTGTTTGAAGGCTCGAAAGTGTTTGCAGAAAGGATGTGTCGCCTTCTTGGTACACATTGTGGATAAAGAAGCCTCTGAGCCAAAGCTAGAAGACATTCCAGTCGTGAAGGAATATCCTGAAGTCTTCCCCGAAGATTTGCCAGGATTGCCGTCGCCAAGGCAAGTCGAGTTTCACATTGACTTAGTTCTAGGTGCTGCGCCTGTAGCTAAGGCACCTTATCGACTTGCGCCTTCGGAAATGCAGGAGTTGTCGACACAACTTCAGGAGTTATTAGATAAGGGATTTATCAGACCAAGCTTCTCGCCTTGGGGAGCTCCAGTGCTGTTTGTCAAAAAGAAAGATGGTAGTTTCCGCATGTGTATCGACTACCGCGAGCTGAACAAGTTGACTATCAAGAATAGATATCCATTGCCAAGGATTGATGACCTGTTCGATCAACTACAAGGTTCGAGTTGTTACTCCAAGATCGACCTTCGATCGGGTTATCACCAGTTGAGAATTCAAGAGGAGAGTATTCCAAAGACGGCCTTTAGGACTCGATATGGACATTACGAGTTCCTGGTTATGCCGTTTGGTCTGAAAAACGCGCCAGCAGTATTCATGGATTTGATGAATAGAATTTGTAAGCCGTACCTCGATAAGTTTGTAATTGTGTTTATTGACGATATTTTAATCTACTCGAAGACGAAGGAAGAACATGAGCAACATCTAAGAGCTATCTTAGAGCTGCTCAAGGAAGAGAAATTGCACGTGAAGTTCTCGAAGTACGAGTTCTGGTTACGCGAGGTTCAGTTCCTTGGTCACGTGGTTAACGGGAATGGAATTCATATGGATCCCACAAAGATCGAAGCGATCAAAAATTGGGAGACCCCGAAGACGCCAACCGAGATCCGTCAGTTCTTAGGTTTGGCAGGATATTATCGCAGATTTATTGAAGACTTTTCAAAGATCGCACAACCATTGACCTCCCTCACCCAAAAAGACAAGAAGTATGAATGGGGAGACAAGCAAGAAGAAGCATTTCAGTTGTTAAAGAACAAGCTTTGCGATGCACCGATCTTATCCCTACCCGAAGGCACTGACGACTTCGTGGTATATTGCGACGCCTCGCGTCAAGGTTTAGGCTGCGTGCTGATGCAGCGACAGAAAGTTATAGCTTATGCTTCGCGCTAGTTAAAGGTTCATGAGAAAAATTACACCACACATGATTTGTAATTAGGCGCAGTGGTGTTTGCATTAAAAATCTTGCGACATTATTTATATGGCACGCGATGCACAATCTTTACTGATCACAAGAGCTTACAGCATATATTCGATCAGAAAGAGCTTAACATGAGACAAAGACGATGGGTTGAGTTGTTAAACGATTATGATTGCGAAATCAAGTATCACCCAGGGAAGGCGAATATGGTCGCAGATGCCTTGAGTCGGAAAGAAAGAATCAAGCCTATAAAGGTTCGAGCTTTGGAAATGATTATTCAAACGGACCTCTCATTGCACATTCGTGCCGCACAGAGAGAAGCCCTTAAGGAAGAAAATATTGAGAATGAATATCTCCGTGGGATGGAGAAACAGTTGGTACCAAATGATGAAGGAACGTTGTGCTTCATGAAACGAATTTGGGTTCCTCTCTTCGGTGGTCTAAGAGACGTTATTTTTGATGAAGCTCACAAGTCACGGTACTCGATCCATCCAGGATCGGATAAAATGTACCAAGATTTAAAGGATTTCTATTGGTGGCCGAGATTAAAAGGCGATGTTGCAACGTATGTTGGCAAATGTTTGACTTGTGCCAAGGTAAAGGCCGAATATCAGAAGCCTTCAGGTCTTCTGCAACAACCTGAAATACCCATGTGGAAATGGGAGCATATTTCAATGGACTTTATAACGAAATTACCAAGGACACCCAGAGGTCACGATACTATTTGGGTAATTATGGACCGTCTGACCAAATCTGCACACTTTTTGCCAATCAAGGAGAAAGATAACACTAGCAAGCTTGCTGAGCTATACCTCAGAGAGATAGTTGCACGGCATGGAGTGCCTCTCTCAATTATCTCTGATAGAGATGGAAGATTCGTGTCAAGGATCTGGTAATCCTTCCAAGAAGCTTTTGGTTCTCAGTGGAATCTGAGTACTGCATTCCATCCGCAGACCGATGGCCAGAGCGAACAAACGATTCAAACGTTAGAAGACATGTTGCGAGCTTGCGTGATGGATTTGGGTGGTAGTTGGGACACTCACTTACCCTTGGTAGAATTCTCGTACAACAACAGTTATCATGCAAGTATTCAAGCCGAACCGTTCGAAGCTCTCTATGGACGCATGTGTCGATCACCATTATGCTGGGCAGATGCGGGTGATAGACAGCTTGTTGGTCCCGAATTGGTTCAAGAGATGACATACAAGATTATACAGATCCGAGAGCGCATCAAAGCGGCTCATGATCGACAAAAGAGTTACGCGGACCAAAGAAGGAAACCTCTGGAGTTTGAGGTAGGAGATATGGTTTTGTTAAAGGTTTCACCCTGGAAGGGTGTAGCACGCTTTGGGAAGCGTGGGAAGTTGAACCCAAGATACATTGGACCATTCAAAATCCTGGAGAGGATTGGTCTTGTAACCTACAAGTTGGATTTACCCGCATAACTGAATGGATTTCATGATACATTTCATGTATCTAATCTGAAAAAGAGTCAAACTCAAGAAACGGTTGTCATTCCTGCCGACGAAGTTCATATTGACGACACACTCCACTTTACTGAAGAACCTGTTGAGGTTACTGATTGGAAGGTTAACAAAACGCGACGGAGTAGTGTTAAACTCGTCAAGGTTCATTGGGACGCGCGACACGGCCCAGAATTCACTTGGGAGCGTGAGGATCGCATGAAAGCAAAATACCCACATTTATTCCCCAAGACCCCTGCAGCTAGTAGCAGAACTTAAATTTCGGGACGAAATTTTCTTAACAGGGGGAGAATGTGACAACCATCATAAATACAGGTATCCATACAATTTAATTAATATAAATTAGTGCTTAATGACTGTGCTGAATTACAATTAATGACTTGAACTGCTTTCTGATTACTGCATCATACTTACATGTGCATTATATATTGCATAATGTCACATCATTACTTCATGCAAACTTTATTGACATACATGATGCACAAAGCACAGTTAGCACAATTAATGGATAAGACAGGAATATGCTGACGGGGTTCAGTACATAGACAGGCAGTGTTTTGAGACCCCGTAAGGGCCAGAGACAAGGTACTACACTAGTATGGTGTGTGAGGAAGTAAGGACCATAAAACTGCGTCACTAGGTGATAGTATAAGTGCCGGAAAGTGCCTAAAACCCACTCGAAGTGCAGAATTCTGCATATTTCAGCAAAATTCAGCATTTTAATAAACTACTATCATGCAAAAATATGGCAGAATGGTCCTGTATGCTTTCCTAAGTGTCGGGAATTGAAAGTGTCACAAAAGGGTACTTAATGATCACTAAACGGAATAACTTGACACTTTAACGAACCGGTATCTAACCGAACAACTGGACATTACCCGGAACACCAAAATATTGCTAGAAGCATTGTTTTATTTTTTTCTGAGCTAGTTATGGTTCCCGAACACCCTAACATACTATATAATGCATGATACACTTAAAACACTAGACCTTCCACTTAACATCCTAACTAATTACCTACATTATCATTCAAGTTACAATTTACCCCCCCCCCCCCTCGATGTAATCGGCAACAAGGAGTGGCCCACCCCAAATCTTCTTTTGATCCCTAAAGATCTCTATTGATCTTACTTAGATTGATTGAAGATCATGCTTGTACTAAGTGAGACATTAAACCCAATGGTTAATAGCATTTGTGGTTATAAGTAAACAATCTTCATCATCATTCCTCACAATTCACCACCCTCATACTCTCTCCCTCCCTCTCGGCCGACCCCCTACGCCCACACCACCATCATCTTCAAACCTTGTTCATCCTTTCTAAGGCCTCACAAAGGTGCTAAACTTCATTCAAGGAAGCTTGAAGCTTGTGGATCATCAAGGACCTCCATCATTAGCTTTTATCCATCACTTTTGTCATCACCAACACATTGTGTTCTTCCCTAGCCTTTGAGCTAGTTGTAAGCTTCTTGTTACTAGTGTTTACTTCTCATTTTGTTGGTTAAAAGATGTTATACATTGATGATCATGATGAACACTAGAGAACATAAACTTGAATCTTGAACATAAGCTTGAAATATGATGAAATCTTGTTGAAATAAGGTTGTTTAGTGTATGTATAATGCTTGCTTGTTGATTTCTTGAGATTATGATGTTAATCATCACATGGAGCTTGCTAGATGGTGATTAAACACATAATCTAGCAAGTGGGAGGATGATTATGTAACAACATAGGATGATCATCTTCTTGTGAAAACATGAACTTGATAAATGAAATGGTTTCTTGAAAAATAATAAACAAAGTAAGCTAGTAAACTTATAAATTCAAGATTCACGAATGATTTTCCAAAAAAACCAAGTTTAAAATGTGATTTTTAGAAGATCTTGGTTTTTACTTAAACTTACACTATTTTTGGTGATAAAATAAGTGTAGAAACACTTATGAAACAAGAAGATCTAATAAATAAACATTTTTGTAGAATATGTTTACAGGTTGTAAACACCTAGTTTCTTTAAGAATGAGATTTTTAAAGGTGTAAACACACTTTGGAGGGTAACTAAGTCTACTAAAAACATTACCAAGTTACTACAAGTTTTTGTGAAAGATCAAGTTCATGTTGTAGTGCAAATAACATTGTTTTTGCACTTGGTAAGAATAATATTGTTTAGGGTAGATTGTTGATTATTGTGTGTTGATTTTTGAAAAGAAAATGATATGCTTTAATAGCATGGACACCTCCAATTTTAGGGGAAACTATGGCAAAATTTTCTAAAAATATAAACACTTAAAGAAATATTTTCTAACAAATATTTACTAGTGCGTTTTAACTTTGGTTTTCCATATAAACTTTGCCATAGAATTTCGTTACAAAAATATAAGTATCGGAGGTTGGTTTTTGTAAATAAAATGGATAAATATATATTTAGAATATATATTTACATTAAGACACTTGTGCGAATATTTGTATACTTCGTGAAATAGTTATGTTATTTTAGGGTAAAATAATCTAACTTAGCAAATACCAAGAACTTACAAATCCAAAATAATACCAAAGATCACAAGGGATATATATATATATATATATATATATATATATATATATATATATTAAGTTACACACTTTATATTGTGAAACCAAACAAAAATGTAACTTACAAAATATTCCAGAAAATACCGTTATAAATATATTTTTGGTAAATATTATTTTGGATGCAAGAAATGAAATTATGATTTTTATTACAAGTGATATCATATTTTTGGACAAAATGAGTTTAAATATATTTTCCTAAAAGTGAGACTTGAAAATATATTTTGGAGTTGTACAAATACAAGCATACGAAAATACATGTATAAGATACCCCCATCCTTGGGAAGGAAATACATAAACAAATACTTGAGAAGTGTTGTTATAAAAATACTGCTTAAACAATTATTCCAAAATTTAATATAATTTAAAGTTAAAATAATTATTATTTTAACAAGTTGTTATAACTTGGAATATCATTGAAGACATAAAAGAAACGTAACTCGAAAACGTTAAACTCTAAACCAAGGCACGGCTCGTTCGTCTAATAGACGTTAGTACACTGTAGGTAGTCGTGGTTGCTGACAGAGTTTGAGTTACGAGCTGAGGACGCAATACTGTGAGTTCATGTCCCCCTTTTCTTTTAACTGTTTTCAGTTTTATAACTTCGGCGGTGAAATACATGTTACGATTATTTACAAACGTTTTATACATGGTATGATTAGCTTAAGGAGGGTTTACTACTTAGATCATGTGAAGGGTGGGTATAACACTTAAGGCCATTAATCCTCGTCGTAGGACCGAGGGACATGAGTGATAGATCTATTTGGGTGTAGCGAGCCCACACCCATTGGGACCATGGTGGCCCATAGTGGTGACTATGTCTTCCAGCCGGAGGCCCGGTACAAATTTGCTAGGTTTGAGTTTTCCTGCACCATTTCACACATACCATTGGCTTTTCAACCCATTGGTGATCTCTTTTTCCTTATTGCTACATACCAGGGACATACATACATACATACAAGACATACTTTAAAGGTTTACTCATACACATACACATGAACTCGCTCAACTTTTGTTGATGTTTTTCAAATTACATGTATTTCAGGGAACTAGTGGATCTGGCAGATGTGTGCATGTTTTCTTCAAGCTGCGTATTGAATAAGATGTCATCCAAAGTTTTGGAGTTTAGGAGATGTATCCTATTCCTGGACGGGATACATGGTTCTAAACCCAGTTTCATTTAAAGTCTTTTGTTGAGTCTTCATGAACTCATTTGAACATGTTGTGATTTGTAACTTAAGTTGGTGTCAACTTTTCAGACAAGTATGTTGTGGTATTTTCTAAACTTAATTTATGGATGATTATCTTATGGTTTTTATCATATAGCGTTGTTATGATTAAATGCTATGTTATTAAGAAGTCACACCATTAATCCACGCTTCAGCAAAAGTCAGGGTGTGACATTAAACACTAACCTTTTGTGTTTAATCTCAATGACACAATAAGCACATTCCTTAGACTTCCGAGTCTAGGCTAATGACCTAGGATTTATTCTTAACTTTCCTTTTATTGTTTATATTATATTTACTTGTTTTGACAGGTTATCAAATTGGAAAATGCCGCCACGTGTGAGAGGCAGAGGAAAGGGACCAATTAGAGGAGGGCCATCGGGCCACGCGGGACCATCCCATCGACGTACCCCGTCAGCGACTTTCTCCAGTTCCGACTCTCGGGACCATTGGAGTCATAACTTCGAGCCGACGAGACATTTTGTTTCGCTGGGATCCTCACCATCTGACCCTCCATACTTTGGACAA
Source organism: Helianthus tuberosus (assembly GCA_030545235.1). Classification (NCBI taxonomy): domain Eukaryota; kingdom Viridiplantae; phylum Streptophyta; class Magnoliopsida; order Asterales; family Asteraceae; genus Helianthus; species Helianthus tuberosus. The sequence goes on from CM060444.1 coordinate 159,790,426, forward strand.
CCCATTCCCGATGAACCTCAACATTCCCAGCATTCTCTAGAATCACACCATTCGAACCAATTTCACCACTCCCATCACTCTGATTCCATTTATTCCCCAGGTCAATTCAATCCCAATGAATATGTCAACAATCTTTTTGGTTTCAACCCTTTAGTACCTCAATATCACTTCTCCCAGGAGATTGAAATGGACGACGACCCCGACCCTGAAATGCAAACCAGAACACCGAGCCACCCTATCAGTATCTCAAGTGGTTCTTCGTATCAAGGATCGCCGTACCGAGGGCCCGATCCATTTAAGGAATGGTGGTCAAGGTATGAATGGGAATTCACCCCTTCATATCATAACTCTCCTGCTCAACCTCCTTTAAATGATCCGCAACTTCAAGCAGTTACCCCACCACCTATACCAATTGAGGAACCACCTCAACCACCTCCCGAGCCGCCAAGGCGAAGGAGAAATGCTCGAATGTCTATGCGTGGGGGACCACAGTTTGTATCCCCTCATGGTTCAAGTTCTTACCCTCCTATTCCCGAGGACCCCCAAATGGGTGGACCCTCGCACGCGGTGTCGGAAGTCAACCCCTACCCCCCAGTTTCTCATGCACCACTGCCACCGCCAGTGGGTTTTGACAACCCGATACCAACATACCCAGGTTCGTCTGGGTATAACCCATCTGGGTATCCAACCACTGTGGAATATGGAGCCCATGACCCATACCTTACTGTAGCACAATACAATGCACTTTATCCTTCTTCTTACCCACCAGTTTACCCAACTGGATATCCGGTGCAAGGGTATCAATACCCACCATATCATCAACCTCCTCCTCCCCAACATGAGCAAACTCAGGAGATTCTGCAGAGGTTAGACCGGGTTGAACGTGAAGCCGATGAAACTAAGAAGAAGCATAATGGCTTTCTCAAGGGCCTTGCGAACCTTATTAAAGGCAAGAAGAAGTAGGAAGTTGTTATTTTATTTTGTATTGTCTTTTAATCAAGTCCCTGCGAGGACATTATTTTATTTTATGTACCGAGTCCCTGCGTGGACTTATTTTCTATTTCTGTAGCCCCTGCGTGGGCAGTGTGTTGTTTCAAGTCCTGTTTAGGGCATCGCTGTACTAGTTTCATGGTTTAATGAAGTTATTTTCGATTTTTTAAATATGTATTTTATAACATCATCAGGCTATATCCTTTCAAATTTAAATTAATCTGCCAAAGGAATTCTTAGAGGTATAACCTAGCCAAAAATATTAATGGCTATGATGGTACAACCTTTTTAAGGAAATAACTCCCTGTTAACATCTGAAAACATGTTAACATTCCTGGTTGTGTGGTACGGAAAACCACACAAGCTTCCAAATATACTTGGACTTTCCCAAGTCACTATCATAGCCTATATGATCTACATGAATCATGGCAAATAAACATCAAAATGATGTATACACCTAAAACATCCATTTGAGATGTACGCTTACGAGCAAAGGTATAATAATGACAATGACAGTTCTACTTTATAAACTTCTTGTCAATAAGGCAACGAACTATGTTCGACCCTTAAAGATCACTGATCCAGGAGATTGTTGATTATAGTTTAATCGTCCCTGTGACATGGCCTCTTGTGCTGTCTAAATGTCCTTCGAGACGAGCCTTGTGCTAAATGTCTTTCATGATATTGACAGTTGTGATTCATATTCCCCTGTCTAATAAAATGTAAAGAATTATATCTCATTGATTATTATTATTTTCTTCTTAAAATGGTCTATATGGTTTAATAATACCATGACCATCTAATCATCAATGTGATGATTTATTGCATAATTTAAATATAATATTATTGTTTAATATAGTACCCAAATCATGGCTGGATCTGACGAAGTAAACAGTCATCCACAGGAAGAAAACAATAATGAGACCAGAATAAATCTTACAAACGCTGAACTGCAAGCTATGATTGACGCCGCGGTTGCTCAAGCGGTGGATAAGATATTCAAGGAACCGAGTCATGTTCGGCCCAAAACTCACACAAAACCCTTATCATAGTCTCAAGCATCAAGAAGGGATGAATCTCAGCATTCATCCAATCAAAAATCTGAGCCTCAGAAAGTGGTGTTAAATCAGACTCCTAAGTACAAAAAGAGTTGTACCTATAAGTACTTCGTCTCCTGTAAACCGAGGGATTTTACAGGAGAAAAGGGAGCAATCGACTGCATGAAATGGTTAGACGAAATGGAGACTGTAATTGACATCAGTGGATGTGCTAAGGAAGACATAGTTATGTTTGTGTCTCAATCTTTCAAGGGCGATGCCCTCACTTGGTGGAAAGCATTAGTACAGTCCACTGGAAAGGTTCATTTGTATAACCTTTCGTGGAGCAAGTTTGTGGATCTTGTGAAAGATACATATTGTCCTCAGCATGAAGTTGAGAGGATTGAAACTGACTTCCTCACCTTGGTGATGAAGGATTTAGACTGTAGGTCCTATGTGATCAGTTTCAACTCGATGTCAAGGCTTGTACCATATTTAGTCACTCCTGAACCCAAACGCACTGCACTTTTCATCGGAGGTTTAGCTCCTGAAGTGAAAGGAAACATCAAGGCTTCTAAGCCTACTATATATAGATCTGCTGTGGATCTATCTTTGTCTCTTACTCTTGATATTGTGAGGAGTAGAGCCAAGAGAACTACCAATGACGGGAAGAGGAAGAGGGAGGAAGACAAGTCCCCTCAGTCAAACAAGAAGAGTAAAGGGAACTTTAGTTCTAAGAAAGGGCAGTCAAATGACAAGCCCAGGTGCAAGACCTGCAACAAAAGGCACTTTGGAAAGTGCAACCAAGACCCACAAGCTAAACCATGTGGGATTTGCAAGAAGAAGGGGCACAAAACGGTGGAGTGCCGGAACATTAAGGATGCAACTTGTTATGGTTGCAACGAGAAGGGGCACATCAAGACAAATTGACCCAAGAATACCAAGAAGCTCGAGGAGGCAAAGAAAAACAATGCAAGAGTTTTCCAGATGAATGCAAGGGAAGCGGTGAACGACGAGAATGTCATAACAGGTACCTTCCTCATTAATAATAACTATGCTAGAGTCTTATTTGATTCAGGTGCTGATAAGTCTTTTGTAGACCATAAGTTTTGTAAGTTACTGAATCTGCCTATTAAGACTCTAGACATAAAATATGAGGTAGAGCTTGCTGATGGTACCTTAGAAACAGCCTCAACTCTTCTTGATGGATGTTTCATATCCATTAAGAATCATTCTTTTCCGCTATCCCTCCTGCCAAAGAAATTGGCTGGGTTTGATATAGTTTTGGGCATGGATTAGTTGTCGCATAACCAAGCCCAAGTTGCCTGTGATAAAAAGCTAGTTATTATCAAAACTCCTTCTGGTGAGTCCGTCACTATTCAAGGAGATACACAATATGGATTGCCCAACAATGTGTCCATTCTCAAGGTTTCGCAGTGTCTGAAGAGTGGATGTGTCATCTATATGGCACAAGTGTCAGTAAACAACCCAAAGCCCAAGATTGAAGATATTCCTATTATCTCTGAGTATCCTGATGTCTTTCCTGATGAACTACATGGATTACCTCCTGAGAGGCAAGTTGAATTCAGGATAGATATTCTCCCAGGATCCGCACCAATTGCACGAGCTCCTTATCGTCTAGCGCCTACTGAAATGAAAGAGCTCAGGACCCAATTGGATGATCTACTAGAGAAAGGTTTCATTCAACCCAGCTCTTCGCCATGGGGAGCTCCAATATTGTTCGTAAAGAAGAAGGATGGATCAATGCGCCTATGCATTGATTACCGTGAACTAAACAAAATAACGATCAAGAATCGTTATCCCTTACCCAGGATCGACGACCTATTTGATCAGCTCTAAGGGGCGAGCATATTCTCTAAGATTGATTTAAGATCTGGGTATCATCAACTCAAGGTTAGAACTGAAGATGTACCGAAAACGGCGTTCAGAACGAGGTATGGACATTACGAGTTTTTAGTGATGCCTTTCGGGCTCACTAATGCGCCGGCAGCATTCATGGACCTCGTGAACAGAGTCTGCAAACCATACTTAGATAAGTTCGTCATCGTCTTCATAGATGACATACTTATCTATTCTCATAGCCAAGTTGATCACGAGAAGCATCTTCGATGTATCTTAGGATTGCTTCGACAGGAGAAGCTGTATGCTAAATTCTCCAAGTGCGAGTTCTGGCTTCATGAAGTCCAATTTCTTGGACATGTTGTTAGTGAACGTGGCATCCAAGTAGTTCCCGCCAAGATAGAAGCCATTATGAATTGGGAAGCACCAAAGACACCAACATAAATTCGCAGTTTTCTGGGTCTAGCTGGTTATTATAGAAGATTCATTGAGAACTTCTCAAGAATAGCTGCACCATTGACTTCTTTGACCCGTAAGAATGTAAAATTTGATTGGGTCCAAAACAACAAGAATCCTTTGAGATTCTTAAGCAGAAATTGAGCAATGCTCCAGTGTTGACATTACCCGAAGGAATCGAAGAGTTTGTCGTTTATTGTGATGCATCACACACCGGTATGGGTTGTGTACTTATGCAAAAAGGCAAGGTGATTGCCTATGCATCACGACAACTAAAGGTGCATGAAAAGAATTACACCACCCATGACTTAGAGTTGGGTGCCGTTGTATTCGCACTAAATTTATGGAGACACTATTTGTATGGAACAAAGTGTGTGATCTATTCGGATCACAAAAGTCTTCAACACTTATTTAATCAAAAAGAGCTAAATATGAGACAGCGCCGCTGGATGGAAACTTTAAATGATTACGATTGTGAAATTTGCTACCATCCCGGCAAGGCGAATGTAGTCGCCGATGCCTTAAGCCAAAAAGAGAGAGTTAAACCTATCAGGATTAATGCTAAGAGCATTAAACTGAAGAATAGCCTGAGTGACAAGCTAATAGCTGCACAGAAAGATGCTGTTTTGGAAGCTAACCTTCCAGATGAAAAGTTAGGTGTAACTGCTGAACAGTTAACACCTGGCAAGGATGGAATTCTTAGACTGAATGGAAGAATCTGGGTTCCCATTCATGGAGGACTTCGAGATGTAATCCTCCAGGAAGCTCACAACTCTAGATATTCGGTTCACCTTGGAGGTGACAAGATGTATCAGGATTTGAAAGCTAATTATTGGTGGATAGGATTGAAGAAATCTATTGCCACCCATGTAGCTAAGTGCTTGACCTGTGCTCAGATTAAATCTGAACATCAAAAGCCATCAGGTATGCTTCAACAGCCAGAACTTCCCACATGGAAATGGGAAATGGTAACTATGGACTTTATAACCAAGTTACCTAAAACAAAGCACGGAAATGATACCATATGGGTTATAGTTGATAGACTGACTAAGTCAGCACACTTCTTACCCATCAAGGAGACCCATAGCTCCGACAAGTTAGCCCACTTGTACGTGGATAAGATTGTGTCTCTTCACGGAGTGCCGGTGTCTATTATCTCTGATAGAGATACTAGATACACCTCACAATTTTGGAAAAGTTTCCAACAATCCTTGGGCACACGTTTGAATTTTAGTACTGCTTACCATCCTCAGACAGATGGACAGAGCGAGTGTACGATTCAAACGTTGGAAGACATGCTTCGTGCATATGTTATTGATTTAGGAGGTAGTTGGGATGATCATCTACCCTTGATTGAGTTCTCCTATAACAATAACTACCATACTAGTATTCAGGCTGCGCCTTTTGAGGCATTATATGGTAGGAAATGCAGAACGCCGGTTTGTTGGGCAGAAGTAGGAGAAGCTCAGTTATCGGGACCTGATATAGTCCTTGAAACAACGGACAAGATTGTCCAGATTCGTGATCGCCTGAAAGCTGCCAGGGATAGGCAGAAAATTTATGCTGACAAGAGGCGAAAACCTCTAAAGTTTGAGGTTGGTGATAAAGTCTTACTGAAAGTATCACCCTAGAAAGGTGTGATGCGTTTTGGTAAGAAGGGTAAGCTAAGCCCTAGATATATCGGACCATTCGAGATTATCAAATGTGTCGGCAGTGTAGCTTATAAGCTAAACTTGCCTGAGGAGCTCAGCGGAATTCATAATGTGTTTCACATCCGTAATCTCAAGAAATGCTTAGCTGATGAATCGCTAGCTATGTCTCATAAAGACGTACAAATTGATGAAAGTCTGAGGTTTGTTGAAAGACCTATATCGATCGAGGATCGACAGGTTAAAAAGCTCCGAAGAAAGCACGTGCCAATAGTAAAGGTCAAATGGGATGCCCGTAGAGGTCCCGAATATACGTGGGAAGTTGAGTCCACTATGCGACAGAAGTACCCTCACTTATTCCAGTAAATCTTGGATTGAGATTTCTTTTAAGGGGGTGAGGATGTAACACCACGTAAAAACGTGTCCAATTATGTATAGACACGTGTCCTAAACTCTAGATATGTGAAAGATTGAGTTTGAAGGACTAAAGTTGACAAGCAGTGGAAATATGAAACCACAGGGACTAAAAGTGTCAACATGCCAAACTTGAACCTCTGAATGACCATACGTGAAGAATATATTCTTAAACGAGTAATCAATTGGATATAAGAAGCCGTTTGTGAAAGTAATCGGAAGATTATAAAACAACAAGGGTTAAACGTGTCAACATGTTAATTCTAACCTCTGAGTGACCTTTTAACAAACCGAGGCTTCTAAATATTCAAATATACTCTCAAGAATAAGTGGTATAAATTTCACGTGGTTTCGAGATCGTTAAGCAAGTTTTCAAGACTTTTGGTGAAAAGTGTCAACTTGATGAAACTTGCATTTATAGTGATATTTAACGAAACCGAGCCTAACGAAGTTTGATCATACATCCTTGAGCCTCTACAAACTAACTACAAGGGCCTTATATGTCAAAAATCAAGTTATATAAGGTTTAAATTGGCCAGGGACTGATTCTGCCATATTAGAAACTTGTTTAACCTGAACCCAGGGTCCAGGCGGGCCGCGTAGCCCTTGAAGAACCCTTACGCGGGCCGCGTAAAAGTCCCCAGCTCAGAAAAGTCAGGACAGGTGCGGGTTTTAGCTGCTGCACCGCCTTAAACTCGTTTGTATCGATCCTAGGGGCTGTTAAATGGTTTTATTAATCCACTAGGACACCTGGGGTGATCCTAGGAGGTCCCATAACAACTGGAAGTAATCCATGAACTTGGAAATCACTATATAAGAAGAGCTACTTCATGTTTCATGAACTCACATTTGCACCAACTATCAAAGGACTCATCTCTGGAGCTTGCAAGGATTAGGAGAAGAATTACAAGTGTAGAAAAGATAGCAAGGACCATTAGTAAGAGTCTTATTACCTACTTAGTCCTTTTAATTAGTTTAAAAACCGAAAAGTCAAACTTATCGTAATTAAGCTTTGACTTTCGGTTTAATCACATATGGTCCAGCCACTGACCAAAACGAAAGTGGTTATGGAACCATATTAAGGTAGGTGATTAACCCTTAAAAGGGCACCTCCTAATTATTTTGTTTGACTAGTTAATTGTCGAGTCAAACTAGTTTGACAAAAATTCAAACCGGACAGAAAGTTTAAAAATAATATAAATTAATAAAACAGAGGTTCTAAATTATATTTTAACATTCTAATGACTTGGTAATTAATATTAGAACATGTTTTATCAGTCCTAACCCGACAATTATCAGTCTAAGGTCAGTTTATAACCGAAAGTCGCAAAAGCTTGACTTTTGCTTTGACTTTCAGTTCTGACCCGTTCAAGCTTAATTCTCCCATGTTTTAAGCTTCCATTAGGACCACATTACTCAGTAGTATAACCCTCTGGAGTTATAGTGCATGGTTCTTAGTGGTTTGAATTATATGCTTTTGATCGTTAATATGCTTATAAATGCCATAAATGCCCTTTTGACACAAAAATGAGATTTTTAGAAATGTGAGAGTACAAAAACCTTTGCTACTGATATTTAAACTTGTCCCGAAAATTTGACATCAGTTCTTGGTCCCAAATAGAAGTTATGCTCGATATCGTAATTAAAAGTTTTTTATTAGTTAATTTGCGATATCTTGCATAATGCACCTTTAAACTTGGATTTTGAACCAAAACTCATTACCTACTGTTAAGATATTATTTTTAAGGAATTTTAAGATTTTTGGTCAGATTATAATCTGTTTAAAACATAGAGTTCATGTGTAATTCGGTTAATGACGATAATACCCTTTTTAGGCATAAAATGAGATTAACAAATGATTTAAATGCCAAACTTTTTCCTACTGATTTCATACACCAAATAAATTATTTTGAACATTTAAAACTGATCAAAACCTCAGATTTACGTAAACATCTTGATTATCGTCAATTAGCGAGTTTTACACTAATTAGGTGCATAGTATGGTTTAAAACCATATTTAACATCTAAGACTTGTTACCTACTGAATTCTTAAACAAATTTAAATATTATTACAGTAGGTATAAGTTATTAACTCAAGTTTCCAAAAATGCCCTTAAAAGCCTATGTGAAATGACCAAAACGCCCTTTCGGGACATAGTTTGGTCATAAATAGTAAATTTCACATATGTATGATATCTTACAGATGTAATGAGTTAAATTAAATATTTTTACTAATTTCAAAAGACCAGAACTTCAGTTTGTTATAAAATCTCTTTTATAAGCATTAAAATTACCAAAATGTCCTTATAGGACTTAGCTTGGTTTAAATTACTTTTTGGGCATATATGTTAACATCCTACTGATGTATTAACATATTTTAAGCATAATAACAATTAAGACCTGTATATAATTCATTTGGTTACCCGTTACGCGTTTATGCGTTCGGATCGGTTTATATGACTAGTTTACGTAAAATAGTCGAAACGGGTCTAACCTTATCATTAAATTCTCAAATTCCAGAATGTGTTTAGTTTAGCCATATTATACAAGTATCCAAGCTTGTCGGGTCTAAACCACATTCTATTCCGGTCTCCGTTTAATCTAGCGTTTAGAACCGTAAAGTTTCTTTCTAGCTAGCCGGTCTAAGTCTTTGACTTAACTAAGGACCCGTTAGCATCCTAATAGGTTATTAAACCTTCTGCACAGATTAATTAGCATCCAGTAGAAGGTACCATCATAAAGCTTTAGGAATTACGGCTGAGTTATCTTCACTTTAAGCTCAGGTAAATACTTTTAACTTATTTTCCCTTATACGAGCTTGGGATATGGTATTATAATAATACCACTTGGTCGGGTATGAAATCATTTAATCGGATTGTGATTAATAAATTTACATAACCCGTTTTAATCTGTTTTGTTTGATAACATAAACATTGGGGGTTAATTTGACCGTGTCCTGGATATCCACGGCTCATTTCGTTTGAAAATGGCCACGACCTATGCACGGAGTGTAGGCATACACCTGACAGATGCAAATGCTAAAATATAAACCCACATGTTGGGGATAACTCCTTTGTGGGTTCTATAAGTGGTGAGTCGGTTAATCATGACCGGCTTCCAACCGACCCCAATTGTAAGACAAACATGTAAATCTGTATACAAGATTATCTTTAATAATTGTCCAAAGTTATAAATGATTTGTGCCATGTGCACTTAAATCAATTTTCATAAATGTTTTCAAAAGAGTCAATTAATTGTATTTACCAGTGTAAATTGACGTATTTTCTTAAAGACTGATTGACAGGTACCTCTCGTAATAGGCTGGAGCTATTAGGTGTCATAAGAGGATCTTGCAAATCCATAGATACCTGAAGTCTGTTATTTTGTTTCTTTGTATTTATTTATGATCCGCCTGTGGATCTTATTACATTCCAGTATGTATATTCTTTCACTCGGACACTCAGACATTATGGTTTGTAATAGTTTATTCACCAAGCCTTCCGCTGTGCTATTATATTGTGTGTATTGACAATGATGATATCAACTACGTCACGATACTCCCCGCCGGGCCCACCGGTAATATGTGGAAATATATGTGTGTGACAAAACGTCTACATGATAATACATCATTACGATACCAAGTGTTTAAAAGTTACAAACCATAGCAACGTGTTTAGGTTTACATAACCCAAATATTTAATAAGTCAAAAAATGACCAACAACAGATGCTTTTTAAAGACCATGGCTTTGGCAAATATATCTCATATACAAGGAGAAATACAAAATCAACGGTATCGTCTATAATACATGCAAGAACTCCTAAAAGTCGTGACCTGACGTTCACTTACCTGAAAAACATGCTTAAAACGTCATCATAATGTTGGTGAGTTTATAGGTTTTAATGACACAAATGAAACCGAAATCATTTTGATAAAAAAATAATATGTGTAACCTAGTGAAAACCTGATGATCAAATCATTGCCTACCAAGAACAATGACGTATGTGCAAACATAAGCCCATAACCAAACCATAACAATGTTTCCTTGTCACATCGCTACTCAAGGCGATGCAAAACAAGTAAGACACAGTTGCACTCCCACAGGGTCACAAACAGCCATGAGCGGGGCTTGTTAAACCCAATAGATCTATTCGACTGTTCCGTGGTCATACCGCGACTAGTGGTTACTAAACAATAACAAAATGAGGGTTCCCGAGCTCAAACCAACCAACTTATGCGCACATAATATACCGATGGATTTCATCCCCAACTACCATACCCAGTAACCAAACATGAACTTCTCCCAAATTTAAATAAACATTTAAAATCAAAAGGGGTCGTGAAACACACCTAAGCGTTCTGTGCAAATGCTAGCAACAATCAAAGTATCCGAACAATTACCCAACCTACACGTGTTCTAAATCATTTAGGACACTAGGCCTAAACATGTGTCTACCCGAAAAGTCGTTCACCAAACTTGTTTAGACAAACCGAGATGTTAACCTTTATAAAAAGCGTTATAATTTACAACGCTTTGGTGGTTTATTATCCAAATATTTACACACACACATACACACACACACACACACACATATATGTGTGTGTGTGTGTGTTTATCACACGGATTAAGTATAAAAAAAACTTAGACTGAATAATATTTTAATTTATAACTGTTACAAACCCGTGTATTACACACGTAAAATATCAAAAAAAATGTAAATCATACTTCTATATAATGCAGATCACATAGTTTAAAAAATGTAATAATAGTATAATCTAACTATTGTGTAGCAAAACAACCTGTAGGAAACCCATTTCTTACTCATTTCCTACGGAACTTCCGACCCATTTTCGACTAAAATATGGTGTCGGAAATGCCTACACATTTTTCTAATTATTATAATTAGAATTAACTTTATTACTACTGTTAATAATAACAATATAATTTTTTTTATTTTTTTTTATTTTTGACACATTTGCGACAGATTTCTTTTTATTTAACTAAAATTAATTTTATTTATTATTACCGTTGCCATTTTCTGTTTTTAGTTTTGTTACGCAATTCCGACACAATTTCCCGACACGTTTCTGACACTCTTGGTTCCTACATATTTCCGACACCCCCTTCTGACGCAGTTCCGACACCCCCTTCTGACGCATTTTCCAACACTCATTTCCTACGCATTTCTGACGACATGAAACGAATTTAAAAAAAATATTTTTTTTTAATTTCTAACACATTTGCGAAGGAACATTTTTAAAAAATAATAATATTTTTTTCTGTTTTTTCCAGTTTTCTATATTTAAAAACAAATTAAGAATCACAAATCAAATCTAAAATATCTATAAATTTATAAAATTATCTAAATTCAAATGTATAATGCAAACCGTAATAAATATTGTAACCAATGCATCAGATCCTTTCACCAACTTCAGCCTCTTGAAAGAACCCATGAATAAACTGTATTTACAAAGCATAAATAACATATTAGGATTTGAGTTTGTTAACATTTGTTTAGCCTGTACAAAACAAATTTACTACTGATTACTATGTTTTCTTGTATAGGTGGGCTATTATGCATGAATAGATTATTATAGTTTGGTTCAAGTTTGTAAAATAGGTTTAACCAAATATTATTACAGGTAGTAAATGGAATTACTCACACAAACATACACTATTCAGGCTACACATAGGAGGCTATCACAAAAGATGGCATCAGTCTTTTGTGAACATTATTAGTTATTCTTATTACTTGAGTTTATTTCCTTTCAAAATGCTACAATGAAAGTGGACAGATAAAACAAGTTTAGTTGCTTGAGACTTAGACCCATGATACATCTCCCACAAGCATCCAATCACCACCTTCTGATCCTTGCAACAAATCCCTCAACTTGCTCTCACTTGGACTTTCCGTTTTTGGAGCTTCGTGTGATCCACATTGACCTTTGCCATGTGAAAAAAAAAAATCACTTGTAATAATTAGGGATAGTTCAAGCGTTTAAGAAGCCTAAAACGAAATGATAATTTGGGGCCCTTCCGGATTTCGTTGTTATTAACTTGCGGCTTGTTTTAGCTTTTTAATAGACAAGATGCATTGGGTGTGAGTTGAACTTTTTTAACCTTAAAAGCTAAATCAAAGTCTTAAAATCTAAATTGTAGCATTGGGTGTTATTAATTGTAGCATCAGGAGTTCTACATAACTCGTAGAGGCGCATAAACTCTTTTGCTTAGGCTGAAATAGATTTTGAGATCCCCCAAACTGAAACAGAACTGAATAAATTATACTGATGTTATCTTGGATCTGATCAGAATGGTTACTAAAAATATATTTGTGTAACTAATTATTATTATCTTGGATCTGATCACAAATGTGTAGGAAATGTTATTATTTTCCCTTATTTTAGTGGCTTAAATTAATATTTATTATTATTATTATTTATTTCTTCTTTGTCACATATGTGTCGCAAATGATATTATTTCGACAAATCTGTGACGCAGCTGTCAATTAATTAGCATTTACTTATTTTCTGTCGTTGTTGCGTCAAAAATTTGTCATAAAATCTTGAAAAAAGTTTTCCTAGGAAATTTTTCACAAATGTATCGGAATCTGTGACGAAAAAAACTGTGTAGGAAGTTTCTGTAGAAAATTGTTCACTTTTCTAGTAGTGTTATAGCCTATTGGCATCTTAGAGTTGGGATAAGTCTTTGAGACGAATAGGTCCTGTGTTCGATTCCTACAAGAGGGTTCTCCCATATTTATTGGGTTTCCTTCTGAATAGGTGTATAAGCATTATGCCTAGTGGAGATAGGTATGATCAGGTGGTTCCGTTGGTGACACAATGATACTCCAGTGGTCCGTCAGTGATCTAAATTTGCCGTTAAAAAAAAACTCTGAGGCCGGAGGGCCTAAAATGATCGCTCTTTTCGAATAGAGTAGGGTCGGCCATGCCAGAATAGAGTAGGGTTGTCCATGATAATGAAACATGCTATTCTTTACGTGCAGATTTATATAAAATTATGAATCATAACATAGTTTTTTCTATATGTATAAGATGGGTCGCATCAGGACCCCCACCATTGCTTTCACAAGGACGATCCAGCAATATATATCGACGGTGCTGGTCTACTTTTGCAGTAGCCACATGATGTTGAACACGATATATGAAACGCTTTTGGCCCTTGGTCCAGTGACTTATTATCCATAGAAATGGAGAAATTAAATGGAAGTTATATAATATGTACGATGTGACATTATTTCCCCTTTAAAGTGCTTTCTTGAAACTAGCTAGTAATCTTGATTTCGGATCCTTTTTATAAAGCAATTTTTTAACATCTAAATACCACCTTTTTACACTTTGCACATATTTGAACTCACACAATTTTTACGAGGATCCCTGTTAATCAGAATAACTGATTTGTCTGGGACATACAAGTAGTTTATAATTATTTGCTTTTTTGTTTTTGGAAAGAGCATCAGTGAAAATTTATTAATCAATGTTGTTTTTGGAATGCGAATGAGTCCTAGATCAATTGATTTAGGATGAAGTATCCTAAGACTTTCCAATGTGAAGGTCATGGGTTGAAGTCTCACTTGTTGCAATATTTTTTAGGTGAGCTAGGGGTCTTACCAGAGTGGGCCTTCGGACAGTGGGTTTCCCGTGGAATGGTGAACAGACTTGGTCACCAACGTTGTCTGTATTCGTAGGGTGTGGGTGACCTTTCGCTAATGAGTTTGTTGGTTCAGGTCCCTTGATAATACACACTACACACTCACGTAAAGAAATAATATTCAGTGACTATCGAAGAAAGAAGTTGTATCAAATGAAAAGGGTTGTTTTATTCAATAAACAAATGGGGTACAAAATAATGAACAATATCCTATCCTATTTATAATAAACAACACTAATAAAAACATGTGTTGAAAATAAATAAACAATCTCCACGTAAAAGTTGCATGCCATGATCTCCGATTTAGAGGGTGTTTGGGATTACGTTTTGAAGTGATTATTCAATTATTGCGTTTGTAAAACATAAATAATCTAAAAAAGTGTTTGGATGAAAAAGTGATTATCTGCCTCCAAAACGCAGTTTTAGAGAAGCATGTACCTACATGCTTTTTCAAAACACAGTTTTGAAAACGCAAAATTTATTTTGAAAACGAATAATCTATTTTGAAAACGCAACACCAAACACCCCCTTACTTGGTCAGCCAACACCAAGTTTTCATTAATTAAACATGTGTAGCCTTTAAACCATGGGTATAATCCCATTATTCTAATAACATTCGGTCAAACAACTCTTGACCCGAATTGAACCCGTGATCCGTAAACGAAACGAGCCATGTTACCCGCGAACCAAACCCTATTAACCCAACAGAGTTTGCCTGGATCGCCAAACTTTTATAGTATTTGATGACTGTTAAAAAATTAATTTTGGAAAGAGCGTGAGTGAAAATTTATTAATGTGTAGTTTAAAAATATTACTAAAATAGGAGTTTTACTTATTATTAATATTATTACCATTATTATTATTATTATTATTATTATTATTATTATTATTATTATTATTATTTTTCTTTAGTTTTAACTTTCATATAATACTTTTTTTAATTATTTTTTTACTCAATGAACCTATTATACTCTTCTTTAACTTCAATTAACAAACTATTGCAAATGCGTAATGATAGTAGGGTCGGGGTATCTTTGCCCTCCGAATCGTAAGTGAGGGTCTCCTCTAATTCGGCTCTGTAGAGGAATCTACACTCACTGCTTCCCCTAATATCCTCCGTTTATCACATCATAGGAGTTTCAGGAAATCCCATTTCTTTTATAATTGTTAACAACATTATTTAATATTATTTTTTTTGTTCAGTAAACCTATTATACTTTTTTTACTTCAATTAACAAATTACAGTTTCCTTATATATTTTTAAACATCATTTATTAATTTCATTTTTTCAATCAACTCATGTTAAATACAAACTAGACTAATTAATCATCCAAATTATTTTAAAAATAAATAAAAAAATATTAAAGCTAACCAAAGATCTACTTGTTACCAGTCTCAGTATACAAATGAAAATACAACTTTCGAATAACTCAAAACCCTTTGCATTCAAAAGAAATAAAAAAATAAAAAAGTCAAAAACCCTCAAAAACCCTCAAAACCCTGTATGTCAAAAACTTAAAATGCTTTATGAAAGTATAAAACATTTTATATCTTAAAATTTGCTTTTTATATATTTCTTATTTCATTATTTTTTTTCTTTTGGGATTATTATTTTAGTTGTAGTGAATATAAAAAAAATCTATAATCAGTTGGTTAAAAAAATATAAATAAACCAGAAAGAAAATATATTAGGTTAGTTAAATAAAGAGAAAATAAAAATCTAAACTGTTAATTAAAAAATAATAAAACTAAACATATCTGATAAATATTTTTAAAACTATATCATTTTAATAAATAATTAAACCTAACGCTATTTTAAAAGTATCTCAAGGAAATTTTCTACGTAAATATACAATCACATAACGTCACTTGAACCAATTTGTGTTCTATTTCTATGTTTTATGTAACAATAGTAAGCAAATATGAAAATTGTTCCAGAACTATACACCATTCTACAGGTTTAATATTTTAGCTGATTACTTCATATCTAACATACGGAAGTAAAGCCTAGTAACGAAATAGCAATACATTAGTGACGTAAAAAAAGTGACGAAAGAAATACATTGGTGGTCCATTAAAAATAAAGTGTATCTAATTTTAGAGCTTGTTGGATTGAGGATGATCGACACAACCTTTCAATGGTGTAGTAAATCCTCAATATTAAGCCATATTTTTCAACATTTTTTTGAACCGAATAAGATCAATTATTTTACATATTCTGAAAAGTTCGTTATAGATGCGTTAGAAAGTTAAATAAATTTACGAATAAATTGCAAAACCAGCAACTCTAAAAAAAGGGGAAAAAACTAATGCCCTATTGCAGAATTTAGATGTTATTTTTCTGAGAAAAGGTGTGCGATCCCATACAAGAGAAGAAGTGCGTGTGAAGGATAAGAGAAGTGGTGACATTTTCATAAATACAAGGTTAAAAAAAATAATAGTAAACTGTCATTTTGGTCCATGTGGTTTAGGCACTTTTGCCATTTTAGTCCAAATCTCAAACTTTTTAAATCTGGGTCCCTGTGGTTTCACTTTTAATGAGATTTTAGTCCAAAATCCAAAACCCCCCTATTTTGACTGTTGAAAACTGATTATTTTGTCCTTTTGTGCAATGACATTTTGGTCATTCTGATTTACTCTTCTAATAAATAAAAACAAAATTAATTATATATTATATATAATATATATATATATATATATAACTCTCTCTCTCACTAAAACACAGATACACTCTCTCTCTCATCTTTCTCATTTCATAACAAAACCCTAACCTCATTGTTCTTCTCTGCAAACCACATCCACCACACCCTCTGCCATTCTCTCTCGACTCTCGACTGAGCCCCGGCGACTTGAGCAGAATCCTGCCGGCCGGCGGCCGTTCTTGTGCCGACGGGAACCCACAACCACCTCTCCATACACACCCACACCCACACCCCTCCTTCTCCGATAACCACACACCCACACCCAAATCAGACCGGTAGCGGTGGCACGGTAACGAAATCAGAGGAGGAGAGAGAGAGACGGAAGAGAGAGAACCGGCGGAGCCTGTGTCGTCTCTGACGACCGTGGAGTTACAGGTGATGGTGTCGCTGATGATGACGACGGCAATCGCCGTCCGGCGACGACTCCGGCGACTGAAACCCAAGTCAGTCCGGTAAGCATTTCAACCCGTCATCTCATTCTCTTTTCTTTAAGATCTGTGAAGATCTATCTATTTTCTTTGGCCCGTTGTGGTTGACGTTTCAGGTGAAGGGGGTGGTGGTTCTCCGACAAATTGGTGGTGATCGAAGGCAGGAAGCAGAGAACCACCGCCGGCCAGCGACAGTGTGATTGTGGGTGTTTATGGAAGATGGAGTTTGGGTGTTGTGGATGAGGAGATGTGATCCATCTACTGGCCGTAGATTCGGAAGATTCAGAAGATGGAGTTTGGGTGTTGTGGATGAGGAGATGGGATCATTCGTCGGTGGTGATTGTAGGTGTTTATGCACAACTCTGTGTTGCTCAACAGTTCCAAAGATTCAGAAGCCGTCGTCGGTGGTGTTTATGGGTGTTTATGGAAGATTCAGAGTCTGTGTTGTTCAATTGTTCCGTCGACGGTAAATGGCCGGAGGTGGTGATGAGGATGTGTGTTTTAGAGAGAGAGAGAGAGTATGTGTGTTTTAGAGAGAGAGAGAGAGAGAGTTATATATATTATATAATTTATAACTAATTTTATTTTAATTTATTAGAATTATTAAAATAGTTTTTTTTAAATAATAAAATCAGAATTATCAAAATGCCTTTGCACAAAAGGACAAAACAATTAGCTTTCAACAGTCAAAATAGGGGGGTTTTGGATTTTGGACTAAAATGGCAATAAAAGTGAAACCACAGGGACCCAGATTTAAAAAGTTTGAGATTTGGACTAAAATGGCAAAAATGCCTAAACCACAGGGACCAAAATGACAGTTTACTCAAAAAATAAATATCAAAAAAGTATTCTGGTCTTTTCTCATTTAAACTTATTTTTCCTTTAATTTTCAAACGACTATAATCTTTTTACACGCTAATATTAAAAAAAAATACACCGTATTAACGAGCGTTTCAGCATCTTTAATTTGAGTAGCCTATTGCTGTAGTTTTCTTAAAAAAATTACAGGATTTTGAATATCCATTATTTGATTTTTAATACCCATTACATGATTTTGAATACCCAATATGTGACTACGTGATTTTGAATACCCATTACATGATAACGTGATTTCATTATAGTATTTTATGTGAAACCCCACTAAGTAAGTGATTACATAATTACGTAACAATAGTTGACTATTTATTATTACGTGACTAAGTGATTTTAAATACTCATCTCGTGATTACGTTATTTCATTATAGTATTTATATGAAACCCCACTAAGTGATTAGGTAAAAACAAAACAAAACAAAACATGCAATACGTAATATTTTGAGTAAATTACACAAATGGACCCTATGATTTATAGCTAGTTTCACATTTATGTACTAACTTTTTTTAACAGGTTTAGGTTTTATGCTTTCAATTTTGTAACACCTTTGGGTACTAATATCAAAATTAGTTAATTTTATCAATATAATGACTAAAATACCCTTCCATTTTCTTTTAATTTTATCAATGTAACACCTTTGGGTATAAACACCTAATTTTATTTAAGTTTAAATCAAGAGTTAATTACACAAATGGGTCCTGTGGTTTATACCTAGTTTCGCCTTTGGGTACTAATTTTTTTTTTAACATGTTTAGGTTTTATGGTTTCAATTTTGTAACACCTTTGGGTACTAACACCAAAATTAGTTAATTAATGACTAAAATACCCTTGTAATTTTTTAAGTTTATCAATGTAACACATTTGGGTACTAACACCTAATTTTATTTAAGTTTAAATCAATTTTACAAAATCTATTTATTTTTTATTTTCATATTTTTATTATATCTCTTAAGTAACATAAAATCTATTTTTTATTTTCATATTTTTATTAAATTTCTTATTTAACATAAAATCTACTTGTTACACCAGTATTTTTTTAAATAGATTTTTTAAATAAAATCTACTAGCTATATAGTTTTATGTAAATTAAATTTCTTACTCGTTTTAAATAATGTAAATCTTACTCGTTTTCAATTTTGGATAGATATGATTGATAATAATAAATATCTTTCATGTAAAAAAAATTAAGCCTCTTTTTAACTCGTTTTTTTGTTCATTTACATTTTACTATTTTAGAAAGATTTTTAATTTACATAAAATTATATAGCTAGGTATTTTAGATAAAACTAAAAAAATTTAAGCCTTTTTTTAACTCGTTTTTTTTTGTAAAAAAAGATATTTAATTTACATAAAACTATATAGGTAGTAGATTTTACTGGTGTAACTAGTAGATTTTATGTAAATTAAATATCTTTCTAAAATAGTAAAATGTAAATGAACAAAAAAACGAGTTAAAAAAAGGCTTAATTTTTTTACATGAAAGATATTTATTATTATCAGTCATATCTATCCAAAATTGAAAACGAGTAAGGTTTACATTATTTAAAATGAGTAAGAAATTTAATTTACATAAAACTATATAGCTAGTAGATTTTATTTAAAAAATCTATTTAAAAAAAATACTGGTGTAACAAGTAGATTTTATGTTAAATAAGAAATTTTATAAAAATATGAAAATAAAAAAATAAATAGATTTTATATTAATTAAGAGATATAATAAAAAGATGAAAATAAAAAAATAAATAGATTTTGTAAAATTGATTTAAACTTAAATAAAATTAGGTGTTAGTACCCAAATGTGTTAAATTGATAAACTTAAAAAAATGCAAGGGTATTTTAGTCATTAATTAACTAATTTTGGTGTTAGTACCCAAAAGTGTTACAAAGTTGAAAGCATAAAACCTAAACCTGTTATAAAAAAAAGTTAGTACCCAAAGGCGAAACTAGATATAAACCACATGACCCATTTGTGTAATTAACTCTTAAATCAATTTTACAAAATCTATTTTTTTTTTCATAATTTTACTATATCTCTTAATTAACATAAAATCTATTTATTTTTTTTATTTTCATCTTTTTATTAAATTTCTTATTTAACATAAAATCTACTAGTTACACCAGTATTTTTTTTTTCATTTACATTTCACTATTTTAGAACTTATGCAATTTCTATATTTATTATATTGATCACTGAGATATAAATTATTTTAAATTATTCTCTTATTAATTAAATATATATGTCACCATAAGCAAACCAGAGCTCTTCAGAATCAGACATCTTGCATCAATGGAGTTCGAGCGTGGGTATCGACCCTATTAATGGAAGTTCGCGACATATTTTGAGAGCTTCACATATAATATGTCCATATATACCCACCTGAAATTAAAATACTAAAAAATATCACGTTAATTAAAAAACTAGAAACTGTATAAGTTCTAAAACAGTAAAATGTAAATGAACAAAAAAAAATACTGGTGTAACTAGTAGATTTTATGTTAAATAAGAAATTTAATAAAAAGATGAAAATAAAAAAAATAAATAGATTTTATGTTAATTAGAGATATAATAAAAAGCTGAAAATAAAAAAATAAATAGATTTTGTAAAATTGATTTAAACTTATATAAAATAAGGTGTCAGTACCCAAAAGTGTTACATTGATAAAATTAAAAAAAATGAAAGGGTATTTTAGTCATTATATTGATAAAATTAACTAGTTTTGGTGTTAATACCCAAAGGTGTTACAAAATGAAAACCATAAAATCTATACCTGTTAAAAAAAGTTAGTACCCAAAGATAAAACTAGCTATAAACCATATGGGTCATCTGTGTAATTAACTCTAATATTTTACATGGAATACCTGATATTTCATTCTAATCACGTATTAATGATAAATTATATACAAAACATTAGCCAAATTAACCTATAATAACCATATAATGTGTATTCACGTAATAAGCACAAGCACGCAATGAAGCATAAGCAATCAAGTTCCTATTATGGAATGTGTATTCATGTAATAAGCATAATTATAATAACATTAGTTATAACAAATTATACTGAATGTGTAATCACGTAATGAAATTATATTGAATGTATAATCACATAATTATGTTGAATGTGTATTCAAAATCTCATACTCATGTACTGGTTATTCAAAATTATGTAATCATGTAATGGATATTCAAAAACCTTTAGATTTTTTTAAGAAAACTATAACAACAGGCTGCTCCAATCAATGAGAATGAAATGCTCGTTAATACATTGTATTATATATTATAAATTTGTAACACAAATAGGTATTGCCTGGTTGTACATTAAGCTTAAGATGTGTTTCATGCTATAGGTTCTTGTAAGTTATGTTTCTTTATTTGTAAGCTTACAAACCGTGTGTTTCCACCTTTATTAGAACTGTCCACCCACGTGTCCCACTACCTCTGATATACCATCTCGGCATCTCGACTCTGTCACTAACCCAGCAGCTGCCACTTGAAACTCCTCTCGACTAAAGTCGCCAATCAACACCTAATCGGAGTGTTAGGAATTGAATGGTGGAGCCGGTTCCGTTGACAGTGTGACAACCGGCTATTTTTGAGTTCGTACCGTACTAGTGTGACACATGTTATGAATAAATAAAGGCAGTATTTTATTAAATAGTATGTTATTATGTGGTATTTGATGTGTTAGAAAATCTAAACTTTGATAAAAATTATGTTGGCAATAATAAGATAAACCTTATCACGTAAAGAACAAAATGCGAAACGAACGTCGGTGACCGCCCGGATAATGTTAAAATCCTAAAAATATTCCGATATGATTAAAATTCTATTTATAATCATATTCATGAAATAAAATTAACTAAAACGCTTAAAAACGTTATTTTTCGAGTTAAAGCGCATACTGTGCAATACGGCTCTTATACCGCAAAATATAGACAACGCAGCCGGTCTAGACAAATAAAAAATATTCAGTAATATTAAGGCGATTTTATTTTTATAGAGTGATAAAAATAATTTTAAACGCCTTAAAACGCAATTTAAACGCGAGATAAAATACCCGGTAGTCAGCTAAATATATGTTTTAACTAGATATATATATATATATATATATATATATAGGGTAAGGTTCATGCGAGAAGCACCCTTATTGCGAGAACCGCGAGAACCAATGTGAACACAAAAATAAATCTAAAAAAAATAAAAAAAGCACTCAAAAAAAAAATTTTAATATTTTTTTTTTGAAAAAAATCGCTATATTTTGTTACCATAAAAAAAACGTTTTTTTTCGAGTAACAGTTATCCATGCACATGTGCATATGTGTCATTACGTCGACAAATTCGGTAATACGTTATCAGGAATAGACAATTGCACTTTAATTTGCAATACCATTCGAAATACAATACTTTTTACATTACCAATATTCAAAATGCACATGTGCATCGTTAGGTATAACCATAATATAACGTGTTTTGGTACAAAAAGTTTGTGATTTTGAATGGAGAAGTAGGCCCATATACATGTTTTTTGGTTAGTTATATCTAGTGGTTGATGGTTTGGTTATAGTTGTCAATTTATGATGTAATATGTTGATTGGATGGTATAAATGGTGTTTACATACATGTAATAAAGTGAAAATATTGGTAATGATATTGTATTATGAATGGTAGGAGGTAATGGCATTGTATTATGGATGGTAGGAGGTAATGGTAGTTTATTATGGAGGGTATGATAGATGAAAGGGAAAGTGTATTCAAAATAGTGTACCAAAACACCTTATTTCATGTTGATACATATAGATGCACATGTGCATTTCTAATATTGGTAATGTAAAAAGTATTGTATTACACATGGTAGTGTAAATGAAAGTGCAATTGTCTAATAGTTGTAATGAATTACGGAATTTGTCAAAGAAATGACAAAAAATGCACATGTGCATGTTTGTGTATTATGGATGGAACGATAGATGAAAGAGAAAGTAGTGTACCAACACACCTTATTTCATGTTGATACATATAGATGCACATGTGCATTTCTAATATTGTTAAAGTAAAAAGTAGTGTATTACACGTGGTAGTGTAAATGAAAGTGCAATTGTCTAATATTTGTAATGAATTACGGAATTTGTCAAAGAAATGATACAAATGCACATGTGCATGTGCATGGATAATTGTGACTCGAAAAAAAAATTTTGAATTTTTTTTATTGTAAACGAAATATAGCGATTTTTACAAAAAAAAAAAATAGTACAAAAAATTTGGGTGTTTTTTAGAGTTTTTTAGGTATTACTGTTTGTGTTCACACTGGTTCTCGCGGTTCTCGCAATAAAGGGTGGTTCCTAACGGATCCTTCTCCTATATATATATTATGTGTGCATATGAAATGTGCGAGGTGGGTGACATGTGTCGACCAAGAGATCTTCAATCTTGCCACCTTTTCTAGTTTCATGCCAAGTGTTGATTGAAATTATGTTGGTCCAATCAAAATTCACCTACACATGCATAACTTTTTCCAAGATTGATTTAAATCACAAATTCTTTCATTTCTTACCAAAGAAACCGTATAAACACCTTTACAACCACATTTTCAATTTTTAAACCTTATTCATGAAGATTAAGTTCATTCCAAGTGATTTCCATGTTAGTATGAAGCATCAAAAGGTGTTTTTACATGATTTCGAAGAAGAACAAGCTCCATATCATCAAAAATCTCATAAAAACCCACTAAATTTCTTAAAGGTATAAATTTATTTTTTAAAATTATATTCTTAAATTTTGATGATAATACGATGGAAGGTTTCTCAAATACTTGAAAACCATAAACTATCAACAAAAGTTGAGCGAGTTCATGTGTATGTGAGTATGTATAAACCTTTGTATTCAATGTATGTATGTATGTCCCAGTATGATTGCAAACAAGGAAAAGATCACCAATGGTTTGCAAGGCCACTGATATGTGTGACGGTGTAGGAAGACTCAAACCTAGCAAAGTTGTACCGGGCTCCCGGCTGGAAGACATAATCACCACTATGGGCCGCCCCAGCCTCATGGGTGTGGGCTCGCTACACCCAAATAGATCTATCACTCATGCCCCTCGGTCCTACAACGAGGATTGATGGTCCCAAGTATCCGCCTACCCTATCACATGATCTATGGTTCTTTCATAGGCTAATCATACCAATAGTATTGTAAGTATTCCCTTATAACATATATTTCACCCCCGAAGTAAGTAAACAAAACAGTTTAAGAAAAGGGGGACATGAACTCACTGTATTGCGTCTTCAGTATGTGTAACCCAAGTCTCCTCAGCAAACATGACTACCTACAGTGTATTAACGTCTATTAGACGAACGGGCCTTGCCTTTGCTTAGTATGAAGGTTTTTGAGTTACGTTACTTGTGTTCCCAAAATTACTCCAAGTAATAACTTCTTGTTAAAATAATAATAATTATTTTAACTTAAGTTTTGTTTTTAGGTTTTGGAATAATAGTTAGGCAACTATTTCGTATCCATACTTCTCAAGTATTTTATATGCGTATTTCCTTCCCAATAATGGGGGTATTTATACATGTATATTTGTGGTTTCGAAAAATATATTTTAAGTCCCACTTAGAAAAATATGTTTAACTTATTTGTCCAAAAATAATGTATTCCCAAAATATATGTATTTTTCCCAAAAATAATATATTTTTACTTCTTTAGTTTCCAAAATAATATTTTACCAAAAATTATATGTGTAGGAGTATTTTCTGGAATATTTCATAAGTTACGTTTCCGCGTTCGATTTCACAATGCCAAGTGTGTAACTTAAATATTTTATTCCTTGATGTTTTTGTTATTATTTTGGAGTTGTAAATGTCAAGGTATTTTGTTAAGTTATATTATTTTACCCTAAAATAATATAACTAGTTCACAAAATATACAAATATTCACATAGTGTCTTAGTATAAAATATATATTCTAAATATATATTTACCCATTTTTTTATTTACAAAAACCAACCCTCGATACTTTGTATTTTTGTAACAAAACCTATGGCGAAGTTTATTTTGAAAAACAAAGTTAAAAGTATGCTTGTAACACTTGTTTGGAAAATATTTTCTAAGTGTTGGAATTTTAGAAAATTTCGCCAGAGTTTCCTTTGTAAACGGAGGTGTCCATGCTAATAAGCATATCATTTTCTTTTCCAAAAACTCATCCAGACAATCATCAACAAGTCACTAAACAATATTACATCTTTCAAGTGCAAAAACAATGCGTTTTATATAATAATATGAACTTGGTTTTTCATAAAATCGCGTAGTAACTTAGTGGGGTGTTTAGTGGGTTTAGTTACCATCCAAGGTGTGTTTACTTTTGTTAAAATCTTACTCTCGGGGTTTTTAGATGTTCACAACTTGTGAACTTATTTTACAAAAACATTTGCTTACAATATTTTCTTGTTTTACTAGACCTACTACACTTATTTTGTTACTAAAATAGTGTAGGTTTAACAAAAGTCATAACCTTTCAAAAATCATCTTTTAATCTTGGTTTATTTAGGAAAAACCATTTGTAAACCTCGGATCCATACGATCATCAACTCACCCTGTTTACTAATTTTTAAAGAAATCGTCTTGTTACCAAGTTTATGTTGAAACATGGAGGTGATTCTTTTATGTACATCACTAATCACCTCCTAACTTGTTAACTTAAGTTTTTTTTTTAATCTTACTTTAACAAGTTCAACCATGATGTTCAACATCATATTACTAGTAATCATCAAGCAATCAACAACATAACCAAAACAACTTTATTTCATCAAGATTTCATCTAATGTCATCATCATGTTAGCTTTATGTTCAAGACTTATGTTTATGATCTTTTAGTGTTCTTATATTTTCATCAAGATATAACTATTAACCACCATAAACATGAAGTAAATAAGGATCAAAGAAGCTTACTACTAGCTTTTAAGCTAGGGAAGATCAAGCTTGGAAATGTAGAGGATAAAAGCAAACTAGAGAGGTCCTTGATGATCCGTGAGTTCCACACTTCGTGATTCACCTTTGTGCACCTTAGGATGGTCATGGAAAGCTTGAACTTGAAACAAAAAAAATGGTGTATGGTAGGGTGTTCGGCCGAAGCTTGTTTAGAGGGAGAGAGGAGTGTGATGAGTTGGTGATTAGTGAAGATGATATGTGTTTTATAAACTCACACTTCTAATATCCAATGGGTAGAATGTTCCTTGAAGTACCAACACAATCAACCAAATCCCAATGAGATATTATGGACGGATTTGTAGAAGATTGATGAAATCTTGTTGGGGTGGGGCCATGAAGAACCGAAATCAGCCAAGGGGGGGGGGGGTTAAATGGAAATTCAAATGGTAAAAGGGTGATTAATTAGGGGTTAAGTGGTAAAAGTTTAGTGTTTAGTATGTACCATGTATTATATAGTGTGTTTTAAGTGTTCGGGAACCAGGACTAGCTCAGAAAAAGTGAAAAAATGTTTTTAACAATATTTTTGGGTTCCGGGTAATGTCCGGTTGTTCGGTTGTATACCGTTCCGTTAAAGTGCTAAGTTGTATCGTAAAGTGTCTTTTATGTTACTTTTCGAGACACTTTTAATTCCCGACACTTAGGAAAGCATGCAGGACCATTTTGCCATGTTTTTGCAAGTGACTAGCATGTTTAAATGCTGAATTTTGTTAATAAATGCAGAATTTTGCATTTTAAGTGGGTTTTAGGCACTTTCCGGCACCTAAACTATCACCTAGTGACGCAGTTTTATGGTCCTTACTTCCCTACACTCCATACTAGTGTAGTACCATGTTCATGGCTCATACTGAGCCTCAATATATTGTTTGTCTATGTGCTGGCATTGTCAGCATGTTTCTGAGTTATCCGCTCACTGTGCTAACTGTGCTTTGTGCATCAAGTTTGTCACTAAAGTTTGTGTGTAATCAATGGAGTGACAGTATGAATGTGATGCATATGTATGTATGATGCAAAAATCATAAAGCAGTTTAATTCGTCAGTTGTAATCAAGCACAGTCATTAAGCACAAATTTAATATTAATTAATTGTACGGATACCTGTAATTGTGAGGGTTGTCACACCAACTAGGCTAAGTACTCCCCAAGTACAGTGTTTCGTGACTTTTGCACCTATAATATAAATACTTTAGTCTAAATTTAGGAAAAATCATTTTCCTATCTTTTGAATAAACGCTGTTTCACAAATTTTTTTAACAATATATTGTCCGGTGAAAGACCTTAGACTATGGGGTATGGGGCTTGGGTTGGGGCGTGGCCCTTGGGGCTTGGGTTTGAAGCCAGGCGTGGGGCGGGGGAAGCAAGGTGACATGGCGGGCTGTGAATGGCCAAAGCAAACTAGCCGTTGGCCAACGGCTATGGTAAAAAAAAAAAAATTCACTATAAATATCACACTTCAATTCCTATTTTTACCACATTCAACAACAATATCTTCTATAATCATCTTCAATTCTCATTCTACAAAACCGAAAATGCATCCTCATAAACGTGTTTACGACCCGAACAACCCGTTTGGGTTCCAAGAAAATAATCCTAGCCCACCACCCAATCGTCCAATGCCTCGTCCATTTTTCATACACTCCCCCATGCCCCTTGAAGCGAGTTATGCATCGTATCTCGGGAATCGTGTGTTTACTAACTTCCCACACACCGACGATTCGATACCTACCCCGTTTACACAAACGCCCATCAACCTTTCACCAACCTCCATCGACCTTTCACAAACCGAAACCGAAACCGAAACCGTCCCCGAAACTCAACCACCCAACGATGGTCCTTCCGCCTCAATAGTTCCCAAAAAGAGAAGTCATAAGAAAAAAACCGAGGCGGAGAAAGCACTTGAAACCGTCAAACGAAAACAACAAAAATGGGTCGTTAATGAAGAACGTGCATTGGCGAGGGCTTGGTATCAACAATCTCAACATCCAAGTTTAGGTATTCTTAAATATTTTGTATCCCTTATTTTATTTAATATTTATGGTTATTTTTTATATAACTTTGTAATATATTAAATTTTGATTTTTTAAAATAGGAAATTCTCAACATCGAACCCATTTGTGGAAAGCGGTTAGTAGAGCATTCCATGAAGAAATGGGAAGGGAGGCTTATCGTGAAAACGATAGCTTATCCTCGAAGTGGAGCGAGATAAGCGGCCAACTTACAAAATTTAGTGGTTATTTAAATAAAGCAAAGCAAAACCCAAAAAGTGGTGAAACCGAAGCCGACATTGTGACGAATGCTTTGGTTACATTCAAAACAAATGTGGGGACCGACTTCCGTTTCATGCATTGTTGGGAGATTTGTAAGATCTATCCAAAGTGGGCGAATATCCCCGGTGGTAGCGAATCGAACACGTCTTCCAAAAGGTCAAGGGCCTCGTCCCAAGCCCAATCTGATGCACGAGATCAAGAGTTTGAGGACCTTTTGGATGATTCGCCAAACCGGCCTGAATATGGAAGAGATGCCGCAAAAAGACGCGCTCAAAAATCAAGATCGGATACGGCATCGCCTTCAGCTGGGAGTTCGGGCTCGTGTAGGGGAATATACAGCGATCAGTTAGATGACATTGCATGCAAGTTAGATACATTCAACGTATTCCAACAACAAAGGGCCGAACTTCGAAAGAGCAAAGATGCTAGATATGCCCTGAAACAAAAACGGGATGATTTGAAATTTCTATCCCAGCCCATTGATCACCTAGAGGGTGACGAGTTGCAACTAGTCTTGGAGATGAGAGAAGAGATAAAGAACAAATATAAACGTTAGGAATATTATTATGTAATTTTCTTTATTTAAAAATATTAAAAAAATTAAATTTGTTGTTTTAAAAAATATTCAAATAGCCCAGCGGTTTAGCTATTTGGGTCAGCCCAGCGAGGCCCACCAAACCCACGCCCCAAACCCCCGCCCCACCATACCGTCTTCAATGTGGGTCAGCCCAGCTCTGCCCCCCCAAGCCACGTGTCAACCCATGCCCCAAACCCCCGCCCCACCATACCCTACGGTCTTAGCTCGAACATCGAATTATGATAACTATGATTTGGTCGAGACATTTGTATTCACAAAAGGCCGTGTTTATATGTGTTAAGTTTTGAACTTTCAAACTATGTTTTCATAATGTTTTTGATTAATTGTGGGTTTTAAAATTTCAACTTTGTGACTCTTAAAATCTTCCCTCGTGTCTTTGAATTGACAATTTCGAGGTAAGGTTTATATCAATCGACTTGTATCCTCGTTCTGATCAAAAGCCCTAAAACATCGTTTTGTAGTTCGGAAAAAAACTTAACTCCGTTAAGCTATTTTAACGGCGGACTATTTTACAAAAAAAAAAATGTTTCGATTATTATCGGCTAATCACTGATTTGGAATTATTATCGGCCAAATTGAGTTAGGTGAGATATTTATTTCCAATTCACCTTTTAGACCATGGGGTATGGGGGTCGTCCCCTCCCCGTTGGATAGTCCCTCACGTCGCACACGTCCGCAGGAAGACGGAAGGGACGATGCATGTTGATTGGTTGATGGCTAATAGTGGGGACCACATAGATAGAGAGAGATGGAGAGAGTTTTTTTAATTATTTATTATATATTAGTTTTTTATTAACTTTGGGTAGTCCCCACACCATTGGATAGTCCCCTTTAGATGGTCCTTTATCGAACGTGACGTGGCGCCTACGTGGCGGATAGTCCCCAAAGGGACTACCCAAACCATACCCAATGGTCTTAACAAATGAAGTGTTGAGCATGTTGGTTGACACTTGACATGACAAAAATAGTATATTTGACAAAAGTCTTGTGGGGTGGTGGGTTAACAAACATAATTTATTTTTTTGAAAAAAGCTAACAAACATAATTAGTTCGAATTTGAATCCCAGCAATAATAAAAGTCTCAAAATTGTTTTAGATGTTAAGACTGAGGGGAGTGGGGCGACCTTTTGAGGGGGCGACTTGCGCCATGTGTCGCCACGTCATCATAGAGGTAGTTGGGTAAAAAAATGGGGGTGGTGTTCATGGCAACTCAAGATGCCCAATAAAGAGTTATGATTGGTTGTTTGAAAAAGTGAGGTTTTTGATTGGTGGATGAAAAAGGAGGATGGCATCCTCTGCAAGACGCCCAAGATGGAGTTGCTATGGAAGTTGCCTAAGGGGCGCGGTGTTTGAGGCATCTTGGGGCGTCTCAAAGGGAGGAGTCGCCCCACTCCCCTCAGTCTAAGAGACATTAGTGTTTCACTGTTTTGCATATAATCTTTAACGCGCCTATTGAAGCGTCTGTACCACATGTGTCAGTTTTTTTTAATATCCTAAGAAATGCCAAAGTTAAAAATACAAAATTCAGTGGCTGGTTTACCAATTTGGTTTGGTCAATGGGTTATTATGGTGACTTGCCCTTTCCTTTGATTTGTTATACATACACTTAGTACATGGGTAATGGAACGCTACATAGCGTCATCTCTCACTATAAAGCCCCATAGCGCCCCTGAACACCATTACAGGAGGCGTTATGGGGGGTTGAAATCTTGCCAGCGCTATGTTCATAACTGTGTGAAGGATTTGCAAACCTTTCCCCCCACTCACACACATATATATATTGTTTACATACATATGTATGTATAATTGAAGCGGTTATTAATTAATTGAGTAATGATGAGGTAGGGGTTTTATGACTACGGGCTCTAGTGATATAACGCCCTATAAAGCCCCTGTATGACGTGGCACGACACGTGTCGCATAACGCTCACAAAGGGGCTTTATGACTACACATGGCCTTATAATACGTTTATATCATTCAAATTACATTGTATATTTTCATATAGTTACTATACTTATAAGTTATAAATACTTGTTGTGAAAAAGAATTGGAAACTTTTTCAAACGAGAAATATGCAAAATATATATAAGAAACATTCTCGACACATATCTATCTATACTATATAATAAAAGAAACCACTTTGAGGACACATGTCACTCATTGAAGCCATCTATTTTTTAGTCTATTAA
The DNA here is from genome assembly GCA_030545235.1 of Helianthus tuberosus. Taxonomy (NCBI): domain Eukaryota; kingdom Viridiplantae; phylum Streptophyta; class Magnoliopsida; order Asterales; family Asteraceae; genus Helianthus; species Helianthus tuberosus. The sequence goes on from CM060444.1 coordinate 159,821,533, forward strand.
AATTAAATAATTATTTATGAGATATACGAAGAGATATTCATTTAATATATATAATTATTAAAAATACTGATAATAAAAAGAGTCATGTTAGATTATATTATTATTTAAGATATATATATACACTATTAATAACTTATTTAGAAAATATACTATTAATATTAAATTATTATTTTTATAATATATTTCCTTAGATATAGAAATAGGTTACATTATAGTTTTATTATATGGTAGAGAGATTTTATTTTAATATTTACGTTTATACTTTTACATCCAAATTTAGGTAACATATTCAAATTGTCTATGACTCTTTATAATCAGTAATATGTTTAAACATATTTTTTTAAATAAAATATTATATATTTTTTAAATATGTTTTATAAAAATAAGAATATGACTTAAGATGTAATTTTAAGGAGAGAAAAATTATTATTATTTAATAGGAGAGAAAATGCAGGAAATCAAAATCTGAAATTAATCAGAACTCAACTCGTGTATTACACGAGGTTTTTTAAAGATATAACTTTTTATTATTTACTATATAAAATTACATTTATTCAACTCGTGTAACACACGTGGTTTTTAAAGATATAACTTTTTTTATCATTTACTATAGAAAATTACATTTATCCAACCCGTGTAATACATGAGGTATTTAAAAATATAAATTTTTATTATTTGATATATAAATTCAACCCGTGTAATACACGGGGTTTTTTAAAGATATAACTTTTTTTATAAATTACTATACAAAATTACATTTATCCAACCTGTGTAATAATGAGTTTTTAAAAATATAACTTTTTTATTATTTGATATATAAAATTAGATTTATTCAACCTGTACAATACACAAGGTTTTTTAAATATATAAATAATTTATTATTTAGTACTTTTTTCATTATTTGATGTATAAAATTATATTTATTTAACCTGTACAACAATACATGGGGTTTTTAAAGATATAACTTTTTATTTTTTAGTATATAAAATTATATGTATTCAATCCGTGTAACAAACAAAGTTTTTAAAGATATATTATTTTATTATTTAGTATATAAATTTACATTTATTCAGCCCGTGTAATACACGGGGTTCTAATCAAGTAAAAATATAATTAAAAGGTTTTTAGTAGATAAATACTTATGAGTTTATTATTATATTTTTTTAACTTGTGAGATTCGAACTAGAAAGCTCTTTACTCATGTTTACAATTTTCATCTTCGCTGACCAAAACATAGATCCATACGAAAAAGTTTCCATCACATTTTTCTTATCCAAGTTTCCATCACAATTTGCTTATCCATATGTTGCAATGTAAAACTTGAAGCTTTTCTTCTCAATAAATAGAACACACAGAGAGGTATTCATATCTTTGGATTTATTAACTACTAGTGGGATTAAGGCGCGTTTCGTTGGGGGCCTTTGGTCATTACCAGTCTGGTTCATTACAATACTCGTATCGGCACTAGACATTATAATCGTTGCCAATCGACACGTGCTTTACATCGATTGAAAACAATAAAAGCGAATACATGTACCGGTACCGGTGTTGTTCGGTCGTTATCGGTCTGTTACGATAACGGTATCGTGCAACCACTCAATAAAAGTGTGATTATGTTTTTTCAACATGCGTGATTAGGGTTTTGAGTTTTACAACGTGCGTAATTTCACAGCGTACGTTAAGGAATCTTGTACGTTAACCGGCCTCTCTCTCTCTATACATATATATATATATATAGAAAAAATATATCGTACATTACGGCTTAACGTACATCACGTACGACAACGTGCGTGATTTGTTCTATAACATGCGTGATTAATGTGTTTCAACATGCGTGATTTTGAATTTTTGAGTTATAACGTGCGTGATTTTAAAATGAACGTGCGTAATTACCTGTCATACGTGATGTACGTTAAGCCGTAATGTACGTTAACCTTACTCTCTCTCTATATATATATATATACATATAAATTTTGTACTTTCATTTATCCTTGTAACCAAACCGGTAAGATAAGCGGTCGGATTGATCAGTGCAGGTTTCTAAATGTGTATGAACATTGAAACATAGTAACACCTGTAAGAGAAGTTAAGTTTATAACTCAGATGAATCAATGTTTTATTAGGATTTAAATGAGCAAAGTTTGAAAATAGACTGTATTTTTCAGACCTCAAATTCTGATAAGAGGAATCTTCATGACTAGTGTATCGTTTAGTGTGTTTAACACTCACTCTAAGTGGGGAGTGACCTCTCTTACCCACATCCAATCAGCACGCGCCACGTCAACTCCTCACTTAACTCCCCCCACACCCTCAATTTGATGGCGGCACTCCTCTCTTAGGAGACTTGCTGTTTTTATTTTTTTAATTAAGAAAATATTTGTATAACATCTCTCCCATCCTCTTTCCTCTCTCGGTGAATCAATACCGCAGTCGTGTCCCCGCTTAGCCTCCCATAGGGGTCGGTGGCGGTGTTCCCGAGCGGGGAAACCACTCCTCGCACCTCTCCCCGCAAAGCGCCCCGTTCACCCTAAACCTACTGAAACAAAATATAGCTCTTTAAAGGTGTTCAGCCAATTATAAAAAGTCAAAGTACATAACAAGATATTTATTTTCCTTTTTTAAAGACATGAACAAATAAATGGTATGTTTGGAAAAAGTAGCTGGTGGCTGGAAGTTAGTGGCTGGTGGCTGAAGACTGGAAGCTGGTAGCTGTACCTTTTTAGATATATTTAGATGTTTGACAAAGTAACTGTAGCTTTTAATAAAATGTATAAAATGACCAAAATAGACATAACTAAAAACTTCATTATCTTTAGACGTTAAAATAGTTATTTTTTCCCTAAAAGCTTGTAGCTCCTTATAAGGCCACTGGGGGCGGATGAAGTTCAACGAGTGATGGCCATGTATAATGCGTGGGTTTTCCGTGATGACCACCGCCACCTCTCAATTTAACGCGTGATGGCACCACGGATTCAATTTTCGTTATTTTTTTCACGGCGTTATTGCTTTTTTTTTTTGTGAGGGTAATTGTTGGTTGGGGGGAAATTGTTGGGTGTGGTGGTGAGTGATGACCATTGCCACCAAAAAAGGTTGTGAGTGATGGAAAAATGGTTGATGACACAGCGGAACTTGATTGGGTGCTTGTGAGTGATAGAATTCTATCACTAGTGACCACCCCCTCCCCCCTAAACGCTACTAGTAGGAGCGTTCAACCAAAAGCTTCAAGCTCTTAAGCTAAAAGCTTCAAGCTCCTTCAACCAAATAAAGCTTTTTATTGGGTATGAGTTTTTTTTTAAAGCTTAAAGCTAGAATCTCTTAAAAGCTCCATGCGAAACATACCCCAAGTCATCTTAAATTATGAAATCTCCTTTCAACCGATACAGTTGAAACGAATTTATGGTTATGAGCCACAACATTCCTCTGCTCCAAGCCTGACATGGAATTATTTACCCTATAACATTTAATGTTTAAACTCGTACGTATAAGAGCAGGCGGGGTGGTCCGTTATGGACCATCCATAACGCGTTGAACCATCACGAAACACCGCCGCTGCCCCTCCCATAACACATGGAAAACAAAACGCGTTAAACATATAACGCGTTGAACTTTTGAAAAATTGGAACGTTGTTGATTATATATCCACACACACGAAATACTTTGTATGAATTATATACATCACACGAAACATGTAGTGTAGGAAATGTATATATTCACACGAACGGTGGACACGAAACTAGTATGACTCGTATACGTGACAACGAAGTTTTGATGAATTATATACATCACACGAAACATGTAGTGTAGGAAATGTATAGAATTGTAGTGGGGGTGGTCACTAGTGATACAATTCCATCACTCACAAATTTTTTTAATTTTTTATTTTAAATTAACACTAAAATTATAAGGGGAGACTATTTGCACACTTGGTGTGTAGATAGTCAGCCCAAAAATGACTTTTTTGTCTTATATGCACACCCTGCAGTGTCGAGCTGTGACCAAAGCGTGACGTTTTGGTCCGGTCAACCAGAAAAAGACTGACGGGTGTCTGACGGGTCTGTTGACCGGACCAAAACGCCGAGCTTTGGCCGCATTTTGGTCCTGTCAACCAGACACCCAGTCAGTCTTTTGTCTGGTTGACAGGATCAAAACGCGGCCAAAGCTCGGCGTTTGGGTTCGGTCAACAGACCCGTCAGTCTTTTGTCTGGTTGACCGGACCAAAACGCCGCGCTTTGGCCATAGCTCGACACTGCAGGTGTGCATATAGGACAAAAAAACCTTTTTTGGTGTGTATATAGGCATTTGGGTGTGCCAATAGGTACACCCAATTATAAATTAACAATAAAACACTAAAATTATAAATTTCAATTAAATTAAAACATACTACTTCAATTTAACATACTAGAAATATTTTAGGCTACAATTTAAAAAAAAAACATACTCCTCGTCCGACTCATGAAACTCCAAACCTAGAGAACCTACTAGTTCGATTAAATCGTATCTCAACCGAAAGTGAGTTTCTTCCTTCCGCAATTCTAGTTGGATATTTTGTGGAACTTGAACTTGTATAGGAGGATCCGGCACCCAAACCGGGGATATTGCACGTCTGTCTTCTTTGATCATCATATTGTGCAATATGATACATGCATACACTATGCTATGTATTGTTTTCTTGTTCCTGGCACGAACCGGTCGGTGTAGTATACCCCATCTACCCTTTAAAACAACCAATGCCCTCTCAACATCTTTTCTTGTCGATTCTTGCAATTTTTTTAACACGATTTCTTTAGGCTCGACAGGAAATGAGGGAGCTTTCACAAAAACAGACCATGATGGGTAGATACCATCCACAAGAAAGAAGCCTCGTCTATAATGTCGTCCGTTAACATAGAAAGGAGAGGAAGGTGCGGTACCATCCGTTACGGTTTGAAACAACGGCGACGTGTGCAACACATTGATATCGTTGTTTGAACCTGGAACACCGAAATACGAATGCCAAATCCATAAATCATTCGACGCCACCGCTTCTAGTATGATGGTTGGTCTTTTGATGTCTCCCCTAACATACGCCCCTCGCAACTCTCTTGGACAATTTTCCCACTCGATATGTGTACAATCGATGCTACCGAGCATCCCGGGAAAATGCCATCTAGCCTCGTGTGCGGCGTAAATACGTGAGATGTCGTGGCTCGTCGGTTTACGTAAAAACTCTTTTGCATACAACTTAATGACCGCGTTGCAAAAAAATTGCAAACATTCATGTGAAGTTCTGGCCGACATAGCTAGGTATTCATCATATTGATCGGGAGGGTTACCTGTCGCTAGTTGGCGAATGACGGACGTGCATTTTTGTATCGGCGTGAAACTTGGTTTGCCCCTCGCATCGTAACCTTCTTGAAACCATTCCTCGTTTGCTTCGATGTCTCCAACAATCTTTAAAAATAATTCTTTGGGTAAACGAAACCGATCTCTAAACATTTCGGCATTGTAGAACGGATTTTCCACAAAATAATCGTTCATCAACACTTCGTTGGCACGTATACGATCACGGTCGACCATCTTCTTCTTTGGGCGGGACGACTCGGCATCAAGTTCGTTATACACCGACACAAAATATTTTAGCGTCTCGTTGTCGGAAGACGACTCGGTATCGCTATCGCTAGACATCGGAAACGTCGAATCCGTAGGGAATTCCATTTGAGAAAGATATAAATTGTGTGAAATGGGTTTAAAATGGTTTAAAGATGTAGATTGGTGTGTGTAAAATGGTTTAAAATGGAGATATAAATAGATAAATGGTTTAAAGGGTTTTTTTTTTTAATTGAATATTACCGTTTAATAACGGTCAAAAATCAAGCAACGGTCGAATTTTTCAAACTTTTAAACGCGTTTCAAAAATAACGCGTGACCACCATGGAGGCGGCGGTGTGCGTGATGCCATCACTCGTGGCCGGACGTCCATCACGGACCGCCCCGCCTGGCCTAAGAAAAAGAATACAAATATATATCGTGTTTTTTACAACAAAATATATATTGATATGAATTTTATAATAACTCGCTTAAAAAAAGTTGGAGCCGATTAAACGAGCAAAAAGTTAAGTTAGTGAAAGATTTCGATTCCCAAAGGCAAATAATACAGATCTTGAGGAAAGCAACCACCTTCACATGCAATGTATCTTATTCATCAGTCCCTAGTTTTAATTTTATTTTATTTTTTTAGTGAATTACAGGTTTTGTCATTTATTTATATAGCAAATTTCAGGTAGTGTCATTTGTCTTTAAAATTAACAAGTATTACACTTAATGTTTTAAAATACTAAACGTTATACCCTTTAGGCATAACCTAGTTTATTTTAGGGTGAGGGTATTGACACACCCCTACTTTTTGAGTGCACACCCCCCCCCCAAAGGTGGCATATAGAGCAATAAGGGGAGTATATAGTGTGAAAGCAATTAATGTGCCAGAAAAAGAGTTTTGATAAGCCTCTCATTGTCCTATGAGAGGCGTATAAGGTTGTGGTAGTTGGAGCATTAAACCCTATACGCCTCTCATTGAGCAATGAGAGGCTTATCGGCACGACTTTTGATGAATTTAAGGTATAATTACTGACATGAAAGGAGTTCAGTCTGAAAAAGCGTGAAAGTGACCCATATGACCCTTATCGACCTATACGACCCTTATCGAGCAAAAATGTTTGTTTACCCAAGCATACGGGATTTATGGCTTTCAAAATTTTTCAAACTCACAAAATTCCGACTGAACTCCTAAAGATTCTTAACTAAAAAATTTGGTTGAGACCGTGAAGCATAAAGATGTCGTTTTGGGACATTGGTAATATTTTTGGCGAAGATTCGAACCAGTCGTACGTCTCCGAAAGCGTTTGGTTATCCGACGTTGATCGAGGTGAAGAGGAGGTTGTGTCTGTGCCTCGTTGTGATGACGGGGGTGTGCAACCCACGTTACCTGACTTGAACCAGGTGTTTGTAGATGAGGGGGAACCATCTTACATTGCCCAAAGTTATCCGCGACATGAATACGGGACTTACCATTCGTATACGGAAAACAAACACAAGTTAGAGTATGAGGAATGTGCTAAGGAGTATGAGAAAAATGATAACGAAGTCGAAGAAGGTGCTAACGACTTTGAGGAAAATGATAACGAAGTCGAGGAATGTGCTAAGGACTTTGAGGAAAATGATAACGAAATCGAGGAAGGTGTAATGCACTTTGAGGAGGGTGTTGACGACGACGAACCTGCTAACGAGGAAGGTGTTCACGACGACGAGCGTGCTAACGAGGAAGGTGCTAATGACGAGAAAAAAAACAAAAAAGGTATGACATAACCGTCAATTACGTGTTATTCGTGTTACATAATGTTGATATAATTTTAGAGTGAATAAAATGATTTTGTATACGTGTTATTCGTATGTATATAATTTTTATTAGGTTGGAGAAATCTAGAAAATGTTTGACCCGTCCCGACCTTAACCCGAACCCGACCTGAAATTGTGTCATACATATTAACCCGATTTCGTTATCATTTTGGTGAAATATTATATATGTTCTGGTGAAATATTTTGTTAAAAATAGATTACTTAGGCTTGTAAATGAACCGAACGAACACGAACGAGGCATGTATACTGATTAAAAATAGAAAATGTATGACACGAAATTTTATACAAACCCTAAAATGTGTCATACATATTAACCAGAACCCGATGTTGAACCCGAGTTTTTTTATTGTTTTTTCGACAAATTAATATATTAATTTCATTTATGTAGATTTCTAATGAACCTTTTTTTTTTGAGGTATTTGGGTCACTTGAAGAATTGGGTATACAAAAGAGACGTTGCGAAAGGTTACGTCATTGTCACCCAACGAACGAGGAAAAAAGGCGAAGGTGCGTCAGCAAGGACAGTGAAGATATGGTTGCAATGCGATCGTGGCGGCGAACCCAAAAGTAAAGCATCCGTTCGGCGTTCCGGTAGCAAAAAGGTTGGCTGTCCTTTTAGTCTGATAGGGAAACTAGACTCAAGTAGTGGTAGTTGGAGCCTTGTGGAGAAGAAAAACATTCACAACCATGAGCCTGCTGAATTTCTCGAGGGCCACGCGTTTTCTAGAAGGCTGACCCCGGACGAAGAATCACTGGTGGAGAGACTTTATCTGCAAAACATGGAGCCTACAAATATACATTTAACCATAAGAAATCAGTACCCACATAGCGTGTGCATTCTACAAGATGTACAAAACATGATTAAAAAGATTAAACGAAAAATGTACGACGATCGAACTCCAATGCAGATATTGGAGAGCATGTTTCAAGAAGAAAGGTACGTTTATTTCACCAGAGTGAATCCCTCCACAAACGCGGTCGAGGAGGTTTTTTTCGTTCATCCGGACTCGTACAACATGTGGCGTGCATTCCCACATGTGTTGATGATTGATGCTACCTACAAGACGAATGAGTATAAGCTTCCGTTTATTCAAGTTGTGGGTGTGACATCGACACACAAGTCTTTTTGTGTGGCTCATGCGTTTGTCTCTAAAGAAAAAAAAAGATAACTTCTTATGGGTCCTAGAGAAGCTCAAAGAATTGTTGGTAGATTGCATGGAGCCACGTGTAATTGTAACAGATAGGGATCAAGCTTTGATGAATGCTTGCGATAAAGTATTCCCAAAAACTTCCAAATTGCTATGTAGGTGACACATCTCACAGAATATTCTAAAACACTGTCGGACAAAATTTACGGATGAAAACTGGAAAATATTCAAGCTTTCTTGGTCTCGACTGTGTAATTCTCCCACTCCGACGATATACAATTATAACTTTCAGCGGCTTTTCACGCGACTGGTTAACGACGAACGATCATGTACATATTATATTAGTTTACATACATTCATCCATACATATAAACATACAAACATTACAAATCATTGTATTTAATTTTTTTTCCAGATGTTCTGGATTATTTGTATGATGTGTGGCGGAAAGATTATAAAGAAAAGTTCGTTTCAGCTTGGACTAACACAGTCCCCAATTTTGGTCAACATACAACCAACAGAGTTGAAAGCCAGCATTCTAAGTTTAAGAGATACATTAAAGGGCCAAACAACTCGCTCCATAGACTTGTGTGTCTTGTTGGCAAAGTTGTAGAGTCACAAAAGATACAAATAAAACTTAGTTTTCAGGAGAGCAGGTCCGTGCAAATGGGGTACCACAGATTTCCATTTTTTGACAACCTACGCGGTAATGTTTCCCAAAAAGCCTTAGAGTTATTGGTTGTCGAGAGGAAGAAGCTACATTCGTTGAGGGCAGAAGGGGGGACTTGTGGCCACCAGGTTTCTACGGGTTGTGGGTTGCCATGTGCTTGTCAGATGGAGTGGTGGGAAAATACAGGTAACATAACAACTATAACATATGCTTTGATCCATAGAATATAATCATCATTATACTTCATGTTTTAACAATGATTCTTGGAAAACTGGTTGCAAAATTCCATTTGCCGCGATAGATAAATTCTGGACAAAACTTATTTTTTCGACAGAAAAACTTAATCAAGACGAGTGTAATATTCAGGCGGAAATGGATAAACTCACACAGCAACTACATACGCAGCCACCTCTAGTGTTAAAAAGTATGTTGTCGAAGATGAAAGCGGTGTTGAATCCAAGTATGACTGACCATCAACCGCCTGAGGTACAACAAGATACCCGAGGCCGCCCAACTACGAAAGCAAAACAACAAAAGAATGAAGACCTTGCGAGACGTAAAGATAAACAACCCGAATCACAGAGGAACGACTACACTCAAAAGCCAAATGTGCGACGTGGTCGTTCAAAGAAAAGCAAAGAAGAAAAAAATACACTTCCGATTATAGATAAAGACTTTCCACTGTTGGCCGGGCACATGTACATACGTATATACATACATATATTTAGAATTCTTTTTCAATTTTTTATTTTTTAATATTTTTTAGTTTTTTATTTTTTTTGCCAATTATAGGTACAAAAACATGATCGAGCGTTTTAAGGATTGACTTCCATCTAGCTATCGGAGATACATAACACATATCGAAGATGCCCAGCCAGACGGTAACTGTGGGTTTCGATCCATAGCTATGGGTTTGGGGTATGACCAGAAACAGTGGAAGTGGGTCCACCAAGAGCTACTCGACGAGATGTTCATTAACAAAAAGCGTTGGGGGCATATACTCGAATCATTGGACAAGGGATGTTACGAAAATGTGTATCGATCGATAAATTGGTTAAATGTTGAACCTGCATCTATGGCATACTGGATGTGGTTGCCTTACACAGGGTTGTTGGTGGCTCAAAAATTTGGGGTGATTGTTCAACATTTAAGCAACGGTGTTTGTCAAACTTACTTCCCGATGTTCGATGGACCGCAGGTTTACCCGAACCATTCCATTTTAACGATTGCGTATGTCGAAGATAGCCATTTCATCATGGTTAAGTTAGCGGATGATAGCCCGATGCCAGTACCAAATGGACTTTGGAATATATACCGAAGTATGGAAGCTATGGAATGGGAGACAATGTACATGTCTCGTATTGCACAGGGTAGGGCGTTACTACGTAGTAATAGAACTCGACAAAAAGAAGTTATTGACTTGTGTTAGGTGTAGCATCCGTGAAACATAGTGTACGCAACGAACTTATTAATGTTTCTCTTTATTATAATTTAAATATATTGTAACATCCGTCAAATATAGTGTACGCAACAATTTTTTTATAATTTTTTTTAATTAAAGTGCTTCATATAAAAGAAAAGAGTACAAAATAAAAGAAAACTATTGTTTTAAAGGGATTTAAAATTGTTGACTCAAACTAAAAATGAAATCTGTTTTTTTAATAAAAGGAATTAATTTTAATATAACTAAATGAATAATAGAAAATGTCAAATAAAAAAGGGAGGGGTCCTTCTGTATCGGACCGGCCTCCCCCGGGATTCGAACTCGCACATTTCGCATAGAACACACAAGCCTTAACCAGTTTATCCTCCTGTACAGGAGCTGATAAATTTGTTACAGTATATCCTTTATACACTTCATACGCTTTAAACCCAACAACTCCTATAAGGTGCTCATTGAACCATACGGCTCTCATTGAACACAAACACTTTCCCAACTTCAATAAAGGGGTAAACTAGATCTAAAATTTGAAAACTCATACACTAAAACACCAAGAACACACACACAAACGCTCTGGACCACACGATTTTCACAAGACAAACTCTAGACCACACGATGAAGGTTAGTTTGTATTCCAAATTTTTTGCTTAATCTTCAACCTTTTTTTATTTTTTGGTTTTATTTCCGCCGTTTGTGGTGGTGTTGGGTTTGATGGTGGTGTTGGGTTTGATGGTGGTGTTGGGATTGACGGCGGTGGGGGATTGGTGGTGGTGGGGGATTGACGGCGGTGGGGGATTGACTGTGGTGGGGAATGACGGCGGTGGTGATTGACGGCAGTGGTGGTGGTAGTGGTGGTGGTGGTGGTGGTTGTGGTGGTGGTGGTTGTGGTGGTGCTGGTGCTGGTTGTGGTGGTGGTGGTTGTGGTGGTGGGGATTGACGGCTGTGGTGGTGGTTAGGCTGGTGTGGTGGTGGCTGTGGTGGTGGTGGTTGTTGTTGTGGTGGTGGTTAGGCGGGTGTGGTGGTGGTAGTGGTGGTGGTGGTTAGGCGGGTGTGGTGGTGGTAGTGGTGGTGGTGTTGGTGGTGGTTAGGCGGGTGTGGTGGTGGCTGTGGTGGTAGTGGTGGTGGTGGTGGTGGTTAGGCGGGTGTGGTGATGGTGGTGGTAGCGTAACCCTACCCGACCCCCGGCCCGACACGTTTGTCGGGTCTAGACTTATATCATCGTTTTTTTTAAATGTGCATATGTTATTTTTATTATTATATTTATTATTTTTAATAATATATTTTCAGATGTTGGGTCTAATGCTATAATTGTATGTTTTATTAACAGGATATCGAAAGTCGGTGTTTTGACGGTGGTGGTAGCGTAATCCTTATGGAGAAGTACACTGCGTTCATATTTCAGATTCAAACGCTTAACTGCGTTCGTATTCCAGATTCATGCACCGGAACGTCCACCAACGACAATGCTTCTGCACCCACAATCTGTGACGGTGGAAGTAGATATTTACCGGTGACTGTGAGGGTGAACTGGAATGTTCTTCCACCTCCACTAACGACAATGCTTCTGCGTCAGCAACCTCGAGGGAGAACTCCTTCTGTATGGATTGGTTCTTCATGCTGTGGAACCGGTTACTGAGAATTCTTCAGCAACAACGAGGGAGCGCCAGATCAGGTCGGAGGTTCTTCATGTGGTAATGGGGAAGCGGAAAGCACGTTTACCGTGGAACGCGTCCTTAAACTTGATAGCAACAATATGGTGACCGAATAGAGATCTGAATAACCGATACAGTTTGCAAGAATTTAAGAATATGTAACAGTTAGCGATTTAGGGTTTAAGGTTTAGGGTTTAGTCGTTACGTTTTGTATTAAAATGACATGTTTTATGTATTAATATAAAACGATGTTTCGTGTATTTATTGCGTTATGGTTAATAAATAACAAGTGAAAAATAATTAAAGACATAATAATAATTGATAAATAAAAATTTTGACATTTTATAATACACAAAATTCATTTCATAAAATATCGTCATGGGTCAAAGACCGTACCCGACCCCCGGCCCGACCCGTTTGCCGGGACCAGATATAACATCGTTTTTTTTAAATGTGCATATGTTTTATTATTATTATTATTATTTGTTACAATTATTATTATTATTATTATTTATTACTATTATTATTATTACTATTATTATTATTAATATTATTATTATTACTATTATTATTATTATTGCTAAGTTAACGGGATGATTGTCCGATGTCGGTACGAAATGGACTTTGAAATACCTCACCGACGTATAGAAGCTATGAATGGGTGACAATGTACATGTATCGTATTACACAGGGTAGAGCGTTAGTAGATAGTAATAGAACTTCACGAAATTTTTTTTGTTAAATTGGCAAAGGTGTAACATCCGTGAAATATAGTGTATGCAACAATTTAAAAAAAATATATTAATTAGGGTGTTTTATAACATAAAAAACCCTTAATTACCACATAAAATTGTTAAAAAAATTAATTTCATATGAGTCGTATAGGGCAATGAGACCCATATACAACTCCTATAAGGTGCTCATTGATTAATAAGCCTCCCATGGTTGACACCTTATGAGTGTCTCATTGACCATGGGAGGCTTATTGATCAATGAGCACCTTATAGGAGTTGTATATGGGTCTCATTACCTTATACGACTCGTATGAAATTAATCTTTTTAACAATTTTATGTGGTAATTAAGGGTTTTTATGTTATAAAACACCCTAATTAATAATTTTTTTTTAAATTGTTGCATACACTATATTTCACGGATGTTACACCGTTGCCAAGTTAACAAATTCTTTTTCGTGAAGTTCTATTACTATCTACTAACGCCCTACCCTGTGTAATACGATACATCTACTAACACCTTTGCCAAGTTAACAAATATTTTTTCGTGAAATTCTTTAATGTTTTTATATTATTAGTTATTATTATTTTATTATTATTTATTATTATTATTATTATTATTGTTGTTGTTATCATTATTATTTATTGTTATTATTATTATTTATTATTTATTGTTGTTATTATTATTATTATTTATTATTTATTGTTGTTATTGTTATTATTTATTGTTGTTATTTATTATTGTTATTGTTATTGTTTATTATTATTATTATTGTTATTATTTATTATTGTTATTATTATTTATTATTATTATTATTATTATTGTTATTATTATTATTATTGTTATTATTTATTATTATTATTTATTAGTTATTATTATTATTATTGTTATTATTATTATTATTATTTATTATTATTATTGTTGTTATTATTTATTATTATTATTATTGTTATTATTATTGTTTGTTATTATTATTATTGTTATTATTATTATTATTGTTATTATTATTGTTTATTATTATTATTATTGTTATTATTATTATTATTATTTATTATTGTTATTATTATTATTATTGTTATTATTTATTATTATTATTATTATTATTATTGTTATTATTATTATTATTGTTATTATTTATTATTGTTATTATTTATTATTGTTATTATTTATACAAAATAAAAGAAAACTATTGTTTTAAAGGGATTTAAAATTGTTGACTCAAACTAAAAATGAAATCTGTTTTTTTTAATAAAAGGAATTAATTTTAATATAAATAAATGAATAATAAAAAATCTCAAATAAAAAAGGGAGGGGTCCTTCTATACAGGAGCTGATAAATTGGTTATTTTATATCCTTTATACACTTCATACGCTTTAACAACAACTCCTATACGCCCCTTATTGCCCTATACGCCCCTCATTGATTCAAAAACTACTTTTCAGGTTTGACCAAATAGAGAATAGATCTAAAACTTTTTAACCCCACACACTAAAACACCAAGAAACACACACTGTCTCTCTCGTATAGCTCGACTTAGAACGTATCAACCTATACGGTCCATATTTTCATAAAAGGTTAGTGTATTATTTCATCTTTCCTTTGTTTATTTTGTTTTTTTTTAAATTATGGCCGGTGGTGTTGGGTTTGACGGTAGTGTTGGTGTTGGGTTTAACGGCGGTGGGGGATTGACGGCGGTGTTGGGTTTGACGGTGGTGGGGGATTGACGGCGGTGGGGGTTTGACGGTGGCGGTGGTAGTTATTGACGGCTGTGGTGGTGGTTAGGTGGCTGTGGTGGTGGTGGGGGTTTGACGGTGGTGGTGGTGGTTATTGACGGCTGTGGTAGTGGTTAGGCGGGTGTGGTGGTGGCTGTGGTGGTGGTTAGGCGGCTGTGGTGGTGGTGGTTGTTGTGGTGGCTGTGGTGGTGGTTGTGGTGGTGGTGGTTGTGGTGGTGGTGGTTGTTGTGGTGGTGGTTGTTGTGGTGGTGGTGGTGGTTGTGGTGGTGGTGGTTTGTCGATTATTTAGATATTAATTTGTTAGAAATTTGTTACAAGTTTATAAAAATTGTAAAAAGTTTATAATATGACACGTATTATATATTAATTTTTGCAGATATGTCGTCAGACGAGGAGGAGTTTGGTGCGGCACAGGTGCCTGGATTCGATGAGATGGCCGGGGGTGATTGTTTGGGTATTCCCTATATGGACTAACCGAACAATTCTAGGGAGTATAAACGTTTTAACAGGTTGCGACAAATGAAGGTGGGTCGGCAGAGGGCGTTGTCATGGGAGGCTTTACGGGAGGTCGGGGAGGAGGAGAGAGCCCGGGGTTTGATCAGGGAGAATTCCCCGTGGGTTCGCATGTTTTCGGTGGCGGCTGTGCCGTCTTATATCTTATACAGTTATTATCAAAAATCTCATAAAAAATTGAAGTTTATGAAGAAATTAAAGTATTTGAGAAACCTTCCATCGTATTATCATCAAAATTTAAGAATATAATTTTAAAAAATAAATTTACACCTTTAAGAAATTTAGTGGGTTTTTATGAGATTTTTTATGATATGGAGATTTTTTTTTACTATTTTTTTTGTAAAAATCGCTATATTTCGTTTATAATAAAAAAAAATTCAAATTTTTTTTTCGAGTCAAAATTATCCATGCACATGTGCATTTGTATCATTTCTTTGACAAATTCCGTAATTCATTATAAATATTAGACAATTGCACTTTCATTTACACTACCACGTGTAATACACTACTTTTTACGTTAACAATATTAGAAATGCACATGTGCATCTATATGTATCAACATGAAATAAGGTGTGTTGGTACACTACTTTCTCTTTCATCTATCATTCCATCCATAATACACAAACATGCACATGTGCATTTTTTGTCATTTCTTTGACAAATTCCGTAATTCATTACAACTATTAGACAATTGCACTTTCATTTACACTACCATGTGTAATACAATACTTTTTACATTACCAATATTAGAAATGCACATGTGCATCTATATGTATCAACATGAAATAAGGTGTTTTGGTACATTATTTTGAATACACTTTCCCTTTCATCTATCATACCATCCATAATAAACTACCATTACCTCCTACCATCCATAATACAATGTCATTACCTCCTACCATTCATAATACAACACTATTACCAATATTTTCACTTTATTACATGTATGTAAACACCATTTATATCATCCAATCAACATATTACATCACAAATTGACAACTATAACCAAACTATCAACCACTAGATATTTGGAAGGTTTCTCAAATACTTAACAAATTACAGTTTCTATATATATTTTTAAACATCATTTATTAATTTTATTTTTTCAATCAACTCATGTTAAATACAAACACTAATTAATCATCCTAACTATTTTAAAAATAAATAAAATATATTAAAGCAAAACCAAAGATCTACTTGTTACCAGTATCAGTTTACAAATGAAATACAACTTTCGAATAACTCAAAACCCTTTGCCTTCAAAAGAAATAAAAAATCAAATAACTCAAAACCCTATGCCTTCAAAAGAAATAAAAAAAATAAAAAAGTCAAAAACCCTCAAAAACCTATATGTCAAAAACTTAAAATGCTTTATGAAAGTAGAGTTAAATGCCTTTGGTTTGGGCTATTTTGCCAGTTTAGTCCAAAGGTTTCATTTTTAACCTGTGGGTCCAAAAATGTTTCACAATTGCCATTTTAGTCCACTGGGTTGACTTCATCCAGTTTTTCTGTTAACGAGAAGGCCAATTCGGTCATTTTGTATGTAATTCTGTTAACTAAAAGGGCAATTCAGTCATATAAAATGACCGAATTGGCCTTCTCGTTAACAGAAAAAATGGATGAAGTCAACCCAGTAGACTAAAATGGCAACTGTGAAACCTTTTTGGACCCACAGGTTAAAAATGAAACATTTGGACTAAACTAGCAAAATGACCCAAACCACAGGGACTAAAATGACATTTAACTCATGAAAGTATAAAACATTTTATATCTTAAAATTTGCTTTTTATATATTTCTTATTTCATTATTTTTTTCTTTTGGGATTATTATTTTAGTTGTAGTGAATATAAAAAAATCTATAATCAGTTGGTTAAAAAAATAAAAATAAACCAGAAAGAAAATATATTAGGTTAGTTAAACAAAGAGAAAATAAAAATCTAAACTGTTAATTGAAAAATAATAAAACTAAACATATCTGATAAATATTCTTAAAACTATATCATTTTAATAAATAATTTAACCTAACGCTATTTTAAAAGTATCTCAAGGAAATTTTCTACGTAAATATACAATCACATAACGTCACTTGAACCAATTTGTGTTCTATTTCTATGTTTTATGTAACAATAGTAAGCAAATATGAAAATTGTTCCAGAACTATACACCATTCTACAGGTTTAATATTTTAGCTGATTACTTCATATCTAACATACGGAAGTAAAGCCTAGTAACGAAATAGCAATACATTAGTGACGAAAAAAAAATGACGAAAGAAATACATTAGTGGTCCATTAAAAATAAAGTGTATCTAATTTTAGAGCTTGTTGGATTGAGGATGATCGACACAACCTTTCAATGGTGTAGTAAATCCTCAATATTAAGCCATATTTTTTAACATTTTTTTGAACCGAATAGGATCAATTATTTTACATATTCTGAAAAGTTCATTATAGATGCGTTAGAAAGTTAAATAAATTTACGAATAAATTGCAAAACCAGCAACTCTAAAAAAAGGGGAAAAAACTAATGCCCTATTGCAGAATTTAGATGTTATTTTTCTGAGAAAAGGTGTGCGATCCCATACAAGAGAAGAAGTGTGTGTGAAGGATAAGAGAAGTGGTGACATTTTCATAAATACAAGGTTAAAAAATAAGAGTAAACTGTCATTTTGGTCCATGTGGTTTAGACACTTTTGCCATTTTAGTCCAAATCTCAAACTTTTTAAATCTGGGTCCCTGTAGTTTCACTTTTAATGCAATTTTAGTCCAAAATCCAAAACCCCCATATTTTGACTGTTGAAAGCAGATTGTTTTGTCCTTTTGTGCAAGGGCATTTTGGTCATTCTGATTTACTCTTCTAATAAATTAAAACAAAATTAATTATATATTATATAATATATATATATAACTCTCTCTCTCTCACTAAAACACAGATACACTCTCTCTCTCATCTTTCTCATTTCATAACAAAACCCTAACCCCATTGTTCTTCTCTGCAAACCACATCCACCACACCCTCTGCCACTCTCTCTCGACTCTCGACTGAGCCCCGGCGACTTGAGCAGAATCCTGCCGGCCGGCGGCCGTTCTTGTGCCGACGGGAACCCACAACCACCTCTCCATACACACCCACACCCCTCCTTCTCCGATAACCACACACCCACACCCAAATCAGACCGGTAGCGGTGGCACGGTAACGAAATCAGAGGAGAGAGAGAGAGAGAGAGAGAGAGAGACGGAAGAGAGAGAACCGGCAGAGCCTGTGTCGTCTCTGACGACCGTGGAGTTACAGGTGATGGTGTCGCTGATGATGACGACGGCAATCGCCGTCCGGCGACGACTCCGGCGGCTGAAACCCAAGTCAGTCCGGTAAGCATTTCAACCCGTCATCTCATTCTCTTTTCTTTAAGATCTGTGAAGATCTATCTATTTTCTTTGGCCCGTTGTGGTTGACGTTTCAGGTGAAGGAGGTGGTGGTTCTCCGAAAAATTGGTGGTGATCGAAGGCAGGAAGCAGAACCACGCCGGCCAGCGACAGTGTGATTGTGGGTGTTTATGGAAGATGGAGTTTGGGTGTTGTGGATGAGGAGATGTGATCAATCTATTGGCCGTAGATTCGGAAGATTCAGAAGATGGAGTTTGGGTGTTGTGGATGAGGAGATGGGATCATTCGTCGGTGGTGATTGTAGGTGTTTATGCACAGCTCCGTGTTGTTCAACAGTTCCAAAGATTCAGAAGCCGTCGTCGGTGGTGTTTATGGGTGTTTATGGAAGATTCAGAGTCTGTGTTGTTCAATTGTTCCGTCGACGGTAAGTGGCCGGAGGTGGTGATGAGGATGTGTGTTTTAGAGAGAGAGAGAGAGAGAGTATGTGTGTTTTAGAGAGAGAGAGAGAGTTATATATATTATATAATTTATAACTAATTTTGTTTTAATTTATTAGAATTATTAAAATAGTTTTTTTTTAAATATTAAAATCAGAATGACCAAAATGCCCTTGCACAAAAGGACAAAACAATCAGCTTTCAACAGTCAAAATAGGGGGGTTTTGGATTTTGGACTAAAATGGCAATAAAAGTGAAACCACAGGGACCCAGATTTAAAAAGTTTGAGATTTGGACTAAAATGGCAAAAATGCCTAAACCACAGCCCACAGGGACCAAAATGGCAGTTTACTCAAAAAATAAATATCAAAAAAGTATTCCGGTCTTTTCTCATTTAAACTTATTTTTCCTTTAATTTTCAAACGACTATAATCTTTTTATACGCTAATATTAAAAAAATACACCGTATTAACGAGCATTTCAGTATCTTTAATTTGAGTAGCCTATTGCTGTAGTTTTCTTAAAAAAATTATAGAATTTGAATATCCATTATTTGATTTTGAATACCCATTACATGATTACATGATTTTGAATACCCAGTATGTGACTACGTGATTTTGAATACCCATTACATGATAACGTGATTTCATTATAGCATTTTATGTGAAACCCCACTAAGTAAGTGATTACATAATTACGTAACAATAGTTGATTATTTATTATTACGTGACTAAGTGATTTTAAACACTCATCTCGTGATTACGTGATTACGTGATTTCATTATAGTATTTATATGAAACCCCACTAAGTGATTAGGTAAAAACAAAACATGCAATACATAATATTTTGAGTAAATTACACAGATGGACTCTATGATTTATAGCTAGTTTCACCTTTATGTACTAACTTTTTTTTAACAGATTTAGGTTTTATGCTTTCAATTTTGTAACACCTTTGGGTACTAATATCAAAATTAGTTAATTTTATCAATATAATGACTAAAATACCATTCCATTTTCTTTTAATTTTATCAATGTAACACCTTCAGGTATTAACACCTAATTTTATTTAAGTTTAAATCAAGAGTTAATTACACAAATGGGTCCTGTGGTTTATACCTAGTTTCGCCTTTGGGTACTAATTTTTTTTAACATGTTTAGGTTTTATGGTTTCAATTTTGTAACACCTTTGGGTACTAACACCAAAATTAGTTAATTAATGACTAAAATACCCTTGTAATTTTTTTAAGTTTATCAATGTAACACATTTGGGTACTAACACCTAATTTTATTTAAGTTTAAATCAATTTTACAAAATCTATTTATTTTTTATTTTCATATTTTTATTATATCTCTTAATTAACATAAAATCTATTTTTTTATTTTCATATTTTTATTAAATTTCTTATTTAACATAAAATCTACTTGTTACACCAGTATTTTTTTAAATAGATTTTTTAAATAAAATCTACTAGCTATATAGTTTTATGTAAATTAAATTTCTTACTCGTTTTAAATAATGTAAATCTTACTTGTTTTCAATTTTGGATAGATATGATTGATAATAATAAATATCTTTCATGTAAAAAAAATTAAGCCTTTTTTTAACTCGTTTTTTTGTTCATTTACATTTTACTATTTTAGAAAGATTTTTAATTTACATAAAACTATACAGCTAGGTATTTTAGATAAAATTATATAGCTAGGTATTTTAGATAAAACTAAAAAAAATTAAGCCTTTTTTTTTAACTCGTTTTTTTAGTAAAAAAATATTTAATTTACATAAAACTATATATGTAGTAGATTTTACTGGTGTAACAAGTAGATTTTATGTAAATTAAATATCTTTCTAAAATAGTAAAATGTAAATGAACAAAAAAACGAGTTAAAAAAAGGCTTAATTTTTTTACATGAAAGATATTTATTATTATCAGTCATATCTATCCAAAATTGAAAACGAGTAAGGTTTACATTATTTAAAATGAGTAAGAAATTTAATTTACATAAAACTATATAGCTAGTAGATTTTATTTAAAAAATCTATTTAAAAAAAATACTGGTGTAACAAGTAGATTTTATGTTAAATAAGAAATTTTATAAAAATATGAAAATAAAAAAATAAATAGATTTTATATTAATTATGAGATATAATAAAAAGATGAAAATAAAAAAATAAATAGATTTTGTAAAATTGATTTAAACTTAAATAAAATTAGGTGTTAGTACCCAAATGTGTTAAATTGATAAACTTAAAAAAATGCAAGGGTATTTTAGTCATTAATTAACTAATTTTGGTGTTAGTACCCAAAAGTTTTACAAAATTGAAAGCATAAAACCTAAACCTGTTATAAAAAAAAGTTAGTACCTAAAGGCGAAACTAGATATAAACTCTAAAATCAATTTTACAGAATCAATTATTTTTATTTTCATAATTTTATTATATCTCTTAATTAACATAAAATCTATTTATTTTTTTTATTTTCATCTTTTTATTAAATTTCTTATTTAACATAAAATCTACTAGTTACACCAGTATTTTTTTTTTCATTTACATTTCACTATTTTAGAACTTATACAATTTCTATATTTATTATATTGATCACTGAGATATAAATTATTTTAAATTATTCTCTTATTAATTAAATATATATGTCACCATAAGCAAACCAGAGCTCTTCAGAATTAGGCATCTTGCATCAATGGAGTTCGAGCGTGGGTATCGACCCTATTAATGGAAGTTCGCGACATATTTTGAGAGCTTCACATATAATATGTCCATATATACCCACCTGAAATTAAAATACTAAAAAAATATCACGTTAATTAAAAAAAATAGAAACTGTATAAGTTCTAAAACAGTAAAATGTAAATGAACAAAAAAAATACTGGTGTAACTAGTAGATTTTATGTTAAATAAGAAATTTAATAAAAAGATGAAAATAAAAAAAATAAATAGATTTTATGTTAATTAGAGATATAATAAAAAGCTGAAAATAAAAAAATAAATAGATTTTGTAAAATTGATTTAAACTTATATAAAATAAGGTGTCAGTACCCAAAAGTGTTACATTGATAAAATTAAAAAAATGAAAGGGTATTTTAGTCATTATATTGATAAAATTAACTAATTTTGGTGTTAATACCCAAAGGTGTTACAAAATGAAAACCATAAAATCTATACCTGTTAAAAAAAGTTAGTACCCAAAGATGAAACTAGCTATAAACCATATGGGTCATCTGTGTAATTAACTCTAATATTTTACATGGAATACCTGATATTTCATTCTAATCACGTATTAATGATAAATTATATACAAAACATTAGCCAAATCAACCTATAATAACCATATAATGTGTATTCACGTAATAAGCACAAGCACAAGCACGCAATGAAGCATAAGCAATCAAGTTCCTATTATGGAATGAGTATTCATGTAATAAGCATAATTATAATAACATTAGTTATAACAAATTATACTGAATGTGTAATCACGTAATGAAATTATATTGAATGTATAATCACATAATTATGTTGAATGGGTATTCAAAATCTCATAGTCATGTACTGGTTATTCAAAATCATGTAATCATGTAATGGATATTCAAAAACCTTTAGATTTTTTTAAGAAAACTATAACAATAGGCTGCTCCAATCAAAGAGAATGAAATGCTCGTTAATACATTGTATTATATATTATAAATTTGTAACACAAATAGGCATTGCCTGGTTGTACATTAAGCTTAAGATGTGTTTCATGCTATAGGTTCTTGTAAGTTATGTTTCTTTATTTGTAAGCTTACAAACCGTGTGTTTCCACCTTTATTAGAACTGTCCACCCACGTGTCCCACTACCTCTGATATACCATCTCGGCATCTCGACACTGTCACTAACCCAGCAGCTGCCGCTTGAAACTCCTCTCGACTAAAGTCGCCAATCAACGCCTAATCGGAGTGTTAGGAATTGAATGGTGGAGCCGGTTCCGTTGACAGTGTGACAACCGGCTATTTTTGAGTTCGTACCGTACTAGTGTGACACATGTTATGAATAAATAAAGGCAGTATTTTATTAAATAGTATGTTATTATGTGGTATTTGATGTGTTAGAAAATCTAAACGTTGATAAAAATTATGTTGGCAATAATAAGATAAACCTTATCACGTAAAGAACAAAATGCGAAACGAATGTCGGTGACCGCCCGGATAATGTTAAAATCCTAAAAATATTCCGATATGATTAAAATTCTATTTATAATCATATTCGTGAAATAAAATTAATTAAAACATTTAAAAACGTTATTTTTCGAGTTAAAGCGCATACTGTGCAATACGGCGCTTATACCGCAAAATATAGACAACGCAGCCGGTCTAGACAAATAAAAAAATATTCAGTAATATTATGGCGATTTTATTTTTATAGAGTGATAAAAATAATTTTAAACGCAATTTAAACGCGAAATAAAATACCCGGTAGTCAGTTAAATATATGTTTTAACTAGATATATATATATATAGGGTAAGGTTCATGCGAGAACCACCCTTATTGCGAGAACCGCGAGAACCAATGTGAACACAAAAATAAATCGAAAAAAAATCAAAAAAGCACTCAAAATTTTTTTTTAATATTTTTTTTTTGAAAAAAATCGCTATATTTTGTTACCATAAAAAAAAACTTTTTTTTTTCGAGTAACAATTATCCATGCACATGTGCATATGTGTCATTACGTCGACAAATTCAGTAATACGTTATCAGGAATAGATAATTGCACTTTAATTTACAATACAATTCGAAATACAATACTTTTTACATTACCAATATTCAAAATGCACATGTGCATCGTTAGGTATAACCATAATATAACGTGTTTTGGTACAAAAAGTTTGTGATTTTGAATGGAGAAGTAGGCCAATATACATGTTTTTTGGTTAGTTATATCTAGTGGTTGATGGTTTGGTTATAGTTGTCAATTTATGATGTAATATGTTGATTGGATGGTATAAATGGTGTTTACATACATGTAATAAAGTGAAAATATTGGTAATGGTATTGTATTATGAATGGTAGGAGGTAATGGCATTGTATTATGGATGATAGGAGGTAATGGTAGTGTATTATGGATGGTATGATAGATGAAAGGGAAAGTGTATTCAAAATAGTGTACCAAAACCCCTTATTTCATGTTGATACATATAGATGCACATGTGCATTTCTAATATTGGTAATGTAAAAAGTATTGTATTACACATGGTAGTGTAAATGAAAGTTCAATTGTCTAATAGTTGTAATGAATTACGAAATTTGTCAAAGAAATAACAAAAAATGCACATGTGCATGTTTGTGTATTATGGATGGAATGATAGATGAAAGAGAAAGTAGTGTACCAACACACCTTATTTTATGTTGATACATATAGATGCACATGTGCATTTCTAATATTGTTAACGTAAAAAGTAGTGTATTACACGTGGTAGTGTAAATGAAAGTGCAATTGTCTAATATTTGTAATGAATTACGGAATTTGTCAAAGAAATGATACAAATGCACATGTGCATGGATAAATGTGACTCGAAAAAAAAAAAAATTTTTGAATTTTTTTTATTGTAAACGAAATATAGCGATTTTTACAAAAAAAAAATAGTAAAAAAAATTTGGGTGTTTTTTAGATTTTTTTTTAGGTATTACTGTTTGTGTTCACACTGGTTCTCGCGGTTCTCGCAATAAAGGGTGGTTCCTAACGGATCCTTCTCCTATATATATAATATATATATATATATATATATATATATATATATATATATATATATATATATATATATATATATATATATATATATATATATATTATATGTGTGCATATGAAATGTGCGAGGTGGGTGACATGTGTCGACCAAGAGATCTTCAATCTTGCCACCTTTTCTAGTTTCATGCCAAGTGTTGATTGAAATTATGTTGGTCCAATCAAAATTCACCTACACATGCATAACTTTTTCCAAGATTGATTTAAATCACAAATTCTTTCATTTCTTACCAAAGAAACCGTATAAACACCTTTACAACCACATTTTCAATTTTTAAACCTTATTCATGAAGATTAAGTTCATTCCAAGTGATTTCCATGTTAGTATGAAGAATCAAAAGGTGTTTTCACATGATTTCGAAGAAGAACAAGCTCCATATCATCAAAAATCTCATAAAAACCCACTAAATTTCTTAAAGGTATAAATTTATTTTTTAAAATTATATTCTTAAATTTTGATGATAATACGATGGAAGGTTTCTCAAATACTTGAATTTCTTCATAAACTTGAAAATACTAAACAAGAAAATGGTTTTAATCAAATAAAAAGTGGTGTTATGTGTGGTATGTATACATGATCGAGTGCATGTATATGTGTATAGTGTTTGTATTTTAATTTTTGTTTGCAATAATACTTGTAAGATTTTTGTTTGAACGAACAAGATTATGTGCAAATGTGTTAGAGGTATAAAGGAATGAATGAAACTTGATTTATGATTTGAAATTATGTTAGTATATAGGCATGTAAATGGCCGAAAATTACTAGGGGTGTTTGTAAGTTTTAAGTTGTTGCATGTTCTTGAATGATAGTTAAAATGCATGTGTTTGATGATTTGTGTATGAGATGATGAATATTAATTCAAATCAGTAGGTAAACATGAAAAATAAAGTTATATGATATGTTTTGAAGTCATAGAAATTATGTCATAACTTGGTAGCCTTGCATGTTGTACTATAGGCTTGAAAAGTAGTAAATTGGGTGATATTTATACTTGTATTTTGTGCCTTTCATGAGACCTGCATATATATGATTAATTTTTTTTGATAAGTAGATAACATGTATTATGTTAAAATATCAGGTCGTGATGATTTGGGATGGTTACGGTAAAGTTCAATACGAAACTATGCGTTAAAAACGGTAAAAATCAGCTTTTTAAGTTATTTTTATAAAATTGTTTTAAATCTGATTTGAAACTGATGTCATATGTTAAATATAAGTATTTTAACTTATATTAAATAATTTTGGTGTTTGGTTGGTCATACGTGACTTTCGACGCCCAAAAACGCTACCGAAGCGGTAAAATACGCATATTTCAACGTACGCGAAAACAAGATGTTCAAGAGTGAACTTTGTGTGATATAGATTGATATGTGAATATGAATATGAATATGAATATGTGTAATGTGATTTGCTAAGTGATTTCATGATAATATGAAATGATGCTATGTTTAAACGTTTGTGCGGTAGAAATGGTATACTATATCAGAAATCGCATTATGTGCGAAAATATGTGATATACATACTACTACTGAAAGACCCGTTTTTGCAACAGTTGCGTTCTTCTATGCAAGACGAAGACATGTTTAAAATGACTTGATGAGTTATTTGATATATATATATATATATGTGTGTGTGTGTGTGTGTGTGTGTGTGTGTGTGTGTGAAATAACGTAATATGTGAATTACTATCTATATATTTTATATATATATATATACCAAATATGTCCATACTTATGCATGTATATTATGAAGCGCAACTCGTAGATATATATTGTGAATTAGTAGACATAATAAAAGGTCACCTATAAAATCGTTCAAAACACAAAAATCTTAATATATATATATATATATATATATATATATATATATATAGAGTGGGGATCCTATGGAAAGTGTGTTTTTCCTAGAAAGTCTAGGAAGCGATCTGGGCCATCCAATATGTGTGTTTAATGGTTGAGAACATCTTGGTGGCATTTTGGTAATATGTGTTTTTTAAAAATAGGATTATTTAATTAATCAGGGGTAGATATGTCATTTAGCTTTTTTTAATATGGAAATAATTGTCATTCCATAACCACCCCACATTTCTTGCGATTTTTTCTCCCCCCCTCTCTCTCTCTCTCCCTTTATCTCTCTCTTCCTTCTATCCTTCATGAAGAAACACATTAAGAAAACACATCGTATTATTCTGCTTGCTGTTAAAACACATCGTCAAGAAATTCTCCAGCATTGCCAGCATGGATGGTAAAACACAGCGTATGAATCTGCTTGCTGTTAAAACACAACTGTATGAATCTAAATGCTAAAACACAACTGTATGAATCTGAATGCTAAAACACAACTGTATGAATCTGCTTGCTGTTAAAACACAACTGTATGAATCTGTTTGCTGTTAAAACACAACTGTATGAATCTGCTTGCTGTTAAAACACAACTCTATGAATCTGAATGCTAAAACACAATTGTATGAAGCTGCTTGCTGTTAAAACACAACTCTATGAATCTGAATGCTAAAACACAACTGTATGAATCTGCTTGCTGTTAAAACACAACTGTATGAATCTGAATGCTAAAATACAATTGTATGAATCTGCTTGCTGTTAAAACACAACTATATAAATCTGAATGCTAAAACATAACTGTATGAATCTGCTTGCTGTTAAAACACAACGTCAAGAACATTCTGGTGGTTTCCAGACATAATTAAAAATCGATACAGACCAGATAATAGTAAACAGAAAAAGAAGTGTATTTGCCATATCCGCAATCAAGAATTGTGTTTGAAGTCATAACTATCTCTCACGTAAAAAATGATTTACGAATAAAGTTGATAAAGATTGTGAAAGGAACGAATGAGAATTTGATTGATATTTACATATGGTAGTAATTCGCAAATCATGGAGAATCACTTACCATAAAATCGTGCATAGTTAGTTAATGAGATATAAATTCCAAAATTAAAATAAAATGTCAAATTACACAATTGTCCTTTTAGTTCAAATCCTTCAATGCCACATGTCATGTTCTGATTGCTTCCTAGACTTTCTAGGAAAATAAGGCTTTCTACCCAACTCCTATTCTATATATATATATATATATATATATATATATAAACACATTATATAAATGCCAACATAATCAAAACAAAGACTTTTCAAGAAAATCTCAAAGTTATGTGAAAATTCTAAGTATCGGACAAACTCAGTTGTTTGTAGAATAATTGGTTATTAAATCATTCTCACTTAGTTTAGGATGAGTAAACCAATTTGAGGGATTGCGATAATATAATACGCACGTAAAGGTGAGTATCACTACGTCCCCACTTTTTACTGTTTTATGAACTGTTTTGGGGGAACAACACGTCGTTAAAAGAATGTAAATATGTTTTTGTATAAAACATGATTTCATAGTAAATGTATTTTAGTGAGAATGCACTAAAACATCATTAATTTACTATCTTACATAATGTTTTCAGAGAAAAACATGTTATTAAAAGCTAAATATATGTTTTCATATAAAATATGCTTTTAAATTATATAAAAATGTATTTTCATCGAGAATACAATTTTTCGAGTATCATAATGCGTTTATGAACTCAAAAGATGAATGACTTAAACTGTTTTCAAGAAAAACGAGTTTAAAATGCATTATACTGGTTTCGGGAAGGAAATTGGGTAAATAGACGACGTTATGGGTATAACGATCGTAAAGATTTAAAATGAATTTCCTTTAAATCTAAGTCAGAACAAATCAGTCAGGAGTCTCATGAGTGTAAGTGCGAAAATGGCTTGCATAGTGAGGTGGTGCTGAAAGTTTGTACAACGCCAAATATTAAATTGTTATTCAGTAGGTTATATATAACAGTGAATTGAGGACAGACATTAGATGCATCATAGCCGTTTTAATCTCTTAAGAATACGTGTAGAATCGTTAATAGATCTATTGGGTTGACTACCCGTCGTGATCGGTCGCTCTAATCTATATAGCGGCGAATTCGCATTACGATAATAGTCTAGCATGGATTAATCCCTCGATCTTTTTATATAGCTCGTAACGTCTTGCAAACTTACTAAACCGAAATCTTAACGAACATTTTATATTATTTAATCAAAGTCATGAGTATAAGTTCTCCTCGGAAACAGGCTTACGAAGCTATTTCAGATGAAACCTACCATGACATTTTTTTATATGAAATAGGGTGCATCCCAAATTTCCAATCATATTACAATGACATTATTTTTATTAAAATGAATGTCCTATTTTTAAACACATGAAAATGTTTTTTTATGTGTAAGTGTTTACAGACCACTAAAGGGTCAAATAAGGAAGTTTCATTGAACAAATCATTACAAAATTATACGTGAACTCACCTTCCTTTGTGTTGACACTTGATTTTTATGTGTTCTTCTGGTACATGAGTTCGGCTTCGGGATTTTGGCATATCTTGTGGTAGTGATGTTGTTCATGTTTAAAATGTTTTGGACAACTTTTGAAAACTAAAATGGGTCCGTGTGTATTTGAATCCATAAGGATTAAGACAACTAAGTTGTAACTATGGACTGTATCCGAACTTTAAACTCTAAGGTCATGATTTTAATAGGCATACATCCAAAATAAACTATGCATCATCTACTAAGATATTTATGGGTACCAACCTCTGTCACCGTCACGTTTGTATTTCTGCTGCGACGTTTTTGGGGTGTGATAGAAGTTGGTATCAGAGCCAGTAGTTGTTAGGGAACTAGATGTTTTTGTAGAAAACACTAGACTTCAACAAAAGAGTTTAGAGAATTTAGGATTCCAAAATTCGCGAAGCCAAAGATTCAAAATGAGAATGAATCTTAACCATGTAATAGAGATATTAAGAACTTACGTGTTAATTGTGACAACTGTGTTCTATAATCGATGTACAATGTAAAACAATGTTAATTATCAATAAAACAATGTGCTTTGGTGTTATTATATGTGTTTTGGTGTTATTATGTGTGTATTTGTGTTTGGTGATTTTATGATTTGGTTCGACTCTGATTTCAAGTTTTAAATCGCTTTCTGGAAGGTTATGCGCAAACAGGTGCGTAAACGCAGTCAGTTTAACACGACAAACACTCCGGAATAGTGACATAGGCTTAACATACCTTAAATAACCTTCACATAACTTAGAAATAAGTTTTGGATGGTTTGGTATGTCAAAATCGGGTTTGTTCGATCGTAGGGACTATTTGTGTCAAACTGCGAAACTATACCGATTTGTATAGTAACGAACATTCCGGAATTTAATCATAAGTTAAACATAACCTAAATATCCTTTACATAGTTTAGAAATAGGCTTTGAGGGGTTCGGTATGCTAAAATAAACTTTATTGATCAATAGGGACTAAAAGCGTCAAAAAGTGCACAAGTTTGCATTTTCACGCACATCTTACGTTCTGAATATATCCGGACATCCAAAAATTTATGTAATCATTAAAATATTTTATTTTAGTGATTGACATGATAAAATTCCATTTGTCGCTTAATTTGAATCGTTTATGCGTTCATAACGACTTCCGTCGTAATTACCGGAATAATGCAACCGTACGACCAAACGAACTGACATCCGAGATGTTTTCAAGCATATTTCATGTTCCCTATGCTTTAACATCATTGTGGAGCTTGAAAATGGGCTTGACGGGTGTTAGAAGTGCCAAAACACGACGAAACAAGCTCAGGGACTAAATCTGCCAAACTGTGAAACTGGCTGTTCTGCAGGGTCCTTACGGACCGTATGGACCTTAGCTTACGGTCCGTAAGCTAGTGCCAACAACACAAAAATCAGAAGCTTCCATTTCAGCAGCTGTCCTGGTTTTGAATCCCTGATTTCTCAATATTGTGGACTTGTCACCTGTTTTGCTCATTGCCTAATCAATGTTTAACAAATGTATGGTCAAGATTTGGGCTTCACAACACTTGGAATGATCTTAGAGCATCAAGATTACTATAAATAGGCATGGGTTCTTCACTTGTTCCTTGCTCATTTCATTCAAGACCTGCTGTAAGTTGGAGTTTTCTCTAGTTGAAGCTTCATACCTGAGCAATTCTTGAGTTTTCTTTGTTCTTGATCTTTGCTTAGACCCTTTGTAAGCATTCTTTCATTCTTTTATGCGTTTTAAGCACGAAAGTCAAACAGTGTTTGACTTTCTGCTTGACCAGGTTATGGTCAACACAAAGTTCGTTTGAACTTTGCAAAGTGAGCGTAATCACGATGGTTTATAGTCCCGTGTGACTATACCTACTGATTACCACGTTGACTAGGCGTAGTGACGAGTCGTAGTTTCGGTCAAAATGCGTACTCATGCGTATTTTGTAACCAAACTACTCTTGGGTATCAAAATCGTTTGTTTTGATACCAAAACCTATTTTCTAACTTAGTTAAACATGTTTCAACATGTTTAGCTCGTCACTTTTAGTTTAGTGCTTGTGTAGAGTCGTAAGTCAAGCGGTCTAAACCATCGCTTAGACTTTCAAACTCGACCGGTTTGGTCAATCATTAGGATCCGACCAAGCATGTTTAGTGACCATAGTTGTGTAGGGAATAACCTTCCGAGGTTATACCTTATGGTCACTTAGTTTAAGTAGTTGTATGATAGGTAGTTTATATGCCTTAGGTAAATGACCAAAATGCCCTTTTCATGCATACTTGAATTTTAAGCATATGCAACATAAACTTTTGTCACCTAATTGATTATGCAACATGTTTAGGCATATAATACTTGTCATAGGACTAGTTAGACGTCTCGAACGCGCGTTGCGCGAACGACGCGTTAAAGTAGCGTAAGCTATCTTAATGAGTCGTAACGGGTCGAAAGCACTTAGGATAGGTTTCGATTTAGAATGTAGGCTTTGTTAAACCATATCACATGAGTTCCAACACTCATTTGGTTTACGAAACCTCATTCTATCCGATCTTCCGAATCAGGTGTCGATTATTTGAGTAGTGATTCGATTACTAGGTGCTGCTTGATTTCTCTGGTTTACTTGAGTTTGTTGAAGTTCTTTTAATTGAGGACACTTTGCACTTCATGTGAGTACATAGTTCCCCTATTTTACTGTTTTCGATTGTTTTGGGGTGATTCATATGTGCTAAATGTTTTCGAGGTTTTAACGACAGTTTCAAAAACAATTGATATGGTTTATACAAAATTAATAACGATTTCGATAAAGTGGACAAACTTGTTGGTTGTAGTTACATAACGAATGACATTCATTAACATTGATCAAGCCGACCAGTATTAGGTTATGGTACCATAGGATCTGACAAATCCCGTTATCAGACTACACCCATGGTTATGTGTGGGGGTTATGTGGGTAACGACTGAATCTGTGATAGTTAACTTACCCTTTGGTGGTTTGTTAATGCGAGAAGCGAGATAGTCGAGTCACGAAGGTTTGAATGTTATTAGCGAGACGACCAAAAGTAGTTTTCACAATTAAAACGAGGATGATTTAAACGAGTTAAACGATTTCGAAACGACTTACACAAGTTAAACGAGTTGGATAAACGATTGGTTTTTGGTTAGTGTTTAGATAATGGGACGGGTGTAATATGATGAAAACATGGTAGATACGCCACTGGTACTTCTTATATATAAGTGTTTTCCTCATATTACATACCGTGGCGTTATTTAGTTCACTTGGGTAAACGAGGTTATCACGATGTCACATAACGATGTTTTCGAGAAGATATAAACCATACGAGTTTTATTAACGAGTTATTACGAGATGTTTTACAATTTGGTTTACTAAAACAAATGTTTTTAGGTTAAGAATCATGGCTACGAGGTTTTATAAATTATAACCCGCTTGATTTGAGTTGGTTAATTATGTTGCAATATTATATGCTTTTCAAAACAAGGTTTTTAATAAGGTATTGCAACATGTAAACTAGCCATGAATCCGACACTCTTATAAAACCTATGTGCTCGCCAGCATTTTTTTGCTGACTTTGTTTTTACATATGTTTCAGGTGTTGTTGCTTGATGTTGATTGCTAGGATGCATGTGTCACCTAGGATCTGGACGAGGCCTTAGTGACATAATAACAATGATAGTCGATATGTAACATGTTTGTTTTGTTTTAAGACAATGTTAATGTTTAATATTATCAATAAAACGAAACTTTTGTATCCATGGTTGTGAAACAATAATTCTGTTACAACACTCCCCGACGTTTCTGCCACGATTTGTTGTTTTACGTGGTCGGGGTTTGACAGAAGAGTTGGTATCAGAGCCAATGGTTATAGGGAATTAGGTTATTAGTAATGCTTTGACCTAGACTATAACTTTCTAGGACCCCAACGCAAGTTTTTCTTGCGTTTAGATTTTTAAAACAAAACCCTCGCCTATCCTTAGGTGATAACCACAACGTGAACACAAATTTCGAATCCGCTTTGTTATAAGGTTTTGAACCCTTCCAGTTTGATTCATTTTTTGGCTTTGTGCCTTATGAGTTTTCAAAAATCTCATCAAAGTTTGGGTCTAAATAATGTGAACACGTGTAAACTGGAAGAGTGAATGCCTGTACCGTGAGTTTTCTGTCTAAGGCTAGAGTGTTCGTACAAATCCACATAATCGGACCAGTCACTCTTACCTGGGAACTCTTGGGGTGAGTGTTCACTTATAGGCGAGCATGTCTTCGCGATACATTATTTTGACTCATTTACTTTGATTAGTCACTGCGTGCCGTTTTTTTGTTCGAGGTAACGAACGAATGATCGCCTTCCCTGTGTTTTGTCGATGTTTTCCATACCTCTTTTGTTTTTCCAATTGTCGACCTCACTCGTTTCTCATGTTTCCTTGTTCTTTTTAGACAATGCCTCCTCGACATGATGCACAACCTATGACTAATGAGGAAGTCGCAGCCCTTGTCGCTCAGTAAATGGCTGCAGTGCTTCCGGGCGTAGTGACCCAGATCCATCAATTATATAACAACAACAATAATATCAACAATAATGCTCAGTGTAGTTTCAAGAATTTCAATTCTGCTAAGCCGTTGAAGTTTTCTAGGTCTCAAGGAGCAACTGCGCTCCTACAGTGGTTCGAGAGTATCGAGAGCACATTCAGACATGTGCAATATCCGAATGAGCGTAAGGTTGAATTTGCATCAAGTGTGTTCGAGAAGCGTGCTCTTACGTGGTGGAACGGAGTGATGCGTGACAGGGGTGCCGATGCGGCTATGGAACAAACTTGGGAAGAGCTTCGAGCTCTCATGATGAGAGAGTTCTGTCCCCGTCATGAAATTTGAGCTTTGGAACGAGAGTTTGACAATCTGAAACAAGATGGGGGAGAACACCGTGCGTATACGGATCGTTATGAGGAGCTCAGTTTGTTGTGTCCTACTATGGTTACCCCGTTGGAAAAGGCGATAGAGAGGTATATCGATGGTTTACCCGATTCTGTGCAAGACATTGTGACTGGCAGTAATCCTACTGCTGTTCGTCAAGCAATCGAGTTGTCTGCTACTCTGACCGAGTCTCAGGTCAGAAAAGGAAAACTGACCCGCAAGGGTGATAAGAAGAAGTCAGCTGATTCTGCAAAAGAAAAGGAAAAGGGTAAGGGTAAGAAGAAGGGTGAGTCTTCAAAGAAGTCGAGGAAGCAGAAGGCTTCCCAAAATTTTGCTATTACTACTCAGAACCCACTGACTCAACCTCCTGCGAAGAAAGTGTATGCTGGTACCGCACCTCACTGTGCTCGCTGCAACGGTCATCATGTTGCACAACAAGCTTGCAAGCAATGCACTACGTGTGGTAAACTTGGGCATCAGGCCAACATCTGTCGTTTGGGTCATAATCAAGCTGCTCAGGTTCAAGCTCCAGTTCAGGGGAATGCTGCTAGATTCCCACCTGGTTCATGTTTCAATTGTGGAGAGTTTGGTCATTTCCACAACAACTACCCGAGGTTAGTAAATCCGAATGCCGTTGCAAACACGAATCCCGCTCGTGGACGGGCGTACAATCTGAATGCTAACGAGGCTCGAGCTAACAACGAAGTTGTTAACGGTACGTTCCTTGTTAACAATCAACTTGCATCTATTCTTTTTGATTCTGGTGCCGATAGAAGTTTTGTTTCGTTATCTTTTGAGCCTTTACTTGCGATACCTAGAACTAAACTGAGGAAACCCTTATCCGTCGAAGTTGCTACTGGTAAACCTCTTTTTCTCGATTCTGTTATTCGTGATTTTCAGTTAAACCTTGATAACCATCTTTTTCATATTGACCTCACGCCGATGCAACTTGGGAGTTTCGATATTATCGTAGGGATGGATTGGTTAACCAAACATCATGCTGAGGTGGTTTGTTTCGATAAGATCGTCCGTACTCCTCTTTCATCTGGCGATGTTCTGGAAGTTCGTGGCGAGAAACCTTCAGGTGGCTTGAAACTCATGTCGTGTACGAAAGCCCAAAGTTATTTACGAAAAGGATATGTTGCTTTTCTGGCACATGTCACCGAGGAGAAGAGCAAGAGCAAGCGTATTCAGGATATTCCGATTGTTCGGGATTATCCAGAGGTGTTTCCTGATGAACTGCCTGGTTTGCCTCCAGTTCGTCAAGTCGAGTTTCATATTGACCTTGTACCCAATGCCAACCCGATTGCGAAAGCACCTTATCGTCTTGCACCGTTAGAGATGCAAGAGTTATCGAAACAACTTCAAGAGTTATTTGACAAAGGATTCATCCGTCCGAGTTATTCACCCTGGGGATCTCCTGTCCTCTTTGTGAAAAAGAAAGATGGATCTTTTCAAATGTGTGTCGATTATCGTGAGCTTAACAAGCTTACCATCAAGAATCGATATCCCCTACCTCGAATCGATGATCTCTTTGATCAGCTGCAAGATGCTACCTGCTTTTCCAAGATCGATATGCGTTCTTGGTATCATCAACTTCGTGTTCTCGAAGATGATATTCCCAAAACTGCATTCCGCACGAGATATGGGCACTACGAGTTCACAGTCATGCCTTTTGGTCTGACGAATGCTCCAGCCATCTTCATGGACTTAATGAATAGGGTCTGTAAGCCTTATTTAGACAAGTTCATCATTGTGTTTATCGACGATATTCTCATTTATTCGAAGTATCAAGCCGATCACGAGCAACACCTTCGTTTGACTTTGGAACTTCTGAAGAAGGAACAACTTTTTGCTAATTTCTCCAAGTGTGAATTTTGGCTTAAAGAAGTTCAGTTTTTGGGTCATATATTCAACGAGCAGGGTATTCATGTGGATCCATCCAAAATTGCTGCAATTAAGGATTGGAATACACCGACGACACCCACAGAGATTCGATATTTTCTTGGTCTTGCTGGATATTATCGTCGGTTCATTTCGAATTTCTCTAAGATCGTGGTTCCACTTACTGCTTTGACTCAGAAGAATAAGCCTTTTGAGTGGGGACCCAAACAAGAAGAAGTGTTTCAAACGCTGAAGCAAAAGCTATGTGATGCTCCTGTGTTGTCTTTGCCAGAGGGAAACGATGATTTCGTTGTCTATTGTGATGCGTCCAACTTAGGCCTTGGTTATGTTCTCATGCAATGAGGTAAACTGATAGCTTATGCGTCAAGACAGCTGAAAGTTCACGAGAAGAACTACACAACTCATGATCTTGAGTTGGGAGTTGTGGTGTTCGCTCTCAAAATCTGGAGACATTATCTTTATGGCACAAAGTGTGTGGTTTTCACAGACCACAAAAGTCTTCAGCATATTTTTAATCAGAAGGAGCTGAACATGAGGCAACGACGATGGGTTGAGCTCTTAAACGACTACGATTACGAGATTCGCTACCATCCTGGTAAGGCGAATGTCGTAACTGATGCGCTTAGTCGAAAGGAGTGAGTCAAGCTTCATTTTGTTCGCACTCTATCTGATATTCAATCTCGTGTCCTTCAAGCTCAACGATCTTGTGTGATCAAAGGCTTATTGAAATATGAGCTACCATTTCAACTTGAGCTTAAGCTCGAAGCAAAGGACGATGGTTTACTCTATTTCAAGGATCGTTTATGGATTCCGAAACAAGACGATCTTCGCACCTTGGTAATGGACGAATCTCACAAGTCTCGATATTCTATCCATCCTGGTGCTGATAAAATGTACAAGGATCTTCGTACTCAGTATTGGTGGCCTGGTATGAAAAAAGATGTTGCCTTGTATGTATCGAAATGCCTAACTTGTCTCAAAGTCAAGGCTGAACATCAACGACCTTCTGGTTTGCTTATACAACCAGAAATACCGGTTTGGAAGTGGGAGAACATTGCGATGGATCTCATCACTAAATTACCACGTACATCTAAAGGTCACGATGCGATTTGGGTTGTTATCGATCGTTTAACGAAGTCAGCTCATTTTATTCCGATTCACGAGGATCTATCTGCTGATAAACTTGCAAAGATTTATGTTGATGAGATTGTATCACGACATGGTGTTCCTTTGGATATCATTTCCAATCGTGATGCTCGGTTTTCATCTCATTTTTGGAAGACCATGTAATCTGCTTTGGGAACCCAACTAAATCTAAGCGCTGCTTATCATCCCCAAACAGATGGACAATCTGAGAGGATGATTCAAACTTTGGAGGATATGCTTAGAGCATGCGTGATAGACTTTGGTGGTAATTGGAATTCTCATCTTCCATTGATTGAGTTCTCTTACAACAATAGTTATCATGCTAGCATTAATATGGCACCATTCGAAGCTTTATACGGTGAAGCTCAGCTTACTGGACCTGAGCTCATTCTGGAAACAACAGATAAAATCAAGAAAATTCGCGATAATCTTGTGACAGCTAGAAGCCGTCAAAAGAGTTATGCGGATATGCGACGCAAGCCCTTAGAATTTCAAGCCGGAGACCGTTTCCTACTCAAGGTATCACCTTGGAAGGGAGTGGTGAGATTTGGAAAGAAAGGAAAACTTGCACCTCGATATGTTGGACCATTTGAGATTGTTGAAAGAATTGGAAAGGTTGCCTATCGACTAGAGCTACCTCCAGAGCTTGGAAATATTCATCCGAATTTTCACGTGTCCAATTTACAAAAGTGTTTAGCTAATGCTGATCTTCACATTCCTCTCGACGAGATTCAAGTTGATGAAACAATGCACTTTGTTAAGAAACCCATGGAGATCGTGGACCGTGTAATCAAACAGTTGAAGAACAAACGGATTCGATTGGTCAAGGTTCATTGGGAGTCCAAACATGGCCCAGAGTTTACTTGGGAACGTGAGGACCAGATGAAAACGAAATATCCTCATTTGTTTTCATAAATTTCCTCTAGTTAAAATTTCAGGACGAAATTTCCTAAAGTAGGGGAGACTGTGACAACTGTGTTCTATAATCGATGTACATTGTAAAACAATGTTAATTATCAATAAAACAATGTGCTTTGGTGTTATTATATGTGTTTTGGTGTTATTATGTGTGTATTTGTGTTTGGTGATTTTACGATTTGATTCGACTCCGATTTCAAGCTTTAAATCGCTTTCTGGAAGGTTATGCGCAAACTGGTGCGTAAACGCAGTCAGTTTAACACGAAAAACACTCTAGAATAGTGACATAGGCTTAACATACCTTAAATAACCTTCACATAACTTAGAAATAAGTTTTGGATGGTTTGGTGTGTCAAAATCAAGTTTGTTCGATCGTAGGGACTATTTGTGTCAAACTGCGAAACTATACCGATTTGTATAGTAACGAACATTCTGGAATTTGATCATAAGTTAAACATACCCTAAATATCCTTTACATAGCTTAGAAATAAGCTTTGAGTGGGTCAGTATGCTAAAATAAACTTTATTGATCAATAGGGACTAAAAGCGTCAAAAAGTGCACAAGTTTGCATTTTCACGCATATCTTACGTTCTGAATATATCCGGACATCCAAAAATTTATGTAATCATTAAAATATTTTATTTTAGTGATTGCATGATAAAATTCCATTTGTCGCTTAAATTGGATCGTTTATGCGTTCATTACGACTTTCGTCGTAATTACCCGAATAACGCAACCGTAAGACCAAACGAACCGACATCCGAGATGTTTTCAAGCATATTTCATGTTACCTATGCTTTAACATCATTGTGGAGCTTGAAAATGGGCTTGACGGGTGTTAGAAGTGCCAAAACACGACGAAACAAGCTCAGGGACTAAATCTGCCAAACTGTGAAACTGGCTGTTCTACAGGGTCCTTACGGACCATTTGGACCTTAGCTTACGGTCTGTAAGCTAGTGCCAACAACACAAAAATCAGAAGCTTCCATTTCAGCAGCTGTCCTGGTTTTTAATCCCTGATTTCTTAATATTGTGGACTTGTTGCCTATTTTGCTCATTGCCCAATCAATGTTTAACAAATGTATGGTCAAGATTTGGGCTTCACAACACTTGGAATGATCTTAGAGCATCAAGATTACTATAA
Source organism: Helianthus tuberosus (assembly GCA_030545235.1). Taxonomy (NCBI): domain Eukaryota; kingdom Viridiplantae; phylum Streptophyta; class Magnoliopsida; order Asterales; family Asteraceae; genus Helianthus; species Helianthus tuberosus. The sequence goes on from CM060444.1 coordinate 159,860,865, forward strand.
ATAGGCATGGGTTCTTCACTTGTTCCTTGCTCATTTCATTCAAGACCTGCTCTAAGTTGGAGTTTTTTCTAGTTGAAGCTTCATACCTGAGCAATTCTTGAGTTTTCTTTGTTCTTGATCTTTGCTTGGACCCTTTGTAAGCATTCTTTTGTTCTTTTATGCATTTTAAGCACGAAAGTCAAACAGTGTTTGACTTTCTGCTTTGACCAGGTTATGGTCAACACAAAGTTCGTTTGAACTTTGCAACGTGAGCGTAATCACGATGGTTATAGTCCCGTGTGACTATACCTACTGATTACCACGTTGACTAGGCGTAGTGACGAGTCGTAGTTTCGGTAAAAATGCGTATTCATGCGTATTTTGTAACCAAACTACTCTTGGGTATCAAAACCGTTTGTTTTGATACCAAAACCTGTTTTCTAACTTAGTTAAACATGTTTCAACATGTTTAGCTCGTCACTTTTAGTTTAGTGCTTGTGTAGAGTCGTAAGTCAAGCGGTCTAAACCACCGCTTAGACTTTCGAACTCGACCCGTTTGGTCGATCATTAGGATTCGACCAAGCATGTTTAGTGACCATAGTTGTGTAGGGAATAACCTTCCGAGGTTATACCTTATGGTCACTTAGTTTAAGTAGTTGTATGATAGGTAGTTTATATGCCTTAGGTAAATGACCAAAATGCCCTTTTCATGCATAATTGGATTTTAAGCATATGTAACATAAACTTTTGTCACCTAATTGATTATGCAACATGTTTAGGCATATAATACTTGTCATAGGACTAGTTAGACGTCTCGAACGCGCGTTGCGCGAACGACGCATTAAAGTAGCGTAAGCTACCTTAATGAGTCCTAACGGGTCGAAAGCACTTAGGATAGGTTCCGATTTAGAATGTAGGCTTTGTTAAACCATATCACATGAGTTCCAACACTCATTTGGTTTACGAAACCTCATTCTATCCGATCTTCCGAATTAGGTGTCGATTATTTGACTAGTGATTCGATTACTAGGTGCTATTTGATTTCTCTTGTTTACTTGAGTTTGTTGAAGTTCTTTTAATTGAGGACACTTTGCACTTCATGTGAGTACATAGTTCCCTTATTTTACTATTTTCGATTGTTTTGGGGTGATTCATATGTGCTAAATGTTTTCGAGGTTTTAACGATGGTTTCAAAAACAATTGATATGATTTATACAAAATTAATAACGATTTCGATAAAGTGGACAAACTTATTGGTTGTAGTTACATAACGAATGACATTGATTAACATTGATCAAGCCGATCAGTATTAGGTTATGGTACCATAGGATCTGACAAATCCCGTTATCAGACTACACCCATGGTTATGTGTGGGGGTTATGTGGGTAACGACTGAATCTGTGATAGTTAACTTGTCACACCCCCAAAATACCACCTAGGGAATGTCCCTGTTAGGCGTGTGACGTACCAGGATCCAAGCCACAAATCATTTTGAACTCATAACCATATTACAAATAAAACTTGCATTTATTATTGATAGAAGTGTTACAAAACATTATTTAACGTTCAGCGGAAGCATAATACATTAATTAATAAATTCATAAACCAAGTGTGTGAAAGCCATTAAATTCGTCTCGCATTTCCATGTATCTCGACCCATGACCACTCCAGCCTCCCAGACAGCAAGTTCCAATTAATATGCACCTAAAGGCCTGCAAGGCATGTAACAACGAATCAACAACAAAGTTGAGCGAGTTCACTGTTTAGTGTTCATTTTAAAGTTGTTCAAAACCATGAGTGCGTTTGTAAACCATAAGTTAATCCGTTTCCTTGTTTCCCAAACCATGTCCATAACCAGTGGGGGCTTCCCCATGTGAACCACTAGACCGTTACCATATCGACAACTGACGAAAGTAAGTTGTGCCCTAAGTCAATGTCTATCATCATTGAATGAGTGCCCAGATCCATTAGTACACGCCCGTCCTACCGGCACGGTGTGAGGCTTGTCAACCCTAATAGCGCTATTAACTAATGACCCGCTCGCCATTGGCCCGACGATTAAGTCGATATAAAAATGAGGGACTTAATGATAGAGTTTTGTCTAGTAAGTTTAAGGTTGTTGTCCTACCCAAGGAGGACGAAGGTACGTAATCTACCCAAGGAGAATACGCAGATTTAATATTGGCACCCTACCCATGGAGGATGGAGGTACATATCTTACCCAAGGAGAATATGTAGGTTCCGTTTTAAATTCCTTAACCCATTCCCAACCACCGGGAATCTCATGCCTTATAAAGAGTGTGAACTCACCTCGGTTTGCTCGGTATGCTCAACTACTTGTGCACAAACAATTCAGTCAAAGCCTATAGTATGTACGTATACACAATCAGTTTATGTTCGTAATGATTCTCATGCAATCTAACATCATAAGATATGCTTGGGTAATTATTATCAAGTAACACATAAATAGTTAATCAATCCATACAAGATTCCAAGTTTACATGTATGTTCCATAACCATGTTTATCAGTTAAGTGTACTGGGTGCAAAACTAAATCATGTTGTTCGATCAAATGTAAACATCTATAACAGTGACTGACAAAATAATCAATCTCTAACATGCATGCAGTATACATAAACATATTAACCTACTGTTCCTTATAAGCTTTATGACGAAAACCTGAGATTTCGTCGACATAGGGTTGCGACGAAAAGGCCACGACGAACACTTGAGATTTCGTCGAAGGAGAGTTCGTCGGGCAAGGGTCTTCGTCGGCACAGGAGGTGACGAACTCCAAGGGTTTTCGTCAATTGCCAGTTATCCAAGTGTTCACAGAACCCTAATCACAATCGAACAGTTACCCAGCATTCATCGATCCGATTTAACAGTTAATCATTAACACCCCTAGATTCTAATCATAATAACTCCAATCAATCCTAGCTTACTGCCACCGTTTCAATCGTTCAATAGTGGTATTCACATATAAAATCATATTCATATGGCAACAAAATTATCAATCTAGCGGTGAGCACGACAGAACACAAGACGTCAAATCGTTATCATACATGTTCCGATCTATCAGTTTTACGTTAAGATATCAAGCCCGAATCACACAACATATAACTATAATTTCTAATCCCAACCCTTACATTACGATAACTCATAAATAACATATGACAATCATCAAACAATTCTCAGCAACAATTAATAGTAAAGGTAGTGCACTAACCACGAGATCGAGCGGTTTGATTGTAGGGAAAGGACTCGCAAGAGAGGAGGAGATTACAAAGAAAAGAAATACCATTTGTACGCTAGGGTTTGATAATAAACTGTTTCGTAATCCTTAAACATGTTTAAACAAACAAAACAGACCATTGGGCCACATCTGACTTTGGGCCCAACCCCTTTTGCGGCGAACTCTCCCCCACCGACGAAATCCAAGGGTTTTCGTCGTCCTTCTAATGACGAACTCTAGTTTCGTGAAAAGCCCATGTTTTGTCGGCCCATGCTTCGTCTAGATTTATTATCACACTAAGTTTCTATTAAGCATTAAGCTCAAGCTTTAACAAATAAATATCAAACATAATTCACTTCACATAAATTCCTAATCATACAAAGTTAATAAAATAAAACAGTGAAAAGAGAACTACAAACAGGATTGCAAGACCAATGATAAGCCAACGCGAAGGCCTTGAAATCTCAGGTTGTCACATCACTTACCCTTTGGTGGTTTGTTAATGCGAGAAGCGAGATTGTCGAGTCACGAAGGTTTGAATGTTATTAGCGAGACGACCAAAAGTAGTTTTCACAATTAAAACGAGGATGATTTAAACGAGTTAAACGATTTCGAAACGACTTAAACAAGTTAAATGAGTTGGATAAACGATTGGTTTTTGGTTAGTGTTTAGATAACGGGACTGGTGTAATGTGATGAAAACATGGTAGATACGCCGCTGGTACTTCTTATATATAAGTGTTTTCCTCATATTACATACCGTGGCGTTATTTAGTTCACTTGGGTAAACGAGGTTATCACGATGTCACATAACGATGTTTTCGAGAAGATATAAACCATACGAGTTTTATTAACGAGTTATTACGAGATGTTTTACAATTTGGTTTACTAAAACAAATGTTTTTGGGTTAAGAATCATGGCTACGAGGTTTTATAAATTATAACCCGCTTGATTTGAGTTGGTTAATTATGTTGCAATATTATACGCTTCTCAAAACAAGGTTTTTAATAAGGTATTGCAACATGTAAACTAGCCATGAATCCGACACTCTTATAAAACCTATGTGCTCGCCAGCATTTCTTTGCTGACTTTGTTTTTACATATGTTTCAGGTGTTGTTGCTTGATGTTGATTGCTAGGATGCATGTGTCACATAGGATCTGGACGAGGCCTTAGTGACATAATAACAATGATAGTCGATATGTAACATGTTTGTTTTGTTTTAAGACAAAGTTAATGTTTAATATTATCAATAAAACGAAACTTTTGTATCCATGGTTGTGAAACAATAATTCTGTTACAACACTCCCCGACGTTTCCGCCACGATTTGTTGTTTTACATGGTCGGGGTGTGACATTAATATGTTTATCTAGGCCTTATGTGTTATTTTTTCATTTCGAACACTCTCTTACTTAGTACGGTTATATCGTGTCACAAATTTCGCACTTATACGAGATTATCGATATTCACGACTCCGAGAGTGAGCATGAACTCGAGACCGCTTTGACCTTAGTCTTACCTGAGTTATTACGCACTAACTCACAGTATATTGACATGGCTAGTCTTACCTCGTCATTTTATGTCGACCGCACTGCTCTTGCCAGTCAAGTTGACCCGCATGACGCCCCTACAAGTAACAGTCGGATGGACGATGGTGATTCGATTGTTCCTCCCTCAGCCTTTGAGATCAGACAGTTATCCGGTACTGTGCCCGTAGTCGAGGAGCTAGATAGAAGTATATCCATGATTGGAGAGTCTTTCGAAGTAGCACCAATGGTGGATGCCACTGTTATCGCGACTCGGCCATTGGAGCTATAAGTAGTCCTACACACCACTACTGCTGAACTTACATCAGAGATCCTCTGCTGGTCATATCAGAGTCATCTATTCCGCAATCTGAGACATGAGCCCCTGTTACACCTATACTGGTTTATGTTCGTCATAGGAAGAGAACTTCCTGCTGGAGATATAGCATCGACTTGTAGAGCCAATAATGAGTCTGCTTTGGAAAAGAAAGAAGGAGTTTGGATAAACCGATACTAATCTTGAAGGCCAGTTGGATTAGTACGATGAGATTCAAGAACTCGACGACAGTGCCATGGATTAGATGCACTGGAGAATTTTGGTGCTCGAGGAGTTGGTTAGGAAACTATTGGAGTTTATGAAGTTATAAGTGATAGATGTTGTTTGTTTATTCTATTTCTCTTGGTAACCCTATTTCGGCTTGCATGCCAACTAGATATTTTAGGAGGAAAATTCAGCGAAACTTGTCAAAGGTGTTTGATTTTATTCACACCTAGTTTTATTAGCCATTTACAAACTATGAGACAAGTGATGTAATTTCCATGATAAAATATTAATATGATGGGGTTTTGGTTAAAATTTTTTCCAATTGTTACGTGACTGTGATCGCACACGCATTGTTTGATCCACTCACATATAACGATTAAATTATTTAAAATATTGACTTACGTTGTCATTATTGTTCAAGTAATACAAACGTCAATATGTCAACCAAAGCGAGACTGGGAAGTCGTTAGCAAAAGCTATTGCAGATAAGAAGTTCGATTGACGGGAGCGCTCTGAACTTAGATCGGGGAGTACAAGGAAGCGGAAGCTTGAGAATTCAAGGAAGAATTCTGATGAGAAGTGTGAGAAGAAACGTAATACTGGGATTGTATTTTCAATCTACACCAGTGAATTCCGAGAGGGAATGATAAGAGTGGTTTAGTGAAGAGAATTTATAGAAATGAGCTAAGGAAAAGCAGCATATGCGGTCGTTTTAGACATGCGATCCGCGAGTGCTACACTAAAAGCACCTTAAATGAAGTCAAGCTCGATGAATGTTTGGAATGTGGAAAGCAGGGACATATCAAGTGAAATTTCCCTAAGATGAAGTCGTTTCATGGTTGTAATATTCGGTTATGTGAATATAGTTTTAAGTATCGACTTACTACCAGTGGAATTTGGTAGTTTCGATATTGTGGTTAGGGTGGATTGGCTATCCAAGAATGAAGCTGAAATAGATTGTTCGGAGAAGCTAGTGCGAATACCTCGCCTTGGTGGTGAAGCAATAGTGATTCTTGGATAACGAACAAGTCAGAGATCGAGAGTCGTTAGTGTTACGAAGATGTACAAGATGTCGCGAAAAGGTGATCCTGCATACTTGGTCAATGTGGTTGATACGAAGATCTAAGGAAGGAAGATTGAAGAGATCCCTGTAGATCATGAGTATTCAAAAGTTTTCTCTAAAGACTTACCTGGAATACCCCCTGTAAGATAGATCAAGTTTAGGATTGATCTTGTTCCAGGCGTAGCACCGATTGCAAAATCTTTTTATAGATTAGCGCCTTTGGAAACTAAAGGACTGTCAAAACTAGCTATAAGAGCTACTAGACAAAGGTTTTATTTGACGAAGCTTTTCGCCTTGCGGAGCATTTATTTTGTTTGTAAAGGAGAAGGATGTTTCCTTCAGGACGTGTATAGGTTAATGGGAGCTGAACAGACAAACTTTCAAATATCGATACCTATTACCAAGGATTGATGATCTGTTTGATCAATTGTAAGGATTCAACTATTACTTGAAGATTGATTCGTGTTTAGGTTATTACCTGTTGAAGATTGCTAATGAAGATGTTCCGAAGATTTCTTCTAGGACGAGTTATGGTCATTAAGAGTTTTTAGTCGTGCCTCTTGACTTAATTAATGTGCCTGCAGTGTTCATGGATCTCATGAACAGGGTGCGCGAACTCTACTTGGATGAATTCGTGATAGTAATCGTTGACGATATATTTATCCATTCACGAACCAAAGAAGATTTTGAAGCAACATCTGAAGATGATTTTAGAGCTGATGAAGAACAGGAAGTTGTATACCAAGTTCTCTAAATGTGAGTTTTGGATTCAAGAAGACATTTTCTCGAACATGTCATAAATGAGAAAGGTATACATGAGGATTTGTCGAAGATTCAAGCGATTAGGAATTAAAGAGCACCTAGGACTTCCTAAGAGGTGCGATAAACCTTAAGAATTGTTGGGTGTTATTGGAGATTCATAGGGAATTTCTCCAAATTAGCCCAGCCATCGACGCTATTGACCCAAAAGGATTTGAAGTTAGATTGGGCAGAAAAGCAGGAGAAAGATTTTTGGTTGTTGAAGGAAAGGTTGTGTAGTGCACCTATTCTATCCCTGCTTGAGGGAAATGATGATTTCATTGTATACTGTGATGCGTCACGTTTGGACTTTAGATGCATGCTTATGCAAAAGGACAAAGTGACAACCTATGCGTCCAGACAATTGAAAGTGCATGAGAAGAATTACACAACTCACGACTTAGAATTAGGAGTTAGTGTGTTTGCCTTGAAGGTTCGGAAACATTAGCTGTACGACATGGAGTATACGATTTACACTGACCGTAAGAGCCTCCAATATATCTTGATTAGAAGGAATTCATTGCGAGACAATGATGTCAGATAGAATTACTTAATGATTGCGAATACGATATTCATTATCACCTAAGTAAAACCAGTATTGATGCTGAAGCGCTTAGTAGGAAGAAGGGAGAGAACCATTCAGACTTTGGAGGATACGTTGTGAACGTGTGATAGATTTCAGTGGAAACCTAATTACTCAACTGCCATTAGCTGAGTTTTCCTATAAATCACGCTAGTATTGTAGCAACTCCATTTGAAGCTTTGTACGGAAGGAATCGTCGATCGACCATTTGTGGAGTTGAAGTTGCGAAAGGTAACTAACCAGACTCGAGCTTATCCAGAAAACCAGCGACCAGGTTTGCCCAGCTCAAGGGAAGGTTAAAAGTCGCCATCGATAATCAGAAGAATTACGTGGACAATCGAAGGAAACCGTTGTAGTTTCAAGTCGAAGATTGTGTTTTGTTGAAGATGTTACCTTGGAAAGGTGTTGTTATCTTACATAATGTTTTCAGAGAAAAACATATTATTAAAAGCTAAGTATATGTTTTCATATAAAAAATGCTTTTAAATTATATAAAATGTATTTTCATCGAGAATACAATTTTTAGAGTATCATAATGCGTTTATGAACTCAAAAGATGAATGACTTAAACTGTTTTCAAGAAAAACGAGTTTAAAATGCATTATACTGGTTTCGGGGAGGAAACTGGGTAAATAGACGACGTTATGGGTATAATGATCGTAAAGATTTAAAATGAATTTATTTTAAATCTAAGTTGGAACAAATCAGTCGGGAGTCTCATGAGTGTAAGTGCGAAAATGGCTTGCATAGTGAGGGGGCGCTGGAAGTTTGTACAACGCCAAATATTAAATTGTTATTCAGTAGGTTATATATAACAGTGAATTGAGGACAGGCATTAGATGCATCATAGCTGTTTTAATCTCTTAAGAATACGCGTAGAATCGTTAATAGATCTATTGGGTTGACTACCCCGTCGTGATCGGTCGCTCCGATCTATATAGCGGCGATTTCGCATTACGATAATAGTCTAGCATGGATTAATCCCTCAATCTTTTTATATAGCTCGTAACGTCTTGCAAACTTACGAAACCGAAATCATAATGAAAATTTAATATTATTTAATCAAAGTCATGAGTATAAGTTCTCATCGGAAACAGGCTTACGGAGCTATTTCATATGAAACCTTCCATGACATTTTTTTTATATGAAATATGGTACATCCCAAATTTCAAATCATATTACAATGACATTATTTTTATTAAAATGAATGTCCTATTTTTAAACACGTGAAAATGTTTTTTTATGTGTAAGTGTTTACAGACCATTAAAGGGTCAATTTCCTTGACCAAATCGTTACAAAAATTATACGTGAACTCACCTTCCTTTGTGTTGACACTTGATTTTTATGTGTTCTTCTGGTACATGAGTTCGGCTTCGGGATTTTGGCATATCTTGTGGTAGTGATGCTGGTCGTGTTTAAAATTTTTTGGACAAATTTTATAAACTAAAATGGGACCGTGTGTATTTGAATCTATAAGGATTAAGACAACTAAGTTGTAACTATGGACTGTATCTGAACTTTAAACTCTAAGGTCATGCTTTTAATAAGTGTATGTCCAAAATAAACTATGCATCATCTGCTAAGAAATTTATGGGTACCAACCTCTGTCACCACCATATTTGTATTTTTGCTACGACGTTTTTGGGGTGTGACAGACAGATAGATATCCATTTTTTACACGTATATATAGCGGGTGAACCCATTTTTGGATTTTTATTCCCTAGAACGACTTCTTTCAACCTGGGCCTGTTTTGGTACGAACCCTTTTGACCGGTTACCTAACATGACCACCTGTTTTTGCCATGCTTACTTTAGAGTTATATTTTAACATTTTATCATCTCATTTCAGTTCACAGAAGCATTTGGAAAGTTCTATGGTAGCTCGAAACAGGGAACCGACAATGATAAAGGTCATGCTGGTGTTCATGACATGACAACTGAATTAAGTGCATACTTTTTCCATTCTTACCTTTTTATTTCATTTTTTTAATCTTGATGTTACCATAGCTGCGTGTGAGAATCCGGACTGGTACACAGAGTTTCTACCTATCTCCCAAAGGTCGCAAGAACTTACTTCCAAACCTGGAAAGAACAATTGTGTAAGATAAAAAGCGAGAACACAACATCGATTAGATATTTAGATTATAAGGAATGTAATCAGATGAGTTGAGTAACAATTAATGTTTTATTTAACTTTACAACTCACTTTTGGTGTCATTTAGATCCGGCTTTTTTTTCGGTATGACGAGATAACCTACGAGTCGGAAGGTTGGAGAAGAAGACAAGGACTGATGCTCGCATTTTATCATATCAGAGATGCAAGAAAACTTTGTTTCTAACGTATTATGCTCTCTATTTGGTTTGTTTTTTACTCCCTTTGTTTCTGTATATTTTGTCTTATTTAATTTAATTTGATGTATACAAGTTGTCATTGGCAGGATTACTAGGAGTATCTTAAATTGTTTTGCTGAAGTGTTTAATGTTTTTTCCTTACCAGAGGTTTGACTGGATGCCAATAGTATACTTCAAGATTTTTGACAATGATTACACAGATAGCGCGTGTCTGCACACCTTTCGTCTCGGTTCGTTTAAAATTCTCTTTACTTTTTAAACATGCATTCTCATCTTTTTTGCTTTGATCTTTTGTTTGTAGGTTATCTCCGAGTAAGGCTTCGATTGTAAGTAGCATTTGGTACGAAGGTATATCTTCCGGAATTTATAACCTATCGTATAATCTACAATCTCAGGTTTCAAACTATCCAATTCAACTTGTAAAAGTAAAGGATTACAACCTATTTTCAATGAGTTTTTTTATATGTTAGTTGTATGTATATATGTTTCGAATATGAGAGACTCTACATTGAATATCTAGAAGCTTATTAGAAAGTAGCATGAAAACATCTTACATATTGCTTGTATGAATACACATACTGTTATGGGTGATTTTCTGCTCATATATCCTGACTGATATTCTGACTTTGTTTGTTTTATTGTGACCAGGATGCTGGATCAGGATATTGGTAATATCCTGATGCGATATCCTGGTAGTTACTAATTGACTCATGTGCAGATTGTTGTAACCAGTCTCTAACGATCAGGTGGACTTCTTCTCCTCAAGACTCGGGCAAATCAGTTATATTATAGACGTTGAAGCCGGAAGACGTGGACTGCAAAGTTCACCTGAGGAATATTCGTTGAATCCCTGAATAATAGGCTAGTTAGTTAGTTTATTTTACTATAAATGGGTTGATCGGATCAGATAGAAACACACAATATTTCGCACACTCTTCTTCTCTACTTGCAAATACTTACAACGCACTAACACTTGTATTCAAATTACATTGTAACACCTAGTTGATCCGCATTATATCCTGCACTGTATCCTGATATTTGAAGCAATAAGAAGAACAAGGCAGCTGCGATTGTTAGCTCCCGAGGTTTTATGCCAGCGATCTAGATTGATCAAGGGCTTTCCTCGTATATCTCGTGTCACCCTTTGCATTTTTGCTCACTGTTTGATCATAGATATAGCTCAATATCCTGAGCTATATCCTGAAACTGTTTTTGCAAACTAACAAGCCAGCATATTTTTCAACACATATTCTCAGCACACTACCTCACATAACTAATTTGATCACTTAATTGCTTCGGTAATTTTTGACCAAAACAATTTGGCGCCCACCGTGGGGCAAGTGGTGCTATTTCTACTAAAAGCTTTTTCAAAATCGTTACTTGGTTTTCTATTTTCAAAACTTTTTACTACACTATTTTCAATGGCCTCGAGATCAAACATGAGCTCTTCCACCGTGTCCACTACAACCTCTGCAACAATTGGTTTGGTGCTTCCACCACCTCCTCCAAGAACCCAAACCTCTTCACAAGGAACTGAAATTCATGTGGCTCAGGATGTTATCCCCGCTCGCAATATCCAGGGATCTGGTCCTGTTTTGGCCTCTAATGAAGAGATTCTAAATTTGTTTGGTAGTGTACAGGAACAGATGAGGCAGCAGCAGGAGACCAACCAGATGCTGATAAGAGAGATACAACTCTTGAAATCCAGCTCAAGCAGGCCTGCTGAGGATACTGTTACTCCCTTGCAACCCAGGGCTTTAAACTTTAGCTCTGCAGTTTATACTGAGGATAACCGGGGGAATATTGTGCCTAGCCATTCCCAGAATCATACCCCTGAGATACCCTATTCAGTCAGAGTGTCGACTGTGAGGAGCTCAGGATATGCTTCAGGATATGGCCAGAATCCCCAGACTAGTAATGTATCTAACAATAATAATACTCTTGCTACTAATGGTGTTAGATCTTTGCAGGATGCAGGTATAACATCAGCATTTTCCAGGGAGCTTTAAAAACTGAAAGACATGATATCCAGTGTACCTGGTGTGGTCTAACCAATTCCGGAAGTATCCCAAGACAGCCACAGGATATCACGGTTCGCGTATCCCATCTGTGATGCTGAAATCCCAAAAAGATTTCAGACCCCCAACATGAAACTCTATGACGGAACTACGGATCCTGAGGAGCATATTGCCCAGTATAGGGAAATGATGGAAATCAACCCTATCCCTCCGGATCTCAAAGAAGCATGCCTATGAAAGGGTTTTGGTTCTACCTTAACAGGATCAGCCTTAAAATGGCTCTTAAACGTTCCTCCTCACTCAATTACTTCATTTGCTAATTAAGTTAATTTATTTAATAGTCAATTTTCTTGTAGCCGGAGTTTTGAGAAACTAACCAGTGATCTTTACAGGATAACTCAAGGGCCCCAGGAATCCTTGAGGGATTATGTGAACAAATTTCGCCGGGAATCCTTAGATATCCCGCATCTTGATGTTGTAACAGCTATGCAGGCTTTCAAGATGGGGTTGCAAAAGGATTCTCAATTCTATCAGGATCTTGTAATGAATCCCTGCAGGAATCTGGACGAAGCTCGTAACAGGGCTTTAAGATACATTCGGCTAGAGGACGACAAAAAGATGCAAGAGAGGATGAATTCGTCCACAACCTATGAGTCAACCAACAGGAAATTAGAATCCTCGTATAAACCATATCGCTCTAAGCCGTATGGCAGAAATGACAGCAAAAAAGTGAATGCTGTTGAAGACGAGGATCCTGAGGAGTATCCTGAGTTGTCTAAATATTGTTTTTCTGTTAACATACCTGAACTGATGTATGCTATGCAGGGTTTAGGAGATAAAGCAAGATGGCCCCGGAAAAATCAACAAAAAGCTGATTGGAAGGATAAGTCCAAATGGTGTGCCTTCCACGAGGATTTTGAACATGTTACCGAGGATTGTATTGCTCTAAGGAAAGAAATAAACTATCTTTTGAGCAAGGGATATCTGAAGGATCTCCTGGGAAAAATAAGAATAAAGCTCAGGATCCTGAGAAGGATCTTGAACGAGCGGCATCACCTCCTACGGATGCCAAAATAATTAACTTTATTTCAGGAGGATCCGACATTTGCGGCACATCATATTTTACGGCAAAAAGGCACGCGAAGGAAGCCAAAGCAGAGAGAGGGGATAAGCCAACCAGGATGTCAACTCTCACAACTGACAAAGTGATCACGTTCGATAACGATGACAGCGATACTGTCCAGGATCCTCATCATGATGCTTTAGTAATAACGTTATATGTTGCTAACCATTTTGTGCGCATGATATTAGTGGATAATGGCAGCTCCGTCAACATAATTCAGCTGGAAACGTTGAAGAGGATGAATGTATCCCTAATGGATATTACTTCGAAGTCCACTGTGCTCGTTGGTTTCAGTGGAGAAGCTAGGAATACCGTAGGAGAGATAAAGTTGCCCGTGTATGTTGAAGGGGTCAACTCAATGCAGCGCTTTTGTGTCATGGACTCCTTATCCTGCTATAATATTATATTAGGTAGGCCTTGGATCCATGATATGAAAGCTGTGCCGTCAACTTATCATCAATGTATCAAGATCCCTACCCATTGGGGAGTAGTCAAGGTGGAAAGTGATCAACAGGAAGCAAAGGAGTGTTATTCTTCTTCGATGAAATCCTCAACAAAGCATAGTGCAACATAGCAATTAAAGATGTGAGGCCAGGATATCATGGAGGCTTCAGAACAGGATGTAAATAAAATTATCCTGGATCAGGATAATCCGGAGATCTCGGTGCTCGTAGGAACCAATATCCCACAGGATATTGAAGACCAATTGACTAACTTTTTGAAATGCAGGATGTCAACATTCGCGTGGAAACACGAGGATATGACAGGAATTTCCAAGGATATTATAACTCACAAGCTCGGAATTGATAGGTCTTTCAAGCCTGTACAACTGAAACGAAGAAAATTTGCTCCAGAGTGGAACACTATTATTCAGGAGGAAGTTGAAAGATTATTGAAGAGCAAGATGATTAGGGAAGTGAAGTTTCCTAAATGGCTGGCGAACGTGGTTGTGGTGCAAAAGAAAAACGGGAAATGGAGAGTCTGTATAGATTACACGGACTTGAACAAAGCTTGTCCCAAAGACCCGTTTCCTCTATCTCATATCGATTCAATGGTGGATGCTACTGCTGGTCATGAGATGCTAACCTTCATGGATGCCTCTTCAGGATTCCAATAGATCCAAATGGAACCCTCGGATCAGGAGGATACTGCTTTCATGACACCAACATGTATCTATTGTTATACTGCTATGCCTTTTGGTTTGAAGAATGCAGGTGCAACATACCAGAGATTGGTAAACATGATGTTTAAAGACAAACTGGGGGACACCATGGAGGTGTACATCGATGATATGGTAGTAAATTCCAAGAAGGCTGAGGATCACCTCCAGGATATTAAAGAAGCATTTGATATCCTGGACCAGTATAACATGAAATTAAATCCTGCTAAATGCCATTTTGGAGTGGGGGCAGGAAAGTTTCTAGGATACATGGTGACGAAAAGGGGGATATAGGCAAGCCCGGAGCAGATTAAAGCTATCCTGGACATCAAGTCACCTTTAAATACGAAAGATGTTCAACGATTAACAGGGCGAGTAGAAAAATTAAACATATTTATCTCAAGATCCTCGGAAAAATGCAAGGAATTTTATGATATCCTGAAGAAGAATAAGAAATTCGAATGGGGAGAGAAGCATGAAGCGGCCCTGCAGGATTTGAAGCAGTATCTTTCAACCGCACCTCTATTGATGAAGCCTGAGGATGGTGAACCATTATCCCTGTATCTTGCAGTATCAAGAAATGCAGTAAGTGTTGTCCTTGTAAAGGATCATGAAGGTCAGCAGTATCCTGTTTATTATGTTAGTAAAAGTTTATTGGATGCTGAAACTAGGTATTCACACTTAGAGAAATTGATATTAGCCCTAGTTATGGCGTCAACAAAACTTAGACATTATTTTGAAACACATAGGATTCATGTTAAAACCAACTATCCTATTAAAAATGTGCTTAGGAAACCCGAGATGTTAGGTAGGATGGCTAAGTGGTCAGTGAAATTAAGTGCATATGATCTAGTATATGAACCTAGAAATGCCATAAAGTCTCAGGCTTTAGCTGACTTTGTGGCTGATTTCAGTAGTGATATTCAAAGTGAAGTAGACCTAGAAGTACAACATCTAGGAGAAAACTTAGAATCCTGGGCATTGTATACTGATGGAGCATCTAATGTAAGAGGTGTAGGTTTGGGTATACTACTAAAATTGCCACAGGGGGACATATTACCCCAGGCTATTAGATGTGAGTTTCGTGCCACTAATAATGAAGCAGAATATAAAGCTTTAATTGCAGGATTAGAATTGGCTAAGAGCATGAATATCGAGAGTTTACAAGTATTTGTTGATTCCTTGTTAATCACTAATCATTTTAATGGCACCTATTCAGTTAAAGGTGAGAAGTTAATCGAGTATCTCGAAATCCTCAAAAAATTAGCAGGATATTTCTATATTTTCACACTTGAACAGGTACCAAGAGAGGATAATGCTGAAGCCGATGCCTTGGCTGTTAGTGCATATGTCTGTCGACTTCGTTTTGTATCGAGTCTTGTAAATAGAATGATAGATCAAGGCACGAAAAACGAGAATCATATAGATTGGGACCATTTCGCACGAAATGGTACAAGTTCATTTCGCACGAAATGGATGTGTCCATTTCGTACGAAATGGCATAGGCCATTTCGTTTGAAGCCTTTTCATGCGGAATGGCAGTGCCTATAAATAGTGTACCTGGTCATTTCATTTGTAACGATCTGATTCCGGTAACGAGGTGCTGCCGAAGTGTCTCCAGGCTGTAAATCACTGTTATATCAATAAACAAGACATTTAGAGTGAATATCAAGCTGATTCAAAGTCGATACGTTTGTTTCCGCCTCTCGTATTGACTAGAACTCTTCTGAACGACTCGTTTTGGTCATGCAAACGATCCTACATGTGGTATCAGAGCTCAGGAGGAAGAGTTCTTACCGATTTCAGCTTTATTTCATCAAAATTCTGATTTCTACACCTTCTTTTACAAGATTTTTCAAAATTAAACAAGATTTCACGGATAAAATGGCTTGATTTTCTTACATAACACGCGTAATACAGTTTTAATCAATCCTTGAAAGAATCAGATCTTAATTCAACCTAAAATCTGTTCAATTTGTCAAAAACATGGCCGACTGTATGACATCAGCAGAATTTCACACGAATTGATACATCCATTTCGCACGAATTGGCAAGTTTTAGTTTCATTTCGCACGGATTGGCAAGATTGGACTCCATTTCGCTCCAAAGTGTCATTTCGTTTGAAAAGTTGTGTCATTTCGTACGAAATCGTCCATTTCGTTTGAAGTTTTCCATTTCGTTTGAAAGACTGTGTTTATGAATTTTTGAGAACCGAAACATGGAAGAAGAGTTTTATAATGCCTTTGCTACTGCTTCGGGTACTCCTGTTACCATTGCTCAGAGTGTGAACATGGAAAATGAAACAGGAACTTTGCAAAAACCTCCAAAGTTGATGGGTATTGAAGAATACTATTGTTGGAAAGACCGTTTTGAAAATTGGGTTCAAGCAAATCACTTGAGGTCTTGGGAATGTGTTGAGACAAAGTATGTTAAACCTCGTACTGATGAGGGGGTTATTAAGACTATTTCTGAGCTGTCAGATAAAGAGAGAGATATGTATAAAGCTGAAAAAATGATGATCAGTCTACTTCAGCAAGCTGTGGAAGAAGACATCTTCATACTACTTCAACATGATGGTACTTCACGTTCGATTTGGGAAGCGCTTCAAATTAAGTTTGAGGGAAGTACGGATATGATCAGGAGTAAGAAATCATTGTAAAAGAAAGAGTTTGACTTGTTTACTAGCTTACCGGGTGAAACTATAAAGAAATTAATTGAGAGATATTGTCATTTGGTTCGATCAATGTCCCTGTTGGATATCAACAAAGATCGAGAAGAATGGGTTGACAAATTAGCTGATGCTTTACTTCAGAATGAGTGGGGTACATATCTGATGATTTTGAAGAACACTGGAGAATATAATAAATTGACAATTTCTCAGTTTATTGAAAAGCTTGAAGGACAAGATCTCGAACAACAAAAGATCGCGAGAATGAACAGTCCAATGGTCAACAAGACATCAAGATGTATTACAAAGGAAATGATCAGAATGTTGAAACAAGTCCAAAGATCCAAACTGCTTTCAGCGCAGAAAACTCATCAGGATCATCCAATCAAAGTCCAATCAGCAACAGTGGATTTTCTTCATACTCGAGTGTTAATCCGAATGTTTCAACATCAAGCTATCAATCTTAAAGCTCAAACCATAGTAATGGTCATGTGTTACACTACAACATCGCATTGCATCTTCAGAACGGTCAAAATTTCTCTGAAGAAGTCGCTAAAGGTCATATGGCATTACTTGCTACAGTGTTAGAATCATATGAGGGTTTGGTTGCAGGAAGGATCGGAAATCCTATGTTGACAAAAGAGGATTACGATCAGATTGATGCTGAGGAAATGGAGCTTATGGATATTAAATGGTGTTTAGCGAGTGTGTTGAGGAGAGCTGAGAAATTTAAACTGATTACAGGAAGAGATGACTTCCGTGATGCTAATGTTTCTACTTTAGGTTTTGATAAATCTAAAGTTACTTGTTTTCGATGCAGGGAAAAAGGACATTTCAAGAGGGAATGTACAAATCGAGAAGCAGGAGGAGCTCAAAATCCGTTCGGGAATACTGATTATTATCGGAAAGCTATATATCAACAAGTTGCTCAACAACCGTCATCATACAAGTCTATTGAAGATGGAAAAAAGAAAGCTTATCTGTTTAATCAAGATGATGAAAGATTGGCAGAAGGTTTTAGCTGGGATAAATACATTCCAGATGATTCTAAGTTTGGAGCATTCACTGCACAAATCATTCAAGAGCCAGATTTGATGAAGGAATGGATGAAGGTGTTTGCAGATAATGAGAAGAGTCAAGATGGAGAGATTGTTTCTTCAGAGAATAGTGCAGAAAAGACACCAGTCTTTGATCAATCATCATCTGATAGCAGTGATGATGAAGAAGAAATACAAATAAACATTGGCAAAACACAATTATCTCCTGAAAGTTTTAAATTTTATTTTGCAGATAGAGTGGAGAAACTAAAGGAGAAGCGAGCAGCAAAGGATCAGAAAAGGATAAAATGTGAGAATGTAGCTCAGGAAGAGAAGCATGAACAGAGTGAAGAAGTTAAAGTTGCTGAGAAGATTGTTGAAATAGAGAAGATTGTAAAAATTGAAAAGAATGTAGAAGTCACTAAACCTTGTCTAAAATGTTTGGAATCATGCAAACATTGTGAAGAAAAAGACGAAAAGTTTTATGAGCTTGAAAAGATGAAAGAGAAATTATTGTTCGATGTTAAGTATGTGAAAGAATCGTATGATGTGTTGAACAGAACGGTGAATAGTCTACAAAAGACAAACTCAGAAAGAGAAGATGCTTTAACCATGATGAATGCAGTGATGATGTCAAAGCAGAAGGCTATTAACCACTATATTGAAGAATGTGCAAAGTTGAAGCAGGAGTTGGAGACAGAAAAGATAGAAAATGAAAGAATCAGACGATTGCTGCAAAGTTATTCAAGTTCTGATTATTTGATTGATAGAATTTATCCAACTGTTGCAGGTTTTGAAGCCTTTCAGGACAAGAAGTCAGAAGAGAAGGATACTGGTAAGAAACAAAGTGCAAATTATAACAAGTGTCTGCCTCCGATCTGGGAAGGTTATTCTCCAAGAAAACCAAACGAGGAACAAGTCAAAAAGGCAGTCAATATAAAGTTAAAGTCTGAAACAACTGATGATTTACCAGACAACATTGACGTCATATTCACATCGTCTGACACTGATCATGAGTCCGAGTTAATAAAGAAAGTGGTCGATCAAGTGTTGGATAAGGATGTGGAGTCAGAGTCAAAGTCTGAGTCTGAAAGTTCGAGTTCGTCGGTCAACAGTTCAAAATCATCGGTCAAAAGGGTGTACAATAAAGAATTTATGTTATCAAAAAATAATTTGAATAACGAAACATTCAAAATAGCATATACTTTGAATGATTCATACAAATTATTTTCTGATGAGGAATTTCCAATAAGAGGTGTTAAAACTGAAATGATTAACAAGGTTTTCAAACTAACAGAAATTAATATTTCTGAAATAAAAGGTGTAAATCTTGCTGAAAAACCTAAACCTTACACCTCAAGAGTTCAACAAAGGTTAAACAAGAAAAAGGGTTACAGTTCTGGTTCTGGTTATTGAAAGAAACCAAACCATAACAGTAATTTCAAAAGGAAGGGATTGGGCTTTATTTCACCCGTAAATCATAAAAATGAGAAAATTTCTAAAACTAAAACAGTATTTGTTTCAAGATCAAGTTCTGAAGAAGAAGAAAAGAGCTCATTTTGGAAACAATCGAATAAAGAGTTCTTTGCAGAAAAACAAACGTTTGAAAAGAATGGAGCTTATCAGAGAAAGGAAACAAGAACCTGTTACCGATGTCAAGAAGTTGGTCACATCGCCTGGAATTGTCCAAAGGCAACCAACACAAAACAGGAAGTTGTTTCTAAACTCAAAGAAAAAGTTGTTGATAAAACTGAACCACCAACTAAAAAATTTAAAGTGTTTAAAAATTCAACATATGAAGTTGGTGAATGTTCGAAAAGGTTTTACAAAAGAAGGGTGAATCTTGACAACCAAATGTGGGTTGTTAAGAAATCTGATGTGAAATCTGGCGATGAATCTGACTCGTCAAAGTCAGAGGAGCCACAAGTTGAGGTTAAAAGTGATAATATAGTTCCGCCAATGGATGATGTTAACTTTCCACCTTTGCGGAGTGATAATTTTAAACAAAAAGTTGGTAAAGTGGAAATTTCGAATCAATTGTATTCTGAAAAAAAAGAATTTGATGTCGAAAAGGCTTTCAATGACAAAGTGAAAAATATTTTTGGAAAAATGGTCGATGGTAAGGCCAAAGGGGTAAAAGATTTTTATGAATCTAAAAGAAATGTTGAAACCCCAAGTGAAACTGAAAAGGTCACACCCAAAGCTGGTCAGGTTTGGGTGTCTGTATTCCATATGTAATAATCCTGACTTGCCGGAGCTCCCAAGTTGATAATCGTGGAGCAGGAATCGGCATCCTTCTTGATTACTTAATATTGTCATATTTCGATTTACAAGTGGTATTGTTGATAAGTTTTACACGTAAACCTACAAGTGGTTAATCAAGGTCATTAAGTTGAACTTGAGTTAACTTTCATACAAATGGATGAGAAGACAAAGTGATGAACAAATCCCCGACTTACAAGTGGTTTCAACAAAACTAATTTTCCGGAAAAACCATTTTGATTAAAACAAACTTAAGTGTTTTGAAATCATAATGGGAAAATAGTTTGTTGTCAGGGGGAGTTCTGATTATTTATGCCAAGTGAATGGAGATTTGAAGAAATTCACATCGGTTTGTTAAATTTTTCTTTACAATGGTTTTGAATTTTAAGGGGAGTAAGAAATTTCAGAAAATCCAAAAACATTAGAAAATTTGAAAAAGTAAAAAACATGATAAAATCTAAATACCAAAAACATCGAAAAAATTGAAAATGAGTTTTGTTGTGAAAAAGAGGAAATGATAGTACATCAGTAGACTGTTACGGTATGCTAAAGAAATGTAATGATTAAATAGCATTAAACGGTCTCACTGATGATATGCCGATAGGTTTTTGCACATTTAGTAGACTTTTTTCGGGATATAAACCTAAAATTCAAACTTGCTTATTTCGTGGGGAACACTACTTGGATATATAGGTAACCCCTGAAATCTCGTTTGAAGGACCCCTCTTTCTGAAATACTAGGTCTTTATACTCAGTGATATCTGGGGTAGTATCCCGGGACTTCTGATAATGCGAAAGCAATGGCCTAGTCCCCGTATAATACTTTACGCTGCTTGAAATAAAAGTCCCCCCTCAGCACAAAAATTGATAAAATATCCAAAAGATAAAATCAAGTGCTGTTGTAAAAAAGATCCTCTAAAGGGGACACACCAAAAGTCGAGCCTTCAACTCAGCAAAAAAAAAAAAAAAAAATTGAGCTCTCAAGGTTTCGCAATTCACCCCTTACAGATATCATCTAGGTATACTCACCTGTAAGATTGAATATTGGGATCTGGATACGGGAGTATATTCAAGAGGTGGGACACATGAATAAGTTTAACTTCTTAATACACCTAATTCGTATCCTGAATCAGTTGAAATTTGTGTGAGAATTTAAGTGGATCAGTATATCGACAATCTAATTGAACTGTTTAATTCTTAATGTGTAACTAAGCTCAACGGTATTTGTGACTTGTCAAAAACTGATATGACCCTCTTACACAAACTCACAAAAAGTTGTTTGTATATAGTTTATTTCCCAATATCCAAAAAGATTTTAAGTGTGTTTTAGCATAAAATTTTTGAAAATTCAAAAAGATTTTATTTCATCTTATTTTCGACAACTGATGTTGAAAAGCTGATTTTCAAAATTCCGAGTGCTAAACATGATGAACAACTGGGTTGGGAGAGTTTGTTTGAAATGAAAAATGTTTTTGAAATGATTAAATGGTTCAAATTTGAATATTTTATATACAAGTGGTCATTTGAGATTTTAAATGTTCAATCATTTTGGATAATATATACAAGTGATAGTTTGAATTTGATTTAAATTTGTCAAATTTTTAAATTTGTGAAATTTATTGTGAGGTAGAGTTGTGCAGGTCCCCGTGTCTAAGCCTGAGCAAAGTGTGAGCCAGGTTTTGATTCTAAAACAAGAGCTAGGTCAGATTGCGATCCCGGAACAATTTAAGGGGGAGTGTGCTAGCAAAGGGGAGTTTGAAGATGTAAGAGCCAGATTCAGATTCTGGAACAAAGCATGAGATAGAAGCCGCTGATTCTGAAGAATTTATGAAATCAACATCAAAGGGGGAATATAGCTGCTGATGCTGATAGAAGAAGAGAAAGAGATTGAGGATGCTTACACTGTCAGATACTTTGGAAGAGCACGAAGACTGTTCAAGATTGGAGACTCGACATACTGAAGACTTGTACTGAAGACTCGTCGACATCCAAGGGGGAGTCTGTTGGTGCATATGTCTGTCGACTTCGTCTTGTATCGAGTCTTGTAAATAGAATGATAGGTCAAGGCACGAAAAACGAGAATCATATAGATTGGGACCATTTCGCACGAAATGGTACAAGTTCATTTCGCACGAAATGGATGTGTCCATTTCGTACGAAATGGCATAGGCCATTTCGTTTGAAGCCTTTTCGTGCAGAATGGCAGTGCCTATAAATAGTGTACCTGGTCATTTCATATGTAACGATCTGATTCCGGTAACGAGGTGCTGCCGAAGTGTCTCCAGGCTGTAAATCACAGTTATATCAATAAACAAGACATTTAGAGTGAATATCAAGCTGATTCAAAGTCGATACGTTTGTTTCCGCCTCTCGTATTGATTAGAACTCTTCTTAACGACTCGTTTTAGTCGTGCAAACGATCCTACATTGGCAAATCTAGGATCACCAGTCAGGATACCGGAAGGGACCCGAGTACCAATATTACATATCCTGTATCCTGCGACGGACCCTCAGGATAAGGAAGTAGTAAGTGTTCAGGATCCTGATGATGAGTATCCTGAGGAGGATCCTATGTCTTGGACGGCTCCAATCATAAGATATCTCAAGGAAGGACACATCCCAAAGGATTAAAATCCTAAGGCCTTTAGAATGAAGGTATCACGATTCACTGTTATAAATAATGTTTTGTATAAGAAATCTCTTGCAGGACCATATCTGAGGTGCTTGGAGGATCCCGAAACTAAAGAAGTGCTTCAGGATATACACGAAGGGGATTGTGGTAACCATACTGGGGGCAGGTCATTATTCTCAAAGGTATTAAGAACAAGATACTGTTGGCCGATAATGAGAAAAGATGCTGCAGAATATGCTCGAAGATGTGATGCGTGTCAAAGACACAGTAATATATTACATCAACCTGCTGAGCCACTTTATCCTATTGCTTCCCCTTGGCCATTCATGAAGTGGGGAATGGATATAGTAGGGAAATTGCCAAAGGCTCCAGGAGGAAAGGTCTTCATGCTGGTAATGACCGATTATTTCTCTAAGTGGGTTGAAGCTGAAGCATTTGTTCAAGTCAGAGATCAAGAAGTAGTATCCTTCATAAAAAGGAATATCCTGACTAGGTTTGGACTACCAGCTGAGATAATTTGTGACAATGGATCTCAGTTTATAAGTAAGAGGACTACTGACTTTTGCAAGAGTTGGGGAATCAGAATGATCACATCCACACCGGTACATCCTCAAGCAAATGGACAAGCAGAATCCTCAAATAAGATAATTGTCAACAATTTGAAGAAAAGGCTTGGAACTAAGAAGGGAAAATGGGCAGAAGAATTACCCTTTGTTTTATGGGCTGATAGAACGACGGTGAAAAGCGCAACTGGCCAAACCCCATTTTCCTTGGTGTTTGGAGCAGAAGCGGTGATCCCGACAGAAATGGTGATACCTACAGCAAGATCCAACCTCCAGGATCCTGAGCGGAATCCTGAAGCCCTATGCCAGGAATTGGATACTGTTGATGAGACAAGAGATGCAGCAAAATTAAGGATGGCAGCATATCAACAAAGGATATCCAGAGCATATAACAAGAATATAAGGACTAGAAGGTTTGAAGTTGGAGATTGGGTGTTAAGAAAAGCTTTTCAGAATACTACCAATCCTGCTGATGGAAAATTGGCTCCAAAGTGGGAAGGACCCTATGAAATTGAATCAGAATCAGGAAAAGGAGCATACCGACTCAAGAATATGGAGGGGGATATGCTACCAAGATCCTGGAATGCTATACATCTAAAGCTCTATTTCAAGTGAGTTTGGAATTTAAATTCTAACTCAGGATGGTATGGATTCTATCTCTTTTAATATGTTTTGCTATTATTTATTCTTTTGAACCCATTACTGACTTAAGCATCGGAGGGGTGTTAGCCAGGCTAACACCCACCTTAGTTTACAGTTGTTTTGTAGTATATGCCTCGGGATATAGCTCCATGATACACATTCAGGATACTTCGAAAGATTAGAGGATTGGCCCCCTCTCTCACGTTTAAGGGATCCTGATCCCTTCACAGTTTAAAGGTATTCACCTTTCTCTCGAATTGGGTTTAAACACCTCGCCTGGAGCGCAAGTTATCCACGGATAGTTCAAGATAGCGGGACCAGTCCATGTAAAAGTGGCTGACAATTTTGTTATTGTTGGCTATATCCTGGATCCTAAAGGTATATGAGGATTGATCACCCTCTCTCACGTAAGGGTATTTTCATTCTCTCAAAGGTTTAAAGGTTATCACCTTTCTAAGAATTGGGATTTATACACTCCCGCCTGTAGCGCATGAAAATTTGGGATTTTCCCCAGGGTACTTATGGGTTTATCACCAGGATACTAAGGATTTATCTCCAATACATTTTAGGGTTTACCCCCTGTAACACAAGAACTGTTCAAACAATTGGAACTGATGTTCAGAAAATTTCTAAGTGTTCAAAGACTTTATGCACAGGGGACATTCCTTCTGAGGCGATTGTGTAGAGTTCAAAGGATCAAATTTGGACCTAGTGTACTAAGTATCTCGGACTGTGGACATCTTAATGGAAAAAATTGCAAAAGGATTGAAGCTCGAAAATAGGGTTACACTCTATTACTGGTATGATCTTTCCTTTGTAAACCTTATATAAGTCATTTGAACTTTTGAAACTGTAACACCTCGAAAATTCACGTCCTATAATGTGTAGACACGTGTATATGTTTAAACGTGTGAAAGAAATATTATAGAAGGACTAAAATTGACAATCATGGAAAGTATGTGAATATACGTATTCTAAATGTCAACCGTGAATAAATATAATGTACATTAACCCTACATGGTGCTCATACCTTCAAACGAATAGATCATGGATCATACGAAGCAAAAAGTGAGAGATTTCAAACTACAGGGATTAAATGTGTCAACATGTTTAAAGATATACCTCTGAGTGACCTTTTGACAAACCCGGAGCTTTGTAAATGTTAATTATGCTCACTAGAATGCACGATATAAATTTCATAAAGTTTCGTTGTCGTATGAGAAAGTTATGATCAAATTCGTGTGCGAGGGGTTAAAGTGCAAACGTTGAAAGTTAAGACTTTTCGGGTTAACCGGAAGTGTTCAGGGACTTGGCAAAGTGGGTATAAGTCCTAAAACCCTTGTGGGTAAATATAAGGGGGTCAAAATGCAAGAAATAACCTTGGTTTCCCTTTCGAAGAACCAAGGGTCAACTTTGCAATAAATAGAAAATCAAAAATCTGATTCGCAGGCCCAGGCGGCCCGCGTGAGGATAAGCGAAACGGGAGGCGGGCCGCGTCAGGCCGCCAGATGCAGAAAACGGGGACAGACCCCTGGAAACGCGAAGAACCGATCCTTTTTCGACATTAATGCAATGTGGGCGACCCCTAAACAGTCCTAGACACTAGGAACACCTGTTGGATGGTTGTGGTCAGCTGATAGACTTATGTGTCCAAGAATTGTGGTGGAATTTTCACTATAAAAGGCCCTTCAAGCTCACAAACATTCCTTACACCATTCTCTGCATTTCTGGTCGATTCTGGAGCTCAAGCATGCTTCCAAGTGATCATATTTCGTGCATAGGACTCTTGTAAGTCTGCTAGTCCTTTCTAAATTGAGTTTAGCTTAGTATTTTAGCTAAAAGTCAAACCGTTGTAATTACGGTTTGACATCGAGATTAGTCAACAATGGCTCAGTCATGTCTCGAATTAAAAGTAGTTATAGGTTGGTATTTATGTGGGTAATAAACCCTTAAAAGGGTTCCCCCTGATTACCACTCTAAGCAGGTCAAAAGTCGGGTCAAACTTATATTTAAAAAGTCAACAGGAAGTCTAAAATGCCATTTATGCATAATTATCAATGTAGATCATATACAACCTGTTGGATCATTGTTATAACTTGGTAATAAGTGTAAGAACATGTCTAAACACGTTCAACCCGACAAATTCCTGTTTAGACCCGGTTCGGAACCGAAAGTCACATAGTTTGACTTTCACTTTGACTTTCAGTTCTGACCCGTTAAGGCATGTTTTAGAAATGCCTCAGAGCTTTAATTGGACTAGGTTACATGTTAGAATAATCCTCTGTGATGTTACACCTTGGTTCATTAGTTATCCAATTAATATGCATGTTTCCGTTAATCGCTCATATGTTGACCATTATACCCTTATTACCTTAAAACGTGATTTTTGGAAAAGTAAAAGTGTAGAAACCTTAATTACTGATATATAGACTTGTATGCAAAGTTTGACATCAGTTTGAGGTGTAGAATAAGAGTTATGCTCATTAGCGTAATTACGATGCTTTATGTTAATAAAATGGCGTAATTAGCGTATAGCCTAGTTAAACATACTTTTTGGTATCAAACGAATTACCCACTGATGTAATATATTATTTTGGGATTTTTAAAGATTTTTAATTAATTTTAGGCTGAGCATAAATAGTAGTCGTAGGCTTAATCCGGTAATTGTCGGTTTTGCCCTTACGGGCCATAAAATGAGTTTTACATATCAAAACGACTCCAAACCTTTTGCTACTGATCACATATGATAAATAAATTATTTTAAGCCTTCTGGAAATATAAAAATATCAGATTTATGTATCAAACCCGGAAATGGCCTTTAATCGCCTTATTTAGCGTTTTTAACGCATAGTATGTACTAAACCTATTTTAAACATACCAAGGGTGATACTTACTGATATTTGAGGAAAATTAAAGTATTTTAACAGTAAGCAAAGGTTGATAAACTCAGACCTCAGTTTTGAGCTTTTCGGCTTATGTGAAATTACCAAAATACCCCTACGGGGCATAGTTTGGTTATAATTGATAAATTTCACATATCTAAAATACCTTACTGTTATAAATCAGGAAACTAAGTATTTTTGCTGATTATATCAGACCTGTAACTCAGTTAAACATTTAAACCCTTTTACAACCTGTAAAATGACCAAACTACCCCTACGGGGCATAGTTTGTGTTTAAACACGTTTCGGGCATAATGAAAAAAACATCCTACTGATGTCGCAACATATAGGAGACATAATTAACTTAGGAAACCTGTATATAACTCTCATGAATACCCGTCACGCTTATTACGCGTACGGTTCGGTTTATGTAACAAGTTTACATAAATAAGCCGAAACGGGTCAAACCTTAACGGTTTTATCTCAAAATCCAGAGTGTGAATAATAAACCCATATTAAACAAGTTTTCAAACTTGTCCGGTCTAAATCACATTCTATCCGGTCTTCGCTTAATCGTGCGTACGTACCGTATCTTTGAAACTAGCCGGTCTAAGCTTAAGCTTAATTAAAGACCCGTTAGGATTCTAATAGGTTATTATAAAACCTTCGTTCTAGATTAGGAGGACCAGTAAAAGCTACGTGCATTTTGCTAATTGTGAATTATACTCTGCTCAGGTAAATACTTTTAACTTATTTTCCCTATACGGGCTTGGGTTACGGTATATAGAATACCGCTTGATCGGGCATCAAATCTCCACCATTTGGTGGGTAGTTGAATAATTTGATTGGCTCGTTTAAACAGTCTTGTTACTTAAAGCCTTTGGGGGGTTAATGACCGTGTCCCGGATATCCTTGGCATCATTTTACGAAATGGCCACGACTTAAGCGCGGGGTGTAGGCGTACACCCGTCAGTGCACAAAAGAATATTGTGGTGTGTCTATTGATCTTTACCCCGGACTTGATCCGGGCTACTGAACGCACAAGGAACATGTAATTCGTTCACAAGATTATAATATTAAATAATTCTCCCAAGTTATAAAAATGTTTATGCCATGTGCATCCCAACCAATTTTAAATCATTTTTCAAAATGAGTCAGTTGATTGTATTTACCAGTGTAAACTGACGTATTTTCCCAAAAAGACTGAATGCAGGTACTAAACGAAATTGGCTGGATTGTCTCCTTAGCATCAATAAAAAGTCTCGCAAGCTTAGGATGCCTGAAGTCTGTTGAACCATTGTTTCTATTTTATTTCGATCCGTTCTGTGGATAAACAATCGAACGTTGTGATACTTGATATTACAATAATTAAATTCGGTTGTATTATATCTTTTAAATTTGCTTCCGCTGTGCATATTAAATATTGTGTTGTTTGACTAATACGTTACCAACCATGACGTCACGATAATCCCCCACCGGGCCCACCGGTGACACGTGGAAATCGGGGTGTGACAGGTTGGTATCAGAGCCAACTCTGAGTGAATTAAACACTAGCCTTTTGTGTTTAATCTCAGTTGCACAATTGCACATTTCTAAACCTTCGAGTCTAGACATATAACATAGGACAAATTCCACCTTATTCGGTTTTTGTTTTGTCCTTTAAATTTTATATTTGTTATTGTTATCTTATGCTACTTTGACAGGATTAACAATATGCCTCCAAGATTCTTCCGTAGAAGAGGACGAGGAAAGGGGCCGATCACCGCCCCCAATGACAACGAGGCAGGACCTTCAAATGTTCGAGCTCCGTCTACCACGGAGAGTGACGATCCACGCCAAAACAGAAGAAACCTGTTTGAACCAGCAAGAAGATCGGTATCACACAGCTCGACCCCTCCGGTCCAAAACCCGTATGGGCCACAACCGGACTACGAGCCGAACAACCCTCAGCCTTCCTTCATACCATTACAACGATCCCTGTCTCATCATTCTTTCGGGGACCCCACCCCAGTTTTTCGGGGCCGGTTTAATCCGGTAGGCTACATACCAGAACCCGTGGGTTCCAACCCACTGGGGCCAGACGATCACTTCTCTGGAGATAATGCGGACGACATGGACGAGGATACTAACCCCGTCGAACCCGCAAGTGGCACTCCAAATCATCCGATCGAGATCTCCGACGGATCTTCATTCCATGGATCACCCTATGTTGGTCCAGATAGTTTCCAAGCCATGGTCACCAGGCATGAATGGTACTATACACCTCCTCACCATTCATCGCCTCCTCAGCAGCAGCAACCGCAGCAGCAGCAGCATCATCAAGATTCCTCGGGGGATTCCCGATTTGTGGCAGTTACGCCACCACCTCCACCGCCACCAGTTCAGCCGGCACCTCCTCAACCGCCGAGGCGTAGGAGAACCGGTGCCCGCATGTCGGCACGAGCAGGGGACTTCTATTTCAGTTCCCCACGTCAATCCAGTGGCAGCCACTATCCGCCACATCAGGAGGACCCCCAAATGGGTGGACCCTCACAACCAGCTGTACCGCAGCCACCGCCTATGGGTTTTGATAACCCAATTCCAGCATACACGGGTCCAAGTACTTACAACCCGTTTGAACCTTCAACTCACGGCAACTACGGATACGCTGATGCAGATCCTTACATGGTAGCAGCAAATTACAACGCCCTTAACCCCCAAGGACCATATGGAGATCCATGGGGAGTAGGCTACCCAACTCATGGGTACCCGATACCTCCAAGACCTATCATAAGGATGCAGTCGCAGCCGCCACGATTTTCTCCCCCAGAATGGGAGGAAATTCTTCAGAGGCTGGATCAGGTTGAGCGGGAATATCGCCGCGACCGCCAGGAGAGACAAAGCTTCTTTCAAGGGTTAACAAGTTTGATCAAAGGGAAGAGCAAGAAGGACCGCTAAATCCTTCAAAATTGTTGTATAAACCCCTGCGTGGGTATGTATGTTTGTTTGTTTGTATTGACCCCTGCGTGGGTCTATTTTTCCGTTAACCCCTACAAGGGTATGATGTTTGTATAAGTCCCTGCGTGGACAATTATTTGTGTATTTAGTCCCTACGTGGACTTATGTGTTAGTCCCTGCGTGGACTTATGTCTTTCTGTAAGGCCCCTGCGTGGGCATGTTTGTGTAGTAAGCTCCTGCGTGGGCAAATTTCTTGTGTGAAAGACCCGTTTAGGGCAATATGTAATATTTTAATAACTTAATGGAATGTTTATGTTATAAATTTCATGTTTTGCCATTATGCGCATAGATAAATTATATATGAAATAAATAAATCAAAACCATTCCTTTTTGTTAATAATCTGCCTATTTAACTTTGAATAAGAATCTTAAGGGTGAAACCTAGCCTGAGTGTCATTATAAAGACCTGGCCAAGATGGTAAGACCTGTTTAAAAGATTCATATCCCTGTTAACATCTGAAAACATGTTAACAATCCTAGCAGAAGTGATTCGTTGGAAATCACATATGTTATTAAGGGAATTCTTTAGAAGATTCCTAACCCAGTTTAATGATCTCTGAATCCTGGGATTTACATCATCAATTAAGATGATCATATTTTAACCATACGTGGTAATATAGTGCCTACGGGCCTTGCTCATTTCCACATGAGCCAAAAGACAGTGGTAGCGATGACTCCCTGTCAGATTAAGGTAATGAACTAGGTTCAAACCTTCAAAGCTTTGATTCTATGAAATCATAGTTAAAATTTATAATTGTCCTTGTGACTAGGCCTATTGTGCCAGTATACCTTAAATGCTGTGATTCTCTGAAATCCTAGCATATAATTATAAGTGTCCATGTGACTAGGCCTTTTGTGCCACAAATAAAACTGTTATTGTTTTATAATTAGGATAAATTATTATAGAAATCCTAAATAAATTTAATTAATAAATTAACCAAATATGGTCTCTGTTTACCATGGTTAATGAATTACCCTAAGGGGCAATTCCATAATAAACTCCCAAATAAACTATTGTCCTTGTTTTCTGCAACAGTTCAATCGTAATGGCTAACTCAGACGAGGGTAATAGTCATCCAGCGGAGGTTAATAACGACGCCCGAATTAATTTAACTGCGATGTCTGCATTATCAAAAGCACAGATCTCCTTCTCGGGGTTCTTAAGAAGATTTTGCTGGACGAAGGTCTCCGTCGATTCGCCGGTTTGAGAGCAGGTTCTAGTAGCCATTGGAAGTTGAATAAAGAAGTTAACAGGGAATGAAGAAAGAATTACCTGGAGACTCTGATGATGATATTTGGTTTTTAAACAGAAAGAGAGAAGATATAGGGGCGTAATAGATATCCA
Organism: Helianthus tuberosus; assembly: GCA_030545235.1. NCBI lineage: Eukaryota > Viridiplantae > Streptophyta > Magnoliopsida > Asterales > Asteraceae > Helianthus > Helianthus tuberosus. Next base: position 159,892,275 of record CM060444.1, read on the forward strand.
TCGAGTGAAAACCGCGTTAAAAGTTGCAAAATACTATCTTGAGCGTCGTTTCAATTTAATAACCTCGATGTGAGGGATAAGACTTAAAATATATCCGTTGGAATTGGTATACCAACAGATATATTTTGGGGACAATTGTTATGGGTGATTTTTTGCTCATATATGCTGACTGCTATTCTGACTTTGTTTGTTTTGTTGTGACCAGGATCCTGGATCAGGATATTGGTAACATCCTGATGCGATATCCTGGTAGTTACTAATTGACTCACGTGCAGATTGTTGTAACCAGTCTCTAACGGTCAGGTGGACTTCTTCTCCTCAAGACTCGGGCAAATCAGTTATATTATAGACGTTGAAGTCGGAAGACGTGCACTGCAACGTTCACCTGAGGAATATTCGTTGAATCCCTGAATAATAGGCTAGTTAGTTAGTTTATTTTACTATAAATGGGTTGATCGGATCAGATAGAAACACACAATCTTTCGCACACTCTTCTTCTCTACTTGCAAATACTCACAACGCACTAACACTTGTATTCAAATTACATTGTAACACCTAGTTGATCCGCATCATATCCTGCAATGTATCATGATATTTGAAGCAATAAGAAGAACAAGGCAGCTACGATTGTCAGTTCCCAAGGTTTTATGCCGGCGATCTAGATTGATCAAGGGCTTTCCTCGTATATCTCGTGTCACCCTTTGCATTTTTGCTCACTGTTTGATCATAGATATAGCTCAATATCTTGAGCTATATCCTGAAACTGTTTTTACAAACTAACATGCCAGCATATTTTTCAACACATATTCTCAGCACACTACCTCACATAACTAATTTGATCACTTAATTGCTTCGGTAATTTTTGACCAAAACACATACATACACATATACGTACAAATTGGTGTCGTCGTAAGCAAATTGTTTCCCGTGTAATTAAAAATAAAGAATAGAAATCCCCAAAAACATCTAAAGCAGATAGGTATTGGAAAATTATATAATTCTGTTTTAAGCTTGTAGATGGATTACAGATAACACTTCTTCAACTCATCAAATTGTAGAATAAGATATACTGAGATATAAATAAGCTTTATCATACAAGAATAATATATAACTAGGCTTCTTTTTACTTAGTTAATTGAAGTCTTTGCTGGAGATTATAGTGTCTTCACATGAACTTTTAACTCTTTATTGTACAAGTTTGACAGCAAGAGATTTTGTAAAGATTGTACGACGAATGTAATTCGTGAATTTAAGGAACTAAAAGAAGTTAAACGTATGAGAAGAGAAGCCCATTATACAAGTTGGTTTTGTTTTGTGTAGCTGATACAAGCTTCCAATATGAGGTATCAGCCTGACCCGTTTTATTCGTTATCCAACCCACCCATTTTCCACCTTTAATCAGCATATAGGACTTTTGAACTTCTTATAACTTAAGCTTTCATAATAGTTTAGGATTCCAGGCATACAACTATAACTGAGTTGAGGGAATATTATTCCTTGCAGGTGACTCTTGACACAATCCACGCTGATTGGCATCAAAACTATGCTGTCTCAAAGCTGATAGAATAAGCAATGTGACTGAAAGGAATTCATGTAACAAACCTTTGGCTTTCAATTAATATGATACATATGTAAGAACCCCGCCGCATTGCGGCGGATACTAATTTCTATTTTTTTTAAATATTAACGTATGAAAAAGTAATAGTCGTTTGAAAATAAAGGGGGAAACTAGCACTTGAGAAAAGACTAAATCAATGGGGTAGTTTATGATTGTTATTATTTTGAAATTTTTTTATGGTTTTATGTTTTTGTCCTTGGAAACTATTTTCTTGGGTTGGACTACAATGATACAATAAATTGAAAATTTTGCAAATTGAAAAGATATTCCATATGAATACATATATTTATAAACTGGAACAAGTAACTTAACTTGTAATGATCTTATTTAGAATCCAACAGGCTGGGTCATTCCCACTGTTTCCCCCTATGATCTTGCAATATCGGACATTCCTTTAACATAACAAATAGCATGCTAGCAAAGATACAATAAACATAAATAAAATTTTCGCAAGATAAATAATAAACATAATCATCACTAAAAAAATGAATCTAGACGATCATCATCTTCATCGCCCTTATCGTCAATTATTTCATCTTCCACATATGCAGTGTATGCATCTTCATTTTTTATATTATATTCAATAAAACTTTCATTGTCCACAATCAGGGAAATTGGATTTCGGTCACCACCTTCACCTATGGTGTTTTCATGGGCAAGTAGCTTAAGTTGACAACCAAGTTACATTGAAATGATTGAGTGCCCTGAAACACGTGTAATTGTAAAAATAATTAAAACACGTTTTCAAGAGCTTTCAAAAGCATCATGTGTGTGTAAATTTGTTGAATACAATACACGTACATATAATGAATCAACAAAAAACACATCACACATGTAAATAACTTTCACCTTTGTATTGATTAGAAAAAGATTGCAGAGATCTCTTAGATAATCTCTCACACAATAGAATTCTCAAAAACTTAAACAAAATAACCTAAACCACACATTTATACAATTATGAGACTAAGTGAATTGGCATGCTAAACTGCGCCAGTTATTCACTTGCATAGTTGTGTCTTACTACCCAGCTGGCTAACCACACCAGTTGGCTAACTGCACCTGCACTTGGAAGATATACAAAAGAATCTAACACAAAACCTACCAAAATCAATAATCGCCTATCTATCAAGTCTTTGTCACCAGGAATGCATCTAACATGTCTAACACATGGAAAGGTTTGATTGAAAATAAAGGCAACAACATTAAATTCTAAAGGTAGATCACATACCAATTTTTATATGAGTCGCTTTCTAGTCACTTTGTTGTCATCGTCGTTCAACTTATCAGCAAGTTCCTTTAAATTTTGACAGCAGGCATCAAGACACGAAGGGTGAGATTTGTAAACTCGTGTTCAAGAGCGACTACACTTGAACCTTTGTTATTAATAAAAGTACTTTAAATCCTCGACCATGCTTCATAGGCTGTTGATTCAGTCTCAAGAACGTGAACAAACAAATTATTTGTATTTATTATTGTCACACCCCCAAAATCCACCTGCGGAGTTCCACCGCTTGGAGGCGTGATTGACCAGGATCCAGCCACCAATCATATTGAACAAGCATATAAGTAGTTATAAAATCCAACCAATACAATTGGTGTTCAAACAAAACATAGTTAAGTTGCAAGCGGAAGCATAAGTCTTAAATCATAACATGAGTTTAATTGTTTCAAAGTTTAACATGGCACACAGTCGTCCATGTCCCACAACGATCCTCCTCCATGCAAGCTCCAGCTAAGAATCTAAGGACCTGCAAAGCATGTAGTAACGAGTCAACAACAAGTTGAGTGAGTTCACGGTTGGGTGTTCGTTTTAAGTTGTTTCGAAAACAGTTTCCTTTAGCTGGCATCCTGCCGTGGGGGTTACCCCATAGTTAAAAACGTGACTTGTTTATTCCCGGTTACTCTGGCTATCCAGCCGTGGGGGCTACCCCGTGTTAGTTATCTGGCATTTCGGCCGTGGGGGCTACCCCATGTATATACTAGACTCGTTACCATATCGACTGCTGACTGTAGTCATGTTTATGTGCCCTGAACTGTCAATGTCTATCATCATTGACGTGCCAGTAGTCCATTAGTTCACGCCCGTCCTCTGCGGCACGGTGTGAGGTTTGTCAAACCTAAATAGCGCTATCTAACTAATGACCCGCTCGCCATTGGCCTCGGCGATTAAGTCGATACAAAGATGAGGGACTTCGTGATAGAGTTTTGGTCTAGTACGAGTTATCTGTCCATGAGGACGAGGAATTACATTCCTGAACCAATACTGTCCTACCCAAGGAGGACGAGGAACCCATGTTCCTTAACCCCATTCCCAACCCCTGGGAATCCCATGCTTTGTAGAGGGTGTGAACTCACCTTGGTTTGCTCGGTAGATACACAGAAAAGTCAAACAAGCAATATTGTAGTCACTCGCGTCCTATCATAGTCGTATCATACAATCAGGTTCGTATTCAAGTAGTGCACGTATGGGTTACATGTTTAATCATGGCAGTTCATCAACATTCACATCCAACGGTAACATATAAGGTCTGCACATTAGGCCCAAGAGTCCGGCCCAAACAATTAAGTCCGAAAGTGAATTGCAAGCCCAAACAGCGTGTATCTGTGTAGAGTCTCGAGTCGCAACTAGGCGTTTGCGACTCGCAACCTGAGTCGCAATCATGGTTTCGGTTCGTGTTGGTTTGGTTACGAGTCGCAACTGGACTCGCAACCGTGGTTTCGAGTCACAAGGTTGGTGTGCTGATCATGTGTGGTTTCGAGTCGCAACTAGGTGTTTGCGACTCGCAACTGATGTCGCAACCGGGGATTTCGACTCATTAAGCAGTGGTTTCGAGTCGCAACTGATGGTTTCGGTTGGACAACTGCTGATCCGGAACAGTGTACTATCCAATGAGAATTTGATTTCAGAAAATGGTTTGTACTATCCACTTAAACATGTTTGTTTGTCTAACTTTTACTAATTTGGATCAAACATATCAGATTTCAAATATTCAGCCACATTCTTATCATGTTCATCAAGTTCTTCATACATTCATCATGTTCTTCACACATTCAAGTAGTTCATCATCATTCATATGATCCTAAGTCTAACAAAGTCATGAACAACAATCAACTCTTGAACATATTCATCTAATAGTTTCAAATCATCACATAACATATCAACATCAACTCTACACTAATCTCATTAACATGGTACTACACATATGCAAGCCGGTTTTTATGAACATCAACACTCCATGGTTTGAATCATACTTAGACATAAAATATCATGTGTTCATTAAGCAACATATCCGAAATCAAAGCATGTTAACCAAGCATCATCATATACATCATACACATTCGGTTCACAACCACCATCAAGCATACAACTACACTAGTTAAATCCTACCATTCATGCTATCATTTAACAACAACAAACATCGTAAAGTCACTAACCGGTTGATGAGTTTCAAAGGTGAGTATGATGCTTCTAATCGGGTGTGTGTGTGTGTCTCCGAGAGCTCCTAGTGTCACCAGTTTGGATCCGAGAAGAAGGAGGAGCAATGTTGTAGCTTAGGGTTCAATGGTTTCTAGAGAGAGAGTAGAGGAGTGTGTGTGTTGTCCAAGAAAGTGGCAAAGATGACTAGCAACCGGATTATATACTAGCTTTAAGTGCACCCTAATGGGCTTTCAAAATAGGCTAAGTGTGTGTGTGTGCGGCCCAATCGGCCCGTAAGTCATTGTTCACTCGAGACCACATGGTCTCGAGTCGGGTTCGTGTTGTCTCGGTTCACTCGGTTCGTATACATACCCGCATACATACACCCAAGCATACACATAAGGTAACACATAATCATATAAGTTCACATGTATCATTCATTAATTCATCAAATCAATTAGTCACTAATCGTTCAAGCACACAACAAAAGGTTCTAAATTTCGAGTTGTCACAATTATATCATTTGCATTTATTATATGTTAGTACAAACGGACTTGTTTATGTTGATACACCAATGAAAATAGATCTGTTTTGAGAGTGTCTTTTGGCTTAACATTTAGGGTTTTTACAAACATGTCGATGAACTTTGAGATCTCTGTTTGAATTATTTTTAGAATGAGAAACCACACACAAGTGTGATTGATTGGCCTATAATATTCTATACTTACAATGCGATAAGTGAGATTCCTAACTTTCACTTTGGTTCTTAAGAGCAATCTCAATTTAATGGAAAATTAACTCTGTATGCCCTAATGAACAATTGACTTATTTTATCACCGCCAAAAAGATTATAAATTGTTTTTAAGCAACAAAGTTAGGGGTATATGAACTTCTTTGTTAGGCTAAAAGGTGTGGTCATGACTCTCATGATCACCATGACCCTCTACATAGGCGCCATATCACCCGCCGCTAATCCACCATCCGAAACAACTATCCTAAGGGTGTGGTCATGATCCAAACCACTATCCCCTTTATTTTTTGATACATTTTTGTCTCAAAATCATCAAATGCAAGGGTCACGGTAAACATGGTTCAATCCATGTGAACCACCATCAATCAAGTTGACTACACTTGAACCCTTTTTATTAATAAAAGTACTTTTAATCCTCGACCATGCCTCATAGGCTGTTGATTCAGTCTCAAGAACGTGAACCAACAAATCATCTGACAATCTTTCGTAGATCCATTACAAAACTATGTTATCTATCTTAACCTAGGAATCAATTTGGGATCATCATGAACTAGTGGTTTAGTGCCATCTATGTGATGTAACACATCGTAACCACAAGCATGCTACTAAAAAAGCTTGACCCGGAAGAATATGAGACTTTAGTTCCGTCCAAAACACACATTTTGTTTTGATATTCGTGACAAAATATTAAACTGGATTAAGTTGTTTTAGTTTCTTAGACATTCACCTTTGTCGGTTATGATTGATTAGATTAGACAAAGAAAAGAAACAGTGGCGCAGGGACCATGGCACTGTAGTATTTTCCGATTAGCGGCAAGTGGTATGAGCTAAGGTACTATCTCTAATACAATGTGATTTCTAAGGATTCAACGATTTTCATGTTATTGATCTACTTGAACAATCAAACATAATCGAAGGTAGTTGTTGATCCATTATATTATCTATGTATGTTTTCGATTATTTAGTTTCTTACTTTTATCAAACATTGATTATATTCGTATTAACATTATCTTTTTCTTCTTTCTTTTAGACCCAACCACTAAAATTACATGTATGTTATAGATTTGAGTTGTTTATGTATATATATTTTGTTAATCAAAGTTATTTATGTTTGGTTTTTGTTTTGTTTTGTTATTAAAATCAATACCAACAAATCCTCCATCAACTTCTTCCTTCTGCTATCAAGATCAAAGGTATGTTGTTAGTATTTGATTTATGTGTTCATCCTTAATCCCCGTTACTTGTGCTTTTGTTTTGGTTTTTTATGTTAAAACCCAAAATCTGACGTAACAATTAGGTGGCAATTCTCCAATCAAACACAACAGATGGGTGTTCTACACTTTCTTGTGTATTATGCATGCACGTAGCATGTTTTCCGGAGTTTGGATGGTACGCTCACTCCACCCATCAGTCTGGGCAGTAAGCCGTACTAAAATTTAAGAGCGTACTATGCCTTTGCTGGAAATTTTCCAGGAATAAGAAGTATATTTAGTATCTCAATCCGATACTATAGACAAGGATACTCCGTAAGGAGACTCAATGTTGTCAACAAACAGCTTAACTTTTCGGATTTATAAGTTTTCCTTAATTGACAAGAAGCATAGATTTAGTCAGTCTGTCGACTATAACACACATCGTGTCATTGCCACGATTGGTCTTAGGTAACTTGGAAATCAGATCCATTGTTACCATATCCCATATCTAAGTGGGAATTTCCAGTTTATTGATGTAAACCAGACGGTCTATGATGTTCGACCTACTTGCAAACATGTTAGGCATTTTGCTTCATAGGTGGCTTTGGACCTTCATGTTCATCCACAAAAAGGTCTTCCACCTTCGGCTCTAGTTCGTCAATAGTTACTTAAGTCATGTAGATGACTCACTCTCCTTTCAATCATTTGGATGTCTTAAGCATAGATGCTTTCTCATGCAATCCATAGTGTTGATCTTCCACGAATGGTGAGTATATCACCAGATGGGATTTAATTTCGATAAGTTTTTATTGCAGGCAATATAGGCTTGGTTTTTAAGCTAACAAATCCATGCGTAAACTACATCGAATCCTGCAAGATTTATAGATAAAAGAAATTAATAGAGATAGATTAGTTCTTGATGGATATAGCATATCTATCAAGAATTGTGGAAGCTATTTCCATTGGCCACTCGACCTTATAAATAGTATCTAAGGTTCTTAAGGGCAGATTTAGAAATTTAAATTTTCATTGTAATTATGGGTCTTGTGTTTAGCTTATTTGCCTGCACCATAACCCTTCTATTGTTTATGGAGGCATTTCCCTGAAATGCTCCTTTTTCTATACACCTTATATTCAGGTTTGTCCTTAATAGGTTCTAGTTAAATGAGAGGAATCAGTTTTCCTCTTTGGGCTCTAATTCGACCCTAGCCCCTCTTAACCTAATCTCATTCTCGGTTAGGGCAAAGGTCAAATTTACTTTTGACCGGAAAAATAACAATATTGGTTGATTTTGCCATCTCTAAATTTCGGGTATTAACCCCTTATGCTTTACATGTACGTTTAGTCTTAAGGATAATTAAGTATAGATCTAATTTAGACATTATAGTTGGAGATATACTCCTTATGGTCTAAGTTTTTCCTTGGTCAGTTTCATAACCTGACTCTATTTTCTTTTTAGTGATAGATATAGTAAGATCCACAGTGGATCTGAATATAACAAGTTGGGAGGTTTTAACCATCCTCTTAATTTCTAGAGTGAGTCCTTCAATAAATCACGCAATGCGCTTATACTTAGGGGTAATCAGATAGATAACTAGCCTCGATGTCGAGTTGTATTCAGATACTTAAGCTCTACAGTTGAGACTTTTCATAGTTAATTTTAGAAAGTCAGATTCATCTTTCTTCACCTCGTGAAGTGGGTAGTATATCTCATGGATCGGTCCCACGGATTTAGGCCAACTTAGGTTGTATAGTGCAACTTTGCCAGTGGATTAGATCAGTGTCTTCCACCAAGTTAATGCATCTTCCTAAGCGGAATGCGATGCATATTTGATCGCTTTTCACATACAACATAGTCGCTGATGTCTTATAAAAATTTCCATCTCATTGAGACCTTTATATGGAATAGACGGCTTCACAATCTCTTGTGAAGTCTTAGGGTTTATGTGAGATAAAATATTCGTTTGGATATACTAGTCTTAGATCCTTTTTAGATTTATTTACGTTGGATCTTGCAGACTTATACGTCTTAGATTTGCTAGCCTCACTTACCGCAGCTGGTAATGAGCTTTTATTTATAATTAGCTACATAGCTTTAAGGATTTTTAGTCCCTCTCCTTCTGCATAGTTGAGATTATTTGGAAATTCGGAAATTCGAAACGCATATCTTCACATGGTTGGACGGAAATTCTCTCTCCTTCCCACATAGTTGGGATTAGTTGGAGATTTGAGATATGTTTCAGTCAACGATTTTAATATAGATACGTATTTAATATAGTCAACATATTTGAGATTCGGAATAAGTATCGTCACATTGTTGGACGAAGATTTTCTCCTTTCGACATAGTTGGGAATTAGTTGGAGATACGTTTTAGTCAACGTATTCAATATAGGTTCCTCTCCTTCCACATAGTTGGGATTAGTTGTAGATTTGGAACAAGTATCGTCGCGTAGTTGAATGAAAATTTTCTCCTTTCCACATAGTTGGGAATAAATTGGAGATATGTTTCAGTCGACGTATTTAATATAGGTTCCTCCCCTTCCACATAGTTGAGATTAGTTGGAGATTTGGAACAAGTGTCGTCACATAGTTGGATGAGAATTTTCTCCTTTCCACATAGTCGGGAATTAGTGAAGATACGTTTCAATGAACGTATTAATATGGTTCGTCTCCTTCCACACATAGTTGGAGATTTGGAACAAGTATGGTCACATAGTTGGACGAGAATTTTCTCCTTTCCACATAGTCAGGATTAGTTGGAGATTTGGAACAAGTATCGTCACATAGTTAGACGAGAATTTTCTCCTTTCCACATAGTTGGGAATTAGTAAGAGATACGTTTCAGTCAACGTATTTAATATAGGTTCCTCTCCTTCCACATAGTTGGGATTAATTGGAGATTTGGAACAAGTATCGTCACATAGTTGGACGAAAGTTTCATCTCCTTTCCACATAGTCGGGAATTAGTTGGAGATTTGAGATACATTTTAGTCAACGTATTTAATGTGGATCCCTCTCCTTCCACATAGTCGGGATTAGTTGGAGAATCAGGATAAATATCGTCACATAGTTGGACGAAAATCACTTATAGACTAATAAGATTATATTGGTGTGAGAGAAATAGTTTTCCACTACTATCATCTTTTCAACCACTACAATTGGTGGGAATACTTGCTTAAGATAGTGTCTTTTATCATGGTCTATTTACTAGTCTTAGTCACGTAAGAACCAGTAGACCGAATAAATTTATAGGAAAATTTTGCTTGATTGCTAGCGGGCCTTCGACCAATTTGTCTTCACCCTATAGATTTGGCATTTTTAGTCCTTCTCCTTCCACATAGTTGGGTTTAGTTGGAGATTTTACGACATGTTTCTGTCAACGTATTTAATATTGGTCCCTCTCCTTCGACATACTCGGGATTAGTTGGAGATTCGGGACACGTCTCTGTGGATTCGCTCCGAGGATCGATTCCTTGATCGATGAATGTGATGAACACGTATCTTGTGCGGAATCCAAGTACGTGTGTGGATCAGACACAATGAAGTAATTAACACTAATTTCTATTACTTGTATAACAGTTTACAAACCACGAAATCAGACGAGCAGATCTTCGCCTCTCAAATGCCCAAAAGTTACAAATGAACAAGACCCAACACACATATATACAGGCAACGGTGCCTTCGTACGAAGCCATGAGCTCCTGTTCGTACGAAGCCAACTGTCCCTTCATACGAAGCTACATCTCCCTTCGTACGAAGCTGCTTCATCACACATGATCTTTATATTCTGATCTGTTCAGCACTAGTCTTATCTCATCTGTTTAAGCTACGACACGTGAATGACGGAAGTGATAGACATTATGCACTCACAGACTCCCCCTTGGATATTACTGCAGTCAATCTCGTAGCTTTCTATCTCTCTCTGAGTCTTCATGAAGTGTTGACAATTTCCGCACTACAGACTCTCTCTCTTACTTTAACAGACTCCCCGTGAATCTGCTTATAGCTTCATCTGCTCCCCCTTTTGTTTAACTCTTTCTTCAAGCTCCCCCTTGCTTTGAGCTTCTGTGCTTTCAGCTACTAGGATCAACGCCTGACTCTTTGATTACAAGCTCCCCCTTGCTTTGAGCTCGTCTTCAGACTCCCAATTAGCCTTAGCTATCAGGATCGTAATCTGGCTTATCATCTGCAAATCTAACAATTTTAAAACAATTATAAGATATTTGACAATTTAAGTTCAAGATTGAAAACTTGTCTCAAAACACAAATTAACAGTTGAAGCTATTTAGGTTCTCCCAGGATTGATGAGCTGGCCCTTACACATAGATATTCAGAATCAGTAACCTGGGTCTGAGCATCAAAATATGACATTTAAAGCTCAATATATCCTAGGATCGAGAACCTGGCTCTATTGCACATTTTAAAATTGTTGCCTGGTTCTTTCAAAAATTTAACAATTCGTAATCTCCCAAAATTACCCAGAATTTCCTGACACTTCTCCCCCTATCAAATTACTCTATAAGTTTGACAATTAAAGCATCCAAAACCTCACATATAATCATCCAAGTCCAACTAAATGACCTTGGAGATTTTCACAAACTATTTTTAAATTTTTCAATTTAAAACCTTAAGTTTCAAATTAATGAACTTGTTTATTTTCAAAGACATGTTCAGCATACTCAAATTTTGAAATTCAGCTTTCAGACATCAGTTGTCGAAAATAAAGTAGAAACAAAATATTTTTGTATTTTTCAAAGTTTATGCTAAAGCACACTGAAAATCTTTTTTGTGATTTTCTGTAATGAAATGCATTAATAAAATATTTACAGACAATATTTTTGTTTGAGTTCGTGTCAGAGGAGCATATCAGTTTATGACAAATCACTAGAACCGTTGACCTATAAACACTTTAAGTTTTAAATGATTAACCTAGATTGTCAGTACACTGGTCCACTTAAATTCTTACACAAAGTTCAACTAATTCGAGATACGAGATTTAGTGTTTTATGAACTTAACTTACGCTTGTGTCCCACCTTAGAATATACTCCCGTATCAAGATTCCCTAGATTCAGTCTTATAGGTGAGTATACTATATTGATATCTGTACTTGGGGTTAATGCGAGACCTTGAGAGCTCAGGTATGAACTACCGTTCAGTAAAAGACATGAAGGCTCGACTTTAGGTGTGTCCCACTTAGGGATCTTCTTTTCAACTACACCTGATATATATCTTTCGATATTTTCTCAATTTTTGTGCAGATGGTAAGCTTTTTAAAGCACATAAAGTATTATACGAGGTCTAGGCCATTGCTCATGCAAAATTAGAAGACCAGGTATAATACCCCAGATATTAAAAAGTATAAAGACCTAGTATCTCAGAATCAGGCAACCTCTCAAACGAGATTTCGGGGGTTATCCATATTGTGACAACCCGAGATTTCAAGATCTTTCCTCTACGCATCACTTGTTTCACAATCCTGTTTTCACAATTCGTTTTACGTTGTATCATGTGCAGTATAAATGAATGATTAAAGTATTGTTATGTTTGGTTGTCGCATGAAAACTTAGGAGTTGTTTAATGTTTAACGTATTCATGTTTCTTAACTTTGGGCCGCGCACCACACTCATGTCGACGAAGAACTCAAGTCGACGAAGAACTGGTTCTTCGTTGACTGTCTTTGACGAAGAACTAGGGTTCTTCGTCACAACCATTCCTTGACGAAGAAGGTTCTTCGCCAAGAGGTCTTTCGCCAAAAGGGCTCTCGGCCCAGGTTCATTCGTGGCCCAGAACGGGCCCGACTGTTATTTTGTTTGTATAATCTCTTATAACCTGCAATCGTAAACACAAAACCCTAAAGTTCACTCTCCCTATCCTCTCTGTACGACGGCAGTTTTGGGATCTAGAAGCCTTTCATCTTGAACAAACTAATCACTTCGGTATCACGGTTAGTGTCTATCAATGTTAATTGCTAAAATCCTGATGAGGTGATCTTATGTGAAATTAGGGTTTCATTAATAAGATTGTAAATCTAGAACTTGCATGATGAGGGTTCGATGATTTGTATACGTTCATATTAATGATGTGGTTTGATAATTCTGCTTGATGAACTTATATCATGATAAACTAATAATCTGATTGTGTGTGGTCATTGGATGATTATGGTCAATGATTGTTTAGAATGATTTGTATGATGAGTGGAAACTATTACGTTTTGAGTAGTTGATGATTGTTCATAATTAGGGTGCATAATCATGGTTAAAAGTGTCGTTTAATCTGATTTGGAAAACTGTCAGACTTGTTAGCATCTGTTACGGCTGAAACTAAGGGAAATGTAACTGTCTAATGAGGGTGCGACGAAAGACTTCCCCCACGAAGAACGTAGTTCGACGAAGAACCTGGTTCTTCGTTGACTGGTTCCTGACGAACCACTAGGGTTCTTCGTCAAACTCAATATCGACGAAGGATAGTTCTTCGCCAATAGGGTTCTTCGCCATGGAGGCATCTCATGAAGAACTGGTCCTTCGTGGAGATGCTGCAAATGAGAAAATGGACAGAACAGTTAAACAGTTTATGTCACACCCCCAAAATCCACAAGCGGGGTATCACCGTAGGAGGCGTGACATGACCAGGATCAAGCCACCAATCATATTGAACAATGTATTAAGTAAACATAAAACCAACCAGCAATATAATTGGTGTCCAAAACAAATTAACTAAGTTCAAGTTATCAGCGGAAGCATAAAGTTTAAAACCAAAACATGAGTTTAAAAGTTTAAATGTTTAACATGGAACTCAACAGTCCATGTCCGACAACGACCTCTTCCTCCTGTGCAAGCTCCATCTAAGCACCTAAAGACCTGCAAGGCATATAGTAACGAATCAACAACAAAGTTGAGCAAGTTCACAGTTGGGTGTTCGTTTTAAGTTATTTCAAAAACATAGGTTTCTTTTAGCTGGCTTACTTGCCGTGGGGGTTACCCCATAGTTGAAAAACATGATTAATCCTTTCCTTTTACTCTGGCTCCCAGCCGTGGGGGCTACCCCATGAATATCCCACTAGACCCGTTACCATATCGACTACTGACTGAGAAAGTTGGGTGCCCTAAGTCAATGTATATCATCATTGATGTGCCCAGATCAATTAGTCTACTCCCGTCCTCTGCGGCACGGTGTGAGGCTTGTTAAACCTAATAGCGCTATTTAACTAATGACCCGTTTGCCATTGGCCAAGCGATTAAGTCGATATAAAAATGAGGGACTTATGATAGAGTTTTTGGTCTAGTAACAATGTTGTCACCCTTCAGTTAAGAGGGTGGAGGTACGTGTCCCATATAAGGAGATCACGCAGGTTCCAATGTTGTCACCCTTCAATTAAGAGGGTGGAGGTACGTATTCTAACCAAGGAGAATACGCAGGTTTCCTTTCAATCATTTACCCATTCCCAACCACCGGGAATCCCATGCCTTGTAGAAAGTGTGAACTCACCTTAGGTTAGCTCGGCAGATAAACAAAAGGTCAATCGAGCTGCTAGTGGTCAACCACGTCCTAACATGGTTACCATACAAGTCAGGTCTAGGTTCAAGTAGTGTACGTAAGTTTACACATAGCAAACAAGTTATGAACACATAACGATCATGGCAAACACGTAGAATCATGGCAACTAGTTATCCATACAGTCCACATAAACATAACTCAACTTGTGCGACTCGAGTGATTGGGCCGTTGTGGTTGTGCAAGCCCAACCATCTTGTGCGATCCAAAGGGTAAAGCCTAAAGGATGACCGGCCCATCCTGTTGTGCGATCGGCACAACTTGTGCGACTCACAACGGGTTGTGCGAGTCAATACAAACCCGGCCCAAAACATGCAACCCAATACTCATACGACCCAAACATTTAAACAAAACCTTATCTTGTGCGGTCCAAATATACTTGGGCGATTCAGAATAACTTGTGCGACTGGGTTTTGGGTTGTTCGGTCCAACAACATAACACAACTTAAACATTTGTGTGGCCCAATGTATTGTGCGATTGTGCAAAATTGTACTTTGTGCTTTAATCAGTTGTACCGAGCTTGTGCGATTGAGTTGTGCGACCGAGGGCTTGTGCGATTGCCCTTGTACGGTCAAACAAGCTTGTGCGAACAGTTATCTAATTCCCTAAAATCATGCAAATCAGTTATAGCAAATTGACAGTTTCCAAATCATGTTATCATTGATCAAATCAAGCAATTATCGACTTCCTTAAGAATCCTAATAACATTCAAGCATGAATAACAATCATAACCTTTAATCACATTAACAGATCCATGATTTTGATCACTAACATGCACCCTATCAATTTCAACACAACCAATCATCCAAATATACTTTCATAACAACCGATTAACATGCATTCGGTTCTAGATCATCATTAACATCACACGATTATCAAACCCTATATTGATCTAACCACTCTACACATGTGAGCCGATACACAAGGACACCAAATCTTATCAATTGACATTACAATCAATCACAAAGCATCTCTAAATCATTATGTAGAAACATATAGACCACAACATCATCTAACCTACAATCAATAGTAAGATACTAACCGGTTAGAAAGTAGAACAAGGGTCGGCTCGAACAAGAAGATCTTCGAGGGAGGGGAGATGTTGCCGTCGAGTTCGAGAGAGAGGGAGAGGGAGAGAGATTTAGGGTTTGGTGTGTTTGAGTGTTTTGCAAATAATGAGGAAACAAAACCTCATAAGGGTTATGTGTTGGTTTAAATAGGGAAGTGGGCCGAACCCTTGCATGGCTACCCCTTGGTCTCGATTTCAAGGAGAGTGGACCGAGTAGAGTATGGTGTGGAACAAAGAATAAAGTATAGGCCCATAAGCTTGTGCGATCTGACACGTTTTTTGCGGCTAGTCATACATATACACATTATAGTTTCATATCACATAACACATTCAACACATAATATAACATTCCATTACAATCACGTATCACATAATCACATATCGTACAAACAAGTTACATCAAACATAAAGATAGGTTCTAAAATACGAGTTGTCACATCATCCCTAAGTTGAAAGAAATTTCGTCCCGAAATTTAGCACGTAGTCACTGAGGAAGCTAGTTAGGTTGTGTGGTTTCCTGGTTTTCCTAGGGTGTCACATCCTTCCCCCGTTGGTTTGGAATTTCATCCCGAAATTCCGCAGTAGCTTCAGCCTCAGTAGTGGTCTCACTTTTCTCAAACAATTGGGGATATTTGTGTTTCATTTGGTCTTCTCGTTCCCAGGTGAACTCTGGGCCACGACGGGAGTTCCAACGAACTCTAACAATGGGTATCCTGGTGCGTTTGAGAATCTTGACCTCCCGATCCAAGATCTCTGCTGGTTCCTCGATGAATCGCAACTGATCGTCGATAGTGAGTTCCTTGAAGGGAACTATGAGGGTCTCATCTGACAGACACTTCTTCAGATTCGACACATGGAATACGTTGTGAACTCCACTGAGTTCTTCAGGTAGATTCTATCTTTAGGCCACCTTGCCAATTTTCTCAGTTATTTCGAAAGGTCCAACATAACGTGGATTTAGCTTGCCTCGTTTACCAAAACGAATCACACCTTTCCAAGATGAAACTTTAAGTAGCACTCGATCCCTAACCTGGAACTCGAGTGGTTTCCTGCGCTTATCAGCGTAGCTTTTCTGACGGTCACGAGCTGCCGCCATTCGTTGTCGTATTTGGGCAATCTTTTCCGTCGTGTCGACGACGAGTTCTGGGCCAGTGATTTGGCTATCACCAACTTCCGCCCAGCATAAGGGTGATCGGCATTTCCGTCCATACAACGCCTTGAACGGAGCAGTCTGGATGCTAGTGTGGTAACTATTGTTATATGAAAATTCTACCAAAGGTAGGTGCCTTTCCCAGCCGTTACCAAAGTCGATAACACATGCTCGAAGCATGTCTTCGAGAGTTTGGATGGTGCGTTCAGTCTGCCCATCCGTCTATGGATGATATGATGTGCTCATGTCTAGACGCGTGCCAAAGGATTTGTGCATCGCCTGCCACAAATCAGAGGTAAAACGTGGATCACGATCAGAAATGATGGAGGTTAGCACCCCGTGCCTCGAAACTACCTCCTTCAAGTAGATGTCTGCTAGAGTAGAGAACTTATCCGTTTCTTTAATAGCCAGGAAGTGTGCAGACTTGGTTAGTCGATCCACTATCACCCAAATGGTATCGTTTCCTCGTTGAGATCTAGGTAAGAAAGTAACGAAGTCCATGGAAATTTGTTCCCATTTCCATGTCAGGATCTCTGGTTGTTGAAGTAGGCCTGATAGCTTCTAGTATTCAACCTTGACCCTAGCATAGGTCAGACATTTACTAACATAGGTTGCTATGTTAGCTTTCATGTGGGGCCACCAGTACGTAGCTTTGAGATCGTGGTACATCTTATCCGAACCAGGATGTACTGAGTAACGAGACTTGTGTGCTTCATCCATCACAAGCTCACGTAGATTACCATGAATTGGAACCCAGATGCGCCCCGCCAAGTAGTAAGCACCGTCTTCCTTTAGTTCTAACCGTTTCTCCAATCCTCGCAGGGACTCAACCTTGATGTTCTCTTCTTTCAATGCTTCGACCTGAGCATCACGAATTTGGGAAGGAAGACTAGAGTGAATGGTAAGCTGTAACGCACGCTTAGGTTTGGTTTCCTTTTGACTGAGGGCGTCAGCCACAACATTGGCTTTGCCTGGATGGTACTTGATTGCACATTCATAGTCGTTAAGGAGTTCGACCCATCGACGCTGTCGCATGTTCAACTCCTTCTGATCGAAGATATGCTGGAGACTCTTGTGATCGGTGTAAATGGTGCACTTGGTACCGTACAAGTAATGTCTCCATATCTTAAGAGCAAACACCACTTCTCCCAACTCCAAGTCGTGAGTAGTATAGTTCTTTTCGTGAACTTTAAGTTGGCGTGAGGCGTAAGCAATGACTTTCTCACGTTGCATCAACACAAAACCAAGTCCTTGGACTGGCGCGTCACAATAAACCACAAAATCATCTGTGCCTTCAGGCAACGAGAGAATAGGTGCGCTACAAAGCTTCGACTTCAGCTGCTGAAATGCGGATTCCTGAGCATCACCCCAACGGTAGGTGACACCCTTCTGAGTTAGAACAGTAAGAGGCTGCGCAATCTTTGAGAGGTCTTTAATAAACCTTCTGTAGTAACCCGCCAAACCCAAGAATTGATGGATTTCAGTTGGAGTTCGAGGTGCAGGCCAATTCCTGATCGAGTCAACCTTGGATGGATCGACATGAATCCCATCCTTATTAACCACGTGGCCTAGGAAATGGACTTCACAAAGCCAAAAGTCACATTTCGAGAACCTAGCGTAAAGCTGTTCTGTTCGAAGAAGTTCCAGAATGAGTCGTAGATGACGCTCGTGTTCCTCCTGACTCTTGAAATAGATCAGGATGTCGTCGATGAAAACAATAACAAACTTATCCAGATAAGGTTTGCACACTCGGTTCATAAGATCCATGAAAACCGCAGGTGCGTTTGTTAGCCCAAAAGGCATGACCAGGAACTCGTAGTGTCTGTAGCGAGTCATGAATGCGGTCTTA
Source organism: Helianthus tuberosus (assembly GCA_030545235.1). Lineage (NCBI taxonomy): Eukaryota > Viridiplantae > Streptophyta > Magnoliopsida > Asterales > Asteraceae > Helianthus > Helianthus tuberosus. Next base: position 159,910,877 of record CM060444.1, read on the forward strand.
CAGATGTCCTCATCTCGGACTCTCAACTGATGGTAGCCCGATTTCAGATCAATCTTAGAGTAAAAGCTCGACCCTTTTAACTGGTCGAACAGGTCATCGATACAGGGAAGAGGATAACGTTTCTTCACGGTCACCTTATTGAGTTCACGATAGTCTATGCACATTCAAAAGGTACCGTCTTTCTTCTTCACAAACAAGACTGGAGCTCCCCAGGGCGAAGATCTAGGACGAATGAAACCCTTGTCCAAGAGCTCTTGCAGTTGCGTGGACAGTTCTTCTAGTTCAGATGGGGCTAAACGATAAGGTGCACGAGCTATAGGCACTGCTCCAGGAGCTAGCTCGATTTGAAACTCGACCTGTCGATTGGGGCGGAAGACCAGGTAATTCCACAGGAAATACCTCAAGAAACTCGCGTACGATTGGGATGTCTTCTACCTTCTTTTCTTTCGTTGAGGTGTCAGTAACGAGAGCTAGTATCGCAGTGTGGCCCTTTCGCAGACACTTCTGGGCCTTAAGGAAAGAGATGATGCCCACAACAGCACCACTCTTGTCGCCACGAATTACGGGAGGTTCCTCACCAAAACGAGGAATGCGGACGATTTTCTCCTTGCAAAGGATCTCTGCTCGATGTTGAGATAACCAATCCATCCCAATGACGACGTCGAAGCTACCAAGAACGATGGGGATAAGGTCGATAGAGAAGGTCTGACCAGCGAGTGAGAGATTACAACCCTTAACTATGTGTGTGGCCTCAAGACTTTTACCGTTTGCTAGTTCTACAACATGCTTGGTGTTTAAGGGAATTGGGGTACGCTTAAGCATTTGACTAACTTTTAAGGACACGTAACTAGTATCGGCACCCGAATCGAATAACACAGAAACAATGTTGGGATCGTTCCTCGCATCACCTTGACCAATCACAAATGCACGTCCCCTGGCACCATTGCCATCATTGTTATCCCTGTTGTTTCCATTCCCCTGATTGTTGTTGTTGTTCTGGTTCTGGTTCAGCTGGGGGCAGTCTCTTTTGAAACGGCCCTCAGCACCACACTGAAAGCACCCTTTATTGTTACCCTGATGCTGTTGTTGCTGCTGGCGCTGGTTCTGTGGAGGCTGCTGCTGTTGTTGTCGCCTCTGATTCGTAGGATAAGGACTCCTACAATCTATGGCTGCATGACCTGGTTTGTTACATCTTTGACAGTTGCCCTTGCTACACGACCCACTGTGGTTCAAGTTACATCGATTGCACTTAGGGTGGCTTCCCCCTGTACCCACCCTAGCCTTGATTACCAGAGGATTGTTGACTAGGGCTCTTGTAGTCGTCAGTCCTTTGCTGCTGAGACTTGTCAAACAAAGAGATTACCGATTTCACTGTGCTTTCATTGTATAACCAACCTTGAAATTCTTCATGAAAGTCTTGTTCCATTGCACGTAGCGGCATATTCTTTAAGCACCTCAGCGGCTTGATATCCAAAGTAATATCTTTCTCACCATTCTCCAGGATAGTAACAATTTGCTTTGGATACTGAGGCTTCCAATCTGGATATCTTGCCTTTGCTTGTTGCTTTACATAATCCCACAAGTGTTGGTCATGTTGTTTCACATCCAAACCATAATAAAACTGCTTGATGTTCTTTGTTTGGACCAATTCATCAACATCCCACCATGGGAGGGTTTTTATATCTGACAAGAACTCAAAATACTGTACCCCTTGCTCCCGTCTAATAGCATTCACTTGCAGATCTTCCAGATAGCCCCAAGACAAGATGTCTCCCCAAGAAATATTGGCATCATGCGTAAAGTACTGTAGCGGCCTTATAAACTTTCTTTCCTTAGGCATCACCTTGAACCACTTTTTCCTCTCTTCTGCAAGATTTTCTCTTGGAATGGTTCTCGGAACACCTTCAGTTGTTATTTTCTCCACAATCTTCCTTCTGACTTCGTCTTCATTCTGATCTTTAAACATTTCAGCAAGTGAAGGAAACGTTTCATCAACACCAGCATAATGAAAATCCGTTTCTTCATCAGACGAATCAGATGCTTCTTCAACAATCACATCATTATACTTATCAACTTCCTGAGCATACTTAAACTCATACTCTTTTTTAGGTGACGAAGGTATCTCATCTTCTATATCAAACTTAAACTTCCCATCGTCTAACCCCAATTCCTCTAACATTTCTGCCCTTGACCTAGGCACCTCTAACTCCCCCTCAAAGCGAGCATGTAAATATATAATAGTTGGTTGCGTGAGGAATACCTGGTCGGCATGTTGTTTTCCTGATGAAGACACTTGATGTTGATCCTCCTCTTGTTCATTGATTTCGTCATTCATAAAATCATCAATCTTCTGTTGAACTGAGGGATTCACAATTAGTAAACCAGATGAGCCTTGATCTTCATCATCATCTTTATCTATGAACTTATCCCATGAAGGATCATAATTTTCAACAGCATCAAGGATGTCGTCCAATTCTTCATCTTCTTTTTCTTCTTCTTCTTCTACTACAACCTTCTCTTCTTCTTTCCATCTTAACAATAACACTTCAGACTCTTTCGCCTTCCTTTTTATTTGTTCAGCTTTAACAAGGCGAATGATGTCTTCATAGTTGTAAGATAGAGGAGAAGACTCACCAAGAATGAAGCTTTGATCATGATCAGCTTCAACATCAACCATATCAACATCCGCTTTACTCGAAGAACCTCCAGCATCTTGAGTTTCTATTATAACATCTTTCTTTCTTTGAGTAGCTTCTTCAGCCAACCTTCTTTCTCTCTCGATCCTTCGCTCTTCGGCCTTTTTGATCTCAATGTTGTTGTAGACAGAATGAACATCGATGCCCAAATGATGTTCCATAACAGTGTATAACATGTTGAGCTGTTCATCCTTCATAACTTTTTCAGCTCTAAGAGCTTCCATCTCGAGCTTCATTGCTTTGAATTCATTTCGCGACGCTTCATGTAGATCACTTATCATTTGATTTAGCATCTTATTTATCTCGTTCACCTTTATCATCTTCTGATGTAACTCACCAATCTCCATTGAATGTTGTTCAAAGAGCTGGGCATTATCATCAACATCATCTTCCATTTTCTTTAACTTCTTTGCTTGTTTGATCATGACGCTCTTTATCTCTTCATTCACTTTTGTCAGCTCTTCATCTTGCTTCTTTAATGAATCACGTTCTGCTTCAGCTTTCTCCTTTTCTTTCTCCAGAAAGCTCATTTTCTTCTTCTTCATCTCTTTCACAGAAGTATCATGAAACATATCGAATTCTTCACCCATAATAAAATCATCTTTAAACTCTCCACAAACATTTGGAAATCCTTCAAACATATAAGGAAGAACTGTGTTCTTTAGCAGTGAAGATTCAGGAAATTCTAGAATTACTAGAGGTGGTGGTGGAACACTCACTTCAACATAATCATAATTTCTTACTTTCTTTTGAACCTCAGCTTCAGGCTTATCAATGCTTTACACCTCTGGTTATTAAGGAACTTCAACATGTTGATCTTTCACAGATTCAGGACCCTTAGAAGTTTCCATGTGCTTTTCACTCTTTCCACTTTGATCTTTGTGAGCTGGTGCAGTCGCTTTCCTTGCTCTGACGCTTCTAGGAAGTACTCCTGTCTGAACAGCCTTTCTTTTATTTCTTTGTTTCTTTTTCTCATCATCAGGTGGTAAGTAAGTAGAATCCTCTTCACCAGAACCTTTTCTTTTCTTCTGAGGATTCTTTTTTAGCTGAACTTTTCCACGACCAACCTGTAACATATCAATCTCTGGCTCTGTCTCTATGGACTCATCATCAGCATCCTCACTAGAATCAGTGCGAGCAACGCCTTCAGGCTCCTTTTGTTTAACACTTTCAGGTTGTTTTTCTTTCACACTTTCAACTTGAACACTTGAACTTTGATCCTTTGCAATAGTAGCTTCAGTGTGCTTTAAGTACTGCTCAAACGTCATCTTTGTTAAATCAATTCCTGCTTGAGAAATATCAGTTGGATTCACCACTGGTTCATCCACCAACTTTTGTTGAGGTTCTACAGAAGGCCCTGCAAAACAAGAATCAACACAATCATTAGATACATATAACATTCAAAGATCTAATATCTCTTATGACTCCCCCTTTCACTATACCCTTAACAACAATCTTAGGTGTAGATACAACTGGAATAGGCACAGTTGGGGATGTCTTTGTTGTTATCTTTCTCTTTCCGTCCTTTACAAACCAATATCTCAGCTTTTTCTCAACCATTTCACTCATTTTTTCATCTTCATTCTCTGAGTTACTGTTTTCGCGTCTCCATGCGTCGTTTTCAGGAGCAACATATGCTGGATTGTTAATCCTGCAGATCATTTTCCTTGTTCTAGGTTCAAGACCTTTAGCTAGTCTGCTAATAGTATCTGCTCTCATGTTTCGCAAACCTAGAATATCATCAGCTTCCTTTGGAATGTCCTTGAATTGATTATCAATCATCATTTGAATGAACCTAGGATACATGATGTATTTTCCACTTCCAGCTCTTACATTATCAACCAAGTGGTCAAATATTACTTGTGAAACATTATAAGGCCTATTCAGCACCAAGCAAGTGATGATGTTCATGATGTAAACAGAAGTTTCGTCATATGCTCCCTTCCTATGAGATAAAGCATGTACTACACAGTGGATCATGAACTTATAAGGTTTACTGAACATGGTTTTAATCATTTTCCCATTCAAGTGTCCTTTAAATCCCATTCTACACCATAAACCCTTACACAATCATTCAGGAATAATGGTAGGCTCATCATCACTATCTCCTAACTCCAAAACACGTCTTAGATCACCAACATTAAACTTAATATCTAAATCTACGTCCTGACCATTCTCGTCCTTCTTTCTAACAGCAGAACAGATCATCTTTTCATTCTCCTCATACCTCACTGAACTCCAGAATCTCCTCACATGAGATTCATATACTATGGTATTATCGGTTAAAGCCTTATGAATCTTGCTCTCTCTCAGAAACTTTGCAATGACTTCAAAAAGAGTATTGTCTGTATAGTGTGCATCCAACAGACAGTAAATATTATGAGATTTATCCCAATCTGATACTCTTCCCTGAAAGAATAAACGACTTTATCATTTGCACAAAGTTTGAGACATAATGACACAAGTATCAAATTTTTTTTGAAAATATCAAAAATTTTCTAACTCTGTGAAGACACACACTATATTGTACTGAGGATCGGATGGTCATCCGATCGGATTGTCATCCGATCGAGTGAACCATCACTCATAAAGAACAATCAATCTAGTCATGTGCATTTGGATCGGATGCCCACCCCATCGGATTGTCACTTGATCCATGTGACAAGCAATAGCACCTTTGACAAGTCAACCTTTGAGAATGAATCCCATGGATTGGATGACCACCCGATCGGATTGCTACCCGATCGAGTTGTCACTCGATCCTTGACAAATTTGAAACATTTGAAATTTTTGTCGTTTAGTGATGAAGATCGGATTGCCACCCAATCGAGTTGCCACTCGATCTTTGACAAGGTTTAAACAATGAACATTTTTCAACATAGTGATAAGGATCGGATGACCACTCGATCGGATTGCCACCCGATCAAGTTGCCACTCGATCAACTTGACAGTTAATGAATGAAGAATGTGTACTTTGGATCGGATGGCCACCCGATCGGATTGCCACCTGATCGAGTTACCATTCGTTTAAAAAACAATTGTTTAACAAGAAAGGCACAGAAATCAATGCAAACACTTAGAAAAATATTTTCCATCTAACATGCATTGGATCGGATGCCCACTCGATCGGATTGCCACCCTATCGAGTTGCCACTCGATCCCTGAACATTTTAAGAAAAGTTTGAATGTGGTATGAACATCAAAATTTTTCTAAGTTAAACATCAAATTAAACATAGATCCATATAGAGAATTCTAAGGCGATCAAAACCCTATGTTCATATTATTCTAATTCGGCTTAATCTGGGTTTAATTTGACAATAACAGGTCCGATAGCCGAACACCTCTAATCAACAAATCACTAGATCTAACATGTTTTAGCACAAATTAAAACGGTAGATCTGTAGATCTAAGGCTCATGAACAAAATCCCATGCTTGATTTCTATCAAAACATCCTAATATTGCCTAGATCTAAGATTAAAGGTCCGAACAGTTGCCGCATTCAAAAACTCATCAGAAACATCAATTTGACAGTTAAAAATCAGAAATCTTACCTTGCCCATTGTGAAGGATGAGTATGCCAACAATCCAATGAAGTGTGGAAGGAAAGATTGAAGAATCAAGATCAGAAAAGTGAGTGTGTTTGAGATAGTATCGGATGGTCGCCCGATCGCGTAAAAGTTTGACTAAAGCCATTGACCATCTATTTATAGGGGTGACCAATTATCGGATGGCCATCCGATCGGATTGCCACTCGATCCAAACTCTTCTCATTTGAGTTTTTGTGTTTTACCTTTTCTCAGTTTTAACAGTTTTATGTCCAGTTTTAGAAATCCACTTAAGTATCTAGGTCCAAGTTATTGACCCTAGGCACTTAATTTGTCTACCAAGTCCAAGTTAATGACCTTGGTTGACCCGATACGAAACAAACTGACATTTTTGTTCAATTTTACAAACACATTTTCATGAAAAATGTTCAAGTATCAAATTAATGAACTTGATTTGACTTTTGAAATTCTCAAGATTTTCAAGATTAGCTCCCAACCCAGTTGTCCAGTTCAGAATCTTTCTTGCTCTGCTTCACTTCTCAGAATCTGAAGATCCACTTTCCACCTCGGTTTGTCGCAAAACTAAAGCAGAAATGTAAAATCTTTTTGGATTTTAAAGAAAGTTTAAACTAGAAAACTATGAAATCTTTTTGGAATTTAGAGAACTAAACAGAAATGAAATGCAGTAAAAGTAAATGCAGTAAATGTAACTATTTACAGACGTATTTTTGGTGAGTGTGTTAGGGGATCATATCAGCTGCCGACAAGCTACAAGTATCGTCGAGCTGATTACACACTAAGAATTAAACAATTCGCTTAGATTGCCGATATACCGATCCACTTAAATTTTCACACAAATTTCAATTAATCAGGATACGATTTAATGTTTAAGATCTTAACTTATACGTGTGTCCCACCTCAGAATATACTCTCGTATCCAGACTCCTATATTCAGTCTTAGAGGTGAATGTACACTAATGATATCTGTAACGGGTAATGCGAGGCCATGAGAGCTCAGGTTAGAACTTCCGTTCAGACAAAGAGATGATGGCTCGACTTTCGGTGTGTCCCGTTTGGGGATCTTTTCTTCAACAGCACATGATTAGCATTTTTCAATGTTTCATCATTTTTTATGTTGAGGGTAGGCTTTAAGATTAAAGTAGTGCAGAGTATTATACGAGGACTAGGCTATTGCTTCCGCAAAATCAGAAGTCCCGCAATAATACCCCAGATATCATCACACACAAAGACCTAGTATGTCAGAAATAGAAAGCCCTTCAAACAAGATTTCAGGGGTTACCTATATATCCGAGAGATGTTCCCCACGAAATAAGCAAGTTGTGATTTAGATTTATATCTCGAAAAATCTACTAAGTGTGCAAAAACCTATCGGCATATCATCAGTGAGACTGCTTAATGCTTTTAAACTTTACATATCTTTAGCATACCGTAACTGTCTAGCTGATGTACTATCATATCCCCTTTTTACACAAACTCTTTTTGGATTTTCTATTGTTTTTGGATTTTTGAAAATATCTCATGTTTTTGGATTTTTTTATTGTTTTTGTATTTTTCTGAAAATGTTATCTATCTCCCCCTAAATACCAAAACAACTAAAATACGACAAACCAAAGCAGTCTGCTTCTCAACATCATCTGCCTCAGTTTCCTCATCAACGCCAATGATTTTCTCCGCATCCGACAACAATTTCATACCATTTAGTTTTAAAAGATATTGAAAACGAGCTTTATCGAAAGCTTTGGTATGTAAATCTGCCTTTTGTTCGTCGGTGTGGATTTTGTCAATTCGTGTCAACTTCTTTTCATAACAATCGCGTATGAAGTGATGATGAATTTCTATATGTTTGGTTTTAGCGTGATGTACCGGATTCTTTGTTATGTTTATTGCTGCCTCATTATCAACAAAAATAGGTGAAGTAAGAAATTGCAAACCGTAATCGCGCATCTATTGCTGAATCCACAGGATCTGAGAGCAGTAGCTGCTGGCAGATACGTACTCTACTTCACATGTTGATAAAGCAACAGAGGTTTGCTTCTTACATTGCCACGTGACCAATCGGGGTCCGAAAAATTGGCATCCTGCAGTTGTTGATTTAGCATTAACTTTGCAGCAACCGAAGTCAGAATCAGAGTATCCTTCAAGCGTAAAGTCACCATCTTTGGGATACCACAACCCCAGTGTTGGAGTTGCTTTTAGGTAGCGTAGGATCCTCTTAACGATAGACATGTGTGAAGCTCTGGGACTCGACTGAAATCGGGCCGCAAGGCAAGTTGGGTACATGATATCGGGTCTGGATCCTGTCAAATACATCAGCGAACCTATCATTGAGCGATAAAGCTTCTCGTCCACCTTTTCTCCGGTGAGATCAGGGTTGATCCCATGATTGGTTGCTAAACCCATTGATGACATTTCGAACTTCTGCTTCATCACCTTTTCAAAATCTTTGCAGAGTTCATCATTTGTTGACCCAAAGATTATATCATCAACGTAAATCTGTACAATCAGTAAGTGCCCATCGACTTCTTTTGTGAAGAGGGTAGCATCCACTTTTCCTCGAATGAAGCTGTTGGCAAGCAAATGTTGAGAAAACGTCTCGTACCAGGCTCTCGGGGCCTGATGCAAACCATACAACGCTTTATCTAGCAGGTAAAACTTATCTTTGTGGATTGGATCGGTGAAGCCCGGTGGCTGACCGACATATACTTCCTCTTTCACCTTGCCGTATAGAAATGCCGATTTGACCTCCAGCTGGTACACTTTGAATCCCTTCCATGAAGCGAAAGCTAGGAAAATTCTGATAGCTTCAAGACGAGCAACTGGAGAATACACCTCGGTAAAGTCTATCCCCTCCTGCTGACTGAAACCCTGGACCACGAGTCGAGCTTTTCTACGAACAATAACCCCTCGGTCGTCTCTTTTACACTTAAACACCCACTTTGTGTTTATTTTCCTATGTCCGTCAGGTAGGTCCACAAGCTTCCATACACCAAGCTTTTCAAACTGACTCAACTCCTCCTGCATTGCGTTGACCCATGAATCTTCTGTCAGTGCTTCCTTATAGGTTCTTGGCTCAATATGCGAAATGAAACAACTTAGTGAAAATTCAGTTTGTAAAGGAGCAACTTTAGAATAAAAGCAAGTAAGGCCATGGTCAATCTGGCTTCTGTTGCGAACGCCTGACTGCAGCTCTCCTATTATCAACTCCTCTGGATGATATGAAAGAGTCCTCGGCATCACTTCGCCAGGAACATCCACCTCGCCTTCCAAATTTGTAATGTTTTGATCCGTAACTTGTTCATTGTCAAGAATTGTCTGATCTGAAGATTGGATTTGCCCCCCCCCTCGGACTCTGAATCACCACGATCAAATGTTGGCCTATCATCAGAATCTGGATTATCATCATTGACCATCGTCTGATTTTCAGGAGCAGGTAGACGATCCGAAGTAGTCGGAGTTTGCTGAACTTCATCATAATCTCCAGTGTGACTTGGACCAGCTTCATCGTTATTGGAAGTTTGTCGTTGACGTGTAGAATACCTTTCTGGAAACCTTCCCTGAGATGCTTCATATTCTCTTAAAATATCCAAATCATCAAAGAACTCTGGCTCTTCTTCTAACTCGAATGAATCCCATAAAGTATCGTAATTGAATCGCCATGAATCTGCGGGCTTCTGTGGAGGCGTTGTATAACCTTGACATTCAACATGCAGTGCTTCGATGATCCTCTTCATGCTTGGAACAAAGAATCTTCTGAGTGGACTAGCACACCCTACGAAGATACCTTCAATACTCTTTGAACCAAATTTCCCATCGGGATCTAGAACAGTGCAGGGAGACCCGAACGGTTCCAAATACTCGAGATTAGGCTTGCGATTGTTGATCAACTCGAAACATGTCTTGTTATATTTCTTCACAGTAAGAACCCTATTGAGAGTATAGCAAGTGGCTGATATTGCTTCTGCCCAGAAATTAATCGGTAACTTGGAATCAGCTAGCATCGTTCTCGTCGTTTCGATCAGCGTTCTATTCTTTCTTTCAGCGACTCCATTCTGTTGCGGAGTATAAGGTGCGCTGAACTCTTGCAGTATAGCTCTTCTATCACAAAATTCTTCCATTTTTTTATTCTTGAATTCCGTACCGTTGTCGCTTCTTATTCTACGGATTCATGTTTGGTACAAATTCTCTATCTTCCTGAATAATCTCAGCAAACTCTCAAATGTTTCGTCTTTCGACATTAGGAACGTCACCCATGAGAATCTCGAATAATCGTCAGTGACTACAAGGCAGTAGAGATCACCCGTTATGCTCTTAACATTCACAGGACCAAAAAGATCCATGTGAAGTCTCTCCAGCGGCTTCGAGACTGAGTTCATCTTTTTACCAGGATGGGATTTCTTTCGTTGTTTTCCTTTGATGCAACTAATACACTCCCCCTTAAGATGAAAACTCTTCAAGTGAACACCCTATACCAAATCGTTATGCACCAAGTGGTTCATCTTCTGTAGGTGAATGTGGCCCATCTTCTGGTGCCACAATTGCGACTCCTTTTCAGTGGCTCTTGACATGAAGCAATGAGTTTGACCCGTGGTAGTCGTAGCAACGCTCATATCCAACACGTACAGATCATTAACTCGTGGTGCTCTCATGATGATCCACTCCTTGGGGATGACAAACCCCCGCTTCAGGATCAGACATTCTTTATCAATGAAATATGTTGAATACATCCTATCACAAATCTGAGAAATGCTAAGAAGATTATTCTCCAGCTCGGCAATGTAATTAAATCTTTCAAACATGATAACACCATTGGATAATGTTCCTTCACTAATAATACATCCTCCTTGATTACCAGCGAAACCGACGTATCCACCGTTAAACCCTCTAACATCGTAAAGCAGGGTTTTTCTCCCCGTCATGTGCCTGGATGCTCCACTATCCATAATCCAACGTGAGATAGATCTCGGGAGCTCCTGCACATTTTACAAACATTTAGTTAGAAAGTGAAGCAACCCAAGCCTCTTTCGACTCAGGTAGCTTGACGTTAATGCGTGTGGTTTTGGTATACAATGGTGGAAAATTCTTGTCATTCATTTTCAAGCTTTCTTCAGACCCAACCTCAACCTCCTTGTATAAGAAAAATTCATCTTTCCGAGGTTGACCAGTTGGTTGGTCTTTCTTCGGAACATACTTCTTCCCTGGTGGGGTCGAAGTTTGTTTCTCTACCTTCTCATACAAATCCAAAGGTACATTTATCTTGACTGGTTTAGTCGTAGATGATTGTTTTACAGACACAGAAACCTTTGGTTTTTGAACATTTGATGTCTTTTCTTCACATTTTGGCTTCTAAGTTTGTTGTGAAGAAGCAACTCTTTTGTAAAATTTATCAGTTTTCTTTACCGATGCTTTTACAGATTCAATTTTGACTTTGATGTTTTCCTTCTTCAAAATCTTTTTCTCGACAAACATTGGAGCCTTTCCTTTGACATCGTTCTTCTTTCTTGGACTCTCGACAACCACAAACTTAGGCTTCGAGTTGGTGCACTTTCGTGCAATGTGTCCAACTTGATTGCATTTGAAGCATGTGCGGGTGTCAGCTTCCCGACTTGTGCCTTCAGTCTGAGGCTGTGAGGCCTTTTTCTCAAAGAATTCTTCATTTGATTTTGAAAAAATTTCAGATTCTTGCTCGGAATGTGAACTCGAGCTTTTCACAAACACTTTCTTTTCTACAAATCTTTTGTTTTGAAAATACCTCTTTTGGTAGTTCTTACCACCCTGATAACCACCGACCATCTGTTTTGATTGTTTTTATTAAAACGTGGTGATGTAGCAGGTTTCTTGTAGTAAGATTTATCTTTTTCAAAATTCGTCATTCTTTTGGAACTTTTCAAACTTTCAATTTCAGAAACATCGATTTCTACCAATTTGAAAACATTCTTCAACTTGTCAACATTCACATTCTCAAGTGGAAATTCAAGATCCGAATACAACTTATCAGAACCAGACATCTTGTACATCACAAGAGTTGGTCCATCACTTGAGTTGTTTTGGGATTTTGATTTTGGAATGTAGTTATTCAGAAAACACTTTTCGTCTTCAGTCGAATTACTGTCAGATTTTAAAACATTTTCAACCTCATTTTTTTACGACTTCAGACTGAATACTATCTTCATCTGATGATGAAGTGAATGTGACATCGATTTTTTCTGGGAGTTTCTCAACATCTGATTTTTCATTTGTTCCATAAATTTTATCCAACCCGGACTGTTTCTTTGAAAAATTGTTTAACACGGGTGGTGGAACTTGATGATACCCAACCCCTATTCCATCCGAGTATACATCTTCACCAGCTTTGTTCTTCCCAATGGGTTTGGGAACTATGTGTTGAAGAACAAAGCTCGCGGAGCTGTAACTGTTCAGTTTCAAAGTAATTCTTTTATTTTCAATCTTAGCTTCCTGAAATTGAAGCTTAAGATTTGCAATCTCATCCAACTGCTGGTTGATTTGTCTTTCTTTTGCCTGAAGAACTCCAGACAATTGAAGATTTTCTTTCAATGTTTTACCATTTCTCTCGTCAGAATCCTTCACTGTTCTTTTTAATTTTTCAAAATTTTCATAAATTTGTCGGTTTTCATGAATTAACTTTTCATTTTCTTTCTTAAATCGTTCTACGTCAGTTTTATCTTTTTCAATCTTCTCAGTTAATTCTTTAATTCTCTCATTTGAAGCTCTTATCAGTTTATCTCGACTTAAAACTTGATCTTCCAACATTTTGACTTTCTCAACCAGTTCTTCGGTCTTTTTCGTTGTGAGATATGCATTTATGATGCAAACTTTGCATTGTTTCATGCAATTTTTGCAATCACTTTCTATTTTAACTCCATTAGTCTTACCTGATTCATTTGTTGTACCACTACAACTGACCTTGTTTGTTGACTTGGACGCAGATTTGGAATCTACCTCTAGTCCCTTTGCCATAAGCACTTTGTCTGCCATCTTGGTCAAGTTTTCAGCGGTCATTTCTTTTGATGTGTCGATTATCCCATCGTCGAATTTTCTTGACTTTAACTCCTCCTCTTCAACTTTCTTTGCCACATCTCTCTCTCTCTCTCTCTCTCTGTTCATCTTCTTGCTTCAAGGATTCAATGAGAGTCTCAACTAAGAGTGTTGATGGTTCAACAAGAATGTTTCCTTTTGGGTCCAAATAGCACTCACTAACAGGATCCCATCTATTTTCCTTCTTGGCTTCTTTCCAAGCTCGATAGTGTCTATCCTTCATGGTTTGAGCTATCAACTTTCGATAAGTGTATTTTTGCTCTTCGGTTTGTGTATCTTTGTATGGTTCCACTTTTGCTATGAGAGCAAAACCTACAACATCATCTTCTGGTAAAAACTCACTCCAGTTGAAGCCTTCATCATCATGAATTACAGCTAATGCCCTTGACTTCTCCTTAGGAGTCTCTTCTATTTGTTTCATTCTTGGCGACTCTTCACGATTCTTATGATAAACAGCCTTTTTATAGTAGTCGTCGTGAAACGGATTTGCTGTTTCATCTGATGTTGCGTTCCTACATTCCCTCTTGAAATGCCCTTTCTGTTTGCACTTAAAGCAGGTAACCTTTGACTTATCGAAACCCAGCTTCGTTGAAGGTCCACCGATAGAATATCTATCAGTTATCTCCATAAACCTTTGCGCTCTCCTGATTACGCTAGCCATGCACCAGCGTATGTCAATTAATTCCATCTCTTCGGGGTCAATCTGATCATAATCTTCCTTTGTCAGATTCCTATTCCCGATTTTCCCAGCGACTAGGCTTTCATATGATTCCAGTATCGAGTTTCTTCATTGAAGTTCTGAGCATTGTTCAAATTCACTGCAATGTTACACTGAAACAGGTTTTTAGGAACGGTTTGCTGTTGCTAACTTGGAGCGGATGAAGAAGAACCCCCGTGATAACCACTACTCGGTGTTGAACTACTGTTTTGTCTTTCTTGAGTGACTGTGTTCGAGCTTTCAGCTGAAAATGCAGTCTTTGGTGCAGTAGTCTTCGGAATCATGCTACCCATGTAGTAAAGATCAACGTTTTGTTTATACGGGGTGTTGTTGACTTTGTTCATCTTTTAAATTTCTAGCTCATGGATCTCAATCCTTTCAATCAGCCAATCAACAGTCATGTCCGTCATTTTCATGGTGTTCTTCAGAACCAACCCATAATACTGCCAATCTTTTTCTTCAGGTAAAGATTCAAGCAGTTTCTCGACCATTTCTTCTTCAGTCACTGCGATACCGTATCTTGCAAGTTCTATCTTTAGGTGACAGAAACGCTCAACCATCTTCAACACATTCTCATTCTTCATGCACGCAAACAAATCAAACTCTTTCTTCAGCAGAAGTTTCTTGATTTTAACGATGTGTGCTCCTCCAATACACTTTTTCTCTAACTTGGCCCACAACTCTTTAGCATTTTTGTAACTAATCAACGAAATAATATCATCTCTAACAGATTGATGCAACAAAGCTATACATTTTTGTTCGGCCACAAATGTTTCTTGTTCAGTATCACTTAGATTTTCATAATCATGCCTTCCAATATCGAAACCGTTTCTCATACATTTCCAACTTTGATACGCAAACGCTTTCAACCATTCCTCGAATATGCTCGCCCACCTGTTGTAGTCTTCGATCGCCATAAGCTTCGGTGGCTTGTTGTAAGTACCGTAAGCGTTGTCTACACTGAGCGAATCAGCAATCGCCTTCTTTGGGTTTGGATTAGCGTTGGAAGTATTTATTGATGCGTCCCCGGTGTTGTATGCAAACACATCGCTGAACGGATTAAGGAATTCGTCTCCCATTGTTGAGTACCTGAAAAAGTTTCAAACACTTAGAAAATTTTTCACAAGTTTAAAAATTATCATACTGATGCACTTGGATCGGATGGTGATCCGATCGAGTGGTGATCCGATCAGGTGGTGATCCGATTGTACAGCACATCCAAGTACAATCAACAAATAAGCTCAAGTATCGGATGGCGACTCGATCGGATGGTGATCCGATCGATTAGTCGTTTGATCGAGTGACTCAAGAGCTTTTGGAAACTTTAAACCTTAACCCCTCACCGATCGGATGGTGATCCGATCGAGTGACAATGATGACGTCAGCAACTAAAGTTTCAAACAACAATGCTACACCGATCGGATGGTGATCCGATCGAGTGACACTGTTGACGTCAGCAAGGAGTTATCTAGAATAGTCTATGCCAATCCGATCGGATAGCTGTCCGATCGGGTGGATGGCGTCAGCAAGAATGAAACTTTCAACATGGTTTTTGAAAGATTTGATTCAGTTTTTGTTGGAATTTTTCTATGAAAATTTGAAGGATTGATCTTTGAGCAATTCTGATTCTAATGATATGATTTTTAGCCAATTTTATCCGTGAATTCAGGTTCAATTTTGAGTTTTCTCAGTTTTTAGATGTGAAAAAGCAAGAACAGCAAGAAATGAGATAGAAGATGAGAGATTTGTCAGAAATTCCGGTGAATTTTGACAGAAATCGGCTGAAAAGTGCTGAAATTTCGGTGAATTTGCAGTTGTCGTCTCCGATTCAACCTCCTGTGGCTCTGATACCACTTGTTAGGCCGTTGTGATCAGGATCTGTTCGTCTCGAACGTGGTTGTATCGATCAGGATCAAGGTGCGGAATCCGTTGATCGTGTCACAGAATCAACAACAACAGATTCAACATTTAATCTCGTCTGAATTCTATTCAAGATGTGAAAGTACAACTGTTCCGGTAGAAATACAAACTGGCAGAGCTTCCTTACAAGATCAGCCAAAAGGTTCTAAATGACAAGTGCTAGCTTGCTATTTATAGACAAACATCAGGGAGGTTAAGTGTCACCCGATCGGATGGTCATCCGATTGGATGGCTATCCGATCGGATGTCATCTGACATCCGTCGGACTTCACTTTTACAGTTATGCGCCATTCCCTGGTTTGTCATTATACAAACATCATACAATTACATACATATACACAAAAGACATACACAGTACAAAATAAGACTCAATGCTAACGGAAGCTACAGACATATGAACTAACAGTGGTCATGGGTCGAACTGCTTGGATACACATGATTGCCTTAATGAGTTTCATACATTTGGTTTTTGAAACATTTAAACAATGATTTACTTTATGCTTCCGCTGACTTGTTGGATTTTATTAATTTATGTTTGAAACATTTTTAGTAATAAATAGCAACTTTATTTAAAATCTTGTTATGAGTTCAATGTGATTAGTGGCTAGATCCTGGTACGTCACACACCTAGCGGGGTTTCCGCAGGTGGTATTCTTGGGGGTGTGACAGTATGGTATCAGAGCCACTGTTATAATGAACTAGGTTTTAAAAGTTTTTATAAAACAAGACTATAACCGAACAGCTCAAAAAATCGACCATGACACTCAGCTCCAGATTGCAAGGTTCGTCTCTCATTTACTTATTGCACATCATATCTAGTGTACACTTATGTATGACATTGCATATGATTGCACGCTTAGCGTTACAGTATGAATTCCTGAGTTATTGCTTATGTTATGTGAATAATAGTGTGATCTTTCCTATAGATTTTCGCGACCCATGTTTGTGATGTCTTTTGTCTTTTGGCTCGAGAATTGAGGAACCTTTTAACACAAGTTAAGAGGAGCTGAGATAAGCATGAAAATCACATTATTATTATGGGTGCACACATAATGACAATGTGGGGTGCATGTGAGTCCCAGTGAGCCTTAACGAGTGTGAAGGGGGTTCTATTCCGTTGTTTGATGTAATGATAGAACTCAGTAATCTGTAGAAGTCATAGTGATGTTTGACTCCTACTCAATCCCGACTTCTAACCTTTTCTAGTTGTTATATATAGAATCATGAATGGACGAAATGGTAAACATGGTGGAGGCCTCGATGGTGGACGTGGCAACATTGTTATGTCCCAGGCTGAATTAACTGACTTGATCAATACTCGAGTGGCTGAAGCCCTAGCGGCTCAGCAGGCTGGTATGATATGTGCCAAATACTCTTTATCCTTGTGTTGCGTACTCGACTCTTACTCGTGTGCTGTATTTCCTTTCGTCTTTAGGTCAACATGTGAATCAGAATCAGAACAATCTGCCTGTTTACACGTTTAAGACATTCATCGATTGTAAGCCATAGACGTTCAGTGGGACGGAAGGGGCTGCCGGACTACTTCGCTGGTTTGAGAAAGCAGAGTCGGTTTTCGCCATGTGTAAGTGTCCTGCTGGGGACAGAGTGATGTATGCTACGGGCACGCTAGAGGATGGTGCCCTGACTTGGTGGAATGCCCAGGTCCAAATGCTGGGTATTGAAATGGCTGATGCAACTACTTGGGGGGATTTTAAAGAACTGATGAGAGAAGAGTATTGTCCTCGTGATGAGATCCAGAAGCAGGAAAATGAGTACTATAATTTGAAGATGGCAGGGTCTAAGATCAAAGCATACACGAAACGGTCTCATGAGCTCGCGAATATCTGTCCTATCTTATCACGACCACCCCACTGTAGGATTGAGCTGTACATCAACGGTTTAGCACCACAAGTCAAGGGTTTAGTCACTGCAGCAAATCTTGACAAATTGCCTCGAATCATCCGCTTAGCCCACAAGATCACCGACCAAGAGGTGGAACGTGGCTCGCTACCACCACCTGTTTCTACTACTGCTGCTACTACTACATCTGCTACTCCTGCTACGGATAACAAACGAAGGTGTCCAACTCGAATCAGTCACAGAAGAAGCCAGACACCAGTAGCAACCGCAGTTTTAGCCAGTCATCTTCTGTAAATCAGAATCAGAGCAACAACTCAAACCAAGGTTCTTACGCAGGGAAACAACCAAAGTGTAACAAGTGCAACTACCACGATCGTGGGCCGTGCACCCGGATCTGTCACAGGTCCAACAAGGTGGGCCATATGTCTAGAGATTGCAGGGCCCAATTCCCAAAACAGCAGCTGCAGCAACCTCCGCAGCCACAGCAGCAGGAAAGGCAGCAGCCTCAACAGAACCAGGGTAATCGCAAGGGATGCTTCCAGTGTGGAGACGAGGGACATTTTAGACGGGATTGCCCTCAATTGAATCAAAATGCTTGGAATAATAACAACAACACTGGGAACAACAACAACGGGAACAATGGTGGAAATGGTGCGCGTGGAAGAGTGTTTACTATTGGTGCTGGGGAAGCTAGGAATGATGGCAACGTCGTGACTGGTACATTTTCTGTGAACGATCTTTTTGCTTCTGTTTTATTCGACTCTGGTGCCGATTGGAGTTATATGTCTTTGGGGTTCTGTCGTCAGTTAGGCTTGACTCCTACACCTCTTGCAAACAAACACGTAGTAGAATTAGCTGATGGCAAATCGATTGAAGCTTCACATGTTCTTTTTGGGTGTAAACTCGATCTTATGGGTCACGTATTCGACATTGACCTACTTCCCATTACTCTTGGAAGCTTCGATGTAGTCGTTGGAATGGACTGGTTGTCTAAGCACCAAGCGGAAATTCTTTCTAAAGAGAAAATCATACGTATCCCTCTCCCCAGTGGAGAATCTCTGTCGGTTCAAGGTCATTATAGTGGTGAAATGGTTGGCATCATCTCAGCCATGAAAGCCCAGAAGTGTCTATGAAAGGGCTACCCTGCTATTTTAGCACTTGTTACTGATACTCAGCCTGAAGAAAGGAAAATTGAAGACCTGCCAGTTGTTCATGAGTTTTCCGATGTATTCCCTGAATAACTTCCTAGTTTACCTCCACACCATCAGGGGGAATTTCAGATTGATCTTACGCCAGGAGCAGCCCCGATTGCTCGTGCTCCTTATCATCTTGCACCAGGAGAGTTGCAAGAACTGTTAAATCAACTCCAAGAACTGTTAGATCGAGGCTTTATCCGACCCAGATCTTCGCCTTGGGGAGCCCCGGTCCTATTCGTGAAGAAGAAAGACGGGTCTTTTCATATGTGTATAGATTATCGTGAGCTTAACAAAGTGACAGTCAAGGACCGCTATCCTTTACCTCGCATTGATGATCTGTTTGACCAGCTGCAAGGGTCAAGCTTCTACTAAAAAATCGACTTAAGATCGGGCTATCATCAGATGAGAGTCCGAGAGGTGGATCCAAAATCAGCTTTTCGAACGCGGTATGGCCATTATGAGTTTCTGGTTATGCCATTCAGGTTGACAAATGCACCAGCGGTTTTCATGGACCTCATGAACCGTGTGTGCAAACCGTATCTTGACGATTTCGTCATTGTGTTTATCGATGACATCTTGATCTACTCTAAGAGCAAGGAGGACCACGAGCGACACTTGCGTCTTATCTTGGAACTCTTGAGAAAAGAGCAACTCTACGCAAAGTTTTCTAAGTGTGAGTTCTGGATACGAGAATTACACTTCCTTTGCCACATTGTTAACGAAACGGGGATACACGTGGATCCTGCTAAGATTGATGCTATCAGGAATTGGGTGGCACCGAAGAATCCTTTAGAGGTGCGACAATTTCTTGGCCTCGCTGGGTACTATCGCAAATTTATTAAGGACTTCTCAAAGATCGCTCAACCACTTACCTCGTTGACACAGAAAGGCGTCGTATATTCTTGGGGAACGAAACAGGAGGATGCCTTCCAACTCTTGAAACAAAAACTCTGCAGTGCACCAATCTTGTCATTACCTTAAGGTACCGAGGATTTTGTGGTGTATTATGACGCTTATATTCAGGGTATTGGTTGTGTGCTAATGCAACGCGAGAAGGTGATAGCGTACGCTTCTCGACAGTTGAAGGTTCATGAGAAGAATTACACGACTCATGACTTAGAGTTGGGGGGCCGTGGTCTTTGCGTTAAAAATATGGAGGCATTACTTGTACGGTACAAAATGCAATATTTATACCGACCACAAGAGCCTTCAGCATATCTTTGACCAGAAGGAATTGAATATGCGACAGCGTCGCTGGGTAGAACTTTTAAACGACTACGATTGTGCAATCAAGTACCATCCAGGTAAAGCTAACGTTGTAGCTGATGTCCTTAGTCGAATGGAAACGAAACCCAATCGTGTCCGCGCTCTGCAGCTCACTATTCACTCTAATTTACCTGATCGAATTTGTTCTGCTCAGACTGAAGCGTTAAAGGAAGAAAACCTTGAAGCTGAATATTTGCGGGGTATGGAGAAATGACTTGTAGAGAGATCTGACGACATTTATTATTTTATGGAATGGATATGGGTTCCTTTGTGTGGTAATCTTAGAGAGCTCGTGATGGACGAAGCGCACAAGTCTCGATACTCTGTTCACCCGGGTTCGGATAAGATGTATCAGGACCTTAAAGTCTTATATTGGTGGCCGAAGATGAAAGCCCACATCGCGACGTATGTAAGTAAGTGTTTGACTTGCGTGAAAGTCAAGGTGGAATAACAGAAACCCTCTAGCCTGCTTCAGCAACCAGAAATACCCTTGTGGAAATGGGAGCAGATTGGTATGGATTTCGTCACTGGTTTACCAAGAACCCAAAATGGAAATGATACCATCTGGGTGATCGTCGACCGCCTCATGAAGTCAGCGCACTTCCTAGCAATCAAGGAAACATATAAGTTCTCACAACTTGCTGCTGTTTATCTGAAGGAGGTGGTTTCTAGGCATGGGGTACCAACCTCTATTATCTCTGATCGTGACCCGCGTTTCATATCCGATTTGCGGCAGTCGATGCATAAATCATTCGGCTCACATCTCGACATGAGAACTGCTTATCACCCATAGAAGGATGGTCAAAGTGATCGAACCATCCAGACACTTGAAGACATGCTGCGAGCATGTGTGATCGATTTTGGTAAGGGTTGGGAGAAACGCTTGTCTTTGATAGAGTTCTCCTACAACAATAGTTGCCACTCTAACATTCAGGCAGCTCTGTTCGAAACATTGTACGGACGGAAATGTCGTTCTCCTCTCTGTTGGGCTGAGGTGGGTGACAGCCAGATCACAGGTCCGGAACTTGTACTTGAAACTTCAAAGAATATTGTCTAGATCAGAAATCGTATGGCGGAAGCGCTCGACCGTCAGAAAAGCTACACTGATAAGCGTAGGAAACCTTTGGAGTTCGCTGTAGGCGACCGCGTTATGTTGAAAGTCTCACCCTGGAAGGGTGTGGTACGCTTTGGGAAACGCGGAAAGTTTAATCCGCGTTATGTCGGGTCATTCAAAATTCTGGAATGAATTGGTAAAGTGGCCTACAAGCTCGAATTACCTACTGAGTTGGGTAACGTTCATGATGTCTTCCATGTTTTGCAACTAAAGAAGTGTTTGTCCGATGAAACACTTATGGTACCACTCCAAGAACTGAAAATCAACAACAAATTACAGTTTGTCAAAGAACCCATCGAAATTATGGACCGGGAAGTCAAGGTCCGTAAGTATAGTCGAATCCCGATCGTGAGAATTCGTTGGAACTCAAGACATGGACCGGAGTTCACGTGGGAACGCGAGGATCAGATGAAGCTCAAGTATCCTCAACTATTCCCAACTGACCAATCTAATCCTGACGCAACTGGTGAATTTCGGGATGAAATTCCCTTTCAAGTTGGGGATGATGTGGCACCCGAGGAAAATTCACAGTCATCCTGATCTATCACCTTGCTGCTTTGGGTTACTTATCAAATTTTGGGACGAAATTTCTTTCAAGTTGTGGATGATGTGACAACCCGAGATTTCAAGGTCTTTCCTCTACGCATCACTTGTTTCACAATCCTGTTTTCACAATTCGTTTTACGTTGTATCATGTGCAATATATATGAATGATTAAAGTATTGTTATGTTTGGTTGTTGCATGAAAACTTAGGAGTTGTTTAATGTTTAACGTATTCATGTTTCTTAACTTTGGGCTGCGCACCGCACTCATGTCGACGAAGAACTCAAGTCGACGAAGAACTGGTTCTTCGTTGACTGTCTTTGACGAAGAACTAGGGTTCTTCGTCACAACCATTCCTTGACGAAGAAGTTTCTTCGCCAAGAGGTCTTTCGCCAAAAGGGCTCTCGGCCCAGGTTCATACTTGACCCAGAACGGGCCCGACTGTTATTTTGTTTGTATAATCTCTCATAACCTGCAACCGTAAACACAAAACCCTAAAGTTCTCTCTCCCTATCCTCTCTATGCGACAACAGTTTTGGGATCTCGAAGCCTTTCATCTTGAACAAACTAATCACTTCGGTATCATGGTTAGTGTCTATCAATGTTAATTGCTAAAATCACGATGAGGTGATCTTATGTGAAATTAGAGTTTCATTAATAAGATTGTAAATCTAGAACTTGCATGATGAGGGTTTGATGATTTGTATACGTTCATATTCATGATGTGGTTTGATAATTCTGCTTGATGAACTTATATCATGATAAACTAATAATCTGATTGTGTGTGATCATTGGATAATTGTGGTCAATGATTGTTTAGAATGATTTGTATGATGAGTGGAAACTATTAGGTTTTGAGTAGTTGATGATTGTTCATAATTAGGGTGCATAATCATGGTTAAAAGTGTCGTTAAATCTGATTTGGAAAACTGTCAGACTTGTTAGCATCTGTTACGGCTGAAACTAAGGGATTGTAACTGTTTGATGAGGGTGCGACGAAAGTCTTCTCCCACGAAGAACGTAGTTCGACGAAGAACCTGGTTCTTCATTGACTGGTTCCTGACGAACCACTAGGGTTCTTCGTCAAACTCAATCTCGACGAAGGATAGTTCTTCACCAATAGGGTTCTTCGCCATGGAGGCATCTCACGAAGAACTGGTCCTTCGTGGAGATGCTGCAAATGAGCAAATGGACAGAACAGTTAAATAGTTTATGATGTATATGATAATGGATATTTGTGTTTATAAATTCTATTTGTTGCATGATAATAATGCTGATTAGGAATGAGAAATTTGATTTGATTTGTGTGAGTAGCAAACTCACCTCTTAAGTGTTGTTATGTGACATGCACATGGGATGTGGACTTGCATGAGAATTGAATACTTGCTACGTGTTGTACAGTAATCTTTGTGATGAATGCAATCTGTGAAAAATACGTGACTTAATTGATTATGAAACTGGCTATATTTGTAACCACGGTAGGGTTTGGTTGACCAACTTGGAACGGGTAACTTAACATACCGAGCAAAACTAAGGTGAGTTCATTTCTCTTGAGCATGTATCCCGGTGGGTGGGACTATCAAATGGGTATTCCTGAGAGGAATAAGTCTTTTCTGGGTAAAAACTGGGATGTTAGATAATACACTCATTTCCTATCACTTTAAGTCCCATCTTAATACCGAATTAGTTACCTGAGAGGTAACAGGGTATTAGTTGATAGCGCTATTAGGCTTGGCGACCTCACACCGTACCTGAGAGGACGGGTGTGAACTAATGACCTTAATCACGACCAATGCTTAGATAGGGGGCATTGGGGATGGGCAAAACAATCTGGAGCCATCTTGTATGGTACTCGAGTTATTGTCAACATTATCAATAAACTGAACTAAACACTTGGCGATTAACGTTTTCATAAAACTATGAACTCACCAGCATTGTCTGATACACTTGTTGCATGCCCGTAGGTTGTTAGATTCTTAGATATGGAACTTGTTGTCTGGAATTGCTGGAGTGGTCATGGGTCGAACTGCTTGGTTACGCATGATTGGCTTAATGAGTTTCATATATTTGGTTTCTGAAACATTTAAACAATGATTTACTTTATGCTTCTGCTGACCTTGTTGGATTTTATTAATTTATGTTTGAAACATTTTTAGTAATAAATAGCAACTTTATTTGAAATCTTGTTATGAATTCAATGTGATTAGTGGCTAGATCCTGGTACGTCACACGCCTAGCGGGCCGCAAGTGGTATTTTTGGGGGTGTGACACATATATCCGAGAGATGTTCCCCACGAGATAAGCAAGATATTGATTTTATGTTTATATCTTTAAATCAATCTACTAAATGTGTAAAAACCTATTGGCATATCATCAGTGAGACCGTTTATCACATTTTGACATTCCATTTCTTTAGCATGCTGTGATTGTCTATTGATGTACTATCATTTCCTCTTTTTACACAAAAACTCATTTTTAAATTTTATCATGTTTTTAGCTTTTTCAAAATTTTCAAATGTTTTTGTATTTTTTGAAATAATATTTACTCCCCCTAAAATCCAAAACATTTAAAGAAAATTTGACATCCCGATGCAGATAGCTTCATCTTGCCATCCATTTTCTGCTTCACATGCTCTATTTTGTAGAAAATACCCCCCCCCCCCCATGATTTACAACACACTGATTTTTAACAATGTTAAAACCATTTAATCACTTATGAAATAATCATGTTTGTTCAGCCGTGAAGGTTTCGGCATATTCAATCAACATATTTTTTTTCAAATTTTTGAATTTTTAACAAATTTAAAAATAAACATATTTTTTTCATTTTTCAATTTTTGACAAACTAAAAACATATTTTTGGTTTTTAAATTTTTCTATTTTTAGGGTTTTTGATTTATGGTTTATTTACATACAAAAACAAACAAACTCCATGTTTTTCAGTTTCAGGGATCTGCAGCCTCCTGTGCCAGGCTGCTCCTCTCCTCGTGTGGACATTCAGTCTTTTTCAGGAGCACCTACACATTCAATTCACTCAATCATTTGAATAAGGAAACCCAGGCCTGTTTAACCTTGGGTATTTTAACACAATACGAATCATTCAACTTCGGAAAATCTTTGTCATTTTTAACAAAGATTTTTTCGTTTTTATTTTCACCCTTCTTGGTTGAATTGATTTTCCAATTTGCACTCACAGAAGCCGTTTGTTGCTTTGTCACCCAAATTTGACATGTTGAACCATTCCTTTGATAGAATCGTGAATCATTTTGACT
Source organism: Helianthus tuberosus (assembly GCA_030545235.1). NCBI lineage: Eukaryota > Viridiplantae > Streptophyta > Magnoliopsida > Asterales > Asteraceae > Helianthus > Helianthus tuberosus. The sequence continues at coordinate 159,936,084 of CM060444.1, forward strand.
GTTTTGTTTTGTCAAATCAATTTTTTGTTTCCAGATTTGTTTTGGTTTTGAAACATTGACTTTCTGTTTCCAAATCTGTTGTGGCACAACATTGGGTGTCGTTGGTTTTGGTTTCCAAGTTTGTTTTATTCCAAACTTGTTTGACTTCTATGTCTTAAACTCAACTTTCCTTTTCTTTTCAACATCAACAGGCTTTAGATTTGGACACTTGCGACCAAGATGTCCAATTTGATCACACTTAAAGCATGTTCTCTTGGAAACATCTTTACCCTGTTGTTGTTGTTTCTTTTGAGCATAGAACTCTTCATTAGTCTGTCGACTAAAATTGGAGTTCCTTCTCTTCTTCTGAACTTGTTCCGTGAACAAAGTTCATCTGTTTATGAAGATTTATTTTTCCAAATCATTTCTTTTGATTTTGTTGTGACAACCCCAAAAATTTCAGGTATCCGTACAATTAATCTATATTTAATTTGTGCTTAATGACTGTGTTGATTTCAACTGTTGATTTAACTACTTGCTGCTTACTGATACATACATACTCATGCATCACATTTTATTACTGTCACTCTACTCATTACACAAACAATAGTGACAAACTTGATGCACAAAAGCACAGCTAGCACAGTGAGCGGATAACCCAGTAAACATGCTGACATAGCCAGTACTAGACAGACACTGTCTCTGAGTCCAGTAAGAGCCGGGAATAGATTGCTACACTAGTAGTGAGTGTAGGGAGATGAGGTTTGTAGAACTGCGTCACGAGGTGATAGTTATAGTGATCGGATGTGTCTAAAACATGCTTTAAGTACAAAATCCTGCACTTTATTAAAAAAAAAATTCAGCACTTAATATAACTAGTAAAGTGCAAAAACATGGGAAAATAGTACTAGACACTTTCCAAAGTGTCGGGAATTCATTGTGTCACTAAAACAAATATTAACGGCACTTTAAATGCTTATTTAGCACTTTAACGGATTAATATCCAACCGAACAACCGGACTTTACCCGGAACATAAAAATATTGTCAATGACTTTGTTTTTCCTTTTATGAGCTAGTTAGGGTCCCCGAACACCCTAACACCTGTTATAATACACTACACACTAGTATCTAATTTAATCTCCTAATTAAACAAACTAAGTCACTTAACTAATCAATTGAAATTGAACCATAACCCCACCCCCCCCCCCCCCTTCAACCGAATCGGTTCCCCTAGGGAACACACACCACCCATTTTGATTATTATATTAAGGCTTGCCTAATATCTAGTTGACACTTTATACAATGGTTATTAGTGTAATGGGATTATAAGTAAACCTAAGAGATAAACACTTTCATTTTCACAATCACCAACAACAACACACTGTTTCTTTCCCTTATCTTTGAGTTCGGCTGAAGACCCAAGCACCACCAACATCACCATCAAGATTTCTTACAACCATTTTTCATACACTCAAAGGTGTAAGGTGTCATACAAGTAGGCTCGGTGCACTCGGAAACTCAAGGACCTCTCTATATTTCTTTTATCCACCTTGTTTACGCTTTGTTTCTTCTTTATCCACCTTGTTTACGCTTTGTTTCTTCCCTAGCCACGAGCTAGTAGTAAGTGCTTCTAGACTCCCTCTTGTTCTTGTTTAAAGTGGTTAATAAGAGATTTAACGGATAAAAATAAAGAACACTCAAGAACAAAACTAAAAGTCTTGAATAAAAGATGAACTAGTTGGTTAAAGAAAAGCTAGTGGTGTAAAACTTATGAAACTTGTCTAGATATGATTATTTTATGTTGTTTGATGCTAGTAGTGGGATAGATCATCATCTAACCATGCTAGATCATGTTTATGGAACATGAACTAGTAGTTTGTTAAGTGTGAAAGTTACAAGATGATGAACTCTTCCACTAACAAAACATGAACTTGTGTAAAAGTGATTTTCCTTGTAAAGTAAGGTTTTAAACTAGTAGATCTAAAGATCTACAAGTGGTATTTTCGAAGAACCAAGTGTAAGATGCAAATGTTGTTTAAAAGCCGGATCTTACACAACTAAAAGCATTTTTGCAAACAAACAAGTGTGTAAACACTTGTGTGACAAAAGGTTTAACAAAGGAATAATTACGTAGTTTTTGGACTAGAAGTTGTAAAGTTACATTTTCTTTAAAAATAAAGTTTCCAAGAAACTGATTTTATTTTTAAAGATGGAAAGATCTACTAAATGTGTTGGAAAGTTACTACATCTTTTTACACAACTTACAAGTTCATGCGTTCGCGATTTATACTTATTTTTGACTAGTTGATGTTGGAATATTGAATATTGATGGTTGGAAAATTGTTGGATGATTTTACAAAAGAAAATGATACGCTAGTAAGCGTGGACGCCTCCGTTTACAGAGGAAACTCTGGCGAAATTTTTCCAGAAAATATAACACTTAGAAATGTTTTTGGTGACAAGTGTTATAAATATATTTTTAACTCATTTTCCAAAATATAAATTTCGCCATGATTTTTATTACAAAATAACCAAGTGTCGGAGGTAGATTTTCGTAAATGAAACTTGTTAAATATATATTGAGAATATATATTCCATAATAAAACGCTTGAGTGCTTACGTGATTATTTTGTGAACAAGAGATATATTATTTTTAGAGTAAAGATAATATTACTTGAAATATCAGGAAAATACGACTCCAAAATAATACCAACGCCCTCACAAATAAATATTTAAGTTATATCGGTATTGTTTATACAACGCGAACTCTAAAATGTAACTTGCGTATTTTCGGAAAATACTCTTAAATGTGTATTTTGATAAAAGTATTATCTTGGGAAATTGTATGGAATAAAATATAATATTTTTGGGAAAAATATATATATTTTGGAAATTGTGTGAAGTAAAATATAATATTTTTGGGAAAATATGTATATTTTGGAGACATAATATTTTAGATAAGTGGGACTTAAAATATATTTTCGGAAATTATAAAGCATACATGTATAAATACCCCCATCCTTGGGAAGGAAATATGCATATACAATACTTGAGAAGTATAACTCTCAAATAGTTGTCTAACTATTATTCCAGAACTAAATACAATTATTATAACTTGGAATAATACCAGAATCGTAACTCAAAATCATAAATACTAAGACAAGGCACTACCCGTTCGTCTAATAGACATTAGACCATTGTAGGTAGTCGTGTTTGCCGCGGGGATTTGGGTTACGAGTACGAAGATGCAATACTGTGAGTTGATGTCCCCCCTTTTTCTCTTAACTGTTTTCAGTTTTTATACTTCGGGGGTGAAATACATGTTACGATTATTACGAACTTTTACTTACATGGTATGGTTAGCTTAAGGAGGGTTACTACTTAGATCATGTGAGTGGGTAGGCGAGAACTGGAGGCCATTAATCCTCATTGTAGGACCGAGGGTCAGTAGCGGTAGATCTATTTGGGTGTAGCGAGCCCAACCCCTGAGCCCGCTTAGTGGACCAGGTGGTGACTTTGAGCCCGACGCATAAATCTGCTAGGTTTGAGTCTTCCTACAGCACTTCACACATATCATTGGCTTTGCAACCCAATGGTGATCTCTTTTTCCTTAATTGCTACATACTAGGGACTTTTATACATACTTACAACATTTTCAAATGTTTGTACATACTCACTTACACATTAACTCGCTCAACTTTATGTTGACTTTTCAAACTACATGTATTTCAGGAAACTAACGGATCTGGCACGGTATGCACGTATTTTCAAGCTGCATTTGAATAAAGAAGCCATCCAGGGTTTAGAAGGTGTAACCCCTTCCTGGACGGGTTACATATCCCTAAACCTAGTATTGTTTAAAGTCTTTTGCTAAGTCTTTATGAACTCAATTAAATCAAGATAAGGTTTGTAACTTATTTTGTGATTGTTGAAAATGGGATTCTTTTTTAAACTTTATTAATGGATTAATATCTCATGTTTTTATCATATAGCATTGTTATGATTGTTGCTATGGTATTAAGAAGTCACACCAAATAAACCCACGCTTCCGCAAAGCCAGGGTGTGACAGCTTGGTATCAGAGCCTCGATCATAGCGAACTAGGATTCTTTCTCGAGTCTAGACTATGATCACTAGGGCTCTCACGAAAACGTTTTCAAACACTTTTACATTGCATACACTATACGTCCAGATCCAGGGAACAAACCTTTTACAAACAAAAAGGCACAAATACACATTCCAAAATTTAAATTTATAGCTCAGTCTGGGAGACTGAGGGAGTCCAGTCGGGGAGACTGGGGAAAAATTAGGTCGGGGAGACCAGGAATTTGGTCGGGGAGACCAGGAAAAATTAGGTCGGGGAGACCATGAATTAGGTCAGGGAGACCAGGAGATTAATCTGAGAGACTGAGAATTCAATCTGAGAGATTGGGAGATTTTAGTCTGAGAGACCAGGAATTCAGCCTGAGAGATTGAGAATTCAATCTGAGAGATTGGGAGATTTTAGTCTGAGAGACTAGGAAGTTCAGTCTGAGAGGCTGGGAGAATAGTCTGGGGAAGACTAGGATGATTACATGCTTACATTGTTACTGCTTAATTGATGATTATTGATATATGTGCACACGTGGTGAATATTTGCATACACTAACTGTTAATAACTACTATGGGTATACGTACTATGACTATTACGAACCGGCACACATGTCACTCTATTTAGAAAACGAGTTATCAGGCATTGATAACCCTATGGCCGCCGCCTCGGATAAGGAGACTGCATATGCGCCAGAGATATTTACGGCAGACACTGAGAGTGATCCGGATATGCCGACCAAGGACGAGGACGACTTCCAACAGTCCGCGCTACCAGATTCTGGTAATACTTTACCCTTGCTGATGGCTTCTCTGACAAGAATCTTTCTGTCACTCTTGTTTCGATCCATGACCACTTCATCACTGGTCATCCCGATGGTGAGCACACTATGGATCCGATCCTAGACAATGCGCCCCTTGTGGACATCCCTTCCGAAGGATGGTTACTCGACAAACAACATATGACTACGTTGGCATGCTTATCGATGGTCCTCCTGCCGACAGAAAATTAGACGAGAACACTGTTACTAATTTCACTACTTAAGACCCCTGTTAACAAGCCATCCTCCGATTCTGGCATGCATTCAGACTCCTTTGAGTCTGTGATACCTGCAACCTTACAAACAGTTGGATTACAACATTCTACTACTGACACAAGATGACGATGTCATGGCTGCTGCCCTATCACTTGCTCGAGACACCACACCGTTACACGGCCCAGAGTCTGCTCTTGAGCTAGCTTCTACACCTTTTGGGTCAGCTCGATGTTGCGCCTACTGAACCTACACCATTACGTGATCATGATCCTGTTACTTTTTGGTCTGCCAGACATTGCACCCCTTATATCTACCTGCATCGGGCAATCTCCTCATTTGTTGAAATGTTTGTTTTTTCACCCGCAACCGCTGACATTGCTCCTTTTCCCTATGAAGACCGACTTCCATTGCGCCAAGGTGCCTATAGCTTTCTTTCAGAATATAACCACACCCCGGGAATGTACTTTAGGACAGCACCTGCATAACGATTCATCTGTTACAACAGCATTTTCCCAACTGCACAGGTCGCACCATTTGCTACATTCACCTCTACAACGTCGGACGAGCCACTTTGATGGATCTTATAACACGCTATACTGATTTTAGACCCTTGTCATCCCTCTCATTTCGGGGGCTGTACACAGGGTGAGTGCTCCTGTAACATCAGCTACAGTTTAAGGATACAAGTCGCAGAATGTTGGAGTTTGAGCTGACGCCATAATTGACAACTTCAAATGCAAAACATTACATACCCAAAAACATGAGTTAAGTGTCTACATCACAAGACAGCATATTGTCTGAAAAGTTTATGTAAAACACCACGTCCTCCACCCTGACTATCACCAGCATACTTTGATTCGCCACATACATCAAGGTTCCTTTTGCGCTCTCGACCGTTGCTAGTACACCGTTCCCAGGATTCTGATACTCATTTCTTTACTATCGAGCGGCAGAGCAGATAATTACTCCGACGTATATACAAGCTCGAGGAGGGACTCACGCATGTTTGCAGTCACTTTTCTTTCCTCCTCCACCTCAATCACCAGTATAGTTGGTTTCTGGATTATGCGAATTGCATTACACTTGGGTAAAGACACTAAAGATAAGCCGGGATTGCGGAGACTTTTGAGGACCACTTCTGATTACGAAATTTTGATGCACTAATATACTTGTTGGACAAGGGTAGGGTGACCCTGTGTCCCTTCTGATGTGATACATTTTGTTAGACACGGTGATTGTGGCCGGAGGATAATGAAAGCCCAATCATCTTTAAACATGCGACAATATTTGTGACTAATAACTAATGAAGAACTTAGTCGCTATATCCTCACTAAGCACGCTGTTAATTTACATGTTTGTGCTACAACTATAATGCTACATACTTACTTGCTACATTCCTATTTACAAATTGTGCAATAATTGTGATAATATGTGATTGAATGTTATAACGACTGCGTATATACGTATATGTAATACACTTCTAAGGTCTTATTCATTAAAAAGAGACTTGTGTGCTCGTATCCTTAACAAGACCTGACCTAACCGACCTTCTTCTAGGAAGATGTCGACTCAAGGGAACACCGATATCAACAACCCTCTACCGACAACAGAGGCAGAAATGCAAGAGCGCCTCTTACAGGCCATCGCATGGTACGAGGCCCGTCGCTCCGATTGCAGCGGGGGTACCTTGGGAAATAACCCCCCTAACGGTAATGTCTAGTCCTTTAAGACACATTACAAAACTTTGGACATTTCCACGAGTGCCTTGCTAAGGCCTTACACGAAAAATGTTGCTTACATCGCAGGCTGCACCTACAACCAGTTCTTGGACCACAAACCTCGAGAGTTCGACGGCACTGGGGGTGCCTTAGCCTTCGTGCGCTGGGTTGAAAAGACAGATTCTGTTTTACGATTGAGCAAATGTGACCCCGAACATCAAGTCAAGTATATAACTGGACTATTGGTGGATGAGGCTCTGTCATGGTGGAACCATCAAGTTCGGACAATGGACGAGACCGCTGCGTATGCTATGACGTGGGACGAACTGAAGGATCTGATGCGTAAGAGATATTGCTCGAGGGTAGAAGTCCAGAAGCTGGAAACAGAACTGTGGAACTTGAAAATGGAAGGACCAAAGATAGCGGAGTATGTGCAGAGATTTAACGAATTATCACAAGTTGCCTTACTCCTGGGGGCACCAGAGTTTAAGAGAATTGAACAGTTCAGAAGGGGATTGGCACCTCAGATTCTAAGCCTGGTAACAACATCAAAACCTTCAACGATCACCGAGGCTATCAACATAAGCATGGCACTCACGGAAGAAGCAGTTAGACGAGGAGAATTTTCCACTGCGGAGGAGAAAAAGGAGACTGCTATAGAGGCATCTGAGGATAACAAGAGAAATCTCGCAAATTTCAAAATGGTTACTCGGGGGAGTAGCAAGAAGAAGGCCAAAAAGGGAAAAGACTACATGGGCATCCTACCTAAATGCGACAATTGTATACGTTATCATGTCGGGCGATGTAGATATGGAAAATGTGATAACTGTGGTAAGAGGGGGCATCCCAAAGAAACTTGTTGGCAAAATACTGAACATAGTAATGGAGGCCAAGATGGTAGTGAGAATCACGAAGGAAACAACGACAATTACCAAGGTAGAATGAGCGATAAACAGAAGCGTGCTCGAGGTTGTTTAAACTGTGGAAGCAAAAAGCATTTCAGAAGATATTGCCCTAAACAATCAGGCGCAAGGATGAAAACTCCCCACCGGAGCTAGGGAGACATGCCAGGGATTCAAGCATGGAAATCGATACGTCCCGAATTACTCAATGTTATGCATCTGTATTGCCAAATACTGTTGCAAATTTTACGATTCGCACATCTAAAGTTCGGGAGCATAATTGGTTTAAGTAGCGAGTAAGTAGATATTCCAGTACCCATTAGAACTAGCTTAGGGGAAGCTAGTGGAAGCCAACGCAGTATCTGGAATCGGCAAGATAGAACCCGGAGAGCGTAAGTTTACGCTAGATCTATTGCCAGTTGAGTTGGGAAGCTTCAACGTGGTAATTGGATGTATTAGTTGCCAAGCGGTCGAGCGAAGGTTGATATCCGCACCTCGATGACGAATGTAGGAATGATCGTGACTCACAAAGTAGGATACGCCTCTACAGATCACGAATTGCTTGAGGGCACGAAAGTTTTTGCGGAAAGGATGGGTTGTTTTATAGCTCATGTCGGGGACAAGGGAGCCGAAGAACTAAAACCCGAAGATACCCCCGTGATCAGAGGATATCCTGAAGTCTTCCTCAAAGACTTGCCGGAATCACCTCCTCAACGATTAGTCGAATCTCGCATCGATTTAATTCCAGGCACCGCACCTGAAATCGATGCATCGTAGCGACTCACATTTTCGGAAATGCAAGGATTGACAGTGCAACCTCAGTGGTTGATAGAAAAGGAAGATAACAGACCAAAACTTTTGTTTTGGATAACCTCAGTTCTGCTCATCAAAAGAAAGGACGAATGACTTTCAAATGACCGGGAGTCGGACGAGCTAGCCAACCAGAGTCGGTGGCACTTGCTGAGGAATTAACGAACCTCTTACATAACTGACTGTAAGGACCTAACTACCATTACACGACTGATCGACGATCGAGTATCATTGGCGATAAATTCAGTAAGAAGGTATACCGAGGAAAAATTGTGGGACAATGACTTGTTCTTAGACGTACACAAAAATAGTGCTTCCTACACAATGCACAAACCAGTCTACACGGGATACGAAATCTGGAGGATTTAGAAAACATATATTTAGGACCTTTGGGAACCCAGGTCCAAACTCGTAAGGGTTTTTATTTAGGAACCATATCTGTCAACTCAATCAACCATCATTAACCTGGCGCATATGCCAGTTCCGTTGACCAAACAGAGAGTACTTGGATTTCTTTTACTTCTGGCGAGTAGATGTATGCATCTCTACTCCCCTTAATGGTAGTTGCATCACAATAATTTTCTCGCTGAGAGCGAACACACATTTGCTTCGATATCTGGTCATTTCTTCACTTTAGCAGATACTCGTTGTTCCTTTTCTTGGAAACTTACCTGACATACATGCATCATTTGCTATGCATGTGATTTCGTTTTGAACAAGCACTTCATTGGAATTTACATATTATTTTGCTAAACCTAATTACTGATTCCTGATTCGAGTAACCTACATTATTGTTATTGTTGGCTCTTTTGTTACCAAGCCAACACACTTTCTTGAAACCGTTTTCTTTCAAGTTACATTCATGGTTTATTTTGCTACCATGCCGAGAATTCCTTGTTGATACATATGTTTATTGCCGGGCTACACTGAGATTAAGTTCAATTGCTTAAACTTATCCAGTTCACAGGTTTAACTTGAAACGCTATATGATGTATTGGGAGCATCATATTCAACTATTTTTGCAGAAATTCTTTCATTTCGAGTCGTAGTAGAATTGGTTGGTCTACGACTCCACTAAAACGTTTGATTTGTTTCGATACCTTGCGGTGATATTTTCACGAAATTGAAGCTTGCGCTAATTTGGTTACTTACTTCGTACACGGATTCAATTCCCTATTTAGTTGTTAACAATCCATTTTGGATAGTCTCAACACAATTGTGTGTTAAGGCAATGGTACATATATTCATTTCATAAGCACAATGTACCTCCTAACGATTCTTTCGTTGTCAATCAATTGCCTTGCGATACTTATTACTTTTCATTTTTGATTGGAAACAGTGGTTCTTTGATGTTCCGTATTTAATTGGAAACTCTATAACATGGTATAAATCAAACCTTCAGATTGTCTCAGTACACTTTCATTTGATTTCAAACACGGTGAACTTGTTCAGTCACCACTATTATTGGATAATGCCATTACGACACCTCGTGGTGTCATCATAAACTTGTAGCTTGTGCTAATCATGGTTAACCGTTTCACACGAGACCACACTTACTTTTGTTTGATTTATCATTTAAACATTTCTGATGCAACTACGAATCAAGACAATGATACACCAGATTCGCTTGTATTCCATTCGGTGTATCTTCACCATTCAAAAATGTCAGCACACTAAACCTTACCAGACATTTATTCAGGAGTTGACATATCATTTTACTATTACGTTGAGTTGTTGCTTTTGAGTTCATATAGCGGGTGCTATGGTTTGTGAAAACTCGTTTGCATATTGCAACCGATCGTTTAAAAATCTTATTAGTCAAAACTCCACTTTTGTGGAACCCCTACTAGCTGGATTACACTAGACTATACGTCAAATGCGTCTTGTACCTTTGACATCCAATGATAGAAGCACACACCTTTCAACCCTAGGATTCGGGTTGTTATATATTCTTGGACTCACCAAATGTGAGTAAGGATTGATTCAGTTGGTGATTATCCGCCTCGATACTATTCATATATATATACATGTGTGACGTAACCATAAGGAGTTAAGGTAGTACAAATTTCGAGGACGAAATTTCTTTAACGGGGGGAGAATGTGACAACCCCAAAAATTTCAGGTATCCGTATAATTAATCTATATTTAATTTGTGCTTAATGACTGTGTTGATTTCAACTGTTGATTTAACTGCTTGCTGCTTACTGATACATACATACTCATGCATCACGTTTTATTACTGTCACTCTACTCATTACACAAACAATAGTGACAAACTTGATGCACAAAAGCACAGCTAGCACAGTGAGCGGATAACCCAGTAAACATGCTGACATAGCCAGCACTAGACAGACACTGTCTCTGAGGCCAGTAAGAGCCGGGAATAGATTGCTACACTAGTAGTGAGTGTAGGGAGATGAGGTTTGTAGAACTGCGTCACGAGGTGATAGTTATAGTGACCGGATGTGCCTAAAACATGCTTTTAGTACAAAATCCTGCACTTTATTACAAAAAAAAAATTCAGCACTTAATATAACTAGTAAAGTGCAAAAACATAGGAAAATAATACTAGACACTTTCCAAAGTGTCGGGAATTCATTGTGTCACTAAAACAAATATTAACGGCACTTTAAATGCTTATTTAGTACTTTAACGGATTAATATCCAACCGAACAACCGGACTTTACCCGGAACATAAAAATATTGTCAATGACTTTGTTTTTCCTTTTCTGAGCTAGTTAGGGTCCCCGAACACCCTAACACCCGTTATAATACACTACACACTAGTAACTAATTTAATCTCCTAATTAAACAAACTAAGTCACTTAACTAATCAATTGAAATTGAACCATAACCCCACCCCCCTTCAACCGAATCGGTTCCCCTAGGGAACACACACCACCCATTTTGATTATTATATTAAGGCTTGCCTAATATCTAGTTGACACTTTATACAATGGTTATTAGTGTAATGGGATTATAAGTAAACCTAAGAGATAAACACTTTCATTTTCACAATCACCAACAACAACACACTCTTTCTTTCCCTTCTCTTTGAGTTCGGCCGAAGACCCAAGCACCACCAACATGACCTTCAAGATTTCTTACAACCATTTTTCATACACTCAAAGGTGTAAGGTGTCATACAAGTAGGCTCGATGCACTCGGAAACTCAAGGACCTCTCTATATTTCTTTTATCCACCTTGTTTACGCTTTGTTTCTTCCCTAGCCACGAGCTAGTAGTAAGTGCTTCTAGACTCCCTCTTGTTCTTGTTTAAAGTGGTTAATAAGAGATTTAACGGAAAAAAATCAAGAACACTCAAGAACAAAACTAAAAGTCTTGAATAAAAGATGAACTAGTTGGTTAAAGAAAAGCTAGTGGTGTAAAACTTATGAAACTTGTCTAGATATGATTATTTTATGTTGTTTGATGCTAGTAGTGGGATAGATCATCATCTAACCATGCTAGATCATGTTCATGGAACATGAACTAGTAGTTTGTTAAGTGTGAAAGTTACAAGATGATGAACTCTTCCACTAACAAAACATGAACTTGTGTAAAAGTGATTTTCCTTGTAAAGTAAGGTTTTAAACTAGTAGATCTAAAGATCTACAAGTGGTATTTTCGAAGAACCAAGTGTAAGATGCAAATGTTGTTTAAAAGCCGGATCTTACACAACTAAAAGCATTTTTTGCAAACAAACAAGTGTGTAAACACTTGTGTGACAAAAGGTTTAACAAAGGAATAATTACGTAGTTTTTGGACTAGAAGTTGTAAAGTTACATTTTCTTTAAAAATAAAGTTTCCAAGAAACTGATTTTATTTTTAAAGATGGAAAGATCTACTAAATGTGTTGGAAAGTTACTACATCTTTTTACACAACTTACAAGTTCATGCGTTTGCGATTTATACTTATTTTTGACTAGTTGATGTTGGAATATTGAATATTGATGGTTGGAAAATTGTTGGATGATTTTACAAAAGAAAATGATACGCTAGTAAGCGTGGACGCCTCCGTTTACAGAGGAAACTCTGGCGAAATTTTTCCAGAAAATATAACACTTAGAAATGTTTTTGGTGACAAGTGTTATAAATATATTTTTAACTCGTTTTCCAAAATATAAATTTCGCCAAGATTTTTATTACAAAATAACCAAGTGTCGGAGGTAGATTTTCGTAAATGAAACTTGTTAAATATATATTGAGAATATATATTCCATAATAAAACGCTTGTGTGCTTACGTGATTATTTTGTGAACAAGAGATATATTATTTTTAGAGTAAAGATAATATTACTTGAAATATCAGGAAAATACGACTTCAAAATAATACCAACGCCCTCACCAATAAATATTTAAGTTACATCGGTATTGTTTATACAACGCGAACTCTAAAATGTAACTTGCGTATTTTCGAAAAATACTCTTAAATGTGTATTTTGATAAAAGTATTATCTTGGGAAATTGTATGGAATAAAATATAATATTTTTGGGAAAAATATATATATTTTGGAAATTGTGTGAAGTAAAATATAATATTTTTGGGAAAATATGTATATTTTGGAGACATAATATTTTAGATAAGTGGGACTTAAAATATATTTTCGGAAATTATAAAGCATACATGTATAAATACCCCCATCCTTGGGAAGGAAATACGCATATACAATACTTGAGAAGTATAACTCTCAAATAGTTGTCTAACTATTATTCCAGAACTAAATACAATTATTATTACTTGGAATAATACCAGAATCGTAACTCAAAATCATAAATACTAAGACAAGGCACTACCCATTCGTCTAATAGACATTAGACCATTGTAGGTAGTCGCGTTTGCCGCGGGGATTTGGGTTACGAGTACGAAGACGCAATACTGTGAGTTCATGTCCCCCCTTTTTCTCTTAACTATTTTCAGTTTTTATACTTCGGGGGTGAAATACATGTTACGATTATTACGAACTTTTACTTACATGGTATGGTTAGCTTAAGGAGGGTTACTACTTAGATCATGTGAGTGGGTAGGCGAGAACTGGAGGCCATTAATCCTCATTGTAGGACCGAGGGTCAGTAGCGGTAGATCTATCTGGGTGTAGCGAGCCCAACCCCTGAGCCCGCTTAGTGGACCAGGTGGTGACTTTGAGCCCGACGCATAAATCTGCTAGGTTTGAGTCTTCCTACAGCACTTCACACATATCATTGGCTTTGCAACCCAATGGTGATCTCTTTTTCCTTAATTGCTACATACCAGGGACTTTTATACATACTTACAACATTTTCAAATGTTTGTACATACTCACTTACACATGAACTCGCTCAACTTTATGTTGACTTTTCAAACTACATGTATTTCAGGAAACTAACGGATCTGGCACGGTATGCACGTATTTTCAAGCTGCGTTTGAATAAAGAAGTCATCCAGGGTTTAGAAGGTGTAACCCCTTCCTGGACGGGTTACATATCCCTAAACCTAGTATTGTTTAAAGTCTTTTGCTAAGTCTTTATGAACTCAATTAAATCAAGTTAAGGTTTGTAACTTATTTTGTGATTGTTGAAAATGGGATTTTTTTTAAACTTTATTAATGGATGAATATCTCATGTTTTTATCATATAGCATTGTTATGATTGTTGCTATGGTATTAAGAAGTCACACCAAATAAACCCACGCTTCCGCAAAGCCAGGGTGTGACATTTGTTTCTTTTAATAACCCAACCCAACCTTCATATTTTTCTTTTTGTAACTAGGTTTGGTATAAAAAGTTTTCTTGCTCTTCCCAGCAAATTTTGCAATTTCAGACTTCTCAATTTCTACCAGTTTGAAAACTTTATCAATCTTATCCGAAATCACATTTTGAATCGGAAATTCAAAATCTGAGAATAATTTGTCCAAACCAATCATGGTGTATGCCAATCCTATCGGATCATCATTCGCATCTTTCTCAGATTTTGAATTTTTAAGATAATTTTTAAGAAAACTTTCCTCATTTTCATTATGTGATTCAGACTTACCATTGTTGGTAGACTCATCTCTCAAAACACTTTCAACAACCTTACCTACCACCTCTGAATCACCAGTATCATCAGATTTGGTGTAAGTCACATCAATGTTGTCAGGTAATTGGTCAACCATGTTTATTGCTTTTTCCACCTTCTCGTTATCATAGAATGTATAATTATTCTCCAATGGTGGTGGAACCTGATGATATTCTGACCCAATTCCCTTTTTGTTCTTTTCAGGCTCTTTACCATCTGGTGTGATGTTGAAAATACGTTCCAGAATATATAAAGAAGCATGATAACTTTGAATTTTATTAACAACCTTTTCTTTTTCAGCTAATTCTTGTTTAAGGTTAGCAACTTCATCAATATATTGATTCAAAACCAGTTGTTTTCCTTCATATATGGCTTCAACAAGTTTAGTTGTTTTCTGACATGCTCACAATCTATCATCCAGACTTTTAACTTTACTCTTCAAAGTTTCATAAGCTTCTTTTACAATATGATATGACAATTTCATCCCATCATATTCTTTTTGCAACTCTTGAATAACTTTATCTTTTTGAATACATTCGTTGCAGTTAGCTGAACACTTTTGTTTTAAAATTTTGTTTTCCTTTTCAAGAACATCACATTTCTGTGTGACCTCTTCTTCTTTTTGTTTCAAAAACCTTTCATTTTCAAGCATTTCGTTACATTTTTCTTTGAAAATATTTTCTATTTTAGTAAACTCAATGTCTCTGGATCTCAAATTTTTATCCTTTTCAGTACAAGCACTGCATGTTTCCATGCATTTTTTGCACTGTTCATTAGTTTTATGATCAGATTTATTTAACATTTCAGAAGATTCAGTTTGAGTTATTACCTCAGTTTTTGGCACCATGGCTTCTTTTGCCATTTGATTTTGATCTTTTGCTTCCTCTACTGAGCTTTTCAGCTTCTCATCACCAACTTTTTCTGTGGTTTTCTTCAATTCATCTACCATCTTCTTGCTTTCTACAACAATTTCCTCTACATTCTTCTTTTTCTTCTTAACACTGGCATATATCACCTTCTTTATACCCTGATCTACTTGTTTCCTGTAATTAGGATTCTCTTCGAGTCCTTTAATCCAAACTCCCACAGTTGGAATAGCAGCAACAAGTGTTTCAAAATCTACTTTTTTAGGATCAACTGTTGGATTTCCCTAAGGAACAACAAAACATTCTCTCTCTTTATCCCATCTATTTTCACGCTTTGCTTCTATGAACGCCTTATACACTCCACTCAAATACATTTGTGCGTGACTTTCTTCTCGGCTCTGTTTGAACTCGGCTACTAACCCCTTTTTCTCTTCCTTTTTGAGGTATTTATTCCAGTTAAACCCTTCGTCATCCTGAATCGTCACATAAGCTTGTTTTCGATCTTTCGATGACCCTTCCTCACTCGATTTTGATTTGTTCTTGACGGTTGCTCGTTGTTGTGATGATAAATGGCTTTCTTGTAGTAGTCTTCGTGAAAAGGATTCACACTATCATCTGCTTTGTTATTGGTACATTCCCTTTTGAAATGTCCTTTTTGTTTGCACTTGAAACAAGTGACCTTAGCTTTGTCGAATCCCAACATCATTTCAGGATCGTCAAGACATTTTCTTCCGGTGATCTCCATAAAATGTTGAGCCCTTTGGATTATGCTAGCCATACCCCAACGAATATGCATCAGCTCCATCTCTTCCGATCTACCTGGTCATAATCCTCCTTTGTCATATTTGGATTTTTGATCTTTCCTGTGACCAAGCTTCATAAGATTCCAGAATGGAAGCTAAGAAACTCATGTGCTGTCTAGCAAAATCAGTATTCAAATTAGGAGAGTCTTTCCAATTCTGATTTGGGTTTGATATTGCTGATGTAGATGATGAGTGATAACCAGTATCATAGCTTGAAGATTTACTCTTTGAAGAGTCACCAGCATTGCCAGTACTAAATGTTGTACCGATCTTTGGTGATTGATTGTTTAGCAGCATACTTCTCCGGTAATACAAATCAACATGCTGCTGATAACTTGAACTTGTCACTTTATTTTGTTTCTGTAACTCTAGATCATGACTTTCAAGTTTCTCAATCAAACCATCCAAAGTGATTTCATTAAACTTGGCATCATTCTTCAACACTATCATAAATGTTTTCCAATCTTTAACATGTGGCAATGCCTCGACCAGTTTATCATTAATCTCTTCTCTGTCCTTATTGATTCCAAACCTTTCTAACTCGATTTTCAAATGACAGAATCTTTCTATCATTTGTCGGACAGTTTCTCCTTTCATGCACCTGAACAAATCAAACTCTTTTTTCAACAAAGAAATTTTGTTCTTCTTGGTATCTTTTCCTCCTTCAGCTTTCACTTTTAGTGCTTCCCACCTTAACTTAGAGGTTTCATCCATGGTTGTAAAACAAGGTTTCCAAGGCCGAGTACTCCCTGAGTAGTCGCTACAAGGTAGGCTGCCAAGGCGACTTTCTCTAACTCCGCCTAATTACTCAGAATCGATCAAACGCGGTCAAACTCGGCCACAATCGGATATTGTAGGTCAATTTGGGCCGATTTTGACTTTAAAAATAATAAAACATAATTTATATGACTATCATATTAAATAATGAATATCATTTTCACGTATTTTGTTATAAATTTTAGTAAATTTATGTTATTAGACATATATTTAATTTCCGAAAACTAATTTCTTTATAATTAAACATGTCCGGGTACTCCCCGAGTACTCTCCGCCTATGCCAAGTACTCTCAACTCCCCGGTCGACCGACTAGGGAGCGCCTAGCGACTTTTGTAACCATGGTTTCACCATGTTGTAGCAAGAAAAAAATATCATCTCTAACTGATTGTTGCAATAATGTTACCATTTTTAGTTCATTAGAGTGATTTATTTTATCGACATCTGAAAATTGTTTAACTTGAAGTAATTCAATTTCCTCGTTCACCGGCTTTTCATATCCGAATGTGAACATCACCTAACTATCATAAGCATAAGCCTGCACCCAGTTTTCAAATCTAGTGCTCCACCAATGATAATCTTCTATATTCATTAGTTTCAGTGGTCGTTGATGATTTTTGTACGCACTATCATACTTCAAACTCTCAGAAATAACATTTGAAACAGTCTTTGTCACTTGTGTTGCTTCAGTTGTTGTTTCAGATGTAAACACATTGTAAAACGTGTTGTAGAATTCTTCAGCCATGATTACCTGCAAACAATCAAATACTTGTTCAAACTTGAAAAACAATCAAATATAACTCTCGGTTTGTACAAACGTGAACTCGTAGGTTCGTATGAAGCAGCTCTGAAAATTATCACTCGGTTCGTACTAAACAACATGGGTTCGTACGAATGCACTTTGAAAAACAAATTGATTTAAAAACTCCCTTCGTACAAAACTACCTGGGTTCGTACGAAGTTACACTTGGGTTCATAGACACTAGGCTTGTATGAAAGATAACTGGGTTCGTACGAAGCTGTAGGTTTGTACTAACTCAGTTCGTGACGAACAGCCACGTTTTTCATTCTTTTTCAATGATTTGATTATGATTTTGTTCAAATTTTGATTTGAAACTTTGTTGGATTGATTAAAACTAGTTTTCACACAACATATTTAAAATTTAGCCAATTTTAACAGTGGAAACTTCGTAGATATGAGTTTTAAGTTCAAAAAGAATGTGTAGAAGATGAGTAGAAGAAGATGTGTGTAGATAATGATGAATTCAGCTCTGATGAAGATGAATCTGCTTGAATCTTCGTGTCTTCAATCCGTGTAAATAATCACCCGCTCTGATACCACTTGTGGATTCGCTTCGAGGATCGATTCCTTGACCGATGAATGCGATGAACACGTATCTTGTGCGGAATCCATGTACGTGTGTGGATCAGACACAAAGAAGTAATTAACACTGATTTCTATTACTTGTATAACAGTTTACAAACCATGAAATCAGATGAGCAGAGCTTCGCCTCTTAAATGACCAAAAATTACAAATGAATAAGACCCAACACACACATATATAGGCAACAGTGCCTTCGTACGAAGCCATGAACTCCTGTTCGTACGAAGTCAACTATCCCTTCGTACGAAGCTACATCTCCCTTTGTAAGAAGCTGCTTCATAACACATGATCTTTATATTCTGATATGTTCAGCACCAGTCTTGTCTCATCTGTTTAAGCTACGATATGTGATTGACGAAAGTGATAGACATTATGCACTCACAGCCTCAGTCGACGTATTCAATATTGGTCCCTCTCCTTCCACATAGTCGGGATTAGTTGGAGATTTGGGACATATGTCGTCGCATAGTTGGACAAAAATTTACACTTTCTCAACCACTCAATGGTGGGAACATGTGTTTTTGGCCTTCGTCTATATGTGAGCAATCAAGAGATCTGTTTGATATGGTAGAAGCAATTAACCGTGACCTTTATAACATTTGAAGGAAAAATGATGAAAAGGGCTCCATAAAATCAATGATTATTTTTATGGCAGTGATATCGCCAATATATATATATATATATATATATATATATATATATATATATATATATATATATATATATATATATATATATATATATATATATATATATATATATATATATATATATATATATGCTTACTATTAGCTGATATCAGTACAATATGATCGTTAGGAGATCTCAGAGGCTCCATGCATTAAACCTTCATACTGGCCAGGCATGAAAGCAATCAAATGGCACACACTAAGATACTACCAATCATCATATGGTGCTTTTATCATACTAAGTTTGGCATTTATAGTTGTTAAAGATCAATGAAATAAAAATCAATGTCATGATCTAGATGATCAAAGGGAGAACCTACTGGTGAAATTTGCCAAATTTATATAATTTAGTATACCCAAATGGGTTTAGATAATTGAGTTCCAAGGCTCGAAATTATTTGCTTTAAGCAAGAACCAGAAAAAGCGATTCCTTTTTCTGCTTATTCTCCAGAATTAGAGAACATTGAATCAAAGAATAGAATTTTGTGTAAAAGTGCACAGATATCCTCGCCATGATGCAACCTTCCATAGTTGTTGCTGCTTTAATCAGCTGGTGAGACATCGCCGGAGTGTCTATCGAATGTGATAGACTTCAGATAAATGAAAGTGGGTTATCAAAGGAGTATCAAAAGAAATAGTATCGGGCGACGAGGTTTTAGCATCCTCGTATCAAAGTCATCATCTCTAAAACAGTGTAGTTCACCATATAGAACTTCGAGCTACTCAATGGTAGAGATTATCGAGTCCACGACCCCGCATAGATTCTTCTTCTCGTCTGCAACATCTTGGCAGCATTTGTAGAATATTCATAAAATCAATAACTATGTATATATAAATAATAGGAGTCTTATGTTCGGGTCTAGAATCGGAGTTTCTTAAGGAATCTGCATTTATGATATTTGAGACTAGACACAAAAAGGCTAGTGTCGAATTGACTCAAATTGTAGCTCTGATACCAACCTCTCACACCCCAATTTCTAGTGGGCCCGGATGAGGTGTGACAATTGGATAACAGTATCACAACATAATAATGCAGCTGAATTATTAAAGTAAAAATATTCATTTATGAAAGTCTAAATATATAGTAAAAGTTGTACAAGCATTTCAGTATAAGCCCGTAGACGGGATCTAATAAACATAGCTTTAGACATCATAGTCCTTAAGCTTAAGGAGTTGCAAATTCCTTAGCCTTCATTCTAGCCGACCCGGATTCTCAGCCTAATAGTAAGGTTCGGTACCTGAGGTTCAATCTTTTGAAAATACGTCAGCTTTCGCTGGTAAATACAATTAACTAACTCATTTTGAAACAGTTTTTCAAAAAGAGTCTTACACATATAGAAAACCCGTAGGTATTCATTTAATATTTCTTGGGATTCTTTCTTGTCACCAGATTTACAAACTTAACATACAATGGGAACCAGATATCAGAGCTAGTCATTTTCAGTGCTATAATGATTAAGGTACACACCAAAGTTGAATAAAACATGTCTTACAGTTGGTATGCCTACCCCTGCACGCTACTCAGTATGGGCATAATAGTTAATGAGTCGAGACGCTCGGACACGGTACCAATAACCCCAAATTGTTTCAGTTATCAAGTAGAACAGATTAAACCGAGTTCTTACATTTATGAGCAGTCATAGTCGACTCATTTATGTAATACTCGCTCCAAGTGGCTTATTCTTCATACCCCAAATTTAAAAACAAAATAAGTTAAGAGTATTTACCTTTTGCTAGCTTGCAAACAGTATGATTATAATTTAGCAAAAGCGCAAGTAAAAGTATTATTGACCCAAGTCTGATTATCTGGGGGGTTCTATAGTCTGGAATGAACATAATTATTATCTGTTAGAATGTATACGGGTCAAAGGTTAGCCCATTTAGATATGACCCGTTACTTAAGAATAGATTAGCTAGATTAAGAGTAGATCATATAGAATGTGGTTTATACCTATCCGAGTGCAATGACTCATTGGATAAAGGTTATTGAACCAAACATTCTGATTTGGAGAGGTTTTGAAATGTTTAGACCCGTTACGCCTAAATTATATGAACTAAGTTCATATAAATAGTTATGCGCGTAAAAACGGGTTCGGAAGGTCGGTCGGATCTTATGACAAGTCCAAGGTGTCAAAACACATTTTATAACATTTATACATTCTTTTTTAAAGTCAGAATGTTAACCATTTGGTTTAAAAACCGTTTCTTTAGCTTTTAAGATAAAAAGGGCGTAATCGTCCTTCTAAAGATATAAATTCTAGACTTGTCATATAACCTAGCAAACAATATGACCAGGAGGTATAACTTCTAAAGGTTATACCTAATACTAATATGGTCATAATATCAGTTCTAAACAAGTCCTAATGTTGACCAAATGGGTCAGAATCACAAGTCAAAACAAAAGTCAATCTGCTTGACTTTTGATATAAAATTAAGCTTTAAACAATAAATGACGACTTGGACATGTTTAGACATGTCCTAATATGTTTTATAAGTTGATATGTCGTCAAAACTTAAGGTTTTGATAGTTAAAAACTTAACTAGCTAAATTTGCAAACTTTACGTTTTTTACCTTTTATTTAATATAAATGCGACTTGGCATTTCGCCTACTTAACGTGATATTTAGAAGGTATGATCCCAGGGGATTATAACCATTATTATTATGATCACGTAGCCATATTCGAATCGAACATTGGCTTGATCATAATGGTCATAACCAAAAGTCAAACAGAAAGTCCAACTGTTTGACTTTTGGCTAATAACTTAGCCTAAAAATGAAATAGACTAGAGAGAGTACTTACTTGTGTTGAAGAACACTTTCAGAACTGAAATGGAGGCTTCCAAAGTATGGAAACAAGGTCCAAGAGCAGATTTTAGAGAGAAAGATGGAATGAGCACTATGTGTTGCTATTTATACTGATCAAATTATCCTAAGATCATGCCAAGTGTCCACCAGGTGTTATGGAGCTGATTAGTGTCCAAACACTTGTAAGATGGAGGTTAAAAGGTGGCATAATCGGAGCTAGGTGGCATTCTTGACTGCCAAGGCATCCAGCTGCAAAGAAACTGCTACAAGCATCACCTTACAGACCGTAAGAGTGATGCCTTATGGTCCGTAAGGACCTTAGGCGTGCTGATTTAATCCAACACCCTTGCGGACAGTAAGGGCTAATCCTTGCGGTCTGTAAGGGACTTCCATAATTATGATTTTGAGATTTTTACATCTTTAATCCCTGGATTTTGATCCTTTTGCCATCTGGCATAAATAGTCCCTCTCCTTCCCAGAGTCAGGATTAGTCGGAGATACGGAACACATTACAATGAACGTACAATATAATTCCTTCCCCCTTTTACATAGTCGGGATTAATTGGAGGGTTGGACATGTATCGTTACATAGTTGAACGAAAAAATTCCATCTCCCTAGTTGGAGATTCGGGACACGTGTCGTCTCATAATTGGACAAAATTTACGGGTGCTACACTTTTCGCATTAATAACTTATGTTAGTGCATATGTATGTTGACTTCGTCTTATGTCTTGTATCGAGTCATGTAACTAGAATAGATAGACCAGGACACGTTGAACGATAGAAACGGGAAACAGACCTGAACCAGCCACCTCGCACGAGGTGACCAAGTTCGTGAGGTCTGACCAGTTCGTGGGGTCTGGCCAGAAAGCATGAAATGGTTCGTGGGGTCTGGCATTCCTATAAATAGGAGAGTCAAGGTCTTCATTTATAACATTCTGATTCCGGAGACGAAGTGCTGCCGAAGTGTCGAACGATCTGTAAACACTATCAAATCAATCCAATCGATAGTTAAAGTGATTCTACATGCAAATCTAGCTGCTATAACATCAATACATCTAATTCCGCCTTTCGTATTGATCAAGAACTCTTCTGATCGACTCGTTTAGATCGAATCCCGATCCTACAACTTATTTAATTATCTTTCAATAATCTGGCCTTGCAGGACTGTATCCCTGCTGACTCAGACCAATTGGTTGAGGGTAACGTCTCCTGCACAAGAGGGGCTAGCACTATAACTAAGATAATCCCTTAACTAAGTGCGGAAATCATTAAAGGATACATAAAAGAGGAGTTGGAACCAAACGATTCCTTCTTGTCTATTTGTTTTTCCTTATTTTTTCATTTTTATTTTTATTTTATATTTTAGTTTATCTTTTAAATCTTTTATCAAAATTTAGTTAGATTAGACGTTAACGAGAAGCCGGTACTAAAAGCTCTTGTGTCCTTGGACGACCTCGGTATCTTACCATCACTATAATACGTCCACGATGGGTGCACTTGCCTTAACGTGTAGAGTGATAGTATTGTATCGTGTTTTATAAATTTAAATCTTGATTCGCGAGTAAAAAGTGCTTAAAATATATCTAAAATTTATACACACCCGCACACACGTCAAGTTTTTGGCGTCGTTGCCGAGGACACAAGGATTTCGAGAAAGCTTAAAATTAACGGCCTAATCATTCTTATCTTTTCTTTTTAAGTTCTTCTTCTTTTTCTTTAAGTTTTTTCACTTTCTGCCAAAGTGACACGGGGTCGTGTCATACCCCCAGTAACCTCAGAACTATTTTATGCTAGTTACGGATAGCAGCACAAGGCCGGGTAATATCATCAGTTTGTAAGAAAATAGTAACCGCCTTATCCCGACGGTTAAAATCTCTCTGGAAAACATGGATGTTTATGATTATTTTTACCCCTGCCACTCTTACGGTGAATGGTGCAAGTTATGTGGTGGAATGCATAAAGGATTAGAATGTGTCATTTTAAGATTTGCTCCCCACTACTTAGCCCCATCTTTTTCCTATGACCATCACCTTATGATGGGCGGGAGTAAAAACGATAATGACATCCATCCACCTAAACCCCATCAACCCTCTTACCTAGGAGACTTAGAATATGTAAGTCAAATAGAAAAGAGGATTCTCCAAAAACTCAAAGAAATAGAATCCATGATGAAGCGGTGATAGTCATCAAGGAATTCAAGAAAAGGAGAATCGATGGAAGAACATTCAGGTATAAACAACACCGAGACCAACAAACCTACCCTAGACACTTGCGAAAACGAAGGCGATAGTCGTCCCTGTATCGACCTCACAATGGCAGTCCCCTTTACAGTGTGTGAGTTTCACACCGACGGTTTGGACGGGAGCGAGCCGACTCACACTTTCTTTAACAAGAGCCTGGATAAGGTAAATAAGGGAAGGTTTCATTTTCCTATTTTTAAATTCTATCTTTCTGACAACCTCTTGCGTTTTCGTACCTCTCGCCGGAGCCTAAGGTATATCCAGCAATATGGTGTTGTTCCAACTAGTAAGGAACCACCCGATAAAGGACAGTTCCTTAAAAACCTTAGGTGAAACCTCATAAAAACCCTAAAACACGTGGCCGTGTCGACGTGTTGTCACTTTCTATAAAGTCAACCTTGAGGAGAATGTTTGGAGCCATTCCAAAAAGACCAAGATCCTGTAGATCTTGCCTACATACCCAGAAAGGTATGTTCTTGAAAAGATTTCCTACAACCTTCTTGTCTTTACTACTTATAGCCATTTCCTCTTCTTCCTTCAACCAAACCTCCATTAAAGTTTGAAGCTTCAATCTCAAAATGCTTCAAATGGAGGGTAGAAAGCATGATTTTTAGCTCAAGGTTTTGCAAATCTACTACATTAAAACATTATTTTAAGTTATTTACGTCCAGGAAAGTAAGAAATCAAACACATTTAACTTAAAATAAATTTTCTTGAGCTAACATTTCAGTGTTGTTAATTCAGCATGGGGTCGTGCCTCAAGGGCATGGGGCCGTGTGATTCGTCTGTTATTCCAAATCGTTAATGGGTTTGTCGTATTTTCTAGAATGTCATGCCAACAGAGTGGAACATCGTCCAACTGCTTAAGGATTACCCGCCGAGGAAGGAGACTTTCTCTTGAAGCAACTCCCGTTCGGTACGTAAGTGCTCTAAGAGAATCTCTTGAGGAGATGACCATGGTAGAATAGGTTCTAATTGACCGAGTGAACTACCTCTCCATGGCATTGGAAGATTGCTTCAGGGAAATCAACCTTTTACATCAAAGGTGAATATCTTGGTTATGCCTCCAATGGAACCAATATGGCCTCAAGATGATTGGAACCTTACTAACGAGATCATCCACCCCATCGGATATGATGTCGAGATACTGGAACCCCCTCCTATTAATTTCGTCTTTAAGGTTCCGATCAATCCCGCTCCCCTACCTCAAGAAGAGGTTGATGGGGAACCTTTTATCTTCCTTCCGAGGGAGATAGAGGAAATGCTCAATGACCTCTAAACGGGTATTCCCGGAAATAGCTTGAAGCCCTCCGAAGATTAACCTCGGTTTTCACCAACCATTCTTAGATCTAGGAAATAGCTATTAGGGGGTTTAGAATAAGATCTCGTAGGGGTATCTCTCAAGACTTTATCTATCTAGTTTAGGATCATAATTTTTATTTCTCCTTGTATTTTTTTTTTCTTTTTATTTGGGTGAAATGAAAGTATCTTTTGATGGTGATAACAATAAATGTGTGAAAGAAGATGAAAAAGCCAAAGGGACGTAGAAAAAGGGACCCCATGCACGTAAACTAGAGCATCCCGCTTCAAAAATTGCAAATCAGAGTCTACAGCACGGGGTCGTGCCCACCAGGCACGCCCCTGTGGCCCAAATGTCAGATGTTAAAAATTTTCTGCAGAGAAGATGGAACGGGTCGTGCCCACTCAACATGGGGCCGTGCCCAGTCAAGATTTCCTGCAAAAAAAGACAAACCAACACGGGGCCATGCCAACTCATCATGGGCCGTGGTTAACTCTAAGATTCACAAAATCTGAGATAGTATAGCAAGTACACTCACCACGAGGTCATGCTCTGTCACCACGGGGCGTGTTAGTACAAGACCTGACATCTGCAGTTAATGAAGAGAGAGAAATTGAATACCACAGGGCTGTGTGAAGACTCTGTTTTCGGCTATAAATAGGGGTGCTTGGTTTCATTCCAAATCATCCCTTGGCAAACCACTTCTCTCACACTTGCCATCAGTCCACCACCACTACAACACCAACACACACCACCATCATCCATCTTTCATCTTTTAGAGTGTGTAGTAGTCTCTGGATCCAAGATTGATTGTAAGAGTTCTTGTCAAACAAAGGTCATGCTTAGCTAAATCTCTTACATCACTTGGTGAAGACAAATCTTTTATGTATTACTTTTGATTTCCAATATTTGACAGCTTTTTTTGGGTATGTATTAGTGACTTTAATAACTAGTTTTTTATATTGAATGTGAACTTTACTTAATCATTTCTTCATGTTTTTTTATTCACTCATTCGTATCTTTACGGTCTATATAAAGTACGTTAACTGCCTGGAAGGGGTTAGAAGGGTGTTTGGGTAAAGTTCTTACCTCGTTCAGTGTATAGATACTGCGAGGACCTGATTCAAGCCTAGTAGGACTTCCCTTGAGGCAGATAGCATCAAATCAGGGGAAGTAAGAACGGCTTGTAATCCCTTATAATTTAACTACTATTAAAACAATACCTGACCTTGTGGGACTATATCTCTAGTGACTCAGACCAATAGGCCGAGGGTAACGTCCCCTTCACGAGAGGGGCCTACCAATTTTCGCATTAATAACTTATTTAATTATCTTTCAATAATCTGACCTTGCGGGACTGTATCCCTGCTGACTCAGACCAATAGGTTGAGGGTAACATCGCCTTCACAAGAGGGGCCTACCACTATAACTAAGATAATCTCTTAAAAAGCCCAACGTGCGGAAATCATCAAAGGATACATAAAAGAGGAGTTGGAACCAATTGATTCCTTATTTTCTACTTGTTTTTCCTTATATTTACATTTTTATTTTTATTTTTATTTTGTCTTTTAGTTTAT
Source organism: Helianthus tuberosus (assembly GCA_030545235.1). NCBI lineage: Eukaryota > Viridiplantae > Streptophyta > Magnoliopsida > Asterales > Asteraceae > Helianthus > Helianthus tuberosus. The sequence continues at coordinate 159,963,098 of CM060444.1, forward strand.
CTTTTAGATCTTTTATCAAAATTTGGTTAGATTAGACGTTAACGATAAGCCGGTACTAAAAGCTCTTGTGTCCTTGGGCGACCTCGGTATCTTACCATCACTATACTACGTCCATAATGGGTGCACTTGCCCTAACGTGTGTAGAGTGATAGTCTTGTATCGTGTTTTATATATTTAAACCTTGATTCACGAGTAAAAATGCTTAAAATATATCTAAAATTTATACACACCCGCACACACGTCATCGATGTTTGATGATAGTTTGATATTAACATATAAAAGGTTTTTTTATCAGGATTGTTCGATTATTTGCATTATGTTATTTATAGATTGTATATCTTTTATCTGTATTTGTTTCTTTGAATGTCCAGTTTTTTTGTTTGTCAAGATGCAACCATTCACGTATTCTTTTCACTATGATTCTTCAATCTATATAAAAGGTATGTCGATATTTCATTAATTTAATTTTTTATAGATAATATTGTATTAATTATGTTTTTTTCGATTAACAACACTTCTTTGGATGTATGTTCATCCACATCATGTTCATCACCAAAGAATTTCATCATCGATTCAGGTATTTTTTTAGTGTAATGTGTATATGTACTTTCTTTATTGTGTTATATTCACGTTCAAGATAAAGTAATTTTTTTGAAATATTTGAAGATTATTGTATTGACTATGAAAATAGATTTGAAGATGATAGTATTTGATAAAATCTAATGTAGTATGCTTTTATTTTTATTTTTTTGGTTATTTTTCCATGCTTTTCATGGATAGTATTTAGTACTAAATAGATTTGTTTTTTGGATTGTGCGAAATTTGTAATTTCAAATAATAGTTTGTTAACAATAAGTAAATAAATAGATTTTTTAAGTAATTGGTTGTTTTACTAATAGTAACAATATTTTTGTCTTAGATTGTTTATATTTTCATCCATTATTCTTAAAAATTGTTGTATGTTTTAAATATATTTTCTGTTTTGGAATGTACGTTTGTTAATTTTTTGACAGATTCAAAAAATAATAACAACATTATTATTTAGTTATCTATAATTTTGATAATTTGTTAATTTAAGGTTGATTTCATTGATTGTAAATCAATTTAATAATTTTTATATTTAGTTATCATTTATTAACTTGTAAATTTAAGTAACCTACAACACCAACTTATATTCATTGATTAATTTTGAATCTATAAGATGTAATTAAGGATGTAATTTAATTAAGGAGCTAATAAATACCAATCAAATTATTTATGACTTAATGATTTCCATTTATACCGCTTGAAATTTGTATTTATAACTTAAATAGAATTCTAAAATAAGTTATGCGTAGTCTTATTCCAAAATTATGTGTTAATTTTTATAAACTAAACCGAATTACAATTTAACAAAACCATATTCAGTTATGTATATTTTTAAAATTTTGAAATTTAAAATATGTTTACTTATGACCGATTTCTAATTTAATTTCAATCATTTTTTTAATTTGTAATTATCATTTATTAACATCCTAATTTAACAACCTTATAACTGAAACTTATTTTATTTGTATATTATCGAATACAAAAGATGTAATTATGGAGCAAACTAAGACCAATTAAGTTATTAGTTTAAAAAAATACTTGGTAGCGTCAACATTTACAAAGTTACCATATTTAAACGAGTGAAGTTATAATACTTATTGAATAGTATTTTTTTACGTTTTATTGTTTGTATCATTGAATATTGATAATATTTAAATTTATTACATTTAACGTAGGTAAATATGGTGTTTCTAACACATTTGATGTTATTAGACTGTTCATCAACACTGATCTTGAAGAAAATTTTAGACAAGGTATACTAAATTGTTTCAAGTTAACAAATGACATTATCAATCATTATGAACATGTATACATTTATATTATATTGCATATAAGATATAACACATTTGTAAATATATAGGTATACTGAGAAATTGTCTTCAATATCAGCATCCAGTGACCAAGTTGGGTCGTATGTTATTTCAAGCGCTAAGGATGAATTCCTTAATAACTCTGATTCTACTCTCATAGCTTTTCTCGGTACTATAGTAGTGGTATACATTTTTTCATATACATTTTAATTTATAATGCCTTTTAATTGATATTTAGTGTGGCTGCTACTTTTGCAAATTCTCCTAAATTTATTCCTTTATGTTAGAATCCGATAAGTGAAATCGTTAAAAGAGATGTTGGTTTTGGTACGGAAGAGACTCAACAGAAATTTTATACTTTTTGAGTAATAAATAATAATTTGTTGTAAAACAACGGTCTATTAGCAACCAATATACACGATAAACATAAGAACATAGATCATGTAGAGAAAGAAATATGGAGAATGAGATCATTCTTATTGATATTGAGTATATCATCTCAAATACATAGGACCTCTATATATAGGCCATATTATTAATACAAGAGTAAATAAAGAGACGGGAGTTAAGAACGTGGAGAGTCACCATAAATAATTTGTTCATAACACTCCCCCTTGACTATCCACGTGATAAGTGAAAATAATATATAAACTTTTAATATGCTTGGTTGTCAACTTGATACGCTTGGAGATGCTGCCTCGTTAAAAACCTTGCCAGGAAAACCCAGAGGGACAAAACCTTAGCTAAGGGAAAAAGAGTGCAACACGTATCGTCTCCACGTGATACTTCTAGATCATGTACATTGCCTCATTAAAAACCTTACCAAGAAAACCCAATGGGATAAAACTTAGTGAAGGGAAAAAGAGTGCAACTTGTGCAAAACTCCCCCTCATTATGATATGTATCATTTAAGTAACAGGTGTCAATCTTCTATGAAAGTTGCTGAAAACTTTTGTAGTAAGTAACTTGTCGCTTGATCTCTTGATGTACAATCCTTTATTGATGTATGATCTTCATGTAAAACTTTAATTACTTCCTCATGTAAGCAGAAACCATAAGATCCATGAATGTGTATTGTTATAATCCCTGCATTCACAAAACTAACCAAACTTGTTGATGGGTTAGTAAAATATGAGCCAATATCTTTCGAACCTTAAGAGTATAGAAAATATATGTTTTGCCCAGTACACTATCTCCTCATTGTACACGAGTTAAATCTTTCCAGTGAATTTAATGATATATGTTCATGTATAACTTGCAAGATACAATTTGTATTGAACTATGGTACTTCAGGACCAAGGATCTTTGCTTCTTTGATAGAAGATGATAAAAGTCATTTTTTTCTATATCATATATTTGGACATCATTAAATGTACTTACACCATAAGCTTTGTCTATATGAAAATGTCCACCATTTTCTAGATGTATTATGATTGATGGATTATAACATAAATGTATGTTCTACGTATCGAGCCATAAATTTGCAATACCATATTTCATTTTCAAATTCTTGCTTTAATATTTGAGCTCATTTTTTTCTCTTCAGGAGATTCAATGACATCATCAACATATATTGTAATAATTGTAAACCTCATATTGTTCTTTTAATGAAAACAAATGGACCAACTTCACCATATGTATTTCTCGTTTCTGAGCTCACTAGTGAGTCAATTATACCACATTCGACTCGACTATTTTAATCCATACGTATTTTGTCAACTTCATATAGTACGTTCTTGGTATTTTGATATCAATGCTTTTGGCATTATCAATCCAAGGGGGAATTTTTCCATCTTATCCAAATATGCATGTGCGTTCACTCTTCAAGAGTTTTTCAACATAAACTTGCTCATTTAACAAATAAATTTCTATATCATATGCAAAAATGGAATGAACACTTGCTTTTATCTCCAAATCCATATTGTACCATGTATGTACACTATTTATTGAGATATCACAATCACTGGGTACAAGTTTTCTATGCGTGTTTATTGGTGCACAAGTATTAAACCGTTAAGAAGTTTCAATTAACCTCTTAAGCATCCAATTGCTTTAGAAACTCATCAGGAGTTTCAATTATATCCAACATGTAAAAAATCATAACAATTCAAAATCCGAATATGTATACAATGATCACATTGTTCTCAAGAACTTACTTTACATGACCTACATAATTTAATCCTTCAGGACTTTCATGTAAACTCTCAGTACATAACATTCATAAGACTAATATCAATTCTCTCTTTATATTACTAGACTAATAAAATATTGGAAACTTAATACATCCACCACTGGAGAATACGTCTCCTCATAATCAATCATAGGTCTTTGCGAAAATTATTGTGCCACCAATTTTTCCTTATATCACTCAATTTGATTTTTACATAATTCGCATAAAAGACTTGTTTATATCCAACATATTTTACAGCTTCAGTTGTGTTGGTACATACATCTGTCGTCTTCGTCTTATGTCGAGTCTCAGTCTCGTTGCGGATCTGAAAGAGGGTGATGTCATCATTTTGGATGATGACATCATAATGATGAAGTCATCATGGCATCATCTCATAAGAGACAAAAGGATTTATGATAAGAAATTGTGATTTCGTTCATAAAGTTTAGGTGATTTCGTCCGTATGTCATTGAGATGAGGTTCGCTTATATGTACAAGTGTGAGGTTCGCTTATATGTACAAGTGTGAGGTTCGCTTATATGTCATGTACATATAAGCGAATCCATGTCATCTATATATAGCTGTAAGAGCGAACCACACACATAGTTCTAGGTGATCTCTTCCGGCAAGCCACGAAGTGCTGCCGAAGTGCTGTCAGAGTCTGTAAACGTTATCAAGATCAATACAACAGCAATTAATAGTGAATCCGACTGAAATAGCACCAAATCATTAGTTTTCGCCTCTTGATTTGGATAGGAATTCTTCTGATAGACTCAAACAGGTCCGAATACGATCCTACAAGTGGTATCAGAGCTCAGGAGGAAGAGTTCTTGCCATTTCAGCTGCATTTTCTGATTTTCTACACCTTCTTTGTCATTTTTGAAAAAAAAAAATTACGGTAAAAACGGCTCAAATTCACACACAACACTCGTAATCATGTATTAGTAAATCCTTGAAAATTTCAAAGTTCAAATCGAACTAGAACTTAGGTTTTTCAGGGCTTCGCTCGTATGAACTCGTGCAAAAGGTGACGTCATCACCTGGTTTCGCTCATCTGAACACTTAAGGTTTTGCTTATTAGGTCATATTTGTTGTCAGATCCGCTCTAGCGGTCCGCTTATAGGGACATAATTGTAGTCTGGTTCGCTCTTGTGGTTCGCTTATTCAGACAACACTGAGTTCCGCTTATTTGAACATCAGGACTTTCGTTTATTCAAACTATAGGGTTTCGCTCCAAGGAACAACTTGATTTCGTTCTTGTGACCATCAAAGTCTTTGTCAGTCATCGAACAGGATAATCACGTGAATATTTGTCAGTCAATTGAAAACAACAATCTGCATGTGTATAGTTCCAATGAAGTTGCATGTGAAATTTGATAAAGTGTGTCGGTTGCATGTGATACAAAGTTAAAGTGTGGTCAAAGCAATTGTCGGTTCATTAAAGTTGTGCATGTGAGTTTGTGACAGCAAGAGTTAATCAGGTTTATGTGATTGTTATCGAGTAGTGAAGAGGTCAAAGTAAAATCATTGCATGTGTATCTTGATCATATAAAATAAATGTGATGTCAGCCTAGTGAGGGTTAAGGAGGTCCAATCATATTCAATTGTTCATTGATAATTGTCGGTTGCATGTAATCTCAATTAAGTGTACATGTGTAGTATCAAACAAATTTCTTGGACAAGTCAATAGAGGTCATCGGCACTTGTGTAGTTTTTACATTATCTTTGTTGTCGGCTCTTGCAATTACATATATAAAAGGTGATATAATAGTTCAAGTGGGGCATATATAAAGGGAATCAAAGTCAGTATGTTTTTCATCGGCCCAATATCAAAGTTCAATTGTTTCTAGACTGTCCATTATCAAGCCCAAAACAAATCGCAGCCTGTTTTTAGTTAATGTCATCAGAATTATAGAAATCAATTAGTTTTGATCGGCTCATTCATTCAGATTGAAGTTGGTCAAGTCACATCAATCTCATTTGCACAAGGTCATTGGAAAAGATCGTTTGATTTTGATCCGGGTCATAGAAGTCCGTACAGTGTGTCAACCGTCTGTCTGCACAAAATTTTCACCAGTTCGAGTACCGGTCTTATTTTGTTAATCTATAAATCTTTAAACTGATTGTTTGTTTGTGTGTTGTCAGGTATTTTTACAAGGTGATACAACTCATTTGAAAATCCGAATCATGGACAACGATTTTTACAACGCGTTTGCTACTCCGACTACTCCGGTTTCTATTTCTCAGAATATGAACTTGGAAAATGAAACCGGGACATCACAGAAACCGCCAAATCTCTTAGATATTGATGATTACAATGCGTGGTCCGAAAGATTTGGAAACTGGGTTGAAGCTTATCATTTGGATGCGTGGGAACACACTGAGGAACCATATGTTAAACCTACAACAAATGGTGTGCAGTTAACAATTAGAGAAATGAGTACGGAAGATAAAAAAGAAATATCGAGATGAGAAATTGATGGTGAGTCTGCTTCAGCAAGCGATAAAAGAAGACATCTTGATACTGCTTCAACATGATGGAACTGCTTTTTCGATCTGGACTGAATTGGAAGCGAAGTTTGTAGGAAGTGATGATATGCTTAAAAACAAAAAGTCGCTCATGAAGAAAGAATTCGATTTATTCCGTGGTTTGAAATCTGAAAACACCAGGCAAATAATTGATAGATATTGTAACTTGGTGAGAAATATGACAAAACTTGGAATTAAAAAAGATACTGATGAATTGATTGAAAAACTTGCAGATGCGCTACCTCATGAAACTTGGGGAACATTTCTGATGATGCTGAGATCCAACAGAAAGGATTATAAAAATTTGACACTTGGAGACTTCATCAAACACCTGGAAGCTCAAGAGATGGAGCAGAGAAAGATTGCCAGGATGAAGAACTATGATGGAGAACAAGATATCAGCTTGTATTACAAAAGTGGTGACAACGAAAAGTCAAATTTTTCTCCAAAAATTGAAACTGCTTACAGTGTTAAAGATTCTTCTGAAAAGAAATCTTCTTAGGGATCAAGCAGCACAAGATTTTCATCATTCGATCCAAACATTTCTGCAACAAAGAACGGAAGAAAACTTCAGTGCAATATTGTTCTAAGTCTTGAAAATGATCAAGATTATACTAAAGAGGTTGCTAAAAATAAAATGTCTTTGTTGGGAATGATTTTAGAATCATATAGTAGTTTTGTGGCCGGAAAGATCGGTAATCCAATGCTCACGAAAGAAGATTACGATCAAATCGATGCCGAGGAAATGGAATTGATGGATATTAAATGGTGCATGGCTAGTGTAATGAGAAGAGCTGAGAAGTTTAAACAAATTACGGGAAGAGATGATTTCGGTGATGCAAGTGTTTCAAATTTAGGCTTTGATAAATCTAAAGTTACATGTTTTCGTTGCAGGGAAAAGGGGCATTTCAAGAGAGAGTGCAAAAATCGTGAAGCTACTGGAGCCCAGAATCCTTTTGGAAACAATGATTATCACAAAAAGGCGATTTATCATCAAATCACACCATCAGCACCGCATCAGGCACAAACTGCTCACGGAAGAGATGTGATTGAAGGTTCAAAAAGAGCATGTCTAGTCAATCAGGGCAAATATGATAATTTTAGCTGGGATAAATATGTTCCAACAAACAGTAAAGTGTGTTTGGCAGAACAAGATGATGAAAAGTTGGCTGAAGGTTTCAGTTGGGACGATTTTTGCCCAGATCAAGACACTTCAAAAGTTAAAGCTTTAATTGCAAATGCTTATGATTTGAAATGTGCTGAAAAGTGCAGAAAAGTCATGGAAGCCGCTGAAGCAAGACGGAGAAAGCTTGAAGAAGAGGAAGAAGAAGAAGAGGAAGAAAGATTAAAAGCTGAAGCTAAAGCTGAGAAAAAGAGAAGAGCTGAATTTTTACAATCAAACCGAACAGTTAAAGAGGTTCCTGAATTTGAAGTCAAAGTTGATGCAGAACCTGTCAAAGTTCCTGAAAAATGCATGAATTGTGATTCTTTAATCAAACAGAACAATGAGTTGCTGCACAATATAAACAGATTGAAAGAATCCTATGATACAATGAACAGAGAAATCAACAAGTATACTGATTCAAATGGTGAACAAGTTGTGGCAATGAATACACTGAAGATAGCATATCTGAGACAGTTGGATGATGTCAACTTTCACATAAAGAAATGTGCTGATCTAGAGTTGAAGTTAGCAACACAAAAGATAGAAACTGAGAGAGTCAACAAGTTATTAGAAAGTTATTCATGTTCTACTTTTGTTGTTGACAGGATTTATCCAGTTGTGGAGAAATTGAAGACGTTTGAAGATGTGAAGACGTCCGAAGAAAAGAAATCTGTGACAAAAGATGAAGATAAAATGAAAAGTTCTGGTAAGAAACCAAGTGTGGTTTACAATAGATGTCCGCATCCAGTCGAAAATGGATTTTTACCTCGAAATCCAAATTTCGAAAGAGTCGAAAAGGCAATAAACTTACAATGGGAGTCTGGGACGTCGGATAACTTGCCAGAAAATATTGATGTTACATACACGTCGTCCGACACTGATCATGAGTCAAAGTTGATAAAAAGTGTGGTCGATCAGGTGTTAGATAAAGATGATTGTGAGGAGTCAAAACCAGAGTTCAAACCCGAGTCAAAGTCTGAGTCTGATGCGTCAAAGTCTACAATCAAAAAGGACAAACGGGTTTATGACAAACAATTTTTGTTATCGAAATCTAATTTGAATGATGAATCGGTCAAAGTAGCATATACTTTGAAAGGTTCTGACAAATTATATTTTGATGAGATTTTTCCAATAAGAAGTGTTAGATTTGAAATGATTCAAAAGGTTTTCAAAATTACAGAAATTAATATTTCTGAAATTAAAGATTTAAATCTTTCTGGAAAACCTAAACAATACACTTCAAGAGATCAACAAAGAATTAACAAGAAAATGGGTTACAATTATGGTTACAGTTTCCAAAAGAAACCAAACCATAATCGTAATTTCAAAAAGAAAGGATTAGGTTTTGTACCACCGAAAAACTATAATAATGAAAAATTTTCTAAACCAAAAACTGTGTTTGTTTCAGGAAATTTTTTAAATGATGAGAAAGAGCAAGCATTCAGAAAGCAGATAAATCAGGAATTCCTTGCCAAGAAGCAAGAAGAGTTGAAGAAGAATGTTGTTCAAAAGAAGATAGAAACCAGAACCTGTTTTCAGTGTAAAACTGTTGGTCATGTTGCTAGGAATTGTCCGAAGACATTCAAACCAAAACAGGAAGTCTCTGGTAAAATGAAAGAGAAAGTTGTTGATAACACTGAACTTTCAACCCGAAAGTTTACAGCTTTGAAAATTTAACCTTTGAGATTGGTGAATGTTCAAAGAGTGTTTTGAAAGGAAAAGAAAATGTAAAAAATCAAAAATGGGTTGTGAAAGGTTCAGGTAATAATTCTGGTGATGAATCTGATTCCACAAAATCAGAGGAGCTACGTGTTGAGAAAAAGGTTGAAAAATCAGTTCCAACTATGAACGATGAAAATTTTCCACCGTTGTGTGCTGAAAATTTTATGAAGAAAGTTGGAAAAGTTGAAATTTCAAATCAATTTTATTCTGACAAGAAAAAATTTGATGTTGATAAGGCTTTTAACGGAACTGTGAAACATATTTTTGGCAAAATGGTCAATGGTATGGCCAAAGGTGTTAAAGAATTTTACGCTGCCAAAAGAGGAGTTCACAGGTTCGCTGAAAGAAAAGATGATGTTCTTACACCCAAGGAAGGTCAGGCTTGGGTGGATATATTTTTCAAAAATAAAAACCTGACTTGCCGGAGATCCCAAGTTGGTAATCGTGGATCGTGAATCGGCATCATTCTTTATCATGTTTGTATAATGTGTTTTTGAGAAGTTTTGCAGGACTTGCCGGAACTCCCAGGTTTGTAAGCGTGGAGTAGGAATCGGCACCTTGAGAATTCAACCAACAGATGGTAAATTGGTTGAAAAGCAGGTTTGAGTAGTATGATTGTGTGTTTTGCAAGTGGTTCAGAATTTGGATCAGATTGATCTTACAAGTGGTAAATCAGGGACATTAAGTTGTATCTGATTTTCTACAAGTGGTTGAAAAACAAAATGATGAGTTTATCCCCTAACCTACAAATGGTTAAAATCAATCAACAAAACTTATTTTCCGGAAAAACCATTTTGATTAAAACAAACTTAAGTGTTTTGAAATCAATGGGAAAATAGTTTGTTGTGAGGGGGAGTTCTGATTGTTTATGCCAAGTGGATGGAGAATTGAGGCAATTCGATATCAGTTGTCAAGTTTCTTGTACAGTTTGTTTTCAAATTTCCTAAAATGTGTTTGCATTTTAGGGGGAGTAAGAAATTTTTAGAAAATCCAAAAACATTTGAAAATTTGAAAAAGCCAAAAACATGATAAAATGAAAAATGAGTTTTGTTGCATAAAAGAGGAAATGATAGTACATCAGTGGACTGTCACAACATGCTAAAGAAATGGAAAGTTAATATGTTATAAACGGTCTCACTGATGATGTGTCAGTAGGTTTTTACACATTTAGTAGATTGTGACGAGATATAAACCTAAATTTCAAACTTGCTTATATCGTGGGTAACATCTCTCAGATATATGGGTAACCCCCGAAATCTTGTTTGAAAGGTCCCTCTTTCTGAGATACTAGGTCTTTATACTCAGTGATATCTGGGGTATTATCCCGGGACTTCTGATTTTGCGGAAGCAATGGCCTAGTCCCCGGAGAATACTTTCCGCATGCTTGAAATATAGCGTAGCCCTCAGCAAATTGATGAAACAATAAAATTGATAGTCATTGCTGTTGTAATCAAAAGATCCTCTAAAGGGGACCCACCAAAAGTCGAAGCCGTCATCTCTCTGCGTATCGAAAGATCGACCTGAGCTCTCACGGCCCTCGCAATTTAACCCCTTAAAGATATCATCTGTGGTATACTCACCTGAAGACTGAATATTGGGATCTGATACGGGAGTATATTCTGAGGTGGGACACGCGATTGAGTTTAAGTGCTTAATACATTAATATCATATCTTGGATCAGTTGAACTTTGTGTGAAAATTTAAGTGGACCAGTATACTGACAATCTAAGTGAATCGTTTAAAACTTAAAATGAAATGAAGCTTAACGGTGTTGGTGATTTGTCTCAAACACTGATATGATCCTCTTGCACGAACTCACAAAAATATTGTTTGTAAATATTTCATTTCTACATTTTTTTGATTCTACAAGTGGTGTTATTTACTTTCTTTCTAAAAATTCAAAAAGATTTTAGTGTGTTTTAGCATAAACTTTGAAAAATTCAAAAAGATTTTCGACGACTGGTGTTGAAAAGCTGATTTTTGAAATTCCTAGTGCTAAGCATGATGAACAAATGGTTTGGGTGAAAGTGTTTGAGGAATGTTAAAATGAAATGAGAAAAGTTTTTGCTAAAAATGTTATTCCTGCAAGTGGTAAATTAGATTTGAAAATCTTATCCACAAATTGTTATCAGAAAATTTATTTTTGGGTAGAGTTTTTGCAGGTTGGCCAGGTTTCGATTCAGAGCACGATGAAAGCCAGGTTGTGATCTTGTGAATTCCAGACTATGATCTCAGCAGATTGAGAGGGGGAGTCTGAAGACACCATGATATTCAACATTTGAGAGAGAGGAGTTTGTTGAAGATAAAGATAGAGAATGAGGATTCTTGCAATGACAAATACTTCAGAGGAAGATCGAAGACTGATAAAGACTGAAGATGCAAAGACTCGACACTTAAGACTCGTCAACATCTGAGGGGGAGTCTGTTGGTACATACATCTGTCGTCTTCGTCTTATGTCGAGTCTTAGTCTCGTTGCGGATCTGAAAGAGGGTGATGTCATCATTTTGGATGATGACATCATAATGATGAAGTCATCATGGCATCATCTCATAAGAGACAAAAGGATTTATGATAAGAAATTGTGATTTCGTTCATAAAGTTTAGGTGATTTCGTCCGTATGTCATTGAGATGAGGTTCGCTTATATGTACAAGTGTGAGGTTCGCTTATATGTACAAGTGTGAGGTTCGCTTATATGTCATGTACATATAAGCGAATCCATGTCATCTATATATAGCTGTAAGAGCGAACCACACACATAGTTCTAGGTGATCTCTTCCGGCAAACCACGAAGTGCTGCCGAAGTGCTGTCAGAGTCTGTAAACGTTATCAAGATCAATACAACAGCAATTAATAGTGAATCCGACTGAAATAGCACCAAATCATTAGTTTCCGCCTCTTGATTTGGATAGGAATTCTTCTGATAGACTCAAACAGGTCCGAATACGATCCTACAAGTTGTATATACTGTTGGTCCATATACTTTCCATGTCATTAGAGAATTCAGTTTTGCCTTATTTGCGTCTTTCCATTTTGGCCAATCATTTCTTAATATTCATTCATAGGCAGATCTTAAATCTTGATCCTCATCATTTAATCATTTTAAGCGCTACATTATATACAAAAGTATAACGACGTCGATTTTTATTTCGATTCGATACATATCTTAGACATGATACAAGTTATCGAGATCTCTTTATTTTCAGGTACCTGAGGTTCTTCTTGAACCATCATGTCTATTATCTCTTCAGGAGATCTTATTACTATAACATCGACTTGACCATCTTAATTAGTTGCTCCAATTTTCGAGGAATTTTATTATTGGAATCAACTAGTCTACCACGCTTTAAGCGTGCAATAGACTCATTACAAAAATATGTGGTTGTCCTCTTGGGACACAAATATAACTGGAGCATAAGCATTTGATTATGTGACTTACTTAGTCACTCTATTTAGGTCAGTGAACTTGTCTGGTAATTTGTTCTTTAATATTGGTGAATGAATTATATTTTAAACTTCTAGTTCATAGTTTATAGTCTGAGGATCAAGATGACATGATAATTCATTTCACTTTTCACTTTCCAACTGCTTGTTATCTCCCCCTAATGTTGGGAACATCCATTCATTAAAGTGAAAACCAATGAGCCATAAACGAATTTCTTACTAATGGCTTTAAGTATTTAATCATAGACGATTATTTATACCCAACATATTCTCAAACTTTTTAGAGGTCCCATCTTTGTGCGGTGTGGTGGATGAGTTTCAATATATGTCGCACAACCAAAATCTTTGATGAGACATCTTTGGTTCCTAACCAAAAACCAACTGTATAGGGAGAACTATAACTTATTGGCTTGATGTGAATTGATGGTACTATGTATAAAATTACATGTACCTAAATGAACTTTTGGTCCTCTCATAATTATTGGCTTTGTAACCAATAATATACGTTTAGTGATCATCTCAACAATAACACTTATTCCAATGATCGTTAATAACTTGGGAATCAAATTCACTATTATCAAATAAATATACTAATCCGGATTAATATGCTTGCTATCACATTAGCTAAGCCACAATCACACAAGCTTCAGGTTGTGGAATTGATAACCATTTAGACGATGCATTGATTTAAAACACTAAATGGTATCATGTTGGGATATGCATATCCCTTAATCACTTTCAGAATATTTAGGGATACATACCCTTAATTGGCAAATACATAATTTCCCTCAAGAGCAAACAATACATGTTATCGGCTAGAAGAATCTTCAAGTTCTTCATTATGTTTCACATCATCATTGACTCGGTGTAGTCTAACCGGTCATGCCAATAAAGTAAATAATCATGATCAATAAACTTCTTGTTTATGATCGTATATGTATTACTTGCACTTATGCTAGTACAATATGTAAGACACGAGATAATTATGTATATCATTTGAAACTATCATGTTATATCACCATCATTATTTCCACATATCATTCTCATATTATTATTCCCTTATTTTACCACTTATGGTAGTCAATCTCATTATTAACATAAGCAACGTTGCATTTCTGATGATCAATCTCATTATTAATACGACCATTACAAATTTCTCAATTATCTCTATGATCACGACATTATCAATGATCGTTGTGTGATCACATTTACTTCAGGGGATGAATTAGAGCAAAAAATAGCTTCATAACTTCTCATTATTACTTGGTCACATGGATATGAAATCATTTTAAACTTTTCTTGACATGAGTATATCTTAGACGTGACAAATAAAAATAATTATATTCATTTTTTTCTTATAAATAAACTTCGCTCCACATAACAAAAATTAAGATATAATAATATCTCCGAGTCATATAATATTATCGGTCTAACATGTTACGACTTTTCATAACTTGATAATTAAACACGTGAGTATGACACTTCAAGGGTCTTATCTAAGAATCATTGTACTATTTCATGATAGTAATAATGAAAGAAATCATCTACAATTGCAATACGATAATATATTGTACACTAAAACCATTAAAAAATCTTCGTGTATTTTACTAACATCAACTAAGTGACTCATTAGCATTCATATAAAAAAAAATTAGCAAAAAGTTGTATCTAGCTTGTCCTTATAAAGGATCTTTTCACGACCGAGTAATATAACCGGTTTAAATTTTATGACCTTTTATAAATTAATAATGAGATTCAAGTAGTATGACGTTTCACATGCCAAATCTAAACATGTTTATACTCTTTTACTAAGACAATTAACTGTCTTTTATTTGCTTTATAAAATGTTTATAAAACTCCTAATATTATAAAATACCAATATGGCACTATATAAAACAAACCAAAATTTTCCAATAAAACCCATTATAGATCAATCTCTATTGTTATCAATAATAACTACGTGATTCTAAAGATATCGTTTTCCATAAAAGACAAAATTAATGAAAACATTATGAAATCATACATGAATAATATATTACAAATATGTATGTATGCTTTACACAAATCATCTTTATGCAAATGCATTTGATTCCATACCAATGGTTAGCACAAAAATTTCTAATTTTGATGAAATAAAAAGATATTATTATTATTATTATTATTATTATTATTATTATTATTATTTTGAGTTAAACCAAATGCTTATAACTTTGGAATTAAAAGTACCCCAAATACAATAATCAATAAGTGAATACAAAATTTTAGGCATGGATACACAATACTGCTTCACTTGTAAATCACTCGATTTCTCTAAAAAAAATTATTACCGATAAAACATGGATGCATAGAAAATTCAAAATTTCTCAATAGATGATGTATGTAGTCATGTTTGAGCATGTGTATGCATGTGTAGACATGAATATGATCATACCAACACTAGGCTAGAACATATAAACAAATTATAATTGTTCTTATTTAAATAATTAGGAAACCATAAGACAATATAAGAAACAAATTATCCAATGATCAAGATCATAACTCCAACATTATCATATCACCTTAAGATTGGTTGAATAGATGATAAACCATCAATCTATATCAGTTACTATCTAACAAAAGCATATTATTCGAATAAATTAATATATAACTCAACTTTAATTAACAACAGTGTTAATGAATTAATCAATTATGAAAAAATATCAATAAATTTTGTAGTTTTATAGAAGCTTTGGTCAGCTTAGTTAACAAATTTAGATGTGATTATAAATATAAAACAAAAATTTGGATGTGGCTAGAAATATAAAAACAGAGTAATAACACAAAGTAATAGGGGTCATTTTATACAAACATATAGGGAAGTGTAAACATTTTATTAAATAGCTTCTTATTTAATATATGAATTTAATTTGTTAAACTTGAAAGACCAGGCCTTTGTTCTTTCAGTTTCCGTGTGAAACAGAAAATATCGCCCTTTACACAATAACCAAACCATCTTATTTATATATTTATTTATTTATTTTTTTACTGAATCAATATAAAAAACCATTATATTCCTTTAGATCATCTTCTTCTATTTAGAGGTCCGTCCGCTATATGCTATAATCGATACAAGATTTCTAAAATGTATAAATGCACACATACAATACATAGAGATTTCAAGTTAAGAATAGTACCTGATTTTTGAATTAGAAAAATGGTCTAAAAGATGTTGTTGTTGTTGTGTGATGGTTGTAGTGGTGCATCAGAACAAGAGCTATTGGAATATCTTTGTTAACTGAAACGATGTTCAAACAGTTGTATGCAAATTCTCATGCTCGGAAATTACTAGAGATCATGGATGGAGAATAGGTTTTGATAAGAGCACTCTCGTGCTGATAACGTGTTGTAAAACAACGATCTATTAGCAACCAATATACACGATAAACTTAACAACATAGATCATGTAGAGAAAGAAATATGGAGAATGAGATCATTCTTATTGATATTGAGTATATCATATCAAATACATAGGACCTCTATATATAGGCCATATTATTAATACAAGAGTAAATAAAGAGACGGGAGTTAAGAACGTGGAGAGTCACCATAAATAATTTGTTCATAACATAATTATCTCTTTTGCGAGTAATAAATAATAATTATCTATTTTTCTCGCAGTGGTGGCTACAATTTAAAATAGAACCGGGTTGTTCAATTCAATGAGCTTATGAAATTTGATATGGAAGTCCCGACTGTGGATTTAGGCAATGCAACATCTCTTTGTCAATTTAGACCGTCTGGTACACAGGTAAAAATATTTAATTCTTTTTTTTTCTATAACTATGATTTCGAACATTGTACTATTATGTAACCGTGGGAGCAACTTTTGTTTGGCCTCTTTCATATTTCTGAAACTTATATCACATGGATTGTAATGAAGATGTTGGTATTAAACAATACGTACATGAGTTAAAAGTATATGTCAAATTTCTTAATATTTATTGTAATAATAAAGCTGGTCTTTTTACAAATGGAAACATCACGCTTCAAGGTTTTGCGACACCCGGAAGAAACAAAACTAACACTCATACTCTAATTCACTTTTGTAGGTAATACCACCAAGTTTTGTTAGGATGTTTTATGAAAGAAGATTCGAATGAAAAAGTTCTTAAGAATAAGAATTGTAGATGGTGAAATTGTTATTACAAATGTTGTAAAAGAATTGAGAAGGACATAGGTTTGAAATTGAAGACCATCATGATGTATAGGGTTATTGATCGTATAACAATTATAATGTCCATCGACTATGTATTGTAAATGTTTGTTTATTCGAATATATCAAATTTTAGTGTTTTAATTTGACCAATTTTCAACTAAGTTCTATTAATTTGGTTGACACTTTGTAAAAATTGTTATTTTTTCATTACGTTTGGTAGCTATATTTGTTTTTTTTACGTTTATTGTATACATCATTTAAATGGTCCAACCTCATGAGTATTCACGGTGATAATCTAGTATAATACATAAAGAAATCGGAATATCTTTGTAGAGTGTAGGATCAAATAAAAAAGTTTACTTTGCCTAAGTATGATTAGACGGAATCTTAACATTTTATTTTTCAAATCAATGGTTAATATAAAATGTAGCAAAAAAGAGGAGTGTAAGGGTATCTTTAAAAAGTCTTTTTTATTAACTTTTTCTCTTCACATGCAATGCAAGGCACATGCATATTTTACCCCATTTTTTAAACATTCATAACATTTTCATACGGCATTATTTTTTTCATAAAAATTTCACCATAAAACAGAGGGTTTTTTCATCTTTAATTTAAGTATCCTATTGTTATATAAAATATAACAACTTAAAAAACCAAAAAAACGTGTTGTATATCTATGTTATATAGCATTTTATTGTGCTTGATTTTTATACTACATTTTTGTGCTAAATTTTTTGTAATGGATTTTTTGTGCTAGATTTTCACACTATTAAGTACTAAAATGTCCTTCCTATCTACTAATAAGGAGTGTCACATGTCATAATCATAATCCTGTGTAGGCTACTAAGACTGAAGATACATAGCTGGAGACGGAACTTTTCTCACAAGGGCGGGGCCGAACCATAAGAGATGCATATCGCAAAGCTCCGCCCCCCATTCGCCAACAGACGGACCATCAATAGGTGTGTCCAGCCGGATGACGTCATCGCAGTTGACCAGTATAAATACCCCCATCAACTATAAACTAAGTACGATTTTCTGAACCTTCGTCCTACTTTCTCTCTCTACTTTCTCTCTATTTCAAATACTTATCCTCACGCCGGATGGTGGTTGCAGAAGGGCCCTCCCATCTCTGCGGCAAGCCTAACGGTATGTTCATCTTGCAGGTTCATATCATCGAGGTATCAAAAAGATCTAACCGAGATTACAGGCCCCGGCCTTAATCCTTGGATCTTCAATTTGCCCCATCCGATTTCATAGCTCACAGTCTTGAGCAACAAATCAACTGATCTATGGTGGCCCCAGGTTCTTTGAATTTGGGATCTACTGTTAGTTCACAAACTACAGCTCCTACGAATACAACTTCCATGGTTTCAGCTCCTTTGAGCTCGGGACTAGGAACGTCACTATCGTTCATAATGATGCCAACTCCGCCGGTGTCAGGATTCGATGCAGAGTTCCTCTCCAAAAATGCTAGTCTCTTATGGCGGTTGAAACCTCAGCAGGCTCGTGATGAGCAGATCCTTGGTTTACGAACCACGCTCTTTCAGGATGAAACACTGGGACCCACGGGGCCATCTCCGGTAGTCATGATACGTACGGAACCTCAGTCTGTCGTTATTAATGACCCAGAGCTTACAAAGCCGTACCATCCGATATCAATGACTGCGAAATCAAAATTCAGTGCCCGCATAGTTCATTCCAAGCTCCCGCCAAAATTAAAAATGCCTTCTACGGTGAAAAAATATGATGGCACTACAGATCCGGATGATCATATGTTCAATTTTGATGGAGATGCATGAGTTGAACAGTGGTCGATGCCAGCTTGGTGTTTTATGTTCGCCCAAACCCTAACTGGGGCAGCTCGTGTGTGGTTTGATGTGTTGAATGAAGGTGAAATTAATGATTTCGAAGAGCTTCGGAGGTTGTTCCTCCAGAATTTCAGCCAACAAAGGCATTAATCAAAGGAAATCACCGAAGTACATAACAACAGGAGACGGGACGGAGAGTCTCTCGATAGCTTCATAGAAAGGTTCAATCGCGAAAGCATGCAAATTCACGGAGTAGTTGATCAACTACGAGTCTCTGGCTTCTGTCATGGAGTCCGGAACAATCAGCTAGTAGAAAAGTTGCACGAAAATCTCCCCAAGACGATGGAGGTATTGATGGAACGTGCCCGAGCGTTCGCTCGAGGAAAGAATGCCTGCAGCTCGACGGCTGAAACGGAGAAGAAAATATCCTCCTGGAAAAAGAACGGAGGTTCCGCCTTTGATAAACCTCCGGTCGGTAATAGGGGACGAACACACCCTTATAGTAGAAATGATCGATCCCAACAAGGAAGGAGTACTAACCCACGGTTTTATAAACTATCGGATCTCTCAAAAACTCCTAGTGAAATTCTCATTACCGATGGGGCAAGTTTCCCCACGCCACCCAAACTCCGAAACACAGGTAACAAAAGTTCCAAAAAGTATTGTGACTATCACCGAGCAAAAGGCCACAATACCGGCGATTGTTGGTCCTTAAAACAAGAAATTGAAAAAGTTTTTCGGTCTGGAAAATTGTCACATTTGGTGAAAGAAGTTAAAGAAGGCAAGTCTACTACAGCTCCGATTGATAATCCAAACAAACAGTCTGGAATTTGCATGATCCAGAGGGTAAATAGCAAAGGCATCAAACGGTCCAATCAACACTTGGCCGCATGGATGCATCAACCGATCGCTTTCCCACTGATCACCTCCGGAGAAGTCAAGGACGGACCCATCATTGTGTCCGCAGTAATTGTAGGTCACAAGGTCTGGCGAATCTATATAGACAGTGGGAGTGCCTCTGAACTTATGTACCAACAATGTTTTTAACAGTTGGCTCCACAAACCAAAGCGAAATTGATCCAGGTATCCATGCCGCTCATAAGTTTCTCCGGAGAGGTAGTCCAGCCCATTGGGCAGATTACCCTACCTACAACTTTGGGTACCAGAAATTTGGCAAGAGCAATAAATCTGACCTTTTTGGTGGTTGGGGCAAGGTCCGTACACAACGTCATTTAGGAAGACCGAAGATGTGTGCCTTCGGCATTATTAGCTCCACTATCCACGGTTCACGAAACCAGGTACCCCATGATCGAAAAGCTGGCCCTTACTTTGGTGCATGCTTCCAGAAGACTCCGAAGATACTTCCAAGCCTTTAACATAGAAGTGCAAACAAATCCTGCGAAAGCCTAAGATCTCCGGACGCCTCACAAAATGGGCCATTGAGCTCAGCGCCTTTGACATCACTTACCGAACAAGAGGTCCGGTAAAAGGCCAAGCAGTTGCGGATTTTCTAATGGAAGTTCCCACCGAAGAAAGCACAAAAGAAAGGCCAACCCTTCCAAAGGTTTAGAATTTATATACGAATGCGGCTTCTAGCAAAGAAGGGGCTGAAGGCGGTTTAATTCTAATTGACCCCGAAGGGATTGAGTACACCTATGCCCTACGTTTCGATTCAAGACGTCAAACAATGAAGAAGAGTACGAAGCTCTCTTAGCCAATGTTGTAGAAGGCGCTAGGCGCTAGTCGGGCGGTGAGGTACCGCCTAGGGATTAATCAGGATTAATCGAATTGGAATTTTTAAGTATAATTTTACAAATTTATATATATATATATATATATATATAACTTTATACTTTTTATAAATAAATTTACAAGTTTAGGAGATAACTTTATACTTTTTGTTAATAAATTTAAAAGTTTAGGAACCATATGTAAACTAGTGAAAGATAGAGGGGGTTAAATGTTAAAATACCTAAACTTAATATAACCTAATCCCCACCCACGTTCATTATGCGGCGCCTCCTACCCCCCATTTCCATTGTTTTCTTCATACAACACAAGAACACAAACTCTATACCCAGTTTCGCTTCATCTAATCGATTAGTTCTTCAATGTTGGTCCACAATGGAGACTAGTTCAGATCCGATTTTGGTTCGAATGAGGTAAGAACTCGTTCCTTTTTTACTGATTTGGTTCGATTTTGGCCCATTATGATCTGATTTTGACCTCGTATTTGACCGACTAGGTCCGATTTGGGCTTTAAACCATGGGCCAGGTTTCAAAATTTGGGTTTATTGGGTCAAAAAACATGGGCCGACTTTTACTGATTTTGACCGACTTTTACCGATTTTGACCGACTTTCACCGACTTTGACCAATTTTGACTTTGACCGGTTTTTTTGACCGACTTGGTTAAATTTAGGCGACAAGTCACCGATTAGCGCCTAGGCGCCGATTTCTGCAACATTGCTCTTAGCCGGTCTGCAAACTGCTGCCAAGGCAGGAGCAAGTTCTGTTCTCGCCCATCTAGATTCCTTGTTGGTTGCCAATCAAGTTTGTGGGGAGTACGAGGCTCGAGAAGAGAATATGGTCCAGTATCTAAATCAGGTAAACAACCTAATGGCAACCTTTGATACATGCAAAGTAGTCCATATTCCGAGGAGCAAGAACAAAAAAGCCGACGCTCTAAGTATATTGGCTTCAGTTTCGTTCTGCTACCTATCCAAGGATGTCTTGGTTGAAACTCTATGAACTCCGGCCATCACTCAAAGAGAAGCCATCATGGCTGTCTCCATACAGGGAGAATCATGGATGACTCCGATCGTAGAGTACCTGACAATTGGCAAACTCCCAGAAGATAAAGGGTAAGAAAGAAACTTAAAGGTCAAGGCACTCCAGTACCAGATTCACGACAGAAAGTTGTACCGGAAAACATTTCTGGGACCGCTCCTAAGGTGTTTAACACCGGAGGAAGCCAGTTATGTGATTAGAGAAGTTCACTGAGGGATCTGCGGCATTCACTCAGGACCAAAGATGGTGATTGTAAAAGCCATGAATGCCGGATATTACTGGCCGGGCATGCATGAAAGTGCCGTAAAGGAATTACAAGCTTGTGAAGATTGTTAACGATATGCTTCGGTCAGTCATCGCGCCAAAACCTATCTGGTACCTGTAACGTCCGCTTGGCCCTTTCAGAAGTGGGGGATTGATATAGTTGGGTCCTTCCCTATTTCCACCGGAGGTGTAAGATTCTTGTTGGTCGCTATAGATTATTTCACTAAATGGATTGAGGGGAAACCACTTCGGCCCATCACCGGAGACCAAATCCTCTGGTTCGTCTGGGAAAACATTGTGTGTCGATATGGGATGCCCCTTTGCATTGTAAGTGGCAACGGAAAACAGCTCTCTGAAAAGCCGCTCAAGACCTGGTGTGAAAAGATGCACATAGAACAAAGCTTTGCTTCTGTTACCCATCCTCAAGCAAATGGGCAGGTCGAAAGAGCTAACCGATGTATCGTAGACGGCATCAAGAAATAGTTGGGAAAAGAAGGAGTCTCTTGGGCAGACGAACTTCCGCACGTCCTCTGGGCACACCGCATAATGCAAAAAACAAGCACAAGGGAAACTCCCTTCAACTTGACCTACGGCACAGAGGTTGTGATTCCGGCCGAGGTAGGCATGCCCACACACCGAATGTTGCAAAGTCAAGAAGAGAACGAACACCAACTTCGTCTGAACCTCGATCTTGTCGAAGAAAGGAGAGAACTCGCGGCCATCCGAGAGGCCAAATACAAGAAAGAGTTAGAAAAACACTACAATTCCAAGGTCAAGGAGGTTCACTTCAATGAAGGTGACTATGTTATGCGGAGGAACGATGCCAGCTTGGCCGAAGGTACTGGAAAAATGGCCCCGAAATGGGAAGGACCATACGTGGTCAAAACATCCGGAAATAATGGAGCATATACCTTAATCAAGGTAGACGAAACTCCCATCCCCCGAACCTGGAATGGGACGCACCTTAAGAAATGCTACATCTGAAGAATCTCCTAAGTTTCCTTAAAATATAGTCTTTTCATCTTTTCAATGTATTGCGGATGGTTGTGCCCGCACCTTTTTATTTACCGATCTTGTAATTACCGGGATGGACATGCCCCAGAACATCTTTATGATTAATAGAATGAATGAGTTCTCTATTTCGTAATAAGCTGCAGCATAGATTATTTATTTGCCAATCTAGGGATTCAAACCCTAAAAAATAAAGACGGACTGGCGAACGTCCGTCCTTTATTTTCATAAAAAAAAGACCATAAAATTATTCTAAGTTAAAAAGACGGAGCTCCTCACATATAAATGAACGTTCTAAAATCAATAAAAATGCAATCATAATAAAGCATGGACACATGACTTTACAAAACATAAAGATTGCATCAAAATAGACGGATTTAAAAGATCCGGAAATTGCATGTCTATTCAAAAAAGGATAACTGTCAACATTTACAAATCGGTAATAATACTAAACTAAAAGGTGCATATCCCAAGATACCGGATATGTCCACCAGCATTGTTCATCTTCACCAAAAACCAAAGGTGCATACCCCAAGGAGCCAGGCATGTCCACCTCAAACTTTACTTATCATCAGCGGATGCATCCTTGAAAATCAAAGCTTCTTGAATCCGGGGAAAAGGCTTGTCAATCAGATTCGGAAGTCCGTTAATCAGAGAGAAGCTAAGGGTGTCAAAGCAAGCAATAGCGGTATTCAGTTCGGCTTCAACATTTCTGTTCAGAAGGGGGACTTCGCCATAAGGAGTCTTTTTCTTTAAAGCATGCACATACCCCCACCCCCTGAACGCCGGTATTGACACCAATGGCGCTCATCGCGTTATTAACCACGGCAACCGCTTAGGTCATCTCCGACCCTTTATGGATATGCTTAGCCAGGAGTTGAGCACACTTGGTTAACAGCCAAACCTTCATCGACCGAAGCTCCTCCACCCTTTTGCTCAAATCAGCATTCTCCAACTTCAAATCTTCAACCTCGGCTTCATGGTCCTTCTTCATAGTCTCCATTCCTGCTTTCAGATCAGCTTCGCCTAATTTGTACAAATCCCTCTCTATGAAACATGTTAGAAAACGTACAAAACAAAAAGTAATGAAAATAAAAGGAAGGAGACGAACCTCCAATCATCCGGTCATAAGCGGTACGAGCCTGGGCCAATGACTCTTCCATCTTAGCCAAAACATTTTTATGCTCCTCATCCTTCTCCATCGTCGAAGCCATAAAACCTGCAAGTTCAGCAGCGCATCTGTCTCTCTCTTCAAACGCCGAAGCAGCTGCGGCTTGGGCAGATTGGTTCAAGGAAGACAAAGATTTTATCTTTTCTTTTTTAGCGGCCAGATCTTGGGCAAGTTGAGTAAGCTTCTTTTCGGTGTCAGGAGTTCTCTGCAACTTACGTTTTATAGAAATAATTTCCTTCTCTAAGTTCTCCCTTACCGATTCGGCCTCCACCCACCTACGGTACAACTCAACCACAAACACATTCGACTGAGCTTGATTGGCTAAAACCGCCATCCCCAAATCTTGGCTCTTCATTCTACTGCTCCAAGAGTGATCCACCGAAGTATTTAAACCGAACAGAACCATTTTTGCCATGAGAGCATCCAAGACCGAATCTTTATTTTTTATGTCCCAGTCTGGTACGAACTTCTCCTCGGCCATCGCCAAATCCACTTCCATCTCATCAGAAAATACATCTGCATACCTGACGTGCTGTCGTAGTCACACACAAATTTAATCCAATTACAACTAATAGATAGTAGCAAGTGGGTATCAAACATAGGGAGTTTGTGGAAAGTTTGTTGATTATGTAGTTCTGCACTTAACTAAAATTACAGAAATTAAAATTCAAGAGTTTGGTTGTTGGTTTTAAGAACTAATTACTAAGCTAATTGCAAATCAAGATTGGTTGTTAAACAGATTAAGAGAGAATGACCATCTTCGGTTTCCGGTTTCCATTAACAATTGTGTGAAAATCCAACTAGAAAGAGTCACATAGACATGACTCATGCATAAACGTTTGTTGTGATAAAAGGGAACTAAGTACTCGGATTAGATAAACGCGAGGTTGTTACCCGGTGACCAATTAACCAATATCCAACCCTAACCCCTCCTGTGATATCTCGATTGTCAACGATACCAAGAACGTACGGTTTAGACAAAGATCAAAACATCAATTAACAATTTACAATCAAACATTCATGCACCATAATAAACATAGTAAACAACCAAGTTCATTATTCTAGAAATAAAGATAAACACACAAAAGTCATAAGGAAAACCTTCCACCCAAGATGATCATCGAAAGTTTAGCCGGACATTGTTTGGTGGATCATCATAACATCAAGATTAAAGTTCATACGAATCAAAAGACAAACCGAACTGTTAGAAATTGTTCACAAACACTATCCCCAGCCAAAATTCGCCCTTGCAACTCCGAGAAACGTCTCCAATGATGAGATATCCCAAAAGACACTTGAAACGGTATTAAAACAGGCAGTTACACTTTTTGCGTCAGGGTCTACCGTAAATTACGGTAGGTACCGCAATTTACGGTAGCTTTCAAGTTGTTACGCTAGGATGCTACTGGATTACGATGGAAGAATCAGCATTCAGGGGCTACCGTAATTTACGGTGGACCCCTGAAACCTCTCCTTTGTTCTTCTTTTCAATCCTTGTGTAATCCGCTCCAATCCATTCCCATCCAAAGCAGCGTTTTTCCTCGTTTTAAGCTCCAAATGCACCTGAAACATAAACAACGGTAGTTATCTAATTCAAGATAATTACATCATTAAACGGGGAATTAACTCGTCTTTTAACACACTTAAGGGTTGTCCCATGGACCACCCGTCACATCCCCACACTTAACCGTTGCTTGCCCCCAAGCAACCCATCAAAAACCATTTTCAAGTGCACAAGCGATTAATAAAAACCAAGCAAAAACATGTCATCCTTTTACTAACCTTTTCCTAACACCCAAGCAACACACCCATCACTAAATCTCTCCTCTCGGCGACAAGTAAGCACTAGCAAAGATAAGCTAGACACACAAAAGGCAAACGGGTGATTACACAACTATATGCTTGTACCTAAATCGGTCCTCCACCTAACAAGTGCCAAAACATGAATGCAAATCAAAGGGACTTGAAGGTTGTAACGTGGCTAGGCATACAGGTAGGAAATGGACATATATATGTAGTAGCGAATGACTTAACCCGGTCTTCTTATTACACATTAAACCAAACATAACATAAGCAACTATATACAACTAACTCATGCATCAGTTTTTTCATTGCTTTTTCACTTTTTTTTAACATAGTAACATCAACCAAACATACATAAATAAACACAACTAGAACAAACTACTAACACTACAAGACCGGGTCAAATCGGGTAAGTTTTTGGGGAACTAGGTATGGGTTAACAAATGATTGGCTTTAGGCACAAAATGGGCAACTAAATGTCCAAACCCTAGCCCCTCTCACTACCAAGCTCATATATATAATTTATGAGGTCCAACCCCCCAAATCCCACACTCACACACACCATGACGAGGCTACCTAAACGCCCTTATCCTTTCTACATTCATGTTTAACTAAGGCCTCAAACCGTATTCAAGCACAAGTTCTAATGCACCCCCACCCATTGCCACTCTCATCAAAGATAAGCATTATTTATTTACATTTGTGGCTTCAACTCTCACCAAGAAAAAGGGTAAATAAGGGTTGCCGGTGTGTCACTTGGGGTTAGTACAAAGTGTTCAAATTCCAACAATGTTTCGCTTGATTTAAATTTTTTTTAAAACCTCAAAATTTTCTCCCCATCCACACACTTGGGATACATTGACCCCAATGTATGGTTTTTGGAAAGAAATGATCGCTAAAAACCATTCAACATCAATAAAATCTTAGACACTCAAACCCCAAATTTCTTTTTGTTCTTTTTCATTTATATTTTTTTTATATTTTTTTTATAAAAACACATTAACACCGCAAAACTAGCACAACCCGACACATAACATCAAAAACCACTACACCACCCATCCTCCCAACCATGAATATAAGCAAACAAATATCTACAAAAATGTACAAGAAAGAGTACCACCTGGCTAGTAGTAACGCGGCTGAGGAGGCCCGAAGATGGAAGTCATCATCTCCGACCATTCTCCAAAAGCAAACGAGCCGCTTCCACTCCCACTTCCTCCTTGTTGTGAGGCTCCGTGCTGTTGATCTTGATGAGGGTCCACCCATTGCGAATGATGTAGCGGTGGTGTCGGATATGAAATGTTACCATCATAACCAAAATCCCCCTAGTTAACCCCTTTGAGCCTAAACCTTTTCATTTCTTAACCCAAATCATATACCCTTTTACCCACCAAAACCCTTTTTCATTTTAAACCCTTTATTTTAGTAACAAAGCTCGGTTTTCGTGTGACTTTCTTATAAAAAAATGAAGTTAGCAATAAACAAACAAAGCTCATCAAAAGAAGGCTTGTTTGAATAATGCTTCATTGGAATAAAAAGTCACAAAAATGTTTTGCGAAAACCGACGCTTTTTACGCCTTTCGCCCTTTTCTACTAACCATTAACCCAACCACCTACCTTTAACCCAAGCCTAACCCTTCCCCCAAAGTCCTCTTGATATTTACAAAGGTATATAGTTAAAAAGGAGGAGGATTGATTGCTGGCAAGCTTATGGTAGAAGTAAGTTCCATGCCGCTCTCGAGAGTTTTCACAAAAATACACCTTCGGCCGAGTGTTGAGTGATCCCCCGTGAGGTATGTGAACTTGTATATAAATGGAATTTTAAAAAGGCATGTTATGCCCTAATAAGTAATTTATCTTATGTAATGTTTTAAATAAATCATGACAAATAGGATTGTAAATAAATAAAAATAAAACTTAATAGAGAATCTTGGAAATCCCGACACTCTATGACAAGCCCAAAACCTTCTCTTCTACCCATTCCATTTGGGAGTGTAAAGCCACATTATAAAGAGTTTTGCTTGAGGACAAGCAAAGATTCAAGTGTGGGGGTATTTGATGTGCGCAAAATGCAACATATAAATTACATCAAATGTGGCATTAAACTAACCCTTTTTTAGTACTAATGTTGGAAAAAGTGTGTTTTTGTCTTCCTTTTGTATTTTCAGGATTAAATGAGCTCAAATGAACAAAAGAAGCAAAAAGGCAGCTAAATCTAACATAAATACAAGAAAAGGGATAAACGTGGCATGCCCGACCCCTCGACAGCATCTTCCCAAGCAAAACAAGAGAACAGAAGGCTGAACACGCCCCGTGCTCAATGAGCACGGGGGCGTGCCCAAGTGTCTGCAGAAAAGACAAAGCTGTAGAAGCTTCTATCACCCACCACGGGGGTATGCCCAGCGGACACGGGGCCGTGGTCAACTCTAAGATTCGCATAATCTGAGGAAACCTTGATAGTACAGATACGCTTCTGCACACGGGGTCGTGCCCAGCGGACACGGGGGCGTGGTCAACTAATGCAGACAAACTGCATTTAATGAAGGAAGAGAATACGGGTGGACACGGGGCCGTGTCCGGGCTTCTGTGCAGGCTATAAATAGGGGTGCTTGGCTCATTTGCAAACCATCCCTTGGCAAACCACCTCTCTCACACTTCACCCACCCACCACCACCATCACAACCCTCATCCACCACCATCATCCATCATCCATCATAGAGTGTGTGAGTAATCTCGGGATCCAAGATTGATCGTAAGAGTTCTTGACAATCAAAGGCCATGTTTGCCTAAGTCTCTTACATCACTTGGTGAAGACAAGTGTCTAGTGTAATACTTTTTATTTTTAATCTTTTCGCACTTTTTATTTGGTTATGTATTAATGTCTTTAATAACTAGTTTCTTATGTTGAAGGTGAGTCTTCCTTATCGTTTGTCCGTGGTGTCTTGGCATTATTTTACTGTCTATATAAAATAAAAAATTTTCACCATTCATATCTCCACGGTCTATATGGAGGTATGTTGGCTACCTGGTCGGGGGTTAAGGGAACGGTTTGGTAAGAGTCTTGCTTTGTTCAGTGTATAGATCCTGCAAGGACCTGGGTCAACTTTAGTAGGACCTCCTTCAATACCCACTGGTATTGGATGGCGGGGGCCCGAACTCCTTGACCCCCTCATATGTAAACTACTATTAAAACTTTAACCCGGCTACTTAGGACTGTATCCCTGCTGACTCAGACTACTTAGCCGAGGGTAACGTCACCTCCAGAAGAGGGGCCTACCACAATATGCATTAATAACTTAATTAATTATCTTTCAATAATCCAACCCTTTAGGATTGTATCCTTGCTGACTCAAACTACTGGGTTGAGGGTAACGTCACCTTCAGAAGAGGGACCTACTACAATAACTAAGATAATCTCTTAAAAAGTGCAAAAGTGCGGAAATAATCAAAGGTTAGACTAAACATGAGTCGGATCCAAGTGATTCATCTTTTCTATTTGTTTTATTTTATTTTATTTTTCGGCATTTTAATTAGTTTTATTTTTCTAGTTTAAAACCTTTTTCTAAACTTTTGATTTGATTAGACGTTGAGGATAAACCGGTATTAAAAGCTCTTGTGTCTTTGGATGACCTCGGTATCTTACCAACACTATACTACGCTCACGATGGGTGCACTTGCCCATATGTGTGTTTAGTGTTAGTAAATATCATGTTTTATAAATTTAAAACTTGGCTAAAAAGTGTTAAAGGGCTTAAAATATACATTAAAAACTATACGACACTTCACACGCATCAAGTTTTTGGCGCCGTTGCCGGGGACACAAGGATTTTAAGAAAGTTAGGAATCAACGTCCTAATCATTTTTTTATTTTTATTTTATTTATTTTTCTATTTTTTTAGGATTTTTCTTAAATTTTTCAGTTTCTGCAGAGCTCAGCACGGGCCGTGCCTGGTCGGACACGGGGCCGTGCTCAGAATTGTTACTGGCAGCTTTTATTTTCTGAATTACAGGGAGTTGAACACGGGGCCGTGTCGGTGTAGCACGGGGTCGTGTCGAGCTCCCCAGTAACAGGGATTCGGAAAACAACTACTGTATCTCCGACCACGGGCCGTGTTCACCTGAGCACGGGGCCGTGGTGAACCTTCTGACCAACGTTCTTTTCTGTTTTTATTGCAGGACTTGGAACCCAGGCGCCACATCTGAACTTTCTACGTAGTGTATGAGCTCCAGTTCTAGTAGAGACATAAAAGAACCTCTAGAAGAACCCGAACGCTTTCTCAGAAAAAGACTTCAAGCTAAAAACCAAGAGAAAGTTTCGGGGGACCCACTTCCAATGGCGGATCAACGTACCCTCATGGATTACTTACGACCCACTGTAGGTAATCTTGGCACCGCTATCAATGCACCGAATGTCGAGGCCAACAACTTCGAACTTCGACCGCATTTGATACAAATGCTCCAAAACTCCGCAACCTTCCATGGGTTTGCGGACGAAGATCCCCATTTGCATATCACTAACTTTCTAGAAATATGTGATACATTTCAGATCAATGGAGCATCAAAGGACGCCATCCGCCTTCGAATGTTCCCATTTTCATTAAAAGACCGAGCTAAGGCTTGGCTCAATACCTTCCGAGTTGGCTCGGTAAACACCTGGGATGAACTAGCCCAAAAGTTTCTATATAAGTATTTCCCTCCTGCTAAAACGGCTAAATTAATGACTGAAATTAATACATACTCACAAGAGGACGGGGAATCCTTATATGAAACTTGGGAAAGGTTCAAGGAGCTACTGAGAAAGTGTCCTCATCATGGTCTGGCAGAATGGCAACAAGTTTCCACTTTCTATAATGGATTGTTGCCACACACAAGACAAACACTTGACTCTAGCTCCGGGGGACTCTTAGGTAATCGTCGCCCAAATGAAATTTATAATCAAATCGAGGAAATTGCTCAAACCAATTTTCAGTGGCACACTCCCCGAGGCAACAAATCTATTGCCCCGGGCGCCCATAAGGTTGATGAGAGCACTTCCTTGCAAGCCCAAATCGAGGCCCTTTCTTCAAAAATCAAAAAGTTAGAAATGGTAAAAACGGCTTCAGTTATGGCTTGCGAGGGGTGTGGTGGGCCACATGAAAATTGGAGTTGTATGAAAGAATTGGATAATCAAACGGAATCGGTAAACTACATTGATAATAGACCTAGGCCGTCGGGTCCTCCAACGGGTACCTACAACCAAGGATGGCGTAACCACCCTAACCTTGGTTGGAGAGAACCCGGCAATAGTAGTAACCAACAAAATCTAACCCAACGAACAAACTTTCAACAACCAAGAAACGAGTCGCAAAATTTCTCTCAACAACAATAAGGGGGACGAGAAAGGCTTGAAGATATTGTATCTCGCCTCATCTCCGACTCCGAAAAGAAAAACTCGGATCGATTTCAACAATTGGAATCGAATTTTAGAAATCAACAAGCTAGTATTCAAAACATTGAAAACAAATAAATCAACTAGCTCAAAATATGTCTGAGAGACCACAAGGCACATTACCCAGCAATACCGAAACCAACCCAAAGGCACAAGTACATCTCATTACATTGAGAAACCGCACCGTGGGTCCCAAGGAGGCTCCCCTACCCCCAGGTTAAAAGAGCCGATCTAGCCAAACCGCGGTTCCACCGACGGCCGAACAAGAAGCGGCTCCTAAACCAAATCAAGAGCCCCCCAAGAATCCTCCGGTTCCATACCCCGGTCGGTAAATTCGCCAAAAGACCGATGAGCAATTCACAAAATTCGTAAATTTACTAAAAACAATTGCATGTCAATATTCCATTTGTTGAAGTCTTAACCCAAATGCCTAAGTATTCAAAATTTATGAGGGACTTCCTCACTCACAAAAGGAAAATTGAATCATTGCAATTAGTTAATTTAAGTGAAGAATGCTCCGCCTTGCTACTCAACAAACTCCCACAAAAGAATATTGATCCTGGAAGCTTCACAATCCCTTGTTCGATTGGGGAATCTCCCATTCGCAATGCACTAGCCGACCTCGGGGCTAGCATCAACCTCATGCCCGCATCAATGTTCGACCGACTCGGCTTGGGGAAAACAAGCCCTACGAAAATGAGCATACAACTCGCCGATAGGTCGGTCAAATATCCACAAGGTGTCGCTGAAAATCTATTGGTTAAAGTCGGCGAATTTGTCTTCCCGGCCGACTTTGTCATACTAGATATGGAGGAAGATACCGAAGTACCACTCATCTTAGGTAGGCGATTCCTAGCCACGGCCCACGCAGTGGTAGATATGAATGGTGGGACACTAACATTAAGGGTTGGGGACAAGGAAATGAAGTTTGGAGTTGACAAAAGAGTAGAAGACGATGACCCGGTCAATTATATGAAGGTCATAGACTCAAGTTTGGATGATGCTCTCCGATGGTGCAACATGGGATGCATGACATCCCACTTGGGTAACATATGACTGGCTTTGGGTCTAGCCAAGGACCCTTATAAACGTGGCGCACCACGGAGGCATTCCGCGGAACTATCCTTAGTTTAGTTTAGATTAGTTTTTATGTTTTCTAGTTAGTTTTAATTTTCAGGAATAAAACACACTCGGGATGGTGAAGGATACCAAGGGAAACTTGCACCAGCGCCCCATGCACAAAAACAGAGCCTCCCAACAATTTTTCTTCATTACAGCAAGTTCAGCACGGGGCCGTGCTCAGCCAACACGCCCCGTGCTCAACCATCTGCAGAAAAATGCCCAGTTCAGGTACCTGGACACGGGGCGTGCTCACTGAACACGCCCCCGTGTCCAGCCTTCTGTTACTTTACTTTCTTTTCTGTTACTGGCAATCTGAACACGGGGTCGTGCCCGGACACCACGGGGCCGTGTCTAGACGTCCAGTAACGTAAAATTTTGTTTTTTCACATTTTTTTACACATTCAATCAACCTAAAAACTTATTTTTGGGGCACATTGAGGACAATGTGTAATTTAAGTGTGGGGGGGATGCTAAAACCTTGAATTTTGCAAGTCCTAATTACAAGCCTTAAACAAAACTCTATTGGAACCGCTAAACACCCCAAATTTTTTCAAAAAAAATTCATTTTTTTACTTGTCTAAGTTTAATTTGGGAATTTCAAATTCTAAAAAGGTGATATTTTTACAAATTTACAAGCGATAGCGTCGTGATAAAAAGAACCAACATAAGAAAATTATGAAACGGCATGACAAATCTAGTTAAAATTTGATTATATATACTTGATCACAAAAAAACCCATTCCCGCAAAAAGTGGGTTTTGAGCCTTTATTGAGCATACAAATACACATCTTTAAACTAAATGCTCATTTTTCGTTTCTTGTGTGAATAGCCGCTTGGTTCTTACGACTTTAGAACTTGCCACGACGATACATTCCCGGTCCTTACCAACTTAAACCCGAGTAAGTAAATGATGGAGGCATTAGGACTAACCCATTTTATTTCAACACCATTATTTTTCTTTTTTTTACCACCTACCCAAAATCCCCCTAGTTAACCCCTTTGAGCCTAAACCTTTTCATTTCTTAACCCAAATCAAATACCCTTTTACCCACCAAAACCCTTTTTCATTTTAAACCCTTTATTTTAGTAACAAAGCTCGGTTTTCGGGTGACTTCCTTATAAAAAAAATGAAGTTAGCAATAAACAAACAAAACTCATCAAAAGAAGGCTTGTTTGAATAATGCTTCATTGGAATAAAAAGTCACAAAAATGTTTTGCGAAAACCGACGCTTTTTACGCCTTTCGCCCTTTTCTACTAACCATTAACCCAACCACCTACCTTTAACCTAAGCCTAACCCTTCCCCCAAAGTCCTCTTGATATTTACAAAGGTATATAGTTAAAAAGGAGGAGGATTGATTGCTTGGCAAGCTTATGGTAGAAGTAAGTTCCATGCCGCTCTCGAGAGTTTTCACAAAAATACACCTTCGGCCGAGTGTTGAGTGATCCCCCGTGAGGTATGTGAACTTGTATATAAATGGAATTTTAAAAAGGCATGTTATGCCCTAATAAGTAATTTATCTTATGTAATCTTTTAAATAAATCATGACGAATAGGATTGTAAATAAATAAAAATAAAACTTAATAAAGAATCTTGGAAATCCCGACACTCTATGACAAGCCCAAAACCTTCTCTTCTACCCATTCCATTTGGGAGTGTAAAGCCACATTATAAAGAGTATTGCTTGAGGACAAGCAAAGATTCAAGTGTGGGGGTATTTGATGTGTGCAAAATGCAACATATAAATTACATCAAATGTGGTATTAAACTAACCCTTTTTTAGTACTAATGTTGGAAAAAGTGTGTTTTTGTCTTCCTTTTGTATTTTCAGGATTAAATGAGCTCAAATGAACAAAAGAAGCAAAAAGGCAGTTAAATCTAACATAAATACAAGAAAATGGATAAACGTGGCATGCCCGACCCCTCGACAGCATCTTCCCAAGCAAAACAAGAGAACAGAAGGCTGAACACGCCCAGTGCTCAATGAGCACGGGGGCGTGCCCAAGTGTCTGCAGAAAAGACAAAGCTGTAGAAGCTTCTATAACCCACTACGGGGGCGTGCCCAGCGGACACGGGGCCGTGGTCAACTCTAAGATTCGCAGAATCTGAGGAAATCTTGATAGTACAGATACGCTTCTGCACACGGGGTCGTGCCCAGCGGACACGGGGGCGTGGTCAACTAATGCAGACAAACTGCATTTAATGAAAGAAGAGAAGACGGGTGGACACGGGGTCATGCCCAATGGACACGGGGCCGTGTCCGGGCTTCTGTGCAGGCTATAAATATGGGTGCTTTGCTCATTTGCAAACCATCCCTTGGCAAACCACCTCTCTCACACTTCACCCACCACCACGACCACCATCACAACCCACATCCACCACCATTATCCATCATCCATCATAGAGTGTGTGAGTAGTCTCGGGATCCAAGATTGATCGTAAGAGTTCTTGACAATCAAAGGCCATGTTTGCCTAAGTCTCTTACATCACTTGGTGAAGACAAGTGTCTAGTGTAATACTTTTTATTTTTAATCTTTTCGCACTTTTTATTTGGTTATGTATTAATGACTTTAATAACTAGTTTCTTATGTTGAAGGTGAGTCTTCCTTATCGTTTGTCTGTGGTGTCTTGGCATTATTTTACTGTCTATATAAAATAAAAGATTTTCACCATTCATATCTTCACGGTCTATATGGAGGTATGTTGGCTACCTGGTCGGGGGTTAAGGGAACGGTTTGGTAAGAGTCTTGCCTTGTTCAGTGTATAGATCCTGCAAGGACCTGGGTCAACTTTAGTAGGACCTCCTTCAATACCCACTGGTATTGGATGGCGAGGGCCCGAACTCCTTGACCCCCTCATATGTAAACTACTATTAAAACTTTAACCCGGCTACTTAGGACTGTATCCCTGCTGACTCAGACTACTTAGCCGAGGGTAAGGTCACCTCCTGAAGAGGGGCCTACCACAATATGCATTAATAACTTAATTAATTATCTTTCAATAATCCAACCCTTTATGATTGTATCCTTGCTGACTCAAACTACTGGGTTGAGGGTAACGTCACCTTCAGAAGAGGGGCCTACTACAATAACTAAGATAATCTCTTAAAAAGTGCAAAAGTGCGGAAATAATCAAAGGTTACACTAAACACGAGTCGGATCCAAGTGATTCATCTTGTCTATCTGTTTTATTTTATTTTATTTTTCAGCATTTTAATTAGTTTTATTTTTCTAGTTTAAAACATTTTTCTAAACTTTTGATTTGATTAGACGTTGATGATAAACCGGTATTAAAAGCTCTTGTGTCCTTGGACGACCTCGGTATCTTACCAACACTATACTACGCTCACGATGGGTGCACTTGCCCATATGTGTGTTTAGTGTTAGTAAATCTCGTGTTTTATAAATTTAAAAGTTGGCTAAAAAGTGTTAAAGGACTTAAAATATACATTAAAAACTATACGACACTTCACACGCATCACTCATCAACATACCTATTGTTCATTTCTTGCTCAAAGGCATACGCGTGAGTGCGGTTCCATGACTCATGTCGATCAAAGCTATGCTTCCACGCCCGCTCCATACTCGCCCCCATCCATGTTTGATGATCAAAGAATGTACGCTCGGACCCCGACCAAGTATCAAATACCGATGATGGTGGACGTTGATTTTCAATAATTTCTTGCATGGTTCCTTGATACGCCTAATTTGGCTCATAAGAGCGCTCCGTGTAATCAAAGAACCCTCCACCATGCGCGTGACTCCCACTTGGACCCCCTCGGTCCACATTCATATGCTCACCGTGCGGTTCATCGGCATAGTCATCGT
Organism: Helianthus tuberosus; assembly: GCA_030545235.1. Lineage (NCBI taxonomy): Eukaryota > Viridiplantae > Streptophyta > Magnoliopsida > Asterales > Asteraceae > Helianthus > Helianthus tuberosus. The sequence continues at coordinate 159,999,447 of CM060444.1, forward strand.
CCCCGCTCCGGGGCTCATCATCGCTCTCGGGCTCATCCTCCTCGTCCGGTAATAACGCTCTCGCATCAACCTTCAAAGCACGCCACCTTTGACCTTCGGACTTTAACTTATGATATCTTTCCGATTCATCATAAGTCCACCCAATTCCCATTCTTCGAATGTCAAAAGGCTTATGCCTCTTCATGGCCCCCTTATCCTCCGGTGTAATCGCCTTGAACATTTTGAGCAACCCTGTGATTATACGACAATAAGGGATAATGTTTCTTCCAACTTTGTTCCGGCAAATTCAAACATTGTTTATCACCAAATACCGAAACGGGAAACGGGGTGACCCATGAAGCAACGAGTAGAGAATGGGTACCTCGGGAAACCTAACCTCTTGCTTATCCCCTCTCCTTGGGATCACATTGTAGATGCAAATCATAAGCAACAATTTCGCCTCAATTTTCAAGTTCCTTCTAAAAAGCGTGCCATGATAAGTGCCCGGTAAAAACAATGCTTACAACATGTCGTTCCATCTCGGGTGGGCTTCTGGCTTGAGAAGCAAATCGTCAAGACTCGGAATCATATACTCATGCGCGGGCAAACTATCATACTTTGCCAACTTCCTCAACGTGTCAAAGGACATCTCCACTTCTATCCCATTCACTATGCCGGTTAACTTCATTTGAGACGGCTTGTTATACTTGTTACACGTAAGAGTGGCCATCCACTCCTGAATTTCATCCTTGAACAGATTCTTGTTATCTTTATCATAGCAATTTAGCGCCGCCTCCCAACCCAAAGCACGGAATCTAGTAAACACATTGAACGGACCAAACTCCACCTCCCTAACTTCTCTTTCACAAATGAATGCAGCAGCTTTGTCTTTTAAGTGGTTCATACGATCATTGAACAATGTTGGCTACCACTCTATCGGTTGGTCATTGCTTCCCATACCGGCTTGTCCACCGGGTCCAACTCAAACTCCTCCTATTCATCACTATCATCATCTCTTCCTACATATCTCCACTTCTTTGGTTGACTCTCCACTGGCTGGCTTGAAGATCCAGCAATTTCTTTTCCTTTTTGACCCATGTTCCTACACATCACAATCACAACACATAACCAAACAAACAAAATCAGTCCCCTTTCATCCAAAAATTCCCACACTTGCTTGTAACTATGGTTGTAGATGCTAATTAACACAAAGTTTCATATGATATTTTCACAAAATTTGGGCGTGGTGCCTCTACAATGTAAAGGTTCCCAAAAGTTCAAAAGTTTAGCATCAACCTACATCTACAGCCATAACAATCTTTCAACTAACAATTTTCATGACATAAACTAAGAACAAGCAAGTGTGTATGTAACAAGTAGAACAATAACCTTCAACTTCACAATGCATCATTAAAAAGAAAGTGAAAACATCGCATACCTTGAGTTGTAGATGCAAGAACACTAAGAAAAACAAAAAGCTTCAAAAACCCCCAAAATTTTGGCACTTAGGGTTTCAAAATCGGGCAAGAAAACAAGGTTTTCTTCCAAATCTCTACCAAAAATCAGAAAGCTCGTGAAATTTTAGTCAAGTTAGACCTAAAATTCACCCGATTTGGCTAAGAATTGAGAAAGATATGAGGATTTGAAGGTTGGAAGAAGTGGGGTTCTTAGAAGATCTTGTGGGGAAGATGAAAGTGAAAGGAGATATGTGTGGGTCTGGATGGGGATTATGTAACAATCCTCAATAAAACCGACACCCTCATAATTTTTTCCGACACCCTAATATATTTTAAAATATCCCTAAATGTCTTTAATTATACCTCGTATGTGAAAACCGAGCCCGAAATACAATATAGCATTAAAAATAATTAAAAATCTGAATTTTTAAGTTGAGGTGGGCCGCGTAAACCCCACCTCAACCTCTACGCGGGCTGCTAGAGGCCCAAGATGTGGCGCAGCCCGGTGTGGCCACGTGGCCCAACACCCGGCAGGTCTAGTTGCTGACCCAGCCAAGCTATCGCGTTGACTAGAGTTGACGCGGGCCGCGTAAGGCCTTGCCTTGTTTTACGCGGGCCGTGAGAGAACCAGATTCAGCAATTATATAAAGGAGCCATCGGATTTCAGTCGAGAATCGTTCAAATTCGATTTCTTTCTCTCAATTCTGAAATAGTAGAAGTTATAGTCGGGTATTATACCCCCCTAAATAGAGAAGTTATGCTCCGTTGTAAGTATTATAACCCCTGGATACGTATTAGATACGCTGCCCGATTGATCTAGGGTTCCGTAACGGCTGTCGTGGTTCTGCCCGACGTAGTCGTTGGAATGCCATCTCGGGGAGGGTATTACTAATGTTAAAATGGTTTATTATACTAACGCGTGTGCATTTGTGTAAATTATAGATTGTCACCAGGAAACCCTTACGGAAAATCTAAGACAGCAATGTGAGTCGATCCACTTTTTGTAAACCTATTTCGTGAACTGTTTATACAAAACCTTAAATATTTTCCATGCGAATGACAGTTATTGAGTATTTGTAAGAATACAATTATCATGAGTATGTTGGGGTTTTGTATACAAAATTTGTTACTACATTGTGAGGAGTAACATGACCACAAGTCGGGTTCGACAGTACCATGGATGTTAATTGTTATAACTTGGAAACAAATGTAATTACGGGATCGCCCTCAATACTGTACACTGTGAATTAATTTTTATTTAAACTTGATTAAACTGGGATTCACTCACCAGTATTTCCCACTGACAAATGTTTTTAAAACGCGTTTCAGGTAACAAAATGTGAAAGCCAAATAGAAGCCAGCTGGACAGCACTGAAGGCTTGGAAAAGTGGCAATAAAGTTACCTAAAATAAAATAGATGTTTTTATTAAATAAAATATGATTTATTCCTATGAAAACGTGTGTACTATGAACTTGGGTTTTATCCCATTTGTTTAATATTATGAAAATGTGGTATTTTACTCTGATCAAATATTTCCTAACTACGGTTCTGATGAAAATTTCCGCTGCCAAATTAGACAATCACGCGATACCACCGAAACTGGCTCGCGGCCGCCCGTTCCCGGGGATCAGGGATCGGGGGTTGCGACAGAAGGTGGTATCAGAGCTAAGCCACTGATTCAGCCAAAGAAGTGTTCTGCTGACATCAAAAATTCAATCTGTTAGGAAATAAATTACGGAAATACGTGCATAATTGTATTTTATTGTTATGTGTTATTTGACTATTTGTTAGTTTACAGTATGAGCGACCAAGGACCATCTGACACGTATCGTCAATTGTCTGGTTCGCCTAGAAGCGAAGGCACCTCATCTTCTCAGTCTGCCCTCTCAGGGTACTCTGCTGATACAGAAGATGGAATCTTTGTATGTAAGGCTCAGTCCGAGGAGCCGTTTCCTCAGAAAAAGAGGGGATGGTTCAGTCGAGGGGCACACGAGCGTAGAAAGCGTATGAAAAAGTTACAAGACCAGAGAGCACTAGCAGCAGCCAAAAGAGAGACAGATGCCTATGCCCAGGATATGATAAATAGAGGTATAGCCAATATCCATATCCTAGCAACCATTGCAGCTGACCCTAACTTGGAACAAATAATAGCACCCCAACCACAACTACCAATCCCTGACGAACCCATGGAAATAGAAAATCCAGAAAATCAAGTAGAGATGCATGACTTCAATCCAGAAGAAATACCTAGGATACTAGCACCAAACCCCCTAGACCCAAATTACGACCCATGGTGGGACGACAATAGGGACTATGTGCAACGTTATCCGATACACGAAGACATGCCCATGCCAAACATAGGAGCCTACCCAGGTTTGGACCCTTTAGATCCCTATTACCATGATGAATACATTAGGGAGATTTTAGAAGATCCTTACCGATTTCAGGCACCTACACCCCCATATCAGGAACCCGCACCCCAGATTCCGAACCCAGTCCTAGAACCTGCACCCCCAATGAGTGCAGAAAACGTACAAGAACTTAGGACTTTTGGTGAGGAAATTCTAGAGAGTAGTGAACGAATGAGACAGGTGGGAGAGCGACTCGTCTGGAAGTACGACGTGCGCAATATGGATTTCTGGATGAATCCATATCCGTAGATGAGATGGTGGAAACGGTAATAGTAATAATATAATAATATAATAATATAATAATATAATAAAATAATAAAATGAAATATGTGCGTACGGATGCCTACTACTATTAGTGTAATTTCATTTCAGTCGGTATTGTAATTTTAATTTCAGTACTAGTGTGTAATAGATGCATAATAGATGAATAGAGTAAAGTCGCAATGATCGACGCTTTTGACCAAAATGCGTATCATGTGATTGACTATATTAAATATTATTTTGTGATATTAATATGTGATAAATGTTTAAAATTCAGATGGCCGACGAAGGAAATCAAGATAACCTGAATAACGATAACCAGAGTAACATTAACTTGGTTAATGAGAATCCAAGCATCAATAACAATGGAAACCAAATGGATAATAGTGTCGTTCAACACATAGTGGCACAAGGAATTATAGATGCAATGCCATTTATTATTCAAACGATCCAAGAAGCGAATAATAAAAGTAAGCATAGTAGTAAGCGACCAATTGAACCAGAACACAACGTGAACAATGGACCCGTACTTCAAGCGCCCATTCCCAAAAGAAGAAGAACCATGCCTTATGGTTGTTCTTACAAGGAATTCTGGTCCTGCATACCAATAGAATTCTCGGGCAATGAAGGACCCATTGCAGCCCTACGCTGGATAGAAAAGACTGAGGCTGTTTTAAAAATAAGCAAGTGTGCTGAAGAAGATAAGATAATGTTTGCTTCTAATTTATTTAAGAACTCAGCCTTAGAATGGTGGAATACTATCCTCCAGTCCCGAGGAAGTGATAGGGTATACAACATGGAATGGGAAGAATTTAAGAATATGGCAGAAAGGAAATTCTGCCCTCCCAATGAAAAGGAACAGATAGCAAATAAGTTTCTGAATTTAAGAATGACTGGGGTAGATAGTAAGGGCTATACTACCACATTCTTTGAATATGCTAGAATACTACCAACCCTTGCATCACCTGAACTGGTATTAATCTCCCGTTATATCTAGGGATTAATTGGAGAGATTAGATATGTAGTCAAGGCAGCTAGACCTCAAACTATAGAAGAAGCTGTAGAACTAGCAAATACCTTGACAGATGAGTTAATCCGTACTAGAGAAGAAGACCAGAGGAGAAACCTAACCCAAAGGCTTACCCAAGAATTCCGTTCTGGGAATTACAACCGTAGGAATATAGGTTCTACCTCTGCACCATTCTGCAAGGTCTGCAAGAAAAAGCATTCGGGAAAATGCTCCACTCTTTGCAATTTCTGCAAGATGCCCGGACACAAGGAAGAAGATTGCAGGAGAAAACCTAGTAATGGACTATGCTACAACTGTGGAGAAAAAGGCCATATCAAGCCGAATTATCCGAAATTAGTTCCAGCTGTGAACAACAGGAACACTAAAAATGCTAGAGCATTCGTTCTGACCGCAGATGAAGCCAAGATGATTCCAGACGTGATTGCTGGTACGTTTTTAGTTAATGATGTTTTTGCTAAAGTAATATTTGACTCTGGTGCAAACCAAAGTTTTATTAATACATCATTTTGCAAACTCCTTAATCAGTCATTAACTAAACTACCACAAGAATGTCTAGTAGAGACAGCTAATGGAGAAACTGTTAGGATTTCTGAAATCTTGCAGGGAGCAAGAATAGAATTTTTAAACCAGAAGTTTATGGCAAACCTTTATCCTATGAATCTGGCAGGATTTGATGTCGTTTTAGGAATGGATTGGTTAATAGCCAACAAAGCCAGTATTTTATGTGATCAAAAGTCAATCCAAGTAAATTCACCAAAGGGTGAAAAGATCACAATTAAAGGTGATAAGCCGTCTAGATCCACGAAATTCATCTCTGTGATGAAAACTGCAAGTTATATAAGAAAAGGATCTATAGTGTATTTGATTTCTATAATCACTAACACTAAAGGAAAAGAACTAAAAGACATTCCAGTAGTGTCTCAGTTTTCAGATATATTTCCAGAAGAATTGCCAGGACTACCACCTGACAGAGAAGTTGAATTCAGAATCCATCTATTGCCAGGCACAGCACCAATTGCCAAAGCACCTTACCGTTTGGCACCTGCCGAAATGCAGGAACTGAAGAAACAATTAGATGAATTGCTGGAAAAAGGATTCATACAACCAAGCTCATCGCCATGGGGATCACCAATATTATTCGTTAAAAAGAAGGACGGATCAATGCGTGTGTGCATTGATTACCGTGAATTGAACAAGGTCACAATTAAGAATCGGTACCCATTATCGAGAATCGATGATCTGTTCGATCAGCTGCAAGGAGCTCGATTTTTCTCTAAAATCGATTTAAGATCAGGCTATCATCAATTAAAGGTACAGGAAGAGGATATTCCTAAGACCGCCTTCAGAACAAGGTATGGTCATTATGAATTTACTGTCATGCCATTTGGTTTAACCAATGCCTCAGCCGCATTTATGGACATGATGAACCGAATATGTAAGCTATATTTGGATAAATTCATAATTTTTTTTATAGATGATATTCTAATTTACTCTAAGAGTAAAGAAGATCATGCAAAGCATTTGCACGCACTTTTAAGTCTATTAAGAAAGGAAAAGCTTTATGCTAAGTTTTCAAAGTGCGATTTTTGGTTAGAGCAAGTACAATTTCTTGGACACTTAGTCAATCATAAAGGAATTCATGTAGACCCAACAAAGATCGAGGCAATAACTAAATGGAAAAACCCTGAGTCACCAACCGAGGTTAGAAGTTTCTTAGGATTGGCCGGTTATTATAGAAGATTTATTCAAAAAATTTCTACAATAGCCATTCCTTTAACTAAGTTAACCTGTAAATCCATTAAGTTTGAATGGGGACCAAAGCAAGAAGAAGCATTTAAAATTCTTAAGCAAAGATTAACCCATGCACCCATATTAGCGTTACCAGAAGGAACTGAAGACTTTGTAGTCTATTATGACGCTTCTAAGATAGGTTATGGATGTGTGTTGATGCAACGTCAAAAGGTTATAGCTTACGCATCTAGACAACTTATGAATCATGAAGAGAATTATTCAACCCATGATCTAGAATTAGGAGCTATAATTTTTGCCCTTAAGATTTGGAGACATTACCTTTATGCTAGTAAGTTTACCATATTCACTGATCATAAGAGTTTAAGGCATGTTTTCGGGCAAAAGGAGTTGAATATGAGACAAAGACACTAGATGGAGATGCTTAGTGATTATGATTGCGATATCCAGTATCATGAAGGAAAGGCAAATGTAGTGGCAGATGCTTTAAGCCGAAAGTATCATGATAAGCCAAAAAGGGTACGTTCTCTTAAATTAAATCTGCAAGTAGATTTAAATGATCAGATAAGAGAAGCACAAGAATCAGTAATCAAGGACGATACTGAAAAACTAAAAGGTATGATAAAGGAATTAGAACAAGGAACAGATGGAATTTGGAGATTCCATGAAAAGAGAATGTGGATACCTAAATTAGGAAACTTACGTCATTGTATATTAGAAGAAGCCCATAAGTCTAAGTATACGATGCATCCTGGAAGTGATAAAATGTATCAAGATTTAAGGAAGAATTTCTGGTGGATAGGAATGAAAAAGGACATAGCAACCTATGTTTCTAAATGTTTAACCTGTTCACAAGTAAAAGCTGAACATCAGAAACCCTCAGGTCTGTTGCAGCAATTAGAAATGCCAGTGTGGAAATGGGAATTGATAACAATGGATTTTGTTACCAAATTACCTAAAACAAGGAAAGGTAATGATACAATCTGGGTGATTGTAGATAGGCTAACCAAGCCAGCTCATTTCTTACCAATGAAAAAAACTTTCAGTATGGAACAGCTAGCTAAATTATATGTAAATGAAATAGTTTCGTTACATGGAATACCTTTATCAATTATTTCTGATAGAGATAGTCGCTTTACTTCTCATTTTTGGTCAAGTTTCCAAAAGGCAATGGGAAGCAAGTTAAATCTAAGCACAGCTTATCATCCTCAAACGGACGGACAAAGCGAAAGGACAATTCAGACAATGGAAGACATGCTTAGAGCTTGTATAATTGATTTCGGAGGTAATTGGGACGATCACTTACCTTTAATAGAATTTTCTTATAATAATAGTTATCACATAAGTATCAATGCTGCACCATTCGAAGCACTTTATGGACGAAAGTGCCGAACCCCAGTCTGTTGGGCAGAAATTGGGGAAAAGCAACTATCTGGACCTGAGATAGTGCAAGAAACGACTGACAAGATCATTCAAGTCAAAGAACGACTGAAAGCAGCACGTGATCGACAGAAAAGTTATGCTGATAACCGACGCAACCCATTGGAATTTCAAGTAGGAGATAAACTATTGTTGAAAGTCTCTCCTTGGAAAGGAGTAGTAAGATTCATCAAAAGAGGAAAGCTAAGTCCCAGGTATGTTGGACCTTTTGAGATTATTAGAAGAATAGGACCTGTAGCCTATCAGCTACAACTGCCAGAGGAAATGGCAGGAATACATGATGTATTTCATGTATCTAATCTCAAAAAGTGTTTAGCTGATGAATCACTAGCAGTGCCTCTTAAGGATATAGAGGTAAATGAACAACTCAAGTTTGTAGAAAGGCCTCTACAAATTGAAGATAGGAAGGTCAAGAACCTCAAACACAAGAGATTAGTTCTGGTCAAAGTGAAGTGGGACTCCAAAAGAGGACCGGAGTACACATGGGAGCTTGAATCTGAAATACAAATGAAATATCCACACTTGTTCGAGTAGATCTCGAGGACGAGCTCTAAAACAAGGTGGGGAGGATGTAACAATCCTCAATAAAACCGACACCCTCATAATTTTCCGACACCCTAATATATTTTAAAATATCCATATATGTCTTTAATTATACCCCGTATGTGAGAACCGAGCCCGAAATACAATATAGCATTAAAAATAATTAAAAATATGAATTTTTAAGTTAAGGCGGGCCGCGTAAACCCCACCTCAACCACTACGCGGGCCGCTAGAGGCCCAAGATGTGGCGCAGCCCGGTGTGGCCACGTGGCCCAACACCCGGCAGGTCTAGTTGCTGACCCAGCCAAGCTATCGCGTTGACTAGAGTTGACGCGGGCCGCGTAAGGCCTTGCCTTGTTTTACGCGGGCCGCGAGAGAACCAGACTCAGCAACTATATAAAGGAGCCATCGGATTTCAGTCGAGAATCGTTCAAATTCGATTTCTTTCTCTCAATTCTGAAATAGTAGAAGTTATAGTCGGGTATTATACCCCCCTAAATAGCGAAGTTCTGCTCCGTTGTAAGTATTATAACCCCTGGATACGTATTAGATATGCTGCCCGATTGATCTAGGGTTCCGTAACGGCTGTCGTGGTTCTGCCCGACGTAGTCGTTGGAATGCCGTCTCGGGGAGGGTATTACTAATGTTAAAATGGGTTATTATACTAACGCTTGTGCATTTGTGTAAATTATAGATTGTCAGCAGGAAATCCTTACAGAAAATCTAAGACAACAATGTGAGTTGATCCACTTTTTGTAAACCTATTTCGTGAACTGTTTATACAAAACCTTAAATATTTTCCATGCGAATGACAGTTATTGAGTATTTGTAAGAATACAATTATCATGAGTATGTTGGGGTTTTGTATACAAAATTTGTTACTACATTGTGAGGAGTAACATGACCACAAGTCGGGTTTGACAGTACCATAGATGTTAATTGTTATAACTTGGAAACAAATGTAATTGCGGGATCGCCCTCAATACTGTACACTGTGAATTAATTTTTATTTAAACTTGATTAAACTGGGATTCACTCACCAGTATTTCCCATTGACAAATGTTTTTAAAACGCATTTCAGGTAACAAAATGTGAAAGCCAAATAGAAGCCAGCTGGACAGCACTGAAGGCTTGGAAAAGTGGCAATAAAGTTACCTAAAATAAAATATATGTTTTTATTAAATAAAATATGATTTATTCCTATGAAAACGTGTGTACTATGAACTTGGGTTTTATCCCATTTGTTTAATATTATGAAAATGTGGTATTTTACTCTGATCAAATATTTCCTAACTACGGTCCTAATGAAAATTTCCGCTGCCAAATTAGACAATCACGCGATACCACCGAAACTGGCTCGCGGCCGCCCGTTCCGGGGGATCAGCGATCGGGGGTTGCGACAGATTATAGGTAGAAAATGAGTCGATGGGGTTTAGTTCACGTGACTTATCATATTTTTTTTATATGTACTGTTACCTGCTGCTGGCCAAAAACACCCACCGTAAGACAGTAGCAAACGGGTGTAAAGAAACAATTATCCCCAGGCTACCGTAAATTACGGTGCCTACCATAATTTACGGTAGGCTCTGGGGATCCACACTTCTCCCAAAAATTTGTTTTTTAGTTTTTTTTTTTTCATTTTTCTAATTTTTATGTTTTTTATATTTTTTTCAAAAACATGGAAATTACCCTACCCCCTCGAAAAATCCGTGTTGTCCTTAACACTATGTTAGAGTCATTCATACGAACGTCCCCACACTTGTTTCGAACACAAATTTCAAGCGGATACGGTAATCATGCAAAACAAACAAACAAAAACAAACTAAACTACATATGTACAAATACCAAACCTGGGCCTCTTATAGTTGTTCCTCATCCACCGGGCGTAGGATGTAGCCCACCTTGTCAAGCTCCAAATTATTGATGTCGTTTCCTTCCAGGTATGGCTTTAACAGATGTCCATTCACCGTTTGTTTCTTGTGAACATCTTGGATATCAACGTCACCAAATCTACCGACTCGCCTAATGACATATGGGCCCATCCATTTGCTTTTTAACTTGCCCGCGAATACTTCCTACCTCGAATTATACAACCAAACTTTCTGGGCCATTTCAAAGTTCCGCTTCTTGATTTTCGCGTGATGAACCTTTTTAAGCTTATCCTTGTACGTCGATGCACACTCATAGGCTTTGTCTCGTATCTCCTCTATTTCACTTAATTGCAACTTCCGCATCTTTCCCGCTTCATCGTAATCCGCGTTCACCGTTTTGATTGCCCAATGCGCCCGATGAGCTAACTCCATTGGTAAGTGACATCCCTTCCCATACATCATCCAGTAGGGAGTTGTACCAATTGGAGTTTTGTAGGTCGTCCGATATGCCCACAATGCATCGTCTAGTTTGCTTGACCAATCTTTCCTATCCGTTCGAACCGTCTTCATGAGAATTTCTTTGATTTGACGGTTGGACACTTTGACTTGTCCACTTGTTTGCGGATGGTACGGTGTGCCGATCCGGTGGTTCACATTGTACCGCTTCAATAATTTTTCAAAGTTAAAATTCTTAAAATGCGACCCACCATCACTAATAATCACTCTTGGAATACCGAAATGAGCAAAGATGTTGGATTGAACGAATTTGCAACCAACCGAATGATCATTTGTTCTTGTAGGAATGGCTTCAATCCATTTCGAGACATAATCCACCGCTACTAAGATATACAAAAACCCATTCGAATTCGGGAAGGGACCCATAAAGTCTATGCCCCACACATCGAATATTTCAACCACCAAAATCGGTTGCAAAGGCATCTCGTCCCTCTTTGAAATACTTTCCATCTTTTGGCAGTTTACACAATTCCTAGTAAACTCACATGCATCCTTAAAAATTGTGGGCCAATAAAATCCACATGTAAACACCCGGTAGCCCGTTTTATGGCCACTAAAATGACCCCCACAAGCGGATGAATGGGTATGTGTCAAAATCTCTAACACTTCTGTCTCGGGCACACACCTCCGAATGACTTGATTGGGCCCAATCTTGAAAAGGTCCGGCTCAACCCAAATGTATTGCTTCACTTGGACCACGAATTGTTGCCTTCTTTTCTTGGTCCAATGACTTGGGATTGCACCCGTGGCTAGGTAATTAACATAATGGGCATGACACGGTGCAACGAAAGTAGACACGGCCAACAATTGCTAATCGGGAAACCGTTCGTTTATCTCACTCAAATCATCAACCCCTTCCACCGGAATTCGAGATAAGTGATCCGCCACTACGTTTTCACTTCCCTTTTTATCCCGAATTCTAAATCGAATTCTTGCAACAATAACACCCAATGGATCAAACGGGGCTTTGCATCTTTCTTCTCCATTAAATACCGAACCGCACTATGGTCCGAGTACACAATCACTTTGCTTCCCCATATGTAAGACCGGAACTTGTCCAAAGCATACACCACCGCTAATAATTCATTTTCGGTTGTAGTGTAATTCAGTTGCGCTTCGGACAATGTCTTGCTTGCATAGTAAATTACCACCGGCTTTTTATCGATTCGTTGACCCAAAACCGCACCAATTGTTGTGTCGCTTGCGTCACACATGATCTCAAATGGCTTTGACCAATCCGGTGGTTTCAAGATGGGAGCTTTTACCAAGTGTTCCTTCAAAATATTAAAAGCTTGCAAACATTCATTAGTAAAGTCAAAGGGAACATCTTTTAATAACAAATTGCATAAAGGTTTAGTAATGACACTAAAACCTTTAATGAAACATCGATAAAAACCCGCGTGTCCCAAAAATGACCTTACCCCTTTCACATTTTTCAGTGGAGGCAAAGATGATATTACCCGTATTTTTGCCTTATCCACCTACATTCCCCTCTCTAAAATAACATGGCCTAACGCAATACCCTCTTGCACCATGAAATGACTTTTCTCCCAACTAAGCACCAAATTTTTCTCAACACATCTTTTTAAAACTTTTTGCAACTCGTCGAGACAAGATTCAAAACTAGTGCCAAAAATGGAAAAGTCATCCATAAATACCTCAAGCGACTCTCCAACCATGTCCGAGAAAATACTCATCATACATCGTTGGAAAGTTGCCGGTGCATTACACAAGCCAAATGGCATTCGCCTAAAGGCAAAAGTGCCATATGGACAAGTGAAGGTGGTCTTGTGTTGGTCATCCGGGTGAATTGCAATTTGATTGTAACCCGAGTAACCATCTAAAAAGTAGTAATATTTTTGACCCGATAATTTTTCAATTATTTGGTCAATAAAAGGTAGTGGGAAATGGTCCTTAGAAGTGGCGGCATTCAATTTTCGATAATCAATACAAACACGCCACCCGGTGACCGGTCGGGTGGTGATTTGTTCACCATTTTCATCTTTAAAAACTTGAATGCCGGCCTTCTTAGGCACTACTTGGGTAGGAATTACCCAAGCACTATCCGAGATAGGATAGATAATTCCCGCGTCTAACCACTTAATTACCTCCTTTTTTACCACTTCCCGTAGATTCGGGTTCAATCTCCTTTGTGCTTCTCATGTTGGTTTTGCATCTTCAGTGGTGATGATTTTGTGCATAACAATTGATGGACTAATTCCTTTCAAATCAGCAATCGTCCACCCAATGGCCCCTTTATTTGCCTTTAACACCTCCAACAAAGCTTGCGCTTGTGCCATCTCCAAATTAGAGGCAATAATGACCGGTAAAGTGTCATTATCCCCTAAGAATGCGTACTTCAAATGGCTTGGCAAGTCTTTCAACTCCAATTTCGGTGGTTCCTCCAAGGATGGTTTGGTACCCGAATTGATTTCCACCGGTAAGCTCTCAAACTGATGGGTCCATGGCGGTTGACCCTCCTTTAGCGCCATAGCATCTTGCTTCTCCTCTTCAACCCTCAATGCACAAGCATGTACCTGTTCAGAACAATCACACAAAAAAATATCCATACTATCTTCCTTATACTCATGCGGGTTGCATCCGTCGACTAAATCTGCCATAAAACACTCATCAAAACCAATAGAATTAGAATTGTTGGTAAACACATTCAATCTCATTTTCCTATTTCCGAATGTCATGTCGACCGTACCAAACCGACAATCGATCACGGCATGCGCGGTGCTCAAAAATGGTCGACCCAAAATAACATTTTGTTGTTGTTTCGGGTCCGCGGATGAGTAGTCTAATACTAAAAAGTCAACCGGATAATAAAACTCATCGATTTTCACTATAACATCTTGAACCATCCCCCAAGGTAGCTTATGAGACAAATCGGCTAAAACAACTGTTGTCTCCACCCTTGCTAATGGACCAAAATCATATTGGTCGTATAAGCCCCCCGGTAAAATGCTCACTCCGTCTCCAAGATCTAACAACGCCTTTGACATTTGAAAATTACCAACTTGAATGTTTATTAATGGCGTTCTCGGATCTTGGAACTTAGGAGGAAGCTCCCCATTAAGTACCGCACTAACTTGCCCGGTTAAGTCGACCTGCTTAGGCATCTTTTTCTTTTGGTGCCTCTTTTGTGTGCATAATTCTTTTAAAAATTTAGCGTAAGAGGGCACTTGCTTTATTGCATCAAGTAACGGGAGGTTAACTTTTACTTGTTTAAACATGTCCCACAACTCCTCTTTTTGGGGACCCCTTGTTGAAATAAAAAATTTTCTACCCGGATCAAGTAGAGCCGATGGAAACGGGACTTGACTCAGCTCCCCTTCATCTTTTTTATCTTTCAAAATTTCACCCAACCCCGGTTTTGTAACTTCTTTTTCAACATTAGTATCCTTAGAAACAATAGGTGGTGAAACTTCATCCTCATCACTTTCATTACCCGTGATATCCTCAACCACCCCATCAACTAAGCCCGGTGACAAGTTTGCTTTAAATTCTTTCCCACTTCTTAAAACACTAACATGATTGATATTAATATTACGTGATGAACTATGGGAAGGATTTACCTTGGTGTCGCTAGGAAGTTAACCTTTGTTTTTCTTCAACTCCGCCACCTCCGTTGCTAGTTGACCCATTTGAGTTAGTGTTTGAATGCTCTTGTCACGAACCTCATCCTTTTGCATCCGAACTTCATCAAGTTGATACCTCTTTTGCATATCTTGTTGCATTGCCCGAAGTATATCCATAACTTCATTCCCACTTGATGAAGTTTGACCCGAAGAACCACTTTGACCACCCGATTGTTGAAATTGCCCTTGGTAGCCAAAATTGTTTCCACCCCGATAATTACCTTGATTGTATTGTTGACGAGGTGCGAAATTACCTTGAGCTCCTTGGAAATTTGGGTTAGCTTGATTCGCCGGGTTCCCATAACGGAAGTTAGGATTATTTCTTAACCCGAGGTGGTATGTGTTCGAATTCATGTTAAAGTTTCACTTGCTATTCAACCACTCCTACTAAACAAACTTCCGTCGTGTGGCCTATTTCATTACAATTAGTGCACACGTTGTACACTTGATTCGTGGTTTGCACACCTCCATTCTCTACCCCATGAACTTGTGGCCTTGTAATAACATGCCTTGCCCGTCTCAAAGATTGAGCCTTCCTTTTTGAAGTAACCGCCATTTGCTCTAAAAATTGCCGATCATCATGCTTAAAATTTGTACCAAACGTACCGTTAGTGATTGACATTAAGTCACGAGCATCCTCTGAACTCAACCCCTCGTGAAACGCATTCAACAACTCCCAAAGTTGTATACCGTGATGAGGGCAATTTTTCAACATCATGTTGAACCTTTCGAAAGCCTCATGAAACATATCCCCCGGTTGTTGTTGTTGGAAGCTTCTCAAGCTTCTCCTTGCATCATTTGTCTTTCGGGACGTGTAGAAATCTTCTAAGAAAACTTGTTGCATGTCGGCCCATGTATAAATTGACGCGGAGGGCAAAGTGTGAAACCATCTTTTTGCTTTATCTTCCAAAGAAAATTGAAATAGAACTAACTTGACATCGTCCGACGAAAACCCTTGACCTCCAATAGTGTTGCATATGGAGTCATATGTCTCCAAATGAAAGTAAGGTTCTTCCGTTGCTAACCCCTTAAACTTTGGCAAACTTTGGAGTGTGGTTGTTCTAACCTCAAAAGTCCTTCCATCCGGGTGATGAGGAATCACTACCGGAGAAGGATTGTTAGTGATAACGGGTCGGAAATACGCTTTAATTCCCCGCACTACCTCCCGATGATGTCTACGCGGAGCACCCAATGGTACTCTTGGTTGACCCATTTGCCCTTGCATTGGCCCTTGAGGTGAAAATGGTGGTTGAAATTGATGTTGTTGCATTGGTGGTTGTTGCAACGGCCTTTGAAATTAGTGATGTTGATATTGCAGACGAACTTGTTGTAGAGGTGTTGGTCTTTGGATTTGTGGCCCATGTGGTCGAATTTGTTGTATCCCCGTTGGTGGCCTAACCATATCTTGAATTTGTTGCAATGGTTGACTTTGTTGACCCGCTCCTCCTTGAGGTCCCAAATTACCTCCATCACCCCCATAGTAAAATCCCTCTTCTTCGTATCCTCTAAAGTCTTCGTCATAACCATCATCATATCTTTCTCCTCCTATTCCCGAATATTACACAAATGGAAAAGATGAATAGTGAAAACCCGATTGGTTCGGTGGTCGGTATGTAGAAGTAGCATGGATGAGAGTTGAACTCGATGGTATTGGGTAAGTAGAGGATGATTGACCCGAAGCTGGAAAGAAATGTGAAAGTGGTGGAATTGTTGAAGCAGGGCTAAAGGATGATGTAGGTTCGACTTGGGTAGTAGTAGGTGATGTTGTGTTGGGTGGTGTAACGTCATGTGGTGGAGTAGGATTGGTAGTGGAATTTGGAATGAAGGTATTTGGTGAAGGTTGTGTTGACGAAGGTATGAAGGATGATGTAGGTTGACCCGTAGTGGCTGGTACTTGTGTTTCTTCCATTATGTTTCTAGGTGTAATGGGTGAAGTGGGTGAACCAATGATTTTGTTTTCTCGCACTAAAACTCGATTCAGCCGCAGAGTTCTTTCAATTTCCGGATCAAACGATAGTGGTGATGACTTGTGAGAGCCCCTAGTATGCATACACCTGAACTACCTACACACGAAACACAACCAGCGTAAACCCGAAAATAACAAACAAAAACTACTAAATTAACACATGTTGCGCACTACTCCCCGGCAATGGCGCCAAAATTTGACGTGTTGTCGTAGTCACACACAAATTTAATCCAATTACAACTAATAGATAGTAGCAAGTGGGTATCGAACACAGGGAGTTTGTGAAAAGTATGTTGAATATGTAGTTTTGCACTTAACTAAAATTAAACTAAAATTACAGAAATTAAAATTCAAGAGTTTGATTGTTGGTTTTAAGAACTAATTACTAAGCTAATTGCGAATCAAGATTGGTTATTAAACAAATTAAAAGAGAATGACCATCTTAGGTTTCCGGTTTCCATTAACAATTGTGTGAAAATCCAACTAGAAAGAGTCACATAGACATGACTCATGCATAAACGTTTGTTGTGATAAAAGGGAACTAAGTACTCGGATTAGATAAACGCGAGGTTGTTACCCGATGACCAATTAACCAATATCCAACCCTAACCCCTCCCGTGATATCTCGATTGTCAACGACACTAAGAACGTACGGTTTAGACTAAGATCAAAACATCAATTAACAATTTACAATCAAACATTCATGCACCATAATAAACATAGTAAACAACCAAGTTCATTATTCTAGAAATAAAGATAAACACACAAAAGTCATAAGGAAAACCTTCCACCTAAGATGATCACCGAAAGTTTAGCCGGACATTGTTTGGTGGATCATCATAAAATTAAGATTAAAGTTCATACGAATCAAAAGACAAACCGAAATGTTAGAAATTGTTCCCAAACACTATCCCCAACCAAAATTCGCCCTTGCAACTCTGAGAAACGTCTCCAATGATGAGATATCCCAAAAGACACTTGAAAACGGTATTAAAACAGGCAGTTACACTTTTTGCGTCAGGGTCTACCGTAAATTACGGTAGGTACCGTAATTTACGGTAGCTTTCAAGTTGTTACGCTGGGATGCTACTGGATTACGGTGGAAGAATCAGCATTTAGGGGCTACCGTAAATTACGGTAGCCACCATAATTTACGGTGGACCCCTGAAACATCTCCTTTGTTCTTCTTTTCAATCCTTGTGTAATCCGCTCCAATCCATTTCCCATCCAAAGCAGCGTTTTTCCTCGTTTTAAGCTCCAAACGCACCTGAAACATAAACAACGGTAGTTATCTAATTCAAGATAATTACATCATTAAACGGGGAATTAACTCGTCTTTTAACACACTTAAGGGTTGTCCCATGGACCACCCGTCAATACCGGAAAAAGGTCAATACTTCAAGTCCGAACCAAGATGAAGGAAGAGAGGAAACCTGATCCTCATCATCCTCCAGGAAACAGTCCGGACCCAAAGAAGAACCTAGAATAGTACCTGAAAAACTCACAACCTTTCCTTCTCCTACAACCTTCCCTTCCCCCTTGCTTGTAATCACCACCTCCTCCGTCTCCATTCTTTCCGTTTCATCCACCGGGAGATAGCCAGCAGAAAAAGTGGTTGACGGAGCGGTCCTAGCCCTTGCGGCTTCCTCCCTAGAAGACTTCCCTCCAGAAAGGTGTTCAGTAAGATCTATCAAAACATGGTCAGTAGAAAACGAAGGAGTCTTCTTTGTTTTCTTAATCATCTTCGGAAGGGGAAGGGGGCCCTTGGACTTAATATGAATGGTTTCAACTTTCCGTTTTCGATGAACCAACCCTTTAAACTCCGAACCGGACAAAGTACCTTTGCCTTTACCAACGGTTGCAGAAGATGGATATAACAGCTTCTGCTCTAAGTCCCGTATCTCCGGATCGCTGTCTTCGGTCACCTCCGGGGGATCCACCCTAACTTGAACACCCAAATACCCTGCCACCTCCGCTTTAGATTCCGGTCCGGAAGGAATGGCTGAAGAAGTTTTTGGGTCAGTTGGAAGCCTGATCTCTTGAGCGGCCGAGGCTACCTGCTTTATAAAAGGCTCTCCATTCGCGGCTACTTCATCAAAATCGAAGTCCAAAGTAGAAAAGTTGGGCACCTTTAATGCATCCCTGAGCGACATCTTGTCTCCTGCAAGTAAAAAGAAAGAAGACATAAGCAAAATACAAAGACTATGAGGTACCGAAGGGAAGAAAATAGGCCGAGTCACTTACTTTCACCACTCTTGCGGATCACCGGCCATTCCCTGTCCCCTCGGTCCCAAAAATGGCACACCCGGCCTAAAAGTAATATATGCTCGGGAAGGGGACGGATAGGGCTCCTGTTATTAATTAAGTCCCGGGCCAAGTTATGATTAAAAGCAAAGTTCTCTCCAAGATCAAAGTCCATGGACTGATCTTTGAACCTCCACACCATATCGGCCGGAAGATAAAGATCGCATAACCAGAAGAAATTATCTTTCCAGTTTTTCAAGCTGGACTTCTCATCTCCGGCGGGACTGGGGATACCCTTCCGGTAAGCACATTTAAGTCCGGTTTGTAACCCAAAGCCCTACATAAGACTTCAAAATGGTTAACCCGGCTGAGACCGAACTGGTTAACCTGACAAAGATGGACTCGGAAGAACTTAAGGACCTTCATCAAAAATTTCGTAAAAGGGACACGGTAATTGGCAAAATTACAGACATGTGTATAAAACAGAAATTTTCCAGAAAGAAAGGGGTATATCGGTTTATCCCGGGCCGGAAGCACCGGATTAAGGTCCAGAGGAATGTGAAATTCTCGAATGAATTTGTCAAATTGCTTCTACGTCAAAATACTAGAGCTTTCAGACAGATTTTCCTTTCCGGGGGCCATTGTAAACTAAAAAAGAGATGAGACGCACCCTAATGAAGAAGATGAAGACTGGTAAAGGATAATCACAGAGGAGATAAAAGGAAATAGAGAAGTGAAAAGTGAAAATGAAAGTAAAAACCGCCTTATATATAAGAGGGTAAGTCGGTTACAGCTGGCGCGTCCAATTAAAAGTCACATCACGCGCCGTTCACGGTTCCCAAGGCAGGAAACTATACGGATACATGACTGTGACTGACTGACGCATTTCGCTTACCTCACAGGCGCCATGTCAGCACCGAACGAGCAACTCAAACGTCATCCGTCACATACGCAGTAAATTTTACCAAGTCCAGATTCGAACTTGATAAACTGTGGGACTTGAAGATACATAGCCGGAGACGGACCTTTTCTCACAAGGGCCGGGCCGAACCATAAGAGACGCATATCCCAAAGCTCTGTCCCCCAATCGCCAACAGACGGACCATTAATAGGTGCGTCCAGCCGGATGACGTCATCGCAGTTGACCAGTATAAATACCCCCATCAAGTATAAACCAAGTACGATTTTCTGAACCTTTGTCCTACTTTCTCTCTCTACTTTCTCTCTCTATCAAATACTTATCTTTACGCCGAAGGTTGGTCGTAGAGGGGCCCCCCATCTCTCCAGCGAGCCTAACGGTTTGTTCACCTTACAGGTTCATATATTCAAGGTATCAACAAGATCTAACCGAGATTATAAGCCCTGGCCTTAATCCTTAGATCTTTAAAGACAAAACTCACTTTTTAGTAAATCCTTCACCTCCTTGTAAATTCATATCTAAGGCCATGGGGTATACTTTCACGCCCCTTAACTACACGTAGGCGCTACATCATCCACTTGACCATCTTTCACTTCACCTCATACCAAGGAATTGGTTTAACCCCATTAACGCCCTTAAATTAATTAAAATATATATATCTATCTATATATATATATATATATATATAGCATGTTGTGTGTGTGCAAATGTTCCTATGCTTGATTCCCTTACTCTCTCTCCTAGTTAACATTTTAACACGTGAAACTTTAATGTCCCTTAACACTCTTCAGGAGCGGTATAACAAGTGTTAACGGATGCCAAGTAGGATTAACACCTATGGGTGTTAAAGTATACCAGACGGCCTAATAATCAGGTGATCACTGTCCATACTTCATTCAATAATCATGATTTTTTCTAGTGGGATAATCCTTAAAGTTCTATAGATCCAATTAACTAGAATAAAGTTGGATTCCAATTGATATGGGATACACTCTCCCCTCCTTTATATACTTCTCCAACCCAAACCCTTTCGTCACCTAATTGCTTTCCTCTCACTTCTTCCTCCAAGAACAAGTTGTTTGTTCAGTCTCCTCTTAAATACTACTTCTTCAATTCGTGGGTTATCATTCTTTTAATTCATGAATAATTTTATCGTTAGATCTTTGTGGTCAAACTTCTCTTTTGCCAATCCAATTATGTTTTTTTGTGGTAGTTTTTCTTCTTTCTTTGTTGCCAAAATTAGGGTTTTCAACTTTCAAGGAAAAGTGTCATTGTTTACTGGTGCTGCATCATCAAGATTCACATGGCTACTTACCCTATTACTTGGGGAATGAGAATCTTGATGATGCTGCATTAGAAATCAATTGACTGTATGCCAATTCTATCTGCTGAATGGATCGTGATCAGGTTAGGATTCTGTGCAATCTCAGCTCTTCACTTAGAATCTGATGCGTACACATGAGTGTGTAGGAGTGTTTTGGCTTAATAAAAATTTTTTGTTGTTTTTATTTCCAGTTGAAAACATACATCTTGAACAAAAAAAAATGAATGTTCTAATATCTTTTGCGGTAGTACAAATGGACTTGTTTATGTTGACAGACCAATGAAAATAGATCTGTTTTGAAAGTGTCTTTGGCCTAACGTTTAGGGTTTTACAAACATGTCAATAAATTTTGAGATCTCTGTTTGAATTATTTTTAGAATGAGAAACCACACACAAGTGTGATTCATTGGTCTATAATAATCTATACTGACATGCGCGACAAGTGAGATTCCTAACTTTCACTTTGGTTCTCAAGAGCAATCTCAATTTAATGAAAAAGTAACTTTGTATGCCCTAATGAACTATTGACTTATTTTTATCACGGCCAGAAAGATTGTAAATTGTTTTTAAGCAACAAAGTTAGGGGCATATGAACTTACTTCTTTGTTAGGCTAAAGGGTGTGGTCATGACCACCATGACCCTCCACATAGGCGCCATGACCCTCCACTTAGCTCACTTCCCTGTTGGTTTATTTCTAGTTTTTTCAAGTTATTAATTTGAATTTCTGTTGAGGTTCTAGTTGTTTAAAAAGTCTGGGTAGTCAACACTAGACTATGTAACCACAAAGAAATCACAGCCACAGTCAAGGTTTAATTATCCATGTAGAACACATGAAGGTGCTTCACTACAACTATTTGTTTTAAACTTTACTATGTGATTCAAGGTGGAAGACTTTACATGTTTTGGGTTTCGTTAGATTCAGTCGCTTTGATGTTAATAAATGACTATGATGATGATGAGAGTTTGCCTGGGAAAAATGCACACACAACTAAATGAACCCTACAATATAAGTATATATATTCATATTCATATCATAAAATCATGGGTAAATTGAAATTTACGTCCTTTAAATTTCAGAAAAATTTCAAGCATTGTCCTTTAACTAACGAAATTACAGCGGATGTCCTTTATGTCCTAATTAGTTTAGAGAAGGTGTCCTTTCTCCCTAAAAAGATTACAAAAATAAAGGACATCCACGGTAAAGAAATTAAAACATAAAGGACACCGCCTGTAAAGAAATTAGAACATAGGGACACCCATTGTAATTTCGTTAGCTAAAGGACAACGCCTGAAATTTTGCTGAAACTAAAAGGACGTAAATGCAATTTACCCTAAAATCATCTTATACATGAACGATGATCCCATTGTTGTGAATGCAAGTTGCAATGCTATATGTGCAGGATGCGTTTCTGATATTGCAGCTTAGTTCAATTAGGAAAGAGCTTGAGTTATAAATTTAATTGATGAAAAGAAAAATAAATCTAATTCAATATAAGGTGCATATATAGTTAAAGATCTCCACCTGCATATACTGTCCATCTTAGATATATGCAATAGTTATGATGTTGCTTAAACTAACTGCTAACTTCAGCTCATGATTTTAGTATTTTAGGTGCCAATTGGGACCACCTTTTTCTGCTACAATATGAGTTATTATAGCATATAGGAACGTTTTAAACATGATGAGTGCCCAAAATACTGTGGGAGTGCAGGCATAGGACTCAAACAGTGGCGAAGGATAGTTGGTGACCGGGGGTGCACCCGTCCCCCAATGTTCCGGTTAGAAGTGTATAAGTTTCAATTTTTCATCCGGAAATTTTAAAATTATATAGGATCGCCAGCTCAATTATTTTTCCTAAATATTTATACACTTTGTATATAAATGATGGGTAGTTTGGTAAATATATTTGAACTCTTATTTGTTTAACCCTAGATTACCCACCACACAATAAACTAAATCACAACTGAATTAAAAAATCTTAAAGGTTGTCGTGCTGAGTTGTAGTTCTTTGTCCAGCTTCCATTTATCTCGTATCATTATATGTGTGTATATATATATTGATCTTTTGTTTGTTATAATTTAGTTTTCTCTATGTGAAAGAACGGGTCCTTTGAATGAATGAATTTTTTTAGTTTTGTTTGGAACTATTATTATTTGACCCAACTTGAATCGAATAGCCGACCCGACCCGAAACATAACGATAGGAAAAAAAAATTGGGTCCCGTCACTTTACACCCTCTTGAAACTTTTGATCAACCTCCGCCACTGGGCTCAAAGTTCAAGTGATAATTCAAATGGAACATCCAATAAATTAACGTACCGTGAAATATTATTGTGGGAAATATAGATGAAAATAAGCATGTATCTAGCTATGGTATATTTGATAGAGTTGTCCCAACTATTCATATTGTAGTTCAACAGAATAATGTAAATTTTATTCAAATTCAAATACATTGTTGCTAATTGTTACATGCTTATTTTTATCTATATTTCCACAAAATTTTATTCAAAATCGAGCTTTACAATTTTTCTGCCACATAAGTAACGCACGGGTTCACATATATAGTTGTAGTATAAACCATAAAGATCATGTGCTTATCGATTATGCTCTTAACTTTTACCTTCATATAGAGCAAAAGCCCCTGAAAGTTGAAAGTTTTTATCTTAGTATGGTGACTACATATCATTGAAAATTTCATAATCCATCATAAATGCATGTAAATTCTTATGGAAAATTTTGCCAAATTTCTTAAATATTGTATTAAGAGAACCATGTTGTTGCATTGCCATTTCTCGAAGAGTATTCCACCATGTTAGTGAGTAGTTCAGGTCAGACTTATTTTTGGGTTAAAACAAAATTAAAATATAAGGCCACTACAAGAACAGGGCACCTTTAGCGGCGACATGTGTCGCCGGTATTGACCGATTTTGTCGCCGCTATTGACTTTTAGCGGCGACACGTCGCCGGTAAAGCGTCGCCGGTATTGCTGGGACGGTATTGCTGGGACATTTGGCCTGTCGCCGCTAATAGTGTCGCCGCTAAAAGTGGATTTAAAGAGCATTAGCGGCGACAAGACAATAGGCATTAGCGGCGACAGCTGTCGCCGCTAAAAGTCGATCCGTGTGAAGCTTGAAAAGAGCTGATCTCTGCCCTTGATGAGAGTATGATCCAACGGTTTGGGCTCCTTCCTGCTTTCTCTCCCTTAAACAAACACACTCACCCACCAACACAATCACCAAACTCCATCATCATCTTCACAAATCACAACAACAACAACCTGCTACCACCACCGCCGGATCGCCACCACCGTGAAGCTACCACCACCCTGAAGCTCCACCCGCCACCGTTGGACCGCCATCATCAAGCTCCAACACCACCATTGGACCGGCTGCACCACCACCACCGTCAAGCTCGTTCAACCACCGTGGTCAATAGCGGCAACCAGGTCAATAGCGGCGACAACCAGGCCAATAGCGTCCCAGCAATACCGGCGACGCTTTACCGGCGACGTGTCGCCGCTAAAAGTCAATAGCGGCGACAAAATCGGTCAATACCGGCGACACACATGTCGCCGCGTTTTTTTTTTTTCTTTTAGAATACGATATCTTTTGTTCTACGTATTCATAGTCATACACTGATTTTACTGCTATTGTTTGCCAATGATTTGACAGCCTTTTTTCTAAAAAAAACTTCAGCTCTTCCTATAAACTATTTTATATCATGTAATTGAGCAAATAAAAATACGAGAAAAATATGTTGATAGAGTCACCGTAGCAGCCAATGAGGTGTTGATGGAGTGGTAGAGAGACTTGGTGTTCTAAGCAACTCACGTTCGATTCCTGTCCTCCCCATTATTTTCTGCGGCACCATGGTGATGATGGGAGACTAGGCGAATAGGTGGAGATCGCTAGTTCGATCCTTCAACTGAGCGGGTTTTACCTCACCGCACTGTCGTGCCTTCAGGCGAGTGTTCACGGGCTTCGGCCCTAGGTAAGGGTTTTCCCCGGTTCGGAGGCGAGTGTATCCCGATGTGATGAATTTTGTCAGTAGCTCATTTAAAGAATTCGTTGACCGTTTAAAAAAAAAGTCACCGTAGCAAACTACACATGTAATTTCCAGCAGCTCACCAATTATTTCACACGTTAAAGAGGTGAAGCTTTTATTCTAATTACATACCAAAAGCCTAAAAAAATGGGCCCTGTAAACTCTGAGGCCTGAGAACCTAAAATGATCGCTCTTTCGAATAGAGTAGGGTCGTCCATAATAATAAAAAGTGCTAGTCTTTACGCGCGGATTTTATATAAAATTATGAAGCATAACATAATTTTTTCTATATATATAAGATGGGTCGCATCAGGACCCCCACCATTGCTTTCACAAGGACAATCCAGCAATATATATCGACGATGCTGATCTACTTTTGCAGTAGCCACATGATGTTGAACACGATATATGAAACGCTTTTGGCCCTTGGTCCAGTGACTTATTTTCCATAGAAATGGAGAAATTAAATGGAAGTTATATAATATGTACGATGTGACTTTATTTCCCCTTTAAAGCTTTATCATTTCCTACTCAGCATTTCATTTTCACTGCCAAAAAGAAATGAAATAAGATGCTTTTTTTTTTTCGTTGTACCTGTTATTTTGGACCACAATAATGATGACCAACGTCTTCGTTTCTTATTGCTCATTACTATATATACATGGGTTTCCATATTTTATTTCTAATTCTGTCACAGTCTCACAGAGTTTTGACTTTGTTTATTGACAGTGCATACTTGAAACCAGGTAGTAATCTTGATTATGGATCCTATTTTTTAAACCAATATTTTAACATCTAAATACCACCTTTTTACAGTTTGCAAATATTTAAACTCACACAATTTTTATGAGGATCCTCGTTACCGATTTGTCTTTTTGGGATATACAAGTAGTCTATAGTTTTAGAAAGAATCAAGGAATCATGCACATCCACCAAAAGATAAACTTTTGTCCCACTAACGATTTACAAGGTAACGTTTATGAGACTTAAAAGTTGATAATTATTAGCTTTTTGTTTTTGGAAAGGACATGAGTGAAAATTTATTAATCAAAATTATTATTGGAATGACAATAGTCCTAGATCAATAGTTTTGGGAGAAGACACTCCATGACCTTCCAATGTGGAGGTCATGGATTGAAGTCTAGATCAGGGGTTTTATCAAAGTAGGCTTTCGGACAGTGAGTTTTCCATGGAAAGATGGGCAGGCCTGGTCACCAACGTTGTCTGTGTTCACAAGGTGTGGGTGACTTTTCGTCGATAAGTTTGCCCTGGTGGCCGGGCTTTTATGGTATTCGTTAGCCGTTAAAAAATTGATTTTGGAAAGAGCGTGAGTGAAAATTTATTAATCAAAATAGTGTAGTTTAAAAATATTACTAAATATGAGTTTTACTTATTATAATTATTATTATTATTATTTTTATTTTTTTTTTACTTTTAACTAACATATAATACTTTTTTAATTATTTTTTATTCAATGAACCTTTTATACTTTTCTTTAACTTCAATTAACAAATTATAGGCATAATGATAATAGGGTCGGGTATCTCCGTCCTCCGATTCGTAAGTGAGTGTCATTCCTAATCCAACTCTCTGTAGGAGAATCTCTACTCACTGTTTCCCCTAATATCCTCTCTTTATCACATCATAGAGGTTTACAGGAGATCCCGGTTCTTTTATACTTGTTAACATCATTAACTAATGATAAAATTGCACAAATCAAGTTTTATGCTATATCTAAACTACACTTCATACCTTTCACTATGAAATTGGTCAAACCCAACCTTTATGTTCATGTTTTGCTACATTCTATAACCTTTACAACTAACGTCGTTCAAAAACTCAGTTAAGTTATCTCACATGCTTTGTATGTAAGGGTATTATGGTATTTTCCCATTTTATTAATGCAATTTATATATTTATTCGTGTATTACATAATTTTAAGAAAACCAAGGATGTATTGTCCATCTCCCATTGGTTCATTTTTCTTGTGGGGCCATCTTCAACATCTTCCATACACCTTCCATCACCACTCCGCAGTACCACCCCATCAACTGTTCTGGCTGATACCAAACACTTCCGGTGACCTTGTTTCGGTATTAAATGTTCAAATCAATACAAATAACGGGGTATAATGGCAATTCATTCCTATACATTTGTAACCGAACCCATTTATGGATGTCTAGAACTGTAACAAATCGAAATTGTCTGACAAATATATACACATATAAATATATATCATCTTCATTCTCTCTCTATCCCAAAACTACTTGCAGACCATTTTCCCATCTCAAAACCTTCAATTCTTGTTTAGTCAATCCCTAATTGCTCAATCTAAATGTGTAAATTAAACAAACAACATTAATTCATTCAATATTTCTGATTTGATTCCCCTTTTTCAGTTGTGATTCTTCAAACCTCTTTTTAATTTGTTTTTATGTTTCACCGCAAAACCCTTTCTCAAAGTTTCCTCACACATCAACTCTAATCTCTCAAAGAGGCTACCATCCAAATACTCCAACCATTCAATATCAAAGTTTCTGCTCTGATTGTAACAACCAGACTTTTCGGATCGTTACCTGTTCGCTTTCACTTCGATTTGTGATCACCCTGTATTCTGATATTCGATATAAATAAAGGGTTATGTTAAACTAAATACTTTTTCATCACACTGCACCGCTATACGCTTAAACGCTTATTATTCGCAACACTTACGCAACACAAATTACAGAGAATTATGATATTTAAATTGCCGAGTGTGTTTGTATGGTTATCACACGCCTCCGCCTACGCTTATCGCGACTAACACGCTAAATTGCAAACGTTGTTATTAGTAGTAGTAATGTTACGCTGTGTGTTCTTATATGCTTTACTTGTGTGTGCTTATTATGTGGATTGTTTACTCGCAAACGCTATCGCAACGCAAACTCAATGCTACTCGCACAACTCGATTTATCACTCTAAAACGCAACACAACTCGAAACTCGATGCTACGCTAAAATACTTAATGTACCAAAACTAACTAACGCAACAAAATGCATTAAACGAGCATCTTACAAGCGAAACGAGGAAAAGGTTGCACAGAAAAGCACCTTTGTTCGAAGCTATGCAGCTTCGTACGAAGGCACTTCCTTTGTACGAAGGCAGCCTGTTTGAACCAAGGCTCCCTGTGCGAACCCACCATCTCTATAAATACCCAAGCCGGCAAGCCCCTCCTCATTCATTCTCACTTGCTGATTTTGAGCCGAAACTCTGCCGAATTGCTGTCCGACCATTTTCAAGTAAGATTTAACAGTTTTCTTCAATTATACAACGTTTTCCACTTCGATTTTCACAAGAATCACTACATTTTCATCTAAATTCTTATGTTTTCACTTAAAAACATTCATCTTTTCACTAAACTCTTTCTTTTCTTCATAAATTCTTGTTTTACACAAAACTCTTCTTCTTTTTCATCTAAACTCAGTCCTATTCAAGCAAATCTTCATCTTTTTCATCAAAATATTATTGTCTCACCTTTAATCTACACTTAACCGGGTGTATAGGGACTAGCTACGGCTTCCCAAGTTAGAAACCAGTTGATTTCACACTCACCAAGTGTTGGATCTAGATGAAACTCTTTAAAACCTTTTAAAACTTGATTTTTACACCCTAAACAGACCAAAAACAACATGTATTTCATTCACTGAATAGTGGAACGAGGTAAGGTCAAAACCATCTCGAATTGGACTCGGAAACACATCCGATTCAGGCGAAAACACAGCATCGAATGCCAAAAACAGCCACGTTTGTGAACTGGACTGTTCTGTGCGAAGCCAGCTTCGTACGAAGGCCCTAGTTTTACACAACACAGCCCAATTTCCATCCGTGACACTATCAAAGACCTCTCCGACTCTAAGCTCAATCAATAGCTTAAGGTTGGAGGGATGAACACTCGATTTTCCGTAGACGACGCGAAGACACCCGATTTTGGACAACGAAAGCAGCATGTGTACGAAGACCCACCTTCGTACGAAGGCACCAGCTTCGTATAAAGCTTTTGTTTCCCCACCGACACTTCAATTTCCTACCGTTTCAGCACTTTGGAGGACTTATGCTTTTGTTCTTGTACGTAGGCTAACCCGGCGCTCCCTTCAATCCATTGAGGATCGTGTTTCTTGATTAGTACACGTTCTGTGAGTATACTTGAACCCATTTTCATTTAACGCACTTATGGGTGTTACATACGTTATCTATCAAAACACAACACACAACGCAAACACTTTAAACGCTGATCGTTCCCGCATGCTATACGTGGTTTGTTGAATGCTTGTTACTATGCTTATACAGTGTTACACTAGACCACCTTTAGCAACGATAGTTCTATAGTTTGGACTCAGCACCTGTTGTGAACAGGGGTTGCTAAAGATCACATTGCTTTACTTCACGTGTTCGCTTCTGTGAACATGTGTCGCGCATACTCTACATCGCAGTCACGTGGTTAGGTTGTATCATTGTTGATAGTTACATGCTTCACCCGTTACGTGTTACATGTTGGTTATGCGTAACACTTTTTATACTATTATCTATGTAAACTTGTGTACTCACTTTTACTTTATGTATTGACTTTTATTTTAACGTATGTGACAGGTTGATTGGATGTTATGCTGCAAACAAGTTAAGAAGTCTAGAAACTCACCAAATAAAATCTGAGGTGTCGGAATGGAACTTGTTTTTGAGACTAAATATCTGTAGTGACTGTTTTGCTTTATTTGTTTAATAGTATGGGATATTAAACCTTATAAATATTGTCATTTAATAGTTGTTATGGATTCTCATGAACAATCTGTTTCGCTCAGTGCCACGCCCCGATGATTCCGCCGTCGGTTGGGGTGTGACAGATTGGTATCAGAGCCATAGCTATAGGGAATTAGGTCGAGTCGTGTAGAATTGACCTAGTCTATAGTCTAAGCACCAACAGACCAGCTTCGTACGAACCCAGTAGGGGCTTCGTACGAACCCACATGTTTCTAAACTCTCGTTCGAACCTGCTATGTCGCACCTTAGTATTAACCCACTCGTTACAGCTTAGTACGAAGGCACCTTCCCTAAGGTGGAAAATCTATTTTTCCCTAGTTTGTAGTAACGAAATAGCAATACATTAGTGACGTAAAAAAGTGACGAAAGAAATACGTTGGTGGTCCATTAAAAATAAAGTATATTTAATTTTAGAGCTTGATGAATTGAGGACGATCGACACAACTTTTCAACGGTGTAGTAAATCCTTAATAAATATATGTTTTCAAACATCTCAAGTGTTTTAATGTATGTCATTGAAAATAAAATAAAAGTAAAAATCATCGAAATTAAGCCATATTTTTCAACATTTTTTAACCGAAAAGGATCAATTATTTTACATATTCTGAAAAGTTCGTTATAGATATGTTAGAATTGGGTTTTTACAGCATATGTTGACCCTATTCTATAATCATAGAATCCTATCTTTCAAAAAAAAATGCGTTAGAAAGTTAAATAAATTTACGAATAAATTGCAAAAAACAATAACTCTAAAAAGGGGAAAAAACTAATATCCTGGTGCAGAATTTCGATGTATTTTTTTTAGGAAAGGTGTGTGATCCCATACAAGAGAAGAAAAGCATGTGAAGGATAGGAGGAGCGGTGGCATTTTTTCATAAAGATGAGGTTTAAACAATTGAAAAACAAATAGAGAAACGGTATTATGGTCTTTTCTCACTTGAACTTATTTCTTCTTTAATTTCAAACGTCTATAATTTTTTTCATACGTTAATATTTTATTAAAAAAATTACATTATATTTACGAGCATTTCATTATCTTTAATTCGAGCAGGCTATTGTTATAATTTGCTTAAAAAATACAGAATTTTGAATGCCCATTACGTGATTACGTTATTTTGAATATCCAGTATGTGACTACGTGATTTGAATACTCATTACATGATTACGTGTTTTCATTATAGTATTTTATGCGAAACCTCACTAAGTTATTACATAATTACGTAACAATAGTTGACTATGTATTATTATGTGATTACATGATTTTGAATACACATTTCGTGATTACGAGATTTCATTATAGTATTTATGTGAAACCCTACTAAGTGATTACGTAATTACGTAAAAACAAAACATGCAATGCATAACATTTAATATGGAATACCTGATATTTCATGTCTAATCACATATTAAGGATAAATAATATACAAAACATTAGCTAAATCAACCTATAATAACCATATAATGTTGTATATTAGATATTTAATCATGTAATAAAGCATAAGACAATCAAGTTCTTATTATGGAATGTGTATTCATGTAATAAGCATAATTTGTAATAACATTAGTTATAACAAATCATATTGAATGTGTAATCACGTAACAAAATTATATTGAATGTGTAATCACATAATGATTTGTATTGAATGTTGAAGGGGTATTCAAAATCTCATAGCATGTACTAGTTATTCAAAATTACGTAATCACGTAATAAGCATTCAAAATCCTGTAAAAAAATTAAGAAAAGTATACCAATACACTATTCAAATTAAAGAGAATGAAATGCTCATTAATCAATTGTATTTTTAAAAAATATATATATTAACCTATGAAAAAGTTATAGCCGTTTGTAAATCAATGGGGAAACTAGCACTTGAGAAAAACACTAAATTACTCTTCCTTCCAATGACACTTTTCACTCACTCTTTCTCGCGTATACTTCGTACATGAATTATATCTTGTACATGATCCAAGCATGTGAGAAAAGATTCTTTGTGATTTTCTTCTCAACTAATACACAACATGTGTATACGTAAATACATACATATACACTTTCATAACACTACAAGGATATGAAGCTATGGTTAAAAGAATAATAAGGGCTACAACACATGACATCGTCATAACTAGGGGTGTGAATTTCTGACACGACCCGAAAATACGAGGCAACCTAACACGAAATTCGCGGGTTTAATTAGGTTTAGTCTAAACGGGTTCGGGTCAGTTTCATGTCGAACCCGCAAACCCGTTTGGGTTAACGGGTCGGGTTCGGGTCATCCCGGTCGGGTTAGCGGGTTGACCCGTACACATTTATACAATATTATACTTTTACAATATATTTTATGTTATAAATTAAATAGAGTGTGTATTTTATTCCATGATTATAACTTAAGAGAAATTAACATAGATTTTATAATTTAAATATGATATTATTATATACATTTGTGTTTTTAAGTAAACTGTAATTTTAATATATAAATTTCAGAAAAAAAAATTAAAAAATTTCGGGTTAAACGGGTCGTGTTCGGGTCAACCCATGAAACTTCGGGTCGTGTTCGGGTTAGCGGGTTGACCTATTTAACACATTTATACAATATTATATTTTTACAATATATTTTATGCTATAAATTAAATGGATTGTGTATTTTATTCCATGATTATAACTTAAAAAGAGAAATTAACATAGATTTTATAATTTAAATATGATATTATTATATACATTTGTGTTTTTAAGTAAATTGTAATTTTAATATAGAATTGCTACCCCTGTTTCTGTTGGGAAACCACATGCCGCATGTGGTATAGAGGTAATCATACTGAACTCCCTTTGTGATCGTCTCACCAACAATACGTCATGTCGTGATGTAGATGGCATAACCATGAAATTGACTGTGACAGTGCGCGAGTGTTCGCCATCTGAGAGTGTCACAGGGAAAGCGATTTGACCCAATGGGAATACAGCTTCATTGCAGAAACCAGTTAGGGGAAAATCTACTGGTTTCAAGCGTGCCTTATCCTCTGGGTCTAATTGCTTGAAACATTGATCATAAATTATGTCCATATAATCAGTACGGTAATGGCCGAAGATGCCAGTTATGATTACCGGACGTTCTTCTTGAGGACCTCCTGGAACGACGGGGAAGACTACTTGCTGCTCTCGCCAGTGCTGATTGTGGCTCTGTTTGTGCGGTCTTCGTGAAGGTCCTCCTTGTACCATACTTATCTGTTGCACCTTGGTTTCCTCGTGGTCGTTATCTTCCGGATTTTGTTTTATATATCTGAGTAGTTCCAGATATCCTTGGGTACTAGGTTGGATGTCCCACTGTCGTGCTGATTGTGGATCCAACGTTGTGATGCTGGATCTTCTCCTGACCACGTACCCTTTTTGATCATTGGATCTGTTATGCGGGACGGGGCAGCCGACCCATCGAACTCAGTAGTGGAGAGTATGTAGTTTTCGTATATAAAGTTTTGGGTATATACGTTTTCGACCCCTCAATTTTATAGAAATTTTTAGGTCCGGGGACTTTTGCCCCTGGTCAGAAATCTCAAGTTTCGCCACTGATTAGTTGTTGCTTTACTAACTGTTTGTTCATTTGTTTTTTGGAGTTGTTGTACAATATGTTCTTGCATTTGTTGTTGCCAATATTGTGGTGAGGTAGGGTATGTACTCTGGGTTGCCTTTCTAACAACATGACCAACGCCGCGTATATGCCCACGCCTTTCTCCTAAGGCTAAAGGGTGTGAGGATAATGGTTGAACATGATTTGACATCTAGGAGTATGAATGAAAGGCTATACCATCCCCTTGTCTAATCCACCATGGTTTGCATGGATTAAACCTTGGTTTGTTGGTAGAGATAACACATCTATGTTTTATATCATAAGATGATTATTTTGGTTTTCAATTGTAGAACAATGGCTACCATTTAAGATTTCCTTCTACAATTATAGGCTTAACTTTTGAGGATAAGCATAAGTAATTTTTCTATTAGTTGATTAATAAGAGGAATCCATAGATTTGTGATTATATAAGATTGAAATACAATATTTATGGTGCTTTAGCTGTTTGGAACCACATTCGCTGACGATGGAGATTTTGTCGTTCCACACGACCTCAAGGTGATGTTGCTTCCTTCATCAGGTCTCTCTCTAATTGTACGTGTGTTTGGATTTAGGCGTAATGTGCGTACGTATTTAATGAAATTTGGCGTTGTAGTTGATCAGAATGATGCATATATTGTTGTTATTTGAATTCGTTGATAAAAGAAACTGCAAATTAGTACTTTCAATATTGAAGATTTTAATTATGCTTGAATGATATTGTTTTTGTTTTAAAAATAGGCACTTCATTTACTTACCATCAATGTGGCAGGATGGAAATATGGGTCCAAACAGGTTAGGTCGTTTGGCTTGAAGCTATTGTCATGCCTAGAGATTACATGCAAAAAAAGGTCATGATTCTGTGATGCGATTATAATAACACTTTATAATGGAGAAGAAATCTTTATAATAATCATGATATAATAATATTGATTTTACTTTAGCAAAGTTTGAAGTTGGTTTTGTTAATCAATGGCCAATTTTATGTCCGTAGGTGAAGAAACACTGGTTCAACAGACCGGAATCAACTTGAACCAGGGGTTTAGTTCTGCATAAAAAGGGTGATTCCTCTCGTTTGATTCGGGGTTTGGCTAAGCTCCTTCTTCTAATAACTGCAAAATGAACAGTCGTTAGACTCGCCACGGGGAGAATGGGGGTTCTCACCGTGACCACCCTCCAGCGTGACAATAAGTACAGGTTTCGATGAAGAAGAAGAAGAAGTATTGAAAGTGAAGTGAATGTAACTTGAGAGATTGTACCTGAATTGCCTTATTTATAACCGAATTTTGGGCGGGAAAGTTTGTTGACGGAAGAGATAACAGAAAGTAATTTCTGTAAGCGGTTACTTCCTCACCGTTAATCATGACGTGATGTATAAGCACACGGATCGTGGGTATGATCAACGGCTGGGGAGACGCCACGTGGAAAGTGGACAAGTGTAGATCTTTCTTTAATTCCGTGCCATCGTCGTGATTTTGAGGGATGCTCAGGATGATGCCACGTGGTCATTCGGTTATAACTGAATGGCTGTGCACGATAGAGCCTTCTAGAAGGCTTACAGCTGTAATCCTATGTGGCTCTGCCTCATGCTAATTCTGTTGTGATAGAAAGGTCTTTTCTGTTTAAGTCTGGGTTGCAATTCGCGCGGAGGTATTTGTTAGGGTTTTATTCCCAATTATTCTGTCATGTGGAGTTGCGCGAGGATGTGTTTGTTAGCTCCCTCTTGGCGCGCGGATGTTGAAGATTTTCTTTCAAGTTCTCCTTTAGAACCAGTGCGTGGCAGCGCAAGGTTCTCTTAAAGAGGGCTTATTATGGTGAGGTTGTGGTATGGTCCAATATGCCTGCACAAGGTTTTTGGGACCATACCCCTTCAGTAGGCTTGATGTTCCCACAAATGAATGACAAGATTTGATTTTAGTTAAAAAATCTATTACTTTATAATTTTTTTTATCTTTATTAACTAAAAAAATTGAGAAATCTATGGGATAACATAGTCTTTTGCTTGTGTCATAAATAATTAATTGTATGGCTTCTACACAATAATGCAACTGATGACGTAATGTAGGCAATCAGATCTATCAGTTATATTTTAGCACACCGATTAGAAAGTTTTAATGGCATGGAAATGGTTTGTTCTTTAGCTTGCTATAACGAGTGGCGTTATTATAAAGAAGCGAAATGATACCAACTGGTTGACATGCATGCGACTATGTCTTCGATGGTCAACATTGTTAATAATGGATCTGTTGCGGCAGACACTCATGCAAATGTGACGGTATGACTAATGAACTACATTCTATGTGTTTTCTAAAGGCATGAGATTTTGTGTTATTTCTTCGTTATTTTATATAATAAAATTCTACATTTGTATCTTCTTAAGTGCAGCTGATGATCACGGATGTATGAAGAGCACTTTGGGTCTCGAAGGTTATTTAAATGAATGTTCATCAATGTGAAGCAATGGACTATTTTGATTGTCATGCTTGGCTTTTATTGGTTAGTGAAACTGGGTAATTAATCATGTGTTGTTGTAGTTGCATCAAACTTATTGTAAAACATAAGAATCAAGTCGTTAAAGTCTTTGAATGCGATTCTAAGTAGTCGTAGTTTGTTTCATTTGATTTAGCCCATCTCATTTAATTTATTAGTTTGGATGAGGATATGTGAAGAAGGTACCCAATTTTGAAGGCACTAATTTTTTTTTTTTTTGGTGTAGAAAGCGTGTTCTGCAGTAACTCGCGGAATTTTGCTAGCTGCAAAGAAAAGCAAAAAAGCAGCACTTTGTCGAATGGATATTGAACTGTGGTTACCAACTACAATCATGAGTGATCCACTTTTATATCGTCCAGCAGACGCAACAATCAAAGTGTCGCGCAACGCACGGCAACGAAGACCCCTAGTTCCTTTAGCTTCAACCCGGTCATGGCAAGACCCCTAACATCACATGCGCATCACATAAGAGCACGTAACATGCACATAGAAAATCCTCATAATGTACAACACAAAAACCTACACAAAACTTCATAAAATGGCTTTACTTTCAAAAGTAAATTGTAGCATGAATATTATCCCTAAACATCAAAAACATTTAAAAAGGCATCATGAACCCACCTCCACCTAATATTCGCTTCACAATAAACTAGAGAATCCTATATTTGAGCAAATACCTATTCCAGTACGAATAAACGTCTCCAAAACCCTTGAATCGTAAAAGATAATCTATAGAATATTCCGTAGTAAAATAATAACATGGATCCTAATATTTCCCATGCATATACACCATGCTTCAACAGAAATAACCATTCCATGCATTCCAACATTTCACCGCTCACAATATGATGTACCACTATTATACATGGACACATGCGTCAAACCATAACCACTTTGTTTAACCATGACCTATTTTGAATCTAGAACATAGCTGGGAATGATACCTAGAACGTGTTATGAGATTTTTTTACCGATCGAGCTTCAAAAACACACAAGGTGAAGAACTTCTTAACCTAGTTTCACCAACGTGACGAACTTCAAAACACGATCGAGCTTCAAAAACACACAACGTGAACCTAGAACATAGATGTGTGGCCCTTCTTAACCTTACTATTTTTCATTATTAAGTGTTGTTTTTGCAATTATGAAGTGATGTTTGATCATTATTTTCAGCCCTTTTAAAAAATGTCATTTAATAAAAAATATAGCAATATTATATACATATTAATGATTTATAAAAAAGGCTTGATTTTATATGTAATACTTTTTAGAAAAGATTATAAAGTATATAAAAGTTATGTTGTTTTAAAAAATGGTGAAACTAGTTGGAAAAAAGTCAAAATTGGAAAAGTTACTCATCATTTGTTCTTTACTAAAATACCGTTATTCTCATTAGACTATGGTGTATGAGACTTGGGTTGGGGTGTGGGTTGGGGGAAAACGCCCAAGCCACCACTTCAGGTGGGCTTGGGTTGGGGCGTGGCCCTTGGGGCTTGGGTTTCAAGCCGGGCGTGGGGCAGGGGAAGCAAGCTGACATGGCGGGCTGTGAATGGCCAATTCAAACTAGCCGTTGGGCATGTTTTAAAAAAAATTCCTTTATAAATACCTTACTATATTTAACATTTTTCTCACACAATATCAAACACATAAAACACAATCTTGCTATGAGTTCTTCAAGTTATATTGAATCGTCATCATCATCTGACGATAGTACGAAAATATTTCTACAAACAATCGCGACGGTGGTGAAAGCTATCGTGGAAGACGAAGACGATGAGGAAGAGACTCAACAACCTAAACGAATGAGAAGGTACATCGCGAGTGAACGGCACACTGCTAACAATTTGTTGGTAAGCGACTACTTCTCAGCGGAACCTAAATATGATGAAAAAATGTTTAGGCGTCGTTTTCGTATGAGTAGAAACTTATTTTTAAAGATATCTAGAGATCTTGATGAGAAGTATGTTTATTTCCAACAAAAACCCGATGTAACCGGGCAATTAGGATTTAGTACGTGGCAAAATGTCACGGCCGCACTTAGGCAGTTAGCGTACGGCTATAGTTCGGACATTATGGATGACTATTTAAAAATGTCTGCACGTGTAGCTAGAGAAAGTCTTCCCAACTTTTGTTCGTGTATTCTAGAACTTTATAGGAAAAGATATTTGAGAAAGCCCTCCTTCAGTGACATGCAACAAATATTGGAACATCATGCAGATTATCATGGGCTACCCAGGATGCTAGGTAGTTTAGATTGTATGAAATGGGCTTGGGAACTTTGTCCTACCCAATGGCAAGGCGCTCACACTAATGGATTTCACGGGATGCCAGCCATCATGCTTGAAGCGGTTGCGTCCCAAGATCTTTGGATATGGCATGTGTTCTTCGGTATGCCAGGTTCACATAATGATATTACCATCATAAACCACTCGCCCCTTTTCAATGATCGGGTAAATGGTATAGGACCCAAAAGAACTTTCTTTGTAAACAGGGTTGAGTACGTGTATGGGTACTACCTAGTTGATGGGATTTACCCAGAGTGGGGGTTTTCGTAAAATCGTTCACAAGACACGGTACCACAGATCCAAAGAGATTAAAGTTTAACAGGGTCCAGATGGCTGCACGTAAAGACGTCGAGCGAGCATTCGGTGTTTTGAAGAAAAGGTGGCGAATATTGGCAATGCCTTGTCGACTATGGGACAAGGATCAGATTAGAAACGTGATGCACGCATGTATCATTCTTCACAACATGATTTTGGAGGATGAAGGTAGAGCGTCGTTACCTACTATGATGACGATGACCCCCAACCAGGTAACGTAACAGACGAAGATAAAGCGGCAAATGAAATTTTGATAAAGTCAAGGGATATACATCACAACCTTCGATCTGATTTGGTGGATCATGTTTCAACGATTCCTGGGTTCGAAACCGACGAAGACGACGAAGAATGATAGTTTTTTATTTTGATAATTATTTTGTATGTTTATTTTAATAATTATTTTGTATGTTTATGTAGTTTTTAATGGTTATAAATATATATATATATATTAAAAAAAAGCTGATGTGGCTTGGCCACGCCAGCCAAGCCAAGCCACGCCCACCATACCCCATCCAAAGTGGGTTTGTGAATTGAGTTTTGAAATTACACGTGTCAACCCATGCCCCAAACCCCCGCCCCACCATGCCCCACGGTGTTAGGTATTAGAATTAGATTAGCTGAAGACTAATGATTTGTAATCAATTTTAGCCCTTAATCCTTCTAATCAATGCACATAACTTGTTCTCATGGTGGCATGGTATTTTGATCAAAACCATCCATGCCCATTAGAACATCCTTAT
Organism: Helianthus tuberosus; assembly: GCA_030545235.1. Lineage (NCBI taxonomy): Eukaryota > Viridiplantae > Streptophyta > Magnoliopsida > Asterales > Asteraceae > Helianthus > Helianthus tuberosus. Next base: position 160,039,072 of record CM060444.1, read on the forward strand.
TTTCATGCGATTTAGATTATTTTATATATGTGATACTTTTAGTCAATGTTATAGAAATCAGTCTAGGCGGCCGATTAATCGGCGCGTAGGCGGTAATTGGAGGTCCATCGTCTAAATTTTGCCAAATCGGCCATACTAGGCGGTAATGGTCAACATCGATCAAAGTCGTCAAAATCGGTCAAAAATCGCAAAAAATCGGACCTAGTCAGTCAAAAGGTCAGAATCGGATCATAGTGAGCCAATTTGTATCCAACTGCAATCGGAAGCTTGATTAAATTTGTATCATACTCGACTTCAGTTTGCTATAAGTTTTAATTTTAGTTGTGTGATATCCTGTTTTTGATTAATTGGTTTTTTTTACCAGTTATAGCTGTCCAAAATCAAATAACTGGACATATATAAGAGTAAACTTCTATTTTTGCTCAACGTGTTTTCATCGTTTTAACGGTTTTGGCTCAATCCTTTAAAAATAGTTATTTTACTCCCTGGTCTATGAAGCTTATCTCTATTTCACTCGCCCTCCTAACGCCATCCAATTCAACTGTTAAATCCTGGTCACATGCCCCTCACATGAGGGGCATTTTAGTCTTTTCCCATCCCAGATGTTAACCAGGATTTAATAGTTGAATTGGATGGCATTAGGGGCGGGGAATGAAATAGAGATAAGTTTCATAGATCAGGGAGTAAAATGACTATTTTTAAACAAAACCGTTAAAAGGACCAAACCATAGGGAGCAAAACAAAAGTTTACTCCATATAATAGTAATATATCAAGTTAAAACTTAAAACTCAAAAATTTTCAAATATCGGTCAATAGCGCCAATATTGACCGCTTAGTTCACTAGTATTAGTGTAGTTTGAATGATTTGTTACTTGGTGAACAAGGAAGGAACTTCTTTATCGCTTTGTGAATTTGATGAATACACTACATTTCCTGGCAAGTAATTAAGGCAGTAGTAGAGGTGCACAAATCGGTTTCTGGGCCAAAGCCTGTTCGGGTTTGCTCAACATCAGGTTTTGGCTCAAACCAGTTCGCTTTGATTGAAACCAGATTATTAGGGGTAAGTGAAACGGAGCAGTTCGGTTTGTAACCGTTTCGGTTTGGTTTTAATCGGTTCTGAGTTGTCACTCTATATTCATACATATGCACATTTCTAAAATATTAAAAAATGAGGCAGTATATGCTTTCAGTTGAAAAAGAGGGTGATTCTGTTACTTATGTTACACTTTGGGCTGGTTTTACTTTTCCAGATGGTATGGTTGTAATGGTTTTTTTTCTGTGTATTGTAGTATAGATTGGAGGGATATTCGATGGGTTCACCCGACCGTGTAAAAGGTTATGTGAAAAGGGATACAGACGATAGTTCAGGTACCAGAGACGATGAGATATCAGAAGCAGACGAGAGAAGAAAACGCAGGTCAGGAAAGTCAAAGCAATCCGGAAGCGCGGAGGAAACTAAAGGAGTGGAAAATAACAGAAGAAAGGAGAAAAACGAGAGTAGAAAGCGGTCAGGTGACACCAGAAAAACGGTTAACGAGGACGATGATTACGTGTCAAGAGCTAGGCATATGAAAAAGAAACAAGAAGAGGGTACGTTAGAGACGTTAGGCAACTGGTATCAGGATGGCGAGGGTGAGAACGGTAACAAACTTGATGGTGGAGAAAGAAGTGAAAGAAGAAAGTCAAATTCAAAGTTGATCGACCATGAGAGTTCTCAAAGCCGAAGTAAGGTTAAAGAGGAAAGATCGCATGATGTGGAGGTGCAGGAAAAGGATTCAAGAAAGGAAGGAAGAAATTCGAGAAAAAGATGGGATGACGTGGATGTTGTTAACAAGGTAGACGGAAATAATTACAGTCGGGAAAAAACCAATGAAATAAAACGTCGTGGTGAAGTTGATAAAGATCTTAAATACCATGCAAAGGATAAAAATCACGATAAAATTGAAGATACAGTTGAAAGCTGAGAAAGATCCTATAATGCCGATGAGGATGATAGTACATGGATGAGGGACAGGGGTAAAAAAGACATTGACCGCTCTACACGGTCTAGAACACCCGAGAGAAGTTCTAGGCGTCATCATGATGGTGAGTTGGATTCAGATAAAAGTAATAGCTACCGAAGGAAGGATACGGAAAAAAGATGGTTATAGAGAGAAAAGAAGGCAATCGAACTTTACTGATAAGGAAATAAAAGACGGTGATGCCCCTTATGACTACATGCGAGATTGGGAGTCACCATCGCAAAGACGTGGGCGTGATCAGGCCGACCCAGAAAGGCATACGGGTCGGACCAGTGGTAGAAAAGACGGGAACAGGACCTATGATGTGATAGAGATTGAAACTAAGCCTTATAATATTAAACCAGGACCAAATGATGAGTACAATATTTCAAGAAATGCTGATGATCAATCTGTTGAAGATTCAAAAGATCGATGTGGAGATGATAGAGGGCAATGCGGGAATGTGCCCAATCGACAATCCGATTCACACGGATACCAAAGTTCTCAGGGTGTTAAAGCTAACAACCGAATGGTGGGGAGAGGAGGAAGGGTATGGCCAACTGGGAGGGACGGTCAACAAGTCAACATGCAAGTCCCGATGTTGGGCTTGCCTTTTGGGCCACCTGGCAGATTGCAACCGCTTACTCCGACCATGTCACCGGGGCCCGGTCCCTCCTATGTCTCCAGCTGTCTTTATCCCACCGTTTTCTCCTCCGGTTGTTTGGCCCAGTGCTGGTATTCCACCTGGTGGACCATCAGGTCCTAGATTTCCGCCAAATATAGGGACCCACAAAATCCCAATATGTATTTCAACCAACCGGGACTAGAGGTGCACAAAATAACCGGTTAATTAACCGTAACCGGTTATTAACCGAAACCGTAACCGGTTAATAACCGATTTAGGAATAACCGGTCCAGCCGGTTATTTAACCGTAGGTTAGTAACCGGTTACAAGTTTTTAGTATAATAACCGGTTATTAACCGGTTTTTTTAAACCGGTTTTTTAACCGATAGACTGGTTAACCGAAAAAATAACCGAAAAATTCAAAAAAAAGGCTAAAAAACCGGTTTTTAACCGAAAATAACCGGTTAATTAACCGAACTGGTTAAAGTAATTAACCGGACCAGTTAAAAAAATAACCGGTTAAAGTAATAATCGGTTAAAGCATTAACCGGTTAAAGTCAAAAAGTCAAATTAACCGGTATAACCGGTATAACCGGTTAACCGATCCGGTTATTAAAATTAACCGGTTTGTGCACCTCTAACCGGGACCCGTAAGAGGAATAATGCCTCCAAACATGCCAGCTCCCGGTTTCAATGCACTAGGACCACCCATGGGACCCACCCCCCGGGTCCCTCCGAGAAACAATGGACCACCCGGTAAAGCTCCATCTAGAGGAGAACAAAACGATTATTCCCAAAATTTTGTCGACACCGGTATGCGACCCCAGAATTTTATTCGGGAATTAGAGCTCACTAGTGTTGTTGAAGACTATCCAAAGCTTCGGGAGCTTATACAAAAGAAGGATGAAATTGTTGCTAATTCCGCTTCTGCCCCTATGTATTACAAGTGTGATCTTTGTGAGCAAGTTTTATCACCCGAGTTTTTCTGGACCAAATTTGATGTTATTCTAGTGGACCCACCTTGGGAGGAATACGTTCATCGGGCTCCTGGTGTCGCTGACCATATGGAGTACTGGACGTTTGAGGAAATAATGAATCTCAAGATTGAGGTAGTATGCTGATTAATTGTCACTATTATTTTATTTACTTAAAGAGCACCAAATTTTTGAATGTTCATAAGTTTTTGTTTTGCATAAGGTACAATCTTTAATTTTTTTGTTTGTTTATATCTCTAGGCAATAGCTGACACACCATCCTTCGTTTTCCTCTGGGTTGGTGACGGAGTTGGCCTTGAGCAGGGACGACAATGCCTTAAGAAGGTATAAATGGTTTCAAAACAAAATTACATTTCAAACTTTTCAAAAACAGAAAAATAAATGGGTAAATTGCCAAAATTGTCCCTGAGTTAACGAAATTGCCAAAATCGTCCCTGAGTTAACGATTCATTTTAACTTAGTTAGTGATCTGGATGGAAATGGCAACAGTCCAGTTACAAAAAGTTCTTATTTTGGATGTAACAGGCTAAAGTACCCAAACCTCAGGGACGATTTTGGCAATTTACTCTTTTTTATATCACTAGGAGTCCTTTGGATTTATGATCTTTCAAATCGTTAATTCATTTTCTCTCATTATATTATCGTAGTGGGGATTCCGTAGGTGTGAAGATATATGTTGGGTGAAAACCAACAAAATCACTGCAACACCTGGATTGCGCCATGATTCACATACTTTGTTTCAACGCTCTAAGGTTGGCTGTTTACTTTATTTATGTTTATTTTTATTTTTATTTTTTTATTTACCTTATCAACATTAAAATTATATTATAAAATATTGATGCCAAGGCGCCAAGCTATTTATCTTTGTTAAGGAGCACTGTTTAATGGGCATAAAAGGAACTGTTAGGCGCAGACTGATGGTCACATAATTCATGCCAACATCGATACAGACGTAATTATTGCTGAGGAGCCTCCATACGGTCAGTATTTATTAATGTTTTATGGTTATTTCGTTTCACAAATTCTTTTATTTGTCCTCATTAAAAGATTTTTGAATATTAATAAGTAGTCAAAACATTTTACTAACATATGTGCCAAATCAAATGTTGCATGATATACAATTATACTCATTCCTGTAACTTTTTTACCAATGGAAATGCAGGTTCTACTGCAAAACCTTAAGATATGTACCGGATTATCGAACATTTTTCACTTGGTCGCCGTAGGCTTGAGCTTTTTGGTGAAGACCATAACATACGAGCTGGCTGGTTGACTGTTGGTAAAGACTTGTCCTCATCAAATTTCAATTCTGAGGTACTATTTTTGTCATTTTTTTGTTTGCTATTAATACAATCAAGGAATATAATAACAGAAACGCGCCTACCCCTGATTTATTGATATCATTTTATTATTATTGTTTTTTTTTAATTAGGCGTATGTTCAAAATTTTGCGGATAAGGACGGGAAAGTATGGCAAGGAGGAGGAGGAAGAAACCCACCACCAGAAGCCAGCCATCTCGTGCTGACAACGCCAGAGTGCCAGACATCAAAGCTCTCAGGCCAAAATCGCCGATGAAAAACCAACTCCAGTTGCAGCAGCAGTCACAACAGTCGAATACCATATCCCTTACGCCAGGTGGTGGTGGTGGAAGCAACAAGAGGCCGAGTGGGAACGACCCATTGAACCATAATGGACCAGGCATGAACCAAGAAGTATCCGGCTCTAATATCTCTGGTCCGGTTCCGTGGGGTCCGCCGATGGGTCCCAATGAAGGGTTTTTTGATAATATGTATGGGTATAATGGTCCTTTTGGACCCATGGGTGGTGACTACATGGATTTTGAAACTCAGAGAGCTATGAACAATATGTTGTAACTTGTAACAATTTAATTTTTTTTATATTCATTTGAATCAGATTTATAGTAGAAATGGTAGGGGTGTTACTGTTCACGGTTCGGTTTGAAACCGTGAAACCGCCCAAACCGGTCATTGGTTTGGACATTTGGTTTCACGGTCGATTTTTCCCTTAACTTTCGGTCGGTCGGTCGGTGGTTTCAAGTATTTCAAACCGTAGTTAACGGTTTGTTTTGCGTTTATACCAAAAACCGGCTGTATAAAAGGGGATCAGACCGTAAGATTTAATGATATTTAAAATTTTAAATATTTTGTATTATATATATCTAATTCTTTACTTTAAGCTTGTTGTCTTGATTTCTAAACTGATTTTAGTTTCATAGTCTTATATTTTTTTTTCTTTTCAAAACTGAGAAATAATTGTATAGATAGATTTATGATTTTAAACATGGTAAGTAAGCTTATGATAACAAAAATTGGTATGTTTATAAAGTAGACATTACAAGTATCATGATATTCTATCAAACATAAATACATCAATCATCTCATGGACTTGGGGGGGGGGGGGGGGGGGGGGGTGTACTGAGTTCAAATCCAGGTAAAAAAAATTAATACTAACTTGGTGATAGTAAAATACGACCTAACATGTTACCAGAGGTAGCCCCCGCTACCCTTTGACGCTCCGGTGGTAGTGTAAACTTTGAAAAAATATGACGTTTTTCACTTTCGTTACCCTTTTTATATGAAACGTTACCCCTGTAAGAATTTTCTAGATTCACCACTGGTAACGTACTAATTACAAATCCGGTTAGCGACATCCTAACCGTACACCCTTAAAAAAGAAAAAAAAAGTTAAAGAATAACCATGGTTGCAAAAGTCGCTAGGCGCTCCCTAGTCGGATTTGAGAGTACTCGGGATTACTTGGGAGGTACTCGGCCTAGGCGGAGATTACTCGGGGAGTAATTGGCCTAGGCAAACAATACTCAGGCCTCGGCAACCTATCTTGTAGCAAGTACTTAGGGAATACTCGGAGCCTAGGCGGGACTTTTACGACCATGAGAGTAACTAAACAAGAATACACAAATCGTAATGTTGAAGCAACAAAATATATAATAAAATTGTAAAAAAAGTTAGAATTACTTCTTCTTCTTTTTGCCGCACCACCACCACCACCAATAGCCGCAGCCGAACTGAACATGGATCTTACAACCACCTACCCACTCTTCACCCGCATCCGCCTGGCCACCAAACCGGACGTCCCCGTCATCCACAAAATGATCCACCAAATGGCGGTTTTCGAACGCCTCACCCACGAATGCTCAGCCACTGAAGCCAGCCTCTCAGCCACCTTATTTACCAACAACAACAACCCCTTCGAATCATTCACCGTCTTCCTCATCGAAGTGTCCACAACCCCAATCCCCCCTACCCCCACCTCCCACCCCAAATTCACCCCCATTTACAAAACCCTAAACCTTGATCTCCCGGTATCTGACCCAGAACTGAGTAGTTTTGTATCCTCAACGATGGATGATGGGGTGGTTGTTGCTGGGTTTGTGTTGTTTTTTCCGAATTATTCGACGTTTTTGGCGAAACCCGGGTTTTATATTGAGGATTTGTTTGTGAGGGAGTGTTATAGGAGGAAGGGTTTGGGGAAGATGCTGCTATCGGCTGTGGCGAAACAGGCCGTGGCGATGGGGTACGGGCGGGTGGAATGGGTGGTTTTGGATTGGAATGTGAATGCGATCAAGTTCTATGAGCAGATGGGGGCGAATGTGATGCAGGAGTGGCGTGTTTGTAGGCTTACTGGTGATGCTCTTCAAGGGTATGCTGCTAGTTCTGGTACTAATGATGATCTTGATTTAATTTGATTTTTATGAGGTTGTTTGTTTGCCCCCTCTGTCCTTATGTTTTCTTTATGTTGGTAATGGAGATATGTGGGGTGGTTTTAGCTTATAGACTTTGTAAGCATTTGGTCTTGTTATAACTTTGTAACACTAGCTCGCGGACGGCTATATCTTGTTGCTTGACGGATAGGTTTATCATGAACGTTGCAATGTGTGATAACGTTAGTAGGTCGGGTGGACAGACGAACGTGTGAGTTGCTTGCGGTTTTATGGGCTTACAAGAGATTTTGATTAAAAAAGATTTGCCACACACACTAACCTTATGTTAAAAGAGCGAAATGACTAAACAACACAATTCGGATTAAACCAAGCGTCCCTTCCCGCCCTATGTTATCTTCCCCAATTTCATCGCCGGCCAACATTGTCTTGTGATCTCTCTCTCCTTCTCTGATGTCTCTTTCAGATTTGATCTTAAACGAATTACTTCATCATCGCCATTCTAGTTGCACCGGACACCATCCCTCTCTTGCATCGAAAACGATCCGTGAAACCATTTCTCTCTATTATATTCAAATGAAAGCCCATCGATTCAACCTCCCCCTTTCTCTTCACTTTTATTGTTAGTGCACCATCAACACCAATGATTTAGGCCATTGACGACTCTTTGGCGTTATTTAAAAAGGCACGAGGTGCACAAAAGCAATGGAGTCCTGAGCAGACGCGTGAAGTGCAAAAGCGCGTCGGTTCACGTCATGGTTGCAGAAGTTGCTAGGCGCTCTTAAGTTGGTCAACTGGGGAGTTGCGAGTACTCAGCGGGCGGAGAGTACGCAGGGAGTACTCGGATATGTTAAATTATAATAAAAAGTTTTTGGTATATGTCAAATATCATAAGTTTATTGATATTGATATGAAAATACGTGAATATCAATATAAATAAAAAATACATATTGAAATACTAAAATATTTCAAAAATTGATGTTCATTCCTTTCCTTGAGAATGATATTAATTCTTTTATATGATAGACATAGAAATTATGTTTTATTTATTTTTAAGTTAAATTCAGCCCGTGTTAACAAATTAGATTCGATTATGGTCGTGTTTGATCAATTCCGAGTAATCTGGCGGACTTAAAGGAAATCGCCTAGGCAACCTACCGTTTAGAAACCTTGGTATTAAAATTGAAAGACATTTGGATTTTATAGATAGTAGCATTAACCCTTGAACCGCATGGACTAAAACCGTAATTTACTCTATTAACAATTAATAGTTTGGGTTCTTTTCTACTTTTGACTTTGAACAAAGACACATGCAGCTCACCATGTGAAAAGATTAGTCATTTAGAAAACAAACCAACTCTGGGTTACAAAGAATACATCAAAAGAAAGCTGTCTTCTTGGAATCTTTAATGAAAGGCAAGCATGAAATGATATTACGTTACTAACTATACATTTGATGACATGTATCAGAAGATGACGCCAGGTTTGTCGTCAAAACATTCATAACTACCACCACAAAGTATGTTAGTTGAAAAAAAAAAAAAAAAAAACCAACGTTTTGAAAATCGTATCGGACCGACTGGTTGAACCAGAGACCGGTGGTGTCGACGGTCCAGTCAAGCTACTTTGAATAGTTTGTGAGGTAACCAATCAAGCTCAAGGTTTCATACGTCCCAGTGAGTTTTGAGCCTTTTAAGGTTATATATATATATAGAGAGAGAGAGAGAGAGAGGGGGCTCATAGGAACCATGGGTAAAATATGTAAAAAAAAAGTTATAAAAACTATTATATAAAATTCATTTCTACCCTTTTTTTTGTTTTTGCATATAAAACATGTAACAACCGTTTTAATAAAAAAAATATTAAAAAAATCAAAAAAGGTTTAAAAATAGGTAAAAATTGTTTTTTTTATTTGAACTTTGTAGGTCCCGATGCACCTCACAAGGATTGATAAATTCAGAATCTCACACACCTATATTGTCTGGAATCCAATACACGCAGTAGACATATCAAACATAATGACTTAAATAACTTTCCTTTATATCGATTCACTAAGAAACACGTTGTTTACGCACATAACTAACGAACACTCTCTATGAAATCTCTTTAAAAAAACTTACTCAAATGACACTCACACACACACATTTATAACGTTGTGCCTTGGTGCACCAGACAACACCTTGACGATTGCTTGTAGATGTCTCCGGTCTCTATTAGCCCAATTTATTGGTAGTTGACTTCCGGGTTCCGGCACAAACTCCATTCTTCACACGTAACTCGACAAAACCCTTGTGTATTGCAACCCTTTCAATCTTTAATCCTTATGTAACTAAATCTCAAACTTTTACAGCTTCTTCAGATCATCCATAGAGAAATTAATTAAATTGATTGGATCATAAACTCGAACAATTTCATCAGTAAGATTATCTTGAGTCATCACAGCTTCACCAGTCACGCGTTCTACAAACCAACACTTCATATCCTTCAAGATATCCAACAAATACTTCTTTAAAAGCTATCTTCTTTACACATCTCGTTGGCTTATAAACAATCTTGTACGAACATTCATCATTCACCGGATGCATCCTCGACTTATCCTTAACTATTCTACCAACTCGAGGTTTAATATGATTCCATAGTTGTTGATAGCGAATAGCGACAAATAGCGACCGCTATTTTATAAATAGCGATACACAAGAAAAAGAATTTTGAAAATTTTTATATGTATATTATATCAAAATACCTTGGTATATATGCTATTTTATATGTATATTTAACAAAAACCTATAAATCCAGCTATTTTATAGCTATATCTAATTGCTATTTACATAAAAAAAAGAGTAAATTACTTTTTGAGTTCCTGTGTTTTAGTGGTATTAGCCACTCAATGGCGGAGCTTAGTGTAGAGTAGGGGGTGCACCCGCCCCCCGAATGTTTCGGTTAGAAGTGTAAAATTTCGTATTTTTCGTTCGAAAATTTTAAAATTATATAGGATTGTCACCCCAATTATTTTGCCTAAATATTTATACAATATATAAATTGGGTCCCATTACTTTCTACCCCCTCGGAACTTTTGGTCAAGCTCCGTCACTGTAGCCACTTGAGTCCAAATCAAAAAGTTTAACGCTCTGAGTCCTTAACCACTCATTTTATAACGTTTTGAGTCCCTGTGTTTTATATGTTTTAACCACTTGAGTCCAAAATCAAAGGACAAGTGTTAAAAAAAATTGGACTCAAAACAGGGACTCAGGGCGTTAAAACTTATTTTATTTTGGATTTAAGTGGTTAAAACCACTAAAATATAAAGACTCAAAAAGTAATTTACTAAAAAAAACCTAATTGTCGCTATTCACGCTATTGGTCGCTATGACCCAGATAGCGACACTTGGTCGCCTCGCTACATAGCGCGCTATAGAGATAGCTATAGCCGCTATTGACAACTATATATAATTCCATTTTAAACTCTTAGCTTCTTCATTCAACGCCTTTTCTGATCTAAAAGTATATGCACATTTATCTATGTTAATAAGTTCCAGCTGCTTAAGAGTATGAATCTCACAGTTAGGTAACGAGCTAAGATACTTCATCTTTGGCTTGAACTACAGAACGTTGTCTGTTCATTTAATACAGAAAAGTTTGATCTCAGCATCATACATCTAACTGATAATCCTCCCAAGATTCTCCTTGTTTGAAATGTAATTTAACTTCAATTTTGGAGTCGGAAATGGTTTGTTCTTTAACATATTCCTTAGTTGTGATATGCAATCATCAATTGGTTCATCAGGATAGGCTCTTCAGCAACTTTATCAACAACTTTAGGTGTATCATGAACTTGATTGATCTCTTGTAACACATGTAAAACCACTCGGATAGGATCGTTCAAGAACACAAAACAACCATACGTGAAACACTAAGTGTGGAATCCATAGTGAACACGAAGAGAAGTAATCGAACAACACAAGATGTAAATAAACTGATTTGGATTGATTTCGACAACACTTTGTACAAAATGTGAATAGAACCGTTAAAATGAATAATAATAATAATAATAATAATAATAGAGTGTTGGGTTTATATAGGCGATGGCCTCTGCGTTATTCTGTTTGGCGTTGAGGACTCTATGCTCCAACATCCTAGCACAGAGACATTCTCCTCCGCGCTAGGTTCCTTGAAACACACTCTAAGCTCATTTAGAAATATTCTAAGTATTACAGACTCCACGCATTATACACATTGTAACAGACCCAAAACATAAACAAGACGGTTTCCAAGTTGTCGTTGAATATATGCTTTAACAAACTCGTCCTTGATATAGATGGATGTCTTCGTCTTTATTTCTTGTGATTGATTTCAACCATCTATCTTTTATTTTCTTTATTCTATGTTTTTAAAATCAAATATATTTCAAAACGATTCTCTACTCTTTGGATTGACTAGGCATTGAACGCATCACGATACTAAATTTAAATATATTACAGAGCCTTGTGTCCTTGGACAATCTCGGTATCTTACCCTTGCTATACTACACCAACGATGGATGCACTTGGCTTAACGTGTCGTAGTGAGTGATCGTATTTTAGCGTGTTTTATAAATTTAAAGCTTGAAATCGTATTCAAAAGTGATAAAAAATAACCAATATTTATACACACCAACAAACACGTCACTTCTAATAAAGCATAGATCCATCATCCTCATCGGGTTTCCTCCCATAAGCGTTGTGTTTAATGCGTTTGGCTGGGACCACGTTTTTCTTAAGGGCAAGTTGAGCCGGAAGACCCACATCCGTCTTTAGGGTCCTTCACTTTCTTTGGCCTTTTTCTCTTGGCCTTCTTTCTAGCTTCTTTAGCTTGTACGAAGGCTAAGAATTCGTTTTGACCTTCCTGGGATAAATACCATTGTGCGAATAGTTCTCCTAAAACCTCGCATTGTATTTTCTCGAATTTATCTAAAAGGTTATCGACACGATTACTTACTGCGGAGATAGCATTGTCAGAAATTTTCCTAGTCCACCCAAGGGATATCTCTTCGTATATCATATATGCATCGCATATCATATATGGACTTGTTGTGCACTTGCTATAATTTGCACCGCATATCATATATGGACTATGGGCGTAAAAAAATAATTTAAGCTTAAGATGTGTTATATTATAAAAATATGAAGTTAAAAGATGAGTATGTAAAAAAATTGGATATATTTGATATTTTAAATAATTTGTAAGGGCATATATGATATTTTTAGTTTTTATTAGGTATATGTGAAATTAATGCAAAGTAAAACAACCCAATTGGCTTTATTATATATATTTTTTTTTTAATTCCTGGCATACGTTTTAAAGACGTAAGCTTGAAATTGAGTCATAAAATTCTCTATTATCCAATATAATATTATAAATACATTTCAAATTACTACAAAAGTATTAACGTGCTTTTCATAATTCTATTTTGTACAAATTCTTATCAAAATAGTTAAAATAATATTCATCAACTTGTTGTCCACTTGCTATAATTTGCACCGCATATCATATATGGACTATGGTGTTGACATTTGGCCGATATCATTTATCATGTAATTAAATTTGAAATTGACATCATTTTGATGTTTTATTGCAAAATTGTAGGTTAAATTAAGGGTTATTGTAATTAAAATTTAACCACAAACTAATTAGGGGTTCATATCTCATGCTGGCCTATATCATTTAAAAAAGATAAGGATTTTAGACCTAAAGAGTCATGGGGTATAATTGACAATAATGAAATTGATGACAATATAAAATAAATATTAGTTGAAGAAAAAAATGTACACACATAATTTACACAAAATTAAGTACTTTTACTAACATGATACGGGTTGTGTTTTGTTATATACAAACATACAATCCATCAACTTTTTTAAATTACGTGATATGATGAGAACAATCAATTTTCATGATTAAACGTGGCTTTGTTGTTCACGTGACATCTATATATGTGTGATGTTCATGCATCTTTTTGTTGTTGACGTGTTAATAACAAAGTCTTAGAAAAGAAAATAACACGTGTTAATAACAAAGTCTTAGGAAAGAAAATAAATAAAGAAATGATTTTTTTTAATTCTTCCAAAAGTAAAAACTCTTGACATCGTAAATATTTTACTAAAAACATTTCCGTTATTAGTTCAAAAGGAAATTTAACGTATTATTTTAGTTAAAATAAAAATCAACCCAAACCACCTCTGTGCCGAGAACAGCCCCACCAACACCATCTCCCGTCGCCGGCTCACTATCATGTTGAACCACCACAACCATGTAGGAACCACTTCCTGCCCAATCTTTTTACAAAGTTTATCTCTACCAAGTTGTAAACATGTCGAGTTGTGTCCGAACTCGTTTAAGCTCAAGGACAACTCGTTCATACTCAACAAAGCTTGATAGACTGAGTTCGTTTATTTTTTTATTAATTATTATCTAATTATTTTATAAACGCAACTCATTTTTGCTTAACAAATAGGTTTGACAGATTGAGCTTAAGCTAGACTTATAAAAAATACCCAAGCTCGATTCTAAAACTCTGAGCTCGTTTATTTTTTTATTGTTTATTTATTTATATACAATATATTTTTGTATGTATGTATAGTTATTAATATATATATATATATATATATATATATATATATATATATATGTAAAGTTATTGTATAGATGGGTCTTAACGTGCCAAATGTCATAACTGAAGGATTTTTTTTAAATATTTTTCTCATCTAGTCAAACATGTATTTTAGTTATAAAATCTATAAAAATAATATATATAATTACTCTACCAGGTTAACTATAAAAAATGATTTTTTATATTTCTTTCAACTAAAACACATCAATAAGCATTTGATCTTTATATATATGGTGAGAGGATCATGAGAAAATTACATATAAATGAGAAAACTTAAAAAAATCCTAAAAAACATACCAAAATTATTTTTTTACAATTTTTAATTAAAATTCGCTAATTTTTATATATAAAAAATCAAAAAAAAAAACTTATACTGCACATGTGCATTATATGTGTACTACATATGTGCATTACATGCTTAAAATTAGCTTTTAAGTTTAGTTTAACTTTTAGGGTTAGGTTTTTTGGAGGTTTAGGATTAGTATTATGTTTTTGGTTGTGGGGCGAGAGGGGGTTAGTTTTTTTTTTTTTTTTGGGGGGGGGGGGGGGGGTTGTGGGAGGAGGGGTTTAGGTTTTTGGGAAGTGGGAAGTGGGGTGGGGGGTTTAGGTTTTTTGGGGGTGTCGGTGGGGGGTGGGTTAAGTGGTTTCGGTTTTTCCGTATTATTGCACATGTGCAGTACAATTTTTTTTTAAATTTTTTATATATAAAAATAGTGAAAATTAATTAAAAAAATTGAAAAAAAATAAAAAATTTGGTATGTTTTTTAGTCTTTTTTAGTTTTTCTCATTTAAACGAGTTTTTATCATGATCCATCCCCTATATATATATATATATATAGAGAGAGAGAGAGAGAGAGAAACGGGTTCAGGAGAGAACGGTGAAAAGTGTGAGAACGGTGAGAACGGATCCTGGCCCAACACGTGGCAGGGGGCCCTAATTGTTATGCGGGGGTACGATTGTCCTTTTATACGTTTCCTCCTTATTCGCGTTATAAATCTCTTTCAAATTAAAACTCCAAAGATTTATTGTTAGTTGTTACCTGCTTTGCAAGCTTTCTCAGATCTATGGCGTTTAACATGGATTATGTTCGAAAAAGTAAAATTCGTTGGCATTTTCTATTTTTCGTTCCAGCAAATCATGCAACAGATATGGCGTTTTGTTATTTTATCATTATTCTATGTATTATTATTTCTATAATGTGTTGTATGATTTTCAATTGCGTTATTTCAATTATGCAATTTAATCGCGTTTTAATTGATATTTAATCTATTATTAAGAACTGCAATTGGAGTTTTCAATATTAATTTTAATTGTCGTTTACGTTCTAGTGTATTTCTTATGTTTTTACGATCATTGGCGTTTTTCATCTATTTGATTAGTTTTGAATTTTATTTAGTAGTATTTGTGAATATCAGTTATTACTATTTTATTAATTAGTTTTGTTAATTTTGGCGTTTTCATTATGATGTTATATTTTGTTATTTATTTATGTTGTTAAGTGTTTTTAATTATTCATCTCATGGCTTTTTTATCATGTCGTTTTTAAATTATGTGTTTGTTACGTCTTGTTTATTATTCAATTAATGGCGTTTTAATGTATAATGTTATTACGAGACATCACTCTGTTTTTCTGATTTTTCTGTTCCTCCCTATGTTTTCTCAGACGAAGTCTCTTCCTCGAGTCAAAGGCATTGCCCCAAAACTGGATACCATTTATCATTCCTGACGTCAGTGAAAAATTAAAGCCCAGAAAGGACATGGTCTTCTTAAGCCTTGATGATTGTTATTCAATGTATGTTAAGTATGCCAAGGAGTGTGGGTTTTCAGTCAGGAAATGGACTACAAAGACAAACTCTAAAGGTATCTTACATATTAAGTATTACTTGTGTACGAGATCTGGGTTATACAATGACAAGAAGGTTGATACGTTGGACCCCAATCAAAAGGAGCGAGTAGTGCGATCTAACTTTTCAAAAAGGACTAATTGTGGTGCACTGTTATATGTACTTTTTGAGGTTGGATCATGGAAGGTGTATAAGTTTGTCGATGAGCACAATCATGAACTTGTTGAACGTCTTGATAAACATTTTCTTCCAACTGAACGACACCTCACTCAGCTCCAGAAGCATGTTATACACAGTATGTCTAAGTTGAATTTGGGTCCTATCAAGGCGTTTAATGTTATGAAGACTTGTTTTGGCGGTTTTGAAGACGTGGGTGCAAGCAAAGTTGAATTTAAGAACTATAAGAGGCAAATTAACTTGTTCATAGGGGAATATGACGCCGATATGGTTGTTAAACATTTGAATGAAAAAAAACATTCCCAACCTAATTTCTCGTATGATTACATCACATACGAAGAGAATCGTTTGAAGGGTCTTTTTTGGTGTGACGATCATGCCAAACGTAATTACCACGTGTTTGATGATGTGATTTCGTTTGACGCCACGTATCGTTCCAACAAGTAATATTTTATAATTCAACTTCTTCTGTTTTTGGCGTTTTTTTTTATTTTACATGCAATGGCGTTTTATTAGTTTACATTCAATGGCGTTTTATTATTGTTTCATTTCTCATGGCGTTTTCATATGCAGATACTCTATGGTGTTTGTATCGCTCACTGGTATAGACAATCATCACTGCAATGTTACATTTGGTGCAACATTGTTGGCGTCGGAAACTGCTGATACATATATTTGGTTGTTAAGAGTTGTTCTAAAAGCTGTTGGTTCTCAACCAAAAGTTGTTGTCACTGACCAGGATCCAGCGATGAAGAAGGCTATTTTTGTTGTATTTGTTGACACGAGGCATCGGTTATGCATGTGGCATGTGATGCATAAACTTTCTCTGAAGGTTGTTATGCTTTTTTTTTATCTTTAGCGTTTTAGGATACACTGCGTTTTAAAATACATGGCGTTTTGTACCTTGTTACTGTTTTTTTAATTAAGTTTTGTCTTTTGTTTTTTTTTATTTATGCATGGCGTTTTCGTGTTATATATAGGTTGGTGTTAGCCTATGCAATTCCACCAATTTTAAAGAACGTATTTGTGGTGTTGTGTGGACGGATATTCTCACACCTGAAGAGTTTGAATCAGAATGGGAAACAGTTATCGCAGAATTCAATTTAGAAGATAATGACTGGCTATCTGATATTTTTGCATTTAGGGAATCTTGGATCCCTGCATACTATAGAATGGAGCATGTGTCTGGTCTTATGTAGGGCCGTTCAAACCGCTCGTCGCTCGCTCGACGCTCGTTCGGAAATTGTTCGGAAAATGCTCATTCGATTTGACGCTCGGTTGTAAACGAGCCGCTCTGCTCGGTTCGGTTTGTAAACGAGCCAAGCATGAGAAAAGGTCCGCTCAGCTCGGTTCGGCTCGAATATATATATACATATACACATACATATATAAACATGTATATACACAAATATAAATTATACATATAAACACACACACGCCTATATTTATACACACATACATAAATACTTAAATATAAATTAAATTTATAGTTTTATATATATTACTCTATTAGATTTTGGTCAACTATATACAAATTTAGAACTATATCTATACGTACTAACCCGATCACACCAATAAAAAAATTAATATCACATCTAAAAGTTAAACCCTCAATGTTTCATGTCGTTACCCTAAGTCAATCGTCTCTTGCTCTCAACGTCATCGTTCGTGCAATATGATCATCGTCTCGTCGGCCACAACATTGTTATTCATAAGAAAAATATTATGCTATGAAATATGCTTGTTTATTAACACATAAAAACTTGAGACCCTACATTGTCACAATCTCTCTAAGCAAATTTAAATCGGGCGACACGGTTCTCCAAATCGCTCGAACTTCGCTCGCCGCTCGCTCGAAATATTTAATGCTCGGAAAATGCTCGCTTGATTTGTGGCTCGGTTTTAAATGAGCCGCTCTGCTCGGTTCGGTTTGTAAACGAGCCAAGCACGAGCAAAGGACCGCTCGGTTCGGCTCGGCTCGTGAACAGCCCTAGTCTTATGCGAACGACATGCAGGTCGGAGGGTGAGAATCATTTTTTTGGTCAAGTGTGCAATTCGAAAGCTACTCTTGTTGAGTTTATGACGCATTACGAGACTGCAATAGAAGCCCAGCGTCACACACATCGTAAAAATGATCATGAATCTCGATACAAAAGACCTCAGTTGAAGAGTAGTTACAAATTGTTGGAAGGGCAAGCTGTTGACATATACACAAAAAAGTATTTTTTGTGACATTCAAGCTGAGCTTATTGGAGTTGCGGATTGCATAAATCAACGTTACGAAGATCAGCCTGATGGGTTTGTTAAGTTTTACGTAAATGACTTCCAACAGCCTTGTACATCCTTATTTGAGGTAAATAATGGTGTTTTGGTTTTTATGGCGTTTTCTGCGTTTTATCATATGCAATGTGTTTTTTTACTTTTTTAGACAAACATTCTATGCATGGCGTTATAGAGATATTGTTTTTGGCATTTTTCAGGTAATGTTCCGTAAGTCTGATTGCACATGCAGTTGCTCATGCAGGCGTTTTGAACAATTTGGTTTGCTATGTAGACATATATTCTATGTTTTGAGAATTATGGACATTAGGGAATTTCCAAAACAATACATTCTGAATAGATGGCGCAAAGAGGCCTCCCAAAACTGCTCTCCTGAATTTTCAATTAGTCGTGAATATATGACCGAACTTGATCCTGATGTGCAAAGTATGATGCGAGATATTATTTATTCAACTGAATACACTTTGAACCGTTTATCTGGTAATAAAGAGGAGCTATCCTTATACAAGGATCATGTTCAATCTTATATGAAGAAGGTTCAAGATATGCAGATTGCTGCTCCTCCCGCTAGTTCTAGGGATAGATTTGCCGAGATAACCGGTCAATATAAAAACGACAAGAATCTGATAAGAGTCCCTGTAGGTTATAAATCCAAAGGTTCTGGTTCTCGGAAGCGCTTGAAATCTAAACAGGAGATAGCAATCGAAAAAAAGAAATCAAAGCCGAAACCCGGTGCCAAAGAAAGACAGTGTCAAAACTGCAAAGCCTATGGACACTACGCATCAACATGCAAACATGCTGTAATTAAAAGAAGATCGAAAAGGTCCTCGAGAGCTAGTGAAGAGTAGTTTGGCGTTTTGCATTTGTCATTCTTACAGAACATATACAGATGGTCTTTGAGAGCTAGTGTAGAGTAGTTTGGCCTTTTTTATTTCAATCCTGTAAAACACAGACATTTCTCAGTTTGGCGTTTTAAATCATTTTTTTTTTTTGCATCTTTTTCTTTTTTCTACCTCTTTGTTCATAACATGCTACTTCGAAGTTAAATAACAAACAATATAAGATCGGGCAAGGAAATCAAACGCCAAAAAAAAAAAACAATAACGCCACTAAATAAAACTACCATAAACTTCTAATTTTGATCGCGCTAAACTCAATAATGTTTTGCTGAACGAAATGGATAACATTGTTAATCCTCAGTCAAGAAAGATGTGTAACAATGTTATCTATCCCGTTTAGCTAAACTTTATAGAGAACAAAAACAGAATCTCCATGAAATGGCTTTTTTGAAGTTTTGTGGTTTTTGTATGTTTTGGCGTTTATATTGAGGATCTTGCTCATTACATAGAGCGAAAGTTTATTGAGAAAATAGTGTATATTAAAGAAACATGGATTTGAATCTTTTATATTTTGGTTTTTTGGCGTTTATATGATGAATGGTATAGAGGAAAATATAGGTTTTTATGGTTTTGGTGTGGATTTTAGTAGTTCTGAGAGTTTGTTTATATAGGAAGTTTTTGGCGCGTATTTTAGGCGCGATTTTTATTACAGTAAATGCTAGTAATAAAGTTCCGTCGTTTCAGTACTATTTGTTCAGCTTTATCTGTTAAAAACAAAGTTTGGCGTTTTATATCTATGGCGTCATATTATGATGAAGTGTGCTATGTGTGTTGAGGCGGGATTTTAATAGCGTGAGTTTGGCGTTTTATGTCACACCCCCAAAATACCACATGCGGGAACCTCCGCGAGGCGTGTGACGTACTAGGATCTAGCCACCAATCACATTGAACTCATACATGATTTAAATAAAAACTTTCATTTATTAAGGTAAAGTATTACATTACATAAAGCATAACTCATCGTATTCAGCGGAAGCATAAATCATTTGTTAAGTGTTACATAAACCGTATGAACAAAAACCATTAGACTTGTCTCGCGATCCCATGCTTTACGACCCATGACCACTCCAGCATCTCAGACAGCAAGTTCCATGATCCACATAATCTATAACCTGCGAGCATGCACACACGTGTATCAAACAACACTTGTGAGTTCATAGTTTTACGAAAACGTTAGTTACCAAGTGTTTAGTTCCGTTCATTGATTACAATGTTGATAATACCCTGAATACAAGATGGCTCCAGATTATTTTGCCATTTCTCCAATGCTCCTATCAAAGCATTGGTCATGACTAGGTCATTTGTTCACACCCGTCCTCTTAGGTATGGGGTGAGGGTGTCAAACCTAAGTAGCGCTACCAACTAATACCCTGTTACCTCTCAGGTAACAAACAACAAGGAGGGACTTTAATGGTGATAGGATGAGTATATTATCCAACATTCCAGATTTTACCCACAAGACATATTCCTCTCAGGAATACCCATGATTTACCCAAAACCTATCCCTCTCAGGGATACCCACTGACTGTCCCAACCACCGGGACGCATGCTCAAGAGGAATGAACTCACCTTAGAGTGCTCGGTATGTTATGTTATGCTACCCGTTCCCAGTTGGTCAACCAAACCCTACCGTGGTTACCAAAAATAGTCAGTTTTGTAAACACATCGATCACATATTCTTCGTTCACATTACACAACTAACGTACAAGTAAAACACATAGCCATACTCATACTCTAATCATCAATACAAAAGTAAACAGGTTTCGTGTGTTACATAAACAATAATTCAGTCAAACACGCAATTCCTATAGTGTACGGCCCATTAGCTCAAGCCCAATCAAGCGTATGGCCGACTTCAGGTGTTTGGCCCAATACATGAAGCCCAATTCATGAATAGTTTTCACGCAGTCCATTTCACTAACAGTTTCATACACAACTAAACAAACACACTTATCCTGAAGTTAATCATTAACATAATCATACTAATCGTTTCTGAAATCATCATCACGCATTCCCACATAGGTTTATAACCATTCATCAATTTCATGCATACATAATCCACAAACTGGGTTTTCGTGTAAAGATCTAGACCTTTTTATGATCAAGGTTAACAAGCACTTATATAATACTCTAAATCAAATCATAATACAACCGATTACACACACAATACATGCTATATTAATTGTTCCGTTAAAACTGTTCTCAGATGGCATTCCGACGAAAGTCCATGGCGAAAGACTGTGTTTCGTCGACACCTAATCTTGGCGAAAGACTATGTTTCGTCGACACCTGATCATGGCGAAAGACTATGTTTCATCGACATGAGTTATTCATGGGGAAACTCTTTCTTCGCTGTTCATCAACGGATCATCCTGGTTTCTACGACAACATCTATTCCATACAATCATTTACAGTATGATTATTCCAGCAACAGTTTTGACATCGTGCAACACTAATCTGACCATACATAATCGGATTCACCTACTCATAATAATTGTTCATATCGTTTAACACTAATGAATATCGTCTAACCTTATGCAACCCTAAATCTGCCGATCATCAACAACGAATCATTAACAGCAATCACAATTCATCTATGTGCAATTATAGATCAAAACATGAACCCTAATCATCAGTTACGGCTACATCGACACACATACAACAACAGTTCATGCGACAATAATCATTCAATTACAATACTACACATCGGAATTAATCTTTCGAACAAAGCCAAGACACTAAACGTAATACCGTATTGATCTGAATGATCGAGATGGGAAAGCTTCGGAGCCTCCTAAAAGCCGTCGCACAGAGATTGAGAAGGGAGAGGAGATTCTAGGGTTTTTCCATTTACGACTAGCGGTTGCAAGGGTTATATAATTACATAACGTTTAACAGTTGGGGTACGAAATGGGTTGGGCCGAAGCCCTTAACGGCGAAAGACCACATATGACGAAACACATATGTTTCGTCAAGTCATGGTTGGCGAAAGGTATTTTTTTCGTCAAAGTGAGTGGTGACAAAGAATTATACATAAACTCAAATTATTAAACTCTAATTAAACTATATGTAACTTACACAAATAATAATCAAGCATTACACACAATTATTAGCACAGACACCACGTAAACCAATATTGTAGAAATAGGATTTCGAAGTCAATGATGTGTGAAATCTCGGGTTGTCACATCATCCCCAACTTGAAAGAAATTTCGTCCCAAAATTTGTCAAGCAATCCAAAACAACAAGATGTTAACGCAGGATGACTGTGGATTTTTCGCGGGTACCACATCATCCCCAACTTGAAAGGGAATTTTGTCCTGAAATTCGCCAATGACAACAAAAGTTGGCTCAACCACCAGAACAAATGAGAATACTAGAGCTTACTCCGATCATTGCGTTCCCACATGAACTCCGGTCCACGTCTTGAGTTCCAACGAACTCTCACGATTGAATTTCGACTAAGATAACGAACCTTGACTTTCCAGTCTGTGATTTCAATAGGTTAATCCATACACTGTGACTTATCATCGACCTACGGTTCTTGTAAAAAGACCGCAAGTGTTTCGTCGGACAACACTTCTTCAGATTTGAGACGTGAACAACAACGTGAACGTTGTCCAGTAAGGTAACTCGAGTTTGTAGACCACCTTG
This sequence comes from Helianthus tuberosus, assembly GCA_030545235.1. Classification (NCBI taxonomy): domain Eukaryota; kingdom Viridiplantae; phylum Streptophyta; class Magnoliopsida; order Asterales; family Asteraceae; genus Helianthus; species Helianthus tuberosus. The sequence continues at coordinate 160,061,893 of CM060444.1, forward strand.
CCGATTCTCTCAGAATTCCGAATGGCCCAACGTATCGTGAATTTAAGTTTGCTGCACTTCCCAAGCGTACCACACCCTCCCAGGGTGAGACTTTCAAGCTGAAACGATAGCCCACGGCGAACTTCCTGGCGTTCTCCTAAACTTATCAGCTTTCCAGCGATCATGCATTGTCGCCAAATGAGTTTTGATCTAAACAATCTTCCCAAGAGTTTCGAGTACAAGTCCGGGACTTGTGATTAGGTTGTCACTCGTCTTAATCCAACAAGAAGATTGGCATTATCGTTCAGGTGATGCCTTAAACAGAGCTGTCTGAATACTAGAATGGTAATTGCTGCAGTAGAACTCAACCAAAGGTAAGCGCCCTTCCAATTTTGCTAAAGTCAATCACACACATGCTCGCAGCATGTCTTCGAGTGTCAGGATGGTTCGTTTACTCTGACCGTTTGTCCTACGGTGATAAGCAATGATCATGTCTAGACGTGAGCCAAGGGTGTTGTGTATTTCCTGCCATGAATCCGGTATAGATCAAAATCAGAGATAACAAGAGTTGGCACCTTGTGCCTAAAAGCCGCCTCTCTCAGAGAACTATTCGCAAGCTGTGAAGACTCGTCAGTTTCCTTGGTGGCAAGAGGGTATACTGGCTGCATGAGACAACAGACGATCACCCAGGTGATACTGTTTCCGTTCTGAGTTTTAGGTAGGCCAGTGGCAAAATCCGTGGCAGTCTGTTCCAATTCTCCAAATGGGTGTTTCTGATTACTTACACAAACTAAAAGGTTTCTGATGTTCCACCTTGGCTTCCGCACAAGTCAAACGTCGTTCACATGCTTCGCTGTGTAGGCCTTCAAGCCCAGTCGCCAGTACAAGATCCTTAGATCCTAATATATTCTATCAAAATCCAGACGACTAGAATATCAAAGCCGGTGTGCTTTGCTCAATACAAGTTTCCCTAAAGTTGCCGTATAATGAGATCCACACTCGTTCTTGGAGGTAGCGAATATCATCCGACCTGCCAAAGGTTGCTTCTCCTGCCCCGCATGGGTTCAACTTGAAAATCCTCTTCCTTCAGTTCTCCAGTTTGAACAGAGTGAGTCCGATCAGGTAAGTTAGAGTCGATAGTGAGCTGCAAAGCTCGTGCACATTCAAGTTTTCACAGTCGTAATCATCCAAAAGTTCCATCCAGCGATGCCATTAACTGATTTAGCTCTTTCGAAACCAGGGTACACGAGAGGCCCTTGTGATCGGTCTAAGCAGTGCATTTGGTACCGTCCAAGTAATGCCTCCAACTTAAATCCAAAAACCATGGCTTCCACCATAGGTTGTGACTCGTGCAATTCTTCTTGTAAATCGACTACGTAAGCCATCACTTTCTCGTGCTGCATCGATGTGTAACTGGGACTTTGATTCGAACCATCATGGTATACCACCAGATCACCCGTACCCTCGGGTAAATACGATGTTCAGTGCATTGTAGAGTTGAATTTCAAAAGCTGGAAAGACGTCCTCCTATTTTGTCTTCCACGAACACACCACCCTGCTGTGTTAAAGAGATTAAAGTTGCGCGATCTTCGAAAATCCTGTGATGAATCTGCGACAGTATCTAGCGAGACCAAGAAATTGTTGTATCCTCGAAGGGATCTTTGGTGTCGATCAATTGCTATCAAAATGGATCCTAGCGAGATCAACGTGTATTCCCACTTCATTGTTTATACGACCAAAAATGTACCTCTCAAAACCATAAATTACCTTTAACAAGACTTCGTGCGGAGTGGCTCCTCCCCTAGAAGCTCTAAAATAAGATGCATATACCACCCATGATGTTCCTTTCTCTTGGAATGATTCAAAACGTCATCGATAAACACGGTCGATTCATGTGATCCATAAAGCTGCTGGTGTGTTGATTAACCCAAAGGTCATGGAATACAAGGTTGCAATGACAGCATTGCATTCAATATGCCGTTTTAGGGACATTCTCCCCTTGGACTTCCATCTGATGATTGTTTGCTTGTTAGCCAATCCTCGAGTGGGAGCTTGACCCTCGCAACTGGTCAACAGGTTGTCAATACATGGTCGAGGCAAACGGTTCTTGACCGTCACCTTGTTGAGTTCTCGGTAATCAGTACACATACAAAAAGGCTTATCTTCACAGATATAACTGGGGCTCCCCAAAGCGAAAGAATAGGTCCGAAAAAACTCCTGTTCAGCAGTTCCTGTAGTTGTTTAGACAGCTCTTGCAACCCTCCTGGTGCAAGACGGTAAGAGTAAGAGTAATCAGGGCTGCCTCTGGCGTGCGATCAAACTGAGATTCTACCTAACAGTGGTGAAAGTAATCCTGGGAGTTCCTCGGGTAGCAAACCGAGAGAAATCATGAACAACTGGTGGATCCTCGATCCTCTTTTCCTTAGCCTTAACATCAGTAACGGTTGTCATTCGTAGCGGAGTAATCCTTCCATAGACGCTTCTGGGCTTTCATAACTGAAATGGCGCTCACCTTCGCACCACCCTGACGCTTTAGAACAGATAACGATTCTCCACTTAGGGAGAGGGATACGCAAAATCTTCTTCTCATGGTGCATACCTGCGCGATATCTGGATAACTAATCCTCACTAACTAGTGCATCATAACTATCAAGGGTAGCAGAAAGAAGGTCGATGTCGAACACTTGTCCCACAAAGTCGAGCTTGCATTCCAACGAACATACAATGCTTCAATTGACTTGCCAGCAGCCAATTCCAAAACAAGTTAGGTTTTAAGAAGCATCAGAGTCAAACAGAACAGAGACGAAGTGAATAGCTACCCATCCAAGCTACCATGTTGCTATAATGCCTGGCGTCGCCTACGCCAATCCTAAATGACCTACCACGAGTACCACCTCCAGTGTTGTTGTTTTTGTTTCAAGGATTGCCAGTACTGTCGTCATCCCCTTGGTTGTTGTCGTCTTGATTTATCAACGCCCATTCCTGGTCGAAGTCACCTCCGTTTCCATACTGTAAGCTATGATCACTAGTACCTTGCTGTCGCCGTGTTTGTTGCCTCTAATATCGTTGCTTGTAACGGAGTCCTGCGACCTTTCATCAATAGAGTCCGTCTTTTCACATTCCGAGTCACGCCATAAGGCACTACTCATTGCGCCGGCAGTTACACTTTCCACACTATAGTCAGTTGTCATCGCTTATGTCCCGATTGATGCGTAAGAGTTAACTCTCCTAAGTCACTTAGGATTTGGTCGAAGTCAATTTACTGACATTCGTTGCCAGTAATCAGGGGCGTCCTACTACTGAGGTCGGTAAGATACTACGCTCATCCTCTTGGCCCTTGATCTTGCAAGTTGACTGAGTAATACACGGTATGTTTCCAGAGTGTTGCAGAAGTGATCGCACTTCGGGGTGTAGGACGTCAGTATATTGAGTTCCAGCAAACGAAGAGAAGTGAGAAAGGTATCAACCATTCATTCGACGCTGCGACATCCAACTCAGGGACGTTCGTACTAGCACCTAACATTCTACACAGTTCGTTAGGCGTTCAGATGGGTGTTCAAGTAATACTCGATAGCTTCGAGATTCGTAAGGATTCAGAGAGGAGTGAAAAGATCACGTTCTAGTAGGAGGCAATCATTGCTAGGACTCCTATAGATTTGTTACGTTTCTCACTGATTAAATAGCCAGAACAGAGCCCCTTTTTCACTCGTTAAGCCTCACTGGGACTCGCATGCACCCCCACATTATTATTATGTGTGCACCCACAATAATATTGTGATTTGCATGCTCATCTCAGTTCCTCCTAACTCATGTCAAATGGTTCCTCAAATTCGAATGCCAAACAGAGGTTATCAAAACGATAAGATCACAGAAATCCAAGGACTATGGCATACTATCAACGCATCATAAAGTAAGCAAGCAATCCATGCTATCATGCTATAGTGACGAGTGTGTGTTCGTATGCTACGTCATAAACAAATGTGTACTAGTCATATAATTTATGCAACGAGTGAGAAAGACGAACCTTGCAATCTGGAGCTGAGTGGCATGGTCGTATTCACGTATTCAGAACTGTTCGGTTATATTTGGTTTTACTAAAACGTTTTAAAACCAAGTTCACTATAACCAGTGGCTCTGATACCAAACTGTCACACCCCCAAAATACCACATACGGGAACCTCCGCGAGGCGTGTGACGTACCAGGATCTAGCCACCAATCACATTGAACTCATACATGATTTAAATAAAAACTTTCATTTATTAAGGTAAAGTATTACATTACATAAAGCATAACTCATCGTATTCAGTGGAAGCATAAATCATTTGTTAAGTGTTACATAAACCTTATGAACAAAAACCATTAGACCTGTCTCGTGATCCCATGCTTTACAACCCATGACCACTCCAGCATCCCAGACAGCAAGTTCCACGATCCACATAATCTATAACAAGCGAGCATGCACACACGTGTATCAGACAACGCTGGCGAGTTCATAGTTTTATATGACCTAACTTGATCCTGATGTGCAAAGTATGATGCGAGATATTATTTATTCAACCGAATACACTTTGAATCGTTTATCTGGTAATAAAGAGGAGTTATCCTTATACAAGGATCATGTTCAATCTTATATGAAGAAGGTTCAAGATATGCAGATTGCTGCTCATCCCGCTAGTTCTAGGGATAGATTTGCCGAGATAACCGGTCAATATAAAAACGACAAGAATCCGATAAGAGTCCCTGTAGGTTATAAATCCAAAGGTTCTAGTTCTCGGAAGCGCTTGAAATCTAAACAGGAGATAGCAATCGACAAAAAGAAATCAAAGTCGAAACCCGGTGCCAAAGAAAGACAGTGTCAAAACTGCAAAGCCTATGGACACTACGCATCAACATGCAAACATGCCGTAATTAAAAGAAGATCGAAAAGGTCCTCGAGAGCTAGTGTAGAGTAGTTTGGCGTTTTGTATTTGTCATTCTTAAAGAACACATACAGATGGTCTTTGAGAGCTAGTGTAGAGTAGTTTGGCGTTTTTTTTATTTCAATCCTATAAAACACAGACATTTCTCAGTTTGGTGTTTTAAATCATTTTTTTTTTTTTTTTGCATCTTTTTCTTTTTTCTACCTCTTTGTTCATAACATGCTACTTCGAAGTTAAATAACAAACAATATAGGATTGGGCAAGGAAATCAAACGCCAAAAAAAAAACAATAACGCCACTAAATAAAACTACCATAAACTTCTAATTTTGGTCGTGCTAAACTCAATAATGTTTTGCTGAACGAAATGGATAACATTGTTAATCCTCAGTCAAGAAAGATGTGTAACAATGTTATCTATTCCGTTTTATTATTACAGTAAATGCTAGTAATAAAGTTCCGTCGTTTCAGTACTATTTGTTCAGCTTTATCTGTTAAAAACAAAGTTTGGCGTTTTATATCTATGGCGTCATATTATGATGAAGTGTGCTATGTGTGTTGAGGCGGGATTTTAATAGCGTGAGTTTGGCGTTTTATGTCACACCCCCAAAATACCACATGCGGGAACCTCCGCGAGGCGTGTGACGTACCAGGATCTAGCCACCAATCACATTGAACTCATATATGATTTAAATAAAAACTTTCATTTATTAAGGTAAAGTATTACATTACATAAAGCATAACTCATCGTATTCAGCGGAAGCATAAATCATTTGTTAAGTGTTACATAAACCGTATGAACAAAAACCATTAGACTTGTCTCGCGATCCCATGCTTTACGACCCATGACCACTCCAGCATCTCAGACAGCAAGTTCCACGATCCACATAATCTATAACCTGCGAGCATGCACACACGTGTATCAAACAACACTTGTGAGTTCATAGTTTTACGAAAACGTTAGTTACCAAGTGTTTAGTTTCGTTCATTGATTACAATGTTGATAATACCCCGAATACAAGACGGCTCCAGATTATTTTGCCATTTCTCCAATGCTCCTATCAAAGCATTGGTCATGACTAGGTCATTAGTTCATAGCCGTCCTCTCAGGTACGGGGTGAGGGTGCCAAACTTAAGTAGCGCTACCAACTAATACCATGTTACCTCTCAGGTAACAAACAACAAGGAGGGACTTTAATGGTGATAGGATGAGTATATTATCCAACATTCTAGATTTTACCCACAAGACATATTCCTCTCAGGAATACCCATGATTTACCCAAAACCTATCCCTCTCAGGGATACCCACTGACTGTCCCAACCACCGGGACGCATGCTCAAGAGGAATGAACTCACCTTAGAGTGCTCGGTATGTTATGCTACCCGTTCCCAGTTGGTCAACCAAACCCTACCGTGGTTACCAAAAATAGTCAGTTTTGTAAACACATCGATCACATATTCTTCGTTCACATTACACAAGTAACGTACAAGTAAAACACATAGCCATACTCATACTCTAATCATCAATACACAAGTAAACAAGTTTCGTGTGTTACATAAACAATAATTCAGTCAAACACGTAATTCCTATAGTGTACGGCCCGTTAGCTCAGGCCCAATCAAGCGTATGGCCGACTTTAGGTGTTCGGCCCAATACATGAAGCCCAATTCATGAATAGTTTTCACGCAGTCCATTTCACTAACAGTTTCATACACAGCTAAACAAACACACTTATCCTGAAGTCAATCATTAACAAAATCATACTAATCGTTTCTGAAATCATCATCACGCATTCCCACATAGGTTTATAACCATTCAGCAATTTCATGCATACATAATCCACAAACTGGGTTTTCGTGTAAAGATCTAGACCTTTTTATGATCAAGGTTAACAAGCACTTATATAATACTCTAAATCAAATCATAATACAACCGATTACACACAAAATACATGCTATATTAATTGTTCCGTTAAAACTGTTCTCAGATGGCATTCCGACGAAAGTCCATGGCGAAAGACTGTGTTTCGTCGACACCTGATCATGGCGAAAGACTATGTTTCGTCGAAACCTGATCATGGCGAAAGACTATGTTTCGTCGACACCTGATCATGGCAAAAGACTATGTTTCATCGACATGAGTTATTCGTGGGGAAACTCTTTCTTCGCTGTTCATCAACGGATCATCCTGGTTTCTACGACAACATCTATTCCATACAATCATTTACAGTATGATTATTCCAGCAACAGTTTTGACATCGTGCAACACTAATCTGACCATACATAATCGGATTCACCTACTCATAATAATTGTTCATATCGTTTAACACTAATGAATATCGTCTAACCTTATGCAACCCTAAATCTGCCGATCATCAACAACGAATCATTAACAGCAATCACAATTCATCTATGTGCAATTATAGATCAAAACATGAACCCTAATCATCAGTTACGGCTACATCGACACACATACAACAACAGTTCATGCGACAATAATCATTCAATCACAATACTACACATCGGAATTAATCTTTCGAACAATGCCAAGACACTAACCGTAATACCATATTGATCTGAATGATCGAGATGGGAAAGCTTCGGGGCCTCCTAAAAGCCGTCGCACAGAGATTGAGAAGGGAGAGGAGATTCTAGGGTTTTTCTGTTTACGACTAGTGGTTGCAAGGGTTATATAATTACATAACGTTTAACAGTTGGGCACGAAATGGGTTGGGCCGAAGCCCTTAACGGCGAAAGACCACATATGACGAAACACATATGTTTCGTCGAGTCATGGTTGGCGAAAGGTATTTTTTTCGTCAAAGTGAGTGGTGACAAAGAATTATACATAAACTCAAATTATTAAACTCTAATTAAACTATATGAAACTTACACAAATAATAATCAAGCATTACACACAATTATTAGCACAGACACCACGTAAACCAATATTGTAGAAACAGGATTTCGAAGTCAATGATTTGTGAAATCTCGGGTTGTCACATTTTATGTTAAGTCAAAAGACCCTTTTACCCTTAATGAAGCGTGCCAGATTAATAAAAGTGATTTTATTTACGAAAATGCCACCGCGTCATCTAGTTCATAGATTGTTTTGATCTGACGATCCATAAACGTTTCTCTCCGTTCTCACACTTTTGAGCGTTTTCTCTAAATCCTGACCCTATATATATATATATAGTATGGGAGATTCAATGGGAAATACTAAAAAAGTGGGGAACTAGGGAACAATGTATTTAACAAGTTAAATATATCTTAAAAATTCAATTTAAAATGCTAAAAAAAATTCAAATTTTTTTGAAGTTTTTGCATATTAAGATATGTAGAAGTTATTATAATAAAAAATCAATTTTGTAAAAAAAAAAAAAAAAAATCTTTTCTTTTTTTACTATTTATTTTTTTAAAGACTTTTACGTGTATTTATATGGAAAAACTCTAAAAAAATAAAAATAAAAAAAGTTGATTTTTAATATGTTAAATTGAATTTTTAACATGTTAAATACATGGTTCCATAGTTCTCCACTTTGTTAGTGTTCATTAATGAACCTTTCCCTATATATATATATATATATATATAGGGGCATGATCTAGAGAAAACGTTTAAAAGTGTGAAAACGGTGAGAACGATTTTGGTGTTGACATGTGACGTTTATGTTAACTTACACTAATGGTAATATTGTCAAAAGGCTCATCCACATGCCAAAGATCATGCACATGCAAGTCACATGCATATTCCACCATCTTTTTTAAACTCTCGTAACTTTACAATACTTGATTTTTTTTTAATTACACCATAAAATCAAGTGTTTTATTATCTTTCCAACGAGTATACTTTTAAATTAAAAAAATGATATGAATTGGGTGTTCAATAAAGACGCCATAAAAACACAAAGTTCAGAAAAACGCCATGAAAAATACCCAGTTGAAAACGCCATAAAACACCCAGTTTAGAAAAACACCATGAAAAAATCTGTTGAAAACGCCATGAAAACACACAGTTCAGAAAATACCATGAAAAACTTGGTTGAAAACACCATAAAAACACCCAATTTATAAAAACCGAGTTGAAAACGACATAAAAACACTCAGTTCAGAAAAACGACATAAAAACGCCTAGTTCAAAAAAAACACCATAAAACTAGGTGAAAACGCCGTAAAAACACAAAGTTGAAAACGTCAAAAAAAACTTAGTTCATTTTTTTCGAAAAGTATATCAATAGTATACTCATTGTAAAGATAAAACGTTGAGTTTTATGGTGTAATTTTTTAGAAAAATAATCACGTATAAAAAATTATTGGCGTTTAAATACGATGGGGGAAAATGACATATGATTAGCATGTGCACCCTTGTTTGGATCTTCCAATTTTACCCCTCCTGATAATTCTAAGGTTCCCATTATTTACAAAAATGTCACCGCATCATCTTAGCCACAAATCACAAAGATCTTGTGGCTGAAAATCGTTCTCACCGTTTTCACACTTTAAATCGTTTTCTCTGAATCCATATACATAGGTGAAGTATATGAAGAAAATTCACTTGAGTTGAAAAACTCAAGAAAACCTTATGTAACATTTTAATTTTTTTTTCTAAAAAAAGGGAATGTGACATATATATATTTGAACATTTTTATAAACAATGTAAAAAGTGCCGGCTAGTTTTTTTAAATGTTCAAAATTTGTGTATTACATTTTTTTGGACACATATATTATGTAACATGAAATTTTTAACATTTAAAAAAATACTTGACATTTTTTTTACAAAAATGTTAAAATATATGTATGTTACATTCCCTATTTTTTAGAAAAAAAAATAAAAATGTTAAATAGGGTTTTTTATAAGGGTTTCTTGAGTTTTTTTTTTTTTTGGGTTTTCATATTACCATCCATCCATCCACCCACCCATCCATCCATCCATCATGTTTATTTTATCATAAGAGTAAATTATGATTTTGGCCATGTGCTTGTTTCACTTTAACTCTGTCAGCTCAAAAAAGAATCTTTTGACATCTGAGTCCTCAACGTCATGTTTTCTAACCCTTCTGGCACCCATCACTAACCCTATCCATTTATTTCGTTAAAAAATGGTCATGTGCCCCTCACATGATGAGTATTTATGTCAATTCACCACCCACTTATAAACCCTTTAACAACAAAATAAAATATGGATGAATCCCACCTTCATCTTCATCTTCATCATTTAAGCATCCAAAAACCCTAATTCGAACCTATATGTAAACCAATCATAAATAGGGATGGCAAAAAAGTCCAAGCCCGACGGGTATACCTGAAACCCGAAACATACGGGCCGGGTATACCCGAAGCCCAATGGGTATGGGCCGGGTACGGGCTTAAAAATAGAAAAAAATCGGGTATGGGTACGGGTAAGAGATTTAGTGATACCAACCCGATACCCAGCCCATTTACCCGAATAATACCCGAAAGTATCATATTATAGATTTCCACATATATAATAAATTTAGTACATGTACTTATTACCTTCTTTATAGTCATATGTGGATATGTATTTGACAAGTGTTTAGTGAACATATAACTTATTTTTGAGCATGTATATTGGATATGAAAGCTAGCACCCTTTATTATGTGGATGTTTTATGCCATTAGGTGGTCAGGATACAATTACTTAATTAAGTAATCGTTTTAATTTAGTTTAGTATATGTGGTCTAAATATGATATGTAAGTTATTAATCATATTTTCATTTGTTATAGTCACTAAAATAGTAAATAATATAAACATCAAAGTAAAAATTGCACATTTGTCCCAACGGGTATTTTTAATAAATTAACGGGTATACCCGATACCCGCGGGTATGCCCGATACCCGACGGGTAATTACCCGAAAAATACCCGACGGGTAACGGGCCGGGTATGGGACAAAGAATTACAACCGGGTACGGGCCTGGGATTACCAATACCCGGCCCATTGCCCAAAAAATTCAAATGTATTTTATCCAGATTACAAGTAACAAGCAAGTAGTATAAACGACAATATCATTCCACACGAAAAAGGGCAATTACAAAGCAATGGCAGGTAGTCGGGCAACAAGTTGCGCCGCCACCCCCTTTTGAATAGAAAAACCAATTCTACTAAATACAAAGTTTGAAACCTTTAGCGACGAAGAATTACTATTAACGACTTTTTGAACCCGATTCAAAAGTCGCACAGCGTCAGGAGCGAGACCACCAAAGGTATCAAATGCAAACGGGACAAACACATGTTGATTCTCCAGGCAGGCTTTCTCATGTTTTGCCACTTTGCTCGCCTCTGCCTTGAGCACCGTTTTCCCTACGACAAAGCCCTTGTCCTTGAGCCCGACAGGGGGGGAGACTCCAGTTAAATCTACACAAGCGTGTTTCCCCCTTCCCATCCAAACACAAGGATGTCCGCTGGGCGTAAAGTGGACCTCCCCTCTACGGGGTCAGTCAGGAAATTTACTGGAGCCTCCTTTTTGGCAGAGATCCCGGCCCGCTTAAGAACATCACATAACACATCTCTCACCCAATCATGCCGATATTTAAACCCTGGTAGCTCTTTACAGTAGATCGCGTGCTCGCCGAAAGAATCCAAACACGCTTTACGGCATACCGGACATGGCTCGTCAACTGGGAACAAAGGAATCATCAGTCGGTATCTAAGGATAGCACGGTATTCCACAGCCAACATGTGTTGCCCCAAGCCTTCAATAGGTGCGACAGACAGAAAATCCTGAGCATGTGGGGCACGTAGACATTCAAACACAGCTATTTTCCGAGGGGATAAAACAAACTTCTCTTCAAACCTCTTGACAATTTCGCCATATAAGGCATTCGCCAGAATTTTCTGGGATTTAGGAGGGGCGGTGTCTTTAATGTAGAAACCGCCAATATCAAGGTCGGGAAGAGAACTATGCAAAAGGTCCAACGCACTCCTGTAATCGGAGTCTAAAACATCCCCACCACATTCTCGGAGTATGTGGTCTTGTAAACCCCAAGATTGGGCCCTTGAAGCCACGAAAGCATATGAAGAGGCATCCTCGGCCGTACAAATCCCTAAGCCTCCGAACCGGGTCGGGAGAGAAGCCAACCTCCACTGGAGATCTCCAAAAAAGGCACCCCCACAAACAACAATATCCTCTAATGCTCCCCGGAGGCCTTCATAAAAAACAGAGACAGCTCCCCCGACCAAAGAAGGTTGACACGTTCGAAGACCAAACAGTAATTTAGCAACACCCATACAAGAACGAAGCAAGAGGAGCTCGCTCTAAGGGTCCCGTAGGCGTTTAAGGCACCTCATCAGCTCGTAAATTCAAACAGATACAAATATTGCCAATACTTGCTGCAAATCATAATACAACAAATCACCAAAACAGGATGCAATATGTAAAATAATATTAAGCAATTGGGTCTCACCTTTTTCGTCGGAACACCATCATCGTCATCGTCGGAACCCTCATCAGAAACCTTGTTGCATCACCGGTTATCGAACCATAGTTGACCTCATAACCGGAACCGGCCTCTGTTTCCCCATCTTCGAACCCAAACCACTGGCGTCATCACCGTCTTCCCTGCAACACCATCGATCATCACAACTCTAACACCGTCGTCCTTTGTCGTCGCCTAAAGTTGTATCACCGACGTTATCGCCGGAATCCTTACCATCATTTTTATCGTCTCTAGAACAGAACAAATTGGCCGGTTGGAGTCGATGGCCGATCTTTCATCTTCGTCGATCTAATATCTCTCGAATCTCGATCAGTTCTCTCCATCTAACTCTCTCTCTCCCTGTTGCTTCTCTCTAGATATTTCTCTCTATTTCGTATCTCAGATTATGTTGTAAAACCAGAAAGTGAATTGACATAAATACCCATCATGTGAGGGGCACATGAGCATTTTTTAACCAAGTAAATGTATAGAGTTAGTGATAGGGGCTAAAATAGTTAGAAAACATAACGTTGAGAGCTCAGATGTTAAAAGATTCTTTTTTAGGCTGATAGGGTTAAAGTAAAACAACCACAGAGGCAAAAATCGTAATTTACTCTTATCATAATTATATATAATAGTAATTATTATGTAATATTTATATATATTGAATTAAAATTATTATATTTATATAAATAACAAACTTGGTATATGAAGTTCGGACCCACTTACTAAACGAGTTTCAATTTAGACCTGAATCGTTTAAACTCAGTTTGATTCAAGTTTTATCAAAGGAGAGGCTTGGCTTGGCTTGGCTTCTCTATACCATACAGGTAACTATACTCAACAACGCAATACGTCAAATCAAATTATTGCCTAATGGAGATGAATATGATCGGGTTGTTTTACTAGTCGCACGATGATACTTTAGCGGTCCATCAGTGATCCAAATTTGCCGTTAAAAAAAATTGAAGAGACCAAATACATTTAATGGATAGTTGGATGTTCAAAAACAATTCTTTGGAAGTTAGGCCGACCTTGATTTTATTTAAGACAAAATAGAAACCAAATCCATGTTTGTTAACATTTATTACTAGGATATCGATCTATTTATTCGCATTAATTTATAAGAAGATATCTTTAGTTTTTCCAAAGACTATTTAATATGATTTTAAAAACAATTAATGGGTTATGTTTTAGTTTTCAAAATTCAAATACGCGTATGGTATTATATGAGTAACATTTTCTTTATTCAAACCAAATAAAAGTACAACATGACATCATTTTTGTTGAAAGGTATAACTTGTTTTTTTATAACTCTTCATGTATAATCAGTGGCGGATCTAGGATTCCGACCAAGCGGTAACGTTTTATAAATAAGCGGTAACGAAATCGAAAAAACGTCAAATTTTTCCAAAATTTACACTAAAAACGTCAAAAATTTTCCGACCTAGCGGTAGCGGAGGCTACCCCGCACTCCTTAGTATGTCCGCCCCTGTGTATAATGTTTATAAAAATATAAATTCAAATTCCTTTTTACGACAAATTTATTTTTATCCATATTCTCATATAAATTATATTATGTAATAAGTTGTTTGTTGTTTAAAAACTAGGTTATAATCTTGTGTCTTACAAGGGTTAAATAAAGAAAAAAAAATCAAATAGTTGAGAATAAAGGTTTAAGAATTATAAACCGATTTCTTAAGTCGCTTTTCAAATGCACAAATAAATTTTGTGTTGTGTATAATCAAAATGTGTGATTACATCAAGTTTATATCTATGAAAGCATTTGCTCAATCGATTAGAGAATCTGCATTATCAACTTTCTTATAAGTTTAGTGATCACAAAAACATACAATTGCATGATCAACTTTTTCATAAATTTTGGTAGTCATGGTGACGCTGTTTTTGATGGTGTTTTTTTTTTATAATTTTACAATTGACTGAAATAATATATATTGATGAGACATGGAAAATCAAATCCTTAAAAATTTGGTTTTAAAAATAAAATTAATTGGAATATTAATTAAATAATTTAATATTATGGTTAAAATATATACGAAAATAAATTAATGACGTCGTAACTTGTGATTATAGCATTTAAAACAAAGATATTAAATAACGATCAATTGGATAATTACTTGTAAGTGACTTATATTAAACTAATTTAGTAACGATATTAATAAAATCTTTCTGTGTCATTGATATTTATTATGTTGCATTAGATTTTAGTATTTAGCGATAGTATAAAAGTTATTACTATGTAAGTATATAAAAATATTAAATCTTTCATGCTAATTATTAATAAATTAAGTTTAGAAAATTTTCTATAATCAATCTTTTTCAAATAATAGTTAATAGTGGAATCATATTCAATGTTAATCTAAATTGAATCTATATATATATATAAACATGATAAATAAGGGCTGATGTGTCATGTTGTGAGGGCTTGGAAAATGAGGTGGCATCACCTTAGGCATTCTTGAAATTGGTTTTGGCTCCAAAATTCGGGTCATAAGAATTTGTGTATATGGGTTAACGCGGGATCCGTTTTCTTTAATTTTGACCCGACTTTATTTGTACGATATATGCATTTCTTTTCCAAAACCCTAGATAGCCTCCATCTCCATTCTCCATTCTCCATCTCCATTCCAAGCAACTGATCATCTCTTCACATGTCTTTCCTAATGAATTCCATATCGATAAGATAAATGTCTGAGCATCGTGAATCCTTCATTCGTTTCATTCAACACCGCTATTCTGACCCAAATCAAAGGATGCTTCTTTCTAAACCCTAGCCTCCTTCATCTCGCTCTTCTGGATCAATCGTATTCTCATCAAATGATCCAATAATCAGGTATTTCGAATCTGTTCCTTCGTTTTTTGTATTTCGAATCTGTCGTGTTTATTAATTTTGGTTTCTTATTTGTATCAGGTTCGGACGTTTGAATTTCTTTGCATCTTCTGCGATTTGGTATGTATACTTTGGATTCCTTTGGATTTTATATGATTCTTTTGTGTATTTGCTGAATTTCAATCGAATTTTGTTTTTAGTGGTTTGAAAAGTCCTTTGAGCGATGAAACCATATGGAGGCGTCTTCGTGAAGCAGGATTTGATGAATAATCGATTAAACAAAGGGATAAGGGTTCATTAATCGCTCATATTGCTAAACTTGAAGCTCAGGTTGTTATTCTTTTCCACGTTGTTGAATAGTTATTTTGACTTAATGAGTTTTTTTTGTTTGTTAGGTTTAAAATTTTTTATTTACTCTTTTGGGATGGATTACATTAATGGATAGTGATTATTGCTGTAGTTTTCAATCAATTGATAAAAATAGGGAATTTAGTGTTACGATGAAAGAAAAATAAAACTGATATAGTTTTTACTTCAATGTTCCAACCCCTAAAGTTTAATGGAAACTGAAGGGTTGATTTGAATGGGTAGTTTTAACTGTATGATTTGTACTATATATTAATGGATTATTGGATTGTTCATTTGTGCCATTTGGTAAAGAATTTTCAAGAAAAGGGTGCAAGCGCTTTTGCTGCTGCTGCTCTTGCATAGAGATGAGTTGTTGATTTGAACAAATACGCATATGAAAGCTTGAAGTTGAATCGTCCAGAGACAGAATTGTGCATCATTTTCTCTATGGGTTGCATATCAGATCTGATTTTCCTAGATCCTACCACTTGGGATTTTATTGGGTTGTTTCTTTGTTAATGTTTATATAAATGGGATTTGAAGGTTAAGCATTGTTTATGCTAATTGTTGTTAAAATCATTCTCATTGTGGTATCAATTTGTTCTGCAGGTGCATGGTATGCACTCAAATGCTTCTACTTTACGAAAGACGACGATCTGGCGCGAGGTTTCACGTATAGTTAACAAAGAAGGGTTTATAAAGATTCTACAACTGCTCAGGTAATCCTTTTATTTTTTGTTCAATATGGTTGTATACATGATTCTGTACATGAACTTTTGTCATTGTTGATATGCCCAGTCTCCGTATAACCCATAGAATCCTTACATTCCGGGTGCTATAATAGGAGCTGATGGCTCTTTTGTGGCTGCACAACAATATTACATTCCCACGTATGAAAACGGTTCTTCTTCACCAGCTTATTTTCCCATGGTTGTCCAACCTGGCACAGAAACTTACACGACCGGCACTACAGACCAGTTCATGGATATGGGTGCATGTATTTTCTATTGAGAAAGGGAAAATGTCACCTGATAGTAATCAAGTTTTTGTTCCAATAAAAGTACCTAAACGTTTTTTGAAATGCAGACATCACTCAAGTTTCATTATTGTTATGTTGTTTTTTTAGTTCTTTTTTTTTATAAATGTTAAAAGTAAATGGCCTAAATGGAACATGCGGAACTTAGTTACCATTTACTGATTAGTTTTTTCCAAGTTTGACCTAACTAGGAGTAATTGTGAAAAAAAGTTACTAAATAGTAACTCCATTTAGGTAATTCAGTTTAACAAGTTCTAACTTCTAAAAGGTTTCACAACAATGAATCGATATTGAAATTTTAGACGGAGTTTACTGAGACAATATTAAAAGTGGTTACTGTTTCGTGATTTAATCCCATTTTAAATCTCATTCTATTCTGGATCATATATTGGGAATTGACATTCAAGGAAGAGAACCAAAACTATTTGAACTGAGCTCATTTTCGTTTGAACTTGAAACTAATGGCAAAATGTTTTTGTTTAATTGTTGATCTTTGTTGCTTATTTGGTTATGTGTTTCCAGAACAATGTATCGCGTGAATCTCAGACAATGATCTTGGTTGACCATCCAAATGCTCTTAAATTGCATTGTCTTTCGTAAATGACCATAATCTATGGGTTGTTATGCCTTTTATGGCTGGTGGTTCTTGCCTACATATGTTAAAGGCTTTCCATCCCAAGGGTTTTGAAGAAGCTGTTATTGCAACTATATTACGCGAGGTTTAAAGGCATTGGAGTATCTTCACCGTCATGGCCACATCCATCGTGATGTTAAAGTGAGTTTCGTTCTGAGTGTTAGTTCATCTGTTATTATTTTTTATTCTTGCAATATAAAAAAGTACTATATTTTGGATACTGCTCAGTTTTCAATATAATTTTTATTGAAATGTAGACAAAAGAAAACTTAGCAAAATTATAAATTTAGATTTTTATTACATATTTACATTATAGACCGGAAACATTCTCATCAGTGACCATGGTGCAATCAAGCTGGGTGATTTGGGTGTTTCTGCGTGCTTATTCGATTCTGGTGATCGACAACGTGCAAGGAATACATTTTGCGGGACACCATGCGGGTATTATTTTCTCTCCGTTACTAAATCTCATATAATAAAGTATAACAAATAACTCAACATATGCAACTCACTGAGGCGTTATGTTTTTTTTTTTTGGCTAGGATGGCCCCTGAGGTTATGGAGCAATTGTATGGATACCACTTCAGGTGAGTAACTTCATTTTCATTCAACAGTAGATGTTTTTATACCTATTCCATGAATGCCATATAATGAAGTAAAGTAGTAAACTATAAACTAAACTTCTGTTGCAAAAAAAGGTAAATTTGTGATTTTCCTGCTTTAAAATTTCTGCAGAGCAGATATATGGTCTTTCGTTATAACAGCTCTCGAGCTTGCTCACGGGCATGCTCCTTTCTCTAAATACCCCCCCCCCCCCCCCCCAATGAAGGTTGCATGGCTCTAATGCATCAAGGATGGTCGAGTAGATGAGAAAAATTATGTATCTACGAGAGCCATAGCTACAATACGGTATATAAATTGTATTTCACAGCCCAGATTTATCTTTTATATTTCATTATTATGTATGCTTATCATAGTGGTAGTTGTTCATGATTTTTAAAAATAACTTCCTCCATTAAGATTTTGCGTTACGCTTCTTCCTCTCATTTGGTAATCACCTCTCTTCAAACAATTTCATTTGGTAATCACCTCTCTTCAAACAATTTCATTTCTTTTCATGTACCATCAAAGAGGTGGAAATTTCGACCGGTTTACTTAACAATTAATTAGTTTTATTTGTTTTTTATCGTCAAAACAAATTGTAATCACAAAATAACTTCCTCCATTAAGATTTTGCGTTACGCTTCTTCCTCTCATTTGGTAATCACCTCTCTTCAAACAATTTCATTTCTTTTCATGTTTTGTGATTACAATTTGTTTTGATGATAAAAAACAAATAAAACTAATTAATTGTTAAGTAAACGGGTCGAAATTTCTACCTCTTTGATGGAAATATGGAATGCACTCAAGTTGGTCTCTATTGCAGATCTGTTGGATATAGTAGAAGATGGTGAATACTGAATGAAAGGGACTTCCAACAATTCTTGAATAATGTCCGGTATAGGTATATCAAATTTCATTATGTCAACTTTTCTTTTACATTTTTATGGAACAAACAGATTTTTCTTTTGATAGTGGTGGCAATAGTTTTAGAGGAGATATTTGGTAACTTATGATGTAATTTTCACTTTTAGTTTGATGTATTTGAAGTTTTCCTTAGTTTTTTTGGTTTGAAATAATTTTTTGTAAATTGTATTGACTACATTATTGTGTCTTATATTGACTACTTTATTATGTTGAAGTTGGTATGCTAAGTAATTATACCGGCTGTTTCAATAGCCACATGTATTTATTTTAAAATCAAAGATTATATCCTCAAACAGTAAATCAATAATCATGTGTCCTAATTTATTTAGGATTATCAGTGAATGTTCTCACAAATTTTTAAAAAATAAGCGGTTATACTTAAAAAATATACATGATTAATAACTAATAAAATAAAACAACCCGTGGGTACCCCGGTTTATAATAACCTATCCTTTATATATACAAAAAAAAAAAAAACATTACATATACTCATCTTGCTTTTGTATATTTTTATGGCTCCTTACAACTAGAAAAACTTTAAGAATCCGAATTAAAAATTTGTGATGGAGATAAGGGAAAGAGAATACTTTAGAGGTTAAAAATGTTATTTATATACTTTTATTTATTGTAAATTAAATTTTCCTACCCGGAAAGTTTCCGGGTTATAACCTAGTAACATTATAAAAGTAGTATCTTTAGTTAAATAAAATCGACTTTAAAGAAAATAGAATTAACTTACCATATTCCTAATTGCAAAGAAAAATATTATAAAAATATTAAATTGATATTTCCTAAATAATAAGTTATTTAATATTGTATTTTACAAATAGGGATTTGGATGAGAAAAATGTGAAGAAATATTGATGATGACACGTGTCCAAAATTGTAATGAGTTATTAGGTAGTAGACTTATATTGGATGAGACTCAATTTGAGATAAAATTTATAGATAAAATCAAACAAACCATAACGTTGTGTTGAAATCTTTATGAGAAAATATTTATTAAAACCTAAAAAAAATAAAACTGTATATAAATATAAACCTAAGAAATTAAAAACTAAAAATGTAAAAGGGTTTGATTAGCAATTAAAAAGTTTAAATAGGAGTTTACCATGTGTAGTGGGAGGGGTAAGACCCTTGAGTGTTTTGCATCATGTGGCGGTACAGTCAGCATGTGGGCATCGTGACACATTATGTTAAAAAGGGTATAGTGGGGCTTGAAATCTTGTGGGACATTATAATCTAATAGAATTTAATAAAAATAAAACTAAAAACAAAGAAAAAATGCTATTGGCCAAGTATAAGGAAGAAGGCGTGGAAAAAATAACGCTCCGGAAGTTTTTTTGAAAAAAAAACGCCCAGGGGGCGGTCTAGGGGCGTTGTTGGGCTTTTTTTTTTTGGGAAAAACGCCAAAAAACCTCTCACTACGGGTGGTCTAAGTAGAAATTACAAACGATTCCTCTAGGTTTTGTTAATAATCAATTCACCCCACATATTTCTAAGTATACACACTCTCACCCTTATTGATTATTACATTGTTTAACATCAATCTACATTTTGATTATTATGAGTAATTTGTTTCTATAACATGTCTAAGTTGCATTAGAAAATGTAGCCAACATAACTTTTATCTTTCAAGATAAATAGGGGTGTTAGAATATATATTATTTAGTTGTTTTATTATAAAGTTTTAAATATTACAATAATACTTATTATAACTTTTATTTTAAAAGACATTTCATACATTAATAAAAACTTATATCAATAATAAGTTAGTTTAAACTCACTAACTAGCTCAAATCCAATTAGTGAAACTTGGGACTAGACTCGACCTCGTTTAAGCTTAGCTCAATTTGAGCTTATAAACCGGTGGACTTGTTAATTATCCATCCTTCATTTGGATTTTAGAATACACAACTTCTTACTTAAAGGAGCTTGTTGTCATTATGCTAAACCCAAGGGTCTTGGATGGTAACTTATATTTAAACCTACACCAAATGCGTGGCAAATGCAAATTTGATTTTTCTTTTCCGTTTTGTACAAGTAAACATTCAACAATTGGAAGATATCACTCCCACCTCAAAACCCCCCTACCCTACCCCCCCCCCCCCTCCCCCCCCCCCCCCCCCCCATTCGTCCTTTTCCCAAGGCTCAAGTTGTCTGTGTGCGTGTATATACAAATTTTTAAAGTGGGTTTCATCTCTTTCGTTCGTAAGGTTGTTGAGTAATCTTTAATATTTTGCAGGTTTTATCACCCATTTGATTACCAAGAATCTTCCTTTTTGATTCTTTAAACATTCTGTTCCTGTATTTCCTCTGTTTTACTTCACCTGAATGGGGTTTCTTGGCATTTTCCTTGGATTCATTGGTCTTGGAATTGGGTTATTTCTTGGTGTTTGTCTTGGGTTTTACTTCTTCATCTATTCTGACCCCAATTTTGAAGACTTTAAGGTAATCTTTAATCTGAAATTTGTTCAGTTTTGGCACCTGCATGTGGGTATCAACTGCTGAATGTTTTAAAAGAATTATGGATTTGGGTGATTTTGACACTTAAAGATGAATCCGTTTGGTTTTGTAATTTAGGTTGTGATGATACTTTGTTCTTGATTGTTTCTGCTATGATTTCATCAACATGCAAGTTTATATATAATTCATTATATTATATGTTATGGTTTTTTTTTCTGTTGTTGTTGTTGATTTTTTAATTTAATATGTTGATTTTTATGGGTTTTTTTTTGTTAAATTTGCAGTCTGGACATTCAATTCAACTGTGCATAGAGTTATTTTTTTTTTAATTTTAATATGTTGATTTTTATGGGTTTTTTTGTTAAATTTGCAGTCTGGACATTCAATTCAACTATATAGAGTTATTTTCTTTAATTTTAATATGTTGATTTTTATGGGGTTTTTTTTTTGTTGAATTTACATTCTGGAGATTCAATTCAATAGTACCTAGTATAAATTTTTGTTTTTTATACATACATATATATATATTCTTGATTTAATCGAAGGCTAATGCATATGTATGCTACTTCAGGAGCCAGTTGTAAGGCCGATTTCTGAGCTTGAAAAAGCGAGTCTTCACGATCTAATACCCGAGATTCCACTTTGGTTAAAGAATCCTGATCATGATCGTGTATGTATTTCCGTTGTAACGTTCCATAAAAACAAACGTTTCCTGTATAATTCTTTAACTTGTATTCTCGTATATTATCCTGTTACAGCTTGACTGGCTAAACACATTTGTTTTAAACATGTGGCCTTATCTCGACAAGGTACATTGTAAGAAACCGAGTCATTTTATATTTTTTCATTTTTTGTCTGTCTTTTGGGGAGGAAACGGTCAACGCTGTGGAACTTGACCCGCATCAACTTGAATGTACAGGCAATTTGTGCTGCAATAAAGCAGACAACCGAACCGATACTTGCTGATTATATCGGAGTTGGGCACCGGCCTATAGAAGCCATCACTTTTGAGACATTGAGCCTTGGGACCCTTCCTCCTACATTTCAAGGTTAGTGTAGCTTGGGTACTTTCGTCATTTTTAAATCTTAACGTGAGCTAAGTAGTGCTTCTCGGACTAATGATTGGCAGGCGTTAAAGTCTACGAGACCAATGAGAACGAGCTAGTGATGGAATCGCCAGTTAAATGGGCTGGAAATCCAAATATAGTCCTAGCTGTGAAAATATGGTCTTTGCGTATCAAGATTCAGGTAAGTTGCGTTTGCGTTTTACATGGTCCCATTGGTTAGCAGGGTATTGGTGGGGTCACATGGGTTTTTGTTGACGTGTTCTCACAATTATTAAAAAGGTGTTTTTTTTTTATGTTTGATTGTGAATTTGCGGTGGCTTCACACAGTTGGTGGATTTACAAGTGTTTGCTGTTCCAAGGATAACACTGAAGCCTCTTGTACCAGCTTTTCCGTGTTTTTCGAATGTCGTTGTATCTTTGATGGAGAAGGTACCCATTACCGCTAAAATGTTGGTTGTTACATTTGTTTTATTATATGTTTGTAATGTAATTCTTTTGTTTAACTTTTTTATAGCCTTATGTGGACTTTGGGCTAAAAATACTTGGTGGTGATGTTATGTCCATCCCTGGACTTTATCGACTAGTGCAGGTTCATATTTATCGGGTCTTTTAAAATATTTTGAATTCTTTTATTTGCAAATACGCGGAGGGAAAATGAAATCGTTTTTTTTTTTTTTTTTTTTTTTTTGCAGGATATCATTATAAAAGAAGTTTCGAAACTTTACCTTTGGCCACAAACTCTTGAAATACCCATTCTTGATTCTTCCCTGTAAGTGTGTTTTGTACATAAACATCTTTTTAAAAACTATTTTTTTTTACAATATTTTCTCGCCAGTTGTGTTGTGAAGAAGCCCATTGGAGTACTACACGTGAAGGTTGTACAAGCAACAAAGCTCATGAAAATGGACCTTTTGGGATTATCCGACCCGTATGTTAAACTTAAACTAAGTGGAGAGATGTTGCCTTCAAAGAAAACAACAATCAAGAAAAAGACTTTAAATCCCGTGTGGAATGAAACCTTCAAGCTTGTCGTTAAGGACCCTCAAGCTCAAACTCTTCTAGTTAATGTCTACGATTGGGACAAGGTAAATGACCAAAATACCCTTGGGTAGATAGATATATGATTCTTTTATTGGTAACCATGAGACCCCGTTACTGTAAAACTCATGGGACCCCATCAATACCTTGTGCTAACCAGTGGGATCACGTAAAGCACCACTGGCCTGCATGAAATATGATCAGTATTCTATTCGGATTCGAAAAATTTGAAATTCGACTCGATTATCAAGCTTCGAATTTGGTTTTCAAATATTTGAGTTCCATTCTATTCAAATTCGAGTCAAGTAATCGAATACGAATTTATGATTTTCGATTCGAAATTCGAATTCGAGTTATACATATATTTTTTCTATTTATATACACATGAATATATATTTATATATACACACAAACATGGAGAAACCTTCTAAATTTGAGCCTTATAAAAGCGCTTACAATTTAGTTTGTAGTAGTTTAAAAAATGAAAGTAAAATAATTTATTATTTAGGGTGAACACCCCTAAATACGATTACTTTGAAAATTCGTTATTCAATTCGTTGAACACCCCTAAATACGATTCTTGTTCTTTGTTAGGTAGGGAGCCATGACCGGCTCGGGATGCAAATGGTGCCGTTGAAACTGCTACAACCAAATGAGACTAAAGAACTAACGCTTGATTTGCTAAAGAACACCAACATAGCAGATCCTCATAAGAAGCAGCAAAGAGGGCAGATTATGTTGGAGATGACTTATGCACCATTCAAGGAGGATAATGATGTTTTAAGCGGGCCCCTTTCGTCTGTTAACGGAGAACATGACGTGGGGCCCGGAGGCGGAACCCCAAGTGGGGCCGGTGTGCTTTTGGTGACTGTTCAAGGGGCTGAGGATGTAGAGGGGGATCATCACAATAATCCATATGCCATGGTAATATTTAGAGGAGAAACAAAGAGAACAAAGGTGAGACCTTTGACTTTTCGGGTCAAATTCATATTTGATATCGGTTTCTTCGGCCTCGTGATCTTCAACTTTTGTCAACAGGTTATTAAACGGACTCGAGATCCCAAGTGGAATGAAGAATTCCAGTTCATGCTTGAGGAACCACCGATACAAGATAAGATACACATCCAGATTATGAGCAGGAGAATGCACATGAGCTTCTACTCAAAGGTTGTTGTTTTGATCTTTTCATGCATTTATATGGTTTTAAGCAGGGAGTTAATCGAACCAAGTTATTCGGATTTTGAAGCTGAATTCGAGTTCGATTCAAATTCCAATTAGATTCGAATATGGTGATTGAATGTGAGATTCGAATTCATGTCAACTTCGAAATTCAATTCGATTCAAATTCAAAATTCGAATTCTGGTTTATTCAACCCAAAGTTAGAAACCCAACATTTTTTTATGTATACATAAAAATAAAATAAAAAAAAACTTATATGCATAACTCAAATTCAAATTTCGAATCCAGTCGAATATCAATATATAAATTCGAAAATTCAAAAACTGAATTTGAATCGAATTGAATTTCGAGTTTTTCGATCCCCTCGGAAGACCCTATTTTGGGTACATCGAGTTCAGGGGATGATCTTAGTTGGGGCCGTGGGGGCCCCTGTTTTTTCGTTTCGAAGTGTAAATTTTACTAGGAATTTCCGAAAACTTTACAAGTATCAAGTCCCCCCCCCCCCCTCAATATGTTTTTGTTCTACAAAGCTTTCGGCCCCCCTATTTAAAAGTTCAAGATCCGTCGCTGATTGAGTTACGGTTTTGTAAAATGTGCAGGAATCACTAGGTCATGTGGACATTAATCTTGGTGATGTAGTGCACAATGGGCGGATTAATAATAAGTTTCATCTCATAGATTCTAGGAACGGTTTGGTCCATGTTGAACTTCGATGGAGAGAGACATGACTTGATGTTTGTTTTTCTATGATGTCGGAGTCAAAGGGGGAGTGGTTGTATTTTTGTATTCTTTTGTAGTGTTTTTGGGCGACCAATTATTTGATTTTACCAAATTTAAGCATGTTAAAGATGAATCAGTGTAGCTGCCTTTCCAAATGATGCCTATAAGTCTCTCTTTACTCATCTGTAGGTTACTAACGTATGTTAAAAGACTACAATATCTATATTATTACTATATAAAGCATTTCCTATGTATAAAATGGTAAATTCTTATCATATTTTAAGATGACATATGAAAGGTCAAGTTAAAATGCTTATTTTTTTTGTCATTTTCTTCTATTCATACCCCTCTTCCCTTGATCAATGACATTATGTCAAATAAATCTATACTATGTCGATAATAAACTCGTTACATTCATCAAAAACATATATTCATAAATACATGTTATTCTATTTGTGTATTTGGACTAAAGGACTAATCAGTGAACCAAAATTAATCAAATTTAACATAAAATGTGTTTGGTAATTTTAGCGAAGTTAGTTAAAAGAGTAAATTACAAGTTTTGTCCTTTATGTTTGCATCAAATTTCAGACGCTGTCCTTTAGCGCAAAAGTTGACAGGCGGTGTCCTTTACCTTTCAAAATTTTGCACGTTTTGTCCTTTAGGCCAAACCCAGTTAGATTTTTTGGTTAAATCTAGTCATGTGCAACGCATATGAGGGTACTATTGTAATTTCAGCATTCAAGGGGTTATTGTGTAAGATAAATTATATCAAGGGGCTATTATGTAAAAATAAAACAAAATAATTTAAGATATTATTTTTATAACCATATATATATATATATATATATATATATATATTTCTGAAATTAGGAACCACCTATCACCACCATCCTCCACCTCCACCACCACCACCACCACCCTTCACCGCCACCACTACCACCCTTCATCATCTACAACCACCATACAATCAGATTAAATTTGCACTTTTTTATCCCAAAATAAAATATTTGTATCTGAAAATCCCATGTGCAATAAAAGCCCATAAAACAAGTACCAGATTCAGCCCATAAACTTGTGTAGATCAAGACCCCAAAACAAAATATATTTCAAAAATCATATAATAAATCAAAACAGAGGCCTGGATTTTAATTACACATATATTCAAGAAAATCTTGAAAAGACACAATCATTTTTATCTCAAATATCTTTGATTCGCTTGTGCAGATTCAATAGATCAAGTCCACGACATCGGAGATTGTGGAATAGTGAAAAATCACAATCAGGGTTTGTGGTATTTTGAAGCTCCATTGATGTGATAATCAGAGAACAAAACCAAATATGAATCTAGAGAGGTTTTTAGAGAGAGAGCAGAGGTTTTGTAGAGAGAGAGTGTGGAGAGCAAAGGTTTTTTAGAAAGAGGGAGAGAGGGAGGGGTGTTGTCTGATCTATTTGGGGTTAGGGTTCTGATGGGGGAGGCGGCGTTGGAGTTGGTGCTTGCAGTGGAGGAGGTGGTGGTTGGATGGTGAAGACGACGGTGGCAGTGGTGAAGACAATCGTGGTTGTAGGGGAGGAGATGAAACGGTGGTGGTTGCATACGGTGGTGTGGGTGAAGACGGTGGTGGTGGCGTCATAAGGTGAAGAGAGAGAGAGAGAGTAGAGAGAGGTGGTTGTCTTAGGTGGGTGCGGTGGTGGCTGGTGTCAACGGCAGATGAGTTGTGGTGGTTGTTTTAGAGAGAGAGAGAGTAGAGAGAGGGGGTAAGTATATGGTGATTTTGTTTCAGAGAAAAAGAGAATGGTTGATTGTGTTTGAAGATAGATTTTTTTTTAACTTTAATACAGAATAGCCCCTTGATATAATTTATCTTACACAATAACCCCTTGAATGCTGAAATTACAATAGTACCCTCATGTGCCTTGCACATGACTAGATTTAACCAAAAAATCTAACTGGGTTTGGCCTAAAGGACAAAACGTGCAAGATTTTGAAAGGTAAAAGACACCGCCTATCAACTTTTGCGCTAAAGGACAGCGCCTGAAATTTGATGCAAACAATTAGGACAAAACTTGTAATTTACTCTAGTTAAAATTTAGATGTAAATTGTCAACTCAACCGCAACAAGCGAGTTTCCCTCTAATAAAAAATGTTGTGGTATACTATATAATGTTTATCATAAGGGTTTATCGTGCGTTGCAACTACGAAACGCGAGTGCTTTTATATATACACACACATACAACGTATATACGATCTTTTAACGTTTTCAGATTTGAATTATGTTCTCGGCCTATATTGTCGACTCCCCTGCAACGTGCGGGTTCCCTATTATATACAAGGTATATGAAAGATTATTAACTAAGTGAATGTTAAAAGAGCACAATATATGCAAAGTACATGAAAGATAATTAAGTGAAATAATTTAGATAAATGATGGTAATGTGAAGAGATGGAAGCTTAAATCGAAGAATGCCAAACCTACTATAAAACAATCTATTTGTCAACATATCACAAGATATAAGGGCAGTCTCCGAAATTCAGTAAAAAATTTGTGACCCTGTGCGAATAGAAGAAAACGGGCCCTATAATATAGACTCTATAACTCAAATTTAAAAAGAGAAGATAAATATATAATTGAATTAGTACATATGTATAAAGAGAAGATAAATATATAAGTGAATCAGTAAATATGTATATACTAGAAAACAAAAGAATAAATGGAAAAATGGCAACAAAAATATAACTTTTTTTTTTTAAAAGTACGTATATATATAAAGTTAGAAATATATACAAACTAGTGGGATCAAACTTGCACGTTGCACAAGGGGAAAACTTTGTCTGTTTAGATACACTCGTTATAACAAACAAAATAGAAAATCCAAAAAAATTAATCATAATACGTGTTCGCTTTATTAGTTTTTGTAAAATAAAAAGAAAAAATCATTTAAAAATTGTTTAGTTGTGTTTAATTTAAACTAGATTAACCACCCGCCGCAATGCGGCGAGGGCGTAAAACCGTGCCGAATAGCACCAATACCACACCGCCGCCAACGACAACCAATACTGAAGTTACGGTGTATTAATGTAAAGAAATTAGATTGCAACGTAAAACATAGAAAATAATAATGAAGTCGATTTAGGACCCCCGCACGTTGAAACGAACCTGTCAAACATGGAAAAGATAGACGACGTAAAAACGTTGAACCACACACGCACGTTGAGTCGTGTTAACTCGCAAAATCTAGTACGAAACGTAAAACGAAATGTTAAAACGTTGAACCACACACACGTTACGCCGTGTTAACTCACAAAATTTAAAACGAAAAATCAGCGAAATATGAAAAGTGTGGGGACCAAAGGTGAAAGTACAAAACTTGTAAGGTTGAATTGCAAGAGATGAAAACTTTTTGTGTTATAAGTAGAAAAACAAATAGCTTTTGGTTAAAAATGAAACATCATTTTTTTTAAAACCATCCTAAGCATAAGGTACACACCTATATGCATACAAAGGTTGTTTATTTATAGTTTGTTAATGTTAATAATAAACAAAAGATTTCAGTTTCTAATTGAAAAAGAAAATCTAGATTTGAAAAAGGGAGAAAACAAAAATACAGTAAGAAAACGAAAAAGCAGTAAAAAAAACAAAAAGAAAAACGAAAATATTAGGTGGGAAAGAAATGGGAAGAAAAAAGAAATAAAATAGACTGAAATGCGTTATGCAATAATCGAACTTGAGCAAATTGATACAACTCTTTTAAGTGGACCACATAGACCACCGGTGCAAGCTTCTAATTGTAACAAACTTGAAACATAATGTTTATAAACACACTAATTAAAAAAACAAATTTGGTCCCTGAGCGGTGGCTCACCCGCACCCCCTCCAGGCCGGCCCTGCAAGATATATATGTCGCAACCCCCGTCCCCTAATTATCCCGGAAACGGGCGGCTGCGGCCAGTTTCAGTGGTATCGGTGTTTATCAGTTTGGCAGCGGAAATTACATCAGGACCGTAGTTATGAAATATTTTATCAGAGTAAAATACCACATTTTTATAACATTAAACACATGGGAAAATCCCAAGTTTCTAATACACATATTTTTATAAGGATAAATCCTATTTTATTTAAATAAAACATCTCTTTATTTAGGTAACTTTATAGCCACTTTTCCAAGCCTTCGGTGTTGTCCAGCTGGCTTCTATTTGGCTTTCACATTTTGTTACCTGAAACGCATTTAAAAACACTTTGTCAGTGGGAAATACTGGTGAGTGAATCCCAGTTTAATCAAGACAGGTAAAACCGTTTACAGCATTGAGGGCGGTCGCGCAATTACATTTGTTTATTTTCTACTTTAATTACCACTCACGGTACTGTCAACCCGACTTGTGGTCATGTTACTACTCACAGTGTAGTAACAAATTTTGTATACAAAACCCCAAAATACCGACGATAATTGTAGAGTACAAATACTCAATCACTGTTTAATATAATGTGAAACAATTGAGGTTTTGTAAAAACAATTTATTAAAAAGAGGATTACTCACATTGCTATCTTAGGGTTTTCCTTTGTGATTTCCTGGTGATTATCTATTAATTACACAATGCACACGCGTTAGTATAATAACCCAATATTTACATTAGTTATACCTTCCTCGAGACAGAACTCCAACGACTACGTCGGGCAGAACCTCGACAGCCGTTACGGAATCCTAGATCAATCGGGCAGCGTATCTAATACGTAACCAGGGGTTATGATACTTACAACGAGGCAGAATTTCGTTATTTAGGGGGGGGGGTATTATGCCCGATATTATTTTTGCTATGCAGAATATTGAGAGAGAGATCGAGAGAATGAATGATTTGAAATTGAAAGCCGATGACCCCTTTTATAGGGTTGTTCTACGGGTTTGCCGCTCCCCGCGAAAGCCACTCAAGGGGCTTACGCGCCCCGCGACATAGGGAGTCTATGACGTAGCTATGGCGGGTCATACGTATAGGTTTGCCGCGTATATGACACGTGGCAGCTCAGGGTGCGGCCTGGTGTCCAGGCGCTCGCGGCCCGCGACAGACTCGTTTTTATTGTTTTTATTTTATTTTTAATTATATAAAGGTATTTAGGGCCATTTTTCGTATACGGGTGTATTTTAGGACGTATAGGGGTATTCTAAATATATTAGGGGTGTCGGAAATATTTTAGGAGGGTTGTTATATCCTCCCCACCTTGCTTTAGAACTCGTCCTCGAGGTCTACTGGAATAGGTGTGGTATTTGCTTTGCATCTCTGATTCAAGTTCCCAAATGTGTTTTGGTCCTCTCTTGGAGTCCCATTTTACTTTGACCAGAACTAATCTCTTGTGTTTGAGATTCTTGACCTTTTTTTCTTCAATCTGTAGAGGCTTCTCTACAAACTTAAGCTTCTCGTTTATCTCTATATCCTTAAGAGATACTACCAATGATTCATCGGCTAAGCACTTTTTGAGATTACATACAAGCAATACATCATGTATTCCTACCATTTCCTCTGGCAGTTGTAGCTGATAGGTTACAGGTCCTATTCTTTTAATAATCTCAAAAGGTCCAACATACCTGGGGCTTAGCTTTCCCCATTTTATGAATCTTACTACTCCTTTCCAAGGAGAAAATTTTAATAACACCTTGTCTCCTACTTGAAATTCCAATGGCTTTCGCCTGTTATCAGCGTAACTCTTTTGTCGATCGCGTGCTGCTTTTAGTCGTTCCTTGACTTGAACAATTTTGTCCGCCGTTTCTTGTACTATCTCTGGTGCGGATAATTGTTTTTCTCCAATCTCTGCCCAACAGACTGGGGTTCGACACTTTCATCCATAAAGTGCTTCGAATGGTGCAGCATTGATACTGGTATGATAGCTTTTATTGTAGGAAAATTCTATTAGTAGTAGATGATCATCCCAATTACCTCCGAAATCAATTACACAAGCTCTAAGCATATCTTCCATCGTCTGAATTGTCCTTTCACTTTGTCCGTCCGTTTGAGGATGATAAGCAGTGCTTAGATTTAGCTTGGTTCCCATTGCTTTTTGGAAACTTGTCCAAAAATGAGAGGTAAAACGACTATCTCTATCAGAAACAATTGATAAAGGAATTCCATGTAATGAAACTATTTCATTTACATATAGCTTAGCTAATTGTTCCATACTGAAAGTTTCCTTCATTGGTAAGAAATAAGCTGACTTGGTTAGCCTATCTACAATCACCCAGATTGTATCATTACCCTTTCTTGTCTTGGGTAATTTGGTAACAAAATCCATTGTTATCAACTCCCACTTCCAGACTGGCATTTCTAACTGGTGCAATAAACCTGAGGGTTTCTGATGTTCAGGTTTAACTTGGGAAAAGGTTAGACACTTGGCAACGTAAGCTGTGATATCCTTTTTCATTCCTATCCACCAAAAATTCTTTCTTAAGTCTTGATACATTTTATCACTTCTAGGATGCATCGTATACTTAGACTTATGGGCTTCTTCTAATATACGGTGGCGTAGGTTTCCTAATTTGGGTATCCACACTCTTTTCTTATGGAATCTCCATATTCCATCTGTTCCTTGTTCCAATTCCTTAATCATTCCTTTCAGTTTCTCAATATCATCCTTGATTACTGATTCTTGTGCTTCTCTAATATGTTCATTTAAATCTATTTGCATATTTAATTTAAGAGAACGCACTCTTTTTGGCTTTTCGTGATACTTTTGACTTAAAGCATCAGCAACTACATTTGCCTTTCCTGCATGATACTGGATATTACAATCGTAATCACTAAGTATCTCCATCCAGCGTCTTTGTCTCATGTTCAACTCTTTTTGCCCGAAAACATACCTTAAACTCTTATGATCGGTGAAAATGGTAAACTTACTACCATAAAGGTAATGTCTCCAAATTTTAAGGGCAAAAATTATGGCTCCAAATTCCAAATCATGGGTTGAATAATTCTCTTCATGGTTCTTAAGTTGTCTAGAGGCATAGGCTATAACCTTTTGACGTTGCATCAACACACATCCATAACCTAACTTAGAAGCGTCGCAATAGACTACAAAGTCTTCAGTTCCTTCTGGTAACGCTAGTATGGGTGCATTGGTTAATCTTTGCTTAAGAATTCTAAAGGCTTCTTCTTGTTTTGGTCCCCATTCAAACTTAACAAATTTACAGGTTAGCTTAGTTAAGGGAATGGTTATTCTAGAAAAATCTCGGATAAATCTTCTATAATAACTAGCCAATCCTAGGAAACTTCTAACCTCGGTTGGTGATTCAGGGGTTTTCTATTTGGTAATTGCCTCAATCTTTGTGGGATCCACATGAATTCCTTCATGATTAACTAAATGTCCAAGAAATTGTAGTTCTTCTAACCAAAATTTACACTTCGAAAACTTTTCATAAAGCTTTTCTTTTCTTAATAAACTTAGAAGTGCGTGCAACTGCTTTGCATGTTCCTCTTTGCTCTTAGAGTAAATGAGAATATCATCTATAAAGACAATTATGAATTTATCCAAATATGGTTTACATATTCGGTTCATCATGTCCATAAATGCGGCTGGGGCATTGGTTAAACCAAATGGCATGATAGTAAATTCATAATGGTCATACCTTGTTCTAAAAGCGATATTAGGAATGTCCTCTTCCTGTACCTTTAATTAATAATATCCTGAGCGTAAATCGATCTTAGAGAAAAATCGAGCTCTTTGCAGTTGATCAAACAAATCATTGATTCTCGATAATAGGTACCAATTCTTAATCGTGACTTTGTTCAATTCATGGTAATCAATGCACATTCGCATTGACCCGTCTTTCTTTTTGGCAAATAAGATCGGTGCTCCCCATGGCGATGAGCTTGGCTATATGAATCTTTTCTCCAACAATTCGTCTAACTGTTTCTTTAACTCTTGCATTTCTGCTGGTGCCAAACGGTAGAGTGCTTTGGCAATCAGTGTTGTTCCTGGTAGCAGATGGAATCTGAATTCAACTTCTCTGTCTGTTAGTAGTCCTGGTAATTCTTCTGGAAACACATCTGGAAACTGAGATACTACTGGAATATCTTTCAGTTCTTTTCCTTTAGTGTTAATGATTATGGAAATCAAATACACTAATGACCCTTCTCTTATATAACTAGATGTTTTCATCACAGAGATGAATCTCGTGGATCTAGATGGTTTATCTCCTTTAATTGTGATCTTTTCACCTTTTGGTGAATTTACTTGGATTGACTTTTGATCACATAAAATATTGGCTTTATTGGCTATTAACCAATCCATTCCTAATACAACATCAAATCCTGCCAGATTCATTGAATAAAGGTTTGCAATAAATTTTTTATTTAAAAATTCTATTCTTGCTCCCTGCAAGATTTCGGTAATCTTAATGGTTTCTCCATTTGCTGTCTCTACTAGACATTTTTGTGGGAGTTTAGTTAATGGTTGATTGAGAAGTTTGCAAAATTAAGTATTAATAAAACTTTGGTTCACACCAGAGTAAAATAATACTTTAGCAAAAACATCACTAACTAGAAACGTACCGGTAATCACGTCCGGAATCATCTTGGCTTCTTCTGCAGTCAAAACAAATGCTCTAGCATTTTTAGTATTCTTGTTGTTCATGGCTAAAGCTAGTTTCGGACAGTGTGGCTTGATGTGCCATTTTTCTCCACAGTTGAAGCACACTCCATTACTAGGTTTCTTCCTACAATCTTCTTCCTTGTGTCCTGATATCTTGCAGAAATTGCAGTAAGTGGAGCATCTTCCTGAATGCTTCTTCTTACAGGCTTTACAGTAAGGTGCAGAGGTAGAACCTATGTTTTTCCCACGATTGGAATTTCCATAGCGAAATTCTTGGGTAAGCCTTTGAGCTAGGTTCCTCTTCTGGTCCTCTTCTCGCGTACGCACTAATTCACCAGTCAAGGTGTTTGCTAGTTCTACAGCTTCCTCTATAGTTTGAGGTCTAGCCACCTTGACTACATGTCTAATCTCACTGATTAATCCCCAGATATAACGGGTGATTAATACTAGTTCTGGTGATGCAAGGGTTGGCACTATTCTAGCATATTCAAAGAATGTAGTAGTGTAACCCTTACAATCTACTCCAGTCAGTCTAAGGTTTAAGAACTTATTTGCTATCTGTTCTTTTTCATTGGGATGACATAATTTCCTTTCCACCATGTTCTTAAATTTCTCCCATTCCATATTGTAAACCCTGTCACTTCCCCTAGACTGGAGGATAGTGTTCCACCATTCTAAAGATGAGTTCTTAAACAGATTGGAGGCAAACATTATCTTATCCTCTTCTGCACACTTGCTTATTTTTAAGACTGCCTCAGTCTTTTCTATCCAGCGTAGAGCTGCAATGGGTCCTCCATTGCCCGAGAATTCTATTGGTTTACAAGACCAAAATTCTTTATAAGAACAACCATAAGACATGGTTCTTCTTCTTTTGGGAATGGGCACTTGAAGTATTGGTCCATTGTTTACGTTGTGTTCTGGTTCAGTAGGTCGTTTACTGCCATTATTACTTTTATTATCCGATTCCTTAACCGTTTTGATAATATATGGCATGGCGTCTATAATCCCTTGTGCCACTATGTGTTGGATAGCACTGTTATCTACTTGGTTTCCATTATTATCGTTATTCTGGTTTTCTTGATTCACTTCGTTGTCCATCTGAATTTTAAACATTTACCACATATTAATATCATAAGATAATATTTAGCGCAAATAGTCACACAACAAGCATATTGATCAAAATCGTCGAACATTACGACCTTTACTCTAATTTATATTATGCATATATATCAATTACAAATACAACTGGAATTGAAAATACAATACTAGTATGCATCCGTAGCTATTATCTAGATATTACATATTTTTTTCATACATACAAACATATTATATATATATATATATATATATATATATATATATATTATTACTATTAATGGTACGGGTTCATCCAAAATTTCATATTACGCTCGTCATATTTCCAGACGAGTCGTTCCCCTATCTGTCTCATCCTTTCACTTCCTTCTAAAATCTCCTCACCAAAGGTTCGGAGTTCTTGCACATTCTCAGTGCTCATGGGTGGTGCGGGTGATGGTATTGGGTTTGGGAACTGGGGCATGGGTTCTTCGTGTGGGTAAGGGTTCTCTAGGATTTCCCTGATGTATTGGTCATTATCAAAATATGGGTCAAGGGGGTCCAGGTTTGGGTAAGCTGCTAGGTTTGGCATGGGTTCATCTGGTATTGGGTAGCATTGTTCATAATCCCTATGGTCATCAAACCATGGGTCATAGTCTGAGGGATGGGGTGCTGGTACTCTAGTTATTTCTGCTGGGTCAAAATCATGCATTGGAATTTGGTCTACAGGGTTTGGTTCTAAATCCATAGGTTGTGTGGGAAATAGTGGTAATGGTTGGGGTGCTATGAGTTGTTCTAGATTAGGGTCTGCAGCTGTAGTTGCTAAGATATGAAAATTTGCTAGACTCCTATTGAGCATATCCTAAGTGTGAGCATTCGTTTCTCTATTAGCGGCTGCTAAAGCACGCTGTTGCTGAAGTTTTCTCATCCTTTTTCTACGTTCATGGGCTCCTCTGCTGAACCATCCTCTCTTCTTAGGAGGGAATGGCTCTTCAGATTGTGCTTTGAACACGAAAATCCCGTCTTCAGTGTCAGCCGAATACCCTGAGAGGGTAGGCTGTGAAGAGTTGCCTTCGTCCCTAGGTGAGCTGGACAACTGACGGTAAGCGTCTGAAGGTCCTTGGTTGTCACACCCCAAAAATGTCGCAGCGGAATATATATAAAACGTAGTGGTGACGGAAGCTGGTGCCCATTTATATCT
Source organism: Helianthus tuberosus (assembly GCA_030545235.1). Lineage (NCBI taxonomy): Eukaryota > Viridiplantae > Streptophyta > Magnoliopsida > Asterales > Asteraceae > Helianthus > Helianthus tuberosus. Next base: position 160,097,945 of record CM060444.1, read on the forward strand.
TGTCGATCGATGCATTTAATTGTTGGACATTTTAGTATGTTTTAAATGTAAGTTATTTAAACATTACGTTTTAAGACACGATACGACCATGACATAGTTAAGTTGTTTATGATCCTCATGGATCTTATTACATTCGTCCCAGAAGTTTTAAAAGTTAGTCCAACATTATTAAGTAACAAAACATGCATCAACAACCACAAGATACGCCATAATTCCCGAAGCCGAACTCAAGTACCTGTAGAACACGTTAAAAATCAAGTGTCAACACAAAGGAAGGTGAGTTCACATATTCACTTACAAAAAAAATTTATTCCAAGGAAAACTATTTGTTTAGGAGTTTATTTGAAAACATCCAAATAATTTTGAAAGGCCGTTTTACTTCCTTAAAAAAATCCATGGGCCTTCCGTCGCAGTTTCATGAACCCGACAATACTGTTACTGCCCATGTTTTGTATATTAAATTATTGCGTCAATTTTCAGACTCGTATGTTAGCTAGACGATACGAACTATATATTAACCATGCAGGGATAATCAATGCTAGACAATAAACAGAATCAAAATTCGTCGCTTGACTTGACACGGGGCGACCGGTCACGACGGGGTTGTCAACCCGATAGATCTACCAACAATTCCTCGCGTACATTACTTAAATGATTAAACGACATCATGGGCGCAGGGTCCTATCTCAATGAACCATATGATGTCTGCCTCATGTACAATATATATATATCCTAATAATATGAAAATTTAATACACGATGTTGTACGAATTCCCCTGTCACTCTATTATTGAGACCCAGTCCGGAATTCGTCCCCAACCGTACGGTCGTGTTTTGCTTAGGAAATATCGTACTTTCAATATTCATTCATCAAAAACGTTTTACTTCGAAACGTATGACTTATCAAATTTCATATATTTTCAACGAAAATATATATTTTATGTTAAAAGGTATGTTTTATTTCAAAAACATTATTAAAGCCTTTTATTGACGTGTTCTAACCCCAAAATATATACAAAGCAGTAAAAAGAGGGGTTTAGTGACACTCACCTTTGGGTGCGTATTTTAAATAGCGCAATCCCAAAGATTGATTTCTACACGTCCTTTATATATATAGGAACGATTTTAAATCAATATACATAACACAAAAATCCTAAGTTTCTCCGTTTCTTAGAATTATCACATAACTTTGAGATTTTCTCGAAAAATCCTCGTTTTTTATTATGTTGGCATGTTAATACATATATGAGTCCATATATATATATATATTTTTAAGATTTTACGACTTGAACGATTTTATTGGTGACCATTATTGTGTAAATCCGTCAACTCTCCCGTTTATACGTAATATATTTACGGTTTGCGCGTCGTAATGTATATACATAAACGTTCACATAACTGAACACCGAAAAATGCTAAATCTTGTTAAGTTATCTTTTTTTTTTGTCATTTTTAAAGCAAATATACATAAAACATTTCATAAGTATCAAATTTTATGCTTGACAACCAAGTTACACATTTAACAGGATTTTCACCGTTTCTACCGCACAAAACGTACAAGCATACATGCGTAAGCTAGATTTCTAATATCATGTTAAAAACTTAACATATTTTCACATTCACATGTTTAATCACATAACATATCTTAACACATAAGGTTCACCCAAAATTTACCCATACTAGTGTTCATCGAAAAATGCGTATTTTAGCGATTCAGTAACGTTTTCGGGCGTCGGAAGTCACCTATGACCAACCAAACACCAAGTAAACTTAAAATTAGTTAAAATACTTATTTTTAAACTAAAAACATCAGTTTATTTACTGATCTAAATCAGTTTTACAAAAATCACTCGAAAAGCCGATTTTTGACCTTTTTAACGCATAGTTTTGCGTTAAACGTTACTATAATCATCCCAACTCGAAACGATTTGATATTTTAACACAATACATGTTATTTACTATTAAAATAGTGGTTATAATCAGATTAGTGCAGTTTTTTTGCATGTCACATAAATCATGCGATTTCAAGTATTTTACAACTTTTAATGCACCAAGTATAGCGTGCAAAGCTAGCAAACATTAGGACAAAGTTATATGTCACTAAACACTTTAGGGATTATTACATATATCCCCCTATTTACAACCCTAATTACATATTTACCCAATCCAAAATTTCAATTACATATTTCCCCTCATCTAACAAATTGACAAAACTACCCTTTTCTAAAAAAAAAAACCTACCGCCCTCTACAACCTCTTCCTTCTTCGTATGACTTCCCCATTTTTCATCCTCCCTTTTTCTAAATTCAAATCCTCCATAGGCAGGGCACCTATCAAAACCTGCGAAGAGAACATGAGGCGATCAACGACTAACCATCAACGTAGGCGACTTAACAATCTTGTTTGGTATTTTACTCCAACTTCTAGGTTTGTTCATGTTTGATTTAAGATGATTCAGGTTTGATTCGGGTGTGTGTTAAACATTGATTCTCGCCGATCGCCGGACCTGATTCTAAAATCCAAACAGGTGACTTTAGAAAACCTTATGCACCAATAAAACCCCACCATTAATCACCAAGAATTCAACTTTCCAACTTCTTCATCACTTCCGACCAATAAATAGGAAAGAAACCCGCTCCGGTTCCGACCAATCTTGAAGCCGCCACCCGCCGCCACCACCGGCGTCAATACTGTGTTAACCCATCAATAAAATAATCTGCATCTGCACCCAAATCTTTACTTTTACAAACCCATTTCCTTACGAAAAAATTTAGACATTTGAAAATGGGTATGAGGATGAAGATTGAGATTTTATGTGTTGTATGTGAAAGCATGGATGAAGATCTATTAGATTCAGTTATGTGATGGTTGTGATAATGGCGCACAATACTTGTTAAGTTTTTGAGAACGGAGGGGTAAATTTGTCTATCTATGATTTATTTTTAATAAAATAAATGAAAATGGGTAAATTTGATATTTTTAGTTTTTGGGAAGGGGATATATGTAATATATATTTTGGGTTGGGTATATATGTAATTAATAAATTTTGTAGGGGGATATATGTAATTGCCCCAACACTTTAAAATAACTTTATTTTAGTGTTTATAATCTGCTCAAAACTGATTTTTACTAAATCATAAACAAAACACATTATTTCACCTATTTTACAAGTTTCTAAGCCTCATGTATAACATGCAAAGCTAGTAAACCTTGTGACAAAGTTTTATATCATTAAATACTTCAAAATAATCATATTTTAATGTTTATAATCTGATCAAATATCATTTTTATCAAATCATGTTCAAATCATCATTTCATGACCACAATTCATCATGCATGTTCAAGTAAATGCATCTAATGCACTCATACAACATCATCATCATCTTTTATGTTCAAATCATACCCAAGAACATATTAAATCCATATTCTTACTAATCATAACGTATATCATCCATCATCACATTTTCATTCACACATAAATGCTAGTGTTCTTACATGCATCCTACTTTTCAAGTAATCATGTTAATCAAGAATCTTTTAATAAAAATCAAAACACAATCACCTACACATACATACACACTCACGATCACATATACATACATATATACACCCATTTTATTTCATTCAAAAACCCATTTGTTTTTAGTTTTCAAGTTTGTGATTAAACTCAAGAACAAGAGAAACTTCTATCATTATCAAGAACATCAAGAATCAAAAACAAAGTTTTAAAATAAATTTGATACCTTCAAGTTCTTGAATAATTTTTAGTAAAATTTGGTGATATTGGACTTGATTGTGGCTTGAAACACCATGTAATCTCTTCTAGATCACCATAAGGACTTGAAACTTCTTTGAAATGGGTTTGTATATTCAAGAACTTAATTGAAACTTTTGAAAATGAGGTTGAAGGGGGTGTATAAGGTTATGAAGGAAAGAAAGAGAAGGGTGTGATGTGTTGGCTAATTTTTGATTGGCCATGGTGGGTGGTGGCTTTGTTGGAAAGGGTAATGAAATGATTGTGTAAGATTTAATCTTACACATGTCCAATTAGGTCTTGGTGTACACCCTCATGAGCCGCCAACATGCCACACACACACACACAATACACGCATACATATATATATATATATATATATATATCTATGTATATAGACCAAAACTGGTATTTTACTGGATACCGGGTATTTTATCTAGCGTTTTAACTCCGTTTTAGTGCGTTTTAAATTATTTTTATCACTCTATACAAAAAATCTCACCAAAATATTACTGAACATTATTTTGTTTGCCTGGACTGGCTATGTTGCCGGTATTTGGCAGTATGCGCGCTGTGCTGCGCGGTACGCGCTTAAAATCGCAAAAATAGAGATTTAAGCGTTTTTATTTATTTTTATTATTCTATAATAATAAACTTATCAAATTATTACTGATGGGGTACGGTACTAGACCCGACCCGAGTGGTCGGACTTCCCGTTACTTGTTGCTTTTATATCAATTATTTATTATTGTTGCTTACTAACCCAACCGCGAGGCCCAACGCGATGTAGTTTACACTACTTTGGGCTGGGGCTTGTAGAGATAACCCCTAACTGGGCCTGACCCATTGAGGTTAGGGGAGGCCCATATCCCCTATATAAAGAGGTCTTCACCTCATTATTAGGGCAGAGGAAATGGAGCCGCCACACTTTTTGTTACTGGAAACAGGGGATTCTTTCCCCTACCGGTCATCTCTACAGCTCCACTTTCTTCTCTTCTTGATTGCAGATCTAGGTTGAAGAGGAAGAACAAGGTGTGATTCTCACCCACTTAGAGAAATCGGTCCAATCATCCCGGCGGTGATCCTGTGTTTCTTCATTGGCGCCCACCGTATCAAAATCTACATCCAAGAAGAATCACAACTCGTTTTCTTCTCTACCTCATCTTCCAGGTCTGTTTTTCTGAGTTTTACAAACGGTTCTCGATCAAAAACTTCAGGTGTGAGTTTTCTTATTCCTAGATCTGATACTTCTACGGTTTGAAAACCACATATTGTGGTTCTCTTCCCAAAGTTCAAGATTAGTGTTCTTGGGAAATCCGCCCTAAATTTTGTTTCAGATTTGAAACTTTTAACTTGTAGCAAAAAAAAGGGTAAAATTTGGATCTGAAACTCAAAGTTTCTCTTTTGCGATAAGACTCAGATCCGATGGGATGATGTTTGTTTTCTTGTTTTATCATACAACTTGAGATCTGTCCATCCTATCATGTTAATGTTAAATCATATTTTACACTTTTTCTCTCATATGGTAAAAGTGAGTTTACAGGTGGTAAAGCATGATGTACAAGTGGGAGTTGCACATTCTCCTTTTATTACTTGCCTCAAACCACTACACCGTGCATGATATCAAATGATAATTATACATGGTACAAGTTATGATGCGTGGTGTACCTGTAACCTAAAGGTACAAGTGATTATAAGCATATTGTGCATGGGCTAGTCAAAATATCTCACAATGGGTGTATACAGCTGTATTAAAAAAAAATTAGTAAGTGTGTACAATTGTAAAGTTACAAATCATGTTGCACAAGGTATAACCCCTAGATGCATACACTTCCATTTGGGGGGACACATACTGACAAGACAGAAATAGTTGTACTGGACATTCCCCCTATTTTGTCACCATGTCCTAGTCACACCCATCTTGAGAACTGATCTCTAATTTACCCCCGTTAAAACTGGAGTCCGGTCGCGCTACCACCACCGGCCATCAAGGGAAGACATCTCTTCCACGACGTCGCGCGTCAACCAACCACTTGCCACCCCGGCATCAACTGTGTTGCGCACCTCGTCCACCCGGCGCACAATGAAGTGTCTTTCTCCTATAGGTGATGCAAGTAAGCTTCAAACCAGGTACGACTTTTGCCTTCCATCTCTATTATGCCTTCATCTCTATTACGTTTCGCATGCGCTGGCCGCGCCCGCTGCACGAGCAAGTGCTACATGCGCGGCCGCACCTAACGCGTGAGCGAGCAAGTTCCGCATGCGCAACACAACCCATCGCCGCGTGAGTACACACCCACCTGTTGGACATACTCTATTGTCGCGCGAGTGAACACCCGCCTGCCGGACATTCCCCGATGTCGCGCAAGTAGACAATCCGCCTGTCCGACATGTTCCGCGCGAGTACACACTTGCCTGCCAGCCGGAACGCTCCGCCGCCGCGCAAGTACTCCGCCTGTCCGTATGGTGAGCAAGCTCGCGCATGGTTAATCTATAGTCACGCATATGGCCAAAGGCCCATGCGCGCTGGAGCTCGCGCAAGACAGACAAGCTCGGTTGCGCCTGACAAATGAACACCGCGTGTGGCTAATCCACATTTGACTTGCTTGCCTCCAGTTTTGAACGGATTCCCACCTGGGTTTTCATAGAAATCACTTTTTGAAATGATGAAAAACAACCACGCCACTCACAAGTCATGTTCACATGGTTATCTTCAAAACAACTCAATATGGTTTCTTTTGAAAAAAAAGGGGTTGTTGACTTTCTGACATGAACAGTTGATAGGTTGCATGTGCCTTTAGTACAACTAGACCTTTTAAATGAAACACTACATGTAGATGGATTCGAACTACACCGCTTTTGATTTGCAGACAAATAAAATAAAGTAAAGGCATTTATGGAGAATCAAAAGGTGTCTGTACTCATCTTGGGGTCCGAGAGTTTTTGAAGCTTGCCCCACAAATCTCTACATTTCACACAAATGACCCCTTTAAATATTATACAAGGACATTTTTAATCTTGTAGTAGCAGACACATTTTGTCATGGACCAATTTAAGGGAGCCATTATTTTGTCATATAAGAACTATGGGCACATAGAATTTCGCAGAAGATTTATTTATTATCATACAATAAATAAATTTTTAGACATAATACAAAACCAAGCTTTATCCTTGCCATCACAATTTATAATATTTCTCGTGAATAGCCCAAAAGCTATAAAGTGACACTTATATTAATTTTAAGTGCCATGACTTCGGCACCTTCTTGTATACTCCAACAGTTTGTGCATGAATTTTAAACATGAAGGGGCATATATTCATTTTGATTAATATATAGACAATACACATATTTACTGGCCTGGGAGCACTTGAATTGTTTTGAAAGCCGGTGTTACATACTTCTTTCAATAACAAGAAGTTGGCTAACGTCTAGCAAATGAAATTATTCAAAGACACGGTTAATAGTTCATCATCTTAACGACTACTAATCTTGCGATATTTGCGACACATACTAGTATCATTGCTTAGTATTATTATTCAAGTTTAATGTTACTAACATTTTATTTAATAGCAATAAATTGAGAGACTAACATGGTGCAACACCATTTCGGGGGTCAAAATTGCTTTCACATTTCGCGGAATATGGATGCATAGAGCAAACACCTCCTAAGGATGAAGTTTCGGTATAACGCTTTCCACATATCACTCTTTATTACAATTTACCATGTCAACTTATTTGCAGGTTAGGCAATACATTCAATCGGTGAAACGCAACGAGCGATCCTCACGCACATCGATGAAAGCCTAAAAAGCGCCTTCAAATACGAGCACGTAAGTCGCCACGCGCGCATGCTCCTTTACATTTGAGCACGTAATTCGCCACACGCGCATGCTCCTTTACTTATGAGCACGTAAGTCGCCATACGCGCATGCTCCCTTACCTACGAGCACGCCGGTCTCCATACGAGTCTCCTGCTCTACATACGAGCATCTCAGCCTCCATGCGAGCCTGCTGCTCTACATACGAGCACGTAAGTCGCCACGCGCGCATTCTCCTTTACATTTGAGCACGTAAGTCGCCACGCGCGCATGCTCCTTAACATACGAGCACGTAAGTCACCACGCGCACATGCTCATTCACTTGCAAGCAAGCACGTAAGTCGCCACGTGCGCATGCTCATTCACTTAAAAGCGAGCACGTAAGTCACCACGCGCGCATGCTCATTCGCTTACAAGCGAGCACGTAAGTCGCCACGCGCGCATGCTCATTCGCTTACAAGCGAGCACGTAAGTCGCCACGCGCGCATGCTCATTCGCTTACAAGCGAGCACGTAAGTCGCCACGCGCGCATGCGCCTTTACTTACGAGCACGTAAGTCTCCGTGCGAGACTGCTGCTCTACATACGAGCACGTAAGTCGCCACGCGCGTATGCTCTTTTACATATGAGCACGCCAGTCTCCAGGAGAGCTTGCTGCTACACACACAAGCACGGTAATCTCCATGCGGCCCTGCTGCTTTACATACGAACGTGTGTGTCGCCCGCGCGCACATGCTTAGCCATATATGAAAACGCTTACAAAACGTAAACTGTGCTACAAATGCACGCACCACTTTGAGTATACGCAAAAACACATTGGCTAAAATAAAGTTTCGCTTACACCTACAATCTTCAAGACAAGCCACATCTCCTTGCTTCACGCCACATTGCTGTTGTGGCACAGCGGAGGATTAGCGCGGGCTTAGGTTTCCACTTCATTATCCTGATGCAACTTTATGCCAATTCTCATTCGCGATAACCTGCTCAAAGTGGATTAACACGTGCAAATATTGTAGACAACAATTTACGCAGATTCAAACACTATATATATACGTATGCTTCATGGCCTAAGACACGCGCACCATGCGAAGTCACCAAAAGGTGAATATTTTAGAGTAGCCACATGACTGTGTGCACATTGCTAGAGCTTGGCCTCACTCGCCTGACAAAAGACGAACCGTCAGTGTCAGCATGATGATCGTCGTGTCAGTAGTCAACTCAAGGGTCGCCATCAAACGACATTTGCACCAACCTGTCAGAATTCAAAATTCGAAGAATTTCCCGCTTAAACTTACAACGAGACTTCATACTGAAGCTAGCAAGGGTTACGCCGCATGCATCATCAGTCGATGATCATGCGTGCCAACCCTCAAAAGCAACACCTATCAGTAAGCAAGCCTGGTGGCCGCGCCGTAGTAATTGACAAACAATTACACGCGCGCCGGCTACCATGACCTAACAAATGCTTTACAGACCAACACACTTTCTTTTTTTTTAGTCCAGAGCTCCAACCATTTACTTCGCGCATGGAAGCAGCACTGGACTGGGGGGACTTGAAGGGTTATGGTCCCAAAAAGCCGCGCTGACCAATCAGGTCGCACGCAGGACCATACTCCTTATACATTAATCTGACTAATCAAGAAACACCCTGAATGAAGGCCCTCAATGCCTATACCTCGCACAAGCTGCTTGGACACTCACCAAAGACCGCGCAGCATAAGAGTAAGCCAATAAACGTCTAACAGGCTGTATTATATCGTGCTCCACGATCACCAATCGTGCAGGAGATAGAAGGTACACAAGGACGCCTACATGGCACCAATCAGGGGGCGGCGAAAACTGCCCCATGATCTCCACTCACCGGCTGATGTCAGATAGACAACAAGGACGACCATCCGGACACGTGGCTCCAATCAAGGTGCGCCAGCACCGGAGATCTTCTAGAAGACACTAACAGCTGCCACAGAGGAGACAAGACGGATATTACTTGTTGTCGCCTTCAGGCCCAAGGCCCATCAGCCCATATCCTTCTACACCACGCCGGCTATAAATAGGGACCTTCACACAAAGGTTAAACCGCTCTGTTCTCTACTCTCTCACTCTAACCACACTCAACCGTCAAAACTCAGCCAGTTCCAAGACTCGTGCACAAGACCTAACCACGTACACGCAGCCTTGACAAGTTCATGGCAATGCGCCAGTATAATTAGCAACTCCCCGCGATCAATCAGCGTGCGCCATGTTTGCCAAACCAATTTCCACGATGAGCAATCGAGGGATAGTCACTACTCCATTATCTCTACTCACAGCGAAAGACAGACGCAACAAGCATGGCCAACAACTTTCTTACTTTTGAGCACTCCTAACAAGTCTAGTACTCCTACCACGCTTGCACGCGGGAGCAACACTAGACTGGGGGACTTGATGGGGTACGGTACTAGACCCGACCCGAGCGGTCGGACTTCCCGTTACTTGTTGCTTTTATATCAATTATTTATTATTGTTGCTTACTAACCGAAACGCGAGGCCCAACGCGATGTAGTTTACACTACTTTGGGCTGGGGCTTGTAGAGATAACCCCTAACTGGGCCTGGCCCATTGAGGTTAGGGGAGGCCCATATCCCCTATATAAAGAGGTCTTCACCTCATTATTAGGGCAGAGGAAATGGAGCCGCCACACTTTTTGTTACTGGAAACAGGGGATTCTTTCCCCTACCGGTCATCTCTACAGCTCCACTTTCTTCTCTTCTTAATTGCAGATCTAGGTTGAAGAGGAAGAACAAGGTGTGATTCTCACCCACTAAGATAAATCGGTCCAATCATCCCGGCGGTGATCCCGTGTTTCTTCAATTACCAAAATAATTATCAGTTGCCTTGACAGGCTATGTTGACAGTATTTTGTCGGTATACGCGCTGCATCGCGTGGTACGCACTTAAACTCGAAAAATAGAGTTTCTTAGCGTTTTAATTTATTTTTCCTCACGAATATGATTAAAATTATTATTCTAATCATAACAGACTATTTTTAGGATTTTAACACTGATCGGGTGGTCACCGACGTTCGTTTCGCATTTTAACCGTTACGCGATAAACGTTTATCTTACCGTTGCCAACATAATTTTTATCCAAATTTAATTTTACCAACACATTAAATTTCACATATAAATATCATAACCAGTCTAATACAGCCATGTTCCCTATTCACAACACGTGTTACAATTGTACGGTACGGCCTGAAAAGTCGGGTGTCACATTGGTCGCTCATACTGTAAACTAACAAATAGTCAAATAACACTCAATAATAATACAGATATGCACATAGTTCCGTAGATAATTTTCTAACATAAATTTTTTTTTGGTGTCAGCAGAACACTTATGTGGCTGAATCAGTGGCTTAGCTCTGATACCACCTTCTGTCGCAACCGCCGTCCCCTAATTATCCCGGGAACGGGCGGCCGCGGCCAGTTTCAGTGGTATCGGTGTTTATCAGTTTTGCAGCGGAAATTACATCAGGACCGTAGTTAGGAAATGTTTAATTAGAGTAAAATACCACACTTTTATAATATTAAACACATGGGAAAATCCCAAGTTTCTAATACACACATTTTTATAGGGATAAATCATATTTTATTTAAATAAAACATCTCTTTATTTATGTAACTTTATAGCCACTTTTCCAAGCCTTCAGTGCTGTCCAACTGGCTTCTATTTGGCTTTCACATTTTGTTACTTGAAACGCGTTTAAAAACATTTTGTCAGTGGGAAATACTGGTGAGTGAATCCCAGTTTAATCAAGAGATGTAAAACCGTTTACAGCATTGAGGGCTGTCTCGCAATTACATTTGTTTATTTTCTACTTTAATTACCACCCACGGTACTGTCAATCCGACTTGTGGTCATGTTACTACTCACAGTGTAGTAACAAATTTTGTAAACAAAACCCCAACATACCGACGATAATTGTAGAATACAAATACTCAATCACTATTTAATATAATGTGAAACAATTGAGGTTTTGTAAAAACAATTTATAAAAAGGAGGATTACTCACATTGCTATCTTAGGGTTTTCCTTTGTGATTTCCTAGTGATTATCTATTAATTACACAATGCACACGGGTTAGTATAATAACCCAATATTTACATTAGTTATACCCTCCCCGAGACAGAACTCCAACGACTACGTCGGGCAGAATCTCGACAGCCGTTACGGAATCCTAGATCAATCGGGAAGCGTATCTAATACGTAACCAGGGGTTATGATACTTACAACGAGGCAGAACTTCGTTATTTAGGGGTGGGGGTATTATGCCCGATATTATTTTTGCTATGCAGAATATTGAGAGAGAGATCGAGAGAATGAACGATTTGCCCCTTTTATAGGGTTGTTCGACGGGTTTGTCGCGCCCCGCGAAAGCCACTCAAGGGGCTTACGCGCCCCGCGACATAGGGGGTCTACGGCGTAGCTATGGCGGGTCATACGTATAGGTTTGCTGCGTATATGACACGTGGCGGCTCAGGGTGCGGCCTGTTGTCCAGGCGCTCGCGGCCCACGTAGGATCACAAGTAGTCTGTCGCGGCTCGCGACAGACTCGTTTTTATTGTTTTTATTTTATTTTTAATTATATAAAGGTATTTATGGCCATTTTTCGTATACAGGGTGTATTTTAGAACGTATAGGGGTATTCTAAATATATTAGGGGTGTTGGAAATATTTTAGGAGGGTTGTTATAATATAGTAGTTGAAATATTAAGAACTCAAAGACTCTTAGCTAGAGCACCATATCACGGATATAACGAATGCTCCGGTTTTGGATGTTTCACGGTTTGTTGATGCAACACCACATAAGTAGCACCAAGGTTTTCACACCAATGAGTATGTAGATTCGTTGATGAAACATAACTCGGACAAAAGAGACATAATCCAGTTATGTCTTTGTACTAGACTTTGCAACAATACGTTGCTTATTGGAACCCTAACTGATGTGGTGAAATTGCTTCTCCATTAGAGAGAGATTGTTTTGATAATGAAAATAAAAGTTAAAAGTGTCAACTGGTATTGTGGTATGCATGAGTGGTGAGTGATGTGTGTTCAAAATTTTGCAAGTATAATATTATGTGGTATTTATGTGTTAAAAATTGTTGTTAATATTTAAAAAAAGAAAAGAAAAACTAAAAGTCAATAGATTATTAAATTCTTATGTGCCATTAAAAAACCTCTTGATTAAATAAAGACGAAACTGCAATTTGTGTTTATGTGATTTGGTGGGGAGATCACTATTCATACGTCCCTTTTATTTTTCATAATCCGAGTCCATGTGGGGTTTACCAACTTTTTTTGCGTGCCTCCCGTTATCTCTCTGCTAAATGAATGTTAAACAACATATGAAATTACAATTTTTCCAAGGACGCAAATTGCAATCGTGTTGATATGTAATCTCACCGCCCAAACATTCACCACGCAAAAACTCTCACGCTTTTCACCACTCAAAATCCCCCAAATCACTCGACAAATCTAGTTTTCTTCATCTTCAAATTGCAACCCACCTCTTGAAGAAAGCACATTTGTAGATTAAACTCATAGTTTTTTCAACAATGTCACGTTCAAAACGACGCTCAAACTTTTGTGATTCAACTGATTTGAAACACACTTCTTAAAGTAGACTCATTAGTCGATTAATCTCAGGTTTTTTTTTATATAATTTCGAGTTGTGATTTAATCGATTTGAAATCCACCGCTTGAAGTAGACGTATATATTGATTAATCATGCAGTTTTTAACAAATTCAAGTCTGATCAATCGATATGAGATTCACCTCTTGAAGTACATGCATTTTTAGATTGAAATCTCAATTTTGAGAAATTTTTGAACAATTTCAGGTTAAAAATGATGCATCAGCTTCGAGTTGCCGAATCTGTTCTGTGGTTATAATTGCCTAATTGGTAGTTTGTATGTAATGATGTGTTTGTTGTAATTATGTTATATTGTTGCAATTTACCTTGGATAAAGTTGTAATTTCAACTGTTGTTCAACATTCATTTAACAGAGAGACAACATGCGGGATGCAAAGAAAAAAAGTTGATAAACCACAGAGACTTTGATTGGATAACCAATTATGAAACCGCAAAAACGCAAATTGCATTTTACTCTTAAAATAAAAATGAAAAATATAGTTTGTGTTATGAATGCATCCATTATTTAGTGACTACCCACATTTCTAACTCCCATGTCACAATTATGTTTGTATTAATGTTATAGCCTATATATAGTGGCTCATGTATTTTGTATGACAATATATCAATAAGAAATTTATCTCTTGTACTCCCATTCCCTTCTATACATTGCTAATAGGTTCTAGTTATTACACAACACGTTATCAGCACGAATTGCTTTTGAAGTTGGATTGTATCAACACAAGACACCATGTCGTATCAACGTTGGCGAAAGAGATAAAAGACAAAATTGTTGATCTGGTATGAAAACCCTTAATTGTTTTAATTTTATTTCCTTTTTTCTCATCGATTGTTGGTATGATAAAACTCTAATATTAACTTACGCTTTTCTTGATATTTTTTATTGGTTATGATTTAAGATTAAAATTATCATGACCAACATTGATATCATCCTTATTTAACCAGGATCATAATGTTTTTACTTCTTTGTTTACTTTCCTATGTGTTAACGTATCTGAATAGTTTTCTTTCCCAAACAAACACCTACGAAAAACATTGAGATGTGAAGAAAAGAAAGCAAAAGTAAACCAGAAACACAATGGGTTTTCCAGTTTCTCTAATTGATTATTTACAATATTGTAACTAATTTCTTACACATCTTGGTTATCTCCTTTTTATCATTAAATATTTTATTGGATTTCAAGGGAAGTTTTGGTACACTAAACTGAATAGGTATGTTTCATTAACGGTTTGAAAAGTTGAAGTATCTAGTGAATTTATGCGTTAATTTAGTTGTCCCAAATATGCAATATGTCACAACCCCCGATCCCTTATTCCCGGGAGCGGGCGGACGTGAGCTCAGAGTTTGGTGGTATCATTTTGTTTAGTCTTGCAGCGGAATTTACATCAGGATCGTAGTTAGGAAATGTTTATCAGAGTAAAACCACCTTCTTTTATATTAATAATCACATGGGAAAAACCCAAGTTTCTTATTACAATACATTTATAGAGACAAACCCTATTTTATTTAATTTAAAACATCGTTTATTATGTAACTTTTATAGCCACATTTTCCCAAGCCTTCAGTGCTCTCCAGCTGGCTTTTCACTAATTGGCTGTTCACATTGTGTTACCTGTAACGCGTTTTAAAAACATTTGTCAGTCGGAAATACTGGTGAGTGAATCCCAGTTTAATCAAGAACATTTTATCAATTAAAACAGTATTGAGAGCGATCACATTGTTTATTTCTACACAATTACTCATTCAGTATTTGCCACTCGACCGGATCTATGGCTATGGTCAAATTACCCATTAGCTAACTCGTCTTCCAATGGTAATGCACTGTCATTCAGACTTACTACTACTCGTAGTAAATTTTGTATACAAAACCCCATAATACCGGCAGTAATTAAAGAATTACAAAGACTCAATCACCGCTTAATTTCATAGTAAAACATTTAAGGTTTTGTAAAACATTACCAAAAATATTATCAAAAAGAGGATAAACTCACATTGCTGTCTTAGGCTTTTCGTAAGGGTTTCCTGAATGGAATCTATAATTTATACAAATGTACATTGGTTAGTATCATAACCCTTTGAAAATATTAATAATACCCTCCCCGAGACGGCATTCCAACAACTACGTCGGGCAGAACCACGACAGTTGTTACGGAACCCTAAATCAATCGGGCAGCGTAACTATTATGAAACTGGGGTTATAATACTTACAACGGAGCAGAACTTCGCTAATTAGGGGTATAATACCCGACTATAATGCTTAATACTTTCAGAATTCGAGATTGAGATTTTAGAATGAGCGACGGAAACTGTAATCTGATGCTATCTATTTATAGTTGTGAAATCTGACTTTCAGGCGGCCCGCGTAAGGTAAGGCTAAGCCTTACGCGGCCCGCGTCAACACCAGTCAACACAATAGCTTAGTTGGGTCAGCTAGTAGACTTGACACGATGTCGACACGTGTCGGCATCTGGTGTATCCGCGTTTCATGAGTCCGCGCGGCCCGCGTCAACTTAGACGAGGTCTTATGCGGCCCGCTTGAACTAAAGGATTTAGCGGAGTCCGATCAACACTCCCATACGGCCCGCGTAAGATGTTGGGGTGGGTCTATGCGGCCCGCCTCAACTCATATTTCAGGTTTTTATTTTATTTTTATAAACTATAACATATATCAGGCTTGATTTTCACATACGGGGTATATTATAAGACATATTAGAATATTTTAAGATATAATAAGGTGTCGGAAATATTATAAGGGTGTTGGTTTTACCGAGGGTTGTTACATTCTCCCCACCTTGTTTTAGAGCTCGTCCTCGAGATCTATTGAAATAAATGCGGGTATTTCCTTTGCATTTCTGACTCTAGTTCCCATGTATACTCTGGTCCTCTTTTGGAGTCCCACTTCACTTTGACTAGAACTAATCTCTTTTGTTTGAGATTCTTGACTTTCTTGTCTTCAATTTGCAGAGGTCTTTCTACGAACCTGAGTTGTTCATTTACCTCTATATCCTTAAGAGGTACTATCAATGATTCATCAGCTAAACACTTTTTAAGATTTGATACATGAAACACATCATGTATTCCTGCCATTTCCTCTGGTAGTTGTAGCTGATAGGCTACAGGTCCTATTCTTCTAATAATCTTAAAAGGTCCAACATACCTGGGACTTAACTTTCCCCGTTTGATGAATCTTACCACTCCTTTCCAAGGAGAGACTTTCAACAACACTCTATCTCCTACTTGAAACTCCAACGGCTTGCGTCGGTTATTAGCATAACTCTTTTGTCGATCATGTGCTGCTTTCAGTCGTTCCTTGACTTGAATAATCTTATCAGTTGTTTCCTGTACTATCTCAGGTCCAGATAGTTGCTTTTTCCCCAATTTCTGCCCAACAGACTGGGGTTCGACACTTTCGTCCATAAAGTGCTTCGAATGGTGCAGCCTTGATACTTGTGTGATAGCTATTATTATAAGAAAATTCTATTAAAGGTAAGTGATTATCCCAATTACCTCCAAAATCAATTACACAAGCTTTGAGCATGTCTTCCATCGTCTGAATTTTCCTTTCACTTTGTCCATCCGTTTGAGGATGATAAGATGTGCTTAATTTTAACTTGGTTCCCATTGCCTTTTGGAAACTTGACCAAAAATGAGATGTAAAGCGACTATCTCTATCAGAAACAATTGATAAAGGAATTCCATGCAAAGAAACAATTTCATTTACATACAATTTAGATAATTGTTCCATACTAATTGTTTCCTTCATTGGTAGAAAATGAGCTGACTTAGTTAGTCTATCTACAATCACCCAGATTGTATCATTTCCTTTCTTAGTCTTGGGTAATTTAGTAACAAAATCCATTGTTATTAATTCCCATTTCCACACCGGCATTTCTAATTGCTGTAACAAACCTGAGGGTTTCTGGTGTTCAGCTTTAACTTGTGAGCAAGTTAAACATTTAGAAACATAGGTTGCTATATCCTTTTTCATTCCTATCCACCAGAAATTTTTCCTTAAATCCTGGTACATTTTATCACTTCCTGGATGCATCGTATACTTAGACTTATGGGCTTCTTCTAATATATGATTACGTAGATTTCCTAATTTAGGTATCCACATTCTCTTTTCATGGAATCTCCAAATTCCATCTGTTCCCTGTTTTAATTCTTTTAACATACCTTTTAATTTTTCAGAATCATCCTTGATTACTGATTCTTGTGCTTCTCTTATCTGATCATTTAAATTTACTTGCAGATTTAATTTAAGAGAACGTACCCTTCTTGGCTTTTCATGATACTTTCTACTTAAAGCATCTGCCACTACATTTGCTTTTCCTTCATGATACTGGATATCACAGTTATAGTCACTAAGAAATTCCATCCAGCTTCTTTGTCTCATATTCAATTCCTTTTGCTTGAATATATACCTTAAACTCTTATGATCAGTGAATATGGTAAACTTACTACCGTAAAGGTAATGTCTCCAAATTTTAAGAGCAAAAATTATAGCTCCTAATTCTAAATCATGGGTTGAATAGTTTTCTTCATGATTCTTAAGTTGTCTAGATGCATAAGCTATAACCTTTTGGCGTTGCATCAACACACATCCATAACCTAATCTAGAAGCATCACAATATACTACAAAGTCTTCAGTTCCTTCTGGTAATGATAGTATAGGTGTATGGGTCAATCTTTGCTTAAGAATTCTAAAAGCTTCTTCTTGTTTTATTCCCCATTCAAACTTAACAGATTTACAGGTTAACTTAATTAAGGGAATGGCTATTCTAGAGAAATCTTTAATAAATCTTCTATAATAACCGGCCAATCCTAAGAAACTTCTGACCTCGGTTGGTGACTCAGGGGTTTTCCATTTAGTAATTGCCTCGATTTTGGTTGGGTCTACATGAATTCCTTCATGATTGACTAGGTGTCCAAGGAATTGTACTTGTTCTAACCAAAATTCACACTTTGAAAACTTAGCATAAAGCTTTTCCTTTCTTAACAAACTTAAAAGTGCGTGCAAATGTTTTGCATGATCTTCTTTATTCTTAGAATAAATTAAAATATCATCTATGAATACAATTATGAATTTATCCAAATATGGCTTACATACTCGGTTCATCATGTCCA
Source organism: Helianthus tuberosus (assembly GCA_030545235.1). Taxonomy (NCBI): domain Eukaryota; kingdom Viridiplantae; phylum Streptophyta; class Magnoliopsida; order Asterales; family Asteraceae; genus Helianthus; species Helianthus tuberosus. The sequence continues at coordinate 160,116,336 of CM060444.1, forward strand.
TAAATGCAGCTGGGGCATTGGTTAAACCAAATGGCATGACAGTAAATTCATAATGACCATACCTCGTTCTAAATGCGGTTTTAGGAATATCCTCTTCCTGTACCTTTAATTGATGATATCCTGACCTTAAGTCGATTTTAGAGAAATATCGAGCTCCTTGCAGCTGATCAAATAAATCATCGATTCTCGGTAATGGGTACCGATTCTTAATCGTGAGCTTGTTTAATTCACGGTAGTCAATGCACATACGCATTGATCCGTCCTTCTTTTTAACAAACAATATTGGCGCTCCCCATGGCGACGAACTTGGCTGTATGAATCCTTTTTCTAACAATTCGTCTAATTGTTTCTTCAATTCTTGCATTTCTGCAGGTGCCAAACGGTAAGGTGCTTTGGCAATTGGTGATGTTCCCGGTAGTAGGTGAATTCTGAATTCAACTTCTCTGTCTGGAGGTAGTCCTGGTAATTCTTCTGGAAAGACATCTGAAAACTGAGATACTACTGGAATATCTTTTAGTTCTTTTCCTTTAGTGTTAGTGATTATAGAAATCAAATACACTATAGAACCTTTTCTCATACAACTTGCAGTTTTCATCACAGATATGAATTTTGTGGATCTAAAGGGCTTATCTCCTTTAATTGTGATCATTTTACCTTTCGGTGAATTTACTTGGATTAACTTTTGATCACATAAAATATTGGCTTTATTGGCTATTAACCAATCCATTCCTAAAACAACATCAAATCCTACCAGATTCATGGGATATAGGTTTGCAATAAATTTCTGATTTAAAATTTCTATGCTTGCTCCCTGCAAGATTTCAGAAATTCTAATAGTTTCTCCATTAGCTGTCTCTACTACGCATTCTAGTGGTAGTTTAGTTAATGACTGATTTAGAAATTTGCAAAACGATGTATTAATAAAACTTTGGTTTGCACCAGAGTCAAATAATACTTTAGCAAAAACATCATTAACTAAAAACGTACCAGCTATAACGTCTGGGATCATCTTGGCTTCTTCTGCAGTCAGAACAAATGCTCTAGCATTTTTAGTATTCTTGTTGTCTGGAGCTGGAGCTAATTTTGGGCAATTCAGCTTGATATGACCTTGTTCTCCGCAATTGTAACATACCCTGCTGTTAGCTTTCTTTCTACAGTTTTCTTCTTTGTGTCCCGACATTTTGCAAAAGTTACAATATATGGAGCATCTTCCTGAATGCTTTCTTTTGCAATACCTACAGTAGGGTGCAGAGGTAGAACCTATATTTTTCCCACGGTTAGAATTTCCAGAACGAAATTCTTGAGTCAATTTCTGGGTTAGATTCCTCCTTTGATCCTCTTCTCTGGTACGGACTAACTCATCAGTCAAGGTATTGGCTAATTCTACAGCTTCTTCTATGGTTTGAGGTCTAGCTGCCTTGACTACATGTCTTATCTCCCCAATTAATCCCCAAATATAACGGGAAATTAACACTGGTTCTGGTGAAGCAAGAGTTGGCACTATCCTAGCGTATTCGAAAAATAGCTTTGTGTACCCCTTGCTATCCACACCAGTCATCCTAAGGTTTAGGAATTTGTTTGCTATCTGTTCTTTCTCATTGGGTGGGCAGAACTTCCTTTCTACCTTGTTTTTAAATTCTTCCCATTCCATATTATAGGTTTGATCACTTCCTCTTGTCTGGAGGATAGTGTTCCACCATTCTAGTGCTGCATTCTTAAACAGATTAGAAGCAAACAGTATCTTGTCTTCTTCAGCACACTTGCTTATCCTTAAGACCGCCTCAGTCTTTTCTATCCAGCGTAAGGTTGCAATGGCCCCTTCATTGCCCGAGAATTCCATTGGTTTACAAGACCAGGATTCTTTATAAGAACAACCGTTAGGCACGGTTCTTCTTCTTTTGGGAATAGGCATTTGAAGTATAGGCCCATTGTTCACGCTGTTTTCTGGTTCAATTGGTCGCTTACTGCTGTGTTTACTTTTATTATCAGCATCCTTAACAGTTTGAAGTATAAATGGCATTGCATCTATAATTCACTGTGCTACTATGTGTTGGATAGCACTATTGTCCACTTGGTTTCCATTGTTATTGACACTCGGGTTATCATTAACCACGTTAATGTTACTCTGGTTATCGTTATTCAGATTTCCTTGATTTTCTTCGTCGGCCATCTGAATTTTAAACATTTATCCAACATTAATATCACAATTAATAGGTAATATAGTTAATCACATGACACGCAATTTAACCAAAACCGTCGATCATTGCGACTATACTCTTTTTCATATACTATGCGTCTATTACACACTAGTACAGAAATAAAGATTACAATACCAACAGAAATAAAATAGTAATATGCATCCGTACACACATATCTTATTTTATTTTATTATATTATTATTACTACCGCTTCCTCCATTCTAACCTTCATGGATATGGATTCATCCAAAAATCCCTATTGCGCTCATCGTATTTCCATACGAGACGCTCTCCCACCTGACGCATCCTCTCACTGCTTTCTAAGATTTCCTCCCCGAAAGTCCTAAGTTCTTGCACGTTTTCTGCACTCATTGGGTGTGACAACCCTCACTAAACCAGGTATCCGTACGACTTAATTAATAATTAATTACTGCTTAATTACTGTGCTTGTTTGAAATTACTGATGAACTGCTACTTGATATCTGATACATGTACTTACCTGCATCATACTTTACTTATCGTCACTACATTATTTACATGCTGAACCTTAGTGACAAACATGATGCACAAAAAGCACAGTAGCACTATAACGGATAACCTATTGAACATGCTGATAAAGCCAGCATCAGGCAGACACTGCCTCTAAGGCCTGTATGAGCCAGAAATATTTTGCTACACTAGTGGTGAGTGTAGGGATACAAGGGTTGTAGAACTGCGTCTCTAGGAATAAGTTACAATGACTGGATGTGCCTAAAACGTACTCTAAGTACAAAATTAAGCACTTTACATAATAATTCAGCTTTTAGCTACCTAATAAAGTGCCAAAACATGAGAAAAATATTACTAGACACTTTCCAAAGTGTCATAAATGAGTTGTGTCACTAAAAATGGTATTAACGACACTTTAAGCCTTGTTAAGCACTTTAACGGATTACTATCCAACCGAACTACCGGACTATACCCGGAACCTAAAAATAATGTCATTTTCATTATTTACCTTTTTCTGAGCCAGTTAGGGTCCCTGAATACCCTAACACCCATTGTAACGCGTGACACACAACTAACCGGGTTAAGCACTTAACTAACTTACTTAACCTAACTATTATCCTAACTAACTAGTTGGAATCGGACCAAGACCCCCCCCCAACCGAATCGGTCACCAAGTGACCCCACTCTTGTCCTAGTTTTGATTATAATATTCATTAGTGCTTAATATCTAGCAAGCATAGTGACCAATGGTTAATACACCTACTAATTGTCTATAAGTATGAGCTTATACACACATGATCATTTCCATCACACAACACAACTCAAAACTCTCTCCCTCTCTCTAAAGAAGCTACGGCCGAACACCCCTCTTTCAACTATCCATTTTCGAGTTTTGATCTTGCAAGTTCCAAGCTCTACAAGTGTTAAGGGTCGCATATAAGGAGTCTTGGTGCAAACGGAAGGCGAAGGACCTCTCTACTTTGCTTTTATCCACGCATTTTTCGCATAGATTCTTCCCTAGCCTCGAGCTAGTAGTAAGTTGCTTGAATCACCTCCTTGAACTATTTTTAAGTGGTTAAAATGATATGTAATGGTTAAAACTCGTAAACATACAAGTTGACACACAAAAGTCTACTTAAAACACTTAAAAATATGGTTAAAAGCTCATATGTTGTGTAAAACTTGTAGTATTTGATTTGTGTGATTGTTTGGACCCGATCTATATTGTGGTAGCTCGGATCGTCAATTAACCCGGGTTGGTCACGATCTTGGATCATGACATAAGGTTGTTTTGGAAGTAACAAGGGTTAAAGGGCGAAACTCTACCACACACATATCATGAACTTGTGTAAAAGCGATTTTGTTTGTACAATAGTGTTTAAAACTAGTAGATCTACGTATCTACAAGCGGTATTTTCAAAGGACCACGTGTCAAGAGAAACATATTTTTAAAGACGGATCTTACACTAACAAGAATGGTTTTTAGAACACACAAGTGTGTAAACACTTGTGTAACACAAAGTTTTGACAAAATAACTATTTCTGTAAAAGTTGACAAGAAGTTGTAAAGACGGAACTTCTCTAAAAACTAGGTTTTTACGAAACCGGATAGATTTATATAAAGATACACTAAAAGTAAGAATCTTTACTACACATTTTTGGATAAACCACAAGTTCATACATTTATGCGATTTATATACATTTTGACTAGCTGTGGTTTGAACATTGTTTTGATTGAATGATAAAAATGGTTGATTTGATTTGTAAAAGAAAATGATACGCTTGAAAGCGTGGCCACCTCCAGTTACAGAGGAAACTCTGGCGAAATTTTTCTAAAAACCTAACACTTAGAATTATTTTCACTATAAAGTTAGAAATACATTTTGACTTGTTTTCAAATTATAGATTTCGCCACGACTTATTTACAAAATACCGGAGGTGGGATTTCACAAAATAAAACGTGATACATATATATATTTAGTATATATTTTTCACAACATCACTTGTATAAGTGTTTATGATTATTTTGTGAACTACGTAAATATTATTTTTAGAGTAAAAATAATATTACTAAGTATTATTTTGGGAAAATCACATGTATTAAAATATAATATTTTTGAGAAGAATATTTATATTTTGGGAATTAGAAATAAAATATATTAAGTGAGACTTAATGATATGTTATGAACACACATGTATTAAATCCCCCATCCTTGGGAAGGATAATGACTACCAAGTATACAGAATGTAAACACGAAATAGTTGCCTAACTATTTCCCAAAAACTTAAACCATAAAGCTAAGGCACGGCCATCCGTCTAATAGAGTTAGCACGTGTAGGTCGTCATACAGCTGATCGATTTGGAGGCATACTTGGTAGAGACGCACCACTGTGAGTTCATGTCCCCCTTTTCTTTTAACTGTTTTCAGTTTTCTAAACTGCGGGGGTGAAATACATGTTACTATGATTACGAGTACTTTATACATGGTATGGTTAGCGTAAGGAGGTTTATTACTTAGATCATGTGAGTGGGTAGGCGTGAACTGGAGGCCATTAATCCTCATTATAGGACCGAGGGACGTAAGCGGTAGATCTATCTGGGTGTAGCGAGCCCAACCCCAGGTCTAACAGTACGGACCTCGGGGTGACTTTGTGCCCCGACGCAAAATCGCAAGGTTTGAGTCTTCCTACTTGCACTTCACACATATCAATGGCCTTGCAAACCGTTGGTGATCTCTTTTTCCTTATTTGCTACATACCAGGATTTTTATACTCACAAGGTTTATTTACTCACTTACACATGAACTCGCTCAACATTATTGTTGATTTTTCAACTTACATGTATTTCAGGAAATTAAAGATCTGGCGCGGTATGTTATGTTTTCCCGCTGCATAAGGGTTCCAAGGTCATCCCAGTTTAGGAAATGTGACTCTTTCCTGGACAAGTCACAAATCTTAAACTGCGTTTATTTCATGTTGATGTTTATGTTTTTCAAGACAATGTTTTATGTTATGATGTTGTAAGTCTCTAAGACAATGGTATGTTACTCTGGTTTTAAAACTTAATCAAATGGATGATCTTGCATGGTTTTATTTCATATAGCTTTGTTATGGTTAAGCTATGGTATTAAGAAGTCACACCAAATTAACCACGCTTCCGCAAAGCCAGGGTGTGACATTGGGGGTGCAGGTTCTCGGACTGGGTTTGGAATCTGGGGTACGGTTTCCTGATATGGGGGTGACAGTTCATGAAATTGGTAAGGATCCTCTAATATTTCCCTAATATATTCATCTTGGTAATAGGGATCTAAAGGGTCCATACCTGGGTAAGCTTCTATGTTCTGTATGGGTGGATAATCCTGGATAGGGTAACGTTGCACAAAGTCCCTATTATCGTCCCACCAGGGGTCGTAATTCGGGTCTAGTGGGTTTGGTGCAGGTACCCTTGGGATTTCTTCTGGGTTAAAATCGTGCATCTCTACTTGGTTCTCCGGATTTTCTATTTCCATGGGTTGTTATGGGTTTTGTGGTTGTGGGGCTACTAATTGTTCCAAACTTGGGTCAGCAGCAGTTGTAGCTAGGATATGGAAATTAGCTAGGCTTCTATTTAGCATATCTTGAGTATGGGAATCTGTCTCTCGCTTAATAGCTGCTAAAGCCCTTTGCTGTTGCAATTTCCTCATTCTCTTCCTACGAGCAAAAGCTTCTTTACTGAACCATCCTCGTTTCTTATTAGGAAATGGCTCTTCAGATTTAGCTCTAAAAGCAAATATTCCGTCTTCCTGATCAGCAACATACCCCGAGAGGGCAGGCTGTGATGATGTACTTTCACTCTTAGGGGAATCAGATAACTGACGGTTCAGATCTGATGGTCCTTGATCACTCATACTGAAAACTAACAAATAATCAAATAACACATAACACATAATTACAGTTATGCATGTATTTCCTTATTTTATTTCCTAACATCAATTCAAAATTTAAGTGTCAGCAGAACACTTCTTTGGCTCAGACCAGTGGCTAGGCTCTGATACCACCTTCTGTCACAACCCCCGATCCCTTATTCCCGGGAACGGGCGGACGTGAGCTCAGAGTTTGGTGGTATCATTTTGTTTAGTCTTGCAGCGGAATTTACATCAGGATCGTAGTTAGGAAATGTTTATCAGAGTAAAACCACCTTCTTTTATATTAATAATCACATGGGAAAAACCCAAGTTTCTTATTACAATACATTTATAGAGACAAACCCTATTTTATTTAATTTAAAACATCGTTTATTAGGTAACTTTTATAGCCACATTTTCCCAAGCCTTCAGTGCTCTCCAGCTGGCTTTTCACTAATTGGCTGTTCACATTGTGTTACCTGTAACGCGTTTTAAAAACATTTGTCAGTCGGAAATACTGGTGAGTGAATCCCAGTTTAATCAAGAACATTTTATCAATTAAAACAGTATTGAGAGCGATCACATTGTTTATTTCTACACAATTACTCATTCAGTATTTGCCACTCGACCGGATCTATGGCTATGGTCAAATTACCCATTGGCTAACTCGTCGTCCAATGGTAATGCACTGTCATTCAGACTTACTACTACTCGTAGTAAATTTTGTATACAAAACCCCATAATACCGGCAGTAATTGAAGAATTACAAAGACTCAATCACTGCTTAATTTCATAGTAAAACATTTAAGGTTTTGTAAAACATTACCAAAAATATTATCAAAAAGAGGATAAACTCACATTGCTGTCTTAGGCTTTTCGTAAGGGTTTCCTGAATGCAATCTATAATTTATACAAATGTACATTGGTTAGTATCATAACCCTTTGAAAATATTAATAATACCCTCCCCGAGACGGCATTCCAACAACTACGTCGGGCAGAACCATGACAGTTGTTACGGAACCCTAAATCAATCGGGCAGCGTAACTATTATGAAACTGGGGTTATAATACTTACAACGGAGCAGAACTTCGCTAATTAGGGGTATAATACCCGACTATAATGCTTAATACTTTCAGAATTCGAGATTGAGATTTTAGAATGAGCGACGAAAACTGTAATCTGATGTTATCTATTTATAGTTGTGAAATCTGACTTTTAGGCGGCCCGCGTAAGGTAAGGCTAAGCCTTACGCGGCCCTCGTCAACACCAGTCAACACAATAGCTTAGCTGGGTCAGCTAGTAGACTTGACACGATGTCGACACGTGTCGGCATCTGGTGTATCCGCGTTTCATGAGTCCGTGCGGCCCGCGTCAACTTAGACGAGGTCTTATGCGGCCCGCTTGAACTAAAGGATTTAGCGGAGTCCGATCAACACTCCCATACGGCCCGCGTAAGATGTTGAGGTGGGTCTATGCGGCCCGCCTCAACTCATATTTCAGGTTTTTATTTTATTTTTATAAACTATAACATATATCAGGCTTGATTTTCACATACGGGGTATATTATAAGACATATTAGAATATTTTAAGATATAATAAGGTGTCGGAAATATTATAAGGGTGTTGGTTTTACCGAGGGATGTTACACAATATATATTTAAATCTCCACAATTGGTTATTTTGAAACTACTCTAAAGATTTTAATAATATAATTCTACTTGTATGTCAACTAACTCTTGGAAGATTTAGTTTTGGTTTTTGAATTGTAATCGATTTATTACTTGTGGGATAAATTGCTTTTATTATTATGGTTATGAGTTTTGATTGGTCCATTAATTAGTTTTTGGGGTTTCAAAGAGACATTACAAATTCTAAATCATTATGTGCTTTTATTATTATGGTTATGAGTTTTGATATCATTATGTGCTTTTATTATTATGGTTATGAGTTTTGATTGGTCCATTAATTAGTTTTTGGGGTTTCAAAGAGACATTACAAATTCTAAATCATTATGTGCTTTTATTATTATGGTTATGAGTTTTGATATCATTATGTGTTTTTATTAGGCCAATTGGATTTTAACACCTTTAACTTTGAAGAATTGGCCGATAACACCCGCAACTAACACTTTGATCTGTGACACCCCAAACTTGTATTTTTGTTTGTCATTTCACCACTCAGTTAAAAAATGACTAACTGAGTTAGTCTTCCATCCTAGCTGGCATCCTACATGGACTATTGTTGATAATGTGGCACATTCATGGGTATAAAACCCTTGTTCTTCTTCGATTATCCCTGATCGGATTTCCGACGCCACACCACCAGGCCGGCGACAACCAGAAACCATAACAATCTAACCGATCCACCCAATTAATCAGACGACCACGATCAGTTAAGTTCCGAGTGTAACCATTAATCAGACGACCACGATCAGTTAAGTTCCGGGTGTAACCATTTCCGAATCTAGTAAAAATACTAACTTGAACTCCCATCCGGCGGTTACACATGTTATTCCGGCAACCATCGACTTTTAATTTTGCTTAACAAACCAACATGGTTAAATGCGACTGATGAATCTTAATCATGAGTAAACATAACAAAAACTTCAAACCTGCAATTACACCCAATTAACTCGAATTAAGAACCGGCGAAAACGTTGAAGCATTAATTCGATTAAAGGTCTTTAATCAGCGAAATGGTATAAATCAAACCCTCCAAACTCACTTTTGAACTTTTCCTATCAAAACAATACTTTCAGTTTCACTCAAATCGTGCCTGTTGAAATACGTTATCTCCGACCATCGCTCGAACCCCATAAAAAACAACAACCAGACTTCTCTCTTACCTCACACTACCACAACAACAAGCAGATCTGAACTTAGATATGAACTTTCGTCATCATTTGAACTTCCACAACAACAACGAGATCTGCCGTCGTTTGGTCATCATCATCCGACGACGACGCATCTGAACTTTCGTTCGACGATCAGCTCCCCTCCGTCCGATGAAAACCTGCTGTACCTCTGTCGCAGTCCGCCGCAGAGGAAGATGATATTTTAACCGGGGGTGCCGGAACTGGTGGTGGCGGAGGAGTTGAACCGGTGGTGCCGATTCCGGTGATGAAGATGAGGCTTTAAATTGGGGTTAAAGATGAAGATGATATGATGATTTGATTTTATGTATTGAATCTGGTATATTTATTGCCTATACATATACATACATACACATATTGTTATATATATAATATAATTTGGCCACCTCATCATGACAACTCATTAAAAAAAGCCAAGTCATCAAAATATGGCCACGTCACTCGTGCCATGTAGGATTAATGATGCCACCTAGGATGGAAGACTAACTCAGTTAGTCATTTTTTAACTGAGTGGTGAAATGACAAACAAAAATACAAGTTTGGGGTGTCACAGATCAAAGTGTTAGTTGCGGGTGTTATCGGCCAATTCTTCAAAGTTAAAGGTGTTAAAATCCAATTGGCCTTTTTATTATTATGGTTATGAGTTTTGATTGGTCCATTAATTAGTTTTTGGGGTTTTCAAAGAGACATTACAAATTCTAAATCATTATGTGCTTTTATTATTATGGTTATGAGTTTTGATTTGTCCATTAATTAGTTTTTGTTATTAGTATTTAGACAATTTATGATGAACTACCAAAATACAATTGGTATTAAAAGGTGATGTCTAATAGTTCTATTTGCAAATAATCATTAGTGCAATTCTGTTAATGAATTTACAATAATGCACATGTTTATATGATAATATATTATAATATGACAACTACTTAGTCAACTTTGTTGTATATCATTGTTATTGCAATTGTATAAGCCCTTTAGTTGCTATTAGATATTTAAATATGTGATTTGATTCTATAAAATATTTGTGTGGTAAAAGATATTATTTGCAAATTAACATGACACAAAAATTCTAAAGATGTCTGTTATATTTTCTTGAGCAACAAAATTTATTAGTATAAGAAAGCTTATTTACAAGTAATAAAGATTCATATGTTATTATATGATCAAGAAAGTTGATAGTGACTTTTGTTTATGTTTTAAATTATAGTGACATAATATAAAGTGATGCATTGTATAATCATCACTTTTACATATTACCATAAACCTTTTTAATAGTGTTCTTGATATATTTTAATATTCAATCATGACAGTAAGACAAGTTAATTATATGTATTTTATTATATTGTATTTGATGAGAAGACATCTTATATCAATTATATATTGTACAATTTGACTTTGTACATTAATATGCCATTGTTTATGTATATAAACAGTCTTCAATGAAGCAGCTAAATTAAAGTTGTGCATATGATCACACGTTATAAATATGATTGAATGGTGATCAAGATTTATTTATAATATGACATTCGATGTTTCAAACTCACTAAAGCTTATTGTAAAATTATTGATGCTTGTAAGATTTTGGGTTGATAAATCTTAATGATTCGGTCATATAATTGATGTTATGTGGTGAAAAGATTAGTTATACATGTGGAATAAAACAATTTCCACTTGTCAAACCTCAAATGCGCTATTGATATATAAGGTTTGAAACAGTCACCAGGAAAGTTTTCTAACTCTATTCCATTCCTTGAAGAGAATGTGACGAGAAAAATATATATCATAATCCATTGAGCAAAAAACAATTTCCATCGTCAAATATCATTAATTGTTAAAGAATATATATAAAGTTTGAAACAACAAGCATGAAGGTTCTGTGGTTCTAATCCATTCCCTAATATGAATGTGATGATGATCAATTCAAAGGTTATGATCATATACATAACTAAGAAAATTGTAATGATGCCACCATAAATGTTGTATGGGAGTATAGCAAATATGGCCAGAAGACTATATTAGAAGTTACTAGAAATGATACTAATTTTCCACAATATTCCATTAAATCAAATGTGGTGAGTAAACAGAAGTTACTAGAATATTTATACGTTCACCACATGGCATGACCAAATAGGTCATCAAGATATGCTAAACAATCAAACATGCTAACCGGCACTTAGCACCTCTAAGTAATCTAAAAACATTGCTCCCAAAATGCCTTATCATTTGTCTAGTTAGTTTTTTTTGGCAAATAAATTTTTATGTCCTTCCAAACAATAAACTCCTACAAACAATCCCTTTTATATGGGACCATTGAAATGTACAGTTGTGTGGATTGTGGCATTCATACATGGTTACATATGAGTTTTTAGCTACCCGTATGTAGCATATGCCCAACACTATGGAACGTTGTTTTTTTTACATGGTTTAACACTGTTATTTGACAACCCAATTGTAGGGATCATTGTTGGGCACAATGTGAAATATAGTGAGAGGCATACGTAGTTGAGACGGAATTCGTCGATTGATTATATCAATTCAAAACCAACTGCTTATCACAAATACTCCCCATTACAACTGGTATCCTGAAGAGAACCAAGTTTCCATTTTTTTATATATTTTGTTGTGCAGCCTATGTACCAATAGCACCACCATACTATATAAAATGGGATATGTACATCATATTCCCAGTCTTAGGGGGAGACAAGAAAATGAAAGACTGGTAACATAAAAAAAATGCATCATATTATATATCGACCCCTGAAGTGGTCAATGCAAATCTGAAGTCCAAAAGAAAGAGCGTGTATTTGCAAATAATAACAAATGAAATACAAGATGCATTCACTAACACAAATAAGGTGACAAAGTCACATATACCAGCTTAAACTTATCTGCTCGAATGGAAGTACTCACAAAATGATTATCATATTAATAAATTGTGAGAGATAAATCGGTTCCAAAAAGATAAAACCCACAAACACAAAAAGAGCAGATTAACGCAGTTGGTGTAACCCCAAAAGAGGTGGCACATAAAACACCATAAGTGGTTGCATAGAAAACCCCAGAAGTGGTTGCATACTAAACCTTAAAGAAGGCTGTTGTCAAAACCCCAAAAGAGGCTAATGGAGTTCTAAAAGAAACTCTAGTACCAAACAAATATGAGATCGCGATGAATTATATACAAAATAAGTACAATATGGAACCATAATGAAACACGTGTAAAATGATATATTTAATTATGCTATAGCAATAGATGTAATCGATGAAAAAAAGGGATTACGTATATAGAAAGTGTGCAAGAGTGTACGCACACAAATAGCCAAAAATGGCTACATGACTTAAGGTTGAACTAAATTTGCTCGACAAACTAAACGTTTTCGAACCAGCAGTTCGAACACCCATAGACGTCAAACCAGTAGGTTATAAATAGATGTCCTTAAATAAAAGGAAACGTAAATAATGAGTTTTTGCGATGTAAGGCACGCATTTTAACATAAAGATTTTTCCCAAATCCCAGCAGTTGATTACGAGGAAACGTATACCCCTGTAGTGGAAGCGATAATCTTTAGATGTTTAAGCGGCCTCGCAATCTCAGAATGACTTAAGATAAAACAACTTATGGATGTCATCACCGTATACATGTATGAGACAATTGCAAATGACATCTGTATGAAAACCCTCTGAAGGATTAAAAATGCTCAAAACATTATGAAACAATAACCCCATAGGTGTTATATATATGAATCTTAAAGGAAACTACTCGTATGTGGTACAGTCGACTATACTCTGAAAAGAGATGTATAATTTTGATAAAATGAGCTACATCTATTTAACAAGATTTCACTCTTACAGTGATAATGTAAACATCATCGAGAGGGAACTCTCAAACTAAAAAGGAAAATTTTGAATGACCTTTACAAAGTGTAGTTATTCTCGACCTGTAGTTCGAATATATATGTACTATTTTTGCTCATCAATCTGACTACATCTAGAAGATGTTATATAGAAAAAGCTCATTCGTTGAGTACATGAACGGTTGTCTGATCGCTTGACATAGAAAAAAAAATTCTTATCAACCCCAAGAAAGGGATGTTAAACTACTTAGTCAAGAAGTACCATACTTAATTGCGATCAGAGTATTGACATATCTTGCAAACAAGACGACATCTGATATTACGTTCTTGCTAGATGTATTGGTTTTTAACGAGACAACATAACTGATCCAGTAGTATCAGTTTATCTTATAGGTCCCGAAGTACTAATTTAACATCATCATAAATCATGTTGTTAATTATGTAAATGCGTAGTGTACTCTTTTTCCTTAGCTACGGTTTTGTCCCATTGGGTTTTCCTGGCATGGTTTTTAATGAGGCAGCATCACCAAGTGTATTAAAGAATAGAAAATCATTATGTGGATAGTCAAGGGGGAGTGTTATGAATGCATCCATTATTTAGTGACTACCCACATTTCTAACTCCCATGTCACAATTATGTTTGTATTAATGTTATAGCCTATATACAGTGGCTCATGTATTTTGTATGACAATATATCAATAAGAAATTTATCTCTTGTACTCTCATTCCCTTCTATACATTGCCAATAGGTTCTAGTTATTTTTGTTTACTTTCACAAACACAAGGGCCTTTTATATGTGTTCAAGTGATCTAGCCATCGCCATTGTATCAAATACCAAACAGTTATCGTCGTGAGCAAGAAAACCCTCCATTCATCTTCAAAACTCTGCAATCGCTCGTACGATTCACACCCGTTCTTCTTTAATCTTCAACAATGGTGCTCGAGGTACGTTTTTCAATCTTCTATCAATTCTCACTTATACATTTACCCTAATATTCGAAATCTAGGGTTTCATGTTATTATCTGAAATCAGGCTACCATGATCTGCATCGACAATTCAGAATGGATGCGAAACGGTGATTATTCACCTACTAGGTTTCAGGCTCAAGCCGACGCTGTTAATCTGATTTGTGGCGCTAAAACTCAGGTAATTTGATATGGAGATGTAATTTTATTGATTGTCGAAAGTTTGAGTTGTAGTTTGCTTAATTGATGATTATAAGTTCAGTAGATTAGATTGTAGTAGAACGATTAGTGCAAAATTAGTTGGTTTTTTTCGGGGTGGGTCGTAAAATGAATAGTCTTTGTGCGTGGCCGCTATTAGAGCACCGTTGACGATATGCATGAGACTATGGAGCATTGGAGGATTTGTTGAGTTGGTGTTTGTGACACTCTAGGCAAATCCCATAATCGGCTTTGGCCAGGAGAGTTTCTTGGTTCATAAGATATGTCCGCCTCAAATATCACCGGTGCGTTTTGTGCTTAATGATAGGGGATGAGAGAACTCCACTAGTTAAGCGTGCTCAAGTTGGGGTAGTACTAGGATGGGTAACATCCTGGGAAGTCTCCACTAGCCATAGTTGTTAATGGCGAATAGCGACAAATAGCGATAAGGTACCTATAATCCTATATGTTACATAGCGAATAGCGATAAATAGCGGGCGGCTATTTTATAAATAGCGATGTACTAGATTTTTTTTTAAAATTTATATGTATATTATATCAAAATACCCTGGTATTGTTAGGATCGTTAGGATTGAACACACACACGAAACTGAACACACACACACACACGACAGCAATAAACGACACGGAGATTTAAAGTGGTTCAGTTTGGTCAGCTGACCTACGTCCACTGTGCTGCAACTAGGGTTTCTTTATTATTCAGGTGCTCAAGGAATTACAAGTACAATGATATCAATATATAGACTAATCTAGGGTTAGGAAACTTGATCCCCAAGTTAGACCCAAGCCCACATAGAGATAACTAGGGCCGGCTAAATTAAAACCCTAATTTAACTGCCAAATAAAAACGTGTGGGCCGACTCAAAGCTAGGGTCGGCCGCCCTCCCTCCCTTGATCGGGCCTCCACACCAATTCGCCCAATTGGTATATATATGCTATTTTACATGTATGTTTTACAAAAACCTAAAATCCAGCTATTTTATAGCTATTTATATTAAAAAAATTGTCGCTATTATCGCTATCTATCTATCGCTTCAACCCTAATAGCGCCACTATACCTATACGATATGTAGCGCGCTATAGCGATCGCCACGATCACTATTGACAACTATGCCACTAGCGCAACCAAAAACAAACTCGTGTGCTCCTTGTGGGCACAACAAAACAATATTGGTGGTAGGAGAGGTCGGATGTTTCAGTGTATTAGGTGGCAGTAAACATGATGTGTTTTTTGTTTAGTTAGTACGAGTAGTAGTCTTGGGCACTTTAAAGGTGCACGTTGATGGTTCATGATGATGTGTTCAGTGTGGGTTCTATTGTATACAAAGATTATATATTTATGTATGCTAATATCGAAGTTGATATATTGTTGTTGGTTCTTTGTTACAGTCTAATCCGGAGAATACTGTGGGCGTATTGACAATGGCCGGCAAAGGTGTTCGTGTTCTTGTCACTCCTACTAGCGATCTTGGCAAGATCCTAGCTTGCATGCATGGTTAGCGTTTTTAATTGACTTTACATTTCGAAAAGTTTTTAACGTGTCACTTCGTATATATTATAAAGCGTTGAAATTTATTTTATGGTTACACAGGTTTAGAAATAGGCGGTGAGATGAACTTGGCAGCTGGGATTCAAGTTGCTCAGTTGGCATTGAAGCATCGTCAAAACAAAAAGCAGCAACAGAGAATAATTGTGTTTGCTGGAGGGTATGTAGTTATGTTCTCTTATATTATGTGAAGCTTCTAGTATAATTTGATTTGTTTGTTTTTATGATCTTTTTTTCGGCTTTCAGTCCTGTAAAATATGATAAGAAAGTATTGGAGATGATCGGGAAGAAGTTAAAAAAGAACAGTGTCGCTCTTGACGTCGTGAACTTTGGTGAAGAAGATGAATCGAAGACAGAAAAGCTCGAGGCTCTTGTTGCGGCTGTAAACAATAACGACAGCAGTCACATTGTTCATGTTCCAGCTGGAGCAAATGCACTCTCTGACGTCCTTTTGAGGTTCATACTGTTTGTTTATGGGCTCGTTTATATTAAACTAGTAACTTTAACTGTCGCGCGTTGCGGCGTTAAAGCGTACAATAACTCGAATTACCGTAGGCTGAAAACGTATTGTATTTGACCAGACTTTTTTCCGAATAAAATTTACGTCAAAAAGTAGACAAACTAAAAATGTACAAAAAAATAAGCATGAAAATGTATTATATTTAACCCGCCTCGTTTTCCAAAAAAATACGTACGTGCATAAAAATAAGCATAAAAAAGTATTATATTTGACCTGACTCGTTTCCAATTTTTTTTACATTAAAACATAAGCCAACTTGGATTTATACTGACACATACATAAAGTAAGCACATAAGAAAATAGTGTAGTTTTTAAGTCAAAGAATGAAAGTACAGGGGGTAAACTTGAAACTTTAGAAACTCAAGGGGGGGTCAAAACGACATACTATAAAGCTTTTAGAAAGTCAAGGGGGTGTAAGTGTCAATATTGAAAGTTGAGGGTAAAAAAACAAAAAGTGTGGATGCTAGTTAATATTCATAGATCCACACCTCTTGATATATATATATATAATGCTATTGTTATGGCTGATTTTTTTTTAATGTTTGCTGTTAGCACTCCTATCTTTACTGGTGATGGAGAAGGTGGAAGTGGTTTTGCAGCGGCGGCTGCAGCGGCTGCAGCTGGCGGTGTATCCGGTTTTGATTTTGGTGTTGACCCGAATCTGGATCCTGAACTTGCACTTGCGCTTCGGGTTTCAATGGAGGAAGAGAGAGCGAGGCAAGAAGCGGCTGCGAAAAAGGCTGCGGATGATTCTTCAAAGCAAGGGAAAGAAGGGGAGTCAACTTCACAAGATGCAACTATGTCAGAAAATGTCGGGACTTCGGTTTCTGAATCTGAGAATAAAAAGGATGATTTAATGGTGAGTTTCATTTTACTTTTACATCTTCAGTTTCTCTTTTGATGCACTGAATTATCATGCGCTCTTTTTTCTCTTTTATTAGCCATCTTGCATGCATCCTTTTTTCGCCTGTATATGCCTCTATTTCCTTGTACAACTTTTTTGTATGCTTTATCTCTCACTTCTTTTACTTTTTTTAGATCACCTTTCGGCTAGTTTTTATTTTTATGTTCTTTTGCTCACAACCATTTAAGGGGGCATATGGTTCAACATATTTTTTCTTGAAAAAGCTGTCAAAGGAATAGGAATGATTTGTAGTTAGAATGGGACTGGGATGTGCTCAGGTATTGTAATCTGTGATGCGGTTAGTTGTCAAAATATTCATGTTATATTTGTAAATTGATAACTATTCTTCCAAAGGAATTTGTACACTATGCGGTTAATGCGATAAAAAACCGGATACTGGTCAAGGACCGCCATTTGGAATATAGGTTATCGCAGTGGGATATCGGTAATTTTAATTTCATGCAGAATTTATATATATAGCAATTTAACACTAACAATTTAGTACACTCTCCTACCATTAACAATTTAACCTTTTGCAACTTGCAAAACACTAACAATTGTAGCACGTAGGAACTGGTTAAGACTTAAAACACTAATAGCAGCAATAAGAAGAAAGACGAATGGTAGAACTAAGAAGAACGGTACTGATATCGGGAAAATCGGTGATGATATCGGTACCGATATTCAGACCGATTTTTTACATGGGGACCTATGACTGATATATCACCGATATTAACTGCATAGTTTGTACGTTCACCAAGCATACGGTCTTCCCAATATTCACCATGTGTGGTTTCACTTGCCGTTTGTGTCCAACTTCAATTTGTTTATGAATCTGTTCTTTATAAAAATCCTATAGTATGCCTAGTATACCTGAAAATCACACTGGCTTCTTTTGAGAAAGAAGATTGTTTAGAGCTAATGGCACAAGATGTCATCTATATTCATTCGTTTTCTTTGTATATTGAGAAAGAAGATTGTTAGAGCCGATGGCACAAGATGTCATCTATAAAATAGACCGACAATGCAACCAGTTAGAAATTCTGTAAGACTTATGACTTGTGCTTAATGGTTATTTAGGCAGTGTACCCTTTTTTCGTGTTATATCTTTCTTTGTGCTTTTACTAAAACATGGCCACCCTTAATTACCAGAATATCTTGTTTGGATGGTTCCTAACTCTCTAAATTGCATCACACTATTTCTCTTTTTCTATGCCTGCTCAAGCACACATACATCTGAGAGAGATAATGTTCCATCTTAAAGAATGTACAACTGATTTCTTGTATGTTCCTACCAGGATGACGAGAATGCGCTGCTACAGCAGGCTCTTGCCATGTCAATGGATGACCCTTCTGCCACCGTTACAACAAGGGACACTGATATGTCAGAGGCGGCTGCCGATGATCAAGACTTGGCTCTCGGTAAGTTACCGCTCGCGTGTTAAAAATTTGGATCTTTTTGTGTCGTTTATTTTGTATTTTTCGGCAGCTCTACAATATTCTATGCAAGAAGGTGCAAAAGATCAATCGGATATGGGCAAACTGTTGGCAGATCAATCATTTGTGTCATCAATTCTTACTTCCGTACGTCTCTTTCATCATCATTTTACTTTATAGATCTTGTTTAAAACGAATCACGATATAATCACTCTTTCTAGAATTTCATTCCTGTCAATGTTTGTTTTTCAGCTCCCTGGAGTTGACCCAAATGATCCATCGGTCAAAGATTTGCTTGCGTCTATGCAAAATCAGCCTGAGGTCAGCTTAGTATTCTTATCTTTTCCCAAGAAGGATACTTTTTGAGTTTTTTCTTTATTGATTTTTCTTTTCATCAATCTGATCAGAAGAAAGATGATGATGACAAAGCGCCGAAAGAAGATGACAAGTGATCTTATCTTTTCTTTAATCCCAGGTACGTGTAACTGCTGATCACAACAAGCGTGCTTGTGGATCGTTGTTAGTCAACGCATGATGATGAGTTGACTTTTTGCTGTGCAGGTTACTGCATTTGGTGGAGGATAATGGGATAGATTACAATATATGAAATACTATTCCTGTTACCATGGATTTGTTTTACTTTTGGTGTTTGTTTAATTATGCAAGTCAAATTCTTGTTTGTATGTTTTAAAATGGTGGAAGTAAAAGTTACTCATGGGTTTCAACCACTAGAAGATGAGGATATCAAAGTGGTTGGTGTTTGGTTGATATAGGATAATAACCATCATTCCTGTATATGGTTTTGAATGGGTGCTACTAATTTGTCATACGGGTGGTATGACCTTTGTTAGGGGTGTGCTATGTCACATCCAGTCACTTCTGTATTAGTCTAACATATCAAGTTTTATAAAATGACCTTTGCAAATCGCCGGCCCTTTTTTTATAGTTGTCGAAAATTCAACTGCCTCCCCTCGTTGGCCTTTTTTCTATTTAGGTTTAGAATGGGCTATATTTAAATTTAAATTTAAATTAGGAAATTTAGTTTAATTACTAAAAGAGTAAAATGTTAAAATCGTCTCTTAGGTCTGGTCACTTTAGTCCAAAAATGAAACTTTTGCATTTTACTCGTTACTAAATTATAATTTTTTTTTTGGTTAAAGGCATCTAAATATTTCATATAACTGTGGAATGGGTTCAAATGTTTATTTATTTTTTTCCTCAAGGTCAGTCGGTAGAAAAGGGGAAAAAAAAAAAAAAAAATTTAAACACTGAGGTTGCTCAAAGTTTTCTTATACGTTCTTTATCAAATTGCGAAAAAGAATGGTGTCGGGTGGTTCGACACCTTCTATGTACCCAACCATTGCCACAACGATGGTTAAAAGTAACTACTAGTAAGATTTTGCTAAACCACACTTTCATAAACAAGCATGCTAGGTTGTCGCACAAGAAGTTTAAGAAAGAGTGGCATATGTTTAAGAATAATCTAGGGGTGTAAACATGCTCAAAGGCTCGAGAGCTACTCGTGATTGGCTCAGTTAAAAGCTCAAACAAGCCGAGCCTTAGCGAGACCGAGCTTGAGCCTGAAATACAAAGCTCGCTTAGGCTCGCGAGCCTAAACGAGCCCAAACAAAATTTTAGTTTTTTATATATAATATAATAATAATGATGATAACATTGGTGAGCCAAGCTCGAGCCGAGTTTTGGCCCACTTAAGCGATGTTGAAGCGAGTTCGAACCAAGCTTTTAGCTCGTTTGAGCTTGTAAAACTATAAAATTATAAGAGTTGAAAAACTTAAAAAAAAAAAAAAAACAAAACAAAACAGGATACTGGTTTGATTTACAATCAATTAAATCGTTACCAACAGTTTAACCTACAAACCATCAAAATTAAACTTTGAACACATGTAAGACTAACATAACATAAGCATAAATGACTTTTCTTACACTCGAAAGTGACAAAATGTAAACTCATTTATTTTTGTAATGTCTTATTAAAAGCCTTTGTCTATAAAGAGACAAAAAGCCGTTCTAGCTCAGTTGGTAGAGCGCGTGGCTTTTAACCACGTGGTCGTGGGTTCGAGTCCCACGGATGGCGTAATATTTTATTTTTATTTAAAACCTCTTTTCCTGAAAATTATTTGATATTTAATTTAATTATTTATACATCTTCATCGTCAAACCATCAGCAACTGTGGTGACTAGACAGTTATTTAGCATCCCGATATTTTTGTTATGAATATTCAACAACGGTTATTGTCCTCATATATATAAGCACCTATACATACATACATACATGCATACGTAATGTACGATTGGATAGGATATTAATAATAAGAGGGAACATATAACATATTCAAAATACATTTTTTTTTCAATTTGCTGGAACCTCTAACAACTGGTTTTGATCCGTTGTTTGAGTTTTTCATTTCTCTGATTCCCGTTTGTGGAATCAGAGGATCGTCATCATAATAATAATAATAGTAATCATTCGATTCAAGTTGTTTGCATGCAAATTATAATAGTTTTAGGCGTTAGTTATATATAGGCAGGCAGGCAGGCATTAAGATTAAAATGGAAACTAGACAAATGGATATGGAAAAATCTCATGGAAGAATGGAGGGATGGTTGTATCTCATACGATCTAACCGCTTCGGGTTACAATATGCTCGAAAACGCTATTTTATTCTTGAAGAAAGTTGCCTCAAGAGCTTTAAATCACAACCCTCATCAGTTTCAGAGGTTTGTTAATTCTTTCAGGTTTTTTTTTTCTTTTTTTTTTTGTCATAATTGGAAAGTTATGCATCATATTATTGCTTTTGATATCTTGATTTCAATGCTTTCATGTAGAAAATTTAAGAACTCAAAATACTAAGATTCCCTAAACATCAATTTCTTTTGTTTTTCTTGAAATGTGTTAGATGATGTGATATGTTTTTTCTCCTTTTGTCGATATCCGCCTTTTGGATGATGTGAAATGTTTTTTTCTCTTTTTGTCGGGTCACAATGCAAGTTACAACCGCTAGAAACCTGTTAGAGGGCCCACGGGTTTGAAGCTTCATGGGCACCCTGACGCTCAACTCAGTCGAGCCCCCCTTGTAAAATCATATGTAATAATTATACGTAAAAAGAGGGAGACTTTAGAGAAAGAGAGAACAACCTTCTTATTGTTTTGGACTTGTGGGTGAGTCTACTATTTATAGAAGGCTATTGGGCTTTAACCTTAACGGGCCAGCCTTGACTTGGGCTTACTAAATTTGGGCCCACTTGAGTTGGGCTTGACATGTTGGCTTGGTCCAATTATGAGGATATCTCATCAAAATGCATGAAAAAATTATAAGGAAGAAGATTAACTTGTTGATAACTTATTATACAAAGCTCTGAATTGTCTTCAGGAGCCGCTAAGAAGCGCGGTCATAGATTCTTGCATTCGAGTTACAGACAATGGAAGAGAGAGCTTCAGTAGAAAAGTATGATCCTACGCGTTTAACGTTTTCTTTTGTTATTAATCATATTTGCAATTGTTTATTATGTTATTGTTTACAATAAGCAGGTGTTCTTCATTTTCTCCCTTTATAATGCTTCAAATCACAATGATTGTCTTAAGGTACACGAATATTCTTGTGAAGAGTTATCCGAGTTTGAACTTTTTTTTTGTGTCATGATCACATCTTAAGATTTTGATTTCACAGTTGGGAGCAAGCAACCCCGAAGAAGCTGCAAGGTGGATACATTCTTTACAGGACGTTGCGGTGGAAGCAGGATCAGGATCGAATTCAAAACGAAGATGGCAGCCGTATAGGTAGCCAAGGTGGATAATACGTATGTTATAAGTAAATGTTTAGTAATTTGAATCTAATTAAAATAAAAGAATTTGTTTGACAGATTAAATGACTCAAAGAGTGTTACTCGCAAACATTCTGTGGATTGGACATCATCTGCAAACATGCATGTCGATGCTATGACATCTGATGTGATTGCACCTTCACAATGGAAGATTTTCGGTTGCAAAAATGGTATCAACGATTCATCAAATGTCTAAAATACCCATCGCTGCTCGCGAATTTAATGACATTTTTCTTGCAGGGTTGAGGCTATTCAAAGAAGCGAAAGATTGTAGTTCAAGTGAACGGGTACTGGTACATTTAACACTTTTATTGCTTGCTAAAACATAGTTTTTTTGAACTTTTTAAGTTGCCGTTAACAGACTTCGAGTGATTATCCGGCTATAATGGCAGTCGGTGTAATTGAGGGGACTTGTGAGGCTGTTTTCAGAACTTTCATGTCACTTGGCCTCTCTAGATCCGAGTAAGATACACAAGAATCTTAATCATTTGTTATTATTGAAGGGTATTTTAGTCATTTAACAAATAGTCGAAATGCAGATGGGATTTCTGTTTTCATAATGGCAGCGTCGTTGAGCACCTTGATGGTCATACCGACATCATACACATTCAGCTATGCCGCGACTGGCTACCATGGTACATATTGTATTTCCAGAAGAGATATTGAACATAAAAACATGTTCCTTTTGATATAAAAGTGGTTCTGTATTGAACGTCCCTATATACATGCAAGGGCGGATCTAGCTTAGACACAGGGGTAGCATGCACTACCCCTCAACTTTGTTGGCGAAATGTAATATTATCGTAAAAAAACCGCTTTATGTATTTGGATACCTCTTAGAAAATAATAGGATACCCCTAAGTCCAAAATTCTTTTTACGCTATCCCTAAACTTTTTTCTAGATCCGCCACTGAATTATATGCATCATGCATCCATACATATGTACGTAGATACCTTGCTGACTCATTGTTATTAGGGGAATGAGTCGAAGAGATTTAGTTTTGAGACGATACTGGAGAAGGGAAGATGATGGGACTTATGGTAAATCTTGATCTAAATTTCGCCATTTTCTCAATTTAATCTAAACTGTTTTTTTTCCTTCAGTAATACTATGCCATTCTGTGATCCATAGCAAGTGTCCGCCGCAACAGGGATATGTTCGAGCTTGTCTTCTAAGTAATGCATGATTTTAATTAACATAAGTTTTTATTCGTCATCATAATGTGTTTTACAATTATTATTATTTTTCAGGTGGCGGTTTTGTGATGAGTCCTTTGAACGAAGGAAAAGAATGCGTGGTGAAACACATGCTTTCGATTGATTGGAAGTTATGGAGAACATATTTACCAAAAACACCCGCTCGATCCATGACTATTCGTATGCTGGGCCGAGTTTCAGGTAGTAAAAATATTGTAAAATCATCAACGTTCGACTGAAAATGTAAAAAAATTACATGTTCTTTTTGTGTTACTCAGCACTAAAAGAACTATTTAAAGCAAAAGGGGGAGACCAATTTCCTTCCGAATTTTTAACCGGAGAAGTTGAATCCATTCAAACAAGTGAAGAGCAAATCAAACAA
This sequence comes from Helianthus tuberosus, assembly GCA_030545235.1. Classification (NCBI taxonomy): domain Eukaryota; kingdom Viridiplantae; phylum Streptophyta; class Magnoliopsida; order Asterales; family Asteraceae; genus Helianthus; species Helianthus tuberosus. The sequence goes on from CM060444.1 coordinate 160,140,647, forward strand.
GAAGGCGATTTCACGCAAGCGGAAGAAGATAAAATGGAAGACGCGAATGATGCACCCGTTTCTACTTCATCCAGTCTAATTGGATTAAACGACAACTCTGATGAATTCTACGACTTCCCAGAACCTTCAGAAGAGAAACGCGATACAAACTCACAAGACGAACAACCACAACAACAACAACAACAACAACAAACTCCTGTGGTATTCCTTCTTAAGTTCATATAATATATTAATATTCAATAAACTGTATATTTCTTTAGCTTTTAAGAATTAAGTTGGGCTTTTTTTTTGTCTGCAGCCTGCATTATCAACAGCTGCTAACTTTGTGAAAAAGTTGCATGATCTTACATCTCAAAAGAAGGATCAACTTTGTTATGGGTCAACTTTGCCAAAAGATTCGACATGTAACATGCCTTGCACTTGGGCAGCTTCTGATCCTTCTTTATTCCTTATTCGAGGAACAAATTATCTCGAAGATAATCAAAAGGTTACCTTATTTTTCTGTTTCAAACGAATAATATGTATGTCGCGTGTGATTATGAATTTACGACAGTGTAAATGTTACAGAATAAGGCGAAAGGAACCATGATGGAAATGGTTGGTGCTGACTGGTTACAATCTGATACGCGTGAAGATGATCTTGCAAGCCGTCCAGGCGGCATTGTTCAGGTATAATCGCGGAATCCACTTACGAACTAAACGAAAAAACAAACCCAGTATGAATGAAGCTAAGCTGCAATATATAAATGTATAAAACAACTAAAAATGAAATAAATAGAAGAAAAATTGGTTACGCAGTACCTATGACGTGATGTTGCGACCCGACATGCCGGAGATTACCAACCTGCAATAACCACCATCACCGACACTCGCAGTTGTGGTCGGCAGGGCCATCCCCGAGAATGATAAAGTTATCAATTATATATCCAAAAACCACAATATGACGATGATTAGGTAATCGTTATAAATTAAACAAATCTGATTTGGGCAATTATAAGGTTTTTGGGCCTTTGGCTTTGGGGCCCAAATCTGATAAAGGTTTAAAACTTGGGCTTTTTTGTGTTTATAAATGTAAATATATAGGTTTTTCTTTATAGGGTAGGGATCCTAAGAGAAGTCTACCATATTTGAGAAACTTGAGAAAAATTCTGGACCACACATTTTCCTAAGCTTTTCGTAATATACACATATGTATAGTTTAAAATTGACTATATACATATATGTATATTGTCAAATCTTGAATTATACACATAATAAATTACATATAAAAATGATAAAATTACTCTTAACATGTATGTAATCGTAAAAATACACATAATAAATGATAAAATTATCCTAAACATAAAAATATATAAATAAAAAGATTGTTTATTAGGAGTTCTGCGAGTTCTGTAAATATTTATGGTTCTGAAATGATCCTGGCCCTATATATATATATAAAGTGAAAGTGTATCGTATATTTTGCCTTAACGTAATGTTGTAAAAACAAAAGTTCACATGTTAAAAAAAAGCGCATGTGTATAAAAAATAAAAATCGCATGTTATAAAAAACAACAAAAATCGCATGTTGTTCAAAAAAACCAAACTCGCATGTTATAAACCAATTTTCGCATGTTGATACTGAATCTCGTACGCTTCGTACGTTAAGCCAATTCATACAATAATTGGCCCCTATATATATAATAAAAAATTTCAAAAAACATCGGTCCCCTGAAAATTTGGGCCTCGTATCATCGCCCGATTTGCACAGGCCCAAAACCGGCCCTGGTGGTCGACAACGCATTTGGTTTTTGTGAAAAGATTAATAATTTCATTCGGTGGGTACCGGGTCTGTCCGTTTTTAAAAGAAAACTATAATACGTATTTTTTTTAAGAAAGTAACTAACAAAAATTATAAGAAAAAATAAAACAATTAGGTTAAAAGCGTATATCATTTATAATGTAAGGAGTTAATATAAAACTTAAAAAATCATTAAAAAAATTGTTCCATTAACCCCAAAGATAAAGAAATCTTAATATTAGGGGGTGGGGGTGGTCACTAGTGATATAATTCTATCACTCACAACACCCAATCAAGTCGCCATGTCATCAACCATTTTCCATCACTCACAACATTTTTTAGTGGCATTGGTCATCACTCACCACCACACCCAACAATTTCCCCCCAACCAACAATTCCTCACACAAAATCAATTCATCACGCGTTATTTTTGTCACGCGTTACAAACTTTTCCAATTTTCCACGTGTTGAAAAATATGGTGGCGGTGGAGATTCTTGGCCATCACGCGTTATATACGTATCATCACGGTAAATTAACGATGCGCCCCCAGTGGCCTTAGGCTCTTTTTTTTTTTTTTTTGCAGAAATATGCAGCACAAGGCGGACCTGAGTTTTTTGTTGTGATCAACATACAGGTTTGAGTTTGTGTTTTTATTGATGTTGTCTATTGGAGATTTCTAACTAAACTAAACTAAACTAATAATGGTGGTTGGGTTAGGTTCCGGGTTCCACTGCATCTAATCTTGTTCTTTATTACATGACGAGAACTCCTTTGAAAGAATCTCCTTCACTAGAACGGTTTGTCAACGGTGATGATGCTTTTAGAAACTCAAGATTTAAGCTCATACCATACATATCTAAGGTAACTTAATGGTTCACACTGTCTGTTTCGCGACCAGATGTTTGAATGATTCAGACATTTGCCTCTCTAAATGGTTAATCATTATACTGACTCTTAATGATTCAGACCTCTTACTAGTTCAGCATTTACTCATTCAGAAGTTGCCAAACAACCCCTCAGTCTTTTTAAATAACGTGAATACATAAGTGTCTAGTGGTTATGTCTTCCAGGGATCATGGTTGGTAAAGCAAAGTGTCGGAAAGAAAGCGTGTTTGGTTGGTCAAGCACTGGAAGTCAATTACTCTCGTGGAGAGAACTACTTGGAGCTTGACATTGATGTGGGTTCATCCACTGTGGCACGAGGTGTGGTCAATCTTGTTCTTGGTTACTTGAACAATTTGATTGTAGAGATGGCCTTCTTGATACAAGTAAGCTTCATGTTCTTGTACTATACGATGCGAATACTTATACTTTTGACGCATGCAAACCCTTCATTCACTTGCAACTTTTTCAGGCTAACACACAAGACGAACTACCCGAGTCCCTTCTTGGTACATGTCGGTTGAATCACATGGATACCGCCAAGTCCGTCCCTGTTGATTCTATAAACAACACTTAAGTTATACTACAAGATCAAATGAAAGTATAAACAATGTGTCTTCCATGTAAAGTTGTTTTTTGTTTTGGTTTGTGGACATAATAAATAGTATAAATAAAAAAACATTTTTTAGAAAATAAACATTCTTTTTGGATTTTTTTTTTTTCTAATGATTTTTTAATCTTGTGGTATCCAAAGGTTATTTTGACCGGTACAACTCGTTTTTGGTACAAACGAGGGGTCGTTGCCCACAAGCTAAAATCAATGGTTCTTTTGATTTTTTAATCCAGCGGGTTGGATATGGAACCGGATCCCTAACTGGTTCAGTTGGCATGGATTGGGCCAATAAGTTTTCGATGGACGGATTGAACCGGTTACCAGGAAAATATTATTATATTGGAGAAATATGATTTCTAGACTATAAGATTTAGAGTTGTGTTATCTCATATACGACCAGTTTTATATGGGTAGCAAAATGAAACATTTTTTTATCCTTTAAAAAACAACATAACATACTATTTAACTTTGAGACTCCTTCACAACCTGCTATCATCTCAAGATGACCAGGTTTTGGTGCTATGGAGATTTATTTTTATACATAGTATAACTTTTATTTAGACCAAACTTTATTAACAAAACACATAACCTCATGTAATCTTTTAGTTAATGGTGTTCATCGAATTGAATAACGAATTTTCGAATTACTCGAATCAAATTTTTCAAATATTTTTTTATTTTTGCTTGAATTCGTATTTGAATAAAAACTACGATTCGTATTCGATTAAAAATTCAAATAAGAATTGAATTCGGATAAATTCGTTTTAATTCAAATTTATTAAAAATACATAAAAACTACCAAAATCATAACTTTAACACCAAATATAGATTTTGAAGTAGCCACAAATCACAATATCACATTAAAAAGTTCAAAATTGGTGTGGCGATAAGTGATAGTTGTGACAACCCTCACCAAACCAGGTATCCGTACAAATCAATTAATATTTAATTACTGCTTAATTTATGTGCTTGCTTACGGTTGTGATTAAACTGCTTACTGATTTCTGATACATACATACTCTTGCATCACATCTTATACTGTCACTCTATTATTTACACACAAACCTTAGTGACAACCTTGATGCACAAAAGCACAGTGAGCACACTATACGGGATACCCAGTAAACATGCTGACATAGCCAGCATCAGACAGTTACTGTCTCTGAGGCCAGTATGAGCCGGGAATAGATTACTACACTAGTAGGGAGTGTAGGGAGGTGAGGAATGTAAAACTGCGTCACTAGGTGATAGTTATAGTGACCGGATGTGCCTAAAACGTACTTTATGTACAAAATTCTGCACTTTAAATAAAAATTCAGCATTTAGCTAACTAGTAAAGTGCCAAAACATGAGAAAAATATTACTAGACACTTTCCAAAGTGTCGGGAATAAATTGTGTCACTAAAAATAATATTAACGACACTTTATATATTTATTTAGCACTTTAACGGATTAATATCCAACCAAACAACCGGACTTAACCCGGAACCTAAAAATATTGACATGACATGGTTTCTCTTTTTCTGAGCTAGTTAGGGTCCCCAAGTACCCTAACACCCGTTATAAATTACAACACACAAGACAACTAATCTTAAACTCCAAATTAAACTAACTAGTTACTAACACCTAACTACCTAGTTAAGGTCTAACCATATAAAAAAAAAACCCCCAACGATTGTTTCCCCCTAGGGAACACCCACCACAAATGTTGAATATTTTAATTGTTGGTGTCTAATATCTTCTCAACATAATGTCCGATGGGTTTTACAAATTGATGATTTATAAAAAAGCCTTAAGGGTAAACATGACACATTCACCAAACACTTAACAAATTTCCACTCTTTCTTTCCCTCTTTGGAGACTCACGGCCGAACACACAACCCACCATCCACCCACATTCAATTTCATTCTAGCCACATTATTTACATACAAAGGAGAAGGGTCACGCATAAGGAGGCTCGGTGCTTACGGAATCGCGAGGACCTCTCTACGTCGCTATTAACCACCCGTTTTTCGTCTAGTTTCTTCCCTAGCCTCGAGCTAGTAGTAAGTGACTCTAAACACGCTATTGTTCATATCTAAACTGGTTAATAAAAGATTTAACGGGTAAAAATCATGAACACTAGAGACCAAAACTAAAAGTCTACTAAAAATAATAAACATGGTGGTTAATGAATAAATATTAGTGTAAAACTCATGGATCTTATTTTGTTATGATTATTTCATGTTGTTTAATGCTAGTAGTAGTTCGGATCGCCATCTAACCCGGCTAAGTCATGTTCATGGAACATGAACTAGCCTTATGTTAAGTCGTAAAATAACTAGATGACGAACCCTTTCACTCACAAACATGAACTTGTGTAAAAATGATTCTTTTTGTAAAAAGGAGTTCTAAACTAGTAGATCTAAAGATCTACAAGTGGTATTTTCGAAGAACCAAGTATAAGATGAAATCATATTTTTAAAGCCGGATCTTTCAAAAACTAAAGGTGTTTTTTTTTATGAACACACAAGTGTGTAGACACTTGTGTAACGAAATGTTTCAACAAAGAATTATTTTTGTAATTTTGACTAGAAGATGTACAAATGCATTTTCTGTAAAAATAAGATTTTCGAGAAACCGATTTCATTTATAAAAGTAGAAAGATCTATTAAAAATAATGGGAAGTTACTACACACTTTTACACAACCCACAAGTTCATGTGTTCGTGATATTTTTGAACTAGTATAATGTTGGAATATTGTTTGTTGTTGATGGAGAAAATTGTTGTTTGAATTTATAAAAGAAAATGATACGCTTGAAAGCGCGGCCACCTCCAGTTACAGGGGAAACTCTGGCGAAATTTTTCCAGAAATATAACACTTGGAAAATATTTTTACAACAAGTGTTATGAGTATATTTTCGACTTGTTTTTCCAAACAAACTTCGCCATGAATTTTTATTACAAAATCTCCAAGTGTCGGAGGTGGTATTTTCATAAATAAAACCTGTTAAAATATATATATTTAGTATATATTTTTCATAATAGCACTTGTGTGAATTTTTATGATTATTTTGTGAACTATACAAATATTATTTTTAGGGTAAAAATAATATTACTAGAATACACTGAATATTAACGGCTCCAAAATAATACGAACGCCTTCACAATAAATATTTAAGTTACACCGGTATTATTTATACCACCCGAACCTTACAACGTAACTTACGTATTTTCAGAAAATACTCATAAGTGTGTATTTTGACAATGTACTATTTTGGAAAATGGTATGTAATAAAATATAATATTTTTGGGAAAAATATTTATATTTTGGAAGTAAAGTATTTTGGACAAATGAAGTAAAATATATTACATTAAGTGAGACTTAATAATATATTTCGAAGTTATACGAACGCACATGTATTAAAACCCCCATCCTTGGGAAGGAATATATTTACAAAATAATTACGAAGTGTAATTACGAAATAGTTGCCTAACTATTTCCCAAAGACATTAAACCTTAAGCAAAGGCACGGCCGTCCGTCTAATAGAAGTTAGTACGTGTAGGTCGTCGCACAGCAGGTTGACCAGGAGATTTCTTGTTAGAGACGCACTTCGGTGAGTTCATGTCCCCCTTTTCTCTTAACTGTTTTCAGTTTTCTAAACTGCGGGGGTGAAATACATGTTACTATGATTACGAATACTTTTTACATGGTATGGTTAGCTTAAGGAGGGTTAGGACGTACAGATCATGTGAGTGAGTAGGCGCAACTTGAGGCCATTAATCCTCATTGTAGGACCGAGGGTCAGTAGCGGTAGATCTATCTGGGTGTAGCGAGCCCAACCCCTGAGCCCGCTTAATGGACCAGGTGGTGACTTTGTACCCAACGCAAAATCCGCTAGGTTTGAGTCTTCCTACGGCACTTCACACATATCATTGGCTTTGCAACCCAATGGTGATCTCTTTTTCCTTATTTGCTACATACCAGGATTTTTATACTTACAAAGGTTTTACATACTCACTTACACATGAACTCGCTCAACATTTTTGTTGATTTTTCCAACTTACATGTATTTCAGGGAACTAAGGATCTGGCACGGTATGCTACGTTTTCACTCTGCGTTAGAGTTATGGGATCATCCAAGTTTAGGGGTTGTGGCTTTTACCTGGACGAGTCACAGTTCTTAAACTACGTCTATTTTAAGTTTGTGGTTGCGTCTTAAGAACAATGTTTTATTTGGTAGTGTTGTAAACTTGAAGCATGTGTCAGCGTTTCAAACAATATTGTGGTATTTTGTTTTTAAGACTTTAATTAATGGATGATTCTGCATGGTTTTACTTTCATATAACTTTGTTGTGATTAAGCTATGGTATTAAGAAGTCACACCAAATAAACCCACGCTTCCGCAAAGCCAGGGTGTGACAGCTTGGTATCAGAGCTCTGATCATAGCGAACTAGGATTCCTTCTCGAGTCTAGACTATGATCACTAGGGCTCTCACGAAAACATTTTTACATTGCATACCACTTAAGTCCAGATCCAGGTCACAAAACGTGTTTACAACCAAATGTTGAGCACATTTTTTTATTTCTTAGTTATGGCACAGTCTGGGAGGCTGAGAGAATTATCTAGTGGGACTAGGGAGTCAGTCTGGGAGGCTGAGAGAGTTGTCTAGTGGGACTAGGGAGTCAGTCTGGGAGGCTGAGAGAATTATCTAGTGGGACTAGGGAGTCGGTCTGGGAGGCTGAGAGAATTGTCTAGTGGGACTAGGGAGTCAGTCTGGGAGGCTGAGAGAGTTGTCTAGTGGGACTAGGGAGTCAGTCTGGGAGGCTGAGAGAATTGTCTAGTGGGACTAGGAGATTCAGTCTGAGAGGCTGGGAGGCTAGTGGGACTAGGAGAGCTATTCGATTGTTTATTGGTGACTAATATGTTTATCTGACTATATGATTGATTATTTGTGCATATGTGTGTTTGTGTTACAGACGATATGCCCTCATCCGACACAGGAGAGTCAGACACCACTGACCCCATGCCCATAGTATCGGACGACAGAGCGTCATCAGAGCACGAGGTGCATACTTCGGACACCACCAGCACGGACTATGATGATTTTCAGCCATTCGCGCTGCCCGATGTCGTTGCTGAGCCCGCTGATGGCCCTATCGTCGGGGATTTGCCGCTTGCGGTGATCCCTGCTCCTATACCTCTTGCAGCTTATCCTGTTATTGATATGCCCCTTGACGTAGTCGCTGACGACGACGTCGACCTGTTAGAGGAGGACCCACTTGAGGGCGAGGCCCTATTGTTGCTGGTGATAGCCTACTGCTTGCTGACGCTCCTGCAGAGGAGGCTCATGCCCATTCACCTATCCCAGACTCATTTGAGCCTGTGGCGTCCGCATCTTTGCATATACAGGGAGTGCAGCACCACTCACACGACGCCGACCCTGATATGGCGTCATCAGTTGCACAAGTTCCCGCACACAGCTTTGAGTTTGATCGCGATATTGAGGACGATTCTGTTTTTTCCACCTGGTTTTGATCCAGACCATGACATTGAGTTCATACACTTAGACCAGCCCTTGGAGGATCCTGTAGCCCCTGTCGACCCTATGTTTGTTGATCCAGCTGATTTCGAGATGGAGTTTGTTGATCCGGAGCCGACTGTGGCCCCTGAGCCAGGCGTTGCTCCTGACCCCGCATTGGAGCATGACCCTGTTCATGCCGATGCACCTGCTGTTGCTCCTTGATTGATCATCTGCTTGGACGAGAGAAAATTGGGGTAACTGTGCAAGACAATTTATTATTACGGGGGCCCACGTAATAATGACTTGTAGTGCACAGAAATCCTGGTGGACTCTGCGGGTCAAGCTAATGAAAACCACACAAAATTAATCTATAGGTGTCCTCACCTTCATCTGGTAGAACAATCCATAGATCAGTGCTTTAGCACGTTAGAAAGTAGGAAGCCTGTCTTAGCCTACTTCGTGACTAACACTTCTACCTGCATACGAGGCGTTTGAGGAAACGGCATTTAAGCAAGTGAAGAGGAGTATCATTCAGAAAGAATTAGAGACGATACACTCTCTAACACCCCTACACGAACAACCCCATCTAAAGGAAAATATATGCACCAGTAAAGCTAAAGACCCAAGAAAACCAATGTAGCAGGAAATAACTACAACACGAATGACCAAGGCGAGGCGATGTAGCCTCGAGTTCATTCTATTACAAGCAACAAGCCAAATTGGCAAGCTTATGTGAAGGCTCAGAAATTTATTTCCCCACTCATACATTGAGTATATTTACGTGTAAAATTGGGTGATTACATGATGGCTTATGGTGCTATGTATCTCATAGACAATTGAAATGTTGTCTAGCCCGCTTCATACCACTTCGACAGAAGAGAATGCCACCCAGACGTGTCACAAACACCAGTACATTGCCAAGGACAGAAGCCGAGCTGCAAGAACGCATCTCACAGGCAAATGCACGACATGAAGCCCTCCGCTCTAAGTACAGCGATGGCATTACTGGAAATAACCCTCCAACTGGCTGCACCTATAAGCAGTTCCCGAACTGCAAACCTTTGAACTTTGACGGAACAGGAGGCGCCGTTGCATTTGTTCGTTGGTCCGAAAAGATTGACTCCATTCTAAGAAGGAGTAACGGTTCACCCCAACAGAGTGTTACCTATACCTCGGGGTTATTTCTAGATGACACACCCTCATGATGGAACCTTCAGGTTCAGACCCTTGGCACAGAAGCTGCTTATGCACTGAGCTGGGACGAGCTCAAAGGAACGATGGAGAAGAAATACAATTCTAGGGCTGGAATCCAGAAGCTTGAGGTGGAGTTCTGGAATTGAAAATGGACGGACCAGAGATTCCTGAATACGTCCAGTAATCTCACGACTTGTCTAGGGTCGTCCCCTACTTAGTCAAACCGGAGTTCAAAAGGATTGAACGATTCATTTGGGGACTTGAACCCCAGATCAGGGGCATGGTTATTACCTCGAAGCCCTCAACCATTACAGAGGCTGTCGATATGGGTGATTTATTTATAACATGAGATGTTATATGTTGATATTACATACGTACACTTTACTTACTATCACCTGACCAACGTGAACCATCTTTTAGAAGATGCCACCGAAACGCGATCCGCGCATGCCTGCCAACGAGGCAGAACTTCAACAAATCATCGCTGCCGCCATAGCGCAGTACGCAGCCTCACAAGGAGGACCCAGCGGAAGCAGTTCGAACAATAACGACAACAACAATCCACCGCGTGGGTCCACTTACAAGCAGTTCCTAGACTGCAAGCCTGTAAACTTTGACGGCACCGGAGGTGCTGTTGCTTTTGTAAGATGGGCTGAGAAAACAGACTCTGTTCTTCGAATGAGCAAGTGCGCCCCAGACCAGCAAGTGACTTACATTTCTGGGCTATTCTTGGACGGAGCCCTGTCCTCGTGGAACTTACAAGTTCAGACTCTTGGTGAAGCCGCTGCTTACGCAATGACATGGAACGAGCTGAAAGAGCTCATGCGAAGGAAGTATTGTTCACGCGCTGAAATTCAAAGGTTGGAAACTGAGTTTTGGCATTTGAATATGGAAGGTCCGAAAATTGCTGAGTACGTTTAGAGATTCCACGACCTATCTCACGTGGTACCTTACATGGTTACACCGGAATTCAAGCGAATCGAGCGCTTCATTTGGGGTTTAGCTCCTCAAATCATAAGTATGGTGACCTCTTCAAAGCCGACAACAATCACTAAGGCAATTGATCTGAGCGTGGCTCTTACTGAGGAGGCTATCCGCCTAAACAAGTTTTATGATGTTGAGCAAAAGAAGAAGGAGACTCACGTAGAGTCGTCCGGGGTTAACAAAAGAAAATTCTCGAACTTCAAACAAGGCACAAGCAGTGATGGCAGGAAAGGAGAACCAAGCGCACCGGTTCAAGCTACAACCGGTGGTGGGAAGAAAGGAAATGGGTATATGTCACACCCCAAAATTCCACGTGTCACCGGTGGGCCCGGTGGGGGAGTATCGTGACGTAATTGATATCATCATAGTCAAACAACACAATATATAAATGCACAGCGGAAGCAAAAGATAAATATATTACAATCCGAATATAAGGTAATATCAGAGTATTACAACGGAAAGTAAAAAGATCCACAGGCGGATCGAATAATCATAATCATTGTTCAACAGACTTTAGACGCCTAGGACTTTCAAGATTCCTTATAATCGCCCTGAGCTTCCAGCCAATTACGTTCAGTACCTGTCACTTAACCTTTTGGAAAAATACGTCAGTTTTCACTGGTAAATACAATTTAACTGACTCATTTTGAAAAGAGTTTGAAAATTGATTTGAGTGCAAACGGCACAAAATATTTTGATACATTGATTAAAATGCATAGAGGCAAGATTAATCTTTTATAACTTGGGACAATTTTATTAATAAAAATCTTGTATCCGATTTACATGTTTGTCCAACATTTAGGGCCGGTGATTATACAATACAATACAATACAATACAAGCCGGACAAGATTAATCGACACACCACAAATATAATCTCACAAGAAGTTATCCTCACGAGTGAGTATACGTTTTACATATGCAACAGGAGGTGTTTTGTCTACACCTTGTGCTTACGTCGTGGCCATTCACTTTTTAAAATGAGCCAAGGATATCCAGGACATGGTCATTAACCCCCAATGTTATTTGTTATCAAGCAATACGAATTAAAACGGGATTATGCAATTCAATCATCTCCGATCAAAAGGTTTCTACACCCGACCAAGCGGTATCTTTATAATACCGTACCCCAAGCCCGTATAAGGGAAAATAAGTTAAAAGTATTTACCAGTGAAAACTGACGTATTTTTCCAAAAGGTTAAGTGACAGGTACTGAACGTAATTGGCTGGAAGCTCAGGGCGATTATAAGGAATCTTGAAAGTCCTAGGCGTCTAAAGTCTGTTGAACAATGATTATGATTATTCGATCCGCCTGTGGATCTTTTTACTTTCCGTTGTAATACTCTGATATTACCTTATATTCGGATTGTAATATATTTATCTTTTGCTTCCGCTGTGCATTTATATATTGTGTTGTTTGACTATGATGATATCAATTACGTCACGATACTCCCCCACCGGGCCCACCGGTGACACGTGGAATTTTGGGGTGTGACAGGTTGGTATCAGAGCCAACATTGAGTGAATTAAACACTATCCTTTTTGTGTTTAATCTCAATGACACAATTAGCACATTCTTTGACCTTCTGAGTCTAGACTTAACATAGGAATAATCTCAATCCTAATCTGGAAATTTTTGCTTCCAATTCTAATTGAATACGTCGCCAAGCGAAGAAGTTGTAATAGGAGTTCTCCACACTCGGAGCCTTGAAATGCTGAGCTTCGTACCGCGGCCAGGATGAAACGAGCCTACAAGGAGAAAGCATTCAGAAATAAGAATGAAGAAGAAACTCCTCTTACTGAAGATCGTTTCCTTAATAGTCCTTCTAAGGACGTATTTATTATGTATATATTTTCTTTCAGTCCCCTCGAGGACACTTTATTCCTTTCGAAGACCCGCTTAGGGCAACTCTGTACTTTTATCTCCATATAATGGATTGATTAAATTAAGTTTTCATTCTAAACCTGAAATGTGAAATAAATGAAAATAACATCCCTTAGAAGGGGAGCGCCTACGGGCTATAATTAACATCTTCTGAGACTAAAGACAGTAGTAGCCTACAACTCCCTGTCAAGAAAAGGTAATGAACGTTGATTCACACCTAATTGCCGCGATCCCAAACGATCATGGCATATAAACTTGTCTACGTGACTAGGCCATTTGTGCCATTATTAAAAACTTTAATGCCTCGACTCTCTGAAATCATGGCTTATAAACTTGTCTACGTGACTAGGCCATTTGTGCCATTATTAAAAACTTGAATGCCTCGATTCTCTGAAGTCATGGCTTATAAACTTGTCTACGCGACTAGGCCATTTGTGCTAATATTAACTTGTAAATTAGGATTTATGAGGAAAATCCTGAATGAAATAAATATCTTTCCTTCCCTGTCAGTATGCATTTAAAAAGAATCTTAAAGGTGAAATCTAGCCTACGCGGCCAAGATGGTGAAACCTACTCTCGGGATTCAGATCCCTGTTAACACCTGAGAACGTGTTAGCACTCCTGACAAATGTGATTCGACAAAATCACAACAGTCATCCCTATATTGGAATTTTTTTTTTAATTTCTAATTTACCTTATGATTCTAGAAATCATGGCTTATATCATCTTATAAGATGATCATATTATAAACATCCGTAAGTGATGAAGTACCTACGGGCTAAATTGGTTGTCCGATAAGACAACGACAGTGGTGGTCTTTGACCTCCTGTCTAAAAATGTTGGACCATGTCCAAGCATAATGGTCGGTATGATCCAAATGATCTTGACTAATAGCATCTAAAAGATGATCATATCATAAACATCCCTCAGAAGGGAATGCCCACGGGCTATATCTATTGTCCTAAAGGACAAAAGGCAGTTGTAGTCTTCGACTCCCTGTTAAGAAAAGTAACCGACTATGCTCAACCCTTAAATGCCTCGATCCCAAACGATCATGGCTTATAAATTTAAAACTGTCCTTGTGACTAGACCTTCTGCGCCACTTTAATATCCCTAATGTTTTATAACTAGGATAAATTATAATGGAAGATACTAATTTAAAATAACTAACAAATTAACCGATATGGTTTATATTACCATGGTTGATGAATCGTCAAAAATGGGGATATCATAATAACCTCTGAATAAATCATTACCATTGTTTATGTAGCAATCAAGCTACATGGCTGGATCAGAGGAGGCCAACAGCCACCCGAAGAAGAACAATGATATTACCAGAATTAGCATGACTGAAGCGGAACTGCAGGCACTAATAAATAGTGCTATTACTCAAGCTCTTGACAGTCAGTATAATGAATCAAATGATACCCACTCTACGACTCTATCTGTGGCTAGTATTAAGCCCCCTCCTAAATCAAATAAGTTAGAGGAAGACGATGTTCATAACTCATCACATCAAAGGAGTGTTCCGCCTATTCAGGTCATGTTTCACCAAGAGGCACCAGTTAAGACCTGCACTTATAAATATTTTGTCTCCTGCAAGCCCAGAGACTTTACAGGAGAAGAAGGGGCCATCGATTGCATGACATGGCTCGACGAGATGGACGCTGTTGTGGATATCAGCGGTTGTGCAAAGCAGAATGTTGTGAAATTTGTTTCACAGTCATTCAAAGGAGAAGCGTTAGCATGGTGGAGATCATTGCTCCAAGCCACGGGAAAGGTTCTACTCTACAACTTATCTTGGGATCAATTTGTTGCATTAGTCAAGGAAAATTTTTGCCCTCAGCATGAGGTAGAAGAGATAGAATCAAACTTCTTAACTCTAGTCATGAAGGATTTAGATTGCCAGACATACGTGACAAGTTTTAACACTATGTCCCGCCTAGTTCCTTATTTAGTCACCCCTGAACCTAAACGCATAGCGCGTTTCATTGGAGGCCTAGCACCAGAGATAAAAGGAAATGTTAAAGCATCTAGGCCAACCACATATAGGTCCGCAGTGGACTTATCCTTATCTCTCACCTTAGATGCAATCAGAAATAAGTCTGTTAAGGCTTCTGGTGAAGGAAAGAGAGAAAGAGAGGAAGAGAACTCTCATCGATCTGATAAGAAGAAAAAGGGAAGCTTAAGGAACAAAAAGGATTCCGAGTTTAGGAAAAACTCGAGTCAGCCTAATAACAGACCCAAGTGCAGTAACTGCAAAAAGCAACATACTGGGAAGTGTACAATTGACCCAGGTGCCAAACTGTGTGGAATTTGCAAAACCAAGGGTCACAAAACCTTAGATTGCAAGGGGTTAAAGAACGCCACATGTTACAATTGTAACGAGGAAGGACACATCAAAACCAACTGCCCAAAGACTTTAAAGAAGCCGAGAAAGGCCAGGAAAAACAAAAGCATGAGTCTTCCAGAGGAACGCCCACGAGGTGGTACAGAATGCTAACCATATAGCAGGTACTTTTCCTTATCAAGCAGTTTATGCAGAAATTCATTTGATGCTGACACATGTGATTCAATAATGAACGATCACTGTTGAGAACCGTTGTCTCCGTCTTAGTAGGACTTCGGTCATTTAATACGAGATATAAATTGACCGATGATACTTTAGAAAAATGCTCCAACAAACCTTAGATGGATATTTTATATCTAATAGGAATCACTCTTTTCTGATATTCCTATGGCAAGCTTTCAAGCTACCTAAATTCTTTAATGTAATAAAGACAGATGTGACGTTTTGATCCTCTGTCAGAAAAGTGATGGACTAGGTCCAAAATCTTTAATGCCATTAATGGTCTTTTGCGACCTAGGCTAAGTAATATTAAAATATTTTGAATAATGTTCATTAAGAACGTTAATGCTTTAATAGCCTGTATAGGTTATTGACACCATGGCTAGTATATATTAAGGCCATCAGAATAAAAATATAGTAGTTGTTGGATTTCAACTAAGAAATTGTTTTTATTGG
This sequence comes from Helianthus tuberosus, assembly GCA_030545235.1. Lineage (NCBI taxonomy): Eukaryota > Viridiplantae > Streptophyta > Magnoliopsida > Asterales > Asteraceae > Helianthus > Helianthus tuberosus. The sequence goes on from CM060444.1 coordinate 160,156,518, forward strand.
TGTTAGGAACCAATAGAAAGTAATGGCAAACTCGGATAAGACAACAGTCGATCGCGCCATTGATGGCACGACGCATGCTAATGATGCTGAAATTGTGAACCTTAGAATTTCCAAAGATATTCTTCAAACTATGATAGACGCCGCTGTTGGAAAAGCTGTGAAGAAGGCTGTGAAAAAGTTCAAGGAGCCCCATGCTGCTCGGTCCAAATTTTATCTAGGACCACACTTCCTTACTCTTAAGGAGGATCCCGTTCATGCCTCTGATGCAAAGGATGAACTAAAAAGGAAAAGGGAGGTAGATAACTCCCAGAGTTCTAAGAAAAAGAACAAACAAAAGTCCGACCAGAAACCAGTATGTGGGACCTGCAAGAAGCGCCATTATGGGAAATGCAGGTTCGAACCAAAATCCAAATCGCAGCCCAGAGCTTGTGGAATTTGCAAATCTAGGGAACATAAAACCATGGATTGCAAGAAGTTGAAAGATGCAACCTGTTATGGTTGCAACGAGAAGGGGCATATCAAGACCAACTGCCCTAGGAATCAGAAGAAGCCCGAGTAGGCCAAGATAACAAACGCACGAGTTGTCAGGATGAACGCCCAAGAGATGGGACAGAATAATAATAGTATAATATGTACCTTTCGTTATCAAGCAGTTTATGTAGAAACTTATTTAATACTGGCACGTATTAATATATTATGAATGATAAAGGTTGAGAACTGTTGTCTCCACCTGATTAAGACTCCGGTCATTTAATGCCCGGTAGAAAGTGACGATGTTACGTCGAAAATGCTCCAACAAATCCTATATTGATATTAATATCTATTAGAAATCATTTTTCTAATATCCTTATAGCAAACTTTTGGTTGCATACTTAAGGACTCAATATAGTGATAAAAATCGATTGGTTGCCTTAAAAATCAAGCCCATATTGTGAGTGATAAGAAGCAATTAATTATCAAGACTCCTTATGAGACAACCCTCGTAATTACACGGGTCCGTACGATTAATTAATATTAAAAAAAAAATGGTGGAACTGACCGTCCCCGGAATCGAACCCGGGTCTAGGCCGGCCGCACCCTTTCGCGCGCCTAGCCAACTGAGCTAGGTGCCTAGTTTGTGAAAATCTCCATTCTAATTTAATATAAGCACTTGTACAATAAACTTCCTTATCATTTATCAATGATAATTTCTGCTAAGTGTCCTGTTTTTAATACAGGCAATAATAAATCTTCATGAACCATAAACTTAGCAGAATTTTTATCATCCACAAGGTATAACTACCAAGGAAACCATAGTAACCGATTCTTATAGATCGGCAAGAGATCCTTCCGAAAATCTAAGAGCACTCTATCTTTGCATAGAGTACGACAACATATGTTATTTTAATTATTTTTCTCATTATTTTTCTATCGCCTGCGAATGCCAAACTATGTTGATAAAAGTGTCATATGAGGATTGGCGTATCCTAGTGTGTCCCATAGATTATTTCCATGTCTGATCAGCATGGAGGTTTAATGCATGGAACCCCTAAGGTACCCCAATGGTCATATTGTACTAAAGTCGACTAGTAGTATTCAAGGAAGATATCCAATATAAAATGTCCTTATAAGTATCTCTACTTAGGACATCCTTGCATATAAAGAGAATGTGTCATTTATCTGACACCGACATCGATAGATAAACTCAAGCTTGAAAATACAGACACCTCTGACATCTCTGTGTGTCATAATTATCTTCTCCTAAGACTATCCTGTTTACCTTCTGAGAAGCAAGTAGAGTTAAGATTAACATCCCGCTTAAGGTTAGAGTGTGGTAGGAACTCCGTGTTGATCATGGAATAATCGAAACCCTGATTAAGTAAATTTTAAGATATAGATTCATATAGTCTGATTCAATATCCGGAAAATTCGGTATGATTAATTAAGGAAGACGGTTCATTTTGCTTATGCATTGATTACCGCAACCCGAATTAGGCAACAATTAAGAATTGTTATCAGCTGCCCAGGATCGTCGATTTGTTCGACTAACGGCAAGGAAATAGCTAATTCCTTAAGATTAGTTTTAAGCAATGGTTGGAATAACCATTTCACCTTAAGATAAGTTTTTTTTTTATAATAGTCGTTATATAAGTATCAAGGTGGCTCTTTCGGAGACCTTGTATAGATGAAATATCAAAACATCCGCTTGATGGACGAGACTTTGGGAAGTCCACTTATCAGGATCTGGAAGTTATATTGGAAACAACGAATAAGATCATACAATTCCCTAGTCATCTATAAGATGCCAGTATTCGGCAGAATATCAAGAATTAATAAAAGTAGTAACTCTCCTAAGTTCTTGTTAAGGAATAAGGTTTAACAAAAGTGATCACCAGGAAGGGTGTGCAAATTTGTTAAATTATCAGGCTAGTTAAGCTCCGAATATGTAGAATCATTCGAAGGAAAATCGAATGTATCGAGATCAAATAGTTATAAGCTAAAACCTACTTAAGGAGCTTGGCGGAGCATACAATGCATTGTATACTAATGAATTGGGGATATGTTTCACCAATAAGTCAAGAAGCATTATCACATATTGATATGCAGATTTTGATATAACGAGCAACCGGTGTCGATTAAGGATCGACAGGTTAAGAAGCTCCAAAAGGATACATGACCTATTATAGAGGTCAGCTGGAGTGCCATAGAGGCCCAAATGTACTAAGGAAGGTTAAGTTCAATATAGGACAGAAAGTACTCCCTTTACTTTAAGTAAATCTCGAGGTCGAGATTTCTTTTAAGGGGGTGAGGATGTAACACCTCGAAAATTTACGTCTAATAGTGTACTGACACGTGTCATGGGCTTCGAATATGTGAAAACATACTTTAGAGGGACTAAAGTTGACAAACGGTGAAACTATATGAATTCAAGGATTCAAAGTGTCAACAATTGATAAATAAGCCCTACAATAACCCTACACGGTGTTTATAATCTAAAACGGGTAAATCATGGATCATACGAAGCGAAAAATGAAAGAAAGTGAGGAATTACAAACTACAGGGGCTAAACGTGTCAACATGTTGAATTTATACCTCTGAGTGATCTTTTGGCGAACCCGAAGCTATGTAATGATGAAATATACTCACGATAAGATGTGATAAAAATTTCATGAAGTTTCGTGAACGTATGAGAAAGTTATGATTAAAAACGTACACGAAAGGTTAAATACGATATTGTGAATTTCGTGACTTTTCGGGTAAGCGCAAAGTTAACCGAGGACATACCCAAGTTTATAAAAGTCCCAAGGTTCCTAAAAACCAGATTTGAGGGTCTAGAGTGCCAAATAAACGAACAAATCATCGCTTCAAAGATCAGGGACTAATATGTAAAATGTTTGAAACTTGGAATGCTGGTCGCCCCACACCCTCGCGCTGCGCGACGGTGTCCTCGCGCTACGCGACACCTGCCCAGCGACAAAAAACGTGCAAGTGTCAGTTTCTTGGCTGTTTGCGAGTGGATTGCAGCTGTACTCGACTTTAGGAACCCACCAATCAAATTTCATGCAAGGAAACACTCTTGGACTGATTATATAACATCCATAAACATCTGAAACAGCCATAAATCAGATCAAACCTTCTTTAAAGATCACCATAGTTGCAAAACATTCAAACACTTGAACTTCAAATTCACAAAACGATTCTGGAGCATTTCTGGTCGACAAGGCAGCCTCATAAGTGATCACTAAGCTTGTTAGGACCTTTGTAAGTGTTTATATCATCCTCAAATCCATTCTAGCTTAGTGTTCTTACTAAAAGTCAAACATATCGTAAATATAGTTTGACTTTGCAATTAAACGAAATGTGCTCAGTCATATCTCGAATCAAAAGTACCAACAAGTTGGTATTTATGAGTATAACAAACCCCTAAAAGGGTATGTTCAGATTCACACTCTAAGCATGCTAATTGTCGAGTCAAAGTTCTTCATAAAAAGTCAACAGAATATGTTTTTGCAAATTTAAGCTTGATTAACAATGTAGGCTACATGCAACCTGTTCGATCATCAAAATAACTTTATAAATAATGTAAGAATATGTTTCAACTTGATCAACTCGACAATTTTCTGTATTACACCCGAATCGGAACCGAAAGTCTCATAAATGGACTTTTTCTTTGACTATCGGTTCTGATCCGTACATGCATGTTAAGATCTGCATTTGAGCATATTTTAGACCAACTTTCATATATGTTAAACTCTCTGGAATTTTACATCTTGGTTCCATGTTTAACCGATTCATATGCATGTTACCGGTTTATGCTTAAATATGACTATTTTGCCCTTTTTAATATAAAACGCGATTTTTGAAAAAGTGAAAGAGTAAAATCATTTGTTACTGATTTATAAACATGCACCGAAAATTTCATATCATTTTGTGGCCTAGTTTAAGAGATATGCTCAATATCGTAAATCACAAGCTTTATATTAAGTAAATAGCGCATTTAGCGCAAAGCCTATTTTAACCCACTTTTTGGTATCAAACTTTTTATACACTGATGTTATATAATATTTTGAGATTTTTAAATATTTTTATTTAATTTTTGGAAGAGCATAACATAGGTCTTTAAGTTAAATTCGGTAAATACCGAAATTGCCCTTTTTGGCCATAAAACGAGTTTTATAAATCCGATTGACCCCAAACCACTTCCTACTGATTTTATTTATTAAATAAAGTATGTTGAACCTTCTGGAAGTATAAAAATCTCAGCTTTCTTTTACAAACCCGGAAACGGCTCTAAATCGCCTTTTTAGGCATTTTTAACGCATAGTATATACTATAACCATGTCAAGCATATAAGACTTATACCTACTGATGTTCTTAGCATATTTTTATAAAATAACAGTAAGTACAAGTTTATAAACTCAGGTTTCCAATTTTGACATTTTTAGCCCTTATGAAATTACCAAAGTACCCCTAAGGTGCATAGTTTGGTTTTAAATGATAAGTTTCACACAAGGGTCATACCCTACTGTTATAACATGTTAAATTAAGTATACTTACTGTATAAATCAGAACCATAACTCATATTTACAAATAAACTCTTTTATAAATCTTTTAAATGACCAAAATGCCTTTATGAGGCCTAATTTGTGTTTAAATCCGTTTTGGGCATAATGGAAAATAACTTACTGATATTATAACATATTTAAAGCATATTATCTCAGGGAACTTGCATATGACTCTTACGGTTACCCGTAACGCTCTTTTCGCGTTCGGTTCGGTTTATGTAACTAGTTTGCATAAATTGACCGAGACGGGTCAAACATTATCATTTTTGTCTCAAAATCCAGAATGTATTTAGTATACCCATATTATACAAGTCTTCAAACTTGTCGGGTCTAAATTACATTCTATCCGGTCTTCGCTTAATCGTGCGTTTGAACCGTAGCGTCCTTTAAAACTAACCGGTCTAAGCTTAGGCTTAATTAAAGACCCGTTAGGAATCTAATAGGTTATTAAAAACCTTCGTTCCAGATTTAGGAGCCCAGTAAAAGCTATCTGTACTTGCTGATTTGATATACGGCTGGGATTGAATTTATATTTAGCTCAGGTAAATACTTTTAACTTATTTTCCCTTATACGGGCTTGGGGTACGGTATTATAAAGATACCGCTTGGTCGGGTGTAGAAACCTTTTGATCGGAGATGATTGAATTGCATAATCCCGTTTTAATTCGTATTGCTTGATAACAAATAACATTGGGGGTTAATGACCATGTCCTGGATATCCTTGGCTCATTTTAAAAAGTGAATGGCCACGACGTAAGCACAAGGTGTAGACAAAACACCTCCTGTTGCATATGTAAAACGTATACTCACTCGTGAGGATAACTTCTTGTGAGATTATATTTGTGGTGTGTCGATTAATCTTGTCCGGCTTGTATTGTATTGTATTGTATAATCACCGGCCCTAAATGTTGGATAAACATGTAAATCGGATACAAGATTTTTATTAATAAAATTGTCCCAAGTTATAAAAGATTAATCTTGCCTCTGTGCATTTTAATCAATGTATCAAAATATTTTGTGCCGTTTGCACTCAAATCAATTTTCAAACTCTTTTCAAAATGAGTCAGTTAAATTGTATTTACCAGTGAAAACTGACGTATTTTTCCAAAAGGTTAAGTGACAGGTACTGAACGTAATTGGCTGGAAGCTCAGGGCGATTATAAGGAATCTTGAAAGTCCTAGGCGTCTAAAGTCTGTTGAACAATGATTATGATTATTCGATCCGTCTGTGGATCTTTTTACTTTCCGTTGTAATACTCTGAGATTACCTTATATTCGGATTGTAATATATTTATCTTTTGCTTCCGCTGTGCATTTATATATTGTGTTGTTTGACTATGATGATATCAATTACGTCACGATACTCCCCCACCGGGCCCACCGGTGACACGTGGAATTTTGGGGTGTGACAGTATATGGGTACCCATCCTAAGTGTAACACCTGCCAGCGTCACCATTCTGGCCGGTGTGGGCCAAAAGTATGTGAAGCATGTGGAAAGGTTGGTCACTCGAAGGAAACTTGCTGGGCTACTGTTGGCCGGGGAGGCCAAGGAGGTTTTGGAAATAGAAACAATAACCGGGGTGGAAATGGAAATCGTGCACAAGGAAATAACAGAGGGAATGGAAATCGAGGCAACAACGCGAATCAAGCTGGTGCTGTGAATCGTAACCATAACAACAATCAAGCTGGGAATGGAGGTGGAAACGGGCAAAGACCTGGTTGTTTTAACTGTGGTGACATTGGGCACTATAAGAGGAACTGCCCAGAATTGAACCAAGCACGGGGAAGGGTTTTCAATATCGAAGCGAGGTAAGCGCACCAGGATCCCAATGTTGTTACTGGTACGTTCCCTATAAACCAACGCTTTGCATCCGTTTTATTTGATACTGGTGCCGATTATAGCTTCGTGTCGTTAGAGTTTAAGAATATGCTTGGTTTAGCCGCTAGGAAATTAGATATTCCCTACTCAATTGAATTGGCAAATGGAAAGTTAGTAGAAGCTAATGAAGTGGTCAGAGGTTGTGTAATCGAATTGGGAGAGCGTGAGTTTGCTTTGGATCTACTACCAGTCAAGTTGGGAAGCTTCAACGTGGTAGTAGGAATGGATTGGTTATCAAGTAACAAGGCAGAAATTGTCTGCCACGAGAAGGTCATTCGCATCCCAACCGAAGATGGTGAAACGATTGTGGTTCATGGTGAAAAGCGTGATACGCCTTTAAGAATCATCAGCTTCCTGAAAGCGCGAAGGTGTTTACAGAAGGGATGTGCGGCCTTCCTTGCACACATCGTGGATAAGAAAGCTGTTGAGCCGAAAATCGAAGACATCCCTGTCGTAAGGGAGTATCCTGAAATCTTCCCTGAGGACTTGCCAGGATTGCCACCCCAGAGGAAAGTGGAGTTCCGTATAGACTTAGTTCCAGGCGCCGCGCCTGTAGCTAGGGCACCTTATAGACTTGCACCGTCAGAGATGCAGGAATTGTCGACACAACTCCAAGAGTTGCTAGACAAAGGATTCATCAGACCAAGCTTCTCACCTTGGGGAGCTCCGGTCCTGTTTGTTAAGAAGAAAGACGGTAGTTTCCGTATGTGCATTGACTACCGGGAGTTGAACAAGTTGACTATCATGAATAGGTATCCCCTGCCAAGGATCGATGACTTATTCGATCAGCTCCAAGGTTCAAGTTTTTACTCGAAGATCGATTTGCGATCGGGTTACCATCAGTTAAGGATACAAGAGGAAAGTATTCCGAAAACAGCCTTCAGAACTCGTTATGGACACTACGAGTTCCTAGTTATGCCGTTTGGGTTGACAAACGCGCCTGCTGTTTTTATGGACCTAATGAACAGATTTTGCAAGCCGTACTTGGATAAGTTCGTGATTGTGTTTATCGACGATATTTTGATTTATTCAAAGACAAAGGCTGAACACGAACAACACTTAAGAGCTATTTTGGAGTTGCTGAAAAGGGAACAATTGTATGCCAAATTCTCGAAGTGCGAGTTTTGGTTGCGTGAAGTCCAATTCCTTGGACATGTGGTGAATGGAGATGGGATTCACGTGGATCCAACAAAGATTGAAGCGATCAAAAATTGGGAAACCCCAAAGACGCCAACCGAGATTCGACAATTCTTAGGCTTGGCTGGCTATTATCGAAGGTTCATTGAGGATTTTTCAAAAATCGCTCAACCACTGACACTCCTCACGCAGAAGGATAAGAAGTTTGATTGGGGAATCAAACAGGAGTAAACGTTTCAGCTGTTAAAAGACAAGCTCTGCAATGCGCCAATCTTAACACTACCAGAGGGTACAGATGATTTTGTGGTATACTGTGATGCCTCACGACAAGGATTGGGTTGCGTGCTGATTCAACGCCAGAAAGTTATAGCTTACGCGTCACGTCAGTTGAAAGTTCATGAAAAGAATTATACCACGCACGATTTAGAACTAGGCGCAGTGATATTTGCATTGAAGATCTGGAGACATTACCTGTACGGTACGAAGTGTACAATCTTCACAGATCATAAGAGCCTACAACACATATTCGACCAGAAAGAGCTGAATATGAGACAAAGACGTTGGGTCGAATTATTGAACGATTACGACTGCGAGATAAAGTACCATCCAGGGAAGGCGAATGTGGTCGCCGATGCCCTGAGTCGAAAAGAAAGGATCAAGCCCATAAGGGTTAGGGCTTTGGAGATGATTATCCAGACAGATCTTTCCCTGCGCATTCGTGCCGCGCAAAAAGAAGCTCTTAAGGAAAGAAACCTTGAAGAAGAATATCTCCGTGGGATGGAGAAGCAATTAGTGCCAAACGAGGAAGGAACGTTATGTTTTATGAAAAGGATTTGGGTTCCTCTGTTTGGTGGTTTGAGAAAAGTTATTTTTAATGAGGCACACAAATCACGGTACTCTATTCATCCCGGTGCGGATAAGATGTACCAGGATCTTAAGGATTATTATTGGTGGCCCAGGATGAAGAGCGACGTTGCTGTTTATGTTAGCAAATGTTTGACGTGTGCCAAGGTGAAAGCTGAATACCAGAAGCCTTCGGGACTTCTGCAACAACCTGAGATTCCCAAGTGGAAATGGGAACATATTTCAATGGATTTTATAACGAAGTTGCCAAGGACGCCCAGAGGTCATGACATAATTTGGGTAATAGTTGACCGCCTGACCAAGTCCGCACACTTCCTGCCAATCAAAGAGAAAGACAACACTAGTAAACTTGCGGAAATATACATGCGAGAAATCGTTGCACGTCATGGAGTGCCTCTCTCGATCATCTCTGATAGAGATGGGAGATTTGTATCAAGGATATGGCAATCCTTCCAAGAAGCTTTTGGCTCACAATTGAATCTGAGCACTGCATTTCACCCACAGACCGATGGGCAAAGTGAAAGAACTATTCAGACATTAGAGGATATGCTGAGAGCATGTGTAATGGATCTTGGTGGTAGCTGGGATAAACATTTACCATTGGTTGAGTTTTCATACAACAACAGCTACCACACGAGCATTGGAGCCGCGCCATTTGAAGCTCTTTATGGACGCAAGTGTCGATCACCACTATGCTGAGCTGATGCAGGTGATAGGCAGCTTGTTGGTCCCGAAATAGTCCAAGAGACAACAGATAAGATTGCGCAAATTCGAAAACGCATCGAAGCGGCTCGCGAAAGACAGAAAGTCTACGCGGATCCAAAACGAAAACCTTTGGAATTTCAAGTTAGAGATATGGTTTTATTGAAAGTATCACCCTGGAAGTGTGTGGCACGCTTCGGGAAGCGTGGAAAGTTGAATCCGCGTTACATTGGCCCTTTCAGAATTCTGCAAAGGATTGGGCTTGTAGCCTACAAGTTGGACCTACCTGCTGAACTCCATGGTGTTCACGATACATTCCATGTATCAAATTTGAGAAAGAGTCCAACACAAGAAACAGTGATCATTCTTGTTGACGAAGTTCATATCGACGACACGCTCCACTTCACTGAAGAACCTGTTGAGGTCACGGATTGGAAAGTTAACAAAACTCGCAGGAGCAGTGTCAAACTCGTCAAAGTTCGTTGGAATGCAAGGCATGGACCTGAATTCACGTGGGAACGTGAGGATCGTATGAAAGAGAAATACCCCCATTTATTTCCCAAGAACCCTGCATCTAGAAGCAGAGCTTAAATTTCGGGACGAAATTTCTTTAACGGGGGGAGAATGTGACAACCCTCACCAAACCAGGTATCCGTACAAATAAATTAATATTTAATTACTGCTTAATTTCTGTGCTTGCTTATGGTTGTGATTAAACTGCTTACTGATTTCTGATACATACATACTCTTGCATCACATCTTATACTGTCACTCTATTATTTACACACAAACCTTAGTGACAACCTTGATGCACAAAAGCACAGTGAGCACACTATACGGGATACCCAGTAAACATGCTGACATAGCCAGCATCAGACAGTTACTGTCTCTGAGGCCAGTATGAGCCGGGAATAGATTACTACACTAGTAGGGAGTCTAGGGAGGTGAGGAATGTAAAACTGCGTCACTAGGTGATAGTTATAGTGACCGGATGTGCCTAAAACGTACTTTATGTACAAAATTCTGCACTTTAAATAAAAATTCAGCATTTAGCTAACTAGTAAAGTGCCAAAACATGAGAAAAATATTACTAGACACTTTCCAAAGTGTCGGGAATAAATTGTGTCACTAAAAATAATATTAACGACACTTTATATATTTATTTAGCACTTTAACGGATTAATATCCAACCAAACAACCGGACTTAACCCGGAACCTAAAAATATTGACATGACATGGTTTCTTTTTTTCTGAGCTAGTTAGGGTCCCCGAGTACCCTAACACCCGTTATAAATTACAACACACAAGACAACTAATCTTAAACTCCTAATTAAACTAACTAGTTACTAACACCTAACTACCTAGTTAAGGTCTAACCATATGAAAAAAAAACCCCAACGATTGTTTCCCCCTAGGGAACACCCACCACAAATGTTGAATATTTTAATTGTTGGTGTCTAATATCTTCTCAACATAATGTCCGATGGGTTTTACAAATTGATGATTTATAAGAAAGCCTTAAGGGTAAACATGACACATTCACCAAACACTTAACAAATTTCCACTCTTTCTTTCCCTCTTTGGAGACTCACGGCCGAACACACAACCCACCATCCACCCACATTCAATTTCATTCTAGCCACATTATTTACATACAAAGGAGAAGGGTCACGCATAAGGAGGCTCGGTGCTTACGAAATCGCGAGGACCTCTCTACGTCGCTATTAACCACCCGTTTTTCGTCTAGTTTCTTCCCTAGCCTCGAGCTAGTAGTAAGTGACTCTAAACACGCTATTGTTCATATCTAAACTGGTTAATAAAAGATTTAACGGGTAAAAATCATGAACACTAGAGACCAAAACTAAAAGTCTACTAAAAATAATAAACATGGTGGTTAATGAATAAATATTAGTGTAAAACTCATGGATCTTATTTTGTTATGATTATTTCATGTTGTTTAATGCTAGTAGTAGTTCGGATCGCCATCTAACCCGGCTAAGTCATGTTCATGGAACATGAACTAGCCTTATGTTAAGTCGTAAAATAACTAGATGACGAACCCTTTCACTCACAAACATGAACTTGTGTAAAAATGATTCTTTTTGTAAAAAGGAGTTCTAAACTAGTAGATCTAAAGATCTACAAGTGGTATTTTCGAAGAACCAAGTATAAGATGAAATCATATTTTTAAAGCCGGATCTTTCAAAAACTAAAGGTGTTTTTTTTATGAACACACAAGTGTGTAGACACTTGTGTAACGAAAGGTTTCAACAAAGAATTATTTTTGTAATTTTGACTAGAAGATGTACAAATGCATTTTCTGTAAAAATAAGATTTTCGAGAAACCGATTTCATTTATAAAAGTAGAAAGATCTATTAAAAATAATGGGAAGTTACTACACACTTTTACACAACCCACAAGTTCATGTGTTCGTGATATTTTTGAACTAGTATAATGTTGGAATATTGTTTGTTGTTGATGGAGAAAATTGTTGTTTGAATTTATAAAAGAAAATGATACGCTTGAAAGCGCGGCCACCTCCAGTTACAGGGGAAACTCTGGCGAAATTTTTCCAGAAATATAACACTTGGAAAATATTTTTACAACAAGTGTTATGAGTATATTTTCGACTTGTTTTTCCAAACAAACTTCGCCATGAATTTTTATTACAAAATCTCCAAGTGTCGGAGGTGGTATTTTCATAAATAAAACTTGTTAAAATATATATATTTAGTATATATTTTTCATAATAGCACTTGTGTGAATTTTTATGATTATTTTGTGAACTATACAAATATTATTTTTAGGGTAAAAATAATATTACTAGAATACACTGAATATTAACGGCTCCAAAATAATACGAACGCCTTCACAATAAATATTTAAGTTACACCGGTATTATTTATACCACCCGAACCTTACAACGTAACTTACGTATTTTCAGAAAATACTCATAAGTGTGTATTTTGACAATGTACTATTTTGGAAAATGGTATGTAATAAAATATAATATTTTTGGGAAAAATATTTATATTTTGGAAGTAAAGTATTTTGGACAAATGAAGTAAAATATATTACATTAAGTGAGACTTAATAATATATTTCGAAGTTATACGAACGCACATGTATTAAAACCCCCATCCTTGGGAAGGAATATATTTACAAAATAATTACGAAGTGTAATTACGAAATAGTTGCCTAACTATTTCCCAAAGACATTAAACCTTAAGCAAAGGCACGGACGTCCGTCTAATAGAAGTTAGTACGTGTAGGTCGTCGCACAGCAGGTTGACCAGGAGATTTCTTGTTAGAGACGCACTTCGGTGAGTTCATGTCCCCCTTTTCTCTTAACTGTTTTCAGTTTTCTAAACTGCGGGGGTGAAATACATGTTACTATGATTACGAATACTTTTTACATGGTATGGTTAGCTTAAGGAGGGTTAGGACGTACAGATCATGTGAGTGAGTAGGCGCAACTTGAGGCCATTAATCCTCATTGTAGGACCGAGGGTCAGTAGCGGTAGATCTATTTGGGTGTAGCGAGCCCAACCCCTGAGCCCGCTTAATGGACCAGGTGGTGACTTTGTACCCAACGCAAAATCCGCTAGGTTTGAGTCTTCCTACGGCACTTCACACATATCATTGGCTTTGCAACCCAATGGTGATCTCTTTTTCCTTATTTGCTACATACCAGGATTTTTATACTTACAAAGGTTTTACATACTCACTTACACATGAACTCGCTCAACATTTTTGTTGATTTTTCCAACTTACATGTATTTCAGGGAACTAAGGATCTGGCACGGTATGCTACGTTTTCACGCTGCGTTAGAGTTATGGGATCATCCAAGTTTAGGGGTTGTGGCTTTTACCTGGACGAGTCACAGTTCTTAAACTACGTCTATTTTAAGTTTGTGGTTGCGTCTTAAGAACAATGTTTTATTTGGTAGTGTTGTAAACTTGAAGCATGTGTCAGCGTTTCAAACAATATTGTGGTATTTTGTTTTTAAGACTTTAATTAATGGATGATTCTGCATGGTTTTACTTTCATATAGCTTTGTTGTGATTAAGCTATGGTATTAAGAAGTCACACCAAATAAACCCACGCTTCCGCAAAGCCAGGGTGTGACAATAGTGGCTGGTGCGACGATGGGATTGGTGGCTGGTGCGCTGATGAGGGATGCGGAATGATGGCTGGTGCTGTGATGGGAGACGGGGAATGGTAGCTGGGCAGCGGCGCTATGGCGTGGTGGTGTCGTTGTCTTAGTAGGTTAAGTTATGGTGGTGACTGATGCAAATAAATTAGGCTAGCACTAATATATTGAAGATAAATTTAAACTTATACTGTAGATTGATTTATACTATAGCCCAATTAAAGTTATATGCGTGTATTATATATAAATATAATAAATAATTATATATTATTCGAATTCAAGAATTTCGAATCAAATCAGATTTAAAATTATAAATTCGTATTCGATTTATTGGACTTGAATTAAATCGACTTCAAATTCTTGATAATCAAAACGAGTTCTTGATAATCGAATTGAGTTAAGTCGAATTTCAAAATTTTCAAATCCGAATCAAATTCTAAACAACCCTACGTTTAGTTTGAACATTTTTTCTTAAATGTCAAAGGTCTTATATGTGTATATTAGGCCGTGGGGTATGGGGCTTGGGTTGGGGCGTGGGTTGGGGCGTGGCCCCTTGGGGCTTGGCTTTCAAGCCGGGCGTGGGGCGGGGGAGCAAGGTGAGTTGGCGGATTGTGATTGGCCCATTAAAAGTAGCCGTTGGGGGCTACTTTAAAAAAAATTCCTTTATAAATACTTACCACATTTAACATTTTTCTCACACAATATCAAACACATAAAACACAATATTGCCATGAGTTCTTCAAGTTATAGTGAATCGTCATCATCATCTGACGATGGTGCGGAAATATTTCTACAAACGATCGTGGCGGTGGTGAAAGCTATCGTGGAAGACGAAGACGATGAGGAAGAGACTCAACAACCTAAACGGAGGAGAAGGTACATCGCTCGTGAACGGCACACCGCTAACGATTTGTTGGTAAGCGATTACTTCTCAGCGGAACCTAAGTATGATGAAAAAATGTTTAGGCGTCGTTTTCGTATGAGTAGAAACTTATTTTTAAGAATATCTAGAGATCTTGAGGAGAAATATGTTTGTTTCCAACAAAAACCCGATGTCACCGGGCAATTAGGATTTAGTACGTGGCAAAAGGTCACGGCCGCACTTAGGCAGTTAGTTTATTTTGATAATTATTATGTATGTTTATGTATTTTTTTTAAAAAATATGTATGTTTATTTTTTATTTAGTTATAAATAAAAATATATATATAAAAAAATGTTGATGTGGCTAGGCCACGCCGCCCAACCACGCCCAACCCAAGCCCCACCATACCCCTAAAAAACTTGGCTTTGGGTTTGTAATATTCAAGATCCACGTGTCACCAAATGCCCAACCCAAGCCCCACCATACCCCTAAAAAACTTGGCTTTGGGTTTGTAATATTCAAGATCCACGTGTCACCAAATGCCCAACCCAAGCCCCACCATACCCCATGGTCTTACTTTTAAAGTTTGGGAGTTTACAATAAAAGAGGAAATGGTAACTAACAGTTTTAATAAAAATTGTAACAATGTTTTTCCAACATATAACATATTAATTCTTGAAAGAAAAAAAAAAAACTTGGTTTTAATGTTGTTTCGGCTTGATTAGTTAGCTATATATATATATATACACATATAACCATAACCGAACTCTAGAAATCATTTTCAAAATAATCATAATCGAACCATTAATTTATTGATCGATTTAAGTATTTCGACTCACTTATCTATACCATGTAATAATGCATATAAGAAGGACAAAAATGTAATTTAACAAAATTTTAAGATTTTAACTAGTACTACTTTTAAAACATTTTTTATAATCCTTTTAACTCTTACGATTTCTAAAAGATCAAGACTTTTTCATACGTTAATATTTTTGGAAAAAAAAAATCACACCATTAAACGAGCATTTTATTCTCTTTAATTTGAGTATGATATTGCTATAGTTTTTTTTTTAATTTGGAAAACTAACATATTATGTGATTATCAATGTATATATTCTTTACCGCATCACGTGAACACCCTTCTGATATTTTCTAATTAGGTTTTCTTAGTCGACATCATTGCATCATTGCATCACTGTTTCTTCACCCTAGTTTCTCAATATGTAAAATTTGAAATTCTTGGGTGTTTTTTTACTCCGCAATAACAGCGACATCATTGCATACTTACCCGGATTTTTCAAACATGGGCTTTGGTAGATGCTCTGTTGTCAAGGCTCACCCAGGTGTGCGCCTAGGCCCACTTTTCAGGCCCATCACAGCCTTCTCGCTTCGCTTCAAAAGCGCAACTTTCAGGCCCTTTGGCGCATTTTCAGGCCAAATTCTAGCGAAACTCCGGTCCAAAATCGTTTGAACAGGTTTAAACATGTTTGAAACAATTAAAGGACCCTAAACAAGCCTGGAAACAACCTAAAACAACTTAAACTAGCCTTAAAGAAGCCTAAAACATGTCTAAAATCCCTAAAAATTGTACTTTATACTAAACGACTCGCCTAAAAAAGCCTTCGCTTTTTAAGCGCCTTGAATTGAGGCCCAAGGTTCACCCTTTGCGCCTTTGACAATTATGGGTAGATGTGTACCGGGCATCACAGTACACTAGATTTGTAAATGATAAAGTAACTAGAAGTAGCACCCCGCCGCGTTGCGGCGGGTATTACTATTTGTTGCTCCGATGAAGCACAACATACTGTAACGATAGAGTGTTACTCGACCATGTTCTTCAAGTAATCACTATAAACCATCGGGACATACCCCTTCATATATATCCACATGTAATTGTAGTCGTGAAAAAGAAATTACAAAGGGTATAGTGATGGTGTAATGTGGAAATCAAAGTGTAGATACATGCAGATTTCATTAAAAAGCAATTCAAGCATCAACAACATTAACTTTAAGAACGAACATACTTCTAGAAATTTATGAATATATAAAAGCATTCCATGTATTTTTTGAACGGCCAACGATTAAATTCCCGGCTACCTACCTGGGTAACCCAACGGCCAAAGGTCACCCCACCGCCCGCGACTCTAGAAAGCGCTCGGTAGCCCAAATCACCCTAAATATACACAAATGAGCTAATCATCCAGTAGCTAATCTGCAGAATGACACTATGTAAATGTATGAAACACTGCCTAGAGTACAATTCCAACAATATATTAAAACATTAGTGGATCATAATGCAAACACACTAAATTCAAAGCTTGTTACTTGATTCATCGTAATGTAAAGAACATAAGATAGTTGCATGCTTACATTGAATCCATCAAGATAGTAATCTAGACTATAATAGGCAATAAACCCATATTCAAAATTGGACACAAACTCACAAATAACATCACTGAAATTAAAAATGAAACTGAGAAATGCAAAACGGAACTTGAAGAAGCTTAATGAGGCAAAGCGATAAAAAATATATAAGATATGACTATGCAGATGCATTCCGTTCGCGGAGAAGTCTACGTTCGCCGGTTGGTGGAGGTTCATTGGAACTTTGCCGGAACCCTATGTTTGGTCGCCGGAAGTTCAACTCGACCGAAAACCCTCTCTGATGCCCTGCTTAGTCCATAACCACTCAACACCATCATTACCAGACCGGCTTAGGGGTTGCCATTGCCGATCTACAACCGTCGCCGGCCTAGAAGTTATCGTGCCGATCTAAATACTTATAGTGAAATGAATATACAAATTGGCATATAGTTATAGTGAGATAAATACTTTGTAAAATTTGTGTAGTGGTTATGTAATGTAACACCTCGAAAATTCATGTCCTATAATGCGTTGACACGTGTCATATGTTTGAACGTGTGAAAGAATGTCCTGAAGGGACTAAACTTGACAAACTTGAAAAGTATATGAATATACGAGTTCTAAATGTCAACAGTGAATAAATATACTTTACAATAACCCTACATGATGTTGATACCATCAGACGAATAAATCATGGATCATACGAGGCTAAAAGTGAGAGATTACAAACTACAGGGGTTAAATGTGTCAACATGTTTAAAGTATACCTCTGAGTGACCTTTTGACAAACCCGAAGCTTTGTAACTGTTAATTATGCTCACTAGAATGCACGATATAGATTTCATAAAGTTTCGTTATCGTATGAGAAATTTATGATCAAATTCGTATGCGAGGGGTAAAGCGTTAACGTTGAAAGTTATGACTTTTCGGGTTAACCGGAAATGTCCAGGGACTTGGCAAAGTGGGTATAAGTCCTAAAGCCCTTGTAGGTAAATAAGAAGGGGTCAAATTGCTAGAAATAAGTCGGTTGCCCTTTCGAATGCTTGAAAGTCCAAGCCTTTGTTTCTGCCAAAGGCTTGCGCACCGCAAGGGTCAACCCTTACGGTGCGCAAGAAGTGCCCAGCGACCAGAAAACTTGCTGTTTGCTGTTATGCGCGTATAACTTCCCTTTAAACGATTTTCCTCATATCCCTTGGCCCCTAAACAACCCCTAAACATCTAGGACACCTGTGGGAAGGTTGTGGTCTGTTGTAGACTTATTTGTCAAAACATTGTGGAGCCTTGATCACTATATAAAGCCCCTCATGTGCAACAACTTTGATCACACCTTCATCTGCAATTGTGGAGCATTTTTGGAGCTTAGGAACAGATCCAAGACCTCCCTACTCGTGCATAGGACCCTTGTAAGTACCCTTGACCTTCCTCGATTAAGTTTTGCTTAGTATATAGCTTAAAAGTCAAACCGTCGTAATTACGGTTTGACTTGACGATTAATCACTATCGGTCCAACGATTAGTCAATGTTAAGGTAGTTATAAGTTGGTAATTATGTGGGCAATAAACCCTCAAAAGGGTTCCCCCTGATTCCCACTCTAACTAGGTCAAATGTCGGGTCAAACTTGTTATTAAAAAGTCAACAGGATGCTTAAATTCTAATTTATGCATAATTAGCAATGTAGAACATATACAACCTGTTTGATCATTAATATAACTTGGTAATGAGTGTAAGAACATGTCTAAACATGTTCAACCCGACAATTTACTGTATAGACCCGGTTCGGAACCGAAAGTCGCATAGTTTGACTTATACTTTGACTTTCAGTTCTGACCCGTTATGGTATGTTTTAGAAATACCTAAGAGCTTCATTTGGACCAGGTTACATGCTAGTATAACCCTCTGTGATTATACACCATGGTTCATTAGTTAACCGATTAATACGCATGATTCCGTTAATTGCCCATATGTTGACCATTATGCCCTTTTCACATTAAAACGTGACTTTTGGAAATGTAAAAGAGTAAAAACCTTCCCTACTGATATTTAAACTTGCATACAAAATTTGACATCAGTTTGAGGTGTAGGTTAAGAGTTTTGCTCATTAGCGTAAAATGAAAGCTTTATGTTAATAAAACGGTGTAATTAGCGTATAGCCTAGTTAAGCCTACCTTTTGACATCAAACTTATTACCCACTGATGTAATATATTATTTTGGGATTTTTAAAGATTTTTAATTAATTTTAGGCTGAGCATAACTCATAGTCGTAGGCTTAATCCGGTAATTGTCGGTTTTGCCCTTACGGGCTATAAAATGAGTTTTACATATCTAAACGACTCCAAACCTTTTGCTACTGATCACATATGATAAATAAATTATTTAAGCCTTCTGGAAATATAAAAATATCATATTTATGTATCGAACCCGTAAACGGCTTTTAATCGCCTTTTTAGCGTTTTTAACGCATAGTATGTACTAAAACCATTTTAAACATACAAGGGTTGATACCTACTGATATTTGAGGCAAATTATAATATTTTAACAGTAAGCAAAAGTTGTTTAACTCAGACTTCAGTTTTGAGCTTTTCGAACTTATGTGAAATTACCAAAATACCCTTATGGGGCATAGTTTGGTTATAATTGGTAAATTTCACATATATACTTTATCCTACTGTTATAACTTAGTAAAATAAGTATTTTTGCTGATTATATCAGACCTGTAACTCAGGTAAATACTTAAACCCTTTTATAACCTTTTAAATGACCAAACTACCCCTATGGGGCATAGTTTGTGTTTAAATACATTTCGGGCATAATGAAAGACATCTTACTGAGGTCACAACATATTTGAGGCATAATTAACTTAGGAAACTTGTATATGGCTCTCATGAATACTCGTTACGCTTCTTACGCGTTCGGTACGATTTATGTAACTAGTTTACATAAATTAGCCGAAACGGGTCAAACCTTATCGGTTTTATCTCAAAATCCAGAATGTGTATGAAATACCCATATTATACAAGTCTTCAAACTTGTCGGGTCTAAAACACATTCTATTCCGGTCTTCGCTTAATCATGCGTTTGAACCGTATATTTCCTTAAGACTAAGCGGTCTAAGCTTAGACTTAATTAAAGACCCGTTAGCATTCTAATTGGTTATTTATACCATCATTCCAGACTAGAGCCTTCCGGTAAATTGTACCTACGCTTACTTAAGTGAATACGGCTGAGTTATTAATTCTTGCTATTTAAGACAGGAGCTAGCTCAGGTAAATACTCTTAACTTATTTTCCCTATACGGGCTTGGGATACGGTATAATGATACCGCTTGGTCGGGTATTGAATATTTAATCTTATTGTGGTTAAATTATTGAGGTAACCCGGTTTAATCTGTATTGTTTGAAATAAAAGCCTTTAGGGGTTAATGACCATGTCCCGGATATCCCTGACATCATTGTATTATAAAATGGCCACGTCTTAAGCACGGGGTGTAGGCATACACCTGACAGTTGCTTAAGTAATAACGGTATCTCACTCTCTTGTGGGCCTATACTTATGGCGTGTCTGTTAATCTGACCCGGTTTCTACATCGGGCCCTGAACGTACAACGAGCATGTAAATCTGTATACAAGATTATAAATATAGTTGTCCCAAGTTATAAAAGATTAATTTTGCCTCTGTGCATTTTAATCAAAGTGTCAAAATATTTTGTGCCTGGTGCATCTAAATCAATTTCTTAAACTCTTTTCAAATGAGTCAGTTGAGTGTATTTACCAGTGAAAACTGACGTATTTTCCAAAAAGGTTAAGTGACAGGTACTGAACGTAATTGGCTGGAAGCTCAGGGCGTTAATAAGGAATCTTGCAAGTTCTAGGCGTCTAAAGTCTGTTGAACAAATGTTTATATTTTAAGATCCGCCTGTGGATCCTTTACTTTCCGTTGTAATACTTGGATATTACTTTATATTCGGATTGTAATATATTTACCTTTTGCTTCCGCTGTGCATTTTATATATTGTGTTGTTTGACTATTATGTTGCCAACCACGTCACGATACTCCCCACCGGGCCCACCAGTGACACGTGGAAAGTCGGGGTGTGACAGGTTGGTATCAGAGCCAACATTGAGTGAATTAAACACTAGCCCTTAGTGTTTAATCTCAATCACACAGTAGCACATTCCTTGACCTTCTGAGTCTAGACTTAACTTAGGAATATTCTCAATCCTAATCTAGAATTTTTGCTTCCAAATTTTTATTGGATACGTCGCCAAGCGAATAAGCCGTAATAGGAATTCTCCACGTCTGGAGCCTTGAAATGCTGAGCTTCGTACCGCGACCAGGATGAAACGTGCAACCAAGGAGAAAGCATTCAGGAATTGAATGAAGAAGAAACTCCTTTGCTGAAGATCGTTTCCTCAATAGTCCTTATAAGGACATATTTATCTTTTCAGTCCCTACGAGGACAACATTATTCCTTTCAAGTCCCGCTTAGGGCAACTTTATACTTTTATTTTTATATAGTGGAATGATTAAGTTTAAACTTTCATTCTAAACAAGAAATATTAAATAAATGGAAAATAACATTCCTTTTGCAAGATCTACCATTATAATAAAAATGGAAAAATCTAAAAAGGACAAGACCTAGCCTCGGGTCATATTAAGACCGGCCAAGATGGCAGTTCCTCAATTTAGATTCAGATCCTTATTAACATTTCAATTGAGAAATTGTTCTGCTTTATTTATTAAACAGAATCTTAAAGGTAAAACCTAGCCTAAATGTCAATGCTGACATGGCCAAGATGGTAAAACCTAGCCTAAATGTCAATGCAGACGTGGCCAAGATGGTAAAACCTAGCCTAAATGTCATTGCAGACGTGGCCAAGACGGTAAAACCTATTCAAAGGATTCCTAACCCAATATAATGATCTCTGAATCATGGGTTTACATCATCACTTGAGATGATCATATTTTGACCATACGTGGTAATATAGCGCCTACGGGCCCTGCTCATTTCTATATGAGCCAAAAGACAGTGGTAGCGATGACTCCCTGTCAAATAAAGGTAATGAACTAGGTTCAAACCTTCATGCTTTGATTCTCTGAAATCATAGCTTATAAAAAATTAAACTTGTCTACGCGACTAGGCCATTTGTGCTATTATTAACTTATAAATTAGGATTTATGATAAAAATCCTGAATAAAATAAATATCCTTCCTTCCCTGCCAGTATGAATTTTAAAAAGAATCTTAAAGGTGAAACATAGCCTACGCGGCCAAGATGGTGAAACCTACTCAAGGGATTCAGATCCTTGTTAACACCTAAGAACGTGTTAGCACTCCTGACAAATGTGATTCGATAAAATCACAACAGTCATCCCTATATGGGAATTTTTTTTAAAATTCCTAATTTGCCTTATGATCTAGAAATCATGGCTTATATCATCTTATAAGATGATCATATTATAAACATCCGTGAGTGATGAAGTGCCTACGGGCTAAATTTGTTGTCCGATAAGACAACGACAGTGGTGGTCTTTGACCCTGTCTAAAGATGTTGGAATATGTCCAAGCATAATAGTCGGTATGATCCAAACGATCTCGACCAATATCATCTGAAAAGATGATCATAACATAAATATCCCTTAGGAGGGAAATGCCTACGAGCTATAATTAACGTCCTCCGAGACTAATGACAGTGGTAGCTTACAACTCCCTGTCAAGAAAAGATGTTTTGCCTACGGGCTATAATAAATTGTCCATCTGAGACATTGACATTGTGATCTTTATGATTCCTTGTCTAAGGTGGTGAGCTATGCTCAAGCCAAATAGTCAATATGATTAATGCAATTCTGACTTATATCATCTAAAATGATGAATCCATTGTAAACATCCATTAGTGATGTTTCGCCTACGGGCCATATTATATTGTCCATTGGTGACACAAACATTACGATGTCTATGATCCCCTGTTTAAGGTAGTGAGCTGCGCTCAAGCCTAATAGTCTATATGATCATTACGATCCTGACTAGTATCATCAGTATGATGATCATAAATTCATAATATTGACATCCCTAGTGATGAATTGCCTACGGGCTATACTTTATTCTACTGTCGATAAGACAAAATAGTGGTGATCTTTATGATCCCCTATTCAAAATGGTGGGATTATACCCAAACCTAATAGTCAATATGATCGATGTGATCATGACTAATATCATTAGATACGAAAATTATAGATAGACATCCATTAGTGATGATTGGTTTACCTTTCTGTCAAGAGAATCGCCTTTCAAGACGATGACAGTTGTAGTCTATGACTCCCTGTCCAAAGGTGAAGAACTATGTTCAAGCCTTAAAACTCTTGATCTAATAAGAATGTAGTCTATCACGGCTGTGGTGAGTAAGGCCGCATCAGAACTAGATTTCATAAAGCTGCTAAGGAAGGTGCAGCTAAGCCTGGAAAGGCTAAAGGAAGAAATGCCTGAACTCACCTGATGAATTCCAAGAGGCAGTTCACGAAGACATCAAGTACAATCCTTATCATTTACCAATGATAATTTCTGCTAAGTGTCCTGATTTAGTACAGGCAATAATAAATCTTCATAAACCATAAGCTTAGCAAACTTTTATATTATCCACAAGGTATAACTTACCAAGGAAACCATAGTAACCGATTCTTCTAGTGTCGGCAAGGAATCCTTCCGAAAAATATAAGAGTACTCTACCTTCGCATAGAGTACGACAACATATGTTATTTTAATTATTTTTCTCATTGTTTTTCTATCGCCTGCGAATGCCAAACTATGTTTGATAAAAGTGCCATATGAGGATTGGCGTATCCTAGTGTGTCCCATAGATTACTTCCATGCCTGATCAGTATGGAGGTTTAATGCATGGAACCCCTGAGATATCCCAATGGTCATATTGCACTAAAGTCGACTAGTAGTATTCAAAGAAGATATCCAGAATGGAATTGTCCAAGTAAATGTTCCCGATTAAGGAATTCGTGGACTTATAACATAAATGTGTCACTTATTTGACACAAGCAACGATGGGTGAACTGGAGCCTGAGATATGGAAATCTCTGTAACCTCCTTGTATCTTGATTATCTCCTCATAAGTTTTCCCTGCTTACCTCCTGGAAGGCAGGTAGAATTAAGATTAACATCCCGCTGTAGGCTGGAGTATTGTGAAAACTCCATATTGATTATGGAATAATCGGAACCTTGATTAAGTAGGTTTCAAGACATAGGCTCATATAGCTTGACTCAAATTTTGAGGGTTTTGATGTTATTGAATAAGAAAGACGGATCATCTTGCTTATGCATTGATCACCGCAACCCTATATAGGCAACAATTAAGAATCGCTATTACCTGCCCAGGACCGTTGATTGGTTCGACTAGCTGTAAGGTTTAGCTATTCTTGGAGATTAGCTAAGCAGTGGGTGGAATAACCATCTCCTAATCTAGAATTTTTGCTTCCAAATTTTTATTGGATACATCGCCAAGCGAATAAGCCGTAATAGGAATTCTCCACGTCTGGAGCCTTGAAATGCTGAGCTTCGTACCGCGACCAGGATGAAACGTGCAACCAAGGAGAAAGCATTCAGGAATTGAATGAAGAAGAAACTCCTTTGCTGAAGATCGTTTCCTCAATAGTCCATGATCAACATGATCGAACCAACCTATAGGAACCATCACAAAAAATATAATCAACACAACACTATATAATTAGCATAACATCCTTAATCGTTCTCCATTATCAGCACATCGTCCCCAATCGTTCTCCATTATCAACATAAACGACATTAGCACAACATCCTCAATCGTTCTCCATTATCAGCACATTAGATGTGCTGATTATCTCTACTTTTGGTGTTTGTTTGTATTATATGTAATTAACACATAATCAGCACATTATTAGTACAATTATAAAACAACTTTTGGTAACTTTTTTAAAAGTCACTTTTATAAATATAAAAAAGGTATAGCAATATGGTACTCTTATTAAAGATAAAAAAATACTTGATTTTATGGTATATTTAAAAAAAAAATAATGAAGTATATAAAAGTTATTTTAATTTAAAAAACCTTATTGGAATTTGTATTTAATTGAAAATGGTCAAATGACTAACAATTTTACGAAATTACCCCTAACTTGTTAGTACTAATTTTTAATTATAAGGGTTTTATTTATAATCAACCCCAACCCTTGATTTAAACTATCAATGGTTCAGATATGTTCTTACGGTTCTTACAGTTAGCACTGTTTGTACATGATCTCAACTCATATTTACTAAACACTTTGACATATGCATTATACTAGTTTCGAGGTTCTCTACTTATAAGGCTGGAGGGTGTAGTTGGACTCCCCTAGGGGTTTTATCAGGCCACGTCAGCGTCACCTAGGATCCACCTCAGCAATGGGGCTTTATCACGCCCTCTTTAATATGCATGGTGTGGATGGAGCCCTCTATTAAAAAAAATTCCATTGGTTTAAATCAAGTGAGCCCCACCTGATAAAGCCATTCTCCCTCATTATCATGATGGAGCCCCATCAATGGCTCCCCCTCTTGAATTTCCGGTTGTGGAAGTATAGCGCCCTGGGACGCTATAGTTGATGACTTGGCAAGGGTGACGCCCCCACGCCCTCCGGCCTAATTATACAAGTCGTAGTAGAACTGTATCCAATATCCATGTTGGCTATTTCTTTTTATTTCAATCTTCCAAAATTTCTTACTTTATTTTTTCTTTATTAAACCCAAGAAAACACTTATCTCTTGTTTATGAAACATATGTTTTATATTTACTTGGACAAAATGAAAATGTTTGTATAATTTTTTCATATGCTTCCTAATATAATACGTATACCATTCTAGTGATTGTTTATACAACTTGTTAATAAATAATAAATAGAGTTAATTGCAATTTTGGTCAGTGTGGTTTATACCTGATTGTAGTATTTTACAAATTTGAAAAATATATAAAAACACACACCGGTTTATATTTGTTGTGATTTTAGTCCACTGATCAGTAGCCACCCATATCTCTATTAAATGCTTCTCACATGCAACACATATGATGGATAAAATTGTAATTTTAATGCACTAGTGGGGTTTCCTTGGTTGTCCTAATCCTATCTTACAATATTTTGAAGTTAATGTTAAAAGTTCCGTTAGGTCCTGTGTGATCATCTCATCGTGTTGATTAAATTAGGGTTTGTGGTTGTATTTTGTATTTATGTAAATCTTGTCTTTGTTTGAAAGTTATCTATATCTATATAGCTATTAGGTTAGTTACTCATGTAATACAAGGATTGATAATTTTAAAACATATAAAGCATAATATATAAATAAAGGAAAATTAAAATTGCATTAACTAATAAAAAAGTATAGCTTAGTCAAATGTTTGGTTTAAATCCAAAGAATATTGGATTTAAATAACCTCAACTTTCACTATTTGACCGATAACACTTCTAACTTACAAATTATACCACGTCACTCCTAACTTTCAACTCATTTTCCTCTAGCACTCACAAATAATTGAACCCTAACTCAGTTAGTTTTTTTGCTAATGTGGCATCTGATGTGACACTTTTTGGTGATGTGGCATCTGATGTGGCACTTATTTAGTGATGTTGTACTTGATTTCAGCTAATTGGATTAGGGTTCAGTTAACTTTGAAGTGTCAGAGGAAAATAACTTGAAAGCTGAGAGTGACATGATACAATTCGTAAGTTAAGAGTGTTATCGGACAAATGGTGAAAGTTGAACTTATTTAAATCCAATATCCCTAAATCTAAACCTTTTGTTGAAATAGAGTTGTTTTTTATATATATTCTAGATAAGCACCACATGCATGTGGGTATAAACGTACACGCCATTGTTTTTTTATACATACATAATTCATGCTATCAAAATATGCATATAAATAGAGTTGGATCTAACTTACAATAACACAAGTTCTCTTCATCTTTCTTTATATTTAAAAGGAGTAATACAACCTCAAATGACAAGTGGTACAACGGTGAGGCTCGTAGGAGCACATGTAAAGGTGTTATCAGTAAGCTTTCTTGCATTGCTCGCGTGCCATCAATGTAAGTTCTTGTTATCTAACCATTTTTTTTTTATCATTTCTTACTTTCTAATAAATATTATCATAATTTTCAATATGTGTAGGATAAATTTCGATATATATAGGATAAATATTGATATGTGTAGGATAAATTTCGAAATGTATATGATAAAATGCTTTTGCCTAATTAATAGGGAGAATAATTTGTGTGAGGAGTTATAAAATTGTTTATTGTTTATTAGAAAGTAAGAAATGATAAAAAAAAAATGGTTAGATAACGAGAACTTACATCGATGGCACGCGATCAATGCAAGAAAGCTTATTGATAATACCATTACATATGCTCCTACAAGCCTCACCATTGTACCCCTTGTCATTTGAGGTTGTATTACTCCTTGCCGAAGCTTGAGCTTTCCGACCTGGTGGGGGTGGAAAATGTATATACCAAAACTTTGCATTTTTTATGGACTGCAATTCTGCAAATTTAAAGGGTATGTTTGAATGATAGAGCTTTGGCCTTTTATTTTGGAAAAACAAGCTACTCAAAGTCGCTTTAAAAAAAGGGGTAATGTTGTGTATGCCCTTTTATGTCATTTTACAGTTTTAGTTACAGTTACTTTTACCCTTTCTTGTAAATATTACTAGTGACTCTTGTACTATACTTTGTAATCCATTGACGTGTTTCATTGTATTTTTTTTTTGTTGCAGCCGCTGAAGTTCGATTATGGATTTTTTGCTACATTTTCTTGAATGATGCCCTTGTTGTTAGAAAAAGAAAAAAAAAATTTAGAAAAATAATGGATCCTCAACATCATCTCTATATTTAAATATTTCCTTTTTATTCGTTCTTGTAATGCCTATAAATAAAGGCTTGTTTATAGGTTTTGAATGCAAGAATCATCAATAAAATTCAATTATCTCTGATTATCATTTACAACATGGTATCAGAGCAGAGTTTCTGATCCGTGAAACATCTTGCTCATCTTCTACAGTCAATCACAACCAAAACCAAAAACAAACATCAAACATGATGTCTTTGATTCTTCGTCCAATCTTTTTTATTCTTCGTCAAACATTACTCTTCGTCAAACATTGTTGCTTTATACATCGAAAAGCAACAAAGGCATCCCTATTATTATTTTCGAAAACCTTTAAAGTGGGAGCACAAAGGATTGGCGGCAGCAAGGTTAAAAGTGACAGCAGCAGGGTTCCATTATTATCATTGCATCAGAAAAGGAATTGGTTGTTAATCATTGTTTCGAAATAACAACAAACGGCAGAAGGCATATTATTATGGGAAAATCACGAAAATAGCCAAGTCAACGCCGTTTTTTCAATTTTGGCCAACTGAAACGGCTCCCCAAGCCTTTACACGAATTCTGACACGGCTCAAGACAAAAGTTAAGAGCTTTCCTCAAATACCAGTCAGGTTTTGACACGTGTACTGCTGTCATCTATCATGTTCCCTCACTCCTCTATCCACTGCACAAGTTAACTATCAAGCATCACTTGTCACCTTTCTCTCTCCTCTCTCTCTCCTCTTTCTCTCTCTCGAAAACAGAAACACGAAATTCAAACACGAAACTCTGATCTCACCGAGCACCACCACCCTCACCGAGCACCACCACAAATAACGACCACCATGAATCACCACCGCCATCACTCTTCACCGAGCACCACCACCCTGCAACTAACCACAACCCTCACCGAGCACCACCGTAAACCACCACCCTCACCGAGCACCACCACCCTGCAACCAACCACCACCGTAAACCACCATCACCCTCACCGACCACTACTACCGTAAACCACCATCAACTTCCTCATTTCAAAAAAATGATGGAACTGTACCAAAAAATTGATGGAACTTCCTCATTTTGCCAAAGCCTTTAATATGTGAAACTTATCACAAAAATTGATGTTTCAATGGTTCAGCAGATATCAGAAATTTTCAACCTCAACTTCCATTAATTTTATTATAAACTTATCACAAAAATTGATGGAACCTATAACAGGCCAAGCAATTTCAGCTACCAAAGAGACCGGCGGCTGGTGATTGTGAGCGGCAAAGGGAACCAAATCTACGCCGCCGGGGCGGTGGGAGGTCGCCGGAGTATGGGCCGAGGGTGTCGACGTCGTCAGCGAAGCCGTGGGGTGGGTTTAATGATCCGGATAACGGCAGGATTTCGGCTAAACTGTTGCCTTTGCTCATGTTGTGTGTAGATATGGATGGAACGGTGGAGAAGGTTGAAGAAGAGGGAGTGGGAGGGGTCTGTTCAAATAGGAGAGAGAGAGAAAGAGGATAGAGATGACAGGTTTGCATTTATGATGACAAAATAGGACCACTGCCACATTTGTCTGATGACAAAATAAAAAAAGAAAAAAAAAGAGGAGAGATAAAGGGTGTCGCCACGTGTCAAAAGCTGACTGGTTGTTGTGGAAAGCCCTTTTATGCCGTGTCAGAATTCTTGAAACGGCTTGTGGAGCCGTGTCAACTGGCTATTTTTGAAAAGTTGACAAGTCAATGGCTATTTTCGTGATTACCCCTATTATTATTGTTTTGTTAAGCAGGCTAGTAGGCACGTCAAAAAGTCAAGGGTGATAGTCACGAAGAAGAGAATTGGAAGCAAGCTAGTAGGCACGTCAAAAAGTCAAAATATTTATTAAGCAGGTTACCAGTCCCCAACCGACGAAGATTCAGTCTTTGTCAATCAAGTCAAATTCAAGTCAGGTTCAGTCTTCTTTCCCTACGAACCTTTAAACCCTTAAACCTTCCACGAACCTTTATCCCCACGAACCGACTTTAAATCTTGAACGCCAGTTCAAGTGTCCAGTGGTTACACAGCTGCCATGTCCGGAGACGGTAGCCCAAACAACCGTACCAACAATGACGATCTCGCAATTCAACTTGCGAATCTTCTTCGAACCAACCTTAATACCCAATCTCAAACACCAAAACAAACCTTATCCGATAGTCTGAAGATCAGTATCAAGCTAAATAGTCAAAATTACGCTCTATGGGCTCGAATGATTCGAGTTGCTATAGGGGGGAAATCTAAACCTGCCCCGCCAAACCCGTCAGATGAACAATACGAGCAGTGGGAACAGGACGATCTAGTCGTGTTCTCATGGCTCATACAAAACATTGAACCATGGTTAGCCGGTAACCTCACCGAGTTTCCCACTACGAAGGCGTTGTGGGACGCATTGGTGGTTACATATAGCAGTGAGAAAGATAAACTACAAACCTTCGATTTACACGTCAAAGCAAACGAACTCAAGCAAAACGGCTCGGCCCTAGAAGATTTCTGGATCAAGCTACAAGGCATTTGGGGAGAAATAGATCGAATGGATCCGAACCCAATGACCTGCTCTGCTGATATAGCAACATATAACAACATCAGGTCTGAACAAAAATTATTCCAATTCCTGAATGCTCTTGACAGAAAGTTTGACCCAGTCAAAAGAGAAATCATTCGGTGGGATCCTCGTCCCTCGGCTGAGCAAGCCTACGTGGCTGTAAGGAAGGAGATGGCACATCAAGGAATCCTTGGTACCATCTCTGAAACTTCTCAGTCCGGCGTGGCAGCGGGGCTTGTCGCTGGCGGAATCACTGAAATCGATGGATAGGGGTTAATCACGAAGGGACAGCGGCGATCAGACTTCACTGGAAAATCATCATCCCGAATCGACAAATCCAAACTGAAATGTAGTCACTGTGATATGAGGGGACACACCAAAGAGCAGTGCTTTAAAATCGTGGGTTTTCCTGACTGGTGGAGTGACAACCACAAAACTAAGAACACGAATCAAGAGGGGAAGGTTGTCATTGCCATAGGTAACAACAGCGATGAAAAGGATGGCGGCAGTAATGCTTCTAAAGAAATAATTAGTGTTCAAAGTGAAGGCACATCTGAGGCTGAAGATCAGGGTGGATGGACGTGGCACTGAAAAAAGGCGAAGTGCTCATGTCAAAATATTACGTTTCCGCTAAAAAAAAATCAAAACCAAAACCCAAAAAAAAAAAAAAACCCCAAAAACTCAAAAACCCAAAAAACTCAAAACCCAAAAGGTCAAAACCCAAAACCAAAAACCCAAAAACCAGAAACCCAAATCAAAACCAATGCCAAAACCCAAATGGTCAAGTTGAATTTTGGAAATCTCATAATTCAACTTGAGGGGGAGTGTTAGAAAAACAAAAAAAAAAAATTTAGAAAAATAATGGATCCTCAACATCATCTTTATATTTAAATATTTCTTTTTTATTCGTTCTTGTAATGCCTATAAATAAAGGCTTGTTTCTAGGTTTTGAATGCAAGAATCATCAATAAAATTCAATTATCTCTGATTATCATTTACAACACTTGTTTCATGGATTATAAAGTTGCTACACTTGAAGCCCATTTGAATGAGTGAAACATTAAGGGTATGTTTAGCAAAAGTAGCTGGTGGTTGGAAGCTGTTAGTTGGTAGCTAATAGTTGTAGTTTTTTAGATATATTTGGTGTTTGGTAGAGTAGCTGTAGCTTTTAATAAAAAGGGTTAATGGATTTTAATAATCCTAAGTTTCACCAGTTGGCCGATAATAATCCCAACTTTAAAAATTCTCTCCAATAATCCCAACTTGTAAAAGTTTGGTCGCCATTAATTCTTTTCAAACATATAAGAATTTGGTCTCCTCAATAGATTCAATTACACCTAGAGACTCCTTAATTGATTTAAGTGCACCTATGTTAGAAAAAGATCAATTGCGGCCAAACTTTTACAAGTTAGAATTATTGGAGGGAATTTTTAAAGTTGAGATTATTATCGGCCAACTGGTGAAACTTAGGATTATTAAAATCCAATAACCCTTAATAAAATGTATAAAATGATCAAAATTGACATAACTAAAAATTTAAAAAGTTTGTGCATTAAAAAGTTCATTATCTTTAGAGGTTAAAATAATCATTTTTTCCTAAAAGCTTGTAGCTCCTTCTAAACGCTACTAGTAGGAGCGTTCAACCAAAAGCTTCAAGCTCCTTCAACGAAAGAAGGCTTTTTTATTGAGTAAGAGTTTTTTCTTAAAAGCTTAAAGCTAGAAGCCCCTAAAAGTCTCGTGCCAATCATACCTAAATCGATGTATATAGACTGGACCACAAAAAGTCCATTATTTTTAGTTGTTTAGTTGGTTGATTAGTTGTTCTCAGACATATGTGGGTATATCTTATATAATATAAATGCTTGTATAATATAAATTTTTACGTCTTTGTTTTAACCAGTTTAGCTTTCTTTCGACTAATATTGTCACGTTTGACCCGTTTTGCTTTATATTGCTCTATTTTGACTGGTTTAACTTTAATTCACCACATTTTGGCATATTTGACCCGTTTCTTTTTACGGTGCAATATTTTTACCCGTTTAACTTTAATTCACCGTATTTTGGCATCTTTGACCCGTTTCTTTTACATTGCTATTTTTTTACACCTTTAGCTTCAATTCACCCTGTTTTGGGACATTTAACCTGTTGTTTTTACTTTGCTATTTTTTTACCGTTTAACTTTAATTCACCATATTTTTGCACGTTTGGCCCAGTTCTTTTTACATTGCTATTTTTTGACCCGTTTAACTGTAATTCACCATATTTTGGCATGTTTGACTTGTTTCTTTTTACATTGCTATTATTTGACACGTTTAATTTTAACCGGCCGCATTTTGGCATGTTTGACTCGTTTCATTTTTAAGTACTATTTTTTACCTGGTTTGACGTGTCTCATCTTAATTCAATAATTATAACCGTCTGACCCGTTTGGAATTTAGTGCACTATTCTTTTACCCGGTAATGTTGTGTATACCCTTTTTCGTCAAGTATTGCGACTTGCGAGACACACATATTTATTTATTTATAACACCTATTCGAACGGGTCGACAAAGAGGAACTTAGCTTATACACCTATTCGAACGGGTTGACAAAACTTAACTTGGCTTATAACACCTATTCAAACAGGTCAACAAAAAGGTGGTTGTTAGTCTTATACACTTGGTTTATAACACCTATTCAAACGGGCCGATAAAACTTAACTTGGCTTAGAAATCCTATACACCTGTACACGCTGTTGTTAGTCTTATACACTTCAAGACTCAATAATGTAATGACTTATGTAGCTTCAAGTTTGACTTCAAAAAGTCAAATTGTTTCTGCTATGCTGCTATTAGTCTGTAGCTTCAAGCTTGACTTAAAAAGTCAAATATGTTGTCCTTCATTTAACAACTTGGAGCAACCTTTTTCGAACCAACTGACTTCTTTGAATCACTTGCACCAGCCTTCTTTGAACCACTTGGACTCGTCTTCTTTGAACCGCCTGAACCAGCCTTCTATGAACTGCCTGAACGAGCCTTCTTTGAACCAACTTGTGATGATGCTTGAACTTGTCCCTTTCATGTCCTCATATTGTATCCTTGTTGTTTGCAGTGTTACCTTGCCATTTGACATGTCTTTATCATTTATTCACTCACTCAACTCAAGTGCTGGTTTCTTTCTCTTTTTCTTAGGCCTACCAACTTACTTGGGTGTGATGCTTGGGCGGTGTTAATGTTGATGAACATGCAGAGGGTGTCCACATGTCCCTTCCATTTACTGGCCCAATAGTGTGCACTGTTGTGTTTGAAATACAACATGTTTTTATAGTGTTAAATATGACGATGCAAATGAAATCAACACTCTTTGTTAATTTTTCTTTAGGCTTCCTTCTTAGGGCATCTCAATGGGGATCTTTCCGTATGAAGCCATCTTGGCACTGCTCGACGAGACCATTTGGGCGCACCCTCTCACAGTCTCCCAACGAATGTGTCTATTTCCACAAATGGTGGTCCTCACTTTCTTCTCTACGTCGACTACTATGAACTACCACGTCCTCCACATGGGATCATGTTCGCCCTTCATGGACCCGTTGGATATACTCTTGTACTCTTTCTTAATTTCATTAAAAAAAAACATTTGTGGTTAGAAAGAAAAAATCAAATTTTGGTTTGGTTTCATTTTTTGTCTTCTCTAAACGTGAAACCTGATCATGAGAGTTTGGATGGGCGTTTGATACTTCTTTATCTAATTATTACGATGATTTCCGGCAAAAGAATGTTGCTTCTAATTCTAGTATTATTTAAAACTTTACGAACATGGGCAAGATTGATTTTCTAATTAATACAATTTTCAAAGAATGACAATATGTTCAAACATGGTATCTACACTATTATGAGGATGGAGGGGGCACCTGTCAATCTATCACTAAACAATCATTCAATCACAAGCTGCCACCTCATCCCACCTAATTCTATCACACCATCATTTGCACCACCTATTAGGGGTGAGCAAGAAAACCGAAATAACCGAACCGTAACCGAATAACCGAAAAAACCGAACCGAAACAAAAACCGACGGTTCGGTTTTCGGATTTTTAATAACCGAAAATTTCGGTTCGGTTTTCGGATAAACTTTTTCAATAACCGAAAAAAACCGAACCGAACCGATAAGTTACAATCCATATATTTTTATGTTTAAGTTTAAATTGTTTAAGTGTTTAACCCAATGCTAGTAGAAACTGTTAATTTTATTGTTGAATGTTAAGTGTTTATAATAAAAACATTATAAGTGAAATGATTTATTATCACCTATAAGATATAACAAAATTTAATAAAAACTTTGAAGAAACATAAAAAAACATATAAAAAGATTGTTATAATATAAATTATACTTTTTATTTTTTGAATCTTACATAATTTTGTTCCAAAAACCGAAATAACCGAAAAACCGAATCGAACCGATGTAAAAACCGAAAAACCGAAACCGAAAAAAACCGAAACCGAACAGTTTTTAAAACCCAAAAACCGACATTTCGGTTTCGGTTTTGATTTTACCCAAAAACCGAACCGAACCGAACCGTGCACACCCCTACCACCCATCACTAAATCATTTCTACTACTTGATTTTTTTAAAGTATAATACACTAGAAAACAACATTTTTAAAATACAAAAATAAATATGAAAATCAAATAAAAAACACACTTTCATTAAAATTACAAAATAGTACATTAAAAATATTGAAAAAACCTAAAAGTTACATATAAAAAAACCCTAAAGTTAAAAAAAACCTAAAAGTTAACTGTCCAACTCCATTTCGCACAAAATTTTCGTTTGCGTTCTAGTAGAATCAACAACCACGGTTCTTTGACATTTTCATGTGACTCTATGACAAGTTTCAAATCCATGTTTTTCTCTTCTTTGTGCAAGTGTTTGATATATGTCTTATCTCTTTTTATTTTTGATTCTACCATCGCTTTGCGCCGTTCTCTGTTGTCCGCTATTTCCGCCATTTTGTCGCCTTGTTTTCGGAGGCGCATCCACCAAACTTTCCTTCCCTTTGCTTGATGATGACTCGACACCTTTCCTCCGTTGTGGCATTGTCGGTGTTGTGTAGTTGGTAGGGGGTCATTATTAAATTGATTTCGGGCATGTTGCTTGATAACCCATCCGCTTAGGTTGTGTTATTTCCTGACCTGGATGTTTTTGTTCGTTTCTGGGCATGACTACCCATTGGGCATTGAAGATCCATCATGGAACGAGAACCCATTTGGAATGTGATCTCACATTCTCCCATGCCTGCAAGTGGGAGAAAGATTTCTTTTATAGGTTTTTGTGTACTCTTTTAGGGTGGTGTTGATGATATCGGCCTCATCCCAGCCACTTAGCCAATGGCGAGTCATAATTATATTAAATAATTAATAAACGCAAATTTTAATAAAAAAATGGAATAGACTAATATAAATAAACGAATTGCCTTTTAAACGTAGCATGCATTGAACTGACTCGTTGTTCTATTTAAATTCCTCCACTTTGAAGTGAGTTGGTCTATGTTTCGGCTAGATCCACCAAGTAGTTTTCCAAAATGTTGGATAACTCGACACCAAAAGATGTCTTTTGTTTGTTTATTTCCGACCCTACAGTCTTCAGAAATATGCAAGGAAGCCTTACAAAAGGCTACCTCCTCATCTTGCGTCCAACTTTGACGACCCCCTCCCCGCGTGTTTGAAGGATTTTTAGGTCGTTTTCCAAGAGTATCTTCCATTTGTACTTCTTAGTCTTCTTCTTTTCTTAAAACTCTTCTTTCCGATTCGGGAGGTAATTCACCTGTCGGGTTACGAAATGATAGGTTTTGGTATTGGGGTTTGGTTTACGATACACGTAACAGTCAATAAGTTGTATAGCAGTTTAACAACCGTAAGAATCCGTTACTGAATACGAGAGCCATCTGTATTTATTAATAAATATTTTACATAGTAGATCGAATGAGATAAGGTAGGTAAAAAAAAAAAAAAAAAAAACAATTAATGAGGTTCAATAAACCTAGAGCTCAAGCTCAACCTCTTTTAATCTAGGCTTGGATCAAGTTTCTAGCAAACAAATCTCAAGCAACTCACGTGCGGCTTGATTTTTAACAAGTGTTGTAAGAATCGCTAGGCGCTAGTTAGTTGATAGGGTACCGACTAGCGATTAATCGGATTGGAATTTTTATATGTAATTTTTAGTTCTATATAATACACACACACACTTTTATGTGTAGTTTTTTTAAAGTAGACAAGTTTTAACCCCTCATTGACAGGGGCGGACTTATTAAGAAAGATTGGGTTCCCAGGAACCCATTCGGTTTTTAATTTTTAGTGTAAATATATATAACAAACTGAAAAGGAACCCATAAGTAAAATTTATAAGGAACCCATAAACAAAAAACTTTAGTTGTTTACTGGATGGTCCGCGTTTTTCTACTCTCGACACCCGGGTTCGAATCCCGTTTTGAGACAATTATTAATTTTTTGTTCCGTTTTTTAATTTTCTCTTTTTATTTTTATTTTTTCCTTTAATGAAAAACCAGGGTTACAACAATACAATCTCATAACAAAAAAAAAAAAAAAAACAACGGCACTCTACGAGCATCTGAACAACAGCGGCGCCTCCAACCTCACCCTGCCTCCTCCTCCTCCTTTAGCGACCACCTCTGCTCCGGCCGTCCTCCTCCAGCCGACAACCGTCCTCCTCTGGTAAAGTCTCTACGAACAGCCGAACCACAACCACCCCAAAATCAACAGCCTCTTTTGAGGTATTTCTTTCAATCGCTTTCTCTCGTGTTTTTTTTGTTGAATACTTAAACATGTATGATTTTGTTTTGAATCTGTGATTTGTGAATATGAATTTGTGATTTTAGTTCTTTTAAAACTAGAATTTTAGGGGCTATGGAATGATTATTGAAAAGAAAGATACATTGTTTTTTGCTGACTCTTTGTGATAATCTTGAATCTTGTAATGCATTAACAAGTTATCAAAGCTAATAAGAATTGACTGGATTGAGTGCTTACCATTCAACTGTGTAGTGATGTATTATTCTTATTTGTAAATGGTAGTCTATAAGCAAGCAACAGTTAGCTGCTGCAAGTTCTTGAATAACATGGATTCACTAATTAAAGGGACACTTTTAGAGTTTTGTACTTCTTTTATCAAAAGGAAAATAATAGTCAACAATTTTCAAAATGGGAAACTATCTAAAAACAAGCTCTTCCATGACAGTTTTGCAATAATATGGATTATGAGCAAACTGAATATAAGGGTTCAATAAGAGTTGCATAACGCCTAGCAGATTTTACCTGCTCACAAACAATTTGAACCTGGTCATATCTACCACTAACCAAAACACGTAAATTTCACCTGGTTCATGTTGAAGAGGACTACTACATGGGCGCCATGGGTTATAGACAAACTAAGAGTTGAGTTGTTCGCTGTCAATATTACTTTAGACACAAAGCATCAACAAATCAAATAAGATAGCTGGTAGAGATAAAAATAATTTTCTACTTGCATCATGATATCATATAATTTCCCCTGACCGATCCAACCCGACCCGAATATCTTAACATTTGGTTGTAGAAAATCTGACCACCGAAAAAAGTGAACCCATAGGAAAAAAATCCTGGATCCGCCACTGCTCATTGACCCATTTCTAAGTAATTTGCGACAATTTATAAGGTTTGGTCGAAATTGGGCTAAGACTTGGCCAAAATTTGGCCAGAATGGGACCGTTATTGACCGCCTAGCAATTAATCAGTGAACCTCCGATTAGTGATTAATCAGAAGCTAGTCGGGACTTTTACAACCATATTTTTAACTAAGAGATTGCTCAAATTAGGAGTGTGCAAAGTCGGTCAACCATTGGTTATGGATCGGTTTTGGTTGATTATCCAGTGTATTTTCTGATTCTTTTATGTTTTGTTATATCTAAAAAAATTTGTTTATGGTGTTCCAAGCCCGACCTTTTTAACTAATTTGGAATATATTATTCTCGAAAAACTAAAAAGTATTTTGTCTAGAAATTATTCTAGAAAACGAGCAAACTAAGACAAAACGAACACAAAATTTACTCTTTTTTTTCCCAAATTAGCAACCACTTCAAATAGATTCAATATACATTTTAAAAGCTAGAAAATCATAAGAACAGAAGGTCTGGTTCGGTTAAAACCAGTTAACGAAGACACATTAACCGTAACCATAACCGAATGGTCGGTTAATTAGATTCACTTAACCATAACCAATCAGTTTTATCGGTTATAGTTAATTTTGGTTAACGGTTCGATTTTGGGTTATGGTTCGGTTTTTCCTCATAATTAATACAGGGGATATTTACCTATTATTTTTATTATTAAATAACAAAAAATAAATAAGAAAAATA
Source organism: Helianthus tuberosus (assembly GCA_030545235.1). Lineage (NCBI taxonomy): Eukaryota > Viridiplantae > Streptophyta > Magnoliopsida > Asterales > Asteraceae > Helianthus > Helianthus tuberosus. The sequence continues at coordinate 160,195,350 of CM060444.1, forward strand.
TAGAAACCAGATTGACCTCCTCCTTCACACCACCGTCAGTCAGTCTCTTGTCCTTGTAAATTGTAATGATCACCGGCCTTTCGATTCATCGTCTTATTCGTATGTGAATGCTGTTTGGTGTAGCTTAATCTTTCTTCTGGTACGTTCTATCTCTACTTTTTTTTGGGATTTATTTTTCATCATGGGTTTGCAACGTTGAGATGTATTCTGATCACCAAGTGTTTGATAAAAGTCCCCAATGAAAAACGAGCTATAGCAGCCGTGTGGGCTTGTTAGTTTTCTGTTAACACATTATTTCTTGTTATTTTGTTGATCTGAACGAAAACTGTTGGCTTATAACTTGAGAAATCTACAGTCCTGTTTTTCTTTTTTAAACCAGAAAATATATATTTTGGCAAGTCTATATGCAACCACTCGGACTGAACCAGAGGGTTTAGTTTTAGGGTTAATCATTAGTACACAGGGTTTAGCTTGTGGGTTTAGGGTTTAACTTTTAGGGTTTATAGTTCAGATTTTACTGTTTAGCTTAGGTTATAGCATTATTGTTTAGCTTTAGGGTTTAGGATTTAGGTTTAGGGTTAAGAGATTCTCGACGAGCCGGTTCCAACGCCGTTGGAATTAGTCCAATCGGAGTTCATTTGAGTAGGTTCCCCACTATTCCCCACTTTTTTAGTGCTTCCCAATGAACCCTCCTCTACGAAAATAATGTTGTATATATTGCAAACATTTATGAATGGAATAGAGGCTTGTTTGGTTGTTACCATTCAGTTGTTTTGGCAGAATGGAAACATCAGAAACTCAATCAAACTCTGAAACAAAAGCAAAAGTTGTCCAGATTTTTTCTCATTTCATGGCAAGGTTCGTATGGTGCTTTCTGTCTATCCAGTTTTATATTCATCGCGCATTCTATATAATTTAACCAGTACTTATATAACAACTATGTAATCGAACAAGGTTTTTTTCATGGTGTAGGGTTGCAAAATTTGAGGATCTTGCTGCTGCAGGGAATCGATTTCTAGTTAATTTTCGTCAAGCGCTCGGTGAATTTCCTTGTTATTTTCAGTTGTTTCGCAAATAGTCGCATGAGATTTTTTTTTTTTTTTTTGTAATATTATGTTTCCATATTTGTATGCAGAGTTCATCAGAAGACCCTCTATTGATAAAACATCAACAATCTTTGAGAAGGTGATTAAAGCTAATAATAATGATCGGATTCAGTCTTACATTAATGCTGGATATGTTCATACTTCCAGTAGGGCTGAAAATCTCAACAAGTGTAAGTGATTGTTAAATGTTTCAACTTTATGGTTTTGCCTATTATAATTCGTTTGACTTTATATTCACATTTTGCATATTAGCATCGTACAATCGTCCCCTGCCCCGAATAGTTTGCAGTCCCATGCTCGTGTTATATACAAGCCTTTTAATATTCATTTGCTACTATCGAACCTAACGTTCAGCTAACAGTTCGTGAACCGTTCGGCGGGAAGTTCGTTTGTGTATGTTCGTTTAACAAGTGAACGAACACGAACAAGAAATTTCGTTCGTTTAGTTAAGCGAACGAACATGAACAGGGGCCGCGTTCGTTCATTTATGTTCGTGAACGTTCGTTAAGGTCTTCGTTTGCGTTCAATAGTTTATTAGGGTTTTGAACTTTTATTCTTTATTTAAGTACTTCAAAACTCCCAATAATAAATTATTTATTAAATATAGTGTATTACGTATTAGTGACTCCTTACTGCTGGAAATCCTAGTTAAAAATTGGCGTTCCCGCTCTCATTCCAAGCAGACGCAACACGAATACTTCCCCGCTCTCATTCCAGTCTCCGATGTGCTCTTTGTCATTCTCAATACAAGATAGGGGTGGTTTGTGTTCGTTTATGTTCATGAACGCTTGTTTGTGTTTGTTTTCCTTCGTTTGTGTTCGTCTATGTTCATGAACGTTTGTTTGTGTTCATTTTGTCCGGTACCTAAAATTAACGAACAAACACAAACACAAACGAACACGAACAAAAATTATCATTCAGTAAGTGTTCATGAACACATATTATCCGTAAGCCACTCATTTTACTTTATGGGCTTGACCTTTATATCTTTTTTGCTTTTGGTGATGTGCATACAGAAGTGAATACAAGCCATGTTCAACTGTTGAATATTACAAGTAAAGGTAACTTTCTTACCAAGAAATCTTGTGGACTTGAAATCAATAATGCCGGTGTATTTATAAATGATGATGATGATGGGGAAATGCGTAATTTTAACATGACAACACTGCACAAAAATGTTGCCATTTTACACCGAACAAATGTAGCTTGTAACCACTTTTTTTTACATGTGTCACAGCAAAATATATATTTTCTGATGGTGTTTTTTTGTATAATTATGGAACCCAGCAAAAGATATTATCAATGAACTTGAATTCCTCGTTGAGGATATACAGCTGGCCATTGAAGCTGCTGTAAGCGAATCTTCACAAGATTATCATACTGATTTGGATCTTGAAGCAGCTACTTGTAGTGAGGTAGCTTCATGTTGTTTAATTCACTGTGTGCATTTCAACCGTGTAATGTTTTTTTGTGTGTCTAATTATGAAGAACAACAGTCATAACATTGATTTTGAAACTATTGTAGGAGGGGAATGTCTCGTTTGTCCTGAAGAAACATGGAGACGTCGATTATGCAATTATGGTAGCGGTAGTATATGGCATGGTCAAACAGGATTATTTGATGCAGGTATAAATCTCCGTTCTTTATTACCAGATCATAAACTTTTTGCATGAGGGTAGCGGGTAGGGGTATAATGGGAATTTCACAGCGTGGTTACGTGTGCAGGAAAAGATTGTTTCTTCGCTTAGTTTAAAGACATCATCAGGAGAACTAGAGAGCTACTGTTTGATGTGGTCGCTGCACCCCTTTGTGAATGATGAGATTATGCATCAAGCTTGGAGCCTGATTTCATAGTTCTTTGACTCATTTACGACATTTGGCTGCAGATACGAAGCGGAATCTTTAGGTTGTGAGTTTGAGTATCCTTTTAAGAATGCGGAGGGGCAAGTTTCTTTTTTCTTTCGGAAGAATTTTTTTTCTTTTTAAAATACACGTTTTTGATACGTGGAACTGAACCATGATCACTACATTGTGTTTTGTTGTAGCTTTGATTTTTGGATTGTGACGTTTATGATAATTAGTATCGTGTCGTGAATTAACAAGGTCTCCTCCTATGTCAACACTGATTCACACAAGTTGACATAGAAACAGAAACTAGTCGGTGAGCTCAGAGATCGGCAACCACACCTTAAACTTGATGTTGTGGTTTTGTATCTAACCTTCATTGACTTGTGAGGTTTGATTTGCTATTGTAGCGAGTTTTGACGCACATGTTATAACGATGTGTCAAATCACTCTAGTGATGCATCCAACATTGCAAATTTGAATGTCAACCAAATGCATAGAAAATCCATAATTCTAAAATCTATAAATAAATTATAGACGAATAAAACATTTAAAAGACTGAAATATGACACTCATCTTCAATTCCTTTTATTTATATAGCTAGCTTACGTGTGTTAGTTGCAAGAGTAAACTGCCAGAATAGTCCCTGAGATTTGGTTACTTTTATCACTTTAGTTCAAAACTCAAAACTTTTGAATTTTGGTCCATGTGGTTTCAATTTTGTTGCCATTTTCATCTAAAAGTAAATCTAGTTAGATTTTTCAGTTAACGTCCAGTTTTTTTTTGTTTTTTTCCTTCTTTTTAATGAAGGACAAAATGATCAGATTTTTTTAATTTGTTATAATAAAATGTTAAAAGACCATTTTGCCATTCATTAAAAGAGAGGAAAAGACAGAAAAATTGGATGTTAACTGGAAAATCTGACCAGATTTTGATTTTGGATGAAAATGATAACAAAATTGAAACCACAGGGACCCAAATTCAAAAAGTTTGAGTTTTAGACTAAAGTGCTAAAAGTGACCAAACCTTAGGACTATTCTAGTTGCAAATAATCATCTATAAATAAATGACTCATCTATACTATATAATAAAAGAAACCATGTTAGGGACACATGGCGCTCTATGAGGCATTCTTAATTATTTTTTTAGATATTTATTATGGAAAGTTAATTATTGATAATATTAAATTTAAATTTTAAAATTTATAGAAGAGATTTAATGATAAAGACAAAGATAACTGATAATAATATATTAATTATTATAATCATATATTAATTATTAAAATCTAAAAAAATATATTAACGTTTTAAATATTTAGAGTTAATTATATAGTTAGTCCCTGTGGTTTACATAAAATAACATACTTAGATACTAATAATTTAAAATCACCTTCTAGGATATTAACTTTTCATTTTGTAACGTTTGGATGTATTAACTTCTAGGGTATTAACATAGTTAGTCCCTATGGTTTGCATAAAATAACATACTTAGGTACTAATAGAATGTTATTTTAAACCTACAAATAACGTTAATACCTTCAAACGTTACAAAATAAAAAGTTAATACCCTAGAATGTGATTTTAAACTATTAGTACCTATGTATGTTACTTTGTGCAAACCACATGGACTAACTATGTAATTAACTAAAATATTTATAAAGATAAAGATTTTATTTAATTGGTAGTTTTAATTGTTTTTATATTTGATGATAAGGACAAGGATAACTGATAATCACATATTAAAATAAAAATATTTATTCTAATCAACGGTTTCGTTAAAAGAATTTATTCAATACATGTAGAACATATATATTTTTTATACATGTGGTATAATTAGAATCTTATTTTTAATAAAGGATCCCATTATCCTGTTTTACACTCCAATGAAATAATAATATTAAATCATAATATCCAACTTATCTCTTGTGTATTTAATATTTTTTACTAAAATATTTGTTTTTTTTTTTCTGCTAATTATCCAACATCAAGTAATACGTAAGTTTCTAACATAATAATAAATAATAAAACAAAGTAAAATGTTATAAACCATGTAATACACAATTCTCTAACCTAATAAAAAATAAAGTGAGATGTTACAATAAGTAAATAGTACCTCAAAGTTCATTTTGTTAGAAAACACATCTTGATGACTAAATGTGTTAACGGATTACATTATTCGTGTAAGACATGTGTTTATTCAAACCGTGCAATACACGAGTTTTTAAAAGATGTAACTATTTTATTACTTAGTATATAAAGTTATATTTATTCAACCCGTGTATACACGGGGTTCTAACCTAGTGTACCATAAACAAACCAAAAAAATTAACAAATTGAAGTATGACACTCATTTCAATCCCTATTATTTGTATAACTTTTGAATGTTGTTGCAAATAAGCGTGTATAAATAAAACGACTTATGTAGCATTAAACAACTGAAACGCATATGGACACATCATCTTCTACAACCTTTCTACTCAAGGGTTACAACTTACAAGTAGGGGTGTTCATAAACCAACGTAGCGCTTAAACCTTAGCCGATTTGGCTAGTTTAATTTAATATAGGGCTGGCTTTTAATGAATTAACGATTTATGGTTTTAAACTTTGAACCGACCGTTTAACATTTATTACTTAACAATTTTTTTTTCATTATTGGGATATATATACACACACAAAAATCCCTATTGGTACTTGAATTTTAAGAGCATTCACATTGCAGCCTCCATCTTCATCTATATATATTAATCAAAAAGTACGTTTTTGTCTAAATTTTGTTAATTTTTACAAAGCCTCCCACACCCAACCCTCTATCTCTACCTCTATCTTACACACAACACTTGTTTTATTATTATTTTTTCTAGCCTACACACTCACATTATTAGTATAGAGAGTTGAATACAACCCTCTAAATATAAAGGTGTACATTTGGTCTCTATAAATTTTTCTCTATTTTAGAGATTCAAATGTAGTGGTTTTTTTGTTGTTTCTCATACTTTTCCCTCTATATTATATAGAATGTTAATGTATAGACTATAGAGGCTCTAATGGGAATGCTCTACTAAACCATCAAACCCTCAAAAAAAAGTTCGGTTTGACCAACCCAACCAACAAACCAACCAACTCAGTTCTGTTTGACTTTTTTTCAAAACCATTGTTAGAGGTTCGGTTAAAAAATTTTGACGCAACCAACCGAACCGCAACATGTTTAAGTTAAGCCAAAAGGATACTGGGATAGGAGTCTATTTGAAATTTAATTGAAACTAGGATAATACCCCGCGGGCGTTGCGCCGCGGACAACACGTGCGGACATCACGTTAAAGCATGCGCGGACGTCACACTAAATCGAGCCGAGTCGTTGCGTCTCTCAGCTTTTATTTAGCACGGATTATAACAAATCCATTGTGTAGACATACTAGTAAGAATACCTATTCGTGGCATAATATTCTACATATCATCTAGAAGCCGAAAAATGTGGTGTCAGTGACAGCAAACATGCCAAACGACAACTATTTTGTCAAGCCTGGTGCCAATGTGGTGCCGATTATAACAAATCCATTGTGTACACACGTTATTTTGTCAAACCTTTAAAATAACCTTCAAACCAATTGTCAAATGACTATAAAGCTCACCAATTTAACCAAAACCCTTTGAATCTTTCAACTTCAATAATCGTACACGAACTCATTAAATCAAATTTAAATATAAACAAAAAAATTAGCATACTTTTTGTACAATTATCATTAGAACCCCTCGCTCGAGCCACGATTGTCATATCGCAACCTAACCGTCTCCATTTTGCGAGTATTCGACCCTTCACTACTTAACCCAGATGGGTGCAATGTGTATTCACTCATGGGCCGGCTGTACTCACTGTTGGCCTAGTGTTGTGTGCCCAAAGACATTTTTCTGAATTTGATCATGTCTTCGTTGTACTGGGCCGTGTCATAGTGTGAGCTCCCATTGTATAACGGCCAGTGTCCTGTCATGATCCCATAATCAAGATCAGACAATGATGCGGAGGCGAGCAGAGTGGCGGACACACACAACTCACAGCTGTACATGACAATGTCCTCCTCCTCTCATCTTGTATTTCTTTCGTGACACCGGGCGTTGTGGCCAAGGTGGACTACTGGACTGCCGTCAGCCCCTTGGTTCTCCCTAGATGCGCGGAAACCCGACCTCCACCCGCCCGAAGGCACGACAGTGGAATATTCGGTAAATCTCGCTTCCCATCCAAGTCGAACCGGCGCCCCCCGTATTTGTTCTTCACTTGGATGCCGCAGAAAATAATAAGAGTGGGAATCGAACCTGAGTCACAAAGAACACCAATTTTTTCTCCAACCACTCCACTCATTAGCAAATATTTATTGGGTAATTACAACTAAGTAGACATATTTTATTTAATTATAATTACTTAAATATTTTCTAAAACATAAAGTTATATGTTGAATTTTAGAATTCTTTTTATTTTACATTTTATTTATTATTAATAATGCACTTCATTTTCTAATTTATAAACATTTAAAACCACATAATTCAATTTTTTTTGAAACTCACCCAAAGCTAACAGTACAACCAACTAAGCTAAAAATTGTTGTTTATTTATAATGTTTAAATATTCTTTTAAAGATGTCTTCGAAGTGAGGAGGCAAAATATTTGTTTTTGTCTTCTTATTTTGAAAATGCAGCCACATGATGTTGCAATAATTTATTTTTGAGTTAATGGATTTAAACACCCTCAACTATTGCTATTTGGCCGCTGGCACTCTCAACTTTGACAGTTTGACTTTGGCTCACACCACTCCCAACTTAACATATTGTTTGTCATGGCACCCCCTTGTTAAATAAACACTAACTGGATTAGTTCTTTTTGCTGACGTGGCCAATATTTGCTGATGTGGCATGCTGATTGATCCAATATACACACACATCAGCATGTATATAAGCTCCATGTCCGCTCAAAACAGCCACACTATATGAATCTGTCTCTGGCTAGCGTTGACCCGGACCCAAATCAAAACTGAATCGAACAAGGCTCGGTGTCGACGAGCTTGACCGTAAAACACTCGTCGGAACTATATCATCGCTACTGCCTACTGCCTTTGTCGCCGTCGTTGGCCGACATCTCCGTCGGCCACCACCACCACCACCGCCGCGGCTCCACCTCCATCACCGCCATACGTCGCTTGTGTCTTCACCGTACGCCACCACCAACCGGTGGTAGCCGTTTAAATGTTCTGCAACAGGAGGGTGTCGGAAGGGGGGTATGATCGGCTGGTTAGTCGGAGTAGAGAGGGAGAACGAGGGGTGTTGTGTGGGGGTTACATCGGAGGATGGCAGCCGGCCGGTAATCGGCTCCGGTCGCCGACTACCAGACACGAGAGAGGGGTGCTTGTTTTGAGTGTTTTGCCTGATTGTGAGATTGTGTAGATTATGCAAATAGTTGTAGGTTATGATTGTTGTAGATCTTGATAAGGTTCTCCAAGAAACTTAAATTTGTGTCTTGTCTGTGTGTATGAGTTTATAATCAGGAAATAGAAAGTGATGGAGGTAATGTATGGTGTGCGTGTTGTTTGAGATAGGGTTTTTCAAATGCAATGGTGGGTGGTGGGTTGTTGCAACTTGTTGCAGACTTGCAGGTGGGGCGGTGGTGGGAGGATGGTGGCAGGTAGGGCGTTGGTGGGTGGTGGTAAATGGTGAAGGTAAATGGCAGCTGGTGTAAATGATGATGGTGGTTAATGGTGGCAGGGGGTTCGGTGGTGGGCGGTGATGGTTTTTGGTGGAAGTTGGTGGAGAGAGGGAGGTGGGGATGAGATGTAGAGAGATAGGGGTCACGTCAGCATGACACCTAATCTGAAACAAGCCACTTCATCAAAAAGTGGCCACGTCATACATGCCACATCAGATTAAAATGACACGTAAGCTAATTTCCTAACCAGGTTAGTGTTTATTTAACGAGGGGGTGTCATGACAAACAATGTGTTAAGTTGGGAGTGGTGTGAGACAAAGTCAAAGTTGAAAGTGCCAGCAGCCAAATGGCAATAATTGGGGATGTTTAAATCCATTAACCCTTTATTTTTAGATATTTTTCTAGTTATGAAATAGTTGTGAAAACTAGGAACTTGAAAAACCATAAAAAAATAATTAAATGTTGTAAAACTAGCCTAATAGCAAAGAATATAAGAGAACAATAGGGAGAAAGAGATTGATCTTATTGATTGGGATGTCTAAAGAAGATGTACAAGATGGTATATATAATATAGAAAACTTGTGGAACAAGCCTAGTCTATTTTAGGTGTTGATAACCATAATAATAATAAATATATTCATAACACTCCCCCTTGGTTATCAACATAATATGCTTGATGCTGCCTCGTTAAAAACCTTGCTAGGAAAACCCGGTGGGACAAAACCATAGCTAAGGGAAAAAGAGTGCAGCGTGTAATGCGTATTATCTCCCCCTGATACTTCTGGATCAGGTATGTTGCCTCATTAAAAACCTTACTAAGAAAACCCAATGGGACAAAACTTAGTCAAGGGAAAAAGAGTGCAACTTGAATAAGTCTCCCCCTCATTTTAACATGTATCCTTTAAGTGACGTGTATCCATCTTCCTTGAAAGTCGAACAAAGCTCTTGTAGCCAATGATTTGTCGCTCGATCCCTTAATGTGCAATCCTTTATGTTGAGCAATGTTGTATAATCTTCTAACGAGACTTTAGGTGCCTCCTTTCAAAAAATATCATATGTCCACGACTGTGTTTTGTTACATTCCTGCATCTACAAGACTAACCAAACTTGTTTTGATGGGTTAGTAAAATATAATCAAATATCGTTTATACCTGAAATATTTCTTTGAACTCATTCCAATGTCTCTTCGCTTGACAAAGGTTATATTATGACAATAAGCTCAAGTGAAAGATATTTTAACCATACATAACTAGCAAAACATTTTAGCGCATACATGCATTTAATGATGGTACTTCTAGAATGAGAATCTCTACTTTGGTAGGAGATGATAATAGGCATTTCTTATAACAACTGACTTAACAACCTTTAACATACTTTAAGGTTCAACTATGTCCATACTAAAATATACCAACATCATCTTCTAGATGTACTTGAGGGATTGATAAAATATAATTACATATATACTCGAATTGTTGTTCGAGTAATAATTAGATCGTGCCAAGGTCATTAAAAAAAAATTCTCCCTCTAAAAACTCGACAGTTTCTCTCGATGATGCCTACACATCATCACTGTAAATTGCGATTATAGTGAACTTTTAAAAGTAGAATGTTGATAAAACATGGCTAATTTAATTAAACTTATATCCCTCTTTATGCGAATATCTCGAGTTGTACAGCACTCGACTCGACTATTTTAGTCCATACATATTTTGTCAACTTCATATAGTATGTTCTTGAGGTGTTGACATCAATGCTTCTAGCATTATCAATCCATGAGGGAATTTGTTCCATCTTATCCAAATATGCACGTATTTTCACTCTTTAGAAGTTTTGCTACATAAAATTTGCCCATTTAACACATAGATATCTATATCATATGCAAAAATGTCATGAACACTTGCTTTTATCTCTGAAAACCATATTGTACCATGCGTGTACACTATTTATTGAGATATCACAATCACTGGGTACAAGTTTTCTATGTATGTTTCTTGATGCACAAGTATTACATCGTTAAGATGTTTCAATTAACCTTTTAAGCACTCAGTTGCTTTAGAAACTCATCAGGAGTTCCAATTATATCCAACATGTAAAGTAATCATAACCTGTTCAAATTCGAATATGTATAAATAATCACATTGTTCTCGAGAACTTACTTTACATGGCTTACATAATTTAATCCTTCAGGACTTTCATGTACACTTTCAATATCAAGTGATACATAACATTCATAAGACTCATATCAATTCTCTCTTTATATTACCAGACTAATAAAATATTGGAAAATCATTACATCCACCACTAGAGAATGTGTCTCATTATAATCAATCATGGGTTTTTGCGAAAATCCTTGTGCACCATATTTTCCTTATCTCATTTAATTTGATTTTCACATGATTCGCATAAAAGCCCCATTGATGTCCAACATACTTTACAAATTCAGTTGTATGAACTGTTGGTCCGAAAACTTTCCATTTCATTAGAGAATTTGAATCTGCCATACTTTGCGTCTTTCCATTTTGGCCAATCATTTATGTATTTTCATTCATAGGCAGATCTTAAATCTTGATCCTCATCATTTCATCATTTCAAGCGCTATATTATATACAAAAGTATGACGACGTCGATTTTGTTTCGATTCCATACATATCTTAGACATGATACAGCTTATCGAGATCTCTTTATTTTCAGGTACCTGAGGTTCTTCTTGAACCATCATGTCTGCTGTCTCTTCAAGAGATCTTATTACTATAACCTCGACTTGACCATCTTAATTACTTGCTCCAGTTTTCGAGGAATTTTATTATTGGAATCAACTAGTCTACCATGCTTTAGGCATGCAATAGACTCATTACAAAATATGTGGTTGTCCACTTGGGACACAAATATGACTGGAGCATAAGCAGTTGATTATGTGACTTACTTAGTCACTCTATTTAGGTCAGTGAACTTGTCTGGTAATTTGTTCTTTAATATTGGTAAATGAATTATCCTTTGAACTTCTGGTTCATCGTTTATACTATGAGGATCAAGATGACATGATAATTCATTCCAATTTTCACTTTCCAACTGCTTGTTATCTCCCCCTAATGTTGGGAACATTCAATCACTACAGTGAAAACCAATGAGCTGTAAGCAAATCTCTCCTCAATGGCTTTAAGTATTTAATCATAGATAATTATTTTTTTTTTACCCAACATATATTCTCAACCCTTTTAGAGGTCCCGGCATTGTGCTAATGGTGGATCAATATTATATATACCGCACAACCAAAATCTTAGAAATGACGTATTTGGTTCCTGACCAAAAACCAACTATAATGGGGGAAGTATGATGACATATTGGCTTGATGTGAATTAATGTTGTACATGTAAAATCACATGTACCCAAATACAAATATGAACTCTTGCTCTTATGATCATTGGCTTTGTAATCAATTGTGAACATTTAGTGATCGTCTCAACGAAACAATTCTTGTATAAACATAAGCTATATGAAGTTTAACATTTATTCCAATATCATTAATAACTTGGGAATTGAATTCACCTTTATTACCAAAATAAATATACCAATCTGGATTAATATGTTTGCTATCACATTAGCTAAGCCACAATCACACAAACTTCAGGTTGTGGATTTGATAACCATTTAGACGATGCATCGATTTAAAACACTAAATGGCATCAAGTTGGGATATGCATATCCTTTAATCACTTCCATAATATTTAGGGATTCTTACCCTACTTTGGTTGGTGAATCATTAATTTCCCATGAGAGCAAAGATGACAAGTTTAATTATTAGCAAGAATCTTTTGATTCTTCGTTAAGTTTCACAACATCATCGACTCGGTGTGGTCTAACCGGTCATGCCAACTAATTAAATAATTATGATCCATAAACTTCTGGTTTATGATCGTATATGTATTACTTACTCGTATGTAATACAAAACTTTAGATACGAGAAAATGTATTATAATTTTAAAGTTCAACCGATTATGTTAATAATCATGATCCATAACCTAGTGGCCTGTGATCATTTATGCTTTATACACACTTATGCTTACAAGATAGAATATACGAGATAATCATTTCAAACTATCATGTAATATCACTTTTATCATTTCCACACTTCATTCTCATATAATCACTCCCTTAGTATTTCCACTTAAGGTGGTTGATCTCATTATCATCATCATGATCATTATTCTAAATATGTACATGATCATCATCTTTACACTGATAAATGTATAGTCACATTCGCTTCATGGAATGGGGTAGAATCAAAACAAGCTTCATAGCTTTCTATTATTCACTCAGTCACATGCATATGAAATCATCTCATACTTCTCATACTCACAAAATGATATTGCTACTTTAGGAGCATATCTCAGCTGTGACTAATGGAAAAAATATTATGTATTTTTTCTTAGAAATAATCTTCCCTTTGCTTAACACCAATTGAGAAGTAGTTAAACACCCGAGTCATATAAGATTTATCGCTCTAACATCTTACCATCTTTTGTAATTTGATGATGAAATTTCGAGAGTATGACACTTTGGATGTCATATCAAAACATATATATACTCTTACGATAGTTACAGTGAAAGATAACTTTATGATTTTGATCTTTTCAATACTACCATGCATATAAATAAATGATAGCATACACAATAGATGATATACCATAAGGTCAAACCGAGATATATATATATTTACATGACTGAGCCATATATGATTTCCTGGTCTAAAATCATATAACATTCTATAAACTGATAATAAGATTTAGGGAGTATGGCAGTTTGAGTGTCATATCTAATCATATGTATACTCTTTCTTGAGAGTGATAACCAACCACAACTTTGGATTTAATTATTCTATTGAATACTATCTATACAAATATATAGCATACTAAATACAATTAATACATGAAAAGATAACGTTATAACATGCCACCATATAAAACAAGTTATAGTAAATCTTTAGGAAGTGAGATTTTTTCAACCCTTATATACAAATATTTGTTATGTGTTAACATACCATAATGTACGTAACCAGTCACAAGTATACCTTATATACAAATATTTGTTACTCTATGCTTAAACATAAACAAATATCTTTATCAACTTCCCAAAATATGATTATTTATTACTTTCAAATAAGTCTTTCTTTATAATAATAAAAATTTCGATCAAATTCCACATATAAAAGGATATCGAGCGGTATTTAGAAAAAAATATCTTTTGTCACACAAATATTTTATATAAATATATAAACATATATAACATCTTATACTTATACAAAGAGTCATGATGTATGATATGCGTGTTTGATATCAACTAAAAAATATACAATAGCAATTATGATAACATACATTTAAATCTTTTCCATTCATAAACTCTAATGATTATTTAAAAGTTCACAAACTTTAATAATTATTAATAAAGGGTATGACAAAATCCACAGATATCATGATAAATAAAAAGGATGGTAAATTCAATACATTTAGAACTAGTTTATAGAAATTCAAAGGTTTGTAACCTAGTTTCGTTGATATCACATTCAGTTATTTTATATTTTATAAACCCAAAAGAAACTTAATCTTGAATTATATGATGTAAACTGAGTCAATAGAAGAATGATCATATAAAAATTCTTTTGATAAAAATATTGATTCAAGAAAGAATTAAAGTATTCAACAATTCATTAACTTATTAACATATCTTATCTACTAACCAGTGAACGATATTTAAAAAAAAAAATTATGCTATTTCATTGTAAATATTTTATATGTACTCACTGATGTTTTCAAACAAAAAAAATAACATCATAATATAAGATTATTTTTAATAAATATAACAATATTCAAATTAGTAATTATCTACAATCTAATGGGATATTTCGAATCCCCTTTTTTTATAATATATAGTTAGAATCACTAATCAGAACCATGCCAAAATAATCTATTAAAACCATGCCAAAATAATCTATTAAATTTATGATGAAAGCATGACTACGGAAGTTAAGAAAGACATCTATATCTATAATAATAATAATATAATAATAACTTAATTAACAATATATTATTAATGTATAAAATTTTGGCTTGGTTATAAGACAGCTTCCTTACCTATTTAATTATTTTCTTTTTGTTTACAACTAATTGATATTGATACTACAGAACTAACACGCAAACCATCGAGCAAATCAAAACACTTTTTCTATTTAAAAAAAAATGTTTTTAACAGTTTTTCATGAAAAAACCTGACAATTAACGCACCATAGAAGATTGATTTCACGGCATATATAAGGGCACACATGAGTGATACGGTATATTACAGAAGAGGGTTAAAAATTGTTACCTGATTGGTGATGGCGCCTTAAAAGCTAGGGTTTTGATGGGAGCACTCTCGGGCTGATAACGTGTTGTAAAACTAGCCTAATAGCAAAGAATATAAGAGAACAATAGGGAGAAAGAGATTGATCTTATTGATTGGGATGTCTAAAGAAGATGTACAAGATGGTATATATAATATAGAAAACTTGTGGAACAAGCCTAGTCTATTTTAGGTGTTGATAACCATAATAATAATAAATATATTCCTAACATTAAAGTAGTTTTAAACGAGTGTAACATATCATAGGAACTTGAAAAACCAAAAAAAAAAATAATTAAAATAGTTTTAAACGAGTGTAACATAACATGTGGGCTCCCATATCAATAATAACAATAACATAGTGCTTTCCTAAAATAGACTTTCTAACTATTTTTTTTTTTATTTTCTAGATACTTTAAATATTTAAATAAGATACACATTGTAAAAGAAAAAAAAATACACATTGTAAAAGGAAAAAGACAAGTGAGTAGGTATTTTAAAGATTTAATTACATGGATTGTTCATTTGGTATGTATAGATTACAATTTCATCCCTTGTTTTAGGAATTTACATATTTGGTAGAAGTGCTTGTTTGATTGTAATACTTTTTGTTCCTTAGCACTAACTGACTTTAGACTTTCTGTTATTTTTTTTTGAGAAAATTACCAATTTAGCCAAGAATAAAGTCAATTTACCAATTTAGCCAAGTCATGCGTCTTTGGAAGGACCGTCCCTAATCCTATGCCTCTTTTTGTTCCTTTTTTGCGTCTGCCACTCTCCAATCGACACGTGTAGCAATGATCAGCTTTTTAATGCGTCCGTACAAGACCCGTCGGATGAGTCCGTAACGCAACAAAAAGTCAGCTTTTCAGACGCATCACATGAGTCGGCGACGCATCCTTTGCGTTTCTGTCAGACCCTTTGTAAGAGAGAAGTCCACGTGTCAATTTGTAGTTGGTAGACGCATGAGGAGGAATGGGAGGCCTGACAAGGACGCATGACAAGGCTACACGTGTCGATTGGTGAGTGGCAGACGCAAAAAAGGAACAAAAAGAGGCATAGGATTAGAGACTGTCCTTCCAAGGACTCATGACAAGGCTATTTTGGTAAGTTGACAAATGTCTTGGCTATTTTGGTAAAATTCTCTTTTTTTTTTTTTTCAATTTACCAATAAACGCTTGTGCCAAAATAACAGAGAAAAATAAAAAGACCTAAATATCTCCATCTTATTCATAGTCCGTACCAGGGGCGTATCCACACTTTGAGTAAGGGGGACACCCACCCCCATGTAAAAAAAAATAGTGTCAGTTTTAGTCAAAAGTCATTATCCGCCCCTTTAAAGTTTGGTTAAGTGCCCCGGATTGTCTTACATGAAAAAAAAGAAAATCTTTGGTGTGGTGTAGCCAAAGGGAGAACAAGGGACGACGGGGATTTAAAATGAGAAGGGGGATGAAAAAGGGAAAGATTTTTATTTACTAAACAAATCATATTGGTATAACGTGTAAGTTCTAATAAGACCGATCAACCCTAAGAACATTTTTTTCTTTCATATTTGTTTAAGAAGAAGGAAGCAAGATTTGGAAGGGGATTGATTTGTGATAAATCAACCCAAAAACAAACCGTTGATGCTAACGGTTTGTTTTTGGGGTTGATTTATTATAATAACTAGTATTAAGCCCTTACGTTGCAGCGATTGTCATAAAATTGTGTTAAGTAGTAGCAATACTATACCATTGTCAGCGACCACCAACACCGGAAAGCTCGTAAAAAAAAAACGGGAAAAAATAACGCCGAGCGAAAAGCAGACGTAAAATCTTTGAATCACGCACGCTCGTTGCTGAGAAATTAAACCGAAACGTAAAACATAGAAAAAAATAACTAAGTCCATCCTGGACCCGCGTGTTGGACGAACTTGTCAAACACATAAAAATAAATGTGACTCGACGGGACCGTCAAACGGGAAAAAATATAAGAAAAAATGTTGAACTCTACACGCACGTTGCGGTGCGTTAACTCACAAAATTTAGAACGAAACGAAAAACTTGGGAAAGATCAAAAGTATGATGGACCAAAATTGAAAATAAAAAAGAGTTGGGATTAAATTGCAAAAGATGAAAAACTTTGGGTTAAAGGTAAAAAACAAAGGGTCTAAATTACAAAATTGAAGTTATTTATTAATTTTAGATAAAGATAAGAATAAAAATAAGTGATATCTATATATTGGTTATTAATTAATATGGGTTGAGTTATAATACAAAGTTTTTAAAAATAAGAAGGGTAAGAAGCCACCAGAGAGTGACAAGTGTCATAGGAGGAATTAATTAGAAAGGGTAATTTTGTTTACAAGAGGAAAGAGAATATGCACATGCAAGTCACATGTTATTTCCCCCCCAATTTTTAAACGTCCGTAACTTTTTTATACATCATTTGTTTTTTTAAAAAATTATACCATAAAATCGAGCGTTTTTTTATCTTTAATATGAGTACCATATTGTTATATTTTTCAAAAAAAATTCAAAAACCCAGTTGCATATTACACAATGGACATGATGTAAAACACAATGTAACGTAGATCAAAAACACAATCAATAACAACAGATAAAGACACAATGGACAACATACTAAAACACAATGAGCATAACGTATAACACAATGGCGATAACATATAACACAATAAGTATCAGACTAAATAAAAACACACTTGATGACAACAGATAAAAGACACAATTAATGACAGCAGATAAAAGACACAATGGAGAGCAGATGAAGACACAATGAAAAACAAACTAAAAACACAATACACAACAAACTAAAACACAATGAACAAAGATAATGAAAAAAATTGAACAAATTATTAAAACACAATGGACAACATATTAAAACACAATGAATAACATATTAAACACAATGACCTGAACTAATAACACAATTTATAGAAAACCCAGATATAACACCATCTTCATTGTGTCATATATTGTGTTATAGGTTCTTATAAAAACACAATGGATAGAACCCAAATTAACATTGTGTTATAGGTTTTGATAATAACACAATGTATAGAAACTCTACTGACCAAAACCCAGTTGAAAGACACAATGACCTGAACCTTTAACACAATGCAATAAAAAAAACCCAGTAAAAATGAAATTTTTTATTTTATTTTTATATGATAATATGGTACTCATATTAAAGATAAAAAAACACTCGTTATTATGGTGAATTTAAAAAAAAAAAATGTCGTATGAAAAAGTTATGGACGTTTTAAATCGATGGGGGAATTGGCATGTGTCTTGCATGTGGAGAGAGAAAATCCATAAATATAGGATTCCCTTTATGCCCTTCTATTATCTTCTTTTCCCTACAATTAATCTCAACCCTCCAAATCTAAGATCAATGGACTAGAATCCTTCTTACCCTTCTTATTTATTTTATCCTTTGTATTTGATCCTAACCCTAATTAATATTAATAGAAATTTATTAAACGAATATAAATAAAATTTATGAGGTTGAAGGAACCCTGTGTAA
This sequence comes from Helianthus tuberosus, assembly GCA_030545235.1. Taxonomy (NCBI): domain Eukaryota; kingdom Viridiplantae; phylum Streptophyta; class Magnoliopsida; order Asterales; family Asteraceae; genus Helianthus; species Helianthus tuberosus. The sequence continues at coordinate 160,213,891 of CM060444.1, forward strand.
TACACGGGTTTAATAAATGTAAATTTATATACCAAATAATAAAAAAAATATCTTTAAAAAACCCGTTTATTACACGGGTTGATTAAATGTAATTTTATATACCAAATAACAAAACAATATATTTTTAAAAATCTCGTTTATTACATGGGTTGAATAAATGTAATTTTATATATTAAATAATAAAAAAAGTTATATCTTTAAGAACCCCGTGTATTGTATGGGTTAATTAAATTTAATTTTATATATTAAATAATGAAAAAGTTAAATTTTTAGGAACCTCATGTATTATATGGGTTGAACACATGTAATTTTATATACCAATCAATAAAAAGTTTATCTTGTTATATGTTTATAAACCCTGTGTATTATAAAACTTTTGGACAAAACTGACAGAATCGCCCAAACCATAGGGACTAAAATGACATTTAACTCTTTACATTATATTAATTTATATTTAGTGTGCGTTTGTTAATTTTAAGATAAATAATTTTGAAATCTAATAAATATTTCAAAAACTATATTATCTCCTATACGAATTGCTTAAATTTATATTAAATTTTATTTTATAATTATTTTTTAATTAATATTAATTATAATTAAGTAGGAGATAGAGATGATAAAACTAAAAATAGATGACTCCAATAAATGACATGTGGTCCTTCATTGGTTTTATTATATAAGTATAGAATAGATATATATGATTTATGATAGTTTAGTTAGTTGAAAGTGATCACTAATCAACGGTAAGATTAATGAAACAAAGTTTTGTGGGGAAATGATATAGAAAGAGAACCATACAATTTTTTTTATAACAATAATTAATATACGAGTAAACTGCCATTTTGGTCCCTGTGGTTTGGGCACTTTTGCCATTTTAGTCCAAATCTCAAACTTTTAAAATCTGGGTCCCTGTAGTTTCACTTTTATTGCCATTTTAGTCCAATATTAAGAGTAAACTGTCATTTTGGTCTCTGTGGTTTAACTTTTATTGTCATTTTTGTCCAAATCTCAAACTTTTTGGAACAGTAAAAAAAAAGGAAGATTTTGAATTTTGGATTAAAATGGCAATAAAGATGAAACCACAGGGACCCAGATTTAAAAAGTTTGAGAATTAGACTAAAATGACAAAAATGCCCAAACCACAGGGACCAAAATGGCAGTTTACTCTTAATATACTTTAAAGTTTTCAAATGTTTCAAGATTAACAATTCGTAAAAACATCACAAGAATTGAGAATTGATTTTGTTGACCACATTGACACAATTCATTTTTAATGAAGATTTCTTCAAATAAAGTGTCGATCCAATCGCTTGTCAGTTGAATCCTTTATCCTAATATCGAATAAATAATTCAAAACCCAACACCAATGTTAGATAAAATTTGAATGGAAGATTTAAAAATTTGAATGGATTAAATTATCTTTAAATCATTAGTCAAATATTCAAATATTGAACAAAAGATATTATCACACTTAAATAATATTTATAAAAACTCAAATTTTGATAGCCTCGTTGATTGACACGTGTCCTCAAAAATGTTTCTTTTATTATAGAGTAAATTGCTAAAATCATCCCTGACGTTTATTCACATTTGCTAGATCCATCCAAAAAAAGTTTTTTTCTCATAGGAACCATTGAGGTTTCAAAAAAGTTGCTAAATCCGTCCAAAATGACTAATACTCTAAGTTGATATAGGGGTAATTTAGTCATTCTTTTAATTTATTTAATTTACCATTTTTTTAACAGGTTATTACATCCGAATGGGTCGGTTTGGCTTGTATTTTAACAAGAAAAATAAGGTAAAAAGAGAACAAGTCAGATCGGCTGTTTTCAGATTTCCGGCTGTGGTCTTTACGTACATTGAACGCAGCCGTTGCCCCAGTAGGCGGCTGGTAGCTGTTGCTTTACTACCCTTCTTATGTTCACTGCGTACGCAAATTTCACCTCCTCGTCTCTTGGAATTTTGGATGCTTCAATCCTGTCAAAATGAAAGTAAATTATAAGTATTATATACTAAATATGATTATAAACATCATTAGATCACAAATAAACAGTGTCTTTTTTTGACATATTCTGATTTTAATATTTTAGGGACTTCCGTTAGATCAATTGAAGTATTTAACCACTAGTTAAATTTCAACCACTATTCTCACAACCGGAGTAGCCTTTCGGATTGGAACCATCCACACAACTGGTCTGGTTGACTGCTTTCATATCAGCTGACCTCATATATGGCTGTAACTTCTTGCTGCAGTGAAACCCATAACAATTTGTGCAGAATTACATAAACAAACATAACAATTTGTGCAGAATTACGGCTAGAAACTCTATACCATAATAATTGAACAAAAACTGCATCAACAAACATAATAATTCTTCAAAGGATTAAACAAAGTACAGAAACAATAATTCTAAAAACAGCCGATCTGACTTGTTCTCTTTTTACCTTATTTTTCTTGTTAAAATACAAGCCAAACTGACCCATTCGGATGTAATAACCTGTTAAAAATGGGTAAATTAAATAAATTAAAAGAATGACTAAATTATCCCTCTATCAACTTAGAGTATTAGTCATTTTGGATGTATTTAGCAATTTTTTTGAAACCTTAGTGGTTCATATGAGAAAAAAACCTTTTTTGGATGGATCTAGCAAATGTGAATAAACGTCAGGGACGATTTTAGCAATTTACTCTTTATTATATGTATAGATTAGATAAAAAAAACAAGAATAATATCAATATCTTCAAGAGAGGAGGTGGTGGGGTGTTTCAACGAAGAAATAGAAAAGGTAGGAGGTTGTTTTATTTAAAAATGATAAGATTTTTAAGATCCATCCATGATAGACATATATAGACATATCATATGGGGGTTAGTATCTATAGAAAACCCACTTTAATTTAGAAAACCCGGGAAACTCTAACCTCCCGATGTTTTTTTTAAAAAAAAAAATATACACATGTTATATACATGTTTTTAAGGTATTTGGGCCAAAAAAATCAAAAAAGCGCCGAGTAGATATTTAAAAAAAAAATAAACAAGTTTTGGTGTAACACGTGTTACATTCATCTGACATATTTGTAACACGTGTTACACCAAAACTTGTATATTTTTTTTAAAAATATCTACTCGGCGCTTTTTTGATTTTTTTGGCCCAAATACCTTAAAAACATGTATATAACATGTGTATATTTTTTTTTTAAAAAAAAAACATCGGGAGGTTAGAGTTTCCCGGGTTTTCTAAATTAAAGTGGGTTTTCTATTTATCTTTAGCCTATCATATGGGACTATTAGACTCATAAATAAACATTAAGTATTTACTGACAAAGAGAATAGGCAATTAAAGGGAGAGAAATACAAATATTGCTTTTTAAAAAAATCACTATCATGTTTTAAAAACGCTAATTTACTAAAACTTATTTCATGTAAACCATTACAAAAAGTTATGTAAGGTTTCCTAAACTAAATAGTGTTGTTCTCCGACCTCTGTTAAGTATTTGTTTAGCGTTTTGCTAGTTTTTTAACGTATCATCGTTGTTCTAATAAACTTATATACGGTTTTATAACTACATAATCTATTTTTTTTGTTACATTTAGTCATACTACGTGAAAATGTTTGTGACATTTTTTACTTAAAATTAGTTTATGTTAAACGGGCACTGTTTTTCTATGTATTACTTTATTGACTTCGCATGTAAGGGCATAGCTTTGTGGGGGCGGGAGGGGGCGGCCGACCCCTCGAACTTTTCGCTGAGTACTAGAGAGCATGTTGAAAATAATTCAATCAAACAGTTAATTAATATAACTTTATTAATTACCGAGTTATCAGCCAAACCAGTTTGTTCCAACTTGAGCAAACTGATTAAAGAAAGGTAGAAGGAGACTGTCCCGTTGTCGGACGAATTTAAAGAACATGCAAAATTAAAACCAACCTGGCGATTGAGATCGAAGATCCTTAAACGAGAAACTTGAACTGCACGGATGACTCCTGTCCTTAAAGGATTTTACGCGCTCGTATTGCTGTGAGCTGCAGCGTAAACTCCCAGGATTTAATGCAGAACTGATCTGGTATTCCAACAGCAATGGAAACCAGAAAACGCAGAAGCTGGAACGAAAACAGAATCACACAATAGAGAGAGAGCTGCGAATTTGATGTGTAGAATAGGTTTCAGGAAGCTTTTATTTATAGGTTTAGTTATACCAGAGAATGAGAAAATTAGGGAGTGAGATAACAATCCATAACCAATTCGAATTACTTATCTCGTACGAATTCGGTTACTAGATAATTATCCTTATACGAATTCGATTTACTATGGGATAACCCCCACTGTTTTCGAATCCATCCCTATCTCCTTCTTATCTCATTGTTTTCGAATCCATCCCTATCTCCTTCTTATCTCATCTCATTCGGTTTACAGATCTGACCCACCTGAAACCGAACCTTAGCTAAAAATAAAAGCTCCTCAGCTCCTAGCGACGATGCGTACGTGCGAAGTGGGCCTCAAACGCGCCTATTCGCGCCTCAAACGCGACCATACGCGAGCTCGCGGCTCGGCTCGGCTCGGCTCGGCGCGCGTGTGGGCTTCACCCACTTCTCAACCCATTTAACACTATGGAGGCCCATAAGGAGCAATCCCTTATAAACCACTCATACTTCACTCACTCCACCGATGTGGGATGGAGGAAACATACCAACTTGTATGTTTACCTCTTTAATATTTCCAACAATCCCCCACCAAGTTGGAATGTTTCCTTTCACTTAGACTAATGATGTCACTAGGTGTCACGAAGATTAAACCCAGTTTATGTTGATAAACAAGAAGAGACAGATTAGATGGTGTCCTATGGAATTAAACCATTAACCTGATAGCCCCCTTCGGTTTACCCCCACACATCACCAGCTGACTTTGCGTTCTCACTGAGCGCGAATATGGCCGTGCGCTATAAATCCTTTTCATGACCCTTTAGAAGATAAACCACTAATCTTCACTCGAGGCGGCACCACCCCTAGATCATATAGGCAAAGTTTTACATCATCCACGTTGCTTGGATGCCTCCAAAACTTTGTTAAGAGCATAAGCTCACCCTTGTTCTCGGCAACGACGTACTATCATACCTCACATGGATCTATCAAATTTGATAGTACCTTCTATCGTTAAGTGACTTCGTTTTTACCCATTAAACTTGAGAAATAGGAGCACTAAGTTCAAGTTGGGTTTCCATCACTAACGATTCTATTGTGGTTTTAGACCCATGTCTCTCGCGGTATTCACAACCAAATCTCTCGTCAGAGGTTTAGTAAACGGATCTGCCAAGTTCTTACTTGTCTTGACATAGACAACCTTGATAGTACCACTTTCAAGCAGTTGTCTCACATAATTGTGCCGAAGATGTAACACCCCAAAAACCCGAATGTTTATATTCGTTAAATGTTCTAATATGGTACATCAAGAAATAAATAATTAGGTTATTTTACCTAGTTAAAGTTATGGCCAAAACTATTAAATAACGAAATTTGTGCCAAATATGTTAAGTGGTAAAACATGAGGGGCTAGATGGTAAAGAATGTAAGTGGAGGTGTTAAAAGAAAGTAATAACACACACAAACACACAATCTTGTGTGTTCTAGATCGATCAGTAGCTCCCAAAGGAGCCAAACCCTAGCTCAACCTTAAATGATCAAATTAAAGGGTAAATCGAAGCTTAAATTCATGGATAAACATGGATTAATGATCACCATCACAAGAGGATCATAAGGTATGTCTTAAATTCTAGATTGGTGATCTTCCACGAAGTGGGTTATGTTCTAATCCGTGAATTGGTATGAAATTGATGATGTATAAGGGTTAGAATCATCATATAGAACATAGGTTATGTATGGTTTGTGTTAATTTGATGTTTAAGGGTGAAACCCATTAGTCATAATAAGAATGATGATTTGAATCATCATCTATGTTTAATTCTTGTTGAATGTTGATGTATTTTCATTTGCATGATGGATTTTGTTAGAGGAATTGAAAGAAATGTGATAGTAGTATGTTTGATGATTATGCATGTATGATTCGTGTTGATTAGAAGGAAGAAATTGATGAATTATGTATGAATTTAGAAGATTGTGCATGAATTAGTTGTACGTTATGCTTAGAAGGTAGTACGCACACCACGTGTATGATAAAATGGATATAGTGTCGTCCGTATAGCCTATCATGATGATACGGGTATAAAATGATAAGTCAAAAGTTAAATAAGATGAATTGTTGACTTTCTGAAAGTCAACTACGAACAAGAAGCATGATTTAACTCATTGTCGTAAAGATATGGTTATAGGAAGTCGTATGGTACATGTTATAACGATACGTTTTAAATGGAATGATATGATGAATTACATGAGCTTGTAAGAATGTGAAATTGGTCACATGTGCTATGCTTGTTGGAATTGACTAATTAAAGTCAAATGTAAAAGATGTGATTGTTATGATCGTTAACATGTGCAATGAGTATGCTAACAAGAATGTAATTGTGATGATATGAAAGTATAGGAATCATGTCGAGACGGACTCAAGCGCGAAAGGCTAACGGGTCAAGAAGAGGCGTGGAAACGGATGTGAACGCGGATGCATGAGGTAAGTGATCTCCGTAATCACTTCTTATTTGTTTACGTAAAGATATGTGTTAGTTAATTAAGGTATGATAATTGAGAACTAATAAGGATGGATGGTATGAAATCGATGATTTTCGTTAAGTAGATATAACGGGTCAAAGATGGGGTTTGTCGTTATATCGGAGTGAAGAGTAGTAAAGGGTTACGGTATGATAACCGGATAACGTGTATGATTGCACATAAGTGCGCTAGTTAGTAAACGGAGGTACGGATAAGTAGTCGAAGGACTTAGTTGTGAGTTATGACTAACGGGTAAACAAGTCCATGAATGAAACTTGGTTTAACAAGGTTGGTTTTAGTATAATCGAATAAAATGAATGAAATAACGCATAACGGGGATCGGGTGTGTAAATCCCAAGTACGAAACTCCGGACAATGTAAAAGTATCATGGTAGTAATGTCCATGCAAGTTTTGGGCTAAAACAAATGAGTTGTGTGATGAAAACAAGAATGGGTAAAATTGTCCGAAAATGAAAATATAGGCGTAAATGCATAAGTTAGGAATTTCCTTAATCCGGATGTGAGATTCTAAGTTCATATGATAGAATGTGAATTTACAAGCATGTAGGAAGAAACGGGAGGTTAAACGGGTAAACGGTTTAAAAGTTATGAGCGTTTTAGTGCGAACGAACGACGAAACGGATCTGCAGAAAAGTGATGTTTATAGAGGGCGTCGCCGACGGGTCCCCACCCCGTCGCCGACGGGCTGCCAAAAGTCCAAAAACGGGCGACGGCCTAACTGGCTGGTTACGGGTGAAATCAGGCGACGGGCATTTTAAGAGGCCGTCGCCGACGGTCATGGAACCCGTCGGCGACGGGTTGTCTTTTTCCTCTTCTCCGTTTCTTTGTTTTGCACTTCCGAATGATCCGTAACGCGTCCCAGTACATAGTTTTTCAACCCAATGATTCGTAAAGCTCCCGAAAAGCCCTTTTAACACATGTAGTTAGGTACATATGTATGATGTGTATCTCTATACACGTTAGAAGAAGCGTACGAAAGTATGCATGCACCGTTGTGGCATGTGATAAGCATTTATGTATGTATGTATGTAAGTATGAATGTAGGTATATACGTATGTATGCCTTATGAGTGTAAATGTATGTATGTATGTAGTTAGAACGTATATGTACGCAAGTGAGTATGTACGAAGGTATGCATGTATGTAAAGATGTAGGAAAGGTATGTACGCATGTAGATATGTACGTATGTATGTATAAAGACATGTATGAGTGTATGCACGTATGTAAAGCTGTAGGAAAGGTATGAACGTATGTAGATGTGTATGTATGTTTCTATGTAAGTACGTATGTATGCATGATTTAGACACATAGAAAGTTAACGTTATTAGTGGTGTACCTTGAGAATGGAAAGTATGTATGTATGTGAGTAGCCATGTATGTAGGTATGTATGTATATAGGTATGTATGCGAGCCGGTAGGTATGTATATAGTTATGTATGTATGTAAGTAAGTATGTGAAGACGTAATCATGTAGGTATGTAAATAGATGCGTAGGTATGCAAGTAAAGGTATGTATGTATGTACGTAGTTATGTATGTATTGTATAAGCGGTTTCAATACATTTATGTATTGACGATTATTCACAATGTGCCTCGAGAATAAAATGTAATGCAGGTACATTATTGAAGTTTCGTCAAAGATCAGACACCCAGATGGAATGCTTGAAACTAGAAAGTTAACAGGATGCGAAGTATATGTGGATCGAACATAGCAAGGCTACATTGTTATGAATCTTCTTTGTACATAAGTTTGCTAATGATGTGTATGTTTATGGTGGGTGCAGGTTGTATGAATCACGGATTTTCCTCAAAAGGAGTAGCGATCGAAGATCGAGTCACAACATAGATTGTACGGGAATGTACTAAATACGTAATTTAGTGTTGATAAGTTATGTTTTTTTTATATTATAAAAATGAATTTTAAGAATGTCAAGACGTACATAATGAAAGAAATTTTATGGTACGAATTTCCGCTGCGACTTCTGTCAAATACGAATTAGGGTCTAACAAGTTGGTATCAGAGCCCTGGTTTGAGTGAATCAAGTGCGAGAAGATAAATGCTTGAACTCAAACCTGTGTGCTCTTGTGATAAGGAACCCGTACAATCCATGACTCGATCAAGATCTAAAGGTAAGCTTAAAGGTTGAAGAGAATGATCCGTGGATGCAGAATAGGATGAATGCTAAGGCAGGCAAAGATGCAAATATGCAAATTAACCCCAGGTACACGCTACTAATATATATGAGTACCGATGTTAAAAGAAAAAGGAAGAGATCTCCTTGGGAGGGTAATTAAGCAAGCGAAAGAAAATTATGAATGAAATATAATAGTGACATGGCAATGAAGTTTTGAAAATGATACACGTGCCGAAACTGAATTCCTCGGACATAAGGTGTCGATTACACGAAGACACGAAACTAGTATGTGGATTGTGTACCTGGCCAGTACACAAGAAACATATGACGTTCGTGAGACCATGATAATTGATACATGTATGTCCATTAGAATTAAGTAGTAGGTGGACGTGAGGGTGAAGAGAAATGTAAGACTCTCAGGAATGAAAGCATGAATGATATGTTAGAATCCGCGAGACGGATTCGAAACATGAAAGAAGTTAAAGTATGAATGGAATGTTTGAATCCGCGAGACGGATTCAAGGAATGAAAGATATGAATGATGCAAATCCCTTGCGGATTTGGTTATGATAGCGAAGGCTGTAATAAGCTATGCAAGTCGACCAGTTCAAGTTGAACAAGTCGAGTAAGGATAAGGTACCATCCGTTTAGAACGAGTGGTCGTGAATGCAACAACGAATGTATGAAGTTCAATCCGTTATACGGATAGAACGAAAGATTTATGTTGAAAGCAATTAACCCGATGTTACCGGGTCGTAAGCGGTATGCTTGAATCTCATTATGAGAGTATATGCTATTACTCAATTAATTGGGTAATCGAATGCGTGAAAGAAATGAAAGTATATAAGCGAATGGAAAGCTTGATTTCTAATAGTTGACATAGGAATGAAAACTATGTCATTAAGAAGTGAATCTTAAAGGTTATGAGTAAAATATACGAGTATTATTTAAACTCTCGTATGATGAATGTGCATGATACGTATACTTATGTAGATTAAGTAAGGCACGAAATGAGAGGTATAGTAATGTAGAACGAATGAGGCAAGTTGAAGGTAGCGTAAGGATATGCATGGTACAAAATGATTATAGAAAAGTAGAATTATGCTAACTATGGAGTTAAGCATGTAGGTATAACTATGAAGTAGTATTTTGTTGTGATAACAAAACAAGATTTGAATGTTATAGAATGTGTGTATGAAATGTAATCTTAAAAGACAAGATGAAAGTATTAGGTCCGTTATAAACAAATTCCACGAATGAACGTATTATCACAAGCTTGAAGAAGTATGTATATTGACCTATTATAAACGGGTCAAGGGAAATGAGAATGTTACGTGGAAGTATGGCATGGAAAGTATAGATTTGTTAAGAAGAAGTCAATTGTATAAATGCTTATGAATTGAGATAGGATGATTGCTTATAATTACGATGTGACTATGAAGTCAAACCTAGATGTGTGTGGGCAAGAGGAAAGGAGAAAGGTTTCGGGGACGAAACCTTATTTAAGGGGGGTAGACTTGTAACACCCCAAAAACCCGAATGTTTATATTCGTTAAATGTTCTAATATGGTACATCAAGAAATAAATAATTAGGTTATTTTACCTAGTTAAAGTTATGGCCAAAACTATTAAATAACGAAATTTGTGCCAAATATGTTAAGTGGTAAAACATGAGGGGCTAGATGGTAAAGAATGTAAGTGGAGGTGTTAAAAGAAAGTAATAACACACACAAACACACAATCTTGTGTGTTCTAGATCGATCAGTAGCTCCCAAAGGAGCCAAACCCTAGCTCAACCTTAAATGATCAAATTAAAGGGTAAATCGAAGCTTAAATTCATGGATAAACATGGATTAATGATCACCATCACAAGAGGATCATAAGGTATGTCTTAAATTCTAGATTGGTGATCTTCCACGAAGTGGGTTATGTTCTAATCCGTGAATTGGTATGAAATTGATGATGTATAAGGGTTAGAATCATCATATAGAACATAGGTTATGTATGGTTTGTGTTAATTTGATGTTTAAGGGTGAAACCCATTAGTCATAATAAGAATGATGATTTGAATCATCATCTATGTTTAATTCTTGTTGAATGTTGATGTATTTTCATTTGCATGATGGATTTTGTTAGAGGAATTGAAAGAAATGTGATAGTAGTATGTTTGATGATTATGCATGTATGATTCGTGTTGATTAGAAGGAAGAAATTGATGAATTATGTATGAATTTAGAAGATTGTGCATGAATTAGTTGTACGTTATGCTTAGAAGGTAGTACGCACACCACGTGTATGATAAAATGGATATAGTGTCGTCCGTATAGCCTATCATGATGATACGGGTATAAAATGATAAGTCGAAAGTTAAATAAGATGAATTGTTGACTTTCTGAAAGTCAACTACGAACAAGAAGCATGATTTAACTCATTGTCGTAAAGATATGGTTATAGGAAGTCGTATGGTACATGTTATAACGATACGTTTTAAATGGAATGATATGATGAATTACATGAGCTTGTAAGAATGTGAAATTGGTCACATGTGCTATGCTTGTTGGAATTGACTAATTAAAGTCAAATGTAAAAGATGTGATTGTTATGATCGTTAACATGTGCAATGAGTATGCTAACAAGAATGTAATTGTGATGATATGAAAGTATAGGAATCATGTCGAGACGGACTCAAGCGCGAAAGGCTAACGGGTCAAGAAGAGGCGTGGAAACGGATGTGAACGCGGATGCATGAGGTAAGTGATCTCCGTAATCACTTCTTATTTGTTTACGTAAAGATATGTGTTAGTTAATTAAGGTATGATAATTGAGAACTAATAAGGATGGATGGTATGAAATCGATGATTTTCGTTAAGTAGATATAACGGGTCAAAGATGGGGTTTGTCGTTATATCGGAGTGAAGAGTAGTAAAGGGTTACGGTATGATAACCGGATAACGTGTATGATTGCACATAAGTGCGCTAGTTAGTAAACGGAGGTACGGATAAGTAGTCGAAGGACTTAGTTGTGAGTTATGACTAACGGGTAAACAAGTCCATGAATGAAACTTGGTTTAACAAGGTTGGTTTTAGTATAATCGAATAAAATGAATGAAATAACGCATAACGGGGATCGGGTGTGTAAATCCCAAGTACGAAACTCCGGACAATGTAAAAGTATCATGGTAGTAATGTCCATGCAAGTTTTGGGCTAAAACAAATGAGTTGTGTGATGAAAACAAGAATGGGTAAAATTGTCCGAAAATGAAAATATAGGCGTAAATGCATAAGTTAGGAATTTCCTTAATCCGGATGTGAGATTCTAAGTTCATATGATAGAATGTGAATTTACAAGCATGTAGGAAGAAACGGGAGGTTAAACGGGTAAACGGTTTAAAAGTTATGAGCGTTTTAGTGCGAACGAACGACGAAACGGATCTGCAGAAAAGTGATGTTTATAGAGGGCGTCGCCGACGGGTCCCCACCCCGTCGCCGACGGGCTGCCAAAAGTCCAAAAACGGGCGACGGCCTAACTGGCTGGTTACGGGTGAAATCAGGCGACGGGCATTTTACGAGGCCGTCGCCGACGGTCATGGAACCCGTCGGCGACGGGTTGTCTTTTTCCTCTTCTCCGTTTCTTTGTTTTGCACTTCCGAATGATCCGTAACGCGTCCCAGGTACATAGTTTTTCAACCCAATGATTCGTAAAGCTCCCGAAAAGCCCTTTTAACACATGTAGTTAGGTACATATGTATGATGTGTATCTCTATACACGTTAGAAGAAGCGTACGAAAGTATGCATGCACCGTTGTGGCATGTGATAAGCATTTATGTATGTATGTATGTAAGTATGAATGTAGGTATATACGTATGTATGCCTTATGAGTGTAAATGTATGTATGTATGTAGTTAGAACGTATATGTACGCAAGTGAGTATGTACGAAGGTATGCATGTATGTAAAGATGTAGGAAAGGTATGTACGCATGTAGATATGTACGTATGTATGTATAAAGACATGTATGAGTGTATGCACGTATGTAAAGCTGTAGGAAAGGTATGAACGTATGTAGATGTGTATGTATGTTTCTATGTAAGTACGTATGTATGCATGATTTAGACACATAGAAAGTTAACGTTATTAGTGGTGTACCTTGAGAATGGAAAGTATGTATGTATGTGAGTAGCCATGTATGTAGGTATGTATGTATATAGGTATGTATGCGAGCCGGTAGGTATGTATATAGTTATGTATGTATGTAAGTAAGTATGTGAAGACGTAATCATGTAGGTATGTAAATAGATGCGTAGGTATGCAAGTAAAGGTATGTATGTATGTACGTAGTTATGTATGTATTGTATAAGCGGTTTCAATACATTTATGTATTGACGATTATTCACAATGTGCCTCGAGAATAAAATGTAATGCAGGTACATTATTGAAGTTTCGTCAAAGATCAGACACCCAGATGGAATGCTTGAAACTAGAAAGTTAACAGGATGCGAAGTATATGTGGATCGAACATAGCAAGGCTACATTGTTATGAATCTTCTTTGTACATAAGTTTGCTAATGATGTGTATGTTTATGGTGGGTGCAGGTTGTATGAATCACGGATTTTCCTCAAAAGGAGTAGCGATCGAAGATCGAGTCACAACATAGATTGTACGGGAATGTACTAAATACGTAATTTAGTGTTGATAAGTTATGTTTTTTTTATATTATAAAAATGAATTTTAAGAATGTCAAGACGTACATAATGAAAGAAATTTTATGGTACGAATTTCCGCTGCGACTTCTGTCAAATACGAATTAGGGTCTAACAAGTTGGTATCAGAGCCCTGGTTTGAGTGAATCAAGTGCGAGAAGATAAATGCTTGAACTCAAACCTGTGTGCTCTTGTGATAAGGAACCCGTACAATCCATGACTCGATCAAGATCTAAAGGTAAGCTTAAAGGTTGAAGAGAATGATCCGTGGATGCAGAATAGGATGAATGCTAAGGCAGGCAAAGATGCAAATATGCAAATTAACCCCAGGTACACGCTACTAATATATATGAGTACCGATGTTAAAAGAAAAAGGAAGAGATCTCCTTGGGAGGGTAATTAAGCAAGCGAAAGAAAATTATGAATGAAATATAATAGTGACATGGCAATGAAGTTTTGAAAATGATACACGTGCCGAAACTGAATTCCTCGGACATAAGGTGTCGATTACACGAAGACACGAAACTAGTATGTGGATTGTGTACCTGGCCAGTACACAAGAAACATATGACGTTCGTGAGACCATGATAATTGATACATGTATGTCCATTAGAATTAAGTAGTAGGTGGACGTGAGGGTGAAGAGAAATGTAAGACTCTCAGGAATGAAAGCATGAATGATATGTTAGAATCCGCGAGACGGATTCGAAACATGAAAGAAGTTAAAGTATGAATGGAATGTTTGAATCCGCGAGACGGATTCAAGGAATGAAAGATATGAATGATGCAAATCCCTTGCGGATTTGGTTATGATAGCGAAGGCTGTAATAAGCTATGCAAGTCGACCAGTTCAAGTTGAACAAGTCGAGTAAGGATAAGGTACCATCCGTTTAGAACGAGTGGTCGTGAATGCAACAACGAATGTATGAAGTTCAATCCGTTATACGGATAGAACGAAAGATTTATGTTGAAAGCAATTAACCCGATGTTACCGGGTCGTAAGCGGTATGCTTGAATCTCATTATGAGAGTATATGCTATTACTCAATTAATTGGGTAATCGAATGCGTGAAAGAAATGAAAGTATATAAGCGAATGGAAAGCTTGATTTCTAATAGTTGACATAGGAATGAAAACTATGTCATTAAGAAGTGAATCTTAAAGGTTATGAGTAAAATATACGAGTATTATTTAAACTCTCGTATGATGAATGTGCATGATACGTATACTTATGTAGATTAAGTAAGGCACGAAATGAGAGGTATAGTAATGTAGAACGAATGAGGCAAGTTGAAGGTAGCGTAAGGATATGCATGGTACAAAATGATTATAGAAAAGTAGAATTATGCTAACTATGGAGTTAAGCATGTAGGTATAACTATGAAGTAGTATTTTGTTGTGATAACAAAACAAGATTTGAATGTTATAGAATGTGTGTATGAAATGTAATCTTAAAAGACAAGATGAAAGTATTAGGTCCGTTATAAACAAATTCCACGAATGAACGTATTATCACAAGCTTGAAGAAGTATGTATATTGACCTATTATAAACGGGTCAAGGGAAATGAGAATGTTACGTGGAAGTATGGCATGGAAAGAATAGATTTGTTAAGAAGAAGTCAATTGTATAAATGCTTATGAATTGAGATAGGATGATTGCTTATAATTACGATGTGACTATGAAGTCAAACCTAGATGTGTGTGGGCAAGAGGAAAGGAGAAAGGTTTCGGGGACGAAACCTTATTTAAGGGGGGTAGACTTGTAACACCCCAAAAACCCGAATGTTTATATTCGTTAAATGTTCTAATATGGTACATCAAGAAATAAATAATTAGGTTATTTTACCTAGTTAAAGTTATGGCCAAAACTATTAAATAACGAAATTTGTGCCAAATATGTTAAGTGGTAAAACATGAGGGGCTAGATGGTAAAGAATGTAAGTGGAGGTGTTAAAAGAAAGTAATAACACACACAAACACACAATCTTGTGTGTTCTAGATCGATCAGTAGCTCCCAAAGGAGCCAAACCCTAGCTCAACCTTAAATGATCAAATTGAAGGGTAAATCGAAGCTTAAATTCATGGATAAACATGGATTAATGATCACCATCACAAGAGGATCATAAGGTATGTCTTAAATTCTAGATTGGTGATCTTCCACGAAGTGGGTTATGTTCTAATCCGTGAATTGGTATGAAATTGATGATGTATAAGGGTTAGAATCATCATATAGAACATAGGTTATGTATGGTTTGTGTTAATTTGATGTTTAAGGGTGAAACCCATTAGTCATAATAAGAATGATGATTTGAATCATCATCTATGTTTAATTCTTGTTGAATGTTGATGTATTTTCATTTGCATGATGGATTTTGTTAGAGGAATTGAAAGAAATGTGATAGTAGTATGTTTGATGATTATGCATGTATGATTCGTGTTGATTAGAAGGAAGAAATTGATGAATTATGTATGAATTTAGAAGATTGTGCATGAATTAGTTGTACGTTATGCTTAGAAGGTAGTACGCACACCACGTGTATGATAAAATGGATATAGTGTCGTCCGTATAGCCTATCATGATGATACGGGTATAAAATGATAAGTCGAAAGTTAAATAAGATGAATTGTTGACTTTCTGAAAGTCAACTACGAACAAGAAGCATGATTTAACTCATTGTCGTAAAGATATGGTTATAGGAAGTCGTATGGTACATGTTATAACGATACGTTTTAAATGGAATGATATGATGAATTACATGAGCTTGTAAGAATGTGAAATTGGTCACATGTGCTATGCTTGTTGGAATTGACTAATTAAAGTCAAATGTAAAAGATGTGATTGTTATGATCGTTAACATGTGCAATGAGTATGCTAACAAGAATGTAATTGTGATGATATGAAAGTATAGGAATCATGTCGAGACGGACTCAAGCGCGAAAGGCTAACGGGTCAAGAAGAGGCGTGGAAACGGATGTGAACGCGGATGCATGAGGTAAGTGATCTCCGTAATCACTTCTTATTTGTTTACGTAAAGATATGTGTTAGTTAATTAAGGTATGATAATTGAGAACTAATAAGGATGGATGGTATGAAATCGATGATTTTCGTTAAGTAGATATAACGGGTCAAAGATGGGGTTTGTCGTTATATCGGAGTGAAGAGTAGTAAAGGGTTACGGTATGATAACCGGATAACGTGTATGATTGCACATAAGTGCGCTAGTTAGTAAACGGAGGTACGGATAAGTAGTCGAAGGACTTAGTTGTGAGTTATGACTAACGGGTAAACAAGTCCATGAATGAAACTTGGTTTAACAAGGTTGGTTTTAGTATAATCGAATAAAATGAATGAAATAACGCATAACGGGGATCGGGTGTGTAAATCCCAAGTACGAAACTCCGGACAATGTAAAAGTATCATGGTAGTAATGTCCATGCAAGTTTTGGGCTAAAACAAATGAGTTGTGTGATGAAAACAAGAATGGGTAAAATTGTCCGAAAATGAAAATATAGGCGTAAATGCATAAGTTAGGAATTTCCTTAATCCGGATGTGAGATTCTAAGTTCATATGATAGAATGTGAATTTACAAGCATGTAGGAAGAAACGGGAGGTTAAACGGGTAAACGGTTTAAAAGTTATGAGCGTTTTAGTGCGAACGAACGACGAAACGGATCTGCAGAAAAGTGATGTTTATAGAGGGCGTCGCCGACGGGTCCCCACCCCGTCGCCGACGGGCTGCCAAAAGTCCAAAAACGGGCGACGGCCTAACTGGCTGGTTACGGGTGAAATCAGGCGACGGGCATTTTAAGAGGCCGTCGCCGACGGTCATGGAACCCGTCGGCGACGGGTTGTCTTTTTCCTCTTCTCCGTTTCTTTGTTTTGCACTTCCGAATGATCCGTAACGCGTCCCAGTACATAGTTTTTCAACCCAATGATTCGTAAAGCTCCCGAAAAGCCCTTTTAACACATGTAGTTAGGTACATATGTATGATGTGTATCTCTATACACGTTAGAAGAAGCGTACGAAAGTATGCATGCACCGTTGTGGCATGTGATAAGCATTTATGTATGTATGTATGTAAGTATGAATGTAGGTATATACGTATGTATGCCTTATGAGTGTAAATGTATGTATGTATGTGTGTATGTAGTTAGAACGTATATGTACGCAAGTGAGTATGTACGAAGGTATGCATGTATGTAAAGATGTAGGAAAGGTATGTACGCATGTAGATATGTACGTATGTATGTATAAAGACATGTATGAGTGTATGCACGTATGTAAAGCTGTAGGAAAGGTATGAACGTATGTAGATGTGTATGTATGTTTTTATGTAAGTACGTATGTATGCATGATTTAGACACATAGAAAGTTAACGTTATTAGTGGTGTACCTTGAGAATGGAAAGTATGTATGTATGTGAGTAGCCATGTATGTAGGTATGTATGTATATAGGTATGTATGCGAGCCGGTAGGTATGTATATAGTTATGTATGTATGTATGTAAGTAAGTATGTGAAGACGTAATCATGTAGGTATGTAAATAGATGCGTAGGTATGCAAGTAAAGGTATGTATGTATGTACGTAGTTATGTATGTATTGTATAAGCGGTTTCAATACATTTATGTATTGACGATTATTCACAATGTGCCTCGAGAATAAAATGTAATGCAGGTACATTATTGAAGTTTCGTCAAAGATCAGACACCCAGATGGAATGCTTGAAACTAGAAAGTTAACAGGATGCGAAGTATATGTGGATCGAACATAGCAAGGCTACATTGTTATGAATCTTCTTTGTACATAAGTTTGCTAATGATGTGTATGTTTATGGTGGGTGCAGGTTGTATGAATCACGGATTTTCCTCATAAGGAGTAGCGATCGAAGATCGAGTCACAACATAGATTGTACGGGAATGTACTAAATACGTAATTTAGTGTTGATAAGTTATGTTTTTTTTATATTATAAAAATGAATTTTAAGAATGTCAAGACGTACATAATGAAAGAAATTTTATGGTACGAATTTCCGCTGCGACTTCTGTCAAATACGAATTAGGGTCTAACAGAAGACCTATGTGTCTTGACCTCCCATTATACACTGCGTTGTATACTTTAGATAGTGTGGCCTCACTATCACAATACATGGGAATAGACGGCATTGGAACATGATGTCAATAAGTAGATCTCTAATCCACTCCGCTTCCTTGCCAGCCGCAGCTAGCGCTATGAACTCAGCTTCCATAGTTGAGTGGGCAATACACGTCTGTTTCTTGCTCGCCCAAGAAATTGCTCCTCCTGCTAGAGTGTAAATCCACCCACTTGTAGATTTTGAATCATTGTTGCGATCAATCCAGCTTGCATCAGAATAACCTTCAAGTATTCTGGAAGATGACGTGTATGTCAGTTCTAAGTTACTGGTCCTTTTCAGGTATCCAAGCACTCTGCCCACTGCCTTCCAGTGTTCTGTCCCTAGATTAACAGTATACTGACTCAGTTTGCTTACAGCAAAAGCAATGTCAGGACGAGTGCAATGCGTTGCATACATCATACTTCCAATAGCACTCGCATACTCCAGTTGAGCCACTGCTCTTCCAGAGTTCACATTAAGTTTCACACTTGGATCAAATGGGGTATTAAACTCTTTAATATTTAAGTGTTGAAACTTAGTCAGAATTTTCTCTATATAATGAGATTGACTTAGAGAAATCTGACTTCCATTTCTCTTCACCTTGATTCCAAGAATGGTATCAACTTCTCCTAGATCTTTCATCTTAAAGTTCGAGGACAAATATTTCTTAGTTTCAGAAATACCTTCAAGGTGAGTGCTAATGATCAACATATCATCAACATAAAGACAAATCACGACTGTATAACCGGGTTCGCATTTAGTATAAATACATCTGTCAGCACTGTTGTGTCGAAACCCGAAAGCAGTCACAGTGGTGTCAAATCTCTCATGCCACTGTTTAGGAGCTTGCTTCAAACCATACAGAGATTTAATAAGTCTACACACTTTGTTCTCTTGTCCAGGCATCACAAACCCTTCTGGTTGCTCCAAATAAATCTCCTCATTTAGATACCCATTTAGAAATGATGTCTTTACATCCATTTGATGAATGTACAGCCCTTTCAAAGCAGACACCGCTATTAGAGTTCTAATAGAACTTATTCTAGCCACAGGTGCATAGGTATCAAAATAGTCGATCCCTTCTCTCTGCCTATACCCTTTAGCAACTAATCTCGCTTTATAGGCAGAGATGGATCCATCTGGATGATACTTCATTTTGAAAATCCATTTGGATCCAATAGGTTTCTTTCCCTTGGGTAGATCAGCTAACTCCCAAGTTCCATTTCCCATAATGGAATCCATTTCATCATTGACTGCCTCCTTCCACAAAGGGGCATCTCTAGATGACATTGCTTCACTGAAAGTTTTAGGATCATCATCCAAATTTACAGCGAAAATGACCTCTCTCGTCACTTTCTTTTGAGTTCCTTCAACCAGGTAAGAAAAGAAATCATCTCCATAACTTTTCTCTTTTCTAACTCTAGTACCTTTCCTTGGTTCTTCAACTATTGGTGAGGGTTGAACCCTTTTCTCAGAAGTACTAGAAGTTGTGGTGCCATTTGAGTTTTCATCATCTCTAGAAAACTTGTTCTCAAAGAATTCCACATCTCTGGATTCTACAACTATACCTGATTCGTCATCCAACAATCGGTAAGATTTACTATGCGAAGCATATCCAATGAATACACTCTTGAAAGCTCGTTCTCCCAGTTTGAGTGTCTTTGGATCAGGTACGCGATAGTAGGCAAGACACCCCCAAACCCTCAAATGCTCTAGGTTTGGTTTTCTTCCTTTCCACAACTCATATGGACTCGTAGGTATCACACGACTAGTGATCCTATTGTGAACATAACATGCGGTTAACACAGCTTCCCCCCACATATTACGAGGTAGACCCGATTGGTTTAACATACAGTTAGCCATCTCTACCAAGGTTCGGTTCTTTCTCTCAGCCAAACCATTTTGTTGGGGAGTATAAGGTGCAGTTCTCTCATGTATGATGCCTTCTTCTTCGCAGAATGCATCAAACTTTCGGTTAAAGTATTCTCCGCCTCTGTCCGAGCGAAGAATTTTAATGCGTTTCTCCTTTTGTTTTTCAATCTCAGCCTTATATATTTTGAATGCCTCAAAAGCTTCGTCTTTTGAATGCAACAAATAAACATATAAGTATCGGCTCGAGTCATCGCAGAAAGTGATAAAGTATCTCTTACCCCCACGAGTAAGAACTCCATTCAGTTCACAAATATCTGAATGAATTAGTTCTAGTAGTGATGTATTGCGTTTATGAACACTTGGAAAAGGTTTCTTTGTGAATTTTGATTTAACACATGTTTCGCATTTTTCAAAATCTTTATCTTTCAATTTTAATAAACCTTTAGTTTGCATTTTTTCAATGTTTTTAATATTTGTATGGGCTACACGTTTATGCCATAAAGAAATTGAACAAGCGATATAATCAGAAGACATAATTTCATTCAAATCAAAACCAATTGCATTACATTCACCAATACTAGTACTATCACTACCACCACTATCACTATCACTTTCATTTCCAAACCCATCAATAACTGAAACGCCCCCTTCATCCGAATCTTCTTCATCAATCCCATCTTCAGCTAAGTCAAGACGATACATTCCACCCGTGTTCTTTGCTTGACCCACATAGATGTCATTTAGAGAAAACTTCACACGAAGATTCTTGATAACCAGCTTGTAACCATTCCGATCAAACTTATCAGCAGAAACAAGACCCTTGGTGATACCAGGAACATGCAACACGTCCTGAAGAGTAACCACTTGACCATCTCTAAAGTTTAGCCGCACCGTGCCTTTACCACGAACCTCTACACGATGTCCATCAGCACATACCACCACTGTTCCTTGAGGAACATGAGCATAAGTAAGAAACGAGCCATGATTCCCACAAACATGAACAGTGGCTCCAGAATCCAAAAACCATCCTCTACATGCCACAATGCGTGTATATTGAGAAAGCATGTTGACTTCACCAAGACCCACGTTGGCCACTAGATTGGTAACTTTCTCAACATCAACAGCACTTGTAGAACCAACCGTAGATCCAGATTTCCTCTGAGAGCACTCTCGTGCATAATGCCCTATTTCTCCACAAACATGGCATTTACCAGACCTCTTTGGTTGATGGTTGTTAGTGTGTTGTGTCTTCTTGAATTCTTTTTTCTTTGGTGCTGTAAACTTCTTATTCTTTGATGATGCCCCTTTTCCCTTTTGACCAGATCCTCCAGCAACATGATTCACACTCGATCCGACTTTACCTCTTTTGTCCCTGTTGCGCGTTTCCTCCTCAATTCGAAGGTGCGTCAACAGTTCATCCAAAGAGTAGTCCTCAGACTTGTGCATCATTCTTTTTGAGAAATCTTTCCAATTAGGAGGCAATTTTGCAATAATGACCCCTACTTGAAATATTTCTGGCAGCGGAATAGAAAGTGCAGTCAATTTGTTAACAAGAACTTGGAGTTCATGCACTTGCTCCAGGATTGACTTGTCATCGACCATTTGGAAGTCTAAGTACTTGGCAATAAGGTATTTGTTAGTACCTTCTTCATGAGCCTTATACTTATCTTCCAAAGCTTTCCACAATTCTCTAGCACTTTTTACCGGCGCGTACAAGTCATAGAGACGATCCGAAAGAGAGTTTTTGATGTGGCCCAGGCAAAGATCTTCAGCTTCCTTACGGACAAGTCTTTGCTTTGCCAAATCTGCATCTGGGAGCTCTCCTGCCTCACGAGGAGGGTCATCAGGAATTGCAGGCAAATCAGGATCAAGGATATAGTAAAGTTTCAGCACAACTAGCATGAACTTAACCTTGTCCGCCCAGCGGGTATAGTTCTGACCATCGAATCTGTCCAACTTGACAAACTCTTGATTCATGAATCTCAGATTGGCTGTTGGTAGTTCAGCGTCCATTTTTTTCTGTTGATTAAACACAAGAATAAAATCCTTTAAGAATGTTGAAAATAATTCAATCAAACAGTTAATTAATATAACTTTATTAATTACCGAGTTATCAGCCAAACCAGTTTGTTCCAACTTGAGCAAACTGATTAAAGAAAGGTAGAAGGAGACTGTCCCGTTGTCGGACGAATTTAAAGAACATGCAAAATTAAAACCAACCTGGCGATTGAGATCGAAGATCCTTAAACGAGAAACTTGAACTGCACGGATGACTCCTGTCCTTAAAGGATTTTACGCGCTCGTATTGCTGTGAGCTGCAGCGTAAACTCCCAGGATTTAATGCAGAACTGATCTGGTATTCCAACAGCAATGGAAACCAGAAAACGCAGAAGCTGGAACGAAAACAGAATCACACAATAGAGAGAGAGCTGCGAATTTGATGTGTAGAATAGGTTTCAGGAAGCTTTTATTTATAGGTTTAGTTATACCAGAGAATGAGAAAATTAGGGAGTGAGATAACAATCCATAACCAATTCGAATTACTTATCTCGTACGAATTCGGTTACTAGATAATTATCCTTATACGAATTCGATTTACTATGGGATAACCCCCACTGTTTTCGAATCCATCCCTATCTCCTTCTTATCTCATTGTTTTCGAATCCATCCCTATCTCCTTCTTATCTCATCTCATTCGGTTTACAGATCTGACCCACCTGAAACCGAACCTTAGCTAAAAATAAAAGCTCCTTAGCTCCTAGCGACGATGCGTACGTGCGAAGTGGGCCTCAAACGCGCCTATTCGCGCCTCAAACGCGACCATACGCGAGCTCGCGGCTCGGCTCGGCTCGGCTCGGCGCGCGTGTGGGCTTCACCCACTTCTCAACCCATTTAACACTATGGAGGCCCATAAGGAGCAATCCCTTATAAACCACTCATACTTCACTCACTCCACCGATGTGGGATGGAGGAAACATACCAACTTGTATGTTTACCTCTTTAATATTTCCAACAGAGCATGTAGTTTTCGTATAGAAATTTTTGAGTATATACGTTTTTGCCCCCCCCCGGTTTTATAGAAACTTTTGGTATATAAGTTTTCGATCCTCGGTCGGAAATCTCAAGTTTCGCCACTATTCGCATAGGCTAACATTTTATAGTAGACGTGGAGATGTGGGCACCAGAAAAGAGCGCATGCGATTCGCTTAAAGTCTTATAACACGTGTCGTGTAGCCAAAAGGGTTCGACAAAGACGAACCAAAATCTCTGTCGGCCATCCCAAAGATCACACGTACGATGTTTTTCAACTTTTCTAAACAAACCAAGTGCGATAATCGACATAATTTTACATTTTCATAAATTAGGTTCATCGTAATGCAAAAAGTAGAAAACACTAGAAACATTGTACACAATAAATTATTGTTTTCAATATATTCCCATACCATGTAAGTCTTTTCTAGACTTTTTTAGATGCTCAAACTTTTGACAAAATAAAATATTCGTGTCTGCTAAAAGTGGAATGAAACAAAATTTAAGTAGAAAAATGAAAGAATCGATAAGCACTTTTATAATGGATGAAAAATAATCAAATATAGTACTTAGGAAAGAAAAGGATGTATGGTTAGAAAACGGTTTTATGTATCAAAGTTATAATAAAGTATAATTGTAGTTATGGTTCTATAAGGGCATTCGGAGCGTCACGTTATAAAGCCTTCATCACGTGTTAATGGACATGATACACCGCCGCCGCCAACATTCATCATGCGTGGACTTCAACAAGCACTATCACACGTTGATTTTTGAAGATTATGACCGTTGTGATGATGACCATTTGGGGGAGGAGAATTTATAAAAAAAAAAAAAAAAAAAAAAAACCTTCTGTTTAAAGTGGATCACCCCTACCCTCTAATAGAACGTCTCTAGGCTTACATCTAAACCTAGACGTGTGACCGTAACATATATACTCTCATCAACCACATTATTAATTTGGAGTTTTTTTTTTCTCAAAATAGTGTTGGTAGAAAAACTATTTACCAAAATGGTGTTTTTTAGAAACTATTTACTAAAATAGTGTTTTTTACCTACCTTTATTTTTAAACAACATATAAGACTTCTTTTGTTATACTTTTTTTCACATTCAGTTAATTTAACATCATCATTCACACCAGCAATTTTGGAGATTGTGTTAAAATCCCTATTTTAAATTATATGTGATATTGCGTTAACTGGGTTCATGAGTTCATTCCGTAAAACAAATGCAATCGATTATGATTATTCATATTCTAATCATATCTGAAATCACAAAAGCAAGTTTCAATATATGTGAAATCAAAATTCATATAAAATTATGTTTATTTTCAAACTACTTTAGGAAAAAAAAAAAAAAGCTCGTTAATTTGGGGGTTCTTAGTAGATTTATTAAAGTAATAAAATATAACTTTACTTTATTGATAAAGTAATATTTATTTTTAAACCGAGTTATTATAAGTTTCAAAAAGTAAAATAAAATTGTATATCACAATGAAGAGTATAATGCCAAAATAGTCCCTGAGCTTAGGTTAATTTTGTCCAAAAATGAAATCTTTTGAATTTGGGTCTTGAGGTTTCAATTTTGATGTCATTTACATCCAAAAGGTAATTTGGTCATAATTTTATGTTTACCTTCATCTTTTTTTGTCGTGTTCCTCATTTTAATTTAGTTATATAAAAAGATAAAAGACAATTCTACCCTTCATTAAAATGAAGAACACGACAAAAAAAGGTGAGGGTTAACAGAAAATTGACTTAATTTGTCTTTTGGATGAAAGTAACATAAAAAAATGAAACATCAGGGACCCAGAGTCAAATAGTTTTATTTTTTAACTAAAGTGTAAAAAACGACATAAACTCAGAGACCATTTTGACATTTTACTCCACATTTAATTTACTCAAAAGTATGGACCAAATAAGAAAACATGAGAAGGTTGTGAGACAATAAGGTAAATCGGATGGGTCGAATACTATATTTCTGTTACAAATCAATTTTTTTTCCAAGTTACGAAATATCCACTTATAAATATAGTACCTTCATACTTCACCCCTCCAACCCTCTCCCCCTTC
Organism: Helianthus tuberosus; assembly: GCA_030545235.1. Lineage (NCBI taxonomy): Eukaryota > Viridiplantae > Streptophyta > Magnoliopsida > Asterales > Asteraceae > Helianthus > Helianthus tuberosus. The sequence continues at coordinate 160,239,511 of CM060444.1, forward strand.
ATATATATGCATCTACATTATATCCCTTCACTATTATCTCACCACCACCACCATCATCACAAGTTGCAAAATCTCTTTCCCTAATTAACATGACGAAAGACGCGGTGGAGCAAGGGTCATTCTCGTCGAAGGACTACCACGACCCACCACCAGCGGCGTTCACCGATGCCAAGGAGCTGACCATGTGGTCATTCTATAGAGCTGTGATCGCTGAGTTCATTGCAACCCTTCTCTTCCTTTACATTACCGTCTTGACTATTATTGGTTACAAGAGTCAAATCAACAAGGGCGACGACCCCTGTGGTGGCGTCGGTGTTTTGGGTATCGCTTGGGCCTTTGGTGGCATGATCTTCGTTCTCGTTTACTGTACAGCTGGCATCTCTGGTGAGTTTCACTTTCAACATTTATTTAAAAACAATCTACTCTACTTTTAATTTTACGTCATTGTTCACTTTAGCTTATGCTACCATTTTATATAGGCAAAAGTATCTCCAACCATGGTTATGGCTCCATAGTTGTACAATAAAAATGAGAGAGTAAATAAAATAAGTAACATGTACAAGTCATAATTTTTTTCTTTTTTTTTAGAGCTAATCTATTGTAAAGCAGTTCACACACATGACTATGATTGTTACAGAACATAAAAAATTAAAAATATAAGAAATGTAAAGCCTTTAATTTTTGGATTGATGATTCATATTTTTAGAATTTTGTAGTTCTATATATCATGGTTGCAAAAGTCGCTAGGCGCTCTCTAGTCGGTCGACTGGGGAGTTGAGAGTACTCGGGGAGTACTCGGACATGTTAAATTGTAAATAAATTACTTTTTGGAGATTAAATATATGTAAAATAGCATAAATTTACTAATATTTGTAGCATAATACGGGAAAATGATATTCATTCTTTAATATGATGGACATAGAAATTATGTTTTATTATTATTTAAGTCAAACTAGGCCCAAGTTAGCCTACTAGATCCAATTCTGGCCGAGGTTGACCGCGTTTGACCGACTCCGAGTAATTAGGCGGAGTTGAAGAAAGTCGCCTCGACAGCCTAGCTTGTAGCGACTACTCGGGGAGTACTCGGCCTTGGACACCTTGTTTTACAACCATGCTATATATATATGCATGTAAAAACACCAATCAAACGAATTGGTTAATATATTTTTTAGGTTTGTGTAATATAACGGACACATGTATGCTATACGTATAAGCGAACAATTTAACCAATTTTTCATTTGATTTTTATTTCAAGAGATATGGTTAAGAAAACAATACCATTTTCTTTTTTTTTTTAACCAAAGAAATCATCATTATTTATACTCGGTAGATCTCACCAATAGTAAAGCTAAGTTAGGGTCTGAGGATGGTAAGACGTAGACAACCTTACCTCTACCCGTAGGAATAGAGAAGTTGTTTCCATTGAGACCCCGGCTCGATAGTAGTTTTGTATCAAACTATGGACATAGTGCATTTACCCCCTTCTCTTTCGGCTATCAACGCCACTACATGATGCATCGTTAACCGTCCCTCGCTTTTTAACGTTATTTTCACGAAATTAGGAAAATAACGTTAAAATTAGTGCACTTTCACTTTTGCCTCTCGGGGCCCACACATATACACATTATATGCACATACCGCAAACGAGATGTTTTTAACAAAGAAATGAATAGTTAGTTTTCTTTTGTATGTCCTCGCAATATATATTTTTACTAATAAAATATTTATGTGAATGTTCAGGAGGCCACATTAACCCTGCCGTGACTTTTGGATTATTTCTGGCTCGTAAAGTGTCACTGCCTAGAGCCATCATGTTCATGGTGGCTCAATGTTTAGGAGCCATTTGTGGTGTGGCCTTAGTGAAGGCTTTCCACAAGACTTATTATGACATCTACGGTGGCGGTGCCAACGAGCTAGCCCATGGCTACAATAAAGGCACCGGGTTGGGTGCAGAGATCATCGGCACTTTTGTTCTTGTTTACACCGTTTTCTCCGCCATTGATCCCAAAAGGAACGCTAGAGATTCCCATGTTCCTGTATGTACCCGATTGCTCCTCCATAGTGTGCAATTTTCAAATCTTATTAACTTAGGGGCTGTTTGTTTACCTCTTTCTTAATGGTTCAGACATTTGACTCTGAATGGTTAAGCATTATACTAAGTCTGAATGGTTAAGACCTCAAATCTGAATTGGTCAGACCAGTGGCGGAGCTAGCCCATTAACTCAGGGGTATCCAAAATTTTTTTTACCGTGCAATCACACAATATAAAAAAACGATAATAAATAAATAAGGTAAAACAAATAGCTAACTAACTGGGCCACAATTTCAATCATTATTGTTAATAATTTGGGCAATTGGGCCACTGTTTCAATCGGACTCCTTCATTCTACAAGTTTGGGTTGGTTAGGGGTGTCCTTATATTATTTTAGGGGTATCCTTAGTATAAAACCGAAAATAAATAAATAAATAAATAAAATACACTACGAATACACAGTTGAGCCGTAGCCCGTGCTACGGCTGCTAAAGCATTAGGTCCGCCCATGTGTCAGACATTTGCCTCTGAACGATTAAGCATTCTACTAGATCTTAATGATTCAGACCTCTTACTTGTTACTGGTTTAGCACTTAATGGTTCAGACCTCTTGCTGGTTCAACACTTAACCATTCAGAAGTTGCCAAACTGCCCCTTAGATAAATGAGTTTGTGTGACATATGTGTTGGACCACAGTCCCTAAATTTGTGACCATCATTTTCAGTCGCAAATGCCCAATTTCTAGACATGAATTTGATTATTTGCACAAAATAGGAACACAAACAGCATTGTAAGTGAGAATCGTTATACGCTTTATACCTTAAGCAAACAAGATATAGTGGCATCTGGCACAATCATTCACTTATATAACCATTATAAGTTAGTAATAACTTAGATGAATGAGTTTGTGTGACATATATAGGTGTTGGCACCACTTCCCATTGGGTTTGCTGTGTTCATGGTTCACCTAGCCACTATTCCCTTAACCGGAACCGGTATCAACCCGGCTCGGAGTTTGGGAGCCGCAGTGGTATACAACAAGGAGAAAGCTTGGGATGATCAAGTAAGTTTAAGTTATATTATTTAATGTCCGTTTATCTTCTATCTCGATGTAATTTCATTGGCTAGTAATTCTTTTTTGCAGTGGATATTTTGGGTTGGACCCTTCACCGGTGCCGCCATCGCTGCCTTCTACCACCAGTTCATCTTGAGAGCCGGTGCAGTCAAAGCCCTTGGATCGTTCAGATCAAGCAGTACTCAAGTTTGAGATCATTTCAATATTCGAGATCGGAATAACAATGTTTGTATGTATATGTGGACTTTAGGTTTTAGAATGTATGGTTAAGGAACCATGAAAATGCAATGTGAAAGCCTTTTATTTTCTATCATCAAGACACAAATTAATTAGTGTTATGATTGTAGGACTCCATTCGTGTAAAAATAAATAAAACTTTACTATTAACTTGAATTATAATTGAAATAAAGAAAGTTGAAAAACTATACTGTTACAACTGAAATAAAATGAAAAACAAGAACTGAATTACAAAAGAAAACAGATTCTTGGCTGAGGATCGTGTAAGACACGGGTCCCTTAAAACAAATTTCGTGTCTCCCAGGAGAACACGTTTGTTTCCAGGATACAACAGCCCGAAGCAGTCGTACTGACGGTCTTGACCCCAACCCGAAGTTGTACCGTGATGCTTGAAGATGTAGAAGAATTCAGTAGAGAGAAAGAAGATAGCTGGTGAATTCGGTGTCTTTCTTCAACAGGGTACCACCCTATTTATACTAGGTGGTCATGGATGAAACTGAAAAGGAATTAAATGGGAGAATTAAACTGCATTAAATGTCTTCAATTCACTTTAATTCGTCAATAAATTCTCAGTCAAAAGCATTGACTTGTCAGTTTCAAATGCTGAAAGTGTAACTGCACTGTCATTAACTGCTGGAAGCTTCTGCGCGCACGCGCCATACTAGCTCAACTCCATACGCACCTGTGCGCGTGCGCCACGTCACCTGTGAGCCTCTACAAGCACGCCACACAGTCGTGCCGTTTTGGCTCACTTTGACGCGCCGCGCACGTCACTTCAGTGCCATGCTCCATGCGCGAGTGCGCGCCACCATACCATGTGTACTCGCGCGCGTGCAAAGTGCGTCATCAAAGCGCCACATTGCGCCTCATCGCCCACGCCACGCGCGCGTGTGCGAGTGCGAGTTAGGGTGCTCCGCACCCTTCACGAGTACACTTATTAGTGAGTGCTTCCATGAAACAATAAGGATGGAGAGTTCCCACTTAAATACCCCTTTAAGTTTCATCTCTCCTCTTATGTGGGACAAGGTGCCACTTACCCATTTTTTTCAGCATTCAAGTTTCAAACACCAAACTTTGAGTATCGATATCTCATTCATCTTAGCTCCGTTTTGGACGTGGTTTAGTTCGTTGCGAAGATCTTCCAACATAGAACACAAACCCACAAATAAATACATAAAACCCGCTCATTTTCTTATATTTATTTCTCGTCCAAAATAGAAAAAAATCATTTTCCTATATTTGTGAAAAAATGATATTTTCACAAATTTCCAACAATCCCCCACATGAATAGAAATCGACCTATCAAGTTTCAACGATACACGTTCAACAGTTGAGTATTGCAAGTTAGGTAGGTGTAACCTTTGAACCTTCTTTTGTGAAGCATACTTAGCCTCCTAGGGTCTTGTAGACGCGGTGTCTTTGAACAATCCCCCATTTATGTAGGCGACAATATACATTCACACAATACTCTCCCTAGTTGAGTCAAGTCCTCATGGTTGTGTCCGTTTATGGTCATGGAACACTTTTCTAGTTCTGCGAGAGCTCTAGGATTTGCGCCTCCCCCACAAATCCATTCGAAGAGACCCCACTTCTCTCTAACATAGGTGATTCCTCTGAATCATTAAAAGCATCATGGTTAATTTGGATTTGCACAAAATCCTTAACCTCAACATGCTTAACCTCACTTCATGTCACTGATTGGAATGGACTAGAAAGTATAAAACTCCCTTTATTGAAATTTTGGGGCACCCCCCACACTGACTCCCTTTGGGTTTATGATTAAGTTTGCCTATTGAACCTAGATCTTGGGATCTCCAGTCAAGTAGGTTAGGTTTCCCTCATACTCCTTTCTTCTATGGGCTTTAGTCCCATTCCTCTTGACGACTTATACACCTAATCTTTGCTTAAGCCTTTTGTTAACGGGTCCACAATGTTCTCTTTTGACCTAACATAGTCAACTGAGATAACACCCGTTGAGATAAGTTGTCATACCGTGTTGTGTCTACGTCGAATGTGCCTTGATCTGCCATTGTACATCGCGCTTTGTGCTCTAACAAGCGCAGATTGATTGTCACAATGTATACAGATTGCCGTCAACGGCTTTGGCCATCTTGGAATATCTTCCACAGATTGACGTAGCCACTCCGCCTCTTCCCCGCTTTTATCTAAAGCGACGAATTCGGATTCCATCGTGGATCTAGCTATAACCGTTTGCTTGGAAGACTTCCAAGCTATAGCTGCTCCCGCAAGTGTAAACACATATCCACTTGTCGATCTATGATCTTTTATATCCGATATCCAGTTCGCATCAGTGTATCCTTCGATCACTGCTGGATCACGTGTATAATTCAATCCATAATCTCTCGTGTATCTTATGTATCTGAGCACCCTCGTGATAGCTTTCCAATGTTCCGCGCATGGATTATTGGTGTATCTACTCAACCTGCTCACTGCATACGCTAAGTCGGGTCTAGTACATGTCATTAGACACATGAGACTACCAATGATCCTTGAGTACTCTAACTGAGCAACACTTTCGCCTCTATTCTTCCTTAGGCGTTGGGTATTATCAATTGGAGTTCGAGCTATACTCGTATCGTCCGAATTGAATTTCCCAAGGATCTTATCCACGTAGTGAGATTGACTTAACACAAGACCATTTTGGGTTCTAGTGATTTTTACTCCAAGAATCACATCCGCGAGACCCATGTCTTTCATGTCAAACCTCATTTTCAACATGTCTTTTGTTGATTTGATCATGTTATCATCACTCCTAATGATAAGCATATCATCTACGTAAATACACAAGATTACATAACCTCTTGGTGTGTCTTTGAAATAAACACACTTGTCGCACTCATTTATTTTGAAACCATTATCAATCATGACATGATCAAACTTTTGGTGCCATTGTTTTGGAGCTTGCTTCAAGCCATACAAAGACTTGGCCAATTTACATACTTTGCCCTCGTTTCCTGGGGTGGAAAAACCCTCGGGTTGTTCCATGTAAATTTCTTCTTCTAAATCGCCATTTAGAAATGCGGTCTTTACATCCATTTGGTGAACTTCCAAATTTCTTAGAGCCGCAATTGCAAGAACCAATCGTATAGAGGTTATTCGCGTTACAGGCGAGTAAGCATCAAAATAGTCTAGACCCTCCTTTTGTCTAAATCCTTTGATTACTAACCTTGCCTTGTATTTATCAATACTTCCGTTAGCTTTCATCTTCCTTTTGAATATCCAACGATATCCAAGTGGTTTACAACCAGGTGGAAGATCTACTAACTCCCAAGTATGATTTTGCAATATAGAATCAATTTCATTCTTAACTGCTTCTTGCCATTGAGGTCCTTCTGTGGAGGTAACCGCTTCGCGGTAGGTATTGGGCTCACCCTCAACCATATAGCTCATGAAGTCTGGACCAAAGGATTTTTCAACCCTTTGTCGTTTACTTCATCTAAGCTCACCCTCCTCGACCTCAGGTCGTTCATGAGTTTCATCTAACCTCGTAGATGAACTCGGACCTGCTTCATCTAACCATGTAGATGAACTTGGACCTGCTTCATCAGCCGCTGTCAGTGTTGTAGAAGGCGCTAGTCGGGCGGTGAGGTACCGCCTAGGGATTAATCGGAATTAATCGGATTGGGATTTTTATATGTATTTTTTCAAAATTATATATATATACCCAATAATATAAAAATAATACTTCAAAATTCACATAAATACTTCAAGTTTCAGATAGTATGGTTCGATTTTGACCGATTTTGACTGATTCTGACCAATTTTGACCGCCTAGGACCGCCTGGGACCGCCTGGGACCGATTTTGACCGATTTTAACCGATTAATATAGGCCGATTAATCCGATTTTTGACCGCCTAGGACCGCCTAGGACCGATTTTGACCGACTTTGACCGACTCCGATTAATTGGCCGACTAGCTCAAAATTAGTCAGTAACTAGCCGCCTAGCGCCTAGGCGCCGATTAATCGGCCGCCTAGGCCGATTTTTGCAACACTGGCCGCTGTTGATGAAGTCGCATGTGTTTTTCCTAATATAGGAAACACATTTTCAAAATATGAGACAATGTTAGGATTTGCCTCCATGATAGTGTGTTTGTGTATATCGGGATTCTTGGACTCATGTACAAGAAAACACTGTGCACTACTTTGATGTGCATATCCTATGAAAATGCAATCAACCGTTTTGGGTCCTATCCTAAGAGCCTTAGGAGGTGGTACAATGACCTTTGCTAGGCACCCCCACACTTTCAAGTATTTGTACGAAGGCTTCCTTTTTCTCCATAACTCATATGGAGTTTCGTCCCTATTTTTCAAAGGTATCTTGTTCAAAAGATAGTTTGCTGAGAGAATGGCGTCCCCCCCCCCACATTTCTCGGTTCACTCCCGAGCTTATCAACATGGCGTTCATCATTTCTTTCAATGTGCGGTTCTTTTGTCTCGCCACACCATTTGATTGTGGAGAATAAGGAGGTGTACACACTAGTGTACAATGCCATTTTTTTCGCATAAATCTGCAAAAGGTGCAACATATTCACCTCCTCGATCGCTTCTCACAACTTTTATCTTCTTTTTAAGTTGATTCTCAACTTCGTTTTTGTACAAGATAAACTTCTCTATTACTTCGTCTTTACTTTTAAGTAAATACACATAGCAATATTTAGTACAATCATCAATGAACGTGATGAAGTACTTATTTCCTCCACGCGTGGGAACCGCTTTTAAATCATACACACCGGTATGAATTAAATCAAGGGGTTCGGTTATTCGTTCAGCCGATTTAAACGATGATCTCGTAAGTTTGGATTCGACACATGTCTCGCATTTGTAATTGGACTCGATATGGAATGTTGGTATCAAATTTAATTTAATTAAACGTCGTAAAGAATTAAAATTTACATGTCCTAGTCTACCATGCCAAACATTAGAAGACTCAATCATGTAAGTTGAAGAAGAAGTTTCATTCATATTCTTGTTGTTTTTCACAACCATTACAGACATTTTAAACATTCCATTTAGGGCATAGCCCTTTCCAACATACATTCCACGTTTAGAAAGAACAAAATTATCCGATTCAAACACTAGACGAAATCCAAACTTGTTGAGCATCCATCCCGACACGAGATTCTTCCGTATCTCTGGGACATAAAGCACATTGGTCAAAGTAAGCTCCTTGCCCGACGTCATCTTCAGGATGACAGTGCCTTCCCCCTTGATGCTTGATGTAGCTTTATTTCCCATATAAAGCTTTTCTTCACCCGATGCTTCCTTGAATGTAGAGAAAAGAGCCTTGTCTCCACAAACATGGCGGGTTGCACCCGTTTCAACGAACCATCCTTCTGGGTTTTCACCCATCGCGTTGACTTCTTCAATCATAGCCGCTTCCTCGGTTATCATTGCAATCAGAGGCATACCATCCTCATCAACCATATGCGCACGCTCACGCTTCGGTTTCTTGCATTGGTTAGCACGGTGCCCCGTCTCGTTACAATTGTAACAAGTACCTTGGAAAGACGCAAGCTTTTTTTTCACAGCCCCCCTTTTCGGTCCAAGGTTGTTAACCTTTGCTTTCCCCTTGTTGTCCTTTTTACCCCGTTTGCCCTTATTGCCCTTTGAGGACTCCCCAACTTCCACCATGTTTGCCTTAGCCGAAGCTTGCAAAATGGTGCCTTTTTGGGCCACCCTGTTGTCCTCTTCTATACGAAGACGGACGCCAAATTCCTCAATCATCATTTCCTTTCGCTTGTGCTTAAGATAATTCTTAAAATCCAACCAAGCAGGAGGAAATTTTTCGATCATGGCTGCCACTTGAAATGTCTCGCTAAGTACCATTCCCCCAGCATGGATGTCATGAAGTATAATTTGTAACTCTTGGACTTGGTTCATAACAGTCTTGTTATCAACCATTTTGTAGTCCAAGAAACGGGCGACAACAAATTTCTTTGTTCCCGCATCCTCCGTTTTGTACTTCTTATCCAAAGACTCCCATAATTCTTTAGAAGTCTTGATATTGTAGTACACATTATACAAGGCATACGAGAGACTGTTGAAAGTACATAGCCTCGACAAATGAAATCCGAGTGCTTCCAAGCCTCTACCGCGCTTTGAGCCTGAGCGTCGGTCTCCCCTTCCGCAGGTTGGGGAGCGGTTTCAGTCAAAAACCTCGCAAGGTTCATGGTGGTCAAGTAGAAAAACATCTTTTGTTGCCACCTTTTGAAGTGGAGACCCGAGAACTTCTCGGGTCGTTCAGCATGATTCGCCACTATTGACGCTCCCACAGTGTTGGCAGGGGTACCGACAACCACGTTGACGTTGGTATTTTCAGTCGACATTCTGAAAAATTCCACAAAACCAAGTTAATAAATCTGTTAGAATAATAAATGTGTTGATTTATTATTGTTTTAACAGAATCGATGAGTAACAAAATCAGCCTCGTAGCTTCTAAGTCCAACTTTGAAGATTACAACAGAAGATCTTAGAACCCAATGACAAAGAAGGAGGAGAAGAACAGAATCTGTTTTGATAAAGTCGCTCCTTTGAATCAAAACAGAGAAAAAAACATGTTTTTTAAAACACAACTGTATGAATTCAAAACTGGTTCGAATTCACAGCAGAATATGTTTGTGATTCTACACGAACGGTGTTTTAAAAAATTTGTTTTAAGATTGTAGGAATCCGTTCGTGTAAAAATAAATAAAACTTTACTATTAACTTGAATTACAACTGAAATAAAGAAAGCTGAAAAACTATACTGTTACAACTGAAATAAAATGAAAAACAAGAACTGAATTACAAAAGAAAACAGGTTCTTGGCTGAGGATCGTGTTAGACACGGGTCCCTTAAAACAAACTTCGTGTCTCCCAGGAGAACACGTTTGTTCCCAGGATACAACAACCCGAAGCAGTCGTATTGCCGGTCTTGACTCCAACCCGAAGGTGTACCTTGATGCTTGAAGATGTAGAAGAATTCAGTAGAGAGAAAGAAGATAGCTGGTGAATTCGGTGTCTTTCTTCAACAGGGTACCACCCTATTTATACTAGCTGGTCATGGATGAAACTGAAAAGGAATTAAATGGGAGAATTAAACTGCATTAAATGTCTTCAATGCACTTTAATTCGTCATTAAATTCTCAATCAAAAGCATTGACTCGTCAGTTTCAAATGCTGAAAGTGTAACTGCACTAGCATTAACTGCTGGATGCTTCTGCGCGCGCGCGGCATTTTCGCTCACCGCCATGCGCGCGTGCGCCATACTAGCTCAACTCCATGTGCACCTGCGCGCGCGCGCCACCTCACCTGTGAGTCTCTACAAGCACGCTGTAACAACTCGTATTAAAAAGTCCTAATTATTATTTTAATTGTCCAATAGGAAACCCTAATTGAGACACCCAAGTGATTCTACACAAACCCTAAAATTTTCAGAACAATCGGAATCAGGATCAGGGCCCCTAAAACTCAGGGGGGGGGGGGGTAAACCCTAGTTACGATTATCTAAATAAATTGCTGTCGAAATTGAATTTCACGAAACTGTCAACTCAGCAGGTCTAGTCCCACACGTGGCAACTCTATGGTGATATGTTGTCCCTCGCGTCACGCGACGCCCAGGGCAGTACCCCTCGCGTCACGCGAGGGGGGTCAAAATCTTGCTATAAATAGAAGGCCTTGGGACTTGATTTTGGGCACAGAAACGACGTAAAAATTCCAAATACACACTGAGATATCGTAGAAATACTGTCATAACACACACGAATCACTAATCGACGCCGCAATCAGGGTATTAACTCGATCGCTATTACGATTCATTTTCCGATCGATCAATGTACTCAATGGATGTTTAAGTGCTGCCCACATTAGGGTGATGCTTTGTCATTAGTCGTTAATTCGATGGATGTTTAAGCATAGCACTTTGTCATTCGTTGTGAGGGTTGATCTCGTGAGTTATCGTAAATGCTATATTGATTACTAACCCAGAATTGTGTGCCTGTTATTAAATTTAGGTTAAAAGGCTAATCAGTAGGCTAAACTCTGCTCAAATTAAATCTGCAATGTGAGTCATTCTCTTTTTATCAACTATTTTACAATACCTCAAATTATTTTCAAAAGTTATAATTACAGGGACTAAGTCGTGGATATCTTGAATCACTGGCTAGTGGGGTATTGTGCACATTACTAATTTTCTCCCAGTTAGGTTCATTGACCTACTAGGGATAATCATCACTATTTAGGTTCATTGATCTAATAGTGGTATGACCATCGTCACCATTGTGACAGAGCGCCAGATAAAAAAATAAGATAGAAGCCATTGTAATCGCTCTTATGCTGTAATTAATAACTATGCATCATTTTATATAAATAGAATGATTCACTCAGTATTTCCCGCAGACAAAACCTTTTTCAAACATGTTTCAGGTGATCTGTTATGATCCAGGAAAAGTGTCGTGAAGCACTACAAGCTTAAGAAAGTGGCTCAGGATAAAATAAAGAAACATGTTTTGTAAAATAAAAGATTTCTTCGTGAAATCAAATGATTGTAAATTACCGGGGTTTTATCCCGCGTTGTGAAATAAAATAATCGGGAAATATTTCAGTTTTAAAAAGATCCTGATGAAAACTTCCGCTGTTAAACTCAATTAATTAAATACCACGGGATTTCTGTCCCGCGGCTCCTGAAACGGGTCAAACCGGGTCGGGGGCCGTGACAGAAAAAGGTGGTATCAGAGCCACTGATCGAGCCACTGATTTAAGCCAATTAAGTATTTAGAAAATACTTAATTTTTATTAATTGCTATTTTGTGATTATGTGTTTTATTATCTGACTAATTGTGTACAGTATGGGCAGATCTTTATATGCTAGCCAATATAGCAATTAATGTAAATCCTTAAATAATTAGACTCAAAGTTTTAGCACCTTTATTATCTACAGTCTAGAAACCTTATTCAGTAAATAAATAAATTTATAAATAAAACCTAGTGTGTTTTAATTTTAAGTTGTTTTGTAGTTACCCAGTATGAAATAATATTTAAAAGGTTTTCTATAATTTTTTTTTTATAATTAGTAATGGTGTGTATTTTGCATAACAGCATGAGTGACTTGTCTGACGCCCATTCAGAATTTAAATCTCTATCCAGTAAGAATAGAGGTTTCCAGAGATTTCAATAGGTATATATATCAGCCATAGAAGAACCTATAGAATTCAACGCTTTACCTCTCGAGAAACCCAAACCTAAGAAGATGGAAATTGGGGAAAGCTCTAGGCAAATTGAGGGGTTACCATCTCAGAAAGAGCTAGATTTTATAATGGCAAGCTATAATACTATTAAGCCTGTTAATGAAAATGTTTTTATTCACTCTCTTGAAACACAACTACCAATGAACTTAGAACCAGCTATTCCAAACCCTTCAATCCACTCGCAAATAGACGAATGGTTGACTAATGAAATACAGTTACAAAACAATCCCTATAAGCTTTTTCCTCAGTTCAATCCAGAACCTTTACCAAATCCACCAATGAGTAACGAGAATATGGCTGAACTCCGCCACTTTGGCGAAGAACTAGTGGATGCCGGAAATAGGATCAGGGAAGTAGAAGAACAAATCTCCTGGAAATACGATGAGAGGGAACGCCGTTACTAGAATATCATCTGACAAAGGATAGGGGAATTATGGAACTGTGGTTGTGTAATAGTAATAGTAAAATTAGTATGCGTAAAATAAATAATAAAACGGTTGTATATAGAAGCATGATATAATCTATAAAACAAATAAAATTTTAGAAAATTTACAATTTTGTTTGTATATTCGTTTACGTGATTATGTGCAATTAATTGTGACATTGGATTATTTCTTTTATACTAATTATTTATCTATAAATTAGATATCAGATGGAAAACGCTAATAATGAACCAGTTAATGAGGTTAATCAATCTGAGCAACAACCGGGGGATCAATATATGACTAGGCAGGATATAGAAAATATCGTTGCTCAAGGGATAGCCAATGCTATTCCAAAAATAGTTGCTCAAGGGATAGCCAACGCTATTCCAGCAATCGTTGCTGCTGTTAAAAATCCAATCGAAGCGCAACAAATCGTTCCTAGCAAACGTATTTCTGAAGATAACTTCAGTAATAGCATAAATGGAGGCAATAATCATACTAATCATGAGAATGAACCACGACAAGTTCCGCTCCCTAAGAAAATGAAAGTTGCAACGCCTGGTTGCACTTACAAAGAATTTCTTGCTTGTAAACCCACTGAGTTTGCAAGCAATGAAGGAGCGACCGCGGCACTGCGTTGGTTAGAGAAAACCGAGGCAGTAATTGCCATAAGTAAATGTGCTCAGGATGATCAGGTCATGTACGCGTCAAACCTTTTCAAAGAAGGGGCGCTAGAATGGTGGAATACGGTGTTACAAGCAAAAGGAAGAAGGATGGCGTATGCTATGAACTGGGAAGAATTTAAGAGCTTTGTAGAAAGAAAATTCTGTCCCGAATATGAAAAGGAACAAATGACAAATAAGTTTCTAACCCACCGGATGGTGGATGTAGATTGTCGAGGGTATACTTCGACATTCTTCGAGTATCCTCGAGTGGTACCAACCCTGGCTTCGCCAGAGCCGGTACTTATTTCTCGTTATATTTGGGGATTGATTGCCGAAATCCGTAATATTGTCAAGGCTGCAAAACCTCGCACGATTGATGATGCGGTGGAATTAGCCAATACTCTGACTGACGAACTAGTACGGACAAGAGAAGAAAATAGAAGGAAGGAAGTAGCCCAAAAGATTACCCAAGGATTCCGTCCGGGTAACCATAACAATTTTAAGAAAGGAGGGAATGGGCAATCTTCCACTAACCCATTTTGCAATTCTTGCAAAAGGAAGCATTTTGGAAGATGCAAAGGATATTGCAATTTTTGCAAAATTCCGGGGCATCAAGAAGAAGATTGCAGGAGGAAGAAATTTTCAGTCTGCTACAACTGTGGAGAAACTGGACATCTTAGGCCAGATTGTCCAAAACTGAATAAACCATCTGACAATAAAGCCAAACCTACAGAAGGAGCAAAAAGGAATGTAAAAGCCTTCCAACTGACTACTCAAGAAGCCGAGATGATTCCGGATGTGATAGTCAGTACGTTCTTAGTACACAACGTTTACATAAAAGTATTATTTGACTCTGGTGCAAACCAAAGTTTTAGAAATACTTCATTCTGCCAAACTCTTAAATTACCTTTAACCAGCATTAGGCAAATTTCTACAGTAGAAACGGCAGATGGGAATTCAGTTAAAATAAATAAGATTCTGCAAAACGTAGAAATAGAACTTTTAAGTCATAAATTTTCTGCAACCATATTATCTATGAAATTAGTTGAATTCGATATTGTGTTAAGAATGGATTGGTTAGTAAACAACTATGCTCGAATTATCTGTGATAAGAATTCCATAGAAATTTGTGCACACACTGGAGAAGTAATAATGATTACAGGAAATAAGCCATGTAAACCGGTAAAGTTCATATCAATAATGAAAGTTGCTAATTATGAACGAAAGCAAGGAATAGTATATATGATTTCAGTAATCATTAATACTAAAGATAAAGAACTTAAGAAAATTTATGTAGTTTCAGAATATTCAGATATATTCCCAGAAGAATTACCAGGGTTACTACCAGATAGGGAGGTAGAATTTAGAATTCATCTAATTCCAGGAACTATACCGATAGCCAAGGCACCTTATCGGTTAGTACCCACAGAAATATTAAAACTGAAAAAGCAATTAGATGAATTATTAAGTAAAGGATTTATACAACCTATCTCATCCCCTTAGGGGAGCGCCAGTGTTGTTTGTTAAGAAAAAGAATGGGTCGATGAGAATGTGTGTTGATTATAGGGAATTGAATAAGGTTACCATTAAGAATCGATACCCATTACCTAGAATTGATGATCTATTCGATCAATTCCAGGGAGATAGATATTTTTCTAAGATCGATTTACGTTCCGGATATCATCAATTGAAGGTACAAGAAGAAGACATACCTAAGACTGCCTTCAAAACTAGGTATGGTCATTACGAGTTTACAGTCATGCCCTTTGGGTTAACGAATGCACCTGCAGCATTCATGGACATGATGAATAGGATCTGTAAACCGTATTTGGATAAATTTGTAATTGTCTTCATAGATGATATACTTATTTATTCAAAAAGTCAGGACGAACATTGTCAGCATTTGCATATACTCTTAACTTTGTTAAGAAAAGAAAAGCTTTACGCCAAATTTTCGAAGTGTGAATTTTGGCTGCCAAAAGTACAATTTCTAGGTCATATGGTGAATCATGAAGGTATTCACATAGATCCTGATAAGATAGTAGTAATTACCAAATGAAAGGTTCCGCAATCCGCAATGGAAATTAGAAGTTTTGTAGGTTTAGCTGGATACTATAGACAGTTTATTAATGATTTCTACAAGATAGCTATACCATTAATTAAGTTAATCTGTAAAACAGGAAAGTGAATGGGGACCTAAACAAAGAAGAAGTCTTTAGGATCTTAAAGCATAAATTAACAAATGCCCCAATCCTAGCCTTACCAGAAGGAACAGAAAATTTTAAAATATACAGTGATGCTTTAAAACTAGGATTTAGTTGTGTGTTAATGCAACGCAAGAAGGTAATTGCGTATGCATCAAGGCAATCGAAAAAGCACGAAGAAAACTATACCACTCATGACTTAGAATTAGGAACCATAAATTTTGCCCTTAAGATTAAAGACATTATCTGTATGGAAGTAAGTTTACTGTCTATACGGATCATAAGAATTTAAGACATATATTTGGGCAAAAAGAATTAAACATGAGACAAAGGAGATGGATGAAAATCCTAAGGGACTACGACTGTGATATTTAGTATCATGAAGGAAAGGCTGAAAACGGCTAGAGATCACCAGAAGAATTATACATATAATAGACGAAAGCCGTTGGAGTTTCAAAGTTGGAGACAAAATGCTATTGAAAGTATCTTCTTGGAAAGGAGTTGTTAGATTTGATAAGAAAGGAAAGCTAAATCCAAGGTACGTAGGACCATTTCCAGTGATCTAACGTATAGGATCAGTTGCTTATCATTTACAACTACCAGGAGAATTAACTGGAGTACATGATGTATTTCATGTATCCAATCTCAAGAAATGTCTATCAGACGAATCTTTGGTAGTACCTCTCCAAGATATAAAGGTAAACGAAAAATTTAAAATTTGTAGAGAAACCTCTTCAGATAGAAGACAGAAAAGTGAAGTTTCTCAAGCACAAACGATTAGTGTTAGTTCAAGTAAAGTGGGATTCAAAGATAGGACCTTAATACACTTGGGAACTGGAATCAGAAATGAAGCGAAAGTATCCTCAATTATTTCAGTAAATCTCGAGGACGAGATTTTTTAAGGTGGGGAGAATGTAACAACTCGTATTAAAAAGTCCTAATTATTATTTTAATTGTCCAATAGGAAACCCTAATTGAGACACCCAAGTGATTCTACACAAACCCTAAAATTTTCAGAACAATCGGAATCAGGATCAGGGCCCCTAAAACTCAGGGGGGGGGGGGTAAACCCTAGTTACGATTATCTAAATAAATTGCTGTCGAAATTGAATTTCACGAAACTGTCAACTCAGCAGGTCTAGTCCCACACGTGGCAACTCTATGGTGATATGTTGTCCCTCGCGTCACGCGACGCCCAGGCAGTACCCCTCGCGTCACGCGAGGGGGGTCAAAATCTTGCTATAAATAGAAGGCCTTGGGACTTGATTTTGGGCACAGAAACGACGTAAAAATTCCAAATACACACTGAGATATCGTAGAAATACTGTCATAAAACACACGAATCACTAATCGACGCCGCAATCAGGGTATTAACTCGATCGCTATTACGATTCATTTTCCGATCGATCAATGTACTCAATGGATGTTTAAGTGCTGCCCACATTAGGGTGATGCTTTGTCATTAGTCGTTAATTCGATGGATGTTTAAGCATAACACTTTGTCATTCGTTGTGAGGGTTGATCTCGTGAGTTATCGTAAATGCTATATTGATTACTAACCCAGAATTGTGTGCCTGTTATTAAATTTAGGTTAAAAGGCTAATCAGTAGGCTAAACTCTGCTCAAATTAAATCTGCAATGTGAGTCATTCTCTTTTTATCAACTATTTTACAATACCTCAAATTATTTTCAAAAGTTATAATTACAGGGACTAAGTCGTGGATATCTTGAATCACTGGTTAGTGGGGTATTGTGCACATTACTAATTTTCTCCCAGTTAGGTTCATTGACCTACTAGGGATAATCATCACTATTTAGGTTCATTGATCTAATAGTGGTATGACCATCGTCACCATTGTGACTTGTCACCATTGTGACAGAGCGCCAGATAAAAAAATAAGATAGAAGCCATTGTAATCGATCTTATGCTGTAATTAATAATTATGCATCATTTTATATAAATAGAATGATTCACTCAGTATTTCCCGCTGACAAAACCTTTTTCAAACATGTTTCAGGTGATCTGTTATGATCCAGGAAAAGTGCCGTGAAGCACTACAAGCTTAAGAAAGTGGCTCAGGATAAAATAAAGAAACATGTTTTGTAAAATAAAAGATTTCTTCGTGAAATCAAATGATTGTAAATTACCGGGGTTTTATCCTGCGTTGTGAAATAAAATAATCGGGAAATATTTCAGTTTTAAAAAGATTCTGATGAAAACTTCCGCTGTTAAACTCAATTAATTAAATACCATGGGATTTCTGTCCCGCGGCTCCTGAAACGGGTCAAACCGGGTCGGGGGCCGTGACACACGCCACACAGTCGCGCCGTTTTGGCTCACTTTGATGCGTCGCGCACGTCACTTCAGTGCCGTGCTCCATGCGCGAGTGTGCGCCACCATGCCATGTGTACTCGCGCGCGTGCAAAGTGCGCCATCAAAGCGCCACATTGCGCCTCCTCGCCCACGTCGCGCGCGCGTGCGATTACGAGTTAGGGTGCTCTGCACCCTTCGCGAGTACACTTAGTGAGTGCTTCCATGAAACAATAAGGATGGAGAGTTCCCATTTAAATAACCCTTTAAGTTTCATCTCTCTTCCTATGTGGGAAAAGGTGCCACTTTCCCATTTTTTTCAGCATTCAAGTTTCAAACACCAAACTTTGAGTATCGATATCTCATTTATCTTAGCTTCGTTTTGGACGTGGTTTAGTTCGTTTATAAGCTCTTCCAACATAGAACACAAACCCACAAATAAATACATAAAACCCACTTATTTTCTTATATTTATTTCTCGTCCAAAATAGAAAAAAATCATTTTCCTATATTTGTGAAAACAGGCTATTTTCACAAATTTCCAACAATGATAGCGTATAAAGTGTTTTTAACGTGTTAAGCTTAGAGAGCAAGGATGCAACATGTGTATTTTAACAAGAGAAATGGGTTAACATAAAGTCGCACAATTATTACACATAATAACTATCTAAATGCCTATGCAACATATGCGTATATGTGTGGTCTAGTGGTTGGAAAGACTTGGGTACTCTTTGGAGACCCAAGTTTAATCCTCACTGGTGTCATATTTGGTGGATAAAGACAATGAAGGCTAGTTCTTTCAGACCCTAGGTCAAGAGTTCAAGCCTGAGCCACCCCGAGTTTTAGTCCACCGTGCGTTACGCCAAAGAGATTCTCTCTTGTGGCGGCGCAAGCCCCTGCCACTAGCAGTGGGTCGTATGGTTTCTCGGGAAACGTCGTTAGCCAAACTCTGACGCCAACGTGGACCTGGTTAAGAGAACATAGTCTGGTCATAGTAGGGTTAGGGCCCTCTGTTTAGAAGGGTGTGAGATCTCTCTTACAACAAGTTAAAAATTCTTACCGTTAAAAAAAACATATGCATATATATAAGGCTCTCACTATTCTCACGTCCCTATATCTTATTCCCACAACCTTTTTCACTCTATCTATCTATATACTATAGAGAAAGATAAAGAAAAGAAGTGTGAGAATATTAACTCATATATAAATATATAATGTTTCTTATGTATGTAATTACACAACATTACATATATTTACACTTGGTTATATATATAATTACACACAAATATACGTACAGTCATCGGCTTTTTTTTTTTTCCTTAAAAGTCGTTTTTTATATATATGCTAATTATACTATACTTAAATTTAAATAAAAGAAATCTCGTTCTTGTGACATTTTTTTTTGGAAGGAGACTTTCTGTACAAGACCGATTGGTCTCCGGGGACATGTCAAAGACATTCCCCGTCAACCCCGCTTTTCCGGACGCGATGTTCGATCGGGCCCCGGCCGGCGCGCGAGCTGACTTCCGCCTGGAAACCATACTGCCCCCACACGAGTTGCTGGGGTAACAGTTGGGTAAAACCGGGTTGCCCTCAAGACCGCTCCATACCTCGGAAGGAATCGGTCCATCATTGGGACGTCCCCGCACCATATGCCACAAGTTGGAGTCGAACCGGCGACCTCCCAAAGGGAAGAAGCCGGCCTAACCAATTGGGCTAACTATTTAAAAAAATAAAAGTGTAAAATAGTGATTTGAATTAAAAAAAGATTTATTTAAAAAAAAGTCTTTCAATATTGTTCCGTTGTTATGTTTTCTTTTTCATAAATGATCAAGTTTTTAAAATTAAGTGACCTAACATAAACATATATGAAACTTAGTAATTACTTGATTATTTTTTATAATGTTAAAAGTATGTGCTTGTGAAAAAAAAAATGAAATAATAATCAAGATCTGTAATTTTTTTTCATTAAAGTCAACTTGAAAACATAATAACTAGATATTAAGAGTGAATTTTAAGTTTTGTCCTTTATCTTTATATCTAATTTCAATCGGTGTTCTTTGTCTTTAAAATTGATGGGATTTGTACTTTATGCATGATTGTAAAACAAGGTCTACAAGGCCGAGTATTCCCCGAGTAATCGCTCCAATGTAGGTTGTCGATGCGACTTTCTTCAACTCCGCCTAATTACTCGGAATCGATCAAACACGGTCAACCTCGGCTAAAATCAGATCTAGTAGGTCAACTCGGGCCGAGTTTGACTTTAAGAAAAATAAAACATAATTTCTATGCCTATGATATCAAAGAATGAATATCATTTTCACGTATTTTGTTATAAATATTAGTAAATTTATGTTACTTGACATATATTTAATTTCCGAAAACTAATTCCTTTATAATTTAACATGTTTGAGTATTCCCCGAGTACTCTCCGCCTACGCCGAGTACTCTTAACTTCCCAGACGGCCGATTAGGGAGCGTCTAACGACTTTTGCAACCATGACTTTATGTTTACAAATCTTACAAGTTACGTCTTTTAACCCTAACTCAGTCTAAATTTTATTTGGTCATGTGTTTTTCACACGAGGGCATCTTTGTAATTTCACTTTTCACTATTATGTAAATATACACCCCATAATTTATCTCTCTCTCTAAACTTCCACTCTCTTCCAATGGATGAAAGTTAGGATTATTAAAATCTAATAACCATATTTTTTTTTATAAAATATTAAGCAAATGTATTGATATTAAGGCAGCGTTTAGTTTATGAATATATCAAAGGACTTTCATTTCTAATAAAGATTTTGGGATAATTAGTTAGGTTTATAATAAATATTAAATCCGGTTAGCCCACTTGGTAAAGACATTTGCTTCTTAGAGAGGAGGTCCTAAATCCAAACCTAGATAAAGGAAGTATTTTGTATTATATTTGGTGTCAAATAGATTAGAGTAACCTTTCCATTAAAAAATACAAGTAATATGACAAATATATTCTCATTTTCATTTCATCGTTTTATTATACTCAATAAATATACATTGGATAATATGTTTCACGCGTCTTTTTTTGGTTTAGATTTATAACTTCATTTCAACTTTTTGATAAGTCCTTTCTTAGGATAAGTCTTTTTTTAGCAAATTATTTTTACGTGGTAAAGTTAGGTTCAAGACAAAGCCATAAACAGCATATGACTAGTTATGGGCTCACAAGGTTGTCACTATGTTATTGGAAGCACATGTTAAATATTGTATCTTTTTCACAAATATCATGTTCCATGAATGTAATTAATCGAAAATTCGTTAAGCATTTCCTAGTCATGATATTATAATTCATAGGTAAGAGCTTAGTAACTTTTTTTTTTCAAAAATTTTTATATCTAGTGTCGACGAGGGTCCCGCTTGGGCTTCTTGTCTGAGCTCACTTCCTCATAATGATGATTGG
The DNA here is from genome assembly GCA_030545235.1 of Helianthus tuberosus. Classification (NCBI taxonomy): domain Eukaryota; kingdom Viridiplantae; phylum Streptophyta; class Magnoliopsida; order Asterales; family Asteraceae; genus Helianthus; species Helianthus tuberosus. Next base: position 160,261,146 of record CM060444.1, read on the forward strand.
GCTTAAGCCCGCTTAGACTTTTCGCACATCCTTGGTATGTTCATGTGAGCCTGGTTCTAATAAGCCTACTCTTATGCCAACCCATTAGAGTTAATGCCTAAGAGTCCCCACTATGTAAAGAAAACTCATTCACTAGGCAGGTTATTTCTTCCCTCCATTTGGGGCTCCTTCTTCCCTTAACTCTCTATTTTCTTACAACATACACTTGTTTACATTCATGTAATATTATCATGGTTGATATGATGTTGACTTGAGCTTCGGAGTGCCATCGGGGCGATCCCCCCGGGCCCTCTAACGAGATTTTCATGTGGTCGCAGCCCGAAACTCGCTAACCCGCAAGATAGCTTGTTTCATCGCCGGGTCCTGGTCTGTCACTACAACCTTTGGCTGATGTCCAAATGACTTTACAAAGGAACTGAGAAGCCATTTATAAGACTCAATGCACTCTGATTCTAACAACCCAGCTCCAAGGGTTACATTTCGACAATGGTTGTCTATCCCAGTAAACGATACAAACACCATCTTATACCTATACACCGGGAAATTAAAAATTATTGCAAAAAAGAACACTTCGCATACAAACTTTACATAATCAGTTAATGTGCGATATATTGAACTCCTAACTTTCATGTTTTAGTAACATGCGATTTACCAGTTTATGAATTCATACATGCGAAATATTAAAATTGACATTCATGTAACACTTACTTATTTGTTTTGAAAGTAGCATCAAACAATAATACATCCTCGAACTCCATGAAGTTACGCTTGCATAACCCATCCGCCCAGAACAAACCGGTTAACCGCTTGTTCTCGTCAACTGAGTATTCAAACCAAAAATTTACTAAATATTCGTTTTTAACGGTCAGCCTATTGATCAACATGTCTGCATCATATTCTCCTATATAGCTATTAATTCGAGCTCCAAAATTTTTGCAATCATCGACAGTGGCGCCAACTTTCTCAAACTACCATATCGTTTTCTCATTTTATGAAAAACTTTCACCGGGCCAAGGTTTAGAGTACCTAATTCCCATATCATTTCTTCTTGGACTTCTGACAATTACCTATAAGCTGGTAGCAGATGAAGATCTTCAGGACATACAAACATATGATTATGATCATCAACAAATTTCTTGACTGTAAATGATATCCCATCCATCGAACAAAGCATAAGTTGCGCTTTGCACCTGGTTCTAATGGTTCCTCTTTTCCTTGTTTTGTATGGCTTTCTAGACTTCGAATAAGCATCGTCAATAAACAATGGCTTATGTCCCTCGTTCGAGCACACAAAATATTTAGTCTTAATTATACCACCATTGTGGTTTTCACCACCTTTACGGATAGAAAAACCAGCTAATTTGGCATATGTTTGGTAAAACACGTAAGCTTGTTCGATAGAAGTAACTTGCATGCCAACCACAGGTATAGCTGTGACAACCCGAACTTCTAAGGTTAGTAACGTTTTATCTTGCGATCTTAACTTCACGTTATCCCTCTTCTATGTGTTAAAATGTTCTGTTCAGTTATAACTCTGTTAAACTAAAACGTTAGATAACTTTGTTAAATGATATATTAGCTTTTGTTTGGGCCGCACATGTATCGGAAAAATATATTCACACCTTAAAACTATACACTATATCGGCCCACAGTGATCACCGAGCCCAACTCACCTCTCGTATGTTTTGAACAACTCGGTCCAGTTCTTGTAACCAAAGAAGTAATAGGATCGGCCCACTTGTTTAGGTATTTGGCACTATAATTGGAGTGTATGTAACCTCCCTAAATCTCTCATCATCATATTATAACAAACCCTAAACACCCACACCCCTTCCCTGAACCGCGACGGCAGCCCCTCCTTCATCTCCGAGGCTTTCCATTCGCACACTCACTATTCCGGTTAGTATGATCCTCCTTGTTTTAAATCATGGAATGATTGTTTCAGTTGTGTAGAATCATGAGATTTACTGTGATTTAGGGTTGCAATAGGGTAACATAAATCGATGATCTGTGCCTACATGTTGTGTTATGATAATGATCTTTATTTGACTTGACGATCACTGATGTGTGAGTCGAGGATTACATGATTCCTGTATGATCAGAGTATGTAGAATGATGACCTTGTAGTGGTTATTCTAGGGTTGAATGATGTCAGCGATTATAGGTTAGAATGAATCTGAATGATAATTGCCCTCCGACGAAAGACTGGACGACGAAACTCCTTGATCTTTCGTCAACACAATCCCGACGAAACATGGTGTTTCGTCGCATGAGATTATTCGCTGAGGATAATCACGTGTGGTTGATGTTTCGTCTCTTCTGTTTATGTTATTGGCAAGTGTATTTGATAAATAGAACATTTGGAGCATGTAGGGAAATGTGTAACCGTTATATGATGATGATGATCTTGTTCTGTATGCATACTATGTTTTGATAACTCTTGTGTAATCTTGTTCTATGTGCATGATCTGAAATAAAAGTCCACGTGACTTCTAATGATGACTTGATTATGGGTTTTGACCCATTAAATGTAGTCAAATGCTACCTTTGTTGTGATGATGATTTGATTTATTAACCAAAACCCAAGGTTACATCCACTAAGCCAGCCGCCACTGTACATATGTCGGCCCCAAAAGGACGGCCCATGTGATGTTTTCGTTGATGATGATTCATTGTTGTGATTACCATTATTAGAATAATGAACCAAAATCATGCAATGTAAGGCTATGTTATGAATCAGTATGTGTGAGCTAAGTGCCTAAGATGTATTATGAGACCATGTGCATACTCTACAAGATGTTAATTACGTGATGTAAGTACTTGTGAACTAATTGTTAATGATAATCGTAGTAGGACTTGGTTGACCAACTGGGAACGGGTAATGTATCAAAACATACCGAGCAAATCTAAGGTGAGTTCACTGCTCTTTTTCCAAGCATGCATCCCGGGGAGGGATATCTGGTAATTGTTCCGGGGAGGAACGTCGAGTTATAGGGATGTTTGTTATTACACTCAGTTCTATCATATAAGACCCTTTACATCTACTGATAGTTTCTGGGGAGGCAACGAGGTATTTAGTTGATAACGCTATTAGGTTTGGCACCTTCACATCGTACCGGGGAGGACGGGCGTGAACTAATTACCTTGACCACTTAGACCGATCACAAGGGCCTCCCGTGTACCCTAGTTTTGAATGGAGCTGAACATGTGATGGCACCGCTGGATGGAACCTCTGAATGACTTCGACTGCGGAACCTAAATGCGTACGAGCATTGCGACTCACTATCGACTCTAACCTACCTGATTAGATTCACCCTGTTCAGACTGAAGCACTGAAGGAAGAGGATTTTCAAGCTGGGTCCATGCGGGGCATGGAAGAGCAACTTTTGGCAGGCCGAACGAAATCCGTTACCTCATGGAACGAATGTGGGTCTCATTATACGGCAACGGTAGGGAACTTGAGTTGAGCAAAGCACACCAGCCTCGGTATGCTGGTCATAAGGATTTGATGGAATAGGTTAGAATCGGAGGATCTTGTACTGGCAACTGGGCTTGAAGGCCTACACAACGAAGCGTGTGAACGACGTTTGACTTGTGCTAAAGTCAAGGTGGAACATCAGAAACCTTCTGGTTCATGTTAGTAATCAGAAACACCTATTTGGAGATTGGAATAGATGGCCATGGAGTTTGTCACTGGATTACCAAAAACTCAGAACGGAAACAATATCACCTGGGTGATCGTTGATTGTCTCACGTAACCGGTACACTTTCTTGCAATCAAGGAAACTGATGAGTCTTCTCGACTTGTGAATATTCCTCTGGGAGAGACGGCTTTTAGGCACGAGGTGCCAACTTCTGTTACCTTTGATTTCGAGCTATACCTAATTTGTGGCAGGCACTACACAACACCCTTGGCTCACGTCTAGACATGAGCATCACTTATCACTGTGGGATAACCGGGCAGAGTAACGAACCAACCTGACACACGAAGACATGCTGTGAGCATGCGCGGGTTTGAATTTAGTGAACACTTGGAAGGACACTTATCTTTGGGTGAGTTCTACTGCAGCAGTCACCATTCTAGTATTCAGACAGCTCTGTTTGAGGCATTGCATGGATAGTAGCGCTAAACTCCTTGTTGGATTTAGGTGGGTGACAACCTAAACACGGGTTCAGGACTTGTACTCGAAACTTTTGGAAAGATTGCTTGGATCGGAAACCGCTTGGCGGCACGCGTGACTGTCAGAAAAGTTGATAAGCTCAGGAAACACTGGAAGTTCGCTGTAGGCGATCGTATCATGTTGAAAGTCTCACCCTGGGAGGGTGTGGTACGCTTGGGAAGTGTGGCAAGCTTAATTTGCGTTACGTTGAGTCATTCGGAATCCTGGAAAGAAGCGATCGCGTGACTTACAAACTTGAGTCACCTGACGAATTGGGTAACGTGCACAATGTCATTTAGGTCTCGAATCTAAGGCAGTGTTTGATGAAACATTTGTAATACCTTTACTAGACAAGTTGCAGTGGTCGAGGAGCCAAACAAAGACATAGACGAGGAAGTAAGGTTCGTTAACACGGTCCATCTTTCTATTGTGAGAGTTCGTTGGAACTCAAGACGTGGACCGGGTTCACGTGGGAACGCAATGATCGGAATAAGCTCTAGTATCCTCAGTTGTTCAAACGGTTGAATCAACTTTTGACATCATTGGCAAATTTCGGGACGAAATTCCCTTTCAAGTTGGGGATGATGTGGCACCCGACTGACTTCGCGATTCTGTTTTTACAATTTGGTTTACGTGGTGTCTGCGTAGTTATCTGGATGATTAGTGATTGTGTGTAATGTTGATTATTATGTATGTAGTGTTGCATATAGTGTAATTAGGGTTTCTATCGCTTCACTCCTCTGTATTACTTGTCAAATTTCGAGACGAAATTTCTTTCAAGTTGGGGATGATGTGACAACCCGAACTTCTAAGGTTAGTAACGTTTTATCTTGCGATCTTAACTTCTCGTTATTCCTCTCCTATGTGTTAAAACGTTATGTTCAGTTATAACTCTGTTAAACTAAAACGTTAGATAACTTTGTTAAATGATATAGTAGCTTTTGTTTGGGCCGCACATGTATCGGACAATATATTCACACCTTAAAACTATACAATATATCGGCCCACAGTGATCACCGAGCCCAACTCACCTCTCGTATGTTTTGAACAACTCGGTCCAGTTCTTGTGACCAAAGAAGTAATAGGATCAGCCCACTTATTTAGGTATTTGGCACTATAATTGGAGTGTACGTAACCTCCCTAAATATCTCATCATCATATTATAACAAACCCTAAACACCCACACCCCTTCCTTGAACCGCGACGGCAGCCCCTCCTTCATCTCCGAGGCTTTCCATTCGCACACTCACCATTCCGGTTAGTATGACCCTCCTTGTTTTAAATCATGGAATGATTGTTTCAGTTGTGTAGAATCATGAGATTTACTGTGATTTAGGGTTGCAATAGGGTAACATAAATCGATGATCTGTGCCTACATGTTGTGTTATGATAATGATCTTTATTTGACTTGACGATCACTGATGTGTGAGTCGAGGATTACATGATTCCTGTATGATCAGAGTATGTAGAATGATGACCTTGTAGTGGTTATTCTAGGGTTGAATGATGTTAGCGATTATAGGTTAGAATGAATCTGAATGATAATTGCCCTCCGACGAAAGACTGGACGACGAAACTCCTTGATTTTTCGTCGACACAATCCCGACGAAACATGGTGTTTCGTCGCATGAGATTATTCGCCGAGGATAATCACGTGTGGTTGATGTTTCGTCTCTTCTGTTTATGTTATTGGCAAGTGTATTTGATAAATAGAACATTTGGAGCATGTAGGGAAATGTGTAACCGTTATATGATGATGATGATCTTGTTCTGTATGCATACTATGTTTTGATAACTCTTGCGTAATCTTGTTCTATGTGCATGATCTGAAATAGAAGTTCACGTGACTTTTGATGATGACTTGATTATGGGTTTTGACCCTAAATGTAGTCAAATGCTACCTTTGTTGTGATGATGATTTGATTTATTAACCAAACCCAAGGTTACGTCCACTAAGCCAACCGCCACTGTACATATGTCGGCCCAAAAAGGGCGGCCCATGTGATGTTTTCGTTGATGATGTTTCATTGTTGTGATTACCATTATTAGAATAATGAACCAAAATCATGCAATGTAAGGCTATGTTATGAATCAGTATGTGTGAGCTAAGTGCCTAAAATGTATTATGAGACCATGTGCATACTCTACAAGATGTTAATTATGTGATGTAAGTACTTGTGAACTAATTGTTAATGATAATCGTAGTAGGACTTGGTTGACCAACTGGGAACGGGTAATGTATCAAAACATACCGAGCAAATCTAAGGTAAGTTCACTGCTCTTTTTTTCAAGCATGCATCCCGGGGAGGGATATCTGGTAATTGTTCCAGGGAGGAACGTCGGGTTATTAGGATGTTTGTTATTACACTCAGTTCTATCATATAAGACCCCTTACATCTATCGATAGTTGTCGGGGAGGCAACGAGATATTTAGTTGATAGCGCTATTAGGTTTGGCACCCTCACACCGTACCGGGGAGGACGGGCGTGAACTAATTACCTTGACCACTTGACCAATGCTTTGATAGAGGCATTGGGGTTGGGCAAATACATCTTGTAGCCACTTGACCACTTGACCAATGTTTTGAACACGTGGTTTATGAAACACTTAATAAGTGATTTATGCTTCCGCTGTATACAATGAATTACGTTTAATGTTTTGTAACACTTTACGATAATGAATGAAAGTTTTTATTTAAATATATGTTATAGTTCAACGTGATTGGTGGCTTGGATCCTGGTACGCCACACGCCCCGCGGTGTTTCCGCAAGTGGTATTTTGGGGGTGTGACAATAGCTGATGCTTCAACCTCCGGGATATAAAGCATTTCATCTACAAAATTAAATAAAAGAGTAAAAAAACCATTTATTAAGAACTACTAATCCAACATGTTTTATATATAGTGAAAACTACATGCGATTTATGGTATCATACTATGCGAAACCAGCATGTTCTGACTTTCATCATGTGCGATTTATTGGACTCATAACATGCGAAATATACATTTTGATTCCATGTTTTATATATAATGAAAACTACATGCGATTTATGGTATCATACCATGCGAAACCAACATGTTATGCCTTTCATCACATGCAATTTGTTGGACTCATAACATGCGGAGTTAAACATTTTGATTCCATATCAGTTACCCTCTAATAACATTAAAAACCTTCCAATCAATTACAATCAAACACTAAATCATTACACCGAGTATAAAAAACAACTGACATTGAAAATTTAAACATCTGAATTAAGAACTTACTATTGGAACCCTCAGTTACAACATTTGCATTTGCAGAATTAGGATTTCTGACTTCTTCAATCGTAACTCTCTGGTCACCACCCAATTCACCGTGCTCACTGACGAATTCAGCATCTTCAAAATCAACATCTATGTTTCGTCCGGTGCTGCTCTGTGGATCCATTGAAAACAACAATCGATTAAGCCCTAATCGCTCAGAAATGAAAACCGCAATGTATAGTTTTAAAAATTATGAATATTTGAAACTGATACGATTCATAATTACCGGGATAGTGGTGTAACGAACTCGTGATTTGCTGATTGAAAGAATTGTCTGATTTGCCCTCTGCTAATAGAATGAATTGTCTGATGTACCCTTATGTAGGAAAACTAAATCAGGGACACGTGTTTAGATCTTGTGCCCGCGTACGTAATGTATGAGTAAGGATTTGTATTCTACACTTCATCTATAATAATAACTAGGTTTTTGCCTGCGCCGCGCGTTGCGGCGGTGACATCACGTCACACGCGTGACGATGATGACATTGATGTGTGGCGCGCCACGCGTGACGTGTGAATTTACCTTTGAAAGAAATAAACCAAAAAATACCTTGAAGTGACACCTGCGATCCCATCCTAGCTTTGCAAGCTGATTCAATACACAATAATACAAACTAAAGTTAATTTGAAAAGCCCAAAAAAATAACAAACAAAGAAATAAAAACAACTATTCGACTACTAATTTCAAATTATGTTGGTGTGATTTAGCAACTAATAACCAAGTCAGTGATAGATTGGTATGAACAGTTTACATCTATCAATCCTACGAATTTGAAACATAATTAATTAACTTACATTTGGTGGAGTTTTGTGCTTCCTTTTGAGCATTTCACCTAGAGGAAAACAAACCCAAAACAGATTACAAACCTACTGGTTGCAATGTGATATCAGGCAACCATCTCCTAGCATCATAGCATGAGTATATTGCCCAATCACTTTGTCAAAGCAAAGTAAATCACACGAAGGGGCATTCAAGCTAAGCATAAAGCGAAAACTATTCAAGTAAGGAAAAAATTAAAGGACAATGTCAACAAAGGACCGTTAGCATACAAAACAAAGGAACAATGAGGCTTAGATATGTGAATCTTATGCCCCGCCAAGATACGGAATACCTCATCTTCAAAATGAAGAGGATAAACTGCCATGGCTGCATAGTCCGACTGTGATGCAAGCACTTAAACACCACAGCATGTCGGCTGCCCCACCAAGACACGGAATATCTCATCTTCAAAATTAAGAGGATAAACCACCATGGCTGCATAGTCCGATTGTGATGTAAAAGCACAGACAAATACATGCCAACACTGAACAGTGCACAAAGAGTAAGTTATCATCATAGCCCCTAAAATAAAAAGAAACAATAATCATTCTACACATGTTGACTAACAAAACAAAGTATGAATCACTCATTCTTTGATGTTTGCAAGGTGGTCCATAAACTGATAGCAAGTAGGCCGAATCTTTTGACTATAGTGATCCACACGTATGTAAATCATCAACCCCTGTAGATTTGACAAACAATCAAAACATTCAAACAAAAAAATCTCTAAAATTCAATTGAAAAGGACTTTGAAGTGACCTTAATATAAGAATTTTTGTTAAGAATACACCTGAATAAATATTATCGACGTTGTATGATACTTTATCACACTCTCACCGGTCGCCAGTTCCACCAACACCAACGATACACCTGAATAAATATTATCGACGTTGTATGATACTTTATCACATTCTCACCGGTCGCCAGTTCCACCAACACCAACACCAACGCCGCCAGCCCAAGCGGGTCAATTGTCGATGAAAATACTTTAACCTTACTAAAAAATGTGTTCTCACAGCTGATTACAACTTTTAAATGCAACTGCTCAACACCGTTTTCTCTCAGTTCTCCCCTTCTTTTCCTCTGTTTCCTAGTCCTGCAAAACACATCACTATTTCAATCCTTTAAATTAGAAATAAACACTTCAACAAATAATTTCCAAAATCATACACAACATGTTGAGCACAGGTCTTACTGTTATTAACTGAATCTCATGTGCACAGATTCAAGATCATACTACATTAGCTCCATTTCAATTTCTAGTCTGGATTCGAAGTTTTTGTACATTCCCATATATTAGTCAAAAAATCATATTGTCGAATGATTTATTTATTTCACAAATGCAAACCCCCTCTTACACACTTGACTAAAACGAATTGAAATCAAAGTCCACAATTAACAGATGAAAGCAACAATAGCAAACCTTAATAACCTAATTACATAAAAAGGTTGATTCAAAAAACAATCAACCAAAAAAAAGATCGAAACTTACCTCAATCGTTGGGAAAACTCTGACTAAACCCTAGCCGCCGAACTGGGCACCGGAGGCACCACTGAATCGTGAATGCCTGGCGGTGGTTTTCTGTAGGGCGGTGGTTTTTAGTAGGTTTTTGAATGCCTGGCGAAACCCTAGATGATGATGATGAGTGAAGTGTGTGTATATAATGAAGGGAGGTGAAGGAACCAGAGAAAGAGAAAGAGAAAGATGTTCAGGGAGAAAGAAATGAGATAGCTTGTCTTCTTTTGCACCGACCTTTATCTTTAATAGTATATAAATATATATAGAGTAAGAACACTAGAAATGAAAACAAGTATAGTCTATACCACATTTGACAATCATGACTAATTCTTCAACATCATGCATTTGTAGGGCACTACGTTCCCCAACTAGCCGATCTTATATTCGACAAAAACAAGATCGTTGCCGACGAAGATGGAATAAATTTCAAGGGAATTATGGTAAGCATTCTCTCATTTCTAAACATTTAGTAGCTTAACTCTGCGAAATCATTTTAAAGTGCACACTTGAATATATTAATATGTAGATTGGAAACACGTTGTTGGATGATGCCACTGATCAGACCGCAATGATCGATTATGCTTGGGATCACACGGTTATATTAGATCGCGTGTATAATGGTGTCAAGAGCAAATGCAACTTTAGTGACTCGAAATCATCAAATGCATGTGATGCAGCATTGAATGATTACTTTGATGTTTACAAAATCATCGATATGTATAGCTTGTATGCACCCTCGTGTGTCGATACTACCCCCAATTCCACTCGGCGTACACATATGCGTGGCAAAGTTTCCCCTCACACACTATCCAAGAATGTTAGTACTTGTTCAGTCAGATTATACTTGTGTTCATTGTCAGGTTTAATCAGTCTTAAACTAAAAATTTTGGGCCGAGTTATTTGCTACGGTTTTGAAAAAAGATAAAACCAAACTAATCGCGTTGGTTGAGTCGGTCGGGCCAACCAAACCGGCTAGGTTGGTTGGGTCAGCTTAGAGGTGTACAAATCGGTTTTTTTTCAAAAACCGGTTTCGGTTATTAACCGAACCGGTTTTTTCATCCAAAATGAAAACCGGTTTTTTTAATAACCGGTTTCGGTTACTAACCGGTTTTTCAAGTCCAAAACAATAACCGGTGTAACCGGTTGGGATCGGTTTTTAACCTGTTTTTGCCAAAATAACCGGTATTTAACCGGTTTAACCGGTTTTTTTAAAACCGGTTTCGGTTATTAACCGGTTTTTCATACCAAGAATCCTAACCGGTCTATAACCGGCCGTTTGGTTATAAAACCGGTTCAGTTATAAAAAAACCGGTTAAAAAAAAAAACCGGTTTCGGTTTTTTTCCCGGTTTCGGTCCTAAAACCGGTTTTTTTTGTACACCTCTAGGTCAGCTAAACCCTACTTTAAACTGAGAAATTAGTTTTTTTTTTCAACATAATGTATTAAGCATTTAACACTAATTCATTCTATCGTTAATACAAAAAGCATGACATGTTAAACCAACGGGGAATGACCCGTGTCAATCACAAGATACGGACTTGTATATGAACAGACCCGTGTCAATCACAAGATACGGACTTGTATATGAACAGGCCGAATGTTCAAGCCGCGCTTCACGCTAATACCACGAAAATTCCATAACCGTGGGCGCATTGTAGGTAACTTTTCATTGGACATATTTTGCTCGATAAAAATATTGTTTTATTGTTTGTTATTGTATAAAAAACAAGTTATGTACTTCCGGTCATCAAAAAACTTGTTTCCGGCGGCGTTCATGTTTGGGTTTTTAGCGGAGATACCGATGGAAGGGTTCCGGTTACCTCTACAAGACTCTCGTTGAGGGAACTTGAATTGAACATAGTTGAAGACTGGTCTCCATGGTACACTAGAAGTCAGGTAATTGAGATCTTAAATAATGAGTTGATTCTGTTTATACATATATATATATTTTTTTTATCTTTAACAAGCTAAAAAACATAAAATATATGAAATTAACTCGAATACCTTTAACAATCAATCATGTAAAAAGGTTGTCTATAATATTTACAATTTACTTAAGATAATATTATTACAAAATATAAAATACATTGTAATAACATCATTTATATCATCATGTTTTCTACAATTTGTGTCAACCAAACCCAATTGGTTTGTTTTTTCAGTAGAAACTAAAATCCTCTTCATTCGAGATATGGTAATCTTTATAACAAATTGTAATCAAGTATGAATCATAGAGTTGTTTCTTAATGGGCGGAATTATAGTGGCGGTCCAAAGGTCTATTGACTCTCAAACCCGTCAAACTTTTTATTAATATGAGGATATAATGTTATCGTTTCCCTATAGTTTAACTAGATGGTTGAATCTAATGTAACAAAACAAAAGCTATACGTAATTTAAAAAAGAAAAATGATTTTTAAAAACATTGTAGTCATCAAAACTCTTTCTCAATGATTCCCAAACACCTAACCAAACACAAACTTAATGTTTTCATGATGGTTTTGTGTTTTACATAACTTACTATTCTGCAGTATCATCTTCACTTCCTTTAGATTCTTCTTCACCATGGTCCTCCACTATTTCCTGCAAATCATTAGTAACTAAAGATCATGACACTGAGCTTGGCTGAATGTACAACCATCATCAAGTAAGAAATGTCACACAGAATACATAAGAAATGTCAAATGGGAGTTACCGAAAATTATTGTGCCGCTGCATAAGCCATCCTCAATCTTGATAAGCTCGAGAGTCATCCTAGGTCCAATCTCTTGAAGCTTCACAGCACTTTTAGTAGATGCCTTATTAACTCTCCCGACATCACTTGCTAAGCTTACAGTTGCCCCTTCCTCATCCCCCTCACTTTCTGATCCATAACCTGCCCTTTTTCATCACAAAACCAAACAAATTTTCAGAACGTATGTTACTAGGTCAAAAGTGTCTGTGTGAGAGTGAGAGAGAGAGCGGTTGTACATACTTTGTGATAAAGTCACTCACATCTTGAAGGCTTCTGAGATCGGGCACTTTATGGTTTTGAACAAATTTTCTAATTCTACGAGAAACACCAACGGGTTGCAATCTAATAGAATAATGTCGAAAATCGATAAGTTTAGTCTCCTTGTTGTAATTAAGTAACACGATTCTCTGGCATGATGAAAGTTTAACCTGCAATTGAACCAATGATTAGTATCCCGTTCCAAGCAGCATGCATATATATACAGACACTCACCGTGTTGATGTCAATGGCAGGGAATATGTTTTGAAACATAATGGTAGTCAACTTCAAGTGTTGCTCCCCAGTTCCGAAACCCGACAGCACAATCTATCAAATTAAAAATATTCAATGATCATCATCATAATCAAACACTTCTAAACAAAGTACATAGGTAGAATATGTGCTACACTACAAAACAGCAAAGCATAGTTGAGTGGGCCGGTTTGAACTGATTATTTTTCAATTGTATGAAGAATTTTAAAACGATAAACATAGTTCATGAATATAAAAAAATGGTTCATGAAAAAAAGGATAGACGATTCAAGTTTTAAACTGTATGCCGGAACCACCAAAACAGAATCATGAAAACCGACCAAACTGGCTTTGGTTTGGACAATGTGAATTACCAAAGGAGAGTTTTTGAAGAGATCTTTTGGTACTCTTGGGCGTAACTGGGAGTTAGCAATATCAACAGCCAACGAGTATTCCTGAATTTTGAAAGTAAGAGTGGGGCCTTGTGGTGTTCTTGCAACTCTCAAGTATGGTGAAGTGCCTGTTTTTGACAACATGAGAAAATGTGTAACTCCCATGGGCCCCGCAACGTTCAAGAAATCTTTAAGGTTGTTGCGTTTCTTCTCCTGCAAGTTTAACCGAGAACAAATCAGCAACAGATAACAATGTTATAATAATCATCCAACCTCTCTTTTTACCTTTAGGTTCAAGGCCGTATATGGAAGCATCACTTTTCTCAGGTCTGCTTGCAACTGTTTAAGAGTAGCAGGTAATTTCAAGCGTGAAAAAACAAAGCTCCTTGGTATCTTGTCACCCGTAACATGATCCACATTCTGCGGAGGTTGCTTCTTTGCAGGCTTCACAAATGCCACCTTCTTTTTCTAACAATCATATATAAAACAAGTTATGTAGTATACTCGCATTTCATCATCTTCAATAATTGGTAACTTACATTACGAAAACGAGCCATCTGCTGATTAACTGAAAAAACTTGGTCTCCGAAACTGCAGGCTGCATTGTGTGCACAACAAATCAAGATTTTAACTACTATCAATCAAAGACGCCGCGCCAAATTACAAGTTGTAATAGTAACAAAAAACATTTTAGCTCTAGGTTTATTAAATTTGGATATACAGTTTCCTATTTGAAATATGTAATAACAAGTAACGGTATGCAACTAAAAACAATACTGATGACTCAATTAGATAAGTTATCATTCTTGACAATTCCAAGTGTCAGGTTTCTTTCAAAATTCACAATAGCAATTTTTCAATTTCACTATGTGACTACCAGTGGCGGATCCAGAATTTTTTTTTTCAGTGGGTTCATTGCTTTTAGATACTTTAATATCATAGGACCGGATGTAAAAAATTTCGGGTCAGTTCGACGGTTTCGATCGGGTAAAATTCATCACATAATAAAAATACGATACAATTAGGGGTGAGCAGATTGCGGTCCCACCTGAAATTACCCAAAAACAAGACCGAAAATTAACCAAAACCGGGCCCGATATAATACAAATGGTCAGTCCTCGGTTCCTATTTATTGACAATTTCAAGTCGGTCCTTGGTCCAAGACCAAGGAAAACCAGAAAAGAAAATAACCGACCTGATGAAAAGTAAAACTGATTCTTTTTATCTGTTGATCTGTTATGCATATCCATAAGGACAAATTAAATCGACCGACCTTAAGAATTAGAGATGACGGTGGTTGCAACTAGGGATGAGCGTGGTACCAGTACCGAAAATACCGATACCGAAATTCGTCAAAACTGGGTACCGGTACAGGTACCGAGATATTCGGTATGGTACGGTACCGGTATTTGAAAGTAAAATTCGGTATTTTACCGGTACCGTACCGAACCGGTACCGAATATGCCAAAAAGTGGGTACCGGTACCCAGTACCAAATGCTCATCCCTAGTTGCAACAACATTAAATAACCAGGTTTGTTTCAGTTCTATTAATTAATCACCAGGGCTGCTTTGTTTGTTTCAATCATCTTTTAAGCACACAAGTAGCCATATGACAATAGCATCAATTCAATTCAATTCAATTTGCAAAACATGTGTGGTGTTACTGCTTACCACCTGTTGAACTCGCTTTAGGAATCGCACCGCGTCAGGGGCGAGAGCGCCAAATGTATCGAAAGCGAACGGGACGAACACGTGTTGATTCTCGATACAAGCTTTTTCGTGTTTAGCTACTTTGCCCGCCTCTGCCTTGGTTATCGCCTGTCCCACCACAAAACCGTGATCCCTTAGCCCAACAAGGGGGGACACACCTGTCAAATCGACACACGCGTGTTTCCCTCCTTCCCATCCAAAAACAAGAATGTCAGCGGGCCGTAGCGTAGATCTCCCTTCTAATAGATCAGTCAAGAAGTTCACTGGAGCTTCTTTTTTTGCCGAGACCCCTGCTCGCTTAAGGACATCATACAACACATCGCGAACTAAATCATGACGATACTTAAACCCCGGTAATTCTTTGCAATGTACTGCATGCTCCCCAAAAGAATCCAAGCAACACTTCTGACACACAGGACACGGGTCATCAGCCTGGAAAAGGGGTATCATTAAACGGTACTTGAGGATAGCCCGGTATTCCACCGCTGACATACTCTGCCCTAAACCTTCGATGGGAACAACAGACAGGAAATCCTGAGCATGGGGGGCTCGCAAACACTCAAACACGGCTCGCTGGCGAGGGGAAAAGACAAACTTCTCTTCAACTGTCTTGACGATTTCTGCATATAAGGCATTCGCCAGAATTTTCTGGGCTTTAGGGGGGGCGGTGTCTTTAATATAGAAATCGCTAAGATCAAGATCGGGAAGAGAACTATGCAGATTGTCCAACGCACCCTTGTAATCAGGGTCCAACAACTCTCCCCCACATTCGCGAAGGATGTGGTCTTGAAGAACCCAAGATTGGGCCCTTGAAGCCACAAAAGCGTAGGAAGAGGCATCCTCAGCTGAGCAAATCCCAAGCCCCCCAAATCGTGTCGGGAGGGAAGCTAACCTCCATTGTAGGTCCCCGAAAAAGGCACCCCCACAAACAACAATGTCCTCGATCGTATTCCGTAGCCCCTTGTCAAAAACAGAGACGGCTTCCCCGACATAAGAAGGCTGACACGTTCTAAGCCCAAACAGTAGTTTAGCAACCCCCATACACGAACGAAGCAGGAGGAGTTCGCTCTGAGGGTTCTTAAGGCGTTTGAGGCATCCCATCAGCTCAACCGCACATTTGGCTCTTTTGAGGGCCAACCCGCTAATAAATTGCCCATCTCTACTGACAGCACCGCCCAAGAGTTTCATACCGTGCCCCGGCCTACCAATCTCCCGCGGAAATAAACCCGCCTGAGTCTTCACCCCGTCGCATGTAGGCCAAAAAACTTCAGTTTTTTTAAGGTTGAGAAGGAGGCCCAAGGAGGGGCCCTCCACTCTAATGATGTCTAAAGCCTTGGCAACCTGAGTAGCATCTCCAATAATGGTCCCATCATCCAGGTACCATGCGTGAAACAGAAGCTTACAACGATCTCTGATTCGGAGAACAAGAGGGTGTAAAACAAGGGCAAAAAGAAGAGGCCCTAAAGGATCCCCTTGCTGAACCCCCGTGGATGACCAAATAAAATCATTCCCCACGTAAAGCCTAGCCGGTTGCCCGTATAAAAAATCAACCCAAGCAGAGATGGATGGACACATTTTCCTTACCTCATTTAAAAGAGCAGTTCTATCCACAAGGTTAAAGGCATTCGTGAAATCGACGGTAAGCATAGCCACATTTTGTGTTTAGCAGGGTAGGGTTTGCCATTCAGAAGGGGGTAGCGGCGCAGCTTGTTGCTCGTCTACCTGCCATTAGTTTGTAATTTCTGTTTATAGGGTATGTATATTTTTCAATAGTGTTATTTAAATCATCATTTGCAAAATCAAGAAGAATGGGAATAACACTTTATCATAGCCATTGATTATTACTTCAACTCAATTGTCATCTCAAATCACAAGTTTGTATTGTATAATCATGCAATTCTCATTCAGACATATCATCGAGCAGCTTGTATGCATACTCTCAATAATATATAGAAAGATCCAACTTTGTTCAATTCATCCCCAAATCACAAGTTCAAACAAGTATGTTCTTGAATTTAATCAGTAAAACTGAAAAGAACTGACCTACAAAATCCAAGGTACGTATACCCAAATGGTGAAGAAGACACGAAAGGGGTGAAGTTTGGAGATCAATTTGCTTGAAAGAATGAGAGATTTAGTAGTGAGAGGGTCGAAGATTTAAAAATGGGGAGTGGCCGAGTGGGCCGCTGGTATAATGTTTAAACCCTAACCTGTTTTAGATTTAAAAAAAGAGTAAATTGCCATTTTGATCCCTGTGGTTTGGGCACTTTTGCCATTTTAGTCAAAATCTCAAACTTTTTAAATCTGGATCATTGTGGTTTTACTTTTATTGTCATTTTAGTCCAAAATCCAAAAACCCCCTATTTTGACTGTTGAAAGCTGATTGTTTTGTCCTTTTGTTCAAGGGCATTTTGGTCATTCTGATTTTAATATTTAAAAAAAAACTATTTTAATAATTCTAATAAATTAAAATAGTTTTTTTTAAATATTCAGAGTCTGTGTTGTTCAATTGTTCCGTACGATTTTAATCTGATTAACGGTATGGTGTTTGTTACACTTGATTTGAAAACGATGTTGAAAATTGATTGTGCAGGATTGGGAGGTGGCAAGTGGCGGGAGGCGGTGGTGGTAAGTGGCCGGAGGTGGTGGTGAGTATGTGTGTTTTAGAGAGAGAGTTATATATATTATAAATTATAAATTGGTAACAAGTTTATGCAAATGGTTGTTGTAAGTTGTGCTTAAATTGTGTTATGTGCTTCTATTGGTTGAAACAGTAGGTTAGAAAGTTGTACATTGCTTCCCATTTATGTCCAGCATAACCACATGCCACGCACCCCCAACCTTTTAGCCACGTATATTTTTACAGGCATTTCTTTAGCGGTGGCAGAATAGATAGAGAGAGAAGAAACATGGCGTATAGTGGAGAGATAGATGAGAGCGATACAGAGAGAAAGTAGATAGAGAAGAGAAAGTCGCAGAGCAAAGGGAACCCAGAGGTTCTAGCCGCTGGTAACGTCGGAGCCACGGTGGCGTGAGGGGTAGGTAGGTAGGGTAGTTTTTGATTTGCTTGTCCATTCCGACGGGTCTTTAAATTCCAGTCGCTATTAGGTTTATTTGGAGAAGGTATGTTTTGATTCTATTCCATGGCTACTCTGATTTCCTTATATGATTTTTTTGTTTCACCAGTTAGGTCCACCTGTTCCATGTGTTTTTTACTTGGTGTTCTGGTTGCTGTTAGTTTTTCTTGCGACTGCCACAGTTCTCGATTGTAATTGCCAGTGTAAGTATCATTTTTTGTTAACTTTAAACGGAATGGGGGTTATGTTTGTATCTTTTTGTTGTTTGAGATTTTGAACATCGATTTGATTATTGTTGTTGTTTGGGAGTCAATTTGGTTTTTCCTAGAGTTGAGTTGTCTAAGTTTTGTACTATATGTTTAGGGTTTTTTTCAGGTTATATTTTCTTACTGATTTAATGTTTGTTTTCTTGAGTTACAGGGTTAATTAGCTGCATGCAACTGTAGTTGTGTCAGATTTAGTAATTAGATTTTGTATGTGGCATTAGTTTTATAAATGTTGGGTCTGTTGTTCTCACTTTCCTTGCAAATCCACTAATATTTATTATGCAAATATAATAATGGTGAACCTGTTAGGGATGAGAAATAACATGATTAATGGAAAGAAAACTCATTCCTAACAATAGGCCTAAGAAACCCATACTTAATTTTTTTTTTTTTTTTTTACCACAAAGTCGGTTTAGGTGGTTCTTGGCCATGAATAAGATAGAAAACCCAGAACTAAAAACGTATGTCTCATTAGTAAAAAAACGGATTGCATGTACATATGGACCTCAAAAGTGCCCAAGACGTAAGTGTTGTGTATATTATGGAATGGGTCTCAAAATTCAACTTTTGTGGTCATCTGTTTTTTGTCTTTAGATAGGTTGAAGTTGTGTTTTTGTAGATAATATAGTCTTTGATCTCAAAAATGATGTTTTTAGATGATTTTATATATTCTTTTGTAATTTTATATAGGGGCCATCGGAATTTACCGGATGGCAAGAAAGGATTTCTGACTTGCAACGGATGGTGCATCTCCTGCTCCGGCTAAGGTAATCCTCTGAACCCTTATCGACTTTCTGGTCATTTAAATGGATCAGATGAACAATCATGAATTGAAGCACTTTTTTTAAATTCGATTGAGTCGCTTTTTAAATAGATAAGCAATCTATATAGCCGTTTAGATAGTGTGATCTTCAGTATTTAACTAAGAGTTGATTCACTATGAACCAAACCTTTTTATGATTGTTTAGTTATCTCCAATTTATTTGGGAGGGATTTGTTTGATAGAAATTAGATAAGCCTCTAGCCTACAATCCTGCATCATATATCAAATTTGACATTGATTTATAAAAACAACTAGAGGATATATAATATGAAACTAACCTCAAAAGCTTAGGTGGTTTAAATAATTAATTCAATTTACAAAATTGAAGTGTCATAAAATGCCTAAGCATGTGTAAAGACCTTTCAGAACATGATCATCCCTGTCATCCCTTTTTCTGAAATGAAAACTAGGGTCTAAAGGGTGGGATTTTTCAGAGGTTTGGAATTCAAAATCAACCTTTAATCCTTTCTTAGACCATGCGTAGTGGGCAATATTCACCGGCGTTTTGCGCCATGTGGCAGCCCAGTCAGCAATGGGGCATAATTGGGCGTTTTCTAAAATGGGTGTAGTGGGGATGGGGCATTATTGGGCAATATGTTTTGTAATAAAATAAAATAAAAAAAACACCTAAAAATCTTATTGGCCAAGCAAATGGAATCTCTAATGTGATTGGCCAACCTTTTCCCCATTCGGCGTTTTTCAAACCACGCCAAGGAGCATTTTTTGCAAAATAACGCCCAGTAACGCCAGGGGGCGGTGAAGGGGCGTTATTGGGCGTGATTGGGCAATTTAAAAAAAAAGCCCCACTACGCATGGTCTTAGCTGAAAATTAGGGTCTAAAAGGCTGTGTTTTTTAAAGATTTTATAACTTATTATATGTGCATGATTTGAACAGAAACAACTGTGAAGAGACATTACAAAGGCGTAAGGCTAAAGGGTGTGGGGGCATGGTTGAGACATGATTTGCCACGTAGGAACATGAATGGAAGACTATACTACCCCCTTCTCTAATCCACCATGGTTTGCATGGATTAAACAATGGCAACCATGGTCCTCCTTTCCATTTTTCAAGTAATCATTTCCTTTTTCTTTAGACGAAAATAAATTAAAATAAATAAGTGGATAGTGGTTTGGGTCATGACCACACCTTTATGGTAATGGTTTTGGATTTGGATTTGGATTGTGGATTAGGGGTGAGTGATATAGCACTGACGTGGAGGATCATGGTAGTCATAAGGCTCATGACCACACCCTATAGCCTAAGTAGGGATGAGCACGGTACCCGTTCAGTACCGAACCGGTAATGGTACCGAAAGTACCGGTACCGAAATACGGGAAAAATTAGTACCGGTATGAATATACCCGGTACCCGTACGGTACCAGTACCCGATACCATATACTCATCCCTAGGCATAAGACAAAGGCCATGGGGAAAATGGGCAGCCGAGATACACGATCATGACGAAGGCACCCGTGTATTGTTGAGCACATTTGAGACAGCCGAGGCTGCAGCCACGACCTATTGGCAAGCTGCACTTGAGTTCAAAGAAGCAAAGGCCAAGCTCAACTTCGTAAAGTGTGTTCAAGGCCGCTCCAAGCTTCGTTACATAACCACGACCGCAACTCAACTACCCGCTGTAACCACGACCGCAACTCAACCACCCGCTGTAACCATGACCGCAACACAACCACCCGCTGCAACCTTGTCTCAGCCTCCAAATCCTACATGACATCAATCCATATCCACCAATTATCCAGACTTACTTCAGTATGCACAACTTCTTCAAGCAATGAAGCTCAACCAAAAGAAGTGAAAGCCATGCACATTTGTTATGCACTTAATGGACAGAAATATGTGTGTATTTTGTTTATTAAAAATTAAGACATTTAACCAGTTATAATTAATAGTATCTTAGTAGGTCTTATTGAGTTTTGTTGTTTTGATGTTGTCAAATACGTGGGTACTTTTTTATTTGATAAATAGAAAAATATAAGATTCATGTTAAAGAGGTGAGCGTGAAAACAAAATATGAGGGGCATAGTGGGGTTAAACTATTGGGTGATCGTGGTGGAATCCGCAGCGCATCGCGCGCGGTGATCAAATCTAGTTATATATAATTTATAACTAACTTTATTTTAATCTATTAGAATTATTAAAATAGTTTTTTTTAAATATTAAAATCAGAATGACCAAAATGCCATTGCACAAAAGAACAAAACAATCAACTTTCAACAGTCAAAATAGAGGGTTTTTGGATTTTGAACTAAAATGGCAATAAAAGTGAAACCACAGAGACCCAGATTTAAAAAGTTTGAGATTTGGACTAAAATGGCAAAGTGCCCAAACCACAGGGACCAAAATAGCAGTTTACTCTTTGAAAAATTAAAATAATAAAAACAACTCCAACAGGAGTTGAACCACATTTCTTTTATGGGCTCATTTAGAATTTTCTAAATACGTTTCTAATAAAATTTTGAAATTGAGTGGGTTCATGTGAACCCATAGCTTTCAATGTAGATCCGCCCCTCCTCATGACACACCGAACTCGCACCCCATATAAATTGAAACACAGAAATATGTTTGAATAGATCAAGAGATTACCTTGTGTCACGATTCGTAGATCACAAATCACCCTACCGGTACAAATTTCTAGGCATTAGTAACTATGAAATAAGAGGGATACTCAAGAAAGACACATAGGGTGGAGCGGTTTTCAAGCTTTTGTGGTCGGGTTGCATAGGTATTTAGATAACACACAACCAAAAACCCATATATGATCGTATGAGCATATAGAAAGTGGTGTGGAGGGCTTCGATCTAAAAGGTGGATGGGAGTAAGCAATGTGAACATTATTTCATTTAATCATCGAATCATATATGTTCGAATTTGTCGTTTTGTTGTAATGTATGTAGGAAAGAAAACATAAGTTTAATGCCATGTTTGTTGCAAAAGTTTATGAAAGGGTAAGTGTTAAACTCGCCACCCATGTCTCATTACGAATCTTGTTTTTTCATGTGAAATTGAGTTTGTAAAAAAGAATGAAAATAGGCAAAGTTAGTAAACATCTCATATTTAAACTTTAAGGGAAAAACTCATGTGTATTGTGTAAAGGCATCAACCAAAATCATATAATAAACTTTAATGGAAAAACCCATCTACATTGTGTAAAGTCATCAACCAAAACCATATTATGTTTAATATTTATAACCTGCATGACTTAAAATAGGTGACGTCCACAAGTATAAATGTAAAATGGCAAAAGGAAACAAAGTATTAGAAACTGAATTCGAAAATGGTAATCGTTTATGTTTCGACAACTGAAATGAAGGACAAACAAATGAAAGTTCAATTTATTGCATGAAAATATAATTATTCAAACAAAGAGACTTAATGACATGTTGATCTGGGTATCCAAGTCAGTTAAGCCAAAAATGAAAATTCTGAGCCGAAGGAAAACATGTGGTGGCTGCTATTATTTTGTGGGCATATATATATATATATATATACAGGATTAGGTTCAAGAGTGAACACTAGTGTAGCTTGCGAACTGAATGAACTAATTATGGTCATACACGTGTGTAGATCAATGGCCAAGATTTGATGTTGAAATATACTAGTGTATTTTACGATTTGATGATGAGATCCTGGCCATACACGTGTGTAGATCAATGGCCAGGATTTGTTCACTCAGTTCGCAAATACACTAGTGTTCACTCTATAACCCCACCCTATATATACTTACATTATATATATATAGGGGAATGATGTATAGAAAACCCACTTTAATTTAGAAAACCCGGGAAACTCTAACCTCCCGAACTTTTTTTTTTTAAAAATTTACACATGTTATATACATGTTTTTAAGGGTTTTGGGCAAAAAAAATAAAAAAAAGCGACGAGTAGATATTTTTTAAAAAAATAAACAAGTTTTGGTGTAACACGTGTTACATTCATCTGACATATTTGTAACACGTGTTACACCAAAACTTGTTTATTTTTTTTTTAAATATCTACTCGGCACTTTTTTGATTTTTTTTGCCCAAAACCCTTAAAAACATGTATATAACATGTGTAAATTTAAAAAAAAAAAAAAAGTTCGGGAGGTTAGAGTTTCCCAAGTTTTCTAAATTATAAGGGTTTTCTATATATAGGATTATGATCATGAGTGAACAATTTCTTGAGAGTGAACTAATATTGGCACTTGATCATTTTTTAAATTACAAGGGTAAGATTGACATTAGTCAACTACTTTTAATTAAAATCCCTTAATTTTCTCCTCTCTTAACTCTCTCTCTCTCTCATTTTTAATTATTTATCTATTATTTTAATTATAAGAGATTGAAGGGCTAATGTTTTTTTTAAATAAACTGTTATGTTCCTTTTAAAATTAAATATTAAACCTATTAAATTATGATTTTTAACATATGTGTATACATGTCAGTATATACAAGACTTATACACTTGTGTATTATTACATATTGTTTTCACGGGTTAGTATAAACAAGATTTATACACTTGTGTATTATTCAAGTACATATGTGTATACGGGTCGGTGTATACCAGACGTATACACCTGTGTATTATTCAAGTACATACTGTATACAAGTCGATATATATCAGACTTATACACTTGTGTATTACTACATATTGTTTCTACTATACATCTTTTCATCAAACATTGATCTAATACATATATGTATAGATAATGTAATTAAATATTTTTAATTGTGTTCTAGCTGGAACAATATTTGATAATGTTTGTATTTTTTTTAAATCATGAAATATTAAGTTAGGTAATATGTGAGAAAAAATATAGAGAATGTAATTAAATATTCTTTTAATTGGAAAGAGAAATCAGGAGAGAGAAAAAAATAATTAATTAAATGAAGATAGAAATATACAATTATACCCTTGTGTATATTAAAATACTTGTAAGTTACAAAAGATAATTACAATCTTGCCATTAAAGAAAAAATCTAGATATACAAAATCAATGGTTAGGATAAGTTCATTTTGTTCACAAATAAATCAATGTCCACTCATGAACCCTACCCTATATATATATATATATATATGACTCAAACTATTGTGGCGGCATCGTTCTATCCTTGAAATCCTTCACAAAAAATTCCAAATGGGGCAAATTCAATATATGTGTTATTGCCTATATTGAATTGCCTAACATATATGAGGTTTTAAATAATACTGGAGGTTAAAAAAGATGTATTTAAGTTGATATGGTATGGAGGGTGTGGGAATAATAGAGTTACCCGATACAAAAACTATAACTTTATTGTCATTACCAACAAATACTGACGATAAGGGGTATAGCTTAGTTGATAACGGGGGGTGCACCCGCCTCCCACCCCCATCAATGTTTCGGTTAGAAGTGTAAAATTTTCGATTTTTCGTCGAAAAATTTTAAAATTATAAAGGACCCTCCCCCCCCCCCCCAAAATTATTTTGCCTCAATATTTATATAATATATAAATGGGATCCCATGACTTTCCGCCCCCTGGAAGTTTTGGTCAAGCTCCGCCACTGCTGACGATATTAGAGAATACAAGGAAGATGTATTGAATTTGCCTGATCCTTTGTCAAAGCTTGAAATGTATCTGCCAACTAAGTAGGCTCCATAGGGACACAATCAGCAAGTTTGAGTTAGGACTATGACGAGCCAGCACGAGCAGAACTAGAGTTCCCTTGAATCGTGTGGGTTTCCTATATGGCCACCATTGGGCCCAATTCTTGGTACAGAATCCTGATTAGCTTGATTCTGGGTCGGATAATGGGGTTGAGTTGGCGATCCAGCTTTGCGGTTTAAATTGGATCGACCATTCCGGGGTTGATGATGTCTGTTATTGCTAGGATGGCATTGGTGCTCAGGAGTTATGTCCACGTTTGTGGTGAGTGTCCCGAGGGAACAGACTGGTGGGAGGGGGCTCAGTTTTGGCAGCAGCAATAAGAAGGGTGGGAGTCTAAGTTTTCTGAGTATGTTGTGTGTGTGTAATTTTATTTTCAAAGCTATATATATATATATATATATATATATATTTTAATTTTAAAATAATTTGAGTTTTTATTTTAATTTTAAACATATTATATTTTTTATTTTAATATTATAATTTTTTATGGAGTAAATTGCCAAAATCGTCTCTGTTGGGCATATTTGTCATTTTCATCCATAACTAGGAACACTTAACCTAGATAATGATATGTTGTTAAATATTGAGGCCTTATTATAACAAAAACTAAACATGGGGGACTAAAATAAACAATTGGGAAAGTTGTTTTATTAAAAAGAAAATCAAAACACAACACATACTCATGTGTGTGTACGTGTGTGTGTGTTCTGAGAAAAAGAAAAACCCCAAATCCTTAAAGAAACAAATTGATCAAATTGAAGGGTGAATTGGGACGATTAATCATGCATGAATCAAGAATATTGACCACCCATGCTTGTCTAACACAAGGTAATTTACAATTTCAATTTTGGTGATGGTTGATTTTGGGTGAAACTTGGTTAATTGAAGTTCTTGAATGATTGTTTGATGTTGTGACCTAAGAA
Source organism: Helianthus tuberosus (assembly GCA_030545235.1). Lineage (NCBI taxonomy): Eukaryota > Viridiplantae > Streptophyta > Magnoliopsida > Asterales > Asteraceae > Helianthus > Helianthus tuberosus. Next base: position 160,287,028 of record CM060444.1, read on the forward strand.
AGGTGTAACCTAAGTGTAGGATTTTAATCCTAACTGAGAATTTGTTGATGATTTTATAAAAGTCTTGTGTGAAACCATTAAGCTTTGTATGTAGAGGTGGCTTTGATTCTAGTAGGAAAAGCCTTAAGTGATTGTGTAGATAATGCATATAGTGACATGAGTTTATGGAAATTTACTTGTTAATATGTATTATGATGAGTAAATTGAACTTGTTAAATTAGGGATTCATGGTTAGCCAAGATTCTATTGAGTTAAAATGGCTAGTTAACATGTATGCACAATAGGTGCTTGATGAAATGCCTAAACGAATTGTCAACCTTAATTAATGAATGAAAAATGTTGAAGATAACATGGGTGGAGTGTTTAGCAATTTACATGCCTTAGATGTGGCCGAAAAGTTATAATGACACTTGGCTTGTATACTTTAGCTACTCAAACAAAGCGTCGGGAAGTCAAGCCGGTGCGGACACACGTTTAAAGAGGAAGCATTAAGGTACGTGGCTCATTGCTTCGTAAGTATGTAATTATGTTTTTGAAATGATATATGTATGATAATGAAACGATATTTGATAAAGTCGGCTCATTTAAAAGTGATTGATTTCACATAAATGAACTGAATAATCGATATTGGATAATGATATGTTTGGGTTGTTTAAAAGTGATGGGTTTCACATAAACAACCAAACGGGTCAAAGTAGAGAATACATAATTGTAACGGTCCAAAACTCGAATTATTAAATTTGCTAGTATGTCTCCATGTTTATTAAAATGAAATGTAATAACTAGGTTATTAAACCGAGTTAAATGCTTAGTAAAACAAGCAAGGGAATGAAATGGGTGACTATTGTGAGCAAGTAACAAACTTGAGGGACCAAAGTTGTAGAAAAGGGAAACTCTTGTTTATAAACAAAAGATTAACACACAACACACACATAGTGTGTGTGTGCGTGGAACGTTCAGGAGAAACACAGGGAGCCAAACCTTAGTTCATCCAAGAACCATCAAATTGAAGGGTGAATCGAAGCTCAAACCTATTAAGGAACATGAATTAATGATCACCTACACAAGGGGATTATGAGGTATGTCTTAGAATTCAATTTGGTGATTTTAAATGAAGTGGGTTATGATCAATTCGTGAATTGATATGAAATTAAGCATGATTGTGTATTAGAATCACCAAATAGAACTTGTGTTGTGTGTGATTGTGAGTAATTTCATGTTTTGAAGTGAAACCCATTTGAGATGATGAAGATGGTGACATGAATGTGTCACCCATGCCTAATCCTAGTGCAAATGTGATGTATTATGTGGTGTGTGATGCATATATGTTAGTTAGTTTAAAGTATAGTATGAAATTTATCTACACAAGGGGATTATGAGGTATGTCTTAGAATTCAATTTGGTGATTTTAAATGAAGTGGGTTATGATCAATTCGTGAATTGATATGAAATTGAGCATGATTGTGTATTAGAATCACCAAATAGAACTTGTGTTGTGTATGATTTTGAGTAATTTCATGTTTTGAAGTGAAACCCATTTGAGATGATGTAGATGGTGACATGAATGTGTCACCCATGCCTAATCCTAGTGCAAATGTGATGTATTATGTGGTGTGTGATGCATATATGTTAGTTAGTTTAAAGTATAGTATGAAATTTATTTGATTATAGTTGTGTTGATAAGATGACTGTAAGAACTGGGACTTTAAGGCTTGAATGGGTTGTACATTATGCTTAGTATATTGTATGCACTCCAAGTGTTTGATGAAATGTCTAGGTGAAGTTAGAATGTGAGATTATTTGAAAAGATTTGATGAAACTAAATCTGTCCAGAAAGTTATAGCCGAATTTAATCGGCTTTAACCGGGCCAAATCTTGTAAGAAACTGATGTTTATTGAGTTTGTGATGAACTTCCAGGAAAAACCTTTCAAACCCAACCGGAATTGCATTTTTTCGACGAAAAATGAAGGTTTTATGAATTTTTCCGTATCGAAGGTTCAAGCTGCGTTTTCTGGTAGAATTTGCAGCCCATTACGAATGTCATAACTCAATTTAGGAATTGATTTATGATCTCAAATTTTTACTGTATGTCACTTCAGTAGGTTATGCAAATCTCCAGCTGGAATTATATCAATCGAATAATTGAGGATTTTTAAATGAATTTTTCCGTGGGCTGCAGTCAGAAAGTGACGAATCTGATTGCTGCTTAGTAAATGATTTTTTATAAATATTTGGTAGAGAGTTAGACTCAAAAAATTTAACACAAGGATAACCCCTCCGAGGGGCACATCACATAAAAATATCGTAATTTTTGCAAGTTCGTAAGTACACGACATACTTTCAGTGAATTGAGCTATGCATGTTAGTGAATGAATTGACTAATGAAAGTCAAATATGGAATATGAATTTGATATGATCGTTAACATGTACAATTGTGTATGCTAACAATAATGTGATTTCGATGACATGAAAGTATAGGGATCATGTCGAGATGGACTCAAGCACGAAATGTTAACGGGTCAAGAAGAGGCAAGGAAGCGGATACGAACACGGATGCATAAGGTAAGTGATTTCCGGAATCACTTCTTAATTTGTTTAAGTAAAGTTATGTACCAGTTATTTAATTTAAGCATGATAATCGAAGTCAAATAAGGTTTGGTTGTACGAAATAGATGATTTTCGCTAGTAGACCGAACGAGTCAAAATGAGGTCTTATTGCTATACCGGAATGGTTGCATAAGTAATGATTACGGTATTATAATCGGGTAATGGGTAGAATTGCGTATAAGCACGCTAACCGGAATGGTTGCATAATTAATGATTACGGTATTATAATCGGGTAATGGGTAGAATTGCGTATAAGCACGCTAACCGAGAAACGGAGACGCGGGTTAATAGTCAAAGGACTCGGTTGTGAGTTATGATTAAATGGATAAACAATTTCACATATGAATGGTTGTTTATGAAAGGTTGTTTATGAAAATGTTATGTTGTTAAAAAGTTGTTTATGAAAGATTTATGTTGTCGAAAGGTTGTTTATGAAAGGTTGTTTATGAAAATGTTATGTTGTTAAAAAGTTGTTTATGAAAGGTTTATGTTGTCGAAAGGTTGTATGTATGTATGTATACATGGTTTCAATACGTTGGGTATTTACGTTACTAATAATGTGCATTGAGAATGAAATGTAATGCAGGTACATTATTGAAGTCTCACCAAGGATTAGACACCCGGATGAAATGCTTAAATTAGAAAGATAACGGAATGGAAAGTATATGAGGATATCACGTGGTACAGAATCATGGATCAACATGATGGAAGCCAAGTGATTGAAGATCGAGTGATAGAGACATGGATTGTACGGAATGGGTGGTCATGTAATCTGTATTAGTATGTTATTATCGATACGTTAATGAAATATAAACAATGTAGTTCCTTACATAAAGATGTTTTTAAATCATTTTAAGTATAAATGAACGTTTTAAGAAAGAAATTTTATGGCACGTATTTCCACTGCGACTTTTCAATCAAAACATGTTAGGGTCTTACAATAATAAGCTTGGTTCGTTCTAAGTGATGGATTTCATACGAACGACTAAGCGGGGCATAAATGAAGTCTTAACACATACCGGAAATGGTGTGTGAATAATGACTTAGATATAAACCCAGATAATGAGTAGGATTTTGAATATATGTGTAAGCCAAGAAATGGGAACGCGGACTAAAAGGCAAAAGACTCAGATTGTGAGTTATGACTAAAAGTTAAGCAATTCCGCATATGGAAATTGTACCAACAATGTTCAACTACTTGTGGTTGAACGAGTTGAATAATATAAACGCATACCGGATAACGGATGCATAAATCCCGCGAATAGTATTCTGGGTAATCGAAATCATCAATAGTTACGATGTTCATAAGAATTAAATGTAATCAAATGAGTTTGCTTGTTAAATTCATGAACGTTTCGAATAATTCGTAAATATATATTAAGCCATAAGCTTATAAGATAAGAATTTTGTTGATCCGGATGGTGGATGGTGAGTCCATAATGTAAAGGATCAAATTATGATCATGTAGGAAGAAACGGGAGGTTAATCGAACAAATGGTTCAAAAGTTATGGCCGTTTTCGTAACAAGAACAAAAACAACAAAATAAAACTCAGCAAGGCTGAACCGTAGCCTACGGCTAGAGGCCGTAAGCTACGGTGGGGTGAAACAAACCAGCAGGAACAAGCCGTAACCTACAGCTGGAGGCCGTAGGCTACGGCTAGCGGGTTCTCTCTTTTGTGATTATTGAAGACCGTAAGCTACGGTCTCTAAACTGTAGCTTACGGCGGGATTTTTAAAAATTGTTTTGTTCGATGTTTTTGATTGTTATTAGATGGTTAACCATATCCAATTTGTCGTTTAACTAATGTATAAGATGGTTTTGATTTATAGGTGATACAAACCACCTAACGGATGAAGATCAAGCTCGTACAAGAACCAGACACGATTGAAGTGAAGCTTCCGCTTTTTGTTTAATTGTTTTACTCAAACCGAACAATGCAAATGTTTTGTTAAGGTCTTTAAACACAAATGTTATTGATAACTTGAAGGTTTGTTAATGTAATTCTTGTATAAACTTTATAAATGCAAGAATTTTTATATAAAACTCGTAGTATATTTGACACGGGTGTTACAGACATGATAAAATATTTTACTTATAATAGTTGTCATAAGATTTGGACAATCATCTCGTTCCGACCAATAATCTGTTACGGGTCGGGATGTGACAGTGGAGGTGGAGTTGTGTCACACCCCAACCGATGGCGGAATCATCGGGGCATGGCACTGAGCGAAACAGATTGTCCAGAAGTTTCCATAACAACTATCATTACCATTCAATTCAAATTAACATGTCACATACCATGTCTCAAACAGTAAACAAATTATTACAGATAAAGTCTAGGCAAATATTCTGTTCCGACAACTCAGATTTAAACATAGATAATTTATTTGTTGGTTTCTAGGACCTCTTTTCCTAGCTTCGATTTCATCACAGCACAGAGAGCATCCTAGACCTTTCCTAGCCTCAAGTTCACAGCATGCTAAGCATGTAAACTTCCTAAGCACCTGTCACATACGTTAAAATAAAGTCAATACATAAAATGTAAAGGTGAGCACACAAGTTTGGTAATAGCATATAGAGTTCGAATTCGTTTACGCATAACCAGCACGTACACATAGTGAAATGAAGCACGTTAGTTATCGACATAGATCCATCGATACCAACGACTGCGGGTTGACTGCCCGAGGCAGTTCGCAATACATGATTACCACCGTAATCCATGCAAGTAAAAGATCCTTAACAACCCCCGTGTGAACGGGTGCTGAGTCCAAACTATAGTACTATCGTTGCTAAGGCAGGTAGACAACATTCTATGTGTAAACATAACAAACAAGCATTCATAAGCCACGTATAACATGCATTAACGGTTAGCGTTCAAATAGTTCGAGTAGTGTGATAGTTGTAGTTTGAATATTCGTAACGTATGTAACACCCAAAAGTGCTTAAAGCAAAAAGGGATCGAGTATACTCATAGCGATTAATGGATTGAAGGGAGTGCTTAGCGAGTAAGATTAGCCTGAATAGATTAGGTAGCATAACGATAAGTGAAGCGTAAAACGGAAAACAAGTGTTGGAGGGTCGGACAGCTGGTCGATCGGACGGTAGTTCGATCGGACGGCTGACCGTTCGGTTGACAGTCCGTTTGGTCCACTGTCCGGTCGGTCGGTCGGTAGGCTGATCGGATGGTTGTTCGAGTGGATTGTTTTTTCCTTTTAAAAAGGATGTGTTTGTGTGTGATGGTTTGACTTTTGAAGTTTTCATTGTAGCATTTGAAAACATTGAAGTACCTTTACCTTTCAGGTCGGTCGATCGGACGGCTGTTCGATCGGCCGGCAACTCGATCGGTTAGGCATTTAAATGAATTGCAATGTTTAGTCTTTTGGGTCGGACAGGTGTTCGATTGGACAAGTCAACTAGTCAAAGACTTTAAATGAAATGTAAAGTATGGTGCAGTGGATCGGATAGTTGATCGATCGAATAACACAACCGCTGTTCGATCGGACAACAGGGTATCACCTGATCGGACGGCTGTTCGATCGGGTGGCACTCCTAGTGCATTGAACATGTTGAAAAATCGATTAAGTATTGAAGCATAGTATCTCATGATCCGAAGAGTAATCCGATTGGACAGTAGTTCGATCGAACAACAGTTCGTTCAATACTAGTCTTTAAAATAATTTGATTGTGTGGGACCATGTGTTAGCAGATCGGCTGGTTGGTCGATCGGCTGACTATCCGATCGGCTGGCTGTCCGTTCGGACAGCAGTCCGATCGGTCAGCGTCCTGACCTGATCAGCCTTTTCGTCTAACACTTGGTCGTTCGGTTTGTTTGTCGTTTTATTGAGGTATTTTGACAACGAGTAGAACCATAGATCCCTCGTCCTTACTTGGTTCCTCGGGTCGGACAGGAATCACCCAAATCCGGTCGGTGGACTGTTCGGAACGAAGTTTAACGTTTAATCCCGAAGTCGGTTAACCTCGTGGATAGAATCCGGATCTTGAGCCATACAACCACCGAAGTGATTTGTAAACCGGCTCAGGCTCCGTTTCTACCGGTTTGAAGTTATTGAGTGAAAAAGAGTTGAAAGAAAGTTGGAAAATCCATCTTTCAATCCCTTTCACCGTGTATAAGTTTAGGTCTATGAAAGATCCTTGTTTGTTTATGTGGAAATCGGCTAGATCCAAGTCATTCTTGGTGGATTGAGGCCAAAACATGAAGTTCTTCAAGAACCCATGATGACATCATCCTAGAACACTTGAATCTTGATGATTTCACGGTTAGAAGTTAAGATTTTAAAGATAAAAAGGTGTAGGAGTGTGTATAGATCAAGAAAGTACAAGATTCAGGATGAAATCTTACCAGAATCGAGAGAAATCTGTGAAAAGGTGAGCTGAGCGTGCTGGTCGAACAGAGGTTTCCAAAAGTGGAAAAGGATGATAATGACAGGGGTATTTATAGGATGACAAAAGAGGAAAGTGCTGGCCGATCGGCCAGGCAGCTCGATCGGACATCCTGTCCGATCGGACAGCAGTCCGTTCGGCTGGCTGTTCGATCGGCTGGGAGCCTGATCGATCAGTCGCACTTTTCGAGTGTTTTGCGCGCCGATTTTTGATATTTCGATTTCGATTGCGAGCGGTTCGATACGATAGGGTTTCCTTGTAAAATTACTTTCAGTTCCAAACACTCATATCTCGCATAATCTATTTTCCACCAATTATCATAGTTCGTTCACGATTCGGGTTCGATTGTAATTCGAGTTAGATTTCGAGTTTCGATTGAGCTCGCTTGATTATCACAACACAACACAACATAAATAAACATGCACAGGTAACACGTAAGGCACACACACACACATATAATAACAATTAAAAATACGTAGCTCGAGTTGCGATTTGATGTCGGTTCGATTAGCATAGCTTGATTATTGATTAGTTAACTTTATCGCATTGTTACTTCCTATAATTCACAGTCGCAGATCGATTGAATAGCGATTAACATACGTCGATTATTGCATTTAACAACACTTACTCCACGTAATACAAATAAAATAAAGAAATTCCTGTAAGTCAAGTTGCGCGAAAACGGTCGTTGACTTAGACCTTGGCTTTGACTTGACTTATGAAAACACGGGGTGTTACAGCCTCCCCTTGTTTAGGGAATTTCGTCACGAAATTAAGCTGGAAGTTGTACATCACCGTGAATCACGTTTGAGAACTTTCTCTTTCTAGACTTTCTCTTTAAACAGCTGCGGGTACTTGGCCTTCATGTCGCTTTCAAGTTCCCAAGTGAACTCTGCGCCTCGTTTGCCTTCCCATCGGACTTTCACGATAGGAATGCGAGAGCGTCTGAGTTGCTTGGTCTGGCGATCCATGATTTCGACAGGCTTTTCCACGAAGTGTAATGTTTAGTTCTCTTGTAGATCGTCTAGAGAAACGTGTAGGTCGTGGTTGGCTAGGCACTTTCGGAGGTTTGACACGTGGAAAGTCGGGTGGACATTACTAAGTTCCTCCGGTAGTTCGAGTCTGTAGTCGACTTTTCCGATCCTTTCCAGAATCTTAAAAGGTCCAACATATCGAGGCGCGAGCTTTCCCTTCTTGTAGTAGCTCCGGACCGGTTAGTTGCGAGTGACCGATCTCGTGCCACACAATAGGCGATCGACATCTTCTTCCGTATAATGCCTCGAATGGTGCCATTTGGATGCTAGAATGATAGCTGTTGTTATACGAGAATTCGACCAATGACAGGCATTTATCCCAATTACCACCGAAGTCTAAGACACACGAACGGAGCATGTCTTCAAGAGTACGGATCGTTCTTTCAGTCTGACCGTCGGTTTGAGGGTGGAAAGCGGTACTCAGATTAAGCGTTGTACCGAGTGCCGTTTGAAACGTTTCCCACAGTCGTGAGGTAAACCGAGCATCACGATCAGAGATGATGTCACGAGGCGTCCCATGATTACAAATGATCTCGTCGGTGTAGATTCGGGCTAATCGTTCTACCTTGTAGTCTTCTCGTATCGGCAGAAAGTGAGCTGATTTAGTCAAACGGTCGACCACAACCCAAATGCTGTCGTGACCTGATGACATGTGCGGTAGCTTGGTTATGAAGTCCATGGCTATACTTTCCCACTTCCACATGGGAATTGGTGGTTGTTCGAGTAAGCCAGAGGGTCTTTGATGTTCAGCCTTGATTCTAGCCCAAGTTAGGCATTTTCCGACGTAGAGAGCGATATCCCTTTTCATACCCGGCCACCAGAACTTATAGCGAAGATCCTGGTACATTTTGTCGGCACCTGGGTGAATAGAATACCAGGATTTGTGGGCTTCGTCCATCAGAATTTGCCGCAAATTGGTTCGCTTGGAAATCCAAATTCGGTCTAAAAAGTGAAATATCCCGTTCGATTTGCTCACCAGCTGGGCTCCATCGTGGTAGATTCGTTCTCTCTTCAGGGTGCGTTCGTTAAAACATGCATGTTGAGCGTCACGGATGAGGGTTTCGAGATCGTGTTGGGCTTGATCATTACGGGTGCTAAGCAGATTGCTCCGTCTACTAAGTGCGTCGGCGACAACATTTGCCTTGCCTGGGTGATAACGAATCTCACACTCGTAATCGTTGAGAAGTTCTACCCATCGGCGTTGACGCATATTAAGTTCCTTCTGATTAAAGATGTGTTGCAGGCTCCTATGATCGGTGAAGATCGTACATTTGGTACCATACAGGTAGTGTCACCAAATCTTTAATGCAAAAACAACCGCGCCTAGCTCGAGATCATGGGTTGTATAGTTCTTCTCGTGGATTTTGAGCTGACGAGATGCGTAAGCTATAACCTTGTCCCGTTGCATGAGAACACAACCAAGACCAAGGTTGGAAGCATCACAATAGATAATGAAATCATTGTTTCCGACGGGCAATGTGAGAACAGGAGCGTTGCAAAGCATGTGCTTGAGGGTTCGAAAGGCAGACCCTTGTTTGGCTCCCTAAACAAAAGGCTTGTCTTTATGCGTGAGAGAGGTAAGCGGTACAGCAATCTTTGAGAATCCCTCGATAAATCGTCGATAATAGCCCGCTAGTCCGAGAAAAGAGCAGACTTCAGACGGGTTCTTAGGCGTAACCCAACTCTTGACAGCTTCAATCTTCGCAGGATCGACATGAATGCCTTGACTATTAACAATGTGACCCAGAAATTGAACTTCCCCCAACCAGAATTCGCACTTGGAGAACTTGGCATAGAGTTGGTTCCCCTGGAGTAGCTCGAGAACCAAACGTAGATGTTGCGCGTGTTCGGCTTTCGATTTGGAATAGATCAAGACATCGTCGATGAATACGATGACGAAACGGTCGAGGTATGGTTTACATACGCGATTCATCAGATCCATGAAAACCGCTGGTGCGTTGGTTAAACCAAAAGGCATAACAACGAATTCGTAATGACCGTATCGAGTGCGAAACACGGTTTTGGGTATATCCTCCTCCTGTATACGCAGTTGGTGATATCCTGAATGTAGATCGATCTTTGAGAAACACATAGCGCCTTGTAGTTGATCAAACAAATCGTCGATGCGAGGTAGGGGATAGCGGTTCTTGATAGTTAGCTTATTCAATTCCCGATAGTCGATGCACATCCGGAACGACCCGTCCTTCTTTTTGACGAAAAGGACTGGCGCTCCCCAAGGAGAGGTGCTCGGGCGAATGAAACCTTTCTCAAGTAATTCCTGGAGTTGGGTTGAGAGTTCGCGCATTTCGGACGGCGCGAGTCGATAAGGAGCTTTGGCAATAGGGTTGGCTCCAGGAATGAGGTCGATACGAAAGTCGATATCACGACTTGGCGGTAGTCCGGGGAGATCCTCTGGAAAAACATTAGGAAATTCTCGAACCACAGGAACGTCTTTCGCTTCCTTCTTCTCTTTCTTTTCCTTCTCCGCTACTACAATGTTAGCCAAGAAAGCTCTGTATTCCTTGCGGAGATACTTGCTAGCTTGCACGCATGACATAAGCTTGAGACTCTTCGAAGTAGTATCACCGTATACACATAATAAGTCACCATTTGCGAGCGAAAATCGAATCATCTTGTCGAAGCACACAAATTCTGCATGGTTTTCTCGAAGAAAGTCCATGCCTACCATGATGTCAAAGCTTCCGAGTTGCATCGGAATAAGGTCGATTGGGAAGATGTGATTGTTGAGCTCAAGAGTACAATCACGAAGGACAGAATTAACGGTGACGGTTCTCCCGATAGCGACTTCAACATCGAATGTCGAGGAAAGTTGGGAGCGTTTACGACTAAGGAGTTTCTCGAATTCGAACGACACAAAGCAATTATCCGCTCCAGTATCAAACAAACATGAAGCATATATACCATTCACAAGGAACGTACCATTGACCACGTTGTTGTCGTCCTGGGCTTGACGCACGTTGAGGTTGAAAGTTCTGGCGCGTGCGGCCTGTTGTTGCTGCTGCTGTTGTTGTTGCTGCTGTGGCTGCTGTTGCTGAGGCTCTTGTTTCACAACCTTGTTTGGGCACATGTTGGCGAAATGGTTCGGGTCGCCACATGCAAAGCAGGCTCTGGCTTTGACTGTGGGTGCTGGAGGAGCTTGTTGACCCTGTGGGGCAGTGAGTAGAGCTTGATTGGCAGGAGCTTGACGAATATGGCAGTAGGCAGTAAAATGGCCGTATACGTTGCAATGAGCACAAAAGCGGCAAGGAATTGCAGTCGGGTGGTGGTAGGTGCAAGTAGGGCAGAGCGGATGTGGCCCAGTGTATGCACGCTTTACAGGTGGTGCATTAGCCACAGGCGCCGCTACTTGACGCTGTTGGGCTGGTACTGATTGAACTGGTGCAGCAGTGATCGCACAGTTCTTGTTGCTGGAGCTGCTCTTTCTCTTGTTCTTTTTCTTGTTGCTGGATGAGGTGGGTTCAGCAGTTGGTGCGGTAGCGGTAGCTTGATGCAGATGCTTCGAAGTCTTATCCCAAACACCAGCCTTAACCCGCTTGTCGTTGATCTCAGCGGCCAGTAGATAAGTTTCCTCGATCGTTGTAGTCTTAGCCGCTTGCACGAAATCAGCAACGCAGTCGGGCAGGGCCCGGATGTACTTCTTGATTGTCATGTCTGGAGTCTTGACTTGGTCGGGACAGATAATGCTGAGCTGTTTGAAACGAACAGTGAGACCAGCATTGTCACCGTCTTTTTGCTGTATGTGCCAAAATTCATCTTCTAGCTTTTGACGCTCGTGAGGAGGGCATAATTCCTCTAGCATAACTTCCTTGAGCTCGTCCCACGACAGACCGTAGGCTGCATTGTTCCCTCGCTTGTTCCTCTCGGCCGTCCACCAGTCTAGTGCACGGGACTGGAAAACGCCGGTAGCATTCAGAGTTCGAAGGTCATCAGGGCAACCACTCTGTCGCAGAGTAACCTCAATGGAATCAAACCAGTGAAATAATGCAGTGGGACCTCCTTCGCCAGTGAATTCTTTTGGCCCATAAGACTTGAATTGCTTGAAGCTGAAAGGCCCTGCGGTAGCTTTGGGAGCTTTGGTTCTCGATTCCTCAGACGATTTGCTGGCATTCTCATAAACATCACTCACGGCCTTTGCTACACTTTTAGCGATAATGGAAGCAAGGCGTTTGTCTCTCTTTCCTTGACGAGAAAGTGCATGACGGGATCCAGACGACATTGTCTGCAATAGACAACGCCACGGAACTCAACACATTGTATTCGAATCTCACCTCACACGTTTACTAATTACTAAAGCTCAGTAACACGTACAATTACGTAAACACATAACACATAGAGCACAAATCACATAAGCACGTAGAGCACATAATCACATAGTACCTAAGCACGTAGAGCAAAGAAGCAGGGAGGCACATACGCATTTAATCACTAAGGGTAGTCAGAAAACAGAAACCTATTATTCGAAGTCGGCGATTGCTCGAGAGTAGCGTAGTATAAGCGTACGTCGTAGCATAGGTTGTCCATAATTCAACGATTTGTTAGCGGTTTGAGATAGAAAGGCAGTGCGAGTCATGCGTGTCGATCGAGTGAAAGCGAAATTGAACAAATACCCAAAATTTTACACACTTATAAAATCGACGAATTATCAAAGTCAACAATTGCGTGTTCATGGTTTGAAATATAAAACTCGGGAGATAGACTGTCTGCGGCTAGTAGACTTCGACTAACCAAAGAGATTCAACTATTCACAAGGATCCGTTGTGCACATTTGACCTTCAGGACTATGCTTCTGCCTCGATTCTTGGGCGTTGGCACCCATCCCGTTGGTCTTATTCTGACTTCAAGTCGTTGGAGTCCGTCGAACTTTGGTGAGAGTTTTGTAAAATGTGCGGAACAGGTTGTCAAGGTTAGGGTTTCACCCCTGGCTTAACAACTCCGTCCTTGTTTTTAATAAAATTGAGGAGATTATTCATCAAAATATGGATTTCACTCCTAATTTGGTATAATTCTCCTCGTTTGTAGTTAAAATGCGGGTGGATGAAGCAACTTTAGTCGAGAGTTCGCGGTTTTCACACCTATTCTCGACTTTTATTGGCCATTCATAATTGAAAATTCAAGATTGGTGATAGTGTAGAAGAAGCGAGAATAGCGAGTGATAGTAGTGAGTTCATGCACATTCCCTAACGGATAAGCACAAGTCGGTCTGTTGGTTCTTAACTATAGTCTAGGTTTCTAAGACTTCGACCCGGACTAGGTCGAGTCTTGCCTAATTCCCTATAGTTATGGCTCTGATACCAATCTGTCACACCCCAACCGATGGCGGAATCATCGGGGCATGGCACTGAGCGAAACAGATTGTCCAGAAGTTTCCATAACAACTATCATTACCATTCAATTCAAATTAACATGTCCCATACCATGTCTCAAACAGTAAACAAATTATTACAGATAAAGTCTAGGCAAATATTCTGTTCCGACAACTCAGATTTAAACATAGATAATTTATTTGTTGGTTTCTAGGACCTCTTTTCCTAGCTTCGATTTCATCACAGCATAGAGAGCATCCTAGACCTTTCCTAGCCTCAAGTTCACAACATGCTAATCATGTAAACTTCCTAAGCACCTGTCACATACGTTAAAATAAAGTCAATACATAAAATGTAAAGGTGAGCACACAAGTTTGATAATAGCATATAGAGTTCGAATTCGTTTACGCCTAACCAGCACGTACACATAGTGAAATGAAGCACGTTAGTTATCGACATAGATCTATCGATACCAATGACTGTGGGTTGACTGCCCGAGGCAGTTCGCAATACATGATTACCACTGTAATCTATGCAAGTAAAAGATCCTTAACAAACCCCGTGTGAACGGGTGCTGAGTCCAAACTATAGTACTATCGTTGCTAAGGCAGGTAGACAACATTCCATGTGTAAACATAACAAATAAGCATTCATAAGCCACGTATAAGATGCATTAACGGTTAGCGTTCAAATAGTTTGAGTAGTGTGATAGTTGTAGTTTGAATATTCGTAACGTATGTAACACCCAAAAGTGCTTAAAGCAAAAAGGGATCGAGTATACTCACAACGATTAATGGATTGAAGGGAGTGCTTAGCGAGTAAGATTAGCCTGAATAGATTAGGTAGCATAACGATAAGTGAAGCGTAAAACGGAAAACAAGTGTTGGAGGGTCGGACAGCTGGTCGATCGGACGGTAGTTCGATCGGACGGCTGACCGTTCGGTTGACAGTCCGTTCGGTCCGCTGTCCGGTCGGTCGGTAGGCCGATCGGATGGCTGTTCGAGTGGATTGTTTCTTCCTTTTAAAAAGGATGTGTTTGTGTATGATGGTTTGACTTTTGAAGTTTTCGTTGTAGCATTTGAAAACATTGAAGTACCTTTACCTTTCAGGTCGGTCGATCAGACGGCTGTTCGATCGGCCGGCAACTCGATCGGTTAGGCATTTAAATGAATTGCAATGTTTAGTCTTTGGGTCGGATAGGTGTTCGATCGGACAGGTCAACTAGTCAAAGACTTTAAATGAAATGTAAAGTATGGTGCAGTGGATCGGATAGTTGATCGATCGAATAACACAACCGCTGTTCGATCGGACAACAGGGTGTCACCTGATCGGACGGCTGTTCGATCGGGTGGCACTCCTAGTGCATTGAACATGTTGAAAAATCGATTAAGTATTGAAACATAGTATCTCATGATCCGAAGAGTAATCCGATCGGACAGTAGTTCGATCGAACAACAGTTCGTTCAATACTAGTCTTTAAAATAATTTGATTGTGTGGGACCATGTGTTAGCCGATCGGCTGACTATCCAATCGGCTGGCTGTCCGTTCGGACAGCAGTCAGATCGGTCAGCGTCCTGACCTAATCAGCCTTTTCGTCTAACACTTGGTCATTCGGTTTGTTTGTCATTTTATTGAGGTATTTTGACACCGAGTAGAACCATAGATCCCTCGTCCTTACTTGGTTCCTCGGGTCGGAAAAGAATCACCCAAATCCGGTCAGTGGACTGTTCGGAACAAAAGAGGAAAGTTCTGGCCGATCGGCCAGGCAGCTCGATCGGATAGCCTGTCCGATCGGCTGGGAGCCTGATCGATCAGTCGCACTTTTCGAGTGTTTTGCGCGCCGATTTTTGATATTTCGATTTCGATTGCGAGCGGTTCGATACGATAGGGTTTCCTAGTCAAATTACTTTCAGTTCCAAACACTCATATCTCGCATAATCTATTTTCCACCAATTATCATAGTTCGTTCATGATTCGGGTTCGATTGTAATTCGAGTTAGATTTCAAGTTTCGATTGAGCTCGCTTGATTATCACAACACAACATAAATAAACATGCACAGGTAACACATAAGGCACACACACACATATAATAACAAGTAAAAATACGTAGCTCGAGTTGCGATTTGATGTCGGTTCGATTAGCATAGCTTGATTATTGATTAGTTAACTTTATCGCATTGTTACTTCCTATAATTCACAGTCGCAGATCGATTGAATAGCGATTAACATACGTCGATTATTGCATTTAACAACACTTACTCCACGTAATACAAATAAAATAAAGAAATTCCTGTAAGGCAAGTTGCGCGAAAACGGTCGTTGACTTAGACCTTGGCTTTGACTTGACTTATGAAAACACGGGGTGTTACAAGTTGATTGCAGGGGTGTTGCTTTTGAAGGTGGTTAGAATGGTAGGAGTTGGTGGCGGTGTTTTAGGTGGAAAAGAGAGAAGGGGGCGGGGTTTATATTTAATAAAAAAAACTAGTGTTTTTACGTGTCGCGCGTTGCGGTGGCGTCATACGCGAAATGATAACGCATAGACTACAATCAACCAGGTTTCCAAACTAAATTGATGTCAAAATGTATGATAGCTCAAATTTATACCGTCGAATCAAAACGTATTACATTTGACCCGATTTGTTTTCAAACAAAGTTTACGTCAAAACGCACATAAAAACATTTAATAATTGACCCAACTTGTTTTAAAAAAAATTACATTAAATCATAGACGAACTCGAATTTATACCGATAAGACCATAAAAATAAAAGCATAAGAAAATAGTTTTAGGGTAAGCTCGAAACTTTAGAAACTTGAAGTTAGAGGGTTATTATGACTCTATAGCAAAGTGTAGAGGTAGAATGTGTTGCATGTCAAAAGTTTGAAGTTTAAAAAGAAGTTAGAAAGTATTGGGGCTTTTTGTCAAGTTAAAAAGTAGAAGGCTCATTTTTATCAAGTTAGAAAGTTGATTTTTGTGAAGTTAGAAATTTGACGGGGGAGTTTTATCAATTAAGAAAAGTTAGGGTGAATTTTATCAAAACAGAAAGTGGTCACCGACCATTGAATTTAAGATTATATAAATGTGTTTTTTATTTATTTTTATACTAGATTAAAACTAGATTTTTGCTCCAGATTCACATCACCTTGCCATATAAGATAAAAAAAAGCCACGACAAAAAAAAAAAAAAAAAAAAAAAAAAAAAAAACTAACTAACTGAGTTAGTGTGTGGTTAACTTCGGAGTGACAGGAAACACAAAGTGTTAAGTTGGGAGTGACGGGAGTCAAAGTATCAGTTGGGAGTGGCACCGGCCAATAGCGAATAGTTGAGGATGATAAAATCCCATAACTCCTTTTTATTAATTTAATATAACACTTTATAAAAGTTCCATTCAAAAGGGTCAAATATAGGTGATTTTTTTATCGTCACAAACTAAACAAATTCTGACGAAACAACATCGATACTTGTATCGTATTTGCTTTTAGGTTTTCCAAATGTGGCGGTAAAATCGCAAAAGTATTTCTTTTGTTATCGCAAGTTATATCGAGTGTCGGTACCATACCGACACCGTAAAACTAAAACCGACCGAACAACACTGGTATGGATATGAGTTTTCATTTCGATTGTTTTCAATTGATGTCGAGCACGTGTCAATTTCTATATCGAGTGATTGTATCGTACTATTATTGTAATGAACCGAACCGATACTAACAACAGCCTGCCACAAAGCACATGGAAATCTTAATAGTATATATGAATTTTCATAGGCAATGGGTATTGGTTTTAATATTTGTTTTATTTTTTATAATATTTTATTCATTCTTTAATTTGATTTTTCTAATAACTTACATTCGTTAACTTTATTTGAAAAATCTAAGTCCACAACTATGTTAATTTTTTAACGTTGCGATATAAATCGCATTGAAAATGGATGTCATGCCTTTATACCTAACAAAACCGAAACCAACAAATAATAGTAACTTATTATTTTTTAGTTATTTATTTATTTTTTAATAATATTCTATTCATTATTTAATTTGGTTTTTTTCTAATAACTTGTGTTCTTTGATTATAGAGTAAACTGCCATTTTGGTCCCTGTGGTTTGGCCAGTTTTGACACTTTAGTCTAAATCTCAAACTTATTACATCTGGGTCCCTGTGGTTTGCATTTTGTTGTCATTCTAGTCCAAAATCTAAAAACCCTATTTTTTTGACTGTTGCAACCTCCTATTTTGTCCTTTAGTGCAGGGACATTTTGGTCATTTTAATTTACTCTTGCCCTTCGCCGTCCCCTCCCGATAAACAACGGCGGCAGCACCACCACCACTTGGTGGTGGCGGACGGTAAGACATCAGCAGAGCCGCTATGAGCGGCGGAGAGAGAGAGAGAGATGCATGAGAGAGAGGGAGATCGAAGAGGCGGAGCCGCGTATCAGCAGCGGCGGCGGAGGAGGTGGTTGGGGAAGTATAGGGCAGCGGAGGAGGAGGAGGTGGTTGGGGAAGTATAGGGCAGCGGCGGCGGCGGAGGTGCTTGGGGCAGTGGTGGTGGTGATGATTTTTTGGTTAGATCTCTCTCTCTCTCTCTCTCTCTGTTAGATCTTTTTTTGAGAGGTTGTTGACGGTGGAAGCGGCGGCTTCAACCCTCTGTTAGATCTCTCTCTCTCTCTAAGCAACATGTTTTTTTGGTTGTTGACGGCGGGGAAACTAAACCCTCTGTTGAAGGGTTTCAATTGATGGTGACTTCTCCGTTAACTGATCCGTCCCACTCGACGCCGGAATAGACTTCTACTTCTCCAGTGGAATGGGGTTGAATGATTCTCTGGTTTCTGATTCCGATGCTTACATGAAACTGGACTTGATTTGTGGATTTCTAGAATTAAAATGAAACTGGACTTGATTTGTGTTAGAGAGAGAGAAGAGAGAGAGACAGAAGGGTGAAACAGATGATGATGATTCAGTGTTGATGGGTGGGTGTTGATGGTGCCGGTGGTGGAGTTCTGGTGGCGGTGGTGTTGCTCGAGAGAGAGAGAGAGAGGGAGAAGAGAGAGACAGAGGGTGTCTGGTTGTAAAAAGATGAATTAAGGGGTTTTTTAATATTATGTGATTTTTTTAATTATTGAAATACATTAATGATAATTTAATGCCCAAACTACCCCTCCACAACAGGACAAAAAAGGGTCAGTAAATCAGTCAAAATTCAGACATTTTGAGTTTTGGACTAAAATGGCAACAAAATGCAAACCACAGGGACCCAGATGTAATAAGTTTAAGATTTGGACTAAAGTGGCAAAACTGGCCAAACCACAGGGACCAAAATGGCAGTTTACTCTTGATTATATTTTATATGATTTTTAAGTATTTGTTTATTTTTTAATAATATTTTATTCATTATTTAATTTTTTTTCTAATAACTTGTGTTCTATGTTTATTTATTTTTTCAACATTGTGATAATATTTTGTTAAAAACGGATACCATGCCGCTATCATACCAGACCGAACCGAAACCGACCGACCATCTGCATCGGTAGGCGACGTTTATTTTTACTGTTTTTGTTTTCGATAAACTAACACCGTATCACTATCATATCGTACTGAACCAAACCAAACAATATCAATACTTGTACTTGTATTCATTTTTATGGTTGCGTACTTGATAATGGATACTGTGTCGCTACCGTAGTGAATTGAACCGAAACCGACCGAACAACCTTGGTACCGGTATATGCATTCATTTTTATGGTTTTTGGTTTCGATAAATTTTCATTTATACAACTCTTTTTGCGATGATAGATTTATAACGGTACCGATGCCATGATGATTTGAGCTAATCGATACCTTTCAAACTACATCTATAGCGAGTGCATGTATCATACCGGTACTGTAATAAACCGAACTGATATCGATCAAATACCACGATAACGTGCTTTCGCAACACGCGGACAGATAAGTTTGTTAGACATAAGGGGAGGAGGGGTGGTTCACTAGTGATAGAAACTATCACTCCCATTGTCCAATCACATCATGCCATGTCATCAACCAAATTTCTATCACTAGTGATAGAAATGTAGGCGGTTGTTATCACTAGTGATGGAATTCTATCACTCCCAAATTTTTTAATTTTCATTTTAAAATTAGAAATTAACAATAAAACACTAAAATTAAAAATTTCATTAAACTTAAAAAATAAATTACATAGCAAAATAAAAAAACAACTAAAATTGGAAAAAAAAAAAATAAACTAAAGTGGCATCTCCCAACCCCACTTTGCGCAAATCTCGCGCTTTTGTTGAATGACAATTGACTTAAACGGTTCGTCGAGATGGTTGTGCTTTTCACACAAGATTTTTAAATCATTTTGTCTTTCAACCGTTTTCAAGTGTTCCTTGTACGCCTGTTCGCATTCAACTTTGTGGGACATAATTATATCTTTTCTTTCTTCGGCCTTCTTGAATCGCGTGATTTTCTCCTCTTTGATTCTAAAGATCGACTCCGCCACCGCTTCCTTCCCTTTGCTTGATGATTCACCACTTCTCTTGCGGCGTGACCTTGTAGGTGTATCTTCTTCAACGGGGTCGTCAACGGGTTGATCGGGTTCGTCAAGGGGGTCGTCGTTTAAGTTCATTTCTGGCAAGTTATCCGACGCGGAAGTCGTGTAGTTCCCCGAATCGGATGTCTTTGATCTTTTCGAACCTCCTCGTTTTTTTGGAGCCGTAGGACCTCGCATGTCAACCAACTCAACGGGGACCCACTTCGGGTGATGTCTCGCAACTTCCCATGAGGCCACGTGTGGAAAATTCCTCTTTTTGTAGACAGTGCAATACATTTCGGTGGCTTGTCGCATGATTGTCGCCTCGCTCGCTCCACTTTGTGGGTTTCGGTTCTACAAAAAATATAATAAGTTATCTTTTAAAAAAAACTGTTTTCTGTTTTTTTTTTAAAAACTGTTTTCTGTTTTTAAAAAATGTTTTCTGTTTTTTTAAAAATACTGTTTTCTGTTTTTAAAAAATAAAAACTGTTTTCTGTTTTTTTTTAAACTGTTTTCTGTTTTTTTTTTAAACTGTTTTCTGTTTTTTTTAAACTGTTTTCTGTTTTTTTTTTTAAATAAAAACTGTTTTCTGTTTTTTTTTTTTTTAAACTGTTTTCTGTTTTTTTTTTTTAAATAAAAACTGTTTTCTGTTTATAAAAAAAAACAGTTTTCAATGAAAAAAGATTTAAACTTTAATAAAAAAACATACCTTTTGAATGAAACAAGCGTTGAACTTGGTAATTTTCCCGTTCAAATCCGTCCATTTCGACGTCATTTGGTCCATGTTTCGAATATTTGCACCGGGAAGTTGCCTAAAATGCTTAATGACCCGTCTCCAAAACGCATCCTTTCTTTGCTCGTTGGCATGTTTCCTGTTCTCCGAGATGTGCAAGTACGCCTGAACCAAGGACACCTCCTCCTCGTTCGTCCAATGTTGTCGGACGGGTTGTTGGACTTCTTGAACGTCATCATTTTCTTCTTCTTCCTCTTCCTCTTCTTCTTGTTGTTGTTCTTGAATGTAATCATCATCTTCATCGTCGTCAAGACTTTGTTGTGGTTCACGATACGCGTTTGCAAATTGATGGATGAGGGTGTTGTCTTCTAGTGGGTCGAGTTGGTGGGGTTGGGTTTGAAAGTTTGGAAACGATTGGGGTTGGAATTGGTGAGGTTGAAACGGTGGAACGAACGGTTGGTTTTGGTACGTTTGTGATTGAAAGGGTGGATATTGTTGGGTTTGAAAGGGTGGATATTGTTGGGTATGAAAGGGTGGGACTTGGTCGGGTTCGTCTTGCAACCTAAAGCGCGTCGGCTCGCCAAGATTCGCTCGAACCTTGGGTCTCACGGGATTTTTCTTCGTACCCGAACCTCTTTTTTTCGAACCCCCACCTCTCTTGCTTGAACCTTCCATGTTTCTTGTAAAATTATTTAGATAAAAGTTGGAGAGTTTTTTGATTTTTTGTATTGAGTGTGAGAATAGTTGGAGAGTTTGTTGATTTTTTGTATTGAAATAGGTTGGATTTATATAAAATAAATGGTTCAAATATCATCCAAACGGTCAAAAAAATAACCCAAACGGTCATTTCCAACGTTCCAATTTCAAACTTCAACGCGTGATATGTGTAACGCGTTTAAAAAATAACGCGTGGTGAGACTGAAGGCGGCGGTGTTCCGTGATTAATCAACGCGTTATGGAAGTTTATAACGCACCACCCCGTCCAGCCTAAGTACTATTAATAAATCTCCAAAATTAGAAAACCAAACGCAACTTATGCCATAAATTTTGGATCATATATATTATTCCCGTTAGTTTGAGCTATCATACATTCATGCAATTTTATTCAACGTTTCAAACTCAGATGGAGTGCAAAAATCAAACAGATTCGATCTTGATGACCCTCCTGAGAACAACCATGGACGAGACACACAAGAAGATCCGGTCCATAACCGGTGCGATCGAGTGCTTGAACGAGACATCCAAGTTTTACGAGCTTGCAATCATTCAAATCGATGCTGGTTTGAAACTTGTCGTAGACCAACCCGAAGATCAAACCCCGAAAACCATTCAAAAAAAGATGCTCACTGATCTCACAAGACTCAAACACTTGCTTCATGAGCGTCTAAACGACACAAAACGTATGATAATCAAAAAGGATAAAGCATTAATGGAGAGATTAGAGACTGAGATTAGGTTAAAACAACATGTAATGATCAAGCAAATGAACTCTGACGTCGACATGTTGAAAGAACGACTGGACCGCGCATTAGAGCAAATCCATCGGTCAAATGAAGTTCGACATTTAGATCAACAATGGAGAGGGTTGATTGAGAAAGAAACGATTTTGATCGTTATCAAAGGGTATATCGATGCTCAAAGCATTGTGTGTTCCAAGAAAGATGCGATCATAGCACGACTTTTGGAAGAACGTCAACAATCGGCCTTCCAAACGATGACGATGGAAGAACACTACATGGTTCTTTTAAACGACAGTTACAAAGACTTTCAGGATTATGATATCGAGACAAACGTTAGAGAAGATGTGTTTGTATATGTTTTTATGGATGTCGTGAATGATATGCGAATCAAATTCGATTTCGAGTTGCAAAAGATTCAAAGCGAGGTATTGGAACCACTTATAAAAGATTTTCAAGAAAATGTAAACGAAAAACTACATACGAGGTACACACTACACTTCTTTGATGTTGATGATAAGTCGGAACTAAGTTTGGTTTTTCTAACGATTTGAGGTTCATAACATCAGGTTGGACGGAATTAAGCAACGAATTGATTTGCTCTCGAGGCAAGCCGTCTCTATTAGAAAGGAGGAAATGATTTACAAGAAGGCATTTGCGAGAAGATGTCAAAACCTTTTATTAGCGGAAACTGAGGTTTGATAATCAGTGGTGGATTCAAGATTTATTTACTTGCATTACCTTTTGAAAATGTTAGGTGATCAACTAATGTCATTCAAGTGACAGATATGTGTATAGCACATCAAAAAAGATTATCGATATAATAATAATAATAATAATAATAATAATAATAATAATAATAATAATAATAATAATTATTATTATTATTATTATAATTATAAGATTTTTCTATAATTTATTTTTTATTGTTTTGAAGGTTGACCTTCTAGGAGATCAAGTGGAGGCACTTCAAGACCTACTTCAAAAGATCTACCTCATTTTGGACCAACATTCCTCAGTTTTGTCACAGAATTTTCAAGTGAGTTCAAAAATGAAACTTCAGACAAAAAAAAAAAAAAAAAAAACGATATTCAGTTGAATCGATAATCATTTAACAGATGATTTCTTGTCTTTAAATTGTGACATTCGAAGTATATGTTTTGAATCAGGTGACGGATATATTGAAGACGATTAAAAAGGAGTTGAATGGGTTGATAATAACCACATAATTTTTCTTCCTAGTTTAGAAGGCCCGTCCTGATACAGTTCTTAAGACACCGGATTATATATTACCTTTATTTTTTATGTATCTGGAAAACTAATATTTTTTAAATACTCAAGTGGCTAGCACATTAGTTAATAATAGTATGACTGGCTCGTTTACAACCGAGCGAATAACCGAGCGAATTCGAATGAGCATATTTGAGCGCGCAATTTTCTGAGTGAGCGACAAGTGATTTGGACAACCATAGATTTAGAATGTTTCCTTCGATATCTCCGCTATCAGGTTATGACTAAGGTCCAACTGTCTGAGGATGACACTAAGACTGAGGTCGGGCTGTCCGAGGATGAGACTCAGGTTGAGGCAGGTGAAGCATGAATATACAGCGAAGAACAATTGTTGATTGTGGCGTATCGTGAGAACGAGAGGCAATTGACGACTGATGAAAGAAAAAAGTCAAATACTGTAGCTTCACGACTTAAAGTTTTAGTTTTAAATTTTTTATTGGTTTGATTAGGCAGGAATAAATATAATTGTATATTTGCATACAATGAGCCAAATCTAATAGAGAGGTATGTATAAAATATGAATATACATGTAATTTGCTTGTGCATATATAATTATATATATAATAAATTAATAAAAATTAATTCAAGCCGAACCAAGCGTATTGGACCTTTGCTCGTGCTTAGCTCGTTTGCAAACCGAACCAAATCGAGCGAGCATATTCTAAGCATTTTCCGAGCGAGCGACGAGCAATTTGGACAACTATAGGTTTTTTTAAGGACTTTCTTGTGTTTGGCCACCGCACTCCCCAAATTGGAGAGCCCCGTTGCCCCACTCTGGCCAGACTGTGTTGTTATAAGGGGGCTCAGGCTAGCTTTAGAGTTTGGTTTGGACGTTCCCTCTGGAAACTATACCGCCGGCTGACACTTCACAGTCGTAGGGCCACCACAAGAGCATAACTCTCTGGCGTAACGCACGGTGGGACGAAAGCCCTGGTGGGCTCGGGATTCAAACTAACAACCTCGCACACGGCTTAGCTCAAATCCTTCATTGCCTTATTCCACCAAAGATGACACAAGTGGGGATCGAACTTGGTTCTCCTCCGGGGAATCCAAGCCTCCTACTAGGGCACAACTTATGTCTTTTAACTTCTTAAATATATAAATCTCGTTTGTATATGTAGTGGTAATGGTCATTCAAAAGCTCTAAAAAATAGTTTTGGATTTTTGAAACCTCAAGGGTATAAACGATCCGAGTCGTTTGTAGGTATTCGAAATCGATACACTAAAAGCTTAAACTGTGTCAAGTTTAAACGAGTCTGAGCTCAAATTTTATATGTCAAACATGACTAGACCTGTGAGTTATTAGGATGTTTTCGCATATTCTACTTCTATCAAGATATTGCTCTTGCACCTTCAGAGTACTTCTACTACAAAGCCAGATGTTGTAAGGATAGAGGCGATTCCATGGTACTCAAACATATGTTTTTTGATTGAATTTAAAATTTAATTAATTGAATGTTCATTCTTAATTATAACTAATAGTTTGTTTTTTTAGTAGCATGTCAACAGATTCTTTGTTCATCACAAGATGATGAATACCGTTCCTGCATATTCGGTTGTCATCCGTTCATCTACAAACTGTAAATGGTTTGTGCGGATGGAAGAGATTGACTTTTCGCTTTATATTAGTACAGTACCGACTGGAGTCGGATAAAGCAGGAGATGTCGATTACGGATAACCATCTGGTGGTGTTTGAAATGGTTGATATTCAGAACTTTGAAATCAGCGTTTTTAGTTGTGATCCTGCCCTTTTATATTATCCCCTGAACTGTGTGTTGTTGTCAAACAAGAAACAAAACATGATTTAATGGAACTTTCCGATGACGAAACTACTAACCAGTTTGTTGATGTTAATGTTGAGCATAATGAGGCTGAAGGCGTACCTGTGACGTTTCGTGTTGTGTTGACAATCATCACGTAAGTTTAGTTTATTTTTATTATTATTTATAATTTATTTTTGAATGATTTTCATAGTGACTGTGATACTTATCCTTCGAATTTGAAATCGTAGTGTCTTCCTAAGAAGTGGGCTAAGGAGCATGGTTTGGATAGGAAGGTGGCTTTGAAGATTGTGGACACTGTCGGTCGTGTTTGGGATGTAGAGGTCGCTGTTGAGTTTTCACAAGGTTGTTCGCGATACTACGTGCAGGGTATGAAACACTTTGTTAGAGATAAAAATATGGCTGCAGGTGACGTATTTCAACTTGTGTTTGTGAAGAGTAAAGGTATGTTTCGGTTCAATTGAGTTCTTGCAGGTATGGGGGTATGTGTGGTAGGTTTTTGTGTGGAAACTAATTTTTATAATATTTAAGCTAAATAAATTAAACTGATTTTTGTTTTTTCCATAAACAATAGTATTCTCCATATATATATAATATTTAAGCTAAATAAATTAAGCTAGAAAAGAGTAAATATAATATTTTAAGTTAAAAGTCATATATAAGATTTCAAAGTTATAGAAAAATAAAGGTAAAATTGTGTTTTATTAAATTGTTTTTAATGAATTGGGTATATATGATATTTCGACTACTTTGTAAGGATATATATGATATTTATAATTTTATGGGATAGGGGAAGGTTTAAATGAAAACCACTAGTTATCGCGAAAACTAACTAAAAAAGCCTAAAAATCATAACTAAATTTTTTTGGTATATATATGATATTTTGCAAGTTTGTAAAGGTATATATGAAATTGCCCTACAAGTAAACATAAAATTGTTATCATAAAAAAAACTGGAGTATGCAGTACTGGTTTTCATAAATTTTATAACATGAGCAGAGTAAGTTGCATATTGTTGAATCGATGAGGGACCACTAAGAAACCAAGTCAATCAAATGTAAAGAGCATAATGAAGGCAAACATGCAAAATTAAAAAAGAAAAATCATTGGGGCATTCCGAGAATTGAACTCGGGACCTCTCGCACCCTAAGCGAGAATCATACCACTAGACCAAATGCCCATTTTTGATTACTTATAACCAATATTTAATAATAACGATATAAAACCTAATTCAAATAACATCTAAAAAATATATATTATTTTATTTGTTAATTTTTTCATGAGAAAAAGATTATCCACAACACTCTGTACATAATAGAACTCTATATATCAGAGTAAACTAAATAAATAGGTTACTTGGTTTGGTTAAGATTTTTAGTTTGATTTATCGATCAAGTTATTTATTATATCATTGGTATCTTGTTATGGTGTTAGTTTACATTCCTAATCTCTATTTGAACTTGTTAATCTCTAAATAAAATTTTAGATTAAAATGACTTTTTGAATTGAAATAAAAAAACAACAGATACTGGAGAAAAGTGTCATTAGCATATTGAGGTGTCAATACATAGTTTGAAGTTCTTGATCAAATAAGGAACTGCTCATTTTCACTGTTATCATAATAATTGTTCAAGATTCCAAACCTGCATGTCATATCAACAACTTTATATACATTCAATATATTAGTACCGAAACGCATCTAAGTGCTATACTTGGTTATCTTCACATCTGGGACATGTTATTCACATGAATGAGTAACTTCAACCTTTCGAACTTACACAAATGATGTACCCATTGTGCTTAGCTAATGTGTGTTTATAATCAAAAATAATATTTATACTAACATATACACCTCAAGCTTGCACTCGACCAAACTTAACACGTTCAAGTGGCTCGACCCGCTTGGTCCATGACACATTCCTTTTCCCGGACGAAGTCCACTTCATTATGGCAATTATATTCACACAATGTTTTAATATAATCATTACAAACAAGTAATAGTCTTTACACATGCTTAAACTCTCAATCTTGCTCATATGTCAGATTTGGGACAACATAGTACGTGACCTGATCGTGTCAGAATTCAACCCGCCCATGTCGATGCCTACTTGCTCGTGTCATTTATAAGATCTCTAACGACAACTTACCAATTAAGTGGAATGAAAATGTCAAAAATGGTACAATTCCTCAACACACGATGCAAGAAACAACACAAAACACAAGATAAAAGACAAAACGGTGGCAAAACTCTTATTAAACCAACCCAAAATAATTACCCCCCAATATCCCAAACAGATCTTACAAAAGTAAGATCTAATCAAGTACAGAAAGACAAGAACAACTTGATGATCATCAATCATCTACAAGCAGCAACAATAGTCTCTCAAGAAACAAAATGAGAGAATCAACTGTACAACAATACGGCTGCAACAAATAGCCTGGAAAACCCTAGAACTATACAGAGAAGATGAACTACTTTTTCTGGGGGTGATCATGACCAAATGAGAGAGAGTGTGTCCTTTTATATGACTGCACATATAATCTTTACACAAAAGCCCACAAGATTTGAAGATGACAATCGCAACCCTTGAACTTTCACTTTACACCCTCAAAAATATCCAGCTCAACTAATCTGTTGCAACAACTTAACAACCCAACAATCAGTAACAAGAGGTGGCCCATCATAACGAGCCTAATAACCAATATAACTAAACCCAATAGAATGAAAGCCCACAAACATAATATTTCAACATCCCCCCTTCATTCATTGGGTTTAAACAAAACAACCATACCCAACTGATTACAGAAAACATTATGTTGAGTAACACTCAAGCCTTTGGTTATTGAACCTGTTACAACAACTAACAAGCAATCACAACAACTGTAACACTAACATAAGAGCCCATAAGAGTGACAGGCCCAAATACCAATAAAACAAGCTATACAACCAGCCCAATAGATAAGTTCAGCCACGTTGAATAACAAGTCCACTTGACATGTTTATGTTTTGATCACTATTATTTTTAACATCCCCCCTTGATTTAAACAGCAAACATGACAACTAGATCTAACTCAAAACACAACAGATTATGCTGAGAACACAACTCAACCTTTTGTAATCAAGTCTGCCAACAGATCTTCAGTGGCAATTTTCCAAGATCCACACCAACTAATATGACACTTACTAGCTTTAACAAGTGAACTGTAGTAACACCAAATATTTATACGACGCAAAATATAACTCGAATCACATGCAACAGAGCCTTATACACAACGCAGAAAAAAAAAATCAAAAGTAAGATTTCTATAATCAAACCCTAACACAGACAAACAAGAATTCAGACAACGAATTCAGACAAGTTACAAGACGAGACGAGACAAGACATGAGATCCTTTGAAGAAAACACAAATACCAACAAGTGAACAACAAATCAAAGAACTCTCAACAACAGACAGTCAACAAAACAGATAAACTGTTATGACTAAGAATACCAGACAACGATGATAGCCTACTCGAATCTGGCAAAACACACAACCAGAAACACATCTCTTTCATAAGAGAACATACAACGCTAACATCACATACATTCAAAAACCAAGACAATAAGACACAGCCAAACAAATCCTGATTAACCACAAAATTATACAATTTGCAACTAGAACAATATTTCTCACAAGAGAAAACATACAAGGCTGACACATATACAAACCAAGCTTGACAAAATCTTCGGTTAAACATGAACCACACGGCTCAACTAACCATACCAACAAGACAATAGCCAAGCAGACATGGCAACAGTAAACCAAAGACATTTTAACATGTAGAATTACAAGAAACCCTAGATTCTAGTGAAATATGAGAATGATCAGCTAAGCGAACATGTATTACAAGAAAACCTAAAACACAACTACTGGAAGAATCTCCAAAACAGAAACAATTACAAAAATATAGAGTATCATCGACACAACGATCCCTATAATGATTTAACAAGAAACCCTAATAGTATCACGAACAAGACATGTGAATCAACTAGAGAGAATCTATATTGTGTGAATGAAGACTCTGGAACTCTCTCGATGACTGAATGAAAACCCACCAAGATACGGTCAAATTCATGAACTACATAGCCCAACAACCAGAGAAATAAGTCCGATAAATATGAGAACCACATGACTCTAACGAACAACAATTTCAAAGCCAAAACATATTTTTAACTGAACAACAAATCATGCAATCCCACGCCATTCACACGAGGACCAAGGAAACTAAGCATGAAAAACAAAATGTACTAAACAAAGTTCAGATACAAAAAAATGTCACATTCTAAAACAAACATGTCCTTTTAAGAAGGCAGTACAATACAAGATTCACAATCAAACACACAAACAATCTCTCCAAATCAAATCAAAATATAACTAAATTCATGTCAACACATTCCAAGAATTTTATACTTTCACTCCCCATATTTTTCCTTATACCAGAAAAACATATACTTGAATAATGGACTTTAAATCCACATTCAACTGAAACATATGCCACTAGGCAAATATAACACAAAACAATAAGATCGCATAACAAATCAAATACACATCTTACGACACATAAAGTCACATGACTTTAAAAATTCAGCACCATATGTGAAAGGCAATAGATGTGAAGAACTTAAAGACTAATTTGATTTGATCAAAAACTTTTACAACTTCACAACAAATACAGAATCACAAGATTCTATAATACTATCAGAAACATATCTGATAAGAGCCAGAGTCACAAAACTCTAAATAGCTCAAAACCAATATCTTGAAAACTTGAATTACATAATTCAAAAAAAAAAAAACATAAAATTGAGAATCACATGACTCCCCACCAGACAACAAAGTTACAGCCAAAAACACTTCCGATCCACACAAAATCACACGATTTTAGACCAGAAATCAATATCTCTTACACAAGAGAAAACACAAGACTGTAATCAACATTCAAGAACAATCTTGATAACAAAACTGATTAGAAACACACGAACCACGTGGTTCGACTAATCATACAATATGACTTATGGACCACACCTGAAAAACGTTTTAACAGTGTTGAAGACAAATGTTTATCGTATAATTCAAAACGAATCTATTAAAACAAGAATCACATGCTCCAAGACAAAAAACACACAACACTGATTATACAAACAATTTCTCATCAAGACATACCAAGACAATGAGAAGATAAGATCATAATTCATACAGACAATCTTCTACACTGAAGATAAAATATAAAACAATGTTCTCCTTAAGGCAATACCAAGTCAACGAGAAGACGTGCAAATACATATATGTAATTAGAACAAACATAAACATCAAACAAGATCCAAACATCAAACATTAAACAGACCTGAACTGTTCAAAAATACACAAAACTCTCAACAAACAACTTGCAGTTATTCAATTAGATTATCAACATGATGATCTATGTTCACTAATACACGTTCTAACAGATAAACGAACAAACATGTTCAAATCCTAGAACAAATTAGAGAGAAACTGCATAGACAAGAATGAGAGACTCAATTTTAGATCCTAGACTTTTACATAAAAAAACTTTTCTTAGGCTACAGCCACCAAGGAAAAAATTGAAAACAACACACTTTTTAATTGTTAAAAATATATCTCTCTATAAAACATAAACCCAACACATTTTTCCTTAAAAACATATTTAAAACTTTTAACCAGATTACCATTTTACGCAACAACGCATTAACCTTTAATTTTTCAGAAAACCATCTATATGCAGTGTGCCATTTCAAAAGATTTCACGTACAAAGTCAAAGATCATTATTATTGAAAAAGTGACTTAAAATTTTATAGATCTTTACAAGAAAACACAAACTACAGACAGCTATGAGAACAACAAACTCTAAGACAAGTGACAAATGATATGAATCATTTCTTCAACAATCACAAAGAGTTACAAACCTTTTACAAACAAAGAAACACTTAACATTTAGATTTAGCTTTTATGACAATTTAATCATAAAAACTAGAATCACAATCACAACAAGTGCAACAAATAAAATGTAACACAGAAATACTGGGTGTGGCTCTCCCTGTTATCAATACTGGTCAAACCATGCCTATTACAGTTATAATCATGAAGATAAGGACAAGGGATAAACGAAACGATCTCACCTTGAGGAGCGCCCTAACCAAGGTATCTTCTTACCACACCACGAACCATAACCTTCACTTAGGGTTACCAGTTCACAATGAAAAACACAAAAATATTTTCAGCAGCTGAAAATTTACGGAAAAAAAACTTTTGATTCTTTTTTATTTACCAATATCCCACAAATCTTGAATAAACAGATCTTGAAGAATCATTTTTTGCCTTTGATGATCAAAAAACTAAAAATTCAAGATTAACTGAGAGATCAATACACAACCTAGAATGTTCAAAAAACAAGTTTAATCAAAGAACCAAAATTATATACATCATATTTCAGATGCAAGAATGCCAAATAGAAATAAATATCGTGACAATAGAAGTTAAACAATATTTAGAAAAAGAAATCCTTATAGAGCCTTCCAACAGCTAGTTAGGTATAGAAAGACTTACAGTGCAATCGTGGAATACAGACTATGAAAAGATCAAGAAAATGCAATACCGAAGGCGTATCCTTCGGAACAAATACAAGCTTCAACAGACCCGGGTATGAAAATACTACTCTTGAGACACCAGCAAATTGAGTAACATGATACGATATATTCATAGAGTATTTGCAACCATCACCACTGTTGTTGTCTTCTTTCATAACTGCAACTTGTTGCAGCTTCACATAGAGTTCTAATTTATTCAAGATCCTTCAACAGCCCCTATTTTTAGGGTTTCATGAACACAAATCCAGTTGAAATCAATATTTCCTTTCAGACATACTTTTGACAGACCCCAATACTCGTATTCAACGGAAGCAACCCAAGAGCACCTTGCAATAGCTTTGAATGTCAAGACCTGACAATCACCGTGAAGCGCTTCTCGAATCAGCAAACCCTAGGTTCACCACGATTCCAAGAAACCCTAACCTTCCACGTAATCGATGTCACTGATCAACAAAATCCCCAAATCTCAGAAACCCTAATTTTCGGAATCTCAAGAAACAATCAGCGGAAGCAAACAACAAACCCAGAGCATCTAAGATGGCTCTGATACCATGTCAAAAATGGTACAATTCCTCAACACACGATGCAAGAAACAACACAAAACACAAGATAAGCGACAAAACGGTGGCAAAACTCTTATTAAACCAACCCAAAATAATTACCCCCCAATATCCCAAACAGATCTTACAAAAGTAAGATCTAATCAAGTACAGAAAGACAAGAACAACTTGATGATCATCAATCATCTACAAGCAGCAACAATCGTCTCTCAAGAAACAAAATGAGAGAATCAACTGTACAACAATACGGCTGCAACAAATAGCCTGGAAAACCCTAGAACTATACAGAGAAGATGAACTACTTTTTCTGGGGGTTAATGATCATGACCAAATGAGAGAGAGTGTGTCCTTTTATATGACTGCACATATAATCTTTACACAAAAGCCCACAAGATTTGAAGATGACAATCGCAACCCTTGAACTTTCACTTTACACCCTCAAAAATATCCAGCTCAACTAATCTGTTGCAACAACTTAACAACCCAACAATCAGTAACAAGAGGCGGCCCATCATAACGAGCCTAATAACCAATATAACTAAACCCAATAGAATGAAAGCCCACAAACATAATATTTCAACAGAAAATATTAGGAATTCTCGACCCACTCTCATGAATCCCCCTTTCCAATAACTTACCTAGTCATACCCAAACAAGACTAGTCATCCTTTGACTTCCCAACGTCCACAATTTTTATTTCTAATCCATTCATTTACATTCTCATATAAGGTACTGCATTGTACTTCCATGTAAAATAAGTTAGCACCTACAAAGTACTTGATCAATAATTCATATGCAGTATGAAGGGCACTCGTAACATATGCAATATGAAGCAAGGGCGCAGCTTAAGTAGGGCGGGAGGGGGCGGCCGACCCCCCGAACTTTTCGCTTAGTACTGGAGATATCAAAACCATTAAATCCGTTGGTTTTATCATGCATTCAACTTTATTAGTTTAAAACTTTTTATTTAAACTCATAAAGCCCAACTTTCAGTGCTGCATTTTCGGTACAGCCCTGTTCGCATCAATTTTTGACCCGTTATCCATTCCAACATGTTCAAATATTAATAGTAATACATTCCAGTAGCTTTCCAACCCAAAAATAATCACATCAATCCGAGTTATGGTTGATTTTATACGGAATTTTATAAGAACAGGTCAGCAACACATTTATTCCAATAAGCTATGTTGTATTTTCTGTATTGATACTGAAACCACCTGTTTTGACCCACTTACGACCTGAATTAGCATTTCATGCTGAAATATAAATTGAAAAAGACTCATGGGATTTCCATGTGTGTATGGCTCATCTCCACAAGAATTTTCTATAATTTGATATGATTTTTTGAAAACAACCTAGTGGTTGGTTACATTTTGTTCCAATTAGCAAAGCTGATTTTTGCTGATTGGATTTACGCACTTCAAAACCTCTTTTCACACCCAATGATCATAGCTATAACTCGAACCATATCTTATCTCATCAAACATGTTAAAAGCATCACTCTTATCTACTTGATTAATCATCATTCTAATACTCAATTACATAATCAAGGCATATAACACTGCTCCTGGTGACCACAGTACACAACATATGCAAACACCTTCACCTATCCAAACTCCTCACTCATCCTCACAAAAGGAGAGTCTTGTAAGCACAGGGGAACCACATCAAGGGGGAGATACATCACTTGATTACCTCTACTCAAGCCCCTCTCTCAGGGCTGCTTCTCTTTCTACACCACCACCCACTTCAACATTCCCATCACCTTTACGGAAATTGCTTGATGCACTTGATAACCCTGACTTGCATCAACTTAGTTCCTCTCAACAAAAAGTTACTGAGAATTTATCCCAAAAAGTGACTAGGGCAAGATCAGGAATCAGCGTTAGCCCACAAGCAGAGGAAACTACACCTCGTGTATCTCAAGAGATACCAGGTTGGTATTTCAAGTGGGGCAGCCACCACAATTGTAGAGACAAATGTGTATATAGTGTAAGATTAAATATATTATGTAACAATATTTAATCTATAGCCGTTATAATCATTTACATAATATAGATCAAAATATATAATAACCTATTAAATAATTAGTTGGTAATTGTTGATGGACCATATTACCCTTATTAACTAATCAGGTTTCCTCCTGGGAGCTTATATAACGAGAATTATGTGGAGGTTAAAGGGTTACTCAGTTACACATCCCATTAGTCAATAACATCATAATTTCGACCTCCTCTCCTAACTGATACCCTTTTCGGTTTTCTAAGTCCCCATCATCAGTCAGCACCCTAAGGAGGAACCAGATCAAGATGACAAGCATGTCGAACTCCATTACTGGATTCTCCACTGCACTATCTGCTGTAACAGGTATGATTTAATGTTTTCCTTCATGTATAAACAGAACTGAACCAACATGTGGTATCAGAGCATATGTTGATTAGTCAGTTATGTTTTCGTATCCATCAATTCTGGGATAGAAATCTGGAAAACGGAATTTTGATAACTTATTAAACTAACAGCCAATTTTCGAGTCATAAAGGACGACTCGAGACCACTGTTTTCGTAAAAGATCAATTATATGTTCGTTCGAAATCAACTGGGTAATATTATAACCGAAATCTGTTTAAGAAAAGCTTTAAAATTCAGGTTTCAGGTTCCAGAATTTATGTTTTATTTTTTAAGGTTCATCATGTTCTTAGGAAAATTCGAAAATTCTATTATGTTTTGGAATATGATTCGGATTATTAAGTGTTTTTCCTATTTTGATCTGATTTTGTCTTCTAAAAATTTTCGAAAACTGTTATTAGATAGACAGATTATGATTTTCGAAATATTTGGTAAAATTAGATCAGCACTGAAATAGGAAACATTATCACATAATCCCTTAGATTTCGAATTTCAGTTATGTTTCCACATTCACAGCTGTTAACAGGAAGTTTCGAGACCATCAGATTACGACTCGAGACCATCAGTCTCGACTCGAGACAACAAGGTCTCGACTCGAAATCATCAGGATATTAAACCTTCACAACTCGAGACAGAGGTCTCGACTCGAAATAGGAAACATTATCACATAATCCCTTAGATTTCGAATTTCAGTTATGTTTCCACATTCACAGCTGTTAACAGGAAGTTTCGAGACCATCAGATTACGACTCGAGACCATCAGTCTCGACTCGAGACAACAAGGTCTCGACTCGAAATCATCAGGATATTAAACCTTCACAACTCGAGACAGAGGTCTCGACTCGAGACCATTAGATCTCGACTCGAGACCATTAGTTCATGAAGCGAGACCATTAGATCATAACTCGAGACAAAGGTCTCGACTCGAGACCATAAGGTCTCGACTCGAGACCATAAGGTCATGACTCGAGACAAAGGTCTCGACTCGAGACAACAAGGTTGTGACTCGAAACCTCATTATTTTAAGCTCTTTAGTTTGATCCGCGCTAACGGGTGGTTTGCTATTAAATAATTGGTTTTGTAATTACTTAGTTAATTAATCAGAATCAAATAATGTTTTACAAAACCAAAATAGCTTAACTTGAATGAGCATTTGATGTATCATTTCTGGCCAAAGCTGACTTGACACATCTACTTATCCTTTAAGTATTACGAAAGCTATGTTGTGTGTGCATCATAAGCATGAATGTATTAATTTCTGGCCAAAGCTGATTTAATTCATTCATAGATGGCATACTCAACAAGTGCATAACTAAAGTGATTGTTTCAAGTTCTGGCCAAAGCTGATTTGTTACAACCACTTTGCACATATGCTTAAATGATTACACTTCTGGCCAAAGCTGTTTTGTTTTCGTTTAAGTAGAATTTTTTAGCTAAGTCTATTATTTTGATGTTAGTAATAGACAATATCACAGCTTCATAATGTAAAATGGTCATTATTTATGCCTGCCTTAGTTTAACGTGCCCTTAGATCACATTAGGACTTCTTCATTTGTATCATAACTTGCTCATCTTATTTCCACTATCAGCACCAAATTGCGGGATTCCACCTTTGACTGGTGATAACTTTGCTGCATGGAAGGATGCTCTCATGCTTACTCTCGGGCTGCTGGATTTCGATTATGCTCTAAGAGAGGATAAGCCAGCGGACCTTACTCCACAAAGTACTGCTGCTCAGCAGTTAACTCATGAAAAGTGGACTAGGTGTAACTGCATGTCTCTCATGTTTATGAAGCAGTCCATAAGCAATGCAATCAGGGGAGCTATTCCCGATTCTGAAGATGCTAAAACCTACTTGGCTTCCGTGGAGGCGCAGTTCAAAGGGACGTCTAAAGCACACGCAAGTACTCTTATTCTCAAGCTGGTGACAACTAAGTATGATGGGAGGAGCGGCATTCGCGAGCACATCATGATGATGAATGGCATGGCCAATAAGCTGAAGGGGCTGGAAATGGAAATCAGTGATGGTTTCCTTGTTCATTTCATCATTACTTCGCTTCCTTCGTCCTTTGAAGCATTCAAGATCAATTACAACACTCAGAAGGACAAATGGACGATGAGTGAACTGGTTGCCATGTGCGTACAGGAGGAAGAGCGTATGAGGATGGATCGCCATACTGATGTTGCAAACTTCACTACCTCCAATTCTAAGAAGAGGAAGAACAATTATCAGAGGAAGGATGCTTCAAAAGTCCAAAGGCCTAATCCTAATCCTAATACAAGTGCACCTTCCAGCTCTAAGAACTCCTTAGGCAGTATCCGCTGCAAATTCTGTAAAAAGACAGGACATATGCAGAAGGAATGCCCTGATTTTAAGGAGTGGCTGGCTAAGAAAGGTAACGATTATTTTATGATACTTGAGTCCTATAATTTAAGTGTTCCTGCTAATTCTTGGTGGTTTGATTCTGGTTCTATGGTTCATGTTACCAATTCAACTCAGGGATTCATTTCAATCCGGAAGCTGGAAAGAAACCAAAGAACGCTTAAGGTTGGGGATGATCGAGAATTAGAAGTGAAGGCCATTGGAACATTACAATTAGTTATGAAAACTGGTTTATGTATTAAACTTTATGATACCTTATATGTTCCTGAGATAACTCGGAACCTTGTATCAGGACCAAAGTTAGACATGGACGGTTTTATTGTTTCCCATGGTCATCGCAAACTCTCTATCCTTTATGATTCTGTTCTTTATGGTACTGGTATTCTGGATGGTGGTCTCTATAGATTAGAACTAGAAGATAACTTTTCCAAATCTTTGTTGTCATATAACATTAATGAATCACTCACAAAGATGGAAGAGAAACGAGACTTAGAAACTTCATCCATGTTGTGGCATCAGCGTTTAGGCCACATTTCAAAAGAACGATTAAATCGTCTTGTAAAGGATGAAGTCTTACCTCCTCTCGATTTCTCTGATTTTGGAACATGTGTCAAATGTCTTAAAGGTAAAATGACATTAGCGAATAAGAAAGGTGCCACCAGGAGCTCTAATTTATTAGAACTCATTCACACTGACATTAGTGGTCCCTACCAAATCGGTGGCATAATAGGACATACTTCATTTATCACTTTTATTGATGATTATTCTCGTTACATGTACTTGTATCTTATTAAGGAGAAATCTGAATCTCTAACAACTTTTAAAGATTATAAGGCTGAAGTTGAAAAGCAATTAGATCGTCAGATTAAAGTTGTGAGATCAGATAGAGGCGGTGAATATTATGGAAGACATACTGATGTGGGTCAAGCTCCTGGTCCATTTTATGAGTTTTGTAAGGGCCAGGGGATTGTGAACCAATACACCATGCCTGGTACACCTCAGCAGAACGGTGTCACTGAAAGAAGAAACCGTACCCTTATGAACATGGTGCGCAGTATGTTAGCCAACACTAATTTACCATTATTCCTCTGGACTGAAGCGTTAAAAGCAGCTGTTCATATACTCAATAGAGTTCCTTCTAAGTCTGTCCCTAAAACTCCTTATGAACTTTGGACAGGAAGGAAACCGAGTTTTAAATATATGAAAGTATGGGGCTGCATTGCTGAAGCGAAGCTTTACAATCCTTTCCTAAGGAAACTTGACCCTAAAACAGTTACCTGTTTCTTTATCGGGTATCCTGAGAACTCTAAGGGTTATCGTTTCTATTGTCCTTCCCATGTCACCCGTATTGTTGAAACCAAGCGTGCCGCGTTCCTGGAGGATTTCAAGGTCAGTGGGAGCAGTACCAACCCTTACGAAGAATTGCAAGAAGTACAAGACGCGGGGGGGGGGGGGGGGCAGAGACTCGTCGCTTACCATTACTCCGATTACTCCTCTTGTACCCAATGCAACTACTGTACCTGAAGCTACTGCACCACCTCCAAATTCACCTCTACAATCAGAACCCATTATACCTCATGACGAAGGCACATCAAACGCTCAAAACCAAGACAACGCTGAACCTGATAATCCACTCAGGAGGTCATCTAGGCAAAGAAGGCCTACTAATTGGGATGATTATGTTACCTACCTGACTGAAATGGACCCCGGAAAGCTCAATGATCCTATCTCTTACAATGAAGCCATTAGCAGTGATCAGTCTTCTGAATGGAATAAAGCAATGATTGAAGAGCTTGAATCCATGAAGAAAAATGACGTTTGGGATTTGGTAGAATTACCCAACGGAGCCAAACCCGTAGGATGTAAATGGGTGTTCAAAACAAAACTGGATCCGAATGGGAACGTTGAACGCTACAAAGCGAGATTGGTTGCAAAGGGCTACACTCAGAAAGAGGGAATTGATTATCAAGAGACGTTTTCCCCTGTCTCTCGTAAAGATTCATTAAGGATCGTCATGGCCCTAGTAGCTCATTTCGATTTAGAGCTGCATCAGATGGACGTTAAAACCGCTTTCCTTAACGGAGATTTGGACGAAGAAGTTTACATGAAGCAACCTGAAGGCTTTAAACCTGAAGGTGAGGAGCATCTAGTCTGTAAGTTGAAGAAATCCATTTACGGGTTAAAACAAGCATCACGTCAGTGGTACCTCAAGTTTGATGAAGTCATGAAGAAGCAAGGTTTTATGAAGAATCAAGTGGATCAATGCACCTACCTCAAGATGAGTGGGAGCAACTTTACTATACTTGTCCTTTACGTAGATGATATTCTATTGGCAAGTAATAGTTTAGACATGTTGCATGAGTCGAAGCGGTTACTCTCGCATAACTTCGACATGAAGGATCTTGGAGATGCTTCTTACGTCATTGGCATCGAAATTCACCGAGATAGACACAAAAGGATCTTAGGATTGTCCCAAAGGGCTTACATAGATCGTGTCCTTACACGTTATAACATGCAACAGTGCAAACCCTCCGTCGCTCCAGTAGTTAAAGGAGATGTTTTCGATTCATTCCAGTGTCCGACAACAGAGGTTGAGAAGGAGCAAATGAGCCAGATACCTTACGCGTCAGTAGTCGGGAGCTTGATGTATGCTCAAGTCTGTACTCACCCAGATATCGCTTATATTGCTGGAATGCTAGGCCGTTATCAGACTAATCCTGGCCTAGATCACTGGAAAGCAGCTAAGAAGGTACTTCGATATCTGCAAGGGACGAAAGACTATAAACTGACTTATAGAAGAAGTGATCATTTAGAAGTGGTGGGCTATTCTGATTCTGACTTTGCAAAATGCAAAGATGACAAGAAATCCACTTCGGGCTATATCTTTATGTTAGCAGGCGGCCCTATCTCATGAAAGAGTCATAAACAACAGTTGACCACAACTTCCACAATGATGGCAGAGTACATTGCTGTTTATAACGCAACCTGTCATGGAATGTTGCTTAGAAATCTGATCACTGGACTCAAAATCGTTAATTCCATTTCTAGACCATTGAAGCTTTATTGTGATAATTCAGCTGCCGTTAGTTTCTCGAACAGTAACACTTCGACTGGAGCTGGTTTATATCTTGATACAAAATATTTGTTCGTACGAGAACGAGTTGAGGAAAATAATCTTTGTATCGAGTATATTAGTACTAAGGATATGCTTGCGGATCCGATGACTAAAGGTCTCCCTCCTAAGGTTTATGAAGAACATGTTCGGAATATGGGATTTAGTAAAGACCTTATTTAAGCATATTGTACTAGCTTATGTTTTATGTTAATGAAATTTCCTCAGTTTGATTTTGTATGTCTCTTAGAATATGTTCAACCGGTATAATGGCATATAGACAAATAAAGTTACAAATTAAACAAAGGGCTTATGCGTATTTTGATCATAACGACTAGGTTTTAAATTAAGGCTATAGTATGATTAATGGGGGTCCTGAGTCGCATAATGATTCAACGGCTGTATTTCTCTGCTATAGTGCTTGTTTAAGGCTAAAATGAGTGTTAACTCCTGATCAGGCTTATCTAATACTCATAGTAAATGATTACTCGGCTAAGTGGGGAATGTAAGATTAAATATATTATGTAACAATATTTAATCTATAGCCATTATAATCATTTACATTATATAGATCAAAATATATAATAACCTATTAAATAATTAGTTGGTAATTGTTGATGGACCATATTACCCTTATTAACTAATTAGGTTTCCTCCTGGGAGCTTATATAAGGAGAATTATGTGGAGGTTAAAGGGTTACTCAGTTACACATCCCATTAGTCAATAACATCATAATTTCGACCTCCTCTCCTAACCGATACCCTTTTCGGTTTTCTAATTCCCCATCATCAGTCAGCACCCTAAGAAGGAACCAGATCAAGATGACAAGCATGTCGAACTCCATTACTGGATTCTCCACTGCACTATCTGCTGTAACATGTATGATTTAATGTTTTCCTTCATGTATAAACAGAACTGAACCAACATATAGTCAATTTTAAACTATATATATATATAAATATGTATGTTATGAAAAACTTAGGAAAAATGTGTGGCCCAGAATGTTTCTCAAGTTTCTCAATTAACTTAGTGTTTCTCACGCGATTCTAACCATATATATATGTTTGTGTGTAATAACAATAACCATAGTGTTAATAAGAATAGTAATTTATCTCTATCAGACAATACAAAACAAAATTTTAAAAAAACACAGATTTGATGTTTTGAGAGGAAAGGCATGAGAAGTAATGTTTTTGTAGTATACAGCTGAACTTCAGTTTAATCAAATATTTGTTAATCATTTTCTTGTTAAAAATAAAAACACATGAATGAAGCTTTGAAATTTTTGTCGTACAAAAAACAAGTTTACATAAAATAAACAACTAGTTTAACGAACTGAATTTAAATCTATTGGAAGGTAGGTCTGTGTTTATAGATTATGGGTGTCAATTTTGATGGGAACCTAATACATAAATTAATATTTTGATTGTTATATATGTTTGGCTCGTTTTTATTTATATTAGAGTTGATATGTTTAACTCATTTAATTAAGTTGATTTTGTTCAAGTTTATATGTTTAATTAAACATGACAACTTATTACAATTAGAATAAAAAGTTAAAATTTTTTAATATGCGACGTCAATCGCTAAACCATTTACAACATGTTTATTCCATTTATTATAACCCATCAACATGATTAATCTGTTTACGGATTGTTTACAACCCATCAACATCAACTCATTATACGCTACATGTTATGATTGTCATCATCTAACAATTCTAGATATATAAATTACATGAGTTATGTTCGCCATAGTGACTTTAAGTGTGTTCGTGTGTCTTTTGATAAAATATATGAATTGTGTTCAAATTCTTCAATTCAGAACGTCAATTCAAATGCCGCTAACCCGTCATAGTTTTCATCTTATTGATAACATAGACACTAAACTAACATACATTATGTGCCTTATTAAAAGTTGACACACAAATGTAAAGGATAAGAAAAGGTGCTCAATAATAAGTTCTAATAGTATAACCATCACTTCTTGACAAGGATTGTGACAATATTTTGATTGATGTTAGATTCTTAGAGATTTCTTAGCATCTTTCACTTGAAACTTGAAAAGGAGTATATATACAAGTCTATATCATTGAATAACTTGTTTGTTCATTAATGGTATTCTAGTAACAAGTTTTGAAAAAACGGTAAAAAA
This sequence comes from Helianthus tuberosus, assembly GCA_030545235.1. Classification (NCBI taxonomy): domain Eukaryota; kingdom Viridiplantae; phylum Streptophyta; class Magnoliopsida; order Asterales; family Asteraceae; genus Helianthus; species Helianthus tuberosus. Next base: position 160,329,447 of record CM060444.1, read on the forward strand.
GTAGTAATCAAACAATAAACATAAAAAAAAATAAACATAGATCTTGATTTTTGCATTATTGGTCATACGTCTTGTCTACATGAAAAAAAATAGAGTTAAATGCGATTTTAGTCCCTGTGGTTTCGGTCGTTTTGCCAGTTTAGTACAAAAGTTTGAAACGTTGTCATTTTAGTCCAAATAGTTTCAAGCGTTGCCATTTTAGTCCACTGGGTTAACTCCGTCCATTTTTTTTGTTAGCTATAAGGGTGATCCGATCATTTTATATGGTCGAATTGTCCTTCTAGTTAACAGAATTACATATAAAATGACCGAAATGCCTTCTAGTTAACAGAATAAAGGGATGGAGTTAACCTAGTGGACTAAAATGACAACTCTTGAAACTATTTGGACTAAAATGACAACGTTTCAAACCTTTGGACTAAACTAACAAAATGACCCAAACCACAAAAACTAAAATCACATTTAACTCAAAATTTTAAATGCTTTGAGGTGGAGGAAGCATATAGAATAGTATGAATAGTATCTAGTCTTAATTAATTCACACTTTTTCATATGAATTGGTCTATCATCAAAACAACTTTGCAAGAAAAGATTAGCTGTAGATATTAATACGAGGAGAGTTTATTGGAGATACATGAATGTTATTGGGTTTCCATATATTTTTATTACACGAGAACATTCCATTTTATTACCGAAAGGTTTGTAGTCTAGTGGTATATATCACAATGTGATAGAAATGTGTCTAATCCTATAAGCTTGAGGGTTCGTCTCATGAAAAAACAAAGGGGTAGATTTATAAACAAGATTAGAGAGTGTGTACGTTAACCAGTATAGAACAAAATTCCATTATATATATGTGAATAAATAATTAAAAGAGTAAATTACGAGTTTGGCCCTTATGACTATATCACTTTTACCCTTTTAGCCCAAAAATAATCTTGTAACATCTGAGCCCCAACGTCTTTTTTTCTAACACTTTTGGCCCCTAACACTAACCACATCCATTTACTTTTAGGGATCAAAAAGGTTAGAAAAAAAAGACGTTGGGGGCCAAAAGGATTAGAAAAAAAGACGTTTGGGTCTCAGATGTTAAAAGATTCTTTTTGGCTAAAAGGGTAAAAGTAATGTAACCACATGGGCCAAAATTGTAATTTACTCTAATTAAAATCCTATTTTAGGTATTCGGTTACAGTTTTTTATGATTCCTCTATTCTCTACTTGCTTTGGATTGAAGTATATATATTGGTCATATCTTTCATCAGAATGAATATATTATCATCTCATTCATTCCAATACAAAGTTACATTCTACTACACTAAGGGTGTGCGGGGTGGGTTAGGCAACCCCAGTGGAGAAGTTTGCCAATGAAGACGGGTGGTCGAAAACGTATATACCCAAAAATTTCTATACGAAAACTACATATATAACACTATTGAGCGAAAAATTTGGGAGACTCAAAAAGTGACTATAAGGGCTCAGGACGTTAAACATTTTGATTTTGGACTCAAATGGTAAAAACCACTAAAACACATGAACTCAAAAAGTAATTTACTCTTTAATCCATATATATGGTATAAACACATCATGGCATATTTGTTATGTACAAACTAATTTATGTTACGTAAAAAAATTACGCATAATTGCATTGAGAATATGACGTTATAATCCGTTGTTTATTGGTATAGTTATTATAATAGCAAATTAGTTTTTCATTATATATCATGGGAAAAGATCAAATAGGAAGTTTATTTTGACTAGGAAGTGTAGGAATCAATAGGATTATGACATGTGACAACATTTAAAATAAAGAAAAATGGCATTTTAGTCAATCCAACCCTTTCTTCTTCTTTTTCAAAACCCAGTAACTTCAAAACCCACCATTTTCAAAACCCACCATCTTCAACCATTTCTTCACTTTCTATCTCAATAATCACTACAATATAGTGCGATTTTCATCACCAATCAATGATTCAAACACCCGATCAACGTGTTCTTCAGTTTTTTTGAAGAAAACCCAGTTTAATTTCATAAAAAATCTCGTTTTTTCCGGTGATTTTGAAAATAATCACTCGATTCGTTCGATTCGAGCACTGATAAGCGTTTCAATCATTCAAAAATCGTCAATTGTTGAGGAAATCACTTCGATCCATGTAAGAAATTTTTTAATTTCATTTTTACGATCTGGGTTTTTGATTTAGTCATTGCGTTTTACGATCATGGCGGGGGTCCGGGGGCAGCGCCCCTGGTAGCGGGGTCCCAGGGGCGGCAGCCCCTAGCGGGGTCCAAGGGGCAGAGCCCCTGGCTGGGGTTGAGCTCATTTCGAAAAATTAATAAAAATGCATCAGAAAAATTAATTTTCCAGAAATTGGCTCATTTCGAAGACAGTAATTCGTAGACAATTAAGACAGTTCACAGTCACAGACAGTTCCCAGACAGTTTTATGTGTCCATTGCGTTTTAGAAATAAGAGAGTTTTATGTGTTTTCTGGCTATTGCGTTTTAGAAAAAAACACATTTTTAAGTGTTTTTAGTCATTGCGTTATAGGTAAAACACATTTTTGAAGTGTTTTTAGTCATTGCGTTTTAGGTAAAACACATTTTTAGGTGTTTTCAGTCCATTGCGTTTTAGAATGAGTCATTTTTAAGTGTTTTTTGGCCATTGCGTTTTACAAATAAGACATTTCTTTGTGTTTTTGGTGCATTGCGTTTTAGGTAAAACATTTTTTAAGTGTTTTCAGTCCATTGCGTTTTAGAAAACAGACATTTTAAGTGTTTTCTGGCCATTGCGTTTTACAAATAAGACATTTTTTGTGTTTTTTGTGCATTGCGTTTTAGGTAAAACATTTTTTTATGTGTTTTTTGTGCATTGCGTTTTAGGTAAAACACATTTTTATGTGTTTTTAGTCCATTGCGTTTTAGAAAGTACATTTTCTTTTGAGTTTTTAGGCTATTGCGTTTTAGAAATAAGACATTTCTTTGTGTTTTCTGGCCATTGCGTTTTACAAATAAGTCATTTCTTAGTGTTTTTGGTGCATTGCGTTTTAGAAAAATGTCATTTTTTAGGTTTTGTTTTCATTGCGTTTTACGTAACTGGGGGTTTTTCTATTGTGTTTTACGCAACTGGGTTTTAATTTTTTTTTTTTGAAAATATAGCAATAGTATACTCGTTTTAAAGATAAAAAAACGCTCGTTTTTTTGGTGCAATTTTAAAAAAAAAAAAATAATGTCGTATGAAAGAGTTATTAAAGTTTAAAAAATGGGGGGGAATTGGAGGAGGGAGAAACTATTGGCTTGGATTGACTAGAATGCCCCTAAACAAACTCACACGCCTCTTTTCTTCCCTTCAATTTCCATCATTTAATCTTAGCCCTTGATTAACTAAATGGATGGTCAAGATCACTTCCTAGCCTCCCTAGCCAAATAAACTTCCTATTGTAACTCCACCCTATATATCATTATGTTGTAAATTCTCAAATTAAAAACATATATTCCAGTCCCAACAAGTATGTCTAGTGGTTAGTCACTTGATTTCTCTTCTTGTGGTCCCAAGTTCAACTCCCACTAAAGGACATTGGTGGTGACAATGAAGTTTAGAACTAGGCATCTCTGGAGGTCGTCAATTCGAAACCGAGCCGAACCGGGCTTTACCGCAATGGCCTTCGGGCGGGGTGTTTTCCCAGGAAGGAACCGGTGGCTTGGTGGCTCGGGTATGCATCCAACTCTGACTGTTATAGAGGAGAGAATGCATTTACTAGATTGAGGACACCGCGTAATGTTTATTCGATGATTTTGTTCAACGTTCAAAAAAAACATATATATTTCAAATCTTTTGATACGGTCAGCTTTTCTCATACTTCAGCACTTATTATATTTTTATTTCATGCATTAGTCATTAGTGGGTAGTTATACCCTACATTATATTAGTTATTAGAACATCCGTAGTGGGCGTTCTTTTTTTTTCAAAATTAACCCTCAAAAACGCCAGATTCCGTCCGCATCCCACCCCATTCGGCGTTTTCAGGCGTGTTTGGGCCTGAATTTGGTTTTGCGTTTTTTGAAACACGCTGAACGGACAAATGATGGACCAATGGGAACGAGTTGCAACGGTTATATGTGAAACGGCTATATATTTTTTTTAACCTCTCACCCATATATATATATATATACACACTTCTACAAAAATAAAAACCAACTCTCATACAATACTACCATTTTACACACAAACCTCTACAATCCAAAATATTCAACCATTTTTATAAAAAAAAAACAGGATTCCCCCTATCTTCTCGTCCATCGTGAATTATTAGACCATGTGTAGTGAATTATTACCCTAGGGCGTTTTCCGTCATGTGGCAGTACAGTCAGCAAGGGGCATTATTGGGCGTTTTTCTAAAATGGGTGTAGTGAGGATGTGGACATTATGTTAAAAGGTGTAAATAATTAAATAAAAATAAAAAAATCAACAAAAAAACCTATTGGATTAAAAAAGGGAATATTAAATGCTATTGGCCAAACACAAATGTTGATGGCTTGATTTAAAACACGCCAAGGGAAATTTGTTGCCAAAAAACGCTAAATAACGCCCATGTGTAGTGGTTGTCGGGCGTGATTGGGCGTTATTGGGGGGAGAAAACGCCCAAATATAGCCCACTGCGGATGGTCTTACTATAGAGAGTTTTTTGCGGATGGCGGTGAATCCACCGATGAGGAGGTCGAGCAAGAGGCGGTTACGAGTGCTTGTCAACTAGCGGTGAGATATGTGAAGCATTGTCGCTGGCCCGAACGTGAAATTAAAACAAGAGATTATATTGAACGAGACCGACGCGCGGCACACGATCGGTTGATGAAAGATTATTTTGATGAGGCGCCAACATTTTCGAACCCAGAAGTTTTTAGGCGTCGTTTCCGAATAAGTAAGCGTTTGTTTCTATGCATCGTCGACGACTTGGAAACCAATAACGATTATTTTAAACAAAAAGCGGATGCGAAAGGGACACATGGATTTACAGGTATTCAAAAGTGTACGTCGGCGCTACAAGTCCTTGCTTACGGAAACACGACCGACATCAACGATGAGTATTTAAAAATGGCCGAGAAAACAACGCGAGACACCTTGGAGCATTTTTGTCGGGGTACATTCCTATACTTTACATTAAACATTACATGTATTTTTTTAAGCTTATGTTTGTATACGTATGTTTTTATAAAGGTATTACAGATTTGTATGGTGCGTGTTATCTTAGAACGCCCACATGGGACGACCTTCAAAAGATTTACGAGGTACATTCGGCTAAACATGGTTTGCCTGGTATGATCGGGAGCTTGGATTGCATGCATTGACGTTGGGATAACTGCTCGACCGCATGGCGAGATCAACACACACGGGGTGACCAAAAGGGACCTACTGTTATTCTTCAGGCGGTTGCCTCACAGGACCTTTGGGTTTGGTCGGCTTACTTTGGTATAACAACCCTCCAAAATTATTTCCGACACCCCTAATATATTTAGAATGTCCTTGTATGTCCTAAAATACAACCTATATACGAAAAATGGCCCTAAATACCTTTAATTTAATAAAAATTAAATAAAAACAAGAAAATATAGGCGCTCGCGGGCCGCGAAGACTATGTCTTCTGGCTACGCGGGGCGCGACAAATAGGCCCCCAGTAGCAGCCCGGAGCCGCCACGTGTCGTAAAGGAAGAAAAGGGTTTTTTTTTTTTTTCACATAAAGGAAGATTATTCAAGATTTTATAGTATGCAAGTATAAATTCAACATGGAAACAAGGCACAATTCTTTAATCTATTTATCAACAACATATAAAGGCACAATTCTGTAATCTATTTATCAACATATAAGACTGTTCCAAGATCAAACTCTTTTAACATAAATGGGAATCACAGAAGACTCTATTCAATGATAAAATGCGCAGGTTGCAACTCAATGTAACGAGCTCTTTTGAATGCTCAAACAATCATCAACAAACACCTAAGCAGCATCACCTTGGAAGGATCTCAAGATCAAACCTGGAAAGAATCAAGAAAAACCAAATGATTCTTTGATCTCTACAACCTCGAATGAACACCTTTTTTTTGTGTTTGAATGTCATTTGAGTTGACCTGATGAACCCACGACGAGATTAGATGATGGGCGATTGCAAAAGGTCCAGGGACAAACATCGGTGCGAGTTCTCCACTTTCAACGCTAAAATCCGAAGCAAGGTTTTGACCTTTTTCGACCCCTTTACACATTTGATCCACTTTGTATGCTGACGTTTTCTGTGCTTTTTCATATTCGGAAAATGTCAACGCGTTCTTCACGTCTTCTCTACTGTGCCACTTGGCATCTTTATAAATTGAAAATATTCAGAAAGGGTATTTTTGGGATTTGGCATATCTTCCATGGATTATGATCACAATAGAAACATGCATTTTGACAGAGCATTAGAGATTGTAGATCAAAGGTTACCTTCTAATTCACTCTTGTCCACATTTATTTCAAGTGATGTCGCGTACGCAAAAAACCCGATCATTAATTGACATGGCATGCTACTAGGTCCAACTGCAAATGAATTAAACAAACATAAGTTGTATTTACCGATTATGACCGTTAAGTCATAAATATTTGATAAATTTATTATATGATGGAAAAAAATATACACCAAAAGGGAATTTAGGGTATATGATAACCTTATTATAACTCAGAAAAAAAAATATATATATACGTGAAAGGGAATTTAGGGCTCACCGGGCCATGGTTGAGAACTATGGTAGACTACTTCACCAACTTCGATGCCGGTTTCCTCCCATGTTTCTCTCCTCACAGCCTCTTCCAAGCTTTCACCTGGCTATAAGAATGAATGAACTTTGACTTTTGACGCCAAACAGACTAATCTGATAACAGATTGGTTGTATTTTTGAGGAAAAAAGATGGCAATGCGATCAATAATATCGAGTACAAAAAAAACAGTATTCTAAAAGTGGTTTCTAAACTTGTAACATAAAGAATTTAGAACATCTTCTTTTCCTACTATAGTAAAGCTAGCAAGTAATTAATAAACTTAAACCATACTTCTAGAAATCCGGCAAGGCAACTCCACATTCTAGGCACAAATCTTGATTGTTTACTAAGCAGTGCACGATCATTTTCTTTATCAATAACCAACATAATTACAACCTGTTGCAGGAACAAAATGGTCAACAAATGGACAATAACTATATAATAAACACAAACCCAAAAGTAGATAGCGAAAGAAGATAGTTGAAAGCTCAATTAGCATACCGGATCAACTCGAGGGTATACCCTTTTCTTGCAAGAATCTTTTATGCATTGCTTTTTTCTCCCAGCTTCAGCAGGAACCAACATTTCACCGCAAGATCCACAAAACCGAGACGTGTTATGCCATTCCAATAACGCTCTGGCCTACATCAACGTCCCAAAAAATTATAACATAAAGTTTTATGTGGCACCAATCATTCATAGCCAATATCTTTCAGTTAAATCACTTGAATCCATTCACTCAAATAACATCATGATCATGTACCACAAATTAAAAGAAGCCAACTTCTCCAAGAAACCATTCTCGTGAAAGAACGTGCTAGCATCTATGGCAATTCATAATGGGAGATATTACAACATATGCATGTCAATTACACCTACGAGACACAAGTGAAGATCGTGCTAGCATCTATGGCAATTCATAATTATATTAGAAAAAAAGATACATGTGATGAAGGATTTAACAAGGCGCAACAAGAATCTTACACTCCAAATAGTGGTATTGATCTGTGTAGTTAATAGCGGCGCTATAGCGGTGCTATAGCGCGCTATAGCGGTGTAGCGGAGGTCTGGGGTTGTAGCGGTCCAAATAGCGGTGGCTCATAGCGGTTCCGCTATTAGCGGCGCTATAGCCCGCTATTTGGCCGCTATTTGCCGCTATTTGGAAACCTGTATAGCGGTCGAAGTCAAATTAGGTCAAAGTTTGAAAAAATCGGTCAAAAGTTGCCTATAATCGGACCAAATCGGTCAAAACTGGATCAAATATTAGTAAAAAATTGACCAAATCGGTTAAGTGAAACGAATTGTTACCTTAATTCGAACAAAAATCAGTTGTTGCTCCATGATTTTGAACCATTGTAGAGATAACTGATGGAGAATACATAAATTAATGGTATATGTATATAATAATATAAAAATACATAAATTATGCATGGTATAAAAATTACCGCTATATCACCGCTATACCACCGCTATAACCTATATATCGTATAGCGGACCTTGACCGCTATCCGCTATTTTACCGCTTTAACTACTTAGGTATTGATAGTCGAGGATCTAGTGACATTAATGAAATAAATGAAGACACAAGTACACAACGTAGAATAGATGATTTATACATGAGTGCAGTTAGAGATATGTTTGCAGGATACCTAACCAAACCAAGATAAATGTTTATTGAATATTCATGCATTTTTGTAGAAGTTTTACGTCATCCTCGATATAAATTTATCCAAAAATGATGGTATAACTCATAAAAACAAAGTAGATACATATAAAATATAAGTTATGTGATAATATGTAACCATGCTCCTTTGGGTCATTTTACTAACATAAGCTAAATAAAAAAAGCTAACATAAACACTTAAAAAAGCTTATCAACTTGTAGAATATAAGCTAATCCAAACACTTAAAAAAGAGCTTATCAAATGATAGAAAATAAACTATTAAGCTACTTTAAAATACAAGCATAAGCCAAAAAATAAAAGCTAGGCCAAACACCCCCTTAGCCCACAACCCATATTTGTAATTCTCAAGATTTATTGAATGCACAAACTATAGGTTCAATAATCAAAATATTCATCAAAAAAAAAAAAAAAAAAAAAAAAACCTTACATGACCAGCAATAGCAAGATCACTCATAGCAGAATCATCTGCCCAATCAGTAGCCACCATCAAAGTCCTCAACTCCACAAAACAAAACTCTTTACTCCCCAATTTCTCAACCAAACTCACCCCTTCAGAAACATCAATTGCCCAATAAACAACACTATCTTCTTCTTCTTCTTCCTTACTCTTGCAACACAAATACACCAACAAATCATGAGTCAACTTCACCTCACTACCCTCCAAAACATCCTTAAAATCCCCAAAACTCAACCACCCCAGATGCCATTTCTTGACCAAATCACCAGTTGACCCAGCTAAAGGTCTACCCTTTATGAAAGGTAGCACCTTGAACTTAGGGGGAGATGGATCTTGGAAATGGGTCTGACCCGAAAGGAGAAGCTTCAGGGTTTGAAAGGCTGAAGTGGGTGAAAACGGGTCGGATGATTTGGGGGTTTTGGATCTTATTGGGTTGCCTGCAAAGACTGGAGATTTGAGGGTTATGGACATTGTGGTGGAGAAGTAGTAATTAGGGGTTCTTGAAATTAGGGGTTTTAGATATGAAATTGATTTGGATACAAGAGTGGGCATGAGTCTCTGATTGTTCCCGTTTGCTAGCTTTCTTTGCAAGAAAAATCTTCAATGAGAGTATAATCACATAATGTAGTGTGACACGTGGACATGGTAAGGTTTTTTTATTTTTTATTTTTATTTTTATTTTTATTTTATGGCTATAATATATAGAAATTATTATTTGAAAAGAGTGTAAAGAAGGCTTTGTAAAGTTTGATCATTGTTTCAGTTTTACATGATCTTGGAAAAAAAGAGAAACAATTCAATTTACTAATTTAGGATTGTTTGATCCTCAACGTAATTGTTTTTAGTTAACTGAATCGTTTTGCGTTCAAGAAAAATAAAACATGCCTGAATAAAAAGTTACCATCACATATTGATCGTTGTTGGTACTATCACATTTCACATCTCAGTTAGTAGTCTTAGCTGTCACCTCTATCACCATAGGCATCACCAGCTAGTCGTCGTTGTCGACGCCACCATCATCATTCATTATAGTCGTTATCCCAACCTCCATCTTCTCTGCCACCAAACGTCACCAACTTCGCCTTCTTGACACCACCACCTATGCCACTATTCGGCTCCCCGTCACCGTTACTATAAAAAACAAATATAGTGGGTGAAGGAAGCGATTTATCATGTACATTAAAGATGACTATTTTAACGCGAGCCCATTTTGACTAGTTACCGGCCACTCATACACATAATAAAACTCCTTCATGCGTATACCATCCAAAGAACCAAATCCAAATTAAAAATTTTGACGACATAATTTTGGAAAAGTTCTCTTCCCAAAATGAGAATGTCTACGACGGCATATGTGTATACTTACTTTACCACATATCAGTCGTCGTTGGCACTATCATCTGTCGCCACTGCCTTCATTACCATCTTCATCGCCACCACCTACATCGACACCAGCTACCAGTCATTGTCAATATCACCACCTACACCACACTCATTGCCACCACCACCATCGCCTCTGCCACCGTTGCCAGCTCCACCGCCTCGCCATCGACACATACCACCGCCTATCAGTCACCATCAACACGTACCTCATGTTTGATTAACACGTACCTCTGCTGACAATGTCAGCGTAAAAACAAATATAGTGGATGAACATGCTTTGACCCAGATCAATAGTAACATTTTAACCTGAATCCATTTTGATCAGTTACACAAACCTAACCACAGATTTTACTACATACATATAATAAAACTCGTTCATTCATGCAAAAACCATTAAAACGACCAAATCCAAAGTAAACTTTCACGACATAATTTTAAAAAGATTCTATCCCCCAAATGAGAATGTCTAAGGCGACAACAATTGCAAGATACATGCATATGAGTTTCACCCATTTTGGGAAGAATGGTCTAAAAAAAGTAAAAGCCACATAAAATCTTAAGGAAACACCAAATACTAAAGATATCACTCATTTTTCTTGGTAACAAAGGTTTTCAGGTTCCTTGTTAATCCAAGTTATCTTCTTCTTCTTCATCAATCCAGTCTGCATAGATGCCAACCAACTTCTTACCTGCTAGTTTCAAGAACCCCCTTCCTAGATGCGGTGGTGTGACAGGAACAACAGAGGCTGAACTAGTAGCCGGTGGTTCAGTGGTGATGGGACCAGGAACCGCGTTGGCTGCAGTCGAGCTTCCTACATAGGGGTGCATACAGATAATAAAAGACAAGAAAACTATAAAATTCATCAGAGCACCCCTATGTAGGAAGCTCTAATGAAAAAAAAAAAAACAGACCATGTTAATAAGATGTATAAAGAACGATCACTTATGGAATAAATGCATTCCTTTAGGCAAAGAGTAGACTCAAAATGAAAATTTTCACTAGCATAAATAAACTGATTTTTTTAGAAATATGTACACGTCAAAAGAGTGTATCTACATGAGGTTTACTCTTGAAACATTTTACATATGGGGTTGTTGCCCACAGAAAAGACAGACATCTCCAACAAATTTTTTTTTATATTTTTTCTTTAAGTTTTCATTTAACATTTTCTAATAACATGTAGTATCTAATATTTTTGAACAATCTAAATACACAGATATGTAACATATATATTTTCGTCTAAGTTTCAATATAAATTTTACTGAAAACCGAATTGAATTCAAAATAACATATTTTTTGGTCTTGCAAAGTTTTTTTCCTTGTGAAATCCATGAAGAAAAAATCCAAAAAAATATCATGAATCCATACACAAGCGAAATGATGTATACCTGCAAGCCCATGAGTCTTTACAGAATCTTGACCTACAACAGTTTGACGTTGACCATGGTCAACCACAGTCTCAACCTTGATCCCAGAACTCTCTCCATTGTCATTGGTTGGTTGAAACTTAAACTTATCAGGACTTTCATGCAGAAAAGTACATTTTTCTCCATAAGGGCATATTTCCCTATTATAGAAGTTTCTACAAATCCTCATTTTTTTAATGATTTTCTCATCATCTTTCCAAATCCCTGGACTTCTGTTATCATTAGCAAGTTCTTGCCAGTTTGGTGGCGGCTCGCGTAAATCTTTCGGGCCGTGCGCGAAAGTGCAGCTGTCACCATTAGGACAGTCTCCTTCTGCAAACCTCTGGCACATTCGAGTCTTGTAGAATATGTAGGTGGTTCTTCTATTATTCACATATGGTGGCTCATGAGGGTTCATGTTGACCTCACCAGGTCTGGTCAATAATCATAGAATTTTTGGTTAAGAATTAATACAGTGTGACATAAAATGATAATGAAATTAAAATAAAATAACACACCAAGAAGAAAACACACACATTGAATTAATTACGGGTTATAAATTAACAACTTAAAAACAAGTATTAAACCATTACATTTAATTCATATGAATTTTTGGGCGTATTTTTTTTTTTTTTTTTGGGGCGGGGGGGGGGGGGGGGGGGGGGGGGGGGGGGGATTTTATTTACAAATGCTACATGTCGGATAATAAAAGACAAGAAATAAGAGAAACATTAATAAGCGAATAATAAAAAAAAACATACATATGCTTATAAACAAGAAATTTATAAAATTCATTTTTTTATATGTTGAATTCATGAGTCTTAATCCAAAAATTCACCAAAAAAGACCACACACCAAGAAGAAATTAACACACACAATGAGTTAATTACGTGTAATAAATTACCAAATGTTAAACCATTTTATTCAAATCACATGAATTTTTAGGGTTAAAATTCTTTTTTTTTTTTTTTGAAAATTTTATTTATAGTTGTTGCATAAAGAAAGTAAAAGACAAGAAACAAGAGAAACATTTACTGGCGAATAATTAAGAAAGTAGACTTTTGGTCATTAAAAAAAAAAAGAAACATAGACTTGCATACGAACCAGAAAATTATAAAAGTCAAGAGTTTTGAATCTAAAAAATCATCAAAAAATGAACACACACCAAGAAGAAATTAACACACAGTGAATTGATTACATGTAACAAATTATCAAGTGTTAAACCATTTATTCGAATCACATGAATATTTAGGAATAAAACTCTGCCTTTCTTATTATTATTTTTTTTTTTTGAATTTTATTTGCAATTGTTGCATACTGAATATAAAAGACAAAAAACAAGAGTAATATTAAGTGACAAATAACTAAGAAACATAGAGCCAAAAAATTATAAATTCAAGAGTTTTGTTTTTATCTTAAATTCACAAGTTTTGAATTTAAAGATTCATAAAAAATGAACACATACTAAGTAAGAAGAAATTAGCACACACGGATTGAAGACGCCGATAGCTAGGCTGCTTAAAACTTTAAGATGTTTTTATTTTAATTAATGAAACAATTTTATATTTGTAATTGTTGAACTTATTACCTATTTTGAGTGAATGACAATTGACGATGATTACATTTAGTTTTGACATCTTTGTATTAAATTTTAATTTGAAAATTGAAACTCAGCAAAACCATTTGCTCGGTTGTAATTTAACTAAACGAGTTTGAGCAAGTTTTTCTGCTTGTTTTCATAAATTCAAACCGAGCAGAGTCATTTGGTTTCAATTCATGCTGAGTTTGAGCAGATGTTTGCTTGATTTGGCTCAACTCGTGAACAACTCTATACATGGTGAACTAATTACATGTTATAAATTACCAAATATTAAAGCATTTCATTCAAATCACATAAATTTCTGGGATTTTTTTTTTTTGAGAATTATATTTAAAAATTTTGCATGCATACAGATAATAAAAGACAAGAAAACAACAAAATTCAAGATATTTTTTCATGATAAATTCATGAGTAATTTAAAAATTTATCAGAAATTATGAGTAAGATATATAGGTGAAGCCAACCTGAGATCAATGGTGCTCATCAAACTATCAAAGCATATTCAGATGTTTGAAAATGCAAATTTACCCAATTCAAAATCGGTTTGTTTTTTAAATGCTTCAAGATTTTATGTAAATAAAGTTTAGACATAAAACTAAAAATCGTGAATATATTTTGTCCACAAATAACTTAAAAATGGTAGTGAAGGTGATAACTATAGATCCTTCATCGACATATAAATCAAAATATATAAATTCAAAACTGTATATATAATTAAATCATAATTTGAGTAAGCTTTTAAAACCCAACTAAAGATTTCTCAAAAAGAGTAAAATTCTAACCTGAGAAAAATGTTGATGATCTAAGAACTTACACAAGAACAATAAGGAAAATTGTGAGAACTCTAGAGGTGTTTAAATTTGTGAGAAATATTATTAACTTTGTATATACATATTAATCACATAAAAACAAATGTAAGTAAGAAAATCATATTTAATGCTTTTACATGAAAGGATTAAATCCATGTGAGTATGATAATTATTACATGATGAATGTAGACAACACCGGAGGTTTTATTGGTGGACTAAACCCTAAAACCGTCTTCGGTAACAGCTAAGCTTCCACGGAGGAATCATGTTTATCATGGGGTTATTAATTATATAAGTGCATGTATCGTACCGGTATTGTAACGAACCAATTATTATTTGATCCTAATCCATATAAATAATATTATGATTTTATATAAGTAAATTTGATTTATTATTATTTGAGTTATTTGAACTAGGGTGTATGCCCGTCGCGTTGCGACAGTACGTTACCGTTGCCATTCAATTGATATCGACTTTGGTTCGTTACAATACCGGTACGATACATGCACTTTATAAAGAAACCAACGCCTGTTTTACATCGATCGAAAATGATAAAACAAACATAGGTACCAACACCAATGTTGTTCCAATGGTGTCGATCGATTGAGATCGTCATCGTATTAATTTTCAATAAAATTTATATCACAATGTTGAAAGAAAATAAAAATAGAATGCAAGTTACTAAAAAATCAAATATATTGTCGGTTTCAGTTGGGTTTTGTATGATAGCCGAACGATTCTATTCTTAGTAAAATTAATTATACTACAATGTTGAAAATAATAAACATAACTTCGAAGTTACTTTTTTTTAAAGTTAATGAGCGCAAGTCATAATCAAGTTAAAAAAATAAGTACTTAGAAAGTTTAATCACCATTTATCATTTAGAGCTTGATAAAACTAATAAAATTACAAAAAATATAATTATTTGGACGATCACCACATGCGACAATATTCGAGAGTAACGCCCTGCGTTTTCATATTTTCTATATTTGGAAACCCTTGCTTAAAACCCTATTTTTGGAAACTTTGTACTCTCGTATGCCGTCTTTCGTTGCAATCGATATATTATCCAAGACTCTTGGCTCGTTATTACGCAATGGAACTCGATGCTCGTTAAACTAGTTAAAACTCTTAAAATAATGAGATTCGGAAGCTTCGTGAAATGTATAATCGTTTAAAGATTTTATTCGTTTATAAATATGGTTATTTACCTATCCTATTTTATTTAATTAATTAAATAGATTAATTTTACTATTTAAAAAGTTTAATTTTTATAATATCTAGTTAGTCTCGTTAGATATTAAAGTTAGTAAACTAACCTAGTTAGTCTGTATTATAAAGTTTGTTCATTCTCTTAAAAACTATATAACTTAGTTAGATTAAATTGTAAGTTAGTTCCTTTAAATAGTAACATAAGTTACTAATTTAGAGCTCAGGGGCTGTTTATGCAATTGCTGTAAGTTTAGGGCTGCAATAACAAATAAAAAAAGAAATAAAATCATACAGACCACAGGAATCGAACCCGGGTCTGCAGTCTCACAATGACACGCGCACACCAATTGGACTGCAACTCCTCATTGAACAAAATCCAGCCCATATATATTTAACACACTCGTTAAAAGGGCCTGATCAGCGACCAGAACCCTTTTCAGCGTGTTTTGAGCGCGATTTTGTGAGTTTTCTTGAGTTCAAACTTGGTTTTAACATTAATTACTCACCTAACAACTAACCAAACTCTTCCCTATAAAAACCCATCATTCTCCAAGCTTTTAACACTTTTCTAATCATCAAAAACTCTCCCAAATCAGCTGCAAAACAAAAGTTCGAGCAGATTCATCCTCCCTTACAAAAGTGAGCATAACTCACTCATTTCTTATCCGATTCACTCGATTCTTTTTCCTACTTCTTTGGTTTGACCTTAGCTACATTTCCATTGGTTTTCCATGGAAAACCATGCCCTGGAACGTCACAAAAAAGGCTCCAAAGTTGACTGATTTTTCTATTTTCATCTAAAACTTTGTTAAACTTAGTAAACTTGAGTTAATCTCATTTTAAACCTATGTCCTAATGCTCATAATCAATCGAATGGTTAGTTGGGCTTAAAAACAAGGCTGAGAAATGTTTAATCAGAGGTTAAAACCTCACAAACTTTCTGTTTTAGTTAGGGTTTTACCCACAAGATGTGTTCAAGCTTGAAGCTTGATGAATGTGTGATTGTTAGACTAGCTTGGGCTATCTTTCATAAAAATCCACTCACTTCTTGATGTTTTCTCATAGATTAGTTGTTGTATTTTATTATTCTTGTAAGTTCATGACCCTCCTTGTTGTTCATAACAACAAGTGTAGTGGTGAACAATAGAGGTACCTAAATGGAAGCTTTGTTCTTCCTACCTCATGTATGAATTCCATGATACTTAGAGGTGCCTAAATAAACACTTTAATCTTCTACCTCATGCTTGACATATATAATATAGTATACTCTATGTAATACCTGTATAACATTCAAACAAACCAAACTCTTGATGATGAACAAGTGGACATTGTTAAGTTAGTAAGTATATCATATAAACATCTTATGTGATGGATGATTATTTTCGTATGTCTATTTTCATGTCTTTAAACTTTAAATCCATAAACCCTAAACGTAAACATCCTCTTAAACTCCAAATCGAACACATTAAACTTCCCAGTCTCAACAACCTCGTCACGTTGGATAAATCGGAAAGCACATGCAATTTTGTGAGTATACTCGAACCCATTTTACTTTTAAACACTTTTGGGTGCAACATGTATTCTATGTAAAACACGAAAACACTTGAGACTATTTGAATCACACTCTATCCATATTGAAACATGTTTATCTCCCGCTAGACTATTGGGAGTGAAACTTCGAACAATTTGATGCTTCTTAATCTCGTATGCTACGTAAACTATTTGTGTTGATATATGCTCATTAACTTTGCTAGCCCACCTTAACAATTATAGCGCTATTGGAGTAATGCACCGCCCACGAGACTTGGGGTATTGTTAAGTTAAACATGTTACCTCCCGTGATACTTTGGGATAGGCTATTTTAACGCATTGGAAACTTGGGTTTGAATATATTGTTACACAATCTCAGCGTACTAGTAACTTGCATATTGTTATTCATGTTGGATACAAGCACGTTAAACAATTTTATTCTATGTTATACTATGTATCAAACTTGTATACTCGCCTTTGCTTTTGCATTGAACTCTATTTTAATACATGTTGCAGATTCGATAGACAAGATGATGCTAGGTGAAGAAACAAAATTTAGGTGGTCTTAGAAACACATTTAGATAAATCTATTTTGTCAATGTATCTTTGAAACAATGTTGTCTTATTTGATTTTGTATGACATTTTTAGCAATTTTATGAAATTTGAATTTAATCTATATTGTCACAAAGCGTTATGAAGTTTTGAGCAATTTGTTCGTCTCATCCCAATGTTTCTGCCATCGGTTGGGGTGTGACAGATTGGTATCAGAGCCATAACTATAGGGAATTAGAAATAGTAGGAATGCTTTTACCTAATCTATAGTTTTAGAGCCTTATTCTATGTTTTGCTTGAAACTACATGCATGCCACTTTATGTGTTTCTTATTTATTCTCTTTGAGCCTTTTAAACATATATGTCGTTTTATCCTTGTGTACCATACTTGACATGCTATTCCTTTGTGTTAATACTTGTTTTATTATGTGTTAATATTTGTTTTAATATTTCATTCCATTCTCGTCAAGTTTATACTTGTTTATTTAATCTTCAACATACGCTTTTCCTCATACATTTTACTCGACTATTCTAAATCTGCAAACACTCGTATTATACAAACGAGACAACTTCACCAAAATAGGCGTGAAACCCACAATTTGTTGAACGACTCTCAATCTACCTATTCTTTTTACACGAGATTCGTCATCAAATTAGGAGTGAAGTCCTCACCTTGATGAAGAATTTCAATTTCAAATTCTAGTGGACCCTCGTCAACATGTCGAAATTAAATTTGGACCCGACGAGTACCAACCACACTTAGGACACGAAATCGTCAAGTTAGGGGTAAAACCCGCATCTTGTTGACTAGTCCCAGTCCTTGATTTTTTTATAAATCCCGCAAAAGTCTCGAATTTTCGATTGAATTGGGACATGTAATAACCGGAAGGGTGAATATTGTTAACCGACGTGTCGGTGAGAGTATACCACCTATTAGGACAAAGCATGCTTCTCGAATTCAAAAGACCTTTAGACCACTTTGGTTAGTCAACGTTCCGTTTTGGAACCATCCAAGTTTTAATTGAATTTACGTTTTATTTTACTTTTGAGATTTCATTTCTGCGCATATATCGTACTAATACTTTCTCAAGCATTTATACATTTTTCGCATACAAGATTTCACATAATTTTATTTATATCACTTGTAACAATAAATGGAGACATATCATCAAGATATGAATGATTTCCTTACTTTGACGACTAACTCCGTTTCTTTTCTCATCATACAATGACCTCACCAACGAGTTAGGGGTGATTCCCTTACTTGGGTGATCGTTACCAAGACTTACTTTTAATAGACTTTATTATGTACACACTATCACGTTTATACCCAAATTGATTAATATTAGTCAAATTCTTATTCATTTCAACTTCCATTGCCTATTTAAAACTACTTCTTATCCTACAACCTATTTTCACATTCTCTCACATCCACGAAATTCTTAATATTACCGTAAACGCCCATTTCTTGATTTTCAAAATTTCACGAAATGTTACTTATCAACTTAGTCGGCCCAATAGATCCATTGCCCACCAAATTTCGTATTCCACGTAATTACTAAAACACACTCATCTCGCATCATTATACTAAGGATCGTTATTTTTCAATCGAGAATCAAACCAATTTTTCTTACAAAATATTACGAATATTATTCGATCGTTTACCAAAACTTTTTTTTCAAAATCAACAAAATATTTTATTAAGAACACCTTTCACGATCACTAAGATCATACCAAATTTCTTTTCTAAGGAGCAACATTTTCACAAGAACCTCTAAACTCCGAATTTCTTCGTTAATGAATAGTTATTTAAAACAAGGTAATCTTAGTTACTTCTATAACCTTTTCAACCATTATTCAATACGTTAATTGAGTTTAAAACACGTGGGCAAGGAAATTTCGTAGGAACCAACAAATTTTCAACTATATCAATTCTTTTAAAACCATAGTAGCATTTCCATTCTTTTACAAGGTACAATTCACATAATCAATAGATGTTTTATACTCTCTTTACATCCACAAACTATATTCTATATTTCATGTCAACTCAATCTATTTTTATTTAATTAAACTTCACGTTTTGCTCAAACAACTATACATGCATACCATGGTCATCTTATGTGTTTTAGCTTATATCTCACAACAAATTCACATATACAACCCATTTTTTGTTTTCTTTTTATACTCAAAATTTCTTGATCTTTTACATACTTAAATTCGTATATTTCGATTAATGCCATATACAAAATCCTTAATTTATTACACTCATATTCATATTCGTATTCGTATCTATACATCTTATGTCTACACTTATATTTATACTTACACATTGATGTTTATTTCCATATCCATATTCATAAATTTTACATTATATACTCATGCTCACGAATTTTACATTTACATTATACTTATATCCAAGTTTATATTCATATTAATACAATTATACTGACACTCACGTTTATCCATTTACGTTTACACTAAATATCATATTCGTGTTTACACTGATGGAGAGAGTGAAACATGAGTGTTAAAGTGTTTAAATTACGTGTCTTATTGTGTTTTAAACGGTTATGCGTTGCGAATGTGATATCTACGGGTTTTTGCGGTGTTACAGGTTAATCGCGTAAATTGGTGAAGTTTGGAACGCTTGGTGATGAACGGAATTACCACGGTTGATTATCAAGGCATATGGTACTAACTGGGACTTGATTCAGGCCGAGATATAACTTAGAGACATAAGAAACATGAAATATTAAAGTCTAGAGGCGATTGGGTCATTCATTGAAAAGAAAAGGAGAGCATGCATGCATTGACATGTGGTGGGGAGAATTAGGAGCACAATATATGATTCTTGTAAATCACGTGCACTTCCTTGGAGGTTTGTTTCTAAAAGATCAAATCATCCATATTAATTCACAAATACACACACATGCGCTGAGGATATGTGTTGTGAGGAACAACATCATTATCATCATTTTGGGAAGTGAATTAGTATACTTTTGGAGTTATTGGCATAGATATTCACGTGAGGGGTGAACAACAAAGTCAAATCCATCATCATTAAAAGGAGAGCTGCATGTTGGCCTTGTAGGTTACGGATATGATACCGTAACCTACGGTTACGTGTGGAGGTGCACATGAAAAAAGAACAGAAGTATAAAGTTGAGGTTTACGGACTCATGTTTGGGCTTACGGTTGGGTTGCACATGAACACATGGGCTGCACGTGTTGTTGGGGTGGGCTCTCAAACTCTCACACAACATCATCATTTATCCATCACGATTTGGCAGGCAACATTATTGAATTATATTGGGGGCTCTCAATCATCACCTCGAACAGGAAGATCCTTCCACAAACCGCCGAATCACTGATGGTTTCATCTCTCTTTAAAGTTATCGAGGATCGGAGGAGCATCATGAGTGGCTAGTTCTCCCGTGACCGTCTCCGGGAATAGGGTTTATGTTTGAACATCGGGTTTGCGTATGTTTACGATTTTTTGGATTGAAAACTGATTAATCATTCGGTTAGTCGTTTTTATTGTTCTTGTTCGATTAAACAATATTTGATTATCGTAATCGTTTCAGTTCATCAATTATTTGGTTTGTTTATCAACAACCGGGATTAAATTCTAGGATGTCATTGTTTTAAACCTTTAATCATTGAACCGGTTAATGTTTATGAAATCTAAAATTGGTAATTAATTGGACTACTATTCATTTGCATCAATCCTTCGGTTTCAATCGTGGATCATTGCAATCACATATATTGTCCGTTAATGTTGGTGCACTTGTGTCTGTACTTTGTCAGTATTTCGTCTTGTACAAAATGATGTCTTTGTTAGTCCTGTAAATTTGACCAAGTCAACCATCCTCCAGTTTGATTTGGTCAAACAGTCAACACAATGGTTGAAAGATGTTTGGGTCGAAGGATGTGTCATCGAAGGATAGTTCAGATCCTTCGATGAGCTCGAAAGATAAGCATTCGATAGATGGACCACGAAGGATGTCATCCTTCGAGGTACATGTTGATCCTTCGACGAAGTTTCTAGTCGATAGATGATCCTTCGATCAGTCTATCTATCCTTCGACCAGACCTACTGTGTTCGGGTATATATACCCATGTTGTGTGTTCATTTCAGAGAGAGAGTTGGATAGAGTTCGAAAGTTAGACACATATTGAGAGCATTCTGTTCAGAACACACACACTAGAGTTAGAGAGAGTTTGCAAAACTGATTTGTAAACATTGAGCTTGTAACCGAACCTTTCATACGTATTAATACAAGTGGTGTTAATCGGTGAAGACTTGTGTGTTGTGTTTGTGCTTGTTCTATCTCGGTTTGCATGCTAGCTTGGATTCCGCACTCGCTAGTGTGTTAGACATAACAAGGAATAGGTTAAACCTCAACCTCCGAGGGACCTACAAGTGGTATCAGAGCCGTGGCTCTTTTCCTTGTTAAAAACCGGGATTTTACAAGACTTTGGTGTGTTTGGATAAAACTCACGTTGTTTGGCAGCCGTTTTTACTGTTTTTCTCGCTTTTCTTGATGTTCAAACGGTTCTGAACTTACCGGGTGTGTTAAAAGACGGGTTGGGTAACTTGAAAACTTGCTGTTAAGTTGTTTGGTCATTTCCGGCCAAATTCCGGCATCCTCCGGTGACCGGTTTTCTGGATAAGTTTATTATATTTTATGTTTCAAATCATGGTTTTGGTAAAAGGTATGGTCTGACTGTCTGAGCATACCTTCTGCCGAAAGATTTCACCAACCCATCAACTTTTTCACCAACCTGTCACTCTTTGTCAACTGTGTCAGTCAGTTCGAACGATATCCTTCGAAGTCGAAAGATCATCTTTCGATCAGTGGAGGTTCGATAGATCATTATCCTTCGAACCAAGGAATCATTTCGAAGCATACATCTTTCGATCTACAGTTCTTTCTCGAAAGACAAGGATCCTTCGATTGGAGAGTCTTTCGATTGGAGAGTCTTTCGAAATCCATTGTTCGAAACTCAACAGTGATCTTTCGAACACTGTTGATCCTTCGAACAAGTCTTGATCTTTCGATCCTTAGTCTGTTTATGTTAACAACTTTGTGATTTTCAGGTTCTTATTTTTCTTGATCAAAAATGAATCCAAGGTGGAATACTCTAGTAAATACAGATATGTATTTTGGTACTCCGTCATCTTCCGCACCAGTATCTTCTCAAGCTAATGCAATGTCTACCGGTCAATGGGCATTCGTGTCAAATCAAACTCCAAGTATTCAAAGCATTCTCTTAAGCGAGAGCGAAACCGGAAGTTTGAATCGGCCTCCAAAGTTAATGCACTTATATGAATATCCAGGATGGATTGATAGATTTCATACATACGTTCTTGGTCAAAATATAGAATTGTGGTTGCGGTTCATTACAGATTTCGATCAAACAATAGAGGTTGCCGCATCATCTGCTGCTACGTTTGCAGATCTTACGGAAGATCAGAAGAAGGTCTATGATTTGGAAAAGAAAGCATATGCCATTCTTACTCAGGCGTTGAGTAAAGATATTTATCATCAATTTGTCAGTTACAAGACGACAAAGAGGTTGTGGGACGCGTTGAAGACAAGGGGCGTAGGAAATGAAGCGACACGTCAATTGAGAAAAGAACTGCTAAAGAAAGAGTTTGATGGTTTTACTTGTATGGAGAATGAGTCGTTGGGTGATTTGATAAGTCGATTTAATCATTTGCTGACTGAATTAGCAAATTTTGGGGTTGTTACAGCTTCAGCAGAGATTGTAAAAAGGTTTGCAGATGCGTTGCCACCTCAATGGAATACTTTCTTGGAAATCATGAAGTACAATGGTACTTTAGCTACAACAAGCTTCAACGACTTTGTTCAAATCCTGGAAAACAAGAATCAGGAAGAAACTCTCAAGGCAAAAAGAGTTCCAGTGCAACAAAATCCTGAAATGTATTATGGAACTTCTAGCACTTCTACAAAGCCTTCATCACACGCTCCAATTCAAACAGCGTTTGTGTCTAGCACTGACATGTATGGCAATACTATCCAAGTTCCTGTCCCTCCAAAGACAGACATGTATGGAAATCTGCTGGAACCAGTCCCTCAATCAGTACCACAACAACAAAGCCAACGACCTCTCAGACCAACTGATATGTTCGGAAATCCATTACCTGTTCGATCTACCGGAACAACAGACATGTATGGGAATCCACTTCCTCCTCAATCTACCGTACCAACAGATATGTATGGGAATCCACTTCCTCCTCAACAGCAAGCGTGTTATGGAAGCACATCATCTGCTGGTCAACAATCAAAGCCAAATACAGTACGGCTCGACACCTCAAGCTTTTCTAAAGTCAGTGTTGAAGTAGCAAAAGAACACATGGAGCTGCTAAACACTTTGGTGAGCGCATACTGTGGATTAGTGGAAGGTCAGATTGGTAACATTAACAGATTGATAAAGAGGAGATGGAGATGATGGACATCAAGTGGGCCTTTGCCAGTGCTGTTAGGCGAGCAAAGGATTTCATGGAAAGAACAGGCAGAACCAGCTTGGAAAGCAAGAAAGACACCAAGTATGGGTTTGATAAGCAGGCTGTCAAGTGTTTCAATTGTGGTGAACGGGTGAAGGAATGATTTCCAACGGGGTTGTTAGCTTTGATAAGATAAATTTCGTACAACAACTTGATCACAATCTTCTTAGTGTTTCTCAAATTTGCGATAAGCAGTTCTCAGTACACTTTGATGCAAATGGATGTTATGTGCTGAAACCCGGCTTCAAAATTCCAAAAGAATGGATTCTCTTGTCGGCTCCAAGGATAAATGATCTGTATGTCCTTGATATGAGCCAAGCTATCACAACGTCTGCACAAGCAACTTGTTTCGTTTCCAAAGCCACAGAAAAAGACACAATCTCTTGGCACAGGCGAATGGGTCACATTCACTTACGCAAAATGAATCATTTGGTGTCAAATGAATTAGTGAATGGTGTTCCTCTTAAAAACTTTCATCTTCAAGACGTCTGCGTTTCGTGCCAGAAAGGAAAACAAACGAAGAAGCGACATCCTACAAAGAAAATCAACACGGTGGCTGTTCCTCTTGAACGTTTGCACATGGATTTGTTCGGTCCTGTCAAGCACAAAAGCATTAGGAATGATCAATATTGCCTCGTGATAACTGATGATTATTCAAGATTTTCTTGGGTGGCGTTCATGGCACACAAGAGCGAAACCTTCGGTATTATCAAAAACTTGATCATTCAGATTGAGAATTTGTATAACTTGAAAGTTAGGCGGTTACGTAGCGACAATGGTACCGAATTCAAAAATCATGCCATGGCGGAGTTTTGCACTTCAAAAGGTATTCTTCACGAATTTAGTGCAGCTTATACTCCTCAACAGAATGGCGTCGCTGAACGTAAGAACCGCACATTGATCGAGACTGCTAGGACTATGTTGGTAGAGTCACAATTGCCGATTCCTTTTTGGACTGAAGCTGTGGCCTCTGCATGCTACACGTTGAATCGAGTCCTTACAGTCAAAAGGCACAACAAGACCTGCTTTGAGCTTATTAACAAATGGAAACCAGATTTGTCATATCTTGAACCGTTTGGAGCTCCGTGCACAATAATCGATCCTAATGGAAAGTTTGGGGCAAGAGCCATTGAAGGATACTTTCTTGGGTATTCCACCCCGAACTTAAGAGTCTGGAATCTAGAGACTAAAAGGGTCGAGGAATGGTCTGAAGTCAGAGTACAAAGGCACACTTTACCAGTCAAATGTCCTGGTCAGCCTTGGATGTTTGAGTACGATGACTTTTTCAATTCGATCAATGTTGAAGCAGTTCAAGAAAATACTGCGGCAAGGATGTTTTTCGAGAGTGACAATGCAACAGATTCACCGGTGGTTCGTCCCATTATTGTCAATCAAGAACCATCTTCAGTGAACAATAATGCTCTTGATAATGAGGATTTTCACGATGCTACCGAATTGAACGAATCTTCAGAGGATGATGAATTTCTAGATGCAGATCAAGAAGCTCCTACAACAGCAGTACATGGCACTTCAGAAGGTACACCTCCAGTGGATGTCCCTCGAACAGCTGAAGCTACTGCATCATCCTCTTCGTCAATTCCGGGCCTTGAATTGATTGTTGATCTTAATCTCAACAATCTGGGTACAAATATTCCAATTCAAGATAATCCAGAAACAAGGATTCACAATACCCATCCTCAACAAAACATCATCGGAAATGTACAAAGTGGCGTTCAAACAAGAAACATGTTGCGAAACAACAACAATGCAGGCTTGTATGCAACTATCCGAGAATCTGGTCAACAAAACGATTGGTCTTTCGCGTGTTATGTCTCACAGGAAGAGCCAAGAACTTGGAAAGATGCCTTGAAAGATAGCTCTTGGGTTGAAGCGATGCAGGAAGAACTGCAACAATTCCAGAAGCTTGGTGTCTGGAAACTCGTAGAGAAACCTGCTGGTTACAAGAAGATTGGTACCCGTTGGGTGTTTAAATGCAAAAGGGATGACCGTGGAGTCGTTATTCGAAACAAAGCAAGGCTAGTCGTTCAAGGTTTTCGTCAGATTGAAGGGATCGACTACAACGAAGTGTATGCACCTGTTGCACGTCTAGAAGCAATTCGGATCTTTCTGGCTTATGCCTCATTCAAAGGTTTCAAGGTATACCAGATGGACGTGAAAAGTGCATTCTTACATGGTGTGGTGGAAGAAGAGGTGTACGTTGAACAGCCTCCAGGTTTTGAAGATCCTATCCATCCCGATCGGGTTTGGTTGCTCAACAAAGCCCTATATGGTCTTCATCAAGCACCGCGAGCTTGGTATGCAACCTTATCTAATTATCTGCTGGAGAATGGATTTCGCAGAGGTCTTATCGATTGTACTCTTTTCATCAAAGAACAAGATGGAGATCTTCTACTGGTACAGGTATACGTTGATGATATTATTTTTGGTTCTACTAATGATGTTTTGTGTAGGAATTTCGAGCGTATTATGCAGGATAAATTCGAGATGAGTGCTATGGGGGAAATGACTTTCTTTTTGGGCCTACAAGTGCAACAAACCGAGTCTGGGATATTCATCCATCAGACTAAATATGTTGGTGACATCTTGAGCCGGTTCCAGATGTCTGATGCAACGCCCATCGGTACCCCATTGCTACAAAATCACGGAATTACTCCAGACTTGAAGGGAGAAGCTGTTAGCCCCTCATACTACCGCGCGATGATCGGATCTCTTATGTACCTCACAGCATCAAGACCAGATATAATGTACCCAACGTGCCTGCTTGCCAGATATCAAGTCAACCCGAAGGCCTCACATCTTGCAGCTGTAAAAAGGATTTTTCGTTATTTGAAGGGTTGCCCTGACACCGGTCTGTGGTACCCTAGGGATAATAACTTTGACTTGATCGCATTCAGTGATTCTGATTTTGGCGGATGCAAAATCGACGGCAAATCCACAACGGCTGGATGTCAGTTTTTGGGAAATCGCCTAGTCACATGGCAGTGCAAGAAGCAGACGTGCGTCGCTACATCAACATGCGAAGCTGAATACATTGCTGCCTCAAGTTGTTGCTCCCAAGTTCTATGGATCCAACAACAAATGCGCGACTACGGTTTTGAATTCCTAACTA
Source organism: Helianthus tuberosus (assembly GCA_030545235.1). Lineage (NCBI taxonomy): Eukaryota > Viridiplantae > Streptophyta > Magnoliopsida > Asterales > Asteraceae > Helianthus > Helianthus tuberosus. The sequence continues at coordinate 160,356,524 of CM060444.1, forward strand.
CTCCTATTTACGTTGATAATTCTGCTGCCTTACAGATCACTAGAAATCCTGTGCAGCATTCAAAGACTAAGCACATCGAAATTAAGTATCACTTCATACGTGATTGCTTTGAGAAAAGGCTAATCGATGTTGCTTACGTCCACACTGATGACCAACGTGCCGACCTTTTTACCAAAGCATTTGACAAATCAAGATTTGACTATTTATTATTGGTAAACGGCATTAAGGTCAAGCAAGAGTAAAACCAACATCGGAAAATCATTTTTGTAAATACCTTTGTGTTTTAAACTTGTCTTAGTTTATTGATTTTAGGGGGAGTAAATCCAAATTTGAAAATCCAAAAACATCGAAAAATTTCAAAAACACAAAAACAATAGAAAAACAAAAATGAGTTTCTTGGCGAGCAAAAGAGAAAATGATAGTACATCAGTGGTCTGTCTAAACCTCTTTAAACCTAAAATGAAAAGCGATAAGCAGCTCTATATAAGATGTATCGGTAGGCTCACAATCATTTTAAAGTGTGCAGGGTGATATAAACTTAAATCGACTGAAGACCAGGTGGGAACCATTCATTGGCATATGGTCTTGGTACCGAAATTTCGTTTGAGAGATTGCCGAGGTTCTGAGATATTCGGTCTTTATGCTGCTTATCATCTGGGTATCATGGTTGTATCTTTTACCGAAAAATAACGGGGACGTAAGTCTAGATCTTCCATGATACTATACATATGTGTACATATTGCATTCGACCTCAATAAGTGATCAACAATCACATGTCCAAACAAATAAGTGATAATATATCACAAATTCTATCCGGGAGTCAAGTTCGTCTCTCTGCTGTACGAAAGTACTGACCTGTTCACGGACTTGCTCCTGTGACCTCATGCATTGAAAATCAAGTTCCTCATCAATAAGTGATTATATCACATAGGGCTTGTTTTCAAATTCAAAATAAGTGAGAATCTCACATCATATACGGTCAAACAGATGATAATCGGTATACTCACCGGTAAGATGAACCCTCGTGCATACCTTGATACGGGAATGTGTCGTGATGTGGATGAACACCGGTCGGTAAGTATAAATCATACCTTAACGTATCCCCTCGCCATGATTACATCTGATAAGTTGAGCTTATGTGGACAACAATACCGATAATTGTTATAGGATGCTTATCTTAATGTTAACTAAAAGAACAACAAGAGCGTTTTGGCATGACCGTACACTGATATGATTCTCTTACCCTCGAAACTCTCAAAAAGAATGTTTGTAAATATTTATTTAATGCTTTCAGTTTCTGCATCTTTGTATATATTTATTTACTGCATTCAGTCTTTACATTTGAAATATTCAAAAATACCAAAAAGATTTTAGGTGTGTTTTAATATAAACTTTCTAAAAGCCAAAAAGATTTTATTTCTATTTTATTTTCGATCGTACGATGTTGGAGCTCGAGTCTTCGTTACCTGAAACCTGAACGAAAACCGAAAATGACTGAATCTTCATAAACGGTCGAAATTTGCAAGTGTTGAAAGTTAAAATTGAAATTGATAAAATACTTTAAACTTTCAAACTGTCGGACGGTGTTTGTTTAAACAATGGTCACATGTGTGTCGTTTGTTTATGTTATGATATTCCAGGCGGTTGTTCTCATTACGCGTTTAGATTTCTTGCATGTGCAGATTCTAAAGGCAAGGAGAACATGGTCGATGACAAGCTTCGGAATGAAGACACGACGTGAAGGCACTCAAATGATGAAGATGATCGAGTTGCCGCTGACCATCATCAACACCACAAGGATCTCAATTCATAAAGAACAAGTATTTCACGAGCATAACTCAAGGGGGAGCTTATGTTAAGGGGGAGTTTGTCAACACACTTCCTACATGAAACGGGGAGTTTGTTGGTACACTTTCTGCTTTCCAGACGTGAAGACTTTGAAGATCCTCCGACTTAGAAGACTTGAAAGGACGTCAAAGACTTGAAGTCACAAAGATCGAGACAAAGCTACAGCCAGACAAAGCTACAGCCAAGGGGGAGTTTGTTGGTGCACTTGTGTCTGTACTTTGTCAGTATTTCGTCTTGTACAAAATGATGTCTTTGTTAGTCCTGTAAATTTGACCAAGTCAACCATCCTCCGGTTTGATTTGGTCAAACAGTCAACACAATGGTTGAAAGATGTTTGGGTCGAAGGATGTGTCATCGAATGATAGTTCAGATCCTTCGATGAGCTCGAAAGATAAGCATTCGATAGATGGACCACGAAGGATGTCATCCTTCGAGGTACATGTTGATCCTTCGACGAAGTTTCTAGTCGATAGATGATCCTTCGATCAGTCTATCTATCCTTCGACCAGACCTACTGTGTTCGGGTATATATACCCATGTTGTGTGTTCATTTCAGAGAGAGAGTTTGATAGAGTTCGAAAGTTAGACACATATTGAGAGCATTCTGTTCAGAACACACACACTAGAGTTAGAGAGAGTTTGCAAAACTGATTTGTAAACATTGAGCTTGTAACCGAACCTTTCATACGTATTAATACAAGTGGTGTTAATCGGTGAAGACTTGTGTGTTGTGTTTGTGCTTGTTCTATCTCGGTTTGCATGCTAGCTTGGATTCCGCACTCGCTAGTGTGTTAGACATAACAAGGAATAGGTTAAACCTCAACCTCCGAGGGACCTACAGTTAATTATTTATCAAAACAAGTTTTCAAATCATCTCTATGTGATTTCCAACTGGTAGTAACTAGGTAACCTGATTTTCTGCATAACCTGAAAACCCGGAGATTGGACCCTTTTCTCATAATCGTTTACAACTTTAATTTATATTTGTTTTCACGATCATTCTCAAACTGCAAAAAGCAATTAGTTTAGACATAGACGATAATTAAAGCAATGAACTTTTACACTTTCCACTGATTCCCCGTGGATTCGACACCCTACTTGCCCTTTACTAGTAAAAGGTGAATATGACACTTTTAACTTATATTTTTGACCAACCTTACGACATCGATCATACACCCACATACATACTTAAACATTTTACTCATACTTAAACATTCATGTTTTACACTTATATATCCATGCTCATACTCGTACGTTTAATGGCTAAACTTATTTATACTCGTACTCGTCACAATACATTTTATACTCATATTTGTACTCACATTTATACAATTTATGTTATACTCGTACTCATATATATACTCTCGTTTATACAATTTATGTTTATACTCACGTTCATTCGTTTATGCTCAAAATTTGTACTCACATTTATACTCATTTTCCTTACGTATACTCTTATTCATACATTTGTGTTATGCTCTCATGTGCATTCATATTTAAAACTTATACTATGCTCATACTTCTACTCATACTCAAAAGTTATACTTTCGCACCTATATGCGAGCGAAACCCAAGGGATTTGTTTACGGTGGCCATATACTATTTGGAGCTCAAACATTCTTATATGCTACATTTCTATACACACGCGATCTTATTTTCAAAATTTATGTATACCTTAATTCATACGCAACTAGTACAAGCTATGCGGATCATGCGACGATCAATATAATCATGGGTGCACACCGGATTATGATGATAGGCGTATGAGAACCATAGAGTGTACTACTACGTATGGTAAAACACGGAATGTAACATTGCACCGAATGACGAAACAGATGTAACATGGTCAAAACATGGTGGATACGCCGCTGGTACATCCTATATATAAGTGTTTCCACCATATTACTAAACTTTTGTAGGACGTGACATGAGTAATTCAGTGCTTTGCAAACCTTTGGACCTAATTCAACTTTAAACAACTCACAAACACATTTTATCCGATTATCCACGACGCGACTTCATTGTTAGCACGCTACTTTCGTCTATCCAATACTTATGCCATCTTTATACTTGCATTCATTAAGAGTCACTCGTTCACTCCCATACTCTCATTATTCTCCATTATTCCTTTCTCTTATACGAACCTCGTTCACAATCACATCGGTTTAAACATTCGAATCCTAACTTATCTCTTTACTTTTAAAACCATCTTTATTCTTGTGTAAACATACTTAGTAGACCGTTATCACTTTATTTACCAAACCTTCTCGTTCCTCTCAATAAACAACTTTTACAAATGTGCGATTTTATACTGTCCTTAAAAACTTCTTACGCAAACTACCCCACAAACCGTTTTAATACAAAGACCTCATTCGTAAATAGGATACATTTTGAAACACCTCCAAATGTAGTTATTCAAACTCGTTTAAGCTCACCTTACCCATATACACACCTATACGTTTTCAATTATGTTTGGTACCTCAAATCAATTTAGACAAACGAACTCCTTTACAAATGTATCTTATCGTTCTTCGAAATTCCTTACTTTTTACGTTTCGAAATTTTCAAGTCTCAGTTTTGAATAATCACCTTTTTGCTAAAACTCTTCAAGTCTTCCTCTTGAATAAATTTCGGGACGAAATTTCCTAAAGGAGGGGAGACTGTAACGCCCTGCGTTTTCATATTTTCTATATTTGGAAACCCTTGCTTAAAATCCTATTTTTGGAAACTTTGTACTCTCATATGTCGTCTTTCGTTGCAATCGATATATTATCCAAGACTCTTGGCTCGTTATTACGCAATGGAACTCGATGCTCGTTAAACTAGTTAAAACTCTTAAAATAATGAGATTCGAAAGCTTCGTGAAAACTAGTTAAAACTCTTAAAATAATGAGATTCGAAAGCTTCGTGAAATGTATAATCGTTTAAAGATTTTATTCGTTTATAAATATGGTTATTTACCTATCCTATTTTATATAATTAATTAAATAAATTAATTTTACTATTTAAAAAGTTTAATTTTTATAATATCTAGTTAGTCTCGTTAGATATTAAAGTAAGTAAACTAACCTAGTTAGTTTGTATTATAAAGTTAGTTCATTCTCTTAAAAACTATATAACGTAGTTAGATTAAATTGTAAGTTAGTTCCTTTAAATAGTAACATAAGTTACTAAATTAAAGCCCAGGGGCTGTTTATACAATTGCTGAAAGTTTAGGGCTGCAATAACAAATAAAAAAAAAAGAAATAAAAAGATGCAGACCACAGGAATGGAACCCGGGTCTGCAATCTCACAAACACATGCGCACACCAACTGGGCTGCAACTCCTCATTGAACAAAATCCAGCCCATATATATTTAATACACTCGTTAAAAGGGCCTGATCAGCGACCGAAACCCTTTTCAGCGCGTTTTGAGCGCGATTTTGTGAGTTTTCTTGAGTTCAAACTTAGTTTTAACGTTAATTACTCACCTAGCAACTAACCAAACTCTGCCCTATAAAAACCCATCATTCTCCAAGCTTTTAACACTTTTCTAATCATCAAAAACTCTCCCAAATCAGCCCCAAATCAGCTGCAAAACACAAGTTCGGGCAGATTCATCCTCCCTTACAAAAGTGAGCATAACTCACTCATTTCTTATCTGATTCACTCGATTCTTTTTCCCACTTCTTTGGTTTGACCTTAGCTATGTTTCCATTGGTTTTCCATGGAAAACCAGGCCCTGGAACGTCACAAAAAAGGCTCCAAAGTTGACTGATTTTTCTGTTTTCATTTAAACTTTGTTAAACTTAGTAAACTTGAGTTAATCTCATCTCAAACCTATGTCCTAATGCTCATAATCAATCGAATGGTTAGTTGGGCTTAAAAACAAGGCTGAGAAATGTTTAATCAGAGGTTAAAACCTCACAAACTTTCTGTTTTAGTTAGGGTTTTACTCACAAGAAGTGTTCAAGCTTGAAGCTTGATGAATGTGTGATTGTTAGACTAGCTTGGGCTATCTTTCATAAAAATCCACTCACTTCTTGATGTTTTCTCATAGATTAGTTGTTGTATTTTATTATTCTTGTAAGTTCATGACCCTTCTTGTTGTTCATAACAACAAGTGTAGTGGTGAACAATAGAGGTACCTAAATGGAAGCTTTGTTCTTCCTACCTCATGTATGAATTCCATGATACTTAGAGGTGCCTAAATAAAGACTTTAATCTTCTACCTCATGCTTGACATATATAATATAGTATACTGTATGTAATACCTATATAACATTCAAACAAACCGAATTCTTGATGATGAACAAGTGGACATTGTCAAGTTAGTAAGTATATCATATAAACATCATATGTGATGGATGATTATTTTCGTATGTCTATTTTCATGTCTTAAAACTTTAAATCCGTAAACCCTAAACATAAACATCCTCTTAAACTCCAAATCGAACACATTAAACTTCGTAGTCTCAACAACCTCATCACATTGGATAAATCGAAAGCACATGCAATTTTGTGAGTATACTCGATCCCATTTTACTTTTAAACACTTTTGGGTGCAACATGTATTCTATGTAAAACACGAAAACACTTGAAACTATTTGAATCACACTCTATCCATATTGAAACATGTTAATCTCCCGCTAGACTATTGGGAGTGAAACTTTGAACAATTTGATGCTTGTTAATCTCGTATGCTATGTAAACTATTTGTGTTGATACATGCTCATTAACTTTGCTAGCCCACCTTAACAATTATAGCGCTATAGGAGTATTGCACGGCCCACGAGACTTGGGGTATTTTTAAGTTAAACATGTTACCTCCCGCGATACTTTGGGATAGGCTATTTTAACGCATTGGAAACTTGGGTTTGAATATATTGTTACACAATCTTAGCGTACTAGTAACTTGCATATTGTTGTTTATGTTGGATACGAGCACGTTAAACAATTTTATTCTATGTTATACTTTGTATCAAACTTGTATACCCGCCTTTACTTTTGCATTGAAATCTATTTTAATACATGTTGCAGGTTCGATAGACAAGATGATGCTAGGTGAAGAAACAAGATTTAGGTGGACTTAGAAACACATTTAGATAAATCTATTTTGTCAATGTATCTTTGAAACAATGTTGTCTTATTTGATTTTGTATGACATTTTTAGCAATTTTATGAAATTTGAATTTAATCTATATTGTCACAAAGCGTTATGAAGTTTTGAGCAATTTGTTCGTCTCATCCCGATGTTTCCGCCATCGGTTGGGGTGTGACATCGAGCTTCTTGATCATGCCACGTTAAAAAACGATAATTTTTTTTAATAAAACGACATATAAAATATATGTGATTTTTCATGTCATTTGTAAAATCATATATATATAAGTTAATGGGGTTTTTTCGCGCTATCACGACGGGATTTCGATCGTTATCGGTTCAATTTGCTACCCTAGAGATACGATATGATACATGCGAAGCATGCTCTTGGTATAACAATCAACACGTCTTTTACATTGATTGAAACCATAAAAACGAACATCGGTACTGATGTTTTTCGGATGATATTGGTTCGGTTCATCATGATATCGGTTTAATTATCGCTGACGAAGTTGTATCATAATTATCAAAACCCATACCATAAGAAAATATGAGTTTGTTTTTAATGTGTATAGAACAACTAAATATTTACAAACCATATTACATTAATAATTTTAGAAATATCATATTGATGGAATTATGATGAATTTGTAATGATTTATTATTAAATTTAATTTGAATTACTATTCATGAAGAATTCAAATTAATATGTATAATAATAGGAAGTATATTACGAAAATACACTTATAACTCATAAGTGTATTTGCATATTACATATTTTATATTTTTAAGATGCCTATTTTTGTAATAATGACTAAGATAAGAGATTATGTATAAGAGAGAAATTCATACAAAGTGTAGGAAAGAATTATGGCTCTATAAGTGTCTTTCTCAATTAAAGAAGGGAATGGTATAATGGTTTTTCTCACTTGAACTAGTCTTCCCCTATTACACCGTAGTAATGAACATTTCATTCCCTTTAATTAGAGCAAACTATTGCTATAGTTTTCTTAAAAAAAATTAACAGGATATGTGATTACACATTCAATGTAAACCATTACGTGATTCCACATTCAACATATATCATTACGTGATTACACATTCAATATAAATCCATTACATGATTACACATTCAATAATAAAAACTTAGTTCTTTATGCTTTAATATGTGATTACACATTCGATATGATTTGTTATAATTGATGTTATTACAATTATGCTTATTAAGTGATTACACATTCAATAATAAGAACGTAATTGTTTATGCTTTAATACGTTATTAAATCTCTAATATAAGGTATTATGTGGTTATTATAGGTTGATTGGCTAATGTTTTGTATTACATTTATACTTAATACGTAATTAGACCTGAAAAATTTCGATGACAAGAATCATCGTTATTCATCATCCACAACTCTAGCAATCATCAAACGAATCGGACAAATCTTTCGCAGCATCACTCAAATTAGCAATCGATTTTTCATCATTCAACCGATTTAGAAATTTGTTATCTTGCTTTAAGAAGTTTTGTTTTGCAAAGGTCTGATGATAAACTGAATCTCAATTCGTTTCGAAAGAGCAGATGAAGATGATGTACCTCTTGCAAGGTGAGTCAACGATAGTGACAATTGTGCGGTGATAAAATCTGAGACATAATCGTCATTATGTTCCACATATCTCGTTCTTCAGAATCAAGCTGTGGAGGATCGATTTCCGAATTCAGGTATTGAAGTAATCCAAGTGTCTGTAGAATTGTAAGCAATTGATGCTTCCAATTCAAAAAAATGTCATAATCAAGCTTGAAAGCCATGAAATTTGTTATGTTCGAACCAGATATGATAGTCATAGATGTTAGAGAAGAAGAGATCGATTGGTGAGGAAGAAGATCAAAGAAGAAGAAATATTTCCGGAATCGTAATAGATAGATCAGAAAGAAGAAAAGGTTCGGAAACTTCACCAGAAAAAGTCACCGGTGATCTGACTAGCTCTGATACCATGAAAACATTCATGACAATCACAAATCAACTGCTCATCTCATAGAATGTAAATGTGTGAAAAACTAACTGATACAATGCATATGTTGTATATATACATAAAGATATGGGAGAGGGAAAGAGCTAACTAACACACATCAAGTCTAACAAACTCTCAACTAACATAACCAACTCAATTGCATAGCTATATACTCTAATACATAGAAAAAAGAATCAATATATGATACATGATTAGATACAAAAACATAAGCAATTTCTCTTGAAGCAGGTTTCCCTTTTTCTTTTAATCCAATGGTAACAACGTTATTTAAAAGAACGTAACCATGAATGCTACACGCAAGGTTCCAAAGCTGACACAAGCAAATAGGAAAAGAAGAATACATCTCTTTTAGCTTATTAACAACACCTTGTCATGATCAGGTTTTGTTACAACTCATCTATAACACAAAGGATTATGTTTGTGTCCTCTCTTGAACTAATAATTCCTATAATAATCACATAGATAATTGAGATCTTCTTGACATATAGATATACAAATAGTTAAACTCATAATTATCAATAAAAATTCAAATCATTCATCATCTATTTTGAGATGATCAATATCAAACATGCATAACCAAAAGAATTGAAACAATATCTATAATAAATATTACAATTAATTTTGAAGTTAAGACCAAAGCTGAAAAATCATTACAAACCCTAATATACAACTTTAACACGAAAAGAATTCAAACACATAAGCTATATATATATATATATATATATATATATATATATTTGAAAACTATATATAGGTAAGCATATACATATGTTAAGAACGTTAGAGTTAAGGAGGATTAAAAGTGTTACTTGGGTCGAAGAATAGGTTCCGATGAATATGGAACAAAATAGATTATGGATGAATATCACATCTAATCTAATCTAAATCTAAATATTAATAAAAGACTACAATTAATGCCACGTGGCAATTTCTCCTTCAACTTCACAATTATATTTTTATTTTTATTTAAAAATATTTTGTTAATAATAAGGATAACAAAATATTTTAAAATAAAAATAAAATATAATTGTGAAGTTGAAGGAGAAATTGGCACGTGGCATTAATTGTAGTCTTTTATTAATATTTAAAAATATTTTGTTAATAATAAGGATAACAAAATATTTTTAAATAAAAATAAAAATATAATTGTGAAGTTGAAGGAGAAATTGCCACGTGGCATTAATTGTAGTCTTTTATTAATATTTAGATTATTATTATTATTATCTATAAATCTCTTAATTTCAATTTTAATATTATATATAAAAAATATTTTGTTATCCTTATCATTATTATTATTATTATTATTATTATTATTATTATTATTATTATTATTATTATCTATAAATCTCTTAATTTCAATTTTAATATTATATATAAAAAATATTTTGTTATCCTTATCATTATTATTATTATTATTATTATTATTATTATTATTATTATTAAATCTCTCAATTTTAATTTTAATAACATACAGAGAAATAGTATATTTTTTTTGTCTTTTTGTCTTTAGAGTTTATAATTTGTGTCACAAAGGTTAAATAATTTTAGTTTTTTTATTAGTTTTTGTTTTACGTTTTTCTCGGATTTGTTCGTCGTTCGTTGTTATTTAACACAGTGTTTGATAGTCACATTTGGCCCCGCATGGTTTTTTTTTTCATTCGCATTTGGTGGTCATATCTGGTCTTTTAATTCTTTTACCCCCTTCAATTTCTAATACGCATCGTTATAAATTCGACTCCTTCTACGTTTTACGTCACGTAAGTTACTTTGTGTTGGAAATTCGTGTTCTTTTACGCTTTACCTGGTTTTAGTCTTCGTTTGATGCTACTTAGCATGGTTTTACATCCCCATCTCCTCAACGTTAGTAGCACGTTGTTATGCCCACACCGGCCCGCAACGCGGGTAGCTTAAGACTAGTATTAGTATAAATTATCGGAAAACACTTGTCATGATGACTTCATTTTAAATATTTTTAAAAACACATTTTCATTTTAAATACAAAATGAAGTTTAGAATTTAAGGGTAAAGATCAAATAGGAAGTTTATTTTGGCTAGGAAGTGTAGGAAGCAATAGGATTAGGACATGTTGCAACACTTAAAATAAAGAAAAAAGGTATTTTAGTCAATCCAACCCTTTCTTCTTCCTTTTCAAAACCCAGTAACTTCAAAACCCACCATTTTCAAAACCCACCATCTTCAACAATTTCTTCACTTTCTATCTCAATAATCACTACATTATAGTGCGATTTTCATCACCAATCAATGATTCAAACACCCGATCAACGTGTTCTTCAGCTTTTTTTGAAGAAAACCCAGTTTAATTTCATTAAAAAATCTCGTTTTTTTCGGGTGATTTTGGAGATAATCACTCGATTCGAGCGTTGATAAGTGTTTCTATCATTCAAATTTCGTCAATTGATGAAGAAATCGGCTTCGATCCATGTAAGAAATTCTTTAATTTCATTTTCACGATCTGGGTTTTTGATTTAGTCATTGCGTTTTACGATCTTGGCGGGAGTCCGGGGGCAGCAGCCCCTGGCGGGGTCCAAGGGGCAGAGCCCCTGGCTGTGGTTGAGCTCATTTCGAAAAATTAATAAAAATGCATCAGAAAAAATAATTTTCCAGAAATTGGCTCATTTCGAAGACAATAATTCGTAGACAATTCAGACAGTTCACAGACAGTTTTATGTGTCCATTGCGTTTTAGAAATAAGAGAGTTTTATGTGTTTTCTGCTATTGCGTTTTAGAAAAAAAAAACACATTTTTAAGTGTCTTTAGTCATTGCGTTTTAGGTAAAACACATTTTTGAAGTGTTTTTAGTCATTGCGTTTTAGGTAAAACACATTTTTAGGTGTTTTCAGTCTATTGCGTTTTACAGATAACACTTTCTTTTGTTTTTTTAGGCCATTGCGTTTTAGAAATGAGACATTTTTAAGTGTTTTCTGGCCATTGCGTTTTATAAATAAGAGATTTCTTTGTGTTTTTGGTGCATTGCGTTTTAGGTAAAACACATTTTATGTGTTTTCAGTCTATTGCGTTTTACAGGGAACAATTTCTTTTGTTTTTTAGTCAATTGCGTTTTAAAATGAGTCATTTTTAAGTGTTTTCTGGCCATTGCGTTTTACAAATAAGACATTTCTTTGTGTTTTTGGTGCATTGCGTTTTTAAAAAATGTCATTTTTAGGTTTTTTTTTCATTGCGTTTTACGTAACTGGGGGTTTTTCTATTGCGTTTTACGCAACTGGGTTTTTATTTTTTTTTGAAATATAGCAATAGTATACTCGTTTTAAAGATAAAAAACGCTCGTTTTTTTGTGCAATTTTAATAAAAAAATAATGTCGTATGAAAAAGTTATTAACGTTTAAAAATTGGGGGGGGGGGGGGGAATTGGAGGAGAGAGAAACTATTGTGCTGGATTGACTAGAATGCCCCTAACAAACCCACGCGCCTCTTTTTTTTTGCTTCAATTTCATTAATTTAATCTTAGCCATTGATTAACTAAATGGATGGTCAAGATCACTTCCTAGCCAAATAAACTTCCTATTGTATCTCCACCCTAGAATTCAATATTATAGAAACGTATAGTTCTTAACTTAATTGCACTACCATTTATAAATCTAAGTCTTGTTTATTTTGATCAAAGTGACATTCCAAGAACCACATGGAGGTCACTCAACAATCCAATATAGTAGTGGTCATGGTCCCTTTTCTGGCACAACGCCATCTCAACTAGCTCCTCCACCTCTCCCGCCTCATCGTGTTCCCGGTCCATGTCATGACCACCACCACCCACGACCTCCAAGCCAATACCTGAATCCCAGTTTCCATCAACACCATCCATTTCCATTACTACCAAAACCCTCTCTCTTCCGCCTGACCCCACTACGACCACTAAATTTCCAACTCATTCCATCGTTCAAATCCGCCATGCATCTCCGCTAGCCCTTTGTCGACCTACTCTCAACCCTCTTATTAGTTGTAAAGCGAGTTGTAGTCTCATGGGACCGGTTGTTCAAGATGTTGGTTTATATGATAACGTCGAAGCCCATATGTTCACTTGTTGCTCGGCTTTCACGGTGTTTTGGCTCCACCATGTGTTGGAAATCAGGCCTTTGAACAAACGATGGAACAAACTTGTTCGACTATTTTATTATTAAACAATGAAAGCACGCCAATACAATAATCCTAACCCTCTATTTATACTAAAATTCATTCTAGTCCCAACCGACTCGAACTTTATTTAACTAAATAAACTAACGAAGTAGATAAACCTATCTAATTTAAACTAACAATTATCCCTAAAATAATTCACCAAAAGTTATCTATAACCAAGTTTATATCTTTATCTTCTAGTTCAAAAGTAACTTCTTCATTCTCCCCCTTAATCTTGACTTGGACCCACTTAATATCCACACCATTATCGACAACTTCAATCCATTGATCAATCTCAATATCTATCTTCCCGAGTCACAATAACCTCTCTGTTCTTGACCATCGATCAAAGAAAAAAAATAAGCTCCCCGCTTCTACCGTTTTTTATTCCTTGCTAGACACGACAAGATTCAAAGCCTCCCCGCTTTGACGAATATTCTTCCATCCATCTGTACGCATATTCCGATCGGATATTTCTGCCAATAAGAACAACCTACACCGTTTTTTCCGTTCTTATTCTTGGCTGGAAGGACAGGGTCTTGATATTACCTGGATTGAAAATTGGTAATGTTATGAAGTTTATCACCATAGAACCAAACTGAACTGATCATCTTTCACTTGCGTCATTCCAACGGTACTCCTCGTGACACCTGATGACCTGAGTTCGCTTTAATATATGTAAAACAGTTTGAGCCCTTCTTTGATCGTAGTTTTTTTCACGTTGTCTGACTCCTCCTTGATATGCCTCCCCGCAAATATCAATCCATCAACAAAGACAACAACAACCTGTTGTTCTGTCCCTCGGTCTTCAAACGAATCCCTTAGCCTGCTCGCTCCTTCGTTTTATCCGCGACACGCCCGTTGGTTTTTCCGCCACAAAACGACTCAAACCAGTCAAGCTCTGATACCAATTGTTGGAAATTAGGCCCTGAAACAATCTTGTTCTACACTTTTATTATTAAACAATAGGAGCACACCAATACAATAATCCTAACCCTCTATTAATACTAAAACTCATTTTAGTCCTAACCCGACTCGAACTCTATTTAATTAAATAAACTAACCAACTAGATAAACCTATCTAATTTAAATTAAAAATTATCCCTAAAATAATTTACCAAAAGTTATTGTAACTCATTTTTATCTTTATCTTCTAGTTCAAGATTAACTTCTTGACAATTAGATGGCCAAGTTTGGACGAAGAAGTCGGTTCTATACACAAGGAACTCCCTGCCTTCTAATGAAGACATTTATTCAGTTGATGGCTTGGAGTTCATTGCATCTACAGACGTGGATTGCAAGAAATTTTCATCCGGTAATGTTTTTCAAAAGTCATAATTTCAAGTTTCAACTAACGAGTAACAACCCCTTGATTATTTAGCTTTGCTAGACTTTGTTTGACATTAGTTTTTTTTTTTGAACAGCCAACTAAATCACCAGATAAGCATCCTGGGATGCCCTCAATCGAGCAAATGCATCCCCTCCTCCATAACGGTCAGAGTTGGATGCATACCCAAGCCACCAAGCCACTAGTTCCGGGGAAAACCCGCCGCCCTAAGGCCCACTACGGTGAAACCCGGTTCGGCTCGGTTTCGAACTGGCGACCTCCAGAGGGGTCTAGTTCTAAACTTCATTGCCACCACCAATGTCCCTTAATGTGATGCTAGTGGGAGTTGAACTTGGGACCTCAAGGAGAGAAATCAAGTGACTAACCACTAGACCAACTTGTCAGGACTTGTTTGACATTAGTTAATTGACTTTATTCAAATATTTATTAAAAAGTTTAAACACACGGAAAAAAGAAAATAAATATGAGAAATTCCAACACATACATGTATAAAACTTTTACATTTTGTGGTGGCGGCGGTTGGGGTTGGGGTATAATTATATCAAATTTGGTTATCGTATTCCAAATCAAAATAAGTTGCTTTGTCCAAAAACAATTTTCAAAAACTAAGATCATTAGTTAAGAACAAATGGGTGTCGGAGACAAAGTAATCTCAAAATCAATATCCCGTAACAACACGCGGGTTACGTTAACTCGTTCAAATACAAAATGTGTTTTGAAGGAAATATGCTAAACACGAGCCTCGATCAATAACTCTTTTCTTATTTACTATTTTCTGCTTTTTATTTCTCTTTTAATATTTATTTATCTACACTAGTTTTCAATTTTCATTATATCTATTTCCCTTTATTGTACATGCAGTTATATTATATATTTAAAATGCGTACATTTTTACCATAATGGGATTTACACAACTTCAGGTATGCAATGAGTCATTGTGGATCGAATTCGAGCATGGAAAGTATGACCATATATGGGTATGCCATTAGCAGCATGGCCGATGCATTCGAACTAGCCATGGAACGCTATGCTTATAACTAAAGTTTTAAAAGTCAGAACATATGCAAGGGATTGGATGCAAAGGAAACGTCCTCCTCGGTGGTTGAAGAGGCAGTTGACCTTGGTGGTAGTGTCCAACAGTCGATGGCGGATGGTGGTGTTGGATTTGTTTGTGGCACGTGTGACGAGATAGATTATTTGTTATGACAGTATATGTGTATAGGATTGAAAGTTGAAAATAAAATAGAGTAAACTGCAATTTTACCCCCTGAGGTTAGGGGGCATTGGCACTCTTACCCCCCTAAGGAAATAAATGCAAATTTACCCCCTACTGTTAACTCTTATGTCGCAATTCTACCCCCCATATTCATTTTTCTTGACCAGCCTGTTGACTTGGGTGTGAAAAGACTATTTTACCCTTTTGTTTTACCCCCCAACGTTTGCTGTTATTTCGCATGTTTACCCCCTGGAATCAAATATGTTGCTGATCTGTTGACTTGGGGTAAATTACTAAAATACCCTTTCTTATAACCCCCTATAATTTATGTTTAGAAGCAAAATTACCCCCTGCAACAACCAAAACCTTTCCCGCCACCATCCATATTCGATTCCACCACCATATAAACAGGCTTGTAACAGAATTCAAGCCACTCAGCCACCGTTGACCACCCTTCGCTACTGTCCCATCTCCATGAACCAGGCTGAAGCCCATACACATCCAGAACCAGGTTCACATGTCCAACTAGGTTCATTGTCAGCAAAAATCATAACCATTGTGTGTTTGGCATCAAGTGTTTTAACAGAATTCAAAAAGCATGAAGAAGTGTTGTAACAGAATTCAAAAACCATGAAGAAGTCAAACAGGTTCACTGTCAATTCAAAAACCATATGCATTGTACAAGCCTGTTGCATTTGTAGAAGCCTGCATAATATCCATATTATTGCCTAAAAACAACACATATACATTGACCTATAGTATTGAAGAACCTTGTAGCACTGTCAATTCAAAAACCATGAAGAACCTTCAGCATTTGACAGGTTCACTGTCAAGTCAAACAGAATTCAAACAAGTTTGTAATGACAAATCTTGGCCTATATTATTGACCCACAAGTCATAAGCATTTGTACAAGCATGTTTGACTTTCATAAGTCAAATTGCACATACACCTATTGCATTTGTAGAAGCCTGCATAATATCCATATTATTGCCTAAAAGTGATGGTGATTATTGACCCATAAGTCACAAGTGATGGTGATTATTGACCCATAAGTCACAAGTGATGGTGATTATTGTAGAAGCTGTTTTGGTCAAAAAAATCTGATGAGGATATTGCAACCAAACTCTCTGTTACGGGGTATGATGCTTATAGTTTAGAACAATAACAAGGATCACTTCAATGTAAATTGCACAAATGACACAAGGATTTGTACGGGGAAAAAGCCCTTGATCAAAAGTTGATCTCCGGCACAAAAAACCCCGGGTGATGGAAACTACCGATCACCAAGCTCAAATAAATGAATAAATGTTTACAACTTCGGATAGTAACGAGCTAGGTACAAGGATCACTATCGTGAAATGTGTAAAAGTGAGTGAAAACTAATGAGTGTTCGTCGAGAGCTTCAAGAGTGCGAGTATATGAGAGTGTGTGTAGCTGAAAATGGCTAAGTGTTCTAATTCTAGCTCGTTACCCCTTTTTAAAATAGAAGTTCACTACAATAACTAACTGTCCGACTTTTGTGCCAAGCTCCCACGTTCTCCACAACGTCCATTTTTGGTCAATCGTGTGCGAAATGCCCGTGGAATATTCCTTAGTACCGTTACCAAGACCAAGTCAAGCTTGTTACTCATGCGAAGTAATACAAAACACAAATAAACAATCGTCAGTATGAGGATCCTTAAAGTGATCCATGATCCTGATCCTGAAGCTCTTCTGAGGATCACCACCTGTCACAGAAGTAAGGATCATTAATCAGGATAACGAATAAGGATCACTAATTGTTAGAAAATCCTCCCCTAACAGAAGCCTTCACATACACCTATTGCATTGACCTATATTATTGACCCATAAGTCACATACACCCTCTTTCACTTATGCATGGGACTGAAAGTGATGGTGATTGCACCAAGTGCCATGACAGTTGTAACACCCGTTCTTATAATTTACGGTTTAATGAATCTTTTACGAAAACAATCATGTAATTACGATTACATATACATCGGAAATACGGGTTTACTAAAAGTTTTACAAATCATAAGTTATTCTACATAACGTGATCGAATTCGTTGTTTAAAATTTACAACGTGGCAAAGTGCGGAAGCGTGTATCTTTATCGTGTTCGGTTCTTCGCTGAGCTTGATCGTCTTCCGGCATCCAAAAGTACCTATATTCCATAAACATGAAATACTTTAGTCAAACGGGGTTTAAAACGTGTCTAAACGAGTCCGGGAATTTAAACTAAATAAAATATACTTTGTTTCTGGGTCCACCGTAACTCAGTATGTAACCATCGTAATCATATCAGCTCCACCGTAACTTACGGTGGCATGACTAAATCAAGTATACGCAATCATATGTCTTTTTCTGTATTAATAATGACATTATTAATGTGCAGCGATTTTCTATACAGCTGCTGTAATTGACCATTATGACCCATTCAAAGTCCGAACTAGATTAACATGTTCAAAGATGGATCGTAGAAAACTTCAATACCTTCGCAAGCATATAAGGTACACCTTCTAACGAATTTTCTATGATTTTATATGATTTTTATAAAATCAGCACAGCAACTATATTTTCATTTTTCAAACAGCTTTCAAGGTTTTGAACAGCTGTTTAATTCATTCTTTTGGCCTATTTAACAACCACATTTGTTTCTTATGATTGAAAACAGTAAAAATTTACTTCATAAGCTTTCCGAAAAGGTATAGAACACCCAAATCGGATAAACGGTTGATTTTATATGTTTTTTTAAAGATTAGTCGAAATCCGTATAAAAAGCTGCGGAAATCATGTTTAGGGTCATTTTAAATTCGAACCAAACCATCAAATGCAACCCATTTCCATGGCTAAAACCCTTATTAAACTCTTGGTAATGGTTAGAAACCTATAACAAATATAATGACCATCGTCCGTAACATTTGGTTTACCTATTAAGGTAACCAAAAACTTATTTTAGACTTCGTTTAACTCTCATTAGCCTTACATTTAAATGAGAGTTATCTTATTATGCGTACCTGGCTCGGATCATTACATTGACCCATTTAAGTACCTTGCCTCAATATCTACTAAGTAATAGCGATGTAAATATCCACTCGATATTTATTTCTGAAATCAAACAACTCATCAAACCATTAGTCGATATTGTCAAAAGTGATATTTTCACCTTTTGACCCGTTGGTCTAAATGACCGATAATATTGGCGAGATAAAGCTTATTGCCATCTCGTCTACACGACTCGTTCCGATTTACACTGCACGGTCGTTTTAACTATAATTCACCTCTTAACGCTTTTTGGCCTAATAAGGCTTACGAAATATGTATCTTTCAAAACAAATAATTATTGTCAACAAGTGTCCAAATTTCAATTTTACCCTTATTGGTTATCTTGTTCCGTACGACTACACGCCGGAAACACCATATCTCAACTTTCCATTTGTCTTGTTCGAAATCAAAACAACAAAAGGACATTCTAAACTATATGACTAGTGTAAGCTATACTTACCTCGCATCCGAACTATGCTTTTCCTTTCCTTCTTGATTTGTTTGATCCGCTCCCTCATCAAGCTTCCGCCTAGCTTGTTACGCGTCAAACTATCATCATTCACAAGGTGGTTAGATTAGTCATTTCAATTCACGACTATTCCACCTCACGTATTTTCTATGTCGAAACTACTATTTGACTTTATCATTGGTTAGTTTGACTTTTTAAAAGTCAATTGACTTACCAACATATTCATATGCACATTTGGTTCATTGAACTCACTTAGGCATATTTCATCCGAACTCTTAACAAAAATCAAATTTTTACATACTAACTTAGTAAGCCGCGATTTCATTTAGGCATTTCATATCAACGAAAATTGGCTGTTTTTGGTGACTTGTTTAACCTGTTTACAAGTCTTAAAAAATTATGATTTTTTTTATGTGGCGTACCTCTCGGAGGGTTAGCCCTTGAGTTAAAATTTCAAGATCTAACTCTTTACCAAAAATTCGTGAAAATTCATTTACTAAGCTGCAATCAGATTCGTCACTTCTGACTGCAGCTTACGGAAAAATTCATTAAAAATTCCTCGTTTATCCGATTGACGAAATTCCAATTGGCGATTCTTTTAATCGCTTAAAACTTTCTACTGTAAGAATTTGAGATCATAACTCAATTCCTAAATTAAGTTATGACATTCGTGATGGGCTGCAATTTCTGTCAGAAAACGCAGCTTGAACCTTTGATACGGAAAAATTCATAAAACGCTCGATTTTCGTCAAAAAAATGCGATTCCAGTGGGGTTTTAAAGATATTTCCTGGAATTACATTCTAGACTCAAGAAACAATTTATTTTATCACTTTTTGTCCAGGTTACAGCCAATACAAATCGGCTGTAAATTCTGATCAAGAATCGTTTGAATTCAGCTTTCAATTTAAGCTTGTTCTTGACATCATAACACTATTTTTTTGCAATCAAAACCATAAAAACATCTCATACATGAATTTAGTATTAACAAAAACTTGAGCTAAGCATGATTTCGACATATACTTGTCTAGGGCTTACTCCTAGACACTATATTGTTCCTATTCCATGCAATTAACAAACATGCATCATCAATTTTCAGATTTCCTAATTTCGTGAGATTTTCAAGTTGAGAGTTTTCATCAAATTTTACATACCTTGTAATCCTCTTGTGATGAGGATCAATAATCTATGCTCGAATTTCGTTTTGGACCAGATTTGCACCTCCAATTGAGAGTTTTAGTGAACTTTTCTAGGGTTTGAGAGTGGGGTGTCGCCCCTGCTCATTCTTGATCGACCAGAACCCCCAAATGGGGTGTTTTGTTTTTATTTTTAATTAAAATCAATAATATAAGTTTCAATTTTAACAATATTGGCCCCTCTAATTTGGTTAGTTAATTAAGTAGGGCACAACCTACTTATTTCTAACAATATTCCCCACTTATTAACTAGGTTAAACATTCCTAGTTAAATTAGTGGGTTCGGGAAATCTATAACCAAGTTTATTTCAGGTCCCGTTAACTCGGGCCTTCTATCACTTTATTTCTTAAAAGCTTTTTATTCACTTTTTGTTTATTATTAGGATTAATTATTTAAATCCTAATATTTACCGGGTAAATTTGTTTTACCACTAACGGTATTTTACCCGTCAGTAATATTAACGTGGTTTGCTTACCAAACCCGTTTTTGGGGTGTTATAAGTCTACCCCCCCCTTAAAGAGGTTTCGTCCTCGAAACCTTTTCTTACATAATTCATTGAGTTTAAACTCAATGTATTTGATCCGAGATATCATTTAAACATTACTTATACTTTTAACCAATTATTAGTATTACCAGATAAGCATGGTAACATCTTTTTGGTCACTAATTGTCTACGTATCTCATATGACTTAGTGCAACTTAAAATAACGTAATCTCGTTATTTCCACTAGTTTAGTTAACTTAGCGATATCCATCGCTTTCATACACTATCGAATTCCTTACGAATCCGTTATTTTGACCCGTTTAAAGATCTTTAGTGAAATCTTTTACTTTTAGCAACAAATTCTTTTGTTTTCAAATTTATCTATTCGGTTCAGCTATACCGAATCTACCGCTTACAAGCAAACCAAATTTTCTTGATTTGAATTGGTGACCTTAACCGCTCTCATTAACTAGTCTTATTAGTTCAGTTACTTTTATCACTCGCTTGGTTATAATGTGATTTTACTTCACATTACATTTCCTAACCGTGATCGTGTCACATCATGTTTAATTTGTATCAACCTTTCATTTTTGAAAATATCACTTTTCGAATATATCATCTTGTGCCTATCAGTGTCAAGACTTGTATCTTTCATGCTTACTATTTAAATTCCTATCAGAATTTATGTTTGTAAAAACATTATTTCTTACTAAAACCGAAGTTTTAGTTTTAGGATCTTTTCTTTAACTTGTGTCAATCATCCATACCCGGATATTGACAGTCCGTAATTTAATCCTTTACAGTCTTGGTTTTATGCGGGGATTCTTAACTGATTTCCTCGCTTTATCCAATCTAACCCGTAGGTTTTATCACTTAGCCTTACGGGCTATTTTTGATTCGACATTCACCTCTTTAGGGCGAAGTCCCTATAACTTCTTTCTAATCATGACCCGTGGGTCGTTTTAGTCCGTAGATCTCTCATTTGTTTATAACCCTAAAGGTTATGTTGATCCCGTAGATCACTCTTTTTACTCGTGTCTTATTAAAATATATATTTGGTGTCAAAGCACTCTTTTTACGTTTGAAAATCATTTGTCTCAAGCTTACCGTTATCCGGCTTGCGCTTACTTATGCCTTCAAGCATTATACTTTATTCAACCCGTTCAATCTCAAAATAGTTGAATATAATTATCAAAATTTCTGTTTACGAAATTTTATGGTCTTTTAGTCATAACTCATAATCCGAGTCTTTTGACTTTAAATTCGTGTTCTCGTTTCTCGGTTTACGCATGTGTTTAAATCCTTACCCATTAACCGGGTACTTTACCGAAGTCATTATTAGTGCAAGCATTCCGGTATACATCAAGTTTTCGTTTTAATTTGTTTGGTTGTCTTAGCGGAAGCCCTCGCTTTTATTCAACCAAACCTTTATTCTTTATTTGACCATCCTTGACAGTCTTTTAAACTATGAATGATGATTATCATCATCATCATTTCTTTACTACGACCAAAGTCAATGATTTTGATCGTTTTTCTCGTGTGGGCAATACCTTTGTTTCTATGACCCCGCGGGTCATTTATACTTTGGTTTTACAATGCCCTTTTTGTCTACCATGGTTTTCGATCGTTTTTCCCCATATGGGCAATACCTTTGTTTCTATGACCCCGCGGGTCATTTATACTTTGGTTTTACAATGCCCTTTTTGTCTACCATGGTTTTTTTTTCATCAAAAATGACTTATGTCACGAATTTCCTTGGGTCTTTTATTTCTATGTGCGCCATACATCGTTTTTATGGTTCCCGCGAAAACCATTTATACGAGTATGCCCATGAGATTTCTTGACCCTAAGGATCCTTTAAATTTCATTCATCTTGACCTTACTACATCGGACATAACTGCGCTCATTATAAGAAGCTCATGCTATCATGTGTTCACTACTTACTTGGCCAGAGTAAGCGATCAACACGTGGTACGCGTGACCTTATTATAATTACCACATCACGTCCCATGTAAGTAACTCCTCAAATTATCTCCATGTTTATGGTTTCATTTGGTAAAACTTTATTTAATTGTTAGTTAACAATTATTAGTTTTAGTCGTTTATTCCTTGAACATGTACAATGTCCCTTTTTATAAACATTTATTCACATTCATTGATGTGATCATTACTTTTCTCAATAGGATTTATATTGAGAATATTTACTTGGATGATCACTCTCGTCCAAGTTTCTATATAAACAAGTCTTGTTATTCATTTGTTATTCATCATTGTGAATAACACATTTCCTATTAAATTTCTCTTGGAAATCAGGTTTTCCAAGTTCTATCATATGTGTATGCAACCGTTATTACTTACGTGTTTGTTGCATATAACGACTCGTATGATTAAATTTAAAAGTGTGCACCTGGTAATGCTTGCCCTAACGGGCTTCTCTTGTCATTAGTCTTGTTCGCGACCGTTACGCGATTTTGGTCCTTGATGAGTATGCTCTTCCTATCATACCTCGGACCGTTCCATCATCATATCCATAATTCGTTCAACTCCCGTCATCTTCAAACGCGAGTGTCCTTCAATTAAAACATTCACAAGAGTTAGTAATGTCAACTTCAATAATCGCCCGTATTATAATACAAGGCTTTTTCTACTATACGCGTCAACGCGCGTATTTTCGTCAACCATATCAATCATTTAAATTGGGGTAACATATACCACACGATAGCCCCATGTGTTGTTTACAACACTTTAGCATACTAACTATTAACGTACTTGTACTTACCGGATTTGTGATCAAGCCTCGAACCGAACACTATTCTTTGTCAAGAGCATAAGGTTTAAGTCCAAGCATGGTTCCTCCCCACCATACTCGAATCTCTTAAACCAAGGCTCTGATACCAACTTGTAACACCCGTTCTTATAATTTACGGTTTAATGAATCTTTTACGAAAACAATCATGTAATTACGATTACATATACATCGGAAATACGGGTTTACTAAAAGTTTTACAAATCATAAGTTATTCTACATAACGTGATCGAATTCGTTGTTTAAAATTTACAACGTGGCAAAGTGCGGAAGCGTGTATCTTTATCGTGTTCGGTTCTTCGCTGAGCTTGATCGTCTTCCGGCATCCAAAAGTACCTATATTCCATAAACATGAAATACTTTAGTCAAACGGGGTTTAAAACGTGTCTAAACGAGTCCGGGAATTTAAACTAAATAAAATATACTTTGTTTCTGGGTCCACCGTAACTCAGTATGTAACCATCGTAATCATATCAGCTCCACCGTAACTTACGGTGGCATGACTAAATCAAGTATACGCAATCATGTGTCTTTTTCTGGATTAATAATGACATTATTAATGTGCAGCGATTTTCTATACAGCTGCTGTAATTGACCATTATGACCCATTCAAAGTCCGAACTAGATTAACATGTTCAAAGATGGATCGTAGAAAACTTCAATACCTTCGCAAGCATATAAGGTACACCTTCTAATGAATTTTCTATGATTTTATATGATTTTTATAAAATCAGCACAGCAACTATATTTTCATTTTTCAAACAGCTTTCAAGGTTTTGAACAGCTGTTTAATTCATTCTTTTGGCCTATTTAACAACCACATTTGTTTCTTATGATTGAAAACAGTAAAAAATTACTTCATAAGCTTTCCGAAAAGGTATAGAACACCCAAATCGGATAAACGGTTGATTTTATATGTTTTTTTAAAGATTAGTCGAAATCCGTATAAAAAGCTGCGGAAATCATGTTTAGGGTCATTTTAAATTCGAACCAAACCATCAAATGCAACCCATTTCCATGGCTAAAACCCTTATTAAACTCTTGGCAATGGTTAGAAACCTATAACAAATATAATGACCATCGTCCGTAACATTTGGTTTACCTATTAAGGTAACCAAAAACTTATTTTAGACTTCGTTTAACTCTCATTAGCCTTACATTTAAATGAGAGTTATCTTATTATGCGTACCTGGCTCGGATCATTACATTGACCCATTTAAGTACCTTGCCTCAATATCTACTAAGTAATAGCGATGTAAATATCCACTCGATATTTATTTCTGAAATCAAACAACTCATCAAACCATTAGTCGATATTGTCAAAAGTGATATTTTCACCATTTGACCCGTTGGTCTAAATGACCGATAATATTGGCGAGATAAAGCTTATTGCCATCTCGTCTACACGACTCGTTCCGATTTACACGGCACGGTCGTTTTAACTATAATTCACCTCTTAACGCTTTTTGGCCTAATAAGGCTTACGAAATATGTATCTTTCAAAACAAATAATTATTGTCAACAAGTGTCCAAATTTCAATTTTACCCTTATTGGTTATCTTGTTCCGTACGACTACACGCCGGAAACACCATATCTCAACTTTCCATTTGTCTTGTTCGAAATCAAAACAACAAAAGGACATTCTAAACTATATGACTAGTGTAAGCTATACTTACCTCGCATCCGAACTATGCTTTTCCTTTCCTTCTTGATTTGTTTGATCCGCTCCCTCATCAAGCTTCCGCCTAGCTTGTTACGCGTCAAACTATCATCATTCACAAGGTGGTTAGATTAGTCATTTCAATTCACGACTATTCCACCTCACGTATTTTCTATGTCGAAACTACTATTTGACTTTATCATTGGTTAGTTTGACTTTTTAAAAGTCAATTGACTTACCAACATATTCATATGCACATTTGGTTCATTGAACTCACTTAGGCATATTTCATCCGAACTCTTAACAAAAATCAAATTTTTACATACTAACTTAGTAAGCCGCGATTTCATTTAGGCATTTCATATCAACGAAAATTGGCTGTTTTTGGTGACTTGTTTAACCTGTTTACAAGTCTTAAAAAATTATGATTTTTTTATGTGGCGTACCTCTCGGAGGGTTAGCCCTTGAGTTAAAATTTCAAGATCTAACTCTTTACCAAAAATTCGTGAAAATTCATTTACTAAGCTGCAATCAGATTCGTCACTTCTGACTGCAGCTTACGGAAAAATTCATTAAAAATTCCTCGTTTATCCGATTGACGAAATTCCAATTGGCGATTCTTTTAATCGCTTAAAACTTTCTACTGTAAGAATTTGAGATCATAACTCAATTCCTAAATTAAGTTATGACATTCGTGATGGGCTGCAATTTCTGTCAGAAAACGCAGCTTGAACCTTTGATACGGAAAAATTCATAAAACGCTCGATTTTCGTCAAAAAAATGCGATTCCAGTGGGGTTTTAAAGATATTTCCTGGAATTACATTCTAGACTCAAGAAACAATTTATTTTATCACTTTTTGTCCAGGTTACAGCCAATACAAATCGGCTGTAAATTCTGATCAAGAATCGTTTGAATTCAGCTTTCAATTTAAGCTTGTTCTTGACATCATAACACTATTTTTTTTGCAATCAAAACCATAAAAACATCTCATACATGAATTTAGTATCAACAAAAACTTGAGCTAAGCATGATTTCGACATATACTTGTCTAGGGCTTACTCCTAGACACTATATTGTTCCTATTCCATGCAATTAACAAACATGCATCATCAATTTTCAGATTTCCTAATTTCGTGAGATTTTCAAGTTGAGAGTTTTCATCAAATTTTACATACCTTGTAATCCTCTTGTGATGAGGATCAATAATCTATGCTCGAATTTCGTTTTGGACCAGATTTGCACCTCCAATTGAGAGTTTTAGTGAACTTTTCTAGGGTTTGAGAGTGGGGTGTCGCCCCTGCTCATTCTTGATCGACCAGAACCCCCCAAATGGGGTGTTTTGTTTTTATTTTTAATTAAAATCAATAATATAAGTTTCAATTTTAACAATATTGGCCCCTCTAATTTGGTTAGTTAATTAAGTAGGGCACAACCTACTTATTTCTAACAATATTCCCTACTTATTAACTAGGTTAAACATTCCTAGTTAAATTAGTGGGTTCGGGAAATCTATAACCAAGTTTATTTCAGGTCCCGTTAACTCGGGCCTTCTATCACTTTATTTCTTAAAAGCTTTTTATTCACTTTTTGTTTATTATTAGGATTAATTATTTAAATCCTAATATTTACCGGGTAAATTTTTTTTACCACTAACGGTATTTTACCCGTCAGTAATATTAACGTGGTTTGCTTACCAAACCCGTTTTTGGGGTGTTACAACAACACCTCTGCATCAGAAGTATTGCAAATGCAAATGCATCAGCACCTCTGCATCAGTCAAAGTGTTTTGTTCTATGATCAAACCAAACAACAGCAACTTAACAGTCAAATATAACCAACATTAACCCACATTATGTCGTGATCAAACATTAACCCACTTAACAGTCAAATATAACCAACTTAACAGTTAATGGTTTTGTTCTGTTCTGTTCTATGATCAAACCAAACAACAGCAACTTAACAGTCAAATATAACCAACATTAACCCACATTATGTCGTGATCAAACATTAACCCACTTAACAGTCAAATATAACCAACTTAACAGTCAATGTGTTCTATGATCAAACATAACCTGTTCTATGATCAAGCAAAAGATCCTACACATTAACCCAAAAGATCCTAGAAGATTAGAGTTTAAGTATCCTACACTACATATTAACCCAAAAGAACCTAGAAGATTAGAGTTTAAGTATCCTACACAACCATTTCCTGCTGAGGCGGAAACTGGAAATGCAGGAACGGGCGACCTCGCATCTTGAGCACCAATGAGACCACAATCGATCGTAGTGAAACATGAATCCTCATGTCCACTGCAAATAAACAAACATCCATTACTAGTTGTTTGATTGTACCCCACAATCAAAATTGTTGTTTGATTTTACCTGAAAATTGCGAGAAAAGGGAGGATCTCTGGACCACATCTGGATCGATGGTGGCCGGTGGTGTGGTCGCCGGCCATGGCTCAGCCGGTGGAGCTCGATGCATAATGCCATTCTGTTCAGTCATCCTGTGCTAGTGTGGTGAAGGAGTGGTGAAGAAGATGGAGTGGATGTCGCCGGAGGGAAGGAGAATCGAGTGGAGGTCGCCGGTGAAGAAGCCGGAGATAAGACTTCGCCGGAAGAGATGAAGAAGAGTGGGGGAAAACTTAGGGGGTAAGGTTGTGATGTTATGTTGAGTTTGAGGGGTTATTTTAATATATAAAGTACAATTTTTGGTGAAATTACATTTATACCCTTTGACCCTCCCTTGTTTAGATTGACCGGTCAAGAAAAATGAATCTGGGGGGTAGAATTGCGACATAAGAGTTAACAGTAGGGGGTAAATTTGCATTTATTTCCTTAGGGGGGGTAAGAGTGCCAATGCCCCTAACCTCAGGGGGTAAAATTGCAGTTTACTCAATAAAATATGTCATGACAATATATATGTATACATCTTTAATTAGTTGTCATTGGTCCGTGACATTTCGTTTGGGATGGATAAATAAATCATAAGGGCTACTTTTTATTTCTGTTGCTGTTTTTTAATCAATAATCAAAAAAAGAAGAAACAAAAAAAACTTTCGCCATCCGTGGGACTCGAACCCACGACCACGTGGTTAAAAGCCACGCGCTCTACCAACTGAGCTAGAACGGCTAGATGGTACAAAATACCAATATAAAATATATAATCTCTAATCATCTAAAATTTAAGTCCAAAACCAAAAGAAATAGTGCCCTTTGTTTAAGAATTTACCTAAATCCATGGCCCAGTTTTTTTTTCTTTTTTTTTATCTGTTGGGAAAATATGGTTAGCACGTACGTTTGTACACATTCATCTGATCCCGAAGCAGCGCCTTTTGTCATAACCACGACTAACCTAAATAGTATATATATCCTAGTTACTTGGTTATAGTTTTTCTCACATAAATTGAACTAATGTTCCCACCAAAGTTTAGTCCTTTCTCAACATTGTTTTTCTCACTTAGGTTGTTTGTCATATAATAAACTTTTTCTATCTTGTATGACAAATTAAAACTTTACTGTTCTCTATTTTTTGTTATGGCATATGATTTTGTCAAAACAAAAGTGTGAATCTGGATAATGTATTAGTAAACTACGTAACCATTGACTATTATTCCCTTAACCATTGATTCTTTTCACTTCTCTGTGCTCCGCATCGGCTCGGTTTGTCACGCTGTTGGTATGATGTTGATACTTCGTATAGCAATCAGAAGTGATATGTCCCAAAGTATATCGGTATATATTTTTACATCTATAAAAAAAATAAAAACAAACTCAGATCGTCACGACACCATCACCGTACCGGCACTCGCTATAGCCTAAAGTACCAAAAAAGTACTTTATTGTGAATACAACTCTATTTTCAACGAATTATATGTCGTTAAACCATAAAATCAAATACGACACCGGTGTTATTCAAACGGTACCGGTTCGGTTTATCTCGGTAAAGAATAAAATAAATCAGCTATACTTGACCATTTCAAATAGAACGTTTGTTGAATCGTACATTAAAATAAGCACGTTGCAACTGTATGTTCTTAGTTTTATAATACGAACTAAATGTGGCATAGCTTTGATAACATGTACGTTTGTGCTTTGATTACTTGTATAATACTGCTTACTGCTCACAGACCGGTTTCGAAAAGATTACATTAAGACGTAGATAAAAATTGACACGTCACCTTCGCATACTCGGAATTTTGTAAAACATTTTCATCATAAAAGTTATATGAGAAAAACTATCTTTGCGAAAAAAATAGTTATAATAGGAGTAATAAAAAATTTGAAACACTTAAAAATTAATATAACAATGTTTATGTCCCGGTTCAATATAAGTAATGGATTGGGGATGGTGAGATGGTGAGGATCCATTTCCATTTTCAAAGATGAAAAGGATGGAATTGAAAAATGGTGATGTGACGCTGATGTGATTTAAAGATGATAAAAATACATTCTCTTCTCTCTATCCTGATAAATAACGCCAAATGGTTTCAAATCTAATTGCATAGAGCGGGTACACAACCAGGGCCGGCTTCACTATATGATCTACCCAAGCTAGGGCCTGGGGCCCCCTAAAAATAGTTCCCCTATATATATTAGCAACTAGGATATTGCTCGCGTTAAACGCCGTTTAAAAAATATTTATATTTGAAATTTAAGATCGTGTAAAAAACAAATACATTGAAAAAAAAACTTAATTAAAATCCCTGTGAATTATAGCATGAGGTTTATGGTGATGAAGATAAGTCATATCTCCGCCAGTGGCGGACCTAGGAATTTTTCCATGGGGTGCGGAACATTTTTTAAAAATTTAGGCCCCTAGGTATATAAGTAAAAAAATCGGTTCGTATCGGATCGGGTCATGTAAAACAAACGAACATCAAACTAAATTTATATAATCATCAAAAACATGCCAAACCTTGTTACAAAAATAATTAAAACGTCGACGCCCTACGGGTTTTCATTTTTTGAAATCTATCCAAAACATCATCTAAAACTAACTTTTTAAGCAATTCTTTCTTTATATAACATAAGTTCATCGCTACATAACATAATGTTTCAATTTTAATTTTAATTTTCAATTATTCAAGCCCTGGAAATCATAACGTAAGTTGTAATCACCGTAAAAATATATAAACAACATAATCACCCTAAAAATATATAAACAACATAATCACCCTAAAAATCATCTAAACAACCATAAACAACGTCAAAACACACAAAATTTCAAACCTATTTAACAACTTTATTACCCTTTTTTCTCCTATAATATCAACAAAAATCATCAAAATAACAAAGAAACGTACCCGTGTTCGGATTTCGGTTAGATTTGGTGTAAAACGACGGTGGTATGGTGGCTGATTACGGTGGTCGCCGGCTACTGGACTGTTGTCGCTGGGTGATGTTGTTCATTGGCAGTGCAGAGACGTAAGAGAGAGAGAGAGCGGGAGAGAAATTCTAAAGGTTTTGGGCTTTAATTATTTTATAATAGTTTGAAATATTGTTGGGTTTGGTTAATGGGCTAAGAGCCTAAGACTTAGTGGGTTAGCTAGTTAGGAATTATAAGTGGGTAAAGGTATGGGTATTTGGGTTAGTTAGTTAGTTAGGTATTAAAAGTTATATAATTTAGGTAGTATTTTTTTAAATAAGAGTTTACTAAAAAAAATTTTAAATATAAATTGATAACACTCTTTACCTAAGGGGTGCGGACGAAAATTTCAAGGGTGTGGTCGAAAAATTCCAAGGGGTGCGGACGAAAAATTCCAAGGGGTGCGGACGGGATTTTCGACGGAACTTAACACTAAATCTTTTTTCCCCGGGGGTGCGCCCGCCCACCTTGGGCTGGGCTTGGGTCCGCCCCTGATCTCCGCAAATCATAAAAAATGTTATCCGACGTTAAACTTCAAAAAATTAAGGCCAATTTTTCAATAAACTAGTGGTCTGGTTTTGTATATTCTTAGTTGTCAATAAACCAGTTATCGATAACGTGCCAATCCGTAATTTCTTTAGAGGGGCAGTGGGAAACGTCGCAGATATTCTGTTTTGGCTTGACCCTTGGCTGTTCGATAAGCCCCTGAAGGTTAAATTTTCGAATCTCTTTCGGTTAGAGGTGGTTAAAATTGCGGTGTTCGTGATCGTTTAGAGGGCGACGGTTTCTGGTTGTGGAGGCATGACCCAGTCTCCACCGATGAGCTCAGCGAGTTGGACCATCTCGGTCTCGCTTTCTAACAGGAGGATGATTGTCAAGAGCCTTATTGTGAGCAAGGGTGTCTTCAGTAACCGGTACGTCATGCGTTTGTGTAAATGGGTTCTGCTTAGGCGCAACGTTTTCGCTTGGCGAGCTGAGTTGAACAAAATACCCTCAGTGGAGACTCTTACGAAGAGGGGGATTCAGATCGCTGATAGTTCTTGTTCGTTTTGTAGCTCCGGAGAGGATTCGGTGCAACATTTGTTCACGTCTTGTCTTGTGCTTTTGCTTCTGTTCTTTGGCATAAGATCACTTTATGGTGTCGGGTGCCGCAGTTTGTTGTGTTTCATTCAGAGATTTATTAGAAATACGCAACTATTGTGGGAAAGGTCCTGCGGAGAAAGTGGCGCAACAAGGCGTCGTCATTGTCTCTTGTTGGTTCCTTTGGAAGGCTGGGAACGATCTCAGGTTTTCAAGCAAATGGGTTAAGGTTGAAGACATTTTCGGCGAAGTTCGATCGTTGATTCATTGGGTTATATTGGTTTAAAAACAGGTCCAAGTTTAGTTTGATTAGTTGGTCGGACTGGTGTAAATTTGTTATCATGTAATTGTAGTTGTTGGTTGGTGTCCGTCCCGGTTTTCGGGTTTATCGTGTTTCTAATGAAGTATATGTTTAAAAAACATACACACCTACTATAATTTAAAATATTAGGATCTGAACATGAATTTTAGTTCCTTGGAATGCTAGTCTGCTAGATACCTCAATAGTCAACCAGTTTTTCACCACGAAGTGCCATGTTGATATGAGGTGAAGGGGTGTGGCGTTGGCAAGTAGCTTGGAGAGCTGAGGTGGAGCCTTTCCCCGATTGGGAACACTGCCCCTCCCAACTGAAGATCGGGACCATCGGTGAATAACTCCCGTCCGCCCCGAGCACTTTTTTCCTAGATCTTTGATGGTGATTTGTTGAAAGAGAAGGGGAAAGGGTAGACCACCCCCTTTGATGAGGAAGATGATGAGGTGGAGATAAGGTGTTGAGGTGACGTCTATATAGCCATGGGGGAAGAAAGAACCACACCTCATGCTCTGAGAATCTACTTACCTTCGTTGCATCTTTAAAGACGATTTACCACGAAACCCCATGCAAACTTCATTATTCAACCGGTTTGGTCAGTTAGGTACTGTTTATTTTTGAAGAGGTAAAAGGTCTGCAGTCTGCGGACCACATCTGCAGGAATCTGCAGGAGAAGAGGTGGACCAAAGGTTTGTAGTCTGCAAGAAGAAGAGTGTTTGTTTAATTCTACAAAAACCTCTTCCCTTCTCATTTATCACACAAACACAGACCACTCCTCTATCTTTTTCTGCCTTCATCTACCACCACCACCACAACCATCCGCCACCACCTCATCTACCACCGTCCACCTACCACCACCACCACCACAACCAACAACCACTGTCAAGCACCACCGCCCCCTGTCTCCTGCCGCGAAGCCAAGCACCATCGCCATCAAAACCCACTACCACCGTCGTCTAGAAGCCACCGCCATCAAACCCACCACCGCCGTAGTCTAGAAGCCAAGCACCACCGCTGTCGTCTAGAAGCCAAGCCACCGCCATTAAAACCCACCACCGCCGTCGTCTAGAAGCCACCACCATCAAAACCCCTCTCTCTCTCTATGGTCTCTCTCTCTCTCTCACCGATCTCTCTCTCTTCTTTCTCTCTCTCTCTCTCTACGGTCTCTCTCTCTACGGTCTTTCCCTCTCTCTCTCCACCGATGATGATGGTGGTGGACGATGTAGCTCCGATGATGATGGTGGTGGTGATGTATCAGGTGGCGGTGGTGGTGATGTGGTGGATCTAGGTGGTGGAGGTTGAAGAGGAGAGGAGAGAAGAGAAGAGGTTTAAAGAGGTTAGAAGACATGGGTTGATGTCTGCATCAAGAAGAGGTCTCGCAGACCTTTTAATGAAAGGTCTGCAAGAAAACAAACAAGCTGCAGGACCTAAAGGTCTGTGCGCGTCTGCGCGACGCAAACATAAGTGCTCGGAAGAGCTTTTGCCCAAAAAACAAACACCACCTTAATGAATCCGTTTATGATAAATTAATTAAAAAAAGTGTTACCTTTAATTTTTTACTTTTCACATTAGGAAAATATACATTAGTTTCTTAAAACCAATATATTTGAGATTTTATATTTCATTTTTTATTTTCATTTGAAACCCAATTATATTGCCCCTTGTAACCACAAAGCCAAAGGCAGCCATGAAGCAAAAGTTTATTAGGTACACACTTTATCTACGTGCACACACATCTTTATTTATTTTAGAGTTAACTGTCATTTTGGTCCCTTGGTCCCTGAGGTTTGGTAACTTTTGTTATTTTAGTCCAAAACTCAAACAATTTAAATCTGGGTCCCTGTGTTTCACTTTTATTGCCATTTTGGTCCAAAAATCAAATCACCTATTAATTGCTAATAAAATATGGTTATTTTATCTTTTTCTTCAGGGGCAAAATGGTCCATCTGAATTTATTATAACATTTTTTTTATATTATATCCATGTACCCTCGTAAATGGTCAGATGTAAGTTCTATCTTCCCCAAATTATCTTCTCCCCACACCAAACCCTAATCCCTAATTCATCTTCTTCATCTTCTCCCCTTGCAATGGTCTGAACGACAATGGTGGTTTGCACATGTGGAGAAAACCCGTGTGCATTATCAGATGTTGCTGCAAAATAGTTCAGATCAAAAGCAGCCAAATGGTTATTTTATAGTTTCAAATTTGATTATTAATTCGGTGAAAGTATAGTGAATCAACTCCTTTCAAATAGAAAATGTGAGATACTGATAAACACCTATACCTATTGATTTAATTAATTTCGGTCAGCACTAGGTACAAGTGCTTATACGATTTTCCTCCACTCAAAAGAAAATGCTATATCTCTAATAAAGCAAACCATTGGGGGACACATGTCACCCTATGGTTGATGCCAAATAAGCAGCCACATAGGCATACATGTGGCATATCTTTCCGTGTGGGATTGAACTTGGCTTCTATGATACGCTTTCTCTCAACTCTCTCTCTCTCATTCTCACAAAATTCTCCAAACGATTGCTGCGAAACCCTAAATCGCGATTTGTATACTCATCAACCCTAATCGGCGATTCCTCTAAGCATCAACCCTAATCGGCGATTTAGTGAAGAGGTATAATCAATCTTCATTAGACAATAGTCATCGTCGACGGTACTGATTCCGGTATCTCCATCTTTTATGGTTGATTTAGTGAATCATCTACTGTTTTCTTATATCTTGATGACGAAATCTTCTTCTTTTACATACGATTTCGTTTTCTTTTATCCGATGTTTCAGATTCAATGGTTTTGTTTGATTCTTTGTTTGTTAGATTATGGTAGGAGATTGATGTTATTGTGGTGTACAATTTCTTTTTTAGGGTCTGTAATAGCCGATTTTGATGTTGGACGGATATATGTTTTGTGTATTAGGGTTTTAATTACTTTGTTCATGTACTGTGATTTATTGATTGTTATTAGCACTTTTGGGTTTCTTGTGTATGTATACGGGTTTTTTTACATGATTTCAATATGTAATAAGTTAACCCTTTTTTTATTAGGGTTTGAAATCTGATTTGGTGTTGTTTTGTTAGATGGTTTTGATTTTCACCAACAGTTGGATGTAATAATTGAGTGTCGTTTGTTACTCATCATTTTTAATAGCGTATTTGATGTTCTTTTGTTTCAAACATGGTTGGTTACTTTGTTCATCTTCTATTATTTGTTGATTATCATCAGCCGATTTGATTTTTTTGATGATCTATGTTGCTTTTTTACATGATTTCAATATGTAATAAGTGAATACTTTTTTGATAGGGTTTGATATCCAATTTGATGTTGTTTTGTTAAATGGTTTAGATTTTCACCTATATTTGGTTGTAATATTGACTGTCGTCTGCTACTCATCAATTTTAATAGCGGATTTGAGGTTGTTTTGTTTCAAACTAGGTTGGTTAGTGCTTTTTGATGTGTATTTGATAATTGTTGAGCTAAATGTTTAGCTTTTTTTTATTGAATTTTGATATACAATTTGGGGTTGTAAAAGACATTAAGTTTAAAGTCGAGATGGTGTACGGATTCGCTGCCCGTGTGTGGACGACAAAAAATCGTTGGTGAGTATTGATATTATAAGCATTTAAAAAAATGTTTTTTTTTAATATAAGACTTTGTGAGTACTGATATTATAATTGCCATTAACGATACCTACCTTTTCCGTTACAGAAACTTCCTGTTGGTTATGGTGACTGGATTGAGACTTTTGCATATCCAGAGAAGAATGCAGTTATCCGGACCATCGATGGGAGGATCTTCGAAGTCAAAGTTATGAACCTTACAGGCGACTACTTTCTTTACAACGGATGGTTGGATGTGGTCACGTCATTGAAGTTACCAGACGATTCGTGGATTTTTTTCCAGTATGAAGAAGCTTTATCTTCATTCTGGCTATTCTACTTTTATCAAGACATATCTCTCGCGCCGTCTGACTATTTCTACTACAAACATGGAAATGTAAAGACCGAGACAACTGCATGGTACTTGAACATATACGGTTTTAAATTATGTCTATCGTTTCATTCATACATTGTTTTGTATACCATCTATACTATCGATCATGATATATGGTTTTCTATTACTTTTAGTATGTGAACAGGTTGTTTGTTCATCACAAGATGCTTAATATGTGTCCTGCATATCCTATTGTGGTGCGGTCGGCTGGAAATCGTAAATGGTTTGTTCGGATGGATGTGATTGACCATGAGCTTTACATTACTACAGGTTGGAGTCGAATTAAGAAGGAGATGTCTATAATGGATGATCATTTGGTGGTTTTTGAAATGGTTGATTTGAGGACTTTTGAGTCTAACTAGGTTAGTTAAATGTGATGTGGCAGGTGACATGTTTAAAAACTAAAATGTGGATGCTGACATGTATCATATCTGTCACTGTTTAAAAACCCTACACTGACCAGACACTGATAAGCTTTCTTATTTTAAAAACCCTACACTTAACAAACCAGCCGCACACCTTCCCCTCATTCCCTCTCGGTCACTGTTTCCGGCGACCGGAGCCGTGGAATCCGGCGCCCCTTCTTCTTCCAGCGAGCACCCACAAAAACCCTTCCCCCTCATGTCTCGTTCCTACTCGCACCCACCTTGCCTGAAGATGAAAAGAAAGCAGACGAAAGAGAGAGAGAGAGAGAGAGAGAGAGAGTTATCAGAGAAAAAGAGAGTAGAGATGGAGGTCTCGTCAGCGGTCATCGTCGACAACCGCATACAGCGGTGCCCGGAGTTCAGAGGCTGTAGTGGTTGTGTGGTTCAGGTTGGTTATGACAGCAGCGAAGGAAGTGGTGGTGGTTGTCAGTGGTGGTGGTCGGTGACGTGATTCAGATGGTGTCGTGGCTCGGCTCCGTCGAGGTGACGTCAGCTGGAGTGTCGATACGGCAGTGGCGGCTGTGGTCTTGTGGTTCGAAGAACACGACAACAGTAGTTATGGGGTGTTTATAAATAGGGGTGAGTGTATATGTGTTGTAGTCTTTAAACACATCAGCATCCACATAAGCATCCCACATTTTAGTTTTTAAACACGTCACATTTAACTAACCCAGTTAGACAAGGATCATTGGTGGCCAAAATCTTACAAGTTGGGACTGTTGTAGGCAATTTTTGAAGTTGGGATTATTATCGGCCAACCAGTGAAACTTGGAATTATTAAAATCCAATAACCCTTATATTAATTTCATAACAAATAGCACAAAATGATATATTTTTAATTTTGTATAATAGATTATTTGGATCATGGTGATCAAGTAGTTGTATGTGACGTATGTAATGCTAAGTTGTGGAAAGTTTAAGGCGAAAAAGGAAGGGTTTACTCAGGAAGAACAATTTACATGCTTTGTTGTGGTTATGGAAAAGTACATCTTCCTAATTTTAAAGAGACGTGTCAGGAATATCAAAATCTTTTCAAGAATTTAGACGACAAGAGCAAGCATTTCTTACTAAATATTCATCGTTTTAATTCTATGTTTTCGTTCACTTCAATGGGTGGTAAAGTTGATTCGAAAATAAATAGAGGCAATGCTCCATATGTATACCGAATTAGTGGCGAGAATTATCATACACTGGGAAGTCTTCTTCCTAAAGAAGGTGGTGAACCAAAGTTTGCGCAACTTTACATATACGACACAGATAATGAAGTCTGTAATTGCAAAACCGTATTTAGGTATCCCTGGAAACCATTTCGTTATTCATTTTTTGATTTATTTTTGGTTTTATGTTATATAAACACTTACTGATACTTTCGCTTTTTTCTTACAATTGCATTACAGTAACTCAAAGAAACCAGCTTCCGCAACTTCTGATTCGCTTGACACTGAACTAATAGAGTACCTTAAGCTGATTTTAGATTCAAATAATCAGCTGGTGAAAACCTATAGGCGTGTATGAGATCGGTTTGTTGATAAGCCTCATGTTGACTTAAAGTTACGGCTTAAGGCAAATAGGTCTAAAGATGGTCGTACATACAACCTACCGACGTTGTTCGAAGTTGTTGCGCTTATAGTTGAAGACATTGAGGATGCTCTTGATAATCGTGATGTAGTTGTTGAGTCAAAGAAAGATGGTCTACAACGTATTAGCGAGCTTCATCCATCGTATCTCGCGCTTTAGTATCCATTGCTTTTCCCTTTTGGTGAAGATGGTTACCGGGTTGATATTCTTCATAGAGAAGGAAAGGCATCAATGAAGAAGAAAGAGTCAAAATGTACAATGAGAGAGTATTTTGCTTACCATATTCAAGATAGAGTGAATCATTTCTCTTTGATTCTCAATGCTCGAAGACTTTTGCAACAGTTCTTGGTTGACGTATATAAGATGATTGAAAGTGAACGATTACTATTCATACGTTTGCAGCAAAATAGTCTGAGATCTGAGACATATGAGAACCTTAGAAAGCTTAGACAAAATGGTAATCCAGATATGTCAAACGTTGGAACACGCGTACTACTACCGTCTTCGTTTACCGGTGGATCGCTTTATATAAGGGAGAATTATTATGATGCGATGGCCATTTGTAAATGGTTTGGCTACCCTGATTTTTTCATTACGATCACGTGTAATCCTAAATGGCTGGAGATTAAAAGATTTCTGAAGGACATGAACATTAATCCCGAGGATAGACCGGACATTTTATGCCTATTGTTCAAAATTAAGCTTGACGCAATCATGAAAGACTTGCGAGAGAAATCTTTATTCGGCAATGCATCGACAGGTAAGCATCCATTTAATTCAGTTACTTTATTATAGTTTTTTTGGTTTGCTACATTCATAACCATAACTTCAAAAATAAGTATTTTAATATTAACTATCCTATTGCAGTTGTCTATACCATAGAGTTTCAGAAATGAGGTCTACCGCATGCGCATATCTGTCTGTTCTTAAATTACGAAAGTAAGCTTCCTTCGGTTGAGTATGTTGACAAGTTTATTTCTGCCGAGATACCTGACAAAAACTTAGATCCAGATCTATATACTCTTGTCAGCGACTATATGATTCACGGACCTTGTGGTGTTGCAAAACCAAATTGTCCGTGTATGGTCGACGGTAACTGTTCGAAGAAACTTCCTAAGAAGTTCTGTGATCAGACTACTCTAGATTTGAATGGTTATCCGGTCTATAGACGAGCCGATTCAGGTTTTTTTGTTGAGAAATCTGGTATTCAGCTTGATAACAGAAGCGTGGTTCCGTATAGCAAAACCCTATTGAGACGTTATCAGGCACACATTAACGTCGAATGGTGTAACCAGGCTACATCCATTAAGTATTTGTTTAAATACATTAACAAAGGACCAGATAGGGTAGGATTTGGTTTTGTACAAAATGCCGATGAAGGTCAGCTTGAAGATAGAAAAGATGAAATCAAAGAGTATTACGATTGTAGATATCTCTCGGCATGCGAAGCTTCATGGCGCATATTTGCATTTGATGTTCATTACCGCAATCCATCCGTAATCAGGCTTCCGTTTCATCTACCAGATAAACAAAACGTTGTATACGGCCCTGATGATGAACTTGATAGTGTTCTTCAAAAACCATTTGGTTTTTTCTACAATGTTTTTGGGGTGGATGGAAAAGAACGAAAAAGATCCGTTGGCGCGCACCCTTACTTACGTTGAGTTCCCAACTAAATTTGTTTGGAAGAAGGACGAAAGGATATGGGATAAACGCATAATAGGCAAAACCATTGGTCGTATTCATTATGTGAATCCTTCTATGGGCGAGGCATACTTTTTAAGAATCCTTCTTAATAAGGTAGTAGGTCCTAAGTCTTTCGAAGAGATTCGTCTGTGAATGGACAAGTCTTCCAAACTTTTAGAGATGCGTGCTACGCTAGAGGCCTTTTAGACGATGACAAGGAGTATATAGAAGCTATCAAAGAGGCATACTACACAGGTTCAGGTTACTATCTTCGTAATCTGTTTGCTACAATGTTGGCGTCTAATACATTATCAAAGCCTGAACATGTTTGGGAAAACACATGGGAGTACCTTGCGGATGGTATTTTATACAATCGCCAAAAGCTTTTGAGGATCGAAGGTACGCAAATTGTTATTTAATATTTTCACAGTTATGTCTTATAGATTAGTGTTTATTAATTTCATTTTTTATTTACAAGAATTTTAATAATTTATTTACATAATTTTAATAGGTTTGTCTTTTCCAGAAGAACAACTCAAGTTTAAGTCGGTTTCCGTTTATGCCTCAACCCGACAGTGAATCAATATATTCAGCAGACAACCGTTTAATTGCTGACGAGCTTGGGTACGATGTAAGCGCTACTGCCATTGAATTTGATAATAATTTAAGCAGCCTAACCGATGAGCAGCGTTTAGTGTTTGATGAGATAATTGAAGCAGTTAATAGTAATGCGGGTGGTGTGTTCTTCTTCTATGGCTACGGAGGTACTGGTAAGACATTTCTTTGGAAGACATTATCAGCGTCCATTAGATGTAAAGGATATATTGTACTAAATGTTGCATCAAGTGGAATCGCATCTCTTTTGTAACCTAGTGGACGTACTCCACCTTCAAGGTTTCATATACCTTTAAATTTAACAGAAAGCTCGATGTGTTTTATTAAACCGGATGATGATGTTGCTGATTTATTGAAGAAAACGAAATTGATCATTTGGGATGAAGCACCGATGAATCATAAACATGCGTTTGAAGCACTTGACCGAACAATGAAAGATATCTTCAAATGTGAGATGACCTTTGGTGGAAAAGTTATGGTGTTCGGTGGTGACTTTAGACAAATACTTCCGGTTGTACCAAATGGCAGTAGGCGAGAAATCGTTAATGCTTCAATCACGTCGTCGTATATTTGGAGTAGTTGCAAGGTCCTTACGTGAACCAAAAACATGAGGTTAACTGTAGGAGCCAACGCATCAGATATAGAAGAGATTAGCTTTTGCGAATTGGTTGCTTGAGTTGGGCGAGGGAAAGATTGGTGACAGTGATGATTGTGAGGTGGTTATAGATATTCCTGAAGATTTGTTAATCAAGTGCTCTGAGGATCCTATGTCAGACCTGATCGACTTTGTATATCCTTCACTTCTTCAACTGTACAAAGATAAAGATTATTTTGCTGAAAGAGCTATATTGGCACCAACAAACGAGGTTGTTCAAGAAATTAATGAAAGTTTGCTTGCTTCGTTTCCTGGCGATGAAGTGGAGTATCTGAGTTTTGATAGTATTTGTCAAATTGATCAAGGAAAGAACGAAGCACATGCGAGACTATAATCTCCCGATGTTCTGAATGGTCTTAAAATTTCTGGTCTGCCTAATCATCGATTAGTCCTTAAAGTTGGTGTACCTGTAATGTTGCTTCGTAATATCGATCAACAAAATGGCTTATGCAACGGTACGAGACTACGGATTACTAAACTTTATAAACGTGTTATAGAGGCTAAGATTATATCCGGAGGAAACATAGGGACCAGAACGT
The DNA here is from genome assembly GCA_030545235.1 of Helianthus tuberosus. Classification (NCBI taxonomy): domain Eukaryota; kingdom Viridiplantae; phylum Streptophyta; class Magnoliopsida; order Asterales; family Asteraceae; genus Helianthus; species Helianthus tuberosus. The sequence continues at coordinate 160,398,127 of CM060444.1, forward strand.
TTATTCCACGAATCAGTTTAACACCGTCGGATAAAAGAATTCCTATCAAGTTTCAACGACGACAATTCCTCTTAAATGTATGTTTTGCAATGACTATAAATAAAAGTCAAGGACAATCTCTATCAAGGGTTGGATTGTATTTGAAATATCCAGTTTTCTCACATGGTCAGCTTTATGTTGCGTTATCAAGAGTTAAAAGCAGAGCTGGTGTGAAGTTGCTTATACTAGACAAAGATGGGAATGTAACGAGTAAAACAACAAATGTAGTCTACAAGGAAGTTTTTTCTGGCATTTGAATAGTTTTCTGTTTGTTTCTTCCAATGTATGCATTTGTACAAAATATTACATTTCAAAGTAAATAATATGGTTTTGGATGAAGCCGCGTATTACGCGGGCATTAACCTAGTTAATATATATGTTAAACTGATTGAAACTATATAACTGAACCTATTGAATTAAAAAGACGTACAAACATAATGTATAATTAGATAGTGAACTGAAACACACAATATAATAACAGTCGCAATTTTGCCTAAATTAACAAAAAAGAACCGAAAAATGATTAAAGAAAATATAATATGCACCTGAAAGTCGAAGATCTTCAAGAGAATCGCGATAAGGAAAAGGAGTTAATTTTTTTTTTTGAAAAGGGCGGAAAATTTTATAAACTTAAGCAAGATGCTCAAGAAACAGTACAACGAAAAAGAGGCGATACGAGAAATACATGATTTAAAACAGTAAAAGTAAAGATTAGAAACTAAAACTCCTCCATTTCTCCCATATAATCTCCTGTAGCCCCGCCCGATTTTTTGATCCAAGTGTACGAGATTGCCTTTATGTCTCCAATCAGATTTGTAATGTTAGGGGATTTATTCTTAAAGATGAACTCATTTCTCATTAGCCATAGGTTCCAACAAGTAGCCGCCACAACCACGTAAACCGCCCTTTTGATTTTCTTTTGCCAACTGTGAGAATCAATGATTTCCAATAATTGGACCACACTCAAGATGTAACCTGGAAGAGGAATGTTCATCCATTGAAAGATTAATGACCACACCAATTGAGCCGATTCATAGGTCATGAGGAGATGAATGACTGATTCCACCGCATTATTACAAAGAACACATTGCAGAGAAGTTAAGTTGGTTCTTCGGATTTGAAGTGCTTCTTTAGTAGCAATTCTGTCAAGAACCACCCGCCAAAGAAAGCAGTTGACTTTTTTTGGAATCCAGTGAAGCCATTTGAGAACCTTCATTTCATTTAAAATGTTGATATGGTCCAACTCTTCCCTAATCGTTTTTACCATGAAATCCGATGTCACCGAACCTGTCTTCCAAAGCCAAACATCAGATGTCTCTTGAATGTTAACTTCTTTCACAGCTAAAATATAATTGGCCCATTCACGGAGCTGATCTTCATTTGTCAGTACATTATTGCTGCCCCAGAACCACTCGATTGCGTCTTGACTGACTTTATATCGATCTAAGACTTTACACCCTTTCTCACTTTCCAGAGCATAAAGGTTGGGGAATCTTTCACGTAGTGGTCTGTTTCCCACCCAATTATCCAGCCAAAATAAGATCTTGTCCCCTCTACCCACCTTCGGAATTAGCCTATCTGGAACATTGAATGGTTGGTTTTGGGTTAGCCGACCCATGTTGACAATGGACTTCCATATCCCACCAAGTGAACTTTTCAACGGAATAAAGTATTGACATCTGGCCCCACCGTGAATGGCTGTGATTACTCTTGCCCAAAGTGAAGAATTCTCATTTTTGTATCGCACACACCATTTGACCATGAGAGCTTTATTAGTAGAGGCAAGACTGCCTATCCCCAATCCTCCATCATTTTTTGGTGCTACTACTTTAAACCATGGGACCCAGCTTATTTTATTTTTTTCCAAACACCCACCCCACATGAATTTGCAACGAATTCTTTCTAGTTGTTTTATAACCTGAATAGATGCATTAAAAAGTGATAAATAATAAGATGGGAGATTACCTAGCACCACTTCAATGAGTGTCACCCTACCACCAAAAGATAATGTTCGAGCTTTCCATAATGTAAGTGATGTGTTCAAAATGTAACATATAAATTTCATTAAATGAGGCATAAAACTAACCCTTTTTTAGTACTAATGTTGGAAAAAGTGTGCTTTTGTCTTCCTTTTGTATTTTCAGGATTAAATGAGCTCAAATTAACAAAAGAAGCAAAAAGACATCAAAATCTAACATAAATACAAGAAAAGGGACAAGATATGACATGCCCGACCCCACGACAACATCTTCCCAAGCAAAACAAGAGATCAGAAGCCTGAACACGCCCCGTGCTCAGCCAGCACGGGGGCGTGCGCAAGTATCAGCAGAAACGACAAAGTGGTAGAAGCTTCTATTGCCCACCACGGGGTCGTGCTCAGCGGACACGGGGCCGTGGTCAACTATAAGATTCACACAATCCAGGCAAATCTTCATAGTACAAAGATTCTTCTGCACACGGGGTCGTGCTCAGCGGACACGGGGGCGTGGTCAACTAATAAGACAAAGCTGCATTAAATGAAGAAAGAGAATGATATGGACACGGGGCCGTGCCCACTGGACACGGGGCCGTGCCTACTGGACACGGGGCCGTGCCCACTGGACACGGGGTCGTGCCCGAGCTTCTGTTCAGCCTATAAATAGAAGTGCTTGGCTCAAGCTCAAACCATCCCTTGGCACACCACCTCTCTCACACTTCACCCACCACCCACCACCACCATAACACCATCATCCACCACCATCATCCATTGTCCATCGTAGAGTGTGTGAGTCGTCTCGGGATCCAAGATTGATCGTAAGAGTTCTTGACAATCAAGGCCATGTTTGCCTAAGTCTCTTACATCACTTGGTGAAGACAAAGTGTCTAGTGTAATACTTTTTATTTCTAATCTTTTCGCACTTTTTATTTGGTTTCGTATTAATGACTTTAATAACTAGTTGCTTATGTTGAAGGTGATCTTTCTTTATCGTTTGTCCGTGGTGTCTTGAAATTATTTTACTGTCTATATAAAATAAAAGATTTTCACCATTCATATATCCACGGTCTATATGGAGGTATGTTGGCTACCTGGTCGGGGGTTAAGGGAACGGTTTGGTAAAGGTCTTGCCATTGTTCAGCGTTTAGAGGTCCTGCAATGGACCTGGGTCAAATTTAGTAGGACCTCCTTCAATACTTAACGGTATTGGATGGCGGGGGTCCAAACTCTTTGATCCCCTCATAAGTTAACTACTATTAATACTATAACCCGGCTATTTAGGACTGTATCCCTGCTGACTCAGACTACTTAGTCGAGGGTAACGTCACCTCCAAAAGAGGGGCCTACCATAATATTGCATTAATAACTTAATTAATTATCTTCCAAGAATCCACCCTTTTAGGATTGTATCCTTGCTGACTCAAACTACTGGGGTGAGGGTAACGTCACCTTCAAAAGAGGGGCCTACTACAATAACTAAGATAATCTCTTAAAATAGTGCAAAAGTGCGGAAATAATCAAAGGTTACACTAGATACGAGTCGGAACCAAGTGATTCATCTTGTCTATCTGTTTTTTATTTTTATTTTTATTTTCAGCATTTTAGTTAGTTTTTATTTTTCTTAGTTTAAAACATTTTTTCTAAACTTTTTGATTTGATTAGACGTTGAGGATAAACCGGTACTAAAAGCTCTTGTGTCCTTGGACGACCTCGGTATCTTACCAACACTATACTACGCTCACGATGGGTGCTCTTGCCCATATGTGTGTCTAGTGTTAGTAAATATCGTGTTTTATAAATTTAAAACTTGGCTAAAAATAAGTGTTAAAGGGGCTTAAAAATATACACCTAATATATATAACACTTCACACGCATCAAGTTTTTGGCGCCGCTGCCGGGGACACAAGGATTTTAAGAAAGTTAGGAATCAACGGCCTAATCGTTTTTCTTATTTTTCATTTTTTTTAGGATTTTTTTTAGCTTTTCAGCTTCTGCAGAGCTCAGCACGGGCCGTGCCTGGTCGGACACGGGCCGTGCCCAGCATCATCACTGGCAGTTTTTATTTTCTGAGTTACAGAGAGCTGAACACGGGGCCGTGTCGGTGCAACACGGGGCCGTGTCCAACGACCAGTAACAGGGATCCGGGAAACAATTACTGTATCTCTGACCACGGGCCGTGTTCACTGAGCACGGGGCCGTGGTGAACCTTCTAACCAACGTTCTTTTCTGTTTTTATTGCAGGACTTGGAACCCAGGTGCCACATTTGAACCTCCTACGTAGTGCATGAGCTCCAGTTCTAGTAGAGACATAAAAGAACCTCTAGAAGAACCCGAACGCTTTCTCAGAAAAAGACTTAAAGCTAAAAATCAAGAGAAAGTTTCGGGGGACCCACTTCCAATGGCGGACCAACGTACCCTCATGGATTACCTACGGCCCACCGTAGGCAATCTCGGCGCCGCTATCAATGCACCGAATGTCGAAGCCAACAACTTCGAACTTCGGCCGCATTTGATACAAATGCTCCAAAACTCCGCAACCTTCTATGGGCTTGCGGACGAGGATCCCCATCTACATATTACTAATTTCTTGGAAATATGTGATACTTTTCGGATCAATGGAGCATCAAACGACGCCATTCGCCTTAGGATGTTTCCATTTTCACTAAAAGGCCGAGCTAAGGCTTGGCTTAACACCCTCCCAGTTGGCTCGGTAAACACCTGGGATGAACTAGCCCAAAAGTTTCTATATAAGTATTTCCCTCCTGCTAAAACGGCTAAACTAATGACTGAAATTAATACATACTCACAAGAGGATGGGGAATCCTTATATGAAACTTGGGAGAGGTTCAAGGAGCTTCTAAGAAAGTGTCCTCATCACGGTCTAGCGGTGTGGCAACAAGTATCCACTTTCTACAATGGGTTGTTGCCACACACAAGACAGACACTTGATTCAAGCTCCGGGGGAATTTTAGGTAATCGTCGCCCAAATGAAATATATAATCAAATTGAGCAAATTGCTCAAACCAATTTTCAATGGCACACTCCCCGAGGTAATAAATCTATTGCCCCGGGCGCCCATAAGGTTGATGAAAGCACCTCTTTACAAGCCCAAATCGAGGCCCTCTCTTCGAAAATCAAAAAGTTAGAAATGACAAAAACGGCCTCGGTTATGGCTTGTGAAGGGTGTGGTGGGTCACATGAAAATTGGAGTTGTATGAAAGAATTAGATGAACAAGCAGAAACGGTAAACTACATTGATAATAGACCTAGGCCGTCGGGTCCTCCAACGGGTACCTACAACCAAGGATGGCGTAACCACCCAAATCTTGGTTGGAGAGATCCCGGCAATAGTAGTAACCAACAAAACCAACGAACTAATTTTCAACAACCACAAAATTTCTCTCAACAACAAGGTGGAAGAGAAAGGCTTGAAGATACCATATCTCGCCTCATCTCCGACACCGAAAAGAAAAACTCGGATCGATTTCAACAATTAGAATCGAATTTTAGAAATCAACAAGCTAGCATTCAAAACGTTGAAAAACAATTAAATCAACTAGCTCAAAATTTCTCCGAGAGACCACAAGGCGCGTTACCGAGTAATACCGAAACCAACCCAAAGGCGCAAGTACACCTCATCACTTTGAGAAACCGAACCGTGGGTCCCGAGGATGCCCCGTTACCACCAGTTGAAGGAAGTCAACACCAAAACACGACTTCACCTACACCTCAACCAGAAACGGCTTCTTCACCAAATCAAGAGCCCACCAAGACTCCTCCAATTCCATACCCCGGTAGGTTAAATCGTCAAAAGACCGATGAGCAATTCGCAAAGTTCGAAAGTTTACTAAAACAATTGCATGTTAATATTCCTTTTATTGAGGTCCTAACCCAAATGCCTAAATATGCAAAATTCATGAGGGATTTCCTCATTCACAAAAGGAAAATTGAATCATTGCAATTAGTTAACTTAGGCGAAGAATGCTCCGCTTTAGTACTCAACAAACTTCCACAAAAGAAAATCGATCCCGGGAGCTTCACAATTCCTTGCTCGATTGGGAAGTCCCCCGTTCGTAATGCATTAGCCGATCTTGGGGCTAGCATTAACCTCATGCCCACGTCAATGTTCAAACGACTCGGCCTAGGAACAACAAGCTCTATAAAGATGAGCATACAACTCGCCTACAGGTCCGTCAAATTTCCACAAGGTGTCGCTGAAAATCTGCTGGTCAAGGTCGACAACTTCGTTTTTCCAACCGACTTTGTCATCCTAGACATGGAAGAGGACACCGATGTCCCTCTCATCCTCGGGAGGCCATTTCTAGCCACCGCCCAAGCAGTGGTGGATATGAATGACGGAACGTTAACATTGAAGTTTGGGGATGAGGAAGTGAAGTTTGAATGTGGAAAGAAAGTAGAGGAAGAAGACCCGGTCAAATACATGAAGGTCATAGACTCAAGCTTGGATGACGCTCTCCGACGGTGTAACATGGGATGCAATACATCCCACTTGGGTAATATGTGACCAGGCTTTGGGTCTAGCCAAGGACCTTTATAAACGTGGCGCACCACGGAGGCATTCCGCGAAACTATCCTTAGTTTAGATTAATTTTCTTGTTTTCTAGTTAGTTTTAATTTTCAGGAATAAAACACACTTGAGATGACAAATGATGCAAGGGAAACTTGAACCAGCACTCCATACAGGAAAACAGAACCGTCCGACAAAATTCTTCATTTACAGTAAGCTCGGCACGGGCCGTGTCCACCCAACACGGCCCCGTGCTGCACTGTCTGCAGAAAAAGACCCAGTTCAGGTAACTGGACACGGGCCGTGTTCACCCAACACGCCCCCGTGTCCAGACTTCTGTTTCTCTTGTTTTAAATTTGTTACTGGTACTTGAACACGGGGCCGTGCCCGGATAACACGGGGCCGTGTTCAGCGCCCAGTAACACAAAATTTTTGCTTTTTCACACCTTTTACACATTCAATCAACCGAAAAACTTATTTTTGGGACACATTGAGGACAATGTGTAATTTAAGTGTGGGGGGGGGGATGATAAAACCTTGAATCTTGCAAGTCCTAAATACAAGCCTTACACAAAACTCTATTGGAATCGCTAATCACCCCAAATTTTTTCAAAAAAAAAAAAAAAAAAATCATTTTTTTTCTTGTCTAGGTTTAACTCGGGAAATTCAAGTTCTCAAAAAGGTTATATTTTTACGAATTTACAACCGATAGCGTCGTGATAAAAAGAACCAACATAAGAAAATTATGAAAAGGCATGACAAGCTTAGTTAAAATTTGATTATATATACTTGATCACATAAAAACCCATTCCCACAAAAGTGAGTTTTGAGCCTTTATTGAGCATACAATTACAAATCATTAGAACTAATTGCTCATTTTTCGTTTCTTGTGTGAATAGCCGCTTGGTTCTTACGACACTAGAACTTGCCATGATGATACATTCCCGGTCCTTACCAACTTAAATCCGAGTAAGTAAATGATGGAGGCATTAGGACTAACCCTTTTTATTTTCTACACCATTATTTTTCTTTCTTTTTTTACCACCTAACCAAAATCCCCCTAGTTAGCCCCTTTGAGCCTAAACCTTTTCATTTCATAACCCAAACCAAACACCCTTTTACCCACCAAAACCTTTTTCATTTTTACCCCTTTGTTTTAGTAACAAGTTCGATTTTTCGTATGACTTCAAAAAAAAAAAAATATTTGTGTTGATGATGAAGCAAAAGAAAATAAACAAACAAGTTCATCAAAAATAACTTTGTTTGAATAAATAGCTTCATCAAAATAAAAGTTACAAAAATAAAAAGTCTTACGAAAACCGACACTTGTTACGCTTTTCGCCTTTTTCTACTAACCACTAAACACCAACCCAACCACCTACCTTTAATCCAAGCCTAACCCTTTACCCACAAAGTCCTCTTGATATTTACAAAGGTATATAAGTTAAAAAGGAGGAGGATTGATTGCTTGGCAAGCCTATGGTAGAAGTGAGTTCCATGCCGCTCTCGAGTGATCCACAAAAATACATTTTTCGGCCGAGTGTTGAGTGATCCCCGTGAGGTATGTGAACTTGTATATAAATAAAATTTTACAAAGGCATGTTATGCCCTAATAAGTAATTTCTCTTATGAAAAGTTTTAAATAAATCATGACGAATAGGATTGTAAATAAATAAAAATAAAATTAAATAAAGAATCTTGGAAATCCCGACACTCTACGACAAGCCCGAAAACCTTCTTCTCTACCCATTCCATTTGGGAGTGTAATAGCCACATATTAAAGAGTTTTGCTTGAGGACAAGCAAAGATTCAAGTGTGGGGGTATTTTATGTGTTCAAAATGTAACATATAAATTTCATCAAATGAGGCATAAAACTAACCCTTTTTAGTACTAATGTTGGAAAAAGTGTGCTTTTGTCTTCCTTTTGTATTTTCAGAATTAAATGAGCTCAAATTAACAAACGAAGCAAAAAGACATCAAAATCTAACATAAATACAAGAAAAGGGACAAGATATGACATGCCCGACCCCACGACAGCATCTTCCCAAGCAAAACAAGAGATCAGAAGCCTGAACACGCCCCGTGCTCAGCCAGCACGGGGGCGTGCCCAAGTATCAGCAGAAAAGACAAAGTGGTAGAAGCTTCTATTGCCCACCACGGGGCCGTGCTCAGCGGACACGGGGCCGTGGTCAACTACAAGATTCGCACAATCCAGGCAAATCTTCATAGTACAAAGATTCTTCTGCACACGGGGTCGTGCTCAGCGGACACGGGGGCGTGGTCAACTAATAAGACAAAGCTGCATTAAATGAAGAAAGAGAAGGATGTGGACACGGGGCCGTGCCCGAGCTTCTGTTCAGCCTATAAATAGAAGTGCTTGGCTCAAGCTCAAACCATCCCTTGGCACACCACCTCTCTCACACTTCACCCACCACCCACCACCACCATAACACCATCATCCACCACCATCATCCATTGTCCATCGTAGAGTGTGTGAGTCATCTCGAGATCCAAGATTGATCGTAAGAGTTCTTGACAATCAAGGCCATGTTTGCCTAAGTCTCTTACATCACTTGGTGAAGACAAAGTGTCTAGTGTAATACTTTTTATTTCTAATCTTTTCGCACTTTTTATTTGGTTTCGTATTAATGACTTTAATAACTAGTTGCTTATGTTGAAGGTGATCTTTCTTTATCGTTTGTCCGTGGTGTCTTGAAATTATTTTACTGTCTATATAAAATAAAAGATTTTCACCATTCATATATCCACGGTCTATATGGAGGTATGTTGGCTACCTGGTCGGGGGTTAAGGGAACGGTTTGGTAAAGGTCTTGCCATTGTTCAGCGTTTAGAGGTCCTGCAATGGACCTGGGTCAAATTTAGTAGGACCTCCTTCAATACTTAACGGTATTGGATGGCGGGGGTCCAAACTCTTTGATCCCCTCATAAGTTAACTACTATTAATACTATAACCCGGCTATTTAGGACTGTATCCCTGCTGACTCAGACTACTTAGTCGAGGGTAACGTCACCTCCAAAAGAGGGGCCTACCATAATATTGCATTAATAACTTAATTAATTATCTTCCAAGAATCCACCCTTTTAGGATTGTATCCTTGCTGACTCAAACTACTGGGGTGAGGGTAACGTCACCTTCAAAAGAGGGGCCTACTACAATAACTAAGATAATCTCTTAAAATAGTGCAAAAGTGCGGAAATAATCAAAGGTTACACTAGATACGAGTCGGAACCAAGTGATTCATCTTGTCTATCTGTTTTTTATTTTTATTTTTATTTTCAGCATTTTAGTTAGTTTTTATTTTTCTTAGTTTAAAACATTTTTTCTAAACTTTTTGATTTGATTAGACGTTGAGGATAAACCGGTACTAAAAGCTCTTGTGTCCTTGGACGACCTCGGTATCTTACCAACACTATACTACGCTCACGATGGGTGCTCTTGCCCATATGTGTGTCTAGTGTTAGTAAATATCGTGTTTTATAAATTTAAAACTTGGCTAAAAATAAGTGTTAAAGGGGCTTAAAATATACACCTAATATGTATAACACTTCACACGCATCAGTAAGTTTCTCTTCAAACCTTTGAATTATCGGTTTCCAACTTCTAACTAAGCCCATGTTAGCGCCAACCGGGAGCCCTAGATAAGTAAAAGGAAACACTCCCATTTTGCATTGAAGTATCGAGGCTTTTAATTCAACCGTTTCGATAGGTACACCCACTCCGAATAGTTGACTTTTATTGAAATTAACTTTAAGACCGGATGACAAATGAAAACATCTAAGCAATCTAGAGAGATTATGAAGATTTGAATCCGACCATTCACCTACAAACAGGACATCGTCCGCATATAGTAGGTGGGGGATGGTAGGTCCATTATCCGGCGTTTTACAACCTTTGAAGATTCCATGAGCATTTGTCGTGACCGTAGCGACGTGTAGTGCTTCCATTGCAAGAATGAATAATAATGGTGATAACGGGTCTCCTTGCATAAAGTTTGGGGAATCTTTCACGTAGTGGTCTGTTTCCCACCCTATTATCTAGCGAAAACAAGATCTTGTCCCCTCTACCCACCTTCGGAATTAGCCTATCTTGAACATTGAATGGTGGTTTTGGGTTAGCCGACCCATGTTGACAATGGACTTCCATATCCCACCAAGTGAACTTTTCAACGGAATAAACTATTGACATCTGGCCCCACCGTGAATGGCTGTGATTACTCTTGCCCAAAGCTAAGAATTCTCATTTTTGTATCGCACAAACCATTTTACCATGAGAAGAGCCTTATTATAAGAGAGTCAAGACTGCCTATCCTCAATCCCCCATCATTTTTTAGTGCTACTACTTTAAACTATGGGACCCAGCTTATTTTTTTTTTCCAAACACCCACACCACAGGAATTTGCGACGAATTCTTTCTAGTTGTTTTATAACCTGAATAGATGCATTAAAAAGTGATAAATAATAAGATGGGAGATTACCTAGCACCGCTTCAATGAGTGTCACCCTGCCACCAAAAGATAATGTTCGAGCTTTCCATAATGTAAGCTTCTCTTCAAACCTTTGAATTATCGGTTTCCAACTTCTAACGAAGCCCATGTTAGCGCTAACTGGGAGCCCTAGATAAGTAAAAGGAAACACTCCCATTTTGCATTGAAGTATCGAGGCTTTTAATTCAACCGTTTCGATAGGTACACCCACTCTGAATAGTTGACTTTTATTGAAATTAACTTTAAGACCGGATGACAAATGAAAACATCTAAGCAATCTAGAGAGGTTATGGAGATTTGAATCTGACCATTCACCTACAAACAGGACATCGTCCGCATATAGTAGGTGGGAGATGGTAGGTCCATTATCCGGCGTTTTACAACATTTGAAGATTCCATGAGCATTTGCCGTGACCGTAGCGACGTTGACCTTTGACTTCAACCGCATCGCTCTCAAGATCAATAACCTCCAACTGTCAACTTAAATCACTGACTTCATCTTTCTGACTTTTTGGTCAAAACTCATCATTCTGTTCTTTAAAATCTCTTTCGGTATTTGCTCGTCTGGTTTTAACTTGCCAAAATTAGAACCAACTTTTCTTGCATTCGCTTTGTCACACCCCTTTCTAAGGCGGAAGCACGAGGTGTGATCATGAAAGGTACTCATTGCATACGAATGGTAAACATACTATATGCTCGTAAAAATAACTTCAAATGCCGATAACATTACATAACTGAAAACATAGTTTAAGTGTTTACATCACAAGACAACATTTTATCTGAAAAGTTTACAACTTTATCCAACGATAAACATAAACAACATCCAAGAGCAAGAGTATGACCGCGCGCACATCCACTTTAGTTACCTGAAATACATGTGAGTTTTGGAAAATCGTCAACATAATGTTGGTGTGAATTCATGCAATTTTTGTATTGAACGTTTGTACACTTTGTATGAAAATATGGTATGAAATTTGTATGTATCAAGTATTTCTGTATGTATCAAGTTTGTTAATGGGTTGCAAGGCCATTAACATGTGACACGACATAGGAAGCATCCAAACCATAGGCATTTTTCTAGTTGTCGATTCACGACTGAGACACAAAAGCACTTCTCGGTATTAGTTTTCACCAAGAATGTGGCTGCCCGAAAACCCATTAGATCTAACCTTTTGTTCTGCGGTCTTAGTATGTACACGATTAATGGTGCTTCTGGTACCCTATTCGCGACACAATTTCAAGTATCATTCCTCATTTCTTGTATCCATCATATCATAACTCATGTACTTTCCCCAAGTTTAAAAGTATGTAAAAGTTTAAAAGTGGGGACATAATCTCCCTTTTCTGTAAACATTAAGTAAGATGTACTTCACCCCCGAAGTTATAAAACTGAAAACAGTTAAAAGAAAAGGGGGAGCTTGAACTCACAACTTTGTGTTTCTTGCGCCGTAAACTTCACCGGGTTTGCTTATATAGCGTCGTGACCTATACGTGTTTTATTAACGTTAGTCACTAGACTTGTATCGCACAAGTACAAGTCACCATCTTTTATGTATTTGTTCTTTGTGTGTTAAAAATAATTTATATTTTTAACTATGTATCTTACTTATATTATTTTCTCAAAATAAATATAAGTATCTTGTATTTTTCACCCGAGTTATGTATTTTGTCCAAAACTTCATTTCATGTTCATAACTTTTCCAAGTTATTTAATCTATCAAGTAATATATTTTCATAAATATATTCTCTTGTATTTGTCTAAGCATGTTGTATGTGTATTTTGTATTTTTACTCCTTGGGAGTATTTAGTGTATTTTCAAGTCTTAACACACTATTACATATAATACATACTACATACACTTAACACAAAATTTGGTGATCAATAAATATATATATTTTTCCTCAAAAATACACATACTTAATATCAGTTTTTATCTTGAAGAAATCATCATTTCTTAACTTGAAGTTTACATAAAAATTAGGGAAACCTTGGTAAATATTTTTGGGTACATTTTTAGGGAATAAGTTTCACCAAAATTTATATTTTCTAAGTGTCAAAATTTATAGAAATTTTAACAGAGTTTCCCCTAAAAATGGAAGTTTCCCATGTTTTCAAAACATGTGTTTATTTTCTTTTTAAAATCATCACAACAATCAACAATCAATCCTTAAACAACTTACACTTCCCAAGTGCAAAAATTATACAATGTATATGACAACATGAACATGAACTTTCACAAAAACTCGTAGTAACTTGGTAATATGTTTAGTAGACTTAGTTACCCCTTAAAGTGTGTTTATTTCTTAATAAACTCCCTTCTTGAAAATTTTAGATGTTTACAACTTGTAAACATATTCTACAAAAAATTATTCTTTTGAACTCTTCTTGTAAACAAAGTGTTCTTACACTTATTTTATCACCAAAAACAATGTACATTTATGTAAGAATCAAGTTCTACTAAAAATCATATTTTGAACTTGGTTTTCTTGGAAAATCATTCATGAATCTTAGGTTCATAAAATTACTAGCTCATTTTATTTACTATTTTTCAAGAAATATTTTTATTTTCAAGTTCATGTTTACAAGTGAGGATGATCTTCTTGGGTTAACACATAATCATCCTCTAACTTGCTAAATCATGTGTTTAATCACAATCTAGCAAGCTACTCATGATGATCAACATCATAATTTCATGTAAATAACAATCTAGTGTCATGCATGTATTTAACAACCTCATTTCATCCATAAATCATCATATGTAAGTTCATGCTTATGATTCTTGTTTATGTTCTTTTAGTGTTCTTGTGATTCTCAATAATATCCATCTTTTTAACCAACAAAATAAGAAATAAAAACTAGTAACAAGAAGCTTACAACTAGCTCAAAAGCTAGGGAATATCACTTGAAGAAAAGATGATGAAAATGGTGTGTGAAAGCAATGGATAAAGGTTCTTCAAGTTCTTCAAGCACCAAGCTCCACAAGACACCTTTGCTCGTAGGAAGAGAATGCGAAAGTTGAATCAGCAAAGATTTTTAGCAGCTGCTAAGCGAAAAACAGATGCCCAGATACAGGATATGCTTAATAGAAGCCTAGCTAATTTCCATATCCTAGCCACAACTGCTGCTGACCCAAGTCTGGAACAACTAGTAGCCCCACAACCACAAAACCCAGAACAACCCATGGAGATAGAAAACCCTGAAAACCAGGTGGAGATGCATGACTTTAACCCAGAAGAAATCCATAGGATACCTGCACCAAAATCCCTTGACTCAAATTACGACCCCTGGTGGGACGATAATAGGGACTTTGTGCAACGTTACCCTATCCATGAAGACACACCCATACAGAACATAGAAGCCTGTCCAGGTATGGACCCTTTAGATCCCTATTACCATGATGAATATATTAGGGAGATTTTAGAAGATCCTAACCGATTTCAGGCACTTTCACCCCCATATCAGGAACCCGCACCCCAGATTCCAAACCCAGTCCTAGAACCTACACCCCCAATGAGTGCAGAAAACGTCCAAGAACCTAGGACTTTTGGGGAGGAAATTTTAGAGAGCAGTGAGAGAATGCGTCAGGTGGGAGAGCATCTCGTATGGAAATACGATGAGCGCAATATGGATTTTTGGATAAATCCATATCCATAATGTGATGGCAGGAGATGGTAGTAGTAACAATAAAATATAATAAAATAAAATATGTGTGTACGAATGCATATTACTATTAGTGTGATTCTATTTTTATTAGTATTGTAATTTTTATTTCAGTACTAGTGTGTAATAGACGCATAGTATATGAAAAGAGTATAATCGCAATGATTGATGCTTTTGGCAAAAATGCGTGTCTTGTGATTAACTAGATTACCTATTATTTGTGATATTAATATGGGGTAAATGTTTAAAATTCAGATGGCCGATGACGGAAATCAAGGAAATCTGAATAATGATAACTAGAGTAACATTAACGTGGTTAATGAGAATCCGAGCATCAATAACAATCAAGTGGATAATAGTGATATCCAACACATAGTGGCACAAGGAATTATAGATGCAATGCCATTTATTCTTCAAACGGTTCAAGAAGCGAATAATAAAAGTAAACATAGTAGTAAGCGACCAGTTGAACCAGAACACAGCGTGAACAATGGACCTATACTTCAAATGCCCATTCCCAAAAGAAGAAGAACCATGCCTTACGGTTGTTCTTATAAGGAATTCTGGTCTTGTAAACCAATGGAATTCTCGGGCAACGAAGGGGCCATTGCAACCCTACGCTGGATAGAAAAGACTGAAGCAGTCTTAAGGATAAGTAAGTGTGCTGAAGAAGATAAAATATTGTTTGCTTCTAATCTGTTTAAGAATGCAGCACTAGAATGGTGGAACACTATCCTTCAATCAAGAGGAAGTGATAGAACCTATAATATGGAATGGGAAGAATTTAAGAACAAGGTAGAGAGGAAATTCTGCCCACCTAATGAAAAAGAACAGATAGCAAACAAATTCCTAAACTTTAGGATGACTGGTGTGGATAGCAAGGGGTACACTAAGTTATTCTTCGAATATGCTAGGATAGCGCCAACTCTTGCCTCACCAGAACCAGTGTTAATCTCCCATTATATTTGGGGATTAATTGGGGAGATAAGACACGTAGTCAAGGTAGCTAGACCTCAAACCATAGAAGAAGCTGTAGAACTAGCCAATACCTTGACTGATGAGTTAGTCCGTACCCGAGAAGAGGATCAAAGGAGGAATCTAACCCAAAAGCTCACGCAAGAATTTC
Organism: Helianthus tuberosus; assembly: GCA_030545235.1. Lineage (NCBI taxonomy): Eukaryota > Viridiplantae > Streptophyta > Magnoliopsida > Asterales > Asteraceae > Helianthus > Helianthus tuberosus. Next base: position 160,413,962 of record CM060444.1, read on the forward strand.
GTTCTGGAAATTACAATTGTAGGAATATGGGTTCTACCTCTACACCATACTGCAAGGTCTACAAGAAAAAGCATTCGGGAAAATGCTCCACTCTCTGTAATTATTGCAAGATGCCAGGACATAAGGAAGAAAATTGCAGGAAGAAATCCAGTAATGGATTATGCTACAACTGTGGATAAAAAGGTCATATCAGGCCAAACTGTCCAAAACTAACCCCAGCTGCAAACAACAAGAATACTAAAAATGCTAGAGCATTTGTTCTGACTGCAGAAGAAGCCAAGATGATCCCAGGCGTTATAGCTGGTACGTTTTTAGTTAATGATGTTTTTGCTAAAGTATTATTTGACTCTGGTGCAAACCAAAGTTTTATTAATACATCATTTTGCAAATTTCTAAATCAATGATTAACTAAACTACCACAAGAATGCTTAGTAGAGACAACTAATGGAGAAATTATTAGGATTTTTGAAATCTTGCAGGAAGCAAGAATAGAAATTTTAAATTAGAAATTTATAGCAAACCTATATCCCATGAATCTGGTAGGATTTGATGTTGTTTTAGGAATGGATTGGTTAATAGCCAATAAGGCCAATATTTTATGTGATCAAAAGTCAATACAAGTATATTCACCAAAAGGTAAAACGATTACAATTAAAGGAGATAAGCCTTCTAGATCCACTAAGTTCATCTCTGTGATGAAAACTGCAAGGTATATAAGAAAAGGTTCTATAGTGTATATGATTTCCATAATCACTAACACTAAAGGAAAGGAACTAAAAGACATTCCAGTAGTGTCTCAGTTTTCAGATGTCTTTCCAGAAGAATTACCAGGACTACTTCCAGACAGAAAAGTTGAATTCAGAATTCACCTGCTACCAGGAATAGCACCAATTGCCAAAGCACCTTATCGTTTGGCACCTGCAGAAATGCAAGAATTGAAGAAACAATTAGATGAATTGTTAGAGAAGGGATTTATACAATCAAGTTCGTCGCCATGGGGAGCGCCGATACTGTTTGTTAAAAAGAAGGACGGATCAATGCGTATGTGCATTGACTACCGTGAACTGAACAAAGTCACGATTAAGAATCGGTACCCATTACCGAGAATCAATGATTTGTTTGATCAACTGCAAGGAGCTCGATTTTTCTCAAAAATCGATTTAAGGTCAGGATATCATCAATTAAAGGTACAGGAAGAGGACATTCCTAAGACCTCTTTTAGAACAAGGTATGGCCATTATGAATTTACTGTCATGCCATTTGGTTTAACCAATGCCCCAGCTGCATTTATGGACATGATGAACCGAATATGTAAGCCATATTTAGATAAATTCATAATTGTATTTATAGATGATATTCTAATTTACTCTAGGAGTAAAGAGGATCATGCAAAGCATTTGCATGCACTTTTAAGTTTATTAAGAAAGGAAAAGCTTTACACTAAATTTTCAAAGTGCGAGTTTTGGTTAGAACAGGTACAATTTCTTGGACACCTAGTTAATCATGAAGGAATTCATGTGGATCCCACTAAGATCGAAGCAATTACTAAATGGAAAACCCCTAAGTCACCAATTGAGGTTAGAAGTTTCTTAGGATTGGCCGGTTATTATAGAAGATTTATTCAAGATTTTTCTAGAATAGTCATTCCCTTAACTAAGCTAACCTGTAAATCTGTTAAGTTTGAATGGGGAGTAAAACAAGAAGAAGCTTTTAGAATTCTTAAGCATAAATTAACTCATACACCCATACTAGCATTACGAGAAGGAGCTGAAAACTTAGTAGTCTATTGCGATGCTTCTAAATTAGGTTATGGATGTGTATTAATGCAACGCCAAAAGGTTATAGCTTACGCATCTAGACAACTTAAGAATCATGAAGAGAATTATTCAACCCATGATTTAGAATTAGGAGCTATAATCTTCGCTCTTAAGATTTGGAGACATTACCTTTATGGTAGTAAGTTTACCATATTTACTGATCACAAAAGTTTAAGGTATGCTGAAAGAATTAAAACAAGGAACAGATGGAATTTGGAGATTCCATGAAAAGAGAATGTGGATACCTAAACTAGGAAACCTACGTCATCATATACTAGAAGAGGCCCATAAGTCTAAATATACGATGCATCCAGGAAGTGATAAAATGTACCAGGATTTAAGGAAAAATTTCTGGTGGATAGGAATGAAGAAAGACACAGCAGCCAATATTTATAAATGTTTAACCTGTTCACAAGTTAAAGCTGAACACCAGAAACCCTCAGGTTTGTTACAGCAATTAGAAATGCCGGTGTGGAAATGGGAATTGATAACAATGGATTTTGTTACTAAATTACCCAAAACAAGGAAAGGAAATGATACAATCTGGGTGATTGTAGATAGGCTAACCAAGTCAGCTCATTTCCTACCAATGAAGGAAACTTTTAGTATGAAACAATTAGCTAAATTATATGTAAATGAAATTGTTTCTTTACATGGCATTCCTTTATCAATTGTTTCTGATAGGGATAGTCGATTTACCTCTCATTTTTGGTCAAGTTTCCAAAAGGCAATGGGAACTAAATTAAGGCTAAGTACAGCTTATCACCCTCAAACAGATGAACAAAGTGAAAGGACAATTCAGACAACGGAGGACATGCTTAGAGCTTGTGTAATTGATTTTGGAGGTAATTGGGACGATCACCTACCTTTAATAGAATTTTCTTATAATAATAGTTATCACACAAGTATCAATGCTGCACCATTCAAAGCACTTTATGGACGAAAGTGCCGAACCCCAGTCTGTTGGGCAGAAATTGGGGAAAAGCAACTATCTGGACCTGAGATTGTACAAGAAACAACCGACAAGATTATTCAAGTCAAGGAACGACTGAAAACAGCATGTGATCGACAAAAGAGCTATGCTGATAACCGACGCAAGCCATTGGAATTTCAAGTAGGAGATAAAGTATTGTTAAAAGTCTCTCCTTGGAAAGGAATAGTAAGATTCATCAAAAGAGAAAAGCTAATTCCCAGGTATGTTGGACCTTTTGAGATTATTTAAAGAATAGGACCTGTAGCCTATCAGCTACAACTGCCAGGGAAATGGCAGGAATACATGATGTGTTTCATGTATCTAATCTCAAAAAGTGTTTAGCTGATGAATCACTGATAGTACCTCTTAAGGATATAGAGGTAAATGAACAACTCAAGTTTATAGAAAGGCCTCTACAAATTGAAGACAGGAAAGTCAAGAATCTCAAACATAAGAGACTAGTTTTAGTCAAAGTGAAATGGGACACCAAAAGAGGACTCGAATACACATGGGAGCTTGAATCAGAAATGCAAAAGAAATATCCGCAATTGTTTCAATAGATCTCGAGGACGAGCTCTAAAATAAGGTGGGGAGGATGTAACAACCCTCGGTAAAATCGACACTCTCATAATATTTCTGACACCCTATTATATCTTAAAATACCCTTATATGTCTTTCAATACACCCTGTATGTGAAAACCGAGCCCGAAATACGTTATAGTATTAAAAGAAATTAAAAACAATAATTATTAAGATGAGGCGGGCCGCGTAGGACCTCACCTCAACCTTACGCGGGCGGTATGAAGGTATATACCGGATTCCTTTGAGTTTCTTTGGTTCAAATGGGCCGCGTAAGACCCCGTTTAAGTTAACGCGAGCCGCGAGAGATCAACAACGCGGAGACACCCTGAGCTGACACGTGTCGACATCGTGGAGGGTCTAGATCATGACCGGGACAAGCTATATAGTTGACCAGGGTTGACGCGGGCGCGTAACCCTTGTCTGTTCTTTACGCGGGCCGCGTAGAGACCAAATATCAGCACTATATAAAGGAGGCCTCGGGTTTCAATTCAGTTCGTTCATTTCTCAAATCTCAAATCACAATTTTGTAGTAGGCATATTATGCTCGGGTATTATACCCCTAATTAGCGAGGTTTTGCTCCGTTGTAAGTATTATAACCCCAGTTTCGTAATAGTTACGCTGCCCGATTGATTTAGGGTTCCGTAATAACTGTCATGGTTCTGCCCGACGTAGTTGTTGGAATGCCGTCTCAGGGAGGGTATCATTAATATTTTCAAAGGGTTATAATACTAACCAATGTACATTTGTATAAATTATAGATTATATCCAGGAAAACCTTACAAGAAGTCTAAGATAGCAAAGTGAGTTTATCGTCTTTTTGTTAACATTTTTGGTAATGTTTTACCAAACCTTAAATGTTTACTATGAAATTTAGCAGTGATTGAGTCTTTGTAGTTCTTCAATTACTGCCGGTATGTTGGGGTTTTGTATACAAAATGTACTACACTGTGAGTAGTAAGTCGGGATGACAATACGTTACCATTGGACAATGAGTTAGCCAATGGGTAATATGACCCACAAGTCAGGGTTGACAGTACTAAAAGGAGTAATTGTGTAGACATAAACAATGTGATCGCTCTCAATACTGTTCAGTGTGACTTTTATTTAAACTTGATTAAACTGGGATTCACTCACCAGTATTTCCGATTGACAAATGTTTTTAAAACACGTTTCAGGTAACCCAATGTGACAGCCAATTAGTAAAAAGCCAGCTGGAGAGCACTGAAGGCTTGGGAAAATGTGGCTATAAAAGTTACCAAATAAACGATGTTTTAAAATTCAATAAAATAGGGTTTATCCCTATAAATGTATTGTAATAAGAAACTTGGGTTTTACCCATGTGATTATTAATATTAAATGAGGTGGTTTTACTCTGATAAACATTTCCTAACTACGGTCCTTATGTAAATTCCGCTGCAAGATTAAATAACTGATACCACCAAAACTCCGAGATCGCGTCCGCCCGTTCCCGGGAATCAGGGATCGGGGGTTGCGACAAATATGGTGGTGGTGGCGGCACTTCTTGGCCGAGAGGGAGAGAGAGAGTATGGGGGAGGTAGAGTGGTGAAGTAGGTTGAAGTGATCTTATGAAGATACATGCCATACTTATAGAGATCTTTCCAATATCTTAGAGAATCCAAGAAAGATCATAATATATTTTGTGAATCAAAGGAAATATTGGCAAGATCTTGGCAAATATTTGGTGGGGTCACCCCCTTCATGACCGTAAACAATAATGGGGGGGGGGGGATAACGTGTAATTTCAAACTTTAATTTTATAAACAAGTTAGCTTTCAAGTGTAAATTTTAGGGACTTGATGTGTTATTATGTTATAAGAGGTGTTATGGTGCTCGGGGACCATAACTAGTTCAGAAACATTAAAACAATGCTTCTAGTAATATTTTTATGTTCCGGGTAATGTCCGGTTGTTTGGTTAAATACCGGTTCGTTAAAGTTCTAAATTGCACCGTTTAATGTCCCTTATGTATCCTTTTGTAACCCTTTTAATTCCCAACACTTAGGAGGGTATTCTGGATAATAAAACATAAATTCTACATAATATTTACATGTTAAAAAGCTGATTATAGCTGATTTATAGCTGAATTATCAGATTTCTGCATTTAAAGTGCGTTTCGGGTGCTTTTTAGTGCATATTTTAGCTTCCGGAAAGTCTATATGTTAACCTTTGTATATACTCTTGGGTTTTAATGTATTTTTGACGTTGGACCTACACCTAGGCTCCAATTCTATTGTCTGACTGCTTTCTGCAGAATTATTGACACAGTGTGTCTTACCTGTGAGTTTACTAGTATTTCTGATGCAACGCTATCAATAATGCATAAAGCAATTTCTTGTAGTATAAAATGTGCATGAATTCACAAGTATAGCATGTAATTTAGATAATGTTGACATTTAAGCGCATAACTGCATATATTTAATATTAATTAAATTATACGGAAATTACATGTTTTGTGCCAGTTGTCACAGTCTCCCCCCGTTAAAAGAATTTCGTCCCGAAATTCAGGTTGAACTATTTCTCGCAGGAGTTTTCTTGAACAGGTGTGGGTATTTTTCTTTAAACTGGTCTTCACGTTCCCACGTGTATTCGGGTCCGTGCTTAGAGTCCCAACGTACCTTGACAAGTTTGACAGTGCTCCTCCTGGTCTTGTTGACTTTTCAGTCTGTAACCTCAACGGGTTTTTCTGTAAATCGGAGAGTGTCGTCAATATGCACTTCATCCACAAGGATGATCACTGTCTCTTGGGTTGGACTTTTCTTGAGGTTGGATACATGAAACGTATCATGTACTCCATTTAGTTCTTCCGGTAATTCCAACTTATAAGCCACGGTACCAATTCTTTCTAAGATCTTGAATGGTCCGATGTATCGTGGATTCAGCTTTCCACGTTTTCCGAATCTTACTACGCCCTTCCAAGGTCAGACCTTCAACAAAACTTTGTCTCCCACCTCGAATTCTAATGGTTTTCGTCTTCGATCAGTGTAGCTCTTTTGTCGATCTCGAGCCGCCTTAATGCGTTCTCGGATCTGCATAATCTTGTCGGTTGTCTCTTGCACAAGTTCCGGACCAACCATACGTTTGTCTCCAGCATCTGCCCAAGATAATGGCGAGCGGCATTTGCGGCCATACAGAGCTTCAAACGGTGCGGCTTTTATGCTTGTATGATAACTGTTATTGTAGGAAAACTCAACTAAAGGTAGATGAGTATCCCAGCTGCCGCCTAGGTCCATAACACATGCGCGAAGCATATCCTCCAGCGTTTGTATGGTCCGTTCGCTCTGACCGTCTGTTTGCGGATGGAAGGCCGTACTTAGATCTAGTTGAGATCCAAAGGCTTCCTGAAAGGATTGCCAGATCCTCGAGACAAAATGTCCATCTCTGTCTGAAATAATTGAGATAGGCACTCCATGACGTGCCACGATTTATTTTAAGTACAACTCAACAAGCTTTCCAGTGCTATCCTTCTCTCGGATCGGTAGGAAATGCGCAGATTTCGTCAATCGATCAACTATCACCCATATCATATCGTGCCCCCTAGGGGTCCTGGGTAATTTCGTTATGAAGTCCATCGAGATTTGCTCCCACTTCCACATGGGTATCTCTGGTTGTTGCAGTAGGCCAGACGGTTTCTGATATTCAGCCTTAACCTTAGCACAGGTTAGGCACTTTCCAACATAGATAGCAACATCGCTTTTGAGTCTCGGCCACCAATAGTAGTCCTTCAAGTCTTGATACATTTTGTCCGATCCTGGATGGATCGAGTATCTTGACTTGTGAGCTTCATTAAGAATGATTTCTCGAATACCGCCATAGAGCGGAACCCAAATACGCCCCTTAAAGTACAAGGTTCCCTCTTTGCTTGGCACCAATTTCTTCAGCATACCTCGGAGGTATTCAGCTCTACGATTCTCCATCTTAAGGGCTTCTTGTTGAGCGTCCCGAATGCGTGCAGTGAGGTTCGTTTGAATAGTCATCTCTAATGCTCGAACCCTTAGGGTCTTAACCCTTTCTTTCCGACTTAACGCATCTGCTACAACGTTTGCCTTTCCAGGATGGTACTTAATCTCACAGTCATAATCGTTCAGCAACTCGACCCAACGTCGTTGACGCATATTTAATTCCTTCTGATCAAATATGTGTTGTAGGCTTTTGTGATCTGTGAAGATTGTACATCGAGTACCATATAAATAATGTCGCCAGATCTTCAAGGCGAATACCACCGCGCCTAGTTCCAAGTCGTGCGTGGTATAATTTCTTTCATGTACCTTCAATTGTCTTGAAGCATACGCGATGACTTTTTGACGTTGCATGAGCACGCAACCTAAACCTTGACGCGAAGCGTCGCAGTATACCACGAAGTCTTCAGTGCCTTCGGGTAAGGATAGTATCAGTGCATCGCATAGCTTATTTTTGAGCCGTTGGAAGGCTTCTTCCTGCTTATCACCCCAGTCGTACTTCTTGTCTTTTTGCGTAAGGGTCATCAGCGGTTGAGCTATTTTGGAGAAATTCTCGATAAACCGTCGGTAATAGCCCGCTAAGCCCAAAAATTGTCGAACTTCAGTTGGGGTTTTGGGAGCTTCCCAATTCTTTATGGCTTCTATCTTGGATGGGTCTACATGATTGCCCTTTTCGTTCACAACGTGACCAAGAAACTGTACTTCGCGAATCCAGAATTCGCACTTTGAAAAATTTGCATAAAGTTTCTCTTTCTTCAGTAGTTCCAAAATGGTCCTGAGGTGTTGCTCGTGTTCTTCTCTCGTTCGTGAGTAAATCAGGATATCATCGATAAATACAATCACGAATTTATCGAGATATGGTTTGCATACGCGGTTCATCAGATCCATAAATACCGCTGGCGCGTTCGTCAGTCCGAATGGCATCACAAGGAATTCGTAATGCCCATAATGTGTTCGGAATGCAGTCTTTGATTCGCAGAGGCGTGTCTCGTTTTTCTCGATGTACGATGAGAGTTTCATCATTCGCCAGCGGGATGCGAATGATTTTCTCGTGACAAACAACTTCAGCCTTGTTCTTGGACAACCAGTCCATTCCAACCACTATATCGAAGCTACCCAATTGAATAGGTAAGAGGTCGATGCTAAATCTTCACTCACCAAGTTCTAATGTGCAACCTCTAACAAATTCACTTGTTTCAACACGTTTACCATTGGCTAGTTCTATGGAATAAGGAATATCTAATCTACTCGATTCTATTCCAAGCATACGTTTAAATTCCACAGACATGAAGCTATAATCGGCACCAGTGTCAAATAATATGGATGCAAAGTGATTATTAACGAGAAACGTACCGGTGACCACATTAGGGTCCTCGCATGCGTTCTTTGCTCCAATCACAAATGCTCGAGCCTGAGCATTGTTCCCCCTTGGGCAGTCTTTTATGAAATGATCCTTGCTTCCACAACCAAAGCATCCTTGGTTCTGCCCAGCTCCATTACCATTCCGGTTACCATTGCCATTTCCACCATTGTTCCTATTACCAGCACCGTTGCGGTTTCCATTCCCATTCCTTCCTTTTCCCCAACAATCCTCAGTATGGTGACCCAGTATACCACACTTGTCGCATTTTGGAACGTGACAAACTACTTCATGATGACGCTTGCACTGGTTGCAAGTGGGCAAAGTGCCCAAGTACCTTTTGGCAGGAGCGTCATTCATGGTTGCAAGAGTTTTCGCCTCCTGAGGCGGGTTGGAGTCTCGCTTCTTGTTGTTGGAACCCTTGTTGTTACGAGTCGCTTAATTCAGGTACACATGCTTGCTTTTCTTGTCACCAGACGACTCAGCATGCGTCTCGATCTTTTCGGTTGGGTTTAAAGACAACTTCTTCATACAGACAACATCTTCAGTAAGGCTGACCGCTAGAGTTACAGCCTCAGTGATCGTTTGAGGTTTGGCAGAAGTTACCATGCTGCGAAATTCTGAGTCCAATCCCCAAATGTAGCGTTCAACGCGTTTAAATTCGGGAGTCACCATGTAAGGGATCACTCTCAACAAATCGTGGAACCTTCGGGTATAACGAGTAATGTCAGCACCTTCCATGGTCAAGTGCCAGAACTCAGTCTCCAACCTTTGGAGTTCAGCATGTGAGCAATACTTTTCCCTCATACGTTCTTTTAGCGCATCCCACGTCATGCCATACGCAGCATCATCACCCAGAGTCTGGACTTGCAAATTCCACCAAGTCAAAGCTTCATCAACGAACAACCCAGTAGCAAAAGTAACTTGCTGATCCGTGGTACACTTGCTCATACGGATAGTGGCGTTAGTCTTCTCCGTCCAGCGTACAAATGCCACTGCACCTCCAGTGCCGTCGTAGTTCAGCGGCTTGCAGTCAAGAAACTGCTTGAAAGTCCAGCCTTGAGCTGTGCTTCCCCCAGATGTGTCTCCCTGCCCATTACGTCTAGCATTGCTGGGTCCTCCACTTTGTTCAGTGCGGTTCGCCTCGTATTGGGCGATAGCTGCGAAGATCCTTTCCTCCAGTAGAGCGTTCAGTTCTTCAGCGGTCCTCGGCAGAGGAGGAGGAGGAAGTTGGTCGGAACCTTGATTGGTCACAGCTCTCCTAGGTGCCATGTTCTGTCGGAACATAACACAATAGGGTTAGACATTTGTTTGATATCGTCATACGAGACAGTAGTAGTATATATACACAAACATATACCCACATAAGTGACATCAAACAATCCGCCAAGCGTATAAATCAATTCATACAACAAAAAGCATGCATAATTAGATAAATACTGATGCGTCATAAGATATTCACTGATGTCTTTACACATACCAGGACAACTTGTTACATTATTGTTTGCAAAATAAACAAAATGCATAAGGGTTACATCACCCCATAGTGCAAGTTAATATATGTAAAGGACAAAATATCTTACTTCACATTGGCGGTTCTTGTCTTTATACCCTAAATTATTACTCCAAAAGAATATTTAATAGGCTGGGGGAAGGGTGAGGGTATTCATGTTCGGCCTTTTCATGTATTTAAAGGATTCTCTTATGATACGTGACAAGACTTGATGTGGTTTCTGTGCACTGAATCCCATAATTATGTATGCATCCATAATTACGTAAGTCCTTGCACAGTTCGTTTCATCCTCGTATCACTTCCTTCAGATAGGCCATTGCTTTCAGGTAAAGTCACGAGTACCTGAGATATTCTATTTCTAGCATATGTATATATCAATTATCACATATAGTTGCAATTAATTCTAGTCAAAGACAAGTGCTACTCCAGTGCACCCTAAGTCTCATAGTGTCTTTTCTTGACTCTTTGTAAACAATTTCAGGTAGTGGATGTCGCGGAAAGTTTTATGCAATGAAAACTCTTTGAAAAATTGTTTTCGTGAAAGGATCCTAGAGATTGTAGACTAGACTCGAGAAGGAATCCTGGTTCACTACAATCGCAGCTCTGATACCAATCTGTCACACCCCTTTCTAAGGCGGAAGCACGAGGTGTGATCATGAAAGGTTCTCATTGCATACGAATGGTAAACATACTATATGCTCGTAAAAATAACTTCAAATGCCGATAACATTACATAACTGAAAACATAGTTTAAGTGTTTACATCACAAGACAACATTTTGTCTGAAAAGTTTACAACTTTATCCAACGATAAACATAAACAACATCCAAGAGCAAGTGTATGACCGCGTGCACATCCACTTTAGTTTCCTGAAATACATGTGAGTTTTGGAAAATCGTCAACATAATGTTGGTGTGAATTCATGCAATTTTTGTATTGAACGTTTGTATACTTTGTATGAAAACATGGTATGAAATTTGTATGTATCAAGTATTTCTGTATGTATCAAGTTTGTTAATGGGTTGCAAGGCCATTAACATGTGACACGACATAGGAAGCATCCAAATCATAGGCATTTTTCTAGTTGTCGATTCACGACTGAGACACAAAAGCACTTCTCGGTACTAGTTTTCACCAAGAGTGTGGCTGCCTGAAAACCCATTAGATCTAACCTTTTGTTCTACGGTCTTAGTATGTACACGATTAATGGTGCTTCTGGTACCCTATTCGCGACACAATTTCAAGTATCATTCCTCATTTCTTGTATCCATCATACCATAACTCATGTACTTTCCCCAAGTTTAAAAGTATGTAAAAGTTTAAAAGTGGGGACATAATCTCACTTTTCTGTAAACATTTAGTAACATGTACTTCACCCCCGAAGTTATAAAACTGAAAACGGTTAAAAGAAAAGGGGGAGCTTGAACTCACAACTTTGCGTTTCTTGCGCCGTAAACTTCACCAGGTTTGCTTATATAGCGTCGTGACCTATACGTGTTTTATTAACGTTAGTCACTAGACTTGTATCGCACAAGTACAATTCACCATCTTTTATGTATTTGTTCTTTGTGTGTTAAAAATAATTTATATTTTTAACTATGTATCTTACTTATATTATTTTCTCAAAATAAATATAGGTATCTTGTATTTTTCACCCGAGTTACGTATTTTGTCCAAAACTTCATTTCATGTTCATAACTTGTCCAAGTTATTTAATCTATCAAGTAATATATTTTCATAAATATATTCTCTTGTATTTGTCTAAGCATGTTGTATGTGTATTTTGTATTTTTACTCCTTAGGAGTATTTAGTGTATTTTCAAGTCTTAACACACTATTACATATAATACATACTACATACACTTAGCACAAAATTTGGTGATCAATAAATATATATATTTTTCCTCAAAAATAGCCATACTTAATATCAATTTTTATCTTGAAGAAATCATCTTTTCTTAACTTCAAGTTTACATAAAAATTAGGGAAACCTTGGTAAATATTTTTGGGTACATTTTTAGGGAATAAGTTTCACCAAAATTTATATTTTCTAAGTGTCAAAATTTATAGAAATTTTGACAGAGTTTCCCCTAAAAATGGAGGTTTCCCATGTTTTCAAAACATGTGTTTATTTTCTTTTTAAAATCATCACAACAATCAACAATCAATCCTTAAACAACTTACACTTCCCAAGTGCAAAAATTATACAATGTATATGACAACATGAACATGAACTTTCACAAAAACTCGTAGTAGTAACATGGTAATATGTTTAGTAGACTTAGTTACCCCTTAAAGTGTGTTTATTTCTTAATAAACTTCCTTCTTGAAAATTTTAGATGTTTACAGCTTGTAAATATATTCTACAAAAATTATTCTTTTGAACTCTTCTTGTAAACAAAGTGTTCTTACACTTATTTTATCACCAAAAACAATGTACATTTATGTAAGAATCAAGTTCTACTAAAAATCATATTTTGAACTTGGTTTTCTTGGAAAATCATTCATGAATCTTAGGTTCATAAAATTACTAGCTCATTTTATTTACTATTTTTCAAGAAATAATTTTATTTTCAAGTTCATGTTTATAAGTGAGGATGATCTTCTTGGGTTAACACATAATCATCCTCTAACTTGCTAAATCATGTGTTTAATCACAATCTAGCAAGCTCCTCATGATGATCAACATCATAATTTCAAGTAAATAACAATCTAGTGTCATGCATGTATTTAACAACCTCATTTCATCCATAAATCATGATATGTAAGTTCATGCTTATGATTCTTGTTTATGTTCTTTTAGTGTTCTTGTGATTCTCAACAATATCCATCTTTTTAACCAACAAAATAAGAAATAAAAACTAGTAACAAGAAGCTTACAACTAGCTCAAAAGCTAGGGAAGATCACTTGAAGAAAAGATGATGAAAATGGCATGTGAAAGCAATGGATGAAGGTTCTTCAAGTTCTTCAAGCACCAAGCTCCACAAGACACCTTCTAACACTTGAAATGAGCTTGAAATTGGATGAATGGTGGTTGAATATGGTGGTGGTGGTGGCGGCACTTCTAGGCCGAGAGGGGGAGAGAGAGTATGGGGGAGGTGGAGTGGTGAAGTAGGTTGAAGTGATATTATGAAGATACATGCCATACTTATAGAGATCTTTCCAATATATTAGAGAATCCAAGAAAGATCATAATATATTTTGTGAATCAAAGGAAATATTGGCAAGATCTTGGCAAATATTTGGTGGGGTCACCCCCTTCATGACCGTAAACAATAATGGGGGGGGGGGGGGCATAACGTGTAATTTCAAACTTTAATTTTATAAACAAGTTAGCTTTCAAGTGTAAATTTTAGGGACTTGATGTGTTATTATGTTATAAGAGGTGTTATGGTGCTCGGGGACCATAACTAGTTCAGAAACATTAAAACAATGCTTCTAGTAATATTTTTATGTTCCGGGTAATGTCGGGTTGTTCGGTTAAATACCGGTTCGTTAAAGTTCTAAATTGCACCGTTTAATGTCCCTTATGTATCCTTTTGTAACCCTTTTAATTTCCAACACTTAGGAGTGTATTCTGGATAATAAAACATAAATTCTGCATAATATTTACATGTTAAAAAGCTGATTATAGCTGATTTATAGCTGAATTATGCAGATTTCTGCATTTAAAGTGCGTTTCGGGTGATTTTTAGTGCATATTTTAGCTTCCGGAAAGTCTATTTGTTAACCCTTGTATATACTCTTGGGTTTTAATGTATTTTTGACGTTGGACCTACACCTAGGCTCCAATTCTATTGTCTGACTGCTTTCTGCAGAACTGTTGACACAGTGTGTCTTACCGGTGAGTTTACTACTAGTATTTATGACGCAACACTATCAATAATGCATAAAGCAATTTCTTGTAGTATAAAACGTGCATGAATTCACAAGTATAGCATGTAATTTAGATAATGTTGACATTTAAGCACATAACTGCATATATTTAATATTAATTAAATTATACGGAAATTACCGGTTTTGTGCCACTTGTCACACGCTTTTCTACTAAGATGCTTTCCAGACATTAAGCAATTCCCGGTGGAGACACAAGGAGAAAGATTAGACTGATCTTTAGAAATCGAATCAAAGAATCCGATCGTTGATGATGGCGTACAAAGACCTAGAGATGAAGAAGATGAATTAGGGATTAGGGTTTGGTGTGTGGAGAAGATAATTTGGGGAAGATGAACTTATGATCGGGTAAAGGGATTTAATTTAATTAATAATATGTTATAATAAATTCAGATGAACCATTTTACCCCTAAAGAAAAAGACAAAATAACTAGATTTTATTAGCCAAATAACAGATGATTTGATTTTTGGACCAAAATGACAATAAAAGTGAAACCACAGGAACCCAGATTTAAAAGGTTTGAGTTTTGACTAAAATGACAAAAGTAACCAAACCTCAGGGACCAAAATGACAGTTTACTCTTTATTTTAATGTTTGTATAATCAACTTTGCTTTTAAAAAGGCAAAAATAGTAACAATAATGACGAGTCTAGTCAGTGACAGACCCAGTGGCGGACCCAGGAATATTTTCCTGGGAGTGCGGTAAAATTTTAAGATTTTAGGCCCCTAACTATATAAAAAATTCGGTTCATAGCGGGTCAGGTCATGTAAAACCAGTAAACATAAACAAACAAAGTTTTGCGAGCCAGATCAAATCGGGTCAGGTTGGGTCAATTTCAGTTTTCAAACAATCAAACCCTATTTTCTAACTTTCTGTCACTTAACAAACAAAGTTTCAAGTAAAACACTGAACAACATAAAAAACTTTCATAAGTAAGTAAATTAACAACCAAAGTTCAAATGATACCTATTTCTATTTCTCCTAATCATTAAATAAAAAGCAAAAAAAAAAAAAAAAACTTATATAAGACATAACTTGGTCTTTAACTAGAAGAATCCGACGAAAAAAAAGTGGTCCAACCCTTTTCCTCTTGAGAAATCGCGCCATAAGTTCTCTACGCATGGTTCTTATCACATATAAATTTGCTCCGTAAGTTCATAAAACAACACTGAACACTTAAACAAAATAAACAATCATGTTTAACGAATACCATAGTCCATAATTTTCAATTTTAACTTTTAAAATTCAAGCCCTAATTTTAAATGTTGATTAGTAATCATTTAAACAAACAAAGCTTAAAATAAACAACAAAATCATTAAATACAAGTCTAGAAAAACAAAAACAAAAAAACATAAAAAAAAAAGAAAAGATCAAACCCTTATACATCTATATTTTCTTCTAATCACCACATAAAAAAAACAATAAATAAAAAATGATAAATCTTTGGGTTGGGTTTGGGCTTGGGTAGTTGGGTTAATAAAATTAGATTGTAGATTGAGTTAAATAAAGTGAATAAGTGGTTAAAAAATAATTATACAAATTCTGTTATATACTTATATATTCATAATAATCAATGTTTAATTTTTTTTCTATAAATTCATAATATTTTTTTTTCTAAGAAAGGCGGTTGAAAATTTTCAAGGGGTGCGGTTGAAAAAATCCAAGGAGTGCAATTGGGATTTTCGACGAAAATTAACACAAAAAACCTTTTTTTCAAGAGGTGCGACCGCCCACCCACCATCATGGGTAGGTCCGCCCCTGGGCAGACCAACTACCATGGTTGGGGAGCGGCCACCCACAAAAAAAAATTATGGTATTATTTGGCTAAATATCACCCTTTAAAAATATGATTAAACCCTTCGATTGCCTCCAAAGAAAATAAATCCTGGGTCGAGTGCCCTTTGGTCACCAAAATGTAAGGTTAGTGCCCCTCAGTTATACCAAAATGTAAGAGTTAAGGTACCAAATGTCATCTTCAATGACTCTCAAAGTGGTGTTGCACCAAGCAAATCAACTCTTTATGGCGGTATTGGCTCTATGACAACTAAGGGGCTGTTTGGCAACATCTGAACCAATAAGTGCTGAATGAATAAGAGGTCTGAATGGATAAGAGACTCTGAATCATTAAGTGCTAAACTGGTAAAATGCTGTTTGGTTGCACATCTGAATGACTATGTAAAATGACATTTTTACCCCTGCTTTATATCAACAAAAGGACAAAAACACTCCTCTGTTCATCTCTTTATATTCATTTTCCAGACCCTTCTTTCATATCTTTGATTTGAGTTTCAACACAATCAACACTCCTTGTTCATCTCTTTCTCTATCTCTCTAGAATCTTCTCTCTCTAGGTTTTCCGATCGTTTCACCGCAGATCGCCGGCGTCACCGGTCCGAACCCTAATGTAGAGAGGCCGGCGGTGACGTGATGGGAGGGGCATGTACGAGCAGAGGAAGAGGACAGGAACGAGAAGAGAGAGAGAGAGAGAAGAGTCGGAGGGAAAGAGAGACCGAAAAGGAGTAGCTCGAATGAGCCGAGCTTTAACGATGAGGATAGGCCGTTGATGTTGATGACGGTGAAGACAGTGAAGACTCCGGCGGTGAAGACTCCGGCGGCGACGGCTTCAGGCCGGCCGACAGTGGTGGCGGTTATGTTGACTCGGTAGGTGTGGAGATGAAGGGGCAGTGTGGATGAGGGCAAGCTTGTCAAAATTCCATTCAGATATCAAATTTGTCTGAACCATTCAGCTCTGAATGGCTCCATTCAGAGGTGATGTCTTAATGAACCAAACACCTCTACATCTACAAACAGCCCCTAAGATGTTGATGGTTGTTTCCTGAAAAGCTTTACACCTTTGTTTCAGGCGGCCGGCTTTAAAAGTTTCGAACTGTAACAAACGATATAGCCTACGACTTATACTTGCAGTCGCCTGTATAAAGCAGGATGATACATGTTCATGTGTTTAATTTGGGAGTTATAATTGTCTGAAAAGCTCGAGCAAAGCTCAAGCGCAACAAGGATCAAGGCCTCGAGCCAGACCTTAGACTACGCTTAAACTCGTGTGGTTCAAGGTTACCTCATATGGCTGAAAAGCGTATATAAAAAAGTTATATCAGCACTTAAGTTTATATAGTGTATTACAAATGGGTTTACCAACAGGCTCAAGATTTTTCAAAATCAATCAAGAGCTCCAACCATAAACCCTTATTCATCAATCCCTCTTATGTCAGCTCTCATTACCTTCTAATCATTTTTCAATTCTTCCTTCTTTATCATCTTTAAACCCACCAAAATCCTCCAAACCCAACACATTCGGCATCATATTATCAACCAACACGGCGTCTTCACCCCCAAGACTCGACACAGGCAATTCTTCCCCGACATTCTGCATTGCATTCGCAGCACCATTAGCGTTTCCAGACTTCTCGAAATCATTAACATTTCCCCTCCAACCGGTTTGTCCTGTTTTAAACCACGAAACCGATCTACTACGAATCAAACCTCTTCTGGGCTGCCTTGACGACATGATCGCTAAACATTTCGCAATATCTTTGATCATATCATCAACAACGGGGAACCCACAATCCGCCATCGATCTCACCATCGCAATCGAATCCTCTGTATCCTCCGTATGCAAACCGATTTCTCGCGATTTCGCAACAACTTTGTTGCTTAGATTCACAATATTTGGAACTGCATTGTGAGCATGTTGTTGAACATAAAACAGACCCACTGAGGGTTCATTTGCTAATGACGTCATCATATCTCCCAACCCTTTGGAGATCTCTACAAATCCATCAATTGGAGAATAATTATACATCTTTGTGAGTGCAGATCGTACCTCATCATCACTGTTTCAAAAAAACCCTAATTAATTATACATCTATAAACAAATCATAATTTTTTTTGAACGGCAAGAACTTCTATATAAATATAGAAACTGGGCCAGCAAGAAACTGTAACCCAAATAATTACAAGATTACATCTTGGACTTTAAAATCACACCAACGACCCCAATAAACAAATCATAACTAAGCTTAAGCAATTTACTATATAACTTTTTTTAATTTTCATTTTCACCGGTTATACTTTATATAATATACGTTTTTAACCATTTAGTTTTTTAATACTAATTTGGTTTTCTAATAACTTGTGATCGTTAATTTTAACACAACTTTCTTTAATTTTTTTTACATTCCGATATAAACTTTGTTAAAAATAGAGTCGTAAATAGAGTTCTTTTTTAGAATGGTTGAAGCTTTTAAGGGGTAGAAGGGGGCAACCGACCCCCGAACTTTTCGCTCAGCAGTGTAGAGTATGTAGTTTTCGTACAAGAATTTTTGGATATATCATTTTCGACCCTCGGTTTAATAGAAATTTTCAGGTCTGGTAACTTCCACCCCGGAAATCTCAAGCTTAGCCACTGTTTTTTAGGCATCATGAGTGCTGGTACCGTACCGTGACGAGGTGAATAAATTCCGACATAACAACATCAATATCAGAACCGGAACTAGCATTTGTTTTTTTTTTTTTTTTTATGATTTTCAATTAATGTAAAATACGTGTGTTAGTACGGTAACCAACCAAGACCAAATAGGGAGAGGAATAATCCCACTAGTTAGACAGAAAAAAACAACTAAAGAAACACGGAGTTTGTTCAAAGTAACTTACTTGAACATAGATCGTTAAATAGCCGACGAAAGTGGATGATTTGGAGGCCGGAATTCTTGAAATTCAGGCGGAGATGGTTTTTACGGAGATCTGCTAACCTTAAATCGCCGGTGAAGAGTCAACGTTTTGAGCTGATGGTCAAAATATAGTAAAATTGATTTGTTGATCGATTGTTGGGATTGAAATTGAAGTTGATAAGATGAAAGAGTTGTTGAAATGATTCGGTGAGGTTGTAGGGATAGATATCGTAGGGTTGAAATACACGCATGTTTGTTTTGTTATTGCAATTCTTTTTCGATAAAAAATATTATCTTAAGTTCCAAAAAAAAAAAATCGTGTCGGTTGTATGATAGAAAAAGGAAATGATAGGTGTCGGTTGTATGATACTTGTTTTTAGTTTTTTATACATATAATATTTATTGTAGTATTATTGAGAAAAATATATATAAAAAACGAAGTAATCGAGTAATCCATTTCATTGTATTGTTTATGGTTTCGTTATTATCCTCAACCGAAGCCGAAACAAAAGTCATAGGTCAGTTTATTTTATTAACCAATCGGTTTTCAGTTAATCACTTCGGTTTATTCGGTTACATTGACGGTTTTGGGCTAAAACTTGTGCTTAGACCATCACCAATGCAAGATGATAAATGCATTCACAAACATATGCATAGTCAGTTGACACATCAGATTTCTACAAATACACTAAAAATACACATTCTTTCTCCAATCCTTCAAACATCTTTACCAATACTATACTCAAATTAAAGGGAATAAAATACTCGTTTATATGGTGTAATTTAAAAGAAAATTAATGTATAACTTTGTTGAGATCATCCAAGCTCACCATCTTCAATATGGTGAGACTTGTGTTTTGGTGAATGTGTGAACCATGGAAGTTTTGGCTCTGTAACATTGTTCTACTACCTCACTTTTTGATTTGTTATCTTCATACCACTAAGTCTCAAACAATTTCCATCAAAGGGACAAGACTATATCATATCCCCAAACACTTTCCATGCTTGGGATGCACACATCTAGCTAGTTCACTTGGTTGTTTGTAGATATAATGAGCTTAAATTAATGATTTTGTGATTTGGTGAATCATATAATGAGGTTAAATTAATGGAATTCATCCTACCTCATTGCATGACCATTCTCATGGTACCTTGATTTACATTCGTAATTGTTAGCTTTTAAATTCCTAATCTAATCCATTGAACAAAAACCGCAACTCACACACCTCCGTTTCCCTTTAAGGTAACTTCATTGTTCCATACACTCAAGACTCGTCTAACTCACTTTCGTGGAATCTCTATGCAAACCGTGAGTATGCATGACCCCTTTTTCCGTTTTTACACTTTCGTGAGTATACGCAAACCGTGAGTATATATGACCCCTTTTCCGTTTTTGACAACAATGCCTCTTTCATCTGTTTTGTTCTTGAAGACCCATTTTGTGCTAATTGGACATACATCCTTTGGCAATGGTATAAGTTCTCATACTTGTTGTCTTTTGAACTATTGGAGCTCTACTTGCATAACCTCTACCTAATTGTTGTCTTTCAGTGCCTCTTGGTACCTGACAGGTTGTATGAGTGATAGAAAACCAGCAAAAAGACAAATGTTTTGGGATTAACTTCTTGTGAGCACCCCTTCATTGATGTTGCCAATAACTTGATCTGGTAGATGACTTTTAAGGTAGATTAAATCTCCCTTGTATGGAACAATGGCATTGAGAGGTGAAGGCTGCAGATGTGAATCATGTGAGCTAACATCTGTTGGCAATTTTGAAGAGCCAACATCTGTTGGAGATGGAGGTGGAGGTATTGGAGGAATGGGTGTGAAAATGGGTTGATTTTTATCCACATATGATGGACTTTTGTTAGTAGTGGTTTGACTGGATGAGATGGCAGAGGTTTGATCAACAACTGTTGAAGCAACACTGGCAGAGTTTTGACAACTGTTTTGAACATCTGTTCCTCTGATGGTGGAATTGACTTTGTATTGTGGAATCACAATGTCAAATCCATAGTCTTGACAGGAAGATTGTGGTGTACCTGCAAGGTTAGTCTTGACAGACACATCTTCAAATGAAAATTTATCTAAGTCAAACAATTCCGCAGGATTTGTTGGGATTTTTAATGAAGAAAGTTCATTGAACTTTACATTCAAGGTCTCTTCCACACACCGAATCCTAGTGTTAAACACTTTGTAGGCCTTGGTAGTGGTTGAGTATCCCAGAAAATAACCATAATCTACTTTTGCTGCAAATTTTGAAATTGAATCTTTTAAGTTTAAAATGAAGCATGGGCAACCAAAGATTTTGAAGTATGAGATCAGTGGTTTGATTTTGAACAGAGTTGCATAAGCAGTCTTTTGATGTCTGGGGTTGATTAAAACTATGTTCTGCACATAGCAAGCAGTGTTTACAGCCTCTACCCAAAAGGTTAAGGGTAAACATGAATCTGCAAGCATTGTTCTGGCAGCCTCAATCAAGGTCCTTTTTTTCCTTTCAACCACCCCATTTTGTTCTGGTGTTCTTGGGATGCTGTACTGCCTTACAATCCCTTTTGACACACAGAAGTCATCCAACTCCTTATTTCTAAATTCCGTTCCATTGTCACTCCTAAAGACTTTTACTGGCAGATCAAATTGCTTTTCAACTTGTTTCACAAAGTCCTGCAAAATACCTGTAGTCTCATCTTTGGAGTGCAAAAAGTAAGTCCATGTAAAACTTGAAAAATGATCAACAATAACAGGACAATATCTCTTCTTTGTAAGACTCATGATTTTTACAGTTGTAAGTCCATGTGCAACAATTGTAAGCACTGACTTGCTTTGGATTCATCAATTGATTTGAATGAACTTTTATGTTGTTTACCTTTTAAACAGGAAACACAATGTTCATCACAGGTGAAAAGTTTTGGTGGAAGACCTCTTACAAGGCCTTATTTTGAGAGTGTGGTGATTGTTTTAAGATTTGTGTGACCAAGTCTTCTATGCCATAGTTCTATCTCTTTGGTAGAGGCAGCTGAGAATCGACATGCATCAAACATTGGATTATCCTTCAACATATCAACCACATATACATTGCCACTCCTTTGAGCAACAAGTTGTGTTTTGCTCCCGGCTATGATTTCCTCTATCTTTTTAACCACTTCTGGCCCAACAATCTTGCAAGTTTCCTTAGTGAAGAATGAACCATAGCCCTTGTCACTCATTTAAGACACACTAAGAAGATTAAATTTAAGATTGTCAATAAAATTGACATGTTCAAACTTGAGTTTCCCATCTTTGACTGTCCGTGACCCAAACACCTTTCCCTTTGAATTGTTACCTAGAGATATATCACCCCTCCATGTTTTATGAAGTCTTTGAGAAGGGCTCTACATCCTGTCATGCGCTTGGAGACTCCACTATCTACATACTATAAACTATCTAAGCATGCATAAGCTCCCTGCACATCAGTAACAAATTAGTTTTGGCGAGTGTCCAAAGCCAAAATGGCTTTGGATAGGGTCACAGTCATTCCAGCCTCAAGTCCAGGAGAATGGTCAGTGGTTTGAGCATATTTTTGAAACATCTAATGAGGACCATTTCCTGTCAAATAATGGTAACCATGAGGATGCTTGTTCACTTTTGGTTTTGAAGGCCTTGTGTAGGCCTCATAACCGTGTGGAACCCTTTGGTAAAATGGTTGACCATATCCTCTTGGGAATTGGTTTGCTGGTGGTGCATCTGTTACCTGAACCTCTTTGGGAGCAGAGGTTGCATTCAGTTGTTTGGTAACAGATGTTTAGACTGGGGTAAAGGTCTGTTTGGACTTTGCTTTTTGTGAACTCTCAAGAGTTTTTGACTTATACTCAGTGATTTTGACATCAAAATTTTTGAGATAAACACTCTTGAGTTTTGTGGTTTTTCCTTCCCACAGATTGTGCAATGAGGTGCAGGCACAATCACACTTGTCTTGTTAATGCTATATGCTTTTAGAAGAAAACAGTTTTTAGTGACATGATTCTTCTTTTCACAGAAATCATAAAAAAAGTTTTTGATCTTCTCTTTCTTCTTCCCTTTTTACATCATCCTTTTCAACCGATGTTATAACATCTGCTGGAAGGTCTTTGAATGGAATGATTTTCACTTTGGGTGCTTTTACACCCTCAATGGTTGAGAAGTCCATTGGCTTGAAATTTTCAAGAATGTCACATTCATCTGATCATGTAGGTTTGAATTGGTATTTCTCAATTTCCTCAAAAGTTGAGGATCCCTCAGATTTTTCCAAAACAATTTTCTTACCATTTGGATCTGTGACTTTTATTTCTTGACCAGCCAAGTTTGTGGGAATGATTTCAACAACACCAGATTTATTTACAGCAATGTTTTTAGAAACTTGGTCATTTTTTCTAAAGCCTTTGCCAAATTTCATATTGCTTTTGATTTGTTTTTCAAGCATCAACTCATAACCTTTGCAGGATTCTACCCATTTTTCACAAATGATTTGGGTAGATTCAAGCTCCTTTTTACAACTTTGGTATTTTTCTACCATTATTTAGAGTTGATCCTTGGTTACGCCTGATTCATGTTAGAGACTGCTAATTTCACTTTCTTTTTCAAACAATTTTGATTTTAACTTTTTAAAATTTTTTTTCAAATTGTACTTCATTTAAGATCTTGTTTCTAAGGTTTTCATTCATCTCTTTGATGTTAGCAAAAGCGATAATACATTTGTCTGAACACAAGTCTTTAAGGACTTGAGGTGATACCTTAGCAGCAACCATCATGGCATAATCACATTATCCTTCACATACACTGGAATCCTTTTCTTCTGAAACAGATGTTTCAACATCATCACATACCACATCAGATTTGGACTCCACTTCCTCATATTCAACCCCTTCTTGTATTGTCTCTAGTGCTATAAAACAAAATTCATCAGGTTTCTTTTCAGAATTAGCAACTAGAGCAAAGTTTTCATCAGTTAGTTCATTAAGTAAGCTGCTCCAATCAACAAAGCCTTGTGTGAAAAAGCTCTGTTGACTGGTTCCTGCCTAAGCAGATGTTTGTGCAGCTTGTGGTGCAGGTTGCACTTGGACCTTAGAGGTTAGGGCTTGGACATATTGTATTTGAGGAACAATGGTTTGGATATATTGAATTGGAACAGTGTTTATAGGGTGTGCAAAGTGAGCAGTGCTTTGCATGTGTGGTGCAGGGGTATATTGGCTTCACACTAAGTTACCTGAAACACGTGTTTAAAATATTTTATCAGCAGGAAATACTGGTGAGTGAATCCCAGTTTAATCAAAACAGATTTTTATCAGTCTACAGCATTGAGGACGATCGCGTAATTACATTTGTTTCCATCTACTTTAATTACCATCCACGGTACTGTCAACCCGACTTGTGGTCATGTTACTACTCACAATGTAGTAACAAATTTTGTATACAAAACCCCAACATACCGACGATAATTGTAGAATACAAATACTCAATCACTGTTTAATATAATGTTAAATAATTGAGGTTTTGTAAAAACAGTTTGCAAAAAGGAGATTACTCACAAAAGTTTACACAAAAAGAGGATTACTCACATTGCTATCTTAGGGTTTTCCTTTGTGGTTTCTGGTGATTATCTATTAATTAGACAATGCACACGCGTTAGTATAATAACCCAATATTTACATTAGTAATACCCTCCCCGAGACAGAATTCCAACGACTACGTCGAGCAGAACCTCGACAGCCGTTACGAAACCCTAGATCAATCGGGCAGCGTATCTTATACGTAACCGGGGGTTATGATACTTACAACGAGGTAGAGATTCGCTATTTAGGGGGGTATAATGCCCGATACTACTTCAAATATTCAGAAATTTAGAGAGGAAATCGAGATTTGAATGAATTCCAAATGAATCCGATCGAAGCTATTTATAGTGCTGATATAGAGCATTGTCGCGCCTCGCGAAAGCCAGACAAAGGGCTTATGCGCCCCGCGAGGGCCCCTAAGGCGGCAACCGGTGTGCTGAGTCATCGGGTGAGGTTGAGGCGTGTCCTGCCACGTGGCGTCACCAGGTCTCGCCACTTGTTACTCGGTCGCGACCCGCGTAGAATTAGGAGCAGTCTGTCGCGGCCCGCAACAGACTTAATTTATTGTTTTTATTTGATTTTTAATTATATAAAGGTATTTCGGGTCCGGTTTTCGTATACGGGGTGTATTTGGGAGTGTCTAGGGTCACATTAAAGGTTCTGGGAGAGCTGCTACATCTGTGGAGGTAAAGAAGTACATGACTTTTAAATTTTTGTTAGATTTGTTGTCATATCTATTTTCCTAGCTATGTTTAGTTATCTTCGGACATGTGCATATCTAAATGTATTTTAAGAATATTGAGGAGAGTTGTTATAGTATTGGATAGTGGTTTGAGTATTTTGAGGTCCCGAACTTGGATGTGTAACAATAGGACCACTGGTTTGGCTCTTACATTCTCTAGCAAAATGACCTAGCCTATTACACTTATAACACTTGATCTTTGATTTATCGAACCCAACTTTCAAATTCCCATGCAACCCTGGAAATTTCCTGCCAGTTCTCTTGTAAAATTTGTTAGTTCTAACACTTAGCAATGCAAGTTGATGCAAAATGTCCATTTCTTCCAGATATGTGCGGTCAAAATGTTGAAGGTCATTTAACTTAAAGGATAAGTTGTCAGATACTTGGTTTTCCACATTTGCTGCAAAAGCATAATTGGGTGAGTAAGAATCAAAGTTAAATTCTCCACCAGATGTTATCTCAATAAAATGATCATAACTCTGATCGTTATTACCACCAGAGGTTTCTTCTTGACAGTAATAAATGATAGTAATAAAGTAACTGTCTTTTCAGTTACTGTTTGTATTTACTGTTTTGATCAGCTTTTATCAGTTTCTAGGGTGATAGACGTCCCATCTTCCAAGTTTAGCAAATTTTTTAAATGACGTTATGCAGACCAAGATGAGAAAATACAATAACGGAGAAAATAAAATATTAAGCAGGAAAAATATTTTTTGTTATTTCTGGCGTTTTGTAAACAATAACCTTTTGTAGTATTTTTTTGGCGTTTTGCAAATAAATAAAGAAATATATCATTTAATTATCTTAAAAAAAGGAGATTACACAGAAGAAAAAAAGAAAAAAAATTAAAACCCTTCGTCAGAAGGTACTTTATCTAAAAAGTATCCATCACTTGCATCATTTTCTTCCTCAGAGTCTTCATCTGGATCTTCATCCATGTTATCACCTTCACCTTCATCGGCTTCTTGTTCCTGAAGATTCTGAAGCCCCCACTTGAACATGTCTTGCATTAACTCCAATTTTGAGTCCATTTATGTGTTCAAATAAGTGGCGTTATGCAATTCTTCCATGAAACCAAGCCCCTGCTTTGTCATGATGTTTTCAAGCTAGTAGTCTTCCTGCTTTCCGCTGTCGTATATAACGGTCACCATGTCTGTTTCATCATCAAAATGCCATGATGTCATGACAGGGTCCGGCTTTACATCTGCTTTGATTGGTCCAAATTTCCTTGTTAATGCTTTCATAAGCATATGTGTTTCATGGCATTCATTATCCAGAGCGATGCCAAGAGAAAAGATACCCCTCTGTACCTCTTCTTCCATCTTTAAAATTGCCTTGATCGTCCTAACATACACCCTCCTTCTGTTGTCAAAACGCAGGACGAATCGCCTGATTGCCAGAGTGTATCTCCATCAAACGATTGTTGCCATTTTTGGCGTTTTGGTTAAATTGGCGTTTTTGGTTAAAGATGTTTTTGCAGAAATGGATAGATTGAAGTGATTATGGAAGCGATGTTTTACGTCGTTTATATAATGATGTTTTTGGCGCGTAATTTAGGAGGGAATTTCTTCTAGTAAATGTTAATAACTGAAATTCAGTTACTGTGTTGTTTCCTCTTCCTGAAATAGGCAACGCGTTTTATCACTAATTTTTGGCGTTTTGTTTTTAATGGCGTTTTTTTGAATGGCGTGTTATCATTTGTTGGTGTTTTGAATTTCAACATTAAAAGTCCTTTTTACCCTTAATGAAGCGCTTCCCAAATAATAAAATTAATGTTATTTACGAAAACGCCACCGCGCAATCTAGTCCATGGATTGTTTTGATCTGACGATCCATAAGCGTTCTCACCGTTCTCACACTTTCCATCGTTTTTCTAAATCCTGACCCTATATATATATATTTAAAATAAAAAACTTGCTCCCACCCCACCAATTTCTTCTCCGGTGACTCTTTTAACGCCGCCCACCACCATCACTTTTTTTCGGCAACCACGCATCACCACACCCCTAAAACTAAGCTCCTATCCATACACCACCATTTAAACACGACAACCCGTCACCTTCCCACTTCACTACTGCAAACAACCAACAATCACCGGCCACCACCCACCGTTCCACATTCACCTCTGTAATAACCACCTTCCATCACTGTCAGCCACCATCCAAAGCAATCGATCACCTCTGACACACCTCACCACCCACCTCCGACGCACCACCATTATATCAGTTGTAACGGTTATGTGAAGCATTATATCGAACACCGCAAATCTCCATCTTTTTACCACCTTCCACGACCACCACACACCTTCATCTTTTCCGGCTGAAACGCCCACCTCCATCACACCTAATTGCCATCACCATAGACTGTTGTGGCCTACCACCACCACCAAATCTCTTACTCCTACGTTTTTTATCAGGAGCAGAAAGGAAGGGAGGGTTGGGTTGGGTTGGAGAAAGGTGAAAAAGAAAGGGAGGGTGGGGTTGGTCGCCGGTCGTATGTCGGAGAAGAAAAGGGAATGGATTGTTGATTTTTAGTTAAACTATTTTTATAATATAGGTGGATCCCACAATATAATTAAATTTCTTTTTTATTGTTTTAATTTTTATGTTTAATAGTAAGGGAATTTTTTTTTATTTCGCATACACTTAACTGAATAACTTAACGTCTATCCAATGTAGGGACTACCCGAGTATGAAGTGAGCAAACCACATGGATCAAACATGCTATTTTGAAAAGTTGGGGACTAAAGGTGAAAAAATGGCAAACCACAAGAACTATCCGGATAATTAACTCCAAATTGAGTGAACATCTTTGTGGCTTCTGTTCTTTAAACATCAACCCTCCATGACAAATTTGAAAGTGCTCTCTATATATATATAAGATGCTCAACAATAGTGTTTTAATATGTGGAATTTTTTTTTGAGCAAAAGCATATCTATTACATATCCTCGAAAGTGATCTCAACTCTCTTTCATATTGCAATATCACAATAATGATAAAGAATAAGATGAATGATGAGTTAAATGCCCGGATAGTCCATATGGTTTGGTCTTTTTTCACCTTTAGTCCTTAACTTTCTAAAATTACCTCTGTAGTTCCCAACTTTTCAATTTTCGTTCTCGGATAGTCTCTGGAGTGGATGGAGGTTAGTTTTCTCGGTTAAGTTGGTGTAAAATGACTATAATGCCCATAAGTAAAACAAAATGAATTAATTAAGTATTATATATAATACCAGCCACATCTCTCTCTACTCTCTCTCCTTTGAAAAACCATCACCACAACCACCATCACTCCACCTCCATAGTCGCCGTCACCTCTCAGCCACCCTTCACCATCACTGCCAAAACCAGTGCTGAGTTTGCCGGAAAAAGTGGCTGGTGGAGGATTCTCCGGTGGGTGGTGGTTGTGACGGAGGTGAACAGTAGCGGGATTATATATATGCCGCCAATGATCATTTGTAATACATCCGTTAAAACAAAAGTCAATAATACGAATCGTTTAGTTATCAATTATTGTGTAATAATCGATCCTTGGTGCATCAATTGGTGCATCAACAAATAAATCGTTGTAAGACCAAGAACCGGAAGTGGCGAACAAAGAACGAATCAAATGGTGCATCAATTTCAGATATCTAAATTGCAGATTGCAATTGAGAAAAGAAAATACAAACCTCTTGCAGAAAGAATAACAAAGACCTGGGGGTTGTTATTTTGGTTCGTTCACTCACAGCCAGAAACGAAGAAATGCGGTAGTGGTGGATCGAGATTGGCGGCGGAAGAACGTGAACAACGGCGGTAGCGAAGGAAATGCGGCAGTGGCGGAGAGTTTGGTTGGAGAAATTCTGGTTGTTGCAGATGTTGAAAATACGGTGAATTAAGGTTTGTTTGATGGCCATTGATGCTGATGATGAGGGTGGTGATGGTGGTGGCTTGGTGGTGTGGAGGTAGGAGTTACAGAGAAGATGAGATAGAGAAAAAGGGGAGAGGGGTGGGGTGGGGTGGGGCCCACTTTCTTTTATTATTATATAATTAATTAAATATACAATTAATAACATTTTTTTATTAGTAAGGGTATTTTAGTCATTTGGCATCAATCAAACACAAAAAACTAACCCCCATCCGCGTCATGGACTATCCGGGAACGAAAATTGAAAAGTTGGGACTATAGAGGTAATTTTAGAAAGTTAAAGAATAAAGGTGAAAAAACACCAAACCACAGGGACTATATGAGCATTTAACTCATGAATGATCATTGTGAAAACTTATTTGTGTTGATGAGCACTACCGTAGTAGTGTAATAATAAATAAAGGGTATTAGTGTAATAATAAATAACTCATGGCATTATTGCTTAGTGGTATTTTGGGGGTGGGATAAGACTTAGGCTGGAGGGTGTGGGGGCGCTATCCAACCCAGCTGACACTCTATAGCGCCCCACCCCCGCCATCGTCCACACCCCCGGCGCTATGCCGGGACGCCGTTGAACGTCCGCCACCGTGGTAACGAGCTCGAAGGGCTTTATCAGGTGGGGCCCACAACTTGTAAACCAATCAAATTTTTTTTTATTTTGTTTAATAGGGGGCTCCATCCACACCCTACAAATTAAAGGGTGGCTCCGTGGCTGACATGGATCTACGTGGATCCTACGTGGACTTGATAAAGCCCCATGGGGCTCCAACCACACCCTATAGCCTTATGACCATTAGGTCATGGGTTCGATTCCCTCAAAGGGGGTTTTTCCAGATTTATTGGGTTTCGTCCTGAATTGGTGTATAGGCATTATTGCCTAGTGGAGATGGATATGATCGGGTGGTTCTGCTGGTGGCACGATGATACTCCAGTGGTCCGTCAGTGATCCAAAATTTGCCGTTAAAAAAAAGTGTAATAATAAATAGAGGATTTGGTGACGAGGAAGCTGGTGCAGAAATCAAAAATCACAAAGAAAGAGCCTATTTCAATTGATAACCGTCGGTTGATAACTCTTCCCAAGTTCCAACAGCTTCACATATTATATACGTCAATTCTTCAAAGACTGAATACCCAAGGTCTTTCATTTCTAGTACATTTGCGTAAGTGCAATTGAAGTTTGTATGTATGGTATGTAGCACCTTGCTACTATGAATAAAATATTTCTGTTAGCCGTTAAAAAAAAGTGCAGATTTTTTTTTTGAAAGGTGAACTTCTTAATGGTGACCATTGTTACATCCGCAAATCGCGGACCCTCGCCAAGAACGTGGGCCCAGATAGCAAGGCCAGCGCTGGGTTAACCAGTCTTGGGTCGAAGGCTTTCCCCCGGAAACCGTACTGTCTCTACACGAGTTGCCTCGCTAGAGTAACAGCCGGATGAAAACCGGAGTGACGCTCAGGATCAAACCCTCCTCGGTAGGTTTTTCACCATCATTGCGCACGGGTGTCCTACCCCCTTTCGCCACAAGCGGGAGTCGAACCGGTGACCTCTAGGAGGACAAACCGGCCCCCAACCACTGGGCTATGAAGGAAGGACAAAAAAAAAAAAAAAAAAAAAAAAAAAAAAAAAAAAAAAGTGCAGATTGAAGTACGCGATTGAAGCTCCTTAAGTCAACCTAATTATTTAATGTGTCGCTTCTCGATCATGACAAAATTTAAACCCAACAATGGGTCCTTGACACTAGGAGATCTTGTAGTAATAGTTTCCATTAAATAATATTTTCTTCAAACATGTGAGATCAAATGAGACACATAGTGTATGAATCTTAGGGGAACAACTACTTAAGTAGTAAAAAAAAGGTTATATTGAAATGACTGGACACCAATCACAAACAAACAAAATGTTGTATACTACTTCATGAGTTAGACTTACAAAATCGATGAAAATGGGTTATGGAGGAGAGTGATATGGTTGGGTTATACTCAATAATTCTAGGAATTGGAACTTTATCCCTACTAAGCTTTCTTTACCCGGTCCCTGGAAACAAGTTGCCAAATCAATAGAGCAGGTTGAAAGTAATGGTGTCGAGATACGAAAGGTGATAAAAGGGATCCTGGGTAATGGGTTAAATATATTATTTTGGCTGGATAGCAGGTTACAGAGCAGCCCTTATTCCTGCTATTCCCATCTCTGTTTGGGTTGGGAAAATATAAATACGCAGCTGTTAGGGAGCGGGTTGATGCAGATGGAACGACTTGGGTGTGGGATTGGAAGAGGGATCTGAGGAATGGGGTTGAATCGGTTGAGTTTCAGCAGCTAAATGCTCTTCTGGGGCTACCGAGACTAGCGGGCGGGTCAGACAGGTGGTCATGGTCCTTAGATGGTGCAGAAGTGTTCACTGTTCAGAGTGTCAAGGCTGCACTTATAAGGCAACAACACATTCCTGCTCTGTACGCCCCGAAACGAAATAACTGGGTTCTGAAAAAGGTAGAAATATTAGTTTGGAGGGCTGAATTGGATAAGCTTCCGACTAAATATGCTTTGAGGAGACGAAATATAAACGTGGGATCGACCTTATGTCCGATGTGTGGGGAAGTGAATGAATCGTCGGAGCATCTGTTTGTGTCATGCGGCCTCGCTCAGGCCTTATGGCAGGCGATATCGTCATGGTGCAAGGTACCTCCTAATTATGCTTTCGGGTTAAAAGATATTTGGAGTTGCATACTGTTGTGGGATCGTCTCCTAAGTTTAAGAAGGCGGTGCATGCGATGTGTTTATCGGCAATCTGGTGTATATGGAAGGCACGAAACAAATGTGTATTTAAGCAGAATAGATGGTCATTGGAGAAGATAATGGACGATGTCAAGACACTAAGCCTCTTATGGGTCAAAGGGAGCTCCAAACACGCTGGCCTTAATTGGGAAATTTGGCACGGTTTCAACTTGCATTGGGTGGGATGGTAGTCTGTTTGAATGTAGTAGTGTATGGTTGTTTGGTGTAAGTTATATGGTTGTTTGTTGTAAGTTATATGGTTGTCTGGTGTATGTTTTGGTGACACTGTGTACAACAGGCTAATGGCCTCTCTAGCCGTTTGGCGAGTAATAATATATTTCGTTGGCCGTTAAAAAAAAAAAAAAAAAAAATAGAGTTAGAAGTGACCAGTCAATTAATATGCATATGATATTGAAGGGGTATGGTCCCAAATATCGCGTCAGCACGACCGCGAATGACCATTACCCTCATTAAAAACCCCCAACAGCAATTAACTCTCCAGTGTCCGCGTAGACACACGCGAACACTGCGGTCCAATCTGTCCATTGATGAGAAGACTTACCTTAGGGACGGAAACTAATGTTACGCATAGCGATGCGGCCTCGCACCGCATCCTATGAACATTTTCGTCACGACAAGGGATCTGGACAACAGTAACAGTCACTCGACAGGCGATGCGGCACAACACCGCATCCCGCGCAAATCATGGATGGAACAACCAATGCGGGAACAACATCAATGACCGCAAGCAGCGATGCGGCTTGGCACCGCATCCTGCCTACAAGGCAAGTGGGTCTGACACCACAGTGCAAGTGGCAATGGGAACAGTCGCCTACCAGCCCACGTATGAACAACAGTCTGACACCACAGTCGGACGTGGCATCACCACAGTATCCGACAGGTCTGACACACCTGCAAATAGCTGTGCGATGTCAGACTAGCTACTCAACTACCCTCCTTCACTCCTCGGCTATAAATACTCACCCCAAACCAGGTTTGAGGTATCACTTCTCAACTCTCTCAATACTACTACTATCATACTTTGCTTCCCAAGCAAATTACTGATTCTCACGCCGGAGAGTGGTAACAAGGAGCACCCCCCACCCCATCCTCCTTGTTACGAGTCACGGTTTGTTTCCTTGTGCAGGAAACCCACCACCAGACGATCCAGCCAGCGATCCTCGGAAAGAAGGGATTAACCCTCTTGACGAGACCAGTGAGTTAACCCTACCCGGTTAACCATTGTTTCATCATTGGCGCCCACCGCTACTCTTAGCACTTTTTTCCAATCATCCTTTTCTTTCCAAAGATGTCTGATCGTCAAAACAACACTACCGGGGATAACCTAAACCCCGCAAACCAAGGGCCTGCGGGAACCATTCCCCTAGCCCCAAATGCCCAACACATTGGCACGTCAACGCAAGGGGGCGCATCCCTTACGTTCGGACACGATCTGTCACAATACGCTGCCGTCATACCTCCAGGCATGAGCCCTCATACCTGGTATGACCAACAAGCAGCCCTTCTGGCCGCAACGTACAACAGAGCTTGCGCCGACGAACAAGGAGGTATCGGATCTACCCCGATACCGCGTACACCTGCCGGTCGTATTTTACGATACGACGACAGGGCCCCCACACATCCAGCCTCCAGAAGCAGGCAGGAGGACCGCGGCTCCTCCTATTGTGATGTCCGCACAATCAATGAGGACGATTCCTCATACGGGTCCCGCCGCAGGGACTCCGTACATAGCCGTTTAGGCTCTCAAGAAGAAAGAAGGCGGCAGTCTACAATGCGCCGCAACACAAACATTCATAGTCGTTTGGGACCACAGTCACACCATGAAGGGTATGGCCATACTGATCCAGATGACAGTACATACCGCGGGGAGTCCCATTCCACCACCAGTAGACCGGGCGGACGCAACTATGTTCCTCCCAATCAACCCCGCAACACATACCTCCGCTCTGCAAAGCGCAACCAGGGCAAACCTTATAGGCCGAAATCTGCGGCCGAAAACTCTAAGTTTGTCCCGGAGATCGCCAACGCCGATGTCACCACCACAAAATTCCCATTAAACATTGGGAAATACAACGGCTCGACCGACCCAGATGATCACAACAACATCTTCGTCGGTGCTGGGTGCAACGGTAAGTGGGACGAACCTACCTGGTGCCATTTTTTCCCACAGACCCTAACAGGTCTGGCCAGGGCATGGTTCGATTCTCTGCCACCAGGGTCACTGACCTCATTCGAGGACTTACAAGAAAAGTTCCTCGCACACTTTAGCCAGCAACGACGCCATGAACGTGATTCAATGGACGTCATGAACATCTGGCGCAGAGACAACGAATCGCTTGACGCATTCGTTGTCCGTTACAATAAAGAGATCCTAGAGATAGGCGACGTTGACAACCAGATGGCACGTAACCATTTCATTGTTGCAGTCAAAGACGAACAAATGGTTATGAATATTTCCGGCGGCAACAGCTTGCCTAAGAAGTGGGAAGATGTCATGGCTAAGGTCAAAACATATGCCCAACCTCAGCGGTCTCTTAGACCGCACATGTCAAAGGCACAACCCCTAGCGGAAGGCCAGTCTTCCCGCCAAGAGCCCAAGCGCGGCAATAAGCGCAACAGGGACACATGGAATCGCGGCAGCGATCCCAAGCCATATGTCCCCCGGAACAACCAGCACAACGCAAGGGCTACAATCAACGCCCAACGAGAAAACCGGGCGTCAAAGAAAGAGTCTCGGGACCGCAGCTGGACCGAGATCAACCAGTCGCCAAGCGACGTTCTCCTCACGGATGCACAATTCCTGAGACCGGCCCAACCAATGAAGTCCAAAAAGAATCAAGATCCCGCACTCTACTGCGAGTATCACAAGGACTCGGGCCACACCACGAACAACTGCATCAGTCTCCGACTGGAGATTGAGCGAGCCCTAAAGGAGGGGAAACTGCAACACCTGTTGACAGGCGCACAAAAAGCTACCAAGCGCATCACTCCCCACAACGAGGGCACCTCCACGGGTAAAAGGGCCATGTACGTGGCCTCTACCCACATGATCAATGGAGGAAAAGGAAGACCGCGTAAGGCGGCGAGAAGACCGGACAATGACTGGAAGGACGAGCAAGTCGTCTTTCCAAAAGTCCGAGGCGGACCGCGCGATAGGCGCGCCGTGGTTATCACTGGGCACCTAGCTCACTACTGCACCGAGCGATTGTTCATCGACCCGGGCAGTACGTCTGATATTATATACGAGCAATGCTTCAACCAGTTCGATCAAGAAGACAAAGATCGACTGCAGCCAGCGGACTACCCGTTGGCCGGATTTTCAGGGGAAACCGTATTCCCCCTGGGACAAATTACCTTCCCTGTGCGCCTCACCAATGGAAGGCACACAAGGACGGAGGAGGTGAACTTCATGGTTTTACCTCACACCTCAAAGTATGACGTAATTCTCGGGAGGGAGTCCCAAGGCGACTTCAACATGATAACATCCGTCCCCCACTCTGCCATCGGTTTTCCAACCGAAACGGGGATCGCGATAATATACGCCCAAAGAGAAGTCATCTCTACGGACGAACTGCGTCCGACAAAGGTAGCAAGGCCTACCCCCAACACTCAACCAGAAAAATGGGTTCTTAATGCAAGACACCCAGAGCAAACAGTCACGTTGGGCCATGCCTTGACACCTACCATCAGAGCGCGCCTGAAGCAACTCCTCTTCAGAAACCAAGATATTTTCGCGTGGACACCCGCAGATATGACAGGGGTACCACGCGAAATTGCGCAACACTTCTTGAATACCATGCCAGGTATCAAGCCCGTGATCCAAGGCCAACGCTACCTCGGATCAGCAAAGAACGCAGCGATGGAAGAGCAGGTACAAGAACTGCTCTCCGCAGGCATCCTGCGGGAAGTGAAATACCAGACTTGGCTATCCAACCCAGTCATGGTAGAAAAACCAAGCGGGGGCTGGCGCATGTGTGTCGATTACAAAGACCTTAATAAGGCCTGCCCCAAGGATTGTTACACACTTCCAGAGATCGACGAGAAGGTCGACAACCTCGCACCATTTCGATGGAAGTGCTTCCTCGATTGTTACAAAGGCTATCACCAAGTACAGATGGCAATCGACGATGAAGACAAAACGGCATTCCGCACTCCTACCGGGAATTACTGCTACACCAAAATGCCGTTCGGGCTGCGCAACGCGGGCTCAACCTATCAAAAGTTGATGAACGACACCTTTCGCGGTCAAATCAGCAAAAGTGTCGAAATCTATATGGACGACCTGGTCGTCATGAGCATGGAGGAAAACACCATGCTCGACGACATCGAAAGAACATTCCAAACTCTGCGAAGCGTTAACATGAAGCTCAACCCAGGGAAATGCTCGTTTGGAATGGAAGAAGGCAAATTCCTTGGATTCATCGTAACCAAAGATGGATTCAAGGTGAACCCGGAAAAAGTTCAGGCAATCGAGCGCATGCCATCGCCTTCTACGATGAAGGAAATGCAACGACTAGCCGGTAGGCTAGCCGCACTCAATAGATTCTTAGCCAACCATGCAGCTAAGTCTTACCCTTTCATCAAGACCCTGCGGAGCTGTCTAAAAAAGGAACAATTCCAATGGACCGCAGAGGCCGAAAAAGCTTTCCGGGAAATGAAAGAGTGTTTGATCCAACTCCCAACTTTAACCGCACCACGAAAAGATGAGCCACTTATCTTATACCTGTCTGCCGCGGACAACGCGGTAGGCGCGGTACTTATAGTGGAGCGGGAAGGAGTCCAAACACCCATCTACTACATCAGCAAAATGCTCAACGACCCAGAGACAAGGTACTCCATCATGGAAAAATTGGTACTAGCACTAGTACACGCATCGAGACGTTTACGACGTTACTTTGCAAACCACGTCATCACAGTGTTAACCAACTATAGGATCGGCCCGATCCTATCAAAACCCGACATCTATGGGAGGTTAGCAAAATGGGCAATCGAGCTGGGCGCGCTTTCACTGAACTATAAGCCGCGCCCCGCAATCAAAGGCCAGGTCTTGGCTGACTTCATCGCTGAAATACCAGCAAACCGCATCCAAGAATGCGAAGAAGAACAAAACCCTGTATCACAACCATCCTCCACAGAAACCTGGGCACTATTTACAGATGGTGCATCCAACGAAGATGGTTCTGGCGCAGGTTTGCAACTTGTCAGCCCCGATGGCCAAGAGCTAACCTACGCAATACGCCTCGATTTCGAAAGTACGAATAACGAAGCGGAGTATGAGGCTCTACTGGCAGGGTTGCGTTTAGCAATTAAACTCGACGTCAAACATTTGGAAGCACACGTCGATTCACTACTAGTTGCAGGGCAGATACGCGGTGACTATGCCGCAAAGGGGGATACCATGATCCTCTATCTCGAACAAGCCCTGCAACTGAAGTCAAAGTTTACCTCCTTCAATATTCGCCACATCAACAGGAGTGAAAATAAACCCACGGACGCACTATCAAAACTTGCGTCCACCAGCTTCCAACACCTGGTAAAAGAGGTACGCATCGAAGTCCTGCAAAATCCTTCGGTACCCCTGCGCCAAGTCAATGTCATCCAATACGGTACAACATCCTGGATGACACCGCTCATTGCATACTTACAATCAGGGGTTACTCCCGAAAGCAAGGCAGAGGCACGCAAGTTGCAATACAAAGCGTGTCATTACCAAATGGTAGACGGTATCTTATACCGTAAATCATACCTGGGGCCACTCCTACGATGCGTCAACCCCCAAGATGCCACATACCTTATCAAAGAAATTCACGAGGGGATATGTGGCATACACGCAGGACCACGCATGGTGGTGGCCAAAATCATGAACGCCGGGTACTATTGGCCGGGCATGCACCTGGATGCAGTCAAAGTCTTACGCAAGTGTTTCAATTGTCAGCGACATGCTCCCAAGACCTTGCGTCCCAAGAACAACTTGATCCCCGTCACCACCGCATGGCCATTCCAAAAATGGGCAATCGATGTGGTGGGACCATTTCCAGACGCACCAGGAGCAGTGAAATTTATCATAGTAGCTGTTGATTACTTTACAAAATGGGTAGAAGCAAAGCCACTTGCATCAACCACCGCTATGATAACAAGGAAATTCGTGTGGGAACATATCATCTGCCGTTTCGGTCTACCAATGTGCATCGTCACCGACAACGGTACCAACTTCACTGCCGACGACTTTCAAAAATGGCTAAAAGAGCTAAACATTGAACACATATTCTCCTCAGTGGCGCATCCGCAAGGGAACGGCCAAGTCGAGAGTATCAATAAAAGCTTAGTCGAAGGCATCAAAGCACGGTTGGGAACAGCCAGACGCGGCTGGGTTGATGAACTCCCAAGTATTTTATGGGCTCACAGGACAAGCCCAAAAACAAGCAACGGCGAGACCCCCTTCAGCCTGGTCTACGGTACTGAAGCGGTGATCCCCGCGGAAGTAGGCCTCCCCTCACCTAGAATGTTGGCCATCAACAAGATGGACAACAATGAGGAACGCAGGGTTGACTTAGACCTCTTGGAAGAAAGGCGCGAAAACGCTGCCATCAACGAGGCCAAGTACAAAACCAAGTTGGAAAAGTACTACAATGCACGCGTTCGCATTTGTACTTTCAACCCTGGAGACTACGTCCTTCGTGACAACGAAGCATCCAACGCAGAACGCCCAGGGAAACTTGCCCCCAAGTGGGAAGGACCGTACCTCATCCAAGAGGTCCTGGGCAAAGGCGCGTATAAACTACAAACATTAGAAGGCGAAACTATCGCACGCACATGGAACGCACAGCAACTTCGACGCTGTTATATGTAAGTCATGTTTTCTGCATGTAATCTATTGGGCCGCAGGCCATTTGCAAATAAATAAATAGACGATTCAATGCAATATTGTTTATTTATTTCTATTACAAATGCGTGTCCCACTCTGAGGTATACACAAAAACAGATTAGCAAAATCTTCATTCGTGATACCCACACAGAATGGTAACCACACGCAACTATTGTAATAGGCCAGCAATGGCAATACTGTTTGTCTAACCAGAGACAAATATTCATACTTGCATATC
This sequence comes from Helianthus tuberosus, assembly GCA_030545235.1. Classification (NCBI taxonomy): domain Eukaryota; kingdom Viridiplantae; phylum Streptophyta; class Magnoliopsida; order Asterales; family Asteraceae; genus Helianthus; species Helianthus tuberosus. The sequence continues at coordinate 160,452,879 of CM060444.1, forward strand.
ACCTAGATATGCAAAAGGCAATTACAGATTTAGTATTACTCACAGTAACACTAAACGCGTACAAATTCAAACATGCAAGTACTAAAAACACTTGTAAAAATTGAAACAACAATTCTTTATATTCAAAAAATTCCTGCACCTGCGCGGTGCACAAGGAATTTACATAAAGTTTTGTAAAAATTGCATAAGAAAAAAATAAAAAGGCACGCAGGCCAATCTAATCTTCCTTTGTGCCACTGGGGCCCGCACCATCCTTGCCCTCAACAAATGGTTTTTCTTCGTCGTCTTCATCAGCATATAAGACTCGCAAGCGGTCCACATAATCCTCCGCTTCTAGACACTTTTCAAGTTCTTCAAGATCTGTGAGGGTTGTATCATTAAATTCCTGAACCGCAGCAGCAAGAAGCGCTTCAGTGTCCACGCCATGAAACCCGGACCGCTCATTAGTAAGCCCGCCACGTGCTGCAACGTTCAAATGACTAATACAGCGGTTGTAGCCAGCTTTGAAACCAGCATCCCGGGCACGCTCCCTGATCTCGTTAACACCTGCTACGGTCTCGGGTGCGTCAAGAATGGCAGTAACAATCTGCGAAATATGAATACAATGGTTATCAAAGGCAAACCTACAACAAAAATAACAAGGCAACGGATACTTACATGCCCGATCCCGTGCATACGCATCCATTCATGATCAGCCTTGAGCAACTCAAGTGAAGAAGCGTGGCTATCCCTAGCCTCTTCAGCCTCTCTTGCCCGCACTTCAGCTTCAGCAGCACGGGCAGAGATTTCCTCAATAGCGACCCCCCGGGTCCGCACTTCAGCCTTTTAAACAAGGAATCAAAAGTATACAAAAATAATCAACAAACTTGTGCAACGCAATTTCAAAGTTAGGATAAACTTATACCTGAAGGTCCAAGATAGTTTTGCTCAACTTGGTGCGGTCAACATTTGCCCCTTCAAGAGCCTTTGCAGCACGAGCCTCCACCTCCTTGGCCTCTTCCAGAGCCTTGGCAAGACGAACCTCTGCTTCCTTGGCCTCTCGGGCAGCCGCAACGGCGTCAGCTTTCTCTTTAGCCAACGCAGAAATTGCTGCCTTGGCATTTATAAGCTCCTGACGAACATGAAAGAGAGTTTCATTCTGTTTACCCCAAGATTCTTTCCAGGTCTTGCGCTCATCAGATAGCGTCTTGCGCTCATTAGAAAGGGTTTCTTTCCAACGGTTACGCTCATTAGAGAGCAGTTTTGCAAGGGTACGAACCTGTTTAAGCTCAGCAGTTGCAGCCCACTCTTCAGTCTGCTTATGCTTCTCAAACGCAGCTCTATCCCTCTCAAGCTGCTCTCTATCCCTCTCAAGCTGCTCTGCACCCTCACGAGCAGCCTTCACCAACTCCTCGGCCTCGGCCCGTAAACGCGCATTCTCCTCCCCCTTGCGCCCCAGCACCTTGCACTTTTCCATAATGGCATTTGCCATTATGGAGCTCCCCACAAGCATGGAGGAGAGTTGGTTCATCTGGACCTCAGTCGGTAAAGAACGGGCACGGTTTACCTTAAAAGGAGTGCCCAAACCACTCAAAACCTCCCTACAAGCGGAGGGGTCAACGGTAATGTCATCCCCTTGCAATACAGTCCACGGGGGGCGGTGATAGGCCGTAGCCCGATCTTCAGTATAGGAGCGGTAATAATACTCCAATTCAGACTCTTCAGGCTGAATGGGAGTCTCTACAAAACCCGCATCACCAGAAACGGAACCAGAAGCCTTCTCGGCAGCCGGAGACTTTGGCTTTCCAGTGTAACCAAACTTCAAATCCAGATCAACAGTATCCTCTGGGGTGATAACATTATCACTCGAATCAACCGTGTCATAGATTTGAGCCGCGGGACCCTTCCCAGTGTCCACCCCCCGCACAGAGGCTTCAGGAGTAACAACCTTATGAACCCCCACACCCGCAGCAGTGTCATGCGGAGGAGGGGGAGGAGGAGCATCAAAGATGGAGAACCCTTCATCTTGCGGTTCTAAAATCAACACAGAAATACTTTAAAGTACAAGTATAAGCACAAAATACTTGTTAAAGTCATGCATCACGTACCAGAAACAACCGCAGGCTTCCTTGGTACGACAAAAGCCTTGCGCCTGGTCTGAATCTTCGGCTTCTTTCCCCCACCAGCATCACCAGCTTCCTCCGCTTTCCTCTTCTTCTCATCACCAGGTTTGGAACCCACAGTAGTTCCACCTGTGGTCGCACCAGCACCTGGAACACCCAAGCCCTCAAGGGTGTCAGATACTACCACGTAATCGGTATATCTGCGGAAATGAGAACGAGAGATACCTGCTGCTTGCTTCACCAAAGGCGGAACAACAGATACATCAGGTTTCTTCACACCGCGACCCCGCCCAGGTTTATCCACATGCTTTTTCTCCGCATGTTTTTTGGGGGCACCCTTTGACTCAAATTTACCAAGGTTCCCAAGGGTACCTGCGTATAGAATATCAGCAACAAACCTTGTAAAGCAATAAAGGTTATGAATAATACCTTTGCCCTGCGGCAGGGGTGCAGTCATCACCTCGCGTGAAGCAACGCGGAAGAAAGGGACAATCGTCAAGTTAAAACCTTTACCTTCCGCAGTCAGAACAAGATCAACTTTGCCAGTAAAAGTTGGATCAAATATCTTCCACACTTCCACAATTTCTGATAATACATATCCAAATTAATAACAAACACGGGAATAAAGCAACCGCAAAAGAGTGGTAACACTTACCACCAGTTTTCTCCCGCACCACAGGTATGAAATTCCTCTTAGGCCGGGTCAACATCATCCGCAGCACCCACAACTCATTGTTGGTCAGCTGCCTATGCTCAATGGGTTTCAACCTTGAGAACCACTCCGCAGTCTCCGCGGTAGGCATAGCAATATCCTCCGCAGGGATAGGCTCATTGACGTTCCGCATAGTCATGTCCACAACAACTGCGGCAGCTTTAACGTAGAAGAACTTACACTTCCACTTCGTAATACCCTTCGGAGGGGTCATCAACTTGATGCTTCCATACCGTTCTCTAAAGGAAAAGAAACCGGTGTTCACCGTCAACTGGTAAAACCCCCGGAAGTTTTCAACGGTAACCGGCAGACCAAGAGCACGAAAAGTTGATTCAAAATGTCTAATACGGATCATCCCAAAAGGACTCATCTGGGAGATATGGATCTTGTAATGTTCCAAGACCTGAGCAACAAAAACTGTTAATGGTAAACGAAGGTTACCATCAGTAAAACACTCGGCCCACATGGTGATGTGATCGGCCGGAGCACAGGCACCAGTATCACCAGTTTGGGGATAAGCAGCCCCATACTCGTGAGGCATCTCAATCTTGGCCATCAGTTGGTCGAATGAAGCTCTCGACCACTTCAATGGTGGTAGGCCACCACCAGGAACACTGCCACCATCATCTTCTTCTTCTCCGGCCACCGGAGAAGATGCTTCAGGGTTTTCACCCTCCACATTATGTGGGTTAGATGGATCAGCCATCAGAAATATGTAGAACAGAAGTTTCGAGTTAAAGAAAAACTCAGAAAACTCAAAAGATTACCGGAATAAAAGACAGATTGATCGGAGAAGACGAAGGGAATGCTCTCTCTCTCACCAGAAATTTTTTCGAAAAATTTGAACAGTGAGGAGAAACCAAACGGTTCCCCCTTTATATACTCATCGCAATAAATGCGATACAGTAAACCGCCTCAACACGTTCAAAATAGGCGAGTTACAAGGCGACACGTGGTCAGCGACCTTTCCGCTGACGGTTATCACGCGCGCGTGGCCGCCCACGCGCCTGACAGAGAAGACTTTTTCACTCCCTGCTACAGTGCAGTTATGACCTCGGTCAGTGCAACGTCTTTTCAAATCAGCACATGTCAGAATCCTACCAACTTCAACAACCCACACGTGCAATCGTGACGTAGGCAACAGAAAGCGATAACCTTATCCAAACACAAGCGGCATGCAGTTTCTCTGGTTTACCGCACCATAACCCATACCGCATGTCGTTTTTTACATACCCCTCAAAAAAGGCAAAAATATATATCTTTATATTATATAAAGGGGTATAAGTCATAACCGCACATACCCACGAGCACACGTGGAATATGCGGAGATGACACACACCAACCCGCTCAGGTGTGTCAGATACTCAGAACCAGAATGGTTCTTTGGACTGCGAAAACCGCTTCGCAGGATGCGGTAAACCGCACCCCATGAAAGCTTCTTCAAGCTTCAAAACCCTCATTTCCGGTTCACAACCACAGAGGGAACGCAAACAGCTTCTCCTTAAGGAAAAGGACAAGTATGCTGAGCAACCGCACATCAGCAACCCTGTCCCCTGAACCTTCAAGAGCCACATCCAGGCTACAAGACTTCTAGAAGCGAGTTCTTTGCTGCAAACCGCAACCATTCTTGCGTAGTTACTGCAAACCGCAACTATGCGAACGGTAGCTACGGAAGAGCCACAACTAAACCACCACGCGGAAGAGCAAAGCTATTTCAAGAAAAACTGCTTTCCAACTAAGCGTGAAGGAAAGTGGCTACAAATCGAATGCGGAAGAGTTTCAACCAACTTCCCAAGTATCTAAAACGATCTCTTCCGGCAACGCTACTTACAGGGAAACTACTTTCCACCAAAGCGTGAAGGAAAGTGGCTCCAGAACAGCGGTAACAAGTCTGCCTATGACTAGTTACCCACCTATGGACCGCATAGAATAAACAATGGTGGGCACAACCCTGCCTATGATCATGTTTATCTGCCCATAGTCCAGATTCACATTGTTCGACCAAACACGGCCAACAATGACGCAACTACCCCACGATCCTCAAAGAAACATGGCAAACGAGGTTCGGCAACGAGGTAACCGCAAAGAACGTACGGTTACTAGAGAGCTACACCTCTGAGGACGTGCGGTTACTTGAGAGATAAACCGCTGAAGACGCGCGGTTACTAGAAAGCTTAACTGGAGAGCACGAACACCCCACAAAACAGGGATCATCGTTACATGTCCAGTTGCTGAACATAGAGCTTGAGCAAAGTACTTACAACTTTGCACCAACTGACGCAGAGGTTCCAACTACACTGAAGAAGACATCTTCAGTCACGATCTCAAAGGTTGGTTCGAACCCTGCTAATACCTTCAGTCACCGTCTCAAAGGTTGGTCCGAAACACCAACAGGTGGCTGATGACATCAGCAAAAGGTAGACAGAGTCAAGTCCTTGACTGAGAATTCCGCATCAGACGGAACTTGCTCACCATGCACCCTTCTCAAAGGAAGAAACAATCCACTAGAAAGGGCCTACTACTTAAAGAAGGTGCCATCTGCATGGCACAATCTTAACCTTCTAGACAACATAGTCCAGTATCCCTCCCACATGCGACTCGCATACGGAAGGAACACTAGACTGGGGGGACTTGAAGGGGTATGGTCCCAAATATCGCGTCAGCACGACCGCGAATGACCATTACCCTCATTAAAAACCCCCAACAGCAATTAACTCTCCAGTGTCCGCGTAGACACACGCGAACACTGCGGTCCAATCTGTCCATTGATGAGAAGACTTACCTTAGGGACGGAAACTAATGTTACGCATAGCGATGCGGCCTCGCACCGCATCCTATGAACATTTTCGTCACGACAAGGGATCTGGACAACAGTAACAGTCACTCGACAGGCGATGCGGCACAACACCGCATCCCGCGCAAATCATGGATGGAACAACCAATGCGGGAACAACATCAATGACCGCAAGCAGCGATGCGGCTTGGCACCGCATCCTGCCTACAAGGCAAGTGGGTCTGACACCACAGTGCAAGTGGCAATGGGAACAGTCGCCTACCAGCCCACGTATGAACAACAGTCTGACACCACAGCCGGACGTGGCATCACCACAGTATCCGACAGGTCTGACACACCTGCAAATAGCTGTGCGATGTCAAACTAGCTACTCAACTACCCTCCTTCACTCCTCGGCTATAAATACTCACCCCAAACCAGGTTTGAGGTATCACTTCTCAACTCTCTCAATACTACTACTATCATACTTTGCTTCCCAAGCAAATTACTGATTCTCACGCCGGAGAGTGGTAACAAGGAGCACCCCCCACCCCATCCTCCTTGTTACGAGTCACGGTTTGTTTCCTTGTGCAGGAAACCCACCACCAGACGATCCAGCCAGCGATCCTCGGAAAGAAGGGATTAACCCTCTTGACGAGACCAGTGAGTTAACCCTACCCGGTTAACCATTGTTTCATCAGATATCCACATGCAAACATTTCATGATATCTAGTTTTTAGTGAAACCTAAACCCGTTAAATTTGAGATAAAAGATATAAGGCCAGAGGGTGTGGGGGGCTCCATCGTGCCAGCTCACTGCCTATAGCGCCCCCTCGGTGCCACCATCCACACCATGCAAATTAAACCGGGGCGCCATTGATGGGGCTCCATCAAACGAGGGAGAAGGGCTTTATCAGGTGGGGCCCACATCATTTCAGCCAATAAATTTTGTTTTTTTTAATTTTGTTTAATAGGGGGCTCATTCTGACACCATGCAAGTTAAAGGGGGTATGATAAAGCCCCATGGCTGAGGTAGATCCTAGGTGGCGCTGATGTGTCTTGATAAAGCCCCTAGGGGCTTCATCCCACACCCTCCAGCCTAAGTGACCAATAAATCTAATACTATTTTGTGACAAAAAGACTTCATTAACTAAGGGGCTGTTTGTTTTTGCTTATAACATCTGCAAAGAGCTTATGTCTGTAGGCGGACAGACATAAGCCATTGAAGACCGTTTGTTTTTTTTTTTAAAGAAGATCTGAAAATTGCTTTAATTAGCTTAAAAAAAAAAGCCAATACCTATCATCTTCTCAAACATACAGATCTTCAAAAAAAACACAGAACCCACCACCTCCACTACCATCATCTCAGCCACCACCTCCACCACCACCTCCACCACCACATCTCAGCCACCACCTCCACCACCACATCTCAGCCACCACCTCCACCACCACATCTCAGCCACCACCTCCACCACCACCATCGAAACCCCCAAATCGGAACACAAAACCCAGATCGTAGAGAGAGAGAGAGAGATCGGTGAGAGAGAGAGAGACCGGATTAAACCCAAATCGAAACCCCCAAATCGGAACACAAAACCCAGATAGGATTAAACCCAAAACAAAAAGGATTAAACCCAGAAAAATGGCACAATCAAGAACACAAAACCCAGATCGGACCTTCAGCTTACCGTAACCGTCAATCTTCAGCTTCTTTCTCTCCGACGTCTCCCTCTCTCTGTTTCTCTCTCCTGCGTCTCTCTCTATCTCTCTCTGTGGTGACGGTGGTGGCGGTGGTGTGGCGGTGACGGTGGTGGCGGTGGTGTGGCGGTGACGGTGGTGGCGGTGGTGTAGTGGTGACGGTGGTGGCGGTGGTGGTGTAGTGGTGGTGGTGGTAGATGAAGCAGAGAGAGAGATGGGTGATGGGTGTTGTGTGTGTGTTGTGGGTATGAGAAGGGTTTTGTAGAACTAAAAAAAACAAACCCTCTTTTCTTTGCAGACTACAGACCTTTGGTCCACATCTTCACTTGCAGATGCCTGCAGATGTGGTCCGCAGACTGCAGACCTTTTACATCTGAAAAAACAAACACCACCTAAATAAAACCAAGGCTTTAACTATTAAGGAGTATATAAGTCCTTCCCTCATAGCCCAGTGGTTGGAGGCCGGTTTGTCCTCTAGAGGTCACCGGTTCGACTCCCGCTTGTGGCGAAAGAGGGTAGGACACCCGTGCGCAATGATGGTGAAAAACCTACCGAGGAGGGTTTGATCCTGAGCGTCACTCCGGTTTTCATCCGGCTGTTACTCTAGCGAGGCAACTCGTGTAGAGGTAGTACGGTTTCCGGAGGAAAGCCTTCGACCCAAGACTGGTTAACCCAGCGCTGGCCTTGCTATCTGGGCCCACGTTCTTGGCGAGGGTCCGCGATTTGCGGATGTGACAATGGTCACTATTATGAAGTTCACCTTTCAAAAAAATGGAGTATATAATAAATATATGGTTCATTTCCATGGAAGACGACAAAATGCGCGAGGCCATACTCTATTATGTTCTAGTTGCATTATACAATAGACGAATAAAGAAGAGTGCCTCCACTCTTTTGTTCGTATACATGACATATTTGATTTCTTGCAAACACCAGTCACTTTCTTGGTCAGTCTACAACATGAAAAATCCCGGTGAGATTCTCATGCAAGTTAGTAATCTCAGACATCGCTTCTATCTCGGTTATTATACCCTAGGAAACATATGAAAATTCACGTGAAATCCATTTATATATAGTGATCCAAATCCGTTTCTTCATCCAAGTGTTGATTCTGGTTTGATTTTTTATTCTTCTTCTTGTTACATATATTTCACATGTAGTAAATTAATATAATCTAACTTGTAGGTATTATATTGTTTCAAAAGAATACTAATAGCACAACCATAGCTACCCAAATAGCACAAACAAATGATGGATAACCACCTAATTTTTTAATCAAATCCTTAGAAAAGTAGCCAAATTAGGAGGGGCACCCATAGACAAGTACTCAAATGACACCAAACAACTAACCAACGAAAGACAGCCACGTGTTTTGTCGTGTAGAATTTCACTATTATACGTTCTACGTACAACGCGAAAAAGAATGGTGCCGTTTATGTAGCTCCGCCAATGAAGAAAACCGCATGGGGTATTGAGGGTGACCCGAGTACCCTTAAGAAGATAAAGGTTTCCTAACAAGTTAATTATTCGAGACATTTAAAAAACAGATACGAGACAAACTGATAATCATGTTGCATGGTCCATACAAACAAAACACATAATAAAAGCTGGAATAATGGCTCATGGCTCTCGTGAACTCACTTTGGCATCTACCATAGCACAAAAACCCACACAACAATAATAAAAAAGCCTTATCATTTCGACCCATTGATTACTCTAGATTCTCTAGCCACACTAGCTACTTCATAACTAAATTATGGATGAGGCTAAGGGTGGAGGGTATAGCTTCGGTAAACTCATTCGGTGAGTTGGTGTCACCGAGCGGTGACCACTCCCTGTTGTTTAAGTCACCGAAATTTTGCACTTTTTCGGTGTATATTCACCGATGCGGGAAGAGGAGGGAAGGAGGAGGGAGGGAGGTTTAATGGTGGGTCCCAACCCCTTTCAACCAATCATAATTTTTTTTATTTTTTAACCTACTCAAACACCCTAGGGTGATTGACCATACCCCCTGATTGAGTGCAAAATGAGGAGTGGAATGGGAAGTTGACATGACATAATATTATTGGGTAGGATTTCACTCAAACACCCTATGGTGATTGACCATACCCTCCACCCTAAACGTACCTCCTATATGCTTGACACATCCCCTGTAAGAAAAAGTAAAGAGATATATAACCGATGAGAGAATGTGGTACATTTAACACACCCGTAAATGATAAATAATGTTTTCATCATTTGTACCTACACAAAAAAATATATAAGAAAGCCAACATCTTTTCCACCCACATTAGGTTTTCAAAATGGTTTCTTCTTCTTCTTTTTATTATTTTCTCTCACTCCTTATTCTCACCATCTCATGCACTCAAACCCCTAATTTATTTGTCAATGGAGACATGAGTTTGATCCAAAAAACATGCAAAACCACTAAGTTTTACGATCTTTGCGTGTCGTCTCTCGAATCCGACTCAACAAGCTCACAAGCCGACACGAAAGGGCTAGCGATTATAATGGCGAGATTCGCAGTGGCTAACGCCACCAACACCAACTCTTTCTTATCGTCTAATGTTCTTGCGAAGAACACGACTAGCAACGGATTAATGAAGAAAGTATTGAAGCAGTGTGCAGATAGGTACTTGGCTGCTGGCAGCTCCTTGCAAGATTCGGTTAAAGATTTGGGGTCAGAGTTGTATGATTATGCTTATATGCATGTGATGGCAGCTGCAGATTATGCGAATTCGTGTCGTAACGCGTTTAAAAGGTACCCAAATTTAGTATATCCCCCTGAGATCTCTGCTAGAGAAGAGGGTTTGAAACATATTTGTGATGTGGTTATGGGAATTATTGATAATCTTGTGTATTGACATTTATGTCTTGGTGTTTTGTCATTTGTTTTATGGGTAATGATTGTATGTTTTTGTTTGTGTAATCTGTAATTTGTCAATAATTTCGGTGTTTCAGTGTTTTTTATTTATTTATTTTATTTTTTTGTAATACATCTACTAGTTTTAAAACTATGATAAATGAAGTATCATACTTTCATATGATATGTTACTACTCCATCCGTCCCATTAAAAATGTCATATTTTGAATTTTCAAAGTCTTTATTTATAAACTTTGACCTTAAATAATTTTATTTATGTTAGATAATACTTGATGAAAATTATATGGTTTGAGTGTATTTTACAAGTGTTTTTATCGGGTTAATTTTAATCAAGTTTTATATAACACAAAAATATATAATTAAAGTCAAAGCTTATAAATAAAGACTTTGAAAATTCAAAATAAGACACATTTAGTGGTACGGAGGTAGTATTAAATTAAATCTTTTTATGATGTTATGACACATAATTTTTTTATGATTTAGTGCATTGAACTTTTAGACGGGTGAAATAGAAGTCTAAAGTAGTGTTTGTTTCGTGGAATGCAATAGAATTGGATGTGAAATTTGCGCATAAATTGAAATTTGATTTGAAATTTATGTGTGTTTCATAGAATGAAATGGAATACGGATGAAATTGGAATGTAGATTCATTTCCTTATGCTGTTATTCAGTTCGAATTTGTTTTTTTTTTTTTTTTTTTGCTGAAACCAACAAAATAAGAAATTGAATCAACATTCTAATTTCATCAATATTCCAGTCCGTGAAACAAACGAACGCTACCTAAGATTCTCGCGACCTGTCATATTTTCTTAGGCTCATTCTATATGCACCCCCCTCTTTCCTGATTATAACCCCTTGTGAGAGGAAAACCGTCAGTCCCACGCAGTCCCCACCTGTAAGTATGTGAGAGGAGAGGGGTGAAAAAAGTAATAGGTGGGGTGTAGAAAGTAGCACCCTTTTCTTATGGCGACTCGATTGACTTCTGAGTACATGACACAGATACCCAAATGCCATCAAATACATTTTTTAACAACAAATCTTTTTACACCTAAATAATACATAACCTTGCATTTCCAAGAATTTATCGTATAAACCTCCATTATTTTTACGGAGACAAGCACCATACTATTATACCAGCGTGTGATAATTCTTTTGTGAAAATGGTGAATCATATTTCAATGAACAAACATTATTTGCTTAATATGATCAATGTAGTGTTTGCACCGCCTTAGTCACAATTATCATGCCAATGATCCAACAATTTTGTTATTTATTTATCATTATCAACGGACAACGGGTGATCATAGTAGATAACCCTTTGCGAAAAAAGGACATACGCGGTGGGACACCATATGTAAAATAATGAATAATTTTTGAAAGTTTATGTGTAATAAAATAAACTTTTGAAACTTTGTTTCACATAATCATATTTACCCGTTCTTCGGTTGGTCATTATATGTAGAACAAAACTTAATAGTTTATATACCATCTTTTTATTAAATAGGTACATATACCATATCAAGAAGAATAAGAGAAAGTATGTTACATTGTTACTATTAAAATAAAAGTTAATAATTTATTATGACTGGGCAGCTGGTCATCAATCTTGCCCAACTTGTAACCAATATTGAAAATAAGACTTGTTTATTGAAAAATATTGCATATTTATGTATCTTTTATTTAATATAAACATTAATATGGTGATAAAAATATATTCCATCACTAACATAGCGTTAAGTAGGGCTGTAAACGAACCGAACGAACACGAACAAGGCCTTGTTCGTGTTCGTTCGTTAAGGAAATAAATGTGTTCACGAACGGTTCATGAACACTTACCGAACGAGATTTTATGTTCGTGTTCGTTCATTAAGGAAATGAGCGTGTTCGCGAACGGTTCACGAACACAAATAAATTTGGCGAACGCAGCGAAGGATAAAGATAGATGGCCCAGAGAGTAGCACTCGAACTTGAATCCCTTATTGTGGAACGGATGTCGATTGTATTCACCGATGTAAATAATGAGAAATGAAAGGGAAATGATGCATAAACAAGGTGAAAATGAGTTTTCTAGTTTCATTGTTAGGGTAATAAAATAAATAAAAGTTTAATAATATAAAAAGTACAAATAAAATACAAGAAAGTACAAAGATCTTCAATTAAAACACAAATATACGAACATAAACGAACACAAATCAACGAATGTTCACGAACACCTTACCGAACGTTCACGAACACAATCGAACGAACGAGACCTCTGTTCATGTTCGTTCATTTAACTAATCGAACGAAATTTCTTGTTCATGTTCGTTCGTTTATTAAACGAACGAACATAAACGAACTTCCCGCCGAACGGTTCACGAACTATTCGCTGAACGTTCGGTTCGTTTACGGCCCTAGCGTTAAGACTTAACTACAATGAGATATGAGTAGGGATAATCGAATTTTTTTCGATACCGATTCGGTATCCACTTTTTGGCATTTTCGGTACCCACTTTTTGACATTTTAGGTACCGGTTCAGTACAGTACCGTTAAATACCAATTTTTCGAAACATTTTCAATATCAGAATCAAATTTTGATGATTTTCGGTACCAGTACCACGCTCATCCCTAAACATGAGAGAGAGAGAGAGAAAGAGAAATAAAAAAAAGTTGATGAAGCAAGCTTTGTAAGAATTTTATATTTTATTTTATAAGAATAGCTAGGGTTATAGTAAGCCCGCACTTCGTAGCGGACAACAATTTCTCTTCATTCCCCCACATGATCTCATGGTAATTTGGTCGGTATATTGATATCGTTTTTTTTTTTTGTTTGTAAGTGTATCGCCATAAAAGAAAGGAAAAAGAACTATGCAAATGGATCATTCGTTCAATTATTCGTCCCACGCATGCCATTAAATATGTACACATGTGCATAAACATATAATAATTTTTTCAAACATAACACGACCCGTTTATCTGGAGACCCCGGTTCCTGTCGATTTTTCGCTGATTTTCAACGATCGATCACCCTAATCAGACTACAAGGTATGATTCTAACTTCATAGTAGTTAGTTTAACGATTTGCATGTAGTTTAACACCAAAAATTCGGGTTTAATCTAGGGTTCTTGAACTAGACCCTTGCCAATCCTGGATTTTTGTTTAGATCTTGTTAGTAGTAGTTAGTATTAGCGTTTTAGGAAGTAAATAACTGAATATTGTTGGGGAAATCGGATTATTCAGACTCTTTTTAACCAAACCCTTGTTCATGATGGAAAACCATAAAATCGAAAGGGTAAACGGGTGTTTTATGTAAAAATGATAGTTGGGGTTTGTTTTTCGGGGTAAACCGTTCCTAATGAACCAAAAATTTTGAATTTTTCGAAGCCGGCTCGAAAACCTTGATTTTTGGAGAAACAGACAGTTCGAAACGGGGCCGTGCTGCTTCAGCAAGGGGCCGTGCCCAACTTTGACCCCAGACATGGGGCCGTGTCCAATGAACACGAGGTCATGTCCAGACCACCTGATATCAAATTTTTGCATATATTTCAATGTATCAACTGTCTTACTGGTTCTTTCTTGCAGGAATGGCACCACACAAATTTCTTAGGTTTAAGACGTCTGAACTCGAGTACCAAACGCGGTATGAAACCTTGCAAGCACGACACGAGGAGCCTCTAAGGCAGGTCTGTTACGAAACGCTCGAAACGGTTGGACATCAGGAGAGATATGACGCGCTTGTAACTGGTCCTCTCCGTATATTTTTGAAGTCCCGGCTCTGGTTCATACATCAATACAATATGGAATTCTTGAGCACACTCACGTTCAAAAGGACCGAGCCGGACCTCTTCGATAATGAGGTCGTACAGTTTAGGTGTGGGGGAGAATGGTATAGCTTGTCAGTTACCCAATTCGGTATCAACATTGGTCTATATACCTAAGACTATGCGACGGAATCGTAATTCACTGAAGCCATTAGAGAACTACCAGATAACCTACAACAAGCTGCATGGGCAACAATCGGGGATGGCCCCTACAACCCAAGCTCAACCAAGGGCACCAAGATAAAAGACCCACTTCTACGTTACATTCATCGGGTCCTTAATGGTGCCTTGTGTCAAAGAAAGGACAGCGGTGGGGTGGTCAACTTACGAGAGCTTACTTGCCTTCACTATCTCGTAACCGGCCAACCCATCGACGTCGCCCACATGCTGCTACGGAACATGGTTGCCAACGCCACCGCGGACACCCAAACACCGATCTTCTATGGAGGATGGATCGCCAAGTTATTCAAGAATTACATTCGACGAACTCCATCGGTGTTTAACATGGGTGTTGGTATGACAAAGGTTGATCTTGCGATATGCCGAAGCATGAATCTTATCATTGATTGCCCCGACGTACCTATGCGCTTCAAAGATACAAGTGGTCGGGCTTAGAACCCAAATGACCCGGATGCGATCTTGGCAATCGAAGATATCCCAAACCGTCCTCGTCCCAGACCATTCCCGGGATCCTCGTCTCAAGGAGGGAGCGATTTTCCAAACCTTGTTAATTTGTATAACATTATGCAGGAAACCCTCCAAGTCTCCAAGAATGACTATAGCTTGGGCCAAAGCTCGAGCTCCCGGATTGGTAGCATGGAACGCAACATCCTGACCATGTAGAATGACATCACGTACATCCGGGACCACATGGTGATTCAAGGCGAAGAGGAGGAGGAGGATGAGGGCGAGGGGCAGGATATGGATTCTGATTACGCGATGGTGGCAGCGGGCGATGTGGTTGTCTTTCAGGTTAACTCTCCTGATCTTTTGAACATTATGTAATTCCCCGGGCTCCGTCCCGTTCAGACAATTTACTTTCCTTAAACAATTTACTTTCTGCATTTTATTTTGTTTCGATGTGGTGTGGTGATGACAACTTAAACGTTCGTAATTTAGGTTTTATTATGGTTTTGTTGTGTTGTGTTGTGTTGTGTTGTGTAGTGGTAGTATTGTAGCACGCAGGTGACGTATGTCGGTGTGAGTGTATTTTTAGTTATATTTTTAGCTCTTTTTACTCGTCGATTTCAAGTTTTAAATTTATAAAACACGATATTCTACTATCACTCTACACACACGCTAGGGCAAGTGCACCCATTGCGGACATAGTATAGTGATGGCAAGATACCGAGGTCGTCCAAGGACACAAGAGCTTTTAATATCGGCTTATCGTCAACGTCTAATCGAACCAAATTTTGAGAAAAGATTTTTAAACTAATAAAAAGATAAAAACAGGAAATAAAATAAAATGAAAACAGATAGACAAGAAAGAATCACTTGGATACAACTTATCTTTCATGTACCATTTTGATGATTTCCGCACTTTGGGCATTTTAAGAGATTATCTTAGTGATAGTAGTAGGCCCCTCTTTTGAAGGCGATGTTACCCTCAACCTAGTGGTTTCAGTCAGCAAGGATACAATCCCACTAGGTCGGAATATTGAAAGATAATTAAGTAAGTTATTAATGGAAAATGTGGTGGGCCCCCTTCCAGGCAGCGATCAACCTCAACCAGTTGGTTTGAATCAGCAGGGATACAGTCCTCGTGGGGTTGGTTTAAAGTTTTAATAGTAGTTTATGAATAAGGGGTGCAAGTGATTTCTTACTCTCAGTCGGGCCAGTCATTGCCGACCAATCCATGGAGTAGTACTAAACTTGCACCAGGTTCTCGCCGGATCTATACACTGAACGAGACATCGAATTACCCAACCACCCTTCTAACCCCTTTCTAAGTAGTTAACATGCTTTATATAGACCATAAAGACATGAATATGTGAATAAACGACATACGAAGATTGGTTGAATAAATTCGCCTTCAATATAAACAACTAATTATTAAAGTCATTAATACATACCCAATTAAAAAGTTGCCAAAGATTGGAAATCATAAAAGAAATACATAAAAGATATGTCTTCACCAAGTGATGTAAGAATTTTGCCAAGCATGGCCTTTGTTTGACAAAGATTCTTACGATCGATCTTTGATCCCAAGACTACACACATACTCAAAAAGATGGAAAATGGATGATGGTGTTATAGTGGTGGTGGAGTGGTGGCAAGTAAGAGAGAAGTGGTTTGCCAAGGGATGAGTTTAAGTGAAACCAAGCATCCCTATTTATAGTTGAAAACAGAACGTCAACCACGGCTCGTGCCCGCCTGGCACGGCCCCGTGGCCATCAGTCTCTCTCTTCTACATTAACCGCAGTGTCAGACTTGTATTAGCACGGCCCCGTGTGTCAATGGCACGGCCCATGGCCAATGTACTTGTTATACTTCTTTAGATTCTAGAAATCCATGAGTTGACCACGCCCCGTGTTGCTTTAGCACGGCCCCGTGTTGAGCTTGGAATTTGTCTTTTGTTGTTGTCTCTTTCTGCTGTAGTGAATTCCCATCGGGCACGGCCCGTGCTAGGTGAGCACGACCCTGTGGTAGAACTTCTGTCTTTGTTATTTCTTGGGTTTGGAAGTGGATGGGGGCTAGGCAAGTTGGTCAATTCTTCTTTATAGCATTTTATGTTGGTTTTTTGCTTCCTTTTTGCTTCTTTTGTTCTTTTAAGCTCTTTTAACCCTGTTTATTGAAAAGGAACAAAAACACTAGCTTTTTCCAACATCAGTACTAGAAAATGGTTGATTTTATGCCTCATTTGATGTAATTTATATGTTGCATTTTGAATACAACAAATACCCCCACACTTGAATCTTTTCTTGTCCTCAAGCAAAACTCTTTATTGTGGCTTACACACCCAAACGGAATAGGTAGAAGAGAAAGTTTTGGACCTATCTTTAGAGTGTCAAGAATCTAAGTTCTAACTTATTTTGTTTTATTTCATTTACATTCTTATTTGGTCATGATTTATTTACAACACAATTTAAGAAAAATTATTTATGTTTAGGCATAGCGTGCCTTTATAAAAATTTTTTTAGTTATATACGCGTTTTACACACCTCACCAGTAATCACTTAACACTCGGCCGAAAATGTATAAGTGAGAACACTCGTACCCGATTTAGAAATTACTTCTTCTATAGGCTTGACAAGTCACTTATTTTGCAATTTTCAAAAGAACCACATTTATTGAAAAAAAAAAGGTGTAAAGATAAAAAGGTTGGATTTTTGGGGTGATGGGTGATTTATTTTGCAAAAATTTTGCGGGTTTAAGAAACAAAAGGTTTTAAGGCTCAAAATGGTTTGTCTAGGAGGAGGTTTTTTTTTTTGGAAAAACAAGGAAAAATAAAGTTTTTGGATGAAAAACTGGTTTGGTCATAATGCCTCTGTCATTTACTTACTTGGATTAGCGTCGGTAAGGACTTGGGATGTATTGCTTTGGCAAGTTCTAGAGTTGTAAGAACCAAATGGGCTATTCACACAAGAAATGAAAATTTGACCGATTAGTATATATGTGTGTATTTATGCTCAATAAAGGCTCAAAACTCACTTTTTGTAGGAAAAGAGTTGTAGTGTAAAAATATAAACAAGTCAAATTTTTTTATAAAGATTTGTTAGGCCCGTTTTTATAATTTTCTTTAATTGGTTCTTTTTATCATGACGTTTTTAGATGTAAATTAATAAAAACATCATTTTTATAACTTTTATACCCAACTAAACTAAGATAAGTAAATGAAAGAAAAAAAAGTTTTTGAAAAATTTGGAGTGTTTAGCGGCTTCAAACGAGTTTTGTGTAAGGCTTGTTTTAGGTCAAGTGATTCAAGGTTTTAACCTTCCCCTCCCCCCCCCCTCCCCCACAATTAAATTACACATTGTCCCCAATGTGTCCCAAAAAGTATTTGTTTAGGCTGAATATGTAAAAAGTGCAGAAAAATAACAAAATTTCGCAGTTACTGGGCACTGGACACAGGGTCGTGTTGGATGAACACGGCCCATGCTCAAAGTGCCAGTTACTGGATTTTTAGAAAACTTACAGTGGAGTGAGTACCGGGTCGTGTTTGGTGAGCATGACCCATGTCACTGTTTGGAGAAAAACTTTTTTACATTAGTGGACAGGGCACGGGGGCGTATTGAGTGAGCACGGCCCCGTGCTGTTCGTCTGTTTCAGTTAAAAATGCAGGTTTAACTCCTGTTTTCGGGCTTAGGGAGCAGTATGCTTAGTGTATCCAAGCCTCCCATGGTACCTGCTTTCTACAATGCTACCACAACACAACATAATACAACAAACCAAACATAAAACCTAAATTACAAGTGTTTAAGTCTAACCACCACCACATCATCCAAACATAAAAACAAAATGCAGAAAATAAAAGTGTCTAACAGAAAGTAAATTGACTTAACAGGATGCAACCCGAGGAAATGTTAGATTGTTCAAAATGTGAGAGATTTAACCTGCCCGTCAACCATGTCGCCCATCACCAAGGCCGCCTAATCTGAATCCATCCGTTGACCTTTGTCCTCTTCCTCCTCGTCATCGTCTCAAATCACCATATGATCCCGGATGTAGGTGATATCATGCTGCATGGAGAGGAGGTTGCGTTCCATGCCGCCTATCCAGGTGCTTGTGTAACACCCCGTGTTTCGAAAGTCAAAATCAAAGTCAAGATTGAAGTCAAAGGGAGACAAGATTGCTAATTGCGATCTGTCACTCCTTGCTCAATTCATGTTTTGACTTCTTTGACTTGTAGCTAGTCTAATTTATGCTTTACGTTAGTTGTATTATGTGGAGTAATAGTTAGGAATCGCAGTAATCAATGTATACTTATCGTTATGAATCGCTTTACGACTGTGAACAATAGGAAGTAACAATGTGATAAAGCCAACTAAACGCTAATCGAACTAATCTAATCAACTTCGCACTCGCAAACTCGAACTACGCATTATTGATATAAGTGTGTGTGCCTTTTATGTGTTACTTGTGCATGTTTATTTTATGTTGTGGTGATCAACCGAAACGCAATCGAATCGCAAACACTAAACGCAAGGGAATAGGATGATTATATGTTAGATATAGTAGTTGGGATTAAAAGTAATTTGACTAGGAAACTCTATCGCATTCGCATCGCTCGCAATCGCAATCGAAACAACAAAACTCGTCGCACCGAACACTCAAACCCGGAGACTGATCGACCAGGCGACCAGCCGATCGACCAGCAGTTGGATCGAGCTGCAGCTCGATTGGCCAGCCAATCGATCAGGCTGCCACCCGGTCGATCCACTCCTTTCCACTTCGGGTAACCCTATAAATACCCCATGTCACCATCAAACTTTCTACTTTTGGTACTCTCTGTCCGACCAACGCTTCAACCTTGCTTTTTCTCATATTTCTCTCGATTCCGGTAAGATCACAAACTAAATCTTGTACATCTTTGATCTACACTTGATTCTACACCTTTCTATCTTTTAAATCTTAACTTTTAACCGTGAAATCACTAGATTTGAGGTGTTCTAGGGTGATGTCATCATGGTGTTCTTAGGAACTTCAAGTTTTGGCTTCAATCCTTCAAGAACAACTTGGATCTAACCGATTTCCACATAAACAAACAAAGATCTTTTATAGATCTAGACATATTCACGGTGAAAAGGGATTGAGAGAAGGTTTTCCGACTTTCTTTCAACTCTTTTACACTCAATGCAGTCAAAACCGATAGAATCGGAGCTTGCACCGACTTCCTACTCATTCATGTGGTTGTGTTGGTCCAAGATCTGAATTCTATCTATGAGGTTTACCGATTTCGGGTTAAACATGGAACACCGTCTCAAATAGTTAAACATGCTCCTGTGTTTACAAAATGCTACAACAAAAACTTCAAAAGTCAAGCCATCATACATAAACACATCCTTCCCAAAGGAAGAAACAATCCACTCGAAAGGTCATCCGATTGGATAACCATCCGAGCGGACTATCACTCGTACGACCAGCTGTCCGATCGGACTACCATCCGATCGACCTGCTGTTCGACCCACTAACACTTGTATCGTTTTACGCGTCGCTTATCGTTATGCTATCGTTCTGATCAGGCTAACTCTACTCTCTAGCGCTCCCTTCAAACCATCAATCGCTGTGAGTATACTCGATCCCTTTTTGCTTTACGCACTTTTGGGTGTTACATACGTTACTTATTCTAAAATCACATCGAACACACTACGCAATACTTTTAACGCTAACCGTTACCGCATGTTATACGTGACTTAATGAATGCTTGTTTGTTATGTTTACACATGGAATGTTGTCTACCTGCCTTAGCAATGATAGTACTATAGTTTAGACTCAGCACCTGTTTACTCAGGGGTTGTTAAGGACAATTAGTTACATGGCTCACAGTGGTGAGTGTGTATCGCGAACTGCCTTGGGCAGTCAACCCGCAGTCATTGGTATCGATAGGTTCATGTCGATAACTAACATGCCTCATTTCACACTGTGTACGTGCTGGCTATGCGTAATCAATTTCGAGCTCTATTATATCTATTAAACTTGTATGCTCACCTTTATACTATGTGTATTGACTTTTACTTTAACGTGTGTGACAGGTGCTTAGGATGCTTATTTGCTGTGAAATCGAGGCTAGGAAAGACCTAGGTCAACAATAAACAATTGTCTGTAATAAAATCTGAGTTGTAGGAACAGAAAAATTTGACTAGATCTTTTCTGTAATAATTGTATTATCATTTATGACATGGTATGGGACGTGTTGCTTTAAATATTTGGTAAATATAGTTGTTATGGAAACTTCTGGACAATCTGTTTCGCTCAGTGCTGCGCCCCGATGATTCCGCCATCGGTTGGGGTGTGACAGATTGGTATCAGAGCCATAACTATAGGGAATTAGGCCAGACTCGACTTAGTCCGGGCCGATGTCTTAGAAACGACCTAGTCTATGGTTAGGTACCAACAGGCCGACTTGTACTTACCCTGTAGGGTTTTGTATGAGCATACGTGTTACTTCTCGCTATTCTCGCACGCTACACTATCACTGCACTATCATTCAAATGAACAAGTGATTCGGTCGAGATTAGGTGTGAAAACTGCAAACTCTCGATCTAATCGCTTATTCAATCTGTATTTATCTATAAAACACGAGAATTTGCGTTGAATTAGGAGTGAAATCCGTACTTTAACGCGGATTTTCGTCTCTATTTTTATCAAAATAGGAACAAAGTTATTAAGTCAGGGGTGAAACCCGGACCTTGACGATTTATTCTGATCCATTTTGGGTTATGCAAAACTCTCACCAAAGTCTCGACGGACTCCAACGACTGAAAGCCACACTATAACTGAAGGGATGCATGCCGATTGCCCAAAATTGAGGCAAAAAGCATGGTCCTAAAGGCCAAATGAGTGCCGACGGTCCTTGTGAATAGTCGAATCACTTTGGTTAGTCAATGTCTATCTAGCCGCAAACAATCTATTTCTCGATTTCTATGTGTTTTGATTCTGAGATTTGTTGATTTTATGTAGATTTTATGTGTTTTATATGACTTATCCGTTTATGTGTTACGATTTTTGGTGATTGTTCACTTTTTCTCCCTTCGCTTGATCGACACACACGACTCGCACTGCACTTCTATCTCAAAACGTTAACAAGTCGCTATCACATGAGGAACAACTCTACACCATGATTTGCTATACTACTACACGCTTATACTACACTACTCGCTATACTATTCGTGATCGCTATTCTCGAACGCGCGCAGGCTTTGAATGATAGGTTTCTGTATTCTGACTGCTTCCCGTGATTATATGCTTATGCGTTTCTGTGTCCTACGTGCTTATGTGCTTCCGTGCTTATCTGCTTCTGTAATTATGTGCCTATGTGACTATGTGGTTAAGTAATTATACGTGTTCCTGAGCTTTAGTAGTAATAGGCTTGTGAGGTGATATTCGATTATATTGGGTTGAGTCCTGTGGCGATGTCTGTTGCAGACAATGTCGTCATCTGGATCTCGCGCTACCCGAGACGCTCGCCGAAAGAAAGCGGACAAACGCCTCGCTGCCATGATTACTAAGCAGATGGCTAAAGTTGTACCCCAAGTCGTCAGTGAACTATATGAGAACATGAGCAAATCGTCTGAGGAATCCAGGACCGAGACTCCCAAAGCCGCTTTCAGCTTCAAACAGTTCAAGGCATGCGGACCGAAAGAGTTCACTGGAGAAGAAGGCCCTACGGCTTTGTTTCAATGGTTCGACTCGATCGAAGTCACTTTGCGTCAGAGTGGATGTCCTGACAATCTCCGCACTCTGAATGCTACTAGCGTTTTCCAGTCCCGCGCTCTAGACTGGTGGACTGCCGAGAGGAACAAGCGCGGAAATAATGCAGCCTATGGTCTGTCATGGGACGAGTTGAAGAACGTTATGCTCGATGAATTTTGCCCTCCCCATGAGCGCCAGAAGCTAGAGGATGAATTCTGGCACATCAAGCAAAAAGATGGTGACAACGCTGCCCTGACTGCTCGCTTCAAGCAACTCAGCATTATCTGTCCCGATCAAGTGAAGACTACCGACATGACGATCAAGAAGTACATCCGCGCTCTGCCGGATTGTGTCGCAGATTTTGTGCATGCTTCCAAACCAGCAACGATTGAAGAAACCTACTTGCTTGCCGCTGAAACCAACGACAAGCGGGTAAAAGCTGGTTTTTGGGATAAAGCTTCAAAGAACCTGCACCAAGCTACCACCGTACCAACTACCGACGCCACCGCCACTGCATCGCAGTCATTAAAGTCCTCTCATCGCAAGAGGAAGAACAACAACACCAGCTCCAGCAACAAGAACTGTGCTGTCACTACCGCTGCTCCACTTCAAGCGGTACCAACTCAGTAACAACACCGATTAGCTCCAGCTCCAATCACCTACGCACCGGCTGCAAAGCGTGCATACACTGGCCCTCACCCTGCCTGCCCAACGTGTTCTTATCATCACCCAGTGGGTTTAGCTTGTCGCTTTTGTGCGCACTGCAATATGTACGGCCACTTTACTGTGAATCGCCGTACTGGTCCCCGCCAAGCACCAGCTCAAGCCACTGCTCATCAAGCTCTGCTCCCAGCCCCTCAAGGCCAACAAGCGGCTCAGGCACCCACGGTCAACGCAAGGGTCTGCTTCGCATGTGGTGCTCCCAACCACTTCGCGAACATGTGCCTAAACAGGGTTGTGAAACAAGAGCCCCAGCAGCAGCAGCCTCAACAGCAGCAGCAACAAGCCGCCCGCGCCAGAACTTTCAACATCAATGCACGCCAAGCACAAGCCGACAACAATGTGGTTAATGGTACGTTTCTCGTGAACAGTATTTATGCTTCGTGTTTGTTTGATACTGGAGCCGATAACTGCTTTGTGTCGTTTGAATTTGAGAAGCTCCTTAATCGTAAGCGCTCCCATCTATCCTCAACGTTCGATGTCGAAGTCGCCACCGGAAGAACTGTCGCTGTCAATTCTGTTCTTCGTGATTGTACCCTTGAACTCAACAATCACATCTTTCCGATTGACCTCATTCCAATGCAGCTCGAAAGTTTTGACGTCATAGTAGGCATAGACTTTCTTCGCGAAAACCATGCTGAAGTTGTGTGCTTTGATAAAATGATTCGATTCGCACTCGCTAACGGTGATATTTTGTGTGTTTATGGTGAAACCACTTCGAAAGGCCTTAAGCTCATGTCGTGCGTCCAAGCTAGCAAGTATCTCTGCAAGGAATACAGAGCTTTCTTGGCCAACATTGTAGTAGCGGAGAAGGAAAAGAAAAGGAAGACCGAAGTGAAAGATGTTCCTGTTATCTATGAATTTCCCAGGTATTCCCTGATGATCTTCCCGGCTTACCGCCAAGTCGTGATATTGACTTTCGTATCGACCTCATTCCTGTAGCGAACGCTATTGCTAGAGCTCCTTATCGACTCGCTCCGTCCGAAATGCATGAACTCTCGAGTCAACTCCAGGAATTACTTGATAAAGGCTTTATTCGCCCGAGCACCTCTCCGTGGGGCGCGCCAGTCCTTTCCGTCAAAAAGAAGGATGGGTCGTTCCGGATGTGCATCGACTATCGGGAATTGAATAAGTTTACAATCAAGAATTGCTATCCCCTGCCACGAATTGATGATTTGTTTGATCAGCTACAAGGTGCTACATGTTTTTCGAAGATCGATCTACGCTCAGGCTATCACCAGCTACGCATCCAAGAGGAGGATATACCCAAAACCGCTTTCCGCACTCGATACGGCCACTATGAGTTCGTTGTTATGCCTTTTGGTTTAACTAACGCACCCGCGGTTTTCATGGATCTGATGAATCGGGTGTGTAAACCATTTCTTAACCGCCTCCTCATCGTGTTCATCGATGATATCCTGATCTATTCCAAGTCGAAAGCCGAACACGCGCAACATCTACGTTTGGTTCTCGAGCTACTCCAAGGGAATCGACTCTATGCCAAGTTCTCCAAGTGTGAATTCTGGCTGGAGGAGGTTCAATTCCTCGGTCACATTGTAAATGGTCAAGGTATTCATGTCGATCCCACAAAGATTGAAGCAGTTAAAAGTTGGGTCTCACCAAAGAACCCGTCTGAAGTCCGTTCTTTTCTCGGGCTAGCGGGCTATTACCGTCGATTTATCGAAGGATTCTCTAAAATCGCTGTGCCGCTTACCGCTCTCACTCATAAAGACAAGTCTTTTGTTTGGGAAACCGAACAAGAGTCTGCTTTCCAAACCCTCAAGCATATGCTTTGCAACGCTCCTATTCTCACTTTACCAGACAGAAACGATAACTTTATTGTCTATTGTGATGCCTCTAACCTTGGTCTTGGTTGTGTTCTCATGCAACGGGACAAGGTTATCGCTTACGCATCTCGTCAGCTCAAAATCCACGAGAAGAACTATACAACCCATGACCTCGAGCTAGGCACAGTTGTTTTCGCATTAAAGATTTGGCGACACTACCTTTATGGTACCAAGTGTACGATCTTCACCGATCATAGGAGCCTACAACATATCTTTGATCAGAAAGAACTTAATATGCATCAACGCTGATGGGTAGAACTTCACAACGATTACGACTGTGAGATCCGTTATCACCCAGGCAAAGCAAACATCGTGGCCAACGCCCTAAGCCGACGAGGTTATCTGCATAGTATTCCCAATGTTCCAGCCCAGCATCATCTCGAAACCCTCATCGCAAAGCCCAGCATGCTTGTTTTAACGAGCGTACTTTGAAGAAGGAACGAATTCATCACGATGGAGCCCAGCTTGTTAATAAATCGAATGGGATATTCCACTATCTGGACCAAATTTGGATCCCTAAGCGGAACGATTTGCGACAGATTCTGATGGACGAAGCCCACAAATCCTGATATTCTATTCATCTCGGTGCCAATAAAATGTACCAGAACCTCCGCTACAAGTACTGGTGGCCGGGCATGGAGAGAGATATCGCCCTCTACGTTGGAAAGTGCCTGACCTACTCGAAGGTTAAGGCCGAGCACCAAAGACCCTCTGGCTTACTCGAACAACCCCCAATCCCTATATGGAAGTGGGAGAGTATAGCCATGGACTTCATAACCAAACTCTCGCGTACGTCATCAGGTCACGACAGCATCTAGGTAGTCGTTGATCGTTTGACCAAATCTGCTCATTTCCTACCAATACGGGAAGACTACAAGGTAGAACGATTAGCCTGAATCTACACCGATGAGATCATTTGTAATCATGGGACGCCTCGCGACATTATCTCTGACCGTGATGCTCGGTTTACCTTGCGACTGTGGGAAACGTTTCAAGCGGCTCTCGGTACTACGCTTAATCTGAGTATCGAATTCCATCCTCAAACCGACGGTCAGATTGAGAGAACGATTTGTACCCTTGAAGACATGCTCCGTTCGTATGTCATAGATTTCGGTGGTAATTGGGATGCTTACCTGCCGTTATTCGAATTCTCGTATAATAACAGTTATCATTCCAGCATTCAAATGACACCATTTGAGGCTTTATACGGAAGACGATGTCGATCGCCTATTGTATGGCATGAGATCGGTCACTCGCAATTAACCGGTCCTGTACTATTGCAAGAAACGACTGACAAAGTTCTCCAAATTCGAGACAATCTGCTGAAAGCTCGGAGTCGTCAGAAAAGTTACGCCGATAGACGACGCAAGCCCCTTAATTTGATGTTGGCGACTACGTACTCCTAAAGGTATCACCATGGAAGGGTGTGGTCAGATTCGGCAAGAAAGTGAAACGAGCGCCACAATATGTTGGACCTTTTAAGATTCTGGAAAGGATCGGCAAAGTTGCCTACAAACTCGAACTACCGGAGGAACTAAGTAACGTCCACCCGACTTTCCATGTTTCGAACCTCCGAAAGTGCCTGGCTGAGCATGATTTGATTGTGCCTCTTTGTAACACCTTGAAAATTTACGTCCAATAATGTATTGACACGTGTCATAAGCTTTGAATATGTGAAAAAGTACTTTAGAGGGACTAAAGTTGACAAAAAGAGAAACTATGTGAATATAAGGGACCAAAGTGTCAACAATGAATAAATATATTCTAAAATAGCCCTACAAGATGTTTATACGTTCAAACGAATAAATCATGGATCATACGAAGCTGAAAATGAGAGAAAGTGAGGAATTACAAACTACAGGGGTTAAATGTGTCAACATGTTTAAAGTATACCTCTGAGTGACCTTTTAGCAAACCCGAAGCCTTCTAACGATAAAATATACTCACTAGAATATGTGGTAAAAATTTCATAAAGTTTCGTTATCATATGAGAAAGTTATGATCAAATTCGTGTACGAGGGGTTGAAAGCGTCAACGTTGAAATTCAAGGTCTTTCGGGTGATCACAAAGTTATCAAGGGACTTGACAAAGTTAGTAAAGGTCCTAAAGCCCTTAAAAATAAGGTTAGAGGGCTGAAATAGCAAAAATAGGACTTAAAACCACGTAACAAAGGACCAGGGACCAAAAGTGCAAAGTTTAAACTTGTTTGGCTGGTTATGACAGGCCAGGCGGCCCGCGTAAGAGCCCCTTATGGACTTATGCGGCCCGCGTCAGACACACAGCGACAGAAACAACCTGCAGCAGCCAGTCAGACCTGTGTAACCGACTTATGGGCCTGTAAAATGATACCAGGGGCTGTGCAAATTGGTTTTCATGCACTAAGGACAGGTGTGATGATTTTACTCCATGCATAGAGTTGTTTGGCACCATCTTATGCAATCAAAATGCATATATAAGGAACTTCAAGTTGTAACAACTTTGCTCATTCACTTGCATTCTCATTTCTGGAGCTCTCCTGACCAGCAACCAAGTTTCTTAGGCTCCCTAATCGTGCATAGGACTATTGTAAGTATTCTTAACCCTTCCTAATTCAGTTTAGCCTAGTTAATTAACTAAAAGTCAAACCGTCGTAATTAGAGTTTGACTTCGGGATTACTCATAATTTATTCAGTCAAATCTCGAATTAAAAGTACCTATAAGTAGGTAATTATGTGAGTAATAAACCATTAAAAGGGTATTTTCAGATTCCCACTCTAACTATGTCAATTGTCGAGTCAAAGCTTACTTTAAAAAGTCAACAGAATGTTTATTTTCAAATTAAAGCATAATTAGCAATGTAGGATACATGCAACCTGTTTGATCATCAATATAACTTGGTAACTAATGTAAGAACATGTCCCAACATGTGCAACTCGACAATTTTTAGTTTAGGCTCGGTTTGGAACCGAAAGTCGCATAGTTTGACCTCTGCCTTGACTTTCAGTTCTGACCCATTTAAGCATGTTTTAGAATTGCCTTAGAGCTTTATTTGGACCAGGTTTCACATAAGTATAACTCTCTGAGATTATACAACTTGGTTCATTAATTATCCAATTCATATGCATGTTTCCGTTAAGTGCTTAAATGTTGACTATTATGCCCTTTTGACGTTAAAACGTGATTTTTGAAAAAGTAAAAGAGTAGAAACCTTAGTTACTGATTTATAAACTTTCACCTGAAATTTGACATCAGTCTGAGGTCTAGATTAAGAATTATGCTCATTAGCGTAAATTGAAAGCTTTATGTTAAATAAACGGCGTAATTAGCGTATAGCCTATCTAAACCCACTTTTTGATATTAAACTTTTTACCCACTGATGTAATATAATATTTTGGGATTTTTGAAGATTTTTATTTAATTTTTGGCTGAGCATAACATAGGACTCTAAGTATAATTCGGTTAATGCCGGTTTTGCCCTTTTAAGCCATAAAATGAGTTTTACAAATCCTTTTGACCCCAAACCTTTTTATACTGATTTTATTTGATAAATAAAATATTTTGAGCCTTCTGAAATTTTAAAAATATCAGCTTTCCTTTGAAAACCCGGAAATGGCTCCAAATCGCCTTTTTAAGCGTTTTTAACGCATAGTATGTACTAAAACCATATTAAACATATAAGGTTGATACCTACTGATATTGTTAGTATATTTTTATATGTTAATAGTAAGTAAAAGTTTTTAAACTCAGGTTTCCAGTTTTGACCTTTTAAGCCTAAGTGAAATTACCAAAATACCCCTAAGGTGCATAGTTTGGTTTTAAATGATAAATTTCACATATAGGTCATATCCTACTGTTATAACTTATTAAATTAAGTATATTTACTGAATAAATCAGACCTGTAACTCAGATTACTAATTAAACTCTTTTATAATCTTTTAAATGACCAAAATGCCCTTATGAGGCATAATTTGAGTTTAAATCCGTTTTGGGCATAATAGAAGATACCTTACTGATATCACAACATGTTTAAGGCATATTAACTCAGGGAACTTGCATAGGACTCTTTTGGTTACCCGCTACGCTCTTTTCGCGTTCGGTTCGGTTAATGTAACTAGTTTGCATAAATTGACCGAAACGGGTCAAACCACTACAACAAAAATGGCTTTTTAGGACCTTTCCTGTGGGACGCTTGTAAAAGAGGGTCCTAAAAAACTATTTAATAGGACTAATGAACTTTTAGGGTCCTTTTATAATATACTCTACTAAACCGGTGTCCTAAAAAACTATTTAATAGGATGGATGATTTTTTGAGGTCCTATTATCATATAATTTAATAGGACACTTAAAATGTAGATCCTAATAAAGTACTTTATAAGACATTTAATTGTTAGTGTCCCATTATGTGGTACTGTATTAGGACACTTGATCATCTGGGGTCTTATTATAACATAACTTAATAGGACACGTTGTAGTTAAGTCATAAATGTTCAGTGTTATAGGACCCTTTCTAGTCGAAGTCGTATTAGAACTTAACTTAATAGGACACTTGAAACTTGGGTCTTATAACTTTAAACTTTATAGGACGCTTATTCATTGTGGTGTTATTATAATACACCTGAATAGGACACTTGATATTTGAGTGATAAAACATTTGTTTTATAGGACGCTTATTCGCTAGAGTTTTATTATAATATAACTTAAAAAGACACTTGACACTTGGGTCTTATAAATTTAACTTTTATAGGACGTTTAATCATTGCGGTGTTATTATAATACATTGTAATAGGACACCTGATATTTGAGTCATAAAACATCAGTTTTATAGGACGCTTATTCACTAGAGTTCTATTATAACATAACTTAATAGGACGCTTGACACTAGGGTCTTATAACTTTAACCTTTAGAGGACGTTTAATCATTATGGTGTTATTATAATACACCGTAATAGGACACTTGATATTTGAGTCGTAAAACATAAGTTTTATAGGACGTTTATTCGCTAGAGTCTTATAATAACACTAGGTTATTGACCCGCTTAATCATGGCCGGTGAGTGGTGGTGGTGAGTGGTGGTGGTGGTGAGAGGTGGTGGTGAGTGGTGGTGGTGGTGGTGGTCGGTGAGTGGTGGTGGTGAGTGGTGGTGGTGGTGAGTGGTGGTGGTGGCCGGTGAGTGGTGGTGGTGAGTACTGGTGGTGGTGGTGGTCGGTGAGTGGTGGTGCTGGTGAAAGGTGGTAGTGGCCGGTGAGTGGTGGTGGTGGTGAGTAGTGGTGGTGGCCGGTGAGTGGTGGTGGTGGTGGTGGTGCTGGTGCTGGTGAGAGGTGGTGGTGCTGGTGGTGCTAGTGAGAGGTGGTGGTGGCTGGTGAGTGGTGGTGGTGAGTGGTGGTGGTGGTCGGTGAGTAGTGGTGGTGGCCGACGGTGGTGGTGGTGGTGGTGAGAGATGATGGTGAGTGGTGGTGGTGGCGGGAGGTGGTGGTGGCCGGTTACTACCCTATTTGTTAAAAAACGCTTGACTTAGAATCGACTCGGTACAAAACTAGCCGAATCGGCTCGCCTCAACTCAGCTTGGTTACTACCCTATTTGTTATATTAATTTTTTATTTTTTTAAATTTTACTGTAAATTAGTAACATCTAAATACAAGCTTGAGTTAACTGCCATTTTCGCCCCTGAGGTTTGGGCACATTTGCCATTTTCGTCCAAAATGACAGTTTGGTATTATTTAGCCCCCCACGTTTGTCACTTTTTGCCATTTTCATCCAAATGCCTAACCTAGTTACCCAAATACCCAACCAGGTTACTTTTTACCCAATTTAGGGTATTTTTGAAATTTGAAAATGATAAGGGGGTAAATTGTAAACTATATTTCATTTGTTACATAAACTTTACAGATCATTTTCAAATACTCGTTCACAGATCATTTGTTTTACCCAAATACTCGTTCACAGATCATTCACCTCCCCCACCACCACCCCCACCCCCACCCCCACTGCACCACTACCGCCACCACACCACTACCGCCACCATCTCCACCACCGCACCTCCACCGCCCCCACTACACCGCCACCACCCCCACGCCCACTAATTATAAATCCTCTCTCTCTCTAAACCTCTTCACACTCTCTCTGTGTGAGAGTTCAGCGCCACCGGCCACACCCCTTTATTCTCCGGCGAAGGACAATGGACGCACACCCAAACTACACCTGCTTTCTTCACCGGTGGAGGGTTTTGCGGCATCGATTTCAGGCAAGACCGGGTTGATTTCAGGCAAGATCTGAAACGATCGCAGAAGAGAGAGAGAGATGGGCCGGAGTTGCAGGTTGTGCCGTCGTTGTTCAGATCTAGAGTGAGAGATGGGGCCACCTCATACAGATTTGAAGCCATTTCCGTCGTTGTCGGAGTTGCGGGTTGTGCCATCGTTGCCGGAGATGGTGCAGAGGAGGAGGTTGTCGGATTTGCAGATGATGAAGATGGTGCAGATTATGAAGGGATTTTCTGGTGTTTCGGAATTTGTTCTTGATTTGGGATTTTCTGGGTTGAAGATGATCTTGATTTTTGGGTTTTGATTATCATATTTAAATTTCATTTGTTACATATTATTTACAAGTTACCCCCTTACCATTAACAAATTTCAAAAAATACCCCATCTGACGGTATAAACTGACTAGGTTAGGCATTTGGATGAAAATGGCAAAAAGTGACAAACGTGGGGGGCTAAATAATACCAAACTGTCATTTTGGACGAAAATGGCAAATGTGCCCAAACCTCAGGGGCGAAAATGGCAATTAACTCTACAAGCTTTTTTTTCAAACTAAACTCGAGTAGCTTAGCTCGTTAAGATCCAGGGATAAGCTCGGTACCAACCGGTACCGAAAATAACGATACGAAAAATACCGACACCGAAAATCCCTAAAAGTGGGTACCGGTACCGAAAATAACGATACGAAAAATACCGATACCGAAAATCCCTAAAAGTGGGTACCGGTACCAGTACCGAATATACCCGGTATGGTACGGTTCAGTACCGATATTTGAGGGTAAAAACCGATACCGTACCGGATCGGTACTGAAAATTTCAAAAGTCGATACCAAATCAGTACTGAAAATATACCCAGTTCGCTAAATTCGGTATCAATACCAGTAACCGATACCATTTACTCATCCTATTAAGATCACTTATTAAATTTTCAAGCACTTTCCCTCCTAAAAATAAAATTTCCCCAAATTTTCCCTCTTAGATATATTAGAAATTTTCAAGTAACATCTCCCCCCAAAATCATTCCCCCATTCCAAAACCACATTTAGGGAAGTTGATTCTGATTTTGGAATGGGGGAATGATTTTGGGGGGAGATGTTACTTGAATTTCTTCAATCTCCCTCTCGTAACGTCAGACTGCAGGCAAACCCCCCTTCCTATCTTCACCAGACCGGAACTCGTCACCTCGCTATGGACGTCGATACTCGCGGCGATTGGCATGGGCGAATGATTCCCTTGATGCTAATTAGTGGACAATTAGTCAGATTTGGCAGATATGTGTCTAAAAGTGCATTAATTGCCTCAATTTATGATTTCACGGTAAAAACCCTAATTTCATCTTCGTGTCTAAAGCAGGTAATGTTTGAGGCGATTTCATTTTTTGTTATGGAATTATGTTGTTTCTTGTTTTCTGCAACAGATTAGGTTATGTAGGTTTGTGTATTCCTATTCAATTGATTCTTCTGATGTTTTTGGCACTTAGGTATATGGTTTAGCTAATTAAGTAGATGTTTCATTTTGTATTCACTGTGAACGTTAGTATCTCCTTTTAATAATTATTCTATGTGCATCTATAAATTAATTAATGTTGATTTCCAATAACATATCCTGAATGTTTGTGTAAGTTTCAGGTCAATTAGAGTTGAAAAGGGTTGACCTTTTAAAAGCCTCAAGACCAGATGTTAAAATTCTAAACATTTTCATTTAAAGTTCTTTTTGTTGGGAATAGTATTGCTTTGGTTGGAAGTAGTGGCTGTGGAAAATCCACTGATGTTTCCCTTATTAAAAGGTTCTATGAGACTATGGTTGGGCAGCTAGACCGCATATTTGATCAGTGTTCTTTATGTTGAGTATAGATCTAGAAAAGAGAAGGAGAATGTTAATTTTAAAAACCATGTTATACAGGTTTGGTTATTTGCTTTGTATTTCCAAAATATGTCAAACGAATCACCTTCAGTTGGTTTGATCGTTGTTTGTTGGAAATTGCAGTGGTTTGAAGTTCTTGATGGATTGCTGGGGCCTTACTGGAAAGTGATTGGACTCGCTTTTAATTGCACGTTTCTTCTGTTCGGCTCTGTTATTCAGCTTACAGCTTGTGAAAGGTTTGTCTACTTGATTTTGAACTTTCGTTAGTTGGTTAGCTTTATCATTATTCTTTTATATTATAATCTATGTAAAAAATATTATTCACCAATACGGTTTTTCAATTTTGCTGACAGTAACATATACTACATAAATGATAATCTGGACAAGAGGACATGGACATACATATTTGGAGCGTGTTGCGTGACGACGGTTTTCATTCTGTCCTTCCATAACTCTAGAATCTGGTCGTTTCTCGGCCTCGGCATGACCACTTACACTGCTTGGTACATGGCCATTGCAGCTTTAATTCACGGCCAGGTATTGTAATCTCTCGGTTATTCAACACATTGAAAATGTGATTCACCGCTACAATTTTATAATTTTTTTAATTAACTAACAAGATATTTTTTTGGTTAAAATATGGTGATTTAGGTTGATGGAGTAGAGCACTCCGGTAAGCTGGAGTTGTATTTCACCGGAGCCACCAATATCTTGTACACCTTTGGTGGAAATGCTGTCACAGTGTAAGAATTACTAGAGCTTTTATCAACAAATATTAAACATTGTACATGTATATCTTTTATGATGTACAAGTTTTTTTCAATATGTTTTGATGATTTATAGGGAAATTATGCACGCTATGTGGAAAGCCCCGAAAGTTCAAATATATTTACCTTTTTGCCACTCTATATGTTTTCATGTTAACCCTTCCGTCGTCTGCCGCGGTGTATTGGGCGTTTGGCGATGAGCTTCTCAACCACTAACGCCTTCTCCCTCCTCCCGAAGTTCCGATGGCGTGATGCCGCAGTCATTTTCATGCTCATTCACCAGGTAAAATTGCTGCCTTTCTTGTGCAATGTGTAATCGAAAAACA
The DNA here is from genome assembly GCA_030545235.1 of Helianthus tuberosus. Taxonomy (NCBI): domain Eukaryota; kingdom Viridiplantae; phylum Streptophyta; class Magnoliopsida; order Asterales; family Asteraceae; genus Helianthus; species Helianthus tuberosus. The sequence goes on from CM060444.1 coordinate 160,486,963, forward strand.
TTACGAAACTTGTTTGTTTAAAATAATTACACGTTTCTAAAAGTATATCCAATCAGAGCACGTCACGTCAGCAAAAAAACAAAATTCTTACGTTTTGGGTCTAAGGTCTAAACCGAAAGAATATGTCCTTTGTTGTGTAATTTTCCTGGCATACTTTAAACATACTTTCTTTAACGAAATTTAAAATATGTAAATTTAGAATTTTAAATTATTAATATTACAAATGCTAAATATTTTTTGGTTAAACGGATCTAGTTCAGGTTCATGTGTGACGATTTTCGGGTTCATGTCACACGTCAACCTCCGAACACGACCCGTTTAACAGTGTACATGGACAGTTTATTACATTTGGATTCGCTTGCACACCATTGTACTTTGTGTGGGAGAAGGTGATAGGGATGCATGACACAAAGAGCATCTTTTTACGGGCAGTAGCAAGGCTGCCCGTGGTCATCCCCATATGGTTCTTGGCTATTATCTTCCCCTTATTTGGACCCATTAACTCTGCAGTGGGGGCACTCTTGGTCAGCTTCATAGTCTACATCATCCCTGCCATTGCCCATATACTCACTTATAGGACACCCTCTGCCCGCCAGGTGAAAATTTTACAACTATGTACAACTTAGTAAGTTAACACATGTCTATAACTTGGTCTCGTTGTATCGATTTCTTATTGCGTTTTATTGTTTTCAGAATGCTGCTGAGAAACTGCCTCGTTTCATGTCAAGTTGGGTGGCAATGTATGTGCTCAACGCATTTGTAGTCGTATGGGTACTAGTGGTCGGGTTTGGATTTGGTGGATGGGCGCATCCCTAGTTACTACCCATTTAGAGGTGTTTTCGACATTTTATCCATCTAATGACACCAAACAGTTTTCGCAGGTCGTTCACCAGAAGGCTTGGCTATGTGGACATGGATCGTCTCAAAGCTACATATCCAAACATGTAGGTAAAGAAACCTAGTGTACGCGTCTTTTCTTGTGTTGATGGCTTTTGTAGTTCCAATGTTGTGAAATGGTCTAATGCAATAAGTAAAAGAACTTGTGTTCTTAATTCAGTATCTGTTTCTTTCCTTGCTATGACATTTATGTGGTAAGCTGTGAGTATACATCGTTCGTTTCAGTTGGAATATTTAGTTGCTTGAAGTTGGAGCACATTGGTAATGAACTAATGATATCATTAATGAATTTATTTATATGATTTTACTCACTGATTCATTAACTAAGTTATGTGATCTTATCTCATTAATGTGTTTTGTAATATTGTTATACTCATTATTTGTCCAGTTGGGGGAGTATGCTTGAAGGTTGACAGTGATAAGTCAACATCCTTGAATACAACTTTGTAAAGGTTAACATTTCGTTTATGGAGAGAAGATAACTCAGCATTCTTTATTAGTGTCAAGCTTCTCTTCACATTATAATTAACCAACGTGAGTAGTAACCTATAATATTTTTACCATAATTTGAAGTATCAACTTTGCGCCTTCCTTTGTTTTATGAATAACTCCAAGAGCATAAATGTATGAATAAAAGTTTTCCAGGGGTACCGTCCCATTTCCCAAAACGAAGAATACCACATATTCATTAATTGAATTTAAAATCACAATTAAATATCTTTTTGCAGACCAACACATGACTAGGACCTGATAAGCGCTTCTGTAGAATATTCTCAACCCATAGGTCGGAGAGAGTATAAGAATTAAGAACTCATCTGGATGTATGATTCTGTAAGTCACATACATCTGCAAAAGTTGTAGATTAGTAAGTTATACTAGAATGTGCAAAACTACAGGAAAAAGGCATCATGTGCTACAAAGCTGAAGAGAGAAAGATGTAATATGAAAAAAACCATTGCTGCAATGCGCAAACAACAAAAAGGTGTTCAGTAGTGTTAATATGATATATTGGTTTGTTGTTCCAGTCGGTTTGCTTGATTGTTTTTAAAACTAGCCGAACCGGATGATGAACATCTTATATTTAAGTATAGAGTTAAAAATTATAAGTTTTTATGGTTTTGTGATTCTAATTTTGCACTGATTGTTATTGTTGGTATTTTGCAGGAAGATGATGAATGAAGCTTCTTGAATTTTTGGTTCATTACGAACTTTACTTTGTAGTGATTATTATATTAGTAGCAGAAACTTGCACTTTGAGGGAATGAATATTGTTGAATTAGTTATTATGGTCTTTGAATAGGATTGAGTAGGATGTGTACAAAGAAAGAACACTTTTATCTTTAGTGAAATGCATTTTCCGTCTAAGAAATATTGTTTTACCATTATACTTTTTATTTACTTACTAAAAAAATGTTTTTTATATATCTATATTCAGATGTAGATGAATAATTTAGTTTTTGTGGCACAAGTGTGTCGTTAAAAGTGATAGGGATATTAACTAGATTTAGTTTTTACCGACACATAATTTATGCCATAAAAGGCTTATAGTGGCACAAAAAAAGTGTCACCAAAGCTTTTGAACTTTTAGTGTTAGACAAAAAAGTGCCACTAAAGGGCTTTAGTGGCACTGCTTCTAGTGGCACTTTTTTTGTGTGCCGCTCATTCCTACAAGTGTCTTTAGTGGCACTTTTTATGTATTTGGTGACACATTTTGAATGTCACCAAATGACATTTTTTTTGTAGTGTTTTAAGGACGCTTGTATGTGTATCAAAAGATTAAAAGTAGGTAATCACATGTTAGAACATTGTAAAAGTGTCCTAATATGTTCTTTTTACGACGCTATTTAAGTTGTCTATAGACATATTATGCGACCATAAAATTGGTTTCATAATCTTATTTGGTATATTAGGACCCTTTTCTTGGTACTAAATTAGCTATAATGTTACATCATAAGGGTCCTATCAATTAATTTCTAAGGACGCTTGTAAGTGTATCAAAAGATTAAAAGTATGTAAGCACATGTTAGAACATCGTAAAAGTGTCCTAATATGTTTTTATTAGGACACTATTTTGGTTGTTCAAAGACATATTACGCGACCATAAAATTGGTTTCATAATCTTATTTGAGATGTTAGGACGTTTTTTTAGTTCCGGGACTTATTACGACCCCTTTACAAGAAACGCTTTTACCGTTGGTCCTATTAAATGAAAGGTCCTATAAAATAACATTTTAGGACGCTTTTGCACGTACTAAAAACCCAATTTTCTTGTAGTGAACCTTATCATATTTGTCTAAAAATCCAGAATGTGTTTAGTTTACCCATATGATACAAGTCTTCAAACTTGTCGGGCCTAAATCACATTCCATTCCGGTCTTCGCTTAATCGTGCGTTTGAACCGTATCTTCCTTTAAAACTAACCGGTCTAAGCTTAGGCTTAAATAAAGACCCGTTAGAAATCTAATAGGTTATTATAAACCTTTGTTCCAGAATAGGAGAACCAGTAAAAGCTACCCGCACTCGCTAATTGTGATTTATACTTACAAAGGTAAATACGGGCTTGGGGTATGGTATATAAAATACTGCTTCGTCGGGCATTGAATCTTTAACCGAATAGAGGTTAAATCATTGATATGCTTCGTTTTGAAATGTTTTGTTGCTTAAAGCCTTTGGGGGGTTAATGACCATGTCCCGGTTATCCTTGGCATCATCTTACGAGATGGCCACGACCTAAGCACGGGGTGTAGGCGTACACCCGTCAGTGCCTAACCAAATAATGTGGTGTGTCTATTAATCTTTAACCCGGTCTATGGATCGGGCTACTGAACGCATAAGAAACATGTAATTCACTTACAAGATTATATTCAAATAATTATCCCAAGTTATAAAATGTTTTGTGCCAAGTGCACTCAAATAAATTTTCAAACCTTTTTAAAATGAGTCAGTTAAATTGTATTTACCAGTGTAAACTGACGTATTTTCCAAAAGGTTAAGTGCAGGTACTACTCGTACTAGGCTGGCTGTCTTCTAGCGTCCGCAATAAGTCTCGCAAGCTTGGATGTCAATAAAACTGTTGAACAATATCTCCTTTTTATTTTGATCCGCCTGTGGATCCGTTTCAACTATTTCGTGATATTTAATATTACAATTTATTAAAGTTGAAATGAATCTATCTTTGCTTCCGCTGTACATTTATATATTGTGTTGTTTGACTATGTTGATATCAACTACGTCACTATACTCCCCACCGGGCCCACCGGTAATACGTGGAAATATCGGGGTGTGACAGGTTGGTATCAGAGCCAACGCTGAGTGAATTAAACACTAGCCTTTTGTGTTTAATCTCAGTTACACATATTGCACATTCCTCGATCCTCGAGTCTAGACAAATAACATAGGACAAATTCTGTTTTGTTCTAATGTTTTCTTTTATTTTATGTATATATATGCTTGTGTTATCTTTGTTTATGTTGACAGGTTCAAGATGCCGCCGTGATTCTTCAGAGGTAGACGAAGAGGTAAGGGGACATTCCGTGCCCCCAATGACGATGAGGCCGGACCTTCCCACCGGCGCACACCATCCGTCAACTTGAGCACTAGTCCCCAGGAACCCTGGAGGACATATATTGAACCTGGGAGACGATCCGTCTCCCTAAGTTCATCACCATCCTATCTTAACTCCTTCGGACCTCAGTCCGAAAATGAACCTCATAACTCTTTCATACCCCTTCTTCGCTCAAGCTCCCACCATTCTTTTAATGACCCCACACCCTACTTCCAGAGCCGGTTCAACCCGGCAAACCAACAAGAAGAACCAGCAGGTCACAACCCGTTAGGGCCTGAAGACCACTTCTCCATGGATATGGAGGAGGATGAAGATCCCGTCGAACCTCAAAGAGGGACCCCTACTCATCCCATTGAGATCTCGGATGGGTCCTCATTTCATGGATCGCCTTACCGCGGTCCGGATAGCTACCAGGAGAGGTTCAACCGGATTGATTGGTATTTTACACCTCCATACCACTGCTCGCCCCACCAGCAGCAGCAGCAACAACAGCAGTAGCAGGATCCTTCTGAGGATTCTCGCTTTGTGGAAGTTACTCCGCCACCACCACCACCAGTTGTGCAACCGCCTCCGGAGCCGCCGAGGCGGAGAAGGTCAAACGCGTGAATATCCGCGCGAGGAGGAGTGCATATCAGCACCCCCCAACCCTCGAGTGGCAGCCACTATCCACCACTCTTCGAAGACCCGCAGATGGGGGGACCTTCAAACCCCGTCTCGGAATTAGATTATGCGCCTATAGCGCCACCCTCGGGTTTTGACAACCCAATCCCTGCATACACCGGTACAGCGGCGTATAACCCATTTGAATTGCCAGGTCACACCAACTACAATTATGCCAATGTGGACCCGTACCAGGAGGCATGGAACTACAACACTCTCCACCCAGAAGGACCTTATGGAACTCCTTGGGGCACTGGGTACCCACCTTACGGGTATCATCAGCAGCCGCCTCCTCAACCTCCACGATATCAGCAGCCCCTGCAGATGTCTCCACCACAACATCAGGAGATTCTGCAGAATATTAGAGAGGTACGGCACGAAGTGCGGGAAGACCGGAGGTATAACAGAGGGATGTTTAAGAATATGGTGAACCTGATCAAGGGAAAAAGCAAGAAGGATCATTAAAATCCTTCATTTGTTTATTTATTTTAGTGTTGTAATCATGTTCCTGCGCGGACATTTGTTTCAGTATTCTGCCCCTGCGTGGGCATGTCTTTCCATTCTGCCCCTGCGTGGGCATGTCTTTCTATTGACCCCTGTAAGGGTATGTTTATTTGTTTCGCCCCTACGTGGGCATGTTATTTATGTAAAAGTCCCGTTTAGGGCAAAGTTTGTACCGTTTGAATTTATGGTGGAATGATTTAAATTTTAAATCTTCATTATTGTTGATTAATTATATGCATAAATATAATATATGAATAAATGAAAATTTACATTTATTTTATGGATTTACCATTCTAATAAAATAATAAGAATCTTAAAAGGTAAAACCTAGCTTGTATGTCATAATAAGACTTAGCCAATATGGTAAAACCTGTTTAAAAAGATTCAAATATCTGTTAACATCTGCAAACATGTTAACATTCTTGGCTAATGTGATCCACAAAATCACACTTGTCACCCTTTTAATAAATCATCCAAATTTTATTTAAACATCAAATTGTGATGTAATGCCTACGAGCTATAATTAATGTCATATAAGACAAAAGACAGTCGTAGATTATAAACTCCCTGTCTAGAAAGGTAATGAACCTTGATTTAAACCCTAATAACTAGATCTTATAAGATCTAACTTTATAATTTAGAATTGTCCACGTGACTAGGCCTATTGTGCCAATATTTTATTTCATTCTAGAATAAGGTTACTAATAAAGGCCCCGAATGAAATTACTTATCAAATTAACTAGTATGGCTCTTTAATTACCATGGTTAATTATCAAGATGACAAACATATTATAATTCCTTAAATAAATCATTGTCATCATCTTATGTAGAAGTTCAACTACATGGCCGAGTCTGATGAAGTCAACAGTCAACCCAAGGAAAATCATGACACCACCAGGATCAATATAACTGGTGCAGAACTCCAAACGTTGATTGATAACGCCATCACTAAAGCCATAGAGAGGCAATATAGTGAATCGAGTAGCACTCGAAGCAGGACCCGATCAGCACCCCATTCTAAGCCAAAAACACATTCTGAGGCTCATAGTAAGCCACCCTCTAAGCTAGATAAGCCAAAGAAGGATGACGACGATCATCACTCCTCGAACTAGCAAAGTGTCCCATCAAGGAAAATCGAGCTTAAACAGGAACCTCGTGGTAAGTCTTGTACGTATAAATACTTCGTCTCATGCAAACCCAGAGACTTTACTGGGGAGAAAGGAGCGATTGACTGTATGACATGGTTGGACGAGATAGATACGGTGGTTGACATCAGCGGATGCGCTGAGAAGGATGTGGTTAAGTTTGTGTCGCAATCGTTTAAAGGCGAGGCCTTAGCATGGTGGTGATCATTGATTCAGGCCAGCGGGAAAGTTCCATTGTACAACATGTCTTGGGAACAATTTATTGCTCTTATCAAAGAGAAATACTGCCCTCAACATGAGGTTGAAAAGATAGAATCTGATTTTCTATCTCTGGTCATGAAGAACCTGGATTGCCAGGCTTATCTCACTAGCTTTAATACTATGTCACGATTGGTTCCTTACCTTGTGACCCCGGAACCTAAGAGAATCGCTCGTTTCATTGGGGGTTTGGCCCCAGAAATCAAAGCAAGTGTAAAAGCTTCTCGGCCAACTACTTTCAGATCCGTAGCTGATATATCCTTGTCCCTCACTTTGGACGCGGTCAGGCAAAGATCGCTGAGGAACACGGATGCCGAGAAAAGGAAGCGGGAAGATGACAGTTCACGGAGGTCTGACAAGAAGCACCGAGGAAATAATGACCACAAGAAAGGGTCGGGATCAAGGAAGGATGGGCAACAATCTGGAGATAAGCCCAAATGTAAAGTTTGTAAGAAGCACCATTTTGGGAGATGCCGACTTGAGTCGAAATCCCAGTCTCAGCCGAGACCCTGTGGGATTTGCAAATCTACGGAACATAAGACCTTGGAGTGTAAGAAGCTGAAAGACGCAACGTGTTACAGTTGCAATGAAAAAGGGCACATTAAGTCAAATTGCCCAAAGATCACCAAGAAAACCGAGGATGGGAAAAAGACCAATGCTAGGGTCTTCAAGATGGATGCAAAGGAAGCGGTTCAGGACGACAACGTGATTACAGGTACTTTTCTCATAAATGATGTTTATGCTAGAGTATTGTTTGATTCTGGAGCAGATAAGTCTTTTGTGGATAATAAGTTTTGTGAGTTGTTAAAATTGCCTGTAAAAGCCTTAAGTGTGAAGTATGAGGTGGAATTAGCTGATGGAACCATAGAAACCGCCTCAACTGTTTTAGATGGATGTGTTATATCCATTAGGAACCATTCTTTTCCTTTGTCTTTACTTCCCTTTAAGCTAGCCGGTTTTGATATAGTGATAGGTATGGATTAGTTATCGTATAACCAAGCCCAGATAATGTGCAATAAGAAGCAAGTGGTAATTAAGACTCCGTCTGGTGAGCCACTTACCATTCAGGGAGACACTCAATATGGACTGCCTGAGCAAGTGTCTATGCTCAAGGCATCTAGATGTCTGAAGAAGGGCTGTGTCATTTATATGGCACAGGTTACTATTGATGAGCCGAAGCCTAAGATTGAAGACATCCCTGTCATTTCGGAATATCCTGAAGTTTTTCCTGAAGAACTACCTGGTTTACCACCAGATAGGCAAGTGGAATTCCGAATTGACATCATTCCTGGAGCAGCACCTGTTGCTAGAGCACCTTATAGGTTGGCACCAACAGAGATGAAGGAGTTAAGAACGCAGTTAGATGATCTGTTAGCCAAAGGTTTTATTAGACCTAGTTCGTCTCCTTGGGGAGCGCCGATCTTGTTTGTCAAGAAGAAGGATGGGTCGATGCGTCTATGCATTGATTACCGTGAACTTAATAAGGTCACTATCAAGAATAGGTATCCTTTGCCCAGGATCGATGATCTATTCGATCAATTGCAAGGGGCAAGCTACTTCTCTAAGATTGATTTGAGGTCAGGCTATCATCAATTGAAGGTTAAAGATGAAGATGTGCACAAGACTGCATTTAGGACTCGTTATGGTCATTACGAGTTCCTAGTGATGCCTTTTGGGCTCACTAATGCACCTGCCGCATTCATGGATCTCATGAATCGCGTCTGCAAGCCTTACTTGGATAAATTTTTCATTGTTTTCATTGACGACATCCTCATCTACTCGAAGAACCAAGCCGACCATGAGAAACACCTTCGCTGTATTCTTAAACTTCTGCATCATGAGAAACTCTACGCCAAATTTTCGAAGTGTGAATTTTGGCTTCGAGAAGTCCAATTCCTTGGACATGTGGTTAGTGAGCGTGGCATCCAAGTGGATCCCGCTAAGGTAGAAGCAGTTATGAATTGGCAAGAACCAAAGACGCCTACAGAGATTCGTAGCTTCCTGGGTTTAGCAGGATATTATAGGCGATTTATCGAAAACTTCTCAAGGATTGCTGCGCCTCTAACTTCGTTGACACGTAAGAAGATTAAGTTTGATTGGGGCCCTAAGCAGCAGGAATCCTTTGACATTTTTAAGAAAAAGTTGAGCAATGCACCAGTGTTAACATTGCCCGATGGAATAGAAGAATTCATGGTGTATTGTGATGCATCACACACTGGTATGGGCTGTGTGCTTATGCAGAAAGGCAAAGTCATTGCTTACACTTCACGACAGTTAAAAGTACACGAGAAGAACTACACCACCCATGAATTGGAGCTGGGTGCCGTTGTATTTGCATTAAAACTATAGAGGCACTATTTGTATGGAACCAAGTGTGTGATCTATTCAGATCACAAGAGCCTTCAACACTTGTTCAATCAGAAGGACTTGAACATGAGGCAGCGACGCTGGATGGAAACTTTAAATGATTATGATTGTGAGATAAGGTACCATCCAGGCAAGGCAAATGTAGTTGCTGACGCCCTAAGCAGGAAGGAAAGAGTGAAGCCGATAAGAATCAATGCCAAGAGCATTGAGATAAAAAATAGTTTGAACGAGAAATTGTTGGCTGCACAGAAGGAAGCTGTGTTGGAAGCTAACTATCCTGAAGAAAAGCTAGGAGTAACTGAGGAGCAGTTATCCTATGACAAGGACGGAATGTTAAGATTGAATGGACGAATATGGGTTCCAGTCTTTGGAGGACTTCGAGATGTTATCCTCCAGGAAGCCCACAGTTCCAAATACTCCGTTCATCCTGGAGCTGATAAGATGTACCAGGATCTAAAGGCAAACTACTGGTGGATAGGCTTGAAAAAGTCTGTAGCTGCCTATGTAGCTAAATGTTTGACATGTGCGCAAGTCAAAGCTGAGCATCAAAAGCCGTCAGGTTTGCTACAACAGCCTGAACTTCCCACATGGAAATGGGAGATGGCGACAATGGATTTCATCACCAAATTATCGAAGACAAGGAAAAGAAATGATACTATATGGGTCATAGTAGATAGACTGACTAAGTCAGCATATTTCTTACCCATTAAGGAAGCTTATAGCTCTGACATGTTAGCTCAATTGTATGTAGATAAGATTGTAGCTCTGCATGGCGTACCAGTGTCAATTATCTATGACAGAGATACGAGATACACCTCTCATTTTTGGAAAAGTTTCCAACAGTCTTTGGGCACGCGCTTAAATTTTAGTTCGGCTTACCATCTACAGACGGACGGACAGAGTGAGCGTACCATCCAAACCTTGGAGGACATGCTTCGTGCATGTGTGATTGATTTAGGTGGTAGTTGGGATAACCACCTGCCATTGATCGAATTCTCCTATAACAATAGCTATCATACCAGCATAAAGGCTGCGCCTTTTGAGGCATTATATGGTAGAAAATGCAGAACACCTATTTGTTGGGCGGAAGTAGGAGAAGTTCAATTATCAGGACCTGAATTGGTCTTTGAAACGACGGACAAGATTGTCCAGATTCGTGACCGCCTGAAAGCTGCCAGGGATAGGCAGAAAAGCTATGCGGATCCCAAGCGTAAACCTCTAAAGTTTGAGGTGGGTGATAAAGTTTTGCTTAAGGTATCACCTTGGAAAGGGGTGATGTGGTTTGGTAAGAAAGGTAAGTTAAGCCCTAGGTATATAGGACCATTCGAGATTATTGAATGCGTTGGGTCAGTGGCTTATAAGTTGAACTTGCCTGAAGAGCTCAGTGTTATCCACAATGTTTTTCACATCTGCAATCTGAAGAAATGTCTAGCTGATGACTCGCTAGTCATACCGCACACGGATGTGCATATAAATGAGAGCCTGAAATTTGTGGAAAAACCATTGTCGATTGAGGATCGACAGGTAAAGAAGCTTCGAAGGAAGCATGTACCTATTGTAAAGGTCAAATGGGATGCCCGTAGAGGTCCCGAATACACATGGGAGGTAGAATCCACAATGAAAGAAAAATACCCTCATTTATTTCAGTAAATCTCGAGGTCGAGATTTCTTTTAAGGGGTTGAGGATGTAACACCTCGAAAATTTACGTCCAATAATGTATTGACACGTGTCATAAGCTTTGAATATGTGAAAAAGTACTTTAGAGGGACTAAAGATGACAAAAAGAGAAACTATGTGAATATAAGGGCCCAAAGTGTCAACAATGAATAAATATATTCTAAAATAGCCCTACAAGATGTTTATACCTTCAAATGAATAAATCATGGATCATACGAAGCTGAAAATGAGAGAAAGTGAGGAATTACAAACTACAGGGGTTAAATGTGTCAACATGTTTAAAGTATACCTCTGAGTGACCTTTTAGCAAACCTGAAGCCTTGTAACGATAAAATATACTCACTAGAATATGTGGTAAAAATTTCATAAAGTTTCGTTATCATATGAGAAAGTTATGATCAAATTCGTGTACGAGGGGTTGAAAGCGTCAACATTGAAATTCAAGGTCTTTCAGGTGATCACAAAGTTATCAAGGGACTTGACAAAGTTAGTAAAGGTCCTAAAGCCCTTAAAAATAAGGTTAGAGGGCTGAAATAGCAAAAATAGGACTTAAAACCACGTAACAAAGGACCAGGGACCAAAAGTGCAAAGTTTAAACTTGTTTGGCTGGTTCTAACAGACCAGGCGGCCCGCGTAAGAGCCCCTTATGGACTTACGCGGCCCGCGTCAGACACACATCGACAGAAACAACCTGCAGCTGCCAGTCAGACCTGTCTAACCGACTTATGGGCCTGTAAAATGATACCAGGGGCTGTGCAAATTGGTTTTCATGCACTAAGGACAGATGTGATGATCTTACTCCATGCATAGAGTTGTTTGACACCATCTTATGCAATCAAAATGCATATATAAGGAACTTCAAGTTGTTACAACTTTGCTCATTCACTTGCATTCTCATTTCTGGAGCTCTCCTGACCAACAACCAAGTTTCTTAGGCTCCCTAATCGTGCATAGGACTATTGTAAGTATTCTTAACCCTTCCTAATTCAGTTTAGCCAAGTTAATTAACTAAAAGTCAAACCGTCGTAATTAGAGTTTGACTTCGGGATTACTCATAATTTATTCAGTCAAATCTCGAATTAAAAGTACCTATAAGTAGGTAATTATGTGGGTAATAAACCCTTAAAAGGGTATTTTCAGATTCCCACTCTAACTATGTCAATTGTCGAGTCAAAGCTTACTTTAAAAAGTCAACAGAATGTTTATTTTCAAATTAAAGCATAATTAGCAATGTAGGATACATGCAACCTGTTTGATCATTAATATAACTTGGTAACTAATGTAAGAACATGTCCCAACATGTGCAACTTGACAATTTTTAGTTTAGGCTCGGTTTGGAACCGAAAGTCGCATAGTTTTACCTCTGCCTTGACTTTCAGTTCTGACCCATTTAAGCATGTTTTAGAATTGCCTTAGAGCTTTATTTGGACCAGGTTTCACATAAGTATAACTCTCTGAGATTATACAACTTGGTTCATTAATTATCCAATTCATATGCATGTTTTCGTTAAGTGCTTAAATGTGGACTATTATGCCCTTTTGACGTTAAAACGTGATTTTTGAAAAAGTAAAAGAGTAGAAACCTTAGTTACTGATTTATAAACTTTCACCTGAAATTTGACATCAGTCTGATGTCTAGATTAAGAATTATGCTCATTAGCGTAAATTGAAAGCTTTACGTTAAATAAACGGCGTAATTAGCGTATAGCCTATCTAAACCCACTTTTTGATATCAAACTTTTTACCCACTGATGTAATATAATATTTTGGGATTTTTGAATATTTTTATTTAATTTTTGGCTGAGCATAACATAGGACTCTAAGTATAATTCGGTTAATGCCGGTTTTGCCCTTTTAAGCCATAAAATGAGTTTTACAAATCCTTTTGACCCCAAACCTTTTTCTACTGATTTTATTTGATAAATAAAATATTTTGAGCCTTCTGGAATTTATAAAAATATCAGCTTTCCTTTGAAAACCCGGAAATGGCTCCAAATCGCCTTTTTAAGCGTTTTTAACGCATAGTATGTACTAAAACCATATTAAACATATAAGGTTGATACCTACTGATATTGTTAGTATCTTTTTATATGTTAACAGTAAGTAAAAGTTTTTAAACTCAGGTTTCCAGTTTTGACCTTTTAAGCCTAAGTGAAATTACCAAAATACCCCTAAGGTGCATAGTTTGGTTTTAAATGATAAATTTCACATATAGGTCATATCCTACTGTTATAACTTATTAAATTAAGTATATTTACTGAATAAATCAGACCTGTAACTCAGATTACTAATTAAACTCTTTTATAATCTTTTAAATGACCAAAATGCCCTTATGAGGCATAATTTGAGTTTAAATCCGTTTTGGGCATAATAGAAGATACCTTACTGATATCACAACATGTTTAAGGCATATTAACTTAGGGAACTTGCATAGGACTCTTTTGGTTACCCGCTACGCTCTTTTCGCGTTCGGTTCGGTTTATGTAACTAGTTTGCATAAATTGACCGAAACGGGTCAAACCTTATCATATTTGTCTAAAAATCCAGAATGTGTTTAGTTTACCCATATGATACAAGTCTTCAAACTTGTCGGGCCTAAATCACATTCCATTCCGGTCTTCGCTTAATCGTGCGTTTGAACCGTATCTTCCTTTAAAACTAACCGGTCTAAGCTTTGGCTTAAATAAAGACCCGTTAGAAATCTAATAGGTTATTATAAACCTTTGTTCCAGAATAGGAGAACCAGTAAAAGCTACCCGCACTCGCTAATTGTGATTTATACTTACAAAGGTAAATACGGGCTTGGGGTATGGTATATAAAATACCGTTTCGTCGGGCATTAAATCTTTAACCGAATAGAGGTTAAATCATTGATATGCTTCGTTTTGAAATGTTTTGTTGCTTAAAGCCTTTGGGGGGTTAATGAACATGTCCCGGTTATCCTTGGCATCATCTTACGAGATGGCCACGACCTAAGCACGGGGTGTAGGTGTACACCCGTCAATGCCTAACCAAATAATGTGGTGTGTCTATTAATCTTTAACCCGGTCTACGGATCGGGCTACTGAACGCATAAGAAACATGTAATTCACTTACAAGATTATATTCAAATAATTATCCCAAGTTATAAAATGTTTTGTGCCAAGTGCACTCAAATAAATTTTCAAACCTTTTTAAAATGAGTCAGTTAAATTGTATTTACCAGTGTAAACTGACGTATTTTCCAAAAGGTTAAGTGCAGGTACTACTCGTACTAGGCTGGCTGTCTTCTAGCATCCGCAATAAGTCTCGCAAGCTTGGATGTCAATAAAACTGTTGAACAATATCTCCTTTTTATTTTGATCCGCCTGTGGATCCGTTTCAACTATTTCGTGATATTTAATATTACAATTTATTAAAGTTGAAATGAATCTATCTTTGCTTCCGCTGTACATTTATATATGGTGTTGTTTGACTATGATGATATCAACTACGTCACTATACTCCCCACCGGGCCCACCGGTAATACGTGGAAATATCGGGGTGTGACAGGTTGGTATCAGAGCCAACGCTGAGTGAATTAAACACTAGCCTTTTGTGTTTAATCTCAGTTACACATATTGCACATTCCTCGATCCTCGAGTCTAGACAAATAACATAGGACAAATTCTGTTTTGTTCTAATGTTTTCTTTTATTTTATGTATATATATGCTTGTGTTATCTTTGTTTATGTTGACAGGTTCAAGATGCCGCCGTGATTCTTCAGAGGTAGACGAAGAGGTAAGGGGACATTCCGTGCCCCCAATGACGATGAGGCCGGACCTTCCCACCGGCGCACACCATCCGTCAACTTGACTATGATGATATCAACTACGTCACTATACCCCCCACCGGTAATACGTGGAAATATCGGGGTGTGACACTCTTGATGACCTCCAAATAAACGAAACACTACACTTCGTGGAGAAGCCTGTCGAGATCATGGACCGCCAAACCAAGCAGCTCAGACGCTCGCGCATTCCTATTGTGAAAATCTGATGGGAAGGAAAACGAGGCGCAGAGTTCACTTGCGAACTCGAAAGCGACATGAAGGCGAAGTACGCGCAGTTGTTTGTTACGGCTTCGACCTAATTTCGGGACGAAATTCCCTTAAGTGGGGGAGGCTGTAACACCCCGTGTTTCGAAAGCCAAAATCAAAGTTAAGATTGAAGTCAAAGGGAGACAAGATTGCTAATTGCAATCTGTCACTCCTTGCTCAATTCCTGTTTTAACTTCTTTGACTTGTAGCTAGTCTAATTTATGCTTTACGTTAGTTGTATTATGTGGAGTAATAGTTAAGAATCGCAGTAATCAATGTATACTTATCGCTATGAATCGCTTTACGACTGTGAACAATAGGAAGTAACAATGCGATAAAGCCAACTAAACGCTAATCGAACTAATCTAATCAACTTCGCACTCGCAAACTCGAACTACGCATTATTGATATACGTGTGTGTGCCTTTTACGTGTTACTTGTGCATGTTTATTTTATGTTATGGTGATCAACCGAAACGCAATCGAAACTCAATCGCAATCGAATCGCAAACGCTAAACGCTAGGGAATAGGATGATTATTTATTAGATATAGTAGTTGGGATTAAAAGTAATTTGACTAGAAAAATCTATCGCATTCGCATCGCTCGCAATATCAATCGAAACAACAAAACTCGTCGCACCGAACACTCAAACCCGGAGACTGATCGACCAGGTGACCAGCAGGTCGATCGAGCTGCAGCTTGGATCCTTCAAGAACAACTTGGATCTAACCGATTTCCACATAAACAAACAAAGATCTTTTATAGATCTAGACATATTCACGGTGAAAAGGGATTGAGAGAAGGTTTTCCAACTTTCTTTCAACTCTTTTACACTCTTTTACACTCAATGCTCTCAAAACCGATAGAATCGGAGCTTGCACCGACTTCCTACTCATTCATGTGGTTGTGTTGGTCCAAGATCTGAATTCTATCTACGAGGTTTACCGATTTCGGGTTAAACATGGAACACCGTCTCGAATAGTTAACTGACCAGATTTGGGTGATTCCTGTTCGATCAGGAGTACCAAGTATTGACGAGGTTTCTGTTGCTTGACACGTTATCAATATGTAACAACCGTCTAATTTTACTTGATTTTAGTAATAGGTTTTACCCTTTAAAATAAAATATTTTTAGATAACATGACTTTCATAACATAGTTCATAAGTAACATCAACCTTAGTCAACTAATGACTAAGTTAAAATATTTGAAAAGTTGTTTAACAAGTGTTTACAACCCATATACAAAAGTACTAAAGATTTAAAACGTTGCGGAAGCTTAAAAATGTAGTGTTCGGTTCTTCATCGTATGCTTGATCGCCATCCGTAAGTTTCCCCAACATGACCTAATGTCAAAACCTCATCAAAGGTTAGTTCTGACAATATTAAAACATGTATAATTGAAATCTATGGTCAAAATAATCGAAAACAAGTGAAAAATTCGGTCTCTGGTCGCTCGCGCCCCGCGAGGGGTTTTACGCGGCCCGCGAGGACCTTCCGCGTGTCGCGGAGTGTTTCGTGTGGCCTTCCGCGTGGCGCGGGGGGTCACGTTTTCCAGCAGCTCCAGTTTTGTGAGCTGCATTTGCTGCCAGCTCCGGAAAACTCAGTTTTTAACTTCGTTTGGCCATAACTTTTGACTCGTAAGTCCGTTTTAAGTGATTTTTCTTCCTATATGTCTGTAAATTCATTACCGACATAACTATTATAAATTTGATACTCAAAACTTAATTTACGGACTGAAAGATCATATGTCACTATGTAATTATTCGACCCATTCTAACCTTACACATTTACTACCATTTAACTAATAAACCTATGGCGCCTTATGCCCAACATCCGGGGCTTATTATCACCCGCATCTCTTACCAATTTCATGGTTTAATGCCTTTGTGATTATTATCGCCATTAACGACTACTAGAATGTTTAAAACTACAATTTTTTTTTCACTAATGAATCCGTTGGCTCATCTTGTGGATCCATCCACTTATGATGACTACCAATTTGATTCGTTGACTATACTAAGTCTATCAATTCACATTTCAACCAAAATCAATACAAATTCTATCAATAACACATAGTTTATTCATAATTCAATGAATGGAACGGATCAAGTTACATACCTTAGTGTACGCCCTTCAACCGCAAATCACCACCGGCTTGTCCACTCGACGTTCCGGTATCCTTTCCTATAGAGTTCAATTCAAGACATGTTTAGAACTCTCTTTAAACCTTACTTCGCATAATACACCGAAACATCATAATTATGCGTTAAATCTTTAAATTTCTATTTTAAGCCTTCTTTGAGGCATTTTCACAAACACCTTAAGGGCAGATTTTTCACATGATTATATGACAAGTTTCTAGCTTATCATTTAGCCCTAATTTCACCTCAATCAACATTTTACATGATTGTTAGCTTCTAGATTTCTGAAATCACTTCCAAATTATCAAATTACACAAGATTAACACCCAATATCCTAGTGTTCATAAATTTTCACATAACCCATTAATCACCTACAATGGTGTTCATGGATTCACCAAAATTTCTTATGATTTCAACTTCTATTGATCTAGGGTTTGTCCTTAGACACTATAGTTGTTCCTTAATCATCATAACATGTACATGCAACCCTAATTTCATATTTTTCCCAATTCATGAAAATTTCAAGTTGAGAGTTTTCCTTAAATTTTACATACCTTGTAATCCTCTTGTGATGAGGATCACGATTCTATGCTCGGATTTTCGTTTGGACCAGATTTGCACCTCCAATTTGAGAGTTCAAGTAGATTTTGAGAGTTTGAAGGTGGGGGTGTCGCCCCTGGTTGTTCTAATCGACCAGACATCCCATTTAGGGGTGTTTGGTTTGTTTTTATTTGTTTTAATTAAACCAAAGTTTCATTTCTTACAACTTAAGCCCCTCAACTTTGTTCAACATATTGTTTAGTAGCTTTTAACCCTATCATAAGCTATTTCTAGTCTATTAACTAACTAGGTTAAAAATTTCTAGTTAGTTAATTCTCGTTTATTTATACTTTATAATTCTAATATAAAGTTTTATATTTTTCGGGGTGTTACAAGTCCACCCCCCTTAAAAGGGTTTCGTCCCCGAAACCGAAGTACGTACCAAATAATGTAGGGTGGAGACGTCGCATCTCCTCTTCGGACTCCCACGTAGTGTCCGAACCTTTTCTATGCTCCCATTTGATTTTGACTTGGTCAATTTGTTTATTTCCTAAATGTTTGACCTTTCGGTCTAAAATCTCCACCGATCTCACCGCATAATTCAGACTGTTATCCACTTCGATATCATCGTAGTGGATATAGGTCATTTCGTCTGCTAGGAACTTTCTTAATTGTGACACGTGAAACATGCCATGAATCCCACTTAGTTCCTCCGGTAACTCAAGGCGGTAAGCTACTTTGCCGACCCTTCCGATAATTTTAAATGGTCCAATAAACCTCGGGCTTAGCTTCCCCCTTTTTCTGAATCTAATAATGCCCTTCCAAGGGGAAACTTTTAGCATGACCATGTCGCCAACCTGGAATTCGATTAGCCTATTCCTTCTATCAGCATACGCCTTTTGCCTGTCTTGAGCCGCTTTCAAGTGTGCCCGAACTATATCGATCTTTTCATTCGTGGCTCGTACTATATCTTGGTGAGCGAGTTCACGTGGACCCACTTCACCCCAACATACCGGGGTTCGACACTTCCTACCATAAAGCATTTCGTACGGTGCCATTTTAATACTAGATTGGTAGCTGTTATTATACGAAAACTCAACTAACGGTAGGTGAACATCCCAACTTCCTCCAAAGTCGATTATACACGCCCGTAGCATATCCCCCAATGTTTGTATTGTTCTTTCACTCTGTCCATCTGTTTGAGGATGGTACGCAGTGCTAATGAACAATTTGGTTCCCATTTGCTCTTGGAAATCTCGCCAGAAATTTGAAGTAAACCGGGTATCCCTACCAGACACGATGGATACCGGCACCCCCTGACGTGATATTATTTCATTAGTGTAAACTTCTGACATCTTTTCTGACGTATAAGTCTCACGAATCGGAATGAAGTGAGCACTTTTCGTCAATCTATCCACCACTACCCATATGGTATCGAAACCACGATTCGTCTTAGGCAACTTGGTTAATAGGTCCATTGTAATATGTTCCCATTTCCAAACCGGAATTTCTAACGGTTGGAGTTTGCCATATGGTTTCTGGTGCTCCGCTTTGACTTGTAAACATGTCAAGCACTTTTCCACATACTTTGCCACATCCCTCTTCATTCCGGGCCACCAATAATTTTGTTTCAAATCGTTGTACATCTTGGTCGCACCCGGATGAATTGAATAACGGGATTTATGAGCTTCATTAAGTAGAAGCGCCTTCACTCCACAAGTATGTGGGACCCATATCTTTCCGGATCGAGTCTTCAACCCGTTATTCCCATCCGACAAATCTTTCAATTGACCGATTATTCTTTCTTTCTTCCAATTCTCTTCTTTCATTGCTTCTGATTACGCCTCTCGAATACGTTCAAGTATACCCGAGGTTACCACGAGTTGCATCGATCTTACTCGTATTGGGACATAGTCTGCTTT
This sequence comes from Helianthus tuberosus, assembly GCA_030545235.1. Lineage (NCBI taxonomy): Eukaryota > Viridiplantae > Streptophyta > Magnoliopsida > Asterales > Asteraceae > Helianthus > Helianthus tuberosus. Next base: position 160,506,700 of record CM060444.1, read on the forward strand.
TCTGCTCAGTGCATCTGCCACTACATTAGCCTTTCCGGGGTGATAATGTATTTCACAATCGTAGTCTTTCACCGTTTCCAGCCATCGCCTTTGTCGCATATTTAACTCCTTCTGATCGAAGAAGTATTTCAAGATCTTGTGGTCGGTGAATATGGTGCACTTTACCCCATACAAGTAGTGCCTCCATATTTTTAATGCAAATACCACCGTAGCCAACTCGAGATCGTGCGTGGGATATTTCTTCTCGTGTATCTTCAATTGTCTCGAGGCATAGGCTATTACCTTGCCCCGTTGCATCAACACGCAACCGAGCCCCGATAGTGAAGCATCCGAATAAACCACCATGTCTTCGACTCCGTCCGGCAATGTCAATACCGGAGCTTGAGTTAACTTTTCTTTTAGCGTTTGAAACGCTTTTTCTTGATCGACACCCCAAATAAACTTTTCTTTCTTTTGGGTTAGCTTCGTTAGCGGTGACGCAATCTTGGAGAAATCTTGAATGAATCTCCTATAGTATCCGGCAAGCCCCAAAAAGCTTCTAATTTCCGAAGGGTTCTTCGGGGGATTCCATTTTGACACAACCTCTATCTTTGACGGATCCACCAAAACTCCGTCGACACTTATGACGTGGCCAAGAAATTGTACCTCCCGTAACCAAAAGGCACATTTAGAGAATTTTGCATATAACCTCTATCGTCTAAGTGTCTCTAACACTTCTTGTAAGTGGTGTGCGTGTTCCGCTTCACTTTTTGAATACACCAAGATATCATCAATAAACACGATGACCGACTTATCCAACATTGGCTTGCAAACCCGGTTCATGAGGTCCATGAAAGCCGCGGGTGCGTTTGTTAGCCCAAATGACATCACGAGGAATTCGTAATGTTCGTATCTCGTGCGGAAAGCCGTCTTCGGCACATCTTCTTCTTTGACCTTTAGTTGGTGATACCCAGATCTAAGGTCAATTTTTGAAAACCAATTCGCACCTTGTAGTTGGTTGAATAAATCATCTATCCTCGGGAGCGGGTATCGGTTCTTTACCGTGAGTTTGTTTAACTCCCGGTAATCGATACACATGCGCATGCTCCCGTCTTTCTTTCTCACGAACAATACCGGTGCGCCCCAAGGAGACACACTCGGTCTTATGAATCCCTTGTCAAGCAGGTCTTGGATTTGGGACATCAACTCTTGTAATTATGACGGTGCAAGTCGGTACGGGGCCTTAGCTACGGGTTTTGCGCCCGGAATCAATTCGATCCCGAACTCTACTTCCCGTTCAGGCGGTATCCCCGGTAAATCCTCCAGAAACACATCTTCATAATCCCGTACTACTGGTACATCTTCAATCTTTCGCGATTCCTTCTCGGGCTCATTTGCGTATATCATGAATGCCTTGCATCCTCGCTTCATAAGCTTGTGAGCTTTCAACATTGAACATACTATAGGGTTACCTCCCTTTTCGCCATAAATGGTGACGTGTTTTCCGCTCAAAGATGTTAGTTTTATCTCTTTACGAAAACACACGACTTTTGCATGGTGCTGGGCTAGCCAATCCATCCCAACGACTACTTGAAATTCTCCCATTGACATCGGGATTAGGTCTATTAAATATTCCTCATCGTCGATGCTTAATTTGCAGCCTCGACAAACATCACAAACTATAAAACTTTTGTTGTCCCCTATTTCAACTTCTAAGGGCACAGGTAATTTCGTTAATACAAATGAAGGATGTCGAATAAATCCATGCGAAATGAAGGATTTATTCACACCCGTATCAAACAATACACGTGCTGGAATTGAGTTAATTGTGAATATACCTGAAACCACATCGGGTTCTGTCTTCGCTTCAGCCGCGGTAAGTTGGAAGGACCTAGCCTTCGCTTTAGGAGCTTCTGTTGGAGACTCTTTTGTGTCTCTCTTTCCCACCAACTCGGGGCATTCAGATTTCTTGTGACCGGGTTGATAACACTTGTAAAAAACAGAAACTTTCCCGGGACATAGTGATGCGGTGTGCCCCGTCTTCCCACATACCGGGCACGGCTTGTCTTTGAAGCGGCACTCGCCTTTGTGCCCTTTACCACACACTTTGCAACTCGGCGACCCGCCTTTAGCCTCCAATTTCTTTCCCGATTCAGTAGTTCTAGCTTTCTTTGTAGGGCTCGGATTCACATCCTGTGCCCTTCGTTCACCTCTCTCCACTTGTTTCTTTAACTCGATTTCCCGCTCCCGGGCGGTGTTGATAATCTCCGTGAGGGTTTCGTATTTTGACGGAGTCATAAATTCCCGGTACTCGGCACTCAGCATGTTGTAATAGTAATATATCTTTTGCTCTTCAGTGGTGACTAACTCGTCACAAAATCCCAGCTTATCCATGAAGATGCCCGTGATCTTATCAATTGTTTCACCCTTTTGTCTCAGCTGGATGAATTCTTCTTTGATTCTGTTAATAACCGCTTTGGGACTGTGGTGTTTAAGGAATGGTACCTTAAACTCGTCCCAAGTCATAGCCCTCGCCGCTTCGGCTCCCATTTCCTTCTTTTTGTTATCCCACCAATCCTTGGCTTGATTTCTCAATTGACCCGTTCCGTAAGCAACAAAGTCACCTACGTCACAATGGGTTCGTTCAAACACTCCTTCAACATCACTTATCCATCTTTGGCAAATTATCGGGTCAACCTCCCCGTTATAGATTGGCGGTTTACACGCCATGAATTCTTTGTACGAACATCCTTTGCGTTCTCCCGTTTTCTCCTTCATAAGGTTGACAATATCCTCCAACCTTTTAACTCGCTCTTCAACAAGCGACAACACCGTGTTTTGAATTTTGTCTATAAAACCGGATAGACTTCCTTCAATTGCCTTTCCTACCTCTTCGGCAACTGTCTCTTTCATTTGTTCGGTGCTTGTTTGCACCGGATTATCATCATTCCCATCAGACATCTTGAAGCTAAAATGTTTACATTTAAACATTAAACATTTCATTTATAATATTGCTTCATTTGTTTCGGTTTAGCCAAGTTCCTAACTTGCTTTAACCGTTCACACTTAATGCAATTTTCCGGGTTTGAGTGTGTTAACACACTCTTCCCATGCATTTCAATTTATTTCTCATGCTTACATAAGGTATAATCTACTAACATAAATAAGTTAATTCTTACCGGACGATCAATCAAGCTTGAACCGAACACTTTGTTGACAACCTTAAGCTCTGATTACCAACTTGTAACACCCGTCTAATTTTACTTGATTTTAGTAATAGGTTTTACCCTTTAAAATAAAATATTTTTAGATAACATGACTTTCATAACATAGTTCATAAGTAACATCAACCTTAGTCAACTAATGACTAAGTTAAAATATTTGAAAAGTTGTTTAACAAGTGTTTACAACCCATATACAAAAGTACTAAAGATTTAAAACGTTGCGGAAGCTTCAAAATGTAGTGTTCGGTTCTTCATCGTATGCTTGATCGCCATCCGTAAGTTTCCCCAACATGACCTAATGTCAAAACCACATCAAAGGTTAGTTCTGACAATATTAAAACATGTATAATTGAAATCTATGGTCAAAATAATCGAAAACAAGTGAAAAATTCGGTCTCTGGTCGCTCGCGCCCCGCGAGGGGTTTTACGCGGCCCGCGAGGATCTTCCGCATGTCGCGGAGTGTTTCGTGTGGCCTTCCACGTGGCACGGGGGGTCACGTTTTCCAGCAGCTCCAGTTTTGTGAGCTGCATTTGCTGCCAGCTTCGGAAAACTCAGTTTTTAACTTCGTTTGGCCATAACTTTTGACTCGTAAGTCCGTTTTAAGTGATTTTTCTTCCTATATGTCTGTAAATTCATTACCGAAATAACTATTATAAATTTGATACTCAAAACTTAATTTACGAACTGAAAGATCATATGTCACTATGTAATTATTCGACCCATTCTAACCTTACACATTTACTACCATTTAACTAATAAACCTATGGCGCCTTATGCCCAACATCCGGGGCTTATTATCACCCGCATCTCTTACCAATTTCATGATTTAATGTCTTTGTGATTATTATCGCCATTAACGACTACTAGAACGTTTAAAACTACAATTTTTTTTTTCACTAATGAATCCGTTGGCTCATCTTGTGGATCCATCCACTTATGATGACTACCAATTTGATTCGTTGACTATACTAAGTCTATCAATTCACATTTCAACCAAAATCAATACAAATTCTATCAATAACACATAGTTTATTCATAATTCAATGAATGTAACGGATCAAGTTACATACCTTAGTGTACGCCCTTCAACCGCAAATCACCACCGGCTTGTCCACTCGACGTTCCGGTATCCTTTCCTATAGAGTTCAATTCAAGACATGTTTAGAACTCTCTTTAAACCTTACTTCGCATAATACACCGAAACATCATAATTATGCGTTAAATCTTTAAATTTCTATTTTAAGCCTTCTTTGAGGCATTTTCACAAACACCTTAAGGGCAGATTTTTCACATGATTATATGACAAGTTTCTAGCTTATCATTTAGCCCTAATTTCACCTCAATCAACATTTTACATGATTGTTAGCTTCTAGATTTCTGAAATCACTTCCAAATTATCAAATTACACAAGATTAACACCCAATATCCTAGTGTTCATAAATTTTCACATAACCCATTAATCACCTACAATGGTGTTCATGGATTCACCAAAATTTCTTATGATTTCAACTTCTATTGATCTAGGGTTTGTCCTTAGACACTATAGTTGTTCCTTAATCATCATAACATGTACATGCAACCCTAATTTCATATTTTTCCCAATTCATGAAAATTTCAAGTTGAGAGTTTTCCTTAAATTTTACATACCTTGTAATCCTCTTGTGATGAGGATCACGATTCTATGCTCGGATTTTCGTTTGGACCAGATTTGCACCTTCAATTTGAGAGTTCAAGTAGATTTTGAGAGTTTGAAGGTGGGGGTGTCGCCCCTGGTTGTTCTAATCGACCAGACATCCCATTTAGGGGTGTTTGGTTTGTTTTTATTTGTTTTAATTAAACCAAAGTTTCATTTCTTACAACTTAAGCCCCTCAACTTTGTTCAACATATTGTTTAGTAGCTTTTAACCCTATCATAAGCTATTTCTAGTCTATTAACTAACTAGGTTAAAAATTTCTAGTTAGTTAATTCTCGTTTATTTATACTTTATAATTCTAATATAAAGTTTTATATTTTTCGGGGTGTTACACAATACATCTCGATAAAACGACAAACTATCAAAATAACCAAGTGTAAGACGAACGGAACGACCAGGACGGAATGCCGTCCGATCGAACTACCATCCGATCGAACTGGCACCCGAACGGGTTGTCACTTGGTCGATCTACACCTTGGCCCCGCACTCAACTTCTACTTTCAAACTTTTAAGGTTTGGGCATCGAATGGGGTGCTGTCCGATCGACCTACCATCTGACCGGCCTGTCACTTTGATCATGAGATGCTCTGAAACTTAAACAATTTTCAACATGTTCAATACCAACTGATTGCCACCCGATCGGACTACTATCCGACCGAATGACAAACTGCTGTGAACTTGTTCTCACTGAAGTGTCCAACCAATCGGAGTATCGCCCCTAAAAGGTAATGATGCTCCTGTGTTTACAATATGCTACAACAAAAATTTCAAAAGTCAAGCCATCATACATAAACACATCCTTCCCAAAGGAAGAAACAATCCACTCGAAAGGTCATCCGATTGGATAACCATCCGAGCGGACTATCACTCGTACGACCAGCTGTCTGATCGGACTACCATCCGATCGACCTGCTGTTCGACCCACTAACACTTGTATCGTTTTACGCGTCGCTTATCGTTATGCTATCGTTCTGATCAGGCTAACTCTACTCTCTAGCGCTCCCTTCAATCCATCAATCGCTGTGAGTATACTCGATCCCTTTTTTGCTTTACGCACTTTTGGGTGTTACATACGTTACTTATTCTAAAATCACATCGAACACACTACGCAATACTTTTAACGCTAACCGTTACCGCATGTTATACGTGAATTAATGAATGCTTGTTTGTTATGTTTACACATGGAATGCTGTCTACCTGCCTTAGCAATGATAGTACTATAGTTTGGACTCAGCACCTGTTTACTCAGGGGTTGTTAAGGACATTAGTTACATGGCTCACAGTGGTGAGTGTGTATCGCGAACTGCCTTGGGCAGTCAACCCGCAGTCATTGGTATCGATAGGTTCATGTCGATAACTAACATGCCTCATTTCACACTGTGTACGTGCTGGTTATGCGTAATCAATTTCGAGCTCTATTATATCTATTAAACTTGTATGCTCACCTTTACACTATGTGTATTGACTTTTACTTTAACGTATGTGACAGGTGCTTAGGATGCTTATTTGCTTACTTTGCTGTGAAATCGAGGCTAGGAAAGACCTAGGTCAATAATAAACAATTGTCTGTAATAAAATCTGAGTTGTCGGAACAGAACAAGTTGACTAGATCTTTTCTGTAATAATTGTATTATCATTTATGACATGGTATGGGACGTGTTGCTTTAAATATTTGGTAAATATAGTTGTTATGGAAACTTCTGGACAATCTGTTTCGCTCAGTGTCACGCCCCAATGATTTCGCCATCGGTTGGGGTGTGACAGCTTGCGCTTTGGCCTAAGTTGTAAGCATTTTTCGAGACTTGGAGGGTTTCCTGCATGATATTATACAAATTCATAAGGTTAGGAAAATCAGCTCCTCCTTGAGATGAGGACCCCTGGAATTGTCTATATTAATGTACATGTTTTTCCCTCCAAGATTATTAAATGTACAGGAAATTTAAATATAGATTTTTATTTAATGCTTGTATTTAAATCTGACCTTTGGGCTATTAGATATTTCACTATACAATATCATTACCAATTCACCTGTTTTCCATCACGTTTTACTACCAAGATACCTTCTTTCACAACAGTTGAGTAATGACATAAAATGGTGTCACACACTTCTGCACAGTCTGATGATTTAAAGCAGTGCTTTATCAAGCAAGTTGAGGAACAAGTCTATGCGGATAAGGCTACTCTTCAAGAGCTGAAGAGGTGTTTTGATCGACTGCACCTTGGTCTGTTCACGAGAGGCCAGTTTTCCAGAAACCTGATGGCGATGCCTTCGACTTCCGTTCATGACCTTTGTGTCGTCAGTAATATAGAGTGCGGTGATAGAGACATGGAGTTCATGGCGAAGCTCAAGGATATATATCGAGAGGTTCAGCACTCGATGGAGTTGAAGCTAAAATTTCTTAATTTTTGCTGTTAGTTTTTTAAATTTCTAATTGTTATTGTTAGATATGAAAGTTTCTTAGTTCAGTACTCGATGTAATTGTTACTGTTTTAGTGCCATAAATTTTAATCGTATTAATCTTTCTTGTCACATTTTACTTCTACTTATTTTACCAAACGTAAGTATTATTATATTGATATATATAGAATCTGAGGATTGCAAATCGATATTGATGTTAAATTGTGTACGAATTTGATTTAGTTTACGTTGAGGTTAAATTATGTCTGAATTTGATTTAGTACTAGCAAAAAATAAGCAGTACCTGTAACACCCCGAAAACGGGTTTGATAATCAAACTCCGTTAATACTGAAAGACGGGTAAAGTACCGTTAGTGGCAAAATTTACCCGGTAAATATTAGGATTTAAATAATTAATCCTAATATTAAATAAAAAGTGAACAAAAGCTTTTAAGGAAATAAAATGGATAAAAGGCCCGGGTTAACGGGACCTAAAATAAACTTAGTCATAATTTCCCCCGAACCCACTAGGTTAACTAGGAATGTCTAACCTAGTTAATAAATGGGAATATTGATATTAGAAATAAGTAGGTTGTGATCTACTTAATAACGAACCAAACACGAGGGGTTAAAGTTGTATAACTTGAAAGGTTATTTATTAAAAACTAAACAAAACACACACACACAAGTGTGTGCTCTGGATCGATCTCAGGGGAGCTCCCATGGAGCCAAACCCTAACTTTCAACAAATCCATCAAATTGAAGGATCAAATAAAGCCCAAATTCACAACCGAGCATGAATTAATGATCACCCGAACAAGAGGATCGTAAGGTATGTAAAATCTTGATGATTCGTGAAGTTGTAAAAATTGGATAAACATCCTAATCGTGAATTAGGCATGGATTAGAGAAGCTATGGCTAGATTAGTGATGTATACTTGCTTAGGAACGAAACCCTAAGTGAAAATCATACATAACATGCTATGAATTGAAGGATTTGATGAATTAACACACTTAGACAAGTGGGTTTTAATGTTATGATGATTTTGATGATATAACCATGCTTAGAATCAACATGCATGAAAACAAATAGAAGGTGTTCGATTTAACCATGAATTTGGGTACTTGTTCATATATGGTTGAAGTGGGTTTTGTTAGATATGATGAAATTATGAAGAACTTGAAGTAATATCACTTGTATGTGATTAACAAGTAAACTAGGAAGTAGGTTTTGATATAATAGTAAGGATGATGATAAGTTTATGTTTAAAATCATCATATTGGATAATAGAAACAAGGCACTCAAACAAATTTAGTGATTTGGGAACTTGTTCATACATGATTGAAATGGATTTTGAATGTTGTGATGAAATTTGGTAGCCATGTTCATGTAACTAAGTGTATAAGATCATGTTAGCTACTAATTGATAGATAGAGCTTGAATGTGCATTTATATGCTAAGGGGCGTTTGACTTTTAGTAGTCAAACCAACCATTAGTAAGATCGAATGATAAATTTGATAGAAAAATACGTAAGATGGAATAGTTATGATTAACAATGACTAAATTAACCATCTTATGAAATATGATGATAGTTTGACGCCTAACAAGCTAGGTGGAAGCTTGTGGATGAAGCGGGTCAAACGGAGCGCGTACGGAAAGAAAAGCGTGGCATGGATGCAAGGTAAGTATAGCTTACACTAGTCATATAGTTTAGAATGTCCTTTTGTTGTTTTGATTTCGAACAAGACAAATGGGAAATTGAGATATGGTGTTTCCGGCGTGTAGTCGTACGGAACAAGATAACCAATAAGGGTAAAAATTGAAATTTGGACACTTGTTGACAATAATTATCGGTTTTTGAAAGATACATATTTTGTAAGCCTTAATATGCCAAAAAGCGTTAAGAGGTGAATTATAGTTAAAACGACCGTGCGGTGTAAATTGGAACGAGTCGTGTAGACGAGATGGCAATAAGCTTTATCTCGCCAATATCATCGGTCATTTAGACCAACGGGTCAAAAGGTGAAAATATCACTTTTTGACAATATCGACTAATGGTTTGATGAGTTGTTTGATTTCAGAAATAAATATCGAGTGGATATTTACATCGCTATTACTTAGTAGATATCGAGGCAAGGTACTTAAATGGGTCAATGTAATGATCCGAGCCAGGTACGCATAATAAGATAACTCTCATTTAAATGTAAGACTAATGAGAGTTAAACGAAGTCTAGAATAAGTTTTTGATTACCCTAATAGGTAAACCAAATGTTACGGACGATGGTCATTATATTTGAAAGGCCTAGTGCCCTTTCAAATAAAATCATAGTTAAAAGATCGGAGTTTGGGTTAAACAAGTAACTAAAAGTCATTCGTCGTAAATGAAGGACTAATGTTGACCAAAACGCCCTTGTAGGCTAAATTGAACAAACAACCCTTAAAGGTTGTTTGGAAACGAGTTTTACAATTAGATAATTACTTAGGATGAGTATAGAAGTTGAAGGATGTAAAACGTTAGTCAAATGGCTCTATTTGAGTCTTTGCCGTAAAATAACGATTTGAAGGGTAAATTTTGATATATATAAGTCACCACATTGAATCCACCACAAATATAGTTGTGGTGGAAGATCCTTTGATAAGAAATGTGGACATATGTATTTGGAAATGAATGAAAGCAATTGGTGCTTAAAATATGCTTAAATACCTCAAACGGGTCAAAATAAGCATATGGGTGAAAATGGGTTAAAGAAGATATATAATTCTATAATTGGAACCTAATATGTTAGACATCATTGAATTTAATAGATTTATGAGAATTAAGGGTCAAACAAACTTGTATGTTTCATAAAATCACGAACGGGTCAAATTTTGGTAAAAGAGTAATAAGCCGAAGACTTAAAAGTCTTAAATTTTATCAAGCTGGATGTCGGATTTTAACTCCATATGATGGAGAATTAAATTACAATCATGTAGGAAGAAACGGTAGGTCAAACGGATAAGCGGTTTGAAAGATACGAAAGATTTCGTGCCAATTACGGCAAAAAGGATACTAGGCTGCACAGAGGCCACCGTAACTTACGGTGCCACCGTAAGTTACGGTGGAGATGAAAAAGCTACGGTAGATTCCCCCTGTTTTACGGTGGGGGGAATTAACATTCAGAGGCCACCGTAACTTACGGTGCCACCGTAAGTTACGGTGGAGGCCAGGTTGAAATTTTTGTTTTTGTTATCAATTGTTTCTCGGACTCGTTTAGACACGTTTTAAGCCCTGTATGACTAAAGCATTTCATGTTTATGAAATGTAGGTACACCTAGGATGCCGGAAGACGATCAAGCTCAATGAAGAACCGAACACGATACAGTTACATGCTTCCGCACTTTGCCACGTTGTAAATTTTAAACAACGAATTTCGATCACGTTATGTAGAATAAATTATAATTTGTAAAAGTTTTAATAAACCCGTATTTTTATAATATGTGTTGTCTTAACTACACGTCTAATTGTTGGTAATTACATGTAAAATCGCTAAATAGAAAATAGGGTGTTACAGTACCAACAAAAACAATTGCAGCTGGAGGTTTAAGAGCGGTTCCAACAGCAGTTGCGGGTAGAGATGTTGCTGGATCAGCAGCTGCGACATTATTTCCAGCAGCATATGTAGCCAGGACACAACATGTAGCAAATGAGATGTTGCTGGGTAAGAGACTCTTGATTGGGCTTTGGAGAAAGTTGTTGAGCAGGTGATCATGTGATCGCAATTAACGTTTGTTGAAAGTCAAGTTGTATTGCATCTATTGATTTTTTTTCAAAGTAAAGATTTTAAGTTTGTTAGTATATTCGTTTGATGTTTTACAGCTTCTGTATCGAAGTTTGATAAGCACATTTCCAACAGATATGAACATTCGGGAAAGTAATTCCCTTCTAAAAAATATATAGTGATTTGAAGTTTAATAAAATGAGGTATGAATGGTTTTCTAAAAAGAACTTGTATTTGCACATACTTTCAACCAGATATCACTATTTAAAATAGTAGTTTTCACTTTTTACGATGAAATGTAGTGACTACTTTTGATTATTTGTTTAGGCTGATTTTTTCTTTAGTTGTAAATCAGAGTTCAAATGTAATAAAATGGGGTATGTATGAATTTCTAAAAACTAAACTAAAAATTACAATATCTATACTTTCTATTAAAATGTGGTATGTATGAATTTCTAAAAACCATATATATTTACACACGGGTATCACTACTAGCATAATATAATATAATAACTATAATTATGATATATAATAGGTTAATACTAAAACAGTACCAAATATATGAAAAAAAAAGCCACATTTCAATTTAACATGACACGTAATGTTACTATTATATCCTTAGTTTTTTTAACGGTATAGCTTACTTTAAAGGGCCGGCATATGTTGTTTAAACTTCTTATTTTAAGTTCGAATCCCTCCCAGAGATGCTCTTCTATATTTACATAATTTGCACTTAGTAGAAATCGAACCTGAGACCTCCACAGGAGGAAACCACTTAATGGAAAATCCCCTGACCAACTGGGCTATTAGAATTTAAAAATTCTCTTAATTAAATGGGAAGCAACTGTCAAGAACGGTTTTTTATACCAATTAAAGATATAAATTTACAATCATACAAATAAAAGTTGATGACCTCCTTGTTATTTTTATACTTGGCACAGGATTTTTGCAATGAATTTTTAAATGTTTCCTTATCATAAATCAACCTAACCTAACTATCAGAGCTTGATACAAAGTTTGAACGCGAAATAATATATTTAACTCAATAGATATTTGTGGGTTCTGTAAGTTTTCTGGTAACGGGTACTTACAGTTAAAAGAAATGGTCACTAGGGTCGGTCAGCCTGTGCCATCGCTCGAGGTCTAAATTTTCAAAGGGCCCGAAAGGTTTTTATAAGCTTTTATATATAGGTAGAGGATCCTATAAAAAAAGCCTAAAATGTGAGAAGGGTAAGAAAGAATCTCAGCCATTAGATTTTTTGATCTAATGGTTGAGATCAATAGGGACAAAATTGTAAAATATTTTCATAAATTTGGACTGATTTGAAATATCTAGGGGCAATATAGTCTTTTAAACCCACTAGAAATTAGGTAATGCACATGTAACTTTCCCCCGTCTTTTTTAAACGTCAATAACTTTTTATACGTAACTTTTAAAAAAAAAAATTACACCATAATAACGAGCGTTTTTTATCTTTAATATGAGTACCATATTGCTATACTTATATAGAAAAAAAAATATGTTTCGATCAGATGTTTAGTCAATGAATGGTGTTATATACTTGCTGAATGGTGATATATACTTACTGAATGGTGTTATATACTTGCTGAATGCTGAATGGTGTTATATACTTGTTGAATGGTGTTATATACTTACTGAATGATGTTATATATTTGCTGAATGTTGAATGGTGTTATATACTTGCTGAATGGTGTTATATATTTGCTGAATTGTGTTATATACTTGCTGAATGCTGAATGGTGTTATATACTTGCTGAATGGTGTTATATAGTTACTGAATAGTGTTATATACTTGCTGAATGGTGTTATATACTTACTATAATTAAGGTGGCGGTTATGGAAAGTTTTTAATTACTGAATGGTGTTATATACTTGCTGAATGGTGTTATATACTTACTATAATTAAGGTGGCGGTTATGGGAAGTTTTTAATTAATTGAATTAATGATTAAATTACTTGTTTACCCTTTTTCATTAATTTAGATCTAGTGGCTGAGATTCTTTCTTACCTTTCTCACACTTTTGGTCTTTTTTATAATAACCTTACCCTATATAGTAAATGATATATTTAATATATGCATTCATTTATTATACACAAAAGTCTTTGTGGTGGAGTGGAAACAAACATCTCAAGATGATGTTGAGATCTTAAGTTTAAGTTTTGGCTCCACCATCATCAAGGTCCCATTTTTTTAATTAATTTCCTTTTACTACAATTTTGGGACCAATTTTTTTATTTTGCTCGAGGCCTAAATTATTTTAGGAGTTCTCGAAGACGGCTCTGATGGTCACGATAACTTTTTGCAATATGGTTCAGTTACATTTTAGTGGTGTCGTATACGTCTCGACTTTTTCTGGATTCTTTTTATCAATTTTCTTTTTCATTTGTAAAATTATATAGTCAACCAAGGGCCTTGTATGAATGGACAAAGCAAGTTGTATTGGGCCTGTAGTCACTTTCAGTGGGCCAACCGATCACTTGTTCAAAGTTCATAAGCTATTTGTATTTTACCCAAATAGGGACAATTATCAAATTCTTTTCACTGATGTGTACATCAAAGAATTCTCTAATATTTTTTTAGATAGTCGCCTCTAATAATCTTTAATAAACGTCATAGGTTATTGGCAAACTCACTTTTTTTTCCCTGACAGTCTCACCTTTCAACTATTTTTCCTCCACCGGTTCTCAGTTAAAAAAACTTAACGTTTTTTTTTTTCGAATTACAAACTAACTTTTTAGGATTTTTAATCAGAATGAGTATACAGAGTCTATTAATGTAAAACTTACCTCGAAACGGTGCTCCAAACGACTTGATTTTTGTTAATTGAAAGTAGGGGTGCAAACGAGCCGAGCGGCTCGCGAGCTACTCGAGATCGGCTCGAGAAAAAGCTCGAAACGAGCCGAGCCTTACCCGAGCCAAGTGTGAGCCTCAAAACAAAGCTCGTTTGTTTATCGGGCCCGAGCTCGAGCTTCACATGTGAAGCTCGTTAGGCTCGTCGAGCCTTAGTGTAAATGAGCCGAGCTTATTTAAACTTGTTTACAAACCGACCTCGAACATAAAAATAAGCTTATTTAGTAAACGAGCCCGAGCCGAGCTTTACTTATCGAGCTCGCAAGCCTAAAAAGTCTATTATTTATATTATTTTTATTTAATATACTAATTAATAGATAATAAACGAGCCGAGCTCGAGCTTGTTAAAATACAAACGAGCCGAGCTCGAGCCTTGAAAACAAAGCTCGAATCGAGCCTTGAAAACAAAGCTCGAATCAAGCCGAGCTCGAGCCCGAGCTCTCATAAATTAATCGAGCTCGAGCTCGAGCCTGGCCGAGCTCGGGCTCGGCTCGTTTGCACCCCTAATTGGAAGTTTAAACACCTGAATTGAAGCACCGTTTTCGTTGTTGTTTGGAGCACAATTTCAATGTAAGTTTTACATCATTCGACTCGTATCCTCGTTCTGATCAAAAGCCCTAAAATGTCAGTTTGTAATTCGAAAAAAAACTTAAGGGAGTTAAGTTTTTTTAATTGAGGACCGGTGGAGGAAAAATAGTTGAAAGGTGGGACTGTCAGGGGCAGTGTTTTAAAAACCGGTTTATACCGGCCGGTAATACCGGTTCAACCGGTTGCCGGAGTGTTGGCCGGTACGATTCACTCCGGTAAATTGGGTGAGCGGCGCATGATTTGAACTGCCGGTAAATCCGGTAATACCGGTTTATGCCGCTATACCGGTACCGGTAAATTGGGTAACATTGGGTGAAATTACGAGACCTAAATTAAAAAACTTCCCTTTTAGTGAAATTATCTGGAAAAGGTGAGAAAATCATAAGCTGAATAGATGGAACTAAGAAACCCATATGCGAAATGTTCAAAATCAGTGAAATTATCAACCAAAATACAGTGTTTTAAAAACCGGTTTATACCGGCCGGTAATACCGGTTCAACCGGCTGCCGGAGTGTTGGCCGGTACGATTCACTCCGGTAAATTGGGTGAGCGGCGCATGATTTGAACCGCCGGTAAATCCGGTAATACCGGTTTATGCCGCTATACCGGTACCGGTAAATTGGGTAACATTGGGTGAAATTACGAGACCTAAATTAAAAAACTTCCCTTTTAGTGAAATTATCTGGAAAAGGTGAGAAAATCATAAGCTGAATAAATGGAACTAAGAAACCCATATGCGAAATGTTCAAAATCAGTGAAATTATCAACCAAAATAGGAGACAATGACGAGTTAAATTAATAAACACAAAGTGGGTTTTCAAGAATCTGTACCAAAACACAGATATGAATCAAGAATCCCAGATGCAAAACCAGAACAAGATGAGATCTTTCACACTGAGTGTGTTTGTACGAACAAATTCCCAAGGAAAAATGGAGAACTTGAGTTGAATCAAGAAACCCAAATTGGTACTTCAATAAATCTTTCATATTTGTGTGTAAAAATTCCCAAAATAATAGAGAGAACACCAGAAATGTCAACTTAATTTTGCCAAAATCATAATGAATGTAATAGAGTATCGTAGTGGGTGGGGGTGGGGGAGACCCAAGAAAAGTGGTGAAGTCGGAGAATCCACCGGACATCTTATGGTATAGTATGAATGTTGACAGGGAAAGACTATTATTAACCCGGTTGAACCGTTCGGTATAACCCGGTTCAACCGGTTGAACCATTTTTAACTTTAACCTGTTATGATTTAAAAACCGGTTTTTAAAACATTGGTCATGGGGAATAAAAAAAGATAGGACTGATAATGGCAAATGACGTCTAGTAAAGATTATTAGAGGCCAATATCCTTATTTTTTAATATCATATGACTAGTCATTTTTTACAATCCAATAAATCATTATAACAACTTTTGTCTCGATTATAAATCATGGGAATCATAAATTAATCATGTAAATGACAAATATTGAAAAGTTTGTTATAGTTTTCATCTTAGCTTGTTACTATTAAGACAACAATGCTTATGATTAGAACGATTAATTAACTTGACAAAAATTACATATTCTTGTTATTTCCCCTTTTTCCCTTTGTATGATGAACACACAATTGTTTAGAAATTTCTTTTTTTTCAAGTTTAGCTTGAGTGAAGCTGTAGAAACAATGATTTATTTTTTACTGTTGTCGCTTTTGAAAAATGTTCGGTAAATCAGTGTCAGCCTAGTATCGGATATGTAAATAATATATAAAACCGAGTATTTGATACTACATAACACATATAGATTTTTTATTTCACATGATAATAGTAGGTACGCAGTTTGCCCCTCGCCCCTGCTTGAGGACGACGGTAACTAAAGGTTTAACCCTATGAGTATGACAATAGCCAATAAGCTCCAATAGAAAACAACCAGCGAAAGTATAATCGGATATTGTTTATCATCTCTATCTGAGCTTATAATTAACCCATGTAATTACATTATATATTATAAATTTGCAACACATTTGTGCAAAAGTTGGTTGTACTTCATGCTTAAAGTGTGTTTTGTGCATATATGAAGTGTACATGTGGGTATTTTTGTTGTATTTTTTTTCTGCCCTGCCATGTTGTTGCTCTGTACCACGTGTCCACTGCTGTCTTAACCAGGCTCTCTGTACCACCATACCACAAACTTCCAGCAGATGCCCAAATCTAAAACAACCTTCACCTCTTTCATCAAACCAAACCCTAATCTCATCAAAAGTTGGTTGTACTTCATGCTTAAAGTGTGTTTTGTGCATATATGAAGTTAATCTCTTTATGTTATTATATCATCTCTGATCATAACTCGTTAGAGTTAATTAGAAAAAAAGGACCCTTTTGTAATAAAACTTTATTTAAGTTAATTCGTTCAAATTGTGTCCCTCAAATAGGGTGATTCTATTTACATCCAAACTTTTTGTTATTTACACAAAGTGATGAGATATTAATAAATTTAAATTATGTTTTT
Source organism: Helianthus tuberosus (assembly GCA_030545235.1). NCBI lineage: Eukaryota > Viridiplantae > Streptophyta > Magnoliopsida > Asterales > Asteraceae > Helianthus > Helianthus tuberosus. The sequence goes on from CM060444.1 coordinate 160,523,705, forward strand.
CTTTTATAATTTGCGATATATAATGTTTAATTAAAAAACGATTACGGTTTTCTGATGTACTTATTTTTATCTACGTTTTGATATAAATTAATGTAATAGAAAATTTTATTACGAATTATAAAACGTTATATTTGATGCGGCTTCGTTTTTTATAAAATTTATATCAAAATGTAGATAAAAATAAGTACATCGCAAAACCATATTCGTTTTTTTTAATAAAACATTATATTTCGAAAGCTATAAAAGAAAAACACAAATTTGAATTTGTTAATGTCACATCACTTGGTATTAGGGGCTGTTTGGCTAAGCTTTTCAAAATGACTTATTTGCTTATTTGCTTTCTGAAAAGCAAATAAGCAAATAAGTCATTTTACTCCATTTTAAAGCTTTTCAAAACAGCTTATTGACTTATTTGCTTTTCAGAAAAGCAAATAAGTCATTTTGAAAAGCTTAGCCAAACAGCCCCTTAATATCAAAAAGTTGGGTGTAAATGGTACGACCCCTCAAATAGTAACATTTTCTCTCTTATCTACTCACAACCACGTTTTATAACATACTCACACAGAATTTGGTAAAAAGATTGTTAATGCTCTTACATAACTAAAACTAAAGAACCTGAACTCGTTACTAAAAAACATCGTTTATATTATTCTATGAGTGAATTTCAAAGATTGCCCTTTATCTTTATACACATTTTCAGGCGTTGTCCTTTAAGTTCAAAATTGACGAGTTTTGTACTTTATGTATTCTAATCATATACGTTTTGTCCTTTAGGCCTGACCCAGTTAATTTTTTTCAGTTAAATTTGGTCATGTGCTTTGCACATGAGGGCATTTTTGTCAATTTATATTTGCAGGGACTAATTGTGTAGATAATATAGTCCGTCAATTTAAACTTTTTCATTCTTAAACTCTAAACTATATATTGTTAATTACTAAATTATAAAACATTCTTAAACTCTAAACTTTTTCATCATCGCCTCTAAGCATTGCTGTTTTTTCCTCATAATTATGATTCTGGCTTCTCGGTACGAGTATGCTACAACTAGCACTACTAGAAAAAGAAAGAGCAAATGTTGTTCAGTCTGCATGTTCATGTTCCTATCCAGAAAGGGGTGTTAAATTTTGGGGGAAATCGAAGATCATCGACTGCTGAGGAGGGCAACCCCCCATAAAAAAAACCCCTTCCCTCTGCTGCCTCGCTTCTCTGTTGTTTGAGGGCATGTTTGGCTAAGCTTTTTGAAACAACTTATTGACTTATTGACTTTTTGGAAAAGTCAGTATGGAGTGACTTATTGGCTTTTTCCCCTCACATACACCATCATTGCCAAACATCATTTTAGAGCTTATGACTTTTCAAAAAGCCAATAAATCAATAAGTTGTTTCAAAAAGCTTAGCCAAACATGCCCTGAGTTTTCGGTTCCCCCAAAACCTGATTGTGAATTGGAGCTTTGGTTTTATTGTAAATGAGTCACTTGTGATTTTTAATCAAAGTTGCAATACAAACACGAGGCTCAGATCTGTAGCATTGGGACTTGTTTTTGCCCAATCCACCATGGCTGCAATTGCAGTTGCAAACTCCAAAGAGAATTTCCAAACACAACAATTGCCAACTAGATTGACCAGCCAAGATACAGATCGGTTCCACAAACTCCTATTTTGCTCAACCTACATTTATCACCATTGCCTCGGTACTTGCAAACAATTAGCACCACCATCCACCGCAGCACTCCAAACCACCACCCAGTCAATGGTAGTGAGACGGCGATTGGGGGTTTTCAGACCAAATCATCACAGCAGCGAGAGAGAGAAGTGGTTGAGAGTGTTGGAGGGTGGTGGCCGGAGGTGGTTGTTGGTGGTGGCTGGGGAGAGGTGGAGAGAGACAGAGAGAGAGGGGGGGCTGTTTCTTTATATATAAATATATATACACACGTATTATATTATATATTATATTATTTTTTAAATTTATTTTAATTATGGAATAATGGATTTTAATAATCCCAACTATTGTCCGTTGGCCGGCAATGGTCCTAACTTTAAAAATTCCCACTGGCGGTCCCATCTTTTCACATATTGGCCTTCAATAGACTCTGACTAACAGAACACTAACGACGTTAGTCTCCGGTTGCCGGAAAAATATTTTTGGTCGGAAAAAGGTCCCTAAATGTCCAATCTATGGTTACAAACAGATTTGGGACGGAAACTTTGAGTTTTTCGGCTAAAAAGTTAAGTTTTCCGGTCAAAAAGGGAATTTTCCGGCGAAAAAAAGTTTCCGGATATCTTAATAATTGAGTCTTTTTACTAGAAAAGATTTATAAAGGTGCGTAATAAGGTTACAAAGAAGTTTGAGATGAAAATGTTGAGTTTTCTGGCCAAAATGGAGTTTTCCGACCAAAAACGTTTTTCCGGCGACCGTAGACTAACGGCGTTAGGGTTCTGTTAGTCAGAGTCTATTGAATGCCAATATGTGAAAAGATGGGATTGCAACTGAGAATTTTTAGAGTTGGCACTGTTGCCGGCCAACGGGCAATAGCTGTGACTATTAAATTCCATTATTCCTTTAATTATTAACTAATTTTTAAAGTAATTTGTAAAAAGTCCAAATTGTCCTTGAGTGATCATGATTTATCTGGAAAATCTAATTGGGTTAGGCCTAAAAGAGAAAACATGTATGCTTTGAAAACATAAAGTACAAAACTCGTTAATTTTAAATATAAAAGAAAACATCTAAAAATGAGTATCAAGATAAATGATAATCTATGAAATTCACTCGTATTCTATTGAATTCGATGGGATATTGTAAAAATAATCTAAAAATCATGATTATAGATTAGAGGTTAAAGAAAGAATATGTACGAAATAGAAAAAGTAAGCCACAAAAATCTTTGGAGGATAGCATGAAGTGTCATATGTATACACCTTACAATATCCATATCATCTCCTTAACTCTCAAAGTTAAACCCCTCACATCACATTTCCTCTTATTATTCTCCCTCCAATTTTTCTTGTGATCTCATCTCTCCTTCACTTCGCTTCAATGGCGGTTGCAGAGCTGACCCCTGCTTACACAACCACCGACGTCAGCAAATCCAAACTGTCTTATGTTTCATCCTCATCTCGTCTCTCGTACCACCGCCGTCTTAGTTTCCAACATCTTTCTCGCCCCACTGTCCGTTGCTCCGTTACCTCTAAGTAAGCAACTGTCACTTGTAGTCACTACTAGAAAACTCCTATTTTTCCTACCAAAATTTCCTACGCATTTCCTACGAACGAAAATGGCTACACATTTCCTACGAAATTCCGACGTATTAAAAAGGGTCTTAGTTTTGTGACAAAAAAGCGACAAAAGAACGACAAATTGGTTTGCGTAGGAAAAGTGTAGGAAAATTCAGACCGATCTCCGACGGAATCCGTTTTCATTTTAACCATTAGTCGGAAATTCGTAGGAATTGTTATGCGTAGGAAAAGTGTAGGAAAATTCCGACCGATCTCCTACGGAATCCGTTTTCATTTTAATTATCGGTAGGAAATGCGTAGGAATCCAATTTATCATAAAAAAAATTCATAATAAAATGAAATTACTGATATTAAAACATAAAGTTTTATTATTTATATCAATATATGTTATTTTTAAAATAAATTTATTTATATCCGTAGAAAAAGTGTAGGAAAATACCAACACAATTCCTACGAAATATGTTTCATTTCCTATCCGTAGGAAGTGTGTCAGAAATTATCGACAAATTGCTCACAAATTGCTCACGAAATATGTTTTTAATTAATATCCGTAGGAAATGTGTAGGAAAATATTGACTCAAATAGTATATATATAGAATTAAATCTAAGATATATCAGCTCATGTACAGGAGGATAAACTGGTTAAGACACTTCGATTATAACGTATAGGTCTCGAGTTCGATCCCAGGCACACACCGATCCAGGGGGAATTTCCCCTTTTTGGCTGATTTTTTTCCGTAGGAATTGTGTAAGAAAATTAAAATATATAAATATTATATAATAAATATTATATAAGAAAATTAAAATAAATATTCCGTAGGAAATGCGTCGGAAAGTTAAGAAAATTAATTCCGTGAGAAATAAGTAGGAGAATTCTAACGAAACATTTGTGTGGGAAAGGAGTAGGAAATTCCGTAGGAAATGCGTCAGAAAAAAAATACCCACGAGCAAAATTCCCACAGCCCATTTTCGTGGGAAATCCGTGGGTAAACGCAGTTACCCACGGATTTCCTACGGAAATTAACGTGGGAAAAGTAGCAGTTTTCTAGTAGTGAGTTTGTTGTATTTTTAATGATTTGTTGTTTAGAAATTAAAACTTGTGATTTAAATTTGAAGCAAAATTCAAGCCCCGGTTGGTGTTGATCCGAAACCGAAGCCGGATTGTTACGGTGTGTTCTGTCTCACTTATGATCTCAAGGCTGTAAGTTTGCTATTCTCATTTGTTGTTGGTACTTATATATTACTGGATAATGATTACACGGGTAAAGTGTTGTGTAGATCTTAAAGGAGGCTATTGTGCCGGCTTGCTCACTGAGATCTAGCCGGCACTTTACACATGTAATTATTATATTGGCTTTTTTAGCCGACTTTACTTATTTGGTGTTTTATTGTTGGTTGGTTTCGGATGTGTGTATATTATTTAAGTGTTAAAAGTCAATGGCTATATTGTTAATATTTTGGCCTTAAGAATAAGTCTAGAAGTCGGATTCCGGAGAATAATTTTGATAAGTGTTGTGAACATTGTCAGGAAGATGAAACGAAATCATGGAAGAAGATGATTAATGTTGCGGTTTCAGGTGCAGCGGGGATGATAGCCAACCATTTACTCTTCAAGGTAATTAATTATTATAACCCGACGTTAGGACATTGGATATTAAGTTGTTAGATAAGATTCTAAGTTTTGATATCTGTTAGACCACCCGTAGTGGCTTACTTGTGGGGCGTTTTCTTTGCCCAATATCGCCCAATCACGCCGCGTAACCACTACGCATGGGCTTGTTTGGTGTTTCTTTGGTTTAGGCGTGTTTATAATCACGCCAAATGGGGGGATTCTTGGCCAATCACATTGAAGCTTCCATTTGGTGGCCAATAAGATTTTTAAATGTTTTTTTTTATTTTATTTTATTACAAAACATAATGCCCTACAATCCCCACATCCCCACTACACCCTTTTGTAAAAACGCCCAGTAATGCCCCATTGCTGACTGGGCTGCCACATGGCGCAAAATGCCCTAGGGTGGGGCATTATTCACCCCAAGGACTACGCATGGTCTTATTGTATAGATTGTTATGTGGTAACCGTCTACTGCTACCGATTATATGATGACCGATAGATCATGTGGATCCGTTTTGACATTTTGAACAAAATCTAACCAGTCGAATTGTCGCCACCATCATGATTCATGACACTAGCGTTTCTTTGGCGAATATCTAGTGATACGAAGGCGTGCTTCATGTTCTAGTAAAACCTTCTCTTTGTGTCATGTTTGTCATCTTGGCAAGTATTGTCATTTATGTTTTGCTCGTTCTGGTACCAAAACTAGTAATTGTTTTAATCGGTACATTATGATTTGTGGGACGTCTTCTTTGCGCATGAATGGTTTTATAAATTATGTTGTCATTTAGGGTCTTCATTATTCCATCTTCCGTTGATCGTTTAGCTGCTTACAGTGATATTGCCTAGGCTAGACAATATTCATTCTACCAGAATATTTGAGTTTTTCTCGGTGTAACTCTTGTTCCTCCAAACGCCAGTAGTACCAAACATGCTGACTTTAATTTTCATTTCGTTAGAAAAAGAGTTTCCATTGGATAAGTTCGTGTGCTACATGTTCACGAACGTTCAAACTGAACCTAGATGAAAAAACAGTTGAGATATAATTTATGCGATTATTGTATAGGTTGCCATATTGGCTTAATTGTACAGGCACATGGTATTGATAATGCAACTGTCATACCCCCAGTGGCGCAACTACCTTTGCCCCCCCCCCCCCCCCCCCCCCCCCGGAACTTTTCGACGTGTAGTGTTATGAACAGTACCTTCGTATAGAAATTTTTAGGTATATACATTATGTCAAATGTCAAAATACTCAATTGCTTATTGAATCAATAGTTGTAGAAATGGTACGAAACCCTAGATACCTAAAGTTGGCTCGTGGGCTCACGCCTTAATAATAATATAGTCTAATAAATTATACATGGGATCTCGTGGTTCTTGTCACCAAATTACACAATTAATACGAAATCTTCCTCGATCATAGTTGAAAATGCAAATACAAGAACCTTAGATTAACAAAAAATAAAAATGTGTTGAACAAATACCAAACAATTAATTATTACGAAACGTTTTTCCTGTAGTGTCTAGTAAAAATATATATCGTCTACCACACACTCTAAAATGATTATAGCTTTTTACTACGCTTGAAGGAAGATTCATTATTCATCGTTTAATTGCAGCTTGCATCTGGTGAGGTTTTCGGCTCGGACCAACCTATTGCCCTTAAACTTTTGGGATCTGAACGATCATTTGGAGCTCTTGAAGGTAACAACTAAGACTATCGTTTAATGGGATTAAAAAAGAAACGATACCTTATGGTCATATCATGTAGGTGTTGCCATGGAACTTGAGGATTCGTTATATCCATTGTTAAGAGAAGTAAGCATCGGTATAGATCCATACGAGGTATTCCAAGATGCGGAATGGGCTCTTTTGATTGGTGCAAAGCCTAGAGGACCAGGAATGGAAAGAGCTGATTTGTTGGATATTAACGGCCAAATCTTTGCAGAGCAGGTGCTTTTAGTTGAAAATATTAATAACATCTGTCAGAAATTTTATAATTATTCAATGGAGATGTGACATGTTGACTCAGGGAAAAGCTCTCAATGCTGTTGCATCACCTAATGTCAAAGTCATGGTGGTGGGAAACCCCTGCAATACCAAGTATGGAAAACTACATTTTGACTTTTGTCCAAGTCAAACCGTAACATTTTGTATGTTTTTTGCAGTGCTTTGATATGCATGAAAAACGCTCCGAAAATACCTCCAAAGAATTTTCATGCGTTAACTAGACTAGACGAGAATAGAGCAAAATGTCAGGTATTAATTCCTTTTATAAGTAACTTTAACTAATTTTGAAACATATATATATGAACTTGATATTATTCATTTCACAGCTGGCTTTAAAAGCAGGAGTTTTCTACGATAAAGTCTCTAACGTCACCATTTGGGGAAACCACTCGACAACTCAGGTTACTCAATGTTTTTCTAACTTCGAACTTTTGTTTCATTTGCTGAATTTGATTTGTTTGTCTTAGGTTCCGGATTTTTTAAATGCTAAAATACATGGAATTCCCGTTACGGAGGTTATTAGGGATAGAAAATGGTTAGAAGAGGAATTTACCCAAGTGGTACAGACAGTAAGTCTCGTTTAACTACACTATTTTGCTTGTTTCAGCGTTTAACTCTTTTTTTTTTCTTTTAATACTAAACGCGGGTAAATGTTTTGTAGAGAGGCGGAGTCTTAATAAAAAAATGGGGAAGATCTTCGGCAGCATCAACTGCTGTTTCCATTGTGGATGCGATAAGGTCTCTTGTAACACCCACACCTGAGGGTGATTGGTTTTCAACCGGAGTAAGTTTCCTGTTAGATGTTTTCTTTTTATATCTTTAACGCGTCAATTGGATAGAATAGGTTATTTTAGCTAAATACGGAAAGTGTTAAATAGGCCAAGCGAGTCAAACCAGTAGAAAGTTGCCCAACGTGCAGTATAGTTTCATACGTAGAGCCATATAAACAACAAATTCATCAAACCATTAGATTATTATTGTAGTCGACTAACTCTTTACATTGGAAAACCGCAGGTTTATACAAATGGAAATCCTTATGGAATAGCAGAGGGTATTGTTTTCAGCATGCCTTGCAAATCCAAGGTAAGTACTAATCACACTTTTTTTTTTTTACTTTTAAGTTTCAACTCTTCTTCTAATTTGTATTTCTCAACTCCGTTAATTTTTTCGGTTAGGGGGATGGCGATTACGAGCTTGTTAAAGACGTGATATTCGATGACTACCTATGGAAAAGAATTAAAAAGGTACCCGAAATCTTCACTCTTCAAATCTTTAATATTTTTATCCTACAAGGTACAATGCTAAAGTCACTTTCATATTCTTTTAGTCTGAGGACGAGCTGCTTGCCGAGAAGAAATGTGTAGCACACTTAACGGGAGAGGTGAGTACCCGATACCAGTGAAAACGGGTTGGGTTGACTCGCAAACATTTTTTTTATATAATCTTGTTTACTTTCAGGGAATTGCGGTATGTGACCTGCCGGGGGATACGATGCTTCCAGGCGAAATGTAGATCAAGGTATATAAAATCATTGATTAAAACTTTATCTGGCATATTAGGCCAATACTGAGATCTTCAGGAAACAGAACTAGAATTATGTGTGTGCACATCATGTTCTTGTTATTGAACATGTATAGTTGCCAATAATGGGCAGTTTATGCCATTGGTATTTGTAACTCGGTCAACCAGTTTCGATTGTGTCATCTCGGTTAAACTTCAGAAACACGTGTATATTATGTTGTTGCTATACCGTTTTCAGAGTTCAAAACGGTCATTGTTATGCGAATAATATTATATCAGTTAGCTAGAGATGACAAATGGACACGTATGCGTATGCTCACCTTTAGTCTATGTTGTGTACTCAAATTAACACAACAAAGAGATAATCAATTGAGAAGTAACTACTGTGATTCGATTGTTTCAATTGAAAGTTTACAATGAGAACCAACTTCTAACAATATTCATTCATAACCTCTTCTGCTTATATCCTCACATATATATTCGGTGATGATTCCTTCACTGCTCATATATGTGGGCTCAGTTTGTTGGGTCTCATTAATGGGGCTTTGTAAATGGGCCACCTGGTTGGGTTCACGGTAGTCTTTACGGTTCATAACAGTCTAAAGGTTTTAAACTTATAATAACTAGAGTAAACTTCCGTTTTGTTCCATGTGGTTAGGTCGTTTTAATGGTTTTGCCCCAATCCTTTAAAAATAGCCATTTTACTCCAAAAGTGTACCATTTTTTTTCCATTTTGCTCCCGGACTCTCAACTCAGTTAAATCATTCAACTAAGGGTAAGGGTATTTCAGTAATTTTATATATAAGTAATTAATTATTTATATATAATAACCATCTCTCTCTACTTGGTCAAACCTTTCTCTCTCTAAAACCCCATCAATTTCATCCCCAAATTGGTCGAACCTTTCTCTCTCTAAAAACCCATCTCTCCATCTTCTCTCTCTAAAATTTCAAACTTTCAGACCAAGATTCTTTAAGAAACAATAATATAATTTGAAGAAAAACTTAATCAAGAATCCACAAATCCACTATCTTGAAACAAAATAAATGTGTTACCTTCTTGTTGTGGCACAACGGATTCAGTGGAGCTTATTAAGACTACAAAACAGAGAGTTAGAAGCAGTATGAATACAGCTTTTCTTGCAGCCATTGTAACAGAGAACAAAAGTTGGGTGGGGAGAGGAAAAGGTTGATATGGGTTGGATGATGGTTGTGAATATATTAGAAACAAATCTGCTTTCAAATATTGAATCTTTTCTCTCTTAAACTCCCGTTGGCAAATTACTCATCGTCAACGATAATGGCTATGCAACCGCCGCCAATGAACTCCACAATCCGACGGCGGCGATGACTCTGCTTCTCAAATCATGGCTCAGCGGCCACTGATTTCGTTACTTGATCCTTCTGATGTGTTTGCCATAACTCATCCCTCTCGTATGGGTGTTTTCCCCTTTCATTTGTGTCAAATTTATGGCATCAAACACTCAAACTACAGAAAATACCCAAACCAAAAGTTTTATTAACCCGGAAGTAGAACTGAACAATATAATTATGAACTAAGAAATCTCAACACTCTAACTCTCATAAGACTATCAACATGACGATCTTATCTAAACGATCTAAAGACTCACAACGATCTATGAATCAACACGATTCACGGATGAAAACCCTAACAGAGAGAGAACCCAGAAGTGTATGAGAGATCTTTTCTGTCTATTGTGTCTCAATACACACTTCTGTTTATATAGGCCCATTTGTCAACAACCCATCTGATCCGGAACCTAATAACAACCCAGCTGTGTTTTGGGCCTTCAACGATCAGCATTAACTAGCCAGCCCTTACTCTTCAGCAACACAACAGGCCCATTATATCATCAGTCCAGCTGTTCCACTGTTCCAATGCCCAGCTACAAGCCTGCTCCATAACAGCCCACTTGAATCAACGTACAATAATCCAGCAAGCCCAACGAACATACAAAAATAAAAAAAAACAATAATATTAATATCAATAAAACGTTTGGTAAAAGACTGGAACAAATATAGTATTATTTTAACACCGCCCCTCAGTTGCATTACCAAACACATCAAACAAACTCAAGTTTTTTTTTACATACTTGGACATGTTGACTAACTAACAAACCTTTTGAACAACCATCATAGTTATACCCATTAAGACATGTAGAAAGTGAATAAAAAAACATTAGAATTAAAAACACATGATTTTTTAAGTTTTCGAAGCTTGATTTTTTTAGCTACCAATGTCATCAGCACTTGCACTCCTTCAAATTTGCCACTCCAATATCGACCTACATGATGTATCCTAAAAAATGGAAAAAACAATTGTTGCACTAGCAATGACCGCAGCAACTATCATTCCAAATTCCAATCAACACTAGATCCACTTCTCCAGTTTAGAATTGATTCATGTTAACTTGTGACACTTTACATATAAGAAGCTTAATTTCTCACTAGAGATTGAAAATAATAAAATACGTTGTCATAACAACCGTTTTTTTTATATAGTCAAGGGCAAGAAACAATTTCATGAACCCCACCAAGAAAAACAAATCAAAAGAATATCCTGATTATACATCGAATCACATGATAACCATATGAGAAACACATCTCATAACTCACAATAGTCACAAGACTCTATGAATCTTAGAACCATATCTAAAATTCATGTCAAACAATTGTAAAGAATTTGATTTATCAAAAAACTTTTACGACTTTACAAAAAATTGAATCACAAGATCAAAAAACCACGTCTGATAAAACATGAAGAATCACACAATTCCTCATCAGACAACAATGATTACAGCCTAAAAATTCTGATAAACCACAAAATGGCATGATTTAAAAACCAGAAAAAATCTCTTACACAAGAGACAACACACAAGGTTATAACAATTATCAAGAAACAATCTTGAACCGATACATCAAACCACATGGTTCAATAGTAAAAAAACCTTTAAATCTTTTTGGCAAACCAAACAAGATAAACGATATGCAATTTACTTTGTTTATTGAACAAAAATTATAATCTCATTTCTGAACATACTAGGACAACAAACAAAGGATCATACACATAACAAATCTGAACAAAAACATCTAAAACACTCAAACAACAAACGCACAGCTCACACTTAGATCACCAACAAGACAATCTATTCTCACACAACACTCGAACTAACAGGTTTACGAACCAATATATGCTCAAACCCTAGAACGATATGAGAGAGAGACTACAGAAACGTATGAGTGAAACCATAATAGAAAATGCAAGACTTCCTGCACAACTCAACTAAATTTAACAGATGATCAGTTCTACACAATGACGAACTACGATCATAGCCATAAATCTAGAACATGAGAGAAAAAAAAAACCAGAAAAATGCACTTTTCTAATCAAACAGTGAATCACACGATTCAATTACAATATGCAAATCATATACGATAAAACAAGAGTCACACGACTTTAAAGATAAATTTTGAATCACACGAATCAAAATCAAATCTAAAAAGAAGAGGATTCATGTCAAAACCTTGTAAACAGAATAATACAACATATCCAAATAACAAGGCATCATATGATTACATAACAACACCAGATACACATCTGATGACACATAAAAGTCACATGACTTTTAAACAGACAATGAATCACAAGATCCATAACAAATCTGATAAACAAGAATCACACGACTCTTCGTCAGATCACAATTATATAGGTATACAGTAAAAACACTTTTCAAAGTAACTAAAAGATCACATCACTTTTAATCCTAGAAAAATGTTTCCCACAAGGAAAAACAAACAAAGTTGTCACAGACGTCAAGATAAAATCTAGACATATACATTTAGTTAACAGTACCGTCATCGTTATCAACGATGCGATAATCTGAAATACATATAGCAACTAGAACTCTAAAGATCGATGAGTTACACCACATTAACGAAACTTTACCATCAGATATGGTTCCAAGAAACCCATCAAGGCACAGTTAAAGTTGAAAGACAAATTTACCATTGTTCGAGACAAAAGTACAAAACAAAAAACTTGAGAACAATAATAGACCTTGAGAGATAAAATCAATCTTCTGACCTAATGATTACAACAGATTCATAAAAATCAATAACCGAGCTATAGAACAGTAAATACGTTCGAAAGAACAACAGAGAACACATGTCAAGTTTCATGGATATCAACAGAGACCAAACATAGAACTCAAATACCCAAACATTTTCTATTATAAAATCCTAAAACTTTCAGATGATTACACCAGATTCAAACCCTAACGACTAGAACGATTATCAACACGATATTCTTCTATAACAACGGTAAAAAACAAACTAACAGATCAAGTTCAGAATGGATCTGTTCTTCCAAAACCCTAATCGCAAAGCTTAGAGAAAAAATTTAAACCGCCAAAAGTTGGAAAACAACAACATGCACTTAAAACACAAACAACCCCTTTTTCATTTTTTTAAAACAAAAGGTTAATAGTAATTTTTTTTTATATCTCAAAACAGACATGACTATAAAAACATGAGACAAATATGTTCATAATAGTTCTTAAAACTATGTAGGATAAAAAAAAAATTAACACAAACATACATTCATCTTAATGAGAACTGCAATAATTTCAAATTAACCAAAACACTATACAAAATTACCATTTATATAGCAATTAGAGGCTAACCTAGAGTAAACTTGACCTAAATACAATTCCTCGAAAAACCGAATTAAACAACCAAGTAAAGACCACAGAATTACATCTTTCCCATTGAGTAGCAAGAGTTTCATTAACTTCTTGTTTCACAAGAGACCCATCAATAAACCAATCTTAGTTTTAACTCACAAAGCAAGAGTCATAGCGTTAGCCCAAACCGTATAATTCTCAGTCCCTTTTAGTTTTATAATAACAACAATTAAATGCGTAGAATCACTAGCATGCAGATATAGAGGATCATCAGGTTCAAGCTTACTAATCAAGGTCTCACCAAACAAGTTCACAAAATTAGCCATTTAAAACAGTTATTCACAGATCAGCAAATAAGATGCACAGATTTTACACTTAACAGACTAACAACAAGACTAACAACAATTAGCGAATCTGTGTCAGGGGCAAGATGGTAGGTTCATCACTCAATAGGTGCCTACCCAAGTCTTTGCACATACGCTAACCCTAAATCAACACCAGTAATGAATAACCAACAAAAAACCAGTACTAAACAAATACAACACAAAAAAATAATCAAGACACAAGAAGACACAGAATCACAGAGTGAACCCTCTCTGTATCCCCCCCTCGAAAAAAAACGACCGGCCCTCACTACCTCGGCATCAAACAACTAAATCAACATCAATAAAGAAAAAAAAACATGAAATGAACAGATAGGACCAGACTCACAATGTAATGGAAATAAAAAATGTTAAGAGAGGGAAACAAGGAAAGATCTCACAGAAAGCATTTAACTCCACGCAGATCAGATTTGCAGCCTTCACTTAGGGATGAATCCTTCACCACTGCTACAAGATCCTTCCGCACTCAGCAGAAACCTTCAAGACTTCCCAACCCCTCGATTAGGGTTTCAATGTCCAAAAACCCTCAAATCTTGTACACGAATTCCAAGAACCAGGACCAACCACAAGGAACCGCCGCCGCCATCAGAGATCAGATTTAATTTGATTTGCAATATCGATCTAAACATCATGGGGTTTGTTGTTAAAACCCTAACTTTCATCGTGACCGGGATCATTGCCTGCTTTTGCACACATGTATGCTGCAATAAAGGCCCTTCTGCGAATCTATTCCACCTTACATTGGTGATTACTGCTACTATATGTTGTTGAATGATGCGGGCAATTGTTTATCTTGCACAGATGAACCCACTCATAGTCCAAATTTTGAGTGAAGGAGAATGAAGCAACCTCAGAAAGCAAATGCAGTAACAAACTCCTTCTTGGCCTTTTAGCATTTGTGGCGCTAGAAGGTATGGTTTTACGGCTATTGTTACATCGCCTAGTGACTGAATAGCCGAACAAAGAACCGAATCACACAAACCTTCACTTGGAATTTATTGTTCAGAGAAAACATTAATGGCCCATATCTTTCACTTTTTAGGGATCTCAGTCTTCAAGATCTTCTGATTTCAGCTTCAATAAGTGGAAGAATCCAACCAAGACTAGGTGGTAAAATCGAGCCCCAAATAAAAAGATATGAGAATCTTCACCCCAAATGAGAACTAGCCAACATGGAATTAACCAGATGGAGAACAGAGTAATGAACGAAGTGATTCCGATGTATCTTCCGTCTGGATTAACGGATGCGATTTCGAAGAAGTAATCTCGTGATTTGTGCTTCGTTTGATTCGCCGCGTTCTTCGTTTTCAACCAGTCAATTTGTGAATCAGAACGATTTCAACATGAACAGATTTGATACAAACCCTAGACACCAAATATTTAGGGTTTCAGACTCAAAACCAAGAAGACGACCAAATCTAATGATGAGCGGAAGAATTAGAATCGGACAAAGCCCTGAGGCTCTGATACCATGTCAAATTTATGGCATCAAACACTCAAACTACAGAAAATACCCAAACCAAAAGTTTTATTAACCCGGAAGTAGAACTGAACAATATAATTATGAACTAAGAAATCTCAACACTCTAACTCTCATAAGACTATCAACATGACGATCTTATCTAAACGATCTAAAGACTCACAACGATCTATGAATCAACACGATTCACGGATGAAAACCCTAACAGAGAGAGAACCCAGAAGTGTATGAGAGATCTTTTCTGTCTATTGTGTCTCAATACACACTTCTGTTTATATAGGCCCATTTGTCAACAACCCATCTGATCCGGAACCTAATAACAACCCAGCTGTGTTTTGGGCCTTCAACGATCAGCATTAACTAGCCAGCCCTTACTCTTCAGCAACACAACAGGCCCATTATATCATCAGTCCAGCTGTTCCACTGTTCCAATGCCCAGCTACAAGCCTGCTCCATAACAGCCCACTTGAATCAACGTACAATAATCCAGCAAGCCCAACGAACATACAAAAATAAAAAAAAAACAATAATATTAATATCAATAAAACGTTTGGTAAAAGACTGGAACAAATATAGTATTATTTTAACAATTTGCGTCGCTGAGGCCTGTTTCTTCTTCTGCCGCCGCCGGCGGTTGAAATCGGATGGTTTGAAACCGCTGCCGGTGCCACGTCAGCAGGAGGATGTGAAAGCGAAGGAGAAGGAGAAGGTGAGTTTGTTAGATAGGTATTTGGATGATCAATTAGAGCTTGCACTTGAGATATTAGATGAATGTAGTGGTGAGATGGTAGAAAGGTTTGACTAATTTCATCCCCAAATGGTTGTTGGTTTAGGGCTGAAGATGAAGATGGTGGGTTCTGATTTGGGTTGGGTACCAATTTTGGGATTGGATTTTTCTTTTTTCTGGGGTGTTTCACTAGAGGTGGTTAGTATAAAAGAGTGCTTGGAGGGGTGGTGATGGGTGGCAGATGGTAGTGGGGATCAGATTGGTGGTGGTGGCTAGTAGAGCCTAGAGAGATGGTAGAGAGAGATGTGGTAGTGAGAGAGAGTTTTGATTTTCTAAATTAATAAACAAAAAGACAAAAAAAAAAACAACAAAAACAACAACCATACCCGGTATAATCCCACCTATAGCGAAGCTATTGATAGGCTCTGGGGAGGGTAGGATGTAGGCAAGCCTTATCTCTATCCCAGGGGATAGAGAGATTGCTTCCAGTGAGACCCCCGGCTCCAAAAAACCATAACCAAGACATAAGCTTCTGGAAAAACATATATAAGCACATAACTACTAAAAAAAGTGGAAAGAAAAATAATAAAAATAAACACATAAATAAATAAGTAGTTGTTAGTAAAACTATGCCACCGGGAATAGGTGAAAACATATAAAAAGCTATATCACACCTCATAGAAAACAAAAAAATTTAAACTCATAAGACAAGAACCTAAACCAAAACCCAGGCCAAACTCCTAAAAGTCCTTAACCTTAATCCTACGTCTCCACGAAGTTCTATCCTCGACCATGTCCTCAAAGAGGTGCAAATCTAGAAAATCTTGCCTAATTCACTCATCCCAAGTCATTTTCGGCCTGCCTCTACTCCTCCTTCCATCTACAGTGAGTGTTTCAACTATTCTAATCGGGTCTGTCGTCTGCCTCCTCTTGACATGCCCAAACTATCTCAATCCCCCCTCCCTTATCTTGTCTGAAATACTAGCAACTCCTAATATTTCCTTAAAAACCTCATTTCTTATCTTGTCTAACCTAGTATGCCCACACATCCATCTTAGCATCCTCATCTCTGCCACCTCTAGCTTTCGTTCATGAATTTTCTTGGTGGCCTAACAATCTGTTCCGTATAACATAGAGGGTCTAATTGCAACCTTATAAAATTTCCCTTTAAATTTATCAGGGAACCTCTTGTCGCACAATACACCTGTGGCTGCTCTCCACCTACACCATCTAACCTAGATACGGTGAGCTATGTCACCGTCTATCTATCCATTACTCTAAACAAATGATCCTAAATACTTGAACTTAGTTGCCTGTGGAACCACCTGGCCCTCAATGGTGATCTGCGTGTCGTGCTTATCGCCTGCTCCACTAAAATCACAGTAAAGGTACTCACTCTTAGAGCGACTTATCCTCAAACTTTTGCATCCTAAGGCTACACGCCATTCTTCTATCAGCACAATATGGTCTGCAAAAAGCAAGCACCATAGAACTGACTCCTGAATCGACTTTGACAACTCATCTAGGACAATCGCAAATAGAAAAGGACTCAACGCTGACTCTTGGTGGAGTCCTACTTCCACAGGAAAGAAATCGGTATCTCCTACCGGTGCACAAACACTAGTTTTAGTCTCAACATACATATCCTTAATTAAGTCTACATACTTACTAGGTACCCCTCTATCCTCTAAACTGTCCTATATCAATCTACATGGCACGCTGTCATACGCCTTTTCTAAATCAATGAACACCATATGTATATCTCGATTTTTCTCTCTATATTTTTCCATCAATCTCCTTAGAATGTGTATTGCTTCTGTAGTTGACCGCCCTGGCATGAAACCAAATTGGTTTACCGTAACCTAGGTTTCTCTTCTAAGTCTAGTCTCAATCACCCTCTCCCATCCCATAGTTTCATAGTATGGCTTAACAACTTAATCCCTCTATAACTACCACAACATTGGGCGTCTCCCTTGTTCTTATATAAAGGCACTTCAATACTACTCCTCCATTGGTCTGGCATTTTTCCAAAGTTGAAAATGAGATTGAACAAGTTAGTTAGCCATTGAACTCCCTCCTGTCCTAAGCACTTCCACATCTCAATTGGTATGTTGTCCGGACCCACTGCCTTAGCCCTTCCCATCTTCCTAAGTGTTGCCATCACCTCTCCTTGTGTGATACGCCTACAATAACAGTTATTTCGTTGTTGTCTCTGTGTAATCGAGTTGTCTCTTTGCTGTTGGTAAGCCCCATCTCCGTTGAAAAGTTTGTGGAAGTAAGTTTGCCAACTCGACTTTATGTCATGTTCCTTGATTAACACACGTCCATCCTCTCCCTTTATTACTTCACTACCCCTAGATCTTGCCTCCTGCGCTCCCTAGCTTTGGCAATCTTATAGATTGAAGGAATTAATAATATATAATTAATTACTTATATATAAAATTACTAAAATACCCCTAACCTTAGTTGAATGATTTAACTGAGTTAAGAGTCGGGGAGCAAAATGGAAAAAAAAACATGGTAAATTATTGGAGTAAAATGGCTATTTTTAAAGGATTTGAGCAAAATCATTAAAACGACCAAACGATAGTGAGCAAAACGGAAGTTTACTCTAATAACTAACCCAAATCTTAAAAAAAAAACAATTAAGGAGGTTGTGTGCATTACCAATAGAATTTGTGTGACTTTCAATCGGTTCGATCCATTGCCCGTTTGAGATAAGACAAAACCCAAATCAACCAAATGAGTAAGAGATGAGTCGGGGAGACTATTTGTGTTTTCATTTGAATCAAAAGTGTACTGGAGATTGTCGATATCTGAATCAAAGAATGAGGTATACTCATTAAGAACATCAAAGCTAGAATCTAAGTCCCCAACACTTTTTAGGTCTCCAGCTTGAAAGAACAAGTTATCATCAAGTGGAAAATCACCATCAGTAGCATCATGTTGGAATTGTGGTTTATTGGGATCAATCAGTAGCATCATGTTGGAATCGTGGTTTATTGGGATCAATAATACAGCGGTAGCGAATGATGTGTGACAATTGTGAGAAATCAAGAATGTGGAAAACAATAAATGATAATTGAATGTCTTAATGTTGGTGAATTGTTCAAGATGCGATAGGAAGTATTTATACATACAAGATGACAGTTATCGATGGTTATGTTCTGCAGTTTTGGTGCCAAAACATATTTAACTGTCTGGACAATGGCTGTAAAGTTCCCATCGATGATAAGTCTAAGGGGCTGTTTGGCAATTTCTGAATGATTAGTGTTGAACCAGAGGTCTGAACCATTAAGTGCTGAACCAGTAAGAGGTCTGAACCATTAAGAGCCAGTATAATGCTTAACCGTTCAGAGGCAAATTCTGACCAATTCAGGTTATAGGTTTGAACCATACAATCTTTTACTTGCGAAACAAACAGTCTGAACCATTAAGTGCTGAACTAGTAAGAAGTCTAAACCATTAAGAGCCTCATTACGAGGTAAACTGTCACACCTCGATATTTCCACGTATTACCGGTGGGCCCGGTGGGGAGTATCGTGACGTAGTTGATATCATCATAGACAATTTATCACAGTTTAATACACAGCGGAAGTCGAAAGATAAAAACATTACAAACCGAATAAAAGTAATATCAATTATTACAAAACGGTTGTAAAGGGATCCACAGGCGGATCAAAGATAAAAGGATCATTGTTCAACAGATTCTTAAACATCTAAGCTTGCAAGACTCTTTATTAATGCTAGGAGTAGCCAGCCCATTACGATTAGTACCTGCACTTAACCTTTTTGGGAAAATACGTCAGTTTTCACTGGTAAATACAATTAACCGACTCATTTTGAAAATGTTTAAGAAAATTGGTTTGAATGCAGAAGGCACAAATCATCTTTTATAACTTGGGATAATTATTTATATATAAACTTGTAAAAGAATTACATGTTCGTTATACGTTCAGTGGCCCGAGCTGAATACCAGGTTAAAGATTAATAGGCACACCACATGATATAATCCCATGGCGAGTTATTCTCGAACCAGCGGTTATGCCTTTTATATATACGCACTGGCAGGTGTATGCCTACACCCCGTGCTTAGGTCGTGGCCATTTCAATGAATGATGCCAAGGATATCCGGGACATGGTCATTAACCCCCCAAAGGCTTTAAGCAAACAAAACAGTTTAAACGGGTCATCTCAATAAATTAACCTTCATATGATTAAAAATTCAATGCCCGACCAAACGGTATTCTATATACCGTACCCCCCCCCCCCCGTATAAGGGAAAATAAATTAAAAGTATTTACCTGAGCAAATTATTCAATTTATCTCAACCGTATTCAATCAGCAAGTGCAGATAGCTTTTACTGGGCTCCTAAATCTGAAACGAAGGTTTTAATAATCTATTAGATTCCTAATGGGTCTTAATTAAGCCTAAACTTAGACCGGTTAGTTTTAAAGGCAGATACACGGTTCCAAACGCAAGATCAAGCGAAGACCGGATTAGAATGTGGTTTAGACCCGACAAGTTTGAATACTTGTATAATATGGGTAAAGTAAACACATTCTGGATTTTGAGATGAAAATGATAAGGTTTGACCCGTTTCGGCTAATTTATGCAAACTAGTTACATAAACCGCACCAAACGCGAAAAAGGATTTAAACTCAAATTATGTTGTGATATCAGTAGGATACCTTCCTAAGTTAATATTCCTTAATTATGTTGTGATATCAGTAGGATACCTTCCATTATGCCCAAAATGGATTTAAACTCAAATTATGCCCCGTAGGGGTATTTTGGTCATTTTAAAGCTTATAAAAGAGTTTAAATATCAATATGAGTTTCAGGTCTGATATAATCAGTAAAAATATTTATTTTTATAAGTCATAACAGTAGGGTATTGCATATATGTGAAATTTATCTTTTATAACCAAACTATGCACCGTAGGGTCATTTTGGTAATTTCACATAGGCTTCAAAAGGTCGAATCTGGAAATATGGGTTCAAAACTTTGGCTTACTGTTAAATTATAAAAATTTACTTAAAACATCAGTAGGTATTAAGTCTTATATGTTAAAAATAGTTTTAACTCATACTATGTGTTTAAAACGCGTAAAAAGGCGGTTTTAAGCGATTTTTCAGGTTTTATAAGAAAAGCTGATATTTTTATCATTCCAGAAGGCTTAAAATATTTTATTTATCATATCAAATCAGTAGCAAAAAGTTTGGTATCAAAATGTTATGTAAAACTCATTTTATGAGCAAAAAGGGCATAACCGACAATTACCGAATCAAAGCTAGAACCCTATGTTATGCTCAGCTTAAAAATAATTAAAAATCTTCAAAAAAATCCCAAAATATTATATTACATTAGTGGGTAAAAAGTTTGGTGTCAAAATTTGGGTTTAAATAGGCTATATGCTAATTATGCCGTTTAATTAATAAAAAGCTTCTCAATTACGATATTGAGCATAACTCCTAATCTAGACCTCAGACTGATGTCAAATTTTTAGGACATGTTTATAATTCAGTAACAAAGGTTTTTGTCCTCTCACATTTTCAAAAAATCTCGTTTTAAGGTCAAAAGGGCATAACGGTCAATATTTAGGCATATAACGAAAACATGCAAATGAATTGGATAACTAAGGAACCAAGTTGTATAACCTCAGAGGGTTACACTAACCTATAACCTGGTCCTAAGCTCTAAGGCATTTCTAAAATATGCTACATTGGGTCAGAACTGAAAGTCAAAGCAAAAGTCTACTTTTGCGACTTTCGGTTCCGAACCGAGCCTAAACTGAAAATTGCCGGGTTGAACATGCTTAGACATGTTCTTACATTCATTATCAAGTTATACAAGTGATAAAACAAGTTTCATGGCTTCTACATTGCTAATTATGTGTTTATTTGAAAATTAGCTTTCTGTTGACTTTTTACAATTAAGTTTGACCCGACAATTGACCTAGTTAGAGTGGGAATCAGATGGTGCCCTTTTAAGGGTTTATTACCCACATAATTACCAACTCATACGCACTTTCAATTCGAAAAATGACTGGACCATTAGTGATTAATCACTAAGTCAAACCTTAATTACGATGGTTTTGACTTTAGGCCATTAAACTAATTAAAACTGAATTAGAGAGGTTAAGGAAGCTTACTGAAGTACTTAGCACGATTTAGAATCCTTAGGGAATGATCTTGAGCTCCAGGAGACTCCCGAAATCAAGTTAGAATGATATTCAAGTGCATGTCAAAAATGTAGCAAACAAGTGCTCTTATATAGGGACTTTGATTGAACAAGATCATGCCAACAAGGTCTAGGATTGATCCCAGATGAGTCCAAGTGCCCCCTATGCATGAAAATATGTTGGCCAAGCTCCTGGATCCAAAAACCTGCATGCAAGTCTGTTTAACAGGCTGCACAGGCACCTGTCATGTATTTTGGTCGCTGGTGACTTCCAGGCAGCCCACGTAAGACATAAGGGAGTCTTACGCGGCCGGTATGGCTCCCAAATCCGGTCACCAAGTTTGCCAGATTTGCACATTTGGTCCCTGGTCCTTCAATTCTTTATTTAAACTAGTTTTATTGCACTTTTAACCCTCCAACTTGACTTTTAAGGACTCCAAGTTATAAACCAACTTCGTTAAGTCCTTGGTTAGTTTTACGATCACCCGAAAAGTCATGAATTTCAATGTTGACACTTTTAACCCCTCACTTACGAATGTTAGCGTGTCTTTCTTGTATGATATCGAAACCTTGTGAAATTTTTATCACTTATTCTAGTGAGCATAATTAATTGTTACAAAGCTTCGGGTTTGATAAAAGGTCACTCAGAGGTATAAATTAAACATGTTGACACATTTAACCCTTGCGGTTTGTAAACTTTCACTTTCTTCCACAAACGGCCTCATATGATTCATACTTCATTCGTTTAAGGGTATAAACATCGTGTAGGGTTTTTCAAAGGTATAATTATCAAGTGTTGACACTTTGAATCCTTTTTCACACATACTTTCTTTGTTTGTCAACTTCAGTCCCTTATATTTAATCCATTACATGTTTAAAGCTCATGACACGTGTCTTCATTATATTGGTCGTGATTTTTACGAGGTGTTACATAAACAAATAGCCCATAATTATAAGTATCACATTACAACAATAATCAAATGAGTAAATTACAAAAATCGTCCTTTATGTTGACACTAGATTGCAAAGTGTGTCATTTGTCTTCAAAAAGTACAAAAACGTACTCGATGTTTATAAACCCTTGCATGTTATGTCCTTTAGCCATAACTCAGTTAGTTTTCATAGATAAATCTAACCAAGTGGAACCTACATAAGGGTATTTTGGTCAGTTACCCTATTTACTCAAAACAACCCCCCACTCTCTCTAAATCCTCTCTCTCTAACTTTTCGTCATACCACAACCGATGGCAGAAACATCGGGGAGAGGTCTGAACCATTAAGAGCCAATATAATGCTTAACCATTCAGAGGCAAATTCTGACCAATTCAGATTATAGGTCTGAACCATACAAACTTTTACTTGCGAAACAAACAGTCTGAACCATTAAGTGCTGAACTAGTAAGAAGTCAAAACCATTAAGAGCCTCATTAAGAGGTAAACAAATAGCCCATAATTATAAGTATCACATTACAACAATAATTAAATGAGTAAATTACAAAAATCGTCCTTTATGTTGACACTAGATTGCAAAGTGTGTCATTTGTCTTCAAAAAGTACAAAAACGTACTCGATGTTTATAAACCCTTGCATGTTATGTCCTTTAGCCATAACTCAGTTAGTTTTCATGGATAAATCTAACCAAATGGACCCTACATAAAGGTATTTTGGTCATTTACCCTATTTACTCAAAACAACCCCCCACTCTCTCTAAATCCTCTCTCTCTAACTTTTCATTACACCCCAACCGATGGCGGAAACATCAGGGCGGGACGAGGAAGAGATTGCCCGGGACTTCATAACACTATTTGCGACATTAGTTAATCAAAACTGATTTCATTTCATGATAATAATTGTCAAATACAACATACAAAATCAAAGTACAACATTGTTCAAGAAACATTACAACAAAATACAACAAGTACAACAACATGATCAAGTATACTAAGTGTGTTTCTAAATCATCCCTACCAGATTCCGTGATCAACGTCATCAACCTGCAACATGTTTAAAGTATAGTTCAATACACGGCGAGCATACAAGTTTGATAATAGCGTAAGTATAAAAATGACTTAAACAAATCCACATGGCAAAATAGTTATCTAGATTAACGTAAACCTGGCTTGCAACTATACAAGTCAATCCTCTGATTACCGCTAGCGTAATCCTATTGTAGCAACAATAGGACCGTTCTGTTTTAAAGACTTAACAAGACCACAAGACTATGGGCGATGCGTTACTCCAATAGCGCTATACATGTTAAGGGGAGGCTCGTACGAAGTTAATGATAAGCAAATTACATAAGAAAGCTCCAGAGAGTACAAATAAAGTATAACGTATTTAAGCATGCATGACGTGATTGTCTGTTTGCATAAAGTACTAGTGGGAGACCCGCGCGTTTCGGCGGTGTGAACAATTAGTGTGATATTACCATAGTGCCTGTCTCAAATCATTTATATAGTATAGTACACGTACCTGCACGTTACGGCAGGGGGTTGAACTGTGAAAATAATTAAGATTGAAATCCGTCTTCTGGATACACTACTTTTATGAGATACTTATTCATAAAATAATTACTTCAAACTTTTAATTATAAAGTTCTTGAATACTGAATCAATTTACTTGATAAACCAAACCATGATCATCGATTAAACAAGATTCTTTTTACATTTTTTACGGTCACAGTTAAACTAAAAAGTGGCACACCAACTTCTTAAAGTTGTAAAACACCTTAATTAAATTAATACATAACCACATAACTTACAATTTGCCACACAAAATGTTTTCCCAAGCTCAAAAAATGGTAGGTAATCAAAGCATGTTCTACAAATTACATATACGTCTTACTAAATTAAGTTTGTAAACGATGATGTTAAAACATACGGTACGTCAGCGAGAGGCACACGTTGACCCTCCAAGTCATGAATGTCCCTCATTATGTCAAACACAGCCTCTAGTTGAGCCAACTTCAGGCTGTTTTCGGACATATTCTTGAGCTCATCTGAGATGGTGCTGAACCATCCAGCCACTATCTAGGTTGTTTCTTTTGGGCTTCGGGTGAACACACCCGCCCCATTGCCCACCACGTATGGGACGTTTCCTTTTTCTTGTTGGTCCAAAATGAAGCAAGTCAATTTAGGTTATTCTTTTTACTAACGGGTCAGGTAAAAGGTTAATGTTGGTTAAACTGGAAACCGGTTGAACGGGTTGAGCGAGTCAAACATCACCTAGGTGCATAAAACCTCCTCCTACGTTTATTTACATTAATCATATTGAAAACATTAATTATATGAGAAACTGTTTTGACCCGTTACCCAACCCACCAGACTCGCTCATAGAAAATTGTAAAAAAACATACATAAGTGGAATTTACATACTTGTCCTGGAATATAGTCGTTGAGGATGATCGAAATCCCCCTGATCAACGCCTCAGCAATCGTGCCAGGCCCCGCCTACAAAATCCGATGAAATTAATCAATACCTAGAAATCTTTTGAAATTAAAATCCAACAAAGATAAACTTGAAAAGATGCAAATTTCTAAAGAGCCCTTTTGCATATTTAATAACCCAAAAAATCATATTTTAAAAGCTGGGATTCATAAACTGATATACCCAGGATTTGAGTAGATCATACCTTGGTTATAATGCAGTCACAAGCACCCATCCATTTATGCATCTGTGTCTCAAATCGTCTAACTTATAATAAAAAACCGCAAACCACACTTATGTTTTTTTGTTTTAAAATCAAGATATAAAGGTGGCAAATGGGCGGGTCAGATAACGGGTCAAAATTTGCCATTTTTGTATTGATGGAAATGGGTCGGCTTGGGTTGGTCGACACACTTTTTGCCCAACTTTTTCTATGTCCATATAAAAAATGTGTCAAGTATCAGGTACAATACAATTACAAAATGAATACTATTTAAAATGATTCTATAATTTATTAAAATAAATGAGTTAGGGGTTTATGGATTAAAAATATGCATTTTCGCGATTTTACTGTTACTTGTTTCCTTTAGAATTTACTTGTTTGAACCCTTACTAACAAATTTAACCGGAATCGACCCATCCATATGTAAACGGGTCAACATTGCTACATACTTCTAGCAAAACAAAAATTTTCTTTACCTTGACAGGAATCTTCCACTCTAAAGACTCGAGGGAAGAAGCTAAAGCTTTGTTTCAGACGCATATTACTACCATTTGTCCAAACGGTTTCCAGTTTCTTTATCGAGAAGAAAATGAATCACCATCACCAAATAGAAAGCATTCGAGTAAACTGCCAAATCAACATTCTCCGGTTCATAAAGTGAAAAAAAAAAAGAAATTCTTACAAACGACATAAAAAGGTTACCAAATTTAGTTATTTACCTGCACAATTGCCCATTTTCAATGCTTCTTCTCTACAGGATACTAGTTTATGATGATCAACATCTCTAACGTGACAAAGCTTTGACTGCAAAAAGGCCTACATGTGCTTTTTTCAAGTACATTTTCTTCACTTTTTCTCTCCCTTCAAGTCCCAAGCGTTGTCGTTCTGATGGTTTTTTAAGTAAATACTGAAGGTGTTTGGAAAGAACAGAGGTTCCTGGGTGCCCAATGGGATGCAGAAGACCAGTTACATTGTGTTCAACAATCTCTTTTGTACCTCCTGCATCTGTTCCAAGCACCTGACCAACAAACACAAAGAGTATAACGGGAATTTTCGTTATTTATACATAACTAAGCTTAAGAATTTATCATACCTAAACGCAATCTCATCGCAAACTCTAAACGCAGATTTACTTACTTTTATGCTGTTATGTGTTAGTTATGTTATTTGTGTAACTATAGTTTAATACTATGGCATCGCTTACTCGCAACTCGCTTAAACGCAACGCAACGCTCAACGCACGAAACGAAAATTAGAAACCTAACCCGCGCGAGCCAACCGATCGAACGACCATTCGATCGAATGGACATCCGACCGAATGACCATCCGATCGGGTGGCCATCCGATCGAACGGCCGTCCGACCCATCCACTCTACACCGCCTTCTCACCCTTCACCTATAAATACCCCTCCTGTCACATCAATTGTTCATTGATGTGACAGCTCTGTTCGGCCCACGCACTCTCAGGCTCTTTTCTCTCGATTCCTCACGATCCTTGTAAGTTTTCTTCCTAAATCTTGTACTTCCATCTTCATTTCACACTTTCTCATCATCTTCACCAACAAATCACTACTTTTCACCGTGAAATCACCTGATTTGGGCTGTTCTAGGGTGACGTCACCATGGGTTCTCATGAACACTAAAGTGTGACCTCATCTCATCAAGAACGGTTCGGATCTAAAGGATTTCCACATGTTTTTACACTGATTTCAACAAGATCTAAACACTTTTCACTGTTTTCAAACTTTTCTTCAACATTCTTTCACTTTTCACTCAAAACCGTTAAAATCTGGACTCGTTCAGGCCCTCTACTCATTCTTTAGTGGAGAACCGGTCTGAGAACGGATTTCTACCAAAGAGACGACCGATTTACGGGTTGAACATGAAACTTCACCTTGAACAGTTGAGCCTGATCGAATGGGGTGATTCCCGTCTGATCAACTAAGTTGGACTTGGTACGGTTTCCGTTGTTTAACACGTCGTCACACTGTGTCAGTTAAACCGCAAGACTTTTCAACTTAGCTAATTTTAAAAAATTTACAAAACATCAGATCGCTGATCGGATAGCCGTCCGATCGGACGACCATCCAATCGAACGACTATCCGCCCAGGTGACCTGTGAGTTCAATACTTGAACACTTTTTCAAAACTTCAAAGAATATCAGCTTTCAATCGAATAGCCATCCGATCGAACGGTCATCCGTCCGGATGACCATCCGATCGAATGACTTTATTAATGCTAAAACGAAAAGTTCAAAAGTTCAAACATTTCACAACACACTCCCTCTATCGAATAACCAACCGACTGAATGGTCATCCGTCCGGACGACCGGACGGTCATCCGACCGGACGGTCATCCGATCACTATCTCACCAACACGCTGTTCAACGCTTACACTATCGTTCTCTCATAAGGCTGACTCTCAAGCGCCCCCTTCAATCCAAGATTGTGTTTATTTACTAAACATGCTCTGTGAGTATACTCGATCCCTTTTTGCTTAACGCACTTTTGGGTGTTACATGCGTTACCTATATCAAATCACATCGACACACAACACAAACACTTTTAAAACGCTAACCGCTCTCGCATGTTATACGTGTTATTCGATGAATACTTGTATGTTATGTTTACACAGTGATTGTTGCCTGACACCTTAGCAACGATAGTACTATAGTTTGGACTCAGCACCTGTCGTGGACAGGGGTTGTTAAGGGTTTTACTTCACATGGTCACAGTGGTGATAATGTGTTGCGCATTCTACAACTCGCAGTCATGTCTGTGCATATTTCATTGTCGATAGCCTACTTGCTTCACATTTCTACGTGTTACATGCTGGTTATGCGTAAATTGCTTTCGCTACTATATGCTATTAAACTTGTATGCTCTCATTTACACTCTGTGTATTGACCTTATTTTAACGTATGTGACAGGTGTTTATGATGCTATGCTATGCCTTGCTTTTGTGGAATCAAGCTAGGGGAGTCTAGAAACAAACTAAATAAAAATCTGAGTTGTCAGAACAATTAATTGTCTTTGAGAACAATGTCTGTAATAACTATTTATGCTTTATATGTTTATGGTATGGGACGTGAACGTTAAATATATTGTCACTAATAGTGTTATGGATTCTCTTGGACAATCTGTTTCGCTCAGTGCCACGCCCCGATGTTTCTGCCATGGGTGTGACAGACGAAAAGGGCAGGTCCGATAAAGGGTCAGAACTGTTTTAATAGTAATATAAGCGTGAACACTTTTCTTCATCGAAACACTTAAAAGTGCTTATTTGTTTTTTTAAAGGCAAAAGATAATAAGCAAATCCCAAGCACACCCTAGGCACTAAAAGTACACTTTATCATCCATTTTCTCATAAGCCACTACTTTTTAGAGAAAATGGTAAACCGTTTGACTTCATAAGTAAACGGGTCAAAATTGCCCTAGGGCGTGTTTGAATAAAGGGTCAAAATTGTTTATTCAAAACAATTTGTTTCACCCAATATAAGAAGCATGCACACTTTTCTTCATCCAAACACTAAAAGTGTTTATTTGTTCTTTTGAGCAATAAAAAGAAAAAAGAAAAGATAAAAGCAATCCTAAACACACCCTTGGGCACTATAAGTACACTTTTTTCATCCCATTTTTTTCGTAAGGTACTATTTTCAGAAAAAAGTATCCCATTTGACTTTATCACAAGTAAACGAGTCAAACACACCACCTCTAACGATTATGATTCATACAGATGGTGTGTGTGCGGTGTGGTGGGGGTGTTTTTAATAAACTAAAAGAAGGGAAAATGGGAAAAAAAGTAGTTGAATCCATGATGTGACCTCACCTGATGTTCCTTTGTAGCACCAGTAATAACCGATGATACATTGGGGTTTGCAGCACACCAAGCGATCGCAAGTTGAGACATTGGCACATCTAGTTCATCAGCAATCGGTTGTAGCTTCCTCACTTTCTTCAGCACGTCATCCACCAATGATCGACTCGACAGATTCTGCAATAGTTTAATATCACAATACGATTTCAAAGTCAGCATAATTATAATATAATGAATATAAACTTTAAGAATAAGTAATCAAAGAGCTTGAATGTTAGATAGTAAACTTCAAGAGTACCTTATAATTTTCCAACGCAAATATACTGTCCGGTGGAACCTTGGAATTGTATTTTCCACTCAGAACTCCAGATGCAAGAGGACTCCATGTTGTAAGTCCAATGCCATGGTTTTTGTAAAGAGGAAGATACTCACTCTCAACCTGCATAACACGCAAACAACCAAAAATCATCCTATAAATTATCAACCATAATTGTTTAAATAAATAAAAAATGTATTCTCTTTAAATAATTCGTGATTTCAAGTATCCGTTTTCACATGTAATAAGCAACTGTTTTATAAATTTGTGAATTTGGGATTAATCTAAACAAGTTCAGTGAAGTTTTACTTTGGCTGTGAATATTTTACTTAAGCAGGTGGTGATAGGGTCACTTGGTTGAGTCGCGGTGTTACATACCAAACGAGCCGAGCTGAAGAAAGCTGAATGATCATGAAATTAAGCATACAAATGTTGAAGAAATTTACCTGGAGAGAAAGCTCTGATCATGTAAACCGACGACGACGAGAGTCAAAGCCCCAGTCGGCGACACCAAATCTGCAATCCTTCCACCTTCTTCATCACCTTCCGTAACCATTCAATTTAGGTTTTAATGATTTCTTCATCATGAAATCAAAAGTTTTAACTTTCAATTATACAACTGAGAGAAAGAAAGGTCGTTCCCTATTAATGAATTGGAGGCCTGGAATCAATTTCCCTCTTCAATTTGTTGCAAGCATTCAATCAGCGGTTTCAATCAATTGTTATAGGTTTCAATTGATCATCAACCACTGAAGATTTCATTGCCATAACCGATAAACCTTTGATTTCATGATGAAGAAATCATTAAAACCTAAATTGAATGGCGGCATATTTGGAAGCGTGAGATGAAACCCGGGGAAAGTAGCTATGACGCTCCAATTGACGTCTTAAAAATTAGGGGTGAAATTACATCTTAGTCCTAGGGAAATGTATTATATAGTATTATAGATAAGTGATTGGGTGAATTTTTGTAACATGTTCCTGTAGAGTAAGTTTGATCTTGTAGAGTAATTTTGTACAATTTTTTTAGCATTTAGTTATGGGGTTTGGCTTTATGGTTTAGTTTTTAGCATTTAGTTTGGGTGTGTGTGGGTGGGGGGGGGGGGGGTGGGGGGGTTAGGTTTTTGGGTTTTTTTTTTTTTTTTTTTTTTGCTGAGGTATAGGTTTTTGATCAAAACTACTCTATAATAACATTTTACAAAATTACTCTACAAGATCAAAATTACTCTACAAGAACATTTTACAAAATTACTCTACAAGATTAAAATTACTCTACTGGATCATTTGTAGAGTAATTTTGATAATTACCCTACGAGCAAATAGTTACGAAAATGTCACCGCGTTTTTTTGCCTTTTTCATGCGATTCGTACGTTTAGTACGTTAAAGTTATTTATACGGGAACTTTACTCTTAATAATTAGCAATTATAATATTATAATATATTTTTTTATAATTAATTTACGTTTCTAACCCTAAAATTTAATAGATTTATCATATGACCCCCGACCCCTGAACCCTAATGGATTTTTTATAAACGATTTACATATACATTTGTACCTTAATATATTTGTCACACGAAAGTTTAATAACAATTCTTTTTTCAATAAATAATTTACGTTTTGACCCCCGAACTTTAATAGAATTATCATACGACCCTTGAAGTTTAATAAAGTTAGTTTTTTTTTCATTTTTTAA
The DNA here is from genome assembly GCA_030545235.1 of Helianthus tuberosus. Classification (NCBI taxonomy): domain Eukaryota; kingdom Viridiplantae; phylum Streptophyta; class Magnoliopsida; order Asterales; family Asteraceae; genus Helianthus; species Helianthus tuberosus. The sequence continues at coordinate 160,555,045 of CM060444.1, forward strand.
CAAATATTTGTTCTTTTATATGTTTTATTTTACTTATTATTAATTTAACTTATTATAATTAAAATTAACTTTTAACTCTAGATATATTTACCTAATCATGTTACTTGCTTATTTTTACCGTGGTTTAGATTAAAGCTTACATGGTCTATATTAACCATTTAATACACCAGGTAACAAATATATATTTTTTTATTTACCTTATTATAGTTCAAGCTAACTTTTAACTCTGGACATGTTCAATTAACCGTGTTTATTACTTACTTTTACCATCTCTGCATCATATATAATAACTCATTGATATATCATGAAACAAGTACATACTCGCCAGCAACCTCCAACAACCATGCCACGAAGCACGGACGCCAATTCTAGTTAAAATACAACATGTAAAAATTTAGGCACGTTTATTACATTAAGAATCTTGAAAGTCTCAAAAACTATACATATAGGATATACCACTCCTACCGTAATCAAAATTGCAAACAAACTTAGGTGGCCAAATTTTTGGTTAAATATCACCATCTCCCAAAAGTAGAAATGAGGAAATTGATATCTAGTTTCAAATTCTTAGTTTTCAATTTTCCTGATGCAAAAGATTTTTATATCTTTTTTTTTTGAACGGCTAATTTCTTAAATTCCCTGTCGTCTGTGAGACCTGAACCCAAGACCTTCCCTTTCCCAACCTATGTGTTTTAAAGGCTTTGCCTTTGCAAAAGATTTTTATATCTAACATTCTATATATTTTTGTATTTAGTTTTCATATAATGTATTTAATTTTATATTTTTATGTAGTTTTTTTTGAAAAAACAAACAAAATATTATTATATTACAAATTAAACATGTTAACTTAAAAAGGTGATTTTACTTCATTTATCATATTAAATATATTTTCAGGCTTACAAATGTGAGACTAATTTGCAAAAAAAAAAAAAAAAAACATAAGATACATAGCAAAAGTGACGTATGTTTTCAAGTTTAACACTTCTTGTAGGTGCAACGACGTGTTGCACCATCACATGTTCCTGAATAAAAAAACATTCCTTTTTTACAACACTTGTTACACGTTTTATCATTCAAAAATTGAACTCATTTTATTTTATTGCTATAAATAAGAAACAAATTTAGACATGAAAAGTTGTACACCAAGCATTGGGTGTATTTAAAAAAAAAATTGAGTTTCCATTTTAAACTTAAAGGTTTTCATCTATTACATTAAAACCCTTTTGATTTTTTCACTTTTAACCTAAAACTTTTTATCTTTTTCAATTTCACTTTTACATTTTCTATTTTCAACTTTGTTCCTCCATACTTTTCACCTTTTGCAAGTTTTTCGTTTTACGTTTCGTTCTAAATTTTGCGAGTTAACACCCCGTAACGTGTGTGTGGGGTTCAACGTTTTTTCGTCTATTTTTCCCGTTTGACAGACCCATCGCAAAGCGTCTATTTTTCCATGTTTGACAAGTTCGTCGCAACGTGGCGGTCCTAGATCGAAAACGCCAAGCCCCCACCCCCTTGGGCGTGATTCGGTGTTATTTTCCAACAAAAAACCCCGAAGCGTGTTTTGAATCATGCCAAAATGGCAAATTGTTGGCCAATCACATGAATCCCTCTTTTTCTTGGCCAATCCCCTTTTTTGGTTAGTTTTTTTATTTAATTCTTTACACCCCTTTTTAACATAATACCCACATCCCCACTACACCCATTTTAGAAAGAAAAAAAAAACGCCCAATAATGCCCCTTGCTGACTGGACTGTCACATGGCGAAAAATACCCAAGGGTGGGGGCATTATTCACCCTTACCACTACGCATGGTCTTACATTAAGAATCTTGAAAGTCTTAAAAACTATACATATAGGATATACCACTCCTACCGTAATCAAAATTGCTAACAAACTTAGGTGGCCAAATTTTCGGTTAAATATCACCATCTCCCAAAAGTAGAAATTAGGAAATTGATATCTAGTTTCAAATTCTTGGTTTTCAATTTTCCTGACTAGTGCAAAAGATTTTTTATATCTTTTTTTTTTTTTGAGCGGCTAATTTCTTTAATCCCCTGTTGTCTGTGGGACTTGAACCCAAGACCTTCCCTTTCCCAACTTAGGTGTTTTAAAGGCTTTGCTTTTGCAATAGATTTTTATATCTAACATTCTATATATTTTTGTATTTAGTTTTCATATAATGTATTTAATTTTATATTTTTGTGTAGTTTTTTTGAAAAAACAAACAAAATATTATTATATTACAAATTAAACATGTTAACTTAAAAAAGTGATTTTACATCATTTATCATATTAAATATATTTTCAAGCTTACAAATGTGAGACTAATTTGCAAAACATAAGATACATAGCAAAAGTGATGTATGTTTTCAAGTTTAACACTTCTTGTAGCAGGTGCAAGGACGTGTTGCACCATCACATGTTCCTGAATAAAAAAACATTTGTTTTTTACAAGACTTGTTATACGTTTTATCATTGAAAAAACTGAACTTATTTTATTTTATTACTATAAATAAGCAACAAATTTAGGCGTAAAGAGTTGTACACCAAGCATTGGGTGTATCTCAAAAAAAATTGATTTTCTAGTTTAAACTTAAAGGTTTCATCTTTTACATTAAGACCCTTTTAATTTTTTCACTTTTAACCTAAAACTTTTTATCTTTTTCAATTTAACCTTTACATTTTCTATTTTCAATTTTGTTCCTCCATACTTTTCACCTTTTGCAAGTTTTTCGTTTAACGTTTCGTTCTGAATTTTGCGAGTTAACACCCCGGAACGTGTGTGTGGGGTTCAACGTTTTTTCGTCTATTTTTCCTGTTTGACAGACCCCTCGCAACGTGTCTATTTTTCCATGTTTGACAAGTTCGTCGCAACGTGGCGGTCCTAGATCGAAAACGCCAAGCCCCCACCCCCTTGGGCGTGATTCCGCGTTATTTTCCAAAAAAAAACACCGAAGCGTGTTTGAATCACGCCAAAATGGCAAATTGTTGGTCAGTCACACGAATCTCTCTTTTTCTTGGCCGATCCCCTTTTTTGGTTAGTTTTTTTATTTAATTCTTTACACCCCTTTTTAACATAATACCCACATCCCCACTACACCCATTTTAGAAAAACGCCCAATAATGCCCTTTGCTGACTGTTCTGTCACATAACGAAAAACGCCCCAAGGGTGGGGGCATTATTCACCCTTACCACAACGCATGGTCTTACATTAAGAATCTTGAAAGTCTCAAAAACTATACATATAGGATATACCACTCCTATGGTAATCAAAATTGCTAACAAACTTAGGTGGCCAAATTTTCGGTTAAATATCATCATCTCCCAAAAGTAGAAATTAGGAAATTGATATCTAGTTTCAAATTCTTAGTTTTCAATTTTCCTGACTAGTGCAAAAGATTTTTATATCTTTTTTTGAACGGCTAATTTCTTTAATCCCCTGTTGTTGTCTGTGTGACTTGAACCCAAGACCTTACCTTTCCCAACCTAGGTGTTTTAAAGGCTTTTCCTTTGCAAAAGATTTTTATATCTAACATTCTATATATTTTTGTATTTAGTTTTCATATAATATATTTAATTTTATATTTTTATGTAGTTTTTTTGAAAAAAACCAACTAAATATAATTATATTACAAATTAAACATGTTAACTTAAAAAAGTGATTTTACTTCATTTATGGTATTAAATATATTTTCAGGCTTACAAATGTGAGACTAATTTGCAAAACATAAGATACATAGCAAAAGTGATGTATGTTTTCAAGTTTAACACTTCTTGTAGCGTTGCACCATCACATGTTCCTGAATAAAAAAACGTTCCTTTTTTACAAGACTTGTTATACGTTTTATCATTGAAAAAACTGAACTCATTTTATTTTATTACTATCAATAAGCAACAAATTTAGGCATAAAGAGTTGTACACCAAGCGTTGGGTGTATTTAAAAAAAATTTGATTTTCCATTTTTAACCTTTACATTTTCTATTTTCAACTTTGTTCCTTCATACTTTTCACCTTTTTCAAGTTTTTCGTTTTACGTTTCGTTCTAAATTTTGCGAGTTAACACCCCGGAACGTGTGTGTGGGGTTCAACGTTTTTTCGTCTATTTTTCCCGTTTGACAGACCCATCGCAACGCGTCTATTTTTCCATGTTTGACAAGTTCGTCGCAACGTGGCGGTCCAAGATCGAAAACTCCAAGCCCCCACCCCCTTGGGCGTGATTAGGCGTTATTTTCCAAAAAAACCCCGAAGCGTGTTTTGAATCACGCCAAAATGGCAAATTGTTGGTCAATCACATGAATCCCTCTTTTTCTTGGCCAATCCCCTTTTTTGGTTAGTTTTTTTTTATTTAATTCTTTACACCCCTTTTTAACATAATACCCACATCCCCACTACACCCATTTTAGAAAAACGCCCAATAATGCCCCTTGCTGACTGGACTGTCACATGACGAAAAACGCCCAAGGGTGGGGGCATTATTCACCCTTACCACTACGCGTGGTCTTACATTAAGAATCTTGAAAGTCTCAAAAACTATACATATAGGATATACCACTCCTATCGTAATCAAAATTGCTAACAAACTTAGGTGGCCAAATTTTCGGTTAAATATCACCATCTCCCAAAAGTAGAAATTAGGAAATTGATATCTAGTTTCAAATTTTTAGTTTTCAATTTTCCTAACTAGTGCAAAATATTTTTATTTCTTTTTTTTTAACGGCTAATTTCTTTAATCCCATGTTGTCTGTGGGATCTGAACCCAAGATCTTCCCTTTCTCAACCTAGGTGTTTTTGTCACACCCCAAACGATGGCGGAAACATCGGGGCGTGGCACTGAGCGAAACAAATTGTCCAGAAGTTTCCATAACAACTATAATTACTGATTATTTAAAGCAACATGTCCCATACCATGTCATAAAAGATAACATAATTTTTATAGACAAGATCTAGTCAAATTGTTCTGTTCTGACAACTCAGATCTCAAATACAGACAATTGTTTATTCGTTTCTAGATCTTTCCTAGCCTCGATTTCATCACAGCAAGCTAAGCATATAAGCATCCTAAGCACCTGTCACATACGTTAAAGTAAAAGTCAATACACATAGTGTAAAGGTGAGCATACAAGTTTAATAGATATAATAGAGTTCGAAATTGTTACGCATAACCAGCACGTACACAGTGTAAAATGAGGCATGTTAGTTATCGACATGAACCTATCGATACCAATGACTGCGAGTTGACTGCCCAAGGCAGTTCATAATACACACTCACCACTGTGAGCCATGTAACAAATTGTCCTTAACAACCCCTAAGAACAGGTGCTGAGTCCAAACAAATAGTACTATCATTGCTAAGGCAGGTAGACAGCATTCCATGTGTAAATATAACAAACAAGCATTCATTAAGTCACGTTTAACATGCGGTAATCGGTTAGCATTAAAGTATTACGTAGTGTGTTCGATGTGATTCAGAATAAGTAACGTATGTAACACCCAGAAGTGCGTAAAGCAAAAACGGATCGAGTATACTCACAGCGATTAGTGGATTGAAGGGAGCGCTAGAGAATAAGGTTAGCCTGATCAGAACGGTAGCATAACGATAAGCGATGCGTAAAACGATACAAGTGTCAGTGGGTCGGACAGCAATCTGATCAGATGCCAATCCGATCGGGTAGCCGGTCGTTCGGGTGACAGTCCGCTCGGATGGTCATCCGATCGGGTGACCTTTCGAGTGGATTGTTACTTCCCTTGGGAAGGATGTGTTTGTGTATGATGGCTTGCCTTTTGAAGTTTTCGTTGTAGCATTTTGAAAACATAGAAGTATCCTTACCTTCCAGGTTGGTCGATCGGACGACAAACCGATTGGTTGGACACTTTAGTGAGAACAAGTTCACAGCAGTTTGTTACTCAATCGGATTGTAGTCCAACCGGGTGACAATCCGCCGGCATTGAACATGTCTGAAAATTCTTTAAGTATTGAAGTCTGAACACTACATGGTCGAGTGGTAGTCCGATCGGGTGGTAATCTGATCGGGCAGCACTTCGTTCAATGTTTATCCTTCAAAGTTTGAAAATAAAAGTTGAGTGTAGGTCCAAGGTGCAAGCCAGTCGGGTGGCAACCCGGTCGGGTGACAATCCGATCGAACGGCACTCCGTCCTGGTCGATCTGATCGTCTTACACTTGGTTGTTTTGATAGTTTGTCATTTTATCGAGATGTTTTTGATAACGTGTTACGCAACAGAAACTTCGTCAATACTTGGTAATCCTGATCGGACAGGAACCACCCAAATCCGACCAGTTAACTGTTCGAGACGGTGTCCCTTGTTTAACCCAAAATAGGTAATCTCATGGATAGAATCCAGATCTTGAACCAACACAACCACAAGAATGAGTAGAAGGTCAGTACGAGCTCCGGTTCTATCGGTCTTGAGTGCATTGAGTGTAAAATAGTTGAAAGAAAGTTGGAAAACCATCTTTCAATCCTTTTCACCGTGAATATGTTTAGATCTATGAAAGATCTTTGTTTATTCATGTGGAAATCGTTTAGATCTAAGTTGTTCTTGATGGATTAAAGCCAAAACATGAAGCTCTCAAGAACACCATGATGACATTATCCTAGAACACCTCAAATCTAGTGATTTCACGGTTAAAAGTTAAGATTCAAAAGATAGAAAGGTGTAGGAGTGCGTGTAGATCAATAAAGTACAAGATTTAGGTTGAGATCTTACCGGAATCGCGAGAAATCGAAGAAAAGGTGAGGTTGGAGCGCTGGTCGGACAGGAGAGTGCAAAAGTGGTAAGTTGTGATGGTGACAGGGGGGTATTTCTAGGGTTTCCACAAATGGAAAGGGCTGGTCGATTAAGCGGTACCCTGGTCGGGTGACAGCACGATCGGGTGGCAGCTCGATCGGCTGACCATTCGGGTGGAGGGTACGGCGCTTTGAGTTTTGGGATTTCGATTTGCGTGTTGAGCGTTGCGGTGCGATAGAGTTTCCTATTCAAATTACTTTTAATCCCAACTACTATATCAACATACAATCATCCTTAGTTGCCTTGCGTTTAGCGTTTGCGATTCGATTGTGATTCGAGTTTCAATTGCGTTTCGATTAATCACCATAACATAACATATATAAACATGCACAAGTAACACATAAGGCACACACACAAGTAACAGTCTCCAGAACGCGTAATCGAGTTGCGAGTGCGATTGCGATAAGCGAATAAGCGATCAAATATGCGATAAACATCGAATAAACCACGATTGCTAATAAGTACTCCACATAATACAACTAACTTAAAGCATAAAATTGACTAACTACGAGTCAAAGAAGTCAAAATAGGAATTGAGCAAGGAGTGACAGATCGCAATTAGTAATCTTGTCTCCCTTTGACTCCAATCTTTACTTTGACTTTGACTTTCGAAACACGGGGTGTTACAGCCTCCCCTAGTTGAGGGAATTTTGTCCCGAAATTAGGCCGAAGCTGTAACAAATAACTGCGGGTACTTCGCCTTCATGTCGCTTTCGAGTTCCCAAGTGAACTCTGCGCCTCGTTTGCCTTCCCATCGGACCTTCACAATGGGAATGCGCGAGCGTCGGAGCTACTTGGTTTGGCGATCCATGATCTTGACAGGTTTTTCCACGAAGTGTAGTGTTTCGTTTATTTGCAAATCATCGAGAGGTACAATTAAATCATGCTCAGCTAGGCACTTTCGGAGGTTCGAAACATGGAAAGTCGGGTGGACGTTACTAAGTTCCTCCGGTAGTTCGATTCTGTAGGAGACTTTTCTGATCCTTTCCAGAATCTTAAAAGGTCCAACATATCGAGGCGCTAGTTTCCCTTTCTTGCCGAATCTGACCACACCCTTCCAAGGTGATACCTTTAGGAGTACGTAGTCGCCAACGTCAAATTCAAGGGGTTACGTCGTTTATCGGCGTAACTTTTCTGATGACTCCGAGCTTTCAGCAGATCGTCTCGAATTTGGAGGACTTTGTAAGTCGTTTCTTGCAATAGCTCAGGACCAAAATCTATGACACACGAACGGAGCATGTCTTCAAGGGTTCGAATCGTTCTCTCAGTCTGACCATCGGTTTGAGGGTGGAATGCGGTACTTAGATTAAGCGTAGTACCGAGAGCCGCTTGAAACCTTTCCCACGGTCAGAGATGATGTCGCGAGGCGTCCCATGTCGACAAATGATCTCATCGGTGTAGATTCGGGCTAATCGTTCTACCTTGTAGTCTTCTCGTATTGGTAGAAAGTGAGCAGATTTGGTCAAACGGTTGACGACAACCCAGATGCTATCGTGACTTGATGGCGTGCGCGGGAGTTTGGTTATGAAGTCCATGGCAATACTATCCCACTTCCATATAGGGATCGGGGGTTATTCGAGTAAGCCAGAGGGCCTTTGATGTTCAGCCTTAACCTTTGAGCAAGTCAGGCATCTTCCAACGTAGAGAGCGATATCCCTCTTCATGCCCGGCCATCAGTACTTGTAGCGAAGGTCCTGGTACATCTTATCGGCACTGGGATGAATAGAATATCGGGATTTATGGGCTTCGTCCATCAAAATCTGTCCCAAATCGTTCCGTTTAGGGATCCAAATTCGGTCCAGATAATGGAATATCCCATTCGATTTATTCACTAACTGGGCTCCATCGTGATGAATCCTTTCTTTCTTCAAGGTGCGTTCGGTAAAACACGCATGTTGGGCTTCGCGGATGAGAGTTTCGAGATGATGCTGGGTTGGAATATTAGGAATGCTATGCAAATAGCTTCGCCTGTTGAGAGCGTCGGCAATGACATTTGCTTTGCCTGGGTGATAATAAATCTCACAGTCGTAATCGTTGAGAAGTTCTACCCATCGGCGTTGACGCATATTAAGTTCTCTCTGGTTGAATATATGTTGTAGGCTCCTATGGTCGGTGAAGACCGTACACTTAGTACCATAAAGGTAGTGTCGCCAAATCTTCAACGCAAAAACAACTGCGCCTAGCTCGAGGTCATGGGTTGTATAGTTCTTCTCATGGATCTTGAGCTGACGAGATGCGTAAGCGATAACCTTGTCCCGTTGCATAAGAACGCAACCAAGACCAAGGTTTGAGGCGTCGCAATAGACAATAAAGTTGTCGTTTCCGTCGGGTAACGCAAGGACGGGAGCATTGCAAAGCATGTGCTTAAGGGTTTGGAAAGCAGACTCTTGTTCAGTTCCCCAAACAAATGATCTGTATTTAGGCGTAAGAGCGGTAAGCGGCACAACGATTTTAGAGAATCCTTCGATAAATCGACGATAATAGCCCGCTAGTCCGAGAAAAAAACTGACTTCAGACAGGTTCTTGAGCGTAACCCAACTCTTAACAGCTTCAATCTTCGCGGAATCGACATGAATACCTTGACTATTGACAATGTGACCGAGGAATTGAACCTCCTCCAGCCAAAATTCACACTTGGAGAACTTGGCATAGAGTCGATTCCCTTGCAGTAGCTCGAGAACCAAACATAGATGCTGCGCGTGTTCGGCTTTCGACTTGGAATAGATCAGGATATCATCGATGAACACGATGACGAAGCGGTCCAGAAATGGTTTACACACGTGATTCATCAGATCCATGAAAACCGCGGATGCGTTGGTTAAACCAAAAGGCATAACAACGAACTCATAGTGGCCGTATCGAGTGCAAAAAGCGGTTTTTTGGTATATCCTCCTCTTGAATGCGTAGTTGGTGATAGCCTGAGTGTAGATCGATCTTTGAGAAACACGTAGCACCTTGTAGCTGATCAAACAAATCATCAATTCGAGGCAGGGAATAGCGATTCTTGATTGTCAACTTATTCAATTCCCGATAGTTGATGCACATCCGGAACGACCCATCCTTCTTTTTGACGAAAAGGACTGGTGCGCCCCATGGAGAGGTGCTCGGGCGAATAAAGCCTTTATCAAGTAATTCCTGGAGTTGACTCGAGAGTTCACGCATTTCAGATGGAGCGAGTCGATAAGGGGCTTTCGCAACAGGGTCGATAAGGGGCTTTCGCAACAGGGTTGGCTCCAGGAATGAGGTCGATACGAAAGTCGATGTCATGACTTGGCGGTAATCTGGGAAGATCATCAGGGAATACCTAAGGAAATTCGCAGACAACAGGAACTTCTTTCACTTCGGTCTTCCATTTCTTTTCCTTCTCTGCTACTACAATGTTAGCCAAGAAAGCTCTGTATTCCTTGCGGAGATACTTGCTAGCTTGGACACACGACATGAGCTTAAGACCTTTCGAGGGAGTTTCACCATAAACACATAATTGGTCACCATTAGCGAGCGCGAATCGGATCATCTTATCGAAGCACACAACTTCAGCATGGTTTTTGCGAAGAAAGTCCATGCCTACTATGATGTCAAAACTTCCGAGTTGCATTGGAATGAGATCAATCGGGAAGATGTGATTGTTGAGCTCAAGAGTACAATCACGAAGAACAGAATTAACGGCGACAGTTCTTCCGGTGGCGACTTCAACATCGAACGTCAAGGGGAGATGGGAGTGCTTACGATTAAGGAGCTTCTCGAATTCAAACGACACAAAACAGTTATCGGCTCCAGTATCAAATAAACACGAAGCATAAATACCGTTCACGAGAAACGTACCATTAACCACATTGTTGTTAGCTTGTGGTTGGCGTGCATTGATGTTGAAAGTTCTGGCGCGTGCTGCTTGTTGTTGTTGTTGTTGTTGTTGTTGTTGAGGATGTTGCTGCTGGTGTTGATGGGGCTGCTGCCGCTGGGGCTCTTGTTTCACAACCCTGTTCGGGCACATGTTCACAAAGTGTTGGGATCGCCACATGCGAAGCAGACTCTAGCGTTGATCACGGGTGCCTGAGCCGCTTGCTGACCTTGAGGGGCGGTGAGAAGAGCTTGCTGAGCAGGAGCTGGAGCTGCGGTGTTGCGGGGGCCGGTTCGACAATTGGCGGTGAAATGGCCATACATATTGCAATGCACACAAAATCGGCAGGCGATACCCATCGGGTGATGATAAGTACATGTTTGGAAAGCAGGGTGGGGACCAGTGTATGCATGCTTTGCAGGCGGTGCATAGGTAACTGGTGCTGCAGCTGGTAGGTGTTGTTGTTGTTGTTGAGCTGGTACCGCTTGGAGTGGAGCAGCGGTAGTGACAGCACAGTTCTTGTTGCTGGAGTTGCTATTGTTGTTCTTCCTCTTGCGACGTGCGGACTTCGATGACTGCGATGCGGTGGCGGTGTCAGCGGTTGGTGCGGCGGTAGCTTGGTGCAGGTTCTTGGCGGCTTTATCCTAGTAGCCAGCTTTTACTCGCTTGTCGTTGATTTCAGCGGCAAGCTAGTAAGTTTCTTCGATTGTTGCCGACTTTGAGGCATGCACAAAATCTGCAACACAATCCGGCAGAGCACGGATGTACTTCTTGATTGTCATGTCAGTAGTCTTCACTTGATCGGGACAGATGATACTGAGCTGCTTGAAGCGAGCAGTGAGGGTAGCGTTGTCACCATCTTTCTGCTTGATGTGCCAGAATTCATCCTCCAGCTTTTGGCACTCAGGGTAGAACTCATCGAGCATAATGTTCTTCAACTCATCCCATGACAGACCATAGGCCTCGTCATTTCCGCGTTTATTCCTCTCGGCCGTCCATCAGTCTAGAGCGCGGGACTGGAAGACGCCGGTAGCATTTACAGTTCAGAGATTGTCAGGACATCCACTCTGACGCAGGGTGACCTCGATCGAGTCGAACCATTGAAATAAAGCTGTAGGGCCGTCTTCGCCAGTGAACTCTTTTGGTCCGCATGCCTTGAACTGCTTGAAGCTGAAAGCAGCTTTGGGGGTTTCAGTCCTGGATTCTTCGGATGATTTACTCATGTTCTCGTATAGTTCGCCACGATCTGAGGAACTACCTTTGCCATTTGTTTAATAACCATGGCAGCGAGGCGTTTATCTGCTTGCTTTCGGCGAGCAGGTTGAGTAGTGCGAGATCCAGATGACGACATTGTCTGCAACATACATAGCCACAGGACTCAACACAACATAGTAGAATCTCACCTCACAAGCCTAATACTACTAAAGCTCAGGAACATGTATAATTACTTAACCACATAGTCACACAGCCACATAATCACAGATTCACATAAGCACAGTAGCACAAAATGCACGAAAGCACATAAGCACGTAAGGCACAGAAGCACATAAGCATGTAATCACGGGAAGCAATCAGAATACAGAAACCTATCATTCTAAGTCCGCGAGCGTTCGAGAATAGCGATCGCGAATAACATAGCGAGTAGTATAGTATAAGCGTATAACCTAGCATAAGGTCGTCCACAATTAACGATTTGTCAGCGTTTTGAGGTAGAGGTGTAGTGCGAGTCGTGTGTGTCGATCAAAGCAATAGCGAAAAGTGAATAAATCACCAAAAATCGTAACACATAAACAGCTAAATCACATAAACCACATAAAATCGTCGAATATCTGAGTCGGCAAGAGCGAGCTCAGAATCGAAACACATAAAAATAGATTGTCTACGGCTATTAGACATCGACTAACCAAAGTGATTCGACTATTCACAAAGGCTTTTGGTACACACTTTGGCCTTCGGGACTATGCTCTCGTCTCGAATGTGGACGAACGCACGCATCCTTCCAGTTACGGTGTGACTTCAAGTCGTTGGAGTCCGTCGAAACTTTGGTGAGAGTTTTGTAAAAACAAAAATAGAGGTCGGAACAAGTCATCAAGGTTCGGGTTTCACCCCTGACTTAACAACTTTGGTCCTGTTTTGATAAAATAGCGACGAATATCTGCGTTAAAGTATGGATTTCACTCCTGATTCAACGCAAATTCTCGTGTTTATAAATAAAAATGCGGGTCGAACAAGCAATTTAGTCGAGAGTTTGCGGTTTTCACACCTAATCTCGACCTAACCCCTTGTTCATTTTCGAAAATTTAGAGTGTAGTGATAGTGTAGTGTAAGCGAGAATAGCGAGAAATAGTAAGTAAGCTCATACATAACCTTTACAGGGTATGCACAAGTTGGTCTGTTGGTACCTAAATATAGACTAGGTCGTTTCTAAGACACCGACCCGGACTAGGTCGAGTCTTGCCTAATTCCCTATAGTTATGGCTCTGATACCAATCTGTCACAACCCAACCGATGGCGGAAACATCGGGGAGTGGCACTGAGCGAAACAGATTGTCCAGAAGTTTCCATAACAACTATAATTACTGAGTATTTAAAGCAACATGTCCCATACCATGTCATAAAAGATAACATAATTATTACAGACAAGATCTAGTCAAATTGTTCTGTTTCGACAACTCAGATCTCAAATACAGACAAGTGTTTATTCGTTTCTAGACCTTTCCTAGCCTCGATTTCATCACAGCAAGCTAAGCATATAAGCATCCTAAGAACCTGTCACATACGTTAAAGTAAAAGTCAATACACATAGTGTAAAGGTGAGCATACAAGTTTAATAGATATAATAGAGTTCGAAATCGTTACGCATAACCAGCACATACACAGTGTAAAATGAGGTATGTTAGTTATCGACATGAACCTATCGATACCAATGACTGCGAGTTGACTGCCCAAGGCAGTTCGTAATACACACTCACCACTATGAGCCATGTAACAAATTGTCCTTAATAACCCCTGAGAACAGGTGCTGAGTCCAAACAAATAGTACTATCGTTGCTAAGGCAGGTAGACAACATTCCATGTGTAAACATAACAAACAAGCATTCATTAAGTCACGTTTAACATGCGGTAATCGGTTAGCATTAAAGTATTACGTAGTGTGTTCGATGTGATTTAGAATAAGTAACGTATGTAACACCCAAAAGTGCGTAAAGCAAAAAGGGATCGAGTATACTCACAGCGATTGGTGGATTGAAGGGAGCGCTAGAGAGTAAGGTTAGCCTGATCAGAACGATAGCATAACGATAAGCGACGCGTAAAACGATACAAGTGTCAGTGGGTCGGACAGCAATCCGATCGGGTAGCCGGTCGTTCGGGTGACAGTCCGCTAGGATGGTCATTCGACCGGGTGACCTTTCGAGTGGATTGTTACTTCCTTTGGGAAGGATGTGTTTGTGTATGATGGCTTGTCTTTTGAAGTTTTCGTTGTAGCATTTTGAAAACATAGAAGTATCCCTACCTTTCAGGTCGGTCGATCGGACGGACGTTCGATCGGACGACAAACCGATTGGTTGGACACTTTAGTGAGAACAAGTTCACAGCAGTTTGTTACTCAATCGGACTGTAGTCCGATCGGGTGACAATCCACCGACATTGAACATGTCTAAAATTGTTTAAGTATTGAAGTCTGAACATTACATGGTCGAGTGGTAGTCCGATCGGGTGGTAATCCGATCGGGCAGCACTTCGTTCAATGTTTATCCTTCAAAGTTTGAAAATAAAAGTTGAGGGTAGGGCCAAGGTGCAAGCCGGTCGGGTGGCAACCCGGTCGGGTGACAATCCGATCGGACGATATTCCGTCGTGGTCGATCTGATCGTCTTACACTTGGTTGTTTTGATAGTTTTTTGTTTTATCGAGATGTTTTTTATAAGGTGTTACGCAACAGAAACTTCTTCAATACTTGGTAATCCTGATCGGACAGGAACCACCCGAATCCGACCAGTTAACTGTTCGAGACGGTGTCCCTTGTTTAACCCGAAATCGGTAATCTCGTGGATAGAATCCAGATCTTGAACCAACACAACCACAAGAATGAGTAGAAGGTCAGTACGTGCTCCGGTTCTATCGGTCTTGAGTGCATTGAGTGTAAAAGAGTTGAAAGAAAGTTGGAAAACCATCTTTCAATCCTTTTCACCGTGAATATGTTTAGATCTATGAAAGATCTTTGTTTATTCATGTTGAAATCGTTTAGATCTAAGTTGTTCTTGATGGATTGAAGCCAAAACATGAAGCTCTCAAGAACACCATGATGACTACATCCTAGAACACCTCAAATCTAGTGATTTCACGGTTAAAAGTTAAGATTCAAAAGATAGAAAGGTGTAGGAGTGCGTGTAGATCAAGAAAGTACAAGATTTGGGTTGAGATCTTACCGGAATCGCGAGAAATCGAAGAAAAGGTGAGGTTGGAGCACTAGTCAGACAGGAGAGTGCAAAAGTGGTAAGTTGTGATGGTGACAGGGGGTATTTATTGGGTTTCCAGAAATGGAAAGGGCTGGTCGATCGAGCGGTACCCTGGTCGGGTGACAGCCCGATCGAGTGGCACCTCGATCGGATGGCAGCCCGATCGGGTGGCAGCTCGATCGGCTGACCTCTTTTTCTTGGCCAATCCCCTTTTTTGGTTAGTTTTTTTTGTTTAATTCTTTACACCCCTTTTTAACATAATACCCACATCCCCACTACACCCATTTTAGAACGAGAATAAACTAACTAGGAATAAATAACCGAGTTAGTCATGAGTCTAGTAAAAACAAAGAAACTTGATTAAAACATGTAAAGTTTAACTTGGATTTAGTCGAGGGGCTAAAGATGTTAAAAATCAAACTAGTTTTAATAAAACAAAAAAAAATCCAAACACACATTTGAGTGTGTCTGGAACGATCAAGAACGTAGGGGGCGACCAAATTCACCCTCATACCCTAGTTTCAACTTTTTGATCAAATTGAAGGCTCTAAAGTGTTCCAAATCGAATTCCGAGCACAGATTAGTTATCATCTCAGCGAAGTGATCATAAGGTATGCTAAATTCCATCATTTTAGTCCAATCTCAGATCCTTGATAAATTATGAAATCAAAATCTGAGCTTGATATGTTGATGTTTAGATGAAATTAGAGTTGGTGACATGTTTAGATGTAAAACCCTAGCCAATAATCTGTGAAATTGATGTCCAAATTATGAATATTCATGTTTACCTATCTATGTGTTAAATAGGTTTTGTGAATAAAAAGGAAACCAAATAAGTAATCAGAAAATTTATGTTAAACGGTTTGCATGAAGCGAATTTGATATTGATATACATGCTAGGAGCAAAGAACTTGCAAAAGTATAAACACTCGGCTAAATAGTTGAGACATGAACTTGGTAATGGTTATTTAAAAACCATTCGCTTAAAGTGTTTGTTAAAATGCTTAAAAGAAAGCTAACATAGTGAATTTGAGATAAAAACACATGTTTGTATGATTTGGCAAATTATGCGTGATATATTGTGAAAAGAGTTCTAAACAATACTTGGTTGAACTCTATAGGCAAGGAATCCGGATCGTCAAGTGGACAAGCCGGAGGGAATACGCGTTTGAAAGGATTGCATTAAACGTACGTAACTATTAGTTTCGTTATATTATGCAAAAATGTTTAGTTATAGCTTGTTAATAGTATCATGGTGTGATATACATGTTTGATGTGTCATTGAAGTGACGAAGTTCACTCGATAGATCAAACGAGTCAAATTTAATGATTAGAGTATGTTTGGTAAGCCATGGAAGTTACGAAGTTCACTTGGCAAACCAAATGGGTTAAAGTAAATGGTTAAAGTATGGTGGGAATAAACCGTACGGGTTGAAATGAATGGTTAGAATCGTTTGGTGTATCATAGAGAAGAGAACGGGTCAAATATTGGTTAAAATAGTTAGGTTTGTCATTAAAGTGATGGTTTTTACTCGACAACCAAACGGGTCAAAACTATGTCTTTAAAATGATCATGTGTGTAGAGACTCGAAAGTCTCATATTGTGCTAAGTTAGATAGCGATACGCCAATGGATTGGTTATACTAAGTTAAGTTTATGAATCCATGATATCGGGTCGAACGCTAAAAATCAATTGCAGGAGTTGCATGAAGCGGCATGCTTGAATTTTGAGAAAACAAGCATGAAATTCTAATGAGAGCGTAAAGCCATGTCAAGGCACGGATACGCCAAGATTTACAAGCCTGGGGAATGGGTAATTAAGTCAAGTATGCCAAAGAACTGAATGATGAAAAATATGCACACATAGCTAATGGGTCGGATAATCAAAACAAGGATTTTGTGAACCATTCGTTCATAAACCGGGTTTCGTTATATGAAATTTACATGGTTAGATCCGTAATTTTATGACGGACGCGTAGGAAAAGGAATCACACAAAACGAACTTACGAATCAAAAGTTATGGTGGTTCTAAGTTATGATTTGATCAAAAATTGGAGCTGGGCAACTGCAGCAGCAAACAAGCAACATTCTGTCAAAAACAGGAGTGGCGTCGCGCGACGCCCCATAGCGTAGCGCAATGCCCCTAAATTCTGAAAATTGTTTAAATTTTGTTGTTTTAACACATGTAACTTGTTTCCATACATTATTAAGTTATCAAAACTAATTGTTAAGTTGGTTTTGAATTCAGGTGAAAGTAGTAATCTTTTGGATGAAGATCAAGCAAGCGCCAAGAACCGAACACTGTATTTTGAAGCTTCCGCGCTTATCTAACTTTGTTGTAAACAATGTTCCATTTGTAAATGCTTAACTTATCGTTTCGATATCTTAACAAGCTAATTAGTTAACTAGAACATTGTTACTTTGAAAAATCACTGTTTTGTCTAACTTTATGAAATGATGCATTTGCTTTTAAAAATGCGTAATTTATATTAAAATCTTAATTAAATGAGACGGGTGTTACAAGTTGGTAATCAGAGCTCAAGGTTGTTGACAAAGTATGT
Organism: Helianthus tuberosus; assembly: GCA_030545235.1. Classification (NCBI taxonomy): domain Eukaryota; kingdom Viridiplantae; phylum Streptophyta; class Magnoliopsida; order Asterales; family Asteraceae; genus Helianthus; species Helianthus tuberosus. The sequence continues at coordinate 160,572,711 of CM060444.1, forward strand.
TCGGTTCAAAGCTTGATCAAACATCCGGTAAGAATTAGTTATCTTAGTAGATTTCATTAAAACGTTAGAAAATGAATACTATTAGATGTGCATGGGAAGAGTGCGTAATACACTCAAACCCGGAAAGTGCACCAAACATGAATGGTCTAAGCAAGTTGTCTTGGCTAAATCAAAATGAAAGATTCAAATGATATAGAATGAAATGTTTAACAATTAATATAAACATTCAGATTCAAGATGAATGAAGAGGGCAATAACGATACGGTGCCGAAAGTCACCGAACAGATGAAAGAAATGTCTGGTGTAACCGGGGGTGAATTAGCATCTCAATTAACTGAAGAGATGGAAGCTAAAATTTCCGAAGAAGTCAGAAAGGCAGTAAAAGCCAGTCTACCGCAATCTGTCGAGAGACTACAAACCACAATCTTGCTAGTGGTGGAGGACATGATGACTGAGATAAAAGACAGTCTCTCACAAGGAAAAGATGACGGGAGAGTGTTGGATATGAACCCAAGTCCCGTTAAGAAATCAAAGCTTAATAAAGCTTCTAAGAAAGGAGTTACAAGAAAGGGGACACCTCAGTGTAAAATGTGTGGAAAAACTCACCGAGGCAAATGCTACTTTACAAACAAACCATGTCCTATTTGTAGTAAAGTGGGACATGTGGTTGCAAATTGCCCGGGGAAGGTGTCAGTGTGTTATAAATGTTATAACCTAGGACATAAAAGGTCTGAATGCCTAGAATTGGTTGGAACCAAAGACACAGCTGACGCAAAGTTTGATACCCCGAAAGAGAAGGCAAGGTCTTCCCACATGACAGCCACAGAGGCTAAAGCTGAATCTGATGTCGTTTCAGGTATGTTTCTTGTAAATTTAATTTAACACAAATTTTATTCGATACAAGTGTGAATAATAGTTACATAAGGGCCTATATGAGTAGTGAAATGAGAAATTAAGACTCGAACCGAAAATATCCTCGAGAAGGAAGCTAAAGGGATGATACGTATTATTTGCTACTGTGAATAATGGAAGTGCGAAATATTACTGAATCTATGTGATAGGTCGTAAAAGAGTATGGAAAGGAAAACGCAAACCAATGAAACCGGAGTGTTAAAAACATTAAGATAAAGAACCCGGGTAACGGGTTGAAAGGAAATAGGGGCGTAAACCAAATAACGGTATGAGTAAGATAAACCGACGCGAAAATGACGTAAGAAGTCATAGAGTTGGAAAGATAATCCGAAAGAAAATGAGTATAGCCTTAGACTACGGTCAAGGTCAAATGAATTTTGAAAGCGAAAATTTATTTATTCTAAACATAAAAAGGGGGTGCCTTAACACCATATGTATACATATGCAATTAAATAAATATATGAATAGAAGATGATCCATGGGATCACCATAACCTTCAGATTATAAACAATGTAAAGGTCTACGGGACCAAAATGACCATCGGGTTGCAAATACAAAGGAACAAACTATAGGGTCTCACCCTAAAAAGGTGAAGACCTAATAAAATAGCCTACGAGGCTAAGTAAAGGAACCTACGGGTCGATAATATATAGCGTGGGAACCAGTTATGATTTCCCGCGTAAATTGATAATGGAGAAGAATAATTCTTGTCGTCAATTTCTGATATGATTAGTTGACATGTGTAAAGAGAAAAAACATTAAACTAAAATTTAGTTTTAGTAAGAAACGACGTTCTAACAAATATATTATTATGAGAGAAATTAGAAAATGGTTAATACTAAAGGATATAGGTATTAACGCCGATAGGTGTAAGACGATGCATTCGAAAGAAGATTCATAATAATGAAAAGCTGACGTAAACTTAAACATGACGTGATGTGATCACGGACACAAAAGTGATACAGAATACAACCACGTTGTAATACGAATTATTAGATATGAAATTATAAACACGCAAAGGGCTGATGACGGCTATATAGTATACCCGAATAACGAGGTATGAGATAAAATGGTGACCAATCAGTCTAGGCGATAAAACAAGTTATAGTCAAAATAATGTTGTGACCTATGTAGAGCGCTTGTCAATGTAAGACTAGCGTGAAGTAAGTATGCTGACGGACTCAGTGACTGACTGGATGGTCAAAAGACAACCCGGTCAAATAGGCGACAAAGATAGGAAATAGATGATAAAAGGTTACGGTCCAATAGGACATATTCTTAATAGATGCACATGTCAATACGAATAAAAACGTTATGCCGGAAAAGAAAGAATGCCTTGAAAAACGAAACTAAGATAGTTAGGTTCAAACCAAAGGACTACTTAAAGAAGGTTTCGGGGACGAAACCCTTTTAAGGGGGTGGACTTGTAACACCCTGAAAATATAAAACTTTATATTAGAATTATAAAGTATAAAATAAACGAGAATAAACTAACTAGGAATAAATAACCTAGTTAGTCATGAGTCTAGTAAAAACAAAGAAACTTGATTAAAACACGTAAAGTTTAACTTGGCTTTAGTTGAGGGGCCAAAGATGTTCAAAATCAAACTAGTTTTAATAAAACAAAAAAAATCCAAACACACATTTGAGCGTGACTGGAACAATCAAGAACGCAGGGGGCGACCAAGTTCACCCTCAAACCATAGTTTCAACTTTTTGATCAAATTGAAGGCTCTAAAGTGTTCCAAATCGAACCAAGCATAGATTAGTGATCATCTCAGCGAAGTGATCATAAGGTATGCTAAATTCCATCTCAGATTCTTGATAAATTGTGAAATCAAAATCTGAGCTTGATATGTTGATGTTTAGATGAAATTAGGGGTTGGAGACATGTTTAGATGTAAAACCCTACCCAATAATCTGTGAAATTGATGTCCAAATTATGAATATTCATGTTTACCTATCTAAGTGTTAAATAAGTTTTGTGAATAAAAAGGAGACCAAATAAGTAATCAGAAAATTTATGTTAAACGGTTTGCATGAAGCGAATTTGATATTGATATACATGCTAGGAGCAAAGAACTTGCAAAAAGTATAAACACTCGGCTAAATAGTTGAGACATGAACTTGGTAATGGTTTTTTAAAAACCATGCTCTTAAAGTGTTTGTTAAAATGATTAAAAGAAAGCTAACATAGTGAATTTGAGATAAAACGCATGTTTGTACGATATGGCAAATTATGCGTGATATATTGTGAAAAGAGTTCTAAACAATACTTGGTTGAACTCTATAGGCAAGGAATCCGGATCGTCAAGTGGACAAGCCGGAGGGAATACGCGTTTGAAAGGAGTGAATTAAAGGTACGTAACTATTAGTTTCGTTACATTATGCAAAAATGTTTAGTTATAGCTTGTTAATAGTATCGAGGTGTGATATGCGCGTTTGATGTGTCATTGAAGTGACGAACTTCACTCGATAGATCAAACGGGTCAAATTTAATGATTAGAGTATGTTTGGTAAGCCATGGAAGTGAGGAAGTTCACTCGGTAAACCAAATGGGTCAAAGTAAATGGTTAAAGTATGGTGGGAATAAACCATACGGGTTGAAATGAACGGTTAGAATCGTTCGGTGTATCATAGAGAATGGGTCAAATATTTGTTAAAATAGTTTGGTTTGTCATTAAAGTGATGGTTTTTACTCGACAACCAAACGGGTCAAAACTATGTCTTTAAAACGATCATGTGTGTAGAGACTCGAAAGTCTCATATTGTGCTAAGTTAGATAGCAATACGCCAATGGATTGGTTATACTAAGTTAAGTTTATGAATCCGTGATATCGGGTCGAACGCTAAAAATCAATTGCAGGAGTTGCATGAAGCGGCATGCTTGAATTTTGAGAAAACAAGCATGAAATTCTAATGCGAGCATAAAGCCTTGTAAAGGGGCGGATATGCCAAGATTTACAAGCCCGGGGAATGGGTAATTAAGTCTAGTATGCCAAAGAACTGAATGATGAAAAATATGCACACATAGCTAATGGGTCGGATTATTGAAACAAGGATTTTGTGAACCATTAATTCATAAACTGGGTTTTGTTATGTGAAATTTACATGGTTAGATCCGTAATTTTATTACGGACACGTAGGAAAATGAATCACACAAAACGGACTTACTAATCAAAAGTTATGGTGGTTCTAAGTTAGGATTTGATAAAAAAAAAATTGGAGTTGGGCAACTGCAGCAGCAAACAAGCAACATTCTGTCGAAAAAGGAGCGTGGCGTCGCGCGACACCCCGTAGCGTAGCGCGACGCCCCTAAATTCCGAAAATTGTTTAAATTTTGTTGTTTTAACACATGTAACTTGTTTCCATACATTATTAAGTTATCAAAACTAATTGTTAACTTAGTTTTGAATTCAGGTGAAAGTAGTAATCTTTTGGATGAAGATCAAGCAAGCGCCAAGAACCGAACACTGTATTTTGAAGCTTCCGCGCTTATCTAACTTTGTTGTAAACAATGTTCCATTTGTAAACGCTTAACTTATCGTTTCGATATCTTAACTAGCTAATTAGTTAACTAGAACATTGTTACTTTGAAAAATCATTGTTTTGTCTAACTTTATGAAATTATGCATTTCCTTTTAAAAATGCGTATTTTATATTAAAATCTTAATTAAATGAGACAGGTGTTACAAACATAAGATACATAGCAAAAGTGATGTATGTTTTCAAGTTTAACACTTCTTGTAGCAGGTGCAACGACGTGTTGCCCCATCACATGTTCCTGAATAAAAAACATTCCTTTTTTACAAGGCTTGTTATACGTTTTATCATTGAAAAAACTGAACTCATTTTATTTTATTACTATAAATAAGCAACAAATTTAGGCATAAAGAGTTATACACCAAGCATTGGGTGTATTTCAAAAGAAAAAAAAATTTGATTTTCCATTTTAAAATTAAAGATTTTCATCTTTTACATTAAAACCCTTTTGATTTTTTCACTTTTAACCTAAAACTTTTTATCTTTTTCAATTTAACCTTTACATTTTCTATTTTCAACTTTGTTCCTCCATACTTTTCACCTTTTGCAAGTTTTTCGTTTTACGTTTCGTTCTAAATTTTGCGAGTTAACACCCCGGAACGTGTGTGTGGGGTTCAACGTTTTTCGTCTATTTTTCCCGTTTGACAGACCCATGGTAACGCGTCTATTTTTCCATATTTGACAAGTTCTTCGCAACGTGGCGGTCCTAGATCGAAAACGCCAAGCCCCACCCCCTTGGGCGTGATTCGGCGTTATTTTCCAAAAAAAAACCCCGAAGCGTGTTTTGAATCACGCCAAAATGGCAAATTGTTGGTCAATCACATGAATCCCTCTTTTTCTTGGCCAATCCCCTTTTTTGGTTAGTTTTTTTTATTTAATTCTTTACACCCCTTTTTAACATAATATCCACATCCCCACTACACCCATTTTAGAAAAACGTCCAATAACGCCCCTTGCTGACAGGACTGTCACATGACGAAAAACGCCCAAGGGTGGGGGCATTATTCACCCTTACCACTACGCATGGTCTTACATTAAGAATCTTGAAAGTCTCAAAAACTATACATATAGGATATACCACTCCTACCGTAATCAAAATTGCTAACAAACTTAGGTGGCCAAATTTTCGGTTAAATATCACCATCTCCCAAAAGTAGAAATTAGGAAATTGATATCTAGTTTCAAATTCTTAGTTTTCAATTTTCCTAACTAGTGCAAAAGATTTTTATTTCTTTTTTTTTGAACGGCTAATTTCTTTAACCCCCTGTTGTATGTGGGACTTGAACCCAAGACCTTCCCTTTCCCAATCTAGGTGTTTTAAAGGCTTTTCCTTTGCAAAAGATTTTTATATCTAACATTCTATATATTTTTGTATTTAGTTTTCATATAATGTATTTAATTTTATATTTTTATGTAGTTTTTTTTTTGAAAAACCAAACAAAATATTATTATATTACAAATTCGTCGCAACGTGGCGGTCCTAGATCGACTTCGTTATTCTTTTTTATGTTTTACGTTTCGGTTTAATTTATTTGCATTAACACGTCGCGACAGGCGTGCATGGTTCAACGATTTTACTTATGTTTTTCGTTCGGTGTTGTTTTTTTCTTTTTTTTATTTATTTTGTTTTTACGAGATTTTCCGTTGTTGGTGGTCGTGAGCGGTGGTGTGGCATTGGTGTTATTTGGTACGGGACGCAACGTGCGTGTGTGGGCGAACGTTTTTTCATCGTCTATTTTCTTCCCGTTTCACAGGTTCAAAATAACATGCGGGTTCTAGATCGACTTAGTTATAAGTAAAGAATCCCCGCCGCATTGCGGTGGGTCGCAATTCTAGTTCCTCTACAATTCACACGTCCTTGATTCTATCACTGTCACTTTCACCATCTCTCCTCTTCAATTAATATTTTTATCATATTATCAAAATCATATTTGTACCATATATTTATCTCATACAAATAACTTACTCTATAATCATATATATACAAGTATTTGTTATGGATTCACTATATGTTTGTGTGTTACAAGCAGGGGTGTAAATGAGTCGAGCCGAGCCCGACTAGGCTCGAGCTCAGCTCGTAATGCTTTTATGAAGCTTGAGCTCGAGCTCAGCTCGGTTCGAGCCTACTATTTTGAGATCGAGCTCGGCTCCAAGAAAAACCCATGGGCTTGAGTTCAAATGAGCTCATGCCCAGGTTATGGGATTGAACATATCTACATATTTTCACACGTCAAGTATGTACTTATATTTATAAAATAATCAAGTTAATAAAGAGTAAATTACAAAAAAAATGTCCTTTATGTTTATATCAAATTTCAAAGATTGTCCTTTTTCTTTAAGATTGATGGGATTCATACTTTATGTTTACAAATCTTGCACATTACGTCATTTGACCCTAACTAAGTTAAGTTCTTGCAAATTACGTCCTTTGACCCTATAAATACAGATGTATTTATAATATTTTCATTTACATTTGGGCAAAAAATTGTGACCCAACTCGTGCGAGAAATAGAAGTTCTCATGGTTCTCACAACTCATGATGGTTCTTAATTGAACTGAAGCCTGTATATATAAATACAAAATCACTCTTTGACTCTTCACAACCCTCTTTTCCTCTAGTTGTTTTCCACCACCTTCAACCGCCCCCGCCACCACCACCACCGACCCAACACCCTAAAAAATCCTTCAATTAATATGCCCTATAATGGGTCCTGATAGGCATCACCTAACCACATTATTGAACACACCCCCAAACATGAATAAAAAACACCTCAAAAGCAATTTTCAGTTACCCCTTCCGATGAGCTGCCATACCAGCTCCTTATATGGCAACCAACCACCACTCCACCCGCGTAATCGAACAAAAAAAGGAAAGATAGAAAGAGTGAATGTTCAGGCGGTGATGGTGCTTACGACAGTGGTTTTAAAATCGCACAGCTGCCACTTCACGCTGCAATTCAAACTGCCAGGTTGTTTTTCCACAAGTTTCAGAATCTCTTATCCTACTCTTTTCTTTTCTTTTGTAAAATAGTTTCTTGCCAATTCGCATACGAAACAGAATTTTCATCGTAAGAATTGGAAACAAAACCTAAGTTTTAAGGTACATACACAAAGTTTGTTACAAACTTAAGAAGTTTTACTAGAGTCTAGATTGAAATTGGATATGAATAAGGGGTTGTGGTGACCTAATCTATGGAATTTGAAAAGGGTAATGTTTAGAAATATGATGTTGGGGGTAATAAAAGAGGGATAGGGTGGGGGTGGTGGCAAGTATGGGTAATCTACCGGTGGTGGTGAGGAGTAACTAAGATACTTTATTTATTACATTAACTACATGTAGTAAAAGTAAATCAATTTTTTTTTACACTTGTAGCATTGACACATTTTCTTTTTCACCCTAGATCCCTTACAATCTCCATATATGGTGTGACACTCTAAGTTTCCCCGAGCGAATATCTTGTAAATACATTAGGTGTATATATGTTATTAAATGAAAGTCGTGTTATCTTCTTGTTCTATGTGAGTGTGTATATGTAGTGTATATATATATATATGTTCGTAGTGGGCCAAGACCGCGAACCCGACTCGAGACCACTCGGTCTCGAGTAAACAGTTGGGCCGCTTGGGCCGCTCCCCTCCTTTAATCCATCCGGAACCCACTTAGGGTGCACCACCTCTTATAAGAGCCTAAAACCCTCACACACACTCCCCCTTTACACTCTCTCTCATTTCATCCTCACACTCCCTCTCTCTCTCACTAAAACCTTAAACACAACCTCTCCTCTCCTTCTCTCTCGGATCGAGCCGGCAACAACCACAAGGGACTCACGGATCAGCTTGTGCACAACCATTTGGAAGCTTCATTCTTCACTACTTCACACCCCCATACCCACACTTGAATCGGTTAGTACCCCACCTTGTTTGTTTAGTGATAAATGAACTATGACCATTGTTTGTGTATGATTTAAGTGTTTAATTGATTTGGGGTGCACATGTTCATGTTTGATTTAAGAACTATACAAGCATGTATTGGTCGGATATGTTGGATTTAAGAACTAATAAGGATGACTAGGTTATGTGATTATTGTGGTTTATGCTTATTTAGATTAATAAGGAAATGTTCATGTTTGTGTATGTTATTGTGGTATTTTGATTAATGAGGATATGTTCATGTTGTGTATATTATTGTGGTTTATTGTATCCAATGAAGAACATGATGAAAACCCTAAAAAGATGATGAACTATTTGAATAGGTTATGAACATGATTATGAACATTTGAATATGCTGTGTTTGATCCATGTTGAAATGGAATTAGACAATAAAACATGTTTATGCATTTTGGTTGGATAGTACATGTTATCATGAAAACAGAATTCTATTGGATAGTACTATTAGACAAGTTCTAGAAGGTTTCGGTCATCAGGTGTGCGAGTCGAGACCTCCTGTCTCGACTCGAGACCATCAAACTACAACTCGAGACCGTGTGATTGCGACTCGAGACCATACGTGACAACTCGAGACCAGACAAAGCAGACATCAAGAACTTGGAATCAGCAAGGTCTCGACTCGAGATCTCATGATCTCGACTCGAGACTGGACTCGAGACCTCCGAGATTGCGACTGATACCGGCATTACTCGAGATCTCATGGTTGCGACTCGAGACCGCACGTTCTCGAGTCGAGACCACCTTGTCTCGAATGGGCTGCTTGTCTCCGTCATTGGGCCAAAAATGTGTGGACTGTGCATACCGTTCTATTTGGATTCTGTGATGCTGTTAACTGTTAGTATGATCGGATAGGCCCAATAACACTTATGATCTGTATGATAGGTGTGACGTTTACTATTTAACTGCTACGTATTAGAATAGGCCCGATAACTTGCTGGGTAATCATATGTTATGCATTCAATATGTTAGCTATGTGTAGATATACGTGATTACTTATGTCCGAGCCTGACCTATACTGGTAACCATTTAGGACGTGGTGACCAGCATACTTAACCATGTAAACCAAACTGCCGAGCAACCCAAGGTGAGTTCACAACTAATAAAGCATGCATTCCCGGTGGTTGGGAAACGGAAACTTAAACAACGATATCCCCTCGTAAGGGATACAAACCTACTTCTCTTCCCTTAAATGGGACTTTTAGTTAATTACTTTTTATACTGGATGCAACAAGCAACACTAAACGAAACTCTATCACTCAAGTCCTCACTTCTTAATACCGATTAGTCGCCGGGGTCAGGCGAACGGGTTATTAGTTGATAGCGCTATTTAGGTCTCACCAACCTCACACCGTGCCCGCGTATGGGATCGGGCGTGAACTAATGTACTCTGGCAACCGTCAATGATGATAGAACATTGACAAACGGGGCACTCTACTGAAACGTACGGATGAATAGTATTCGGTATTGTAAAAACAGTTTAGTCGCTTACTTATGGGGTAGCTCCCCATCGCATGTATAAACGGATAAATTAACTGGTGAAACAAGTTTTTGGTAATTAAAAACTGGACAACTCGTGGACTCGCCAACATTTTTGTTGATACCCTACTGCATGCTTTGCAGGTACCCCGTGACTCAGGAGCTTGCAGCTTGGGAATGTGTAGTGGTCGTTTAGCCCGTGTGTTGGGTTTTAAATAATCTTGAACTATGAACCTTGTTTTGAAACTGTTTGGTTTACGCTTCCGCTGTTTACTGAAACTGTTATTTGAACTTAAACTTTTAAAAACTTCGAACTATGGTGTTTACTAACTATTGTGGTTAGTGAACATTTTTACTTTTAATCGGTGCTCAGTATAATTGGTGGCTGGATCCTGGTCAGTCACGCCTCCAAGCGGTGGTATTCCGCATGTGGATTTTGGGGGTGTGACAGATTGGTATCAGAGCCATTGGTTATAGTGAACTCGGTTTTAAAAAGAAAGTCTTTTTGAGAAAAACCAGACTATAACCCGTGACTCCTGACGACACTACACTCCAAGGGCAAGACTCAGCCTATTAAACCTCATAGCTCGGACTTGTGTTTACTTGCTTGTTTACTTCCTGTTGTTGTTCTACTATACGTACTAGTGTGCCTAAACGAATAGATACACATTCCTGTTCTATCTCATTCTCGCTATGTTACGACATCACACTCATACTGTGTTTTCTGGTCATGAAGACAATGAGTGGACGCGGAAGAGGAAGCGTTAACATGACTCAGGCTCAGTTCGCTAACTTGCTCAACACAGTGGCTGCAGCTTTCGCAGCTCACCCTGGAGGTAAACTCGTTGCCTTAGGATGTTTAAATCCTACCCCCACATCGTCTTTTCACCTCTAAACCTATTCGCTTCGCTTCGCTTCTCACAACAGGTCAGCCTGCGCCTGCGCAGCCACGTGTCTGTACTTTCAAAACCTTCATGGATGGCAAACCTCTCCCTTTCAACGGCACTGAGGGTGCCATAGGCCTTCTACACTGGATTGAAAAGGCCAAAGTTGTCTTTGCTGTCTGCGAGTGTCCCCCTGCTAATTGGGTTAAGTTCGCGACTGGTACGCTTGAAGGAAACACACTTTCATGGTGGAAAGCACAAATTCAGATGCTTGGTCTGGAAACTGCTAATGCTACTGCGTGGGAAGATTTCAAGGACATGATCAAAGAGGAGTACTGTCACAGGGATGACATCCACAAACTCGAGAACGAGTACTATGAGCTCAAGATGGTTGGATCAGAGATCGAGACCTACACCAAGCAGTCCAACGACTATGCTGCACTTTGCCCAAACATGTCCCGACCTATGTATCGAAGGATTGAATTGTACATTAAAGGCTTGGTCCCAGAAATCCAGAGCCATGTAACCTCAGCCAACCTCAATACCATACAGCCCGTGGTTCGTCTCGCTCACAAACTCACCAATCAGGCTGTGGAGGAGGGCAAGCTGCCCAAGAGGATCAATGCTACTGCTGGAACATCTAGCGATAACAAACGAAAGTGGGATGGAAGTCAGGGTAAGGATGCTAACCCCACTCAGGCCCCAGTTCAACAAAGGAAGACTGAAAGCAACAAGGGCCCTCAGCAACAGGGTGGATATCGAGGAAACCACCCCAAGTGTAACAAGTGTAACCGACACCACAGTGGGCCATGTGGCAGGAGTCAATGTCAGCGATGCAACAAGATGGGGCACGAAGCCAAAGACTGCAGGAGCCAGCTCCCAGCTAGGCAGAATCAACATCATCCACAGCAACAGCAACAGCAAGGAAACAACCGTGGATGCTTCAAGTGTGGAGCAACGGGGCACATACGAAAGGATTGCCCTGAACTGAATCCGAACAACAATCAGGGTGCTGGGAACAACAACACCAACAATGCTGGGAATGGTGCAAGAGGAAGGGCTTTTGTGATTGGAGCTGGAGAAGCAAGGAACGACCCCAACGTTGTAGCGGGTAAGTTCCTACTTAATGATCGTTATGTTTCCGTACTATTTGATTCCGGAGCAGATGCTAGCTATGTATCCCTACGTATTAGTAAGAAACTTAAGTCCACTCTTACGCCGTTAAGCTCTAAGCACATCATTGAGATAGCCAATGGTAGAAACCTCGAGGCCTCGCACGTAATACGTAACTGCAAATTAGAGTTGTCTGGTCAGACCTTCTGTATCGATCTTTTCCCCATCATTCTCGGAAGCTTCGACGTCGTCATTGGTATGGATTGGTTATCCAAGCATCGAGCCGAAATCCTCTGCCAAGAGAAGGCTATTCGTATTCCCCGTCCTCCTGGCAAACCCCTTATAGTTCAAGGCGACAAAAGCGGAGAAGTCACAGGCATCATTTCATTCTTAAAAGCCCAGAAGTGTCTACGAAAGGGGCACACCGCTATCATTGCACTTGTTGCCGACACGCAGAAAAAGGAAAACAGGATTGAAGATTTTCCAGTTGTACGCGACTATCCTGAGGTATTTCCGGAAGAACTACCTGGACTCCCTCCTCACCGTCAGGTCGAATTTCAAATCAAACTAGCTCCCGGAGCAGCACCTATAGCTCGCGCACCTTATCGACTAGCCCCCGCAGAACTAATGGAACTATCTACTCAGCTACAAGAACTCTTGGACAAGGGTTTTATCCGTCCTAGCTCGTCACCCTGGGGAGCCCCAGTGCTCTTTGTCAAAAAGAAGGATGGCTCATTCTGAATGTGCATTGATTACCGCGAACTGAACAAGGTTACCATCAAGAATCGTTATCCACTTCCCCGCATCGACGATCTGTTCGACCAACTGCAAGGGTCGAGCTATTATTCCAAGATCGATCTGCGATCGGGTTATCACCAGCTGAGAGTCCGCGATGAGGACATCTCTAAGACGGCTTTCAGAACCCGCTATGGTCACTACGAATTCCTTGTCATGCCTTTCGGAATAACCAATGCACCTGCGATCTTCATGGATCTCATGAACCGAGTGTGCAAACCCTACCTCGACAAGTTCGTAATTGTGTTTATTGACGACATCCTTATCTACTCGAAGAGTCAAGAGGAGCATGAACAACACCTGCGTCTTATTCTCGAACTCCTTCGCAATGAGCAATTGTATGCCAAATTCTCGAAGTGTGATTTCTGGCTTAGAGAAGTCCATTTCCTTGGGCACATAGTCAATCAGGATGGGATTCATGTGGACCCCGCTAAGATCGAATCCATTCAGAATTGGCCTATACCTAAGACTCCGACCAAAGTTCGCCAATTCTTGGGATTGGCAGGGTACTACCGAAGATTTATCAAGGGATTTTCTAAGACCGCTCAACCACTCACGACCCTCACTCAGAAAGGTGTTGCTTACAAATGGGGTGATGCTCAGGAAACTGCCTTTCAGGAACTAAAGAAGAACCTCTGCAGTGCTCCTATTCTTTCCTTACCTGAAGGTACCGACGACTTCGTTGTTTACTGCGACGCTTCTGTTCAAGGACTTGGTTGCGTACTGATGCAACGCGAGAAGGTCATTGCCTACGCTTCGCGACAACTCAAGATCCACGAACGGAACTACACGACACATGACTTAGAATTTGGAGCTGTAGTCTTCGCGCTCAAGATTTGGAGACACTACTTGTACGGTACCAAGTGCACGATTTACACTGATCACAAGAGTCTCCAGCACATAATGGAGCAAAAGGAGTTGAATATGCGGCAGCGCCGATGGGTCGAACTCCTAAATGACTACGAGTGTGCAATTAAATATCATCCAGGCAAGGCTAATGTGGTAGCCGATGCCCTCAGCAGAAAGGAGACCAAACCCAAGCGTGTTCGTGCCTTACAGCTCACTATCCACTCGAACCTCCCTAATCAGATCCGAAATGCTCAGGCTGAAGCATTGAAAGCCGAGAACATCAGGGCTGAGTCCCTACGAGGATCGAGACAACGGTTAGAACAAAAAGAAGATGGTGCTTACTACGTAAACGGACGTATATGGGTCCCACTTTATGGGAATTTGCGCGAGCTTGTAATGGATGAAGCCCATAAGTCCCGTTACTCAGTACACCCTGGTGCGGATAAGATGTACCATGACTTAAAGACTACATACTGGTGGCCTGGCATGAAAGCCCACATAGCAACCTATGTCAGAAAATGTTTGACTTGTGCAAGAGTCAAGGCGGAGTATCAGAAACCATCAGGCCTACTCCAACAGCCAGAGATCCCACAGTGGAAATGGGAGCAAATTTCCATGGATTTTGTTACCAGCTTGCCTAGGTCTCAACGCGGAAATGACACCGTTTGGGTGATAGTAGATCAATTAACCAAATCTGCCCACTTTTTGGCTATTAAAGAAACAGACAAGTTCTCTACCTTAGCAGAGGTATACTTAAAGGAAGTGGTTTCGAAGCACGGAGTGCCAACCTCTATTATTTCCGATCGAGACGCGCGTTTTACTTCTGAGTTGTGGCAAGCTATGCACAAATCTTTTGGCTCACGTTTAGACATGAGCACCGCTTACCATCCGCAGACGGACGGGCAATCTGAACGCACCATCCAAACCCTCGAAGACATGCTTAGGGCATGTGTGATCGATTTTGGCAAGAATTGGGAGAAGCACCTACCGTTAGTGGAATTCTCCTACAACAACAGCTACCATACCAGTATTCAGGCAGCACCCTTTGAGGCATTGTACGGTCGTAAATGCCGATCGCATCTCTGCTGGGCGGAGGTTAGTGACAGCCAGATCACAGGCCCAGAACATGTAGTGGACACCACAGAAAAGATTGCCCAGATTAGGCAACGCATGGCAGCAGCTCGTGACCGTCAGAAGAGCTACGCTGATAAGGATAGGAAACCGCTAGAGTTCCAGGTTGGTGACCGGGCTCTACTTAAAGTCTCACCCTGGAAGGGTGTGGTTCGTTTTGGAAAACGGGGCAAGCTTAATCCGAGATATGTCGGACCCTTTGAAATTACCGAAAAGATCGGTAAGGTCGCTTACAGATTGGATCTGCCTGAAGACCTGAGTGCTGTGCACAACGTCTTCCATGTGTCTAATCTGAAGAAGTGTCTGTCAGATGAAACACTCATCATTCCTTTCAAGGAACTCACTATTGACGAACGGCTACACTTTACTGAAGAACCGATTGAGATCACGGATCGTGAGATCAAAACCCTCAAACGTAGCCGGATACCTCTCGTGCGAGTTCGTTGGAACTCACGCCGTGGCCCAGAGTTTACCTGGGAGCGGGAAGACCAGATGAAGCGCAAGTATCCCCAGTTGTTCCCAAATGAAACTCCCAGCACTGAAGCTACAACCGAATTTCGGGACGAAATTCCAAACTAACGGGGGGATGATGTGACACCCCGTTGAAACATTCTCACTTACACTAGCTTGTCAGTGGCTGCCTTAACTTTCGGGACGAAAGTTCTTAAAACTTGGGGATAATGTGACACTCTAAGTTTCCCCGAGCTAATATCTTGTAATTACATTAGGTGTATATATGTTATTAAATGAAAGTCGTGTTATCTTCTTGTTCTATGTGAGTGTGTATATGTAGTGTATATATATATATATATGTTCGTAGTGGGCCAAGACCGCGAACCCGACTCGAGACCACCCGGTCTCGAGTAAACAGTTGGGCCGCTTGGGCCGCTCCCCTCCTTTAATCCATCCGGAACCCACTTAGGGTGCACCACCTCTTATAAGAGCCTAAAACCCTCACACACACTCCCCCTTTACACTCTCTCTCATTTCATCCTCACACTCCCTCTCTCTCTCACTAAAACCTTAAACACAACCTCTCCTCTCATTCTCTCTCGGATCGAGCCGGCGACAACCACAAGGGACTCACGGATCAGCTTGTGCACAACCATTTGGAAGCTTCATTCTTCACTACTTCACACCCCCATACCCACACTTGAATCGGTTAGTACCCCACCTTGTTTGTTTAGTGATAAATGAACTATGACCATTGTTTGTGTATGATTTAAGTGTTTAATTGATTTGGGGTGCACATGTTCATGTTTGATTTAAGAACTATACAAGCATGTATTGGTCGGATATGTTGGATTTAAGAACTAATAAGGATGACTAGGTTATGTGATTATTGTGGTTTATGCTTATTTAGATTAATAAGGAAATGTTCATGTTTGTGTATGTTATTGTGGTATTTTGATTAATGAGGATATGTTCATGTTGTGTATATTATTGTGGTTTATTGTATCCAATGAAGAACATGATGAAAACCCTAAAAAGATGATGAACTATTTGAATAGGTTATGAACATGATTATGAACATTTGAATATGCTGTGTTTGATCCATGTTGAAATGGAATTAGACAATAAAACATGTTTATGCATTTTGGTTGGATAGTACATGTTATCATGAAAACAGAATTCTATTGGATAGTACTATTAGACAAGTTCTAGAAGGTTTCGGTCATCAGGTGTGCGAGTCGAGACCTCCTGTCTCGACTCGAGACCATCAAACTACAACTCGAGACCGTGTGATTGCGACTCGAGACCATACGTGACAACTCGAGACCAGACAAAGCAGACATCAAGAACTTGGAATCAGCAAGGTCTCGACTCGAGATCTCATGATCTCGACTCGAGACTGGACTCGAGACCTCCGAGATTGCGACTGATACCGGCATTACTCGAGATCTCATGGTTGCGACTCGAGACCGCACGTTCTCGAGTCGAGACCACCTTGTCTCGAATGGGCTGCTTGTCTCCGTCATTGGGCCAAAAATGTGTGGACTGTGCATACCGTTCTATTTGGATTCTGTGATGCTGTTAACTGTTAGTATGATCGGATAGGCCCAATAACACTTATGATCTGTATGATAGGTGTGACGTTTACTGTTTAACTGCTACGTATTAGAATAGGCCCGATAACTTGTTGGGTAATCATATGTTATGCATTCAATATGTTAGCTATGTGTAGATATACGTGATTACTTGTGTCCGAGCCTGACCTATACTGGTAACCATTTAGGACGTGGTGACCAGCATACTTAACCAAGTAAACCAAACTGCCGAGCAACCAAGGTGAGTGCACAACTAATAAAGCATGAGTTCCCGGTGGTTGGGAAACGGAAACTTAAACAACGATATCCCCTCGTAAGGGATACAAACCTAATTCTCTTCCCTTAAATGGGACTTTTAGTTAATTACTGTTTATACTGGATGCAACAAGCAACACTAAACGAAACTCTATCACTCAAGTCCTCACTTCTTAATACCGATTAGTCGCCGGGGTCAGGCGAACGGGTTATTAGTTGATAGCGCTATTTAGGTCTCACCAACCTCACACCGTGCCCGCGTATGGGATCGGGCGTGAACTAATGTACTCTGGCAACTGTCAATGATGATAGAACATTGACAAACGGGGCACTCTACGGAAACGTACGGATGAATAGTATTCGGTATTGTAAAAACAGTTTAGTCGCTTACTTATGGGGTAGCTCCCCATCGCATGTATAAACGGATAAATGAACTATAAACGGATAAATGAACTGGTGAAACAAGTTTTTGGTAATTAAAAACTGGACAACTCGTGGACTCGCCAACATTTTTGTTGATACCCTACTGCATGCTTTGCAGGTACCCCGTGACTCAGGAGCTTGCAGCTTGGGAATGTGTAGTGGTCGTTTAGCCCGTGTGTTGGGTTTTAAATAATCTTGAACTATGAACCTTGTTTTGAAACTGTTTGGTTTATGCTTCCGCTGTTTACTGAAACTGTTATTTGAACTTAAACTTTTAAAAACTTCGAACTATGGTGTTTACTAACTATTGTGGTTAGTGAACATTTTTACTTTTAATCGGTGCTCAGTATAATTGGTGGCTGGATCCTGGTCAGTCACGCCTCCAAGCGGTGGTATTCCGCATGTGGATTTTGGGGTGTGACATATGGATCCTTTTTTCAAACAACGCTCGAGACAATCCAGTGCAGACTCACAAGAAGGATCTTCAATCAAATACCTGCAACCTGGTTCTACCTCTTGCATCATCCTCTCTTCTGCAACTATTAATTTTATATATTTAGTATTATCAAAATTGACAATCTAGTCTCACATGTTTTTAAACGGTCGTTTGAAGGTTAAGGCTTCCGTGATAGCCTTCCTACTTTTAAACGACTCTTTGAAGGTTAGGACTGTGTGATAGTTCTTACCTTTAGATGACCGTTTAAATTAAGAGGTGGGGTATTTGAGTTTGAGGGTAGCGTATTTTAGTACGGCCCTTAATCCCTTACTAAGACCATAACAAATAATTGTTTTCGTTATATTTTAGATGATCATTAATAGATTAATATATCAACGCTTTTAATACAAGAAAATCATGTCTGTATATAATGCTTTTTGTGTGTAAATATCTAATAAAGAATATCAAATCATAGTAAGACTTTAGGTATAAAGATTCAGTTATGTAAAACTATAATCTTACAAAACAAATTACCCTTTTTTCATTTGCTCTACACACAAGGGTTAGAACCAAAAAAAAAAAAAAATAGTAATAATATTGAATAAGATTGTCACCAGCAACCTCCAACAACCCTGTCGCGAAGCGCGGGCGCTAATTCTAGTTAAAATACAATATGTAAAAATTTAGGCACGTTTATTACATTAAGAATCTTGAAAGTCTCAAAAACTATACATATATACCACTCCTACCGTAATCAAAATTGCTAACAAACTTAGGTGGCCAGATTTTCGGTTAAATGTCATCATCTCCCAAAAGTAGAAATTAGGAAATTGATATCTAGTTTCAAATTCTTAGTTTTCAATTTTCCTGACTAGTGCAATAGATTTTTATATCTGATATTCTATATATTTTTGTATTTAGTTTTCGTATAATGTATTTAATTTTATATTTTTATGTAGTTTTTTTTTTCGAAAAAAATAAACAAAATATTATTTTCAAACTACAACAAAAGTTTGTGTCGGCGGGAATAGTGATTCCCATTGATTGGAGGAAAGGGGCGGCAAGGGAACAGTGTCAGGCAGCTGCCTGGCACTTCCCTATTGGCCCAACAAATTTACGTTTTTATCTCGCTTTAAAATTATGATTTTGCCATCAGTTTAAAATCATGTTTTTACCCCTACTTAAAAATAAATTTACGTTTTTTCTCCCAACTAAAAATTTAAATTTTTCCCTCGGTTCAAAATTACGATTTTGCCCCGTTTAAATTTACACTTTTCTAATTAGTTTTTTTCCCTTAAATTTACGATTTTGCCATCAGATCAAATTTATGTTTTTACCCCGACTTAAAAATAAATGAACGCTTTTGCTCCCAGCTAAAAATTCCAAATTTGCCCTCGGATCAAAATTATGAATTTGCCCCGTTTAAATTTACAGATTTGCCATTAGGTTTTTTTCTCACAGCCACGTTACGATTTTGCCCTCAAACTTTGTGTGGAAAAAACAATCTGTCAGTTTGAATTGCAGCGTGAAGTGGCTGCTGTGCGATTTTAAAACCACCGTCGTAAGCACCATCAACGCCTGAACATTCTCTCTTTTTCCTTTCCTTTTTTTGTTCGATTACGGCTGTGGAGTGGTGGTTGGTTGCAATATAAGGAGCTGGTTGTCAGATGGTGCAGGAGGTGATCTTGATGGGGGCGTCAAGAACCCAGATCTGTAAAATCACAGATCTTGGTTGTTCGAGATCGTGATGTTGATGGAATGGTTGTGGTAGTCGAATTGAGGCCAGGTTTCTATTGTGTTGGTTGGCTGGTTGCTACAGTGTCTTGGAAATTTCTTTTGACAGGGTATGGCAGCTCATCGGAAGGGGTAACTGGAAATTGCTTTTGAGGTGTTTTTTATTCATGTTTGGGGTGTGTTCGATAATGTGGTTATTAGGACCCATTTTGAGGCATATTGGATTTTTGAGGGTGTTGGGTCGGTGGAAGGTGGTGGAAAACAACTAGAGTAAAAGAGGGGTGTGAAGAGTCAGAGTGATTTTTGAGATTTTTTTTTATTTTTTTTGTTGTTGAAACAAGTGATTTTTTTAAAGATTTTTAAGATTTTTTTTGAAAAACATTTTGGTAGGCTTAGGGCATGTTTGGCTAAGCTTTTTAAAGAGTAAATTACAAAAATCGTCCTTTATGTTCACACTAGATTGCAAAGTGTGTCATTTGTCTTCAAAAAGTTTAAAAAACTTACTCGATGTTAGCAAACCCCTACACATTATGTCCTTTATCCCTAACTTAGTTATTTTTCATTGTTAAGTGAGTGTGAAATGAACTAAATACCCTTACTGTTAAATAAATAACTGAAAAGTTAAAAGAAATGTAATTAATATTTAAAAATTCATATGGGACCCACCACCCACCCCACCCTCTTCATCTTCCCCACATCCACCTTTCACCACCTCCACCACCACCACCACACCCCGCCGAAAAAACGCCACCACCTCACCCTCTCACCATCATCTTCAACCTCATCCACCACTGTCACTGTCACCATCACCTCACCTCGCCGGTAAATCACACGATCGTGAGTACTAATTCAGATAAAAACCGAATATTTCCTGAAAACGGTGCAGGTGCAGCGTATCTAGGGTGGTCCATCCCATAACTTTGACTCTGCTTCTCACCATCACTCCATAACCTAGACCAATTACCAACACCACCACCAACACTGATCAAATTCGTCGCTATAGACGCAGAACTAGCATTCCCACCATCCACTACAATTACTACGCCTAGAGGTATGCTCTTCTTGAGCCATTGATCACTTCCATCTAAATCACAATAATATTTCTTTTGAAGACAGAAACTCATATAAATCAATCTAGAATATCAAACACCAATAAATTTTATGAGAATAAGGGGAAATGTGCATCTAAACGTACAGATCTCCATAACTTACATAGAATTAAAGCAGATTACATGCATTGAAAACAAAATCATCATACTGTAAATGGGGTGATTGAGTATCTGAAGCAATAAATTTAGGTAAAGAAAAGTGAAATTAAATAGAAATGATGGGAAATCTATCTAAATAGTTTGTGAAATATAGGCATGTAATATTGTAATTAATCGCCCAGATCCTCGCTCTAATTGATAGATCAACTCTGGGTCACTAAGATCTACACACTCTCTCAAATTCTGCCATCAATTTCGTATTGTTTTTGGATCTTCATTTTCCTTTTTCTGAATTCTTATTATACAGAGCTAGGGGATGGTGAAAAGTGGAGGTGGAGAAGATGAAGAGGGTGGGGTGGGGTGGGTGGTGGGTCTCACATGAATTTTTAAATATTAATTATATTTTTCTTTTAATTGTTTAGTTATTTATTTAACAGTAAGGGTATTTAAGTCATTTCACACCCACTTAACAATGAAAAATAACTAAGTTAGGTATAAAGGACATAATGTGTAGAGATTTGCAAACATCGAATACGTTTTTTGTACATTTTGAAGATAAAGGACACACTTTGCAATCTAGTGTCAACATAAAGGACGATTTTTGTAATTTACTCCTTTTTAAAATAACTTAATGACTTATTGGCTTTTTCAAAAAGGCAATAAGTCAAAATATTATTTGGATAAAGGAAAAAAGGACTTTTCAAAATAACTTTTTGTCTATGGTGGAAAAATCATTTTAAAAAGCTAGGATATCCTGACTTTTCAAAACTTTTTGACTTATTGGCTTTTCCCACCACATAAGCTAATCCAAACACTTTTCTAAAAACTACTTTTCAAAAAGTTATAAGTCAATAAGTCCTTTTAACAAAGGACGTAATGTGCAAGATTTGTAAACATAAAGTACGAATCCCATTAATCTTAAAGAAGAAGGACAATATTTGAAATTTGGTATAATTAAACATCGGAAATTCTATTGGCACACCGGCCTGTCTATTGGCATACTTTTCCAATTCAATATGCATCGTATAGGCCTATACGATGCGTATTGAATAAAGTAAAAGACATGGCAGACTGACAGGTGAAGGTGTTGTCTGGTGGCTGGCCTAATACGCATCGTATAGGCCTATACGATACGTATTAAGGCCCTGAATTTTTGAAGTTTATTTTTTGGTGTGTTGTGTTTGGTTTTTAGTGTTTTGGGTTTGTTATTGGTGTTTATTATTGGTTATTTTTGTTTTAGTGAGTTTTAAAATCTTTATTATTTTTTATCGTTAAGTATCGTATTATTTTCATAATTTTTGAATTTTATTTTTGGTATGTTGTGTCCAATGCAAGGATCTTCGAATGTGAGCCCGAGAAACGAAAGAGATTTCAAGCAGTTGGTCGATGACATGATAGATAAAAATCTTGACACGATCATATCCATTTTCAAGTGTTAGACTAGATAATCCAAGATGAAATATATTAAAACCATTCAAGCCCACCTGTCTACAATGTGTTATGGTGAGATTCTTCATGTTTGTACAGCGGGAGAAAAGACCAGCACCCTTGTCCGATCAACGTTTATCGACATTGTTACAGGTGATGAAGAAACCCTAAAACGGAACATAGTCCCAGATTGTCTAGAGAAACGCTTTTATCATGTGTCATATGGTAACAACTTCTTTGAGGTAACTGCCGATATCCCATCCTTCTTATCTTGTTCAAAGTTTCTACGATGAAGTTTTCTCCATCGCTAATTTCTCCACTCACCGTGAAATCGAACAGTTTCTTCATAGATTCTGTCCAGTTTCAAAGCTGGTTGAGGATTACAAGTGTTCTAGACTCGTTCAAGGCATGCTTGTTTGTACGATTTACAAAAATAAGGATGAAGCTCTGTATTTTGATGACGTTGTTGACGTTGTATGTATTTTATCTCTAATTTAGGGCTATTTTATAAAATTATCATGCGATGGTAACAACTATCAATGGGATAATGGATACGGTAACAATTACCAAGGCGGTAGTTGATAAGATTAGACACAACGGTTCTCCAATTCCAGAAACTTATTTAGATCTCTATTCGGTCATCTTTCCAAACTGCAACACATGAATATGTGGTTTCAACTAATTGGTGTGATTCGGTAGTTACCTTAATCACATCTTCCATGGAGTCACAAATCCGAAAATACGGCCCACGGATCATGTATGCCCACCCAAGACCGACCTTTGGATTACACGTTCTTCGAAATCGATTTGGGTCACGTTACCTTACACATTCTCCGAAATCGATTGTGCTTATCAAACCAGGCTGCCACACAAGAGTATGTTGTTCTAAGATCAATTCCAATTGCGGTTTTTTCAACTCTCTTGGCCATTTTTAAACAAGTGGTTGTAATGATTGGACCCTTGATTTGATACGCATAATGTGCGTTGATTGGATTGTAGATATTCGTTGCGTGCATTCATATTGTTGAGACAACAACAGATAATGAACAAATTGTTGGACTTCTTGTTCCAAATGCAGCTGATGAAACTGGAGCTGTTATCTCGATTGTTCAGTACTTTCGTGATAAATACAATGTTCATCTTCGTTATCCTTTGTTACAATTGAGAGGAATCATTGCATTTGTAACACCTCGTAAAATCATACCCAATAAAATAAAGACACGTGTCATGTAAGGCAAACGTGTTATAAACCTGGATCAAGTTAAAAGATGTATGGTAGGATTTAAAAGTGTCGACATGTTAATTAATACCTCTTAGCGACCTATTTATAAATCCCAAACCTTAATATGTTTTATAAACATCTAATATATTCAAATCCGGTTATTTTGATAATGTATAATTCAAATTTACATAAGAAATGAATTCTATAAGTGTTTACGACAAATTTTGCATTCGAGACCCTTTCAAAAGAATCCAAGACAACATAAGTGCATGGCAAGGCTTTTATAGCTTTTCAGAACTGATCAAGTGGTCCCATTCTGATGATTAAGACCTTGGATTCGAGTTATAAAAGATTGCATGGTCAAAGCTTAAAAGTTTGCAAATTTTTGTCTTCTGACCATCGGTTACGGACCGTATGAGGTTCGTCTTACGGTCCGCAAGGAGTGTAGCTGGGCGATGCAGTTCAAGGTCGGTTACGGACCGCATCCGTTTGAGCTTATGGTCCGTAAGAGGTGCTTACGGACCACAAGGGACTTTGCTTACAGACCGTAAGGCTGTCGCTGGCAGCAGAAAATGGACAGATGCCTGTTCAGCCTGTTACACGGCCTTAGTTGCATGGTATTCAAAATAAAAGAGTTGGGCCAATGGTTTTACATGCATAGGGACACATGGGATCATCTGGGAACACTGGTAGACTTGTTTGTAATGATCCTATAGAATTCTAAGTTATATATAAGAAACTAAATGTTGCTGTATTTCCTTGCTCATTTGCAACTCACTTCAAGCTGATCTCTGGAGCTTCTCTGGTCTTCAACAAGTTTCCTTAGGATCCATAATCGTTCTTAGGACCTCTGTAAGTGTCCTTAACCTCCTGATTTCAGTTTTAATTAGTTTAATGACCAAAAGTCAAACTTATGGTAACTAAAGTTTGACTTAGTGATTAATCACTAATGGTACAGTCATTAGTTAAATTAAAAGTAGCTATAAGTTGGTAATTATGTAGGTAATAAACCCCTAAGAGGGCACCTACTTATTATCACCCTAACTTGGTCAAATGGCGGGTCAAAACTAATAATAAAAAGTCAACAGAAAGCTATTTTTCAAATAATCACATAATTAACAATGTGGAATCAATGAAACCTGTTTTATCACTTGTATAACTTGATAATTAATGTAAGAACATGTCTAAGCATGTTCAACCCGACAATTTCAAGTTTAGGCTCGGTTTAGAACCGAAAGTCGCAAAAGTTGACTTTTGCTTCGACTTTCAGTTCTGACCCGATTTAGATTATTTTAGTAATGCCTTAAAGATCTATTAGGACCATATTATATGTTAGTATAACCCTCTGAGATTATACAACTTGGTTCCTAATTAATCCTAGTTCATTGCATGTTTCCGTTATATGCCTAAAATTGACTATTATTGTCACACCCTGACTTTTGCGGAAGCGTGGTTATTTTGGTGTGACTTCTTAATACCATAGCATTCAATCATAACAACGCTCTATGATAAAAACATGAGATGTTCATCCATTAATTAAGTTTAGAAAATACCACAACATACTTATCTTGAAAACATCGACATCAAATTTAATTACAAACCATGATTTGTTTAACTGAGTTCACATGGACTCAACAAAAGCACTTAAACTAACCCGAGCTTAGAAACATGTATCCCGCCCAGGAATAGGATACATCCCCTAAACTCTACGACCAAGGATGACATCTTTTATTTATACGCAGCTTGAAAAACATGCAACACTTGCCATATCCGTTTAGTTCCCTGAAATACATGTAGTTTGAAAAACAGCAACAAAAGTTGAGCGAGTTCATGTGTTTGTATAAGTATGTATAATCCTTTGTAAACCGTGTATGTATGTATGTAAGTCCCGGTATGAAAGCAAACAAGGAAAAGATCACCAATGGTTTGCAAGGCCACTGATATGTGTGACGGTGTAGGAAGACTCAAACCTAGCAAAGTTGTACCGGGCTTCCGGCTGGAAGACATAGTCACCACTATGGGCCACCGTGGCCTCATGGGTGTGGGCTCGCTACACCCAAATAGATCTATCACTCATGCCCCTCGGTCCTTATACGAGGATTAATGGTCCCAAGTATACGCCTACCCAATCACATGATTTATGGTTCTTTCCTAGGCTAATCATACCAATAGTATTCGTATGTAATCCCTGTAGGTCCTGTTTTTCGGTGAGGATCGATAACGAGAAACCTATCCCTGTTTATCACAAACACGGTAACGGGTGCGGAATCCCCGAGACGGTGCAAACCAAACACAGATAGTAAATAACACGGATTAACCAATGAAACACACTCTATTGATTAACGGGATGAGAACCGATTACAAACTGATACAAACACAGTTTTGACGGAATTTTGACAGAGTTTCTTTACATGTATTTTCTCATCTCTGTGTTCAAATGAAATAGGATGTTGTATTTATACTAAGACACAGACCAGAACATGACGAAACTGAAATAACTCTCGGCGAAACACACAAAGTCGACGAAACAAGTGTGTTTCGTCGACATACATATATGATCTATTCTGTTTCGTCGTTTTTAATAGAAGCCCAAATAAAGTCAAGGGCCCACACATGTCTTCGGCCCAAGTAAGAAGGTTACGGCCCATCTTTTGTTTCAGTTAATTACTTTGACTAATATCACCATATGAGACAAAGTGTTGACATCATCATGACATCACTAAGGTGATGTCATGGTGATGTGTTGGCGGGGATTTGCTTGCGGCGTTCCGTGCCTCGCGTGTCGAACTCTGGGGCGCACGACGGAGGAATGTCGTGTCTTCGGGCTTGAGCCGGACCTAACCGAGTCGACCCGAACCGAAACGAACCGAGTCGAACCGAGTCGAGTCGCGTCCACATAAAGTGTACCAACAATCTCCCCCTTGGACGCTACTCGTGAGGTTCGTCTTTTGTGATTGTTCGTCTTCTGTGTCTTTCATGTCGGAGGATCTTCAAAGTCTTCACGCGTCGTAAGAAGAAAGTGTATCAACAAACTCCCTTTATCATTCAGGTAGTGTGTTAACAAACTCCCCCTTAGAATGAACTCTCCATTGAGTCATGCTCGTGAATCTTTTGACTTGTCAAATCTTCAGATCCTTATGGTGTTGATGAAGGGTCAGCGGCAACTCGATCATTTTATCCTTTGAGTGCCTCCACTTCGTGTCTTCATTCCAAAGCTTGTCATCGAACATGTTCTCCTCGCCTTTAGCATCTGCACATGCAAGAAAGCTAAACGCATAATGAGAATAACCGCTTGGAATATAGTTAACATTTAAACAGACGACACATATGAGATCAAATCTCAATCAAACACCGACCGACAACAGTTTGAAAGTTTAGAAAATGATCAATTTTAATTCTTTAACTTTCAAAACTTGTTAACTTCGACAGTTTATGAAGGTGCAATTGTTTTCAGGCTTACGATCAGGATTTTGGGTAGGATAGACTCGAGTTCCAACATTGGTCAATCAAAAATAAACTAGAAGCAAAATCTTTTTGGATTTTATAAAGTTTATATTAAAACACACCTAAAATCTTTTTGGAATTTTTCAAATTGTAAAGACGGAAAGCAATAAATAAATATATAAAACGATGCAGAAATGAAAGCAGTAAACAAATATTTACAGACATTCTTTTTGCGAGTTTCGAGGGTAAGAGAATCATATCAGTGTACGGTCACGCCAAAACGCTCTTGTTGTTCGTTTTGTTAACAATTAGATAAGCATCCTATAACGATTATCGATATTGTTGTCCACTTAAGCTCAACTTATCAGATGTAATCATGGCGAGGGGATACGTTAAGGTATGATTTATACTTACCGACCGGTGTTCATCCACATCACGACACATTCCCGTATCAAGGTATGCACGGGAGTTCATCTTACCGGTGAGTATACCGATTATCATCTGTTTGACCGTATATGAGATGTGAGAAACTCACTTATTTTGATTGAAAACAAGCCCTATGTGATAGAATCACTTATTGATGAGGAACTTGATTTTCGATGCATGAGGGCACAGGAGCAAGTCCGTGAACAGGTCAGTACTTTCGTACAGCAGAGAGACGAACTTGACTCCCGCAAAGAATCTGTGATATGTTATCACTTATTTTGTTTGGACATGTGATTGTTGATCACTTATTGAGGTCGAATGCAATATGTACACGTATGTATAGTATCATGGAAGATCTTAGACTTCGTCTCCGTTATTTTTACGGTTTGATACAACCATGATACCCAGATGATAAGACAGCATAAAGACCGAATATCTCAGAACCTCGGCAATCTCTCAAACGAAATTTCGGTACTAAGACCATATGCCAATGTGTGGTTCCCACCTGGTCTTCAGTCGATTAAGGTTTATATCACCCTGCACACTTTAATATGATTGTGAGCCTACCGATATATCTTATATAGAGCTGCTTATCGTTTTTCATTTTGCATTTCAGTTTAAAGAGGATTCGACAGACCACTGATGTACTATCATATTCTCTTTTTCTCGCCAGGAAACTCATCATTTGTTTTTCTATTGTTTTTGTGTTTTGAAATTTTTCGATGTTTTTGAATTTTCAAATTTTTGGATTTACTCCCCCTAAAATCAACAAACTATGATAAAATTTAAAAGACACAAAGATATTTACAAAAACGATTTCCCGATGTTGGTTAACTCATGTTTTACCTTAATGCCGTTTACCAAAATTAATTTTAAATCAGAAATGATTTATCGAATTTTGGAAAAATCAGTTGGCATGTCGGTAAGCGGTGCGGACCATGACAACATTGACGAGTTTCATAATGAAACAATCACGTGTGAGGTGATATTCGAGTTCAACGTGTCAGGCCAAAGAGTGCTACGAGAGAATAACAATTCATAAAGCAGCTTAAATATCAACAAGTATAGGAGAGATTAGAAATTTAGAACCGTATCCTGCAACTGCTTCGTGCATTGCAAGGAATCTGAGTGCTCTCCCAAACTGGATATCCACCCGGTGTGGACTTCAAAGTCGATTCTTTGTAGCTACTGAGAAGTCTCTTGACAGCAACAAGATCAGAAACCTTTGGGTCCGGCTGGTCTTCCACATTGCACCAGCGAAGGTCTTTGTCTTTCTCTTTCAGAAGTAGTGTGCGGTTGTTCAATCCACGCCAAGGCATCCGCACACCCGGTTGGTTTGTTCAACACATTTTCTTCAATCACACCATGAAGAAATGTACACTGCACGTTCATCTTGTGAATTTTGAACTCCAGACGTGCTGCAGGTGCGTACATTTTGATTGAATCTACCCTGGGGACCCGATCAAAGCCTTGAACAATCACATTTTAAAATGATTTCCATTTTGTCGAAGCTTTCAATCTCTTTCGACAGACAATTCTGTCTTCTTTTCTTTTTCTCTCCACCAAAGGCAACAATTTCTTCTATCGCCTATCTTGTGCAAGGACACTCCACTATCAACAATCCGATGACTATCGATAGTTCCTCCTGGAACATCCTACACACTCACTCAGAGATTAGTTGGAGAGGGGGACCCAAGCCTTCATAGACTTAGGTCGTCCTTCATCATCGAAGATTGTGACTTCGATTTCATGATGATTCGGAATGGAGTGAGCTTCCCCTGAAACAGTTACCGATTTTGGTCTCCAAATCTGTTTTTGTTTTTCATTTTTAATTTCTAACTTAACAGACTTTGTTTGGACAACCTCCGGTTTTAACGCCTTTTCAATCACTTTCACATTTTTATGTCGTTGTCTTGTTTCCTGTTCTTTAACAGTGCGTTTATCATGTTTTGGAGAACCAAGACGACGTTGTGAGTGACCTTGTTCAGAGGGGGCTCTATCAACAAAATTTGGTTTGGGCGAGTTTGTGCAGTCTTTAATGATATGCCCAAACTTCCCACACTTGAAACAAGTTCTCCTTTCAACAAACTTAGGAGAACCTGATCGACGACCTGACGTAGAAGCTGTAGACCCAGAGGTACTAGCTTCACACCCGTTTGTGTGCTGGGTGTAATTGTTTTGGATAAAATCGGTGTTTGATTTGTTTTCAAAAGTCTCAATTTTATCAGTACCCCTTGATGCTACAAACTTGACATCTTTTGCTTTATTCTTGTAACGAGCTCCTTTTGATTCAACCTTTGCCTTTGGCTTTGGAGCTCGTTGTTGCTGTTGTTTACCCTTAGAAGCAACAGGTTGTTGCTTTGTCGGTAATTTTTGGTTTCCAAATTGTTTCCTCACTTCAGCTTTTGGAATAGGACCACACTGAGTTACTGAAACTCTCGGGATCGCTTTTCCCAAAAACTTAGTGGTATTATCTTCAAACACTTTATCAATCAAGGATTGATTGACGTTTTTAATGGGAAAATCTTTGTTTGAATAAATTTTACCATCACCGACCAAAGTGTACAACACATTATCACTTTTAACGGTAGACACTGATTCTGTTACTTCCTTGACAGGATTTATCACTTGCTTGGCAACTTGTTGCACAACAGGAATAGGAGGATCACAAAGAATATGATTCTCAATTGGAATGTTTATTCCCTTCTTCTCATCAAGTGATTCATCCTGGTCATTCACATCTGATTCATCATTTGACGAATCATAGTCCTCAATGATTGGAGGACTTTGATTTGAAGCACATGATGACTTTTCCTTTCTATCAGATGAGCCCTCCGATGAATTGTCCGGTTTGAACCCTAGGCCAGTAGTAACTTCCTCATAATCAAGAGGTACACTGGGTTCATACCGAGGCATATCCTCTTCATCGGGCGACTTGGTATAGTCGTGTCTCAAAGGGGGTGGACACTTCCTATAACCAACGCCTTTAACGTTTCCCTTTAGTTGCTGAACGTCAATGATGTGATCAAGCACATATCGGGAGTTTGAGTAACTCTCCAATTTGAGCTTGATCGCCTCATGTTCACATTTCGCCACGGCTAGCTCTTTCTTTGTTTCCTCGATGATATTAATGTAGTTATTAATACCAATTTGTTTGTTACAAACAGTTTTTGTTAATTCGGAAACACTTTTCTTTTGGGTTTCAATAACTGTTTTAAATTCCTTTTCATTGCGAGCTAATGCCATGTTTGCCTCCTTACACTTTGACAGTTCAACAACTAAACTCTGATTGTGACTATGAATCGTATCACATTCAAGTTTCACTCTATCACATTCATGTTTTAATTCTTCAAAAGCATTTTTAACATTAGCACATTCATGTTTCAAATCATCACAATCACTACATATGCTAGGAGTTTCAGATTGTACCTGACTTGTAGAAGCTGTGACATTAGCCATAAAGGCAGTCTGAGAAGAGAAAGATCCATCTTCAGTGAGAATCTTCTCCATTTCTTCTGATGTAGCATCAGCTTTCTTGACCAAGTCAGATTTCTCGTTAGCATCATTCGACAAATTACCAGCTTCAGAATCCATTCCCTCCTTCACGTCCGATTCTGAACTGTAATCACTCACACCTGAGCTATCTTCATCAGTGCCACTACATCCTGAACTGTCATCTTTTCCTGAAGATTCACCATCGCTGACATTCTTGATGATTTCGGCATAAAACGCAGTTCTTGTTTGATCACTGTTTCCCAACTGTTTGGCCGAACCACAATCGACAATAGGTTTAGGAAAATAGGCACTTGGATCGAAGACCGGAGGAGGAGCTGATTGTGGAAACGGAAAAGAGTTTGTATTTGATACAAACGCCGTTTGTAACTTTGGTTGCTGAGCTGAACTGGAACTAGCTAACGGATTAAAACCTCCTCCAAGATACATTTCGGTATTTTGAGGAGCAGGAATTCGTTTAGCTTTCCGAATTTCTTCTTCGTTCTTGTGCTCCAACTTCTGAATGAATTCATAGATATTAACATTGATAGCATCTAGAACGCCCGTTTGCTTTAAAAGCTCAATGAATGGGCTCCACTTTGGAGGTAGAGCATCAGCAAACCGTGCTACAATTTCCTGTTGAGATGCAAGAACACCAACATAATACATTTCATGCATCAAATGATAATAACGAGTAATTATATCATTTAGGGTTTCATTCTCTAAGAAATGAAATGATTCGAATTTCTTCTTCAACAGATCATGACGTATCTTTCTAGTAGCTGCATATTCTTCTCCTCTCGCTACCAAAAGATTCTGTATGTTTTGATTTTGATTCGACACCTTTGCCCATTGACTTGCACTTATTGACTGTTGTTGTTGAGGTATGGTACGCGTCATATATTCGGCCATCGACATCTGTTTTAGATCTGGTAGTGGATCCGTACTCCAATCCCATGGATTCGTACAGCTCATATTTGATGTATGAATGATAAAACCTGTAAACACACTTGAAAACACACAGTTAAATTAGTTTTGCAAAGCCTCTGTGTAAAAATTGACAACAGTCTCGACGAAACACTATCGACGAAACTGAGTGATTGC
Organism: Helianthus tuberosus; assembly: GCA_030545235.1. NCBI lineage: Eukaryota > Viridiplantae > Streptophyta > Magnoliopsida > Asterales > Asteraceae > Helianthus > Helianthus tuberosus. Next base: position 160,604,582 of record CM060444.1, read on the forward strand.
TGAATTGTGACGAAACAAGATGATGTCTTATGATACACGACGAAACAGAATGGTGAGGGACGAAACTGAAATCCTTTGATGGGTCGACGAAACACTTGAAGCCCAAATCAGTTTTGATAAAGTGTGAAGCCCAATAAAATGAGAAGCCCAAATCTATGTATTTAATCAAATCGACGAAACAGTTTTGTTTTCTTTAATCGATGAAACACATGATATAAATAATGTATGACGAAACTGAATTTTGAATAGGTGACCTTTGAATTATTCTTGAAGCAACGAAAATTTGTTTGTTTTAGATAAGATTTAATAGGTGAGATATTTTAATTGAAATCTTATCTTAGAGTCTGACACAAGAGTCCCTTTTTCAAAATACATCATACCTTTCCCATTTTCAAAGATTCATGATCACATGTACACAAAGTCAATACACTTCCCTTCTTTTCAAACAAGCCTTTTAATATTACTAAACACAACAAACACCTAAACTTAAATAATAAACAGATCAAACATAGATATATTCAAGAACAAGAACAATATTTGAAGAACACTATGATGATTTGAAGTTTCCGGCCACTGAATAATTTTTCGAAACCCGAAAATGCACAAAACTTTTACTAAAAACCCGGTGTATCACAAGAACAATCAATTTAACAAGGTTTTTGATAAAACTTTTGCCAAAATAACAAGGTTTTCACTGATTTTAGCCACTTTTTCAGAAAATATATGAACTTTAAAAAACGAAATCTGAAAAAAAATCACTAAAAACCACTTGATAAAAACCCAAACTTGTTTGGTTTTAAACAAGGAAAAGAGCCAAAGCTCTGATACCACTTGTAGGTCCCGTTTTTCGGTGAGGATCGATAACGAGAAACCTATCCCTGTTTATCACAAACACGGTAACGGGTGCGGAATCCCCGAGACGGTGCAAACCAAACACAGATAGTAAATAACACGGATTAACCAATGAAACACACTCTATTGATTAACGGGATGAGAACCGATTACAAACTGATACAAACACAGTTTTGACGGAATTTTGACAGAGTTTCTTTACATGTATTTTCTCATCTCTGTGTTCAAATGAAACAGGATGTTGTATTTATACTAAGACACAGACCAGAACATGACGAAACTGAAATAACTCTCGGCGAAACACACAAAGTCGACGAAACAAGTGTGTTTCGTCGACATACATATATGATCTATTCTGTTTCGTCGTTTTTAATAGAAGCCCAAATAAAGTCAAGGGCCCACACATGTCTTCGGCCCAAGTAAGAAGGTTACGGCCCATCTTTTGTTTCAGTTAATTACTTTGACTAATATCACCATATGAGACAAAGTGTTGACATCATCATGACATCACTAAGGTGATGTCATGGTGATGTGTTGGCGGGGATTTGCTTGCGGCGTTCCGTGCCTCGCGTGTCGAACTCTGGGGCGCACGACGGAGGAATGTCGTGTCTTCGGGCTTGAGCCGGACCTAACCGAGTCGACCCGAACCGAAACGAACCGAGTCGAACCGAGTCGAGTCGCGTCCACATAAAGTGTACCAACAATCCCTTTTGTAACATGTATTTCACCCCCGAAGTTATAAAACTGAAAACAGTTAAAAGAAAAGGGGGACATGAACTCACAGTATTGCGTCTTCAGAACTAGAAACTCAAACATCCGCAGCAAACACGACAACCTACAGTGTACTAACGTCTATTAGACGAATGGGTCGTGCCTTGGCTTAGAGTTTAACGTTTTTGAGTTGCGTTTCTTATGTTCCAAATATTATTCCAAGTTATAATTGCTTGTTAAAATAATAATTATTTTAACTCTAAATTATATTTATTTTGGAATAATTGTTTAGTCAATATTTTGTAACAATACTTCTCAAGTACTTAATTTCGTATTTTCCTTCCCAAGGATGGGGTATTTTATACATGTACTTTCGTATTCTCGAAATAATATATTTTCAAGTCTCACTTTAGAAAATATATATAACTTATTTGTCAAAAATAATGTATTGTCCAGAAAATATATATTTTTCCCAAAAATTATATATCTTCTAAGTATACTAGGAAAATATATTTTTATCTCCCAAAAATAATATATTTCCTCCTTGTTGAAAATATGATATAACTTAGTAATATTTACAAAAATCATATTTTCACTTCCTTTGTTCCAAAATAATATTTACCAAAAATATATTTGTAATGGTGTTTTTCGGAATATTTCATAAGTTACGTTTCGCGTTCGGTTTCACAATATCAAGTGTGTAACTTAAATATTTATTCCTTGTGATTTTTGGTATTATTTTGGAGTTGTAAATTCTTGGTATTTGTAAGTTATATTATTTTACCCTAAAATAATAATATAACTATTCCACAAAGTAAACAAATATTCACACAAGTGTCTTAATATAAAATATATATTCTAAATATATATTTATCCATTTTTATTTTCAAAAACCAACCTCCAATACTTGTATCTTTGTTACAAAAAATTATGACAAAGTTTATATTGAAAAACATAGTTTAAAACACACTTGTTAACACTTGTTTAGAAAATATTTTCTAAGTGTCTGAATTTTTAGAAAATTTTGCCATAGTTTCCTTTGTAAATGGAGGTGTCCATGCTATTAAGCATATCATTTTCTTTTCAAAAATCAACACACAATAATCAATAATCAACTCCAAACAATATTATACTTACCAAGTGTAAAAACTATACACTTTACATAACAACATGAACTTGATCTTTCACAAAAACGTGTAGTAACTTGGTAAAGTGTTTAGTGGGTTTAGTTACCCTCCAAAATATATTTATTTCTTGATAAACATCGTTCTTGGAAGTTTTAGATGTTTACAACTTCTAAACATGTTTTACAAAACTGTTTATTTATAATCTCTTCTTGTTTCTCTAGTATTTCTATACTTATTTCATCACCAAAAATAGTGTAAGTTTAGTAAAAACCATGATCTTTCAAAAATCATATTTTGAACTTGGTTTTCTTGGAAAATCATTCATAAATCTTGGATCTATAAGTCTACTAGCTCACTTTGTTTATTACTTTTCAAGAAATCATTTTGTTTTCAAGTTCATGTCTATGTATGAGGATGATCTTCTTGTGTTAACACATAATCATCCTCTAACTTGCTAGATCATGTGTTTAATCACAATCTAGCAAGCTCCATGTAGTGATCAACATCAATATCTCTAGTAATCAACAAGCAAACATCATTAATGCAATAAACAACATCATTTCAACAACATTTCATCATATTTCATCTTATGTTTCAAGATTCAAGTTTATGTCTTTTATGGTTCTAGTGATTTTCATCATAACACATCTTTTAACCACTAAAAATAGAAGTAACAAAGGTTGATAAGGATCTTACTACTAGCTTCAAGCTAGGGAAGAACAATGGTGAAAATGGAGTGGATAAAAGCAAACAAAGGAGGTCCTTGATGATCCAAGAGTTCCACACCTTCTAGTCTTGCTTCTTGCACCTCAAAATGGTCTTGGATTGGCTAGATGATGGAGGAACAATGGTGGTGGTGTTACCTTCGGCCGAGAGAGGGAGAGGGAAGAAGAGAGTGGTTGTGGTGATGAAGATGAAGTAATGGCCCATTATATAAACTCTAGTCCCTTTTGTCCAAAGGTTCATGTGTCCCTTGTAGTACTAGCATAAGCTCATCAAATCTTAGGAAGATTTAAGGTAAATCTTGGAAGATTATTGTGATCTTGGGTGGTGGGGTCCTCTTGGGCCGTAAATCAAGGAAGGGGGGGGGGGGGGTTAATTGTAACTTTGATGGTAAATGTTGGTAATTAGTTGGAAGTTATAGGTAAGGTCTAGTGTTTTAAGTGTGTGATGCATTATGTAGTATATTAGGGTGTTAGGGAACTATAAATAGCTCAAAAAAAAGTAAAACAATGCTTCTAGCAATATTTTGGTGCTCCGGGTATTGTCCGGTTGTTCGGTTAGATACCGGTTCGTTAAAGTGTCAAGTTATTCCGTTTAGTGTTCTTTAAGTACCCTTTTGCGACACTTTTAATTCCCGACACTTAGGAAAGCATACAGGACCATTTTGCTATATTTTTGCATGTTACTAGCATGTTAAAATGCTGATTTTTGCTGATAAATGCAGAATTCTGCACTTTAAGTGGGTTTTAGGCACTTTCCGGCACTTAAACTATCACCCAGTGACGCAGTTTTATGGTCCTTACTTCCCTACACTCCATACTAGTGTAGTACCTTGTCTCTGGCTCATACGGGGTCTCAAAACACTGTCTGTCTATGTACTGACATTGTCAGCATGTTTCTGAGTTACCCGCTAACTGTGCTAATCGTGCTTTGTGCATCATGTATGTCACTAAAGTTTGTATGTGATAAATGGTTGTGACAGTATGAAATGTGATGCACATGTATGTATGATACAGAAATCAGAAAGCAGTTTATATCATCAGTTGTAATTAAGCACAGTCATTAAGCATAAATCAATATTAATTAATTGTACGGATACCTGGATTTGTGAGGGTTGTCTCATTCTCCCCCTGTTAAGAAAATTTCGTCCCAGAATTTAAGTTCTGCTACTAGATGCAGGGGTCTTGGGGAACAAATGTGGGTATTTTGCTTTCATACGATCTTCACGCTCCCAAGTGAATTCTGGGTCGTGACGTGCATTCCAACGAACTTTGACGAGTTTGACACTACTCCTACGTGTCTTGTTAACCTTCCAATCAGTAACCTCAACGGGTTCTTCAGTAAAGTGGAGCGTGTCGTCAATATGAACTTCGTCGGCAGGAATGACAACTGTCTCTTGAGTTGGACTCTTTTTCAGATTTGATACATGAAATGTATCGTGAACGCCATTCAGTTCTGTGGGTAGGTCCAACTTGTATGCTACAAGACCAATCCTTTCCAGGATCTTGAATGGTCCAATGTATCTTGGGTTCAACTTCCCACGCTTCCCAAAGCGTGCCACACCCTTCCAGGGTGAAACTTTTAACAAAACCATATCTCCTACCTCAAACTCCAGAGGTTTCCTTCTTCGGTCCGCATAACTCTTTTGATGATCACGAGCCGCTTTGATGCGCTCTCGGATCTGTGTAATCTTATCAGTCGTCTCTTGAACCAAATCTGGGCCAACAAGTTGTCTATCACCTGCGTCCGCCCAGCATAACGGTGATCGACACTTGCGTCCATAGAGAGCTTCGAACGGAGCGGCTTGTATGCTTGCATGGTAACTGTTGTTGTATGAAAATTTGACCAATGGTAGGTGAGTGTCCCAACTTCCACCTAAATCCATCACGCAAGCTCGCAACATGTCCTATAACGTTTAAATCGTTCGTTTACTCTGGCCGTCTGTTTGCGGATGGAAGGCAGTACTCAGATTTAACTGAGAACCAAAAGCTTCTTGGAAGGATTGCCAAATCCTTGACACGAATCTTCCATCTCTATCAGAAACAATTGAGAGAGGCACTCCATGACGTGCAACAATCTCTCTCAGGTATAGCTCAGCTAGCTAGCTTGCTCGTGTTATCTTTTTCCTTGATTGGCAAAAAGTGTGCAGATTTCGTCAGACGGTCTACGATTACCCAAATCGTATCATGACCTCTGGGTGTCTTTGGTAACTTCGTTATAAAGTCCATTGAAATCTGTTCCCATTTCCACTGGGGTATTTCCGGTTGTTGCAGAAGACCTGAAGGCTTCTGGTATTCGGCCTTTACTTTGGCACAAGTCAAACATTTGCTAACGTACGTCGTAACATCGCCTTTCAATCTTGGCCACCAGTAGAAATCCTTTAAATCCTGGTACATTTTATCCGATCCTGGATGGATCGAGTACCGTGACTTGTGAGCTTCATAAAAAATAACGTCTCTCAAACCACCAAAGAGAGGAACCCAAATTCGTTTCATGAAGCACAACGTTCCTTCCTCATTTGGCACCAACTGTTTCTCCATCCCACGGAGATATTCATTCGCCAGATTCTCCTTTTTAAGAGCTTCTCTCTGCGCTGCATGAATGCGCAATGAGAGGGCTGTTTGTATGATCATTTCCAAAGCTCGAACCCTTATAAGCTTGATTCTTTCCTTTCGACTCAGGGCGTCTGCGACCACATTCGCTTTCCCTGGGTGATACTTAATTTCGCAATCATAATCATTCAATAACTCAACCCAACGTCTCTGTCTCATGTTAAGCTCTTTCTGCTCAAATATGTGCTGCAGGCTCTTGTGATCAGTATCGATTGTGCATCACGTGCCATATAAGTAATGTCGCCAGATCTTTAGTGCAAATACCATCGCGCCTAATTCCAAATCATGCATGGTGTAATTTTTCTCATGAACCTTCAATTGGCGTGAAGCATATATATAACCTTCTGACGCTGCATTAATACACATCCCAAACCTTGACGCGAGGCGTCGCAATATACCACGAAGTCGTCCGTGCCTTCGGGTAGAGATAAGATCGGTGCGTCACAAAGCTTGTTTTTCAACAACTGAAATGCTTCTTCTTGCTTGTCTCCCCATTCGTACTTCTTGTCTTTTTGTGTGAGGGAGGTCAACGGTTGAGCGATTTTCGAGAAATCCTCAATAAACCTGCGATAATAAGCAGCCAAACCTAGAAACTGACGGATCTCGGTTGGCGTCTTAGGAGTCTCCCAATTCTTGATTGCCTCAATCTTTGTTGGATCCACATGAATTCCATCTCCGTTAACTACGTGACCAAGGAACTGATCTTCACGTAGCCAGAACTCGTACTTCGAGAACTTCGCGTACAATTTCTCTTCCTTAAGCAGCTCTAAGATGGCTCTTAGATGTTGCTCATGTTCTTCCTTCTTCTTTGAGTAAATAAGAATATCATCAATAAACACAATTACAAACTTATCGAGGTACGGCTTGCATACTCTATTCATCAGATCCATGAATACTGCTGGCGCGTTCCTCAACCCAAACGGCATAACCAGGAACTAGTAATGTCCATAGCGAGTCCTAAAGGCCGTCTTTGGAATACTCTCCTCTTGAATCCTCAACTAGTGATATCCAGACCGAAGATCGATCTTGGAGTAAAAACTCGAACCATGCAGTTGATCGAACAGGTCATCAATTCTTGGCAAAGGAGATCTATTCTTGATAGTCAACTTATTCAGCTCACGGTAGTCGATGCACATACAGAAACTACCATCTTTCTTCTTAACGAACAAAACTGGAGCTCCCCACGGCGAGAAGCTTGGTCTAATAAATCCTTTATCCAATAGCTCCTGAAGTTGTGTTGACAGCTCTTGCATCTCAGAAGGCGCAAGTCGATACGGTGCCATGGCTACAGGTGCGGTGCCTGGAACCAAGTCAATGTGAAGCTCGACTTGCCGCTGCGGCGGCAATCTTGGCAAGTCTTCGGGGGAAGACTTCAGGATACTCCTTGACAACTGGAATGTCTTCTAACTTCGGCTCAGCTGCTCCTTTATCCACGATGTGTGCTAAGAAGGCAACACATCCTTTCTGCAAACACTTTCGAGCTTTCAAGCAACTAATGATCCTTAAGGGCATATCGCGCTTCTCCCCATGTACCACAATCGTTTCCCCATTTGCCATTGGGATGCGAATGATCTTTTCATGAAATACAATCTCCGCTCGGTTGCTGGACAACCAATCTATCCCCACTACCACGTCGAAGCTTCCCAACTCTACGGGCAGAAGATCTAGTGAAAACTCGTGCTCTCCCTGTTCTATCACACAACCTCTGATGACTTCATTCGTCTCTACTAGCTTTCCATTAGCCAGTTCAATTGAGTACGGAATGTCTAACTCACTAGCTACCAACCCAAGTACATTCTTAAACTCTAGCGATACAAAGCTATAATCGGCACCAGTATCAAATAATACAGATGCAAAGCGTTGATTTATAGGGAATGTACCAGTAACCACATTTGGATCCTGGCGAGCTTCCCTCGCTCCGATGTTGAATAATCTTCCTTGTGCATGATTGAGTTTTGGGCATTCTCGCTTAAAGTGCCCCATGTCTCCACAATTGAAACAACCTGGTCCTCGACCATTACCGTTCCCATTACCACCTTGAGTGTTGTTTTGGTTACGATTCCCACTCCCAGCTTGATTTCCAAAATTTCCTCAATTACCATTTCCGCCATTCCCCCCTTGTGGGTGGTTTCCATACCCATTACCTCCACGGTTGTTGTTACCAAAACCCCTTTGACCACCACGGCCAGTGCCAACCCAGCATGTTTCTTTCGAGTGACTTACTCTTCCACAAGATTCATATTTTCCAGATCGGCATCGTCCATTGTGATGCAACTGAACGCATCACATTTGGGCAAGGTGCCCATATACCCTTTTCCTTTGGCCTTGACCGGTGCGTTCGTCTCATCTTTCTTGTTCGAACTGCTGGTACCTTTCTTAAAGTTGGAGAACTTCCGCTTGTTCTCTCCGGATGACTCAACGTGAGTCTCCTTCTTCTTTTGGTCAGAAAGTTAAAACTTGTTTAACCTGATAGCTTCTTCAGTTAGTGACACGCTCAGATTGATAGCCTCAGAAATTGTTGCAGGCTTTGACGATGTTACCATACTCATGATCTGAGGTGCCAACCCCCAGATGAAACGCTCAACGCGTTTGAATTCCGGACTAACCATGTATGGTACCACGTGGGATAGATCGTGAAATCTCTGCACATACTCGGCGATCTTCGGGCCGTCCATCTTGAGGTTCCAGAATTCAGTTTCCAGCTTTTGAATTTCGGCCATGGAGCAATACTTTTTATGCATGAGTTCCTTTAACTCATTCCAAGTCAGAGCGTACGCTGCTGCCTCTCCCAGAGTTTGGACTTAGAGATTCCACCACGAAAGTGCTCCATCTATGAACAATCCAGAGATGTAGGTGACTTGTTGTTCTGGTGCGCATTTGCTCATTCTTATTACTGAATCGGTCTCCTCCATCCATCGAACAAAAGCCACAGCACCCCCGGTGCCGTCAAAATTCAGCGGTTTACAGTCTAAAAACTACTTAAAGGTACAGCCTATACAAGCAACGTCATTCACAGGGAGTATTAGCAAATGCACACGGATTATCCAAAGGTAACGTAATGTGTCCCAAACGTCTTAAACATTACCATGCTGTGGGTTGTTCCTCGTGGTATCCCCGCTAGTTTTGACACGTGAGGCCTCGTAATCTGCTATTACTCGGGAGATCCTTTCTTGTAATTCGGCCTCAGTAGTGGGCAAATGATTTTCCCTTCGTGGAGGAATCTTCTATAAGAATTTTGCGTCGGTCAGGTCATAATAAGTATAGTAAGTATGTAGTACGCGCATGCAATAACATTCATTAACACAAGTAATCACATAACATCCCATGTCATAACACAAATAAGTAATCCAACAATGTATGTAATGAGAATGTTGCGATTGAGCTATCATATATCAAGACCACAAGTACTGTTTTACAAGTTCCATAATAGTATCATACATCAAAAGAGACTAAGGGTCACATCACCCTTGTCTGAATCGTCTACCAACTATAATAATCAAAAGTCAACACGTGGTCTTCAAAAAGCTGTGCAATCTGGCTCAATAGCTGCACTCTCATCAAAAGTATGCTATCTGCATCAAACCAAAAACCTCTAAGTTGATGGGGGAGGAGGAGGAGGTGGAGGAATGAAAAGCAAACGGCGCATACGTGCTAACTCATCCTCGAGGGCATGAACAAGATGTAACAAACAGCTAATCTGCTGCTCCATAGTAAGAAATCGGATGTCGAAATCCGGGTAAGGCAATAGTGGAGCAGGTGGAGCAGCAAACTGTGATGGATCAGTACCAGGTGGAGGACGCGGGATCCTCTCTAGTTCGGTGACTCTACGACTCAACATATCCTGCTAGAGCTACAACGATAAAAGCAGATCATCCCTCGAGTATCCAATGTGGAAGGGATGGTATGGATCAGATATAGGCATCACGTTGGGCGGAAACCACATAGGTGGCTCGCCCATGGGTGCAGAAGAAGAAGCAGTGTGTGTAGCAGGTGCAATCGGTGGCATGAAAGGATAGGCTGCTGGCGCAAAAGGTACGTGACTGGCCTGCTGACTCGACGGTCCTTCCCCGGGACGGGGAGGAGGGATATCCTGAAGAAATGTGACTGGTAAATCTGTGCGGTGAATGTCTGACATGTGCGGGTGGAATGGAGCGATATCAATGGGTGGATGAACAGGTGCAGGTGGGGGAGTAACTGGTCTGACAAATGGAGGGCAGTCGTCATCATCCTCAATCCACCCATTGCGGGTGTAAGCATATATGGGGTCTACATGGGTAGCAAAAGGAGCGCGGTATGCGGGTGCAGGTAGAGGGTCAGGCAAAGGTGGTGCAACAACTGGTATGTCAACGTGATCATGCTCCGGTAGAGGATCGTGTGCCGGTATAGGCTCAGGTGCAATCTCAGGCTCAGGGTCAGCTGGAGCAGGCTCAAAATCAGTGGGTATATCAAAGAGCTGATCGTCAGGAATGACAGGTGCCTCAAAAGGTGGCTCGTTAGGTACAAACTCAATCTCGTGATCTGGATCAAAGTCGTGTGGAAAGATGGGAGCGGCAGACATCGCTGTGTCGGAATCAGTGTCAGTGGGATAATGCTGCACGCCCCATGCGTGTAAAGTAGCAGATGATACGGACTCAAACGAATCAGGGCCTGAATGGTCAGATGAGATCTCAACAGCGGGAATCTCGACCAACGGAATAGCAATGATATCAGCGACTGGAATATCAACAAGAGGAATAACAACATCATCATCAACTGGAATCTCTGCAAGTGGGATAGCGACATCATCAACCGGAGCCCCGCCATCCTGGGCATCCTCAGGGGGACCCTCGATAAAGAGATCGATGTCGTCGTCGGACATAGCATCAAGAGGCAGATCCTCAAGAGGAAAAGCAGCAAGAGGAAAAGGAGCAGGGATCTGAACAAGAGGTAGATCCCCATCAGGAAAACCATCAGCTATAGGCAAATCATCTCCAAAATCTAGTAAGGCGAAGGGCTGAAAGTCATCGTCGTCACTACTCGTGGTGTCAGACGTATAAACCTCGTCCTCTGGGATAATCTCGTCATCTGATACTATGGCTATAGGGTCTATCGTGTCTGATACTCCACTCTCAGAAGAAGATGACATAGTGTCTGTAATCAACACAACCACAACGTATGCACATATATCAATAATCATCAAATAAGCACATAAGTAATAATGTAAGCATGTAATCATCCTAGTCTTCCCAGACTATCCCACCCAGCCTCTCAGACTGAACTCCCTAGTCTCTCAGACTAAAACTCCCCAGTTTCTCAAACTGAATTTCCCAATCTCTCAGACTAATTCTTTCCCCAGTCTCTAAGACTGTACCTCCCCAGTCTCTAAGACTGAACCTCCCTAGTCTCTAAGACTGAACCTCCCCAATCTCTAAGACTGAATCCCCTAGTCTATAACACTGAATCCTCCAGTCTCTAAGACTGAATCCCCCAGTCTCTAAGACTGAATTATAAACATAATTTTTGAAGTGTATTTTTTGTGCCTTTTGTTTGTAAAAATGTTTGTTCCCAGGATCTAGACATTTTGTGTATGCAATGTAAAAATGTTTTCGTGAGAGCCCTAATGATCGTAGTCTAGACTCGAGAAAGAATCCTAGTTCGCTACGATCGAAGCTCTGATACCAAGCTGTCACACCCTGACTTTTGCGGAAGCGTGGTTATTTTGGTGTGACTTCTTAATACCATAGCATTCAATCATAACAACGCTATATGATAAAAACATGAGATGTTCATCCATTAATTAAGTTTAGAAAATACCATAACATGTCTTGAAAACATCGACATCAAATTTAGTTACAAACCATGATTTGTTTAACTGAGTTCACAAGGACTCAACAAAAGCACTTAAACTAACCCGAGCTTAGAAACATGTATCCCGTCCAGGAGTAGGATACATCCTCTAAACTCTACGACCATGGATGACATCTTTTATTTATACGCAGCTTGAAAAGCATGCAACACTTGCCAGATCCGTTTAGTTCCCTGAAATACATGCAGTTTGAAAAACATCAACAAAAGTTGAGCGAGTTCATGTGTTTGTATAAGTATGTATAAACCTTTGTAAACCGTGTATGTATGTATGTAAGTCCCGGTATGAAAGCAAACAAGGAAAAGATCACAAATGGTTTGCAAGGCCACTGATATGTGTGACGGTGTAGGAAGACTCAAACCTAGCAAAGTTGTACCGGGCTTCCGACTGGAAGACATAGTCACCACTATGGGCCACCCTGGCCTCATGGGTGTGGGCTCCCTACACCCAAATAGATCTATCACTCATGCCCCTCGGTCCTTATACGGGGATTAATGGTCCCAAGTATCCGCCTACCCAATCACATGATCTATGGTTCTTTCCTAGGCTAATTATACCAATAGTATTCGTATGTAATCCCTTTTGTAACATGTATTTCACCCCCGAAGTTATAAAACTGAAAACAGTTAAAAGAAAAGGGGGACATGAACTCACAGTATTGCGTCTTCAGAACTAGCAACTCAAACCTCCGCAGAAAACACGACTACCTACTGTGTACTAACGTCTACTAGACGAACAGGTCGTGCCTTGGCTTAGAGTTTAACGTTTTTGAGTAGCATTTCTTATGTTCCAAATATTATTCCAAGCTATAATTGCTTGTTAAAATAATAATTATTTTAACTCTAAATTATATTTATTTTGGAATAATTGTTTAATCAATATTTTGTAACAATACTTCTCAAGTACTTAATTTCGTATTTTCCTTCCCAAGGATGGGGGTATTTTATACATGTACTTTCGTATTCTCGAAATAATATATTTTCAAGTCTCACTTTAGAAAATATATATAACTTATTTGTCAAAAATAATATATTGTCCAGAAAATATATATATTTTCCCAAAAATTATATATCTTCTAAGTATACTAGGAAAATATATTTTTATCTCCCAAAAATAATATATTTCCTCCTTGTTGAAAATATGATATAACTTAGTAATATTTACACAAATCATATTTTCACTTCCTTTGTTTCCAAAATAATATTTACCAAAAATATATTTGTAATGGTATTTTTTGGAATATTTCATAAGTTACGTTTCGCGTTCGGTTTCACAATATCAAGTGTGTAACTTAAATATTTATTCCTTGTGATTTTTGGTATTATTTTGGAGTTGTAAATTCTTGGTATTTGTAAGTTATATTATTTTACCCTAAAATAATATAACTATTCCACAAAGTAAACAAATATTCACACAAGTGTCTTAATATAAAATATATATTCTAAATATATATTTATCCATTTTTGTTTTCAAAAACCAACCTCCAATACTTGTATCTTTGTTACAAAAATTTATGACAAAGTTTATATTGAAAAACATAGTTTAAAACACACTTGTTAACACTTGTTTAGAAAATATTTTCTAAGTGTTTGAATTTTTAGAAAATTTTGCCATAGTTTCCTTTGTAAATGGAGGTGTCCATGCTATTAAGCATATCATTTTCTTTTCAAAAATCAACACACAATAATCAATAATCAACTCCAAACAATATTATACTTACCAAGTGTAAAAACTATACACTTTACATAATAACATGAACTTGATCTTTCACAAAAACGTGTAGTAACTTGGTAAAGTGTTTAGTGGGTTTAGTTACCCTCCAAAATATATTTATTTCTTGATAAACATCGTTCTTGGAAGTTTTAGATGTTTACAACTTCTAAACATGTTTTACAAAACTGTTTATTTATAATCTCTTCTTGTTTCTCTAGTATTTCTATACTTATTTCATCACCAAAAATAGTGTAAGTTTAGTAAAAACCATGATCTTTCAAAAATCATATTTTGAACTTGGTTTTCTTGGAAAATCATTCATAAATCTTGGATCTATAAGTTTACTAGCTCACTTTGTTTATTACTTTTCAAGAAATCATTTTGTTTTCAAGTTCATGTCTATGTATGAGGATGATCTTCTTGTGTTAACACATAATCATCCTCTAACTTGCTAGATCATGTGTTTAATCACAATCTAGCAAGCTCCATGTAGTGATTAACATCAATATCTCTAGTAATCAACAAGCAAACATCATTTATTCAATAAACAACATCATTTCAACAAGATTTCATCATATTTCATCTTATGTTTCAAGATTCAAGTTTATGTCTTTTATGGTTCTAGTGATTTTCATCATAACACATCTTTTAACCACTAAAAATAGAAGTAACAAAGGTTGATAAGGATCTTACTACTAGCTTCAAGCTAGGGAAGAACAATGGTGAAAATGGAGCGGATAAAAGCAAACAAAGGAGGTCCTTGATGATCCAAGAGTTCCACACCTTCTAGTCTTGCTTCTTACACCTCAAAATGGTCTTGGATTGGCTAGATGATGGATGAACAATGGTTGTGGTGGTGGTGTTACCTTCGGCCGAGAGAGGGAGAGGAAAGAAGAGAGTGGTTGTGGTGATGAAGATGAAGTAATGGCCCATTATATAAACTCTAGTCCCTTTTGTCCAAAGGTTCTTGTGTCCCTTGTAGTACTAACATAATCTTATCAAATCTTAGGAAGATTTAAGGTAAATCTTGGAAGATTATTGTGATCTTAGGTGGTGGGGTCCTCTTGGGCCGTAAATCAAGGAGGGGGGGTTAATGGTAACTTTGATGGTAAATGTAGGTAATTAGTTGGAAGTTAAAGGTAAGGTCTAGTGTTTTAAGTGTGTGATGCATTATGTAGTATATTAGGGTGTTCGGGAACTATAACTAGCTCAGAAAAAAGTAAAACAATGCTTCTAGCAATATTTTGGTGTTCTGGGTATTGTCCGGTTGTTCAGTTAGATGCCGGTTCGTTAAAGTGTCAAGTTATTCCGTTTAGTGTTCTTTAAGTACCCTTTTGCGACACTTTTAATTCTCGACATGTAGGAAAGCATACAGGACCATTTTGCCATATTTTTGCATGTTACTAGCATGTTAAAATGCTGATTTTTGCTGATAAATGCAGAATTCTACACTTTAAGTGGGTTTTAGGCACTTTCCGGCACTTAAACTATCACCTAGTGACGCAGTTTTATGGTTCTTACTTCCCTACACTCCATACTATTGTAGTACCTTGTCTCTGGCTCATACGGGGTCTCAAAACACTGTCTGTCTATGTACTGACATTGTTAGCATGTTTCTGAGTTACCCGCTAACTGTGCTAATCGTGCTTTGTGCATCATGTATGTCACTAAAGTTTGTATGTGATAAATGGTTGTGATAGTATGAAATGTGATGCACATGTATGTATGATACAGAAATCAGAAAGCAGTTTATATCACCAGTTGTAATTAAGCACAGTCATTAAGCATAAATCAATATTAATTAATTGTACGGATACCTGGATTATAAACTTGTCCCTAAAATTTGACATCAGTTTGAGGTCTAAATTAGGAGTTATGCTCATTAGCGTAAATTGAAAGCTTTTTATTAATTAAACAGCATAATTAGCGTATAGCCTATCTAAACCCAAATTTTGATACCAAACTTTTAACCTAGTGATATAAAATAATATTTTGGGATTTTTAAAGGTTTTTAATTATTTTTAGGATGAGCATAACGTAGGGGTTCTAGCTTTGATTCGGTAATTGTCGGTTATACCCTTTTCTTGAATAAAATGAGTTTTACTTAACATTTTGATACCAAACCTTTTGCTACTGATTTTATATGATAAATATGATATTTTAAGCCTTCTGGAATAATAAAAATACCAGCTTTTCTTATAAAACCCGGAAATCGCTTAAAACCGCCTTTTTACGCGTTTTAAACGCATAGTATGTATTAAAACTATTTTAAATATATAAGACTTAATACCTACTGATATTTCTAGTAAAATTTTATACTTTAAAAGTAAGCAAAAGTTTTAAACTCAGATTTCCAGATTTGACCTTATAAGCTTATGTGAAATTACCAAAATGCCCCTTTGGTGCATAGTTTGGTTATAAACAATAAATTTCACATATATGTAATACCCTACTGATATAATTTATTAAATTAAGTATTTTTTTCTGATTTTATCAGACCTGAATCTCATATTAATATATAAACTCTTTTATAACCTTTAAAATGACCAAAATACCCCTACGGGGCTAAATTTGAGTTTAAATTCGTTTTGGGCATAATGGAAGATATCTTACTTATGTCACAACATATTTAAGACATATTAACTTAGGAAACCTGTATATGACTCTTATGGTTGCCCGTTACGCATTTTTCGCATTCGGTTTGGTTTATGTAACTAGTTTGCATAAATTGACCAAAACGGGTCAAACCTTATCATTTTTGTCTCAAAATCCAGAATGTGTTTAGTTTACCCATATTATACAAGTCTTCAAACTTGTCGGGTCTAAATCACATTCTGTTTCGGTTTTCGCTTAATCGTGCGTTCGAACCGTATATCTTCCTTTAAAACTAACCGGTCTAAGTTTAGGCTTAATTAAGACCCGTTAGGAATCTAATAGGTTATTAAAAACCTTCGTTTCAGATTAGGAGCCCAGTAAAAGCTAGTTGCACTTGCTGATTTTGATATATACTTGCTCAGGTAAATACTTTTAACTTATTTTCCCTTACACGGGCTTGGGGTACGTTATATAAAATACCGCTTGGTCGGGTATTGAATATTTAATCGTATGAAGGTTAAATCATTGAGATAACCCGTTTAAACTATTATGTTTGCTTAAAGCCTTTGGGGGGTTAATGACCATGTCCCGGATATCCTTGGCATCATTCATTGAAATGGACACGACCTTAGCACGGGGTGTAGGCATACACCTGCCAGTGCATATATATATAAAAAGGTATAACCGTCGGTTGAGAATAACTCGCCGCAGGATTATATCATGTGGTGTGTCTATTAATCTTTAACCCGGTATTACAGCCCGGGCTACTGAACGTATAATGAACATATAATTCTTTTACAAGTTCATATATAAATAATTATCCCAATTTACAAAATATTTTGTGCCTTGTGCACTCAAATCAATTTTCTTAAACATTTTCAAAATGAGTCAGTTAATTGTATTTACCAGTGTAAACTGACGTATTTTCCAAAAAGGCTAAGTGCAGGTACTAATCGGAATAGGCTGGCCTCTCCTAGCATCAATAAAAGAGTCTTGCAAGCTTAGATGCCTTAAATCTGTTGAACAAAGTTTCTTTTTATTTTGATCCGCCCATGGATCTTTTACAACCGTTTTGTAATACTTGATATTACTTTTTATTCGGTTTGTAATATATTTATCCTTTGCTTCCGTTGTGCACTTGAATTGTGTTATTTGACTATGACGATATCAACTACGTCACGATACTCCCCACCGGGCCCACCGGTAATACGTGGAAATATCGGGGTGTGACAGGTTGGTATCAGAGCCAACATTGAGTGAATTAAACACTAGCCTTTTGTGTTTAATCTCAATGACACAGTTTGCACATTCATAAATTTTCGAGTCTAGACAAAGAACTTAGGACAAATCCTGATTTTTTTTATTTTTGCTCTTTATATATTTCCTTTCTTGTTATCTTTCTTTATGTTAACATGGTCAAACATGCCGCCAAGATTCAGGAGAGGAAGAGGATAGGCACCAATCACAGGCCACGACCATGAAGCCGGGCCATCACACAGACGAACCCCATCAGTCACCATGAGCACAAGTCCCCAGGAAGACTGGATGACGTATCTGGAGCCAGTGAGGCGATCTGTCTCGCTCAGTTCGTCACCCTCGTATCACCATTCGTTTGGGCCGCATTAAGAAAACGAGCCCCACAACTCCCATCCTTCATTCATCCCTCTCCAACGTTCAAACTCACACCACTCCTTCAATGACCCGACACCCTACTTCCAGAGCCGGTTCAACCCGGCCAACCAGATACAAGAACTAGTGGGTTTTAACCCATTGGAACCTGAAGACCATTTTTCTGGAGGTCAAGATATGGATTTGGACGAAGACACCGATCCCGCTGAACCACCATCCGGAACACCTACTCACCCCATCGAAATTTCTTATGGGTCATCCTTTCATGGATCACCATATCGTGGTCCAGATAGCTACGAGGCGAGGTTTGCCCAGTATGACTGGGTATTTACTCCTTCTTACCACTCGTCTCTGCATCAGCAACAGCAGGATCCTTCCGAGGATTCACGTTTCGTAGCGGTCACTCCACCGCCACCACCACCAGTTCAGCAGCCGCCTCTGGAGCCACCGAGATGAAAAAGATTAAACGCACAGATGTCCGTGGGAGGGGGAGTCCGTATCAGCACCCCTCAACCTTCGAGTGGCAGCCACTACCCGCCACTTTATGAAGACCCACAGGTGGGAGAGCCTTCAAACCCCGTCTCTGAGGTGAACTCTGCGCCTATCGCGCCGCCACCAATGGGTTATGATAACCCAATTCCTGCATACGCCGGTTCAGCGGCGTACAATCCATTTGAGCAGCCGAACCATACCAACTACGACTATGCTAATGTTGACCCATACCAGGAGGCATGGAACTACAATGCTCTTCATCCTGAAGGGCCCTATGTAGGTCCTTGGACCACTGGATACCCGACCTATGGGTATCAGTCCCCGCCACCTCCTCAACCTCTGCAGCCGCAGCCACCGCAGATCCAGCCGCCTCAACAGCAGGAAATTCTTCAAAGGTTGAGCCAGGTGGAGCAGGAAGTACGTGAAGAGCGTAGAAGCCACCGGGGATTTTTGAAGGGTTTGGCAAGCTTAATCAAAGGGAAAAGCAAGAGGGACCATTGAAGATTCCTTATTTATTTTATTTGTATTGTAATTTCCTTACTTCAATCAAGTCCTTGCATGGACATCTATTTCTGTATTCAGTCCCTACGAGGACTTGTATTTCCTGTATTAGCCCCTGCGTGGGCATGTCTTTTCTATTTAGCCCCTGCGTGGGCAAGTCATTTCTGTTAAAGTCTCGTTTAGGGCAAATATGTACTCTTTAATTTATTAATGGAATGTTTGAATTTAAAAATTTCACTATGTCATCATATGTATAAATATAAAATATGAAATAAATCAAAATATCATTCCTTTTATAAGATCTGCCATTATTAAACAAAATCTTAAAGGCAAAACCTAGCCTAATATGTCATTTTAAGACAGGACCAAGATGGTAATCCTTATTAAGATTCAGATCCTTGTTAACATCTGAAAACATGTTAACACTCTTGACAACAGTGATGCGATAAAATCACACTTATCATCTTTATGTAGGAAATTTTCGACCCCTTATTTAGCCTAATGATCTAAGAATCATGGGTTCAAATCATCAATTAAGATGATCATATATTAAACATCCATTAGTGATGTAGTGCCTACGGGCCATATTCATTGTCATAAAAGACAAAAGACAATGGTGGTCTTCGACTCCCTGTCAAAAAGAGGTAATGAACTATGATTCAAACCTTAATACCTTGATCCTATAAGATCATGATTCAAAATTTAAAACTGTCCTTGTGACTTGGCTTTTGTGCCATTGTTATGTTTTAATTATAACTAAGGATTATTATAATGAAAAAACCTAAATATACATGCTTAACAAATTAACCAATATGGTTTATTAATACCATGGTCAATAAATCATCAAGAATGATAAAACTATTATAGACTTCTGAATAAATTAAAATAATTATTTTATGTAGCAATCAAGCTACATGCCTGGGTCAGACGAAGTCAACAGTCACCCAAGGGAGAATCATAATACTTCCCGAGTCAATGTAGTAGGAGCAGATTTGCAGGCATTAATAGATAATGCTGTTACACGAGCTTTGGATAGGCAGTTCAATGAATCTAGTGGTACCCATGTCAGGACTCAATCTGTACCACACTCGAAACCACCCTCAAGAACTCATACTGCTCACAATAGTGATTCCCATCACTCATCAAACCAGAGGAGTGTTCCCTCTAGGAAAGTTGAGCTAAATCAAGAACCATGTGATAAGGGTTGCTCCTATTAGTATTTCGTTTCCTGCAAACCTAGGGATTTCACTGGGGAAAAAGGAGCTATCGATTGCATGACATGGTTGGACGAGATGGATACCATGGTCGATATCAGTGGTTGTGCTGAAAGGGATATTGTGAAGTTTGTATCTCAGTCGTTCAAAGGTGAGGCACTAGCTTGGTGGAGATCTTTGATCCAAGCTACTGGGAAGATCCCATTGTACAATCTGTCTTGGGGTCAGTTTGTGACGTTGATCAAGGAAAATTACTGCCCTCAGCATGAGGTTGAAAAGATTGAGGGTGATTTCTTATCATTGGTTATGAAGAACCTAGATTGTCAAGCATACCTTACGAGCTTCAACACTATGTCAAGATTGGTTCCTAACCTGGTGACACCGGAACCGAAGCGGATAGCTCGTTTCATTGGGGGTTTAGCCCCAGAGATCAAGGCGAGTGTGAAGGCCTCTCGACCAGCTACTTTTAGGTCTGTAGCTGATATATCATTGTCTCTTACTCTGGACACGGTTAGGCAGAGATCGCTTAGAAACACCGATGCTGAGAAGAGGAAGCATGAGGATGATAACTCACGACGTTCAGATAAGAAACATAAAGGGAACTCTGACCACAAAAAGAGTTTCGTTTTTAAGAAGGATGGTCAAGAGTCGGGCGAAAAGCCCAAATGTAAAATCTGTAAGAAGCACCATTTCAGGAGGTGCAGATACGAATCGAAATCCCAATCACAGCCCAAGGCTTGTAGGATCAGTAAGTCAAGTGAGCACAAGACGTTAGACTGCAAGAAGATAAGGGACGCGACGTGCTACAACTGCAATGAGAAGGGGCATATTAAGACAAACTGCCCAAAATATGAGAAGAAGGCTGAAGATGGGAAAAAGACCAATGCTAGGGTCTTTCAGATGAATGCACATGAAGCGATCCAGAATGACAACGTGATAACAGGTACCTTCCTTATTAATGATGTTTATGCAAGGGTACTATTTGATTCAGGTGCAGATAAGTCATTTGTTGATGATAAGTTTTGTAAGTTATTAAACCTGCCTGTTAGGACCCTAAGCATAAAGTATGAAGTAGAATTAGCCGATGGTACCATAGAAACTACATCAACCGTGTTAGATGGATGTTTCATATCCATTAGGAACCCCTCTTTTCCGTTGTCCTTACTTCCTTTGAAATTAGCTGGATTCGACATAGTAATAGGCATGGATTGGTTATCTCATAACCAAGCTCAGATTGTGTGTGACAAGAAGCAAATGGTGATCAAAACTCCGTATGGTGAGCCACTTACCATACAGGGAGATACTCAGTATGGATTGCCTAAGCAAGTGTCTATGCTTAAGGCGTCAAGGTGCATGAAGAAGGGTTGTGTCATTTACATGGCACAAGTGACTATTGATGAGCCGAAACCCAAGAGTGAAGACATCCCTGTCATTTTCGAATATCCAGAAGTATTCCCTGAAGAACTACCTGGTTTACCACCAGATAGACAAGTAGAATTCAGAATTGACATCATTCCTGGAGCAGCGCCTATTGCAAGAGCACCATACAGGTTAGCACCAACAGAGATGAAAGAGTTAAGGACTCAACTAGATGATTTATTGGCAAAAGGGTTTATTAGACCTAGTTCATCTCCTTGGGGAGCACCAATCCTCTTTGTAAAGAAGAAGGATGTATCAATGCGTCGATTATCGCAAGCTTAACAAGGTTACAATCAAGAATAGATATCCATTGCCCAGGATCGACGATCTGTTCGATCAATTGCAAGGGGCAAGTTACTTTTCCAAGATCGACTTGAGGTCAGGTTATCATCAGCTAAAGGTTAGAGATGAAGATGTGCACAAGACTGCATTTAGGACTCGTTATGGTCACTACGAGTTCTTAGTGATGCGTTTTAGGCTCACTAATGCACCAGCAGCATTCATGGATCTCATGAACCGTGTCTGCAAGCCATACTTGGACAAATTTGTTATCGTCTTCATTGATAACATTCTCATCTATTCAAAGAACCAGGCCGACCATGAGAAGCATCTTCGATGTATTCTGGATCTACTTCAGCAGGAGAAGCTCTATGCCAAATTTTCAAAGTGTGAATTTTGGCTTCGAGAAGTCCAATTTCTTGGACATGTGGTTAGTGAGCATGGTATTCAGGTGGATCCCGCTAAGATCAAAGCTATCATGAACTGGCAAGAACCAAAGACGCCCACAGAGATTCGTAGCTTTTTGGGTTTAGCAGGATACTATAGGAGATTTATTGAAAATTTATCAAGAATTGCTGCACCCTTAACTTCATTGACTCGCAAGAATATCAAGTTTGACTAGGGCCCTAAGCAGCAAGAATCCTTTGACATTCTCAAGCAGAAGTTGAGCAATGCACCAGTGTTGACATTGCCAGAAGGTATTGAGGAATTCGTTGTATACTGCGACGCATCACACACTGGTATGGGGTGTGTGCTCATGTACAAAGGCAAGGTTATTGCCTATGCTTCCCGGCAACTAAAAGTGCACGAGAAGAATTACACCACCCACGATTTGGAGTTGGGTGCCGTTGTGTTTGCACTAAAACTTTGGAGGCATTATTTGTATGGTACCAAGTGTGTGATCTATTCAGATCACAAGAGCCTTCAAAACCTGTTTAATCAGAAGGAATTAAACATGAGGCAGTGACAATGGATGGAAACTTTAAATGACTATGATTGTGAAATCCGATACCATCCAGGCAAGGCGAATGTAGTCGCCGATGCCTTAAGTAGGAAGGAAAGGGTGAAGCCCATAAGGATCAATGCCAAGAGCATTGAATTGAGAAACAGCTTGAATGAAAGGTTGTTAGCCGCTCAGAAGGAAGCTGTGTTAGAAGCTAACTATCCAAATGAAAAACTGGGAGTCACTGCAGAACAGTTATCATGCGGCAAGGATGGAATCCTAAGAATGAATGGACGAATATGGGTTCTAATCTATGGAGGACTTAGGGAAGTGATCCTTCATGAAGCCCATAGTTCCAAGTATTCTGTTCATCCTGGAAGTGACAAGATGTACCAGGATTTAAAGGCAAATTATTGGTGGATAGGCTTGAAGAAGTCTATAGCCACTTATGTGGCCAAGTGTTTGACATGTGCTCAAGTTAAAGTAGAACACCAGAAGCCGTCAGGTTTGCTACAACAGCCTGAACTTCCCACCTGGAAATGGGAAATGGTGACTATGGATTTTATCACCAAGCTACCAAAGACAAAGAGAGGAAATGATACTATTTGGGTGATAGTGGATAGACTGACTAAGTCAGCCCACTTCCTACCTATTAAGGAAACACATAGCTCATATAAGTTAGCTCAGCTGTACGTGGATGAGATTGTATCTCTCCACGGGGTGCCAGTTTCTATCATTTCTGATAGGGATACAAGGTATACATCGCACTTCTAGAAAAGTTTCCAGCAGTCCCTAGGCACTCGATTGAACTTCAGCACACCATACCATCCTCAGACGGATGGTCAAAGTGAGCGAACAATTCAAACACTGGAAGATATGTTAAGGGCTTGTGTTATTGATCTAGGTGGAAGTTGGGATGATCATCTTCCACTGATCGAGTTTTCGAACAATAATAGCTATCACTCCAGTATCCAAGCTGCACCATTTGAGCTTTATATGGAAGAAAGTTCAGAACGCCCGTTTGTTGGGCAGAAGTTGGAGATGTCCAACTAACAGGACCTGATATAGTCCTGGAAATGACAGACAAGATTGTGCAGATAAGAGATCGTCTCAAAGCTGCCAGGGATAGGCAGAAAAGCTACGCCGATAAAAGGCGTAAACCTCTAAAGTTTGAGGTAGGTGACAAAGTGTTGCTAAAAGTATCACCCTGGAAAGGGGTAATGAGATTTGGTAAGAAAGGCAAGGTAAGCCCCAGATACATAGGACCATTCGAGATCATCGAATGCGTTGGAACAGTGGCTTACAAGTTAAATTTTCCGGAAGAGCTCAGTGGTATTCATAACGTATTCCACTTCTGCAATCTGAAGAAATGTCTAGCTGATGAATCACTTGTCATACCCCATACGGATGTGCACATAGATAAGAGCTTGAAGTTTGTTGAAAAACCTTTGTCGATCGAGGATCGACAGGTTAAGAAGCTTCGAAAGAAGCATGTACCGATTGTAAAGGTCAAATGGGATGCCCGAAGAGGTCCCGAGTATACATGGGAGGTAGAGTCCATAATGAAAGAAAAGTACCCTCATTTGTTTCATTAAATCTCGAGGTCGAGATTTCTTTTAAGGGGGTGAGGATGTAACACCTCGTAAAATCATACCCAATAAAATAAAGACACGTGTCATGTAAGGAAAACATGTTATAAACCCGGATCAAGTTAAAAGATGTATGGTAGGATTTAAAAGTGTCGACATGTTAATTAATACCTCTGAGCGACCTATTTATAAATCCCAAACCTTAATATGTTTTATAAACATCTAATATATTCAAATTCGGTTATTTTGATAATGTATAATTCAAATTTACATAAGAAATGAATTCTATAAGTATTTACGACAAATTTTGCATTCAAGACCCTTTCAAAAGAATCCAATACAACATAAGTGCATGTCAAGGCTTTTATAGCTTTTCAGAACTGATCAAGTGGTCCCATTCTGATGATTAAGACCTTGGAATCAAGTTATAAAAGATTGCATGGTCAAAGCTTAAAAGTTTGCAAATTTTTGCCTTCTGACCATCGGTTACGGACCGTATGAGGTTCGTCTTACAGTCCGCAAGGAGTGTAGCTGGGTGATGCAGTTCAAGGTCGGTTACGGACCGCATCCGTTTGAGCTTACGGTCTGTAAGAGGTGCTTACGGACCGCAAGGGACTTTGCTTACGGTCCGTAAGGCTGTCGCTGGCAGCAGAAAATGGACAGATGCCTGTTCAGCCTGTTACACCGTCTTAGTTGCATGGTATTCAAAATACAAGAGTTGGGCCAATGGTTTTACATGCATAGGGACACATGGGATCATCTGGGAACATTGGTAGACTTGTTTGTAATGATCCTATAGAATTCTAAGTCCTGTATAAGAAACTCAATGTTGCAATATTTCCTTGCTCATTTGCAACTCACTTCAAGCTGATCTCTGGAGCTTCTCTGGTCTTCAACAAGTTTCCTTAGGATCCATAATCGTGCTTAGGACCTCTGTAAGTTTCCTTAACCTCCTGATTTCAGTTTTAATTAGTTTAACGACCAAAAGTCAAACTTATCGTAATTAAAGTTTGACTTAGTGATTAATCACTAATGGTCCAGTCATTAGTTAAATTAAAAGCAGCTATAAGTTGGTAATTATGTAGGTAATAAACCCCTAAGAGGGCACCTACTGATTATCACCTTAACTTGGTCAAATGTCGGGTCAAACCTAATAATAAAAAGTCAACAGAAAGCTATTTTCAAATAATCACATAATTAACAATGTAGAAGCAATGGAACCTGTTTTATCACTTGTATAACTTGATAATTAATGTAAGAACATGTCTAAGCATGTTCAACCTGACAATTTCAAGTTTAGGCTCGGTTTGGAACCGAAAGTCGCAAAAGTTGACTTTTGCTTTGACTTTCAGTTCTGACCCGATTTAGATTATTTTAGTAATGCCTTAGAGCTCTATTAGGACCATGTTACATGTTAGTATAACCCTCTGAGATTATACAACTTGGTTCCTAATTAATCCTAGTTCATTGCATGTTTCCGTTATAGGCCTAAAATTGACTATTATACCCTTTTTACCTTAAAACGAGATTTTTGAAAATATGAAATGACAATAACCATTGTTACTGAATTATAAACTTGTCCCTAAAATTTGACATCATTTTGAGGTCTAGATTAGGAGTTATGCTCATTAGCGTAAATTGAAAGCTTTTTATTAATTAAACCGCATAATTAGCGTATAGCCTATCTAAACCCAAATTTTGATACCAAACTTTTTACCTACTAATATAAAATAATATTTTGGGATTTTTAAAGGTTTTTAATTATTTTTAGGATGAGCATAACGTAGGGGTTCTAGCTTTGATTCGGTAATTGTCGGTTATACCCTTTTCTTGAATAAAATGAGTTTTACATAACATTTTGATACCAAACCTTTTGCTACTGATTTTATATGATAAATAAGATATTTTAAGCCTTCTGGAATAATAAAAATATCAGCTTTTCTTATAAAACCCGGAAATCGCTTAAAACCGCCTTTTTACGCGTTTTAAACACATAGTATGTATTAAAACTATTTTAAATATATAAGACTTAATACCTACTGATATTTCTAGTAAATTTTTATAATTTAACACTAAGCAAAATTTTTAAACTCAGATTTCCAGATTTGACCTTATAAGCTTATGTGAAATTACCAAAATGCCCATTCGGTGCATAGTTTGGTTATAAACAATAAATTTCACATATATGTAATACCCTACTGATATAACTTATTAAATTAAGTATTTTTTCTGATTATATCACACCTGAATCTCAGATTAATATATAAACTCTTTTATAACTTTTAAAATGACCAAAATACCCATACGGGGCTAAATTTGAGTTTAAATTCGTTTTGGGCATAATGTAAGATATCTTACTGATGTCACAACATATTTAAGGCATATTAACTTAGGAAACCTGTATATGACTCTTATGGTTGCCCGTTACGCATTTTTCGCATTCAGTTTGGTTTATGTAACTAGTTTGCATAAATTGACCAAAACGGGTCAAACCTTATCATTTTTGTCTCAAAATACAGAATGTGTTTAGTTTACCCATATTATACAAGTCTTCAAACTTGTCGAGTCTAAATCACATTCTGTTCCGGTCTTCGCTTAATTGTGCGTTCGACCCGTATAACTTCCTTTAACACTAACCGGTCTAAGTTTAGGGTTAATTAAGACCCGTTAGGAATCTAATAGGTTATTAAAAACCTTCGTTCCAGATTAGGAGACCAGTAAAAGCTACTTGCACTCGCTGATTTTGATATATACTTGCTCAGGTAAATACTTTTAACTTATTTTCCCTTATACGGGCTTGGGGTACGGTATATAAAATACCGCTTGATCGGGTATTGAATATTTAATCGTATGAAGGTTAAATCCTTGAGATAATCCGTTTAAACTGTTTTGTTTGCTTAAAGCCTTTGGGGGTTTAATGACCATGTCCCAGATATCCTTGGTATCATTCATTGAAATGGCCACGACCTTAGCACGGGGTGTAGGCATACACCTGCCAGTGCATATATATATAAAAACGTATAACCGTCAGTTAAGAATAACTAGCCGCGGGATTATATCATGTGGTGTGTCTATTAATCTTTAACCCGGTATTACAGCTCGGGCTACTGAACGTATAACGAACATATAATTCTTTTACAAGTTTATATATAAATAATTATCCCAAGTTACAAAATATTTTGTGCCTTGTGCACTCAAATCAATTTTCTTAAACATTTTCAAAATGAGTCAGTTAATTGTATTTACCAGTGTAAACTGACGTATTTTCCAAAAAGGCTAAGTGCAGGTACTAATCGGAATAGGCTGGCCTCTCCTAGCATCAATAAAAGAGTCTTGCAAGCTTAGATGCCTTAAATCTGTTGAACAAAGTTTCTTTTTATTTTGATCCTCCTGTGGATCTTTTACAACCGTTTTGTAATACTTGATATTACTTTTTATTCGGTTTGTAATATATTTATCCTTTGCTTCCGCTATGCATTTGAATTGTGTTATTTGACTATGACGATATCAACTACGTCACGATACTCCCCACCGTGCCCACCGGTAATACGTGGAAATAACGGGGTGTGACAGCATTACATCTCCGTTGAAAAACAGAATCGTAGACCTTTTCCCTCAATTTCCAGAACAACCACTAGCAATACCAGTTTGTTACAAGAAATGTTGTAGAAGGCGCTAGGCGCTAGTCGGGCGGTGAGGTACCGCCTAGGGATTAATCGGGATTAATAGGGATTAATCGGGATTAATCGGATTGGACTTTTATATATAATTTTACATTTTTTTTATAAATATGTAGTTAATTTTATACTTTTTATATATAATTTTACAAGTTTAGGAACCATATGTAAACTAGTGCAAGATAGAGGGGCTAAATATCAAAATACCCAAACTTAATATACCCCAAGTCCGATTAATTCCGACTAAGACCGACTAATTCCGATTAATTCCGACTAATCGGTTTAATGGGCTGCAAAAGACTAGACCGATTAGTCCGATTAATTCCGACTAAGACCGATTTTCACCGATTAATTCCGACTTTGACCGACTTTGACTAAAACCGATTAATTGGACCGACTAGGTTAAAATTAGTCAGTAAACTACCGCCTAGCGCCTAGGCGGCGATTAATCGGCCGCCTAGGCCGATTTCTGCAACAGTGGTTACAAGTGCGGTTGTCATGAGCCTCAGGAACTTTTAATAAGCTGTCACAGTTGTCAAATTCGTTATGTGCATTCATATTGTCGAGACAACGACAAATAATGAACGAATTTTTGGACTTCTTGTTGCAAATGTACCTGATGAAACCAGAGCTGTTATCTCGGTTGTTCAGTACTTTTGTGATAATTACAATGTTCATCTTCGTTATCATTTGCTTCCTACAATTCAAGCAAGCATGGATGCTAAACGTACTATTATTACATCCGAGACGATTCAAGTGAGTCCTATGAAGCAAGTGTATGTCTATTCAATTGAGAGGAATCATTGCATTACATCCCCGTTGAAATACAGAATCACAATCCTTTTCTTCCAATTTAGTGAAAATGGGGTTGAAAGATGATAACCCAACAGTGGAAGATCTCATTCTACAACTTCGATAAATTCAGGGGTATTTTTGAGAAATTCATAGTTTAATACGCATCGTATAGGCCTGTACGATTCGTATTAATCTGATATACGCATCGTATAGGCCTGTACGATGCGTATTGTATTCATGAAATTACTGAAATACCCTAAATTTTTTTTGATAAACTCAGGGGTATTTTTGAGAAAATTCATAGTTTAATACACATCATATAGGCCTATATGATGTGTATTAGGCCGATGTACGATACAACATAGGCCTATATGATCGTAAATCGCATAATCTGAAAATTTGTTTTTATCGTGTTTTCCCTGGTTCGACGTGTATACGTGTCGTTTTTTGAAAAACTTTCGCATATTTTGTCATTTTATGACGTATACCTTCAACATGCGTCGTTTCGGTGACGTTCGGTTGCGTGCGATTTTCATATTCTATGATTACGTATAGTTTTGTTTGAAATCCACTTGTAGTGTATAGTGCCGTGTTATATGTACGCGTGTGGAAATATCATTAGTTGCGAATTTTGACATATTTTATCATATTGTTGCGTATTTTAGAGTATTTTGACATATTTGAGCGTATTCTGACGTATTTTAGCTTATGCTGGTTCTGTAAAATCTTCCCTGATGACGATGACGACTCTCCTATGCCTAGGTCTTTTCAAATTGAGGGGAAAATTCTAGAAGGCTGGACCTCAGGAGTGGTAAAAGGAAAGGTTGAAAACCTTGGTGGTCGATCTGAAAAGCATAAAAACTCCCTGGCGCAAACCCCTGATGTCTTTTGATATATATTATAATTACATATTCTTGTTATTTCCCCTTTTCCCTTTGTATGATGTACGCACAATTGTTTAGAAATGTCTTTTTTTTTCAAGTTTAGCTTGAGTGAAGCTGTAGAAACAATGATTTATTTTTTTACTGTTGTCGCTTTTAAAAAATGTTCGGTAAATCAGTGTCAGCCTAGTATGAGATATGTAAATAATATATAAAATCGAGTATTTGATACTACATAACACATATAGATTTTTTATTTCACATGATAATAGTAGGTACGCGGTTTGCCCCACCGCCCCTGCTTGAGGAGGAAGGTAACTAAAGGTTTAACCTTATGAGTATGACAATAGCCAATAAGCTCCGATAGAAAACAACCAGCGAAAGTATAATCGGATTATCATCTCTATCTAAGCTTATAATTAACCCATGTAATTACATTAGAGTTAATTAGAAAAAAGGACTCTTTTGTAATAAAACATTATTTAAGTTAATTCGTTCAAATTGTGTCCCTCAAATAGGGTGATTCTATTTACATCCAAACTTTTTGTTATTTACACAAAGTGATGTGATTTTAATAAATTTAAATTTGTGTTTTTCTTTTATAACTTACGATATATATTTTTTTATTAAAAACGATTACGGTTTTGTGATGTGCTTATTTTTATCTACGTTTTGATATAAATAAACATAATAGAAAATTTTATAACGAATTATAAAACGTTATATTTGATACGGCTTGGTTTTTATAAAATTTATATCAAAATGTAGATAAAAATAAGTACATCACAAAACCATATTCATTTTTTATAAAACATTATATTTCGAAAGTTATAAAAGAAAAACACAAATTTGAATTTGTAAATGTCACATCACTTGGTGTTAATATCAAAAAGTTGGGTGTAAATGGTACGACCCCTCAAATAGTAACATTTTCTCTCTTATCTACTCACAACCACGTTTTATAACATACTCACACAGAATTTG
The DNA here is from genome assembly GCA_030545235.1 of Helianthus tuberosus. Taxonomy (NCBI): domain Eukaryota; kingdom Viridiplantae; phylum Streptophyta; class Magnoliopsida; order Asterales; family Asteraceae; genus Helianthus; species Helianthus tuberosus. The sequence continues at coordinate 160,635,163 of CM060444.1, forward strand.
GTAAAAAAGATTGTTAATGCTCTTACATAACTAAAACTAAAGAACCTGAACCCGTTACTAAAAAACATTGTTTATATTATTCTATGAGTGAATTTCAAAGATTGCCATTTATCTTTATACCCATTTTCAGGCGTTGTCCTTTATGTTCAAAATTAACGAGTTTTGTACTTTATGTATTCAAATCATACACGTTTTGTCCTTTAGGCCTGACCCAGTTAGTTTTTTTTAGTTAAATTTGGTCATGTGCTTCGCACATGAGGGCATTGTTGTCAATTATTTGCAGGGACTAATTGTGTAGATAATATAGTCCATCAATTTAAGCTTTTTCATTCTTAAACTCTGAACTATATATTGTTAATGACTAAATTGTAAAACATTTTTATCAGAAGTCAAATCCCCAAATCTAAATCAAAACTCTAAACTATAGTTGCAGATCTTCTGATCCTATTTTAGGAGTTGTGTGATAAACTCTTCTATGTTGTTCTTGAAGTCTGATGGAGGAGAGTGGAGGACTTCATCAAGCAATCCGATGCTGCTCATGTCACACCCTGACTTTTGCGGAAGCGTGATTATGGTGTGACTTACATAATATCATTGCATTCAATCATAACAACAACTATATGATAAAACCAAAGATGATCATCCGTTAAGTCAGTTTAGAAACATAACAACCTTGTCTTAATTCATATACTTCAAATTAGAATTACAACCCATGCAAATAGTTTTAAGGGTTCCGTAAGGACTCGACAAAAGACTTTAAATAAAACCAGGCCTTGGAAGATGTGTCTCGTCCAGGATAAGATACACTAACCAATTCCTAAAACACTGGATGACATCCTTTATTCTTAACATAACTTGAAACATCCAACGCCCGCCAGATCCATACTTAATTTCCTGAAATACATGTATTTTGAAAACATCAACAAAAATTGAGCGAGTTCATGTGTGTGTTTGTGAATAAACCTTTGAAACATTTGTAAGTATATTTGTATGTACTTGAAAAACCCGGTATGAAAGCAACAAGGAAAACAGATCATTAATGTGTAGCTAATACATTAATATTTGTGACGTGATGCAGGAAAACTCAAACCTAGCAGATTTGTCTCTAGGAATAAGACATAGTCACCTCATGGGCCACCTTGGTCCACATGGGTGTGGGCTCGCTACACCCAAATAGATCTATCAATCATGTCCCTCGGTCCTACATAGGGCTGTTCAAATCGCTCGTCGCTCGCTCGACGCTCGTTCGGAAACTGCTCGGAAAATGCTCGTTCGATTTGACGCTCGGTTGTAAACGAGCCGCTCTGCTCGGTTCGGTTTGTTAACGAGCCAAGCATGAGCAAAGGTCCGCTCGGCTCGGTTCGGCTCGAATTATTATTTTAATTAGTATACATATACATATTCCTATACACATACATATATAAACATGTATATACACACACATATATATACACAAATATAAATTATACATTATACACACACACCTATATATATACACACTTACACATACATATATACTTAAATATAAATTAAATTTATAGTTTTATATGTACCACTCTATTAGATTTTGGTCAACGATATACAAATTTACAACTATATCTATAGTTACTAGCCCAACCACGCCAATAAAAAATTAATATTAAAACTAAAAGTTAAACCCTAAACCGATAAAAGATAGTTTGTTCATCGCCTCAATGTTTCATTTCGTTACCCTAAGTCGATCTTCTCCTGCTCTCAACGTAATTGTTTGTACAATATGATCATCACCTCGTTGGCCACAACATTGTTATTAAAGTGTTGGAATAATCGCTAGGCGCTAGTCGGGCGGTGGGGTACCGACTAGCGATTAATCGGGATTAACAGGGATTAATCGGCCATTAATCGGTGAACCTCTTATTAGTGATTAATCGGCGACTAATCGGAGACTAGTCGGGATTTTTACAACCTATATTAATAAGAAAAATATTGTGCCATTAAATGTGCATATTTTTTAAGACATAAAAACTTGAGACCCAACATCGTCACTATCTCTCTCAGCATATTTAAATCGGGCGACACGGTTCTCCAAATCGCTCGAATTTCGCTCGGCGCTCGCTCGGAATTTTTATTGCTCGAAAAATGCTCGATTGATTTGAGGCTCGGTTTTAAATGAGCCGCTCTGCTCGGTTCGGTTTGTAAATGAGCCAAGCATGAGCAAAGGTCCGCTCGGTTCGGCTCGGCTCGTGAACAGCCCTAGTCCTACAACGAGGATTAATGGCCTTAAGCGTCATACCCACCACTCACATGATCTAGCAGTACCCTTCCTTAGCTAACCATACCATGTATAAATGTTTGTAAACAGTTGTAACATGTACTTCACCCCGAAGTTATAAAACTGAAAACAGTTAAAAGAAAAGGGGGATCATGAACTCACCGTCTTGCGTCTTCAATCACCGTAACTCAAGTTCTTCGGATAAACACGACTACCTACAACGTACTAATGTCTATTAGATGAACGGGTCGTGCCTTGACTTAGTATTAATGTCTTTGAGTTACGTTTCTTTGTGTCTTCGATATTATTCCAAGTTATATGATTACTTGTTAAAATAATTAATATTTTAACTTAAATTATATTATTAAATTTTGGAACAATAGTTAAAACAATACATATTAGCTTAATACTTCCCAAGTATTTATACTTGTCTTTTCCTTCCCAAGGATGGGTGTATTTGTATTTGTATTCTTATATTTGTATATTTTTGCCATGTATTAGGATCGTGTTCCGGTGTATATTTATACGTACAAGAATACGTATCTTCTTGTAATTGTTAAGTATTCTTATACTTAATTTCATATTAATCATTCCAGAATATTATCTTTAATAAAGCCCACTAATATATATTTCCAAAATATATATTGTAATGAATATTGTTTAGAAAAATTATTTATAACTTTTCTTTTGGCAAAAATATTTGTATTCTCTTATAAGTTCCGAAAATAATATATTTTCAAGTCCAACTTGGAAAATATATTTAAACTCATTTTCTTCCAAAAATGATATGTTTCATATTTATTTGAGAAAATATATATTTCTCCCAAAAATATTGTATTTCATGTTTGTGTAAGAAAAATAATATATCTTCTAAAAATTTCAAGAAAAATATATATTTCATACTTGCCAAAAATAATATATTTTTCCTTGTCAAAAATATGATATATTCTTGTAGTAATTGTAAAAATCATATTTTTACTTCCTTGGTGTCCAAAATATTATTTACCAAAATATTCTTTGTGAACAAATTTTCCAGAATATATTTGTAAGTCTTATTCCATAGTTCGGTTCTCGCAAATATTTTTGTGTAAATGTGTATATTTATTCCTTGGAATTTTGGTAATATTTTGGACGGTAATTCTTGGTATTTATGTGAGTTATATTATTTTAAGTCCTAAAATAATATAACTAATACACAAACTATACAAATAATCACACACATGTGACTTCTAAATTCATATTTCCCTAAATACATATTTAGTCATTTTTATTTATGAAAACCAACCTCCAATATTTATATTTTTGTGACAAAATTTATGGCAAAGTTTATGTAGAAAACTCATGGTTTAAAATACACTTGTAAATATTTGTTTAAAAATATTTTTCTAAGTGTTTATATTTTTAGAAAATTTTGCCATAGTTTCCCCTAACAATGGAGGTTTCCATGCTTTCAAGCATATCATTTTCTTTTGTAAAAATAATCACAATCAATTCACAATCATTAACAAACAACCTTTACTTACCAATTTTGCCAAAAATAAGTAATAACTACTACTTCATGAACTTGAATATTTGTAAAAGTTTGTAGTAACTTACTAGTGCTCTTAGTAAGTCTTGTTACCCATTAAAATGTGATTAGTTCTTTAAAAACTTCATTTTTAAAGAAGTTAGATGTTTACAACTTCTTGTCACATTTTCTAAAAATGTTTCTTTATGAAATTTTCTTGTTTCACAAGTGTTTTTACACTTGTTTAACCACTAAAAATAAGGTTTGTTTATGTAAGAACCAAGATTAAATGAAACTCACATTTTTAACTTGGTTCCTTTGAAAAACCATTCATAAATCTTTAGATCTATATGATTAATAACTTACTTTGATCTTTATTTTTCAAGAAACAACTTTATTCTTTCAAGTTCATGCTTCATGTGTGGATGATCTATCATCCTTCAACATTTTTACTTTCTCATCTTGCAAGATTATGCTTTTAATCATGATCTAGCAAGATCTTATGATGATCAACATCATTTCTTCAAACAATCAAAGATCAACAAGCATAAAAACTCATATTCATCAGGATTACTTCATTAAACATGCTTATGTTCAAGTTTCATTCTTATGTTCTTTAGGGTTCTTCAAGATTTTGATTATGATTCTTCTTTAACCACTAAAAATGGAAGTAAAGTGGAGTGTACAAGGTTCTTACCACTAGCTCAAGGCTAGGGATGATTCAAGTGTAGAAAACAAGTGGATAAAAGCAAATAAGAGAGGTTCTTGAACTTCCAAAAGTTCCTAGCTTCCTTATACACCTCCTTACACCTTAGAGTATGCTTGGAATTGAATGAAATTGATTGAATGATGGTGATGATGGGGGTTGTGGTTTCGGCCGTGGGTAAGCAAGGGAGAATGAAGAGCTTGTGTGTGTTTTAGTAGGTGTAGAAATGAGATTATGAACTTACATGTATACTTATAACCCATTTCATCAATCTAACTCTTGGATATTATGTCATTTAAAGCATGAACAAGATCTATTAAAGAAATAAAACAAATCATTTTGTGGGGGCCATGATGGGGCCGTAAGTAGGTGGGGGGGGGGGTCTAGGTGTAGGCTTGAACTAATCGTTAGTTTGCTAGGTTGAAATCCAAGTATTAGTTAGGATTTAGTTACTAGATATTTTAGGAGGTGTTATGATGTTCAGGGACCATAACTAGCTTGGAAATGTTAAAACAGTGCTTCTAGTATAAATTTGGTGTTTCGGGTAGTGTCCGATTGTTCGGTTGGTTACTGGTTCGTTAAGGTGCTAAACTTTGCAGTTTAGTGTGCTTGATGTTCCCTTTTTGTGGTAGTTTTGATTCCCGACACTTAGGAAAGCATTCAGGACCATTTTACCATATTTCTGCATAATATTAGATTGTTTAAATGCTGATTTTTGCTGAATTTTGCTGCATTCAGCACTTTGGGTGAGTTTTAGGCACTTTCCGGCACTTAAACTATCACTTGAAAGGCAGTTTTATAATCCTTACTTTCCTACACACTATACTAGTGTAATACTTGGTTTTCGGCTCATTCTGTGTCTCAATGCACTGTCTATCTATGTGATGAGTTTTGTCAGCATTTTACTGATTTATCAGATAACGTTGCTAACTGTACTTAATGCATCAATTAAGACAATAAAGGTTTCATGAAATATCGGTAATACATTATACAATGTATGATGCACATGTATATATATGGCAGAAATCCGAAAGCAGTAAATTGCAAATTCAGCACAGTCATTAAGCATTAATCATGGTTAATTAATTGTATGGATACCTGAATTTTTGACAGTTGTCACATTCTCCCCCTGTTAAGAAAATTTCGTCCTCGAAATTTATACTACCTTAACTCCTTAGGGTTACATCATGCATGTATAGATATGAATAACACCACAGTAACTAACCACAACACCGAATCAAGACCTATTGAATCAGGTGAATCCAAGGACATCTTACTATATTAAGAATCAAATGGTTAAAAGGTATGTCTCTCAGAATTCGACGTCAAGGGATACGAGATGTATAGATGTAACATCTAGTGTCACTTATTTCACAGGGGTCCAATAAAAGAGGAGTTCTGACCTATAGAATCTCGTTGGATCGCTTATAAAATGGAAATGAGTTCTAGAAACAATAACATCCGCTAGATGAACTCAAAATCAGCAAGCTCAAATGTAACTGCAATATGAAAATGATCTATCAACTTTCGAGCAATTGAATGAATGAAATTAGGATGTTGACCTTATAGAATTGCGAGAATACACCGAAAATACAAACGAATCTGGTGTATCATTGTCTTAATTCGTAGTTGCATTAAGAATGTTTGAATGGCAAGTCAAACGAAAGTATGTGTAGTTTCGAGTGAAATGGTTGACCTTGATTAGCACAAGCTACAAGTTGTACCGACACTACAAAGTGTCGTAATGACATAATTTAATAATAGCGGTGACCGAACAAGTTCACCGTGGTTGAAATCAAATGAAAGTGTAATGAATCAAATCTGAAATTTGATTCAATCGTCATTGTAGGATTTTTCAGTTGAATATAAAATACCAAAGAACTACCGATTCCCAGTCGAGGATGAAGAAGCAATAAATACCGCAAGGCATTCGATTGATAATGAACCGGTAGGAGGTACACTGGATGATATAAAATGAACTTATGTACCATCGTCTTGACACATAACTGTGTTAAGACTGCTTTGATCACGATATGACAAAACGGATTTAGAGCAAGTCAATAAATAAACAATTAAATCCGTGTATGAGATGCGTAACGAAATTAGCGCAAGCTTCAATTTTGTGAAAACATCACCACAAGGTGTCGAAACCAACAAACGACTTAGTGGAGCCGTAGACTAAACAAGTCTACTGCGACTCGGAACAAAAGAAACATTTGCAAAAATGAATTTGAATATGATGCTCTCAATACATCATATGGTGTCCTGAATTGAAGATGTGAAATGGACAAGTTGAAGCAATTGAACTTGGTTTTAGCGAAATTTGGCCACAAATACATGTATCGACAAGGGAAATTTCGGCATGGTTACAAGGATAAACCATGTAACTGAAAAGAAATGAAATTTCAAGAAAGTGTGTTGACTTGACAGCATGGAGTCAACAATTACAATAATGTAGGTCATTCGAATCATAAATCAATAATTAAATTTAACAAAATAATATTTGAACATTGATGAAGCGCTTATTCGAAATGAAACCACATTCATAACAAATGATGCAGGTGTAACATATGAATTTCCAAGAAATGAAACAATGAGTATTCGCTAAAATGAGGCAATGATGGCGTATCAAGACACTGGAGCGTTTTCTTTAATGAAGAAAATTGTCGGGATGCAACTACCATTAAGAGGAGTAGAGACGCAAGAATCTACTCGCTAGAAGCAAAAGTGGAAATTTCAATGAAAGAAATTTGAGTACTTTACCCATTTGGTTAACTAAAATAGCTTGCACGACGAAATGATAGGGTTTGCCCGAGTTAATAGACGTGGTTTCCTCAGCGATAACCTTTAACGAGTTCCGACCTACGCTGCTGGTAGTTGATGCACATACGAAAGCTATCGTCCTTCTTCTTGACGAGCAAAACTGGAGTTTCCTAAGATGAGAAGCTTGGTCTGTTAACTTCCTTCTCTAGCAACTCCTGAAGCTGCGCTGACAATCCTTCCATCTCTGAAAGTGTAAGTCGATAAGGTGTCTTAGCCACAGGCGTGACGCCTGGAACCAAGGCAATGTGAAATTCGACTTGTTATTGAGGGGATATTTCTGGCAAGTCTTCGAGGAAGACTTCAGGATATTCCCTTCCACAGGGATATCTTCGAGCTTCAGTTCTTCGGCTTCCTAGTCCACGACATGAGTTAAGGAGGCAATACACCTTTTACGCAAAACTTCCGTGCCTTCAAACAACTGATAATCTGTAGCGGCGTATCCTGCTTTTCTCTATGAATCACAATCGTCTCTTCATTCGCCATCGGGATGCGGATAGTCCTCTCGTGGCAAACCATCTTTGCATGGTTACCCCACAACCAATCCATTCCCACTATGACGTCGAAACTTCCTATTCCAGTTCGCAGAAGGTTTGACGAAAACTCACATTCTCCAATCTCTATATCGCAGCCTCCAATCACTTCGTTGGCTTTCTACTAACTTCCCAATAGCTTGTTTTATCTAGTACGGAGTATCTAACTTACTGGCAACTAAAGCAGGCATATTCTTAAACTCTAGGTATACGAAGCTATAATCGGTACTAGTATCAAATAGCACAGATGCAAAGCGTCGATTAGCAGGGAACGTACCAGTGACTTCGTTCGGACCCTGGCATTCTTCTCGAGCTCCAATGTTATATGATCTTCCATGGTCTTGGTTATCATCATCATTTACTCCTTGTCTGCGATCCTTCGCCCAACAAGCATCCTTGTTGTGTCCTTCCTTTCCGCACTTACCGCACCTGGGCCTCAGACATCGACCTTCATGGTGATACTTGCACTTATCACATTTTGGCTTAGTTCCCAAGTAAACCTTCCTGCTGGCCTGATTGTCTCCAGAGTAATCCTTCCTGAGATGTCCTATGCTACCATGATTTAAGCAATCTTGACCTAGCTCTTGGTCAGTGCCATTTCCGCCTTGATGGTTGTTTTTGTTTCCCTTGCGATTTCCGCTACCATCTTGGCCTTCTTTTCCATATCCAGCACCGTACCAACACGTCTCCTTAAGATGACCAATTCTCCCACAAGTTTCACATTTCCTATACCTACATCGCCCAATATTATGTCGTAGACAGTTGTTGCACTTAGGGAGAGTACCCAAGTATCCTTTTCCCTTTTTGTCTTTGTTGTTGTTGTTCGCCCGATCACCTTCTTGGAAATCAATGAGCTTCCTTTTGTTCTTTCCAGATGACTCCACCTGAGTTTCCTCCTTCTTGTCAGGGGTTGAAAGCTTTTCCAGCCTAGCCGCTTCTTTAGTGAGCGCCACACTTAAGTCAACCGCATCGATAGTTGTTGGAGGTTTCGATGCTTTTATCAAGCTTAGAACCTGAGGCGCCATCCCCCAGATGAGTTGTTCAATTCTTTCAATCTCTGGTTCCACCAAGTATGGGACAACACGCGCCAAATCACGAAGTCTCTACACGTACTCCACTACCTTTGGACCTTCTATCTTTACTCTCTAGAATTCAAATTCCAGCTTCTGGATCTCCATTTGAGAACAATACTCCCTACGCATCATTTCTTTTCAGCTCATCCCATGTTAGAACATTTGTAGCAGCCTCGCCCATTATCTGAACCCAAAGGTTCCACCGTAACAGAACCTCGTCTTGAAACAATCCAGAAATGTATGGGACTTGTTGCTCTGGTGTACAACCGCTCATTCGCAAAACAGAATCCACATTCTCGACCCATTTCACAAAAGTTACGGCACCTCCAGTCCCGTCAAAGTTCTGAGGCTTGTAGTCCAAAAGCTGCTTGTAGGTACAACCTGTACCCAAGCAATCATCATCACAAAAAGCATTAGCAAAGCACACTTGGAATTGTCCAAACGTATTGTAATGTGTCTTAGGTTACTTAAACATTACTGTTAGGCGGGTTATTCCCTGAGGTACTTTCGCTGTGTCTGTAGCGAAGAACCTCGTGCCGAGCTATGGCTTGTGAGACATGCGCTTGGCATTCTGCCTTGGTCAGTCAAATGATCTCTTGATGAGACATCTTCTAAGAAGAAGTTTGGATTGGTCAGGTCTCATTTGTTCAGGGAGTGTATATAGTTGTTTAGAGGTCATATGTATATACATAATAAATTATCATATCAACCAATCAAGTAACAGCATAATCATAGCAATAACAAGTAAATGGGAATATGTTTAATGAGAGCATTACCGACAAACACGTAACATCACAATCATAGCACAAACCCGTATATCAACAACGCGTTTAATGAAAACATTACGATTGGGCTTTCATTAATCATTGACCACAAGGTATTGTTACATGTTCTGCAAAGTATATTATATCAAAATAGAACACAGGGTCATACTATCCTTGTCCAACTAGTCGACAATACTACAAAGGTCTCACAATCAAAAGTGATCTCCAAAAGGCTTCACAAGCTCGGCTCAAAAGTGGTGATCTCATCACAGGTAATGCGTCTGCATAAAACCAAAAACCTACCGTACTGATGGCGGAGGAGGAGGAGGGAGGAAAATCAAACTGAGAACATGCGCTTGCTCCTCCTCGAGCTTGTGCACATGACGAAGCAAATAATGGACCTGCTGCTCGACGGTGAGGGATCGAGCATCAAACTCTGGGAAGGGAGTAAGAGGTGCAGATGGACGTGCAAAAGGAGGCGGTGATGTATGAGGGGGAACAGAAGCATGCTGACTAGGACACGGTAAGGGACGCGATATCGACTCAAGCTCCAAGACTCTGCGACTTATAACTTCAAATCGAAGTTGAAGCGAGTAAAGTAACTCATCCTATGTATAACCACCAAAATGCGAGGGAGGGTAGGGGTCTGAGGTCGGCATGGAATACGGCGGGGACCCTCGGAATGGCCCATCAAGTGGTGAAGAAGTAAAATGAGCAAAAGGTGTAGACTGGGGTATGTGTGGGAAAGCTGCTAAAACGTGAGGGTCATGACTAGGCTGCTGGCCCGAAGTGTCTTCCCCTGGACGGGGTGCGGGTATGTCCTGCAAGAGATCGATAGGTAAATCAACACCATGGACATCAGACTCCACAGAATGAAAAGGAGCAACATCAACGGGTGCGAGTGCAGGTGGGGGAATAAAAGGCTCAACAACAGGAGGATCAATGGGTGCAGGAACTGGATCAGGTATGAGGGGTGCAATGTCAGGTATGTCACAAGGAATAGGGTCATGATCAAATAAAGGCTCAGGATCAGCTGGTGCGTTGTCAGGCTGATCAACGGGAACAAAATTTGGCTTAAGATCAAGCTCAAAGTCGTGTGGAGGAATCTGTGCAGCTGACATGGCCGTCTCCTTATCAGAGTCAGTGGCATAACGTCGCAAACCATCTGCCTGCAAGGCGGAAGAAATCACAGACCTAAAGGAATTTGGGACGGAGTGTAAACTAGTGTCGGGGGAAATCTCAACAATAGGGATCTCAAAGAGTGCAACAGCAACAACGTCCTCATCGAGCTCTCCATCACCATGGGCATCATCAAAAGGAACATCAACAAACAAATCAACGTCAATATCAATCGGATCTTGAAGAGGCAAATCCTCGAGAGGAAAGGTCATTAAAGGAATGGGAGCGAGGATCGGTGCCACAACATGCTCACCATCGGGATGATCGATGATATGATGATCATGGACTGGAATGGGAGAAGCAAAAAGATCCTCGTTTGGAATGACATCAGTAAGTGGTAAGTCATACGAGGTATTCCAAGATGCGGAATGGGCTCTTTTGATTGGTGCAAAGCCTAGAGGACCAGGAATGGAAAGAGCTGATTTGTTGGATATTAACGGCCAAATCTTTGCAGAGCAGGTGCTTTTAGTCGAAAATATTAATAACTTCTGTCAGAAATTTTATAATTATTCAATGGAGATGTGACATGTTGACTCAGGGTAAAGCTCTATATGCTGTTGCATCACCTAATGTCAAAGTCATGGTGGTGGGAAACCCCTGCAATACCAAGTATGGAAAACTACATTTTGACTTTTGTCCAAGTCAAACCGTAACATTTTGTATGTTTTTTGCAGTGCTTTGATATGCATGAAAAACGCTCCGAAAATACCTCCAAAGAATTTTCATGCGTTAACTAGACTAGACGAGAATAGAGCAAAATGTCAGGTATTAATTCCTTTTATAAGTAACTTTAACTAATTTTGAAACATATATGAACTTGATATTATTCATTTCACAGATGGCTTGAAAAGCTGGAGTTTTCTACGATAAAGTCTCTAACGTCACCATTTGGGGAAACCACTCGACAACTCAGGTTACTCAATGTTTTTCTAACTTCTAACTTTTGTTTCATTTGCTGAATTTGATTTGTTTGTCTTAGGTTCCGGATTTTTTAAATGCTAAAATACATGGAATTCCCGTTACGGAGGTTATTAGGGATAGAAAATGGTTAGAAGAGGAATTTACCCAAGTGGTACAGACAGTAAGTCTCGTTTAACTACACTATTTTGCTTCTTTCAGCGTTTAACTCTTTTTTTTCTTCTTTTAATACTAAACGCGGGTAAATGTTTTGTAGAGAGGCGGAGTCTTAATAAAAAAATGGGGAAGATCTTCGGCAGCATCAACTGCTGTTTCCATTGTGGATGCGATAAGGTCTCTTCTAACACCCACACCTGAGGGTGATTGGTTTTCAACCGGAGTAAGTTTCCTGTTAGATGTTTTCTTTTTATATCTTTAACGCGTCAATTGGATAGAATAGGTTATTTTAGCTAAATACGGAACGTGTTAAATAGGCCAAGCGAGTCAAACCAGTAGAAAGTTGCCCAACGTGCAGTGTAGTTTCATACGTAGAGCCATATAAACAACAAATTCATCAAACTATTAGATCATTATTGTAGTCGACTAACTCTTTACATTGGAAAACCGCAGGTTTATACAAATGGAAATCCTTATGGAATAGCAGAGGGTATTGTTTTCAGCATGCCTTGCAGATCCAAGGTAAGTACTAATCACACTTTTTTTCTTTTTTTTTTTACTTTTAAGTTTCAACTCTTCTTCTAATTTGTATTTCTCAACTCCGTTAATTTTTTCGGTTAGGGGGATGGCGATTACGAGCTTGTTAAAGACGTGATATTCGATGACTACCTATGGAAAAGAATTAAAAAGGTACTCGAAATCTTCACTCTTCAAATCTTTAATATTTTTATCCTACAAGGTACAATGCTAAAGTCACTTTCATATTTTTTTAGTCTGAGGACGAGCTGCTTGCTGAGAAGAAATGTGTAGCACACTTAACGGGAGAGGTCAGTACCTGATACCAGTGAAAACGGGTTGTGTTGACTCGCAAACATTTTTTTTTTATATAATCATGTTTACTTTCAGGGAATTGCGGTATGTGACCTGCCGGGGGATACGATGCTTCCAGGTGAAATGTAGATCAAAGGTATATAAAATCATTGATTAAAACTTTATCTGGCATATCAGGCCAATACTGAGATCTTCAGGAAACAGAACTAGAATTATGTGTGTGCACATCATGTTCTTGTTATTGAACATGTATAGTTGCCAATAATGGGCAGTTTATGCCATTGGTATTTGTAACTCGGTCAACCAGTTTCGATTGTGTCATCTCGGTCAAACTTCAGAAACACGTGTATATTATATTGTTGCTATACCGTTTTCAGAGTTCAAAACGGTCGTTGTTATGCGAATAATATTATATCAGTTAGCTAGAGATGACAAATGAACACTTATGCGTACGCGTATGCTCACCTTTAGTCTAAAGGCTTTAAACTTATAATAACTACAGTAGACTTCCGTTTTGCTCCTTGTGATTAGGTCGTTTTAATGGTTTTGCCTCAATCCTTTAAAAATAGCCATTTTACTCCAAAGGTGTACCATGTTTTTTCCATTTTGCTCCCCGACTCTCAACTTAGTTAAATCATTCAACTAAGGGTAAGGGTATTTCAGTAATTTTATATATAAGTAATTAATTATTTATATATAATAACCATCTCTCTACTTGGTCAAACCATTCTCTCTCTAAAAACCCATCTTTCTGCACACTAATTTCATCCCCAAATTGGTCGAACCTTTCTCTCTCTAAAAACCCTTCTCTCCATCTTCTCTCTCTAAAATTTTAAACTTTCAGACCAAGATTCTTTAAGAAGGGTGGAGATACAATAGGAAGTTTATTTGGCTAGGAAGGCTAGGAAGTGATCTTGACCATCCATTAAGTTAATCAAGGGCTAAGATTAAATCAGGGAAATTGAAAGAAAGAAAAGAGGCGCGTGAGTTTGTTTAAAGGCATTCTAGTCAATCCAAGCCAATAGTTTCTATCTCCTCCAATTCCCCCCCATTTTTTAAACGTTAATAACTCTTTCATACGACATTATTTTTTTAAAAAAATTGCACCAAAAAAACGAGTGTTTTTTATCTTTAAAACGAGTATACTATTGCTATATTTAAAAAAAAAAATTTTAACTCAGTTGTGTAAAACGCAATAGAAAAACCACCAGTTACGTAAAACGCAATGAAAAAAAAAACCTAAAAAATGACATTTTTCTAAAACGCAATGCACCAAAAACACAAAGAAATGACTTATTTGTAAAACGCAATGGCCAGAAAACACAAAGAAATGTCTTATTTCTAAAACGCAATGGACTGAAAACACTTAAAAATGTCTCATTTCTAAAACGCAATGACCTAAAAAAACAAAAGAAAGTGTTCTCTGTAAAACGCAATGGACTGAAAACACCTAAAAATGTGTTTTACCTAAAACGCAATGACTAAAAACACTTCAAAAATGTGTTTTACCTAAAACGCAGTGACTAAAGATACTTAAAAATGTGTTTTTTCTAAAACGCAATAGCCAGAAAACACATAAAACTCTCTTATTTCTAAAACGCAATGGACACATAAAACTGTTTGTGGACTGTTTGTGAATTGTCTGTGAACTGTCTGAATTGTCTACGAATTACTGTCTTTGAAATGAGCCAATTTCTGGAAAATTAATTTTTCTGATGCGTTTTTAGTACAGCAATTCAACCCCAGCCAGGGGCTCTGCCCCTTGGACCCCGCCAGGTACAATGCTAAAGTCACTTTCATATTTTTCTAGTCTGAGGACGAGCTGCTTGCCGAGAAGAAATGTGTAGCACACTTAACGGGAGAGGTCAGTACCCGATACCAGTGAAAACGGGTTGTGTTGACTCGCAAACATTTTCTTTTTATATAATCATGTTTACTTTCAGGGAATTGCGGTATGTGACCTGCCGGGGGATACGTTCCAGGCGAAATGTAGATCAAGGTATATAAAATCATTGATTAAAACTTTATCTGGCATATCAGGCCAATACTGAGATCTTCAGGAAACAGAACTAGAATTATGTGTGTGCACATCATGTTCTTGTTATTGAACATGTATAGTTGCCAATAATGGGCAGTTTATGCCATTGGTATTTGTAACTCGGTCAACCAGTTTCGATTGTGTCATCTCGGTCAAACTTCAGAAACACGTGTATATTATATTGTTGCTATACCGTTTTCAGAGTTCAAAACGGTCGTTGTTATGCGAATAATATTATATCAGTTAGCTAGAGATGACAAATGAACACTTATGCGTATGCGTATGCTCACCTTTAGTCTAAAGGCTTTAAACTTATAATAACTACAGTAGACTTCCGTTTTGCTCCTTGTGGTTAGGTCGTTTTAATGGTTTTGCCCCAATCCTTTAAAAATAGCCATTTTACTCCAAAAGTGTACCATGTTTTTTCCATTTTGCTCCCCGACTCTCAACTTAGTTAAATCATTCAACTAAGGGTAAGGGTATTTCAGTAATTTTATATATAAGTAATTATTATTTATATAGGCAGGACCTATTTGGACACCCTGCTTGCCTATTTGGACACCTTTAAGCCCTAGACGCCTCGTATAGACCTATACGAGGCGTATAGGGTTACATCAAAATCAGTGTCTGACTCATGTCACTTCTGGTTTGACTGCTTCAAGACGCCTCGTATAGGCCTATACTGGGAGTATAGGACCCCTCGTATAGGTCTCATATATGACCCTTTGCCCCTTATATGCCTCATATAGGCCTATACTGGGCGTCTTGAAGGGTTTTTATTTTTTTATTTTTTTTTAACAAACATTTTATACAATATTAATCGTTTTAGCAAACTTTTATACAAAAACAAGTTTTTTTATTTTAAATAATTAATATTAGGACCCCTCGTTGGTTTTTTTTGAGTTGAAAAATGGATGTTTTGGGAGGGTAATTTGATTGTTTTTGGAGGGTGATGTTTTTTGTGTAAAAAAATGGGTGTTTTGGTGGGGTAATTTGAGTTGTTTTTTTTAAGAAAAGTTTTATTTTTTTTATAAAATTACGTTTTTGTCCCCAGCTCAAAATAAAATTACATTTTTGCGCCCAGCTCAAAATAAAATTACGCTTTTTGTCCTCATCTCAAAATTACGATCTTGCCCTCAATTCAAAATTACGACTTCGTCTGGCACTCTCCCATTGGACCAACCAGTTTATTATTTTATATCCATTCTAAAATCACATTTTTGTCCCTCTCTAAAATTACGGTTTTGCCCCGGCTCAAAATAAAATTACGCTTTTGTCCTCAGCTTAAAATTACGATTTTTCCCTCCATTCAAAATAAAATTGTGGTTTTGCCCTCAGCTCAGAATTACCTTTTCACCCCAGCTCAAAATAAAATTTTGTTTTTGCCCCCACTAAAAAATTACGATTTTGCCCTCTGTTCAAAAATGTGATTTTTCCCCGTTTAAAAATTGTGATTTCGCCCTCAATTCAAAATTACGTTTTTTCCCTAGTGTAAAATAAAATTATGTTTTTGCCCCTAGCTCAAAATTACGATTTTTCACTCGGTTCAAAATAAAATTGTGCTTTTGCCTCAAGCTTAAAATTATGATTGTGCCCTTAGTTCAAATTTATATTACGTTGTTACCCCAAGTTAAAAATTACGAATTTGCCCCTGTGAAAATTTACAATTTTGCCCAGGTTCAAATTTACAGTACTGCCATTACTTTAGCTTTTGTCAAATTATGATTTTACCCCAGTCAAAAAATACAACTTTCCCTCAGTTAAAAATTACAATATTGCCATTGTTTTAGTTTTTTTTTTATCAAAACTATAAAAGTGTTTTGTTTTAATTGGTTGACTCGATTTAATTGTTTTCCGTGTCAATGAGCCGACTAACACTCACTCATTATTCGGTCATCACCCCGCAACGCATGCGGGGCACCAACTAGTTAAGATTACAAAACAGAGAGTTAGAAGCAGTATGAATACAGCTTTTCTTGCAGCCATTGTAACAGAGATCAAAACTTGGGTGGGGAGAGGAAAAGGTTGATATGGGTTGGATGATGGTTGTGAATATATTAGAAACAAATCTGCTTTCAAAGATTGAATCTTCTCTCTCTTAAACTCCCGTTGGCAAATTACTCATCGTCAACGATAACGGCTATGCAACCGCCGCCAACGAACTCCACAATCCGACGGAGGCGATGACTCTGCTTCTCAAATCATGGCTCAGCGGCCACTGATTTCGTTACTTGATCCTTCTGATGCGTTCGTCGTAACTCATCCCTCTCGTATGCGTGTTTTCCCCTTTCATTTGCGTTGCTGAGGCCTTTTTCTTCTTCTGCCGCCACCGCCGGTTGAAATCGGATGGTTTGCAACCGCAGCCGGTGCCACGTCAGCAAGAGGATGTGAAAGCGAAGGAGAAGGTGAGTTTGTTAGATAGGTATTTTGATGATCAATTAGAGCTTGCACTTGAGATATTAGATGAATGTAGTGGTGAGAAGGTAGAAAGGTTTGACTAATTTTGATCCCCAAATGGTTGTTGGTTTAGGGTTGAAGATGAAGATGGCGGGTTTTGATTTGGGTTGGGTACCAATTTTTGGGTTGGGTTTTTCTTTTTTTCTTTTTTTCTGGGGTGTTTCACTAGAGGTGGTTAGTATAAAGAGTGCTTGGAGGGGTGGTGATGGGTGGCAGGTGGTAGTGGGGATCAGATTGGTGGTGGTGGTGGCTAGTAGAGCCTAGAGAGAAGGTACATAAAGATGTGGTAGTGAGAGAGAGTTTTGATTTTCTAAATTAATAAACAAAAAGACAAAAAAACAACAAAAACAACCATATCCAGTATAATCTCACCTATAGCGAATCTATTGAAGTCACTCGGAGGGTAGGATGTAGGCAAGCCTTACCTCTATTCCAGTGGATAGAGAGATTGCTTCCAGTAAGACCCCCGACTCCAAAAAACCATAACCAAGACATAAGCTTCTAGAAAAACATATATAAGCACATAACTACTAAAAAATGGAAAGAAAAATAATAAAAATAAACATATAAATAAATAAGTAGTTGTTAGTAAAACTATGCCACCGGGAATAGGTGAAAACATATAAAAAGCTATATCACACCTCATAGAAAACGAAAAATTTAAACTCATAAGACAAGAACCTAAACCAAAACCCAGGCCAAACTCCTAAAAGTCCTTAACCTTAATCCTACGTCTCCACGAAGTTCTATCCTCTTCCATGTCCTCAAAGAGGTGCGAATCTAGCAAATCTTGCCTAATCCGATCATCCCAAGTCATTTTTGGCCTGCCTCTACTCCTCCTTCCATCTACAGTGAGTGTTTCAACTATTCTAATCGAGTCTGTCGTCTGCCTCCTCTTGACATGCCCAAACTATCTCAATCTCCCCTCCCTTATCTTGTCTGAAATACTAGCAACTCCTAATCTTTCCCTAAAAACCTCATTTCTTATCTTGTCTAACCTAGTATGCCCACACATTCATCTTAGCATCCTCATCTCTGCTACCTCTAGCTATCATTCATGAATTTTCTTGATGGCTTAACAATCTGTTCCGTATAACATAGAGGGTCTAATTGCAACATTATAAAATATCCCTTTTAATTTATCAGGGAACCTCTTGTCGCACAATACTCCTGTGGCTGCTCTCCACCTACACCATCCAACCTGGATATGGTGAGCTATGTCATCGTCTATCTCTCCATTACTCTGAACAAACGATCCTAAATACTTGAACTTAGTTGCCTGTGGAACCACCTGGCCCTCAATGGTGATCTGCGTGTCGTGCTCATCACCTGCTCCACTAAAATCACAGTAAAGGTACTCAGTCTTAGAGCGACTTATCCTCAAACTTTTGCATTCTAAGGCTACACGCCATTCTTCTAAACTTTCTTCTATCAGCATAATATGGTCTGCAAAAAGCAAGCACCACGAAACTGACTCCTGAATCGACTTTGACAACTCATCTAGGACAATTGCAAATAGAAAATGACTCAACGCTGACCCTTGGTGGAGTCCTACTTCCACAGGAAAGAAATTAGTATCTCCTACAGGTGCACAAACACTAGTTTTAGTCTCAACATACACATCCTTAATTAAGTCTACATACTTACTAGGTACCCCTCTATCCTCTAAATTGTCCTATATCAATCTACATGGCACACTATCATACACCTTTTCTAAATCAATGAACACCATATGTATATCTCGATTTTTCTCTCTATATTTTTCCATCAATCTCCTTAGAATGTGTATCGCTTCTGTAGTTGACCGCCCTGACATGAAACCAAATTGGTTTACCGTAACCTAGGTTTCTTTTCTAAGTCTAGTCTCAATCACCCTCTCCCATAGTTTCATAGTATGACTTAACAACTTAATTCCTCTATAACTACCACAACATTGGGTGTCTCCCTTGTTCTTATATAAAGGCACTACAATACTACTTTTCCACTGGTCTGGCATTTTTCCAGAGTTGAAAAAGAGATTGAACAAGTTAGTTAGCCATTGAACTCCCTCCTGTCCTGAGCACTTCCACACGTCAATTGGTATGTTGTCCGGACCCACTGCCTTAGCCCTTCCCATCTTCCTAAGTGCTGCCATCACCTCTCCTTATGTGATACGCCTACAATAACAGTTATTTCGTTGTTGTCTCTGTGTAATCGAGTTGTCTCTTTGCTGTTGGTAAGCCCCATCTCCGTTGAAAAGTTTGTGGAAGTAAGTTTGCCATCTCGACTTTATGTCATGTTCCTTGATTAACACACGTCCATCCTCTCCCTTTATAACTTCACTACCCCTAGATCTTGCCTCCTGCGCTCCCTAGCTTTGGCAATCTTATAGATTGAAGGAATTAATAATATATAATTAATTACTTATATATAAAATTACTAAAATACCCCTACCCTTAGTTGAATGATTTAACTGAGTTAAGAGTCGGGGAGCAAAATGGAAAAAAAACCATGGTAAACTATTGGAGTAAAATAGCTATTTTTAAAGGATTTGAGCAAAACCATTAAAACGACCAAACCACGGTGAGCAAAATGGAAGTTTACTCTAATAACTAACCCAAATCTTAAAAAAAAACAATTAAAGAGGTTGTGTTCTTTACCAATAGAATTTGTGTGACTTTCAGCTGGTTCGATCCATTGCCCGTTTGAGATAAGACAAAACCCAAATCAACCAAATGAGTAAGAGATGAGTCGGGGAGACTATTTGTGTTTGCATTTGAATCAAAAGTGTACTGGAGATTGTCGATATCTGAATCCAAGAATGAGGTATACTCATTAAGATCATCAAAGCTAGAATCTAAGTCCCCAACATTTTTAAGGTCTCCAGCTTGAAAGAACAAGTTATCATTGAGTGGAAAATCACCATCAGTAGCATCATGTTGAAATCGTGGTTTATTGGGATCAATCAGTAGCATCATGTTGGAATCGTGGTTTATTAGGATCAAGAATACAACGGTAACGAATGGTGTGTGACAATTGTGAGAAATCAAGAATGTGGAAAACAACAAACGATAATTGAATGTCTTAATGTTGGTGAATTGTTCAAGATGCGATAGGAAGTATTTATACGTACAAGATGACAGTTATCGACAGTTATGTTCCACAGTTTTGGTGCCAAACCATATTTAACTGTCTGGACAATGGCTATAAAGTTCCCATCGATGATAAGTCTAAGGGGCTGTTTGGCAATTTCTGAATGATTAGTGTTGAACCAGTAAGAGGTCTGAACCATTAAGTGCTGAACCAGTAAGAGGTCTGAACCATTAAGAGCTAGTATAATGCTTAACCGATTAGAGGCAAATTCTCACCAATTCAGATTATAGGTATGAACCATACAAACATTTACTTGCGAAACAAACAGTCTGAACCATTAAGTGCTGAACCAGTAAGAAGTCTAAACCATTAAGATCCTCATTAAGAGGTAAACAAATAGCCCATAATTTTAAGTATCACATTACAACAATAATCAAATGAGTAAATTACAAAAATCGTCCTTTATGTTGACACTAGATTGCAAAGTGTGTCATTTGTCTTCAAAAAATACAAAAATTTACTCGATTTTTGTAAACCCTTGCATGTTATGTCCTTTAACCATAACTCATGTAATGCACACAATCAAACGAGAGAATTGCTTTAATCAAACATTTTCCACAAAGAACCGAAAGATTGAATTTATTTCAATAACGACTACAATGCAATGTATGAATACAAACTCCCCCTCAGCCTGAGCTCAAGTGTTTGTTCGTGCAGGAAGAAGATTTTGCAAAGAGCTAATAGAACAGTACAGAGCACTGTTCTATTTATAGGCACGAGCAAACCACTGAAGCATCTAAGCTGACGTCACCATGAAAGTGACATCTAACCTCCTAACAAACTCTAACCTCTGATCTATACAACCTCTGCTATGCTAACTACTGTTATTACATTTCATTACATTAAGACATCTAAACTACTGCTACAACCTTCCACTGATGTGAACCCAGCAGTACTTGTCCGGATCAGCAGAGCTTGACTCAAGGCAGTAGATTGAATAGCAGAGCTTTAGTCTTTCATCAGTCTTTTACTTAATCAGTAGTTTGAAGGTCAGTAGTTTGTACGTGTCACACCCCGGCCGCGTCAAAACAACGAAACCGCGGCGGAAACGCCAGGGAGTGTTGTAACAGAATCATTGTTTCAACAACCATGGTAATTAAAGTTATGTATTATTGATTCAAAGTTTGCATTGTCTTGGAAATTAAATAAACATAACATACTAATTGTCTTTTAAGTCAGTAAGGCCCGAGTCCGCCTAAGTGAAGCACAAACATCATCATGCATCAGCACCTGAAACACATGTAAAAATAGGTACGTCAGCATAAAAATGCCTGTGAGATACATAGGTTTTGTTTATGCAGGGTTCATGATTTGTAGTTTAAAAGAAGTGTTTAACAAAAATAATCATGAACCTTGTAAAATGTTTTCTTTTATAAAATCATGTGAAAATCGAGATGAAAATCAAATGATATAAAAGAAATATGCATGGTTAAATAAATAACCAAGTAAAAGTGAACTGTATAAAATATGTACTTTGTATAAAAAAATGTCGTGTCCGTGTAAAAATGTTTTATGTCTTTGTCAAGTGGCTTAGATAACGCAACAATGTGAAATACAATAAAAGCACTTATATATAGGAAGTACCAGCGGCGTATCCACCATGCTTTTAACGTATGGCACATAACCCCGTTACATAAGTCACTTATCATTGCCCAACAAAATGTCATCTTTAATGTCAAAATGTTTATGCATAAACCATGTTTAATGTCATGTGTAACATGTATTATGTATAACCAATGAAATGCATAGCAAGTAGGAAGACATCTACTTAAACAATGTAATAATGCCAATGAGAAACATATGTCATGTACGGTGAATAAAAGAATCTACTCAACCCCGTAGGAAAATGTACAAAACAATATTTTTGAGTAAACCTAAGTTTAATTCAAATGACATGTTTTGCAAAAAACAATGCTTTGTGATTACAAACATTTATGCAGTAATGTTAATCGCATACATTCAAGCCTTGCGACTGTGGCGACAAACCTTTAAACAAATTAAAGGTTCATCTAAGTTATGTATATCGGATTCTGTCATTCCCAACTTCCAAACAAACCTAGGAAGTCGGAAACGTGAGTTGTCAATTCCTATGGTACCATTACATACTACCGAGCGGCGTAGCTAATGTTAGTGAATGTATTATTATCCCGATTAAACACACCAAATGTCATAACCAATGTAAGCATGCTATGAAAACCATGTACTAGGTATGCTAAGTAAACATGCCTAGTAGAAATATTCACATAAAACAATGTGCTAGTATGCTCAGTAAACATACATAGCTGAAATGTCATGTAAAACAATGCGTACATATGCTAAATAAACATATGTAACAAATGTGTAATAAAACAATGTGCTAGCATGCTTAACATACTTAGCAAAACATAGTGAAAACATGTACTAAATATGTACTAAGTGAAACTAGCATGTTTGTGTAACAAAAGCATGTAAAACAAGAAAGTAACAAGTATGTACATGTGAATCACCCCAAAATATTTGAAAGCGGTAAAAGAGGGGAACTATGTACTCACTTGGGATTGCTAATTAGTCTTGAGAATAAGACCAATTTAAGCTCCAAGTACCACGGAATCAAACGGCACCTAGTATAGGTAACTATGTTAATAATCGGCTCCTAAATCGGGAGATATATAAATCAAATGAGTATTTAAACTCATATGGTATGATTTATTAGACCTTACATTTTGATTTGGAAGTTTACCTAAGTGCTTTTGACCCGTTTCGATCCATTATGGTAGTATAAGCTACTATAATGCGTCGTTAGCGTACGACTATGTTCGGATGGTTAACTATGTGCTATGCCAAGTCTTACATGCCCAATTATGCCTAAACATGTTACTAAATCAGATTATATGTAAAAAATATGTTCACATAGTCAAAATACGGATTTATGCTTCAAAAGGGCGTTTTGGTAATTTCCTGTGGGCATACAAGCTAACTAACAAATGACTAACCAATCTATGTGATCATAAGGTATAACCTCAGGGGTTATTCCCTATATAACTATGATCACTAAGTAAGCTTGGTCGGATCCTAAAGATCGACCAAACGGGTCGGGTTTGAAAGTCTAAGCGGTTGTTTAGACCGCCTAACTAACGACCCTAAACAAGCACCAAACTATTTGTGACGAGTTAAACATGTCAAAACATGTTTATCCTACTGATTTGGTATCAAAACAATGGGTTTTGATACCCGAAAATAGTTCCGTTACAAAATGCGTGCTAAAACGCATTTTGACCGAAACTTTGACTCGTCACTACGCCTAGTTAATGTGGTAATCAGTAGGTATAATCACTAAGGATTATAACCATTGTGATTACAATCACATTGCAAAGTTCAATTGAACTTTGACTTGACCAATTGACTGGTCAAACTGAAAGTCAAACACTGTTTGACTTTTAAACTAGTAAGCAATAAAAAGAATGAAAGAATGCTCACTAAAGTCCTTGCTATCTTTTCTACAAAGAAGACAAGTTCCCAAATCAGATTAGGAAGCTCCAAAGCAGATGAGAAAGGAGAAATGAGAGAATGAGCAAGTGAATGAATGAAAGTTGAAGGCTATTTATAGTTGTTGCAAGATCACAAGATCATCACAAGTGTTTGTGTAGCCTCCAAGCAAGGAATCATGGCCATACAAGTGTTAAGAACTGATTGAGGGACTTGGAGAACACTTAAACTTGGCCTCCACACAAAGAAATTGCACAAACAGCCCCTGAATTAGCAAATTGTTGCTGAAAATCGAATTCTGGTCGCTGGGCACCTTACACGGCCCGCGTAAGGATAGGCATGGGCCTTACGCGGCCCGCCTAGCCTCTCCAGTTCAGCAAAGTTTGCTATAATTACAGTATTGGTCCCTGCATGTGTTCGAGTCCATTTCAGGCCCTTTTGACCCCCGTTAAGCCATTTTCACGGCTCTATAAGTTCAATAAAGTTTAGAGGACTCAAAATGTGCTCGGAAAACTCTCGGATGTCGGCTCGTTTGGTCGTACGGTCGCGTTGTTTGTTAAATTACGACGAAACTCAAACGGACGCGAAAACGAACCAAATTAAGCGACGAATGGTATTTTTGCATGGCGATCACTAAAATAAAAATATTTTAGTGTGTACAAAAATTTTGGATGTCCAGATGTGGCCAGATCGTAAGATATGCGCGAAAATGCAAACTTACGTCGTTTTTGACACTTTTAGTCCCTGAAAGATCATATAAGCATGTTTTCGCACACCGAACCACTCAAAGCTTATTTCTAAGCTATGTTTAGGTTATTTATGGTATGTTTAGATTATGATCATATTCCAGACTATATGTTGACTTACGAAATGATAGACTTTTGCAGTTTGACGCAAATAGTCCCTGTGAGTGAATAAACTTGTTTTTGCCATACCAAAGCCTTCAAAGCTTATTTCTAAGTTATGTAAAGGTTATTTAAGGTATGTTAAGTTTATGTTGCTATTCCAGAGTGTTTTTCGTGTTAAACTGATTACATTTACGCATCAGTTTGCGTTTAACTCTCTAGAAATTGATATAGAGTTCAAAATCGATCAAAAATCAACATGTGCATAAAATCAAACATAAATAACAAACATTGGGATCAAAACACACTGTTTTATTAATATTTTATTGTTCAGAGTCTGTAGAATGATTACACAAGCACGGATGTCACAGTCTCCCCTACTTTAGGAAATTTCGTCCCGAAATTTATTTAGAGGAAACTTGTGAGAACAAATGCGGATATTTCGTCTTCATCTGGTCCTCACGTTCCCAAGTAAACTCTGGGCCACATTTGGATTCCCAGCGAAGCTTGACTAAACGAATCCATTTGTTCGTCAACTGTCTAAATGTACGGTCCACTATCTCTGCAGGTTTCTCAACGAAGTGCATCATGTTATCAACACGAATTTCATCAAGTGGTATGTGGAGGTTCTCATCAGCTAAACACTTTTTGAGATTGGACACATGGAATGTCGGATGAACATTTCCAAGTTCAGGAGGTAGCTCAAGTCTGTAGGCTAGTTTTCCGACTCTTTCAACGATCTTGAATGGTCCAACATAACGTGGTGCAAGTTTTCCTTTCTTTCCAAATCTAATCACTCCTTTCCAAGGGGATACCTTGAGTAGGACGTGATCACCGATTTGAAATTCTAAGGGCTTGCGTCCTTGATCCGCATAACTCTTTTGACGGAAAAAGCTGTCTGAAGGTTATCACGAATCTTCTTGACCTTATCTGTAGTCTCTAGAATGAGTTCAGGTCCAGTAAGCTGAGCTTCACCTATCTCATTCCAGCAGACCGGTGAATGACATTTGCGACCGTATAAAGCTTCGAAAGGAGCCAATTTGATGCTCGTGTGATAGCTATTGTTGTAGGAGAATTCGATCAACGGTAGATACGAATCCCAACTACCACCAAAGTCAATCACACACGCTCTAAGAATATCCTCCAGTGTCTGGATTGTTCTCTCAGATTGACTATCTGTCTGCGGATGGTATGCTGTGCTCAAATTAAGTTGAGTTCCCATGGCAGATTGCATGGTTCTCCAAAAGCGAGACGAGAATCGAGAATCTCTGTCAGATATAATGTTCAAAGGAACACCATGTCGAGATACGATCTCATCAACATATATCTTGGCAAGTTTGTCAGCAGATAGATCCTCACAGATCGGCAAGAAATGTGCTGACTTTGTAAGACGATCAACAACAGCCCAAATGGCGTCATGACCTTTTTTAGTGCGTGGCAGCTTGGTAATGAGATCCATAGCGATGTTTTCCCATTTCCAAACCGAAATCTTTGGTTGCTCCAATAATCCAGAGGGATGTTGATGTTCTGCCTTAACCTTAAGACAAGTAAGGCATTTGGAAACATATAAGGCAATGTCTTTCTTCATACCCGGCCACCAGTAATGGGTTCGAAGATCCTTATACATTTTATCCGCACCGGGATGAATAGAATAACGAGACTTGTGAGCTTCATCCATAAGTAAGGTGCGAAGATTGTCTATACTTGGGACCCATAAACGGCCCATGAAATAGAATATCCCAAAGTCTCCCAGTTCAAGCTCAGGATTTGTATGACACGGTAATTCTTTACCCATCAAGTCTTGTGTAACACAAGTATGTTGAGCCTGAATTATGCGGGATTGAATGTCAGATCGAACCTGAACACAATGAAGCTTGACACGTTCCTTACGACTCAATGCGTCAGCCACGACATTAGCCTTACCAGGATGGTAGCGAATTTCGCAATCGTAGTCGTTTAGGAGTTCAACCCAACGTCGTTGCCTCATGTTTAGTTCCTTCTGATTGAAAATATGCTGGAGACTTTTGT
This sequence comes from Helianthus tuberosus, assembly GCA_030545235.1. Taxonomy (NCBI): domain Eukaryota; kingdom Viridiplantae; phylum Streptophyta; class Magnoliopsida; order Asterales; family Asteraceae; genus Helianthus; species Helianthus tuberosus. The sequence continues at coordinate 160,661,866 of CM060444.1, forward strand.
GGTCAGTAAACACTACACACTTTGTACCGTAAAGGTAGTGTCTCCAGATTTTGAGAGCAAAGACTACTACACCTAACTCAAGATCATGAGTGATGTAGTTCTTCTGTTGTACCTTCAGCTGTCTTGATGCATAGGCTATGACTTTGTTTCTTTGCATAAGAACGCAGCCAAGGCCTAAGTTGGATGCATCACAGTACACGACAAAATCGTCGTTACCCTCGGGCAAAGATAGAATAGGTGCATCACAAAGTTTCCGTTTCAAGGTCTGGAAAGCTTCTTCCTATCTGGGTCCCCACTCAAAAGGTTTGCTCTTTTGAGTTAGAGTAGTGAGAGGAACCGCAATCTTGGAGAAGTTTTCAATGAAACGACGGTAATAACCCGCTAGACCAAGAAATGAACGAACCTCGGTAGGAGTAGTAGGAGTATCCCAATCCTTAATCGCACTGATTTTGGCGGGATCTACATGTATACCTTGTTCGTTGACGATGTGCCCTAAAAATTGAACTTCCTTAAGCCAGAATTCACACTTGGAGAACTTGGCGAAAAATTGTTCTTTCTTTAGAAGCTCCATTGTAAGACGAAGATGTTGCTCATGAGCAGCTCGAGTCTTAGAATAGATCAAAATATCATCAATGAAAACGATGATGAACTTGTCCAAATAAGGCTTACAAACCCTATTCATCAAGTCCATGAAAACAGCAGGAGCATTTGTTAAACCAAAGGGCATAACAGTGAACTCATAATGACCATATCTCGTACGAAAAGCAGTCTTGGGAATATCTTCTTCGAGAACTCGAAGTTGATGATACCCAGAACGCAGATCTATCTTTGAAAAGCAAGTAGCGCCCTGTAGCTGATCAAAGAGATCATCAATGCGAGGTAGGGGATATCGATTCTTGATGGTAAGCTTATTAAGCTCACGGTAATCGATACACATCCTGAAAGATCCATCTTTCTTTTTCACGAATAGGACAGGAGCGCCCCAAGGGGAAAAGCTCGGATGGATGAATCCTTTGTCAGATAGTTCCTAAAGCTGCTTAGATAACTCTTGCATTTCAGATGGTGCAAGACAATAAGGTGACTTAGCAATGGGATTTGCGCCAGGTACAAGATCGATGCGAAACTCAACTTGGCGTACAGGGGGTAATCCAGGTAAATCTTCAGGAAATACCTCAGGATAATCCCGAACAACTGGGATATCTTGGATAGTATTACCCTTGCCTTTATCCTCTACGACATGTGCCAAGAAAGCAACATATTTCTTTCGTAGGTATTTTTGGGCTTGGGTACAAGACATGAGTTTAACAAGTTTCTCCCCACGAACTTCTAAGATCTTACCAGTCGAAAGCGGTATACGGACCAACTTCTCAAAACATACCACCTCAGCATGGTACTTGGATAACCAATCCATTCCTACTATAACATCGAAACTCCCGAGTTGCATCGGCATGAGGTCGATAGGGAAAAGATGGTTATTAAGGTTCAACTGGCAATTTTGAAGAACAGAATCAAGTACAACAGGTTCACCACTAGCTACTTCTACTGTCAAAGGCTTTCCTAGTTTTGTTCTAGTCATCGAAAGCAAAGGCTCAAAAGCTAAGGACACAAAACTCTTATCGGCACCCGAATCAAATAGAACAGAAGCAGGATGGTTGTTAACAAGGAACGTACCGTTCACCACTTCGTTATCTGCGCGAGCCTTATTTGCATTCATATTAAAAACTCTACCACAAGCCGGTGCCTGATTTGCGTTTGCCAACCTCGGGCAGTTGTTCCTGTAGTGGGTCAGATCCCCACAATTGTAACACGAACCAGGCGAAAAGTGAGGTCGTGCAGGATTCTGGGCAGGGTTTTGCACAACTTGGTTTTGAGCTGCCTGATTTTGGTTAGGAGCAAAACGGCAGGTGTTTGCAAGATGACCAGACTTGCCACAATTTGTGCAAATGCGGCATTGCAACTGTGGCTGGTGGTGGCTGTTACATCTGTTGCACAGAGGTGCATTTCCTGCATACTGCCTCTTGGCAGCAGGCTGTGCAGCCTGATTCTGTGCTGCCTGATTAGGAGCAGCCTGATTAGTCTGAGTAGTGACAGCGAAATTCTTGGAAGCCTTACGCTTCCTAGATTTCTTTGAAGACTCAGCAGCCTTCTTGCCCTTGTTCTCCTTGGTACTATCAGACTGTTTCTGCTTCTTGTCACCTTTTCTGTGGAGTTTACCCTTCTTGACTTGTGATTCAGTAAGGGTTGCAGCTAGCTCAATGGCCTGTCGGACGGTTGTAGGGTTACTACCAGTGACAATATCCTGAACAGGATCTGGCAAACCGTCTATGTATTTTTCAATTGCCTTATCCAAAGGCGTGACCATTGTAGGACATAGCAAGCTTAACTCCTCATATCTATCAGTGTAAGCCCGGTGCTCACCACTGTCTTGCTTCAAATCATGGAACTCATTTTCAAGTGCCCTCTGCTCGTGACGAGGACAAAATTCTCTCATCATGAGAGCTCTAAGTTCCTCCCATGTCTGATCCAAAGTAACCTCAGCACCTCGGTCTCTCATTACCCCATTCCACCAGGTAAGAGCCCTCTTTTGAAATACACTCGAGGCAAATTCGACCTTACGGTTGTTCGGACACTGAACATGGCGAAAGGTGTTCTCAAGACTCTCAAAGCACTGTAGGAGCCCGGTTGCTCCCTCAGAACCACTGAATTTGAGTGGTTTAGCCGAGTTAAAACTTTTGAAATTGCACGGAGCAGGTGCATTATTGTTATTGTTGGCTTGGTTCCATTGAGCAATGAGATTGGGGAACGCAGCAGCCATTTGCTGCGCGATGATTTCTGCCAGTTCAACATTTGGTAGGGGATTTGCGCGTCGAGGAGGCATTCTAAAAGAGGAAACATGAGAGAAAACGAGTGAGATGACGTGATGAAAGAAATGAGATATCAATAAAATCGACAAAGTGCAAGGATGGTGGTCATTTGTTTGTTAGCACAAAGCAAACAAACGACACACAGTGACAAATCAAAGTAAATAGGTCATAATAATGTATCGCCGAAGACATGCTCGCCTATAAGTGAACACTCACCCCAAGAGTTCCCAGGTAAGAGTGACTGGTCCGATACTGCGGATTTATACGAACACTCTAGCCTTAGACAGAAAACTCAGGGTACAGGCATTGACTCTTCCAGTTTGCACGTGTTCACATTATTTAGACCCAAACTTCAACGAGATTTTGAAAATTTGGAAGGTACAAGACCAAGTGAAATCATCTAAGGATAGATGATTGATTTCAAAATCATTTTGGAAATTTGTGTTCATGTTTTGGTAATCACCTAAGGAAAGGTGACGGGTATTGTTTTAAGATCTAAACAAAAGTAAACTTGTGTTAGGGTCCTAGAAAGTTATAGTCTAGGTCAAAGCATTACTAATAACCTAATTCCCTATAACCATTGGCTCTGATACCAACTCTTCTGTCACACCCCGGCCGCGTCAAAACAACGAAACCGCGGTGGAAACGCCGGGGAGTGTTGTAACAGAATCATTGTTTCAACAACCATGGTAATTAAAGTTATGTATTATTGATTCAAAGTTTGAATTGTCTTGGAAATTAAATAAACATAACATAATAATTGTCTTTTAAGTCACTAAGGCCCGAGTCCGCCTAAGTGAAGCACAAACATCATCATGCATCAGCACCTGAAACACCTGAAAATAGGTACGTCAGCATAAAAATGCCTGTGAGATACATAGGTTTTGTTTATGCAGGGTTCATGATTTGTAGTTTAAAAGAAGTGTTTAACAAAAATAATCATGAACCTTGTAAAATGTTTTCTTTTATAAAATCATGTGAAAATCGAGATGAAAATCAAATGATATAAAAGAAATATGCATGGTTAAATAAATATCCAAGTAAAAGTGAACTGTATAAAATATGTACTTTGTATAAAAAAATGTCATGTCCGTGTAAAAATGTTTTATGTCTTTGTCAAGTGGCTTTGATAACGCAACAATGTGAAATACAATAAAAACACTTATATATAGGAAGTACCAGCGGTGTATCCACCATGCTTTTATCGTATGGCACATAGCCCCGTTACATAAGTCACTTATCATTGCCCAACAAAATGTCATGTTTAATGTCATGTGTAACATGTATTATGTATAACCAATGAAATGCATAGCAAGTAGGAAGACATCTACCTAAACTATGTAATAATGCCAATGAGAAACATATGTCATGTACGGTGAATAAAAGAATCTACTCAACCCCGTAGGAAAATGTACAAAACAATATTTTTGAGTAAACCTAAGTTTAATTCAAATGACATGTTTTGCAGAAAACAATGCTTTATGATTACAAACATTTATGCAGTAATGTTAATCGCATACATTCAAGCCTTGCGACTGTGGTGACAAACCTTTAAACAAATTAAAGGTTCATCTAAGTTATGTATATCGGATTCTGTCATTCCCAACTTCCAAACAAACCTAGGAAGTTGGAAACGGGAGTTGTCAATTCCTATGGTACCATTACATACTACCGAGCGACGTAGCTAATGTTAATGAATGTATTATTGTCCCGATTAAACACACCAAATGTCATAACCAATGTAAGCATGCTATGAAAACCATGTACTAGGTATGCTAAGTAAACATGCCTAGTAGAAATATTCACATAAAACAATGTGCTAGTATGCTCAGTAAACATACATAGCTGAAATGTCATGTAAAACAATGCGTACATATGCTAAATAAACATATGTAACAAATGTGTAATAAAACAATGTGCTAGCATGCTTAACATACTTAGCAAAACATAGTGAAAACATGTACTAAATATGTACTAAGTGAAACTAGCATGTTTGTGTCACAAAAGCATCTAAAACAAGAAAGTAACAAGTATGTACATGTGAATCACCCCAAAATATTTGAAAGCGGTAAAAGAGGGGAACTATGTACTCACTTGGGATTGCTAATTAGTCTTGAGAATAAGACCAATTTAAGCTCCAAGTACCACGGAATCAAACGGCACCTAGTATAGGTAACTATGTTAATAATCGGCTCTTAAATCAGGAGATAGGATAGAATGAGGTTCTATAAATCAAATGAGTATTTAAACTCATATGGTATGATTTATTAGACCTTACATTCTGATTTGGAAGTTTACCTAAGTGCTTTTGACCCGTATCGACCCATTATGGTAGTATAAGCTACTATAATGCGTCGTTAGCGTAAGACTATGTTCGAATGGTTAACTATTTGCTATGCCAAGTCTTACATGCCCAATTATGCCTAAACATGTTACTAAATCAGATTATATGTAAAAAATATGTTCACATAGTCAAAATACGGATTTATGCTTCAAAAGGGCGTTTTGGTCATTTCCTATGGGCATACAAGCTAACTAGCAAATGACTAACCAATCCTATGTGATCATAAGGTATAACCTCAGGGGTTATTCCCTATATAACTATGATCACTAAGTAAGCTTGGTCGGATCCTAAAGATTGACCAAACGGGTCGGGTTCGAAAGTCTAAGCGGTTGTTTAGACCGCCTAACTAACGACCCTAAACAAGCACCAAACTATTTGTGACGAGTTAAACATGTCAAAACATGTTTATCCTACTGATTTGGTATCAAACAATGGGTTTTGATACCCGAAAATAGTTCCGTTACAAAATGCATGCTAAAACGCATTTTGACCGAAACTTTGACTCGTCACTACGCCTAGTTAATGTGGTAATCAGTAGGTATAATCACTAAGGATTATAACCATTGTGATTACAATCACATTGCAAAGTTCAATTGAACTTTGACTTGACCAATTGACTGGTCAAACTGAAAGTCAAACACTGTTTGACTTTTAAACTAGTAAGCAATAAAAAGAATAAAGAATGCTCACTAAAGTCCTTGCTATCTTTTCTACAAAGAAGACAAGTTCCCAAATCAGATTAGGAAGCTCCAAAGCAGATGAGAAAGGAGAAATGAGAGAATGAGCAAGTGAATGAATGAAAGTTGAAGGCTATTTATAGTTGCTGCAAGATCACAAGATCATCACAAGTGTTTGTGTAGCCTCCAAGCAAGGAATCATGGACATACAAGTGTTAAGAACTGATTGAGGGACTTGGAGAACACTTAAACTTGGCCTCCACACAAAGAAATTGCACAAACAGCCCCTGAATTAGCAAACTGTTGCTGAAAAATGAATTCTGGTCGCTGGGCACCTTACACGGCCCGCGTAAGGATAGGCATGGGCCTTACGCGGCCCGCCTAGCCTCTTCAGTTCAGCAAAGTTTGCTATAATTACAGTATTGGTCCCTGCATGTGTTCGAGTCCATTTAAGGCCCTTTTGACCTCCGTTAAGCCTTTTTCAAGGCTCTATTAGGTCAATAAAGTTTAGAGGACTCAAAATGTGCTCGGAAAACTCTCGGATGTCAGCTCGTTTGGTCGTACGGTCGCGTTGTTCGTTAAATTACGACGAAACTCAAACGGACGCGAAAACGAACCAAATTAAGCGACGGATGGTATTTTCCGTGGCGATCACTAAAATAAAAATATTTTAGTGTGTACAAAAATTTTGGATGTCCAGATGTGGCCAGGTCGTAAGATATGCGCGAAAATGCAAACTTACGTGGTTTTTGACACTTTTAGTCCCTGAAAGATCATATAAGCATGTTTTCGCACACCGAACCACTCAAAGCTTATTTCTAAGCTATGTTTAGGTTATTTATGGTATGTTTAGCTTATGATCATATTCCAGACTATATGTTGACTTACGAAATGATAGACTTTTGCAGTTTGACGCAAATAGTCCCTGTGAGTGAATAAACTTGTTTTTGCCATACCAAAGCCTTCAAAGCTTATTTCTAAGTTATGTAAAGGTTATTTAAGGTATGTTAAGTTTATGTTGCTGTTTCAGAGTGTTTGTCATGTTAAACTGATTACATTTACGCATCAGTTTGCGTATAACTCTCCAGAAAGTGATATAGAGTTCAAAATCGATCAAAAATCAACGTGTGCATAAAATCAAACATAAATAACAAAAATTGGGATCAAAACACACTGTTTTATTAATATTGTATTGTTCAGAGTCTGTAGAATGATTACACAAGCACGGATGTCACAGTACGATCAGTAGATAGGAGGTCAGCAGATGTTGAAACCACTTTCAAGGGGAGAGACTTGTATACATAACATCTGCTTATTCTGGATCCACTGCTCTGATCCAGTTTTGGCTTTAATTATCTGTTCCTTTGGTAGGGTTCAATCCCAATAATCTCCCCCTGGAATAGATAATGCCAAAACCCTTCATTATTGTGGAACTTTATTGCCTCATCAACAGTTCCCTTATCTGACCTTTAAGTTGTAACTCAAAGTCTAGGGCATCTGTGTCATCTTCATCCCTACTAAGTGTAAGATCAAGGAGATCCTGCATATCTTCAAGACTTAGGCCAAGTGCTTGTTCCCTTGATATTTTCTTCACTAGACCTGAACATAGTCAGTACATGGGTCTGTTTGTCAGTTTCCCACTTTAGTACTTTTGAGCCTGGTGGGTTTCTCGGGAGATTTTTATTGGATGAGGTGTTTGGAGATGCCGGCCTATTGATGACTGTCTGAGCAGTACTTGCAGGTTGATTCAGGCCAAGAGTATCAGCTATCATCCGCTTAATGCCTTCTTTTACAAGCTCATCTCCTGCCATTAATTCTGCCACTGTTTCAGTAACCAGCTGTTTTTATTGCTTTCTTTTGTAGATAGCTGCACCAGCTGGAGCAGTGGCTCTCCTGATTTGCAGTTTTGATGGTCTTTTTGAAACCTCTGCCTTAGGATAGTCAGGCTTTTATGGAGCAGTAGGATCTGTCTTCCTTAATTTCTCCAAGCTTTTGTAGGTAGCCCTGACTTTATCTTCTTTCCATCTTAACACTTGATTCAAAGACCCATAATCACCAGCAGCTAATTCCTCTTTCATTCTCCTCACCTCTACCTTTTTATCAGGTACATTCTTTTTGAACTTTGCTCAATCTGGAGGAGTATGTTTCACTTTATTCTTGATCATGTCTTGAATCCTGGCTGTTTCACTTTCCAGCTCAGGAATGGTCCAGTCCTTATACATGTGTTTTTCTCCTTTGTATTTCTTGTGGGCCATGATGTTTTCAACATAATCCTTTCTCAGGGATTCATCTGCCTTTTCTGATACTTGCTGGCACACATTCTTTGCAAATTGTTCCAAAGATCTGACTTGTGTGAGCAAGTATTGATAGTTCTACTGAATTTCTCTATCAGATTTCGCTTGTGAATTTCTTTTTGAGATATCCTCTGCTTGTTTAGCTTTGACTTTCAGATATTCTTCAATATTATTTGGCCTTGGATATCCTTCAATAGATGGCAAACTCCTTTTAGCAGGATTATCCTCATAGTAAAAAGATTTTATTTCTTCTCTGACTGCTATGAGTTCAAGAGGAAATTTAACACCTGCAGGAGCTAAGGGCTTTTGAATTTGGGCTGATGAGAGAGGAACAGGTTTGGGTATTGTAACAAGTGATAGAGATTTTGAAGATGTTGGTGGTGGTGATGGTGAATCATCATCTGGTATGAAAATCCTTCTCCTTTTTATTGTAGGAGAGGCAGATGATGTTTTGGGTGGATCAATGGTGGTGATTTGAGTGGCAGTGATTTGTGATTGACTAACAGCTGTTAAAACAACTGGTGTTTCAACCACTGTTGTCATTACAACAGATGTTGTAACATCTGCTGTCTTCTGCTTTTTGGCAGGAGGCAATGGTGGTGATGATGTTTTTGGTGGTGATGGTGGTGGTGGTGGTGGTAAGGCAGTGGTTATGGTGTGTGTTGAAGTGGTGTGTGTTGAAGTGATAACAGATGTTGAAACAACTGGAGTACCATCAGATGTTGATACAGCAGGAGTTACAACAACTGTTTGGGTGGAGGTTTGATGTTGGGGGCTTTTGGATGGTGGTTTTGGAGTATGCTTTGTGAGTCTGGATGGTGTGGACTTGGGTTCCCTCACTATTCTAGTGAGATTTATTTTTGGCACAGGATTTTTAACATCCTTTGACTTAGAACAACCCTACGCATACAGCTCCATGTAAGCTCTTTTCTCCTCATTCCACCTTGACACATCCTTTGCCTCTCTGTCCCTTTTTACACTTGCTATAGCTTCATCAAGTGCATTTTGAGTAACATCAACCTTTTTGCTACCATCTGGCAAAGGAATTTTTCTGGTCATAGCATCCCTTTCTGGTTCATTGTAAAGACCATCATCTATTCCCTTCTTTTTCCACTCCTGAATTTTCTCCCCCTTTTTGGTATTATCTGGGGGTAATTGATCAATAAAGAGAACAGTTGGAGGAGCAGTGCCAGTGGTTTTTAATATGTGGGCTTTGAGTGCCTTGATGTCTGCTTGTGTGTTCTTGAACCTAGACTCCATTGTGTTTCTCAGCTCTTGTACATGTATTGCATGTTGCTGATCAGCCATTTGTTTTTGTTGTTGGAGAAAAGGTTGAAATAGATTCCAGAGCTCATTTGCAGCAGGTGCTTGTGGTGGAGCAGGTGCTTAAGGTGGAACAACAGTGGATTGCATCGTTTGTACTTTCAACAACTGTTGTAGCATGTCTTTGATATCTGCAACAGCTGTATCCAGTTTGTCAACTCGTTCCATCAAATCCAGATATTTTAAACCATCACCCAATTTAATGGGATCATCTGATTTCCCACTAGCAGTGGTTTTATCAGTGGTTGAGGTAGGGAGTGTACTCCAAACATTAACCACTGATGCCCCTTTTTCTTGGTACTGGGGTCTTCTTCCTTCAACACTTGACAATCTTTTGATGTTGCCAGTGGTCAAAACAAATCCACTGGTAGATGTCAGAGGTGCTATGGAAGAAATTGCCTCCAAGGAAGTCTTATTGATGTAACCACTATCCAAATGCAAACCAGTGGGTTCAGCACTTGTAGTGGCTGCTTCACTTGGATTACCACCAAGAGTTACATGTAACTCAAGGGGTGTAACCTCCTCAAGTTATGTTGGTGGGTTAGCAAAGATTGATACATCAGACCCAGTCATTTGTTGAGGCATGTTCTCATTCATAGGTGATTGAGAAGGACTGGTTTGTGCCTGGTTCAAATCAATTGCATCCAACAAAAGTTTAGTTGGTGGGGGAATTGTGGATGTGAGGTTTGGTGTAGAAAGAGAATTTGCCCCGGGCATTGGGCAGTGGATGATGGAAGCAAGTGATTCCAGAGCATCATATTGTGGTGTCCCTATATGTACAACTTGTTCTTTTTGAGAAGAAGCAGGAGGAGTTTTGGTTATGGGTTGAGATATTTGTACCAACTGTTGTGAGGAAGTAGCAGCAGTGGTTTCTTGTGACTTTTGTGCTGTCACTGACAGTAGCTCTGGTATCTCATCCTCCAGAGTTGCCTTTTTGATGGGTTTGGGGGGTTTTCGAGTTTTCTTTTGTTTTGGATTTTTGGTGATTTTAGGTGTGGGTTTCAAAGCAGTTGTTTTGCTACTTTGATCACCTTCAGCAGTAGGCTCAGCAGCAGATACCTAAGGAGCAGTGGTAGCTGCTAAAGTCTGCTCAGGCACCTTTGCTTGTGTTTTGCAAGGTGTTGACATTCTTGTAAAAGTTTCAGCAGTTAAGCTGTGCATTTGAAGAGATTCACCTTGTTTTATTGCAGAAGGATCATTCTTACCAAGTTTCTTTTCAAAATAATAACTTAGAAATCTTGGAAATAGTAAGAATGCCTTTGTTTCAACATTTTTAACCAGATCATTAAAAATTTCCCGAGAATAATTAAAATTTTCTCCTTGAAGAATAGCAAATCCCAGGTTTTGAATTTTTAATGGTATTTCATTGAAAGCAGTGGTTTTGTTTGAAACACACATTAGGAGGGTATGAAATAAAAAACTTGTTGCAGAAGGGAAGAAACCTTTTTGTAAGGTGTCCTTTTTTACTTCTGCATTATACCCTCTTTCCAGAAGATCATTTTTTAACTCGTTTTTGGGAAAAGAAGTTTTACCTTCCTGATCATCGAGTTGAAAGACATTCGAGATGGATTGTGGTGTAATTTTGACAGCTTTACCCTTTAGAGAAGAGTTAATGGCTATGACAGTTTCACCTTGTTTGTCAAGGGTTACATTCTTCCAGAACTCTCTTTGGGTCGCCAAGTAAATTGGTGCATCTGCTGTTAACAAAGTTTTATACTTTGATGCAGACATGATATCAATGATGGAGTCGAAAATATCGGTGGTGCCGGGTTTTGTGAGAAGACCCAGAAGATTGTGAGACGGTTTGTGTGGAATTTCAGTGGGTTTTGCCTTTTGAGAGGCATCTTTTGAAGATGATTTGGAAGTGGGTTTTGCAGATGACTTCAATTTTGTCATTTTGGAGATGATGATCGAAGAAGGTTGTGAAGGAATTTGAGGAAAAACTGCTTTGAGAAGAGAATTTTTATGAATTCAATTCGACAGTAAAACCCTGTTTGGGGTTTTGAAAGGGGTTTTATGGAGAAAAAGCGAATGCTGACGTGGCAGCGGTTGCAAAAGGACTGACCACTATGTACGGCCCACATGCCAACCCCTGATGAAATGAAGGACAGTACTTTTATGAAAGTTACTGATGAAAAGCAGTGGGTACAACGGTAACAAATGGAAGCAGTGGATGATTTTCACTATCAGTGGATAGCACATCAGTGGATAAAACACTAATTTTGAGCATCAGTGCTTATCAGGAAGATGAGAGAACATGGGTTGACTTTCAGCAGTGGACAGACTTTGAAGTAGAACAGAATTTTGAACAATCAGTGGTTATGGCAGACTTTTAAGGATTTTAATGAAAACTTCATTTTTAGCTATTTTTAAGGATGGATTTTTGATTTTCTGAAAACATTTTAATGCTTTTATTCATAGAAAAACAAGATTTTGCTTGTTATTCCATGTTTAGCATGTCAATCCTAGAGACCAAGCTTTCAAAGGTGGATGTATCTAATGCTTTTGTGAGCACATCTGCCAGCTGGTCTTTAGTTGGAACATGATGCAGAGAAATCAAACCTTTTTCATAGCAATCCCTCACAAAGTGATGTCTGATGTCGATGTGCTTGGTGGTAGAATGGGAAACTGGATTTTTGATGATATTTTCTGCTGCCTGGCTATCCAACATGAGTGGTGTCTTTAAGGCAGTGATACCAAAATCCAGCAACTGATTTTGAAGCCATAGGAGTTGGGCTGTATAGCTTGCAGCAGCAATGTATTCAGCTTCAGCAGTGGATGTTGAAACAGCTGCTTGCTTTTTGCTTTGCCATGAAACCAAGCAATTGCCTAGGAACTGGCACCCTCCTGAAGTGGACTTCCTTGTGGTGTTACATCCGGCAAAGTCACTATCTGAAAAGCCTGAAAGCTAGATATTCCCATTAGCTGGATACCAGATACCAAGTGTGGGAGCACCTTTTATGTATCTGAAGATCCTTTTTACAGCAATGAGGTTTGATTTTCTGGGAGCTGATTGACTTCTTGCACAGACACATGTGGCAAACATGATGTTTGGTCTAGATGCAGTTAGGTACAATAAAGACCCAATCATGCTTCTATATAGTGTTTGGTTAATCAACTCATCCTTTTCATCAGACATGACTAGCTTATTGGTTGCTATGGGTGTGCTGCATGGTTTACAATCATTCATATCAAATTTGGTTAAAAGTTCTTTAGCATATTTGCTTTGATGAATGAAAGTTCCATTTTGCATTTGCTGAACTTGGAGACCAAGAAAGCATTGCAGCTCACCCATTGCACTCATTTCAAACTCAGCTGTCATGAGTTCCCTAAACTCTTCACACATTTTATTACATATGCTTCCAAAAACAATGTCATCCACATAAATTTGGACAATCATTAAATCCTTTCCTCTCCATTTTAAAAACAGTGTTTTGTCAATGGTACCTCTTTTGAAACCATTTGAGAGTAGAAAGGTGGAAAGAGTTTCATACCAGGCTCTAGGTGCTTGTTTCAGGCCATACAAGGCTTTGTTTAGCCCGTAGACATGATCTGGATAAAATGGATCCTCAAAACCTGGAGGTTGACAAACATACACCTCTTCTTGAATTGTACCATAGAGGAAAGCACTTTTGATATCCATTTGGAACACCTTCATGTTGTGGTTGACAGCAAAGGCCAGGAACAATCTTATAGCTTCCAATATTGCTACAGGGGCGAATGTTTCATCATAATCAATCCCCTCTTCCTGTCTGTAACCTTGAACCACAAGCCTGGCTTTATTCTTAACAACAATGCCCCTTTCATCAATTTTGTTTTTGAAGACCCACTTTGTGCCGATGGGACTTACATCTTTTGGCAGTGGTACAAGCTCCCATACTTGTTGTCTTTTAAATTGTTGGAGCTCCTCTTGCATGGCTACTACCCAGCTGTTGTCTTTCAGTGCCTCTTGGTACTTGACTGGCTGATGGAGTGATAGAAAACCAGCAAAGAGCAAATGTTTTGGGTTTGGCTTCTTGTGAGCACCCCTTCATTGATGTTGCCAATGATTTGGTCAGGTGGATGAGATCTCAAGAAGATTAAATCTCCTTGGTATGGTATGATGGCATTTGTTGGTGAAGGCTACAGATGTGCATCATCTGAGCTAACCACTGCTGGTGACTGATGATCCAGCAGTGGCTTCAAAAGGTGGTGGAATAGGAGGCAAAGGTGTGGACACATGCTGATTTTTATCCACTGTTTGAGGACTTTTATCAACAGCGCTTGATGATGTGGAAGCAGTGGTTAAGGGGCTACTTTGGTCAACAACTGTTGAGGTATCAGTGGTTGAGCTTTGGCAGCTGTTTTGAACATCTGATGCTCTTCCTATACTGACAGACTTTTGAGGAATGATGATTTCATATCCATAGTCTGGTCTTGAATCCTCTGATGGACTTGCACTGTTAGTCTTGACAACAATATTTTCAAAAGTGAATTTATCAAGATCAAACAAATCAGCAGGATTTGCTGGGATTTTCATTGATGAAAGTTCATTGAACTTTACATTTAAGGTCTCCTCCACTGCTTTGGTCCGTGTATTAAACACTTTGTAGGCCTTGGCAGTGGTTGAGTATCCCAGATGATAACCACAATAAACTTTGGCTGCAAATTTTGAGATGGAATCTTTTAAGTTCAAAATAAAGCATGGCAGCCAAATACCTTGAAGTATGAGATCAGTGGTTTGATCTTATACAGAATTTCATAGGCAGTCTTTTTGTGCCTGGGGTTTATTAAAACTTTGTTTTGGACATAGCAGGCAGTGTTTACTGCCTCTGCCAAAAAAGTCAAAGGCAAACCTGAGTTAGCAAGCATGGTCCTAGCAGCTTCAATCAATGTCCTATTCTTTCTCTCAACTACCCCATTTTGCTCTGGTGTTCTAGGGATGCTGTACTGCCTTACAATCCCTTTCTTCACACAGAAGGCATCCAACTCCTTATTTTTGAATTCTGTGCCATTGTCACTCCTGAAGACTTTTACTGGAAGGTCAAATTGCTTTTCAACCTGTGTCACAAAGTCTTGCAAGATGCCTGCAGTCTCATCTTTTGAGTGTAAAAAGAAAGTTCATGTAAACCTAGAGAAGTCATCAATAATAACCAAACAATATCTCTTCTTTTTGAGACTCATGACTTGAACTGGGCCAAACAAATCCATGTGCAGCATTTGCAAACACTGGGTTGTTTTGGACTCTTCAATAGACTTAAAGGAGCTTTTATGTTGTTTTCCATTTAAACAGGAAACACAATGCTCAGGACATGAAAACAATTTTTGTGGCAAGCCTCTTACAAGGCCATTTTTTGAAATTTCAGTGATTCTCTTGAGATTTGTGTGCCCCAGTCTCCTGTGCCAAAGTTCTGTCTCTTTGTTAGAGGCAGCTGAGAACAGACAGGCATCAGCTCTGGGACACTCTTTTGACATATCAACAACATAAACATTGCCACTTCTTTGAGCAACAAGTTTTGTTTTTCCAGTTTTTATTATTGCTTCAATCTTTTCAACCATTTCTATTTCTGGTCCAACAATCCTACAACACTCCTTTGTGAAGAATGACCCATACCCCTTATCACTCATTTGTGAAACACTCAGGAGGTTGAATTTTAGATTGTCTATCAGATTGACATTTTCAAATTTAACATTTCCAGAATGCACTGTACCAGACCCCAGAACTTTACCTTTACTATTATTCCCAAAGGATATATCACCCCCTCCATGAATTTTGAAATCTTTGAGTAGGGCTTTACACCCTGTCATGTGCCTGGTGCCTCCACTATCTACATACCAAAGGCTATCTAAGCATGCAGAAGCTCCCTGCACATGAAGTAAAAAGATTAGTTCATTAGGGTTTCCAAAGCCAATAAGGCTTTGGATGGGGTCTCAACAGTGTCTGGGATGAATGCAGATTGATGGACAGTGGTTAGGTCAGGGGTTTGGACAGTTTTAAGACTGTTTCTTTCTAACCACTGTTGTGGGTTTTGCCCAATCACCTGTTGGTACCCAAAAGGATGCCTGTTCACTTTAGGTTTAGAGGGCCTTTTGTAGGTCTCATAAACGTGTGGAATCCTTTGGTAAGATGGTTGTCCCTTACCTCTTCTGTATTGATTGGCAGGGGGTGCATCAGTAACCTGAACATCTCTTTTGATAGATGTTTGGTTTAGCTGTTTTGTGACAGCTGTTTGAACTAGCACAAACAGTGGTTGGTTCTTGGTGAATTTGACAGATGATGTTGATGGACTCAAGGATGTTTTAGCAGTGTATTCATTCTTTTTCACATCAAAGTTTTTGAGATACACACATGCTTAAGTTTTGTGGTTTATTTTACCACAGATGGTGCAGCTTTCAGCAGGAACAATGACACTTGTTTTATTCAAATCATATGCTTTTAAATGGAAACAATATTTTGTTAGATGATTCCTTTTCTCACAAAATTCACAAAACAAGTTATTGATTTTTTCTCTCTTCTTTCTCTTTTCAGACTCCTTTACAACAGAGTTTTTAACCTCTGTTGGGATGTCCTTGAGAGGAATGACTTTAGCTTTTGGAGCTTTAACACCATCAGTGGTTGTGAAATCCATGGGTTTAAAATTTTCAAGAATGTCACACTCGTCAGACCATGAGGGTTTAAACTGGTATTTCTCAATCTTCTCAAAAGTAGAGGATCCCACTGGTCTGTCAAGTGTGATTTTGTTACCAAGTTTATCAGTGATTTTCACTTCTTGCCCATTCTTGTTTGTGGGGATGAACTCAGTGGTTACATCAGTGGTTTGAATAGATTTTTCAAAAGCAGTGTTTTCATCATCATGTTTTCTATAACCAACACCAAATTTCACATTGCTTTTAATATGTTTTTCAAGCATTACCTCATATCCTTTGTAGGATTCCACCCATTTTTCACATGTGATTTGGGTGGACTCTAACTCCTTTTTGCAAACTTGGTATCTTTCTACCATAGTTTGGAGTTGAGTTTTGGTTATGCTTTGCTCTTCTTTGAGACTGCTGATCTCTTTATCCTTTTCAGCCAATTTGTTTCTAAGCTCTTTTAATGACTTTTCAAATTTGACTTCATCAGTTAATATTTTATCCCTAAGGTTTTCATTTACCTCTTGGATGTTAGCAAATGAAATAATGCACTTGTCTGAACACAATTTTTCAAGAACTTGAGGTGATACCTTGGCAGCAGCCATCATGGCACAATCACATTGATGATTTTCTTCATCATCAGCTCTTACTTCTTTCTCACCTGCTCTCTTTTCTTCCTCTTCTTCCTTGTCTTCTTTGGACCAGGGATCTGTCAGTGTTTCAATCGGGGTTTCTGAATTTTCTCCCAGCAGCAGTTCACCAGCAGCTGCAGTAACCACTGCTTCAGTCACCTCATCCACTGTTTCAGCACTTAGCTGTTCACCTTTAGTTTCTACCCCCTCTGGTATTGACTCTAATGCCATCAAACAAAATTCATCATTAGAAGGTTCATTAAAAGCATAGAGTGCAAAATTTTCATCACCAAGCTCATCAGGCATGCTGCTCCAGTCAACAAAGCCTTGAGTGAAGAAGCTTTGCTGATCTGGTTGTACCACTGCTGGAGCAGCTGTTTGAGGTGCAACAGATTGCACTTGTGCCTGAGGGACAGGGGTGTGAACATACTGAATTTGTGGAACAGTGGTTTGAACATAATGCACAGGCACAGGGGTTGCAGCATAGTGAGCAGTGTTAACATGGGCTGCAAGGGTATATTGGGTATAGTGAACAGTGCTTTGATTTTGTGGTCTAGGATTTGAGTTGGGATGAGTGATTATAGGACCAGTGGTTTGACTCCTACATTCCCTAGCAAAATGACCTAGCCTATTGCACTTGTAGCACTTAATTTTTGATTTATCCAACCCCACCCTTAAATTCCCATGTAACCCTGGGAATTTTCTCCCTGTTCTTTTGTAGAATTTGCTTGTTCTTACACTAAGCAAAGCCAATTGATGCAAAATGTCCATCTCTTCTAAGTCAGTGGGATCAAAGTGTTGCAAATCATTTAGTTCAAAGCACAAGTTATCTAACATCTGGTTTTCACAATTTGCAGTAAAAGCATAATTTGCAGAGTGAGGATCAGGGTTGTTAAAATTTTCACCAGCAGTTATATCAATAAAGTGATCATAACCCTGATCCTTACCACTGCTACCAGATTCTTCCTGACCAAAAAGAGCTGTGCTACCAAATGAATAATCATCAGCAACTTTGCCAGACTCTTGCAACTTCTTTTTCTGGTTTAACTCCCTTTCATAGGTCAGGAGTCTACCATGAAGTTGGGTCAGGGTCAGATCTTGGAACTCAGCAGAGTTTATAGTAACAAAAGCTATGGTATCCCATTTTTCTGGTAGTGATCTAAGGAACCTGCTATTTTGAGTTGAATTTGGAAATGTTACTTTAACAAGCCTTAGTTCACTAATGAGACAACTGAATCGCTCAAATTTTTGAGTCAATGATTCACCCTTAATGTGACAAAATGTTTCATACTGCTGATTCAGAATTTCCCTATTGTTTTCAATAACTTCTTCTGTCCCCCCAAACTATTCCTTCAGTGCATCCCATAGCTCTTTGGCACTGTTACAGTGTAACAGTCCAGCATAGATTTCATTTGGTAATGCAGATGCTATGATGCTAAATGCTTTGGCATCGAGTTCGAACTTTTGAAAATCAGTTTTAGTATAGTTTTCAGTTGGTTTAGGAACGAACTTCTTTGCATCCTCAGCACTTAGCACCATAGGAACATGGGGACCAAAAACAACAGACCTCCAACATCCAGTGTTCTGTTGAGCATGGATGTGACCCATCCTTCTCTCCCAGATGTTGTATTCATTACGTTTAAGCATAGGTGGTTTGAAAAGAGAGCCAATGTTATTCTTATCATCTTGTGATTGTGACGTCATCCTGGTTTTTTTACAGGCACTGATTAATCAACATTGATGGTGATTAAACCTTGCTCTGTTTTTCAACACAAACGAACAAACTATCAGTATCAACTTTTATGAGCTGAACTATTTACGTCAAAATAATTGTTAAATCAGATTTGACTGTCCATGCTCAGATACCAATTGTTAGGATCTGAGTTTGGTTTTGATTATGTTTTACGTTTGAATTAAGATGAAGATGGATGAGTTGTGCAACGGAATTAAGATGGAAACAAACTTTGCACACAATCAAACGAGAGAATTGCTTTAATCAAACATTTTCCACAAAGAACCGGAAGATTGAATTTATTTCAATAACGATTACAATGCAATGTATGAATACAAACTCCCCCTCAGCCTAAGCTCAAGTGTTTGTTCATGCAGGAAGAAGATTTTGCAAAGGGCTAATAGAATAGTACAGAGCACTGTTCTATTTATAGGCACGAGCAAACCACTGAAGCATCTAAGCTGAAATCACCATGAAAGTGACATCTAACCTCCTAACAAACTCTAACCTCTGATCTATACAACCTCTGCTATTCTAACTACTGTTATTACATTTCATTACATTAAGACATCTAAAATACTGCTGCAACCTTCCAGTGATGTGAACCCAGTAGTACTTGTCCGGATCAGCAGAGCTTGACTCAAGGCAGTAGATTGAACAACAGAGCTTTAGTCTTTCATCAGTCTTTTACTTGATCAGTAGTATGAAGGTCAACAGTTTGTACGATCAGTAGATAGGAGGTCAGCAGATGTTGAAACCACTTTCAAGGGGAGAGACTTGTATACATAACATCTGCTTATTCAGGATCCACTGCTCTGATCCAATTTTGGCCTTAATTATCTGTTCCTTTGGTAGGGTTCAATCCCAACAATCATCATCAAACTGCGGTACCTGAAACATATGTGAAAATACGTCAGCAAAAAATGCCGGCGAGTACATAGGTTTTGTGAGTGTGTCAGATTCATGGCCCTGAGTTCATATTGCAATACCTCGCCCAACTACGAGAGTTGTCGAGTGTGTACCTTGAAAACAAAAGAGTTTGATATTGCAGTATGTTTCTATCAACTTTTACAAGTTGATATACGTGTAAACCAAAACCATTGTAGCCATGAATCTTAACTGAAAGCATTTGTTTTTGTAAACCAAGTAGTAAATCGTCGTTGAGAGTAAACTTTGTATGGTTTATATCATTAATAAAACCTTGTAGTGTAACTTCGTTTTGAAAACATTTGTCCAAGTGATATAGATAACGCAACGACATATAATGTGTTAAAAGCACTTATATATAGGAAGTACCAGCGGCGTATCCACCATACTTTTATCACATTACACCCACCCCGTTACCTAATCACTTACCATAACCCAATCGTTCAGCAGTTCAAATAGTCCCAAACGTTCAAATAGTTCACATAGATCAAAGTGTTCCGATGGTTCAATAGTTATAATCGTTCACATAGTTCTGATAGTTCCAGTGGTTCAAATAGTTCACATAGTTCAATAGTTCCAGTGGTTCAAATAGTTTAAATAGTTCACATAGTTCAATAGTTCCAGTGGTTCATCTTTAAATTGTGAAAACTAACTTTTGGTCGTTTTATTGAATACATTCAAACCTGTGTGACTCGTCCTAATCGTTCAACTCATATTAACAAACCACCAAAGGGTAAGTTAACAATCATCAGGTTCAGTCGTTACCCACATTACCCCCATAACCATGGTGAAAGTCTAGTAATGGGATTTTTTAGATCCTATGGTATCATAATATCCTATGGTACCATAACGTACTACTGGTCCGCTAAAAAAATAGTTAATGAATGTCATTCAATTGTCTTTCGACCAACGTCCCAACAAGTTTGTTCATATAATTGAAATAATTGTGTTTAAAATAAACCATAGCATTCGTTTTAGAAAACTCGAAGTCGTTTAGCACATATGAATCACCCCAAAACAATTGAAAGCGGTAAAAGAGGGGAACTATGTACTCACATTGAACTGCAAAATATCCTCGATCTAATGAACTTAACAAAGCTCGGGCAAACCAAGAAAATCAAGTGGCACCTAGTAATCGGATCACTATGTTAATAAATCGGCACCTAAATCGGGAGATCGGGTAGAATGAGGTCTCGTAAACCAAATGAGTATTGGAACTCATGTGATATGGTTTAACAAAGCCTACATCCTAAATCGGAACCTATCCTAAGTGCTTACGACCCGTTAAGGTAGTCTACGCTACTTTAACGTGTCGTTCGCGCGAATGCGCGTTCGAGACGCCTAACTAGTTCTATGACAAGTATTATATGCCCTAACATGTTTAAATATGTTGCATAATCAGTTTAACTGACAAAATTTAAGTTGCATATGCTTAAATTCAAATTATGCATGAAAAGGGCATTTTGGTCATTTACCTAAGGCATATAAACTACCTATCATACAACTAATTAAACTAAGTGACCATAAGGTATAACCTCGGCAGGTTAGTCCCTATACAACTATGGCCATAAAATATGCTTGGTTGGATCCTAACGATCGACCAAACGGGTCGGGTTCGAAAGTCTAAGCGGTTGTCAAGTCCGCTTGATTTAGGACCCTATACAAGCACTAGACTAAAAGTGACGAGTTAAACATGTTTAAATAAGTTAGGAAACATGTTTGATATCAAAACAAAATGTTTTGATACCCAAAATAGCTTCGTCATAAAATGTGCATAAATACGCATTTTGACCGAAATTTTGATTCGTCACTTCGACTAATCGACGTGGTAATCGGTAGGTATAGTCACAAAGGACTATAACCATCGTGATTACGCTCACGTTGCAAAGATCGATTGAACTTTGACTTAACCAATTCATGGTCAAAGAAGAAAGTCAAACACTGTTTGACTTTCATGCTTGAAAAGCATAAACAAGCATGAAAGAAGCTTACAAAGGGTCCAAGCTAGGAAGAATTGAACTAGAATGCTCAGGTATGAAGCCTTCACAAGTGAGAGCTTCAACTTAGAGCAAATTTGATTCAATTTGAGCAAGGAACAATGGAAAACTTGATGGGTATTTATAGGAAACCTTGAATTAACAAGGTCATTACATGTGTTTTTGGAAGGATCAAAGCATGATCTTGGCCATACACATGTGGCCCATAGTTTAGAATACAAGGGGAGTCCAAAAACAAGCTAATGGTATGCCAAATTAGGGATTAAAACCATTGGAAACGGGATGTAAAGCCAGATTCATTGTTTCTGTCTGGTGAGTCTGTCGCGCCTCGCGTAGAAGCCAGCTATGGCTTACGCGCCCCGCAAGAGATGTTTGAAGATTTGGCATAATTGGCCCCTGCATGCATTAAACTCAGTTTTTGATGTTTTTAATCCCCGTTAACCCCATTTCAAGGCTCAATAATGAAGTTAAAGTATAGGGAACTTTAAATATGCTTGAAAACATCTCGGATGTCGATTCGTTTGGTCGTACGGTCACGTTATTCGGTTAATTACAACGAAAACTCGAATAGACCCGAAAACGATCCAAATTTGCGCGACGGATGGTATTTTTGCATTCCAATCAGTACAATAAAATATTTTAATGATTAAAAAAATTTTTGGATGTCCGGATATGTTCAGAACGTAAGATATGCGCGTAAATGCAAACTTATGCACTTTTTGACACTTTTAGTCCCTATTGATCAAATATGCATAATTTCGCATAACGAACCCCTCAAAGCCTATTCCAAAGCTATGTAAAGGGTATTTAGGGTATGTTTAGCTTATGATCAAGTTCTGGAATGTTCCTTACTATGCGAATCGGCATAGTTTCGCAATTTGTCGCAAATAGTCCTTACGATCGAATAAACTAGTTTTCAACACACCAAACCCTTCAAAACTTATTTATGAGTTATGTAAAGGTTATTTAAGGTATGTTAAGCCTATGTCACTGCTCTAGAGTGTTTTTCGCGTTAAACTGGTTACGTTTACGCATCAGTTTGCGTATAATTTTCCAGAAAGCGATTTAAAGCTTGAAATCGAACAAGAATTGACATGTGCAAATGTCTCATGTATTTATACAAATCCCAAGTATGAAACATAAGATTTCATTGGTTTTGTTTTTTTTATGATGGTCGTAGAGGCACAGATGTCATAGTCTCCCCTACTTTAGGAAATTTCGTCCTGAAATTTATTCGAAGGAGTCTGTATGAATAATTGTGTTAAACAGTCGTCTTGCAGGGAATCTAGGGCGTTATCTATTTGCATAGAGTAACCCATCAAGGATTTCCATGTAAGGCATAACTTTATCGTTCCCTAGTGGGTGCTTCCTTAGATAAGGTAGGAAGTGGGAACGAGAGATTTGATTAATGATAAAGATCAAACTAACCAGTAGTTCTGTGAGTATCCTTTAAGAGTCTAACTATTAAGATAGAAAGATCTTGTAAGGATTTGTATTTCATTTCTCCAGTGGATATTCTTCAGAAGCGAAAATGAATGGATGATTCATTTTCTCCAATGGATTCTTCGTCAGATGTGGAAATGAACGGCGAATAGGTTATTCAGTTCCAATGGATATTTCTTCAAAAGCGGAAATGAATGGATAATTCATTTTCTCCAATGGATACTTTTATCAGAAACGGAAATGAAGAATTGCTTAATAAGTTATTCATTTCCCTGATGGATATTTCTTCAGAAGCGAAAATGAATGGATAATTCATTTTTCCTCAGTGGATACTTCTTCAGAAGTGGAAATGATGGATTATTGTAAAGAGTATTCATTTCCCCGATGGATATTTATTCAGAAGAAAAAATGAATGGATGATTCATTTTCCTCAGTGGATACTTCGTCAGCAGTGGAAATGAAAGAATCGATATAGGATTATTCATTCCCCAATGGATATTTCTTCAGAAGCGAAAATGAATGGATAATTCATTTTCCTCAGTGAATACTTCATCAGAAGCGGAATGAGTCTATTCATTTTCCTCAGTGGATATTTCTTCAGAAGAGAAAATGAATGGATAGTTCATGTTCCTCAGTGGATACTTCATCAGAAACGAAAATGACAAAATTAATGCGGAATTATTCGTTCCCTCAGTGGATATTTATTTAGAAGCAAAAATGAATGGATAATTCATTTTCCTCAGTGGATACTTTACCAGAAATAGAATGAATTTATTCATTTTCCTCAGTGGATATTTCTTCAGAAGCGAAAATGAACGGATAGTTCATGTTCCTCGGTGGATACTTCATCAGAAATGAAAATGACAAAAATTAATGCAGGAATATTCATTCCCTCAGTGGATATTTCTTTAGAAGTGAAAATGAATGATCAATTCATTTTCCTTAGTGGATACTTCACCAGAAATGGAATGAATTTGTTCATTTTCCTCAGTGGATATTTCTGCTGAAGCGAAAATGAACGGATAGTTCATTTTCCTCAGCGGATACTTCATCAGAAATGAAAATGAACATGGTTCACGAATAGATTATTCATTTCCTAGTGGATATCTCTTTTAGAAGGGAAAAATGAATAGCTTGTTCATTTTTCCTCAGTGGGTACTTCATCAGAAACGGAAATGAATATAGTTAACTTTTGTTTCTTGTTTAAGTTGATACATGACAAAACTTGTTGTGGTTTCTGTGCACTGAATTCCATAATTATGTATGCATCCATAATTACGTAATTCCTTGCACAGTCCACACAGTTTATTTTATAATGTGTAGGGGATAGAATTTGTCGAACAATCTTGAGATAACTTTGACTAGATTACCATAGAGTTTCTTTGATTAGGTCAACACATAAACACATAAGCACATAATAGTCACACAATTGTCCACTTTGTTATCAACTCGTTATTAGCTTGTTATTGAATTGTTATAATCTTGTTGTTGATTTGTATATGCATTCAAAGTACACCAGGAATCTAATCAACGGACTTCAACTAGTACTTTAAACATCCTCAAGAATCTATCTACAAGGATAGGATGATCTTATAAGGATATGGTTTCGTTCTCAAAGAATCGTAACATTCGTATTTAAGCACACAAAGAATCCAATTAAGGACTTTGGTTTTGTGCTTTAAACATCCACAAGGATCTAACTATGAAGATAAGAAGATCCCATAAGGATTCGGAATTCGTATAGTGGGAAAAGTTTAGGAACCTTGTACTAAGTATGCTAAGACCACATACAAAGTATAGTGTTTATGAAATCAAGGTGCTAGATATGCTAAGACAACATATGAAGCAAATGGATCCTTGGGTTCATTGTGCTAAGCATGCTAAGTCAGCATACGAAGCAGAGTGTTCATGAAAATCGCGTACTACGTATGCTAAGACAACATACGAGCAAATTTGTTTTTGAAAGTTGTGCATGAAGTCTTTAAAGATATGTTTTTGAAAACCTTATATAATGTTTTGAAACCATGTACTAGGTATCATAGGAAAATATGTTTATAAAATGATTTAAGAATGATTTTGAAATTATGTATGAGGTTTTTGAAAACATGTATAATCTTTTCAAAATCACATGCCGTGTAAAATATCTTGAAATTAGGAAGATATGATATGTATATTGCGTAAGACCAATTAAGGACTTACGGAAGTACCATTAGGTATCCAATTAAGGATTTAAAGTGGTACTTTGGGTATTCGTCCAGAGTTGTAACTTGTACATTGTACTTCGTTTCTTAGAAGAAATGAGTACTTAGGATTTGGGGATCGCGAGCGATCTTAAAATAGAAGAACTATGAGAATAGTTTGTCTTGCAAGGGACACAGTTCCTTGGTGTCGGTATCGAAGGGATATGTCGTTCATACATGTAACCACACTTATTTTCGTACATCGTAATGCAAATAAATGTTTATTTATAAACCAAAATATTTGTTTCATAGTTCCAGGATAACAAAAGGAAAATAATACATAAAGTTCGATTGTTTCTAAGTAGCATCGTCTTCCAGTAAGTCGAATGCTCATCCACGTGCTGGATTTGCATTAACAAGCTTTGGGAAATTGTTTCTGAAATGGCCCATCTCGCCACAGTTGTAGCAAGAACCTGGTGGAAAACGAGCTTGAGCAGGGTTGTTGTCAACTTGAGTTTTTGTAGCCGCAGCTCGGCAAACCCTAGCCGTGTGACCAACAAGTCCACAATTTAGGCATTTACGACATTGCACATTAGCATGATGGTGAAAGTTACATTGGTTGCACAGAGGTGCAGTTCCGTTGTATGGCTTCTTAGCAGGGGTTGAGCTGGTTGGTTAGGGATAGCTTGATTGTTTTGAGCAACCACGGCGAAGTTCTAGGAAGCCTTACGCTTCTTTGACTTCTTGGAGGATTCAGTCTGCTTATCCTTTGGTTTCATTTCATCGGTTGGTTTCTTGTCGCCTTTTTGGAAAAGTTTACCCTTCCTAATCTGAGATTCAGTCAGGGTAGCGGATAACTCAATGGCCTGTCTAACTGTAGTAGGGTTGCTACCAGTAACAATGTCTTGAATTGAGTCAGGGAGGCCATCAATGTACTTTTCAATTGCCTTATCCAAAGGCGTAACCATGGTTGGACATAACAGACTTAGTTCCTCATATCGGTCCGTGTAGGCTCGATGCTCACCACTATCTTGTTTAAGATCGTTGAATTCCCTTTCCAGTGCCCTTATTTCATGACGAGTATAGAATTCCTTCATCATTAGAGTTCGAAGCTCTTCCCAGGTTTGAGCTAATGCCACATTGGAACCTCTATCTCTTATCACGCCATTCCACCATGTTAATGCTCGTTTCTTAAAAACACTAGATGCGAATTCAACCTTTCGCTCATTTGGACACTGAACATGTCGTAATGTGCTTTCTAAATTCTCAAACCATTGTAGGAGTGCAGTTGCTCCTTGAGACCTAGAAAATTTCAAAGGTTTAGCTGAATTGAACGTTTTGAAATCAAACTGAGCATTGTTATTGTTGTTATTGTTATTCGCTTGGTTTATCTAGGTAATGAGGTTCGGAATCACAACAGCCATCTGCTGAACGATTGTGGCTGTGAGGGCAGCATTCTCAGTTTGATCGCGTCTAGGTGGCATTTTCTAAAAAGAATAAGAAAACATGAGAAACGAGTGAGATTTTCATTTGAATGGACAAAAGAGGTATCGAAGATATCGACGAAACATAAGGAATGCGATCATCCGTTCGTTACCTCAAACAAACAAACGACGTACAGAGGCTGAACAAAGTAAATAAGTCCTTATAATGTATCGCGAAGACATGCTTTAGCCTATAAGTGGACACTCACCCCAACAGTTCCTAGGTAAGAGTGACTGGTCTGATTATGTGGATTTTTACGAACACTCTAGCCTTAGACAGAAAACTCGGGATACAGGCACCCACCCTTCCAGATTGCACGTGTTCACATTAATAAGACCCAAACATTGTCGAGATTTTGAAAAATTTGAAGGTTCAAAACCTTATAATAAATCATCTAAGAAGAGATGATTAGTTTTCAAGTCGGATTCGTAATTCGTGTTCTTGTTGTGGTTGTCACCTAAAGATAGGCAACGATATTGTTTTAAGACTAAACATAAGATAACTTGTGTTAGGGTCCTAGGAAGGTTATAGTCTAGGTCAAAGCATTACTAATAACCTAATTTCATATAACTATGAGCTTTGATACCAACTCTTCTGTCACACCCCGACCGCGTTAAAACAACAAACCATGGCGGAAACGTCAGGGAGTGTCGTAACAGAATCATTGTTTCACAACACATGGATTGAAGTTTTGTTTTATTGAATTAAGCTTATTACATTGTCTCGAATATCAAAAGCAAAACATGAACATATTGACTTTCATTGTTATTAAGTCACTAAGGCCTCGTCCATTCCTATGTGAGCATGCATCATAATCATCATCAAACTACGGTACCTGAAACATATGTGAAAATACGTCAGCAAAAAAATGCCGGCGAGTACATAGGTTTTGTGAGTGTGTCAGATTCAAGGCCCTGAGTTCATATTGCAATACCTCATCCAACTATGAGAGTTGTCGAGTGTGTACCTTGAAAACAAAAGAGTTTGATAATGCAGTATGTTTCTATCAACTTTTACAAGTTGATATACGTGTAAACCAAAACCATTGTAGCCATGAATCTTAACTGAAAACATTTGTTTTTGTAAACCAAATAGTAAATCGTCGTTGAGAGTAAACTTTGTATGGTTTATATAGTTAATAAAACCTTGTAGTGTAACTTCGTTTTGAAAACATTTGTCCAAGTGATCCAGATAACGCAATGACATGTAATGCGTTAAAAACACTTATATATAGGAAGTACCAGCGGCGTATCCACCATGCTTTTATCATATTACACCCACCCCGTTACCCAATCACTTACCATAACACAATCGTTCAGTAGTTCAAATAGTCCCAATCGTTCAAATAGTTCAAATAGTTCACATAGATCAAATAGTTCCAATGGTTCAATAGTTCAAATCGTTCACATAGTTCAGATAGTTCCAGTGGTTCAAATAGTTCAAATAGTTCACATAGTTCAATAGTTCCAGGGGTTCATGTTTAAATTGTGAAAACTAACTTTTGGTCGTTTTATTGAATACATTCAAACCTGTGTGACTCATCCTAATCGTTCAACTCGTATTAACAAACCACCAAAGGGTAAGTTAACAATCATCAGGTTCTGTCGTTACCCACATTACCCCCATAACCATGGTGAAAGTCCAGTAACGGGATTTGTCAGATCCTATGGTATCATAATATCCTATGGTACCATAACGTACTACTGGTCGGCTAAAAAAATAGTTAATGAATGACATTCAATTGTCTTTCGACCAACATCCCAACAAGTTTGTTCATATAATTGAAATCGTTGTGTTTAATACAAACTATAGCATTCATTTTAGAAAACTCGAAGTCGTTTAGCACATATGAATCACCCCAAAACAATTGAAAGCGGTAAAAGAGGGGAACTATGTACTCACATTGAATTGCAAAGTATCCTCGATTTAATGAACTTAACAAAGCTCGGGCAAACCAAGGAAATCAAGTGGCACCTAGTAATCGGATCACTATGTTAATAAATTGGCACCTAAATCGGGAGATCGGGTAGAATGAGGTCTCGTAAACCAAATGAGTATTGGAACTCATGTGATATGGTTTAACAAAGCCTACATCCTAAATCGGAACATATACTAAGTGCTTACGACCTGTTAAGGTAGTCTACGCTACTTTAATGTGTCGTTCACGCGAATACGCGTTTGAGACGCCTAACTAGTCCTATGACAAGTATTATATGCCCTAACATGTTTAAATATGTTGCATAATCAGTTTAAGTGACAAAATTTAAGTTACATATGCTTAAATTCAAATTATGCATGAAAAGGGCATTTTGGTCATTTACCTAAGGCATACAAACTACCTATCATACAACTAATTAAACTAAGTGACCATAAGGTATAACCTTGGAAGGATATTCCTTATACAACTATGGTCACAAAATATGCTTGGTCGGATCCTAACGATCGACCAAACGAGTCGGGTTCGAAAGTCTAAGCGGTTGTCAAGACCGCTTGACTTACGACCCTATACAAACACTAGACTAAAAGTGATGAGTTAAACATGTTAAAACATGTTTAACTAAGTTAGGAAACAGGTTTGATATCAAAACAAAGTGTTTTGATACCCGAAAATAGCTTCATCGCAAAATGCGCATAAATACGCATTTTGACCGAAATTTTGACTCGTCACTTCGACTAATCGATGTGGTAATTAGTAGGTATAGTCACAAAGGAGTA
Organism: Helianthus tuberosus; assembly: GCA_030545235.1. NCBI lineage: Eukaryota > Viridiplantae > Streptophyta > Magnoliopsida > Asterales > Asteraceae > Helianthus > Helianthus tuberosus. The sequence continues at coordinate 160,691,091 of CM060444.1, forward strand.
TAACCATCGTGATTATGCTCACGTTGCAAAGCTCGATTGAACTTTGACTTGACCAATTCATGGTTAAAGTAGAAAGTCAAACACTATTTGACTTTCATGCTTGAAAAACATAAACAAGCATGAAAGAAGATTACAAAGGGTCCAAGCTAGGAAGAATTGAACTAAAATGCTTAGGTATGAAGCATCACAAGTGAGAGCTTCAACTTAGAGCAGATTTGATTCAATTTGAGCAAGGAACAATGGCAAACTTGATGGGTATTTATAGGAAACCTTGAATTAACAAGATCATTACATGTGTTTTTGCAAGGATCAAGGCATGATCTTGGCCATACACATGTGGCCCACAGTTTAGAATACAAGGGGAGTCCAAAAACAAGCTAATGGTATGCCAAATTAGGGATTAAAACCAGTGGAAACAGGCTGTAAAGCCAGATTCATTGTGTCTGTCTGGTAAGTCTGACGTGTCCCGCGAGAGATGTTTGAAGATTTGGCAGAATTGGCCCCTGCATGCATTAAACTCAGTTTTTGGTGTTTTTAAGCCCCGTTAACCCCATTTCAAGGCTCAACAATGAAGTTAAAGTATAGGGAACTTATAATATGCTTGAAAACATCTCAGATGTCGGTTCGTTTGGACATACGGTCACGTTATTCGGTTAATTACAATGAAGTTAAAGTATAGGAAACTTAAAATACGCTTGAAAACATCTCGGATGTCGGTTCGTTTGGTCATACGGTCACGTTATTCGGTGAATTACGACGAAAACTCGAATAGACGCGAAAATGATCCAAATTGCGCGACGGATGGTATTTTTGCATTCCAATCACTAAAATAAAATATTTTAATGATTACAAAAATTTTTGGATGTCCGGATATGTTCAGAACATATGATATGCTCGTAAATGCAAACTTATGCACTTTTTGACGCTTTTAGTCCCTATTGATCAAATAAGCATAATTTTGCATAACGAACCTGTTAGTGCAGTAATGTCTATCGCCTTCGTCAATCCGAGCTGTAGCGAGAAACTGAAGATAACAACTCTTTATTGTGTTAAGTCTAGTCAAAAGGCAAGGTGGCAATCTTGTAATTAATGAAAAGTTTCATTAAAGCCTTGACCTATATATAGAGGAGTTAGTAGTAAAGTTAAGGACTTTTGCTCATTTGGGAATTTTGAAGCTAATCTTAGAGAGAGAAAGTTCTCTTCGTGATTCTCGTTGCTTGTACACGTCATATTTTTAATAAGAATCACGGTTCTAGTACGTTCTTGTGTGTTCGGTCACGTACGTGTACGGATTCCGCACGTTACACATTCGTTACGCAATCGTACGGTGTCAAAACCGATCCTACAATTGGTATCAGAGCCAGTTATGATCTAAAATACCTGAATCAAAGCTTTTTCACTACATATTTTGGATTTCTGGACATTGCCACGGACAAAATGGACTGAGATTTTGACATATTGTGTAAAAGTGACAATTAACAAACCCTTGAGAGTATCAGCTTAAAATTCAGCTTAAAATTGATAAAAAATGGCTCGAAACCTGATTCCGCTCGAAACAACTGTTAGTTGATTCCGCTCGTATTTCTGAGCGAAATCAGGTTCTTCACCTGAAAAATCTAATTCCGCTCCTACATTTGGAGCGAAATCAGCAGTTTAGATTGTTTTTGTGATTCCGCTCGAGGGAATTTTCTGATTCCTCTCCTAAGAACTCTAAACTTGTGATTCCGCTCCTAAGAATCACTAAGGTTGTGATTCCGCTCCAAAGTCATTGATTTCGCTCTTAGTATAAAAAGTGATTTCGCTCATACTTAAAATCTGATTTCGCTCGAAAACATTTTTCAGCAATAAAAATCATGGTTTGAGGGTTAAAGTCCATTTCGTTCGTGATATTTCTTCCGAAGTTCAGTTTGTGTAGAACGTGTTTTCAGTAAAGTCACCTGTTTTCAAAAGTTAAACAGTTTTCGGTAATCAAATCTCTAAAAATGGAAAACCAAGATTTCTACAACTTCTTCGCCGGCAGTGGTATGGCAGCAGGACAAATCTCAGGTAGTCTTATGCAAAACGTCAACATGGAAAACGAATTGGGAACGATGCAAAAGCCACCTAAACTGATGAACATCGATGAATATTCGAGTTGGGCAGGAAGATTTAAGACGTGGGTTCAAGCAAACCACTTCGAGAGCTGGTTGAAGATTGATACGAAATATGTACCTCCTTTAGATGGTATGGGTCATGCGAAAGTGATTGGGAGTCTGACACAAACTGAACAAGCAGATTTCAAAGCTAAAAAGAAGATGATGAGTATCCTTCAACAGGCAATTAAGGAGGATATCTTGGTATTGTTACAGCATGAAGGTAATTCACAATCTATTTGGGATAAACTGAAGGTAAAATTTGAAGGAAGTGGAGAGATGATGAAAAGCAAGAAGGCTTTGATCAATAAACAGTTTGACATCTTCATGGGCATGAAAGGTGAAACTACAAAATAATTGATTTAAAGATACTGCCATTTAGTTTTGGAGATGGGAAGATTGAAGATAACCAAGACTAATGAGGAGTGGATCGATAAATTGGCAGACGCATTGCCATATGATGAGTGGGGAACTTATCTGATGGTGTTAAAGAACAATATAAGTTTTGCTAATATGAATCTGGGTGGTTTCATAGAGAAGATTGAAGCACATGAATTAGAGTTAACAAAGATTAAACAGATGAATTCTGCAAACATTCAATAGGATGTGTCGCTATACTACAAAGGCAGTATTCCAGTTACAACAAACCAGAGCCCAAAGATACAAACTGGTTTTAGTGCTGATACAAGTTCAAGTGTTTCGTCAAAAACCCCACAAACAAACAAGCCGTCTCCATTTTCGAGTATTGATCCAAACTTTAAAGCTAGTGAACAGTCATCACCTCAAAGTTCGTCTAGTTCAAACAATCAGGCATATGTTTCTGGGATTCAATGCAACATCATAGTTAACATCAAGAATGGGAATGAATTCACTGAATCAGCTGCAAAGCAACACATTGCATTGTTGGCTTCCGTGTTAGAGTCGTATGAATCTCTGGTAGCGGGTAAGATTGGAAATCCGGACATGACCAAAGAGGATTACGATCAGATTGACCCAGAGGAGCTTGAGTTGATAGATATTAAATGGGGCATGGCTAGTCTTGTGAGGAGAGCACAACGCTTTATGGAGATCACTGGCAGAAACAACCTTTCTGGACCTGATCAGAAGTTAGGATTTGACAAGTCAAAGGTAACCTGTTTCAAGTGCAAAGAAAGAGGCCATTTCAAAAGAGAATGTCCAAACTGAGAAGTGAATAATCATCAGAACCCGTTCACGAATGATTATTACAGACAGGCAATTTATCATCGACCAAATCAGCAACCTATAGTTCAAAGGCCACAAATCGAGAATAAACCAGAGAAGGCACTCATTGTGAATCAGGATGACGACAAAGTAGCCGAGGGATTTAGCTAGGATAAATACATCCCTGGAAGTGATGGACAGGCTATGATGGTTGAAATAATTGAAGAGCCTGAGAGTATGTTTGAGCCTGAAGTGGTTGTTGAAGATGTTACGGTGGATAGTGTGACTGAGGAGTTAGCTGCAGAAGTGTTTTACTATCAGTCTGAGCAGGAGGTATTAGCCAGTTCTTTGAGATCTATCATGCCTCCTAAATTTTTTGAATCTTTTGCAGGTTTCTTTGAAGAACCGACGACTGGATTATGTCCACGATATGAAGAAAAGAATGAGTCTGTCGAAGAGATGATCGATGTAACAAAAGAAATGACTGAAGACACCTTGAAAGAAATTGCTGACAAGGCTCTCATGGTGAAATTGAAAGAGGTAGACACAGAACTTGTGAAACCAGTGTCTGTCGGTACTGAGTCAGTTCAAAAGGAGTCAGATCAGGAGTCAGGAATTGAGGAGGTCAAAACTGATAAAGTGTCTGAGTCAGAGTCCAAAGATGTCGGTAAACAGGAAGTGAAAACTGCTCATGAAGCAGAAGTTGTTGAGAATTTGGATAAAATCTCTGAAACCCCATGCCAAAAGTGTTTAGAACATTGCATGGAGTGTCTTGAAAAAGACGCTAAGTTTCAGGAATTGACACAAAATGCTGACTTGTTAAAATTTGATCTTGAACAAGTCAAAGAGGCATATGATACTCTAGCCAGATCAGTTAAAATGATTAAAGATGAAAGTGTTGAAAATGATAAAGCAACAAAACTAGCAAAAGCAACACTCTTTGATAAACAATTAGAAGTTAACTTTCATCTTGACACAATCGCATCATTAAAAAAAGAGTTAGAATTAACTAAAATTGAAAATGAGCGAATTGATAAGAAATTAATGAGCTATGTTGCATCATCCTATGTTCTTGAACAAATTGTTCCACAACAACCCAATGCTGCACCAGTCTTTAACAGCGTTCCACCCCCAATGTGGAATCATTATACTCAAAATATCCAGATGGGGTGGAAGCTGCATTGAATCTCAAGTTGAGGACCAATGAGGATGAATTGCCAGAAAACATTGATGTTACATTCTCTGCTTCCGACACAGACAATGAGTCACAGGTCATCAAGACTGTTGTCGATCAGGTGTTAGATGAAGAGAGTGAGAACTCTGAGGTTGAAGTCATGAAATCTCATTCTAAGAAGTCTATTACTGATTCTGAAGACGAGGAAAACTTTTTAGATCGGTACATACCGAAATCAGACAAGAGTGAGAATGATGATCCGATCATGGTGGTTTACACTATGATTGGAACTGACAAACTTTACTCTGATCTCGAGTATCCGCTTCAGAATGGTAAGATTGAAAATGTTGAAAAAGTTTTCAAATTGGTTGAAATTGATATTGATGTGGTAAACAACAAAGAATTCTTTTCAAAACCTAAAAAGTCATTTGCTATGACACGTTCCAACAACTCGGGCAAAAAGGAGTGGGAAGGAAATGGTAACAAGAAAAATGGTAACAACTTTAAAAACAATGAAATTGGTTTTGAGAAAAAGATGGCTAAGAAGGTTGTCAAGCCAAAGGATAAAATGAATGATATCTTTGTTGTTGGACCAAGTGTGGATGATGAAAAAGAGTACATTTTTAGTCAAAAGGCCATTGACGATTTCAATGCTGCGAAGAAACTGAAAGAAGAGTTGTTCAAGTCAACTTTTGTCGAATATGACAAAAGAGTCTGCTATCGCTGCAATGAGATTGGACATATGGCAAAACAATGCAAGAAAATTTTTGAAAAACCTGTCGTAAAACCTGTTGTTCAAAAACCTCGACCTAAGTCACCAGTTGACAAAAGGGGTAAAAAACCAATGGTTTCATCAATCCGCATTTTGAAGAGGGGTGAATCGTTGAAGTCGGAAGATAAGCCGAAGTCGACATTCGAGATTGGAGAATCTTCAAAGTCTCAAAAGACTTCAAAGATTTATCCAAAAACAAAAGTTTTTGAAAATCAGTCATGGGTTGTGAAATCAAAACCAATTTTCGAGGAGAAAAAGATGGAAAACATTTTGAATAATGAAACAAAGGTTTTGAAAAATGATGTTCCAGAATTTGAATTTGAACTTGAACTTGATAGGTTTCTTGCAGAGTTTCCCCCGATAAAAAATGAAGTAAAACCAAAAGCTAAAACTGATGTTTCGAATGCCACGTTTAATTTTCCAAAGATTGATGAGAAGTGTGATGTAGTGTTTGGAAGTGTTTCAGCAGTTAAAAAGTCATGGAGTTCATTGTTTGAATGAATGTGCTATAATGTTTGCAGGGGATGCCCAAGTCAATCATTTCAAAATGGATCATGGACAGTGGAGCCTCTAGACATATGACGGGGATGCTAGCATTGCTTTACGACGTTAAATCATTCAATGGAGGTTACGTGGGATTTGCCGGAAACCAGGGTGGCAGGATTGTGGGCCAAGGAACTCTAACAAATGGGGTTATTTCGTTTGAGAAAGTGAACTACATCATAGAATTGGAAAACAACTTGCTTAGTATTTCTCAAATATGTGATAAATCGTTTACTGTACATTTCACAAAAAATGAATGTTTGGTTTTAAAACCTGGGTTTAAAATCCCTAATAATATGGTGTTGTTGCGCGCTCCACGAGAAAATGACTTATATATTCTTGATATGAGTGTCGCAACACCAACAGATCATCAAAAACAGTGTTTTGTGTCAAAAACGAAAGCAACGGAAAAAGAGTCTATCATGTGGCATCGAAAGATGGGCCACATACATGTTAGAAAAATGAATTTTCTGGTACATAATGATTTAGTAGAAGGTGTGAATTTAAAGAATTTTCATTTGTCTGATGATTGTGTAGCTTGTAAGAAAGGAAAGCAGACCAGGAAATCACACCCACAAAAGTTGCTGAATTCAATCAGAGTACCGCTTGAGAGACTCCACATGGATCTCTTCGGGCCAGTGAATGTGCAGAGTATAAGTGGAGATTTATATTGCCTGGTGGTCACTGATGATTATACAAGATTTTCGTGGGTGGTGTGCTTGGAAAGAAAGGATCAAACATTTGAGTCTTTAATGATCTTATTCAAGAAGATGGAAACATTGTATAAGGTGCCGATCCGAAGAATCCGAAGTGATAATGGGACGGAGTTCAAGAATAACCGCATGCTAGAGTTCTGTAACGAGAAGGGAATTCTTCATGAATTCAGTGCACCATACACTCCACAGCAGAATGGTGTAGCTGAAAGAAAGAACCGAACCCTAATTGAAACTGCTCGAACCATGTTGGCTGATTCCAAACTACCAATCCATTTCTGGAGTGAAGCTGTGGCAGCGGCATGCTATACTTTGAACCGAGTGCTGATTGTGAAGAAATACAAGAAGACTTGCTTTGAACTTCTTCATAGATACAAGCCAAATCTGAAGTTTCTTGAGCCGTTCGGATCACCATGTACTTTCATTGATCCTGATGGAAAATTCGGCGCAAAAAGCAATGCAGGTTTCTTTGTGGGATACGCAAGTCCCTTAAAAAGAGTGTTCGTTCCATGTTTGAAGAAGGTAATTGAAGTTCATCATGTGGATTGTCAGAAACACACAGCGTCACCTCAACTTCCCGGAAACAGATTGTTGTTCGATTATGATAAATTCTGGGAGTCGTTCCAACTTCCTACGGAGCCGAGTGAAGAGGAACTTGCTTACTTGTACCAACAACAACAATCATCTTTTCAAGATCAGATGCCTAGACCGTTGGTGGTTTCTCAACCAGATGTGGATTCAAATGCTCCTACAACTGGTGCAAACGATCACGAGGCAGGTCCGAGTGGAACAGCTCATGACGACCCAGTAGAACCAGCTCCATCATTTGATCAGTCCGATGACTCAGATTCGGAGAACGCTCCGATATTTGATGAGGATCCAAATGTTGCATCAACTGAAGCTGAGGATCACACCGGTGATCTAGATATCTCGATTCAGCAATCAGAAGTTGTTGTGCCTGACATCATCATGCCACGAACATTATCTTACCATCCTTCAGATCAGATTATAGGAGATCTTCAAAGTGGTGTCAAAACGAGAGATCAAATCAACCGTGCACTTACATGTTTTTATTCATCTGTTGCTCCTTTACAAGAGGAATTCTCACTTAAATGTTTTATTTCGCAGATTGAGCCCAGAACGTATAAAGAAGCATTGACTGAAGACAGCTGGGTTAATGCTATGCTGGAGGAGCTGCAACAATTCGAGAAGTTGGGAGTGTGGAGACTAGTAGACCTCCCTGAGAATCAAAAGTTGATTAAAATGAAGTGGGTTTTCAAATGTAAGAGAGACGATAGAGGTGTCGTGGTCTGGAACAAAGCACGATTAGTGGTACAAGGCTTTAGTCAGCAAGAAGGAATTGATTATGATGAGGTTAATGCACCAGTTGCTCGAATTGAAGCTATTCGGATCTTTCTAGCGTTTGCATCATGGAAAGACTTCAAAGTGTACCAGCTGGATGTTAAATCTGCCTTCCTGTATGGAAAGATTAAAGAAGAGGTGTATGTGGGACAACCACCGGGGTTCACTGATCCACAACACAAGAACAAGGTCTATCTGCTGGATAAGGCGCTCTACGGTTTACACCAGGCCCCGAGAGCCTGGTACGAGACGCTCTCCCAACATCTTTTAAACAACGGGTTCATTAGAGGGACAGTGGATAGCACATTGTTCACAAAGGAAGTTTTAGGCCATCTCCTAATTGTGCAGATCTACGTTGATGATATCATTTTTGGTTCGACCAACGACGACTTGTGTAAAGAATTTGAGTTGGTGATGAAAAAGAAGTTCGAGATGAGTTCAATGGGGGAGATGAAGTTCTTCCTCGGGCTGCAGGTAGAACAGATGCCCGATGGAATCTTCATTCACCAAACAAAATATGTGAAGGACGTGCTTGAAAAGTTTGACATGGATCAATGCAGTCCAGCATCAACCCCCCTTGCACAGAATCATGGTATTTGTCCTGACGAGAATGGCGTCAAGGTGGAGGAGACTTTGTATCGGTCAATCATCGGATCCTTAATGTATCTCACTGCTTCCCGACTGGACATCATGTGCCCGATATGTCTTTGTGCCAGATATCAGTCGAACCCGAAGCAGTCACACCTGACAATTGTCAAAAGGATATTACGGTATTTGAAAGGCTGCCCAAGCATCGGCTTGTGGTATCCTCGCTTGGGTGACTTTTCTCTAACAGGTTTCGCTGATTCTGACTTTGGAAGCTGCAAGCAGAATGCTAAGTCCACCACTGCTGGGTGTCAGTTCTTCGGAACTCGACTCGTTACCTGGCAGTGCAAGAAACAAACCTCTGTGGCGCTTTCTACTTGTGAGGCTGAATACGTTTCAGCCTCCGGCTGCTGTTCTCAGATCCTTTGGATTCAGCAGCAAATGCGCGACTTTGGTTTGCAATTCTTGGATACACCGATTTTCGTGGACAATGAAGCAGCCATAAACATAACTAAAAACCCGGTTCACCATTCTAAAACCAAGCATATTGAGATTCGTCATCATTTTATCCGTGATTGTCACGAGAAGAAGTTGATACGTATTGAACATATACACACCGATGATCAGAAGGCTGATTTCTATACAAAACCATTTGACAAAAAGAGATTTTATTATCTTTTAAAATTGAATGGGATGAAAAATCTGCGTTCTGGGAGGGTTGAAGAATGTAAAGCCGAGGAGGGCGGCGATCAGATGCGAACTACGTCATGTTGTCAACTTTGTTTGTACAGTTTGTTTTCTGCTTTTCGATAAAAACAAAAACACAAAAATATGTTTTTCTTTTTAGGGGGAGAAAGTTTGCAGAAAAATACAAAAACATGATAAAAATTACAAAAACCAAAAACATTTGAAAAAAGTAAAAATGAGTTTGTGTAAAAAGGGGAAATGATAGTACATCAGCTAGACAGGTACAGTACGCTAAAGAAATGTAAAGTATAAATGTGTTAAGCAGTCTTGTAAATGATATGTCGATAGGTTTTTACACATCTAGTAAGTTTGTTCGGGATATAAACCTAAATTCTTACTTGCTTATTTCGTGGGGAACTCTACTTGGATATATAGGTAACCCCTGAAATCTCGTTTGAAAGATTCTTTTTTTCTGATATACTAGGTCTTTATACTCAATGATATCTGGGGTATTATTCCGGGACTTCTGTTGAACGGTAGTTCTGACCTAGTCCTCGAATAATACTTTTCGCAAATGCTTGAAACATAGCATCACCCTCAGCATATATGATAAGACAATAAAATTGCTTAGCAATGCTGTTGTAAAAAAGATCCTCTAAAGGGGACACACTTACAAGTTGAGTCATGATCTCTCTGCTGAACGGTAGTTCTGACCTGAGCTCTCATGATTCTTCGTAATTTATTCACCCCTTACAGATATCATTTGTTGTATTCTCACCTGTAAGACTGAATATTGAGACTTGGATACGGGAGTATATTCAAGAGGTGGAACACACGTATAAGTTTAAGTCTCTAAAATACTAATTCGTATCCTGGACAGATTGAACTTTGTGTGAAAATTTAAAGTGGACCAGTATATCAACAATCATTGCAAATTGTTTAATGTTTGAAATGTAATCCAGCTTAACGGTACTTGTATCTTGTCAGCAACTGATATGATCCCTTAACACGCTCATAAAAAGATTGTGTGTACATATTTTTGCTTATCTGTTTCTTAAACCAAAAAGATTTTATCTTTCATATTATTTTCGACAACGGACGTTTAGGGAACCGATGATCAAAGTCTTGTGCAGATCATGTCTAATTCATGAGGTTTGGGTAAGCAGGAGATTCTGGAAAGTGACTGGTACATGTTTGAAAGATTGGAAAAGTGTTTGAAAGTTAAAAAGAGTTCAACAGTTCATTAATTTGAATTGTTTTCAGTTTCAAAATTTCAGCATACTTCATAATCTGGTCAACCAAGGTCATTTAGTTGGACTTGGTAGGCAAAATAGTTGACCAAGGTCATTAACTTGGACTTGGTTAACTGGGTGTGTCGGTAATTAATCAGAAAAAGTTAAAAATTTGAAAATGTTGAAAGTTTAAAATTGATTTCGCCCGAAATCACAAGTTTCATTCTTAAAAGGCTGATTCCGCTCCTGTGCTTTATGGCTGATTCCGCTCTCAAGCTTCATAAGTGATTCCGCTCTTAATGCTTCAGATGTCATTTCGAGCGAAATCAGTCTGACTATAAATAGTCGTCTGATTCCGCTCCTAATCATTATTTCCTTTTTTCGCCCCTGAGTCTCTGTTTTCGGCGATTAAGAGCGAAACCCTAATATCATCATTTTACAAGTCAAAACTCTGCCCGATTTTAGATCGATTGTTGTTATTAGTTGGTTGGCTCAACTAGTAACATGGGAAAGGTGAGAAATTGGTTTATTTTGACTCAGATTCATCGGTTTTATGATTGTCGGCGCTGTATATGTTTCAAACTTAGATTTAGGGTTTGTATGTTGGATAAAATGAACATAAATCATACATGTGTTGTCGGAATATGTTGTATATCATGCGTGTGAATTGGATTGAACCAGATTTAGGTTTTGATTGTGAATGAACAGTAGCAGTTAGGTTGAACTTAGATCTAGGTTGCTTGTGATGATTTTAAGGTATAAAAATCACAACCCTTTACTCGGAATTCACTGATAAACATACCAACATGTTAAATTTCATCATCATATGTGTTTAGAGGGGTTTGAGTTTTGATTTCGCTCATAAGTGCATATCATCTGATTTCGCTCCTAGGTGCATTTGATCTGATTCCGCCTCTGAGTGTGTTTCAGCTCATAATGACTTTTTGTCATTAGGAGCGAAATCAGAAATTTGTTTGATTCCGCTCAGAATGTTAGTCTTTCATGTGATTTCGCTCATAAAATGTTTATTGCTGAAATTTAAAAAAAAAATGATGATTCATTTTGTATTGATTCTGTCTTGCAGGGTTCGAATATCATATTTGATCCACTTCACAACAGCTGTTGTGATTTTGATGTACAAAAGAATTCAGAGTTGGCAAGATTCAGTAGTATTCTGGAGTTCATGAGACGAATACCTATTCAGAAAGCTCTTACAGATCAACGTCCAGTATACAAGTCACACATTAAACGATTCTGGAAGCATGCAAAATACGATGAAACAAACAAAGCGATAAACTCAGTTGTGAAGATACAAAATGAAAAGAAAACAATTGTTGTTACTGAGGCACTGGTCCGTGAAGTATTGAATTTTCCTGATGACGAAAACTCGCCAACAAGGTATCCGGAAAGAATGGTAAAGGGATGTATGCTCAGGATGGGATATGCCGGTGCAGTAAATGTTGGAAATTACTTGAAATCAAAGTTTCAGAAACCCTACAAGTTTATTATTCATTGTGTATTAATGTCACTCAGTCATACCAAAGGAGGGTATGATACCATGCGAGATTACCAGATGAACATGGTCACTGCATTGGTTTTGAACAAAAAAATATAACTTCTCGCATATTGTTTTTCACTATATGGTCGAGAATATCACAACAAAGAGTAAGACTTGGACATATCCAAGATTTGTGCAGATGCTGATTGATCATGCATATCCAGAGATTGAACGTGATTTGAATAATGATTTGTTAGTCCAGTCACACATGAGCAACGATTCTCTTAAGCAGCTTGCAAGATATCATGCAAATCACCCTGAGCCGAAGAAAGTAGCAGCATTCTTTGGATTCATCAAGGATGCAAATTATGTTGATCCAGATCCAATAAATCACCAAAACTGGAGAAACGAAGAAGAGATGAAAGAGGCTGCATATGCTGATGAGCTAGATGATCTTGCTGATTTCAAAAGTACACGAAATGACTGGTATGTCAAAGAACCAAGAAAGAGAAGCAAAAAGGTTACCCCTAAATCACAGGAAGGTGAGGGATCATCATCACAGCCGAGGAAGAAACAAAAGAAAGCAGCAAAGACGTTATTGATTGATGAGCCTGAGGTTGAAGAACCAGTTGTCACTGCTGAAGAAAATCAGTATGCTGATTTGGATGATGTGATGCTAAACGTTGATTATTTAGAACCAGATCAAACAGCTAACATAGAAGTAGAAAAAGAGAAAGTAATTGATGATATAGAAGGTGATGATGTTGATAAGAGTACCACAAGTTCTTCAAGTTCTTCTAAAGATGAGATAGATGAAACAGAACGGTTAAAGAGAATTAAAGAAGAAACGGCTAAGGAGAATTTGTTGAGAAAGAGAAAGAGACAAGAAAAGGAGGATGCTCCATATGTTCCATCACCACAACATATTTCTGAATCTCAATCGCCTTCTTCTGGTGTTAGAAAGAAAGCAGGAGCAAAGAAAAAGATTGTATCTCCGAAGATAAAGAAAGCTACTCCAAAGATTACAAAACCAAAGATTGTTCTGAAGAAGAAATCATCCAAAGAACCGAGTAAACCACCAACACCACCACCTGAACCTACACCACATCAATCACCAATACAATCACCACCACATCAATCACCTCCCAAACAACCAACACCACCAAGACAACCTTCACCATTACATTTCACACCACCTCGTTCACCACAACAAATTCATACCATTACACCACCACAACAACAAACATTTCTTACATCTCAATAAATCTTCAAAACACCTTCACTCACTCAAATTCAACTAACTCCTAGTTCTTCTGGTCATAAAGGTCTTCCTACTCCTCCAGATAATCTTGAAGATATTGGAGATTTTGGTTTTGCAAATGATGAACAAGTGAAAAGGTTAGAGACAAAAATGGATGATGTTTTGAATGAAAGCAAAATAGTTGCAGCTGAAAGCAAGAAAGTAGCTGATCGTGAAAAGATTCTTGAAATGCATGTAAAAAGATTAGAATCTGACAACAAGGCATTACTGAAGAAAGTAGGTTAGTTACTAACTTTAAGAATCTAACGAGACTAACTAGATTATTATAAAAATAAACTTTTAAATAGTAAAATTAATTAATTTAAACAATTGATAAATAACCATATTTATAACGAATTAAAGATAAAAGATTTTTCAATGATCAACCATTTCGCGAAACTTTCGAGTTTCATTATTTTACGAGTTTTAACTAGCTTAACAAGCATCGAGTTTCATTGTGTAATAACGAACCAAGAGTCTTGAATAATATTGCTCAAACGTGAATTTTTTATTATCAGTCGCACATAAGTCAAATACGAATACATAACATGATTAAAATAACTTCGTTTTCATTATGATCAATAGTCTCGGATTACAAATGACACGAAAGTAGATTACAAAGGGAGTACAAGTGTCTAAATATGGAAAGTACAACATGACTTGCTAACATAAGAAAGTGCGGAAAATGCAGAGCGTTACATCAGATTATAGGTTTGGAGCGTTACATCAGATTATTATAGGTCTGAACCATACAAACATTTACTTGCGAAACAAACAGTCTAAACCATTAAATGCTGAACCAGTAAGAAGTCTAAACCATTAAGAGCCTCATTAAGAGGTCAACAAATAGCCCATAATTATAAGTATCACATTACAACAATAATCAAATGAGTAAATTACAAAAATCGTCCTTTATATTGACACTAGATTGCAAAGTGTGTCATGTGCATGGTTGTAAACCAAGGTTTCCAAGGCCGAGTACTCCCCGAGTAGTCGCTACAAGTTAGGCTGCCGAGGCAACTTTCTCTAACTCCACCTCATTACTCGGAATCGATCAAACGCAGTCAAACTCGGCCAAAATCGGATCTAGTAGGTCAATTCGGGCTGAGTTTGACTTAAAAATAATAAAACATAATTTATATGACTATCATATTAAATAATGATTATAATTTTCACGTATTTTTTTAAAAATATTAGTAAATTTATGTTATTAGACATATATTTAATTTCCGAAAACTAATTTCTTTATAATTTAATATGTCCGAGTACTCCCCGAGTACACTCCGCCTATGCCGAGTATTCTCAACTCCCCGGTCGACCGACTAGGGAGCGCCTAGCGACTTTTGCAACCATGGTCATATGTCTTCAAAAAGTACAAAAACGTAGTCGATGTTTATAAACCCTTGCATGTTATGTCCTTTAGCCATAACTCAGTTAATTTTCATGGATAAATCTAACCAAGTGGACCCTACATAAGGGTATTTTGGTCATTTACCCTATTTACTCAAAACAACCCCCACTATCTCTAAATCCTCTCTCCCTCTCTCTCTCTCTAACTTTTTGTCAACCCCAACCGATGGCGGAAACATCGGGGCGGGACGATGACGAGATTACCCGAGACTTCATAACACTATTTGCGACATTATTTAATCAAAACTGATTTCATTTCAAGATAATAATTGTCAAATACAACTAACAAAATCAAAGTACAACGTTTTTCAAGAAACATTACAACAAAATACAAGTACAACAACATGATCTAGTATACTAAGTGTGTTTCTAAATCATCCCTACCAGATTCCGTGCTCAATGTCATCAACCTACAACATGTTTTAAAGTATAGTTCAATACACAATGTATTGGCGAGCATACAAGTTTGATAATAGCGTAAGTATAAAAATGAGTTAACCAAATCCACATGGAAAAATAGTTATCTAGATTAACGTAAACCTGACATGCAACTATACAAGTCAATCCTCTGATTACCATTAGCGTAATCCTATTGTAGCAACAATAGGATCGTTCTGTTTTAAAGACTTAACAAAACCACAAGACTACGGGCGTTGCGTTACTCCAATAGCGCTATTCATGTTAAGGGGAGACTCGTACGAAGTTAATGATAAGCAAATTACATAAGAAAGCTCCAGAGAGTACAAATCAATTATAACGTATTTAAGCATGCATGATGGGATTGTTTGTTTGCATAAAGTATAAGTGATTGTATGAATTTTTGTAACATGTTCATGTATAGTAATTTTGATCTTGTAGAGTAATTTTGTAAAAATTTATAGCATTTAGTTATGGGGGGTAGGTTTTTTTTAGGTTTTTGGGGGGTGGGGGGGGGGGGGGTTAGGTTTTTGGTTTTTTTTTTTTTTTGGTGAGGTATAGTTTTTTGATCAAAATTACTCTAGAAGATCAAAATTACTCTACAGGATCATTTGTAGAGTAATTTTGATAATTACCCTACGAGCAAAGAGTTACGAAATGACACCGTGTTTTTTTGCATTTTTCATGCTATTCATGCGTTTAGTATGTTAAATTTATTTATACGGGAACTTTACTCTTAATAATTAAAAATTATAATATTATAATATATTTGTTTATAATTAATTTACGTTTCTAACTCTAAAATTTAATAGTTTTATCATATGACCCCCGACCCTGAACTCTAATGGTTTTTTATAAACGATTTACATATACCTTTGTCACACGAAAGTTTAATAAAAATTCTTTTTTTCAATAAATAATTTACGTTTTGACCCCCGAACTTTAATAGAATTATCATACGACCCTTAAAGTTTTATAAAGTTAGTTTTGTTTTTCATTTTTTAACAAATATTTGTTCTTTTATAAGTTTTATTTTACTTATTATTAATTTAACTTATTATAATTAAAACTAACTTTAAACTCTAGATATATTTACTTAATCATGTTAGTTGTTTATTTTTACCGTGGTTAAGATTAAAGCTTACATGGTCTATATTAACCCTGTAACACACTAGGTAACAAATATAATCTTTTTTTATTTACCTTATTATAGTTAAAGCTAACTTTTAACTCTGGACATGTTCAATTAACTGTGTTGATTACTTATTTTTACCATCTCTGCATCATATATGATAACTCATCGATATATCATGAAACAAGTATATCCTCGCCAGCAACCTCCAACAACCCTGCCGCGAAGCGCGGGCGCTAATTCTAGTTAAAATACAATATGTAAAAATTATACATATAGGATATACCACTCCTACCGTAATCAAAATTGCTAACAAACTTAGGTGGCCAGATTTTCGGTTAAATATCATCATCTCCCAAAAGTAGAAATTAGGAAATTGATACCTAGTTTCAAATTCTTAGTTTTCAATTTTCCTGACTAGTGCAATAGATTTTTATATTTCACATTCTATATATTTTTGCATTTAGTTTTCATATAATGTATTTAATTTTATATTTTTATGTAGTTTTTTGAAAAAAACAAACAAAATATTATTATATTACAAATTAAACATGTTAACTAAAAAAGTGATTTTACTTCATTTATCATATTAATATACTTTCAGGCTTACAAATATGAGACTAATTTACAAAAACATAAGATACATAACAAAAGTGATGTATGTTTTTCAAGTTTAACACTTCTTGTAGCAGGTGCCATGACGTGTTGCACCATCACATGTTCCTAAATAAAAAAAACATTCATTTTTTAAAAGATTTGTTATATGTTTTATCATTGAAAAAACTTAACTCATTCAATTCACACGTCCTTGCTTATGTCACTTTCACTATCTCTTTTATTCAATTAATATTTTTATCATATTATCAAAATCATATTTGTACTATATATTTATCTCAAACAAATAACTTATTCTATAACCATATATACACAAGTATTTATTATGGATTCACTATATGTTTGTGTGTTACAAGCATGGGTGTAAATGAGTCGAGCCGAGCCCGAATAGGCTCGAGCTCGGCTCGTAATGCTTTTATGAATCTTGAGCTCGAGCTCAGCTCAACTCGGCTCGAACCTACTATTTTGAGATCGAGCTCGACTCCAAAGTAAAACCATGGGCCTGAGTTCAAATGAGCTCGTGCCGAGGTAATGGGAGGGGGGATTTACTTTGTTTTTTAGGTTTTTTAGTTAAAATAAAATTTCAGTTAAAATAACTAATGTACCCTTTATTTAAATGAGGAAAACGTTAAAAAGGAAAGGTTAAAAGAAATTTCTAATCTGGTTTGCCATTTCGATGGAAATGGCAACAAAAATTAAACCTTAGGGAACCAAATACAAAAAGTTTCATTTTTGGATTGAAGTCACAAAAATGACCTAAACTTAGAGACCATTTTAACATTTCACTCTATAGATTAGCAAATAGAACGATTTTCTATCCCAAATGAAAGGCTCTCTTTTTGGTTCAGGTTGCCTACATACATGTAAATCTGTACATACATACAAACATAAACATAAATATAGATACAAAGTTATAAAATACATATACACACATACATAGATACAAATCTATATACATTTTCATATACATACATACATATATAGAATATCTTCAAATTTCTTTAAATACTTGATTATAGACGTGAGATGTCCTCCTAACAAGTTTTATAAAATCTTTTCTTCATAAATAAAGTTGGTTAAACCTATAGTTTTAATTCAATATAGAAATTTGAGGATAAATCGACATTATATAAGTTTTAAAAATCGTACTTTACGGTGGTGGGAAGGCGGTCACGACGGTGGTGGCTTTGGTATCTCATGGTGGCGCTGGAGCTCACAATGGTGGGGGAATATGTTGGGAAAGTCCCTGTTAGGCGTGTGACATACTAACAACGAGCCACTAATTACATTGAACCCATACAAGTTTCTAAATAAAACTTTCATTCATTAATATAAAGTGTTACAAAACAATAATTACAAACCATCGTATTCAGCGGAAGCATAAATCATTAGTTATGTGTTTCATAAACCATATGTATTGTAACCATTAACCCGTCTAGGGATTCCATGTATCTCGACCCATGACCCCTCCAGCATCCCAGACAGCAAGTTCCACATACACAAGTATCAATAACCTGCGAGCATGCACACACGTGTATCAGACAACGCTGGTGAGTTCATAGTTTTACGAAAACGTTAGTTACCAAATGTTTAGTTCAGTTCATTTAATATAAATCCGAAAGTAATGTTGATAATATCTCGATACTGAACAAGACTGCTCCTGATGTATGTTTTGCCCGTTCCCCAGTGCTCCTATCAAAACACTGGGCATGACTAGGTCATTAGTTCACATCCGTCCTCTCCGGTACGGGGTGAGGGTGCCAAACCTAAGTAGCGCTACCAACTAATATCCGTTACCTCCCCGGTAACACAAAAGATGGGACTTAAGAATGATAGGGTGAGATTATTATCCAACATCCCAGTTTTACCCAAAAGACTTATCCCTCCCCGGGATACCCACTGACTGTCCCAACCACCAGGACGCATGCTCAAGAGCAGTGAACTCACCTTAGATTGCTCGGTATGTTACTTTATGTTACCCATTCCAAGTTGGTCAACCAAACCCTACCGTGGTTACCAAAGAAAATCAGTATAGTGCTCACACATATCACTAATCTAACGTACACGTTGCACAAGTAGCATACAAGTGAATCACACGTCCCTATACGAGTCGTAACCGTTAATCATGCACCCCCATTGATCCACAACGTTTATCATAAAGTCACATAGCAATTGTATGGGTTCCATATGCCAGTAAAACACATAACAGTATACGTATACTATAACGTTGCAATCTAAGCATGTAACATGACATTTGACACACATATTAGTACTTTTAAAATCTTAACAGTAAGTGTACTGCAGGTCCACGAAGAACCTGCGGCCTACGAAAGATCCCCACGAAAACCACCGTCCACGGAGAACCTAGTTCTTCGTTGACTAGTCTTCTACGAGCAATCAGGGTTCTTCGTCATGAGGTCCTTCGTCCTTGTGCATTCCCACGAAGAACTATTCTTCGTGTGAATGCCGCATGACAGTAAACATATAGGCACATTAAACAGTTTACACAGAAACGTTACTGATATGCAACTGAATTCACAACCACATTTATTTTCTTAGAGTTTCACAATCATGTTTTACCACCATCACCCAATCATTCTATTTCCATTATGAGTATTAAACATTATATAATTATAGAACCCTAATTGTCATCTACTTATTAACAACAGTTAGGACGTAATTATCATTTCAACAAAACAAATAGCATGATCATCACGACAAACCCCCATCATTTATGTAAATGGAAATGGTATGAAAACCGAATTTGTATTGATTGAATGTATCTTTACAAGAGTAAATGACCCCACTACTTATAGGGAGAGTGAGGGACTAAAAAGAAATAACTAATTACATACAGGGACCTATATAATAGCAACCAGGTCCTTGAACTAACAACTATTTACAACTAACACTCCTCCTCAAGTTGGAGCATAGATGTTAATCATGCCTAACTTGTTACATATGAAGTCTATTTGTGTCTTCCGCAGTGGTTTTGTGAAGATATCTGCTAATTGAAGATCCGTTTTAACATGAATTGGCTGAATAGATGGAGGATCCTTTTGAGTGCCGACTATCCGATCTCTGATTAGGTGACAATCAACCTCAATGTGTTTAGTTCTCTCATGGAATACTTGATTTTTGGCTATATGTATAGCTGATTGATTATCACAGTATAATCGCATCAAGTCTTCAGAGATAACCCCAAGTTCTCTGAGAAGACGACAAACCCATATCATCTCTGATGTAACATCTGCCATAGCTCTGTACTCTGATTCGGCACTTGATCTAGATACGGTGTGTTGTTTCTTACTCTTCCAGGAAACAAGATTTCCTCCAACGAAAACACAGTACCCAGTGGTGGATCGACGGGAAATAGGACAGCCTGCCCAATCTGCGTCTGAGAATCCAGATATACGTCCATCTCCTTCTTCTGTGAAAGCACCTACACGACAATGACCCTGATCGGAATATAAGATCCCTAGGCCTGGTGTGCTCTTGAGATATCTTAAGACACGGAGAGCAGCATCCCAGTGTCCTGTGTATGGAGTGGCCATGAATTGACTTAGGACACTAACGACAAAGGAAATATCTGGTCGGGTGACAGTTAAGTAGTTAAGTTTTCCGACCAATCGTCTGTATCGCTCAGGATCTTTCATTGGACTTCCGTCCTCTGGAATGAGCTTCCTCGTAGGAAGCATATGACTATCAACCGGTTTGCAACCCAATAAGCCACACTCAGTTAACATATCAAGGACATACTTCCGCTGAGAAAGGAGTATTCCTTGTGGGGAACGAGATACTTCTATGCCAAGGAAGTACCGAAGTCGACCTAAGTCGCTAATCTGAAACTGAGACTGAAGGAACTGTTTGAGCTTGGTAATCCCATCTTCATCATCCCCTGTAACTATGATATCATCCACATAAACAACTAAGATGATCCTTCGACCCTGATGATGTCTGAAGAATACAGAGTGATCATATGTACTACGAACCATTCCAAATTCTTCCATGACACTAGAAAACCACCCAAACCATGCTCTGGGAGATTGTTTAAGACCATATAAAGAGCGACGTAGTTTGCATACCTTGGATGCCTCCTCCTTAACAATGAACCCTGGTGGCTGCTCCATATAAACCTCCTCCTCAAGAACACCATTAAGGAAGGCGTTCTTGACATCAAGCTGGTGGAGCGGCCAATGATGAATGGCAGCCAGAGCAATGCAAATACGCACGGAGGGCATTTTGGCAACCGGAGAGAAAGTCTCGTCATAATCAATACCATAAGCTTGAGAGTAGCCTTTGGCTACCAAACGAGCTTTCAGACGATGTAGAGAACCGTCAGGGTTAAGTTTAACCGTGAAGACCCAACGACAACCAACAACACGCTTTCCTGGCGGAAGCGTCACAAGATCCCATGTATGATTAGTCCTTAAAGCCCCAAGCTCTTCTTCCATAGCTTGACGCCATCCTGGGTGAGCGAGAGCTGTCATCACATTTTTGGGAATCGGATAGGAATCAAGTGAAGTGGTGAAGGCATGAGACTCCGTGGATAGGTAAGCATAAGCAACATAATCCTGGATGGGATAACGGGTGGTATGTCTAGGTTCTTTTCGAAAGGCAATAGGTATATCAGGATACGGTGCACCTGGAGGATCATAGGCAACGGTTTCTGGTAATGGTGAAACAGGATCAGTGTCAGGTGGTGGAGCTGTGGACGTACCAGATGTAGAGGCTGGTTGTGAATCAAGAGTCTCTGTTGTTGATTCCTTACCTCGCCTAGCATATGTGAAGAGTAATGGTGGAGGACCTGTCGGTAGCCCCGAATCTGCAGAAGTTGGAACTGTGGTGTCTGAGACCGGAGGGGTAGACGGAACAGAGGACAAAGGAACAACAGGGATGAAAGGAGATTCGGGAAGATCAGGTTCTGGAAATGGATCTGACACAGGAGTAGAGGATGTAGGAAAGAAGGGACATTCCTCATGGAAAGTAACGTCGGAACTAGTGAAGTAACGACGAAGAGAAGGACTATAACACCGATAACCTTTCTGGACACGTGAGTAACCCACAAAGATACAACGAATGGCTCTGGCATCAAGTTTAGGGGTCCCTGGACGATGATCATGAACATATGCAACACATCCAAATATTTTGGGTGGAAGTGGAAACATAGTCCCTTTAGGAAAAAGGATAGAAAACGGGGTTTGACCATGAATGACAGGTGAGGGCATACGGTTAAT
Source organism: Helianthus tuberosus (assembly GCA_030545235.1). Classification (NCBI taxonomy): domain Eukaryota; kingdom Viridiplantae; phylum Streptophyta; class Magnoliopsida; order Asterales; family Asteraceae; genus Helianthus; species Helianthus tuberosus. Next base: position 160,713,082 of record CM060444.1, read on the forward strand.
AAGATAAGCGGCAGTAAGGACAGCGTCTCCCCAGAAACGATGAGGAACATGAGAATGAATCATGAGAGTGCGAGTGATGTCTAATAAGTGTCGGTTCTTGCGTTCAGCGACACCATTTTGTTGTGGTGTGTAAACACAAGACGGCTCGTGAATAATGCCATTAGATTTTAAGTAAGAAGAAAAGTCGGTCGACAAATATTCTTTTGCATTGTCTGTACGCAAGGTTTTAATTGAGGTTTGAAATTGAGTTTTAACGTAAGCATGAAATTCACGAAATATTGAATATATTTCAGCACGAGATTTCAATAGATAAACCCAAGTAGCACGCGAATAATCATCAATAAAGGTGATAAAATATTGAAAACCCAAAGTCGATTTTGTGGGACATGGGCCCCAGACATCAGAATGCACAAGTTCAAACAACATACTGACTTGATTAGACACTCTAGGGGGATAGGGACGCCTGGTATGTTTACCAAGCTGACATGACTCGCAATGAAAATCAAAGGAAGATGGAAAATCCGGTCTCATTTGCCTCAGAACCGCTGCAGAAGGGTGGCCTAGCCGGCAGTGAGCCTCCCTGATACTGGAATCACATATGTTGGCTTTAGGGTGTGACGGTAAAGACATACGGTAGAGGCCTCCTGATTCAAAACCTATGCCAATCAGCCGGTTCGTCCTAGTTCCTGAAAAATGCAGTGAGTAGGATAAAAGGTTACGGAGCAGTTATTTTGTTTAGTAATTTGACTTACCGAACAAAGGTTATCAGGGAATTTAGGAACCAACAAGACAGAAGAAAGATTTAGGTCTTTCGAATTACTAACCGATCCAATGCCACGGACTGGGCATGAGGATCCATCAGCAAGACGAACTGGTGGGTGAGAACCAATACGTAGGCTAGAAAGAAGATCTTGAATCCCAGTCATGTGATGAGTAGCTCCAGAATCAATAATCCAGGATAAGTCAAGATAAGAAAGTATACCTGAATTGACCAAGCTGGCTTGTGGGCTAGGAGCAGGCGACTGTGAGGCCAACAGCTGTTGAAGTCTACTGAGATCCTCCTTGCTCAACGTGTAGGCAGTACCAGTAGTTGGGTCAGAATACGCACCAGTAGGAGAAGACTCATCAGTAGAAGCTAGTCGAGCTTTTGGTTGAGATCCAGGAGCACGGTTTGGGCAATTATGCTTTGTATGCCCTGGCAGCTTGCAATAATGACAGTTGTTCGGACAGTTGTACCTTGCATGTCCAGGTTCATGACACAAGTGACATACAAGATTACCACCATGTCCCCCAGTGCCTCGTCCGGTGCCTTTCTTCATATAAGAACTTTGCCCTGTACCCTTACTGACCAAGGCAGACATATCAGTTGGAGATGCGTCCGGACCATACATTTCGCGCAATAGGTGATATGTGGATGCCACAGATGAAATAGCGGTAGAGTTACTTAGTAATAATGGACGTGCACTTGCATACTTAGGTGATAAACCCGCAATAAACATCATGACGTCCATTTTGGTGTTACGCTCCTCCTGAACCTTTAAATCAGCAGTAGGTGGGAAAAGAGCTCGTAACTCATCTTGAAGCTTTGAGAAACGAGTAAAGTAATCGGTGAAGGTGGAGTCACCTTGTTCCGCCCGGGTGAAGGCTTGAACAACAGAATAGGCATGGGACAAAGATTCCTTAGCTGAGAAGGATGAAGACAGGTGGTCCCACATTGCCTTTACTGTAGGGAAGTTTTGAGCGATAGTGAGGATTTGTGGCTCCATGGAATTCCATAGAGCCATTTGTATCCCACTATCGTCAATACGCCATTCCCGAGGAGTTGGATCAGGGGGTGGTTTTGTTAGATGGTCCTCTTTATCCACACTTGCAAGACCTTTTTGGACAAAGAGGCTCCATGAACTCCAGTTTCTCGAGTCTAGCTTAACAGGAATACGTAAAACGGAGGCATAGTTGATAATGCCTGGAGCAATTTGGTTCTCATTCTTCTTATCATCTCCCATTTTTAAACGAAAAACTGAACTGGATTACGGACACGCGAAACGAGGCAGAAACGAAAAAGTTCTCGGATCGAAAAATTAACTTGACGGGATGGACGGGGAGGTAATTCCGACCAAGCTGGCAGAAAACGGCGGCCGGAGAGGCGGCGACGCGCCGTGGATGAGCGCGGCGGAAGGGGCGGCGGCGCGTGGGGGCGCGTGGGGCGGCGGACGGTGGCGGTTTTTGAGGGGTTTTGTAGATCGGGCAATTGCGAACACAATGGTGGTGGTGGTGTATGTTAACTCGCCGGAAAAAGGAACGGATCTGAAAAAGTAGGTGACGGGTTGTGGTGGTTTTGGGTGTTTGAACAGATCTGGAACGGGTTTTTAGGACGGAACTGGTGGTGACCGGAAATGGTATGAAAGAGAATCCGTTTCTGATGTGGAAGGTCAGACTGAGCTGCAACCACAGAGCATACTACGAATTTTCTAAACTAAGAGACGGAAATGGTCACCCGAATGAGGATATTCTTGAGCTAAACTACCTTTAGCTCTGATACCATGTAAATGGAAATGGTATGAAAACCGAATTTGTATTGATTGAATGTATCTTTACAAGAGTAAATGACCCCACTACTTATAGGGAGAGTGAGGGACTAAAAAGAAATAACTAATTACATACAGGGACCTATATAATAGCAACCAGGTCCTTGAACTAACAACTATTTACAACTAACAATTTACAACCCTAGTTCATCCGTTAATAACATAGACCAAGTTTGAACATTGTACCCATCCGTGAATCCCATTCCCCAACACTTAAACCCTAGTTTCGATCACATCAAATAAACATCAAAAGCACTAGCAGATTATATCTCATTTGCTTCTATTTCCACGAATGTATTCATGATTCCTTAACATACTTTCATGCAAATTATTGTTGTTCATCTCATCTAATCAGTTTTCTAGCAATAACCTACCTAATCATATCAATGCGATTTAAATATTGGCAGCCAATCAATCAAACGGATCAAGTGAGGTAATCGTTCATAAGTCATGCACTCCTAGTTTAATATTCAGGTCAAGTCACAAGATCAGTTCTTATGTGCACGTAGAAAAATATTGGCAGCCATTTATTTAATTGATAAGAACCCTAATTTATCTTTTAACCAATTCTAGTGGATGACATATTCATATAATCCCTTTTCATGTTTGCTAATATAATACCAGCTCAATTTGCAATTAAACATAAGACAATACCTAACACACAATTCTTCATGTAATCGCCTATCACGAAACCATGTAGCCAGCCATACATAATCATTATGCATTAACGAAATCAGTAAATCATTACCCTATCCGTTTATGAACAACACTCAGATCCAGATTCCTATCTCGCATGCATATCACAATGACACGTGCTTCTAACATCGATGATCATGGACATTACACAAATAAATAAACCAAGAAATTATAACCAGCAAGTTAACATACTGACCGAATACAAGGATGCGGGAGATGACGTTTCGAAGGTAGGAGAACATCAACTGGAAAGGTTGTCATTACTTCAAGAGGGGAGTGCTAGGGTTTCTTGCTTCCAATTGTTGTGAGGTACGCACAAAAACACCCACTGTGTTTGTATGCGTCCCATATAAACAAGTGTGGGCTGTTAAGGGAGGGTGGGCTCAGATTGGATCGATAACAAGCAACAAGATCAAAGGTGTGGCCCGGTTCTAACGGTTCTAGTGTGCGACTTAGGTGGTATGCGGCTAAACTTAATCAATCCCACAATCACCTAATAACACTAAATCTCACATGTCGCCTATCGAATACCCAAATCCCTGATGACGTTCAAAGGGTCTTCGCTGACGTTGGAATGTCCCGGTCTTCGTTGCTACAAAAGAATAAACCGTTAGCCTCGTCACAGAGGGCCCCGGGAAGGGGATCCATGACCAAGCTCCGGCGCGAGGATAAGTAAGCTTGCCGGAGATATATGAGAAGCTTATTCCGATGAGTATGATCACCCGAATATTTCTCTATGGTGTGAATCTATTTAGTGTGTGTGTATTGAATGTGGGGAATATTGGTTGGAATAAATGAGAGAGTAATTAGTGTGATACCTCGAGTCTGCCCCTTGATCATCTCCTTTCTGCCCTATATAACCCGGAAACCTTATCTCCCATGTGGGATATTTTAATGAGATGATCCAACGGGTTCTGAGGGTCTTCGGGGGGCTCAGACACGTGTCTGACCCCCAACGGTAGGATTGTGACCTCATTTAATGTTTCCGGCTTGAGAAGTACGATGCCAGCCGAGATCCTCTTCATATCAGGCATTAAATGTTGCCTGTGTTCTCTGAATCCTCGTTTCCCGCTCATTTTTATATAAAGGAAACCTTAGTGGGCAAGCAAAACTATTTCTTGGGCCTTATCTGCTGGGCCCGTATGGCAACAGGTCAACAGCCCAAAGACGGATAAATGGAGTAATCCATTGGCCCGTCGTCATCACCAATTAAGTATAAATCAAATCAAACACGTTTACTAGAAGTATAAATTAAATCAAACACGTTTACTAGAAGTATAAATCAAATCAAACACGTTTACTAGAAGTATAAATCAAATCAAACACGTTTACTAGCATCACGCAATGAGCACACGTAACAATACTCGTTTAATAATCATGGAACCAAGTAACATTGATCGTAAAAGTGCAGGTTGTCACATCATCCCAACTTGAAAGAAATTTCGTCCCGAAATTTGATAAATACTCAAAACAGCACGGTGTTAGATCAGGATGACTGTGGATTTTCTCCCGGTGCCACATAAAGTATAGTCTAAACGCATAGTTTTGGTTTTTATGTGTTATAAAAATCCCAACTTTTTCCTCCCATCTCAAACTTGATAATGAATTTATAAGTAATCAATACAAATGTAAATAGGCTACTCATATAATGTAAAATATAGGTGGATGTCTTTATAACACATAAAAACCAAAACTATGCGTTTAAACTATACTTTATACCGATGACGTGTCGATAGTATAATGTTTCTATGCCCTGGATGGGATTTTTACATATTTCCCCCTCTTAAGCAGCTTTATTACATATTTCCCCAACCCATAAATTGAATTACATATTTCCCCTTCCTAAAGACGCCTTATTACATATTTCCCCAATCTCTAAATTTTATTACATATTTCCCTAATCTCTAAATTTAATTACATATTTCACATTCCTAAACCCCATATATTACATATTTATCCATTTCATTAAAAATACTCTTATAGAATTATTATTTTCCCCTAATGAGTTTATTAAATAAATAACTACAGTATATTTCCTAGCTTCACCTTTGAAACCGGATATTTTTATTTATTTTTAAATTAAAAAAAATAAAATAAATAATATTAATCAAACCATTTTGTACTTGCGTATTATATGTGATGATGTTGGGTTGGTTCTTATTTAAGTAGCTCTTCCCCTAATCTTCTAAAGCTATCTTATTCTTTCTCAATCGATCCAACTTCTTTACAAACCGAGAATGGCGAAAAGTTGCATTATTTTGTTATCTGTGATCTGTTATCTGTTTGTTCATTCAAATGTGTTTACAGCATCGGGATGGACGCGGGCTCATGCAACCTTTTATGGAAGCATTGATGCTTCAGGAACAATGGGAATATTTTTTTTTCTAGCACTACTACAGAAATAGGTATTTGCTAGGGCCAAATCTGTAGCAAATCCGTTGCAAACTGGGTGTCTGCTACGGATTTGCTACGAATTTGGTCGGTAGCTACAAGTCTCGTCGCAAATTTATTTGCTACGAACTTTAGCTACGGAAATTATATTTGCGACGACTTTAGCTACAAAAAAGGGCGTCGCTATTTTAGCCACGGATTTGCTATGAAAAAGGTTGCTACAGAATTTCGTTATGGATTTTTAGCTACGGATATTTTTAGCTACGAAATTTTGCTGCTAATGTTTAGGGGCGAAGTAGTTTTTGCTACGAGTGTTGGCTACGGAAATTTGCTACGTTTTTGCCACCATTTTTGCTACATAATTTAACTACGAACTTACTATGGTTTGGCTACGAAAATTTGCTACCTTTTGTATTATTTTCGCTACGAATGTTAGCTACAAAAACTTGCTACCAGTTTCGCTATAGAATTTACCTACAAATTCGCTACGGTTTTTGCTACCGGTTATGCTACATTGCTATGATTTTTATTCGGAATCTAGCTACATATTTTGAAATATTTTCGTTATAGATTTTGAGATTTTTGCTACACAATTTGGTACGAACTTTTACCCAAATTTTTTTTTATTGTAAACATTATATTAGAAACCATATATATATATATACACACACACAATTCACACAAAAGATAAACATCGAAACTAAATTAGAAAAAGAAAATATCCAACTAAGTAAACAATAACAGAATAAATGTACAAATTATCCAAAAGGAATACATTCAATATTCAAAATAATGTGTTTACTAACAGAACCCGTATCCAAACTTGGTAGAAACTTGGCATATATTATTTACAATCGAAATCTCTTGTTCATTTAAGGATGTAACCTCAAGTTTCTTCAATTCATGTTTCTCTATTTTCTCTCGTTCCGGCCAACTCCGTCATTTATTCCTCCAAGCGTTGCACTAGTAACACATCACTGTTAATAACACATTAATACCAAAGATGCCACTTTTTAAACAAATAGTAATCAAGCGACTGCAAACACCTCATAGATCTGCATACTAGAATATCTTGTTAATCAAATAATGTGAGGACATGAAACATATTAAAATTCAGGCCTTTAACAAACACATTGCTCCTCATTTGATTAAGTCAACCATGGAACCAAAACCCTAGTAATGTGGAGCCTATCTATCAGAGATTATAACTTTTCTGAAGTGTTAGATTATTGTACATTACAAATCATAACATGTCAATTTTTCTTGAATGATCCAGTACTCAACTCAAGGGCTGTAGTAAGTAAAGATGAGCACGGTACCAGTTCGGTACTGAAAGTACCGGTATGGAAAAACGGGGAAAAGTGGTACCGGTACCGAATATACCGGTTCGTTACCGGTATTTGCCGGTGTTTTACCTGTAAATACCAGTACTAAAAAACAAGGAAAATGGGAACCGGTACCGAATATACCCAGTATGGTTCGGTACCAGTACGATACCGGTTCGGTACCTGGTACCAAATTCTTATCCCTAGTAGTAAATGATGAAATAATTACAAATGTAGAAAATTCATATGAACTATTCACCGTGAAGACAAGTGAGAAGAATAAAAGCAGTAGAGATCTTAGGCACTTTAAATTCCCAAAAACAAGCTGCAACAAATATAACATCATCACCAAGAATTTCATTAAATATTAAAGTAATGTGGTTCCTCCTTTATTCATCAATAACTGCAGAAACTTGGTTTTCACTATTTTATCAAATATGGTCGTGGCAATTTGCAAAACTTACCCATTTTAGCCATTTTTGCAAATGGTTATAGAGTTGCCACATCTTGGTAAAATAAATAACAATGTTATTCTCACATATGACATAAAAAATTGTTAGATAATATCACGAATCTTGTAGATAACGATGAAATTTACATGAAAATAAGTGACAAATAATAAATAGAGAAAAGAGAATTTACATTCATTGTAGTATTTGATTGCGTCTTCATCAACCGCTTCTTATCATGATTAACCTGAACATACAAAACTTATGATTACGCCAAAATCAAGAGAAATAAGCATGCTTTAACACACATAATATGGTGTTTAGTACACCACAAATCAACTTAAAACTCACCCAAGCAACTTGTTTTACGTCTACAATAGATTTTGAACAAAGAAAAAGTTTACCTTCGATTTGACTAAACTCGAAACCCAAGCGATTAGGGTTGTAGGTTGATGGATAGCTTACCTTCATAAGAAGTCTCCTCCCGGTTTCGTTCTCTCGACAGTTCCTGGCACCAGGCTTAAGAGGGAGGATAAGAAAAAAAAAAAAAAGGGATTTGGGGGTGGGAATAAAAGGGTCAAAGAAAAATTGGAGGTATCAGTTGGGGAATTGGTGGTTTCAAACTAAATTAAATCTGGACTTGGAGGGAAACTAATAATTTGAGGGAGAACAATGGGAGGGAATATAAAATTTTGGGTTGGAATTGGAGGGAACAGGTGATATAAAATTAAAATTTTAAACCATGTTTAAGTTATTTAATAAATTAAACACGACAAGGTATATATGTAAAAATTCATAAAATATAAGATTATGTTTTTAAAAAATATTTAAACGTATACATTATATTGTTACATTATAAAAATGGCGTGTGTAGAAAATCAATATAACAAATATATGTAAGTAAATTAATTCTAAAATAGGTTGATTGAGTAAAAAAAACTTATATGTAATACTTATTAATTAATACAAAAATATGTTCTTATTATTATTGATAATCTTCAATACTTCTTTTATTAAACTTTTTTTTTTGCGAGTGACGTATAGAGGCCTGAATTGGTGCCATGTAGGGTGTACAAACAAGCTGAGTGTGGCACCCGAGGAAAATCCACATTCATCTTGATCTACTATTTCATTTCTCTGAAACTGTGTATCAAATTTCGGGATGAAATTCCTTTCAAGTTGGGGATGATGTGACAATCCGGATTTTCAAGGTCTTTAGTTGTGTATCATTTTCCTTCACGTTCTGTTTTATGTTGTAACCATGAGTACGTAATGTGAACCGATTAATGTGTTTGTTTATAATTGATTGTTAAATGTTAAGTGTTTATGTTTTATAAAACTTAGCCGCACCCGAACCGCACACTTCTTCACAACTACACACTAGTCTAACTTGATCTCGGCCCAAACCCCCCTCACTTTGTGTTCGACTCTCGGCCCAAAACAGAGCCCAAAGCTGGGTCCAGCTCACTAGTTAGCCGCATACACTCTTTGATTTTGTATGTGCTCCCCATAATGTTGCAACACACACAAAATAACAAACCCTAACTCCTTCTCTCCCTCTCGAGACCGACAGCAGTGGTTTCCTTCGAAGAACTCTCTTTCTCTCGTCCTAGCATACCGCTTCCATCTCACGGTTAGTATGTTTACATGATTTGATTCGAATTCTTGGTTATACTTGGCTGTGATTATGCTTGTTGATTGATGTTTGAGAATAACTACAATCTAAGGTTGCTAGAAATTCGGTTAAATATGGCTTGATTGATGATAAACGGATTGTGATGTTAATTGATGGAACTAGGGTTACATGTTGTGAATATGTTGATGGTGTTTGTGTATCTTGATGTTCATTGTCTTCGGCTGGATTGATTATCACGTATGTTAGCAAACTAAAATTCTGATTGTACAAGATTAGTGTATGATTAGGGTTATGTGAATCGATGATAACGTTGTGGTTATACTAGTTTTTATGAATGACGATAATTAGGGTTTATGTGAAGGTGTATAATTGTCGAAAAAGTGTTGTTTGATCTATTTGGAAGGTGATAAAGTGTTAGCGGATTTTACGGAATAGTTGTTAATAAGGGCTCGGGTCAGTTAAATTAGAATTACGAGCAAAATCTTAATTTTGAAAAGGGGGAAATCGTAATTTTAAACTGTGGGTAAAATCGTAACTTGTCTAGGCTAATGTGGGAGTGATGGGCAGCTGCTTGGCACTGTTCCCCCTCATGGTCTTTGTAGTACTAGTTTATGCCCCTCCCGCGTTGCGAGGCGCTCGGCCAAATATTTCTCTACCAATTAAAACAAAACACTATCAAAGTTTTGCTAGAAAATAAAAACGAAACCGATGAAAAGACTGTAATTCTGAACTGGGGATAAATCGTAAGTTCAACTGGGGTATAATCATATTTTGTCAAAAGCTACAACGATAGCAACATGGTAATTTTAAACTGGGGGCAAAATCGTAAATTTGACTAGGGTAAAATTGTAATTTGTCGAAATATTCAACAATGGCAAGACTATAATTTTGAACTGGGGGCAAATCATAATTCTAAGCTGGGGTAAAATCGTAATTTGTTCAGGCCAATGGGGAAGCACCAGACAGCTAATTGACTGACTATTCCCCTCCATGGATTTTGTGTATTAACTGGGTCCAAATCGTAATTCTAAGCTGGGGTAAAATCATAATTTGTTCGGATCAATGGAGAAGTGTCAGGCAGCTGCCTGACACTATTTCCCTCCATGGATTTTGTATATTTATAAAAATGAGTGCAAATAATATGAAAACGTTATAGAAATCAATTACCAGAATGATTTAATATGTTTAACTAGGGATGAGTTCGGTGTCAACTGCTACTGAAAATCCCAAGAATGGGCACCGGTACCGAAAATACCTGGTACGGTACCGGTATTTGAGTGGTAAAACCGATAGATACCGGTACCGTACCAAACCGGTACCAAAAAACGTCAAAAATCGGTACCAAATATATTCGGTGCCGGTACCCAGCACCATTTGCTCATCCCTATGCTTAATTTAGTACGTATTATTTGTATGAGATAGCTATATTAAATGTATTTATGTTTACATTAGTCCGTGTAAAATTGACTTTTTTAAACTATTTTTAAGTAATTAATATTTTTGCTTTTGATTTTTCTATTGTATATATTATTAATTATTTTTTAATATTTCTTTTGTCCATTTTTGCTTATGGATTTTCTTACGCTTCTTTTTTATTGTTTTTTGAATATTTATTTTTTTAGTTTTGCTATCACTATTATTAATTAATTATTATTATTATTTTTTTTTGCAATGTATTTTGCTATGGATATTGCAATGGATATTAGTAAATTATTTTTTGAATACTTTATTTTTCTTGTTATGCAATGAATTTTTTTGTAGATTTGTTACCGATTTTGCTACGCTAGTTTTTTAGAATTTTTCTATATTTTGCTACCAATTTCTCGATGGACTCTATTTACTTACCGATTTTGCTACCTTTTTTTTAAACCTCAGTTTAGTTAGTTTTTAAATATTTATTTTTATGATTTAGCTATGGACTTTGCTACCAAGTTTACTAAGTTTTTTTATTATATTTATTTTCACAATTTTGCTATCGATTTTGCTACGGGTTTTATTTTACTTTTTTTGTTTATTTCTAAATACTTATTTTCATGGATTTGCTACGGATTTTGCTACCGGTTTTGCTACATTATATGTTTTATATTAATTTCATCAATTTTGCTACGAATTTGCTATGAGTTTTGCTACAAAAATCATTTGCGACGGAAGTTCGTAGCTAATCCGTAGATAATTCGTAGCAAAATGTGTTCGTAGCTAATCCGTAGCTAACTCGTAGCAAAATTTGCCACCATTTTTTTCCATTGCCAAATTTCATAGCAAATGCCTCTTTTTGTAGTAGTGTAGCTAAACTTACTTCTTACATGTTAATTTATATTATTGTAGGCGTAAAAGATTTTATTATATAAATTTTTAACCTTTTATACATTAACTTTTGTATGACAATTAGGGGTAAAATAGTAATTCTATAAGAGTATTTTTAATGAAATGGATAAATATGTAATATATGGGGTTTAGCAAGGTGAAATATGTAATTAAATTTAAAGATTGGGGAAATATGTAATAAAAGTTTAGAGATTGGGGAAATATGTAATAAGGCTTCTTTAGGAAGGGGAAATATGTAATTAAATTTATGGGTTGGGGAAATATGTAATAAAACTGCCTAGGAGGGGGAAATATGTAAAAATCCCGAAAAAGTTTGTTCATGATTATGTTAATGCTCGTTCTGTTCGCTTCAGGTATGCTTTGTAAGTTAAATACAATAAGTTTAAAGTGTACACAAATATAATTTTTGAGGCAGATCAATGAGGTCTTAGGGAAGGAAAGGGTCTGTAAGTATTTTTTTATAAACAAGAATGTTTAAGTGTAAACAAACATACTTATAGACCGATTGGTAACAATCTTATTGAATATTATAACTATTTTTTTTTTTGTTCTAACCCTTGTGTGTAGAGCAAATGAAAAGTGGGTAATTTGTTTTGTAAGATTATAGTTTCACACAACTGAATCTTTATACCCAAAATCTTACTATGATTTGATATTTTTTACTACATATTTACACACAAAAAGCATTATATATAGACATGATGTTGTTGTATTAAGAAATAATGGATTTTAATAATCCCAACTATTGCACATTGGCCGACAACGGTCCCAACTTCAAAAATTCCAACTAGCGGTCTCATCTTTTCACATATTGGCATTCAATAGACCTTGACTAACAGAACCCTAACACTGTTAGTCTCCGGTCGCCGGAAAAACATTTTTGGTCCGAAAAAGATTCCTAAAGGTCCGATCCATGGTTACAAATAGGCTTGGGACGAAAAGTTTGAGTTTTTCGGCTAAAAAGTTGAGTTTCCCGGCCAAAAAGAATTTTTCCGGCGAAAGAAGAGTTTTTCTGGCGACCTTAATAATTGGGGTTTTTTACTAGAAAAGGTTCCTAAAGGTGCGTAATAAGGTTACAAAGAGGTTTGAGTCGAAAAGGTTGAGTTTTCCGGTCAAAAATGAGTTTTCCGGCCAAAAACGTTTTTCCGACGACCAGAGACTAACAACGTTAGAATTCTGTTAGTCAAGGTCCATTGAAGGCTAATATGTGAAAAGATGGGACCACCAGTGGAAATTTTTAAAGTTGTGACTGTTGTCAGCCAACGAACAATAGTTGTGATTATTAAAATCCATTATTTCTTGTATTAAAAGCGTTGATATGTTAATCTATTAATGTTGATCTAAAATATAAGGAAAACAATTACTTATTAGGGTCTTACTAAGGGATCGTCTAAAGGTAAGAATTATGAAACATTCCTAACCTTCAAAGAGTTGTTTAAAAGTAGGAAGGCTACCACGGAAGCCTTAACCTTCATTGTCATACAAAAATTAATGTAGGACAGGTTCATTTTCGCCAAACGGAAGAATAGTGTGTCTCAGCCTTGCTATTCCTTTATGCCGACTTCCACTTACCCTAAAGAATGGAAGAGCAGGTTTATCTTTGTTTCTGCTGCCATGATACCAGAGTCTCCACCGCTAAAGGATGCCGAGGCCACTATTGAAGACAGTATTCCCGCCTTGTCTGCTGATGAAATTGTCCAGTGGAAACGTATGTATGAGAATCCGACGAGAGCTTTTACCTTTTCCGAAGGGATCCTGGCTATCGGAGGTCTGAGCCCTTCTTACTCGGTTCGTCCTAAGGCCTTTTTTTGGCAAAAAAGGTATTCTTGTGTCCCTGAGTTGTCGTTTTTGTTAGGGTTTGTGTAGTCTTCTTTAGCATTTCCCTTGTGCAGAGTTGACTCTGTGGAGGTTGCTTCAGGGGGATTCCCGAGATGTGAAGTTTGTGGTTTGTGATGAGGTTGAACCGGGTTTGAACCGGGGTGTTAAGATGCAGGTGACTGAAGGGTCTGTTCAAGCCGGGGGCTCTGTTGCTGTGGAAGAAGGTGAGGGGACTCCTTCTGATGGAGAAGAGAGTTCCCCTGATCCTCTTCAAGTTGAGCATTCTAGTCATGATGATGAGGAAGACCTGGAGAGCCGTCTGGCTCGTAAGAGGAAAGCTATTAGCCCCAAGCCAGTCCCTGCCCCTTGTGACGAAAGGCCCCTCCTGCGACGAAAGTTGCTTCCGAACTTCCCCCTATTGGGGTTAAGGGCTCTTTGTCTAAACATATGCGGTCCTCCAGCTTTGTGAGTGAACCTTTATTGGTGAGTTCATTTTTTATCTCTTACTCTAGATTTGCTTTGCTTTGATACGTTCTTAATGTTTCATCCCCTTCTTGCTTTGGGCAGGGAAGTTCTCATGCTCCTATCGAAATCCCTACTGCCCCCTCTTCTTCTCGTGTTAGGGACAAAACTCCGGAGGTACATGCTGCTCGTATTACTCCGGCTTTTGAGATCTCTCCTCACCATGCAACCGGGACCAGCAAACCTTCTCAATTTGAGGGTCTTGCTCATTGATCCCCCTTGGCTCCACTGTTTGCTGATGCCCTTCCCCTCACCTACGTTCCTAAGTGGAAAATTACTCAGTCTTCGGTGGTAGGGACCCCTGAAACTGCCAGGGATTTTTTTAGTCATGATGTTCCTCCCTCCCATAAGTTTATGAACTCTGCTTTGAGGGATGATCTTTTCAACGATCAGTATAGCATGTCACTCTGTGAGGGTTTTTTCCGGGGCGTCGGTATGTTGCAGCGGGTTAATGATCTAAGGAAAGAGAATGAAGGACTTAAGAATGATCTTAAGACTTCTCAATCTGTTGCTGCTGAGCTCCGATGTCAAGTGGTTGAGGCTGAGCGTAGACTGCAAGAAGAAAAGGTGCATAACCTTTTTCCCCTCTCCCTCCCTTTTTTTACTGCCTTTGGATTTCCCATGATGTCTTTTATTCAGGGGCTGGAGCTATGCTGGAGCGGAGGGAGCAAGCTTGGGAAAGGGAGATGGCGGCGTTGGTGGAAGAGAAAGAGGAGTTGGCCGTGGAATTGAAACATCTGAAGGAAGCCGATTCTGTTTCTTAGGAGCAGCTGAACACTATATATGCTGACTGGGGGATAATTTCTGATGACAATCAGAGGTTAGCTAGGGAGAAGCATTGGCTGATTACTGAAGGCTTTGGAGCCTTTCTTACTGCCGTTTCTCAATCGGAGGAGTTCAAGAGTGGTCTGGAGAAGGTCTATAGGGCATATCAGGACGTTGGATATCAGTCAGGCCTGAAGGATGGGTACATTTATTCTGCTCAGGGCTTGGGTAGGAAGGAAACTCCGCTTTATGATTCCAAGGCTAAGAAGCGATTGTCTAAATTGGACAAGGAGTTCGGGAGTAAGACCCCAGCCCTTCTTGAGAAGATCCTGGAGCATCCTATGATATCCATCGACGAATTTAAAGTCCTGCTCACTCCTGCCGATCCCTCGTCTCCGAAGCCTTTGTCGGGGGTGGCCCCCAGTAATTTCTGAACATTAGCTCACTTCGATATGGTTGTAATCTAAACAATTATGCACTCTAGGATACTTTTAACTTTTTGGTGGTTGGGGGGAGAGCCTTCGTGTAGGGGCTCTCCTGGTACTTAATCGTATGACTTATGACTGTACCTTGCTATCTTGCCTCTGCCTGTGTTTTGGTATTTTTTTTTTTTTTTGCAGGAGTTTTTGCCAGAGATCAGGCCGGCATTTTCCTGAAGACTTTTAGTTGTTTGTAGTATATTTACAAGAAACTATGTTTTAGCCTGTCTACCAAGTTTTCTAGCTTGCATATCAGCTTTTTTAAGGTCAATAGGGCTTCTTGTTGTATATTCACTTTGTAATTCGTGTATGAAAAACTTCTTTTTGTGGTTTTTTACAAAAGTATGTTGTGTTTATGGTTTGCTTTACAAACCAGGATTGTCTGTTCGAGGACAATCGTTGGACAAGTCTATAATGTGAGATTATGTTTTTGGCTTGTTTGTCCATTTTCTTTGGGTTAGCTAGACCCTATATTGCCCCACAGCCGGGCGTTTGGTATGTTTGGCATACCTTGTACACGTGTGTTTGTTTGTTGTTAGGTTTTATAGCCTTTTTGGGCACGTCTGCCTTGATATAACACATGTTACTTTGCCAAAAGGGGACGAGTGAGTTGTCTGTTTATCATTCATTTCTTGGGGATCAAGTCCTCCAGTACAAGCTTTTTACAAAAGATTTTCCTTGGGGTAAGCCCCTGATTAGCAGTTAATCATTACAAAAGTGGCTCCCTGGCCATTTTTCCTAAAAGACTTCCTTATGGATCATATGTGGTACTTCCTGAGCTGCATGAGGTTCCATGTTCATGGGACCTCTTTGCCTTGAAGCGTCTCCAGCTTGCAACTTCCCTTGTCGTTTACCCACGTGACCCGGTAAGGTCCTTCCCAGTTGGGCCCTAGTTTTCCGGTGTTCTCCTGTAGGCTGGCTTCGTTTGCTCTTAAGACCAAATCCCCCGGGACGAGGTTAAGCTTTTTCATTTTGGCATTGTAATAGCTTTTAAGTTGTTTTTTTGTACTTTGCCTCCCTGAGTGCTGCCACTTCCCTCCTTTCTTCAAGCAAATTCAGGTTCATCCGGAGGTCTTGTTCGTTTTCAGCCTCCCTGAGCTTCATTCTGGCAGTAGGGGACCCTATTTCAGCCGGGATGACAGCCTCCGTCCTGTAAGTTAAGCTGAAAGGAGTTTCCCAGTTGCAGTCCTTGGGGGTGGTCCTGTATGCCCATAGCACAAATGGTAGTTTTTCTAGCCATCCTATTTGTTTCCTTCCGAGTCTCCCTTTCATTCCCTTGATAACGCTTTGATTTGCTCTTTCCACTAGTCCATTGCTTTGGGCATGGGTGACGGAGGTAAATACTTGGTGTATGTGCATTTGCTCGCACCATGGCTTGAAGGGTTTTCCAGCAAATTCGACACCATTGTCGCTCACCAGTTCCTTTGGGACCCCGTACCTGCAAATGATGTTGTCTAGTACAAATCGTCTCATCTGTTCCCCATTTATTTTTACCAAGGGCCTTGCCTCTATCCACTTAGTAAAATAATCGATGGCAACCACCACGTACTTAACCCCTCCCGGGCCCTCTGGGAACGGCCCAATTATGTCAATGGCCCACTTTTGGAAGGGACAGGATGTTGAAACAGGTATTATTGGGTGTTTATGGCGATGAGTCATGGGTGCATGGATCTGGCAATTGTCACATCTCTTGATCTCCTCTGATGCTGTCTCATACATTCTAGGCCAATAGAATCCCGCATTTATCGCCTTCGCTACTACTGTTCTTGGCCCAGAATGCATCCCGCAAATCCCCTCATGTATTTCTCTGATCACAACTTGGCCTCTTCATTATCGACACAATTCATGGATGGGCCCAGGTATGACCTCCGGTAGAGCTCTCCGTCAATCAACTCATATTGTAAAGCTTTGACTCTTACCTTTCTGGTTGCCCAGTCTCCCTCGGGTAATGCTCTGTTTTTTAGGAATCTCATAATCAGTGTCATCCATGTTTCTTGTGCATCCTCGATTGTAGCCACTTCTGCTGTGTCAAGAGAGGGGGAAGTCTGGACTTCCACTTTGACTTCTCTTGCTAGGTGGTCAAACGCCACGGAGACCAATTTGCTGAGGGCATCGGATTTCCTGTTTCTCCCGCAGGGGATATATTCTAGCTTAAGGGTCTGGAAAGCCTTTGCTGTTTCTTTTACCTTTGCCACGTATTGAGCCATTGTGCTGTCTTTAGCCTCATATTCCCCTTGGTACTGTTTGACCACTAACTGTGAGTCGGTACTAGCCTCCACATGCTTTGCTTTCATCTTTTTGGCTAGCCTCATCCCTGCTAAAAGGGCTTCGTACTCTGCGATGTTGTTGGTGTTCTCAAAATCCAGCCTGATGGCATAGGTTAGCTCAACCCCCTCAGGACTGATCAACGTAATGCCCGCTCCACTACCCTCTTCGCTGGAGGCCCCATCTGTAAGTAATTTCCACACTGCCTCGTTTTTCTTATCTTTCTCTTCCTTCTCCAAAGCTTCCCACCTTAAAAGCTCTTTATCCTCATCCTCAGGGACCTCTGCCAAGAAGTCGGCCAATATTTGTCCCTTTATGGCAGTTCTGGCTTTGAATTCCAAGGAATGTTCTCCTAATTCGACTGCCCATTTAGCCAGTTGACCCGATAACTCTGGCCTCCTTAGCACTTTTTGGAGGGGTTGATCTGTCATTAGGGTGACCTTGTGTCCTTGAAAGTACCTTCGGAGTCTCCTGGACGTGAAAACAAGAGCTAAAGCTAGCTTCTCCAGGGGCATATAGCGTTCCTCAGGACTTTTAAGGGTCCTGCTGATGAAGTATATTGGTATCTGCTTCCCTTCCCGTTCCACCATCATTAATGCACTTATGGTTGTTTTTGAAGCAGACAAATACAACAGCAGATCTTCCCCGGGTACTGGGGTAGCTAGGGTTGGGAGCTTGCAGATGTAATCTTTTATTTCTTGAAAAGCGGTTTCCGCCTCAGGAGTCCATTTGAACCTGTCCGCCTGAAGACAGTCCTTCAATACCCTCATGAAGGGGAGGGTCCTGTCGGCCACCTTTGATAAGAAGCGGTTCAAGGCGATTAACCTTCCATTCAGCTGTTGAATGTCCTTTAGGGACCTGGGGGACCACATTTCGGCTACAGCTTGAGTTTTCTCCGGATTAGCTTTGATTCTGCCCTAGGTAACCACCACTCCCAGGAATTTCCCCTCTTCTACCCTGAACCAGCACTTCCCAGGATTTAGCTTCATATTCACATCTTGCATGGTTCGGATAGTTTCAGCTATATCATCTTTCATAGCCATCTCTGTTAGGCTTTTTATAACAATGTCATCGACATACACTTCCAAGTTTCGTCCCCACTGCTCTCTGAAGAGGGTATTCGTGAACCTTTGATAAGTGGCTCCAGCATTTTTAAGCCCGAAGGGCATTTTGGTGTAGCAAAATTTTCCCTCGTCTGTGATGAAGGCTGTTTTTTCTTCATCCTCCATTGACATCTGAATTTGATGGTATCATTTGTAAGCATCCAAGAAACATTTTAGGGGGTACTGGGACAGGGAGTCCACTTGGACGTCTATCTCCGGAAGGGGATAACAGTCCT
Source organism: Helianthus tuberosus (assembly GCA_030545235.1). Lineage (NCBI taxonomy): Eukaryota > Viridiplantae > Streptophyta > Magnoliopsida > Asterales > Asteraceae > Helianthus > Helianthus tuberosus. The sequence goes on from CM060444.1 coordinate 160,731,677, forward strand.
TGGGGCATGCCTTGTTTAGATCTTGAAAGTCAATGCACATCCTCCACCCCCCGTCTTTCTTTTTGACCATGACTGGGTTAGCAACCCAGGATGGATACTTTACTTCCCTTACTATTCCGGCTCTGAGCAGCTTCCTAGTTTCCTCACAGGCGGCCCTTCTCTTACTAGGACCCATGCTTCGTTTCTTCTGCTTTACTGGTCTTGCCCAGGTGTACGTATTGAGTCGATGTTCAGTCAGGCTTCTTGGGATTCCTGTCATGTCTCCGTGTTGAAATGGGAACACGTCTATATTGAGGAGGAGCAGCTCCTTGAGGGCACTTTTGCATCTGTCGCTCAGGTGGCTTCCCACCTTAACCGTCTACTCTGGGAATCTGTCACAAAGGACCCACTCTTCCTCCCCATCTTTTTTAGGCTTTTCAGATACTTCTCCCTCAGAGACAGAAGATACTACCTCGTATGAGGATTTTACCCAAGCCAAGCCTTTTGGCGTTTGGAACACTAAAGCTCCGTGTGGGGTTGATGCATATGCTTGCAAATCGCCAATCCCAAGTCTGCCTAGAATTGCATTGTACTTTGAGGGTGCTCGGACCACTGTGAAAGTTAAATTTATAGTTCGGATACGATCCCCTACCCCGACTGTAAATGGGAGTCTGGTCTTTCCCAGGGGGTGTGACACACTGTTGTTGAAACCCACTAAGGGGATAGAGTCCTCCTCGAGCCTATCCCTCACGTCCCTGTCAAATCTGAGAAAACAGTGCTCATATATCACTTCTACCCCGCTTCCCCCGTCCACACGTATTCTGGCCACCTTGTGGCCGGCTATTATGGCTGAAATATTAAGGGGAAGCCGCTGCACCTCGTTTTCCTCCAGGTGTGGCATCAAGATGGGAGCTTTCATGCGATCTAGGGAGCCCAGAATTCTAGCCTTTACACTTCTGGTGGTATCAAATTAATCCCTCCTTCGAATCATATCTACATCTGCCCTTCCAGGCTCCCTCGCATCTTTCCCCTTGCGGTCCCCTCCTCCTTCCTTTATTTCCTTAACCAAGTGAGCCAGTTTACCCGTTTTTACTACGGCCACTATTTCCCTCTTTAGATACATACAATCATCAGTTTTATGGCCAAATCCTCTATGGAAGTCACAGTATTCGTTCAGTTGTGCCTTTGGGCCCGGTTTTATGGGTGGTGGTCTTGGGAAGGAGCTCTTCACCCTCTCAGTGGCCAGTATTTCACTTGGAGTTTTAGTGAGAGGGGTGAAGCTGTCGGAATAGGGAGATGGGCCTCTCCCCCGAGCCCTATATGGGGAATATGAGGGCCTTGCTCTATCATGCAACATTCTATCAAAAGCTGGTTTTCTTGAGTAAGGCGTACCTTTTTCAGGAGGTTTTGCAGCTGGGTTGACCCTTCAGGGTGGGGTGTCAATCTCCTTAGCTTTGTTGACCATGCCCTTGCCCCTGACGAAGGCTCTAACCCTATCCATAAGGTTGTCAAATAAGTGTGGGAATTCCTCCCCCAGCTTCTCACACAGTTGTGCGTGTTTTAACCCATTACTGAAACTGCTGATCTTCATGACCTCCGGGACATCCTTGATATTCATGCTCTCCTTGACAAACCTCTCCATGTATTGGTCTCGTCGTACCTGTCAAAGTTTGGAGGCAGCTTCGTCTTAGGGGGCATGGGTGCTTTAGCGATCCTTCTAGTGAACTTTGAGATCTCAGCCAAGTCCCTAGGGAGGTAAGGCTGATCCAGATTATCATCGCTCTGATTCTCCTTTTTCTTTTCTTTTCCTTTCTGTTTCTTCCCTGTCATGAGATCTTCTCTTTCCTCTGATGACATTTGCCTTAGGGCTATCATGAAGGTTTCAAGAGGGTCACTACCGCCGCTTTTGCTTTGTGGATCCACTCCTTCCTGGTTGGAAGGTGTTTCGAAAGACAGCCTAGCCCTGAGGCTGTAAAGTTTTTCTTGTCTTTCTAGATCCTCAAGATGCTTTTTCAACTTCTCTCTGTGCATGGCAACAAAATCTAGGGTAATGGCTTCTTCTTTTTCCAGAATTTCCACCTGATTTTCGTTTTCTTCCTCGTGGGTTATGTCTTCCACTGTGACCTTATCTTGGTCGTTCTGCACTGTCTGGATGGTACGTGAGCTTGGTGGTATTGCCATGTTATTTCTCGTGAAGTGGGTTATCTCAATGTCGGAGTTTCAGAGTAGGAACACCAGCTAGACTAGGGTCCCACGGATGGCGCCAATATCGAACACCCAAATCCCCGATAACGTTCAAAGGGTCTTCGCTGACGTTGGAATGTCCCGGTCTTCGTTGCTACAAAAGAATAAACTGTTAGCCTCATCACGGAGGGCCCCGAGAAGGGGATCCGTGACCAAGCACCGGCGTGAGGATAAGTAAGCTTGCCGGAGATATATGAGAAGCTTATTCCGATGAGTATGATTACCGGAATATTTCTCTATGGTGTGAATCTATTTAGTGTGTGTGTATTGAATGTGGGGAATATTGGTCGGAATAAATGTGAGAGTAATTAGTGTGATACCTCGAGTCTGCCCCTTGATCATCTTCTTTCTGCCCTATATAACCCGGAAACCTTATCTCCCATGTGGGATATTTTAATGAGATGATCCAACGGGTTCTGAGTGTCTTCGGGGGACTCAGACACGTGTCTGACCCCCAACGGTAGAATGGTGACCTCATTTAATGTTTCCGGCTTAAGAAGTACGATGCCAGCCGAGATCCTCTTCATATCAGGCATTAAATGTTGCCTGTGTTCTCTGAATCCTCGTTTCCCGCTCATTTTTGTATAAAGGAAACCTTAGTGGGCAAGCAAAACTATTACTTAGGCCTTATCTGCTGGGCCCGTATGGCAACAACCCAAAGACGGATAAATGGAGTAATCCATTGGCCCGTCGTCATCACCAATTAGGTATAAATCAAATCAAACACGTTTACTAGAAGTATAAATCAAATCAAACACGTTTACTAGAAGTATAAATCAAATCAAACACGTTTACTAGAAGTATAAATCAAATCAAACACGTTTACTAGAAGTATAAATCAAATCAAACACGTTTACTAGCATCACGCAATGAGCACACGTAACAATACTCGTTTAATAATCATGGAACCAGGTAACATTGATCGTAAAAGTGCAGGTTGTCACATCATCCCCAACTTGAAAGAAATTTCGTCCCGAAATTTGATAAATACTCAAAACAGCACGGTGTTAGATCAGGATGACTGTGGATTTTCTCCCGGTGCCACATAAAGTATAGTCTAAACGCATAGTTTTGGTTTTTATGTGTTATAAAAATCCCAACTTTTTCCTCCCATCTCAAACTTGATAATGAATTTATAAGTAATCAATACAAATGTAAATAGGTTACTTATATAATGTAAAATATAGGTGGATGTCTTTATAACACATAAAAACCAAAACTATGCGTTTAAACTATACTTTATACCGATGACGTGTCGATAGTATAATGTTTCTATGCCCTAGATGGGATTTTTACAGTATATTTCCTAGCTTCACCTTTGAAACCGGATATTTTTATTTATTTTTAAATTAAAAAAATAAAATAAATAATATTAATCAAACCACTTTGTACTTGCGTATTATATGTGATGATGTTTGGTTGGTTCTTATTTAAGTAACTCTTCCACTAATCTTCTAGAGCTATCTTATTCTTTCTCAATCGATCCAACTTCTTTACAAACCGAGAATGGCGAAAAGTTGCATTATTTTGTTATCTGTGATCTGTTATCTGTTTGTTCATTCAAATGTGATTACAGCATCGGGATGGACGCGGGCTCATGCAACCTTTTATGGAAGCAGTGATGCTTCAGGAACAACGGGTATATTTTTTTTCTAGCTAAACTTACTTGTTACATGTCAATTTATATTATTGTAGGCGTAAAAGATTTTATTATATAAATTTTTACCATTTTAGACATTAATTTTTGTATGACAATTAGGGGTAAAATAGTAATTCTATAAGAGTATTTTTAATGAAATGGATAAATTTGTAATATGTGGGGTTTAGCAAGGTGAAATATGTAATTAAATTTAAAGATTGGGGAAATATGTAATAAAAATTTAGAGATTTGGGAAATATGTAATAAGGCTTCTTTAGGAAGGGGAAATATGTAATTAAATTTATGGGTTGGGGAAATATGTAATAAAACTGCTTAGGATGGGGAAATATGTAAAAATCCCTGTTATTTTCCCCTAATGAGTTTATTAAATAAATAACTACAGTATATTTCCAAGCTTCACCTTTGAAACCGGATATTTTTATTTATTTTTAATTTAAAAAAAATAAAATAAATAATATTAATCAAACCATTTTGTACTTGCGTATTATATGTGATGATGTTTGGTTGGTTCTTATTTAAGTAACTCTTCCCCTAATCTTCTAAAGCTATCTTATTCTTTCTCAATCGATCCAACTTCTTTACAAACCGAGAATGGCGAAAAGTTGCATTATTTTGTTATCTGTGATCTGTTATCTGTTTGTTCATTCAAATGTGTTTACAGCATCGGGATGGACGCGGGCTCACGCAACCTTTTATGGAAGCAGTGATGCTTCAGGAACAATGGGTATATTTTTTTCTAGCTAAACTTACTTGTTACATGTCAATTTATATTATTGTAGGCGTAAAAAATTTATTATATAAATTTTTACCATTTTAGACTTTAATTTTTTGGACGAAAACTTTGAGTTTTTCCGGCTAAAAAGTTGAGTTTCCCGGCCAAAAAGAATTTTTCCGTCGAAAGAAGAGTTTTTCTGGCGACCTTAATAATTGGGGTTTTTACTAAAAAAGGTTCTTAAAGGTGCGTAATAAGGTTACAAAGAGGTTTGAGTCTAAAAGGTTGAGTTTTCCGGCCAAAAACGTTTTTCTGGCGACCGGAGACTAACAACGTTAGAATTCTGTTAGTCAAGTTCCATTGAAGGCCAATATTTGAAAAGATGGGAACACCAGTGGAAATTTTTAAAGTTGGGACTGTTGTCTGCCAACGAACAATAGTTGGGATTATTAAAATCCATTATTTCTTGTATTAAAAGCGTTGATATGTTAATCTATTAATGTTCATAAAAAATATAAGGAAAACAATTATTTGTTATGGTCTTACTAAGGGATCGTCTTAAGGTAAGAATTATGACACAGTCCTAACCTTCAAAGAGTTGTTTAAAAGAAGGAAGGCTACCACAGAAGCCTTAACCTTCAAACGGTCGTTTAAAAACATGTGAGACTAGATTGTCAATTTTGATAATACTAAAAACTCTATATAAAATTAATAGTTGCAGAAGAGAGGAGGATGCAAGATGTAGCACCAGGTTGCAAGTTGAGGGATATAGGTCCTTGTGTGTCTCCGCTGGATTGTCTCCAGAGTTGTAAGAATAAAGGAGCCAGATATGGAGCTTGTATGGGATCTAAAGGATCTAGTGACTATAAGTCTCAATGCCTCAAGTGCATAAAAAATGATTTACTTTTACTAAATGTACTTAATGTAATAAATAATCTTAGTTACTCCTGTAACATCCGACAAAATGGGTTCCCAAAATCCGACCCGGTTTGAACCGAACTCTCCAATAAATGAACGCGACTGAAATATTTATTGTTATTTAACTTAGTTCATATACTTATTTAAATGTACACAGTAATATAAAATGATAAGTCATTTACCCCTTTTAGTTATTTGAGTAATATAATTGTAACGTTCGCCAAATATGGATTCCAAAGGAACCAAACTAGTTTAAACTTTCAAGGAGTACTAATTTTTTTTAGAATGATAAATAAAAACGAAATTTTTATCTCCCTTGATCATCCCAAAATATATTTATATATATACACATATATAGGTATGATATAAACAACATCGTTAACGCGAGCTTGAACTATAAGGACCAATTCGCTTCGTATATATTTCAAAAAAAAATTATTATAAAAATAAATAATTAATAATTTTATATGATACGTGTATAAATACTAAGATTTAAAATGTTTGAAGTTGTAAATTTTAAATGTTAAATAAAAGGGTAATTCATAAAGTCTTGAAAATGTTTTAGTTGTAAACTTGACAAACAGTCCATGGACTAGTTCTGATTAATTTGGAAAGTTATGAGTAAATAAAGTTTGTTTTATTTTGAAAACTACATTAGATGTCAGGGGCTTAGGCTATCAAAACCCCAAAACCTTTTGTTAAGAGAAATTTACGAAAATAGCCAAGAATAAGTTTGACTTACCAAATTGGCCACCTTATGCGTCGATGGAGCAGGACCTCACTGATTACGAGACACCTTATGCGTCCTTAAATATAGAAGTGACACGTGTCCGTGACTCATCCCATGCGTCCGTGACTCATCCCATCATCCCATGCGTCCGTGACTCATCGCATGAGTCCTTAAATATAGAAGTGACACGTGTCTCAATGGGATGAGTCACAGACGAATGGGATAATGGGATGAGTCACGGACGCATGGGATGAATCACAAACGCATGGGATGATGGGATGAGTCACGGGCACATGGGATGTCTCAAATCTCGCTAGAAGTAAATTTTATGAGTCACGGACGCATGAGATGGGTCACAGACGCATGGGACGCATGGATGTCATTGAGACACGTGTCACTTGTATATTGGCGGACGCATGAATCAGCCCTGCAGACGCAAAAGGTGTCTCGTAATCAGTGATGCCCTGCTTCACCGACGCATGAGGTGGCCATTTTGGTAAGTCAAACTTATTCTTGGCTATTTTCGTAAATTTCTCTAAGAGAAATCCTCCCCAAACCTGGTCATAAACCCGGTAACTCCGATTTTCTGACAAGTTACCGTATCAAAGCGAATCAATGTGTTATTTGTTTATATTAAACTTCAATATCCATGAGATCAACCTTACAAGACCACGAACCTGGACGTTTTTATCAACCAAAATCCCGTACACACACCAACTTGACGTTTTCCGAATTCGAAAACTATCAAGTTTACCAAAACGTGAATCAAAAGGGTGTTATAACTTAAATGATTGATATATGCTAATACGGTTTCGACACCATCAGAGAGTCACTCAAAAATACTCTCCTTCGAAGAAGCCGCAGCCTGTCGCTGGAGACGTCCGAAGTACATGACGGGACAGAATTCTGTTTATTTCGGTACATTTTTTAATTATCTGTTGCTCCTCGCTAGTTCACCATTGAAACCTTTATCTTCTTTGTCGTTAATAATCATGGAAACAAAACTGTAAACTGGGTTGGGGGACGTTCAGTTGGGTGGGTTATAACGAAGATCAAGTGTCATGACTCAGTGGTTAGAGGTCGTGGGTTCGAGTCCCGGCTCCAACTTTCTTGCTGTTTAACTTTAAATACGGAACAAGATATCACACCAAACTAAACATGGCGCAGTGGTTAGAATGCTACACAGGAAACAGGTAGTCTCGGATTAACTTTTTTGTAATATTTTTCTTTCCTAGAGACTTAGGAATACATGTATTATTTTTTTTATTATTTATTGTTTTGAAAACAGAATTACAAACATTATTAAAAACCTATTTAATTAAAAACCTCTTCGGATCTACCCAATCATGCCCCAATCACCTATTCCGCTGCGGGGCGTGGTGTGACAACTCCTTACTAAATTTTCCTTGAACGTCCAACAAAACCTGGTCATCCGAGTACACCCATAGGAAAAAAATGTCACCTACACCCGCAATCACTATCATTGACATCACTAGTGACACCACCAGTCATCAATTCCAAAGGAAATCCGCCGGTCAAAAACCCACCATGGTAAAACCTCAGGCTCGTATGAAGTGAGTATAATCATGTAACGTATGTATAACAATCGGTCAGAGTTATGTATTATTTTTAATATGTAATCTTTAAACATTGGAATATTGGATTTTAATAATCCAAACTATTCGCCGTTGGCCGCCAACAGTCTCAACTTCAAAAATAAATTCCAGCTATTGACATATTGGCCACCAATGGACCCTGACTAACAGAACCCAAATGTCGTTAGTCTTCGGTCGCAGGAAACCGTTTTCGGCCAGAAAAAAGTTTCTAAAGGTCCGATCTAAACTTACAAAGAGGTTTGGGATGAAAATGTTGAGTTTTCTGGCCAAAAAGTTGAGTTTTCCAACCAAAAAGAAGTTTTCGGCGAAAAAGCAGTTTTTCTGGCGACTTCAATAATTGTTTACTAGAAAAAAGTTTCTAAAGGTCCGTAATAAGGTTACAAAGAGGTTTGGGACGAAAACGTTGAATTTTCCGGCCAAAAATAAGTTTTCCTGCCAAAATCGTTTTTCTGGTGACCAGAGACTAAAGGCGTTAGGTATAACAACCCTCGAAAAACGCCCTAAATATATCCCGTATATGAGAACCGGACCCGTATAACTTTAGTTTTTATAAAAATCAAATAAAATAAGAAATTAGTGTCGCTCGCGGGCCGCGACTAGATAGGGGGTGACTCGCGGGGCGCGAAGATCCCTTGTTTGTCGAAACCCCAGGGTGCCACGTGTCCCCTCTTCGTGTTGAGTCTAAGTGGTGAGAAAACCAGCCTAGCCGTAGCTAGGGGTCTCTCGCGGGGCGCGACTGGACCAAGCCAGTGGGTCGCCTATAAACGGAGGCCTTTGGCCTCAGTCTCAATTCGTTCATCAAATTCTTTTTCTCTCAACTTCTAATAGGCGAAAATTATCGAGTATTATACCCCTAAAACACGAAGCTCTGCCTCGTTGTAAGTATTTTAACCCCCAATCACTAATTCGTTACCCTACCCGATTGATCTAGGGCTCCGTAACGCATGTCGAGGCTCTGCCTCACTAAGTTCGTTGGGGTTTTCTCTCGTGTTGTATGGCTAAGTGACTTGGGTTAATTTACTAACACGTGTGCATTGTCTATTTTTAATAGAAAATAATCAGGAAAAGCAATATGAAGCTATAGAAACACCTAAGTCTACAATGTGAGTCATTCTCTTTTTCTACCAAACTCTTTTACCAAAACGTCAAATATTTTCAGTTATACTTACAGTGATTGAGTCTATGTATTCTACAATTGCTGCCAGTGTGTGGGGTTTTGTATACACTACTAGTAAAATGTTACTATTGGACAACGAGTTAGATAATGAGTAATATGACCACCGTCATGGAACTGCCAACATGACAAATACTGAATGAGAATATTGGTATATATAAACATTGTAATCGCTCTCAATATTGTAAAGTTATAAAAGCTTGTTTTGATTAAATTGGGATGCACTCGCCAGTATTTGCTGATATAACTTTTTAAAACGCGTTTTAGGTAACTTATTGTGAAGCTATAAGAAGCCAGCTATGGAGCGCTGAAGACTTAAAGAAGTGACTATAAAAATTACCTAAATAAAAGTTTATGTTTTCAGCAATTAGGGTTTATCCCTATAAATGTATTATGAATGAAACATGGGTTTTATCCCATTTATTTATTAGATTTATTGGATTTTAATAATCTTAAGTCTCACCTGTTGGCTGGCTGATAATAATTCAAACTTTAAAAATTCCCTCCAATAATCCCAACTTGTAAAAGTTTGGCCGTCATTGATCCTTTTCAAACATATAAGAATTTGGTATCCTCAATAGATTCAATTATACCTAGAGACTCCTTAATTGATTTAAGTGCACCTATGTTTGAAAAGGATCAATGGCGGCCAAACTTTTACAAGTTGGGATTATTGGAGGGAAATTTTAAAGTTGGGATTATTATCGGCCAACACGTGAAACTGAGGATTATTAAAGTTCAATATCCCTATTTATTATAAAAGTTTGGTGTTTTTGAAACTCTGAAATTAATTTCTAACTACGATCCGGATGTTTCATTTCCGCTGCCAAATAAATAAACACTGATACCCCGTGACTAATTCGTGGCTCCCGCTCCCGGGGTAGGGGTCAGGGGCTGCGACATTAGGGTTCTGTTAGTCAGGGTCTATTGGAGGCCAATATGTTAATAGTTGAGACTGCTAGTGGTTATTTTTGAAGTTGGGACTGTTGGCGGCCAACGGCGAATAGTTGGGATTATTAAAATCCAATATTCCTTAAACATATTACGCAACCTCATATATAGAATTAAATAACCTAATATGTATAATTACGCAGCCTTACATATTATAAAGAAAGGTTTTCAAAAAAGAAATTGTTTTTTCCAACAAATATCATACTCGTGTCAAAGAGAATAAAATGTTCGATTCTAGGATTTAAAAAAATGTTAAAGTTATATGTGGACCTTAGTTATGACAATAAGAGGGAAATAAAAGACTTATCAATAGAAAAGATGTAAATAGAGACTAAAATGGACCTTAGTTATGACAATAAGAGGGAAGAGTGAACTGCAAGGATAGTCCTTTATCTTTATACCCATTTGCAGGTGCTGTCCTTTATGTTTAAAATTGACGAGTTTTGTCCTTTATGTTTTCAAATCATACACGTTTTGTCCTTTAGCCCTAACCCAGTTAGATTTTTCTGTCAAATCTGGTTATGTGCAATGCACATGAGGGTAAAATTGTCTTTTCGCCCATTTCTTTAAAAATACATAAAAAAGAAAAAAAATATTATATATCATAACAAAACCCTTATCTCCCTCTCATCTCAAAAGTCAGTTACTATCTTCCTCATCTCTCACTCTCAATCTACAATCAGAATGGAGAAACATATCCAATCTTGCATACATACTACCAACAGAAACACAGCGTCTACACTTATTGAAGAAACACAACATCCAATCTTATTCAAGGGTTCTGCTCAGAACGATAATTTCATCAAACCTTGCATATACCAGATCCATAAGCCTGAAAACAATGGGGTTTTTGGTACACACTACCAGATCCATCGCTGGAGATCTATAAGTCGCCGTCATTCTGCTAGATCCATAAGTCGCCGCCGTCGAATGATTGAATCCTAATGTAGGTGTGATTGTGTGGGTTATCTGATGTGATTTGGGGTTTTTAGTACACACTCTTCTTTGTATTTTTATATATGATGGTGGTTTTCAGATTGACTCAATCGTTGAGGTGGTGTTTATGGAAGATGGAATTTGGGGTTATGATTTGCAGTGATGGGATGTGGTTATGGTGGCATATCTTAGTTGTGGGTTTGCGTGGCAGTCAGATGTGGTGTGGGGTGGGCCGTGTGAAGGTGGTGGTACTGGGGCGGGAGGTGGCACGGGGGTGGATGGTGACGGGAGCGGATGTTGGTGGCGGGTTTTAGTGGTGGTTACAGACGGTGTGGACTGCGTGGAGGTGGTGGCGGTGGTGGTACCGTAGTTAGACTGATAGTGTGTTGTGACTTGTGATAGAGATAGAGGTTTATCATATATATGTGTGTGTGTGTGTATTTGTATAGATAATTATGGAGAATTGTTGCAGGTTGTTGAAGAGAAACTAGGGTTTTGAAATAGGATTGATTTGGGGAAGAAGAGGGTTTTGTTATGATATATAATTTTTTTTCTTTTTTATGTATTTTTTAAGAATAGGGTGAAAAGACAATTTTACCCTCATGTGCATTGCACATGAACAGATTTGACAGAAAAATCTAACTGGGTTAGGGCTAAAGGACAAAACGTGTATGATTTGAAAACATAAAGGACAAAACTCGTCAATTTTAAACATAAAGGAAAGCGTCTGCAAATGGGTATAAAGATAAAGGACAATACTTGCAATTCACTCAAGAGGGAAATAAAAGGTAATAGTAACTATTGTTGACTTTTATTAAAGAGTAAATTATCATAATTCTCCTTTATGTTTATACCAAATTTCAAATATTGTCCTTTGCCTTTAAATATGATAAGATTCATACTTTATATTTACAAATCTTGCGTATTGTGTCCTTTGACTCTAACCAAGTTAAGTGTTTTCATTATGTTAAGTCATGTGCAAGTCACATGAGGGTATTTTAGTCTTTTCTCTTATTTTTTTCATTTATCACCACCACCTCATCAGCCTCACCACCATTGGTCGATTACCCCTACTTGCCACCACCAACTTATCCCTCTTTTATTACACCTAACATCTTATTTACATTTACAATACATACAAACATAAGTTTGTAATGTCGGCGGGAATAGTTGTGTTTGTTGGTTGGCCAAAAGTGGCGGCCAACCTTTTTTTTTCATAAAATAGTTATTTATAGGTCCTGCCAAATTACGATTTTATCCCCTGTTTAAAATTACGATCTTGCCGCCAGTTAGAAATTAAATTTATACTTTGCCCCCAGCTTAAATTTACGATTTTGCCTTCTTTAAAAAAATTATACTTTTTCCCACCGCTAAAATCATGTCAAATTACATGTTGGTTCCCAGTTTAAAATTACAATTTCGCCACCAGTTCAAAATAAAAATTTTGTTCTGCCCCAGCTAAAAATTACGATTTTGTCCCCAGTAAAAATATTACGATTTTGCCCCCAATTTAAAATAAAAAAAATGGTTTTGCCCTCGCTTCAAAATATTATATTACATCCATTTTAAAATTACGATTTTACCCAAGCTAAAAATTGCAATGTTGCCATAGTTTTTTTGGGCAAAACTATGGTAATGTTTTATTTTACTTGGTTTACTCAATTTAGTTTTTATTCGTGCCAAACAGCTGCCCAGCACTCGCTAATTGGTCCTGACAAATTATTGTTGTGCCCCCAACTCTAAATTACACGCTTGCCATCGTTTTAGTTATTTTTTTTTATCATAACTATGATAGTGTTTTTCTTTATTTGGTTAACTCGATGCATCTTTTTTTATATTGTGTTATAAGTAGCATGTATAACTAACCAAAATAAATGCGTACATGTAATTAAACTAAGAAATATTTGGTTTAGCGCCCCGCAACGCAGGCGGCGCATAACTCTAGTTATTCAACATATACAAAGACCATGGCAGGGAATAGTATTTCTCTGCCATTGGTTGAAATGGGCGGCGGCCGCCCCTCCTTTATTGGACCAACCATTTTATTATTTTATATCCACTTTAAAATTACGGTTTTACCCAAGTTTAAAATTACGCCTTTCCCCCAACTAAAAAATATAATAACCCTTTTGCCATCGGTTAAAAAATTACGATTTTACCCTCAGTTTTTTATTTTATACCCTGCTTAAAAATTACGGTTTTGCCCCCGTTGAAAATTACTTCTTCGCCCCAATTCAAAATAAAATTATGCTTTTGCCCCCATCTCAAAATTACGATTTTTCACTCGGTTCAAAATTAAGATTTCACCCTCAGTTTAAAATTACTTTTTTGCCCCCAGCTAAAAATAAAATTATGGTTTTCCCTACCTCAAATTTACGATTTTACCACCAATTCAAAATTATGATTTTCCCCCTGTTCAAAATAAAAATATGACTTTAGACCCAGCTAAACCGAAAATACGGTTTCGCCCTCGGTAAAATAATTACGCTTTTACGCTCAGCCAAAATTACGTTTTCGCCCCAGTTCAAAATAAAATTTTGTTTTTCCTCCGGCTCAAAATTACGATTTTACACTAGTTTATTATTTTATACCCACTTTAAAATTATGGTTTTTCCTCCCGTTTAAAATTACGTCTTTGCACCCAGTTCAAAATAAAATTATGCTTTTGCCCTCCGCTAAAATATACGATTTTCCCCACGGTTCAAAATTACGATATCACTCTCAATTCAAAATTACGTTTTTTGCCCCCAAGGCAAAATGAAAATATGGTTTTCCCCTAGCTAAAAATTAGGATTTTACCCTCGGGAAAAAAATTTGATTTTTCACCCAAGTAAAAATAAAAATATGACTTTGCCCCCAACTAAAAATCGTGTCAAGAAGCTACCTAACACTATTTTTACCTTTTCTTTCTTGCAAAACTATGGTACTCTTTTTTTAATTGGTTAAGAATTATTTAGCCATCGCCCCGCAACGCGGGCGGGGCAACACCTAGTTTCTATACATTACCCTTTTCAAATTCCATAGATTAGGTCACCACATCCCTCAATTCATATCCAATTTCAATCTAGACTCTAGTAAAACTTCTTCAATTTGTAACAAACTTTGTGTATGTACCTTAAAACTTAGGTTTTGTTTCCAATTCTTATGATGAAACTTAGGTTTTATGGGTTTTATTAAACTTAGGTTCTTCGAGGAAGCCTTTTCAGAGTTCCTACGAAGGAAAATGTTGATGTTAAGGAAAGCAGCCAAATGATAGGTTTATTTTATGATTGACGGGAGAGCAGCTTCCATAAGGTTCATGAAGGAGTCAGGGAAGCAATGGATGTATGTGTTGATATGCTTTTCAGGCGTATCAACCTAGCTAGGATAGAGAATGCTAAGTTGCTTGAAACTGGTGGTCAAGCCATTGTTATCATCGCCGACTTGTTTCGGGAACCAAAACTCTTGTTCCAAATTCCTGAGCTCATGCGTAGGGCAGAATTCTTCCCTCATGATCTTCTTGAGTTCAGCCCATGGTATAGCGTGGGCGGCATCTTCTCCTCTTGTGCCTCGCTCAGAGTTCCACCAGTCCAGGGCCTTTGAGCGAAATACCCCAGTAGCGTTTTAGGTGAGTAAAGCGTTAGGACAACCACTCTGACGGAATGTGATTTCCATGGCGTCAAACCAAGTGAGCAACGCTGTGGCACTATCCTTGCCTGAAAATTCCAGGGGTTTGCAAGCCATAAATTGCTTGAAGAGGAATGGTGCTTTAGGTTGTTCAACCTTGGATTCGACAGAAGCCTGATCAGTGGTGGGTTGAATCCTACTCACGATGTCGGGGATTACTCGAGCCATTTGGTCGGCCATCTATTTCGCGATGAGACCCACCAACTCTTGTTTGGAGATGGAGTCGGAGTTGTTGGAGTTCTTCTTTGAGCCTGATTTCTTGGCCTTCTTGGAGGATCCAGAGTTTGGTGAAGACATCTAGAGATTCAAAAGGAATGAATAGGTGAGACTTGATCATAATGTTTGTTTAAGAAAAATCGTTTTCATGAAACGAATCACATAGCATAAAGTGTCACATAGTGTAAAAGTGTTCAAATTGTTTCATTTGGCATAAAATGTTCAAGTTGTATCACATAGCATAATCATGGATTACACATAGCATAACATAACTAATGAAAGCATCGTAAATTTAGTTTGTTCACGAGAGGTTATTATTGTTTTTTATTGTGATAAACGTGCGGATTTGTATAAAAAAATTGAAACGAACGAAGTAACGAGTATAAAAATCACATATAAATTGAGATAACATAAAAGAGAGGCTCAATAAAACATTGGATTGTTTCGGGTAGAGAAACGTCGACTATTCCAAAGTGGGTCGAAAGTCCTATCGAATTAGAGAAATCGTGCTTTAGCCTATAGGTAAGATACTCTCGTCGAGGAGCAATTAACGGTATCTTACCCTTCCAGTTACTACACATCTCTAATCGATTGAAACAATCGGGACTTTGGCGAGATTGAAAATCGAGGAATGGGACTTAATCTACAAGATGCGGGTTTCACCACTAACTTGAAGATTTCGTACCCTAATGTGGTTGGTACTCGTCGGGTCAAAATAAAATTTCGACACTTTGACGAGGGTCCACTAGAGTTGAAACGGAAATTACCATTAAGTTGCAGATTTCACTCCTAGCTTAATGGTATAATTTCGTGCAAAAATAGTTTAAGGTAGAATGAGAGTCGTTTACCAAATTGTGGGTTTCATCCCTATTTTGGTAAAGTTGTCTCGTTTATGTTACGAGTGTCTTCAATAATCAAAAGTGTATTCATGTTAGCCTGAGGAAAGGCATGTAAATTTAACAAACAAGAAGAATTGCTTGGAAGCATGTAAGGTAGAATGCATAAGTTTTAAACAACAAATAAAAGTCAAAGTTCCTAAAACTATAGACTAGGGCAAAGCATTCCTACTTATTCCTAATTCCCTATAGTTATGGCTCTGATACCAATCTGTCACACCCCAACCGATGGCGAAAACATCGGGATGAGACGAAAACGAGATTTGCAAGAGACTTCATAACACTTTATGACAATATAAATTAAATTCAAATTTCATTTAAAAATTAGATTATCATACAAGATTCAAATACAAGATATAACATTGTCTCAAAACAAACATAACATTTAAAATAGATAAATTATTCTAGGTGTGTATGTAGGTCCACCTAAATCTTATTTCATCTTGTAACATCATATCATCATTCAACCTGCAACATGTATTAAAATAGAGTTCAATGCAAAAGCAAAGGCGAGTATACAAGTTTTTGTCACATAGCATAATATAGATTAAAATAGTTTAAGTACTCATATCCAACATGAATCATAATTAGCAAGTTTACTAGCATGCCGAAACGTATATGTTCAAACCCAAGATTCCAGTGCGTTAAAATAGCCTATCCTAAATAGAATAAAGGGAGGTTAAAATGTTTAACTTAACAATACCCCAAGAATCGTGAGTGGTGCATTAATCCTATAGCGCTATAATTGTTAAGGTAGACTAGCAAAGTTAATGAAGCATAATCGATACAAATAGTTTACATTAGCATTCAAGTCTAACAAGCATCATATAGTTTCATGTTAAGCATGGATAGAGTTTAAAATAGTTTCATGTGAAGTGTAAATTTGTATAGCATACACGTTGCACCCAAAAGTGATAAAAAGGAAAACGGGATCGAGTATACTCACGGTTTTGCAAGCTTTCCTACTTGAAATCTCGCGAGTGATGTTGTTGGATGGATTAGTTTGGAGCACCTAGTCCTTCTACACGAAGAAAACATAGGTGTGTGAGTTTGGGGAAATCGAAAGATTTAGATTCGAAATTTAAATAACATGAAAGTAAACATAAGAAAATAATCATCCATCACATATGATGTTTAGATGATATACTTACTAACTTGACAATGTTCACTTGTTCATTATCAAGAGTTCGGTTTGTTTGAATGTTACATAAGTATTACATAGAGTATACTATATCATATATGTCAAGCATGAGGTAGAAGGTTAAATTCTTCATTTAGGCACCGCTAAGTATCATAAAATTCGTACATGAGGTAGGAAGTACAAAGCTTCCATTTAGGTACCTCTATTGTTCACCACTACACTTGTTGTTATAAACAACAAGGAGGGTCATAAATTTACAAGAAATAATGAGATATGAACATATAATCTATGGAAAACATCAAGAAGTGAGTGGATTTTTATGAAAGATAGCCAAAGCTAGTTTAACAATCACACATACATCAAGCTTCAAACTTGAACACTTCTTGTGGGTAAAACCCTAACTAAAACAGAATGTTTGGGAGGTTTTAACCTCTGATTTAACATTTCTCAGCCTTGTTTTCAAGCTCAACTAACCATTCAATTGATTATGAGCATTAGGACATAGGTTTGAGATGAGAAAACTCAAGTTTAGCTAAGTTTAACAAAGTTTACATGAAAATAGAAACAAAGAGTCCACTTTGGAGCCTTTTCGAGGACATTCCAGGGCTTGGTTTTCCATGGAAAACCTCTGTAAAATGTTCCTAAGGTTGTTCAAGCAAGTGGGAAAAAGAATCGAGTGAAAAGACGAAGAATCGAGTGAGTTATGCATACTTTTGTGAAGGTTGATGTTTCTGCTCGAATCTTCAAATTAACTGCTGATTAGAGGGATATTGAGAGTGTTTTTGAGAGTTTGTAAAGTGGAAATCGCTTGAGAATGATGGGTTTATATAGGGAAGAGTTTGGTTAGGTGTTAGGTGTGTAATTAATGTTAACAACTTGTTTAAAAATAAAAAAAAACATCAAAATAGCGCCAAATACAGGTCTGATAAGATGTTATTGAACGTTGGGCTTTGTCGCGGGCCGCGGACCTGCAGGTGGGCCGAGTCGCGGGCCGCCTGAGTTCAGATTGGGCTGTTGGCTTGATTTGAACGAAGGTATAAACATATAAGGGGCTGGGTTTGCACGATGTGAAGGTCGCAGCTGAGTGGCTGTGTGTGTGATTGATGAAGCTGGTGACCCAGGTTTGAGCCTCTTGGTCATCAGTTTATTTATTTATTTTGTTTTAAAGACACTCCACTTTCAGCAAATTACTCAAATAGTCCTTGTAATTTTTTAAACTCAGCAATTTACTCTAAGATCCCTTGACTTTAACTAAGTAAGTTATGTTGTTTATATTAAAAGAAACTAACTCTATAATTTAAACTAATTAGGTTAGTTACTAACTTTAAGAATCTAACGAGACTAACTAGATTATTATAAAAATAAACTTTTAAATAGTAAAATTAATTAATTTAAACAATTGATAAATAACCATATTTATAACGAATTAAAGATAAAAGATTTTTCCGTGCTCAACGTCATCAACCTACAACATGTTTTAAAGTATAGTTCAATACACAATGTATTGGCGAGCATACAAGTTTGATAATAGCGTAAGTATAAAAATGAGTTAACCAAATCCACATTGCAAAATAGTTATCTAGATTAACGTAAACCTCGCATGCAACTATACAAGTCAATCCTCTGATTACCACTAGCGTAATCCTATTGTAGCAACAATAGGATCGTTCTCTTTTAAAGACTTAACAGAACCACAAGACTACGGGCGGTGCCTTACTCCAATAGCGCTATTCATGTTAAGGGGAGGCTCGTACAAAGTTAATGATATTACATAAGAAAGCTCTAGAGAGTACAAATCAAGTATAACGTATTTAAGCATGCATGATGGGATTGTTTGTTTCCATAAAGTATAAGTGATTGCATGAATTTTTGTAACATGTTCCTGTAGAGTAATTTTGATCTTGTAGAGTAATTTTGTAAATTTTTTTTAGCATTTAGTTATGGGGGGTAGGTTTTTTTTTAGGTTTTTGGGGGGTGGGGGGGGGGGGGTTAGGTTTTTGGGTGTTTTTTTTTTTTTTTTTGGTGAGGTATAGTTTTTTGATCAAAATTACTCTACACTAACATTTTACAAAATTACTCTACAAGAACATTTTACAAAATTACTCTATATGATCAAAATTACTCTACAAGATCAAAATTATTCTACAGGAACATTTGTAGAGTAATTTTGATAATTACCCTACGAGCAAATACTTACGAAATGACACCGCGTTTTTTTGCCCTTTTCATGCTATTCGTGTGTTTAGTACGTTAAAGTTATTTATACGGGAACTTTACGCTTAATAATTAAAAATTATAATATTATAATATACTTGTTTATAATTAATTTACTTTTCTAACCCTAAAATTTAATAGATTTATCATATGACCCCCGACCCTTAACTCTAATGGTTTTTTATAAACGATTTACATATACCTTTGTCACAGGAAAATTTAATAAAAATTCTTTTTTTCAATAAATAATTTACGTTTTGACCCCCGAACTTTAATAGAATTATCATACGACCCTTAAAGTTTAATAAAGTTAGTTTTTTTTTTCATTTTTTAACAAATATTTGTTCTTTTATATGCTTTATTTTACTTATTATTAATTTAACTTATTATAATTAAAATTAATTTTAAACTCTAGATATATTTACTTAATCATGTTACTTGTTTATTTTTACCGTGGTTTAGATTAAAGCTTACATGGTCTATATTAACCCTTTAATACACTAGGTAACAAATATAATCTTTTTTTATTTACCTTATTATAGTTAAAGCTAACTTTTAACTTTGGACATGTTCAATTAACCTTGTTGATTACTTATTTTTACCATCTCTGCATCATATATGATAACTCATCGATATATCATGAAACAAGTATATCCTCGCCAGCAACCTCCAACAACCCTGCCGCGAAGCGCGGGCGCTAATTCTAGTTAAAATACAATATGTAAAAATTTAGGCACGTTTATTACATTAAGAATCTTGAAAGTCTCAAAAGCTATACATATAGGATATACCACTCCTACCGTAATCAAAATTGCTAACAAACTTAGGTGGCCAGATTTTCGGTTAAATATCATCATCTCCCAAAAGTAGAAATTAGGAAATTGATACCTAGTTTCAAATTCTTAGTTTTCAATTTTCCTGACTAGTGCAATAGATTTTTATATTTAACATTCTATATATTTTTGCATTTAGTTTTCATATAATGTATTTAATTTTATATTTTTATGTAGTTTTTTGAAAAAAAAAACAAACAAAATATTATTATATTACAAATTAAACATGTTAACTAAAAAGGTGATTTTACTTCATTTATCATATTAATATATTTTCAGGCTTACAAATGTGAGACTAATTTGCAAAAACATAAGATACATAGCAAAAGTGATGTATGTTTTTCAAGTTTAACACTTCTTGTAGCAGGTGCCATGACGTGTTGCACCATCACATGTTCCTAAATAAAAAAACATTCCTTTTTTAAAAGATCTGTTATATGTTTTATCATTGAAAAAACTTAACTCATTCAATTCACACGTCCTTGCTTTTGTCACTTTCACCATCTCTTTTATTCAATTAATATTTTTATCATATTATCAAAATCATATTTGTACTATATATTTATCTCAAACAAATAACTTACTCTATAACCATATATACACAAGTATTTATTATGGATTCACTATATGTTTGTTTGTTACAAGCATGGGTGTAAATGAGTCGAGCCGAGCCCGAATAGGCTCGAGCTCGTCTCGTAATGCTTTTATGAATCTTGAGCTCGAGCTCAGCTCAACTCGGCTCGAACCTACGATTTTGAGATTGAGCTCGACTCCAAAGTAAAACCCATGGGCCTGAGTTCAAATGAGCTCGTGCCGAGGTAATGGGAGGGGGGATTTACTTTGATTTTTAGGTTTTTTAGTTAAAATAAAATTTGAGTTAAAATAACTAATGTACCCTTCATTTAAATGAGGAAAACGTTAAAAAGGAAAGGTTAATAGAAATTTCTAATCCGGTTTGCCATTTCGATGGAAATGGCAACAAAAATCAAACCTTAGGGAACCAAATACAAAGGTTTCATTTTTGGATTAAAGTGACAAAAATGACCTAAACTTAGAGACCATTTTAACATTTCAATCTATAGATTAGCAAATAGAACGATTTTCTATCCCAAATGAAAGGCTCTGGTTTTGGTTCAGGTTGCCTACATACATGTAAATCTGTACATACATACAAACATAAACATACATATAGATACAAAGTTATAAAATACATATACACACATACATAGATACAAATCTATATACATACGGTGGTGGGAAGGCGGTCACGACGGTGGTGGCTTTGGTATCTCATGGTGGCGCTGGAGCTCACAATGGTGGGGGAACATGTTGGGGAACGGTGGCGGTTGGCAAGGGCGGTAGGAGAGAATGCGGAGTGGGTTTGGCTGGGTGTAATGAATTAATGAGAAGGTAAGGTAATGGTGTATCTAGGGCATAGAAACATTATACTATCGACACGTCATCGGTATAAAGTGTCACACCCCCAAAATACCACCTAGGGAAAGTCCCTGTTAGGCGTGTAACATACTAACAACGAGCCACTACTTACATTGAACCCATACAAGTTTCTAAATAAAACTTTCATTCATTAATATAAAGTGTTACAAAACAATAATTACAAACCATCGTATTCAGCGGAAGCATAAATCATTAGTTATGTGTTACATAAACCATATGTATTGTAACCATTAACCCGTCTCGCGATTTTATGTATCTCGATCCATGACCACTCCAGCATCCCAGACAGCAAGTTCCACATACACAAGTATCAATAACCTGGGAGCATGCACACGTGTATCAGACAATGCTGGTGAGTTCATATTTTTATGAAAACGTTAGTTACCAAATGTTTAGTTCAGTTCATTGAATATAAATCTGAAAGTAATGTTGATAATATCTCGATACTGAACAAGATGGCTCCTGATGTATGTTTTGCCCGTTCCCCAGTGCTCCTATCAAAACACTAGGCATGACTAGGTCATTAGTTCACACCCGTCCTCTCCGGTACGGGGTGAGGGTGCCAAACCTAAGTAGCGCTACCAACTAATACCCGTTACCTCCCCGGTAACACAAAAGATGGGACTTAAGAATGATAGGGTGAGATTGTTATCCAACATCCCAGTTTTACCCAAAAGACTTATCCCTCCCCGGGATACCCACTGACTGTCCCAACCACCGGGACGCATGCTCAAGAGTAGTGAACTCACCTTAGATTGCTCGGTATGTTACTTTATGTTACCCGTTCCAAGTTGGTCAACCAAACCCTACCGTGGTTACCAAAGAAAATCAGTATAGTGCTCACACATATCACTAATCTAACGTACACGTTACACAAGTAGCATACAAGTGAATCACACATCCCTATACGAGTCGTAACCGTTAATCATGCACCCCATTGATCCACAACGTTTATCATAAAGTCACATAGCAATTGTATGGGTTCCATATGCCAGTAAAACACATAACAGTATACGTATACTATAACGTTGCAATCTAAGCATGTAACATGACATTTGACACACATATTAGTACTTTTAAAATCTTAACAGTAAGTGTACTGCAGGTCCACGAAGAACCTGCGGCCTACGAAAGATCCCCACGAAAACCACCGTCCACGGAGAACCTAGTTCTTCATTGACTAATCTTCTACGAGCAATCAGGATTCTTCGTCATGAGGTCCTTCGTCCTTGTGCATTCCCACGAAGAACTATTCTTCGTGTGAATGCCGCATGACAGTAAACATATAGGCACATTAAACAGTTTACACAGAAACGTTACTGATATGCAACTGAATTCACAACCACGTTTATTTTCTTAGAGTTTCACAATCATGTTTTACCACCATCACCCAGTCATTCTATTTCCATTATGAGTATTAAGGGTAGATGCACGGTACCCCTGACCGCGGAAGGGATCCCCCTTCCCAAGCTAGCGACCCGACAACGCTGCCTAGCGGTGAGTCCCCTGCCAACTCAAGGGGAATTGAAGAGCATTTGCCCGGATTCGAACCCGAGACCTCATGGATCCTTGAGCCAGTTTAAGGTGGGGGTCGGTGGCCATTGGGCTGACACCCAATGGTTCCATTATGAGTATTAAACATTATATAATTATAGAACTCTAATTGTCATCTACTTATTAACAACAGTTAGCACGTAATTATCATTTCAACAAAACAAATAGCATGATCATCACGACAAACCCCCATCATTTACAGCCCTAGTTCATCCGTTAATTACGTAGACCAAGTTTGAACATTGTACCTAACCGTGAATCCCATTCCCCAACACTTAAACCCTAGTTTCGATCACATCAAATAAACATCAAAAGCACTAGCAGATTATATCTCATTTGCTTCTATTTCCACGAATGTATTCATGATTCCTTAACATACTTTCATGCAAATTATTGTTGTTCATCTCATCTAATCAGTTTTCTAGCAATAACCTACCTAATCATATCAATGCGATTTAAATATTGGCAGCCAATCAATCAAACGGATCAAGTGAGGTAATCGTTCATAAGTCATGCACTCCTAGTTTAATATTCAGGTCAAGTCACAAGATCAGTTCTTATGTGCACGTAGAAAAATATTGGCAGCCATTTATTTAATT
This sequence comes from Helianthus tuberosus, assembly GCA_030545235.1. NCBI lineage: Eukaryota > Viridiplantae > Streptophyta > Magnoliopsida > Asterales > Asteraceae > Helianthus > Helianthus tuberosus. The sequence continues at coordinate 160,755,174 of CM060444.1, forward strand.
GATAAGAACCCTAATTTATCTTTTAACCAATTCTAGTGGATGACATATTCATATAATCCCTTTTCATGTTTGCTAATATAATACCAGCTCAATTTGCAATTAAACATAAGACAATACCTAACACACAATTCTTCATGTAATCGCCTATCACGAAACCATGTAGCCAGCCATACATAATCATTATGCATTAACGAAATCAGTAAATCATTACCCTATCCGTTTATGAACAACACTCAGATCCAGATTCCTATCTCGCATGCATATCACAATGACACGTGCTTCTAACATCGATGATCATGGACATTACACAAATAAATAAACCAAGAAATTATAACCAGCAAGTTAACATACTGACCGAATACAAGGATGCGGGAGATGACGTTTCGAAGGTAGGAGAACATCAACTGGAAAGGTTGTCATTACTTCAAGAGGGGAGTGCTAGGGTTTCTTGCTTCCAATTGTTGTGAGGTACGCACAAAAACACCCACTGTGTTTGTATGCGTCCCATATAAACAAGTGTGGGCTGTTAAGGGAGGGTGGGCTCAGATTGGATCGATAACAAGCAACAAGATCAAAGGTGTGGCCCGGTTCTAACGGTTCTAGTGTGCGACTTAGGTGGTATGCGGCTAAACTTAATCAATCCCACAATCACCTAATAACACTAAATCTCACATGTCGCCTATCGAATACCCAAATCCCTGATGACGTTCAAAGGGTCTTCGCTGACGTTGGAATGTCCCGGTCTTCGTTGCTACAAAAGAATAAACCGTTAGCCTCGTCACAGAGGGCCCCGGGAAGGGGATCCATGACCAAGCTCCGGCGCGAGGATAAGTAAGCTTGCCGGAGATATATGAGAAGCTTATTCCGATGAGTATGATCACCCGAATATTTCTCTATGGTGTGAATCTATTTAGTGTGTGTGTATTGAATGTGGGGAATATTGGTTGGAATAAATGAGAGAGTAATTAGTGTGATACCTCGAGTCTGCCCCTTGATCATCTCCTTTCTGCCCTATATAACCCGGAAACCTTATCTCCCATGTGGGATATTTTAATGAGATGATCCAACGGGTTCTGAGGGTCTTCGGGGGGCTCAGACACGTGTCTGACCCCCAACGGTAGGATTGTGACCTCATTTAATGTTTCCGGCTTGAGAAGTACGATGCCAGCCGAGATCCTCTTCATATCAGGCATTAAATGTTGCCTGTGTTCTCTGAATCCTCGTTTCCCGCTCATTTTTATATAAAGGAAACCTTAGTGGGCAAGCAAAACTATTTCTTGGGCCTTATCTGCTGGGCCCGTATGGCAACAGGTCAACAGCCCAAAGACGGATAAATGGAGTAATCCATTGGCCCGTCGTCATCACCAATTAAGTATAAATCAAATCAAACACGTTTACTAGAAGTATAAATTAAATCAAACACGTTTACTAGAAGTATAAATCAAATCAAACACGTTTACTAGAAGTATAAATCAAATCAAACACGTTTACTAGCATCACGCAATGAGCACACGTAACAATACTCATTTAATAATCATGGAACCAAGTAACATTGATCGTAAAAGTGCAGGTTGTCACATCATCCCAACTTGAAAGAAATTTCGTCCCGAAATTTGATAAATACTCAAAACAGCACGGTGTTAGATCAGGATGACTGTGGATTTTCTCCCGGTGCCACATAAAGTATAGTCTAAACGCATAGTTTTGGTTTTTATGTGTTATAAAAATCCCAACTTTTTCCTCCCATCTCAAACTTGATAATGAATTTATAAGTAATCAATACAAATGTAAATAGGCTACTCATATAATGTAAAATATAGGTGGATGTCTTTATAACACATAAAAACCAAAACTATGCGTTTAAACTATACTTTATACCGATGACGTGTCGATAGTATAATGTTTCTATGCCCTAGATGGGATTTTTACATATTTCCCCCTCTTAAGCAGCTTTATTACATATTTCCCCAACCCATAAATTGAATTACATATTTCCCCTTCCTAAAGAAGCCTTATTACATATTTCCCCAATCTCTAAATTTTGTTACACATTTCCCTAATCTCTAAATTTAATTACATATTTCACCTTCCTAAACCCCATATATTACATATTTATCCATTTCATTAAAAACACTCTTATAGAATTATTATTTTTCCCTTAATGAGTTTATTAAATAAATAACTACAGTATATTTCCTAGCTTCACCTTTGAAACCGAATATTTTTATTTATTTTTAAATTAAAAAAATAAAATAATTAATATTAATCAAACCAGTTTGTACTTGCGTATTATATGTGATGATGTTCGGTTGGTTCTTATTTAAGTAGCTCTTCCCCTAATCTTCTAAAGCTATCTTATTCTTTCTCAATCGATCCAACTTCTTTACAAACCGAGAATGGCGAAAAGTTGCATTATTTTGTTATCTGTGATCTGTTATCCGTTTGTTCATTCAAATGTGTTTACAGCATCGGGATGGACGCGGGCTCATGCAACCTTTTATGGAAGCAGTGATGCTTCAGGAACAACGGGTATATTTTTTTTCTAGCTAAACTTACTTGTTACATGTCAATTTATATTATTGTAGGCGTAAAAGATTTTATTATATAATGTCTAAAATGGTAAAAATTTATATAATAAAATCTTTTACGCCTACAATAATATAAATTGACATGTAACAAGTAAGTTTAGCTAGAAAAAAAATATACCTGTTGTTCCTGAAGCATCACTGCTTCCATAAAAGGTTGCATGAGCCCGCGTCCGTCCCGATGCTGTAAACACATTTGAATGAACAAACAGATAACAGATCACAGATAACAAAATAATGCAACTTTTCGCCATTCTCGGTTTGTAAAGAAGTTTGATCGATTGAGAAAGAATAAGATAGCTTTAGAAGATTAGGGGAAGAGCTACTTAAATAAGAACCAACCAAACATCATCACATATAATACGCAAGTACAAAATGGTTTGATTAATATTATTTATTTTATTTTTTTTAATTTAAAAATAAATAAAAATATCCGGTTTCAAAGGTGAAGCTAGGAAATATACTGTAGTTATTTATTTAATAAACTCTTTAGGGGAAAATAATTCATGATTATGTTAATGCTCGTTCTGTTCGCTTCAGGTATGCTTTGTAAGTTAAATACAATAAGTTTAAAGTGTACACAAATATAATTTTTGAGGCAGATCAATGAGGTCTCAAGGAAGGAAAGGGTCTGTAAGTATTTTTTTTATGAACAAGAATGTTTAAGTGTAAACAAACATACTTGTAGACCGATTGGTAACAATCTTATTGAATATTATAACTATTTTTTTGTTCTAACCCTTGTGTGTAGAGCAAATGAAAAGAGGGTAATTTGTTTTGTAACATTATAGTTTCACACAACTGAATCTTTATACCCAAAATCTTACTATGATTTGATATTTTTTACTACATATTTACTCACAAAAAGCATTATATATAGACATGATGTTGTTGTATTAAGGAATAATGAATTTTAATAATCCCAACTATTGCCCATTGGCCGACAACGGTCCCAACTTCAAAAATTCCAACTAGTGGTCTCATCTTTTCACATATTGGCATTCAATAGACCCTGACTAACAGAACCCTAACGCCGTTAGTCTCCGGTCGCCGGTAAACGTTTTTGGTCAGAAAAAGGTTCCTAAAGGTCCGATCCATGATTACAAATAGGTTTGGGACGAAAACTTTGAGTTTTTCGGCTAAAAAGTTGAGTTTCCCGGCCAAAAAGAATTTTTCCGTCGAAAGAAGAGTTTTCTGGTGACCTTAATAATTGGGGTTTTTACTAGAAAAGGTTCCTAAAGGTGCGTAATAAGGTTACAAAGAGGTTTGAGTCGAAAAGGTTGAGTTTTTCGGCCAAAAACGTTTTTCCGGCGACCGGAGACTAACAACGTTAGAATTCTGTTAGTCAAGTTCCATTGAAGGCCAATATGTGAAAAGATGGGACCACCAGTGGAAATTTTTAAATTTGGGACTGTTGTCTGCCAACGAACAATAGTTGGGATTATTAAAATCCATTATTTCTTGTATTAAAAGCGTTGATATGTTAATCTATTAATGTTCATCTAAAATATAAGGAAAACAATTATTTGTTATGGTCTTACTAAGGGATCGTCTAAAGGTAAGAATTATGACACAGTCCTAACCTTCAAAGAGTTGTTTAAAAGTAGGAAGGCTACCACAGAAGCCTTAACCTTCAAACGCCTTAACCTTCAAACGGTCGTTTAAAAACATGTGAGACTAGATTGTCAATTTTGATAATACTAAAAACTCTATATAAAATTAATAGTTGCAGAAGAGAGGAGGATGCAAGATGTAGCACCAGGTTGCAAGTATACGAATGAAGGTCCGTGTGTGTCTCCGCTGGATTGTCACCAGAGTTGTAAGAATACAGGAGCCAGATCTGGAGCTTGTATTGGATCTAAAGGATATAGTAACTATACGTGTCGATGCCTCAAGTGCATAAAAAAATGATTTACTTTTACTAAATGTACTTAATGTAATAAATAATCTTAGTTACTCCTATAACATCCGACAAAATGGGTTCCCAAAATCCGACCCGGTTTGAACCGAACTCTCCAATAAATGAACGCGACTGAAATATTTATTGTTATTTAACTTAGTTCATATACTTATTTAAATGTACACAATAATATAAAATGATAAGTCATTTACCCATTTTAGTTATTTGAGTAATATAATTGTAACGTTCACCAAATATGGATTCCAAAGGAACCAAACTACTTTAAACTTTCAAGGAGTACTAATTTTTTTTAGAATGATAAATAAAAACGAAATTTTTATCTCCCTTGATCATCCCAAAATATATTTATATATATACACATATATAGGTATGATATAAACAACATCGTTAACGCGAGCTTGAACTATAAGGACCAATTCGCTTCGTATATATTTCAAAAAAAAATTATTATAAAAATAAATAAATAATTAATAATTTTATATGATACGTGTATAAATACTAAGATTTAAAATGCTTGAACTTGTAAGTTTTAAATGTTAAATAAAAGGGTAATTCATAAAGTCTTGAAAATGTTTTAGTTGTAAACTTGACAAACAGTCCATGGACTAGTTCTGATTAATTTGGAAAGTTATGAGTAAATAAAGTTTGGTTTATTTTGAAAACTACATTAGATGTCAGGGGCTTAGGCTATCAAAACCCTAAAACCTTTTGTTAAGAGAAATTTACGAAAATAGCCAATAATAAGTTTGACTTACCAAAATGGCCACCTTATGCGTCGATGGAGCAGCACATCACTGATTACGAGACACCTTATGCGTCCTTAAATATAGAAGTGACACGTGTCTGTGACTCATCCCATGCGTCCGTGACTCATCCCATCATCCCATGCGTCCGTGACTCATCGCATGAGTCCTTAAATATAGAAGTGACACGTGTCTCAATGGGATGAGTCACAGACGAATGGGATAATGGGATGAGACACGGACGCATGGGATGAATCACAAACGCATGGGATGATGGGATGAGTCACGGGCGCATGGGATGTCTCAAATCTCGCTAAAAGTAAATTTTATGAGTCACAGACGCATGGGATGAGTCACAGACGCATGGGACGCATGGATGTCATTGAGACACGTGTCACTTGTATATTTGCGGACGCATGAATCAGCCCTGCAGACGCAAAAGGTGTCTCGTAATCAGTGATGCACTGCTTCACCGACGCATGAGGTGGCCATTTTGGTAAGTCAAACTTATTCTTGGCTATTTTCGTAAATTTCTCTAAGAGAAATCCTCCCCAAACCTGGTCATAAACCCGGTAACTCCGATTTTCCGACAAGTTACCGTATCAAAGCGAATCAATGTGTTATTTGTTTATATTAAACTTCAATATCCATGAGATCAACCTTACAAGACCACGAACCTGGACGTTTTTATCGACCAAAATCCCGTACACACACATCCCGTACACACACCAACTTGACTTTTTCCGAATTCGAAAACTATCAAGTTTACCAAAACATGAATCAAAAGGGTGTTATAACTTAAATGATTGATATATGCTAATGTGGTTTCGGCACCATCAGAGAGTCACTCAAAAATACTCTCCTTCGAAGAAGCCGCAGACTGTCGCCGGAGACGTCCGAAGTACACGACGGGACATAATTCTGTTTATTTCGGTACATTTTTTAATTATCTGTTGCTCCTCGCTAGTTCACCATTGAAACCTTTATCTTCTTCGTCGTTAATAATAGTGGAAACAAACTGTAAACTGGGTTGGGGGACGTTCAGTTGGGTGGGTTATAACGAAGAAGATCATACAGTTAATGGATGTTTAATTAAAAACAAAATCTAAATATTTCAAGATCTAGTGTCATGACTCAGTGGTTAGAGGTCGTGGGTTCGAGTCCCGGCTCCAACTTTCTTGCTGTTTAACTTTAAATACGGAACAAGATATCACACCAAAGTGAACATGGCGCAGTGGTTAGAATGCTACACAGGAAACAGGTAGTCTTCGTTTCGAACCCGGCCACCACTGTTTCTTTTGTAATTTTTTTCTTTCCTATAGACTTAGGAATACATGTATTTTTTTTATTATTTATTGTTTTGAAAACAGAATTACAAACATTATTAAAAACTCTTCGGATCAACCCAATCATGCCCTGATCACCTATTCCGCTGCGGGCCGTGGTGTGACAACTCCTTACTATATTTTTTTGAACGTCTAACAAAACCTGGTCATCCGAGTACACCCATAGAAAAAATGTCACCTACACCCGCAATCACTATCACTGACATCACTAGTGACACCACCTGTCATCAATTCCAAAGGAAATCCGCCGGTCAAAAACTCACTATGGTAAAACCTTAGGCTCGTATGAAGTGAGTATAATCATGTAACGTATGTGTAACAATCGGTCAGAGTTATGTATTATTTATAACTAGGTTATATACCCTTGAGCTTCACGGGTTATGGGTTGTGTTAAAAAAATCTATAACTACAAAAGTTTTTTTTTTTTTGGTATATTTATAACCTGATATCTCTTCATGCTAAGAACCATGCTTGGCAAACCTTGCCAAGAAGAAAAAAAAAAAACAGAAATTGAATTACTTAGGGTAATATGTTATTTCAGGAGAAAGAAGGTGAAATGAACAAATGGGTCAATAGTATTCAAATGCTTACAATGTCCTTCATCGTATTAAAAAAAAAAATCTTATATCATTTTTTGATAATATATTTTCAGTAATAGTAAATCATGTACAAAATATTTTTTTAAAAGAATGGACAAAAGGCGTTGACATGTCATTAAAGGTTCCTGAAGGTTTTTAGTTTTTATTGTTATCATTAAATCATTTCTTTTGTTACATTCAACAAAAAGTTCTTTTTTAACTTTAACTCTCTTTCATACATTATGAATCTAAAACTATAAAACAAAATAATATAAACCTATAGAAAAACCCATCAAAATTTAAAGTAAAAGAAACAAATAATAGGATTTAACTATACAAATACTTTTAGGAGCTTATCTGTTAAAAAAAGTACTTATCTTTTTAAACTTTTCCAAGTAACCAAAGTTCGAGCTTACGGTTATCATCGATAAGAAACTAACCAACACCCTAATTCTTTCTCTAAAATCAACATTATAAACAATAGAGATACTCCAATCTATATAATTGTATAAAGATTTTCGTATTACGATCCATATTTTTTTTGACAGGCAAACAAAGCACATCTATTATTAAACCAAAAAACCATCCGACATAGCAAGTTACTACGAATGACATATACAATTACAATCTACATTCACCAAAAAACCAAATCAAAATACAAATTATACTACAAAACTAAAATTTCTCCATTCGCTCCAAGAGATGCCCGTTAGTTTTGATCTATTCATTACCCGCTCAAACGTTCTTTCTTTTATTTATTCGACCACTTTGAACGAATTACAATCCTTTCCGCTGAAAACCGTGCGTTCCAAATGCTACACATAGTTGGTGAAAAAATGCATGTCACAGTTTCTTTTGATTACCGTGTGTTCCAAATCTTTTTCAATTCCAGCTATAGTTTCCATAAGGACGAGCTTAGTACCAACCGAAATCAATACCGGTACCGAAAAACCCAAAAAATGGGTATCGGAACCGGTACTGAAAATACCTGGTACGTTACGGTACCTGTACTGACGGTTATTTGAATGTAAAAACTGGAAGGAATAACCGTGATTAAAGTTTTTTCTTAGGCACTAACCTTTAACACTTGTACACATATAGTTGAATTCTAGTTGTATGTTTTATAAGTGTAATGACACAACGCCGAAAAATGATGATATACTTGTTCTTAGCTGATGTAGCTGGTGATTTCAATGTTGAAACTGATGATGTTTTTCACTAATTTCAATGTCTAAAATCTTAAAAATTAAGAAACATTATGCATAGACCATGTCTATATACTGGATAAGGCGAGTTGGTAGAAAATAACATTAGTTGCAATAGCATATGTAAAACTATATTTTTTGAAACTATAAATATAAAATTCAATTTAAGCAAATACAAAAAGTGTTTTGACTCGTGTTAAAAAGCTACCAGTACGAGACATACATGTCATAAATTTTTAAGATAGTGAAAGTAAATAATAGAGGTTGCAGTACAAGACTTTTCAATAGATATATCGTTTGTTAAATATGATTACAAATATTACCAAGATATTTCAAATAAAATGATTTGGGAGACATTCAACCCATTTGACCCAACCAATCTAAACCCATTCGCAAAAATATGGATAGAAGGTAATTGACCATCACAAAGTATCTACAACAAATAAACTGAAATACAAGTTTGTACTCGTTTTATGAACATGGCTTGAAACGAACTGCTGAGAAAATAATAAACATAGTGAAAGAGAGGAAGTAACCTTGATGGCACCATGCTCATAAAGAACACTGATAAAGCGCCTCAAACAAATGTATTTGCTTTCTTCATCGGGATTAGAAATAATAGCACAATATGCATCATGGTAATTGTTCAAATCAAGTGTAAATTTGAATACATTAGCCCAAAGTCGTCCTTTAGTAGTGATAGGTGATTCATTGAGGCCTAAAACTTCATCAACTTGTTCAAGGGCAGCAACAGCAAAATGGCAGGCACCTGCACTCATCTTATAGTACTCAAATATTTGCATTGCCTAGTGATAATAATGAAGCTTCCAAGCACCAGGTGAGGAGGCATGATCAGCTGCATACAAGTACATGATAAGCACAACAGAGTAAATATAAATGTATTCCAATTTCAACCGTCGAAATAAACTTACGAAAATTATTTTGCGGCAATCCAGATTCAGACGACAAGTTTTGCAATGACCTTGTGCAAAGATGCAACTTTAAAGACAAAATAATAATAATAATAATAATAATAATAATATCAGATCATTTAAACAACCATACCTACAGCTAAAATATTTTATAAAAAAAAGGTACCTAGAACTAAAATGTTAAAAATGTTTGACAAGACAAAGTATTAATATGAGAATTCATTGATGAAGACAAAGTATTAATATGAGAATTCATAGAATAGACTCGTTTAACCAAAATAGCCAAACACTGTTAATATTCTTCTCTCCCTCGCCCTGGTAAAAACTGACACGATAGATGTTTTTGCCTTCTTTGCAACAAACTGTCCAGAACTCTGCAAAAAACAGTAAAAAACATAAAGGTTACCATCAAACAAAGATTAAACGACAGTTGGAGAATTGATCGCATAGGGGGTGTCAGCTGTCAAATGGGTCGTTCCTAGGTTGATCGCCATACAAATCTAAAAATCAACTATAAAATAAGATTTTAATTTCTCTTTTGCATTTTAAAATGTGATAGATTTTTTATTTATTTATAAATATTAAACGGGCTAAATGGGTCAGCCCACGAACCTGCCAGGTCCACCCAAATCAACACATTAAGAAATGCAGATTACAACCCCGATAAGAAAATCATGAATCCAGTAAGGCTTGACATTACCTTTCCATAAATGTGATCATGTGAGCTAAGGTGGCCTCCAAATTCTGCTAACTTTTCATAAACGGGTCAGCCCACGAACCTGCGACTCCATCTTCACCTCTGCTTATTTTTGATGTAGAATAAAGGGTTTGTGTTCTGAAGTGTCCTATTCTCGTCCCAGCAAGCACACCAGCACGCTGCTTATCAATCTGCTTATATTACTTTCAATATTAGATCATACCGAGGGTTAAATTGGTAATATTCTGTCACTCAGATCACTTATCAAACAATATTTTTGCATTCAGAACCAAGTTTAATCAGAGCTTGTGATTTATTCATATATACAATGTTAATTAATCATACTCACTCCATTGCCAAGAATTTGCTATATTTCAATTCTAGAGCCTAAACAACTCTTCAGCAAAACAACCCTCTGCTTGTTTGTAGCTTGTTATTAAGCTCCTACTTAATACAAAGAGGATTTGGTCAGTAATTACATTATCCTAGTAAAAAACAATCACATATGCTGTTAATTTTGAGTCAGATTGCAAACCAAATGATGTGAAAATAATATGATGGAACTTACGTCCTCATGCCATTTGCAGATGGCTTTCATCATCATTTTTGTCTTCTCATACACCAAAATTATCATTGTTTCAGCTGACTTCCCATACACCATAACTTTTAAAACCTCAACTCAAATCAATTCCAAAATTTAACCCAACAATATGGGGGCGTGAACGATGAAAGTTCAGGTGGTAGTTGCTTTAATTTTTTTGTATGTTTGAAGAAACCGATGGTCCGAGAGTTTCAAAACACTGCTTTAAAAGAGTAAGCCACTCTTTTAGAGGTTCAATAGTGGTTTCAAAACACTATTTTAACCCAACAATATCCTTAAGCAAAAGTTTTGCATCCTTTAAAGCCGTTTCAACTGGCGTTTTAACATAGTCAAACCACCACTCATTAAATAGCCTAGGAGCATCATTATGGACCATATAGAAGATAAATAACATAAGGGACAATTAGCGATACCATCTCAAAGCCGGGGCCTTCTATTCGGTCACTTGCAACGAAACTTTAACTCATTGTTTTGGCTAGTGAGCCCAGTCGAATCCCTTTGTGTGGCATGCAAATCAATGAAATATAAGCTTGTTGTAGCAGCATGTAACTCCTTCAATCAAAATATCCTCCATCCTACCATTGATATAAGCCCAAACACATTGATATCAATCACCCAACAAACTTCACAAGCCAATTACCATCTTATTTAATCAATTAGAGCCAAAAGCAAAAACCAATTACTTAACAAAAAGACGCAGAAAATTAGGAAATAAGTGATGGTTAAACTTAACTGAGATCCATCCCATAGCTGAACCCCATAAACACTGCCAAATCCACCTTCTCCAAGCTTGTCGTCGCATGATGTAACTCCTTCAATCAGAATATCGTCCATGCCGATTCTTTCTAGCATTTCTCTTTCCTGTTCAATTATTAACAAGTAAACATAAAAATCCCTTTCATACATAGTCTAGGTCAACTAATCAGCCACCATCACAAGAACCATACGAATTAAAAAAAAATTGGAAAAATTACAAATTTTCTTGCTTTATTTTGTTGGTACTGAAAATTACAAGTTTATCATCTAAAACTCAATCAAGAACCAAATTCAAAGGCCTCAAAGATAAGCAATATAACAGCAAAATCAACCCACTAAACCCTAAAAAACATGAGTTTAATGGTAACATAAAGTCTGATTACAATTTTTCTTGCTTCGTAAGGTGGGAAGCAACCTTTAACCTTCGAGTTCAGAGATGTCCCCCTCCACTTCAACAGAAAACCCTCTTAAAAGTATACAACCACCATCCACCACCGCCATCATTAAAGTCCCTAAGATTACAAATTTTCAACATCAGTTGCTAGAAGTAACACAAACTAAAACACATGACCTACACAAATAAAAAAAGGTCGCTTGACTTACCTCGCTTGTCAGAAAACATACAAGCAACTGATAAATCAGAACCGCGTTGTCGGAACCTGCCTAAATCACCAACTACCATCGAGATCTCGTCTTAGTTGCCTACCAATATGCTCGAGAATCCCGCCACTGAAACACTTAGTCGGCGGATTTTAATAATAAACACCACACCATCGCTAGATAGGGTCATGAAATTGAGAAATCGAAGGAGAGGAATCGTCCAAAACTTTTTAGAGAGAACTAAGCAGAGAAAGGTTGGTGTGAATTTTGAAATCGTGAGTTTTTGTTTGTAGTTGTGAACCATTAAGGGTTTCTGTAACACTGTGTTCCAGAGATCTACTTAACAGGGGGAGGGGAGGGGAGGGGAGGGGAGGGGAGGGGAGGGGAGGGAAAATGGTGTTCCAGAGATCCACTTAACAGGGGGAGGGGAGGGAAAATGGGGTTTTTTTTGCCTGAAAATAGTCTTTCCAATTTGGAAAGACATGGAGGGGAGGGGAGGGGAGGGGAAGGAAGGGGAGGGATTTTTAACTCGGGAACACACCGTAAGAGAATATGAAACAATACTGATAGAAACTCAAAAGTTGATAGTGAGAGGACAGGGTAATGGTTTCTTGGGATGAGTAAATGGAATTCAAATTCAAAAATTGAATCCACAGAGATCTGGCCGTCCAAACATTTCAGCATATTTGAAAGAATTAATAATACACAAAAATTGAAAAATCTCACAAAATTACACCTAGGATAGGATGACGTGGACTGGCTAGAATTTTGACACATGGAGGACAGGGTAATGGGTTTCTTGGGATGAGTAAATTGAATTCAAATTCAAAAATTGAATCCACAGAGATCTGGCCGTCCAAACATTTCAGGATATTTGAAAGAATTAATAATACACAGAAATTGAAAAATCTCACAAAATTACACCTAGGATAGGATGACGTGGACTGGCTAGAATTTTGACACATGGGATTGCAAACTTTTGCTTTATTATATAGGAAGATATGTAATCTTTAAACATTAGAATATTGGATTTTAATAATCCAAACTATTCGCCATTGGCCGCCAACAGTCTCAACTTCAAAAATAAATTCCAGCTATTGACATATTGGCCACCAATGGACCTTGACTAACAGAACCCTAATGTCGTTAGTCTTCGGTCGCAGGAAACCGTTTTCAGCCAGAAAAAAGTTTCTAAAGGTCCGATCTAAGGTTACAAAGAGGTTTGGGACGAAAATGTTGAGTTTTCTGGCAAAAAAGTTGAGTTTTCCAGCCAAAAAGAAGTTTTCCGGCGAAAAAGAAGTTTTTCTGGAGACTTCAATAATCGGGGCTTTTACTAGAAAAAAGTTCCTAAAGGTCCGTAATAAGGTTACAAAGAGGTTTGGGACGAAAATGTTGAGTTTTCTGGCCAAAAATGAGTTTTCCTGCCAATATCGTTTTTCTGGTGACCGGAGACTAAAGACGTTAGGTAAAACAACCCTCGAAAAACGCCCTAAATACACCCCATATACGAGAACCGGACCCGTATAACTTTAGTTTTTATAAAAAAAACAAATAAAATAAGAAATTAGTGTCGCTCGCGGGCCGCGACTAGATCACGGGGTGACTCGCGGGGCGCGAAGATCCCTTGTTTGTCGAAACCCCAGGGTGCCACGTGTCCCCTCTTTGTGTTGAGTCTAAGTGGTTAGAAGACCACCCTAGACGTAGCTAGGGGTCTCTCGCGGGGCACCACTGGACCAAGCCAGTGGGTCACCTCAGTCTCAATTCGTTCATCAAATTCTTTCTCTCTTAACTTCTAATAGGCGAAAATTATCGGGTATTATACCCCTAAAACACGAAGCTTTGCTTCGTTATAAGTATTTTAACCCCCAATCACTAATTCGTTACCCCTACCCGATTGATCTAGGGCTCCGTAACGCATGTCGAGGCTCTGCCTGACTAAGTTCGTTGGAGTTTTGTCTCGTGTTGTATGGCTAAGTGACTTGGGTTAATTTACTAACACGTGTGCATTGTCTATTTTTAATAGAAAATAATCTGGAAAAGCAACAGGAAGCTATAGAAACACCTAAGTCTACAATGTGAGTCATTCTCTTTTTCTACCAAACTGTTTTACCAAAACCTCAAATATTTTCAGTTATACTTACAGTGATTGAGGTATGTGGGGTTTTGTATACACTACTAGTAAAACGTTGCTATTGGACAATGAGTTAGCTAATGACTAATATGACCACCGTCATGGAACTGCTAACATGACAAATACTGAATGAGTATATTGGTAGATATAAACATTGTAATCGCTCTCAATACTATAAAGTTATAAAAGCTTGTTTGATTAAACCATGATGCACTCGCCATTATTTCTTGCTGATAAAACTTTTTAAAATGCGTTTTAGGTAACTTAATGTGAAGCTATAAGAAGCCATCTATGGAGTACTGAAGGCTTAAAGAAGTGGCTAAAAAAATTACCTAAATAAAAGTTTATGTTTTCAGCAATTAGGGTTTATCCCTATAAATGTATTGTGAATGAAACATGGGTTTTATCCCATTTATTTATTATAAAGTTTGGTGTTTTTTGAAACTCTGAAATTATTTCCTAACTACGATCTGGATGTATCATTTCCGCTGCTAAACTAATAAACACCGATACCACTTGACTGGTTCGTGGCTCCCGCTCCCGGGGTAGGGTTCAGGGGATGCGACATTAGGGTTCTGTCAGTCAGGGTCTATTGGAGGCCAATATGTTAATAGTTGGAACTCCCAGTGGTTATTTTTGAAGTTGGGACTGTTGGCGGCCAACGGCGAATAGTTGGGATTATTAAAATCCAATATTCCTTAAACATATTACGCAACCTCATATATAGAATTAAATAACCTAATATGTATAATTACGCAACCTTACATATTATACAGAAAGGTTTTCAAAAAAGAATTTTTTTTTCCAACAAATATCATACTCGTGAGAATAAAATGTTCGATTATAAGATTTAAAAAAAATGTTAAAGTTATATGTGGACCTTAGTTATGACAATAAGAGGGAAATAAAAGACTTATCAATAGAAAAGATGTAAACAGAGCCTAAAATGGACCTTAGTTATGACAATAAGAGGGAAATAAAAGGTAATAGTAACTATTGCTGACTTTTATTAAAGAGTAAATTACTATAATTCTCCTTTATATTTATACCAAATTTCAAATATTGTCCTTTGCTTTTAAAATTGATAAGATTCGTATTTTATATTTACAAATCTTGCGTATTGTGTCTTTGACCCTAACCAAGTTAAGTTTTTTTCATTATGTTAAGTCATGTGCAAGTCACATGAGGGTATTTTAGTCTTTTCCCTTATTTTTTTCATTTATCACCACCACCACATTAGCCTCACCACCACCGGTCGATTACCCCTACCTGCCACCACCACCACCCTATCCCTCTTTTATTACTCCTAACATCTTATTTCTATACATTGCCCTTTTCAAATTCCATAGGTTAGGTCACCACAACCTCCAATTCATATCCAATTTCAATCTAGACTCTAGTAAAACTTCTTCGGTTTGTAACAAACTTTGTGTATGTACCTTAAAACTTAGGTTTTGTTTCTGAAGGGGTATGGTCCTAGATCTCGCGTCAGCCTGACCGCGAGTGACCATTACCCTTACCAAAAACCCCCACCAGCAAGAACTTATATGTGTCCGTGCGGGCACGCGCGAACACAACGGCCGAATCCAATCGGTCAGGGGATAAGAAGGAGACCTACCTTGTGTACGAAAATGGGTGTATACATAGCGATGCGGCCTGGCACCGCATCCTATGAACATTTTCGTCACGATAAGGGATCTAGATAACAGCAACAGTCACCATAAGTGGCGATGCGGCCTGGCACCGCATCCCGCAGTCTTCGCCAGAGCGAAAACGCGGAAACAACCGAAGTTACCGCAGGCAGCGATGCGACGCGGCAGCGCATCCTGCCCACAAGGCAAGTGGGACTGACACCACAGAGCAAGTGGCACCAATGACAGTTTCCTGTCAGCCCATACGTAAGCAACAGACTGACACCGTAGTAGGACGTGGCTTCACCTCCACAATCGACAAGCCTGACACACCCGCATAAGGGCGGCGCGTCGTCAGTCTGTCCACTCAACCAACCTCCTTCACTCCTCGGCTATAAATACCCATCCCAAACCAGGTTTGAGTGATCGCTTCTCAACTCTCTCACAACTACTACTATCACACACTTTGCTTCACAAGCAAATTACTGATTCTCACGTCGGAGAGTGGTAACAAGGAGCACCCCCCCCACCCCTTCCTCCTTGTTACGAGTCACAGTGTGTTTTCCTTGTGCAGGAGACAGCCCAGCTGAGGGTCCAGCCACCGATCCTCGGAAAGAAGGGATTAACCCTACTTGACGAGACCAGTGAATTAACCTCTCTTAATTAACCACTGTTTCATCATTGGCGCCCACCGCTACTCTTAGCACTTTTTTCGCATCTCTTTCTTTCTTGAGATCATGTCTGATCATCAAAATAATGCTACCGGGGAAAGCCTAACCCCCGCAAACCCAGGGACTGCGGGGACCATTCTCCCAGTTTAGAACATTGGCCACGTCGGCACATCCACACAAGGGGGCGCTCCACCCACATTTGTACCAGATTATTCACAATATCCTTCTGTGATACCTCTAGGCATGGACCTTCATGCCTGGTATTACCAACAACAAACTATGTTGGCCGCAGCATACAATAAAGCTTGCGCTGATGTGCAAATTCCCAGCGGTCCCACCCCCGCACCACATACACCTGCGGGTCGTATCTTGCAATACGACGGCAGGTTCCCCACACACCTAGCCTCTCGCAGTAGGCACGAAGACCGCGGTTCCTCTTACTGCGACAACCGCACACTTGACGAGGATGATTCCACATATGGGTCCTGCTGCAGGGGCCCAATACATAGCCGCCTAGGCCCTCATGGCGAAACTAGGCGGCAATCTACGGCTCCGGCATCTACAGCCGCCTGGGCCCGCAACCCCATAACGAGGGGTATGATCGTACCAACCCGGACGACCATACATATTGCGGGGAGTCTCACACAGCTAACAGCCGACCAGGAGGACACAATTACGTTCTTCCCACTGAACCCCGCACTACATACCTTCGTGCTGCTAAGCGCAACCAAACCCAAGCCTACAGACCAAAATCCGCGGCCGAGAACTCCAAATTTTTATCGGAGATTGCCCACGCCGATGTCACAACGACTAAACTCTCACTAACTATTGGGAAGTACAACGGTTCGTCCGACCCGGACGACCACATGAACATTTTTACCGGCACTGAGTGCAATGGTAAGTGTGACGAGGTCACTTGGTGTCATTTTTTCCCCCAGACCCTCACTGGTCTGGCGAGGGCTTGGTTCGATTCTTTGCTAGTGGGATCACTGGCTTCTTTTGAAGACCTGCAAGCAAGATTCCTTGCATATTTCAGCCAGCAGCGACGTCACAAACGAGATTCCATGGACGTCATGAATATCTGGCGCGGAGACAACGAAAGCATGGAGTCGTTTGTCGTCCGCTACAACAAAGAGTGTCTCGAGATCGGCGGAGTAGCAGATCAAACGACACGCAACCATTTTATTCGAGCCGTCAAGGACGATGAAATGGTTATGACCATCTCAGGCAAGGAGGGCTTGCCAAAAAGGTGGGACGATGTCATGGCCGCGGTCAAGACATACGCCCAAACTCAGCGGTCTCTCAAACCGCATACCGCCAAGGCACAGCCCCAAGCGGAAGGTCAATCCTCCCGCCAAGACTCCAAGCGCAATAACAAGCGCAACCGGGACACGTGGAATCGTGGTAACGATTCCAAACCATACATCCCACGCAGCCACCAGCCCGACGCAAGGGCAACAATAAATGCCCAGCGCGACAACCGGGCATCCAAGAAAGATTCTCGGGACCGTAATTGGACCGAGATCATCCAGTCGCTAAGTGACGTCCTCCTTACGGACGCACAATTCTTGCGACCGGCCCAACCAATAAAGTCCAAAAAGAACCAAGATCTCACGCTTTACTATGAGTATCACAAGGACTCGGGCCACACAACCAACAATTGCATTAGTCTCCAACTGGAGATTGAGCGAGCCCTGAAGGAGGGGAAGCTGCAACACTTGTTAACAGCCGCGCAAAAGCAAACCAAGCGCATCACCCCCCACAACGAGGGCACCTCCACGAGTAAAAGGACCATGTATGTGGCCTCCACCCACATGATTAATGGAGGACATGAAAAGCCACGCAAGGCGGCAAGAAGGCCGGACAATGACTGGAAAGACGAACAAGTCGTCTTTCCAAAAGTCCGAGGCGGATCGCGCGACAGGCGTGCCGTCGTCATTACAGGCTACCTGGCTCACTACTGCACGGAGCGATTATTCATCGACCCGGGCAGTACTTCTGACATTATATATGAGCAGTGCTTCAACCAGTTTGATCAGGAAGATAAGGATCGATTGCAGCCAGTAGATTACCCTTTGGCCGGATTCGCAGGGGAAACCGTATTCCCCCTGGGCCAAATCACTTTCCTCGTGCGCCTTACCAACGGAAGGCACACGCGAACAGAGGAGGTAAACTTCATGGTTTTACCCCACACCTCCCGCTATGACGTACTTCTAGGACGAGAGTCCCAAGGCGATTTTAACATGATTACATTCGTCCCCCACTCTGCCATCGGTTTCCCAACCGAGACGGGGGTTGCGATAATCGATGCCCGCAGAGAGGTTATGTCCATGGACGAACTACGTCCGACAAAAACGGCAAGGCTTACCCCCAACACCCAATCGGAAAAATGGGTTCTTAACGCAAGACACCCAGAACAAACGGTCACGTTGGGACATGCCTTGTCCAACAACATCAGAGAGCGCCTGAAGCAACTCCTATTCAGGAACCAAGATATTTTCACCTGGACACCCGCTGACATGACAGGGGTACCACGCGAAGTCGCGCAACATTTCTTGAATACCTTACCAGGTATCAAGCCGGTGATCCAAGGCCAACGCCACCTTGGGTCCGCAAAGAACGAGGCGATGTACGAGCAGGTCAAAGAACTGCTCTCCGCAGGCATCCTGCGGGAAGTCAAATACCAGACTTGGTTGGCCAACCCAGTCATGGTAGAAAAACTAACCGGGGGCTGGCGCATGTGCGTCGATTATTAAGATCTCAACAAAGCCTGCCCCAAAGATTGTTACGCACTTCCCGAGATCGACGAGAAAGTAGATAACCTTGCCCCGTTTCGATGGAAGTGCTTCCTCGATTGTTACAAAGGCTATCACCAAGTGCAGATGGCATCGAAGACGAAGATAAAACGACATTCCGCACACCTACTGGGAATTACTGTTACATAAAAATTCCGTTTGGGTTGCGCAACGCGGGCGCAACCTATCAAAAGTTGATGAATGACACTTTTGGTGATCAAATAAGCAAAAGTGTCGAAATCTACATGGACGACCTTGTCGTCATGAGCATGGAAGAGGATACCATGCTCAACGATATCGAAAGAACATTCCAAACTCTGCGCAGCATCAATATGAAGCTCAACCCAGGGAAATGCTCGTTTGGAATGGAAGAAGGTAAAATTTTTGGATTCATCGTCACCAAAGATGGATTCAAGGTAAACCCAGAAAAGGTTCAGGCGATCGAGCGCATGCCATCGCCTTCAACAATGAAGAAAATGCAACGACTAGCCGGCCGGCTAGCAGCGCTAAACAGATTTTTAGCCAATCATGCAGCTAAATCTTATCCTTTCATCAAGACTCTGTGGAACTGCTTAAAAAAGGAACAATTCCAGTGGACCGCAGAGGCTGAAAATGCCTTCCGGGAGATGAAAAAATGTTTGATCCAACTCCCAACTCTAATCGCACCACGCAAGAAAGAAGCACTTATCTTGTACCTATCCGCCGCAGACAACGCGGTGGGTGCCGTACTCATAGTGGAGTGAGAGGGAGTTTAAACACCCATCTACTATATCAGCAAAATGCTCAATGACCCAGAGACAAGGTACTCCTTCATGGAAAAGTTGATACTCGCACTGGTGCACGCATCAAGACGGTTGCGACGTTACTTCGCAAACCACGTCATCACCGTGTTAACCAACTACAGGATCGGGCCGATCCTCTCCAAGCCCGAAATCTCTGGGAGATTAGCAAAATGGGCCATTGAACTGGGGGCGCACACATTGATCTATAAACCGCGACCCGCGATCAAAGGCCAAGTTCTAGCTGATTTCGTTGTCGAGGTACCGGCAAATCGCATCCAAGAATGCGAAGAAGAACAAAACCCTACACCACCACCATCCTCATCGGATATCTGGGCATTATACACCGATGGTGCATCCAACGAGGACGGTGCAGGTGCAGGTCTGTGACTCGTCAGCCCCGATGGCCGAGAGCTCACCTACGCAATACGTCTCGATTTCAAAAGCACAAACAATGTGGCAGAGTATGAGGCTCTACTGGCAGGGTTGCGTCTGGCAATCAAACTCGGCGTCCAACATTTGGAGGCACACGTCGACTCACTACTAATTGCAGGGCAAGTACGCAGTGACTATACCGCAAAGGGGGATATTATGATCCTCTACCTTGAACAAGCCCTGCAACTAAAATGAAAGTTCACTTCCTTCAATATCCGCCATATCAACCGGAGTGAAAAAAAACCTGTGGATGCACTTTCAAAACTTGCATCCACCAGCTTCCAACACCTGGCAAAGGATATACGCATTGAGATTCTACAAAATCCCTCAGTGCCCCTACGCCAAGTCAACGTCATCCAGTACGGTACAACATCCTGGATGACACCAATCATTGCATACTTGCAATCAGGTTTTACTCACGAAAGTAAAGCAGAGGCACGTAAGTTGCAATACAAAGCATGCCATTACCAGATGGGAGACGGTATTTTATACCGTAAATCATACCTGGGGCCACTTCTACGATGCGTCGACCCCCAAGATGCCACGTATCTAATCAAAGAGATACACGAAGGAACGTGTGGCATACACGCGGGCCCACGCATGGTGGTGGCCAAAATCATGAATGCGGGGTACTACTGGCCCGGCATGCACTTGGACGCGGTCAAAGTCTTGCGCAAGTGTTTCAATTATCAGCGCCATGCTCCCAAAACCTTGCGCCCCAAGAACAACGTGATCTCCGTCACCACCGCACCAGGTGGGACCATTTCCAGATGCACCAGGTGCGGTGAAGTTTATCATAGTGGTTGTTGACTATTTCACAAAATGGGTTGAAGCAAAACCGCTAGCCTCTACCACCGCTATGATAACAAGGAAATTTGTCTAGGAACACATCATCTGCCGTTTCGGTCTACCAATGTGCATAGTTACCGACAACGGCACCAACTTCGCTGCCGAATACTTTCAAAACTGGCTAAATGAACTAAACATTGAACACATATTCTCCTCAGTGGCGCATCCGCAAGGGAATGGCCAAGTAGAGAGTATCAATAAAAGTTTAGTGGAAGGCATAAAGGCACGGTTGGGATCAGCCAGACGCGGCTGGGTCGATGAACTCCCTAGCATCCTATGGGCTCATAGGACTAGCCCAAAGACAAGTCACGGTGAGACACCCTTCAGCCTGGTCTATGGCTCTGAGGCGGTGATCCCCGCAGAGATCGGTCTCCCTTCATCCAGAATGTTAGCGATCAACAAAATTAACAACAATGACGAGCGCAGGCATGACTTGGACTTCTTAGAAGAAAGTCGCGAAAACGCCGCAATCAACGGAGCCAAGTACAAAACCAAACTTGAAAATTACTACAATGCACGCGTTCGCGTCTGCACCTTCAACCCAGGGAAACTTTCCCCCAAGTGGGAAGGACCCTACCTCATCCAAGAGGTTCTGGACAAAGGCACATATAAACTACAAACATTAGAAGGCGAACCCATCGCACGAACATGGAATGCACAACAGCTTCGACGCTGTTACATGTAAGCCATGTTTTACATTTTCCATGTAACCTATCGGGCCGCAGGCAATTTGCAAATAAATAAATGAACGATTTAATGCAATATTGTTTATTTCTTTCTATTCAAATGCGTGTTCCACTTCGCGGTATCTGCAAAAACAGATTGGCAAAATCTTCATTCGCGATACCCACACAAAGTGGTAGCCACACACAAGTATTGTAATTGGCCAGCAAAGGCAAAGCATCAATGTCTATCCGGCTGGATAAGCACATACGGTTTTTAAAAAAACCTACACAATTCCTAAACCTTAACGGGATAAAAACAGGAATTGACTAATACTCACACGAAAAAGGAGTAGAGTATACTCAACTGCGCTTTACAGCCAACAGAGTTATCCATATACTTGCATGTCACCTAGACATGCAAATGGGAAACAATGACTTAGTATTATTTATACGTGCCTGAAACATTAGCCTTAAATAAATACTATGTCAACTGCGCTCACACAAAGGAAGTAAATATTCTTTACTTATGAACTTTGAGCCGCACATACTTGCATATCACCTAGATATGCAAAAGGAAAAATCAGACTTAATGTTATTCACAAAAACATTAACTCACACATGTTCAAGAATGCAAGTAGTAAAAAGACTTGTACAAATCGAACAAAAGGGTTAAACTTTGAATTCCAAAAAATTTCTACACCTACGCGGTGCACAAGAAATTTACATAGGTTTTTCTAACATTTACATCAAAAAAGAAAACTCAAAAAAGGCACGCATGCCAACCTAGTCTTCTTTTCCACCACTGGTACCCGCATCACCCTTGGAACCACCAGCGGTCTCTTCCTCCTCCTCCTCTTCAGGATTAGCATACAACAACCGCAAGCGGTCCACATAATCTTCCGCCTCCAAGCATTTATCAATATCATCAATGGCGGAAATGGACAGGCTATTGTATGCATTAATAGCCGCAACGTACCGAGCCTCGGTATCTACACCATGGAACCCAGATCTTTCATCAGTGAACTTGCTCTGATAAAAATGGTTCACATGATTAAGGCATTCAGTGTAACCAGCCTTGAACCCCGCCTCCCGCACACGTTCCTTGAGCTCATTAACAGCGGTTGCATTTTCAGGCGCGTCAAGAATGGTTCCAACAATCTGCACAACACAAGTAAGAAGGGTAAACAAAAGCAAACCTAAAGATAGCGAAAGCACCGGATACTTACATGCCCGATACCGTGATTACGCATCCAATCACGGTCTGCCTTCAGCTGATCCAAGGAGGAAATCAGGCTATCTCTAGCCTCAGCAACCTCCCTTGCCCGCGCTTCAGCCTCAACCGCGCGGGCAGTGACCTCCTCAATAATGGTCACCTGGTTCTGCACTTCAACCTATCAACGACAAAGAAAACACATGTTGGATCTGAGTTTGGTTTTGATTGTATTTTACGTTTGAAATTAAGATGGAAATGAATGAGTTGTGCAGCGGAATTAAGATGGAAACAAACTTTGCATACAATCAAACGAGAGTATTGCTTTGATCAATACATTTTCAACAAAGAACCGAATGATTGAATTTGATTTCAACAACGATTACAAAGTAATGCTTGAATACAAACTCCCCCTCAGCCAGAGCTCAGCGTTTGTTCGTGCAGGAAAACAAGTTTGCAAAGAGCTAATAGAACAGTACAGAGCACTGTTCTATTTATAGGCACTAGCAAACCACTGAGCATCTTAGCTGACGTTACCATGAAAGTGACATCTAACCTCCTAACAAACTCTAACCTCTGATCTATACAAACACTGCTATACTAACTACTGCTATTACATTTCATTACATAAAAGATACTTAAACAGCTGCTGCATCCTTCCACTGTTGTGAACCCGGCAGTGCTTGTCCGGATCAGCAGTACTTGACTCAAGGCAGTAGATTGAGCAGCAGGACTTTAGTCTTCTATCAGTCTTTACAAGAGCAGCAGATTAATGGTCAGTGGCTTGTACGATCAGTAGATAGGAGGTCAGCAGATGTTGAAACCACTTTCAAGGGGAGAGACTTGTATGTAACATCTGCTTATTCTGGATCCACTGCTCTGACCCAGTTTTGGCTTTAATTATCTGTTCCTCTGGTAGGGTTCAATCCCAACAATCTCCCCCTGGAACAAATAATGCCAAAACTCTTCATTATTGTGGAAGTTTATTGCCTCATCAACAGTTCCCTTATCTGACCTTTAAATTGTAGTTCAAAGTCTAGGGCATCTGTGTCATCATCATCATCCCTGCTAAGTGGAAGATCAAGGAGATCCTGCAAATCTTCAAGACTCAGGCCAAGAGCTTGTTCCCTTGATATTTTCTTCACTTCTCCACCAGACCTGAGCAAAGTCAATACGTAGGTCTGTTTGTCAGTTTCCCACTTTTGTATTTTTGAGCCTGGTGGGTTTCTTGGGAGATGTTTATTTGCAGAGGTATTGGGTGAGGATGGCCTATTCATGACTGGCTGAGCAGTACTTGCAGATTGTTCCAATTCAAGATCTTCTTTTATCATTAATTTAATGCCTGCTTTTACAACAGCATTTCCAGCTTTTAGATCTTGAATTGTTTCAGCACTTGACTAGTTTTAGCTCCTTCTTTTGTAGATGGCAGCACCAGCTGGAGCAGTGGTTCTTTTGACTTATAGCTTTGGTGGTCTTTTTGAGACCTCTGCCTTGGAGTAGTCAGGCTTTTGTGGAACTTTTGGATCTTTCTTTCTGAGTTCCTCTAACCTTTTGTAGGTAGCCCTAACCCTATCTTCTCCCCATTTTGTCACTGAGTTCTTTGACCCATAATCAGCTGCTATCAGCTCCTCTTTCATTCTCTTCAACTCTAATGCCTTATCAGCTTCAAACTGTTTGAACTTTTCAGGAGGAGTCTGCTTGACCTTATTTTTTATCATTTCTTGAATCCTGGCTGCCTCTTTTTCAAGCTCAGGAATGGTCCAGTTTTTGTACATGTGTTTCTCCCCCTTGTATTTCTTGTAGGTCATGATGTTCTCAATGTAGACTTTTCTCAAGGACTCATCTGCCCTTTCTGAGATTTGCTGACATACATTTTTGGCAAATTGTTCCATAGCTCTGACCTGTGTGAGTAGAAACTGATAGTTTTGTTGAAATTCCCTATCAGATTTCCCTTGTTTATTTTTTATTGCGATATCCTCTGCTTGTTTGGCCTTGAGTTTCAAATATTCTTCAATATTGTGAGGCCTGGGATATCCTTCAATTGATGGCAAACTCCTTTTAGCTGGGTCATCCTCATAGTAAAAGGATTTGATTTCTTCCCTAACTGCAATAAGTTCCAGAGGAAATGAGACACCAACAGGAGGTAATGGCTTTAGAATTTGAGCTGAAGAGAGAGGTATGGGTTTTGGAATAGTGACAAGTGACAGGGATTTTGAAGATATTGGTGGTGGTGAATGATCATCATCTTTGAGGATTAGCCTTCTCCTTTTTGGTTTAGAAGAGGCAGATGATGTTTTGGGTGGATCAGTGGTGGTAGATTGTGTGGCAGTGGTTTGTGTTTGACTAACAGCTATTGAAACAACTGGTGTCTCAACCACTATTGTCATTACAACAGATGTTGTAACATCTGTTGTCTTCTGCTTTTTGGCAGGAAGAAGTGGTGGTGAGTTTGTTTTTGGTGGAGATGGCAGTGGTGGTAAGGCAGTGGTTGTGGTGTGTGTTGAAGTGACAACAGCTGTTTGGGTGGAGGTTTGATGCTGATGGCTTTTGGATGGTGGTTTTGGAGGCTTTGGAAATCTGGATGGGATGGACTTAGGTTTCCTTTTTGTCTTAGGATTTTTAGTATCCTTTGATCCAGAACAACCTTGCGCATACAGTTCCATGAAAGCTCTTTTCTCCTCATTCCATCTTGAAATATCCTTTGCCATTCTATCTCTTTTTACACTTGCTACTCCTTCATCAAGTGCTTCTTGAGTAGCATCAACCTTTTTACTACCATCTGGCACAGGAATTTTTCTGGTCATAGCATCCCTTTCAGGTTCAATGTAAAGACCATCATCTATTCCCTTCTTCTTCCACTCTTGAATTTTCTCCCCCTTTTTGGCATTATCTTCTGGGAGTTGATCGATGAAGAGTACTGTTGGAGGAGCAGTGCCAGTGCTTTCCAATAAATGGGCCTTGATTGCCTTGATATCAGCTTGAGTGTTCTTGTACCTAGACTCCATTATGTTTCTCAGCTTTTGGACATGTAGTTCATGTTGCTGATCAGCCATTTCTTTTTGTTGTTGGAGAAAAGGTTGGAAGAGATTCCAGAGCTCATTTGTAGCAGATGCTTGTGGTGGAGCAGGTGCTTGAGGTGGAACAGCAGTGGATTGCATCTTTTGTGTTTTCAACACCTGTTGTAGCATATTTTTAAGATCTGCAACAGATGTATCCAACTTTTCAATTCGTTCCGTCAAATCCTGATATTTTAAATCATCACCCAATTTAATGGGATCATCTGATTTCCCACTATTAGTGGTTTTATCAGTGGTTGAGGTAGGGAGTGTACTCCAAACACTAACCGGGGATGCCCCTTTTTCTTGGTACTGGGGTCTTCTTCCTTCAACACTTGACAACCTTTTGATGTTGCCAGTCGGATAAATAAATCCACTGGTGGTTGGCAGAGGTGCTATGTAAGGAATTGCCTCCAAGGAAGTCTTATTAATGTAACCACTGTCCATCTGTAAACCAGTGGGTTCAACAGTTGTAGTGGCTGCTTCACTTGGACTACCACCAAGAGTTACGTGTAACTCAAGGGGTGTAACCTCCTCAGGTTGTGTTGGTGGGTTAGCAAAGATTGATACGTCAGACCCAGTCATGTGTTGAGGTATGTTCTCATTGATAGGTGATTGAGAAGGACTGGTTAGTGCCTGGCTCAAATCAATTGCATCCAACAGCAGTTTAGTTGGTGAGGGAATTGTGGATGTGAGATTTGGTGTAGAAACAGGATTTGCTCTGGGCAATGAGCTGTGGATGATGAAACCAAGTGATTTCAGAGCATCATGATGTGGAGGCCCTAAGTGAACAACCTGTTCTTTTTGTGAAGAAGCAGGAGGAGTATTGGTTATGGGTTGAGATATTTGAACCAACTGCTGTGAGGAAGAAGCAGCAGTGGTTTCTTGTGACTTTTGTGTTGTCACAGGATTTGCTCCAGAGTTGCCTTTTTGATGGGTTTGGGGGGTTTTTGAGTTTTTCTTTTTGGCTTTTTGGTGATTTTAGGTGTGGGTTTCAAAGCAGTTGTTCAAGCAGTTGTTCTGCTGCTTTGATCACCTTGAGCAGTGGGCTCAGCAACAGATACCTGAGGAGCAGTGGTAGCTGCTAAAATCTGCTCAGGCACCTCTGCTTGTGTTTTGCAAGGTGTTAACATTCTTGAAAAAGTTTCAGTAGTTAAACTGTTTATTAGAATATAATCACCTTGGTTTATTACAGCAATATCATCCTTACTGAATTTCTTTTCAAAATAATAACTTAGAAACCTTGGAAACAGTAAGAATGATTTTGTTTCAACATTATTAACCAAATCATTAAAGATTTCCCGAGAATAATTAAAATTTTCTTCTTGAAGAATAACATATCCCAGATTTTGAATCTTTAATGGTATTTCATTAAAAGAAGTGGTTTTGTTTGAAACACACATTAGGAGGGTATGTAATAAAAATCTTGTTGCAGAAGGAAAGAAACCTTTTTGTAAGGTAGCTTTTTTCATCATTGTGTCTGCATACCCTCTCTCAATGAAGTCAATTTTCAAATCGTTTTTAGGGAAAGAAGTTTTACCTTGCTGATCCTCGAGTTGAAAGACCTCTGAAATTGACTGTGGTGTAATCTTGACAGGTTTTCCCTTTAGAGTAGAGTTAATGGCTATTATAGCGTCTCCTTGTTTTTCAAGGGTTGCATTCTTCCAAAACTCCCTTTGGGTTGTCAAGTAAATCGGTGCATCGGCTATTAACAAAGTTTTGTACTTTGATTTAGCCATTTTGGCAATGATGGAGTCGAAAGCATCTGTGGTGCCGGGTTTTGTGAGAAGACCCAGAAGATTGTGAGATGGTTTGTGTGGGATTTCAGTGGGAATGACCTTTTGAGAGGCCGCTTTCGACGATGATTTGGAAGTGGGTTTTGCAGATGGCTTCGATTTTGTCATTTTGGAGATGAAGATCGAAGAAATTTGTGAAGAAAAACTGCTTTGAGAAGAGAATTTTTGAGAATTCAATTCGACAGTAAAACCCTGTTTTTGGTGTGAAGTGGGGGTTTTATAGAGGAAAAAGTGAAGGCTGACGTGGCAGCGGTTACAAAAGTACTGACCACTATGTACTGTCCACATGCCAAACTCTGAAGAAATGAAGGACAGTACTTTTATGAAAGTTACTGATGAAGGCAGTGGTTACAACGGTATAATGAAAGCAGTGGATGATTTTCACTATCAGTGGATAACATATCAGTGGATAAGACACTGCTTTTGAACAACAGAGTTTATCAAGGAAATGAGAGAACAGAGGATGGCTTTCAGCAGTGGACAGACTTTGAAGTAGAGCAGACTTTTGAACAAACAGTGGTTATGGCAGACTTTTAAGGATTTTAATGAAAACTTCATTTTTAGCTATTTTTAAGGATGGATTTTTGATTTTCTGAAATCATTTTAATGCTTTTATTCATAGAAAAACAAGATTTTGCTTGTTATTCCATGTTTAGCATGCCAATCCTAGAGACCAAGCTTTCAAAAGTGGTTGTATCTAGTGCTTTTGTGAGCACATCTGCCAGCTGGTCTTTAGTTGGAACATGATGCAGAGAAATCAAACCTTTTTCATAGCAATCCCTCACAAAGTGATGTCTGATGTCGATGTGTTTAGTGGTAGAATGAGAAACTAGATTTTTGATGATATTTTCTGCTGCCTGGCTGTCCAACATGAGTGGTGTCTTTAAGGCAGTGATACCAAAATCCAGCAACTGATTTTGAAGCCACAGGAGTTGGGCTGTACAGCTTGCAGTAGCAATGTATTCAGCTTCAGCAGTGGATGTTGAAATAGCTACTTGCTTTTTGCTTTGCCATGAAACTAAGCAATCACCTAGAAACTGGCACGCTCCTGATGTGGACTTCCTTGTAGTGTTACATCCAGCAAAGTCACTGTCTGAAAAGCCTGAAAGCTTGATATTCCCATTAGCTGGATACCAGATACCAAGTGTGGGAGCACCTTTTATGTATCTGAAGATCCTTTTTACAGCAATGAGATTTGATTTTCTGGGAGCTGATTGACTTCTTGCACAGACACATGTTGCAAACATGATGTCTGGTCTAGATGCAGTTAGGTACAATAAAGACCCAATCATGCTTCTATATAAAGTTTGGTCAATCAGCTCATCCTTTTCATCAGACAAGACAAGCTTATTTGTTGCCATGGGTGTGCTGCATGGTTTACAATCATTCATATCAAATTTAGTCAAAAGTTCTTTAGCATATTTGCTGTGATGAATGAAAGTTCCATTTTGCATTTGCTGAACTTGGAGACCAAGAAAGCATTGTAGCTCACCCATTGCACTCATTTCAAACTCAGCTGTCATGAGTTCTCTAAACTCTTCACACATTGTGTTACATGTGTTTCCAAAAATGATGTCATCCACATAAATATGGACAATCATTAAATCCTTCCCTCTCCATTTTAGAAACAGTGTTTTATCAATGGTACCTCTTTTGAAACCATTTGAGAGTAGGAAGTTGGAAAGAGTTTCATACCAGGCCCTTGGTGCTTGTTTCAAGCCATACAAGGCTTTGTTTAGCCTGTAGACATGATCTGGATAAAATGGATCCTCAAAACCTGGAGGTTGACAAACATACACCTCTTCTTGAATTGTACCATAGAGGAAAGCACTTTTGATATCCATTTGAAACACCTTCATGTTGTGGTTGACAGCAAAGGCCAGGAACAGTCTAATGGCTTCCAATCTTGCAACAGGGGCGAATGTTTCATCATAATCAATCCCCTCTTCCTGTCTGTAACCTTGAACCACAAGCCTGGCTTTATTCTTGACAACAATGCCCCTTTCATCAGTTTTGTTCTTGAAGACCCACTTTGTCCCAATGGGACTAACCTCTTCTGGCAGTGGTACAAGCTCCCATACTTGTTGTCTTTTAAACTGTTGGAGCTCCTCTTGCATGGCTTCTACCCAGCTGTTGTCTTTCAGTGCCTATTGGTACTTGACTGGCTGATGGAGTGATAGAAAACCAGCAAAAAGACAAATGTTTTGGGTTTGGGTTCTTGTGAGCACCCCTTCATTGATGTTGCCAATGATTTGATCAGGTGGATGAGATCTTAAGAAGATTAAATCTCCTTGGTATGGTATGATGGCATTTGTTGGTGAAGGCTGCAAATGTGTATCATCTGAGCTAACCATTGCTGGGGACTTTGATGATCCAGCAGTGTCTTCAAAAGGTGGTGCAATGGGAGGTAATGAAGTGGACACATACTGACTTTTATCCACTGTTTGGGGACTTTTATCAGCAGTGTTTGAGGATGTGGAAGCAGTGGTTGATAGGCTACTTTGGTCAACAATTGTTGAGGTAGCAATGGTTGAGCTTTGACAGCTGTTTTGAACATCTGATGCTCTTCCCATTTTAGCAGACCTTTGAGGGATGATTATTTCATACCCATAGTCTGGTGGTGAATCCTCTGATGGACCTGTACTATTAGTCTTGACAACAGTATTTTCAAAAGTGAATTTATCAAGATCAAACAGATCTGCAGGATTTGCTAGAATTTTCATTGATGAAAGTTCATTGAACTTTACATTCAAAGTCTCCTCCACTGCCTTGGTCCGTGTATTAAACACTTTGTAGGCCTTGGCAGTGGTTGAGTATCCCAGATGATAACCACAATCAATTTTGGCTGCAACTTTTGAAATGGAATCTTTTAAGTTCAAAATAAAGCATGGGCAGCCAAACACCTTGAAATATGAGATCAGTGGTTTGATTTTATACAGAATTTCATAAGCAGTCTTTTTGTGCATGGGGTTTATTAAAACTCTGTTCTGGACATAGCAAGCAGTGTTTACTGCCTCTGCCCATAAAGTTAATGGCAAACCTGAATCAGCAAGCATGGTTCTGGCAGCCTCAATCAAAGTTCTGTTCTTTCTTTCAACAACCCCATTTTGCTCTGGTGTTCTAGGGATGCTGTACTGCCTTACAATCCCTTTCTAAACACAGAAGGCATCCAACTCCTTATTTTTAAATTCTGTGCCATTGTCACTCCTGAAGCTTTTCACTGGAAGGTCACATTGCTTTTCAACCTGTGTCACAAAGTCTTGCAAAATGCCTGCAGTCTCATCTTTTGAGTGTAAAAAGAAAGTCCATGTAAACCTAGAAAAGTCATCAGCAATAACCAAACAATATCTCTTCTTTTTGAGACTCATGACTTGAACTGGGCCAAACAAATCCATGTGTAGCATTTACAAACACTAGGTTGTTTTGGACTCTTCAATGGACTTATAAGAACTTTTATGTTGTTTTCCTTTTAAACAGGAAATGCAATGTTCAGGACATGAAAACAATTTTTGTGGTAGGCCTCTCACCAAACCATTTTTTGAAATTTCAGTGATTGTCTTAAGATTTGTGTGCCCCAGCCTTCTGTGCCAAAGTTCAGTCTCTTTGTTAGAGGCAGCTGAGAACAGACATGCATCAGCTCTGGGACACTCTTTTGACATATCAACAACATAAACATTGCCACTTCTTTGAGCAACAAGTTTTGTTTGACCAGTTTTTATTATTGCTTCAATCTGTTTGACATTTCTGGTCCAACAATCCTACAACAATCTTTTGTGAAGAATGACCCAAACCATTTGTCACTCATTTGAGACACACTCAGAAGGTTGAATTTTAGATTGTCTATCAGATTGACATTTTCAAATTTTACATTTCCAGACTGCACTGTACCAGACCCCAAAACTTTCCCTTTACTATTATTCCCAAAGGATATATCACCCCCTCCATGAATTTTGAAATCTTTGAGTAGGGCTTTACATCCAGTCATGTGCCTGGAGCCTCCACTATCAACATACCAAAGACTATCAAAGCATGAAGAAGCTCCCTGCACATGAAGTAAAGGATTAGTTCATTAGGGTCTCCAAAGCCAACAGGGCTTTGGATGGGGTCTCAACAGTGTCTGGGATGGATGCAGATTGATGGACAGTGGTTAGATCAGGGGTTTGGACAGTTTTAGTACTGTTTCTTGCTAACCACTGTTGGGGCTCTTGACCAAGCATCTGTTGATACCCAAAAGGATGCCTGTTCACTTTTGGTTTAGAGGGCCTTTTGTAGGCCTCATAAACGTGTGGAATCCTTTGGTAAGACTGTTTTTCCTTGCCTTTTCTGAACTGATTGGCAGGGGGTGCATCAGTAACCTGAACATCTCTTTTGACAGATGTTTGGTTCAGCTGTTTTGTAACAGCTGTTTGAACTGGCACAAACAGTGGTTGGTTCTTGGTGAATTTGACAGATGATGTTGATGGACTCAAGGATGTTTTAGCAGTGTACTCATTCTTTTTCACATCAACGTTTTTGAGATACACACATGCTTGAGTTTTGTGGTTTGTTTTCCACAAACAATGCAGCTTTCAGCTGAAACAATGACACTTGTTTTGTTCAAATCATAAGCTTTTAAATGGAAACAGTCTTTTGTTAGATGATTCCTTTTCTCACAGAATTCACAAAACAAGTTATTGATCTTTTCTTTCTTCTTTCTCTTTTCGGACTCCTTTGCAGCAGAGGTTTTAACCTCTGTTGGGATGTCCTTGAGAGGTATGACTTTAGCTTTTGGAGATTTAACACCATCAGTTGATGTAAAGTCCATGGGCTTGAAGTTTTCAAGAATATCACACTCATCAGACCATTTTGGTTTAAACTGATAATCTTCAATCTCCTCAAAAGTAGAGGATCCCATTGGTCTGTCAAGTGTGATTTTGTTACCAAGTTTATCAGTGATTTTCACTTCTTGGCCTTTCTTGTTTGTGGGGATGAACTCAGTGGTTACATCAGTGGTTTGAACAGATTTTTCAGAAGCAGTGTTTTCATCATCATGTTTTCTATACCCAACACCAAATTTTACATTGCTTTTAATATGTTTTTCAAGCATAACCTCATACCCTTTGCAAGATTCTACCCATTTTTCACAGGTATTATGGGTGGACTCTAACTCCTTTTTACAAACCTGGTATTTTTCTACCATGGTTTGGAGTTGAGTTTTGGTTATGCTCTGCTCTTCTTTCAGACTGCTGATCTCTTTATCTTTTTCAGCCAATTTGTTTCTAAGTTCTTTTAACAACTTTTCAAATTTGACTTCATCAGACAAGACTTTGTTCCTAAGGTTTTCATTTACCTCTTTGATGTTAGCAAAAGCAATAATGCAATTGTCTGAACACAGTTTTTCAAGAACTTGAGGTGATACCTTGGCAGCAGCCATCATAGCACAATCACATTGATGATCCTCTTCATCATCAGCTCTTGCTTCTTTCTCACCTGCTCTTTTATCTTCCTCGTCTTCTTTGTCCTCTTTAGACCATGGATCTGTCAGTGGTTCAATCAGGGTTTCTGAATTTTCTCCCAGCAGCAGTTCACCAGCAACTGCATTAACAACTGCTTCAGTCACCTCATCCACTGTTTCATCACTTAGCTGTTCACCTTCAACTTCAACTCCCTCTGGTATTGACTCTAATGCCATTAAACAAAATTCATCATTAGAAGGTTCATTAGAAGCATAGAGTGCAAAATTTTCATCACTAAGCTCATCAGGCATGCTGCTCCAGTCAACAAAGCCTTGAGTGAAAAAGATTTGCTGATCTGGTTGTACCACTGTTGGAGCAGCTGTTTGAGGTGCAACAGGTTGCACTTGTGCCTGGGGAACAGGGGTTTGAACATATTGAATTTGTGGAACAGTGGTTTGGACATAATGCACAGGCATAGGGGCAGCAGCATAATGAGCAGTGTTAACATGAGTTGCAGGGGTATATTGGGTATAGTGCACAGTGCTTTGATTTTGAGGTCTAGGGTTTGAGCTAGGATGAGTGATTATAGGACCAGTAGTTTGACTCCTGCATTCCCTAGCGAAATGACCTAGCCTATTGCACTTGTAACACTTGATTTTTGATTTATCTAACCCAACCCTCAGATTCCCATGTAACCCTGGGAACTTTCTCCCTGTTCTTTTGTAGAATTTGCTTGTTCTCACACTAAGCAATGCTAATTGATGCAAAATGTCCATTTCCTCTAAGTCAGTAGGATCAAAATGTTGCAAATCATTGAGTTTAAAGCACAAATTATCTGACATCTGGTTTTCAGTATTTGCAGTAAAAGCATAATTTGCAGAGTGAGGATCAGGGTTGGTAAAGTTACCACCAGCTGTTATATCAATGAAATGATCATAACCCTGTTCCTTACTACTGCTACCAGATTCTTCCTGACCAAGAAGAGCTGTGCTACCGAATGAGTAATCATCAGTGGCTTTTCCAGACTCTTGCAACTTCTTTTTCTGGTTCAACTCCCTTTCATAAGTTAGGAGTCTACCATGAAGTTGGGTCAGGGTCAGATCTTTGAACTCAACAGAGTTTCTAGTCACAAATGCTATTGTGTCCCATTTATCAGGTAGTGATCTAAGAAACCTACTATTTTGGGTTGATTTTGGAAATTCAACCTTAACAAGCCTTAGCTCACTGATGAGACAACTGAACCGTTTAAATTGTTGGGTCAATGATTCACCCTTAATGTGACAGAAGGTTTCATACTACTGATTCAGAATTTCCCTATTGTTTTCAATAACTTCTTCTGTCCCACCAAACTGTTCCTTCAACGCATCCCATAGCTCTTTGGCACTGTTACAATGTAACAGTCCAGCATAGATCTCATTTGGTAATGCAGATGCTATGATGCTAAATGCTTTGGCATCCAGTTTGAATTTTTGAAAATCAGTTTCAGTATAGTTTTCATAAGGTTTTGGTACGAACTTCTTTGGATCCTCAGCACTTGGCACCGTAGGAACATGGGGACCAAAAACAACAGACCTCCAACATCCAGTGTTTTGTTGAGCAAGGATGTGACCCAACCTTCGCTCCCAGATGTTGTATTCATTTATTTTAAGCATGGGTGGTTTAAAAAGTGAGCCAATGTTATTCTTATCATCTTGTGATTGTGACGTCATCCTGGTTGTTTTACAGACACTGATTAATCAACTTTAATGGTGATTAAACCTTGCTCTATTTTTCAACACAAACGAACAAACTATCGATATCAACGATTTTGAGTTGAACTGTTTATGTCAAAATGATTGTTAAATCAAATTTGATTGTCCTAGCTCTGATACCAATTGTTGGATCTGAGTTTGGTTTTGATTGTATTTTACGTTTGAAATTAAGATGGAAATGAATGAGTTGTGCAGCGGAATTAAGATGGAAACAAACTTTGCATACAATCAAACGAGAGTATTGCTTTGATCAAGACATTTTCAACAAAGAACCGAATGATTGAATTTGATTTCAACAACGATTACAAAGTAATGCTTGAATACAAACTCCCCCTCAGCCAGAGCTTAGCGTTTGTTCGTGCAGGAAAACAAGTTTGCAAAGAGCTAATAGAACAGTACAGAGCACTGTTCTATTTATAGGCACTAGCAAACCACTGAGCATCTTAGCTGACGTCACCATGAAAGTGACATCTAACCTCCTAACAAACTCTAACCTCTGATCTATACAAACACTGCTATACTAACTACTGCTATTACATTTCATTACATAAAAGATACTTAAATAGCTGCTGCATCCTTCCACTGCTGTGAACCCGGCAGTGCTTGTCCGGATCAGCAGTACTTGACTCAAGGCAGTAGATTGAGCAGCAGGACTTTAGTCTTCTATCAGTCTTTACAAGAGCAGCAGATTAACGGTCAGTGGCTTGTACGATCAGTAGATAGGAGGTCAGCAGATGTTGAAACCACTTTCAAGGGGAGAGACTTGTATGTAACATCTGCTTATTCTCGATCCACTGCTCTGACCCAGTTTTGGCTTTAATTATCTGATCATCCCAGGTGTCCCCTATGCATGAAATACCACTGGTGCAGCCTCTGAATTCGAAAACCATGCATCTAAGGCGGTGGAACTGGCTGGAACTGGAAACTGTTCAAAATTCAGCATCTGGGTGTTTTTACGCGGCCCGCGTAAAGTTGGGCCGAGGGTCTACGCAGCCCGCCTGAGGGTCTGATCCAGTCACCAAGTTTCAGAAATTGCAATTTTGGTCCCTGGTCCTTCTAAAATTGTTTTTAACTTGTTTTTATTGCATTTTTAACCCCCAAACTTGACTTTTAAGGGCTCTAAGTCATAAACAAACTCCGTGAAGCTCCCGGTTAGTTATACGATCATCCAAAAAGCCCTGAATTTCAACGTTGACGCTTTTAACCCTTATTTCTTGGAACTAACACTTTAATTATTTATGTTCGTTGAAACTCCATGAATTAATATCCAATATTCTTGCGGGCAAAATGCAATTGTTACAATGTTTTTGGGATCGTTAAAAGGTCACTCAGAGGTTACTTTCAACATGTTGACACTTTTAACCCCTATGATTCACACGATCCTTATTTTAAGCACAAACGACTTTTCAAGTTCGATAAATTATTCTTTAAAGAATACGAACGTCGTGTGAGGTCAATCAGAGGCATAAGAGTGGCATGTTGACACTCTGGATCCCTTTATTAACATATTTACATTGTTTGACAACTTTAGTCCCTCTTTATCAAACTCTTACACGTTTAAAGTCCATGACACGTGTCTTTATAATATTGGTCGTGATTTTATGAGGTGTTACATCCTCACCCCTTAAAAGAAATCTCGACCTCGAGATTTACTAAAATAAATGAGGGTACTTTTGTTTCATTGTGGACTCAACCTCCCACGTGTACTCGGGACCTCTACGGGCATCCCATTTAACCTTTACAATCGGTACATGCTTCTTTCGAAGCTTCTTAACCTGTCGATCCTCGATCGACAAAGGTTTTTCAACAAATTTTAACCTCTCATCAATATGCACATCTTTATGTGACATGACTAGCGATTCATCAGCTAGACTCTTCTTCAGATTGTAGATGTGAAATACATTATGGATTCCACTGAGCTCTTCAGGAAAATTTAACTTGTAAGCCACTGTTCCAACACATTCGATGATCTCGAATGGTCCTATATATATGGGGCTTAGCTTGCCTTTCTTGCCAAATCGCATCACCCCTTTCCAAGGTGATACCTTAAGTAACACTTTGTCACCTACCTCGAATTTTAGAGGTTTACGCCTTTTATCTGCGTAACTTTTCTGCCTATCCCTGGTAGTTTTGAGACGATCGCGTAT
Source organism: Helianthus tuberosus (assembly GCA_030545235.1). Taxonomy (NCBI): domain Eukaryota; kingdom Viridiplantae; phylum Streptophyta; class Magnoliopsida; order Asterales; family Asteraceae; genus Helianthus; species Helianthus tuberosus. Next base: position 160,792,489 of record CM060444.1, read on the forward strand.
CTGCACAATCTTATCTATCGTCTCCAGGACTATATCAGGTCCTGTTAGTTGGACATCTCCAACTTCTGCCCAACAAACGGGCGTCCTGCACTTTCTTCCATATAAAGCTTCAAAAGGTGCAGCTTGCATGCTGGAATGATAGGTATTATTATATGAGAATTCAATCAATGGAAGATGATCGTCCCAACTTCCACCTAAATCAATAACACAAGCTCGTAGCATATCCTCGAGCGTCTGAATCGTACGTTCGCTCTGACCATCTGTCTGAGGATGATATGCAGTGCTGAAGTTTAATCGAGTGCCTAGGGATTGCTGAAAGCTTTTCCAAAAATGCGATGTATATCTCGTATCCCTATCAGAGATGATAGACACTGGCACTCCGTGAAGAGATACAATCTCGTCCACGTACAGCTAAGCTAACTTATCTGAGCTGTGTGTTTCCTTAATAGGTAGGAAGTGGGCTGACTTAGTCAGTCTATCTACTATAACCCAAATAGTATCATTTCCACGCTTTATCTTTGGTAACTTAGTGATAAAATCCATATTTACCATTTCCCACTTCCAAGTGGGAAGTTCATGCTGTTGTAGCAAACCTGACGGCTTCTGGTGTTCTGCCTTAACTTGAGCACACGTCAGACATTTGGCCACATAAGTGGCTATAGATTTCTTTAAACCTATTGATGTGCGTGAAGTGTGTTATGGTTTTAATGTTTATTTTAAGCCCTTTTACATTTTTTTAGCCAAGTTTTAAATTTATAAAACACGATATTTACTAAAACTAAACACACATATGGGCAAGTGCACCCATCATGAGCGTAGTATAGTGTTGGTAAGATACCGAGGTCGTCCAAGGACACAAGAGCTTTTAGTACCGGTTTATCCTCAACGTCTAATCAAATCAAAAAGTTAGAAAAAGGTTTTAAACTAGAAAAATAAAAACTAACTAAAATGCTGAAAATAAAAATAAAAATAAAAACAGATAGACAAGATGAATCACTTGGTTCCGACTCGTGTTTAGTGTAACCTTTGATTATTTCCGCACTTTTGCACTTTTTAAGAGATTATCTTAGTTATTGTAGTAGGCCCCTCTTTTGAAGGTGACGTTACCCTCAACCCAGTAGTTTGAGTCAGCAAGGATACAATCCTAAAGGGTCGGATTATTGAAAGATAATTAATTAAGTTATTAATGCAAATTATGGTAGGCCCCTCTTTTGAAGGTGACGTTACCCTCGGCTAAGTAGTCTGAGTCAGCAGGGATACAGTCCTAAATAGCCGGGTTATAGTATTAATAGTAGCTTACATATGAGGGGTCAAAGAGTTTGGACCCCCGCCATCCAATACCGTTAAGTATTGAAGGAGGTCCTACTAAATTTGACCCAGGTCCTTGCAGGATCTATACACTGAACAAGGCAAGACTTTTACCAAACCGTTCGCTTAACCCCCGACTAGGTAGCCAACATATCTCCATATAGACTGTGGAGATATGAATGGTGAAAATCTTTTATTTTATATAGACAGTAAAATAATGCCAAGACACCACGGACAAACGATAAGGAAAAATCACCTTCAACATAAGAAACTAGTTATTCAAGTCATTAATACAAAACCAAGTAAAAAGTGCGAAAAGATTAAAAATAAAAAGTATTACACTAGACACTTTGTCTTCACCAAGTGATGTAAGAGACTTAGGCAAACATGGCCTTGATTGTCAAGAACTCTTACGATCAATCTTGGATCCCGAGACAACTCACACACTCTATGATGGACAATGGATGATGGTGGTGGATGATGGTGTTATGGTGGTGGTGGGTGGTGGGTGAAGTGTGAGAGATGTGGTGTGCCAAGGGATGGTTTGAGCTTGAGCCAAGCACTCCTATTTATAGGCTGAACAGAAGCTCGGGCACGGCCCCATGTCCAGTGGGCACGGCCCCGTGTCCACATTCTTCTCTTTCTTCATTTATTGCAGCTTGTCTGTATTAGTTGACCACGCCCCCGTGTCCGCTGAGCACGACCCCGTGTGCAGAAGCATATCTGTACTATCAAGATTTGCCTAGATTTCGTGAATCTTATAGTTGACCACGGCCCCATGCCCACTGAGCACGGCCCCGTGGTGGGCAATGGAAGCTTCTACCACTTTGTCTTTTCTGCTCACACTTGGGCACGCCCCCGTGCTCACTGAGCACGGGGCGTGTTCAGTCTTTTGTCTTCTTGTTTTGCTTGGGAAGATGCTGTTGTGGGGTCGGGCATGTCACGTTTGTTCCTTTTTTTGTATTTATGCTAGATTTAGCTGCCTTTTTGCTTCTTTTGTTAATTTGAGCTCATTTAATCCTGGAAATACAAAAGGAAGACAAAAGCACACTTTTTCCAACATTAGTACTAAAAAAGGGTTAGTTTTATGCCACAATTGATGTAATTTATATGTTGCATTTTGCACACATCAAATACCCCCACACTTGAATCTTTGCTTGTCCTCAAGCAAAACTCTTTATAATGTGGCTTTACACTCCCAAATGGAATGGGTAGAAGAGAAAGTTTTTGGGCTTGTCATAAGGTGTCGGGATTTCCAGGATTCTTTATTAAGTTTTATTTTTATTTATTTACAATCCTATTCGTCATGATTTATTTAAAACTTTTTATAAGATAAATTACTTATTAGGGCATAACATGCCTCTTTAAAATTCCATTTATATACAAGTTCACATACCTCACGGGGATCACTCAACACTCGGCCGAAAATGTATTTTAGTGGATCACTCGAGAGCGGCATGGAACTTACTCCTACCATAGGCTTGCCAAACAATTAATCCTCCTCCTTTTTAACTATATACCTTTGTAAATATCAAGAGGACTTTTGGGTGAAGGGTTAGGCTTGGGTTAAAGGTAGGTGATTGGGTTAGTGGTCAGTGAAAGGGCGAAAAGCGTAACAAGCGTCGGTTTTCGTAAGAATTTTTATTTTTGTAACTTTTATTTTGATCAAGCTTTTATTCAAACAAAGTTATTTTTGATGAACTTGTTTGTTTATTTTTTTCTTTTGCTTCATCATCAACAATTTTTTTTTGAAAAGTCATACGTAAAACCGAGCTAGATACTAAAACAAAGGGTTAAAAATAAAATGGGTTTTGGTGGGTAAAAGGGTGTTTGGTTTGGGTAATGAAATGAAAAGGTTTAGGCTCAAAGGGGTTAACTAGGGGAATTTTTGGGTAGGTGACAAAAAAAAAAAGAAAAATAATGGTGTAGAAATAAAAAGGGTTAGTCCTAATGCCTCCATCATTTACTTACTCGGGTTTAAGTTGGTAAGGACCGGGAATGTATCGTCATGGCAAGTTCTAGAGTCGTAAGAACCAAGCGGCTATTCACACAAGAAACGAAAAATGAGCATTTAGTTTAATGATATGTATTTGTATGCTCAATAAAGGCTCAAAACTCACTTTTGTGGGAATGGGTTTCTATGTGATCAAGTATATATAATCAAATTTTAACTAAGCTTGCCATGCCTTTTCATAACTTTCTTATGTTGGTTCTTTTTATCACGACGCTATCGGTTGTAAATTTGTAAAAATATAACCTTTTTAGAATTTGAAATTCCCAAGTTAAACCTAGACAAGTAAAAAAAGTGAGAATTTTTGAAAAAAATTTGGGGTGATTAGCGGTTCAATAGAGTTTTGTGTAAGGCTTGTAATTAGGACTTGCAAGATTCAAGGTTTTAGCATCCCCCCACACTTAAATTACACATTGTCCTCAATGTGTCCCAAAAATAAGTTTTTAGGTTGATTGAATGTGTAAAAAGGTGTGAAAAAGCAAAAAAAAATTGTGTTACTGGGCGCTGAACACGGCCCCGTGGTGTCCGGGCACGGCCCCGTGTTCAAGTGCCAGTAACAAAATTTGAACAAGAGAAACAGAAGCCTGGACACGGGGGCGTGTTGGGTGAACACGGCCCGTGTCCAGTGTACCTGAACTGGGTATTTTCTGCAGACTGTGCAGCACGGGGCCGTGTTGGGCGGACACGGCCCGTGCCGAACTTACTGTAACGAAGAAATTTTGTCGGATGGTCCTGTTTTCCTGCATGGGGTGCTGGTTCAAGTTTCCCTTTTCTCCTTTGCCATCGCGAGTGTATTTTATTCCTGAAAATTAAGATTAACTAGAAAACATAATCTAAACTAAACTAAGGATAGTTCCGCGGAATGCCTCCGTGGTGCGCCACGTTTATAATGGCTAGACCCAAAGCCTGATCATATGTTACTCAAGTGGGATGTTTTGCATCCCATGTTACACCGTCGGAGAGCGTCATCCAAACTTGAGTCTATGACCTTCATGTAGTTGACCGGGTCTTCATCTTCTACTCTCTTTCCAACTCCAAACTTCACTTCCTCGTCACCAAACTTCAATGTTAGTGTTCCATCATTCATATCTACCACTGCTTGGGCGGTGGCTAGAAATGGCCTCCCGAGGATGAGAGGGACATCGGCGTCTTCCTCCATGTCTAGGATGACAAGGTCGGCCGGGAAAACGAAATTGTCAACTTTGACCAATAGATTTTCAGCGACACCTTGTGGAAATTTGACGGATCTGTCGGCGAGTTGTATGCTCATCTTTGTAGGGCTCGTTGTTCCTAGGCCGAGTCGTTTGAACATTGATGTGGGCATGTGGTTAATGCTAGCCCCAAGATCGGCTAGTGCATTGCGAATGGGGGATTCCCCAATTGAGCAAGGAATCGTGAAGCTTCCGGGATCAATTTTCTTTTGCGGGAGTTTGTTGAGTACTAAGGCGGAGCATTCTTTGCCTAAGTTAACTAATTGCAATGATTCAATTTTCCTTTTGTGAGTGAGGAAGTCTCTCATAAATTTTGCATATTTAGGCATTTGGGTTAGGACCTCGATAAAAGGAATATTGACATGCAATTGTGTTTAGTAAATTTTTGAACTTTGCGAATTGCTCATCGGTCTTTTGACGATTTAACCGACCGGGGTATGGAACCGGAGGAGTCTTGGTGGGCTCTTGATTTGGTGGAGAAGCCTTTTTTGGTTGGGGTGCGGGTGGAGTCGTGTTTTGGCTGAACTGGCTTCTTTTAGCCGGCGGTAATGGAGCCTCCTCAGGACCCACGGTTCGGTTTCTTAATGTGATGAGATGTACTTGCGCCTTTGGGTTGGTTTCAGTATTGCTTGGTAACGCGCCTTGTTGTCTCTCGGAGAAATTTTGAGCTATTTGATTTAATTGTTTTTCAATGTTTTGAATGCTAGCTTGTTGATTTCTGAAATTCGATTCCAATTGCTGAAATCGATCCGAGTTTTTCTTTTTGGTGTCGGAGATGAGGCGAGATACAGTATCTTCGAGCCTTTTTCGTCCACTTTGCTGTTGAGAAAAGTTTTGTGGTTATTGAAAGTTAGTTCGTTGGTTTCGTTGGTTACTACTATTGTCGGGATCTCTCCAACCAAGGTTAGGGTGGTTACGTCATCCTTGGTTGTAGGTACCCGTTGGTGGACCCGACGGCCTAGGTCTATTGTCAATGTAGTTTACCGTTTCCGTTTGATCATCTATTTCTTTCATACAACTCCAATTTTCATGTGGTCCACCACACCCTCACAAGCCATAACCGAGGCCGTTTTTGCCATTTCTAATTTTTTTTATTTTTGAAGAAAGGGCCTCGATTTGGGTTTGTAAAGAAGTGCTTTCATCAACCTTATGGGCGCCTGGGGCAATAGATTTATTGCTTCGGGGGGTGTGCCACTGAAAATTGGTTTGAGCAATTTCCTTAATTTGATTATATATCTCATTTGGGCGACGATTACCTAGAAGTTCCCCGGAACTAGAATCAAGTGTTTGTCTTGTGTGTGGCAACAACCCATTGTAGAAAGTGGATACTTGTTGCCATACCGCAAGACCGTGATGAGGACAGTTTCTTAGTAGCTCCTTGAACCTTTCCCAAGTTTCATATAAGGATTCCCCGTCCTCTTGTGAATATGTATTAATTTCAGTCATAAGTTTAGCCGTTTTAGCAGGAGGGAAATACTTATATAGAAACTTTTGGGCTAGTTCATCCCAGGTGTTTACCGAACCAACTGGGAGGGTGTTAAGCCAAGCCTTAGCTCGATCTTTTAGTGAAAATGGAAACATTCGAAGGCGTATGGCGTCATTTGATGCTCCATTGATCCGAAAGGTATCACATATTTCTAAGAAATTAGTAATATGTAGATGGGGATCCTCGTCCGCAAGCCCATGGAAGGTTGCGGAGTTTTGAAGCATCTGTATCAAATGCGGTCGAAGTTCGAAGTTATTGGCTTCGACATTCGGTGCATTGATATCGGCGCCGAGATTACCTACGGTGGGCCGTAGGTAATCCATGAGGGTACGTTGGTCCGCCATTGGAAGTGGGTCCCCCGAAACTTTCTCTTGATTTTTAGCTTTAAGTCTTTTTCTGAGAAAGCGTTCGGGTTCTTCGAGAGGTTCTTTTATGTCTCTACTAGAACTGGAGCTCATGCACTACGTAGGAATTTCAAAATGTGGCACCTGGGTTCCAAATCCTGCAACAAAAACAGAAAAGAACGTTGGTCAGAAGGTTCACCACGGCCCCGTGCTCACTGAACACGGCCCGTGGTCGGAGGTACAGTGATTGTTTTCCGGATCCCTGTTACTGGGAGTTGGACACGGCCCCGTGTTGCACCGACACAGCCCCGTGCTCAGCTCTCTGTAATTCGGAAAATAAAAATTGCCAGTGACTATGCTGGGCACGACCCGTGTCCGACCAGGCACGGCCCGTACTGAGCTCTGCAGAAACAGAATAACTAAGAAAAATCCTAAAAAAATAGAAAAATAAGAAAAAGTGATTCGGCCGTTGATTCCTAACTTTCTTAAAATCCTTGTGTCCCCGGCAAGGGCGCCAAAAACTTGATGTGCGTGAAGTGTGTTATGGTTTTAATGTTTATTTTAAGCCCTTTTACACTTTTTTAGCCAAGTTTTAAATTTATAAAACACGATATTTACTAACACTAAACACACATATGGGCAAGTGCACCCATCGTGAGCGTAGTATAGTGTTGGTAAGATACCGAGGTCGTCCAAGGACACAAGAGCTTTTAGTACCGGTTTATCCTCAACGTGTAATCAAATCAAAAAGTTAGAAAAAGGTTTTAAACTAGAAAAATAAAAACTAACTAAAATGCTGAAAATAAAAATAAAAATAGATAGACAAGATGAATCACTTGGTTCCGACTCGTGTTTACTGTAACCTTTGATTATTTCTGCACTTTTGCACTTTTTAAGAGATTATCTTAGTTATTGTAGTAGGCCCCTCTTTTGAAGGTGACGTTACCCTCAACCCAGTAGTTTGAGTCAGCAAGGATACAATCCTAAAGGGTCGGATTATTGAAAGATAATTAATTAAGTTATTAATGCAAATTATGGTAGGCCCCTCTTTTGAAGGTGACGTTACCCTCGGCTAAGTAGTCTGAGTCAGCAGGGATACAGTCCTAAATAGCCGGGTTATAGTATTAATAGTAGCTTACATATGAGGGGATCAAAGAGTTTGGACCCCCGCCATCCAATACCGTTAAGTATTGAAGGAGGTCCTACTAAATTTGACCCAGGTCCTTGCAGGATCTATACACTGAACAAGGCAAGACTTTTACCAAAACGTTCCCTTAACCCCCGACCAGGTAGCCAACATATCTCCATATAGACCGTGGAGATATGAATGGTGAAAATCTTTTATTTTATATAGACAGTAAAATAATGCCAAGACACCACGGACAAACGATAAGGAAAAATCACCTTCAACATAAGAAACTAGTTATTAAAGTCATTAATACAAAACCAAGTAAAAAGTGCGAAAAGATTAAAAATAAAAAGTATTACACTAAACACTTTGTCTTCACCAAGTGATGTAAGAGACTTAGGCAAACATGGCCTTGATTGTCAAGAACTCTTACGATCAATCTTGGATCCCGAGACGACTCACACACTCTATGATGGACAATGGATGATGGTGGTGGATGATGGTGTTATGGTGGTGGTGGGTGGTGGGTGAAGTGTGAGAGAGGTGGTGTGCCAAGGGATGGTTTGAGCTTGAGCCAAGCACTCCTATTTATAGGCTGAACAGAAGCTCGGGCACGGCCCCGTGTCCACATCCTTCTCTTTCTTCATTTATTGCAGCTTGTCTGTATTAGTTGACCACGCCCCCGTGTCCGCTGAGCACGACCCCGTGTGCAGAAGCATATCTGTACTATCAAGATTTGCCTAGATTTCGCGAATCTTATAGTTGACCATGGCCCCGTGCCCGCTGAGCACGGCCCCGTGGTGGGCAATGGAAGCTTCTACCACTTTGTCTTTTCTGCTGACACTTGGGCACGCCCCCGTGCTCACTGAGCACGGGGCGTGTTCATTCTTTTGTCTTCTTGTTTTGCTTGAGAAGATGTTGTTGTGGGTCGGGCATGTCACGTTTGTTCCTTTTCTTGTATTTATGCTAGATTTAGCTGCCTTTTTGCTTCTTTTGTTAATTTGAGCTCATTTAATCCTGAAAATACAAAAGGAAGACAAAAGCACACTTTTTCCAACATTAGTACTAAAAAAGGGTTAGTTTTATGCCATAATTGATGTAATTTATATGTTGCATTTTGCACACATCACTATCCACCAGTAATTTTTCTTTAAATCCCGGTACATCTTGTCACTTCCAGGATGAACTGAGTATTTGGAGCTATGGGCTTCTTGAAGGATCACATCCCAAAGTCCTCCATAGATTGGAACCCATATTCTTCCATTCAATCTTAGAATTCCATCCTTGCCATAAGCTAACTGTTCAGTAGTGACTCCCAACTTTTCATTTGGAGAGTTAGCCTCTAATACAGCTTCCTTTTGAGCGGCTAACAATCTTTCGTTAAAGCTGTTCTTCAATTCAATGCTCTTGGCATTGATTCTAATGGGCTTAACCCTTTCTTTTCTGCTTAAAGGATCGGCGACTACATTCACCTTACCTGGATGGTATCGAATTTCACAATCATAATCATTCTGTGTCTCCATCCATCGACGTTATCTCATGTTCAGATCCTTCTGGTTAAACAGATGTTGAAGGATCTTGTGATCAGAATAGATCACACACATGGTACCATACAAATAATGCCTCCAAAGCTTTAGTGCAAATACAACAGCATCCAATTCCAAGTCATGGGTGGTGTAATTATTTTCATGGACCTTTAATTATCGCGAGGCATAAGCGATAACTTTGCCCTTCTACATAAGCACACATCCCATACCAGTGTGCGATGCGTCGCAGTAAACCATAAATTCTTCAATTCCTTCAGGCAATGTCAACACAGGTGCATTGCACAATTTCTGTTTAAGAATATCGAAAGATTCTTGCTGCTTAGGACCCTAATCAAACTTGATATTCTTACGAGTCAATGAAGTTAGGGGTGCAGCAATCCTAGAGAAGTTTTCAATAAAATGTCTATAATATCCTGCCAGACCCAACAAGCTACAAATTTCTGTGGGCGTCTTCGGCTCTCGCCAATTCATGATGGCTTTAATTTTAGCGGGATCCACCTGGATACCATGCTCGCTAACCACGTGTCCAAGAAATTGGACTTCACGAAGCCAAAATTCACATTTTGAAAACTTGGCGTAGAGCTTCTCTTGCTGAAGGAGTTTAAGAATACAACGAAGGTGCTTTTCATGATCAGTCTGGTTCTTTGAATAAATAAGAATGTCATCAATGAAGACGATGACAAACTTGTCCAAGTATGGCTTGCAAACGCGATTCATGAGATCCATGAACGCTGCTGGTGCATTAGTGAGCCCAAAAGGCATCACTAAGAACTCGTAGTGACCATAGCGAGTTCTGAATGCAGTCTTATGCACATCTTCATCTCTAACCTTCAGCTGATGGTAACCAGACCTCAAATCAATCTTGGAGAAGTAACTTGCCCCTTGCAGTTGATCGAACAGATCGTCGATCCTGGGCAATGGATATCTATTCTTGATAGTAACCTTGTTTAGCTCTCGATAATCGATGCATAGACGCATAGATCCATCCTTCTTCTTTACAAACAGAATCGGTGCTCCCCAGGGGGATGAACTAGGTCAAATAAAACCTTTGGCCAATAAATCATCCAGTTGAGTCCTTAACTCTTTCATCTCAGTCGGTGCTAACCTGTAAGGTGCTCTTGCAACAGGTGATGCTCCAGGAATAATGTCGATTCTGAACTCCACTTGCCTATCTGGTGGTAAACCAGGTAGTTCTTCAGGGAATACTTCTGGGTATTCAGAAATAACAGGGATGTCTTCAATATTTGGCTTTGGTTCATCAATAGTTACTTGTTCCATGTAGATGACACAACCCTTCTTCATACACCTTGACGCCTTAAGCATAGACACTTGCTTAGGCAGCCCATACTGAGTATCTTCTTGTATGGTAAGTGGCTCACTATACGGAGTCTTGATAACCACTTGTTTATTGTCACAAACAATATGGGCTTGGTTATGAGATAACCAATCCATGCCTATCACTATGTCGAAACCAGCTAATTTCAAGGGAAGCAAAGATAATGGAAAAGAGTGGTTCCTAATGGATATAAAACATCCATCTAACACAGTTGAAGCAGTTTCTATGGTACCGTCAGCCAGTTCTACTTCATATTTTGTGCTTAAGGTTTTAACAAGTAGATTTAGCAACTTACAAAACTTATTATCAACAAACGACTTATCCGCACCTGAATCAAATAATACCCTTGCATAAACATCATTGATAAGAAAGGTACCTGTTATAACGTTGTCATTCTGGATGGCTTCCTGTGCATTCATTTGGAAGACCCTAGCATTTATCTTCTTAGCTTCTTCAGGTTTCTTGGCATAGTTTGGGCAATTAGACTTGATATGCCCCTTCTCGTTACAGTTGTAACAAGTCGCATCTTTTATCTTCTTACAGTCCAATGTCTTATGCTCACTAGACTTACAAATTCCACAAGCCCTAGGCTGCGATTGGGATTTGGATTCATACCTGCACTTTCCCAGATGACACTTCTTACAGGTCTTGCATTTGGGTTTTTCACCAGACTGTTGGTCATCTTTCTTAAATCCCGAACTCTTCTTGTGATCCGAGTTCCCTTTACGCTTCTTATCCGAATGGTGTGAGTTATCATTCTCACGTTTTCTCTTCCCTTCATTAGAATTCCTAAGCGATCTCTGCCTGACCGCATCAAGGGTAAGAGATAATAACAAATCAGCTACAGACCTGAAAGTAGTAGGACGAGACGCTTTCACACTTGCTTTGATCTCCGGGGCTAAACCCCCAATGAAACGGGCTATACGTTTTGGTTCCGGTGTCACTAAGTATGGAACCAATCGAGACATCATGTTAAAACTCGTGAGGTATGCCTGACAGTCTAAATTTTTCATAACCAATGTCAGAAAGTCAGTCTCGATCTTCTCAACTTCATGTTGAGGACAGTAATTCTCCCTAATAAGAGCGACAAACTGATCCCACGTCAGATTGTACAACGGGATCTTTCCAGTAGCTTGGATCAAAGACCTCCACCAAGCTAGAGCTTCACCTTTGAAAGATTGTGACACATACTTCACAATATCTCGCTCTGCGCATCCACTAATATCAACTCCCGTATCCATCTCTTCTAGCCATGTCATGCAATCGATGGCTCCTTTTTCCCCAGTGAAATCACTGGGCTTATAGGAGACAAAATACTTATAAGAACAGGTTTTTGCTCGTGGCTCCCTATTAAATACAATCTTCTTAGATGGAATACTATGCTGATTTGAGGAGTGTCGGTCATCATCCTTCTTTGACTCATAAGTTTTAGATGGTGGCTTGCTATGAGCCACAGAGTGAGTCTTAGGGTGAGATTTGGAATGAGGTGCAGATAGGGTCTTGCTTCGAGTCCCGCTTGATTCATTAAACTGCCTATCCATGGCTTTGGTGACAACATTATCAATTAATGCTTGAAGTTCCGCACCGGTCACGTTGATCCTGGTAGTATCATGATTTTCCTGAGGGTGACTGTTGACTTCTTCAGACTCTGCCACGTAGCTTAATTGCTACATAAAATAATGATAATGATTTATTCAGGAGTTTATCATGGAATTGTCTTCTTATGGAAATTCATTAACCATGGTAACTATAAACCATATTGGTTAATTTAATTTATTTAAAATTTTTTTATTATATTTTATCCTAGTTATAAATTATTAAGGATAATTGAGTGGCATACAAAAGGCCTAGTCACAAGGACAATCTTAAATTCATAAGCCATGATTTTATAGAATCAAGGCATTTAGGTTTGAACGTAGTTCATCACCTTTTCTTGTCAGGGAATCGTAGACTACAACTGTCTTTTGTCTTTTATGACAATGATTATGGCCCGTAGGCATTACATCACTAATGGATGTTTAATTAATAAATAAGGAAAGGATTTGAAAGAATCCAATATAAGGTTGACTTATGTTATTTTATTGAACCACATTTGCGAGGAATGTTAACATGTTTTCAGATGTTAACAAGGGTCAGAATCTTAATAAGGAATTACCATCATGGCCCTGTCTTAAAATGACACATGGGCTAGGTTTTGCTTTTAAGATTTTGTTTTTAATATAATGGCAGATCTTATAAAAGGAATGATATTTTTAATTTATTTCATATTTTATATCCATACACATAATGACAAAAATGAAATTTAAAATTCAACATTCCACTAAAATTAAAGAGTACATAATTGCCCTAAACGAGACTTTTACAGAAATAACTTGCCCACGCAGGGGCTAATACTGAAAACACAAGTCCTCGCAGGGACTAGGTACATAAATAGATGTCCACGCAGGGACTTTATTAAATTTAAAATTAAAGAAATACAAAATAAACAAATAAGGAATTTTAATGATCCGTTTTGTTCTTCCCCTTGATTAAATTTGCCAAACCCTTAAAAAATCCCCGGTGGTTCCTACGCTTATCTTGAACCTCCCGTTCCACCCGGTTCAACCTCTGTAGAATCTCCTCCTGCTGTGGTGGCTGGATCTGCGGTGGCTGCGGCTGCAGAGGTTGAGGAGGTATCAGGTATTGATACCCGTGCGGTAGGTACCCCGACTGGTACGAAGTCCCAAAAGGTCCTTCGGGGTGAAGGGCGTTGTAGTTGGCCGCCTCAATGTACGGGTCGATGGCAGGGGCATTATAGTAATTATAACTTGGGTAAGCAGGTTGTTCAAATGGGTTATACGCCGCTGAACCGGCGTAAGAAGGTATTGGGTTATTAAAACCCATATGTGGTGGTGACGGTGGTGCGACTGGCACAGAGTCCACCTCAGATACTGGGTTTGAAGGCCCGCCCATCTCTGGGTTTTCATACAGTGGTGGGTAATGACTGCCACTGGAGGGTTGGGGGGTGCTGAAACGAATTCCCCCTTGCACGGACATCCGTGCATTTCTTCTCCGCCTTAGTGGCTCCGGAGGCGTTTGCTGCTCTGGCGGCGGTGGCGGTGGCGGAGTGACCGCTACAAAACGTGAATCCTCCGAGGGATCCTGCTGCTGCGACGGGTTATGAGAGGGGGTAAACACCCAGTCGTATTGGGCAGACCTTGCCTCATAGCTGTCTGGACCACGATAAGGTGGTCCATGAAAAGACGACCCATCCGAAATCTCGATGGGGTGAGTTGGTGTCCCAGATGGTGGCTCGGCAAGATCTGTGTCTTCATCCATGTCCATGTTTTGATTACCAGAGAAATGGTCTTCGGGTCCCAATGGGTTAAAACCCACTGGTTCTTCAATTAGGTTTGCCGGGTTGAACCGGCTCTGAAAATAGGGTGTTGGGTCATTGAAAGAGTGGTGTGAGTTTGAGCGTTGGAGAGGGATGAAGGAGTGATGTGAGTAGTGGGGCTCGTTCTCCAATTGTGGCCCAAAGGAGTGGTGATACGAGGGCGAAGAGCTAAGCGAGACAGATCATCTCGCGGGTTCCAAATACGTCCTCCAGTCTTCTTGAGGACTTGTGCTCATGGTTACGGAAGGAGTTCGCCAGTGTGATGACCCGGCCTCATGGTCATGACTTGTGAAGATTGGGGCTTTACTGCCTCTTCCTCTAATACGCAGAGGCATCTTCAGTTCCTGTCAACAAACAAAGGAAACAACAAAGAAAACAATAAAGGACAAAATAAAATATTAGGATTAGTCCTAAGTCCTTTGCCTAGACTCGAAAGTCAAGGAATGTGCAACTATGTCATTGAGATTAAACACAAAAGGCTAGGGCTTAATTCACTCAATGTTGGCTCTGATACCAACCTGTCACACCCCGATATTTCCACGTATTACCGGTGGGCCCGGTGGGGAGTATCGTGACGTAGTTGATATCACCATAGTCAATATATCACAGTTTAATGCACATCGGAAGTCTAAAGTAAAATATATTACAAACCGAATGAAAGTAACATAAAGTATTACAACGGAATGTAAAATGATCCACAGGCGGATCAAATAGAAGATAACATTGTTCAACAGATTTTCAAGTGATAAAGCTTGCATAAGTCTTATTAAGTCACTCAGGAGTAATTAGCCTATTCCGTTTAGTACATGCACTTAACCTTTTGGAAAATACGTCAGTTTACACTGGTAAAAACAATTAACAGACTCTTTTGAAAAGTATTTATAAAATTGATTTGGATGCACAAGGCACAAGTAATCTTTTATAACTTGGGATAATTATTTAAAATAAACTTGTAAAAGAATCATATGTTTGTTATACGTTCAGTAGCCCGGGCTGAATACCGGGTTAAAGATTAATTGACACACTACATAATATAATCCACAGCGAGTTATTCTCGAACAGGTGGATTTATTAATTTTACATACGCACCGGCAGGTGTATGCCTACACCATGTGCTTAAGTCGTGGCCATTTCAATGAATGAGCCGAGGATATCCAGGACATGGTCATTAACCCCCAAATGCTTAGAACAAACAAAACAGTTTAAACGGGTTACCTCAATGAATTAACCTTCATATGATTAAAAATTTAATACCCGACCAAGCGGTATTTTATATACCGTACCCCAAGCCCGTATAAGGGAAAATAAGTTAAAAGTATTTACCTGAGCAAATTATACAATTTATCCCTGCCGTATACAATCAGCAAGTGCAAATATCTTTTACTGGGCTCCTAAATCTGGAACGTAGGTTTTTATAACCTATTAGATTCCTAACGGGTCTTACTTAAGTTTAAACTTAGACCGGTTAGTTTCAAAGAAGGGTTTACGGTTCAAAACGCAAGATTAAGCGAAGACCGGATTAGAATGTGATTTAGACCTGACAAGTTTGAAGACTTGTATAATATGGGTAAACTAAACACATTCTGGATTTTGAGGTAAAAATGATAAGGTTTGACCCGTTTCGGTCAATTTATGCAAACTAGTCACATAAACTGTACCGAATGCGAAAAATGCATAACGGGTAAACAAATGAGTCATGAACAGGTTTCCTAAGTTAATATGCCTTAAATATGTTGTGATATCAGTAGGATACCTTCCATTACGTCCAAAACAGATTTAAACTCAAATTAAGCCTCGTAGGGGTATTTTGGTCATTTTAAAGGTTATAAAGGAGATTAAAATATTAATCTGAGGTTCTGGTCTGAAATGATCAGTAAAAATATTTATTTTTATAAGTCATAACCGTAGGGTATTGCATGTATGTGAAATTTATCATTTATAACCAAACTATGCACCGGAGGGGCATTTTGGTAATTTCACATAAGCTTATAAAGGTCAAATTCGGAAATCTGAGTTCAAAACTTTTACCTACTGTTAAAATATAAAAATTTACTTAAAACATCAGTAGGTATTAAGTCTTATATGTCAAATATAATTTTGATCCATACTATGCGTTTAAAACGCTTTAAAAGTCGGTTTTAGGCGATTTCCGGGTTATATAAGGAAAGCTGAGATTTTTATCAGTCGAGAAGGCTTAAAATATTTTATTTATCATATAAAATCAGTAGTAAAAGGTTTGGAAAGCTGAGATTTTTATCAGTCCAAGCAATAACCCTATGTTATGATCAGTTTAAAAATAAATAAAAATCTTCAAAAATCCCAAAATATTTTATTACATCAGTGGGTAGAAAGTTTGGTGTCAAAATTCGAGTCTAAATAGGCTTTATGCTAAATATGTTGTTTAATAATAAAAAGCTTTCAAATTACGATATTGAGCATAACTCCTAATTTAGACCTCAAATTGATGTCAAATTTTTAGGAAAAGTTTATAAACCAGTAACAAAAGTTTTTGTCCACTCACATTTGTAAAAATCTCGTTTTATTATTAAAAGGGCATAATGGTCAATTTTTAGGCATTTAACGGAAACATGCAATGAACTAGGATTACAAAGGAACCACATTGTATAAACTCAGAGGGTTATACTAACATGAAATATGGTCCTAATGGAACCCTAAGGCATTTCTAAAATAAGCTAAATCGGGTCAGAACTGAAAGTCAAAGCAAAAGTCTACTTTTGTGACTTTCGGTTCCGAACCGAGCCTAAACTTAGAATTGTCGGGTTGAACATGCTTAGACATGTTCTTACATTAATTATCAAGTTATTTTAGTGTTAAAACAGGTTCCATAGCTTCTACATTGCTAATTATGAATTTATTTGCAAAATAGCTTTCTGTTGACTTTTTAATATTAAGTTTGACCCGACATTTGACCAAGTTAGGGTGATAATCAGTAGGTGCCCTCTTAGGGGTTTATTACCTACATAATTACCAACTTATAGCCACTTTCAATTTGACTAATGACTGGACCATTAGTGATTAATCACTAAGTCAAAGCTTAATTACGATAAGTTTGACTTTTGGTCATTAAACTACTAAAACTTGAATTAGAGAGGCTAAGATTACTTACAAAAGCACTTAGCACGAAAATGAAGCTTAGGGAATCTTGCTTGAAGTCCAGAGAGCTCCAGAGAGTGTGTTTTGAATTATTTTTGAAGTGAGCAAGTGAAGTGTTGCAACAAGAGTTCAATATATAGGAAATTTAAACTCACAAGATTGCTCTACACAAGTCTAGACATGAAATCTGATCATCCCAGGTGTCCTCTATGCATGAAATACCACTGGTGCAGCCCTTGAATTCGAAAACCATGCATCTAAGGAGGTGGAACTGGCTGGAACAGGCAACTGTCCAAAATTCAGCATCTGGGCGTTTTTAAGCGGCCCGCGTAAAGTTGGGCCGAGGGTCTACGCGGCCCGCCTGAGGGTCTGATCCGGTCACCAAGTTTCAGAAATTGCAATTTTGGTCCCTGGTCCTTCTAAACTTGTTTTTAACTTGTTTTTATTGCATTTTTAACCCCCAAACTTGAGTTTTAAGGGCTCTAAGTCATAAACAAACTCCGTTAAGCTCCCGGTTAGTTACACGATCATCCGAAAAGCCCTGAATTTCAACGTTAACGCTTTTAACCCTTATTTCTTGGAACTAACACTTTAATTATTTATGTTCGTCGAAACTCCATGAATTAATATCTAATATTCTTGCGGGCAAAATACAATTGTTACAATGTTTTTGGGATCGTTAAAAGGTCACTCAGAGGTTACTTTCAACATGTTGACACTTTTAACCCCTATGTTTCACAAGATCCTTATTTTAAGCACAAACGACTTTTCAAGTTCGATAAATTATTCTTTAAAGAATACGAACGCCGTGTGAGGTCAATCAGAGGCATAAGAGTGGCATGTTGACACTTTGGATCCCTTTATTAACATATTTACATTGTTTGACAACTTTAGTCCCTCTTAATCAAACTCTTACACGTTTAAAGTCCATGACACGTGTCTTTATAATATTGGTCGTGATTTTACGAGGTGTTACACGTGTCCAGACGCACAGTAACATAAAATTTTGTTTTTAACACATCTTTACACATTCAATCAACCTAAAAACTTATTTTTGGGACGCATTGAGGACAATGTGTAATATAAGTGTGGGGGGATGCTAAAACCTTGAATTTTTCAAGTCCTAATAACAAGCCTTACACAAAAATCTATTGGAACCGCTAATCACCTCAATTTTTTTCAAAAACTTTTCATTTTTTTTACTTGTCTTGGTTTAATTTGGGAATAACAAGTTATAAAAAGGTTATATTTTTACAAATTTACAACCGATAGCGTCGTGATAAAAAGAACCATCATAAGAAAATTATGAAACTGCATGATAAATCTAGTTAAAATTTGATTATATGTACTTGATCACATTAAAAACTCATTCCCACAAAAAGTGAGTTTTGAGCCTTTATTGAGCATAAAAGCATACATCTTTAAATTAAATGCTCATTTTTCGTTTCTTGTGTGAATAGCCGCTTGGTTTCTTACGACTCTAGAACTTGCCATGACGATACATTCCCGGTCCTTACCAACTTAATCCCAAGTAAGTAAATGATGGAGGCATTAGGACTAACCCTTTTTCTTTTCAACACCAATATTTTTCACTTTTTTACCACCTACCCAAAATCCCCCTAGTTAACCCCTTTGAGCCTAAACCTTTTCGTTTCTAAACCCACAAAACAAACACCCTTTACCCACCAAAACCCTTTTTATTTTTAACCCTTTTTTTAGTAAAAAACTCGGTCTTCATGTGACATTCCAAAAAAAAAATGATGTCTAGCAATAAACAAACAAGTTCTTCAAAGAAACTTTGTTTGAAAATGTTTCGTTTGAATAAAAGTCACAAAAACAAAAAGTTTTATGACGACCGACGCTTTTTATGCTTTTCGCCCTTTTTTACTAACCACTAACCCAAAACCACCTACCTTTAACCCAAGCCTAACCCTTCCCCAAGTACTCTTGATATTTACAAAAGTGTATAGTTAAAAAGGATGAGGATTGATTTCTTAGCAAGCATATGGTAGAAGTAAGTTCCATGCCGGTCTCGAGTGTTTCACAAAAATACATCTTCGGCCGAGTGTTGAGTGATCTCCTATGAGGTATGTGAACTTGTATATAAATAGAATTTTAAAGAGGCATGTTATGCCCAAATAAGTAATTTCTCTTATGAAACGTTCTAAATAAATCATAACGAATAGGATTGTAAATAACATAAAAATAAAGCCTAACAAAGATCTTGGATTCCCGACACTCAAGACAAGCCCAAAACTTCTCTTCTACCCATTCCATTTGGGAGTGTAAGCCACATTATAAAGAGTTTTGCTTGAGGACAAGCAAAGATTCAAGTGTGGGGGTATTTGATGTGTGTAAAATGCAACATATAAATTACATCAATTGAGGCATAAAACTAACCCTTTTTTAGTACTAATGTTGGAAAAAGTGTGCTTTTGTCTTCCTTTTGTATTTTCAGGACCAAATGAGTTTAATTGAACAAAAGGAACAAATATGCAGCCAAATCTAACATAAATACAAGAAAAGGAATAAACGTGGCATGCCCGACCCCTCGACGGCATCTTCCCAAGCAAAAACAAGAAAACAGAAGGCTAACCACGGCCCCGTGCCCAGCGGACACGGGGGCGTGGCCAGTTGTCTGCAGAAAGGACAAAGCTATAGAAGCTTCTATTCCTGACATGGGGGTGTGCCCAGCTCGACACGGGTCATGGTCAACGCTAAGATTCGCATAATCCAAGCAAATCTTAAGTACAGATACGCTTCCACACACGGGGTCGTGTCCAGCGGACACGGGGGCGTGTGGAGCTAATGCAGACAAAGTGCAATTAATGAAGAAAGAGAAAGGGGATGGACAAGGGGCCGTGCCCAATGGACATAGGGCCGTGTTCGGGCTTCTGTGCAGGCTATAAATAGAGGTGCTTGGTTCACTTCAAAGGCATCCCTTGGCAAACCACCTCTCTCCCACTTCACCTACACTCCACCACCACTACAACCCACATCCACCACCATCATCCATCATCCATCATAGAGTTGTGTAGTAGTCTCGGGATCCAAGATTGATAGTAAGAGTTCTTGAAGATTCATATCGATAAACTCACAACTCTCATTAATTGAATAATTGTCCAGCTACCAGATTCTTATGGTATGACAGGTTCAAGGAACACTATGCGATGCTAGATCTCCCCCTGTTTCAACTAACATGACTCAATGAACCCTAAAGGACGTGTGAAACTCACCGGTGTATGGGTTTAGATCACTAAACTAGGAATGCTAAGTACTCGAAATTTGGATAGCCTTCTTGTCCCACTAGAAACAATACATCTAAAAGTGTAAAGGAGGCAAGGAGTGGTCTAACCATCAGGTTTATGACTCATACTTGCAAAGAATCTAAAGATGTGCTAGGACTGGATCACCTCCCGGTCTCACCATAACCCACCACCTAAAGATCTAGATGTGACAACTATGATACAGTAACTATGTTATCCATCTATTTTTATTTTCCATTGTATTTGTACCTCAATTTCTATCGGATAAAACAATCCTCAATTATTTTACCACTTTCCATTTCACTTATTTAGTGTTGTATCTATGTGATTGTATACATACATACACCCACGTTTGTATTTGTACCTCAATTTCTATCGGATAAAACAATCCTCAATTATTTTACCACTTTCCATTTCACTTATTTAGTGTTGTATGTATGGGATTGTATACATACATACACCCACGTATATACAAGTGAATTTATATACATACAATCATGTAACTAATCTTAAAATTCCCTGTATAAACAAATACCTTCCATATAATAATTTATTTATATATATACACAAAGAATGCCAAAATTTAATAAGGAATTATTTAATTTGTTTATTTTTTTTATAAAATGTATTTAGTTATAGATATCAAACTTTAATAATATATTTATTTTTATATAAACTTATAAGAAATTAATTTTTTAACTTATAAAAATATAATTAAGTTGTGAAAACCTATTATATGATTGAATCGAGCTAAAATATGATTTTGTTTAAGAACAAGATGAAGATCAAGTTTAACACACAAAAAATATTCAATGAAACCCCACTAGATTAATTTGTAAAAGATAAAGACAATGTGTAAGACCCTTACAAAACATTGAATATTTCTTATAATATATTGTGCATTTATATATCAAAATTTGTTGTTTTTCAAAAACATCGGTGTAACGACGTTTACTTAGAGTTCGAAACATTCAAACTATATTTACACAAGTTTAAAAACATTCAAGAGATGTTTATAAAAGTTCTACATTAAGAGGTAAACAAATAGCCCATAATTTACAAACATTTACTTGCGGAACAAACAGTCTGAACCATTAAGTGTTGAACTAGTAAGAAGTCAAAACCATTAAGAGCCTCATTAAGAGGTAAACAAATAGCCCATAATTATAAGTATCACATTACAACAATAATCAAATGAGTAAATTACAAAAATCGTCTTTTATGTTGACACTGATGTGTGTAAAATGCAACATATAAATTACATCAATTGAGACATAAAACTAACCCTTTTTTAATACTAATGTTGGAAAAAGTGTGCTTTTGTCTTCCTTTTGTATTTTCAGGACCAAATGAGCTTAATTGAACAAAATGAACAAATATGCAGCAAAAAATCTAACATAAATACAAGAAAAGGAATAAACATGGCATGCCCGACCCCTCGACAGCATCTTCCCAAGAAAAAACAAGAAAACAGAAGGCTGACCACGGCCCAGTACCCAGCGGACACGGGGGCGTGGCCAGTTGTCTGCAGAAAGGACAAAGCTATAGAAGCTTCTATTCCCGACACGGGGGCGTGCCCAGCTCGACACGGGCTGTGGTCAACACTAAGATTCGCAGAATCCAAGCAAATCTTGATAGTACAGATACGCTTCTGCACACGGGGCCGTGTCCAGCAGACACGGGGGCGTGTGGAGCTAATGTAGATAAAGTGCAATTAATGAAGAAAGAGAAAGTGGATGGACACGGGGCCGTGCCCAATGGACACGGAGCCGTGCCCAATGGACACAGGGCCGTGTCCGGACTTCTGTGCAGGCTATAAATAGAGGTGCTTTGTTCACTTCAAAGGTATCCCTTGGCAAACCACCTCTCTCCCACTTCACCCACACTCCACCACCACTGCAACCCACATCCACCACCATCATCCATCATAGAGTGTGTGTAGTAGTCTCAGGATCCAAGATTGATAGTAAGAGTTCTTGATAATCAAAGGCTATGTTTGCCTAAGTCTCTTACATCACTTGGTGAAGACAAGAATTTAGTGTAATACTTTTGATTTTTAATCTTTTCGCACTTTTTATTTGGTTTTGTATTAATGACTTTAATAACTAGTTTCTTATGTTGAAGGTGAAACTTCCTTATCATTTGTCCATGGTGTCTTGGCATTATTTTACTGTCTATATAAAATAAAAGATTTACACCATTCATATCTCTACGGTCTATATAGAGATATGTTGGCTACCTGGTCGGGGGTTAAGGGAATGGTTTGGTAAGGTTCTTGCCTTGTTCAGTGTATAGATCCTGCAAGGACCTGGGTCAAGCTTATTAGGACCTCCTTCAATACCCACTGGTATTGGATGGCGGGGGTGCGAATGGCTTGATCCCCTCATATGTAAACTACTATTAATACATTAACCCGGCTACTTGGGATTGTATCCCTGCTGACTCAAACCACTTAGCCGAGGGTAACGTCACCTTCAAAAGAGGGGCCTACCACATTACGCATTAATAACTTAATTAATTATCTTTCAATATTCCGACCCTTTAGGATTGTATCCTTGCTGACTCAAACTACTTGGTTGAGGGTAACGTCACCTTCAAAAGAGGGGCCTACTACTATAACTAATATAATCTCTTAAAAAGTGTAAAAGTGCGGAAATCATCAAAGGTTACACTAAAGGCAAGTCGGATCCAAGTGATTCATCTTGTCTATCTGTTTTTATTTTATTTTATTTTATTTCAGCATTTTTAGTTTTTTAATTTTCACATTTAAAACCTTTTCTAACCTTTTGATTTGATTAGACGTTGAGGATAAACCGGTATTAAAAGCTCTTGTGTCCTTGGACGACCTCGGTATCTTACCAACGCTATACTACGCTCACGATGGGTGCACTTGCCCATATGTGTGTTTAGTGTTAGTAAAATATCGTGTTTTATAAATTTAAAACTTGACTAAAGTGTTAAAAGGGGCTTAAAATATAACTAAAAATATATTCACACCGACACACATCAACACTAGATTGCAAAGTGTGTCATTTGTCTTCAAAAAGTACAAAAACGTACTCGATTTTTGTAAACCTTTCATGTTATGTCCTTTAGCCATAACTCAGTTAGTTTTTATGGATAAATCTAACCAAGTGGACCCTACATAAGGGTATTTTGGTCATTTACCCTATTCACTAAAAAAAAACCCCCCACTATCTCTAAATCCTCTCTCTCTGTCTCTCTCTAACTTTTTGTCACACCCCAACCGATGGCGGAAACATCGGGGCGGGACAAGGACGAGATTGACCGAGACTTCATAACACTATTTGCGACATTATTTAATCAAAACTGGTTTCATTTCATGATAATAATTGTCGAATACAACATACAACATACAAAATCAAGGTACAACATTGTTCAAGAAACAGTACAACAAAATACAACAAGTACAACAACATGATCTAGTATACTAAGTGTGTTTCTAAATCATCCCTACCAGATTCCGTGATCAAAGTCATCAACCTGCAACATGTTTTAAAGTATAGTTCAATACACAATGTATCGGCGAGCATACAAGTTTGATAATAGCGTAAATATAAAAATATCTTAAACAAATCCACATGGCAAAATAGTTACCTAGATAAACGTAAACCTGGCATGCAACTATACAAGTCAATCCTCTGATTACCGCTAGCGTAATCCTATTGTAGCAACAATAGGACTGTTCTGTTTTAAAGACTTAACAAGACCATAAGACTACGGGCGGTGCATTACTCCAATAGTGCTATACATGTTAAGGGGAGGCTCGTACGAAGTTAATGATAAACAAATTACATAAGAAAGCCCCAGATAGTACAAATCAAGTATAACGTATTTAAGCATGCATGATGGGATTGTTTGTTTGCATAAAGTATACGTGATTGTGTGAATTTTTGTAACATGTTCCTGTAGAGTAATTTTGATATTGTAGAGTAATTTTGTAAATTTTTTTAGCATTTAGTTATGGGGTTTGGCTTTATGGTTTACTTTTTAGCATTTAGTTTGGGTTGGGGGGGGGGGAGGTTTTATTAGGTTTTTGGGGGGTGGGGGGTTAGGTTTTTGGGGTTTTTTTGGTGAGGTATAGTTTTTTGATCAAAATTACTCTACAATAACATTTTACAAAATTACTCTACAAGATCAAAATTACTCTACAAGAACATTTTATAAAATTACTCTAGAAGAATTACTCTACAGGATCATTTGTAGAGTAATTTTGATAATTACCCTACGAGCAAATAGTTACGAAAATGTCACCTCGTTTTTTTTTTTTTTTTTTTTTTTTTGCCTTTTTCATGCTATTCGTACGTTTAGTACGTTAAAGTTATTTGTATGGAAACTTTACTCTTAATAATTATCAATTATAATATTATAATATATTTTTTTATAATTAATTTACGTTTCTAACCCTAGAATTTAATAGATTTATCATATGACCCCAGACCCCTGAACTCTAATGGTTTTTTATAAACAATTTACATATACCTTTGAAACTTAATATATTTGTCACACGAAAGTTTAATAACAATTCTTTTTTCAATAAATAATTTACGTTTTGACCCCCGAACTTTAATAGAATTATCATACGACCCTTGAAGTTTAATAAAGTTAGTTTTTTTTCATTTTTTAACAAATATTTGTTCTTTTATATGTTTTATTTTACTCATTATTAATTTAACTTATTATAATTAAAATTAACTTTTAACTCTAGATATATTACTTAATCATGTTACTTGCTTATTTTTACTGTGGTTTAGATTAAAGCTTACATGGTCTATATATTTTTTTTTTTGAACGGCAAATTTGGATCACTGACGGACCACTGGAGTATCATCGTGCCACCAGTGGAACCACCCAATCATATCCATCTCCGCTAGGCATATTGCCTATACACCAATTCAAGAGGAAACCCAATAAATATGGGAAAACCCCCCTTGTGAGAATCGAACCCAAGACCTATTGGTCCTAAGCCTTATCTCACCTCTAAGATGCCACTAGGCTATAAAGCCATGGACACATGGTCTATATTAACCCTTTAATACACCTGGTAACAAATATAATCTTTTTTTATTTAACTTATTATAGTTCAAACTAATTTTAACTCTGGACATGTTCAATTAACCGTTTTATTACTTACTTTTACCATCTCTGCATCATATATAATAACTCATCGATATATCATGAAACAAGTACATACTTGCCAGCAAGCTCCAACACCCCTGCCACGAAGCGCGGACAACAATTCTAGTTAAAATACAACATGTAAAAATTTAGGCACGTTTATTACATTAAGAATCTTGAAAGTCTCAAAAACTATACATATAGGATATACCACTCTTATCGTAATCAAAATTGCTAACAAACTTAGATGGCCAAATTTTCGGTTAAATATCATCATCTCACAAAAGTAGAAATTAGGAAATTGATATCTAGTTTCAAATTCTTAGTTTTCAATTTTCCTGACTAGTGTAATTGATTTTTATATCTAACATTCAATATATTTTTGTATTTAGTTTTCATATAATGTATTTATAATGTTTTCATATATTTTTGTATATAATGTTTTCATATATTTTTATGTAGCTTTTTGAAAAAAAACAAACAAAATATTATTATATTACAAATTAAACATGTTAACTAAAAAGGTGATTTTACTTCATTTATCATATTAAATATACTTTCAGGCTTACAAATGTGAGACTAATTTGCAAAAACATAAGATACATAGCAAAAGTGATGTATGTTTTCAAGTTTTAACACTTTTTGTAGCAGGTGCAATGACGTGTTGCACCATCACATGTTCCTAAATAAATAAAAAACCATTCCTTTTTTAAAAGATTTGTTATACGTTTTATCATTGAAAAAACTGAACTCATACACTTAACACGTCCTTGCTTTTGTCACTTTCACCATCTCTCTTCTTCGATTAATATTTTTAACATATTATCAAAATCATATTTGTACCATATATTTATCTCAAACAAATAACTTACTCTATAACCATATATATACTAGTATTTATTATGGATTCACTATATGTTTGTGTGTTACAAGCATGGGTGTAAATGAGTCGAGCCGAGCCCGAATAGGCTCGAGCTCTGCTCGTAATGCTTTTGTGAATCTTGAGCTCGAGCTCAGCTCAGCTCGACTCGAACCTACTATTTTGAGATCGAGCTCGACTCCAAAGTAAAACCCATGGGCTTGAGTTCAAATGAGCTCGTGCCGAGGTAATGGGATTGAAATGAGAGGGGGGGGGGGGGATTTACTTTGTTTTTTAGGTTTTTTAGTTAAAATAAAACTTGAGTTAAAATAACTAATGTACCCTTCATTTAAATGAGGAAAACGATAAAAGGGGAAAGGTTAACAGAAATTTCTAATCTGGTTTGCCATTTCGATGGAAATGGCAACAAAAATCAAACCTTGGGGAACCAAATACAAAAGGTTTCATTTTTGGATTGAAGTGACAAAAATGACCTAAACTTAGAGACCATTTTAACATTTCACTCTATAGATTAGCAAATAGAACGATTTTCTATCCCAAATGAAAGGCTCTGGTTTGGGTTCAGGTTGCCTACATACATGTAAATCTGTACATACATACAAACATAAACATACATATAGATACAAAGTTATAAAATACATATACACACATACATAGATACAAATCTATATACATTTTCATATACATACATATATAGAATATCTTCAAATTTCTTTAAATACTTGATTATAGACGCAAGATGTCCTCCGGACAAGTTTTATAAAATCTTTTCTTCATAAATAAACTTAATTAAACCTATAGTTTTAATTCAATATAAAAAATTGAGGATAAATCGACATTATATAAGTTTTAAAAATCGTACTTTACGGCGGTGGGAAGGCGGTCACGACGGTGGTGGCCTTGGTATCTCATGGTGGCGCTGGAGCTCACAATGGTGGGGGAACATGGTGGGGAACGGTGGTGGTTGGAAAGGGCGGTAGGAGAGAATGGGGAGTGGGTTTGGCAGGGTGTAATGAATTAATGAGAAGGTAAGGTAATGGTGTATCTAGGGCATAGAAACATTATACTATTGACACGTCATCGGCATAAAGTATAGTCTAAGCGCATAGTTTTGGTTTTTATGTGTTATACACACACATATGGGGAGGGATCATAAGAAAACTCTTCTTTATGAGAAAACTCGAGAAAATTCTATCTAACCATTACTAAACTCTAAACTCTAAACCATAATCCCTAAACCCTAAACCCCCAAAATACTATACTCTAAAAGTTAAACCATAAACACTAAAAGCTAAACCCTAAATGTTAGAGCCTAAAACCTAAAAAGTAAATGTTAAAGCTATAAACCCCAAAAGCTAACCCCCAACCTCTAAAAATTAAACCCTAAAAACTAAACTCCTAAAAAACTTTAGCACAAATCTCAATTGACAGAGTTTTCTCATGAAAAAGAGTGTTCTAATGATCATTTCCCTATATATATGTATATATTTATAGGACAAAGATCCGTTAGGAACCACCTCTTATTGCGAGAACCGCGAGAACCAATGTGAACACAACAAAAAATGCCTAAAAATAGCTAAAAAACACACAAAAATTTTTTTTTTTATATTTTTTATAAAAAATCGCTACTTTTCGAAGCAAAAAATTTTTTAATTTTTTTTAAAAAAAAAATTTTGCTTCGAAAAGTAGCGATTTTAACATAAAAAATATTTAAAAAAAATTTAGATTTTTTTTTTGATTTTTTTAGATTTTTTTTAGATTTTTTTAGCTTTTTTGGGGTTTTAGTTTTTAGCATTTTAGCTTGGGGGGTGGGGTTTAGGTTTTTTTTTGGGGGGGGGGGGGGGGTTAGGTTTTTTCAGGGTTTTAGTTTTTAGCATTTAGCTTGGGGGGGGGGGTTAGGTTTTTTTAGGTTTTTTTAGCTATTTTAGGTTGTGTTCACATTGGTTCTCGCGGTTCTCGCAATAAGGGTGGTTCTCGCATGAACCTTACCCTATATTTATATATGTATATATTTATATATAGTGAAAGTGTAAAATACAATATCCCTTAACGTACAATACGTACGATATAGTAAAATCGCATGTTATAAAATAGCACGGATGAAATCGCATGTGATAATTTTGATAAAATCGCATGTTGGTTTTAATTAACAATTCCGCATGTGATAGTTCTGATGAAATCGCATGTTGGTTTTTTGTAATAATTTCGCATTTGGTAATTTTGATGAAATCGCATGTTAAAAAACTAACATGTGAAATTGTTACAAAAAACCAACATGCGAATTCAATGTGGGATGAAGATCTGACGGCTGAGATGATCGTGTACGTAATGTAGGATAAGGGCTCTTGTACGTTAACCTAACCCTATATATATATATAGGGTTACGGTGAAATAAAAACTCATACCAGTTGTGAGAACTTAGAGAGCTCGTCCTTACGAAAGGTTTTTTCAAGAAAAAATTTACCAACAATCCTATCAAAAATCAACTTTTCCTAACTAAAAATCATTTTTTTAATTTACAGCAGCCGTAAACGTTGTAAAAAGGTGATTTTATGCTTATGTCATCAGTTTTTTGACAAATGTTGTATGGGGCCGAAAACACCACTTAAAAATTTTTATTTATTTATTTAGAGCCGACTTTAGAACATCTTAAACTAGGGGTGTAAAAAATTGGGGTCGAAACTCGCACGGGAAGGCTGAGTTCTCGAAGTTCTCACAACTCATAGAGGTTCTCTTGACCCCAATCCTATATATATATATAGGGCCAAGATCATTTCAGAACCATAAATATTTACAGAACTCGCAGAACTCCTAATAAACAAATTTTTTATTTATATATTTTTATGTTTAGGATAATTTTATCATTTATTATGTGTATTTTTACGATTACATACATGTTAAGAGTAATTTTATCATTTTATATGTAATTTTATAATTACACATATGTAAACTAGTTTTTTACATATATGTAATTAGTTATGACACATATATATAATTTTGGCAATTAAACATATGTAAACTATTTTTAACATGTATGTAATAAAAAAGAAATACATATAATAGATGATAAAAAAGATCCTAAATACAAAAACTTATATATAAAATGATTGTTTATTAGGAGTTCTGAAAGTTCTGTAGTTATTTAGAGTTCTCAAATGAACTCAACCCTATGAATGTAGAAACGGGTTATGGAGAAAACGCTCAAAAGTGTAAGAACGGTGAGAACGCTTCCTGACCCAACACGTGTCACGCCGCTTAGAAAAGGGTGGAGGGGCTTTTTTGTCCTTTCATCTTCTGCTTTTCCAGTTCCGCTTTTCCCAATATTGTTGGTTTTTTAAGATTTTTGGCGTTAACCAAATTCAATATTTAATGGCGTTTAATGGTTTCATCTTATTAACATTTTGGCGTTTATGGCGTTTATTCAAATCGTATGCCATTGTAACCCAGGGGTCAGGAAATCTATTTGAATGGCGTTTTCAAGGCGTTTTAAACAAGTTGGCCTATTGTTCTATTATTTTTTATAAACATTTTGGCGTTTGGGTTATCTTGGCGTTTTACAATTGTTGGATTATATTTAAGCCACAGTAGAAAAAAATACAAGCGAAGAAAATAAATTAAAAATTCTAATCGGATCTCTCTTCACAATATTCACTGTCATCAGTCTCTTTGTTCTTTAATAGTACAAGAACTCACACCAAAATATGGCGTTTTATGTAAAACTTAACAAACCCATCGGTTTGATTTTTTTGCCTGCTCGTCTGTTGAAGTTGCTTTTTTTGTGGATGTTTGGCGACATAGATCTATGACGTGTGGGTGGGTTTTTCGCTTTTTCTTCATGTTGGTCTTCATCTTTATATTCATCCCACTCTTCAGTGTCATTGATCTCTTCTCCTCATCCAAGCCTTCTTCAAGAACAAAAAATACAAAATGCCATATGACTGGCATTAGTATCTTTTTCTTGAATTTTTGTCCATCTCATGCAGCAAAATCTTACTAGTTACTCGCCTCCGCTAACAATTCATTCAGTGAAACTTGATGAATAACAATACTGAATATCCAAGAATGCATATTAGCCATCTTTGATTTTTTTTGCGTTTTTCAGTGGGTTGTATTTAGTAGTATTGGCGTTTTTTTTTGTTTGATAAAATGGAAGTTGCTGAGATGTATCATTTTATAGGATCTCTTTTTGGCGCCTAAGTTAGGTGGTGCGTTATTATAATAAAGTATTCGTCTTTTCGGTTACTGATTGTAATTATTGTTTTTGACAAGCTTTATCTCTGAAGTCTGTAACACGTCCCATCTTTCAAGTTTGGCGTTTTAGACTCTAACATAATAAATTTTCCCTATCTTCAGTTTTTCTGATTTGAAGTTACTGTTTCTAGTTACATTTTAAAGTTTGTTTTTTGTTTTTTATTTTCTATTTATTTTTTTTTTTTGGTTTTTTTATAATACTTTTTCAAACTAATTTTATTATAGTTTGGGAGTTTTGGGGGGCATTTAACCGGATGATATCATTTAAACAAGCATTTTGGCTGTTTTGGCGTTTTTATTATATATGGCGTTTTTATTATACAACAATCAACTGTAAAGGAAAATAAGAAAAGAATACATAAAAAAAAGTTTTTTTTATAATACTTGTCCAAAGTAATTTTATGATGGTTTGATAAATGCCAAAGGTGTAAAACATTTGCCTTTTTGGCGTTTTTATTAAATATGTCGTTGTTTATTAAATAACAATCAACTGAAAAAGAAAATTAAACAAGATAAATATTGATTTTCAAATCTTCACTGTCACCGGTCTCTTTCTTCTTTTGAAGCATCTTCGCTGGCTGTTTAGACTTTCATATGAAATCAGCCTCTTTTTCTATAATTTTTGTCCATCTCATGCAGCAAAATGTTATTGAGTTTACACCCTTTCAGCCAAAATGTTATCTTTTTTTGGCGTTTTACCGAGAAATATAACGTCCCAAAAATAAACCATCTTAAAACTGTAAATTTGATCATGCTAAAATCAATAAAGTGTTGTTGTATGGTGTTGGATAACATTGTTAATCCTCAGTTAAGAAAGATAACTGACAATGTTGTCCACACCATACAGCTACACTTTATTGACAGCAATATATTTGATGTTTGGGTTTTCTAGCGTTTATCAGTCGAATGGTATATATTAAATATGGCGTTTGGGGTTTTTGTTTGTGTTTTTTAATTGAAGGTCTGAGTTGTTGTATATATAGGATTTTTTGGCGGTTTTTTTAGTCGGGATTTTACTATAATTAAGTTTGGCGTTTTATATCTAATGGCGTTTTTAGCAGAATGCTGTGTGATTTTTGTTTTGGCGTTTTATTTTCATGAGATGGCGTTTTGTTTGGAGTAGTCAAAAGACGCTTTTACCCTTATTGAAGCGCGTCCACGTAATAAAATTGATGTTATTTACGAAAATGCTACCGCGCCAATCTAGTCCATATATTGTTTTGATCGGACGATTGATAAGCGTTCTCACCGTTCTCACACTTTCTACCGTTTTCTCTAAATCCCGACCCTATGTATGTATAAACATATAGGACGTCTTCTATAATTTAGTCAATAATTTACGTAACTTGCTAGAACAAATTTTGTTAAACTCTTCTTTATATAACATATAAAGACATCCACCTATATTTTACGTAATATAAGTCGCCTATTTCCATTTCTATTTCTATTGATTACTTATAAATTCGTTATCCAGTTTGAGATGGGAAAAAGTTTGTTCATGATTATGTTAATGCTCGTTCTGTTCGCTTCAGGTATGCTTTGTAAGTTAAATACAATAAGTTTAAAGTGTACACAAATATAATTTTTGAGGCATATCAATGAGGTCTCAAGGAAGGGAAGGGTCTGTAGGTATTTTTTTTTATGAACAAGAATGTCTAAGTGTAAACAAACATACTTATAGGCTGATTGATGACAATCTTATTCAATATTATTACTATTTTTTTGTTCTAACCCTTGTGTGTAGAGCAAATGAAAAGAGGGTAATTTGTTTTGTAACATTATAGTTTTACACAACTGAATCTTTATACCTAAAATCTTACTATGATTGGATATTCATTACAACATATTTACACACAAAAGGCATTATATATAGACATGATGTTGTTGTATTAAGGAATAATGGATTTTAATAATCTCAACTATTGCCCATTGGCCGACAACGGTCCCAACTTCAAAAATTCCCACTAGCGGTCTCATCTTTTCACATATTGGCTTTCAATAGACCCTCACTAACTGAACCCTAACGTCGTTAGTCTCCGGTCGCCGGGAAAATGTTTTTTGTCGGAAAAATGTTCCTAAGGGTCCGATCCATGCAAATAGGTTTGGGACGAAAACTTTGAGTTTTCCGACTAAAAAGTTGAGTTTCCCGGCCAAAAAGAATTTTTCCGGCGAAAAAAAGAGTTTTTCCGGTGACCTTAATAATTGGGGCTTCTACTAGAAAAGCTTTCTAAAGGTGCATAATAAGGTTACAAAGAGGTTTGAGTCGAAAAGGTTGAGTTTTCCGCCCAAAAACGTTTTTCCGGCGACCGGAGACTAACAACGTTAGGGTTCTGTTAGTCAGGGTCCATTGAAGGCCAATACGTGAAAAGATGGGACCGCCAGTGGAAATTTTTATGTTGGGACTGTTGTCACCCAACGGACAATAGTTGGGATTATTAAAATCCATTGTTCCTTGTATTAAAAGCGTTGATATGTTAATCTATTAATGTTCATCTAAAATATAAGGAAAACAATTATTTGTTATGGTCTTACTAAGGGATTAAGGGCCATACTAAAATACGCTACCCTCAAACTCAAATACCCCACCTCTAAACTCAAATGATCGTCTAAAGGTAAGAATTATGACACAGTCCTAACCTTCAAAGAGTCGTTTAAAAGTAGGAAGGCTACCACGGAAGCCTTAACCTTCAAACGACAGTTTAAAAACATGTAAGACTAGATTGTCAATTTTCATAATACTAAATATATAAAATTAATAGTTGCAGAAGAGAGGATGATGCAAAAGGTAGAACCAGGTTGCCAGTATATGATTAAAGTTATTTGTACGGGAACTTTACTCTTAATAATTAACAATTATAAAATATTTTTTTTATAATTAATTTACGTTTCTAACCCTAAAATTTAATAGATTTATCATATGACCCCTGACCCCCTGAACTCTAATATTTAAGGGTTATTAGATTTTATCACCCACAACTATTGGCTATTGGCCACTGCCACCCTCAACTATTACTTTGATGCTCGTCACCCCCAACTTAACACTTAGTGTGTTTTGTCACCATGTCGTTAAATGATCACTAACTTTTGATCATGTTGCTACACTTTTTGGGGTGTCATAAGGATCTTGGGAATGTTTTAGGGATCTTATGACACCCCCAAAAGTATATTAATAGGATCAAAAGTTAGTGATTTGGTGACAGAACACACTAAGTGTTAAGTTGGGGGTGACGGGCGTCAAAGTGATAGTTGGGGGTGGCAGCGGCCAATGACCAATAGTTAAGGGTGATAAAATCCAATAACCCAATATTTTTTTATAGACGATTTACATATACCTTTGAAACCTTAATATATTTGTCACACGAAAGTTTAATAACAATTCTTTTTTCAATAAATAATTTACGTTTTGACCCCCGAACTTTAATAGAATTATCATACGACCCTTGAAGTTTAATAAAGTTAGTTTTTTTTTATTTTTTAACAAATATTTGTTCTTTTATATGTTTTATTTTACTTATTATTAATTTAACTTATTATAATTAAAATTAACTTTTAACTTTTAACTCTATATATATTTACTTAATCATGTTACTTGCTTATTTTTACCATGGTTTAGATTAAAGCTTACATGGTCTATATTAACCCTTTAATACACCAGGTAACAAATATAATCTTTTTTTATTTACCTTATTATAGTTAAAGCTAACTGTTAACACTGAACATGTTCAATTAACCATGTTTATTACTTACTTTTACCATCTCTGCATCATATATAATAACTCATCGATATATCATGAAACAAGTACATACTTGCGAGAAACCTCCAACAACCCTGCCACAAAGCGCTGACGCCAATTCTAGTTAAAATACATGTAAAAATTTAGGCACGTTTTATTACATTAAGAATCTTGAAAGTCTCAAAAACTATACATATAGGATATACCACTCCTACTGTAATCAAAATTGCTAACAAAGTTAGGTGACCAGATTTTCGGTTAAATATCATCATCTCCCAAAAGTAGAAATTAGGAAATTGATATCTAGTTTCAAATTCTTAGTTTTCAATTTTCCTGACTAGTGCAAAAGATTTTTATATCTAACATTCTATATATTTTTGTATTTAGTTTTCATATAGTGTATTTAATTTTATATTTTTATGTAGTTTTTTGAAAAAACAAACAAAATATTATTATATTACAAATTAAACATGTTAACTTAAAAAAGTGATTTCACTTCATTTATCATATTAAATATACTTTCAGTCTTACAAATGTGAGACTAATTTGCAAAAACATAAGATACATAGCAAAAGTGATGTATGTTTTCAAGTTTAACACTTCTTGTAGCAGGTGCAACGACGTGTTGCACCATCACATGTTCCTGAAAAAAAAAACATTCCTTTTTTACAAGACTTGTTATACGTTTTATCATTGAAAAAACTGAACTCATTCCTCTTCAATTCACACGTCCTTGCTTCTGTCAGTTTCACCATCTCTCCTCTTCAATTAATATTTTTATCATATTATCAAAATCATATTTGTACCATATATTTATCTCAAACAAATAACTTACTGTATAACCATATATATACAAGTATTTGTTATGGATTCACTATATGTTTGTGTGTTTCGAGCCGAGCCCGACTAGGCTCGAGCTCGGCTTGTAATGCTTTTATGAAACTTGAGCTCGAGCTCAGCTCGGTTCGAACCTATTATTTTGAGATCGAGGTCGGCTCCAAGTAAAACCCATGGGCTTGAGTTCAAATGAGTTCGTGCTAATGGGATTGAACATATATACATATTTTCACATGTCAAGTATGTACCTATATTTATAATATAATCAAGTTAATAAAGAGTAAATAACAAAAATTATTCTTTATGTTTATACCAAATTTCAAAGATTGCCCTTTTTTTAAGATTGATGAGATTCATACTTTATGTTTACAAATCTTGCACATTACGTCCTTTGACCCTATAAATACAGATGTATTTATAATATTTTCATTTATGTTTGAGCAAAAAATTGTGACCCAACTCGTGCGAGAAATAGAAGTTCTCATGGTTCTCACAACTCGTGGTAGTTCTTAATTGAACCAAAGCCTGTATATATAAATACAAAATCACTCTTTGACTCTTCACAACCCTCTTTTCCTCTAGTTGTTTTCCAGCACCTTCGACCGCCACCACCGCCACACCCTCAAAAATTCTTCAATTAAGGCCGTGGGGTATGGTGGGGCTTGGGTTGGGGCATATGCTGACACGTGGAATGGGAGCCCCCCCCCCCCCCACCGCCTGGTTACGTGGCCGCGGGGTATGGCGGGGCGTGGGTTGGGTGCACCGCGTGGCAGAATAATTATAAAAAAATACAAAAAATTTATAAAAAATCACACAACATTTAAAAAACCGCCTGACGTGGCGGGTGAGCCAATGAGATTTAGCCAACTAGCATGGCCATACCGCCACACGCCCGACTTGAAACCCAAGCCCCAAGGGCCACGCCCCAACCCAAGCCCACCCGGGGTGGTGGCTTGGGCGTTTTCCTCCAACCCACGCCCAAACCCCCGCCCCATACCCCACGGTCTAATATGCCCTAAAATGGGTCCTATAATAGGCATCACCTAACCCATTATCGAACACACCCCAAACATGAATAAAAAACACCTCAAAAGCAATTTCCAAAAACCCCTTCCAATGAGCTGCCATACCCTGCCAAAATAAATTTCCAAGACATTGTAGCAACCAGCCAACCAACACAATAGAAACCTGGCCTCAATACGACTACCACAACCATTCCATCAACATCACGATCTCGAACGAGCCAGATCTGCGATTTTACAGATCTGGGTTCTTGACGCCCCCATCAAGATCACCTCCAGCACCATCTAACAACCAGCTCCTTATTTTAACCAACCACCACTCCACCGCCGTAATCGAACAAAAAAAGGAAAGGTAGAAAGCGACAATGTTCAGGCGGTGATGGTGCTTACGACGGTGGTTTTAAAATCGCACAGCTGCCACTTCACGCTGCAATTCAAACTGAAAGATTGTTTTTTCCACACGTTTCAGAATCTTTTATCCTACTCTTTTTCTTTTGTAAAATAGTTTCTTCCAATTCGCATACGAAACCGATTTTTCATCGTAAGAATTGGAAACAAAACCTAAGTTTTAGGTACATACACAAAGTTTGTTACAAACTAAAGAAGTTTTACTAGAGTCTAGATTGAAATTGGATATGAATAAGGGGTTGTGGTGACCTAATCTATGGAATTTGAAAAGGGTAATGTTTAGAAATATGTGTAGGAGGCGTTCGCGTAATTAAATAAAATAAAACAAATTTTATTACTGATTACAATACAACAAAAATAAAGAAAACAGAATTACAGTACAAATACAACTGAAATAACCAAAATACAAGAAGGAGTAGAAATCAGAATTGACTGAGGCACGTGTTCAACACGCTTCCCTTAAAACAAATTCCGAGTCTCCCAAGAGTACTCGTTTTGTTTCCCAGGGTACAACAGCCGGAGCAGTAGTACTGCCGGAGTTCGCCTACAACCCGAAGGTTACCTTGAAACTGCAAGAAAAGAACAGAAGAATGTAGAGAGAAAGTTGAAGTAGCTGTTGTCTAGCTGGTATCATCTGCAACAGGGTATGGAACTGTATTTATACAGCTCCCGGTTTGAAACAGCCAAAAATGAATTAAATGAGAGTCTAAATTGTATTAAACGTCTTCAATGCAATTTAATACGTCATTTAATTCTCAGTCAAAGCTTATTAACTCGTCAGTTACGAAGCTGGACTGAAACTGTACTGTCATTCAATGCTGGAAGCTTCTGCGCGCGCGTGCGTGCAAGTCACCCTGGTGCGCGCGCGCCCAAGTCTGCATGCCCATGCGCGGTGCGTCCTCTTGGCTCACTGCCATGCGCGCGTGTGCCACGTCACCTGTGGGCCTCTACGAGCACGCCACACAGTCGCGCCGTTTTGGCTCACTTTGGTGCGCCGCGCACGACACCTCAAGACCCATGCACCATGCGCAACCGCGCGCCTTCGTGCCACGTATACCCGCGTGCGGACTACCACGTCACGCGCTTCGAACCTGCACTCCACTTGGTCCCTGCAGCCTATGAGATCCACCACGCGCACGTGGTCAAAAATACAAAGGCGGCTCTCAAGCGGCTCGCGGTGATGCGAAGTGCAAAGTGTGCCATCAAAGCGCCACATTGCGCCTCATCGCCCACGCCACGCGCGCGCGCGAGCGTGTGCGAGTGCGAGTTAAGGTGCTCCGCACCCTTCGCGAGTACACTAGTGAGTGCTCCCATGAAACAATAAGGATGGAGATTTCCCACTTAAATACCCCTTTAAGTTCCATCTCTCATCCGATGTGGGACAAGGTGCTACTTTCCCTTTTGTTTCAGCATTGAATGTTCCAAACACCCAACTTTGAGCATCGATTTCTCATTCATCTTAGCTCCGTTTTGGACGTGGTTTAGTTCGTTGCGAAGCTCTTCCAACACATAGAACACAAACCCACAAATAAATACATAAAACCCGCTCATTTTATTATATTTATTTCTAGTCCAAAATAGGAAAAAATCATTTTCCTATATTTGTGAAAAATGCTATTTTCACCTATTTTCCAACAATCCCCCACATGAAAAATGCTATTTTCATCAAATTTCCAACAATCCCCCACATGTATGGAAATGGATCTTTTCCTTACACTTTTCAACGATAACCTTCGATAATTGAGTATTGCAAGATAGGTAGGTTTTAACCTTTGAACCTTCTTTTGTGAAGCGCACTTAGCTTACTAGCGGTGTGTAGACGCGATGTCCTTGAACATACCCCCATTTGTGTAAACGACCATACACTTCACACAATACTCTCCCTGGTTTGGCCAACTCCTCATTGTCGTGTCCTATTATGGTCCTGGAACACTAGCCTGGTTCTGCGAGAGCTCTAGGATTTGCGCACCCCACAAATCCATTTGAAGCGACCCTACTTCTCTCTAACATAGGTGATTCCCCTGAATCATTAAAAGCATCATGGTTATTTGATTTCCCGAAATCGTTAACCTTAATATGCTTAGCCTCACATCAATGTCACTGATTGGAATGGACTAGGAGGTATATTTAACTCCCTTTTAGTTTTGTTTGGGGTACTCCCCCACAGTGACTCCGTTTTGGTAATATGATTAAGTTGTCCTATTGAACTTAGATCTTGGGATCTCCAGTCAACTAAGTTAGGTTTCCCTCATATTCCCATTTACCACGGGCTTTAGTCCCATTCCTCTTGATGACGTTTCTACTAACTCTCTGCTTAAGCCTTTTGTTAACGGGTCCGCAATGTTATCCGTTGATCTCACATAATCAATTGTGATAACACCCGTTGAGAGTAGTTGTTGTATCGTGTTATGTCTACGTCGCATATGCCTTGATCTGCCATTGTACATCAAGCTTTGAGCTCTACCAATCGCTGATTGGCTATCACAATGTACACATGTGGCTGGCAAAGGCTTTGGCCATCTTGGAATATCCTCCACGAATTGACGTAGCCATTCTGCCTCCTCGCCTGACTTATCCAAGGCGATAAATTCGGATTCCATTGTGGATCTTGCTATCACCGTTTGCTTAGAAGACTTCCAAGCAATAGCAGCTCCTCCAAGTGTAAACAGGTAACCACTTGTTGATTTGGAATCTTTATTATCCGATATCCAGTTTGCGTCAGTGTATCCTTCGATCACTGCTGGTTGTTGGGTATAGTGCAGTCCAT
Organism: Helianthus tuberosus; assembly: GCA_030545235.1. NCBI lineage: Eukaryota > Viridiplantae > Streptophyta > Magnoliopsida > Asterales > Asteraceae > Helianthus > Helianthus tuberosus. The sequence goes on from CM060444.1 coordinate 160,831,655, forward strand.
AATCTCTTGTGTATCTTATGTATTTAAGCACCCTCGTGATAGCTTTCGAATGATCCGCGCACGGATTGCTGGTGTATCTACTTAGCCTACTCACCGCGTAAGCCAAGTCGGGTCTAGTACATGTCATTAGATACATTAGACTGCCAATAATTCTTGAATACTCTAACTGAGCAACTCCATCTCCTTTATTCTTCTTGAGATATTGGGAGGTATCAACTGGAGTTCGAGCTACACTCGTATCTCCCGAGTTGAATTTTTCAAGAATTTTATCCACATAGTGAGATTGACTTAACACAAGACCTTCTTGGGTTCTTATGATCTTTACTCCAAGAATCACATCCGCTAAACCCATGTCTTTCATGTCAAATCTCGCTTTTAACATGCTTTTAGTAGCTTTGATAATTTTATCATTACTCCCAATGATAAGCATATCGCCTACATAAAGGCATAAAATCACATAACCTTCATTTGTGTCTTTGAAATAAACACATTTGTCGCACTCATTTATTTTGAAACCATTGTCAATCATGACATGATCAAACTTTTGGTGCCATTGTTTTGGTGCTTGCTTCAAGCCATACAAAGACTTGACGAGTTTACATACTTTACCCTCTTGACCTGGGGCAGAGAAACCTTCAGGTTGCTCCATGTAAATCTCTTCTTCTAAATCGCCATTTAGAAATGCGGTTTTAACATCCATTTGGTGAACTTCCAAATTTCTTAAAGCCGCTATAGCAAGAACCAATCTAATCGAGGTTATGCGCGTCACAGGCGAGTAGGTATCAAAGTAATCTAGACCTTCCTTTTGTCTAAATCCTTTAATCACCAACCTAGCCTTGTATTTATCAATACTTCCATCAGTTTTCATCTTCCTTTTGAATATCCAACGATATCCAAGTGGTTTGCAACCAGGTGGAAGATCTACTAACTCCCAAGTATGATTTTGCAATATAGAATCAATTTCATTCCTTATTGCTTCTTTCCATTGAGGTCCTTCTGAAGAAGAGACCGCTTCGCAATATGTATTGGGCTCGCCCTCAACCATATAGCTAACGAAGTCTGGACGGAAGGATTTTTCAACCCTTGGCCTTTTGCTTCGTCTACGGTCAGTTTCTTCAACCTCAGGTTGTTCATGTGTCTTATCATGAACTACCTCATCAACTAGTCTAGATGAGCTTTCACCTACTTCAAAATTAGGTGTTGATGACGTTGCATGTGTTTGTCTTCTCAAAGGAAACACATTTTCAAAGTAAGACACAACGTTAGGATTCACCTCCATGATAGTGTTTACGTGTACATCAGGATTCTTGGACTCATGTACAAGAAAGCGATGTGCACTACTTTGATGCGCATACCCAATAAATATGCAATCAACAGTTTTGGGTCCTATCCTAAGAGCCTTAGGAGGTGGTACAATCACCTTTGCTAGGCACCCCCACACTTTCAAGTATTTATATGAAGGCTTTTTTTTCCATAACTCATATGGAGTCTCGTCTCTCTTTTTCAATGGTATCTTGTTCAAAAGATAATTGGCCGAGAGAATGGACTCCCCCCACATTTCCTGGCTCACCTCAGAACTTATCAACATGGCGTTCATCATTTCTTTCAATGTGCGGTTCTTTCGTTCCGCCACGCCATTTGATTGTGGAGAATAAGGAGGTGTACACTCATGTACAATGCCACTTTTTGCGCATAAATCGGCAAAAGGTGCAACATATTCGCCTCCTCGGTCGCTTCGCAAAGCTTTTATCTTCTTTTAAAGTTGATTCTCAACTTCAATTTTATACAAGATAAATTTACTTATTGCTTCATCTTTACTTTTTAGTAAATATACATAGCAATATTTAGTACTATCATCAATAAACGTGATGAAGTACTTATTTCCACCTCTTGTGGGTACCGCTTTTAAATCATAAATATCGGTGTGAATTAAATCAAGGGGTTCGGTTATTCGTTCAACCGATTTCGATGATGATCTTGTAAGTTTGGATTCAACGCATGTTTCACATTTATAGTGTGAATCAATATGGAATGTTGGTATACAATTTAAATTGATTAAACGGTGTATTGAATTAAAATATATGTGACCTAATCTACCATGCCATTTATTCGATTCAGAAAACTCAAGCATATAAGTAGAAGTAGTAGCAATTTTATTCATGTTCTTTTTCACAGCCATTACATTCAATTTGAACATACCATTTTGGGCATAGCCCTTGCCTACATACATTCCTCGTTTAGTTAGTACAAATTGATCGCTCTCAAAAACTATACGAAATCCAAACTTATTAAGCAACCAACCCGAGACTAGGCTCTTGCGCAAGTCTGGGACATATAACACGTTGCTTAAAATGAGCTCCTTCCCTGAAGTCCACTTCAAAATCACCATTCCTTCACCCTTGATGTCCGCGGTGGCTGCATTTCCCATGTACAGCTTCTCATCTCCCGCAAGCTCCTTGAAGGTGGTAAAGAGGCTCCTGTCTCGGCACACATGACGGAGTGTTGGTCACTGCATTGACCTCATCCAACATTGCGGTTTTGTCAGAAATCATTGCCACCAAAGGCATTCCGTCTTCATCCACCATGTGCGCACGCTCACGCTTTGGTTTCTTGCATTGGTTAGCCCGATGCCCCGGCTCGTCACAGTTGTAACAAGTCCCTTGGAACCTTGGAGGTTTCTTTTTCATAACCCCTTTCTTCTGTCCAAGTTTGCTAGCCTTTGCTTTCTCCTTGTCCTTCTTCCCCTTACCCTTTGCGCCTTTAGAGGATTGCCCATGCTCAACCAAATTTGCGCTAGTAGAAGTTTGCGCCTGGCTGCCTTTTAGGGCAATTCTATTGCCCTCTTCAATCCGAAGACGAACAATAAGGTCCTCTAAAGTCATCTCCTTTCGTTTGTGTTTAAGATAATTCTTAAAATCCACCCAACCAGGAGGTAACTTTTCAATCATCGCTGCCACTTGGAATGTCTCGCTAAGTACCATTCCCTCAGCATGGATGTCATGTAGTATAATTTGCAACTCTTGGACTTGGTTCATAACAGTCTTGTTATCAACCATTTTGAAGTCCAAGAAACGGGCGACAACAAATTTCTTTGTTCCCGCATCCTCCGTTTTGTACTTTTTCTCCAAAGACTCCCATAATTCTTTGGAAGTCTTGATATTATAGTACACATTATACAATGCATCCGAGAGACCGTTGAGTACATAGCCTCGACATATGAAATTCGAATGCTTCCACGCATCTACCGCGCACTGTCTTTGTGCGTCGGTCTCCCCTTCCACAGGTTGGGGAGCGGTTTCCGTCAAGAACCTCGCAAGGTTCATGGTGGTCAGGTAGAAGAACATCTTCTGCTGCCACCTTTTGAAGTGTAAACCCGAGAACTTCTCGGGTCGTTCAGCATGATTGGCCACTGTGGACGCTCCCACAGTGGTGGCATTGAAAGGGGTTCCCGTCACAACATTGGTAGTGTTGTTAACGTTGACGTTTTCGTTCGACATGCTGAAAAAATTAACAATTTAAAGTTTAGACAAAAATTCTGATTTGCGCAAAAACCAGAAGAAAACTACTAAATTTTAATTTTTACCACAAATTAACTGTTTAGGCTTCTAAGTCCAACTTTGAAGACCAAAAACAGAAAATTTTTAATAGTTTTAGAACTTACTGATTGGCTTCTAAGTCCAACTTTGAAGACCAAATCAGAAAGTTTAAGCAAATTTTAGGACACCCTGAATGTAACCAGAATGGTTTTCAACCAAAGTCGCTCCTTTGAAGATGAAAACCAAAAAAAAATCTGTTTTTAAAACACAAACTGAGTGAAAACAAAACTGGTTTGAATCACAAACAGAATGGTGTTGATTACACGAACGGTTTTAAAAATTTGTTTTAAGATTGTAGGAGCCGTTCGCGTAATTAAATAAAATAAAACAAATTTTATTACTGATTACAATACAACAAAAATAAAGAAAGCAGAATTACAGTACAAATACAACTGAAATAACCAAAATACAAGAAGGAGTAGAAAACAGAATTGACTGAGGCACGTGTTCAACACGCTTCCCTTAAAACAAATTCCGAGTCTCCCAAGAGTACTCGTTTTGTTTCCCAGGGTACAACAGCCGGAGCAGTAGTACTGCCGGAGTTCGCCTACAACCCGAAGGTTACCTTGAAACTGCAAGAAAAGAACAGAAGAATGTAGAGAGAAAGTTGAAGTAGCTGTTGTCTAGCTGGTATCATCTGCAACAGGGTACGGAGCTGTATTTATACAGCTCCTGGTTTGAAACAACCAAAAATGAATTAAATGAGAGGTCTAAATTGTATTAAACGTCTTCAATGCAATTTAATACGTCATTTAATTCTCAGTCAAAGCTTATTAACTCGTCAGTTACGAAGCTGGACTGAAACTGTACTGTCATTCAATGCTGGAAGCTTCTGCGTGCGCGTGCGCGCAAGTCACCCTGGTGCGCGCGCGCCCAGGTCTGCATGCCCATGCGCGGTGCGTCCTCTTGGCTCACTGCCATGCGCGCGTGCGCCCTCACAGACTCAGGTCCATGCGCGCGTGTGCCACGTCACCTGTGGGCCTCTACGAGCACGCCACACAGTCGCGCCGTTTTGGCTCACTTTGGTGCGCCGCGCACGACACCTCAAGACCCATGCACCATGCGCAACCGCGCGCCTTCGTGCCACGTATACCCGCGCGCGGACTACCACGTCACGCGCTTCGAACCTGCACTCCACTTGGTCCCTGCAGCCTATGAGATCCACCACGCGCACGTGGTCAAAAATAAAAAGGCGGCTCTCAAGCGGCTCGCGGTGATGGGAGTGTGCGAAGTGCAAAGTGTGCCATCAAAGCGCCACATTGCGCCTCATCGCCCACGCCACGCGCGCGCGCGAGTGTGTACGAGTGCGAGTGCGAGTTAACGTGCTCTGCACCCTTCGCGAGTACACTAGTGAGTGCTCCCATGAAACAATAAGGATGGAGAGTTCCCACTTAAATACCCCTTTAAGTTCCATCTCTCATCCGATGTGGGACAAGGTGCTACTTTCCCTTTTGTTTCAGCATTGAATGTTCCAAACACCCAACTTTGAGCATCGATATCTCATTCATCTTAGCTCCGTTTTGGACGTGGTTTAGTTCGTTGCAAAGCTCTTCCAACATAGAACACAAACCCACAAATAAATAAATAAAACCCACTCATTTTATTATATTTATTTCTAGTCCAAAATAGGAAAAAATCATTTTCCTATATTTGTGAAAAATGCTATTTTCACCTATTTTCCAACAATATGATGTTGGGGGTAATAAAAGAGGGATAGGGTGGGGGTGGTGGCAAGTATGGGTAATCTACCGGTGGTGGTGAGGAGTAACTAAGATACTTAATTTATTACATTAACTACGTGTAGTAAAAGTAAATCAATTTTTTTTTGCACTTGTAGCATTGACACATTTTCTTTTTCACCCTAGATCCCTTACAATCTCCATAAATGGATCCTTTTTTCAAACAACGCTCGAGACAATCCAGCGCAGACTCACAAGAAGGATCTTCAATCAAATACCTGCAACCTGGTTCTACCTCTTGCATCATCGTCTATTCTGCAACTATTAATTTTATATATTTAGTATTATCAAAATTGACAATCTAGTCTCACATTATTTTAAACGGTCGTTTGAAGGTTAAGGCTTCCGTGGTAGCCTTCCTACTTTTAAACGACTCTTTGAAGGTTAGGACTGTGTGATAGTTCTTACCTTTAGACGATCGTTTAAGTTAAGAGTTGGGGTATTTGAGTTTGAGGGTAGCGTATTTTAGTACGGCCCTTAATCCCTTACTAATACCATAACAAATAATTGTTTTCCTTATATTTTAGATGATCATTAATAGATTAATATATCAACGCTTTTAATACAACAAAATCATGTCTATATATAATGCTTTTTTGTGTGTAAATATCTAATAAAGAATATCAAATCATAGTAAGATTTTGGGTATAAAGATTCAGTTATGTAAAACTATAATCTTACAAAACAAATTACCCTTTTTTCATTTCTCTACACACAAGGGTTAGAACCAAAAAAACATAGTAATAATATTGAATAAGATTGTCACCAATCGGTCTATAAGTATGTTTGTTAAACTAATGGACTGAAATCGCAATTTTTAAACTAATGGACTGAAATAGTGATTTTTCACAAATCACAGGGACGAAAACAGTAATTAACTCTAAAATTTAGTCAACTAAAGGGCATATTTGGTATAAACATAAAGGACGTCTTCTATAATTTAGTCAATAATTTAGGTAACTAGCTAGAACAAATTTTGTTAAACTCTTCTTTATATAACATATAAAGACATCCACCTATATTTTTACATTATATAAGTCGCCTATTTCCATTTGTATTGATTACTTATAAATTCGTTATCAAGTTTGAGATGGGAAAAAGTTTGTTCATGATTATGTTAATGCTGGTTCTGTTCGCTTCACGTATGGTTTGTAAGTTAAATACAACAAGTTTAAAGTGTACACAAATATAATTTTTGAGGTAGATCAATGAGATCTCAAGGAAGGGAAGGGTCTGTAAGTAGTTTTTTTTTTGAGTAAATTACAAGTTTTGTCCTTTATGTTTGTATCAAATTTCAGGCGCTGTCCTTTTGGCCAAAAGTTTATAGGCGGTGTCCTTTACCTTTCAAAATCTTGCACGTTTTGTCCTTTAGGCCAAACCTGGTTAGAAATCTCAGTTAAAAAATGTCATGTGCAATGCACATGAGGGTAAAATGGTAATTTCCCTCTTAACCTGGTTAGACCTACTCCTCCATTGATTTTTACTTGCCTTTTCATCCTCAAGTTCAATTACACAATGGTCAACAACAAAATTCGATTTTAATTCAGATAACAATTCCTCATAATCTCCGTTGGAAGATAAAGCAGGTCGTTTTTCATCCCAAATCGGAACCCTAAACGCACACAGTTTTTGTTCTCTATCCCAAATCTGAACCCTAGATCCACATAGTTCTTTATCCCAAATCGAAACCCTAGAACTCGATTTACCACGATTCCATGTTCTTCCATAACTCAGCCGTAGCTGGAAACATCGAAACTCTTAAGATTATGGTGGAAAAGAACAGAAAGTTGCTGACAATCATGGGTGGTGATGCTGCTAATATTCGATGTAGACATAAAGGACAAAACTTGTAATTTACTCTTTTTTTTTGTGAACAAGAATGTCCAAGTGTAAACAAACATACTTATAGACCGATTGGTGACAATCTTATTCAATATTATTACTATTTTTTTTTTTGGTTCTAACCCTTGTGTGTAGAGCAAATGAAAAAAGGGTAATTTGTTTTGTAAGATTATAGTTTTACATAACTGAATCTTTATACCTAAAATCTTACTATGATTTGATATTCTTTATTAGATATTTACACACAAAAAGCATTATATATAGACATGATTTTGTTGTATTAAAAGTGTTGATATATTAATCTATTAATGATCATCTAAAATATAAGGAAAACAATTATTTGTTATGGTCTTAGTAAGGGATTAAGGGCCGTACTAAAATACGCTACCCTCAAACTCAAATACCCCACCTCTTAACTTAAACGATCGTCTAAAGGTAAGAACTATCACACAGTCCTAACCTTCAAAGAGTCGTTTAAAAGTAGGAAGGCTATCACGGAAGCCTTAACCTTCAAACGACCGTTTAAAAACATGTGAGACTAGATTGTCAATTTTGATAATACTAAATATATAAAATTAATAGTTGCAGATGAGAGGATGATGCAAGAGGTAGAACCAGGTTTGCAGGTATTTGATTGAAGACCCTTCTTGTGAGTCTGCGCTGGATTGTCTCGAGCGTTATTTGAAAAAAGGATCCATATATGGAGATTGTAAGGGATCTAGGGTGAAAAAGAAAATGTGTCAATGCTACAAGTGCAAAAAAAAATTGATTTACTTCTACTACATGTAGTTAATGTAATAAATAAAGTATCTTAGTTACTCCTCACCACCACCGGTAGATTACCCATACTTGCCACCACCCCCACCCTATCCCTCTTTTATTACCCCCAACATCATATTTCTAAACATTACCCTTTTCAAATTCCATAGATTAGGTCACCACAACCCCTTATTCATATCCAATTTCAATCTAGACTCTAGTAAAACTTCTTCAGTTTGTAACAAACTTTGTGTATGTACCTTAAAACTTAGGTTTTGTTTCCAATTCTTACGATGAAAATTCGGTTTCGTATTGATGTGTGCAAAATGCAACATATAAATTACATCAATTGTGGCATAAAACAAACCCTTTTTTAGTACTAATGTTGGAAAAAGTGTGCTTTTGTCTTCCTTTTGTATTTTCAGGATTAAATGAGCTCAAATTAACAAAAGAAGCAAAAAGACAGCAAAATCTAATATAAATACAAGAAAAGGAACAAACGTGACGTGCCCGACCCCACGACAGCATCTTCCCAAGCAAAATAAGAAAACAGAAGACTGAACATGCCCCCGTGTTCAGCCAGCATGGGGGCGTGCCCAAGTGTCAGCAGAAAAGACAAAGTGGTAGAAGCTTCCATTGTCCACCACGGGGCCGTGCTCAGCGGGCATGGGGCCGTGGTCAACTATAAGATTCGCAGAATCCAGGCAAATCTTCATAGTACAGATATGCTTCTGCACACGGGGTCGTGCTTAGCGAACACGGGGGCTTGGTCAACTAATACAGACAAGCTGCAATAAATGAAGAAAGAAAAGGATGTGGACACGGGGCCGTGCCCACTGGACACGGGGCCATGCCCGAGCTTCTGTTCAGCCTATAAATAGGAGTGCTTGGCTCAAGCTCAAACCATCCCTTGGCACACCACCTCTCTCACACTTCACCCACCACCCACCACCACCATAACACCATCATCCACCACCATCATCCATTTTCCATCATAGAGTGTGTGAGTCGTCTCGGGATCCAAGATTGATCGTAAGAGTTCTTGACAATCAAGGCCTTGTTTGCCTAAGTCTCTTACATAACTTGGTGAAGACAAGTTTCTAGTGTAATACTTTTTATTTTTTAATCTTTTCGCACTTTTTAATTGGTTATGTATTAATGACTTTAATAACTAGTTTCTTATGTTGAAGGTGATTCTTCCTTATCGTTTGTCCGTGGTGTCTTTGCATTATTTTACTGTCTATATAAAATAAAAGATTTTCACCATTCATATCTCCACGGTCTATATGGAGGTATGTTGGCTACCTGGTCGGGGGTTAAGGGAACGGTTTGGTAAGAGTCTTGCCGTTGTTCATCGTTTAGAGATCCTGCAAGGGACCTGGGTCAAATTTAGTAGGACCTCCTTCGATACTTAACGGTATTGGATGGCGGGGGTCCAAACTCTTTGATCCCCTCATAAGTTAAACTACTATTAATACTATAACCCGGCTACTTAGGACTGTATCCTTGCTGACTCAGACTACTTAGTCGAGGGTAACGTCACCTTCAAAAGAGAGGCCTACCGTAATTTGCATTAATAACTTAATTAATTATCTTTCAATAATCCGACCCTTTAGGATTGTATCCTTGCTGACTCAAACTATTGGGTTGAGGGTAACGTTACCTTCAAAAGAGGGGCCTACTACAATAACTAAGATAATCTCTTAAATAGTGCAAAAGTGCGGAAATAATCAAAGGTTACACTATACACGAGTCGAAGCCAAGTGATTCATCTTGTCTATCTGTTTTTCTTTTATTTTTATTTTTCAGCATTTTAGTTAGTTTTTATTTTCTTAGTTTAAAAACCATTTTTCTAAAATTTTGATTTGATTAGACGTTGAGGATAAACCGGTACTAAAAGCTCTTGTGTCCTTGGACGACCTCGGTATCTTACCAACACTATACTACGCTCACGATGGGTGCACTTGCCCATATGTGTGTTTAGTGTTAGTAAATATCGTGTTTTATAAATTTAAAACTTGGCTAAAAAAAGTGTAAAAGGGCTTAAAATAAACATTAAAACCATAACAAACTTTACGCACATCACGTATGCGAATTGGCAAGAAACTATTTTACAAAAGAAAAGAGTAGGATAAGAGATTCTGAAACGTGTGGAAAAAACAATCTGTCAGTTTGAATTGCAGCGTGAAGTGGCAGCTGTGCGATTTTAAAACCACCGCCGTAAGCACCATCAACGCCTGAACATTCTCTCTTTTACCTTTCCTTTTTTGTTCGATTACGGCAGTGGAGTGGTGGTTGGTTGCAATATAAGGAGCTGGTTGTCAGATGGTGCAGGAGGTGATCTTGATGGGGGCGTCAAGAACCCAGATCTGTAAAATCCCAGATCTTGGTCGTTCGAGATCGTGATGTTGATGGAATGGTTGTGGTAGTCGAATTGAGGCCAGGTTTCTATTGTGTTGGTTGGCTGGTTGCTACAATGTCTTGGAAATTTCTTTTGGCAGGGTATGGCGGCTCATTGGAAGGGGTAATTGGAAATTGCTTTTGAGGTGTTTTTTATTCATGTTTGGGGTGTGTTCAATAATGGGTTAGGTGATGCCTATTAGGACCCATTTTGGGGCATATTAATCGAAGGATTTTTGTGGGTGGTGGTGGTGGAAGGTGGTGGAAAACAACTAGAGGAAAAGAGGGTTGTGAAGAGTCAAAGAGTGATTTTGTATTTATATATATAGGCTTCTGTTCAATTAAGAACCACCACGAGTTGTGAGAACCATGAGAATTTCTATTTCTCGCACGAGTTGGGTCACAATTTTTTTGCCCAAACGTAAATGAAAATATTATAAATACATCTGTATTTATTGGGTCAAAGGACATAATGTGCAAGAACTTAACTTAGTTAGGGTCAAAGGACGTAATGTGCAAGATTTGTAAACATAAATTATGAATCCCATCAATCTTAAAGAAAAATGACAATCTTTGAAATTTAATATAAACATAAAGAATAATTTTTGTAATTTACTCTTTATTAACTTGATTATTTTATAAATATAAGTACATACTTGACATGTGAAATATGTATATATGTTCAATCCCATTACCTCGGCGCGAGCTCATTTGAACTCAAGCCCATGGGTTTTACTTTGGAGCCGAGCTCGATCTCAAAATAGGAGGTTCGAGCTGAGCTCGAGCTCAAGATTCATAAAAGCATTACGAGCCGAGCTCGAGCCTATTCGGGCTCGGCTCGACTCATTTACACTCATGCTTGTAACACACAAACATATAGTGAATCTATAATAAATACTTGTATATATATGGTTATAGAGTAAGTTATTTGTTTGAGATAAATATATATTACAAATATGATTTTGATAATATGATAAAAATATTAATTGAAGAAGCGAGATGGTGAAAGTGACAGAAGCAAGGACGTGTGAATTGAAGAGGAATGAGTTTAGTTTTTTCAATGATAAAACGTATAACAACTCTTGTAAAAAAAAGAATTTTTTTTATTTAGGAACATGTGATGGTGCAACACGTCGTTACAAGAAGTGTTAAACTTGAAAACATACATCACTTTTGCTATGTATCTTATGTTTTTGCAAATTAATCTCACATTTGTAAGCTTGAAAATATATTTAATATGATAAATGAAGTAAAATAACTTTTTTAAGTTAACATGTTTAATTTGTAATATAACTAGTAGTTGCCCCACCCGTGTTGCGGGGCGATGGCCGAATAATTCTCAGTCAATTAAAAAAACATTACTATAATTTTGCTAGATAAAACGATGAAAAGACCGTAATTTTCAGCTCAGGGCAAAGCTGTAATTTTTCAGGACTAATGAGCGAGTGTTAGGCAGCTCCTTGACACGGGAAAAAAATTAAATCGAGTTAAACAATTAAAACAAAAAACTTTTATAGTTTTGCTAAAAAACTAAAATGATGGGAAAACCGTAATTTTTAACTGAAGGCGAAATCATAATTTTATTTGAGGGATAAAATCATAAACTAAATGGACTAATGGGGGAGTGCCAGGCAGCTGCCGGCATGACTGTAATTTTACACTAGCTTGAAAATATATTTAATATGATAAATGAAGTAAAATAACTTTTTTAAGTTAACATGTTTAATTTGTAATATAACTAGTAGTTGCCCCACCCGTGTTGCGGGGCGATGGCCGAATAATTCTCAGTCAATTAAAAAAACATTACTATAATTTTGCTAGATAAAACGATGAAAAGACCGTAATTTTCAGCTCAGGGCAAAGCTGTAATTTTTCAGGACTAATGAGCGAGTGTTAGGCAGCTCCTTGACACGGGAAAAAAATTAAATCGAGTTAAACAATTAAAACAAAAAACTTTTATAGTTTTGCTAAAAAAAACTAAAATGATGGGAAAACCGTAATTTTTAACTGAAGGCGAAATCATAATTTTATTTGAGGGATAAAATCATAAACTAAATGGACTAATGGGGGAGTGCCAGGCAGCTGCCGGCATGACTGTAATTTTACATTAGGGGCAAAATTGTAATTTAACCAGGAAAACAAACAAAAACGATGGAGAAAATGTAAATTTAAGTTGAGGGCAAAATCGTAACATAGCTGTGAGAAAAAAACCTAATGGCAAATCTGTAAATTTAAACGGGGCAAATTCATAATTTTGATCCGAGGGCAAATTTGGAATTTTTAGCTGGGAGCAAAAGCGTTCATTTATTTTTAAGTCGGGGTAAAAACATAAATTTGATCTGATGGCAAAATCGTAAATTTAAGGGAAAAAACTAATTGGAAAAGTGTAAATTTAAACGGGGCAAAATCGTAATATTGAACCAAGTGGAAAATTTAAATTTTTAGTTGGGAGCAAAAACGTAAATTTATTTTTAAGTAGGGGTAAAACATGATTTTAAACTGATGGCAAAATCGTAATTTTAAAGCGAGATAAAAACGTAAATTTGTTGGGCCAATAGGGAAGTGACTGGCAGCTGCCTGGCACTGTTCCCCTGCCGCCCCTTTCCTCCAATCAATGGGAATCACTATTCCCGTCGACACTAACTTTTGTTGTAGTTAGAAAATAATATTTTGTTTGTTTTTAAAAAAAAAAACTACATAAAAATATAAAATTAAATACATTATCTGTAAACTAAATACAAAAATATATAGAATATTAGATATAAAAATCTATTGCACTAGTCAGGAAAATTGAAAACTAAGAATTTGAAACTAGATATCAATTTCCTAATTTCTACTTTTGGGAGATGATGACATTTAACCGAAAATCTGGCCACCTAAGTTTGTTAGCAATTTTGATTACGGTGGGAGTGGTATATCCTATATGTATAGTTTTTGAGACTTTCAAGATTCTTAATGTAATAAACGTGCCTAAATTTTTACATATTGTATTTTAACTAGAATTAGCGCCCGCGCTTCACGGCAGGGTTGTTGGAGGTTACTGGCGAGGATATACTTATTTCATGATATATCGATGAGTTATCATATATGATGCAGAGATGGTAAAAATAAGTAATCAACACGGTTAATTGAACATGTCCAGAGTTAAAAGTTAGCTTTAACTATAATAAGGTAAATAAAAAAAGATTATATTTGTTACCTGGTGTATTAAAGGGTTAATATAGATCATGTAAGCTGTAATCTAAACCACGGTAAAAATAAACAAGTAACATGATTAAGTAAATATATCTAGAGTTTAAATTTATTTTTAATTATAATAAGTTAAAGGGTTATTAGATTTTAATAATCCCAAGTTTCACCTGTTGGCCGATAATAATCACAACTTTAAAAATTCCCTCCAATAATGTCACACCCGCTCGTAGCGGAAGCACGAGCTGTGATCTGATCGGTTCTCATTGCATAACAATATAAGTGAACATACTAAATGAATAAAAACAAGCTCTAATGCCATTGTCATAATCGTTTCAAAAGAACACAACATAAGTTAAATGTATTGGTTACAAACCATCAAATGAAAATAAGTTGTCATTGTTTTATACATCAAAATGTAAGTCTTATAATGTCAAGGCTTTGACCACTATATCACCGCAAAGAGGCGGTATATAACGGGCAAACCCTTCAAATGGTGGCATGGAGTCTTGATACTTGCTTTCCTTAACTGAAATGTCTGCATGGTCCACTAATTTCCTGAAATACATGTTAAGTTTGAAAACATCAACAAAAGTTGGCGAGTTCATGCAGTTTAGTTGTATGAGATTTATCTGTAAAATGTGAGTTGTATAAAATGTATCTGTAAAATGTGAGTTGTATAAAATGTATCCATAAAATGTGAGTTGTATAAAATGTATCTGTATGTAATGATGTAGTATGTAAAGCGTCAATGAAATCGTTGATCATTAATGTTTCGCGAGGACATTAATATGTGTGATGAATTAGGAAGCAATCCAAACCTAGACGATTTCGTGTCGACTACTATCGACTGGGACACAAACGCACTCTTCTGTATGGGTCCACGACCAAGAGTGGGGCTCGCCAATACCCATTAGATCTAACCACTTGTACCTAGGTCCAAACTGGATTAATGGTGCTTAGATGTATAACCCTAATTCGCACATGATCTAAGGTGTTTCATTCCCTAACTTTAACATACGTTGAACATGTATTTTCCCCGATAGTTATAAAGTTGTAAAACATTTAAATGAATAGGGGACATGAACTCACAGAATCGCGTCCGTGAATAGAAGTAACTATGATCTCACGTGCGGTCGTCCTGAATAGTGTTGCGACCTACAAATGTTCTTATATTTGTTAGACACTTCGGTCTGCGACCTACAAATGTTCTTATATTTGTTAGACACTTCGGTCTTTGTAATTAACTTGAGTACAAGTCTTGTGTCTTAATTATGTGTAAGACTTGTATGTCTTTACTGTGTATTAGATGAATGAATTTGTTAAACTGCTATATATATATATTTCACCAAATATATATATATATGCCATCTTGTATCTTGTGAGTTGTATCATCGGGTCTTGTCTTCTTGATTTCGTGTCGTTGTGTAAGTAAATTGTATAATTGAATTTCCAATAATGGTGTCATTGGGCCGAGCCCATGTTTTCATGTTATTGGGTCCCAAATAGTGTTGGGCCTAAATAGTGTTGGGCCTCAATAGTGTTGGGCCTAAATAGTGTTGGGCTTAAATAGTGTTGGGCTTAAATAGTGTTGGGCCTTGGCCCATATGTTTGGTATTGGGCTTAGCCCATGAATTTTTGATATTGGGCTTAGCCCATGTATTTATGTTAAGCCCATTATAAAATGTAAGCCTATTTGTATAAAGTAGCCCATTAAGAAATGTAAGCCCATTTGTATAAAATAGCCCATTAAGAAATGTGAGCCCATTTGTATAAAATAGCCCATTAAGAAAGTATAAGTCTTTCATTTCTATAAAACATTTTTATAAAAAATCACTAAGTATACTTTTTAGTAAATAAAAACATAATAGTTTTTATAAGTTTAAAAATGTCTGAATTTTGTTAATGGTAACGTATTTTGGGGTCCGCGTCAAAAGATCGCCCAAACGTCGTAGTAAGTCCTCGGATTGGTGATATGTTCATAGGTTCGTCCGTCGTTCGATTTGACCATAATTTGTATTCGATTACTCGGATCGTCCGTAACTCGCTTTTAAGGCGTAATTATATGAAGTCTTGTAAGACTGTGATTATTATGTAACATGTGTTAATAATAACCATTGTAATCAAGTACCTATCTTTGATATATATAACTAATACATCAAATATCACATAGCACTTAAGTTGTTAAATTAATCAAATATATATTTTCTCAAAATATATATTTATAACTAACTTTGTTTTTATAAAAAGAATTCTCTAAGGGGCTGTTTGTTTTTGCTTAAAACATCTGCAAGGAGCCTATGTCTGTTGGCGGGCAGACATAAGCCCTTGCAGACTGTTTGTTTTTTTTTAAATAAGATCTGAATACTGATTATATTAGCTTAAAAAAAAGCCTTTGTCTACCATCTTCACACATCTGCACATCCTCAAAACCCAGATCTTCTTCCTCTATCTCTCTCCCTCTTTAAAACCCAGCACCACCACATCCTCCACCTCCACCTTCAACCCACCTCCACCGTCACCTTCACCTTCAACCCACCGCCGACGCCCGACGACCACCGTCTTCTCCTCCGACCAGTGCCCCCATCTCTCCACCGCCGACTAACCACTGACCAGATGCTTGATTCGAACAACATAGGACCCGTTTGGAAGGATGAAGATGGTGGCCGAAGAATTGTCGAAATTCACCGGAGATGGTGAGACCGTGGCCGTTTGGAAGGATGAAGATGATAGGGTGGGGTGGTATGTTGCAGTAGCGGCGGAAGGAAAGGAGCGGAGCGGAGCTGGTGCGGCAGGGCCGGTGGTGGCGGAGCCGACGACAGCGATTACCGCCGGAACTCCGGTTCATTCCCGTAGTGGTGGCAGCAGACATTCATGGCTCCTCGGTCAGTGATTGTATTGCATTTTTTGAGATTTTGGAGTAGATGTAAATATATTTGTAAATGTTTTGGTATTTAAGGAATTTTTGTTATGAGTTGCTATACATACATGATTTGAAGTGTTGATAAATTGTTTGAGGATCTTTGATGTATGTGGGTGTTAGCTGGTTGGAGTATATGAGAATTGGAAATATGTTTGCTGATGTTCCTCTTTTTTATGATGATGATAAGGTGAGTTCAGTTATGAGACAGTTTATGCAGACAGTAAAAACAAACAGTCTGATATTTTCAGCTTGCAGAGCTTCAGACCACATCTTCAGTTGCAGACATGGAAACAGATGAAATCAGCTTGCAGACAGTTTATGTCTGCAAAAACAAACAACACCTAAATCTTTTTAATCTTGTAAAGGTTTAGCCAAAAATGATGGTTTAGTTAACATATCAATTATTAGAAAATTTGGCCATATAACCTTTGTATTTTTAACTTTACCATGTTTAATCAAACATATCATTTTCTTTTCAAAATCACCATCAATTTACTCATAACATCTTAACTAAAACATATGAGAATTTTATAACATAAGCTTATCAAAATGATCTCCAAATCATGTAGGGTTTTAAACATGATCATAATATATGTTAACTAGTTCAAAAACCTAGTTTACTTCTAGTTTTAATAACTTTTATAAAAATCTCTTGTTGTATGTTACTTTTTTATAATCTTGTAAAAGTCTTGTTTTTAAATAAAAACATTAAGTAAATTAACAACACCATAATTTATGATCATCCATTCATCCTTTAAGTTTAACAAAAACCCTTTAACATAAACATGTATAATTGTGAGATCATATTTTTTTTAAAACATCATCTAATAATTTATTTATATCATAATCCTCATAACAAGATCAAATATGCATATAACAAGTCTTAGATCACAATATAAACAAACATAAATATATCATGATTATTATCTTTGCTTCTTTGTATTTTTCATGTTTATTATGTATGATTACTTAGTTATTATTAGTTATAATAACAATCATAAACATAATATAAGTATAAAAAAAATAGATCTAGAAGCTTACTTCTAGCACTAGGCTAGGGATGATCTTTAGAGAATGATTAAGAGTTAAGAATATGAAGATCTTGATGATATAAGGCTCTTGAATGGATGAATACACTTCCTTTAACTTGCAAATGCTTTAGATCACCTTAAGCTCCATGAAACTCCATGTTGATCATCAAGATTTGATAAAATTTAAATGGGTTTTTATGGTGTTCTTGGTGGAAATGGATGAAGATGATGAAAGAGTTTGTGTTTGTAATAAAAGGTATAAAGTGATGATAAAATGGTTAGTAACTTAATGTGTAAGTGTTCTAATAATTTACCCATTTCATCCACTTGTAACTTAACCAAAAATATCTAGATATTTAGCAAGTAATTAAGGGGTGTGGGACCCCTTATTTACGGCCCACATATGGGGGGGGGGTACCTTATGTTGTTGAAAAGTGTTGGTAAATTATAAGGTTTCAAAAATGAGAATAAAAGATGTAAGTATTTAGGTGTTTAAGGTTTACAATTTTTCGAGATGATTCATGACTTGAAATGTTCATAAACTAGTTTTACAAGACCAAAAATAATGTTCACTAGTTCGCTACATGTGCCAAAATATAGTTCGGCTAGATGTTTAGCGCTCGTTTCGCAAGAAGATAGTCGAAAGGTTAACATATATAAGTTATAGGGAAATATTCGGTTATGTATTTATATGATATTCCCTATGTATTTTTACATGAAATTCATGCTTAAACAACACTTTTGCATCTTGTAATTAAAATACAAATGCTGAATTTTTGCGGAAAAATAATGAAATGGTCACTTTTAGCACTTTTCAGACAGTTTTTAGTGCTACCGGACATTGGTAATGTATTAAACCAAACCTTTGTATTCCCATATAGGGTTTAATGTATATTTGATGTTGGACTTTCGTCTGAGTCCTAAAGATGTAATTTAGATGGTTTATGCAGATCCTGAGTTTTCGTCAGCACACTAGTTTACTAGGTACTACTCTAGTTGTTTCGATGCATTGTTTACACTATTTCAAATGTAACCAATAAAAATGAATAATGTGCATCATAAATGAATATTCCATGAGTGTTCTAAGATGTATATCATGTAATCATGCAGTTTGAATATTCAAAACACATACTTGTATAATGTAAATCATTGCTTTAAATGTACGTAAATTACCAGAAAGTGGCAGTTGTCACAAATAATCCCAACTTGTAAAAGTTTGGCCACCATTGATCCTTTTCAAACATAGGTGCACTTAAATCAATTAAGGAGTCTCTATGTGTAATTGAATCTATTGAGGAGACCAAATTTTTATATGTTTGAAAAGGATCAATGACAGCCAAACTTTTAAAAGTTGGGATTATTGGAGGGAATTTTTAAAGTTGGGATTATTATCGGCCAACAGGTGAAACTTAGGATTATTAAAATCCAATAACCCTAAGTTTAAATTAATAATAAGTAAAATAAAACATATAAAAGAACAAATATTTGTTAAAAAATGAAAAAAAACTACCTTTATTAAACTTCAAGGGTCGTATAATAATGGAATATTGGATTTTAATAATCTCAACTATTCGCCATTGGCCGCCAACAGTCCCAACTTCAAAAATACCCACTAGTAGTCCCAACTATTGACGTGTTGGCCACCAATGGACCCTGACTAACAGAACCCTTACATCGTTAGTCTCCGGTCGCCAGAAAACCGTTTTTGTCCAGGAAAAAGGTTTCTAAAGGTCCGATCTACGGTTACAAAGAGGTTTAGGACGAAAATGTTGAGTTTTTCAGCAAAAAAGTTGAGTTTTCCGGCAAAAAAGGAGTCTTCCGGCGAGTTTAATAATTGGGGCTTTTTCACTAGAAAAAGGTTCCTAAAGGTCAATAATAAGGTTATAAAGAGGTTCGGGATAAAAATGTTGAGTTTTTCGGTCAAAAATGAGTTTTCCGGCCAAAAAACGTTTTTCGGGCGATCAGAGACTAACGACGTTAGGGTTCTGTTAATCAGGGTCTATAGGGTCTATTGGAGGCCAATATGCTAAAAGTTAAGCCTGCCAGTGGTTATTTATAAAGTTGGGAGTGGTTATTTATAAAGTTGGGATTGTTGCTAGCAAACGGCGAATAATTGGGATTATTAAAATCCAATATTCCTATCATAATTCTATTAAAGATTGGGGGTCAAAACGTAAATTATTTATTAAGAAAAAAGAATTGTTATTAAACTTTGGTGTGATAAATCTATTAAGGTTCAAAGTTATATGTAGATCGTTTATAAAAAAAACTATTAGAGTTCAGGGGTCATATGATAAATCTATTAAATTTTAGGGTTAGAAACGTAAATTAATTTTTAAAAAATTATATTATCTTATAATTGTTAATTATTAAACTATTAAAGCCAAAAAAACAAATAATATATAGTATTGTACTACTGTTCTCAATTCCTTTTGTTATTAGATAGAATAATTATAATTAACGTTTTTGATATTTAAGACTGTAGCAGCCCAAGTAAACCGTGCCAAGATATTGTCCGTTTTGTCCTCGATGGGTTGCCCATCCAGGAACTCACGGTTTTGTTTCCACCCGACGAGTTGCTCGCCCAGGCAAAACACGTCTTGATAGAGAAGGTTTCCACCCCTTTATAAGGAATGCTTCGTTCTCCTCCTCAACCGCTATCGACACTTAGCCTGTATTTAATAAAAATGGTTTGGTTTTATCTAACAACCACGAAAGAATTAAAGAAGAAAGCAAAAGAAATAACCACGATGATGAAAACTTGGACACAACTAAAAGCAGGTGTGGGAAGGCGATTACCTACATAAAGATTCATATCGATAAACTCACAACACTCATAAATTGAATAACTGTCCGGCTACCGGATTCTAAAGGTATGACAGACTCAAGGAACACTATGCGATGCTAGATCTCCCCCTGTTTCAACTAACATGACTCAATGAACCCTAAAGGACGTGTGAAACTCACCGGTGTATGGGTTTAGATCACTAAATTAGGAATGCTAACTACTCGAAATTTGGATAGCCTTCTTGTCCCACTAGAAACAATACATCCAAAAGTGTAAAGGATGCAAGGAGTGGTCTAACCATCAGGTTTATGAATCATAATTGCAAAGAATCTAAAGATGTGCTAGGACCGGATCACCTCCCGGTCTCACCGTAACCCACCACCCAAAGATCTAGATGTGACAACTATGATACCCTAACTATGTTATCCATCGGTTTTTATTTTCCATTGTTTTTATACCTCAATTTCTATTGATAAAACAATCCTCAATTATTTTACCACTTTCCATTTCACTTATTTAGTGTTGTATCTATGTGATTGTATACATACATACACCCACGTATACACAAGTGAATTTATATACATACAATCATGTAACTAATCTTAAAATTCCTTTTATAAACAAATACCTTCCATATAATAATTTAATTATATATATACACAAAGAAATGCCAAAAATTAATAAGGAATTATTTAATTTGTTTATTTTTCATAAAATGTATTTAGTTATAGATATCACACTTTAATAATATATATTTATTTTTATATAAACTTATAAGAAATTAAGTTTTTAACTTACAAAATATAATTAAGTTGTGAAAACTTATTGTATGATTGAATCGAGCTAAAATATGATCTTGTTTAATAACAATGTGAAGATTAAGATTAACACACACAAAATATTCAATGAAACCCCACTAGATTAATTTGCAAAAGATAAAGACAATTAGCCCCCAAAACACTCTAGAATGTGTATTACCCTAAACCCTTAATCTCTAACGATTTATAACCTAAACACCCTTAGGCTAATTACATTAGGCCCTTAGATATTTAATGTACTAAGACTTTCACTAAATATTAAAATTAATTAACTAACTATAAATACATTTTGTCTAAACAAAATATATTTATTTAACTCAAATAACATAGTCGAACACATCTTAGCTTTCATTAGCCAATTCTTCAACCATCTCATCTTGTCGATTCACGTGGCGACATCTTCTTGGTGATGTTGACTTAACTTAACTTGTTGATAACATTAGACTACCCAATTAGACCCAACAATCCCCCCTAATGTTATCAAACTCTTGCATAATCTACAGAACCGTCAACTTTGTATATTGTGATCTTCACTCTAGTAAGCATTAGTCTCAATTCAAAACCAACAATCTCCCACTAGATTGATACTTTTCAAATTTTCTTTGTTGAATATCTGTTCTTGACACTTTGATCTTTCACCACTTTAATCTGACAAGCTTTCAAATTGAGGCCAGGTTTCTATTATGCTGGTTGGCCGGTTGCAACAATGTCTGGAAATTTCTGTTGGCAGGGTATGGCAGCTCATCGGAAGGGGTAACTGGAAATTGCTTTTGAGGTGTTTTGTATTCATGTTTGGGGTGTGTTCGATAATGTGGTTAGGTGATCCCTATTAGGACCCATTTTGGGGCATATTAATTGAAAGATTTTTGACGGTGGTGATGGTGGTGGCGGTGGAAAACAACTAGAGAAAAAGAGGGGAGTGAAGAGTCAAAGAGTGATTTTGTATTTATATATATAGTCTTCGTTTCAATTTAGAACCACCACGAGTTGTGTGAACCATGAGAACTCCTATTTTCCACAAGAGTTGGGCCACAATTTTTTGCCCAAACATAAATGAAAACATTATAAATACATCTGTAAAAAAACAAAAAAAAATTGTCGAGTCGGTAGTTACGCCTCAAGTAAGATTTGTTTACGTGCTGATGTAAATTTTGTTACGGCAATGGATTTTTTTTACTCCTGATATAAATTTTTGCATGCGAGGGTTTTTTTATTTTATTTTATTTTTGCTGAAACAAGTGATTTTTTTTAAGATTTTTGAGAATTTTTTTTGGAAAAACCTTTTGGAAGGCTTAGTTCTCATGGTTCTCACAACTCAAGGTGGTTCTCATTTTACTCTTTCCCTATATATATATATATATATATATATATATATATATAGGGTGAGGTTCCAGCGTGAACAACCTCCCCTGCGTGAACTGCGTGAACATATCTGGACCGTTGATTAATATGATCTTGATAATTTAAATTAGTGGCATAATTGTAATTAATAGGTTACTTTTTATTGTTTTATTAAAAGCAAAAGGGTAAAATTGTAATTATATTAATTACTCTATTAAAGAAAAGTGCAAGATTATTTCCATAATTAAAGATGAAATCCCGTAATTGTCTATTATTTTGTTACTCAAATATTGTCATATCCCCTTTAAAAGGAAATGTACGTAATGTGTGTGTAATTTTCTTGAATTTAATTAAAGGCTTTCACAGACTACAAAATGAGCAGAGTTATCACATAGTAAAGTATGTACACATGTTTACTTGTGATGTTATAATCCAAGTACACATGTGTACAAACATAATAGCATATAAGTACACAAGTGTACGGTTTTAATTTTCATATTTCTACACTAAACAGGAATGTCGCTTATGTCTTTGTGGAACTTTTTTTCATCAATATAATACAAGCCTTACCTTTAAAGAAAAGAAAAATAATTACCGAAGAAGATAATAGGTTTTATTATACATGAAACAAACTCAATAACAATTATGCATCAAACAATCCCACAAACAAATAACAAACGCTAAAATAAAAATCACAAAACAATAAAAGGAAAAGGTTCACCAAATTGTTTACAATTGTTTGTAAATTCAAGAAAATTTCTAGATGTCACTACCGTTATCTTCGCCATCAGTACCGGTTTCGTTTCGTAAACGTTGCTAGCAACCGACTCTGCACAATTACAGTAAAAAAATCATTCAAAAAAAAACAAACAAAGACAACAATGCTACGGGTCACATGTCTACTATACCGTGTATTATACACATGTGTACTATCGTGATGGGTTGAATAAAACATACCAGTACACATGTGTACTGCGGATCTACTATCGTTTAATACAATATTGACATCTAAACAACCATGTATTATACACATGTGTACTATCATGATGGAAGTGATAAAACATACCAGTACACATGTGTACTACGGAGATAATAGTTACACAAAAAAAAAAGATGACTGAAAACTCTAGGTCAACCAACAAAAGACTAAAACTATAATTCGAATCTTGCTACTAAGACCAAAAACAATGACAGTATTAAATGTTCGTTAAAATATATGGAACATACTAACAAATTAATTTGCATACACAAACAATCAAGTTCTCAGTCAATATTCAAGATGTAATTGGAACATACTAACAAAATGAATAAGTATTTACTTAATACAATTCATATTCGCCAGAAATTTATTCCGGCTTAATTTTCGATTTCCATCGGATGACGGCGACGGAAACAATAAAGATGACTATTGATGTTCGGCGATTAGGGGCAAAGATACAGACGACATACTCACCAGAAATCAATGTCCGGCGAGAACTTCAAGTTTTTGAAAGTTGCAGTCCGGCGAGATTTTTAGGTTTTCCAAAAGTTGATGTCCGGCAAGATATGGATGTTTATGAACGTGAATTGTGGATAAAAATCATGAAGATATGGATGTTTGTTGAAAAGATTATGAAATATAATTTTGATAAATATAAAATATGTTAAGATTATCTTTGATAAATAAAAAAAATTATGATTCTATAGTGGTCATGGTTGTCGAATTCTTTGTAACTGATGATGATATGATAAGGTTTTGAAATAAATAAGATGGTTGTGGAATTCTTTGTAACTGATGATGATATGATATGATTTTGAAATAAATAAGATAATAATTAAAATTCCATATTTAAATGAAGTTACAATCTTACCCTTATGAAATGGATATGAAATCAATGGTCCAGATCAGTTCACGCGGTTCACGCTAGGAAATTTGTTCACGTTTGAACCTAATCCTATATATATATATATGATTCAGTCCAAATGAAAACCACTACGAGTTGCGAGAACCGTGAGAACTTTTTGATCCGACGCGAGTTGGGCCAATTTTTTTTTTTGCACAAATGTAGATGAAAACATTATAAACACATCTATAAAAAAGTAAAAAAAATTGTCGATTCGTTAGTTTTGAGTGATACAAGTTTTTTTACGCACTGGCGTTAAATTTTACAGCTGATCAGGGCGTAAAAAAAACTTGAATCAGTCAAAACTAACGACTTGACAATTTTTTTTTACTTTTTATACAAATGTGTTTATAATGTTTTCATCTACGTTTGTGAAAAAAAAAATTGGCCCAACTTGCGCCAGATCAAAAAGTTCTCACGGTTCTCACAACTCGTAGTGATTCTCATTTTAACTCATCCCTATATATATATATATATAGGGTGGGGTTCGGCTACAAAGTCCATTTTTTCTACAAAGTGTACAAAGTCATAAAACACCACAATTTTAGCCATAAAACACACTCAAAACCCACAAATAACATAGTGAATATCCCTAAAACACAATATCCAAATCCTAACAGTCCTTAAAAACTTCAAACACATCATTGTACGACTATGAATATAAAACACAACATGATAATCAACATAAAACACACTAATGTTAGTCATTCGATAATCAAAGCCTTATCATGCAAAACACAACACAAAACCCACAAATATGGTGTTTAATTAATATTCACTATGTTATTTGTGGGTTTTAAGTGTGTTTTATGGTTGATATTATGGTGTTTTATGACTTTTTACACTTTGTAGAAAAAATGAACTTTGTAGCCAACTCTCATCCTATATATATATATATATATATGGTCAGGTTCATTTGTGAACAATCCCCTTGATAGTTAACTGTCGATGAAGATGGTAGTCACCCCTAGTCTCCTTGAAAGAATACGAGAAGCTCAATTTAAGTCATTAAATGTTAATGACCCAAAGAAAGAAAAAACAAAAGGATTCATGCATAAGTTAGAAGAAAATGCGAATGGTATGAAAACAAGGTATGGTCAAGTTTGGATAGCATAAGTTAGAAGAAAATGCGAATGGTATGAAAATAAGGTATGGTCGAGTTTGGATACCTTGGGGATGTGATGTGAAAGATCTACTTTTGAACGAGGCTCACAAGTCTCGGTATTCAGTTCATCCGGGAGCTACAAAAATGTACCGAGACTTGAGAAAGAACTATTGGTGGCCGGGGATGAAACAAGACATTGTCAAATATCTTGCAAAGTGCTTGACATGTTCTCAAGTGAAGGTAGAATACCAAAATCCATATGGGAAATTGCAACCCTTGGAAATTCCGGTGTGAAAATGATGGATCTAGTGACTAAGCTTCCTAAGACAAGGAAGGGGCACGATGCTATTTGGGTGGTCGTGGACCGCCTCCCCAAAAGTGCCCATTTTTTACCTATTCGGGAAACTTATAATTCGAAAAGAATGGCGGAGGTTTATATTAATGAAATTATATCTCGGCATGGGGTCCCAGTGTCTACAGTGTCCGACCGGGATCCCCGGTTCACCTCTCGATATTGGAAGAAGTTTCATGAAGAAATGGGAACCCAGTTGCATATAAGTACCGCCTACCATCCTTAAACCGATGGCCAATTGGAACGAACCATCCAAACACTAATCGATATGTTAAGGGCGTGTATTTTGGGTTTTGGAGGAAATTGGGATGATCATCTACCTTTGGTAGAATTTTTGTATAATAATAGTTATCATAACAGTATAAAGATGGCCCCTTACGAAATGCTTTACGGAAGGAAGTGTAGAACCCCGGTTTGTTGGGGAGAAGTGGGACAGCGCGAACTCACGTCAAAGGATGTTGTAGCTGAAACGAACAAAAAGATTGATATTGTTAGATCGAGAATAAAGGCAACACAAGATAGACAGAAATCTTATGCGGATCGGCGAAGACGTCCAATCGAATTCCAAGTGGGAGACTATGTGTTGATGAAGGTCTCCCCATGGAAAGAAATAATTCGGTTTCGTAAGCGCGGGAAACTAGGTCCCCGTTATATCGGACCTTTCAAAATACTAGCTCAAATCGGAACGGTGGCATATTAGTTAGAATTACCACCCGCGTTGGATGGAATTCACAACACCTTTCATGTGTCACAGTTACGAAAATGCCTTGCAGATGAAATGGCATACGTGCCTTTGGCTTACATTGAAGTAGATGAGAGATTAAATTATGTTGAAAGGCCCGTGGCAATAAAATATTACAAAATAAAACATCTCCGCAATAAAGCCAATAGACAAGTATTAGTCCAATGGCAACATCAGAAAAGGGCGGATCTGACATGGGAAGCAGAGGATGATATGTGGGAGCACTATCTGGAATTATTTGGTACGTATTCAGGTTTCGGGGACGAAACCTTCTTTAAGGGGGTAGACTTGTAACACCCCAAATTTCGTATGTAATAATATAATATTATATTTGTCATGCTTTAATAATAAGAAAATGGTAAATATAGATTTTTACCATTTTGAAAGTTATAAACAATAGTAAGTTTAAATCTTTTTTATAAATGAAGTTAACCAAAGGAAAGATAATTAAGTTAGTATGTGGAAGAAGAAAATGACATGCTCTAAAAGAATGAGGACTAGAAGTGAAAACATGAAATAAAACATTTGATAAAAAAGAACGGTCAGTGATGTGTGTGTATGTGTGTGATCGAGAGAGAGACCAAGAGGAGAAACCCTTCTCCTTAAAATCTTGCAAAATCCAACAAATTGAAGAAGATTAAGGCTGGATTGTTGTACATTAGTTAGGAGTTATGATCACCTAAGTCTTCTTGACATCAAGTAAGTTAAATTTCATGTTTTAGTAATATTTGATGAAGTGGGTAATGTGTAATCCGTGAATATGTATGAAATTGAACATGAATGCTAGATGATATCAACAAATAGAAGTTGTATTATGTTTAATTTCGATTGAATTGGTGATATGAAGTAAAACCCACATGGAAATTGTAGAATGATGGAGTTTAGTGAAAGTTTTGTGTATTTGTAATGTTAATGCTTGAGAACTACATGTAGAGTGTAAATTGTTGAATGAAATGCATATAGGATGATGATAAAATGAGCATTTTGATTGTTATGACAATCAAATATGAAATTGGAAAAAGGTTCTTAAAGTACTTGTACATTATGCTTTGTAGATGGTACGCACACAATGTGTTCGATGAAATGCCTAGAATTATTGAATTGTGTTTTGATATGATGATAGTTAAGTCAATGTGATAAAATGAAAAACGGAAGTGTCTGTAGTTAAGTTAGCACCATAGTAAATAAGTGAAGTGAGTGTATGAAACAAAAATGGTTTATTATGAAGGCTAAAAGTGAAATGTGTAACGTATAGGTGCTAAGAAGAAGAAGAAAGCTCAAGTCATTCCAAGGCGCAAGCTACGCAAGATCACGGTAAATTCGTGTGAACTTCACTTTATAATAATGTAGATTAAGGCATAAGTTACATGTTTTGTTACTAGTTTATAAATCATAGCTTCAAAGTATGTAAATGTGATGTATTGAATATTGAAGAATTATGAAGTACGTATGATGACCCATCACGAACGGGTCAAAACGAATGAATAACAAGAACTAGAAATGGATATGTAATGACCTCGTTGTAAACGGGTCAAAACTATCACACCCTCAAATTCCACATGTGGAGTATTACCGCGAGGCGTGTGACTGACCAGGATTATGCCACCAATCATATTGAACAATTAATTTAAAATAAGTAAAAACCCATCACCATCAATACGATTAGTGACTAAGTGTTCAAAGGTCCAAAACAAAGTCTAAGTTAACAGCAGAAGCATAAAGTTTAAAGTTCATAATTGTTTAATAAGAACCCAACAATGGTTCTGCGCCATAACGACACTCCCCTGTGCAAGACCTGCAAAGCATGCAGTAGTGTGTCAACATAAAGTTGGCTAGTTCATAGTTTATCAAGGTTAGGTTGTTAAGTTACTCTGTTTTATAAAACATGTCATGGGGAGCTACCCCATCTTTAAGCTACTAAACTGTGCCATACCGAAACTAACTATAAGCGTTGTTGGTGCCCCAAGTCAATGTTTATCATCATTGACTAGTTACCCAGGCATAATAGTTCACTCCCGTCCTCTGCGGCATGGTGCGAGGTTTGTCAGACTTAAT
The DNA here is from genome assembly GCA_030545235.1 of Helianthus tuberosus. NCBI lineage: Eukaryota > Viridiplantae > Streptophyta > Magnoliopsida > Asterales > Asteraceae > Helianthus > Helianthus tuberosus. The sequence continues at coordinate 160,860,218 of CM060444.1, forward strand.
AGCGCTACTAACTAATATCTCGTTCGGCAAGCCCCGGCGATTAGTCGGTATAAAATGTGTGGGGACTTTCAGATAGAGTTCTGTTTAGTCCGCTAAAGACATGCAGTATAAATAGTAAATTAACAGTATTCCAAACCAGGAATACTAGGCAATCCCAAACCAGGGAAAGTGTTGTCTGTTCCCAACCATCGGGAATACATGCTTTTAGTAAAATGTGTGAACTCACCTTAGCTTAGCTCGGCAGATTAAATTACTTGAGCTAGTATGGTCAACCACATCCTATTATGGTTACCATCGTTATTAGGGTTGTGTACAAATAATCCACGTATATCTTACACGTATCAGTAAGTAGCATGCAATTTAATCCATCACGTAACACGTAGAGCATGTAAGTTAAACTATCACATAACATGTAGAACATTTGAGCCATATTTAGACTTTTAACAAAAAGCCCAAAGTGTGTACTGTAACTAGTGTATGGCCCAGTGAATGTACGTTGCGAGTGGGACATCAGTCGAAACCAAGATATCCTGACTCGCAATCTGGAGGTCTCGAGTCGAAATCAAGAGATTTCGATTTACTAAAAATCAGTCGAAACCTCAAGGTTTCGATTCAAGCTTTGAGTCAGAACCGGACAGGTCTCGACTCGCAACCAGACAGGTTTCGAGTCCTTTGTTGTGTGCTATCAAATTTTGTGTCGGGACCAAAGATATTTCGAGTCGGAACCAAGAGATTTCGACTCATAAAAGGTGTTCGGCTTAAAGAATCTTCCCTAACTAACTGGGGGCCCATAATCCTAACCGCCTGATAGTGACTAGTCCGGCCATAACACCCCACGCCACGTCAACTTATCCATAAGTATAAATACCTCACTTAAACCTCCAAAGACAGGTAATTTGTACTTTCTCTCTCTATTATCTCCAACTCTCTCACTTACCATTTGTCTGTACTTCATGTACTTATCCTCACACCCAAGCTTGGTCACAGAGAGGCCCTCCTCCCTGTGACCAGGCTAACGATGTTTCTATCTATTGTGATCTTTACAGGTTGCTGCTCATCACTCTGAGACTCTGTTTCCATTTAGCACAAGCAACTGATATTTGAGTCTTCAATGGCGCCATCCTCTCGAATTCACCAAACACAATCCTCCAGTTCATTTTCTACAAACCATGGCTTCATCCTTTCCATCTTTTAATGACATCGTGGCAGGAAATACCATTACTGCAACAACTTCTTCTGCAGTCTCCATAGGCTCCACTGTCTTTAATGACACACAGGTCGCTCCCCCACTATAAGTTCAGTAGTCTTTGCTACAGTCGTTTCTCCCGTTTCCTCAGCCATGTCTGAGTTCGACGACGCTTTCTTACAGCGAAACGCGGATCTCCTACGACAACACAAGCAGCAGCAACTTCATGAAATGCTACAGAATCTATGTACGAACTTATTCGGAGGCTCCTACCCAGGATCTAGTTCTGCTTCTATGGGAACTTTTTCCTCCGGACCATTGGTAAGTTCCACTATCACCACCCCCATGCTGTTACAGATTTCACAGGGTCTTACTCCCTCGTATGTAACCATTAGTAACAACCTACATGACTTGTTTCGCCACAGATATCTGGGACTACATCCTCATGATGATGAGCTGATTGTATCGTATCGGCCAATTTTCATGACTTCTCAGTCAAAGTTCACTCTAAGGATTGCAAATGCTCCACTTCCTTCAAAGCTGAAGATGCCTCCTTCTTTGAAATATTATAGTGGCACATCTAATCTGAATGATCACATGTTCTCATTCATAGGAGCCGCCAAAGTTGAACAGTGGCCCATGCCAGCCTGGTGCCATATGTTCGCACAAACGCTCACTGGTTTGGCTAGAGTATGGTTCGACGGTCTACATCGATGCTTGGAAAATTTCTGGCGTTTGTTCCTCCAGAATTTTTGTCAACAGCGACGCTGTTCCAAAGATATCATGGAGGTCAACCATATTAAACGGTGAGTTGGAGAATCAGTGGAAGATTTCCTTGATCATTTCAACAAAGAAAGCATGCAGATCAGTGGAGCAGTTGATCTGTTACGGGTCTCCGAATTCTATCATGGAGTCCGTAACAACTAGTTAGTGGAAAAGCTCCACGAAGATTTACCCAAGATCATGGAAGTCCTCATGGAACGAGCTTATGGGCAGCCTAAGGAACGCATCTCCACCAAAGGATCGAGGTAACAACTGGAACAGAAACTGAAACCGAAACCCGTACCACAAACCAGATCGAAGCAAATCTTCGAACCAGCCATGTACGTTTTAATATTTTCTTCGAGCTGTCAAAATCCCCGAGCGAGATTTTGAGCACGGAAAGCACTCCGTTTCCTTTTCCCTTGAAGCAATGGCCCTCGTCTGACAAGAATTCCAAGAAATACTGCGAGAACCACCAAAACAAGGGGCACACCACTGCCGAATGCTGGGAATTGAAGCTAGAAATCGCGAAGGCCGTTCGATCCGGCAAGCTTTCACACCTCGTAACGGAAGTCAAGATGGTAAGAAGCCGACAATAGTTGCTGATAATCCAAACAATGAGGCTGGTATCAACATGATCTGAGCAGGTCAGCCTCGAGGAACCAAACAATCAAACCAGCACATGGTCGCCTGGATGAATCAACCAACTTACTTCCTGGCAATCGACCCCAATGACGCTTGGGACGGACCTATCATCATTTCATCGATAATTACCGGATACCTTGTTCGACGAGTATACATTGACAGTGGGAGCGCGTTCGAAATCATGTACATGGAGTGTTTCCAGCAACTCGCCGCACAAACAAAGCAAAAGCTCTTAGAAGTTTCCACCCCTTTGGTAAGTTTTACAGGAGAAATAGTCCAACCAGTCGGACAAATTACCCTCTGGTGACACTCAAAGAAGATAGCAAATCCCGTACCGTACAACTCACATTCTTGTTTGCAGGCTCCAAGTCCATTCATAATGTAATACTTGGGCAATGAGGAATGCGTGCCCTCGGTGCTGTCAGCTCCATGTTCCACAGGGCTATAAAATTACCCACCGAATCAGGCATCGCCACAATTCACTCCGGATCAACCTTGCGTGTAGCTGAAGTAAGACAGGCTACAGCGACAAGTTCAAAAGCATCGAAAGCACTTACGGAATTGTGGTCGATTAATACAGAATTCCCGAAGCAGCAAATAGCAATTGGAGCCCAGCTACCTGAAGGCACCAAGAAACTCCTATGGAATTTGCTTACTAGTTCCGTCGATGTGTTCGCGTGGCAACATTTCGATATGCAGGGCGTCCCTAGATCGATGGCACAACACCGTTTGAATGTTAAAGAATCGATAAACTAATAACACAAAAGAAAAGGCATAAGGCTCCGGATCGAGCTAAATCTATCGCGAAGGTTGTAAAAAGCCTCTTGGATGCGGGGATTATTCGCGAAGTCCGATATCAGACTTGGGTCTCTAACCCAGACATGGTGCGAAAGAAGGACAATTCATGGAGGATGTGCATCGACTACACCGATCTGAACAACGCCTGTCCGAAAGATTGCTTCCCGCTCCCTGAAATCGATGAAAAAATCTTACTCTGTCGCCACGTTTCGTTTAAAATGTTTCTTGGATGCATATAAAGGATACCATCAAATTTGGATGGTCGTCGAAGAAGAAGACAAAACAGCCTTTGTTACGAACGATGGAATTTACTGTTTCACCAAAATGCCCTTTGATGTGCTAAAAGTGGTCTAATTAAATTAACTAAAACCAAACCATGAACTAGACTCTCTAAGTTTTAAATTTATAACTAAGACTCTCTAAACCTAGACCACACAACCAACAAGTGTACCGATCAGTGCAGTATAGCTAAAGTAAGTCCGAGTATCGAACCCACGAGACTCTACTTACTACGAATACTAGACTCGACTAACTTATCTAACCTAACTCTGACACTACTCTAACTGTTTTTATATTTGATGGGGGGTTTCTAAATATCCTAAAATTGCGATTTAATTAAATTAATTAACTAAATTAACTAAAGCACAAATTCGCTTGGATTTTAACTCAGTTTATGGAAACGACTGCCTAGACTCGAATCCTGGATTATTTTAGTAATGACTTTATTATGTTTATTAATTATCATGGAACCGGGATCTTTATATTCTAAACCTATCGAGACACCGAACAAGACCCTCGACCCTTCTCAAGGAGACACTTATGGAACTCTAAATAGGCTGTTATGATTACCGGTTACTAGACTCCTTCACAGGTTATCTAGGTTTACAAAAGTACCCTAATACGATTCACTCCCTCATGGGTTATAAACCTAGGATAAGTTTGGAATTTCAGTTTAACTTGTTAGAAAACTATCACTAAGGAAGACTCCTCACAGATATCCCACCTAGCAATTTAATGACGAAGACCTAACAATATTTTCGCATCTCACAGCTATTGAAATTAGTAGAACACTTTAATTTATTAAATTACCAATTATTACTTCTAAGGTGTATTACGTAATTAACCCTAAACATTATAAAATTAATTTATAACCTAGCATGAATCTATTCCGTGATATAGACACTCACCAAATTCATACGAAGTAACAAGAGACAATAAAACAACTTAAAGCATGCATATACATTAAACCAATAAATCAAACCGACTACTTTTATAAAAATCTATAAATAAATAATTAAACATAATAAAGATCAAAACTTTAATAAGCCATCATCTAGGCAGAAAAGGGGTTTTAGCCAATAAACATAATCAAGAACACAACGCAAGTCTCAAGTAATAAATAATACATAGTTATGAGTTTGAATAACATATAGTATATCAAACCAATAAATTAATTATTTGCAAACCCGGAATTGAATCTTGATCGCGGCTTAAACCCTCGAACCAATCGCTTCTTCTTATTAATTGTCGCAGTCATCCAAAGAATAATAGTTCTTTTCTTTTTCTCTAGTTGAAGCCTCTTTCTCGAATTTAATATCTCTGCTCCTCCTCAGTAGGGTTTTTAGTGTGATATATATAAAATAATGGACCCCCTTTGTGTGTGTGTGTGTGTGTGTGTGTGTGTATAGTGGGCTCGGCTCACTCGAGAAAAATAGCGACAATTTTAATTCGGTCACTAGCGTCCTACTCTGCTCAATTGGCTGATTATTTCCTTATTACTAGTTTTCGCTCCATTTGCACTAGGACCTGGCAAAACGCAAAATAATATAATAAAACACTAAAAACGAAATAAAAACTATGCAATAACTATACACTTTACACGAGACAAATATGTGTATTTTACCACACATCACCCTTCGGGTTGAAAAAATGTTAGAGCCACGTACCAACGCCCAACGAACAAAGCCTTTAAAGATTAGATCGGGCAGAATTTAGAAGTATACATTGATGATGTTGTAATTAAAATGGCGACGAAGATATCATGCTTAAGGAGATCCTCGAAACTTTCACCAGTCTCCGAAGCATAAACATGAAACTGAACCCCAAGAAATGTACGTTCGACGTCGAGGAAGGAAAATTCTTCGGAGTCATGGTCGGGTCGAACGACCTGTGAGCCAACCCAGATAAGATAGACGTGGTACTAGCCATGAAGCCACCAGCTTCTGTGAAAGAAATTCAGTCTTTAAATGGGCGTCTCGCAGCACTTCACCGTTTACTATCCAAAGCAGCAGACAAATCTCTGCCATTCATGGACGTCCTCCGAAAAAGCTTCAAATCGGAATTTAAATGGTCAAATGAGGCAGCACGAGCCTTTGAAGAGCTGAAAATTTGCTTAAGCACTCTGCCAGCACTCACGGTCCCGAAAGAAGGGGAGGTCCTAACAGTTTATCTAGTCGCATCATAAGGTGCGATCAACGTTGTTTTGGTTGCACACCGAACCAATTCCCAGATCTTGATTTACTACGTTAGCCCAACCTTGAAAGATTATGAAACGAGGTATCTAAGTTTAGAAAAACTAGCATTGGCCTTAAGTCACACCCCAACCGATGACGGAAACATCGGAGTGAGACGAAAACAAGATTGCTCGAGACATCAAAACACTAAATGTGACAATAATTTATTAACTAGAATTTCATAAACACTAAAATGAAATACATTGCTCGAAAAGATAATACATCAAGTTGCAAACATAAACCAAATACATGAAATTGAATTCTAGGTGTGTATCTAGCCACCCTAAATAAGTTTCTTCATCACATCAACTAGCGACCTGCAACACGTATTAAAATAATAATCAACAAAAGTTAGTGAGTATACAAGTTTGATATCATAGTATAATAATGAAAAGAGTTTGCTCATATCCAAGATGATAAATGGCATATAATGTTACTAACATACTAAACAAGTGTAAGCTATATGTCAAACCAGAGTTTAACGCAATCTTGATTACCAAATATCGTCAAAACGACAATGGTGTAACATAGTTTACTTAACAATACCACTAGAATACGGGCGGTGCACTAATCCTATAGCGCTATAATTGTTAAGGTAGGCTTGAAAAATTAATGAGCATATTGACACAAGTATACATAGCATGCGCGATTAACAGGAATAATGCAAGTCTCATGTTAAAGTGGATAAAGTGTGATTTTAACAAGTTTAATTTTGATTACGTGATTTTGTATATTGTGTACATATTGCACTCAAAGTGTATAAAATAAAAAAATGGGATCGAGTATACTCACGGTTTTGCGTAGCTTTCTACTAAACCGAGAGTTAATGAGCTGGAGGTTGGTACACCGAGGTTACCCTACAATGGGTGAACGAAGGTGTGTGAGTATTCTGATTTGATGAAGGGTTCGTGTCAGAGTTTAAATGTGAAAATTATGAACACATGAAAATAAACTAAGTTCACAGTACCATTCATGCGACTGGAGGTCTCTTCGTGCGAATGGAAACTCCATTCATGCTACTGGACCAATCGTACGAATGTCCGTGCGTGATATTTTAATCGTAAACTAATTTAACGTTATACAGTAATAATAATTGTCTGGTATTGTCATTGAAAGTAAAACAGTTAACAAAATATCCAAAGAGTCAAATAAGAACAATATGGGCGTGTCATACCCAACATGGCAAATGTTGAAGGCGAGGCGGGGTTAGCTTACCTTGTTTCTAGAAAACTGTTTGGTGTTCATTCGTATGCTACACAAATGAGGTGGTGGAACTAGTTTGGAAAGCCAAGGCTCCCACGGTTCACACTTCTATCATAACTCAGATTCATCCATATTGAAGATGGGGAATCTGAGATGAGTTTAACATTTGGAGTACTGATTACCTTGAATCGAATAGGTTAAAAATCAGAAACGTAATCGTGTGACAAAGTCAATTCGTGCGAATGGGGTCACTCGCGTGAAGGGACTTCCTTCGTGCGAAGGGGTCTGTTCTCGATGAAAATTACCCTAATGTGAATCCACAACTATGAAGTGGGTTGTGAGCTCGGTGGGTACCAGATTCCACCAAGTTTCAAATCAAAACATATTGTCCAAGAATTTTTAATAAAAACAGAATATATAGTAAGTGCAAAACATGAATAAAAATCAACGTTTTAAATCTTTGTTTGGACCTCAAAAGTGGTGAGGTTTCACCATTAGTTTGCCAAGGCAAACTAGTGAAAACCATCCAAGAAGTGTTGTCAAACAAGATGGTTTGAAGAAATGAATGAAAATACAAGAAACAAGTAAGGAGTGTGAGTCAAAACTCACTTAGGATGTTGTTGCAACTCTCTGCTCGCAATGCAAGTTTCAGAGCGTTTTGGGAGAATTTATGCAACTGGAAAGTGAAATGAGCGGGGGTAGGCACGTATTTATAGGCTGAGGAGTGTTTTGGTGCTAGTGGGTGATTTGTGCGCATGGGTTTGGTTCAACTGGGCCTTTCGCACGAAGAGAAAGGTCTCTTCATGCGAAGGGGCTTGTTCACTCGCGCGTAGGGTTAAGTTCGGTTAAGTTTGCATATTTTAGCCGGTTTTAGGTGTAACGAGCATAATCGTGTAATGTACAGGTATAACACATGTATAATGGTGTTTAAAACATAGATTTTTGAGTATGGACATGTAAACAAGTATAAAATGTGTAATATTAATATGTGTAAAATAGTCGAGTTTCATTATGATCAATAGTCTCGGATTACAAAGTTGTAAAGAAGTATGGTACAATACAATTACAAGTTACCAAAAATAGAATTACAACAATACTTTCTAAATAAGGAAAGTAAGAGAATGTGAAGCGTTACAGTCTCCCCTATTTTAGGAAAATTGCATCCCGAAATTCATTCAAGAGGAAGACTTAATGAAAAGATGTGGATGTTTGGAATTCATTTCACTCCGGAGTTCCCAAGTGAATTCAGCGCCACGTTTTCCTTCCCATCGAACATTGACTATGGGAATTCGAATGTGCCTAAGTTGTTTGGTTCCTCGGTCCATGATTTCGACTGGTTTTTCCATGAATGCAAAGTCTTGTTGATTTGGAGATCGTCGAGTGGAACTTGAAGTCCTTCATCAGCTAGACACTTCTTGAGGTTTGAAACATGAAACGTTGGATGAACGTTGTTGAGTTCTTGAGGTAAGTCTAGTCGGTATGCCACTTTGCCAATAATCTCAAGTATCTTGAAAGGACCTACAAAGCGTGGAGCAAGCTTTCCTTTCTTACCAAAGCGAATAACTCCCTTCCAAGGGAATACCTTGAGGAGTACATGATCACCAACATTAAACTCCAACGGTTTGTGACGTTTATCAGCGTAGCTCTTTTGTCTATTTCTAGCCTTGAGGAGATTGTCGCGGATTTGTAGAATCTTGTCTATTGTTTCTTATATAAGCTTAGGGCCAGTGAATTATGCGTCTCCAATTTCGTGCCAACAAATAGGCGAACGACACTTGCGACCATATAATGCTTCAAAAGGAGCCATTTGAATGTTTAAGTTGGAGTTATTGTACGAGATTAAGGTGAGTACCCATCGTGGGTTTAGATAGTACGTTTGGTCTGACCATCCGTTTGAGTATGAAAGGCCGTACTAAGATTAAGGTGAGTACCCATCGGGGTTTGAAACTTTTGCCAAAGACGAGAAGTGAAATGACCACCGCAGTCTGAAATGATGTCAATGGGTACACCATGACGACAAATGACTTCATCCGTTTAGATACGAGCTAACTTCTCAACTTTGTAATCTTCACGAATGGGGAGGAAGTGGGCGGATTTGGTCAAACAGTCGATGATCATTCAAATGCTATCGTGACCAGAAGGAGTTCGAGGGATTTGGTTATGAAATCCATGGCAATGCTCTCCCCTTTCCAAACTGGGATTTCTGGTTATTTGAGTAGCCTAGAGGGACGTTGATGTTCAAATTTCATTTTTAAGCACATGAAACACTTCGAAACGAAGGTGGCGATATCCTTCTTCATACCATACCACCAATAGGACGCACGAAGATCGTGGTAAGTATCGTGATTTGTGTGCCTCCTTCATTACGAGCTCGCAAAGTTCATCACGGTTTGGTACCCAAACGCGATCGAGATAGTAGAGGATTCCATCGGATTTAGTCACGAGTTGGTTTTCAGCACCATGCTCCATCTCGTTGTACATGTTCTCCTCGTTGACGGACGAATATTGTGCTTCACGAATGCGGTTTCGAAGATCACTTAAGATTTAGGAACAATGAATACTATTGGCGTGAGTCTTTCGACTGAATCTCGTAGTCGTAGTCGTTTAGCAATTCTACCCATCGACGTTGACACATGTTTAGCTCTTTTTGGTTAAAGATGTGTTGTAGGCTCTTATGGTTGGTGAAGACCGCACACTTGGTACCATATAGGTAGTGTCGCCATATCTTTAACGAAAAAACAACTATGCTAAGTTCCAGATCGTGAGTAGTGTAGTTTTTCTCATGTATTTTGAGTTGTCTCGAAGCATATGTGATAACCATGTCTCGTTGCATGAGAACACAACCAAGACCTCGATTAGATGTATCGCAATACACCATGAAATCATCATTACCATCAGGAAGGGCGAGAATAGGAGCATTGCAAAGCAAGTCCTTAAGCGTTTGAAAAGACTCCTCTTGTTCGGGACCCTAAACAAAAGGTTTATCTTTTTTGGGTTCGCAAAGTGAGGGGAATGGTGATTTTCGAAACGTTTGAGATAAATCAACGGTAGTAACCCGCCAATCCGAGAAATGAATGAATTTTAGATGGAGATTTCGGTGCGATCCAATTCTTGACAACTTTGATCTTTGAGGGGTCAACATGAATACCTTTTTCATCCACGACGTGTCCAAGGAATTGAACTTCCTTTATCCAAAATTCACACTTGGAGAATTTGGCGTATAGGTGTTCGACACGTAGAAGTTCGAGGATTAGATGCAAATGACGCTCGTGTTCGGCTTGGGTTTTGGAATAGATCAGGATGTCATTTATGAATACGATCATAAAGCGGTCCAAGTAGGGTTTACACACATAGTTCATCAAATCCATGAAAACCGTTGGTGCATTGGTCAAACCGAAAGGCATGACCATAAACTCGTAGTGACCATATCTAGTACGAAACACAGTTTTAGGAATGTCCTCTTCAAGAACTCGAAGTTGATGATAGCCAGAACGAAGATCAATTTTTGAGGAGCACGTTGCGCCTTGGAGTTGATAAAAAAGGTTGTCGATGCGGGGAAGAGGGTAACGTTTTTTTATGGTGAGTTTGTTAAGCTCACGATAATCGATACACATTCGAAACGAACCATATTTCTTCTTGACGAAAAGAACAGGAGCGCTCCAAGGAGAAGTACTAGGGCGTATGAAACCTTTATCAAGCAACTCTTGAAGTTGGCTGGATAGCTCTTGCATCTCCGAAGGTGCAAGATGATAAGGAGATTTGGCAACGGGCATAGCACCGGGGATGAGGTCAATACGGATATCAACAGAACGAGAAGGAGGAGGAGGACCAGGTAGGTCTTCGGGAAAAACGTCAGGAAAATCACGCACCACTGGAACATCACTTACGTCTTTTCCCTTGCCCTTTTCTTCCACAATGTGGGCTAAAAAGGCAAAGTACTGCTGATGTAAGTACTTGTTCGCTTGTGTGCATGACATGAGTTTGAGACCCTTTGAAGGTCGGTCACCATAGACGTGTAAAGTGTCACCAGACGGAATAGGCAATCGAACAAATTTCTCATGACAAGCGATTTCAGCATGCTTCTTACGAAGCCAATCCATGCCTACTATGATATCAAAACTACCCAATTGCATGGGTATGAGGTTGATAGGAAATACATGATCGTTAGGAGTGAGGAAACAATCGCGAAGAACGGAATCAATGGTGATAGACTTGCCATTGGCAACTTCGACGGTGAATGACTTGGGAAGTTTAGAGTGTGTACATTTTGATAATGATTCGAATTCAACGAACACGAAACTTTTATCCGCACCAGTATCAAATAGTAAAGAAGCATATAAGTCATTTACAAGAAATGTATTGTTCACGACTTCATTGTTGTTCTGAGCTTGATTCGCGTTGAAGTTGAATGCACGACCACGTGGTGCTTGTTGCTATTGTTGCTCCTGATTGAGTTGTGGGCATTGGGGTCGAAGGTGAGTAGTGTCTCCACACTTGTAGCAGGCTCGAACATTATTGGCAAGGGTTTGACGGTTTTGGTTTTATGGAGGTTGCTGAGCTTGGTTACCTTGTGGCGTAGGACCACTTCGGCATATGGCGGCTACATGCCCAAACTGGTTGCAATTGGTGCAATGGTGGCATGCGTGGTTGGTAGGGTGATGGTAATGGCAGGTGTTACACTTGGGATGAGTCCTAGTGTATGGCTTTCTGGTGGGTTCTTGCAGGGGATTTAGGCTAGCAACAGGTGTGATCGCATGGCAACTCTGGCTTTGAAACTTGTGTTTCTTGCCATTGTTGTTACGCGGCTGAGTTTTGGGTTCTTTAGGTTCTGTGGTAGCTTGGTTCATGTATTTGGTGGTAATGGGGGTTGTGGTTTGATTATCTCTCACACGATTGTTGTTGAGGCTGGCAGCTAGATGATAGACTAACTCTATGGTGTCGGGTCTTGTAGCTTCAATGGTGTCGCGAATGGTAGAGGGAAGGCCTTGCAAGTATTTCCTAATCGCACGCTCAGACGTTGAAGCCAGGTAAGGTACAATGATGCTCAACTGCTTGAAGCGAGTGGTGTAACCAAGGTTATCATCGCCCACCTGCTTGAGATTCCAGAATTCTTCCTCAAGTTTCTGATGCTCGTGGGGAGGGCAGAATTCGGTCATCATCAGCTGCTTAACCTCGGCCCAATGGAGGGTGTAGGCATCTTCGTTGGATCGGATGTTACGCTCGTTCATCCACCAGTCAAGAGCTCTCTCCTAGAAGACGCCAGTTGCGCTTCTGGTTTTCAGGTGCTCAGGACATTCACTATTGATGAATGTCACATCGATGCTATCGAACCACTCGAGCATCTTAGTAACACCATCATTGCCAATGAATGGTTGTGGGTTGCAAGCAGCGAAGTGCTTGTAGTTGAACATGACTGGCATAGGTTGGTTGACATTGGAATCGAAAGAGGAGTTGGGGGTATTGGCTGAGGTAACCTTGCTCACGATGTCACGTATCACTTGAGCCATCTGCTTGGCCATGAACGCGAGCATCTTCTTGTTGGAGCTTGAGTTAGAACTTCTCTTGGGGTTGGAGAAATGGCTGGAAGACATCTAGAAGTTCAAAACAGGGGAAAGGATGAGACTTGATCATAATGTTTTTGAAAAGTTAATTTGCGTCATGTAATATGTCACGTAACCAATGTTGCAGAAATCGGCCTAGGCGGCCGATTAGTCGGCGCCTAGGCGCTAGGCGGTGAGTTACTGACTAATTTTTAGCTAGTCGGTCCAATTAGGCGGATATGGTCAAAATCGGTCTTAGGCGGTCAAAATCGGTCCCAGGAGGTCAAAATCGGACTAATCGGTCCATGTTTTACAGCCCATTAAACACAAAATTTGACCCATTTTTGAATCTGGCCCATTGGTTTAAAGCCCAAATCTTAGTTATAGACCTATTTTAACACTTAAGTTTAGGTATTTTAACATTTAACCCCCATCTACCTTTCAATAGTTTACATATGGTTCCTAAACTTTTAAATTTATTAATAAAAAATATAAAGTTATCTCCTAAACTTGTATATTTATTAATAAAAAGTATAAATTTATCTATATATATAAAAATTTGTAAAATTATACTTAAAAAGTCCAATCCGATTAATCCCTAGGCGGTACCTCACCGCCCGACTAGCGCCTAGCGCCTTCTACAACATTGCACGTAACACATAAGCTTCACTTAGTTCACAAAAACATAACAAGAATTCACATTGTATAATCACAAATAATTAGGGCTGTAAACGAACCGAACGCTCAGCGAACAGTTCGTGAACCGTTCGGTGGGAAGTTCGTCTATGTTCGTTCGATTAATAAACGAACGAATATGAACAAGAAATTTCGTTCGATTAGTTAAATGAACGAACATGAACAAAGGTCTCGTTCGTTCGATTGTGTTCGTGAACATTCGTTGATTTGCGTTCATTTATGTTCGTATGTTTGTGTTTTCATTGAAGATCTTTGTACTTTCTTATATTTTATTTGTACTTTTTATATTATTAAACTTTTATTTATTTTATTACCCTAACAATTAAATTAGGAAACCCACTCTCACCTTGTTTATGCATCATTTCCCTTTCATTTCTCATTATTTACATCGGCGAATACGATCGACCTCCGTTCCACAATAAGGGATTCAAGTTCGAGTGCTACTCTCTGGGCCATCTGTCTTTATCCTTCGTCGCGTTCACCAAATTTATTTGTGTTCGTTTGTGTTCATGAACCGTTCGCGAACACAAAATATTCCTTAATGAACGAGCACGAACATAAAATCTCGCTCGGTAAGTGTTCATGATCCGTTCGTGAACACATTTATTTCCTTAAAAAATGAACACGAACAAGGCCTTGTTCGTGTTCGTTTGGTTCATTTACAGCCCTACAAATAATGATAAAGAGTGGTAAATTTAGTTTGTTCACAAAGAATTATTATGTTTGAGGTTGCGAGCAAAGTGTGATTTGTGTCTTCAACGTTGAAATGAAAAGCGTGTCAAATGTAATACACATTAAAATTGATGTGACATAAAAGAGATTCAATGTAAAACATGGAATGTCTCGGAATGAAACTAAGACTTTTCCAAAGTGATCGAGATCTTTTTGAGTTAGGCAAACATGCTTTGGCCTAATAGGTAGAATACTCTCACAGAGAAGCAGTTAACGGTATTCACCCTTCCAGTTACTACATGTCCCTAGTTAATCGAGTACTCAAGACTTTGGCAAGATTGAAATCGAAGAGTGAGACTAGTTATCAAGATACGGGTTTCACCCCTAACTTGGTAACATCGTGTAACAACCCGATCTTCGGATTGTTCCTAATCTCGGTTATCCTGTTGTAATCGCTTGTACTCCGAGATTCGATTAACACAATGGGTTAAACTATGTTTTTAAACAGCATTCCAAACACATATTATCACGTATTTTACATCGCTTATTTAACGCTACTTATCGCATTAAATGTTGGTTATCACAACACTCATCAAAACGCAAACTCAAAACGTGGATTGGTTATTTGTTTATTTGGTTATTTGTGTGATTACTTGGTTACTTGATTACTTGTGTGTGTTTATTATGTATATCGTTACTCGCAAACACTAACGCAATGCAAACTCAACGCAAACACAACGCAGACTCGAAACGCAGATTTACTTTTATGCCTTGATGTTATTATAGTGTGATTAGTTTTTTAAATATTATGTGGTTGTCAACGCAACGCTCAAACGCTCACTCGCAACTCGACTAAACGCAACGCAACACTTAACACGTGAAACGAAAGTCAGAAACTAACAAAACGCGACTTGACGGATCGAATGGACCAACGACCGAATGGACATCCGTCCGGATGACCATCCGCTTGGATGGCCATCCGACCGAATGGCCATTCGACCAGGCGAGCCATCCACCGAGTACCACTTTCCACCGACTTAACTCTCATCCTCACTCTATAAATACCACCGTACACCTCCCTTTCACTGATTTGACACCTCCATCTGACCACACGCACATCAGTCGCTCTCCATCACTCTTACTCATGATTCAAGGCTTTTTGGTAATCTTTTCTCCTCAAATCTTGTACAATCTTCATCACTCAACACTTCTACATCATCTTCTTCATCAAAATCTCTAACTTCTTCACTGAAATCACTGATTTGGACCCCTTGAATGTGCTCTTCACTCGTGTTGCTTATGCAATCTATTGAGGAACATCATTTAATCAAGAATGGTTCCAGATCTAAAGGATTTCACACCTTTTTCAACTAAGTTATGCAAGATTTCAACACTCTTCATCTATTTTCAACTTTTCTACACAAAACCGATGGAATCTAGACTCATTCAGGCTCTCCACTCATTCCTTAGTTAAGAGCCAGCTTGAGAATGGATTCCCACCGGAGAAATGGACCGATTAACGGGTTGAACATGGATCTTCATCAGGAACAGCGAGTCTGATCGAATGGGGTGGTACCCATCCGATCGAATGAGCTAGGCTTGGTGTATCCCCGTTGTTTAACACGTCGTCACACAGTCTCCGTTAACGCAAAACTCGTTACTTAGAAAATTTTACCAAACTTCAAACGAACGGACCATCTGATCGAATGGCCATCTGTTCGGATAACCATCCGACCGGATGACCTGTCCCCTTTACAAACTTTCAATACTTAGAAGTTGTAACGAAACTTTGGATTTTCAACGATTTTACAAACACACCTCATTCGAATGGACATCCGTTCGAATGGTCATCCGCTCGGATGACCATCCGCTCGAATGGGAACTAATCTGTTCGGATCACCATCCGAACACTCAGCCATTCGACATCTCGTTTTACGCACCGTTCAACGCTTACGCTTATGTTTACGTGCTCAGGCTAAGTCAACGCGCTCCCTTCAATCTAACCGACTGTGTTTATCTGTTAAACATGCACTGTGAGTATACTCGAACCCTTTTTCGCTTAACGCACTTTTGGGTGTTACATACGTTATCTATATCAAAACACAACGCACACTATACTAAACAATTTACAAACGCTAACCGCTCTCGCATGTTATACGCGATTCGATGAATGCTTGTATGTTATGTTTACACAGTGATTACTGCTTGCCTCCCTTAGCAACGATAGTACTATAGTTTGGACTCACACCTGTTTATTCAGGGGTTGTTAAGATTATTACTTCACGTGTTCACAGTGGTGAATATGTGTCTCGCATTCTACAACTCACAGTCATTGGTATTGTTGGTATCATTGTCGATAGCTTACTTGATTCACAACTCTACGTGTTACATGCAGGTTATGCGTAAACGCTTTCTATACTATACCTATGCAAACTTGTGTACTCACCTTTATATTTTATGTATTGGCTTTATTTTAACGTATGTGACAGGTTGATAGGATGTTATGCTGTGATGAATCAAGTTAGGAAGTCTAGAAACTCCACCAATAGAAATCTAGGTTGTCGGACATTGTTTGTGGAATGTTTGTTGATTGGTATGGGACAATTAGCCTTTTAAATATTGCCATTAATAGTTGTTACGGATTCTCTTGAGCAATCTAGTTCGCCTAGTGCCACGCCCCAATGATTTCGCTATCGGTTGGGGTGTGACAGATTGGTATCAGAGCCATAACTATAGGGAATTAGGTTGAGTCGTGTAGAATTGACCTAGTCTATAGCCTATGTACCACATCAGAAACCCTTTTTGTGCGAACTCTATCTCTCTATCGCAAAACTAGGGATACCCGTATGAATTGGGACAACTCGCACAAAGTGAGTTACTTCACTCTAATGAAACATCTCGTAGGAAGTAGGACACCTTGTCTGAGTTGTACACTTCATACGAAGTATGCCAGCTCATACTAAAACGCTTAAATGCCTTTCCTAAGGCAGATATGTATTGTATTTCCTAAGGCTAACACAATACACACGTTGGATACTCGAGTGATTGCATCGAGATTAGGTGTGAAAACCCAGAACTCTCGATAAGACCACTCACCTCGCGTATTTTTACTCTCAGCACGAGAATCTTTCGTTGAGCTAAGAGTGATATCCATATCTCAACGGAAATCTCCATTTCTATCTTATGAAAGTTTCTACCACAGCAGGAGCAGAATTGTTAAGTTAGGGGCGAAACGCGCATCTTAATGATGCGTTCCACTCTCTAAAATGCTTTTACAAAACTCTCACCAAAGTCACGACTGTTCCAACGATTTGAGAAATGTAGTAACTTGAAGGATGAATGACATTCACCGTGTTACGGTGATAGAGCATAGTCTATAGGCCAAAGCATGTACTCAAACTTGTTGGGAATAGTTGAATCACTTTGGATAGTCGACGCTTCACAACCAAGGCAATCTCTTAATTTCAAGCCCGCAATCGTCGATTTTACGTGTCATCGAAGTTTATTGTGTTTGTTGTGTTTATATGTTTTAAATTTATGTTTTATGGTTTCGATTTCTCACTTTCCGCCAAACGCGCACAACTCGCACAGCTGTTGTAATCTAAAATGTTAACTAATCGTGAACGCAACTAAAACGCGCAACTCTCCTAATCACAAGCTCTCATACGCTACAGTACTTGTTGATGTACGTTATGCTACTCGCTATCATTCGCAACTCTCGAACGCGCTACGAGAACCTCGAAAACACTTACGCTTTGAACTATAGGTGAATACGTGCAAAATTTGTAGATGAATACATGCAAAATACGTAGATGAATACGTGCAAAATATGTGCTTACATGGACCACGTGTTAGTATGGGCTAACATGTGTTTGTGTGCTTACGTGTTTATGTGCTTAGGTGATTATGTGCTTACTTGTTTATGTGCTTACGTGAATGTGTGCCTTATGTGTATAATAATAAAAATAATAGTAAATATGTGGTGTGAAACGCTAAACTATTACCTATAACCCGACATAATCGAATCTCATCCAATGACAGATGTCATTTGGATCGCATACTCAATGTAACGTTCGCCGAAATCACGCTGACAAGCGTATCGCTTCACTAGTAGCCAAGGAAATGGCTAAAGTCATACCTCAGATCATCAATGAGATCAACGTGGTCAGCAGCAAATCCTCTGTTGAGTCAAAGAGTGACACTCCGAAAGCTACTTTTAGCTTCAAACAATTCAAGGCCTGTGGTCCTAAAGACTTCACTGGTGAAGATGGACCTAGTGCTATGTTTCAGTGATTTGACTCTATTGAAGTCACTCTTCGTCAATCAGGATGCCCAGATGACCTCCGCACCGTGACCGCTACAGGAGTCTTCCAGTCTAGGGCACTGGATTGGTGGATTGCTGAGCGCAACAGGCGCGGTAATGATGCAGCCTGTGGACTCTCCTGGGAGGAATTGAAGGAAGTCATGATGAAAGAATTATGTCCCCCAGATGAGATCCATAAGCTGGAGAACGAGTTTTGGGGTATCAAGCAAGAAGGAGGTGACAACGATGGTCTCACCGCTCGCTTCAAACAGCTCAGTATTATCTGTCTTAGTCAGGTGGCAACGCCTGAAATGACAATCAAGAAGTATATTCGAGCCTTACGGGATTGTGTAGTTGATTTCGTTCAAGCAGCTAAACCCGCAACTATCAAGGAAACTGTCGTTTTCAAGGGTTGTTATATCTTGGGTATAATCCCTGAATTATTTAATATAATATACTCGCATTAAGTATAGTAACCTAATTCAACTTTATCCCTACGTCACGAGACAGAACCCCAACAAACTTAGTCAGGCAGAGCCTTGACATTTGTTACGGGTCCCTAGATCAATCGGACAGGGTATCAGTGATCAGGGGTTACAACACTTAAAACGGGTCAGGGCTTTATTACTATAGGTGATATACTAAAGAAAATAGAACTCTGATATTTAGAGATTGCGAGAGGTAGAGAGAGATTGAGATAGATACAAAGGAAATGAACAACGAAAGTTTGAATGTGATTCTTCTATTTATAGTCCTTTCTCAATTGCTTGGAGGCAAAGCTTCGTTTGTCATGCATCCACGTATTAATTTGTTTGTTTAGATTTTAATTTCTTAAAGACACGTATATACTAAAGTTAATGCATACATGCATTCAAAAGAAACAGCTTTCAAATGTTAGTATTATTATTTTATTCAAAAATTACGACCACTTTATTTAAGTGATATATTTTTTTTATTATTATTATTTTATTAATTTATATATTATAATTAATTTAATTGCTTCACTCATTTGGCGCTTATAACTTCTAAAATATGGCGTTTTTATAAAATGATGAATATGCCATTAGAACGAGAATATTTTTATCTACATTTTGGCCTAAGTTTCATTAAAACAGGGTAAGGTTAATTATAACATATTTTTATTATTATAATTATTAAACGGTTCCCACGTTCGCCAAAATACCTTATATTTCTGTCGGTCAACTTACCCATGATCTATCATAAGTTTTTATATATTTTAAGTTTATAAATAAAATTTTGGGAATGTTACATCCTCCACACCTTGTTTTAAATCTCGTCCTCGAGATTCCCTAAAATATGGATGAATACTTTTAGTTAGTCTAGTTCCTAGGTATATTCTGGTCCTTGTTTTGAATTCCACTTTACTTTGACCAGAACTATTCTCTATGAGATTCTTATCTTTTCAAGAGTTTTTTTTTAATGGGGGTAAAGTTACTATCATTAGCGTATGTTTTTAGATGTTTTATGTTTTAGCACAGCTTTTAGTTACAGGTTTCCTAATGCGTCGATAATCTAAGGTAACGCAAAGGGATCTCTTATAGTTTCGATGGCGTCTCAATTTAAGGGATTCTCGTCGTTCATCTTGTCGCCCGAGTTACGAGATAGATGATCAAACGAAATAATGTTTGATATTTGGAATTATAGATGTATACGAGAGATCCCTGATAATTAAATCTAAAATTATCATTAATACACCTGTTCGTGATTTATCCCTAATTGTCAATCATTATGGTCTTTGGATTTCCTCATAGATATACATATCTATATAAACATATATTTTACATACAGTAATATACACACCATTCATAAGGTCAAATGTATTTAACAAATTGATATTTCCAAAAACAGGTCAGATATCAGGTCATGGTACTATTTAGGGAATTCCATTAACATAACATATACCCCATCTTACCTGGTCTCGCTGGAGAGGTACCCCCATCTTACCCAGACAAGCTGGAGAGTCTACTACACCATACCCAGTCTTGCCGGAGAGGTAATTATCATTGTATTTCCCATAAATAGAATTTTTCTCAAATTATGATTTTAAAAGTGCATCATTCATTATGGCTTATATCAAGAAACAAGGAAATTAGTATTCTCATGATGGATCATATTCTAGAACCGAGTAGTACTAATAAACAAGAAATAACAGTGGCCAAGTGTTATTGCTTATTTATCATACTGGCACTGTTCTAGTCATCATCCTCACGGCATACCAATATCCTTCATACTTTATCTATACAAGTAATTAGCTTATATCGAAGCTTATACTAAGGCATTTTTCTTAGGTTCATGTCTAAATACTATCCTGGGTGTTACTAGTACATATCAATATCCTAGCTCTTTTGTTTAAGCATAGGTATCATTATGGTTGTGACTTTCTGTTGTTTGAAAAATGGAGTTTTTGACAAAAATATCATTGTCTCCATTAATACTATGGCTAGGTTCAATGTGATGAGTATGCTTATAGCTAACTTTATTTATGCTTATTTATTATTAAATTCCGTTGCAAGGAATATTTTATTGAGACCGATGGCATTTTAAAACATAATAGGTTTCATGAGTTATTCTTATAATGACTTCATGTTTTCGTATGAATCACCAACGATATTTTCTCTTATGTTTATCCACAGAAGATATTTGATTATTATATCGTGTATATCATCAAGAAATTCTATCATGTATATACATATATGTGTATATTTATTATTTAGAAACATAAAATTTCAAATTTCTTACGTAATACACACACACACACACATACACACACACACACATATATATATATATATATAATACTAGATTACTATATATCCGATGGTACCAATTATCAAGCTTATTCTCCTAACTTTATTGATCCTTTTATAAAAATAGTATACTGAAATAAACTTCTGTTAAATTTATTGAATATAATATTTTGGAATTAAAGGATGGATAAATAAAAGTTTAGGGAAATAAATTACTCAAAATATAAACTTTCTGGATTCATGGGAACAATTTCATTTTAAACTAGTGGGTTGAACCCTATTGGTTTAAAATATTAAAACGTAACTCTTAATTTATTTTATATTATATTATTTATTTAAAGAAATTTTATAGTGAGTAATACAAAGTTTAACGTTACTAAAATCGATTCTAAATATATTAGGTAATTAAGTAATATACGTGTATTTAGAATATGTATGTATATCTTTTAAATAATAGTAATAGTAATTTGTTTAAAGATATTACAATATTAAAATTGTAATTTGATTTTTTTTATAAAGCTATATAAAAGACAAGCGTATTAAACACACATTTGAGTCAATTATTTTTATGTGGGGCATCCATTTTAATTTTAGTTTGAAATTGAAATAATAACTAAAACGTTCAGGGAAATTTTAACGTGCCAGGTATAATAATTATATAAGTAAATAAATAGAATACTAAATTATTAGTTTAAATCGAGTAAGAAAAGGGGTTTTCATTTTGTAATATCTTTTACTTGTAAAAATAAATTATTTACTCTCTTATATATATATATATATATATATATATATATATATATATATATATAGGGAGCCGCTAGAATAAGAACCACCTCCAGTTATGAGAACCATGAGAACCACTCTCCACCAATCATAATCAGCCAACAAAAAGGGTAGTTTGGTCATTTACCCTAAATGTCTAATCTCACCCCTCTCTCTTCATTTAATTCACATCCTCTCACCTCTCTCCTCTCTTCTCTCTCCCTTATTTTAAAGTTGCAGACTTTCTCTCTTCATTTTTGTTTTTTGAAACACTCTCTCTCTCTCTTTTATCCTCTGATGAAGATGAAGATGAAGATCATCATCTCCATCATCTTCAGGGTTATGAACACCACCATCATCATCGACAGCTTATGAACACTCTCTTCTCTCTGCTACTCCGGTGACCGGAGATGGTGACCGAAGGGGGGGTTTTAGTGGTGGAAATGGTGGGTTTGGCCGGTTGGTCGGCGGCGGTGGATGAAGGCGGTGGTGGTGGGTCAGCCCCACCCTGTGACGGCGACGGTGGTGGGGGGTCACCCACACCCCTGTGACGGCGACGGTGGTGGTGGATCAGCCACACCTTGTTGGTATTTCTTTGATATTTTTTTTTGGTTTAGATCTGTTGATATTGACTTTTCTGAGGTTGAATCTGGGTTTGAATCTATGGGGTTTTGACTTTTCTTGATGGTTTGTTTTTTACGATGATGTTCTTGATCTGTTGAATTTTTTGTATGTGTTCTTTCTTTTTCTGGGTTTTGAATGTTTGAATCCGTTGAAGCTTTTGGCCTGTGTTCTTGATTTATGGGGTTTGAATGTTTGATATGTGGGTTGAATGATGTTCAGGTTCCTTGTGGGTTTTGAATGTTTTACGAGGTTCAAAATCTGAGGTTTTTTTTATCCGATCCGTATGTTCAGGTTCCTTGTGCCATTTTTGGGTGTGTTTAAATCGGTTGAATCTGGTTGAATCTGGCGCCTTTTTTTTATCCGATCCGTATGTTCAGGTTCCTTGTGCCATTAAAGTCCCTGACTTTTGATCGGTTTGGATTTGGGGAGGCGATGATGAAAAAAAAAAACGTTGATTTTGATGACGATGGCGCGGCAAAGACGGTGGAGGGTAGGTTTTTTGAACCTGCAACCCCATTTTGCAGCCTTTTTTATTATCGGAAAATCTGAGCCAAACCCTTTTTTTTTCGAGATACGCTTTTGTTTTGTTGTTGTTGTTGGCTTTTTATATTCTTTTCCCCCGTCGATGACGATAAAAATCTATCCGAGACACCTACCGACTTTGCGATTTATGGGTGCGTTCGTCTTGTGTAAACAAGTTTTCGTGTAAACGTAAAACGTAAAGAGTTTTACGTAAAACGTAAAGAGTTTTACGTAAAACGTAAAGAGTTTTAAATGTAAACGTAAAAAAATTAAAACGTAAACTTTTTAATGTAAAACGTAAACTTTTTTAACGTAAAACGTAAAAACATGAACCGTAAAAAGTTTTACGTAAAACGTAAATCGTAAAAAGTTTTACGTTTTAACGTAAAAAGTTTTAACGTAAAACGTAAAAAGTTTTACGTAAAACGTTAAACGTAAAAAGTAAAAAGTTTTAACGTAAAACGTAAAAAGCTTTACGTAAAACGTAAAAAGTTTTACGTAAAACGTAAAAAACCGGCCCGTAAAATGTAAAAAAACATAAACGTAAAAATGTTAACGTAAAAAACCGGCCCGTAAAACGTAAGAACGGCGTTAAAAAATTGGCGAGTAAAAAACGGCGTTAAAAAATTGCCTCGTAAAAACGGCGCGTTGAAAAAACCGAGGTTCAAAAACGGCGCGTAAAAAACGGCGTTAAAAAATTGGCGCGTAAAAAAACGGCGCGTTGAAAAAACGGCGCGTAAAAACGGCGTTGAAAAAACGGCGCGTTGAAAAAATGACGCGTGAAAAAGTCGGGTTCAAGACGGGTCGTAAAAAATTGTCGCGTAAAAAACGGCGTTAAAAAATTGGCTCGTAAAAAACGGCGCGTTGAAAAAACGGCGTTAAAAAACGGCGCGTAAAAAAACGGCGTTGAAAAATTGGCGCGTAAAAAACGACGCGTAAAAAAACGGCGTGTTAAAATAACGACGCTTGAAAAAACCCGGCGTAAAAACGGCGCGTCAAAAAAACGTAAAACGTAAAACTTAAAAAGTTTAACGTAAAACTTAAATTGTAAAAATTATAAAAAATGTTTAAAAAAATCTGAATTTTAAAATGTTTTTAATAAAAAAGTTATGTTTAAAAAAAAGTAATAATATAATAAAGCAAAAAACTAATAAAAAACAATAAAGATAAAAAGACAAAATAGAGTTATTTTACTAAATTACCCTTTTGGATTATAATATTAAAGACATAATAAGACAAAAACCATTTAATATTAATTTTTGTAACTTTTAATCTCATCCATCCATCAAGTTGATCAAAGGGCTAGAAAGTGGTTCTCATGGTTCTCATAACTGGGAGTGGTTCTCATTCTAGCGATCCCCTATATATATATATATATATACCGATTGTACGAATCATCAGACCCATCTTTTCTGTTCTTTTATAATATATCATAAAATAAAAATTATCACTTCTTTTAAATATAATTTTTTTTTTCTAGGGTGTTTGATGCGTGCAAAATGCAACATATAAATTACATCAATTGTGGTATAAAACTAACCCTTTTTTAGTACTAATGTTGGAAAAAGTATGCTTTTGTCTTCCTTTTGTATTTTCAGGATTAAATGAGCTCAAATTAACAAAAGATGCAAAAAGACAGCAAAATCCAACATAAATACAAGAAAAGGAACAAACGTGACATGCCCGACCCCACGACAGCATCTTCCCAAGCAAAACAAGAAGACAGAAGACTGAACACGCCCCGTGCTCAGCCAGCACGGGGGCGTGCCCAAGTGTCAGCAGAAAAGGCAAAGTGGTAGAAGCTTCTATTGCCCATCACGGGGCCGTGCTCAGCGGACACGGGGTCGTGGTCAACTATAAGATTCGCACAATCCAGGCAAATCTTCATATTACAAAGATTCTTCTGCACACGGGGTCGTGCTCAGCGGACACGGGAGCATGGTCAACTAATAAAGACAAGCTGCATTAAATGAAGAAAGAGAGGATGTGGACACGGGGCCGTGCCCGCTGGACACGGGGCCGTGCCCGAGCTTCTGTTCAGCCTATAAATAGGAGTGCTTGGCTCAAGCTCAAACCATCCCTTGGCACACCACATCTCTCACACTTCACCCACCACCCACCACCACCATAACACCATCATCCACCACCATCATCCATTGTCCATCGTAGAGTGTGTGAGTCATCTCGGGATCCAAGATTGATCGTAAGAGTTCTTGACAATCAAGGCCATGTTTTCCTAAGTCTCTTACATCACTTGGTGAAGACAAGTGTCTAGTGTAATACTTTTTATTTTCAATCTTTTCGCACTTTTAGTTGGTTTTGTATTAATGACTTTAATAACTAGTTTCTTATGTTGAAGGTGATTCTTCCTTATCGTTTGTCCGTGGTGTCTTGACATTATTTTACAGTCTATATAAAATAAAAGATTTTCACCATTCATATCTCCACGGTCTATATAGAGGTATGTTGGCTACCTGGTCGGGGGTTAAGGGAACGGTTTGGTAAGAGTCTTGCCATTGTTCAGCGTTTAGAGGTCCTGCAATGGACCTGGGTCAAATTTAGTAGGACCTCCTTCAATACTTAACGGTATTGGATGGTGGGGGTCCAAACTCTTTGATCCCCTCATAAGTTAACTACTATTAATACTATAACCCGGCTATTTAGGACTGTATCCCTGCTGACTCAGACTACTTAGTCGAGGGTAACGTCACATCCAAAAGAGGGGCCTACCATAATTTGCATTAATAACTTAATTAATTATCTTTCAATAATCCGACCCTTTAGGATTGTATCCTTGCTGACTCAAACTACTGGGTTGAGGGTAACGTCACCTCCAAAAGAGGGGCCTACTACAATAACTAAGATAATCTCTTAAACAAGTGCAAAAGTGCGGAAATAATCAAAGGTTACACTATACACGAGTCGGAACCAAGTGATTCATCTTGTCTATCTGTTTTTCTTTTATTTTTATTTTCAGCATTTTAGTTAGTTTTTATTTTTTTTTAGTTTAAAACCATTTTTCTAAACTTTTTGATTTGATTAGACGTTGAGGATAAACCGGTACTAAAAGTTCTTGTGTCCTTGGACGACCTCGGTATCTTACCAACACTATACTACGCTCACGATGGGTGCACTTGCCCATATGTGTGTTTAGTGTTAGCAAATATCGTGTTTTATAAATTTAAAACTTGGCTAAAAAAAGTGTAAAAGGGCTTAAAATATACTTAAACCTATATATACACCTAACGCACATCAAGTTTTTGGCGCCGTTGCCGGGGACACAAGGATTTTAAGAAAGTTAGGAATCAACGGCCTAATCATTTTTCTTATTTTTCATTTTTTTTAGAATTTTTTTTCTTAGTTTTTCTGTTTCTGCAGAGCTCAGCACGGGCCGTGCCTGGTCGGAAACGGGCCGTGCCCAGCACTATCACTGGCAGTTTTTATTTTCCAAGTTACAGAAAGCTGAGCACGGGGCCGTGTCGGTGCAACACGGGGCCGTTTCCAACTCCCAGTAACAGGGATTCGGAAAACAATCACTGTATCTCCGACCACGGGCCGTGTTCACTGAGCACGGGGCCGTGGTGAACCTTCTGACCAACGTTCTTTTCTGTTTTTATTGCAGGATTAGGGACCCAGGCGCCACATTTGAACTTCCTACGTAGTGCATGAGCTCCAGTTCTAGTAGAGACATAAAAGAACCTCTAGAAGAACCCGAACGCTTTCTCAGAAAAGACTTAAGGCTAAAAATCAAGAGAAAGTTTCGGGGGACCCACTTTCAATGGCGGACCAACGTACCCTCATGGATTACCTACGGCCCATCGTAGGTAATCTTGGCGCCGCTATCAATGCACCGAATGTCGAAGCCAATAACTTCGAACTTCGACCACATTTGATACAAATGCTTCAAAACTCCGCAACCTTCCATGGGCTTGCGGACGAGGATCCCCATCTACATATTACTAATTTCCTAGAAATATGTGATACCTTTCGGATCAATGGAGCATCAAATGACGCCATCCGCCTTCGAATGTTTCCATTTTCGCTAAAAGACCGAGCTAAGGCTTGGCTTAACACCCTCCCAGTTGGCTCGGTAAACACCTAGGATGAACTAGCCCAAAAGTTTCTATATAAGTATTTCCCTCCTGCTAAAACGGCTAAATTAATGACTGAAATTAATACATACTCACAAGAGGATGGGGAATCCTTATATGAAACTTGGGAAAGGTTCAAGGAGCTACTAAGAAAGTGTCCTCATCACGGTCTTGCGGTATGGCAACAAGTATCCACTTTCTACAATGGGTTGTTGCCACACACAAGACAAACACTTGATTCTAGCTCCGGGTGACTTTTAGGTAATCGTCGTCCAAATGAAATATATAATCAAATTGAGGAAATTGCTCAAACCAATTTTCCATGGCACACTCCCCGAGTTAATAAATCTATTGCCCCGGGCGCCCATAAGGTTGATGAAAGCACTTCTTTACAAGCCCAAATCGAGGCCCTCTCTTCGAAAATCAAAAAGCTAGAAATGACAAAAACGGCCTCGGTTATGGCTTGTGAAGGGCGTGGTGGGCCACGTGAAAGTTGGAGTTGTATGAAAGAATTAGATGAACAAACAGAAACGGTAAACTACATTGATAACAGACCTAGGCCGTCGGGTCCTCCAACGGGTACCTACAACCAAGGATGGCGTAACCACCCAAACCTTGGTTGGAGAGATCCCGGCAATAGTAGTAACCAACAAAACCAACGAACTAACTTTCAACAACCACAAAATTTTTCTCAACAACAAGGTGGAAGAGAAAGGCTTGAAGATACTGTATCTCGCCTCATCTCCGACACCGAAAAGAAAAACTCGGATCGATTTCAGCAATTGAAATTGAATTTTAGAAATCAACAAGCTAGCATTCAAAACATTGTAAAACAATTAAATCAAGTAGCTCAAAATTTCTCCGAGAGACCACAAGGCGCGTTACCTAGCAATACCGAAACCAACCCAAAAGCACAAGTACATCTCATCACGTTGAGAAATCGAACCGTGGGTCCCGAGGAGGCCCTATTACCGTCAGATGAAAGAAGCCAGTCCAGCCAAACCACGACTCCACCCGCACCCCAACCAGAAAAGGCTTCTTTACCGAATCAAGAGCCCACCAAGACTCCCCCGATTCCGTACCCCGGTAGGTTAAATTGTCAAAAGACCGATGAGCAATTCGCAAAGTTCGAAAATTTACTAAAACAATTGTATGTTAATATTCCTTTTATCGAGGTACTTACCCAAATGCCTAAATATGCAAAATTTATGAGGGACTTCCTCACTCATAAAAGGAAAATTGAATCATTGCAATTAGTTAACTTAGGCGAAGAATGCTCCGCCCTAGTACTCAACAAACTTCCACAAAAGAAAATCGATCCCGGAAGCTTCACAATTCCTTGCTCGATTGGGGAATCCCCCGTTCGTAATGAATTAGCTGATCTTGGGGCTAGCATTAACCTCATGCCCACATCGATGTTCAAACGACTCGGCCTAGGAACAACAAGTCCTACAAAGATGAGTATACAACTCGCCGACAGATCCGTCAAAATTCCACAAGGTGTCGCTGAAAACCTATTGGTTAAAGTTGACAATTTCGTTTTCCCAACCGACTTTGTCATCCTAGACATGGAAGAAGATGCCGATGTTCCTCTCATCATCGGGAGGCCATTTCTAGCCACCGCCCAAGCAGTGGTTGACATGAATGACGGAACACTAACATTGAAGTTTGGGGACGAGGAAGTAAAGTTTGGAGTTGGAAAGAGAGTAGAAGACGAAAACCCGGTCGACTACATGAAGGTCATAGACTCAAGCTTGGATGACGCTCTCCGACGGTGCAACATGGGATGCGAAACATCCCACTTGAGTGACATATGACCAGGCTTTGGGTCTAGCCAAGGACCCTTATAAACGTGGCGCACCACGGAGGCATTCCACGGAACTATCCTTAGTTTAGTTTAGATTAATTTTTATGTTTTCTAGTTAGTTTTAATTTTCAGGAATAAAACACACTTGAGATGGCAAAGGATACAAGGGAAGCTTAAACCAGCACCCCATGCAGGAAAACAGGACCATCCGACAAAATTCTTCGTTTACAGTAAGTTCGGCACGGGCCGTGTCCACCCAACACGGCCCCGTGCTGCACAGTCTGCAGAAATACCCAGTTCAGGTAAATTGGACACGGGCCGTGTTCACCCAACACGCCCCCGTGTCCAGGCTTCTGTTTCTCTTGATTTAATTTTGTTACTGGCACTTGAACACGGGGCCGTGCCCGGACAACACGGGGCCGTGTTCAGCGCCCAGTAACACAAATTTTTTGCTTTTTACACCTTTTTACACATTCAATCAACCTAAAAACTTATTTTTGGGACACATTGAGGACAATGTGTAATTTAAGTGTGGGGGATGCTAAAACCTTGAATCTTGCAAGTCCTAAATACAAGCCTTACACAAAACTCTATTGGAACCGCTAATCACCCCAAATTTTTTCAAAAAAAAATTTCATTTTTTTTTCTTGTCTAGGTTTAATTCGGGAATTTCAAGTTCTAAAAAGGTTATATTTTTACGAATTTACAACCGATAGCGTCGTGATAAAAAGAACCAACATAAGAAAATTATGAAAAGGCATGACAAACTTAGTTAAAATTTGATTATACATACTTGATCACATAAAAACCCATTCCCACAAAAGTGAGTTTTGAGCCTTTATTGAGCATACAATTACATATCATTAAACTAAATGCTCATTTTTCGTTTCTTGTGTGAAAAGCCGCTTGGTTCTTACGACTCTAGAACTTGCCACGACGATACATTCCCGGTCCTTACCAACTTAAACCCGAGTAAGTAAATGATGGAGGCATTAGGACTAACCCTTTTTATTTCTACACCATTATTTTCTTTTTTTTTTACCACCTATCCAAAATCCCCCTAGTTAGCCCCTTTGAGCCTAAACCTTTTCATTTCATAACCCAAACCAAACACCCTTTCACCCACCAAAACCTTTTTCATTTTTAACCCTTTGTTTTAGTAACTAGCTTGGTTTCTCGTATGACTTTTGGAAAAAAAAAAAGTATTGATGATGAAGCAAAAGAAAATAAACAAACAAGTTCATCAAAAATAACTTTGTTTGAATAATAGCTTCATCAAAATAAAAGTTACAAAAATAAAAAGTCTTACGAAAACCGACGCTTGTTACGCTTTTCGCCCTTTTTCTACTAACCACTAACCCAACCACCTACCTTTAACCCAAGCCTAACCCTTCACCCAAAAAGTCCTCTTGATATTTACAAAGGTACATAGTTAAAAAGGAGGAGGATTGATTGCTTGGCAAGCCTATGGTAGGAGTAAGTTCCATGCCGCTCTCGAGTGATCCACAAAATACATTTTTTGCCGAGTGTTGAGTGATCCCCGTGAGGTATGTGAACTTGTATATATAAATAGAATTTTAAAGAGGCATGTTATGCCCTAATAAGTAATTTGTCTTATGAAAAGTTTTAAATAAATCATGACGAATAGGATTGTAAATAAATAAAAATAAAACTAAATAAAGAATCTTGGAAATCCCGACACTCTATGACAATCCCAAAAAAAACTTCTTCTCTACCCATTCCATTTGGGAGTGTAAAGCTACATTATAAAGAGTTTTGCTTGAGGACAAACAAAGATTCAAGTGTGGGGGTATTTGATGTGTGCAAAATACAACATATAAATTACATCAATTGTGGCATAAAACTAACCCTTTTTTAGTACTAATGTTGGAAAAAGTATGCTTTTGTCTTCCTTTTGTATTTTCAGGATTAAATGAGCTCAAATTAACAAAAGATGCAAAAAGACAGCAAAATCCAACATAAATACAAGAAAAGGAACAAACGTGACATGCCCGACCCCACGACAGCATCTTCCCAAGCAAAACAAGAAGACAGAAGACTGAACACGCCCCGTGCTCAGCCAGCACGGGGGCGTGCCCAAGTGTCAGCAGAAAAGACAAAGTGGTAGAAGCTTCTATTGCCCATCACGGGGCCGTGCGCAGCGGACACGGGGCCGTGGTCAACTATAAGATTCGCACAATCCAGGCAAATCTTCATAGTACAAAGATTCTTCTGCACACGGGGTCGTGCTCAGCGGACACGGGGGCGTGGTCAACTAATAAAGACAAGTTGCATTAAATGAAGAAAGAGAGGATGTGGACACGGGGCCGTGCCCGCAGGACACGGGGCCGTGCCCGCAGGACACGGGGCCGTGCCCGAGCTTCTGTTCAGCCTATAAATAGGAGTGCTTGGCTCAAGCTCAAACCAACCATTGGCACACCACCTCTCTCACACTTCACCCACCACCATAACACCATTATCCACCACCATCATCCATTGTCCATCGTAGAGTGTGTGAGTCGTCTCGGGATCCAAGATTGATCGTAAGAGTTCTTGACAATCAAGGCCATGTTTGCCTAAGTCTCTTACATCACTTGGTGAAGACAAGTGTCTAGTGTAATACTTATTATTTTCAATCTTTTTGCACTTTTTACTTGGTTTTGTATTAATGACTTTAATAACTAGTTTCTTATGTTGAAGGTGATTCTTCCTTATCGTTTGTCCGTGGTGTCTTGACATTATTTTACTGTCTATATAAAATAAAAGATTTTCACCATTCATATCTCCACGGTCTATATGGAGGTATGTTGGCTACCTGGTCGGGGGTTAAGGGAACGGTTTGGTAAGAGTCTTGCCATTGTTCAGCGTTTAGAGGTCCTGCAATGGACCTGGGTCAAATTTAGTAGGACCTCCTTCAATACTTAACGGTATTGGATGGCGGGGGTCCAAACTCTTTGATCCCCTCATAAGTTAACTACTATTAATACTATAACCCGGCTATTTAGGACTGTATCCCTGCTGACTCAGACTACTTAGTCGAGGGTAACGTCACCTCCAAAAGAGGGGCCTACCATAATTTGCATTAATAACTTAATTAATTAGCTTTCAATAATCCGACCCTTTAGGATTGTATCCTTGCTGACTCAAACTACTGGGTTGAGGGTAACGTCACCTCCAAAAGAGGGGCCTACTACAAGTGATTCATCTTGTCATTCTGTTTTTCTTTTATTTTTATTTTTCAGCATTTTAGTTAGTTTTTTTTTTTTTTTTTAGTTTAAAACCATTTTTCTAAACTTTTTTATTTGATTAGACGTTGAGGATAAACCGGTACTAAAAGCTCTTGTGTCCTTGGACGACCTCGGTATCTTACCAACACTATACTACGCTCACGATGGGTGCACTTGCTCATATGTGTGTTTAGTGTTAGTAAATATCGTGTTTTATAAATTTAAAACTTGGCTAAAGAAAGTGTAAAAGGGCTTAAAATATACTTAAACCTATATATACACCTAACGCACATCAGTGTTACAACTATACCACCGTAAAAGAAAATTTTGTATTCAAAATTATTAAATAAAGAAAGAACTTAAAGGAGTACAGGGAAAGTGTCAATTTGATTCTACTCAAATATATTGAAAAACCTTTTTAATTGGATCTTTTTATACAAAATGTTATAACATTAACTATATTCGTTTGTATAGTTTTTAATCGATATAAAATAATTAATAGTATCTTCGAACATTATATTACTATAAATATGTATTTAATATACTAGTAATAATTAACTTTTATTTACTAGTATATTAATTTAAAGGGATTATTACATATATCCCCCTATTTCAAACTCTAATTACATATTTACCCAACTTAAATATTTAATTGCCCCTAAAAAAATAAATAAATAAACACATTTGACCGTTGGCAACTGTCCATTCTCGCCCAACTATGCAATTTCAGCGTTTAAAAAAAAACGCCAGCAACAAATTTTTTCAAAAAAAACGCCGGACAACGCCGGGTGTAATGGGGGGGAAGGCGTTTTGGGGCGTTTTTTTTTTTCAATTTTTTTTAAAATACCGCCCCACTACGGATGGTCTTAGAATTAATGATGCATGAGTGTCTAGGATTTTGATGTTTGGGTAGTTACGTATGTTTACTCACTTGTTTAAACAACTTATCTACTGGAAAAAGATTGAATAAGGAATTAGGAATATGTTAGTATAATTCCTGCTACATAAATAGGTGACCTTATGATAGGAATTGTCAATGATGATTTAGGATAAGATAATTTAATGTGAACCGTTTGATTTAAATCCGGGCCGTACACTCCCGTGCGGTACAACCCTTGGTTGCACATTGTATCACCAGACTAAGCTAAGCCGCACACACATATGAATCGCACAATTTACGTATTGTTGTTTATAGCGCACCGTACAACTCAACTATGCATGACCGCACACTTGCCAGGCCGGTCGCACACTCCAGTGTGGGTCGCGCACTGGTAAGTGGGCCGCACAGTTTCATTGGGCCAGACACAGTGATGGGCCGCACACTAGTAATGACCCTTGTTTTATTTGTTTAACCGCACACTCATACAATATATTTGGATTATAATTAACTGTGATAATGTGATTATTTTGAATGTATATACATGTTAGTATAACGTACAATGGTTGATACTTGTACACTACTCGATGAATACGTGTTAGATACGTGTAGCTTATACGTGATTACTTATTTACCGTCCTATCAAGGGGTAACCATAATAGGACATGGTTGATCAACTTAGGACGAACGCTTTATCTACCGAGCAAAGCAAAGGTGAGTTCACACTTTCTACAAGGCATGGGATTCCCAGGGGTTGGGAATGGGTAAAGGACTTAATCTGAAACTGCGTGACCTCCTGATTTGGAGCACGTACCTCCATCCTCGTTGAGAAGGATGACAACATTAAACCTGCGTATTCTCCTTAAGTGGATTACGTACCTCCGTCCTCAGTTGAGAAGGACGACAACATATAACTTACTAGACAAAACTCTATCATGAAGTCCCTCATATTTTTATATCGACTTAATCGCCGGGCCAATGGTGAGCGGGTCATTAGTTAGATAGCGCTATTTAGGTTTGACAAGTCTCACACCGTGCCGCAGAGGACGAGAGTGAACTAATGGATCTGGGCACTTAGTCAATGATGATAGACATTGACGTAAGGCACAACATGACTCAGTCAGTTGTCGATATGGTAACAGGTCTAGTGGTTAACATGGGGAAGCCCCTCACTGATTATGGTTTGCGAAACAAGGAATGGGATAACTCGTGGTTTTCGAAACAACTTGTGGTTTTTGGATTAACATTAAAACTGGACAACCAACTGTGAACTCGCTCAACTTTGTTGTTGACTCGTTGTTACATGCCTTGCAGGTCGTTAGGTACTTAGCAGGAGCTTGCATGGGAGGTGTCGTTGTGGAGCATGGACATTGAGTGTTCATGATGAACTTATGAACTTTTGAACTTATGATCTGGGTTTTAAACTATTTGCTTCCGCTGATAACATAGACTTGTTTAAACCAATTATATTATTTGGTTTGAATTTTTCTTATTTAATTATATTGTTCAATATGATTGGTGGCTGGATCCTGGTCAGTCACGCCTCCTGTGGTGATACTCCGCTTGTGGATTTTGGGGGTGCGACATATACCTTTTATATTAATAAAAATCAAATAAATCAAAATCAGGGGTGCACTTGTGGGGCGCAAAGCCCTTGTTTATCTTAGTCGCGGGCCGCGACAACTCAACGTCAGGAGAACACCCGGTGCCGCCACGTGTCGATGACTCAGCAACCCTCAAACCGCCTACCATCCCTCGTGGGGCGCGAAGACCCCTTTGTATTCTTTCGCGGGGCACGACAAAGGGTCGATCAGACCTTATAAATAGATGGGATCGACTCATTTCTCTTTCTCTCTCTCACAATTCTGAAGAATAATAATTATACTCGGGTATAATACCCCCCTAATAAGCGAAGCTCTGCCTCGTTGTAAGTATTATAACCTCTGGTTACGTATTAGATACGCTGCTCGGTTGATCTAGTGCTCCGTAACGGCTGTCGTGGTTCTGCCCGACGTAGTCGTTGGAGTTTCTGTCTCGGGGGGAGTATAACTAATGTAAATATGGGTTATTATACTAACGCGTGTGCATTGTTTATTTAAATAGATTATAACCAGGAAAACACAAAGGAAATCCTTAAAGTAGCAATGTGAGTAATCCTCTTTTTGTGTAAACCTTTTTGCAAACTGTTTTACAAAATCTTTATTTATTTTAAAAGTATAATTTGCAGTGATTGAGTATTTGTAATTTCTTCAATTACTACCGGTATGTTGGGGTTTTGTATACAAAATGTGAGACACGTTACCATTGGACGAAGAGTTAGCCAATGTGTAATATGACCCACCAGTCAGGATTGACAGTACTGAATGAGTAATTGTGTAGATATAAACATTGTAATCGCTCTCAATACTGTGAAATGATAAATCTCTTCTTAATTAAATTGGGATTCATTCGCCAGTATTTCCCACTGACAAAATATTTTTAAACGTGTTTCAGGTAACAAAATGTGAAAGCCAAATAGAAGCCAGCTGGAGAGCACCGAAGGCTTAGAAAAGTTGCTATAAAAGTTACCTGAATAAAAAAGATATTTTGTTTTCAAGAACTAGGGTTTATCCCTATAAATGTATTGTAAAGAAAACTTGAGTTTTATCCCATTTATCTATTTTAAACATTTTGGTGTTTAACTCTGATAAAAATATTTCCTAACTACGGTTCTGATGAAAATTTCCGCTGCCAAATTGATAAACACCGATACCATCTGACTGGTTCGCGGCTCCCGCTCTCAGGATGGGGTCGGGGGCTGTGACAGAAGGTGGTATCAGAGCCACTGGTTTAAGCCATTTAGGTGTTCTTTTAATACCTAAAACTTAAACATTATGTTAGGAAATTAATGTAATAATTTGTGTTATTCTGTGTAAATAAATCTTAATATTTAAATTATGATTTTTATGTTTTAAATTCACAGTATAAGCGACCAATATAATTAAATGTACCCATAGGCTACCTAGGCAGATGTATTATATTACACTCTTATACAATTAGTAACTTAGGATACCACCTTGAATTACATCTCTTCATAAATAAACAAATAAATATACCATTTACAAAAGATAGTTATGAATTGAGATAAATTAATTATATATAATAATAGTTTACAACAATAAATAAACATATATATTCTTACGTATGTACGTAATTATGATATGTATAGTTATGAGCTTAATGCTATGTTTATATCTATAGCTCTAATTATGTGTATATATTTATATTTATATTTAATCCACAACTAAACATATATGTTTGCATTTATTAAGTTAGCCGACTAAAGTGAAATGGGTAAATTATCAATACATTGAGTATATAAAATTTATGTATTATATATGTAAGTTGAAGTTAGCTACCATTAAGGTGAAATAGTATATATATACTACATATATACATTAATTTAGGAAATACATACATGTATATTTATCACAATATATATGAAGTGCAAAATGGTTTTAAAAACTTTTAAGTAAACATTCGAAAAATGGTGTTGCATAAGGTACCTCCATTGTTTCTATTTTTACTATTTGTACTTCCCCCCCTCAAAGATAATAATAATAATAACAATAATAACAATAATAATAATAATAATATTAAAATTAATTGTGTTATTATAATGTAAGTTAAATATTTCTACAGGAGCCCAATTAGTATATTTCTATATACTAGAGAAAGTAGTGTGATTTTATTTATATTCCTATATTTATAAGTACTTTATTATATTAAAGTACTAGGGGTGAATTTTACCTATAACTTACCTATGGTTAACAGAAAAATGTTTTTATGTTTAAGTCATTCATGAAAAAAAAAAGAGTTATTTAAACATAGTTTTATAAAGGACAAGGGTTCGTTAATCTTTCACGTTGTGACATAAATATACAAAATTTATGTCAATATACATAAATTTATATAAGGTTAAAATTAACCATTTAAAAACATATTTTAGTATATATAGCTGACTGATAATTTAAATTAGGGGCAATTACATATATCCCCCTATAAACATCATAAATTACATATATACCCAGACTAAAATTTAATTTACACATTTCCCCTTTCAAAACACCTAAAATATCAAATATACCCATTTCATTAAAAATAGATTCAGGAATGACTATTTTACCCTTTTTTTTTTTACTAAACCATAAAAATATCAAATTTCTCCCAACGCTCGACTGTATCGTTGGAGGATTGTAAGAGATGATTTTATTCTCTTTGTTTCTGATGTACAGGTCATCTCGATGGCTTCCTAAGTTCAGCTCCTTCGTTCAGATGGTTTAGTATAGTGATTGCCTTGCCTTCTTCAAAAAAGCATTCTTTTTTATCTCTTACAGTAAATATTGTAAGTAAAAGAAAGAAGAAAGAGTCAACAAGAACTAATCAAACCCATTTTTTACATTAAATGTCAACTGCGATTGCCAATTGGGACACCCTATGGCGGCGGGACAATCTACACCACCGTGACGCTAGGAATTTATCTGCCACAGATCCGCCCAAAATGGCCGTAACCGCGTAAAAACTAATGACGTCGTCACTGTTAGAATCGACTACGCATCATTTATGTGGGTTCTTTGTACGACAACGGCTGACCCAATTTAGCCATTTCCGTTTGAGTCCACACCGGCTAGCAAGTGATGGATTTGGTCACGGTGGTGCTTCGCCGGTTAGATTTAGCAGCTATCGTCGTCTGCAGGGAGGTGGGGAGTGGTATGGAGGAGGAGGGATGAAAGGTTGTAGGCTTCTTTTGAGTTGGAAAGGGTATCTTTGTCCTTTTGCTCTATTGAGGGGAAATATGTAATTAAATATTTAAGTTGAGTAAATATGTAATTAGAGTTTGAAATAGGGGGATATATGTAATAATCCCTTTTTTTTAATTCAAAAATTTACCCACTATATATATATCACCCACTTTCTCCTATTTTTTATAAAAAAACTCTTACTTTCTCTCCTACTTCTTTTATATTTTATACAATCATGCATCTATTCCGACCCCCTTTTGGTGTCCCCGCAAGACCAACGAACCCGAACCCGATGTCGATGTCGTGCCGGAGACGCAACCCGAACCGGTGCAAGAGAAATCGAAACGCGGCAAAAGGTCACATAAGAAGAAGGAAAAGGACGAACCTCGACGTACAAAAACTCACCTTAAATGGACGAAGGATGAGGAATTCACGTTGACTCGGGCGTGGCTCGACATTTCGGAGGACCACGAAACCGGTAACTTTTATATTTTTTTTTACTTATTTTGTTACTTATATTTTTACTTTTATTTTTAACATACAACTTATATTTTTACTTTTATTTTTTAAATTTGTAGCAAATGCGTCGCCAAAAAATTCGAGAAAAATATGGACTCTAGATCATCTTCTTTTTTTTTTTTTAACTTTATTTTTTTTTCGGTTTTTTTATTTTCAGTTTTTTTTTTCGGTTTTGTTTTTTATTTCAAGTAGTGTAATTTTTATTTTAAATTAATGAAGATTTTTATGTTTTAAATTAAAAAAAAAAATAATTGTGAAATGATTGCTTGGGCGTTAATGGAATAACGCCCCACTACGCCACTTTCGGAATAATGCCCCATGCTGACTAGGATGACACGTGTCGAATAATGCCCCATGGTGGGGGCATTATTTTGTTTCACCACTACACATGGTCTAAGACACCAACCAAAGGAGCAGTGACTTGCATTAGTTCATTACAAACATCAGACAACAAAAAGAAGAACACATTTATCCAGCAAATATCATGACCCATTTGTGAGATCATTCAATAACTCAACAATCATCTGAGTACGCCCAAGCTAACAGTTTGTTACTAAATAAACATCAAACCATTCTCTTTTATACAACTCCTATGCAACAATCCACAAAAGGGCAAACAAATTATTTCATCTACATGATTTCTTAAGCATACGGACCAGAGTTAAAGCTTTAAATAACTTTTCAATTTCAATGATTAAAGCAAGCAATCTCAACTTCAACTTATACAACTATTAGTGGAAAGGAAAACAAAAAAGCTGTTTATTGAAATAGGAAACATGCTACATAAAACAACACAGTGAACACGAAATATTAATTCAAAATCAGTTTATGTAGCACATATGCACACTATAATGCCTATATAAAACCAACAGTGAACACCAAATATTAATTCAAACTGATTGGGGCCGGATGAATCATATGTGATTGGGGCTTATATAAAACTGATTGCATACCATTTACGAAAGCTGGAGCTCCTTATCAAAACCATCACTTCCGTCTTCACAGCACCCCTTCACTGCCGCCGCCACCTGCGGCCTTTCTGGTCACCGGAAAACGGCGGTTGCCGGCGGTTGTCACCGTCACTCTCAGCCGCAAAAACAACCGGAGTTTGTCAAAAGAAAAACCCGACAACTTACAAATCCGGAACAAGAATGAAGATTAAACTTTACCGGTTTTATCTGCCGATGCCTCGGTTCGCCGCCTTCTCAGCTCCTCTCTCTCCAATCCTTCGTTCTAAATCTCCACTCTCCCTTTCTCTCTCCCGCGACTGCCGTCGTGTGTCGCCATCGTGGTGGTGGCTGGCAGTATCTTCAGGGATGGAACAGGTGAGGGAGGGTGTGTGGTACGGATGGAAGGAGGTTCGGGTGGGTGTGGAGCGTGCGAGAGGGACAGAGTGGATGGGGGCCGGGTGTTGACCGGAAGGCACCTCCGTCGGCCGGAGTTAGAGAGCACAGAGGTGTGCAGCTGAAACTTTGATGAATGTTTTAGGGTTTTTAAAGAAAAGAATGAAAGGAGGGTTTATGATTTATTTATAGGGTAGGGTTTTAGATGCAAGGGTTTTGGGTTGGACTTGGGCTCGTGTTTATGGATCTTGCCCGTTAAATTTTACATGTCTCGCTTAAACGGACAGACCCGATTATATTAAAACATAAGCAGTAACTAAATACGTAAATAAATAAATATCTCGTGGCGTGTTATTATTATTTTAGTAAACAATAATAATAATAATATAATAATAATGAACTTGAATATTAATAAAATACTCTCGATGATCGGGATCGAGAGTACGGGTTGTCACAGTATACAGGCTCGTTTATCGCATACGTGGTATATTTTAGGATGTGTAGGGGTATCAAGGGTGTTTTAGGGTCGTTTTCGAGGGTTGTTATATCTTGGGTATAATCCCTGAATTATTTAATAAAATGTACTCGCATTAAGTATAATAACCTAATTCAACTTTATCCCTATGTCACGAGACAGAACCCCAACAAACTTAGTCAGGCAGTGTGACAACTCGAAATTTAGAACCTTTCGTTGTATCTTGGTGTAACTTGCTTGAAACGTTATGTGATTAGTTAACTTGTTGGTTCAACGAATGACCTAAGTGAAATTATGTGATTATGTGTTATGCTTGTATGTATGAGTGTGACTATGTGAACCGAGACACAAGGACACGACTCGAGACCATGCGGTCTCGAGTGAACAGTAACGGTTGGGCCGGATTGGGCCATGCACCTCTTTAGTCCACTAGTATATAACCATTGTGGTTAGCCACACTTGTCATTTTGAGCAAACTACACACACACTCCCACACTCTCTCACTAAAACCCTAGCAACACCACTCTCCTTCCTTGTGTCGGATCAAGGATAGCAAGCCGAGCTCTCGGATTCGCTTGTGTTCTTCACTCGGAAATTTTCGGACAACAAACCTACTCTCCTTCACACACACCTCATCAACCGGTTAGTGTTTTATGATGTTTATTGTTAGATGATAGTATGAATGACATGATTTAACCAAGTATAGTTGTAAGTATGTTGATGTTCTTGTGAATCGGATGTGTATGATGATGTTATTCGGCTAACATGTCTTGATTTCGGATATATTGCATAATGAGCTAATGATATCTTGTGTCTAAATGTG
Source organism: Helianthus tuberosus (assembly GCA_030545235.1). Taxonomy (NCBI): domain Eukaryota; kingdom Viridiplantae; phylum Streptophyta; class Magnoliopsida; order Asterales; family Asteraceae; genus Helianthus; species Helianthus tuberosus. Next base: position 160,901,155 of record CM060444.1, read on the forward strand.
ATTTAAACCACTAATTGTTGATGTTCATGAAATCGGCTTGCATATGTGTATTAGATAAGGTCATGTTAATCGGATTGTACACTCTTGTGCTAAGAACCGAATGCTTGTTAAACCGGCTACATGTGTGTGGAAATCGGATTAGTGTAGAGTCGAGTTTGAGGTGTTATGTGATGATTTGAAACCATTAGATGAGTATGTTCAAGTGTTTTAATTGTTGTTCATGTTATGATTGTGATTAATGCTAAAAACCCTAAAATATGATTGTTTTGGTCAAAAATTACCGAAGTAATTAAGTGATCAAATTAGTTAAGTGAGGTAGTGTGCTAGAAAGTGTGTTGAAAATATACTTGTTAAGTTATTTGGAAAAACAGTACTCAGGATACGGCTCAGGATATTGAGTTGTATCTATGATCAAACAATGAGCGAAAATAAAGTAAACGACACGAGATGTACGAGGAAAGCCCTTGATCAATCTAGATCGCCGGCATAAAACCTCGGGAGCTGACAATCGCAGCTGCCTTGTTCTTCAATTGCTTCAAAAATCAGGATACAGTGCGGGATGTGGTACGGATCGACTAAGTGTTACAATGAAAATGAAATACAAGTGCGGTGTTAGCAATTAGCTAGAGAGTGAAAGTGTTCGAGAGTGTAAGTGTGAATTGTTGTGTTCTAAGCTGATCCGACCTCATCTATTTATAGTAAAGATAAAATAACTAACTACCCTAAACTTGCGGGATCCACCGAATATTCCTTCTTGGAACGTTGTAGACCTGGTCTTTCGGGCTCAACGTCTCTTTCTCAACAAATTCGTCCGAGTCTTGAGGAGAAGAAGTCCTCTTGACCGTTAGCAAGCCTCAGCCCTTAACCTGCACGTGGTTAATTCAATATCCCTCAGGATATCGCCCAAGATGTTAGCAATATCCTCTTCCAGCATTCTGATCACAAATAAACAAACAAAGGCAGGATATTGGTCAGGATAGGTATGTTAAGAAAATGACCCCTAACAATTGTCCCCAAATATATCAGTTGGGATACCAATCCAACGGATATATTTCAAAAATCTTATCCCACAACTCAAGGCATTTATAATGAAGCGACGGTCAAGATCACATCATAACTTCCAACGCGTTTTTTACTCCATGGAGATCCACGATGCCCCTATATCTTCTCTTTTCTTGTTTGAAAAACAGATATCTTCAACAGACCCTTCAGGTAAATCTCCATTTTTAATTTTCTTCCTGTCAATTTACTTCATCTTTCTAGCAATGGCCGCCGAGACCTTCACCCAGCAGAATCTTCTCAAAAATCCCGAGAAGGAGATCTGCGCTTTTGACAATGCAGATATTGCAGCTTTAAGAGCCTCCGGCGCTTTCCCTGACAGCACAGTCTTTAGGCCATTTGATCGGTCAATCCGATCGGATGTTTCTTCTACCGAATGGATCTGTTTTCCAGCATATCCTTTTTCGCTAGGTCTTCGATACCCTTTTCCTGAATTCATGATGCAATTCTTTCGTATTACTGGCATCTCTTTTGCTCAAACCATGCCCATGGTTTGGAGAGTACTAATTGTACTCAACCAAATCAAAAACCTCCATTGTTCTGACCTCCGCATCGAGGATCTACCTATTGCTTATCGCCTCCGATCCCACGGCTCTAGCCGGTTCTTGCTTTTTTCAACCTCCAGCAAACCCCTGATTCTCAAAGCCACCAAAAACGAAGACGGATGGCAACGCAAATTCTTCTTTGTCAAACGAGATTCCATTACTGAGGGTGCCAACCTTCTGGTGGAGTGGTTAACGACCGGTAGGATCATAAATATCCTTATAGACGATTTAATTGTTATCCTCTATTAACATTCTTCTTTTTGACCTTTATGCAGTGAACTTTAAGGAAGTTGCTCATCCTACCGCTGAGTCAGAAGAGAGAATCAATACCGTTTACCGGTTACCTACAATAGACAGGACTTTTACCACACACGTTCTGAGTTCAAGTCAGTACTCATCATCCGAGATGTCTGGTAAGAATTCCTTTCAAAATAATTAGTCAAAACAATATAATGATAAAGAGTAAAACTTTTCCCTTTACGCAGCACCAGCTAAGATCCCTGAAGTCTTCGATCTCGACGAACTGGATAGCTATTCTGACCAGATCCAAGTCAAGAAAGAACCTGGCTCTAAGACCACTGCTACATCCAAACCCAGCAGCTCCAAAGCCATCATCATTCCTAAACCTTCACCGGCTACCAAGCCCCGGAGTTCAAGTTCCCGCAAAAGGAAAGAACCCGATTCCCCTGTCATTTCTGACACCTTTCCTTATGAAAAGCACGGGTTCATTGAAGCCAGTGGTTTTATGACTTCTTTTCTCAACCAGGTTAGTATCTTTATATCATATCCTGCAATTTAGACTATTTTCAAAGATTTAATAATATTAATCCCTGTCCTCTTACCTTTGTAGGGTCTTGAGCGTTTGGTTCACTTATATCAAGAATCCTGCAAGCTTAACAAAACACTTGAATCTAAGCTAAAGGAAGCATAAATCACAATCTCTGACCAAGGTATGATCGCGGCCGCCAAGTCTCGTCATTACGAGGAGAAATATAAAGCTATGACCCAGGAACATCAAGTTGCTCTTAACAAAGCTACTCTTCAAGCCCAGGCCGATCTGGAAGCTGCCCATGTGCAGTACGAACGGGATATGGTCAGTTACCGAGAAAGCCTCAAAAGTTCCGTCGTCATTTCTCTTCTCCAGGCTAGGTTGAAGATGGCTCACGAAGCCAAAACATTAGGCTTCGAATGCCCTTCTTGGGACGTGGGTGCTTGGGAGACCAAGCTGAAGAATCTTGGCGGTACCTCTTCCAAATCAACTGTCGATGAACCTTCTAAAGCAGTTGAAAAGGCAATCGATGCTGACAAGGATGCTGAGGCGGATCCCAAAATGGATGTCGCTGAAACCGCTATGGAGCAAGAAGGCACTACCCCCTAGAGCTTATTTTCATTCGAACAATTTTATGTTTTTATGAACAATTTTCATTTCTGTTTCTAAACAATTTGATAACCGAAGGCGGATGGGTCCTGGGTTTCAGGATGAAACCTTCGGTTATCAACCAGTATTGATCACTTTAAGAATAATTTCATCTTTTGACTTATTTTCTGTTACCTTGCATTACTTAGTATGAGTCTTATTTTTGTAAAGATTTTGTATTGGTATCTTATAAAATATCCTGATCAGTATGCTCAGTAACATACTGCAAAAGCCTTGTATTAGATAGATCTTCCAAATGTTCCTTCAACTTTGTAAAAATTTCTTTTAGAAAGTAAAAAATAGTTTATCTCTTCAAAACCAAGTTTTGATGATGATCAAAGTTCCAGGCCAATACTAGTTTCAAACATCGTAATCAAATATCCTTAAAAGGACTTTGAGGATATATGTCAGGATACTTAACATAATGTTACTAAAAACTTAAATGAGGCTTACAAAGGAAAGATCATACCAGACATAGGATATAAACCTATTACCGAACTTCAATCCCTTTGCAACTCTTCCAATGAAGATGTCCCCAGTGCAAAGTACTTAGTGCATTAGTCGCAAACTTCATTCCTTTAACTTTACACCACCATCTTGGCAGGGATGTCCCCTGTGTACAATGTCTTCAAGTATCTTAGAAATCTGCTTAATGTCAGTTTTCATGGCATAAGCAATTTTCACGTCCCGAGGGTATAACCCAAGGATGTACTGGAGATAAATCCTTTGTATCCTGGGGAAAATCCCAATTTTTCATGCGCTACAGGCGGGAGTGTATAAACTCCAAGACTTAGAAAGGTGAAAACCTTTAAACCTTAGAGAGTATGAAAATACCCTTTCGTGAGAGAGGGTGATCAATCCTCATATACCGTTAGGATTCAGGATATAGCCAATAGTGACAAAATTGTCAGCCACTTTTACATGGACTGGTCCCGCCACCTTGAACTATCCCTGAATAACTTGCGCTCCAGGCGGGGTGTTTAAACCCAATTCGGAAGAAAGGTGAATACCTTTAAACCTGTGAAGGGATCAGTATCCCTTAAACGTGAGAGAGGGGGCCAATCCTCTAATCTTCTGAGTTATCCTGAGTGCATATCCTGGAGCTATCTCCTGAAACATATCTTGCAAAACAAATGTAAACTAAGGCGGGTGTTAGCTTGGCTAACACCCCTCCGATGCTTAAGTCAGTATCAGGTTACAAAGAACAAATTAAACCAAACATATTTAAAAAAGATAGAATTCATACCATCCTGAGTTAGAAATTAAATTCTAACTTACTTGAAATAGAGCTTAAGGTGTATAGCATTCCAAGATCTCGGTAGCATATCCCCCTCCATATTCTTGAGTCTATATGCTCCTTTCCCTGCTTCGGATTCAACTTCATATGGTCCTTCCCATTTTGGGGCTAACTTGCCATCGGCAGGATTAGTAGTATTCTGAAAAGCCTTTCTTAACACCCAATCTCCAATCTTAAATCTTCTGGTTCTAATATTCTTGTTATATGCCCTGGATATTCTCTGTTGATATGCTGCCATCCTTAGCCTTGCCGCATCTCTCTTTTCATCTATAGTGTCTAAATCCTGACCTAAGGCTTCGGGATTCTGCTCAGGATCACTTAAGATAGATCTTGCAGTAGGTATTGTCATCTCCGTTGGAATCACTGCTTCTGCTCCAAACACCAACGAAAATGGGGTTTGACCTGTTGCATTCTTTACCGTTGTCCTATCAGCCCACAAAACAAAGGGTAATTCTTCTGTCCATCTTCCTTTTTTGGCTCCAAGCCTTTTCTTTAAGTTATTGACAATTATTTTGTTTGAGGATTCTGCTTGTCCATTTGCTTGAGGATGTACCGGAGTAGACGTAATCATTTTGATTCCCCAACTCTTGCAAAAGTCTGTAGTCCTCTTACTTGAACGAATGCTTCTGCTTCAACCCATTTAGAGAAATAATCCGTCATTGCTAGCATAAAGACTTTTCCTCCCGGAGCTTTTGGTAGCTTTCCCACTATATCCATACCCCACTTCATAAATGGCCAAGGGGAAACAATAGGATATAATGGTTCAGCCGGTTGATGCAGTATGTTACTATGTCTTTGACATGCGTCACATCTTCGAGCATGTTCTGCTGCATCCTTCCTCATTGTTGGCCAATAATATCCTGTCCTTAATACATTTGAGAATAACGATCTGCCCCCAGCATGGTTACCACAATCCCCTTCATGTATATCCTGAAGTACTTCTTTGGCTTCAGGATCCTCCAAGCATCTCAAATACGGTCCTGCAAGAGATTTCTTGTATAAAATATTATTTATAATAGTGAATCGTGATACCTTCATCCTAAATGCCTTAGGATTTTCGTTTCCAGGGATGTGTCCTTCTTTGAGATATCTCATGATTGGAGCCGTCCAGGATTTAGGATCCTCCTCAGGATGTTCTGCTCCAGGATTCTGTATACTAGCTACTTCTTTATCCTGAGGATTCGTTGCAGGATATAAGACATGTAATATTGGTATTTGCGTCCCTTCAGGTATCCTGATCGATGATCCCAAATTTGCTAGGGCATCCGCTTCAGCATTATCCTCCCTTGGTACCTGTTCAAGTATAAAAACATCGAAATATCCTGCTAATTTTTTGAGAATATCGAGATATTCGATTAATTTCTCACCCTTAACTGCATAGGATCCATTAAAATGGTTAGTAATTAACAAAGAGTCAACATACACTTGCAAATTTTTGATACTCATGCTCTTAGCCAACTCTAATCCTGCAATTAAAGCCTCATACTCTGCTTCATTATTAGTAGCAGGAAATTCACACCTAATAGCCTGGGGTAATATGTCCCCCTGTGGCGATTTTAGTAGTATTCCTAATCCTATTCCTCTTACATTAGATGCACCGTCAGTATATAATGTCCAGGATCCTGAGGATTCTCCTAACTGTTGAACTTCTAGGTCTACCTCGTCCTGAATGTCACTACTAAAGTCAGCCACAAAGCCAGCTAAAGCCTGAGATTTTATGGCACTTCTAGGTTCATATACTAAATCATAAGCACTCAACTTTACTGACCACTTGGCCATCCTGCCTGACATCTCTGGTTTCCTAAGCACATTTTTGACAGGATAATTTGTTTTAACATGTATCCTATGTGTCTCGAAATAATGCCTAAGTTTCGTTGATGCCATGACTAGAGCTAATATCAATTTTTCTAAATGAGAATACCTAGTTTCAGCATCTAACAAACTTTTACTAACATAATAAACAGGATACTGCTGACCTTCATGGTCTTTTATAAGAACGGCACTTACAGCATTCCCTGACACAGCAAGGTACAGGGATAGTGGTTCACCATTTTCGGGCTTCATCAATAGAGGTGCGGTTGAAAGATACCGTTTCAAATCCTGCAGGGCTGCTTCATGCTTTTCCCCCCATTCGAATCTTTTGTTCTTCTTTAGGATATCATAGAAGTCTTTGCATTTTTCTGAGGATCTTGAGATAAATCTGTTTAGAGCTGCTACCCGGCCTGTTAATCTTTGTACGTCCTTCATATTTGAGGGTGATTTTATGTCTAGGATAGCCTTGATCTGCTCTGGGCTTGCTTCTATCCCCCTTTTTGTCACCATATATCCAAGAAACTTCCCTGCCCCCACTCCGAAATGGCATTTAGCAGGATTTAGCTTCATGTTGTAGTGATCCAGGATATCAAATGCTCCCTTGATATCTTGGAGGTGATCCTCAGACTTTTTAGATTTCACCACCATGTCATCGATATATACCTCCATGGTGTCCCCCAGTTTGTCTTTGAACATCATGTTCACCAATCTTTGGTATGTTGCACCTGCATTTTTCAAACCAAAAGGCATAGCTGTATAACAATAAATACCTGTTGGCGTCATGAAGGCGGTATCCTCCTGGTCAGAAGGCTCCATTTGGATCTGTTGAAATCCTGAGGATGCGTCCATGAAGGTCAGCATTTCATGCCCGGCAGTGGCATCTACCATTGCATCAATATGGGGAAGAGGAAATGGGTCTTTAGGACAGGCTTTGTTCAAGTCTGTGTAGTCTACACAAACTCTCCATTTCCCATTCTTCTTCTGTACTACAACCACGTTTGCTAGCCACCTTGGGAACTTAACCTCTCTGATCATTCTTGACTTTAATAATCTTTCAACTTCCTCCTGGATAATCGTGTTCGCTCAGGAGCAAACTTCCTTCTTTTTTGTTGCACAGGCTTGAATGACTTATCAATTCCAAGCTTGTGAGTGATAATATCTTTGGATATGCCTGTCATATCCTCATGCTTCCATGCAAATGTTGACATCCTGCATTTTAAAAAGTTAATTAACTGCTCTTCAATATCCTGAGGGATATTGGTCCCTACGAGCACCGAAATATCGGGGTTATCCTGGTCCAGGATAACTTTCTTCACATCCTGCTCCGGATCCTCCACAATATCCTGGGCCCGCGTCTTTAATTGCTATGCTGCACTAGGTTTGGCTGAGGATTTCATCGAGGATGAGTAGCACTCTTTCGCCTCCTACTGATCACTATCAACTTTGACCACTCCCCAAGGGGTAGGTATCTTGATGCATTGGTGATATGTTGATGGCACAGCCTTCATATCGTGAATCCACGGTCTTCCCAATATGATGTTATAGCAGGATAGAGAATCCATCACACAGAAACGTTGTATCGAATTGACTCCTTCAACGTATACTGGCAACTTTATCTCTCCTACTGTGTTTCTAGCCTCTCCACTGAACCCAACAAGCACGGTAGACTTTGAAGTGATATCATTGGAGATACATTCATTCTCTTCAGAGTTTCTAGTTGGATTATGTTGACGGAGCTGCCATTATCAACCAATATCCTGCGTACAAAATGGTTAGCCACATATAACGTTATTACCAGAGCATCATGGTGAGGATCTTGGACAGTATCCCTGTCATCTGCATCAAAAGTGATCACTTTGTCAGTCGTGAGGGTAGTCATCCTGACAGGTCTGTCTCCCCTTTCGGCCTTAGCTTCCTTTGCATGTCTCTTTGCTGCCGAATACGAGGTCCCACAAATGTCGGATCCTCCCGAAATGAAGTTGATTATCTTGGCATCTGAGGGAGGTGATGCTGCTCGTTCAGGATCCTTGTCAGTATCCTGACCCTTATTCTTCTTTTTTCCTAAGAGATCTTTCAGATATCCCTTGCTTAGAAGATAGCTTATTTCTTTCCTTAAAGCAATGCAATCCTCAGTCATATGTCCGAAATCTTCGTGGAAAGCACACCATTTTGACTTATCTTTCCAGTCAGCCTTTTGTTGATTCTTTCGAGGCCATCTAGCCTTGTCTCCTAGACCCTGCATAGCATACATCAATTCAGGAATATTAACAGAAAAGCAATATTCAGACAACTCAGGATACTCTTCAGGATCCTCATCTTCGACAACATTCACTCTCTTGTTTTCATTTCTACCATATGGCTTAGGCCGATATGACTTAAATGAGGGTTCTGACTTCCTATTAGTCGATTCATAAGTGTTGGATGAGTTCATCCTTTCTTGCATCTTCTTGTCATCTTCCAGACGGATATATCTCAAAGCCCTGTTACGAGCTTCATCGAGATTCCTGCAGGGATTCATTACAAGATCCTGATAAAACTGAGAATCCTTTTGTAATCCCATCTTAAAAGCTTGCACAGCTGTTGCAACATCAAGATGTGGGATATCCAAGGATTCTCGACTAAATTTGTTCACATAATCCCTCAAGGATTCCTGAGGCCCTTGAGTTATCCTGTAAAGATCACTGGTTAGTTTCTCAAAACTCCGACTACAAGAAAATTGACTGTTAAATAAATTAACCAAATGAGCAAATGAAGTAATTGAGTGAGGAGGAACGTTTAACAGCCATTTTAAGGCTGATCCTGTTAGAGTAGAACCAAATCCCTTGCACAAGCACGCTTCCTTGAGCTCCGGAGGGATAGGGTTAATCTCCATTCTTTCCCTATACTGGGCAATATGCTCCTCAGGATCCGTAGTCCCATCATAAAGCTTCATGTTGGGGGTTTGGAATCTCTTTGGGATCTCAGCATCACAGATAGGATACGCGAAACGAGATATCTTGTGGCTGTCTTGAGACACTTCCGGGATCGGTTGGACCACCCCAGGTACACTAGATATCATGTCCTTTAACTTCTGAAGTTCCCTGGTAAGTGCTGATGTCACACCTGTATCCTGCAAAGATCCACCACTGTTAGCAGCATGAGTATTATTATTATTAGACACGTTACCAGTTGGAGGATTCTGCCCATATCCCGAAGCATATCCTGAGCTCCTTATGGTTGACATCCTGACCAAGGAGGGTATTTCAGGAGTATGATTCTGAGGAAGACTGGGCACGATATTCCCCCTAATATCCTCGGTATATACAGCTGAACTAAAGTTCAACGCTCTGGGGTGTAACGGAGTGACATTGTCCTCCGCAGATCTGCTCGATCCGGCCTTCAGGAGTTGTATTTCCCTCAAAAGCATTTGGTTTGTTTCCTGTTGCTGCCTCATTTGTTCCTGCACACTTCCAAATAAGGTTAAAATTTCATCATTAGAAGCTAAAACGGGAGCAGATCCCTGGACACTCCGAGTTGGGATAACATCTTGAGATTGTGTAGAGGCTGGCATCCTTGGAGGAGGTGGTGGAAGCACCAAACCGGTAGTAGCAGAAGTCATAGCAGACACAGTAGAGGAACTCATGTTTGATCTTGAGGCCATTATGGACAATGTGGCAAAAAGTTTTGAAAATAGAAAACCGATTAGCGATTTGACAAAAATTTTTAGTAAAGAGAGCACCACTTGCCCCACGGTGGGCGCCAAATTGTTTTGGTCAAAAATTACCGAAGTAATTAAGTGATCAAATTAGTTAAGTGAGGTAGTGTGCTAGAAAGTGTGTTGAAAATATACTTGTTAAGTTATTTGGAAAAACAGTACTCAGGATACGGCTCAGGATATTGAGCTGTATCTATGATCAAACAATGAGCGAAAATAAAGTAAACGACACGAGATGTACGAGGAAAGCCCTTGATCAATCTAGATCGCCGGCATAAAACCTCGGGAGCTGACAATCGCAGCTGCCTTGTTCTTCAATTGCTTCAAAAATCAGGATACAGTGCGGGATGTGGTACGGATCGACTAAGTGTTACAATGAAAATGAAATACAAGTGCGGTGTTAGCAATTAGCTAGAGAGTGAAAGTGTTCGAGAGTGTAAGTGTGAATTGTTGTGTTCTAAGCTGATCCGACCTCATCTATTTATAGTAAAGATAAAATAACTAACTACCCTAAACTTGCGGGATCCACCGAATATTCCTTCTTGGAACGTTGTAGACCTGGTCTTTCGGGCTCAACGTCTCTTTCTCAACAAATTCGTCCGAGTCTTGAGGAGAAGAAGTCCTCTTGACCGTTAGCAAGCCTCAGCCCTTAACCTGCACGTGGTTAATTCAATATCCCTCAGGATATCACCCAAGATGTTAGCAATATCCTCTTCCAGCATTCTGATCACAAATAAACAAACAAAGGCAGGATATTGGTCAGGATAGGTATGTTAAGAAAATGACCCCTAACAATGATGAACAAGTTTGAATGATCATGATGAACTACTTGAATGTATGAAGAACAAAATGAATATGATATGAAGGTGTCTTGAATATTTGAAAAATACTAGTTTGATCCATTTTAGTAAATTGTTAGACAAGAAAACATGTTTAAATGGATAGTACATAAGGTTGCATGAAATCGGATTTCCATTGGATAGTACACTATGCAGATCAGCAGGTGCTGGGAGTCGAGACACCCGGTTTCGACTCGAGACCATGAACATGATAACTCGAGACCGCAGTTTGCGACTCAGGTTGCGAGCCGAGAACCCCTAGTCCCGACTCGAGACCATGCATTATCAGCACACAAACATCATGACTCGAGACCATGGTTGCGGGTCCGGTTGCGACTCGAGACCAGTACATGCATGACCCGAGACCTCCTCAGTTGCGACTCGAGAACTTGTAATCTACAACTCGAGACCGCACAGTCTCGACTAGAGACCGCACAGTCTCGACTCGAGACCATATACATGTGCACGCTGTTTGGACTTGCACCCTATTACGGGCTTGGGTGATTGGGCCGGACTTTTGGGCTTTGTTTACTTGTATACATGATGCTGTTCAACTCATAGGTGTATTTGTAAACCGCCATGTTTATACGTGTATGCCATGAATAATACCTGTATGCAACTTGCTAGTATACGTGTAGAACATACGTGCACTACTTGGATACGAACCTGACTTGAATGGTATCTATGTTAGGATGTAGTTGACCACTTACAACTTGATTAACTTTTCTGTGTATCTGCCGAGCAAACCAAGGTGAGTTCACACCCTCTACAAAGCATGGGATTCCCTGGGTTGGGAATGGGGTTAAGGAACGTGGATTCCTCGTCCTCCTTGGGTAGGACAGCATTGGTTCAGGAATGTAATTCCTCGTCCTCATGGACAGATAACTCGTACTAGACCAAAACTCTATCACGAAGTCCCTCCTTTTTATATCGACTTAATCGCCGGACCAATGGCGAGCGGGTCATTAGTTAGATAGCGCTATTTAGGTCTGACAAACCTCACACCGTGCCGCAGAGGACGGGCGTGAACTAATGGATCTGGGGCACGTCAATGATGATAGACATTGACAGTTTCAGGGCACATAAACATGACTACAGTCAGCAGTCGATATGGTAACGAGTCTAGTGTATACATGGGGTAGCCCCCACGGCCGAAATGCCAGATAACTAACATGGGGTAGCCCCCACGGCCGGAGTGCCAAAGTAACCGGGAATAAACAAGTCACTTTTTTCAACTATGGGGTAACCCCCACGGCAGGATGCCAGATAAAGGAAACTGTTTTCGAAACAACTTAAAACGAACACCCAACCGTGAACTCACTCAACTTGTTGTTGACTCGTTACTACATGCTTTGCAGGTCTTTAGGTACTTAGCTGGAGCTTGCATGGAAGAGGGTCGTTGTGGGACATGGACGGCTGTGTGCCATGTTAAACTTTGAACAATTAAACTCATGTTTTGGACTTTAAACATTATGCTTCCGCTTGCAACTTAAACTATGTTTTATTTGGATACCAATTGTATTGGTTGGATTTTTACATATTCTTACATGCTTATTCAATATGATTGGTGGCTGGATCCTGGTCAGTCACGCCTCCAGGCGGTAATACTCCGCAGGTGGATTTTGGGGGTGTGACAGGCAGAGCCTTGACATTTGTTACGGGGCCCTAGATCAATCGGACAGGGTATCAGTGATCAGGGGTTACAACACTTAAAACGGGTCAGGGCTTTATTACTATAGGTGATATACTAAAGAAAATAGAACTCTGGTATTTAGAGATTGCGAGAGGTAGAGAGAGATTGAGATAGATACAAAGGAAATGAACAACGAAAGTTTGAATGTGATTCTTCTATTTATAGTCCTTTCTCAATTGCTTGGAGGCAAAGCTTCGTTTGTCATGCATCCACGTATTAATTTGTTTGTTTAGATTTTAATTTCTTAAAGACACGTATATACTAAAGTTAATGGTTAATGTATACATGCATTCAAAAGAAACAACTTTCAAATATCAGTATTATTATTTTATTCAAAAATTACGACCACTTTATTTAAGTGATATTTTTTTATTATTATTATTTTATTAATTTATATATTATAATTAATTTAACTGCTTCGCTCATTTGTCGCTTATAACTTCTAAAATATGGCGTTTTTATAAAATGATGAATATGCCATTAGAACGAGAATATTTTTATCTACATTTTGGCCTAAGTTTCATTAAAACGGGGTAAGGTTAATTATAACATATTTTTTTATTATTATAATTATTAAACGGTTCCAACGTTCGCCAAAATACCTTATATTTCTGTCGGTCAACTTACCCATGATCTATCATAAGTTTTTATATATTTTAAATTTATAAATAAAATTTTGGGAATGTTATAGAAACCTATCAACTCGCGGCTGAAATCAACGATAAGCGAGTTTTAGCTGGAGTTTTCAAAACAGCAACCAAGAGTCTTTATCAAGCTACCGACTGTCAATCTTCTAAGTCTAATCGCCGTGATTGCAAGAGAAGAAACAACGCCAAGCACAACGTTGTGGTTACGTCGCCATCCAACCCTCAGTCTCAGCAAGCTACAACTACCAATGCACCGCCAGCCAAGCGTGCGTACAATGGTACTTATCCCCTGTTCCCTCCTACGTGCACTTACCATGGACACTTTACAGCGAACTGTCACACTGGCCCTTGCTAGCAAGCTCTTCAAACTCCTATACCACCGCCAGCTCAACCCCGTGCTCCTCAAGTTAATCAAGCTCTTCCTGCACCAGTTGCAAATGCACGTGCTTGCCATGCATGTGGTGATCCTAACCACTTTGCAAATGTCTGCCCATATCGCGTTGTCAAACAAGAACAGCAGCAACCACAACAAGCACCGCAATAGCAACCTCAGCAACAGCCGCAGCAGCAGCAACAGCCACAACAAGCAGCCCTTGGAAGAACCTTCAATATCAACGTCCGCCAGGCTCAGACTAACAATAATGTTGTCAATGGTATGTTTCTCGTTAATGGTATTTATGCTTCCTGCTTATTTGATACTAGAGCCGATAACTGTTTTGTGTCATTTGAATTCGAAAAGCTCCTAAAACGTAAACACGCTAGACTCCCAACGACGTTTGATGTAGAAATCGCCACCGGAAGAACCGTCACTGTCAATTTTGTTCTATGTGATTGTACTCTCGAACTCAACAATCACATCTTCCCTATCGATCTTATCCCGATGCAGATTGGTAGTTTCGATGTCATAGTAAGCATGGATTTCCTCAGGGAAAATCGTGCTGAAGTCGTTTGCTTTGAAAAGATGATCCCATTTTCTCTTTCAAGCGGTGATTAGTTATGTGTCTACGGCGAATTACCCTCGAAAGATTTGAAGCTTATGTCGTGTATACAAGCAAGCAAGTATCTCCGAAAGGAATACTCGGCTTTCTTGGCTCACGTTGTAGTAGCGGAGAAGGAAAAGGAAAAGAAAACAGTGAAAGACGTCCCTGTTGTTTATGAATTTCCTAATGTTTTTCCTGACGATCTACCTGGTTTACCCCCTACTCGCGATATCGATTTTCGTATTGACCTTATTCCAGGTGCTACACCTGTCGCGAAAGCTCCCTATCACCTCGCACCTTCCGAAATGCGTGAACTTTCTAGTCAATTCCAGGAATTACTTGATAAAGGCTTTGTACGCCCTAGCACATCACCATGGGGCGCACCTGTCCTTTTTGTCAAAAAGAAGGATGGATCGTTCTGTATGTGCATCGATTATAGGGAACTCAACAAGCTTACTATCAAGAACCGCTATCCGCTCCCAAGAATCGACGACTTATTTGATCAGTTGCAAGGTGCTACGTGTTTTTCCAAGATCGATTTACGTTCAGGTTACCATCAGTTGCGTATTCAAGAGGAAGACATTCCGAAAACCGCATTCCGTACTCGTTATGCTCATTACGAATTCGTACTGATGCCTTTTGGTCTTACTAATGCGCCTGCGGTCTTCATGGATTTGATGAACCGTGTGTGTGAACCATTCTTAGACCGTTTTGTTATTGTGTTTATCGAATATATTCTTATCTATTCAAAGTCGAGAGCCGAGCACTCGCGACACCTACGTTTAGTCCTCGAGCTTCTCCAAGGAAATCGCCTCTACGCCAAGTTCTCCAAGTGTGAATTTTGGCTTGAGGAGGTTCAATTTCTTGGTCATATTGTTAATAATCAAGGTGTTCACGTCGATCCCGCGAAGATAGAAACTGTTAAAAGTTGGATTACACCAAAGTGGCCATCTGAAGTTCGTTCTTTTCTTGGATTGGCTGGTTATTACAGTTGACTCATCGCTGATTTCTCCAAAATCGCTGTACCGCTTACCGCTCTAACACACAAGGATAAACCTTTTGTTTGGGGTTCAGAACAAGAGGAAGCCTTTCAAACTCTTAAGCATATGCTCTGCAATGCTCCCGTTCTCACTCTTCCCGACGGAAATGATGCTTTTGTCGTTTACTGCGATGCCTCTAACCTAGGTCTTGGTTGTGTTCTTATGCAACGAGACAAGGTTATCGCGTATGCATCTCGAGAGCTCAAAGTCCACGAGAAAAACTACACGACCCATGATCTCGAACTAGGTGCAGTTGTTTTTGTGTTGAAGATTTAGCGACACTACCTTTGTGGTACCAAGTGTACGGTCTTCACCGACCACAAGAGCCTACAACACATCTCCAACCAGAAGGAGCTGAACATGCGCCAACGCAGATGGGTCGAACTTCTCAACGACTACGACTGTGAGATACGCTATCACCCAGGCAAAGCAAACGTTGTGGCCGATGCTCTCAGTGGCCGATGCTCTCAGTCGACGAAGCTATGTGTATAGTGTTCGTGACTCTCAAGTCCAAAACGATCTTGAAACTCTCATTCGCGAAGCGCAACATGTTTGGTTTCTAGAGAACACTTTGAAGGAATAAAGAATACTCAGAACCAAAAATAAATTAGTGAATAAACTAAATAGTATCTTTCATTATCTCGATCGCATGTGGATCCCTAGTCGCAATAACCTTCGGGAGTTAATAATGACTGAGGCCCACAAATCTCGATATTCCATTCACCCCGGTGTCGACAAGATGTACTAGGACCTTCGTTCCATGTATTGGTGGCCGGGCATGAAGAAGGATATCGCTTTGTACGTTTCAAAATGCCTAACCTGCTCGAAGGTTAAGGTCGGCACCAACAACCCTCTGGCTTACTCAAACAACCCGAAATCCCTATGTGGAAATGGGAGAGTATAGCTATGGATTTTATTACGAAACTCCTGTAACACCCCGTGTTTTCAAAAGTCAAAGTCAAAGTCAAGATTGAAGTTAAAGGGAGACAAGATTGCTAATTGCGATCTGTCACTCCCTGCTCAATTCCTGTTTTGACTTCTTTGACTTATGTTTAGTCTTTTTCGCTTTATTTTAGTTGTATTATTATGTGGTAACTAATCAAGATCGAAGTAATCGAATGTTTATCGCTACGAATCGCTTTACGACTGTGAATAATAGGAAGTAACAATGCGATAAAGTCAATACAACAATAATCAGACTATGCTAATCAAATCGACATCGAATCGAACTCGCAACTCGAGATACGCATTTTGGTGATTGTTATACATGTGTGTGTGCCTTATGTGTTACGTGTGCATGTTTATTTATGTTATGGGTGGCACTCAATCGAATCAAAATCAAACTCAAACGCAATCGAACTCAATCTCAATCGAAATCGAATACGAAATAAGGATGATTATATGTTGGATATAGTAGTTGGGATTAAAGGTAATTTGATTAGGAAACCCTATCACATCGCAATGCTCGCAATCAAAATCGAAATCGTCGCGCCAAACACTCGAATTAGTCGACCGATCGATCAGGCGACCAGCCGACATATCGGACTACTGTCCGATCGGACAGGCCGTCCAATCAAGCTGCTGACCGATCGGCCAGTCTTTTCCTCTTTTGGAACTCTATAAATACCCATGTCATTGTCACACTTAGTACTTTTAGCAAGTGACGTCCGACCAGCACACTTTCTTCACCTTTTCTTCGATTTCTCTTAAACCAGGTAAGATCTCATCCTAAATCTTGTACTTTCTTGATCTACACGTGCTCCTACACCTTTCTATCTTTTAAATCTTAACTTTTAACCGTGAAATCATCAAGATTCAAGTATTCTAGGATGATGTCATCATGGTGTTCTTGAAGAACTTCATGTTTTGGCCTAAATCCACCAAGAATAACTTAGATCTAACCGATTTCCACATTAACTAAACAAAGATCCGTGATAGACCTAAACATATTCACGGTGAAAAGGGTTGAAAGATGGTTTTTCCAACTTTCTTTCAACCCTTTTACACTCAATGCCTTCAAAACTGGTAGAAACGGAGCTTGTGCAAACTTGCTAATCATTTCGTTGTTTGCCTGGCCTAAGATCCAAATTCTATTCACGAGGTTCACCGATTTCGGGTTAAACGTTAAACACCTTCTCGAAAATTTCACTGACCGGGTTTGGGTGATTCCTGTCTGAGCAGGAGAACCAGGTAAAGATGAGGTTTCTGTTGTTTGACTCGTTGTCAAAATACCTCGATAAAATGACAAAACATCAAAACAACCAAGTGTTAAACGAACAGGCCGACCAGGTCAAGGTGTTGACCGATCGGACTACTGTCCGAACGGACAGCCAGCCGATCGGACAGTCAGCCGATCGACTGGCCAGCCGATCGGCTAGCACATGGTCCCACACTTAATCACTTTTTCATAATATTGGAAGTTTGAGTATTGAACGAACTGTTGTCCGATCGAACTACCGTCCGACTGGATTACTCTTCGGATCATGAGATACTTGACTTCAACACTTAATCGATTTTCAACAAGTTCAATGCACTAGGAGTGCCAACCGATCGAACTGCTGTCTGATCGGAGTGCCTTCTGCTGAAGTACTTACTGAAGTACCTAACCGATCGGGTTGCCAGCCGATCGAACGACCGTCCGATCGACCGACCTGAAAGGTAAAGACACTTCAATGTTTTCAAATGCTACAACGAAAACTTCGAAAGTCAAACCATCATACACAAACACATCCTTCTCAAAGGAAGAAACAATCCACTCGAACGACTATCCGATCGGACAACCGTCCGAACGGACAGTCGTCCGAACGGCTAGTCACTCGCACGACCAGCTGTCCGATCGAACTGCCGACCGATCAACCAGCTGTTCGACCCATTTACACTTTGCACCATTTGACGCGTAAAACGTCACTTATCGTTATGCTATCGAACTATTCAGGCTAACCCTACTCTCAAGCGCTCCCTTCAATCCATTCAACCGCTCTGAGTATACTTGATCCCTTTTTGCTTTGTGCACTTTTGGGTGTTACAAATGTTACTTATACGAAATCACATCGAACACACTACTCAATACTTTAAACGCTAACCGTTACTGCATGTATTACATGACTTAATGATTGCTTGTTTGTTATTTTTACACATGGAATGCTGTCTACCTGCCTTAACGACGATAGTACTATAGTTTGGACTCAGCACCCGTTCACACGGGGGTTGTTAAGGACAATTACTTGCATGGATTACGGTGGTAATCATGTATTGCGAACTGCCTCGGGCAGTCAACCCGCAGTCATTGGTATCGATAGATTCATGTCGATAACTAACATGCATCGTTTTCCTCTGTGTACGTGCTGGTTATGCGTAAACTATTTCGAACTCTATATGCTATTATCAAACTTGTATGCTCACCTTTACACTATGTGTATTGACTTTTATTTTAACGTATGTGACAGGCAATTAGGATGCTTATCTGCTAGGAAGGCGAGGCTAGAATAAGCGTCTAGAGCATAGTTGTCTGTAGATCTTGCAGCAAGAGTCTCTAGAAGCAAATAAATAATTATATTTAAATCTGAGTTGTCGGAACAGAAATATTTGACTAGATTTTGTCTGTAATAATTTGTTTACTGTTTGAGACATGGTATGGGACATGTTACTTTAAATTGAATAGTAATGATAATTGTTATGGAGACTTCTGGACAATCTGTTTCGCTCAGTGCCGCGCCCCGATGATTCCGCCATCGGTTGGGGTGTGACAACTCCCTCGCACACCGTCTGGTCACGATAGCATTTGGGTTATCATGGATCGTCTTACGAAATCCACCCATTTTCTCCCGATACGAGAAGACTTCAAGGTAGAATGATTACCATGAATTTATACCGACGAAGTTATTTGTCGACATGGGACACCTCGTGACATCATCTCTGACCATGATGGTCGCTTTACCTCCCGCCTCTCGGAGACTTTTCAATCTGCTCTCGGTACTTCTCTTAATCTCAGTACCGCATTCCATCCCCAGACTGACGGTCAGACTGAACGCATGTGCACCCTTGAAGACATGCTTTGTTCATGCGTTATAGATTTTGGTGGTAATTGGGATACGCATTTACCTTTAGTTGACTTCTCGTACAACAACGGTTATCATACTAGTATTCAAATGGCACCCTTTGAGGCATTATATGGAAGAAAATGTCGATCGCCTATTGTATGGCATGAGATCGGAGACGCACAGATTACCGGTCCCGAGTTACTGCAAGAAACGACAGACAAGATCCTCCAGATACGAGACAATTTTTTGAAAGCTCGGAGTCGTCAAAGGAGCTACGCCAATAAACGCCGCAAGCCCCTTGAGTTCGAAGTTGGTGATCATGTACTCCTAAAGGTTTCACCTTGGAAAGGGGTGATCCGATTCGGCAAGAAAGGAAAGCTAGCTCCACGATAAGTGGGACCCTTTAAGATTCTGGAAAGAATTGGCAAAGTGGCCTACCGACTCAAATTACCGGAGGAACTCAACAACGTACATCCGACTTTCCACGTCTCGAACCTCAAAAAGTGTCTAGCCGAAGAGAATTTGCATGTGCCTCTGGAAGATTTGCAAATAAACGAGACAAGTTGATAGGATGCTATGCTATGATGAATCAAGTTAGGAAGTCTAGAAACTCCACTAGTAGAAATCTAGGTCGTCGGACTTGCATTGCTTTTGAGAACACGCTATCTGTAATAATTGTTTGTGGAATGTTTGTTGATTGGTATGGGACAATTAACCTTTTAAATATTGCCATTAATAGTTGTTATGGATTCTCTTGAGCAATCTGGTTCGCCTAGTATCGCGCCCCGATGATTCCGCCATCGGTTGGGGTGTGACACATCGTACCCTAGTGTGGTTGGTACTTATCAGACGAAACAAGAAAATAAATTTTGAATCGTCGATAAGAGTCCACTAGAATATGAAATGGAAATTCTCCATCAAGATATGGATATCACTCCTGACTTGTTGGTGAAATTTCATGCAAAATAACATGTAAGGCGGATTGAAAGTCGTCACCATATGTGGGAATCACCCCTATTTTGGTAAGTCGTTTCGATTGTGGGATAAGAGTGTTTCCAAGCCTTCACATGTATATTGTGGTTGCCTTAGGAAAGGCATGTATATTTAAGACCAAAGAAATAGATAAGAAACAAGTTGGGAGAATTCAAGTAGTTTTAAGCAATAACAAAAATACTCAAGTATGGTTCCTAAACTATAGACTAGGTCAAAAGCATAGCAATTTTTCCTAATTCCCTATAGTTATGGCTCTAATACCAATCTGTCACACCCCAACCGATGGCGAAAATATCAGAGTGAGATGAAAACAAGATTGCTCAAGATATCATAACACTAAATGTGACAATAATTAATTAATTTTAATTTCATAAACACTAAAATGAAATACATTGTTTGAAAAAAGAATACATCAAGTTGCAAACATAAACCAAATACATGAAATTGAATTCTAGGTGTGTATCTTGCCACCCTAAATAAGTTTCTTCATCACATCATCTAGCGACCTGCAACATGCATTAAAATAATGATCAACAAAAGTTGGCGACTATACAAGTTTGATATCATAGTATAATAGTGAAAATAGTTTGCTCATATCCAACATGATAAATTGCATATAATGTTACTAACATACTAAACAAGTGTAAGCTATATGTCAAACCAGAGTTTAACGCAATCGTGATTACCAAATATCGTTGAAACGACAATGGTTTAACATAGTTTACTTAACAATACCACTAGAATACGGGCGGTGCGTTAATCCTATAGCGCTATAATTGTTAAGGTAGGCTTGCAAAGTTAATGAGCATATAGACACAAGTATACGTAGCATGTGAGATTAACAAGAATAATACAAGTCTCATGTTAAAGTGGTTAGAGTGTAATTGTAACAAGTTTAATTGTGACTGCGTGATTTTGTATAATGTGTACATATTGCACCCGAAGTGTATAAAATTGAAAATAGGATCGAGTATACTCACAGTATTGCGTAGCTTTCCACTAAACCGAGAGTTGATGAGTTGGAGGTTGGTACACCGAGGTTACCCTATAATGGGTGAACGGAGGTGTGTGAGTATTCTGATTTAATGAAGGGTTTGGGTCAGAGTTTAAATGCAAAAAGTATGAATACATGAAAATAAACTAAGTTCACAGCACCATTCGTGAGACTGGAGGTCTCTTCGTGCGAATGGAATACCCACTCGTGCGAATGGAAAGTCCATTCGTGCGACTGGACCAATCGTGCGAATGTCCGTGCGTGATATTTTAATCGTAAACTGATTTAACGTTATACAGTAATAACAATTGTCTGGTGTTGTCGTAGAAAGTAAAATAGTTGATAAAATATCCAAACAGTCAAATAAGAACACCCCGAGCGTGTCATACCCAACATGGTAAATGTTGGAGGTGAGGCGGGGTTAGCTTACTTTGTTTCTCGAAAACTGTTTGGTGTTAATTCGTATGGTACAC
The DNA here is from genome assembly GCA_030545235.1 of Helianthus tuberosus. NCBI lineage: Eukaryota > Viridiplantae > Streptophyta > Magnoliopsida > Asterales > Asteraceae > Helianthus > Helianthus tuberosus. The sequence continues at coordinate 160,922,678 of CM060444.1, forward strand.
CTATGAGGTGGTGGAACTAGTTTGGAAAGCCAAGGCTCCCACAGTTCACACTTCTATCATAACTTAGATTCATCCATATTGAAGATAGGGAATCTGAGATGACTTCAACATTTGGAGTACTGATGAACTTGAATCAAATAGGTTAAAAATCAGAAATGTAATCGTGTGACAAAGTCCATTCGTGCGAATGGGGTCAGTCGCGCGAAGGGACTTCCTTCGTGCAAGGGGTCTGTTCTTGGTGAAATTTACCCTAACGCAAATCCACAACTATGAACTGGGTTGTGAGCTTGGTGGGTACCATATTCCACCAAGTTTCAAATCAAAACATACTGTCCAAGAACTTTTAATAAAAATAGAATAGTAAGTGCAAAACATGAATAAAAATCAACGTTTTAAATCTTTGTTTGAACCTCAAAAGTGGTGAGGTTTCACCAATAGTTTGCCAAGGCAAACTCGTGAAAACCATCCAAGTAAAAGGAGAATACAAAGGAAGAGATCCAAACATGATAAAATACCTAGAACGAGTCAAGCAAGCAATCGATGCATTCGACTCATGTAAAATCGAACATGTTTCCTAAAGCAAAAACAAGAAGGCAGACACACTAAGCAAGTTGGCTTCGGTTTCATTCAGCCACTTAGCAAAGGAAGTACGAGTTGAGGTTTTGACCGCACCCTCGATCGCCGCTTCAGAAGTATTACAGATTAAAACTCAAACCCAATCTTGGATGACTCCAATCGTTTTTTACTTGGTTTACGATGTTTTGCCCACCGATAAAGCCCAAGCTCTAAAGATCCAAGTCAATTCGTTGCTGTATCAAATGCAAGATGGAGCTTTGTATCGAAAAACTTTCCTGGATCCTTTGCTAAAGTGTTTGGCCCCTGATGTCACACCCCAACCGATGGCGGAAACATCACAGTGAGACGAATACGAGATTGCAAGAGACTTCATAACACTAATTGTGACGAGTATTTAATAATTACTTTTTACATTGTTTGAACTAGAAATACCACAAGTTTGAAATAAATAAAATACAACAAGTATTCAAGTAATTAAGTTCCATTTCATTGATTAATGGTCTAATACAAAGATTGGAAACAAATTACAACATGTTTGGAAATAAATTACAATAGAACAAGTATTAAAGTTTAAATGCGTTTCTAGGCAATCCTACTAGATTCCGTGCACCATCAAAACCCTGCAACATGTATTAAAAGCATAGATCAATACAAAAAGTACTGGCTAGCATACAAGTTTGAATATAAGTATAAGTATAAAAGTTTATCTCAATCCTACGTGGCAATTTATATTCAAGTTGAATCTAGCATACATGAACAACCTAAGCATAACAAATAGCATGGATATACAAGTTGAAACTAACATGCATAAACTACCTAAGCATAAGAAATAACGTGTTTGATGGATTGAGTGGTTGAATATGTTTGTTTGTGTGTAAAGTGGATTTTGTTAGTTAATACATATTGCACCCAAAAATGCGTTAAAGCGTAAAAAGGGTCGAGTATGCTCACATTGGTTGCGTATGAGGATTCCTTGAAGTGTTGCACGAGTAAAGATAGGGAAAATCGAACGCACGAGAGTGATTACCCTAAATACGGAATATGTGAACGTCATCGCTATTTAAAAGTTAAATAAATTGATTTAGAAGTGTATTAAAGGAAATGAATTAATAAAAGTAAAACTGTTATTATTATTATTATTATTATTATTATTATTATTATATATAATTCGTTTAAAGAATAATAGGGTTGGTTTTATAAAACGGTTAAGTGTTATATAATACAAATGACTACTCAATATGGGATGGTAAACCTTTATAGCCCTTGAAACTCATCGGTTCAACTCATCAAGGTTTCTATTAACAGGCACTAAAACTAGAGTTTCATCTTCGACATAAAAATAGAATCCGTAACTAAAAGGTTTACAAATCGACACCGTACATACCATCCCATTGTATAACACACCCCGAAAAATAATTTTTTTAACCATACCTATATTTTTTAAGTTTAAGTTAGAACATCCAAAACTACCTTTGTAAACTGTAAGCATAATTTTTTTTTTTTTTTTTACAAAACTCAATTCTTATGATAACCAAGTTGACAAAATAGTATTTTATTATTTAAAAGATTAAATGTCAAGCTTAACACATGTTCAATTGGTGGGGACTGCCATTCGAATTTGTTATCAAATTCCATCGAGCAACAGACTAAGTTTATAAGCATTTCATATCCTGTTTCTGTCACACCCCGATATTTCCACGTATTACCGGTGGGCCCAGTGGGGAGTATCGTGACGTAGTTGATATCATCATAGTCAAATCATCACAGTTCAATGCACAGCGGAAGTCTAAAGTAATAATATTACAAACCGATTCGGAAGTAAAATAAAATATTACACAGCGGGTTGTAAAAGGATCCACATGCGGATCTAAAACAAAAGAAACATTGTTCAACAGATTTAAGCATCAAAAGCTTGCAAGACTCTTTCTATGATACTAGGAGTGGCCAGCCCATTTCGCATAGTACCTGCACTTAACCTTTTTGGAAAATACGTCAGTTTACGCTGGTAAATACAATTAACCGATTCTTTTGAAAAGTGTTTATAAAATTGGTTTAAATTCACAAGGCATAAAATTCTTTTATAACTTGGGATAATTATTTTAGATATAATCTTGTAAAAGATTTATATGTTTGTCATACATTCAGTAGCCCGGGTTAGAAGTACCGGGTTAAAGATTAATAGACCACCACATAATATAAACCCACGGAGAGTTATTCTCAACAAGTGGGTATATCTTTTTACATACGCACTGACAGGTGTATGCCTACACCCCGTGCTTAAGTCGCGGCCATTTCAATAAATGAGCCAAGGATATCCAGGACACGGTCATTAACCCCCCAAAGGCTTAGATCAAACAAAACAGATTAAACGGGTTATTTCAATGATCTAATCATTATTCGATTAAAAATTCAATACCCGACCAAGCGATATTATTAAATACCATACCCCAAGCCCGTATAAGGGAAAATAAGTTAAAAGTATTTACCTGAGCAAAATACAAATTTATCTCAGCCGTATAACAATCAGCAAGTGAAAATAGCTTTTACTGGGCTCCTAAATCTGGAACAAAGGTTTTAATAAGCTATTAGATTCCTAACGGGTCTTACTTAAGTTTGAACCTAGACCGGTTAGTTTTAATGAAAGGTTTACGGTTTCAATCGCATGGTTAAGCGAAGACCGGATTAGAATGTGATTTAGACCTGACAAGTATGAAGACTTGTATAATATGGGTAAACTAAACACATTCTGGATTTTGAAACAAAAATGATAAGGTTTGACCCGTTTTGATTAATTTATGCAAACTAGTTACATAAACCGCACCGAACATGAATAATGCATAACGGGTAACCAAAAGAGTCATGTACAGGTTTCACAAGTTAATATGCCTTAAATATGTTGTGATATCAGTAGGATATCTTCCATTATGCCCAAAACGGATTTAAAATCAATTTAGGCCCCGAAAGGGTATTTTGTTCATTTTAAGTTTATAAAAGAGGTTAAATAACAATCTGAGGTTCTGGTCTAAAATTATTAGTAAAAATATTTATTTTAAAGAGTTATATCAGTAAGATATCTTATATATGTGAATTTTATCATTTATAACCAAACTATGCACCGTAGGGGCATTTTGGTCATTTCACATTTGTTAAAAGGGCCAAATTTGGAAATCTGAGTTCAAAAATTTTACTTACTGTTACAGTATAAAAATTTACTTATAATATCAGTAGGTAATAAGTTTTATGTGTCAAAAATAGTTTTCACCCATACTATGTGTTTAAAAAGCGTAAAAGTCGGTATTTTGGCGATTTCCGGTTTATATAAGGAAAACTGAGATTTTGATCAGACTATAAGGCTTAAAATATTTTATTTAACATATGAAACCAGTAGGAAAAGGTTTGACATCAAAATGTTATGTAAAACTCATTTTATCCAAGAAAAGGGCAATTTTATCAATACCGAATTTACATTAAAGCTCTATAGTTTAATCAGTTTAAAATTCAATAAAAATTTTCAAAACTCCCTGAATATTATATTATATCAGTAGGTATAAAGTTTGGTGACAAAAAATGGGTTTGAATGTGATTTATGCTAAAAATGCCATTTAATTAATTAAAAAGCTTCAATTTACGATATTGGGCATAACTCCTATTTTAGACCATAAACTGATGTCAAATTTTTAGGACATACTTAAATATTAGTAATAAAGGTTTTTATCCTCTCACATTTTCAAAAATCTTGTTTTAATATAAAAAGGGCATAATGGTCAACTTTTAAGCCTTTAACGGAAACATGCAATGAACTAGGATTTCTATGGGACCAGGTTGTATAACCTCAGAGGGTTATACTAACCCATAATATGGTCCTAAAGGAACCCTAAGGCATATCTAAACTAAGCTAAATCGGGTCAGAACTGAAAGTCAAAGCAAAAGTCTACTTTTGCGACTTTCGGTTCCGAACCGAGCCTAAACTCAGAATTGTCGGGTTGAACATGCTTAGACGTGTTCTTATATTATTTACCAAGTTATTTTAATGTTAAAACATGTTCCATACCCTCTGCATTGTCAGTTATGAATTTATTTGTAAAAATTGATTTTGTTGACTTTTTATTAATAAGTTTGACCCGACAATTGACCAAGTAAAAGTGATAATCAGTAGGTGCCCTTTTAAGGGTTTATTACCTACATAATTACCAACTCATAGCCATTTTTAAAACGAATAATGGCTGGACCATTAGTGATTAATCACTAAGTCAAAGGTTAATTACGATACCTTTGACATCTGGTCATTAAACTAATAAAACTTAAACTAGAGAGGCTAAGAATGCTTACAAGAACTCTTACCACGAATTAGGAACTGATGAAAGCTTCCTAGAGCTCCAAGGGACTCCAGAGAGTGAGTTGTGAATAAATTTTGAATTGTGCAAGTGAACTACAAGTCCTTTATATAGCAATTCCCACTTCATATGATCAATCCACATGTCCCTATATTGATCCCAGATGTTACCAGGTGTCCCTATACTGTTAAAACCAGTTGCAAAGTCCCTGGTATCGAAAAACTAGGTTACTAAGGCGGTGGAATGGATGTAACCTGCAGCTGTCCATTTTACTGCCCAGTTACAGGTCTTACGGACCGTAAGCTTAAGGCCTTACGGTCCGTATCCGCTTTTTAAACTTTATTCGCCCAGATCAGCCACCTTACAGTCCGTAAGGTGGCCTCTTTGCGGTCCGTAAGCCTTAGTCAGAAGACAAAACTTTGAGAACTTTTAACATTTGACCAAGCAACCTATCATATCTCGAATCTCTGGTCATTATCAGTAGGAAAGGGCCCTCAAGATCAGGTCTGTATCACTCAGAATGCATTCCATGCATTAGTGTTGCCTTGGAGTCTTGTGAAAAGGCCATTCAATGTAGATTTGACGTTTTATGTACATGTGATCCCATTTCTTTGAATATTGAATTATTCTTTACAAGATTAACTGGATACTCATGAAATCCTAATTAGATTTTCATGGGAATGTAATTATATTTTACAGAAGTTTGAAAAACGTTAAAAGGTCACTCAGAGGTAATAATTAACATGATGACACTTTTGATCCCTTCATATATCTTTTAACTTGTTCCGGGTTTATAACACATTTTAAATTTCATGACACGTGTCTTTATTTTATTAGGCATAATTTTATGAGGTGTTACATCCTCACCCCCTTAAAAGAAATCTCAACCTCGAGATTTACTGAAATAAATGAGGGTATTTCTGTTTCATTGTGGATTCAATCTCCCACGTGTATTCGGGGCCTCTACGGGCATCCCATATAACCTTGACGATTGGCACATGCTTCCTTCGAAGCTTCTTAACCTGTCGATCCTCGATCGACAAAGGTTTTTCAACGAACTTTAAGCTCTCATCTATTTGCACGTCCTTATGGGACATTGCTAGCGACTCATCGGCTAGACACTTCTTCAAGTTGCAAATGTGAAATACATTATGAATTCCACTAAGCTCTTCAGGCAGATTTAGCTTGTAAGCTACAGTTCCGACACATTCGACGATCTCGAATGGTCCTATGTATCTTGGGCTTAGCTTGCCCTTTTTGCCAAAACGCATCACCCCTTTCCAGGGTGATACCTTAAGTAACACTTTATCCCCTACCTCGAATTTCAGAGGTTTACGCCTTTTATCTGCGTAGCTTTTCTGCCTATCCCTGGAAGCTTTGAGACAATCGCATATCTGTACAATCTTATCTGTCATCTCCAGGACTATAACAGGTCCTGACAGTTGGACATCTCCAACTTCCGCCCAACAAACTGGCGTTTGACACTTTCTTCCGTATAAGGCCTCAAAAGGCGCTGCTTGGATACTTGAATGATAACTATTATTATATGAAAATTCAATTAACGGAAGATGATCATCCCAACTTCCACCTAAATCAATAACACAAGCCCTTAGCATATCCTTCAGCGTTTGAATCGTACGCTCGCTTTGCCCATCCGTCTGAGGATGATAGGCAGTGCTGAAGTTTAAACGAGTGCCTAAGGATTGTTGAAAGCTTTTCCAAAAGTGAGAGGTGTATCTAGTATCCCAATCAGAGATAATAGACACTGGCACTCTGTGGAGAGATACTATCTCGTCCACGTACAGCTGAGCTAGCTTATCTGAGCTGTGTGTTTCCTTAATGGGTAAGAAGTGGGCTGACTTGGTCAGTCTATCTACTATAACCCAAATAGTATCATTCCCATGCTTTGTTCTTGGTAACTTGGTGATAAAATCCATAGTTACCATTTCCCACTTCCAAGTGGGAAGTTCAGTCTGTTGCAGCAAACCTGACGGCTTCTGGTGTTCGGCTTTAACTTGAGCACATGTCAGACATTTAGCCACATAAGTGGCTATAGATTTCTTCAAACCTATCCACCAATAATTTGCCTTTAAATCCTGGTACATCTTATCACTGCCAGGATGGACTGAGTATTTCGAACTGTGAGCTTCCTGAAGAATCACTTCTCTAAGCCCTCCATGGATAGGGACCCAGATTCGTCCATTTAATCTTAGGATCCCATCCTTGCCATAAGACAATTGCTCCGTAGTGACTCCTAACTTCTCATTCGGATAGTTAGCTTTTAAAACGGCTTCCTTCTGAGCAGCTAACAATCTTTCATTCAAGCTGTTCTTTAATTCAATGCTCTTAGCATTGATTCTGATAGGCTTAACTCTTTCCTTCCTGCTTAGAGCATCAGCAACAACATTCTCTTTTCCTGGATGATAGCGAATTTCACAATTGTAATCATTTAAAGTCTCCATCCATCGACGCTGCCTCATGTTAAGATCCTTCTGATTGAACAAGTGTTGAAGGCTCTTATGATTAGAATAAATTATGCACTTCGTTTCATAAAGATAATGCCTCCAAAGCTTTAGTGCAAATACAACGACACCCAACTCCAAATCATGGGTGGTGTAGTTCTTTTCGTGCACCTTAAGCTGACGTGAGGCATAGGCAATAACTTTGCCCTTCTGCATTAGCACACATCCCATACCTGTGTGCCATGCGTCGCAATAAACCACAAATTCTTCAATCCCTTCTGGCAATATCAATACTGGTGCATTGCTTAGCTTTTGCTTGAGAATCTCAAAGGATTCTTGTTTCTTGGGACCCCAATCGAACTTTATATTCTTGCGAGTCAATGAAGTTAGGGGTGCAGCAATCCTTGAAAAATTTTCAATGAAATGCCGGTAGTATCCTACTAAACCCAAGAAGCTGCGAATCTCTGTGGGCATCTTCGGCTCTTGCCAATTCATAATGGCTTCAATCTTAGCGAGATCCACCTGGATACCACGCTCACTTACCACATGTCTAAGAAATTGGACTTCACGAAGCCAAAACTCACATTTAGAGAACTTAGCATAAAGCTTTTCTCGTTGAAGAAGTTCAAGAATACATCGAAGATGTTTCTCATGATCGGCTTGATTCTTCGAATATATAAGAATGTCATCAATAAAAACAATGACAAACTTGTCCAAATATGGCTTGCAAACGCGATTCATAAGGTCCATGAATGCTGCTGGTGCATTAGTGAGCCAGAAAGGCATCACCAAGAACTCGTAGTGACCATAACGAGTCCTGAATGCAGTCTTATGCACATCTTCATCTCTGACCTTCAGTTGATGGTAACCTGACCTTAAATCAATCTTGGAGAAATAGCTTGCCCCTTGCAGTTGATCGAATAGATCGTCGATCCTGGGCAATGAATATCTGTTCTTGATAGTAACCTTGTTAAGCTCGCGATAATCAATGCATAGTCGCATTGATCCATCCTTTTTCTTCACAAATAGTATCGGTGCTCCCCAAGGGGACGAGCTAGGTCGAATAAAACCTTTTGCTAACAAATCATCCAACTGAGTCCTTAACTCTTTCATCTTAGTTGGTGCCAACCGTTAAGGTGCTCTTGCAACAGGTGCTGCTCCAGGAATAATATCGATTCTGAACTCCAGTTGCCTATCTGGAGGTAAACCAGGTAGCTCTTCAGGGAATACATCTGGATATTCAGAAATAACAGAGATGTCTTCTATCTTTGGCATTACTTGAGTCAGTGTATTGCATGATGAGGGGATATGCTGAGATCGTGGGGTCCATAAGAACTTAGTGCAAAATTAATATACCTTAACGTATCGGTAAGCATTTCGAAAGTTTTAGATTGAGTTTAAGTGGACAACAATATCGCCAATCAATGTGAATCGTTTAGAACTGAAAATGTTTAAAGCTTAACGGTGTTGGTGATTTGTCTCAAAAACTGATATGATCCTCTTACACATACTCACAAAAATATTGTTTGTAAATATTTCTTTACTGCATTTCATTTACATTTAAAAATCCAAAAAGATTTTAGTGTGTTTTAGCATAATTTTGAAAAAAAAATTCAAAAAGATTTTCGACAACTGATGTTGAAGAGCTGATTTTCAAAATTCCAAGTGCTAAACTTGATGAACAGGTTTGGGAAAGAATGAATGAAAAAGTTGTATTTTCAGTGCTTATCAAAGATTAAATCATTTTTGAATGATACCTGCAAGTGGTTTTTAAATTTGCAAAATTGTAAATTTGCAAAATTTATATTTGGGTAGAGATTTATGCAGGTTAGCCAGGTTCTGATACCTGTGTTAGATAAGTGCCAGGTTACGATCTAAGAACCTGTGGAAAATGAATTCCAGACTGCGATCCCAGCTTAGCGAAAGGGGGAGTCTGAGGACATCGAGAGGGAGTCTGAAGATAGAAGAGACAGATTCGGATTCTGAAGATTACGAGAAAGAGAAAGAGATTGATTGAAGATACTTACAATGGAGAATTTTGGAGATATCGAGAAGACTGATAAAGACTGAAGGTTTGACAACCGAAGACTCGACACTGAAGACTCATCAACATTCGAGGGGGAGTCTTTTGGTGCATACGTCTGTCGACTTCGTCTTGTATCGAGTCTTGTATGTAGAATGATAGATTAGGGCACGTTTTACGAGGAAAACATGAGAGTTTACATGTAAATGAGCTAATTTCATTTGAACTTGATATTTGACACATTCAAACAAAATTAGATTGTTTAATTTCGTTTGAACATGTCAGTGTCACATTCAAACGAAATTACACCTCCTATAAATACCTCTTGTGTCATTTCATTTGTAACGATTCCGGTCAGAGAAACGAAGTGCTGCCGAAGTATCCACTCATTGTAAATCATTCTGAAATCAATATACGGACAGTTTAAAGTGTGAATCTAGCTGAATTGAACTCTATACGTTTGTTTCCACCGCTCGTATTAAGATAAACTCTTCTGATCGACTCGTTCGGGTCTGAAAACGATCCTACAAGTGGTATCAGAGCTCAGGAGGAAGAGTTCATACCAATTCAGTTGCAAAATCTGTTTTTCTACACCTTCTTTCAAAATTGAACTAGTTTTCACGGTTAAAAACGTCCGATTTTCACATATTATGTGCGTTATGTTGTTTCAACAAACCCTAGAAAGTTTCAGAATTAAATTTGACCATTTACTTGACCAATTGGACCAAATTCAGATCGAAATAATGACATCATGGTGATTTCGTTTGAAGGGAACTTTGTGATTTCGTTTGAGAGAGTACATGTTTACTAATTTCGTTTGAAGGAACATGCTGATTTCGTTTGAGAGTGGTTATTGTTATGCTGATTTCGTTTGAGAGTATACATTGAGAGTGATTTCGTTTGAAGTTACTTAGGTATTTCGTTTGAAGGTGTGGTGTTTCAAACGAGATTGGTGATTTCGTTTCAAGGTTGCAATTTCGTTTGAAAGATCATTCAATATCAGCAATTTCGTTTGAGAGACTTGTTGATTCAAAGGAAATCATAGATCTTGTTTGAAATAGGAGATTTCGTTTGAAAGTGTTCATACCATTTGAAAGTTAGTTATTTCATTTGAAGAGGGATATTGGTTAACTTTGGTATTCCGTTTGAAACAGTCTGTTTGTGAATCTTTGAAAAACGAAACATGGAGAATGAGTTTAAAATGCTTTTGCTAGTCTGATATCAATTACGCAGAACACGATGCTTGAAAATGAAACTGGAACAACTCAAAAACCGCCTAAGCTTTTGGATATTGATGATTTTAGTGGATGGGCTGAAAGATTTGGTAACCAGGTTGAAGCTTATCATTTAGATGCATGGGAACATACTGAAGTTCAATATTTTAGACCAGTTGGTAGCGATCGAGAGAAAATACCAGTTAGAGATTTGAGTGCTGATGAGAAAAAGAAATACAAAGATGAGAAGTTGATGGTTAGTTTGTTGTAGCAGGCAAATAAAGAAGACATCTTGATTTTACTACAACATAATGGAACTGCACATTCGATATGGACAGAATTAGAAGCAAAGTTTCTTGGTAGTGATGACATGCTTAAGAACAAAGAGTCGTTGATGAAGAAGGAATTCGATTTATTCCGAGGTTTAAGAAATGAAAGCACCAAGCAGATCATTGAAAGATACTGCAATTTATTGAAAAACATGAATATATTGAGTATAAAAAAGGATAAAGATGAGTTGATTGAAAAGTTAGCTGATGCGTTGCCACATGATGAGTGGGGCACGTATCTTATGATGTTGAAAAACAAACCGGGTTTTAATGATCTAACATTGAGTGATTTTATTAAACAGCTTGAAGCTCAAGAAATGGATCAACGAAAGCTAGCGAGTATGAAGAATTATGATGGAGAGCAAGACATTGGTTTATACTACAAAAGTGGTGTTAATGACAAAACCAAATTTTCGCCAAAAGTTGAAACTGCTTTCAATACAACGGGATCTTCTGAAAAGCCATCTCAAGGATCAAGTAGCAAGATGGGATTTTCTTCATTTCCAACATTTGATCCACACTTTTCTACAACAAAGAGTGGCAAAGTACTTCAATGCAACATTGCTTTAAATCTTGAAAATGATCAGAATTATACCGAGGAAGTTGCTAAAAGCCATATGTCTTTGTTGGTAATTGTGCTTGAATCCTATGGAGGTTTAGTTGCAGGAAAGATCGGGAATCCAATGCTAACGAAAGAGGATTACGATCAAATTGATGCAGAGGAGATGGAATTGATGGATATAAAATGGTGTATGGCTAGTGTACTGAGACGAGCTGAAAAGTTTAAAGAAATTACAGGAAGAGATGATTTTCGTGATGCACATGTTTCAGCTTTAGGATTTGATAAGTCTAAAGTTACTTGTTTTCGATGCAGGGAAAAAGGGCATTTCAAGAGGGAGTGCACAAATCGTGAAGCAAGTGGAGCTCAAAATCCCTTTGGAAACAATGATTACTATCGAAAAGCGTTATATCATCAAGTTTCTCAACAGCCACATCAACAACAACAGCCACAAACAGCTCATGGTAGAAAAGAAATTGAAGATTCAAAGAGAGCATGTCTTGTTAATCAAGATAAAGGAAATGGTTTCAGTTGGGACAAATACATTCCAACAAATAGTAAAGTATGTGTGGCAGAACAAGAAGATGAAAAATTGACAGAAGGTTTCAGTTGGGATGATTATTGCCCAGACAAAGAATTTCTGAAGAAAGGATTTGTTGCTCAGGTTATCAATGATTATACTGATGATTATTGGGCAGAAAAAGTCAGAAAACGTTTAAATGGTGAAGTTGAGAAAAAGAAAGTAGTTGCAGAAGAAGTTCAAGTGAAAGTAGTTAAAGAAATTCCAGCATTTGAAATCAAAACAGATGATGAGGTAGTCAAGGCTGCTGGGAAGTGTATGAATTGTGACTCTTTGATAATGCAGAACAATGAATTGCTGCACAACATAAAAAGGCTGAAAGAATCATATGATACTTTGAACAGAGAGATGAATAAGTATAACGAGTCAAGCAGTGAACAAGCTGTAGCAATGAATACACTCAAAGGAGCTTACATGAGACAGCTTGACGATGTCAACTACTACAAAGAGAAGTGTGCTGAGCTTGAATTGAAATTGGCAACACAAAGAATTGAAACTGAAAGAGTTAACAATTTATTAAAAAGTTACTCATGTTCTACTTTTGTTGTTGACAGGATTTATCCCATAGTGGAAAAATTGAAGACATTTGAAGAAGAGAAGACTTCGGAAGAAGAAAAATATGTGACAAAAGAAGATGATGAAGTGAATACATCTGGTAAGAAATCAAGTGTGGTTTATAACAAATGTCCTCCACCTGTTGAAAATGCATATTCTCCGCGAAATGCTAATTCTGAAAGAGTAAAAAAGGCAACGAACTTACAGTGGGAGTCTAAGTCGTCAGATAATTTTCCAGAAAGTATAGATGTCACTTTCACGTCGTTCGATACTGATAATGAGTCCAAGTTAATAAAAAAGGTGGTCGATCAGGTGTTGGATAAAGATGAAACAGAGGAGTCAATGTCGGAGTCCAAACCAGAGTCAAAGTCTGAGTCCAAACCGTCAAAGTCAACAGTCAAAAAGGACAAACGGGTGTATAATAAAGAGTTTTTGTTATCAAAATTTAATTTGAATGACGAACCGGTCAAAGTAGCATATACTTTGATAGATTCTGACAAATTATATTCTGATGAGGTTTTTCCAATAAGAGGTGTTAAACCGGGAATGATTAAAAAGGTTTTCAAACTGACAGAAATTAATATTTCTGAAATAAAAGATGCAAATCTTTCTGAAAAACCTAAACCTTACACCTCAAGATATCAACAACGTTTAAACAAGAAAAAAGGTTACAGTTCTGGTTCGGGTTTTCAAAAGAAACCAAACCATAATGGTAATTTCAAAAAGAATGGATTAGGTTTTATTCCACCGAAAAATTATAAAAATGAGAAAACTTATAAACCAAAAACTGTTTTTGTTTCAGGAACAAGTGCTGAGAAAGAACAAAAGAGTTCATTTTGGAAGCAGACAAATCAAGAATTCCTTGCAAAGAAGCAAGATGAGATGAAGAAAAGTGTTGCTCAGAAAAAGACAGAGACGAGAACCTGTTTTCAATGTACAACAGTTGGTCATATTGCCAGAAATTGTCCAAAGACAATACAGACAAAACAGGAAATCTCTGGTAAACAAAAAGAAAAAGTTGTTGAGAAAACTGAACTTAAAACCAGAAAATTTACAGGTTTTGAAAATTCAACTTTTGAAGTTGGTGAATGTTCAAGGAATGTTTTAAAAAGAAAAGAAAATCTGAAAAATCAGAAGTGGGTGGTTAAAGGTTCAGGGAATAGTTCTGGTGATGAATCTGATTCCACAAAATCAGAGGAGCCAAAAGTTGTTATGAAAGAAAAGAATTCAGTTCCGACTGTGGATGATGCAAACTTTCCACCACTGAGGGCTGAAAATTTTAAGAAGAAAGTTGGAAAAGTTGAAATCTCAAATCAATTCTATTCTGAAAAGAAAGAATTTGATGTTGAGAAAGTGTTTAATGGGAATGTTAAAAAGATTTTTGGTAAAATGGTTGATGGGAAGGTAAAAGGGGTGAAAGAATTTTATGAAACAAAAAGAAGTGTTCAAACCCCTGAAGAAGTTGAGAAGGTTCACCTAAAGCTGGTCAGGCTTGGGTGTCTGTATTCTTTACTTAAAATCCTGACTTACCGGAGCTCCCAAGTAGGTAATCGTGGAGCATGAATCGACATCATTCATAGTTTATGAAAATTGTTTTTGTGCAAGTGTGACTTGCCGGAACTCCCAGGTTGGTAAGTGAGGAGTAGGAATCGGCATTCTAAGAATTCAACCTACATGTGGTATTGGTTGGTAAGCCATGTGGTTGAAAAAGAGGTTGTTTTTAATTGAAGGTTAATCAAGGTCATTAGGTTGAACTTGATTGAACTATTCTTACAAGTGCTAAATCAGGGACATTAAGTTGTATCTGATTTCCTACAAGTGGTTGAGAAACAAAATGATGAGTGTATCCCCGAACCTACAAATGGTTAAAATCAATCAACAAAAAATATTTTTCGGAAAAACCATTTGATTAAAACAAACTTAAGTGTTTTGAAATCACAATGGGAAAATAGTTTGTTGTGAGGGGGAGTTCTGATTGTTTATGCCAAGTGGATGGCGAATTGAAGCGATTCGATATCAGTTGTCACATTGTTTGTACAGTTTGTTTTCAAATTTTCTGTAAAATGTGTTTGAATTTTAGGGGGAGTAAGAAATTTTCAGAAAATCCAAAAACATTTGAAAATGTGAAAAAGCCAAAAACATGAAAAATTGCAAAAATGAGTTTTGTTGACAAGAAGAGGAAATGATAGTACATCAGTGGACTTTCACAACATGCTAAAGAAATGGAAAGTTAAAATGTGATAAACGGTCTCACTAAAGATGTGACGATAGACTCAGCTAGACTAGTAGATTTGCGATAACGATACAAACTTAAATGAAAAAGCCTAGTTCTAGTGGGAAACATGGTCGAAAGCATAGTACTTAGTTTTGTCCTTCTTGATTGTGTGCCTACTCAGTAATCGCTGATTGTCGAAAGACATAAAACTGGTTAAGTCTGTGAACTTTCACAACTTTACTAAAAAGTCGCTGTGTTTGTGCTTTTTATTTTGCAAAGACTTAAACTTGTTTTATTTCTTTATTTTGTTTAAGCATTGGACATCCTCTGCGTATACGTGAGTATCGAACTGGATGTTAGTGCCTAAGCATTCTGCGTTATTTTCTTTGGTGTTTCGTTTAAGCTTTGGACCTCCTCTGCGTATACGTGAGTATCGAACTGGTTGTTAAAACCTAAACAACTTCAACTTGTTTTATTTTTCTTATTTTGTTTAAACATTGGACATTCTCTGCGTATCGAAAGATCGACCTGATTGTTAATGTTTAAACATTCTGCTTTGTTTTCGCACAAATCACAGTTGATAAAAGTTTAAAGGCATTACTTGAGTCAGTGTATTGCATGATGAGGGGATATGCTGAGATCGTGGGGTCCATAAGAACTTAGTGCAAAATTAATATACCTTAACGTATCGGAAAGCATTTCGAAATTTTTAGATTGAGTTTAAGTGGACAACAATATCGTCAATCAATGTGAATCGTTTAGAACTGAAAATGTTTAAAGCTTAAGGGTGTTGGTGATTTGTCTCAAAAACTGATATGATCCTCTTACACATACTCACAAAAATATTGTTTGTAAATATTTCTTTACTGCATTTCATTTACATTTAAAAATCCAAAAAGATTTTAGTGTGTTTTAGCATACTTTTGAAAAAAAATTCAAAAAGATTTTCGACAACTGATGTTGAAGAGCTGATTTTCAAAATTCCAAGTGCTAAACTTGATGAACAGGTTTGGGAAAGAATGAATGAAAAAGTTGTATTTTCAGTGGTTATCAAAGATTAAATCATTTTTGAATGATACCTGCAAGTGGTTTTTAAATTTGCAAAATTGTAAATTTGCAAAATTTATATTTGGGTAGAGATTTGTGCAGGTTAGCCAGGTTCCGATACCTGTGTTAGATAAGTGCCAGGATACGATCTAAGAACATGTGGAAAATGAATTCCAGACTGCGATCCCAGCTTAGCGAAAGGGGGAGTCTGAGGACATCGAGAGGGAGTCTGAAGATAGAAGAGACAGATTCGGATTCTGAAGATTACGAGAAAGAGAAAGAGATTGATTGAAGATACTTACAATGGAGAATTTTGGAGATATCGAGAAGACTGATAAAGACTGAAGGTTTGACAACCGAAGACTCGACACTGAAGACTCATCAACATTCGAGGGGGAGTCTTTTGGTGCATACGTCTGTCGACTTCGTCTTGTATCGAGTCTTGTATGTAGAATGATAGATTAGGGCACGTTTTACGAGGAAAACAGGAGAGTTTACATGTAAATGAGCTAATTTCATTTGAACTTGATATTTGACACATTCAAACGAAATTAGATTGTTTAATTTCGTTTGAACATGTCAGTGTCACATTCAAACGAAATTACACCTCCTATAAATACCTCTTGTGTCATTTCATTTGTAACGATTCCGGTCAGAGAAACGAAGTGCTGCCGAAGTATCCACTCATTGTAAATCATTCTGAAATCAATATACGGACAGTTTAAAGTGTGAATCTAGCTGAATTGAACTCTATACGTTTGTTTCCGCCACTCGTATTGAGATAAACTCTTCTGATCGACTCGTTCGGGTCTGAAAATGATCCTACATGATGCCTTAAGCATAGACACTTGTTTAGGCAACCCATACTGAGTATCTCCTTGTATTGTAAGCGGCTCACCATAAGGAGTCTTGATAACCACTTGCTTTTTGTCACAAACAATTTGGCTTGGTTGTGAGACAACCAATCCATGCCTATTGCTATGTCGAATCCTGCTAGTTTCAACGGAAGCAAAGACAGTGGAAAAGAGTGGTTCCTAATGGATATAAAACATCCATCTAACACTGTCGAAGCAGTTTCTATGGTTCCATCAGCCAGTTCTACTTCATATTTTATGCTTAGGGTTTTAACAGGCAGATTTAACAATTTACAAAATTTGTTGTCTACAAACGACTTGTCTGCACCAGAATCAAACAACACCCTAGCATAAACATCATTGATAAGAAAAGTACCTGTTATCACATTGTCGTTCTGGATGGCCTCCTGTGCATTCATTTGAAAGACCCGAGCATTGGTCTTTTTACCCTCTTCTGGTTTCTTTGCATACTTTGGGCAGTTGGACTTGATATGCCCCTTCTCGTTACAGTTATAACAGGTCGCATCCTTTATCTTCTTGCAATCCAATGTCTTATGCTCACTTGATTTGCAGATCCCACAAGTGCTAGGCTGCGATTGGGATTTTGATTCGAACCTGCATTTCCCTAAATGGCGCTTATGGCAGGTTTTGCATTTGGGTTTCTTACCCGACTGTTGATTATCCTTTTTAAACCCTGTACCCTTCTTATGGTCAGAGTTCCCCTGTTCCTTATCAGAACGGCGTGAGTTCTCATCCTCACGTTTCCTTTTCCCTTCTTCAGAATTCTTGAGCGATCTCTGCCTAACTGCATCAAGACTAAGAGATAACGACAGATCAGCCACTGACCTAAAGGTGGTAGGTCTAGATGCTTTCATACTTGCTTTAATTTCTGGAGCTAGACCTCCAATAAAACGAGCTATACGTTTCGGTTCCGGTGTAACCAAGTATGGAACCAATCGAGACATGGTATTGAAACTTGTAAGGTATGCCTGACAGTCTAAGTTCTTCATGACCAAGGTCAAGAAGTCAGTCTCAATTTTCTCAACTTCATGTTGAGGACATAAATTTTCTTTGATTGGAGTAACAAACTGATCCCACGTCAAGTTATACAACGGGATTTTTCCTGTAGCTTGGATTAGGGACCTCCACCAAGCTAACGCTTCACCTTTAAACGATTGCGGCACAAATTTCACAATGTCCTGTTCTGCACAACCACTAATATCAACCATGGTATCCATCTCATCGAGCCAAGTCATGCAATCGATGGCTCCTTTCTCCCCTGTGAAGTCTCAACGCTTGCAGGAGAAAAAATATTTATACGAACAGGTTTTAGTACGAGGCTCCTGATTGAGTACAATCTTCTTAGACGGAACACTCCTCTGATTTGACGAATAATGAGAATCGTCCTTATGAGATGCTAGCGACTTGGAAGGTGGTTTTGTATGTTGTACAGATAGGGTCCAGCTACGGGAACCACTTGATTCATTAAATTGTCTGTCCAGAGCTCGAGCAACGGCATTGTCTATCAATGCCTGCAGTTCCACACTAGCTACGTTAACCCTGGTAGTATCATTATTCTCCCTCGGGTGACTGTTAACCTCATCTGATCCAGCCATGTAGCTTGAGTGCTACATAAAATATTGACAATGATTTATTCAGAAGTCTATTATGGAATTGTCATTTATGGCAATTCATTAACCATGGTAATTTTAAGCCATTTTGGTTAATTTAATTTTATTTAAATTTTTATTATATTTTATCCAGTTATAACTATTAAGGATAATTGGGTGGCATACAAAAGGCCTAGTCATAAGGACAATTTTTAATTCATAAGCCATGATTTTATAGAATCAAGGCACTTAGGTTTGAACATAGTTCATCACCTTTTCTTGACAGGGAGTCGTAGACTACAACTGTCTTTCGTCTCTTAATTGATAATTATTATGGCCCGTAGGCACTACATCACTAATGGATGTTTAAATTAAATAAGAAAAGGAATCGGAAGAATCCAATATAAGGATGACTTGTGTGATTTTATTGAATCACATTTGCCAGGAGTGCTAACATGTTTTCAGATGTTAACAAGGATTTATTTCTTAAAAAGGAATTACCATCATGGCCCTGTCTTAAAATGACATGTGGGTTAGGTTTTGCCTTCAAGATTTTCTTTCAATATTCAATGGCAGATCAATTACAAAAAGGAATGATATTTTTGATTTATTTCATATAATATATTCATATTTATATGTAATGATAAATGAAATTTTTAAATAAAACATTCCTTAAACTGGAAGAAGTACATAGGTGCCCTAAACGGGACTTTTAAACAAATAAATTGTCCACATAGGGACTAAAAAGGAAATACAAGTCCTCGTAGGGACTGAATACATAAATAGATGTCCACACAGGTGTTGGTACATATGTCTGTTGACTTCGTCTTATGTCTTGTATCGAGTCATGTAACTAGATTGGATAGACCAGAGCTCGGTAGGCTAGAAAATAGGATTTTAAGGTTAATTGACCAGGTCGCATAAAATTTGTCTCAAAAAACTGATATGATCCTCTTACACAAAGTCACAAAAATATGTATGTATATATTTCTTTACTGCTTTTCTTTAAAGAAAAAAAAATCAAAAAGAATGTGTTTTAGCATAAAATTTTGAAAAATCAAAAAGATTGTATTTCATCTTATTTTCGACAACTGATGTTGAAAAGCTGATTTTCAAAATTCCGAGTGCTAAACATGATGATCAACAGGGTTGGGAGAGTGTGTTTGAAATGAAAAATGAAGTTAAAGCTTGAGATAATTTTGAGAAACTAACAGTAAAATCAGTTTTAGTTAATCAAGGTCATTAATTTGAACTTGATACAACTATTGTTGATGTTGAATGATAGCTACAAGGGGTTTCTTAATTTGTTAAATTTTAAACTATTGTGAAATTTACTTTTGGATAGAGAATTGTGCAGGTTACCATGCCTAAGCCTGAGCATAGTTTGAGCTAGGACACGATCTTAGAACGAGTGCTATGACCGATTGTGATCCCAGAACAATTTAAGGGGGAGTCTGTTAGCAAAGGGGAGTTTGAAGTTCAAAAGAGCCAGATTCAGATTCTGAAACAAAGCTCGAGATAGAAGCAGCTGATGCTGATAAAAGGAATCAAGAGATCTGATAAAGAGAATTAGAAAGAGGATAGAGTCAGGTTGAGTTTCTGATAGAAGAAGATAGAGATTGATGGGGATGCTTACAGAGAAAGACATTTTAGAAAGAGCAAGAAGACCGATCAAGACTGAAGACTTAATACACTGAAGACTCGTCAACATCCAAGGGGGAGTCTGTTGGTACATATGTCTGTTGACTTCGTCTTATGTCTTGTATCGAGTCATGTAACTAGATTGGATAGACCAGAGCTCGGTAGGCTAGAAAATAGGATTTTAAGGTTAATTGACCAGGTCGCACGAACTGGCTAATCCAGTTCGTACGGACTGACCAGGTCGCACGACCTGGTGAGGCTAGTCCATGCGATCTGGCAACTTCTATAAATAGGAGAGTCATGGTCTTCATTTGTAACAATTCTGATTCCGGAGTCGAGGTGCTGCCGAAGTGTCGAACGATCTGTAATCAATTTCAAAACAATATAAATGACAGTTAAAGTGATTCTTAGTGTTAATCAAGCTGCAAACATGTCCAAATCATTGAATTCCGCCTCTGGTTTGGATTAGAACTCTTCTGATCGACTCATTAGGTCGAAACTTCGATCCTACAACAGGGACTTAATTGAAATTTAAAATTACAAAACAAATAAATAAGGAATTTCAATAATCCCTTTTCTTCTTCCTCTTTATTAAGTCCGCCAAACCCTTAAGTATCCCCCGGCGGGTTCTACGCTCCTCTTGCACATCCCGTTCCACCCGGTTCAACCTCTGAAGGATTTCCTGCTGCTGCGGTGGTAGGATCAGTGGCGGCTGCTGCTGCGTCTGAGGTTGAAGTGGTGGCGGGTGTTGATACCCATAAGCTGGGTACCCAGTCTGGTAGGAAGCTGCATAGGGCCCTTCTGGATGAAGAGCATTGTAGTTGGCCGCCTCGAGGTACGGGTCAACATTAGGGGCATCATAGTAATTATAACCTGGGTAAGCAGGTTGCTCGAACGGGTTATACGCCGCTGTGCCGGCGTAGGAAGGAATTGGGTTATCATAACCCATTTGTGGCGCTAGGTCGACCGGTGCAGGGTCGATTACAGGAACAGGGTTTGAAGGCCCACCCATTTGTGGGTCTTCGTGCAACGGCGGGTAGCGGCTGTTGCTGCTGTGTTGGGGGGTGCTGAAGTGGAAACCCCCTCGTACGGATATCCGTGCACCTGATCTTCTCCGTCTCGGTGGTTCCGGAGGCGGTTGCTGCTCTGGCGGCCGCGGTGGCGTGACCGCCTGGAAACGCGAATCCTCAGAGGGATCCTGCTGCTGTTGTAGAGGTGGGTTGAAAGGGGGAGTGAACTCCCAGTGGTATGTGGCCCACCTTTCAGCAAAACTGTCTGGGCCTCTGTACGGCGAACCATGAAATGATGATCCGTCGGAAATCTCTATGGGATGCGTGGGCGTCCCAGATGGTGGCTCGGCAGGATCGGGGTCATCATCCATCTCTATATCCCGCATCTCGGGATAGTGATCAGCTGGCCCCAGAGGGTTTGGACCCTCTGGTTCTTGAACCTGGTTTATCGGATTGAACCGGCTCTGGAAGTATGGGTCGGGTCCTGAAAGGAACGGTGAGAACACGACCGCTGCAATGGCAAGTAGGAATGGCGTGAATGATCGGACTCGTTGTCTTGATGGAGTCCGAATGAATCATGGTGCGAAGGTGAGGAGCTAAGCGAGACAGAGCGTCTCGCTGGCTCGAGGTAGGTCCTCCAATCTTCATGAGGACTCGATCCAATGGAGGCAGAAGGTGTGCGACGGTGCGAGGGCCCAGCCTCGTGATCATTCCTCGTTAGCACTAGAGCCTTACCGCCTCTACCTCTTCCTCTGACACGTGGCGGCATGATTTCTTGTTCCTGTCAAAACAAACACAAGAAACAACATGGAAAACAATAAAGGGAAAATAATTAAGATTAGGATTAGTCCTAAGTCCTTTGCCTAGACTCGGAGGTCAAGGAATATGCAACTGTGTCATTGAGTTTAAACACAAAAGGCTAGTGTTTAATTCACTCAATGTTGGCTCTGATACCAACCTGTCACACCCCGATATTTCCACGTATTACCGATGGGCCCGGTGGGGAGTATCGTGACGTAGTTGATATCATCATAGTCAAATCATCACAGTTCAATGCACAACGGAAGTCTAAAGTAATAATATTACAAACTGATTTGGAAGTAAAATAAAATATTACACAACGGGTTGTAAAAGGATCCGCAGGCGGATCTAAAACAAAAGAAACATTGTTCAACAGATTTAAGCATCAAAAGCTTGCAAGACTCTTTCTATGATACTAGGAGTGGCTAGCCCATTACGCAAAGTACCTGCACTACCTTTTTGGAAAATACGTCAGTTTACACTAGTAAATACAATTAACCGACTCTTTTGAAAAGTGTTTATAAAATTGGTTTACATGCACAAGGCATAAAATTCTTTTATAACTTGGGATAATTATTTTAGAAATAATCTTGTAAAAGATTTATATGTTTGTCATACATTCAATAGCCCGGGTTAGAAGTACCGGGTTAAAGATTAATAGACCACCACATAATATAAACCCACGACGAGTTATTCTCAACAAGTGGGTATATCTTTTTACATACACACTGACAGGTGTATGCCTACACTCCGTCCTTAAGTCGCGGCCATTTTAATGAATGAACCAAGGATATCCAGGACACGGTCATTAACCCCCCAAAGGCTTAGATCAAACAAAACAAATTAAACGGGTTATTTCAATGATCTAATCATTATTCGATTAAAAATTCAATACCCGACCAAGCGATATTATTAAATACCGTACCCCAAGCTGGTATAAGGGAAAATAAGTTAAAAGTATTTACCTGAGCAAAATACAAATTTATCTTGTCACACCCCAAAATACGTCGCATCGGAATATAAAACGTAGTGGTGACGGAAGTTGGTGCCCATTTATACCTTGTCGGACGATGCACTCATTTGTTGGACATTTTGACATATTTTAAAACATAAGTATTAAACATTACATTTTAAAGTCACGACACAACCACATAAGTTAAGTTGTTTTGATCCTCGCGGATCTTATTACAAACGTCCCAGTAGTTTAAAAGTTGTCCAACATATTTAAACAAAACAACATGCATCATCAAACACAAGATACGCCATGATTTCCCGAAGCCGAACTCAAGTACCTGTAGAACACATTAAAATCAAGTGTCAACACAAAGGAAGGTGAGTTCACATATTCACATACAAATAATATTATTCCAAGGAAAACTTTCCGATAAGGTGTTTATTTGAAAACATCCATATAAATTTTAGAAAGTCCATTTTACTTCCTTAATAAAATCCATGGGCCTTCCGTCGGTTCATCAATTCGACAACAGTAATATTGCCCAGGTTTTGTATATTAAATTATTGCGTCAACTTTCAGACTCGTATGTTAGCTAGACGATACGAACTATATATTAACCATGCAGGGATAATCAAAGCTAGACAATAAACAGAATATCAATTCGTCGTTTGACTTGACATGGGGCGACCGGTCACGACGAGGTTGTCAACCCGATAGATCTACCAACAATTCATCGCGTGCTATATTTAAATGATTAAACGACATCATAGGCACAGGGTCCTCTTGAAGGACAATATGATGTCTGCCTCACGTACAATATATATCTCCTACTAATATGACAATTTAATACACGATGTTGTACGAATCCCCTGAATCTACATCTTTCGAGACCCAGGTCGGCATCCGTCCCAACTATACGGTCATGTTTCACCTAGGAAATACCGTATCATCCCAATGTCCAACATTTATTCATCAAAAACGTTTTTACTTCGAAACGTATGACCTATCAAATTTCATATATTTTCAACGAAAATATATATTTTATATTAAAAGGTATGTTTTATTTCAAAAACATTATTAAACCCTTTTATTGACGTGTTCTACCCCCAAAATATATACAAAGCAGTAAAAAGAGGGGTTTAGTGACACTCACCTTTGGGTGCATATTTTAATAGCGCAATCCCATAGATTGATTTTCTACACGTCCTAATATAGGAACGATTCTAAATCAATATACACAACACAAAAATCCTAAGTTTCTCCGTTTCTTAGAATTATTACACAACTTTGAGATTATCTCGAAAAGTTGTTATTTTTGATTATGTTGGCACGTTAATATATATATGAGTCCATATATATTTTTTATGATTTTGCGGCTTGAACGATTTTATTGGTGATCATTATTGTGTAAACCCATTGACTTTCCCGTTTATACGCAATATATCTACGATTTGCGCGTCGTTATATATCTATATATATATACATAAACGTTCATATAATCTAACACCGAAACACGCGAAATATTGTTAACTTATCTATTTTGTCATTTTTAAAGCAAACATACATAAAATATCGTATATGTATCAAATTTCATGCTCGACAAACAAGTTTCACGTCTAACACAATTTTCACTGTTTTTACCGCACAAAACGTACATGCATACATGCGTAAGCTAGATTGCTAACATCATGTTAAAAACTTAACATATTTTCATATCCTTATGTTTAAATCATATAACACATTTTGCCTCATAAAGTTTACCCAAAATTTTACCCAAACTAGTGTACATTGAAAAATGCGTATTTTAGTGATTTGGTAACGTTTTCGGGCGTCGGAAGTCACGTATGACCAACCAAACACCAAGTAAACTTAAAATTAGTTAAAATACTTATTTTTAAACTAAAAATATCAGTTTAATTACTGATCTAAATCAGTTTTATAAAAATCACTTGAAAAGCCGATTTTTGACCGTTTTAACGCATAGTTTTGCGTTAAACGTTACTATAATCATCCCAACTCGAAACGACTTGATATTTTAACAAAATACATGTTATTTACTAATTAAAATAATAGTTATTATCAGATTAGTGCAGTTTTTGTATAAGTCACATAAATCATGCGATTTCACGTATTTTACAACTTTTAATGCACCACGTGCAACATGCAAAGCTAGCAAACATTATGACAAAGTTATAAGTCACTAAACACTTTAAAATAACTTCATTTTAGTGTTTATAATCTGCTCATAACTGATTTTTACTCAATCATACTCAAATCATCTTTTTAAGATCATATATCATCATGCATGTCTAAGTATATGCATCTAATATGTTCATATCACAACTTTATCATCTAATATGATTTCAATACATCAAAACTTACTAACATCTTATTCTTTCAAATATCATATATAACACTTTAATCCTTCAATCATTCATGTTCATTCTTACTCAAATCTTTTACTTTTATGATTACACAACAACTTTGACATACATGCATACATATATACACACATGAACTTCCAAAAGTTCACTTTTCATCATATTCATCATAAATCACATGACCATTTTTAGAACATTCTTATATGATACTTTTTCAACACATGCATGTACTTATCTTTCAAGATTCAACTCAAATCAACCAAAGATCTTAAAACAAAAATCAAAACACAACTAAACACATACACCTACATAACTTTCGGCCATATACACATATATACACATACCCATTTTCATTTTGTTCAAAACTTATTTATTTGATAGTTTCAAGTTAGTGTTTAGATTCAAGAATCAAGAGAAACTGTTACTATCTTCTTTATCATTATGAATCAAGAACAATGTTTAATGAAATATATTATACCTTCAAGATTTTAGATGGGTTTTTGGTAAAAGATGGTGATATGAAACTTGTTCTTGCTTGAATCCACTTGAAATCACCTCCAAACTTCCTTATGAGCTTCAAATCACCATGTAAAGACCTTGATTTTTCATGATTTGATTTTGAAAATGGAATGATAGTGTGGTTAGGGGGTGTTCGGCCGTGAGTTTGCAAGAAGGAGAGAGATAGTGAATTTTGAATCTTGTCTTGGAATATGGATGTATATGGTGCATGTATTCAAGGATTAATCATCACCACCATTTTCTATGTTAGGACATGTGTCCAAGATGCAAGAATCAAGACAATGTGGGCAGCCCACATTGCCGCCCCCATGCCCCTCTAACACACATCAATTATATATATATATAAATACTATATATGTATTTTAGCTCAAAACAGGTATTTTACTAATTACCGGGTATTTTATCTAGCGTTTTAATCCCGTTTTAATGCGTTTTAATTTATTTTTATCATTCTATAAAAATAATCACTTAAAATTATTACTGAAATAATTACCAGTTGCCTTGACTGGCTGCGTTGACGGTACTTTGTTTAATTCGCGCAGTATCGCGCGGTACGCGCTCAAACTCGAAAAATAGAGTTTCTTAGCGTTTTAAATTATTTTTCCACACGGATATGATTAAAATTATTATTCTAATCATAACAGGCTATTTTTAGGATTTTAACACCGATCGGGTGGTCACCGACGTTCGTTTCGCATTTTAAACGTTACGCGGTGAGCGTTAGTTTTATCGTTGCCAACATAATTTTTATGCACATCTAGAACTACCAACGCATCAAATATCATATATTAACATCTTAGTCAGTCATAAATAGTCATGTTACATGTTTACTACATAGATTACTATTGTTCGGTATGGCCTGAGAGACCGGGTGTCACAGTCTCCCCCTGTTTAGGGAATTTCGTCCCCGAAATTCTACCTTACAGGTTTCGTTTTCGCACTCGGTGGGAAGAGTTGAGGATATTTCTGTTGCATTTGGTCCTGTCACTCCCAGGTGAACTCGGATCCACGCTTAGAGTTCCAACGAACCTTGACCAACTCAATCTTACTCCTCCTGAGTTTCTGGGTTTTCCGATCTAGAACCTCCACTGGTTCTTCGATAAACCTTAGTTTTTCGTCCACTCGAACCTCTTCAGGGGGTATAATTAGTGTCTCATCGGACAGACACTTTTTCAGGTTGGAGACATGGAATACATCATGAACTCCACCCAGCTCCTGTGGCAACTTGAGCCTATACGCGACTGATCCAACTCGAGAGACGACTTCGAAGGGACCTATATAACGCGGACTCAACTTTCCCCCTTTTCCAAACCTTACAACGCCCTTCCATGCCGATACCTTCAGCATAACTCTATCACCAACTTGAAATTCCAGCGGTTTCCTTCGGTTATCTGCATAACTCTTCTATCAATCCGCGGCAGCCTTCAACCTATTCTTGATCTGGACAACCTTGTCCGTGGTCTCCTAAATAATCTCGGGTCCGGTCAAATGCTTCTTGCTGACTTCGGCCCAACAGAGCAGTGATCGACACTTCCTTCCATATAGGGCTTTAAACGGAGCGGCTTTTATGCTGGCATGGTAACTATTGTTATAAGAAAACTCTGCCAAGGGCAAATGAGTATCCCAACTTCCACCGAAATCAATCGCACATGCTCTCAGCCTATCCTCTAATGTCTGAATGGTCCTTTCGCTCTGACCATCCGTTTGAGGATGATATGCAGTACTCATATCCAAACGAGAACCCAACGATTTCTGGAGAGATCGCCAAAATCTGGAGTCAAATCGTCCGTCTCTATCCGAAATGATTGACACTGGTACTCCATGACGGGCTACAATCTCGTTAAGGTACAGCTGCGATATCTTCTCCGTATTGTATGTTTCCTTAAGTGCCAGGAAATGAGCAGACTTTGTCAATCGATCCACAATTACCTAGATCATATTGTGTCCACGCGACGTACGGGGTAACTTGGTGATAAAGTCCATCGTAAGATGTTCCCATTTCCACTTAGGAATCTTTGGTTGCTGCAGAAGCCCAGACGGCTTCCGGTGCTCAGCCTTAACCTTAGAGCACGTCAGACATTTACTCACATAGGCCGCAATGTCTCTCTTCATCTTCGGCCACCAGTAAAACTCCTTAATGTCCTGATACATCTTGGTAGAACCTGGGTGAATGGAATACTTGGATTTATGAGCTTCGTTCATAACCAATTCACGGAGGTTACCTTTAAGCGGAACCCAGACTCGGTTCATGAAGTACATTACTTCATCCGCTTTCGGTATCAGTTTACATTCTAAGCCCTTCAAACCTTCACCTCTCAAACCATCATCCTTCAAAGCTTCCCGTTGTGCATCACGAATTCGATCGGTCAAACTCGTTTGTATGGTCAAACCCAAAGCACGCACATGTAGAGGCTTTTCCCGCTCCTTCCTATTGAGCACATCTGCAACAACGTTTGCTTTCCCCGGGTGATAACGGATATCACATTCATAATTGTTGAGTAACTCCACCCAACGCCGTTGTCGCATATTGAGCTCCTTCTGATCGAGGATGTGCTGGAGGCTCTTATGGTCCATGTAAATCGTACACTTCGTGCCATACAAGTAGTGTCTCCAGATCTTTAAAGCAAACACAACAACTCCAAGCACCAAATCATGTGTTGTGTAATTTTTCTCGTGCACTTTCAATTGCCTGGACGCATAGGCTATCACTTTGTCTCTTTGCATTAAAACGCACCCAAGACCCAAACGTGAAGCATCACAGTAAACAATGAAATCATCACTTCCCTCAGGAAGGGAAAGAATAGGTGCACTGCAGAGCTTTTCCTTCAACGACTGAAAAGCTTTCTCCTGCTTCTCCGTCCAGTCAAACTTCCCCTCCTTCTGGGTTAATAGCGTCAATGGCTGAGCTATTCTAGAGAAGTTCTCAATGAACCTCCGATAATACCCAGCAAGCCCTAAGAATTGTCGCACCTCTGACGGAGTCTTTGGCACTTCCCAATTCTTTATTGCTTCGGTCTTAGACGGATCTACATGTATACCTTTCTCATTTATGACATGTCCGAGAAAATGAACTTCTCAAATCCAAAACTCACATTTAGAGAACTTGGCATACAGCTTCTCTTCCTTCAGCAACTCCAAAATTAACCTCAAATGATGCTCATGATCTTCTTTGGTTTGTGAATAAATAAGTATATCGTCAATGAATACTATCACGAATTTGTCCAAGTAGGGTTTGCATACCCTGTTCATGAGATCCATGAACACAGCTGGTACATTAGTTAGACCAAAGGGCATAACTAGGAACTCATAATGGTCGTATCGTGTTCGAAAGGCTGTCTTTGGAATGTCTTCATCAGCAACCTTCAACTGATGATAGCCTGAACGCAGATCTATCTTCGAGTAGTAGCTGGATCCCTGAAGCTGGTCAAACAGGTCATCAATCCTCGGCAAAGGATACCGATTCTTGGTAGTTAACTTGTTCAGCTCCCTGTAATCTATACACATCCTGAAGGATCCATCCTTCTTCTTCACGAACAGAACAGGCGCACCCCAAGGCGAATAACTCGGTCGAATGAAGCCTTTGTCTAGCTGCATATGCCTTCTTCGAACTGCGTTTCCTATCGCGCTTCTCTTCAGTCTCCTTCCTCGAGCTCTCGGGCTTGTGCTTGTTCGTAACTTCTGTCTTAGTCTCAAAACACCCCGACCGTTCAGATTTTGCGTCTGCTTTGGCCTTGCCCGATGACTTCCTGGTTTCTTCCTTTTTATCAAGACTACCTTTGCGAGCAGCGTCATCTGCTAATGATTTTGCCAATGTAGTAGCCTCTAGGTAGGTGGTAGGTTTTGCGGATGTAACCATACTGCGAATTCGTGGCGACAATCCCCAGATATACCTTTCTACCTTTACATATTCAGGAGTAACCATTCGTGGAACTAACCTCGCCAAGTTATTAAAACGAGAAGTGTAAGCTCTGACATTCAGACCTTCCATGGTTAGGTTCCAGAAGTCTGTCTTGATTTTCTGAATTTCACTGCGCGGGCAGTACTCTTTCAGGAGTATCTCTTTAAGTTCATTCCAGGTCAGACCGTAGGTAGCGTCTTCACCCAAAATTTGAACTTGCGAGTTCCACCAGGACAGCGCTTCATGAAGAAAAGAGCAAGAAGCATATCTCACCCGTTGATCAGCAGCACAACCACTGATTGCCATGACAGATTCCATCTTCTCAATCCATCGGGTGATATCTAAGGGTCCTTCAGCACCGGTAAATGATCGTGGGTTACAGCCCTGGGATGTTTTATATGTACATCCGTGCACTGTTCAATATTGTTAATAGAAATCAGGAATTCATTCCAATGATAACATAACACATGAACTACTAAAACTTTCCGATCACATTTTACCTGGAGGATTTCCATTATGTGCCCCACCAAAACCTTGCCCATGTGCACCACGTCCACGTCCCTGACCATCATTTTGGTTAGAATCGAGCTGTTCCATGGCAGTATTCACGTGTTGGGCTATGAGTTGAGCCAACTCTTCCGGTGTGGTAGGTAATCTGGTACCCTGTCTTGCTTTTGGCGGCATTTCGTCGTTTCTATTATCATAAAAATAATATCCACATAAGACGATAACCAAAAATAATTCAATCATTAAATGTTAGTGGACCAAACATTGCGCATGTAAAATATCCACATATTAATGAGAAAAGTTTTAAACCAAAAGTATATCATTGGTATTTATTATAGAAATTATTTAAACTCGTTTTCAGTACAAAAGACTATTCTTGGCATGTCTACATCGACACCCATAAACAAGTTCGCACAAAATTCCTAAATAATATCCAAAAATGAAACTGGCACGCAGGCCATAAACATAAAGAACATAAAAAATGTCTAACAATACAATCCATAAAACAACGAAACAAACAAACAAACAATTATCATCAATGCCTCAAACCTACAGACTCTAACATCTCCTGAACAAGCTTCTCCAAATCCACAACCCTCCAATGCATCTCATCTCTCGCGATGTCGTCTATAACCTTCAACTCCTTATGGTCATCCATCTGTTCCACGAGGTACTTCGCCTTTCCTTTGGCTATGTCTAGGTCTTTGCGCAAGGCGGCGAGCTGTCGATCACAATGGCAATATCGATCTACCCTATCTCCAGCGGGCCTAATCCTCTTCCTACGACGATAATAAACTAACAGCGGCGTAGAAGAAGTGTGTGACTCTAAAACATGCAAAGAAGACTCAGATAAAATAAGCAGAGGGATCTCAGTAGCAGGCTCGATCACAGCAGCAGGTGGGACGACTGATGGCTCTAGGGGTCGAGCCGTGACGATAGTGGCGTCCACCACTGGTGCGATGCTGGAAGATCCTCCGACAGTAGGGACACCCCTGATCACGTCATCGATAATTGGTACAGTGCCAGATGATCGTCCCGTCTCATGGACCGAGAGAGGTACATCATCATCATCATCATCTATCCACCCGTTGCTAGTGAAAGCGCGTCGGGGGTCTACCTGGCTGGCAAAAGCAGCAGGATTGACGTGGAAATATGAGGTAAGCTCAGTAGTACCAATCATCTGTGGAGCCGTGATAGGTATCTCTAGCAGCGTAGGTCCGGGTGAAGTCTCGAAATCTGGCTCGTAACCTGAGTCGTGGATCTCGATGACCTCGTGTTCGTGCGACATCTGTGATACACATATAACCGTATAAGTAAGTGCGTAATCAACATAAACAGTAACAAATAAGGTCAAATAAACAGAAAATCACGTATGCACATAAAACACATAATGGTTTTCATACATGATAAAATATTTTCTATGTTTATTTAAAAATCTTGGCTTCGAGAATTTTGGACTTTACATTTCAAAATTCTCCGGTTGAAATCTAGTGTTTTCCTTGAAAATATCTAGTTCGCTAACAACCAATGGCTCTGATACCAACTTCTGTCACACCCCAAAATACGTCGCAGCGGAATATAAAACGTAGTGGTGACGGAAGTTGGTGCCCATTTATACCTTGTCGGATGATGCACTCATTTGGTGGACATTTTGACATATTTTAAAACATAAGTATTAAACATTACATTTTAAAGTCACGACACAACCACATAAGTTAAGTTGTTTTGATCCTCGTGGATCTTATTACAAACGTCCCAGATAGTTTAAAAGTTGTCCAAAATATTTAAACAAAACAACATGCATCATCAAACACAAGATACGCCATGATTTCCCGAAGCTAAACTCAAGTACCTGTAGAACACGTTAAAATCAAGTGTCAACACAAAGGAAGGTGAGTTCACATATTCACATACAAACAATATTATTCCAAGGAAAACTTTCCAATTAGGTGTTTATTTGAAAACATCCATATAAATTTTAGAAAGTCCATTTTACTTCCTTAATAAAATCCATGGGCCTTCCATCGGTTCATCAATCCGACAACAGTAATATTGCCCAGGTTTTGTATATTAAATTATTGCGTCAACTTTCAGACTCGTATGTTAGCTAGACGATACGAACTATATATTAACCATGCAGAGATAATCAAAGCTAGACAATAAACAGAATATCAATTCGTCGTTTGACTTGACACGGGGCGACCGGTCACGACGGGGTTGTCAACCCGATAGATCTACCAACAATTCATCACGTGCAATACTTAAATGATTAAACGACATCATGGGCGCAGGGTCCTCTTGAAGGACAATATGATGTCTGCCTCACGTACAATATATATATATATATATCCTACAAATATGACAATTTAATACACGATATGTAGGATCGAGATTCGATCTAAACGAGTCTATCAGAAGAGTTCTAATCCATATCAAAGGCGGAATTCAATGACACAGACTTGATTACAGCTTGATTCATACACAGATTCACTTTAACTGTCTTGATTATTGATTTGAAAGCGTTACAGATCAAATGACACTTCAGCAGCACTTCGGCTCTGGAATCAGCAACTGTATCAAATGAATTCCAAGCTCAGGTATTTATAGGGATGACCAATTCGTGTGGAATGGCCAAGATCCATTTCGTGCGAAATGGAAAATGTCCATTTCGTACGATCTGGCTTCTCCCATTTCGTGCGAACTGGTTCAATTCCTCTAAAACCCTATTATCTAGTCTACCGAGCTCCATCCTATCCAAACTAGATACCAGACTCGATACAAGACAAAGTCGACAGACATATGCACCAACAGACTCCCCCTTGGATGTTGACGAAGTCTTCGGTGTCGAGTCTTCAGCATGACAAGTCTTTAGTCTTGATCAGTCTTCTTGTTCTCTCCAAAGTATCTGACACTGTAAGCATCCTCAAACTCTATCTTCTCTTCTAGAATCGCATCCTGGCTCTATCCTCTCTTGATCACACTTACGCATTCAGACTCCCCTTTGCTAGCAGACTCCCCCTTAGGCTGTTCTGGGATCGTAATCTGACATAGCGCTTTCACAGGTTCAGAACTTCTCCTGGCTCTCCGTAGCAACAGGATCAGAAACCTGGCAACCTGCACAAATCTCTACTCAACAATAAATTTCTTAGATTAACAATTTTAAGAAACCACTTGTATGCAACATTCAACATGATTTTTCATTTAAAATCTCTGATGACCACTTGTAAGAATACCATTTTTCTCATTTTTAAACAAACTCTCCCAAACCTGTTGTCCATCATGTTTAGCACTTGGAATTTTGAAATAAGCTTTTCAACATCTGTTGTCGAAAATCTTTTTGATTTTTCAGAAATTTTATACTAAAACACAATCTTTTTGGATTTTTGTTTTTAAAGAAATACAGTAAAGAAATATTTACAGATAATATTTTTGTGAGTTTGTGTAAGAGGATCATATCAGTTTATGAGACAAATCACTAACACCGTTAAGCTTTAAACATTTTAAGTTCTAAACGATTCACTTAGATTGTCAGTATACAGATCCACTTAAATTTTCACACAAAGTTCAACTGTTTTGAGATACGAGATTAGTGTTTTAATGGACTTAAACTTATTCGCGTGTCCCACCTCAGAATATACTCCCGTATCCAGACTCCTATATTCAGCCTTACAGGTGAATGTACACTAATGATATCTGTAAACGGGTAATGCGAGACCATGAGAGCTTAGGTTAGAACTTCCGTTCAGACAAAGAGATGATGGCTCGACTTTAAGGTATGTCCCGTTTGGGGATCTTTT
Organism: Helianthus tuberosus; assembly: GCA_030545235.1. Classification (NCBI taxonomy): domain Eukaryota; kingdom Viridiplantae; phylum Streptophyta; class Magnoliopsida; order Asterales; family Asteraceae; genus Helianthus; species Helianthus tuberosus. The sequence goes on from CM060444.1 coordinate 160,956,545, forward strand.
CTTCAACAGCACATGATTAGCATTTTTCAATGTTTCATCATTTTTTATGCTGAGGGTGGGCTTTAAGATTAAAGCAGTGCAAAGTATTATACGAGGACTAGGCTATTGCTCCCGCAAAATCAGAAGTCCAGGTATAATACCCCAGATATCACCACGCACAAACACCTAATATGTCAAAAATAGAAAGTCTTTCAAACAAGATTTCAGGGGTTACCTATATATCCGAGAGACGTTCCCCACGAAATAAGTAAGTGATGATATTTGGGTTTATATCTCAAAAACAATCTACTGAATGTGCAAAAACCTACTGGCACATCCTCAATGAGACCGTTTATCACATTTGACTTTCCAAATCTTTAGCGTGCTGTGATAGTCCACTGATTTACTATCATTTCCTCTTTTTCATAACAAAACTCATTTTTAATTTTTCAATGTTTTTGGCTTTTTAGATTTTATCAAGTTTTTGGATTTTTCAAATTTTCGAAATTTCTAAATTTTTACTCCCCCTAAAATAAAAAATATGTTTCAATTTTTGATTTTCAAGGAAAATTTGAAAATAAAACGTAGTAAACTGTACAAAGTAACATGACAAACTGATATGAATTGCTTCAATTCGCCATTCACTTGGCTTAAACAATCAGAACTCCCCCTGATAACAAACCATTTTCCCATTATGATTTCAAAACACTTAAGTTTGTTTTAATCAAAATTGTTTTTCACGAAAATTAGTTTTGTTGAAACCATTTGTAATAACTGGGATTAAATTCATCACATTGTTCTCTTTTAACCACTTGAAAAATTCTAACAATTTTAGGTTCTATCAACAATACCACTTGTAAGAAAGATAAATCAAGTACAACTTAATGTCCTTGATTAACCTTTTGTAATTCGAAATATCACCGAAGTGAATTTCTCAAGAAAGATGCCGATTCCTGCTCCACGATTACCAACTTGGGAGCTCCGGCAAGTCAGGATTTTTAAGCAAAGAATACAGACACCCAAGTCTGACCAGCTTTGGGTGTGACCTTCTCAATTTCACTCGGGGTTTGAACATTCATTTTTTCTTCATAAAATTCTTTTACCCCTTTTTCTTTCCCAGCGACCATTTTTCCAAAAATATTTTTCACTTTGCCATTGAAAGCCTTTTCGACATCAAATTCTTTCTTCTCAGAATAGAATTGATTCGAAATCTCCACTTTACCAACTTTTTGTTTAAAATTTTCAGTTCGCAATGGTGGAAAGTTGACATCATCCATTAACGGAACTGAATTTTCTCCTTTTAGATCAACTTGTGGCTCCTCTGACTTTGACGAGTCAGATTCATCGCCAGATTTCACATCAGATTTCTTAACAACCTAAGTTTGGTTGTTAAGATTCACCCTTCTTTTGTAAAATCTTTTTGAACTCTCACCAACTTCAAATGTAGAATTTTTAAACACTTTGAATTTTTCAGTTGGTGGTTCAGTTTTCTCAACAACTTTCTCTTTTAGTTTAGAAACAAATCCCTGTTGTGTGTTGGTTTCTTTTGATAACCAGAACCAGAACTGTAACCTTTTTTCTTGTTTAAACGTTGTTGAACTCTTAAAGTGTATTTTTAGGTTTTTCAGTAAGATTTACATCTTTTATTTCAAAAATATTAATTTTTGTTAATTTGAAAACCTTTTTAATCTTTTCAATTTGAACACTTCTTATTGGAAATTCCTCATCAGAATATAATTTGTCTGAATCATTCAAAGTATAAGCCACTTTGAATGTTTCATTATTCAAATTATTTTTCGATAATAGAAATTCTTTATTGTAGACCCTTTTGACCGATGATTTTGAACTATTGACAGATGAACTCGAAATTTCTGACTCAGACTTTGACTCTGACTCCTCATCCTTATCCAACACCTGATTGACCACTTTCTTTATTAACTCAGACTCATGATCAGTATCAGACGATGTGAATGTGACGTCAATATTTTCTGGTAACTCACCAGTTATTTCGGACTTTAACTTTATATTGACTACTTTTTTCACTTGCTCCTCATTTGGTTTTCTGGGAGAATAACCTTCCCAGATCGGAGGCGGACATTTGTTATAATTTGCACTTTGTTTCTTACCAGTATTCATTTCTTTCGACTTTTTCTCTTGAAAAGCTTCAAAACCTGCAACAGTAGAATAAACTCTATCAATCACATAATCACAACCTGAATAACTTTGCAATAAACATCTAATTCTTTCATTCTCAATCTTTTAAGTTTCTAATTCTTGTTTCAACTCTGCACACTTTTCAATATAGTGATTGATCTCCTTTTGTTTAGACATCATAACAGCATTCATCAATGTCATAGCATCTTCCCTTTCAGAGTTTGTCTTTTCCAAACTATTCACCGTTCTGTTCAACACATCATATGACTCTTTCATGTACTTAACATCAAATAAAAGTTTTTCTTTCATCTCATCGAGCTCACTATACTTCTTGTCTTTTTCTTCACAATGTTTGCAAGGTTCCAAACATTTTAGACAAGGTTTAGTGACCTCTACAATCTTTTCAACAACTTTTGTAGGATCGTGTTTTGACCCGAACGAGTCGTTCAGAGGAGTTTTAATCAGATACAGGTGCGGAAAACAAGTACCTGACATAGAAATAGCTAGATATTCTCTTAAATCACTTTTCTGATTGATATTACAACGTTTACATTCAAACCTCACACCGGCAGCACCTCGGTATGGAATCTCACCAAAGTCTAATGAGGTTCGCTTATGTGCACCTATTTATAGGTGATGAGGTTCCCACATACGGACATGTCCGAATAAGCGGACCTGACAAATAAACGGACCTGACACATAAGCGGACCTGACACATAAGCTAACCTGACAAATAAGCTAACCTGACAAATAAGCGGACCTCCTATGTCCATATAAGCGAACCTACTAGGTTAAACCTATATGCTATCCTATTTTCTCATAAAACATGCCCTGATCTAACAATCTAAAACTAAGACTCGATACAAGACAAAGTCGACAGATGTAGTGCACCAACAGACTCCCCCTCAGATGTTGACGAGTCGACTATCGAGTCACGACAATGCTGTATCTTCACATCTTCAGTCTTGATCAGTCTCTGGGCTTTTCTCTCTCTATCTTCTTCAACAGACTCTTTTTAACTTGAAAATCTTCAGACTCCCCCTAACGATTTGCTGGCATTTCTTTGTTCTTCAGCAACATCTACTTCAGGATCTTTGTCTGGCTTCCTTTGTCTTCAAAATCTTAAACCTGGCACTCTATAGAATCTTCAATTTCCAGAATCGAAACTTGTCTAGACCTGCACATTCTTAACCCAGAAATGAATTTCTAAATTTAACAATTTAAATGCACCAACATTCTGATATAATCAGATGACTCCCTCTCATAAACATAAGCATCAACAATCCCTCTCCCTCAGATCACAAACTCATGATGAACCACTTGTTGATTTAGAAAATACATTTTGACATTTTAAACTCCCCCTCACAACAATGTCATCATGTTTAGCACTCGGAATTTTGACAATCAGCTTTCCAATATCAGTTGTCGAAAATCTTTTTGACTTTTTCAAAAATTTATGCTAAAACACACCGAAAATCTTTTTGTATTTTTGAATGTAAAGAAATGCAGTAAAGAAATATTTACAGACAATATTTTTGTGAGTTTTGTGCAAGAGGGTCATATCAGTTTTTGACAAGTCACAAGTACCGTTGAGGTTAGTTACACATTAAGAATTAAACAATTCACTTAGATTGCCGATATACTGATCCACTTAAATTTTCACACAAATTTCAACTGATTCAGGATAGGAGTTAGGTGTTTTAAGAACTTAAACTCATTCATGTGTCCCACCTCTTGAATATACTCCCGTATCCAGATCTCAATATTCAGTCTTAGAGGTGAGTATACCACAGATGATATCTATAAGGGGTTAAATTGCGAGGGTCGTGAGAGCTCAGGTCGATCTTTCGATACGCAGAGAGATGACGGCTTCGACTTTTGGTGTGTCCCCTTTAGAGGATCTTTTGTATTACAACAGCAATGACTATCAATTTTATTGTTTCATCAATTTGCTGAGGGCTGCGCTATTTTTCAAGCATGCGGAAAGTATTCTCCGGGGACTAGGCCATTGCTTCCGCAAAATCAGAAGTCCCGGGATAATACCCCAGATATCACTGAGTATAAAGACCTAGTATCTCAGAAAGAGGGACCTTTCAAACGAGATTTCAGGGGTTACCTATATATCCAAGTAGTGTTCCCCACGAAATAAGCAAGTTTGAAATTTAGTTTATATCCCGAAAAAGTTTACTAAATGTGTAAAAACCTATCGGCATATCATCAGTGAGATCGTTTACGCTATTTAATCATTACATTTCTTTAGCATACTGTAATTGTCTACTGATGTACTATCATTTCCTCTTCTTTGACACAAAAACTCATTTTTGTTTTTTTATCATGTTTTTGTCTTTTTCAAATTTTCAAAAGTTTTTGGATTTTCTGAAAACTTCTACTCCCCCTAAAATGCAACACATTTTAGGAAATTTGAAAACTACTAGACTCTTGACCCACTTGAAACATAACATAAACTGTACAAAAACTTGACAACTGACATCGAATTACTTCAATTCGCCATCCACTTGGCATAAACAATCAGAACTCCCCCTATCACAAACCATTTTCTCATTTAGATCTCAAAACACTTAAGTTTGTTTTAATCAAAATGATTTTTCCAAAAAATGAGTTTGTTTTTACCACGTGTAGGTTTACCACTTGTAAAGTATGGGGATATGGTTCATCATCTTGTCAATTTTAACAACTGTAGTAAATCAAGTACAATTTAATGTCCTTGATTCACTGTTTGCAATTAAGTAACCTTTAAACCATTTGTAAGAATAACCACTTGTAGATATAACCAATCAATACCAATTGTAGGAATGAGTCATCTACATTTTACCCATCAAAGTGCCGATTCCTGCTTCTCACTTACCAACCAGGAAGCTTCGGCGTAGTCATTCAACCTGTAAAATTTTAACAATTTCAAGCATTTTCAAGACAACTTAATTAAACATGAAAGATGCCGATTCCTGATCCACAATTACAAACTTGGGATCTCCGGCAAGTCAGGTATTTCAATGAAAGAAAATATCCACCCAAGCCTGACCAGCCTTGGGTGTTTTCAATTCAGAAGCAGTTGGAGTGTAAGTTGCTTTCTTTTTAGCATAAAACTCCTTAACCCCTTTAACCTTCCCATCGACCATCTTTCCGAAAATCTTCTTATTTTTCCCATTAAACGCTTTCTCAATATCAAAGTTATCCTTCTCAGAATAACCCTGATTTGAGATTTCAGACTTTCCAGTTTTCCTTTTAAAATTCTCAGTCCTTAATGGTGGAAAGTTCTCATCATCCATTGAAGGAACTGAGTTTTCATCACTCTCATCAAACTGTGGCTCCTCTGATTTTGTGGAATCAGATTCATCGCCAGATTTTACCTCTGATTTCTTAGCAACCCAAGCTTGGTTGTCAAGATTTCCCCGTTTCTTGTAAAATCTTTTGGAACATTCACCAACTTCATATGTAGAATTTTTAAACACTTTAAATCGTTCAATTGGTGGTTCCGTTTTATCAACAACTACTTCTTTAAGTTTTTCTGAGACTCCCTGTTTTGTCTTAGTTGCTCTGGGACAATTCCATGCAATGTGACCAACTTCATTGCACTTGTAACAGGTACGAGTCTCTCTTTGATAAAACACTTCAGTTCCATTCTTCTTCTTTTCAGCAAGAAACTCTTGATTTGACTGTCTCCAGAATGGTTTCTTCTGTTCCTCTTCTGCACTTCCACCTGACACAAATTCTGTTTTTGTTTTAGAATTTTTCAAATTTTTATGATTTTCTGGTGGAATAAATCCAAGACCTTTCTTTTTGTAGCTACGATTTTGGTTTGATTTCTTTTGAAAACCAGAACCAGAATTGTAACCCTTTTTCTTGTTTAGACGTTGTTGAACTCTTGAAGTGTACTTTTTAGGTTTTTCAATAAGATTTAAATCTTTTATTTCAGAAATGTTAATTTCTGTCATTTTGAAAACCTTTTTGATCATGTCAAAACGAACACTTCTTATTGGAAATTCTTTATCAAAATATAATTTGTCAGAATCATTCAAAGTATATGCAACTTCAAATGTTTCATCATTCAAATTAGATTTTGACAACAAAAATTCTTTACTGTAAACCCGTTTTCCCGATGACTTTGAACTCTTTTCGGACGAACTCGAACTCCCGACTGACTGACATGAACTTTCGGACTCGGATTTTGACTCTGACTCCTCATCCTTATCCAACACCTGATCAACCACTCTTTTTATCAATTCTGACTCATGATCTGTGTCGGACGCTATGAACGTGACGTCAATACTATCCGGTAAAACATCGGTTATCTCGGATTCTAGCTTAATATTGACTGCCTGTTTTAGTTCTTCCTCGTTAGGTTTTCTAGACGAGTACCCTTCCCAAATCGGAGGCGGACACTTATTATAACAGACACCCTGTTTCTTACCAGTATCCTTTTTCTTCTTTGGCTTTGTTTCTTCACCTTGAAACGCTTCAAATCCTTCAACTGTTGGATAAATTCTATCAATTATGTAGTCACAACCTTTGTAACTTTGCAGCAATCTTCTGATTCTTTCATTTTCAGTTGCTTCACTATCCAACTCTTTCTTCCACTTTGCACATTCTTCTATGTACAAGTTGATCTCTTTCTGCTTTGTCATCATGGTAGCATTCAACATCTTCAAAGCTTTCTCTCTTTCAGAGTTAGTCTTTTCCAGACTATTCACAGTTCTGTTCAATACATCATATGACTTTTTCAAATTCTTTACATCAAACAACAACTGTTCTTTCAACTTTTCTAACTCACTAAACCTCTCATCTTTTTCGATACATTGTTTACAAGACTCTAAACATGTAAGACAGGGTTTTGTGATTTCAACGATCTTCTCGACTTCAATTATCTTTTCAACTTCCACAATCTTCTCAACAACCTTGACTTCTTCACTCTGTTCATTCTTTTCTTCTTGAGAAACAGACTCTTCATCTTGACTTTTCTCATCATCATCATCACTGTTATTAATTTGTTCTTCAAGTTTTTCAATGAATTGAGCAATTGACAATCTACTAAACTGTCCAGAATTCTTCAGAATCATGAGATATGTACCCCATTCCTTTTGTGATAAAGCATCAGCAAGCTTTTTAACCCATTCTGCTGGAGTTTTAGTAATTTTCAACTGAGACATGGTACGCACAAGATGACAATATCTCTCAATGAGACTCTTTGTACTTTCTCCTGGACAACCTGAAAACGAATCAAACTCTTTCTTTAGTACATTTATTCTATTAAAAGTTTCACTTGTCATATTAAAGAAATTGATATCCATGATTCGTAAACACGTTTATCAAGACAATCCCGTTAAGCGAAATATTAAGTCCAAGATAGATCACCTTTTAAAAATATACCTGAAACAAACAAACAATCAGTTTAAACAAATTGAATATGTGAATGTGTGTGACGTTTAAATCGATCTAGAACTCGTGTCGAAGACTTAGACGAGTGAAATTTAGACAAACAATTCACTTCTGTTGGGCCGCACTTTAATACTTCAACAATTAAAATTCAACAATCTGACCCACTACAAGAAAATGTTGATTGGGCCGAGAATGATGGTGCAACTTGGGCCGAGACTTTTGATCAGATCAAATGTACTTGAAACAAATGATTGGGTCGAATATGTGAACTGATGCACTTGTACTAGTCAAATTAAACCGATGACATCATGTGTAAACAATAATGACCATTTACTTCTGATTGGACCTCAAAATCCACTAACTCGACAAACACTAAATGTTCACTGATTGGGCCGATATTAATATGTGGGTTGATAATTTACACACTTCAATTTTATTTGACCTATAAACCCACTAAACCGACAAGATATGCACAATCCACTAGTCTGACATTTGAAAGTATTAGATGTATTCTGATTGAGCCGACAATGTTTATTTTATCAGATCACATGCAATGCTATAAATGATCCGACAACAAAGACACCAAACGATTTCTGATAGGACCGATTAAATGTATTTGTGTCACAAAACAATGGCAGGTCAAGCGAACCTAGGTGTCTTAGATGGTCACAAAAGCGGACCTAGATTTCTAGGGTTGACATAAAAGCGAACCTAGATGCTTAGGAGTGACACAAAAGCGGAACTATGATGTCAAATGAGCGGACCAGGTGTCAAATAAGCGAACCAGGTGTCAAATGAGCGAACCATTATGTCAAATGAACGAACCAAGTGTCTAATAAGCGAACCTTTGGAGCGGATCTTCTCAAAAAGTGTCCGAAAAAGCGAACCTGAATGTTCACAAAAGCGGAACTACACCTTGTTCATAAAAGCGGACCTTGATCGAAGGTTAATTTGAACCATTTTTAGTGTGAATTTTAAGGTCAAACTTTCAGGGATTTGACAATGATCAATAATCTACAATCTGTGAAATTTTGAGCGAATTCCGACCGTAAAATCTCGTTCTGATGAAGAAAGAAGGTGTAGAAGTAAGAATTTTAGATGAAATCCAGCAAATCTCTATAGAACTCCTCCTCCTGAAGCTCTGATACCACTTATAGGATCGTGTTTTGACCCGAACGAGTCGTTCAGAGGAGTTTTAATCAGATACAGGTGCGGAAAACAAGTACCTGACATAGAAATAGCTAGATATTCTCTTAAATCACTTTTCTGATTGATATTACAACGTTTACATTCAAACCTCACACCGACAGCACCTCGGTATGGAATCTCACCAACGTCTAATGAGGTTCGCTTATGTGCACCTATTTATAGGTGATGAGGTTCCCACATACGGACATGTCCGAATAAGCGGACCTGACAAATAAGCGGACCTGACACATAAGCGGACCTGACACATAAGCTAACCTGACAAATAAGCTAACCTGACAAATAAGCGGACCTCCTATGTCTATATAAGCGGACCTACTAGGTTAAACCTATATGCTATCCTATTTTCTCATAAAACATGCCCTGATCTAACAATCTAAAACTAAGACTCGATACAAGACAAAGTCGACAGATGTAGTGCACCAACAACTTTAACTTCCTCACTTTGTCCATTCTTCTCATTCTCATCAACATTCTCATAGTTTACTTCTTTCTTTTCCTTTGCTGCTCGTTTCTCCTTTAGCTTCTCCAATTTATCTGCAAAATAAAATTTGAAACTTTCAGTAGATAAATGAGTTTTGCCAATATCAATTTGATTAATTTCTTCTTCATCATCGTTACTATCAGTTGATGATTGATCAAAAACTTGTATCTTTTCTGAACTGTCTTCCGAAGAAACAGACTCTCCATCTTGACTTTTCTCATCATCTGCAAACACATCCATCCACTCTTTCATCAATTCTGGTTCTTGAACAATCTGTGCAATGAATGCTCTAAACTTTGAATCAGCCGGAATGTATTTATCCCAGCTAAAACCCTTTTGCACTCTTTCATCATCTTGACTAACTAAATAAGCTTTCTTCTTTCCATCTTCAATCTGGTTAGCATTGGATGATGATGGTTGTTGTTGATGCGGCTGTTGAGCAACTTGAAGATAAATCGCTTTCCGATAATAATCATTGTTGCCGAACGAATTCTGAGCTCCACCTGCTTCTCGATTGGTACATTCCCTCTTGAAATGTCCTTTTTCCCTGCATCGAAAACAAGTAACTTTAGATTTATCAAAACCTAAAGTAGAAACATTTGCATCATGAAAGTCATCTCTTCCTGTAATCTGCTTAAATTTCTCAGCTCTCCTCAACACACTCGCTAAACACCACTTAATATCTATAAGCTCCATTTCTTCAGCATCAATCTGATCGTAATCCTCTTTGGTCAACATAGGATTTCCGATCCTTCCTGCAACTAAACTCTCATAAGATTCCAACACAGTAACTAGCAATGCCATATGACCTTTAGCAACTTCCTCAGAGAAATTCTGACCATTCTGAAGATGCAATGCGATGTTACATTGTAGCACATGACCATTACCATTGTTTGAGCTTTGAACACTCGGATTGACACTTGGATATGAAGAAAATCCACTGTTGTTGTTTGAACTTTGAGTAAATGATCCGGATGAATTCTCTGCACTGAAAGCGGTTTGGATCTTTGGACTTGCTTCAACATTCTGAACATTTCCTTTGTAATACAAATTGATATCTTGTTGACCACTTGGATTGTTCATTCTAGCAATTTTCTGTTGTTCAAGATCTTGTCCTTCAAGTTTTTCATTGAACTGAGCAATTGTCAAACCATCATACTCTTCGGTATTCTTCAAGATCATAAGATATGTACCCCATTCCTTTTGAGGTAAAGCATCGGCTAATTTTTCAACCCATTCCTCACGATCTTTGTTGATATTCAACCTGGTCATTGAACGCACTAGATGATAATATCTCTCAATGAGAGTCTTTGTAGTTTCGACTGGCAAACTTGAGAACAAATCAAATTGTTTCTTTAATAGAGACTTCTTATTCTTGATCATTTCGGTACTTCCTTCGAATTTTGTACAAAGAGTTGTCCAAATCGAATATGCACTATCATCATGCTGAAGTAGTATGAAGATATCTTCTTTCACAGCTTGTTGAAGTAAACTGATCATCATCTTTTCTGCTTTATACATGTCTCTCTCTTTGTTAGTAAATTCAGAAATAGTCTTTGCAACACCCATGTTATTTCAAGGACGAACATACTTTTTCTCAATACACTCCCAAGACCTTAGATGATTTGCTTGCACCCAATTTTCAAAACGTTCTTGCCAACTATAATACTCCTCAATGCCCATCAGTTTCGGAGGTTTCTGTAACGTTCCAGTTTCATTTTCCATAGTTACACTCTGAGCAACAGTAACAGGAGTACTCGGGGTAGCAAATGCATTATAAAATTCGTTGTCCATGATTCGGTATCGAATGTTTACACAAATATACTTTTCAAACGAACTGGATCTCACACGAATTGAAGTTTGGTACGAAATGAAAATACTCAAGCGAAATGGAGTTTGATACGAATTAGAGGTCCAATTCGTGCGAGCTGGTAATTTTTCAAGCGAAATGGATCAATCTGGTGCGAAATGAATTCAATTCGTACGAAATGGATTGATTTGGTGCGAAATGGGGTCAAATCTTGCCAATCCGTGCGAAATGGACGTATTTTTCAAACGATCTGGTAACCAATTCGTGCGAATTGGTGTTGATGTCACACAATCGAACGGTTTTTTATAAAATTGATCAACTTTTTGTTCGATTTTAGGTCTAATTCTTTCAAGGATTGACTAAAACTATGTTTCGCGTATTATGTGAGAAAATCAAGCCATTTTATCTGTTAAAACTAGGTTAATTTTGAAAAATCTAGTAAAAGAAGGTGTAGAAATCAGAATTTTGATGAAATCAAGCTGAATTGGTAAGAACTCTTCCTCCTGAGCTCTGATACCACTTGTAGGATCGAGATTCGATCTAAACGAGTCTATCAGAAGAGTTCTAATCCATATCAAAGGCGGAATTCAATGATACAGACTTGATTATAGCTTGATTCATACACAGATTCACTTTAACTGTCTTGATTATTGATTTAAAAGCGTTACAGATCAAATGACACTTCAGCAGCACTTCGGCTCTGGAATCAGCAACTGTATCAAATGAATTCCAAGCTCAGGTATTTATAGGGATGACCAATTCGTGTGGAATGGCCAAGATCCATTTCGTACGATCTGGCTTCTCCCATTTCGTGTGAACTGGTTCAATTCCTCTAAAACCCTATTATCTAGTCTACCGAGCTCCATCCTATCCAAACTAGATACAAGACTCGATACAAGACAAAGTCGACAGACATATGCACCAACACGATATTGTACGAATCCCCTGAATCTACATCATTCGAGACCCAGGCCGGCATCCGTCCCAACTATACGGTCATGTTTCGCCTAGGAAATACCGTATCATCCCAATGTCCAACATTTATTCATCAAAAACGTTTTTACTTTGAAATGTATGACCTATCAAATTTCATATATTTTCAATGAAAATATATATTTTATATTAAAAGGTATGTTTTATTTCAAAAACATTATTAAACCCTTTTATTGACGTGTTCTACCCCCCAAAATATATACAAAGCAGTAAAAAAGAGGGGTTTAGTGACACTCACCTTTGGGTGCGTATTTTAATAGCGCAATCCCAGATATTGATTTTCTACACGTCCTAATATAGGAACGATTCTAAATCAATATACATAACACAAAAATCCTAAGTTTCTCCGTTTCTTAGAATTATCACATAACTTTGAGATTATCTCGAAAAGTTGTTATTTTTTATTATGTTGGCATGTTAATATATATATGAGTCCATATATACTTTTTTATGATTTTGCGGCTTGAACGATTTTATTGGTGACCATTATTGTGTAAACCCGTTGACTTTCCCGTTTATACGCAATATATCTACGATTTGTGCGTCGTAATATATATATATATATATATATATATATATATATATATATATATATATATAGTGGAGAGTTCAAATGAGAAGAATTTTTTTGTAAGAAGAAGAAAGAAGAAGTTTCAACCAATAAGAATGCTTAAATTTACTTCATTTAATATTTGCATTTAATTTTAATATAAGGGTATATTGGTAAACTTTACATAGATCATTAAATTGTAATATTCCCCTTTAATAACTAACTAACTTAAATTTGTAACTCCTTTTCAAAATATATAGTTTTTCAAATTAAAAAACGACTTAATTTAAAATGTAAAATAAATTAAAAGGTGGTGTGTAAGATAAATTACGAGTTGTGTAGGATATATTTTGAGGTGTGTAGGATAAATTTTGACGTGTGTAGGATCAAATTCTATAATGTGTAAGGTATATGTAGGAAAATTTTAATATGTGTAGGTTTTGTAGATTATATGTAGGATAATTAATGATTAGTTGACTAATTAATTAAAGTGAGAAAAATTAATGAGCTAAGTTATAAATGAATTAGTATTTTACCAATATGTCCTTTCTTCTTTTTCTTCTTTCAATAATTTTCTTCTTAAATGAACCTACCCCTATATATATATATATATATATATACATAAACGTTCATATAATCTAACACCGAAATACGCGAAATATTGTTAACTTATCTATTTTGTCATTTTTAAAGCAAACATACATAAAATATCGTATATGTATCAAATTTAATGCTCGACAAACAAGTTTCACGTCTAACACAATTTTCACTGTTTTTACCGCACAAAACGTACATGCATACATGCGTAAGCTAGATTGCTAACATCATGTTAAAAACTTAACATATTTTCATATCCTTATGTTTAAATCATATAACACATTTTGCCTCATAAAGTTTACCCAAAATTTTACCCAAACTAGTGTACATCGAAAAATGCGTATTTTAGCGATTTGGTAACGTTTTCGGGCGTCGGAAGTCACGTATGACCAACCAAACACCAAGTAAACTTAAAATTAGTTAAAATACTTATTTTTAAACTAAAAATATCAGTTTACTTACTGATCTAAATCAGTTTTATAAAAATCACTTGAAAAGCCGATTTTTGACCGTTTTAACGCATAGTTTTGCGTTAAACGTTACTATAATCATCCCAACTCGAAACGAATTGATATTTTAACACAATACATGTTATTTACTGATTAAAATAATAGTTATAATCAGATTAGTGCAGTTTTTGTATAAGTCACATAAATCATGCGATTTCACGTATTTTACAACTTTTAATGCACCACGTACAATATGCAAAGCTAGCAAACATTATGACAAAGTTATAAGTCACTAAACACTTTAAAATAACTTCATTTTAGTGTTTATAATCTGCTCATAACTGATTTTTACTCAATCATACTCAAATCATCTTTTTAAGATCATATATCATCATGCATGTCTAAGTATATGCATCTAATATGTTCATATCACAACTTTATCATCTAATATGATTTCAATACATCAAAACTTACTAACATCTTATTCTTTCAAATATCATATATAACACTTTAATCCTTCAATCATTCATGTTCATTCTTACTCAAATCTTTTACTTTTATGATTACACAACAACTTTGACATACATGCATACATATATACACACATGAACTTCCAAAAGTTCACTTTTCATCATATTCATCATAAATCACATGACCATTTTTAGAACATTCTTATATGATACTTTTTCAACACATGCATGTACTTATCTTTCAAGATTCAACTCAAATCAACCAAAGATCTTAAAACAAAAATCAAAACACAACTAAACACATACACCTACATAACTTTCGGCCATATACACATATATATACATACCCATTTTCATTTTGTTCAAAACTTATTTATTTGATAGTTTCAAGTTAGTGTTTAGATTCAAGAATCAAGAGAAACTTTTACTATCTTCTTTATCATTATGAATCAAGAACAATGTTTAATGAAATATATTATACCTTCAAGATTTTAGATGGGTTTTTGGTAAAAGATGGTGATATGAAACTTGTTCTTGCTTGAATCCACTTGAAATCACTTCCAAACTTCCTTATGAGCTTCAAATCACCATGTAAAGACCTTGATTTTTCATGATTTGATTTTGAAAATGGAATGATAGTGTGGTTAGGGGGTGTTCGGCCGTGAGTTTGCAAGAAGGAGAGAGAGAGAGTGAATTTTGAATCTTGTCTTGGAATATGGATGTATATGGTGCATGTATTCAAGGATTAATCATCACCACCATTTTCTATGTTAGGACATGTGTCCAAGATGCAAGAATCAAGACAATGTGGGCAGCCCACATTGCCGCCCCCATGCCCCTCTCACACACATCAATTATATATATATAAATATTATCTGTATTTTAGCTCAAAAACAGGTATTTTACTGATTACCAGGTATTTTATCTAGGGTTTTAATCCCGTTTTAATGCGTTTTAATTTATTTTTATCATTCTATAAAAATAATCACTTAAAATTATTACTGAAATAATTACCAGTTGCCTTGACTGGTTGCGTTGACGGTATTTTGTTTAATTCGCGCAGTATCGCGCGGTACGCGCTCAAACTCGAAAAATAGAGTTTCTTAGCGTTTTAAATTATTTTTCCACACGGATATGATTAAAATTATTATTCTAATCATAACAGGCTATTTTTAGGATTTTAACACCGATCGGGTGGTCAACGACGTTCGTTTCGCATTTTAAATGTTACGCGGTGAGCGTTAGTTTTATCGTTGCCAACATAATTTTTATGCACATCTAAAACTACCAATGCATAAAATATCATGTATTAACATCTCATTCAGTCATAAATAGTCATGTTACATGTTTACTACACAGATTACTATTGTTCGGTACGGCCTGAGAGGCCGGGTGTCACATATCTCAGCTGTATAACAATTAGCAAGTGCAAATAGCTTTTACTGGGCTCCTAAATCTGGAACAAAGGTTTTAATAACCTATTATATTCCTAACGGGTCTTACTTAAGTTTGAACTTAGACCGGTTAGTTTTAATGAAAGGTTTACGGTTTCGAACGCATGGTTAAGCGAAGACCGGATTAGAATGTGGTGATTTAGACCCGACAAGTATGAAGACTTGTATAATATGGGTAAACTAAACACATTCTGGATTTTGAAGCAAAAATGATAAGGTTTGACCCGTTTCGGTTAATTTATGCAAACTAGTTACAAAAACCGCACCGAACGCGAATAATGCATAACGGGTAACCAAAAGAGTCATGTACAAGTTTCACAAGTTAATATGCCTTAAATATGTTGTGATACCAGTAGGATACCTTCCATTATGCCCAAAACGGATTTAAAATCAATTTAAGCCCCGAAAGGGTATTTTGGTCATTTTAAGTTTATAAAAGAGGTTAAATAACAATCTAAGGTTCTGGTCTAAAATGATTAGTAAAAATATTTATTTTAAAGAGTTATATCAGTAAGATATCTTATATATGTGAATTTTATCATTTATAACCAAACTATGCACCGTAGGGGCATTTTGGTCATTTCACATTTGTTAAAAGGGCCAAATTTGGAAATCTGAGTTCAAAACTTTTACTTACTATTACAGTATAAAAATTTACTTATAATATCAGTAGGTAATAAGTTTTATGTGTCAAAAATAGTTTTAACCCATACTATGCGTTTAAAAAGCGTAAAAGTCGGTATTTTGGCGATTTCCGGTTTATATAAGGAAAACTGAGATTTTGATCAGACTATAAGGCTTAAAATATTTTATTTAACATATGAAACCAGTAGGAAAAGGTTTGACATCAAAATGTTATGTAAAACTTATTTTATCCAAGAAAAGGGCAATTTTGTCAATACCGAATTTACATTAAAGCTCTATAGTTTAATCAGTTTAAAATTCAATAAAAATTTCCAAAACTCCCTGAATATTATATTATATCAGTAGGTATAAAGTTTGATGACAAAAATTGGGTTTGAATGTGATTTATGCTAAAAATGCCATTTAATTAATAAAAAGGCTTCAATTTACGATATTGGGCATAACTCCTATTTTAGACCATAAACTGATGTCAAATTTTTAGGACATACTTAAATATTAGTAATAAAGGTTTTTATCCTCTCACATTTTCAAAAATCTCGTTTTAATATAAAAAGGGCATAATGGTCAATTTTTAAGCCTTTAACGGAAACATGCAATGAACTTGGATTTCTATGGAACCAGGTTGTATAACCTCAGAGGGTTATACTAACCCATAATATGGTCCTAAAGGAACCCTAAGGCATATCTAAACTAAGCTAAATTGGGTCAGAACTGAAAGTCAAAGCAAAAGTCTACTTTTGCGACTTTCGGTTCCGAACCGAGCCTAAACTCAGAATTGTCAGGCAGAACATGCTTAGACGTGTTCTTATATTATTTAGCAAGTTATTTTAATGTTAAAACATGTTCCATACTCTCTGCATTGTTAGTTATGAATTTATTTGCAAAAATTGATTCTGTTGACTTTTTATTAATAAGTTTGACCCGACAATTGACCAAGTAAAAGTGATAATCAGTAGGTGCCCTTTTAAGAGTTTATTACCTACATAATTACCAACTCATAGCCATTTTTAAAACGAATAATGGTTGGACCATTAGTGATTAATCACTAAGTCAAATCTTAATTACGATAGCTTTGACTTTTGGTCATTAAACTAAGAAAACTTAAACTAGAGAGGCTAAGAATGCTTACAAGAACTCTTAGCACGAATTAGGAACTGAGGAAAGCTTCCTAGAGCTCCAAGGGACTACAGAGAGTGAGTTGTGAATAAATTTTGAATTGTGCAAATGAACAAGTGAACTACAAGTCCTTTATATAGCAATTCCCACTTCATATGATCAATCCACATGTCCCTATATTGATCCCAGATGTTACCAGGTGTCCCTATACTGTTAAAACCAGTTGCAAAGTCCTTGGTATCGAAAAACTAGGTTACTAAGGCGGTGGAATGGCTGTCACCTGCAGCTGTCCATTTTACTGCCTAGTTACAGGTCTTACGGACCGTAAGCTTAAGGCCTTACGGTCCGTATCTGCTTTTTAAACTTTATTCGCCCAGATCAGCCACCTTACGGTCTGTAAGGTGGTCTCTTTGCGGTCCGTAAGCCTTAGTCAGAAGACAAAACTTTGAGAACTTTTAACATTTGACCATGCAACCTATCATATCTCGAATCTCTGGTCATTATCAGTAGGAAAGGGCCCTCAAGATCAGGTCTATATCACTCAGAATGCATTCCATGCATTAGTGTTTCCTTGGAGTCTTGTGAAAAGGCCATTCAATGTAGATTTGTCGTTTTATGTACATGTGATCCCATTTCTTTGAATATTGAATTATTCATTACAAGATTAACCGGATACTCATGAAATCCTAATCAGATTTTCATGGGAATGTAATTATATTTTACAGAAGTTTGAAAAACGTTAAAAGGTCACTCAGAGGTAATAATTAACATGTTTACACTTTTAATCCCTTCATATATCTTTTAACTTGGTCCGGGTTTATAACACGTTTTAAATTTCATGACACGTGTCTTTATTTTATTAGGCATGATTTTACGAGGTGTTACAGTTTCTTATTTCTGCAAGTTATACTGGACATATGACATCTTCTTTATTAATTTAAAACAAATCCAGGACAACAAAGCATGAACATGAACAAAAACCCCATGTTACTAATGTTTTCAGATGTGTTTCATGTTGATTGTTATAAAAAAAGAGAATAACAAAGGATTTAGACAACAGAAACAAGAGGATGTACCAAGACGTTGAGATGTGATTCCGTTCGTGACTTCGGCGTCGCCTCCGATCTCCGGCAATGCTTGAGCTTTCCGGCAAGGCTCCGGTCATCCGACAAGTGTGTGGGTGATACAAAAAGCTGATGAGAGCACTTGGTGTCTGGGTTTTTCTGTGTCTGTGTTTGAATTAGGAGATAGGGTAGAAAGAAAGGTGAAGAGGATAAGGTTTTTGAGCAATAGTGAGAGGGAAAAGTAGTGAAAACGGCTGATGAATAAAAATGAGAACTTAGGGTTTAGCTCATTTATATACTTAGGTTTAGTGTTGGTTAAGTGGGCTTGGGCCCAGGGCCCACAAGCCCAATCCCCGTGTTTTAGGTAGCCCACCAGCTCCTACGAACCCGTTTTCACACCCGAGCTCTGTAAAATAGAATAACGTATATTTTTAAAATCGAAATCACGTAAAATGTATGCCGGTAGTTGGTTTTTTATGTGTTCATTCGTCAATTGCGTTAAAAATGCTTCGGTTGTCGTTTCTAGTCAGTTTTTCGATCTGATTTCGACTGTGATTCCAAAAATAAAAAAAATGAACACGTATTTTCTAAAAACATGGAAATACGATGCATTACACCTGAGCAGGCTAACTACATAATAAGAGAAATTCACTACGGCATATGTGGAATCCATGCAGGTCCAAAAATGGTAGTGACGAAGGTCAAGAATGCAGGTTATTATTGTCCCGAGAAGCACGAGAGCGCCGTCAAAGAACTTCAGCAGTGTGATGAATGCCAACGATACGCACCGATAAGCCTTCGGGCCAAGAACAATATGATTCCCATAACAGCGGCTTGGCCTTTCCAAAAATGGGGGGTCGACATTGTCGGGCCTTTCCCCAAATCGAGCGGTAGTGCCCAATACTTACTAGTGGTCGTTGATTACTTCACCAAGTGGGTTGAGACAAAACCCTTCATAGTAATCTCTGGGTACAACGTCACCGGGTTCTTTTGGGAACAAATTTTGTGCCGGTTCAGCCTGCCCCTATATATTATAAGTGATAATGCAAAGCAGTTCACGGAAAATCCTTTCAATAGATGGTGCAAAAGCCTAAAAATAAAACAAATCTTCTCATCTGTCGCCTATCCGCAAGGAAACGGACAGGTTGAACAGATCAATCGATTGATCGTAGATGGCATTAAACGAAGACTAGGTGTCGAAGGAAAAGGATGGGCCGACGAATTGCTGAATGTTCTGTGGGCACACCGAACAATGTATAAAACTAGCAATGGTGAAACTCCATTCAGTATAACTTACGGCACCGAAGCAGTCATACCGGCAGAAGTTGGGTTACCAAACCAGCGAATAAAAAATGAAGAGAAGAACGAACAAGAACTACGCTCGAACCTCGATTTGTTAGAAGAACGCCGGCACATCGCGGCAATCAAAGAAGCCCGATACAAGGAAAAACTAGAAAAATTTTACAATGCCCGGGCAAAGATCTACAAATTTAAAATCGGGGATTGCGTACTTTGTACACTACAAGAATGGACCACCTTTAGCGGCGACAGCTGTCGCCGGTATTGGTTGAAGTTGTCGTCGGTATTGACCTTTAGCGGCGACAGGTCGCCGGTATTGGTCGGACGCTATTGGCCTCCTGTCGTCGCTAAAGGTCAACGTCACCGGTATTGCTCTTAGACCTTTAGCGGCGACACGTGTCGTCGCTAAAGGGTCGCCTGTATTGACCATGGCCGGTAAAGGTTTTAAGGCAATAGCGGCGACACGTGCCGCCGCTAAAAGTCTTTTTTTTATACAGCTGTTGTATATACAGCACCCAGCCACTTTTTCGGCCGAAAAAACAGAACCTGCCTATTTCAAACAACGCAAACATACGCCATGGACATATACTAAAGGTAATATAATTAAAAACTACGTTTAAGTCGTACATTATAATCTTATAACGTTTAATTAAATCATACATTAAAAACAACAAGTCACTCGGCGTTGGATTCATTATCGAATAAGTTGTCAGAATCGTAGTCTTTTGACTTTTCTTTTCCTTTTCCTTGTGAAGCAAGATAGGAGTTAAGTTGGTTCAAAAAGGACGGGGTTTGGAACAAGCTGTTAACAAAATCCTACAATAATAGATATCAAAAAGTATATTAGCATATTAATTAACGCTACCAACGTATATTTAACAAGGAAACATGCGTTCGTTTGTCATTTTATAAATTGCGTAGTTTACCAACATATATTAATTAACGCTACCAACATATATTTAACAAGCAAACATACATACTAACATACACATTTTTCACCAACATACTAACATACACCTACATACATACATTAATTCATACACTTACATACCCACATACATGCTTACATACACCTACATACACAAATACATAGACTTTCTTATACAATTTGACCAAAATCACAAAATTTATACATACTTACATACACATTTGCATACTTTATACAAACATACATACTAACATACACATTTTTCACCAACATACTAACATACACCTACATACATACATACATTAATTCATACACTTACATACCCACATACATGCTTACATACACCTACACACATAAATACATAGACTTTCTTATACAATTTGACCAAAACCACAAAATTTATACATACTTACATACACATTTGCATACTTTATACAAACATACATACTAACATACACATTTTTCACCAACATACTAACATACACCTACATACATACATTCATTCGTACACTTACATACCCACATACATGCTTACATACACAAATACATAGATTTTCATATACACATTTTCCCCAAATACACCTACATTACACATTTGACATACTAACATATACCTACATTATACATTTACATACCAAAACAAAAAATTATTCAATATCTAAACTTTGAAAAAAAATACATATAAAACTAACCGTATTTTCAAGTTCCAAGAGATGTAGACCGCGTAGACGAGGTAGTGACGGTGGTGATCGGAGAAGTGATGGTGATGATCCGATTTCACTACCATAAACACAAAAACACACAAAAATATACAAAAATTAAAGCCTATCATATGTATATAACAAAATAAAGAAGAAATGTAACAAAAACAAAGCTTTACTTACCGATTTGGTCAAAATTTGCTGAAATCCAGCGGTTCTCTCGAGTTTTTAGGGGAAAAAGTGAAGAAAGAGGGAAAAAATGGCGCTGATAAGGGAGTAATATCGTTTGACCATTAGCGGCGCCGCCTTGTCGCCGGTAAAGGTTTGACCAGAGATAAGATTTGTGTGGCTAGGGTTTAATGTTCTGACACATACTTTTAGCGGAGACAGCCTGTCGCCGGTATTGATATGTTTTTGTCGCCGCTAATATCTTTTATTTCCCCAACCGTTAGATCAGGATTTTGATCAACGGCTGGGGATTTGTTTCAGCATCCGGCACGCGGATCGACCAATAGCGGCGACAAAAACCCTGTCGCCACTAATGATGTCGCCGCTAAAAGCTATCCTTTCTTGTAGTTGTAACAATGAAGCAAGCCGACCGGAGCCACCTGGTAAACTAGGGCCGAACTGGGAAGGTCCGTATCGCATTAAAGAAGCTAGTAACAAGGGCAAGTACGTCCTCGAGATGTTATGTAATACTCAAAAATTTTAATTAAATAATGAATAAATGATATCTCAATTAAATATAAGTTTAACTATTTTAAATAGTTTTTTGAATTTGGTAACCTGTTATTTATATATTACACTAGCACCAACTTATTGAACTGTTATTTATATACTAGGTTATTACCCGTGTGTCACACGGATTGAACGGTAAAAAAAGAAAACACATATAACTTTATATTCAAGACAGTTTAATAAAATAAAGGCAAAAGTTTCCTTAACAAATGATAAATGAACAAAAAAGACTACAAATTTCCAAAAATTTCTTTGTATACAACATTTGTGGTCTTATTTGTAGCATGGCCATCTTTATCTGTTATCAGCATCTTTAAACCGGCTCTACTTTTAACCCTTGATAGTGCCACATAAAGTTGACCATGTGAGAAAACAGGATCTTTGAGATACAATCCAACCTTGGATAATGATTGTCCCTGACTTTTGTTAATAGTCATTGCAAAACAAACAGCTACCGGAAACTGTCTTCTTTTGAACTTGAAAGGGATTTTCTTATCAGATGGTGACAGACTAAGGCGGGGGATGAAAGTTCTTGTACCAATATTAGCACCAGATATAATCTCAGCTTCAATCACCCTATTACCAAGATAAAGTACTCGTAGTCGTGTTCCATTACACAAACCATTCTTCTGGTCAATATTTCGAAGTAGCATTATTGGAACACCCACCTTCAAAACTAATTGATGATTAGGTACACCTGAAAGTTTAAGTCCATTTAAAACGTCCGGTGAGTAGAGCTTTTCATCAAAAGTTTCGTTTACATAATCTGACTGACAAATTGAATCTGAACTTAAGTACTCCTTTTCATCGCCAGGAAACAAAGACATCAGGCGATCATTGATAGATTGAACAACCTCATTTGTAGGTGCTAAAATGGCTCTATCGTCAAAATAGTTAGGCTCATGGAATCTATCAAGAATGGAAGGATAGACAAAGTTAATTAAATCAATAATTGGATCAGAAGAATCACCAATTAAAAGATCTTCAGGTATATCAATAGTTGATTCACCATCATTTGCTTCACCAACTTTTCCTTCTCCGATGTCTAATAGCCAGTTTGAAAAAGCAGTAGTTTCCTTGATGTTTGTAGAGTCTATCCCTAAAGATAACCTCATGTTCTTTGTCAACCTTAAGACTTTGACGTTTGACCAAATATAAGAAGAACATAATGACGCATTAACAATGTCATGCCTGCTTCCATTTTGTACCACAGGGAGAATCTGCCTAAAGTCTCCACCAAAAACAACGACCTTACCTCCAAACATGATGTTTGAGCTGCTTTGATTGCCAGAGATCAAAATGTCATTCATTGTTCTATTTAGGGCTTCAAAGGCATGTTTATGAGTCATTGGAGCTTCATCCCAAATAATCAAGGAGGCTTTTTTTAGTAGCTCTGCAGCATCACTATTTGGCTTGATAAAACACATAGAGTCTTCGGTTAGATTTAAAGGAATAGAGAAACGGGAATGTGCGGTCCTGCCTCCGATTAGTAACAAAGATGCAATTCCACTCGAAGCTACATTTAAAACAATTTCTCCTTTAGATCTGAGTACTGCTGATAACGTCTTCCACAAATAAGTTTTGCCTGTACCACCGTAACCATATACAAAAAACACACCTCCTTTATTTCGCGTAACAGATGTCATAATATTATCATAGACATGTCTTTGCTCATCTGTTAACGCACTAATAAGAGTAACAACATCGGTCTTCAGATTATCGATATCATAAGATAGCTCTTCGGTAATCAATCGGTTGTTGCAATTTGAAACAAAATCAGTATCAAGAAAAGGCATTGCTGGAAACTTCTTCAAAGTTGAGTTATTACGAAGTAATATTCTCTCAATTTCAAATAGTGTAAGGTTCTTGATTTGATCGTCAGTAAGTGATAACTCTATAACAGAAAAATGTGGATTATAATGAAGTCAGCTCGGAAATTGCATAATAAGAATTTAAAACATAAAGAAAAATCTATATGCTCATTAGTAGGTTTCATCAAATCCTTAACAAATGTAAATGGAAATCTTATTAACTTAAGACAATTTAAGAAATATTTAATAAATCCTTAACAAATGTAAACAGAAATCAATATTAGCAACAATAAGAAAAACTTAAACTTAAAACAAATACGCCTATGTGCACAGTCAATTTTCAAACACGCAACAATGTAAGGAAAGACCTACAAAGTGTTTACCTACAATACAATGTTACACTTCTCATCCATAGAAAAAGAAAAACATATGGATAAATGTTGAGATTATGGATATCCTACGGGTCAAATTAGTAAAAACATAGATTAATCATTATACGCAAGACATAGATTGAATGCCAATTTAGTATATATCAGGGACATTTGATTTGGGTCAACTAAGTAAAAAGATATATAGATCATTAAAAGGTTATTACATACTCATGAACATATGCGATCTGTAATTGCATTTATAGCAACTCATGGATTGTTTTTACAAATAGAACATGTTGCAGTTAGATAATGTAATGTCAATGCAAATCTTTTTTTTTTTAATGATGTAAGTGCTAAAACTCTAAAAATTAAATTATAGTACCTGGACTTTTTAATAGCATTTGTTGTTTGTAGAGAATGTCGTCAGATAGGGACTGCCATGTTTTTTGCCAAACAAATTCAGGTCTAGATAAAGTCTCATTAAGCAACATTGTCGAAAACAAAGACCGCAGAAAATACCCAGATCCTGAGTGACTTGCCTCTTGAATAGCCTCAATATATTCAGTGTCATCCTCCAAAAGACCTCGTTTGTAACATGCTTCCCTAAAAGTTTTGCATATCTGTTTATTGACTGTCAAAATCTCAACAAATGATCTTGGGCCTTTAACTTTATTCAAAAGAATCCTTAAAAAGTATGCTTCACCAAGAGCGGGTGACACGGCATGAATTCTACCAATAGAGAAGCCTCTTTCCCTTCGTTCCCAACATTTTCTTTCAAGCTTCCATACAAATTTTGTTGGAAATTCAACGTATGTTAAATGTTGTGCTTCTGGATATGTTGCATTAGCTTCCATCCACTTTAAAAACATAGTAGAAGCAACTGAAGGTTTGCTTAAAACGTCATCTATATCTTCTTCAGCACCATAAACCACGTTTTGTTGTCCTGGAAGATGGAAAGGTAGCCTGATAACAGACGGAGTCCGATAATGAACATCATAAGAAAAGATACGCCAAGACGCTTCGCATGCAGATACATATCTACAATCGTAATATTCTTTAATCTCATCAGTATCCTCATTAATGGGATCGCCGTTGTTGCCTTGTTTCAACAATAGGGTAGCTCTGTCTGGACCTTTGTTTATGTATTTAAACAAATATTTGATAGAACCAGCCTGGTTGCACCATTCAACATTTATATGTGCTTGATATCGTTTAAGCAAGGTTTTGTTATATGGAACCACATTCCTATTGTCCATTCTCACATCATATTTGTAAATTTCTTTACCAGAATCTCGTCTTCTGTACATTGGAAAACCATTACCGTCAATTGAGGTATTCTCCAAAAATTTCTTAGGAAACTTTTTGGAGCACTTTCCATCTATCATGCATGGAGAATTGAAATTATCAGCACCGCAAGGTCCATGCATCATGTGTTCCTTTACAAGCAAATACAATTCTGGATCTTCGATTTCATCAGGAATCTCAGCACAAATCACAGGATCGATCTTATCAACTGTAGGAACCTTGTCATCAGGGTGCATAAACAAACACACATGAGCGTGTGGAAGTCCACGCTTTTGAAACTCTACAGTGTAAACAACTACAAAAAAAATATACAACGGTCATATAGAATTGTTGTAAACAGTAAAATATCTACAAAAAGTACACAACGTAAGTTACTTACCGGCTAGAACTTTTCCAAGAATGGATTTGTCCTTCAAATTTTTAACAAAAGCATCAAGTTTAATTTTAAACAACCGGCATAATATGTCTGGCCTATCCTCGGCCTTTAAGGTGGTGTCTTTAAGAAATCTCTTGACTTCAGGCCATTTGGGATTACAGGTAATGGTTATAAAAAAATCAGGGTACCCAAACCACTTACATAGTGACATCGCGTCTAGATAGTTTTGCATCATGTATCTAGCTCCACCAGTAAAAGATGAGGGCAATATCACAGGTGTACCAACGTTTGAGCCGTTTAAACCTCCACCGCTTTTTACATTCTTTAGATTCTCGAACGTTTCACAACGTAGGTTTTTTTGGTGGCTACGTATGAAGAATAACCTTTCACTTTCGATCATTGTATAAGCATCCACTAAGAACTGTTGGAATAGCCTTCTTGAATTATGAATAAGTGAAAAACATCCTTCCCTGTCTTGAATTCTGTATGAAAAAAACTCTCTCATTGTACACAAGTTACGCTTCTTAGGTTTCTTTTTGTCATGAGGCAACTCTCGATGTGGGATATCAACGCGATAACCATCATCTCCAAAAGGAAAAAGCAAAGGATACTGAAGAGGAAGATAAGACGGATGTAGTTCACTAATACGTATAAGATTGCCTGTTTGTGTGTGAACAATAATATCACGTCTGTCTAGACAATCGGTAATGTCTCCGACAATTAATGCTGCTACTTCAGAACATGACGGAAGGTTGTATGTCCTCCCGTCTTTATCTCTTTTACCAATAAGCTGTAACTTTAGATTCACATGAGGGTCTTCCTGAAAACAATTTTTAGCCATCCTGTAAATCTTGACAAAAGGATTTTCTAAATCCAGCATGTCTTTAATTTGTTGTATAAGCTCCACATCAATGGTTTCATCAACTTGAGATTTATTTGAAGTAACACTGTATAATAACAGAAGAACTATAAGTTATGATTGTTGAATGATTAAAATAAGGTTGTGAAATAAATTAATAAATAAATAAAAATGAGTTTGTTAGCATACTCGAAAACACTCTGTCTGTTTAATATTTCATTATCAGTATCATAAATGTAAAGTTGAGAGAACTTTGGCTTAGAACCATCCTCAGGAAGAAAACTTCCCATTAAATGACAATTTTGACCACTTATTCTGAAAATGTTTGGGCCCC
Organism: Helianthus tuberosus; assembly: GCA_030545235.1. Lineage (NCBI taxonomy): Eukaryota > Viridiplantae > Streptophyta > Magnoliopsida > Asterales > Asteraceae > Helianthus > Helianthus tuberosus. Next base: position 160,983,632 of record CM060444.1, read on the forward strand.
TTCCTTTATTAATTGCTTTATCAATCTTGCCACCCATCGAGGTAAAGGAGAACATTGAATTAAGACATCGACTGTTCTTTAAGAAGTAATTGCTTTTCTTATTATCACCAACAAATAGCTGTAAATAACTTGTAGGAGGTTGTTTGTACGGAGGAAGCTCAACTTTTCCATAACCACAACAAAGAGAAAAACATTTTTTGTCTTTTTGACCTCTAATAGCTTCAGCTTTCCATAATTTCGCTTTACATATTTGACATACATTATCCTGATCAAGATGATCCAAGTAATCTAGAAAACATAATGGTTAACAATTGATTTAATATTTATAAATGTTTGTATAATGATGTATGAAATTTATAAACGCATACTTTTAAATACATACCTTTAGAGATTCCTTTAATTACTGCTTCATCCTCTGAGTTCAATTCATCTGTAGGAAATTGAGGAATATCCAAACCAACGGGATTGAACTTCCGCTTAGTGGAGTGCCGATTGGTCAATAAAGGGTCATTATTGACGGTAGAAATAGAGATTCTTTCTATCAGACTGGAAGTAAACGATGGTGGTGTCGCGATGTTGTTATCAAAAGTAGCATAGACTGAAAATTTGTAAAATTAGAAACTTTGTTTTAATTTAATAATATTTGTAAATAATATAAAATGTACCGTTAGTGATGCTTGATAATGGAGCTGATTGATTTGTATTAAGCCTCTTATTTTGAATAGTTTTTTGTTGAAATCTAAGAGACGTCCGCTGACAACTATTCTCTTGATGAGTAGCATTTTTTAATGGTAGATTAGTGTACGTTGATACCTTCTCTTTACCCTTTGTAACACCTGCAACCATGTCTCAAATACACAAATATGAAGATGCTATGCATTGAGCATGTGTAGACAATAACAACCTTTACACACTTTTGTGTTTTTTTTTTGTTGTAATTATATGTATGCAATATATATGATACTAATCGTCAAAATTTAGGATGATATATATTATTAACATGTTTTGCAAAATTCCGTATGTCATATTTATTAATATTTTTCAGATTTTCGTAGAGTTATCATTGCTATTTACTAATAATTAAACGTAAGTAAAATATAATACCATTAGTTATGTCTGATAGTGGGCTTGAACGAATTATATTTGACGTGTTGTTAGCAAGACGTTCTTTTTGAAAATCCACGGAAATATGTGGGCCTGCATGCTCGTTCTGATCGACAAAAAATGTAAATTGACTGGAAGATGATAGCTTGCGTTTACCCTTTCCAACATCTGCAAGACAATTAGTTATATAATGAGATGTAAGTATATTAATGTAAGTTAGGTTAAATCAATTAATATTATTTGGGAATATTGATAAACGTGTTCTGTAGTAACAAAAAAATAGGTACCAATGGAATTCGTAGACGTTGCATTAAATTTCCTGGAATCTAAATGTTGCTTTCTCAAGTTTCTGTTATGCTTAGCTTGAATTGTAAACATGTTTGAATCTGAGAAAATAAAAAGATAGTAATTCGTGATTATTGAATTACAACATTGATTGATAACACATACGAAAGTTATGACTTTAATATACAATGAAAAAATGAAGTAAAAAACTAAAAGTATAAGATTACCGTGTAAAACTTGCGAAACATTAGAAGTAGTCAACTTTGATGCATGTGAAATTTTCTTGTACTCTAAACATCGTTTTCGATGTTGTCGGTTTTGTCTAGCGGTCACAGCACGAATTCGTTTATAGGAATCTGGGGAACAAAGAAAATATATTTTTACATGTCCGTTTTTGATAGAGTTATTATAAAATGTAGGTAAATAAGTGGTTATGTGTGAACAAAACTTAGAAAAAATATAGGGTAAAAGTATATAGAGTATAACCATGTATTAGATAGGTTGATAGAACGTTGATAATCATGTATAAATTTGATAAAAAGGTTACTCTTTATGGTGAATATATTGAAAATGGTAGATGTTGATTGAATGTCAAATGTTTTTTTTAATAATAGTACCGAAAAGTATTAGATTTTGAGTTGATTATATAACTTAGAATATAGTTGTGTGGTTGTTAGAGATGAGTTTTGTAGATGACAAATATCTTTACTATAATTTGTAATCTTAAAACACATTTTTGAAAGACAGTTGTTTACTAATAAATATAAGAAGTAACAAAGATAATAAGAAACATATTGCATCCATAGACGTAACATGTAACACACCAAACGCAATACAAGATTGCTATTAATTGAAATAACAATAACGATCATAAGTTGTCCAACATTTCAAAAACCAACACTTAAAAAGCCACAAATCCCAAAACCTAAAATAAGTCTTTTGGAAAAAACACAACCACACAACCACACTTGATATAATTATTTTTCCAGCTTGGGAATGAGAAAATCAAACTTGCCATCTTGAACTTGAATAGGCTGGATCGTTGGGCTAGCTTTTGTCGCAGATGCACAATCATTCTCTTCAACATCGTACACCTCTTTCAGATTTCGTTTGAGTTCAAGACGAGCATCTTTCTTAGTTTCATTGTTTTCAAAACTAACTGGGCGTTTTCCGATGCTCTTGTCAGCAGCATCATTAGGGGTTTGGTTATCTCCGGTGTACGATACGGTGCCCTGAAATCATAAAATTTAGTTTCTCAACAAATACTTCAATTACAATACAAAAAGGAGCGTAATATTAAAGGAGCGTAAAGTAATTATCAATTTTATGTGGTATTGCTTAGGTTTCACTCAAATCTAAACACAAATAAAACCTTCTTCCATCTTATGTAAGGATATCTATAAAAATTTTAAAAGCACATGAAAGACATCAATGCTAGAATACAAAAATGATGGCTTTTTCTATACAAGTTCTTTATATTGTTTTTCAAATATCGCCCATCTAATAAAAACCGAGCATCATATCTCAACTCTATATATCCACAAAGTAAAGACCAACATTATAATCCAATTGAAAATAGGATGCTAAAAGTTTACTTTTGCAATTAATTGTTAAGATTTGTACTCTAATATGTTCCATAACATAATTCAGTTACTAAAAGTACTATCACCAAAATTACATTTCAATTTGATAGGTGTGTAAAATATAGAATTACCTTAAAAGTTGGTGTATCTTCTGAAATCAGGTTGTTTGAAACGCAGTTAAAAGAAGGTGTGTCGACAGCCTATGAAATTGTTAAAAAATTTAGACTTTATATATAAATAATACTAAAAATAACATATCTTATAATGTGTTTACCTGGTCTTGGTCTTCTTGGAACGGATCTTCAAGTTCAGTAACAATAACCAAGTCATTTGACAATTTCAAGATGCCATAAAATGGGTAATCGTTTTCAGTGTTGTACTTGGTAACATCTATTTTGAAAGCATATTTCTTTTCATACAAACTTTCAAAATCATCAGGAATAAAGCCTTTGTAACCACCCTATGAACAAAAAAAAAATTATAAACTGAATTAGAAAGAAATTCTTAGAAATTTGTAGTCTTTTTTGTATAAATAAGACCACAAATGTTGTATACAAAGAAATTTTTGGAAATTTGTAGTCTTTTTTGTTCATTTATCATTTGTTAAGAAAACTTTTGCCTTTATTTTATTAAAACTCTTTTGAATATAAAGTTATATGTGTTTTCTTTTTTTAGCGTTTAATCCATGTGACACACAGGTAATAACCTAGTATCGTATATAAGCTTAAAAAAGTAACAGTATAATATTGCTACCTCCAAATAAGTTTGATACATATCTTGTGCTGTTTTCTTGAATACCTTGATGGCATCCTTTTCAAATAAAGTTAAGGATATCATTCCAGTCGCATCTTGAACACGAAGGGGTATTTTGAACCTTATTTGAAAAAAAAAACGAAATTAATTAATAAAGTAAAGCAAATGTTTAGTGTAAAAAGGGGAATTTTAAGAATAATATATTGGTAAATCACCTTTGCACACAAGATATTTTTTGTTCAAAACACACATCACTCTGACAGATCCATGTTTTTTCTTCTTCAAGTGGAAGCTCAATAAGAGGTTTCTTAAGAACCACCTTGCGGTTACATCTGGTGCATGCGTCATAGAACCATGGTATCTCTTGGACAACACACTTGATAGTTCCCAATATAATAACTTGTTGTGGCTGTACAAAACGAATTATATATACATATTCTGAGTATACATATATCAGGTAGATAAAAGAATACATGGATTTTATAAAAAATGAAAGTTACCTTTTTAAGCTGAGTAACCTCAACATTTTTTTTGAAATCAGTGTGAACCAAGAAATCATCACGAAAAGAGTAAAATATGGAACCGGTTGATCGTCGCGAACCAGAGACAGAACCAGAAGCAGATTCTTTAAGAGATTTGCTGTTAAATAAGAAGGAAATTGTAAAATTAAAGTATTTTTTTAAGGCTAGTCATGTTGTAGATAGATACTAATATCAAATATAAACAATACCTTGTCTGGAATTCTTGAATCTCATTAAAATCATGATTTATGAATACCTTTGTTACGGTATATGAATTTGAGACATACGGTTTATCTGGTATGAGAACATATAAGAAATTATATCTTAATATGTGGGATACGTAGGTAGATATATAAAATACAGGAATGTAATTCAATAATTTAAAATTAAGTTACCTTTAAACCAAGACAGCTTGCCAAACTGGATAATTAGAACAACACGGGTAACACCCGGATTTTGTGAGATGTAATCATTAAACTGATGCACGTATGAGTCCCACAGAGTCACATATATTTTTTTGCCCCTAAAATAAATGAATTAGTAACATTTATATGTAAAATAATATTCAAATAGACATATTAAAAGATATGACAAACTCTTTATCTTCAAGCTGCATCGTTCTTTTAACTGATTCTTTCCCATTTTTACCGGTGAAAGATTCCGTGTCGTAACAAACACAAACATCTCCAATAACATCTTCAAAAAGAAGTATTTGTTATAAATCAAAATATTAAAGAAAAGTATGTAAATTTTTATTTGAATTTGAATAAGTGTATACTGACCTATGGGTTGAGTATTCTGAAAAGTTTTGTCAAAAGTTGAAGAAAATGGAGTGAATGAAAACCCATTATCAGAACCCAAAAAATCATTGCATTTTATGACTTTAGAATCATAATAAAGACATATCTTGTGAGGACAATCGACGTATTTAAACGAAGAGAGATTGTCCCCAAGAGTAGGATTTTTTATTATCACAGTAGACCCTTCTTGAAGGAGGGGACCAAACTTTTTTAGAAAAGTTTTCAAGCATGTCCCTTGACGTCGAGTACCCTGAAAATAGAATGAAGATAAGTTACGAGTATTTAAGTAAAAGTATATGACAGATATAAAAATGCTGCATCATGAGGTTGAGTACCTCTTCATCAACCACCAACATCTCAAGAGCATAAATTTCGTTCTCATTTTTGAAACTCATTCGATTCCATGCTCTTAGGACACGGATTTTGATGGTAAACTCTGACCTTGAAGGATGTTTCAAGAAAGTAATCTCGGATGGAGGTATGCTGTTAAGGCAAAAAACAAACAAACATATACATTATTAAATGATACATGTTGGATAATAAATATGCTTATAATGTAATTAGAGGGTTCAAAATAGTAATTAACCACTTACATTGAAAGCAATGGTGCAGCCGATGAGCAATCCTTTTTTGACATTGCAGAAACAGATGAGGTATCCGGTTTAGACATTTGTTAAAGAAGAGAGATTGAAGAATAGAGTCAAGTGTGATTGTCCAAATGGTTTCATGGATTATATAGGGGTGTTACCTTAATATTTTTTCGGAATTATCTAGAGTGGAGGATATAAGACAACTATTCTATTTTTGGGCAGCCTGTTTTAAGCATATGAGTTTGAATTCCTATGTTAAAAAGTACTATACTTTTTGGTGCAAAGGGTTTTCAGTTTTTGAGAAGCCTTTTTTTGAGCATATGAGTATGGATTATGTGTTTGGAGAGTACTAAACTTTTTGGTGCAAGAGTTTTCATAAGACATTAATGCTTATTGTCCCTTATAGTTGACATTTGCCTGCTGTTAGTGCTGAACACTGCTTCCTGGTGTGTCACTGTTCATATCAGCTTTTTGACCTTTGTCTTTTGTTGTCATTCTTAGCGATAATATCATCAGCCAAGTATATCGGCTGACAGCTGGCAAACAGCTTGTGATTAGCCTTGTGATTAGCTGGATTGTTATAGATTGATTGATGTATATTTATTGTAGATTGATTGCTGTAAATCTGTTTCCATATTTTCGGTTGTACCTCTCCCTATTAAAGGGTTCCATTGTTGAATACAATTCATTCAGAAAGTTTACAACATCATCTCTTTTATGGTATCAGAGCAATTCTGATAACCATTCTCTTCCCTTCCCCTCCGCTGTTTTATTTTCTTCTCGGATACGTCCGATCACCATGACCAAAAATTCAGTCGACCAACAGCCACCCAAAACCCAATCCCTGCACCCTGCTTACTCTGTAACAAATATTCAGAGTAAAATACGAACCCTAGACGGCACTAATGTCACCTACTCGCAGTGGATACGGCTGTTCCGACTCCATGCCGTCGCATATAAGGTGTCGCATCATATAGACGGCACTCCTCCTCCAGCATCCACTTCTGCAGATCATGATGCTTGGAAAGAAATTGATGCGCTAGTTCTCCAATGGATATTTAGCACAATATCCGATGATATTCTGAAGCGAGTTATGGATGGTACTGTAGCTTCGGCTCAGGCCGCCTGGTCTAAACTCGAGAAAATTTATCTCAGCAACAAGAAGGCGAGAGCTGCAGCTTTGGAGACAAAATTCTGCAATCTGACCTTATCAGCATGCGCATCTGTTGAAGACTATTGTCAGCGTTTAACTGACCTGGCCAACCAATTAGCTGATGTCGATGTCTCGGTGACCGAGTCCCGTCTGGTTCTGCAACTGGTACGAGGCCTTCCTGCTGAATATAATACTACTGCAGCCCTCATCAATCAGAATGGTGTCGATTGGGATCAGGCGGTAAGCATGCTCAATGATGAAGTCCTGCGTTTGGAAGCACAAAAAGGTACTCAGGCTACTGTTTTGGCCGCCACTTCTGCTCAAACCCCACCACAAACAAACCAGCCTGGTCACACCTCGGACACCAACTCCTCTTCCACTCGAGGCCGGGGCCGTGGGTCCTGGAACCGCCGGGGAGGCAGGGGACGTGGCAGCAACAGGCAACCCTATTCACCATGGGCCGGTCAACAGCAAACTCAGCCTACTTATCCTAATTGGGCCTGGTGGACACCTCCACCATGTCCATATCCAACCCAACAGCAGTGGTGGCCCACCAACAGCCCATCTCAGCAGCCTTCGGCGTCTTCCCAGGTGCATTTTTCAGGATTTCAGCAGCCGCAGTTTTCAGGATTCAGTCCATCACCACAGGGAGTTTACAATGCATTGAGCCCTTCTGATCTTAGTGCGGCTTTCACCAACATGCAGATGAATCCACCGGCTTCATCGTGGGCTTCGGACATCATGGACACAGGAGCCGAATCCCATGTCACACACGATCAAGGTAAGTTACTAATCCCACATTCTTCTCCTGTTTGTAGTAAGTTATTGGTGGGCAATGGCAATTTTTTACCAATACATGGATCGGGAACGGGTTTCCACACCTTACCCAACCGCACCTATGTCCTTCCCAATGTCCTCTATAGCCCCCAAGTTATTAAAAACCTCATTTCAGTCAGACGTTTTACTCGTGATAATCTTGTTTCGGTTGAATTTGACCCTTTTGGTTTTTCATTGAAGGATCTCAAAACTAAGAAGCTGTTGTCCCGACACAACAGCACTGGAGATCTCTACCCTTTTACTCCACCGGAACTTCCTCCTCAAGCCACTTTTCTTGCTTCAACCAGTCTCCCTTGGCATGATCGCCTAGGTCACCCAGGGGCTCAAGTTTTAGAACTTTTAAGTCGTACTTTTAATTTTCAATGTAATAAGAGTAAAAACTCACATCTTTGCAATTCTTGTCAGCTTTCTAATAGCAAACGATTACCTTTTCATGCTTCTAATACTTTTACGTTTGCCCCATTTGATATAGTCCATTGTGATCTATGGACATCCCCAATCACGAGTAAAACAGGATACAAATATTATATGGTTCTTATCCATAATTTTTCACACTTTGTGTGGGTGTATCCTCTTAAATATAAGTCTGACACATTTCCTACATTTGCTAAATTTCACCGACTTATTGAAACACAATTTAACCGTAAAATTAAAACTTTTCAATGTGACCTAGGGGGTGAATTTGACAACCTAGCCTTTAAAGCGTTTGCAGACCAACACGGCCTTCTGTTTCGGTTTGCTTGTCCCCAAACCTCCTCACAAAACGGCCGCGCAGAACGAATGATTCGTCGCCTCAACGACATTATTCGAGCTCTGCTCATTCATGCCAATCTCCCACCCTCCTTTTGGGTGGAAGCTTTGCACACAGCAGTTTACCTACACAATATTTTACCTACCAAACGCCTCAACTTTTACACTCCTACCTTTGCACTTTACCTGCGGTATCCTGAATATGAACACCTACGGGTTTTCGGATGCGCGTGTTACCCTAATACCTCTGCTACCCAGCCACATAAATTACATGCACGGTCAATTCGCTGCATTTTTCTTGGGTACCCACCTGACTTTCGTGGCTATCGATGTTTTGACCCAACCACGGGTAAGGTACACATCTCTCGCCATGTGACGTTCGATGAACACGTCTTTCCTTTCACCATTCCTTTCACAAACCAAACACATACAATTTTTTAGATGACACACCTCCCCCGGGCTTTACTTTTCATCGACCCATAAATCAACCATCTGTCACGGCTCCTTACCCCTTTACCTACTCCCGCCGCCCGAGACAGTCCCAAGCCCAACCTACCTCAGCCCCTCCCCAACAACCTTCGACCCAAGGTCAAACCGGCCACGCCCACAACCCTCCTCCTACCATTCCCAAGCCCGGCCCAACACATCCAACACAAATACCCACTGCTGATCAGCCTATCCCACACCCACCTATCATTGCTTCCCAGACCAACTCCCACCCCATGACCACTCGATCCAAAGCCCGTCCCTCCACACCATCGGCCTTTACTACCACTACCATATCCCCAATACCCACAACCTATGCCAAGGCCCTTTCCGATCCTAATTGGTTAAATGCCATGCAAGCCGAATTTACTGCTTTACAGGATAATGAAACATGGGAACTAGTTCCTCGACCTACGGATCGTCCAGTAATCAGATGTATGTGGCTTTTTCGTCACAAGTTCAAGGCTGACGGCACACTGGAAAGGTATAAGGCTAGACTTGTGGTTAATGGGAATTCTCAGACAGTGGGCATTGATTGCGAGGACACATTTAGTCCGGTTGTTAAACCGGCAACTATCCGCACAGTTTTATCTCTCGCAGTTTCCCGGTCATGGCCTATTCATCAGTTGGACGTCAAGAATGCTTTCTTACATGGGGAACTTAATGAAACAGTGTTTATGCATCAACCTCTGGGTTTTTATGACAAACGAGCTCCTAACTTTGTGTGTCGTCTGAAGAAGTCTCTTTATGGGCTTAAGCAAGCCCCACGGGCTTGGTACACCCGCTTTGCGTCCTATATCACCTCTCACGGGTTTCGAAGCAGTGCCTGCGACAACTCGCTATTTATTTACCATCAGGGTCCGTCCAACATTGCTTATCTCCTCTTGTACGTTGATGATATCATACTTACCGCATCCAGTGATACTCTTTTGCGTGACATCATTGCAACCTTATCACGGGAATTTGCTATGACGGACTTGGGACGCTTGCATCACTTCTTGGGTATCAAAGTTTCTCAGCATTCACATGGAATATTTCTGTCACAAGCACAATATGCAAAGGATATTATTGCACGGGCATCAATGACTACCTGCTAACCATGCGCTACCCCTGTAGACCTTTCGGCCAAACTGAGCAGTACCGATGGCCCTCTGTTTTCTAATCCCACATTGTATAGAAGCCTTGCCGGGGCTCTTTAGTATCTCACTTTTACACGGCCCGACATTTCCTATGCAGTGCAGCAGGTGTGCCTCTTTATGCATGAGCCCAGGGATTCTCATTTTGCTTTTATGAAAAGGATCATCAGGTATATTCAGGGAACTATTGAGTATGGTATACGTATCATTAAATCACCCTCACATTCATTGGTGGCCTACTCTGATGCTGACTGGGGTGGTTGCCCGGATTCACGACGCTCCACATCAGGGTACTGTGTTTTCCTTGGAGATAATCTCACTTCCTGGTCCTCTAAACGTCAGCCGACTGTGTCCAGATCTAGTGCCGAGGCCGAATACAGAGGTGTTGCTAATGCTGTTGCTGAAGCCACATGGACACGCAATTTATTGCTCGAGCTACACACTCCTCTTCAGCATGCTTCAGTTGTCTACTGTGATAACGTCTCAGCTGTGTACCTTTCCAATAATCCGGTTCAGCATCAGAGGACTAAACACATTGAGATTGACATACATTTTGTTCGGGACAAGGTCCGAGTCGGCCACATCAAGGTTCTACATGTACCCTCCTCATTGCAATATGCGGATATTTTCACCAAGGGTATTCCACGGCAGCTGTTTCAATCTTTTCGCTCCAGCTTGAGTGTTTGTCCTCCGCCTGCTCAATCTGAGGGGGTGTCTTAGCGATAATATCATCAGCCAAGTATATCGGCTGACAGCTGGCAAACAGCTTGTGATTAGCCTTGTGATTAGCTGGATTATTATAGATTGATTGATGTATATTTATTGTAGATTGATTGCTGTAAATCTGTTTCCATATTTTCGGTTGTACCTCTCCCTATTTAAAGGGTTCCATTGTTGAATACAATTCATTCAGAAAGTTTACAACATCATCTCTTTTAGTCATATGTGTTGACAATATTCCCCTATAACAAAAATAGGTTATTGCATTAGGGTAAGTATGTTGAGGACTACTAAATGAATGCCAAAAATCATGTTAGTATAAAATATGGGCATTTTAATTTATTAATCAGCCTTTAGCATCAAACGACAAGTAGTAACAAATATATTATATAAACATATAATTATTTATTAATCGAATCTACTGTTGACTTGCCTTTCTAAGAGTGTAGAAGCACTCAAGATAACTGCAAAGTGTAGCTGCATCGTTAAGATTGCGTAGAGGTCTGAGAAGGTCACGAAATAAGACAATATCTGATAACGCGACCATAATTCCTCCTCCAGTTAACGGGTGTCACATATTAAACGCGTCCCCCATTAGAAGTGCACCTGGAGTGGGCTGAGGAACAGCAGGCATGCTTCGGTTTGGCATCGTTCATATGTTGCCTTTATCTACCGCCGCTACAAAGGCGTCGTATAACTCATGTGGTATCTGCAAGTATTAGCATACATTGGTTAATCAGATCACATATTAGCAAAATGTATAACTAAGTAATTACTAATTAGTGAACACTTAATAGTTAATACCTGTGGAGCAACAATAGATAGTTGGCCATTTCACCATTGGCAATGGAAGGAACCTTTTGTCCAGGAACAATAGTTATCGTGTTTAATATATGAAAGATAATCTGTTCACCATTAGAAATAATTTAAATTCCACCAGTATTTGAAATTTTATATTTTACCAAGGTTTATCTAGACTCATCTGAATCTGTTTTGCCATGTATTCATAGATCAGAAAGCCTTATTCTGGGCAGGCTCCTAGGAGTAGTACCTTTTTTGGATACCTATTGGATGGTTTTTTTAACTGAAACCCGAAAACCGACCCAAATAAAATTAATCTGAACCCGATTAACCTTAACATCATAACCAGAATCATTTCACTCTTTATAAATAGCATGTTTGGATACCTAGTGGACGAAAATAGCATTTTACTCTTTATAAAATCAAAAGGATGTAAGCAGATCAACCCGGGCCATTTCTGCCACATTTAGTGTAAAGTGTCTAGAGCAAATCATTTAACGATTATATGTCGAGAGAGAGAGAGAGAGAGGGAGAGAGAGAGAGAGAGAGAGAGAGAGAGAACTGACCATCCTAGAAAGCATGGATTTCACGGTTCCCGGGCCATAGACACGTTGAGATGATGGCTTCTGGATTTTGGAATAAAATGATCCGATTTCCGGTAACGATAAGCAACCCCTGCTTGCTTTGATGAGGTTATCATCAGGCTCTGCGTAAGCTTGGTTATGCCAAAATAGGTGGGGATACTACAACCTCATACTCGTACAACATGATTTACAAACAAAATGAGAACATGAAGTCAACAAAAAGAAGTCAAACTACAAAAAAGAATCGGACTTACCAGCACTCTAAAAAAGAACTTTGTGTGAGCATAAATGTGTATCAAGTCTGCAGCAGCATCATGTCGACATTTTGGTGAGCAAGGAAGGTTCCGCACCTCATCCCGCAACCTGTAAGACAGGAATAACTTGGTAAAAATGTTGATGGGGAAACCGTCAACCCAACCCGTTTTGGGAGGAACAACATTTTACCATATTAAGGATTTTCGAAGAGCCCCTAGGAAGTCATCGGAAGAAGATGGGTCGTGAGCCTGAATGCTGGACCGTACTTCGCTTAGGTGTCCATCTTCCAAGTGAGGTGCAATGCATTGAATAAGTTCCTCGACAAACGATCCCTCACCTTTCCAGATATGAGAAACTACTTCTTTCGGACTAAGCCCCTCTAACAACGGTGGTGCGGGTTTTGGATCTCCAAACACGTTTGTCATCACATATCTCACCTATAAACAAAAATACAAGTATAGTTTACAAAACAGAGAAAAAATTAAAAAAGATTAAAAACACGAATTATATACCTTGTCGAGGTTAAGAGCCAAATTCTGAATCCTTTGATTAAAAACATCCTCAGCCTGAATCTCGGCTTCGTTGCAACTGAAAAACAAAAAAAAAAAGAATAAGAGTCATATATTTGCCACATGTCCACATGGGTTAGTTATTTATTAGAGGAGATAGAGATAGATATACATATATTTGATATAATTATTAAAAAGGAAAAAATAAAAGTCGCTACTTAAAGATAGACATCAACATGACAAATACTATCCGACATCTAGATGCAACCAAAAACATTTACATCAAGAACTTAATAATCAAGTTTAACTATTTAACCAATCTCTATTATGAAAAAACTATTAACCCTAACGAAATTCAATTAAAATAAACTTCCTATATACGCTACGCTATTTGCTATAACGGCCGCTACCAGCATTATTGACAGCTATGAGATCAACCACACAAAGTTCACAAACACAGATCACATAACATAATTCGCCATAATCTACTTTCGAAACCAGCCTAGACTAACACACAATTCATAATCCACACATTAACCACAACAGATCTACTGCATTCTGTAACTAAAATCACAACTTAAACAAGCTCAAATTAAAGCTAAACTACGTGAGACTTGTTATAGTAATTGGCTAGAGTGAGAATGGCATTGAGAGTGGCTGCACCAGAACTGATCTGGTGGCCATCCGGGTCGGGTAGAGCAAGAGTAACAGTAGAATCGGAGATCTTTTCCTAATCGGTTGACTTCAAAAAGTTAACGTGAGCTCTTTTCCTAAATCAATGAGGTATTCTGGATACAGAAAGCTAAATGCTAAAAAAGCTTAGCGCTTCATATAAAGTGAATTGTATTACAGGTGGCAAAATATGTAAATTTTGGTATTTGTCAGGTTGGGTTGATCTGAACACTACCTGTCCAAGAATTTAGTTTTATCATAAATAATCAGTGTGTAAAATGTGATTAAACTAATTATAAAATTTCAATAATGGTAACTTTATGAATAAAATGATTCAGGATTTATGAATTACAACTACAGTTTGGCTGAATTTTGTTCCATTTTAGTTTAAGCAACTTATTAATTTTACCAGATTGACCACTCATAGGTCAACCGGTCAGAGTCACCACTTGTAAGTTATAGGGTTTAGCACTCACGGTATTTTTTAACTGAGCTCCAGCTCCAAAGCTTGATTTTCCAGCAGGAATAGGAAGAACCCTAAGATCACCAATCGGATCTGATAACGGATCCGTTGGCATTTCTTCAGCGGATTCACGAAGAATAGCATTAAACATTGCAACGTTTAGTCTATCCACCAGCTGCTCCATAACCTATAACCAAAATTATAAATGAAAATTTAGTATTATGATAGATCTATATCATTTAAATAGGCATGCAAATGAACCGAACGTTCAGCAAACAGTTCGTGAACCGTTCGGCTGGAAGTTTGTTTGATAAATGAACGAACACGAACAAAACTTTTGTGCAAAACAGAGAGAAACGATAAAATTGTGGTAAAGTAGAAAATTCAAAAACAGATGAACAACCTATAGAGTCTCAATTGTTGAATCATGTTGTTGTATTTGCAGTTTCTGGTCTTGCACTTGCTGCAATAATGTCGCTACTTGATTTCTCATATCATTGTTTTGGTCCTTCTCTATCTTATGCTTTTCAGCAAGCATAATATTTTCAGCCTGTACCAAGCACGATGACGAGAAAATTAAAGTTAGAAAGAATATAACACATTTTAAAAGTATAATCATAGATATACAACACACTTAAAATTCAAAAACCTTTACATCTGACTGCAGCGTGAAGGAAACTTTCCAGGCTTTCTGAACTTCATTAAATAGTAACACGCATTGATCATTTGCAACTTTAAGGTGCTGTTTGTTTTTTCTTCTTGAAAACCTCTTCTGCTGCAGGCCACATCTGCAGGCATCTGCAGGAGAAGAGGTGGACCAAATGTCTTCAGTCTGCAAGGAGAAGAGGGTTTGTTTTTTCTTTTATATAAAACCTCTTCTTCTTCTAGGTTTAACACACACCACACAGACAATCTGCACCTCCACTCTCTCTCTACTCTCTCTCTACAATCTGCACCACCGCCATCATCACCACCGCCACCACTTCACCACCGCCATCATCACAACCACCGTCACCACCTCCACCGCCATCATCACAACCACCGAGCCTGCAACGAATCGAACAAAACGACCATCACCACCTCCGCCTCCGCCTTCACACCTGGCCGGAGTCGCTGAACATGAGGTCGACCGGACTCGCTGAACTTTGATCGATTTGGGGTGTTCGTTTCCGATCGATTTAGGGTTTTCGATTTTAGGGTTTTCGTTTTGGGGGTTTTGATTTGGGGGTTTTGTTTGTGATGTTGATGATGATGTCGGAGGTGGTGGCGGAGTGGAGGTGGAGCAGAGGTGATGGCGGAGTGGAGGCTGGAGCAGCGGAGGTGGTGATGATGATGATGATGGCGGAGCAGTGGTGGTGGTGGCGGAGCAGCGGAGGTGGTGGCGGAGTGGAGGTGGTGGTGGCGGAGCAGGGGTGGTGGTGATGATGATGATGATGGTGGCGGAGCAGGGGCGGAGCATGGGTGGAGGTGGAGGTGGTGCCAAGAAGAGGTAAAGCTCTTCTTGGAGAAGCTTTGGTTTTATCACTTCCTCATGAAGAGGCTGGGGAGAGACAGGAAGCACTTCTCAAAAAAAAAAAACAAACACTCTTTTGAGGCTAAACATCTTCCCGCGTCTGCACGGTGCAGACAGAAGAGGCAGGAAGCTCTTTTTGAAAAAAACAAACACCACCTAAGTGCTTGTTTTAGTCCCACGACCTCTTGCTTCAGATCATGATTTTCTTTTTCTTTTTCATAGTGTAAAGATTAAAAAATAGTGTAAAGATTAAATACAAATGAGTCTTAAAATGAGAAGCGGTTAGATGTACCAGAATTTGTGGGAGGTGG
The DNA here is from genome assembly GCA_030545235.1 of Helianthus tuberosus. Classification (NCBI taxonomy): domain Eukaryota; kingdom Viridiplantae; phylum Streptophyta; class Magnoliopsida; order Asterales; family Asteraceae; genus Helianthus; species Helianthus tuberosus. The sequence goes on from CM060444.1 coordinate 160,999,458, forward strand.
TAGCGGTTGAGCTCACCCCTAGTCTCTGAATTATGGCCATTGTATGATCCGCCAAACTATGAGAATCTAGCAGGGCAAGCGCACAAGACGTTTAAGGCTTCTGAAAGTCTAAAAACTAAATATTTGAATCAGAATAAAAAGCATACCACTAATAAATCTGTGCATACGACCCCTCTTATCTTGAATTTTGAAAGCAAATGAACTGCCAGAAGAAAAATCAAACCATAATCGTTATCAAGGCACTCTATTCCATTAGGGTACCATCACAGTTGCAACTGAAAAACAAAAAACAGAATCAAAATCAAACAAACAAATAGCCATACGAGTAATGAAGTGAGTTGAAATTGTTGTTGAAAACCCCTAATTTCTTTTAACCACAACCATACAAATAGGAAAAAATCGAAAACCTACAAATTGGCAATGAAAACATACTGTATTACGGATCAAATCGCTGGTATCTTCCGGCGATGGTGAGGGTTAGGGTTAGAGAACGCTGAATCACATCTGCGAGGAGATAGGGTTTGTGAGAGCGATGGTTGGTAGAGAGAGACAGCGGTATGATGCAAGGGCTGTATTACGGATCAAATCGCTGGTATCTTCCGACGATGGTGAGGGTTAGGGTTAGAGAACGCTGAATCACATCTGCGAGGAGATAGGGTTTGTGAGAGCGATGGTTGGTAGAGAGAGAGACAGTGGTATGATGCAAGGCAGAAAAAAAATTTCAAATTAATTTGGCCAGTGGATCCGGGTCGGATACTAAGGACCCGAGCATTAACCCGATTAAAAGAAAGGTGAAGTGGGTTGTAAGATTGACACATAGGATTGTGTTGATGTGGCTAGTCTAAATCTTTGCCAAGTGTCCATATGGGTTAGTTATTTATTAGAGGAGGTAGATTACTAGCACCAACTTATTGAATATTGCAGGGATTTTTACTTGTGATAAACTTAACTATCAACTTATCAAATCCTAACCACCTTCAAATTATATCTGACTAATCTCCTAATCCATGCAACCGATTTCGTCCAACCAATCTGCCGAGCACTACTCGTTTTACACCCCTTTATAACTTCTTCAACCTCACAATTTTTTTTTTTTTTTTTTTTTTTTGAGTTCAATCTACTTTTCGACCTTGCGGAGACCACCGAAGTTGTGGCCGTTGCTTGATTTTTGAGTTCAAGCTACTTTTCGACCTTGCGGAGACCACCCAAGTTGTGGCCGTGGCTTGATTTGCAATCTTCGCTGCGGTGATTTGTTATAATCCACGAGGTATCGGGATCGCTCGGTCGTCGTTTCACTGTCGCCTCGGTTCCGATTGATAGTTCGAAGCTTTTGATTAGCGTCTCCGACTCACGAACTGCGACCATCTCTATTCATTGTCTGATATAATCATCGCCGCACCTCCGTCTGTCCCCAAATTCCGTCATTTAATTCCTCCGATCCGCAACCAGGTATCATGTTATTATTATCTTCTTAGCCATAATCATGTTCATCATCAAGTCTGCTTAGTCTTTATTTTGTTAATCCCTAGTTGTATTCCGACGACTTCGACAACGGTCACCAACGGACGACCGCCACTTCCTGTCATAATCGTCGCCGCGGTGACTACGTGTAAACCGGCTATTCCTTTGTTTGGCTCGGTTTCTATCCGATCAGAAGTGGTATGTGAGTTGTATATTCCGTTTTTATGTTCTAGTAATTTTGCGTGGTATGGGGTTGGGCTCTCGGATTCCCGGCGACACGTTATTGAAAGAGAGTAAGACTTGTGTTTATATGTGTGTGTTATCTTGTGTGTATTAGTGTGTGTTGAATGTTGGTTATGTGTGTATGCATAATGTGGGCGTCGTGTGTGAGTGTCATCATGTGTTGTGTGAGTGAAATTGTATGCACGTGATGTTTATGAGTGGTATGTGGGATGGGTGTGTTTGAAAGTATAAATGTGTGTACTGTGTGTGAGCAAAAGTTTTGTTTGATTGGTGTGTGTATGTGTTGGAACTGTGTTTATGTGCATGGAGTGAATATACGGTGGTATGTATGTGTGTGATATATTAGCCACATGGTGTAAAGTGCGTGAGTATGTATGGTAGGTGTACTTACATACATACTTTGACTAAGTAATTCTTTAGTTAGTAAAATAAAAACGAATATAATAATAATGCTTTTATTTTCATGTATTAGTACATTTTACAAATTATTACCAGTACGTTTGCGATCGCCGGGGACAATATAAGAAAGAACTTTCAAAATTAAATAAATATTAAACTGATCTAAAAAAAATACAGGGTTTAGGTTTCCATGAATTTTGAGGAAGACTTGATTAGTGGATTGGGTTTTGCTTGCTCCCTAAACTAAGGTACGGATTCGTTTCTCTTACATCATAGTATAATTTTATTTTCGTCACTCGTTGGTACGGATTCTGTTTTCTTTTCATCGTAGTATACTTTTATATTTTCGTTACTCGTTGGTACGGATTCCTGTCCTTGTCAGCATAGTATTTTATTCATATCCGTTACTTTGTAGTACGGGTGTTTTCGTTAGATGGTTCGGTTCGTATTATTATATGATTGGTATTTGTTGTAGCATGCAATAGACCTTAGATTTTGTGCTCGTTATTGCATGTTCCCTTTAGACTTATGTCAAGATACTTTCATTTTTGATACGCTTTGTACTCTGTCACCCGAGCAATTATAAGTTACTTGTCGTTGGGGCGTCAACGACATGGCACTCATCGTGACTGTGCGTAACTAAAGTTCACGGTGTTTCTAGTTTGTGCTTGTGTAGCACATGGCCCCTAGAGGCGAATAGATCGATCTTAGCTCTGACTCCTGACTCCTGTTGAGATGGAATAATGTGTGTACGCCTACACGCACTGTCTCGGCGCATGGACTATAGCCATGTATGCTTCCGTTTAGGCTCGTGAGTGCTTCTATATTACGTGACTTGTTTTACTGTTATATGTTGTCACGTATGTCTGGTCTCTGTTATGATATGTTTGATATGATTATATGCATTTGATTATGTTCAGTATCTGTTATCTGTTCAGTATAAGTTTTGGGATTCAAGTTATATAAGTATCTGTTTCAGTGCCAAAATCTAGACTTCTTTAACGTCAGTACCGTTCATGTTTCTGTCCGCATGTCTGCCTTACTTGTACTGTTGATTTCTCCGTTATTGAGCAACTTTTTGGCTCAGCCGTATTTTTCTTTTTGTGTTTGTCTTATGTGTTTTACAGGTAATCAAGGGAAACAGGGATGAGTGAGAGGAAAATGAAGTTTAAGAAGTTTTTAAAGTTTCCGTGTTTATTTATTTTCAGTAATTAAACGATTTAAGACTTAGGTTTTCTAGTGGATTCGAGACTTTTGTTTCTTGGTTTCTATCGTTTATTGAAACTCTTTGGTTTTTGATATTTGTAATAGTGATATGCCAACCCGTTCTGGGTTGGGGTGTTACAGTTATGGTATCAGAGCCCAGACTCCTTCTTGTAGAAAACTTAAACAATAATAATTAAACATGTGAGTTAAATGAGTAGACGTCGGGTTAGGATTCCTTTTGTGTCATCTTCCGCATACTATGAACTTTCCTCTTTTCACACGTATCTTCTTTTCAGATGCCTCCTCGAAGAAATGTGAACAACAACGACGTCCCTGTTGAGACTCTCATTGCTAATGTTGTTAATACAGCTATTGCGGGTTTAGTTCCCAACCTTCTACAACAGTTGCAGCAGAATAACGTTAATGTACAACCACCGGGGGGAAACAACAATGGTAACAATAACGCTCCTGTTACTATCCTTGATTGGCTTGAGCGCTTCAGAAAGGAAAAGCCAAAATCATTTAGTACCATTGCTACCCCAGTTGAGGCGGAAAACTGGATTGCTCATATTGAGAAGTTGTTCGAAGTGATGGGCATGGATGATGCGTTCAAGGTTAGGCTTGCTAGTTATAAACTGGAGGACGATGCTCATAGATGGTGGAAGACCTTGAAAGAAGCTCGTGGAGGAGATCAGTATGCAGCAACACTTCCTTGGGCTGAATTTCGCACTTTGTTTTATCAGTAGTACTTCACTGACGCTGATAGGAGTGAGTATCTGAGAGAGTATGCTTCTATCAGGCAAGGGGATGACGGGCCTATTATGGAGTTCAAAGCTCGTTTTAGTCGTTTGGTTAATTTTCTGGGCCCGGCAGCAGGTACACCACAGCAGCAGACTAAGAATTTCAAGTGGGCTATATGCGATCAAGATAGGAAGTTCATCCTGAATCTTCGTTTCACTGACATTACTGAGGTAGTCGATGCTATCAAGAATTTGAATAATGAAAAGAAGCAGTGTGAGAAGAAATCAGATGGTGATCGCAAACGCACTAGGGAGAACAACCAGGATAATTCTGATAATCAGGGTGGCAATGAGCAATTCCAAGACCGTGAGGACCGTTCTGATAGGTATTACTACAATAAGTCGCGAAGTGGAAGAAATCGTTATCAGAATCGTAGGCCTGCACAGAATCAGACACAACAGAGCGAGGCCCTGGAGCACAACCACATAATCAACAAAACCTGAATCAGAACCGTGCTGATATTCCTCCTTGTACTCATTGTGGGAAACATCATGGTAGAGCATGTCGTCTTGCTAAAGTTCGTTGTTTCAGATGTGGAGATGCAAACCACTTGATTAGGGACTACCCTCGGTCTGAGCAGCGAGCTAATACTGGTGAAAACACTAAAACTACTTGGGGAGGTCGAGTTTTCGCACTTGCAGCTAATCCCCAGGTACGCTTCCTGGTTATGTGCAAATTGGTAAACGTGATACATATGCTCTTTGATATTGATGCGACACATTTTGTAGTATCACTTTTATTTGCTAAGTATTTGAAGTCCTTGCATACTGCTTTAGAGTATCCTCTAGTTATATTTTCTCCTTTTAGAGATACTTGTTTTGATTTGATTTAGTATCCGTTTATTTTGCCACCTTAATATGTATGGTGTCTAAAGGTTTGCTATGTGTAAGGTCTCTTTCGTGTCCGTAATGATTAAGATCATTGGTATCCGTACTTAGCAATTTTGAGGACAAAATTTTTTTAGGAGGCTAGAATTGTAATACTAAAATTTCTAATTAAATAATGAATAAATGATATATCAATTAAATAGAAGTTTAACTATTTTAAATAGTTCTTTGAATTGGGTAACCTATTATTTATATATTACACTAGCACCTACTTATTCATATCCGTTACTTTGTAGTACGGGTGTTTTCGTTAGATGGTTCGGTTCGTATTGTTATATGATTGGTATTTGTTGTAGCATGCAATAGACCTTAGATTTTGTGTTCGTTATTGCATGTTCCCTTTAGACTTATGTCAAAATACTTTCATTTTTGATATGCTTTGTACTCTGTCACCCGAGCAATTATAAGTTACTTGCCGTTGGGGCGTCAACGACATGGCACTCATCGTGACGGTGCGTAACTAAAGTTTACGACGTTTCTAGTTTGTGCTTGTGTAGCATATGGCCCCTAGAGGCGAATAGATCGATCTTAGCTCTGACTCCTGACTCCTGTTGAGATGGAATAATGTGTGTACGCCTACACGCACTGTCTCGGAGCATGGACTATAGCCATGTATGCCTCCGTTTAGGCTCGTGGGTGCTTCTATATTACTTGACTTGTTTTACTGTTATATGTTGTCACGTATGTCTGGTCTCTGTTATGATATGTTTGATATGATTATATGCATCTGATTATGTTCAGTATCTGTTATTTGTTAAGTATAAGTTTTGGGATTCAAGTTATATAAGTATCTGTTTCAGTGCCAAAATCTAGACTTCTTTAACGTCAGTACCGTTCATGTTTCTGTCCGCATGTCTGCCTTACTTGTACTGTTGATTTCTCCGTTACTGAGCAACTTTTTGGCTCAGCCGTATTTTTCTTTTTGTGTTTGTCTTATGTGTTTTACAGGTAATCAAGGGAAACATGGATGAGTGAGAGGAAAATGAAGTTTAAGAAGTTTTTGAAGTTTTCGTGTTTATTTATTTTTAGTAATTAAACGATTTAAGACTTAGGTTTTCTTATGGATTCGAAACTTTTGTTTCTTGGTTTCTATCGTTTATTGAAGCTCTTTGGTTTTTGATATCTGTAATAGTGATATGCCAGCTCGTTCTGGGTTGGGGTGTTACATGTTAGATGATACCCCGATCCTAAGGACCTGGAATGGGGTACATTTAAAACGATGCTTCATGTGATTTAAACGAATCACCGCACCGAGATCACTTCTTCATATTTATGTTGTTTAAATTTTTCTTGTGTACATCGGGAGGGTATGCCCCGGTAACTTTTTCAAGTTTTCTTATGTACACCGAGAGGGAATGCCTCGGTAACTCCATAATTGTATCCATTTAAAAAAAAACAGTTAATAAAGTGATCGAACTTTTGATGGTGCAAAGACATATGATATTTATATTTTTGATTTTTTTGTGATTAAATCATTCAAGAGCTCGAATAATAGTGCACTACAGGCCACGACCCATGCCTCGCACCGATCGAGAAGGTTTTCTAGTTAAAAACTATTAAATAAAACGGTTCGATCCGAACCAACCATAATTAAAAAACATGTAATGTCTGATCAAACATTAGAAGGTAGTAAAACGCAAGAACCAAATGCATCGTAAACACGGTACGGTTCAAGTACTGCAAACATTAAAAATAATAGTGTTTCAATGGAAATAAGCTTGGTTCAGATGCGAACCAAGTTAAAATCCAGAATCGTCGAACACAAAATTTATGTCAAACTCAACAAAATTGTTCAATCCCAAAATTTATCGATTAGAATCAAAACACGCAACAGTACGATTTACAGTATTGATAAACATACACGACAAAATATAAAAAAGAACGATATAACGTCTACGAGCCCTCATCCACGATTGGTTGTTGACTTAGTTCTTGAATTTTCGACAAAGGCTCGTTCACCAAGGCAGGCACCTTGGAAAGGCACGAAATGCTTAGTTGGATTCAATGTTAGCATCCAAGGCGATTTTGGCATCTTCGTCAAATCCTAACACATCAGTCACGAGCACATCAGATGTCTTAGCCGCATGATACCCTTGCTTTATCCCTTCATTGACTTCGTAAGCATTGACGGCGTTGGTAATATCAGCTACTACCTTCTCCAACTATGGGCTCTTATGAACCAGCCTAACCATCTATTAAGCCCCATCGGTAAGAAGCCACTGCTTCGTCAAAAGTAACTCTGATACAAGGCCATATAGCTCAGCCGTCTCATCTTCATACCGGCCTACAAGTTCCGTCATCCGAGCTAGCACATCTTGTTGAGCCTTCGAGATTCTATCTGTCGATCACTCCGCTTTATCTTTCTCTGAAAACAAAAATGCATCAAACAACAGGAAGAATCAAGAAAATACTTCCAATCTAAAAGAAGAAAATTTACCATTTTCAAGCTGCACATGATCGGCTAGCAACTTGTCATACGTCACTTGTATATCATGACATTCGGTTTTCCACTTCTCCTCGACCTCGGCTAGCTTCGATTGGGTTTCGTCAAGTTTCAAGTTAACAACCTCTAACTCTTGCACAACTTTCTCTCGCTTCATATGCAGCAGCAGTCAAAGCTTGAGAGGCTTTACTGGCCTCCTTCGTGTCCAACACTTGATCCTTCACACAACTCACGCTTGCATGCAACGAAGCAATCTCTTGTTTAACCATAGCACTCATCCCTTCCTATTTCTTCAGCGTTGCCACCTCTCTCTTAAACCACCGACAGTTGGATTCGGCCTCGACCCATCTCCTATACGTCTCCACTACCAATGAGTTTGATTGAGCCTGGTTAAACATCAAGGCATTTCCTAGCTCGGGACCAATCATCTTCCTATAGTGAAAATGCTCGGCAGGAGTACCAATTTGGAACAATGACATTTTTCGCTGACAAAGCATCCACAACCCTATCTTTATTTGCCAAGGACCAATCAGGTACATACTTCTCTGAGGCTTCCGCCGAATCCACATCCATAGCAATGTTCGAGTTACCTAACTCCCGGCACACAAGCACAGCTTCAGTTTCTTACCATAACGGGGACAACGAAGCACTGTATCCACCATCCGTCGGTCGTGGACTAGGCCGAGACACATTGGACGAGTCAACACATGTTCTTTTGGTGATTGATGTGTGCAAAATACAACATATATATTACATCAAATGAGGCATTAAACTAACCCTTTTTTAGTACTAATGTTGGAAAAAGTGTACTTTTGTCTTCCTTTTGTATTTTCAGGATTAAATGAGCTCAAATAAACAAAAGAAGCAAAAAGGCATCTAAATCTAACATAAATACAAGAAAACGCATGTTATGCCCAAATCCATGCCGCTCTCGAGTGTTTCACAAAAATACATCTTCGGCCGAGTGTTGAGTGATCTCCCGTGAGGTATGTGAACTTGTATATAAATGGAATTTTAAAAAGGCATGTTATGCCCAAATAAGTAATTTATCTTATGTAATGTTCAAAATAAATCATGACGAATAGGATCGTAAATAACATAAAAATAAAACCTAATAAAAATCTTGGAATCCCGAAACTCTATGACAAGCCCAAAACCTTCTCTTCTACCCATTCCATTTGGGCGTGTAAAGCCACATTATAAAGAGTTTTGCTTGAGGACAAGCAAAGATTCAAGTGTGGGGGTATTTGATGTGTGCAAAATACAACATATAAATTACATCAAATGAGGCATTAAACTAACCCTTTTTAGTACTAATGTTGGAAAAAGTGTGCTTTTGTCTTCCTTTTGTATTTTCAGGATTAAATGAGCTCAAATGAACAAAAGAAGCAAAAAGGCTGCTAAATCTAACATAAATACAAGAAAAGGAATAAACGTGGCATGCCCGACCCCTCAACAGCATCTTCCCAAGCAAAAACAGAAGAACAGAAGGCTAAACACACCTCGTGCTCAATGAGCACGGGGGCGTGCCCAAGAGTCTGCAGAAAAGACAAAGCTGTGGAAGCTTCTATCACCCACCACGGGGGCGTGCCCAATGGACACGGGGCCGTGGTCAACTATAATATTCACAGAATCCAGGCAAATCTTGATAGTACAGATACGCTTCTGCACACGGGGCCGTGCCCAGCGGACATGGGGGCGTGGTCAACTAATGCAGACAAACTGCATTTAATGAAGAAATAGAAGACGGGTGGACACGGGGCCATGCCCAATGGACACGGGGTCGTGTCCGAACCTCTGTGCAGGCTATAAATAGGGGTGCTTGGCTCACTTGCAAACCATCCCTTGGCAAACCACCTCTCTCACACTACACCCACCCACCACCACCATCACAACCCACATCCACCACCATCATCCATCATCCATCATAGAGTGTGTGTAGTAGTCTCGGGATCCAAGATTGATAGTAAGAGTTCTTGACAATCAAAGGCCATGTTTGCCTAAGTCTCTTACATCACTTGGTGAAGACAAGCATTTAGTGTAATACTTTTTATTTTTAATCTTTTCGCACTTTTTATTTGGTTATGTATTAATGACTTTAATAACTAGTTTCTTATGTTGAAGGTGAGTCTTCCTTATCATTTGTCCCTGATGTCTTGGCACTATTTTACTATCTATATAAAATAAAAGATTTTCACCATTCATATCTCCACGGTCTATATGGAGATATGTTGGCTACCTGGTCGGGGGTTAAGGGAATGGTTTGGTAAGAGTCTTGCCTTGTTCAGTGTATAGATCCTGCAAGGACCTGGGTCAAGCTTAGTAGGACCTCCTTCAATACCCGCAGGTATTGGATGGCGGGGGTCTGAATTTCTTGATCCCCTCATATGTAAACTACTATTAAAACTTTAACCCGGCTACTTAGGATTGTATCCCTGCTGACTCAAACTACTTAGCCGAGGGTAACGTCACCTTCAAAAGAGGGGCCTACAACATTATGCATTAATAACTTAGTTAATTATCTTCCAATAATCCAACCCTTTAGGATTGTATCCTTGCTGACTCAAACTAATGGGTTGAGGGTAACGTCACCTTCAAAAGAGGGGCCTACTACTATAACTAAGATAATCTCTTAAAAAGTGCAAAAGTACGGAAATAATCAAAGGTTACACTAAAGGCGAGTCGGATCCAAGTGATTCATCTTGTCTATCTGTTTTTATTTTATTTTTATTTTCAGCATTTTAGTTTTTATTTTATAGTTTAAAACCTGTTTCTAAATGACGTTGAAGATAAACCGGTATTAAAAGCTCTTGTGTCCTTGGACGACCTCGGTATCTTACAAACACTATACTACGCTCACGATGGGTGCACTTGCCCATATGTGTGTTTGGTGTTAGTAAAATATCGTGTTTAATAAATTTAAAATGTGACTAAAAGTGGTTAAAAAGGGCTAAAAATATACATAAAAATATATTGCACCACACACGCATCAGTGATGAAGGGCAAAATGTAACACCCGTAAATTTTTTGTCCAAATGTGTGACGACACGTGTCCCGAATCTCCAACTAAGGAGAGGGAAATTTATCGATCAACTATGTAACGATAAGTGTCCAATCGTCTAACAAACCCCGACTATGTGGAGGGAGGAACCTCCAATTAATCCTGACTATATGGAAGGAGGAAAGACCTACATTATACGTTCATTGAAATGTGATTCGTATCTCCGACTGATCCCGATTCTAGGAATGAGAGAAACTATTATTGGGCGTTAACTAAAATGCGTCCCGGATCTCCGACTAATCCCAACTATGAGGAAGGAGATGGACTAAAAGTGCCAAATGGCAAAAGAATCAAAGTCCAAAGATTTAAGATGTAAAAATCTCAAAATTTACATTTCCTGGCAACCTCATACGGACCGTAAACTATTGGAGCTTACGGACCATAAGTTGTGAAGAAATCAGGTGCGCTGTGGTCCTTATGGACCGTAAGCGGTCAACCCTTACGGTCCGTAAGGGACCATGCTTGCAGATTTATGCTTGCTCTCCAAGGCTTTCTGCAAATGGTGACACCTTGCTCGATTTTGACACTCTCTTTCTGGTTCTTACACATCATTAGATATGTGTTATCATGCTAGAACATGTGCCAACACTTGGCATCATCTTAGGAGCTTGATTCAACTATAAATAGCTTCATAATCTCACACCTTCAACTTGCTCATTTCTTCTTTTCTCTCTAATCTTTCTCGGAGTTGTTTCCTGATCTAAAGGAAGCCTCTTGCTGAAGTTAATCTTCTCCTAGAAAACAAGAAAGTGTTCTTTCATAGTTCTTTTTCATTCTAGGCTAGTTATTAGCCAAAAGTCAGACAGTTTGACTTTAGGTTATCACCATTATGGTCAAGCTAATATTCGATTCGAACATGGCTACATGATCGTAATAATGAAGGTTATAATCCTTTAGGATTATACATTCTAAAGATCGCGTTAAGTAGGCGAAATGACGAGTCGCATTTATATTAAATAAATTGTAAAAAACGTAAACTTTGTGAATTGCGCTAATTAAGTTTTAAATTATCAAAACCTTAAGTTTTGACATCATATAAGTTTATAAAACATATTAGGATATGTCTAAACATGTCTGACTCATCATTTCTTGTTTAGAGTTTAATTCTATATCGAAAGTCAAGCAGTTTGACTTTTGTTTTGACTTTTGATTCTGACCCGTTTAGTCTGTCACACCCGCTCGCAGCGGAAGCGCGAGGTGTGATTTGATCGGTTCTCATTGCATAACAATTTAAGTGAACATACTAAATGAATAAAAACAAGCTCCAATGCCATTGTCATAATCGTTTCAAAAGAACGCAACATAAGTTAAATGTATTTGTTACAAACCATCAAATGAAAATAAATTGTCATTGTTTTATACATCAAAATGTAAGTCTTAAAATGTCAAGGCTTTGACCACTATATCACCGCAAAGAGGCGGTATATAACGGGCAAACCCTTCAAAGTTGGCATGGTGTCTTGATTCTTGCTTTCTTGAAACTGAGATATCTGCATGGTCCACTAATTCCCTGAAATACATGTTAAGTTTGAAAACATCAACAAAAGTTGGTGAGTTCATGCAGTTTAGTTGTATAATATGTATCTTGTAAAATGTGAGTTGTATAAAATGAAAACCAGTATGTAAAGATGTAATATGTAAAGCGTCAATGAAATCGTTGATCATTAATGTTTCACGAGGACATTAATATGTGTGACGAAATAGGAAGCAATCCAAACCTAGATGATTTTGTGTCGACTACTATCGACTGGGACATAAACGCACTCTTCTGTATGGGTCCATGACCAAGAGTGGGGCTCGCCAAAACCCATTAGATCTAACCCCTTGTACCTAGGTCCAAACTGGATTAATGGTGCTTAGTTGTATAACCCTATTCTCACATGATCTTTGGTGTTTCATTCCTTGACTTATCATACTATGAACATGTATTTTCCCCGATAGTTGTAAAGTTGTAAAGCATTTAAAATGAATAGGGGACATGAACTCACAGAATTGCGTTCGTGAATGGTAAGTAACTGTGATCTCACGTGCGGTCGTCCTGAATAGTGTCACGACCTACAAACGTTCTATATTTGTTAGACACTTCGGTCTTGTAATGACTTGAGTACAAGTCTTTTATCTTGAATATGTGTTAAGACTTGTATGTCTTTGTTATTTTTTGAACTGTGTCTTAGATGTATTAACTGATAACTGTTTAGTGTATATACATTTCGCCAAATATATATATTCTTGTATCGTGAGTTGTATCGTAGTTGTATAAATGTGTTTTCACCAAGTGTTAGGTGATATGAATGTGCATATCGTTGCACGTATAGGAATACGTATGTCCGCGTGTTTGTTATATGTGATCTTGTATTCTTAGAATATATATACTTATATATATTCTAAGCTATATTTCATAAAAATATATATGTTATACTTGGTAAAAGGTATAGAAAGTATCTTAAAAATAATCTATTTTTAAGATTAGTTCTAAAAATATATTTTTAGTCTTTTACTAAAACTATATATTTAAGATGGTAAGAAATATATATGTATGTTTATATATTTCAAAAACAATACCTTTTTAATATAAACCATAAGTAATATTTTTTGTATTTTGTAGAAAATATAAAGTTACTTATTCGGTTTAGAAAACGTAGTTTACCAAGTCGTCGATATATCGTGTATTATAGTCCGTAATACTTATATAGTCCGTATATATGTCCATATGTCCGTATTGTCCGATTTGTCCATAAGTTGTGTCCGAAAGCTCGGATCCATACGTAAGTTGTTTTTAAGGTGTATTTACATGTAGTCTTGTAAGACTTTAGTCGTAATGTGTCTTGTGTTTATTTGTACCATTGTATTCAAGTTCCTAGTTTTCATACATATAACTAATACAAACAAATAACACATAGCACCTAAGTTGTTAATATAACTAAATATATATTTTCTCAAAAATATATATTTATAACTAGTTTTGCTTTTATAAAAACTATTCTTTAAAATCTTTTTATTCTAATAAAGATTTTGTCAAAAATGAAAGTTTTATAACATGTGATTTTTAAGAAAAATGGCCATATTTCCTTTGAAATATATACTTTGCCATGTTTAATAAAACATATCTTTTTCTTATAAAAATCACCAACAATCTTCTCATATTATTCTTAATAAAAACATATGAGATTTATATCAAAATCTTAACAAGATGAAATCAATAATATGTAGGGTTTTGGTATGATTATAACATATGTTAACTAGTTCAAAATCCATGCTTTACTTCTACTTTTATCAAACTTTTTACAAAAACCCATCTTGTATGTTTCTTTTTATAACTTTGTAAAAGTATTATTTCTAGTGAAAAACCTTATATACATTAACAAAATCAAAGATTATGATCATCCATTCAAACATTTATGCTTAACAAAACCCTTAAACATCTTCATGTATACTTGTAAGATCATGTTTTTAAACATTATCTAACAAGTTATTCATATGTTAATCATCAAAACTAGATCAAATGTGCAAGAAATAAGCTTCAAATCATAACATAAACAAACTTATATATCATGATTTTTATTTTGCTTCTTTGTATTTTCATATTATTTTGTATGATTGTTTAGTTTATTACATGTTCTTTAAACAAATAATACATAAATAAGTATGAAAAAGGGATTTTAGAGGCTTACTTCTAGCACTTGTGGCTAGGGATGATCTAGATGATGATCAAAGAAAAGAAAAATTGTTGATCTTGATGTTTGGAAGCTATGGATGGAAGGAAAAGCTTGCTTCTTCTAGTGTCTTTAGATCATCCTAAGTATCATCAAGCTCCATCTTGATCATCAAAGAAGTGTTAAATGTGAAATATTTTTGATGGTGTTCTTGGCTAAAGTATGAAGGTTGAGAGGTTTTCTTAAGTGTGTGTTTTGAAAGGTGAAATGTAGTAATGAAATGGTTAGTGATCTTTGGTAACTAGTTGTTATAACTTTTCACCACACTTTACCACTTGATCCACTTGCAAAACCATAGTAAATATCTAAGATATTTGTGGAAAATAGTTGAGGGGGGGTGTCCCACATGGTTGCAACTTGTTTTATTAGTGTAAAAGTGTTAGTTTTTATTAGATGAAATGTTAGGAAACTTCATAAGCTTAAGTGTTTAAGTGTTTTAAATGTGTTAAGTGACCATTACTAGTCTAACATGATCCAAATAACATTAGATGGTCACTAAAAAAAGATCTGATATCGTTCGGATATTCGTTTCGCTTTGTTTCCGTTAGTCGTTATTTGAACGCTAAGCTTGTGTAAGTTGTGTGAATTGATGTGATTATGGTTCGGATGATACCCGAAGGTATCATCATATGAATTCTATCTTGAACAACACTTTTATATGTTGCAAAAAGATTAAAATGCTGATTTCTGCAGAATTTCTGTGAAAAAGTGTTGATATTGTCGCTTTTAGTGCTTTTCGGGCAGTTTTTAGTGTAATCGGACTTCGGGAAGGTATTAAACCAAACTCTTACATTCCTAGTTAGGGTTTAATTTATATTAGAAGTTGGACTTTCATCTGAGTCCTAAAGATGTCATTAAAATGGTTTCTGCGGATCCTGCATTTTTATCAGGATACTAGTTTACTAGTTACTATTCTAGTCGTTTCGATGCATTGTTTAAACTGTTTCAAATGTATTCAATAAAAATGAATCATGTGCATCAAAAATAAGTATTCTATGAGTATCCTAAGTGTATGTCATGAATTATGCAGTTCGGATGTTCAAAACTCATAAAAGTGTAGCTAAAAATGAGTACTTTAAGTGTAAGAAAGTTACCGAAAAGTGGCAGTTGTCACATTCTCCCCTTGTTATTGAGAATTTCGTCCCGAAATTCAAGCTGAGTCATCCTTTGTAGGAGTATTCTCGAACAGGTGGGGGTATTTTGGTTTTGATTTGATCTTCACGTTCCCAAGTATATTCGGGTCCGTGTCAAGAGTTCCAACGAATTTTTACTAATATGTTACGACTCCTTCGTGTTATCTAGACCTTATGGTTCATGACTTGAACAGGTGCTTTAGTGAATTGGAGTTTGTCATCAATGTGAATCTCATCCTCCAGGATGATAACTGTTTCTTGCGTTGGACTCTTCATGAGGTTCAACACATGAAATGTGTTGTGCACACTACTAAGTTTGTCTGGTAACTTCAGCTTGTAGGCAACGATGCCAATCTTTTCCCAAGATTTCTAATGGTCCTACATATCGAGGGTTAAGCTTTCCACGCTTACCGAATCTCGCTACGCCCTTCTACGGCGAGACTTTCAACAAAACTTTGTCTCTGACCTCGAAAGATAATGGTTTCCGTCTCTTGTCGGCGTAGCTCTTTTGTCGATCACGAGCTGCCTTGATACGGTCTCTGATCTGAAAGATTTTATCCGTAGTTTCTTGGACTAATTTCGGACCAATTAGTTGTTTATCGCTCGCTTCTGCCCAACATAGCGGAGAGCGACACTTTTGACCGTAAAGAGCTTCAAACGGTGCAGCTTGTATGCTTGTATGGTAGTTGTTGTTGTAGGAAAAACTCAACCAAAGGTAAATGAGTATCCCAATTGCCGCCCAAATACATAACACATGCATGAAGCATATCTTCGAATGTTTGGATTATCCGTTCGCTCTGGCCGTCAGTTTGTGGATGAAAGGCCGTGCTTAGATTTAAATGAGATCCCCAAGGCCTCTTGAAATGATTTCCAATTTTTTTAAATAAAGCGACCGTCTCGGTCTGAAATGATTGAAATAGGCTCTCCATGATGAGCCACTATTTCCCTGAGATAGAGTTCCGCCAGTTTCTCTGTACTATCCTTCTCCCGAATCAGCAAGAAGTGTGCGGACTTTGTCAACCTATCGACGATTACCCATATCATGTCGTGGCCCCTTGAGGTCCTGGGTAACTTCGTAATGAGGTCCATCGATATTTGTTCCCATTTCCAAATAGGAATCTCGGGTTGTTGTAGCAAACCCGACGGTTTCTGGCATTCTGCCTTGACCTTCACACAGGTCAAGCATTTTCCGACATAGGTAGCGATATCCTTTTTGAGGTTAGGCCACTAATAGTACTCCTTTAAGTTTTGGTACATCTTATCTGATCCAGGATGGATCGAGTACGTTGACCTAAGTGCTTCCTCAAAAATAAGATCTCAAAGGCCTCCAAAGAGTGGAACCCAAATTCTACCTGCAACGTACAAAGTTCCATCCTCCTTTGGCACTAACCGTTTTTCCATTCCTCGAAGTGACTCTGCATTAAGATGTTCTTACTTTAGTGCTTCTTGTTGTGCATCACGGATTCGCGTGGTAAGATCTCTGTGAATTGTCATCTCTAATGCTAGAACTCTCAAAGTTCTAACTTGTTCCTTGCGGCTCAAGGCGTCTGCTACAACTTTTGCCTTGCCCGGATGGTACTTTATTTCACAATCATAGTCGTTTAGCAATTCAATCCAACGTCGCCAACGCATTTTTAGTCTTTTTTATTGAATATGCGCTGAAGACTTTTATGATCCGTGAAAATCGTACATTGAGTACCATATAAGTAATGCCGCCATACTTTCAAAGCGAATACCATTGCGCCTAACTCGAGGTCGTGAGTGGTATAGTTCTTTTCGTGAACTTTCAGTTGACGCGATGCGTACGTGATAACCTTCTCCCGTTGCATAAGTACGCAACCCAATCCTTGATGCAAAGCATCACAGTAAATTACAAAGTCATCGGTACCATCGGGTAGTGATAAGATTGATGCCTCGCACAACTTATCTTTGAGAAGTTGAAATGACTCTTCTTGTTTTTCACCCCAATCGAATTTCTTCTCTTTTTGGGTGAGGGAGGTTAGCGGTTGAGCAATTTTTGAAAAATTCTCAATAAATCTCCGATAGTACCCCGCTAATCCCAAGAATTGTCGGACTTCTGTTGGAGTCTTGGGCGCTTCCCGATCTTTAATTACTTCGATCTTTGATGGGTCTACTTGAATGCCTTTCTCGTTCACTACATTCCCGAGAAATTGTACTTCACGAACCCAAAACTCGCATTTGGAAAATTTCGCATATAGTTTCTCCTTCTTGAGTAGTTCTAAGATGGTTCTCAAATGTTGCTCATGCTCAGCTGCTGATCGTGAGTATATCAAAATGTCGTCAATGAACACTATGATGAATTTGTCGAGATACGGCTTGCACACGTGGTTCATTAAATCCATGAAGACCGCTGGTGCGTTCGTTAAACCAAAAGGCATAATGAGAAACTCGTAATGACCATAACGAGTTTGAAAAGCCGTTTTCGGTATGCCTTCTCTTGAATTCGTAACTGGTGATACCCCGGTCGTAAGTCTATCTTGGAGTAAAAGCTTGAACCTTGCTTAAACCATTTGATTTAGTTGGAAATTTATTTGTAACACGGTTTAGAAATATGAATTTTTGTTCATTGAAATGTTGTGCACTTTTGCAAAACTTGCTCTCTCCCCCGAAAACATTTAAAAAGATGTAAAATGATAAAGAGTGGGGGTTACGAACTCACAACATCCTTATCCGGTCAACTACAAGGTTTAGAAGGTGCTAATCGATATGGAGATTTGGCTACAGGTGCGGTTCCCGATACCAAGTCGATATGAAACTCGACTTGTCGATATGGTTATAGTCCCGACAAGTCATCAGGAAAGACTTCAGGAAACTCTTTTACCACTGGAATATCTGTCAGCTTCGGCCCAACGGCCTTCTTGTCGACAACATGTGCCAAAAAGGAAACACAACCTTTCCGTAAGCACTTCTGTGCCTTCATGCAATTAATGATCCGCAATGGTGTGTCGTGCTTCTCTCCATGAATAACAAGTGTCTCTTTGTTCAGTAGAGGTAGGCGAATGACCTTCTCGTGACAAAAGACTTCGGCTTAGTTATCGGATAACCAATCCTTGCCAACCGCTACGTTGAAACTACCCAACTCAACGGGTAAGAGTTCGATATTGAATTTTTGCTTGCCAAGTTCCAAGGAACATTCTCTAACAACTTCCCCTGACTCGACTAGTTTACCGTATGTCGATTCTATAGAATGAGGGGACGTCTAGCTTACTTGGCTCTAGGCCAAGTACATTTTGAATTCTGTGTGGCGAGGACTTCACTGTATAGTTTTAGGAACCCTATGTTTAATTGTAGTATAACCCAATCCATATGTTTAGATGTAGGATAACCCAATCCATATGTTTAGATGTAGGATAGCCCAATCCATATGTTTAGATGTAGGATAGCCCAATCCATATGTTTAGATGTAGGATAACCCAATCCATATGTTTAGATGTAGGATAGCCTAATCCCTATGTTTTAGATGTGGGATGGCCCAATCCCTATGTTTAGATGCAGGATAATCCAATCCCTACGTTTAGTTGTATGATAATCCAGTCCCTAATTGTAGTTAGGACAATCCCGTCACTAGCCATGAAACTCATGCATGTGAAATGTTGAGATGAAGCTAAAATTGGCGCCAGTATCAAATGACATGGATGTGAAATGTTGGTTGATTGGAAATGTGTTGGGTAACAACTGTTTAAGTGATCGAGGTAGGGAGGGATGATGCGGTCATGTCTAGGATCTCAGAGGCTAAATCCCAAATGTAACGCTCAATGCGTTTGAATTCGGGTGTTACCCGGTATGGAACAACCCTTGAGAGATCGTGAAAGCCTCGAGTGTAACCACAACATTGGCTCTAGTCATGATCGAGTTCTAGAATTTTGTTTCCAACCTTGGAATTTAAATCAGTGAGCAATACTCTTCTCGTATAAGATCCTCGAGTTCTTCCCCCGACAACCTCTTCACTGTATCACTTCCTAGCGTTTGTACTTGGATATTCCCCCAAGTTAAGGTTGCGTTCAGCAGGAGACTCTCTGTGTATCTAATTGTCTACTCAGGAATACGTTTCCTAGTATGACTATCTAACTTCATTTTCTTTATTTGGCGGATAGAACCTACCGCACTTCTCGTATTAACGAGGTCTTGCAGCTTACAGTCTGGAAAGGCCTTAGACTTAAAACCTTGTGCTGTCGCATCTTCCAGTGTGGCATTGCCACTCCTTCCCGATCCATAGGGATTTGAACCATTTGAACTATCAGTACCACCAGTACCGTCACTAGTTTCGTCTCGATTGACTTTATGTTATGCAATCTCTGCACCTTCGTGTTGTTCCATAAGAACTCTTGTTCGACTTAATCAGTAAGATATTGATTTGTTAATCCTTTTTGGGTGTAAACCTTCCTTTTGGCGCCGTGATTTTTTAATACGCATTATTAAATGAACCTAGACATATATTTGGATAATATAGTCTAGAGTTAATTGCCAAAATCGTCCCTGAGGTTTGGGCAGGTTTGCCATTTTTGTCCAAAATGACACTTTTGTACCAAATTGCCCCCAACGTTTGTAACTTTTTGCCATTTTCATCCAAACCACTAACATAGTTTATTTTTTCTGTTAAGTTGAGGATATTTGGATGAAACTGGCAAATATAAAACCACAAGGACGATTTTGGCAATTTACTCAAACCATTTTTAATTTCTTTTATTTAATTATTTTTCGTTACATATATAATAAAAAAGAATATACATGGAGTTTTTAGAAAAAAAAAATTAATAGTTTTGTCACATAATTTTTATAAATTTTCATCCAAATCACTAACTCAATTTATTTTTTCTATTAAGGTGAAGGATGTTTTAAATTTTATAAATTAATACAGAAATTAATTTACAGCTTCTTTATATAAATCAGTTTTATAAAGAGAAAACGTCATTGGTGTGCAACACATAACAATCGATTACAACTTTTAGTATTTATCAGTTGTAGAGATAGAAAAAATTGTAAAACGTTACATATTTTTTAAATGTGTTGAGAACCTAGGAAATATGTTGGTAGAAATAAAATATTTATTTAATTAAGATTATGAGGGTAACTAACTAATATTTATTCTGAGTGGCTTGAGTAAAGAAACTTTTGGTTCATAGCATTATAATTACAATTTGGTGGGTAATTTTAAGGTTTGGTAACGATACGTTGTTTGATAGAGGGGGGGCACTGGCTTCAGTTTTTCCTTATGAGCGAATTTAAAAGAGTAGAAGATGAATTACAAACTTGATACATATGATAGATTTTTTTATTTGACCTTTTTCAATAAGGTCACCAACATTTTAGTTTTATAAAATTTAGATGTTTAAGTAGATTTTATTTTTATAAAACTGATATATATATATATATATATATATATATAAATTAGAAATTAATTTATGTATTAGTTTATAAACATTCTTCGCCTTAATAGAAAAATTAACTTAGTTAGTGGTTGGATGAAAATTTATAAAAATTATGTGACAAAGCTATGATTTTTTTCATATAAAAATTGCATGTATACTATTTTTTATTATATATATAACAAATTAATTAAATAAAAGAAATGTAAAAGAGTTTGAGTAAATTGCCAAAATCGTCCCTGTGGTTTTATATTTTGCCAATTTCATCCAAATATCCTCAACTTAACAGAAAAAATAAACTAAGTTAGTGGTTTGGATGAAAATGGCAAAAAGTTACAAACGTTGGGGGCAATTTGGTACAAAAGTGTCATTTTGGACGAAAATGGCAAACCTACCCAAACCTCAAGGACGATTTTGGCAATTAACTCTATAGTCTATCATGCGCCCAAGAATGAAGAAGGAAATCGGTCATAGAATCCTCAAGATCGTATTGTTCATACATGTTTGAATAGATGATAAGGTGGATAACCGCAACCAAAATGCATAGCGCCTCTTGCGTGTAATGGTCATATGACTAAGTGGAAAATGAAATAATTTGTTGAGCAGGGGAAACCAACCAGTGGCCTTCGTCCCTATAGTATGCATTCCATACTACATAGGCTTTGATCATCCGAAGTAGAGAAATTCCTTTGTCGTACTTGTCCATGTGACGAATATGGTAATAGTGCTTGAGCTTCACGAGCTCCTACAAGATCATTAAGATCTTCATAGATGTCGAATAGAATGCAATGAGGGAGTTGTAGCATGGCTCGTGCCATACTATCCCTTTGGATAAGACAAATGTCAAAATGACAGAATTTATGTATTCATTTCCAATAAATAAGATAAGGTGTTATAGACACCAAAGAACCAACTCATGTACAAGAATTCTAGAATGTTGAGGAAAGATCCTCCATGAGTGGTTAACAAGTTGTGTTTGTTTAGATGACTAGTCTCGAACAACTCGTGCTGTAGATCGAATGTTAGGTGCGACAATATGTGTGGTCTTCCTGTATTGTGGGGTGTTGTAGTAACCATCTTGGTTAGTGTTCTACTGGATAGAAACTTGAACAACTTAAGAATTTCGAATGGATAGTGATCACTAGCTTGACCCGCAGAGTCCACTAGGATTCCCATGTACTACAAGTTGTTATTACGTGGGCCCCCGTAATAATAAATTGCCTTGCATGGTCACCCTAGCATTCTCTCGTTCAAGACAGACAATCTGTCAATGAGGGGACACTACTGCCTATGTTTAACATAGGAGGGAACTTCATGATAGTTCATGTGTCAACGTCCGTTGTCATTACTCGCAGAACGGCACGGTGTTAAATGAAATAAAAATAGAGAGAATTTGTAAAGATAACAATTGAGGGGCACCTTCAAGATGAGAACTTCATCTCCCTTGACTGGACAAGAGTGTCGTCAATCATGATTTGTATGAGCCACAGGGACCTCGTCCCACTAATGGAGTTGTTGTCCAAGGCTGCCACCTCCGCCTCATCGTCACTACTGAAGTCAGGCATCTCAGCATCCGCGAGAAAGCAACCATCTTCCACGGGATCAATGCTTTATGGTCTCACTTAGGAATCACATTCGCCATAAGCTCCGCAATAGACGTGAGGTCGATATTCTCAGGGAAGATGTATTGTATAAAATATGTTATTGTTGGACCGTGTGCGTGACCCTAAATAGTCAGTAAAGACAGTTCATCATTGATTACTAAGGCGGAATCAAAGTAAACAATGTCACAACAACTTGTTTCCTCTTAATCTCTTTTCTATTGCTGAAATCAAAGCTTTTTACAATGTATTCTGACAGAATTTTGACAGCACCTCCTCTCTGATTTCGCTCTAACTGTTACAAATGAAATGAACACATCACCTATATATAGTGTCATGATTCCGCTCCAAATGGTTCAAGCGGAACCCCTGATTTCGCTCCAAGTGATCCAGGCGGAATCACCTATATACATCTCGAGCGGAATCTCAACTTTGACATGAGCTGAATTACATGATTTCCTGATTTCGCTTGAAATGAAAAACCAGTCATTTCAAGCGGAATTACATACTATAATCCACTTTTCATGTTTTCCAACTCCAAACACCTATCTAGACCTAAGACTCGATTAAGACGTAGTAAACAGACATTCAGTGCACCAACAGATCCCAATATTCAGTCTTACAGGTGAGTATACCACAAATGATATCTGTAAGGGGTTAATAAATTATGGAGAATCATGAGAGCTCAGGTCAGAACTACCGTTCAGCAGAGAGATCATGACTCAACTTTTGGTTGTGTCCCCTTTAGAGGAACTTTTTTACAACAGCATTGCTAAGCAATTTTATTGTCTTATCATATATGCTGAGGGTGATGCTATGTTTCAAGCATTGCGAAAAGTATTATTCGGGGACTAGGTCAGAACTTCCATTCAGCAGAAGTCCCGGAATAATACCCCAGATATCACTGAGTATAAAGACCTAGTATATCAGAAAAAGGAATCTTTCAAACAAGATTTCAGGGGTTACCTATATATCCAAGTAGTGTTCCCCACGAAATAAGCAAGTGAAGATTTTAGGTTTATATCCCGAACAAACCTACTAAATGTGTAAAAACCTATCGGCACATCATCAGCGAGACTGTTTAATGCATTTAAACATTCCATTTCTTTAGCATACCGCAACTGTCAAGCCGATGTACTATCATTTTCCCTTTTTACACAAGCTCTTTTCAGGTTTTCTATTGTTTTTGAATTTTGAAAATATCTCATGTTTTTGTATTTTTGTCATTTTTTATTGTTTTTGTATTTTCTGAAATATTACCCTATACCTCCCCCTAAATACCAAAACACGTAAAAAATCAACAAACCATTGCTGATTGCTTCTCAACATCATCTACAATGTCTCCTTCATCAACGCCAAGAATCTCCTCCAACACCGATAAAAGCTTCATACCATTCAGTTTTAGCAAATATTGAAAACGAGTTTTGTCAAATGCTTTGGTATGTAAATCAGCTTTTTGATCGTCAGTGTGGATTTTCTCAATTCGTATCAACTTCTTCTCGAAATAATCGCGAATGAAGTGATGACGAATTTCAATGTGTTTCGTTTTAGCGTGATGAACAGGATTTTTCGTAATGTTTATCGCTGCCTCATTATCAACAAAGATAGGGGTATTTAGAAATTGCAAACCGTAGTCGCGCATCTGTTGCTGGATCCACAAGATCTGAGAGCAGCAGTTGCTAGCAGATACATACTCCGCTTCACATGTGGATAGAGCCACATAGGTCTGCTTTTTGCATTGCCAGGTGACCAATCGTGATCTGAAAAACTGGCACCCCGCTGTTGTTGATTTAGCGTTAACTTTGCAGCATCCGAAATCGGAATCGGAATACCCTTCGAGCGTGAAATCGCCTTCATTTGGATACCACAACCCCAATGATGGAGTTCCTTTCAGGTAGCGTAATATCCTTTTCACAATCACCATATGCAAAGCTCTCGGGTTAGATTGAAATCTTGTTGTGAGGCAGGTTGGGTACATGATATCGGGTCTTGAAGCTGTCAAATACATCAGCGATCCGATCATGGAACGATACATCGTTTCATCGACCTTCTCTCCGGTGAGATCAGGATTTATCCCATGATTCGTTGCTAATGGGGTGGAAGCTGGAGTAGAACCTAACATTCCGAATTTCTCCAAAATATCATGAACGTACTTCGTTTGATGTATGAAAATTCCTTTGGGTAGTTGATCAACCTGCAGTCCCAAAAAGAATTTCATCTCACCCATCGATGACATTTCGAATTTCTGCTTCATAACTCGTTCAAAGTCTTTGCACAAATTCTCATTTGTTGACCCAAATATGATGTCGTCCACGTATATCTGAACAATCAGAAGATGTCCGTCGACCTCTTTGGTGAAGAGAGTGGCATCCACTTTTCCACGAATAAAGCTATTGGCTAGCAGATGTTGAGACAATGTCTCGTACCAAGCTCTCGGTGCCTGGTGTAAACCATACAGCGCTTTGTCTAGCAAATAAACCTTGTCTTTGTGGATTGGATCGGTGAAGCCCGGTGGCTGTCCGACATATACCTCCTCTTTTACCTTCCCGTAGAGAAATGCCGATTTAACATCTAGCTGATATACTTTGAAATTTTTCCAAGATGCAAATGCTAGAAAGATTCTGATTGCTTCTAGTCTAGCAACCGGAGCATATACTTCAATGAAATCTATACCCTCCTGTTGACTGAAACCCTGGACTACAAGTCGAGCTTTGTTACGAACCACAACTCCTCTATCGTCTCTCTTGCACTTGAACACCCACTTGGTGTTTATCTTCCTCTGACCATCAGGCAAGTCTACTAACTTCCACACACCTAACTTCTCGAATTGGCTAAGTTCCTCTTGCATCGCATTGACCCAAGAATCTTCAGTAAGCGCCTCTTTATAAGTCCTTGGTTCAATCTGCGAAATAAAACAACTCAATGAGAATTCAGTTTACAAAGGAGCAACTTTTGTATAAAAACATGTAAGCCCTTGATCAAGCTGTCTTCGAGTGCGAACGCCTGTTTGCAATTCTCCAATGATCAACTCCTCTGGATGGTATGAAAGAGTTCGTGGCATCACTTCGCCTGGAACATCTACATCGCCTTCCAGATTAGTAACATTCTGATTTGCACCTTGTTCACTGACTGGGTTTGTTTGACTTGAAATCTGAATTTGCTCCCCCTCAGAATCTGAATCGCCATGATCAAATACTGGCATGTTCTCAGGTTCTTGATTATCATTCTGTTCCGTCTGATTATCTTGAGCAACTTCATTTTGTTGAATATCATCATGTTCACCAGCATTGCTTGGACCTGCTTCATCATCGTTCAAAGCTTGTCATGGTCTTCTTGAATACTCAGCTGGGAACCTTTCCTGCGATTCTTCATACTCTCTCAGAATATCCAACTCATCAAAGAAATCTTCTTCTTCTTCTTGTTCTTCCATCATGTCAAACGAATCCCACAACTTGTCGTAATGAAAACGCCATGAATCTCCAGGATTCTGCGGCGGCATTGTATAACCTTGACATTCAACATTTGGAGCTTCAATAATCCGCTTCAGACTTGGAATGAAGACACGTCGTAATGGACTTGCATAACCTATGAATATCCCTTCAATACTCTTCGGACCAAACTTTCCAAAAGGCTCTAGAACAGTACATGGTGACCCAAACGGTTCAAGATACTTCAAATTAGGTTTACGGTTATTGATCAACTCAAAGCATGTTTTGTTGAATTTCTTGACAGTGAGAACTCTGTTGAGCGTATAGCATGCGGCGGAAACTGCTTCTGCCCAAAAATTTATCGGTAGCTTTGAATCAGCAAGCATTGTTCTGGCCGTTTCGATTAGTGTCCTATTCTTTCTTTCAGCAACTCCATTCTGCCGTGGAGTGTACGGTGCACTAAACTCATGCAATATACCTCTTTCATCACAAAATTCTTCCATCTTGTTGTTCTTGAACTCGGTACAATTATCACTTCTGATTCTTTTGATACGCCTTTGGTACAGATTTTCAATTTTTCTGAATAAAGCCATCAAACTGTCAAACGTTTCATCTTTTGACTTCAAGAATGATACCCACGAAAATCTGGAATAATCATCAGTAACCACAAGACAGTAGAGATCTCCTGTAATACTTTTGACGTTTACTGGACCAAACAAATCCATATGTAGTCTCTCTAACGGTCTGGAAACTAAATTGACTTGCTTTTTAGGGTGTGACTTTTTCTTCTGCTTTCCTTTGATGCAACTAATGCACTCCCCTTCCAGATAAAAACCTTTAATGTTAACACCCAGAACTAAATCATTATGCACCAGATGATTCATTTTTCTCAAGTGAATATGACCCATCTTGCGATGCCACAATTGCGATTCTTTCTCCGTTGCTCTAGACACAAAACAATGAGCTTGACCCGTGGTTGTAGTAGCTACACTCATGTCCAACACGTACAGATCATTGACTCTTGGTGCCCTCATGATAATCCATTCTTCAGGGATAACAAATCCTGGTTTCAAAATCAAACATTCTTTGTCTGTGAAGTGAGTGGTATACATCCTGTCACAAATCTGCGAGATACTCAGCAGATTATTCTCCAGCTCAGCAATGTAGTTAACTCTCTCAAACATAACAATCCCATTGGATAACGTTCCTTCACCTACAATTCTACCACCTTGGTTTCCTGCGAATCCCACATAACCACCATTGAAATTTCTAACATCGTACAACAATGCTGTATTCCCTGTCATATGTCGAGACGCTCCACTATCCATAATCCATCGTGAAACAGTTCTCAGAAGTTCCTGCACATATCACAATTTGATTTAAAAACACATTTCAATAAAGATGTCGATTCATGCTTCACAATTACCAACTAGGAAGCTCCGGCAAGTCCAAATTTTTTTTAGTGAGATTTTGATGCTACCCAAGCCTCTTTTGACTTAGGTAACTGGACTTTAATGTGAGATTTTGTAGTGTAAAGTGGCGGAAAATTTTTATCATTCATTTTTAAGCTTTCTTCTGATCCAACCTCAACCTTTTTATATAAGAAAAACTCATCTATCTTAAGTTGACCGGTTGGTTGATTTTTCTTTTGAACATTCTTCTTCTCTGGTGGAGTAGAAGATTGTTTCTCCAATTGTTCATAATAATCCAAAGGAACATTCATCTTTACCGGAATGGTAGAAGACGATTGTTTTTTCAACTCTGAAACCTTTGGTTTTTCAACAACTTTTGGCTTCCATGTTTGTTGAGATGAAGCAACCCGTTTATAGAATTTGTCATTTTTAGTTACCACATTCTTAACAGGTTCAATTTTGACTTTTGTTTTTCATTTTTCAAAATTTTCTCAACAACCATTGGAGCTTTTCCTTTTGCATCAACCTTCTTCTTTTGATTTTCAACAACTTCAGTCTTAGGCTTGAAGTTGGTGCAATTTCTTGCAATGTGACCAACTTTGCTGCATCTAAAACAAGTACGAGTATCAACTACTCAACTTGTGCCTTCAGACTGAAGTTGTGAGGCCCTCTCCTCAAAGAACTCTTCATTTGATTTTGAAAAAATCTTTTTCTCTTCATCAGAAAGTGAACTTGAACTGTTCACAAACACTTTCTTCTCAACAAATTTCTTGTTTTGAAAATTCTTTCTTTGATAGTTCTTACCACTCTGATATCCTCCCGACCAAATTGTTTCGTTTGTTGTTATAAAAACGTGGTGGAACAACAGGTTTCTTGTAATAAGCTTTATCTTTTTCAAAATTCATTTGTCTTTTTGTTTGTTTTAAACTCTTTACTTCAGACAAATCAATTTCAACTATTTTGAACACATTTGTCAATTTTGAAACATTTACATTCTCCAGAGGAAAATCAGAATCCGAATACAACTTATCAGATCCAGCCATCTTGTACATCACAAGACCCGGTTCATCACCTAAGTTGTTTTTGGATTTTGGTTTTGGAATGTAATTGTCCAGAAAACATTCATCTTCCTTAGCTGAATCACCATCCAAAACACTTTCAGCCATGCCTTTAACAATCTCAGTTTGAACACTATCATCAGATGATGATGAAGAAAATGTCACATCAATTGAATCAGGAAGTTTCACTTCATTTTCATCTTCAAGATTAACCAACCCAGATTGCTTTTTCGAATAATTGGCTAGAACTGGTGGCGGAACTTGATGAAACCCGACCCCAGTTCCATCACAGTATATATCTTCGCCTGCTTTGTTTTTCCCGATGGGTTTAGGAACAATGTGTTGCAAAACAAAGCTTGCAGAGCTGTAACTGTTCAATTTCAAATTAATACGCTCATTCTCAATCTTAGCTTCTTCAAACTGAAGTTTCAATTTAGCAATCTCATCCAATTGTTTGTTGATCAATTCTTCTTTAACCCTCACAACACTTTGCAAGTGACAATTTTCTTTATATGTTTAAACGTTTCTGTCATCATTATCTTTCATTGTGCGTTTAAGCTTCTCAAATTTTTCAGTGATCTCACGATTTTCAAAAACTAACTTCTCATTTTCTTTCCTAACCTTTTCTAGGTCAATTTTATCATTTTCAATTTTGTTAGTTAATTCTTTTAATCGTTCAGTTGAAGCTTTCACCATTTTATCACGATCAAGAATTTGATCCTCAACACTTCTGACTCTAGCAGTCAGATCATCAACCTTCTTACCATTGAGATAGGTGACTGTACTACAAACTTTGCATTCCTTGATGCAATTTTTGCAGTCAACATCACCACTGACTTTCTTACCTGACTCAGTTGTTGACGCGTTTGAACTGACCTGGCTTTTAGACTCAGAGACAGATTTAGAGTCTACCTCAAGTGCCTTAGCAGCCAGCACCTTGTCAGCCATCTTTCCCATGTTTTCAGCATTCAACTCCTGTGTCGTGTCAATGATTCCAGTATCAACCTTCTTTGATTTCTCTTTTTTCTTTTTCTACTTTCTCCTTCTCTTCTTTCTCTTTCTCTTCTCCGCTTCCCCACCATTTTCTTTGCCAATAACCATCTTCTTCTTTCATTTCTTTAATTATGGTTTCCATATCAAGAGTGTTATGGTCAATAGCAATGTTTCCATTGGGGTCAAGATAACATTCTCTGTCTGGATCCCATCTCCTCGCTCCCTTTGCTTCACAATAGATAGCAGATATATTGATCATTTTTTGTTGAGCTATCATCTTCCTGTAAACATACCTCTGTGATTCAGGTCTGGTGTCTTTCCAAGGTTCAGGTTCAAATTTTTCCATGAATGCATATCGAACCGCATCCTCCT
Source organism: Helianthus tuberosus (assembly GCA_030545235.1). NCBI lineage: Eukaryota > Viridiplantae > Streptophyta > Magnoliopsida > Asterales > Asteraceae > Helianthus > Helianthus tuberosus. The sequence continues at coordinate 161,029,056 of CM060444.1, forward strand.
TAGGTAACAACTCGCTCCAGTCGAAACCTTCATCGTCATGAATCACCGCAAGAGCTCTGGATTTTTCTTTGTTATCCTCAAACTGCTTCATCCTTGGCGGTTCTGATTTATTCTGATGATAAATCGCCTTCTTGTAGTAATCTTCTCTCAACGGGTTTTCAGACTCATCAGCATACGCATTTCGGCATTCACGCTTAAAGTGACCTTTCTGTTTACACTTGAAGCATGTCACTTTGGACTTGTCAAAGCCTAACTTGGTAGAAGGTCCACCAATAGACTTCCTTCCTGTGATCTCCATGAAACGCTGTGCCCGACGAACTGCACTGGCCATGCACCACCTTATGTCAATCAATTCCATCTCTTCAGGATCTATTTGATCATAATCTTCTTTTGTTAGGTTGGTGTTGCCAATCTTCCCTGCCACTAAGCTTTCATACGATTCTAGCACAGAATCTAGAAAAATCATCTGCTGCTTTGCCGACTCTTCGCTGAAGTTTTGAGCATTCTTTAAGTCTACAGCGATGTTGCATTGAAATAAGTTCTTTGCATCAGACTGATTTGAATGTGACGAAGAACCACTGTGAAATCCACTGCTTTGGCTTTCTTTGTTTGAAGTGTTGGAACTCCCAGCAGAAAATGCTGTCTTGGGAGAAGTATTCTTTGGCATCATGCTTTTTGGATAATACAAATCCAAGTTCTGCTGGTATGATGAGTGATTGACTTTATGTGTTTTCCTTAACTCCAGCTCGTGACTCTCTAGTCTCTCAATTAGCAAATCCACTGTGAGCTGATCAGACTTGATCGTATTCTTCAACATCAAGGCATAGTATTGCCAATCCATCTCATCTGGCAACGAATCAAACAATTTATCGACTAGCTCTTCTTGAGAATAGAAAATTTCATGTCTCGCCAGTTCCAGCTTCAGGTGCCCAAACCTCTCAATCATTTTACAAACTGATTCATTCTTTAAATAACCAAACAAATCAAATTCTTTTCTAAGCAACTTCTTTTTGTTTTTCACTATTTCAGCACTTCCCAAACATTTATTTTTCAACTTTTCCCAGAGATCTTTAGAACTGTCGTACTCGATCAAGACGTAGTAAACAGACATTCAGTGCACCAACAGTTAAGTTTTGAAATAGAGTATTATGTCTTGTGTAAAAGATGTCGTGTCTTAACCATGTTATGCGTATCAAGGATGACAATGGAATTCGAAGTCCAAGGCATTTTGTTCTTGCCACATATTTCATACCACACATATATGAATAACTTATATATATAATCATGTAAAATCCTATCAATCAAGGATTTCTATCTTGTATAAGCTGAACTTGTAAACTGTTTATAATGCGTAAACTGATAATGTAATATATTGTAGGCACATAGTCTGTTAATGTAATGTGTCTATTTCTCATAGACTTCACCCATGGAAATGTCCTCTCTTGATTTATGGGAAGTGAATTTTTGTAGTAGTGGACCTTGAATAATGTTTATGCAATGAAAACCTCTTGTTCTTGTATAAATTGTTTTCGTGAGAAGTCCCTAGTGATTGTAGACTAGACTCGAGAAAGAATCCTGGTTCACTACAATCGATGCTCTGATACCAATCTGTCACACCCGCTCGTAGCGGAAGCACGAGGTGTGATCTGATAGGTTCTCATTGCATAACAATATAAGTGAACATACTAAATGAATAAAAACAAGCTCCAATGCCATTGTCATAATCGTTTCAAAAGAACGCAACATAAGTTAAATGTATTGGTTACAAACCATCAAATGAAAATAAGTTGTCATTGTTTTATACATCAAAATGTAAGTCTTAAAATGTCAAGGCTTTGACCACTATATCACCGTAAAGAGGCGATATATAACGGGCAAACCCTTCAAAGTTGGCATGGTGTCTTGATACTTGCTTTCTTGAAACTGAAATATCTGCATGGTCCACTAATTCCCTGAAATACATGTTAAGTTTGAAAACATCAACAAAAGTTGGCGAGTTCATGCAGTTTAGTTGTATAAGATGTATCTTGTAAAATGTGAGTTGTATAAAATGTATCCGTAAAATGTGAGTTGTATAAAATGTATCCGTAAAATGTGAGTTGTATAAGATGAAAACCAGTCTGTAAAGATGTAATATGTAAAGCGTCAACGAAATCGTTGATCATTAATGTTTTGCGAGGACATTAATATGCGTGACGAAATAGGAAGCGATCCAAACCTAGACGATTTTGTGTCGACTACTATCGACTGGGACACAAACGCACTCTTCTGTATGGGTCCATGACCAAGACTGGGGCTCGCCAAAACCCATTAGATCTAACCCCTTGTACCTAGGTCCAAACTGGATTAATGGTGCTTAGTCGTATAACCCTATTCGCACATGATCTATGGTGTTTCATTCCTTGACTTATCATACTATGAACATGTATTCTCCCCGATAGTTGTAAAGCATTTAAAATGAATAGGGGACATGAACTCACAGAATTGCGTTCGTGAATGGTAAGTAACTGTGATCTCACGTGCGTTCGTCCTGAATAGTGTCACGACCTACAAACGTTCTATATTTGTTAGACACTTCGGTCTTGTAATGACTTGAGTACAAGTCTTTTATCTTGAATATGTGTTAAGACTTGTATGTCTTTGTTATTTGTTGAACTGTGTCTTAAATGTATTAACTGATAACTGTTTAGTGTATATATATATATATATATATATATTCTTGTATCATGAGTTGTATCGTAGTTGTATAAATGTGTTTTCACCAAGTGTTAGGTGATGTGAATGTGCATATCGTTGCACGTATAGGAATACGTATGTCCGCGTGTTTGTTATATGTGATCTTGTATTCTTAGAATATATATACTTATATATATTCTAAGATATATTTCATAAAAATATATATATGCAATACTTTGTAAAAGGTATAGAAAGTATCTTAAAAATAATCTATTTTTAAGATTAGTTCTAAAAATATATTTTTAGTCTTTTACTAAAACTGTATATTTTAGAAGGTAAGAAATATATATGTATGTTTATATATTTCAAAAACAATACCTTTTTATATAAACCATAAGTAATATTTTTTGTATTTTGTAGAAAATATAAAGTTACTTATTCGGTTTAGAAAACGTAGTTTACCAAGTCGTTGATATATCGTGTATTATAGTCCGTAATACTTATATAGTCCGTATATATGTCCACATGTCCGTATTGTCCGATTTGTCCATAAGTTGTGTCCGAAGGCTCGGATCCTCCGTAAGTTGTTTTTAAGGTGTATTTACATGTAGTCTTGTAAGACTTTAGTCGTAATGTGTCTTGTGTTTATTTGTACCATTGTATTCAAGTTCCTAGTTTTCATACATATAACTAATACAAACAAATAACACATAGCACCTAAGTTGTTAAGATAACTAAATATATATTTTCTCAAAAATATATATTTATAACTAGTTTTGCTTTTATAAAAACTATTCTTTAAAATCTTTTTATTCTAATAAAGATTTTGTCAAAAATGATAGTTTTATAACATATGATTTTTAAGAAAAATGGCCATATTTCCTTTGAAATATATACTTTGTCATGTTTAATAAAACATATCTTTTTCTTATAAAAATCACCAACAATCTTCTCATATTATTCTTAATAAAAACATATGAGATTTATATCAAAATCTTAACAAGATGAAATCAATAATATGTAGGATTTTGGTATGATCATAACATATGTTAACTAGTTAAAAATCCATGCTTTACTTCTACTTTTATCAAACTTTTTACAAAAACCCATCTTGTATGTTTCTTTTTATAACTTTGTAAAAGTATTATTTCTAGTGAAAAACCTTATATACTTTAACAAAATCAAAGATTATGATCATCCATTCAAACATTTATGCTTAACAAAACCCTTAAACATCTTCATGTATACTTGTTTGATCATGTTTTTAAACATTATCTAACAAGTTATTCATATGCTAATCATCAAAACTAGATCAAATATGCAAGAAATAAGCTTCAAATCATAACATAAACAAACTTATATGTCATGATTTTTATTTTGCTTCTTTGTATTTTCATATTATTTTGTATGATTGTTTAGTTTATTACATGTTCTTTAAACAAATAATACATAAATAAGTATGAAAAAAGGATTTTAGAGGCTTACTTCTAGCACTTGTGGCTAGGGATGATCTAGATGATGATCAAAGAAAAGAAAAATTGTTGATCTTGATGTTTGGAAGCTATGGATGGAAAGGAAAAGCTTGCCTTTTCTTGTAGTGTCTTTATATCATCCTAAATATCATCAAGCTCCATCTTGATCGTCAAAGAAGTGTTAAAATGTGAAAGATTTTTTATGGTGTTCATGGCTAAAGTATGAAGGTTGAGAGGTTTTCTTAAGTGTGTGTTTTGAAAGGTGAAATGTAGTAATGAAATGGTTAGTGATCTTTGGTAACTAGTTGTTATAACTTTTCACCACACTTTACCACTTGATCCACTTGCAAAACCATAGTAAATATCTAAGATATTTGTGGAAACTAGTTGAAGGGGGGGGGGGGTGTCCCACATGGTTGCAACTTGTTTTATTAGTGTAAAAGTGTTAGTTTTTATTAGGTGAAATGTTAGGAAACTTCATAAGCTTAAGTGTTTTAAATGTGTTAAGTGACCATTACTAGTCTAACATGATCCAAATAACATTAGATAGTCACTAAAAAAAGATCCGATATCGTTCGGATATTCGTTTCGCTTTGTTTCCGTTAGTAGTTATTTGAACGCTAAGCTTGTGTAAGTTGTGTGAATTGATGTGATTATGGTTCGGATGATACCCGAAGGTATCCTCATATGAATTCTATCTTGAACAACACTTTTATATGTTGCAAAAAGATTAAAATGCTGATTTCTACAGAATTTCTGTGGAAAAGTGTTGATATTGTTGCTTTTAGTGTTTTTCGGGCAGTTTTTAGTGTTATCGGACTTCGGGAAGGTATTAAACCAAACCCTTACATTCCTAGGTAGGGTTTAATGTATATTTGATGTTGGACTTTCGTCTGACTCCTAAAGATGTCATTAAGATGGTTTCTGCGGATCCTGCGTTTTTGTCAGAATACTAGTTTACTAGGTACTATTCTAGTTGTTTCGATGCATTGTTTAAACTGTTTCAAATGTATTCAATAAAAATGAATCATGTGCATCAAAAATAAATATTAGATGAGTATCCTAAGTGTTTGTCATGAATTATGCAGTTCGGATGTTCAAAACTCATAAAAGTGTAGCTAAAAATGAGTACTTTAAGTGTAAGGAAGTTACCGAAAAGTGGCAGTTGTCACATGGTCAACGTTAGAACTTGTTTAAAACTGATATTATGACCATGTTAATATAAGGTATAACCCTTAGAAGTTATACCTCTTGGTCATGTTGTTTGGTAGATTATATGACAAGTCTAGAACTTATATTTTAAAAAGGACAATTATGCACTTTTTATCTTAAAAACTAAAGAAATAGTTTTCAAACCAAAGTAATCAATATTCTGACTTTTAAACAGAATATATAATGTTTTGAAAAGTGTTTTGACACCTTAGACTTGTCATAATACCTATCTAACCTTTCGAACCTGCTTATACGCGCATAACTAGTTATACGAACCTAGTTCGTATAATTTAGGTGTAACAGGTCTAGATACTTCAAAACAGAATGTTTGGTTAATTGACCTTTATCCAAAGAGTCATTGCACTAGGATAGGCATAAACCACATTCGTTCCGATCTACGCTTAATTTAGCGAATCTATTCTTAAGTAACGGATCATATCTAAAGGGACTAACCTTTGACCCGTATACATTCTAACAGATAATTATTTCTATTCATTCCGGACTATAGACCCCCCCAGATAGTCGGACTTGGGTCATTAATACTTTTACTTGCGGCTTATGCTAAATTATAATCATATTCGATTGGAAGCTAGCAAAAGGTAAATACTCTTAACTTATTTTGTTTTTAAACTTGGGGTATGGCGAATATGCCACTTGAAGCGAGTATTACATAAATGAGTCAACTATTACTGCTCAATAATGTAAGAACTCGGTTTAATCTGTTTTACTTGATAACTAAAACAATTGGGGGTTATTGGTACTGTGTCCGGGCGTCCCTACTCATTAACTATTATGGCCATACGGAATAGCGTGAAGGGGTAGGCATACCGACTGTAAGATACGTTTATTCAACTTTAGTGTGTACCTTAATCATTATAACACTGAAAATGACCGGCTCTGATCTTTGGTTCCCATTGTATGACAAGTATGTAAATCTGGTGACAAGATAAAATCCCAAGAAATATTAAATGATTACCTACGGGTTTTCTCTATGTATAAAACTCTTTTTGAAAAATTGTTTTCAAAACGAGTCAATTAATTGTATTTACCAGCAAAAGCTGACGTATTTTCAAAAGATTGAACCGCATGTACCATACCTTATTATAGGCTGGGAATCCAGGTCAGCTAGGATGAAGGCTAAGGAATTTACAACTCCTCAAGCTTAAGGCCTATGATGTCTAAAGCTTTTTTTACTTTGATCCCGCCTATGGGCTTTTTATCTAAACACTTGTGAAACTTTTATTTGTATATTCAGACACTTATAATGTTATGAATATTTTTACTCTAAATACTTCCGCTGCATATTATTAAATTGTGATACTGTTATCCAATCGTCACGACCCATCCGGGCCCACCAGAAATCGGGGTGTGACACAAAACATGTCAACATCCCCACCAACAACTAACCTCGTATTCGTATGACCAAATGATAAAGGGCTCGAAGCAGCATACGACTAATCACGAGAAAGTTTACCCTCGGTTAGGTGAGCAGTCAAATTCGCCAAAAGGCCTCCAGATGCTGAAAAGACGGGGCGACGATCTAGATCATCTTCCAGGATGACCTCCTGGCGAGACACCAACACAGACTTAGGCCTCTTAAGCTGTTGTGGGTTCGAATCAGCTTTCTACGTCTGCTTACGATGACGCTTAATTGAATCCTTCGGCTGGAACGCCGCTTCAACTCCCTCATCCAATGGACCTTCATCTTCAATAGATAGATGCTCGTTCCTCCGGAGACCCTTGAGCACCACCGGCCTCCGCAGATTTCTCTTTATCACTCACCGTAGCTGAAGCACTCCTAATCGGAGACACATTAACCACATTCTCTGGTGGGATCGAGCCCGAACCACCTTGACCATCAGTAGGAGCATGATTTTGAATTTGATATAGGCCTTCATTCAAAATCTCGAGGTATGGCTTGCCCTCCTTAGTTTTGGACGCTCGAATCTCAAATTCAGGAACCTCGAATGACTTCAGCCTAAGGGCGTCATTTAAACCCATAACTGCACCATCAAAAACAGTAAAGCTATGATCAGAATTTCTTTTAAAAAATAATAGGGGGAGGAGAATATACACAATAAATTCATAGCCACATAAAAAAACAGACACCCCATTCTGAGTTATACTAACTCGCTCCGTTCCAACGAATCATTGGGAAATAATCAGGCTCAGGCCAAATGGTACTTATCTTTCCCATAACCAAGATGTGTTTCGGAAGCTTTTGAATGACCGGCCTCCCTAATCAATGAAGCATATAAAATTTTGTCATACACGAAACCCTCCGGAAGGGCTCCGGGGAGGGCCGACTTTTTCGTCCTCCATAACGTCTCCTCGGGGACGCAACGGTCGTCTACCAAGAAAAAGCGATCTTTCCAATCTTTCATACTTGTTGTAATCCAAGAGAAGCACGTAGCCTTTTTATCTCTAACCTCAAAGGTGTACCAATCCCCGGTTCAATTCAATTTATAGAAAGCTCGAAACACATCTAGATTCGGGTCTGAGCCAAGGGCACGACACGACAACTCAAAATGATTTACTTTGGCTAGACCAAAAGGGTTCATCTGAGACAAATGTACTTGATGAAACATAAGGACATCTATTAAGAAGTGAGTAAAGGGAAGCCTATAGTTACAATAATCAAAAACCAAGTGTATAACGAAATCTTCCTAGGTGTAAAGGGGTAAATAGGAGTGTTCTTCTCCGGTAGGACATGATTAAGCACCGAGGGAATTTGATACTTTTCAATATACCAGTTTAGCCCAGATTGGGTTAAGACATTAAAGCTCGAACTCAAATTACTCTTATTCGCCATTACGACTAAGAAGAAAAGCTACGAGCCTGATTAACGGGAGTAGCTCGAAGATAAAAAGCTATGAAAGGGTTAGTCGGAAGTCAGAAGAAGAAGGAGAAGTAAAAAGTAAAAAACAAAACTTTTCACTTACCTTTTTATATATAGACAATGAAAATAGGTGACAGCCAATCACCGACTTACTCGAGCCAATAAGGAAGCGACATGCTACCAAAATGACGTGCTTGAAACGTCACGAAAAAGGGAAACATAAAACTACGAAGCAGTCATTTAAATTAAATGACCGACAAAAGCAAATTCAAAATTCAAAAAGCAAGTCCCGCTAAATAAGGGATCGAATAGACCTCGAAACTAGCCCATAACGTTGGAAACAACGACATGGACTAGGGGGACTTGATGAGCTGACGTATAACTCACCGGACCGAACAACACATGACAAAGCCTGAACGAACATGCTCCGGCTCATAAAAGGCGTCCGACTTAGAGAATCTTCCCTGACTAACTAGGGGCCCACAATCCTAACCGCCTGATAGTGACTGGTCCGACCATAACACCCCACGCCACGTCAGCTTATCCATAAGTATAAATACCTCACTCAAACCTCCAAAGGCGGGTAATCTATACTTTCTCTCTCTATTATCTCCAACTCTCTCACTGACCATTTCTCTGTACTTCCTGTACTTATCCTCACGCCCGAGCTTGGTCACAGAGACCCCCCCCCCCCTCCCTGTGACGAAGCTAACAGTGTTTCTAGATGTTGTGATCTTTACGGGCTGCAGCTCATCACTTTGAAACTCTTTTTCCATTTAGCTCGAGCAGCTGATATTTGAGTATTCAAATATAATAAACAATTTTTATTTATTAAAAGTAATAAAATGCAAAAAGAAAATAAAACGTTAACTAGCACATTAGGTAGTAAAATGATTTGATCAAAGCATGTAATATCAATTAATAATTGTTGATAGTGGCGATTCTCAAATATATCTCTCTTCTTTTAACTCCAAAAACTATATTAACTTGGCTGACTTTAAAGCTTCATTTAAATTTTTGGGTATTATTGGTTATACAAACTGCATTCGAATACCCACTTCAAGCCGTTATGAACAAAAAAATCCCACTTCAAAATTAAAATGACTTGCTTCAGTTTAAAACGTAAGAACGATTTTTTTCAAATAACTAAAAAAAAGTTGTATTTTTTAATTAAAAATAACGTCTTAAAAACAAATACTAATAATAATAATAATTAAAGATAACAAAATGACATAAAAAAACAAAAAACAACAGCGTTTAAATTGTATTAATGTGAAAGCTAAAGGAATGGGTACGTTCAATAGAAAAGAGGGTACATTTAACATCATCCTTTCTTAAATTTGATTCGACCGGTTAAGACATTTCATCCCATTGTCCGGTCTGGTCGCAAAAACATTCCTGTCCACTAAATTTATGTGAAAGAGTAATCTTTATATTATAAAAGTGGTTGTAATTGGTAATGAGTGGAGTGTAGAGAAAAAGTTACTATTTATCTGTATATTTGAGACGACACTTGTATAATTTTTTAATATATTTTGTAAGTGGATGCAATTGATGCTCTTAGAGCATTCACATCCATGGCATCAAATTCTGTGTGTGGTGTTTTTAAAATATAAATAGTATAAAAAATGGTTGTGAGTGGAGGAGAGAGAAAATGTTACTGTTCATCTATATATTTGGGGGGACACTATTAACCCCCTATAATTTTTAATATATGTTGAAAGTGGTTGTGAGTGGAGGAGAGAGAAAAGTTAATGATAAATGTATAAAAAAATATTATTTAATCGAAAAGGAGAGAGAAAACATAGTGTTTTTTAGGAGTTAAATGTTTGGTTAGTCCCTGTGGTTTGCAAAAATTTCAAACTTGGTCCTAGTGGTTTACTAATTACACGCGTGGTCCCAAAAGTTGTCAAATTTGAACTTAGTTGGTCCCCTGACCTAACCTCTGTTAAATTTCTCAGTTAACTATGTGTGAAATGACTATATTACCCTTGAACAATTAAAAGAAAAAAAAAGACTCATCTTCTTCAATCTCTCTTAGTTAACTATCTCTGTGATCCCATCCCCTCTTCTTCCCCCTCGCTCTAAAACACACCAGGCCACCATCTTCACTTTCAATCCATCACCACCACCTCCACCTCCACCTCCACCTCCACAGTCACCTTCAACCCAACCCACCCCCACCCATCAATTAACAATCGCACTCCAACTCCACTTGTTGATAATAATAACGGATCTAGGAATAGTACACCGGATAGGAGGCCTGTGACGCTGGTGAGGAAGTTAGTCGGTGAATCTGAATTCGATTGATTAGAAACAGTGGCCGGCAACGGCGAGATCATGACAGGGGAGTATAATGACGAGGAGTGTGGATTTCACGAATGAGAATGCGAAATTGAGTGGATCTGGTGTAACACCCCAAATTTTGTATGTCATGACTTGTAACACCCCGATATTTATTTACTTATATTAAAGTATTAATTTTCGGGTGTAAAACTTTAGGAAGAAAGCTGTAGTGTTTAAAATAAAAATTTACTAAACTAGTAAGATGCCTATATGTGGGAAGGTAGTGATAAACAAACTAAAAGGGGTAAAAGTGTTATTGTATGAAACTTGATATTCTAAATAAAAAAAAAGAGAGAAAAAGAAAGGGTAGGGAGAAGTGGGGCGACGACCAGGAAGAGAAAGGGAGAAGCAAACCAATTTCACCTTAATTTCTCTCAAATCACAATAATTACTAGGAATTAGACCCTGAATTCACTTGCATTTAGCTTAATCATCATCATCCATTCAAGTTCCAAGCAAGTAAGTTTCAATTTTTGCCTTGGTTGAACACCTATGTGATGATTAGAAAGAATTCGTGATTTTGGTGGGTGTTAGGATGTGTATTGACTGAATTCATGTTTTGAAGTTGTATCTATATGTGTGATGTTCTATGTCTTGTGGAAAATTTGGATAAAATCCTTTTAAAGCATGAAATTTAGTTATTCTAGTAGGTTGAGATGATTAAAAAGATATTAGAAGTGTTGCATGTGTGTTATTTGATGAAATTTATAGTTAGGATTGATAGTGTAGTATGAACATGGTTAATTTATTTGATGTTAATGAATTGGATATGACAATGGAAGAAAAGTGTATCATTTACTTGTACCCATGGCTGGGAATTTTGTACCCACGCCATGTGCTCGATAAAATGTCTAAAAGAGCAATGAATATTATTATGCATTCATAAAGTGTTGCAAGAATGTGTAGTATGTGAAATGGATGAATAAGAATGATATAAATTAAGGATGATCATTTAAGAATGTTGGTTTAGAATTGTAGGATTGAAAGAAGGCGGCTCGAGTCAACTGGGACACAAACAAGACAAGACAAAGGTAAGTTTAATACTTACTCAACTAGTAGAAAATATATATATTAAAGTTTGATTTAGCATTGATGTTTTGTGATATGGATTGTATGTTGGAATGTCATGTAGCCGAACCGTATGAACGGGTCGTACTAATGGAATGTATGTGAGAATGTTATGTAGTCGAACCGTATGAACGGGTCGTACTAATGGAATGTATGTCGGAATGTCATGTAGTCGAACCGTATGAACGGGTCATACTAATGGAATGTATGTCGGAATGTCATGTAGTCGAACCGTATGAACGGGTCGTACTAATGGAATGTATGTTGGAATGTCATGTAGCCGAACCGTATGAACGGGTCGTACTAATAGAATGTATGTTGGAATGTCATGTAGTCAAAACGTGTGAATGGGTCGAATTAATGGAGAATGCTATAAAGTTAGACGGGTCTTGGATCAAGTCTAAGTGTGCGAACTTGGTTTGATCATAAAGACCCGTTAGATGGAAAAGTATGTATGATAGAAAAAAAAACAAAAGAATGATAATTGTTGAAATAAAAGAATGATTATGTTAGATTATTGTTTTGCATATTTAGTTGACTTGTTAAGAATGTTGTAGGTAAATAGTCATTTGGAGCAAATCTTGGACCGGAGGAACGAACACACATCGCGACGTTTAATTGCTTCCGCTCGTCAAGTTCTAAAGGGTGATAGTGTCTTTTAGTTAATGGATGTTTTTTTCTATTATGATGTAATGGTTACAACTTTTATGTCTTTTATAACGTGTCGTAGAATTTAGTTTGAATGATGATTGGTAAAAGTAGGGAATCACTTATAGTACGAATGGGTCATGCCCAATTTTTGTTAAAATTAGTATGTCATTATTATTTTATTCGGATGTGAAATAAAGGTGTTTCATCTGGAACCTTTGCAGAAGCTTATTGGTATTGAATCTGTGACAACCGTCACTTTTTCGTACATTTCGTACACTAATTGAACAGTAATCTGTGCTTAAATAATTGTGCATGATCTAGTTTACAAGACAAATGAATTTTTTATTACTGTTATATACATACAATGGCATTTCACATTACAGGACTTTATTCGTTGCTACATGCAACACGGGATAGTGCAAATGATACACAGAACATAATTGGCACCATTACCAGACAAACTAAAAATGCTGACAAAGTTCAATACATAGACAGACAGTATTTTGAGGCCCAGTATGAACCAGAGACGAAGTATTACACTAGTATAGTGTGTAGGGAGGTAAGGACCATAAAACTGCGTCACTAGATGATAGACAAAGTGCCGGAAAGTGCCTAAAACACACTAAAAATGCAGAATTCTGTAGAAAATAACCAAAATTCAGCTATTTTCAGCAATTAAACTCCAAAATATAATACAGAAAAGTGGTTTATTGGTCCTGAGTACTTTCCTAAGTGTCGGGGATTAAAAGTGTTACAAAAGGATACTTAAAGGACACTAAACGGTGCAATTTAGCACTTTAACGAACCGGTATTTAACCGAACAACCAGACATTACCCGGAACATAAAAATATTACTAGAAGCATTGTTTTAATGTTTCTGAACTAGTCATGGTCCCCGAACACCCTAACACACACTAAAATATCTAGTAACTAACTACACTAACTAGATACTTGGTATATGATTACAAGGTAACTACATGGTTCAAAATTTACACTTTACCCCCCCCCCCATAGTTAGGCCGGTTAGGGGACAAGGGCCCCACAAAATATTTGATTTCTATATTCTACTAGATATGTTGGAGAATATACCCACATAATATACCATATTCTAGACACAATATCCATGGTGTAAATAATTGATGGAGGATTTTTATAAGAACCACAAGACTAAAGCATTATCATCATTCATTTTCACCAACACTAAAAACTTACAAACACCCTCTTCTTCTACTACCATACCTACGGCCACCACCATACATACATACACCTCCATTTCTAGTCCAATATCAAGCATTCTAAGGTGATAATAAGGTGTAAGAAGCAAAGTTAGGAGGTGTGGAAGCAACGGGACTTGAAGGACCTCTCTCTAGTGCTTTTAACCACTTCATTTCTTCTCTTGTTCTTCCCTAGCCATGGTGCTAGTAGTAAGTTCCATTGATCTTGTTTTTACTCACAATTTTAGTGGTTAAAGTATGAAGTAACTTGGTAAACTAAAGAATCTCAAGAAAACATAAAGATGAACATTATCATAAAGCTCTAAAACATGAAGATCAAGTTGTTCTAGTGTATATATTGAACTTGTTCGTTGATTTCTTGTGTGTATGGTGTAGATCACCATATGAAGCTTGCTAGGTGATGATTAAACACATGATCTAGCAAGTGTAAGGATAGATCTTGAGGATTTATAATGATCATCCTTTATGAAAATCATTAACTTGAAAAATAAACTTGCTTTAGCGCATAATGAGTATTTCTACAAGTAATAAGTCTTGAAAATAAAAGATTTCAAGAATAATATTTTCAAGAAACTAAAGTTTATTACAAGATCTAATATGATCATGATGTTTAAAGGAAATAAACATGTTTTAAGTGTTAAATAAAAACTAGAAACATATTGTTAACAAGAAAAATACAAGAAGAAATATTTTTAGAAAATCTTCATACAAGTTGTGAAGATCTAAATTCTTCAAGAATGATATTTTTAAATAAATAACCACACTTTTAAGGGTAACTAAGCTTACCTAACAACATACTAAGTTACTACGAATTTTTACAAAGTTTCAAGTTCATGACATAGTGTAAATTTCATATTTTTGACATATGGTAGGTGTTGAATGATTTGTTGGTGATTTTACAAAAGAAAATGATATGCTTAAAAGCATGGAAACCTCCATTTTTAGGGGAAACTATGGCAAAATTTTCTAAAAATACCAACACTTAGAAAATATTTTCTAAACAAGTGTTTACAAGTGTATTTTTAACTATGATTTTCCATATAAACTTTGCCATAGATTTTTGTAACAAAAATACAAGTATTGGAGGTTGGTTTTTACAAATAAAGATGGGTAAATATGTATTTAAAATATATATTTACATTAAAGACATTGTGTGTGATTATGTGAAGTAGTTGTATTATTTTAGGATTTAAAATAATATAACTCACAAATACCAAGAATTTACAACACCAAAATAATACCAAAAATTACATGGAATGAAATATATAAGTTACACACTTGATATTGTGAAACCGAACGCAATAACGTAACTTACGAAATATTCCGAGAAGTACCGTTACAATATATTTTTGGTAAATATTATTTTGGATACAAAAGAAACGAGAGTATGATTTTTTTATTATTACAAAGTATATCATATTTTCGACAAAGAGGAAATATATTACTTTTGGAAGTAAAAATGTATTTTCTTAGAATATTTAGAAGATATATGATTTTTTTTTGAAGAAAAATATATATTTCCTTGACGATACATTATTTTTGGACAAAACAAGTCTACGTATATTTTCTAAGTGAAAATATATTATTTTGGAAACTACAAATACAAGAATACGAGAATACATGTATGAAATACTCCTATCCTTGGGAATGAAACACTAAAACAAATACTTGAAAAGTATTATAACTCTGGATGATGTAAAGACATAAAGAAAACGTAACTCAAAACATGAATAATAAGGCAAGGCACGGCCCGCTCGTCTAATAGATCCTAGCACATTGTAGGTAGTCGGATTTGCTGACGAGATTTGAGTTACGAGTACTGAAGACGCAAAACAGTGAGTTCATGCTCCCCCTTTTTCTTTTAACTGTTTTCAATTTTATAACTCTCGGGGGTGAAATACATGTTACAATGATTACAAATACATGATACGAATACTTATACGATATGAATTGCCTATAAACTACTAGGTCATGTGAGCATAGACTTAATACTGAAATGCTAGACTTAATACTGAAATGCTAGACTGAATACTGAAATGCCATACATTCATAATTAGGGACGAAGGTTAGATCTAACGGGTACGGCCGAACCCCACTCATGGTCAAAACTAATACCTAGTAGTGCTTCGGTGTCCCAAGGAGTCAGAACGAGTACTCCGACAAGGAATCAGAACGAGTATTCCGCCAAGGAATCAGAACGAGTATTCCGCCAAGGAGTCAGAACGAGTACTCCGACAAGAAATCAGAACGAGTATTCCGACAAGGAGTCAGAACGAGTACTCCGACAAGGAATCAGAACGAGTATTCCAACAAGGAGTCATAACAAGTACTCCCCATGTCCTCACATGCCTCAATGTCCTTGTACAAACATTCATTTAGTATGTTCATACACGCTTTTCATACATGTTTTCAAAGAAGTCTCTCAAAGATTTACAAGAATTACATTACACAAACAAGACGCATGAACTCGCTCAACTTTTTGTTGATGTTTTCCAAAATTACATGTATTTCAGGTAACAGGATGGATGTAATTAGAAGTTTAGATGTCATCCACTTTTGTTGGTTTGTAACCTAGTCGAAGGTTTTGTTTTAAAAACTTGAATAAACAATGTTTGTAATACATAAATTTTATGAATGGATGAGCATCGTTTTGATCATGTAGTTGTTTATTACGATTGAATGCAATGATATTAAACCAGTCACACATCATATGCTTCCGCAAAAGACAGGGTGTGACAGAATCGCACCCGCCGACCATTGTTAATTGATGGGTGGGGGTGGGCTGGGTTGGGTTGAAGGTGACAGTGGAGGTGGAGGTGGTGGTGATGGATTGAAGGTGGAGATGGTGGCCTGGTGTGTTTTAGAGAGAGGGGGAAGAAGGGGGAATGGGATCACAGAGATAGTTAACTGAGAGAGGTTGAAGAAGATGGTCTTCTTTATATATTTTTTATTTCTTTTAATTGTTTAAGGGTAATATAGTCATTTCACACTTAGTTAACTGAGAAATTTAACAGAGGTTAGGTCAGGGGACCAACCGAGTTCATTTTTGACAACTTTTGGGACCACGCGTGTAATTAGTAAACCACTATGACCAAGTTTGAAATTTTTGCAAATCACAGGAACCAACCAAGCATTTAGACCATGTGTAGTAAGTGTTTTTGCCCTCAATACCGCCCGATCACGCCGGCAAGGCCGGCTCCCTGGGCGTGTTACGGCGTTTTCTTGCAAAAAAATTTGGGGAGCATGTTTTTAATCACGCCAGAGAAGAAAGTGGTGGCCAATGAGTGTGATATTTTTCATGGTTTTTTTTTAGTTAAATTCTATTTACACCCCTTTTAACATAATGCCTCACATTCCACTACATTCATTTTAGAAAACGTCCTATAAGACTAAACGGAGTGGGGCGTCTCCCCCTCCGACGCCGCCCCAAGTCGCCGAGAACACCACCCCCCATAGGCGTCCCCAAGGGGCGCCCCCTCTCCCCATCCTCTTCTCGGCGCCTGCTTCCTCACACAATTCGATTTTTTTACCGTTGAAATCACACTCCAACGGCTCATTTGACCAATAATTGTTTTTTTTAACCAAATCACCTATATATATATACATCCACCATACAACACCATTTTCATTAACACACTCTAAAAATATACAACACCTTTTTTATAAAATACATTCTTTCAACATAACCATTTTGTTTTTTTGAACCACAAATGGAGTTCAACGTCCCTTCGTCATCCTCGTCCGACGACGATACAACTTCATCTAGTTCTTTTGAATTTGAAGAAGCCATCAACGAGGCGGTAATGACAACGATCAATTTAATGGTTCAAGTTGCTAGCGAGGACAATGAAACGGATGACCAACCGATTAGAAAAAGAACTCAGATTATGCGGGATCGTGCCGCAGGACAACAACGGCTGATGCAAGACTATTTCGGGGAGGAGCCGGTATATGACGCGAAGATATTTAGACGTCGGTTTCGCATGAGTAAACGTCTATTTACCCGTATTACAAACGACATAGAGGAAGATTATGATTATTTCAAACAAAAGTACGACGCTCGTGGGTATCTTGGCTTTACTCCATTACAAAAGTGTACTGCGGCCATCCGACAACTTGCATATGGCACAAGCGTTGATTCATTTGAGGAGTACCTGAGAATGTCTGCCAAGACTGCGCGAGACTCACTCACACACTTTTGTAAAGGTATATTTACTAAATTTTCTTTTCAATTTTTTTATATATTTAACTTTAGCGTCAATTTTTTTATATGTTAGTGTCAATGTTCGTATACATATTTAAATTAAATTTATATAGGTGTGATTGAGTTGTATAGGCCGGCTTATTTACGACGTCCGACTTGGAGTGATCTCCAAAGGATGTACGACGTGCATGAGCACGTTCACGGTTTCCCCGGTATGATCGGTAGCATCGACTGCATGCACTGGAAGTGGGAACAATGCCCTACCGCTTGGCGTGGTACACATACTAGAGGCGACATTCGCAAACCGTCGTTAATATTACAGGCGGTTGCATCTTATGATCTTTGGATATGGAATGCATATTTTGGTCAACAAGGTTCTCACAACGACATCAACGTGTTTGAGTCTTCGCCGGTTCTCGAAGAGATTATAAACGGGTTGGCACCAAGTTCAGCGTTTTATGCGAGCGATAATTACTACAAACGCGGATATTATTTAAGTGACGGTATCTATCCGGAGTACGCAACGTTCGTAAAGACGTTCACCGATCCTATTGATCTTAAAAGAAAATATTTCAAGAGAAAACAAGAATCAGCAAGAAAAGATATCGAACGAGCGTTTGGAGTTCTTCGAAAGCGATGGCACGTCATCAATTATCCAGCAAGATACTGGACAAAGGAAAAAATGCATGACGTCATTTACACATGCATTATTTTGCATAACATGATATTGGACGACGAAGACAAAGCCATTTGCCAAGATTGCAATGAGAATGACCCTTTATTGTTCCCGGAGTATTGGACACAAGAAGTATCATCGGAGACACGAATCGAGAACATAATGGATATAAAGAATAGAGAAACACACAACATGCTTATGTCTGACTTGATCGATCACCTATGGGACAACAAACAACCAGGATACGAGGCGGAACTCGTTAACGAGGATGAAGGAGATAACGAGGATGAAGACAATGTAGTCGACCTCGACCTAAACGAGTACGTTAGTGACGATGAGTAGTAGATGTGTTTTCTTGTATGTTTTTTAATGAATAAGTTGTATGTTGGTTATTTTATTCAAAAGGGGGTAGCGGCGCAGCTTGTTGCCCGCTTACCGGCTATCTTGGTGTAATTTGTTTGACCTTATATATTAATGGAATTTTATTTAATGAAAAAAATCAAAATTAAATAAAAAATATAACACTTTATATTTTTAACATAAAAAAAATCAAAATTAAATGGGTGTCACGTGTCGCAAGACGCCCTACCCAGCAAAGTTGCCCCACTCCCCCTTTTTTGCTCAAAATCCTCTAATCTGACGAGGCGTCACGTGTCGCAAGACGTCCTCTCAAAAGGATGCCCCACTCCCTTTAGTCTAATGCTCCATTGCTGACCAGGCGGTCTATACATGGTTTAACTCTGTTTTCTTAATGTAATTTATGGTGAAAATACGGTGGGATGGATTTGAATGCTCTCGTGTATTTCCCAATCTCTATCCGTAGGTAGAAGATGTCTTCACGAGGACAGCATCGTGCAACCGTTACCCATATTTTCACTGTACACCTTCTCTTGATTTTGTTGCTTCATCTTGTTTATTATTTTCAAAATCTCCAGTTCATTAATTCTTCTAGGGTCTGTAATATGTAATCTGCAGGTGTAGATAGATGGCTCCGCTTACGTTAGCTCTTCACTCCAACAATTCATCAGGTAACTTTAAATTTAAGGTTCCAAATTTAACGCTGGGTACATGTATGGTTTAGCCATTTAGGGTTAACTTTTAAAAAAAATAATAATAAGTAATAAATTAGAATGAACAAGGATGAAGTAAGAAGAATTGCCGTCAAAATCCAAGATTGTTATTATTATTTTTTTTTAATTTTGTAGTAATTAATAATTACCAAGGGACTTAATGGCAACTCTAGCTTGAAAACCTTTCTGCATTTATAAATTTTCAGTTTTTTTATGTAAGAAACAATTTCATCTGGACCTTAAAAGGTCAAACTTTGACTTCTTTTCGGATGGGGAGTTTCATCTTGTAATGTTTCAATTAAAAGTGTTTTATGTTTACGCCGCTATATTAATTAATTAATAAGGGGCTGTTTGACAACTTCTGAATGGTTAAGTGCTGAACCATTAAGAGCCAGTATAAAGTTTAACCGTTTAGAGGCAAATGTCTGACAAATTCAGATTAGAGGTCTTAACCATTCAGACTCTGTATAATTCTTAACCATTCAGAGGCAAATGTCTGAACCATTCAGACATTTGCTCGCGAAACAAACAGTCTGAACCATTAAGTGCTGAATCAGTAAGAGGTCTGAACCATTAAGAGCCAGGTAAACAGACAGCCCCTAAGTGTCAGATTCTTGAAATAAATTTGTTCCAAGTTAAGGTCTTGATGGTGCAGGTGTGTGTTTTTGCAGATGTATCAAATGGGAAAGCACAAAGGTTGCAGTTGATACCAAAAAAGTCTTTTGCATCAGTCAGCATAGGGGAAGAAAAGCCAATCGATTTCTTACGAACCGTATTCGGTATTGCTTTAATTTTACTTCTAAAATTTATTTATTTATTATTTTGTTTTTACGAATCTTTCTATTAACTTATGTCGCAAGACCATATAGTGATTAAATTTGATAACCTTTAAGCCACATTTATATCGTGTTCGTGTTCCCCTCTGATTGACCATGGTAGCATAGTGTCGTATAAGCAAGCTTCTGACTATTAGTCAAACCGTGCGCCTCTTTAGGGGAAACTTGTGAACCAAAAGTAATGCTATTAATATTTTGTAATGATTAACAACTGGTATTCCAGATATTAGTTGAAATATATGGAAAAGTTACGGTCTAATTATTCTTATGATAATGCAGAGGGTTTCATAGCAGGAGGTACAGCTGGAGTAGTTGTTGAAACAGCGTTATACCCAATTGATACCATAAAGACCAGACTTCAGGTAGGTTCTAGAACGTTCCAGTGTTCCATTTAAATTCAGTACCAATTTCTCCAAGATGAGAAACCTGTATACCTGATAATTACATTTTTATATTTAAATAAGTGACGTGTTTTCTGCCTAAACCAACATATATTTATGTATACTTTGGTAAATATGTGTTGCATAGTTGTCAATAGCGATTGTAGCGATCGCTATAGCATGCTACGTAGCGTATAGGTATAGTGTCGCTATTAGGGTTGTAGCGATGGATACCGAGAATAGCGACACTTTATTTATTTTTTTATTTTCTTAACATAAATAGCAATTAAAAGTAGCTATAAAATAGCTTGATTTTAGGTTTTTTGTTAAATATACATGTAAAATAGCATATATACCAGGGTATTTTGATATGATATACATCTAAATTTTGTTTTTCTAATGCATCACTATTTATAAAATAGCCGTCCGCTATTTATTGCTATTCGCTATGTAGCATATAAGTACCTTAGCGCTATTTGTCGCTAATCGCTATTTGCCATTAACATTAACAACTATGATAGAAATAGTTACCTGCTTGGGAAAGAATGAAAATAGAAGTAAAATTACTCATTTCGAGTTGGTTTATTTAGATTATTACGTAATTACACACACGCAGGCATACGCAGGGTTGACCGTAAATCTTGTTGGTGTATTCTGTAGGCAGCATGTTAATAGACTAATTTATAAACAAAACATTATATATTCTGTAGGCAGCACGTGGTGGCGGAAAGATTGTCCTCCAGGGGCTATATTCAGGGTTGGCCGGAAATCTTGTTGGTGTATTACCGTAAGGATATATGTATTCTATTAAATTTTAAGATTGAATTTTTGTTATGTTATATATTCATTAATTCTTTTTGTTCAATTTTGTATGTAGAGCTTCTGCCTTGTTTGTAGGCGTTTACGAACCTGCAAAAAAGAAATTGTTGAAGATACTTCCTGAAAATCTTAGTGCTGTTGCACATCTCGTAAGTTTGATTTCATCTACATGCAGATGTACAAAATTAGATTATTGAGATAGTGACATGCCACATACTTTTTTTCACAAAGATGCATCCTTAATAGAAATGAAAAAATACGCTTTATTGCTTATGTAAATTGTTTTATTGTTTTTTGTGATGTCTTTACGCAAGCCTTTTTATATTTTAAAAGTTGCAAAATATTTTGTAGACTGCAGGTGCAATCGGAGGAGTGGCTGCATCTCTTGTACGCGTTCCAACGGAGGTACAAATATTATATTTAGATGTGGCAAACGGGCGGTTACTATAATGGTACAAATATTATATTTAGATGTGCTTTGCTAGTGTCTGTTTAATTTTCTGTTTTTAATTTGACAAAATAGGTTGTAAAGCAAAGAATGCAAACTCGTCAATTTGCTTCAGCTCCTGATGCGGTGCGGCTTATTGTTTCCAAGGAGGGTTTTAAAGGTCTATATGCGGTATGAATCTTTCTTTAAAATTTACGGGCATATGCACAGTATTTACACTCACACGTTGCGTGAAAACTGTAAAGTTTGAATTGACGAAAAATATTTTTTTAGACCTAATCAATACCTGCAGTTTATTGTAACGATGATGTTAAAATAGGTGACTTTAACAAAAAGAAAAAAATAAGTTGGACAGATCACATTATTATGCTTGTAGCATGTATTTTTCCGTCCGCTTAAAGTGATATGGTATTTAAACTTAAGAAATAATTTGTGAGTTTGACCGTCACACGGGTTGAATCTAGGGATATGGATCTTTTCTCCTACGAGATCTTCCTTTTGATGCTATCCAGTTCTGTATATATGAGCAGCTTCGAATCGGCTATAAGTTGGCTGTAAGTATGTTCTATAAATTTTTAGATTGCATAATTACTAAATTATCTCTTGCATCACATTTTCACAATAATCCAAAACCTGTTATTTCTATACATATAATTTGATTAGTTTTTAACTCCTGTCAGGCGCGTAGGGACCTCAATGATCCTGAGAATGCAGCCATTGGTGCCTTTGCTGGTAATTATGCTCCCATTTTAAAAATAATGTAAAAGTGAAATTTACTCATATTTATAATTGAAATCACATAGTCCATAAAATCGTTTCAGCTGTTTGTGAAATGTCTAAAATACCCTCCTGTAATATGTCCTAATAAGGAATCTTCAGGTGGTAAGGATTATAATTGGCAAATAGACAGAAAATTATTAAATATCGAAATCTTTTCACTTTTATAGTTGTATTTAACTTCGACATTCAGTTCTGTAATATGTTACAATTATGTTATTTGCAGGGGCACTTACCGGAGCTATAACAACACCACTTGACGTCATAAAAACTAGGTTAATGGTTCAAGGATCAGCAAACCAGTACAAAGGGATAATTGATTGTGTTCAGACAATCTTAAAAGAAGAAGGTCCTCCTGCCCTTTTAAAGGTATGTGTTCTTCATCATCTTGAGAATATTAAAAAAAAAAAAAAAAAAAGATGTCACTAATGGTCGAAATCGCAACAACTTCCTTTTGGATTTACTATACATTTTTTGGGATTATATTGTCATCAAAACATAGAAGAATGGTTTTTCCTATTGGGTCAAAGGCTTAATTTTTTCGGAGTTTTCATCATCGAATTATATTTATGACGTATAGGCGTGAGGTGGTGGGTAAGAAAGAAGATAAAAGTATATCCCAAGGTTGGTATCGGATAAAAAAAGGTGACCTTTTAGTAAGGACTAGGTTGGTTTGCTCAGAAACACTTTTCTCTCCATTTACATGTTTAATATGATTGTAAAAACTATTATAATCATAATAATAGTAATAACAATGTCTTGTTGAAATAAAGTGATTGTATGCATTAGAAATACAGTTTGAACCACTTTGGCCCGTTTGACCCGTTTTTTTTTTTTTTTTTTTTTTTAGTTTCATTAAGCACATTAGTGATGAGGCATGACCTATATTTCTAGTTAACGAGTAAACGTGTTATACCAAATGGTACTGATTTGATCTTGTAGGGTATTGGGCCACGAGTGTTGTGGATAGGAATCGGAGGTTCGATATTCTTCGGAGTTTTGGAGAGAACAAAGAAAATTCTTGCCGATCGCCAGCTGCAACCATCTAACCATCAAAGTTTCGAGCCCCCTAAGCAAGATTAAGGAACACATCCGCCTGATGATGCTTGATTTACGGGCTAGTTTTTTTTTTTTTTTTCGGGGTTATGGGCCACTAACATTCAAATCCCATAACCAGCCTCTGTATTGTGAAATTTTGTTAATTCTGTTATTGTATGTAGCAGCATTTCTATCTTCAACCCACATACACCAAATAAAGTAGTATGACTAACATCGCATACTACGTTATGAGTTTTCAACGGTCTCAAGTAACTAAAAATCATGTTTATGTTTAGTGCTAACTAGTAGGATTCCCCACGCTACAAGCCGGCTTTTGGTCAGTATCAGCCCGATTTGTTATATTCGACGCATGTTTTACATCAATCAAACGAAAATCATACAAATAAATACAGGTAAAATAAACAAATACCGGTAACAGTAACGATGTTAGAATGCTAGTTTTTTCCGTTCGTCACAATACCGGTAGGGTAATGACGCTTGGTATAGCTTACTATTATAGTGTGAGGTAATCACTTCCACCCTGTAAATAATAAGTAATCAAACCTTACATATTCGTACAATCTCAGTGGTCAAACCTCACTAAAGTCAACTAACTACCCTGATGAAGAGAGAACCGAAAAAAAGGAATGAATAAAATCAAAGCATGAAAACGAAGCCTGTAACATGGATCGGTTTTTTCTTAAAGTTCTTCGGGGAATCCAACTGTCCTTGGGATTACCAAGGTGCAACATTAATGTTATACGAAAAGAATGTGTATATAAACCAGAAATCACCGGTTTTGAAGGGCTTCAATCGCCTTTTTCCACTGATACGCTCTCTGTTTAGGATCCTCAAATGTCATAACTTTCTTTGGCTGCATCATCCCGTATAAAAATCAGTAAAGACAACAAATAACTAGGAAGTATAGGTGGCAATTTAGATCCACTTATTAACGGGTCGATATGGGTTTAGTGTCTAATTTGAAACGAGTCAAATGGGTCAAATAAAAATGTTCAGTTAAATGGGAATCACATGGAGTCTTTTAATCATACTAATGAATTTGTTATTTCTTAAGAAAAGACAGAAAGTGTTTATGGATCAGCCCGACCCGAACCGACCTGACCCATTTCAACAAGTGCTAAAAACCTTGTTTTGTGGCGTTACCCAACCCACTCTGGCCCGCTCGTCTTTCCACCTCTAAGGAGTAACCTTCTTGACCATTTTGAATTTAGTTAAATAGTTGTGAATTGACTCACAATGCAAATCTTGAAATTTGATGGGCTTGTAACTTGGACGCTAAGCTCATTGGGATCATCAGACCAGATCATATTCCCTTTACCGGCTAGCTTTGACGGATCCACGTATACCAACTTTGGCTTGTTAGTCAGGATAAGTTGTACTTTTTTACTCGATAGTTTCTGCAGTTTCTTGAACATTGAGATCATAAGAATGGACTCACCCGGCTCCAGAAATTGTTGCCTGTCGAGAAGTTAAAAACTCCGGTCACGAGTCAAACAAACCAACATTTATTGTCCAAACCGTAAAATTGCTCATTCTTGCAAACTTTATTTTATATTTTTGCTTGCAACCTATGTAGTTAATATCACGATATATCACAAAGATATATCGGTTATCGGTCCCGTGCAAAATATAGGTCAGGATATCGGTACCGATAATATCGGCAAGATTTGACCGATATATCACCAATTTTCCCGACATCAGTACCTTTCTTCTTAGTTCTACCATTCGTCTTTCTTCTTATTACTGCTATTAGTGTTTTAAGTCTTGATTGTTAGTTGTTACTGTTAAATGTTAGTGTTTTAAGTCTTAGTCAGTTCCTACTTGCTACAATTGTTACAAAGTTAATTTGTTAATGGTAGGAGAGTATACTGAATTGTTAGTGTTAAATTGCTATATATAAATTTAGCATGATATTAAAATTACCGATATCCCACCACAATAACCGATATCTCAAATCGATCCTTGACTGATATCCGATATTTTACCACATTAACTACTTAGCTTACAACATATAATAGGAGCGTGATGGTTTGAAACGTCTACCAACAGAAACAATAACAAAATTATTTACCATTTAGAATCGAAGGAATCTATTGAAGCGAGTTTAGTTATATGGCCAGCATCGGAGGAAGAAGTGACATCAGCAATGGTATTTCCTGTTCCGGTGACATCACCAATATGTGTCGGGTTCCATGATGAATCTGAATTGTCATCACCTCCATTTGAGCGACTACTGGCGGGACCCTGTAGAAAGTCGGATGATGATATGTATAATGTATCAAGGTACAATTACTTATTAGTCCATTGGATATACCTTCTCCAATACAAGTCTAGGAGGACACCTTGACCTTATATCACGCCAATCAATTCCTCGAAAGAAAGGATGATTCTTTAGTGACTCATAACCATCAGGTCCCGCACCCGGTCGTTTTGCAGGATCAATATCCTGCACCGTATTTTTTTTTTTTTTTACAATTTAAGTTGGTCATTTCACTAAAATGGGAACAAGTCATATGAATTGAATGGATTGCAAGTCGCCCAAAGTCCATATCTAATTGTTAATGCATATTTGTGTCCGTACAGCAGTACGAATACGCTAGATAGAGTCTGTATTGTATATGTGTATGTTAGAGAGTTTAAACGCATGAGATAAGGCGATAAGCCAAAAGTATGAGTGATACGTTTGACTGAGTGCCAAACGTATGAGACATACGTTTGACCATATCAAGCGAATGAGCCATACGTTGGAACCAAGTAAGTTTCATTTGAGAGGAGATATCACACTTTGATTCTCCTAGAGCTTAAATGATGTAAACTCTTTCGGTATGAATAAAATCCGTGATGACGTCGTTATGCTGCTGAAATTCATACCGAATTAGTTCTATCTGCCGAACGTGTTTATACACTAATCTATAGGTTAGACGATCCGTTCCACGTAATTTTACTAACGCATCAACCTCCTATATTATTTTATTCAAAGACTTATATTAACAATGTTATAATACTGTTTTTGTAATCATTACTAACCCATTTATATTTAGTGTCAACGACACACGATAGATAGAAGAAAGAAATGGAACTCACGTGCTCAAAAGGATATCACATAAGTTATAAATCCGCTTACCAATAATTTATCAATCAGATCTCTGGCATCACTGGAAAAGTAATCAGGAAATTTGACATCTCGGGCTACGATTCTTTGAAAAATGAGCCATTCACTAGCATCTTTGAATGGAGAAGTTCCCGATAGCATCTGAAACAAGGTGCAGCCAAGTGCCCAGAGATCATTTCTGCCCGGAATTTTTACAAATAGCAAAAAAAAAAGTCATTTTACAACACAGAAAACAACTAGAGCAACAGTTGCAGGTGAAGTATTTAATGGAAAAAAGAATAATACTCACCCAAAAGTTGCAGGTGAATTATTTAATACTTCTGGAGGGACGTATGCAGCCGTCCCCACAAACGTGCAGGCCTTGTCATCTGAAGAAGAAGGATGCAAGGATTAAACTCGAAGTTAAATGGTCCCAAACGCCTTTACAACAGACACACATGACACACACACACACCTGATGCTGCATGCGGAAGGACTGTTATCTGGCTATCTTGCATGGGCTTTACGCTACCAAAATCAGCAATCTTAATATGCCCGTCTAATGTAAGTAGCAGGTTCTCTGGCTGTTATTAAACGCTTTCAGTAACATTGTAGGATATGGAGTCGAATTTAAACAAATAAACCATAAACTTATATTCTAGAATTCATGAATTATGAAAAAATCTTCATGACAACGATGATGTAAGCCAGTTGCTAAATCCGTTAACACCGTGTTCGATTTTTCGCTTCATGTGATCATTGTTATGAATTTGTGATTATGATTCCTAATAGTCACATTATACATGAATGATAATATATTGTTTGCAATACGCCAATACCTTAATGTCTCGATGTATCAAACCTAACTTATGTATATATTCAAGAGCATCCACGATTTCAGCTGCGTAAAAACGAGTCTCATCATCTGTCAAACGACCTTTCTGTAAAAATGAGTTCGATAGATGTATTAGGTATGTTACAATCAAATTATACAGCTAAGATTACAGACACAAAAAAATATCAAAAATCAAATTAATAGTTTGTGAATGTTTATGTCTTGATTAAACATTGTTACACGGATAAAACTAAGTGTTTACATTAGAAAAAAGAAATTTAGGCCCATTTACTCATGAATTATGAACATGCCGATTTTGGTTATGTTTTATCTCTAACGGGTCAAATAGGAAATTCAGAACTAACTAAAAAGGAAATAGGGTCAAAGAGGTGAAAGTCGTTCATAGTGTGTTTCAATGCATACAAACAAACTAAATTGCTTTATAAAAAAACAATATTTTTTATTCTACTAATATATCTTTTGTAATTATATTTGACACAAATTATTGATTAAAAGTTACAAAAATTTGGACAAAGGTGTTTCATGTCAACCAAGCCCAACCCGCACCAATATACCTGTTTTGACCCGTTACCCGACCCACCCTTTGTGACAACCCTATCAGTTGCCGAGTGTTGAACACCTTTGAGACAACTTTTACTTTATAATAAAATTTCAACAGATCAAATTTAGTTTCAAATTCTAGAATTTGAGATGATTTACACCAGCAGAATTTCACTTACCCTCTTAATTTGATCAAAAAGTTCTCCACCTTCACAAGACTCAAGCGCCATATCTATGATATATAACCAAATGCACGTGTCAATATATGTGTGTGTATCATAAAGAGAAAATATCCAAAACAAAAACATATAAAACAAAGCAATTTTAGCCTATTTAGAAGACTAACAATATGTATAAACTGATGTGCTTACATAGAGAATAAGTGTCTTGGAATGTAAAATGGAGTTGCACTATTCCAGGATGATTCAGCTGATCCAATACTATTCTCTCCAACTTTACATAAGCGGTTTTGTTTTCTTTTGTTATGAATTTTTTATCCATGATCTTTAAAGCGTACACTTTCCCCGTATCTTTCTTTTTTGCTCTCACAACCTGATGATGTCATATTATAGTTATGATTATAATCAAACACCAAGTTGTAAGTAATTCACAAGAAAAAAAAAAAAGCAAACCATCATAATTTCAAGAATCCAACTGACAACAAGAGTATTTGTAGGGGTGCAAACGAGCCGAGCCGAGCCCGAGCTTGACCAGGCTTGAGCTCGAGCTCGTTTAACATATGAAAGCTCGAGCTTGAGCTCGGCTCGATTCGAGCTTTATTTCTAAAGCTCGAGCTTGGCTCGAAGGTAATTTTTCAAGCTCGAGCTAGGCTCGGGCTCGACTCGTTTAGTATTTATTAATTAATTTATATTAATTATAATTATTATTATACATATAATTTAGTTATTTTTTATATTTATATAAATGGTAATTATTATTATATAAATATATGTTTAATATATTAATAAAAAAATATATAAACAGAAAGCTCGTTTAGGCTCGTGAGCCGGCTCAAGCTCGATAAGCGAAGCTCGGGCTCGGGCTCGTTTACTAAATGAGCTTGTTTTTAGGCTCGGGCTCGAGCTCGTTTAAGCTCGTTTAAGCTCGGCTCGTTCGAGCTTTTTTTCGAGCCGAGCTCGAGTAGCTCGCGAGTAGCTCGGCTCGTTTGCACCCCTAAGTATTTGAAAGCTTTTTACAAACAAAAACTAATACTTAACAAAGAAAGATAAAAAAAGGAAACGGCCAACATAAACCGGCCCGACCCATTTTGACTACTCGATTTGACTCAAAAGTCTATTTGACATGTTACCCAACCTGCTACTATTAATCTAAACAATCCCTCAATCCAAATATTAAATGATTTCAGTCGATATGTCGAACTTGGTTTAAAAAAGCATGAGGTGCTCTAAGCATTTAGATCCCAAAAGGCAAAGCGCAAGGCGCATGCATCACATACGCGAGGTGTTGCTCAATGTACAACCAAATAAGCCTTATTTACAACCAAAAGTTGCGTCTCTCTCATCTGTTTTACAAAGTGTTGGAAAAATCGGGATTAATCGACGATTAATCGCTAGTCGGCCGGCCACTGATTAATTTTTAGATAATTGGTGAATTAATCGCTATGGGCTCTAGTTGGCCGGAAAATCGCCCTAGTGGGCCAGAAATAGGTGATTCCGGCAATTAATCTTGTATACTTCAAAAAAATGGGTTGAAAAGGGAATTACATATAAAAATATGTATATATATTTCTATCAAGTGAACCTTTCGGAACTTGTTCATCCTTTGGGTTATTTGTACATATGAGCCTCCCAAAGACCCTAATTTTGACCCAGAAGTAGAAGAGGCCCCTGAGGCATTTTCCAGAGCTACCAAGAATTTCAATGCATGTATAACACAAGTTTCAAAACAATCCAATTATGCAATAACATTGTTTATAAGTAGAGAACATTACAATAATTACCATAATAAATGAATGCAAAGAGTACTAGCCAGGCAACATAATAAATAAATAAATTACCTTAGAATAAGAACCAACACCAAAGATCTTGCCCATTTCAAAATCTTGTATGGTAAAATTCTCCTGTGGAGCCCTAAACTTAAAGCTCTTAGCTTTATCCTGAACATTCTTCATCTTGGACTCAACATCCTTTTCCATTTCACCCCCCATCATCAACTTTCCCCAAAATCAAACACACCCATCTATCTATATCTATATCTATATCCTTCCTGTAAAGATAATCGATCTTTTCAATCTCCCAACAGAAGATCAATTCTTCAAAACCCTATAAAGCATCAAAATTTATATCTTTTAAATTAATTAAATGGTGATTTGAAGGAGACCCATTGGAGCAAAGGCCAAAGAGGGGCGATGGAGGGAACAAAGTTAGAGCGAGAAAGTAGGAAGACAGAAAGAATGACACGTGTCTGTTACGTGGATTACATGAAAATTTACACATTGGAAATGCAGATCTGGTTTTTTTCACATACACATCAATTCACATTGGTGATTTTAATATCATTATATATTGTCATTTTAGATTTAGTAAAGATGTAAATAAGAATAAATTTTTATGTGGGTTAGTAAAGATGTAAATAAGGTAATCTAAAGTAATAGTAACATTTGTCGTTCAAGAAAAAGTAAAGATGTAAATAACAATTAATATTGATGTGGGTTAAAAGGTGCATCATACGCACCGGTGTATGATTGTTTTAGTTTCATACACTAACGAGCCGAACCCAAGTGTTTTAGAGCGCAATACCTCCATAGCATGGGTTCCAAGTAGAGGTTGGCAAAATAACTACTTTGCTAATCGAAACTAGTTGTTAACCAGAACCGTAACCTGTTAATAATTGGTACACTGATAACCGATTAGTGGTTAAAAAAGATCAATGGTTTGTACCCGGTTATCAATATGTAGGATAGTAATCGGTTATTTTAAACCGGTTTTTAACCGGTGTACCAGTTAATCGGGAAAAAAAATAAAAAAATAACTATAACAACCTGATTATTGCCAATAAATTTATAAGTGACACGTGTCTTGAAACCCTCCTTATAATTAACATTGGTTAATATTGGGGGATTTGAACTGCCAAAAGGGAAAAGAAAGAAGTTGAGGGACCTAAAATGGCAAAAACCAAACTTTTGTTTTGTTGAAGGCCTTGCGAACCGTATGAGGTCCCCCTTGCGGTCCGCAAGGGGTGTCTGACAGCAAAGAAATCGTTGGTAACAACATTTTTACTATGTTCTGCCACCTATCTTCATACTTGCCACCATTTATTTCTTGTAGTTTTGACACCTCATAGGACACTAATAACTCATATAAACACCCTTGGACACTTGTGCTAACCTCATGCTTCCTCATTCACTATAAATAGCCTCTTTGAGTACCATAATTCACATCACAAACTCAAAACACAAAAAGTCTTGTGTGAGTTCTCTAGTTCCTAATTTGTAAGCCTTTCCTTTGGTATTTTGAAGTAGCCTTCTGAAGTTCATAAGTTCTTTTCTTTTAGCTCTTTCAATAACAATTAGTTTCATAGTTTAATTTTGTCCGAGCGTCGAAAATTGTCAACAGTTTGACCATACTGTTTGACTTTCTATTCTGACCACTTTGGTCAACCATTTTCAAATTAGTTACACCCAAATGGTCCTCATAATGTGGAGTATAAAACCCTGCATTTATATCACATGATCATCACGTTCATACGGGTCAAAATGCAAGTCAAACCTGGACTTCTAAAAAGTCAAACTCGGTTTTATGAAATTTTCGAAGAATGACTTTTAAGCATATGTAATCTAATGTTTTGACACCAAAACAACTTGTACAACATAACAAAAATATGTTTTAACATATTTAGCTTGTCACAAATTTATTCTCCCGTCTAAACCCGTATTTACGCATATGATTTGTTAAAATGGCATAAACCATATAAACAAGTCGTAACGGGTCAAAACCTTTTCAAAACGGAATGTAAGGTTATCCAACCATAACACACGAGACTCCTTACTCGTATGGTTATAACCAACATTTTATTTGATCAACGCTTAATCTAGTGGGACCGTGCTTAAATCCACGTTTGTCACACCCCAACCGATAGCGGAAACATCGGAGTGAGACGAAAACGAGATTGTTCATTGCAACATAACACTAAAAGCGACAATAATTTAAGTACGTTGATTTCATTTCATTTCATAACAACTTGTCAGGTTACAATACAAGAAATTTCAAATACAACATAGTTTCGAAATACAACATCAAGACGATAAACAAAATACAACATTGTTCAAAAATCGATACAACAACGTAACCTAAAGATTTCTAAGCGTGTATCTAAAGCATCATCGTTACGCCCATTTTAATATCATCATCATCCTGCAATATGTTAAAAATACATGGTTCAATACAAAGGTATTGGCGAGTATACAAGTTTGATACATAGCATAAGTATGAAAGTTTTAAACAAATCCACATGTCAAACTAAGTTATCAAGATTAACATTAAACTGGCATGTGAATATTCAAGTCAACCGAAAGTTTAACGCAAAGTTAAAGACTTAACATGACCTCACGTTCATGGGCGGTGCGTTACTCCATTAGCGCTATACATGTTAATGTCACACCCCAATATTCCACACTTTACCGGTGGGCCCGGTAGGGGAGTAACGTGACGTGGTTGGCAACATCATAGTCAAACAACACAATATATAGATGCACAGCGGAAGCAAAAGGATAAATATATTATAATCCGAAATAATGTAACATAACAATATTACAACGGAAGTAAGGGATCCACAGGCGGATCGAAAATAAAATAACACTGTTCAACAGACTTTAGGCATCTAAGCTTGTGAGACTCTTTATTGATGCTAGGAGTAGCCAGTCAATTCCAATTAGTACCTGCACTTAGCCTTTTTTTTTGGGAAAATACGTCAGTTTACACTGGTAAATACAATCAACCGACTCATTTTGAAAAGGTTTTAAAAATGATTGATTTGAATGCACATGGCACAAATAATATTTTATAACTTGGGATACTTATTTAATTATATAAACTTGTACAGGATTTACATGTTCCTTATGCGTTCAGTAGCCCGGATCGAGCCGGGTTAAATATTAATGGACACACCACTTTATTTATGAGACACTGACAGGTGTACGCCTACACCTGTGTGCTAAGGTCGTGGCCATTTCGTAAAATGATGCCAGGGATATCCGGGACAACGGTCATTAACCCCCAAAGGCTTTAAGCAAACAAAACAAATTAAACGGAACATCTCAATACTTTAACCATCATACAATTAAAGATTCAATGCCCGACCAAGCGGTATTTTATATACCGTACCCCAAGCCCGTATAGGGAAAATAAGTTAAAAGTATTTACCTGAGCTAAATATAAATTCAATCCCAGCCGTATCAAATCAGCAAGTACAGATAGCTTTTACTGGGCTCCTAAATCTGGAACGAAGGTTTTTAATAATCTATTAGAATCCTAACGGGTCTGTAATTAAGCCTTAACTTAGACCGGTTAGTTTTCAAGAGGAAGATACGGTTCAAACGCATGATAAAGCGAAGACCGGAATAGAATGTGATTTAGACCCGACAAGTTTGAAGACTTGTATAATATGGGTAAACTAAACACACTCTGGATTCTGAGATAAAAACGATAACGTTTGACCCGTTTCGGCTAGTTTATGCAACTAGTTACATAAACCGAACCGAACGCGAATAACGTATAAACGGGTAACCGAATAGGTCACGAACACGTTTCCTAAGTTAATATGCTTTAAATATGTTGTGATATCATTAAGATACCTTCCATTATGCCCAAAACGAGTTTAATCCTTAATTACGCCCCGTAGGGGTATTTTGGTCATTTTAAAGGTTATAAAAGAGTTTATTTAAGTTTCTGAGATTCGGGTCAGAATATGATGTGTGTAAAATGCAACATATAAATTACATCAAATGAGGCATAAAACTAACCATTTTTAAGTACTAATATTGGAAAAAGAGTGTTTTTGTCTTCCTTTTGTATTTTCAGGATTAAATGAGCTCAAAAACACAAAAGAATCAAAAAGACAGCTAATTCCAACATAAATACAAGGAAAGGAACATTAGTGGACTGCCCGACCCCTCAACGGCACCTTCCAAAGCAAAATAGAGAAGTCAGAAGACTGAACACGCCCCGTGCTCAGCCAGCACGGGGCCGTGCCCAAGAAGCAGCAGAAAAGACAAACCTATAGAAGCTTCTATTGCCCACCACGGGGCCGTCCCCAGCGGACACGGGGGCGTGTCGAAAGTACAGCATGCGCATTAATTGTAATTGCGAATTACAATTAATGAGGAGAGAGAGTGTCAGACAGGCACGGGGCCGTGCCCAGCTCTCTGTTCAGCCTATAAATAGGAGTGCTTGGATTCATTTCAACTCATCCCTTGGCACACCACCTCTCTCACACTTCATCCACCACCCACCACCATCACAACACCATCGTCCACCACCATCATCCATTGTCCATCGTAGAGTGTGTGAGTCGTCTCGGGATCCAAGATTGATCGTAAGAGTTCTTGACAATCAAGGCCATGTTTGCCTAAGTCTCTTACATCACTTGGTGAAGACAAAGTGTCTAGTATAATACTTTTTATTTCTAATCTTTTGCACTTTTTATTTGGTTTTGTATTAATGACTTTAATAACTAGTTACTTATTTTGAAGGTGATCTTTCCTTATCGTTTGTCCGTTGTATCTTGGTATTATTTTACTGTCTATATAAAATAAAGGATTTTCACCATTCATATCTCCACGGTCTATATGGAGGTATGTTGGCTACCTGGTCGGGTGTTAAGGGAACGGTTTGGTAAAGGTCTTGCCATTGTTCAGCGTTTAGAGGTCCTGCAATGGACCTGGGTCAAATTTAGTAGGACCTCCTTCAATACTTCACGGTATTGGATGGCGGGGGTCCAAACTCTTTGACCCCCCTCATAAGTTAACTACTATTAATACTATAACCCGGCTATTTAGGACTGTATCCCTGCTGACTCAGACTACTTAGCCGAGGGTAACGTCACCGCCAAAAGCGGGGCCTACCACAATACTGCATTAATAACTTAATTCATTATCTTCCAATAATCCACCCTTTTAGGATTGTATCCTTGCTGACTCAAACTACTGGGGTGAGGGTAACGTCACCTTCAAAAGAGGGGCCTACTACAATAACTAAGATAATCTCTTAATCATGTGCAAAAGTGCGGAAATAATCAAAGGTTATACTAAATACGAGTCGGAACCAAGTGATTCATCTTGTCTATCTGTTTTTATTTTATTTTTATTTTCAGCATTTTAGTTAGTTTTTATTTTTTCTTAGTTTAAAACAATTTTTTTTCTAAACTTTTGTTTTGGTTAGACGTTGAGGATAAACCGGTATTAAAAGCTCTTGTGTCCTTGGACGACCTCGGTATCTTACCAACGCTATACTACGCTCACGATGGGTGCACTTGCCCATATGTGTGTTTAGTGTTAGTAAAATATCGTGTTTTATAAATTTAAAACTTGGCTAAAATAAGTGTTAAAAAGGGCTTAAAATATACACCTAATATATATAACACTTTACCGCACATCAAGTTTTTGGCGCCGCTGCCGGGGACACAAGGATTTTAAGAAAGTTAGGAATCAACGGCCTAATCATCTTTTATTTTTCTTTTTTAATTTTTTTTTTATTTTCTTAGTTTTTCAGCTTCTGCAGAGCTCAGCACGGGCCGTGCCCGCTGAACACGCCCCCGTGCTCAATCATTGGAACTGGCAATCCTGTTTTACGTCAGACAGTAAGCTGAACACGGGGCTGTGCCCACTCAACACGCCCCCGTGCCCAAGTTTCAGTTACTGAAAACAGAACCGTAAGATCCCAGCGGTTGGTAATTTCTGACATAAACATGAGTGATAGTAATTGTTTTTACTTTCGGAACTCTTATGGTACGTGGTGTCAATTATGTGGTGGCAAACATGAAGAAGTAGAATGCTACTTTCTAAATTATAGGCCCCACTACATGGACCCACCGACTTCTTACAACCTTAAGAGGGGCGAAAGTAAAAATAAGCACTATTTCTCCCTCGAATGAGCCCAGCCAGATATTCTAGGGGAAATGCTCCTTGATGAGTTATTTCAACTAGAAAAGCTAATTCTGAATTGGTTAAAAGAGCTTAGGAAGGATTTTATTAATCCACCCCAAGACGATGACCATGACGAAATGCTGGAACCGCATTCCAACAACCTCGTTGCTCCCGAAAATGCCTTAGTACCTAGCAGAGACTTGGACGACGATTGTGCCGTGAATGACTCTCCATCGACTTCGTTCGGTGCATATATAGACCTGAGCGATTCGGCATACACCTTCTTTAACGAGAGCCCGGGAAAGGGTTGGACTTGTCCACCTAGAATGAAAATAGGAATTACCCTCACCGACAACCTCTTGCGTTCTCGCCTAAGTCTAGGACAATTAAGGTATCTTAGGCACTTTGGGGTTGTTCCAACCAGTAAGGAACCACCCGATGTCAATAAGATCCTTAGAAGTAACGAAACTTCATAAGACAGCCTCCAGACACGGGGCCGTGTCCAGGTCAACACGCCCCCGTGCTCACCAAAAAGATTCTCTGCTGATTTGGTCAGAATACGGACAAAATGTGTCAGGACTTTCTCTGCACACGGGGCCGTGCCCAGTGCGCTGTCGTTTTCTTTAAATGCAGCCTGATTCCTGCTCATTTTTTACCACTTCAATTGACAGAGATTCCTGGGATTTTCACTCATACCATCCTAGGTAAGTGCTAAAAGAAGGTTCCAAAGGAACCTCTTGTCCCTTCCACTTTTACTCATTTCCTCCTCTTTCAAAATTTTTCAAAATTTCCTCCATGGAAGCTTGGAAATCCTTTTATTCCAACCCTCTATGTGAAGTTTGTAAGATTATTTGCTAAGGATTCTTGTTTAAAGTTAGTTGTATAACTTTATTTTAAATTATCTAAGCCTAAAAACTAGCTAAAAATCATGAGAATAATTTAAAACTCCAAGACTCCTTAGCATAAAATCCTGCAGACAAAGGGACACGGGGCCGTGCTCAGCGAGCACGGGGCCGTGTCCGGGGCTCTGTTTTGTAAAAATTTAGCTTTCTTCGATTTCCTTCACAGAAAATGGCAAGCAGAACAAGCGGATCATCTTCAAGAAGTAACCGACAAGGGAGGAGATCTTCAACAGCAGAAGACTCTCTTGTAAACTATATTTACGCTCTAAGGGAGGCTATTGATGAAATGACGGGAGTGGAGGAAGCATTGGTCGACCGTATCAACCATCTTACAGTGGGGCTGGAGGGCTGTCTCCATGAAGTAAACCTCTTGCACCAGAGGTTGAACCTTCTCGCCTCCCCGCCTTTGGTACCTATAATAACCCAAAGGGCGTGGAACATGGTACCCGAAGTTGTCATTCCAGCCGAATGGTACGCCATGCACCAAGAGCCTCCGCGAAGAGTGGTGCAAGGAGTCCCGGTGAATGTTCCCCCTCAAACACTAGCTGCGGAGGAAAATGAAGCCGCATTCTTCCTTCCTAGGGAGATTGAAGAATGGCTTTAAACAACGTTTAGGGAAGAATTCATTCGGCTAAAAGTCCTACTATATCGGGAAACTATTCTCGAAATTTTCTTAAAATAGTAGAACTCCTTATGATAACCTCGTGTACCTGTTGACCTAATTAGTTAAGTTTTAATTTTATCTTAATTTAGGATTATGTAAGATCTCTCTATGATGAAATGAAATGATGGTTTTGAAGTTTGGATGGTTTTTAATGAATAAAACACACTCATGGTGGTAAAGGATGAAAAGGGGAACGAGAAAAATGAACTCATGCACAAGAACAAGGCAACCCGACAATTCTCTCCATTTCAGAAGGTTCAACACGGGCCGTGCCCAACCAACACGGCCCCGTGCTGAACCACCTGCAGAAAACGCCCAGTTCAGGTAACTGGACACGGGCCGTGTTCACCCAACACGCCCCCGTGTCCAGACTTATGTTTCTCTTGTTTTAATTTTGTTACTGGCACTTGAACACGGGGCCGTGCCCGGACAACACGGAGCCGTGTTTAGCGCCCAGTAACAGAAAATTTTTGCTTTTTACACCATTTTACACATGTAATCAACCTAAAAATTTATTTTTGGGACACATTGAGGACAATGTGTAATTTAAGTGTGGGGGGGATGCTAAAACCTTGAATTTTGCAAGTCCTAAATACAAGCCTTACACAAAACTCTATTGGAACCGCTAATCACCCCAAAATTTTTTCAAAAATTTCATTTTTTTTTACTTGTCTAGGTTTAACTCGGGAAATTCAAGTTCTCAAAAAGGTTATATTTTTACAAATTTACAACCGATAGCGTAGTGATAAAAAGAACCAACATAAGAAAATTATGAAAAGGCATGGCAAAATTAGTTAAAATTTGATTATATATACTTGATCACATAAAAACTCATTCCCACAAAAGTGAGTTTTGAGCCTTTATTGAGCACAATTACATATCATTAAAACTAAATGCTCATTTTTCATTTCTTGTGTGATTAGCCGCTTGGTTCTTACGACTCTAGAACTTGCCATGACGATGCATTCCCGGTCCTTATCAACTTAAACCCGAGTAAGTAAATGATGGAGGCAATAGGACTAACCCCTTTTTATTTCTACACCATTATTTTTTTCTTTTTCTTTTACCATCTACCCAAAAATCCCCCTAGTTAACCCCTTTGAGCCTAAACCTTTTCATTTCATCACCCAAACCAAAAACCCTTTTACCCACCAAAACTTTTTTTTATTTTTAACCCTTTGTTTTAGTAACAAGTTCGGTTTTTCGTATGAAAAAAAAAATATGTGTTGATGATGAAGCAAAAAAAATAAATAATAATAAACAAACAAGTTCGTCAAAAATAACTTTGTTTGAATAAAAGCTTCATCAAAATAAAAAGTTGCAAAAATAGAAAATCTTACGAAAACCGACACTTGTTACGCTTTTTCACCCTTTTTCTACTAACCACTAACCACTATCCCAACCACCTACCTTTAACCCAAGCCTAACCCTTAACCCACAAAGTCCTCTTGATATTTACAAAGGTATAAAAGTTAAAAAGGAGGAGGATTGATTGCTTGGCAAGCTTATGGTAGGAATAAGTTCCATGCCGCTCTCGAGTGATTCACTAAAAATACACCTTCGGCCGAGTGTGAGTGATTTCTCCCGTGAGGTATGTGAACTTGTATATAAATGGAATTTTAAAAAGGCATGTTATGCCCAAATAAGTAATTTCTCCTATGAAAAGTTCTACATAAATCATTACGAATAGGATTGTAAATAAATAAAGATAAAACCCAAAAAGATCTTGGATTCCCGACACTCTACGACAAGCCCAAAACCTTCTCTTCTACCAATTCCATTTGGGAGTGTAAGCCACATATTAAAGAGTTTTGCTTGAGAACAAGCAAAAGTTCAAGTGTGGGGGTATTTGATGTGTGTAAAATGCAACATATAAATTACATCAAATGAGGCATAAAACTAACCCTTTTTAAGTACTAATATTGGAAAAAGAGTGTTTTTGTCTTCCTTTTGTATTTTCAGAATTAAATGAGCTCAAAAACACAAAAGAAGCAAAAAGACAGCTAATTCCAACATAAATACAAGGAAAGGAACATTAGTGGACTGGCCGACCCCTCAACGGCACCTTCCAAAGCAAAATAGAGAAGTCAGAAGACTGAACACGCCCCGTGCTCAGCCAGCATGGGGTCGTGCCCAAGAAGCAGCAGAAAAGACAAACCTATAGAAGCTTCTATTGCCCACCACAGGGCCGTGCCCAGCGGACACGGGGGCGTGTCGAAAGTACAGCAGGCGCATTAATTGTAATTGCGAATTAAAATTAATGAGGAGAGAGAGTGTCAGACAGGCACGGGGCCGTGCCCAGCGGACACGGGGCCGTGCCCAGCTCTCTGTTCAGCCTATAAATAGGAGTGCTTGGATTCATTTCAACTCATCCCTTGGCACACCACCTCTCTCACACTTCATCCACCACCCACCACCATCACAACACCATCGTCCACCACCATCATCCATTGTCCATCGTAGAGTGTGTGAGTTGTCTCGGGATCCAAGATTGATCGTAAGAGTTCTTGACAATCAAGGCCATGTTTGCCTAAGTCTCTTACATCACTTGGTGAAGACAAAGTGTCTAGTATAATACTTTTTATTTCTAATCTTTTGCACTTTTTATTTGGTTTTGTATTAATGACTTTAATAACTAGTTACTTATTTTGAAGGTGATCTTTCCTTATCGTTTGTCCGTGGTGTCTTGGTATTATTTTACTGTCTATATAAAATAAAGGATTTTCACCATTCATATCTCCACGGTCTATATGGAGGTATGTTGGCTACCTGGTCGGGGGTTAAGGGAACGGTTTGGTAAAGGTCTTGCCATTGTTCAGCGTTTAGAGGTCCTGCAATGGACCTGGGTCAAATTTAGTAGGACCTCCTTCAATACTTCACGGTATTGGATGGCGGGGGTCCAAACTCTTTGACCCCCTCATAAGTTAACTACTAATAATACTATAACCCGGCTATTTAGGACTGTATCCCTGCTGACTCAGACTACTTAGCCGAGGGTAACGTCACCGCCAAAAGCGGGGCCTACCACAATACTGCATTAATAACTTAATTCATTATCTTCCAATAATCCACCCTTTTAGGATTGTATCCTTGCTGACTCAAACTACTGGGGTGAGGGTAACGTCACCTTCAAAAGAGGGGCCTACTACAATAACTAAGATAATCTCTTAATCATGTGCAAAAGTGCGGAAATAATCAAAGGTTATACTAGATACGAGTCGGAACCAAGTGATTCATCTTATCTATCTGTTTTTATTTTATTTTTATTTTCAGCATTTTAGTTAGTTTTTATCTTTTCTTAGTTTAAAACAATTTTTTTCTAAACTTTTGTTTTGGTTAGACGTTGAGGATAAACCGGTATTAAAAGCTCTTGTGTCCTTGGACGACCTCGGTATCTTACCAACGCTATACTACGCTCACGATGGGTGCACTTGCCCATATGTGTGTTTAGTGTTAGTAAAATATCGTGTTTTATAAATTTAAAACTTGGCTAAAATAAGTGTTAAAAAGGGCTTAAAATATACACCTAATATATATAACACTTTACCGCACATCAGAATACATCAGTAAAATAATTTAATTTATCAGGTTATAACAGTTGGTGAAAAGTTTTATATCACAAAATGGTTTTAAACATAAGCTATGCGTATGATACGCGTATAAAGCCGTTTTAAGCGACGTACGGTTTAAAATAGGATTCTGAGTTTTCTGATCATTTAAATAGGTTTAAAACACTTCATTTATTATTTAAAATCAGTAGCAATTGGATTGGTAGCAAAAGGACTTGTAAAACTCATTTTATGGCCGAAAAGGGTATAATCGGTATTTACCGAATCAAGGTACTAATCCTAGCTTATGATCAGTTTAAAAATAATTAAAAATCTTCAAAAATCCCAAAATATTATATTACATCAGTGGGTAAAAGGTTTGGTGTCAAAAATGGGGTTTAGATAGGCTTTACGCT
Organism: Helianthus tuberosus; assembly: GCA_030545235.1. Classification (NCBI taxonomy): domain Eukaryota; kingdom Viridiplantae; phylum Streptophyta; class Magnoliopsida; order Asterales; family Asteraceae; genus Helianthus; species Helianthus tuberosus. The sequence continues at coordinate 161,070,942 of CM060444.1, forward strand.
AATGACGTCGATTAATTACTAAGAAGCGTTATAATTACGTCATTAAGCATAACTCCTAATCTAGACCTCCGAATGATGTGAAAATTTAGGGACATGTTTTATAATCAGTAACAAAGATTATTGTACTTTCACATTTCCAAAATTCTCGTTGTATGGTCATAAGGGCATTATGGTCACTATTTAAGCAATTAACGGAAACGTCGGACAATCGAGGTTCCAAGTGGTATAAACGCAGAGGGTTGTACCAACATGTAACTAGGTCCTAATGGAACTTTAAGGCATGTCTAAACCTATCTAAACCGGGTCAGAACTGAGGTCAAAGCAAAAGTCAAACTTTTGCGTCTTTCGGTTCTGAATCGGTTCAAAACAGAAAGTTGTCGAATCAAACAAGCGTAGACAAGTTTTTATACTTATTATCAGGTTATATGAACAATAAAATAGGTTACACGCCTTTTACATCGCTAATTATGCGTTAAATCCAAGTTTACAATTCTGTTGACTTTTTCTAATCTTCTTTGACTCGATAAACGACCTAGCTAGAACGGGTATCAGTGGGTGCCCTTTTAAGGGTTTAAAGCCCACATAAATACCAACTTATAACAACCTTAAGTTTGCTAAATCGCTGGACCGTTAGCGATTAAACGCTAAGTCAAACCGTAATTACGACGGTTTGACTTCTAGGCTATAAATTAATCAAGACTTAAACAAGGAAGGTTGAGGACACTTACACAAGTCCTATGAACGATTTGGAATGCTTGAGGATGGTCCTTGTGCCCCAGAAATGACCAGAAGATGATTGAGAATGAATGATCAAAAGTTTGCACAAAGTGGGTTCTTATCTAGTGGGTTTGATTGATCAAGATCATGCCACACCAAGTCTACAAGTGTTATGGGATCACCCCAAATGTCCCTAGGCTAGTACAAGGCATCAAAATAAGCCCCTATAATCGAAAAAATGCAAGTTAAGTCGGTTAAACCGGCTGTACAGGCTGCTGTCTGTTTTTTCTGCATCTGCAGGTGGGACGCGGCCCGCTTCAGCTGTTAGCAATCCTCACGCGGGCCGCCTGGAGCCTGGCTTCAGGTTATAAACTTTTCAATTATTGCATTTTCAGTCCCCGGTCCTCCTAAACGTCGCTTTCACCTTGTTTCTTGCATTATAAGCCCTCTAACTTGATTTATAAGGGCTTCAAGACTTATACCATCTTTGTGAAGTCCTCGGGTAACTTTGTGATCACCCGAAAAGCCCTAATTTTCAATGTTGACGATTCTAACCCTCACACACGAATTTTATCACAACTTTCTCATACGGCAACGAAACTTGGTGAAATTTTTATGGTGCATTCTAGTGAGCATAATTAATCGTTACTAGGCTTCGGGTTTGCTATAAGGTCACTCAGAGGTATATCTTTAACATGTTGACACATTTAACCCCTGTAGTTTGTAATCTCTCACTTTCTTTCACAATTCGCTTCGTATGATCCATGATCCATTCGTTTAAGGTTATAAACATCATGTAGGGTTATTGTAAAGTATATTTATTCATTGTTGACACTTTGAACCCATATATTTACACAGTTTCATTGTTTGTCAACTTTAGTCCTTCAAGAACATTCTTTCTCACGTTCAAAGGTTATGACACGTGTCATGACATTATAGGACGTAAATTTTCGAGGTGTTACAGTTAAGGGTAGGCTCGTACGAAGTTAATGACAAGTTTATCACAAAATGAACAAACCCAGATTAAAGAATCAAGTATAACGTATGCATGCATGTATTGGATTATTTGTGTATTTTAATAAAGTCTAAGTGTAACTATGTAGGTTATTAGTAAAACATATTGCACCCAAAGTGTATACTTCAAAAAAAAATGGGTAGAAAGGGGGTTAAAACCTATCTACTTAAAAATTACATATAAAAATATGAGCCTTTCGGAACTTGTTCATCCTTTGGGTTATTTTTACATATGAGCCTACCAAAGACCCTAATTTTGACCCAGAAGTAGAAGAGGCCCCTGAGGCATTTTCCAGAGCTACCAAGAATTTCAATGCATGTATAACACAAGTTTGAAAACAATCCAATTATGCAATAACATTGTTTATAAGTAGAGAACATTACAATAAAAGATACCAAATTATTACCATAATAAATGAATGCAAAGAGTACTAGCCAGGCACCATAATAAATAAATAAATAAATAAATTACCTTAGAATAAGAACCAACACCAAAGATCTTGCCCATTTCAAAATCTTGTATGGTAAAATTCTCCTGTGGAGCCCTAAACTTAAAGCTCTTAGCTTTATCCTGAACATTCTTCATCTTGGACTCAACATCCTTTTCCATTTCACCCCCCATCATCAACTTTCCCCAAAATCAAACACACCCATCTATCTATATCTATATCCTTCCTGTAAAGATAATCGATCTTTTCAATCTCCCAACAAAACAAAAACAGCAGATCAATTCATTCAAAACCCTATAAAGCATCAAAATTTTGTATCTTTTAAATTAATTTAATTAAATGGTGATTTGAAGGAGACCCATTGGGGCAAAGGCCAAAGAGGGGCGATGGATTGGAGGGAACAAAGTTAGAGCGAGAAAGTAGGAAGACAGAAATAATGACACGTGTCTGTTACGTGGATTACATGAAAATTTACACATTGGAAATGCAGATCTGGTTTTTTTCACATACACATCAATTCACATTGGTGATTTTAATATCATTATATATTGTCATTTTAGATTTAGTAAAGATGTAAATAAGAATAAATTTTTATGTGGGTTAGTAAAGATGTAAATAAGGTAATCTAAAGTAATAGTAACATTTGTCGTTCAAGAAAAAGTTAAGATGTAAATAACAATTAATATTGATGTGGGTTAAAAGGTGCATCATACGCACCGGTGTATGATTGTTTTAGTTTCATACACTAACGAGCCGAACCCAAGTGTTTTAGAGCGCAATACCTCCATAGCATGGGTTCCAAGTAGAGGTTGGCAAAATAACTACTTTGCTAATCGAAACTAGTTGTTAACCAGAACCGTAACCTGTTAATAATTGGTACACTGATAACCGATTAGTGGTTAAAAAAGATCAATGGTTTGTACCCGGTTATCAATATGTAGGATAGTAATCGGTTATTTTAAACCGGTTTTTAACCGGTGTACCAGTTAATCGGGAAAAAAAATAAAAAAATAACTATAACAACCTGATTATTGCCAATAAATTTATAAGTGACACGTGTCTTGAAACCCTCCTTATAATTAACATTGGTTAATATTGGGGGATTTGAACTGCCAAAAGGGAAAAGAAAGAAGTTGAGGGACCTAAAATGGCAAAAACCAAACTTTTGTTTTGTTGAAGGCCTTGCGAACCGTATGAGGTCCCCCTTGCGGTCCGCAAGGGGTGTCTGACAGCAAAGAAATCGTTGGTAACAACATTTTTACTATGTTCTGCCACCTATCTTCATACTTGCCACCATTTATTTCTTGTAGTTTTGACACCTCATAGGACACTAATAACTCATATAAACACCCTTGGACACTTGTGCTAACCTCATGCTTCCTCATTCACTATAAATAGCCTCTTTGAGTACCATAATTCACATCACAAACTCAAAACACAAAAAGTCTTGTGTGAGTTCTCTAGTTCCTAATTTGTAAGCCTTTCCTTTGGTATTTTGAAGTAGCCTTCTGAAGTTCATAAGTTCTTTTCTTTTAGCTCTTTCAATAACAATTAGTTTCATAGTTTAATTTTGTCCGAGCGTCGAAAATTGTCAACAGTTTGACCATACTGTTTGACTTTCTATTCTGACCACTTTGGTCAACCATTTTCAAATTAGTTACACCCAAATGGTCCTCATAATGTGGAGTATAAAACCCTGCATTTATATCACATGATCATCACGTTCATACGGGTCAAAATGCAAGTCAAACCTGGACTTCTAAAAAGTCAAACTCGGTTTTATGAAATTTTCGAAGAATGACTTTTAAGCATATGTAATCTAATGTTTTGACACCAAAACAACTTGTACAACATAACAAAAATATGTTTTAACATATTTAGCTTGTCACAAATTTATTCTCCCGTCTAAACCCGTATTTACGCATATGATTTGTTAAAATGGCATAAACCATATAAACAAGTCGTAACGGGTCAAAACCTTTTCAAAACGGAATGTAAGGTTATCCAACCATAACACACGAGACTCCTTACTCGTATGGTTATAACCAACATTTTATTTGATCAACGCTTAATCTAGTGGGACCGTGCTTAAATCCACGTTTGTCACACCCCAACCGATAGCGGAAACATCGGAGTGAGACGAAAACGAGATTGTTCATTGCAACATAACACTAAAAGCGACAATAATTTAAGTACGTTGATTTCATTTCATTTCATAACAACTTGTCAGGTTACAATACAAGAAATTTCAAATACAACATAGTTTCGAAATACAACATCAAGACGATAAACAAAATACAACATTGTTCAAAAATCGATACAACAACGTAACCTAAAGATTTCTAAGCGTGTATCTAAAGCATCATCGTTACGCCCATTTTAATATCATCATCAACAGTCGCCCAACTCCCAATATCATCATCATCAACAGCTCTCCCAACTCCCAAGATCATCATCATCATCTTCATCGAAGAGATCAACATATCATCTTCATCGAACATCGAACAGATCATCTTCATCGAACAGATCAGGTTCATCTTCATCCTCATATTGGTCATTCGATGTGTTTATGTGTTTATATTGTGAAAAAACAGAGGGTTGATTCTGGGTTTGATTTTGGATTGATTTTGGGTTACATTCGATGATTTGGGTTGATTTTGGGTTTGATTCGATGATAACAGTTATTTGGGTATTTTGGATTTGATTTGATGATTTGAATGTGTTATTTGGGGTTAGGGTTTAGGGTTGAATGGATTTTTGGTTTGATTCTTGTGGGTTTAGGGTTTAGGGTATCAACTGAGTATATTGTTCAAAATGCATCAAAACAGAGGTTTGCAATGTGTTTTGGTTTTGATTCTTGTGTGTTCATCATATTGATTTTTGGTTTGATTCGGATCAGATTCGAATGTGTTCCTCATTTGAATGTGTTTTGTTGTACAGAATGGCTGCGGATGTAAAGATACGCAAAACACCAACTACGAAGGCGAGAACACTTGACAACCTCCTAGAAGATGCGGTGCACATAAGGAAGTGATTGATATGAATGAATATAACCCCAGTGGAGCTCTTCGATTTTCCTTGAAATTCCAGAGCTCGCTAATTACATATCTACCACTGGGGTTATATTCATTCATATGAATGAATATAACCCAAGTGGCAGATATGTAATTAGATACACTAGGGTTATATTCATTCATATCTGGATCAGTTTCCCGAAGTGCACCCGTCAGTAAAGTTCCACAATTGCTTGTGGTCGTATGACGTTTTGTGTCTGTATTGTATGTTACGGTCTTTTGTTATCGAGTCTGTAAGTTCCGTCTACTCTACGAAGTTGGTATGACGTTTTGTCTCTGTATTGTATGTATAAAAAGTTTACATTTAATATACAATTTAGGCTTTAATAATTTGTTATATATAGTATAAATTTAATTATTAGATTTCTTAACAAAAAACCAAGAAAAGAATTTAGGGGCTCAGGTTGATATTTCACTCATACCATAGGGACGCAAAGTGTTATTAATATATGCAAAAAGACGGTCTTACCCGTGCCTCTAATAGTCAACCTGACGGCAGGGACTCAAAGTGTTATGAAATTAATACCACAGGGGCTCAAAATGCAAAAAATTGTTTTTAGGGGCTCAAGTTGATGTTTGGGACATACCACAGGGACGCAAATTGCATTTTACTCTTTTAATATCATTATATATTGTCATTTTAGATTTACATTAGATTTAGTAAAGATGTAAATAAGAATAAATTTTTATGTGGGTTAGTAAAGATGTAAATAAGGTAATCTAAAGTAAGGGTAACATTTGTCGTTCAAAAAAAAGTTGTAAATAAGAATAAATTTTTATGTGGGTTAGTAAAGATGTAAATAAGGTAATCTAAAGTAAGGGTAACATTTGTCGTTCAAAAAAAAGTAAAGACGTAAATAAAAATTAATATTGATGTGGGTTAAAAGGTGCATCATACGCACCGGTGTATGATTGTTTTAGTTTCATACACTAATGAGCCGAACCCAAGTGTTTCGCAATACCTCCATAGCATGGGTTCCAAGTAGAGGCGGGCAAAATAACTACTTTGCTAATCGAAACTAGTTGTTAACCAGAACCGTAACCTGTTAATAATTGGTACACCGATAACCGATTAGTGTGACAACCCGTAATTTACGGCTCTTAATTACGTGATTAACAGGTAATTAACGCGATAATAAATAGTGTTTACAGCGCAAATGAACATAATTAGGCCTTTGGAGTGCCCATGAACGTTTATTGGACATTACAGTGCGCGTGTGAGATTTATGGGAAATCTGCTGAATATCAAGCGGCAACGGATTGAAACCGAACAGAATACTGACAACGCCGACAAATATTAAATTTTTACGCTATATTTAGCTCCGTAAAATTTTAGTGATTACAGTCAAAACCGGATCGAAAAACGGATTAAAGACGACAACGATTCAACTTTTCGCGATTATTACCGTAATCAACGAACGGGTATGCAAACAACGACTACCGACCGTATTTTTGGGTATTTTAATTCTTGACGTTAAACGGAGTTCAGGGTTTTGACAACGGGTCTCGTAGGATTTACGGGCCACTTACACATGGGGATTGAGCTTGTGAGCCCTGGGCCCAAGCCAAAACCCACAAGCCTAAACCTGCATATAATATAGATCTCTATAGATCTTCTAAAATCTGCACAAAATCTCAAAGAAATCCTTCCAAAATATTTCAAGATCTTTCAAAATCTTGTAAGATCTCTTCATCTTTATAAAATGGCCCATAGCCTCCCTTATTTTGTGCAGACCTTACAACATACACACATAAACACTTATGCAAAAATTTTGCTCTCATTCATCTCCCTCTCGGTTCTTCTGCAAACCCATAAAACAAATGAGAAACCTTATCCACACACATTACATCTTTCCCTACTCTCTCTCGGTTATGTATCCGGCGACAAACACAGAGAACCGGCGGCTACCGGCGGTCTTCTCCGACAAACGAGACCCCCCCCTTTTTTGGTTCGATCTGTATTTACGGACCACCACCACCACAGTCCGGTGGTGGTGCGGTGGTGTGACAGACTAGAGAGACGAGACGAGAGAGAGAAGCGAGACAGAGAGAGAGAGACTGAGGATAGAGAGAGGGATATGGCAGAGAGGCGGAGATAGAGCGGCGCCGCCGCTCACGGCGGCGGCAGTAGCAGCGACGGTGGTGGAGCTCCGGTTCGAGGTATGATTCGGTTCAGGTTTAGTTCAACCAGGTTAACAACAGGTTCGAGTTTGGGTTCGATATTTAGTTCGATTTTGGTTCGGGTTTGTAGTAGTCGGGTCAGAATTTGGTTCGAGATGGATTTGTTTCGGGTTTCGCGACTCAGTCGGGTCTGGGTTGCTCGGTCAACCGAGTCAACTCAGTCAACAGCTCGGTTCGGGTCAACACCAACTTCGGTTCGGTGTTCGGGTCAGATTTCGGATCCGGGTGTCGACTCGGTCAACTCACCGAGTCAACTCAGTCAACAACTCAGCAGATTCAGTTATGTTTTGAAGCGGGTTGGTTCAGGTTACGGTCCAGGTTCGGGGATTCAGGTTCGAGATTTTTCGAGTTCGGGTTCGGTCAAACCGAGTCAACTCAGTTGACTCGGTCAACTCAGTCAAGCGACTTGACAGAAGGACTTGGTAAAAATTAACGGCGCGTTTATTTTGTTATCTTTATTATTATGATTCATTACGTGACAAACGAGCTCGAACCGACTGATTATAAATTGCATTTGTTATATATTTGACAAAGTTTACATATAATTGAATCTTGATTAAATTGTGTTGAATTTTTGAAAATAAAACGACGACTTGTGTTGTCGGGGGCGCCCAAAAACAGAGGAAACTCTGCCCGTTTTTCGAGAAACACCCTTAAACACGACACATATTATATTTAAAAAACGACGCTTAACGGAATTCGAGTTTATAATACTTCAAACCTTGATAATTCCAAACGCTTTTACAAATAAATATAATGTTATATTTATTTCGAACGTCGTCAACTCGTATACTTTTACAAAATAAATATAGCTCATATATTTATTTCGTATTTCAAACGACAATACAATTGTGTTACTAAAATAAATATAGTTATATATTTATTCTAAATGTCGTACAACGCGAAATCTTTTACAAAAATAAATATGGTTTATATATTTATTTTTCAAACATAACAACTCGGCGATTCCTCTATAAAATAAATATAACTCTTCACATTTATTTTATACGCCTAAACGGCTTATACGTATATTTTTGGCAAATATACCCAAGACGTGATATATATAATACAAGTTATTATATATTATTTTCATACGAAACGTGATATATGATACGAGTTTGTTATATGATATTTTCATAGAAATATTCTTTTATACACGTATGACTACTCGAGACGGCTAACACACTTACAACGATATATTTATATATTTTTATATAAATATTTATTCATTTTAAGTCTCTCGGAAACTAAGTCTTTTGCAAGACTTATTAAACTGCTACTGACATTAAACGAGACTTAACACATATAACTTAATCTTTTCCATTAAGTTAACAACTTACCGTTGAATCGTTCGATTAACGATTCGGTAGAGCTCGGTGACACGTAGACTAGTTACCGCTTTTATTTAGAAACTTATAAGATATTCCGTGTTAGGAATATTGTAGAATGCACGCTAGCGAGTCTCATTTTGGAAACGACGTCACGAGGTCGTAATTAGCTCGCTTTGCACAAGAATATTCAGGTGAGTTCATAACCCCACTTTTGACGGCTTTACATTTTTTTGTAAATGTTTTCGGGGTGGAAAGACATGCACGTTTTGCAAAAACAAACAAAGTTTAGAACAAACGCAAAACTCGTATTTCTAAATCATATTACGAAGGGATTTCGAGGAACGCAAATGATTTACAAAATGTTATACTAAACATACCGGTTTTTACAAAACAAATGCTTATTTTCGAAATGTGAATGATATTCGGCCAGGGTGACCGGGAATCTGGTCAGGGTGACCAGGAATCTGGTCAGGGTGACCAGGGATCTGGTCAGGGTGACTAGGAATTTTTATACATGTTACTTAGAGGTGTATGCGAGACCCGTCACACTTCTCAGAAATGTATGCGAGACCCGTCACATTTCTCATTTTGTTACTTAGAGGTGTATGCGAGACCCGTCACACTTCTCAGAAATGTATGCGAGACCCGTCACATTTCTCATTTTGTTACTTAGAGGTGTATGCGAGACCCGTCACACTTCTCAGAAATGTATGCGAGACCCGTCACATTTCTCATTTTGTTACTTAGAGGTGTATGCGAGACCCGTCACACTTCTCAGAAATGTATGCGAGACCCGTCACATTTCTTATTTTGTTGCTTAGAAGTGTAAGCGAGACCCGTCACACTTCTCATTTTGTTACAAGTATTACTCTTTTGATATAAAGACATATCGACAACCACTTTTGTTGAAACTTTAACTATATCACATTGACAATTTTTGCAAAACAAGGCTTCTTTTTCCTTATTTGCTACATACTAGGGATTTTATACTTCCGGAAATACTTGTTCATACAAATTAAATACCATGTTTTATACAAATTTAAAGCATTATGCGGGTATGGAGTCAAAGTCAGGGTGGGCATTGACGGTTATGCGAACATTACAAATACAAGGCTTTACAAATACATGGTTTTATGGACATAACGTGTTATAAACACAACGTTTCCATATAACTTGGCAAGAAAATGATTTTTAAATTCGTTTTGTCAATACTATTTCAAAAACCGGTTACTCCAAAGATTTATTTCAAATCTTTCACAACTCAAAAGATTTATTTCAAATCTTTTACAAACAAACTATGAACTCGCTCAACATTATGTTAATTTTTCTCGCATGTTCTTTCTCAGGTTGCATTTTAAGACAAGGCACGGTTGGAATAGGAGAACCATTCGAGAATTCGAGTACCTAGCAGGCGTTCAGTTTCTAGAAGTCATAGCTTTTTGCTTCCGCTGTGCAATGACGATACCAGTCCAGTCACGCCAAGCTCTGATAAATTCGGGGTGTGACAGATTGGTATCAGAGCTATAGGTTACAGCGAATTAGGTTCCTGTTGTGATACCTAGGCTCTAACCTCACTTTCCTCTGGGAACTTAGACTATTAAGACGTTGAATACATACAGAACGCCTAGTACTCGAATATGGTCTCCAACCGTTGCCGAAAAGCAAACAGTCAAAATTTTGTTTCAAACATACGCTATTGTGATGTTTTATACACGGTACACAAAACAATTACATACAGTACACAACAATCTGAGAGTTTAGGAAACATGCATTTAAGACCTTCGGAACAGGAAGGTAGTCTGAGAGACTAGGAGATTCAGTCTGAGAGGCTGGAAGGATAGTCTAGTGGGACTAGGAGATTCAGTCTGAGAGGCTGGGAAGGTAGTCTGAGAGACTAGGAGGTTCAGTCTGAGAGGTTGGGAGGATAGACTAGTGGGACTAGGGGAAATTATATGATTGATTTTTTTTGCGCATGTGTGTGTTTATTAAAGGTCATCACGTAGGAACCGCGAATATTAACTCGGGCACACACTATTATCCATATTGCCTATGATATTTTAACTTCCCGAGCAAGCATCCTACGCATAACAAAACGCTAGCGCATGAGAATACGTAGAACTCAAATTTTACGCCAACGGATGTCGGGGTACATCACCTTCTACGCGGCACACAACGCTAGTGCACAGATATACGTGAAACTTAAGCTATACATCAACGGAGATTGAAATACGACATACACGACTATCGAGGCGAGGCCTTTGAGAAGGAACGATGACGCAATCTAACGACGGCGCTAGATCCCTGTCAGCAGGAGAACTAACGATCAGGAAACGACAACTTGTCACGCGATCCTGCAACGACACGAATCACGCCAGGGAGAAGACGATTGTCTCCGCATTCCCTCCCCTACCTAACTAATGACAAGTACGATATGTTTGACATTCCATGGTAATGTCACCTAACAATTGGTCGTCACACGAAACCCCAGGTAAAGTCCTCAAATTTCTTTTATTGAAATTTCGAATTTCACACTTACTGAGTAGATTTTCGTATCTCTACTCCTCTTAATGGTCATTGTGTCTCGACCATTTCTTTACAAGTTACATACATGGTTTTTCGTTGCGACCATGCCGAAAGTTTTCTTATCGATACATATATCTATTGTCGGATTGCGCTAAAACCAAGTTCAATTGTTTGAACTTGCTCATTACACTTATTCGATTCGAGACACCATATGATGTATTGGAAGCATCATATTCAAATCAATTTTTAACGAGCACTTCATTTGTTCCGAGTCGTGGTAAACTTGTTTGGTGTTCGACTCCATTAAATTGTTTGTTGATTCCGACACCATGTGATGGTGATTTTCATTAATTTGAAGCTTGCGCTGAACTCGTTTACGCATCTTATGCACGGATCTAAATATTTATTTATTGATTGTTTTCCAATCCACTTCGGTTTATTATATCAAAACAGTCTTAATACAATAGTGTGTTAAGACAATGGTACACAAATTCATTTCATATTCCGGTGTACCTCATAACAGTTCTTTCAACATTGATCGAATGCTTTGCGACATTCATTGCTTCTTCACCTTCGATCGAAAACATTGTTTCATCGATGTTCCATCTTCAATTGAAAATTCTTTGATGTTTGTTTGGAACAAACATTCATATTTACTTCATTACGCTTACAATTGACTTCAAACACGGTGGATTTGTTTGATCACCGCTATTATTGAACTATTTAAATCACTACGACACCTTGTGGTGTCAGTACAAACTTGTAGCTTGGGCTAATTATGATTGAGCGTTTTATGCAAAACACAGGTGGTACGTGTTCGATCACCTCTATTATTAAATTGTTTCGTTCATTGCGACACCTTGTGGCGTCAGTATGACTTGCAGCTTGCGCTGATCACGATCGAGCGTTTCATGCAAACTATTATATTTGAGATTGTTGATTCTAAGTTCATCCAGTGGATGTTATTGCTTCTAGAACTCATTTACATGTTATAAACATTCATATGGAATTCGATTGGTCGAAGTTCCTGTTCATTGTTGGATCCTTGTTAACTTAGTCGCACTAGTGACTGTATCATTAAGTCTTGTTTCGATCACGCGGTCATTCACTTTGTTATTATTCGGACTTACCTGCGAACAATATAATTCCGAGGAGATAACATAGTCTAAATTTCGAGGACGAAATTTCTGTAACAGGGGGAGAATGTGACAACCCGTAATTTACGGCTCTTAATTACGTGATTAACAGGTAATTAACGCGATAATAAATAGTGTTTACAGCGCAAATGAACATAATTAGGCCTTTGGAGTGCCCAGGAACGTTTATTGGACATTACAGTGCGCGTGTGGGATTTATGGGAAATCTGCTGAATATCAAGCGGCAACGGATTGAAACCGAACAGAATACTGACAACGCCGACAAATATTAAATTTTTACGCTATATTTAGCTCCGTAAAATTTTAGTGATTACAGTCAAAACCGGATCGAAAAACGGATTAAAGACGACAACGATTCAACTTTTCGCGATTATTACCGTAATCAACGAACGGGTATGCAAACAACGACTACCGACCGTATTTTTGGGTATTTTAATTCTTGACGTTAAACGGAGTTCAGGGTTTTGACAACGGGTCTCGTAGGATTTACGGGCCACTTACACATGGGGATTGAGCTTGTGAGCCCTGGGCCCAAGCCAAAACCCACAAGCCTAAACCTGCATATAATATAGATCTCTATAGATCTTCTAAAATCTGCACAAAATCTCAAAGAAATCCTTCCAAAATATTTCAAGATCTTTCAAAATCTTGTAAGATCTCTTCATTTTTATAAAATGGCCCATAGCCTCCCTTATGTGCAGACCTTACAACATACACACATAAACACTTATGCAAAAATTTTGCTCTCATTCATCTCCCTCTCGGTTCTTCTGCAAACCCATAAAACAAATGAGAAACCTTATCCACACACATTACATCTTTCCCTACTCTCTCTCGGTTATGTATCCGGCGACAAACACAGAGAACCGGCGGCTACCGGCGGTCTTCTCCGACAAACGAGACCCCCCCCCTTTTTTGGTTCGATCTGTATTTACGGACCACCACCACCACAGTCCGGTGGTGGTGCGGTGGTGTGACAGACTAGAGAGACGAGACGAGAGAGAGAAGCGAGACAGAGAGAGAGAGACTGAGGATAGAGAGAGGGATATGGCAGAGAGGCGGAGATAGAGCGGCGCCGCCGCTCACGGCGGCGGCAGTAGCAGCGACGGTGGTGGAGCTCCGGTTCGAGGTATGATTCGGTTCAGGTTTAGTTCAACCAGGTTAACAACAGGTTCGAGTTTGGGTTCGATATTTAGTTCGATTTTGGTTCGGGTTTGTAGTAGTCGGGTCAGAATTTGGTTCGAGATGGATTTGTTTCGGGTTTCGCGACTCAGTCGGGTCTGGGTTGCTCGGTCAACCGAGTCAACTCAGTCAACAGCTCGGTTCGGGTCAACACCAACTTCGGTTCGGTGTTCGGGTCAGATTTCGGATCCGGGTGTCGACTCGGTCAACTCACCGAGTCAACTCAGTCAACAACTCAGCAGATTCAGTTATGTTTTGAAGCGGGTTGGTTCAGGTTACGGTCCAGGTTCGGGGATTCAGGTTCGAGATTTTTCGAGTTCGGGTTCGGTCAAACCGAGTCAACTCAGTTGACTCGGTCAACTCAGTCAAGCGACTCGACAGAAGGATTTGGTAAAAATTAACGGCGCGTTTATTTTGTTATCTTTATTATTATGATTCATTACGTGACAAACGAGCTCGAACCGACTGATTATAAATTGCATTTGTTATATATTTGACAAAGTTTACATATAATTGAATCTTGATTAAATTGTGTTGAATTTTTGAAAATAAAACGACGACTTGTGTTGTCGGGGGCGCCCAAAAACAGAGGAAACTCTGCCCGTTTTTCGAGAAACACCCTTAAACACGACACATATTATATTTAAAAAACGACGCTTAACGGAATTCGAGTTTATAATACTTCAAACCTTGATAATTCCAAACGCTTTTACAAATAAATATAATGTTATATTTATTTCGAACGTCGTCAACTCGTATACTTTTACAAAATAAATATAGCTCATATATTTATTTCGTATTTCAAACGACAATACAATTGTGTTACTAAAATAAATATAGTTATATATTTATTCTAAATGTCGTACAACGCGAAATCTTTTACAAAAATAAATATGGTTTATATATTTATTTTTCAAACATAACAACTCGGCGATTCCTCTATAAAATAAATATAACTCTTCACATTTATTTTATACGCCTAAACGGCTTATACGTATATTTTTGGCAAATATACCCAAGACGTGATATATATAATACAAGTTATTATATATTATTTTCATACGAAACGTGATATATGATACGAGTTTGTTATATGATATTTTCATAGAAATATTCTTTTATACACGTATGACTACTCGAGACGGCTAACACACTTACAACGATATATTTATATATTTTTATATAAATATTTATTCATTTTAAGTCTCTCGGAAACTAAGTCTTTTGCAAGACTTATTAAACTGCTACTGACATTAAACGAGACTTAACACATATAACTTAATCTTTTCCATTAAGTTAACAACTTACCGTTGAATCGTTCGATTAACGATTCGGTAGAGCTCGGTGACACGTAGACTAGTTACCGCTTTTATTTAGAAACTTATAAGATATTCCGTGTTAGGAATATTGTAGAATGCACGCTAGCGAGTCTCATTTTGGAAACGACGTCACGAGGTCGTAATTAGCTCGCTTTGCACAAGAATATTCAGGTGAGTTCATAACCCCACTTTTGACGGCTTTACATTTTTTTGTAAATGTTTTCGGGGTGGAAAGACATGCACGTTTTGCAAAAACAAACAAAGTTTAGAACAAACGCAAAACTCGTATTTCTAAATCATATTACGAAGGGATCTCGAGGAACGCAAATGATTTACAAAATGTTATACTAAACATACCGGTTTTTACAAAACAAATGCTTATTTTCGAAATGTGAATGATATTCGGCCAGGGTGACCGGGAATCTGGTCAGGGTGACCAGGAATCTGGTCAGGGTGACCAGGGATCTGGTCAGGGTGACTAGGAATTTTTATACATGTTACTTAGAGGTGTATGCGAGACCCGTCACACTTCTTAGAAATGTATGCGAGACCCGTCACATTTCTCATTTTGTTACTTAGAGGTGTATGCGAGACCCGTCACACTTCTCAGAAATGTATGCGAGACCCGTCACATTTCTCATTTTGTTACTTAGAGGTGTATGCGAGACCCGTCACACTTCTCAGAAATGTATGCGAGACCCGTCACATTTCTCATTTTGTTACTTAGAGGTGTATGCGAGACCCGTCACACTTCTCAGAAATGTATGCGAGACCCGTCACATTTCTTATTTTGTTGCTTAGAAGTGTAAGCGAGACCCGTCACACTTCTCATTTTGTTACAAGTATTACTCTTTTGATATAAAGACATATCGACAACCACTTTTGTTGAAACTTTAACTATATCACATTGACAATTTTTGCAAAACAAGGCTTCTTTTTCCTTATTTGCTACATACTAGGGATTTTATACTTCCGGAAATACTTGTTCATACAAATTAAATACCATGTTTTATACAAATTTAAAGCATTATGCGGGTATGGAGTCAAAGTCAGGGTGGGCATTGACGGTTATGAGAACATTACAAATACAAGGCTTTACAAATACATGGTTTTATGGACATAACGTGTTACAAACACAACGTTTCCATATAACTTGGCAAGAAAATGATTTTTAAATTCGTTTTGTCAATACTATTTCAAAAACCGGTTACTCCAAAGATTTATTTCAAATCTTTCACAACTCAAAAGATTTATTTCAAATCTTTTACAAACAAACTATGAACTCGCTCAACATTATGTTGATTTTTCTCGCATGTTCTTTCTCAGGTTGCATTTTAAGACAAGGCACGGTTGGAATAGGAGAACCATTCGAGAATTCGAGTACCTAGCAGGCATTCAGTTTCTAGAAGTCATAGCTTTTTGCTTCCGCTGTGCAGTGACGATACCAGTCCAGTCACGCCAAGCTCTGATAAATTCGGGGTGTGACAATTAGTGGCTAAAAAAGATCAACGGTTTGTAGCCGGTTATCGATATGTAGGATAGTAACCGGTTATTTTAAACCGGTTTTTAACCGATGTACCGGTTAATCGGGAAAAAACCAAAAAAAAAAAACGAAAATAACTATAACAACCTTATTATTCCCAATAAATTTATAAGTGACACATGTCTTGAAACCCTCCTTATAATTAACATTGGTTAATATTGGGGGATTCGAACTGCCAAAAGGGAAAAGAAGGAAGTTAAGGGACCTAAAATGGCAAAAACCAAACTTTTGTTTTGTTGAAGGCCTTGCGAACCGTATGAGGGTCCCCCTTACGGTCCGCAAGGGGTGTCTGACAACAAAGAAATCGTTGGTAACAACATTTTTACTATGTTCTGCCACCTATCTTCATACTTGCCACCATTTATTTCTTGTAGTTTTGACACCTCATAGGACACTAATAACTCATATAAACACCCTTGGACACTTGTGCTAACCTCATGCTTCCTCATTCACTATAAATAGCCTCTTTGAGTACCATAATTCACATCACAAACTCAAAACACAAAAAGTCTTGTGTGAGTTCTCTAGTTCCTAATTTGTAAGCCTTTCCTTTGGTATTTTGAAGTAGCCTTCTGAAGTTGATAAGTTCTTTTCTTTTAGATCTTTCAATAACAATTAGTTTCATAGTTTAATTTTGTCCGAGCGTTAAAAATCGTCAACAGTTTGACCATACTGTTTGACTTTCTATTCTGACCACTTTGGTCAACCATTTTCAAATTAGTTACACCCAAATGGTCCTCATAATGCGGGGTATAAAACCCTGCATTTATATCACATGATCATCACGTTCATGTGAGTCAAAATGCAAGTCAAACCTGGACTTCTAAAAAGTCAAACTCGGTTTTATGAAATTTTCGAAGAATGACTTTTAAGCATATGTAATCTAATGTTTTGACACCAAAACAACTTGTATAACATAACAAAAATATGTTTTAACATATTTAGCTTGTCATAAATTTATTTTCCTGTCTAAACCCGTATTTACGCATACGATTCGTTAAAATGGGATAAACCATATAAACAAGTCGTAACGGGTCAAAACCTTTTCAAAACAGAATGTAAGGTTATCCAACCATAACACACGAGACTCCTCACTCGTATGGTTATAACCAACATTCTATTTGGTCAACGCTTAGTCTAGTGGGACCGTGCTTAAATCCACGTTTGTCACACCCCAACCGATGGCGAAAACATCGAAGTGAGACGAAAACGAGATTGTTTATTGCAACATAACACTAAAAGCGACAATAATTTAAGTATGCTGATTTCATTTCATTTCATAACAACTTGTCAAGTTACAATACAAGAAATTTCAAATACAACATAGTTTCAAAATACAACATCAAGACGATAAACAAAATACAACATTGTTCAAAAATGATACAACAACGTAATCTAAAGATTTCTAAGCGTGTATCTAAAGCATCATCGCTACGCCCATTTTAATATCATCATCATCATCATCATCCTGCAATATGTTAAAAATACATGGTTCAATACAAAGGTATTGATGAGTATACAAGTTTGATACATAGCATAAGTATGAAAATTTTAAACAAATCCACATGGCAAACTAAGTTATCAAGATTAACATTAAACTGGCATGTGAATATTCAAGTCAACCCAAAGTTTAATGCAAAGTTAAAGACTTAACATGACCTCACGTTCACGGGCGGTGCGTTACTCCATTAGCGTTATACATGTTAAGGGTAGGCTCGTACGAAGTTAATGACAAGTTTATCACAAAACGAACAAACCTAGATTAAAGAATCAAGTATAACATATGCATGCATGTATTGGATTATTTGTGCATTTTAATAAAGTCTAAGTGTAACTGTGTAGGTTATTAGTAAAACATATTACACCTAAAGTGTAAAATGGAAAAAGGGAGTTCGAGTATACTCACGCTTTTGCTAAATCTTCTTTAGAAATCCCGCGAGCGTAGTGTTGGTTGACGTAGTACAGGAACACCAAGGTTATTCTACCCGGCAAGCAAAGGGACGGTGGTAATAGTACATGATATAACGTATACATAATTTCATGTATAATATTCGTCTCACATTTACTATTTACTATTCATACAAATAGAAAGTGGGGGAATAGTGTCAGGCACCTGCCTGGCACTTCCTCATTGGTCCTTTCAAATTGCAATTTTATCCTTTGTTTAAAATTACGTTTTCGTGCCCAGTTTAAAATTACGACTTTGCCCCTAATTCAAGATAAAATTATAGTTTTGCCCCAACTAAAAATTATGATTTTGCCCTCAATTTGAAATTACAATTTTGCCCCCGTTCAAAATAAAATTATAGTTTTGCCCCCAGTTCAAAACTATGATTTTGCCCATAGTTAAAAATTGCAATTTTACCATCATATTAGTTTTTTTTTGCAAAACTATAGTAGTGTTTTGATTTACTTGGTTGACTCAATATAGATTTTGCCCCACTTTCTATACATACAAATAGAAAGTGGGGGAATAGTGTCAAACTTGTCTGGCACTTCCTCATTGGTCCTTTCAAATTGCAATTTTCTCCTTTGTTTAAAATTACGTTTTCGCACTCAGTTTAAAATTACGATTTTGCCCCCAATTCAATATAAAATTATGGTTTTGCCCCAACTAAAAATTATGATTTTACCCTCAATTTGAAATTACAATTTTGCCCCAGTTCAAAATAAAATTATAGTTTTGCCCCCGGTTCAAAACTATGATTTTGCCCCTAGTTAAAAATTGCAGTTTTGCCATCATATTAGTTGTTTTTTTTTGGCAAAACTATGGTAGTGTTTTGATTTACTTGGTTGACTCAATATAGATTTTATTCGCGCCAAGCAGCTGCCTAGCACTCGCTCATTGGTCTTGACAGATTACTGTTTTGCCCCCGACTCTAAATTACAAGCTTGCCATCATTTTAGTTTCTATTTTAGCAAAACTATGTTAGTGTTTTAGTTTGATTGGTTGTCAGTATATATCTTTTATTAAGATCGCGTTATAAGTAGTATGTACAAGTAACTGAAATACAAATGTACATATTATGAAACTAAGAAATATTCGACTTAGCACCCCGAACACGGACGGGGCATAACACTAGTAAATATCCAAAAAAAAAAAATGTTTGTTCAACATTATTTTTAGTATCCTATAAAATGAAACAAAAAAAAAACAATTAGACATAGATAGGGTTGTCCAAAAAGTGAGCCTAGCTCGGCTCGGCTCGTGACGAGCCAAATTGGCTCGGTTTGGCTCGCTTGGTAGCTCGGCTCGGCTTAGCTCGAATTATTTACTTATAATATATTTTATTTTTATATACATATAATATAAATATATTACAAAATTTACATGTATTTAGGCTTGTAGTTTGATATCTATGACATATTTAAAGGTTGATTGTCGTGCTAATGAACAAATATTGTATTTACTTGAAACATAAAACTTATTTTACGTTGTGAACGTGATTTTGGCTTGTAATGTATTAGTTTGAACTTATTTTGAATATGTTCTTTTGAAATATTGAATAATATTTTAGAATACTGAATTTTGAGAGCTATGTATTAATTTTTATTTTTAAAATCGAGTAAAACCAAACCGAGTCGAGTCAGCTCAGGTTTAAAACCAAGCCGAGCCCGAGCTTAGATTTTCAGCTCGGTTTCAAATCCGAGCCGAGCCAGCTCAGTTTATAATAGTTGCACGGCTCATCTCATGAACAGCCCTAGACTAGACAAAGAGTTGGCAAGATATCGGGTTGGGTCGGGTCCTCAAGCTCAGGAACACGAACACTCTCTTATCTTTCAGTTTCAGCTTCCCAATCAATCTGTGTAGTGTAGGTAGGGTTTCAACTCTCAGCTTCACTTGCTCATCAGATACTCTTGCAATTGCAGGTAATTCATTTCATTTCATTTCATTTCATTTCATTTCATTTGCCCTACCAACTAATTCAACTTAATCTTGCGAACCATTTATTTATTTATTTATTTAGGGATTGTCTCTAAAAGCACCTTCATGCATATAGATATAAATATGTTTATTATGTTTATGTAAAACATAACCTCTAGAGAAGTAAAACATGAAGCTTTTATCAGAATGTTTGTTGATTTTCACTGTCTGTCTGTCTTTGTTAGTTTCCTGACCAGATGCAGGCGGCTAGAGGAGGTTGGCTTGGGCAAACATTTGCTCTAGCCAAGCATCATGATTCGTTTGACGGGAA
The DNA here is from genome assembly GCA_030545235.1 of Helianthus tuberosus. Lineage (NCBI taxonomy): Eukaryota > Viridiplantae > Streptophyta > Magnoliopsida > Asterales > Asteraceae > Helianthus > Helianthus tuberosus. The sequence continues at coordinate 161,091,628 of CM060444.1, forward strand.
GAAATCCGGTATTCGGCGTTCGAAAGAGGAAAGGAAGGGAATGGTTGAGACTTTTATTAAGAGGTCTTTTCACTTTTCTTTATTTAGGGATGTTGTCACATATTCTACTGACCTGTAAGCTTGGTTTTAAATTGCGTAATGCGCTCCTCCGATGCATAAAAACTTATGAAAGTAAAACAAATGACGTAATAAGAAGATAAGAGTTGTGCTTTTGGTTCAATTCAAGCATACTAAGATATTAATTATTGAAAAAACCGAACGCAGTTCATAAAATCTGGAAAAAAGAACATAAGAAACAATGTTGCGTGCATCAGAGCGCATTATGCGAAATGCGCGCAATATTCTCGCATCACATAAACACAACGCATCAGCTGTGGCGATGCGCTCTCATCAGCGCATCACAGATTCACGCATAATGGATGTTGTTAGAATAGTTTCAATACTTTAATAATGCGTAAATACTCAGCATGTAGAATCCTATTAGTAAAATTCTTATATTTGAGTGACACTATCCTTAATTTGGACCAACCCACAGGAAGGATACATGTAATAATGTAATTTACTCAAAAGTTTATATGAAACTGAATTTGTAGATAAGAGTGCATTACAAAATTGTTCCTATGGTATATGGTAAGTTATAGATTTGGTTTCTGTGCTTCGCCTATAGTCCCTACTGTTAACAACGCCAATTAGTAGTGTTGTAAGAATCGCTAGGCGCTAGTCGGCCGGTGGGGTATGGACTAACGATGAATTGAGATTAATAGGGATTAATCGGATTGAGATTTTTATATGTAATATTCAGTTTTATATATACTAGGCCTGACAAAACTAACCCATCAATCTCATTTTGGGTTATAAAAACAACTTCCTGGATTGTTTTGGGTTTAGTGTTTAATTTTGATGGGTCAAAATGGGTTAAAATCAAATGATGAAAAGGCTGGAACGGGTCAGTGCAGCTCAAGAGAAAAAATTGAACGGGTGAAACTGGGTTGTAGGAGAAATCTATGTAGTTAATATCCCGATATATCAGATATATGATATATCGGTTATCAGTCCCCTGCCGAGATATCGGTGCAAAATATCGGTCAGAATATCGGTACCGATAATATCGGCGTTATCGTCTGATATTGGACCGATGTTGGAACGATATCTGACTGATATATCACTGATTTTTCCGATATCAGTACCTTTCTTCTTGGTTCTACCATTCGTCTTTCTTCTTATTGTTGCTATTAGTGTTTTAAGTCTTAATTGTTAGTTGTTAAACTGCTATATATATAAATTTAGCATGATATTAAAATTACCGATATCCCACCACGATAACCGATATCTCAAATATCGGTCCTTGACCTATATCCGAAATTTACCGCATTAACTACTTAGGGAGAAATAGAACGGGTCCTCGAATTGCATCTGAAGAGTGAAGACTGAAATCATCTTTGTTCTGGATCACATCTAAAATCGTGGAAATCGCATCTGAACACTTTACCGATCTTCGATTCATCTCTGAAATCATCCCAGCCATAATCTTCTTCTACATCGATCTCTTCTCTAACCCTCGAGGCAAACTTTTTGGTCTAATTTCTTCAAACTTAACATCGATCTCATCTCAAAAAATGTGCTCTACTTTTTTCCTCAATTTGTTGGTATAATCTCGGAAAATATGCTCTATTTTTTTCCTCAGAAAACCCTTGTGCACCAATTTTTTGTTGAATTGCCTAAATGAAAACGAAAGTGTTTTTTTAATCAATTTCCGTCTAATCTTCTCTAGTTTGTCTTTAAGTTTGTTGGTAAAATCGATTTGAAGTATTTTGAGTAGATAAAATTATAAAAGGTCATTAACTTCTTGATGTTTAAACGATTAAATTACTATGTAGTACAGTCCTACGAGTAATGTTGCAACCTTATTCATATTGACTTGCTTTTTGTTCATCTTAAACCCAATCAAAACTGTTAAAAAAGCTTAAATGAGGAGTTGAAAATGAGTATTAGAGGATTTTTTTAAAATCATAAATTATATAACTTTTACCCTCCGCAGATCATAAGTATATGAATGATTAACGCATAGTTTAGTCATCACAAAATAAAATTTTCTGACCCGTTTCAACCCAAACCAAAACAACCCTTTTTTTAATTGACCCGTTTTGACCCGAACCCGTTTTGACCCATGACCTGACCCGACCCGTTTGCCAGGTGTAATATACACACACACACACACATTTTTATGTGTAACTTTTTAGGATGACAAGTTTTAACTCCTCATTGGCTCATTTTTTTAAGTAGACAAGGTTACTCACCGAAATTTACAAAGTTTGACCGGAAAATGGCCCGTAATTCGTCGGAATTTGTCTGGAACCGCCATTTTTAGCTGATTAGGACTGCCTAGGGCCGCCGTTGATCGTCTAGCGATTAATTGGCCGATTAGAGGAAAATGACTCGGTGGAGCTCTGACTAGCGATTAATCGGGATTTTTACAACCATGCCAATTAGTAAGCCCTAAAACATCGTTACACTTAAATGCACATTTTCCGTATTTCAGGCAGATTTGATTGTTTTTAATAAGTTCTTGGAGATAATCTTGATGTTCTTTCCACTGTCTAAATCAATAAACAAAAACAAATCTTCAAAGTTCAAATGAAAACTCTTAAACAAAATCTCGTAATTTAAAAAAAAAATAATTAACATATATGGTTGTTGCAGATATCAGAAGAGTAACAATGGAGATTTCCCATCACTCAATCTCACACGTAAGGAAGTTGGTGGGTCCTTTTACACAGTTCGTGAAATAGTTCGGGAGATAATTCAAGAAAATCGAGTGTTGGGCCCACCCAAATCACCTTTAGGGGATCATAACATGGAGAACCTTAATAGCTTCTTGGAACACCATCCACAAGAGACACAAATTCAACATGAGTCTGAGTATGTGTTTATAAGTGAAAACGTGTTGAATTTGCCGAATAACGAAGCATTTGAAAATTTGAAGAACGGAGAATTATCAATGGAAGAACAAAAAGTACACGAAGTTGTAGCAAACGGAACTCAAAATCATCAAATGATAGAAGAAGTAGATAAAAACTTGGAGGAAGAGATGATACATCCACTACAAGAGTCAAAGTCAAAGTTGGAAAGTCAAAAGGGTCAAGCCCCTTCGGTGTTTAATGTTAGTGGTAGCGCAGATGTTCAACTTGAAGATACTTTACTTTCTGAACAAAAGGTGAGTTCCTTTTCAACACTTCATATGATCTAACTATGATTAGAAAGGTAATATTATTACAATAATAATATCTGTGTAGTTAATATCGCGATATATCACTGATATCGGTCCCCCTGGTGAGATATCGATGCAAAATATCAATCAGAATATCGGTATCGATATTATTGGCGATATTGACTGACATATCACCAATTTTCCCACTATCAGACTATCAGTACCTTTCTTCTTAGTTCTAGCATTCGTCTTTCTTCTTATTGTTGCTATTAGTGTTTTAAGTCTTAGTTGTTAATTATTTAGTGTTAAATGTTAGTGTTTTAAGTCTTAATTAGTTCCTACTTAGTACTTGCTACAATTGTTAGTGTTTTGTAAGTTGCTAAAGGTTTTTAACACTAGCTATACTTAGAAACAACCTGGGATTAAGTTATAAATGAAATTAGAGCGAAAGCAAATAAATTGATCTTTAATTCAGTAATAACGAAAGTATGTACATCCGGTACGAGTATCACTATACCAAAGTTATGTCAAAGTCCACTTCATTATTAATTTATTTACATCACTATGATCTGTATTAAATGCAATTAATTAGCGTAGATGGTCACATACAACCAATTACTACAAGTATTTCATATACATCAAATAACTATTATTAATGATTATCTTCTTAGTTATGTAAAATCTAGACTCAATTATTTAAATAACAGGAAACCAACCAAATGGACCATAAAAACACATGGGCCAACGAGCTTCCATACACAATTTATTTGACTGTGAATAAATTGCATGTTTGTAAACTTGTGTTTGATATGTATGATCTTGTGATTATAATGATTTAGATGATTCGTTTATCTGCTTGTTCTTAGCAGACCATAAATGGTCGCACCAATACCTCCTGTAATCTGGTACAAGAGCCAACACTTGAGGAAAGACTTGCAAATTTGAACCAATCTAGTAGCCAGCCTGGTGCCAGTCCCCAAAACAGAATCACAACGTTGAATAGAGTTGATCTGTAAGTGCATGTGTATGTCTTAGCAGTAGGGCTGCAAACGAACCGAACGAACATGAACAAGACCTTGTTCGTGTTCGTTTGTTAAGAAATATATGTGTTCGCGAACCGTTCACGAACACTTACCGAATGAGATTTTATGTTCGTGTTCGTTTGTTAAGAAAAGGAATTTGTTTGTGTTTGTTTGTTAATTTTTGGCAACGAAAAAAACGAACGTTGACGAACACAAATGAACACAAACTGATGTTCATGAACACAAATGGAAACAAAAAAACACAATCGTTCATGAACAGAATATATAATACACTGACACTTATTAGATATTTAATTTGTCGAAATTTTAAAGTATTTAAATAAATATAAAAACTAAAAACACTAATGAACTATCGAACACAAACGAACATGTTACCGAACGTTCACGAACATAGACGAACGAACACGACCTCTGTTCATGTTTGTTCATTTAACTAAACGAATGAAATTTCTTGTTCGTGTTCGTTTGTTTAATAAACGAACGGACACAAACGAACTTCCCGCCGAAGGTTCACGAACTGTTCGCTAAACGTTTGGTTCGTTTGCAGCCCTACTTAGCAGCGTTTTTTATTTTTATTTTAGCCCTTTGATCTGTTAAAGATATAAAAATACCAAATCGACCCGTTCATAAGTAAACGGGTCAAAATTGCCACCATTGTTGTGATCTCTACTAACAGTGAGGCATATGTTTTCGCTTCCTCGATCTTTCTGATTTAAATCTTTTGATTAACTTGATTTTTAAGCAGTAAGTCATGGAAAGCAGTATCAAGGAAATCTAGTGGCCGGGAAACTCACCAAGTCGTGAAATTCATACGGTCTTTCATCACCGCATTCGTGAAGTTTTGGTCTGAGTAGATTGTTTTTTTTTTTTTTTTTTTTTTTTAGGGTCAAGTTTGGGTATGTTTTGAGAGTGAAATAGAGTGGTAATGTTATGAAATAGTATGGAAGTTACCTGTTTTTGTAGTGTAAAAAAGGAAAGAATATTTGATTTTTTTTTTCTTTCTAATGACTGTTGCATATGGTTAAATAGCTCTTCATGCACTCACCTGAGTGAATCCTCGATTTAACGATCAAAATATTCTCTCGTAGACGTGACATGTGTAATATTTACCTCTACCTCGCTCTCTCTAAACACAACAAGGAGTTCTTCCTTGTCGCATCGATGTGGTTTTGAGGTAGCCATGCATTTTTCATATTTTTGTCCAGGGGCGGAGGTAACGTGTTAGCAGGGATAGCACAACTACGGCTCAACCCCGTCTTCGTAGTGTAAAAATACTCCTCAACTTCGTCTTCGTAGTTTAAAAATATTCCTCAACTCCATCTTTGTTATACAAAAGATACCCCTTATCCAAAAAAATTTGGAATACCCCTAAATTTTTAGGCTAGTTATGCCACTGTTTTTGTCCTCGTTGCAACGATGTGGCTTTGGGATAGCCATACATTTTCATATTTCTCTGTTTTGTTTTTTTTTTTTTTTTTTTTTGGTAAGTGCTTGTGTTGTTTTAATTTAAAACGTTACAAACTTAAGGATGTTAGTTTTTTTAACCGGCACCTGGGATAACCAATGGCAAAAGGCGACTTCATACGCTTGGCTTAGAAATGATGCAAATTAGAGATTACATAATAAAGTTAAGATATATATTTCACTAAAGCCTAAATGATTCAGTCACCTTTTTGAAAGGGTGTATTTAAACATTTAAGAAGGAATGAGATGGTTATATAATTATTTTAATCTAAAGTTCAAGTCAATAAATAAGAAACAGATACAAGGACATGAAGGGGTTGTTTCTAGCTGCCTTTAATTGGTAATATAGAACATTTAAATTATGATACAGGTAATATAATTGTTAATTTTATACGTAACACACTAACCATTCACAAACAACCCATTTCAATAAACACTTTTACATGGTTTTTTAGCACGAATCATGTTCGTGTCCATTAATTCAACTAACCCTTCAAGTTGTGAACACCCATTTCGATAAACCTTTTTAAATGGTTTTTAGCACGGATCATTCATCAGTTCAACTAACAACCTTTCAAGTTGTAAACACCCATTTCGAAAAACCTTTTTAAATGGTTTTTAGCACGGATCATGTTCGGGTTTTATCAATTTCAACCGACCAACCCTTCAAGTGTGAACACCCATTTCGATAAACCTTTTTACATAGTTTTTAGCACGGACCGTGTTCAGATTCATCAGTTTCAACCAAACAATCCTTCAAGTTGTGAACACGACACTAAACACGCACACATATTAGATATTCATTAACTTGGCTCTTTTTTACATACTGTTGGGCTCTTAACCCATCCTCGCAAGACTAAATTATTACACGCTTTAACCTAAACCCGAATCGACCCAACTACACAACTCATGTCACATAAGATGTTGGAACTAAATTAAATAGTATTTTCACGAAATACATATAGCCCGTCTTTAGCCTCTGTATAAGTCCTTGGAATACATAAATTCTAATATCTAGTCCTGTGCTTTCACTAGTAATAACACCTTAATTGTTGATTTGGATGAGATTCTGCCTAATTTTACATCTTAAGAGTTTCATAATCTACCAAGAATCTGTACATTGTAATAACCACTTCAACTATACATTCCTAATTTCCCCTTGTAAATTATACGTATGCTTCAAACCTCAAATTGTACAATGTCCCGGGTGTCTACTCGAAAAACCTGTTTTGTCATTCGGGCTGGAAGTAGCTGTCATAAATAGATAACCGATCAAAAGCATCATAGTTAGCTCTCAAACCTACAAACTGGCTCTCCAGTTGAGCACAGCCAGCATCGGGCCACTTGCACCCTCCATCTACGGTCCGTTGTGGGCACAAGTTTTCACAGACCCTTAGGATCAGGTTTCCAGGAACATCATCATTATCACCGTTATCGTGGGTTAAGGTAACAGATATGGGCATGTCCATTTTTTCATCGTACAAGTCTAGACTACCTCCAGTCTCGCAGGTTGATGTTATTCTATCAGGTAGATTGCTTTCAATGTTGATTGTACAGTCATCATTTCCCGATACATGAATTCTACACCCCAGAGATTGTATTGCTCTTTTTATGATATTGTTTTCCCTGCTGATTTTTCTTGCTAAGTTCATAGCCGAGCTGCTGACCTGTTTCTCGTTTCGTATCTCGGCTTTCACAGCTTCCATTGTCGCAATTGTTTCTCGGGCTTTCCTCTCCGCAGCGTCCTTTGCCTGTTATTATTATTTACAGTAGGATATATATTTATATTACAGTTTTAAAGGATCCTCCGGTTTAAAGCAGAATCTCAGAATTCAAAACCCACATGGTGCCCGTCCACATCCAACCAAAGTGAAATGAAAGAGTTAAATGCCAAAATCGTCCCTGAGGTTTGGGCATTTTTGCCACTTCCATCCAAAATTGAAACTTATTGTAACTGGGCCCCCAAAATTGAAACTTATGGACGATTTGGCAATTCCCAAATCTCAAGGACAATTTTAGCAATTTACCCATTTGTTCTTTTTTTATATTTAAATAAAAATAATTATAAATATAATATATATACAGGTAGAGGATCCTGTAAAAAAGGCCTAAAGTGTGAGAAAGATAAGAAAGAATCTCAGCCATTAGATCTTTGATCTAATGGTTGAGATTAATAGGGACCAAATTGTAAAATTTGGTTTATTTTTTGGACTGAATTGTAAATTCTAGGGGCAATAAAGTCTTTATACACATTCAAAAATAGAAACTGTCAATCAAAATCCCTACAATATCTCTCTCTCTCCACAAATTCCACTTTTCGTTTTCATCGGAGATTGCCGCTGCACTAGCCACCGTCGTTTATACCCGTCGCTGCTTACCGACATCACCAACGAACAACCGTCACTACCTGTCAGAATCGTTGCCGATGTGCAAGGAAGGAACCGGCGAGCATCTCGTTTTTGCTCGGTTTGTTTCGGATCAGAAGATACAGGTGAGTTGTTAATGCGTTTTAGGTCCCGGCGATTTAACGTGGGATGGGGTTGTCTTTCGATTCCACGGCGACACGATGTATGGGTTCCATTACAACATATGTTTACCGTGTGTATGTGAATGGTGTTTTTTTTGTACTGAATGGTGTTATTTTTGTATCGAATTGTGTTATATTCTTGTACTGAATGGTGTTATTCTTGTACTAAATGGTGTTATTTTTTACTAAATGGTGTTATTTTTGTACTGAATGGTGTTATTTTTGTACTGAATGGTGTTTTTTTTATTTTACTGCTGAATGGTGTTATATCCTTGTACTGAATGGTGTTTTTTTATTTACTGCTGAATGGTGTTATTTTTGTGTTGAATGGTGTTATTTTTGTGCTGAATGGTGTTATATTTTCTGAATGGTGTTATATTTAAAACACCATGCATGAACATACTCTGAATGGTGTTATATTTATGGACGGTTATAAGTCCTTAAATCCAGGATTTTCTCTCTCCAAATCCTTAAATCAAGGATTACCATATTTAAATTTGTTAATGCATTTACAATCCTACCCTTTTCAATTAATTTTAATCTAATGGTTGAGATTCTTTCTTACCTTTCTCACACTTTTGGTCTTTTTTACAATAACTCCACCCTATATATACATATACACACATTTATATATACACACTTACTTTTTCTAATTTTCTTTTTTACCTTTAAATAAAAATTAATAATAAATTAACTATAATATATATACATAGACACACGCATTTATAATTATATACACTCACACCATACACATTCTCTCTCTTCTATCCTTCTCTCTTATCCACCTCCACCATCCCCATCGCCACCGCCGCCACAAGCACCCCGTCTATCTCGGTACTCGCACCTCATCTCCCCTAGTCGACCCGTCGTACCAAACATCAGTACCACTCCGTCTCTCCCATCGTACCACACATCATTAATTTATTATTATTTTTTATTTAATGATAAAAAATTAGAAAGAAAAAATTAAGCGTGTGTATATATAAATGTGTGGTAGAGATCCTAAAAGAAGTCCACCCTATTTGAGAAACGTGAAAAAAATTCTGGATCATGCATTTCCCTAAGCTTTTCGTAATATACACATATCTATAGTTTAAAATTGACTATATACATATATGTATATTATCAAATCTTGAATTATACAGATGTATATAGTCAATTTTAAACTATACATGTGTATATTACAAAAAGCTTAAGGAAAATGTGTGGTCCAGAATGTTTCTCAAGTTTCTCAATAAGCCTAGTGCTTCTCACACGATCCTAACCCATGTGTGGTATATGTATATATATTATATTTAAAATTAAACTTATTGTTTTTTATTAAAAGATAGAAAAATAAAAATAAGAAAGAATAAATAGGGCAAATTTGCCAAAATCGTCCCTGAGATCTGGGAATTTGCTAAATTCGTCCAGGAGAGTTGATACATTTTAAGTGAATTAGTGATTTGGATGAAAATGGCAACAAAAATAAAACATTGAGGGCCCAGTTACAAAAAAGTTTCAGTTTTGGATGGAAGTGGCAAAAATGCCCAAACCTCAGGGACAATTTTGGCATTTAAGTCCAAATGAAATAACCGCCAACAGCAGAGAACATTCAAAATCAGATATTTATTAACAGAACTAAAAGGGATATACATGTAAATTACCTTTTGAAGTTCAGAGATTTTGTCCATCATATTCCTACATTGAGCTTCAACCTCTCCAGCTTGAGATTCTGAAGGACATGACCACCTCAAATGAAACTGGGGCCACAATGTCGGAGCTAAAGCTGCAGCTGGTGGCAATAACGGGCCCCCGTGTTTAGATGGATCGTAGAAGAGATTGTAGTGCACGTGAGAACTGCCACCTGATACACGCTTATCATCTAAATACATCCACAAGCATCCACATGCATCAGAGACACCATATTGTTCTCTTTCCTTTTCACTGAAATTTAATAAGAACCCAAACGACCCATTAGTAAAAATTGGGTTGAAACTTGAAACATCTAGAATATAAACTCAAATGTTATCCTACCTATTGCACAAGAAGTTCCCGAAACGACAAGAAAGCGTGCAATCTAGAAAATCAACCAGATAAGCCTGCAAGATTGTAACCGTCGAAGTCAATAATGAACACCGTTAGACCATAGTTATCAAAGGCGCATAGGCTTCGCCTAGGGCCTAGATGAGAAGCGCAAAAAAAGCGCATTTAAATAACAATAAAAAAGATATATATTATGTATTAAAATAATACTTCAACATACTAATATATTCCAAGCCAAAACTTGAAAGATAATACCTTTTTTCCAAATTTGGATAACATAATCTTCGAAATAAAGTACCAAAATAAGCCAATAAGGTCAAATACCAACACATTTTAATACAAAAGTTCTTCATTAGTTAACAGAACCATCAGATGTGTTGATTATTCTTAGATGAGTGTGAGCTAATTAAAAAAGGACTAATTAATATTAGTTTAACAAAAAGTTCAAAAAGTTTTTTTTTTTTTGAAAGGCAAAAAGTAATTAATAGTAAAACTTATAAAGCTTCTTCATCGATCATCAAAACCATCAGATGTTAATTATTATTAAATGCGCATGGGTTAATTAACAAGGGGATTAATTATTATTAAATGTACATGGACCCGCGCTTTAAATACCTAGGAAAGAGAAGCGCATTAAATGCGCATCGACTGAATGTCTCGCCTAGGTGCCAAAATCGGTCGCTTTTGATAACTATGTGTTAGACAAAAACAGTTTAGAAATCCGTCAGTATATATAGTCCGTCTACGAATGAATGAATACACATACCGAAGAGAACTCAAATGCGAAAGGGTACATGCGCAGTAACTGAGAAACACAATCAACCCACTGTCGAACAAAACATCAAGTCATCAAACGAAGTGGTAACTGGTATAAGTAATCATGGAACACGTTTATAAGGTTTCTATGAAACCTGATAGAAAGGTTGGAAGGCCCACCTGAAGAAATATTGGAGAATAATTGTTTGAAGTGTGTGCCTGAGAGGCCATTAGAGGTTGAGATGGGAATGACCCAGGTGTTTGGCGCATAGGTGACGATGGGAAATTTGAGCTTGAGGACTGCCTCGGTAATTCTACATCACTCCCAGATAAGTTTGGCATTCCAGCTCGGTCTGCAAAAGGATGCCCAAATGCAAGCCAATCTTTTTCTACAAGAGCCTGCATAAAAAAGGATTTAAATATACCATTTTTACTATATATATAGGGGAGGGTTATCTTGAGAACGCTAAATATTGCGAGAACCGTGAGAACGAATGAAAAACCCAATCAAAACCATTTTTTTAATACAAACCTCACTGTAATTGAAGTACAACATCAAATAATTCATTTCTCCTTTCAAAATCACTCTTATTAGATTTTTTACACGTGTAAATGGCAAACTTACACGTGTAAATTTTCTTTATTTACAAATTCACGTAAATTTAAACGTGTAAATTAAATTTCTAACATTGCATTCGAATAATAATGATAAGTGTAAAAAATTTTGATTTGAATTGTTTTTGACCAAGTTCTCGCGGTTTTTTCATTCGTTCTCACAGTTCTCACAATATTTAGCGTTCTCATATAAACTTTATCCTATATATGTATGTGTTTGCTATATCTCAAATAAAAAACATACCTGAAATCCCTTGATGGTGCGGTAATACGGGTCAAGTAACAGGCTTGCAAGGGCGACTAGTTGGGTTGTTCTGTCCCATCCATCACTGTTCAATACAATTACATGTTGATGAAGAATATCATTCGTTTCAGTTTTTTTAGCAAGTAAAAAACACCACAACAGCAATACAGTAAAAAAAATAAGATAACAGGTTAAACATCACAAATCTAAAACGCCACGGATAATGATGTGTACCTGCAATGAACGAGCACAGATGCCGACTCAATTGCCACACGAGCAGCAATCCAAGCTGACCCAGCGAGTACATTCTGGATGTGGTTTAACCAACCACTGTCACCAAGGGTTGATACAGAAGCAGACATACTGCTGAGATTACCTCCACCCCATGTCCATCCACCATGTCTCTGTTGTGAACAAAATGATCATATAATAATTTATATCTATACTACTATATAATGCATATTAGATGGGCAACAAGGTAATTTAACTTCATTTGAGGAGGGCATCATTGTAATTTACCTCAAAACTTAAGACACATTAATACATTATTTAATAAACTTCTAATTAAATACACTAAATGCATTATATCAAAAATAGTCATTGCACTCATAAAAACATATAACCTCTAGGGTGAAATACATATATAATTAGTACAAAACAAAATTAAATAATTTTTTTAGAGTAGATTTGTCCTATTTTGTTAGTAACTTTTTAATGTAAAATAGAATGTTTTATTTAATTGTTGAGACTATATAGATGTTGAAGTGATGCATTAAAAAACTTATATTTTAACTTCTGTGACGATAAAATAGACAAAAAATGGTCCATAGTGTCCATTACATTAACTAAGCAAGCCTAGATGCTAGATATAACCTTGCTTTTTTTTCCTCAAACCAGTGGTATGGGTTTTTTAAAGAAGGATTAGAGCCGGTTTTGACCAAATCGGTACGGGCAAGAAACTGGGTTTGGCAAAAAATAAACCAAACCTCCTAGAACTGATTGGGGTTGGCGGGAGACTAAAACATTTTTTTGTTTTGTTTTTTTATTTTTGTAATATTTTAGTTTTAGCTTTTTTATTAGTGTTATTTTTACTATTTCGTCTACATTTCCATTTAAATTTCACTCAAATCGGTGTGTCCCCGCCGTGAAACGCGGCGGGTCATTTCTAGTAATAATAATATATCTCCATATGGAAAGAATCTTAGGGTAAAAGTTTGTAGTCGACTTCATAGTTCATTCATACTTCATACCAAGAATGAAGACATTCCATCTGATGATTTAGTTCCATGTGTATCCAAGTAGTCTCTGAGACGAACAAGACTCTCCCTCATGGCGTGGATATTATCTATCCCGAAGAATACAATCTACAAAATCAAACACATAGAAAGAATCCAGTTCGCAATTTAAAAGTGACAGGCTGGCATGACAAAGCACCGTATTATTTAGCTCAAACCTTTGACAGACCTCAGACTGGAAATAGTTTGATGAAGACTCTGAACCACCTCCCATGGCCCCGTTTGCCAACGCATTTTTCCGGGGTCTAGCATCAGCTATATATAACTTCCTAAATAAAAGAATACTCATTTTAATATTTTATTAAACAGGATTTCCATAAGAAACAAAAAGATGCAAAAAATTGGATAAAAGAGTAAAAAGGTTTTACCTCCGTCCTCTCTTTCCATCAGGTAGGGGAGTACAGAGAGCACCAACAAGATTCTCATCAGCGTTGCTGCATTGAAACGGCTAATAAGAGGATTTTTCGCAAATCTTACTGCTTGAGGCATTCAGGATAATATGGTCATAGTTATCGATAGCGAATAGCGACAAGGTACCTATATGCTACGTAGTGATAGCGACGAAATAGCGCCCGCTATTTTGTGTTTAGCCATAAGGTAGTTAAAATTTAAGAAATAAAAAACAGCTATTTATATTTATATATAATGTTAATTTTATACTTTTTATGTATAAATTTGTAAGTTTAAGGACCAAATGTAAACTAGTGAAAATAGAGGAATACACAAACTAATTTTACACTTTTTATGTAAATTTTAACAAGTTTTAGTGACTAAATCTAAGCTAGTGAAAGATAGAGGGGTTAAATGTTAAAATATATAAAGTTATTTAACCCTAAAAAGGCTAAAATGCAAGAAACAATCACCGCTCTTCTTCTTCCTGGATTCTGGCAGAAATTGCAGCACCGGAGCCGGAATTCGTCATCGGAATCCCGCTATAATCATGCTATGGAGTCGCTATAATCGGAATCCCAAATCTGGTATCCCGCTATGAAGCGCGTGATAGCGAACGCTATCTTCGCTATCAACAACTATGAATGTGGTAAACAGTAAACTTATATCCTTACCTTCTCATATTCATCATTAGACCGACTAATGGCTGGGATGATCGTGCAAGAACAGCCCCAGTGCCTACATATTATTGAAGTAATTGCTCGTGTTAAAACTTAAAATCATATGCCAAAATAAATGACAAGAGGAAAGTTAAATTTAGTGTAAAATAGGTTTCTATAGTAATGTAGTGGCTATTGAAATCCAGCACTTACGTGCATCACACCATGATATTGCAGGTAATCTACATCGTGCGCGAAATTTACAAGCTTGTAGCACATCCTCGTCTCTGAAAATCAACAAACAAAATACAACATTATATGCCAAGTTGAAATAAAGAGTGAGAAACTAAGTATAACTATAACTATAACATGTCTCACCTGATGGATTTTGGTAGTAACAAAGAAAACGGGTAAGTTGCACACATGTCATAAGTTGCATTCACATCACTAATCCTCCACCAGTCATTAGACAACGTGAAGGAACCATCTTCAATCATCCTTGTTGATGAAATGTGTGATTTCATACCGAGAAGACGTAAGTATTCATTCACTAATCGCACTCTAGGGCTAGTATTGCTGAATCTTGACGGTCCAGATGAAAAGGCATACAGATCCCAGAGCCTTGTGGGCCTTGCACACCTTAGTAATGCTTCAAAGACAGCACGTCTCTGCAAATATCACACAATAATTTAAAGTGTTGTCGAGTGATTGATTCCGAAAATATGATATGCATATGCTTAATTGCTGAACAGCTGAAATTGATAATATTATCATAAAATTAAAGCAGTGACTACCATGCATTACTTTGAATCATTAAAATTGATAATTTTATCATAAAAGTTGAAATACAGGGTCCAAATTTAAGTGCATTTCGAGTTGATCTTCTATAAAAAGCACAAGTATGTAGTAACACATTCTTCATAATTTACCTGTTTACTTCGAGGACGAAAAGCAAATACAATAATCCTCATATCTTTTCCTGCAAAAAAACAAGCATAGCCATCTAGCTTTCTTAGTTTACATGCATTCGCACAAATTGGAAAAAACAAAAACTAGGGGTGTGAATTTCTGACACGACACGAACCTAACACAAAATTCGCGGGTTTGGGTTTAGTCTACAAGGTTCGGTCACTTTTAGGTTGAACCTGCCAAGCTAAAGGGATCGGGACTCAGGTTCGGGTCAGCCCGGTCGGTTTGGCGGGTTGACCCGTTTAAACATTTATATTATTTTTTTTACAATATTTTATGATATAAATTAAATTGGGTGTGTATTTATGGCATAATAATAACTTTTAAAGAGAAAGTGACATAAGATTTTATAATTAAAATGTAATTGTATTATATACATTTGTGTTTTATTTAGTAAATTTTAATTTTAATATATCGATTTGCGAAAAAAATAAAAAAATTCGGGTTGAACGGGTCGTGATTGGGTTCATATGTATGACACGATTTTCGGGTTCGGGTCGTGTTCGGGATCGTCGGTCGAGTTGAACCCGCCAACCTGCGAACACGACCCGTTTAGCACTCCGACCCGTTTAGCACTCCTAACAAAAACCCTATGCACGGGAATGATAAACAATCTGCACATGGTTCCCTACGATTCGAGTGTATGTTACGCTAGCTTCAGTTTATTAATTAATTCACTCTATCAACCTAAATTTTCATCTTATCTTGATTAGCTTTACAACACCAAATACCTTTTTAACAGATTATATTCATCAAGACAAGCATGCAAACTGGTATGTTCCTAGAAAAAACTCAACATGGAAGTAATTATCGGGTGAATTCAGATTTCAGACACTAAGCATATTGACCATATATCACCTTACAAGAACAAAAGCATTCCAACATACCGATGACCTGAAGAAGCCTTCGTGTAGGAGTCTTATCATATTGCCTAGGTCCTGACAGCTGCTTTATTACCTGTATCCTCATTATAGAATGAAATTAACATCAGTATATATAAGTACCATGTGTGATGTGTCCACCTATTCATTAAAGTGATGCCTTTGCATAACTGTTATCGCCTAATAAAATTCTAGTGATGCCTACAACCCCCCCCCCCCCCCCCCCCCAAAAAAAAAAAAAAAACTATGCATGTGCATATGCACACTCACACACGTGTATATGCACATAAAATATGTATTGAGTGTATCAACATTAAGATTCCCAAAATCTCTCATTGCTGAAACATATCAGTAAACAAGATCTTTGTAGGTCGCATGTTTTCCTTCAATGGTGAAGAAATGTGATTGCTACTAAATCAAAAAAAGCTATCCAAAATCCTTAGTTGGTTTCCAAATTATGATCAGATTCTAAAATCCAATTATGTGCTTGTCTAAGAGTTAGCATATAAACAGAATTCATGATATTTACTTTCTCCGGAGACCTGTGTGTGATTTTATTTTATAAATTTTGAAACTTCAGATCATCAAAATATGAAAATGAGTTATCTGATAAATATCAGCATGTAGTTGTAAGTCGTAATTTTAATAACCGGAAGTATGACATTTTCAACATACCTAAAAGCCTAAAGGATAACTCAATGACATAATAGTAATGAATTGTTGGAAGAATAACTGGTACAAAACCACATAGTAGTGATGCCATTCCAAATCCATATGAAGATAATGCATAACTTACAATTTTGCTAAACTTTTCAATGGTGGCCAATGGTATAGTTCCTAGTGCAATGATGTCTCTCGATCCTTCACTCTGTAAGAACATACAAAGAAGATATCAGATATACGGGTATTTTCAAATACCGCTAAAGCACACAGTTCATATGACCAAACACCATATACTGTTTCATAATTCTATAAGGAGCAGTATAGGAAACATGCAAATCAACATAAGCAATTGATGTATGCATGTGATTGGCACGATGAAACAATGTTTAGTGAACAACCTAAATTTAATTATCAACTAGATTTCAAATTCAAATAGTATAATATTAAGTTATTAATTAATAAGATGTGAGCGTTTAGGTCAATGGTAGTCGATAAGTATTCTTTCTGCGTGCCTTATTAGCAAGATGTAAGTTTCTCTTGACCATTGCATGCATAGATTCAGACTGCCTCATTGGATTTTAGGCCAATAAAAAAAGAAAATCATAAACGGTTTCGTGACAAGTTGACAACCAATTCTAATAATACTAAGTCCTTGGAGCAATAATTTTAATCAGACATTCTTGCATTCTACGTTTGCATAGTTACACTACTGCCATGTGGAAGGTAGATATAAAAAGCTTCCACAAATGAACAACTTACCAAAAAAAGAAGACGAAAATTGGTCACGAACAAGGTACCTGCTTCATCAGTGTTAACAAGAACGCCATACCCCTAAAAGCAAAGTAAAAAAAGCATTACTACAACAAAATCAGAGATAATAAAATTTCAAGAGCAAGCCTATATAAGATAAATAGATAATCATACGAAGATACGAGGAGAATATGAGATACTGAAAACAAGTACACTAAGTCCAAACTCAAAGTTCAAACAACAAAAAATTATAACATTCCAGCCTTTCGTATATTTTCAGAGTTTCCCATCAATGTGTACACATGATTGCAGCCGACTTTGATTATAACCAAAGTTATCGATAGCGAATAGCGACAACGTACCATGCTACGAAGCGATAGGCCGATAGCGATGAAATAGCGCCCGCTATTTCATATTTGGCGATAAGGTAGTTAAAAATTTAAGAAATAAAAATAGCTATCTACAAAAAAAATTTATATATAATGTTAGTTTTATACCTTTTTATATATAAATTTAGAAGTTTAAGGACCAACTGTAAGCTAGTGAAAATAGGGGGGTTAAATGTTAAAAATACACAAACTAATTTTACACTTTTACGTAATTTTTTACAAGTTTTAGGGACTAAATGTAAACTAATGAAAGATAGAGGGGTTAAATGTTAAAATCCATAAAGTTATTTAAGCCTCAAAAGACTAAAACGCAAGAAAACGCAGCCGCTCTTCTTTCTCCTATTTTCCAGCAAGTTTCCGGCAGAAATTGCAGGTTTCCAGCCGGAATTCGTTGTCGGAATCGGCTATAATCACGCTATTCAGTCGCTACGTAACAGATTGCGAGACATTGGCGCTTCGCTACGAAGCGCGCGATAGCGAACGCTATCTGCGCTATCGATAACTATGATTATAACTGTTAAAGGTACTACTGTGCTAGTAGTTTTCTACCAAGGCACCAGAATGAATGTCGCTAGTGACAACTAGCATCCCAATTTTGTGATACATATGCACTCCTTATGGCTTCCACTAAACAGAGATAATATCATAATAATGCAACATATTCTGGATCAGACTTTCATCATGACAGCAGAACTAATAAGAAATTTAACTTCAAAGATGGTGTTTGATAAAAGACTTGTTAAACAAATTTATAGTCATCATAAATTATTGGATATCAGCAGGCTGAGCATATTGCACATCACAAAACTTTTCAAAGTTGTTCAAGATAAAGAGCCAATATTAAGAAAAAGGGTACAGCCCTCTGAATAATTTCAGGCAGGCTGCTCTATCCAATTTCTCTATTTGTCAGAGTCTTAGAAAAGCATCGATGACCTTTAAGAACGTCACACAATAATGAGGAATGATAATAATAATAATAATAATAATAATAATAATAATAATACTCATTCAGATTCTACCATGCATCACATATACCGGCTTTCCGAACCTCCTTGAGGCCTAAGAAAAATAATCAAACTAAGGTCGCTCAACACACCATAACAACAAATAAACTTCTGCTCATCTATAGCAAGACGAACAATACGAATAATTCGATATCTTATCTCATCAATTCCACAGCCAGTGTTGCAATTCTACAATTCTAATATTGTATCTCCAAACACAGAGATAAACAAACAACCATATGCAAGCCACTTAATCTCCATATCCATAACAACACACAGTTTTGTGCACACATCAAATACACTGCTATTCAACTTAAAAACAGATATTAATCACAACCTTTTCTACAGAAACCTAACAACTAAACCACACATCATATAACACAAAACCGAAAACATAAACATATAACCGTAAATCAAAACATACAAATTAGGTCAACTCAGACTCAAAACTATTACCTCCGCGATAACCTCCTCAGCTTCATATAAAAAATCAGATAATCCATGCGGAACAGGCCTCGAAACAACAGGCTGCTGTGAAATCAACAAAAAACTGAACTCGATTACCCAAAATCAACAACACATTTACCGTTATAATACGGTGAAGAATGAAGAAGACAAAAAAGCTAGGGTTAGAGCGTAGAATAAAGAGAGGAATTACATCGATCTGTGTCCACTCAATAGCGTCCCAGCTACCGGTGCATTCGATCTTATCGGACTCAGTGAGTCGAGTTTCCGAGTCACGGAGGGAGGTTGTGCGACGGTTTCTGGACATGACGTCAGAACTCCGGTGGTTGGTTGAGGAGAGAGAAGAAAGGATTTTCGTACGAGTTTGGTTTTCTCAGATGGTTTTATTATTCGTTTTATTATTATTATCATTATCCTATATATTAATTATCCTATATATTAAAAAGGAAAGTTTGTGAATAGTATGAATAGTACCCTTACCACTCAAAGCTTGCCACGTGTCAAGCCTTTTTTTTTTTTTTTTTTTTTTTTTTTTTTTGCAAATAGTACCCTCACCACTCAAATCTTGCCATATGGCAAGCCTTTTTTTTTCATTTAATGAATAGTACCTTCTCCATTCAAACCTTGCCACGTGACAAGTTTTTTTTTTTTTTCCCTATTTATCCATCTTTTATTAAAATACCGGTACGGTCCTGTTCGGTCTCGGTACATGAGTGGTAAGCTTTGAGTGGTAAAGGTACTATTCATACTAATATATAGGATAATGAATAGTACCTTCTCCATTCAAAGTTTGCCACGTGACAAGTTTTTTTTTCCCCATTTATCCATCTTTTATCAAAATACCGGTACGGTCCTGTTCGGTCTCGGTACATGAAGGTAAAAACCGGCACCAGCCTGGTATTGTGTATGTCTCAATTATTAACATAATGAATTCTCTACACCCTAACCAAGTGAGACCAACATCTAATGTCGCGCAACGCGCGTACACCGAATACCCCTAGTTTTATTTATTACTAGGTTATTGTCCGTGTAATACACGGGGTGAATCATAATTATTATATATATCAAACTAGGTTAGTTCCCCGTGTGCTACACGGTTGAACAATTTAAACTATTTAATAAATATTTCTTGTAAATGCAAGACATTTATATACCAAATTGTCATAAATAAGTTAGTATAAAGGTGATGTATCTTAGTATTATAAAATTCATCAGAGAAACATGTAATCAAACTGTCGCTGAAAATAATACAAAAATAAATATATTATATAATACGTATTATTGTATTTACGTATTATATTACATTTAAATTTAAAGATAAATAAAAAAGTTAGAATGAATGTAAATTACAAAGACACTCAATGTTTCAAAAAAAAAGTAACATGAATAATGACAATCCGGATTTCGTAGATACAGATACCATGGGTTATATTTAACACAGTTCAGATTTAATGAATCCACATATTACAAAAGTTGTGATTATTGGGTTTGGTACCATATCTTATTTGATATTATGTAGTTACTTGCATCAGTACACATGTATGAATGTTGTAATTAAGTGACCTATGTTTGACAAACAAATAGAGCCCGACTTCATAATTTAGTGTGTATAACATATTATGTTTAATTTAATAGCTGAAAATATGTCATAAGATGTTTGACACCCATGTGTGAATGGTGTTGTCAAACAAGCGGAGTTTGGTCATTCTTACGTTATATGTTAAAATTATATAAAGATTATTATTTGAAAAAAAGATAAGGTCGTATATTTGATTTGCTTTTATATGTTTTTAAACGAATAAATGATAATAATATTAAATTGATATGTGAAGGGAGATAAGATTTCAGGATTAATAATATTATTATTATTATTGTGAATTTATGATTAACTATGAAACTAAAGAAATTATATTTTAGGCGGGAAAATAAAATTCTAGATAGCTTCAATGAATGCCATGTGTCTCAAATTGGTTTACTTTATTATATGTATAGATGATAACACCACTTTGCTAGAGTGGTGTTATCATTTTTTTTCCTTTTTGTTTTCTTTTTTCTTTCATTCTTTTCTTTTTCTTTTTGTGGTTTTTTTTTTTTTACTTTTACCCTTTAATTTTCAGCATTTACTCTTACAACCTCTTAACTTTCTAAATACTTTTTATTCGAGTTTTACGTCTTTATTTTTATTTACGTTTCGATATAAACTTAAGTTGATTTACATTTCGACATGATTTTTTTGTTTATTTACGATTTTGCCCCCAGTATAAAATTTGTTTTAATATTTTTTACAAGACTATGATAGTGTTTTGTTTTAATTGGTTGGCTCGATTTAATTTTTATTCGTCATGCTAAGCGGTAGTTTTTCCATCATTTTAGTTTTTTTTAGCAAAAGTATGGTAGTATTTTGTTTCACTTTGTTTACTCGATGTAATTTTTTTTTTAGATCGTGTTATGAGTAGTATGTACAAGTAACATGCTATGAGAAAGAAATATTCAGCTTAATGCCCCGCAACGCGGGCGGGCAAAACCTAGTTATAATTATAATGTGAAATAAAAAAAATATGTTCATAATATAATCTAATCTAAGTATATATAATATAGAGTAATATGTAGACCAAATACGAAATAAATATTGAAATTTGTATAGCCATTCATAATAATATGATCTGTTATTTGTTTTAAGATTTGTTATAAGAACTTAAAATTTTGTACAACTACTAATATTTATTGTGACATTTTCTTGTTCAAAGGTAACATGTCTGATTTTATCTGATAATAGATTATTCTGACGGTTAATGTTGGCATAATATTATATTTTCTACAATCCAAATATAGTTTCCTCACTTTCGCTATCATCTAACTTATAATAAAAGACTCCATATAATGTCACATGTCATTCTCTCCTTCAACCTCATAAATTTTATTTATATTTAAAAAAAAAATTCTTTTAATATTAATATTAATTAATAACCAATATATAAATATCACTTATTTTTATCCTTATATTTATCTAAAATTAATAAATAACTTCAATTTTGCAATTTAGACTCTTTGTTTTTTACTTTTAACCCAAAGTTTTTCATCTTTTGCAATTTAATCCCAACTTTTTTTTTATATTCAATTTTAGTCCACCATACTTTTCATCTTTCCCAAGTTTTTCGTTTCGTTCTAAATTTTGTGAGTTAACGCAACGCAACGTGTGTGTGGGGTTTAACATTTTTTCTTATATTTTTTTTCCGTTTGACTGGCCCGTCGCGTCACATTTATTTTTCTGCGTTTGACAAGTTCGTCCAACACGCGGGTCCTGGATGGACTTAGTTATTTTTTTCTTTGTTTTACGTTTTGGTTTAATTTCTTAGCAACGAGTGTGCGCGATTCAAAGATTTTACGTCTGCTTTTCGCTCGACGTTATTTTTTCCTGTTTTAATTTATTTATTTTTACGAGTTTTTTTGGTGTTGGTGGACAATGGTATAGTATTGCTACTACTTAACACAGTTTTATGACAACCGCTGCAACGCATGGGCTTAATACTAGTTAACATTAATATAAGGTATGCTCATATTCAAAGCTATAAACCAATATGAATTGTACGAAATAATTACTTTTATCACAATTAGTGTAAGGAAACCAATAAAAACTATTGATAATGTAATATGTCCCATACCATTTGAAATGTCTGAAAATGGACTTCTAGACAGATAAAAGTAATGTAAATGAATAGACAAAAATTGAATCAATAAAACCAATTAACTATAGTTGAGAAAATACTATATATAGTGTAATACTTTACATGTACAATTGAACCAATGAAACATATATATAAGTGAAAAATAGAAAGAAAGACATGAGACACCATACGACAACTAAGTAAATCTAAATTTTAAAAAAAAGTTATGACATTCCGGACAACTAAGTAAATCTAAATTAAAAAAAAGTTATGACATTTCGAATTTGAAGATACCTTTCACAGACCTCTACATTTTAGTTACAATAAGAAAAAATATGTATGTTAATAGTTTACCTTGTTTTAAAACACATATATCTAACTTATCTAAAAATACATGATGTTTTCTATGTGACATAGATATTATGCATAGCATATGAAGAGTAAAAAAACATACCTAGTATTTAGAATGAAGTGGAGTTTAATTCTAAATATTTGATGTAATATATTGAATATTAAATAATGATTTTTTATATTCTTGACAAAACTTTATTTATCACAAAAATCTAATTTGATTCTAGAAGGGAAAGTAAAACTTACAAAATTGATTAAATGGTTACTAATTTATAGGTTTTTGTTTAACAATTTCAAATCAAAATTAAATCCATAAATTATAGATTAGATTTAAAACACATTTTAGACTTTAGATTTACAATCAAAATAAAATTATAATATAATATTTAAATCTTTTTAATTTAAAATTTAAAATTTATCAATAAATTATTGATGCCCTCATTGAATGGCATGTGTCCCAAATTAGGTTTCTTTTATTATATAAAGTAGTATAGATAGATTTACTTTACCCGATTTAAATAAAAAATTAGATTGGATAAGCATATAAAAATACAAGAAATAAACGATGAGAAATAACATATGTTTACAGATTGAGTGATATAAATTTTTTAATCAAGCTTTAAAACATGCTTTATGAAAATTATGAGAAGATAAACTAAATAATGCAACTAAAATTAGTAGAAATCCACGTCATTAAACTCTATGAATAACAAGAAACGTATCACATATAACAAATTTTAAAATATTGATATGATAACTATTTTAACTCATTACATATAAATTTAATCTAGGATAAATTACACTTTTCGTCCTTTATGTTTGTACCTGATTGCAATGGATGACCTTTAACTTCAATAATTACAGACACAATCCTTTTTTTGTAAAACTCATTACACGTTACGTCATTTAGCACTAACTATGTTAAAATTTTCAGTTAAATATGGCATGTGCCTTGCACATGAGGGTAATTTCGTCATTTTGGTGTAAGACTATATATTTTTTACATAAATATGTTTTTTTTCTTTTTAATTCATGCCCCCTCCCCCTCTCTCTCTAAACTCTATCTGCCATTCTCCTCTTCTCTCTCTCATCTGCAACCACTGCCCACCTCTAGCTCCCTCCCCAACCACCACATCAGAGGTTCTAGAGAACCCCCGCCATCAATCTTCGAAATCATGACAACCGGAAAACCCGAGCCATCCACCGTAGATGGCGAAGACTTTTCCGCCGCTACCTCTACTCCGCCGTCACCATCCTTCTCCTCTCTGCCGCTCTCTTCCTCCTCTGGCCATCCGATCCATACCTGCAAGTCGTCAACCTTCGTCTCGATCGCCTCAAAGTCAACACTGCTCCGATTGTTGAATTTGCTTAGACAACACTTTTGTTTTTTTTACTGCTGTAAGAGTGTAAGGTCACTTTTCTTTCTGGAACTAGTTGAAGCAGGTTTTGTTACTTTGGAGTGATATTGTTAGGTTTTTTTATTGAATTTTAATTTTAGTGGTTAATTATATTTCAATTCTGGTTATTCTATTCCAAATTCTATTAAATATGTAGTGATTTTTGTAAGGGTTTTTTTTAATTGAATTCTGATGCATAACAGAAAAACCGTGGTAAGTGGGGTTTAACAGAATCTGGTCTGCAACCTCTTTGAAATCTCAAGTAAGTGGGGTTTATCGTTTCTCAAAATCCCAAATTAGTTTGAACTGTTGACATTCATGTGGGTGTGGCCGGAGTGGTGGCGGCATTCATGTGGGTGTGGCCGGAGTGGTGGCGACAGGATGAGGTGGTGGTGGGAGGATGTGGTGGTTAGGGTTTTAGAATAAGAAAATTGGGGAAGATAAAGTGTATATGTAATCTTTTTGGTTTATTTATTAAACATTTAGATAAAAATATGAATTGACCAAAATACCCTTAAGAGAATAAACTTACCTGAAAATTTTAATCTGGTTAGTGCTAAAGGACGTTACGTGTAATGAATTTTACAAAAAGTGACTGTGTCTGTAATTATTGAAGTTAAAGGTTATCCATTGCAATCAGATACAAACATAAAGGACGAAAAGTGTAATTTATCCTTTAATCTAATCTAATTTTATTAATAAAATGTTTTTGTTTAACAATTTCAAATCAAAATTAAATCCATAAATTATAGATTAGATTTAAAACACATTTTAGACTTTAGATTTACAATCAAAATAAAAATCTAATATAATATTTAAATCTTTTTAATTTAAAATTTAAATTTTATCAATAAATTATTGTTGCCCTCATTGAATGACATATATCCCAAATCAGGTTTCTTTTATTATATAGTATAGATAAGGGGAGTGGGGGTGGTCCGTGATGGCTACCCCATCACTCGTTAAAAATTATAGCACACCGCCGCCACCTAAAGTATCACGCGTTGAAACAATAAGGCGTTGAAACAATCACGTGTGGAAAAATCAAAAAAGGAACGTTGGTGGTGACTGTTTGGGGGGGGGGGGGTTATTTGAACATTGGGGGTATTTATTTTTTGAATCTTTATATAAAATCCATCAAACCCAATCCATTTCATATCAAAAATTATCCAACTCACTTCAAAAAATCAAACAATTCTCCATTTGATTTCAAAAATAATTTTACAACAAACATGGAAGGTTCAAGCAAAAGAGGTGGGGGTTCGAAAAAAAGTGGTTTGGGTACAACGAGGCCAAACAAAGAAAAGAAAATTAAAAAAATTTGTGAGTGATGGAATTCTATCACTAGTGACCACCGCCACTACAAAATGCTTGTGAGTGATAGAATAGTGGCTGATGACATGGCATGAGTTGATTGGATGCTTGTGAGTGATGGAATTCTATCACTAGTGACCACCCCCACTCCCCTAAGACCGCCCGTAATGGGGCTTTTTTTTTAAATTTCACCAAACACGCCGGAAAACGCCCGGCCTCCGCCCCCTTGGGCGTTATTGGGCGGTATTCGCGAAAAAAGGGCCACCGGCGTTTTTTTAAAAACGCCTAAACTTGATTTCTTTGCCCAATAGAACCTTGTCATGTGTGTATACTTAGTTTTAATTAGATTTTGACAATGGTTTTTCTTGAAGTTTATAAGTTGCAGGTGGTTGTTGTGGGTGAAAGGAAGAAGAAGGTTGTCACACCCCAACCGATGGCGGAAACATCGGGGCGTGGCACTGAGCGAAACAGATTGTCCAGAAGTTTCCATAACAACTATAATTACCAATTATTTAAAGCAACATGTCCCATACCATGTCATAAAAGATAATATAATTATTACAGGCAAGATCTAGTCAAATTGTTCTGTTCCGACAACTCAGATTTTTATTACAGACAATTGTTTATTGTTCTAGGTCTTTCCTAGCCTCGATTTCACAGCAAGCTAAGCAAATAAGCATCCTAAGCACCTGTCACATACGTTAAAGTAAAAGTCAATACACATAGTGTAAAGGTGAGCATACAAGTTTAGTAGATATAATAGAGTTTGGAATCGTTACGCATAACCAGCATGTACACAGTGTAAAATGAGGCATGTTAGTTATCGACATGAACCTATCGATACCAATGACTGCGGGTTGACTACCCAAGGCTGTTCGTAATACACACTCACCACTGTGAGCCATGTAACAAATTGTCCTTAACAACCCTCGAGTGAACAGGTGCTAAGTCCAAACAAATAGTACTATCGTTGCTAAGGCAGGTAGACAACATTCCATGTGTAAACATAACAAACAAGCATTCATTAAGTCACGTATAACATGCGGTAATCGGTTAGCGTTTAAAGCGTTGCGTAGTGTGTTCTGTCGCAACCCCCGATCCCTGTTCCCCGGGAACGGGCGGCCGCGAGCCAGTTTCGGTGGTATCTCGTATTGTCTAATTTGGCAGCAGAATTTTTCATCAGGACCGTAGTTAGAAAATATTTATCAGAGTAAAATACCACATTTTCATAACATTAAACAAATGGGTTAAAACCCAAGTTTTTATTACAAACTAATTTACAGGGATAAATCCTATTTTATTTGAATTAAAACGCCTTCTTTATTTAGGTAACTTTTATAGCCACTTTTCCAAGCCTTCAGTGCTGTCCAGCTGGCTTCTAATTGGCTTTCACATTGTGTTACCTGAAACGCGTTTTAAAAACATTTGTCAGTGGGAAATACTGGTAAGTGAATCTCAGTTTAATCAAGAAACATTAATTTAATTTAAACAATATTGAGAGCGATTACAATGTTTATATCTACACAATTACTCCTTTAGTACTGTCAATCCTGACTTGTGGGTCATATTACGCATTGGCTAACTCATTGTCCAATGGTAACGTTTTCCACATTTTGTGTAACACCCGTTATTATAAATCGAGGTTTAGCGTATTATTTACGAAAACAATCATGTAATTAAGATTACATGTCCATTGGAAAAACGGGTTTACTAAAACCTTTTACAATTTAAAAGTTTAGAACATAATGTAATTAAGTTCGTCACTTAAAAGAAACAATAAAACGACATTCGTCATTTAACATAATAACGATACATAGTGTGGAAGCTTATTTTGTGATCGTGTTCGGTTCTTGCTCGTCGCTTGATCTTCATCCGGGCACTCATGGCAATCACCTATGATCAAAACCAACTTAAAAGTTAGTTTTGATAGTCAAATATGAAGTTCAAACAAGTACAGGGGTTAAATATGAAGTTCAAACAAGTATAGGGGTTAAATATGACAAAAATAACAATTTTTTGAGGTTTGGGGCGTCGCGTGACGCGACAGGGGCTCGCGCTACGCGAGGCCCTTGTTTTCACAGACTCTTGCTTATCAGTTGCTGCATATTCCCTGCGCGATCTGATTTCACGGAAACGGCCATAACTTCTTCGTTATTGATCCGTTTTACCCGATTCTTTTTCCTACGCGTCCGTAATTTAATTCTCTATCTTATGGAGTTAAAATTCAACAACCTTCATAATAAAATTTCAGACTTTTAAGTCTTCGGCTTATCGCCCTTTTTCCAAATTTTGACCCGTTCGTGATTCCATCTAACAAACTTGTTTGTAGCCCTTGCTTCTTTTGTAAACGTATTATTATGATTATTTCCTATTGTATAAGATTCAAATCACGGATTATTACACATTCTTAACCCGTTTCGCTAATACTTCTATTTTTGACCCGTTAAGGGTATTTGAGCGCTTTCGAGCCTAAAATCGCTTTCGATTACTTCTAGCATTTCATCACCACATTTCTTATCCTATAATCTCCCACCACAACTGTATTTATGGTGGGCTTAATGGGGTGATCTATATAAACCAAATTTTACCTCTCGAATCATTATTTTACGGCAAAACTCAAAAAGTGCCATTTGACTAATATAATACATCTTTCAGTTTCTATACTTATTCTAAGTATTTGCTTAATCATAAAAATTGTTTCCAAACAACCTTTAAAGGTTGTTTGTTCGAATTAGCTAACAAGGGCGTTTTGGTCACATTTAATCCTTCATTTTTACGATAAAGGACTTCCACTAATATTTGACCAAATTGCACTTCTTACTACAACTTATTTGTGCGTACCTGGCTCAGATCAACGTATAGACCCGTTTATACCTCGCATTTATTAACCAATATTCTATAGCGTCGTAATTATCCCAGAATTGCTACTCGTTCCTGTTTACATATGACTTGACAACCAAGATTAGTCATTATTGTCAAATGGTGTTATCATCACCATTTGACCCGTTTGGCTCATATGACCAAACATTTACACATGTAGTAAAACGAGGTTTTAAATTTCAAATTTACACATCCGGCCCATGTCGGATGTTACCACTTGACCCCTCCTTTTCTCTTTAACTCATTTCTTACAAATTTGACCCGTTCGGCTTACGCCATGGGTGCCCCCTTTTTTTTGTGTCTATTTACATTAGTCGACACTTGACTAAATTTCCATTTTTACCCCTTTTCTCAATATTAGATTACACTACGCGGTAATCATATCAAAACTCATAATCTCTTAGTCATTACATGACCGATTTACCGATTTATCCTTTTTACCATAAACCATGGTTTTTATCATCTTTATATGTTCCGACTCGTACCAATCGCGTCGGATGCCATATTTTCATTATTATCGTTATCGCATTTATTACTTGTAAAGTAAACAGGTATTCTACTAAAGTGTGTAAGTTTCACTTACCTTTCATCCGAATTACGCTTTCCTTTTCATTCTTGATTCGTTCAACCCGCTTTTTCCTCAAGCTTCACCTAGCTTGTTAAGTGCCAACTATCATTCATTATTCACAAGGTTGTTAGATTAGTCATTCCAAATCATGACTTTCACACCTTATGATTCTTTGACTACTTTTCTTATTAAACTCAATCATAAATCATTGAGTTTAATTCTTGTATCAAGACTCACTTCTAAACAATTATGACTCTTAACAAAATCCTTATTTTGTTCAAGTAGTTCATTCGTACGAGTTACTACGGTGTTTATAAACACCCATACAACATTAATTTCATCAAATCAACTAAACCCATTTCATGGCAATTATGATCATATACTCAAACTTACAATTTGTTCAAGTATTTTGCTTCTACTATCAACTATGATGATTTTAAACATGTGTATATCATCCTCTTCACTATATAATAAAAACCCACTTGTCTAAAAGTGGTAAATCACCAAATTACTCAAATCATAGCAATTTTACTTCAAATTTCTACTTAGGGTTTGTTCCTAAGCAATCCTACTTCATTAATTTGGCCATAGCCTCTATGATTCTTGCATAAATCGCATCATGCAAATTTAACAAATTTTCACAACTTCATGAATGTTAGAAATTCGACATACCTTACGATCCCCACGACTAGGTGATCGTTTCTATGTATTAAATTCCGAATTTGGCCTTCATTTGATCTTCCAATTTGAAGATTTTGTTGAAGAACTAGGGTTTGCTCCATGGAGCTCCCTCCTGGCTTCCCACGCACGCACACACACATGTGTGTGTTTGTTTTATTTTTTAAGTTTATAAAACCATTTGTAAGTTACCCGGCTTTGGTCCCTCGTGTTTGGTTAGTTATTAATTAGGTCACAACCTAATTATTTTCAACAATACTCTCACTTATTAACTAGGTTTAATATTCCTAGTTAACTTAGCGGGTTTGGGAATATTTATGACTAAGTTTATTTTAGGCCCCGTTAACTCGGGCCTTTTCTCCATTGTATTTCTTTAAAGCTTTTATTCATTTTTATTTATTATTAGGATCAATTATTTAAATCCTAATATTCCACCGGGTAAATTTTGCCACTAACGGTACTTTACCCGTCTTTTAGTATTAACGGGGTTTAATTACCAAACCCGTTTTCGGGGTGTTACATTTTGTATACAAAACCCCAACATACCGGCAGTAATTGTAGAGTTACAAGGACTCAATCACTGCTAAATTGCATTGTAAAAAAGTTAAGGTTTTGTAAAAACTGTTAACAAAAAGGAGATTACTCACATTGCTGTCTTAGATTTTTCGTAAGGGTTTCCTGGTGACAATCTATAATTTACACAAAAGCACACGTGTTAGTATAATAACCCATTTTAACATTAGTAATACCCTCCCCGAGACGACATTCCAACGACTACGTCGGGCAGAACGACAGCCGTTACGGAACCCTAGATCAATCGGGCAGCGTATCTAATACGTATCCAGGGGTTATAATACTTACAACGGAGTAGAAATTCGCTAATTAGGGGGGTATAATACCCGTGTATAAAGCCTACTATTCAGAAATTGAGAAAAGAAAGATGGACGAACTGACTGAAGATCCGAGGCCTCCTTTATATAGGGCCTGATATTGACTTTGTCGTGGCCTGCGTAAAACAAAGACAGGGCCTACGCGTCCCGCGTTGACTCCAGGTCAAAGCGTAGGTGATCCGGGTCATCCCATAGGTTCAACACGCGTTACGACACGTGTCAACACAGGGGTTCGCTGGACCTTTAAGTTGTCGCGGCCCGTATGAAGGTTGGGGTGGGGTTACGCGGCCCGCCTCAACTTAAATTTTCTTGTTTTTAATTATTTTTAATACTATTTAATGTATTTGAGGCCCGTTTTCTCGTATGGGGTGTATTTTGGGACATTTTGGGATAGTTTTAAAATATATTAGGGTGTCGGAAAATATTCGAGGGTGTCGGTTTATTTAGGATTGTTACATCCTCCCCACCTTGTTTTAGAGCTCGTCCTCGAGATCTACTGGAACAAGTGTGGATATTTCCTTTGCATTTCAAATTCAAGCTCCCATGTGTACTCAGGTCCTCTTTTGGAGTCCCACTTCACTTTGACCAGAACTAATCTCTTATGTTTGAGATTCTTGACTTTCCTGTCTTCAATCTGTAGAGGCATCTCTACAAACTTGAGTTGTTCATTTACCTCTATATCCTTAAGAGGTACCATTAGTGATTCATCAGCTAGGCATTTATTGAGATTAGATACATGAAATACATCATGTATTCCTGCCATTTCATCTGGCAGTTGTAGCTGATAGGCTACATGTCCTATTCTTCTAATAATCTAAAAAGGTCCAACATACCTGGGACTTAACTTCCCTCGTTTGATGAATCTTACCACTCCTTTCCAAGGAGAGACTTTTAACAATACTTTATCTCCTACTTGAAATTCTAATGGTTTTCGTCTGTTATCAGCATAGCTTTTCTGTCGATCACGTGCTGCTTTCAGTCGTTCCTTGACTTGAATGATCTTGTCGGTTGTTTCTTGTACTATCTCAGGTCCAGATAGTTGCTTTTCCCCAATTTCTGCCCAACAGACTGGGGTTCGGCACTTTCGTCTATAAAGTGCTTCGAATGGTGCAACATTGATACTTGTGTGATAACTATTATTATAAGAAAATTCTATTAAAGGTAAGTGATCGTCCCAATTACCTCCGAAATCAATTACACAAGCTTTAAGCATATCTTCCATTGTCTGAATTGTTCTTTCGCTTTGTCCGTCCATTTGAGGATGGTAAGTTGTGCTCAGATTTAACTTGGTTCCCATGGCTTTTTGGAAACTTGACCAAAAATGAGAGGTAAATCGACTATCCCTATCAGAAACAATTGATAAAGGAATTCCATGTAATGAAACAATTTCATTTACATACAATTTAGCTAGCTGTTCCATATAGAAAGTTTCCTTCATTGGTAGGAAATGAGCTGACTTAGTTAGCCTATCTATAATCACCCAGATTGTATCATTACCTTTCCTTGGTTTGGGTAATTTAGTAACAAAATCCATTGTTATTAATTCTCATTTCCACCCTGGCATTTCTAGTTGTTGTAACAAACCTGAGGGTTTCTGGTGTTCAGCTTTAACTTGTGAACAAGTTAAACATTTAGAAACATAGGTTGCTATGTCCTTTTTCATTCCTATCCACCAGAAATTTTTCCTTAAATCCTGGTACATTTTATCACTTCGTGGATGCATCGTATATTTAGATTTATGGGCTTCTTCTAATATATGATGACGTAGGTTTCCTGATTTAGGTATCCACATTCTCTTTTTATGGAATCTCCAAATTCCATCTGTTCCTTGTTCTAATTCCTTAATCATACCTTTTAGTTTTTCATCATCATCCTTGATTACTGATTCTTGTGCTTTTCTGATTTGATCATTTAAATCTACTTGTAGATTTAATTTAAGAGAACGTACCCTTTTTGGCTTTTCATGATACTTTCGACTTAAAGCATCTGCCACTACATTTGCTTTTCCTTCATGGTACTGGATATCGAAATCATAATCACTAAGCATCTCCATCCAGCGTCTTTGTCTCATATTCAACTCATTTTTCCCGAAAACATACCTTAAACTTTTATGATCAGTGAATATGGTAAACTTACTACCATAAAGGTAATGTCTCCAGATCTTAAGGGCAAAAATTATAGCTCCTAGTTCTAGATCATGAGTTGAATAATTCTCTTCATGATTCTTAAGTTGTCTAGATGCATAGGCTATAACCTTTTGGCGTTGCATTAATACACATCCATAACCTAATTTAGAAGTGTCACAATAGACTACAAAGTCTTCAGTTTCTTCTGGTAACGCTAGTATGGGTGTATTAGTTAATCTTTGCTTAAGAATTCTAAATGCTTCTTCTTGTTTTGGTCCCCATTCAAACTTAATGGATTTACAGGTTAACTTAGTTAAAGGAATGGCTATTCTAGAAAAATCTCGAATAAATCTTCTATAATAACCGGCCAATCCTAAGAAACTTCTAACCTCGGTTGGTGATTCAGGGGTTTTCCATTTAGTAATTGCCTCGATCTTTGTTGGAACCACATGAATTCCTTCATGATTGACTAAGTGTCCAAGAAATTGTACCTGTTCTAACCAAAACTCGCACTTTGAAAATTTAGCATAAAGCTTTTCTTTTCTTAATAGACTTAAAAGTGCGTACAAATGCTTTGCATGTTCTTCTTTACTCTTAGAGTAAATTAGAATATCATCTATAAAAACAATTATGAATTTATCCAAATATGGCTTACATATTCGGTTCATCATGTCCATAAATGCAGCTGGGGCATTGGTTAAACCAAATGGCTTGACAGTAAATTCATAATGGTCATACCTTGTTCTAAATGCGGTCTTAGGAATGTCCTCTTCCTATACCTTTAATTGATGATATCTTGACCTTAAATCAATTTTAGAGAAAAATCGAGCTCCTTGCAGTTGATCAAACAGATCATCAATTCTCGGTAATGGGTACCGATTCTTAATCGTAACTTTGTTCAATTCACGGTAATCAATGCACATACGCATTGATCCGTCCTTTTTAACGAATAAAATCGGTGCTCCCCATGGTGACAAACTTGGTTGTATAAATCCTTTTTGTAGCAATTCATCTAATTGTTTCTTCAATTCTTGCATTTCAGCGGGTGCCAAACGGTAAGGTGCTTTGGCAATTGGTGCTATTCCAGGTAGTAGGTGAATTCTGAATTCAACTTCTCTGTTAGGTGGTAGTCCTAGCAATTCTTCTGGAAATATATCTGAAAACTGAGACACTACTGGAATGTCTTTTAGTTCTTTTCCTTTAGTGTTAGTGATTATGGAAATCAAATACACTATAGATCCTTTTTCTTATATAACTTGCAGTTTTCATCACAGAGATGAATTTTGTGGATCTAGATGGTTTATCTCCTTTAATTGTGACCGTTTTACCTTTTGGTGAATTTACTTGGATTGACTTTTGATCATATAAAATACTGGCTTTATTGGCTATTAACCAATCCATTCCTAATACGACATCAAATCCTGCCAGATTCATTGGATAAAGGTTTGCCATAAACTTTTGATTTAAAATTTCTATTCTTGCTCCCTGCAAGATTTCAGAAATCCTAACAGTTTCTCCATTAGCTGTCTCTACTAGATATTCTTGTGGTAGTTTAGTTAATGACTGATTTAGAAGTTTGCAAAACGAAGTATTAATAAAACTTTGGTTTGCACCAGAGTCAAATAATACTTTAGCAAAAACATCATTAACTAAAAACATACCAGCTATCACGTCTGGAATCATCTTGGCTTCATCTGAAGTCAGAACAAATGCTCTAGCATTTTTAGTGTTCTTGTTGTTTGCAGCTGGGGCTAGTTTTGGACAGTTTGGCCTGATATGACCTTTTTCTCCACAGTTGTAGCATAATCCATTACTGGATTTCTTCCTACAATCTTCTTCCTTGTGTCCTGGCATCTTGCAATAATTGCAAAGGGTGAAGCATTTTCCTGAATGCTTTTTCTTGCAGACCTTGCAGAAAGGTGCAGAGGTAGAACCCATATTCCTACGGTTGTAATTCCCAGAACGGGATTCTTGAGTAAGCCTTTGGGTTAGGTTTCTCCTCTGTTCTTCTTCTCTAGTACGGATTAATTCATCTGTCAAGGTATTCGCTAGTTCTACAGCTTCTTCTATAGTTTGAGGTCTAGCTGCCTTGACTACATGTCTAATCTCTCCAATTAATCCCCAGATGTAACGGGAGATTAATACTGGTTCAGGTGATGCAAGGGTTGGTACTATTCTAGCATATTCAAAGAATGTAGTAGTATACCCCTTACTATCTACCCTTGTCATCCTAAGGTTCAGAAACTTATTAGCTATCTGTTCCTTTTCATTGGGAGGGCAGAATTTCCTTTCTACCATATTCTTAAATTATTCCCATTACATGTTGTAAACCCTATCACTTCCTTTTGATTGGAGGATAGTGTTCCACCATTCTAAGGCTGAGTTCTTAAACAGATTAGAAGCAAACATTATTTTGTCTTCTTCAGCACACTTGCTTATTTTTAAAATAGCCTCAGTCTTCTCTATCCAGCGTAGAGCTGCAATGGGTCCTTCATTGCCCGAGAATTCTATTGGTTTGCAGGACCAGAATTCCTTGTAAGAACAACCATAAGACACAGTTCTTCTTCTTTTGGGAATGGGCACTTGAAGTACGGGTCCATTGTTCACGCTGTTTTCTGGTTCCATTGGTCGCTTACTGCTATGTTTACTTTTATTATTCGCTTCTTGAACCGTTTGAATAATAAATGGCATTGCATCTATAATTCCTTGTGCCACTATGTGTTGAACGACACTATTATCCATTTGGTTTCCATTGTTATTGATGCTCGGATTCTCATTAACCACTTTAATGTTACTCTAGTTATCGTTATTCAGATTTCCTTGATTTCCTTCGTCGGCTATCTGAATTTTAAACATTTACCCCGTATTAATATCACAAAATAATATTAATATAGTTAATCACATGACACGCATTTTTGCCAAAAGCGTCAATCATTGCGACTTTACTCTATTCATCTATTATGCATCTATTACACACCAGTACTGAAATAAAAATTGCAATACCAACTGAAATAGAATTACACTAATAGTAGTAGGCATCCGTACACACATATTTTATTATATTATTATTATTACTATTACCGTCTCTACCATCATATTCACGGATATGGATTTATCCAAAAATCTATATTGCGCTCGTCGTACTTCCAGACGAGTCGCTCTCCCACCTGTCGCATTCTCTCACTGCTCTCTAAAATTTCCTCACCAAATGTCCTAAGTTCTTGTACGTTTTCTGCACTCATTGGGGGTGCAGGTTCTAGGACTGGGTTCGGAATCTGGGGTGCGGGTTCCTGGTGTGGGGGTGTAGGTACCTGGAATCGGTAAGGATCTTCTAAAATCTCCCTAATGTATTCATCGTGGAAATAGGGATCTAAAGGATCCAAACCTAGGTAGGCTCCTACGTTCTGCATGGGTGTGTCTTCATGTATCGGGTAACGTTGCAGATAGTCCCTAACGTCATCCCACCAGGGATCGTAATTTGGGTCTAGGGGGTTTGGTGCTGGTACCCTAGGTATTTCTTCCGGATTGAAGTCATGCATCTATACTTGGTTTTCAGGGTTTTCTATCTCCATGGATTGGTCAGGGATTGGCAGTTGTGGTTGGGGTGCTATTATTTGCTCTAGATTAGGGTCAGCTGCAGTAGTTGCTAGGATGTGGATGTTGGCTATACCCCTATTTATCATATCCTGGGCATAGGAATCTGTCTCTCTCTTGGCTGCTGCTAGTACCCTCTGATCTTGCAACTTTTTCATACGTTTTCTACGCTCGTGTGCCCCTCTACTGAACCATCCCCTTTTTTATGAGGAAATGGCTCTTCTGACTGAGCCTTAAATACAAAGATTCCTTCTTCCGTATTAGCAGAGTGCCCTGAGAGGGCAGGCTGAGAAGAGGAGGTGCCTTCGCTTCTAGGCGAACCAGACAATTGACGGTACGCGTCAGATGGCCCTTGGTCGCTCATACTGTAAACTAACAGATAGTCAAATAACACATAACAATAAATACAATTATGCACGTATTTCTGTAATTTATTTCCTAACACTTTACATTTTGATGTCAGCAGAACACCTCTGTGGCTGAATTAGTGGCTTAGCTCTGATACCACCTTCTGTCGCAACCCCCGATCCCTGTTCCCCGGGAACGGGCGGCCGCGAGCCAGTTTCGGTGGTATCTCGTATTGACTAATTTGGCAGCGGAATTTTTCATCAGGACCGTAGTTAGGAAATATTTATCAGAGTAAAATACCACATTTTCATAACATTAAACAAATGGGTTAAAACCCAAGTTTTTATTACAAACTAATTTACAGGGATAAATCCCATTTTATTTGAATTAAAACGCCTTCTTTATTTAGGTAACTTTTATAGCCACTTTTCCAAGCCTTCAGTGCTGTCCAGCTGGCTTTCACATTGTGTTACCTGAAACGCGTTTTAAAAACATTTGTCAGTGGGAAATACTGGTGAGTGAATCTCAGTTTAATCAAGAAACATTAATTTAATTTAAACAGTATTGAGAGCGATTACAATGTTTATATCTACACAATTACTCCTTTAGTACTGTCAATCCTGACTTGTGGGTCATATTACACATTCGCTAACTCATTGTCCAATGGTAACGTATTCCACATTTTGTATACAAAACCCCAACATACCGGCAGTAATTGTAGAATTACAAGGACTCAATCACTGCTAAATTGCATTGTAAAATAGTTAAGGTTTTGTAAAAACTGTTAACAAAAAGGAGATTACTCACATTGTTGTCTTAGATTTTTCGTAAGGGTTTCCTGGTGACAACCTATAATTTACACAAAAGCACACGTGTTAGTATAATAACCCATTTTAACATTAGTAATACCCTCCCCGAGAAGGCATTCCAACGACTACGTCGGGCAAAACCATGACAGCCGTTACGGAACCCTAGATCAATCGGGCAACGTATCTAATACATATCCAGGGGTTATAATACTTACAACGGAGCAGAACTTCGCTAATTAGGAGGGTATAATACCCGTGTATAAAGCCTACTATTCAGAAATTGAGATTGAGAAAAAAAGATGGACGAACTGACTAAAGATCCGAGGCTTCCTTTATATAGGGCCTGATATTGACTTTGTCGCGGCCCGCGTAAAACAAAGACAGGGCCTACGCGGCCCGCGTTGACTCCAGGTCAAAGTGTAGGTGATCCGGGTCATCCCATAGGTTCAACACGCGTTACGACACGTGTCAACACAAGGGTTCGCTGGACCTTTAAGTTGTCGCGGCCCGTATGAAGGTTGGGGTTGGGTTACGCGGCCCGCCTCAACTTAAATTTTCTTGTTTTTAATTATTTTTAATACTATTTAATGTATTTGAGGCCCGTTTTCTCGTACGGGGTGTATTTTGGGATATTTTTAAAATATATTAGGGTGTCGGAAAATATTCGAGGGTGTCAGTTTATTTATGATTGTTACATCCTCCCCACCTTGTTTTAGAGCTCGTCCTCGAGATCTACTGGAACAAGTGTGGATATTTCCTTTGCATTTCAAATTCAAGCTCCCATGTGTACTCAGGTCCTCTTTTGGAGTCCCACTTCACTTTGACCAGAACTAATCTCTTATGTTTGAGATTCTTGACTTTCCTGTCTTCAATCTGTAGAGGCATCTCTACAAACTTGAGTTGTTCATTTACCTCTATATCCTTAAGAGGTACCATTAGTGATTCATCAGCTAGGCATTTCTTGAGATTAGATACATGAAATACATCATGTATTCCTGCCATTTCATCTAGCAGTTGTAGCTGATAGGCTACAGGTCCTATTCTTCTAATAATCTCAAAAGGTCCAACATACCTGGGACTTAACTTCCCTCGTTTGATGAATCTTACCACTCCTTTCCAAGGAGAGACTTTTAACAACACTTTATCTCTTACTTGAAATTCTAATGGTTTTCGTCTGTTATCAGCATAGATTTTCTGTCGATCACGTGCTGCTTTCAGGCGTTCCTTGACTTGAATGATCTTGTCAGTTGTTTCTTGTACTATCTCAGGTCCAGATAGTTGCTTTTCCCCAATTTCTGCCCAACAGACTGGGGTTCGGCACTTTCGTCCAAAACATGAAGTTCATAAGAACAACATGATGAGATTATCCTAGAACACCTCAAATCTAGTGATTTCACGGTCAAAAGTTAAGATTCAAAAGATAGAAAGGTGTAGGAGTGCGTGTAGATTAAGAAAGTACAAGAATTAGGTTGAGATCTTACCGGAATCGCGAGAAATCGAAGAAAAGGTGAGATTGGAGCACTGGTCGGACAGGAGAGTGCAAAAGTGGTAAGTTTGATGTTGACAGGGGTATTTATAGGGTTTCCCAAAAAGGAAAGGGGAGGAGAGGGGCTGGCCGATCGGGTGGCAGCCCGATCGAATGGCTGGTCGATCGAGTGGTAGCTCGATCGAGCAGCTGGTTGATCGGCTGGTCACTTGGTCGATTAGCCACTTGATTCGAGTGTTCGGTGCGACGAGTTTTTCCGTTTCGATTGCGATTGCGAACGTTGCGATGTGATGGAGTTTCCTATTCAAATTACTTTTAATCCCAACTACTATATCAATATACAATCATCATTATTTCGTGTCCGTATAGCTTTTGCGATTCGATTGCGATTGAGTTTCGATTAATCACCACACATAACATAATTAAACATGCACAAGTAACACATAAGGCACACACACACATAGAACAATAACAAGAACGCGTAATTCGAGTTGCGAGTGCGATAGCGATAAAGCGATAAAACATGCGATAAATATCGAATAAACCTCGATTATTAATAAGTACTCCACATAATACAACTAACGTAAAGCGTAAAATAGACTATCTACAAGTCAAAGAAGTCAAAACAGGAATTGAGCAAGGAGCGACAGATCGCAATTAGCAATCTTGTCTTCCTTTGACTTTAATCTTGACTTTGACTTTCGAAATACGGGGTGTTACAAAGGTGAACTTTCATTTTAGTCCCTGCATTTTGAGTGTATATAAAAAAAGATTTAAACTTCAAAAGTCCTTAAAAAAGGATTTTGCATTTCAGTCCCTAAAGTTTTTTAATTACTTTTAATTAGATTTTGGCAATGTAATTTTTTTTAACTTTTTTCTGGTTTTTTTTTCTAGTATTGTATTTGTTTTAATTTAAGGAAGTATTTTAAGTTTTTAATTAAAAATAATAATTGTGTAATGATTGGAAGGGGCGTTATTGGGCATTATTCACACTACGGCACTTTTGCAATAACGCCCAATAATGCCCCCATGCTGACTGGACTGCCACATGGCAGAAAACGCCCCAGGGTGGGGGCATTATTCATCTAACGACTACGCATGGTCTAATGATATATGTTGACGATGATATGATATATTATTATTTTGATAATTTGATAATTATTATATTGATAATGATAATGTTGTGGAAATAAAAGATAAAAAGATTTTTGTCAATGATCTCTAGATTAAGTGGTGGAAGAAATCTCACGTGGTGTAGAGTGAGGTACCGGTGGGCAATGATAGGAGACCCAAGGAAACCTGGGTTGGATCCTTGAGCCAAACGGGTTTTACTGGTAATTTCACTGTCGTGTCTATGGGCGGGTGGGTTACTGGGTTTTCCCCAGAATTGGTGGTGGACTCGGGTTACTCTCGGAGTACTCCGTTTATCCAGTGGGTGCCCCGAGAGTGCTCGAGATTGATTCTGTTGGTCGTTCAAAAAAAAAAAGGATAAAAAGATTTTGGTTATCGGTGGAGTGGGAAAGTGGTGGCGACACACGAGCAAAACATGCTGGACGGGGTGACGTGGATACCTAACGTGTATGTGTTTTTGTAGAGCGCGTTGCGGGACGCTAAGCCAAATATTTCTCTTTCATAACATCTACGTTTGTGTTTCGGTTACTTATACATACTACTCATAACACAATCTCAAATTTTTTTTACATGTAGTCAAAACAATTGAAACAAAACATTACCATACTTTTGCTAAAAAAAAATAAAACGATGGAAAAATATAATTTTAAACTGAGAGCAAAATAGTAATTTTTAAGGACAAATGAGCGTGTGTCTGGCACGAATAAAAATTACACTGAGTCAACCAATTAAAACAAAACACTACCATAGTTTTGTAAAAAAAAAATGATAGCATGACTATAAGTTTACACC
Organism: Helianthus tuberosus; assembly: GCA_030545235.1. Lineage (NCBI taxonomy): Eukaryota > Viridiplantae > Streptophyta > Magnoliopsida > Asterales > Asteraceae > Helianthus > Helianthus tuberosus. Next base: position 161,133,004 of record CM060444.1, read on the forward strand.
GGGGGCAAAATCGTAATTTGACAGGGAAAAAGGAAACGAAAAAGATGGCAAAACTGTAAATTTGAACTGAGGCCAAAATCGTAATTTGGCTTGGAAGAAAAAAAATCAATGGCAAAGTTGTAAATTTAAAAAAGGGCAAAATGATAATTTGGCTTGACCAATGAGGAAGTGCAAGACAACTGTCTGGCACTATTCCCCGCCCACGTTGCAGGACGCTAGGACAAATATTTTCTACCAATTAAAACAAAACATTATCATAGTTTTGCTAGAAAAAATAAAACGATGTGAAAACTGTAATTTTAAACTGATGGCAAAACTCTAATTTGTCATGACCAATGAGCAAGCATTAGCGAAGAAAAATTACATTGAGTAGACCAATTAAAAAGAAATACCATCATAGGTTTGCAAGAAAAAAAAAATGAAAACGAAGATAAGACTGTAATTTTGAACCGGGGGAAATCATAAGTTTGACTAGGGGTAAAATCATAATTTATCAAAAGCTATAACGATGGCGAAACTGTAATTTTGAACCAGGGGCAAAATTGTAATTTTGACAGGGGTAATGTCACACCCCAACTGATGGCGGAAACATCGGAGTGAGACGACATAGATTGCAAGAGACTTCATAACACTATTTGTGACAATATTTAAATCAACAATTTTCATTTCATAAGTCAAATTGTCAACATTACATAGAAATCTCAAATAACAACATGTTCATAACATAACATAACAAGACAAAATTTGATACAACAATTTAAACCTAAGATATCTAAATGTGTATCTAGGCATCATTGCTACTTTGTTTCATAGCATCATCATCCTCAACCTGTAACATGTTTAAAATAAAGTTCAATGCAAAAGCAAAGGCGAGTACACAAGGTTTGAATAAATATAGCATAAGTATGAAAGCATTTTACTCGAATCCACATGGCAATTTGTAAACAAGGTAACTAGCATGCATAAAAATACGTCAAACCCAAGTGTCCACTAGTATTTAGCATCCCTCGCCATAAAAGTGACAAGCCCGTTTAGTATAAAGGCTTAACAAGACCCCGACGGGTGGTGTGCTACTCCTATAGCGCTATATATGTTAAGTTGAGGGCTTAGTAAAGATAATGACATAAAGCATGTATAATCTAGCATGAACCTATGTAAACAAGTAGCATGTATATAGGATTGAGCATAAAACAATGTTTAAGTGTGTGAAGGTGTATTTTGTATATTAACATGTTACAACCCAAAGTGTCTTTAAAAGTAAATGGGTCAAGTGTACTCACTGTTTTGCAAGTCTTGAACTTGGGAATCCGCGAGTGAGTTGTTTGTTGATTAGGGAGGTTGGAACACCAAGTCCTTCTACACGAAGTAAACAAGGCGTATGAGTATCGGAGAGTAACGGTAGAGTAAAGATTCGAAATTAAAATGACATGAAAGTAACATATGAAAATAATCATCTTCAACACATAACACTTGTTTGACACTATGCAACCTCAAGGGTTATAATGTTTTTATGGGTTTAACACCCATTAGAGTCATAACACGGGTTAGGTCTTAGATGGTGTTAGTCTACTACTTTGACAAATGAACACGAATCCATCATCAAAGTTTCGAATGTATATAGATATTATTTAGGTTATGTATTATATATTAGTATGTCCAATAGTCAAGCATGAGGTAGGAGGATGAATCCTCCATTTAGGTACCTCTTGAGTGTCATAGAATTCATGTAGGAGGTAGGAAGGACAAGCTTCCATTTAGGTACCTCTAAGTGTTCACCACTACACTTGATGCAAGAACATTCAAGGAAGGTCATGAACTATGAAATAATACAAGAATATAAATAACTACACTATGAGAAGTCATCAACTAATGTGCGGATTTTTTTATGTTGGACAACCCACGTTAGTCCACAATCACACCTTCATCAAGCTTGAAGCTTGAACATCACTAGTGGGTCAAAAACCCTAAACAAAACAGAATGTATATGAGGTTTAACCTCTGATTTTGAAAGGTGTAGGAGTGCGTGTATATTAAGAAAGTACAAGATTTAGGTTGACATTTTACTGGAATCGCGAGAAATCAAAGAAAAGGTGAGATTGGAGCGCTGGTCGGATAGGAGAGTGCAAAAGTGGTAAGTTTGATGTTGACAGGGGTATTTATAGGGTTTCCCAAAAAGGAAAGGGGAGGAGAGGGGCTGGCCGATCGGGTGGCAACCTGATCGAATGGCTGGTCGATCGAGTGGTAGCTCGATCGATGTCACACCCCGAATTCCACGTGTCACCGGTGGGCCCGGTGGGGAGTATCGTGACATGGTTGGCAACATAATAGTCAAACAACACAATAATTAAATGCACAGCGGAAGCAAATGAAAGATATATTTCAACCGAATATAATATTGTAATATCGAGTATCACAATAGTTGAAATTTTATCCACATACGGATCAAAAATAAATAGGAAACGGTAGTTCAACAGACGATAGGCATCTTAAGCTTGCGAGACTCTTTATCGATGCTAGGAGTTGCCAGCCTATTTCGCGTAGTACCTGCACTTAACCTTTTGGGATAATACGTCAGTTTACACTGGTAAATACAATCAACTGACTCATTTTAAAAATGATTAAAAATTTATTTGGATGCACGTGGCATAAATATCTTTTATAACTTGGGATAATTATTTAAATATATAAACTTGTAAAAGGATTACATGTTCCTTATGCGTTCAGTAGCCCGGTTCGTGTCGGGTTAAAGATCAATAGACACACCACATTATTTAATTATGCACTGACGAGTGTACACCTACACTCCGCGCTTAAGTCGTGGCCATTTCGTAAAATGATGCCAAGGATATCCGGGACATGGTCATTAACCCCCAAAGGCTTTAAGCAAACAAAACATATTTAAACGGGTTATCTCGATAATACTTAACCACCAATCGATTAAGGTCGAATGCCCGACCAAGCGGTATTTTATATACCGTACCCAAAGCCCGTATAAGGGAAAATAAGTTAAAAGTATTTACCTTTGCAAGTATAATTCACAAATAGAAAATGCAAGTAGCTTTTACTGGGTCTCCTATTCTGGAACAAAGGTTTATAATAACCTATTAGAATCCTAACGGCCTTTAGTTAAGCTTAAGCTTAGACCGGTTAGTTTTAAAGATAGATACGGTTCAAACGCACGATTAAGCGAAGACCGGAATAGAATGTGATTTAGACCCGACAAGTTTGAATACTTGCTTAATATGGGTATATTGTACACATTCTGGATTTTGAGATAAAAACGATAAGGTTTGACCCGTTTCGGCTAATTTATGCAAACTAGTTACATAAACCGAACCGAACGCGCAAGAAGCGTAACGGGTGTCCATGAGAGTCATTTACAGGTTTCCTGAGTTAATATGCCTCAAATATGTTGTGACATCAGTAAGATATCTTTTATTATGCCCGAAACGAATTTAAACACAAACTATGCCCCGTAGGGGTATTTTGGTCATTTATAAGGTTATAAAAGAGTTTAAGTATTAACCTGAGTTACAGGTCTGATGTAATCAGAAAAAATACTCAATTTACTAAGTTATAACAGTAGGGTATTGCATATATGTGAAACTTATCAATTATAACCAAACTATGCACCGTAGGGGCATTTTGGTAATTTCACATAAGCCGAAAAGCTCAAAACTGAAGTCTGAGTTAAACAACTTTTGCTTACTGTTAAAATATTATAATTTACCTAAAATATCAGTAGGTATCAACCCTTGTATGTTTAAAATAGTTTTAGTACATACTATGCGTTAAAAACGCTTAAAAAGGCGATTAGAAGCCGTTTCCGGGTTCTATACAGAAAACTGATATTTTTATTATTCCAGAAGGTTCAAAATAATTTATTTATCATTTAAAATCAGTAGCAAAAGGTTTGGGGTCAAAAAGATATGTAAAACTCATTTTATAGCCCAAAAGGGCAAAACCGACAATTACCGAATTAAGCTTATGACTCTAAGTTATGCTCAGCCTAAAATTAATTAAAAATCTTCAAAAATCCCAAAATAATATATTACATCAGTGGGTAAAGAATTTGATATCAAAAAGTGGGTTTAATTAGGCTATATGCTAATTATGCCGTTTAATCGCTAAAGAAGCTTTCTAATTACGCTAATGAGCATAACTCTCAATCTACACCTCAAACTGATCTCAAATTTTGCGTGCAAGTTTATAAATCAGTAATTAAGGTTTCTACTCTTTTACATCTTTAAAAATCATGTTTTATGGTGAAAAGGGCATAATGGTCAACATATAGGCAATTAACGGAATCATGCATATTAATTGGATAACTAATGAACCAAGGTGTATAATCACAGAGGGTTATACTAGCATGTAACCTGGTCCAATTAAAGCTCTAAGGAATTTCTAAAACATGCTTAAACGGGTCAGAACTGAAAGTCAAAGCAAAAGTCAAACTATGCGACTTTCGGTTCCGAACCGGGTCTTTACTGAAAATTGTCGGGTTGAACATGTTTAGACATGTTCTTACATTAATTACCAAGTTATATTAATGATCAAACAGGTTGTATGGGTTCTACATTGCTAATTATGCATAAATTGGAAATTAAGCATTCTGTTGACTTTTTAATAACAAGTTTGACCCGACATTTGACCTAGTTAGAGTGGGAATCAGAGGGTGCCCTTTTAAGGGTTTATTGCCCACATAATTACCAACTTATAACTACTTTCAATTCGACTAATCACTGGACCATCAATGATTAATCGCTAAGTCAACCGTTAATTACAACGGTTTGACTTTTAAGCTAAAACTAAGTAAAAACTTAACTAAGAAAGGTTAAGCATACTTACTGAAGTCCTATGCACGATTAGTGATCACTTGAGTCTGCTTTGGAGCTCCAGAAATGATCAGAAATGCTGATGGAAGGTGTGGTTGCAAAGTTGCAACACAAGGCCCTTTTATAGTGCTTTAATCACCTTAGATCATTGACAAATCATGATAGCAATGGCCATGGATCATCAACAGATGTCCCTAAGTACCTAGGACTGTTTAGGGGTCGCCCATGTAGTGAAAATATCTGATTAAAGTCGGTTATTGCGTGAAACCAGGCTGCTGTCTAAAGTTTCTGCATCTGGGCGTCTGACGCGGCCCGCGTAAAGTCTTGTTAAGCTTTACGCGCCCGCCTGAGGCCTGAAGTCAGATTAAACATTTTCAAGTTGTTGCATATTTGTCTCTTGGCCTTTCGAAGGGTCAACCAAACTTATTTCTTGCATTTTGAGCCCTCCAAATTTACCTATAAGGGCTTTAAGACTTATACCCCTTTTGTTAAGTCCTTGGTCACTTCATGTTTACCCGAAAAGTCAAAATTTTCAACGTTGACGCTTTAACCCCTTGTATACGAATTTGATCATAACTTTCTCATACGATAACGAAACTTTATGAAATTTATATCGTGCATTCTAGTGAGCATTAATAATCGTTACAAAGCTTCGGGTTTGCTAAAAGGTCACTCAGAGGTATACTTTAAACATGTTGACACATTTAACCCCTGTAGTTTGTAATCTCTCACTTTCTTTCATATTTAGCTTCGTATGATCCATGATTTATTCGTTTGATGGTATAAACATCATGTAGGGTTATTGTAAAGTATATTTATTCACTGTTGACATTTTGAACCCGTATATTCACATACTTTCCATGTTTTTCAACTTTAGTCCTTCTAGAACATTCTTTCACACGTTCAAACCTATGACACGTGTCAATACATTATAGGACGTGAATTTTCGAGGTGTTACAATCGAGCAGCTGGTCGATCGGCTGGTCACTTGGTCGATTAGCCACTTGATTCAAGTGTTTGGTGCGACGAGTTTTGCCGTTTCGATTGCGATTGCGAACGTTGCGATGCGATAGAGTTTCCTATTCAAATTACTTTTAATCCCAACTACTATATCAACATACAATCATCATTATTTCGTGTTCGTATAGCGTTTGCGATTCGATTGCGATTAAGTTTCGATTGCGTTTCGATTAATCACCACACATAACATAATTAAACATGCACAAGTAACACATAAGGCACACACACACATAGAACAATAACAAGAATGAGTAATTCGAGTTGCGAGTGCGATTGTGATAGAGATAAAGCGATAAAACATGCGATAAATATCGAATAAACCTCGATTATTAATAAGTACTCCACATAATACAACTAACGTAAAGCGTAAAATAGACTATCTACAAGTCAAAGAAGTCAAAACAGGAATTGAGCAAGGAGCGACAGATCGCAATTAGCAATCTTGTCTTCCTTTGACTTTAATCTTGACTTTGACTTTCGAAACACGGGGTGTTACAGCCTCCCCTAGTTGAGGGAATTTCGTCCCGAAATTAGGCCGAAGCCGTAACAAACAACTACGGGTACTTCACCTTCATGTCGATTTCGAGTTCCCATGTGAACTCTGCACCTCGTTTGCCTTCCCATCGGACTTTCACAATAGGAATGCGCGAGCGTCTGAGCTGCTTGGTTTGGCGATCCATGATTTCGACAGGCTTCTCCATGAAGTGTAGTATTTCGTTTATTTGGAGATCGTCAAGAGGTACAATTAAATCATGTTCAGCCAGGCACTTTCGATGGTTCGAAACATGGAAAGTCGGGTGAACGTTACTAAGTTCCTCCGGTAGTTCGAGTCTGTAGGCGACTTTTTCGATCCTTTCCAGAATCTTAAAAGGTCCAACATATCAAGGCGCTAGTTTGCCTCTCTTGCCAAATCTGACCACACCCTTCCAAGGTGATACCTTTAGGAGTACGTAGTCGCCAACGTCAAATTCAAGGGGCTTGCGTCGTCTATCGGCGTAACTTTTTTGTCGACTCCGAGCTTTCAGCAGATTATCTCGAATTTGGAGGACTTTGTCAGTCGTTTCTTGCAGTAGCACAGGACCGGTTAATTGCGAGTGCCCGATCTCGTGCCATACAATAGGCGATCGACATTTTCTTCCGTATAAAGCCTCAAACGGTGCCATTTGAATGCTGGAATGATAAATGTTATTATACGAGAATTCGACTAATAGCAGGTAAGCGTCCCAATTACCATCGAAATCTATGACACACGAACGGAACATGTCTTCAAGAGTACGGATCGTTCTTTCAGTCTGACCGTCGGTTTGAGGGTGGAATGCGGTACTTAGATTAAGCGTAGTACCGAGAGCCACTTGAAACGTTTCCCACAGTTACGAGGTAAACCGAGCATCACGGTCAGAGATGATGTCGCGAGGCGTCCCATGTCGACAAATGATCTCATTGGTGTAGATTCGGGCTAATCGTTCTACCTTGTAGTCTTCCCGTATTGGCAGAAAATGAGCTTATTTGGTCAAACGGTCAACAACAACCCAGATGGTGTCGTGACCTGATGGCGTGCGCGGGAGTTTTGTTATGAAGTCCATAGCTATACTCTCCCACTTCCACATAGGGATCAGGGGTTGTTCGAGTAAGCCAGAGGGTCTTTGGTGTTCATCCTTGACCTTCGAGCAAGTCAGGCATTTCCCAACGTAGAGAGCGATAGCCCTTTTCATGCCCAGCCACCAGTACTTGTAGTGAAGGTCCTGGTACATTTTTTCGGCACCGGGATGAATAGAATACAGGGATTTGTGGGCTTCGTGCATCAATATCTATCGTAGATTGGTCCGCTTAGGGATCTAAATTCGGTCCAGAAAGTGGAATATCCCATTCGACTTATTCACAAGCTGGGCTCCATCGTGGTAGATTCTTTTCTTCTTCAGAGTGCGCTCAGTAAAACAAGCATGTTGGGCTTTGCGGATGAGTGTTTCGAGATCGTATTGGGCTTGGGTAGAATGCTGAGCAGATAGATTCGTCTGCTGAGGGCGTCGACAACGACATTCGCTTTGCCTGGGTGATAACGAATCTCACAGTCGTAATCGTTGAGAAGTTCTACCCATTGGCGTTGACGCATATTAAGTTCCTTCTGGTCAAAGATATGTTGTAGGCTCCTATGATCGGTGAAGATAGTACACTTGGTACCATACAGGTAGTGTCGCCAAATCTTTAACGCAAAAACAACTGCGCCTAGCTCGAGATCATGGGTTGTATAGTTCTTCTCGTGGATTTTGAGCTGACGAGATGCGTAAGCAATGACCTTGTCCCGTTGCATGAGGACGCAACCAAGACCAAGGTTCGAGGCATCACAATAGATGATAAAGTCGTCGTTCCCATCGGGTAAAGTGAGAACGGGAGCATTGCAAAGCATGTGCTTGAGGGTTTGGAAAGCAGACTCTTGTCCAGTTCCCCAAACAAAAGGCTTGTCTTTATGCGTGAGAGCGGTAAGCGGCACAACGATTTTTGAGAATCCTTCGATAAATCGTCGATAATAGCCCGCTAATCCGAGAAAAGAACGGACTTCAGACAGGCTCTTAGGTGTAATCCAACTCTTAACTGCCTCAATCTTCGCCGGATCGACGTGAATACATTGACTATTGACAATGTGACCGAGGAATTGAACCTCCTCCAGCCAAAATTCTCACTTGGAGAACTTGGCATAGAGTCAATTTCCTTGGAGTAGCTCGAGAACCAGACGTAGATGTTGCGCATGTTCGGCTTTCAACTTGGAATAGATCAAGACATCATCGATGAACACGATGATGAAGCGGTCGAGATAAGGTTTACACACGCGATTCATCAGGTCCATGAAAACCGCGGGTGCGTTGGTTAAACCAAAAGGCATAACAACGAACTCATAGTGGCCGTATCGAGTGCAAAAAGCGGGTTTGGGTATATCTTCCTCTTGAATGCGTAGCTGGTGATAGCCTGAGCGTAGATCGAACTTCGAGAAGCACGTAGCACCTTGTAGCTGATTAAACAAATCATCAATGCGAGGCAGGGGATAGCGATTCTTAATAGTCAACTTATTCAACTCCCGATAGTCAATGCACATCCTGAACGACCCGTCCTTCTTTTTGACGAAAAGGATTGGCGCGCCCCATGGAAAGGTGCTCGGGCTAATGAAGCGTTTATCAAGCAGTTCCTGGAGTTGACTCGAGAGTTCATGCATTTCGGACGGAGCGAGTCGATAAGGAGCTCTAGCAATTGGGTTTGCTCCAGGAATGAGGTCGATACGAAAGTCGATATCACGACTTGGCGGTAATCCTGGAAGATCATCAGGAAACACATTAGGAAATTCACGAACCACAGGAACATCTTTCACTTCTGTCTTTCCTTTCTTTTTCTTCTCCGCTACTACAATGTTAGCCAAGAAAGCTCTGTATTCCTTGCGGAGATACTTGCTAGCTTGGACACATGACATGAGCTTTTGACCTTTCGAAGTTGTTTCGCCATAAACACACAATACATCACCATTCGCGAGCGAGAATCGAATCATCTTATCGAAGCACACAACTTCAGCATGGTCTTCATGAAGAAAGTCCATGCCTATTTTGATGTCAAAACTTCCGAGTTGCATTGGGATAAGGTCGAATGGGAAGATGTGATTATTGAGCTCAAGAGTACAATCACGAAGAACAGAATTAACGGCGACAGTTCTTCCGGTGGCGACTTCGACATCGAACGTCGAGGGGAGTTGGGAGCGCTTACGACTAAGGAGCTTCTCGAATTCAAATGACACAAAGCAGTTATCGGCTCCAGTATCAAACAAACACGAAGCATAAATACCATTCACAAGGAACGTACCATTGACCATGTTGTTGTCAGCCTGGGCTTGGCGCACATTGATGTTGAAAATTCTGGCACGTGCGGCTTGTTGTTGCTGCTGAGGCTGCTGCTGCTGCTGGGGCTCTTGTTTCACAACCCTGTTCGGGCACATGTTCGCGAAGTGGTTGGGATCACCACACGCGAAGCAGACTCTGGCGTTGACCGCGGGTGTCTGAGCCGCTTGTTGGCCTTGTGGGGCTGGAAGTAGAGCTTGATGAGTAGTGGCTTGAGCTGGTGCTTGCCGGGGACCAGTACGGCAATTGGCGGTAAAGTGGCCGTACATGTTGCAATGCACGCAAAATCGGCAAGCGATACCCAACGGGTGATGATAAGTACTTGTGGGGCAAGCAGGGTGGGGACCAGTGTATGCACGTTTTGCAGGTGTGCATAGATAACTGGAGCTGGTCGATGCAGAGATTGCTGCTGAGCCGGCACGGTTTGTAGTAGAACAGCAGTGGTAGTGACAGCACAGTTCTTGTTGCTGGAGCTGCTGTTGTTCTTCTTCTTCTTGCGGCGTGAGGAATTTGATGATTGAGCTGCGACAGTTTCAGTGGATGGAGCGGCGGTAGGTTGATGCAGGTTCTTCGAAGCTTTATCCCAAAAACCAGCTTTTACTCGCTTGTCGTTGATTTCAGCGGCAAGCAAGTAAGTCTCTTCGATTGTTACTGGCTTTGCGGCATGCATAAAATCTGCAACACAGTCTGGCAGAGCTCGAATGTACTTCTTGATTGTCATGTCGGGCGTCTTCACTTGATCGGGACAGATGATACTGAGCTGCTTAAATCGAGCAGTCAGAGCTGCGTTCTCTCCATCCTTCTGCTTGATATGCCAGAATTCGTCCTCTAGCTTTTGGCGTTCATGGGGAGGGCAGAATTCATCCATCATAATGGCCTTCAGCTCTTCCCACGTCAGCTCATAAGCTGCGTCATTTCCGCGTTTGTTTCTCTCGGCCGTCCACCAGTCTAGTGCGCGGGACTGGAAGACGCCGGTAGCGTTTAGAGTACGGAGATTTTCAGGACATCCACTCTGGCGCAGAGTGACTTCGACGGAATCAAACCATTGAAACATAGCCGTTGGGCCATCCTCGCCAGCAAATTCCTTTAGACCACAGGCTTTGAATTGCTTGAAGCTGAAAGTAGTCTTGGGAGTAGCTTTAGGAGCTTCGGTTCTGGACTCCTCGGATGATTTGCTCACATTCTCGTATATTTCACTCACGATCTGAGGAACGACTTTTGCCACTTGCTTAGCGACAATAGCAGCAACGTGTTTGTCTCTCTATTCTTGGCGAGTGATTCGTGGGTGACGGGGTCCAGATGAGGGTCCAATTGACATTGTCTGCAACAAACATCGTCTTGGGTCTCAGACATAGTATAATCGAATCTCACCTCGCACGTCTATTACTACTAAAGCTCAGGAACACGATCATGTAAACATGTAAGCACATAAACACAGATTCACATAAACAAAGAAGCATATAGTCACGTAAAGCACCGAATCACAGAAGCACTTAAGCAGATAAGGCAGTCAGAATACAGAAATCTATAATTCAAAGTCCGCGAGCGTTCGAAAATAGCGATTGCGATTAGCATAGCGACTAGTATAGTATAAGCGATTATCATAGCAAACAATATGGCGTAAGGTCGTTCCACGAATGGTAGCGATTTGTTAACATTTTGAGATAGAGTGCAGTGCGAGTCGGGTGTGTCGATCAAAGTGAAAGCGAGAGCGAATAAATCCCCCAAAAATCGTAACGCATAACAGATAAAGTCACATAAAACACATAAAATCAACTTAAAATCGACAAATATCAGAGTCCGCAGTTGCGAGCTCAGAACCGAACACATAAAAATCGAGAATTAGATTGTCTGCGGCTATTTAGACATCGACTAAACCAGAGTGATTCGACTATTCACAAGGACTCTTGGTACACACTTTGATCTTTGGGACTATGCTCTCGCCTCGAATTTGGGCGATTGGCACGCATCCCTCCAGTCATATCGTGACATCCAAGTCGTTGGAGTCTGTCGAGACTCTGGTGAGAATTTTGTAAAACCAAGTGAAAGGTCGAAACAAGTCGTCAAGGTTAGGGTTTTACCCCTGACTTAACAACTTCGTTCCTGTTTTGATAAAATTAAAGAGAATTATGCGTCAAAGTATGGATTTCACTCCTGATTCAACGCAAATTCTCGTGTTTATAGATGAAAATGTGGGGCAAACAAGCAATTTAGTCGAGAGTTTGCGGTTTTCACACCTAATCTCGGCCTAATCGCTCGTTTATTTTTTAAAACTAAAGTGCAGTGGTAGTGTAGCGTAGGCGAGAATAGCGAGAAATAGCAGTAAGCTCGAACATATTCCCTACAGGGTATGCACAAGTCGGCTTGTTGGTTCCTAACTAAAGACTAGGTCATTTGTAAGACATCGACCTGGACTAGGTCGAGTCTTGCCTAATTCCCTATAGTTATGGCTCTAATACCAATCTGTCACACCCCAACCGATGGCGGAAACATCGGGGCGTGGCACTGAGCGAAACAGATTGTCCAGAAGTTTCCATAACAACTATAATTACCAATTATTTAAAGCAACATGTCCCATACAATGTCATAAAAGATAATATAATTATTACAGGCAAGTTCTAGTCAAATTGTTCTGTTCCGAAAACTCAGATTTTTATTACAGACAATTGTTTATTGTTCTAGGTCTTTCCTAGCCTCGATTTCACAGCAAGCTAAGCAAATAAGCATCCTAAGCACCTGTCACACACGTTAAAGTAAAAGTCAATACACATAGTGTAAAGGTGAGCATACAAGTTTAGTAGATATAATAGAGTTCGAAATCGTTACGCATAACCAGCACGTACACAGTGTAAAATGAGGCATGTTAGTTATCGACATGAACCTATCGATACCAATGACTGCGGGTTGACTGCCCAAGGCAGTTCGTAATACACACTCACCACTGTGAGCCATGTAACAAATTGTCCTTAACAACCCTCGAGTGAACAGGTGCTGAGTCCAAACAAATAGTACTATCGTTGCTAAGGCAGGTAGACAACATTCCATGTGTAAACATAACAAACAAGCATTCATTAAGTCACGTATAACATGCGGTAATCGGTTAGCGTTTAAAGCGTTGCGTAGTGTGTTCGATGTGATTTAGAATAAGTAACGTATGTAACACCCAAAAGTGCGTAAAGCAAAAAGGGATCGAGTATACTCACAACGGTTAGTGGATTGAAGGGAGCGCTAGAGAGTAAGGTTAGCCTGAACAGATTGATAGCATAACGATAAGCGACGAGTAAAACGAAGCAAGTGTCAGTGGGTCGAACAACACTCCGATCGGATGGCAGTCCGTTCGGTTAGCCGGTCGTTCGGGTAACAATCTGCTCGAATGGTCATCCGATCGGGTGACCTTTCGAGTGGATTGTTTCTTCCTTTGGGAAGGATGTGTTTGTGTATGATGGTTTGACTTTTGAATTTTTCGTTGTAGCATTTAAAAACCGAGAAGTATCTCTACCTTTCAGGTTGGTCGATCGGACGGTAGTCCGATTGGATAGCAATCCGATTGGCGAGTCTTCTCAAATTGAGAACAAATTCACAACAGGACGGTCACTCGATCGGATGGCAACCCTTGCGCATTGAACATGTTGGAAATTGTTTAAGTGTTGAGATCAGAATATCACATAGTCGAGTGGTTGTCCGATCGGGTGGTAATCCGATCGGGCAACACTTCGTTTCAATGTTCATCCTTCAAAGTTTGAAAACAGAAGTTGAGTGTGGGGCCAAGGTGCAAGCCGATCGGGTGGCAACCCGATCGGGTGACAATCCGATCGGACAGTAGTCCGATCGGGCGACACTCCAACCTGGTCGGCCTGATCGTCTTCTTCCTCGGTCAATTTGATAGTTTGTCGTTTTATCGAGATGATTTGATAACGTATTAGACAACAGAAACCTCGTCACGACTTAGTAACCTGTTCGGACAGGAATCACCCAAATCCGACCAGTTAACTGTTCGAGACTGTGTTCCATGTTTAACCCGAAATCGGTAATCTCGTGGATAGAATCCAGATCTTGAACCAACACATCAACAAGAAAGAGTAGAAGGTTAAAACAAGCTCCGATTCTATCGGTTTTGAGTGCATTGAGTGTAAAAGAGTTGAAAGAAAGTTGGAAACCATCTTTCAATGCTTTTTCACCTTGATTATGTTCAGATCTATGAAAGATCTTTGTTTATTCGTGTGAAAATTGTTTAGATCTAAGTTGTTCTTGGTGGATTGATGCCAAAACATGAAGTTCATAAGAACAACATGATGACATTATCCTAGAACACCTCAAATCTAGTGATTTCACAATCAAAAGTTAAGATTCAAAAGATAGAAATGTGTAGGAGTGCGTCTAGATTAAGAAAGTACAAGATTTAGGTTGAGATCTTACTGGAATCGCGAGAAACCGAAGAAAAGGTGAGATTGGAGTGCTGGTCGGACAGGAGAGTGCAAAAGTGGTAAGTTTGATGTTGACAGGGGTATTTATAGGGTTTCCCAAAAAGGAAAGGGGAGGAGAGGGGCTGGCCGATCGGGTGGCAGCCCGATCGAATGGCTGGTCGATCGAGTGGTCACTTGGTCGATTTGCAACTTGATTCGAGTGTTCGGTGCGACGAGTTTTGCCGTTTCGATTGCGATTGCGAACGTTGCGATGTGATAGAGTTTCCTATTCAAATTACTTTTAATCCCAACTACTATATCAACATACAATCATCATTATTTCGTGTTCGTATAGCATTTGCGATTCGATTGCGATTGAGTTTCGATTGCGTTTCAAAAATTACCACACATAACATAATTAAACATGCACAAGTAACACATAAGGCACACACACATATAACAATACAAGAACGCGTAATTCGAGTTGCGAGTGCGATTGCGATAGTGATAAAGCGATAAAACATGCGATAAATATCGAATAAACCTCGATTATTAATAAGTACTCCACATAATACAACTAACATAAAGCGTAAAATAGACTATCTACAAGTCAAATAAGTCAAAACAGGAATTGAGTAAGGAGCGACAGATCGCAATTAGCAATCTTGTCTTCCTTTGACTTTAATCTTGACTTTGACTTTGACTTTGACTTTCGAAACACGGGGTGTTACAAAGGTGAACTTTCATTTTAGTCCCTGCATTTTGAGTGTATATAAAAAAAAAGATTTAAACTTCAAAAGTCCTTAAAAAAGGATTTTGCATTTTAGTCTCTAAAGTTTTTTAATTACTTTTAGTTAGATTTTGGCAATGTAATTTTTTTAACTTTTTTCTGGTTTTTTTATTTCTAGTATTGTATTTGTTTTAATTTAATGAAGTCTTTTAAGTTTTTAATTAATAAAATAATTGTGTAATGATTGGAAGGGGCGTTATTGGGCATTATTCACACTATGGCACTTTTGCAATAACGCCCAATAATGCCCCCATGCTGACTGGACCGCCACATGGCAGAAAACACCCCAGGGTGGGGGCATTATTCATCTAACGACTACGCATGGTCTAATGATATATGTTGACGATGATATGATATATTACTATTTTGATAATTTGATAATTATTATATTGATAATGATAATGTTGTGGAAATAAAAGATAAAAAGATTTTTGTCAATGATCTCTAGATTAAGTGGTGGAAGAAATCTCACGTGGTGTAGAGTGAGGTACCGGTGGGCAATGATAGAAGACCCAAGGAAACCTGGGTTGGATCCTTGAGCCAAATGGGTTTTACTGGTAATTTCACTGTCGTGTCTATGGGCGGGTGGGTTACTAGATTTTCCCCAGAATTGGTGGTGGACTCGGGTTACTCTCAGAGTACTCCGTTTATCCAGTGGGTGCCCCGAGAGTGCTCGAGATTGATTCTGTTGGTCGTTCAAAAAAAGATAAAAAGATTTTGGTTATCGGTGGAGTGGGAAAGTGGCGGTGACACACGAGCAAAACATGCTGGACGGGGTGACGTGGATACCTAACGTGTATGTGTTTTTGTGAGCGCGTTGCGGGACGCTAAGCCAAATATTTCTCTTTCATAACATGTACGTTTGTGTTTCGGTTACTTATACATACTACTCATAACACGATCTCAAATTTTTTTTTACATATAGTCAAAACAATTGAAACAAAACATTACCATACTTTTGCTAAAAAAATAAAACGATGGAAAAAGTATAATTTTAAACTGAGAGCAAAATAGTAATTTTTAAGGACAAATGAACGTGTGTCTGGCAGTCGTCTGGCATGAATAAAAATTACACCGAGTCAACCAATTAAAACAAAACACTACCATAGTTTTGTCCAAAAAAATGATAGCATGACTATAAGTTTACACCGGGGGCAAAATCGTAATTTGACAGGGAAAAAGGAAACGAAAACGATGGCAAAACTGTAAATTTAAACTGAGGCCAAAATCGTAATTTGGCTTGGAAGAAAAAAAATCAATGGCAAAGTTGTAAATTTAAAAAAGGGCAAAATGATAATTTGGCTTGACCAATGAGGAAGTGTAAGACAACTGTCTGGCACTATTCCCCGCCCGCGTTGCAGGACGCTAGGACAAATATTTCTCTACCAATTAAAACAAAACATTATCATAATTTTGCTAGAAAAAATAAAACGATGAGAAAACTGTAATTTTAAACTGATGGCAAAACTCTAATTTGTCATGACCAATGAGCAAACATTAGCGAAGAAAAATTACATTAAGTCGACCAATTAAAAAAAATACCATCATAGGTTTGCAAGAAAAAAAAACAAAAACGAAGATAAGACTGTAATTTTGAACCGGGGGAAATCATAAGTTTGACTAGGGGTAAAATCATAATTTATCAAAAGCTATAACGATGGCGAAACTGTAATTTTGAACCAGGGGCAAAATTGTAATTTTGACAGGGTTAATGTCACACCCCAACTGATGGCGGAAACATCAGAGTGAGACGGCATAGATTGCAAGAGACTTCATAACACTATTTGTGACAATATTTAAATCAACCATTTTCATTTCGTAAGTCAAATTGTCAACATTACATAGAAATCTCAAATAACAACATATTCATAACATAACATAATAAGACAAAATTTGATACAACAATTTAAACCTAAGACGTCTAAATGTGTATCTAGGCATCATTGCTACTTCGTTTCATAGCATCATCATCCTCAACCTGTAACATGTTTAAAATAAAGTTCAATGCAAAAGCAAAGGCGAGTACACAAGGTTTGAATAAGTATAGCATAAGTATGAAAGCATTTTACTCGAATCCACATGGCAATTTGTAAACAAGGTAACTAGCAAGCATAACAATACGTCAAACCCAAGTGTCCACTAGTATTTAGCATCCCTCACCACAAAAGTGACAAGAACGTTTAGTATAAAGGCTTAACAAGACCCCGACGGGTGATGTGCTACTCCTATAGCGCTATATATGTTAAGTTGAGGGCTTAGCAAAGTTATTGACACAAAGCATGTATAATCTAGCATGAACCTATGTAAACAAGTAGCATGTATATAGGATTGAGCATAAAACAATGTTTAAGTGTGTGAAGGTGTATTTTGTATATTAACATGTTACAACCCAAAGTGTCTTTAAAAGTAAATGGGTCAAGTGTACTCACTGTTTTGCAAGTCTTGAACTTGAGAATCCGCAAGTGAGTTGTTTGTTGATTAGGAGGTTGGAACACCAAGTCCTTCTACACGAAGTAAACAAGGCGTATGAGTATCGGAGAGTAACGGTAGAGTAAAGATTCGAAATTAAAATGATATGAAAGTAACATATGAAAATAATCATCTTCAACACATAACACTTGTTTAACACTATGCAACCTCAAGGGTTATAATGTTTTTATGGGTTTAACACCCATTAGAATCATAACAAGGGTTAGGACTTAGATGATGTTAGTCTACTACTTTGACAAATGAACACGAATCCATCATCAAAGGTTCGAATGTATATAGATATTATTTAGGTTATGTATTATATATTAGTATGTCCAATAGTCAAGCATGAGGTAGGAGGATGAATCCTCCATTTAGGTACCTCTTGAGTGTCATAGAATTCATGTAGGAGGTAGGAAGGACAAGCTTCCATTTAGGTACCTCTAATTGTTCACCACTACACTTGATGCAAGAACATTCAGAGGGTCATGAACTATGAAATAATACAAGAATATAAATAACTACACTATGAGAAATCATCAAGTAATGTGGGGATTTTTTTTATGTTGGACAACCCACGTTAGTCCACAATCACACCTTCATCAAGCTTGAAGCTTGAACATCACCTGTGGGTCAAAAACCCTAAACAAAACAGAATGTATATGAGGTTTAACCTCTGATTTTGAATGTCTCAACCTTGTTTTTAAGCCTAACTAACCATAGAAGTGGTTATAAGCATAAGTACATAGGTTTGAGATGAGAAAACTCAAGTCTGGTTAAGTTTAACAAAGTGTTTGTATAAAACAGAAAGTTTCTTGCACTTATAACCCTTTTATGATGATGTTCCATCCTTGGTTTTCCGGGGAAAACCAATGGAAACATCTCTAGGGTTGTTCCAAGTGCTAAGAAGCAAGAAAAGATGAAAAATATGGAAGATAAGTGAGGTTGAACTCACTTTTGCAACTTGAAATGTTTCTGACTTTTGCTACTGTTTTGCACCAGATTTTGAGTGATTAGAGAGTGGATTAGTGAGTTTGTAAAGTGATTCAAGTGTGGGATTGAGTTGGGTTTTATAGAGGGTGATTAGGTGAGGTTTAGTTGGGCATTTAGTGAAGAAAACACACCAAAGAAACACAAAATTGACCAACCCATGAGTTGGAAATACCTTTCTGCCGGATTGAGGCCGTCGCTGCGCGCGACCACAAAAGGGTTTTGCCATGGCGCGAGGCCACGGCTATGGTTTCCGGATTTTAGTTTAAAAATTTACATTTCAGCCCCCTGAAGTTTATATTTTAGGGTGTTTTAGGGACTATTCTCGTCATAAAAGCACAGTTTAAGGACAAAATAAGTATGAGGATCATAAACCAAGTATAATTAAGCGTATAATTGTCGTATCTAAGTATCGTATACGTTCAAAAGCCATTTCATTAGCATGTTTCACGTATTTGCAAGTTTGGCACAATATTTCCAAGAATTAGGTATAAGTATCAGTTGTTTCACGAAATGGAATGTATGAGCATGTATAAAGTATGTACAACATGAATTTAACAAAATACGAGTTTTATTTATGATCCAAGTCTCAGATTTTACAACGATTACAAAGAAAGAACGATTACAAGAACCCAAGACTTCCAAGAATAGAAATACAAGTAAGATTTTCTAAATATGGAAAGTACAAAGAAGCAGGGCGTTACAGTCTCCCCTCCTTTAGGAAATTCCGTCCCGAAATTTAGGAAGATGCAGCGAAAAAAAGTGGATACTTCGTCTTCATGTGACTCTTGAGTTCCCAAGTGAATTCAGCGCCACGTTTACCTTCCCATCGAACCTTGACGATAGGAATTTTACTGCGCCTCAATAACTTGACTCCTTGATCCATGATTTCGACGGGTTTTTCCACAAAATGCAGGGTCTCGTTGACTTGAAGGTCCTTGAGTGGAACTCGAAGCCCTTCGTCAGCTAAACACTTCTTTAAGTTGGACACGTGGAAGACAGGATGTACATTGTTGAGTTCTTCAGGCAGGTCCAGTCTATACGCAACCTTGCCAATCCTTTCGAGAATCTTGAAAGGACCAACACAGCGAGGTGCGAGTTTCCCTTTTTTACCAAATTGAACTACGCCCTTCCAAGGGGATACCTTGAGAAGTACCAAGTCACCTGTCTCGAATTCCAAAGGTTTGCGACGCTTGTCAGCGTAACTCTTTTGTCGGCTCCTGGCTTTCAGTAAATTGTCTCGAACCTATAAAATCTTGTCCGTTGCTTCTTGTATATGCTCGGGACTAGTGAATTGAGATTCACCAATCTCGTGCCAACAAATAGGCGAACGGCACTTGCGACCATACAATGCTTCGAAAGGTGCCATTTGAATACTCGCATGATAACTGTTGTTGTACGAGAATTCGATCAAAGGCAAGTGTGAATCCTAGTTGCCACCAAAATCTATTACGCAAGAACAAAGCATATCCTCTAAAGTTTGGATAGTACGCTTGGTTTGACCGTCTGACTGAGGATGGAAAGCAGTGCTAAGGTTAAGAACAATACCCATAGCAGATTGAAAAGTTTGCCAAAGGCGGGACGTAAAACGAGCATCACGATCGGAAATGATGTCAATGGGGATACCGTGACGTGAAAGAAATTTTGCTTGATATTGTCCTTGGAAGGATGGGGAGTATCTAGAAACTAAAAAGTTAGAAACTATTGAATGATGTTTGATTTGTGAATTAATATGAATGAATAGGAATGAACAAGTATGAATATTATGATAATTATTTCCCCTAAGTAGATGTTAGAGGTATGCGGGAATGAATAATCTGATAGATAAGTTTTAAGAAATCAGCTTGAACAATTGAATGATAATCATCAAATAATGTAATAGGATCGCTTTGAATCATACAAGATTGAATTACCAAATGTATTAGACAAGTTTAGAGTAGTAACGACCGATTCATCACGAGGGATGATCGAATGAAAGCATGTTAACGAAGTTCGAGGTATGTAATCGCGAAGGGATACATATAAACTCGTCAGAATGTATGTATTCAGGTTTTGGGGACGAAACCTTCTTTAAGGGGGTATACTTGTAACACCCCAAAAATATGCAATTTATTATGTTACCTAAATGTCTAGTTATGTTATATTAACTAAGTTAAATTCATATGCTAGTAATTCAACAAGAAGGAAAGATATGTGACAATAAACAAAAATTTATAATTAGAGGGGTTAAACTTGTAAAAAAAGGATGAAAGTTGTTAATTAAAAAGAAAAACACAAAACACACATTTTTGTGTGTTCTGTGGATCGCCCAGGAGCAAAAAGGAACCAAGGAGAAACCCTAGTTCCTAAAATTCTCAAAATCAGAAGGAGTTTAAGAGTCCAAACAAATGCATGAACCCAAAACTTGAATTATCTAAGCTTGTTCAACGAATGGTAAGTCGAAATTTTTATTTTGATGATTTGTAGAAAGTGGGTTTCAACCCAATCTTGTAGTAATGTGAATAATTGTGTAGTTGTGAGTTAGGATTACACAATAGAACAAGAAATTTGCTTGAGTTTAGTTAATCAAACGATTTGAAGCATAAACCCACTTGAATTAGGAAGATAGTGAAGAACATGAATGAATTATGTGCAAATTATTGTAATGGCTTAGTGTGAGAATTGTTATTAGTGAATAAATGATGGTTGAAACTGATTTGGAATGATTGTTATATGAAATTTTGGTTGATCTTGATAATCTAAGAATGAATTAGTAGAACCATACTTTGAACACTTGTACTTCATGTTTTATAGATTGTACGCACGCCATGTGTTCGATGAAATGCCTAAGAATGATTTAGTTGAAGTTTGACATGAATTCTTGATTTAATGATGTGTAAACGAAAATGGATATATGGGTAATTATGTTAAGTCATGATGAATAAATCAAAGATGCATATGTGAAGAAATGTTTATGAAAGCTAAAAGCATGAAGTTATAATGTATAGGCACGAAGAAGGAAGAAGGTATGAGTCACTTGAAGTCGCAAGCTTCACAAGATCACGGTAAGTTCTATGAACTTCGCTTATGTAGAAAGTAGAATTTTATGTTAGTTCTCTTGTAAATAATTATTTGATGTTTTATGTGGGAATCATTAGTAAAAAAATGTCTTATTACGAATTGATAGTAGAAAAAGGAGAAAAAGTATGTTGACGACCCATGCCAATGGGTCTAAAGTATGAAAATGATGTTATTCGGGATGATGTATTAAACACGTAGTTAAACGGGTCAAATAAGATGAATTTGTTATGAAGTTAAGGTAACTAGATGCTGACTTTTGTAAGTCAAACTAATGGAGAATAATAAACAAGAAAGTAAAAATATGCATGATCCGTGAGAACGGGTTGGATGAAATATGATGATTTTGTGGTGATGGAAGTTAAATGGCATGATATTCGTTAAAGCGGAAATGTAGTATGAAAGATTCAAGTAAGATGATGTAAAGATGAAGTGACTCGGTAAAGGGTCAAATAATGCGGTAAAAAGCTAAATAAAAAAATGTATTAGTAATAATGTTTTATCCGAACTAATATGCAAGTTTATGTTATGGATGTAGGTAAATCTCATGCTTAGAATGGCGAGCTCGGATTCGAACACACCACATTGTCCATATATGCGCTTCCGGTTCAAGTTATCTTTTGAAATGCGTCAAATAATTTTTGTTATGTAAATGTAAATTTTATGTTTTAGGATGTTCGTAAGTAGTTTGAATTTTAAAACCCTTTTGGGTAGTTCGGACATAACTCTTGTATTAGGTCTTGTATGGTCACTACTTTTATTTCTTTTGATAAAGTGTCATGGAAGTTTATTTGAATGATGTTTGTTAAAAGCAGGGGAAATGTTTATAGTACGAACGGGTCATGCCAAAATTTTGTGAAAAATTAGTATATTATTTTTAATCTATTTGAATGTTCAAAAAGTGGGGGTCACAAGTTGGTATCAGAGCCGAGGTTTGAGGGATTCAAGTATTAGGGTTAAAATGCTTGAACTCAAACCGAAAGCTCGTATGAAGGTGTGTTCGTTTCGAAGCGCTATTCAAGTAAGTAAATCGTAAATTTGATTATGTTTACCAGTTAGAAATAAAAGAAAATTTATAGGCTATCAGCTTATAATTCAAATTTTTTATGCAAATAATTATGATAAATGGATGCGTATTTTTATTACGAACACGTAGGAAAAAGAATCACCTAAAACGGACTTGCGAAACAAAAGTTATGATAGTTTTAAGTTGGATTTTTGTTTAAAATTGGAGCTGGGCAACTCCAGCAGCAAACAAGCAAACCTTCTGTAGAAAACGGGGCGTAGCGTCGCGCGACGCCCACCCCTTATACTCGTCGCATACGACGACGCCCTTAATTTCTGAAATTTGTTTGAATTTTGTTGTTTTGACTCATGAAACTTGTTTTAACTAGTTTTTAAGGCCTCATAATCAATGTTTAAGATAATTTTTATATTAAGAGTGATGAGGGAAAGTATATACGAAGGGCGAAAAGGTAAATCGTTGCGATTAAAGATTTTGATCTACACGATACGACATGATCGTCGATGACGATAATGCATGAAGTATGAAATGTAAAATTGATTGTAGTATGATAAAATGAGTTAAATATGATGAAGGAGAGTATGAAAAGAAATTTAATGAATGAAATGAATGTTTTATATAGATGGAAGACAATGTAAACGTGAATGATAATGAAACCATGAATATAAGTTGACTAACGCGAAGGCAATTAGCTAAAGAACGAAGGAATAAGAAGTAAGTGTAAGAATGAATGTATGTTTTGATTAACATGTCTAGAATGTTCGTAATGGAGTATAGTATGGTTTTATGACCTGTGGAAATGAATTATTGAAAGCAAAATAATGCATGAATGATAGAGAAATAAATGATGAATGGTATGCGGTGAGGTCACGAAGTGACCGTTAACACCAAGAATGATGAATGGTATGCGGTGAGGTCACGAAGTGACCGTTAACACCAAGAATGATGAATAGTATGCGGTGTGGGCACGAAGTAGCCGTTAACACCGAGGATGATGAAAGGAATGCGGTATGGTCACTAGGTGGCTATTAACACCCGAAATTATAAAATAAAAGCATGATAACCATAATTGAAAAGGATAAAGGTCAATAAGACTTAAGCATGATGGCATGAAGTAACATAAAACGAAGTGAAAAGTTATATATAAAATTAACGAATGTCTAATAAGTAAGAGAATGAAAGTCATTGAAATATGTTAGGCATATTAACATATTTCCTAAACTATGTGGTAGAATATTTCTTAAGGCAAATCCAAAAGTTTCGTTAAGTTTCAAAAAATGCAACCTACGATACTAGGATCCCCTAAATGTCATCCGGGTCATGTTGAAATGTTTAGAAGTAAGAACGTATATGATTGGAAGGTTGTGAATGAAGTTCTAGTTGGGTTTATCAACCCTATAATGAGAGATAGGTGGTGTAGTCATAAAGGACCGTTAACACCTAGCATGAGAGGAAGGAAAAAAATTAAATGATAGAATGGAATGAACATGACCAAAGAATAAAATTTAATAATGATCTCGAAAGATATAGTAGATGGCTGATGAAAATGAAGAAATTGTTAATAAAATATGTTCCGAGTAGCGGGTGTTGAGAGAAAGTAAGTAAGAAGGATGAGGGATTCTATTCCCCTATGAACGAAAGGCATGCGTGATGTCGCCTATCGTGACCGACATTGATGATAATGTACAAGTGGAATTAAAGTTATTGAAATGTGATTATGAAGGCATCAATGTAACTTGAGATGACATGGAAAGTATATGAAGTAATGAATGTAGAAAATGCTTAATTGTAGATGCCGGACGAAGGAAACACAAACGATAACAAATGACATGGTGGGAAGGAATAAAAGCAATGATTACGAAAGAGGATGGTATGGTCCTAGAATGTAATGAAAGGTAGGAATGATAATTACGATTAAGCTTATAAAATGTTGAACATGAAAGGATGATAGAATTTCGAGTATAGTATGGTCCTAAGGATAAAAATTTTGTCAAACAAAAAGTAAATGTTAGTAAAATTAAAATTTTAAGGGAAGATACTTATGTGGTAAGCATAGATAGAGCCTTAAGAAAGGGTCGTAGACGGATGAAATTTAGAGTCGTTAGGTGGGAAGGAAAGTATGAAAGCAAATGAGGAGATGCTTTTTATCCACCTAACTAAAGATAAGTACAAACATAACAAGTAAATGGCACAGATAGCCTGGTTGGTCAAGCATAATGTAGGACTAAAAAGAATACATACATATATATATATATATATATATATAAGTGATGTGTATGTGAACGTATGTGAGATATGTTGCCACTGGTTGTGGGAATATGAGTAGGGATATGTTGATAGTTGATCATCGTAGACCTAAACGGGATATACGAGTAAGAGTAAAACATATGACAAATGTGGTAACATATGATGGTGTAAGTAATTATATATACATAGAAAGATGTTGAGGTAATAAGATGATGATGAAAGAAGTATGCTCCGAACACGTTGCGTATTAAGCATGTGATGATCGACTTATGAGGACTAGAATGAATAATGGGCTAAGACCTAGATGGATGATTTAAGTATCGACGGGGATATAAATTTTGTAAGAAATGGTAAAGTGATAACAAGTATGTCTAAAATCAATAAGGAAGTACAAATGTGCGAATTAGTTCATACTGTAGGAATGGATTAATAAGCAACTAATTGTAACAGAGTTACTAAATGTTTGAGGCCAGTATATGTATATGTATACACACACACACACACATACATTAGTAGTCAAAGTTTTTACGTCACATTAGGGGGTGACTAGGAAGAATGATGATGTTAATAATAGAGGAATCAAGTAGTAGGCTCATGGTGGGCATTATTGATTCAAACAACATAGTGAAGGAACGATGTATGGTTAGTAACTTGGAAGGCAGAAGTAAATGACTCATAATGCTAGTAAGTGAATTATAATCTTCATATCAATATAGGAAATAATGACGGCTCTAAATTTTTGTTTATTGTAGAGTAAGATTATTAGATGTCTTGAAATGTCATGATGGAAAGATAGTAAGAGTCGATCCGCATATCGGAAAATGGGTAGTAGAAAGAAAAGAAAAGTGAGTAACTGTTAAGAAAGCGGGGTACACACTTAGTATGCCAAATTTAGAATAATTAGAAAGAACTATATGGAATATGTGAAAGGTTAACGTCGAAGGAAGCTAGAATGAAAATATAAGAATGCATAACTGTTAGAGGATGAATGTTATATAAAGAGGGGTTGAGTGGAATGTAAAATATGATGAATATTTGAATGGATATTTGAATAAATCTTACCCTCTGTCGAGTTCCCTATCGTGGGTGAGGAATTATTAGAAGATAAACCTCTAAAGAAATGTTCGAGAGTTAAAGTTTTTATACGCATGATTCTTGGTTCGTATTATAAAACAACCCTACGTGGTAGAGTGTAATCTTAATTGTCGAATGAACGGTTGAGCCAAGTTTTATGTAACTCATACGTGAAATGGAGTTACACATGTAATAAGCTTATAATCTCATATGTAGCGGAACCTAGGTTGATAAGAATTAACCCTTTGAGGTACAATGTTGGGTAATTGCCTTGGTATTACAATTGTTAGAAGAAATGACGTATGTATGACGGTTATGGAATGTGATGACAAGTATAGCTGAGTATGACACTTGGAGTGTAACATGAGTTGCTCAAATGTAAGTATTGATTACACGATCATATTGATAACGTGATTAAAGACTTATGTTGGACCTTGTAACCTAGGATAGACGGTAAAGAGGTTAGAGCAGATTAGTATGTACACGATTTGTATAAATGTATACATTAAGTTGTGGTTAACCATGCAGTTATGATAGATTATCAGTGGAAGAAATATTAGTCTCGGGTAAAGTTAATACGAAGGTATTGCAAGAAAAGTATGAAAAGAACTATCAAGCAAATGACATGAAAGAAATTTTGCTTGATATTGGCCTTGGAAGGATGGGGAGTACCTAGAAACTAAAAAGTTAGAAACTATTGAATGATGTTTGATTTGTGAATTAATATGAATGAATAGGAATGAACAAGTATGAATATTATGATAATTATTTCCCCTAAGTAGATGTTAGAGGTATGCGGGAATGAATAATCTGATAGATAAGTTTTAAGAAATCAGCTTGAACAATTGAATGATAATCATGAAATAATGTAATAGGATTGCTTTGAATCATACAAGATTGAATTACCAAATGTATTAGAGAAGTTTAGAGTAGTAACGACCGATTCATCACGAGGGATGATCAAATGAAAGCATGTTAACGAAGTTCGAGGTATGTAATCGCGAAGGGATACAGATAAACTCGTCAGAATGTATGTATTCAGGTTTCGGGGACGAAACCTTTTTTAAGGGGGGTAGACTTGTAACACCCCAAAAATATGCAATTTATTATGTTACCTAAATGTCTAGTTATGTTATATTAACTAAGTTAAATGCATATGTTAGTAATTCAACAAGAAGGAAAGATATGTGACAATAAACAAAAAATTATAATTAGAGGGGTTAAACTTGTAAAAAAAGGATGAAAGTTGTTAATTAAAAAGAAAAACACAAAACACACATTTTTGTGTGTTCTGTGGATCGCCCAGGAGCAAAAAGGAACCAAGGAGAAACCCTAGTTCCTAAATGCATGAACCCAAAACTCGAATGATCTAAGCTTGTTCAACGAATGGTAAGTCGAAATTTTTATTTTGATGATTTGTAGAAAGTGGGTTTCAACCCAATCTTGTAGTAATGTGAATAATTGTGTAGTTGTGAGTTAGGATTACACAATAGAACAAGAAATTTGCTTGAGTTTAGTTAATCAAACGATTTGAAGCATAAACCCACTTGAATTAGGAAGATAGTGAAGAACATGAATGAATTATGTGCAAATTATTGTAATGGCTTAGTGTGAGAATTGTTATTAGTGAATAAATGATGGTTGAAACTGATTTGGAATGATTGTTATATGAAATTTTGGTTGATCTTGATAATCTAAGAATGAATTAGTAGAACCATACTTTGAACACTTGTACTTCATGTTTTATAGATTGTGCGCACGCCATGTGTTCGATGAAATGCCTAAGAATGATTAAGTTGAAGTTTGACATGAATTCTTGATTTAATGATGTGTAAACGAAAATGGATATATGGTTAATTATGTTAAGTCATGATGAATAAATCAAAGATGCATATGTGAAGAAATGTTTATGAAAGCTAAAAGCATGAAGTTATAATGTATAGGCACGAAGAAGGAAGAAAGTATGAGTCACTTGAAGTCGCAAGCTTCACAAGATCACGGTGAGTTCTATGAACTTCGCTTATGTAGAAAGTAGAATTTTATGTTAGTTCTCTTGTAAATAATTTTTTGATGTTTTATGTGGGAATCATTAGTAAAAAAATGTCTTATTACGAATTGATAGTAGAAAAAGGAGAAAAAGTATGTTGACGACCCGTGCAAATGGGTCTAAAGTATGAAAATGATGTTATTCGGGATGATGTATTAAACACGTAGTTAAACGGGTCAAATAAGATGAATTTGTTATGAAGTTAAGGTAACTAGATGCTGACTTTTGTAAGTCAAACTAATGGAGAATAATAAACAAGAAAGTAAAAATATGCATGATCCGTGAGAAGGGGTCGGATGAAATATGATGATTTTATGGTGATGGAAGTTAAATGGCATGATATTTGTTAAAGTGGAATTGTAGTATGAAAGATTCAAGTAAGATGATGTAAAGATGAAGTGACTCGGTAAAGGGTCAAATAATGCGGTAAAAAGCTAAATAAAAAAATGTATTAATAATAATGTTTTATCCGAACTAATATGCAAGTTTATGTTATGGATGTAGGTAAATCTCATGCTTAGAATGGCGAGCTCGGATTCGAACACACCACATCGTCCATATATGCGCTTCCAGTTCAAGTTATCTTTTGAAACGGGTCAAATAATTTTTGTAATGTAAATGTAAATTTTATGTTTTAGGATGTTCGTAAGTAGTTTGAATTTTAAAACCTTTTTGGGTAGTTCGGACATAACTCTTGTATTAGGTCTTGTATGGTCACTACTTTTATTTCTTTTGAAAAAGTGTCGTGGAAGTTTATTTGAATGATGTTTGTTAAAAGCAGGGGAAATGTTTATAGTACGAACGGGTCATGCCAAAATTTTGTCAAAAATTAGTATGTTATTTTTAATCTATTTGAATGTTCAAAAAGTGGGGGTCACAGAAAAATATGGAAGATAAGTGAGGTTGAACTCACTTTTGCAACTTGAAATGTTTCTGACTTTTGCTATTGTTTTGCACCAGATTTTGAGTGATTAGAGAGTGGATTAGTGAGTTTGTAAAGTGATTCAAGTGTGGGATTGAGTTGGGTTTTATAGAGGGTGATTAGGTGAGGTTTAGTTGGGCATTCAGTGAAGAAAACACACCAAAGAAACACAAAATTGACCAACCTATGAGCTGGAAACACCTTTCTGCCGGATTGAGGCCGTCGCTGCGCGCGACCTCAAAAGGGTTTTGCCGTGGCGCGACGCCACGACTATGTGTAGGATCGTGTTTCGACCCAAACGAGTCGTTCAGAGGAGTTTTGATCAGATACAGGTGCGGAAAACAAGTATCTGACTTAGAAACAGCTAGCAAATCACTTTTAACACCTTGTTGTATTGATTTCTGACAAATTACATCCAAATCTCACACCGGCAGCACTTCGGCATGGAATACAAGAACTGTTACAATGATTTCGCTTATGTGACCTATATATAGGGCATGAGGTTTCACTCCAAGAGACATGTACACATGAGCGAAACCTCCATTTGTCCATATAAGCGAAACCCTAAGGAACATATAAGCGAAACCCCTACCTATGTCCCTATAAGCGAAATCCTTATCTAAGATACATATGTTATCCTATTTTCTCCAGTAACGTGCCCTAATCTAACACTCTAAGACTAAGACTCGATACAAGACGAAGTCGACAGATGTAGTGCACCAACAGACTCCCCCTCAGATGTTGACGAGTCGACTATCGAGTCACGATAATGCTATGTCTTCACTTCTTCAGTCTTGATCAGTCTCTGGGCTTCTCTCTCTCTATCTTCATCTTCATCTCTTTCTCTTAAATCACCAACAAACTTCTTCTCTTAGATTTTGACAACTTTAAATTCATCATCATCAACATGCACTCCCCCTCAAATGTTGATTCAACCTGCATACAATTCTATCACAAACATAAGTTTTCTGATGATAATTTGAACACACTCAGACACCACTTGTAAATATCACAAAGATGATCTAACATTTAGTCTCTGATGAACCACTTGAAGAAATATCATTTTCAAAACTTCAGATGATCACTTGTAAGATAGATTTTAACTTCTTTCACACACAACACTTCCAAACCAGTTCGTCAAGTTTAGCACTTGGAATTTTGAAAATCAGCTCTTCAACACACCAGTTGTCGAAAATCTTTTTGGAATTTTTTAATAGAATGAATTGCAGTAAAGAAATATTTACACACAATATTTTTGTGAGTTTGCGTAAGAGGATCATATCAGTTTTTGAGACGTATCACCAACACCGTTAAGCTTCATTTCATTTTAAGTTCTAAACGATTCACTTAGATTGTCAGTATACTGGTCCACTTAAATTTTCACACAAAGTTCAACTGCTTCGAGATATGATATTAATGTTTTAAGTACTTAAACTTAATCGCGTGTCCCACCTCAGAATATACTCCCGTATCCAGATCCCAGTATTCAGTCTTATAGGTAATTATGACACAAATGATATCTGTAGGGGTTAATAAGTTATGAAGAATCATGAGAGCTCAGGTCAGAACTACCGTTCAGCAGAGAGATCATGACTCAACTTTTGGGTGTGTCCCCTTTAGAGGATCTTTTTTTACAACAGCATTGCTAAGCAATTTTATTGTCTTATCATTTATGCTGAGGGTGATGCTATGTTTCAAGCATTGCAGAAAGTATTATTCGAGGACTAGGTCAGAACTTCCATTCAGCAGAAGTCCTGGAATAATACCCCAGACATCACTGAGTATAAAAACCTAGTATATCAGAAAAAGGAAACTTTCAAACAAGATTTCGGGGGTTACCCATATATCCGAGAGATGTTTCCCCACGATATAAGCAAGTTTGAAATTTAGGTTTATATCTCGTCACAATCTACTAAATGTGCAAAAATCTACTGGCACATCATCAGTGAGACTATTTATCACTTTTTATCTTACCAATTCTTTAGCATGCTGTGATCGTCCACTGATGTACTATCATTTCCTCTTTTATACAACAAAAAATCATTTTTCATTTTATCATGTTTTTGGCTTTTTCAAATTTTCAAATGTTTTTGGATTTTCTAAAATTTCTTACTCCCCCTAAAATGCAAACACATTTTAGGAAATTTGAAAACAAACTGTACAAACAACGTGACAATTGATATCAAATTGCATCAATTCGCCATTCACTTGGCATAAACCATCAGAACTCCCCTTTTCAACAAACTATTTTCTCATTTAGATTTCAAAACACTTAAGTTTGTTTTAATCAAAATGATTTTTCCGGAAAATAAGTTTGTTTTTACCACTTATAGGGGCATGATTCATCATATTGTCTTTCAACCACTTGTATGAAGATTACATCAAGTTCAAATTAATGACCTTGAGTAATCACTATGCCAAAACAAACCTCTATATCTCTTGTACGATGAACTTATCAAAGTAAATTTCAAGATAAATGCCGATACCTACTCCACACTTACCAACCTGGGAGTTCCGGCATAGTCCTTCACCTGTAAACATTTAAACATTTTAAAAATTTCCACAAACAACAATTTTATGAAAAAATGCCGATTCCTGATCCACGATTACCAACTTGGGATCTCCGGCAAGTCCACAGACTTACTGTTCATAGTATGTACCATCCCAGTCACAAACCAGGGATGGTTCAACTTTATCTTTCTTCGTCTTCTTCTCATAAAACTCTTTAACCCCTTTGACTTTTCGATCAATCATTTTTCCAAAAATATGTTTTACAGTGGGGTTAAAGGCCTTTTCAACATCGAAAACCTTTTTGTCATCATAAAATTGGTTTGATATCTCAACTTTACCAATTTTCTTTTTATAATTTTCAGTCCAAAGTGATGGAAAATTTTCATCATCCACAGTCAGAACTGATTTTTCTCCTTTTACCTCAACCTGTGGCTCATCTGATTTTGTGGAATCAGATTCATCGCCAGAAGATAGCTCCTCTAATTTTGACCTATCAGAATCATCGCTAGAACTACCTCCAAACTTCTTAATCACCCATTTTTGTTTATCATTTTTAGCTCTTTTCTTGTAAAACTTGTTTGAACATTCACCAATTTCAAATGTAGAATTTTTGAATAACTTTGTTCTGTCAATTGGTGATTCAAACACAACCTCTTTCTTTTTCTGTTTACGAGAAACTCCCTGTTTTGATGATATTGCCTTAGAACAATCTCTGGCAATATGTCCAACAGTGTTGCATTGGAAACAGGTTCTCGTATCTTTCCTCTGCTCAGCCATCCTCTTCATGTCATCTTGCTTCTTTGCAAGGAACTCACTGTTTGACTGCCTCCAGAATTCTTTCTTTTCTTCTTCTTCTGAACTAGTTCCTGAAACAAATGTCATTTTTGCTTTAAAATCACAAACATATTTTTCTTTTTTCTGTTTTTCTGTTGGAGTAAAACCAAGACCTTTCTTTTTGAAATTATGGTTAGGGTTTGGTTTCTTTTGAAAACCAGAACCAGAACTGTAACCTTTTTTCTTGTTTAATCTTTGTTGTACTCTTGAGGTGTAAGGTTTAGGTTTACCATTAAGATTTAAATCTTTTATTTCAGAAATATCAATTTCTGTTAATTTGAAAACCTTTTTGATCAATTCAGTTTTGACACCTCTTATTGGAAATTCCTTATCAGAATATAATTTGTCGGAATCATTCAATGTATATGCAACTTTGAATGTTTCGTCACTCAAATTAGATTTTGATAACATGAATTCTTTGTTGTAAACCCTTTTGCCCTGTTTGTCGGATTGACTCGGATTGCTGGACTCAAACTTTGATTCCGACATAGACTCTGACTTTGACTCCTCTGTTTCATCTTTATCCAACACCTGATCGACCACCTTTTTTATTAACTCGGACTCATGATCAGTGTCAGATGATGTAAACGTCACATCAATATTTTCTGGCAAGTTAACTGATGACTCCGACTCCCACTGTAAATTTGTTGCCTTTTCAACTCTTTCTGAATTTGGATTTCTTGGAGAATATCCATTTTCAAGCGGGGGTGGACACTTGTTGTAACCGAAACTTTGTTTCTTACCAGAATCATTCAATTTAGTATCCTTCTTCTTTGCTTTCTTCTTTTCAGGAGTCTTTTCTTCAGAAATCTTCTGTTCTTCAGTTACCTCATCTTCCTCAAATGCCTTCAATCCTTCAGCAGTTGGATATATCCTGTCAATGACATAAGAAGTACATGAGTAACTTTTCAACAATCGGTTTACTCTTTCAGTCTCAATTCTTTGTGTCTCCAGCTTTTGTTCAAGCACAGCACACTTCTCGATGTAGTTGTTCACAACTTTCTGCTTTATCATGAAAGCTCCTTGAAGTGTCTTCATTGCTGTTGCTTGTTCTTCACTTGTTTGATTGTATTGGTTCATTGCTTTGTTCAGTACATCGTAAGATTCCTTCAAACTATTCAAGTTATAGATCAGTGTACTGTTCTGCTTCTTCACAGCTTCACAGTTTTCACACTTCACTGGAATCTTCTTTGCATCAACTTCTTCATCAACTTTGAACTTCGGAACTTCAACCTTTACTTTCCTTTTGATCACTGGAATTTCTTCGTCATCACTGCTCACTGGTGTTTTTACCTTTTTCTTCTTCTTTTTAATCTTTTCATCTTCACTATCACTTTCAGCAATCAATTTCATATCAGCATCAAATTTTCTCGCCCAATACTCACGATCATCATCACTATCTTCTTCAACTTGTGCTACAAAGGCTTTTTGATTTGGAATCTCTTTATCCGGACATCAATCATCCCAGTTAAAATTTGCCCAGCTAAAGCCTTCAGGTAGCTTTTCGTCATCTTGATCTATTATCAAGGCACTACCATTAGCTCTCTTTGAAAAATCTTGATTAACCGCACAAGCTCTCTTTCCAGAGTCTTCAATCACATTCCTTCCATGTGCAGTTTGTGCTTGATGTTGATGTTGTTGAGATGGTTGCTGAGCAACTTGATGGTAAATAGCTTTTCGATAGTAATCATTGTTGTTGTTAAAAGGATTCTGAGCTCCACTTGCTTCACGATTTTTGCACTCCCTCTTGAAGTGTCCTTTTCCCTGCAACGAAAACAAGTGACTTTAGATTTATCAAAACCTAAAGTAGAAACATTAGCTTCATGTAGATCATCTCTTCCAGTGATTTGCTTGAATTTCTCAGCTCTCCTCAACACGCTGGCCAAGCACCATTTTATGTCCATCAGTTCCATCTCTTCAGCATCGATCTAGTCGTAATCTTCCTTTGTCAGCATTGGATTCCCGATTCGACCTGCTACAAAACTACCATAAGATTCAAGAACAGTTCCTAATAAAGACATATGACTCTTAGCAATTTCTACTGAATAGTCTTCATCATTCTCCAAATTCAGTACAATGTTGCACTGAAGCTTCTTGCCAATCTTTGTTGTTGAAATGTTCGGATCAAAAGATGGAAATGATGAGAAACTTGTATTGCTGTTTGATCCTTTTGATGAACTTCCTGATGAACCTTTAGCATTGTAAGCAGTTTCAATTTTTGGAGACAAATTTGTAGTTTTCTCATTCAACCCTGCTTTGTAATAAAGCCCGATGTCTTGTTCACCATCAAAATCTTTCATTCGAATAATCTTTCGTTGTTCCATCTCTTGAGCTTCCAACTTCTTAATGAACTTGCTGAGTGTCAAACTGCTAAAACCTTTCTTGTTTCTAAGCATCATGAGATATATGCCCCAAGTCTCGTGTGGCAATGCATCAGCAAGCTTTTCGATCAACTCTTCATTGTCTTTCTCAATGCTCAATCTCTTCATGTTTGCTAGCAGATTGCAATATCTTTCAATAATCTGCCTTGTGCTTTCATTTTTCAAACCACGAAACAAATCGAACTCTTTCTTCAGAAGTGACTTCTTGTTCTTTATCATTTCTTG
The DNA here is from genome assembly GCA_030545235.1 of Helianthus tuberosus. Classification (NCBI taxonomy): domain Eukaryota; kingdom Viridiplantae; phylum Streptophyta; class Magnoliopsida; order Asterales; family Asteraceae; genus Helianthus; species Helianthus tuberosus. The sequence goes on from CM060444.1 coordinate 161,167,708, forward strand.
ACTACCAACAAACTTTGATCTTAAAGCTTTCCAAATCGAGTAGGAAGTTCCATTATGTTGTAATAACACCAAGATGTCTTCTTTCACAGCTTGTTGTAGAAGACTCAGCATCATTTTCTCATCTTTGTATTTCTTTCTAGCATCGGCGCTCAGATCTTTAATCGGAACCACTTCTTCATCATCATTCGTCGGTCGAATGTATTTTGTCTCGACACATTCCCACGCATCCAAGTAGTTGGCTTGCACCCAGTTTTCGAACCGTCTTTCCCAACCCTTATATTCCTCAATATTCAATAGTTTAGGTGGTTTTTGCATTGTTCCCGTTTCGTTTTCAAGCATGGTGGTTTGTGTAATAGAAATCGGAGTGACTGGAGTAGCGAATGCGTTGTAAAATTCCTCGTCCATTTTCAGATTTCAAAAATTCACACCACTGTCCGTAAAAGCGAAATTAGCACTTAGAATGTCCTTAAAAGCGAAACTAGTTTGTTCACAAAGGCGAAACCTCAGGTATTGTTCACTGGAGTGAAACCAGTATGTACAAATAAGCGAAACCTTCTGATATGGTGACACAAGAGCGAAATATGATGGTCCGAATGAGCGAAACCCCTGATTCTGTGTAACTATGAGCGAAACTAGTATGTACAAATAAGCGAAACCTTCTGATATGTTGACACAAGAGTGAAATATGATGGTCCGAATGAGCGAAACCCCTGATTCTGTGTAACTATGAGCGAAACTAGTATGGTCACAAGAGCGAAATCATGGGATGTCCGTAAAAGCGAAACCTATACGGAAGTTAATTTGACCTATTTTTAGTCTGAATTTCAATGCCAAACTCTCAGGGATTTGTCTATATCCAATAACACACAGTCTGCGAAATTTTGATTCAATTTTGACCGGTAAAACTTCCTGAATTGATGAAAGAAGGTGTAGAAGAAAGAAATTTCGATGAAATCCAGCTATTCTCTGCAGAACTCCTCCTCCTGATGCTCTGATACCACTTGTAGGATCGTGTTTCGACCCAAACGAGTCGTTCAGAGGAGTTTTGATCAGATACAGGTGCGGAAAACAAGTATCTGACTTAGAAACAGCTAGCAAATCACTTTTAACACCTTGTTGTATTGATTTCTGACAAATTACATCCAAATCTCACACCGGCAGCACTTCGGCATGGAATACAAGAACTGTTACAATGATTTCGCTTATGTGACCTATATATAGGGCATGAGGTTTCGCTCCAAGAGACATGTACACATGAGCGAAACCTCCATTTGTCCATATAAGCGAAACCCTAAGGAACTTATAAGCGAAACCCCTACCTATGTCCCTATAAGCGAAATCCTTATCTAAGATACATATGTTATCCTATTTTCTCAAGTAACGTGCCCTAATCTAACACTCTAAGACTAAGACTCGATACAAGACGAAGTCGACAGATGTAGTGCACCAACACTATGGTTTCCAGATTTTAGTTTAAAAATTTACATTTCAGCCCCCTGAAGTTTATATTTTAGGGTTTTAGGGTGTTTTAGGGACTATTCTCGTCATAAAAGCACAGTTTAAGGACAAAATAAGTACGAGGATCATAAACCAAGTATAATTAAGCGTATGAGTGTCATATCTAAGTATCGTATACGTTCAAAAGACATTTCATTAGCATGTTTCACGTATTTGCAAGTTTGGCACAATATTTCCAAGAATTAGGTATAAGTATCAATTGTTTCACGAAATGGAATGTATGAGCATGTATAAAGTATGTACAACATGAATTTAACAAAATACGAGTTTTATTTATGATCAAAATCTTGGATTTTACAATGATTACAAAGAAAGAACGATTACAAGAACCCAAGACTTCCAAGAATAGAAATACAAGTAAGACTTTCTAAATATGGAAAGTACAAAGAATCAGGGCGTTTCAGGTAAAATCGCAATTTGTCAAAATCTACAACGATGACAAGGCCGTAATTTTTAACCAGGGGCAAAATCGTAATTTTGACAGAGGAAAATCGTAATTTGTCAAAATCTACAACGATGGCAACGCCGTAATTTTGAACCGAGGAAAAATCGTACATTTATATTGGGGTTAAATCGTAATTCATTCGGGCCAATGAAGGAGTGCCAGACAGCTCTGGCATTGTTCCCCCATCTTGTGTTTGTATGCATAGTACATGCATGTTTATGGCCTGTAGAATAGGATACTAATTATGTGGGTTGTGTTTACGGATTGAGATGAACCTAAACCCCACCTGATCTAAAAATTGTGTATGGCGTATGAACTTGAATATGAAACAAATATTTGCAGGTTGATACGAATACGATCTGTTTAACACGATTTTTAGTATTGTTTGCTTGTCTTGCATATTATTTTCTAAATGTAAAAGTATAAAAATGTATATAAAACAATCTATGTGGTATTAATTTGTAACTTTTTATGCATAATAGTTTTATATCTTATGCTTAGGATGTTTTAAAAAAATTGATTTTTTTTACCTTTTACCCAAAACTCATCTTTTGCAATTTAACCTTACAAATTTAACTTTTTACTTTTAACAAAAAAAAAAAAAAAACGTTTTTATCTTTGGAAATTTAATATCACAACTTTTTTACTTTTAATTTTGGTCCCTTAAACTTTTTATCTTTCGTAGCCTTTGGTTTTACATCTAAATTTTGTGAATTAATACGTCGTAACCTTCGTGTGTGTTTCAACGTATTTACGTTACGCTTTACGTTTCATTCTAAATGTTGCGAGTTAACACGTCGCAATGTTCATGTATGGCTCAACGTATTTACATTTTCTTCTAATTTTTTTGTGAGTTAACACGGCACAACGTGCGTATGTTCAACATTTTTATGTTTGGTTCTAATTTTTTTGCGAGTTAACACGACACAAGGTGCGTGTGTGTTTAACGTTTTCACATTTATTTTTTTTCACATTTGAGATGTTGTCGCAACACGCAGGTCCTAAGTCAACTTAATTATTCTTTTTTATGTTTTACGTTTTGGCATAATATTTTCATACTAACACGTCGCAACTTCAACGTTGGTTGTCACTTGTGGTGATGTGACATTGACGTTATTTGGCACGATTTTACGTCTCCGCCATAAATTGGGGGGGGGGGGGGTGATTCTAGTTATATTTTATAAAGTGCTATGTTAAATTTGTTTTTTGTTTTTCTCTTTAGATTTTTGCAACAAAAAAAAAAAAAAAAAAAAAACAATTACGTTAATGGCATAAACGCATATTAAGAAAATAAAATGAAGAATAGATGTGTTAAACAGGTAAACATGTGAACCCAACGGGTTGACATGAACTCAACGCATCTAGCTAAACGGTTCGTGCGTTTGGCCTGAAACTGACCGGAATCCGTTTATACCAAACATAAACTCGTGAATTTCATGTTAGGTTATTGTCGTGTCACAAATTCACACTCTATCGTGGATAATTTTCTCCTTAGTCGTGGACATGCATGATATAACAAAATTAAGATCAATACCAGTTGATCAATCATTTGGATATAAGATTTTTTTACCTATATTTTAAACGATAATGTGTTTTATTTGTTGATATTGAATTGCATGGATCTACTGAGATGAGATGGAGACCAGGATTGTCACAACAACTAAGGAGATGTATCAACCACACTTCATCTTCTCTATCAAGTCTTGGGGTTGTATAACACCATAAATAAGCTCGTTAATAGGGGTCTAAGGCCGAAGCCTCGGGCCACCATTCGACACTCAAGTAAGTATTGGATTTGCAATGTTTGATATGTGCAAATCCCAGTAATAGGTGTGTTACAAATATATTTACTTTAAAAAACATTTGCTTATTTTTTTTATTATTGGTAGTTAAAAATATTCTTTTAATGAACTAGAAAGACTATCATATCCATCCTCAATTGTTTTGTTTTGAATAAGAAACTGTTATCAAAAACATATGTTGATGACTCGTTCTCTTGAACAATCCAACCATATTTACTTTAGATTTCATCTCCTTAAAATTCATTTCATCTTTCACATTTTCTACCAAATTATTTAACATATATACTAGGTTAGAACCCCGTGTATTACACGGGTTGAATAAATGTAGTTTTATATATTAAATAATAAAAAAAGTTATATCTTTGAGAACCCCGTGTATTGTACGGGTTGAGTAAATTTAATTTTATATATTAAATAATGAAAAAAATTACATTTTTAAGAACCTCATGTGTTATATGGGTTGAGCACATGTAATTTTATATACCAAACAATACAAAGTTGTATATTTATAAACATTATATGGATTGAATAACTCTAATTTTATATACTACATAATAAAAAAGTTATATTTTTTAAAAACCCTATGTATTACACGAGTTGCATAAATGCAATTTTGTGTAGTAATATCTTTTAAAAAAATCTAACGGATATACTCGATATACGATGAATTGGGTGATTGCGGTGATGGTTCTTATAAATGTCACGTAAACATAGTGATTGAACACGGAAATAAAAGTATAGAACCAATAAACATTGATTAATATTTTGTTTACCCCTTATAAACATTTTTGAAATAGGTTCTATCCTTAACTACTTTAGTTTAATAAAATAAATAAATCATTTACATTATATTAATTTATATCGAAGGGATTAGTCCAAGCATTATATGATGTGTTAACCATATGAAAACACACGTTTTTGACGTATCCGATTGAACTCAATGCATCCTATAGTTGCATTGCGATTGGATCAAAACGTAACGTAAATCGAATTTATATCGACAAAAGGCATAAACTCTTGAGGGGGTCAAAGTGGCATTTACATAGTTCATAAAAAGTTAAGTGACTAAAAATTGCATTTCCTGAACTTAAGGGCTAAGAAAGGGTAAAGATAAAATTTGATAAAGTTTTAGGGTAAGAAGGAAACTGTAACAAAGTTATAAATATTATAAAATATTATATTATATCCTATACAAATTGTTTAAATTTATATTAAATTAAATTTTATAATTATTTTTTAATTGATATTAATTATTATCTATAAAAATAGATGGCTTCAATGAATGACATGTGTCATTTCATTGGTTTTTTTATTATATGGTATAGAAGATTTGTCTCAATAAATCGCTCACCGCTTGTGAAGCTAATTTAGTCACGACTAGCCTAAAAATCGACATTCTACTCATCTCACAAATAAGTTTAGTCGTTTACAGATAAGTATTCCTCATCTAAATAGGAGAATAAAAATCGAACAAGGCAATAATATATTTAAACAAAAATATTTTTTCAACAAAGTGAGTGTGTTTGGAATGATTAAGATCAAATACAAAGGACAACATAAATAAGAAGGATTATAATCCATTAATTTTATATTTGGAAGGTTGAGATTAGTTTTAGAGAAAATAAAATAATAGAATGGCATAAAAGGAATTTTACATATATTGACTTTCTCTCTCCACGTGCAAGTCACATGTCAATTCTCTCATCAAAGTCAAAACGACAATAACTTTTTCATACGACATTAGTTTTTGAAAAAAAATCACCATAATAACGAGCTTTTTTTATCTTTAATATGAGTATGATATTACTATATAAAAAATAAGATAAAAATGTTCACTTTTACTGGGTTTTCTTTGTATTGTGTTAAAGGTTGTGACCATTGTGTCTTTCAACTGAATTTTGGTTCTTACATTTTTTACTAAGGTTTCTATACATTATGTTATTATCAAAACTTATAACACAGTGTTAATTTGGGTTTTCTGTTCATTGCATTTTTATCAAAACCTATAACACAATGTATGACACAATGAAGATGATGTTATATTTGGGTACTCTATACATTGTGTTATAGGTTCTGGTCATTGTGTTTATTCTGCTATCCATTTTGTTTTAATCTGTTGTTCATCGTGTATTAGTTTGTTGTCCATTGTGTCTTTTATTTGCTCTCACTAATTGTGTCTTTTATCTGTCGTCATCAATTGTGTTTTTAGTCTACTTTTCATTGTGTTTTTAGTTTGATACTCATTGTGTTTTACGTTATGTCCATTATGTCTTTTATATGTTGTCATCAATTGTATTTTTTGTCTACTTTCCGTTGTATTTTTAGTTTGATACTCATTGTGTTTTACGTTATGTCCATTGTGTCTTTTATCTGTTGTCATCAATTGTATTTTTTGTCTACTTTCCATTGTGTTTTTAGTTTGATACTTATTGTATTTTACGTTATGTCCATTGGTCTTTTATCTGTTGTCATCAATTGTGTTTTTGGTCTACTTTCCATTGTGTTTTTAGTTGATACTCATTGTGTTTTAAGTTATGTCCATTGTGTAATACGCAACTGAGTTTTCGAATTTTTTTCTAAATATAACAATATGATACTCATATTAAAGATAAAAAGACGCTCGATTTTATGGTATGATTTTTTTTTAAAAACAAATAATGTATAAAAAAATTATGTACGTTCAAAAAATAGGGGAGAGGGGGAATAACATGTGACTTGCATGTGAATAATCCTTTTTTTCTATTTAACAAAATTACCCTTCCTATTTAATTTCAAATTTGTCACTCTATATGTTTTTTTTACAACAATTTATTTTCAACAAAGGGTTTAACTCATCTTTGTTTCGAATTAAATTACCTTTTTGCTTAATTGTTTTGTAAAATCCGTAGAACACAACAAGTTTGAGATCATGCCTTCACACAAAGTTGTGTTTTGCAATGCGTTAAGCAAATGGTTTTAACTCATAATATTGTTTTAAAAATCGGTTTAAACCGGCCGGTTGTACCGGTTGAACCGGTTAAACAACCCGGTACACCCGGTTGAACTGCCTGATACACCCGGTTAAACCATTTCTGAGCCAAATCCGATACGATATAAAAACCGGATTTTAAAACATTGAGAAATATTACTCTACATAGTACGTTTTAAATATTGTTGTCAAATTTGTGAACCCAACTCATTTGTAAATACAATACTATAAATAACTTGTGAAACAAAAATTGATGTAGAACTAAAAGAACATCATATAAAAAAACATACAAAAATATGATATCAAGATAGACCGAGGTTCGTATCAAATACGGTCTCTTGAAAACATATTCATTGTTTAGGATGCTATGGTCAGGGTATAGTTGTTTATACCATTAGACTTGATCAAGTACCTGTCTTAAAACTTGATCGAAACTTATTGTGTAAGCTCTTAACGACTATAAATTCGTATCAATGATATTAACTTGTTTATATGGTTTGAGAATCAAACCAATTTGTTACAACATGGCAATCTGATAGTAGATATTGAACGGTTTGAGAAATATATCAAATCTTTTATGACTTGACTGTAAGTCTACGAATTTCCTCTCCTTTCATTTCATTAACAAATGATATCCTTTAAATAATACAAAATGGGGAGACTAGTTAGGAGCTATACAAGGAAATAATAATCAATCCTAACTAACAGATCGATATACAATATTTGGAAAATACATGCCAATAATATGGTGACAATATTATTGGCTAACAGTCCCCCACAGTTTGAGCCGGAGTAGTGCGGAGGCATAAACTGGTTCGAAAGCGTTGAAACGGGTGTTTAGATAGACCCTTGGTGAAGATATCCGCATATTGATAATCAGCCGGAACATGGAGAACTTTAATGTCACCGAGGCGAACTTTCTCACGTACAAAATGAATGTCCAGTTCAACATGTTTGGTGCGCTGATGTTGCACCGGATTTTTAGCTAGATAGACCGCAGATACATTATCACAGTAGATGATGGTGGCATGTTGGACCAGGACATGAAGTTCAAGTAAAAGGTTGCGTATCCAGCAAGTCTCGGCTACCGTGTTAGCTACTCCTCGATATTCAGCTTCAGCATTAGACCTGGAGATGGTGGGTTGGCGCTTAGATGACCAAAAGATCAGGCTGTCGCCTAGATAGACACAATAGCCGGACGTCGACCGTCGTGAGTCCGCGCACCCCCCCCCAATCCGCATCCGAATAAGCAGTCAGTTTAGTGGAGGAGGAGGGTGTGATGTGTAGTCCCTGAGAGAGAGTCCCTTTGATGTATCTGAGGATGCGTTTTAGAAGCTGAAAATGAGGCTCTCGAGGTGCATGCATAAAGAGACACACTTGTTGAACTGCGTAGGAGATGTCTGGACGTGTAATCGTGAGATATTGCAATGCGCCAACTAGACTCCTGTATAGTGGTCTATCAGAGAAAGGAGTACCCTGAGTGGCACTGATTTTAGAACCGACTTCAACTGGGGTGCTAACGGGATTACAGGTTGACATGTTAGCCCGTGATAAGATGTCAGCAACATATGTGGACTGTGATAAGAATATTCCATTTTGCTGTTTGAGGACCGCAATGCCGAGGAAGTGATGTAATTAACCCAGGTCGGTCATATTGAACTCGGTGGATAACGACTTGATTATGCTTTGGAGAAGAGAGGCACTAGAAGCGGTGAGGATAATATCATCCACATATAAAAGAAGGTAGGCCATCTGTTATCCCTTGCGATAAACAAACAGGGATGTGTCACATACACTACTCTTGAAACCGCATCTGGATACATAACCTGCAAAACGTTGGTACCAGGCCCGTGGGGCTTGTTTCAAGCCATAAAGAGACTTCTGAAGCTTACACACATATTTGGGATGTTTAGAAGAGGTGAACCCTGGAGGTTGAAACATGTAAACAGTTTCGTGAAGATGCCCATGCAAGAATGCATTTTTAACATCCAATTGATGAATTGGCTATGCCTTTGGCACGGCTAAGCTAAGAACAGTGTGAATTGTAGTAGGTTTGACTACGGGGCTAAAAGTCTCGTCACAGTCGATTCCAACGGTTTGAATTTTGCCATTTACCACAAGGCGAGCCTTGTATCTTTCCAAGGTTCCACCAGCATGAAATTTGTGTTTAAATAACCACATGCATCGAATGACAGGGGCATTACACGGTCTTGGTACTAGTTCCCCCGTGTTATTTTCTAATAGAGTTTTATATTCGTTTAGCATGGCGTCCTTCCAGTTAGGGTCGGTGAAGGCAGTGAGATGCGATTTGGGAAGTGGGGAAATGGAGGGGGAGGTTTCGGTGTTGAGTGATAGAGGTTGACGATGCTTATGGATACTCGATTTTGATCGGGTTTGCATGTGGTGGGTGGAGTCATTTGGCTGGTGTAGATGTGGTTGTTGAGGTGGTATGAGGTTATTTTTTGCTTACCCATATTGTAACTAACAAATAGTCAATTAATAAACACATAATCAAAGAATAGCAATTAGTAAAATTAAGTATTTTTTTCTAAATACTTAAATGGGCTTAAATCAGTGGCTCTGATACCACCTTTTTCTGTCACGGCCCCTGACCCGGTTTGACCCGTTTCAGAAGCCGCGGGACAGAAAATCCCGTGGTATTTATTTAATTGAGTTTAACAGCGGAATATTTTAACAGGATCTTTTTAAAACTGCAATTTCCCGATTATTTTATTTTACAACTCGGGATAAACCCCGGTAATTTACAATCATATGATTTCACGGAGAAATCCTTATTTTTACAAAACATGTTTCTTATTTATTATTGAGCCACTTCCACAAGCTTATAGTGCTTCACGGCACTTTTCCCGGATCATAATAGATCACCTGAAACATGTTTGAAAAAAGGTTTTGTCAGCGGGAAATACTGGTGAATCATTCTTTTTACTAAAACGACACATTGTTATAATTTACAGTATTAAGAGCGATTACAATGTTTCTATATCAACCATATACCCACGGTATTTGTCACTCGACCCATTGGCCCTCCCGTTGTCCAATGGTGTCTGTGACTATGGTCATATCACCCCTTGGCTAACCCGTTGTCCAATGGTGAAGATTATCAAGTAATGTATACAAAACCCCACATACCGGCTATAATTTGGTGACTACAAAGACTTAATCCCTATAATTATAACTTTGAAAATAAACATGCTTTTTGAAATTAAATTTGATAAAAAGAGAATGACTCACATTGCAGATTTATTTGAGCAGAGCCTAGCCTACTGATTAGCCTTTTAACCTAAATTTAATAACATGCACACGAACTCGGTTAGTAACTAATACAGCATTTACGATAACTCACGAGATTAAACCTTCACAACGAATGACAAAGTTCTATACTTAAACATCCATCGTTTTCACGACGAATGACAAAGCATAAACCCTAATGTGGGCAGCACTTAAACATCCATTGGATAATTTAATCGATCGGACATTGAATCGTAGCAGCGATCGACTTAATACCCGATATCGGAGCAGCACCTCGCTAATATAATTGCTATTTTCGACTTCAGAGTACTAAAACTTCGTTTTTAAAACTTTGTTTCGACACCAACAGACTGTGCATGCAACGAGCTATTTATAGCTGAAATTAGGGTCTTACGCGGCCCGCGTAACTTATCCCCTATATCTTACGCGGCCCGCGTGGCCGCCCAGTCTACGTATAGGTTTGCATGGTCATGGGCTTAGGCTTGACAGGTGGTTGATACGTGGCCCGGATACTTATCCGGTCAAACTCAGGGTTGACGCGGCCCGCGTAAGACAAGCTTGTCTCTTACGCGGCCCGCCTGAAACCTATAAGTTTTGTTTTTTCTTGATTTTTATGTAAGGTATGGTTTCAGGGGTCCGGGTTTTCACTTACGAGTATTTTTAGGACAATTTTGAGAGTCCTTACATCCTCCACACCTTATTTGGAATCTCGTCCTCGAGATTCATTGGAATAAGTAAGGATACTTTCGCTTCATCTCCGATTCCAGCTCCCAAGTGTATTCAGGTCCTCTCTTTGAATCCCACTTGACTTTAACTAGCACTAGTCGCTTGTGCTTGAGAAATTTCACTTTTCTGTCTTTTATCTGAAGAGGTTTCTCCACAAATTTTAATTTCTCATTTACCTGTATATCTTGGAGAGGTATTACCAATGATTCATCTGATAGGCATTTCTTGAGGTTGGATACATGAAATACGTCATGTACTCCAGCTAACTCTTCTGGTAGTTGTAAACGATAAGCAACTGGTCCTATACGTTGGATCACTGAAAATGGTCCTACGTATCTTGGACTTAACTTTCCTTTCTTACCGAATCGAAATACTCCTTTCCAAGGAGATACTTTCAATAGTACTTTTTCTCCAACTTGGAACTCCAACGGCTTCCGTCTATTATCTGCATAACTCTTTTGACGATCTCGAGCAGTCTTTAATCTTTCCTTGATCTGTGTGATTTTGTCAGTTGTCTCTTGCACAATCTCCGGACCTGATAATTGACTTTCTCCTATTTCTGCCCAACAATCTGGAGTTCTGCACTTTCGTCCGTACAGTGCCTCGAATGGGGCAGTTTCAATGCTTGAATGATAACTATTATTATAGGAGAATTCAATTAAAGGTAAATGGTAATCCCAATTTCCACCAAAATCTATTACACATGCTCTGAGCATGTCTTCCAGAGTTTGAATTGTCATTTCAGTTTGTCCGTCTGTCTGAGGATGATATGCCGTACTTAGATTTAGTCGGGTTCCCATTGCTTTTTGGAAACTTGTCCAAAAATGGGAAGTGAAACGACTATCCCTATCCGATACAATGGAGAGTGGAACTCCATGTAAGGATACTACTTCATCTACATACAACCTTGCCAACCTTTCCATGCTAAAGGTTTCCTTTATTGGTAGAAAATGAGCTGATTTGGTTAATCGATCCACAATTACCCAAATCGCGTCATTACCTTTTCTGGTTTTGGGTAACTTAGTAACAAAATCCATTGTTATGAGTTCTCATTTCCATACAGGCATTTCTAATTGTTGTAGTAGACCTGCAGGTTTCTGATGTTCTGCCTTAACTTGTGAACAAGTAAGACACTTAGAAACATATCGAGCTATGTCTTTTTTCATTCCTATCCACCAAAAGTTATTTCTTAAATCTTGGTACATCTTATTGTTTCCTGGATGCATTGTATACCTAGATTTATGGGCTTCTTCTAAAATCTTATTTCTTAAATCTCCCTGCTTCGGTACCCAAATTCTTCTTTTGTGGAATCTCCAAATCCCATCAGCTCCTTGTTCTAATTCTTTTATTCGTCCTTTCATTCCTTCAGCATCATCTTTGATTGCTGTTTCTTGAAATTGCTTTAGTTGTTCCATTAAATCTAACTGTAGATTTAACCTAAGAGCACGAACCCGTCGTTGTTTCTCATGGTACTTACGACTTAAGGCATCTGCAACTATATTTGCCTTTCCTTCGTGATACTGAATATCACAGTCGTAGTCACTTAGGATTTCCATCCATCTTCTTTGCCTCATATTTAATTCTTTTTGCCCAAATATATATCTTAAACTCTTATGATCTGTATAGACAGTAAATTTACTTCCGTACAGATAATGTCTCCAAATTTTAAGGGCAAAAATTATGGCTCCTAATTCTAAGTCATGAGTCGTATAGTTTTCCTCGTGCTTTTTCAATTGCCTTGAAGCATACGCAATTACCTTCTTGCGTTGCATAAGTACACATCCTAATCCTAGTTTTGAAGCATCACAATATACTTCAAAATCTTCTGTTCCTTCTGGTAAGGCTAGAATTGGAGCATTTGTTAATTTCTGCTTTAAGATCCTAAAGGCTTCTTCTTGTTTAGGTCCATATTCAAACTTAACTTCTTTACAGGTTAGCTTTAGTTAAAAGTACAACTATTTTGGAAAAATTCTTAATAAACCGTCTATAATATCCGGCTAAACCTATAAAACTCCTAATTTCCAAGGCGGACTGCGGAACCTTCCATTTGGTAATTGCCTCTATCTTGGCAGGATCTACATGGATACCTTCGTGATTCACCATGTGTCCTAAGAATTGCACTTCTTGCAACCAAAATTCACATTTCGAGAATTTAGCGTAAAGCTTTTCTTGTCTTAACAAAGTTAAGAGTGCATGCAAGTGCTGACAATGCTCGTTCTGACTCTTGGAATAAATAAGTATATCTTCTATGAAGACAATTACAAATTTATCCAAATGCGGTTTACAGATTCTATTCATCATGTCCATGAATGCGGCAGGAGCATTCGTTAACCCAAAGGGCATGACTGTAAACTCGTAATGACCATACCTAGTTCTGAAAGCAGTTTTAGGTATGTCTTCTTCTTGTACCTTCAATTGATGGTATCCGGAGCGTAAATTGATCTTGGAAAAATATCTAGCTCCTTGAAGTTGATCGAAAAGATCATCAATCCTAGGTAATGGGTATCGATTCTTAATTGTAACCTTATTCAATTCTCTATAATCAATACACATTCTCATCGAACAATCCTTTTTCTTTACAAACAACACTGGTGCTCCCCACGGGGATGAACTAGGTTGTATGAAACCTTTACTTAGTAATTCATCTAATTGCTTTTTCAGTTCTAACATTTCTGTAGGTGCTAACCGATAAGGTGCCTTGGCTATCGGTGTAGTTCCGGGAATTAGATGAATTCTAAATTCTACTTCCCTATCTGGTGGTAATCCTGGTAATTCTTCTGGGAATACATCTGGGTATTCTGAGACTACAGGAATTTCCTTAATTTCTTTACCCTTATTACTAATGATTACTGAAATCATATATACTATTCCTTGCTTTCGTTCATAACTAGAAATTTTCATTACTGATATGAACTTCATGGGTTTGCGTGGTTCATCTCCTGTAATCATGATTACTTCCCCAGTAGGTGCCTGAATTTCTATAGAATTCTTATCACAAAGGATTCGAGCATGGTTGGCTACTAACCAATCCATTCCTAACACAACATCAAACCCATCTAGGTTCATAGGTAATAGGTTTGCATGAAATTTATGACCTGAAAGTTCTATATTTTCTTTTTGCAAAACCTTATCTATTTTAATAAAATTCCTATCTGCTGTTTCGACTGTAAAAATCTGTCTAAGATTGGTTAAGGGTAAGTTAAGAGCTTGGCAGAATGAAGTATTTATGAAACTTTGGTTTGCCCCAGAGTCAAATAATACTTTTGCGTAAATGTTGTGAACTAAGAACGTACCAGCTATCACATCTGGAATGAGTTCTGCCTCTTGAGTAGTTAACTGGAATGCTCTGGCATTTCTTTTGATATTCCCATCAGCAGGTTTGGCTTTATTGTCTGCTGTTTTGACTAACTTAGGGCATTCTGGTTTGTAGTGCCCAGCTTCTCCACAGTTGTAATAAATTGTGGATTTCTTCCTGCAGTTTTCTTCCCGATGTCCCACAGCTTTGCAAAAATTGCAGGTTACATTACATCTTCCAAAATGTTTCCTTTTGCAATTCCTGCAGAAAGGCGGATTTGAGGATTGCCCCGTTCCTCTTTTCTTGAAATTATTATTATTACCCACACGAAATACTTGGGTAATTTTCTGAGCTAATTCCTTCTTCCTGTCTTCTTCTCTGGTGCGCACCAATTCGTCGGTTAAGGTGTTAGCTAATTCCACAGCATCGTCAATAGTGCGAGGTCTCGCAGCTTTAACGATATTGCGGATTTCGCTAATTAATCCCCAAATATAGCGAGAAATGAGTACCGGTTCTGGCGAAGCCAGTGTTGGTACCACTCTAGCATATTCAAAGAATGACGAAGTATAACCGCGACAATCTACACCCGTCATACGATGATTTAGGAATTTATTTGCCATTTGATCTTTTTCGTATTCGGGACATAATTTTCTTTCTATTAAATGCTTAAATTCTTCCCAACTCATGGCGTAGGCCATATTTCTTCCTTTGGCTTGAAGTACTGTGTTCTACAATTCTAGCGCCCCTTCTTTGAAAAGATTCGACGCGTACATAACTTTGTCGTTTTCGGCACATTTACTGATTATAATCACTGCCTCGGTTTTCTCGAACCAACGCAGTGCCGCAGTCGCTCCTTCGTTGCCTGCAAATTCAGAGGGTATACAAGCAAGAAATTCTTTGTAAGTGCAACCAGGTGTTGCAGCTTTCATTTTCTTAGGGAGTGGAGCTTGCAGTGGTTCATCATTATGATTAGTATGATTACCGCCTTCGTTTACGCTATTACTGAAGTTATCTTCAGAAATACGTTTGCTGGGAATTATTTGTTGCGGTTCAACAGGTTTTTGTGCAGCAGCAAGTATTGCTGGAATAGCATTGGCTATTCCTTGAGCAACGATATTTTCTATATCTTGCCTAGTCATAAATTGATCCTCCGGGTGTTGTTCAGAATGGTTAACCTCATTTACTGGTTCATTATTAGCGTTTTCCATCTGATAATTAATATATAATTTATTAATATAGAATAAATAACAATCATACACAAATAATCATATAAATTTTACAACACACATATAGCCAAAACTATCGATTTCTCGATTCCCATTTTTATATTTTATAATATGCGTCATTACACACCTTTATCTTACAAAGTTTTATTTTATAGTTATTTACAGACTATATTCTACTTATTTATTTTACAATCACAGTTCCACATTCTCACACCACACTATCCTTTGTCAGTTGGTATTTCAGTAACGGCATTCCCTCTCGTCGCATTTCCAGGAGATCTGTTCTCCTATTTCCCTGATCCTATTTCCTGCATCCACCAACTCCTCGCCAAAGTGGCGGAGTTCAGCTAAATTCTCATTGCTCATCGGTGGGTTGGGTATAGGTTTCGGGTTGAACTGAGGGAGAAAGGAATAAGGACCGTTGAGCAGGTTTTGGAACTGCCAATCATTAGTCCACCACTCATCCATTCCTAGAGGTTGGGTGTGGATTATTGGTTCTGGGATTGCTGGTTCCAAGTTTATAGGAAGTTGATTTTCGACAGGATAGGAGTAGAAATTATTATTGACAGGCCTGACTATATCACAGCTTTCCAATGCGCGATCCAATTCATCCTGAAATGGTAACTCCTCAATTTGTCTAGAGCTTTCCCCAATTTCCCGCTGGGTTTGCCTAGAACCTTCTCCAATCTCCATTTCCATCTGTCTAGAACCTTCTCCAAACTCCATTTCCAGTGGCCTAGAATCTTCCCGACTTCAACCCCCTTTCCTTTATCTAAGGGATTTTCTATTTTAGGAATCTTCCTAGTTGCAGGTTTCCTCCTACGCACACGCCTCCATCCCACAAATCTTCTCCTTTTCTTAGGCTTGGGTTTTTCCGGAGGTGGAGCATTGAATTCCATAGGTTCTTCTATGTCGGGTATATACCTATTGAAATCTCTAGAAACCTCTATTTTCACTGGATAGAGATTTAGATTTTGAAGAGCTTCAGACAAGTCGTTCATGCTGTTTAGCATATATGCAAAATAAAATTGCTAAGTTAAATTTTATAATAAAGTTTCACAGATAAATTTTTAAATATTATTGCATATCGTGGGACTAATTTAATACAAAGAGCAACTGAAAATTAAAATATACTGAGGTTTACTTGTAAACTTATTTATTTACTGGATAAGGTTTCTGGCTTGTAGGTGATAAGGGTGCTAAAACTTGAATATTTAAAGATTTGCATTTACGGCTACAGTGGCTAGCATATAAAGATCTGCCCATTTTTCATCTAACTTGTCTTCCCAAGTTGGTTTACTGGTTAATTCCTGGGTTTCCTGAATAACTTTCTTTTCTCGGGATTTCTTTATTTTCTCCTGACTTTTCCTAATAATCAAACTTCTTTTATCAGGAGAAAGTGGATCCTCATAGTGTGCTTTACGAACAAATATTCCTTCATTAATATTTGTTGGGTATTTTGAGGAATTTGTTTGGGATGAACTTCCCTTCTCGTTGGATGACCTATCTAATTTAAGATAGATGTTTGAAAGCTTTTGCTTACCCATACTGTAACTAACAAATAGTCAATTAATAAAACACATAATCAAAGAATAACAATTAGTAAAATTAAGTATTTTTTTCTAAATACTTAAATGGGCTTAAATCAGTGGCTCTGATACCACCTTTTTCTGTCACGGCCCCTGACCCGGTTTGACCCGTTTCAGGAGCCGCGGGATAGAAAATCCCGTGGTATTTATTTAATTGAGTTTAACAGCGGAATATTTTAATAGGATCTTTTTAAAACTGTAATTTCCCGATTATTTTATTTTACAACTCGGGATAAACCCCGGTAATTTACAATCATATGATTTCACGGAGAAATCCTTATTTTTACAAAACATGTTTCTTATTTATTATTGAGCCACTTCCTCAAGCTTGTAGTGCTTCACGACACTTTTCCTGGATCATAATAGATCACCTGAAACATGTTTGAAAAAGGTTTTGTCAGCGGGAAATACTGGTGAATCATTATTTTTACTAAAACGACACATTGTTATAATTTACAGTATTAAGAGCGATTACAATGTTTCTATATCAACCATATACCCACGGTATTTGTCACTCGACCCATTGGCCCTCCCGTTGTCCAATGGTGAAGATTATCAAGTAATGTATACAAAACCCCACATACCGGCTGTAATTTGGTGACTACAAAGACTTAATCCCTGTAATTATAACTTTGAAAATAAACATGCTTTTTGAAATTAAATTTGATAAAAAGAGAATGACTCACATTGCAGATTTATTTGAGCAGAGCCTAGCCTACTGATTAGCCTTTTAACCTAAATTTAATAACATGCACACGAACTCGGTTAGTAACTAATACAACATTTACGATAACTCACGAGATTAAACCTTCACAACGAATGACAAAGTGCGATACTTAAACATCCATCGTATTCACGACGAATGACAAAGCATAAACCCTAATGTGGGCATCACTTAAACATCCATTGGATAATTTAATCAATCGGACATTTAATCGTAGCAGCGATCGAGTTAATACCCGATATCGGAGCAGCACCTCGCTAATATAATTGCTATTTTCGACTTCAGAATACTAAAACTTCGTTTTTAAAACTTTGTTTCGACACCAACAGACTGTGCATGCAACGAGCTATTTATAGCTGAAATTAGGGTCTGACGCGGCCCGCGTAACTTATCCCCTATATCTTATGCGGCCCGCTTGGCCGCCCAGTCTACGTATAGGTTTGCATGGTCATGGGCTTAGGCTTGACAGGTGGTTGATACGTGGCCCGGATACTTATCCGGTCAAACTCAGGGTTGACGCGGCCCGCGTAAGACAAGCTTGTCTCTTACGCGGACCGCCTGAAACGTATAAGTTTTGTTTTTTCTTGATTTTTATGTAAGGTATGGTTTCAGGGGTCCGGGTTTTCACTTACGGGTATTTTTAGGACAATTTTGAGAGTCCTTACAGTCTTGGTACTAGTTCCCAAGTGTTATTTTCTAATAGAGTTTTATATTCGTTTAGCATGGCATCCTTCCAGTTAGGGTCGGTGAAGGCAGTGAGATGCGATTTGGGAAGTGGGGAAATGGAGGGGGAGGTTTCGGTGTTGAGTGATAGAGGTTGACGATGCTTATGGATACTCGATTTTGATTAGGTTTGCATGTGGTGGGTGGAGTCATTTGGCTGGTGTAGATGTGGTGGTTGAGGTGGTATGAGGTTAATTTTTGACGGGATGGGGTCAGAAGGAGGGACTTGTGGTGGCGGGTTGAAAGGAGGTGGTGGGCCGGATTGGATGTTGGATTGTAGGGTCGTATGGGATGTTGGGGTTGGTGTTTGATTTGTAGGTGGGTTTGTGACAATAGGTGACGAGTTTTGGAAGGATGTAGTAAATATAAGTGGGGTGGGGTCAAGGAAGGAGTGGGTAGGTTGTGGTATGGTCGGGTTTGAGAATGGGAATTTTGTCTCATCAAAGGTAACGTGTCGAGAAAAAATGGTTTTGCCCGTGGAGAGATCCAAGCACCGATACCCGCGGTAATTTGCTGGGTATCCAAGAAACACACATGGGACAGAGCGGTGAGCAAGTTTGTGTGGGCGAGTGGAGGAGGTGTTTGGGTAGCATAGGCATCCGAAAACACGAAGGTGGTCGTATGATGGTTGTCGTAGGTAGAGTAGTGAAGTGGGGGTGTCAAGTTTGTGGAGTTTGGTCGGAGGAATGTTGTGAAGGTACGATGCGGTGTGGAGGGCTTCAACCCAAAAGGAAGAGGGTAGCGACGCATGGGTGAGGAGGGTAAACATGATTTCATTTATGCGTCGAATCATGGTCTTGGTTGTGTCCTCATGCAACGAGACAAGGTCATTGCAAACGCATCTCGTCAGCTCAAAATCCACGAGAAGAGCTATACAACCCATGATCTCGAGCTAGGCGCAGTTGTTTTTGCGTTAAAGATTTGGCGACACTACCTGTATGGTACCAAGTGTACGATCTTCACCGATCATAGGAGCCTACAACATATCTTTGACCAGAAGGAACTTAATATGCGTCAACGCCGATGGGTAGAACTTCTCAACGATTACGACTGTGAGATTCGTTATCACCCAGGCAAAGCAAATGTCGTTGCCGACGCCCTCAGTAGGCGGAACTATCTGCTCAGCATTCGTGATGTCCAAGCCCAATACGATCTCGAAACCCTCATCCGCGAAGCCCAGCATGCTTGTTTTAACGAGCGCACTTTGAAGAAGGAAAGAAACTATCACGATGGAGCCCAGCTTGTGAATAAGTCGAATGGGATATTCCACTTTCTGGACCGAATTTGGATCCCTAAACGGACCAATTTGCCACAGATATTGATGGACGAAGCCCACAAATCCCGGTATTCTATTCATCCCGGTGCCGATAAAATGTACCAGGACCTTCGCTACAAGTACTGGTGGCCGGGCATGAAGAGGGATATCGCACTCTACATTGGGAAGTGCCTGACTTGTTCAAAAGTCAAGGCTGAACACCAAAGACCCTCTGGCTTACCCGAACAACCCCCGATCCCTATATGGAAGTGGGAGAGTATAGCTATGGACTTCATAACTAAACTCCCGCCCACGCCATCAGGTCACGACAGTATTTGGGTCGTTGTTGACCGTTTGACCAAATCAGCTCACTTTTTGCCAATACGAGAAGACTACAAGGTGGAACGATTAGCCCGAATCTACACCAATGAGATCATTTGTTGACATGGAACGCCTCGCGACATCATCTCTGACCATGATGCTTGGTTTACCTCGTGACTATGGGAAACGTTTCAAGCGGCTCTCGGTACTACGCTTAATCTAAGTACCGCATTCCACCCTCAAACCGACGGTCATACTGAGAGAACGATCCGTACTCTTGAAGACATGCTCCGTTCGTGTGTCATAGATTTCGGTGGTAATTGAGATGCTTACCTGCCGTTAGTCGAATTCTCGTATAATAACGGTTATCATTCCAGCATTCAAATGGCACCATTCGAGGCTTTATACGGAAGAAAATGTCGATCGCCTATTGTATGGCACGAGATCGGGCACTCGCAATTAACCGGTCCTGAGCTACTACAAGAAACGACTGACAAAGTCCTCCAAATCCGAGACAATCTGCTGAAAGCTCGGAGTCGACAGAAAAGTTACGCCGATAGACGACGCAAGCCCCTTGAATTTGATGTTGGCGACTACGTACTCCTAAAGGTATCACCTTGGAAGGGTGTGGTCAGATTCGGCAAGAAAGGGAAACTAGCGCCTAGATATGTTGGACCTTTTAAGATTCTGGAAAGGTTCGAAAAAGTCGCCTACAGACTCGAACTACCGGAGGAGCTTAGTAACGTTCACCCGACTTTCCATGTTTCGAACCTCCGAAAGTGCTTGGCTGAGCATGATTTAATTGTACCTCTTGACGATCTCCAAATAAACGAAACACTACACTTCGTGGAGAAGCTTGTCGAAATCATGGACCGCCAAACCAAGCAGCTCAGACGCTCGCGCATTCCTGTTATGAAAGTCCGATGGGAAGGCAAACGAGGCGCAGAGTTCACTTGGGAACTCGAAAGCGACATGAAGGAGAAGTACCCGCAGTTGTTTGTTACGGCTTCGGCCTAATTTCGGGACTAAATTCCCTCAACTAGGGGAGGCTGTAACACCCTGTGTTTCGAAAGTCAAAGTTAAAGTCAAGATTGAAGTCAAAGGAAGATCACTAAAACACAATATCAAAACCCTACAAGTCCATAAAAACTTCAAACACACCATCTTAAAACTATGAATATAAAACACAACATGATAATCAACATAAAACACACTAATGTTAGTCATTCGATAATCAAAGCCTTATCATCCAAAAAACAACACAAAACCCACAAATATGACATTTTAGTAATCTTCACTTTGTTATTTATGGGTTTTAAGTGGATTTTATGGTTGACATTATGTTGTTTTATGAATTTGTACACTTTGTAGGAAAAATGGACTTTGTAGCCAACTCCCACCCTATATATTATTATTATATTGATAATGATAATGAGAATGTTGTGGAAATAAAAGATAAAAAGATTTTTGTCAATGATCTCTAGATTAAGTGGTGGAAGAAACTCTCACGTGGTGTAGGGTGAGGCACCGGTGGGCAATGATAGGAGACCCAAGGAAACATGGGTTGGATCCTTGAGCCAAACGGGTTTTACTGGTAATTTCACCGTCGTGCCTACGGGCGGGTGGGTTACTGGGTTTCCCCAGAATTGGTGGTGGACTCGGGTTACTCTCGGAGTACTCCGTTTGTCCAGTGGGTGCCCCGAGAGTGCTCGGGATTGATTCTGTTGGTCGTTCAAAAAAAAAAAGATAAAAAGATTTTGTTTATCGGTGGAGTGGGAAACTGGCGGCGACACACGGGCAAAACATGCTGGACGGGGTGACGTGGACACCTAACGTGTATGTGTTTTTGTCGAGCGCGTTGCGGGACGCTAAGCCAAATATTTCTCTTTCATAACATGTACGTTTGTGTTTCGGTTACTTATACATACTACTCATAACACGATCTCAAAAATAAAAAAATTACATATAGTCAAACAATTGAAACAAAACTTTACCATACTTTTGCTAAAAAAAAATAAAACGATGGAAAAAGTATAATTTTAAACTGAGAGCAAAATAGTAATTTTTAAGGACAAACGAGCGTGTGTCAGGCTGTCGTTTGGCACGAATAAAAATTACACCGAGTCAACCAATTAAAACAAAACCCTACCATAGTTTTGTCCAAAAAAAAAATGATAGCATGACTATAAGTTTACACCGGGGGCAAAATCGTAATTTGACAGAGAAAAAGGAAATGAAAACGATGACAAAACTGTAAATTTGAACTGAGGCCAAAATCGTAATTTGGCTTGGAAGAAAAAAAACAAATGGCAAAGTTGTAAATTTAAAAAATGGCAAAATGATAATTTGGCTTGACCAACGAGGAAGTGCCAGACAACTGTCTGGCACTATTCCCCGCCCGCGTTGCAGGACGCTAGGCCAAATATTTCTCTACCAATTAAAACAAAACATTATCATAGTTTTACTAGAAAAAATAAAACGATGAGAAAACTGTAATTTTAAACTGATGGCAAAACTCTAATTTGTCATGACCAATGAGCAAGCATTAGCGAAGAAAAATTACATTGAGTCGACCAATTAAAAAAAATACCATCATAGGTTTGCAAGAAAAAAAAACGAAAACGAAGATAAGACTGTAATTTTGAACCGGGGGAAATCATAAGTTTGACTGGGGTAAAATCATAATTTATCAAAAGCTATAACGATGGTGAAACTGTAATTTTGAATCGGGGGCAAAATTGTAATTTTGGCAAGGGTAAAATCGCAATTTGTCAAAATCTACAACGATGATAAGGCCGTAATTTTTAACCGGGGGCAAAATCGTAATTTTGACAGAGGGAAATCGTAATTTGTCAAAATCTACAACGATGGCAACGCCGTAATTTTGAACCGAGGCAAAATCGTACATTTATGTTGGGGTTAAATCGTAATTTATTCGTGCCAATGAGAGAGTGCCAGACAGCTCTGTCATTGTTCCCCCATCTTGTGTTTCTATGCATAGTACATGCATGTTTATGGCCTATAGAATAGGATACAAATTATATGGGTTGTGTTTACGGATTCAGATGAACCTAAACCCTACCTGATCTAAAAATTGTGTATGACGTATGAACTTGAATATGAAACAAATATTTGCAAGTTGATACGAATACGATCTGTTTAACACGATTTTTAGTAATGTTTGCTTGTCTTGCATATTATTTTCTAAATGTACATTTACAACAAGTATAAAAATGTATATAAAACAATCTATGTGGTATTAATTTGTAACTTTTTATGCATAATAGTTTTATATCTTATTCTTAGGATATTTTAAAAAAAAATGATTTTTTTTACCTTTTACCCAAAACTCATCGTTTGCAATTTAACCTTACAAATTTAACTTTTTTACTTTTAACAAAAAAAAAAAAAACGTTTTTATCTTTTGAAATTTAACCTCACAACTTTTTTACTTTTAATTTTGGTCCCTTAAACTTTTTATCTTTCGCAGCCTTTGGTTTTACATTTCAATCTAAATTTTGTGAATTAATACGCCACAACCTTCGTGTGTGGTTCAACATATTTACGTTACGCTTTACGTTTCATTCTAAATGTTGCGAGTTAACACGTCGCAATGTTCATGTATGGTTCAACGTATTTACATTTTCTTCTAAATTTTTTGTGAGTTAACACGACACAACGTGCGTATGTTCAACGTTTTTATGTTTCGTTCTAATTTTTTTGCGAGTTAACATGACACAACGTGCGTGCGTGTTTAACGTTTTCACATTTGAGAGGTTCGTCGCAACACGCAGGTCCTAAATCAACTTAGTTATTATTTTTTTATGTTTTACGTTTTGGCATAATATTTTCATACTAACACGTCGCAACTTCAACGTTGGTTGTCACTTGTGGTGATGTGACATTGGCGTTATTTGGCACAATTTTACGTCTCCGCCATAAATTTGGGGGGGGGGGGTGATTCTGGTTATATTTAATTATAAAGTGTTATGTTAAATTTGTTTTTTGTTTTTCTTTTTAGATTTTTGCAACAAACAAAAAAAAAAAAACCAATTACGTTAATGGCATAAACGCATATTAAGAAAATAAAATGAAGAATAGATGTGTTAAACAGGTAAACATGTGAACCCAACGGGTTGACATGAACTCAACGCATCTAGCTAAACGGTTCGTGCGTTTGGCCTGAAACTGACCGGAACCCGTTTATACCAAACATAAACCCGTGAATTTCATGTTAGGTTATTGTCGTGTCACAAATTCACACTCTATCGTGGATAATTTTCTCCTTAGTCGTGGACATGCATGATATAACAAAATTAAGATCAATACCAGTTGATCAATCATTTGGATATAAGATTTTTTTACCTATATTTTAAACGATAATGTGTTTTATTTGTTGATATTGAATTGCATGGATCTACTGAGATGAGATGGAGACCAGGATTGTCACAACAACTAAGGAGATGTATCAACCACACTTCATCTTCTCTATCAAGTCTTGGGGTTGTATAACACCATTAAGCTCGTTAATAGGGGTCTAAGGCCGAAGCCTCGGGCCACCATTCGACACTCAAGTAAGTATTGGATTTGCAATGTTTGATATGTGCAAATCCCAGTAATAGGTGTGTTACAAATATATTTACTTTAAAAAACATTTGCTTATTTTTTTTTATTATTGGTAGTTAAAAATATTCTTTTAATGAACTAGAAAGACTATCATATCCATCCTCAATTGTTTTGTTTTGAATAAGAAACTGTTATCAAAAACATATGTTGATGACTCGTTCTCTTGAACAATCCAACCATATTTACTTTAGATTTCATCTCCTTAAAATTCATTTCATCTTTCACATTTTCTACCAAATTATTTAACATATATACTAGGTTAGAACCCCGTGTATTACACGGGGTTGAATAAATGTAGTTTTATATATTAAATAATAAAAAAAGTTATATCTTTGAGAACCCCGTGTATTGTACGGGTTGAGTAAATTTAATTTTATATATTAAATAATGAAAAAAGTTACATTTTTAAGAACCTCATGTGTTATACGGGTTGAGCACATGTAATTTTATATACCAAACAATACAAAGTTGTATATTTATAAACCCTATGTATTATATGGATTGAATAACTCTAATTTTATATACTACATAATAAAAAAGTTATATTTTTTAAAACCCCGTGTATTACACGAGTTGCATAAATGCAATTTTGTGTAGTAATATCTTTTAAAAAAATCTAACGGATATACTCGATATACGATGAATGGGGTGATTGCGGTGATGGTTCTTATAAATGTCACGTAAACATAGTGATTGAACACGGAAATAAAAGTATAGAACCAATAAACATTGATTAATATTTTTGTTTACCCCTTATAAACATTTTTGAAATAGGTTCTATCCTTAACTACTTTAGTTTAATAAAATAAATAAATCATTTCCATTATATTAATTTATATCGAAGGGATTAGTCCAAGCATTATGTGATGTGTTAACCATATGAAAACGCACGTTTTTGACGTATCCGATTGAACTCAATGCATCCTATAGTTGCATTGCGATTGGATCAAAACGTAACGTAAATCGAATTTATATCGACAAAAGGCATAAACTCTTGAGGGGGTCAAAGTGGCATTTACATAGTTCATAAAAAGTGAAGTGACTAAAAATTGCATTTCCTGAACTTAAGGGCTAAGAAATGGTAAAGATAAAATTTGATAAAGTTTTAGAGTAAGAAGGAAACTATAACAAAGTTATAAATATTATAAAATATTATATTATCTCCTATACAAATTGTTTAAATTTATATTAAATTAAATTTTATAATTATTTTTTAATTGATATTAATTATCTATAAAAATAGATGGCTTCAATGAATGACATGTGTCATTTCATTGGTTTTTTTTATTATATGGTATAGAAGATTTGTCTCAATAAATCGCTCACCGCTTGTGAAGCTAATTTAGTCACGACTAGCCTAAAAATCGACATTCTACTCATCTCACAAATAAGTTTAGTCGTTTACAGATAAGTATTCCTCATCTAAATAGGAGAATAAAAATCGAACAAGGCAATAATATATTTAAACAAAAATATTTTTTCAACAAAGTGAGTGTGTTTGGAATGATTAAGATCAAATACAAAGGACAACATAAATAAGAAGGATTATAATCCATTAATTTTATATTTGGAAGGTTGAGATTAGTTTTAGAGAAAAGAAAATAATAGAATGGCATAAAAGGAATTTTACATATATTGACTTTCTCTCTCCACGTGCAAGTCACATGTCAATTCTCTCATCAAAGTCAAAACGACAATAACTTTTTCATACGACATTTGTTTTTGAAAAAAAATCACCATAATAACGAGCTTTTTTTATCTTTAATATGAGTATGATATTACTATATAAAAAATAAGATAAAAATTTTCACTTTTACTGGGTTTTCTTTGTATTGTGTTAAAGGTTGTGACCATTGTGTCTTTCAACTGAGTTTTGGTGCTTACATTTTTTACTAAGGTTTCTATACATTGTGTTATTATCAAAACTTATAACACAGTGTTAATTTGGGTTTTCTGTTCATTGCATTTTTATCAAAACCTATAACACAATGTATGACACAATGAAGATGATGTTATATTTGGGTACTCTATACATTGTGTTTTAGGTTCTGGTCATTGTGTTTATTCTGGTATCCATTTTGTTTTAATCTGTTGTTCATCGTGTATTAGTTTGTTGTCCATTGTGTCTTTTATTTGCTCTCACTAATTGTGTCCTTTATCTGTCGTCATCAATTGTGTTTTTAGTCTACTTTCCATTGTGTTTTTAGTTTGATACTCATTGTGTTTTACGTTATGTCCATTATGTCTTTTATATGTTGTCATCAATTGTATTTTTTGTCTACTTTCCATTGTATTTTTAGTTTGATACTCATTGTGTTTTACGTTATGTCCATTGTGTCTTTTATCTGTTGTCACCAATTGTATTTTTTGTCTACTTTCCATTGTGTTTTTAGTTTGATACTCATTGTGTTTTACGTTATGTCCATTAGTTTTTTATCTGTTGTCATCGATTGTGTTTTTGGTCTACTTTCCATTGTGTTTTTAGTTGATAGTCATTGTGTTTTAAGTTATGTCCATTGTGTAATACGCAACTGAGTTTTCGAATTTTTTTCTAAATATAACATTATGATACTCATATTAAAGATAAAAAGACGCTCGATTTTATGGTATGATTTTTTTTAAAAACAAATAATGTATAAAAAAATTATGTACGTTCAAAAAATAGGGGAGAGGGGGAATAACATGTGACTTGCATGTGAATAATCCTTTTTTTTTCTATTTAACAAAATTACCCTTCCTATTTAATTTCTTTTGTGAAATTTGTCACTCTATATGTTTTTTTACAACAATTTATTTTCAACAAAGTGAGTGTGTTTAGCAATATGGTTTCAACTCATCTTTGTTTCGAATTAAATTACCTTTTTGCTTAATTGTTTTGTAAAATCCGTAGAACACAACAAGTTTGAGATCATGCCTTCACACAAAGTTGTGTTTTGCAATGCGTTAAGCAAATGGTTTTAACTCATAATATTGTTTTAAAAATCGGTTTAAACCGGCCGGTTGTACCGGTTGAACCGGTTAAACAACCCGGTACACCCGGTTGAACTGTCTGATACACCAGGTTAAACCATTTCTGAGCCAAATCCGATACGATATAAAAACCGGATTTTAAAACATTGAGAAATATTACTCTACATAGTACGTTTTAAATATTGTTGTCAAATTTGTGAACCCAACTCATTTGTAAATACAATACTATAAATAACTTGTGAAACAAAAATTGATGTAGAACTAAAAGAACATCATATAAAAAAACATACAAAAATATGATATCAAGATAGACCGAGGTTCGTATCAAATACGGTCTCTTGAAAACATATTCATTGTTTAGGATGCTATGGTCAGGGTATAGTTGTTTATACCATTAGACTTGATCAAGTACCTGTCTTAAAACTTGATCGAAACTTATTGTGTAAGCTCTTAACGACTATAAATTCGTATCAATGATATTAACTTGTTTATATGGTTTGAGAATCAAACCAATTTGTTACAACATGGCAATCTGATAGTAGATATTGAACGGTTTGAGAAATATATCAAATCTTTTATGACTTGACTGTAAGTCTACGAATTTCCTCTCCTTTCATTTCATTAACAAATGATATCCTTTAAATAATACAAAATGGGGAGACTAGTTAGGAGCTATACAAGGAAATAATAATCAATCCTAACTAACAGATCGATATACAATATTTGGAAAATACATGCCAATAATATGGTGACAATATTATTGGCTAACAGTCCCCCACAGTTTGAGCCGGAGTAGTGCGGAGGCATAAACTGGTTCGAAAGCGTTGAAACGGGTGTTTAGGTAGACCCTTGGTGAAGATATCCGCATATTGATAATCAGTCGGAACATGGAGAACTTTAATGTCACCGAGGCGAACTTTCTCACGTACAAAATGAATGTCCAGTTCAACATGTTTGGCGGGCTGATGTTGCACCGGATTTTCAGCTAGATAGACTGCAGATACATTATCACAGTAGATGATGGTGGCATGTTGGACCAGGACATGAAGTTCAAGTAAAAGGTTGCGTATCCAGCAAGTCTCGGCTACCGTGTTAGCTACTCCTCGATATTCAGCTTCAGCACTAGACCTGGAGATGGTGGGTTGGCGCTTAGATGACCAAAAGATCAGGTTGTCGCCTAGATAGACACAATAGCCGGACGTCGACCGTCGTGAGTCCGGGCACCCCCCCCCCCCAATCCGCATCCGAATAAGCAGTCAGTTTAGTGGAGGAGGAGGGTGTGATGTGTAGTCCCTGAGAGAGAGTCCCTTTGATGTATATGAGGATGCGTTTTAGAAGCTGAAAATGAGGCTCTCGAGGTGCATGCATAAAGAGACACACTTGTTGAACTGCGTAGGAGATGTCTGGACGTGTAATCGTGAGATATTGCAATGCGCCAACTAGACTCCTGTATAGTGGTCTATCAGAGAAAGGAGTACCCTGAGTGGCACTGAGTTTAGAACCGACTTCAACTGGGGTGCTAACGGGATTACAGGTTGACATGTTAGCCCGTGATAAGATGTCAGCAACATATGTGGACTGTGATAAGAATATTCCATTTTGCTGTTTGAGGACCGCAATGCCGAGGAAGTGATGTAATTGACCCAGGTCGGTCATATTGAACTCGGTGGATAACGACTTGATTATGCTTTGGAGAAGAGAGGCACTAGAAGCGGTGAGGATAATATCATCCACATATAAAAGAAGGTAGGCCATCTGTTATCCCTTGCGATAAACAAACAGGGATGTGTCACATACACTACTCTTGAAACCGCATCTGGATACATAACCTGCAAAACGTTGGTACCAGGCCCGTGGGGTTTGTTTCAAGCCATAAAGAGACTTCTGAAGCTTACACACATATTTGGGATGTTTAGAAGAGGTGAACCCTGGAGGTTGAAACATGTAAACAGTTTCGTGAAGATGCCCATACAAGAATGCATTTTTAACATCCAATTGATGAATTGGCCATGCCTTTGACACGGCTAAGCTAAGAACAGTGCGAATTGTAGTAGGTTTGACTACGGGGTTAAAAGTCTCGTCACAGTCGATTCCAACGGTTTGACTTTTGCCATTTACCACAAGGCGAGCCTTGTATCTTTCCAAGGTTCCATCAGCAAGAAATTTGTGTTTAAATAACCACATGCATCGAATGACAGGGGTATTACACGGACTTGGTACTAGTTCCCACGTGTTATTTTCTAATAGAGTTTTATATTCGTTTAGCATGGCATCCTTCCAGTTAGGGTCGGTGAAGGCAGTGAGATGCGATTTGGGAAGTGGGGAAATGGAGGGGGGAGGTTTCGGTGTTGAGTGATAGAGGTTGACGATGCTTATGGATACTCGATTTTGATCGGGTTTGCATGTGGTGGGTGGAGTCATTTGGCTGGTGTAGATGTGGTGGTTGAGGTGGTATGAGGTTAATTTTTGACGGGATGGGGTCAGAAGGAGGGACTTGTGGTGGCGGGTTGAAAGGAGGTGGTGGGCCGGATTGGATGTTGGATTGTAGGGTCGTATGGGATGTTGGGGTTGGTGTTTGATTTGTAGGTGGGTTTGTGACAATAGGTGATGAGTTTTGGAAGGATGGAGTAAATATAAGTGGGGTGGGGTCAAGGAAGGAGTGGGTAGGTTGTGGTATGGCCGAGTTTGAGAATGGGAATTTTGTCTCATCAAAGGTAACGTGTCGAGAAAAAATGGTTTTGCCCGTGGAGAGATACAAGCATCAATACCCGCGGTAATTTGCTGGGTATCCAAGAAACACACATGGGACAAAGCGGTGAGCAAGTTTGTGTGGGCGAGTGGAGGAGGTGTTTGGGTAGCATAGGCATCCGAAAACACGAAGGTGGTCGTATGATGGTTGTCGTAGGTAGAGTAGTGAAGTGGGGGTGTCAAGTTTGTGGAGTTTGGTCGGAAGAATGTTGTGAAGGTACGATGCGGTGTGGAGGGCTTCAACCCAAAAGGAAGAGGGTAGCGACGCATGGGTGAGGAGGGTAAACATGATTTCATTTATGCGTCGAATCATGGTCTTGGTTGTGTCCTCATGCAACGAGACAAGGTCATTGCATACGCATCTCGTCAGCTCAAAATCCACGAGAAGAACTATACAACCCATGATCTCGAGCTAGGTGCAATTGTTTTTGCGTTAAAGATTTGGCGACACTACCTGTATGGTACCAAGTGTACGATCTTCACCGATCATAGGAGCCCACAACATATCTTTGACCAGAAGGAACTTAATATGCGTCAACGCCGATGGGTAGAACTTCTCAACGATTACGACTGTGAGATTCGTTATCACCCAGGCAAAGCAAATGTCGTTGCCGACGCCCTCAGTAGGCGGAGCTATCTGCTCAGCATTCGTGATGTCCAAGCCCAATACGATCTCGAAACCCTCATCCGCGAAGCCCAGCATGCTTGTTTTAACGAGCGCACTTTGAAGAAGGAAAGAATCTATCACGATGGAGCCCAGCTTGTGAATAAGTCGAATGGGATTTTACACTTTCTAGACCGAATTTGGATCCCTAAACGGACCAATTTGCGACAGATATTGATGGACGAATCCCACAAATCCCGGTATTCTATTCATCCCGGTGCCGATAAAATGTACCAGGACCTTCGCTACAAGTACTGGTGGCCGGGCATGAAGAGGGATATCGCACTCTACGTTGGGAAGTGCCTGACTTGCTCAAAAGTCAAGGCTGAACACCAAAGACCCTCTGGCTTACCCGAACAACCCCCGATCCCTATATGGAAGTGGGATAGTATAGCTATGGACTTCATAACTAAACTCCCGCGCACGCCATCAGGTCACGCCAGCATTTGGGTCGTTGTTGACCGTTTGACCAAATCAACTCACTTTTTGCCAATACGAGAAGACTACAAGGTGGAACGATTAGCCCGAATCTACACCAATGATATCATTTGTTGACATGGGACGCCTCGTGACATTATCTCTGATCGTGATGCTCGGTTTACCTCGCGACTGTGGGAAACGTTTCAAGCGGCTCTCGGTACTACGCTTAATCTAAGTACCGCATTCCACCCTCAAACCGACGGTCATACTGAGAGAACGATCCGTACTCTTGAAGACATGCTCCGTTCGTGTGTCATAGATTTCGGTGGTAATTGAGATGCTTACCTGCCGTTAGTCGAATTCTCGTATAATAACGGTTATCATTCCAGCATTCAAATGGCACCATTCGAGGCTTTATACGGAAGAAAATGTCGATCGCCTATTGTATGGCACGAGATTGGGCACTCGCAATTAACCGGTCCTGAGCTACTACAAGAAACGACTGACAAAGTCCTCCAAATCCGAGACAATCTGCTGAAAGCTCGGAGTCGACAGAAAAGTTACGCAGATAGACGACGCAAGCCCCTTGAATTTGACGTTGGTGACTACGTACTCCTAAAGGTATCACCTTGGAAGGGTGTGGTCAGATTCGGCTAGAAAGGGAAACTAGCGCCTCGATATGTTGGACCTTTTAAGATTCTGGAAAGGTTCGAAAAAGTCGCCTACAGACTCGAACTACCGGAGGAGCTTAGTAACGTTCACCCGACTTTCCATGTTTCGAACCTCCGAAAGTGCCTGGCTGAGCATGATTTAATTGTACCTCTTGACGATCTCCAAATAAACGAAACACTACACTTCGTGGAGAAGGTTGTCGAAATCATGGACCGCCAAACCAAGCAGCTCAGACGCTCGTGCATTCCTATTATGAAGGTCCGATGGGAAGGCAAACGAGGCGCAGAGTTCACTTGGGAACTCGAAAGCGACATGAAGGAGAAGTACCCGCAATTGTTTGTTACGACTTCGGCCTAATTTCGGGACGAAATTCCCTCAACTAGGGGAGGCTGTAACACCCCGTGTTTCGAAAGTCAAAGTCAAAGTCAAGATTAAAGTCAAAGGGAGACAAGATTACTAATTGCGATCTGTCACTCCTTGCTCAATTCTTGTTTTGACTTCTTTGACTTGTAGTTAGTCTATTTTATGTCTTACGTTAGTTGTATTATGTGGAGTACTTATTAATAATCGAGGTTTATTCGATAT
The DNA here is from genome assembly GCA_030545235.1 of Helianthus tuberosus. Lineage (NCBI taxonomy): Eukaryota > Viridiplantae > Streptophyta > Magnoliopsida > Asterales > Asteraceae > Helianthus > Helianthus tuberosus. Next base: position 161,200,255 of record CM060444.1, read on the forward strand.
TTATCGCATGTTTTATCGATTTATCGTAATCGCAATCGCACTTGTAACTCGAATTACGCGTTCTGGATATGGTTATACATGTGTGTGTGCCTTATGTGTTACTTATGCATGTTTATTTATGTTATGTGGTGGTGATTAATCGAAACGCAATCGAAACTCAATCTCAATCGAACCTCAATCGCAATCGAATCGCAAGCGCTAAACGCAAGTCAATTAAGGATGATTGTATGTTGATATAGTAGTTGGGATTAAAAGTAATTTGACTAGGAAACTCTATCGCATCGAAACGCTCGCATTCGCAATCGAAACCGCAAAACTCATCGCACCGAACACTCGAACCAAGTGGTTAATCGACCAAGTGACCAGCCGATCGACCAGCCATTCGATCGAGCTGCCGCTCGATAGGCCAGCCGTTCGATCGGGCTGCCACTCGATTGACCAGCCCTTTCCACTTTGGGAAACCCTATAAATACCTCACTTGTTACTACTTTTGGTAAGTGACATCTCTCTGTTCGAACCAGCCGTACTCAAGCTTCTTTTCTCCGATTTCTCTCAAATCTTGTAAGTTTTCAACCTAATCTTTGTACTTTCTTGATCTACACGCACTCCTACACCTTTCTATCTTTTGAATCTTAACTTCTAACTGTGAAATCACTAGATTTGAGGTGTTCTAGGATGATGTCATCATGGTGTTCTTATGAACTTCATGTTTTGGCTTCAATCCTCCAAAAACAACTTAGATCTGAACGATTTCCACATAAATAAACAAAGATCTTTCATAGATCTGAACATGTTCAAGGTGAAAAATGATTGAAAGATGGTTTTCCAACTTTCTTTCAACTATTTTACACTCAATGCACTCAAAACCGATAGAATCGGAGCTTGTACCAACTTCCTACTCATTCTTGTGGTTGTGTTGGTTCAAGATCTGAATTCTATCCACGAGACTACCGATTTCGGGTTAAACATGGAACACCGTCTCGAACAGTTAACTGGTCGAATTTGGGTGATTCCTGTCCGATCAGGAGTACCAAGTATTGACGAGGTTTTTGTTGCTTAACACGTTATCAAAACATCTCGATAAAACGACAAACTATCAAAATGACCAAGGAAGAAGATGACCGGGACACCAGAACGGAGTGCCGCCAGATCGGACTGTTGTCCGATCGGATTGTCACCCGATCGGGTGGTCACCCGATCGACTTGCACCTTGGCCCCACACTCAACTTTTATTTTCAAACTTTGAGGGTTGAACATTGAACGAAGTGCTGCCAATCGGATTACCACCCGATCGGACTACCACTTGACCATGTAATGATCAGACTTCAATACTTATCAATTTTCAACATGTTCAATGCACGAGGGTTGCCACTCGATCGGACCATCATCCGATCGAGTGACAATCTGCTGTGAACTTGCTCTCGCTGAAGTGTCCAACCAATCGGATTGTCGCCCGATCGAACGGTCGTTCGATCGATCGACCTGAAAGGTAGAGATACTTCTAAGTTTTCAAAATGCTACAACGAAAACTTCAAAAGTCAAACCATCATACACAAACACATCCTTCACAAAGGAAGAAACAATCCACTCGAAAGGTCACCCGATCGGATGACCATCCGAGCGGACTGACACTCGAACGACCGGTTGTCCGATCGGACTACCATCCGATCGAACTGCTGTTCGACCCACTGTCACTTGTTTCGTTTTACGCGTCGCTTATCGTTATGCTATCAATCTGTTCAGGCTAACCCTACTCTCTAGCGCTCCCTTCAATCCACCAATCGTTGTGCGTATTGATGCGTAGTCGAGTGTTATATATATTAGGTGTATATTTTAAGCCCCTTTAACACTTTTTAGTCAAGTTTTAAATTTATAAAACACGATATTTACTAACACTAGACACACATATGGGCAAGTGCACCCATCGTGAGCGTAGTATAGTGTTGGTAAGATACCGAGGTCGTCCAAGGACACAAGAGCTTTTAGTACCGGTTTATCCTCAACATCTAATCAAATCAAAAAGTTTAGAAAAATGTTTTAACTAAGAAAAATAAAAACTAACTAAAATGCTGAAAAATAAAAATAAAAAGAAAAACAGATAGACAAGATGAATCACTTGGTTCCGACTCGTATCTAGTGTAACCTTTGATTATTTCCGCACTTTTGCACTATTTTAAGAGATTATCTTAGTTATTGTAGTAGGCCCCTCTTTTGAAGGTGACGTTACCCTCACCCCAGTAGTTTGAGTCAGCAAGGATACAATCCTAAAAGGGTGGATTATTGGAAGATAATTAATTAAGTTATTAATGCAAATTATGGTAGGCCCCTCTTTTGGAGGTGACGTTACCCTCGACTAAGTAGTCTGAGTCAGCAGGGATACAGTCCTAAATAGCCGGGTTATAGTATTAATAGTAGTTAACTTATGAGGGGATCAAAGAGTTTGGACCCCCGCCATCCAATACCATTAAGTATTGAAGGAGGTCCTACTAAATTTGACCCAGGTCCATTGCAGGACCTCTAAACGCTGAACAATGGCAAGACCTTTACCAAACCGTTCCCTTAACCCCCGACCAGGTAGCCAACATACCTCCATATAGACCGTGGAGATATGAATGGTGAAAATCTTTTATTTTATATAGATAGTAAAATAATGCCAAGACACCACGGACAAACGATAAGGAAAGATCACCTTCAACATAAGCAACTAGTTATTAAAGTCATTAATACAAAACCAAGTAAAAAGTGCGAAAAGATTAGAAATAAAAAGTATTACACTAGACACTTTGTCTTCACCAACTGATGTAAGAGACTTAGGCAAACATGGCCTTGATTGTCAAGAACTCTTACGATCAATCTTGGATCCCGAGACGACTCACACACTCTATGATGGACAATGGATGATGGTGGTGGATGATGGTGTTATGGTGGTGGTGGGTGGTGGGTGAAGTGTGAGAGAGGTGGTGTGCCAAGGGATGGTTTGAGCTTGAGCCAAGCACTTCTATTTATAGGCTGAACAGAAGCTCGGGCACGGCCCCGTGTCCACATCCTTCTCTTTCTTCATTTAATGCAGTTTTGTCTTTTTAGTTGACCACGCCCCCGTGTCCGCTGAGCACGACCCCGTGGTGCAGAAGAATCTTTGTACTATGCAGATTTGCTGGATTGTGCGAATCTTATAGTTGACCACGGCCCCGTGTCCGCTGAGCACGGCCCCGTGGTGGGCAATAGAAGCTTCTACCACTTTGTCTTTTCTGCTGACACTTGGGCACGCCCCCGTGCTGGCTGAGCACGGGGCGTGTTCAGTCTTCTGTTGTCTTGTTTTGCTTGGGAAGATGCTGTCGTGGGGTCGGACATGTCACGTCTTGTTCCTTTTCTTGTATTTATGTTAGATTTTGATGTCTTTTTGCTTCTTTTGTTAATTTGAGCTCATTTAATCCTGAAAATACAAAAGGAAGACAAAAGCACACTTTTTCCAACATTAGTACTAAAAAAGGGTTAGTTTTATGCCACAATTGATGAAATTTATATGTTGCATTTTTAACACATCAGTATACTCGATCCCTTTTTGCTTTATGCACTTTTGGGTGTTACATACGTTACATATTCTAAATCACATCAAACACACTACGCAATACTTTAATCGCTAACCAATTACCGCATGTTATACGTGACTTAATGAATGCTTGTTTGTTATGTTTACACATGGAATGCTGTCTACCTGCCTTAGCAACGATAGTACTATTTGTTTGGACTCAGCACTTGTTCACTCAGGGGTTGTTAAGGACAATTTGTTACATGGCTCACAGTGGTGAGTGTGTATTACGAAAAGCCTTGGGCAGTCAACCCACAGTCATTGGTATCGATAGGTTCATGTCGATAACTAACATGCCTCATTTTACACTGTGTACGTGCTGGTTATGCGTAACGATTTCGAACTTTATTATATCTATTAAACTTGTACGCTCACCTTTACATTATGTGTACTGACTTTTACTTTAACGTATTTGACAGGTGCATAGGATGCTTATTTGCTTAGCTTGCTGTGAAATCGAGGCTAGGAAAGACCTAGATCAATAAACAATTGCCTGTAATAAAAATCTGAGTTGTCGGAACAGAACAATTTAACTAGATCTTGCCTGTAATAATTATGTTATCTTTTATGACATGGTATGGGACATGTTGCTTTAAATAATTGGTAATTATAATTGTTATGGAAACTTCTGGACAATCTGTTTCGCTCAGTGCCACGCCCCAATGTTTCCGCCATCGGTTGGGGTGTGACAGATTGGTATCAGAGCCATAACTATAGGGAATTAGGCAAGACACGACCTGGTCCGGGTCGATGTCTTAGAGATGACCTAGTCTATAGTTAGGAACCAACAGACCGACTTGTGCATATCCGGTAGGGATTATATACAAGCTTACTGCTATTTCTCGCTATTCTCGCCTACGTTGCACTATCACTGCACTTTAGTTTCAAAGAATGGACGAGCGATTGGGCCGAGATTAGGTGTGAAAACCGTAAACTCTCAACCAAATTTGCTTGTTCGCCTCGCATTTTCATCTATAAACACGAGAAATTGCGTTGAATCAGGAGTGAAATCCATACTTTGACGCATAATTCTCTTTTATTTTATCAAAACAGGAACGACTTTGTTAAGACAGGGGTGAAACCCGAACCTTGGCGACTTGTTCCGACCTTTACTTGGTTTTACAAAACTCTCACCAAAGTCTCGACGGAATCCAACGGCTTGAAGTCACAAGGCTAGAGCACGGTCCCGAAGGCAAAACTGTGCTCAGAAAGTCCTTGTGAATAGTCGGATCGCTTTGGTTAGTTGATGTCTAAATAGCCGCAGACAATCTATTCTCGATTTTTTTGTGTTTCGATTCTAAGCTCGCTACTGCCGACTCTGATATTTCGATGTTTTATGAGAATTTTATGTGTTTTATGTGGTTTATGCTTATTTGTTAGCGTTTTGAGGTACTATTGATTTCGATCTAACGCCTTGTTGCTTCCCACTAAACACACAACACACTGCACAACCGCTGACAAATCGCTACTACATGAGGAACGACTTTACGCCATGTTGATTGCTATGTTATTCGCTTGTGCTATACTACTCGATATGTTAATCGCGATCGCTATACTCGAACGTTCGCGAACCCTGAATAATAGGTTTCTGTATTCTGACTGCATCTTGTGATTACACGTGTATGTGCTTCTGTGTTTCTGTGCTTTATGTGCTTATATGTTTCTGTGCTTATGTGCTTCTGTGTTTATGTGAATCTGTGACTAAGTGCCTATGTGATTACCTGGATATACGTGTTCCTGAGCTTTAGTAGTAATAGGCTTGTGAGGAGAGATTCGATTATGTTGTGTTGAGTCCTGTGGCGATGTCTGTTGCAGACAATGTCAACTGGACCATTATCTGGACCCCGTCACCCACGAATCACTCGCCAAGAATAGAGAGACAAACGCCTTGCTGCTCTCGTCGCTAAGCAAGTGACAAAGGTAGTTCCTCAGATCATGAGTGAAATATACGAGAATATGAGCAAATCATCCGAGGAGTCCAGAACCGAAGCTCCTAAAGCTGCTCCCAAGACTGCTTTCAGCTTCAAGCAGTTCAAAGCCTGTGGTCTAAAGGAATTTATTGGCAAGGATGGCCCAATGGCTATGTTTCAATGGTTTGATTCCGTCAAAGTCACTCTGTGCCAGAGTGGATGTCCTGAAAATCTCCGTACTCTAAACGCTACATGTAACAATCCTCGGTAAAACCAACTCCCTTATAATATTTCCGACACTCTAGAATATTTGAGAATGTCCCAATATGTCTTTAGTTACACCTCATATGTGAAAACCGAGCCCGAATTATGTTATAGCATTTAAAATATATTAAAAACAAGAAAAATTGAGCTGAGGCGGGCCGCGTAGACCCACCTCAACATTTCACGTGGGCGGTATAAAGGTGTAGACCGGATTCCTTTGATTTCTTTAGTTAAAGCGGGCCGCGTAAGAGTTCTTGATAGTGTACGTGGGCCGCGAGAGACCTACAACGCGGAGACACCAGATGCCGACACGTGTCGACATCGTGGCGGGTCTACTTGGTGACCGGGACAAGCTATACGTTGACTGGATGTTGACGCGGGCCGCGTAAGCCTTGTGCTTACTTTACGCGGGCCGCGAGAGGACCAAATATCAGAACTATATAAGGAGGCCTCGGGATTTCATTTCAACTCGTTCATTTCTGTTTCTAAATCTTGAATTTCTGTAGAAGAGTTATAATTTTCAAGTATTAAACCCCCTAATTAGCAAGGTTCTGCTCCGTTGTAAGTATTATAACCCTAGTTTCGTAATAGTTACGCTGCCCGATTGATTTAGGGTTCCGTAATGTAACGCCCGGCTCTTTTGTACTTTCCATTTATAGAAAGTTTTGTTCGTATTTCTATTTTTGGAAATCTTGTATTCTTGTAATCGACTTTTCGTGGTAATTGTTGTAAAATCTAATACTTGGATCATAAATAAAATTCGTATTTCTTTTCACATTCTACATATTCATACATACTCATACGATCGAATTCATTGTACATCGAATCCTTATTCGTGATTCATACGCATACGGTACTTATTTGTGATACATGTCCATGCTTGTCCTTAAATGGTTGATACTTAAAAACCCCCCAATAATATGCGTATTTACACAACGGTTAATCATCTAATATGTGACATATACTTGTCACTTACAAACATATTACATACTTATACATCACACTTTTTACCTAGTTAAATCATGTTTTATTTCATATTATACCTTGTTACAAGTTAGGGGAAACATTGTTGCATATTATTACACAACTTAATTAACAAAATTACTCATTATAATGTTTAAAAAAAATAAATAAATAAAGAAATGTGGCAGCCCCAAATCAACAAAATTCAGCCCCATATGGTTGGGTTTTGTGGGCTTGTTTAAAGGTTTAACCCATTCTAAACACTTCCAAAGCCCAACCCATTGAAACCCTAATCCCTTCCCTATATAATAACCACTTCCCCACTCCTTATTCCACTTTTACAAGCCTCCAAACACTTCAAAAACATCTCAAAACCGTAGCTGAGTTTCCACTTTCGGCCAGATTCAGCAAGCTTCACAAAAGTGAGCATAACTCACTCATTTCTTTTCCGTTTTAGCCCATTCTTTTTCCTATGTGCTTCGATTTTCCTTAGCTTCGATTCCATGGGTCTTTCACAGTAAATAAGTCCCTGGAACTCCGGCAAAAAGGCTCCAAAGTCCACTGATTGTTTTTGTTTTCATGAAATCTTTGTTAAACTTAACCAAACTTGAGTTTTCTCATCTCAAACTTATGTCCTAATGCTTACAACCTCTCTTATGGTTGGTTAAGCTTAAAAACAAGGTTGAGACACTATAAATCAGAGGTTAAAACCTCAAATACTTTCTGTTTTGTTTAGGGTATTTCACCCACAAGTCATGTTCAAGCTTAGTTCTTGATGAGAAGTGATTATGGAACAACTTGGGTTGTTCCAACATAAAATCCTCACATGATTTGATGATTTCTCTTAGTTTAGATTAGTTAAATACTTGTGTTAATCCTAGTTCTTGACCCTCCTTGGTTGTCTTTACATCAAGTGAAGTGGTGAACATTCAAGGGGTCCCTAAATGGAAGCATGTTCTTCCTACCCCATACTTGACATCCATGATAACTCGAGGTGCCTAAATGAGGATTCTAATCTTCTACCTCCTACATGAATTATTGGACTTAATAATATGTAATACTTAACCTAAATATGTATACACACTTATTCGAACCTTTAATGTTAAACTTGTGTTTATATGTTAAAGTAGTAGGATACCATCTAAGACTTAAAACTCCAAGTATGATTCTAATGGGCGCATTACCCATGAAATACAATATAACCCTAGTGGTTACATAGTGTCATATAAGAGTATAAGTCAAAGATGATTATTTTTAATATCCTACTTTATGTTATGTTAAACTCCAAATTTATAATCTTCCGTTGTACGCCAAACTCACACACCTACGTTTCCTCGTGTAGAAGGACTAGGTGCTCCAAATTAATCCATCCACCAACTCACTCACGGGATTTCAAGTAGGAAAGCTTGCAACCACCGTGAGTATATGTCACACCCCCAAAATACCACATGCGGAAATACCGCGGGGCGTGTGACGTACCAGGATCTTAGCCACCAATCACATTGAACTCATAGGAATATGTAAATAAAACTTTCATCGATTCACAATAATATTTACAATGTTACATTATATTTTATAGTGTACAGCGGAAGCATAAATCATTCGTTAAGGGTTGTATAGTGATTCCATGTATCTCGACCCATGACCACTCCAGCTTCCCAGGCAGCAAGTCCCAATGATATGCACCTAAAGGCCTGCAAGGCATGTAACAACAAATCAACAACAAAGTTGAGCGAGTTCACAGTTGGGTGTTCGTTTTAAGTTGTTTCTGAAAACATAGGTTGTCTTTAGCTGGCTTACTAGCCGTGGGGGTTACCCCATAGTTGAAAACGTGTTTTGTTTAATCCCGTTTACTCTGGCTATCTAGCCGTGGGGGCTACCCCATGTATATACTACTAGACTCGTTACCATATCGACCACTGACTGAAGTAAGTTGGTGCCCTAGCGTCAATGTCTATCTTCATTGACGTGCCCAGATCCATTAGTTCACGCCCGTCCTCTGCGACACGGTGTGAGGCTTGTCAAACCTAAATAGCGCTATCTAACTAATGACCCGCTCGCCATTGGCCCGGCGATTAAGTCGATATAAAAGGAGGGACTTCATGATAGAGAGTTTTGGTCTAGTATCCGTGTTGTCACCCTTCAGTGAAGAGGGTGTGTACGTAATCCCCAAACCAGGAGATTACGCAGGTTCCGATTAAATTCTTATCACGTGTTGTCACCCTTCAATAAAGAGGGTGTGTACGTGTCCCAAACCAGGAGATCACGCAGTTTCAGTTTAAATCCTTTACCCATTCCCAACCCTTGGGAATCCCATGCCTTGTGGAAAGTGTGAACTCACCTTAGTTTTGCTCGGTATGACTAGTTTCTTGTTTAACGGTTGATCAAACACGCCCTAACATTGGTACTAGTAACAATCAGTATCGAGTGCCCATACACTAGATATTTCACATACAACAACTCATGTATTCCTAATTCACTTATCACACAGTCAAAGTACATGTATCACACACATTTAATCCTAATCATACCAGTCAATCTATCAATCCAATATTGCCAAGAAATCACTTTAGTATGCATTCTGCTACTGAGTAAATTTGTTTCATGGTTCAATGCTTGCAAACATACACTAATTAGTCTTTTCCACACACAAGTATGTAACCCAAATCAGGTAAATGATTCATTTAGCATAGGTGTGACCTACTGAAACCCCTCGGCCCAATATTCTACAATTCCATGCCGCATAACCCAAGGATAATGAGTGGCCCATCGGATCATGCGGCTGCCCTGAATCAGCATGCGGCCCACACGGCTCAGGCCCAATGAATTGCACAGCCTACTACGAGTGTACAGCCCAACTATTAAAACCGATTACTTTAAACTACCTCTATCCCATTTGATCCTTATGAAACATCATGTATTGTTTATTCAGGCTGACACAAATCATGATCATCACAGTGGAGTTTTACAAGTACACATAACTATCTTCATTTATATCATAATTCATTTAATATGTGGCATACAGTTTATACTCATAATTATATCCATCATCGATCATTCAAGTACACATTCTAGCAACAGTTTCAACATGAAATCATATTCAAGCTTCCATCATTTACATAATCATATACATATGCTAATCATATACATATGTTAACCTAACCCTATATATATATATATATATATATATATATATATATATTTAACCTCGGTGCCTACCACATGCCCATACATAACCTTTATTAATTCTCATAACCTTATCTAAATTCATACATAGGTGTTGACCACCGATTATGATCCAACAAAAGAAATAGAATCTGACAATTTGTAGAGCACATGTGCGGCCCACTCAACTGACCGGCAACTATGACATCAGTGTTCGAAACCAATTAATTATTAACAAGCAATCCTACTTTATACTTTATCAAGCAACCCATGTTTAGCAAGGAATATAATCATGTTAATTTAAAGCATATACTAACCGAAATCTTGACCTGATTCAGACTTTGACAGAATGGGATGTTGCGTCCGTGGGGTGGGGGGTTTCTTCAGTTGTCGCACGTATGATTGAGGAATAGGGTTTGTGAGTTTAACAATTAATCAATAACCTTCCTACGTATACATAATAATGCCTGTTTAAGGCGGTTCCATATTCTTAGCCGATAATGGGCTCAAGCCCAAGTAATGCATGTTTTATAACTAGCCTAGATGTATAAGAAGAAAAGGGATTGGGGCGGTTCACATATGTGGCCGAGATAGCTCAAGCCCAATTAAAATAGCTACTAAATTCACCTAATCAAAGTCTGGCCTTCGGCCCAATCATAACAACTAGTACCCGGCCCAGTTCATTTATGTGTTTGTTAAACATAACTGCGGTGTAAGTTTCGGCCCAAGTATAATGTGTATTAATCTAATTCTAGCAAGTTTCATACTAGCACAAAACGTTCAGCACAAGAAAGGAATGAATAACGAGAGATTTGGATCACAGGATTACACGACACTGACCTCCAAAGTTTGGGTTGTCACATCATCCCCAACTTTAAAGAATTTTCGTCCCGAAATTTAGCACGTTGGTCACTGAGGAAGCTAGTTAAGTTGCGTTGTTTCCTGGTTTGGTTTTTACTGGGGTGTCACATCATCCCCCCGTTGATTTGGAATTTCGTCCCGAAATTCTGCAGTAGCTTCAGCCTCAGTAGTGGTTCCATTGTTCTCGAACAATGGGGATTTGTGTGTTTCATTTGGTTTTCTCGTTCCCAGGTAACCTCTGGGCCACGATGCGAGTTCCAACGAACTCGAACAATAGGTATCCTGATGCGTTTGAGAATCTTGACCTCCTGGTCCAAGATTTCCACTGACTCTTCGATAAATCACAACTGACCGTCGATGGTGAGCTCCTTGAAAGGAACTGTGAGGGTTTCATCTGACAGACACTTCTTCAGATTCGACCCACGGAATACGTTGTGAACTCCACTGAGCTCTTCGGGTAGATTCAATCTGTAGGCCACCTTGCCAATTCTCTCCCTGTGATTTCGAAAGGTTCAACATATCGCGGTTTGAGTTTTATCTCGTATACCAAAACGAAGTATACCTTCCTAAGGTGAGACTTTAGGTAGTACTCGATCCCCAACTTGGAACTCGAGTGGTTTCTTGCGCTTATCAACAACAACAGGCCCCACCAGCTCAGCAAGCGCAATAAGCCCCACAAGCTCAGCAAGCACAACAGGCTCCACCTGCTCCTCAAAACGCAAGACCCGCTAGAGCTTGTTTCAAATGTGGAGACGCCAATCATCTTCGTCCTCAATGCCCACTATGGAATCAAGAGCAACTACAACCTCCTCGTGGACGCTGTTTCAATCTGAACGCGAACCAAGCGCGCAACGACAATAATGTCGTTAACGGTACGTTCCTTGTTAACCATCTTTATGCTTCGATACTATTTGATACTGGTGCGGACAAAAGCTTTGTGTCCTTAGAATTCGAATCATTGTTAAATTGCACGCGCTCTAAACTACCTAAGTCATTTTCCATTGAAGTCGCCAATGGCAAGTCCATCTCGGTCGATTCCGTTCTTCGTGATTGTCGTCTTACTCTTAACGAACACGTCTTCCCTATTGATCTCATACCTATGCAACTGGGTAGTTTCGACGTCATCATAGGCATGGATTGGCTTCAAAAGAACCATGCTGAAATCGCTTGTCACGAGAAGTACGTTCGTTTACCCCTTCCTTCTGGTGATGTTTTACACGTCTATGGAGACCGGCCTTCAAAGGGACTGAAGTTGATGTCCTGCACACAAGCGAACAAATACTTACGCAAACAGTACTTTGCCTGTTTAGCCCACGTTGTGGAAGAAAAGGGCAAGGGAAAGAGTTTAAGTGATGTTCCAGTGGTGCGCGACTTCCCTGATGTCTTTCCTGAAGATTTACCTGGTCCTCCTCCACCTCGATCCGTTGACTTTCGCATTGACCTCGTACCTGGTGCGACTCCTGTTGCCAAGGCTCCTTATCGTCTTGCACCTTCTGAGATGCAAGAATTATCTACGCAGCTTCAAGAACTCCTCGATAAAGGCTTCATTCGTCCAAGTACCTCACCTTGGGGTGCACCTGTGCTTTTCGTTAAAAAGAAAGACGGCTCTTTCCGTATGTGTATCGATTATCGCGAGCTCAACAAACTCACTGTCAAGAATCGTTACCCTCTTCCGCGTATCGACGATCTCTTTGACCAACTTCAAGGCGCTACTTGTTTCTCCAAAATCGATCTTCGTTCTGGTTATCACCAACTTCGGGTCCTCGAAGAGGACGTACCCAAAACCGCTTTTCGCACTCGCTATGGACATTACGAGTTCGTGGTTATGCCTTTTGGTTTGACCAACGCACCCGCTGTGTTCATGGATCTAATGAATCGTGTTTGTAAGCCCTATTTGGATCGTTTCGTGATCGTCTTCATTGATGATATCCTCATTTATTCTAAATCTCGAGCCGATCATGAACGTCATCTTCGTCTTATACTCGAGCTCTTACGTACTGAACGCTTATACGCCAAGTTCTCTAAATGCGAGTTTTGGATTAAAGAAGTCCAATTCCTTGGACACGTTGTTAGTGAAAAAGGAATCCACGTCGACCCTGCAAAGATCGAGGCTGTAAAGAATTGGACCGCGCCTAAATCTCCTTCCGAAATCCGTTCTTTCTTAGGATTGGCGGGTTATTACCGTCGATTCATCTCGAATTTTTCAAAAATCGCCGTTCCCCTTACTTCGTTGACCCAAAAAGAGAAACCTTTTGCTTGGGGTCCTGAGCAAGAGGAATCCTTTCAGACTCTCAAGGACTTGCTTTGCAACGCTCCTATTCTTACTCTTCCTGATGGAAATGATGATTTCGTAGTGTATTGCGATGCATCGAACTGTGGTCTTGGTTGCGTTCTCATGCAACGAGGCAAGGTCATCGCTTATGCATCTCGTCAACTCAAGATACATGAGAAAAACTATACTACCCACGACCATGAACTTGGCGCAGTTGTTTTTGCGTTGAAGATTTGGCGACACTACCTTTATGGTACTAAGTGTGAGGTTTTCACGGACCACAAGAGCCTTCAACATATCTTCGACCAAAAGGAACTGAACATGCGTCAACGTCGTTGGGTGGAATTGTTAAACGACTACGACTGCGAAATCAAATACCATCCAGGTAAAGCGAATGTAGTAGCTGACGCCCTTAGTCGCAAAACACATATGAAGGGTATTCGTTGTCTCCAACTTGTGAACGATCTTCCACGCCGCATTCGCGAAGCTCAATACGCCTCTATTAACGAAGGTAACTTCCATATTGAAACACGAGGCGCTAAAGAACACGATCTCGTCTCCAAGGCCGATGGTATCCTATACCTCGACAATCGTGCCTGGGTCCCTGATCGCGAAGAACTTCGAGACTTCATCATGAACGAGGCACACAAATCTAAGTACTCCATTCATCCTGGTGCCGACAAGATGTATCATAATCTACGTACATCCTATTGGTGGCCTAGTATGAAGAAAGATATTGCCGTTTACGTCTCTAAGTGTCTTACGTGTTCAAAAGTCAAAGCCGAACATCAGCGACCTTCTGGCCTACTCGAACAACCTGAAATCCCTGTTTGGAAATGGGATAGCATCGCGATGGACTTCATCACTAAACTCCCTCGTACATCTTCTGGTCACGATAGCATTTGGGTGATCATCGATCGTTTGACCAAGTCCGCTCAATTCATTCCTATTCGCGAAGATTTCAAGGTTGAACGACTTGCTCGCATCTATACCGATGAAGTCATACGACATCATGGTATTCCTCTCGACATCATTTCTGATCGCGATGGTCGATTTACTTCGCGTCTCTGGCAAACCTTTCAGTCCGCTATGGGTACTCATTTGAATCTCAGTACGGCTTTTCATCCTCAAACGGATGGACAGACTGAACGTACTATCCAAACCCTAGAGGACATGCTCCGTTCGTGTGTCATCGACTTTGGTGGTAGTTGGGATGTGCATTTACCTTTGATCGAGTTCTCGTACAACAATAGCTACCACTCCAGTATTAAAATGGCTCCATTCGAGGCATTGTATGGTCGCAAATGCCGATCTCCTTAAAACTGGCACGAAATTGGTGACAAACATTTTACTGGCCCTGAGATCATACAAAAAGCAACGGACAAGATTCACCAAATCCGTGATAATCTACTCAAAGCTCGAGAACGTCAAAAGGTCTATGCTGATAAGGGACGCAAACCAATGGAACTCAACGTTGGAGATCATGTTCTACTCAAGGTGTCTCCTTGGAAAGGAGTGGTTCGGTTTGGTAAAAAGGGAAAGCTTGCCCCTCGCTATGTTGGTCCTTTCAAGATACTCGAAAGGATTGGTGCGGTGGCTTATCGACTCGATTTACCTCAAGAGCTCAACAATGTTCATCCAACGTTCCATGTCTCAAATCTAAAGAAGTGTCACGCTGAAGAAGGACTTCAAGTTCCTCTCGAAGATCTCCAAATAAACGACACTCTGCATTTTGTGGAGAAACCCGTCGAAATCATGGATCAAGGAGTCAGGTTATTGAGGCGCAGTAAAATTCCTATCGTCAAGGTTCGATGGGAAGGTAAACGTGGCGCTGAATTTACTTGGGAACTCAAGAGCGAGATGAAAAAGAAGTACCCTCATCTTTTCCCTACGTCTTCCTAAATTTCGGGACGAAATTTCCTAAAGGAGGGGAGACTGTAACACCCGGCTCTTTTGTACTTTCCATTTATAGAAAGTTTTGTTCGTATTTCTATTTTTGGAAATCTTGTATTCTTGTAATCTACTTTTCGTGGTAATTGTTGTAAAATCTAATACTTGGATCATAAATAAAATTCGTATTTCTTTTCACATTCTACATATTCATACATACTCATACGATCGAATTCATTGTACATCGAATCCTTATTCGTGATTCATACGCATACGGTACTTATTTGTGATACATGTCCATGCTTGTCCTTAAATGGTTGATACTTAAAAACCCCCCAATAATATGCGTATTTACACAACGGTTAATCATCTAATATGTGACATATACTTGTCACTTACAAACATATTACATACTTATACATCACACTTTTTACCTAGTTAAATCATGTTTTATTTCATATTATACCTTGTTACAAGTTAGGGGAAACATTGTTGCATATTATTACACAACTTAATTAACAAAATTACTCATTATAATGTTTAAAAAAAATAAATAAATAAAGAAATGTGGCAGCCCCAAATCAACAAAATTCAACCCCATATGGTTGGGTTTTGTGGGCTTGTTTAAAGGTTTAACCCATTCTAAACACTTCCAAAGCCCAACCCATTGAAACCCTAATCCCTTCCCTATATAATAAACACTTCCCCACTCCTTATTCCACTTTTACAAGCCTCCAAACACTTCAAAAACATCTCAAAACCGTAGCTGAGTTTCCACTTTCGGCCAGATTCAGCAAGCTTCACAAAAGTGAGCATAACTCACTCATTTCTTGTCCGTTTTAGCCCATTCTTTTTCCTATGTGCTTGGATTTTCCTTAGCTTCGATTCCATGGGTCTTTCACAGTAAATAAGTCCCTGGAACTCCGGCAAAAAGGCTCCAAAGTCCACTGATTGTTTTTGTTTTCATGAAATCTTTGTTAAACTTAACCACACTTGAGTTTTCTCATCTCAAACCTATGTCCTAATGCTTACAACCTCTCTTATGGTTGGTTAAGCTTAAAAACAAGGTTGAGACACTATAAATCAGAGGTTAAAACCTCAAATACTTTCTGTTTTGTTTAGGGTATTTCACCCACAAGTCATGTTCAAGCTTAGTTCTTGATGAGAAGTGATTATGGAACAACTTGGGTTGTTCCAACATAAAATCCTCACATGATTTGATGATTTCTCTTAGTTTAGATTAGTTACATACTTGTGTTAATCCTAGTTCTTGACCCTCCTTGGTTGTCTTTACATCAAGTGAAGTGGTGAACATTCAAGGGGTCCCTAAATGGAAGCATGTTCTTCCTACCCCATACTTGACATCCATGATAACTCGAGGTGCCTAAATGAGGATTCTAATCTTCTACCTCCTACATGAATTATTGGACTTAATAATATGTAATACTTAACCTAAATATGTATACACACTTATTCGAACCTTTAATGTTAAACTTGTGTTTATATGTTAAAGTAGTAGGATACCATCTAAGACTTAAAACTCCAAGTATGATTCTAATGGGCGCATTACCCATGAAATACAATATAACCCTAGTGGTTACATAGTGTCATATAAGAGTATAAGTCAAAGATGATTATTTTTAATATCCTACTTTATGTTATGTTAAACTCCAAATTTATAATCTTCCGTTGTACGCCAAACTCACACACCTACGTTTCCTCGTGTAGAAGGACTAGGTGCTCCAAATTAATCCATCCACCAACTCACTCGTGGGATTTCAAGTAGGAAAGCTTGCAACCACCGTGAGTATATGTCACACCCCCAAAATACCACATGCGAAAATACCGCGGGGCGTGTGACGTACCAGGATCTTAGCCACCAATCACATTGAACTCATAGGAATATGTAAATAAAACTTTCATCGATTCACAATAATATTTACAATGTTACATTATATTTATAGTGTACAGCGGAAGCATAAATCATTCGTTAAGGGTTGTATAGTGATTCCATGTATCTCGACCCATGACCACTCCAGCTTCCCAGACAGTAAGTCCCAATGATATGCACCTAAAGGCCTGCAAGGCATGTAACAACAAATCAACAACAAAGTTGAGCGAGTTCACAGTTGGGTGTTCGTTTTAAGTTGTTTCTGAAAACATAGGTTGTCTTTAGCTGGCTTACTAGCCGTGGGGGTTACCCCATAGTTGAAAACGTGTTTTGTTTAATCCCGTTTACTCTGGCTATCTAGCCGTGGGGGCTACCCCATGTATATACTACTAGACTCGTTACCATATCGACCACTGACTGAAGTAAGTTGGTGCCCTAGCGTCAATGTCTATCTTCATTGACGTGCCCAGATCCATTAGTTCACGCCCGTCCTCTGCGACACGGTGTGAGGCCTGTCAAACCTAAATAGCACTATCTAACTCATGACCCGCTCGCCATTGGCCCGACGATTAAGTCGATATAAAAGGAGGGACTTCATGATAGAGAGTTTTGGTCTAGTATCCGTGTTGTCACCCTTCAGTGAAGAGGGTGTGTACGTAATCCCCAAACCAGGAGATTACGCAGGTTCCGATTAAATTCTTATCACGTGTTGTCACCCTTCAATAAAGAGGGTGTGTACGTGTCCCAAACCAGGAGATCACGCAGTTTCAGTTTAAATCCTTTACCCATTCCCAACCCTTGGGAATCCCATGCCTTGTGGAAAGTGTGAACTCACCTTAGTTTTGCTCGGTATAACTAGTTTCTTGTTTAACGGTTGATCAAACACGCCCTAACATTGGTACTAGTAACAATCAGTATCGAGTGCCCATACACTAGATATTTCACATACAACAACTCATGTATTCCTAATTCACTTATCACACAGTCAAAGTACATGTATCACACACATTTAATCCTAATCATACCAGTCAATCTATCAATCCAATATTGCCAAGAAATCACTTTAGTATGCATTCTGTTACTGAGTAAATTTGTTTCATGGTTCAATGCTTGCAAACATACACTAATTAGTCTTTTCCACACACAAGTATGTAACCCAAATCAGGTAAATGATTCATTTAGCATAGGTGTGACCTACTGAAACCCCTCGGCCCAATATTCTACAATTCCATGCCGCATAACCCAAGGATAATGAGTGGCCCATCGGATCATGCGGCTGCCCTGAATCAGCATGCGGCCCACACGGCTCAGGCCCAATGAATTGCACAGCCTACTACGAGTGTACAGCCCAACTATTAAAACCGATTACTTTAAACTACCTCTATCCCATTTGATCCTTATGAAACATCATGTATTGTTTATTCAGGCTAACACAAATCATGATCATCACAGTGGAGTTTTACAAGTACACATAACTATCTTCATTTATATCATAATTCATTTAATATGCGGCATACAGTTTATACTCATAATTATATCCATCATCGATCATTCAAGTACACATTCTAGCAACAGTTTCAACATGAAATCATATTCAAGCTTCCATCATTTACATAATCATATACATATGCTAATCATTACAGTTTCATAAGAATATAGTTATATATATATATATATATAGAAAGTATAATGTACAAAAAGGCTTATCCTACATTATCGTACGCGACAAAGGATATAACATGCGTAATTACATTTTTGATCAATATAACGTGCGTTATTTTTGGTTCCATGCGTGATTTTCCCAAAAAAACTAACCCCCATGCGTGATTACATGTCCAAAGCGTGATTACATGTCCAAAGCGTGATTATTCCCCTGATCGGACGGTTGGAAGCGTTACGTACGTGAAGTATGATAAGCCCTTTTGTATGTTAACCTACCCCTACAAAAAGCTTTAACCTACATTAACGTACGACACCAAAACAGAACGTGCGTAATTAGGGTCCATGCGTGATTATCACCAAGTTTTCATCAAATGAACGTGCGTAATAATGTTCCAATGCGTGATTATCTTACAAAACTGATCCCATGCGTTTTTTTTGTGTCCCATGCGTGATTAGGGCCGGATCCGACGGTTCCCTGCTTCGCGTACGTGATGTACGATAACACTTAATGTATGTTAACCTAACCCTATATATATATATATTTAACCTCGGTGCCTACCACATGCCCATACATAACCTTTATTAATTCTCATAACCTTATCTAAATTCATACATAGGTGTTGACCACCGATTATGATCCAACAAAAGAAATAGAATCTGACAATTTGTAGAGCACATGTGCGGCCCACTCAACTGACCGGCAACTTTGACATCAGTGTTTGAAACCATTTAATTATTAACAAGCAATCCTACTTTATACTTTATCAAGCAACCCATGTTTAGAAAGGAATATAATCATGTTAATTTAAAGCATATACTAACCGAAATCTTGACCTGATTCAGACTTTGACAGAATGGGTTGTTGCGTCCGTGGGGTGGGGGGTTTCTTCAGTTGTCGCACGTATGATTGAGGAATAGGGTTTGTGAGTTTAACAATTAATCAATAACCTTCCTACGTATACATAATAATGCCTGTTTAAGGCGGTTCCATATTCTTAGCCGATAATGGGCTCAAGCCCAAGTAATGCATGTTTTATAACTAGCCTAGATGTATAAGAAGAAAAGGGATTGGGGCGGTTCACATATGTGGCCGAGATAGCTCAAGCCCAATTAAAATAGCTACTAAATTCACCTAATCAAAGTCTGGCCTTTGGCCCAATCATAACAACTAGTACCCGGCCCAGTTCATTTATGTGTTTGTTAAACATAACTGCGGTGTAAGTTTCGGCCCAAGTATAATGTGTATTAATCTAATTCTAGCAAGTTTCATACTAGCACAAAACGTTCAGCACAAGAAAGGAATGAATAACGAGAGATTTGGATCACAGGATTACACGACACTGACCTCCAAAGTTTGGGTTGTCACATCATCCCCAACTTTAAAGAATTTTCGTCCCGAAATTTAGCACGTTGGTCACTGAGGAAGCTAGTTAAGTTGCGTTGTTTCCTGGTTTGGTTTTTCCTGGGGTGTCACATCATCCCCCCGTTGATTTGGAATTTCGTCCCGAAATTCTGCAGTAGCTTCAGCCTCAGTAGTGGTTCCATTGTTCTCGAACAATGGGGATTTTTGTGTTTCATTTGGTTTTCTCGTTCCCAGGTAACCTCTGGGCCATGATGCGAGTTCCAACGAACTCGAACAATAGGTATCCTGATGCGTTTTGAGAATCTTGACCTCCTGGTCCAAGATTTCCACTGACTCTTCGATAAATCACAACTGACCGTCGATGGTGAGCTCCTTGAAAGGAACTGTGAGGGTTTCATCTGACAGACACTTCTTCAGATTCGACCCACGGAATACGTTGTGAACTCCACTGAGTTCTTCGGGTAGATTCAATCTGTAGGCCACCTTGCCAATTCTCTCCCTGTGATTTCGAAAGGTTCAACATATCGCGGTTTGAGTTTTGTCTCATATACCAAAACGAAGTATACCTTCCTAAGGTGAGACTTTAGGTAGTACTCGATCCCCAACTTGGAACTCGAGTGGTTTCTTGCGCTTATCAGTGTAACTTTTCTGGCGGTCACGAACTGCCGCCATTCATTGTCGCATCTGAGCAATCTCCTCTACTGTATCTATGACGAGTTCTGGGCCAGTGATTTGGCCGTTTCCGACTTCTGCCCAACAAAGAGATGATTGGCACTTCCGTCCGTACAATGCCTCGAACGGAGCAGCCTGAATGTTGGTGTGGTAACTGTTGTTATACGAAAGCTCCACAAAGGGGGGTATCTTCCCCGACCGTTGCCAGAGTCGATTTCACGTGCTCGAAGCGTGTCTTCAAGAGTTCGGATGGTGCGTTCAGTCTGCCCATCCGTCTGTGGATGATATGCTGTGCTCATGTCTAAACGCGAGCCAAAGGATCTGTGCCCCGCTTGCCACAAATTAGATGCAAATCGTGGGCCACGATTAGAGGTAATGGAGGTTGGCACCCCGTGCCTAGCAACCGCTTCCTTCAGGTAGATGACTGCAAGTGTAGAAAAACTTATCCGTTTCCTTGATGGCTAGAAAGTGTGCTGGTTATGCAAGACAATCAATGAGCATCCAGGTGATGTTGTTTCCGTTTCGAGTTGTAGGTAGACTATCGACCAAATCCATGGCAGTCTGTTTTTATTTCCATGTGAGTGTTGCTAGTTGCTGATACTACACCTTGACTTTCCACAAGTCGATCCATCATTCACATACCTAACTAGGTGAGCCTTCATGTCCGATTACCAGTACAAGGTTATAAATCCTAATGCCTCTCATCAAAACCCAGACGGCTAGAATGTCGAAACTGGTGTGCTTGCTCAACGCGAGTTCCCCACAGTTGCCGTGTAATGAGACCCGCATTCGTTCCATTAAGTAACGAGTATCGTCCGACCGGTCAAAGGTTGCTTCTCCACGCCCCGCATGGGTTCAACTTGAAAATTCCTCTTCCTTCAGTTCTCCAATTTGAACAGAGCGAGTCTGATCAGGTAAGTTAGAGTCGTTAGCGAGCTGCAGAGCTTATCTACGTTCAGGTCTCGCAGTCGTATTCATCCAGAAGTTCCATTCAGTGATGTCAATGTATGCTTTAGCTCTTTCGAACATCGGTACATGGGAGGCCCTTGTGATCGGTCTAAATAACGCATCTGGTACCGTCCAAGTGATGCCTCCATCCAAAATCCCAAAGCCACGGTCTTCACCGCCAGTCGTGTGTGTGTTGCGCAGTTCCTCTTTGTAACTCCGTCACGTATGCCATCACTCTCTCGTGTTGCGTCGATGTGCAGCAGGGACTCTGATTCGGACTATAAGGATAAAACACTGAATCACTCGCACCCACGGGTAAAACGATGCTCAGAGCATCGCAGAGTCGGGATTCGAAAGCTGAAAGGACGTCCTCCTGTTTTGTCCTTCACGAACACAGCACCCTGCTGTGCTAGAGAGATTTAGGTTGCGCGACCTTCGAAAATCCTATGATTTATCTGCGATAGAATCAAGCGAGACTAAGAAATTGTTGTATCCACGAAGGACTCTTTGGTGTCGATCAGTTTCCAACCAAAACGGATTTTAGCGAGATCCACGTGCATTCGGCCATTCGGCCTAACGCGTTACTCAGAGTCCATCTTTTCACATTCGGCCATGTCCTAATGCATTACTCACTGTGCTGGCAGTCACACCTTCCATACTACCATCAGGTGTCCTCACTTATGCCCCGATTGATTCATAAGAGTTGACTCCCATGTGTTACTGACAAGGGTTAAGGATTCGTTTGAAGCCAATTCGCTGGTGCTCATTGCCGGTAATCAGGGTTGTCAAAGTACTGAGGTCGGTAAAGTGCTACGCTCATCCTCCTGTCCATCGATGTTGCAAGTGGTTCGAGTAATACTCAGTATGTTGCGGGAGTGTTGCAGAAGTGATCGCACTTCAGAATCTGAGGCGTCAATACGTTAAGTTCCAGCAAGCGAAGAAATGTGAGAAAGATATCGATCAATCATTCGACGCTGCGACATCCAACACATGGACGTTCGTATAAGCAACTAACATTCTACATGGTTCGCTGAGTTCAGATGGGTGTTCAGGTAATACCCGATAGCATCGAGATTCGAAGGGATCTAGAGATGAATGAAAAGTTCACGTTCAAGTAGGGGACAATCACTGCTATGACCCCTATAGGTTTGTTATGTTTCACATCGACCAAATGACGGAACGGAACCCCTTTTCCATTTGTTAAGCCTCACTGGGACTCACATGCACCCCACACTATTATTATGTGTGCACCCACAATAATATTGTGATTTGCATGCTCATCTCAGCTCCTCTTAACTCATGTCAAATGGTTCCTCAAACTCGAGTAACAAACAAAGAGTATCACGAAACGTAAGTCATAAAGGTTTAGGGTAATACCACCCTATCAGTCACATAACACATGCAAGTAATACATGATTTCATACTATTGTGCTAAACATGCAATCACATGCAATATTATATGTAGGTGTTCACTAGTTATGCAGTACAATGAGTATACGAGAGGCGAACCTTGCAATCTGGAGCTGAGTGTCATGGTCGTAATCACGTCTTCAGAACTGTTCGGTTATAGTCTGGTTTTACAAAAACGCTTTTCCCATTTTAAATAAAACCAAGTTCACTATAACCAATGGCTCTGATACCAATCTGTCACACCCCCAAAATACCACATGCGGAAATACCGCGGGGCGTGTGACGTACCAGGATCTTAGCCACCAATCACATTGAACTCATAGGAATATGTAAATAAAACTTTCATCGATTCACAATAATATTTACAATGTTACATTATATTTTATAGTGTACAGCGGAAGCATAAATCATTCGTTAAGGGTTGTATAGTGATTCCATGTATCTCGACCCATGACCACTCCAGCTTCCCAGACAGCAAGTCCCAATGATATGCGCCTAAAGGCCTGCAAGGCATGTAACAACAAATCAACAACAAAGTTGAGCGAGTTCACAGTTGGGTGTTCGTTTTAAGTTGTTTCTGAAAACATAGGTTGTCTTTAGCTGGCTTACTAGCCGTGGGGGTTACCCCATAGTTGAAAACGTGTTTTGTTTAATCCCGTTTACTCTGGCTATCTAGCCGTGGGGGCTACCCCATGTATATACTACTAGACTCGTTACCATATCGACCACTGACTGAAGTAAGTTGGTGCCCTAGCGTCAATGTCTATCTTCATTGACGTGCCCAGATCCATTAGTTCACGCCCGTCCTCTGCGGCACGGTGTGAGGCTTGTCAAACCTAAATAGCGCTATCTAACTAATGACCCGCTCGCCATTGGCCCGGCGATTAAGTCGATATAAAAGGAGGGACTTCATGATAGAGAGTTTTGGTCTAGTATCCGTGTTGTCACCCTTCAGTGAAGAGGGTGTGTACGTAATCCCCAAACCAGGAGATTACGCAGGTTCCGATTAAATTCTTATCACGTGTTGTCACCCTTCAATAAAGAGGGTGTGTACGTGTCCCAAACCAGGAAATCACGCAGTTTCAGTTTAAATCCTTTACCCATTCCCAACCCTTGTGGAAAGTGTGAACTCACCTTAGTTTTGCTCGGTATGACTAGTTTCTTGTTTAATGGTTGATCAAACACGCCCTAACATTGGTACTAGTAACAATCAGTATCGAGTGCCCATACACTAGATATTTCACATACAACAACTCATGTATTCCTAATTCACTTATCACACAGTCAAAGTACATGTATCACACACATTTAATCCTAATCATACCAGTCAATCTATCAATCCAATATTGCCAAGAAATCACTTTAGTATGCATTCTACTACTGAGTAAATTTGTTTCATGGTTCAATGCTTGCAAACCTACACTAATTAGTCTTTTCCACACACAAGTATGTAACCCAAATCAGGTAAATGATTCATTTAGCATAGGTGTGACCTACTGAAACCCCTCGGCCCAATATTCTACAATTCCATGCCGCATAACCCAAGGATAATGAGTGGCCCATCGGATCATGCGGCTGCCCTGAATCAGCATGCGGCCCACACGGTTCAGGCCCAATGAATTGCACAGCCTACTACGAGTGTACAGCCCAACTATTAAAACCGATTACTTTAAACTACCTCTATCCCATTTGATCCTTATGAAACATCATGTATTGTTTATTCAGGCTAACACAAATCATGATCATCACAGTGGAGTTTTACAAGTACACATAACTATCTTCATTTATATCATAATTCATTTAATATGCGGCATACAATTTATACTCATAATTATATCCATCATCGATCATTCAAGTACACATTCTAGCAACAGTTTCAACATGAAATCATATTCAAGCTTCCATCATTTACATAATCATATACATATGCTAATCATTACAGTTTCATAAGAATATAGTTATATATATATATATATATATATATATATATATATATATATTTAACCTCGGTGCCTACCATATGCCCATACATAACCTTTATTAATTCTCATAACCTTATCTAAATTCATACATAGGAGTTGACCACCGATTATGATCCAACAAAAGAAATAGAATCTGACAATTTGTAGAGCACATGTGCGGCCCACTCAACTGACCGGCAACTATGACATCAGTGTTCGAAACCAATTAATTATTAACAAGCAATCCTACTTTATACTTTATCAAGCAACCCATGTTTAGCAAGGAATATAATCATGTTAATTTAAAGCATATACTAACCGAAATCTTGACCTGATTCAGACTTTGACAGAATGGGATGTTGCGTCCGTGGGGTGGGGGGTTTCTTCAGTTGTCGCACGTATGATTGAGGAATAGGGTTTGTGAGTTTAACAATTAATCAATAACCTTCCTACGTATACATAATAATGCCTGTTTAAGGCGGTTCCATATTCTTAGCCGATAATGGGCTCAAGCCCAAGTAATGCATGTTTTATAACTAGCCTAGATGTATAAGAAGAAAAGGGATTGGGGCGGTTCACATATGTGGCCGAGATAGCTCAAGCCCAATTAAAATAGCTACTAAATTCACCTAATCAAAGTCTGGCCTTCGGCCCAATCATAACAACTAGTACCCGGCCCAGTTCATTTATGTGTTTGTTAAACATAACTGCGGTGTAAGTTTCGGCCCAAGTATAATGTGTATTAATCTAATTCTAGCAAGTTTCATACTAGCACAAAACGTTCAGCACAAGAAAGGAATGAATAACGAGAGATTTGGATCACAGGATTACACGACACTGACCTCCAAAGTTTGGGTTGTCACAGTATACTCGATCCCTTTTTCCCCTTTTTATTTTGGGATGCAACATGTACATTATGTAAACAATCTTTGAAACTAGAAACTAAACATACTCAATCCTTGTACAAACATGAAACTAATGTGCTTTACTTATGATTCTTGTATGCTCTACTTATGAAACTAATGTGCTTTACTAAACATACTCAAATCTTGTAAGTTTTCAACCTAATCTTTGTACTTTCTTGATCTACACGCACTCCTACACCTTTCTATCTTTTGAATCTTAACTTCTAACCGTGAAATTACTAGATTTGAGGTGTTCTAGGATGATGTCATCATGGTGTTCTTATGAACTTCATTTTTTGGCTTCAATCCTCCAAAAACAACTTAGATCTGAACGATTTCCACATAAATAAACAAAGATCTTTCATAGATCTGAACATGTTCAAGGTGAAAAATGATTGAAAGATGGTTTTCCAACTTTCTTTCAACTATTTTACACTCAATGCACTCAAAACCGATAGAATCGGAGCTTGTACCAACTTCCTACTCATTCTTGTGGTTGTGTTGGTTCAAGATCTGAATTCTATCCACGAGACTACCGATTTCGGGTTAAACATGGAACACCGTCTCGAACAGTTAACTGGTCGAATTTGGGTGATTCCTGTCCGATCAGGAGTACCAAGTATTGACGAGGTTTTTGTTGCTTAACACGTTATCAAAACATCTCGATAAAACGACAAACTATCAAAATGACCAAGGAAGAAGATGACCGGGACACCAGAACGGAGTGCCGCCAGATCGGACTGCTGTCCGATCGGATTGTCACCCGATCGGGTGGTCACCCAATTGGGTGGTCACCTGATCGACTTGCACCTTGGCCCCACACTCAACTTTTATTTTCAATCTTTGAGGGATGAACATTGAACGAAGTGCTGCCAATCGGATTACCACCCGATCGGACTACCACTTGACCATGTAATGATCAGACTTCAATACTTATCAATTTTCAACATGTTCAATGCACGAGGGTTGCCACTCGATCGGACCATCATCCGATCGAGTGATAATCTGCTGTGAACTTGCTCTCGCTGAAGTGTCCAACCAATCGGATTGTCGCCCGATCGAACGGTCGTTCGATCGATCGACCTGAAAGGTAGAGATACTTCTAAGTTTTCAAAATGCTACAACGAAAACTTCAAAAGTCAAACCATCATACACAAACACATCCTTCACAAAGGAAGAAACAATCCACTCGAAAGGTCACCCGATCGGATGACCATCCGAGCGGACTGACACTCGAACGACCGGTTGTCCGATCGGACTACCATCCGATCGAACTGCTGTTCGACCCACTGTCACTTGTTTCGTTTTACGCGTCGCTTATCGTTATGCTATCAATCTGTTCAGGCTAACCCTACTCTCTAGCGCTCCCTTCAATCCACCAATCGTTGTGCGTATTGATGCGTAGTCGAGTGTTATATATATTAGGTGTATATTTTAAGCCCCTTTAACACTTTTTAGTCAAGTTTTAAATTTATAAAACACGATATTTACTAACACTAGACACACATATGGGCAAGTGC
This sequence comes from Helianthus tuberosus, assembly GCA_030545235.1. Classification (NCBI taxonomy): domain Eukaryota; kingdom Viridiplantae; phylum Streptophyta; class Magnoliopsida; order Asterales; family Asteraceae; genus Helianthus; species Helianthus tuberosus. The sequence goes on from CM060444.1 coordinate 161,227,501, forward strand.
ACCCATCGTGAGCGTAGTATAGTGTTGGTAAGATACCGAGGTCGTCCAAGGACACAAGAGCTTTTAGTACCGGTTTATCCTCAACGTCTAATCAAATCAAAAAGTTTAGAAAAATGTTTTAACTAAGAAAAATAAAAACTAACTAAAATGCTGAAAAATAAAAATAAAAAGAAAAACAGATAGACAAGATGAATCACTTGGTTCCGACTCGTATCTAGTGTAACCTTTGATTATTTCCGCACTTTTGCACTATTTTAAGAGATTATCTTAGTTATTGTAGTAGGCCCCTCTTTTGAAGGTGACGTTACCCTCACCCCAGTAGTTTGAGTCAGCAAGGATACAATCCTAAAAGGGTGGATTATTGGAAGATAATTAATTAAGTTATTAATGCAAATTATGGTAGGCCCCTCTTTTGGAGGTGACGTTACCCTCGACTAAGTAGTCTGATTCAGCAGGGATACAGTCCTAAATAGCCGGGTTATAGTATTAATAGTAGTTAACTTATGAGGGGATCAAAGAGTTTGGACCCCCGCCATCCAATACCATTAAGTATTGAAGGAGGTCCTACTAAATTTGACCCAGGTCCATTGCAGGACCTCTAAACGCTGAACAATGGCAAGACCTTTACCAAACCGTTCCCTTAACCCCCGACCAGGTAGCCAACATACCTCCATATAGACCGTGGAGATATGAATGGTGAAAATCTTTTATTTTATATAGATAGTAAAATAATGCCAAGACACCACGGACAAACGATAAGGAAAGGTCACCTTCAACATAAGCAACTAGTTATTAAAGTCATTAATACAAAACCAAGTAAAAAGTGCGAAAAGATTAGAAATAAAAAGTATTACACTAGACACTTTGTCTTCACCAACTGATGTAAGAGACTTAGGCAAACATGGCCTTGATTGTCAAGAACTCTTACGATCAATCTTGGATCCCGAGACGACTCACACACTCTATGATGGACAATGGATGATGGTGGTGGATGATGGTGTTATGGTGGTGGTGGGTGGTGGGTGAAGTGTGAGAGAGGTGGTGTGCCAAGGGATGATTTGAGCTTGAGCCAAGCACTTCTATTTATAGGCTGAACAGAAGCTCGGGCACGGCCCCGTGTCCACATCCTTCTCTTTCTTCATTTAATGCAGTTTTGTCTTTTTAGTTGACCACGCCCCCGTGTCCGCTGAGCACGACCCCGTGGTTCAGAAGAATCTTTGTACTATGCAGATTTGCTGGATTGTGCGAATCTTATAGTTGACCACGGCCCCGTGGTGGGCAATAGAAGCTTCTACCACTTTGTCTTTTCTGCTGACACTTGGGCACGCCCCCGTGCTGGCTGAGCAAGGGGCGTGTTCAGTCTTCTGTTGTCTTGTTTTGCTTGGGAAGATGCTGTCGTGGGGTCGGGCATGTCACGTCTTGTTCCTTTTCTTGTATTTATGTTAGATTTTGATGTCTTTTTGCTTCTTTTGTTAATTTGAGCTCATTTAATCCTGAAAATACAAAAGGAAGACAAAAGCACACTTTTTCCAACATTAGTACTAAAAAAGGGTTAGTTTTATGCCACAATTGATGAAATTTATATGTTGCATTTTTAACACATCAGTATACTCGATCCCTTTTTGCTTTACGCACTTTTGGGTGTTACATACGTTACATATTCTAAATCACATCAAACACACTACGCAATACTTTAATCGCTAACCAATTACCGCATGTTATACGTGACTTAATGAATGCTTGTTTGTTATGTTTACACATGGAATGCTGTCTACCTACCTTAGCAACGATAGTACTATTTGTTTGGACTCAGCACCTGTTCACTCAGGGGTTGTTAAGGACAATTTGTTACATGGCTCACAGTGGTGAGTGTGTATTACGAAAAGCCTTGGGCAGTCAACCCACAGTCATTGGTATCGATAGGTTCATGTCGATAACTAACATGCCTCATTTTACACTGTGTACGTGCTGGTTATGCGTAACGATTTTGAACTTTATTATATCTATTAAACTTGTACGCTCACCTTTACATTATGTGTACTGACTTTTACTTTAACGTATTTGACAGGTGCATAGGATGCTTAGCTTGCTGTGAAATCGAGGCTAGGAAAGACCTAGATCAATAAACAATTGCCTGTAATAAAAATCTGAGTTGTCGGAACAGAACAATTTGACTAGATCTTGCCTGTAATAATTATGTTATCTTTTATGACATGGTATGGGACATGTTGCTTTAAATAATTGGTAATTATAATTGTTATGGAAACTTCTGGACAATCTGTTTCGCTCAGTGCCATGCCACAATGTTTCCGCCATCGGTTGGGGTGTGACAGATTGGTATCAGAGCCATAACTATAGGGAATTAGGCAAGACACGACCTGGTCCGGGTCGATGTCTTAGAGATGACCTAGTCTATAGTTAGGAACCAACAGACCGACTTGTGCATATCCGGTAGGGATTATATACAAGCTTACTGCTATTTCTCGCTATTCTCGCCTACGTTGCACTATCACTGCACTTTAGTTTCAAAGAATGGACGAGCGATTGGGCCGAGATTAGGTGTGAAAACCGTAAACTCTCAACCAAATTTGCTTGTTCGCCTCGCATTTTCATCTATAAACACGAGAAATTGCGTTGAATCAGGAGTGAAATCCATACTTTGACGCATAATTCTCTTTTATTTTATCAAAACAGGAACGACTTTGTTAAGACAGGGGTGAAACCCGAACCTTGGCAACTTGTTCCGACCTTTACTTGGTTTTACAAAACTCTCACCAAAGTCTCGACGGAATCCAACGACTTGAAGTCACAAGGCTAGAGCACGGTCCCGAAGGCAAAACTGTGCTCAGAAAGTCCTTGTGAATAGTCGGATCGCTTTGGTTAGTTGATGTCTAAATAGCCGCAGACAATCTATTCTCGATTTTTTTGTGTTTCGATTCTAAGCTCGCTACTGCCGACTCTTATATTTCGATGTTTTATGAGAATTTTATGTGTTTTATGTGGTTATGCTTATTTGTTAGCGTTTTGAGGTACTATTGATTTCGATCTAACGCCTTGTTGCTTCCCACTAAACACACAACACACTGCACAACCGCTGACAAATCGCTACTACATGAGGAACGACTTTACGCCATGTTGATTGCTATGTTATTCGCTTGTGCTATACTACTCGATATGTTAATCACGATCGCTATACTCGAACGTTCGCGAACCCTGAATAATAGGTTTCTGTATTCTGACTGCATCTTGTGATTACACGTGTATGTGCTTCTGTGTTTCTGTGCTTTATGTGCTTATATGTTTCTGTGCTTATGTCCTTCTGTGTTTATGTGAATCTGTGACTAAGTGCCTATGTGATTACCTGGATATACGTGTTCCTGAGCTTTAGTAGTAATAGGCTTGTGAGGAGAGATTCGATTATGTTGTGTTGAGTCCTGTGGCGATGTCTGTTGCAGACAATGTCAACTGGACAATTATCTGGACCCCGTCACCCACGAATCACTCGCCAAGAATAGAGAGACAAACGCCTTGCTGCTCTCGTCGCTAAGCAAGTGACAAAGGTAGTTCCTCAGATCATGAGTGAAATATACGAGAATGTGAGCAAATCATCCGAGGAGTCCAGAACCGAAGCTCTTAAAGCTGCTCCTAAGACTGCTTTCAGCTTCAAGCAGTTTAAAGCCTGTGGTCTAAAGGAATTTATTGGCAAGGATGGCCCAATGGCTATGTTTCAATGGTTTGATTCTGTCAAAGTCACTCTGCGCCAGAGTGGATGTCCTGAAAATCTCCGTACTCTAAACGCTACATGTAACAATCCTCGGTAAAACCAACTCCCTTATAATATTTTCGACACTCTAGAATATTTGAGAATGTCCCAATATGTCTTTAGTTACACCTCATATGTGAAAACCGAGCCCGAATTATGTTATAGCATTTAAAATAAATTAAAAACAAGAAAAATTGAGCTGAGGCGGGCCGCGTAGACCCACCTCAACATTTCACGCGGGCGGTATAAAGGTGTAGACCGGATTCCTTTGATTTCTTTAGTTAAAGCGGGTCGCGTAAGAGTTCTTGATAGTGTACGCGGGCCGCGAGAGACCTACAACGCGGAGACACCAGATGCCGACACGTGTCGACATCGTGGCGGGTCTACTTGGTGACCGGGACAAGCTATACGTTGACTGGATGTTGACGCGGGCCGCGTAAGCCTTGTGCTTACTTTACGCGGGCCGCGAGAGGACCAAATATCAGAACTATATAAGGAGGCCTCGGGATTTCATTTCAACTCGTTCATTTCTGTTTCTAAATCTTGAATTTCTGTAGAAGAGTTATAATTTTCAAGTATTAAACCCCCTAATTAGCAAGGTTCTGCTCCGTTGTAAGTATTATAACCCTAGTTTCGTAATAGTTACGCTGCCCGATTGATTTAGGGTTCCGTAATGTAACGCCCGGCTCTTTTGTACTTTCCATTTATAGAAAGTTTTGTTCGTATTTCTATTTTTGGAAATCTTGTATTCTTGTAATCGACTTTTCGTGGTAATTGTTGTAAAATCTAATACTTGGATCATAAATAAAATTCGTATTTCTTTTCACATTCTACATATTCATACATACTCATACGATCGAATTCATTGTACATCGAATCCTTATTCGTGATTCATACGCATACGGTACTTATTTGTGATACATGTCCATGCTTGTCCTTAAATGGTTGATACTTAAAAACCCCCCAATAATATGCGTATTTACACAACGGTTAATCATCTAATATGTGACATATACTTGTCACTTACAAACATATTACATACTTATACATCACACTTTTTACCTAGTTAAATCATGTTTTATTTCATATTATACCTTGTTACAAGTTAGGGGAAACATTGTTGCATATTATTACACAACTTAATTAACAAAATTACTCATTATAATGTTTAAAAAAAATAAATAAATAAAGAAATGTGGCAGCCCCAAATCAACAAAATTCAGCCCCATATGGTTGGGTTTTGTGGGCTTGTTTAAAGGTTTAACCCATTCTAAACACTTCCAAAGCCCAACCCATTGAAACCCTAATCCCTTCCCTATATAATAACCACTTCCCCACTCCTTATTCCACTTTTACAAGCCTCCAAACACTTCAAAAACATCTCAAAACCGTAGCTGAGTTTCCACTTTCGGCCAGATTCAGCAAGCTTCACAAAAGTGAGCATAACTCACTCATTTCTTGTCCGTTTTAGCCCATTCTTTTTCCTATGTGCTTGGATTTTCCTTAGCTTCGATTCCATGGGTCTTTCACAGTAAATAAGTCCCTGGAACTCCGGAAAAAAGGCTCCAAAGTCCACTGATTGTTTTTGTTTTCATGAAATCTTTGTTAAACTTAACCAAACTTGAGTTTTCTCATCTCAAACCTATGTCCTAATGCTTACAACCTCTCTTATGGTTGGTTAACCTTAAAAACAAGGTTGAGACACTATAAATCAGAGGTTAAAACCTCAAATACTTTCTGTTTTGTTTAGGGTATTTCACCCACAAGTCATGTTCAAGCTTAGTTCTTGATGAGAAGTGATTATGGAACAACTTGGGTTGTTCCAACATAAAATCCTCACATGATTTGATGATTTCTCTTAGTTTAGATTAGTTACATACTTGTGTTAATCCTAGTTCTTGACCCTCCTTGGTTGTCTTTACATCAAGTGAAGTGGTGAACATTCAAGGGGTCCCTAAATGGAAGCATGTTCTTCCTACCCCATACTTGACATCCATGATAACTCGAGGTGCCTAAATGAGGATTCTAATCTTCTACCTCCTACATGAATTATTGGACTTAATAATATGTAATACTTAACCTAAATATGTATACACACTTATTCGAACCTTTAATGTTAAACTTGTGTTTATATGTTAAAGTAGTAGGATACCATCTAAGACTTAAAACTCCAAGTATGATTCTAATGGGCGCATTACCCATGAAATACAATATAACCCTAGTGGTTACATAGTGTCATATAAGAGTATAAGTCAAAGATGATTATTTTTAATATCCTACTTTATGTTATGTTGTACGCCAAACTCACACACCTACGTTTCCTCGTGTAGAAGGACTAGGTGCTCCAAATTAATCCATCCACCAACTCACTCGCGGGATTTCAAGTAGGAAAGCTTGCAACCACCGTGAGTATACTCGATCCCTTTTTCCCCTTTTTATTTTGGGATGCAACATGTACATTATGTAAACAATCTTTGAAACTAGAAACTAAACATACTCAATCCTTGTACAAACATGAAACTAATGTGCTTTACTTATGATTCTTGTATGCTCTATTTGAACGATTTGGAACGTATATGCTCATTAACTTTGCTAGCCCACCTTAACAATTATAGCGCTATAGGATTTACGCACCGCCCGTTAAACTTGGGGTATTGTTAAGTTAAACATTTACCATCCCGCTATCAATTGGGATTAGGCTATTTTATGCGTTGGATTCTTGGGTTTGATCATAGTGTACGCCAAAATTGCATACTAGTAATTCACATATTATGAACCATGTTGGATTTGAGTTTTTATTCTATTATGCTATGTAAACAAACTTGTATACTCGCTCATTGCCTTTGCATTGAAACTCTATTTTAATACATGTTGCAGGTTGATTAATGAAGTATGGATGATTGATGAAACAAGTGTAGGGTGGACTAGATACACACCTTTAATCTATTTATCTTTTGTTGATTTGAATTTGAACAATGTTGTTATTTCCATTTTTAAATGTTGTATGACAATTTAGTTCTTGCAATGAAATTCGAGTTTAATTAAATATTGTCACATAGTGTTATGATGTTTTGAGCAATTTGTTCGTCTCATCCCGATGTTTCCGCCATCGGTTGGGGTGTGACAGATTGGTATCAGAGCCATAACTATAGGGAATTAGGAAAATTGCCATGCTTTTGCCTTAATCTATAGTTTTAGGAATTTTGCCTCTTATGTGTCGTTTAAAACTTTTGTATTCTACGATGCATGCTTCCTAGCTATACTTCTTATTGATTAAATTTACATGCCTTTCCTAAGGTTAACATGAATACACTTATGTTTATTTGTATACTCTTGTAACACAAACGAGACAACTTTACCAAAATAGGCGTGAAACCCACAATTTGGTAAACGACTCTCATTCTACCTTAAACTATTTTGCACGAAATTTCAACATTAAGCTAGGAGTGAAATCCACAACTTAATGGTAATTTCCATTTCAACTCTAGTGGACCCTTGTCATAGTGTCGAAATTTTATTTTGACCCGACAAGTACCAACCACATTTAGGGTACGAAATCGTCAAGCTAGGGGTGAAACCCGCATCTCGTCGATTAAGTCCCATTCCTCGATTTTCAATCTCGCCAAAGTCCCGATTGTTTCAATCAATTAGAGATGTGTAGTAACCGGAAGGGTAAGATACCGTTAATCGCTTCCCGACGAGAGTATCTTACCTATAGGCCAAAGCACGTCTTCTCTAATTCGAAAGAACCTTCGACCCACTTTGGAATAGTCGACGTTTCTCTACCCGAAACAATCCTATGTTTTATTGAGCCTTTCTTTTATGTATCTCAATTTATATGTGATTTTATACTTGAACGTTCGTTCATTTCAAAATTTCATTTTAATCATTTCGCACGTTATCGCAATCACAAACAATAATAATGCCTCGTGAACAAACTAAATTTACAATGCTTTCAATTACATGTGTTATGCTATATTGGACTCATGACTATGCTATATGTGACATCTAAACTCTTTATGTTATGTGAATCAATTTGAAACTTTTATGCTATGTGACACTTTATGCTATGTGAATCAACTTATGCAAACGATTTTTCGTAAACAAACGTTATGATCAAGTCTCACCTATTCGTTCTTTTGAATCTTAGATGTCTTCTCGTCACTCCAACTCGTCTAAGAAGTCAAAGTCCCGTGCTACGAAGAAGATGATGGCTTTCATGGCCGATCAATTTGCGCGCGTCGTTCCAAAGGTCATTTCCAAAATTCGAGCTTCTGAAACTCCGAACTCTTCCGTCGACTCTAAGGTCGAAACACGCAAGCCCACTTCGTTCAACTTCAAGCACTTTTCATCGTGCAATCCCAAACCATTCACTGGCAATGATGGGGTGACCGCCATGCTCGAGTGGTTCGATAGCATAGAGGTCACGTTCATCAACAGCGATTGCCCTAATGAGCTCAAAACGCGTAGTGCGACTGGGGTATTCCAAGCCCGAGCTCTCGAATGGTGGACGAACGAGAGGAACATCCGTTCGAACGAACTGGCATATGCGTTGGCATGGGAGGAAGTAAAGGCCCTGATGATGGATGAGTTTTGTCCTCCGCATGAGCAACAAAAGTTGGAGGAAGAGTTTTGGGCATTCAAGCAAGTAGGAGATGAGAACCTAGCTTACACCACCCGTTTCAAACAACTTAGCTTCATTGTCCCCCACCTTGTCCTGACCACTGCTCGCAAGATAACTAAATACATCCATGGGTTACCCTCTGCTATGCACGATACAATCGAGGCTGCCAAACTCGACAATATCGAATCTGTTTATCGTTTGGCCGCTTCTCTGAACAACAACCGTGTACGCGATAAACAAGCCGCAAACCCCGCTTCTTTCAAGCCAGCCAACCAAATCACCCAACAGTCGAGTGGCAATAGAGGAAAGAAGCAAAAGCAATCGAACCCTGTTTGCAATGCGATTGTACCACCCGTTAACCCAAACCCTGTTGCTCCTGATAACACCCAAAAGTCGTACACTGGGATTCACCCCAAGTGTGCCACTTGTAATTTCCATCATCCTGCAAACGCTAGGTGCCGTCGTTGTGACAATTGCAACCGTTATGGACATACCTCCAACTTTTGTCGCTTCAATCAACAACAACAGGCCCCACCAGCTCAGCAAGCGCAACAAGCCCCACAAGCTCAGCAAGCACAACAGGCTCCACCTGCTCCTCAAAACGCAAGACCCGCTAGAGCTTGTTTCAAATGTGGAGACGCCAATCATCTTCGTCCTCAATGCCCACTATGGAATCAAGAGCAACTACAACCTCCTCGTGGACGCTGTTTCAATCTGAACGCGAACCAAGCGCGCAACAACAATAATGTCGTTAACGGTACGTCCCTTGTTAACCATCTTTATGCTTCGATACTATTTGATACTGGTGCGGACAAAAGCTTTGTGTCCTTAGAATTCGAATCATTGTTAAATTGCACGCGCTCTAAACTACCTAAGTCGTTTTCCGTTGAAGTCGCCAATGGCAAGTCCATCTCGGTCGATTCCATTCTTCGTGATTGTCGTCTTACTCTTAACGAACACGTCTTCCCTATTGATCTCATACCTATGAAACTGGGTAGTTTCGACGTCATCATAGGCATGGATTGGCTTCAAAAGAACCATGCTGAAATCGCTTGTCACGAGAAGTACGTTCGTTTACCCCTTCCTTCTGGTGATGTTTTACACGTCTATGGAGACCGGCCTTCAAAGGGACTGAAGTTGATGTCCTGCACACAAGCGAACAAATACTTACGCAAACAGTACTTTGCCTTTTTAGCCCACGTTGTGGAAGAAAAGGGCAAGGGAAAGAGTTTAAGTGATGTTCCAGTGGTGCGCGACTTCCCTGATGTCTTTCCTGAAGATTTACCTGGTCCTCCTCCACCTCGATCCGTTGACTTTCGCATTGACCTCGTACCTGGTGCGACTCCTGTTGCCAAGGCTCCTTATCGTCTTGCACCTTCTGAGATGCAAGAATTATCTACGCAGCTTCAAGAACTCCTCGATAAAGGCTTCATTCGTCCAAGTACCTCACCTTGGGGTGCACCTGTGCTTTTCGTTAAAAAGAAAGACGGCTCTTTCCGTATGTGTATCGATTATCGCGAGCTCAACAAACTCACTGTCAAGAATCGTTACCCTCTTCCGCGTATCGACGATCTCTTTGACCAACTTCAAGGCGCTACTTGTTTCTCCAAAATCGATCTTCGTTCTGGTTATCACCAACTTCGGGTCCTCGAAGAGGACGTACCCAAAACCGCTTTTCGCACTCGCTATGGACATTACGAGTTCGTGGTTATGCCTTTTGGTTTGACCAACGCACCCGCTGTGTTCATGGATCTAATGAATCGTGTTTGTAAGCCCTATTTGGATCGTTTCGTGATCGTCTTCATTGATGATATCCTCATTTATTCTAAATCTCGAGCCGATCATGAATGTCATCTTCGTCTTATACTCGAGCTCTTACGTACTGAACGCTTATACGCGAAGTTCTCTAAATGCGAGTTTTGGATTAAAGAAGTCCAATTCCTTGGACACGTTGTTAGTGAAAAAGGAATCCACGTCGACCCTGCAAAGATCGAGGCTGTAAAGAATTGGACCGCGCCTAAATCTCCTTCCGAAATCAGTTCTTTCTTAGGATTGGCGAGTTATTACCGTCGATTCATCTCGAATTTTTCAAAAATCGCCGTTCCCCTTACTTCGTTGACCCAAAAAGAGAAACCTTTTGCTTGGGGTCCTGAGTAAGAGGAATCCTTTCAGACTCTCAAGGACTTGCTTTGCAACGCTCCTATTCTTACTCTTCCTGATGGAAATGATGATTTCGTAGTGTATTGCGATGCATCGAACCGTGGTCTTGGTTGCGTTCTCATGCAACGAGGCAAGGTCATCGCTTATGCATCTCGTCAACTCAAGATACATGAGAAAAACTATACTACCCACGACCTTGAACTTGGCGCAGTTGTTTTTGCGTTGAAGATTTGGCGACACTACCTTTATGGTACTAAGTGTGAGGTTTTCACGGACCATAAGAGCCTTCAACATATCTTCGACCAAAAGGAACTGAACATGCGTCAACGTCGTTGGGTGGAATTGTTAAACGACTATGACTGCGAAATCAAATACCATCCAGGTAAAGCGAATGTAGTAGCTGACGCCCTTAGTCGCAAAACACATATGAAGGGTATTCGTTGTCTCCAACTTGTGAACGATCTTCCACGCCGCATTCGCGAAGCTCAATACGCCTCTATTAACGAAGGTAACTTCCATATTGAAATACGAGGCGCTAAAGAACACGATCTCGTCTCCAAGGCCGATGGTATCCTATACCTCGACAATCATGCCTGGGTCCCTGATCGCGAAGAACTTCGAGACTTCATCATGAACGAGGCACACAAATCTAAGTACTCCATTCATCCTGGTGCCGACAAGATGTATCATAATCTACGTACATCCTATTGGTGGCCTGGTATGAAGAAAGATATTGCCGTTTACGTCTCTAAGTGTCTTACGTGTTCAAAAGTCAAAGCCGAACATCAGCGACCTTCTGGCCTACTCGAACAACCTGAAATCCCCGTTTGGAAATGGGATAGCATCGCAATGGACTTCATCACTAAACTCCCTCGTACATCTTCTGGTCACGATAGCATTTGGGTGATCATCGATCGTTTGACCAAGTCCGCTCAATTCATTCCTATTCGCGAAGATTTCAAGGTTGAACGACTTGCTCGCATCTATACCGATGAAGTCATACGACATCATGGTATTCCTCTCGACATCATTTCTGATCGCGATGGTCGATTTACTTCGCGTCTCTGGCAAACCTTTCAGTCCGCTATGGGTACTCATTTGAATCTCAGTACGGCTTTTCATCCTCAAACGGATGGACAGACTGAACGTACTATCCAAACCCTAGAGGACATGCTCCGTTCGTGTGTCATCGACTTTGGTGGTAGTTGGGATGTGCATTTACCTTTGATCAAGTTCTCGTACAACAATAACTACCACTCCAGTATTAAAATGGCTCCATTCGAGGCATTGTATGGTCGCAAATGCCGATCTCCTTTAAACTGGCACGAAATTGGTGACAAACATTTTACTGGCCCTGAGATCATACAAGAAGCAACGGACAAGATTCACCAAATCCGTGATAATCTACTCAAAGCTCGAGAACGTCAAAAGGTCTATGTTGATAAGGGACGCAAACCAATGGAACTCAACGTTTGAGATCATGTTCTACTCAAGGTGTCTCCTTGGAAAGGAGTGGTTCGGTTTGGTAAAAAGGGAAAGCTTGCCCCTCGCTATGTTGGTCCTTTCAAGATACTCGAAAGGATTGGTGCGGTGGCTTATCGACTCGATTTACCTCAAGAGCTCAACAATGTTCATCCAACGTTCCATGTCTCAAATCTAAAGAAGTGTCACGCTGAAGAAGGACTTCAAGTTCCTCTCGAAGATCTCCAAATAAACGACACTCTGCATTTTGTGGAGAAACCCGTCGAAATCATGGATCAAGGAGTCAAGTTATTGAGGCGCATTAAAATTCCTATCGTCAAGGTTCGATGGGAAGGTAAACGTGGCGCTGAATTTACTTGGGAACTCAAGAGCGAGATGAAAAAGAAGTACCCTCATCTTTTCCCTACGTCTTCCTAAATTTCGGGATGAAATTTCCTAAAGGAGGGGAGACTGTAACACCCGGCTCTTTTGTACTTTCCATTTATAGAAAGTTTTGTTCGTATTTCTATTTTTGGAAATCTTGTATTCTTGTAATCGACTTTTCGTGGTAATTGTTGTAAAATCTAATACTTGGATCATAAATAAAATTCGTATTTCTTTTCACATTCTACATATTCATACATACTCATACGATCGAATTCATTGTACATCGAATCCTTATTCGTGATTCATACGCATACGGTACTTATTTGTGATACATGTCCATGCTTGTCCTTAAATGGTTGATACTTAAAACCCCCCCAATAATATGCGTATTTACACAACGGTTAATCATCTAATATGTGACATATACTTGTCACTTACAAACATATTACATACTTATACATCACACTTTTTACCTAGTTAAATCATGTTTTATTTCATATTATACCTTGTTACAAGTTAGGGGAAACATTGTTGCATATTATTACACAACTTAATTAACAAAATTACTCATTATAATGTTTAAAAAAAATAAATAAATAAAGAAATGTGGCAGCCCCAAATCAACAAAATTCAGCCCCATATGGTTGGGTTTTGTGGGCTTGTTTAAAGGTTTAACCCATTCTAAACACTTCCAAAGCCCAACCAATTGAAACCCTAATCCCTTCCCTATATAATAAACACTTCCCCACTCCTTATTCCACTTTTACAAGCCTCCAAACACTTCAAAAACATCTCAAAACCGTAGCTGAGTTTCCACTTTCGGCCAGATTCAGCAAGCTTCACAAAAGTGAGCATAACACACTCAGTTCTTGTCCGTTTTAGCCCATTCTTTTTCCTGTGTGCTTGGACAATACGTTACCATTGGACAACTTGGGTTGTTCCAACATAAAATCCTCACATGATTTGATGATTTCTCTTAGTTTAGATTAGTTACATACTTGTGTTAATCCTAGTTCTTGACCCTCGTTGGTTGTCTTTACATCAAGTGAAGTGGTGAACATTCAAGGGGTCCCTAAATGGAAGCATGTTCTTCCTACCCCATACTTGACATCCATGATAACTCGAGGTGCCTAAATGAGGATTCTAATCTTCTACCTCCTACATGAATTATTGGACTTAATAATATGTAATACTTAACCTAAATATGTATACACACTTATTCGAACCTTTAATGTTAAACTTGTGTTTATATTTTAAAGTAGTAGGATACCATCTAAGACTTAAAACTCCAAGTATGATTCTAATGGGCGCATTACCCATGAAATACAATATAACCCTAGTGGTTACATAGTGTCATATAAGAGTATAAGTCAAAGATGATTATTTTTAATATCCTACTTTATGTTATGTTAAACTCCAAATTTATAATCTTCCGTTGTACGCCAAACTCACACACCTACGTTTCCTCGTGTAGAAGGACTAGGTGCTCCAAATTAATCCATCCACCAACTCACTCGCGGGATTTCAAGTAGGAAAGCTTGCAACCACCGTGAGTATACTCGATCCCTTTTTCCCCTTTTTATTTTGGGATGCAACATGTACATTATGTAAACAATCTTTGAAACTAGAAACTAAACATACTCAATCCTTGTACAAACATGAAACTAATGTGCTTTACTTATGATTCTTGTATGCTCTATTTGAACGATTTGGAACGTATATGCTCATTAACTTTGCTAGCCCACCTTAACAATTATAGCGCTATAGGATTTACGCACCGCCCGTTAAACTTGGGGTATTGTTAAGTTAAACATTTACCATCCCGCTATCAATTGGGATTAGGCTATTTTATGCGTTGGATTCTTGGGTTTGATCATAGGTACGCCAAAATTTCATACTAGTAATTCACATATTATGAACCATGTTGGATTTGAGTTTTTATTCTATTATGCTATGTAAACAAACTTGTATACTCGCTCATTGCCTTTGCATTGAAACTCTATTTTAATACATGTTGCAGGTTGATTAATGAAGTATGGATGATTGATGAAACAAGTGTAGGGTGGACTAGATACACACCTTTAATCTATTTATCTTTTGTTGATTTGAATTTGAACAATGTTGTTATTTCCATTTTTAAATGTTGTATGACAATTTAGTTCTTGCAATGAAATTCGAGTTTAATTAAATATTGTCACATAGTGTTATGATGTTTTGAGCAATTTGTTCGTCTCATCCCGATGTTTCCGCCATCGGTTGGGGTGTGACACGTAACAACTGTCGTGGTTCTGCCCGACGTAGTTGTTGGAATGTCGTCTCGGGGAGGGTATCATTAATATTTTCAAAGGGTTATGATACTAACCAATGTACATTTGTATAAATTATAGATTATATCCAAGAAACCCTCACGAGAAGTCTAAGATATCAATGTGAGTTTATCCTCTTTTTGTTAATCTTTTTGGTAATGTTTTACTAAACCTTAAATGTTTTACCATGAAAATTAGCAGTGATTGAGTCTTTGTAGTTCTTCAATTACTGCCGGTATGTTGGGGTTTTGTATACAAAATTTACTACACTATGAGTAGTAAGTCAGGATGACAATACGTTACCATTGGACAATGAGTTAGCCAACGGGTAATATGGCCCACAAGTCAGTGGATTGACAGTACTAAATGGAGTAATTGTGTAGACATAAACAATGTGATCGCTCTCAATACTGTTCACTGTGACTTTTTATTTAAACTTGATTAAACTGGGATTCACTCACCAGTATTTCCGACTGACAAATGTTTTTAAAACACGCTTCAGGTAACCCAATGTGACAGCCAATTAGTAAAAAGCCAGCTGGAGAGCACTGAAGGCTTGGGAAAAATGTGGCTATAAAAGTTACCTAATAAACGATGTTTTAAATTCAATAAAATGGGGTTTGTCCCTATAAATGTATTGTAATAAGAAACTTGGGTTTTGCCCATGTGATTACTAATATCAAATATGGTGGTTTTACTCTGATAAACATTTCCTAACTACGGTCCTGATGTAAATTCCGCTGCGAGATTAAATAACTGATACCACCAAACTCTAAGCTTGCGTCCGCCCGTTCCCGGGACAGATATGGGATCGGGGGTTGCGACAGAAGGTGGTATCAGAGCCTAGCCACTGGTCTGAGCCAAAGAAGTGTTCTGCTGACACTTAAATTCTATATTTTGTGTTAGGAAATAAATTATGAAGATACATGCATAATTGTATTTATTTGTTATGTGTTATTTGACTATTTGTTAGTTTACAGTATGAGTGATCAAGGACCCTCAGACATGAATCGCCAATTGTCTGATTCTCCTTAGAGTGAAGGTACTTTTTCACAGCCTGCCCTTTCTGGGTATTCTGCTGATCAGGAAGAAGAAGTGTTTGCTTTTAAAGCTCAGTCAGAAGAGCCATTCCCTCATAAGAAAGGAGGATGGTTCAGTAAGGAAGCCTTTGCTCGTAGGAAGAGGATGCGAAAGTTGCAACAATAAAGAGTTTTAGCAGCCGCTAAGCGTAGAACAGATGCCCATACACAGGATATGCTTAATATAAGCCTAGCTAATTTTCATATCCTAGCCACAACTGCTGCTGACCCAAGTCTAGAACAACTAGTAGCCCCACAACCACAAAACCCAGATCAACCCATGGAGATAGAAAATCCTGACAACCAAGTGGAGATGCATAACCCAGAAGAAATTCCTAGGATACCTGCACCAAACCCCCTAGACCCAAATTACGACCCCTGGTGGGACGACAATAGGGACTTTGTGCAACGTTACCTTATCCAGGAATACCCACCCATACAGAACATTTGCCTACCCAGGTATGGACCCTTTAGATCCCTATTACCATGATGAATATATTAGGGAGATCTTAGAAGATCCTTACCGATTTCAGGCACTTTCACCCCCATATCAGGAACCTGCACCACAGATTCCAAACCCAGTCCGAGAACCTGCACCCCCAATGAGTGCAGAAAACGTTCAAGAACTTAGGACTTTTGGGGAGGAAATTTTAGAAAGCAGTGAGAGAATGCGTCAGGTGGGAGAGCGTCTCGTATGGAAATACAATGAGCGCAATATGGATTTTTGGATAAATCCATATCCATGAATGTGAGAATGGAGGAAATGGTAGTAGTAATAATAATAAAATATAATAAAATAAAAATAAAATAAAATATATGTGTACGGATGCATATTACTATTAGTATAATTTTCTTTCTGTTGGTATTGTAATCTTTATTTCTGTACTAGTGTGTAATAGACGCATAGTATATGAAAATAGAGTATAGTCGCAATGATCGACGTTTTTGGCAAAAATGCGTGTCATGTGATTAACTAGATTACCTATTATTTTGTGATATTAATATGAGGTAAATGTTTAAAATTCAGATGGCCGATGAAGGAAATCAAGGAAATCTGAATAATGATAACCAGAGTAACATTAACGTGGTTAATGAGAATCCAAGCATCAATAACAATAACAATCAAGTGAATAATAGTGATATCCAACACATAGTAGCACAGGGAATTATAGATGCAATGCCATTTATTCTTCAAACTGTTAAAGATGTGGATAATAAAAGTAAGCATAGCAGTAAGCGACCAAGTGAACCCGAACATAGCGTGAACAATGGACCTATACTTCGAATGCCTATTCCCAAAAGAAGAAGAACCGTGCCTTACGGTTGTTCTTATAAAGAATTTTGGTCTTGTAAACCAATGGAATTCTCGGGTAACGAAGGGGCCATTGCAACCTTACGTTGGATAGAGAAGACTGAGGCAGTCTTAAGGATAAGCAAACGTGCTGAAGAAGATAAGATATTGTTTGCTTCTAATCTGTTTAAGAATGCAGCTCTAGAATGGTGGAACACTATCCTCTAATCAAGAGGAAGTGATAGAACCTACAATATGGAATGGGAAGAATTTAAGAACAAGGTAGAAAGGAAATTCTGCCCACCCAATGAAAAAGAACAGATAGCAAACAAATTCCTAAACCTTACGATGACTGGTGTGGATAGTAAGGGATATACTAAAATA
Source organism: Helianthus tuberosus (assembly GCA_030545235.1). Lineage (NCBI taxonomy): Eukaryota > Viridiplantae > Streptophyta > Magnoliopsida > Asterales > Asteraceae > Helianthus > Helianthus tuberosus. The sequence goes on from CM060444.1 coordinate 161,244,956, forward strand.
TTCTTCGAATATGCCAGAATAGTGCCAACCCTTGCTTCACCAGAACCAGTGTTAATCTCCCGTTATATTTGGGGATTAATTGGAGAGATTAGACACATAGTCAAGGCAGCTAGACCTCAAACCATAGAAGAAGCTGTAGAACTAGCAAATACCTTGAAAGATGAATTAGTCCGTACTAGAGAAGAAGATCAGAGGAGGAACTTAACCCAAAGGCTTACACAAGAATTCCGTTCTGGAAATTACAATCATAGGAATATGGGTTCTACCTCTGCACCATACTGCAAGGTCTGCAAGAAAAAGCATTCGGGAAAATGCTCCACTCTCTGTAATTATTGCAAGATGCCAGGACACAAGGAAGAAAATTGCAGGAAGAAAACCAGTAATGGATTATGTTACAACTGTGGAGAAAAAGGTCATATCAGGCCAAACTACCCAAAATTAGCTCCAACCACAGATAACAAGAATACTAAAAATGCTAGAGCATTCGTTTTAACTGCAGATGAAGCCAAGATGATCCCAGATGTCATAGCTGGTACGTTTTTAGTTAATGATGTCTTTGCTAAAGTATTATTTGACTCTGGTGCAAACCAAAGTTTTATTAATACGTCATTTTGCAAAATTCTAAATCAATCATTAACTAAACTACCACTAGAATGCTTAGTAGAGACAACCAATGGAGAAACCGTTAAGATTTCTGAAATCTTGCAGGGAGCAAGAATAGAAATTTTAAATCAGAAATTTATTGCAAACCTTTATCCCATGAATCTGGTAGGATTCGATGTTGTTCTAGGAATGGATTGGTTAATAGCCAATAAACCAAGTATTTTATGTGATCAAAAGTTAATTCAAGTAAATTCACCAAAAGGTAAAATGATCACAATTAAAGGAGATAAACCTTCTAGGTCCACTAAATTTATCTCTGTGATGAAAACTGCAAGTTGTATGAGAAAATGTTCTATAGTGTATTTGATTTCCATAATCACTAACACTAAAGGAAATGATTTAAAAGATATTCCAGTAGTATCTCAGTTTTCAGATGTATTTCCAGAAGAATTGTCAGGACAACCTCCGGATAGAGAAGTTGAATTTAGAATCCATTTGATACCAGGAACAGCACCAATTGCCAAAGCACCTTACCGTTTGGCACCCGCAGAAATGCAAGAATTAAAGAAACAATTAGATGAATTGTTGGAGAAAGGATTCATACAACCAAGTTCGTCGCCATGGGGAGCGCCGATATTGTTTGTTAAAAAGAAGGACGGATCAATGCGTATGTGCATTGATTACCGTGAATTAAACAAGGTCACAATTAAGAATCGGTATCCATTACCAAGGATCGATGATCTGTTTGATCAACTACAAGGAGCTCAATTTTTCTCTAAAATCGATTTAAGGTCAGGATATCATCAATTAAAAGTACAGGAAGAGGACATTCCTAAGACCACATTTAGAACGAGGTATGGCCATTATGAATTTACTGTCATGCCATTTGGTTTAACCAATGCCCCAGCTGCATTTATGGACATGATGAACCGAATATGTAAGCCATATTTGGATAAATTCATAATTGTTTTCATAGATGATATTCTAATTTACTCTAAGAATAAAGAAGATCATGCAAAGCATTTGCACGCACTTTTAAGTTTATTAAGAAAGGAAAAGCTTTATGCTAAGTTTTCTAAGTGCGAATTTTGGTTAGAACAGGTACAATTCCTTGGACATTTAGTCAATCATGAAGGAATTCATGTGGATCCAACAAAAATCAAGGCAATTACTAAATGGAAAACCCCTGAGTCACCAACCGAGGTTAGAAGTTTCTTAGGATTGGCCGGTTATTATAGAAGATTTATTAAAGATTTCTCTAGAATAGCCATTCCCTTAACTAAGCTAACCTGTAAATCTGTTAAGTTTGAATGGGGAGTAAAACAAGAAGAAGCCTTTAGAATTCTTAAACAAAGATTAACCCATACACCCATACTAGCATTACCAGAAGGAACTGAAGACTTTGTAGTCTATTGTGATGCTTCTAAGTTAGGTTATAGATGTGTATTGATGCAACGTCAAAAGGTTATAGCTTACGCATCTAGGCAACTTAAGAATCATGAAGAGAATTATTCAACCCATGATCTAGAATTAGGAGCTATAATTTTTGCTCTTAAGATTTGGAGAAATTACCTTTATGGTAGTAAGTTTACCATATTTACTGATCACAAAAGTTTAAGGTATGTTTTCGGGCAGAAATAGTTAAATATGAGACAAAGACGCTGGATGGAGATACTTAGTGAGTATGATTGTGATATCCAGTATCATGAAGGAAAGGCAAATATAGTGGCAGATGCTTTAAGTCAAAAGTATCATGAAAAGCCAAAAAGGGTACGTTCTCTTAAATTAAATCTGCAAGTAGATTTAAATGATCAGATAAGAGAAGCACAAGAATCAGTAATCAAGGATGATTCTGAAAAATTAAAAGGTATGCTAAAAGAATTGGAACAAGGAATAGATGGAATTTGGAGATTCCATGAAAAGAGAATGTGGATACCTAAACTAGGAAACCTACGTCATCGTATACTAGAAGAGGCCCATAAGTCTAAATATACGATGCATCCAGGAAGTGATAAAATGTACCAGGATTTAAGGAAAATTTTCTGGTGGATAGGAATGAAAAAAGGACATAGCAGCCTATGTTTCTAAATGTTTAACATGTTTACAAGTTAAAGCTGAACACCAGAAACCCTCAGGTTTGTTACAGCAATTAGAAATGCCGGTGTGGAAATGGGAATTGATAACAATGGATTTTGTTACTAAATTACCCAAAACAAAGAAAGGTAATGATACAATCTGGGTGATTGTAGATAGGCTAACCAAGTCAGCTCATTTCCTACCAATGAAAGAAACTTTTAGTATGGAACAATTAGCCAAATTGTATGTAGATGAAATTGTTTCTTTACATGGTATTCCTTTATCAATTATTTCTGATACGGATAGTCGATTTACCTCTCATATTTGGTCAAGTTTCCAAAAGGCAATGGGAACCAAGTTAAAGCTAAGTACGGCTTATCATCCACAAACGGATGGACAAAGTGAAAGAACAATTCAAACAATGGAAGACATGCTTAGAGCTTGTGTAATTGATTTTGGAGGTAATTGGGACGATCACTTACCTTTAATAGAATTTTCTTATAATAATAGCTATCACACAAGTATCAATGCTGCACCCTTCGAAGCACTTTATGGACGAAAGTGCCGAACCCAGTCTGTTGGGCAGAAATTGGGGAAAAGCAACTATCTGGACCTGAGATAGTGCAGGAAACAACCGACAAAATCATTCAAGTAAAAGAACGACTGAAAGCCGCACGTGATCGACAAAAGAGCTATGCCGATAACCGACGCAAACCATTAGAATTTCAAGTAGGAAATAAAGTATTGTTGAAAGTCTCTCCTTGGAAAGGAGTAGTAAGATTCATCAAACGGGAAAAGCTAAGTCCCAGGTATGTTGGACCTTTTAAGATTATTAAAAGAATAGGACCTGTAGCCTATCAGCTACAACTGCAAGAGGAAATGGCAGGAATACATGATGTGTTTCATGTATCTAATCTCAAAAAGTGTTTAGCTGATGAATCACTAATAGTACCTCTTAAGGATATAGAGGTAAATGAACAGATCAAGTTTGTAGAAAAGCCTCTACAAATTGAAGACAGGAAAATCAAGAATCTCAAACATAAAAGACTAGTTCTGGTCAAAGTGAAGTGGGACTCCAAAAGAGGACCTGAGTACACATGGGAACTTGAATCTGAAATGAAAAGGAAATATCCGCATTTGTTCCAATAGATCTCGAGGACGAGTTCTAAACAAGGTGGGGAGAATGTAACAATCCTCGGTAAAACCAACTCCCTTATAATATTTCCGACACTCTAGAATATTTGAGAATGTCCCAATATGTCTTTAGTTACACCTCATATGTGAAAACCGAGCCCGAATTATGTTATAGCATTTAAAATAAATTAAAAACAAGAAAAATTGAGCTAAGGCGGGCCGCGTAGACCCACCTCAACATTTCACGCGGGCGGTACAAAGGTGTAGACCGGATTCCTTTGATTTCTTTAGTTAAAGCGGGCCGCGTAAGAGTTCTCGATAGTGTACGCGGGCCGCGAGAGACCTACAACGCGGAGACACCAGATGCCGACACGTGTCGACATCGTGGCGGGTCTACTTGGTGACCGGGACAAGCTATACGTTGACTGGATGTTGACGCGGGCCGCGTAAGCCTTGTGCTTACTTTACGCGGGCCGCGAGAGGACCAAATATCAGAACTATATAAGGAGACCTCGGGATTTCATTTCAACTCGTTCATTTCTGTTTCTCAATCTCGAATTTCTATAGAAGAGTTATAGTTTTCAAGTATTAAACCCCCTAATTAGCAAGGTTCTGCTCCGTTGTAAGTATTATAACCCTAGTTTCGTAATAGTTACGCTGCCCGATTGATTTAGGGTTCCGTAACAACTGTCGTGGTTCTGCCCGACGTAGTTGTTGGAATGCCGTCTCGGGGAGGGTATCATTAATATTTTCAAAGGGTTATGATACTAACCAATGTACATTTGTATAAATTATAGATTATATCCAGGAAACCCTCACGAGAAGTCTAAGATAGCAATGTGAGTTTATCCTCTTTTTGTTAATCTTTTTGGTAATGTTTTACCAAACCTTAAATGTTTTATCATGAAAATTAGCAGTGATTGAGTCTTTGTAGTTCTTCAATTACTGCCGGTATGTTGGGGTTTTGTATACAAAATTTACTACACTGTGAGTAGTAAGTCGGGATAACTATACGTTACCATTGGACAATGAGTTAGCCAATGGGTAATATGACCCACAAGTTAGTGGACTGACAGTACTAAATGGAGTAATTGTGTAGACATAAACAATGTGATCGCTCTCAATACTGTTCACCGTGACTTTTTATTTAAACTTGATTAAACTGGGATTCGCTCACCAGTATTTCCGACTAACAAATGTTTTTAAAACACGTTTCAGGTAACCTAATGTGACAGCCAATTAGTAAAAAGCCAGTTGGAGAGCACTGAAGGCTTGGAAAAAATGTGGCTATAAAAGTTACCTAATAAACGATGTTTTAAATTCAATAAAATGGGGTTTGTCCCTCTAAATGTATTGTAATAAGAAACTTGGGTTTTGCCCATGTGATTACTAATATCAAATATGGTGGTTTTACTCTGATAAACATTTCCTAACTACGGTCCTGATGTAAATTCCGATGCAAGATTAAATAACTGATACCACCAAACTCTGAGCTCGCGTCCGCCCGTTCCCGGGACAGATAAGGGATCGGGGGTTGCGACACTACATGCATCTTCCAGTCCCGCGCACTAGACTGGTGGACGGCCGAGAGGAACAAACGCGGAAACGACGCAGCCTATGAGCTGACGTGGGAAGAGCTGAAGGCCATTATGATGGATGAATTCTGCCCTCCCCATGAACGCCAAAAGCTGGAGGACGAATTCTGGCATATCAAGCAGAAGGATGGAGAGAACGCAGCTCTGACTGCTCGCTTTAAGCAGCTCAGTATCATCTGTTCCAATCAAGCGAAGACGCCCGAGATGACCATCAAGAAGTACATTCGAGCCCTACCAGACTGTGTTGCGGATTTTGTGCATGCTGCTAAACCAGCAACAATCGAGGAGACTTACTTGCTTGCCGCTGAAATCAACGAGAAGCGAGTAAAAGCTGGTTTTTGGGATAAAGCTTCGAAGAACCTACATCAAGCTACCGCCGCTCCAACTACCGACACCACCGCTGCCGCTCAATCATCGAAAGCCTCTCGCCGCAAGAAGAAGAACAACAACAGCAGCTCCAGCAACAAGAACTGTGATGTCACTACCTCTGCTGCTCCACTTCAAGCCTTACCGGCTCAGCAGCAATCTCAACATCGACCAGCACCAGTTATCTATGCGCCGCCTGCAAAGCGTGCATACACTGGACCCCACTCTGCCTGCCCGACATGTACTTATCATCACCCGGTGGGTATCGCCTGCCGATTTTGCGTACACTGCAATATGTACGACCACTTCACTGCTAACTGCCGTACTGGTTCCCATCAAGCACCCGCTCAAGCCACTGCTCATCAAGCTCTACTTCCAGCTCCTCAAGGCCAACAAGCGGCTCAGGCACCCGCGATCAACGCCAGAGTCTGCTTCGCGTGTTGTGATCCCAACCATTTCGCGAACATGTGCCCGAACAGGGTTGTGAAACAAGAGCCCCAGCAGCAACAGCCTCAACAGCAACAACAACAAGCCGCCCGCGCCAGAACCTTCAACATCAATGTGTGCCAAGCCCGGGCTGACAACAATGTGGTCAATGGTATGTTCCTTGTGAATGGTATTTATGTTTCGTGTTTGTTTGATACTGGAGCCGATAACTGCTTTGTGTCATTTGAATTCGAGAAGCTCCTTAGTTGTAAGCGCTCCCATCTCCCCTCGACGTTTGATGTCGAAGTCGCCACCGGAAGAACTGTCGCCGTTAATTCTGTTCTTCGTGATTGTACTCTTGAGCTCAACAATCACATCTTCCCTGTCGACCTTATTCCTATGCAACTCGGAAGTTTTGACGTCATAGTAGGCATGGACTTTCTTCGTGAAAACCATGCTGAAGTTGTGTGCTTCGATAAGATGATTCGATTCTCACTCGTGAATGGTGATGTATTGTGTGTTTATGGCGAAACTGCTTCGAAAGGTCTCAAGCTCATATCATGTGTCCAAGCTAGCAAGTATCTGCGCAAGGAATGCAGAGCTTTCTTGGCTAACATTGTAGTAGCGAAGAAGGAAAAGAAAGGTAGACCGGGAGTAAACGACGTTCCTGTGGTTCGAGAATTTCCTCGCGTTTTTCCTGAGGATCTTCCCGGACTTCTGCCAAGTCGTGATATCGACTTTTGTATCGACCTCATTCCTGGAGCAAACCCTGTTGCCAAAGCTCCTTACCGACTCGCTCCATCCGAAATGCGTGAACTCTCGAGTCAGCTCCAGGAACTACTTGATAAAGGCCTCATTCGCTCGAGCACCTCTCCATGGGGCGCACCAGTCCTTTTCTTCAAAAAGAAGGATGGGTCGTTTCGGATGTGCATCGACTATCGGGAATTGAATAAGTTGACAATCAAGAATCGCAATCCCTTGCCTCGCATCTACGATTTGTTTACTCAGCTATAAGGTGCTACGTGTTTCTCCAAGATCGATCTACGCTCAGGCTATCACCAGTTACGCATTCAAGAGGAAGATATACCGAAAACCTCTTTTCGCACTCGATAAGGCCACTATGAGTTCGTTGTTATGCCTTTTGGTTTAACCAACGCACCCATGGTTTTCATGGATCTGATGAATCGCGTGTGTAAACCTTATCTTGACCGCTTTGTCATCGTGTTCATCGATGATGTCTTGATCTATTCCAAGACGAAAACCGAACACGCGCAACATCTACGTTTGGTTCTCGAGCTACTCCAGGGAAATCGACTCTATGCCAAGTTCTCCAAGTGTGAATTTTGGCTGGGGGAGGTTCAATTCCTCGGTCACATTGTCAATAGTCAAGGTATTCACGTCGATCCGGCAAAGATTGAAGCAGTTAAGAGTTGGATTACACCTAAGAACCCGTCTGAAGTCCGTTCTTTTCTCGGATTAGCGGGCTATTATCGACAATTCATCGAAGGATTCTCAAAAATCGTTGTGCCGCTTAACGCTCTCATGTATAAAGACAAGCCTTTTGTTTGGGGAACTAAACAAGAGTCTGCTTCCGTCCTCACTTTACCCGACGGAAACGACGACTTCATTGTCTATTGTGATGCTTCGAACCTTGGTCTTGGTTGTGTCCTCATGCAACGAGACAAGGTCATTGCATACGCATCTCGTCAGCTCAAAATCCATGAGAAGAACTATACAACCCATGATCTCAAGCTAGGCGCAATTGTTTTTGCGTTAAAGATTTGGCGACACTACCTGTATGGTACCAAGTGTACGATCTTCACCGATCACAGGAGTCTACAACATATCTTTGACCAGAAAGAACTTAATATGTGTTAACGCCGATGGGTAGAACTTCTCAACGATTACGACTGTGAGATTCGTTATCACCCAGGCAAAGCAAATGTCGTTGCCGACACCCTCAGTAGGCGGAGCTATCTGCTCAGCATTCGTGATGTCCAAGCCCAATACGATCTCGAAACCCTCATCCGCGAAGCCCAGCATGCTTGTTTTAACGAGCGCACTTTGAAGAAGGAAAGAATCTATCACGATGGAGCCCAGCTTGTGAATAAGTCGAATGGGATATTCCACTTTCTGGACCGAATTTGGATCCCTAAACGGACCAATTTGCGACAGATATTGATGGATGAAGCCCACAAATCTTGGTATTCTATTCATCCCGGTGCCGATAAAATGTACCAGGACCTTCGCTACAAGTACTGGTGGCCGGGCATGAAGAGGGATATCGCTCTCTACGTTGGGAAGTGCCTGAGTTGCTCAAAAGTCAAGGCTGAACACCAAAGACCCTCTGGCTTACTCGAACAACCCCCGATCCCTATATGGAAGTGGGAGAGTATAGCTATGGACTTTATAACTAAACTCCCGCGTACGCCATCAGGTCACGACAACATTTGGGTCGTTGTTGACCGTTTGACCAAATCAGCTCACTTTTTGCCAATACGAGAAGACTACAAGGTGGAACGATTAGCCCGAATCTACACCAATGAGATCATTAGTCGACATAGGACGCCTCGCAACATCATCTCTGACCATGATGCTCGGTTTACCTCGTGACTGTGGGAAACATTTCAAGCGGCTCTCGGTACTACACTTAATCTAAGTACCGCATTCCACCCTCAAACCGACGGTCAGACTGAGAGAACGATCCGTACTCTTGAAGACCTCCTCCGTTCGTGTGTCATAGATTTCGGTGGTAATTGGGATGCTTACCTGCCGTTAGTGGAATTCTCGTATAATAGCAGTTATCATTCCAGCATTCAAATGGCACCATTCGAGGCTTTATACGGAAGAAAATGTCGATCGCCTATTGTATGGCACGAGATCGGGCACTCGCAATTAACCGGTCCTGAGCTACTTCAAGAAACAACTGACAAAGTCCTCCAAATCCGAGACAATCTGCTGAAAGCTCGGAGTCGACAGAAAAGTTACGCCGATAGATGACGCAAGCCCCTTGAATTTGACGTTGGCGACTACGTACTCCTAAAGGTATCACCTTAGAAGGGTGTGGTCAGATTCGGCAAGAAAGGGAAACTAGCGCCTCGATATGTTGGACCTTTTAAGATTCTGGAAAGGATCGGAAAAGTCGCCTACAGACTCGAACTACCGGAGGAGCTTAGTAACGTTCACCCGACTTTCCATGTTTCGAACCTCCGAAAGTGCCTCTTCACGATCTCCAAATAAATGAAACACTACACTTCGTGGAGAAGCCGGTCGAAATCATGGACCGCCAAACCAAGCAGCTCAGACGCTCGCGCATTCCTATTATGAAAGTCCGATGGGAAGGCAAACGAGGCACAGAGTTCACTTGGGAACTCGAAAGCGACATGAAGGCGAAGTACCCGCAGTTGTTTGTTACGGCTTTGGCCTAATTTCGGGACGAAATTCCCTCAACTTGGGGAGGCTGTAACACCCCGTGTTTCGAAAGTCAAAGTCAAAGTCAAGATTGAAGTCAAAGGGAGACAAGATTGCTAATTGCGATCTGTCACTCCTTGCTCAATTCCTGTTTTGACTTCTTTGACTTGTAGTTAGTCTATTTTATGTCTTACGTTAGTTGTATTATGTGGAGTACTTATTAATAATCGAGGTTTATTCGATATTTATCGCATGTTTTATCGATTTATCGCTATCGCACTCGCAACTCGAATTACGCATTCTGGATATGGTTATACGTGTGTGTGCGCCTTATATGTTACTTGTGCATGTTTATTTATGTTATGTGGTGGTGATTAATCAAAACGCAATCGAAACTCAATCGCAATCGAATTGGAAGCGCTAAACGCAAGTCAATTAAGGATGATTGTATGTTGATATAGTAGTTGGGATTAAAAGTAATTTGACTAGGAAACTCTATCGCATCGAAACGCTCGCATTCGCAATCGAAACGGCAAAACTCGTCGCACCGAACACTCGAACCAAGTGGTTAATCGACCAAGTGACCAACCGTTCGATCGAGCTGCCGCTCGATTGGCCAGCCATTCGATCGGGCTGCCACTCGATCGACCAGCCCTTTCCACTTTGGGAAACCCTATAAATACCTCACTTGTTACTACTTTTGGTAAGTGACATCTCTCTGTTCGAACCAGCCGTACTCAAGCTTCTTTTCTCCGATTTCTCTCAAATCTTGTAAGTTTTCAACCTAATCTTTGTACTTTCTTGATCTAGACGCACTCCTACACCTTTCTATCTTTTGAATCTTAACTTCTAACCGTGAAATCACTAGATTTGAGGTGTTCTAGGATGATGTCATCATGATGTTCTTATGAACTTCATGTTTTGGCTTCAATCCCTAAAAAACAACTTAGATCTGAACGATTTCCACATAAATAAACAAAGATCTTTCATAGATCTGAACATGTTCAAGGTGAAAAAGGATTGAAAGATGGTTTTCCAACTTTCTTTCAACTCTTTTACACTCAATGCACTCAAAACCTATAGAATCGGAGCTTGTACCAACTTCCTACTCATTCTTGTGGTTGTGTTGGTTCAAGATCTGAATTCTATCCATGAGACTACCGATTTCGGGTTAAACATGCAACACCGTCTCGAACAGTTAACTGGTCGGATTTGGGTGATTCCTGTCCGATCAGGAGTACCAAGTATTGACGAGGTTTCTGTTGCTTAACACGTTATCAAAACATCTCGATAAAACGACAAACTATCAAAATGACCAAGGAAGAAGACGACCGGGACACCAGAACGGAGTGCTCCCCGATCGGACTACTGTCCGATCGGATTGTCACCCGATCGGGTGGTCACCCGGTCGACTTGCACCCTGGCCCCACACTCAACTTTTATCTTCAAACTTTGAGGGATGAACATTGAACGAAGTGCTGCCCGATCGGATTACCACCCTATCGGACTACCACTTGACCATGTAATGATCAGACTTCAATACTTATCAATTTTCAACCTGTTCAATGCACGAGGGTTGCCACCCGATCGGACCATCATCCGATCGAGTGACAATCTGCTGTGAACTTGCTCTCGCTGAAGTGTCCAACCAATCCGACTGTCGCCCGATCGAACGGTCGTTCGATCGATCGACCTGAAAGGTAGATATACTTCTAAGTTTTCAAAATGCTACAACGAAAACTTCAAAATGCCTTAGCAATGATAGTACTATTTGTTTGGACTCAGCACCTGTTCACTCAGGGGTTGTTAAGGACAATTTGCTACATGGCTCACAGTGGTGAGTGTGTATTACGAACTGCCTTGGGCAGTCAACCCGCAGTCATTGGCATCGATAGGTTCATGTCGATAACTAATATGCCTCATTTTACACTGTGTACGTGCTGGTTATGCGTAACGATTTCGAACTCTATTATATCTATTAAACTTGTATGCTCGCCTTTACATTATGTGTATTGACTTTTACTTTAACGTATGTGACAGGTGCTTAGGATGATTATTTGCTTAGCTTGTTGTGAAATCGAGGCTAGGAAAGACCTAGATCAATAAACAATTGCCTGTAATAAAAATCTGTGTTGTCGGAACCGAACAATTTGACTAGATCTTGCCTGTAATAATTATGTTATCTTTTATGACATGGTATGGGACATGTTGCTTTTAATAATTGGTAATTATAATTGTTATGGAAACTTCTAGACAATCTGTTTCGCTCAGTGACACGCCCCGATGTTTCCGCCATCGGTTGGGGTGTGACAGAAACTGTATGCCGTGTTTGGTTGCAAAATTTTGGAACTCGGTGTTTGCAAATTCACCGCCCATGTCGCATTGAAAAGATTGTATTGGCATGCGAAATTGGGTGGCCACAAATTGATGAAATGGTGTAAATTTAGTAAACGTTTCAGACTTAAATTTTAACTGATAAACCCAAGTATATTGGGTAAAATCATCCGTCAACACCATATAATATTTATAACCTGCATGGCTCAAAATGGGTGAAGTCCACAAGTCACAATGTAAAATGCAAAAGGTAAAAAAGTACGAGTAGTAGAATCCAAAAATGGCAACCGTTTATGTTTGGATAACTGACAAGATTGACAAACAAATGGAAATTTTGGTTTATTGTACGAAATAAAATGCTTTGAATTTAGAAATTCCATGACATGTTGACCCGGGTGTCCAAGTCGGTGATGCCAAAAAGGAGAAACGGTAGTGGAAGCAAAACAAGCTGTGGCGGAAGCATTTGAGGTGAGCGGGTAAAGATCACTGGTGCTGTTGTGACGACTCAGGATCGTGCCATCCTTGAAATCCTTCACAGAGAAACCAAAGGGGTCAAATTCAATGGAAGTATTGTTATCAATATTAAATTTGCGCATGGAAACGAGATTTTTTATGATATTTGGGTTAAACAAAACGGATTTTAGGTGTAATGGTTTAGAGGGTGTGGTTATTGTGGTAGATCCCAAACCCATAACTGGAAGTTTATGACCATTGACTACAAATATGGACTCTATAGGAGAATAAGTGGAAAAAGTATCAAGTTTGTTAGTATCAAAAGTAATGTGAGACGATGCATCCGTGTCGAAATGCCATTGTTCGTTGTTGTATGAGCCAGAGTCCAATGAGAGGGCCTGAACCGCGTTCGCTAAACTGGTGGGTTCAAGTGGATCAACTCCAGCAAAGTGGGCCTGTGCCTGAGTAGTATTAGAAGAGCCTTGTGAGGAGTTGTTGTTGGACTTTGAATTGGGCCGAGGTTCCCATGGCTGCTGAGCCCATGATTGAGTTGGAAAAGGGCAAAGGGGTGGTGCCCAGTAGGGGTAATAGGCCTGGTTAGGGGCCCAATTTGGAACAAATGGAGGGTGGGCCTGATAAGGTTGCTAATTTGAATAACCTGGACCACGATTAGAAGTCCGATTCCCCCTCTGTGAATCTCGGCAATTATTAAAGTTGCGGCGGTTGTTGTCCCTGTTTGACGTAGGAGGAGGATTGTTGGGACGGTTTCTTTCGGGTTGTGAAGTGACGGCGGCAATGACAGGGGTCGGGTTACGGGCCTCTCGTGCCGCGATCCGACGTGCCTCGGCTTGCAATTGCTCAACAGCTTGCTCCCTTGGTGGGAGATTTTGATTCAGGATGGAGGCCGTGGTATCGTATTCCCGCGGGAGGCCGTTGACGAGGTGGAGAATTCGTTGAGTATTGCTGAGCGGACAATCGATTATCGACGGCGGCTAATTGATCGGAAAGCTCCCGGATTTTCTGACAATAGGCTTCGTGATTGGGCATGGACGCGAGGGTGATGTTGGTTAATTAGTGTTGTAAAGCCATGGCTCGGGGTCCTTTATTGTTCACAAAACAGAGTTTTGACCCGGATCCATGCCTCGTATGCGGTTGACTTGTCTTCAAGAACACGAACAAGAAGGTCGTTACTGAGAGTGCCGTAGATCCACTGTAGAACCACTGCATCAATCTTCTTCCACGATCCATATTCCGGTGTGTCTTTCTCGGGTGCCGGCGAACCGTCGATGTGGTCAACCACATCGTACCGGGTGGCGTGGAGCATAAAAAGTTTAACCCATGTTGGTATGAAACTTCGATCGTCCAGTACCCGAACTTTATTTTGTATGTTCGTTACGGTATAGATGGGGTGAAGTGATTGAGGTTTGGGGTCGGCTGAATGTTGTGGTGTTTTGTCAGTCATGGTTGAGGGCATGTTTGGATGGGCTTCTCAAAACAACTTATTGGTTTATTGACTTATCAAGAAGCCAATAAGTTGTTTTTGTGTTTGGATAGACTAAAAGGACTTTTGGAAATAGCTTTTTGCAAAGAAGGAAAATCAGATTTTGAAAAGCCAAGATTTCATGACTTTTGGATCCAAAAGTGACTTTTCAAAAATGAATTTACTAAATTACCCCTTCTTTACCCCCTTATATTTAAAAGAATACCCATTTTAGTCATTTTACACCAATAAGCTAATCCAAACACTTTTTTTAAAAACTCCTTTTCAAAAAGTCCTTTTCCCAAAAGTCCTTTTCCCAAAAGTCCTTTTTAACTCTAATAAGCCCATCCAAACATGCCCTGAGTAACAGGTAAAAGAAAGGAAGAAGAAAGGAAAAAAAAATGTGAAGGAATTGGATGGTAGAGGAGGCGAGATCGAGATCAAGCCAAGGATTGTGATACCATGTAAGTCTACGAATTTCCTCTCATCTCATTAACAATTGATATCCTTTAAATAATACAAAATGGAGAGACTAGTTAGGAGCTATACAAGGAAATAATAATCAATCCTAACTAACAGATCGATATACAATATTTGGAAAATACATTATAATATGGTGACAATATTATTGGCTAACATTGACAATCTCACAACATATCAATATTGTTTCAAGAGTAGATATCGACGACTTGAGTGATAGTCAAATATTTGAAATATAATTCTCGCTACAATATTATTAAAAAATGTAATCTAAGTTTGATTGTGTAGTCATGGTAATTAAAAATTCATATTTTTTTGGCTAATTTTTCAAAGAGACCTATCATCAAGTAATACCTTTCCAACCTTATTACAATTTACAACTATTTGGAGTTTGTTCCCAAACAAGTATAGATACAAAAAGTATTTACCTATTTGGGTACTTTGAAAAATATTTACCTATTTGAGTACTTTTCTATATCTCTTTAATTTTTTACCTAATTTATACATTTCTTTTTATTTTTCTACCCAAAGTAAAATTAGATTACTCACAGAATTAGAATCAGCAAAAATATGAGTAATTATTTTTTGTAAAAAAAAAATAAAAAAATTATGCAAATATTCAAAAAACAATCTGCAAAAATTCTAAAAAAAATCTGCGAAAAATCCACAAAAATATATTAAAAATTTCTACAATAATTCTGCAAAGTTAAAAAATAATCTGCAAAAAATATTGTAAAAAAAACCATATAATCTACAGGGTAATAGTTGGTGGATTTGATGGTCCACATTGTGTAGTTCATTTGGGGTTAATATCTATAAAAAAAGACCAAACTACTTATACGTACAGAATATTGGAGAAATAATCACTATTAATAAAATTGAAATAATTAAAATACTTAGAATCTTTTCTCAAAACTCAAATTTCAAGAAATTCGAAATTTTTAACTATATTTTATAAATTGCTTGAGTTTAAATAAACTTGTTTGAAATATCAAACTTTCCACCAGTTTACTATCACTTAATCGATATAACTTAGGGGAGTAAATTTGTGAATTTATTGTTTTATTTTTTATGAGCTTAGTTTAAACTGGGCCTAGACAATTTCAGGTTATAAAAAGAAAATAAAACGGAAAAAGAAATGAAGTTTTTCCACAAACTAGTGTAGATTATATGGTTTTTTTATAATATTTTTTGCAGATTTTTTTTAACTTTGCAGAATTATTATAGAATTTTTAATATATTTTTGCAGATTTTTGTGGATTTCTCGCAGATTTTTTTGTAGAATTTTTGCAGATTTTTTTGAATATTTGCAAAATTTTTTATTTTTTTACAAAAAATAATTACTCATATTTTTGCTGATTCTAATTCTGTGAGTAATCTAATTTAACTTTGGGTAGAAAAAAAAAAAAGAAATGTATAAATTAGGTAAAAAATTAAAGGGATATAGAAAAGTACCCAAATAGGTAAATATTTTTCAAAGTACCAAAATAGGTAAATATTTTTTGTATCTACACTAATTTGGGAAAAAACTCCAACTATTTGGTTCCAATAATTTAGATTGAAAATGACATTTACTTTCATTAAAACATTAAAACAGAGACGATTACAGACTAATGGCAGGTAGATAAGCAACAAGCTGTGCCGCTACCCCCTTCTGAATAGCAAACCCTACCCTGCCAAACACAAAATTCCGCCCCTTAACATGCGCGGTGTTACTGCTTACCACCTGCTGAACCCGCTTGAGGAACCGCACCGCGTCAGGGACGAGGGCGCCAAAGGTATCGAAACCGAACAAGACGAACACGTGCTGATTCTCGATGCAAGCTTTTTCGTGCTGATTTCAGTAATTTAAAATCTTTGTAAGCATGGAGGATTACAATTAACTATTTGATTCCAATAATCTAAAAAAATTAAGCATGGAGGATTATAATTAACTATTTGATTCCAATAATCTAAAAGAATTAAGCATGGAGGATTAATTTCAAAATGTGAAAACTTTTGCTAAATGTTTTTCGTTGAAATTGAATGTTGTTTTGTTACTAGACATGGGCAAAAAAACCGGTTTTTTAACCGAAACCGGTTAATAACCGTAACCGAAACCGGTTATTAACCGGTACCAACATAACCGGTTTGGGTTTTTTAATAACCGGCGGTTCCTAACCGGTTTTAGATTTTGTTAGTAATAACCGGTTAATTAAAAACCGGTTTGTTTGGGCTGTAAATAACCGGTTAACCGGTTAACCGGTCGCATTTTGATCTTCAACAGCAGAAAAGCAGCAGCAGCAGCACAAAACGATTTTAAGACTTGATGTTACCGTTTGAAAAGAAAACAACGGTAATATTACCGTTTGGGACCAGTTTTGAAGTGTATAAATAAGATATCAATGCATATGTATAATCCCACTTCAATTCTAGCTCAAAAACACACTTACAAAATACGTTTCAACGTTCAAATGGCGAGTTCGAGTGGCGATGCTTTGACCGTTGTTGGTTCATCTAGCGAGTTGTTTGTGAAGAAGATCTTGACCACGAATAGGGACCCGACACTATGGGTGAATTTTGATTTATGCGAGATGTCGAATGGAAAAGAAAAGGCGAGGTGCAAAAATTGCGGGGCGTTTCTTGCGGCGTCATCGAACTCTACTTTGAGAGCACATGTGACGTCGCATTGCAAGCCATTAAAAAAAAATCCCGCCAAAGATCAAGCGCAAATATCACGGGGTATGGGTGTTTGGAATTTCGACCCGGAGGCGGTTCGTTTAAGGATGGCTCAATTTGTTATTCAACAATCGTTGCCGTTCGATCACTTTGACAATCCGCGCTTGACTAAGTTGATTCAAGAGACGCTTCAACCACGTTATGTTCACGTAAGTCGTTCAACTCTTAGACGCCACCGGTTAGGAACCGCCGGTTATTAAAAAAATATTTTCAAGAAATGCCACCGGTTTTTACATGTGCCCGCCGCCTTGAACCCGACTATAAATATTGCGGGTGTTGAGATGATGATTTCGGATATTTGTTCGGATTTGGAGTTAAATGATGCCGACCCACATTTTACAAGAAATGCACTAAAACGTTTTGACGTTTCTTTAAACAATCTTTTTGATCATTACTCTCAAAGATATGGTAATGTGTCATCGTTACACCAACAAATGGCGGCGAGCTCGAAGGCGTCGAGAAAAGATGCGGACTTAAATTTCGATAATTCCTTAAGAAATGAAAATAGTAAACGTTCTCGAGGTGATGCATCAAATAGTGAACTCGGAAGGTATAAATATACCGATTTTTTAGCAACCTTGTCACCCGACGAGTTTCACAACTTTGATGTTTTGGCTTGGTGGAAAATACAAGAACCGCATTATCCCGTTTTAGCCGCCATGGCACGTGATCTACTAAGCACCCAAGCTTCTACGGTAGCTTCGGAGTCGGTTTTTTTCTCTTAGTGGAAGGGTACTATCTATTCGACGAACAAGACTTACACCGGAGGCGATGGAAATGTGCATTTGTTTGAAGGATTACTTGGATGGCGTGGAACGTATACAACATATTTCAAGTCTTGAGGGCGAGCTTGAGGTGGAAGAACAATTACATGATGTTGAAGTTTTTCAAGGACGGGCGCAACCACTTTCCGATGACGAACTCATGTACGATGAATCCGTACGCTCTAATAGCCCCCGAAGCGACTAAACGAAGAAACGAAGAAATGACGAAACAAAACTACAAGACGACAACTTCATTCTAGACTAGTTAAGAAAATTGTATTGGATATTTTCATGTTTATTAATGTAATGTTACTTGATCTACTAATATAATTATAAAAAATATGTTTCTGCAGGATTTTATATAATTCTGCATGTTTTTAAATGATTCTGCAGCTTTTTTGTATGTTTTTATATAATTCTGCAGGTTAAAATAATTCTGCAGGATTTGTATAAGTTTCTGCATGTTTTTATAAAAATCTGCATGTTTTTATATAATTCTGCAGCATTTTTTTAACTTTCTGCAGTTTTTATGTAATTCTGCATGTTTTTATAACTTTCTGCATGTTTTTAAATGATTCTGCATGTTTTTATAAAATTCTGCATGTTACATATGATTCTGCAGCTTTTTTTTTTAACTTTCTGCAGTTTTAATATAATTCTGCATGTTTTTTATAACTTTCTGCATGTTATTCTGCATGTTTTTATAACTTTCTGCAGTTTTAATATATGATTCTGCAGCTTTTTTTTAAAATTTCTGCATGTTTTATAAATTAACCGAAAAAACCGGTTTTTTTTAACCGGTTCACTAGTTAACCGGTTTTTCGTAACCGGCCGGTTATTATCGGGTACTGATTTTCGTTGTTAATAACCGGTCGGTTATTAACCATAACCGGTTTTTTTTTTGGGCCCAATAACTGTCTCAACCGGTTAACCGGTTTAGGTTATTAAAAAAACCGAAATGTGCATGTCTATTTGTTACAATCATGATTCTTGAAGTGAATATTTTGATGGATCAATTCAATCTGGCCTAGTGGGCTTAGGTTGGTCACTATGAACTGGGGCATGGGGTTTGCACTAGGTGAGACATATGGCCCATAATCCAAACTGGACAACGGATCATTGGGCTTACAAAAAAAAGTAGATGTGGACATTTGGTTCACTAACCAAAAGTCAGTTCTTAAACCAAGACCGAACCGCTTTAGAAATCGGGTTGTAACCAAACTAATAGTTTGTAATGGGTTTGAGAACCCCATTGAAGCAGGCTAAGGTCGAACCGAACCGGAAAAAAGGTTCATGCCGAACCCCCCCCCCCCCCCCCCCCCCTTATAAACGGTTTCAAAACAAACCTGGGTTTGGTTCAAAATCCGATTTGTGCACCTCTAAGAAAGAGGAAAAATAAAACTAAAGAGCAAGTATAAGGGACGTAAAAATTTAATTAATTGCACATTGTGAGAATTTATTGATTCTCAAAACAATTACCTTTTTTAATAACATATTTTACTTTTTAGCGGGATTATAAAAAAAATTAGACCTCGATAATGTTATTTTTTAGCAGGATTATAAGAAAATCAGACCTCGATAATGTAACAATAATTGGTATTCAAGAAATTTTTCAATAAGGTACCTTACTAAAAAAATAACTCTACTATAAAATTTCTATCAAAAGTAAATATATATATCACAGTTGTTAAAAGTCATCGTCTCTTGCGCCTAGATCCATATTTCAGGCGAGGCGAGGCATTTGCGACTTAAGTCAAGGCAATTGCGCTTTAATTCTCCAAGTAATGATTCACACATAAGTTTTGACGCGATTTCTAGATTCCTTAGAGTTTCCAACAAAATTCTCTAAATTCCGGCAAGATTTCAGACAAATTTCTACTTTTATCAAAGGGAAATCACTTTTCTACACCAATACACAAATATTTTTGAACTTTTGATACTAAATAAATGATATTAAATGTTATATAATAGGTTCTGTTTATTTTATTTGTAGAATATTATTATTTTTATAATAGATTATATATTTTTAGTTTTTTTCATTGTGCACTTTTATTTTCTTAGGCTCTCATTTTTGCGTCTAGTGCCTTTAATAACTATGATATATATATAAAGTTAGATAACTATCCACTTTTAAATAAAAATAAAGAGTAAGGTTATTTTATACATGAGCCTTAACATACAAACTGGCTTAACGTGAAAAGTGAAGGAGAAAATTTTTAAAAAACAAATTTCTCCATCTTATTAAGCACGGATTTTAGTCTCAAAATAAAAAAAAGCGTGTAAAATAATGATTTTAAATTTTGCAATTATAATTTTAATTACTGTAGAGTAATTACATAATTACTCTACTAGTGTAAAATCATGATTTTTTTTATGTTTTTCAATTTAAAAAAGTTTCCTTCACCTCTTATGTTAAGGATATTTTGTATGTTAAGACCCATTTATATTTGATTTTTTTTAAAAAAAATGAAAAGGGTGTTAATAAATTTTTTTGTTCAAATACTTATAATATAATGGTTTTATATTAAAACTGAATCGTAAATAAAAACAAACATACAAAGTAAGATTGTCTGATGCGTCACTCACGCTACCCCATGTGAGATATTGTTGGCAACATTTCAGATGTGTGATACACCATGCTTCTCATAGGAAACCAAAACAAAAATAATATCAATAAGAGTAAATTACGTTTTTGGTCCCTGTGGTTATATCACTTTTACTATATTAGCCCAAAATAAGAATTTTTAACATATCTGCCCCCATGGTCTCTATAACTAACCATTTTAGCCCCCATGATCTCTAGACTTAGGGGCCAAAATGGTTAGTTATTAAAACCATGGGGGCAGATATGTTAAAAATTCTTATTTTGAGTTAATATAGTAAAAGTGATATAACCACAGGGGCCAAAAACGTAATTTACTCTATCAATAATAATATCAAACCAAAACAAAAATAATCTCACTGGAAGCCAAAACAAAAACTTTACAAAAATAATATAAAAAATTAATTTTCTGCGGCATTCATGTGAAAGACGAATACGGGTGGTGCCGGTTCGTCCTGGATGAGAGGCGAGGTTTTACCTATTATTCCACTAGCGTGCCTTTGGGCGGGTGAAGGTCAGGTTTCCACGCATCTGGGAGAGCCAAGGGACTGGCGACGGTTGAGTAGTCGATCTTGGCCACAACGCCCGGTGTCACGGTGCGTCGTTCCTTGCCATTCAAAAAAAGTACTCACTATTTTATTTTGTTTTTGATAATTTAATAACACGATATTGTCTAATTTGTTTTTTTGAAGATTCTAATATAAATTTTATTAAAACTACTTTGGTTTTAGTATATAGTATTTTTGGGTGTCACAAACAACTTTGACATGTATTCGTATTGTTAACCTAGGTGGAACATAATTACGCACTTTGACATCGTTAATCTAGGTGGAACGTATTTACGCACTTTGACTACCCAAAAAACGATGAGGATTGCATATTTTTGGTTTGTATTTTATGTTTGCGTTATTATGAATTTGAAAACGAATATTTCAACTAGCCAAAGACAAAGACGAACCTCGTCGTTCAACTTGTGAGTATAATAAGAACGATTTCATCTTTTAATTTATTATTTTTATGTCATACAGATCACACCCAACTTATTGTTTATTCAAGTTACTATTTTATTTTTTGTTGGGAAAATAAGGTTTAAGAAAAGATTATGAAATGACTAAAATCCCAAATAACGCTTTGTTTTGATAATTTCTTGAATTTATAAATGGTGTTACTAGTTGTCAATTAAGGAAATTAAGGATGGGCATATACAATATACATGTCACTTAACACTTAACGATTGAGAATACATCAAGATCATCATACACAACACTCATCAAGTGCAAAGATAAAGAATAAATCAAATGATAAATCAATACTACAATGATCAAGACTTGGGAAATGAATTACAGCAATCATCAAGTGCAACAAATCATGAGGTGCAACAAATTGTTATACATATAGATGAAAGACCAGAGAAACATGCTATGAAGACTTAAAAGACTACAAAGTTCAAGAATGAAAACTCATCTACTAAGATCAATGCATGATACATCAAGAAATTGATTGGGGATTAGCGAGAAAAATAATTAAACTTTAATTACAAGATAACAAATTAATCTTTACTATATAAGTCTTAGTTAAACTATACAAGTTGGTAATTGGATGGACTTTAAATTTTCAAAATGGATGAGTCTAGTTAGTTTCTTCTATTTGTGGGATGTAATTATGGTAAGACAAATTGTTACCATAAATGGAAAGAAAACAACTATGTTGTACCAAACCATCACTATGCTTTGAAAAGTAAGCATCTATGTTGATAGATATCAAATGGTTGCTTTGAGAAGTAAAAAATCAGAGGTATAGGGGTGGAAAATGTGTTGGGTAGATTATAGTCGTTACACAACGTCCAAGATATAAAACAAGCTAAAAGACAAAATCTAGGCATTTCACAATCAATCGTGGGTCAACCATGGATTGGGAAGCTGTTTTTTTTTTTTTTTTTTTTTGATTTTTGGGTATTGCCTATAAATACAAGTATTCCCCGACCATTTTCACTTACCCCTTTTACTCACAATACTTTCAAATACACATCTAATGTTACAACCGACAAAATTTCAGGTTAATTTGTACATCCTAATCACTGTTTAACAATTATTTATGTACAATTAGACTTATTTTTGTGATAGAGTCCATAAAGTTTAGCAAATTCCGGGTAAACACATGGAATTGTATTTAATAACCGTTAGATATTGGTTTATCGCGTAAGGAAAGAGTGTCAAAACGGATGTTGGTGATTATCTGGTACAATGTAAAATGTTGAAATTGTTCCAATATACCTGTAACATTAATTTGATGGCATTATTATGTGCCGGTAATGAAAAATAGATAAAACCATAATATTGATATAAAAGTATCGCATTTACAGTTTTTATCGCGTATGTGTTTAAATTACCATCTATGCATACATTTTTATGCTACAACACATATATAATAGTATTTTGCATGGCCAATAACCTTGTGATATAGTTACTTAAAATGGAATTAACATGATTACCCTAAAATACTAATCAAATTGCTAGTAACATTGTGTATGTTAATTAGGAGACAACAACATATTAACAAGTAATTCTTTACAAGATCCCAAGTCCCACCCCATGCCCACCCTTTTTCGGCTGAAACCCCTACCTTTTGACTTGTTTGACTAGGATTAAGGGTATGATGTTGAGAATTGTTTTTGTTGTTGTCACCACCCTCGACCCTATCCTGGGCGGGAGTCGTGATCAGATACAAGTGATACCGGTGTTTATTAAAATTATCGTAGGGAAAATTTCATCAGGACCGGATGTCAGGAAAAATATTAGAGTTTTCAAAACACCGTAGTTTTCATTTCATAAAACTGTGGGATGAAACCCATATTTACATAAATGATTTTTCACAGGGATAAACCCTTGATTACAAAACACATTTTATTCAGGTTACATAGCCACTTATTTAAGCTTGAGTGCCTCATAGCACTTTTCCTTCTATTCACAGTAAATCATCTGAAATGCGTTTTAAAAACATTTGATCAGCGAAAAATACTGGTAAGTTCATTCATTTTGTATAAAAGACAAATTCCATATAATTACAACATTAAGGGTTTTTACATTTGTTTCTATATTACAAAATTACTATTGGCTATCTCGTATTCGACTTAAATGTTTTGTGGAATGAGGTTCCATGGGATAAATATAGTATTTTTGAGATAAAATATATATTTATTAAACGAGTTCATTCGCGTGTTGACACTGGTTCGGAGTTTTAGGACTATGTCTCGATATATGTGGAATTATGTGTGATTACATATATATTTGTGATAATATATAGAAACGTATACACTTGGATAATCAATCACCAACATGTTGTAACATATAACATTTTCATAAAAAGGGTTAACATTTCTCATGTCTAAGCATGTTTTGGTGAACAACTTGTTGGGTTACTGGGTAGACACATGGTTAGACCTTGGTGTCTTATTGGTTTAGGACACTTGTAGATAAGGATTATTTTCATTGAGTTAGGCATTGGTTATTGCTAGCTTGCACGGATTGCTTAGGTGAGTTTTCACGGCCTCTTTTGTTTTTAAATTGGTTATTTAAAATTGGGAGAAATACATGCTTGTTATGGGGTATGGTAGTTGGGGATGAATTCCATCGACCATTATGTGCACATAAGTTTTATTCATGGAGCTCGGGAAGCCCTCATGGTGGTATTACACTAAGAGTGACCATTAGTCTACATGACCGCAGAACAGTCGAATAGATCTATTGGGTTTAACAAGCCCCACCCTCAGTTGGACCTTGGGTGCAATTGTGTCCTACTTGTTTTTGCATCACCTTGGTTGGTGATGTGGCGAGAAAACATTGTTATGGTTTGGTCACGGGCTTGTATTTTGCACATACGTCATTGTCCTTGCAAGACAATGATTTGATCATCCAGTTTCATTAGATTATGCTTACCAAAGTTATAACAAATCCTCCTAAATATTTTCGACACCCTAATATTTTAAAAATGTCCCAATATGTCCTAAAATATACCCCATATGTGAAAACCGAGCCCAAAATACAATATATAATTAAAATTAAATAAAAATCAAGTTTAAGTGTCGCTCGCGGGCCGCGTAAACCCTTAGGGCCTCTTACGCGGGGCGCGACAGCTTGAAGTTAGGGCGAGCCCCTGAGCCGCCACGTGTCATGATCGTGTCGGACCTATACCGACGAATCAGCAACCCTAGTAGCTACACCCCTACTACGCGGGCCGCGTAAGCCTCAACCTAATCTTACGCGGGCCGCGAGGAACTCGAATTCAGGCCCTATATAAAGGAGGCATCGACAGTTCATTCGAATTCGCTCACATTTCTTTTCTCACTCGAAATTCTGAATAGTAGGCACCATAATCGGGTATTATACCCCCTAATTAATGAAGTTCTGCTCCGTTGTAAGTATTATAACCCATGTTACATATTAGATACACTGCCCCATTGATCCAGGGTTCCGTAACGGCTGTCGTGGTTCTACCCGAGGTAGTCGATAGAATGCCGTCTCGGGGAGAGTATTACTAATGTAAATATTGGGTTATTATACTAACACGTGTGCAATTGTGTAAATTATAGATAATCACCAGGAATCCCTTACAGAAAACCTAAGATAGCAATGTGAGTAATCTCCTTTTTTGAAAATTGTTTTTACAAAACCTCACACAATTAATAATATATTAAATAGTTATTGAGTATTTGTATTCTACAATTATCGTCGGTATGTTGGGGTTTTGTATACAAAATTTGTTACTACCTTGCGAGGAGTAACATGACCACAAGTCGGGTTGACAGTACCGTGGGTGGTAATTGAATAGATGGAAACAAATGTAATTGCGCGGCCGCCCTCAATATTGTACAATGGTCTTTATTAAACTTGATTAAATTGGGATTCACTCACCAGTATTTCTCACTGACAAAATGTTTTTAAACGCATTTCAGGTAACAAAATGTGAAAGCCAAATAGAAGCCAGCTGGACAGCACTGAAGGCTTGGAAAAGTGGCTATAAAGTTACCTAAAATGAATAGATGTTTTATTAAATAAAATAGGGTTTACCCCTATAAAAATGTGTGTACTTGAAACTTGGGATTTTCCCATGTATTTAATATATTAACAGCGTGGTATTTTACTCTGATAAAATATTTCCTAACTACGGTCCTGATGAAATTTACGCTGCCAAAATGGATAAATACCGATACCACCGAAACTGGCCGCGGTCGCCCGTTCCCGGGTTTGTTAGGGGACGGGGGTTGCGACAGAAGGTGGTATCAGAGCTAAGCCACTGACTCAGCCACATAAGTGTTCTGCTGACACCAAGATATTGTTTAAAGTGTTAGGAAATAAATTACGGAAATACGTGCATATCTGTATTTTATTGTTATGTTATTTGACTATTTGTTAGTTTACAGTATGAGTGATCAAGGACCATCCGACGCGTATAGTCAGTTGTCCAGCTCGCCTAGAGACGAAGGCACCTCTTCACAGCCTGCCCTCTCAGGGTATTCAGCTGATGATGAAGAAGGGATATTCGTGTTTAAGGCTCAGTCTAAAGAGCCATTCCCTCAGAAAAAGAGAGGATGGTTCAGTAAGGGAGCACATGAGCGTAGGAAGAGAATGAAAGAGTTAAAAGAACAATGAGTGCTAGCAGCAGCTAAAAGAGAAACCGTTGCCCACACCCAAGACATGCTTAATAGGAGTTTAGCAAACTTTCATATCCTAGCAACCACAGCTGCCGACCCTAACCTGGAACAACTGATAGCACCCCAACCATTATCACTTTTTCCCGATCAGCCAATGGAAATAGAAAACAACCCATAAAATCAAGTCGAAATGCATGATTTTAATCCAGAGGAGATACCTAGGGTACCAGCACCCAATCCCTTAGACCCAGACTACGATCTATGGTTTGATGATCATAGGGATTATGTGCAATGCTACCACCTAACAGATCTACCCATGCCAAACCTAGCCGCTTACCCAGGTCTGGACCATCTAGATCGCTACTATGATAATGATGAATACATTAGGGAAATCTTAGAGAATCCGTATCCTTAGGAAGAACCCATGCCACAGTACCCAGATCCAGTACCAGCACCTGCACCCCCCCAATGAGTGCAGAAAATGTGCAAGAGCTCCGAACTTTCGGAGAAGAGATTTTAGAAAGTAGCGAGAGGATGAGGCAAGTAGGAGAACGACTCGTCTGGAAGTACGACGAGCGTCATATGGATTTCTGGATGAATCCATATCAGTGAAAGTGATGGTGAAGGTAGTAATAATAATATAATAATATATAATATGCGTGTATGTTTGAAAAAAAAAACTAAATCATAGCTATGGATGCCTACTAGTAGTGTAAGTTCAATTTCATTCGTATTGTAATTTTAATTTCAGTACTGGTTTGTAGTAGATGCATATTATATATAAGAAAAGAGTAAGTCGCAATGATCGACGTTTTTGATCAATATGCGTGTCATGTGATATACTAAATACTATTTTGTGATATTAATACGTGGTAAATGTTTAAAATTCAGATGGACAACGAAGTGAATCAGGAAAACCCGAACAATGAAAACCAGAATGACAATAACCCGAATAATGATGATCCAAACAACAATAACAATGGAAATCAAGTGGATAACAATGCCATCCAACACATAGTGGCACAAGGAATTATAGATGCAATACCATTTATTATTCAAACTGTTAGGGAAGCGGATAATAAAAGTAAACATAGCAGTAAACGACCCACTGAATCGGAACACAGCGTAAACAATTGACCCTTACTTCAAGCGCCCATTCCCAAAAGAAGAAGAACCATGCCTTATGGTTGTTCTTATAAAGAATTCTGGTCCCGCAAACCAATATAATTATCGGGCAATGAAGGGGCCATTGCAACTCTACGCTGGATAGAAAAGACTGAGGCAGTCTTGAAAATAAGCAAGTGTGCGGAAGAGGATAAGATAATGTTTGCTTCCAATCTGTTTAAGAATTTAGCCTTGGTGGAACACTATCCTCCAGTCTAGGGGAAGTGACAGGGTTTACAATATGGAATGAGAGGAATTTAAAAACATGATAGAAAGGAAATTCTGCCCTCCCAATGAAAAAGAACAGATAGCAAATAAATTCCTAAACCTTAGGATGACTGGAGTGGATAGTAAGGGGTACACTACGTTATTCTTCGAATATGCTAGAATAGTGCCAACCCTTGCATCACCTGAACCAGTATTAATCTCCCGTTACATCTGGGGATTAATTGGAGAGATTAGGCATGTAGTCAAGGCAGCTAGACCCCAAACCATAGAAGAAGCTGTAGAACTAGCCAATACCTTGATAGATGAATTAGTCCGTACTCGAGAAGAAGACCAGAGGAGAAACCTAGCTCAAAGGCTTACCCAGGAATTTCGCTACGGTAATTCTAACCGTGGGAGAAATATAGGTTCTACATCTGCACCCTACTGCAAGGCTTGCAAGAAAAAGCATTCGGGAAAATGCTCCACTTACTGCAATTTTTGCAAGTTACCGGGACACAAGGAAGAAGACTGCAGGAGGAAACCTAATAATGGGATGTGCTTCAACTGCGGAGAAAAAGGTCACATCAAGCCAAACTGCCCGAAATTAGTTCCAGCCATGGGCAATAAGACTACCAAAAATGCTAGAGCATTTGTTCTGATGGCAGACGAAGCTAAGATGATTCCAGACGTAATAGCCGGTACGTTTTTAGTTAATGATGTTTTTGCTAAAGTATTATTTGACTCTGGTGTGAACCAAAGTTTTATTAATACTTCATTTTGCAAACTTCTCAATCAATCGTTAACTAAACTCCCACAAGAATGTCTAGTAGAGACAGCAAATGGGGAAACCGTTAGAATTTCTGAAATCTTGCAGGAAGCAAAAATAGAAATTTAAATCAAAAGTTTATTGCAAACCTTTACCCAATGAATCTGGCAGGATTTGATGTTGTATTAGGAATGGATTGGTTAATAGCCAATAAAGCCAGTATTTTATGTGATCAAAAGTCAATCCAAGTAAATTCACCAAGGGGTGAAAAGATCACAATTAAAGGAGATAAGCCATCTAGATCCACGAAATTCATCTCTGTGATGAAAACAGCAAGATATATAAGAAAAGGGTCATTAGTGTATTTGATTTCTATAATCACTAACCCTAAAGGAAAAGAACTAAAAGACATTCCAGTGGTGTCTCAGTTTTCAGATCTATTTCCAGAAGAATTACCAGGACTACCACCGGACAGGGAAGTTGAATTAAGAATCCATCTGCTACCAGGGACAGCACCGATTGCCAAAACACCTTACCGATTGGCACCCGCAAAAATGCAGGAACTGAAGAAACAATTAGACGAATTATTAGAGAAAGGATTCATACAGCCAAGTTCATCACCATGGGGAGCACCAATTTTATTCGTTAAAAAGAAAGACGGATCAATGCGAATGTGCATTAACTACCGTGAATTGAACAAGGTCACGATTAAGAATCGGTATCCATTACCAAGGATCGATGATCTGTTCGATCAATTGCAAGGAGCTCGATTTTTCTCCAAAATCGATTTAAGGTCAGGATATCATCAATTAAAGGTTGATGTGTGCAAAATGCAACATATAAATTACATCAAATGTGGCAAAAAACTAACCCTTTTTAGTACTAATATTGGAAAAAGTGTGTTTTTGTCTTCATTTTGTATTTTCAGGATTAAATGAGCTCAAATGAACAAAAGAAGCAAAAATGCCGCCAAATCTAACAATAATACAAGAAAAGGAATAAACGTGGCATGCCCGACCCCTCGACAGCATCTCCCCAAACAAAAACAAGAGAACAGAAGGCTGAACACGCCCCGTGCTCAGTGAGCACGGGGGCGTGCCCAAGTGTCTGCAGAAAAGACAACGTTGTAGAAGCTTCTATCACCCACCATGGGGGCGTGCCCAGCGAACTGAGTACGGGGGCGTGCCCAAGTCTCTGCAGAAAAGACAAAGTTGTAGAAGCTTCTATCACCCACCACGGTGGCGTGCCCAGCGGACACGGGGCCGTGGTCAACGCAAAGATTCGCAGAATCTAGGCAAATCTTGATAGTACAGATACGCTTCTGCACACGGGGTCGTGCCCAGCGGACACGTGGGCGTGGTCAACTAATGCAGACAAACTGCATTTAATGAAGAAAGAGAAGATGGGTGGACACGGGGCCGTGCCCAATGGACACGGGGCCGTGTCCGGGCTTCTGTGCAGGCTATAAATAGGGGTGCTTGGCTCACTTGCAAACCATCCCTTGGCAAACCACCTCTCTCACACTACACCCACCCACCACCACCATCACAACCCACATCCACCACCATCATCCATCATCCATCATAGAGTGTGTGTAGTAGTCTCGGGATCCAAGATTGATCGTAAGAGTTCTTGACAATCAAAGGCCATGTTTGCCTAAGTCTCTTACGTCACTTGGTGAAGACAAGCATTTAGTGTAATACTTTTTATTTTTAATCTTTTCGCACTTTTTATTTGGTTATGTATTAATGACTTTAATAACTAGTTTCTTATGTTGAAGGTGAATCTTCCTTATCATTTGTCCGTGGTGTCTTGGTGTTATTTTACTGTCTATATAAAATAAAAGATTTTCACCATTCATATCTCCACGGTCTATATGGAGATATGTTGGCTACCTGGTCGGGGGTTAAGGGAATGGTTTAGTAAGAGTCTTACCTTGTTCAGTGTATAGATCCTGCAAGGACCTGGGTCAATTTTAGTAGGACCTCCTTCAATACCCACTGGTATTGGATGGCAGGGGTTCGAACTCCTTGACCCCCTCATATGTAAACTACTATTAAAACTTTAACCCGCCTATTTAGGATTGTATCCCTGCTGACTCAAACTACTTAGCCGAGGGTAACGTCACCTTCAAAAGAGGGGCCTACCACATTATGCATTAATAACTTAATTAATTATCTTTCAATAATCCAACCCTTTAGGATTGTATCCTTGCTGACTCAAACTACTGGGTTGAGGGTAACGTCACCCTCAAAAGAGGGGCCTACTACTATAACTAAGATAATCTCTTAAAAAGTGCAAAAGTGCGGAAATAATCAAAGGTTATACTAAAGACGAGTCGGATCCAAGTGATTCATCTTGTCTATCTGTTTTTCTTTTTATTTTTATTTTTCAGCATTTTTAGTTTTTATTTTCTAGTTTAAAAGTTAAAACCTTTTTCTAAATTTTTGATTTGATTAGACGTTGAGGATAAACCGGTACTAAAAGCTCTTGTGTCCTTGGATGACCTCGGTATCTTACCAACACTATACTACGCTCACGATATGTGCACTTGCCCATATGTGTGTTTGGTGTTAGTAAAATATCGTGTTTTATAAATTTAAAACTTGACTAAAGTGTAAAAAGGGCTAAAAATATACACAAAATATATAACCACCACACACGCATCAAGTTTTTGGCGCCGTTGCCGGGGACACAAGGATTTTAAGAAAGCTTAAAATTGACGGCCTAATCAGTTTTTCAAAACTTTTTTAAAACGGGCGCATATTTTTTGCATTTTAGTTAGTTTTTGCATTTACAGTAGCCTGAACACGGGGCCACGTGCTGCATTTTTTTTACAAACACCCAGACACAGAGTCTGAACACGGGGTCGTGCTCACTGAACACGCCCCATGCTCAACAAAACCAGTCACTTTAATTCAAACGCCCAGATACAGATTCTGAACACGGGCCGTGCTCACTGAACACGGGGCCGTGTCCAGCCTCTGTTTCTGTTTTTATTTTTGTTTTCTGGTCTCGAGACTCTGTTGTGGTCTGCTGAGTGATTCTTATGGTCAATATTCAGGAGGCTACAACTACACCTATGAGAAGGATGATTATAGGGAAGATTATTGCACCATTTGTGGTGACCCGCACTCGGTACAATATTGTGACTTATTTCAACCATCCACTTCATACACCTATTATGAGGAGCCCAGGTACGAGCCATCGACTTCATACACACCCTGTGAAGACCCAAGGTATGAACCTTCTCCCTCATACTCATATTTTGATGAACCAAGGTATGAGCCTTCATACTCATACTTTGAGGAACCAAGACATGAGCCTCCACCTCCATATGCTTATAATGAGGAACCATGGCGTGAACAACCCACCTCATATAAGTATTATGAAGAACAAAATTTCGACCCTTATCCATCATATACTTACAATGAAGGACAATGGTGTGAACCATCTACTTCCTATGAGTATTATGAGGAACAAAGGATCGAACATCCGGATTCGAGCTTTGAGGATCCTGATCCTTACTCTATCACCGACATAGCCGATAGGATAATAGAAAAAATTAAAACTATCGAACGTTGCATAAAAGAATCTCGCGCAAGGGAAGAGGAGTCCCGCGCAAGAGAAGAATTAATTCGTAATAGAGAAGAGATAGTTGAAAATGTAAAAATGAAGAACAAGTAAGTGAAAAACCGACACATGAGTTAAACAACGAAAAAGGTGAGTCCGATAACGTTAAAATTCAAGAAGAGACTAATTTTGAAGAAATTAATCTCTTGTCACCTTCTTTCGAAAATCATTGTTTAGTACCCACTCATGCTAAGTTTTTGAAAGAGTTAAACACTAACACTAAAATTGACGAAACGGTAAGAATTAAGTTAACTAATGATCAAACTTCGCTAATAAAAGAAGACCCATTTGAAATTAACATTACACTGGTTCCATGTTTCTTTCAAAATTCCTTTATTAGTAATATCACAATTGATAAAGATCTTTGTGTTAATATAATGCCAAACTACATTTTCGAAAAATTAAGTATTAGTGATTTTTCTCCACTTCAATTACCCATTTTTCTATCGAATCGGAATGTAATATGTCACGGCCCCCGGCCCGGTTTGACCCGGTTCAGGAACCGCGGGACAGAAAATCACGTGGTATTTATTTAATTGAGTTGAAAGCGGAAGATTTTAGCAGGATCTTTTTAAAACTGGAAATTTCCCCAATTATTTTATTTCATAATTTGGGATAAAACCCCTGTAATTTACAATAAGGTGATTTCACTGGGAAATCTTTATTTTACAAAACATGTTTCTTTATTTATATTGAGCCACTTCTTTAAGCTTGTAGTGCTTCGCGACACTTTTTCCTGGATCACAATAGATCACCTGAAACATGTTTGAAAAAGGTTTTGTCAGCGGGGGAAATACTGGTGAATCATTCTTTTTACTAAAAATGACGTGTTGCTATAATTTACAGTATTAAGAGCGATTACAATGTTTATACATATCAACCATCTACCCACAGTATTTATCACTCAACCACCTATTGGCTATCTCGTTGTCCAATGGTGTATGTGATTATGGTCATATCACCCCTTGGCTAACCCATTGTCCAATGGTGACGGTTATCAAGTATTGTATACAAAACCCCACATACCGGCTGTAATTTGGAGACTACAAAGACTTAATCACTGTAATTATAACTTTGAAAGCAAACATGATTTTGAAATCAAATTTGATAAAAAGAGAATGACTCACATTGTAGATTTACACGGGCAGAGTTTTAGCCTACTGATAAGCCTGTTAACCTAATTTAACAATAATGCACACGAAACTAGGTTAGTAACTAATACAACATTAACGATAATTCACGAGATTAAACCCTCACAACGAATGACAAAGTGCGATACTTAAACATCCATCGAATTCACGACGAATGACAAAGCATAACCCTAATGTGGGCAGCACTTAAACATCCATTGGATAGTTTCAATCGATCGGACATTGAATCGTAGCAGCGATCGAGTTATTACCCTGTTTTGCGGCAACGTTTTGTGATTGTGTGTGTTTTTGGACTGTTTCTACGATATCTCAGTGTTTATAACGAATTTTTTCGTCGTTCAAGTGCCAGAATTCAAGTCCCACACCCCACTATTTATACTGAAAATTTGACCCCCTCGCGTGACGCGAGGGGTCTACGTGGGTGCGTCGCGTGACGCGAGGGGTCACACTCTACCACAGGGTAGCCACGTCCCTAACTAGCTTAGCTGAGTTGACAGATTTTCAAAATTCGATTTTGACCACAGGGTAGCCACGTCCCTAACTAGGGAATACCCCCCCGAGTTTTGGGGGCCCTGATCCTGATTCTGATTGTTCTGAAAATTTTAGGGTTTATACAGAATCACTTGGGTGTCTCAATTAGGGTTTCCTATTGGACAGTAAATCATAAGAAATAGTAATTTTTAATGAGGGTTGTTACATCCTCCCTACCTTAATAAGAATCTCGTCCTCGAGATTTATTGGAACAAGTGAGGATACTTTCGCTTCATTTCCGATTCCAGTTCCCAAGTGTATTCGGGTCCTCTCTTTGAATCCCACTTGACTTTGACCAGAACTAGTCGCTTGTGCTTGAGAAATTTGATCTTTTTGTCTTCTATTTGTAATGGCTTCTCAACAAATTTTAGCTTTTCATTCTCCTCTACATCTTGAAGAGGTACTACCAGAGATTCGTCAGATAGACATTTCTTGAGGTTGGATACATGAAACACATCATGTACTCCGGCTAGTTCTTCTGGTAGTTGTAAACGATAAGCAACTGGTCCTATAAGTTGGATTACTGGAAATGGTCCAATGTATCTTGGACTTAGCTTTCCTTTCTTACCAAACCGTACTACTCCTTTCCAAGGAGAAACTTTTAATAGTACTTTATCTCCCACTCAAAATTCCAACGGCTTACCCCTATTGTCTGCATAGCTCTTCTTGCGATCTCGAGCCGTCTTTAATCGTTCCTTGATTTGAGTGATCTTGTCGGTAGTTTCTTGTACTATCTCAGGACCTGATAATTGACTTTCTCCTATTTCTGCCTAACATACTGGAGTTCTGCACTTACGTCCGTATAGTGCTTCAAATGGGGCAACTTCAATGCTTGAATGATAACTATTATTATAGGAGAATTCAATTAAAGGTAAATGGTTGTCCCAGTTTCCACCAAAATCTATCACACATGCCCTAAGCATGTCTTCCAGGGTTTGGATCGTCCTTTCACTTTGTCCGTCTGTTTGAGGATGATATGCAGTGCTCAAGTTCAGTTTAGTCCCCATGGCTTCTTGGAAACTTGTCCAAAAATGCGAAGTGAAACGACTATCTCTATCCGATACAATGGAGAGTGGAACTCCATGTAAGGATACTACTTCATCTACATATAACTTTGCTAACCTTTCCATGCTAAAGGTTTCTTTCATGGGTAGAAAGTGAGCTGATTTGTTTAATCGGTCCACAATTACCCAAATCGCATCATTACCTTTTCTGGTTTTGGGTAACTTAGTAACAAAGTCCATTGTTATGAGTTCCCATTTCCATACAGGCATTTCTAGTTGTTGAAGTAGACCCGAAGGTTTCTGGTGTTCTGCCTTAACTTGTGAACAAGTAAGACACTTAGAAACATATCTAGCTATGTCCTTTTTCATTCCTATCCACCATAAATTATTTCTTAAATCTTGGTACATCTTATTGTTTCCTGGATGCATGGTATACCTAGATTTATGAGCTTCTTCTAAAATTTTATCTCTTAATTTTCCTTGTTTAGGTACCCAAATTCTTTTCTTATAGAATCTCCAAATTCCATCATTTCCTCGCTCTAATTCTTTTATTCGTCCTTTCATTCCTTCAGCATCATCCTTGATTGCTGTTTCTTGAGCATTCTTTAGTTGTTCCATTAAATCTAACTGTAGATTTAATCTAAGAGCACGAACCCGTCGTTGTTTCTCATGATACTTACGACTTAAGGCATCTGCAACTACATTTGCCTTTCCTTCGTGATACTGAATATCACAGTCGTAGTCGCTTAGTATTTCCATCCATCTCCTTTGTCTCATATTTAACTCTTTTTGCCCAAATATGTACCTTAAACTTTTATGATCCGTATAGACAGTAAACTTACTTCCATACAGATAATGTCTCCAAATTTTAAGGGCAAAAATTACGGCTCCTAACTAAGTCATGAGTCGTATAGTTTTCCTCGTGCTTTTTCAATTGTCTTGATGCATACGTAATTACCTTCTTGCGTTGCATAAGCACACATCTTAATCCTAATTTAGAAGCATCACAATATACTTCAAAGTTTTCATTTTCTTCTGGCAAGGCTAGAATTGGGGCATTGGTTAACTTTTGCTTTAAAATTCTAAAAGCCTCTTCTTGCCTAGGTCCCCATTCAAACTTAACAGCTTTACAGGTTAGCTTAGTTAATGGCATCGCTATTTTAGAAAAATCCTTAATAAAGCGCCTATAGTATCCAGCTAATCCTAAAAAGCTTCTAATTTCCATAGCTGATTGCGAAACTTTCCATTTGGTAATTGCTTCTATTTTAGAGGGATCTACGTGAATACCTTCGTGGTTCACCATGTGTCCAAAAAATTGCAATTCCTGTAGCCAAAATTCACACTTCGAGAATTTGGCGTAAAGCTTTTCTTTTCTTAACAAAGTTAAGAGTGCATGCAAGTGCTGACAATGCTCGTCCTGACTTTTGGAATAAATAAGTATATCATCGATGAAGACAATTACAAATTTATCCAAGTACGGTTTACAGATTCTATTCATCATGTCCATAAATGCTGCAGATGCATTTGTTAATCCGAAGGGCATGACTGTAAACTCGTAATGACCATACCTAGTTCTGAAAGCAGTTTTAGGTATGTCTTCTTCTTGTACCTTTAATTGATGATATCCAGAGCGTAAGTCAATTTTAGAAAAATATCTAGCTCCTTGAAGTTGATCGAATAGATCATCAATTCTAGGTAATGGGTATCGATTCTTAATTGTAACCTTATTCAGTTCTCTATAATTGATACACATTCGCATTGAACCATCCTTTTTCTTTACAAACAACACTGGTGCTCCCCAAGGGGATGAACTAGGTTGTATGAATCCTTTACTTAACAATTCATCTAATTGTTTCTTTAGTTCCAGCATTTCTGTGGGTGCTAACCGATAAGGTGCCTTGGCTACCGGTGTAGTTCCGGGAATTAGATGAATCCTAAATTCTACTTCCCTGTTGGGTGGTAATCCTGGGAGTTCTTCTAGGAATACATCTGGGTATTCTGAGACTACAGGAATCTCCTTAAGTTCTTTATCCTTAGTACTAATGATTACTGAAATCATATATACTATTCCTTGCTTTCGATCATAACTAGCAACTTTCATTACTGAAATGAACTTCATGGGTTTACGTGGCTTGTCTCCTGTAATCATGATCACTTCTCCGGTGGGTGCATGAATTTCTATAGAGTTCTTATCACAAAGGAATGTAATATGTCACGGCCCCCGGCCCGGTTTGACCCGGTTCAGGAGCCGCGGGACAGAAAATCCCGTGGTATTTATTTAATTGAGTTGACAGCGGAAGATTTTAGCAGGATCTTTTTAAAACTGGAAATTTTCCCAATTATTTTATTTCATAATTTGGGATAAAACCCCTGTAATTTACAATAAGGTGATTTCATTGGGAAATCTTTATTTTACAAAACATGTTTCTTTATTTATATTGAGCCACTTCTTTAAGCTTGTAGTGCTTCGTGGCACTTTTTCCTGGATCACAATAGATCACCTGAAACATGTTTGAAAAAGGTTTTGTCAGCGGGGGAAATACTGGTGAATCATTCTTTTTACTAAAAATGACGTGTTGTTATAATTTACAGTATTAAGAGCGATTACAATGTTTATACATATCAACCATCTACCCACGGTATTTATCACTCGACCACCTATTGGATATCTCATTGTCCAATGGTGTCTGTGATTATGGTCATATCACCCCTTGGCTAACCCTTTGTCCAATGGTGACGGTTATCAAGTATTGTATACAAAACCCCACATACCGACTGTAATTTGGAGACTACAAAGACTTAATCACTGTAATTATAACTTTGAAAGCAAACATGATTTTGAAATCAAATTTGATAAAAAGAGAATGACTCACATTGTAGATTTACACGGGCAGCGTTTTAGCCTACTGATAAGCCTGTTAACCTAATTTAACAATAATGCACACGAAACTAGGTTAGTAACTAATACAGCATTTATGATAACTCACGAGATTAAACCCTCACAACGAATGACAAAGTGCGATACTTAAACATCCATCGAATTCACGACGAATGACAAAGCATAACCCTAATGTGGGCAACACTTAAACATCCATTGGATAGTTTCAATCGATCGGACATTGAATCGTAGCAGCGATCGAGTTATTACCCTGTTTTGCGGCAGCGTTTTGTGATTGTGTGTGTTTTTGGACTGTTTCTACGATATCTCAGTGTATATAACGAATTTTTTCGTCGTTCAAGTGCCAGAATTCAAGTCCCACGCCCCACTATTTATACTGAAAATTTGACCCCCTCGCGTGACGCGAGGGGTCTACGTGGGTGCGTCGCGTGACGCGAGGGGTCACACTCTACCATAGGGTAGCCACGTCCCTAACTAGCTTAGCTGAGTTGACGGATTTTCAAAAATCGATTTTGACAGCTATTTATGTTGATAATCGTAACTAGGGAATACCCCCCCCCCCCGAGTTTTAGGGGCCCTGATCCTGATTCTGATTGTTCTGAAAATTTTAGGGTTTATACAGAATCACTTGGGTGTCTCAATTAGGGTTTCCTATTGGATAGTAAATCATAAGAAATAGTAATTTTTAATGAGGGTTGTTACATAATAAAATCAATTGGTGTAGTTGAGGATGTCTTGGTCCAAACAAATCAAATGGTAATCCCAACCGACTTTGTCATCCTTGATGACGCTCCTCTAGTGTTGGGACGAACCTTTGTAAAAACCCACGAAGCTTTGAAAAACCGGAAGCACAATAATCTATCTGTTCAATTAGGGGCATTTAAAAAGAGTGTCGATCTTGAGCGTTCAATGAAATATCCATTCGGCAATAATGACCCCCTAATTGAAGATGAAGATGAGCCACCCGATACAAGAGAAGAAATTGACCACTTTGTTGAAGAAGAGGTCTCCATAGAACAAACTTTTGTGGTTCTTGATCGAAATGAGCAACCAAATAAGGAGTCTCCTAAAGACCCACCTCTTGAGCTCAAAGAACTCCGAAAAGGTTTGGAATATGCTTTTCTAGACAAAGATGGTAAATCACCTGTAATTATTTCGTCAAAATTAAGTAATTTAGAAAAAGAAAAGTTAATTAAGCTTTTGAAAAAACACAAAAATCCGATCGCTTGGAAGCTTGTAGATATTAAAGGCATAAGTCATTCCATGTGTACGCACAAAATTTTAATGAACGATGACTATAAATCGGTAATACAACCACAACGTAGAGTAAATCCAAATGTCCAAGAAGTGGTTAAAAACGAAGTCATCAAATTACTTGACGCTGGACTTATCTACCCTATCTCAGATAGTCCGTGGGTAAGTCCCGTCCAAGTAGTTCCAAAGAAAGGAGGTACGACGGTAATAAATAATGAGAAAAATGAACTAATACCAACGAGAACCGTCACCGGATGGAGGGTATGTATGGACTATCGTCGATTAAATGAAGCAACAAGGAAAGATCACTTTCCTTTGCCTTTTATTGATCAAATGTTAGAAAGATTATTCGGTCACAAATTTTATTGTTTCTTAGATGGTTTTTCAGGTTACTTTCAAATTCCGATAGCACCCGAAGACCAAGAGAAGACAACATTTACATGTCCCTATGGAACTTTTGCTTATCGACGCATGGCGTTTGGTCTATGTAACGCCCCCGCAACCTTCCAACGTTGCATGGTGGCCATCTTCCATGACATGATAGAAAAGACAATGGAAGTCTTCATGGACGACTTTTCTATCTTTGGAGATTCATACGACCAATGCCTCGATAACCTTGAACGAATGCTATCCCGATTTGAGGAAACTAACCTAGCCCTTAATTGGCAAAAATGCCATTTCATGGTAACGGAGGGAATAGTACTCGGTCACAAAATCTCAAGCGAAGGAATGGAGGTTGATCGAGCAAAAATAGACACTATTTCTCGATTACCACCCCCATCCTCCGTTAGAGCTATCAGAAGTTTTCTAGGGCATGCCGGATTCTATAGACGATTTATCAAGGACTTCTCTAAAATCTCAAGGCCTCTAACAAAATTACTTGAAAAAGATGCCCCTTTCATCTTTCACAAGGATTGCAATCAAGCATTTCTATCCCTAAAAGAAATGCTAGTCAATGCACCTATCATGATAGCGCCTGATTGGAAATTACCTTTCGAAATCATATGTGATGCAAGTGACTTTGCAGTTGGAGCCGTCTTGGGACAAAGAAAAGATAAGCATTTTCACCCAATTTATTATGCTAGTAAAACACTTAACGATGCACAATAAAATTACACAACAACATAAAAAGAGTTACTAGCCGTGGTATTTGCTTTTGATAAATTTCGTTCTTATCTTGTTCTTTCTAAAACAATAGTCTTTACAGATCATGCAGCCATTCGATATCTCTTCAAGAAACAGGATGCTAAACCACGTTTGATTCGGTGGATTCTACTCCTCCAAGAATTTGACATTGAAATCAAAGACAAAAGAGGAGCAGAAAACACCGCAGCAGATCATCTTTCGCGCTTAGAAGACCCAACTTTGGAGGTAACCAGGGATGAACAAATCAACGAAAAGTTCCCAACGGAGTCCCTGGAAATGGTGGAATACCGAGAAGAACCATGGTACGCCGACTATGCTAACTACCTAGCTAGCGGTATAGTCGCAAAAGGATGGCCACATCATCAAAGAAAGAAATTCTTTGCCGATGTAAAACATTATTTTTGGGAAGATCCTTATCTTTTCAAAATATGTGCCGGTCAACTCATCCGCCGATGCGTACATGGTGGTGAAGCAAGGAGAATTCTCTGCCATTGTCATGAAGGTCCATACGGAGGACATCATGGTGCCGCTAGTACCGCACGAAAGGTATTTGATTCAGGATTTTATTGGCCAACCATTTACAAAGACGCCCAAAGTCTTGTCAAGACATGTGACGCTTGCTAAAGATCATGTGACAACCCTCGAATTTACATGTAACCGTACAGTTTATTAATGAAAATTAAAGTGTTTGATGACTATGCTGAATCATTTAACTGCTTCTGATATCTGTGTTATACTTACATGTACTTGTTAATATACTAATAGTGTACAGAAAGGTCACTAAATAGTCCGTTATATTTTCCTAAGTGTTAGAAATTAAAAACGTTACAAAAATATACATATAGGACGCTTTGCGGATTAATTAAGCAGTTTAACGGAACAGTATCGAACCGAACAACCGGACTTTACCCAGAACACTAAAATAATTCCAGAAGCATTGTTCCTATTTTTCCGAGCTAGTTAGGGTCCCCGAACACCCTAACACACTATATAAATAACAACACACCTTAAACTACTAACTTGGCATTTAAATCTAACTAGAACTTGTAACCACCCATTGAAACCCAACCCTATACCCCCCCCCCCCCTTTATGTGACCGTCCCCTAGGGGACCCCCACTCATCAAGATTTGATAAGTCCCCACTAGATCTTCTCCATATTTTCTATGGATTCCCTTGGATTTTGTGTGATTATGTTTGTACATAGGAAGACACATTGACCAAAGGATTTTAGAACTTGGTGGATATAAGATGAAGATCACTTAACCATCTTCATCAAAACAAACTCTCCTCTCTCCCTCTTACAAGGCTACGGCCAAACATACCCCTTACACCACCACCATATTTCAATCATCTTCCAACAATCCAAGACCCTCTCAAGGTGTTAGAAGGTGGTCAACGAAGCTCGGTGCTCTCGGAAGTGGAAGGACCTTCTCCATTCGCTTTTAACCACCACTTTTCCACACTTGAACTTCCCTAGCCTTGTGCTAGTAGTAAGTTTCTTAAATCTTCATATTGTTCATGTATTTTATGGTTAATAGATGATTAATGGTTAAAAACTTATGAAACTCTAAAAGAACTTACATTAGTCTTGGATAAAAGATGAATAAGTTGAATAAAGAGAAGATAGGTGTGTAAATCATGTAGATCTTGTGTGATTATGATTATTGGTTGATTATCTGATGTTTGATGTTGATATGATCACTAAACATGTTAACGGAAATCAACCGAACACAAACTAGTAAGCTAGAGACTAAAAACAGCAATCTGTCCATACTTTACAGCCAACTGAAGTTGGCTGTAAACAGGTCTTAAACTCAACGAAAAACCGATATTTTGAATCTAAAATATGTTATTATGAAATACGGTTCTAATGGCACCGGAATCGTAATTTTTGGACTTCGTTTACTATTTTTAAAGTGTTAATTTGTAACAGCAACTTAAGCTGAATTTTGACAGCAATAAATGGGTGTCATACTTTCAGTCATAACCTGAGTTTTGTGATGAATCGGACCATGAAATTTGTACAGTAGATGAAAACCGATGCATTTGTAATTACCCCACTGGAATTTCATAAATCGGACACTCGATAAATTTTTAATAAATTGTTCCGTGGACTGTGGTCAGAAATACACAAATCTGAGTTCAGTCCAAAATATGAATTTTTATAAAATATTGGTAATGAACCGGACCCCGATATTTTTACACAATAAAATATGGAACGTTTAAGACACCCTGTAAAAATTTGGGAATTTTTGGAATAATTTAACCATTTTATTAAAATGTCCGAAAACAGCCGGTATTGAATATAAATGCTGAAATGACATAAGTGGTGACTCGCGTGTCTAAATGTCGAGTATGCTATCTGTGAATGATCTAACATGTTATATATGTTATGTGCATTATCGTATGTTTGATTTTGAGTGGGGAATGGATGGGAAACTTAGATGGGCATAAACCGTTAAAATGATGCATGTTGTGTGATAGATACGTGTAGGAACTTTGTGTTCTATTTGAAAGCCACTAAATGACTAACTGGTAAATCATACTAGGACGTGATTGACCGACCTTGACTGTTAGCTATATTTGAGAATCTAACCGAGCAAACCGAGGTGAGTTCACACTTTTCTACAAAGCATGGTAAATTCCCGGTGGGAATGGGAATGGGTACAGGAATAGGGATTCCTCATCCTTTGAGACGTGTTCAGGAATGTAAATTCCTCGTCCTGTTGGGACGTATTAGACTTACTGGACTAGAACTCTATCAGCGAAGTCCCTCCCTTTTTGTATCGACTTACTCGCCGAGGCTATGGCGAGTGGGTCATTAGTTAATAGCGCTATTAGGTTTAACAAACCTCACACCGTGCCAGTCGGACGGGCGTGTACTAATGGACTATGGCACGTCGGTGGTGATAGAACACCGACGCTAGGGCACAATTGATTTTTGTTAGTAGTCGATATGATAAACGAGTCTGGTAGTTTAAAATACTGGGGCAGCTCCCCACGGCCAAAGTGCCGGGCTGGATAGCCAGGGAAGGTGGACATGGGATGGTTAACTAATAAACGTTTTCGAACTATGGGGTAACCCCCACGGCTGGACGGCCGGATGAGATTAAACTATGTTTTTGGAAACAACACTAAAATGGACAACCAACCGTGAACTCACTCAACTTTGTTGTTGACTCGTTATT
This sequence comes from Helianthus tuberosus, assembly GCA_030545235.1. NCBI lineage: Eukaryota > Viridiplantae > Streptophyta > Magnoliopsida > Asterales > Asteraceae > Helianthus > Helianthus tuberosus. The sequence continues at coordinate 161,287,993 of CM060444.1, forward strand.
ACATGCTTTGCAGGTCATTAGATGCTATGGAGCTTGCATATGGAGGTGGTCGTTGTGGGATGCAAACTGATATGTCCCGTACTTAATGAATAAACTTTATGAACTTATTTAACCTACGTTTTGGACTTTAAACTTATGAACTATAGACTTATGTTTTGAACTTCTGTTTTATGCTTCCGCTGTTAACCTAAAATCGGTTTACTTCCTTTTGGTCACCAATCATATTGTGTTTGGTTTTATTTACTTAAGTATGTTGTTTAATATGATTGGTGGCTCGATCCTGGTCATGTCACGCCTCCAAGCGGTGATACTCCGCATGGTGGATTTTGGGGGTGTGACAGATTGGTATCAGAGCCATTGGTTATAGTGAACTTGGTTTTAAAGGGGAAAAGTTTTTGATAAAACCAGACTATAACCAGTACAGTGCTCAACAATCCACAACGACGCTTCGCTCCACGTGCAAGACTCGACACCATAAGTGGTATGATTTATGTTACATTGTCGGTTAGATAGTTCTCTGTATGCATTAGTTAATGTGATAACTGCTATTTGAACCTTGTGTGCTTACTCTTTTCTGTCACTCCCCACTTACGCACTTGCGACACCTTTCTTACGTGTGTCCCTTCGATGTGAGGATCATGAGTGGACGTCTCGACATGACCCAGGGTCAGCTGACGACCTTGATTGACGAACGGATTGCTGAAGCCTTAGCAACCCAATCAGGGATTCAACCCATGCACTCTCAAACATGCATAGGCACCTTCAGGGCGTTCCTGAAATGCAAACCTCCCACTTTCGACGGCACTGGAGGAGCAATCGACCTTCTGCACTGGATCTGAAGAATCGAATATACATTCGAAGAGAGTGAAAGCCCTGCCAGCAAACGAGTAGAGTATGCTACTGGCATGTTGCAAGGGAAAGCGTATTCTTGGTGGAGCGCACAAGTTCAGATGCTCGGGTTGGCAGACGCAAATGCCACCCTCTGGAGCGACTTCAAGGATTTGATTAAGGAAAAATTCTGCCACCTGGACGACATTCTGGAACTTGAAACAGAGTACTATGGTTTGAAGATGGAGGGATCAGAAATTGAGGCGTACTCAAAGGGGTCCAACGACTTGGCTGACTTATGTCCTAACTTGTCACGACCCATATTTAGACGGATCAAGCTATACCTCAGGGGCTTAGTCCCGGAGATCCAAGGGTCTGTAATTGAGGCCAACCTTTCCATAATCCAGCAAGTCATTCGCTTGGCGCACCAACTCACCGATCAGGCAGTGGAAGAGGGCAAGCTGCCCAAGCGCGTTTGCACTACCGCTACTAGTGCTCCCAGCAATGACAAGCGCAAGTGGGACAGGAATTCGGGCAAGGGTTCCACTCCAGTTCAGTCTCAGTCCCAGTGGCGAAAGACAGATGAACACAGGAGCCCCAGTCAGCAGTTTTATGGAAATCAAGGTCAGGGTGGATACAGGGGAAATCACCCTAAGTGCAAACGATGTAGTTTGCACCACAGCTGGCCGTGCAACAAGGATCGTTGTCAGAGATGTAGCAAGCTTGGACATCAAGCCAGAGATTGCAGGAGCTCACATCCTGCGAATCAGAATCGGCAACAGCAGCCACAAGCTCCACAGAACCAACGGCAACAGCAGGGTAACAAGGAATGCTATCAGTGTGGTGCTGAAGGTCACTTCAAGAGAAACTGTCCCCAGTCGAACCGAAAACAGAATAACAACAACAACCAGGGGAACGGAAACAATAATGGGGGAAACAATGAGGGCAATAGAGCCAGGGAACGTGCATTCGTGACTGGTCAGGGTGATGCAAGGAACGATCCCAACGTTGTGATGGGTAAGTTTCTTCTGGACGACTTCTTTGTTACTGTTTTATTCGATTCAGGTGCCGATACTAGTTATGTGTCCGTAAAAGCTAGCCAAATGCTTAAGCGCACTCCAACACTCCTGAACACCAAACACACGGTAGAACTAGCTAGCGGTAAAAGTCTTGAAGCCACACACATAGTTAAAGATTGTAACCTCGTCTTAGCTGGTCAGACCTTCTCTATCGATCTTATTCCTATCACACTGGGTAGTTTCGACGTCGTTATTGGGATGGATTGGCTATCTCATCATCAAGCGGAGATTGTTTGCAAGGAGAAAATCGTCCGCATTCCTCGTTCTGGTGAAGAACCTCTCATGATTCGTGGCGACAAGAGTGGTGCTGTCAAAGGCATCATCTCTTTCCTTAAGGCCCAGAAGTGTTTGCGAAAGGGCCACACTGCCATTTTAGCACTCGTTACTGACACATCAGCGGAAGAGAAGAGAATTGAGGACATTCCTATTGTGCGCGATTTTCCCGAGGTATTTCCTGAGGAATTACCTGGTCTTCCGCCTCATCGCCAAGTCGAGTTTCAAATCGAGCTAGCTCCTAGAGCAGCGCCAGTAGCTCGAGCACCATATCGTCTAGCCCCATCAGAACTCGAAGAACTGTCTACACAACTACAAGAACTCTTGGAAAAGGGTTTCATACGTCCTAGCTCTTCGCCCTGGGGAGCTCCAGTACTATTCGTGAAGAAGAAAGACGGTACCTTCAGAATGTGTATTGACTACCGCGAACTTAACAAGGTGACCGTGAAGAATCGTTATCCTCTCCCACGCATTGACGACTTGTTCGACCAGTTGCAAGGGTCGAGTTATTACTCTAAGATTGATTTGAGATCTGGATACCATCAGCTGAGAGTCCGAGATGAGGACGTCTCCAAAACAGCATTCAGAACTCGTTACGGCCATTATGAGTTTCTGGTTATGCCATTCGGGCTGACGAATGCACCAGCGGTCTTCATGGATCTCATGAACCGAGTGTGCAAGCCTTACCTGGATAAGTTCGTTATTGTGTTCATCGACGATATCCTGATCTATTCTAAGAGTCAGGAGGAACACGAGCAGCATCTACGACTTATGCTGGAACTTCTTCGAAAAGAGCAGTTGTATGCCAAGTTTTCGAAATGTGACTTCTGGCTTCGCGAAGTCCACTTTCTAGGCCATGTGGTAAACAAGGATGGAATTCATGTGGATCCATCTAAGGTTGAATCGATCAAGAACTGGCCTGCACCCCGCACACCAACAGAGATCCGCCAATTCTTGGGTTTGGCCGGATATTACAGAAGGTTTATAAAAGATTTCTCCAAGATTGCGCAACCTCTCACTTCACTGACTCAGAAGGGTGTCCCCTACCGCTGGGGTGATGCACAGGAATCTGCGTTTCAGCACTTAAAGGATAGACTTTGTAGCGCGCCTATCCTCTCATTGCCTGAGGGCACAGACGATTTTGTGGTTTACTACGATGCTTCCATCCAAGGACTTGGTTGCGTGTTGATGCAACGTGACAAGGTCATTGCCTACGCATCACGCCAACTCAAGGTTCACGAAAGAAATTACACTACTCACGATCTGGAGCTGGGAGCAGTTGTTTTCGCGCTTAAGATATGGAGACATTACCTGTACGGTACTAAGTGCACCATTTACACCGATCACAGGAGTCTCGAGCATATCTTCAAGCAAAAGGAGTTAAACATGCGTCAACGCCGATGGGTTGAGCTCTTGAACGATTATGAATGCGCAATCAAGTATCATCCGGGTAAAGCCAATGTTGTGGCCGACGCCCTCAGTCGAAAGGATACCATACCTAGGCGTGTACGTGCTTTACAGCTAACCATCCAATCCAACCTTCCCGCTCAAATTCGAGATGCCCAGGTCGAAGCATTGAAAGCAGAGAACATCAGGGCTGAGTCCCTACGAGGATCGAGGCAACGGCTAGAACAAAAGGAAGACGGCGCTTACTATGTAACAGGGCGCATCTGGGTCCCACTGTATGGAGACCTACGCGAACTTGTGATGGATGAAGCGCACAAGTCTCGTTATTCAGTACATCCTGGTTCGGATAAAATGTACCACGACCTCAAGACTACGTATTGATGGCCTGGCATGAAAGCCCACATAGCAACCTACGTCAGTAAGTGCTTGACTTGTGCGAGAGTCAAGTCTGAATATCAGAAACCATCAGGCCTACTTCAACAACCGGAGATCCCGAAATGGAAATGGGAGCAAATTTCCATGGATTTCGTTACCGGCCTGCCCAAATCTCAACGCGGAAACGATACCATTTGGGTGATCGTAGATCGATTAACCAAGTCTGCACATTTTCTGGCTATCAAAGAAACGGATAAGTTTTCTACTCTTGCAGACATTTACCTAAAGGAAGTGGTATCACGGCACGGAGTGCCAACCTCTATTATATCTGATCGTGATGCGCGTTTTACTTCTGAACTGTGGCAAGCTATGCACAAGTCCTTTGGCTCACGTTTAGATATGAGCACCGCTTATCACCCACAGACAGATGGGCAATCTGAACGCACCATCCAAACCCTTGAAGACATGCTTAGGGCATGTGTGATCGATTTTGGTAATGGCTGGGAAAAGCACCTCCCATTAGTGGAGTTTTCATATAACAACAGCTATCACACCAGCATCCAAGCCGCTCCGTTCGAGGCATTGTACGGACGCAAATGCCGATCACCTCTCTGTTGGGCAGAAGTTGGTGACAGCCAAATCACTGGCCCAGAACTTGTGGTAGATACCACCGAGAGATTTGCTCAGATACGACAGCGAATGGCGGCAGCTCGTGACCGTCAGAAAAGCTATGCTGATAAGGGAAGAAAACCACTTGAGCTCCAGGTTGGGGATCGAGTGCTACTCAAAGTCTCACCTTGGAAAGGTGTAGTCCGCTTTGGCAAACGAGGAAAACTCAATCCGCATTATGTCGGACCATTCGAAGTCACCGAGAAAATTGGCAAAGTCGCCTACAGGTTGAATTTACCTGAAGAACTCAGTGGAGTTCACAATGTTTTCCATGTGTCGAATCTGAAGAAGTGTCTGTCAGATGAGACCCTCATAGTTCCCTTAAAGGAGCTCACAATCGACGACCAGCTGCGATTCGTCGAGGAACCAGTAGAGATTACGGATCGAGATGTTAAGATCCTCAATCATACCAGGATACCTCTGGTCCGAGTTCGTTGGAATGCTCGTCGTGGCCCAGAGTATACCTGGGAACGAGAAGACCAAATGAAACTCAAGTATCCCCAGCTGTTTAAGAAAAACGCAACCACTACTGAGGCTGAAGCTACTGCAGAATTTCCGGACGAAATTCCAAATCAACGGGGGGATGATGTGACACCCCAGGAAAATCAGGAAACCAACGCAACTTAACTAGCTTCCTCAGTAACCACGCGCTAAATTTTGGGACGAAATTCTCTTAACAGGGGGAGAATGTGACAACCCTCGAATTTACATGTAACCGTACAGTTTATTAATGAAAATTAAAGTGTTTGATGACTATGCTGAATCATTTAACTGCTTCTGATATCTGTGTTATACTTACATGTACTTGTTAATATACTAATAGTGTACAGAAAGGTCACTAAATAGTCCGTTATATTTTCCTAAGTGTTAGAAATTAAAAACGTTACAAAAATATACATATAGGACGCTTTGCGGATTAATTAAGCAGTTTAACGGAACAGTATCGAACCGAACAACCGGACTTTACCCAGAACACTAAAATAATTCCAGAAGCATTGTTCCTATTTTTCCGAGCTAGTTAGGGTCCCCGAACACCCTAACACACTATATAAATAACAACACACCTTAAACTACTAACTTGGCATTTAAATCTAACTAGAACTTGTAACCACCCATTGAAACCCAACCCTATACCCCCCCCCCCCTTTATGTGACCGTCCCCTAGGGGACCCCCACTCATCAAGATTTGATAAGTCTCCACTAGATCTTCTCCATATTTTCTATGGATTCCCTTGGATTTTGTGTGATTATGTTTGTACATAGGAAGACACATTGACCAAAGGATTTTAGAACTTGGTGGATATAAGATGAAGATCACTTAACCATCTTCATCAAAACAAACTCTCCTCTTTCCCTCTTACAAGGCTATGGCCAAACATACCCCTTACACCACCACCATATTTCAATCATCTTCCAACAATCCAAGACCCTCTCAAGGTGTTAGAAGGTGGTCAACGAAGCTCGGTGCTCTCGGAAGTGGAAGGACCTTCTGCATTCGCTTTTAACCACCACTTTTCCACACTTGAACTTCCCTAGCCTTGTGCTAGTAGTAAGTTTCTTAAATCTTCATATTGTTCATGTATTTTATGGTTAATAGATGATTAACGGTTAAAAACTTATGAAACTCTAAAAGAACTTACATTAGTCTTGGATAAAAGATGAATAAGTTGAATAAAGAGAAGATAGGTGTGTAAATCATGTAGATCTTGTGTGATTATGATTATTGGTTGATTATCTGATGTTTGATGTTGATATGATCACTAAACATGTTAACGGAAATCAACCGAACACAAACTAGTAAGCTAGAGACTAAAAACAGCAATCTGTCCATACTTTACAGCCAACTTCAGTTGGCTGTAAACAGGTCTTAAACTCAACGAAAAACCGATATTTTGAATCTAAAATATGTTATTATGAAATACGGTTCTAATGGCACTGGAATCGTAATTTTTGGACTTCGTTTACTATTTTTAAAGTGTTAATTTGTAACAGCAACTTAAGCTGAATTTTGACAGCAATAAATGGGTGTCATACTTTCAGTCATAACCTGAGTTTTGTGATGAATCGGACCATGAAATTTGTACAGTAGATGAAAACCGATGCATTTGTAATTACCCCACTGGAATTTTGTAAATCGGACACTCGATAAATTTTTAATAAATTGTTCCGTGGACTGTGGTCAGAAATACACAAATCTGAGTTCAGTCCGAAATATGAATTTTTATAAAATATTGGTAATGAACCGGACCCCGATATTTTTACACAATAAAATATGGAACGTTTAAGACATCCTATAAAAATTTGGGAATTTTTGGAATAATTTAACCATTTTATTAAAATGTCCGAAAACTGCCGGTATTGAATATAAATGCTGAAATGACATAAGTTGTGACTCGCGTGTCTAAATGTCGAGTATGCTATCTGTGAATGATCTAACATGTTATATATGTTATGTGCATTATCGTATGTTTGATTTTGAGTGGGGAATGGATGGGAAACTTAGATGGGCATAAACCGTTAAAATGATGCATGTTGTGTGATAGATACGTGTAGGAACTTTGTGTTCTATTTGAAAGCCACTAAATGACTAACTGGTAAATCATACTAGGACGTGATTGACCGACCTTGACTGTTAGCTATATTTGAGAATCTAACCGAGCAAACTGAGGTGAGTTCACACTTTTCTACAAAGCATGGTAAATTCCCGGTGGGAATGGGAATGGGTACAGGAATAGGGATTCCTCGTCCTTTGAGTCGTGTTCAGGAATGTAAATTCCTCGTCCTGTTGGGACGTATTAGACTTACTGGACTAGAAATCTATCAGCGAAGTCCCTCCCTTTTTGTATCGACTTACTCGCCGAGGCTATGGCGAGTGGGTCATTAGTTAATAGCGCTATTAGGTTTAACAAACCTTACACCGTGCCAGTCGGACGGGCGTGTACTAATGGACTATGGCACGTCGGTGGTGATAGAACACCGACGCTAGGGCACAATTGATTTTTGTTAGTAGTCGATATGATAAACGAGTCTGGTAGTTTAAAATACTGGGGCAGCTCCCCACGGCCAAAGTGCCGGGCTGGATAGCCAGGGAAGGTGGACATGGGATGGTTAACTAATAAACGTTTTCGAACTATGGGGTAACCCCCACGGCTGGACGGCCGAATGAGATTAAACTATGTTTTTGGAAACAACACTAAAATGGACAACCAACCGTGAACTCACTCAACTTTGTTGTTGACTCGTTATTACATGCTTTGCAGGTCATTAGATGCTATGGAGCTTGCATATGGAGGTGGTCGTTGTGGGATGCGAACTGATATGTCCCGTACTTAATGAATAAACTTTATGAACTTATTTAACCTACGTTTTGGACTTTAAACTTATGAACTATGGACTTATGTTTTGAACTTCTGTTTTATGCTTCCGCTGTTAACCTAAAATCGGTTTACTTCCTTTTGGTCACCAATCGTATTGTGTTTGGTTTTATTTACTTAAGTATGTTGTTCAATATGATTGGTGGCTCGATCCTGGTCATGTCACGCCTCCAAGCGGTGATACTCCGCATGATGGATTTTGGGGGTGTGACAGATCAGGTAATATTTCTTCCAAAAACGAAATGCCACAAAATGGCATTCTTGTTTGTGAAATTTTTGCTGTGTGGGGACTCGACTTTATGGGACCCTTCCCACCGTCAAAAGGAAACAAATATATACTTGTGGCGATAGATTACTTGTCTAAATGGGCCGTGGCCGAGGCACTTCCAACAAATGATGGAAGAGTCGAGGTAAGATTTCTGAAAAGATTATTCTCTCGTTTTGGAACACCAAAAGCATTAATAAGTGATAGAGGTACCCATTTTTGTAACCATCAACTTGAATTTTTTTTTAACAAGGTATGGGGTCTATCACCGGGTCTCAACAGCGTATCACCCTCAAACAAACGGACAAGCCGAAGTGACTAATAGAGGTTTAAAACGAATACTTGAAAAAACCGTAGGGTTAAATAAAAAAGAATGGGCCGATAAATTAGATGACGCTTTATGGGCTTTTCGAACTGCTTATAAAACAACAATAGGTACAACCCCATATAAGCTCGTCTATGGAAAAAGCTGTCATTTGCCAGTAGAAATTGCACACAAAGCCTACTGGGCAATTAAAAATGTAAACTTAGACTTAGAATTCGCAGGTAAGAATCGATTTTGCCAGTTAAATGAATTAGACGAACTTAGGAATTATGCATACTCTAACTCCGAAATTTATAAGGAAAGAATGAAAAACTTGCATGATAAACACATTAAACCTAATGAATTTCGAGTAGGATATCAAGTTCTATTGTTTAATTCACGACTTCGGTTATTTCCTGGTAAATTAAAGTCTAGGTGGCCAGGACCTTTTTCCATCACCCATATTTTCCCACACGGTGCAGTAGAAATTAAATCTCGAAATGGAATTCCATTCAAAGTCAATGGCCAACGGCTGAAGCTATATCAAGGATTCATTGAGGATGAGGAGGAAGAAATCTCGCTTCAAACGGTCGAAGAATGAAGGCATTAACATCATACCTGGTAAGTTACGAACAATCGGGAAAACATCTAAATCGGTAAGATTTCTAAAACCAAAGTGTCGGGAAACAGGGCACTCACACGAGCACTACAAAAAAAAATTAATTTTGCCCGCCCACGGGGCCGTGCTCAGTGAGCACGGGGCCGTGTCCGGGCAACTGTCGGGATAAAACCCCTTTTTCAAAATAGTTTCTTCATTCCACACGCCCCGTTTCCCCAAAAACTCTCTGGTTCCGGCGATTTTTCTGCAAGATTTTGATGTCTCCCCTACTTCTAACGACATCAAGGTATGATTCTATCATCATTAGTAGTTAGATTAAGCACTTGCATGTAGTTTAACATCAAAAATTTGGGGAAAATCTAGGGTTCTTGAACTTCAACCGGATCGAACCTCAAATTTTTGCTTAGATCTGTTAGCATTAGTATAGGTACATGTGTAAGGCCCTTCCGAATTGTCCCAAAACGACCCACAAGTAAAAAACCCTGACCCTGAAACCATACTATGTATAAAAATCAAGAAAAATCAAGAAATATGGTCTTCAGGCGGGCCGCGTAAAGGTCAAGCTTATGTTTACGCGGGCCGCGTCAAACATGGGTTGACCGGATAAGTGTTCCGGATCCACGTGTCATCTACGTGGCACTCCTACTTGTGACCCAGCAAGCCTACGCGTAGAATAGGTGGTTAGGCAGGCCGCGTAAGGTTCGAGCCAAGGTTTACGCGGGCCGCGTGAACCTTAAATTTCAGCTATAAATAGGTTTGATCAGGAGCAGTCCGTTGGTGTCGAAACCAAAGTTCAAAAACGAATTCTCATTACTCTGAAGTCGAAATTTCAATTAAATTAGCGAGGCGCTGCTCCGATACCGGGTATTAACTTGATCGCTGCTATGATTCAATGTCCGATCGATTGAAACTATCCAATGGATGTTTAAGTGCTGCCCACATTAGGGTTATGCTTTGTCATTCGTCGTGAATTCGATGGATGTTTAAGTATCACACTTTGTCATTCGTTGTGAGGGTTTAATATCGTGAGTTATCGTAAATGCTGTATTAGTTACTAACCTAGTTCGTGTGCATGTTGTTTAAATTTAGGTTAAAAGGCTAATCAGTAGGCTAAACTCTGCCCGTATAAATCTGCAATGTGAGTCATTCTCTTTTATTAAAAGCATTTTACAATACTCCATTTTCAAAACTTATAATTACAGGGATTAAGTCATGGTTATCTTGAATTACTGGCTAGTGGGGTATTATGCACATTACTAATTTCTCACGGGTTAGGCTAATAAATCCTAACAGTGATAAACATCACTACTTGGGGAAAGACCTAATAGTGATATGACCATCGTCACCAGGTGACAAGGCGCCAGATAAAAAAAAGATAGAAGCCATTGTAATCGCTTTTATGCTGTAATTGATAACTAAATGTGTCGTTTTGCATACTTGAATGACTCGCCAGCATTTCCCCGCTGATAAAATATTTTTAAAACATGTTTCAGGCAACCTGCTGTAAATCAAGGAAACGTGCTACGGAGCACTAACCAGCTTGAAGAGGTGGCTCAGTTAAAATGAATAAACATGTTTTAATAAATCAGGGAATTTCCTAGTTAAATTCCTCTGTTGTAAATTATGGGGTTTATCCCGCATTATGAAATAAAATAATCGGGCATTTCGAGTTTTAAAAGATCCTGCTTAAAATCTTCCGCTGTCGCATCATAAATACCACGGGTTCCTGTCCCGCAGCTCCTGACCGGGTCAAACCGGGGCTGGGGCAGTGACAGGAAAAAGGTGGTATCAGAGTTACTGATCGAGCCACTGATTTAAGCCTATTAAGTATTTATGAAATACTTAATTTTCCGGATTACCATTTTATGCTTATGTGTTTTATTAACTGACTAATTGTTAGTTACAGTATGGGTAAGCAAAAGCTTTCGGACATCTATCATCAATTAGATAAAGATAAGGGATCCTCATCCCAATCAAATTCCTCAAGATACTCAGTAGATACTGAGGAGAGAATATTTGTTCGTAAGGCACAATATGAGAAACCACTTTCCCCTAATAAAAGAAGTTTGATTATTAGAAAAAGTCAAGAGAAAATAAAGAAGTCCCAACAAAAAGGAATGATGGATAATAAGGAAACTCAGAAAATAGGCAATAACCCATCATGGGAAGACAAGTTAGATGAAAAATGGGCAGATCTTTACATGTTAGCTACTGTAACAGCAAATGTTAACCTCTAAACTATCAACACTCCGACCCAGTATTAATACCTAGAAACTTTAAAATAATAAATAAACTACTAGTATATTTCAAAATTTAGTTGTAATAAAAATGAGTTGTTTCAATAAAAAGTTTGTATAATTACTTAGATTTTTCTGATTTCTTTTCAGTGACTATGTGAAAATTTTAACTTTTTGTGTATGCTACACAGCATGAATGAATTATCTGAAGCCCTAGAAAATCTCAATCTTTATCCTGTGAAAATAGAAGTTTCCAGAGATTTTACTGGTTACATAGCCGACGTGGAAGAACCTATGGAATTTCAAGCTCCACATCTGGAGAAATCAAAACCTAAGAAAAGAAGAAGATTTGTGGGTTGGAGGCGTGTACGCATAAGGAAACCAGCAACTAGGAGAATTCCCAAGATAGAAAATCCTATGGATAAAGGAAAAGGAATTGAGATTGAGGAAGATTCGAGACAAGTAGGAATGGAAATTGGGGAAAGTTCTAAGCAAATTAAGGAAATGACGTTGCAGGAAGAGCTAGATTTCATACTGGCAAGCTGTGATACCCTTAAACCTGCTAATGAAAATCTTTTCACCTACCCTATTGAAACCCAACTTCTAATAAACTTGGAACCAACAATCCCAGAACCTCTGATTCACACCCAACCTTTAGGAATGGACGAATGGTGGACTAACGACTGGCAGTTCCAAAACCTTCTCAATAATCCTTATACTTTTTTCCCTCAGTTCGACCCAGAACCTGCACCAAACCCACCAATGAGCAATGAGAACTTGGCAGAACTCCGCCATTTTGGCGAGGAGCTGATAGATGCAGGGAATAGAATCCGGGAGGTAGGAGAACAGATCTCTTGGAAATACGACGAGAGGGAACGTCGTTTCTAAGATGACAGCTAACGAAGTGGAGAAGTTATGATTACGTGATAATTGGAATATGTGTTTAATAATAATATAATAATCATAATAAAACGTGTAAAATAAGCAATAAAACTTGTGTAAGATAATCGGTTTGTACGGATGCCTAATGTATATAAAATATCGAAAGTCGAAAGACCGACAATTTTGACTATATGTGTTTACATGATTATGTGCAATTATTTGTTATAAAAATTATTAAATTAATTAATACTAATTACTTATATAAATTAATTACCAGATGGCAAACACTGGTAATGAACAAGTTAACGAGGGTAACCAATTCGAGCACAACAATGAGGAGCAATTCCTGAATAGGCAAGATATCGAGATTATCGTTGCTCAGGGGATAGCCAATGCTATTCCAGCAATACTTGCTGCTGCTCGAAATCCAGTTGAACCTCAACAAATTATTCCTAGTAAACGTACTCAGGAAGATAACTTCAGTAATAGTATAAACGGAGGCGGTAATTATAAAAATAACAACAATGACGAGATGCAAGCTCCACTCCTTAAGAAAATGAAAGCTGTAACACCTGGTTGCACGTACAAAGAATTTCTTGCCTGTAAACCAGCTGAGTTTGCAGGTAACGAAGGGGCGACTGCTGCACTGCGTTGGTTAGAGAAAACCGAGGCAGTAATTACAATAAGTAAATGTGCCGAGGACGATAAGGTCATGTATGCGTCGCATCTTTTCAAAGAAGGGGTGCTAGAATGGTGGAATACGGTACTTCAAGCCAAAGGAAGAAATGTGGCCTATGCCATAAGTTGGGAAGAATTTAAGCAGCTGATGGAAAGAAAATTCTGTCCCGAATATGAGAAAGAACAAATGGCAAATAAATTTCTGAACCATCGGATGGTGGATGTAGACTGTCGAGGGTATACTTCGACATTCTTCGAGTATGCGAGAGTAGTACCAACCCTGGCTTCGCCAGAACCGATACTTATTTCCCGCTATATATGGGGATTGATAGGTGAAATCCGCGATATCGTTAAAGCTGCGAGACCTCGCACTATTGACGATGCTGTGGAATTAGCTGACACCCTAACAGATGGGCTGATACGCACAAGAGAGGAAACCCGGAAGAAGGAAGTAGCCCAAAAGATTACCCAGGGATTTCAGATGGGTAATAGAAGTAATTTCAAGAGAAGAGGAAATGGCCAATCTTCCACTGTTCCATTTTGCAATACCTGTAAAAGGAAGCATTTTGGAAGATGCAAAGGATATTGCAATTTCTGCAAAATTCCGGGGCATCAAGAAGAAGATTGCAGAAAGAAGAAAGCAACAGTTTGCTACAACTGTGGAGAAGCTGGACATTTTAAGCCAAATTGTCCTAAATTGGCCAAACCAGCTGATAACAAAGCCAAACCTGCAGAAGGAGCTACCAAGAAGAACGTCAGATCTTTCCAATTAACTACTCAGGAAGCAGAACTAATTCCTGACGTAATAGTTGGTACGTTCTTAGTTCACAACGTCTATGCCAAAGTATTATTTGACTCTGGTGCAAACCAAAGTTTTATAAATACTTTATTCTGTCAAGCTCTTAACTTACCCTTAACCAACCTTAGACAGATTTTTACAGTCGAAACGGCAGATGGTAATTCGGTTAACATAGATAAGGTTTTGCAAGATGTAAAGATAGAACTCTTAAGTCATAAATTTTCTGCAAACCTATTACCTATGAATTTAGCTGGATTCGACATTGTATTAGGAATGGATTGGTTGGTAGCCAATCATGCTCGAATTCTTTGTGATAAGAATTCCATAGAAATTCATACACCAACTGGAGAATTAGTGGTGATTACAGGAGATAAACCACGAAAGCCATTAAAATTCATTTCTGTAATGAAGTTGGCCAGTTATTCAAGAAAACAAGAAATGGTGTATATGATTTCAGTAATCATTAACACTAAGAGTAAAGAGCTTAATGAAATTCCAGTAGTATCAGAATACTCGGATGTATTCCCAGAAGAACTACCTGGATTACCACCTGATAGAGAAGTTGAATTTAGAATTCATCTAATTCCTGGAACTACACCAATAGCTAAAGCACCTTATCGGTCAGCACCCACCGAAATGTTAGAATTGAAAAAGCAGTTAGATGAATTACTAAGTAAAGGATTCATACAACCTAGCTCATCCCCGTGGGGAGCTCCAATGTTGTTTGTAAAGAAGAAAGATGGGTCAATGAGAATGTGTATCGATTATAGGGAATTAAATAAAGTCACCATTAAGAATCGATATCCATTACCGAGGATTGATGATCTATTCGATCAACTTCAAGGAGCTAGATATTTTTCTAAGATATATTTACGCTCTGGATATCATCAATTGAAACTACAAGAAGAAGACATACCTAAAACTGCTTTTAGAACTAGGTATGGTCATTACGAGTTTACAGTCATGCCCTTCGGATTAACAAATGCTCCTGCAGCATTTATAGATATGATGAATAGAATCTGTAAACCGTATTTGGATAAATTTGTAATTGTCTTCATCGACGATATACTTATTTATTCCAAAGCCAGGAAGAGCATTGTCAGCATTTGCATGCACTCTTAACTTTGTTAAGAAAAGAGAAGCTTTATGCCAAATTCTCGAAATGTGAATTTTGGCTACAGGAAGTGCAATTTTTAGGTCACATGGTGAATCACGAAGGTATTCATGTAGATCCCTCTAAGATAGAAGCAATTACCAAATGGAAGGTCCCACAATCAGCTATGGAAATTAGAAGTTTTCTAGGATTAGCTGGTTACTATAGATGATTTATTAAGGATTTTTCCAAGTTAGCTGTACCATTAACTAAGCTAACCTGTAAAGCAGTTAAGTTTGAATGGGGACCTAGGCAAGAAGAAGCCTTTAGGATTTTGAAGCAGAAGTTAACAAATGCTCCAATTCTAGCCTTACCGGAAGGAACAAAAGATTTTGAAGTATACTGTGATGCTTCTAAGCTAGGATTAGGATGTGTGCTTATGCAACGCAAGAAGGTAATTGCGTATGCATCAAGGCAATTGAAAAAGCACGAAGAAAACTATACGACTCATGATTTAGAATTAGGAGCCATAATTTTTACCCTTAAGATTTGGAGACATTATCTGTATGGAAGTAAGTTTACTATTTATACATATCATAAAAGTTTAAGATACATATTTGGGTAAAAAGAATTACACATGAGGCAAAAGAGATGGATGGAAATCCTAAGTGACTACGACTGTGATATTTAATATCACGAAGGAAAGGCAAATGTAGTTGCAGATGCCTTAAGTCGTAAATATCATGAAAAGCAAAAGCGAGTTCGTGCTTTTAGATTAAATCTACAGTTAGATTTAATGGAACAATTAAAGGATGTTCAGGAAACAGCAATCCAGGATGTTGCTGAAGGAATGAAAGGGCGGATAAAAGAATTAGAGCAAGGAGCAGATGGAATTTGGAGATTCCATAAGAAACGAATTTGGGTACCTAAGCAGGGAGAATTAAGAAATAAAATCTTAGAAGAAGCCCATAAATCTAGGTATACCATGCATCCTGGTAACAATAAGATGTACCAAGATTTAAGGAATAATTTCTGGTGGATAGGAATGAAAAAGGACATAGCTAGATATGTTTCTAAATGTCTTACTTGTTCACAAGTTAAGGCAGAACACCATAAACCTTCAGGTCTACTACAACAATTAGAAATGCCTGTATGGAAATGGGAACTCATAACAATGGATTTTGTTACTAAGTTACCCAAAACCAGAAAAGGTAATGATGCAATTTGGGTAATTGTGGATAGATTAACCAAATCAGCTCATTTTCGACCTATGAAAGAAACCTTTAGCATGGAAAGGTTAGCCAAGTTGTATGTAGATGAAGTAGTATCTTTACATGGAGTTCCACTCTCCATTGTATCAGATAGGGATAGTCGTTTCACTTCCTATTTCTGGACAAGTTTCCAGGAAGCGATGGGAACCCGACTAAATCTAAGCACTGCATATCATCCTCAGACAGACGGACAAAGTGAAAGAATGATTCAAACCTTGGAAGACATGCTTAGGGCATGGGTGATAGATTGTGGTGGAAATTGGGACAACCACCCACCTTTAATTGAATTCTCCTATAGCAATAGTTATCACTCCAGCATAGAAGCTGCCCCATTCGAAGCATTGTAGGACGAAAATGCAGAACTCCAGTCTGCTGGGCAGAGATAGGAGAAAGTCAATTATCAGGTCCTGAAATTGTGCAAGAGACCACCGACAAAATCACTCAAATCAAGGAAATACTAAAGACTGCTCGAGATCGTCAAAAGAGCTATGCCGACAATCGACGTAAGCCACTAGAATTTCAAGTTGGAGATAAGGTACTTTTGAAAGTTTCTCCTTGGAAAGGAGTAGTTCGGTTCGGTAAGAAAGGAAAGCTAAGTCCATGATACGTAGGACCATTTCCAGTAATCCAACGAATAGGACCAGTTGCCTATCGCTTACAACTACCAGAAGAGCTAGCTGGAATACATGATGTGTTTCATGTATCCAATCTTAAGAAATGTCTATCTAACGAGTCCTGATAATGCCTCTTCAAGATGTAGAGGTAAATGAAAAGCTAAAATTTATTGAGAAGCCATTGCAAATAGAAGACAAAAAGATCAAGTTTCTCAAACACAAGCGACTCGTTCTGGTCAAAGTCAAGTGGGATTCAAGGAGAGGACCTGAATACACTTGGGAACTGGAATCAGAGACAAAGCGAAAGTATCCTCACTTATTTCAATAAATCTCGAGGACGAGATTTTAAATAAGGTGGGGAGGATGTAAGGACCTTCCGAATTGTCCCAAAACGACCCACAAGTAAAAAACCCTGACCCTGACACCATACTATGTATAAAAATCAAGAAAAATCAAGAAATATGGTCTTCAGGTGGGCCGCGTAAAGGTCAAGCTTATGTTTACGCGAGCCGCGTCAAACATGGGTTGACCGGATAAGTGTTATGGATCCATGTGTCGTCTACGTGGCACTCCTACTTGTGACCCAGCAAGCCTACACGTAGAATAGGTGGTTAGGCGGGCTGCGTAAGGTTCGAGCCAAGGTTTACGCGGGCCGCGTGAACCTTAAATTTCAGCTATCAATAGGTTTGATCAGGAGCAGTTCGTTGGTGTCGAAACCAAAGTTCAAAAATGAATTCTCATTACTCTGAAGTCGAAATTTCAATTAAATTAGCGAGGCGCTGCTCTGATACCGGGTATTAACTCGATCGCTGCTACGATTCAATGTCCGATCGATTGAAACTATCCAATGGATGTTTAAGTTCTGCCCACATTAGGGTTATGCTTTGTCATTCATCGTGAATTCGATGGATGTTTAAGTATCGCACTTTGTCATTCGTTGTGAGGGTTTAATCTCGTGAGTTATCGTAAATATTGTATTAGTTACTAACCTAGTTCGTGTGCATGTTGTTTAAATTTAGGTTAAAAGGCTAATCAGTAGGCTAAACTCTGCCCGTATAAATCTGCAATGTGAGTCATTCTCTTTTATTAAAAGCATTTTACAATACTCCATTTTCAAAAGTTATAATTACAGGGATTAAGTCGTGGTTATCTTGAATCACTGGCTAGTGGGGTATTGTGCACATTACTAATTTCTCACGGGTTAGGCTAATAAATCCTAACAGTGATAAACGTCACTACTTGGGGAAAGACCCAATAGTGATATGACCATCGTCACCAGGTGACAAGGCGCCAGATAAAAATAAGATAGAAGCCATTGTAATCGCTCTTATGCTGTAATTGATAACTAAATGTGTCATTTTGCATACTTGAATGACTCGCCAGCATTTCCCCGCTGATAAAATATTTTTAAAACATGTTTCAGGCAACCTGTTGTAAATCAAGGAAACGTGCTACGGAGCACTAACCAGCTTGAAGAGGTGGCTCAGTTAAAATGAATAAACATGTTTTAATAAATCAGGGAATTTCCTAGTTAAATTCCTCTGTTGTAAATTACGGGGTTTATCCCGCATTATGAAATAAAATAATCGGGCATTTCGAGTTTTAAAAGATCCTGCTTAAAATCTTCCGCTGTCGCATCATAAATACCACGGGTTCCTGTCCCGCGGCTCCTGACCGGGTCAAACCGGTGCTGGGGCCGTGACAACTTGTTATAGGAAGTAAATCAACTTGTATTGTTTGTAGATTTGCCCGATTTCTCACAAAAACCCCAAACCCTTGTTTTTGAACCGAAAAATATAAAATTGAAGGGGTAAACGGTTTGTTTTGAGAAAAACGGCACTTGGGGTTTCATTTTCGGGGAAAACCGCCCCTACTGGACCAAAAAATTTCAAGTTTTCGGGACCGGGTCGAAAAATGGGATTTTTGGGAAACAGACGTCTGGACACGGGGTCGTGCTCGCTGAGCACGGGGGCGTGTCCAGCCAATTTCACTCAAATATGGGGCGTGTCCGCTGAACACGGGGCCGTGTTGAGTCGAATGTTTTTCAGTTTTCTCTGAATTTTTCACTGTTTCTTACTAATTGTTTGGTGTTTTCTTTCAGATGGCCAAGAAATTCACTCGATTCAATGCTAACGAATTTGCGGTTCAAGCTCGTTATGATGTGTTGAGGACTAGGCCCGAGGAGAACCCCAAACAAGTGTGCACAAACACTCTTGAGGTAGTGAACCAATTGGACCGATTCAACAACATTGTCACCGGCCCACTACGAGCTGCCCTTTGAACTCGGCTTCACTCTGTGCATGAATACAACATGGAATTCTACAGCACGCTCGTCTTCAACACAAGAGCCGAGCCGTTTGACAATGAAGGGGTGGAGTTTCGCTGTGGATGAACCACATAACGGATCTCAATTGCTCAATTTGGGGCTCTGGTGGGGTTGTATTCGGAAGAAGATGCTGGGGATGAGGAAAACACCGACGGTCTCTTAGAGATCAGGGAAAATGACCGACAAGCTGCTTGGGCTCAAATAGGAGAAGGCAACTACAATCCGAGCCGAACTAAGAGTACCCAGTTGAGAGACCCTCTTTACCGCTACATCCACAGGGTCCTCACCTACTCTCTTAGCCAAAGGCACGACAGCAGCGGTGTTGTAGGTTTGCGGGATCTACTAGTCCATCATTGCATCCACAACCGGGTCAACCATGATGTCCCATATCTCTTGCTCCGAAACATGCACTGGAACCAGCTCGCTACTCCCCCGACTCCTATCTTCTTTGGAGGGTGGATAT
Source organism: Helianthus tuberosus (assembly GCA_030545235.1). Classification (NCBI taxonomy): domain Eukaryota; kingdom Viridiplantae; phylum Streptophyta; class Magnoliopsida; order Asterales; family Asteraceae; genus Helianthus; species Helianthus tuberosus. The sequence goes on from CM060444.1 coordinate 161,307,549, forward strand.
ACCGCCTCTTCAAACACTTCGTGAACATGCTGAGATCCTTCCGCAAAGGACCATGGTCAGGGCGAGTGGATATGGTCATTTGCCGCTCAATGAACCCGATTTACGATGCGAAAGATGGGACGGTTAGCTTTTAAAGAGTTCAAGGGCATGCATGGAACCCGCAGGAAGCACTCGTCTTACACGCTCCACCCGTCTATCCTCCTCCTCAGTACCATTGCCAGCCCCATGGTGATCCGGGTCAATCCTCCTCACAAGGAGGCGGTTTTCCTAACTTTTAAAGCTTACATGATTTATTGCAGGAAAACCTCATGTGCACCAGGAACACCTACAACATGGCTAGCATCACATACACCCGGGTCGGAGCAATAGAGAGAAACATTTCCGACATAAAGGATGACATTGGAAACATCCGGGAGTATATGGCGGGCCACAGAGGAGGTGATGATGATGAAGACGAGGACATTGATTGAGCGGGAGGAGTAGGAGGTAGCATTCCACGGTTGGAAGTCCCACAGGTTAACCCCTTTACCTCATGAACAATTTCCGGCCTACGTGCCGCTTGTTGAACGATTTACTTTCTCTAACACTTTTTAATTTCTGCATTTCTTTTTCTTTTTAACTTGCGGTGTGGATGATTAACTTTGGTAATTTAGGATGTTTGTTAATGTTTGGTGTGGTATTTATTAGTAAAACAGGTACATACGAGGCTTAGAGCACTAAAAATTAGTGTTACTAAAGACGGGACAGGAAAACCGAAGCCAGAACCCTGTTTTACACTTTTGCAGTTTGTCCACATGGGGTCGTGCTCAGCCGACACGCCCCCGTGCTCATTGCCCCAGACCTGCTGTTTGTCTAAATTATGCAGATTTTTGCCAGACAAGGGGTCGTGCCCAGCCAACACGCCCCCGTGTCCACCTTCTGTAAGTTCCCGTTACTGGCAATCTGACCACGGGGCCGTGTTCATCCAACACGGGGCCGTGTCCAGATGCACAGTAACATAAAAATTTGTTTTTAAACACACTTTTACACATTCAATCAACCTAAAAACTTATTTTTGGGACACATTGAGGACAATTTGTAATTTAAGTGTGGGGGGGGGGATGCTAAAACCTTGAATTTTGCAAGTCCTAATTACAAGCCTTACACAAAACTCTATTGGAACCGCTAAACACCCCAAATTTTTTCAAAATCTTTTCATTTTTTTACTTGTCTTGGTTTAATTTGGGAATTACAAGTTCTAAAAAGGTTATATTTTTACAAATTTACAACCGATAACGTCGTGATAAAAAGAACCAACATAAGAAAATTATGAAACAGTATGACAAATCTAGTTAAAATTTGATTATATATACTTGATCACATAAAAACCCATTCCCACAAAAAGTGAGTTTTGAGCCTTTATTGAGCATATAAATACACATCTTTAAACTAAATGCCCATTTTTCGTTTCTTGTGTGAATAGCCGCTTGGTTCTTACAACTCTAGAACTTGCCACGACGATACATTCCCGGTCCTTACCAACTTAAACCCAAGTATGTAAATGATGGAGGCATTAGGACTAACCCTTTTTATTTCAACACCATTATTTTTCTTTTTTTTACCACCTACCCAAAATCCCCCTAGTTAACCCCTTTGAGCCTAAACCTTTTCATTTCTTAACCCAAAACAAAACCCTTTTTACCCACCAAAACCCTTTTTCATTTTAAACCCTTTATTTTAGTAACAAAGCTCGGTTTTCTTGTGACTTCCTTATAAAAAAATCATAAGGAAGAAAAGAAAAATAAAGTTAGCAATAAACAAACAAAGCTCATCAAAAGAAGTCTTGTTTGAATAATGCTTCATTGGAATAAAAAGTCACAAAAACAAAATGTTTGAATAATGCTTCATTGGAATAATGTGAACCCAAGCCTAACCCTTCCCCCAAAAGTCCTCTTGATATTTACAAAGGTGTATAGTTAAAAAGGAGGAGGATTGATTGCTTGGCAATCTTATGGTAGGAGTAAGTTCCATGCCGCTCTCGAGTGTTTCACAAAATACATCTTCGGCCGAGTGTTGAGTGATCCCCCATGAGGTATGTGAACTTGTATATAAATGGAATTTTAAAGAGGCATGTTATGCCCTAATAAGTAATTTATCTTATGTAATGTTCTAAATAAATCATGACGAATAGGATTGTAAATAAAATAAAAATAAAACCTAATAAAGAATCATTGAATCCCGACACTCTATGACAAGCCCAAAAACCTTCTCTTATGCCCAGTCCATTTTGGAGTGTAAGCCACATTATAAAGAGTTTTGCTTGAGGACAAGCAAAAATTCAAGTGTGGGGGTATTTGATGTGTGCAAAATGCTGTGACAACTGGCACAAAACCGGTAATTTCTGTACAATTTAATTAATACTTAATAACAACAATTCTGTGCTTAAATGTCAACATTGTCTGGTTACATGCTATACATGTGAATTCATGCACGCTTTATACTTCAAATATTGCTTTATACATTACTATTAGCGTTGCGTCAGAAAAACTAGTGAACTCACCGGTAAGACACATTGTGTCAGCAATTCTGCAGAAAGCAGTCAGACAGTAGAATTGGGGCCTAGGAGTAGGTCCAACGTCTAAAATACATTGAAACCCACGAACATATACAAGGGTTAACATATAGACTTTCCGGAAGCTAAAATACGCACTGAAAAGCACCCGAAACACACTTTAAATGCTGAATTTCATATATTTCAGCAAAATTCAGCATTGTAACGAGTTTGTACCATGTAAAAATATGACTAAATGGTCCTGAATGCTTTCCTAAGTGTCGGGAATTAAAAGTGTCACAAAAGGGTACTTAAAGGACACTAAACGACACAATTTAGCACTTTAACGAACCGGTATCTAACCGAACAACCGGACATTACCCGAAACACCAAAATTATACTAGAAGCATTGTTTTAATGTTTCTGAGCTAGTTATGATCCCCGAACACCCTAACACACTATATAACACATCATACACTTAAACACTAAACACTATACTTGAAATCTAACCTAATCACTTAACTACCCATTAATCACCAACCAAGACCCCCCCCCCCCCCTCATGTTCACGGTCACAAAGGGTGTGGACCTATCCTTGATCTTGTGTGATCTTGCTAGATCCTACTTGATCCTATAAGATTTGTGAAGATTGTGATCTTGGATATGCATGTACTATTGAGAACATATTACACAAAGGATAAAACCATTAGATGGTTATAAGAACTCTCATTATCATCACCCACTTCACACCATCAACCTTCTCCTCTCCTCCCCTCATTCTCGGTCGAAACTCCCCACCACACCACCATTATCATTCAACATTGTTCAATCATTCCAAGTTCATTTAGAGGTGCAAGAAGGTGTCTACGAAGTGTAGAGCTTGTGGATCTTGAAGGACCTCTCCCATTTGCTTTTATCCAATCCATTTGTCATCTTCAACCTCTTGTGTTCATCCCTAGCCATAGAGCTAGTAATAAGGCCCTTATGATCCCTTGTTATTTCATATTTTGATGGTTAAAAGATGATATACATTGTTAATCTTGAAGAACACAAAAGAACGTGATCATGATACTTTCACATAAGCTTAAAGACATAAGAATACATGTAAATGATGATGATTTGCTTCTTGATGAATGATGATTTGTGTTAGTGATGTTAGACATCATAAGAAATCTACTAGATTGTGATTAAACACATGATCTAGTAAGTTAAAGTGGTGATCTTGTGAAAGACCAAGATCATCATGCTTTATGTCTTCATGAACTTGAATGATGAAATTGGTTTTCATATGTAAAGATGATTTAAACAAAATACAAATCTTGTGAATAGATGATTACAAAAATAATTTTTCCAAGAAACCAAGTTTATTTACAAGATTTACAAAGTCATGGTTTCTAAGTAAACTAATCATATTTTTAGTGTTTAAACAATACTAGGAACATGATTGTAACAAGAAAAATACAAACGAAATATGTTTAGAAAAGTCATCTTACAAGTTGTAAATGACTAAATCTGTTAATAAAGTGATTTACAATCAAATAACCTTGTTTTTAAGGGTAACTAAACCTACTAAATAATATGGTAAGTTACTACAAATTTTTACAAAAACTTCAAGTTCATGATGTAGTGTAATTTACTTGATTTTGACAATCGGTAAGTGTTGAATGAGTTGATGATTGTTTGTGATGATTTTAAAAGAAAATAAACACATGTTTTAAAAACATAGGAAACCTCCATTTTTAGGGGAAACCATGTCAAAAATTTTGACACTTAGAAAAATATAAGTTTTGGTGAAACTTATTCCCTAAAAATTTACCAAAAAATATTTACCAAGGTTTCCCTAATTTTTATGTAAACTTCAAGTTAAGAAATGATGATTTCTTCAAGATAAAAATTGATATTAAGTATGTATATTTTTGAGGAAAATATATATATTTATTGATCACCAAATTTTGTGCTAAGTGTATGTAGTATGTAATATATGTAATAGTGTATTAGGACTTGAAAATACACTAACTACTCCTAAGGAGTAAAAATACAAAATTCACATACAACATGCATAGACAAATACAAGAGAATATATTTATGAAAATATATTTCTTAATAGATTATGTAACTTAGACGAGTTACGAACTTAAGATGAAGTTTTGGACAAAAATACATAACTCGGGTGAAAAATACAAGATACTTATATTTATTTTTGAGAAAATAATATAAGTAAGATACATAGTTAAAAATATAAGTTATTTTTAACAACAAAGAACAAATACATAAAAGATGGTGACTTGTACTTGTGCGATACAAGTCTAGTGACTAACGATAACAAAACACGTATAGGTCACGACGCTATATAAGCAAACCCGGTGAAGTTTACGGCGCAAGAAACACAAAGTTGTGAGTTCATGTCCCCACTTTTAAACTTTTACATGCTTTTTAAACTTGGGGAAAATACATGTGTTATGGTATGTTGAATACAAAAACTAAGGAATGATACTTTAGATCATGTCACGAATAGGGTACCAGAAGCACCATTAATCGTGCACATACTAAGACCGCAGAACAAAATGTTAGATCTAATGGGTTTTTGGGCAGCCACACTCTTGGTGATAACTAGTACCAAGCAGTGCTTTTGTGTCTCAGTCGTGAATCGACTACTAAAAATGCCTATGGTTTGGATGCTTCCTATGTCATGTCCCATGTTAATGGCCTTGCAAACCATTAGTGATCTCGATTTCCTTATACTTACAGAAATACTTGATTTATACAAATTACATACCATGTTTTCATACAAAGTATACAAACGTTCAATACAAAAACTGCATGAATTCACACCAACATTATGTTGACGATTTTCCAAAAACTCAGATGCATTTCAGGTAACTAAAGTGGATGTGCGCGCGGTCTTACTCTTGCTCTTGGATGTCGTTTATGTTTATCTTTGAATAATGTTGTAAACTTTTTAGACAACATTTTATGCTGTGATGTAAACTCCAAACTTAACCTATGTTTTCAGTTACGTAATGTTATTGGCATTTGAAGTTATTTTTACGAGCATGTAGTATGTTTACCATTCGTATGCAATGAGAACCTTTCATGATCACACCTCGTGCTTCCGCCTTAGAAAGGGGTGTGACAGATTGGTATCAGAGCTGCGATTGTAGTGAACCAGGATTCCTTCTCGAGTCTAGACTACAATCTTTAGGATCCTTTCACGAAAACAATTTTTCAAAAAGTTTTCATTGCATAAAACTTTCTGCGACATCCACTACCTGAAACTATTTTTAAAGAGTCAAGAAAAGACACTACGAGACTTAGGGTGCACTGGAGTAGCACTTGTCTTTGACTAAGAATTACTTGCGATTATGTGTGATAATTAATATATACATATACTAGAAATAGAATATCTCAGGTACTCATGACTTTACCTGAAAACAGTGGCCTATCTGAAGGAAGTGATCCGACGATGAAACGAACTGTGCGGACTGTGCAAGGAGTTACGTAATTATGGATGCATACATAATTATGGAATTCAGTGCACAGAAACCACAACAAGTCTTGTCACGTATCAAACGAGATTCCCTCAATACAAGAAAAAGGTCAAACGCGAACACCCTCGCCCCTCCCCCAGCCTATTAAATACTCTATTGGAGTAATAATTTAGGGTATAAAGACAAGAACCGCCAATGTGAAGTAAGATATTTTGTCCTTTACATATATTAAACTTGTACTTTGGGGAGATGTAACCCTTATGCATTTTGTTTACTTCGCAAACAATGGTGTAACAAGTTGTTCTGATATGTGTAAAGACTCGGTGAATATCTTATGACACATCAGTATTTATCTATTTATGCATGCTTGTTGCTGTATGAATTGATTTATATGGCGGATTGTTTGATGTCACTTATGTGGTATATGCCTGTGTATATATATACTACTGTCTCGTAGGATGATATCAAACAAATGTCTAACCCTGTGCGTTGTGTTCTGACAGAACATGGCACCTAGGAGAATTGTGAACAATCAAGGATCCGACCAACCCCCTCCTCCTCTTCTGCCGAGGACTGTTGAAGAACTGAACGCCCTACTGGAAGAAAGGATCTCCGCAGTTATCGCTTAATACGAGGCAAACTGCACCGAACAAAGTGGAGGACCAAGCAATGCTAGACGCAATGGGCAGGGAGATACATCTGCAGGAAACACGGCTCAAGGTTTCACTTTCAAGCAGTTTCTCGACTGCAAGCCGCTGAATTACGACGGCACGGGGTGATGATGCTGCGGACGGAGAAGGCTGATGCCACTATCCGTATGAGCAAGTGTACCGCGGATCAGCAAGTCACTTTTGCTACGGGGTTGTTTGTTGATGAAACTTTGACTTGGTGGAATTTGCAAGTCCAGACTCTGGGTGATGATGCTGCGTACGGCATGATGTGGGATGAGCTAAAGGAATGTATGAGAGAAAAGTATTGCTCACGTGCTGAACTCTAAAGGTTGGAGACTGAGTTCTGGCACTTGACCATGGAAGGTGCTGACATTACTGGTTATACCCGAAGGTTCCACGATTTTTCGAGGGTGATCCCCTACATGGTGACTCCCGAATTTAAGCGCGTTGAACGCTACATTTGGGGACTGGCCCCAGAGTTTCGCAGCATGGTAACTTTGGCCAAACCTGCAACGATCACCCAGGCTGTAACTCTGGCTGTCAGACTTACTGAAGATGTTGTTCGCATGAAGAAGTTATCACTGAACCCTATTGAAAAGACCGAGACGCATGCTGAGTCGTCTGGTGACAAGAAAAGGAAGCATGCGAGCCTGAGTCAAGCGACACGTAACAACAAGGGTTCCAATAATAAGAAGCGCGGCCCCAACCCGCCTCAAGAGGCGAAAACTCTTGAAACCATGAATGACGCTTCCAAAATGCGACAACTATGGAAAACTGGGTCACCATACTAAGGACTGTTGGGGAAAAGGAAATAGGAACGGGAACGGAAACGGAAACCGCAACGGTGCTGGTAATAGAAACGGTGGTGGAAATGGCAATGGCAATGGTAACCGGAATGGTAATGGAGCTGGGCAGAACCAAGGATGCTTTGGTTGTGGAAGCAAGGATCATTTCATAAAAGATTGCCCAAGGGGGAACAATGCTCAGTCTCGGGCATTTGTGATTGGAGCAAGGAACGCACGCGAGGACCTTAATGTGGTCACCGGTACGTTTCTCGTTAACAATCACTTTGCATCCATACTATTTGACACTGGTGCCGATTATATCTTTATGTATGTGGAATTTAAACATATGCTTGGAATAGAATCTAGTAGATTAGATATTCCTTACTCCATAGAACTAGCCAATGGTAAACTTGTTGAATCGGGCGAAGTTGTTAGGTGTTGCTCATTAGAACTTGGTGAGCAACAATTTAGCATCGATCTCTTACCTATTCAATTGGGTAGCTTCGATGTAGTGGTCAGAATGGACTGGTTGTCCAAGAACAAGGCTGAAGTTATTTGTAACGAGAAAATCATTCGCATCCCTCTGGCGAATGATGAAACTCTCATCATGCATGGAGAAAAACGAGACGCGCCTCTGCAGATCATCAGTTGTATGAAGGCACAGAAGTGCTTAAGGAAAGGATGTGTTGCTTTTCGGGCACACATTGTAGATAAGAAGGCTGAGTAGCCGAAACTCGAAGACATTCCTGTGGTGAAGGAATTCCCTGATGTTTTTCCCGAAGATCTGCCAGGACTACCTTCGTAACGACAAGTTGAATTCCATATAGACTTGTTTCCAGGAGCCGCTCCTGTAGCCAAGGCACCCTATCGGCTTGCACCATCCGAAATGCAAGAATTATCTACACAACTTCAGGAGTTGTTGGATAAAGGATTCATAAGTCCAAGCTTCTCGCCTTGGGGAGCTCCAGTATTGTTCGTAAAGAAAAAGGATGGAACACTGCGGATGTGTATCGACTATAGAGAGTTAAACAAGCTCACAATCAAGAATCGGTACCCACTACCGAGGATTGATGGCTTATTTGATCAGTTTTAAGGATCGAGCTACTATTCCAAGATCGACCTTCGATCTGGATACCATCAGTTGAGAATCCAAGAGGAAAGCGTACCAAAGACTGCATTCCGAACGCATTATGGACATTACGAGTTCCTTGTGATGCCATTCGGACTGACGAACGCGCCAGCAGTATTTATGGATCTGATGAACCGCGTATGCAAACCATATCTCGATAAATTCGTGATTGTATTTATTGGTGATATCCTGATTTACTCACGAACGAAAGAAGAGCACGAGCAACACCTTAGAACCATTTTGGAACTACTGAAGAAAGAGAAACTTTATGCGACATTCTCCAAGTGCGAATTTTGGATTCGCGAAGTACAGTTCCTTGGTCACGTTGTGAACGAGAAGGGCATTCATGTAGACCCAGCCAAGATAGAAGCAATAAAGAATTGGGAAGCCCCCAAAACCCCAACTGAAGTTCGACAATTTTTGGGCTTAGCTGGCTATTACCGGCGATTTATTGAGAATTTCTCCAAGATAGCTCAACCGCTGACAACCCTTACGCAGAAAGACAAAAAGTACGACTGGGGTGATAAGCAAGAAGAAGCCTTTCAACTGCTCAAAAATAAACTATGCGATGCACCGATACTATCCTTACCCAAAGGCACTGAAGACTTCATGGTATACTGCGATGCTTCGCGTCAAGGTTTGGGTTGCGTGCTCATGTAACGCCAAAAAGTCATCGCTTATGCTTCCAGGCAGTTGAAGGTGCATGAAAAGAACTATACCACTCACGACCTAGAGCTAGGCGCAGTGGTATTCACCTTGAAGATCTGGTGACACTATTTATATGGTACTCAGTGTACAATCTTCATAGATCACAAAAGCCTACAACACATATTTGATCAGAAGGAATTAAACATGCGTCAACGACGGTGGGTCGAGCTGCTAAATGACTATGATTGTTAGAGTAAGTACCATCCTGGAAAGGCAAACATCATAGCAGACGCGTTAAGTCGGAAAGAAAGGGTTAAGACCCTAAGGGTTCTAGCATTGGAAATGACTATTCGAACGAACCTCACTACACGCATTCGTGACGCACAACAAGAGGCCCTTAAGGGAGAAAATCGTAGAGCTGAATACCTCCGAGGTATGCTGAAGAATTTAGTGCCAAACAAAGAGGAAACCTTATACTTTAAGGGGCGTACTTGGTTCCGCTCTATGGCGGTATTCTAGAAGTCATCCTTAATGAAGCTCAGAAGTCGAGATACTCGATCCATCCAGGATCGGAAAAAATGTATCAAGACTTGAAGGACTACTATTGGTGGCCGAGACTTAAAAGCGATGTTGCTATCTATGTTGGAAAGTGCCTAACCTGTGCTAAGGTTAAGGCTGAATATCAGAAACCGTCCCGACTACTGCAACAATGAGAGATACCCATGTGGAAGTGGGAGCAAATCTTGATGGACTTCATAACAAAATTACCCAGGACCCCTAGGGGGCACGATATGATATGGGTGATAGTCGATCGGTTAACCAAATCTGCGCATTTCCTACCGATCCGAGAGAAGGATAGCACTGGAAAGCTTGCTGAGTTGTACTTGAAAGAAATCGTGGCACGTCATGGAGTGCCTATCTCAATTATTTCAGACAGAGATGGACGTTTTATCTCAAGGATCTGGCAATCCTTCCAGGAGGCCTTTAGATCTCAACTAGATCTAAGCACGGCCTTCCATCCGCAAACAGATGGCCAGAGTGAACGAACCATACAAACACTAGAAGATATGCATCGTGCATGTGTTATGGACCAAGGCGGCAGCTGGGATACTCACCTACCTTTAGTTGAGTTTTCCTACAATAACAGTTATCATATGAGCATAAAAGCAGTACCGTTCGAAGCTCTGTATGGCCACAAGTGCCGCTCGCCATTATGTTGGGCAGACGCTGGAGACAAATGTATGGTTGGTCCTGAACTTGTGCAAGAGACAACCAACAAAATCATACAGATCCGAGAGTGCATTAAGGCGGCTCGAGATCGACAAAAGAGCTACGCAGATGGAAGACGAAAACCATTAGAATTCGAGGTGGGAGACAAAGTTCTGTTGAAGGTCTCACCTTGGAAGGGCGTAGTAAGATTCGGAAAACGTGGAAAGCTGAACCCACAATACATCGGACCATTCAAGATCTTAGAAAGAATTGGTACCGTGGCATACAAGTTGGAATTACCGGAAGAACTTAACGGAGTACATGATACGTTTCATGTATCCAACCTCAGGAAGAGTCCAACCCAAGAAACAGTGATCATCCCTGCGGATGAAGTGCATATTGATGACACCCTCTGATTTACAGAACAACTCGTTGAGGTTACAGACTGGAAAGTCAACAAGACCCGAAGGAGTAGTGTCAATCTTGTCAAAGTACGTTGGAACTCTAAGCACGGACCCGAGTACACGTAGGAATGTGAAGACCAATTTAAAGAAAAGTACCCCGCCTGTTCAAGAAAACTCCTACGAGAGTTAGCTCAGCCTGAATTTCGGGACGAAATTATTTTAACGGGGGGAGACTGTGACAACTGGCACAAAACCGGTAATTTCCGTACAATTTAATTAATACTTAATAACTGCAATTATGTGCTTAAATGTCAACATTGTCTGGTTACATGCTATACATGTGAATTCATGCACGTTTTATACTTCAAATATTGCTTTATACATTACTATTAGCCTTGCGTCAGAAAAACTAGTGAACTCACCGGTAAGACACATTGTGTCAGCAATTCTGCAGAAAGCAGTCAGACAGTAGAATTAGGGCCTAGGAGTAGGTCCAACGTCTAAAATACACTGAAACCCAAGAATACATACAAGGGTTAATATATAGACTTCCCGGAAGCTAAAATACGCACTGAAAAGCACCCGAAACACACTTTAAATGCTGAATTTCATATATTTCAGCAAAATTCAGCATTGTAACGAGTTTGTACCATGTAAAAATATAACTAAAGGGTCCTGAATGGTTTCCTAAGTGTCGGGAATTAAAAGTGTCACAAAAGGGTACTTAAAGGACACTAAACGACACAATTTAGCACTTTAACGAACCGGTATCTAACCGAACAACCGGACATTACCTGAAACACCAAAATTATACTAGAAGCATTGTTTTAATGTTTCTGAGCTAGTTATGATCCCCGAACACCCTAACACACTATATAACACATCATACACTTAAACACTAAACACTATACTTGAAATCTAACCTAATCACTTAACTACCCATTAATCACCAACCAAGAACCCCCCCCCCCCCTCATGTTCACGGTCACAAAGGGTGTGGACCCACCCTTGATCTTGTGTGATCTTGCTAGATCCTACTTGATCCTATAAGATTTGTGAAAATTGTGATCTTGGATATGCATGTACTATTGAGAACATATTACACAAAGGATAAAACCATTAGATGGTTATAAGAACTCTCATTATCATCACCCACTTCACACCATCAACCTTCTCCTCTCCTCCCCTCATTCTCGACCGAAACTCCCCACCACACCACCATCATCATTCAACATGTTCAATCATTCCAAGTTCATTTAGAGGTGCAAGAAGGTGTCTAACGAAGTGTGGAGCTTGTGGATCTTGAAGGACCTCTCCCATTTGCTTTTATCCAACCCATTTGTCATCTTCAACCTCTTGTGTTCATCCCTAGCCATAGAGCTAGTAGTAAGGCCCTTATGATCCCTTGTTATTTCATATTTTGATGGTTAAAAGATGATATACATTGTTAATCTTGAAGAACACAAAAGAACATGATCATGATACTTTCACATAAGCTAAAAGACATAACAATACATGTAAATAATGATGATTTGCTTCTTGATGAATGATGATTTGTGTTAGTGATGTTAGACATCATAAGAAACCTACTAGATTGTGATTAAACACATGATCTAGTAAGTTAAAGTGGTGATCTTGTGAAAGACCAAGATCATCATGCTTTATGTCTTCATGAGCTTGAATGATGAAATTGGTTTTCATATGTAAAGATGATTTAAACAAAATACAAATCTTGTGAATAGATGATTACAAAAATAATTTTCCCAAGAAACTAAGTTTATTTACAAGATTTACAAAGTCATGGTTTCTAAGTAAACTAATCATATTTTTAGTGTTTAAACAAGACTAGGAACATGATGGTAACAAGAAAAATACAAAAGAAATATGTTTAGAAAAATCATTTTACAAGTTGTAAATGACTAAATCTTTTAATAAAGTGATTTACAAACAAATAACCATGTTTTTAAGAGTAACTAAACCTACTAAATAACATGGTAAGTTACTACAAGTTTTTACAAAAACTTCAAGTTCATGATGTAGTGTAATTTACTTGATTTTGACACTCGGTAAGTGTTGAATGAGTTGATGATTGTTTGTGATGATTTTAAAAGAAAATAAACACATGTTTTAAAAACATGGGAAACCTCCATTTTTAGGGGAAACCATGTCAAAATTTCTATAAAATTTTGACAGTTAGAAAAATATAAGTTTTGGTGAAACTTATTCCCTAAAAATTTGCCTAAAATTATTTACCAAGGTTTCCCTAATTTTTATGTAAACTTCAAGTTAAGAAATGATGATTTCTTCAAGATAAAAATTGATATTAAGTATGTATATTTTTGAGGAAAATATATATATTTATTGATCACCAAATTTTGTGCTAAGTGTATGCAGTATGTATTATATGTAATAGTGTATTAGGACTTGAAAATACACTCAGTACTCCTAAGGAGTAAAAATACAAAATTCACATACAACATGCATAGACAAATACAAGAGAATATATTTATGAAAATATATTTCTTAATAGATTATGTAACTTGGACGAGTTACGAACTTAAGATGAAGTTTTGGACAAAAATACATCACTCGGGTGAAAAATACAAGATACTTATATTTATTTTTGAGAAAATAATATAAGTAAGATACATAGTTAAAAATATAAGTTATTTTTAACAACAAAGAGCAAATACATAAAAGATGGTGACTTGTACTTGTGCGATACAAGTCTAGTGACTAACGTTAACAAAACACGTATAGGTCACGACGCTATATAAGCGAACCTGGTGAAGTTTACGGCGTAAAAAACGCAAAGTTATGAGTTTATGTCCCCACTTTTAAACTTTTACATGCTTTTTAAACTTGGGGAAAATACATGTGTTATGGTATGTTGAATACAAAAACTAAGGAATGATACTTTAGATCATGTCACGAATAGGGTACCAGAAGCACCATTAATCGTGTACATACTAAGACTGCAGAACAAAAGGTTAGATCTAATGGGTTTTCAGGCAGCCACACTCTTGGTGATAACTAGTACCAAGCAGTGCTTTTGTGTCTCAGTCGTGAATCGACTACTAAAAATGCATATGGTTTGGATGCTTCCTATGTCGTGTCACATGTTAATGGCCTTGCAAACCATTAGCGATCTCGATTTCCTTATACTTACAGAAATACTTGATTTATACAAATTACATACCATGTTTTCATACAAAGTATACAAACGTTCAATACAAAAACTGCATGAATTCATACCAACATTATGTTGACGATTTTCCAAAAACTCACATGTATTTCAGGTAACTAAAGTGGATGTGCGCGCGGTCTTACTCTTGCTCTTGGATGTCGTTTATGTTTATCTTTGAATAATGTTGTAAAATTTTCAGACAACGTTTTATGCTGTGATGTAAACTCCAAACTTAACCTATGTTTTCAGTTACGTAATGTTATTGGCATTTGAAGTTATTTTTACGAGCATGTAGTATGTTTACCATTCGTATGCAATGAGAACCTTTCATGATCACACCTCGTGCTTCTGCCTTAGAAAGGGGTATGACAAATGCAACATATAAATTACATCAAATGTGGTATAAAACTAACTCTTTTTTAGTACTAATGTTGGAAAAAGTGTGTTTTTGTCTTCCTTTTGTATTTTCAGGATTAAATGAGCTCAAATGAACAAAAGAAGCAAAAATGCAGCCAAATCTAACAATAATACAAGAAAAGGAATAAACGTGGCATGCCCGACCCCTCGACAGCATTTCCCCAAGCAAAAAACAAGAGAACAGAAGGCTGAACACGCCCCGTGCTAAGTGAGCATGGGGGCGGGCCCAAGTGTCTGCAGAAAAGACAAAGTTGTGGAAGCTTCTATCACCCATCACGGGGGCGTGCCCAGCGGACACGGGGCCGTGGTCAACGCAAAGATTCGCAGAATCTAGGCAAATCTTGATAGTACAGATACGCTTCTGCACACGGGGTCGTGCCCAGCGGACACGGGGGAGTGGTCAACTAATGCAGACAAACTGCATTAAATGAAGAAAGAGAAGATGGGTGGACACGGGGCCGTGTCCGAGCTTCTGTGCAGGCTATAAATAGGGGTGCTTGGCTCACTTGCAAACCATCCCTTGCCAAACCACCTCTCTCACACTACACCCACCCACTACCACCATCACAACCCACATCCACCACCATCATCCATCATCCATCATAGAGTGTGTGTAGTAGTCTCGGGATCCAAGATTGATCGTAAGAGTTCTTGACAATCAAAGGCCATGTTTGCCTAAGTCTCTTACATACTTGGTGAAGACAAGCATTTAGTGTAATACTTTTTATTTTTAATCTTTTTGCACTTTTTATTTGGTTATGTATTTGTTAGGGATAGATTTTCTAAACCTAAGGATCACGGATCCTCAAGTACTGCCAGGATCATGGATCCTCAATTCTGTTTGAATTAAGGATCCTCAGAAGACATTGCAGGATCAGGATCCAGGATCCTCATTGTTATCCTTATACTAACGGTTGCCTTCACTATGTTTAAGCTTGTTTTGCAGGATTTACGCATTGGACTAGGTCTTGCCGATATTCTTGGGGAATATGCCCTCAATATTCCGCACGTGCATGGCTTTGTGAACGTTATGGAGATCATGGGAAGCTTGCACATTTTTCGGGTTGTTAGTTATTTAAGTTATTTCTATTTTTAAAGGGGATAATAAGCTTGAGTTAGAACGATTGGCTAATTTAGCAAACACACACACACACTCGTAACAGCTCTCAACAGTTCATTGGCGATTCCGTACACATTACACTCTAGTGATCCTTGTAACAAGCTTGTTATCATCCCGAGTTGTAAAGATCATTTGTTTAATTATAGTTGGTGATCGGTAGTTTCCATCACCTGAGGTTTTTTATGCCGGAGATCAACTCTTAATCAAGGGCTTTTTCTTCGTATAAATCCTTGTGTCACTTGTTCATTTCATTTTTCAAGTTATCCATACATTTGTTCATTGAATCAAGCATCACACCTCACAACAAAAGATTTGGTTACATTATCCTAGCTTGATTTTTGACCAAAACAGTTTGGCGCCCACCGTGGGGCAATTGGTGCTTCATTTCTTAGAAATTTTGTTCATTTTGGTTCACTATATTCAACCAGATGGCTTCTTCAGCAAAGAACACTTCAAGTTCCATGCCAGCAATCACTTCTTCATAGGGCATTCCACCTTTGCCTCCACCACCTTTTGGATACTAGAAAAATGCTGAAAATGCTGCAAAGAGACAAAGCTCCATTTTCCCAAAACCACTAACATCTGCTGTTTCTTCTAACCCTACTAACAGTGATCTTTTTACTTTGATTTTACAGATGAGGGATCACATACAAGAGCAGGATAAAACCAACGAAAGGATCCTTCGGGAGATTGGTGATATCAAGAAACAGAAGAAATCAGGGGAGGATCACTCTCCTCTGATACCTAGATCACTGGATTTCGACACTCCAACTATAACCGCCCTGCAACCTGCAGCTCCAGATATCTAATACTGGGGTGGATCAACAGGAATGCGCTCTGGATCATCGGCAATGACTCAAGCTCTAGGATCCTACTTTCAACCTTCAGGATCCTTCTTCCAGCATCAAGGATCCTCTCAAGTTCAAGGATCCTCTCAGGTTCAAGGATCCTCTCAGGTTCAAGGATCCTCTCAAGTTCAAGGATCCTCTCAGGTTCAAGGATTCTCTCAGGTTCAAGGATCCTCCTTTCAGGTTCAAGGATCCTCATCTCAGGTTTACGGATCTATGGGTTATCCTCCAAGACCCCCAGTCACAGCACATCAAGGATCCAACGTCTTTCAGGATCAGGGATTCTTAAGGAATGTGCAACCCGAAAATACAGATGTTCATCAAGGAGACTTCATTCCTATGCAGACCATTGCTTCTTCTGGTCCTTCAGTCATACCAGAATCTAGCCAATATGGATTCATATCTTGAATTCCAAACTTGAATCCTCCGGGAGGTAACACTTTGAATAATTCTTATAACACTAACCATGGCTTTATGCAGGATACGGGTATCAATCAAGCTATGGCTAGGGAGTTACAAAAGTTGAAGGATATGATATCCAGCGTTCCAGGAGCGGTTAAGCCCATTCCTGAAATTGCAGATGGAAGCCACAGGATATCTCACTTTGCACCACCTATTTGTGATGCAGAAATCCCAAAGAGGTTTCAAATACCAACCATGAAGCTATATGATGGCTCGACGGATCCAGAAGAACATGTAGCTCAATATAGAGAAAGGATGGAGATCAATCCCATCCCGGAAAGGTTAAAAGAAGCATGTATATGCAAGGGTTTCGGATCCACACTCACAGGATCAGCTCTTAAATGGCTGCTAAGTCTTCCCCCTTACTCTATTACTTCATTTGCTAATTTAGTTAATCTGTTTAATAGTCAATTCTCATGTAGTAGAAAATTTGAACGATTAACTAGTGATCTATATTGGGTAACACAAGGTCAAAATGAATCACTTAGATATTATATCACTAAGTTTAGTAAAGAATCCTTAGATATTCCTAATTTGGATATAGCTACGGCTGTGGAAGCCTTTAAAATGGGTTTGCTTAGGGATTCATTATTCTATGATGATCTTGTCATGACCCCATTCAGGAATCTTGATGAAGTAAGAACCAGGGCCCTTAGATTCATCCGACTAGAGGATGATAAAAGGATCCAGGAAAGACTGGCAGGATCCTCGAAGCAGGAAAAGCAAGGATCCTACTTCAGGAACAACAAGTCCAAGTCTTACAACAAGACTGACAACCAAAGCGTGCATGCAGTAGAACAAGAAGAGGATGATGAGGATTATCCTCCCATTTCTGAATACTGTTTTTCTGTTGATAACAATGAACTAATTCTTGCAATGCAGAATCTAGGTGAGAAAGCAAGATGGCCAAGGAAAAGTGATAAACCAGCCGCAACAAAAGACAAGTCCAAATGGTGTGCATATCATGAGGATTTCGGACATCTCACTGAAGAATGTATTGCACTTAGAAAAGAAATCGGTTACTTGTTAAGCAAAGGGCATTTGAAGGAGCTTTTGGGAAGAAAAAAGTCAAGGATTCAGGATCCTGAAAAGGTTCCAGAAAGGGCTCCTGCTCCTCCGGCAGATGCACAAGTTATAAACTTCATATCTGGTGGATCAGACATTTGTGGTACTTCCTTTTCAGCAGCCAAAAGACATGCCAAGGAGACCAAGATGGATAATGGGGACAGACCCATCCGGACCTCTACTGTCACACAGGAGAAAGTCATAACTTTTGATGAGGATGATCGTGTTGATGTTCAGGATCCTCATCATGATGGCCTTGTCATTACTTTGTTCATTTCTAACCATTTTGTTCGCAGGATCCTAATCGATGGAGGAAGCTCAGTAAACATCATTCAGCTTGATGTCATCAAGAAAATGAACATCCCTAAATCAGATATTGTCCCAAGATCCTCAGTTCTTGTGGGGTTCAGAGAAACCAAGAATACATTGTGGGACATTAAATTTCCCATCTACATTGAAGGACTTCATTCTTATCAAAAATTTTGTGTTATAGATTGCTTATCCTGTTGCAATGTTATCCTTGGCAGGCCATGGATACATGACATGAAGGCAGTTTCATCTACATATCATCAATGTGTGAAGCTTCCTAGTCCATGGGGAGAGATAAAAATTGAGAGTGACCAGCAAGAAGCAAAGAATTGCTATACCTCATCAATGAAGCCAGCCTCAAGACCAAGGGAGCAATAGCAATTAAAGTGTCCTCCAAGAGACGTTTTGGAGGCAAGAGAACAGGATGTGAAAGATATCCTTATGGATCCTCATGATCCTGAATCCAAAATCTTCATAGGATCAGGGATCCTTAGCAACATTGAACAGGATTTGGTATCCTTCCTTAAGAGGAGAAAAACTACCTTTGCCTGGAAGCATGAAGACATGACAGGTATCTCTAAAGATATAATTACTCATAAACTTGGCATTGACAGGTCATTCAAACCCATACATCAAAAGAGGAGAAAGTTTGCACCTGAGAGGAATGCCATTATCGAAGAGGAGGTAGACAAGTTGCTCCGAGCAGGTATGATTAGAGAGGTTAAGTATCCAAGATGGTTAGCCAATGTGGTTGTTGTTCAAAAGAAAAATGGAAAGTGGAGGGTATGTATCGATTTCACTGATTTAAACAAGGCATGTCCCAAGGATCCTTTCCCATTACCCCACATTGACTCCATGGTGGATGCTACCGCGGGTCATGAGTTGTTGACTTTTATGGATGCTTCATCTGGATTTCAAGAAATTCAGATGGAACCATCTGACCAAGAGGATACAGCCTTTATGACCCCAACTGGTATCTATTGTTATATTGTTATGCCATTTGGACTAAGGAATGCAGGTGCTACCTATCAAAGGCTAGTCAATATGATGTTTAAGGAACAAATAGGACACACTATGGAAGTCTACATAGATGACATGGTGGTTAAGTCCAAGAGAGCTGAGGATCACCTTAGACACCTGGAGGAAGCATTCAATATCCTTGACAAATTCAATATGAAGTTGAATCCTTCAAAGTGTCACTTTGGTGTTAAAGCAGGCAAATTCCTAGGCTACATCGTGACAAAAAGAGGCATTGAAGCAAGTCCAGAACAAATTAAGGCAATTATGAATATCAAATCTCCTGCCAATTCCAAGGATGTGCAAAGGTTGACAGGGAGGATCGCATCCTTGAACAGGTTTATATCCAAGTCATCAGAAAAGTACAAGGAATTCTATGACATTTTGAGAAAGAACAAGAAATTCAAGTGGACTGATAAGCATGAAAATGCTCTCAAAGCCCTTAAGAATTACCTATCCTCAGCTTCTGCCTTGATGAAACCAGAAAAAGGGGATATATTATCCTTATATCTAGCAGTATCCTCTAAAGCAGTAAGTGCAGTCCTTGTTAAGGATCACGAAGGTACACAACATACTGTTTATTATGCAAGTAAGAGTTTGCTTGATGCTGAATCCAGGTATTCACATTTAGAAAAACTTATCCTTGCTTTGATTATGGCATCTACTAAACTAAGACATTATTTTGAAACTTATGCCATTATTGTTAATATTAACTTTCCAATTAAGAATGTTCTCAGGAAACCTGAAATGTCAGGGAGGATGGCTAAATGGGCAGTGAATCTTAGTGCTTATGATATAAGATATGAACCAAGGACTGCCATCAAATCCCAAGCCTTAGCTGACTTTGTGGCAGATTTTAGTAGTGACTTACAAAGGGAAGCTGAGTTAGAAGTTCAACAGCTAGAAGAGACTAAGGATCCTTGGATACTCTTCACTTATGGAGCCTCTAATGTTAAAGGAACATGGCTTGGAATACTTCTAAAATCGCCACAGGGGGACATAATACCCCACTCAATAGCTTGTGAGTTTCAAACTACTAATAATGAGGCTGAGTATGAAGCCTTGATAGCTGGTTTGCAAATTGCCAAGCACATGAGGATCATGTATCTTGAGATACATGTAGATTCATTGTTAATTACTAATCACTTTAATGGATCCTATGTTGTTAAAGGTGAAAAGCTAATAAAATATTTAGAGATAGTCAAAGAATTGGCACTCTCTTTTGTTTCTTTTAGTTTGACACGGGTACCTAGGGAAGAGAATGCAGAAGCTGATGCATTGGCCAAGATCCCTATCATCCATATTTTGGCTCCTGCTATTGAGGATCACATAACTATGGAGATAGAAGAGGATTCTGCAATTGTTCCTAGTGATGGTGCACAGTCTCATTCAGGATCATGGATCCTTCCAATTATGAGATATATACAACATGGAGAGATTCCTACAGGAGAAAACCCCAGGGCCTTCAAAATCAAAGTATCCCAATTTACAATATTAAATGACATGTTATATAAACGATCTCTTGCAGGTCCATATCTAAGGTGCATAGAGGATCCTGAAATTCAAGAAGTCCTAAGGGATTTTCATAAAGGAGATTGCGGAAACCACACTAGGGGCAGGGCATTGTTCTCAAGGATCCTTAGGACAGGATACTATTGGCCTACAATGAAGAAGGATGCTGTGGATTATGCCAAGAAGTGTGATCCTTGTCAGAGACATAGTAATATCCTTCATCAGCCAGCAGAGCTCCTGTATCCTATATCCTCTTCTTGGCCATTCATGAGATGGGGAATGGATATAGTTGGTAAACTTCCCAAAGCACCAGGAGGAAAGGTGTTCATGCTTGCCATGACTGATTACTTCTCAAAATGGATAGAGGCTAAAGCCTTTGCTCAAGTCAGAGAAAAAGAAGTGATATCCTTTATTAAAAGAAACATTATTACCAGATTTGGTATCCCTTCTGAAATTGTTTGTGATAATTGTTTTGGTAAAAAATCAAGCTAAGATAATGCAACCAAACTTTCAATTGTGAGGTGTGATGCTTGAATCAATGAACAATATTAAGGATCACTCATAAATGTAATGAATAAGTGACACAAAGATTTATACAAGGAAAAAGCCCTTGATCAAGAGTTGATCTCCGGCATAAAAAACCTCGGGTGATGGAAACTACCGATCACCAACTAAGATTAAACAAAATCGGTTTACAACTCGGGATGATAACAAGCTTGTTACATGGATCACTAGTGTGTAATGTGCAAAAAAGTGTATGAAATCACCAAGTATTCCTTGAGAGCTGACTGAGAGCTGTTACGAGTGTGTGTGTATGCCAAAATTAGCTAAGTGTTCTTTCAAGCTTGTCATCCCCATTTTTAAATTAGAAAATAACTAGTATAACTAACTATCCGCAATTTATGCACTCTCCCCACGATCTCCATAACGTTCACAATGGTTAAGCACGTGCGGAATATTGAGGGAATATACCCCAGGAACTTCGGTGAGACTTGGTCCATACTCTTGTTCCTGCAAAACAAGTTTACGTACAAGGAAGACAATTGTTAGTAGTAGGATAACAACAGTGATCCTGGATCCTGATCCTGCGACACCTGCTGAGGATCCTTAACTCAAACAGAATTGAGGATGCATAATCCTGATAGCAGTTGAGGACCCGTGATCCTTAGGATTTAGAAAATCCTCCCCTAAAAATTGCCCCCAAAATATAAGGAGTAAAATGTAAATTGTCGAGTTATATTTTCTTGATCTTATCTGTAACAAACCAACGGATATATAGCCGTTGTAATCTGACTAGCCGTTACTGGTCTTACGTCACTTGAAGCGACATCCCTGCAAATCATCATTATAAATTCAGGTTATAGATAAGGATCAATGTGCATTTAAATTCGAGCGAGACTCCCTTTAAATCGACATTCGAAGATTAATCATGTACTTCTCTTTCCTCTTTCTCTTCTCCTTCATACTCTGTTCTTCTTCTTTTTCAAAATTTCCGAATCACAATGAAGTTAAGATCATCCCTGTTAGGGGAGGATTTTCCAAAGATCAGTGATCCTTAATTACTGTTGGGCTTAGGGATCCTCAATTCTGTTTGAATTAGTGATCCTCAGAGAGTATCGTAGGATCAGGATCATGGATCATCATAAGGATCCTTACACTAACGATTGTCTGCTTTGAATATGATGTTGTTTTGCAGAAGTACGAGCTTGGACTTGGTCTTGACGATATTCCTGGAGCATATTCCATATTTATTCCGCACGTGCATGACTGAAATGGACGTTATGGAGGTCGTGGAAGACTTGCACGAAATGCGGATAGTTAGTTAGCTTAGATATTTTCTAAATTTAAAAGGGGATAGCGAGCTAGATTAAGACACTTGGCTATTTTTGGCTAAACACACACACTCGTAACTGCTCTCATCAGCTCTCGACAGTTCTCTTGGCGATTACACGTTTTTTGCACATTACACTCTAGTGATCCTTGTAACTAGCTCGCTATCATCCAAAGTTGTAATACATTTTCTGTTTAATCTGAGTTGGTGATCGGTAGTTTCCATCACCCGAGGTTTTTTATGCCGGAGATCAACTCTTGATCATGGGATTTTTCCTTGTATAAATCATTGTGTCACTTGTTCATTACATTTCTGAGTGATCCTCAGCATTATTCATTGCTTCAAGCATCATACCTCACAACAGAAAGTTTGGTTGCATTGTCTTTGCTTGATTTTTGACCAAAATAGTTTGGCGCCCATCGTGGGGAAATTGGTGCTTCATTCCTAAGAAGATTCATATTTTTGTGGTCATTTCGGTTCGTTACAACCAAACAGATGTCATCTCAGGGAAAAACTACTTCAAGTTCAATGCCGGCAATCAGTTCTTCACAAGGCGTTCCACCTTTGCCTCCACCACCTTCTGGATCCCAGAAGAATGCTGAAAATGCTGCGAAGAGACAACCCCCCATTTTCACAAAACCACCAACTTCTTCTGTTTCTTCTAATCCTACTACTAATGATCTTTACACTCTGATTTTGTAGACAAGGAATCACGCACAAGAGCAGGACAAAACCAATGAAAGGATCCTCCGGGAGATCGCTGAGATCAAGAAACAGAAGAAATCAGTGGAGGATCACTCTCCTCTGATACCTAGGTCATTGAATTTTGACACTCCAGTTGTAACTACCCTACACTCGGCAGTTCCGGGCATCCAGTATCAAAGTGGTCCATCAGAAAGGCGTTATGGAACAGCAACTATGAGTCAGGCATTTGGCTCTCACTTCCAGCCTCAAGGATCCTGCTCTCAGCCATCGGGATCCTCTTTTCAGTATCAGGGATCCTTCATTAGCTCAGGAGGATATTTAGGAATGCACACAGTTCAAGGATCCTCCATGGCTCCAGGATCCTCCCAGGTTCAAGGATCCTCCATGGCTCCAGGATCCTCCCAGTTTTTAGGATCCTCTCTGCCCCAAGGATCCTTTCAGGTTCAAGGATCATCTCAGCTTCAAGGATCCAACATCTTTCAGGATCAAGGATTCTTAAGAAGTATGCAGCCTCCAAGCACAGATGTTCATCAAGGAGACTTCATACCAATGCAGACCGTTGCTTCATCTGGTCCTTCGATCATACCGAAGTCCCGTCAATATGGATTCACATCTGGAATTTCAAACATGAATCCTCTGGGAGGTAACACTTTTAATAACTCATATAACACTAACCATGGCTCCATGCAGGATACAGGTATCAATCAAGCTATGGCTAGGGAATTACAGAAGCTTAAGGATATGATATCCAGTGTTCCAGGAGTGGTCAAGCCCATTCCTGAGATCACAGACGGTAGCCATAGGATATCTCGCTTCGCACCACCCTTATGTGATGCTGAGATACCCAAAAGATTCCAGATACCATCCATGAAGCTGTATGATGGTTCAACGGATCTAGAGGAGCATGTAGCTCAATACAGGGAGAGGATGGAAATCAATCCAATTCCTGAGAGGTTAAAAGAAGCATGTCTATGCAAGGGATTTGGATCCACATTACACTCTAGTGATCCTTGTAACTAGCTCGCTGTCATCCAAAGTTGTAATACATTTTCTGTTTAATCTGAGTTGGTGATCGGTAGTTTCCATCACCCGAGGTTTTTTATGCCGGAGATCAACTCTTGATCAAGGGATTTTTCCTCGTATAAATCATTGTGTCACTTGTTCATTACATTTCTGAGTGATCCTTAGCATTATTCATTACTTCAAGCATCATACCTCACAACAGAAAGTTTGGTTGCATTGTCTTTGCTTGATTTTTGACCAAAATAGTTGGTAAGCTTCCTAAGGCACCTGGTGGAAAAGTATTCATGCTTGCTATGACTGACTACTTCTCCAAGTGGATAGAGGCTGAAGCCTTTGCTTAAGTCAGAGAAAAGGAAGTTATATCCTTTATTAAAAGAAACATTATTACTAGATTTGGTATCCCTTCTGAAATTGTTTGTGATAATGGATCCCAATTTATTGGGAATAGAACTACTAACTTTTGTGACAGCTGGGGGATTAAGATGATAACATCAACACCAGTCCACCCACAAGCTGATGGTCAGGCAGAATCATCCAACAAGATCATCATCAACAATTTGAAGAAAAAGCTTGGATCCAAGAAAGGAAAATGGGCAGAAGAACTACCTTATGTGCTTTGGGCTGATAGGACAACTCCCAAGAATGCCACTGGCCAAACTCCATTTTCTTTGGTATTTGGGGCAGAATCAGTGATCCCTACAGAGATGGTGGTTCCTACTGCAAGAACAAGCATTCGTGATCCTGAGGAAAATGCTGAAAACTTGGTTCAAGATTTGGATACTATAGAAGAACTCAGGGATTTGGCAAGGATAAGGATGGCCAGTTATCAACAAAGGATGGCTGGAACTTACAACAAAAATGTCAGGATCAGGAAATTCCAGGTTGGAGATATGGTGTTAAGGAAAGCATTTCAGAATACTACCAATCCTGCTGATGGAAAGTTGGCACCAAAGTGGGAAGGCCCTTGATCGAAGCTGAGGCAGGAAAGGGGGCATATCGATTGCTAACAATGGAAGGTGACTTGCTACCAAGAGCTTGGAATGCTGTCCACTTAAAGAAATACTTCATGTAATAAGGATCCATGATCCTTACCTGGCAAGTATCCTTGAAGGATCCTTACAGGACGGATGATTCTCATTCTGGTAATATTCTGATCTCAAACTATTTCATTCTTTAATTATCTTATATAAGGATAAGGATCGTGCATCCTATATCCTCCTTTCACTTGATTCTGAGTTTTGAAGGTTCAGGTATCCTTAACAAAGGGTTGAGTATCCACAGAAGTATCCAGTTATTTGGGCTTGACCCCAGTTATTTGGGCTTGACCCCAGTTATATGGGCTTGACCCCAGTTTTGGGCCTGTCCCCAGTTTCGCCAGTAGCGCACGATGATCCTGGTATAGTTCATGGCAATGGGACCAGTACTCGCTTTAGGGGCTGACAATTTCATTGTACTGGCTATATTCAGGATCCTACGTATAATGTTTTGGCATTTTCATGTCACTAAGTTTGGATAGTCGCCAGTGACGGCCATACTCCAGTTTACACACGATCCTTTGGGCTTGTCCCCAGCGATCCTTTGGGCTTGTCCCCAGTTATCCTTTGTGCTTGTCCCGAGTTATCCTTTGGGCTTGTCCCCAGTTATCCTTTGGGCTTGTCCCCAGTTACCCTTTGGGCTTGTTCCCAGTTATCCTTTGGGCTTGTCCCCAGTTATCCTTTGAGCTTGTCCCCAGTTACTAACTTTTATCTTATATTGGCTTAGTCCCAAGTTGTATCCTATTTCAGGTTTTTGAAGCTAAACGACTAAGGATCCTTGATCCTTACCTTCTACTAAGGTTTGTCTTTTGGTTATCCTGATTATAAGTGTTAAAGGTTAGGATCCTAACTTGGATTCTCAGGTATGATCCTTGATCATTTTGATTTTATTCATTATTTATCTAAGTGACCCTTATCCTTTGACAACTGAACTTATGATCCTCAAACTACACTACTTTTCAGAACCTGTCGACTATAGGTTATGTGATCCTTGATCATATCCTAAACTTTTTGAGATTATTTATTAAATTCTTCTTCTTTACTTAATAAATTCAAACAAAATGTATATCACAACAATTGAAAAGTAAAGTATTAACAAGGATAACAACACGGGAAATAGCCAAAAAGTTAAAGTTATTTTATTCACAAAACGTTAAACCCTTCAAGGTTGTCAAAATTACTTACCCCAAGCATCTACCAGCAATACGTGGCCCGTCCGCTGGGGTAAGTAAAGGGTGTCCTTTGTTAACAGGTCTTTCGAGTGCAGGAAATAAAAGATGGCAGGATAACAAGTGGCTTCATCCCCCAAACAGAGGATCTATCCACCACCCATTATCCTACCTATTATCTTAGGATCCATGATCCATAACCCTAGAAACTATTGTTCGAATACAACCCATCATTGTTTCAAAACATCATAACCAAAATAAAACTACTACCATGTCCTAAAAAATGGGCTCCGGCCGCGTCTAGAAATATCCATCATCGCCCATTTCGGCAGCTCAAACCTTGGCTGCATCACCACCAGCATCATCAGCATGATCCTTTCCACTTCCACTCGCCTCGATTGCTAGGACCTCACCAGTCTCTTCTTCATCATCCAGCTCAGCCAATCTAGCCTTCCAGCCCTCTATGTCCCAGTTGCTCTTGTCAAAATCAGGATCCAGAGCTTCTTGGGCCATTTGTAACTGGGTTTTGTACATAGCAATGGCAGCGGAGACTTTAGCATCATTTGTGATCTCATTCTTCTCCTGATCAGCAGTGATATGAGCCAGGACAAGTTCCCTCTTCACCAGATTGACATCATTTTCGAGGGAGGCAATCTTCTGATCCTTGGCTAGCATGATCTTTTGGAGGTCCAAACACTTTTGCTCAGCCTCTTCAACATTGCCTACGTAGTCCTCGATTTCAGCAAATTTCTGCAAAAAGACAATGTAAAGTTTAGGATCACATGATCCTCAAGTGGGCAGGATAACTAAGCTAAGTCAGTGATCCTTACCTCAGCAAAGTATTCAAGGAACTGGTGGCGGATTAGAGGCAATCCTTCTAGATTGTCAGTCTCAGAGGCTTTCCTCTTCTTTCCCTTGGAGGCAGTAAGCTTGGGGATGGCGGTACTTGGGCTAGCGGCAGCCTTCTTCCTTCCAGACTTGGGACCAACAGTGGTGAGATCGGTGACACTGAAGCGAGTAGCAGACTTCGATGATTTTCCAGCACCTACACATCCAAAACAGATAAGTATTCGTATTTCATTCTAATTTAAACATTTAGATATGCAAAAAATAGGATACTTACTTGACATTGTAACAGAGCCTGAGGATACTTCCTGAGAATCCTAGGTATTTGCTTGAAATGTTCTTAATAAAGGATCGAGCCTCCGAAAAGCAGCAAGCCTTTCCTTCGTCGCAGATGTTGTAATAAGGTGTGCAACAGTAATAGCTGCAAAATAGAAACAAAAGGATGTTAGTGATCCTCAGCAGAAACAACGTTATCCTGTGATCCTTCTCAGGATCCTCTATCCTACCATGGGTGGTCCAATTTCTAGGCAGATCCTTCCCATCAGGGATGGAATCCCTTCTGATAAAGAAGAATCGCCGTTTCCAGTTGGTGTCATTCTTAGTGGCTTTGAAGACGGGGTGTTCTTCACCAGGTTTATGTTTGAGTAGATATCGGTGAGATCCATGGCTCACGAGGTCGTACATCTCTGCAAACTCCGACATTCCCAGATCAATACCTTCACGCTCAATGATTCTTTCAAGGGTATACAAGACCCTCCAGATCATTGGCATTGCTTGGATGTAAGAGATGCCGGTGAGAGAGAAGAAGGATTGGGTGAAATCAGGAAAAGGATACGAGTATCCTATTATGAATGGGGTGACCGGAAAAGCTACCCAGGTTTCAGAAACAAAGTCACTCAGGACGGTGGGATCAAAAGTTTTGAAAATGGTGTTCGCCGGAAAACAATGGCGAATCCTATCTATCTGTGGATCAGTAAAGCAACATCGTTCCTTTGCGGAGTCTTCGATGATCTTCTGGCTCTTCAGGGGATTATCCTTTTTGTGATCCTTAGCCGGTGAAGATCTTAGCATCATCTTGGTCATGACGGTGGTGAAGAAGAAGAAACAAGATGAGAATATGAAGAGAGAAAGGAAAGAGAAGTACCTGATCAGATCTTCGAATGAGGATTTAAAGCATGAAACGCACGAATTTAAATGCTTCCTAACCCTTATCTCTAATTTCAATTTATAATGATGATTTTGCAGGATAGTCACTTCAATGACGTCATGTTAGCAACGGCTAGTCAGGATTCAACGGCTATATATCCGTTGGTTTGTTACGGATAAGAATGAGAAAATATAACTCGTCTATTTACACTTTACTCCTTATATTTTGGGGCAATTGTTAGGGGAGGATTTTCCAAAGATCAGTGATCCTCAATTACTGTTGGGCTTAGGGATCCTCAATTCTGTTTGAATTAGTGATCCTCAGAGAGTATCGTAGGATCAGGATCATGGATCATCATAAGGATCCTTACACTAACGATTGTCTGCTTTGAATATGATGTTGTTTTGCAGAAGTAGGAGCTTGGACTTGGTCTTGGCGATATTCCTGGAGCATATTCCATATTTATTCCGCACGTGCATGACTGAAATGGACGTTATGGAGGTCGTGGAAGACTTGCACGAAATGCGGATAGTTAGTTAGCTTAGATATTTTCTAAATTTAAAAGGGGATAGCGAGCTAGATTAAGACACTTGGCTATTTTTTGCTAAACACACACACTCGTAACTGCTCTCATCAGCTCTCGACAGTTCTCTTGGCGATTACACGCTTTTTTGCACATTACACTCTAGTGATCCTTGTAACTAGCTCGCTATCATCCAAAGTTGTAATACATTTTCTGTTTAATCTGAGTTGGTGATCGGTAGTTTCCATCACCCGAGGTTTTTTATGCCGGAGATCAACTCTTGATCAAGGGCTTTTTCCTCGTATAAATCATTATGTCACTTGTTCATTACATTTCTGAGTGATCCTCAGCATTATTCATTGCTTCAAGCATCATACCTCACAACAGAAAGTTTGGTTGCATTGTCTTTGCTTGATTTTTTACCAAAACAATCCCCTGCTAAGGATCATCGCAAAGACAGTCCCTTAAAAAGCCAAGGGATCATCGAAGATTCTCCAAAGGAATGTTGCTGCTTCACCGATCCTGAGATCGATAGGATTCGTCATTGCTTTCCGGCGAGCACTGTTTTGAAACCCTTTGACCCTACCATCCGGAGTGATTTTATTTCTGAAACATGGGTTGCATTTCCAGTTACCCCTTTCTCGATAGGATACTCCTACCCTTTTCCTGATTTTACCCAATCTTTCTTCTCCCTTACCGGCATATCCTACATCCAGACTATGCCAATGATGTAGAGGGTTCTATTTACCCTTGAGAGGATCATTGATCAGGAGGGTATCGAGTTAGGAATGTCGGAGTTGTCTGAACTTTACAACCTTGTGAGACATGGTTCACACCGCTTTCTATTCAAACATAAACCCGGTGAACCTCATCCAATCTTGAAAACCACCAAGAACGATAACAAGTGGAAGAAACGTTTTTTCTTCGTCAGGAGGGATTCTATCCCTAATGGGAAGGATCTCCCCAGAACATGGGCTACTCATGGTAGGATAGAGGATCCTTATAGAAGGATCATAGGATACCCTGTCTCTGCTAAGGATCACTAACCCCTTTGTTTCTATTTCGCAGCTAGTTCTGTTTCACACATCATTACTTCACCTTCAACTAAGGAAAGGCTTGTTGCTTTCTGGAGTCTTGATCCTGCTATAAGATCATTCCAAGCAAGTACTAAGGATTCTCAAGAAGTATCCTCAGGCTCTGTCACTATATCAAGTAAGTATCCATGTTTGTACATAATTAAATGTTAAAAGATAAATGAAACAAGAATACTTATCTGTTGTTTTGGATTGACAGGTGCTAGAAAATCCTCAAGGTCTACTTCCCGTTTCAGTGTTACCGATCTTACCGCTGTTGCTCCCAGGTCTGGGAAGAAGAAGGCTACTGCCAGCCCGAGTGCTGTGGTCCCAAATCCTACCACCTCCAAGGGAAAGAAAAGGAAAGCCTCTGAGGCTGATAATCTTGAAGGCCTGCCTCTTATCCGCCATCAGTTCCAAGAGTACTTCGCTGATGTAAGGATCACTGACTTTACTTGATTATCCTGCCCACTTGAGGATCATGTGATCCTAAACTTTTCCTCTTCTTCTATGTAGAAATTTGCCGAGATTGAGATGCTGTTGGATGCTTATACTGAGGAAGCTGATCAGAAGCAAAGGGACTTCCAAAAGATCTTCTTGGCCAAGGATCAAACCATCTCTCTCCTTGAAAAGGATCTCGCTCTGGCAAAGCAGCAAATGGTCATGGCCCAGATAGAGGCTGATCATGAGAGGCACGACCTGCTGGAGGATGCTAAAGTGTCTGCTGCCATCACCATGTATAAGATCAAGCTGCAAATGGCTCAGGAGGCTGAGGATCCTGACTTCGACCGGACCACTTGGGACAAGGAGGGTTGGAAGACAAAGCTGGCAGAGTTGGAGGATGAAGAAGAGGCTACCGAGGTCTTGGCAATCGAAGCGAGTGGCAGCGGGAAGGATCAGGCTGGTGGTGATGAAGCTGGTGGTGATGCAGCCAAGGTTTGAGCTGCTGGAATGGGCGATGATGGATATTTCTAGACGTGGCCGGAGCCCATTTTTTAGGATTTGGTAGTGGTTTTTTGGTTATGGTGTTTTGAAACAATGTTGGGCTGTAATTTGAACAATAGTTTTTAGGATTATGGATCAAGGATCCTTAGACAATAGGTAGGATAATAGGTGGTGGAGGGATCCTCTGTTTGGGGGATGAAACCACTTGTTATCCTGCCGTTTTATATTTCCTGCACTTCAAAGACCTATTAACAATGGACACCCTTTACCTACCCCAGCGGACGGGCCACGTATTGCTGGTAGATGCTTGGGGTAGGTGATTTTGACAACCTTGAAGGGTTTAACTATGAATAAATAAAACCTTTAACTTTTTGGCTATCTCGTGTTGTTATCCTTATGAATTCTTTGTTTTTCAACTGTTGTCATATATTTTGTTTGAATTTATTAAATAAAGAAGAAAAGTTTAACAAATCATGTTCAAAAGTTTTAGGATATGATCAAGGATCAAATATACTATAGTCAATAAATTCAAAAAAAAAATTATGTAACTTAAGGATCATTAGTCATGTTGTCAAAGGATAAGGGTCACTTAGATGAATAATGAATAAAATCAAAGTGATCAAGGATCATACCTGAGAATCCAAGTTAGGATCCTAACCCTTTTAACGTTCATATTCAGGACAACCAAAAGACAAACCTTAGTAAAAGGTAAGGATTAGGGATCCTTAGCTGTTTAACTTCGAAAGCCTGAAACAGAATATAACTTGGGACTAAGCCAATATAAGAGAAAAGTTAGTAACTGGGGACAAGCCCAACAATTCTGGGGACAGGCCCAATATACTGGGGACAAGCCCAAAGGATAACTGGGGACAAGCCCAAAGGATAACTGGGGACAAGCACAAAGGATAACTGGGGACAAGCCCAAAGGATCGTGTGTAAACTGGAGTGTGGCCCTTACTGGCGACTATCCAAACTTAGTGACATGAAAATGCCAAAACCTTAGCTAACGTGAAAATGTTAGAAACCTTAGGAACGGATGTATGGTACGTCTACCATTATACGTAGGATCTCGGATACAGCCAGTACAATGAAATTGTCAGCCCCTAAGCGAGTACTGGTCCCATTGCCATGAACTGAACCAGGATCATCATGCGCTACTGGCGATACTGGGGACATGCCCAAAACTGGGGACTAGCCCAAATAACTGGGGACAAGCCCAAATAACTGAATACTTCTTGTGGATACTCAATCCTTTGTTAAGGATACCTAAACCTTCTACAAAACTCAGATTCAAGTAAAAGGAGGATAAAGGATCCATGATCGTTATCCTTATATATAGGATAATTAAAGAGTGAAATAGTTTAAGATAAGATCATTACCAAATTGAGGATCTTCTATCTTGTAAGGATCCTCCAAGGATACTTGTTAGCTAAGGATCATGGATCCTTATTACATGAAATATTTCTTCAAGTGGACAGCATTCCAAGCTCTTGGTAGCAAATCACCTTCCATTGTTAGCAATCGATATTCCCCCTTTCCTGCTTCAGCTTCAATCAAATAGGGGCCTTCCCACTTTGGTGCTAACTTCCCATCAACAGGATTGGTGGTTGATGTGGTAAATGTGGTCTATAAAAACTACTAACCTAATCTAGACACCCTAGTTTTAAATTTATAAACTAAGACTCTCTAAATGCTAGACCACTGACAGGCAAGTGTACCTATCGTATGTAGTAAAGTCTAATGAAGTCCGAGTATCGAACCCACGAGACACTAGCGACGCTAAACTAGACCCTGACTCAACTAATTACTTAATTGGTTTGTTTGGATTTTGAGGTTTTAACTAATTCTACGAAAGCGAGTAAATAAGATAACAGAGAAAGCAAGCAAGGTAGTGAAGTGACAGGAAGCAAACAATAATGAGGAAGAACTACCCAGGCTTCGAATCCCTAGAATCATGCAATGCTACTCTGACAGTGACAATGGTTAAATATCCTACTCCCTCGATTAACCCCCCGCTAGAGATGTATCAAACGAAAGATAAAGACGAAATGTGAAGTGCTAGAACGAACCGGCTCGACCTATCGATACCAAATCCTACGAGAATAGAATCCTTTTGACCTCAGAGACAATTATGTTAAGAGAAGATCCCAAAAACGCAAAGCAAACCAAACCATGAAGATTGAAATCCTAGGAAACCTTAACCACGATGTAATAAACGAGCCCGAGCTATCGGTCACCCAATCTACCCACCAATGATTAGCTAATAACCTAGCTCACCTTAATCGTCTTTCGAGTCACAAGATGAGGATGCTAGTTTTAGTATATTGATTTCAATTATTAATCGAATTGGTCAATTTCTCAACTCAATATTCAAACCGAAAACCCTAAGATCAACGATTCAAATTAAATTCTAAGTCTAGGGGATATTTCTATGTGCCTAAACCGTTGAATTCATCAACCGATAATCAATCAAAACACACCAACATGCAATATCAAGATCAATAACAAGGCAAAGTTATGTAAATCACATCAAATAACCATAATCATGTCAAAATCGCATTACAATCATCAAGTTCATCTAAACCCAGGTGGTATAAAAGATTAGCCAAGAATCATAGTCAAGAATAAGAAACGAGTTTCATACGATAAATAAAACATAGTATCAAGTTTTAGAAAAACACAAAGTTATTAAAACTGAACACTAATGAATTGCAAACCCGGACGTGAATCTTGATCGCGGCTTGAAGCCTCGAACCAATTCTTTTTTCCTTTCTTCTTCTCGATCCTACTCTCCCTAGCAGCCGCCAAATATGCTTCTTTTCAAAAACAGCGGTCAACTCCTGTTCGTGCATCCCCTAATTTGTGTCAAGCCCAAATTACATAAACAGCTTCCTCACAATTGTTGTCGTGACATGCATGGCTGGCGGCCCACTTGAAAATCCCACATCCAACTTTAGTTAGTCCAAATTGTTACGTGTCTAAGCTAATTACTTTGCATCCACTTTTGACTTCCACTGTATAAAACTAATTGATATCAATATTGTGATTACAATATTCCTTTAAATTCCTAGACCACTTTTAGAGTAATCACAATATTATATCAATATTTCCGAATATTCCTTTTCTTTTTTTTTTCTTGTGTCACACCCTACTAGTAGAATGAGCTTGGTCCAATCATAGAAAATAGCGGTAATTTCCCTTCGGTCACTGACGGTCTACTCCACTCAACTGGCTGGTGGTTTCTTTATTACTCGTTTCCGCTCCATTTGCGCCAGGACCTGCCAAAACACAAAATAATAAAATACAACTGTATAAAGACTAAAAATGACTCAAAAATTATGAAAATAAAATACAAAATACACGGGTAAATGACGGCGTTTTTCAACACATCAGTGGTATTCTGAAATGCTTTCCTTAATACCATATCACTGTTAGGGGAGGATTTTTAATGACCCGTGATCCTCAATTATTATCCTGTTTGATGATCCTTACTTCTGTGTCAGTTAGTGATCCTCAGAAGTGCTTCAGGATCAGGATCATGGATCATCCTAAGGATCCTTATACTAATGATTGTTCACTTTGAATTCGGTATTGTTTTGCAGGAGTACCGGCTTGGACTTGGTCATGGCGATATTCCTGGAGCTTATTCCCTTCAATTCTGCACGTGCTTGACCATTGTGAACGTTATGGAGAACGTGGGGAGAAGGCACGAAATGCGGATAGTTAGTTATTTAGATATTTTACTAAATTTAAAAGGGGTAGCGAGCTAATTTTTAGAACACTTGGCTATTTTTGGCTACACACACTCGTACAACTGCACTCACCAGCTCTCGGCAAAACACTTAGCATTTTTCATACATTTCTACACGATACACTATAGTGATCCTTGTACTTAGCTCGCTATCATCCGAAGTTGTAAAAGGATTATTCTTTAATTTAAGTTGGTGATCGGTAGTTTCCATCACCCGAGGTTTTTTATGCCGGAGATCATTCATTGATCAAGGGCTTTTTCCTCGTATAAATCTTTGTGTCTCCTGTGCAATTCATTTCTGAGTGGTCCTCATTGTTATTTGCCAATTCAAGCATCATACCCCGTAACAGAGAGTTTGGTTGCATTATCCTTGTCTGATTTTTGACCAAAACAGTTTGGCGCCCACCGTGGGGCAATTGGTGCTTCATTCCTAAGAAATTATCATTTTTGTGATCATTTCGGTTCGTTACATCCAAGCAGATGGCTTCATCATCAAAGAACGCCTCCAGTGCGATGTCTGCAGTCAATTCATCCCAGGGCATTCCACCTTTGCCTCCACCACCTTCTGGACCTCAGAAAAATGCCGAGAAGAAACCAACTCCCATTTTCTCAAAACCTCCAACTTCTTCTGCTTCTTATACTCCCACTACTAGTGACTTGTTTACTCTGATTTTGCAGATGAAGGAGCATATACAGCAACAGGATAAGACCAATGAAAGGATTCTTAGAGAAATTGGAGACATCAAGAAATAGAAGAGATCGGCAGAGGATCATTCCCCACTGACGCCCAGATCTTTGAATTTCGATACTCCGGTTATAACTTCTCAGCCTTCAGTGGTTCCAGACGTTCAATATGTGGGAGGACCAAAAGGAGTGCATTACGGATCATCAGCAATGACTCAGGCTTCAGGGTCATACTTCCAACCAGCAGGATCCCACCCTCAGCATATAGGATCCTTCGTAAGCTCAGGAGGATACTCAGGAGCGCAGCAGATTCAAGGGCTCTGGCCGTTTCAAGGATCCTCCCAGGTTCAAGGATCCTCTCAGTTTCAAGGATCCTCCCAGGTTCAAGGATCCTCCTATGTTCCAGGATCCTCCCAGGTTCAAGGATCCTCTCAGTTTCAAGGATCCTCCCAGGTTCAAGGATCCTCCTATGTTCCAGGATCCTCCCAGATTCAAGGATCCTCTCAGTTTCATGGATCCTTCCAGATTCCAGGATCCTTAAGGAGTTTGCAATCAGTGAGTTCCGATATCCATCAGGGAGATTTTATTCCAATGCAGACCATTGCTTCTACTGGTCCATCGGTCATTCCAGAACCCCAACAATATGGATTCACATCCGCTCTTCCTAATTTGAACCCAATGGGAGGTAACACTTTCAATAATTCTTATACCACTAACCATGGCCTTATGCAGGATACAGGTATTAATCATGCCATGGCCAGAGAATTGCAAAAGTTAAAGGATATGATATCAAGTGTCCCAGGAGTGGTCAAGCCTATCCCGGAGATTGCAGATGGGAGCCACAAGATATCTCGTTTTGCACCACCAATCTGTGATGCTGAGATACCCAAGAGGTTCCACGTGCCTACCATGAAGTTGTATGACAGTTCAACAGACCCTGAAGAACACATAGCACAGTACAGGGAAAGGATGGAGATCAATCCCATCCCAGAAAGGTTAAAGGAAGCATGTCTGTGCAAGGGATTTGGATCCACTCTTACTGGATCGGCTCTTAAATGGCTGCTAAGTCTTCCCCCTTACTCTATTACCTCGTTTGCTAATCTAGTTAACCTATTTAATAACCAGTTTTCTTGTAGTAGAAAATTTGAGCGTTTGACTAGTGATCTGTATAGGATAACCCAAGGTCATAATGAATCATTAAGGGATTATATCACTAAATTTAGTAAAGAATCCTTAGATATTCCTAACCTGGTTATAGCTACAGCTATTGAAGCCTTTAAAATGGGATTGCTTAGGGATTCATTATTCTATGATGATCTTGTTATGACACCATGCAGGAATTTAGATGAGGTAAGAACCCGGGCCCTTAGGTTCATCCGGCTAGAGGATGACAAAAGGATCCAGGAGAGGTTAGCAGGATCCTCAAAGCAAGAGAAGCAAGGATCCTCATTCAAGAACAACAAGTTCAGATCCTATAACAAATCTGATAACCAGAATGTGCATGCTGTTGAACAAGAAGAGGATGATGAGGATTATCCTCCAATTTCTGAATATTGTTTTTCTGTTGATAACAATGAACTAATCCTTACGATGCAGAATTTAGGTGATAAAGTTAGATGGCCCAGGAAAAATGACAGACCAGCTGCAACCAAAGATAAGTCAAAGTGGTGTGCATATCATGAAGATTTTGGGCATCTCACAGAAGAATGCATCGCACTGAGAAAAGAAATTGGATACTTGTTGAGCAAGGGGCACTTGAAAGAATTATTGGGGAGAAAGAAGTCAAGGACTCAGGATCCTGAAAGGATCCTAGAGAAAGCTCCAGCCCCTCCAGTAGATGCACAAGTTATAAACTTTATTTCCGGAGGGTCAGACATTTGTGGAACATCCTTCTCTGCAGCTAAGAGACATGCAAAGGAAACCAAGATGGATAATGGAGATAGACCCATTCGAACATCCAGTGTCTCCGAAGGAAAAGTCATAACTTTTGATGAGGATGATCGTGTTGACATTCAGGATCCTCATCACGATGGTTTGGTTATCACTCTTTTTATTTCTAACCATTTTGTTCGCATGATCCTTATAGATGGAGATAGCTCTGTGAACATTATCCAGCTTGATGTCCTCAAGAAGATGAATATTCCTGAATCCGATATCATACCAAGATCCTCTGTGCTCGTGGGATTCAGTGGCGAGACTAAGAATACTCTGGGGGACATTAAACTCCCAATCTATATTGAAGGCCTACATTCTTACCAAAAATTTTGTGTTATCGACTGTTTATCTTGTTGTAATGTTATCCTTGGCAGGCCTTGGATACATGACATGAAGGCAGTCCCATCCACTTATCATCAATGTGTGAAGCTTCCTAGTCCTTGGGGAATAGTGAAGATTGATAGTGATCAGCAAGAAGCTAAGAACTGCTACACCTCATCAATGAAGCCAGCCTCAAAGTCAAGGCAGCAATAGCAATTAAAGTATCCTCCAAGGGATGTCTTGGAGGCAAGAGAGCAGGATGTAGTAGAAATCCTTATGGATCCTGATGATCCTGAATCTAAAGTTTATATAGGATCAGGGATCCTTGGCGAAATGAAGGAAGACCTCATATCCTTCCTCAAAAGGAGAAAGACTACCTTTGCATGGAAACACGAAGACATGACAGGTATATCTAAAGATATAATCACTCACAAACTTGGCATTGATAGGTCCTTCAAACCAATCCATCAAAAAAGGAGGAAATTTGCACCAGAAAGAAATGCCATTATCCAGGAGGAGGTAGAGAAATTACTCCGAGCAGGTATGATTAGAGAGGTCAAGTATCCAAGATGGTTGGCCAATGTGGTTGTTGTACAAAAGAAAAACAGAAAGTGGAGGGTATGTGTCGATTTCACTTATTTAAATAAGGCATGTCCCAAGGATCCTTTCCCATTACCCCACATTGACTCCATGGTGGATGCAACTGCGGGTCATGAACTGTTAACTTTTATGGATGCTTCATCTGGATTTCAACAAATTCAGATGGAACCATCCGATCAAGAGGATACAACCTTTATGACTCCAACTGGTATATACTGTTATATTGCAGGTGCAACTTATCAAAGGCTAGTGAATATGATGTTCAAGGATCAGATTGGACAAACTATGGAAGTTTACATAGACGATATGGTGGTAAAATCCAAAAAGGCTGAGGATCACCTAAGGGACTTGGAGGAAGCATTCAATATCCTTGACAAATATAACATGAAACTTAATCCTTCAAAATGTCACTTTGGTGTTAAAGCAGGTAAATTCTTAGGATATATGGTGACAAAGAGAGGTATTGAAGCCAGTCCAGAACAAATCAAAGTTTTAGTGAACATCAAGTCCCCTGCCAATGCTAAGGATGTTCAGAGGTTAACACGCAGGATTGCAGCTTTAAACAGATTTATATCCAAATCCTCAGAAAACTGCAAGGAATTCTATGATATCCTAAGGAAGAACAAGAAATTCGAGTGGACTGAGAAGCATGAAAGTGCCCTAAGAGCTCTTAAGGATTACCTATCCTCGGCCCCGGCCTTGATGAAACCAGAAAAAGGAGATGTGTTATCCTTATATCTTGCGGTATCCTCAAAAGCAGTAAGTGCCGTCCTTGTTAAGGATCACGAAGGTACACAACATCATGTCTATTATGTAAGTAAGAGTTTACTTGATGCTGAATCCAGGTATTCACACTTAGAAAAACTTATCCTCGCATTAATTATGGCATCTACTAAATTGAGACATTATTTTGAAACTCATGCCATTATTGTCAAAACTAATTTTCCAATTAAGAATGTCCTCAAGAAACCTGAAATGTCAGGGAGGGTGGCTAAGTGGGCAGTGAAGCTTAGTACATATGATATAAGATATGAGCCCAGGACAGCCATTAAATCCCAAGCATTAGCTGACTTTGTGGCAGATTTCAGTAGTGATTTGCAAAAGGAAGCTGAATTAGAAGTCCAGCAGCTAGAGGAGACCAAGGATCCTTGGATACTCTACACTGATGGATCCTCAAATGTCAAAGGAACAGGGCTTGGAATACTACTAAAATTGCCACAGGGGGACATAATACCCCACTCTATAGCTTGTGAGTTCCAAACTACTAACAATGAGGCTGAATATGAAGCCTTGATAGTTGGTTTGCAAATTGCTAAGCATATGAGGATCAGGTATCTTGAGGTACATGTAGATTCTTTGTTAATCACTAACCACTTTAATGGATCCTATGCTGTTAAAGGTGAAAAGCTAACCAAATATTTGGAGATAGTCAAAGAATTGGCACTCTCTTTTGTTTCCTTTAGTTTAACACAGGTACCAAGGGAAGAAAATGCAGAAGCTGATGCATTGGCTAATCTAGGATCATCTTTGAAGATCCTGGAGGATATAAGTATCCCCATTATCCATATCCTGGCTCCTTCCATCGAGGATCACGTGACTATGGAAATAGGAGAGGATTCTACAATCATCCCCAGTGATGATGCTCAATCTCATTCAGGATCATGGATCCTCCCAATCATGAGATACTTACAACATGGAGAGATTCCTACAGGAGAAAACCCTAGAGCTTTCAAAATCAAGGTATATCAATTCACAATATTAAATAATATGTTGTATAAACGATCTCTTGCAGGACCATACTTGAGATGTATTGAAGATCCTGAAATCCAAGAAGTTTTAAAAGACTTCCATGAAGGAGATTGTGGAAACCACACTGGGGGCAGGGCATTATTCTCAAGGATCCTGAGGACAGGATACTATTGGCCAACTATGAAGAGAGATGCTATGGAGTATGCTAAGAAATGTGATCCTTGTCAGAGACACAGCAATATCCTTCATCAACCAGCTGAATTTTTGCATCCTATATCCTCCTCTTGGCCATTTATGAGATGGGGTATGGATATAGTTGGTAAGCTCCCTAAGGCACCTGGTGGAAAAGTGTTCATGCTTGCTATGACTGATTACTTCTCCAAGTGGATAGAGGCTGAAGCTTTTGCCCAAGTCAGAGAAAAGGAAGTTATATCCTTCATTAAAAGAAATATTATAACTAGATTTGGTATTCCCTCTGAAATTATATGTGATAATGGTTCCCAATTTATTGGGGGCAGAACTACTAACTTTTGTGACAGCTGGGGGATTAAAATGATAATATCAACACCAGTCCACCCACAAGCTAATGGTCAGGCAGAATCATCCAATAAGATCATCATCAACAATTTGAAGAAGAAGCTTGGATCCAAGAAAGGGAAATGGGCAGAAGAACTACCTTATGTGCTTTGGGCTGATAGGACAACTCCTAAGAATGCTACAGGCCAAACGCCATTCTCTTTGGTATTTGGGGCAGAATCAGTGATCCCTACAGAAATGGTGGTTCCAACTGCTAGAACAAGTATTCATGATCCTGGGGAAAATGATGAGAACTTGGTTCAAGACCTGGATACTATAGAAGAAATTAGGGATTTGGCAAGGATAAGGATGGCCAGTTATCAGCAAATGATGGCTGGTGCTTACAACAAGAATGTCAGGATCAGGAAGTTCCAAATTGGTGATATGGTGTTGAGGAAAGCATTTCAAAATACCACCAATCCTGCTGATGGAAAGTTGGCACCAAAATGGGAAGGCCATTACTTGATTGAAGCTGAGGCAGGAAAGGGGGCATATCGATTGCTAACAATGGAAGGTGATTTGCTACCTAGAGCCTGGAATGCTGTCCATTTGAAGAAATACTTCATGTGATAAGGATCCATGATCCTCACATGATGAGTATCCTTAAAGGATCCATGATCCTCACATGATAAGTATCCTCAAAGGATCCTTAAAGCACAGATGATCCTTATTTTGGTAACATTCTAATCTCAAACTATTTCGTTCTCTTATTTTCTCATATAAGGATAAGGATCCTGCATCCTTTATCCACCTTTCACGTGATTCTGAGTTTTGAAGGTTCAGGTATCCTTAGCAAAGGGTTGATTATCTACAGAAGCAACCAATTATATGGGCTTGACCCCAGTTATTTGGGCTTGACCCCAGTTTCGCCAGTAGCGCACGATGATCCTGGTATAGTTCATGGCAGTGGGACCAGTACTCGCTTTAGGGGCTGATAATTCCATTGTACTGGCTATACCTAGGATCCTACGTATAATGGTAGACGTACCATACATCCGTTCCTAAGGTTTCTAACGTTTTCACATTAGCTAAGGTTTTGGCATTTTCATGTCACTAAGTTTGGATAGTCACCAGTAAGGCCCGTACTCCAGTTTACACACGATCCTTTAGGCTTGTCCCCAGTTATCCTTTGGGCTTGTCCCCAGTTATCCTTGGGCTTGTCCCCAGTTACTAACTTGTCTTTTATATTGGCTTAGTCCCAAGTTATGTTCTATTTCAGGTTTTCGAAGTTAGACAACTAAGGATCCTTGATCCTTACCTCTTACTAAGGTTTGTCTTATGGTTATCCTGGTTATAATATTAAGGGTTAGGATCCTAACTTGGATCCCCAGGTATGATCCTTAACTATTTTGATTTTATTCATTGTTTATTTGAATAACCCTTGTACTTTGACAACTGAACTCATGATCCTTAAAATATACCACTTTTTGGAAATTTTCAACTATAGGATATTTGATCCTGGATCATATCCTAAATATTTTTTATCTAATTTATTCAACTTTTCTTACTCAGACAAGTGTATATCAAAACAATTGAAAATTAAAAGGACAAACAAGGATAACAACACAAGATAAGCCAAAAAAGATTAAAGTTATTTTATTAACAAAAGTTTAACCGTCGAAGGTTGTCAAAATTGCCAACCCACGTTTCTACCAGCAAAACGTGGCCCGTCCACGTGGGTTGGCAACGGGTGTCCATTGTTTATGCGGTTATAGCAAGTGCAGGAAATCAAAAGACGGCAGGATCACAATGGCTTCATCCCCCAAACAGAGGATCCCTCCACCATTTGTAATCCTACCTATTGTTCAAAGGGTCCTAGATCCTTAACCCTAGAAACTATTGTTCAAATACAGACCATCATTGTTTTAAAACAGCACAACCACAAAAAAAAAACTACTACCGAATTTAAAAAAAAATTGGGGTCCGGCTATGTCTAGAAATGTCCATCATTGCCCAATCTTGCAGCCTACACCTTCGCTGCATCTACATCCCCTCCAGCTTCGGTATCCTTCACCTGATCCTTCCCACTGCTTCCAGCCTCGATCGCCAAAACCTCCTCAGCCTCTTCATCATCTTCCAGATCAGCTAACCTCGCCTTCCAGCCCTCAACATCCCAGCTGCTTCTGTCGAAGTCAGGATCTTGAGCTTCCTGGGCCATCTTCAATTTTGTCTTGTACATTGTGATGGCAGCGGAGACCTTTGCACCTTCCACGAGATCATGCTTCTCGTAGTCAATGTCGATCAGGATTTTAGCTGTCTGAGTCTTGGCGTCTTGGAGGGCTTTTTCGAGATCAGCAATCTTAAGATCCTTGAGCACTGCAACTTGTTGGAGGTCAGCAATCTTCTTATCCAGCTCCTCTACGCTCCCCACGTAATCTTCAATCTCAGCAAATTTCTGCAAAAAAGACAAAGCAGTTCAAGATCATATGATCCTCAAATAAGTAGGATACCTAGGCAGAATTGGTGATCCTCACGTCATTGAAGTATTCAAGGAACTGGAGGCGGATCAATGGCAGGCCTTGTAGATCCTCTATTTCAGAGTTTTTCCTCTTCTTGCCACTCCTTCCTTTAGTGGGTGCCTTGGGGATTGAGACACTAGGGCTGGCAGTGGTCTTCTTCTTGCTGGATCGTACAGTGTCAAGGTCGGCAATGCTGAACTTGGAGGCAGGCTTGGAAGTTTTTCCGGCACCTACACATTCAACACAGATAAGTATCCTTATCCTATCTCTATTTAACTATTTATTTAAATCTTTAACTATACAAAAAACAGGATACTTACTTGACATGGTGACTGAGCCTGAGGATACCTCTTGAGAATCCTGGGTGATTGTCTTGAATGATCTTGTTTCAGGACCGAGTCTTCTAAAAGTAGCAAGCCTTTCCTTGGTAGCAGGAGACGGTATGAAGTGTGAAACAGTGACAGCTGCATAACATAAAACAAAAGGGGGTTAGTAATCCTATCACAAGAGCAAGATTATCTGGAGATCCTTCTCAGGATCCTCTATCCTACCATGGGTGGACCACTTCCTTGGTAGATCCTTTCCGTTTGGAATAGAATCCCTTCTGACAAAGAAAAAACGTCGTTTCCAGTTTGTATCATTCT
This sequence comes from Helianthus tuberosus, assembly GCA_030545235.1. Classification (NCBI taxonomy): domain Eukaryota; kingdom Viridiplantae; phylum Streptophyta; class Magnoliopsida; order Asterales; family Asteraceae; genus Helianthus; species Helianthus tuberosus. Next base: position 161,351,365 of record CM060444.1, read on the forward strand.
TGGTGGCTTTAAAAATGGGGTGTTCTTCATCGGGTTTTCGCTTAAATAGATATCGGTGGGATCCAAAAGTCGTGAGATCATACATCTCTGCCAGTTCCGACATTCCTAAATCGATCCCTTCCCGCTCAATGATCCTTTCGATGGTATATAACACCCTCCAGATCATCGGCATAGCCTGGATGTAGGAGATGCCGGTAAGGGAGAAAAAGGATTGGGTAAAGGCTGGAAAAGGATAGGTGTATCCTATGGTGAATGGGGTAACAGGGAAAGCTACCCATGTCTCAGAAATATAGTCACTCAGAACAGTGGGATCGAAGGGTTTGAAAAAGGTGTTCGCCGGAAAGCAGTGCCGGATCCTATCTACTTGCGGATCAGTAAAGCAACACCTCTCATTCGTTGAATCTTTGATGATCCCTTGACTCTTCAAGGAGCTATTCTTCTGGTGATCCTTGGCGGGGGAGGATCGGAGCATCATTCTTAACGTGATGTTGGTAAAGAAAGAAAAACAGAGTAAGAGAAGGAAAAATAGGAAAAGAGATACCTGATTGATCTTCGGATGAGAATTTAAAGGGAGTTTCTCTTGGATTTAAATGCAAATTGATCCTATCTCTAACTCCTATTTATAATGATGATTTGCAGGGTAGTCACTTCAGTGACGTCAGGTTTGCAACGGCTAGTCCGTCTTCAACGGCTAGTCCGTCTTCAACGGCTAGTTATCCATTAGTTTGTTGCGGATAAGATCAACAAAATACAACTGGCTTATTTACATAATTACTCCTTATATTTTGGGGGCAATTGTTAGGGGAGGATTTTTAATGACCCATGATCCTCAATTATTATCCTGTTTGATGATCCTTACTTCTGTGTCAGTTAGTGATCCTCAGAAGTGCTTCAGGATCAGGATCATGGATCATCCTAAGGATCCTTATACTAATGATTGTTCACTTTGAATTCGGTATTGTTTTGCAGGAGTACCGGCTTGGACTTGGTCATGGCGATATTCCTGGAGCTTATTCCCTTCAATTCTGCACGTGCTTGACCATTGTGAACGTTATGGAGAACGTGGGGAGAAGGCACGAAATGCGGATAGTTAGTTATTTAGATATTTTACTAAATTTAAAAGGGGTAGCGAGCTAATTTTTAGAACACTTGGCTATTTTTGGCTACACACACTCGTACAACTGCACTCACCAGCTCTCGGCAAAACACTTAGCATTTTTCATACATTTCTACACGATACACTATAGTGATCCTTGTACTTAGCTCGCTATCATCCGAAGTTGTAAAAGGATTATTCTTTAATTTAAGTTGGTGATCGCTAGTTTCCATCACCCGAGGTTTTTTATGCCGGAGATCATTCATTGATCAAGGGCTTTTTCCTCGTATAAATCTTTGTGTCTCCTGTGCAATTCATTTCTGAGTGGTCCTCATTGTTATTTGCCAATTCAAGCATCATACCCCGTAACAGAGAGTTTGGTTGCATTATCCTTGTCTGATTTTTGACCAAAACAATCACCAACTTAGAATTTCCTGATCTTGACATTCTTGTTGTAGGCTCCAGCCATCCTTTGTTGATAACTGGCCATCCTTATCCTTGCCAAATCCCTGAGTTCTTCTATAGTATCCAAGTCTTGAACCAAGTTTTCAGCATTTTCTTCAGGATCACAAATGCTTGTTCTTACAGTAGGAACCACCATCTCTGTAGGGATCACTGATTCTGCTCTAAATACCAAAGAGAATGGAGTTTGGCCAGTAGCATTCTTAGGAGTTGTCCTATCAGCCCAAAGTACATAAGGTAGTTCTTCTGCCCATTTCCCTTTCTTGGATCCAAGCTTCTTCTTCAAATTGTTGATGATGATCTTGTTGGATGATTCTGCCTGGCCATTAGCTTGTGGGTGGACTGGTGTTGATGTTATAATCTTAATCCCCCAGCTGTCACAAAAGTTAGTAGTTCTATTCCCAATAAATTTGGATCCATTATCACAAACAATTTCAGAAGGGATACCAAATCTAGTAATAATATTTCTCTTAATAAAGGATATCACTTCCTTTTCTCTGACTTGAGCAAAGGCTTCAGCCTCTATCCACTTGGAGAAGTAATCAGTCATAGCAAGCATGAATACTTTTCCACCAGGTGCCTTAGGAAGCTTACCAACTATATCCATTCCCCATCTCATAAATGGCCAAGAAGAGGATATAGGATGCAAAAGTTCTGCTGGTTGGTGAAGGATATTACTATGTCTCTGACAAGGATCACACTTCTTGGCATATTCCACAGCATCCTTCTTCATAGTAGGCCAATAGTATCCTGTCCTCAGGATCCTTGAGAATAATGCTCTGCCCCCAGTGTGGTTTCTGCAATCTCCTTCATGAAAATCCTTTAGGACCTCTTGGATTTCAGGATCCTCAATGCATCTTAGATATGGCCCTGCAAGAGATCATTTATATAACATGTTATTCAATATTGTGAATTGAGATACCTTGATTTTGAAAGCCCTGGGGTTTTCTCCTGTAGGAATCTCTCCATGTTGTATGTATCTCATGATTGGGAGGATCCATGATCCTGAATGAGATTGAGTGTCATCACTAGGGATGATTGCAGAATCCTCTCCTATCTCCATAGCTACATGATCCTCGATAACAGGGGTTAGGATATGGATAATAGGGATCCTGATATCCTCCGGGATCTTCAAGGATGATCCTAGATTGGCTAATGCATCAGCCTCTGCATTCTTTTCCCTTGGTACCTGTGTCAAACTAAAGGAAACAAAAGAGAGTGCCAATTCTTTGACTATCTCTAAATATTTGATTAGCTTTTCTCCTTTAACAGCATAGGATCCATTAAAGTGATTAGTAATTAACAGCGAATCTACATGTACCTCAAGATACCTGATCCTCATATGCTTAGCAATTTGCAAACCAGCTATCAAGGCTTCATATTCAGCCTCATTGTTAGTAGTTTGAAACTCACAAGCTATGGAGTGGGGTATTATGTCCCCCAGTGGCGATTTTAGTAGTATTCCAAGTCCAGTTCCTTTGACATTAGAAGCTCCATCAGTGAAGAGTATCCAAGGATCCTTAGTTTCTTCAAGCTGTTAAACTTCTAATTCAGCTTCCCTTTGCAAGTCACTACTGAAATCTGCCACAAAGTTAGCTAAGGCTTGGGATTTGATGGCAGTCCTTGGTTCATATCTTATATCATAAGCACTAAGCTTCACTGCCCACTTAGCCATCCTTCCTGACATTTCAGGTTTCCTGAGAACATTCTTAATTGGGAAATTAGTCTTAACAATAATGGCATGAGTTTCAAAATAATGTCTTAATTTAGTAGATTCCATAATTAATGCGAGGATAAGTTTTTCTAAATGTGAATACCTGAATTCAGCATCAAGCAAACTCTTACTTACATAATAGACAGGATGTTGTGTACCTTCGTAATCCTTAACAAGGACCACACTTACTGCTTTAGAGGATACCGCTAAATACAAGGATAATATATACCCTTTCTCTGGTTTCATCAAGGCAGGGGTAGAGGATAGGTAATCCTTAAGAGCTTTGAGAGCATTTTCATGCTTTTTAGTCCATTCAAACTTCTTGTTTTTCCTCAAAATGTCATAGAATTCCTTGCATTTTTCTGAGGATTTGGATATGAACCTGTTCAAGGCTGCGATCCTGCCTGTCAATCTTTGCACATCCTTAGCATTGGCTGGAGATTTGATATTCACAATAGACTTAATATGCTCTGGACTTGCTTCAATGCCTCTTTTTGTCACCATATAGCCTAGGAATTTACCTGCTTTAACACCAAAGTGACACTTGGAAGGATTTAGTTTCATATTAAATTTATCAAGGATATTGAATGCTTCCTCCAAGTCTCTGAGGTGATCCTCAGCTTTCTTTGATTTAACCACCATGTCGTCTATGTAAACTTCCATAGTGTGTCCAATTTGTTCCTTGAACATCATATTGACTAGCCTTTGATAAGTAGCACCTGCATTCCTTAGTCCAAATGGCATAGCAATATAACAATATATACCAGTTGGGGTCATAAAGGTTGTATCCTCTTGATCTGATGGTTCCATCTTAATTTGTTGAAATCCAGATGAAGCATCCATAAAAGTCAACAACTCATGACCCGCGATAGCATCCACCATGGAGTTAATGTGGGGTAATGGGAAAGGATCCTTGGGACATGCCTTGTTTAAATGAGTAAAATCGACACATACCCTCCTCTTTCCATTTTTCTTTTGAACAGCAACCACAATGGATAACCATCTTGGATACTTGACCTCTCTTATCATACCTGCCCGAAGTAGTTTATCTACTTCTTCCTGGATAATGGCATTCCTTTCAGGTGCAAACTTCCTCCTCTTTTGATGAATTGGCTTGAATGACCTGTCAATGCCAAGTTTATGAGTAATTATATCTTTAGATATACCTGTCATGTCCTCATGTTTCCAAGCAAAGGTACTTTTCCTCCTCTTAAGGAAGGATACTAGTTCTTGTTCAATGTTGCTGAGGATCCCTGATCCTATGAAGATTATGGATTCAGGATCATGAGGATCCATAAGGATCTCTTTCAAATCCTGTTCTCTTGCCTCCAAGACATCTCTTGGAGGATACTTTAGTTGCTATTGCTCCCTTGGTCTTGAGGCTAGCTTCATTGATGATCTGTAACAATTCTTAGCTTCTTGTTGATCACTCTCAATTTTCACCACTCCCCACGGACTAGGAAGCTTCACGCACTGATGATAAGTTGATGGGACTGCCTTCATGTCATGTATCCATGGCCTGCCAAGGATAACATTACAACAAGATAAGCAATCTATAACACAAAATTTTTTATAAGAATGGAGTCCTTCAATATAGATAGGGAGTTTGATGTCCCCCAATGTATTCTTGGTTTCTCCGCTGAATCCCACAAGAACAGAGGATCTTGGGACAATGTCTGATTCAGGAATGTTCATCTTCTTGAGGACATCGAACTGAATGATGTTTACTGAGCTTCCCCCATCTATCAGGATCCTGCGAACAAAGTGGTTAGAAATAAACAGAGTAATAACAAGACCATCATGATGAGGATCCTGAACATCAAGACGATCATCCTCATCAAAAGTTATAATCTTATCCTTAGTAACAGTGGAGGTCCGGATGGGTCTATCTCCATTATCCATCTTGGTTTCCTTGGCATGTCTTTTGGCTACTGAAAAGGAAGTACCAAAAATGTCTGATCCACCGGATATAAAGTTTATAACTTGTGCATCTGCTGGAGGAGCAAGAGCCTTTTCCGGGATCCTTTCAGGATCCTGGATCCTTGACTTCTTTCTTCCCAAGAGCTCCTTCAAGTGCCCCTTGCTTAACAAGTAACCAATTTCTTTTCTGAGTGCAATACACTCTTCAGTGAGATGCCCGAAATCTTCGTGATATGCACACCATTTGGATTTGTCTTTTGTAGCAGCTGGTTTGTCACTTTTTCTTGGCCACCTGGCTTTCTCACCTAGATTCTGCATTGCAAGAATTAGCTCATTGTTATCAACAGAAAAACAGTATTCAGAAATTGGAGGATAATCCTCATCATCCTCTTCTTGCTCTACTGCATGCACATTCTGGTTATCAGACTTGTTGTAGGAATTGAACTTATTATTCTTAAAGTAGGATCCTTGTTTTTCCTGCTTTGATGATCCTGTCAATCTCTCCTGGATCCTTTTGTCATCCTCTAGACGGATGAACCTAAGGGCCCTGGTTCTTACTTCAAAAGATTCCTGCATGGGGTCATAACAAGATCATCATAGAACAATGAATCCCTAAGCAAACCCATTTTAAAGGCTTCTACAGCCGTAGCTATATCCAGGTTAGGGATATCTAAGGATTCTTTACTAAACTTAGTGATATAATCTCTAAGTGATTCATTTTGACCTTGTGTTACCCTATATAGGTCACTAGTTAATCGTTCAAATTTTCTACTACAAGAGAATTGACTATTAAACAAATTAACTAGATTAGCAAATGAAGTAATAGAGTAAGGGGGAAGACTTAGCAGCCATTTAAGAGCAGATCCTGTGTGTGTGGATCCAAAACCCTTGCATAGACATGCTTCTTTTAACCTCTCGGGAATTGGATTGATCTCCATCCTCTCCCTATATTGGGCTACATGTTCCTCTGGATCCGTAGAACCATCATATAGCTTCATAGTTGGTATCTGGAACCTTTTGGGTATCTCAGCACCACAAATGGGTGGTGCAAAGCGAGATATCCTATGGCTACCATCATCAATTTCAGGAATGGGTTTAACCACTCCTGGTACGCTGGATATCATATCCTTAAGCTTCTGTAACTCCCTAGCCATAGCCTGATTGATACCTGTATCCTGCATAGAGCCATGGTTAAGGTTATATGAATTGTTAAAAGTGTTACCTCCCATGGGATTCAAGTTTGGAATTGCAGATGTGAATCCATATTGACGGGATTCCGGTATGATTGAAGGACCAGAGGAAGCAATAGTCTGCATTGGTATGAAGTCTCCTTGATGAACATCCAAGCTCGGAGGCTGCATACTTCTTAAGAATCCTTGATCCTGAAAGATGTTGGATCCTTGATGCTGAGAGGATCCTTGAACCTGAAAGGATCCTTGGGGCTAAGAGGATCCTTGAACCTGAGAGGATCCTGGAACCATGTAGGATCCCTGGACCTGGGAGGATCCTTGTACTGTGTGCATTCCCAAATATCCTCCTGAGCTGACGAAGGATCCCTGATGCTGAAAAGAGGATCCCGATGGCTGAAAACAGGATCCTTGAGGCTGGAAGTGAGAACCAAATGCTTGACTCATAGTTGTTGTTCCATAATGCCTTTCTGATGGACCGCTTTGATACTGGATGCCTGGAACTACCGATTGTAGGGTAGTTACAACTGGAGTGTCAAAATTCAATGACCTTGGTATCAGAGGAGAGTGATCCTCCACTGATTTCTTTTGTTTCTTGATATCACCAATCTCCTGGAGGATCCTTTCATTGGTTTTGTCCTGCTCTTGCATGCGATCTCTCATCTGCAAAATCAGAGTAAAAAGATCATTAGTAGTAGGATTAGAGGAAACAAAAGAAGTTGGTGGTTTTGGGAAGATGGGGGTTTATCTCTTCGTAGCATTTTCAGCATTCTTCTGGGATCCAGAAGGTGGTGGAGGCAAAGGAGGAACACCCTGTGAAGAACTCATTGTCGGCATAGAGCTTGATGTGTTCTTTGCTGAAGAAGCCATCTGCTTGGTTGTAATGAACCGAAATGATCACAAGAACAATAATTTCTCAAGAACGAAGCACCAATTGCCCCACGGTGGGCGCCAAACTGTTTTGGTCAAAAATCAAGCTAAGATAATGCAACCAAACTTTCTGTTGTGAGGTGTGATGCTTGAATCAATGAACAATATTAAGGATCACTCAGAAATGTAATGAATAAGTGACACAAAGATTTATACGAGGAAAAAGCCCTTGATAAAGAGTTGATCTCCGGCATAAAAAACCTCGGGTGATGGAAACTACCGATCACCAACTAAGATTAAACAAAATCGGTTTACAACTCGGGATGATAACAAGCTTGTTACAAGGATCACTAGTGTGTAATGTGCAAAAAAGTGTATGAAATCGCCAAGTATTCCTTGAGAGCTGACTGAGAGCTGTTACGAGTGTGTGTGTATGCCAAAATTAGCTAAGTGTTCTATCAAGCTTGTCATCCCCATTTTTAAATAAGAAAATTACTAGTATAACTAACTATCCGCAATTTGTGCACTCTCCCCACGATCTCCATAACGTTCACAATGGTCAAGCACGTGCGGAATATTGAGGGAATATACCCCAGGAACTTCGGTGAGACTTGGTCCATACTCTTGTTCCTGCAAAACAAGTTTACGTACAAGGAAGACAATTGTTAGTAGTAGGATAACAACAGTGATCCTGGATCATGATCCTGCGACACCTGCTGAGGATCCTTAATTCAAACAGAATTGAGGATGCATAATCCTGATAGCAGTTGAGGACCCGTGATCCTTAGGATTTAGAAAATCCTCCCCTAACAATAATGGATCCGAATTTATTAGGAGTAGAACTACTAACTTTTGTGACAACTGGGGGATTAAGATGATAACATCAACACCAGTCCACCCACAAGCTAATGGTCAAGCAGAATCATCCAATAAGATCATCATCAACAACTTGAAAAAGAAGCTTGGATCCAAGAAAGGAAAGTGGGCAGAAGAACTACCTTATGTACTATGGGCTGATAGGACAACTCCCAAGAATGCCACTGGCCAAACTCCATTCTCTTTAGTATTTAGAGTAGAATCAGTGATCCCTACAGAGATGGTGGTTCCTACTGCAAGAACAAGCATCCGTGATCCTGAAGGAAATGCTGAAAACTTGGTTCAAGACTTGGATACCATAGAAGAACTCAGGGATTTGGCAAGGATAAGGATGGCTAGTTATCAACAAAGGATGGCTGGAGCCTACAATAAGAATGTCAGGATCAGGAAGTTCCAAGTTGGTGATATGGTATTGAGGAAAGCATTTTAGAATACCACAAATCCTGCTGATGGAAAATTGGCACCAAAGTGGGAAGGCCCCTACCTGATTGAAGCTGAGGCAGGAAAGGGGGCATATCGATTGCTGACAACGGAAGGTGATTTGCTACCAAGAGCTTGGAATGCTGTCCACTTGAAGAAATACTTCATGTAATAAGGATTCAGGATCCTTAGCAACATTCATGGTCGATATCCTCGAAGGATCCTTAGAGGATAGATGATCCTCATTCTGGTAATGATCTAATCTTAATCTATTTAATTCTTTAATTATCTTATGTATGAGGAGAATGATCTTGGATCCTTCATCCTTCTTTCACTTGGTTCTGAGTTTTGCAGAAGGTTAATATATCCTTAACAAAGGATTGAGTACCCACAGAAGTTTCCAGTTATTTGGGCTTGACCCCAGTTATTTGGGCTTGACCCCAGTTATTTGGGCTAGTCCCCAGTTTTTGGGCCTGTCCCCAGTATTGCCAGCAGTGCACGATGATCCTGATGCAGTTCAAGGCAATGGGACCAGTACTCGCTTTAGGGGCTGACAATTTCATTGTACTGGCTGTATTCAGGATCCTACGTATAATGGTAGACGTACCATACATCCGTTCCAAAGGTTTCTAACGTTTTCACGTTAGCTAAGGTTTTAGCATTTTCATGTCACTAAGTTTGGATAGTCGCCAGTGAGGGCCATACTCCAGTTTACACAAGATCCTTTGGGCTTGTCCCCAGTTTTTTTGGGCTTGTCCCCAGTTTTATGGGCTTGTCCCCAGTATATTGGGCTTGTCCCTAGAATTGTTGGGCTTGTCCCCAGTTGCTAACTCTTCTCTTATATTGGCTTAGTCGCAAGTTGTGTACCATTTCAGGTTTTTGAGGTCAAACAGCTAAGGATCCTTGATCCTAACCTTTTATGAAGGCTTGTCTTTTGGTTATCCTGATTGTAAGTATTAAAGATTTAGGATCCTAACTTGGATTCTCAGGTATGATCCTTGATCACTTTGATTTTATTCTTTATTTATCTAAGTGACCCTTATTCTTTGACAACAGGACACATGATCCTTAAATTACACTACTCTTTTGAATTTATCGATTATAGGATATTTGATCCTTGATCATATCCTAAACTTTTTGACATAATCTACTAAACTTTTATTCTCAAACAAAGTATATAATAGCAACTGAAAGGTAAAGTATTCACAAATATAACAACACATGAGATAGTCAAAAGATTAAGTTTTTATTTACCAAAAGTTAAACCCTTAAAAGGTTGTCAAAATTGCCAACCCAAGTTTCTACCAGCAAAACATGGCCCGTCCATTTGGGTTGGCAAAGGGTGTCCATATTAACAAGGTCTAAGTGCAGGAAATAAAGGCGGAAGGATAACAAGTGGTTTCATCCCCCAAACAGAGGATCCATCCACCACCCATTATCCTACCTATTGTCCAAGGATCCATGATCCTCAACCCTAAAAACTATTGTCTAAGTTATTACAGACCATCGTTGTTCAAGAAAAACACCATCAAACAATAAAACAATTACCAAACCATAAAAAATGGGCTCCGGCCGCGTCTAGATAAATCCATCATCGCCCATTTCTGCAACTTACACCTTCGCTGCATCACCATCACCATCATCTCCAGCCCCAGCATCACCAGCCTGATCTTTAGCCCCGCTGCCGCTTGCCTCAAGCATCAAGACTTCACCAGCTTCTTCTTCATCATCAAGCTCAGCCAGCCTAGCCTTCTAGCCCTCCTGGTCCCAGTTGGTCCTGTCAAAGCCAGGATCCTGAGCTTCCTGGGCCATCTGCAGTTTGATCTTGTACATAGCAACGACAGCAGAGAGCTTAGCATCCTCCATCACCTCTCTCTTCTCCTGATCAGCAGTTATTTGGGCCATGACCACCTGCTTTTTTGCCAAATTGAGCTCTTTCTCAAGGTTAGAGATGGTTTGATCCTTGGCCAGGAAGATCTTCTGGAAGTCCAGCTCCTTCTGCTCAGCCTCTTCAACATATGAATCAAGGAGCATCTGGATCTCAGCAAATTTCTGCAAAGAAAGCAAGATACAATTCAGGATCCGTTATCCTTAACTGGGCAGGATAGAATTAAGGATCAAGGATCTTACCTCAGCAAAGTATTCCTCAAACTGATGACGGATGAGGGGCAGGCCTTCAAGATTATCAGCTTCAGTGGACTTCCTCTTCTTTCCTCCCTTGCCCTTGGAGGTGACAGGCTTGGGGATTGGAACGCTTGGGCTAGCAGCAGATTTCTTCTTTCCGGACCAGCCAGAAACAGCATCAAGATCAGTGATGCTGAAGCGAGTGGCTGACTTTGAGGATTTTCCAGCACCTATAAAGGACAAATAACAGATAAGTATTCTTTATCTAAATCTATTTAATCATACTTAAAAATAAACACTTACTTGACATTGTGACTGAACCAGATGATACTTCTTGAGAATCCTTTGTGTTTGCCTGGAATGATCTAACTTCAGGATTAAGGCTCCAAAAGGCAGTGATCCTCTCCTTTGTTGCAGGTGATTGAATGATGTGAGAGACTGAGATAGCTGCACAAAAAGATAGAAAAGGGTCAGTTATCCTCAGCAGAAACAGGGTTATCCTATGATCCTTCTATAAGGATCCTCTATCCTACCATGGGTGGTCCACTCTTTGGGGAGATCTTTCCCGTCTGGGATAGAGTCTCTCCTAACAAAGAAGAAACGTTTTCTCCAGTTGGGATCATTCTTTGTGGTCTTGAGGATTGGGTGTGCATCACCGGGTTTATGTTTGAATAAGTAGCGATGTGAACCATGGCTCCCAAGCTTATACAGTTCAGCCAGTTCCGACATCCCCAAGTCTATGCCTTCATGCTCAATGATGTTCTCTAGGGTATATAAAACCCTCCACATCATTGGCATTGCTTGGATGTAGCACATGCCGGTGAGAGAAAAGAAAGATTGGGTGAAGGCTGGGAAAGGATAGGAGAATCCTATCAGGAATGGGGTAGCCGGAAAAGCAGCCCAAGTCTCAGAAACGGAGTCGCTTTTGGCAGTAGGGTCAAAAGGATTGAAGACGGTATCCGCCGAAAAACAGTGGCGAATCCGGTCGATCTCCAGATCAGTGAAGCAGCAAAGTTCCTTCGAAGGATTTTTGATAATCCATTGGCTCTTCAAAGGACTATCTTTCTGGTGATCCTTGGTGGGCGAGGATCGTAGCTTCATTGTGATCTAAAGATTTTGATGAAGATCAGAATAAGAAGAAGAAAGAGAAGAGAAATACCTGATCGGTCTTGTGATGAGGATTTAAAGGGAGTAACGCACGAATTTAAATGCCTATCGATCCTTATCTCTAATTTATAATGATGGTTCTGCAGGATGTCATGTCGCTGACGTATGATCAGCAACGGCTAGTTCGATCCTAACGGCTATATATCCGTTAGTCTGTTGGATATAAGATCAAAATTACGACTCGTTAATTTACATTTTACTCCTCATATTTTGGGGGCAATTGTTAGGGATAGATTTTCTAAACCTAAGGATCACGGATCCTCAAATACTGCCAAGATCATGGATCCTCAATTCTGTTTGAATTAAGGATCCTCAGAAGACATTGCAGGATCAGGATCCAGGATCCTCATTGTTATCCTTATACTAACAGTTGCCTTCACTATGTTTAAGCTTGTTTTGCAGGAGTATACGCATTGGATTAGGTCTTTCCGATATTCTTGGGGAATATGCCCTCAATATTCCGCACGTGCATGGCTTCGTGAACGTTATGGAGATCATGGGAAGCTTGCACATTTTTTGGGTTGTTAGTTATTTAAGTTATTTCTATCTTTAAAGGGGATAAAAAGCTTGAGTTAGAACGATTGGCTAATTTAGCAAACACACACACTCGTCACAGCTCTCAACAGTTCATTGGCGATTTCGTACACATTACACTCTAGTGATCCTTGTAACAAGCTTGTTATAATCCCGAGTTGTAAAGATCATTTGTTTAATTATAGTTGGTGATCGGTAGTTTCCATCACCCGAGGTTTTTTATGCCGGAGATCAACTCTTGATCAAGGGCTTTTTCCTCGTATAAATCCTTGTGTCACTTGTTCATTTCATTTTTCAAGTTATCCATACATTTGTTCATTGACTCAAGCATCACACCTCACAACAAAAGATTTGGTTACATTATCTGTGACAACCCGTAATTTACGGCTCTTAATTACGTGATTAACAGGTAATTAACGCGATAATAAATATTGTTTACAGCGCAAATTAACTTAATTAGGCCTTTGGAGTGCCTAGGAACGTCTATACGACTTTACCGTGCGCGTATGGTGATTTACGCAAAATCTGCTGAATATTAAGCGACAACGAACTGATGCCGTACAAAATACTGACAACGCCGACAAGTATGAATGTTACACGAGTACTTTATGTTTATGAAATTAATTTTGTGAATTTATTGAGCTTCCGTGCGACACAAATGCAAACGTGGATTAAAAACGCGATGGTAGGAAACGGCGAACGGCGCCTTTTACGCGAGATTCTTACCGTTATCAACGCGCGAACGCGACTACAACAGATACCAGCATTTTTTTTTGCACGAAATATTATTTTACTAGGCTACGGTGATTTCGGTTTTGACAACGGGTCTCGTAGGAATTTACGGGCCGATTAAACACGGGGATTGAGCTTGTGGGCCCAAGCCCAAAACCCACAAGCCTAAACCGCACATAAAATAATAGGGGTTTTCCTATAAAATCTGCATAAGATCTCATCAAAATCTTATAAATCCTTCCAAAATCCCTGCCAAACCTACACTAGATCTATAAAATCTTTATGAAATCTCAACAAAATATTATGAGATCTCATTTAGATCTCCATAAATACTCATACACAGACAAGACACACTTCATCTCCTACCTCTCAAACCCTAAAACACATTCATGCCTCTCATCTCTCTTCTCGAATATAATCACAGGCAACTCATGTGAAAATCCTTCACATCCTCAAAATTCATCTTCTCAAAACATCATTCCACTCAAACACCCCCCCCCCCTTTTCCTCGGTAACTAAACAGACCACCACCATCCTCATCGGGTGGTGGTGAGCGATGGCGACTGGTGGCGACCACCACCACCGTCTGGTGGTGGTGCAAACATAGGGACGAAGAGAGAGAGAGAAGCAAGGGAGAGAGAGAGATCGAGATCGGGAGAGAAAGGAACCGACGCCGCCGCTCACGGCGGCGGCAGTGGAGGCGTCTGTGGTGGTTTCCGGCTGCTCAACTCACGGCGGTTCAGCTTCAGGAGGTGTGTGGTTCGGGCTCATATTTTCAGATTTCAGGTTGTGGGTGCAGTCCGAGCTAGTCAGCAGGTTCGTGTGTCTCGGGTTTCAGCTCGAGTTTGGTTCGGATCACGGTTGTCGGGTCAAAACTGTTCAACTCAGATTTGAGTGTGGTTTGGGTTTCAGATTCAAGATTTTTGCGGGGTTCAGATGTTGGTACGTTTCACATTCTGTTCAAGTCACGGTTCGGGTTGGATTCAGTCGAAGCGGGTGGTTGTTTCGGCTTCCACGACTCGGTCGGGTTCGGGTCAGACTCAGTTTCAGTTGACTCGGTCAAACCAGGTCAATTCGGTCAACAGCAGTTCAACTCGGTCAACAGCAGTTCAGCTGGTCAACGATCAACAAAGGGTCGAACGGTTTGGCTTGGACCGGTTTATGAAGCATTTCGGTTGACTCGGTCAAACCGAGTCAACTCGGTTGACCAGGTCAACTCAGTCAACCTGTCCACGTTTCGACACGAAGAGTGGTAAAGATTTTACGACGCGTTTTATTTCGTTTCATAGTTTTATACGTTACGTGAAAAACGAGCTTGAACCGATTTGATAGAAAGTTAGTTTACATTTTATACGTATGATGAAAATTAACATACTGATATTGAGAATATTGTTGAGTTTGACAAAATATATCGACACGTGGTTGTCGGGGGCGTCCAAAAACAGAGGAAACTCTGCCCGTTTTTCGAGAAAATCCGTAAAAAGGAATGCGTTTTATTATAAAACAAACATCGGATTCAAATGATATTTTGGAAAGACGAATACAAGCATATAGTTTCTTTCGATAACACTTTACAAGTTACAATAAATGACGAGTCGGAAATTTATTTACAACAAATAAATATAATTATTATATTTATTATAAACTTCAGAATTTCGACAATTCCTTTATAAAATGAATATATTTTATATATTTATTTCAAGCGTCAAACAACTCGTATTCGTTTATACACGTATGACTACTCGAGACGGCTAACACACCTACAACGAGATATTTATATATTTTTATATGAATATTTATTCATTTTAAGTCTCTCGGAAACTAAGTCTTTTGCAAGACTTACTAAACTGCTACTGACATTAAACGAGACTTAACACATATAACTTAATCTTTTCCATTAAGTTAACAACTTACTGTCGAATCGTTCGGCTAACGATTCGGTAGAGCTCGGTGACACGTAGACTATTTACCGCTTTTATTTAGAAACTTATAAGATATTCCGTGTTAGGAATATTGTAGAATGCACGCTAGCGAGTCTCATTTTGGAAACGACATCACGGAGTCGTAATTAGCTAGCTTTGCACATGGAAATTCAGGTGAGTTCATAACCCCACTTTTTACGGCTTTACATTTTTATAAATGTTTTCGGGGTGGAAAGACATGCACGTTTTGCAAAAACATACAAAGTTTTGAACAAACGCAAAACTCGTATTTCTAAATCATATTACGAAGGGATTTCGAGGAACACAAATGATTTACGAAAGGTTTATACTAAACATACCGGTTTTCAAACAAACGTATCTTTCGGAATATGCATACCCACGAATTCTAGTTTTCTAAACTACGGGTAAATACAAGAAGCACTCTTGGTGAGAACGAGTACCAAGTATGATGCAAATGCTTATTTTTGAAATGTGAATGATTTTCGGTCAGGGTGACCAGGAATTTTCGGTCAGGGTGACCAGGGATTTGGTCGGGGATACCAGGGATTTTTATACATGGTATGATTAGCGTAAGGAGGGTTTACTACTTAGATCATGTGAGTGGGTAGGCGCAACTTGAGGCCATTAATCCTCATTGTAGGACCGAGGGGCACAATGCGGTAGATCTATCTGGGTGTAGCGAGCCCAGCCCCAGGCCCAGCAGAACGGACCTCGGGGTGACTATGTACCCGACGCACAAATCCGCTAGGTTTGAGTCTTCCTACTTGCACTTCACACATATCAATGGCCTTGCAAACCATTGGTGATCTCTTTTTCCTTATCTGCTACATACCAGGGATTTTATACTTACGGAAACTTCTTGTTCATACAAATTAACTACCATGTTTTATACAAATTCAAATCATTATGCGGGTATGGAGTCAAAGTCAGGGTGGGCATTGACGGTTATGCGAACATTACAAATACAAGGCTTTACAAATACATGGTTTTATGAACATAACATGTTACAAACACAACGTTTCCATGTAACTTGGCAAGAAAATGATTTTTAAATTCATTTTCTCAATACTATTTCAAAAACCGGTTATTCCAAAGATTTATTTCAAATCTTTCACAATACCAAAGATTTATTTCAAACCTTTCACAACTCAAAAGATTTATCTCAAATCTTTTACGAACAAACTATGAACTCGCTCAACTTTATGTTGATTTTTCGCATGTTTCTTTCTCAGGTTACTTTTTTAAGACAAGGCACGGTTGGAATAGGAGAACCATTGGAGATTCGAGTACTTAGTGGGCGTTCGTTTTCTAGAAAGTCTTTGCTTATTTGCTTCCGCTGTGCAATGAAGATACCAGTCCAGTCACGCCAATGCTCTGATAATTTCGGGGTGTGACATTATCCTAGCTTGATTTTTGACCAAGACAGTATTAATGACTTTAATAACTAGTTTCTTATGTTGAATGTGAATCTTCCTTATCATTTGCCCGTGGTGTCTTGACGTTATTTTACTGTCTATATAAAATAAAAGATTTTCACCATTCATATCTCCACGGTCTATATGGAGATATGTTGGCTACCTGGTCGGGGGTTATGGGAATTGTTTGGTAAGAGTCTTGCCTTGTTCAGTGTATAGATCCTGCAAGGACCTGGGTCAATTTTAGTAGGACCTCCTTCAATACCCACTGGTATTGGATGGCAGGGGTTCGAACTCCTTGACCCCCTCATATGTAAACTGCTATTAAAACTTTAACCCGGCTATTTAGGATTGTATCCCTGCTGACTCAAACTACTTAGCCGAGGGTAACGTCACCTTCAAAAAAGGGGCCTACCACATTATGCATTAATAACTTAATTAATTATCTTTCAATAATCCAACCCTTTAGGATTGTATCTTTGCTGACTCAAACTACTGGGTTGAGGGTAACGTCACCTTCAAAAGAGGGGCCTACTACTATAACTAAGATAATCTCTTAAAAAGTGCAAAAGTGCGGAAATAATCAAAGGTTACACTAAAGGCGAGTCAGATCCAAGTGATTCATCTTGTCTATCTGTTTTTCTTTTTATTTTTATTTTTCAGCATTTTTAGTTTTTATTTTCTAGTTTAAAACCTTTTTTCTAAATTTTTGATTTGATTAGATGTTGAGGATAAACCGGTACTAAAAGCTCTTGTGTCCTTGGACGAACTCGGTATCTTACCAACACTATACTACGCTCACGATGGGTGTACTTGCCCATATGTGTGTTTGGTGTTAGTAAAATATCATGTTTTACAAATTTAAAACTTGACTAAAGTGTAAAAAGGGCTAAAAATATACACAAAATATATAACCACCACACACGCATCAAAGGTACAGGAAGAGGATATTCCTAAAACCGCATTTAGAACAAGGTACAACCATTATGAATTTACTGTCATGCCATTTGGTCTAACCAATGCCCCAGCTGCATTTATGGACATGATGAACCGAATATGTAAGCCATATTTGGATAAATTCATAATTGTTTTTATAGATGATATTCTCATTTACTCTAAAAGTAAAGAGGAACATGCAAGGCATTTGCACGCACTTTTAAGTTTATTAAGGAAGGAAAAGCTTTATGCAAAGTTTTCAAAGTGTGAGTTTTGGTTAGAACAGGTACAGTTTCTTGGACACTTAGTCGATCATGAAGTAATTCATGTAGATCCCACCAAGATCAAAGCGATTACTAAATGGAAAACCCCTGAGTCACCAACCGAGGTTAGAAGTTTCTTAGGATTGGCCGGTTATTATAGAAAATTTATTCGAGATTTTTCTAGAATAGTCATTCCCTTAACTAAGTTAACCTGTAAATCCATTAAGTTTGAATGGGGACCAAAACAGGAAGAAGCCTTTAGAATTCTTAAGCAAAGATTAACTAACGCACCCATACTAGCGTTACCAGAAGGAACTGAAGACTTTATAGTCTATTGTGACGCTTGTAAGTTAGGTTATGGATGTGTGTTGATGCAACGCCAAAAGGTTATAGCTTACGCATCCAAACAACTTAAGAATCATGAAGAGAATTATTCAACTCATGATTTGGAATTAGGAGCCATAATTTTTGCCCTTAAGATTTGGAGACATTACCTTTACGGTAGTAAGTTTACCGTCTTCACCGATCATAAGAGTTTAAGGTATGTCTTCGGACAAAAGGAATTGAATATGAGGCAAAGACGTTGGATGGAAATCCTTAGTGATTATGATTGTAATATCCAGTATCATGCAGGAAAGGCCAACGTAGTGGCTGACACTTTAAGTCGAAAGTATCATAAAAAGCCAAAAAGGGCACGTTCTCTCAAATTAAATCTACAAGTAGATTTAAATGAACAGATTAGAAAAGCACAAGAATTAGTAATCAAGGATGATACTGAGAAATTGAAAGGTATGATTAAGGAATTAGAACAAGGAACAGATGGAATTTGGAGATTCCATAAGAAGAGGATGTGGATACCTAAATTAGGAAACCTACGCCACCGTATATTCGAAGAAGCCCATAAATCTAAGTATACGATGCATCCGGGAAGCGATAAGATGTATCAGGATTTAAGAAAGAATTTTTGGTGGATAGGAATGAAAAAGGATACAACAGCTTATTTTTCTAAGTGTTTAACTTGTTCACAAGTTAAAGCTGAACATCAGAAACCCTCAGGTTTGTTGCAGCCGTTAGAAATGCCAGTGTGGAAATGGGAATTGATAACAATGGATTTTGTTACCAAATTACCCAAAACAAGAAAAAGGTAATGATACAATCTGGGTGATTGTAGACAGGCTAACTAAGTCAGCTCATTTCCTACCAATGAAGGAAACTTTCAGTATGGAACAATTAGCTAAATTGTATGTAAATGAAATAGTTTCATTACATGGAATTCCTTTATCAATTGTTTCTGATAGGGATAGCCGTTTTACCTCTCATTTTTGGACAAGTTTCCAAAAAGCCATGGGAACCAAGTTGAATCTAAGCACCGCTTATCATCCTCAAACGAACGGACAAAGCGAAAGGACAATACAGACAATGGAAGACATGCTTAGAGCATGTGTAATTGATTTCAGAGGTAATTGGGATGAACACTTACCCTTAATAGAATTTTCTTATAATAACAGCTATCACACAAGTATCAGTGCTGCACCATTCGAAGCACTTTATGGACGAAAGTGCCAAACTCCAGTCTGTTGGGCAGAGATTGGAGAAAAGTAATTATCCGGACCAGAAATAGTGCAAGAGACAACCGACAAGATCATCCAAGTCAAGGAACGACTGAAAGCAGCACGTGATCGACATAAGAGTTATGCAGATAACAGGCAAAAGCCGTTGGAATTTCAAGTAGGAGATAAAGTGTTATTGAAAGTCTCTCCTTGGAAAGGAGTGGTAAGATTCATCAAAAGGGGAAAGCTAAGTCCCAGGTATGTTGGACCTTTTGAGATTATTAGAAGAATAGGACATGTAGCCTATCAACTACAACAGCCAGAGGAAATGGCAGGGATACATGATGTATTTCATGTATCTAATCTCAAGAAATGCTTAGCTGATGAATCACTGATGGTACCTCTTAAAGATATAGAGGTAAGTGAACAGTTAAAATTTGTAGAAAGGCCTCTACAAATTGAAGACAGGAAAGTTAAGAACCTCAAGCACAAGAGATTATTTCTGGTCAAAGTAAAAATGGGACTCCAAAAGAGGACCAGAGTATACATGGGAGCTTGAATCAGAAATGCAAAGGAAATATCCACACCTATTCCATTAGATCTCGAGGACGAGCTCTAATATAAGGTGGGGAAGATATAACAAACCCTCCTAAATATTTTCGACACCCTAATATTTTAAAAATGTCCCAATATGTCCTAAAATATACCCCATATGTGAAAACCGAGCCCAAAATACAATATATAATTAAAATTAAATAAAAATCAAGTTTAAGTGTCGCTCAAGGGCCGCGTAAACCCTTAGGGCCTCTTACGCGGGGCGCGACAGCTTGAAGTCAGGGCGAGCCCCTGAGCCGCCATGTGTCATGATCGTGTCGGACCTATACCGACGAATCAGCAACCCTAGCAGCTACACCCCTACTACACGGGCCGCGTAAGCCTCAGCCTAATCTTACGCGGGCCGCGAGGAACTCGAATTCAGGCCCTATATAAAGGAGGCATCGGCAGTTCATTCGAATTCGCTCACATTTCTTTTCTCACTCGAAATTCTGAATAGTAGGCACTATAATCAGGTATTATACCCCCCTAATTAACGAAGTTCTGCTCCGTTGTAAGTATTATAACCCCGATTACGTATTAGATACGCTGCCCGATTGATCCAGGGTTCCGTAACGGCTGTCGTGGTTCTGCCTGACGTAGTCGTTGGAATGCCGTCTCAGGGAGAGTATTACTAATTTAAATATTGGGTTATTATACTAACACGTGTGCAATTGTGTAAATTATATCCCTTACAGAAAACCTAAGATAGCAATGTGAGTAATCTCTTTTTTTGCAAATTGTTTTTACAAAACCTCACACAATTAATAATATATTAAACAGTTATTGAGTATTTGTATTCTACAATTATCGTCGGTATGTTGGGGTTTTGTATACAAAATTTGTTACTACATTGCGAGGAGTAACATGACCACAAGTCGGGTTGACAGTACCGTGGGTGGTAATTGAATAGATGGAAACAAATGTAATTGCGCGACCGCCCTTAATACTGTCAATGGTCTTTATTAAACTTGATTAAACTGGGATTCACTCACCAGTATTTCCCACTGACAAAATGTTTTTAAACGCGTTTCAGGTAACAAAATGTGAAAGCCAAATAGAAGCCAGCTGGACAGCACTGAAGGCTTGGAAAAGTGGCTATAAAGTTACCTAAAATGAATAGATGTTTTATTAAATAAAATAGGGTTTACCCCTATAAAAATGTGTGTACTTGAAACTTGGGATTTTCCCATGTATTTAATATATTAACATCATGGTATTTTACTCTGATAAAATATTTCCTAACTACGGTCCTGATGAAATTTTCGCTGCCAAAATGGATAAATACCGATACCACCGAAACTGGCCGCGACCGCCTGTTCCCGGGTTTGTTAGGGGACGGGGGTTGCGACAAAAGTTTTTATCAAATGATTTTTTTTGTTTCATTTGTGTCATTAAAACCTGTGAACTCACCAACATTATGTTGACATTTTAAGCATGTGTTTCTTGGAAGTGAATGACATTTCACAAGCATTGGAGTAGGTAGCATGCATCTACGGTGATACCGTTTTATCGGCTTTGCTTCCTATTTCCCATACACCTTGGGATATATAGACCAAATCCCTAGTTTGTAGAACATTATTTTGGAAGGAGGTTTCAAACTTATTGTCTTTATTTGGGTTGTGTAAGCGCTAAACACGTTACATTGGTTTGTAACTTTATATTATACATTTGGTATCACAAGATGGTTTGCTAATCGGACGCTTGAGATCATTTCCAGTCACACCTCGTGTTTCCGCCTTCGACGAGGTGTGACATCTAATTAGTATTTTTTAGTTCCCTTCAGATTTACACATCCAATCAAGAAAAGCTTGAAGACAAAAAATTAAGAGCAAAAAGAAGAAGTTGTGTTTCAACTTAAAGATTCAAATCTTATATTCGTGAGGTTATCACTAGCATGTTGAGTGATACATTTGTAAGGGGTCTCACCATTGGTTGGTGATTGTTGTAAAACACTAATGGGAGATTGTTCACCATTGTGATAGAGTGATTTTCAAGGAACGTAAGGGGTCTTACCATTGGTTGGTGATTGTTGTAAAACACTACTAGGAGATTGTTCACCATTGTGATAGAGTGATTTTCAAGGAACGTAAAGCCCCTTACTTGATAGCTAGTGAACAAGGTGATAGCCACCTTGGACTAGTTAAGAAATGTAAAGACTTACTATTGTAATAGTGGGTTGAAAAAGGTGATCACTACCTTTGATTAGTGAATGAATTTATACCAGTTTGATAGAGTGGTTTTCAAGGAACGTAAATGTCACGACCCCCGACCACACCCTGGACGGGAGCCGCGAGCAGTCAAGTGGTACCGGTGGTTATTTTGAAAAGTATTGCAGCGGAAATGTTCATCAGGACCGTGAGTTAGGAAAAATATCAGAGTTTTGAAAACACCGGATTTTATTTATTAAATAGATGGGATAAAACACATGTTTTACAAAGGTAGCTTTAATAAGGAATAAACCCGAATATATGAAACCATGTTTGCTTAATTTAATTAAATTGAGAAAATAAGCCACGTCTTTAAGCCTTTTGGTGTCGTATCATCACTCTTATTCCAATCTACTGTAAATACCTGAAACGCGTTTTAAAAAGATTTTGTCAGCAGGAAATACTGGTGAGTTCATTCATTTTTGTACAAAATGACACATTGTTATAATACACAGTATTAAGGGTGATTATATTGTTTCTATCAACCAATTACCCCAAATCGGTATTTGTCACTCGACCATATCTGTGACTATGGTCAGATCACCAATTGGCTAACTCGTTGTCCAATGGTGGCGGGAATAAAGTAATGTATACAAAACCCCACATACCGGCAGTAATTGAAGATTACAAAGACTTAATCCCTGTAATTATAACTTTGAAACAAATAGAGTTTGAAAAACAATTTGATAAAAAGAGAATGACTCACCTTGTTAGCGTATAGTCTTGATTAAACAAGCATCTTGATTCTAAGCATCTACTTTATAGTTCTGAATCTTCTGATGATTAAGCATCTATTTTGTTTGGTAGTAAGTGTATAGTTTGGAGTTTTCTGATAGTTAAACATATAGTTTAACAGAGTGGAATACGTATTAGTGTAGTGTAAAACCACATCAAACCTAACGATGGTCACGAGATCAGAACCTTAACGAAATTCACAAAGTATAGTCTTGTTTAGACAGCACTTTGGCATTCGTTTCAGAACCATAACGAAATTCACAAAGTATAGTCTTGTTTAGACAGCACTTTGGCATTCGTTAGTTGGTTCCTGAATCGATCGGACAGAATATCACATCGGTGATTATTGGTTAGAACACCAACGTATAGAGAGAAGAATAGAAGAAATGAGCAAAGAAAAATGAATCCTAAGCTTCCTATTTATAGGTAGAAAATAAGAAATTTCTAGGAAGTTTCCTTTGTATTTTCTAGGAAATTTCATATAGCTTTTCTAGGAAGTTACCTATACATTTTATAGGAAGTTTCCTACCTACATATATATCTCCTTACACCTTCCTTGCACCTTCCTCATATATATTTATTTTCATGTATATCTATTTAGGTGCTTAATTAATCTTACTTAGCTTAATTAATCTTGCTTAGCTTAATTAATCTTGCTTAACTTGATTAATTTTCCTTGACGGTTTAATTAAGTAATTTACTTAGCCGATTAATTAAATAACGTAATTAACTGATTAATTAACTTACTTAGCTTGCTTAACTACTAAGTTTCCTTTCCTGTTAAGTTTCCTTAGCTATTAAGTTTACTTAATTACTAATTTTACTTAACCATTAAGTTTTCTTAATTATTAAGGTTTCTTAACTACTAAGTTTACTTAACTGTTAAGTTATTTTAACTACTATGTTTACTTAATCGCTAAGTATTCTAGTTTAACAGCTTCCTAGTTACGAATTCTAATTTCTAGATACAATGGAACTCATATTAGTGTATTAACTTAATTCAACTTTAACGATAATCACGAGATCGAAACCCTTACAACGAATGACAAAGTATAGCCAGATATTGGCAGCACTTAAACATCCATTGGATCGGTTTTAATCGATCGGATAAAGTATCGTATCAGTGATTAGAGTTATTACCCTAATACGGGCAGAGTTTCGGGATTTAGAAGTTCTGATATTAGAATGACAGAACAAGAGAAAGAAAAGATTTGAACGATTTGAAATGAAACTCGAACTCCTTATTTATAGGGCTGGAAATGGGGCGCGTCGCGGCCCGCGAAGCACATAAGCTTCTTCTACGCGGCCCGCGAGGGAGTCTAGGTTGACACGTGTAACGACGCATGTCCCTCATCCTTATCCGGTTACCCTTGAGCTGTCGCGCCCCGCGTAAGCTTCGGTTAACTCTTACGCGGCCCGCAAGGGATCCATAAAATTGAATTTCTTGATTTTTCACAAGGATTAGGGTTTTAGGGGTCCGGGTTTCCACTTACGAAGTGTTGTGGGATATTTTTGCAGGTCCTTACATCCTCCCCACCTTAATTAAAATTTCATCCTCGAGATTTACTGGAACAAGTAAGGATATTTCCGTCTTATTTTCGATACCCAAGTATATTCTTGTCCACGCTTTAAGTCCTACTTCACCCTAACCAGAACTAATCTTGCATGTTTTTGGAATTCTCATGAATGACTGATACGGTCTTGCATTTACTTCTATATTTTGAGGAGGTATAACTAAAGATTTCTAAGTATTTCATGAAATGTATCATGTATACTTTCCATTTTAGCTGATAAGCTACTGGTCCACTTTGCTTAGTTACTTTAATGGTTTGACATTCCTCGGGCTTAACTTTCCTTTCCAAATAAAGAGAGACTTTTAGTGATATCCTTTCTCTTATTTAAATTCCAATGGTTTGCCTATCTCATGGCCTGATAGTTGCTTTATATGTATGTCTAACATACTGGATGATACTATCATCCATAAAGTGTTTTAAACGGTTAACACTAGTACTTGTAGACCGATTATTAGAGAATCTTATGAGTGATAAATGATAGTTCTATTTATCGCACATGCACTTAGCATGTCTATCTATGTTTGTAGTGTTCCTTTATACTGCTCAAAATAGGTCGGGTTAAAATCTTCCTAAAAATGAGAAGTGAAATGACTATCTTGATTTAATACAATAGATAACGAGATTCTATGTAATGAGACCATTGGATCCCTACACAACTTAACTAAGCGTTTTATGCTAAAGGTTTCCTTCATTGGTAGGGATTGAGCAGACTTGTTTAATCGATCCACAATCTCCCTGATTGTGTCGTTACATTTTCTTATGTTGGGTAATTTGGTAACAATCTCCATTTGTTATCAATCCCCTTTCCATACTGACAGTTCTACTCATTGAAGTTAACCTAAAGGTTTCTAACGTCGAGCTTTAACTTGCTAACAGATTAAATACTTAGAGCCATAACATGCTATCTATCAGTAATTCTTATAAAACTCTTGATACCTCATATCACTTACACGATGCAACAAATACTTAGTTTTATGAGCTCCTTCGAGAATTCCTTCTCATAGGTTTCCTTAATTAGTACCCAATTTTTTTTTATAGAATCTCCAAATTCCATTAATTCCTTTTTCTGATTCCTTCATTATTCCTTTGTAATCCTTCAGCATTATTTTTTATTGCTGTGTTCTTGGGTACTATTTAATTGTTTCATTAAATCTATTCGTACTTTAATCTAAGAGCACGTTCTTGTTTCGGCTTCTTATGAAACTTATGACTTAAAGCATCAACTACTTCCTTAGTCTCAACTTTGTGATATAATAAGCGGTGTTGTTTCTAGTCTCAGACAAATTCTGAGTTTCACCTCACGATCAGGTGATAGCCCAAAGAGATCCTCTGGGAAAACGTCGGTCGGAATTTCTTTCAGTTCCATGCCTCTAGTGTTAATGAATTACGAGACCATATACGCTATGTCTTACTTCCATGCATAACTCGCAGCTTTTATCACAGAGATGAACTTTGTCGGCTGGTCTGTCTTGTCTCCTTGTGGTCACTTCTCTAGTTGGCTTGCAAATCTCAACCTAATTCAGCAATCACCTTAGGAATCATCGTTTCCATTTGTTCCTTTTTATGAAACAGACAGAATTTCCTTTCTGTCAGTTCTTTTCATTTCATGGCATACGTCGTGATCAGGTGTTTCGAAGATCGGTCTCACTATCTTAATGTCTAAATTTTGAAGCATACATTACTTCATTCTCCTTAACACATATACTAATGGTTTGGACAACTTTAATCCTTTGCAGCCCATGTATTTCGTAACAGCTTCTTTATTACTGGAAATCTTACTAGGATTATAGGTGAAGAGAGTCTTTGTAAGTGCACCTAGTCGTGGTTACTCTTATCTTTGCAAGAGTTCTTAAAGAAAGTAGAATTACTCTTGTTAGTGTAAGTTTTTAGACGTTTTGTACCTAGCACAACTTTTCCTAATGCGTTAATAATCTAAGGTAACGCAGAGGGAATTCTTATACTTTTGATGGCGTCCCAACTTTAAGGGTTCAGATCGTTCATCTTGTCGCACGAGTTACGAGACGGGTGATCAAATGGAATAGTTTTCGATGTCGGAATTATAGATGTATACGAGAGATTCCTGATAAAAATTATAGAATTATTATTGACACACAGGCTCGTGATGTATTTTAAATTATCAATCCTTATGGTTTTTGGATTTCCTTATAGATATACATATCTATATAATCATATATTTCACATATTGTAATATATAAACCTTGCATAAGGTTAATGCATTTAAAAGATTCATATTTCGATAAACAAGCCAGATATCAGGTCATGATACTGTTTAGGGAATTCTGTCACTTGTTTGACATATTATATACCCCATCTTACCCGGTTCTCGCCGGAGAGGTAATTTGTATTTCCCATAAATAGAATCTTCTCAATTCATGATTAAAAATGAATCTTTTATTAGAGCTTTTATCAAAGAACAAGGTAATTAGTATTCACATGATGGATCATATTCTAGAACGCAGTAGTACCAATAAACAAGAAATAACAGTGGCCAAGTGTTATCGCTTATTTACCATACTTGCAACGTTCTAGTCATCATCCTCACGGCATACTAACACCCATCACATTTTATCTACGCAAGTAATTAGCTTATCTCGAAGCTTATACTAAGGTATCTTTCTTAAGTTCAAGTCTAAATACTATCCTTGTTGCTACCAGTTAATAACAATTTCTTAACTCTTTTGTTTAAGCTTAGGTATTATTACAACGCCTAATTTCTTAAACCAGTGGCTTAGCTCTGATACCACCTCTGTCACGACCCCCGACCACACCCTGGACGGGAGCCACGAGCAGTCAAGTGGTACCGGTAGTTATTTTGAAAAGTATTGCAACAGAAGTGTTCACAAGGACCGTGAGTTAGGAAAAATATCAGAGTTTTGAAAACACCGGATTTTATTTATTAAATAGATGGGATAAAACCCATGTTTTACAAATGTAGCTTTAATAAGGGATAAACCCGAATATATGAAACCATGTTTGCTTAATTTAATTCAATTGAGAAAATAAGCCACGTCTTTAAGCCTTTCGGTGTCGTATCATCACTCTTATTCCAATCTACTGTAATTACCTTAAACGCATTTTAAAAAGATTTTGTCAGCAGGAAATACTGGTGAGTTCATTCATTTTTGTACAAAATGACACATTGTTATAATATACAGTATTAAGGGTGATTATATTGTTTCTATCAACCAATTACCCCAAATCGGTATTTGTCACTCGACCGTATCTGTGACTATGGTCAGATCACCCATTGGCTAACTCGTTGTCCAATGGTGACGGGAATAAAGTAATGTATACAAAACCCCACATACCGGCAGTAATTGAAGATTACAAAGACTTAATCCCTATAATTATAACTTTGAAACAAATAGAGTTTGGAAAACAATTTGATAAAAAGAGAATGACTCACCTTGTTAGCGTATAGTCTTGATTAAACAAGCATCTTGATTCTAAGCATCTACTTTATAGTTCTGAATCTTCTGATGATTAAGCATCTATTTTGTTTGGTAGTAGGTGTATAGTTTGGAGTTTTCTGATAGTTAAACATATAGTTTAACAGAGTGGAATACGTATTAGTGTAGTGTAAAACCACATCAAACCTAACAATGGTCACGAGATCAGAACCGTAACGAAATTCACAAAGTATAGTCTTGTTTAGACAGCACTTTGGCATTCGTTTCAGAACCTTAACGAAATTCACAAAGTATAGTCTTGTTTAGACAGCACTTTGGCATTCGTTAGTTGGTTCCTGAATCGATCGGATAGAATATCGCATCAGTGATTATTGGTTAGAACACCAACGTATAGAGAGAAGAATAGAAGAAATGAGCAAAGAAAAATGAATCATAAGCTTCCTATTTATAGGTATGAAATATGAAATTTCTAGGAAGTTTCCTTTGTATTTTCTAGGAAATTTCATATAGGTTTTCTCGGAAGTTACCTATACATTTTCTAGGAAGCTTCCTACCTACATATATATCTCCTTACACCTTCCTTGCACCTTCCTCATATATATCTATCTCATAGATATTTATTTTCATGTATATCTATTTAGGTGCTTAATTAATCTTGCTTAGCTTAATTAATCTTGCTTAACTGATTAATTAATCATACTTAACTTGATTAATTTTCCTTGACGGTTTAATTAAGTAATTTACTTAGCCGATTAATTAAATAACGTAATTAGCTGATTAATTAACTTACTTAGCTTGCTTAACTACTAAGTTTCCTTTCCTGTTAAGTTTCCTTAGCTATTAAGTTTACTTAATTACTAATTTTACTTAACCATTAAGTTTTCTTAATTATTAAGGTTTCTTAACTACTAAGTTTACTTAACTATTAAGTTATTTTAACTACTATGTTTACTTAATCGCTAAGTATTCTAGTTTAACAGCTTCCTAGTTACGAATTCTAATTTCTAGATACAATGGAACTCATATTAGTGTATTAACTTAATTCAACTTTAACGATAATCACGAGATCGAAACCCTCACAACGAATGACAAAGTATAGCCAGATATTGGCAGCACTTAAACATCCATTGGATCGGTTTTAATCGATCGGATAAAGTATCGTATCAGTGATTAGAGTTATTACCCTAATACGGGCAGAGTTTCGGGATTTAGAAGTTCTGATATTAGAATGACAGAACAAGAGAACAAGAGAAAGAAAAGATTTGAACGATTTGAAATGAAACTCGAACTCCTTATTTATAGGGCTGGAAATGGGGCGCGTCGCGGCCCGCGAAGCACATAAGCTTCTTCTATGCGGCCCGCGAGGGAGTCTAGGTTGACACGTGTAACGACACGTGTCCCTCATCCTTATCCGGTTACCCTTGAGCTGTCGCGCCCCGCGTAAGCTTCGGTTAACTCTTACGCGGCCAGCAAGGGATCCATAAAATTGAATTTCTTGATTTTTCACAAGGATTAGGGTTTTAGGGGTCCAGGTTTCCACTTACGGAGTGTTGTGGGATATTTTTGCTGGTCCTTACAGTAAAGCCACTTACTTGATAACCAGTGAACAAGGTGATAGCCACCTTGGACTAGTTAAGAAATATAAAGACTTACTATAGTAATAGTGGGTTGAAAAAGGTGATCACTACCTTTGATTAGTGAATGAATTTGTACAAGTGATATCTTTCATCTAAGAGAAGGTTTTTGGTGGATAAACTCTCGATTGGAGAATTAGGGAGATGACATAGAGTAGATTAGTTAACATCCACTTGAACCTCTATAAAGCAGTTTGTTTTTCTAACCCTTAACTCTTTATATTCATTGTCTATTTGTATTATTGGTTTCAAACAATTTTAAATCAATCAACTTAGTGGTGAATTGAAGTAAAAAATTAAGAAAATCTATTCATACTCTTCTAGTTTTCTACATATTTAATTACGGTTATTGAAACATAAGAATATTATTTGCATTTATTAAAGGGGTAACTTTGTAGAATAGTAAACAAGTTTTAAAAGTGTTCTAATTAGGTCACTCAAGTTTCAAAAGTATTCCAGTCAGCTCACTCAACATTCATTTTTCATTAAAATTAAGGGGTTTTTCATCCATTTCATAGGGGTTATGTGGATTTTTGTTTATTTTTTCCCTTTTATTTGATGCTAACGTCGAGTGATGACATGGATTTTAACTTGTTTTTTTTAATTTTTAATGTAATTAAAGTGTTTTTAATTTTTATAAATATAATTTCTTATATTAAAATAATCCGACCCTTGCATCTTATGCTCCATTTTTTTCTTGACACATGGAAAAAATGACATGGCTCGATTTGAATTTTAAATTATTTAATTGGGACAAAAACAATACGAGTGATCTAATTAGAACATTTTTAAAATTTGGTTACTATTATGTGACATTTTTTATTTATTAAATAAGCAATGACATGGCAACTTTTAACATGTGATGTTTGAAAATCATATTCATCACCATGTGATGGGTGTGAAAACTTGACATGATGCTAATTTGAAAGTTTTTCACATATGATATGTGGAAGAGACATCCCATAGGCTAACACCCACACATAAATTTTAAATAAGTTAACTAACCAATAATATTATCCACCTAGTTAACTAAAAAAAGTAATAATGCCACGTTGATTTTGAATAATGAAATCACTATAAAAAATACAACCTTTTTCAACCACCAAGGTTTATTTTCTATAGAGTAAATTGCTATATTAGTTCCTGAGCTTTATTTAAATTTGCCATTTTAGTTCAAATATTTTTTTTTTCTTCTTTGGGTCTCTAACTTTTCCTTTTTATTGTCATTTTGATCACATTGTCTAACTCCATCCAAAAACCTCATTTTTAACCAGGGGTATTTTGTGGATTTTCAATTTAAATATTTCAAATTGTCATTTTGATCTATTCTTTTTTTATATTGAAAAAATAAAAGAAAAATATCTTATTAGTGAGACCCACTCCTACTCTCCCCTTCTTCATCACCTGCTCTCCCTCTCTCTAAATCCGAATTCTTTAAATTCAACTCTTGTACGAACCTATCAACAACACATAAATTTTCTAGACTTATCAAAATTTAGGATCTTTACCTAGCACTTATATTCATTTTTTATATCTTGTTGTGTGTTGGTAAGAAAAATCATATGGAAATAATATAACAAGGATATTCAAAACATGATGGTGTTCCTAATTATTCACGATTTGAGATTGGATAACAAATGCGGACACTCGTATCATAACCGACCACTGCTACACCATGATTCAACTCCGTTCCACACTTTCCGGTAAAAACTCCCTGTTAAATCGTCTAAAAAACGCTAATCTCGCTTTTTAAATCATGGTTCAAGATTTTATTTATATAAGTTTTGAATCACCTGTGAGTAAAACTGGAAATCAGAACCTCCAGCATCAATGGCAACAGATACTGGCTGGTTTGCAACTGCTTTCATTAAAGCATCTTCATCATTTACAGACACATCTTCATGTCCATCAATTGATATAGCTTCATCACCCGCCTGCAATTAAACGAATTTAGAGAGAGAGAGGTGATGAAGAAGGGGGGATAGGAGTGGATCCCATTAATTAGATATTTTTGTTTTATTTTTTCAATATAAAAAAAGAATGGATTAAAATGGCAATTTAAAAGATTTAAATTGAAAATCCTCAAAATAACTAGGGGCTATTTCAACCGGCAATTCCCATGTGGTTTGGGTTGGGCCGGCTTCCTCTTCGGAGGTCGCCGGTTCGACTCCCGGGAGGTGCAAACGGGGGGTGGGACGTCCCAATGATGGATCGTATCCTACCGAGGCATGGTGCGGTCTTGAGGGCAACCCGGTTTTACCCAGCTGTTACCCCAGCGAGTCTCTCGTGTGGGGGCAGTATGGTTTCCGGGCGGAAGTCAGCTTGCGCGGCGGCCGGGGCCCAATCGAACATCGCGTCCGAGAGTGTGGGGCTGACGGGGGATTGTCTTCGACATGAACCCGGTGACCAATAGGTCCAGTAAATAGAAAGTCACCTTCCAAAAAAAAAAAAACCAGGGGCTAGGGGCTAGGCGCTAGTCGGTTAAAAATGACCGACTTTGACCATGGCCGATTAATCCCTAGGCGGTACCACACTTTCCAGTACTGCCTTTGACCGACTTTGACCATGGCCGATTAATTGACCGACTAGCTCAAAATTAGGCAGTAAGTGGCCGCCTAACGCCTAGGCGCCGATTAATCAGCCGCCTAGGCCGATTTCTGCAACACTGCCCCTGGTTAAAAATGAGCTTTTTGGATGGCGTTAGGCAGTATGATCAAAATGACAATTAAAGAGAAAAGTCAGAGATCCAGAAAAGAAAAAAACTATTTGGACTAAAATGGCAAATTTGGACAAACCTTAGGTACTAAAATAACAATTTCCTCATTTCTAAACTATAATGCTATATTATGCACAATATAAAAAAACAAAATATTTTATAAAACATATTTGAGTGTAGGGTCATTTAATTGACGACAAAAGAGAAATAATAATAAAAAACATAAAGATTAGGTCACAAAAAATACACGTGATTCATATATTATTGAAAATGTCGGCAAATTTTTATATTGTGCTTAGTTCATTTTTATGTTCTAACAGGGAGTTTTTACCGGAAAGTGTAGAGGAATACTCTCTACTCGTTTTCCACCACCATCACATCTTATTTGTTCCATATGTTTTAACACTATAAATTTATCCGGTATAACCTCGGACGCGTGGCATTCTTCGGCAATACAGACTGCTTCGGCTGTTGAACCCTGGGAGACAGACGCGTTGTCTTTAGTGGAGGCGCGAAATCTGTTTTAAGGGAAGCGTGTTGAACACGTGCCGCAGCGACAACCGTCAACATTTGTTTGTTCTTTTTGTAGGAAATTATTGTACAAGAAGACGTGGTTCAAGACCTCGTTGAAGCCTACACAACGGACTGAAAACATAACGAACCATACAAGTAGACTTGGTTAAAGCTCTTGTTGAAGACGATCATTTGAATCAAGTTAATTACATATGTTGTACGTTATATTCGTTAGGATTCGTACACGGTACATGTACTATAATTTCCCAAATATGTAAAGAGGGTATCTTTACTATTTTTTATTTATATAAGTTTTTATTAAAACTGTGACCAATGTCCTACAAACTTAAAACAGATTTCGTGAGATTGTTGCTACAATCTTAAAACCTTATTTATAAGGATTTTTTGGTTCACGAAAGCATTTATAATAAAAAATATTTTTAGAGATTATGGTTTTATAATTTTTTTTGGGAGAAATATGTATGTAGTACAACTTGTTGTGTTTGACTTTATTGAGATTGAGATATAATCTTAAATCTTCAACCGTGGTACAAAACGAATAGTTTTGGTTCAAACGTTTAGTTTTCAAACAATTTTGGGAATCGTCAATTTTTCTAACTTTTGTGTTAGATCGGGTTTATTGGTGTAAATCATACGTTTTTTTGTAAACGTTAAATTCTCTTAAGTAGAGTTTTTTATGTCTTTAAATAAGAGGTTTATGTTAGTTGATTAGAGTTTTATGTCTAATTAAGTCTCTATTTAAAGTAGACTCTTCATCCACCCATGGATTGATATCCACAAATAAGTCTTATAATGTGTAACAACTCACACAAAAACGTCCTAAAACGCTCCGTAAGTAAAAACCTGAACCCCGAAAACCTTACTTTTTTGTAAAAATCCAAGAAAACAAGAATTTTTAGTCTGTCGCGAGCCGCGACAGATTTAGAAGGGGCCTTCGCGGGGCGCGACCGCCCTAGGGTTCCGGATAATGATGACCGACACGTGTCATCCACGTGTCGAGGCTAGGTGGTGACACGGCAGCCATAGCCGTAGCTAGGGTGTCCCTCGCGGCCCGCGAGGGACTTCGCTAAATTGGTCGCGGGGCGCAAGAACGCTGCGAATCAGCTATAAATTGAGCAACTTAGGGACTTGAAAGTTGTTCGAAAAATTCCTTTCTTTCTCTAATAGTCTGATCAAAATAATATACCCGAGATACCAACACTCTGCTACGATAACAGGGTAATAACTCGATCACTGCTACGGTACTATATCCGATCGATCAAAACCGATCCGATGGATGTTTAAGTGCTGCTTATATTGGGCTATACTTTGTCATTCGTCATGAGGGTTTCGATCTCATGATTATCTTAAACGTTGAATTAAGTTACTAACCTGGTTTCGTTTGCATTGTATATTTAACTTGGTTTACCAGCTTAACCAGTAGGCAAGCTCTGACCGTTTAAACTTGCAATGTGAGTCATTCTCTTTTTACCAAATTGTTTTCAAAACCCTACTTGTTTTCAAAGTTATAATTACAGTGATTAAGTCTTTGTAATCCACAATTACTGCCAGTATGTGGGGTTTTGTATACACTACTTGATAATCTTCACCATTGGACAACGGGTTAGCCAATGTGTGATATGACCATAGTCACAGATCCAGTCGAGTGACAAATACCGATTTGGGGTAATTGGTTGATATAATCATTGTAATATCTCTTAATACTGTATATTATAACAATGAGTCTTCTGTACAAATTGAATGCACTCGCCAGTATTTTTCGCTGATCAAATCTTTTTAAACCCTGTTTCAGGTAATTTACTGTGAAGAAAAGGAAAAGTACCGCGTAGCACTCCAGCTTAAATAAAGTGGCTGAGTAAATAGAAATAAACATGTTTTCTGTAATCCAAGGAATTCCTAGTGAATCTCCTTTCCTGTAAATATGGGGTTTGTCCCAAAATTAATAATAAAATAAATCAGTGTTTTTAAAACTCTGATATTATTTTTCTGATAAACGGTCTTGTTGTAATTTCCGCTGCCAAATTAAATACCGATACCACGGGTTTCTGTCCCGCGGCTTCCGAACCAAGTAAAACGGGTCAGGGGCCGTGACATAATGATTTTTGTAATCATTTGTCTTCTAACATGTGTGTTAGAAACGTTCATGAAAAGCTTTAGTTTGGAAGCATTTTTTAATTGTTTAGTTTCTAACGTGTATATTAGAAGTGACTTATTTATTTGAACCATATATGTGTTTTTAGCAAGTCGAATTAACATTTTATGGAAATGTTAATATTTCTAACGTGTGCGCTAGAATTTCTTTCATTTTAACATGATTGTTAAAAATGGTTAAAGTATAAATGCTTTGAAATGTTTTATGTAAACATTTAAGTAATTTGTTGTAGCATTGATTTTAATGCTTTGTATGGTTTAGAAATAAAAAGGTCATACATTGAAGTTGATGTTTCATTGGCTTCAAGAATTAAATCACCATAAAGTGATGGTGTAGTTGTGTGGAATTTATCACCAACTTTAATTTGTGATTTCTAAATCCAACCGGTCATGTTTTGTATATATAAAATGACTTAAACTTTCTAACACGTGTGTTAGAAAATGTGTATCATGAATTCAAGGTTAGAGATTGTTCATAATGAACGGAAATGTTTTATGTAAACATTTAATTGCCTATGTATGCATTTAAAATGATGAGAAAGGGTTTATTTTATAAACTATATCTTTGGAAAACGTTTTATGTAAACGTTCGATTCTATAATGTGCTCGTTATAACATTTTTTCTCTAACATGTGTAGTAAGACTAAACAATATAAAACCATTTAATATTTTGGGTTTTGATCTATGTTTTCATAACCTTAATTGATATTATTAAGATTGTATATTGCAAAACTAAGAAACTGTTTTGAATGATTTTTAAAACAAAGTTTTGCATAACATTGATAATTCAACGGTTCGCTACTCTTGCTAGAAGTAGCATATGGTGAACAAAGTAATAGTCTCATGGATGTTATTTGGTGAAAAACAACTTGGTGTTGTTGTGAACAAATTTAATTGTTCAAGTTCACTACTTCAATGTAGTCTTTGTAACAACCTGGTGTTGTTTTGAGTATAATTGTCTAAGTTTAAAGTTTCAAGATGAAATGAGGAACTTGTACTTACAATTGCATCGAGTTTTATTGAGGGAGTACCTCAAGACATGCCATGGGACGATATCGTTTAGAAGATTTCGGTCAAATTATAAAGTGTTGAAGATCAAAGCACTTTGATATTTGATGTCTTCATATCGTCTATGCTTCCGTTTAAATTTCAAAAGTGTTCGACACTTATGATCTAATTTCCAATGTATTTTATTGTATTGTGTTCAATGTCTTCGGATAACACATGCAAATTTTTTTAACAAAGAAATAAATCACTAATGTTTGTGACATATGAATTTTTTTTGTGAAAATAATTATAACGCCAATTATACATTGTTTAATAGAATATGGTTTTAAGCGGATAGTACATGAAAATTCTTGGACATAAACAACTTAAGAGTTGTTGCATTGACTAAATGTCAAAGACGAGACATCAAATGTGTAACCACATCATGAAAGAATAATGAAAGAACATACTGAGTCTATTGAGATGAAATACACAAACGAGATTCATGTCGATATACTTCGTTAGATGTCATTGGAAAATTCACAAGTGTGAATTCTAACATATGAAAGAAAAAGTACTATATGTTATTGTATACCTTTAATAAATTTTGCGAGATTTGTTCCGAGTGGTTTATACGTAGGTGCGTCTACCACTTGATTATTGTTAGAACTATATAGAGATTTTACCTTCGTTTAGGAGAGCATCCTAAATATACATATCTCCTAATGAATAACAATAAATGTGTGCAAATCACTTATAGCAAAATTATGAATGCCATGTTGTTGAGTGTCGATCTACTTGACTCTATGTCACACATAATAGTGATTGTAGACGAGGAACATTCGTCTTGTTGGTGATGAATGTGTTCACCAAGTGACTTGGATTAAGACTTATGTTTAAGTCCTTATGAGTCAATGGTAAAGCGTTGGAGATCAAAGGTAAATAAGTTATGTTCCTTAATTGAATCATAAAATTTAGCTATGTGCTATATACAATAATTTGTGGGACCTTCCTAATATTGATGTTTTATGATTATGAATAAGTCTCATTATTTTGTATTAACAAGGAATGAATGTTGCAAAGTGATATTATGATATTCTTAGGGCTATGAAGAATCAGAATGATGCATCTTCTGTTCATATGCTAAAGTATTGTAGTCTAAAGCATGCTAGACTAGTACTTGGTTAATTATGGGTCTTGACGGAGATTAATTAACTCTAAACATTCAAGTGTGTATGAACACAAAAAGAATTTATGTATAGACAAAGTTGAGGGAGAATTTTTATTCATTATAAGAAAAAGACATGTAACTTTTGAAGAGATTATTCGAAAAGCTAATGAGGAGAACTCATTGTCTAGGCTTATTCTAGATGTTAAAATTAAATTATTCTAAGTTGGTGACAAACTTATGACAATGGCATGTGTTGCTTTGGTCAGCTCGGAAGCTTATGTAAGCTAATGCAATATGAGTTGAATTCACTGACGCAATGAGGTTGATCTTGTTCAATCATATGTGTATAAATATCATCATAAGTGAGGTTACGAAAATGTTGATCAAATGACAAGAAATGTGGGGGAGGATCCATTTAAGAAACAACCCTATGAGGGTATGTAGAAATGGTTTTCACTGCCCACATGGATGTTATCCAATAACATTTAAATGTGGGGGTGTCTTGCATTTGTACCATAATACTTTGGCAATAAGAATTTTGTAATTCAATAAACAGACGACTAAGTGGAGGACACAAATTTCGTAGTGCATAATGGAGATGTGTTTGCCTTAAATGATAAATATATCATTCTAAGACAAATATTATAACCAGATTCAGGTGGCCACTGAGGTTATAGTCTTAGAAGTTGACAATAGGCAATGCTAACTTTCGAGTTACGAACACGTCATGACAATTGATCTCAACTGCAAAGTTATCTTTAGTGACTTGTCAAAGACAAAGATAATGTTATGGATCCAACAACCTAAGGGTTTATTAAAGATCAAGTTGTGGGATGAGACTAAAGCCCATGGGAAAAGGGTGTGTGAAGGAAACCTACCTTAGTTGATTGGAGATCCCAAGATCTAAGTTCAGTAGGACAACGAATTCATATGCCTAAGGGTGGTCACTGTGGGGGCATAGCTGATATGCATAAGCTAGTATATATAGTCTTATATATCCCCTAAATAATAAAAGGGTGTTTAAATACGTCCTAGTTCATTCCTATGAAATTCAGTGACAAATTGTGAGGCTAAGCATATTATGTGGTAAATGATTTTGCGGAATCACGGTAACCACGAGGGTTTTAATGATTTAAGGAGAATCGCCTATGTTAGAGAGAAGTGGGGTCGCTTCAAATGGAATTGAGGGCACAATTCCTAGAGCTCTCGCAGAACCATGAAAGTGTTCCACGACCATTATTGGACACGACTATGAGGGGATGACCCGACTAAGGAGAGTATTGTGTGAAGTGTATTGTCGTCTACACAAATGGGGGTTTGTTTAAGGACATCGTGACTACAAACCGCTAGGAGGCTAAGTATGCCTCACAACGGAAAGTTCAAAGGGACACCTACTTATCCGACAATACTCAACTGTCGAGGTTCCATTGGAAATTTATGTGTTTTGAACAATCTCCATTCATGTGGGGGATTGTTGGAAATTTGGTGAATGGATATTTAGTATATTTATAATTTAATGAAATTATAAATATTAATTAGAATGTTCATGTGGTGAATAAAAGAGAAACTCTTGAGTAGAGCTTCTTGATGACATTTAATTAGTTTTATTAGAGTTTTTAAGTCTCTAATTAAGCGATTAATTAAGTGAAACGTTTCACTAATCCTTAACTCTTATACAATTAGTAGGCTATGTGCTTCTTTTTGTTATTACAAGAAAATTATATTGCTTTATACATGAAGAATACTTGAAGCAGGATGAACATTTGAAGAGCAACTTGAGAGAGGAGTACTCTCTACTCGTTTTCCACCACCATCACATCCTATTCGTTCCATATATTCTAACACTATAATTTTATCCGGTGTAACCTCGGGAGTGTGGCCTTCTCCGGAAATACAGACTGCTTCGGCTGTTGTACCCTGGGAGACAGACGTGTTGTCTTTAGTAGAGGCGTGAAATCTGTTTTAAGGGAAGCGTGTTGAACACGTGCCTCAGCAACAACTGTCAACATTTGTTTGTTCTTTTTGTAGGAAATTATTGTACATGAAGACGTGGTTCAAGACCTCGTTGAAGCCTGCACAACGGACTGAAAACACAACGAACATACAAGTAGACATGGTTAAAGCCCTTGTTGAAGACCATCGTTTGAAACAATTTAATTACATATGTTGTATTATACGTTATATTCGTTAGGATTCGTACACGGTACATGTACTATAAATTCCTAAATATGTAAAGAGAGTATCTTTACTATTTTTTATTTATATAAGTTTTTATTAAAATTGTGACCCATGTCCTACAATCAGTTGATAAGATAGTGGTTCATGGATGTAGACTAAAGTAATTAGGCCCTTACATTGTTATATAATGGACATGCCGAGTGAATAGCAGGCAAAATGCCCACGAACACGAGAGTTTACTTAAAACTGCGAGTGTCTTTTCTCTTGCTAAATTATCGACGGACAAATACAAAGAAAAAAGTCTTAGACGAAATAGGCTTAAACAAATGAATTCCAGATGAGGGTTTATATAGCACCCTTTACAAGTAAAACTATTCAAATACAAATGTTAACAATTAGAAATTCAAAGATAAAGAGTAAATTGTCATTTTAGTCCTCGAGGTTTATCTCAAATTGTCATTTTAGTCCAAATAATTTTTTTCTCCTCTAGGTCCCTGACTTTTTCCATTCTTTGCCATTTTGATCATCTGGCCTAACTCCATCCGTAACACCCTGTTAAGTCTATGGGTATTTTGGTCATTATAATTATATTTTGTTTTTTTTAACATTTTAATGATAATTATATTTTGGTTACATAATATATAATGATAATTAATATATATATGTATACCGTGTGTATATAAACATACAAAAAAAAGAAATCTTCCACCCACTACCACACCACACTCCACCACCACCACCACCACCACCACCACCATTGCTACCCACCCCACCATTGCCGGATCTGAAACCACTCCACACCAGCCATCATCATCACCCCATCTCGCCATCTATCTCTCTCTTTGTCTATGGAAATCACCACCACCACCACATCGTTACCATCCACCCATTATCACCACCGCCACCACACCATATCACCACCAGTCCACCACCAACCCCATCCCCTCCCTAAACGACAATTTGCATCAGAATTCAACAATCAAATTCAAAATACAGAGTCAAAGATGGGATTCAATTTACAGATTTTACAATAAAAAATCAAATCAGGAATCTTGCTCTTTGTTCATTGATTTTCAAACTCGAAACTTCTTAATAGAATAATGAAACTAACAAACTCGAAAAGCTACATTGAAGCGAAACTGAGATATGAGATATGAGATCTGTTCTCAGAGTTGTAGGTCGCGCATTGATTTTTCGGCCATCTCAAGTGGTACTATTTGGTGGTGTGTAACGGTTGTAGGGTGATGGTGGTGTGTGATGGTGGAGGAGGTGGTGGTGTGGCAGAAGTGAGCGGTGGTCTGCGGCAGAGGTGAGTGGTGGTGGGTGACGGTGGAGTTAGTGGTTGTGAGGGTTTTGCAGAGAAGGGGAAAGAGATTTTGTGTGTGTGAGAGAGAGAGAGAGAGCAGAGAGATTGGGGATTTGTTTTATTTTAATAACTTAAAGGAGGTTTTTTATACATTAATATGTATTTTTATAATTAAAGATTTCTTTAGATGTAAAAATAATAAAAGAAATATGTATATATATATATATATATATAGAGAGAGAGAGAAAGAGAGAGAGAAAGTATAATGTACAAAAAGCCTTAACCTACATTAACATACGACACCAAAATAGAACTAGCGTAATTAGGGTCCATGCGTGATTATCACCAAGGTTTCATCAAATGAACTAGCGTAATTAGGGTCCAATGTGTGATTATCTTACAAAAACTGATCCCATGCGTTATTTTTGTGTCCCATGCGTGATTAGGGCCGGATCCGACGGTTCCCTGCTTCGCGTATGTGATGTACGATAACACTTAATGTATGTTAACCTAACCCTATATATATATATATATATATATATATATATATATATATATAAAGAGGATTGGGTGTAAATTGCA
This sequence comes from Helianthus tuberosus, assembly GCA_030545235.1. Taxonomy (NCBI): domain Eukaryota; kingdom Viridiplantae; phylum Streptophyta; class Magnoliopsida; order Asterales; family Asteraceae; genus Helianthus; species Helianthus tuberosus. The sequence continues at coordinate 161,392,377 of CM060444.1, forward strand.
AAAACAAAATATAATTGTAAAGTAACCAAAATACCCTTTAACTTAACTAGGTCTTATGGATGGAGTTAGGCCAGATGATCAAAATGGCAAAGAATGGGAAAAGTCAGAGACCCAGAGGAGAAAAAACTATTTGGACTAAAATGACAATTTGAGATAAACCTTAGGGACTAAAATGACAACTTACTCAAACATAAAAGATAAACTAACTCTATTCTATAACTTGGACACAGTATCGTAACTCGCAAGCTACCGTATCAGTCGCATATAGTCGCATCCAGTCACATCCATTAGTTTTGACTCGGCCCAGCCACATTCATTAGCTCTTACTCAGGCCCAATCACAACCCAAGCCTCTTCCGGCCGTGACTCATATCCATATGCGACCTCAAAAGCCTCTAACCGCGACTCATCACCTGTCACACCCACCAAGCCGCAACTTGGGTGGGTTCTTCTCCATGACTTTAGTTTTGGCTCAAAGTGTTGACTCGCAATACACCTTGTGTCTCCGGCTGAACCCCACACGATTGGATGATGGTCAGGTTGCGATGGACGAAGACGAACTGACCATGACGAAGTCGAAAATTCAAATTAAAAACGGTGGAACGATAATTAGAGAAGCAAATGCGGCTAATGCTTAAGTTTTGTTTGTGGATTTGTATTCATTTAATATATTTAATTGTTATAAATGGTAATAAATTTAGATAGTTAAATGGGTTTAATCGAGTCAAAACAAATTAGATGGACTTAACCTATTTGGACATTAACTTAAACGTGTCATGAGGGTGGAGGGTATGATTCAAACACTTTAGGGTATTTGAGTCATTCTCTACACAATGATATCATGTCATGTCAAGTCCCCATTCCACTTCCCATTTTACATTCAATCACTGACAATGATTCAAACATCTAGAGAGTGATAAAAAATTTAAAAAAAAATTATGATTAGTTGAAAGGGGTTGGGACCCACCATTAAACCACCTCTCTCCTCCTTCCCTCCTCTTCCCCGCTGCGGTGACTACACACTGAAAACCCAACTCCCCACTCATTGAAAAGAGGCTAGCGATTATTCCCCAGCGCGGCAAACAAACTCCCCACATCCACTCCCCGCAATCACTCAACATGTTTAATTCAGTGTCATGCCATTCTGGTGTTGATATATTTTGGGCATGTCTATTCACACACCCATGTTGTCTATCCACACACCCCCCAGTGTCGAGTTGTGGCCAGAGCGCGGCGTTTTGGTCCGGTTAACCAGACAAAGACTGACGGGTGTCTGATGGGTCTGTTGATCGGACCAAAACGCCGAGCTTTGGCCGCGTTCTGGTCCTGTCAACCAGACAAAAGACTGACACCCGGTCAGTCTTTTGGCTGGTTGACAGGACCAAAACGCAGCCAAAGTTCGACGTTTTGGTCAGGTCAACAGACCCGTCAGTCTTTTGTCTGATTGACTGGACCAAAACGCCGCGCTTTGGCCATAGCTCGACACTGAGAGGTGTATGAATAGACAAAATGGTAGGTGGGGTGTGTGAATAGCAAGACCCTATATTTTACATCCCTATTAAAAGTGGATAAATTAAATTAAAGTTTATATATTTTACAACCTAAAGTCTTAACGGTTAAGACTAGGGGTCGAGGACCTACTTTAGTGACAGATTTAATACGCCAGAATCTTCCAAGTGAAATTATGGCCAAGAATGAGCTAACTTGCACCGTCCAAATCTAGCACCTTCTACATTACGACACGTGTCCTCATTGTTTGAAAAAAAAAAAAGAATTGTGGACGACACCGTTTAACTGTTCACAAACGCGTATCATGCTGTCACCTCTGGGATTCATCCACGGTAGTTATTAGGTTATTTCGTTAGCAGTTATCAACCACCACCGACGACTAGACACCCAACTGATTTATATTTTTTTTAATGGCAAATTTCTTTTTAAAAGTAAACTTCCATTTTGCTTCCTGTGTTTTGGTTATTTTAACGGTTTTGTCCCAATCATTTAGAAACGGATATTTTCCTCCCTGATGTTTAGGTTTTGTCGCCAGTTTGTTCCACGGCTCTAACTCAATCCAAAAGATTCGTTAACTAAAATGGTATTTTGGTAGTTTAATAGATAACAATAAGGGTATTTGAGTCTTTTCACATAAATAAACATTTTACTTGTTTATTTCTAGTAGACATAAACAAATTATCAATCTTATTTATTTTAGAACCCCTCTCTCTCTCTCTCTCTCTTTCTCAAACAAACAAACACCCACACCAAAAACCAGCAGTTACCACCAGCTACAACCGTCACCTGCCACCGCATCAGCCACCACCTACCGGAATACCTTAGAACCACCATAAAATGTAAACATCAGCCACCTCCAACCATGACCATCACCACCAGACACGACCATCACACCACCAACCACCACCACCAGCCACCGACGTACCACACCAGCCACCGTCGTACCCCACCACTAACAACAACATCTTCCCTAACCTAAACCCCCCATCCACCTCCAAGTTTCGTCAAATCCTACATCTAGAACTCAACCGACAACAATTGCCATCACCACTTCAAATGGGCGGTGACGACTCGCTAAGTTCCAAGCTCGATGCAATCATGAACGCCATCACCACTTCAAATCAAGAGATCAAATACGAGATGAAGAAGGAGTTTGGGGTGTGAGATAAGTCGCACAAGGCATTGGAAAAGCAAGTGGGTCAACTTGCGGAAGAAATGGCCCAAATTCATGGAAGTGGAGGAAGACTTCCAAGCGACACCGCAATGAACCCAAAGCATCAAAGCTCAAGCACGGGCAATGTGAGGAATGTACATATTAGCGCAGTAAGTCTCTTCCGAATGATGAAATTTGTAGTGTTCAAAGCATTCCACCACCACAATTCGTTGATGGTGTAGTGGAAGATATAAGTGATGAGCCAGAAAGTGAAAATGAACAAGAAACGATTTTACAAAGTAAAATTGAAAACGTAACTAAAAATTCTTTTTTGTGAAAACTGTTTAAATCAACTTAACCCGATCAATGCATCAAAATTTGAAGAACGGTGCCCACCAAAGGACGAGAGGTGGGAAAATTTTAAACAAGCAAAAATTAATCTACTGTTACTCGATGACATTAAAAAGGTCCCGGCTCATGTGGAATGCTTGAAGGAGTTGAGCATTGAAAAACGGCACAATAAATTACCCGAACCGATTGATTTGGTATCACATGTTAGTTCGCGATCCCCCAAAAAGCTCAAGATCCTGGAGATCCTCTTATTCCAATTCCAATTCAAATTGGAACATTTAAAATTGAGAGGGCGCTCCTCGATCTTGGAGCTTGTGTGAGCATTTTTCCCGGGAGTTTGTATGACCAATACGATTTTGGTCTATTGAAAAAGTTTGACACTCCCATGGTGTTAGCCGATCAGACTCCCACGCATCCATGGGGGATGGTGGAGGATGTGATTGTTAAGGTGGATGATTGCTACTACCCAGTTGACTTTTTGGTAGTAGACTATGTTGGGTGTGTTGAGGACACCCAACCGATAGTTATACTGGGTAGACCGTTCCTGGCAACTGCTAATGCCATAATAAATTGTGCAACGGAAATGGTAAGCATGAAGTTTGGGGACCGGGAATTAAGTTTAAATGTTTTTCCAAATTTTACTAACCCACTCGGTGAGGATAAGTGTCCTTAAAAGGACATAAATCCAAACAAAAAGGTATGTGCTATGGTTGGTAGGTTTGGAGAAACAAAGAAGAAGACGGTCAAGAAGAAGAAGGCGAAGACGTCACCTCAAGAAAAGAAGAAGGAAGAGGAGATGAGGAAGCTTGGACCGTTTAGAAACAAATGGTATGAATCACCGGTGGGTGATTTCGAGGAGTTCGTTGGCAGCAAGCACGCCATTCGACCACCATGAGGTGGTAAGTTAATTGTTGTATACTTTCTTTCATAGTTCGTTTTAGTTTTTCTTCGTAGTCTAGTTGTTGTTGTATAATTTTGTTATTTTATTTTAGGCTAAATGAACTTTGTGGGTGTGTTCCCTATATAACCCTCACGAGACCTCTCGTCCTCCCGTATCGGGAGGTTTAAAAGGGCTTGTTGCATAAGCTAAATGCAACCGTGATTCCTACAAAAGTGAGTTACGTTTGTTGTTATTGTACATTATTTTTCCACATAAATCAAAGTGAAATAACATATGGCTTGGTAATGTTTTCTTTTCATAAAAGTGGTAGAACTAGGTAACTAACAAATTTTGATGGTTGTGAGAAGCATGCTTCTACACTAGGGTTGAGATTTGTAGGTACACCATGTTCGTGAGACGACCACTTTGTTGAAAGATGAAGAGCACACGAGGAATGAGCTCAAAAATCATGTGCATACGTTTCCTTTTACCTTTGATTCTTAGTTAGTAATAAGTGGATTGTAATTGTATTTTAGTTTCCGGGTGAAATTTTAGGGAAGTTAGCCGTGTCACATCCCTTGTGCGTTTTAAAAACTCTAGTTCTTACACATTGAGGACAATTTTTACCTCAAGTGTGGGGATGGGGGAGTATAAGTTTTTCAATTTTTGACCCGTTCATTTAAACACTACACATTGTGGACAATGTTGACCTCAAGTGTGGGGATGGGGGAAAAATTTCAAACTTTTTTCAAAATGTCTTTGTTTGAAGCGATCTAAAAAGCACAAGTAACTAAGTTAACGAGGGATGCCACAACCCATTTGGTCTTTTGTCATGGTCAAGTTTAAGTTAGTAGCATGACGGGTATTTAGCGGGTGGTTATTTGGGAATAATCCGCCTAAGAGAATAGCACATCATGCATGTCACATACCATACCCTTTATATATGTGAGGTTTTGAGCCACTTTTACATCATAGAATTACATATTTATGTTTCTTTGTTTGAGTGGACCATTAGTCATGTATTGTAGAACTTGCATCTTTTGATACGTTTGAGACCATAGACCGAATACAAGCACGAGAATGATTAAGGCATTAGGTGAACCTTTTCCTTTAAAACCATTTATTTATCCTTACCCAAATAAATCCCCTAGTCGCCCACTTTGAGCCCAAACCTTCCGTTTGACCAACCCAATTAGCCCATAACCGTAAACCTTTTCTTTTTAAGCCTTTGTGATGAAAATTCGATTGTAGGAGTATATGTTCGTATAGTTGTGATTTATTTATTTATTTGTGAAAAAAAAAGAAAAAAAAGAAGAGAAAAGTTGTTGAGAAAAATACAAAAATATGTGTTTTAGTTTGCTGAATAAAAGGCGAAAAGTGTTGCCTTCTGGCTCGATGTTTGTAGATAGTTGTGTTTGGCATAGTGATTTTGTAATAAGAATCGAGTTTTCATCACCTTAGCCACTTTAAAAATATCTTATTTCCTACCCTCAACCTAGCCCCGCTACAACCCTTCAAAGCCCGTTTGACTTGTGCTTAGTATTTGTGTTCAGTGGTGGAGAATGATTGAGTTGCAAGCCTATGCGGGTACGTTGTCACACCCCAACCGATGGCGGAATCATCGGGGCGCGGCACTAGGCGGATCAGATTGCTCAAGAGAATCCATAACAACTATATTGCGATAATATTTAATACATTCGTTATCCCATACTAACAAATAATACAATCACATGAGTTATCACAGATTTCTTGTCCTCTCGAACAATACAAATCCGACAACCTAGATTTTAGTTGAGTTTCTAGACTTCCTAGCTTGATTTGATATAGTCTGCGATCTAACCTGCAACATACGTTAAAATATTTGTCAATACAAAAGTATTGGCGAGTATACAGGTTTGATAAGTATAGCATAATAGATAAAAGTGTAGTGAATTTCCATATGCATAAACGTAATACACGACATACATACTCACAAAACTGATACTACCAACTAAGTCCTCGATGCTCGATTGTACGATGGCATAACTAGACCCCGTCGGGCGCAATAGTACTATACTAGTCGTGGTGGGACGTCGCGAGTATAAGTCCTAGCACATATGCAACTAGCATCACGTATATCAATGCATAACAGTTATTCGCAAGTGATAATTCGATTGATAGAATATTTCGTTTGATAAGTTCGATTTGATAGAAACGTATGTTACACCCAAAATTCGATTAAAGAGGGGTCAAGTATACTCACAGTGCGTATTTAGCGAGATTACAACTTGATTGAGTCGGTTGCGAGTATGTCTGTAATGATCCTTGAGAAATAGAGTAAACGATATATGGTTAAGCAAGATTGTCTTGAAAAGTTACTCATTAGGTTGGATTGTTCTCATCCGTGCGGATTGACAGGTTATCCGTCCGGATGACAAGTCATCCGTCCGGATGACATGTTATCCGTGCGGATAACAGGTGATCCGTGCGGTTGATATGGTAGTACGTGCGGACGGAGTGTGCGTACGGATGAGTGTGCGTGCGGATTGTCATGATCCGTGCGGATGACGGTGCGTGCGGACGCCATGATCCGTGCGGATGACGGTGCGTGCGGACGACATGATCCGTGCGGATGACGGTGCGTGCGGACGACATGATCCGTGTGGATGACAGTTGTGCGTGCGGATTGACTGGTCATCCGTGCGGACTGACATGTCTGGTTCGCACTCTGATCACCGTTTTCGAGTGTTTAACGGAAGGAATACGTTCGTTTTTACTAGGGTAGTGTAATTTCGCACTAACACTTGAAGCTCCGTCAATTCCGACTCATTCTAACGGCCGGGAATCACCCCGTTCCATCAGATCTGGCCGTTCGTGATGGTTCTTCATGGTTAACTCGAAATCGCACAGATTTAGGTGAGATTTGTCATTAAAACATGTGGAAATCACCCGGATCTGAGTCGTTTACAGTGAAATGAGACCCCAACTTGGAGTTCATAAGATATCTTGGTGACATCACCTCAAAACGCCTCAAATCCGCAGATTTCACGGTTAGAATTTGAGTTTTGAAAGATAGAATGATGTAGAATCGAGTGTAGATTGTAGAAGTACAAGTTTTAGGTTGAAATCTTACCGGAATCGCGAGGAAATCGAAAGAAACGGGTCTTGGAGCGTGTTTGGTTGAACAGGAGCTGTCACATCACTGTTCAAGTGATGTGACATGGTATTTATAGGCAACAGAGGAGAAGAGAAGAGTTTTGGCCCGGATAGCCCATCCGTGCGGATGGCCCATCCGTGCGGATGGCCCATCCGTGCGCATGCCCATCCGTCCGGATGGTCCATCCATCCGGATAGCTATCCAGACGCGTTGGACTTCTCCGTTTTTGATTGTTTTTTATAGATTTCGAAGCGTGTACTTTCCATAATTAATTTATATTATTATTATATTGTTATTATTATATATATACATCACTAGGGGTCGTATTTACGTATTCATAATCCAAAGTTTTGATAGTTAGCAATCGGTTTCTGATTCGAGTATGCGATTAATAGCGACGTTTCACGGCCATCAATGAGGGTAGCATAGGTCCTTTCTTGATGTCATCGTGAACGTTATTGCGTGTAGTGCCACGAAGACTGACGGGGTACCGTTTACTCGTATTGTCATCATCGTCATGATGACTGGAGCTACATCACTCACCCGAGGGTCCTTGTTAGCGTTAATTGTTTACGTTCGACACATCACGGCCACTGAGGAGGGTAGAATAGGTCCTCACTCAATGCCTCCGTGAGTGTTAGTGTGTTAATAGTGTAGTATAGTGATATTGTATTTCGAAAATATGCGATTATCCTTCGAATAGCGATATATACGACATAGTTATATTATGATCCGAATCTCAGGTGCTAGGCGTAACGAGTATAACGAGTAGTAACAACGCACAAAAGTGCGGGTTGTTACAGTCTCCCCTACTTTAGGAAATTTCGTCCCGAAATTGATCCATTAGGTAGACTTCTAAGAGTGGATCTTGTATACGTAGCGATACAGCGAGCGGTTTGTCCGTAAGTTGATAGTGCGAACGTTTCGAATAACAGAGATCGACTGCGATAGCGAGAAGGCGACGTAAAGACGAAAGTATTAATCCCACGAGTTGGCATTTCAAAGTACCTTGTCTTGTGTAGAATTTATTAGTTCGAATGCGATTGCAATTTGAAAGGTTTCTCATGACGTAGAGTTAACTGAGTCGATCGTTAACCAATGTTACAAGAAGCGTTCGTTTTAGACATTAAAAAGGGATTTAAGATGAGAATCTTTGAAAATTTTCCTTTTAACGTGCAGTCAACAGAGTCGATGTTTAACCGACGTCGCAAGGAAGTTTAAGTTTCTAACATTTTAAGGAATTCGAAGATGAAAACAGGGGTTACGAAAACTCTCCTATGATATGGGTTCCAGTTGAACTCGATGTGGAACCAACATCTCAATAAAATCTTGCTTTTCTTGATCTTTGAAAAAGGTTTTAAGGAAAAATTGGACTCACGAAGCTTCCTTTGAACATGGAGTTAAACTGATTCGATGTTACCTCCACATTGTGAGGAATTTCACTTGTTCCATGGTTTTAATAAAAGTTTTTATAAAATCAGATTTAACCTTTTGAAAAGGATGATTTAGCGTCAAGCCCCACTTGGCACCTTCCCACGTTAGTTCGTTAATATGTTTAAAACACTTATATATAGGAATTACCAGCGACGTATCCACCATGTTTTGCCCATATTACTTCTGTTTCGTGAGGCAGTGTCAGGTGTGCCGATGTGACTCGGATAGAATTGCGTTTACTCGGCCCAATCGATAGAAAGTCGGACCGTGCATAGGATCGAATAGGTTAATCTAGCGAGTTGATAAGCGAAAAGCGAATGGCGCGTTTTTTATTAGATTCCACATTACACCCACATGGCACGTTTTCACGGGAGTTTGCTAACATGGCGAAACACCATGCTTAACCATGTTAGTTTGCCTCGTGAAGCGGTGTCATGTGTACTAATTTCACATAGACTGCAATGAACACCAAGCGAGCGATAGGCGGTACGCGAATAAGCGGTAGACTATACACGATAAGCGATTAGGTGATTTAAGCGAATAAACACGAAACATTTGTGATGACGGCGATGATAAACGAATTACAATAATCGGTAGTTGCGTTGCAAGCGATGGAGGTATGCGGTTTGATTTTGATTGATTAACACCACAGAGTTTGACTAACATTAGACCCCACATGGCCTTTTTCCACGAAAGATCGCTGATATGGCTAAAACACCCTGCCTTAACCATATGAGCTTCCTCTCGTGAGGCGAGGTCATGCGTTCTAACTTAGCACGAATATCACAGATAACGGTAGGCGGCAGCGATAGATTGATACACAGCAATTGATATAGGCTCACGTGATAAGTGATAGTGGTTGCGAGATACACAAGGTAAGCGATTGCGATTTGTCGAGTTCGATTCTTGTTTCGAATAAGCTTAACGTTTCATTATGACGCATCACGGCTATCGAGGAGGGTAGAATTGATCCTCACTCAACAATATCGTGAGCGTTTATTTGCTTGATTGAGATTCGTTGCAACAGACTTACGACCAGTCTGGCGTCGATGCAATTTTCCTGCGAGGTAGACTCCCCAGAGTCCATCGATGAGGTGATTGCATTGCGTTTGCAGACTTACGACAAGTCTTGCGATGATACGGTTTGTTACGCCTTGCGATTGAGTGTAGTGTGTTGAAAATAATCACAATAGTATAATAGGTCTAATAACGTTCAACTCCACGTGGCACTTTCTTCACGGAACTTCGGTAGTATGGTAAGGCATACCTCGCCCGACCCCTACTACTGTCATCCCGTGTTTTGGTGTCACCTTTTGTCAAACGCTATGGCACTATTAGAATTCACTACGATCACCGTGCACTGACCCAAATAATCCCGTGTGCACCCGTGATTATTCGTTCCTTGCACGTTTATCGTACCTCGTTCTAAGAGTGTAGTGAGGGTAAAACACGTTATTTCGTGATATAGTATATAGTATGTGTGTGAATCTAGTCTAAGTGCGACGATTAGAGGGCGGAAGAGAAAACGAAAACGAGACTTAATGTTACACATAGTGGTAACTTCGAATAAGAGAGTAGGTTCAAAACTTAGAAATTAATGTCGAGAATCGTATCATTACAAATTTATCCTACGCTTGCTAGATACTTGATGCCGAAGACTTTTGCTGGAGTTGTTGTTGTTGTACTCAAGTTCACGGTTCGATGCGGCAGTTGCGGGTGAAGTGACCGTAACGGTTGCAGTTATTGCAATAGCGACAGTCAGCCCCAACTGGATGATGATAGGTACACGAATAACACTGAGGATGAGCTCCAGTGTAGGCTCGTTTTGGAAACATCGGAACTGTTCGAAGAGGTTCCGGTTGCAGCAGTTCTGTTGTTGATGAGCTCGGGCTTGAAGTCTTTCGCTTGCGGCTGGGTTTGTCGGTGTCTTGCGAAGAAGTGTCCTCGTTGGAGGATTCGTCTGAAGACTCGCTTGCAGAGTCTTTGACTGATTTGTCGGAAGATTCGTAGGAAGATTTGTCAGAAGAAACGGCAGCAGATTCGTCCGAGGAATCGTTAACAGATCCGTCAGAAGAATCGTTAGCTGATTCATTAGAAGAATCGCCAGTAGATTTGTCAGAAGATTCGTCAGTAGATTCATCAGAAGGATTGCTGGCGATTGCTTGATGAGCTTGCTTGACAGGATTTCTTGAGTATAACCCTTCCACGAGTGGTTTGTTGTTGATTTCTGCGGCTAAGCGGTATGTTTCTTCGATGGTAGCAGGCCTTGCAGCTTCGACAAAATCACCCACACACTCGGGCAAGCCACGAATGTACTTCGCAATGGCCTTCCCTGGAGTGTTGACTTGACTTGGGCAGATTATGCTAAGCTGTTTGAACCTTGCGGTGTAGCCAGCATTGTCACCTTCGGTTTGCTTAATTTCCCAAAATTTCGTTTTCCAGTTTCTGAACCTCGTGAGGAGGACAATACTCTTTCTCCATGAGCTCTTTCAGCTCATTCCAAGAGAGAGCGTAAGCTGCGGAGATCCCACGTTTGTTACGTTCGGCGGTCCACCAGTCGAGTGCTCGCGATTGAAATACTCCGGTGGTGCAAGTAGTACGGAGATTATCGGGACACCCACTTTGACGAAGGGTAACTTCGATAGAATCGAACCACTGGAGTAGTTGAGTCGCACCTCCTTCACCCGTGAACTCCATCGGGTCACAGGCTTTGAAGTGCTTGTAGAGAAAAGTAGATTGCGGCTCTTCCGTCTTGGGGTCTTCCGAGGCTCGAGAGTTGCTGAGAGAGTGCACTTGAGCGGCGATTCGAGGACTAAGCTTATCACTTCCTTAATCACAAGTGAAGCAATCCTTTTCTCGGCGCTTCGTTTGGCTTTTCTCGGCACAAGTGAGAAAACGAGAGCGAATGCGATAGATTATGCATTAGTTTTGTTGCGAACATTCGGATTTCGTTTTAGATTACGATGGCTGTGCGAGTTGTGCGTTTATAAAGTAGGGAGTGAAAATCGTTACATCGAGAAATCGATAAAGCGTAAAGTTTCAAAACGTAAATAAGTTCCAATCATTGTAAAATTGGTGGGTCGTATGATAGAGTGCCTCGGGTGTTTTAGGCGTCGACTACCCAAGGTAACCCAATTATATTTAGCAAGTTCGAGCATGCGCGTTGACCTAGAGGACTTCATGCTTCCACTGGGATGCAGCTCATGGCATTCGTCTTCCTAGTCATCGCGTGGCTCGAGTTATTGTGATAGTCGAGTCCTTGGTGAGAGCTTTTGAAAACCAGTTTATAGAGAATGGGACGACTTATTAAGGTACGGGTTTCACCCCTGGCTTAACAGTTTCATTCCTAATTGTGGCTATGCTCTTCGAATAAATTCGTGAGTTCCACTAGATTTAGAAATGGAGACCTTTGTCGAGATGTGGATGTCACTCCTAACTCGATGAAGAGTTCTCGTGCTAGAAAAATGCGCTGAGTGAGCAATCCTATCGAGAGTTCTTGGTTTTCACACCTGATCTCGACTGGATCGCTCGGTTTCGTTATGCGAGTATTTTTTTGAAAACGTGTGTATTGTGTGGGCCTTAGGAAAGGCTAAGTAGTATTTCAGCCTTAGGAAAGGCTTCTTCGCGTGAAGTTGTGGTATGCGGTGTTCACTCAAAGTTGTAGCTTTTAGTAACTTCTATCGAGAGTATCAAGTAAGCCCAATACAACCCCACCGGGTTCGTATGAGTCGGCCTGTTGGTACTTAGACTATAGACTAGGTCAATTTCTAAGACGTCGACCCGGACTAGGTCGAGTCTGACCCAATTCCCTATAGTTATGGCTTTGATACCAATCTGTCACACCCCAACCGATGGCGGAATCATCGGGGCGCGGCACTAGGCGGATCAGATTGCTCAAGAGAATCCATAACAACTATATTGCGATAATATTTAATACATTCGTTATCCCATACTAACAAATAATACAATCACATGAGTTATCACAGATTTCTTGTCCTCTCGAACAATACAAATCCGACAACCTAGATTTTAGTTGAGTTTCTAGACTTCCTAGCTTGATTTGATATAGTCTGCGATCTAACCAGCAACATACGTTAAAATATTTGTCAATACAAAAGTATTGGCGAGTATACAGGTTTGATAAGTATAGCATAATAGATAAAAGTGTAGCGAATTTCCATATGCATAAACGTAATACACGACATACATACTCACAAAACTGATACTACCAACTAAGTCCTCGATGCTCGATTGTACGATGGCATAACTAGACCCCGCCGGGCGCAATAGTACTATACTAGTCGTGGTGGGACGTCGCGAGTATAAGTCCTAGCACATATGCAACTAGCATCACGTATATCAATGCATAACAGTTATTCGCAAGTGATAATTCGATTGATAGAATATTTCGTTTGATAAGTTCGATTTGATAGAAATGTATGTTACACCCAAAATTCGATTAAAAAGGGGTCAAGTATACTCACAGTGCGTATTTAGCGAGATTACAACTTGATTGAGTCGGTTGTGAGTATGTCTGTAATGATCCTTGAGAAATAGAGTAAACGATATACGGTTAAGCAAGATTGCCTTGAAAAGTTACTCATTAGGTTGGATTGTTCTCATCCGTGCGGATTGACAGGTTATCCGTCCGGATGACAAGTCATCCGTCCGGATGACATGTTATCCGTGCGGATAACAGGTGATCCGTGCGGTTGATATGGTAGTACGTGCGGACGGAGTGTGCGTACGGATGAGTGTGCGTGCGGATTGTCATGATCCGTGCGGATGACGGTGCGTGCGGACGCCATGATCCGTGCGGATGACGGTGCGTGCGGACGACATGATCCGTGCGGATGACAGTTGTGCGTGCGGATTGACTGGTCATCCGTGCGGACTGACTGGTCATCCGTGCAGACTGACATGTCATAAGTGCGGACTGACATGTCTGGTTCGCACTCTGATCACCGTTTCCGAGTGTTTAACGGAAGGAATACGTTCGTTTTTACTAGGGTAGTGTAATTTCGCACTAACACTTGAAGCTCCGTCAATTCCAACTCATTCTAACGGCCGGGAATCACCCCGTTCCATCAGATCTGGCCGTTCGTGATGGTTCTTCATGGTTAACTCGAAATCGCACAGATTTAGGTGAGATTTGTCATTAAAACATGTGGAAATCACCCGGATCTGAGTCGTTTACAGTGAAATGAGACCCCAACTTGGAGTTCATAATAACTCTTGGTGACATCACCTCAAAACGCCTCAAATCCGCAGATTTCACGGTTAGAATTTGAGTTTTCAAAGATAGAATGATGTAGAATCGAGTGTAGATTGTAGAAGTACAAGTTTTAGGTTGAAATCTTACCGGAATCGCGAGGAAATCGAGAGAAACGGGTCTTGGAGCGTGTTTGGTTGAACAGGAGCTGTCACATCACTGTTCAAGTGATGTGACATGGTATTTATAGGCAACAGAGGAGAAGAGAAGAGTTTTGGCCCGGATAGCCCATCCGTGCGGATGGCCCATCCGTGCGGATGGCCCATGCGTGCGGATGGCCCATCCGTGCGCATGCCCATCCGTCCGGATGGTCCATCCGTCCGGATAGCTATCCAGACGCGTTGGACTTCTCCGTTTTTGATCGTTTTTGATAGATTTCGAAGCGTGTACTTTCCATAATTAATTTATATTATTATTATATATATACATCACTAGGGGTCGTATTTACATATTCATAATCCAAAGTTTCGATAGTTAGCAATCGGTTTCTGATTCGAGTATGAGATTAATTGCGACGTTTCACGGCCATCAATGAGGGTAGCATAGGTCCTTTCTTGATGTCATCGTGAACGTTATTGCGTGTAGTGCCACGAAGACTGACGGGGTACCGTTTACTCGTATTGTCATCATCGTCATGACGACTGGAGCTACAGCACTCACCCGAGGGTCCTTGTCAGCGTTAATTGTTTACGTTCGACACATCACGGCCACTGAGGAGGGTAGAATAGGTCCTCACTCAATGCCTCCATGAGTGTTAGTGTGTTAATAGTGTAGTATAGTGATATTGTATTTCGAAAATATGCGATTATCCTTCGAATAGCGATATATACGACATAGTTATATTATGATCCGAATCTCAGGTGCTAGGCGTAACGAGTATAACGAGTAGTAACAACACACAAAAGTGCGGGTTGTTACATACGTGTTCTAATCGGTTTGAGTGATTATTTCAAAAGCGCTAATGCATCAATTATTAGCCAATTTTAAACCGAGTGGAGAGAACATTGTGAGGGATGTGCATGATTTATTAGTTTCAAGGGCGGGTTAATCTTGGATAACCATTTTCACATGATTAATCATTTTTCGCTAAATATGTTGAAAATTGTAAAAAGTTTGAACTGGGCATGAAAATAGACCTTAACCTTAGTCTCAGGAATGGGGAGTGTGTTTCTCGTTCGACCCACGTGAAAGTGAAAAGTAGATTTTCTTGAGGGCAAGCAAACGACAAGTGTGGGGATGTGATACGTGGTCGAAAACCGGTGTCCGTTTATGTTTAAGTTTAACTTTTTACTTAACTTTTAATCTTGAAAATCCTACTTTTGATTAGATATGTGTTTTGCAGGTTTAGTGGAGTTTAAGGAGCTTTTCGTGAGCTTTACGGGCCACCGGGACGAAAAACGGACCACCAGGACACAAAACGGGTCAACCGGGAGCACAAAATGCGAAAAACGGAGATGAGAGAAAGTAAGCACCGTCGGCGACGCCCCGTGGATCACCCCATCGGGCAAACATGACCATAGACAGGAATATAGGCCGTCGCTCGTGTTTGGTTGTTCTGGTCAGCGTCGGGGACGCCGCCCCCTGGTGGCCGTCGTGAAATTCTTGTTTTTTCTTGTTGTTGATGAGTTTTAAATCCTGGTTGACCTATTTTCGGGGGTTACACTCTATTTTGAAGTTAGAAACACCTCTTGGAGCCAAGATACATCACGAATTCATCCTCGAATCCATCCATTCGATTGACAATCATTCGATTCGATCATCATCATCACTTCCACAACCCTAATCAACGTTCACCTTTCCACCCATTCATCACCATCAATCATTCCAAACCCTAATCACCATTTCCACCACTTCAAGGCTTCAAGATGATGATGTTCAAGCTCTCCTTAACCATTGATCAAGTTTCGTTCACCATGAGCGGCTAGTTCTCGTGGGTTTCACCCCGATGTAGGTTTTTGTAAGTTCTTAGGATTTTAACATTGTGTTTGAGATTCGATTTGTGACAAGTTGTGATTTGATTTTGAAACTTATGACAATTATCTTGCATTTGTATTGTATTCGTGAATTGTCGAGTGAAGGTTAAATTTGACTTTGCGAAATGTTTATGTGCAATTATGCCTTGTCTAGGTTAGAGTTTACATGTTCTTGGTGACGAAGTGCATTGCGGTCCGTCATTCGCGACGTTGATAGCTCTGGGCACCTAAGCCTTGTAACAATAAATTCGTTAATCACTTTTGCAACTGAATTGAATCTAAAACGTGTAGAAACCCAAAGACTTCAATTACCGAACCGGGTGTTGTCACACCCCGATATTTCCACGTATTACCGGTGGGCCCGGTGGGGAGTATCGTGACGTAGTTGATATCATCATAGTCAAATAATCACAGTTCAATGCATAGCGGAAGTCTAAAAGTAATAATATTACAAACCGATTCGAAAGTAACATAAAATATTACAAACAGATTGTAAAAAGATCCACAGGCGGATCTAACATAAAAAGAAATATTGTTCAACAGATTTAAGCTTCAAAAGCTTGCAAGGCTCTTTATTTGATACAAGGAGTAGCCAGCCCATTTCGCTTAGTACCTGCACTTAACCTTTTTGGAAAATACGTCAATTACCGAGCCTATGCAAGAACTCATTTTATTAGCGAAAAGGGTATTATCGTCAATTACCGAGCCTATGCAAGAACTTTTAGGACATGTTTATAAATCAGTAATAAAGGTTTTTGTCCTCTCACATTTTCAAAAATCTCGTTTTAATATCAAAAGGGCATTATGGTCAACAATTAAGCATTTAACGGAAACATGCAAATGAATCGGATTATTAAGGAACCATGTCGCATAACCTCAGCGGGTTTTACTAACATATAATATGGTCCTAAAGTAACCTTAATGTATATCTAAAACAAGCTAAATCGGGTCAGAACTAAAAGTCAAAGCAAAAGTCTACTTTTGCGACTTTCGGTTGCGAACCGAGCCTAAACTCAGAATTGTCGGGTTGAACATGCCTAAACATGTTCTTATATTATTTACCAAGTTATTTAAGTGTTTAAACATGTTCCATAACCTCTGCATTGCTAGTTATGAATTTATTTGCAAAAATAGATTCTGTTGACTTTTTATTAATAAGTTTGACCCGACAATTGACCAAGTTAGAGTGATAATCAGTGGGTGCCCTTTTAAGGGTTTATTACCTACATAATTACCAAATCATAGCCACTTTCAATTCGAATAATGGCTGGACCATTAGTGATTAATCACTAAGTCAAAGCTTAATTACGATGGCTTTGACTTTTGGTCATTAAACTAATAAAATTTGAAGTTAGGAGGCTAAGATTACTTACAAGAGTACTTAGCACCAAAATATAACAGAAGAAAGCTTCCTAGAGCTCCAAGGGATTCCAGAGATTGAGTTTTGAAATAAAATTTCAAGTGTGCAAATGACAAGTGAATGAACAAGGCCTTATATAGCAAAATGGAAGCTCCAAGATCTTTGCATGTGTCCCTATGATGATCCCAGATGTTACCAGGTGTCCCTATTGCATGAAAAACCATTGGCACAGTCCCTGGTATCGAAATTTAGCATGCAAAGGCGGTGTAACAGGCTGAAACATGCAGCTGCCATGTTTTTGTTTGCTGGTACTGTTCACGCGGCCCGCGTAAACATAAGGGAATGTTTACGCGGCCCGCGACAACCTGTAAATCGGGTAAAAACTTTTGAAACTTTGCATTTTCAGTCCCTGGTCCATTTTAGCTTTATTTGTCGCAACCCCCGATCCCACATCCCAGGGAACGGGCGGCCGCGAGCCTGTTTCGGTGGTATCGTCTAATTTGGCAGCTGAAATTTTCATCAGGACCGTAGTTAGGAAATATTTGATCAGTGTAAAATAACACATTTTCATAATATTAAACAAATGGGATAAACCAAAGTTCATAGTACACACGTTTTCATAGGAATACATCCTATTTTTTTTTAATAAAAACATCTATTTTATTTTAGGTAACTTTATTGCCACTTTTCCAAGCCTTTAGTGCTGTCCAGCTGGCTTCTATTTGGCTTTCACATTTTGTTACCTGAAACGCGTTTTAAAAACATTTGTCAGTGGGAAATACTGGTGAGTGAATCCCAGTTTAATCAAGTTTAACAAGAAAAACCCAGTGTACAGTATTGAGGGCGATCCCACAATTACATTTGTTTCCAAAACATAACAATTAACATCCATGGTACTATCAAACCCGACTTGTGGAAATGTTACTCCTGGACCAGGTGGTAACAAATTTTGTATACAAAACCCCAACATACTCATGATAATTGTATTCTTACAAATACTCAATAACTGCTCAAGTTATAATTAATTAAATTAGGTTTTGTAAAAATAATTCACAAAAAGGTTTACAAAAAGCGGATAAACTCACATTGTTGTCTTAGATTTTCCGTAAGGGTTTCCTGAGAATAATCTATAATTTACACAAATGCACACGCGTTAGTATAATAACCCATTTTAACATTAGTAATACCCTCCCCGAGACGGCATTCCAACGACTACGTCGGGCAGAACCACGACAGCCATTACGGAACCCTAGATCAATCGGGCAGCGTATCTAATACGTATCCAGGGGTTATAATACTTACAACGGAGCAGAACTTCGCTATTTAGGGGGGTATTATTCCCGAGTATAAAGCCTATTATTCAGAATTTAGAGAAAGAAATCGTTTGTGAGCGAATTCGAATGAAGATCTGATGGCCTGCTTATATAGGTGCTGAGTTTGGTTCTCTCGCGGCCCGCGTAACACAAGCCAAGGGCTTACGCGACCCGCGTCAAACCTGGGTCAATGCGTAGCTGGGCTGATTCAATGTATAGGTCTGCCGGGTGTTGGGCCACGTGGCGGCCCAGGGTCGCGCTAAGTTTTAAGTTCACGCGGCCCGCTTAGATGTTAACTAAGGTTTACGCGGCCCGCCTCAACTCAAAAATCAGGTTTTTACCTTTTACCTTTAAACCGCCCGCGTAAACTAAGGGCGAGGGTTGTCGCGCCCGCCTCAACTTATATTTTCTTGTTTTTTATTTATTTTTAATAATATATTGTATTTCGGGCTCGGTTTTCACATACGGGATGTATTTAAAGACATATAAAGATATTTTAAAATATTTTGGGGTGTCGGAAATTATTCTAGGGTGTCGGTTTTTCTTGAGGGTTGTTACATTAATTAACTTCCATTTATTGCACTTAGGACCCCCATAGTTAACTTTTAAGGGCCTTGGGTCAAAACTAACTCCGTTAAGCTCCCAGTTAGTTGCATGATCACCCGAAAAGTCTTGTTTTCATCGAAACTCCACAAAATTAATATCCAACATTCGTGAGAGCGAAATATTTAATTATTACAATGTTTTTGGGTTCGTTAAAGGTCACTGAGAGGTAACTTTTAACATGTTGACACTTTTAACCCCTATGTTTTGTAAGATCCTTAATTTAAGCATAAACGACTTCCAATGTTCGACAAATTATTCATCAAAGAATACGAACGTCGTATGAGGTCAATCAGAGGCACAAGAATGGCATGCTGACACTTTGGATCCTTTTACTTGCATATTTACATTGTTTGACAACTTTAGTCCCTCAAGATCAATCCCTTACACGTTTAAAGTCCCTGACACGTGTCTTCATTATATTAGTCGTGATTTTACGAGGTGTTACATCCTCACCCCCTTAAAAGAAATCTCGACCTCGAGATTTGCTGAAATAAATGAGGGTACTTCTGCTTCATTGTGGATTCAACCTCCCACGTGTATTCTGGGCCTCTACGGGCATCCCATTTAACCTTCACAATCGGTACGTGCTTCCTTCGAAGCTTCTTAACCTGTCGATCCTCAATCGACAAAGGTTTTTCAACAAACTTCAAGCTCTCATCTATCTGTACGTCCTTATGCGACATTGCTAGCGACTCATCGGCTAGGCATTTATTTAAGTTGCAAATGTGGAATACATTATGTATCCCACTAAGCTCTTCTGGCAGAGTTAGCTTATAAGCTACAGTTCCGACACATTCGATGATCTCGAATGGTCCTATATATCTTGGGCTCAACTTGCCCTTCTTGCCAAATCGCATTACCCCTTTCCAATGTGATACCTTAAGTAGCACTTTGTCACCTACCTCGAATTTCAGAGGTTTACGCCTTTTATCTGCGTAGCTTTTCTGCCTATCCCTGGCAGTTTTGAGATGATCACGTATCTGCACAATCTTATTTGTCGTCTCCAGGACTATATCAGGTCCTGTTAGTTGGACATCTCCAACTTCCGCCCAACAAACTTGCATCCTACACTTTCTTCCATATAAAGCTTCGAAAGGTGCAGCTTGAATACTCGAATGATAGCTATTATTATATGAAAATTCAATCAACGGAAGTTGATCATCCCAACTTCCACCTAAGTCAATGACACAAGCTCGGAGCATATCCTCAAGTGTTTGAATTGTACGTTCGCTTTGACCATCCGTCTGAGGATGATAAGCAGTGCTGAATTTAATCAAGTGCCT
Source organism: Helianthus tuberosus (assembly GCA_030545235.1). Lineage (NCBI taxonomy): Eukaryota > Viridiplantae > Streptophyta > Magnoliopsida > Asterales > Asteraceae > Helianthus > Helianthus tuberosus. The sequence continues at coordinate 161,412,646 of CM060444.1, forward strand.
AAAGATTGCTGAAAGCTTTTCCAAAAATGCGATATGTATCTTGTATCCCTATCCGAGATATAGATACTGGCACTCCGTGGAGAGATACAATTTCGTCCACGTACAGCTGAGCTAGCTTGTCGGAGCTGTGAGTTTCTTTAGTCGGCAAGAAATGGGCTGACTTGGTCAACCTATCGACTATAACCCAAATAGTATCATTTCCTCTCTTTGTCTTTGGTAACTTTGTGATAAAATCCATGGTTACCATTTCCCATTTCCATGTGGGAAGTTCAGGCTGTTGAAGCAAACCTGACGGCTTTTGATGCTCTGCTTTAACTTGCGCACACGTCAAACATTTTGCCACATAAGTGGCTATAGATTTCTTCAAACCTATCCACCAATAATTTGCCTTTAAATCCTGGTACATCTTATCACTGCCAGGATGAACAGAATATTTGGAGCTATGAGCTTCTTGAAGTATCACATCTCGAAGTACTCCATAAATTGGAACCCATATGCGACCATTCAATATTAGGATTCCATCTTTGCCTTATGATAATTGATCGGAAGTCACTCCTAACTTTTCATTTGGGTAGTTAGCTTCTAATACGCCTTCCTTTTGAGCGGCTAACAACTTTTCATTCAAGCTGTTCTTTAATTCAATGCTCTTGGCATTGATTCTAATAGGCCTAACCCTTTCCTTTCTGCTTAAGGCATCAGCAACTACATTTGCCTTGCCAGGATGATAGCGTATTTCACAATCATAATCATTCAGTGTCTCCATCCATCGACGCTGTCTCATGTTAAGATCCTTCTGGTTAAACAGATGCTGAAGGCTCTTATGATCCGAATAGATCACACACTTAGTTCCATAAAGATAATGCCTCCAAAGCTTCAAAGCAAATACAACGGCACCCAACTCTAAATCATGGGTGGTGTAGTTCTTTTCGTGCACTTTTAACTGACGTGAGGCATAGGCAATAACTTTGCCTTTCTGCATAAGCACATAACCCATGCCTGTGTGCGATGCGTCGCAATAAACCACAAATTCTTCAATTCCTTCTGGCAAAGTCAATACAGGTGCAATGCTTAATTTCTACTTCAGAATATCAAAGGATTCTTGCTGCTTGGGACCCCAGTCAAACTTGACATTTTTGCGGGTCAACGAAGTCAATGGTGCAGCGATTCTTGAAAAGTTTTCTATGAAACGCCTGTAGTATCCTGCTAGACCCAAGAAGCTGCGAATCTCTGTAGGTGTCTTAGGCTCTTGCCAATTCATAATGGATTCAATCTTAGCGGGATCCACCTGGATACCACACTTACTAACTACATGTCCCAGAAATTGGACTTCACGAAGCCAAAACTCATATTTTGAAAACTTGGCATAGAGTTTCTCTTGCTGTAGAAGTTTAAGAATACACCGGAGATGTCTTTCATGATCAGCCTGATTCTTCGAATATATAAGTATGTCATCAATAAAAACAATGACAAACTTGTCCAAATAAGATTTGCAAACACGATTCATGAGATCCATGAACGCTGCTGGTGCATTAGTGAGCCCGAAAGGCATCACTAAGAACTCATAGTGACCATATCGAGTCCTAAATGCAGTCTTATGTACATCTTCATCTGTGACCTTTAATTGATGGTAACCTGACCTTAAGTCAATCTTTGAAAAGTAACTTGCTCCTTGAAGCTGATCGAATAGATCATCGATCCTGGGTAATGGATATCTGTTCTTGATTGTAACTTTGTTTAACTCGCGGTAATCGATGAACAGACGCATCGAGCCGTCCTTCTTTTTCACAAACAGAATCGATGCTCCCCAAGGGGACGAGCTAGGTCGAATGAAACCTTTAGCCAACAAATCATCCAACTGAGTCCTTAACTCTTTCATTTCAGTTGGTGCCAACCGATAAGGTGCTCTTGCAATTGGTGCTGCTCCAGGAATAATGTCGATTCTGAATTCCACTTGCCTATCTGGAGGTAAACCAGGTAGTTCTTCAGGAAAAACGTCTGGATATTCAGAGATAACTGGGATATCTTCAATCTTGGGCTTTGGTTCATCAATGGTAACCTATGCCATATAAATTACACAACCTTTCTTCATACACCTCGACGCCTTAAGCATAGACACTTGCTTAGGCAATCCATACTGAGTATCTCCTTGAATCGTAAGTTGCTCACCATAAGGAGTCTTGATAACCACTTGCTTCTTATCACATACAATTTAGGCTTGGTTATGAGATAACAAATCCATACCTATCACTATGTCGAATCCTGCTAGTTTCAAAGGAAGCAAGGATAGCGGAAAGAGTGATTCCTAATGGATATAAAACATCCATCTAGAATGGTTGAAGCAGTCTCTATAGTACCATCGGCCAGTTCTACTTCATACTTTATGCTTAGAGTCTTAACAGACAGATTTAGCAATTTACAAAACTTATTGTCTACAAAAGACTTGTCTGCACCCGAATCAAACAATACTCTAGCATAAACATCATTGATAAGAAAGGTACCTGTTATCACGTTGTCGTTCTGAATGGCTTCCTGTGCATTCATTTGAAAGACCCGAGCATTGGTCTTTTTACCCTGTTCAGATTTCTTTGCATACTTTGGGCAGTTGGGCTTGATGTGCCCCTTCTCGTTACAGTTGTAACAAGTTGCATCCTTTATCTTCTTGCAATCCAACGTTTTATGCTCACTTGATTTGCAGATCCCACAAGCTCTGGGCTGCGATTGGGATTTTGATTCGAACCTGTATTTCCCTAGATGACGCTTCTTGCAGGTTTTACACTTGGGTTTTTAACCCGACTGCTGATTATCCTTTTTAAACCCGGAACTTTTCTTATGATCAGAGTTCCCTTTATGTTTCTTATCAGAATGGCGTGATTTCTCCTCCTCACGTTTCCTCTTTCCTTCATCGGAATTCTTAAGCGATCTCTGCCTGACTGCATTGAGAGTAAGAGATAACGACAAATCAGCCACAGATCTGAATGTGGTAGGTCTAGATGCTTTCACACTTGCTTTAATTTCTGGAGCTAGACCTCCAATAAAACGAGCTATACGTTTCGGTTCTGGCGTGACCAAGTACGGAACCAATCGAGACATGGTGTTGAAACTGGTAAGGTATGCCTGACAATCCAAGTTCTTCATGGCCAAGGTCAAGAACTCAGTCTCATTTTTCTCAACTTCATGTTGAGGACATAAATTTTCTTTGATCAATGTCACAAACTGATCCCAAGACATGTTGTAAAGTGGGATCATTCATGTGGCTTGGATTAGGGACCTCCACCAAGCTAAGGCTTCGCCCTTAAAAGATTGTGAAACAAACTTCACGATGTCCTGTTCGGCACACCCACTAATATCCACCACTGTGTCCATCTCATCTAGCTACGTCATGCAATCAATGGCTTCTTTCTCCCCTGTGAAATCCCTAGGCTTCCAGGAGACAAAATACTTGTAAGAACATGCCTTAACACGTGGCTCTTCATTGAGCACAATCTTCTTAGACGTGACACTCTGCTGATTCAACGAGTGACGAGCATCATCCTTCTTTGACCCATTTATTTTAGAAGGGGGCTTACTTTGAGCCACAGATTGAGTCTTAGTACGTGTACCACTTGATTCCCTGAACTGTCTGTCAAGTGCCCTAGTAACAGCATTGTCTATTAATGCCTGAAGATCTGCACCAGCTACATTAATTCTGGTGGTATCATTATTCTCTCGAGGGTGACTGTTGACTTCTTCTGATTCTGCCATGTAGCTTGATTGCTACAATAAAAATGATGACAATAATTTATTCAGAAGTCTTATTATGGTATTGTCAATTCATTAACCATGGTAAATACAAACCATATTGGTTATTTTGTTTAGCATTTTCTTTATAATTTATCCCTAGTCATAATTTATTAGAGATATTAGAGTGGCACAAAAGGCCTAGTCACAAGGACATCTTACTCATAAGCCTTGATCTCGTAAGATCGGGGCTTTAAGGTTTGAACATAGTTCATTACCTTTTCTTGACAGGGAGTCGTAGACTACAACTGTCTTTTTGTCTAATAGGATAATAAGTGTGGCCCGTAGGCACTTCATCACTAATGGGTGTTTAAATAATAAATAGAGAAAAAGGAACTGGAAGAATCCAACATAAGGATGACTTGTGTGATTTTATCGAATCACATTTCCCAGGAGTGTTAACATGTTTTTAGATGTTAATAAGGATCTGAATCTTAAAAAGGGACTACCATCATGGCCCTGTCTTAGAATGACACATGGGCTAGGTTTTTACCTTTAAGATTTCATTTAATAATTAATGGCAGATCAATTATAAAAAGGAATGATATTTTTGGTTTATTTCATATATTATATTCATGCATATGATGACAAATGAAATTTTAAAATTAAAACATTCCATAAATAAATAAAGAGAAGTACATAGATGCCCTCAACAAGACTTTTATATAAATAACTTGCCCACGAAGGGGCTAAAATGAAAATACAAGTCCTCGCAGGGACTAGGTACATAAATAAATGTCCACACAGGGACTTAGTTGAAAATAAAGATTGCAACACAAATAAATAAGGAATCTTCAAAAATCCCTCTTCTTCTTTCCCTTGATCAGATTTGCCAAACCCTTAAGAAATCCCCGGTGGCTTCTACGCTCCTCCCGAACCTCTCGTTCCACCTGGCTCAACCTCTGAAGAATCTCCTGCTGCTGTAGTGGCTGGATCAATGGCGGCTGTGGCGGCTGCTGCTGCGGAGGTTAAGGAGGTGGTGGGTATTGATACCCATATGCTTGGTACCCAGACTGGTACGAAGCTGCATAAGGCCCTTCTGGATGGAGAGCATTGTAGTTGGCCGCCTCGAGGTATGGGTCGATGGAAGGGGCATTGTAGTAGTTGTAGCCAGGGTAAGCTGGCTGCTCAAAAGGGTTATACGTCGCTGCACCGGCGTGTGAAGGAATTGGGTTATCATAACCCATGGGTGGTGGTGGTGCGACTGGAGCTGAGTCGACCTCTGAAACTGGGTTTGAAGGCCCACCCAGCTGCGGGTCTTCATACAGTGGCGGGTAGTGGCTGCCACTTAAGTGTTGAGGGGTGCTAAAATGGAAATCCCCTCCTTGCACGGACATCCGTGCACCTGTTCTCCTTCGCCTCGGTGGTTCTGGAGGCAGTTGTTGTACTGGCGGCGGCGGCGGCGGTGGCGGTGGAGTAACCTCCTGAAAACATGAATCCTCAGAGGGATCCTGCTGCTGCTACTGAGGTGGGTCTAAAGGAGGAGTGAACTCCCAATGGTAAGTGGCCCACCTTTCAGCGAAACTATCTGGGCCCCTGTATTGCAAACCATGAAATGATGATCCATCAGAAATATCTATGGGATGCGTGGGCATCCCAGTTGGTGGCTCGGCAGGATCGGGGTCATCATCCATCTCCATATCCTGGGCTCCAGGGCCCAATGGGTTATGGCCCATTGGTTCTTCAATCTGATTTGCCGGGTTGAACCGGCTCTGGAAGTACGGGGTCGGGTCTTGAAAAGTCCGTTGTGAGCTTGACCGCTGCAATGGCAAGAAAGAGTGGTGTGAATCGTTGGGCTCGTTCTCTAAATATGGCCCAAAGGAGTGATGGTACGAGGGTGACGAGCTAAGCGAGACAGAACGCCTCGCGGGTTCCAAGTATGTCCTCCAATCCTCGTGAGGACTAGAGCTATGAGTTGCTGAGGGTGTTCGCCGGTGAGAAGGCCCAGCTTCATGATCGTTTGGGGCAGTGATTGGCGCCTTGCCTCGTCCACCTCTTCCTCTGAATCTTGGTGGCATTTTCTTGTTCCTGTCAAAACAAACAAAAGAAACCAACAAAAGAAAACAATAAGATTAGGATTAGTCCTAAGTCATTTGCCTAGACTCGGAGGTCAAGGAATGTGCAACTGTGTCATTGAGATTAAACACAAAAGGCTAGTGTTTAATTCACTCAATGTTGGCTCTGATACCAACCTTTCACACCCAAATATTTCCACGTATTACCGGTGGGCCCGGTGGGGAGTATCGTGACGTAGTTGATATCATCATAGTCAAATAATCACAGTTCAATGCACAGCGGAAGTCTAAAAGTAATAATATTACAAACCGATTTGAAAGTAACATAAAATATTACAAACGGATTGTAAAAGGATCCACAGGCGGATCTAAGATAAAAAGAAATATTGTTCAACAAATTTAAGCATCAAAAGCTTGCAAGACTCTTTATTTGATACTAGGAGTAGCCAGCCCATTTCGCTTAGTACTTGCACTTAACTTTTTTGGAAAATACGTCAGTTTACACTCGTAAATACAATTAACCGACACTTTTGAAAATATTTAAGAAAATTGATTTAAATGCACAAGGCACAAATATTCTTTTATAACTTGGGATAATTATTTAAAAATAATATTGTAAAAGATTTATAAGTTTATTATACATTCAGGATCCGGGATAGAAGCCGGAACAAGATTAATAGACACACCACATAATATAAACCCACAGCGAGTAATTCTTAACAAGCGGGTATATCTTTTTACATACGCACCGGCAGGTGTATGCCTACACCCCGTGCTTAAGTCGTGGCCATTTTAATGAATGAGCCGAGGATATCCAGGACATGGTCATTAACCCCCCAAAGGCTTAAAACAAACAAAACAGACTAAACGGGTTACCTCAATGATTTAACCATTATTCAATTAAAGATTCGATACCCGACCAAACGGTATTATTAAATACCGTACCCCAAGCCCGCATAAGGGAAAATAAGTTAAAAGTATTTACCTGAGCAAAATTTATAAATTTTAAATCTCAGCCGTATAACAATCAGCAAACACAGGTAGCTTTTACTGGGCTCCTAATCTAGAACGAAGGTTTTAATAACCTATTAGATTCCTAACTGGTCTTATTTAAGTCTTAACTTAGACCGGTTAGTTTTAATGAAAGGTTTACGGTTCAAAACATAAGATTAAGCGATGACCGGATTAGAATGTGATTTAGACCCGACAAGTATGAAGACTTTTATAAAATGGGTAAACTAAATACATTCTGGATTTTGAAGTAAAAATGATAAGGTTTGACCCGTTTCGGTCAATTTATGTAAACTAGTCACACAAACCGCACCGAACGCGAAAAATGCATAACGGGTAACCAAATGAGTCATGTACAGGTTTCACAAGTTAATATGCCTTAAATATGTTGTGATATCAGTAGGATACCTTCCATTATGCCCAAAACGAATTTAAAACCAATTTATGCCCCGTAGGGGTATTTTGGTCATTTTAATGTTTATAAAAGAGGTTAAATAGAAATTTGAGGTTCTGGTCTAAAAAAATCGGTAAAAATATTTATTTTAATAAGTTATATCAGTAAGATATTATACATATATGAATTTTCTCATTTATGACCAAACTATGCACCGTAGGGGCATTTTGGTCATTTCACATATGTTAAAAGGGTTAAATTTGGAATTCTGAGTTCAAAACTTTTACTTACTGTTAAAGTATAAAAATTTACTCATAACATCAGTAGGTAATGAGTCTTAGGTGCCAAATATGGTTTTAGACCATACTATGCGCCTAAATCGCATAAAAGTCGGTATTTGACGATATTCGGGTTGATTAAGGAAATCTGAGATTTTGAATAGCCTTTACAGTTTAAAATAACTTATTTATTATATAAAATCAGTAGAAAAAAGTTTGATATGTAAAAGATGTGTAAAACTCATTTTATTAGCGAAAAGGGTATTATATTCAATTACCGAGCCTATGCAAGAACTCTATGTTATGAACAATCTAAAATTTAATAAAAATTTCCAAAAATCCTTAAATATTATATTACATCAGTGAGTAAAAGGTTTGGTGTCAAAATTTGAGTTTAAGTAGGATTTATGTTGAAAATGTCGTTTAATTAATAAAAAGGCTTTCATGTACGATATCGAGCATAACTCTCATTTTAGACTATAAACTGATGTCAAACTTTTAGGACTTGTTTATAAATCAGTAATAAAGGTTTTTGTCCTCTCACATTTTCAAAAATCTCGTTTTAATATCAAAAGGGCATTATGGTCAACAATTAAGCATTTAACGGAAACATGCAAATGAATCGGATTATTAAGGAACCATGTAGCATAACCTCAGAGGGTTTTACTAACATATAATATGGTCCTAAAGGAACCTTAAGGTATATCTAAAACAAGCTAAATCGGGTCCGAACTGAAAGTCAAAGCAAAAGTCTACTTTTGCGACTTTCGGTTGCGAACCGAGCCTCAACTCAGAATTGTCGGGTTGAACATGCCTAAACATGTTCTTATATTATTTACCAAGTTATTTTAGTGTTTAAACATGTTCCATAACCTCTGCATTGCTAGTTATGAATTTATTTGCAAAAATAGATTATGTTGACATTTTATTAATAAGTTTGACCCGACAATTGACCAAGTTAGAGTGATAATCAGTGGGTGCCCTTTTAAGGGTTTATTACCTACATAATTACCAACTCATAGCCACTTTCAATTCGAATAATGGATCGATCATTAGTGATTAATCACTAAGTCAAAGCTTAATTACGATGGCTTTGACTTTTGGTCATTAAACTAATAAAACTTGAACTTAGGAGGCTAAGATTACTTACAAGAGTACTTAGCACGAAAATATAACAGAAGAAAGCTTCCTAGAGCTCCAAGGGATTCTAGAGATTGAGTTTTGAAATAAAATTTCAAGTGTGCAAATGACAAGTGAATGAACAAGGCCTTATATAGCAAAATGGAAGCTCCAAGATCTTTGCATGTGTCCCTATGATGATCCCAGATGTTACCAGGTGTCCCTATTGCATGAAAAACCATTGGCACAGTCCCTGGTATCAAAATTTAGCATGCAAAGGCGGTGTAACAGGCTGAAACATGCAGCTGCCATGTTTTTGTTTGCTGGTACTGTTCACGCGTCCCGCGTAAACATAAGGGAATGTTTACGCGGCCCGCGACAACCTGTAAATCTGGTAAAAACATTTGCAACTTTGCATTTTCAGTCCCTGGTCCATTTTAACTTTATTTAACTTCCATTTATTGTACTTAGGACCCCCATAGTTAACTTTTAGGGGCCTTGTGTCAAAACTAACTCTGTTAAGCTCCCGGTTAGTTGTACGATCACCCGAAAAGTCTTGTTTTCATCGAAACTCCACAAAATTAATATCCAACATTCTTGAGAGCGAAATATTTAATTATTACAATGTTTTTGTGTTCGTTAAAGGTCACTCAGAGGTAACTTTTAATATGTTGACACTTTTAACCCCTATGTTTCGTAAGATCCTTAATTTAAGCACAAACGACTTCCAATGTTCGACAAATTATTCATCAAAGAATACGAACATCGTATGAGGTCAATCAGAGGCACAAGAATGGCATTTTGACACTTTGGATCCTTTTACTTGCATATTTCCATTGTTTGACAACTTTAGTCCCTCAAGATCAATCCCTTACACGTTTAAAGTCCTTGACACGTGTCTTCATTATATTAGTCGTGATTTTACGAGGTGTTACAGGTGTGAACCTTGTTATTCCATCCTATTTTATAATCAAGTTTTCTTGCAATTGTTTAATTTCTATTAGTTTATCAATCCAATCAACTTTGTTAAATTCATTCAACATCTTTTAAAACAAATAAAAACCACAAAAATACTCTAGCAAGCTTCATAAAAGTGACTACTTCTATAAATCATTCAAGTCCATTCGCAAACCACATACTCTTCGTGGTTCGACCCCTTGCTACCACTAGCTATCGTTAAAGGGTAATTAGGGCTTATAAATCTTATCTTTGACCGGAGCGCGACACTCCGATCAAGCCGTGGGTTATGAGAGAAAGGAAAAGAAAGTTTGTTTTCTTTTTTGTAAAATGTGGAAGTGATCTTGCACTCTCTTATGTTCTTTTAACTATCCACTTACTTACCATGCTATACCAAAGTCAACAAAAGCCATACCCTTTCATCCAACGCTCAACACAAAATGGAGAGGTTGTGGGGCCTTCTCTATGGCCAAAAATTGTAAGGGTATAGGGTGGGATTGGGTTGGTTGGATTTTGTTTAAAAATGAGGTTTTCTAATGATGTGGTTTCTAGATATTTTGGTCATAAGGGCTAACTAGGATGATTAGGATGCTAATCTAGCTTTAGGACACTAGTTAGGATTAACTAGTTCACTAAACTATGTTTAGATGAGGATTTCTTGTAAAACGGTCCTCGTTTATGCTAGTTATTCAGCTAATGAGTGTTACGGATAAAAAACCGGGATTTATAATTTAGCCATCCAGATGACACCTTATAACCCCTAATTGTTCCCAATACTAATCAATGTCACCTATTAATCATATCTTAGAATTTGTTTGGTGAAAATTTATAAGCTTCGGCGTTAAAGTGGACGAAAAAAATACTTGTGCGATTCACCGGATAATTACAATACTTACGTATTCGAAATAGGTTTTTATCCGTTATTTATATTGAGAACATAATAATGCCATCAACGTAATGTTCTAGGCATATTGGAACAATTTTGGTATAAAAATGTTAACCAGATAACCACCAACGTTTGTTAAAATTGGTTTCATCGTAACGCGACAAGGCGATGGCGCTTATACTAAATGCAAATATTCATGCATTTTCCGGACATTGCTAGACTTCGTGGACCCAATTAATACATATTTAAGTCTAAATGAACGTAATGTATAAAGAAACTGTGATTATGTTGTATGGTTTAACCTGTAATTTTGTCGTTCGTCCCAACTTCATCGTTCTATGTTGATCCTACCGCATTTGCTACCCAGGTTGACCCGCGTTACGCTAACACGAGTAACCCGTGTGAATTGATGATAATGACGTGGTTGTTCCATCCCCAGTCTTTGTGATTGGACAATCATCTGGGACAACGCCAATAGTAGATGAATCGATTGGAATACTCATGCCTATTCTCAGAGGTTCATACGTAGTAACACCCGTGGTGGACGCCCGTGGTCACCACCCGACCATTGGAGCCACTGGTAGTCCCACACACCGCAACTACTTAGCCTATATCTGAGACCCCTCTATCTGTTGTGTCCGAGTCGTCTATTCCACTTCCTGAGTCGTAGGCCTCTACTGCCTCATTGCTAGTTTATTCTCATCAGAGAAAGAAGACCAGACCCGCTAGGGATATCGCATCTACATCGAGAGTTGTTACTTTGTCTACTTCGAAGAAGCAAAAGGGCGTTTGGGTTGATCGATGCTCTCATTACGACCGACAGATCACGGGTTTACCTAAGGATTGTTTCGGGTTGAGAAACATCGACTATTCCAAAGTGAATCGAAAGTCCTTTCAAATTAAAGAAACGTGCTTTGGCCTATAGGTAAGTTACTCTCGTCGAGAAGCGATTAACGATATCTTACCCTTCCAGTTACTACACTCTCTAATCGATCGAAGCAATCGAAACTTTGGCGAGATTGAAAATCGAGGAATGGGACTTAGTCGACAAGATGCGGGTTTCACCCCTAACTTGACGATTTCGTACCCTAATGTGGTTTCAACTCGTCGGGTCAAAATTTAATTTCAACTATTTGACGAGGGTCCACTAGAGTTTGAGTTGGAAATTTACCATTAAGGTGTGGATTTCACTCCTAGCTTAATGGTGTAATTTCGTGCAAAATAAAGAATAAGCGGAACGAGAGTCGTAAACTAAATTGTGCGTGTCACACCCCAACCGATGGCGGAAACATCGGGGCGTGGCACTGAGCGAAACAGATTTTTCAAGAGAATCCACAACAACTATTAAATTACCGAATCTTTAATGTTAATATCCCATACTACTAACAGATGAAGTAAATATAGTTATTACAGATAATTGTCTAAAAAACAAGCAACTGTTCCGACAACTCAGATTTTATTTAGTTTGTTTCTAGACTCCGTCATAGCTCGATTCCATCAACTAGCAAGCAAGCATCCTAAACACCTGTCACATACGTTAAAATAGAGTTCAATACACATAGTGTAAAGGTGAGCATACAAGTTTAATAGTATAGTAGAGTTCGAAATCGTTTACGCATAACCAGCATGTGCAACGTATAATGTGAAGCATGTAAGTTATCGACAAAGATCCTATCAATACCAATGACTGCGATTTGACTTCGAGTAGCGAGTGTGCATCACATGTTCACCACTGCGAACATGTGAAGCAATATCCTTAACAACCCCTGAGTGAACATGTGCTGAGTCCAAACTATAGTACTACCGTTGCTAAGGCAGGTAGACAACAATCAATGTGTAACATAACGAACAGGCATTCATCAAGTCACGTATAACATGCATTAGAGGTCAGCATATAAATAGTGTTTGCGTCGTGTGATCGTTGTGACTTAGAATAAGTAACGTATGTAACACCCAAAAGTGCATAAAGCAAAAAGGGATCGAGTATACTTATAACGATGTGGATTAATGGACTGAAGGGAGCGCTAGAGTGAGATCAGCCTGATTAGAACGATTAGCATAAACGATGAGCGGCGCGTAAAACGGTGCAAAATGAACAAGTGACGAGTGGTCATCCAGCCGGATGGCGATTAGAAACAAATGGCCATTCGAGCGGATGTCTATCCGTTCGGATGGCCATTCGGTCGGATTGACACCTCGTTTGGGATGGATGTGTTTGTGTATGATGGCTTTGAAGTTTTCGTTGAAGCATTTTGAAAACAGAGAAGTATCCCTACCTTTCAAGTCGTTCGATCGAACGGCGGTTCGATCGGATGGCGATCCGTTCGGCGAGGTATTTCTCAGAGAACAAGTTCACAGCAGTATTATCATCCAATCGGATAGTCTACCGACCGGGTGGCAATCCGCTAGAATTTTCTAGTGCATTGAACATGTTGAAAATCGATTAAGTATGAGATCTTCAATTGTAGTCCGATCGGATGGCAATCTGCTCGGACAGCGACCCGTCCCGCGATCTGATCTTTTTGCAACTTGAAGATTTGTTTAAGTTTGGAAAGTTTTTGCGGTTTGCTCGAGACGATACGACAATGTGTTAAACAACAGAAACCTCGTCAAGTCCCAAGTTGTCCGATCGAACAGGAATCACCCAAGTCTGATCAGATTACTGGTTCGTGACGGTTGTTCATGTTTAACCTGAAATCAGTTTTCCCTTGGATAGAAATCAGATCTTGAACCAATACTTTACTAAGAATGAGTAGAAGATCAGAACGAGCTCCGATTCTATCGGTTTTGAGTGCATTGAGTGTAAAAGAGTTGAAAGAAAGTTGGAAAACCATCTTTCCATCCTTTTAACGTCGATTATGCTCAGATCTATGCAAGATATTTGTCTATTTATGTGGAAATCCTTCAGATCTAAGTTGTTCTTGGTGGAATGAAGCCAAATCTTGAAGTTCCTAAGAACTCCATGATGACATCACTCTATAACACCTCAAACCCGTTGATTTCACGGTTAAAAGTTAAGATTCAAAAGTGAAAAAGATGAAGGAGTGCGTGTAGATCATAGAAGTACAAGATTTAGGTTGAAAACTTACAAGAATCGCGAGAAATCAAGAGGAATGAGTGCTTGAGCGAGCTGGTCGAGTAAGAGAGCTGTCACATCACAAATGATGTGACAGGAGGGTATTTATAGGGTTTCCAAAAGAGGTAAGGCGCAAGGGTCGAGTGGGTCACCTATCGGATGGCGGTCCGATCGGATGGCAATCCGATCGGATGGCCACTCGATCGGTTGGCCATTCGATCCAAGTGGTTGTTGTTTCGATTCGCGTGTTGAGCGTTGTGATGCGTTTTGAATGAGCGATGCGATAGATTACCCATTAGTTACACAAATAACCTAACCACTATATCTAACATAGAATCACTATAATTAACTTGCGTTTAGCGTTTGTGATTAGTTTGCGATGCGATAGAACTTCGATTGCGATTGAGATTAATCACCAACAACATAAGTAAACATGCACAAGTAACATACAATACCACACACACATAAAACAATATCCAGAACGTATAATTCGAGTTGCGAATGCGATTGCGATTAGCGATAAGTCGATTAGCGATTAACATCGATTAATCTCGATTACTCACAGATACTCCACATAATACAGCTAAAATAAATAAAATAAAGATTCGATTACAAGTCAAAGAAGTCAACTCAGTGGTTAAGCAAGGAGTGACAGATCGCAATTAGCAATCTTTTCTTCCTTTGACTTCAATCTTGACTTTGACTTTGACTTTCCAAAAGCGGGTTGTTACAGTGGGTTTCACGCCTATTTTGGTAAACTCGTCTCGTTTGTATTACGAGTGTCTTCAAGTCTTCAAGTGTATTAGTGTAACATGTCTTAGGAAAGACATTATGTAAGTATTAAGACCAAAGGAAAGAGGAGGAAGCAAGAAAAGAAGAATAAACTTTTCAAGATTCACAAACAGTCAGTTTGTATGAACCGACAGTCTCGCTTCGTACGAAGGCACAGTGTGTGGGTTTGTACGAACCGAGCAGGTTTGCACAGAATGGTCTGTTTTGGTACTTAGGACTATAGACTAGGTTGAATCATACAATTCTACCTAATTCCCTATAGTTATGGCTCAGATACCAATCTGTCACATCCCAACCGATGGCAGAAACATCAGAGTGAGACGAAATAGATTGCTCATTCCATCATAACACTAAAGTGGCAATAGTAAATAAGATAAACTAATTTCATTCATAACAAAAGTGTTACAATACATGGAAATTGAAGTACAACATGTTCAATACAAGAAAACAATACAACAAACAAGTACAAAATTGATACAACATATTAAAACCTAAGACGTCTATATCTGTATCTACGCATCATCACTACTTCAGTTTCATAGCATCGTCATCCTCAGCCTGTAACATGTTTAAAATAGAGTTCAACACAATAATTCATTGGCGAGTATACAGGTTTTTATACATAGCATAATAAATAAGTTTTAAACAATTCCACATGGCAAGCTAGTCATACAATAAAACCGGCCTGTGTTTAACTAATCAAACCAAGATGAAATGCAATAAGCTCTTAACATAACCCAACGTTCACAGGCGGTGCGTTAATCCTATAGCGCTATATATGTCAAGGATAGGCTCGTACGAAGTTAATGATAAGTCTAACACAAAACGTATAACCCCAGATTTAAAGTATCAAGTAATCAAGTATGCATGCATGTATAAGGAATGTTTGTGCATTTTGGAAATAAGTATAAGTGTATGTTTATAGTTTAACATGTTACACCCCAAAAGGTGGTAAACGAAAAGGGGGTTCAAGTATACTCACAGTTTTGCGTTAATTCTTCTAAGAATCCCGTGAGCTTTGTTGAGTTGGAGGAAGTAGCGCAGAGGCACCGAGGTTACCCTATAGGGCAAACGAAGGCGTAAGTTGGAGTTGGAATCGAACAGAGTTTTAAGGACAGAATATAAGTAAAATTAATAGTGGAAAACATAAGCATATTCTGATTAACAGTGATGAATAACACTGAATCAGAATACAGATCAGAACATCGGACAGTTCATAAACAGTGGCTTCGTACGAAGGCACTGTTTGTTAGTCAACCTTCATTTTTGAACTTTTAACAATCTGTTAGTTATGTCCAATGATTCTGTTAGTCTGTTGTTAAAGTTAAACGTAAGTCAAGAGTCAGAAGTATCACAGAAGTCATGCATGGAGGGTATTTCACCTCGTTATTTAACACCAAAGCACAAATCAGTGGAACTGATCGGTTGGTCATGTTTACAGGAAGGAATTTACAGAAATATAAAGGCCAGTTGTGTCCAGAATTAACAGCATTAAATGTATCAACAGTTAATGACAAAAATTTTCGGAAGTTGTTTAGATTCAGTGGCTTCGTACGAAGCTACTGGTGGCTTCGTACGAAGTGACTGTTCTTTTAGTAAAACAGCTCGGTTCTGCTTGATCTGACCCTCTAATCAACTAAAATCAGTCCTAACATGATTCCACAACTTCTATCTCAGCTGTGAACTCAGTGGAACTCGGTTTCAGTTTGGTTTAAAAGTTTGAGAAAGGAAAGGTTTTAGGATGGATAATCTACACTATGTTGGTCCTCAATCTAGTTGAGCATTTGTATCAGCTGCCAAGGCGAGGCTGATGTACCAACGAACTTGTGAGACTTCCAAGTTTGATAAAAAAGTTTACAAAAATTAGAGAAATGAAGAAGAAGAGTAGGAAGATTCTTGTGCAAACTCACTTTCGGAAAGCAAGGAGTGAGCTCTTGGAGTAGCAGCAACTAGAGGGAGTGAAATGAGAGTGGAAGGTTGAAAGTGAAGGGAAGGGGTTGTATTTATAGGAGAAAATTAGGGTTTAAGGGTGAAATGGGCCGAAATGGGCTAGGCTGTACGAAGCTGCTGGGCTTGGGCCCAAATGTTGTAATTTTGGTATTTTTGCTGATTTTAAGCCATTTTAAGCGTATTTACAAAATGTACAAATGTCGTGCAAGTATAAAGGAGCGTAATGATGTAGTTTGCATGTAAAACAAGTATGAAGACGTATGAATTTGCATAGAAACACGTATTAAGTATGTATGAAGTATGAATAAGCACCAAGTATGTATGAATAATGTATAACACAAGTATATAAAAGATAACGTTTTTCATTATGATTCAAGTCTCGAATTACAACATATGAAATGAAATACGAATACAAAGGATTACAAGTTTCCATAAAGGGAAAGTACAAGGACTTGCTAAATAAAGAAAGTTACAAAACGCGAGGTGTTACAACTATAAACAAGTGATGTAATCTCCATGATAAAATATCATATTTGGGTTTTTGGTTAAAATTCTTTGGTTATTATGTAGTTGTGATTGTATATTCGTTATTTAACTTATGCGCATTGAATAGTTAATTAATTTGAATATTGTCTTACTCTATTATTCGGTGATTATAAAAACGTCAATATATCACCAAAAGTGAGACATGCCCCTACTCTTAATAGTACCAGATTACCAACTATCGTGGAGGAGTTGGCGTAATTAATCAATCAGCATGTTACCACTACTTTAGAACAACGCGAAGCTAATCAGACTTCAGGGCAGGGGCTTGGGCGCGGTACTAATATGGATGGATTTAGTGGAGCATCGATTGGAGCCCCTCCAGGTAGAAAATGACTGGAAAAGTTTTAATGGTTTCTTGTGTTATGATGCAACAAGAGAATAATCTTGATTTTCATTAATCTTGTGAACATTTCATGACTGTATGTACAAAACTTTCCAGGGTTGTAACCCAAGGTCAATTACTGGAGCTGAAGGAACCCTCGACATTGTTCGATGGATCGAGAAGATGGAGTCTGTGATGGCGATCAGTAGTTGTGCAACTGATTAGAGGGTTAAGTATGCATCTTGTTCATTTCTTGATGAAGCATTGTCCTAATGGAACACTCAAGTTCAAAATCTGGGTGAAGCCACTGCCTACAGTACTCAACATAATTAGTTAATGGTAAATTAATAGAAACCAGCAAAGTCTTCCGTGGTTGTAGCATTCGGTTGAACGATCATAAATTTGATATCGATTTGTTACCTGTAGAGCTTAGTAGCTTCGATGTTTTCGTAGGAAGGGATTTCTTATCCAAGAATTGCACTAAGATCATCTACTCGGAAAAGCTAGTGCATTTACCACTCCTTGGTGGTGAAGCATTAGTAGTCCATGGTGATCGAAGGAATTCAAAGTCGAGGATCGTGAATATTATGAAGGCACACAAGCTGTTGCGTAAGGGTTATCCTGCATTTTTGGTCAACGTTTTTGATACAAACATCAAAGGATGTAAAAGAAATTCTGGTAGTTCAAGAATATCCGAAAGTCTTTCCTGAAGACTTGCCTGAATTAGGATTGATCTTGTCCCTGGTACAACACTGATTTTCAAATCTCCTTATATATTAGCGCCATACATTTTCTTATGGTTAGCGCATGACATAATGCTTGAACTAATCTATTCGATGTTTACAGCGGATCCGCGACACATTGACTGCGGGTCATATTACTAGTTTTATTTCAATATCGATCACAATAACAATAATCAAGATAATAATAACAAAAATAAAATGTTTAAATCAAAATTCTGATAAAAAATATATTAAATATTCTATTTAACTATTTCATCAAAAATATGTCTAAATGCTATTATATTATATTATATATATAACAAAGGTAAACTACAAAAATCGTCCTTTATGTTGACACTATATTGCAAAATGTGTCTTTTGTTTTCAAAAACTACAAAAAAACGTACTCGATGTTTGCAAACCCTTGCAAGTTATATCCTTTAGCCTTAACTTAGTTAATTTTTTTATGGTTAAATCTGACCTAATGGACCCCACATAAGAGTATTTTTGTCATTTTACTCTAATTACTAAAATAACAATTATAAAAAATAATAAATAAAAGAATTTTGTTTATATATAGTTATATTTATACAAACACACACATACATTCTCTCTCTATCTGTACATTCTTTCTCTCTCTAACTACCCACCACCACAACCATCCGACCACCACCCACCTGTCGTCACCACCACCACCTCCCACCACTATTCACCACCAGCTCCCACCACTCACTCTAACTTCACACCTCTCTCTTCAACTTAGAACAAAACCCTAAAACCCTAACTCTGAACAAAACCAAAAGAACATTGAAGCGATAGAATCAAGCATCAAATCTAGAAAACACAAGCAACGGCCGTCGGAATATGATCCATTCGGCGGCATATTCACTTGCAACCGTTCTCAGATCTACTTCCACTAGCACAGATCCGGTTACGCTCGATCTGACTCCAATTGGATCCGTAATATCATCAAATCGCTAGCAAAACAACGACAATCGGAAGCTTAAGTAGAAGTTTCAGTAGATCAGATACTTCAAGATTCTTTCTTTTATTGTTTTTTTTTTTTTGTAAAAAGTAATAATTCACCATCCGAACCATCAATCGCCACCCCTTCCACTTCAGATTGTCTGCAACCCCAACCTCCGAACACCCGCGTCGTAACAGAACCCCCTTCGTTCGTCGTCTACAACCCTAACCACCTTCACTTTTAGATCTCAGATTCCTAGATCTGTTCGTCTCTTGGTTGGGGCTCGATTTTAGATCTGTTCATCGGATGTTGCAGGTGGTTCAGAACCACTACCACGACGGTGGAGGTCGTGATGGTGTTGGTTAGATCAGAGGTGGATGGTAGTGGGGTGGGTGGTGGGGTAGTGGTGGTTCTGGAAGGAGAAATTGTGTGAAGAGCGAAGAGAGAGGAGACAGATCGATGGTGGTTGTGGCGGCAGGTGAAGTGGTGATGGTGGCAGATCGGTGGTGGCAGGTGGGTTATGGTGGTGGTGTGGGTAAGTGGTGGTGGTTGGATAGTTAGAGAGATAGAGAAAAGGAGAAGAGGGGTCATGTATGTGGTGTCTGTATATATTTATAAGTATATATACATATGTAATTTTAAAATTGTTTTATTCATTGTTTTTTATGATTATTTATTTTAGCAGTTAGGATAAAATGACCAAAATAACCTCATGTGAGGTTGACTTAGTCAAAATTAACCATGAAAACTAACTGTGTTAGGACTAAAGGACGTAACATGCAAGAGTTTGTAAACATCGAGTTTGTTTTTTTTGTACCTTTTGAAGATAAAGGATACACTTTGCAATATAGTGGCAACATTAAGGACGATTTTTTAATTTACTCATATAACAATTATCAACTTACGTGAAGACTCACTACTACAAAATCGACCATTTGCGACCGCTAAAACGGTTACAAAACAGTCGCAAATGTCCTTTTGTGACCGTTTTGCAACCGATTCTGGTGGTCGGTTATAGCTTGGTCGGTAAATAACTTTGCAACCATTTTTGCGACCGAAATGTTCTTGCAACCGATTTTGTGACTGAAACCAAATTTGCGACCGACAGTTTTTGCGACTGAGTTTGTGACCGAATTTTAGTGACAGATCTTGCAACCGAGCTTTAGGGACGGATATTGCGACCGAGCCTTATTGCGACGGATTTTGCGATAGAGACTTATTGGTTCTATTTGTGACTGCCATTTCAATTTTGAAATACAAACTTGCGACCAACTTTGTGACTGTCATTTCAATCGGCAACAAATATGCAAACTAATAAATTTTAATAGGCAAAATCAAATTATGAAATTCACAATTGTACATATTTATAAAATATCCCAAGAATCAAAACAAAATAGGACCAAAGTATCCAAATATGTGTACCATGAAAAATATTTAAACATGTGTAAACAACAAATATCATAATTTACCATGTTTACCAAATAAGATTACATTTGATTTGCTTCCTCCATGTGAGTTTCAATGTTCTTTCTTTTTATAGCTCTAGTCATTCTGTCTCTTTCTGTTGTAGTTGTGTTGTGTTCTCATCCAGCCATCACCTATAATTAATATAACACATTAAAACAAAACCACCGTTATTTCCTAGTAGAATCAAATATAACTCATTTATACCTATTATGGTTCATTACAATTGATAATAACCAAATATATGCATTGGCTCTCAAACAAATTTGATTTCAGTCTCGGGTTCGATCTTGGACTGAAAAGGACGAGTTGGCTCGAACTGACGCAATGTTGAGTTTGACTTGTATTGTTTGTTTGGTCTATTGACATCACTCAATTTTTGCTATTCAAAATTGAATATTTTCATATCAATTTGTTTCATGGCATTTGGTTCAATTAAAGGTTACTAACAAGTATATTTAAGTGCTTCGTACCACTATAAATCACCAACAAGTCATTAAACCTTACCTTACCTATATAATAAAGATTTGATTCATTGCCATCATCCGTAGTGAGTGATTAACATCGTATATCTTGTTGCGTCATTTTCCAATATTGCCTAATAGCAACACTATAGTTCACAAATAGACCAAATAAGCTTAAAATGAATCAAGATAGAACTAGGGGCGTAAGGGTGTTCATCGGTTCAGTTATTAGATTATTAGTTTTTAACCAAATAACAAAGCAAACTGAACCAAATAAGATAAATGCTTAACCAATTCAAATAACTGAATAAGAATCCATTGGGTTTTGGTTGAAAACAGAATAAACTGGTTTCAACCAGATAAAACTTCTATCTCGCTTTTGGTTTATGTTTATGTTACAGGCAACACCGCAACAAATTAACATATGTAAGTCTTTAGGCATATTTTAAAATCAAGTTAACAAAACTCATAAACTCAATTAGATTAGAAAAAAAAAATCTGAAATAAATCAGGAGAGAGTACCTTTCTGCATTTTTTTGGGTACGATTCCTTTAGAATAATCAAAGCCAAGAACAATACTCGGAACCTAAAAAATAACAAAATAATAAGGACGAAGATGATATGAACCGACTACATATTTACTAAAGAACAAAACAAACAACATGTGTGACAACGCTCACAATACAGGTATCCGTACAATTAATTAATATTAACTTTTTGCTTAATGACTGTGCTAGAATTACAACTGACGAATTAAACTGCTTTATGAGTTCTGCATCATACATACATATGCACCACATTCATACTGTCACTCCATTTATTACACACAAACTTTAGTGATAAACTTGATGCACAAAACACAGTTAGCACAGTGAACGGATAACTCAGAAACATGCTGACAATGCCAGCACATAGACAAGCAATATGTTGAGGCCAATATGAACCAAAGTCAAGGTACTACACTAGTATGGAGTGTAGGGAAGTAGGGACCAAAACTGTCATTTTTGAAACTTATATTATTAAAAATAAATATATATATTTAGTTTTAAAAATCCAGGGTTCATTTGGTCATTTTATTAAACTCATACTTCAGGGACTAATATGGTCATATTTGAAACTATTTTAACTGAATGGTCTAACCGGGTTAACTTTCATATAGAGGTTTTCTTCTTTAAACACTAACTCAGTTAATGGATTAAACTGAACAGTACAGGGACCATTTATGTCAACTTTTGAAACTTCAGGGACCAATAATGTATTTTATAAGAAAGTATAGGGGCTGTTATTGTAACTTTTTGAAAGTTCAGGGACTATTTTTGTACAAACTATAACTACAGGGGCCAAAGTTTAAATATTGCAAAAACCGGTCAAAAAGGGGGTCCTTCTGTATCGGACCGGCCCTTGCCGGGGATCGAACTCGCGACCTCTAGGTTAGAACCGCAACGCCTTAACCAGTTTATCCTCCTAATAGGAGCTGATAAACTTCTAAGTTATATTATATTTATACACACATTAGGAATTAAATATAATAAATCAAATCTGAAACGAACCAGTTGCCGGTTTCGATCCATTCCCACTTGTTCGTTGTGTATATGAACTGAGATCATTTCCCACGAGTCCCCAACCCATTGCCAACCCATTTCACACTTAAATTCAACACACTCGAGTGTTTGAACATGTGCGTTTCCACTTTTTATAAAAAAATTTAAAGTGGATCGTTTCCACTACGAATTGTTGGATCTGAGATCGATTTGAGCTGTTATATAAGTCCCTCAGACTCCCATTAAGCTCGTACACCCTTCACATCTCTCTAAAACATCGAAATTTGTCGGAATTCGAACCTGCAACTATCGCCGGAGTCAAGCTCGCCGGAGTTTAATCGATTCACCGTTTCTGTCATTACCGGTTAGTTTTTATCCGTCCAATTAGTTTAATTACACTTGTACAATGTTTCCTGAAAGTTAATTTGATTATAACATAGATTTCCCCGAATATTTTGAGGTTTGACTTTTTCTGTTGACTTGGTCGAACAATTTGGGGAAGATGACTAGATTTCATCTCTGTTTATATTTTATTTAATCTAAACTTAAAACAACCACCAGGCCTAGCCCAGTGGTTGTGTGTGTTTATTTCTAAAACAGTGACCCGGGTTCCAACCCAGGCACAACCAATTCTTTTTAATCTTTTTTATTTTTGATGTTTTTAACATTTCAATCATTTTTATAACATTATCAGACACTATTACTGTTAATAAAAATATAAAGTTAGTCAATTTATTTATAAAACTAATTTTTATGATATTAAAACAGTTTATTACTAATTAATTCATAATAAATCAATTCTTAGGAATTAAAATATGAAATTTTCAGATTAATTATTTTAAGTGCTGACCTTTACAAAAATAATGTTGCTACTGATATTTTATATAATTTTGATATTTATATAAATAAATCAGTATTTATACTTAAAAATATAGTTTAATTTAATGTATTTAAATTATATAACTATATAAATTTTATCCAAACCACATAGTTACCATTTAGACAAAACCCTACCGAATCCTAGAGATTTAGGATTTCCGCTCATTCGATTAAACATTATTGTTGATACATATTCCATATTGTTGCATGTTCAATCAATTAGAGTGACGTGGAATCTTATTTCCAAGAACTCTCACATTTGCATACTTGTTTGGACTTATTCGTAATCAAGGTGAGTTCATGTCCCCCTTTTCTCTTAACGGTTTTCAGTTTTATACTTCGGGGTGTTATACATGTTTCAACTATTACAGACATTTTTATACATGGTATGGTTAGCTTAAGGAGGGTTTACTACTAGACTATGAAGGGTGGGCACAACACTTAAGGCCATTAATCCTCGTCGTAGGACCGAGGGACATTAGTGATAGATCTATTTGGGTATAGCGAGCCCACACCCATGAGGCCGGGGCGGCCCATAGAGGTGACAATGTCTTCCAGCCGGAAGCCCGGTACAAATTTGCTAGGTTTGAGTACTTCCTGCGCCTTTGCACACATACCATTGGCTTTGCAACCCATTGGTGATCTCTTTTTTCTGAATTGCTACATACCTGGGACATTTATACACACGAGACATATTTTAAAGGTTTATACACACAGACTTATACATGAACTCGCTCAACTTTTTGTTGATTTTTCAAACTACATGCATTTCAGGGAACTAGCGGATCTGGCAGGGTATGCATGTGTCTAGCTGCGTTGAATAAAAGATGTCATCCAGAGTTGTGGAGTTTGAGAGGTGTAACCTATTCCTGGACGGGTTACATATCTCTAAACCTCGTCTTAACTAAAGTCTTTTGGTGTCTTATGAAAACGTTTTAAACAAGTTATGGTTTGTAACTTATTTCAAGTGTCGATGTTTCTAAACAATGATGTTGTGATATTTTCTCACTTAAATTAATGGATGTACATCTCGTATTTTTTTTATCATATAGCATTGTTATGATTGTTGCTATGGTATTAAGAAGTCACACCAAATAAACCACGCTTTCGCAAAAGCCAGGGTGTGACAGCTTGGTATCAGAGCCTCGATCATAGCGAACTAGGATTCTTTCTCGAGTCTAGACTATGATCATCAGGGCTCTCACGAAAACATTTTTACATTGCATATACAAGTTTCCAGATCCAGGGTACAAACGTTTCTTTACAAACATGTGTTTTTCATGTCAGACATGTAGTAACTGGAATGGTTAAGTACCGGTAGTTGAGAACTCCTGTCTAGGCTAGCATTCGTACAAATCTAAATAAAAAGGACCCGTTGCCCACCTGGGGACTATCAATGAGAGTACCGGTACCTATTAGGCTAAAGAATGTCAAAAAGTTTAGTTTTTGAATCAGTATTTATTTAACCATTTTTACAAGTTGTTAACATACCGCTTCCTACACATCAGGTTTTAGAGACTGAGGGAGGTTCAGTCTTAGAGACTGAGGGGTTCAATCTTAGAGATTGGGGAGGTTTTGGTCTTAGAGGCCAGGGAGTTAGTCTTAGAGACTGGGAAGGTTTGGTCTTAGAGGCCAGGGAGTTAGTCTGAGAAACTAGGGAGTTCAGTCTAAGAGACTGGGTGGGATAGTCTGGGGAAGACTAGGATGATTACTTGCTTACATTGATTGTGACTTACATGCGCTGTTGGATTATTTATTTTGCGTTATGACATGGGATGTTATGTGTTATTATCTTATTACATACGTATATTACTTACTTACTATACTTACAATGACACTGGTGCCGACTATAGTTTTGTATCGCTAGAATTTAAGAAAATACTTAGGTTAACTGCTAGTAAGTTAGACATTCCGTACTCAATTGAACTGGCTAATGGGAAGCTAGTAGAAACGAATGAAGTCATCAGAGGATGCGTGATAAAGCTGGGAGAACACGAGTTTACATTAGACCTACTGCCAGTCGAGTTGGGAAGCTTCGATGTGGTAGTAGGGATGGATTGGTTGTCAAGCAACAGAGCTGAGATTGTATGTCACGAGAAGACCATTCGCATCCCAATGGCGGATGGAGAAACGATCGTAGTACATGGAGAGAAGCGCGATACGCCCTTAAGGATCATTAGTTGTTTGAAGACTCAAAAATGTTTGAAGACTCAAAAATGTTTGAAGAAGGGATGTGTTGCCTTCCTGGCACACATCGTGGATAAGGAAGCCGCTGAGCCAAAACTTGAAGACATCCCAGTCGTGAAAGAGCATCCTGAAGTATTCCCAGAAGACTTTCCAGGATTGCCACCACAAAGGCAAGACGAGTTTCATATTGACTTAGTTCCAGGCGCCGCGCCTGTAGCTAAGGCACCTAATCGACTTGCACCTTCAGAGATGCAAGAGCTGTCAATGCAACTCCAGGAGTTGTTAGACAAGGGATTTATCAGACCAAGCTTCTCGCCTTGGGGAGCTCCAGTTTTGTTCGTGAAAAAGAAGGATGGTAGTTTTCGCATGTGTATAGACTACCGGGAGCTGAATAAGTTGACAATCAAGAATAGATATCCTTTGCCAAGGATCGATGACCTGTTCGATCAATTACAAGGTTCAAGTTTTTACTCAAAGATCGATCTACGATCAGGTTATCACCAGTTAAGGATACAAGAGGAAAGTATTCCAAAGACGGCCTTTAGAACTCGATATGGACATTACGAGTTCCTGGTTATGCCGTTTGGTTTGACGAATGCGCCAGCAGTATTCATGGATTTGATGAACAGAGTTTGTAAACCGTACCTCGATAAGTTTGTGATTGTGTTCATTGACGACATTTTGATCTACTCGAAGACGAAAGAAGAGCATGAGCAACATTTAAGAGCTATTCTAGAGCTGCTTAAAAAGGAGAAGTTGTATGTGAAGTTCTCGAAGTGCGAGTTCTGGTTATACGAAGTCCAGTTTCTTGGTCATGTAGTTAACGGAAATGGAATTCATGTGGATCCCACAAAGATCGAGGCTATCAAAAACTGGGAAACTCCGAAGACGCCAACCGAAATTCGACAGTTCCTAGGTTTGGCTGGTTATTATCGTAGGTTCATTGAGGATTTCTCGAAAATCGCTCAACCTTTGACCTCTCTCACCCAGAACGACAAGAAGTTTGATTGGGGAGACAAGCAAGAAGAGGCCTTTCAGCTGTTGAAAAACAAGCTTTGTGACGCGCCAATCTTATCTCTACCTGAAGGCACTGACGACTTCGTGGTATATTGCGATGCTTCGCGTCAAGGTTTGGGATGTGTGCTAATGCAGTGTCAGAAGGTTATAACATATGCATCTCGCCAATTGAAGATCCACGAGAAAAATTACACCACGCATGATTTGGAATTAGGCGCGGTGGTGTTTGCTTTGAAGATATGGCGACATTATTTATATGGCACGCGATACACCATCTACACTGATCACAAGAGCCTGCAGCACATATTCGATCAGAAAGAGCTTAACATGAGGCAAAGACGCTGGGTAGAGCTGTTAAATGATTATGACTGTGAAATCAAGTATCACCCAGGGAAGACGAATGTGGTCGCTGATGCTCTAAGTCGGAAGGAAAGGATCAAGCCCATAAGGGTTAGGGCTTTGGAAATGATCATACAAACGGACCTCTCATTGCGCATTCATGTCGCGCAGAGAGAAGCACTCAAGGAAAAGAATATTGAGAATGAGTATCTCCGTGGGATGGAGAAACAGTTGGTACCAAACGGGGAAGGGACTTTGTGCTTCATGAAACGAATTTGGGTTCCCTTGTTTGGTGGTCTGAGAAATGTTATTTTTGACGAAGCTCACAAATCTCGGTACTCGATTCATTCAGGAGGGGATAAGATGTACCAAGATCTTAAGGATTTCTATTGGTGGCCAAGAATGAAAGGCGATGTTGCAGTATATGTTGGCAGATGTTTAACTTGCGCCAAAGTGAAGGTCGAATACCAAAGGCCTTCAGGTCTCTTGCAACAACCTGAAATACCCCAATGGAAATGGGAACAGATTTCTATGGACTTCATAACGAAATTGCCAAGGACGCCCAAGGGCCATGATACGATTTGGGTAATAGTAGACCGTTTAACGAAATCTGCACACTTTTTGCCAATCAAGGAGAAAGATAAAACGAGCAAGCTTGCTGAGATATACTTGAGAGAGATCGTTGCACGGCATGGAGTGCCTCTCTCAATTATCTCAGATAGAGACGGAAGATTCGTATCAAGGATTTGGCAATCCTTCCAAGAAACTTTTGGTTCTCAGTTGAATCTGAGTACTGCCTTTCATCTGCAGACAGACGGACAGAGCGAACGAACGATTCAAACATTAGAAGACATGTTGCGAGCCTGCGTAATGGATTTAGGTGGAAGTTGGGACACTCACCTACCATTGGTTGAATTCTCATACAATAACAGTTATCATACAAGCATTCAGGCCGCACCGTTCGAAGCTCTCTATGGACGCAAGTTTCGATCACCATTATGCTGGGCTAACGCGGGTGATAGACAGCTTGTTGGCCCGGAATTGGTTCAGGAAATGACCGACAAGATTTTACAGATCCGAGAGCGCATTAAAGCGGCTCGTGATCGACAAAAGTGTTATGCAGACCGAAGAAGGAAACCTCTGGAATTTGAGGTGGGAGATATGGTTTTGTTGAAGGTTTCACCCTGGAAGGGTGTAGCACGCTTTGGGAAGCGTGGGAAGTTGAATCCCAGATACATTGGTCCATTTAAAATCCTGAAAAGGATTGGTCTGGTAGCATACAAGTTGGATTTACCTGCTGAACTAAATGGCGTACATGATACATTTCATGTATCTAATTTGAAAAAGATTCCAACTCAAGAGACAGTAGTCATTCCTGCCGACGAAGTTCATATTGATGACACACTTCACTTTACTGAAGAACCCGTTGAGGTTACTGATTGGAAGATTAACAAGACGCGCAGGAGTAGTGTCAAACTCGTTAAAGTTCAATGGAATGCACGACACGGCCCAGAATTCACGTGGGAGCGTGAGGACCGTATGAAAGAAAAATACCCACATTTATTCCCCAAGACCCCTGCATCTAGTAGCAGAACTAAAATTTTGGGACGAAATTTTCTTAACAGGGGGAGAATGTGACAACGCTCACAATACAGGTATCCGTACAATTAATTAATATTAACTTTGTGCTTAATGACTGTGCTAGAATTACAACTGACGAATTAAACTGCTTTATGAGTTCTGCATCATACATACATATGCATCACATTCATACTGTCACTCCATTTATTACACACAAACTTTAGTGATAAACTTGATGCACAAAACACAGTTAGCACAGTGAACGGATAACTCAAAAACATGCTGACAATGCCAGCACATAGACAAGCAATATGTTGAGGCCAATATGAACCAGAGTCAAGGTACTACACTAGTATGGAGTGTAGGGAAGTAGGGACCAAAACTGTCATTTTTGAAACTTATATTATTAAAAATAAATATATATATTTAGTTTTAAAAATCCAGGGTTCATTTGGTCATTTTATTAAACTCATACTTCAGGGACTAACATGGTCATATTTGAAACTATTTTAACTGAATGGTCTAACCGGGTTAACTTTCATATAAAGGTTTTCTTCTTTAAACACTAACTCAGTTAGTGGATTTAACTGAACAGTACTGGGACCATTTATGTCAACTTTTGAAACTTCAGGGACCAATAATGTATTTTATAAGAAAGTATAGGGGCTGTTATTGTAACTTTTCGAAAGTTCAGGGACTATTTTTGTACAAACTGAAACTACAGGGACCAAAGTGTAAATATTGCAAAAACAGGTCAAAAAGGGGGTCCTTCTGTATCGGACCGGCCCTTGCCGGGGATCGAACTCGCGACCTCTAGGTTAGAACCGCAACGCCTTAACCAGTTTATCCTCCTAATAGGAGCTGATAAACTTCTAAGTTATATTATATTTATACACACATTAGGAATTAAATATAATAAATCAAATCTGAAACGAACCAGTTGTCGGTTTCAATCCATTCCCACTTGTTCGTTGTGTATATGAACTGAGATCATTTCCCTCGAGTCCCCAACCCATTGCCAACCCATTTCACACTTCAATTCGACACTCTCGAGTGTTTGAACATTTACGTTTCCACTTTTTATAAAAAAATTTAAAGTGGATCGTTTCCACTACGAATTGTTGGATCTGAGATCGATTTGAGCTGTTATATAAGTCCCTCAGACTCCCATTAAGCTCGTACACCCTTCACATCTCTCTAAAACATCGAAATTTGTCGGAATTCGAACCTGCAACTATCGCCGGAGTCAAGCTCGCCGGAGTTTAATCGATTCACCGTTTTTGTCGTTACCGGTTAGTTTTTATCCGTCCAATTAGTTCAATTACACTTGTACAATGTTTCCTGAAAGTTAATTTGATTATAACATAGATTTCCCCGATTATTTACTTTTTCTGTTGACTTGGTCGAACAATTTGGGGAAGATGACTAGATTTCATCTCTGTTTATATTTTATTTAATCTAAACTTAAAACAACCACCAGGCCTAGCCCAGTGGTTATGTGTGTTTATTTCTAAAATAGTGACCCGGGTTCGAACCCAGGCACAACCAATTATTTTTAATCTTTTTATTTTTCATGTTTTTAACATTTCAATAATTTTTATAACATTATCAGACACTATTACTTTTAATAAAAATATAAAGTTAGTCAATTTATTTATAAAACTAATTTTTATGATATTAAAACAGTTTATTACTAATTAATTCATAATAAATCAATTCTTAGGAATTAAAATCTGAAATTTTCAGATTAATTATTTTAAGTGCTGACCTTTACAAAAATAATGTTGCTACTGATATTTTATATAATTTTGATATTTATATAAATAAATCAGTATTTATACTTAAAAATATAGTTTAATTTAATGTATTTAAATTATATAACTATATAAATTTTATCCAAACCACATAGTTACCATTTAGACAAAACCCTACCGAATCCTAGAGATTTAGGAATTCCGCTCATTCGATTAAACATTATTGTTGATACATATTCCATATTGTTGCATGTTCAATCAATTAGAGTGACGTGGAATCTTATTTCCAAGAACTCTCACATTTGCATACTTGTTTGGACTTACTCGCAATCAAGGTGAGTTCATGTCCCCCTTTTCTCTTAACTGTTTTCAGTTTTATACTTCGGGGAGGAATACATGTTACAACTATTACAGACATTTTTATACATGGTATGGTTAGCTTAAGGATGGTTTACTACTAGACTGTGAAGGGTGGGCACAACACTTAAGGCCATTAATCCTCGTCGTAGGACCGAGGGACATGAGTGATAGATCTATTTGGGTATAGCGAGCCCACACCCATGAGGCCGGGGCGGCCCATAGAGGTGACTATGTCTTCCAGCCGGAAGCCCAGTACAAATTTGCTAGGTTTGAGTACTTCCTGCACCTTTGCACACATACCATTGGCTTTGCAACCCATTGGTGATCTCTTTTTCCTTAATTGCTACTCACCAGGGACATTTATACACACGAGACATATTTTAAAGGTTTATACACACAGACTTATACATGAACTCGCTCAACTTTTTGTTGATTTTTCAAACTACATGTATTTCAGGGAACTAGCGGATCTGGCAGGGTATGCATGTGTCTAGCTGCGTTGAATAAAAGATGTCATCCAGAGTTGTGGAGTTTGAGAGGTGTAACCTATTCCTGGACGGGTTACATATCTCTAAACCTCGTCTTATCTAAAGTCTTTTGGTGTCTTATGAAAACGTTTTAAACAAGTTATGGTTTGTAACTTATTTCAAGTGTCGATGTTTCTAAACAATGATGTTGTGATATTTTCTCAATTAAATTAATGGATGTACATCTCGTATTTTTTTTTATCATATAGCATTGTTATGATTGTTGCTATGGTATTAAGAAGTCACCCCAAATAAACCACGCTTCCTCAAAAGCCAGGGCGTGACAACATGTGCAAGCATTAACACAATAAAGCCAATGATGAACGAATACCTCCATTTTACAATCGATAAGAAGAGATTCATCACCGGCTTATTAGTAGCTTGCCCTCTGTTTCCGTGGCCACCATTAAAGAAGCATTAATGGTTTTTTAGGATTAGGAAGAGGGAAAGGGAAGTTTTATGGAAGTGAAAAGATTAGGTGGGAAAATTAGGAGGGAAGAATTTGATTTTTCTTTAAAATTTTGGGAAAATTTTGGAGGGAAACGAGTTTTAGAAAAAGAAAAATGAGTTATTATTAATTTTGAGGGAATGTATTATATTTTTTAGGTTTAAATAAATAAAATAGTTTTATAAATTAATGTTATAGAATAATTAAATATACATTGTTTAATTTTAAACTTTTTTTAACAGTCAACCGAATAAATGTCTGGCTACTCGAGGTAACCAAATGGCAAAAGGCAACTTTATACGTCTGCAACCGCATACATCGTTGAGTAGCCCAGGCCTACCATCTTCAGTTATGTAAAACCCATTATCCGAAGGACCGATGTGATAAAACTCAGTTAGGAGTGGGTTCTGAGTCCTATGGCCTCAAACCCAAATCTTCACTTCCCCTCCAATATCAATTGAGCTATAGCTCGTTTATAATAAACATTTTTATATGTATAAAAATTACTTTATAAAAGAAATGCATAACCGTATAGGCATGTATTTACACCATATTAGGGAAAAAAAAAGACTTTGATATTTTTATGAAAAAATAATGTTGTATAAAAAAGTTATGAACGTTTAAAAAATGAGGGTGTAATATGCATGTGGAGAGAGAAAGTCCATAAATAGGATTTTACCAAGATACCCTTGCACTCCTCCTTTCTCCTACACTTTCATCTTAACCATTGATTTGAAATCTGAATGGTTAAGATTCCTTCTCATCCTACTTAGGTAAAATAAACTTTTTATTTGATCTTACCCCGATAATTATAATCACAATTCCAATCTTAATGTGTTTGGTTGATAAGGGAATTAGAATTGGAATTGGGCATGAATTCCTTGAAATTCCTTTAACTAAAGGAATTCAAAATCATTCTTCGACCGTCCATTTTGAACCGCATCGTTTCAATCGGAACAATTTTGACCTGTACCGTTTTGATGCGAAGCGTTTTGACTCGTATTGTTTCCACTCGAACCGTTTCGACCCGTTCCACTTCCACTCGTGCCGTACCATTTCATCTCGAACCGCTTTTACGTTTACCATTTGGAGCCAAACCGTTTTGATGCGAACCGTTTGGAACCGAACTATTTTAACTCGTACTGTTTCGACTCGAACTTTTTTACGCAAACCGTTTCCAACCGACTAAAATCTTGCCATTGATCCAGTTGCAATTTGTATAAACAATTAATTAAACCATAGGGTGTTGGTGAAAACCATACCTTTATGACGAGAACATAAGATCCACACCATGGAAGGAACGAATTGAATATCCATAGTCAAGTCTTTAAAACGAACCCCGAATTGTCACACCCCGATTTCCACGTGTCACCGGTGGGCCCGGTGGGGAGTATCGTGACGTCATGGTTGGCAATATAATAGTCAAACAACACAATATTATTAAGCACAGCGGAAGCAATTTGAAAATATAATACAACCGAATTTATTATTGTAATATCAATTGTCACAATATTCGGAAGTTTATCCACAGAAGGATCGAACGTAAAATGGAAACAATAGTTCAACAGACTATTAGGCATCTTAAGCTTGCGAGACTTCTATTGATGCTAAGGAGAAATATCCAGCCAATTTCGTATAGTACCTGCATTTAGCCTTTTTGGAAAATACGTCAGTTTACACTGGTAAATACATTCAACTGACTCATTTTGGAAAAAAGAGTTTGAAAAGAAATTTGAGTGCAAACGGCACAAAATATCTTGACACATTGATTAAAATGCACAGAGGCAAAATTAATCTTTTTAACTTGGGAGAATTATTTAATATTATAATCTTGTGAACGAATTACATGTTACTTATGCGTTCAGTAGCCCGGATCTAGTCCGGGTTAAAGATCAATAGACACACCACGTTATTGAGTTATACACAGCCAGGTGTA
Source organism: Helianthus tuberosus (assembly GCA_030545235.1). NCBI lineage: Eukaryota > Viridiplantae > Streptophyta > Magnoliopsida > Asterales > Asteraceae > Helianthus > Helianthus tuberosus. The sequence goes on from CM060444.1 coordinate 161,445,955, forward strand.
CGCCTACACCCCGTGCTCAGGTCGTGGCCAATCTCGTAAGATGATGCCAAGGATATCCGGGACATGGTCATTAACCCCCCAAAGGCTGTAAAGTAAACAAGACTGTTTAAACGAGCCGATCAAATTATTCAACTACCCACTAAGCGTGGAGATTTGATGCTCGATCAAGCGGTATGCTATATACCGTAACCCAAGCCCGTATAGGGAAAATAAGTTAAAAGTATTTACCTGAGCTAAATATAAATTCAATCCCAGCCGTATATCAAATCAGCAAGTACAGATAGCTTTTACTGGGTTCCTAATCTGGAACGAAGGTTTTTAATAACCTATTAGAATCCTAACGGGTCTTTAATTAAGCTTAAGCTTAGACCGGCTAGTTTTCAGGATACGGTTCGTACGCACGATTAAGCGAAGACCGGATAGAATGTGATTTAGACCCGACAAGTTTGGAGACTTGTTTAATATGGTTTTATTATTCTCATTCTGGATTTTGAGATAAAACCGATAAGGTTTGACCCGTGTCGGCTAATTTATGTAAACTTGTTACATAAACTGAACCGAACGCGTAACATGCGTAACGGGTATCCGCAAGAGCCATATACAGGTTTCCTAAGTTAATATGCTCCAAATATGTTGTGACATCAGTAGGGTGTCTTTCGTTATGCCCCGAACTAATTTAAACATAAACTATGCCCCGTAGGGGTAGTTTGGTCATTTTAAAGGTTGAAAAAGAGTTTAATTGTTTAACTGAGTTACAGATCTGATGTAAACAGCAAACATACTCAATTTGATAAGATATATCAGTAGGCTTAAGCATATATGTGAAATTTATCACTTATAACCAAACTATGCACCGAAGGGGCATTTTGGTAATTTCACATAAGCTGAAAAGCTCAAAACTGAAGTCTGAGTTTATCAACCTTTGCTTACTGTTAAAATATCATAATTTGCCTCATATATCAGTAGGTATCAACCCGGGTATGCTCAATATGATTTTAAAACATACTATGCGTTAAAAACGCTAAATAAGGCGATTAAAGGCCATTTCCGGGTTTGATACTTAAATATGATATTTTTATATTTCCAGAAGGCTTAAAATAAATTATTTATCATATGTGATCAGTAGCAAAAGGTTTGGAGTCGTTTTGATAAGTAAAACTCATTTTATGGCCCGTAAGGGCAAAACCGACAATTACCGGATTAAGCCTACGACTACTAGTTATGCTCAGCCTAAAATTAATTAAAAATCTTTAAAAATCCCAAAATAATATATTATATCAGTGGGTATTAAGTTTGATACCAAAAAGTAGGCTTAACTAGGCTGTACGCTAATTACACCATTTTATTAACATAAAGCATTAGATTTGCGATATTGAGCATAACTCTTAATCTATAAGTCAAACTGATGTCAAACTTTGCATACAAGTTTATATATCAGTAACTAAGGTTTCTACACTTTTACATTTTCATAAATCACATTTTAAGGTAATAAGGGCATAACGGTCAACATATGAGCAATTAACGGAAATCACAGAGGGTTGTTCTAACATGTAACCTAATCCAATTTAAGCTCTGAGGCATTTCTAAAACATACCTAAACGGGTCAGAACTGAAAGTCAAAGTGAAAGTCAAACTATGTGACTTTCGGTTCCGAACCGGGTCAAAACAGGAAATAGTCGGGTTGAACATGTTCGGACATGTTCTTACACTTATTACTAAGTTATAACAATGATCAAACAGGTTATATATGTTCTAGATAGCTAATTATGCATAAATGACATTTTAAGCATCCTGTTGACTTTTTACTTAAAAGTTTGACCCGACTTTTGACCTGGTTAGAGTGGTGATCAGGGGAAACCCTTTTGAGGTTTTATTACCCACATAAATACCAACTCATAACTACTTTTAATTCGAGATATAACTGAGCCATTATAGACTAATCTCGAAGTCAAACCGTAATTACGACGGTTTGACTTTTAGCTAATTAAACAAGCTAAACTCAATTAAAGAAGGACTAGTAGACTTACAAGAGTCCTATGCACTAGATATGATCAGTTGGACCTGCTTGAGAGCGCCAGAATTGATCACAAATGCATATTAATGTGTGAAGAATAATGTTGCACATAATGTCCTTATATAGCACCTTAATCACCACAATTCTTTGACACTTGGGGTCTACAACCCACCACAACTGATCAACACTTGTTCCCTAGTGCTTAGGGGTGCCTAGGGGTCGTTCACAAGTGAGAAATACCGGCCTTATTGGTTAAAATCGCGTTTAACAGGCTGTTACCTGTTTTTCTGCATCTGACGTCGCCACGCGGGCCGCCTCCCACTTTGACAATTCTCACGCGGGCCGCCTAGCCTGCGAAATCAGATTTTTTATTTTTCTTTGTTTTCCAAGTTGACCTTTGGCTTCACGAAGGGGCAACTAGGGTTATTTCTTGCATTTTGACCCCCTTATATTTACCCACAAGGGCTTTAGGACTTATACCCACTTTGCCAAGTCCCTGAACACTTCCGGTTAACCCGAAAAGCCTTAACTTTCAACGTTAACACTTTAACCCCTCGCACACGAATTTGATCATAACTTTCTCATACGATAACGAAACTTTATGAAATTTTAATCGTGCATTCTAGTGAGCATAATTTATATTTACAAAGCTTCGGGTTTGTCAAAAGGTCACTCAGAGGTATATCTTTAACATGTTGACACATTTAACCCCTGTAGTTTGTAATCTCTCACTTTTAGCTTCGTATGATCCATGATTTATTCGTTTGATGTTATGAACATCATGTAGGGTTATTATGAAGTATATTTATTCACTGTTGACACTTAGAATCCGTAAAATCTCATACTTTCCATGTTTGTCAACTTTAGTCCTTTTATAACATTCTTTCACACGTTCAAACTTTATGACACGTGTCAACACATTATAGGACGTGAATTTTCGAGGTGTTACATCCTCACCCCCTTAAAATAAATCTCGACCCGAGATTTACTGAAATAAGTAAGGGTACTTTTCTTTCGTCGTGGATTCAACCTCCCACGTGAATTCGGGACCACTACGGGCATCCCATTTGACCTTAACAATAGGTACATGCTTCCTTCGAAGCTTCTTAACCCATCGATCCTCAATCGACAAGGGTTTTTCCACAAACTTCAAGCTCTCATCTATATGCACATCTGTATGCGGTATAACCAGTGATTCATCAGCGAAGCACTTCTTCAGATTGCAGATGTGGAACACATTGTGAATTCCACTGAGCTCTTCAAGTAAGTTTAACTTATAGGCAACTGACCCGACTCGTTCGATAACCTCGAAAGGTCCTATGTATCTCGGACTTAGCTTGCCTTTCTTACCAAACCGCATCACCCCCTTCCAGGGTAACACCTTAAGTAGGACTTTGTCACCTACTTCGAAGTGAAAATCCTTACGCTTAGGATCAGCGTAACTCTTCTGCCTATCCCGGGCAGCTTTGAGTCGGTCACGAATCTGGACTATCTTGTCCGTCGTTCGAACACGATCTCTGGTCCTGATAACTGGACATCTCCAACTTCCGCCCAACAAACTGACGTTCTACACTTTCTACCGTATAATGCCTGAAAAGGCGCAACCTTAATGCTGGTATGGTAGCTATTGTTGTAGGAGAATTCGATTAATGGTAGGTTCTTATCCCAACTACCACCTAAATCGATCGCACATGCACGTAGCATGTCTTCCAACGTTTGAATAGTACGCTCACTCTGACCGTCTGTCTGAGGATGGTAAGCCGTACTAAAGTTCAAACGTGTGCCCAAAAATTGTTGGAAACTCTTCCAAAAATGTGTCGTGTACCTAGTATCTCTGTCAGAGATAATAGCTACAGGTATGCCATGTAGGGCTACAATCTTATCCACGTATAACTGGGCTAACATATCGAAGCTATAAGTCTCCTTGATGGGTAGGAAATGTGCGGACTTAGTCAGTCTGTCAACTGTAACTCTTATCGTATCATTTCCTTTCCTTGTCTTGGGTAACTTGGTAATAAAATCCATAGTTACCATTTCCCACTTCCACGTAGGAAGTTCAGGCTGTCGTAGCAAGCCTGACGGCTTTTGATGCTCGGCTTTGACTTGCGCACATGTCAAGCATTTAGCTACATGGGTGGCTACAGACTTGTTCAAGCCTATCCACCAATAATTTGCCCTTAGATCCTGGGTAGCTGATGGCAAATTCTTAATCGTTGCCTAATTAGGGTTGCGGCATTTAATACGTAAGTAATATGAACCGTCTTTCTTATTTAACAATATAAAACCCTCAAAAGATTGAGTCAGGCTATATGTGCCTATATCTTAAAACTTACTAAATCAGGGTTTCGATTTTTCCATATTCGATATGGAGTTTTCATAATACTCCAGCCCACGGCGGGATACAAATCTTAATTCTACCTGCCTTCCAGGAGGTAAGCAGGGAAAACTTATGAGAAGATAATTAAGATACAAGGAGGCTATAGAGATTTTCCATATCTCAGGCTCCAGTTCATTCATCATTGTTCGTGTCAAATGAGTGACACCTTATGTTATAAGTCCACAAATTCCTTAATTGGGAACATTTACTTGGAAAAAAAATTCCATTTTTGATATCTTCTTTGAATACTACTAGTCGATTTTAGTACAATATGATCATTGGGATATCTTAGGGGTTCCATAACCTCCATGCTGATCAGACATGGAATTAGTCCATGGGACACACTAGGATACGCCAATCCTCATATGACACTTTTATCAAACATAGTTTGGCATTCGCAGGCGATAGAAAAACAATGAGAAAAATAATTAAAATAACATATGTTGTCGTACTCTATGCGAAGAAAGAGTACTCTTAGATTTTTTGGAAGAATTCCTTGCCGATACTAGAAGAATCGGTTACTATGGTTTCCTTGGTAGTTATACCTTGTGGATGATAAAAAAAAAATTTGCTAAGTTTATGGTTCATGAAGATTTATTATTGCCTGTATTAAAAACAGGACACTTAGCAGAAATTATCATTGATAAATGATAAGGAAGTTTATTGTACAAGTGCTTATATTTAAACAATAATGGAAGTTTCACAAACTAGGCACCTAGCTCAGTTGGCTAGGCGCGCGAAAGGGTGCGGCCTAGACCCAGGTTCGATTCCGGGGACGGCCAATTCCACCATTTTTTTTTGTTTAATATTTATTAATCGTACGGATACGTGTAATTACGAGGGTTGTCTCATAAGGAGTCTTGATAATTAATTGCTCCTTATCACCCACAATATGGGTTTGATTTTTAAGGCAACCATCAATTTTTTTTTATCAATATTTGGAGTCCTTATATTTAACGAAACTAGGACATCAGAAAAATGATTCCTTATGGATATAAAACATCCATCTAATAATACTGAAGCAGCCTCAGAGGTATACAGGCTTCTTACCGAACTTTCGTTGCTTTTTATTAAGCCTGTACTCGCTCTCTTTCTCAGATTTCTGGGAGTTATCCTCCTTCTTTGGTTCATCCTTCATATACGAAGTGTGAACAAAATCTTCTCATGAGCAATTTCAACATGGTTTTGAATGAGATTTAGAGCGAGAAATATTCAGCTCTTTGTATTGTCTCATGACCTTTTCCATGGTCCTTCCAACTGCTGCGTCAACCACAGCCTGAAGATTAACTCCATTAATATTGAGGTTTACGTTTGTAGTTTTATTAACTTTCGTCGCCTTAATAGTGTTGCGACCGTCGTCTACCTCATCCGAGTTTTCCATACTCGAAACTTGGTACAAATCGCCAAGATTTAACCATTATTAGTCATCATCCTGATGACCTGACTTAGATTAGCCATGGCATTCATAAACCGTATGGGCTATTCTGTTCCGAACATTCATAGTTAATGTTATTTTGAACGTATTCCATTATATTTAGCCTAGGTCACAACAGGACCATCAATGGCATTCAAAGTTTGGAGCGAGTCCAATACTTGCTTGACAGGGGACCATAATGTCACAACTGTCTTTGTCACAAGGACGATCATGAATAGCTCAAAGGCTAGCCTTACAAGACTTTTATTATATATATACATATATGGCATAGAAGCCTGCCGCGATGGACGTAGAAAATATGGCATAAAGCCCAGTCATGAAGGACATAAATGATTATACGGCACGAAGGCCTTGTCACAAAGGACATTTAGATATGGCACAAACGGCCTTGTTATAAGGACATTCATCAAATCTGGTACAAAGGCATGTCACCAGGAATGTTAACATTTAATATGTTAACTTGTCACGAATGACCAATTATAGCACATAGGCTTGTCATGAATGACTTTAAAACATAACTCGATGGTCTATCACCAAGGTCCTTAATTTATTAGTCGTAATCTTATTAGATTAGGGCGTCAAGGTTGAACGTGGTTCTTCACCTTTGGACAGGGAGTCATAGACTACAACTGTCATTGTCTTGACAGACGATTCATTTGGCAGAAAAATAAGCCAATCAACATCACTAACGGATGTTTATATATAACCATCGTATCTAATGATATTAGTCATGATCACATCGATCATATTGACTATTAGGTTTGGGTATAATCACACCATTTTGAACAGGGGATCATAAAGATCACCCCTATCCTTGTCTTACCGACATTAGAATAGAGTATAGCCCGTAGGCATTTCATCACGAGGGATGTTAATATTATGATCATCATACCGATGATACTAGTCAGGATCGCAATGATAGTATAGACTATGGGATTTGAGTTTAGCTCACCCCCTTGGGCAAGAATCACAAAAGATTACAATTGCCTTGTCTCAATTGGATAATATAATATAGCCCTTAGGCAAAACATCATTAAGGATGTTAAAGTTTTTAATCATCGTATTGATGACTTTCGTCATGATGGCATTGATCATATAGACTATTAGGCTCGAGCATAGCTCACTACCTTGGACAGGGAATCGTAAAGATCACACTGTTTTTGTCACACATGGACGATATAATATGGCCCATAGGCGAAACATCTCTAATGGATGTTTATAATAGGTTCATCCTATTAGATGATATAAGTCATGATTGCATTAATCATATTGACTATTTTGTCTTGAGCATAGCTCACCACCTCAGACAAGGAATCATAAAGATAACAATGTCAATGTCTCAAATGGACAATATATTATAGCCCGTAGGCAAAACATCACTAAAGGATGTTTAATAATACTATCATCGCATCAGATGATATCAGTCACGATCGCATTGATCATATAGACTATTATGTTTGGACATAGTCCAATATTTTAGACAGGAGGTCAAAGACCATCACTGTCGTTGTCTTATCGGACAACAAGTTTAGCCCATAGGCACTTTATCATTAACGGATGTTTATAACATGATCGTGTTATGGGATGATATAAGCCGTGATTTCTAAATCACCAGGCTAGATAAGGGAATTGGAAGAATCCAATATAAGGATGATTGTTGTGATTTTCTCGGATCACATTTCTCAAGAGTGCTAACACGTTCTTAAGTGTTAACAAGGATCTGAATCCCTTGAGTAGGTTTCACCATCTTGGCCGCGTAGGCTAGGTTTCACCTTTAAGATTCTTTTTAAAAATGCATACTGATAGGGAAGGAAGGATATTTATTTCATTCAGGATTTTTATCATAAATCCTAATTCATAAGTTAATAATAGCACAAATGTCCTAGTCGCGAAGACAAGTTAAATTTATAAGCCATGATTTCAGAGAATCGTGGTATTAAGGTTTGAATCAAAGTTCATTACCTTTTCCTGACAGGGAGCTGTAGGCTACCACTGTCTTTAGTCTCAAAGGACATTAACTATAGCCCGTAGGCACTTCCCTTATAAGGGAAGTTTATTACTGAATTGCCTCTTAGGGAAATTCATTAACCATGGTAAACAGAAACCATATTTGGTTAATTTATTAATCATATATTTATTTAGGATTTCTATCATAATTTATCCTAATTATAAAACATTAATAGTTTTATTAGTGGCACCTAATGGCCTGGTCACATGGACATTTATAAATTATAAGCTTATGATTTCAGAGAATCAAAGCATGATAGTATCTCGGCACAATAGGCCTAGTCACAAGGACATTTACAAATTTTTAAGCTATGATTTCAGAGAATCAAAGCATGAAAGTATATTGGCACTATAGGCCTAGTCACAAGGACAATTATAAATTATATGCTAGGATTTCAGAGAATCAGAGCATTTGAGGTTTGAACCTAGTTCATTACCTTTATCTGACAGGGAGTCATCGCTACCACTGTCTTTTGGCTCATATGGAAATGAGCAGGGCCCGTAGGCATTATGTTACCACGTATGGTTTAAAATATGATCATCTTAATTAATGATGTAAACCCAGGATTCAGAGATCATTAAACTGGGTTAGGAGTCTTTTGAAGAATCCTATTTCAACATGACGTGTGTGATTTTTAATGAATCACGTCTGCCAGGAGTGTTAACATGTTTTAAGATGTTAACGGAGATTTGAATCTTTTAAACAGGTCTTACCATTTTGGCCCGGTCTTAAAATTGACCCGTAGGCTAGGTTTCACACTTAAGATTCTTAATTAACAATTAACGCAGAACAAATTTTAAATTGAGATGTTAATATGGATTTAAATCTAATTATGGAACTACCATCTTGGCCCGGTCTTAAAATGACACGTGGCTAGGTCTTGTCCTTTTTAGACTTTGCCATTTTATTATAATGGTAGATCTTGTAAAAGAAATGTTATTTTACATTTATTTAATATTTCTTGTTTAGAATGAAAGTTTAAACTTGATCATTCCACTATATAAAAATAAAAGTATAAAGTTGCCCTAAGCGGGACTTAAAAGGAGTAATGTGTCCTCGGAGGGACTGAAAGATAATTATGTCCTTATAAGGACTATTAAGGAAACGATCTTCAGTAAAAGAAGTTTCTTCTTCATCTCATTTCTGAATGCTTTCTCCTTGGATGCTCGTTTCATTCTAGTCGCGGTACGAAGCTCAGCATCTCAGGGCTCCGGGTGTGGAGAACTCCTATTACGGCTTCTTTGCTTGGCGACGTATCCAATACAAATTTGGAAGTAAAACTTCAAGATTAGGATTGAGAATATTCCTAAGTTAAGTCTAGACTCAGAAGGTTTAGATATGTGCAATTGTGTAACTGAGATTAAACACTAAGGCTAGTGTTTAATTCACTCAGTGTTGGCTCTGATACCAACCTGTCACACCCCGATTTCCACGTGTCACCGGTGGGCCCGGTGGGGAGTATCGTGACGTCATGGTTGGCAATATAATAGTCAAACAACACAATATTATTAAGCACAGCGGAAGCAATTTGAAAATATAATACAACCGAATTTATTATTGTAATATCAATTGTCACAATATTCGGAAGTTTATCCACAGAAGGATCGAACGTAAAATGGAAACAATAGTTCAACAGACTATTAGGCATCTTAAGCTTGCGAGACTTCTATTGATGCTAAGGAGAAATATCCAGCCAATTTCGTATAGTACCTGCATTTAGCCTTTTTGGAAAATACGTCAGTTTACACTGGTAAATACATTCAACTAACTCATTTTGGAAAAAGAGTTTGAAAAGAAATTTGAGTGCAAACGGCACAAAATATCTTGACACATTGATTAAAATGCACAGAGGCAAAATTAATCTTTTTAACTTGGGAGAATTATTTAATATTATAATCTTGTGAACGAATTACATGTTACTTATGCGTTCAGTAGCCCAGATCTAGTCCGGGTTAAAGATCAATAGACACACCACGTTATTGAGTTATACACAGCCAGGTGTACGCCTACACCCCGTGCTCAGGTCGTGGCCAATCTCGTAAGATGATGCCAAGGATATCCGGGACATGGTCATTAACCCCCCAAAGGCTGTAAAGTAAACAAGACTGTTTAAACGAGCCGATCAAATTATTCAACTACCCACTAAGCGTGGAGATTTGATGCTCGATCAAGCGGTATGCTATATACCGTAACCCAAGCCCGTATAGGGAAAATAAGTTAAAAGTATTTACCTGAGCTAAATATAAATTCAATCCCAGCCGTATATCAAATCAGCAAGTACAGATAGCTTTTACTGGGCTCCTAATCTGGAACGAAGGTTTTTAATAACCTATTAGAATCCTAACGGGTCTTTAATTAAGCTTAAGCTTAGACCGGCTAGTTTTCAGGATACGGTTCGTACGCACGATTAAGCGAAGACCGGATAGAATGTGATTTAGACCCGACAAGTTTGGAGACTTGTTTAATATGGTTTTATTATTCTCATTCTGGATTTTGAGATAAAACCGATAAGGTTTGACCCGTGTCGGCTAATTTATGTAAACTTGTTACATAAACCGAACCGAACGCGTAACATGCGTAACGGGTATCCGCAAGAGCCATATACAGGTTTCCTAAGTTAATATGCTCCAAATATGTTGTGACATCAGTAGGGTGTCTTTCGTTATGCCCCGAACTAATTTAAACACAAACTATGCCCCGTAGGGGTAGTTTGGTCATTTTAAAGGTTGAAAAAGAGTTTAATTGTTTAACTGAGTTACAGATCTGATGTAAACAGCAAACATACTCAATTTGATAAGTTATATCAGTAGGCTTAAGCATATATGTGAAATTTATCACTTATAACCAAACTATGCACCGAAGGGGCATTTTGGTAATTTCACATAAGCTGAAAAGCTCAAAACTGAAGTCTGAGTTTATCAACCTTTGCTTACTGTTAAAATATCATAATTTGCCTCATATATCAGTAGGTATCAACCCGGGTATGCTCAATATGATTTTAAAACATACTATGCGTTAAAAACGCTAAATAAGGCGATTAAAGGCCATTTCCGGGTTTGATACTTAAATCTGATATTTTTATATTTCCAGAAGGCTTAAAATAAATTATTTATCATATGTGATCAGTAGCAAAAGGTTTGGAGTCGTTTTGATAAGTAAAACTCATTTTATGGCCCGTAAGGGCAAAACCGACAATTACCGGATTAAGCCTACGACTACTAGTTATGCTCAGCCTAAAATTAATTAAAAATCTTTAAAAATCCCAAAATAATATATTATATCAGTGGGTATTAAGTTTGATACCAAAAAGTAGGCTTAACTAGGCTGTACGCTAATTACGCCATTTTATTAACATAAAGCATTAGATTTGCGATATTGAGCATAACTCTTAATCTATAAGTCAAACTGATGTCAAACTTTGCATACAAGTTTATATATCAGTAACTAAGGTTTCTACACTTTTACATTTTCATAAATCACGTTTTAAGGTAATAAGGGCATAACGGTCAACATATGAGCAATTAACGGAAATCGGCATATTAATTGGATAACTAGTGAACCAAGGTGTATAATCACAGAGGGTTGTTCTAACATGTAACCTAATCCAATTTAAGCTCTGAGGAATTTCTAAAACATACCTAAACGGGTCAGAACTGAAAGTCAAAGTGAAAGTCAAACTATGTGACTTTCGGTTCCGAACCGGGTCAAAACAGGAAATAGTCGGGTTGAACATGTTCGGACATGTTCTTACACTTATTACTAAGTTATAACAATGATCAAACAGGTTATATATGTTCTAGATAGCTAATTATGCATAAATGACATTTTAAGCATCCTGTTGACTTTTTACTTAAAAGTTTGACCCGACTTTTGACCTGGTTAGAGTGGTGATCAAGGGAAACCCTTTTGAGGTTTTATTACCCACATAAATACCAACTCATAACTACTTTTAATTCGAGATATAACTGAGCCATTATAGACTAATCTCGAAGTCAAACCGTAATTACGACGGTTTGACTTTTAGCTAATTAAACAAGCTAAACTCAATTAAAGAAGGACTAGTAGACTTACAAGAGTCCTATGCACTAGATATGATCAGTTGGACCTGCTTGAGAGCTCCAGAATTGATCACAAATGCATATTAATGTGTGAAGAACAATGTTGCACATAATGTCCTTATATAGCACCTTAATCACCACAATTCTTTGACACTTGGGGTCTACAACCCACTACAACTGATCAACACTTGTTCCCTAGTGCTTAGGGGTGCCTAGGGGTCGTTCACAAGTGAGAAATACCGGCCTTATTGGTTAAAATCGCGTTTAACAGGCTGTTACCTGTTTTTCTGCATCTGACGTCGCCACGCGGGCCGCCTCCCACTTTGACAATTCTCACGCGGGCCGCCTAGCCTGCGAAATCAGATTTTTTATTTTTCTTTGTTTTCCAAGTTGACCTTTGGCTTCATGAAGGGGCAACTAGGGTTATTTCTTGCATTTTGACCCCCTTATATTTACCCACAAGGGCTTTAGGACTTATACCCACTTTGCCAAGTCCCTGAACACTTCCGGTTAAGCCGAAAAGCCTTAACTTTCAACGTTAACACTTTAACCCCTCGCACACGAATTTGATCATAACTTTCTCATACGATAACGAAACTTTATGAAATTTTAATCGTGCATTCTAGTGAGCATAATTTATATTTACAAAGCTTCGGGTTTGTCAAAAGGTCACTCAGAGGTATATCTTTAACATGTTGACACATTTAACCCCTGTAGTTTGTAATCTCTCACTTTTAGCTTCGTATGATCCATGATTTATTCGTTTGATGTTATGAACATCATGTAGGGTTATTATGAAGTATATTTATTCACTGTTGACACTTAGAATCCGTAAAATCTCATACTTTCCATGTTTGTCAACTTTAGTCCTTTTATAACATTCTTTCACACGTTCAAACTTTATGACACGTGTCAACACATTATAGGACGTGAATTTTCGAGGTGTTACACGAATGCCTGTAACTTTGAACATGCGAACTCCGAGAACACCTTTTCATATAAACCTGATCAAATACTCGAACGGATTCCATAAACAGGAAAGCCTGGTTTCTGGTTCGCTAGAAACAGCAGCGACGCGGTGGTCGTCGGTTGTCGAGTGGCGATGAAGTGGGCGGAACCTGGGGGAGGCCGACGACCCTTGGGTGGCAGCGTCGGGCGGTATGGTGGCGAGTCTTACTGAATTATAATGAGCAATAATGCTTTATGCATGTCTTAGTGGACCCTTTTGTATCTTACAGGTAATGATAACTCTTAATGGATTCTAATGCGCCTTATACATGCCATATTAGGCCTTAAAAGCCATAATGCCTCTTAATGAAGCATGATGAGAGCTAATATGCTATGTCATATTAGGTCTTAAAGGGTGATATTGAGCAATATCAACATTGACCTAGCCTAATAGGATATATTAATGATAAATGTCACGATAGCGTTGAGCTCGTTAATAGTTCAACCAGTCGCTTCAAACAGTTGTACTGGGCGGTTAAAGCGATTTAAGTTTTGTTTTATTTGTTTTAAACTGACAACTATGTTTGCATATGAAAAAATGTCGGTTGCAATAAGTTTTTGCGACTAATTTATTTATTTATTAGTTTATCGATTGTAATTGTGACCAAATTAATGTATATTTGCAACTTCTTTTACGACCAAATGTATTTTTTATTATTATATATAACTAGTGATTGATTTGCGACCGAAAACTTTGGTCGTTACATTTATGATCGTTTTTGCGACCAATTTAATCCATAATTCATTTTTTTAAACTAACACCATAGCAATTTCTGTCGCTACATTTGTGACCTAATTAACTTCTATTTTTTTTATAATGTTTGCAACTGCATTTGCAACTAAAAAAAAACATCGGTCGCTACATTTGCGACCGAAAAACATCGGTCGCTACATTTGCGACCGAAAAAACATCGGTCGCTACATTTTGCGACCGAATAAACATCGGTCACTATACTTGTGACAGGATAAACTTTGGTCGCTACATTTGCGACTGTTTTGCGACGAAAAAAACTTGGTTGCTAATTTTGCGACCGATTTTGTTGTGGTGACTAATTTTGCTACCGATTTTGGTTTGGTAGCTATTTTTCCGACCGAATTTGTTTTGGTCGCTATATTTGCAACCATTTTGATTTTGGTTGCAAATGCGGTCGCCAAATTTGCGACCATTTTTGTTGGTTGCAAATTTCGGTCGCTTTTACTCATTTGTGTAGTAGTGACTTTTTTTTTCTTTTTTTATTTTCAGTTTTCATTACACACCTTATACTAATGATATTTGTTTTTAATCCTATAGTTTATAACACTTACTAATTTGCGTGAACGATAACTTTCACTTTTTTTATAAGTTTTATTACACACCTTATACTATAAATAATATATGTTTTTAACCCAATAGTTTTGTTTTTATTCCTAAATATGCGGTTTCGTTAATTTTCATTTCTTTACATTTCGATATAAATTTTATTTAAAACGTAGTTGTATTTCAAATGATGATATGGTAAAGAACTGAGTAGTCATTGACCAACCACATCGGTATTGGTATCGGTGTTATCAGAATCGGTATTGGTATTCGTTTTTATGATTTTCGATCGATGTAAAACATGTCTTAATTTTTTGAGTTACATTATACAACTTTTGTGTAATAAAACCATTGTAAATATTATTGTACTGACTCGATTCGTCATTGTACTGTTATTTTCAATACAACTCTTTCTCAAATAAAATTGTTTATCGCAATGTCAAGAAGAAAAAGATTAAACGCAACCGCGTATCACACGTTTAATCTAAACGAGTGTTAGTACCGATTTATAGCTTTGGAACAATGTAAAACAAGTGTCAATATTTTTCTAGGCATATTACAACTTTAATTTATTAGGCTTTTTTTTCGATTACTATAACGAGTATCAACACCATAATGAACAAAACCAATACTGAGCCCCGCAACGTACGAGATTACTTAGTTTTTTTTTTTTTTTTTTTTTACAAATAACAATCATAACTACATTATTAATAATGATAATACTAACAAAAGATTAATAATAGTCAATAGAAATGTAAACTCCGATACAATTCTGAAAAAGATATAATAATACATATATCTTTTTATTAGTCGGTTTCATTGTTGAATTTTTTGACCACCCATTCGTATATAAACCTACACCTCCCCAAGTCCACAACCACCAACAAACCATACAAAAACACTCAACTTCTCTACAAACCACAAACACAAACACACAATCTCACTCTTCAATCTTCATACATCACCATCTGCAACAACCATGGCGCCAACCGTTGATAGTAACGCCACCAATGGGAAGGCCAAGACCCGTGCCTACGTCACCTTCTTGGCAGGAGATGGTGACTACTGGAAGGGTGTGGTTGCTCTTGCCAAGGGTCTTCGCAAGGCCAAGTCGGTCTACCCGCTTGTCGTTGCAATTCTGCCTGATGTTCCGTTGGATCACCGTCGAAAATTGATCTCTCAAGGGTGCATCATCCGGGAGATTGAACCCTTGTACCCGCCGGAAAACCAGACTAAGTTCGCCATGGCCTATTATGTTATTAATTACTCCAAGCTCCGTATTTGGAAGGTAGTCATTTCTGTTTATTTAGATAGCTTGTTTGTGTTTGTTCGTTTATTTTAAATTGAAGAAACGAACGAACATGAAAACTAAAATGAGTAGGTTTTCTTTTTCTGCTTGTTTATTTAGAAAATGAGGGTTACATGTTCATTTGTTAATATTATAAAGCTCACGTAAACGGACAAGTTACTTAAATGTAAATAGTCAAATTAAAGTCTAAAATACCATAATCACTACATCAAATATTTCAAAATTAAACAAACATATTCAACAAAGGGTTTAAAATCTATACTATATAATAAAAGAAACCACTTTTGGGACACTTGTCATCATATTAGACCATCTTTTAAAGATAATTGTAATATTAGTTTAATCTCTTCTAATTAATTATATATAACCCTTCTACTAAATATTATTTAATTTAATATCTTATATTATAGATAATCCTCCTACTAAATATTATTAGTTTAATATCTTATGGATAATTATTAGAGTTAATTGCCAAAATCGTCTCTCAGGTTTGGGCATGTTTGCCATTTTCGTCCAAAATGATTTTTTTGTAACAAATAGCCCCTCACGTTTGTAACTTTTTGCCATTTTCATCCAAATGCCTAACTGGGTTAAAAACAATCGTTTGATGAGTTTTTTTTTAAATTTCACAAGTACAGGGCCTGAAATGTAATTTCTTTTTAAACCTAAAACCATTACCCTCTGTTTTCTCTGTCTACAACCTTCAAAACAAACCATCAACTACCACTCACACCATTACTCACATCCACCGTGTAATGCTCATAAATAGATATAAAACTAAGATGTATCAACCAGTACCCATCACTATATGCCCTTCAACGAAACCTTTTATGTATCGACCTGTACGTAATGAAATAAATTAAACTGAACATATTAGCTGAACTCATATTACAGTTGGGTAGATTATAAACAAAAAAAAAAGCTAAATGGGTTTAAACTGTCATCACACTGCAGCTAAATGAAGTGGTTACCGGTTTCAACCTTTCACCTTTTTGGGATACACGCATACCTCAGACAGAAAATAAACAAGGAAATTCGAAGTAACTAACAGAAACCATGAATCAAATGGAAATTCCAATAATACTAAGACTACCTAGGACATGATTATATTCGGTTTCATAAATTCGTAAAATTAGCACATGATGATATTCTGTTTACAAAATATAATGGAGAGAGATAAGAGGAAACAGAGCAGGTAAACATGAAACTAAGAACACTTAGAATGTGATATTCACATGTTTCTTATCAATAAGCAAAAAGGATAAATATGTTAAAAATAGGCATTTGACTGTAATACTCCAGAGCATATAAGTATAATTCGTCAAAACGGAAGTTAAAGATACCATAATAGGCCTATGTATAATTCTACAATTTGTTTTACATGTAAATTTTTACTTTTATAAAGTTATAGTTTAAAAAGAAATTACATTTCAGGCCCTTTACTTATGAAATTTCAAAAAAAAAAAAAAAATCTCATCAAACGGTTCTTATAGATATAACTTTTTATTATTTAATATATAAAATTATATTTATTAATAAATGAGGTTTTTAAAGATATATTGTTTTATTATTAAGTATATAAAATTTATTTATTCAACCCCGTGTAATACACGGGGTTTTAACCTAGTACTAACATATTCAACAAAGGGTTTAAAATACTAACGTCAAACCAATTTAATTTAATATTAAATAATCACTTACAAATAGGGGTGCAAACTAGGGGTGAGCATGGTGCGGTTTGGTGCGGTTTTAGCATAAAACCGCAACTCATACCGCGAGGTGCGGTTTTTATTTTTTTTAAACCACATGTTGCGGTTTTTTTGCGGTACGGTTTTTGCGGTTTATTTGCGGTTGCGGTTCGGTTTCGGTGCGGTTTCGGTTTTAATAGTTGAATACATCTAAAAAAAACTCTCAGCAATACTTGAATACATCTAAAAAAAGCTCTCGGTTTTAATACTGGAATACATCTAATACTTGATGGTAATTAGAATATAATTTTTGCAAGAGCAATGTGAAGAGCATATGTATGGGCTAGAGGACATCAATCAAAACAAGAGTTTGTACTAGAAACATGTCTAGAATAATAATTGCTATGTGAAACGGTGAAAGCTTAATCACATAGTCGTATCCAAATAAAAACGTAATATTGTTTCCAACTCATTCTTGTTTCCAACTTTCAATCTTTCCAACTTTCAATGTTTCTAACTATCATTTGCCATTAGTGTTTCCTAGATAGAGATGATCGCACACATACGTACCAGATGAAGATGATCGCACCAGCTGAAGATGATCGCACCGGCTGAAGATGATCGCACCAGATGAAGAAAAGATTGTCGGCTGGATGTTAAATTAGGGAAATGAAGGGAAAGGTACGTAGGTTTCTTTTTTATCAAAAGGTTATTGGGTTGAAAGTTGGGCTGTTTGGAGTGCTAATTTAATGGGCTTGTAACTAGTAGGTTAACATCATTTTTTTTTAGAGGGAGCAGACGATAGTTAACTTAACAAAGTCAAGTCTGTACTTTTTTTTTAACAAACACAGATTATATAATATATAGGGAATTTTATATTTAAATCTTTAAGTATATTATATATAATATATATATATATATATAATAATTTTGCGGTGCGGTTTCGGTTTTTTGGTGCGGTTTTTAAAGCTAAAACCGAACCGCACCATACCTTTGCGGTTTCGGTTTTTGCGGTTTCGGTTTTTGCGGTTTTTGTGTCGGTTGCGGTTTTGCGGTTTCGGTTTTTACGGTTTTTGGTGCGGTTTCGGTTTTCGGTTCGGTTTTTGCTCACCCCTAGTGCAAACGAGCCGAGCTACTCGAGCTTGGCTCGAAAAAAAGCTCGAATGAGCTCGAGCTCGAGCCCGAGCCTAAAAACAAGCTCATTTAGTAAACGAGCCCGAGCTCGAGCTTCGCTTATCGAGCTCGAGCTTCGCTTATCGAGCTCGAGCCGGCTCGCGAGCCTAAATATAGCTTTCGGTTTATATATTTTTTATTAATATATAAGGCTTTCAGTATCCACACATCCCCCATTTTTATTTGCACATCCCTAACCCTACAGGAAGCGTATTGGGCTATATGGTTTCTCTGAGCCCAAGCGTATTGATCTATACGCTTCCTATTGGACAACTTTTCAAAAGCTTTTTCAGACACTTTTCAGATGTTTTTTGTCAATGATTAGGGACCAGAGGAAGTGTATTGCCCTATACGACCCTAGAAGAATTTTCCTTTTCACACGCATCACATATTGCTCTTACCAAACTTTTTTTTTTTAATTTAAGTTAGTTTTTTTTATAAAATAATGATGGTTTTTTGTTAAATTTTTGTAAACAACATAGTTAAATTAAGCGGAATGTGGAGAGAAATTCCACCATCAACGGCCGATAAGACGACCCAGCTTCGATTCGAAACAAACGATCCCACGGGCTATCCTGCCCGATAACCTGCCGCACAGTGTCCGCCACCCCACATGTCTCTAACGAATCCCAATGTATCCCCCTCATGCACCCCACTTTCATCTCCCTAAGTTTATTAAACCGCTTAGCTTCGTACGTTCGGGCAGGGTACACCATATATGAATATTGTGAACAATCGTCACCGGCCCATGGATCGGATTGTTTAGTTTGTGAATTTTACTTTCGGAGACGTATGATTCGTTCGGATATGACTCGTTTGAATAATCACCAAAAATATAATTGAGGCCCCAAGACGACATCGTGATACGAATGGTTTGATCGGATTGTTTAGTTTGTGAATTTTCTTCATAATACGTTCATCCCCAAAGCTTGGATATATAACAGATTTCTGGTCCTATAGGAACCATATTGCCCAATACACTTCGTATGGAATTAATTCCTCCACCAACCAAAACCCTATGGGAAGCGTATTGCCCTATACGCTTCCTATTGGCTCCCTATGGAAATCGTATTGCTCTATACGCTTCATATTCGAGTCACTTTTACAGATTTTCAGTTCTGAACCACCTGCATGTCAGAGCATATTTGTTCATCGTATCAATATGAAGCGTATTGCCCTATACGCTTCCTATTGATTTAATTCGTCCACCAACCAAAATCCTATGGGAAGCGTATTGTTGAATACGCTTCCTGGTAACTGTAAAGGAATCATATTGGCCAATACGCCTCCTGTTGAACTCAGTTTTCAAAAGTTGTCGGTACTTTTCAGGTCTGACTCTCTGCACTTTCTGCATGGCAGAGGGCAGGAGGTTTCAGCAAGCGAATAGGAAGCGTATTGGCCTATACGGTTCCTATTGGTTTAGCATTTATTGCTTTTAAACCTATAGGAAGCGTATTGTGCTATACACTTCATATTGAGGGATGTACACTGATTTTTGGGGGGTGTCTAGATACCATGACCCTTTTTGGGGGGTGTCAGTATTGGTTTAGCATTTATTGCTTTTAAACCTATAGGAAGCGTATTGTGCTATACACTTCATATTGAGGGATGTACACTGATTTTTGGGGGGTGTCAGTATTGCTTTTAAACCTATAGCATTTATTGCTTTTAAACCTATAGGAAGCGTATTGTGATAATAATAATTACCATTTATATAAATATAAAAAATAACTAAATTATATGTATAATAATAATTATAATTAATATAAATTAATTAATAAATACTAAACGAGTCGAGCCCGAGCTTGAAAAATTACCTTCGAGCCGAGCTCGAGCTTTAGACATGAAGCTCGAATCGAATCGAGCCGAGCTCGAGCTTTCATATGTTAAACGAGCTCGGGCTCGGCTCGTTTGCATCCCTATTACAAACATACGCGGATGAATATATATAAAAGGGCATAAGTGAACAAACTAGATATTTATTCATGTTCATTCGTTTAGTTAATGAAAATATTTTCATTTCTCCAATTGTGTAATCGATCCATTGTTTGTCTCTAGTTACTAGCCAGAGGCATCTTTTTTTTTAAGTTTAAACATAATCTTGCACTTCAAAAAAAAAAAAAAAAAAAAAAATCAATGAACAAAAATTAATTGTTATTAAGTAGATGTTTTTTAAATGAAAGGAACGTTAGTGAACCTTCTACAGAACGATTCATGAACGTTCAATTCATTTACATGACTATCAGTTACGCGATTAATAAGTTAAAGTTATATATTTACAGTTTGTGGAGTACAGCAAGATGATATACTTAGATGGGGACATACAAGTTTTCGACAACATAGACCATCTGTTCGACTTACCCGACGGCCACTTCTACGCGGTTATGGACTGTTTCTGCGAGCGAAACTGGAGAAACAGTCCACAGTACCAAATCGGGTACTGTCAACAAGCACCCGAAAAAGTCCACTGGCCAGATAACCAGTTGGGCCCAAAACCCTCCTTATACTTCAACGCCGGAATGTTCGTGTTCGAGCCCAATCTCTCCACCTACAACAACCTTCTTTCGTCGGTTAAAATCACCCAACCGACACTATTCGCAGAGCAAGATTTCTTAAACATGTTCTTTAAGGATGTTTACAAGCCTATTCCAACAGAATACAATTTAATATTGGCGATGTTGTGGCGGCACCCGGAGAATGTGGATGTTAAGAAGGTGAAGGTGGTGCATTACTGTGCCGACGGGTCGAAGCCGTGGAGGTATACCGGGAAAGATGTGAATATGGATAGGGAAGATATTAAGATGCTGGTGAATATGTGGTGGGAGATTTATAATGATGAGACCTTGGATTATTGGAAGAGTTGTGGACAGTCGATGGGTACGCAGTTGACCGCGGTGGATGAGCCGACGCTGGCGGTAACTAGGAGTGGTAGTCGTTGTGTCTCCGCCCCGTCGGCAGCTTAGAGACTGTTATTGTGTTTACTAGTTTTATATATATATATATATTTTTGTTATTTTTATGGTTTTCGATCTATGTATTCATCTCGAGAAAAAATCGAGTAGTTAAAGTTATAGTGGGTTGGTGTTTGTGTTATATTTTTTGTAAAGTAATCTTTGGTTTTGGTGTCTGAATGTAACTAGATGGTTATTGTGATATCTAGCACATATTTAATGGAAAATTCTTATTTGTATATTTCAATGGTTTATTATTATTATTATTATTATTATTATTATTATTATTATTATTATTATTATTATTTTGCGTTAATTATTGTCGTTTCTTCTAAGCTGTATGTTTCAGTTATTTTATTTTAATTTCCAAAACTATGTAAAAAGGTACCTTTGAAATTGTGTAAAGTGATTATTTTACCTTTTTAATAAACTACATAGACTATTATTGACATCATATAGACTGTTTTTGACATCATATGATAGAAAATGTAAGTAACTTATTTAAATTTTTATTCTTTATTGAATTTGTATAACTTTGTGCATTTAAATAGTTTGTAAATGGATAACCTCCAACTTTGTTGTAGAAGAAAAGTTAAGTTTATTAGACTATGGCATCGGAGAAACTCATTCAGCACTAGTGTCTTTCGTTCACTTCATCTTCTCACCAATCCTGTTTCTTTACTTCGTTATCTCTTCTCCTTTCTCACTCCTAAAGTATAAGGTTTTTGCCGGAAGAGATTAGGTTTTCTCTCTACCCCATCTGAGTTTTACACAACCAAAGGGCTTCTAGCCTAGTGGTATCAAAGTGTATAATTAATTGTATTATTTCTCAAAGGATTATAGTTCTAGCCTTATGCTAAACAAATGCATATTCACATTTTTATAGGTAAATATTTTAAGTAGTTAGGTTTTAACTCTTACTCAACTTATATTTTAAGTATACAAGATTAATTGTTGGAATTCACATTGTTTGGTTGAAAACTGGCCGGAATATACAAGTTTTTTTTGCCGGAATCTGGCCGAAATCGCCGATTTTTTGCTGACCAACTAGGCCTGACTAGCGATTAATGGACTGATTAACGAAAAATTACTCAGTTACTGGCCGACTAGCGATATCGCCGACTAGTCGCCGCCTAATCACGATTTTTACAAGACTGATTAAGGGCCACCTTTAAATAAATGGAAAATCCATCTACGTTTTTAGGTTAAGAAAGTGGCTATTAAAAAATTAATATGGGCTAACTCACTTTATAGATACTTTTAATTTAGGAGTGTATAAGATTTTCATTAGGAAAAAAAAAAAAAAAAAAAAACCAAGTGTCAATGACCTCTGGCTCACGTGGTAGGAGAACTTGAGTTATTCTTTGAATACTCAAGTTCAATTCTCATTTGGTGCAAAAAAATGAGTGAGACACTGGCGGGCAGTGATAGGAGACCCAGGGAAACCTGGGTTCGATCCTTGAGCCAAACGGGTTTTACCGGTAATTTACCGTTGTGCCTACGGGCGGGTGGGTTATCAGGTTTTTCTCATAATTGGTGGTGGACGACTCGGGTTACTCTCAGAGTACTCCGTTTGTCCAGTGGGTGTCCCAAAAGTGTTCGGGATTGATTTGTTGGCCATTAAAAAAAAACAAGTACTATCACTTAAGAGAGGCCCATGTCTGCTTTTGTTTAAGTCAAGAAAGTAGAGATTAAACTACTATGACTTAAGAGGGGTATGCCTGTTTTTGTTTTGTTTCAATGTTGTCTACATCAAAAAATAAAGAAAAACTGTGATTGATAGAAACATCAAGATTATCTAATAGGATTTAGGTATTACACTAGCTATTTGTGTGTAATTGGCAAAGCCAATTAAATTAAAATATTGCTCCCTTTAATGTGAAAGGTTTTTTGGTTTAGAGGTGACAGCTGGTGTAGATGGTTGTGGTGGTGGATAGTGGCAGATGGTAGGCCGTTGACGACGGTGGAGAGAGAGATGTAGAAGTGGGGGGGGGGGGGGGGGGGTAGACTATTACATATATTAGGTTAATTATTGTTTTATTTATTTAAACGTTTTTATAGTAACAAGACTAAAGTACCGTTGTATGATCTGATTTAACCAAAAAAAAATTAACATGATTAGGACCAAAGAACAAAGCGTGTAAGATTTTAAAATATTAAGTACAAAATACATCAATTTTAAATACAAAAAACACCATCTGAAATTGAGTATCAAGATAAAAGACAAAATTTGTAATTCACTGTATTTTTGTTCACAACAGACGACTAATTCACAACCGCAAGACGCAGGCCCGCCACCACTCATTACCAGGACTGTGTTGTCTTAAACGGGCCCACGCCTGGTCGAGAGGGACATTACGCTGTCCCCGAGAAAATTTCAAGCCTCCTGCCACATGACATAAGTTGCACCCTCCACAAGAGCCGACCCTCTGGAGTAAATGCATTGTAGTAGAAAACTCGGGTGAGATCAAGGGTCAAACCTGAGTCCTTCCCCATCATTTCTAATGCATCAACTAGCTGGGCTGAAATCATTTGTAGGTGATAGTTGGTTCTAGATGGCTTAATGACTAGGGGTGTTCAACATCGGATTATCCGGTTTTTGGATATCCGAAAACCGGATATCCGAAAATTTCGGATAGTGAATATTGATATCCGAATCCGTATCCGAAATTTCGGATACGGATTCGGATATCCGAATTTATAAAAAAAATCAAAAAATCCGTTTCGTGTATAGATTAAAACTAAACTTATATTCGATTTTTTTAAGTTTCCAACATTTAAAACTAAAAACAATCATAAATTCACACAAATATAATTATTTACTACTTTTTTACTAATTTTTACAATACTTCAAACTAAATATAATGCTCATATACTATATATATTTATAATAAAATAATTAGTTTTCGGATATCAGATAATCGGATTATCCGAAATTTTTGAAATTCATATCCGAATCCGAAAATTCGGATTATCCGGTTTTCGGATATCCGAAATTTCGGATATTTCGGATTCGGTTTCGGATCCGGATTTTTTTGAACACCCATATTAATGACTTATATACATATATAGTAACTATTTTATTACTTTAAAAATCATTATGTTTAAATAGAAGTAGTTATTTTACATGCTTAAAAGGCAGTTGCCTGACAATTCTCAATTGATCCAGTTAAATTATTATTTTGCCCCGTTTAAATTTACAGTTTTGTCATTGGTTTTGTTTTTTTTTTCTCCTAGCCAAATTATGATTTTGCCCTCAGCTCCAATTTATAGTTGAGTAAATTTCAAAGTTCGTCCTTTATGTATGTCTAATATATCAAAGTATGTCCTTTATCTTTAATAAGCTCAGAAAACATCCTTAATGTTTGAAAAACCAATCAGGTTATGTCCTTTACCCTAAACCTTGTTTGTTTTCCTAGTTAAGTCAGGTCACATGTGAAGCACATGAGGGCATTAATGTAATTCTACCTACCAATATATATATATACACCCACACATACATACAGAACACACACTCTCATCTTTCTCTCTGCTCTCTCTCTACTACCAGCCTCTCTCTCTCTCTCTCTCTCTCTCTCTCTCACTCTCTACGAAAACTCAAACCATACAATCCTCTTCAATTTCAAGTTTCTGCAAACTATCATCTCTCTCTACAAAACAAAAAGAAAAACCCTGTCTTTCTAATCTAACGGTTGTGGTGGTGAAATTTGGGGATTTTTGTTGACCTAAAAAAAACTCGAAAACCCTACTGATTCATCACCTAATCAAAGGAATCGGGCTTTTGGAAGATGGTGGCAGGTTGTGTTCGTGATGGATATTGCAAGTGGAGGTGGTGTTGGCAGATCGGCGGTTGAAATTGGTGGTGGCTGGTGGTTTATGCGGCGGTGGTGGTGGCGAGTTTGATGACTCAGACGGTGTAGGTTCGGGTGGAAAAGGGTTGTGTAGGGGGAGCGGTGGCAGCGGCGGTGGTCAGGTGGCGCGGTGGCAGCGGCGGTGGTCAGGTGGCGGTGGGAGGTTCTCATATGGTTATTGGGTTTGATTTTGTTTCAGATCATTTATCAGGTATAACACAAATAGGCCTGTGTATGTTTGATTTTGTTTGTAGGTTTGTTTGGATTTGATTTGATTTGATTTGATTTGATTCTTTCGTTAATTTGGATTTGATTTTGTTTGTGGAGGTGGAGGTGATGGTCACCGACGGGGGACTGATGTGGTGTGGTCGGTGCCTGAAGTGTGGTGGTGGCTGAGGTGTGGCTGAAATGGTGTTAGTCGGAGGTGTATTGTTGCAGGTTGTGTTTTGCGGTGGTGGTGGTGGTAGTAGAGAGAGAGAGCAGAGAGAAAGATGAGAGTGTGTGTGTTCTGTATGTATGTGTGGGTGTATATATATATTGGTAGGTAGAATGACATTAATGCCCTCATGTGCTTCACATGTGACCTGACTTAACTGGGAAAACAAACAAGGTTTAGGGTAAAGGACATAACCTAATTGGTTTTTCAAACATTAAGGATGTTTTCTGAGCTTATTAAAGATAAAGGACATACTTTAATATATTAGACATACATAAAGGACAAACTTTGAAATTTACTCTTTATAGTTTTTCCATTGTTTTTTTTTCTCTGTCAAATTATGATTTTGCCCCAAATGTAAAATTCGTTTTAATGTTTTTTTTTTTACAAAACTATGGTAGTGTTTGTTTTAATTGATTGGCACGATATAATTTTTATTCATGTAAAGCGGTAGTTTTTCCATCGTTTTAGTTTTTTTTAGCAAAAGTATGGTAGTGTTTTGTTTTAATTAGTTGAGTCGATTGATTTTTTTTAAGATAGTGTTATGAGTAGTATATACAAGTAACCGAAACACTAACGTACATGTTATGATAGAGAAATATTCGGCTTAATGTCCCGCAACGAGGACGGGGCAAAAACTAGTTATGCTATATATAGTATAAAAGTTTAGACTTAGTAAGTTCTTCAAACACTTATTTGATTTTATTATGGTTTTTCGAGACTTGCCAATCTTATGCATTCATTTGATTTTATTATGGTTTAAACAACGTAACAGTATTATTTCTCTAGACTTCTAGTTTGTTTGTATGAAACTAATATTGATAATGGTATCATTACAAATGTATTTTTTTTTTTACTTTAGTGGCTCTGAGTTTTTTTAATCTCATTCCAATAGTGCACGTAACCTGTAAAAGAAATTATTTTAAGTGGTATTTGTTTTACTAAAAAAAAAAGTTAAATGCCATTTGGGCAATTTTATGAGTTTAGTCTAAAGGTTTGAAACGTTGCCATTTTAGTCCAAATAGTTCAAACGTTGCCATTTTAGTCTACTGGGTTAACTCCATCCCTTTATTATGTTAACTAGAAGGGTATTTCGGTCATTTTATATGTAATTCTGTTAACTAGAAGGGCAATTCGACCATATAAAATGATCGAATTACCCTTCTAGCTAACAAAAAATGGACGGAGTTAACCCAGTGGACTAAAATGGCAACGCTTGAAACTATTTAGACTAAAATGACAACGTTTCAAACCTTTGGACTAAACTAGCAAAATGATCCAAACCACATGGACTAAAATGATAGTTAACTCAAAAAAAGTAAAAGTCTCATCTGTTACGGATATGACAGGCAACACAAGGACTAAAGCGTTTAACTGTACTTGAGTTCTATTATCTTGTATGGTAACACATAATACTTTTCGATCCCTTTAGTGTTTATACTACTAGGCCGGTGGGTGTGGCTTCGCGCCCCCCCCCCCCCCCCCCCCCGCCACCTTATCAACTTTAGCGTCTTATGGCGCCCTACACCACCCCGCCTCCGTCCATGGGGGAACTATGCTTGGCTCCGCCAAAGGAATAGCGGGCTTGAGAGGACGAAATCAATGGGACCCACCTTCATTAACCAATAAGATTTTTTTATTTATCTTATTTTTATTTTTTTTAATATAGTTAAAAGGGGCTTTATAAGGAGCGTTATTCCACACCGTGTAAGTTAGCGATAAAGCCCCATGCTTGTGTGTCGCCTATGTGGCGTAATAAAGCCTATAGGGCTTTAAACCACACCCTCTAGCCTTAATGTTTGTGAATTTTGAGATATATATTTTGGATGTTAATACATTCTCCTATCGGCAATTTTTGGTGAAGTGCCAAATTAGGCGAGGTATGAAGAATTCATTATGTCATTATACTATTAATATACATGTCCACCGGACATATATAGAACTAGTTATATCTAGTTTACGAATAATGGGATGGACGCACCATTATAATTGTATAATTCATTCATTCTATGTTAATTAGATGCACCACTGTAGCTAATATAGATGAACTGTTGTATTCAACAATACATAGAGATTGATAAAAAAAAAGTACTTTTTAAAGTATAAGAATACTATATTTAAGGATTATAAACTTTTTAAATGTGTGGAATATTTATAAAAAAGTAACTAAAATTAAGTTACTTGGGATTAATAAAAATACTTGTGAAACTAGATTTAACTTGACGCAATTTATATTCTCGTTATCGATTTAATCTTAAGCATTGGATTAGTATGATCAACGGAGTTTTGTACATTTCGCATGTAAAACTCACTTTCTATTTGATCTAACCCTATACTCACTGAATCTTGTCAATCTCATATCTCTAAAGCAGAGTGCAAATGAAAATAGTTAGCTTAGGTTCCAGTTAATTAAAGATATGATGGAATCTGTTATATAGGACCAAGTATGAGTTGGTTATGTCCCCTCAACTAAAAGATAACAATATATTTCGTTGATAGATTTTGGCGTAATTAGTTAACCAACCAAGCATCGGCCCAAGCCCAAGAAGTTACATCCCCTTATTTTTCTAAAATTTTCTTGATATGATGGTTCAGCAACTTGGGCCCAATAGCAAATTAGCATTCTACTAAAACCCAAAGTAAACAAACACCCATTGAATCCTTGAGTGTTTCCCTTCTTCCTCGCACATTAGTTGTCAAACTTGGATCCCAAGTTGCTTTGAACCGACACCACATCGGATCTCATTGGTTCATCAAATCTTCGCCCAAAAACGCGAAATCTAGTTTCCATGTTTCGATTTACCGGGGTAACCCTTTACCAAAAAAAAAAAAAAAATCCTGCATCTAGACAACTTTTACACGCCAAATCCTCTACTAAATCTGCCGAATCGGACAACAAAACTCCTATTTCGTTGGCCACATTAAAACCGAATCAAATCAGTGATTTAAACTCGTAAATACTGTTACATAATCTTTTACAAAGAAAAATACTGTTACATAGATGAAACCGCTGATCTTTAAACCATTGTTGCTTTAGATCAAGCATCTGTTTGGCCTTCCTGAACAAATATTTTCTTCAACAACACTTTGGTTTTGATTAGTGCTTGGCTCTTCTTCATCAGTGGTTTCCAAGGCTTGAACATATGTTAGCATGTCTTCAACAGATGTTCTGATTAGTGTTCAAGATTCGCTATCTTTGGAAAGAGTCTGGTTCAGTCTAATGTTTATTTCTTGATCAAAATGGTCATATTTTGGCTTTTGAATATCATCTGTTCTTTTGTAGGTCCAACAAAAATGATAAGTGCTCCAGTAGTTGTTGTGGTTGACATTGAACCAGATGTCTCGAGTTCGACCTGGACCGTCCTTATAATTTGCTTCTTTTTATTTTTTTCTTTTTTTTTTAAATAAATTATCAATCATACAATAATGGATTTAATTAATATTGTAATTAAATCTATACATAAAAATAGTTTAAAATAATCTAAAATAAATTATATATGTTAAGTAATACATAATAAAATAAATTAAAATAATCTAATTGTAAAAAATTATACAAATTCATAATTTATCAGATAAACCAAATGTTTTCGATAAATTTACATGCTCATCATTTATATATATTTGCAATGGTGTATCGTGGGGACAACTCCTAACCTTCCTAGATCTCACCTGGATTCTTCAGATCTAGGAAACCATAGTGACACAAGACGTACCTTGCGAATAATCAAAACTAAAATAATAATTTAATCAATATTTTTAGTTGTGTTTTGTATATTTAGTGTGTGGTATTTATGTTCTAGGGTAGTTTTCGTCACTTGAAGTTATCTCGTTCATCGTGCACTTATTTCAAAGAATCACAAAACACAACTCGTGAGTAGATCTTTCTTAATTCCCATTTTTACCATTTACTTATTTTGGAGTGTATCATGTGCATTTGCATTAATTCAAGTTTCATTATTCAAGTACATGCAAAGTTCAAAGTGTAATTATGCGGTTGTTGTGAATTGTTCATTGTTTGTTATGCTAACCATTGTTGTTAATCAGTTTTGCTAACCAGTATTCATATGGATCCATCGGCTGACTAGATTCTCCACGGTCATGGGTTGTAGTCTAGTATCGCCAATACATTTAGATTCGCTCGTCGGTGGGCTTGCGTCTCATGTTCACATTATTCATTACACTTACATTAGTTTTACATCTTCATGTTGATTGTTAGTTATGGATTATTTAATTGTTTGTTACCACTTAATTATTGTTGAATAACATGTTAATAATTTCTTGTTAAGACAAATAAACAAAAACATATTTATTTAAACATTCAGATTACTCACTAACTTATTTTGACTCAAAAACTACTTTTACACATGATACAGGTGAACGTGTTTGAAGAGGTGAATGATGGCACGTAGGGACGATTGCCTTAGAGAATAAAACGGCTTATTTACTATGTTATGATTTGTTTGAACAAATTGATTGTTATTTGGTATTGTGACATTGTTTAATTTGGATATTTAAATATTTAAACATTTAAATATATTTTCACAAGATGTGAGCAATCATTCATGCCTCGGTCATTTAATCCGCTGCGGGTCGAGGTGTGACAAGTGTTTATAGTTTCACATAGAGATTAAAATAAAGAAAAAAATAACTGTGAAGCGTGTGCATGTCATTGGACAAAAAATGGTGTCTAACCCCCCAATATCCTTCACGTCCATGCTCGTGGTCACACTCATGGAGAAGCCCCTTCTGCGGAGCGCCCCACTCACGCCCTGGGGTGTTGTTCCACGCACTTTTGAGTTGAGATGGCGAGGGATGTTGTACCATTACAAATAGCCTTATATGTGTCTAATGTATGAGAATTCGTCGTTTATATATTATGCACTAGATTACAATCCCGTGTGTTACACATGTTGATTAATGTAATGTTATATAATATAATAACTATTTTTAATTAAAAAAAATAAGTGCCTATAATTAAGAGGCTGGATAAAGAAAAAAAGTAGATAACTCTAATGTATGACAAGTGTCGCTCGTGGCTTTCTTTTATCATATAAAACTAGGTTTTTACCCGGGATTGCTTCCCGGGCTCGGGAAACTTAGTTATATCAATTATTACTTGTTATTAATACGACCTCATTACATCAAGCATCTCATTGGATTCAACAACAATGTCTTCATATCATCGGATTAGATCATAAACCCATATTAGAGGTCAAACAAAAGGACAACAGGACCACATGAATAACATCATTTCCAATTTTACTTCAATGCACTTACATGATCGGGTGATTTGGGATTTTGTAAAAATGTTTGTTCTTGTACTTCTTAACAAAATTACATAGAATTCAAGAAAACAAAACAATGACTTAAAGAACTATACTTTAACACCCAATCTGATCGAGAAAACAGATGTTGACCAAAAGTCAAATAGTTGTTGACCAAAAGTGAAACAAATGTTCAACCAGATCCACTATCTTCTTATATTTTAGGACTGTTTTCCTCTTCAAAACACTGTTCAACCTAACATGGGTTTCCATGAACTGTTGACCTAAAGTCAAACATATGTTAAAACCACTGTTTGAGTTATTCAAACCTCTGTTGAATACTAAATGAGATGTTGACCAAAAGTCAATCAGATGTTGACCAAAAGTCAAACCGAGTATATTGTCTTTAGCTTACATCTCCGCATTGTTTCCGTTAGACATCGACCTAATAATTTACATGTACATATATACTTTTAGAATCACAACTTCAAAACTAAACAAACAAGTCTAGTATCAGTTTCGAAAAGCAAAGAAATACAACCCAAAAACTTGGTTCAATGTATCCTTCTGCATTTGCCTTCTTCAACCCATGAACATTCATCCGAACATAAAAAGCTTTTTACCTTTCACAAAGTTAAGTGTAAATGCTTGACCTGGAGCCATGCCTTTATCTCTCACAAACTTTCTCATTCCTTGCAGATAATATCTTGGTTGACCTCGAGATGAACCTATAGCAGCTTGAACATTACAAACATCACCTGCCACGTCCACAATCTTCAAACCCATCTTACGATTCAGTCCAAGATCTTCAGCCTGTTTTTTAAAAAGGCGTTGTAACAAACAACGAATAATTCAATAAACAAACAATTAACACATATTTAAAATCTGACTAAAGTATTATATATTAGTAAACTCATCATCACAAACTTACAAAATGACCATCCACACGGAAAGAAATAGGTATGATCTGATTATCTTCATTCACAACAACCATACCACCTTCATTGACATTAACGATGTCCTGTACAGCTTCAGTATCTGAACTCAAGACAATCTCTTCTATCACCTTTTCTTTAACAACAGCACAAACCTCCGGTGGAAGCACTAAATCACAGGTAGCACAATTGAAAACCGTGATATGAAAAGTCTGAAGATCTATCATCTCAAAGACAATGAGATGATCAGCAGTTAATGACAACTCATTCTTTATCTCCTTCCATCCGGTAGTTATGTAAAGTTCATTGTTGATATCTTCCATCCCCACAGACCAGTTCTGGTTTTCAGATCCTTTAAAAAGAACCGGATATGAAGGAATAGTGTTTAACATCTTGTGATGAACAAAAGAACGATTAATACTCTACAATCAGAATAAAACACATTATATAGTACATTAGTAAAAATATATCAGAAAATTAAGTAAACAAATAAAAAACAACAATTAAACAACTGTATCTCCAAAAAAATTACATGATGAATAATATTCGAAGTTACATACCACATAATCTTCGTTACCAGATGGTTTGTAGTAAAATTCTTCACAAGGAGCAAGAGAATTGTCTTGATAAAAATACAATATTCTGAAACTTTCTAATGCTTCTTCATAATGAAATATCAACCATGAATCTGAAGGTATTTTCAAACTGTCTACCAACTGACACCAACCATTATAGAAATAATATATGCCATTGCTTAGAGTATAGATCCTGACTTTAAAAACATTTCCAGTTATGGTCCGGATGTTTGTATTTACAGTTGGATAATTAAACCGTTGAATCCAATTTTGATACTGTTTTGGCAAAATCTAAGCATAAATAAAAGAAACACTTTTATTGCTAAATGTCATACCAAAAAATTAAAATTAAGTGTTAAACTAAGATCGGATAAAATTACTAACCAAACATTTCCTTTTACTGTCTTCAAGGTAACACGGAAATCCATAAATCATTCTCACGTAAAACTGTAACAGTATCAATCATATAGAATCAAAATCAATAACATTAAGAAACAAATGAATACAATCCATTAAGGTATGCAATACATGTAAATAAAAGATGATACAACTAATATACATCAAAATAACAATAGACAACATCGAAAAGGTGAGAATACATGTAATTTCTTATCATATCGAAATATATATATTTTTTTACAGCAAATCATATAATTAAAACTTAAAACCTACTTTTTCGATTAAGTATCACAAATAGACATTGAGGATAATAAATTGTATAGAAAAATAGGATAGTGACTTGTGTCTATTCCAAACAAAAACTTAAAAACAGTATACCAACTACTAATCAAAATAAGTTCAACTTTTCAAATACACATGAGAATACATCAGTTAAAATTGGAAATTTATATTATACTTCAGAATAACATCGTTACTGTGACAACCGTCAAAAATCCAGGTATCCGTACAATTAATTAATCTTGATTAGTGCTTAATGACTGTGCTGGATTATACTCAACTACTTTCTGATTACTACCTTATACTTACATGTGCATCACATATTGCATACTGTCACATCATTATTACATGCAAACCATATTGACATAAATGAAGCACAAAGCATAGTAGCACATTTAGCGGATAACTCAGAAAAATGCTGACAGAACTCAGCATATAGACAGACCGTGTTTTGTGACCCAGTATGGGCCAGAGACTAAGTACTACACTAGTATGGTGTGTAGGGAAGCGAGGATCACAAAACTGCATTCCTAAGTGATAGTTTAAGTGCCGGAAAGTGCCTAAAACCCACATAAAGTGCTGAATTCAGCATAAATCAGCGAAAATCAGCATTTTAACAAGCTAGTAACATGCAAAAATATGACTAAATGGTCCTGAATGCTTTCCTAAGTGTCGGGAATTAAAAGTGTCACAAAAGGGTACATAAAGAACACTAAACGGTATAGTTTAGCACTTTAACGAACCAGTATACAACCGAACAACCGGACACTACCCGAAACATCAAAATTATACTAGAAGCATTGTTTTAATGTTTTCAAGCTAGTTATGGGCCCCGAACACCCTAACACACTATATAACACATAATATGCATAACACCTAACTAAGACCCTTAGATTTCAACTAAATATCTTAACTATCCATCACCACACAACTAGTACCCCCCCCATGGGCGACGGTCACCAAGGGTGGACCCACCCTTGATTTTGCTTGATTTGCTTTGATATCCTAATTGATCTTGTTATGTACTAAGAGGACACATTAACCATTGGATTATGTTGTGTTGGATAACCAAGTTTATATAAACCATTAGTCCTTCATTATCTTTCATCACAACACTAACTTCACACACCCTTCTCTCCCTCTCTTGCTCACTCACGGCCGAGAACAAGGGGCCACACCACCACCATTGTCAAGTTTCCATCATCCATTATAAGGTATACACAAGGTGCTAGAAGGTGTCTAAAGAAGCTTGGTGGCTTCGGAACTTCAAGGACCTTTCTCATTTGCTATTATCCATCACATTCATCATCTTCATCTTCAAGAGTTCATCCCTAAGCTTGAGCTAGTAGTAAGATCTTCTACACACCATTTTACATTTGTTTAGTTGGTTAAAAGATGATGTATGTTGCAAATAATGAAGAACACTAAAGAACCATGAACTTAAAACTTTAACATTGTGACATCTGTGTCACTTCAACCATCAAACAAATAACAAACCAATGAAATATTGTGTTTCATACTTGGGATTTGTATAAATATGTGTATCTTTTGCA
Source organism: Helianthus tuberosus (assembly GCA_030545235.1). Lineage (NCBI taxonomy): Eukaryota > Viridiplantae > Streptophyta > Magnoliopsida > Asterales > Asteraceae > Helianthus > Helianthus tuberosus. The sequence continues at coordinate 161,480,565 of CM060444.1, forward strand.
CATATCAATTCTTGTTCGATTTCGGGCTCTAAATCGATTTCTGGAAGGTTATACGCGCACCGATGCGTAAATATAACCAGTTTAATGCAACAAACACTCCGGAACAGTGACATAGGCTTAACATACCTTAAATAACCTTTACATAACTTAGAAATAAGTTTTGGATGGTTTGGTATGCCAAAATCAAGTTAATTCGCTTACAGGGACTAAATTTGACAAACTGCGAAAGTATGCCAATTTGAACTGTAACAGACATTCCGGAACATGACCATAAGTTAAACATACCATAAATATTCTTTACATAGCTTACAAACAGGCTTTGAAGGGTTCGGTGTGCTAAAATAAACTTTTGGCTCATTCAGGGACTAAAAGTGTCAAAAAGTGCACAAGTTTGCACTTTCGCGCATAACTTACGTTCTGAATACAACCGGAAATCCAAAAATTCATGTAAGCACTAAAATATTTTATTTTAGTGTTTGGCATAAGAAAAATCCATTCGTCGCGCAATTTGGATCGTTTTTCGCGCTTATGCGCATTCCGTCGTAATTAACCGAACATTGCGATCGTACGACCAAACGAACGTTGGTGACCGACCGGATAATATTTAAATCCCACAAATATTCTGTTATGATTAAAATCTTATTTTAATCAGGTCCGTGTTGAAAAATAAATTAAAACGCCTAAAAACGTTATTTTTCAAAGTTTAAGCGCGTACCGTATGTATCTGCGCAACACAGTGCTTCTACTGCAAAACGCAGACAACGCAGCCAGTCCTGGCAACTGAAATTTATTTCAGTAATATCTTGGCGAGTTTATTTTTATAGAGTAATAAAAATAATTTAGAACGCCATAAACCGGGATTTAAACGCTAGATAAGATATCCGGTACCCAGTTAAATACCCGTTTTAGCCATATGCCAGGAATATGCTAAGGTATATGCTAAGGAATATGCCAGGAATATGCTTGGAATATGCTAAGGTATATGCTAAGGAATATGCCAGGAATATGCTTGGAATATGCTTGGAATATGCTAGGAATATGCTTGGAATATGCTAGGAATATTCTATATGGAAGATCCTATAAATACCCAACCCCATTCAACCCAAAACCCACAAAAATCTGATCTAAAAGCTCTAAGTTGAAGCCATTGCTTCATACCTGAGCTACTTGGATCAAGATTAGCTTTCGGGGACCCTTTGTAAGTGTTCCTTCGTTCTTTTATTCGTTTAGCGTTAAAAGTCAAACTTTGTTTGACTTTCTGCGTTGACCAGTTTATGGTCAATGCGAAGTTCGTTTGAACTTCATAACGTGAGCGTAATCATGATGGTTATAGTCCCTAGTGACTATACCTACTGATTACCACGTTATCTAGGCTCAGTGACGAGTCGTAGTTTCGGCCAAAATACGTGTTATTGCGTATTTTGTAACCAAACTACTTGTGGGTATCAAAACCGTTTTTTTGATACCAAACCTGTTTTCTAAACTTAGTTAAGCATGTTTTAACATGCTTAGCTCGTCACTTTTAGTTTAGTGCTTATATAGGGTCGTAAGGTAAGCGATCTAAACAATCGCTTATACTTTCGAACCCGACCCGTTTGGTCGATCATTAGGATCCGACCAAACACATTAGGTGACCATAGTTGTATAGGGAATAACCTTCCGAGGTTATACCTTATGGTCACGTCGTTTAGTTAGTTGTATGATAGGTAGTTTATATGCCTTAGGTAAATTACCAAAATACCCCTTTGACACCAAAATTCATTTTAAGCATATGTAACATAACTTTTGGTATCTAAACTGATTTAGCAACAATATTAGACATGATTAAGGCATATTTTACTTATCATAGGGCTAGTTAGGCGTTCCGAACGCGTTTTACGTGAACGGCGCGTTAAAGTAGCATAAGCTACCTAAACGAGTCGTAATGGGTCGTAAGCACTTAGGTTAGGTTTCATTTTAGCATGTAGGATTTGTTAGACCACATTACATGAGTCTCCATACTCATTTGGTTTACGAGCCCTCATTCTATCCGATCTTCCGATTTAGGTCCGGTTTATTAACATAGTTACCTATATTAGGTGCCGTTTGATATCCGTGATCTCCAGCATTGTTTGGTTGTTACTCAAGGACTACTAAGCAATCTCATGTGAGTACATAGACCCCTCTTTTACTGTTTTCAAACTATTTTGGGGTGAAACACATGTGCCTACTTGTTACTTTCATGCTTTTCCATGTTTTCATATCATACGCTTGTTATGTTCAATAATACACTTATAGTACATGATTTCATTGTGTTTTTGCTATGTATGCCAATTGTGTGCATACTTAGTACATCATTTTACATTACATTTTATGCTATGTATGTCCATTGTGTGCATACTTAGTACATTGTTTTACATTACATTTTATGCTATGTATGTCCATTGTGTGCATACTTAGTACATTTGTTATTCATCACATGCTTACATTTTGGTATAACAATACCGCATAGATGTTTGTATCAGTATAGCATGCATTTGTTCCACAAAACATAACTCTGATTTAAACCATGTTTTACTTCAATACCTTGTTTTTGTGCATTTTACATATGGTTTAGTTGATATATTCCACTTACCATACATGATATTTTGGATACATATTACATGATTTGCATTAGACATAAACATTTTGACATTGATATACACAATTCATGATTTACATTAGACATAGACATTTGACATGGTTTTCACACAAACATTTTGACATTTGATTATACATAAACATTCTACTTTGAGGGTTTGGTTTGAGTAAGTGATTTAAGTAACGAGGCGTGTGTAATATGATACAAGCATGGTGGATACGCCGCTGGTACTTCCTATATATAAGTGCTTGTATGGTATTACATATCGTAGCGTTATTTGAATCATTTCAATTTAGACATATAACATTTTATACAAATAACATACTTTTCACAATACATTGTTTTACAAACAACTTATCTAATACAAACTCATTTTACTTGGTTATTTACTTAACCATGTATTATTCTTTTATACATATATATCATTTGGTTTATTTATCACTTTTCAAATGATTTACAAGACAAAGCAAATTACAAGGTTTATGACTAAACATTTTCTTAAACATAAGTCATGAACCTTATTTTCACAAAACCTATGTATCTCACAGACATTTTTATGCTGACGTACCTATTTTCACATGTGTTTTCAGGAGTTGATGCATAGGACTTATCGAGACATACTTAGGCGGACCTGTGCCTTAGTGACTTAAAACGAGACAAGAACTAGTTAATTTATGTTATGTACTCTTTATTTCTTGTTTAAAGACAATGTAACTCTCTTATTTGATTAATAAAACGAAACTTTAATTTCCATGGTTGTGAAATAATTAATTCTGTTACAACACTCCCCGACGTTTCCGCCACGTTTCATTGTCTCACGTGGTCGGGGTGTGACAAACATAAGCTTAATAACATAAGAATACATATTGTTTAGTGTTGTTTTGCTTCTTGATGATTGATTGTTTGTGTTTATGATGTTAGACATCATATGAAACCTACTAGATTGTGATTAAACACATGATCTAGTAAGTTAAGATGATGATCTTGTGAAAGACCAAGATGATCATACCTTATGTAGACATGAACTTGAATAATAAAATTTGTTTTCATATGTGATGATGATTTAAACAAGATACAAGTCTTGTAAGTGGATGATTTCCAAGATAGTTTTCCCAAGAAACTAAGTTAAATACAAAGATTTACATAGACTTGGTTCTTACATAAACCAAACTTGTTTTTAATGGTTAAACAAGTGTAGAAACACTTGTGTAACAAAAAGATTACATAAAGAAGCATTTTAGAAAATGTGTTTGGAAGTTGTAAACACCCAACTTCTTTAAAAATGAAGTTTTTAAAGAAGTAAATACATTTTAAAGAATAACTAAACCAACTAAACACTCTACCAAGTTATTACAAGTTTTTATGAAAGTTCAAGTTCATGTTGTTGTGTAAATTACATAATTTTGGCACTAGGTAAGTGTTGATTGAATTGTTGATTGTTGAGATGATTTTAAAAAGAAAATGATATGCTTTGATAGCATGGACACCTCCATTTTTAGGGGAAACTATGGCAAAATTTTCTAAATATATAAACACTTAGAGAAATATTTTTAAACAAGTATTCACAAGTATATTTTAACCATGAGTTTCCATATAAACTTTTCCATAATTTTTGTTACAAAATACAAATATTGGAGGTTGGTTTTTATAAATAAAAATGCATAAATATATATTTAGAATATATATACATTAAAGACATGATGTGTGTGATTAATTGTATACTTTGTGTATTAGTTATATTATCTTAGGGTTAAAATAATATAACTTAACAAAATACCAAGAAATTACAATCCAAAGTATTTACCAAAAATCTCATGGAATAAAAATACAAGTTACACACGTAATATTGTGAAACCGAACGAAATAATGTATCTTATAAAATATTCCGGAAAATACATTTATAAGTATATTTTTGGTAAATAATATTTTGGACACAAGAAAAGGAAAATAAGATTTTTTTTTTCCAAATATTACCAAGTTATATCATATTTTCGACAAGGAGAAAATATATTATTTTTGGGAAGTAAAGATGTATTTTCTTAGAAATTTTTTTTTTGAAGATATATGATTTTTGGGAAAAATATATAATTTGTTGGATAAACATGAAATACACTATTTTTGGGATGAAATAAGTTTATATATATTTTCTGAAGTGAGACTTGTAAATATATTGATTTGGAACTACAAATAGTTTTGCCAAAAGAAAAATTATGAATAATTTTTCTAAGTAATATTTCTTAAAACATATATTTTTGAAATATATATTGGATATTTATTCCGGAATAATTAATTAGAAATTAAGTATAAAAATACTTAACAAATACAAGAATACGAATATACATGTATGAGATACCCCTATCCTTGGGAAGGAAGTATAAGTATAAATACTTGAGAAGTATTATTATGAAAATATTGTTTAACAATTATTCCAAAAATTTACAAATATAATTTAAGTTGAAATATTAATTATTTTGACTATAATTATATAAATTGGAATGATATCAGAAACGTAACTCAAAAACGTTAATTCTAAATCAAGGCACAGCCCGTTCGTCTAATAGACCCTAGTACATTGTAGGTAGTCGTGTTTGCTGAAGGGATTTGAGTTACGAGTACCGAAGACGCAAGACTGTGAGTTCATGTCCTCCCCTTTTTCTTTTAACTGTTTTCAGTTTTATAACTTCGGGGGTGAAATACATGTTACAATTGTTTACAAACGTTTTATACATGGTATGGTTAGCTAAGGAAGGTTACTGCTTGATCATGTGAGTGGTGGGTACAACACTTAAGGCCATTAATCCTCGTCGTAGGTCCGAGGGACATGAGTGATAGATCTATTTGGGTGTAGCGAGCCCACACCCATGAGGACTAGGGTGGCCCATGTGGTGACTTTGTCCACATACTGAAGCCGTGGCAAAATCCGTTAGGTTTGAGTTTTCCTGCATCACTTCACAGTTCACACATACCATTGGCCTTGCAAACCATTGGTGATCTGTTTGTCCTTATTTCTTCATACTAGGATTTACATACATACAGACATACTTTAAAGGTTTATTCATATACACAACAAACACATGAACTCGCTCAACTTTTGTTGATGTTTTCAAATTACATGTATTTCAGGGAATTAAGTGGATCTGGCGGGTGTTTGCATGTTTCAAGCTGCGTCATGAATAAAAGATGTCATCCAAAGTCACTAGGGTTTAGGAGATGTATCTTAATCCTGGACGAGATACATGGTTCTAAACTCGGTTTTATTTAAGGTCTTTTGTCGAGTATTCGTGAACTCATTTAAACATGTTGTGGTTTGTAATTTAAATTTGGAGTCTACGTTTCAGACAAGTATGTTGTGGTATTTTCCAAACTTAATTTATGGATGAACATCTACTGGTTTTATCATATAGTGTTGTTATGATTGATTGCTATGGTATTAAGAAAGTCACACCATAATCACACTTCCGCAAAAGTCAGGGTGTGACAGCTTGGTATCAGAGCTTCGATCGTAGCGAACTAGGATTCTTTCTCGAGTCTAGACTACGATCATTAGGGCTCTCACGAAAATGTTTTCACAACATATTTTCATTGCATACATAAAACGCCCAGATCCAGGAAACAAACACTTTTACAAACAAAAGCAACGAAACACATTTCAAGGTTATGTTATGGTTCAGTCTGAGAGACTGGATAGTTCAGTCTTGGAGACTGGGTAGTTCGGTTTGAGAGACTGGGTAGTTCAGTTTGAGAAACTGGGAGGTTTAGTCTGAGAGACTAGGTAGTTCAGTCTGAGAGGCTGAGTGGGATAGTCTGGGAAGACTAGGATGAATACATGCTTACATTGTTACTACTTACATGCTTATTTGATGATTGTTGATATATGTGCATATGTTGTGATTGTTTTGTTACAGACACCATGTCTTCATTTAAGAGTGGACTGTCAGATACTGTAGACCCCATGGCCATTGTTTCGGACGATGAGATTGTCCCAGACCCTGAGATTTTTACCTCCGACACTGAGAGTGACGATGACGATGATTTCCAGCCTTTTGCATTACCCGATTTTGGTGACGATGTACCGCATGCTGATTGTTTACCTGACGAGGATCCCTTTCTTGTTCCTATTCCTGACCAGGACCATCTCATCCTCGGACATCCCGATGATGAGCATGCCGTGGTTCCGATCCTCGCCCCTTTTCCTCTTGCGGCTTTTCCTCTCGAGGATTTGCCTTTTGATGAGTTGTCAGATGATGATGTCGATCTTTTCATTGATGGTCCCCCCTGATGTTGCTCAGCGAGATGGAGTTCCAGCTGATGGTGTTATTGTTGTTCCACTTGTTGAGATTCCTATCGTTGAGATTTCATCTAATCATTCTGGTCTGGATTCTTTCGAGTCCGTGTCGTCCACCACTTTGCACCCATTGGAACTGCAGCGTTACCCCACTGATTCGGATTCTGACACAGCCCTGTTTGTTGCACCTGCTATTCCACACGACTTTGATGCTGACATTGAGCCTGAGCGTGAGATTGACTTTGTTCCCGACGATCAGCCTTTTGATGCACCCGCTGATCTCGAGCCGATACCCGTTGATCCCGAGCTGGCACCGGCCACCCTGAGCCGATACTTACATTCGAGCCTATACCTGCTCCTGATCCTCTGCCTGATTATGACCCTATACCTGTTGGCATACTTGTTGTTGCGCCACTTGTACCCGATCCGATCCCTGCACCCGCTGACCATGCCACTTTTGCTGATCAGATAGACCCCCGTTATGTGTTCACCAACAATGGGTGGATAGAGGACGATGATGACGACATGCCCCCTTTTGTTGAGCCTGTTACTCCCCCACCTGCACCTACACATGCACCTATTGATGTTGCCTTGTTTCACCCGTCTGTGTCTGATATACACCGCACTGACCTGCCGATCACATTCTTGCAGGATATCCCTCCACCCCATCCAGGGGAAGGTCCGTCCAGCCTGCAGCCTGGTCATGTTCCTCACGTGTCAGCCGCATTTCCTTACATGCCACAGTTTACACCTGCTACTCATTTTGCTTCTGCACCGTGAGGCGAGCCACTCATATGGTTTTCGCCAAACACTATGCCAGTTTCTGATCCATACCATCCTTCACACTACATTGGTTACACGAGGGATGAGTTACTCCTGTCCTTGCAGCTTCAGCAGGAGATCCAGTGTCATAGAGTCATGGAGCTAGAGAGGATTCCACGTCCTCCACCTTGTACATATCAGTCACCTTTTGCGACTCCAACTGCTGCTCTTCTGCCCTATCCAGATTTTGAGGTTTGATTTCTTACCATGGAGCAGCAGATTAGTTACTTGTTGCGTCGCGTTCATGCTCTTGCGGAGGAGTTAGCGCATGTGCAGGTGGTGGATGACCTGGGTTACTCTCGGAGTACTTTTCGTTCCTCCACCTCCTCCTCCTCCTCCACCATCAGCATAGCCGGTTTTTGGTTTTCTGCAGGTAGCTTACTTTTGATGAGAGTGTCGCTATTGAGCCCAGCTTACGAAGCCTTTTGAAGACCACTTTTTTATTTTATGACTGTTGTAGATGGATATACATTTTGGACAAGGGCAGTGTGACCCTATAGTCCCTTTTGATGTGATATGATACATTTGTGGAACATGTAACTGTAATCGTGGTTGATGATATATGAAAGCTCAATCGCAATATTCTCATTATATACATTGTTGAATTACTTGTTTATATTATGATTGAGATGTTATGTGCTTACTTGCATTGATAAATGCTATTACGTATACATGTCATGCGTTTACCATACTTATTATGACCTGACCGATTCAATCTTCTTATAGAAGATGCCTCCACGAAGAGAAACACGATTGCCCACCACAGAGGCTGAGCTACAAGAACGGATTTCACAAGCGATAGCACAGCACGAGGCCCTGCGCTCTGAACATAGCGGGGGTACCTCAGGAAACAACCCACCTCATGGTAATGTTTAAGTTACTAAAGACACATTACGTTACATTTGGATATTCCCTGTGCGTTCGCTAATGCTTTTTGTGAATGATGTTGCTTGTACAGGCTGTACCTATAAGCAGTTCCTCGACTGCAAGCCTCTGAATTTCGATGGCACCGGGGGTCCTGTAGCTTTCGTCAGATGGGCGGAGAAAACCGATTCTGTGCTGAGAATGAGCAAGTGTGCGCCGGAGCACCAGGTCACCTACATCTCTGGATTGTTCTTAGATGGAGCGCTATCATGGTGGAATCTCCAAGTTCAGACCTTGGGATAAGAGGTGATCGGAGTGTCGCGCTCCGGTCAAAGATAATATTTATAAGCCCAAATTACCCTTAACAAATAGTTAGTGGTAGCAAGGGATCGAACCACGAAGAGTATGTGGTTTGCGTGTGGATTCGATTGAATTATAACAATTGTCATAATTTATGAAGCTTGCCAGATATTTTTGTATTTTTGTTTAGTTGAAAGATGTGAACTTAAACTAATGGAATTAATTGATTAACAACTACTAATTAACGATTGCAAGAAAGATTGATTACTAAACAATAATAAGAAAAAGGGTTCACACCCGGTTTCGGTAATTGCCAACCTAGGGTTTCTACAAATTTTTAGATCCAACTCAATTGCATACGATTAGCGGATTTAGTGTACCGTGACTTAGGTGCCAATAACTATCAACGTTTCGAAAAACGGACAAGAATGCACTTTGTAATCAACACAAGTAAAACCTAACCACGACATTGCATAACTACATATAACCATTTCGTAAAGTCATAACTTTTAACATCGTTTGACAATTTATGAATACGAAACAAATGTAAACTATTGTCAATGGTTTCAAAAATCAAACACAATTTGTCACAAAGTCGAAGCAAGAAACAATTCAAAACCCTAAGTTAACAACTACCTACACCGGGACAAATAGTCCCTGCGATCGAACAAACTTGATTTTGACACACCAAACCATCTAAAACTTATTTCTAAGTTATGTGAAGGTTATTTAAGGTATGTTAAGCCTATATCACTATTCCGGAGTGTTTGTCGCGTTAAACTAACTGCGTTTACGTACCAGTTTGCGTATAACCTTCCAGAAAGTGATTCAAAACCTGAAATCGAACTCGAATCAAATCGTAAAATCATCAAACACAAATACACACACAATAACACCAAAAAACGTATAATAACACCAAAACACATTGTTTTATTGATAATTAACATTGTTTTACATTATACATCGATTACAGAACACAGTTGTCACACCTATTAACTGAGGCCGAACTTAGGAACAAACGGGCTAGCATGGAAACCATTGAAAAGCATGTAAAAATTTCTCTGAAAGACCACAAGGAGCCTTGCCTAGTAATACCGAACCAAACCCAAAAGCCCAAGTAAGCGTTATCAACTTAAGAAACCGGAAGGTAGGACCCGACTGGATCCATCCAACAAGTTAACTTGAGTGAAGAATGCTCGGCGGCAGTCAACAACAAACTCCCACAAAAGAAGATTGATCTTGGAAGGTTCACCATTCCTTGCCCAATTGGAGGATAACCGGTAAGCAATGCACTTGCCTACCTAGAGGCTGGCATTAACTTAATGCTCGCCTCTATGTTCAACCGGCTTAGATTAGGAAAGCTGCATCCTACAAAGATGAGCATCCAACTTGTGGATAGGTCTGTAAAATATCTTCAAGGTGTCGTAGAAAACCTAATGATCAAGGTCGGGGAATTTGTTTCCCCGGTCGACTTTGTAATCCTAGAAATAGAGGAGGACACCTGATACGTGGTCGAAAAACGGTGTTCGTCTGCGACGGGATTTGTGTTTTGCAGGTCTTAAGGAGTTTAAGGAGCTTTTCAGGGGCTTTACGGACCACCGGGACGAAAAACAGACCACTGGGATGCGAAACGGATCAACTAGGACCAAAGGACGCGAAAAATAGAAGTTTGGAAATCAAGGCAGCGTCGCCGATGCCGTGGAGGGCCGTCCGCGATGCCCTCTACAAATCCCGTCACTACAAAATGGTCGTAACCAGTAGTATAATGCGTCGCGCGGGTTTCTGAGTTTCTGGGCAGCGTAACCGACGGGTCACCAAGCCGTTAGCGATGGTCTATCGTTATGGCGACGAGAATGTTGCATTGTCGGTTGATGGAACGAACATAAAACATCTTAGACCAATTTTTGGCAGTTACACTTTGTTTTGGAGTTTGAAATTCACCTTGGAGCCATTATTCACATCTATCTTTACTTCCAATCCATCTATAACACAATCATCATCCATTATCAACCGAACAATCATCGAATTCATCATCATCTCCATTTTTCAAACCCTAACCATTCCACCATCCACTCAATTCCACCATTACCAAACCATAATCACCATTCCATCATTCTCCAAGCTTCAAGATGATCAAGATCAAGCTTCCAACATCCGGTGATCAAGTTCTTTCGATCATGCATGGCTAATTTCTTGGAGGTTTCACCCCGGTGTAGACTTTTGTAAGATTTAGGGTTCTTATTACTTGTTTGATGTTTGGTTTGTGACAACTTGAATTGCGTTTGAATCTTTAGACAATTGTCCTACGTTGTATTGAATTTTTGAATTGTCGAATGAATCATTAAATCTGACTTTGTGAAACGAATACACGTATTTATGCCTTGTCTCTTGAAAGGATTTGCTAGTCCAAGGTAACAAAGTGCATCGTGGTCTGTTGTCCATGACGTTAATAGCGATTCGCACCTAAGCTTTGTGATTGTTAACCCGTTAATTAACTAAGTCGAGTAAACCAAATTGAAACACGTAGTAACCCTAGGTCTTACATTTGTTGTAACCGGGTGTGAACCATGTTATTCCATCTTATTCTATTATCATTAATCAAGTTCTTGCAATCGTTTAATTTTTAGTAGTTATTTATTCCAATCAACTTTATTAGTTTAATTCAATATCTCTCAATCAAACAAAAATCATAAAAACAAACTAGTAAACTTCATAAATTGTGACAACCGTTTATAATCAATCAAGTCCATTCGTAAACCACCTACTCTTCGTGGTTCGACCCCTTACTACGACTAGCTATTTGTTACAGGGTAATTTGGGTATACAAATCTTATCTTTGACCGGAGCGCGACACTCCGATCAAATATTGACGCCGTTGCCGGGGAGCTAGTGCGCTTAGTATTTCATTACTTGATCGATTTTAGTGTTAGTTTTCTTTCTTGTATTTTTGTGATTTTACTTTGGGTGGTCGAGCTTGTTTGTGCAGGTACATGTTTTGCAGGCACCATCTTTCAATATGAATTGGGTAGATGATGATCCGTGTGAGTGTTGCGGAAGCGAAGAGCATCCATTACAGGATTGCTCTGTTTTCTATGAGAAGGTTCAAGCTTACAAGGATCAGGAAGACTACATTTGTAGATTGTACGAATATGGGAAGGCGAATTATGAAGATTTCAATGGTCCATCTTAACAGTATTCCTACGGTAATCCACCACCACTACATTATCAAGAATACTACTATGAACCCGAATTGACATATTTCTCAAGTTACTGGGAGGAGGAGTATGATGATTATTATAATGAATACTTTCATACTTGGGATTTGTATATATATGTGTATCATTTGCACATATCAATTCTTGTTCGATTTCGAGCTCTAAATCGCTTTCTCGGAAGTTATATGCGAACTGATGCGTAAACGTAATCAGTTTAACGCGACAAACACTCCGGAATAGTGACATGGCCTTAACATACCTTAAATAACCTTTACATAACTTAGAAATAAGTTTTGGAGGGTTTGGTGTGTCGAAATCAAGTTTATTCGCTTACAGGGACTAATTTCGACAAACTACGAAAGTATGTCGATTCGTACTGTAACAAACATTCCAGAACATGATCATAAGTTAAACATGCCCTAAATATCCTTTACATAGCTTAGAAATAGGCTTTGAGGTGTTTGGTGCGCAAAAATAAACTTATTTGATCAACAGGGACTAAAAGCGTCAAAAAGTGCATAAGTTTGCATTTTCGCGCATATCTTACGTTCTGAATATATCCGGACATCCAAAAATTTATGTAATCATTAAAATATTTTATTTTAGTAATTGACATAATAAAATTCCATTCGTCGCGTAATTTGGATCGTTTTTCGCGTCCGTTCGTGTTTCGTCGTAATTAACCGAACAACGCAACCGTACGACCAAACGAACCGACATCTGAGATATTTTTGAGCATATTTAAGTTCCCTATACTTTAACTTCATTTTGGAACCTTGAAATGGGGTTAACAGGGCTTAAACGTGTCAAAAATGCATCAAAATCAAGTTTCTGGGCTGCAGGGACTGTTTTTGACTATCTGCCATAGTTGTTCAGGCGGGGCGCGTAATCCTTGTAAGGATCTTATGTGGCCCATGTAAACTTCCTAGATCAGCAAAAATCTTTTCCAGCCATTTCCAGCTGTTCCCCATGTTTGCAAATGGTTTTATCAAGTCTATGGGCTTGTTTTTAGGTGTCCATGGTATTCAAATCATGGGGTGCACATGTACGGCTTAGATCGAAGCTTGGTTTTCGAGGAATGATCTTAATGGTTACCCAAAAACTATAAATACCCCCCATGATTTCATTTGCAACTCACCTTGATCTGAATTCATTCTCTAAGTTGGAGTTCTTATACTTCATACCTGAGAATTTTGGATTAAATCTCCAACGCTTGACCTCTTGTAAGCTTCTTTCGTTCTTTTATGCGTTTTTAAGCGTGAAAGTCAAACCGTGTTTGACTTTCTGCTTTGACCAGTCAATGGTCAACACGAAGTTCGTTTGAATTTCGCAACGTGAGCATAATCACGATGGTCATAGTCCTTTGTGACTATACCTACTGATTACCACGTTATTTAGGCGTTGTGACGAGTCGTAGTTTCGGTCAAAATGCGTATTCTTGTATATTTTGCAACCAAACTACTCTTGGGTATCAAGACCCTTTTTTTTGATACCAAACTTGTTTTCTAACTTAGTTAAACATGTTTTAACATGTTTAACTCGTCACTTTAGGTTTAGTGCTTATATAGGGTCGTAAGATAAGCGGTCTAACAACCGCTTATACTTTCGAACCCGACCCGTTTGGTCGATCATCAGGATCCGACCAAACATGTATTGTGACCATAGTTGTATAGGGAATAACCTTCTGAAGTTATACCTTATGGTCACTTCGTTTAAGTAGTTGTATGATAGGTAATATATATGCCTTAGGAAAATGACCAAAATGCCCTTTTTACGCATAAATTCATTTTAAGCATATGTAACACATGTTTTGACATCTAAACTGATTATATAACATAATTAGATATGTTAAGGCATATAATACTTGTCATAGGACTAGTTAGGCGTCTCGAACGCGCTTTCGCGCAAATGACGCGTTAAAGTGGCGTAAGCTACCTTAATGGGTCGTAATGGGTCGTAAGCATTTAGGATAGGTTTCGATTTAGAATGTAGGCTTTGTTAAACCATATCACATGAGTTCCAACACTCATTTGGTTTACAAGACCTCATTCTACCCGATCTTCCGATTTAGGTGTCGATTTCCTAACATAGTATCTGTTACCCTAGGAACCGCTTCAACACTTGAACTCTTGGTCTTTTGAGCTTTGTTATACCCTTTGAACCGGGACTATACGCAACCCCAGGTGAGTACATAGTTTCCCTCTTTTACCGTTTTCAAATGTTTTGGGGTGATTCATATGTGTAATCGATTTGTTTTCAAAATGTATGGCATATATGTGTTCACTAAGTGCTTTTATGTGTTCTATTCCGATTATGCAATTGCAATGTTTTATCCTTAAGTGATCTACCTATCTTCATAGTTAGATTCATGTAGGATATTTGAAGTACAGTCTTAGATCTTCCTATCTTCATAGTAAGATTTTTAAGAAGTACTTTACAACTCGATGGTTGGTTTTTGTGTAGTTTGTTGGTGATTTAGATAACGAAACTAGATAATACAATAAGCACATGGTGGATACGCCGCTGGTACTTCCTGTATATAAGTGTGCTTATTATATTACCTTTCGTGGCGTTATCCCGAATCACCATTAAGATTTAGGATTTGTTTTGATTCAATATGATGAGAACCCAGGATCCCTGTAGTATCTATCTATCTATCTTCATAGTTAGACTTATATGGGATGTTTAGAGTACTAACATTGGAGTCCATGTTTGGATTCATTGCGTACTTTAATGCATGTTAGATTAGACAATGTGACAAGAACCTGATCCCTGTAGTATCTATCTATCTTCATAGTTAGTCATGTATAGGATATTTAGAGTACTAATATTGGAGCCCCTGTTTGGACTCATTGTGTACTTTAATACATGGTTACGAGGTGGAACAAGTTGATGATTATGTGTTTATGTGGTAGTTGTGATTTAGATAATGAAACGCGTGTAATAAAATAAGAACATGGTGGATACGCCGCTGGTACTTCCTATATATAAGTGTTCTTATTTTATTATTCTTGTAGCGTTATCTGGATCACTTTAGGATTTTGTGTATGATTGTTTCAATGTTCAATTATCCAAATCTTTTTAGAATCTCCCATATCTCTATATGTTGGATTCTTAGAAAGATATCTGAAGTATTATCATGTCTCATTGATTTGATTTATATAATACTTTAAGAAGTTTTGATTTATTTTAAAACAGTTATTATTAATCCTCGATTGGATTCCTAATAACATATTAACAAGTTTTTACAATGGTTTAATCGAAAATACAATGTAAGGAATAAAATGACTTAGTAATAATCATATTGCCATATACAAAACCTATTTGTCACAAGTTTTCACAATTAAGATTTTGTAATACAATACCAAATGTTTTGCCATTTACTTGGGTAATAAAACCTATGTATTCGCCGACATTTTTATGCTGACTGTTTTCGCATATGTTTCAGGTTTTCGTCTGTTTCAAGCATGCAACGCATAGGACTGCTTTCGGGCCTTAGACTTCTGAAACAAAAGAACAATTACATGTATTATTTGTTTGTAAAACGATGTTAATAATATTGAAACAATTTAGTACCAGTAGTTGTGAGCAATTTGTAACGTGACTCCCCGATATTTCCGCCGCGTATTGTTGTATTACACGATTGGGGTGTTACAAATACCCTCAACTGGCATACGAGAAACCACAAGATTCGATGCATTCCAAGCTTGATGCTCTCATAAACATGGTGAAAGGATATCACGAGGATATCAAAGATATGAAGAAAGCGAATGAAGTGAGAGATAAAGCCCATGAAGTATTGGTGATGCAAGTGGGTCAATTAGCGGAGGAAATAGTCCAAATTAAATGCGAGCAGGATGTTTTGGCTAGTGGTACTATGTTTGATGGTGATGTGGTGGAAGAGGTTGTAGATCTTCCGGAGTAAGAAACTGAACGTTTGAACCGAGCAGAAGACATGACACAGCGAGACGAGTCGGATCCGATAGAAGTCCATGTTCATATCCATCCTTCTCCCATACTTATTGTTCGTGCATATGTCTGTCGACTTCTTCTTGTATCGAGTCTTGTAATAGGTTTGATAGATCAGGATACATAGTACGAAAGAAACGGGAAACAGTGCAGAACCAGCAGGTTCACACGAAGTGGCCAGTTCGTATGAACTGACCACTTTGTGCGAACTGGCATGTTGCTGGTTCGTGCGAAGTGGGTTTCCTATAAATAGATGTCTTGGGTCTCACATTTGTAACATTCCTGATTCCAGTAGCGGAGCTCTGCCGAAGTGTCTCTAGCCTGTAAAACGTTCTGAAATCGATACAAGAGATAGTTAAAGTGAATCTAATTGCATATCAAGCTGAATGAAGATCAATGTTAGTGCATATGTCTGTTGACTTCGTCTTATATCGAGTCTCAATTTCGTTGCGGTTCTGAACAAGAATGATGTCATCATTATTGATGATGACATCATACAAGTGACATCACTCTTGCATCATGGAATAGCATCATTACATAAAATATGATGCATATACTCGAAACAGTAACAATTATGTTTGTTTATTATAAGTTCGCTTGAAAGGTTTCAATATAATACAAGTAAGTTCGCTTGAATGGAACATGTGTGTTTCAAGCGAACTCCATAGCCTATATATAGGGTGTTCTAGCTTCTCATTTGTAACAGTCCCATTGTTCTTGTACCGAACTGCTGCTGGTTTGTCAAGTCATATATGAATGAAAAGTGTAGTTTAATGTGAAATCTATCTGTTTCTACTCATTTCTTTCTGATTCAAAATAGTTTGATTGTTTCCGCCACTCAAACTGTCGTGTATTGACTCAAATTGACTCACTTGATCGTCAAATCGATCCTACAATTGGTATCAGAGCCAGTTATGAGCCAATATACCTGAATCAGAGCATTTTTCTTACACATTTTGGATTTCTGGACATTTGGACGGATAAAATGGACTGAGTTTTGAGTATTGTGTGTAAAACTGTGTTTTAACAAACCCTTGAGAGAATCAGATCAAAATTCGAAGTAAAAATGATAAAAATGGCCTAAAAACCTGTTCTCGCTTGAACTGACAATTAGGGTTCGCTTGAAAATTGTGGCATTTTGAAGCGAACTAGAGTGTTTCGCTTGAAAAGATCTGGTCCGCTTGAAAAGGTTGTAGTAGTTTCAAGCGAAAGAGGTTAGTTCGCTTGAAAACACCGGTGTCCGCTTGAAAAACCGTTTGAGATATATCTGAATTCACGTGTTCTGTGTCAGTGTGTATGTGAACATTAATTGAATAAATCAGAATTCACGTGAAAAGTGCATCAGGTTTCGTGAAAGTTGTTCAGTTCGTCTAAGATTTGTGTCAGGTTGCATAGGTTTGTTCGGTCGTTTAGTCGACTTTATCAGACTTTTAATAGATATCATAACATTGTTTGAAAATTGTTTGTCGGCCCAATCACAAAATCAGATTTAAGTTGTCGGAAATTGTATTTTTAAAGTCAGATTGCATGTGTTGTTGTCAGTTTTAGTGGGTTTTTTTGGTCAAATCGTGTTTCGTGATTTCATTTAGTTTCATTGAGATTGTGAAGCCCATGTGAATTAAAGAATGTGGTCGAATTAATGGGTTGTTTGGCCCAATCATATTAGTTTGACAGAAAATATTGGTGGATCAATTAAATTGAATTGATAATCAAAGGTGCCGGCCACTAAATTTAGAGGTCCAATTAGATACCACACATTCTCGGTCCAATCATATTCATTTGAAAAATTAGTTTGTCGGCTTTTGTATGTGAAAGCCAATTATTGTTTGTCCACTAAAGTTGTTGGCCCAATCATATTATTTCATACTTGATGTTGTTCAGCCCAAGATAGTTACTCATTATACGACCCAATCAGCAATCCAAACATTAACTCATTAATATCACTGTTGTAGAGGTTCATTAATTCAAGTTGTTTGTATCTGATAGTGTGGTTTTAGTGACTTAGGGTTGATTCAGATTGTTTGAGATTTGTGTAATCAGTCAGCACGAGGTGACAGTTTGCAAGTCTTAGTTTGCTTGGTTTGGAAAGTTGCAGTTTGCACAGTCTAAACCTAGTTCCCAGTTCACACGAGGTGTGGTTTGTTAGATTGTTTGAAATCTGATCAGTACGTTTGAAGGTCTGAACACTCAGTTCGGACGGGTTGTGTAAACATCACATCAGGCTGTTTTAAAGTGTGGTTAAAATGTTTGACGAAGAGGAAAACTATAACCTTGAAAGGTTAAATGATTGGTTTGATGGGTGTTGGGGTAGTAGATATCAGAATGAGAATAAGAATGTTTGGGATAAAAGATTTGAATGTTTTTTGTGTATGAAAAATGAAACAATAGATGAGTTGGAAAAACAGTATGATCATTTACTGAACAATTTAACAAGGTACGAGATAAGCATATTAAATGTTGAAAAGATATCAAAATTTGCTGACGTGTTACCTTCTGAGTGGGATGAATTTTTGAGTGAACTAAAAAAGGATTCTAGATTCTCAAATTTCTATCCAGGTGAATTCATCAGTAAGCTTAAAACACACATGTATGAAAATAATAAGAAAAAGAAAGAGTTGATGAATGTAATAGATAAAAATCTGGACAAAATAAGTTTGGATGTGATTGTTGAAATATGCAAAAGAGTCAATATGTGTCGTGTAGCAAAAGATGTTATGAAATATGATATTAAGAGGGGTTGTTATCTGGATAAAAGTATGAATCCTCTTGATTTTGTTAAATTTTTTTGTGCAGGCACATATGAGACAGAGACAGAAGTAATTTCAAAGAATGAAGAACCTGAGAAAAATGTTCAAGTGGTAGAGGAGCAGGTTAAAGAAATTTCAGCTATCAAGGTTGAGAAGAAAGCTGAAGCTGAAAAAATGTCCGAGAAGTGCTTAAAATGTGATGAATTCAAAGCAGACAATGTCAAACTCTTAAAAGATTTGGAGAGTTTGACATTGGAAATCAAAAATTTGAAGGATGAGAAGAAATCTGATGATAAACAGATTCTTGAAATACAGGAAAATTTTGAGAATTTGAAATCTGAAAATGTCAAACTGTTGAGTGGTTTGAACAGTTTGACATTAGAAAACAAAATTTTGAAAGAAAAAGAAAAAGAATTTGAAAGCAAAATTAAATCTTTAGAAAATGCAGATTTCTGGATAAAGCTTGAAAATAAAAATCTGAAACAAAATGAAGCAAAATTTCAAGAACAAATAAAAATTTTAGATGTTCTTGAAAAGAGTAAAATTGAAGATGAAAAGGTAATCAAGTCTCATCTTGAGAAAATTTCTCAGCTTGAAAATGAAGCTAAGAGTGCAAGAATTAAAATAGATGAGCTTGAAAAGAAATTGAAAGGTTTTGTGACCTCATCAGAATTTCTGAATCATCTTTGTCCAAAACCGATCAGTTCAGATCCAATAAGTGACAATGTCACAAATTTTGACAAAGTCAAAATTGAAGATTGTGATGAGAAAACTGATGATGAAAATGAGGAATTTTATTCAGTAGAAGAGTCTGAGTCAGACTCTGATGATGAAAATGAGAAAAAGAAAATATTTTTGAAATTAAAAGAAAAGTTTCAAGAAACCGTTTTACAGTCTACTGAAAAAGGTGAATGCTCAACGCAAAAACCTTCTAAAAAGATTGTAGAACAAAACCAAAATGATAAAAATTTGAAAAATTTTCAAAACAAAAATAAAAGCTCATCAGTTCAATCATCCAATCGTTATAAAAAACCACAAAAATTTGAAAATCAAAACTCACAAAAATTTGGTGAAAAGTGGTGCAGGTTTGACCACAGTGCTCAAAAGCCAAATCCAGTTTTCAAGAGGAGTGATGATTACCACAAAGCCCAACAATGCTATGATCTAAGTGTGTGGTGTAAAAGTGGTAAATGGTATGATAACAGAGTGTGTTATACTTGTGGTGTTCAAGGACATATTGCTGTTAACTGCCAAAATCAGTGGGTTGAGACGAGGAGATGCTATAATTGCCAAATTAAAGGACACATTGCAAGAGATTGCCCAATGAGAACAAATGAAAGATCGAGGGCTGAATCTCAGAAAAAGGTGATGAAATCAGTCAAAGTCAAAGAAAAGCCTAAAGAACTGAAAGTTCCAGAACAGAAAGTGAAGCTTTCTCAAGGGTAGAAAGACAGACTGAGGAAGAAGAGGAAGAAAGCAAGAGAATATCTTGTAAGGATTTTGTCCTCGGGTACAACAAATAAGAGTACTGATGAATCGCTTCACTCGACAACAATGTCAAGTAAACTGAATTCTTCAGTTGCAAATCTGAGGACAAAAGAGGAGATAAAGAAGGTTGAATTGGTTAGCGATGAATTTGTTTCTTCGAAAACAAAGGAGCTATGTGTTGGCGATGAATCTGGCTTATCTAAGTCAGATGAGCCACATTCTGGTGATGATTCTGATTCGTCAAAATCAGAGGAGCCACAAGTTGAGCTCAAAAGTGAAAATTCAGTTCCGCCAATGGATGATATCAACTTTCCACCATTGCAGACTGAAAATTTTAAACAAAAAGTTGGTAAAGTGAAAAGTTCAAATCAATTCTATTCTGAAAAGAAAGAATTCGATGTCGAAAAGGCTTTTAATAGTAAAGTAAAACATATCTTTGGAAAGATGGTCGATGGTAAGGTAAAAGGGGTTAAAGAATTTTATGAATCTAAAAGATATGTTCAAACCCCGAGTGAAATTGAAAAGGTCACACCCAAGGTTGGTCAGGCTTGGGTGCCTGCATTCTTTGCTTAAAATCCTGACTTGCCGGAACTCCCAGGTTGGTAATTGGGGAGTAGGAATCGGCATCTTTCTTGAGAAATTCACAGGTTGGTAACTGTGATATTTCGACTTACAAGTGGTTAATCAAGGACATTAAGTTGTACTTGATTTAACTATCTTACAAGTGGTATGATTGTTGGAAGTTGTTTTTTTTGATAAACTTACAAGTGGTTTTTACAAGTGGATTGAAGAACAATGTGATGAAACCCCATGTTTGTGAAATGACACACAAAACTGATTTTCGGAAAAAACCATTTTGATTAAAACAAACTTAAGTGTTTTGAAATCATAATGGGAAAATAGTTTGTTGTCAGGGGGAGTTCTGATTGTTTATGCCAAGTGGATGGCGAATTGAAGCGATTCGATATTATGTTGTCACTTTATCTGTATAGTTTGTTTTCAAATTTTTTCAGAAAATCAAAATTGAAACATATTTTGATTTTAGGGGGAGAAAATTTTTAAAAAAAATAGAAAATTTGAAAATGCCAAAAACATTGAAAAATTCAAAATGAGTTTTGTTGTGAAAAAGAGGAAAATGATAGTAAATCAGTTGGACTATCACAGCATGCTAAAGAAATGAAATGTCAAATGTGATAAACGGTCTCATTAAAGATGTGACGATAGGCTCAACTAGACTAGTAGATTTGTGATAACGATACAAACTTAAATGAAAAAGCCTAGTTCTAGTGGGAAACATGGTCAAAAGCATAGTACTTAGTTTTGTCCTTCTTGACTGTGTGCCTACTCAGTAATCGCTGATTGTCGAAAGACATAAAACTGGTTAAGTCTGTGAACTTTCACAACTTTGCTGAAAAATCGCTGTGATTGTGCATTTCATTTTGCAAAGATTTAAACTTGTTTGGTTTCTTTATTTTGTTTAAGCACTGGACATCCTCTGCGTATACGTGAGTATCGACCTGGTTGTTAATGCCTAAACGTTCTGCTTTATTTTCTTTGGTGTTTCGTTTAAGCTTTGGACCTCCTCTGTGCATACAGAAGTATCGACCTGGTGGTTAAAGCCTAAACAACTTCAACTTATTTTATTTTTCTTATTTTGTTTAAACATTGGACTTTCTCTGCGCATACGGAAGTATCAACCTGATTGTTAATGTTTAAACATTCTGCGTTATTTTCGCACATATCACAGTTGATAAAAGTTTAAAGGCATTACTTGAGTTAGTGTATTGCATGATGAGGGGATATGCTGAGATCCTGGGGTCCATAAAAACTTAGTGCAAAATTAATATACCTTAACGTATCGGTAAGCACTTCGAAAGTTTTTAGATTGAGTTTAAGTGGACAACAATATCGTCAATCTATGTGAATCGTTTAGAACTTAAAATGTTTAAAGCTTAACGGTGCTAGTGATTGGTCACATAAACTGATATGATCCTCTTACAAAAACTCACAAAAATATTGTCTGTAAATATTTCTTTACTGCGTTTCAATATTGTTCTTTCTAGAAGTTTAGCTTTTATTTGAAAATCCAAAAAGATTTTAGACAACTGATGTTGATGAGCTGATTTTCAAAATTCCAAGTGCTAAACAAGATGAACTGGTTTGGGAGTGTGTGTGTTAAACTAAAATTTTTTAGAACGATTGCATGTTTAGTTAATCAATGTTAGTGCATTCATCTGTCGACTTCATCTTATATCAAGTCTCAGCTGCGTTGCGGATCTGAACAAGTGTGACATCATCTTGTACAATGATGACATCATCTAGATGACATCATCACTGCATCATTTACACTAGAGGACAAATCAGATTTGAAGATTCATGGGATTCGCTTGAAGCAGATTATAAAAGTTCATGCATGTTTCGCTTGAATCTATATTTTATATTAGGTTTCGCTTGAGTGGTTTTTTAGGGGTTTCGCTTGGGATTGTCATAGGGTCCTTCAAGCGAAAGTGGTAGGCTATAAATAGGAGGTTCATTCTTGTCATTTGTAACGATTTCCAAAAAGTGATACCGAGGTGCTGCCGGTTTTCCTACTGATTGTAAACGTTGTTAAATCAATATATAAGAGGATTAAAGTGTATTTCAAGCTGTTTTCACATCCGTTTCTATGTTTCCGCCTTTGAAACGGATTTGAGCTCTTCCGAACGACTCGTTTAGGTCGCAATCCGATCCTACAATCAAGGTCATTCATTTGAACTTGATGTAACTATTAATGTTTGGTGAATGAATGGTTTTTATCAGTAAGTTTTTCAAAGTGATATAAACAAAAACTTTTGTTTTGGGTAGAGAATGTGCAGGAAACGTTGAAAACGCTAGGTTTCTATTCCTGTGGATTAATGCCAGGTTTTCAATCCTAAGCTACAAATTCCAGACTGCGATCCCGGAACAACTTAAGGGGGAGTCTATTAGCAAAGGGGAGTTTGAAGAGTGAAAGAGCTAGACTCAGAGTCTGAAGATTAGCTAATGATGGTGATTGAAGAGAAAGAGAGAGTTTGAAGGATGCTCAGTGTCAAATATTTTGGAAAGTGTAAAGACTGCTTAAGACTGAAGTTTTGACGTACTAAAGTCTCGTACTGAAGACTCCGTCAACATCCAAGGGGGAGACTGTTAGTGCATATGTCTGTTGACTTCGTCTTATATCGAGTCTCAGTTTCGTTGCGGTTTTGAACAAGAATGATGTCATCATTATTGATGATGACATCATACAAGTGACATCACTCTTGCATCATGGAATAGCATCATTACATAAAATATGATGCATATACTCGAAACAGTAACAGTTATGTGTAACACCCCAGAAATATAAAACTTTATATTAGAATTATAAAGTTTAAATAAACAAGAATTCATTTAACTAGGAAATTGTAACCTAGTTAACTACAAGTCTAGAAATAACTTGAAATAGGGTTAAAATAACCAAAACTTTTAGATAATCAAAAGTGGAGGGACCTATGTTGTAGAACTTGAAACTAGAATTGATTAAAACAAAATAAATAAAAACCAAACACACAATCTGTGTGTCTGGTCGATCAAGAACGCAGGGGAGCGACCAGAACTCCTCACCAAACCCTAACTCCACAAAATTGATCAATTGAAGACTAATTTTTGTCCCAAATCAAAATCCGAACATAGATTAGTGATCCTTATTACAAGGGGATTACAAGGTATGTAAAATTTGGTGTTAATTCTCTGTTTGAAATTCTCATAAAATTGGGAAATATGAAAATTTATGTTGCATGTTTACTATTTGGGTAGAATAGGGATGATATAGTGTCTAGGGGTGAAACCTAGGCAACAACATGTGAAATCATGTCTAAATTCAGGAAATTTCATGAACATCTTGAAGGTGGTTCATGGGTTTTGTGAGAAAATGATGAACACTAGGGTTTTGAATGATTATTCTAGTGTAATTTAGTCATAGAAGGTGATTTCTGAAAATATGATGTTTAAATGTTATATGAAAGCTTTATTGACGTTAAGTTTAGCTAAATAGCAAACTATGAAACTTGAATATGAATGATATAAAATTATGCCCGTTAAATGTTTGTAAAAATGCCTCAAAGAAGGCTCGAAATTGAAATCTAAAGTTTAAACGCATGATTGTGATGGTTTGACAAAGTATGCGATATATGGTTGGAATGGAGTTCTAAACAAATCATGCTTGAACTCTATAGGAAAAGATACCGAAGCGTCGGGTGGACAAGCCGGTGGCGATTTGCGTTTGAAGGGCGTGCACTAAAGGTATGTAACTTGATTCGTTACATTTGGGTAAATTTCGATATTTAGCATATATGTTGTTGGATTGTGTATTAAAAGTTGAGTTGGATTAAAGCGATGATGTTCGCTATGTCGAATAATAGGCCAAGAATCTGGTTAGACCTCGTTGGTAGTCATCAAAATGGAGGATTCCTTAGATGAGCCAAACGGGTCGAATAACCAAATAAGGCATGGTAATACATTGTAGTATGGTTACTCGGTCTTTTGTTATTATTGACAAATGACATATTAGAATACGATGATTTAATATGTTGGGTTGTAGGAATGAAATCCGAGAATTTGGTCCAAGTAAACAAACAAATCAAACAAAAACATAACATTCCAGAGTCTACCGTAAATTACGGTATATACCGTAATTTACGGTAGGGACCAAAATGTTACGGTGGTTCTTTACTGATTTACGGTGGACCAGAAGTTTCAGATGACTACCGTAACTTACGGTATATACCGTAAGTTACGGTAGAACCCTGGAAATTTTTGTAAATTTTGCATACTTTCTTTAAATTGAATCCGTTTTAAACGTAGTTTCGACTATGTATTATTCTTATGTACTCTAATACTAATGTTTAATGTAAACATTTCAGTTTCTAGGTATTCAGGTATTACGGATGACGGTCAAGCAAGCTTTTGAAGAATCGAACATGAATTTTTGAAGCTTCCGCATAAATTAACTCGGTTTAAACAATGTTATGATGTAAATCGTTTGCTAAACAACTTATGGTTGTTTAAATTAGTCGGTAGATAACTAATGTTGTTACCTTAGAACTTGGTTTTTGGATCTAATGTTTTAATTTAGACATATTTTGTATAAAATCTTATGAATTATTAGTAATTTCGAGTAGTAAACAAGACGGGTGTTACATTATGTTTGTTTATTATAAGTTCACTTGAAAGGTTTCAATATAATACAAGTAAGTTCGCTTGAATGGAACATGTGTGTTTCAAGCGAACTCCATAGCCTATAGGGTGTTCTAGCTTCTCATTTGTAATAGTCCCACTGTTCTTGTACCGAACTGCTGCTGGTTTGTCAAGTCATATATGAATGAGAAGTGTAGTTTAATGTGAAATCTATCTGTTTCTACTCATTTCTTTCTAATTCAAAACAGTTTGATTGTTTCCGCCACTCAAACTATCGTGTATTGACTCAAATTGACTCACTTGATCGTCAAATCGATCCTACAATCAAATCAATGGATTCCGCCTCTGATTTGGTCTAGAACTCTTCTGATTGTCTCGTATAGATCGACTCAACGATCCTACAAGTGGTATCAGAGCTCAGGAGGAAGAGTTCTTACCATTTCAGCTCAATTTCATCAAAAACTTCTGATTTCTACTCATTTCTTCTCACTTTGTACACATTTTCATCAAAATCAAAAGGTTTTCACGGATAAAATGACCTGATTTTCACATATAACACATAAAACACTGTTTTAATCATTCCTTGAAGAAATCAGAACTAAAATCAACCTAAAACTTGATAAAATGGACCAAATCGTGTGAAAATCATATCAGTTCGTTCGAGAATTGTCCAGTTCGTACGAGTTGAACTAGCCAGCTCGCACGGTTTGATCAGTTTGTGAACCAGCTCGCACGAGGTTGTCAGTTCACGTGAAAGTTGATCAGTTCGTACGAGGTAAACTTATCAGGTCGCACGAATTGAAGTTTAGGTCCAGATCGTTTGGAAATTGATCCAGTTCGTTTGAATCTACTCCAGTTCGTTTGGAAGTTAGTCCAGGTCATTTGAACTGATCCAAATAGTTTGGAGGTGAACCAGATCGTGTGGAAGGTCCAGTTCGTTTCAATCTCAGTCCGTACCAACTCAGTTCGTTTGAAAAGTGTGTTATTGTGAATCTCAATACCGAAACATGGACAACGAATTTTATAATGCATTTGCTACTACCTCGGGTACTCCTATTACCGTTGCTCAGAGTGTAACTATAGAAAATGAAACAGGAACGTTGCAGAAACCCCCAAAGCTGATGAGCATTGAAGAATGTTACAGTTGGCAAGAAAGTTTCGAGAATTGGGTTCAAGCAAATCATTTAAGGTCTTGGGAGTGTATTGAAACTAAGTACATTCGACCTCGTAATAATATGGGAGTTGTAAAGAATATCTCTGAATTTACAGAAAAAGAGAGAGAAATGTACAAGGCAGAAAAAATGATGATCAGTTTACTTCAACAAGCTGTAAAAGAAGACATCTTCATATTACTTCAACATGATGATAGTGCACGTTCGATTTGGGAAGCACTTCATACAAAATTCGAAGGAAGTACGGAGATGTTCAAGAATAAAAAGTCACTTTTAAAGAAAGAATTTGATTTGTTCTCAAGCTTGCCGGGTGAAACTACAAAGACTCTTATTGAGAGATATTGTCATTTAGTACGTTCAATGAGTCAGTTGGATATTACTAAAGATCGTGAGGAATGGGTTGAAAAATTAGCCGATGCTTTACCTCAAAAAGAATGGGGTACATATCTTATGATCTTGAAGAATACCGGAGAATATGATAGATTGAAAATTGCCCAGTTCATTGAAAAACTTGAAGGACAAGATCTTGAACAACAAAAGATTGCTAGAATGAACAATTCAAGTGGTCAACAAGATATCAAGATGTATTTCAAAGGAAATGTTTAAAATGTTGAAGCAAGTCCGAAGATTCAAACCGCTTTCAACGCAGAAAACTCATCCGGATCACTCAATCAAAGCTCACTCAACAACAGTGGATTTTCTTCATATCCGAGTGTTAATCCTAATGTTTCAACTTCAAATCATCAGTTTCAAAGTTCAAACAATGGTAATGGTCATGTGCTACAATGCAATATCGCATTGCATCTTCAGAGCGGTCAAAATTTCTCTGAAGAAGTCGCTAAAGGTCATTTGGCATTACTAGTCACCGTGTTAGAATCATATGAGGGTTTGGTTGCGGGAAGGATCGGAAATCCTATGTTAACAAAAGAGGACTACGATCAGATTGATGCTAAGGAATTGGAGCTAATGGATATTAAGTGGTGTTTAGCAAGTGTGTTGCGGAGAGCTGAGAAATTTAAGCAGATTACAGGAAGAGATGACTTACGTGATGCTAATGTTTCTACTTTAGGTTTTGATAAGTCTAAAGTTACTTGTTTTCGGTGCAGGGAAAAAGGACATTTCAAGAGGGAATGTACCAATCGAGAAGCAGGAGGAGCTCAGAATCCATTCGGGAACAATGAATATTATCGGAAAGCAATATATCACCAGGTAGCTCAACAACCGTCATCATCCCGTGCTATTGAAGATGGAAAGAAGAATGCTTGTATTACTATTCCAGATCAAGAAGATGAAAGATTGCCCGAGGGATTTAGCTGGGACAAATATATTCCAGCTGAAAGTAATTCAAAGTTTAGAGCCTTTATTGCACAGATTATTCAAGAACTAGAGTTTGATGAAAGAATGGATGGATGTGTTTGCAGATGATGAGAAAAGTCAAGATGAATAGTCTATTTCTTCAGAAGATAGTTAAGAAAAAACACCAGATTTTGATCAATCATCAATTGATAGTAGTGATGATAATGAAGAAATTAAACAAATAAACATTGGTAAAACTCATCTATCTCCTGAAAGTTTCAAATTTTATTTTGCAGATAAATTGGAGAAGCTAAAGGAGAGACGAGCTGCAAAAGAAAAGAAAGAGATAAAATGTGAGAATGTTGTTCAGGTGGAAGAGAAGAATGAACAGAGTGAAGAGGTTAAAGTTATTGAAAAGATTGTAGAGGTCACTAAACCTTGTCTGAAGTGTTTGGAACCATGCAAACATTGTGAAGAATAATATAAGAAGTATAGTGAGCTAGACGAGATGAAAGAGAAATTGTTGTTCGATGTTAAGTACGTAAAAGAATCTTATGATGTGTTGAACAGAACAGTAAACCAATTGGAAAAGACAAACTCTGAAAGAGAAGATGCTTTGACAATGATGAATGCAACGATGATGTCTAAGCAGAAGGCCATCAATCATTATATTGAAGAGTGTGCAGAGTTGAAGCAGGAATTGGAGACTGAAAAGATTGAGAATGAAAGAATCAGACGATTGCTGCTGAGTTACTCAAGTTCTGATTACTTGTTTGACAGAATCTATCCAACTGTGGCAGGTTTTGAAGCTTTTCAAGATAAGAAGTCGGAAGATACGGATACTGGTAAGAAACAAAGTGTAAAGTATAACAAGTGTCCGCCTCCGATCTGGGAAGGTTATTCTCCCAGCAAACCAAATTCGGAGCAAGTCAAAAAGGCAGTCAATATAAAGTTAAAGTCTGAAACAACTGATGAGTTACTAGACAACATTGATGTCACATTCACATCGTCTGACACTGATCATGAGTCTGAGTTAATAAAGAAAGTGGTCGATCAGGTGTTGGATAAGGATGAGGAGTCAGAGTCAAAGTCTGAATCTGAGAGTTCAAGTTCATCAGTTGGCAGTTCAAAATCATCGGTCAAAAGGGTTTACAATAAAGAATTTCTGTTGTCAAAAAATAATTTGAATGACGAACCAATCAAAGTGGCATATACTTTGAATGATTCAGACAAATTATATTCTGATGAGGAATTTCCAATTAAAAATGTAAAAATTGAAAATATTAAAACAGTTTTCAAACTAATAGAAATAAAGTTTTCAGAAATAAAAGATAAAATTGGTTTTTCAAAACCTAAATATACTTCTAGAGTTCAACAACGTTTAAACAAAAAGAAAGGTTTCGGTCCAGGTCATCAAAAGAAACCGAATCATAAAAGCAATTTCAAAAAGAAGGGTTTGGGTTTTGATGTTGAAAATAATCAAAATATTAAAGATTTTAAATCAATAACTGTATATGTTTCAGGTGCTTCCTCAGAAGAAGAAAAGGAAAAAGCTTTCTGGAAACAGTCTAACAACGAGTTTCTTGCTGAAAAACAAAAGTTGAGAAGACTGTGTTTGGAACCAAAAAGGAAAAAAGAACTTGCTATAGATGCAAAAAAGTTGGTCACATCGCCTGGAACTGTCCCATGGCAACCAACACAAAACAAGAAGTTCTTTCAAATCTCAAAGAAAAAGTTGCTGATAAAATTGAACCACCAACTGAAAAATTCAAAGTGTTTAAAAATTCTACATTTGAAGATGGTGAGAGTTCAAGAAGGTTTTACAAAAGGAGAGTGCATCTTAACAACCAAACGTGGGTTGTTAAGAAATCAGATGTTAAATCTGGCGATGAATCTGACTCGTCAAAGTCAGAGGAGCCACAAGTTGAGATAAAAAGAGAAAATTCAGTTCCGCCAATGGATGATGTCAACTTTCCACCATTGCAAACTGAAAACTTTAAACAAAAAATTGGAAAAGTAGAGATTTCGAATCAATTCTATTATGAAAAGAAAGAATTTGATATCGAAAAAGCGTTTAATGGGAAAGTGAAACATATTTTTGGAAAAATGGTGGATGGTAGGGAAAAAGGGGTAAAAGAATTTTATGAATCAAAGAGGAGAACTTACCCACCGAGTGAAAATAACTTGGATGCACCCAAAGCTGGTCAGGCTTGGGTGTCTGTATTTCATACTTAAAAATCCTGACTTGCCGGAGCTCCCATGTTGGTAATCGTGGAGCATGAATCGGCATCATTCTTGAAAAATGTTTTTGTGAGAAAAACCTACAAGTGGTTAATCAAGGTCATTAAGTTGAACTTGATTTATGTGACAACCCTCACCAAACCAGGTATCCGTACGAATTAATTAATATTTAATTAATGATTAATTACTGTGCTTGCTTACAGTTGTGATTAAACTGCTACTTGACTTCTGATACATACATGCTCATGCATCATACTTTATTGCTGTCACTCCATTAATTACACAGAACTATAGTGACAAACTTGATGCACAAAAGCACAGTAGCACAAAGGACGGATAACCCAGTAAACATGCTGACATAGCCAGCATCAGACAGGCACTGTCTCTGAGGCCAGTATGAGCCGGGAATAGTTTACTACACAAGTAGGGAGTGTAGGGAGGTGAGGATTGTTAAACTGCGTCACTAGGTGATAGTTATAGTGACCGGATGTGCCTAAAACATGCTCAAATTACAAAATTCTGCACTTTCTACTAAAAATTCAGCATTTAACTTAATTAGTAAAGTGCAAAAACATGGGAAAATAATACTAGTCACTTTCCAAAGTGTTGGGAATTTATTGTGTCACTAAAAATAATATTAAAGACAATTTAAATGCTTATTAAGCGCTTTAACGGATTAATATCCAACCGAACAACCGGACTTTACCCGGAACATAAAAATAATGTCAATGACATTATTTTTCCTTTTCTGAGCCAGTCAGGGCCCCCGAACACCCTAACACCCGTTATTATACACTATACATTAATAACCCATTTTTATCTCTAACTAAACTAACTATCAATAACTATATGATTAAAAATTGAACCATGACCCCACCCCCCTCTTCAACCGATTGGTTCCCCTAGGGAACACACACCCTTACATTTTAATTATTTTAATAATCTATGTCCCATATCAAGGTTACACATTACACCAAGGATAATGGTATGTAATGGTTTATAAGTAGGTATGAGGAACAAGCACTTACATTTACACCAACCACTTGCAAACTTTTTTTTCCTTTCTTTGAGTGTTCGGCCGACCACCACACCACACACTACCATCCTTACTTTTCTTTTGAATATTAAATGGATTGTGGTTGGATATTTGGAAACATACTACATGTTGGATAAATAAGAAGTTTGGTTTATAAGTATACACTAAAGTCTTCCACCTTCTTTCATCAAACAACCCACCATGCTTCAACTTTTCTCTCCCTCTTGCCTTGCATTCGGCAGTCACCCTCCCACCATCAACCACCCGCTTTCAAGCCTCCTACATACAATCCACATACATCTAGAGGTGCAAGGGATCATACAATGAAACGTGGTGCGTACGGAATCGCAAGGACCTCTCTACGACGCTATTAACCACCCATTTTTTCGTCTAGTTTCTTCCCTAGCCTCGAGCTAGTAGTAAGTGTCTCTAAACATTCTCTTGTTCATATTTAACGTGGTTAATAAGAGATTTAACGGGTAAAAATTATGAACACTAGAGAACAAAATTAAAAGTCTTATAAAAATGATGAACTTGTTGGATAAAAGAAATGTAATGGTGTAAAACTTGTTAAACTTGTTTTGTTATGGTTATTTATTATTGTTGGATGCTAGTAGGGGAACGGATCGCCATCTAACCACGCTAGGTCATGTTCATGGAACGTGAACTAGCACTATGTTTAGTGTAAAAATAACTAGATGACGAACCCTTTCACTCACAAACATGAACTTGTGTAAAAACGATTTTTCTTATGAAATGGAGTTCTAAATTAGTAGATCTAAGGATCTACAAGTGGTATTTTCGAAGGACCAAGTAAAATATATACAAGTCTTATTTTAAGTCGGATCTTCCATAAACTAGAGGTATTTTTGTGAACAAACGAGTGTGTAAACACTTGTGTGACAAAAGTTTCTACAAAGAAATAATTTTCGTAAAAACCGACTAGAAGTTGTAAAACTTCATGTTCTTTAAAAAAATAAGATTTCCAAGAAACCGACTTTATCTTTAGAGATGGAAAAACCTACTAAATGTGTTGAAGAGTTACTACACATTTTTACACAACTTGCAAGTTCATGTGATTGCGATATATGTTTATGTTGGACTAGTTTGATGATTAAATATTGTTTGTTGATGTTGAGAAAATTGTTGATTGGGTTTTGGAAAGAAAATGATACGCTTGTAAGCGTGGCCACCCCCAGTTACAGAGGAAACTCTGGCGAAATTTTTCCAGAAATATAACACTTGGAAATATTTTTACAACAAGTGTTTATAAATATATTTTTTAACTTGTTTTTCCAAATAAATTTCGCCATGATTTTTATTACAAAATAACCAAGTGTCGGAGGTGGACTTTCGTAAACAAAACTTACTAAATATATATTTAGAATATATATATTCCGTAGTAAAACACTTGTGTAATTTTTTTATGATTATTTTGTGAACTACATAAATATTATTTTTAGAGTAAAAATAATATTACTGGAACACACTGAATAGTAACGACTCCAAAATAATACTAACGCCCTCACAATAAATATTTAAGTTACACCGGTATTATTATTACCACCCGAACTTCAAACGTAACTTATGTATTTTCGGAGAAATACTCTTGAAAGCGTATTTTCATAAAAGTATTATTTTGGGAATTACATGGAATAAAATATAATATTTTTGGGAAAAGTATTTATATTTTGGAAGTAGAGTATTTTAGACGAATGAAATGAAATATATTTTATTAAGTGAGACTTAATAATATGTTTCAAACATATATAAACGCACATGTATTAAAACCCCCATCCTTGGGAAGGAATATACTGATTAAATATATAAGAAGTGTGAACACGGAATAGTTACCTAACTATTTCTCCAACAAAACGTTACACCTTAAGCCAAGGCACGACCGTCCGTCTAATAGGAATTAGTACGTGTAGGTCGTCACGCAGCAGATAGAGTTGGAGATTGACGTTGCTGGATACGCACTTCAGTGAGTTCATGTCCCCCTTTTTCTCTTAACTGTTTTTAGTTTTTATACTGCGGGGGTGAAATACATGTTACTATGATTACGAATACTTTTTACATGGTATGGTTAGCTTAAGGAGGGTTAGGACGTACAGATCATGTGAGTGAGTAGGCACAACTTGAGGCCATTAATCCTCATTGTAGGACCGAGGGTCGTAAGCGGTAGATCTATCTGGGTGTAGCGAGCCCAACCCCTGAGCCCGCTTAATGGACCAGGTGGTGACTTTGAGCCCGACGCAAAATCCGCTAGGTTTGAGTCTTCCTACGGCACTTCACACATATCATTGGCTTTGCAACCCAATGGTTATCTCTTTTTCCTTAATTGCTACATACCAGGGACTTTTATACATACTTACAACATTTTCAAATGTTTGTACATACTCACTTACACATGAACTCGCTCAACTTTATGTTGATTTTTCAAACTACATGTATTTCAGGAAACTAACGGATCTGGCACGGTATGCACGTATTTTCAAGCTGCGTTTGAATAAAGAAGTCATCCAGGGTTTAGAAGGTGTAACCTCTTCCTGGACGGGTTACATATCTCTAAACCTAGTATAGTTTAAAGTCTTTTGCTAAGTCTTTACAAACTCAATTAAATCAAGTTAAGGTTTGTAACTTATTTTGTGATTGTTGAAAATGGGATTTTTCTAACTTTATTAATGGATGAATATCTCATGTTTTTATCATATAGCATTGTTATGATTGTTGCTATGGTATTAAGAAGTCACACCAAATAAACCCACGCTTCCGCAAAGCCAGGGTGTGACAGCTTGGTATCAGAGCCTCGATCATAGCGAACTAGGATTCTTTCTTGAGTCTAGACTATGATCATCAGGGCTCTCACGAAAACGTTTTCAAACACTTTTACATTGCATACACTATACGTCCAGATCCAGGGAACGTACCTTTTTACAAACAAAAAGGCACAAATACACATTCCCAAATTTAAATTTATAATTCAGTCTGAGAGGCTGAGGGAGTAGTCTAGTGGGACTAGGAGGCTCAGTCTGAGAGACTGAGGGAGTAATCTAGTGGGACTAGGAGATTCAGTCTGAGAGGCTGGGAGATTAATCTAGTGGGACTAGGAGATTCAGTCTGAGAGGCTGGGAGATTAATCTAGTGGGACTAGGAGATTCAGTCTGAGAGGCTGGGAGGTTAATCTAGTGGGACTAGGAGATTCAGTCTGGGAGGCTGGGAGGTTAGTCTAGTGGGACTAGGAGGATCAGTCTGAGAGGCTGGAAGGATAGTCTGAGAGACTAGGAGGATCAGTCTGAGAGGCTGGAAGGATAGTCTGAGAGACTAGGAGGATCAGTCTGAGAGGCTGGGAGGATAGTCTGAGAGACTAGGGAGTTTAGTTTGAGAAACTAGGAGGATAGTCTGGGGAAGACTAGGGTGATTACATGCTTACATCGTTACTGCTTGATTGATGATTATTGATATACGTGCACACATGGTGAATATTTGCATACACTAATTGTTAATAACTACTATGGATATACATGCTACGCACCGGCACACATGTCACTCTAATTTGAAAGCGAGTTATCAGGCATTGATAACCCTACGACCACCGCCACAGATAGTGAGGCTACATCTGCGCCAGAGACATTTA
Organism: Helianthus tuberosus; assembly: GCA_030545235.1. NCBI lineage: Eukaryota > Viridiplantae > Streptophyta > Magnoliopsida > Asterales > Asteraceae > Helianthus > Helianthus tuberosus. Next base: position 161,515,450 of record CM060444.1, read on the forward strand.
CGGCAGACACTGAAAGTGATCCTGATGTGCTGACTAAGGACGAGAACGACTTCTAACAGTCCGTGCTACCAGATTTTGGTGATACTTCATCTTGGCTGATGGTTTCTCTGACAAGAATCTTTCTGTCACCCTTGTTTCAATCCATGACCAGGGGCGGACCCACATTGGTGCCATCGGGGTCCCCGGACCCCAATCTTTTTTTAAAAATAGTAGATTCGGTATATTAAATTGTATATGGACCCCATAAATACAATTAGGTGGACACCATAGAAATAAAAAGAAAGCTGGTGTAGTGGTAAATCTCCCTCTTTTCCACCAAGAGGTCATGGGTTCAATCCTTGATAAGCCCATTTTTCTTGTTTTTTTTAAATCTAGTTCAAACCTCACTTTGGCTCGACCCGAACGAGGACCGACCCGAAAATGGACCCCATTGAAATAAAATCCTAGGTCCGCCACTGTCCATGACCACTCCATCACTGGTCATCCCAACGATGGACACATCATGGCTCCAATCCTCGATGATGCGCCTCTGTGGACATCCCTTCCGAAGGATGGTTACTCGACGAACAATTGATAACGATATTGACGCGATATTGATGGTCCTTCCGATAACGCCCATAATGATGGACAGTTAGACGAGAACGTTATTACCAATTTCACTTGTTTGAGACCCCTGTTAACAAGCCATCCTCTGATTCTAGCATGCATTCAGACTCCTTTGAGTCTGTGATACCTGCAACCTTACAGACAGCCGGATTACAGCTTTCTGCTACTGACGCAGACAACGACGACGTGACTGCTGCACAATCACCTGCTCGAGGCACCACACCGTTAGATGCCCCAGAGCCTGCTCCTGAGCTAGCTTCTACACTCTTTGAGTCAGCCTGATGTTGCAACTGCTGGTCCTACACCCTTGCTTGATTATGACTCTGTTAGTTTACTAAACATTGCACCTCTACTATCTAACCCAGTACTGACACCTGACAACCTCCTTATTGGTTGAAACGTTTGTTCCTACACCTTCAACCGCTAATGTTGCTCTTGTGGAGACCGACGTCCATTACGCCAACATGCCTATCGCTTTCTTTCAAGACATACCTGCACCCCGGAAAGGTGCTTCAGGTCAGTACCCACGTAGCGATCCTTTAGCTACAGCAGCATTTTCTACGACCTTACATGCCGCACTGTTTACTACTTTCACCTTTACGCCATGGACAAGCCGACTTGATGCTAATTTTAGGCACTAACCATTCCTCACGTTATGGAGGCCACATACGAGATGAGTTGCTCCTGTAACACCAACTACAGTTTGAGGATATGAGCCGCAGAACGTTGGAGCTTGAGCTGACACCACAATTGGCAAGTTCAAAGGCAAAACATTACATAACCGAAAACATGATTTAAGTGTCTACATCACAAGACATCATTTTGTCAGAAAAGTTTATGTAAGACACCACGTCCTCCACCCTGTCTATTGTCAGCATACTTTGATTCGCCACGTACATCAAGGTTCCTTTTGCGCTCTTGAGTATTGCTATTACACCGTTCCCAGGATTTGATGATCGTTTCTTTACTATCGAGCGGCAGAGCAAATAACTTCATCGATATATATATACAAGCTCGAGGAGGAGTTTACGCATGCTCGCGGTCACTTTTCTTTCCTCCTCCACCTCAGTCACCAGTATAGTTGGTTTCTGGATTATGCGGAATGCATTACACTTGGGTAAAGACACTAAAGATAAGCCGGGATGGCGGAGACTTTTGAGGACCACTTCTGACTACGAAATTTTGATGCACTAATATACTTGTTGGACAAGGGTAGGGTGACCCTGTGTCCCTTTCGATGTGATACATTTTGTTAGACACAGTGATTGTGGCCGGAGGATAATGAAAGCCCAATCATCTTTTAAACATGCGACAACACTTTGTGGCCAATAACCAATGAAAGCTCAGTCGCTAGGTCTTCGCTAAGCACGTCATTGATCTATGTGTTTGTGCTATAATTATAATACTACGTGCTTACTTGCTATGCTCTCATTAAACATAATTACCGAATTACTTGGTCATACTATGATTATACTAGTATTTGATTGGTTGGTATGGTAACCTGTTATGTGTATGTACTTATGACCACTAAACAACCAAATGCACGCACGAAGCAAATTAGTCCTGACCTAATCGACCTTCTTCTAGGAAGATGTCGACACAAGGGAACACCGGTATCAACAACCCTCTACCGACAACAGAGGCAGAAATGCAAGAGCGCCTCTTACAGGCCATCGCACAATACGAGGCCCGTCGCTCCAATCGCAGCGGAGGTACCTCGGGAAATAACCCCCCCAACGGTAATGTCTAGCCCTTTAAGACACATTACAAAACGTTTGGACATTTCCACGAGTGCCTTGCTAAGGCCTTACGCGGATAATGTTGCTTACATCGCAGGCTGCACCTACAAGCAGTTCTTGGACCACAAACCTCGAGAGTTCGACGGCACCGGGGGTGCCTTAGCCTTCGTGCGCTGGGTTGAAAAGACAGATTCTGTGTTACGATTGAGAAAATGTGACCCCGAACATCAAGTCAAGTATATAACTGGACTATTGGTGGATGAGGCTCTGTCATGGTGGAACCATCAAGTTCGGACAATGGGCGAGACCGCTGCGTATGCTATGACGTGGGACGAACTGAAAGATCTGATGCGTAAGAGATATTGCCCGAGGGCAGAAGTCCAGAAGTTGGAAACAGAACTGTGGAACTTGAAAATGGAAGGACCAAAGATAGCGGAGTATGTGCAGAGATTTAACGAATTATCACAAGTTGCCTTATTTCTGGGGGCACCAGAGTTTAAGAGGATTGAACAGTTCATAAGGGGATTGGCACCTCAGATTCTAAGCCTGGTAAAAACATCAAAACCTTCAACGATCACCGAGGCTATCAACATAAGCATAGCACTCACGGAAGAAGCAGTTAGACGAGGAGAATTTTCCACTACGGAGGAGAAAAAGGGGATTGCTATAGAGGCATCTGGGGATAACGAGAGAAAGCTCGCAAATTTCAAGATGGTTACTCGGGTAAGTAACAAGAAGAAGGCCAAGAAGGGAAAAGATTACAAGGGTATCCTACCTAAGTGCGACAATTGTTTACGTTATCATGTCGGGCGATGCAAATATGGAAATTGTGGTAACTGTGGCAAGGTGGGACATGTCAAGGAAACTTGTTGGCAAAATACTAAACATAGTAATGGGGGCCAAGATGGTAGTGAGAATCATGAAGGGGACAACGATAATGATAATTGTCGAGGCAGAATGAGTGATAAACAGAAACGTGCTCGAGGATGTTTAAACTGTGGAAGCAAAAGGCATTTAAGAAGATATTGCCCTAAAAAAAAATCAGGCGCAAGGATGAAAGCTCCCCACCGGAGCTAGGGGGACAAGCCAGGGATCCAAGCATGGATATCGGTACGTCCCATATTATGCAATATTATGCATCTGTCTTGCCAAATACTGTTGCAAATTTTACGATTCGCACTTCCAGAGTTCGAGAGCATAATTGGTTTAAGTAGCGAGTAAGTAGATATTCCAGTACCCATTAGAACTAGCTCAAGGGAAGCTAGTGGAAGCCAACGCAGTAACTGGAATCGGCACGATAGAACCCGGAGAGCGTAAGTTTACGCTAGATCTATTGACAGTTGAGTTGGGAAGCTTCAACGTGGTAATTGGATGTATTAGTGGCAAGCGATCGAGCGGAAGTTGATATCCGCACCTCGATGACGAATGAAGGAACGATCGTGACTCACGAAGCAGTATACACCACCACCGATCACGAATTACTTAAGGCACGAAAGTTGTTGTGGGAAGGATGTGTTGTTTCCTGGCTCATGTCAGGGACAAGGGAGCCGAAGAACTAGAACTTAACGATACCCCCGTGATCGGAGAATACCCTGAAGTCTTCCTCGAAGACTTGCCAGAATCATCTCCTCAACGATTAGTCGAATCTCGCATCGATTTAATTCCAGGCACCGCACCTGTAGTCGATGCATCGTAGCGACTTACATTTTCGGAGATGCAAGGATTGACAGTGAAGTTTTAGCAGTGGATAGAGAAGGAAGATAACAGACCAAAACTTTTGTTTTGGATAACCTCAGTTCTGCTCGCCAAAAGAAAGGACGAATGACTTTTAAATGACCGGGAGTTGGATGAGCTAGCCAACCAGAGTCGGTGGCTCTTGCTGAGGACTAACGAACTCCTTACATAACTGACTGTGAGGACCTAACTACTATTACACGACTGGTCGACAATCGAGCGTCGTTAGCAGTGAATTCAAGAAGAAAGTTTACCAGGGTGAAATTGTGGGACAATGACTTGTTTTAAACGTGCACAGGAATGGTGTTTCCTACACAATGCACACAATCGTTTTACACAGAATACGAACCTTGAAGATCTAGAAGATATATACTTAGGACCTTGGGAACCCAGGTTCAAAACTCGTGAAGGTTGTTACTTAGGAACCACATCCGTTGACACAAGCATACATCATTAACCTGGCGCATATGCCAGTTCCGTTGACCCAAACAGAGAGTACTTGGATTTCTTTTACTTCTGGCGAGTAGATGTTTGCATCTCTACTCCCCTTAATGGTAGTTGCATCACAACAATTTTCTCGCTGAGAGCGAACACACATTTGCTTCGATATCGGGTAATTCCTTCACTTTAGCAAATACTCGTTGTTCCTTTTCTTGGAAACTTACCGGACATACATGCATCATTTGCTACACATGTGATTTCGTTTTGAACAAACACTTCATGGGAATTTACATATTATTTTGCCAAACCTAATTACTGATTCCTGATTCGAGTAACCTACATTATTGTTATTGTTGGCTCTTTTGTTACCAAGCTAACACACTTTCTTGAAACCGCTTTCTTTCAAGTTACATCCATGGTTTATTTTGCTACCATGCCGAGAATCCCTTGTTGATACATACATTGTCGGGTTACGTTGAAACCAAGTTCAATTGCTTGAACTTATCCAGTTCACAGGTTTAACTTGAAACGCTATATGATGTATCGGGAGCATCATATTCAACTATTTTTGCAGAGATTCTTTCATTTCGAGTCGTAGTAGATTTGGTTGGTCTACGACTCCACTAAAACGTTTGATCTGTTTTGATACCTTACAGTGATAATTTTTCACAAAATTGAAGCTTGCGCTAAATTGGTTACTCACTTCATACACGGATTTAATTCCCTATTTAGTTGTTAACAATCCATTTTGGATCTTCACGATCAAAGCGGTCTCAACACAATTGTGTGTTAAGGCAATCGTACATATATTCGTTTCAAAAGCACAATGTACCTCCTAACGATTCTTTCATTGTCAATCAAATGCCTTGCGATACTTATTACTTTTCATCTTCGATTGGAAACAGTGGTTCTTTGATGTTCCGTATTTAATTGGAAACTCTATAACATGGTATAAATCAAATCTTCAGATTGCCTCAGTACACTTTCATTTGTTTTCAAACGCGGTGAACTTGTTCAGTCACCACTATTATTGGGTAATGCCATTACGACACCTTGTGGTGTCATCATAAACTTGTAGCTTGTGCTAATCATGGTAACCGTTTTACACGAGACCACACATACTTTTGTTTGATTTATCATTTAAACATTCCTGATGCAACTACGAATCAAGACAATGATACACCAGATTCGCTTGTATTCCATTCGGTGTACCTTCACCATTCAAAAATGTCAACACACTAAACCTTACCAGACATTTATTCAGGAGTTGACAGATCATTTTACTATTACGCTGAGATGATGCTTTTGAGTTCATATAGCGGGTGCTATGGTTTGTGAAAACTCGGTTGCATATTGCAACCGATCGTTTAAGAATCTTATTAGTCAAAACTCCACTTTTGTGGAACCCCTGCTAGCTGGATTACACTAGACTATACGTCAAATGCGTCTTGTACCTTTGACACCCAATGCTAGCAGCACACACCTTTCAACCCTAGGATTCGGGTTGCTATATATTCTTGGACTCACCTAATGTGAGTAACGTTTGTTTCAATTTGTTGATTACCTACTTCGATATTATTCATATACATACGTGTGTGACTTAACCATAAGGAGTTAAGGTAGTACAAATTTCGAGGACGAAATTTCTTTAATGGGGGGAGAAAGTGACAACCCTCACCAAACCAGGTATCCGTACGAATTAATTAATATTTAATTAATGATTAATTACTGTGCTTGCTTACATTTGTGATTAAACTGCTACTTGACTTCTGATACATACATGCTCATGCATCATACTTTATTGCTGTCACTCCATTAATTACACAGAACTATAGTGACAAACTTGATGCACAAAAGCACAGTAGCACAAAGGACGGATAACCCAGTAAACATGCTGACATAGCCAGCATCAGACAGGCATTGTCTCTGAGGCCAGTATGAGCCGGGAATAGTTTACTACACTAGTAGGGAGTGTAGGGAGGTGAGGATTGTTAAACTGCGTCACTAGGTGATAGTTATAGTGACCGGATGTGCCTAAAACATGCTCAAATTACAAAATTCTGCACTTTCTACTAAAAATTCAGCATTTAACTTAATTAGTAAAGTGCAAAAACATGGGAAAATAATACTAGTCACTTTCCAAAGTGTCGGGAATTTATTGTGTCACTAAAAATAATCTTAAAGACACTTTAAATGCTTATTTAGCGCTTTAACGGATTAATATCCAACCGAACAACCGGACTTTACCCGAAACATAAAAATAATGTCAATGACATTATTTTTCCTTTTCTGAGCCCGTCAGGGTCCCCGAACACCCTAACACCCGTTATTATACACTATACATTAATAACCCATTTTTATCTCTAACTAAACTAACTATCAATAACTATATGATTAAAAATTGAACCATGACCCCACCCCCCTCTTCAACCGATTGGTTCCCCTAGGGAACACACACCCTTACATTTTAATTACTTTAATAATCTATGTCCCATATCAAGGTTACACATTACACCAAGGATAATGGTATGTAATGGTTTATAAGTAGGTATGAGGAACACGCACTTACATTTACACCAACCACTTGCAAACTTTTTTTTCCTTTCTTTGAGTGTTCGGCCGACCACCACACCACACACTACCATCCTTACTTTTCTTTTGAATATTAAATGGATTGTGGTTGGATATTTGGAAACATACTACATGTTGGATAAATAAGAAGTTTGGTTTATAAGTATACACTAAAGTCTTCCACCTTCTTTCATCAAACAACCCACCAAGCTTCAACTTTTCTCTCCCTCTTGCCTTGCATTCGGCAGCCACCCTCCCACCATCAACCACCCGCTTTCAAGCCTCCAACATACAATCCGCATACATCTAGAGGTGCAAGGGATCATACAATGAAACGTGGAGCGTACGGAATCGCAAGGACCTCTCTACGACGCTATTAACCACCCATTTTTTCGTCTAGTTTCTTCCCTAGCCTCGAGCTAGTAGTAAATGTCTCTAAACATTCTCTAGTTCATATTTAACGTGGTTAATAAGAGATTTAACGGGTAAAAATTATGAACACTAGAGAACAAAATTAAAAGTCTTATAAAAATGATGAACTTGTTGGATAAAAGAAATGTAATGGTGTAAAACTTGTTAAACTTGTTTTGTTATGGTTATTTATTATTGTTGGATGCTAGCAGGGGAACGGATCGCCATCTAACCACGCTAGGTCATGTTCATGGAACGTGAACTAGCACTATGTTTAGTGTAAAAATAACTAGATGACGAACCCTTTCACTCACAAACATGAACTTGTGTAAAAACGATTTTTCTTATGAAATGGAGTTCTAAATTAGTAGATCTAAGGATCTACAAGTGGTATTTTCGAAGGACCAAGTAAAATATATACAAGTCTTATTTTAAGTCGGATCTTCCATAAACTAGAGGTATTTTTGTGAACAAACGAGTGTGTAAACACTTGTGTGACAAAAGTTTCTACAAAGAAATAATTTTCGTAAAAACCGACTAGAAGTTGTAAAACTTCATGTTCTTTAAAAAAATAAGATTTCCAAGAAACCGACTTTATCTTTAGAGATGGAAAAACCTACTAAATGTGTTGAAGAGTTACTACACATTTTTACACAACTTGCAAGTTCATGTGATTGCGATATATGTTTATGTTGGACTAGTTTGATGATTAAATATTGTTTGTTGATGTTGAGAAAATTGTTGATTGGGTTTTGGAAAGAAAATGATACGCTTGTAAGCGTGGCCACCCCCAGTTACAGAGGAAACTCTGGCGAAATTTTTCCAGAAATATAACACTTGGAAATATTTTTACAACAAGTGTTTATAAATATATTTTTTAACTTGTTTTTCCAAATAAATTTCGCCATGATTTTTATTACAAAATAACCAAGTGTCGGAGGTGGACTTTCGTAAACAAAACTTACTAAATATATATTTAGAATATATATATTCCGTAGTAAAACACTTGTGTAATTTTTTTATGATTATTTTGTGAACTACATAAATATTATTTTTAGAGTAAAAATAATATTACTGGAACACACTGAATAGTAACGACTCCAAAATAATACTAACGCCCTCACAATAAATATTTAAGTTACACCGGTATTATTATTACCACCCGAACTTCAAACGTAACTTATGTATTTTCGGAGAAATACTCTTGAAAGCGTATTTTCATAAAAGTATTATTTTGGGAATTACATGGAATAAAATATAATATTTTTGGGAAAAGTATTTATATTTTGGAAGTAGAGTATTTTAGACGAATGAAATGAAATATATTTTATTAAGTGAGACTTAATAATTTGTTTCGAAGATATATAAACGCACATGTATTAAAACCCCCATCCTTGGGAAGGAATATACTGATTAAATATATAAGAAGTGTGAACACGGAATAGTTACCTAACTATTTCTCCAACAAAACGTTAAACCTTAAGCCAAGGCACGGCCGTCCGTCTAATAGGAATTAGTACGTGTAGGTCGTCACGCAGCAGATATAGTTGGAGATTGACGTTGCTGGATACGCACTTCAGTGAGTTCATGTCCCCCTTTTTCTCTTAACTGTTTTTAGTTTTTATACTGCGGGGGTGAAATACATGTTACTATGATTACGAATACTTTTTACATGGTATGGTTAGCTTAAGGAGGGTTAGGACGTACAGATCATGTGAGTGAGTAGGCGCAACTTGAGGCCATTAATCCTCATTGTAGGACCGAGGGTCGTAAGCGGTAGATCTATCTGGGTGTAGCGAGCCCAACCCCTGAGCCCGCTTAATGGACCAGGTGGTGACTTTGAGCCCGACGCAAAATCCGCTAGGTTTGAGTCTTCCTACGGCACTTCACACATATCATTGGCTTTGCAACCCAATGGTTATCTCTTTTTCCTTAATTGCTACATACCAGGGACTTTTATACATACTTACAACATTTTCAAATGTTTGTACATACTCACTTACACATGAACTCGCTCAACTTTATGTTGATTTTTCAAACTACATGTATTTTAGGAAACTAACGGATCTGGCACGGTATGCACGTATTTTCAAGCTGCGTTTGAATAAAGAAGTCATCCAGGGTTTAGAAGGTGTAACCTCTTCCTGGACGGGTTACATATCTCTAAACCTAGTATAGTTTAAAGACTTTTGCTAAGTCTTTACAAACTCAATTAAATCAAGTTAAGGTTTGTAACTTTTTTTGTGATTGTTGAAAATGGGATTTTTCTAACTTTATTAATGGATGAATATCTCATGTTTTTATCATATAGCATTGTTATGATTGTTGCTATGGCATTAAGAAGTCACACCAAATAAACCCACGCTTCCGCAAAGCCAGGGTGTGACAATTTAACTTTCATACAAGTGATTAAAGAAAAGGAAAAGTGAACTTACAAGTGTTAAATTTTTACAAGTGGTTGAAAAACAAAGTGATGATTGAATCCCCGATCTTAACAAGTGGTGTGTGAAATGACAAACAAAACTAATTTTCCAGAAAAACAATTTTGATTAAAACATACTTAAGTGTTTTGAAATCATAATGGGAAAATAGTTTGTTGTCAGGGGGAGTTCTGATTGTTTAAGCCAAGAGAATGGAGAATTGAAGCAATTCACATCAGTTTGTCATTTTATTTGTACAGTTTATTGCTTTCATTTTTCAAATTTTTCCAGAAAATAAAAAATTGAAACATATTTTTGATTTTAGGGGGAGTAAAAAATTAGAAATTTTGAAAAATCCAAAAACATGATAAAATCTAAAAACCAAAAACATCAAAAATTTCAAAATGAGTTTTGTTGGGAAAAAGAGGAAATGATAGTACATCAGTGGACTATCACAACACGCTAAAGAATTGGAAAGTCAAATGTGATAAATGATCTCACTGATGATATGCCAGTAGGTTTTTATACATTCAGTAGATTGTTTTCGAGATATAAATTTAAAAATCAAATACTTACTTATTTCGTGGGGAACATCTCTCGGATATATGGGTAACCCCTGAAATGTTGTTTGAAAGTCTTTCTATTTCTGACATACTAGGTCTTTGTGCGTGATGATATCTGGGATATTGTACCAGGACTTCTGATTTTGCGGAAGCAATAGCCTAGTCCTCGCATAATATTCTGCACTGCTTTATTCATAAAGCTCACCCTCATCATAAAAAAATGATGAAACATTGAAAAATGCTAATCATGTGCTGTTGAAGAAAAGATCCCCAAACGGGACACACTGAAAGACGAGCCATCATCTCTTTGTCTGAACGGAAGTTCTAACCTGAGCTCTCATGGTCTCGCATTACCCGTTTACAGATATCATTAGTGTACATTCACCTGTAAGACTGAATATAGAAGTCTGGATACGGGAGTATATTCTGAGGTTGTACACACGAAAAAGTTTAAGCCCTTAAAACACTAAATTCGTATCTCGAAACAGTTGAACTTTGTGTGAAAATTTAAGTGGATCAGTATACTGACAATCTAAGTGAATTGTTTAGAACTTAAAATGTTTAAAGCTTAACAGTGTTAGTGATTGGTCTCATAAACTGATATGATCCTCTTACACAAACTCACAAAAATATTGTCTGTATATATTTCTTTACTGCTTTTCATTAAAAACAAAAAAACCTAAAAAGATTGTGTTTTAGCATAAAATGTTGAAAAATAAAAAAGATTTTATTTCATCTTATTTTCGACAACTGATGTTGGAAAGCTGATTTTCAAAATTCCAAGTGCTAAACATGATGAATAATAACAGGGTTGGGAGAGTTTGTTTTAAAAAAATGATTTTGAAATGATTAAATGGTTCATTAAATTGAAACAAAATTTGAATGTTACGAATACAAGTGGTAAAGCAAAGATTAAAATTGTTATAAATAAAAATCTTACTTTTGGGTAGAGGTTTGTGCAGATCTCCGTATCTAAGCCTGAGCAGAGTTTGAGCCAGGTCACGATTTTAGAACAAGTGTTATGTCAGATTACGATCCCGGAACAACTTAAGGGGAAGTCTGTCAACAAAGGAGAGTTTGAAGATTGAAGATCTCAGAGAAAGAGGGAGTCTGAATGTTAGAGAGCCAGACTAAGGTCCTGGAATAAAGCTCGAGATAGAAGCTGCTGATGCTGATGAACTTAAGGAAATTAAGAGAATTTGAAGGGTCAGGTTGAGATTCTGAGAAATTAAGAAGATAGAGATTGATGAGGATGCTTACAGAGAAAGACATTTTGGAGAGAGCGTGAAGACTGCTCAAGTCTGAAGATTCGACATACTGAAGACTCCTACTGAAGACTCGTCAACATCCAAGGGGGAGTTTGTTGGTGTATATGTCTCTCGACTTCGTCTTGTATCGAGTCTTGTAATAGGTTTGATAGATCAGGACACGTAGTACGAAAGAAACGGGAAACAGTGCAGAACCAGCAGGTTCACACAAAGTGGCCAGTTCGTACGAACTGACCAGTTCGTGCGAACTGGCATGTTGCGGGTTCGTGCGAAGTGGGTTTCCTATAAATAGATGTCTTGGGTCTCTCATTTGTAACATTCCTGATTCCGGTAGCGGAGCTCTCTGAAATCAATACAAGAGATAGTTAAAGTGAATCTAATTGCATATCAAGCTGAATGAAGATCAAATCAATGAATTCCGCCTCTGATTTGGTCTAGAACTCTTCTGATTGTCTCGTATAGATCGACTCAACGATCCTACACTTATCACTCCAACCAACAAAGTTGGGGATGAGGGTTCGGGTATAAGAATTCGAAGGGTGGCGTTGCAAGACATTGGCCAATTTGTTAAGAAACGATCCCGAAGTTGTATTGTGCGCATGTCGCGTAAAAGAATAAGAGAGTGGATTCAGCATGCCAACTACCGAGCGTATGTTGGAAACTTGGTAGGAAAATGTTCACTTCGACCACCATGAGAGGCAAATCAGGTATGATTGTGTAGAGTTTGTACTAGTATTGGTTTTATTTTTATTTTCTTATTTAAATGAACGTTGTGGGTGTGTTCCCTATATCACCCTCACAAGACCTACTCGTTCTCCAGCGCTATCGGGAGGTTTAAAAGGGCTTGTTGCATAAGCTAAAGCAACCGTGATTCCAACGAAAGTGAGTTAGGATTGTTGTTATTGTACATTATTTTTTCCACATAAATCAAAGTAAATTAACATTTGGTTTGGTAATATTTTCATAAAAGTGGTAGAACTAGGTAACTAACAAATTTTAATGGTTGTGAGAAGCATGCTTCTACACAAGGGTTAAGATTTGTAGGTACATTATGTTCGTGAGACGACCACTTTGTTGAAAGATGAAGAGCACACGAGGAACGAGCGAAAAACCAGGTGCAAACATTTCTTTTTAGCGTTGATTTTTAGTTAGAAAATAAGTGGAATGTAATTTGTATTTTATTTTCCGGGGCAAAATTTTGGGGGAAGTTAGTCGTGTCACATCCCTTGTGTGTTTTAAAAACTCTATTCTTACACATTGAGGATAATGTTTTCCTCATGTGTAAGGATGGGGGAAAATTTCAAAAAAATTTCAAAATGTCTTTGTTGAAGCTATCTTAAAAGCACAAGTAACTAAGTTAACGATGGATGACAAAACCCATTTGGTCTTTTGTCATGGTCAAGTTCGAATTAATAGCATGACGGGTATTTAGCTGGTGTTTATTTGGGAATAATCCACCTAAGAAACTAACATATCATACATGTCACATATCATACCCGTTATATGTGAGGTTTTGAGCCACTTTTACATCATAGATCTATATGTTTATGTTTCTTTGATTGAGTGGACCATTAGTCACGTATTGTAGAACTTGCGACTTTTGATACGTTTGAGACCATAGACCGAATACAAGCACAAGAATGAATAAGGCATTAGGTAAACCTTTTCCTTTTACACCATTTATCTATCCTTACCCAAAATCCATCCCTTAGTAGCCAACTTGGAGCCTAAACCTTTCGTTTGACAACCCATTTAGCCCATAACCATAAGCATTTTCTTTTTAAACCCGTGTGATGAAAATTCGATTATAGGAGTTAACTTTGTATAGTTGTGATTTGTTTGTGTGAAAAAAAAGAAAAAAAAAACAAAAATTGTCGGGAAAATGTTGCCAAAAAGAATGAAAAAGTATTGAGAAAAGCATAAAAAGATGTGTTAGTAGTTTGTTGAATAAAAGGTAAAAGTCATTGCCTACTAGATTGATGTTTATATGTAGTCGTGTTTAGCATAGTCGTTTGTAATAAAATCAAATTTTCATCGCCATAGCCACTTTAAATATCCTACTTCCTATCTTTAGCCTAGCCCCATTAAAACCCTCCAAAGACCTTTTGACTTGTGCTTAGTATTCGTGTTCGGTGGTGGAGAATGATTGAGTTGCAAGCATATGCGGATACGTGTTCTAATCGTTTTGAGTGATTACTAAGAAAGTGCTAATTCATTATCTAATTAGCCAAATTTTAATTCTAGTGGAGAGAACATTGTGAGGGATGTGCATGATTTATTAGTTTCAAGGGTGGGTTAATCTTGGATAACCATTTTATATGTGATTATTCACTTTACCGTTAGATATTTAGTAAATTGTACAAAGTTTGAACCGGGTATGACTTTAGACCTTAATGTTAGACTCAGGAATGGGAAGTGTGTTTCTCGTTCGACCCACGTGAAAGTGAAAGACAGATTGGCTTGAGGGCAAGCAAACGACAAGTGTGGGGATGTGATACGCGGTCGAAAAATAGTGTTCGTCGATGTTTAAGTTTAGGTTTTTACTTAACTTTTAATCTTGAATAGCCTACTTTTAATGGGATTTGTGTTTTGCAGGTCTTAAGGAGTTTAAGGAGCTTTCCAGGGGCTTTACGGACCACCGGGACGAAAAACGGACCACCGGGATGCGAAACGTATCAACTAGGACCAAAGGATGCGAAAAACAGAAGTTTGGAAATCAAGGCACCGTCACCGATGCCGTGGAGGGCCGTCGGCGACGCCCTTTACAAATCCCATCGCTACAAAATGGCCATAACCAGTAATATAATGCGTCGCGTGGGTTTCTGAGTTTCTGGGCAGCGTCGCCGACGGGTCAACAGGCCGTCGGCGACGGTCTCTCGTTTATGGCGACGCGAATGTTGCATTGTTGGTTGTTGGAACGAACTTAAAACATCTTGGACCAAGTTTTCGGCAGTTACACTTTGTTTTGGAGTTTGCCTTGGAGCCATTATTCACATCCATCTTCACTTCCAATCCATCTATAACACAATCATCATCCATTATCAACCAAACAATCATCGAATTCATCATCATCTCCATTTTTCAAACCCTAACCATTCCACCATCCATTCAATTCCACCATTACAAAACCCTAATCACCATTCCATCATTCTCCAAGCTTCAAGATGATCAAGATCAAGCTTCCAACATCCGGTGATCCAGTTCTTTCGATCATGCATGGCTAATTTCTTGGAGGTTTTACCCCGGTGTAGACTTTTGTAAGATTTAGGGTTCTTATTACTTGTTTGATGTTTGGTTTGTGACAACTTAAATTGCGTTTGAATCTTTAGACAATTGTCCTACTTTGTATTGAATTTACGAATTGTCGAGTGAATCATTAAATTTGACTTTGTGAAACAAATACACGTATTTATGCCTTGTCTCTTGAAAGGATTTGCTAGTCCAACATAATGAAGTACATTGTGGTCCATTGTCCATGACGTTGATAGCGATTGGCACCTAAGCTTTATGATTGTTAACCCATTAATGATGTAATTCGAGTAAACCAAATTAAAACACGTAGTAACCCTAGGTCTTACATTTGTTAAAACCTGGTGTGAACCTTGTTATTCCATCTTATTTTATTATCATTAATCAAGTTCTTGCAATCGTTTAATTTTTAGTAGTTATTTATTCCAATCAACTTTGTTAGTTTAATTCAACATCTTTCAATCAAACAAAAATTCATAAAAACAAACTAGTAAACTTCATAAATTGTGCAACCGTTTATAATCAATCGAGTCCATTCGCAAACCACATACTCTTCATGGTTCGACCCCTTACTACCACTAGCTATTTGTTAAGGGTAATTTGGGTATATAAATCTTATCTTTGACCGGAGCGCGGCACTCCGATTAACTCCGAAATCCCACTCATACTACGAAGACCATTCCTTGCCACCAAACGAGCTAGGGTCGATATGAGTGACAGATGGTGCATCTCAAGCGATAGACTCCAGCCTTGACTACGCCCTCAATCGGTGCATCTCAGAATTCGAGTCATCCCGCTCGGGTAACATTTGACGGACTTTGGGTCTAGCCAAGGACCCTTATAAACGGGGCGCACCATGGAGGCATTCCATGGACTATCCAGCAATAAAATATTTTAATTCTTAGTGTAACTTTTAGTTAATGCTGTTGTTTTTAACTTTTTCTCTTTGTTGGAATAGAGTACACTTAGAAAGATGTTGAGGAGGCCAAAGGACGTTGAACCAGCACCGTATGCATGAAAACAGACGACTTCCGACTGAAAATCTTCAATTTAGTATGTGCAGCACAGGGCCGTGTCAGGTAAGCACGCCCACGTGCCCCAAGTCTGCTTTAACATTTTTTATTCTGAAACCTAGACACGGGGCCGTGTCCGATGGGCACGTCCCCGTGTTTATCTTCTAGAAAAATTTGTTACTGGAACTTTTGACACAAGGTCGAGGCTCCCACACACAGGGCCGTGTTAAGTGCCTGTTTTCTATTTTTTTTTTTGGTTTTAAACACATATTATAGACATTTAATCAATCTAACCAATTTTGGACACATTGAGGACAATGTGTAATTTAAGTGTAGGGGGGACATGAATAACTTGAATATTGTTTGTCCTAAAACGAGCCTTACACAAAATCTACTTGGAACAGCTAAAACACCCCAAATCTTTTCTAATTTTTTTTTTGTTTGTTTTGTCTTGTTTATAGTTTAAGTTAAGAAAAACAAGTTCTAAAAAAGTTCAAGTTATTATAAATTTACAAGCGATAGCGCCGTGATAAAAAAGTAACCATATAAGAAAAAATCATAAAAAGGGCATGACAAATTTTTAAAATTTGATTATATATATAAATATATATATAAGTGTATATATATATATATATATACCTTCACATTTTTGCCCTTTTCCCAAAAAATTGTGAGTTTTGAGCCTTTAACAAGCATCTAATAACATATCTATAATAAATGCACATTTTTTATTTCTTGTGTTAATAGCCCATATGGTTCTTACAAATCTAGAACTTGACAAGATAATACATTCCTAGTCCTTACTGACTAATCGAAGTAAGTATATGATTGAGGCATTAGGATTTTTACCCACAAAAACTCCCCCTAGTCAACCCTTTTGAGCCTAAACCCTTTAATTTCAACAACCCACAACACACCATCACCCAAAAAAAAAAAAAAAACCATCATTTTTACTTTACACCTTTTGTTTTAGTAAAAATCGGTTCTTTTGAAAAAATGAAAAAGCATGTGACTTCAAAAAAAAAAAAAAAAAATCTCTAGTTGCTCAAAATAAATAAGCAAATCTATTTCTTATAAGCACTTATTTAGTTCATAAAGTGACAAAACAGTTTTTCAAAACCAAATCGACTTTTTATGCCTTTAGCCACTTTCAAATAAAACTATCCTACCCTTAACCAAAAACCTACCGCTTCAAAGTACTCTTAATATTTGCAAAGATTAAGTCAACAAGGAGGAGGTTTGATTGATTGTCAAGCATTTGGTAGGAGTAAGTTCCGTATCGAGACTGAGTGTTTCACTTATACATTTTTGGCCGAGTGTTGAATGATCACTTGTGAGGAATGTGAAAGTATATATAGCTTAAGGAAATTTTAAAATATATGTTATGCTTAGAAATACTTATTTTTCTTAAAAAAATAAAAATAAATCATGCCGAATAACATTGTAAATAAAATAAAACCAAGAATGAATAAAGAACTTGGATTCCCCACACACAAGAACCAAAACTTCTCTTCTACCCATACCATTTAGGAGTGTAAGAAACATTAAAAAAGTTTTGCTTGAGGACAAGCAAAGATTCAAGTGTGGGGGTATTTGATATGCACAAAATGCAACATATAAATCATATCAAATAAGGTATAAAAACAACTCATTTTTAGTACTAATGTTGGAAAAAGTGTCTTTCGTTGTTTACTTTTGATTTTCAGGATTAAAAGAGCTTAAACGAACAAAAGGAACAAATTAAAAACGAAAACCAGTATAAATACAAAGGAGAGGAAGTTGATACACTATACTGACCCTCCAATCTTCACCCCGAAGACAAAAACAACAATCCAGAACCCAAGCACAGGGTCAAGCCAGCCGGGGCCGTGTCTCCTCGAAACGGGCCGTGGTCAACTCTAAGATTGGCAAATCTTGGTTCGTAGAGCAAGTACAAGGGCCACGGGGTCTTGCTGTTGACAGACTGGGCCATGTGCGCAGAAGAGTTGACAACAAGATTAAATGAAGACAGACAAGGAGAAGGACACGGGGCTGTGCCCACCAGGAACGGGGCCTTGTGAACCTACTGTTTTCAACTATAAAAGGAGGTGCTTAACTCACTTGCAACTCATCCCTTGGCAAACCACTTCTCTCACACCTGTCACCACACCACCACCATTACCACCATCATCCACCACTTTCATCTATCATCCACCACTTTCATCTATCATCCACCTTTATAATGTGTGTACTGGTCTAGGGATCCAAGATCGATAGTAAGGGTTTTTTGTCAAACAAAGGCCATGCTTGGCCAATCTCTTACATCACTTAATTAAGACAAAATCATTTTTTTATTACTTTTGATTCCTAGCATTGGTAACTTTTTATTTGGGTTTGGATTAATGACTTTAATAACTAGTTTTTATATTGAAAGTGAACTTTATTCAATCATTTCTTCATGTTTTTTGATTCACTCATTCGTGTCTTTACGATCTAAATAAAGTGTGTTAACTGCCTTGAATGGGGTTAGAAGGGTGGTTGGGTAAAGTTCTTGCTTCGTCCTGTGTATAGATCTTGAAAAGACTTGATTCAAGCTTATTAGGACTTCCCTTGAGGCAGATATCATAAAATCAGGGGAAGTAAGAATGGCTTCTAATCCTTTATAAATAAACTACTATTAAGACTTTAAACCAGCCTTACGGGACTATATCCCTGCTCACTCAGACCAATATGATCGAGGGTACTGTTGCCTCCAAAAGAGGGACATGCCACATTTTGCATTAATAACTTACTAATCATCTTTCAATAATCCGACCTTGCGAGACTGTAACCCTGCTGACTCAGACCAATATGGCTGAAGGTAGCGTTGCTTCCAAAAGTAGGACATGCCACTATAACTAAGATAATCTCTTAAAAAACCCTAAGTGCGGAAATCATCAATAGATACATAAATGACGATTCGGATACAAGTGACTCTATCTTGTCTATTTGTTTTATTTATTTATTTATTTATTTATTTTCTTTATTTTACTAATTTAAAAATATTTTCTCCAAAAATTTGGTTTGATTAGACGTCGACGATATTCCGAAATTAAGAGCTCTTGTGTCCTTGTACGACCTCGGTATCTTACCATCACTATACTACGTCAATGATGGGTGTATTTGCCCTAGCGTGTTGTAGAGAGTGATACATGTTTTTATAAATTTAAAGCTTGACAAAAGAGTAAAAAGGTACAAAAATACATTAAAAATTCATACGCTCCTCATCACGTGACCTTTTATACTCAGACTTAACAAAAACCACCGGTAATTTTGGTAGTTATCTTTTTTTAATTTCAAATACATATAGAGTTAAAGTGCTAAACATTCAAATAACTAGAATAATTGATTACCCACACATATATAACTTAAGAACATTAAATATTTTATCAACAAAGACTTGGAACATAATTTGGTAAAGTTGATGCTAAGATAAGTAATTGTAAGAGCATTCACATCTCTTTGACTAAATTCTTTGAGAGTATTCTTTATATTATAAAAATTGGTTGTGAGTGGAGTTGGGAGAAAATGTTACTATTTATCTGTATATTAAAGGGTACACTGTTTATCCTCTAATTTTTTTTTTAATATATATCAATTTGAAAGTGTTTTGAGTGGAGGAGAGGGAAGAAATAATGATAAAAGTATAAAAAGTATCATTTAATTAAAGGAAGAAAAAATGTAGAGTTTTATATATAAGTATATGGTAGAAATGATGGAAGAGATGTAAATGCTTGAAAAGAATTAAAGTGAGATAAGTACTAAAAATTAAGTACGTGGAACATGCCATAAATGAAACAAAATATTTTTAATCATACTTTTAACTTATTTATTCTTTGAAGAAATTTGCACCTCAATGTTTTGTTGCATATTTTATATGGCTTATAGGACTTGCGACACAGATAGTTTAGACAGGGAGTGACAAAAATATGGGTTGGTCAAAAAGGGGGTCTTGTCAACAAAAACAAAAAGATGATAAAAGAATATAACATAAATAGAAAATTTAATATAAGAAAACAATTAAAATATAAAAATACCATAATAAATTAAATTAAAACAAGGCGTGAGAGGTTAATTGTTGTCCAGATCAAGTAGCAAAGGTGGATGCGATGATAGGAGTAGAACCGTAGAACCCTTTAGGATTAAATGCAACTTAAACGTGATCTCCTTTTTTAAACAATGGAACTATATATAATATAGAAAACGAACTAAACGGGTCACTAGTGAAAACCCGATTACAAAATTACAGGCCGCAAAGGGGTGTATCACTTGGTGAAGGAAGAAAATCGTGATGGTTGTCACAACATGATACTTTGTATTGTGTGTGTTGGTTTGACTTGATGTTGATGTGTTAACTTGTGATTGGGTGTGATTTTTATTTTGGAATGTGATACTATTACGAGTGTGATGAGTGAAATGTGAAGGAATGATGTGTCAAATGGTGATTGGATGTGATAGTGTGATTGATGATGGAGTGTGACGATCACCCCTTCCACCATACGAAATTGTCCCAATATGCCCCCATTCTCCATTAACTTAGGCTAAAAGTTCAAATTTTATCTAATTTTTGCTATGGTTCTTGTTCATGATGCTTTTATTTTTAAAACTATTAGAAAAAGTATAGCTTTTATGTATGTATCATTCTAATTATAAAATATACTCTTTTGTTAAACTTAAACTAGAATCTTTATTGTCAATACTATAAAAAAATTTAAATAATCCCATTTTATATATAAATGTGTAAATATACCGAGTAAGAAGGTTAACTAATTGTTAGGTGTAGGAAAAACTTATTAAAGGACTAGGATGGTTAACTAATTGTTAGGTGTAGAAAATTAAAGGAGTAAGATGGTTAACTAATTGTTAGGTGTAGGAAAATTAAAGGAGTAAGATGGTTAACTAATTGTTAGGTGTAGGAAAAACTTATTAAAGTCCTATGCATCTCCCTTAGTTACATACATCGTATAATGGCAAAACTTGCACCTTTTACATTCATCTTGATTGCCATCATAGCATTTTCTATGATGCCAGCCTATAGAACCACTACCATAGAGGACAATGGACATGAAATGCAGATGGAAATCTCAAGTTCGTTCCAGAATCAATGCCCCAGCTCTGTGCAAGGAAACCCTTGCGAACAATACTTCAAGTTTTTAATGGGCAATGATATAAAGAAGTGTTTTCTGTTCTTAAATAATGTGACAAAGCAGTGCCAATATACTGTGATTCAGCGGACACATGATAAAGCTCAAAAAGACTGGGCTACTGGCGAATTTGGTAGGAAAGCAATGCATGATGCCGCTCAAAGCCTCCCCAACGACTGCAAACTCTCACTCAAGGATTGTCGGATCGAAGGCCCAAAGGGTTAATTATGATGCATGTATCAGAAGAACAATGATCGACAATAATTACTATACTTACTGGCTTTATAGTTTATGATCAAATTTCACTATTTTCAATTTCAATTATATAATGGTATTTTTATAGTTTTTGATCTAAAATATATCGATATCCTTTTGGGCATGTTTCTTTTGGTTGTTATGTAGTCGTTGTTGTTATACGAACAAAAGCGATACCGACCGAGTGAAAACTGCAGCGTGCGGAGAATCCCATTAGTGATATATATTAATAATAATAGAGACTTTTCTTATGTGATAGTCGATTATTAATTTATTATATTAGTTAGGCAACTTCATATGAAAACATTTAGGGAAATAAATACTTTACACCATCTAAATAAATATTATTATAAGTTTTACAATATTATATAAGAAACCATTGCAAAAGCCTTATAATTTAAAAGTAGTAATGTCAAACATAGTTTACCAATAAACTAGGTCTGAAACGGAATTTTGGTAAAGGTTGGTGATAAAGTAAATAATTTTAATGTAAAACATTAAACTTTGATCTACGTATTTTTATATATTTTTTTAACAGAAAATATGAATCACTGACATATCACAGATCACTTCGTGCCACCAACGGAACCACCCAATCATATCCATCTCCACTCCACTGGGCAATAATGCCTATACACCAATTCACTAGGAAACCCAATAAATATGGGAAAACCCCACTTGTGGAAATCGAACCCATGACCAAATAGTCATAAGCCTTATCCCACCCCTAAGATGCCACTAGGCTATAATGCCAAACCCCCTACGTATTTTTATATGATGATCGAGATAAAGAACGTGAAGCATGCCGTAGTATCAACAAAATTATTTTAATTTCACTTTACATTATTTATTCTTTTATGATACTCGATGCCCGATGTAGTTTTATGAATGCATGTTAAAAATAATGATCATGGTTAATTATTTGTTTTTTAGCTGAAGCAAACGAGTTCCTTACAATAAAACATGGACACAATCTTGTGAATGTATATATCTAATTATAAGCAATTAATTTGCAGCTGTAGCAAGAATATCAAAGTGAAATGACACCACATGCAACCTTTTAAGTTGAGTTTTGTCAATTGCCTTAAATTTCATGAACCAAAAACTTCCATACATTAGTAATTTGATATCAACATGTCGATAGAACTCATGGACGTTCAAATCATGATCAAATTTCACCATTTCTAGAAATCTAATAATTGATGGACTACACAACTTAACAGCATGTGTTATGTTGTGTGAGCAGGATAGGGAGCGCACCGTGTTAGCTCAAGTGAACAATACGTCGCCCATGTGTGATTGCTGCATGAGTAGTGAGTCTATGAATGTGCCTCGCTGGCGTGAGAGATCCATTGTGAACGTTGGAGCCAGTTGTGAAATGACTAGAATTAGTATGTTGAAAAAAAAACTCATCACTCGGTAGGTATAACACATGCTGAGTGACTGATTTGTCTTGCTGATGTGGGCCTACGTGACAATGCTTACCTGTTGAAAATAATCTGTTACATAATTATAATTCATGTAGCAAAAATATTAAGAGGTTGTTTAATCCATATAAAACTTATAACTATATTGTAACAACTTTTACAAGTTGTTACACACGTTTGCTACTGATTTGGGTATAAAGTGTACATGTATAATTGTGAAGGGTAAAAGGAGTAAACTTCTATAAGATGGAGGACTGGCTGGATATTTAGAAGTCTGGGCATATAAAAGGATGTGTTACGGTTTCTGTTGGTGCATATATGTCTGTCAACTTTGTCTTGTATCGAGTCTTGTATGTAGATAGGATAAACCAGTGCTCAGATGTCAAAGAATTAGGGCTTTTATGTTGATAGGCCATTTCGCACGAAATGGAGAGTTAGGCCATTTCGTACGAAATGAGGGTTAATCCATTTCGCACGAAATGATATTGTCATTTCGCACGAAATGCTATTTCATGTGAATCAATTCATACGGAATGGTGAGCCTATATATACCTGAGCATGGTTTCTCATTTGGTAGGGTTGCAGATTTCAGAGCTGAGGTGCTGTCAAACTGTCAAGTGATCTGTATTGCTTTGAAATCAATAAACAAGATAATTAAAGTGAATCTAAGTGTGAATCAAGCTGTAATCATGTTCGTATCATCGAATTACGCCTTTGATATGGATTAAACTCTTCTGATCGACTCGTTTAGGTCGTACAACGATCCTACAAGTGGTATCAGAGCTCAGGAGGAAGAGTTCATACCGATTCAGCTTGTTTTCACCGAAATTTCTGACTTCTACTCATTCTTCTTCACAATTTTCAAAATTAACTAAGATTTCATGGTTAAAATGGCTTGAGTTTCACATATTACACGCGAAATACAGTTTTAACAAATCCTTGAAAGAATCAGACCTTAAATCGACCTAAAACCTGATCAATTTGACAAAAACATGGCCGATTGGGTGACGCCATCATCATTTCGTACGAATTGATATAGGACATTTCGCACGAATTGGTTAAAAGTGTTCATTTCGCACCAAATAGGCCCATTTCGCTTGAAAGGTTCCTTTTCGCTTGAAATATTCATCCATTTCGCACGAATTGGATCTTGTTGGATCATTTCGCTTGAAAGTGTCCATTTCATTTAAGGTACTCATCCATTTCGCACGAATTGGACATTGTTGGACCCAGTTTGCTTGAAACTTGTTCATTTCGCTTGAAGTTGAAAGTTTGGACCATTTCGCCCGAATTGAACATCTAGGTCAATTCGTACCAGTTCAATTTGCATCAAGTCAGGTTGTTTGAGGATCATTCAGTTCGCAGGAGTTGATTCGCTTCAGTTCGCACGAAGTAAAATAGTACCAGTGTGAAGTTTTTTTTTAATCACAAAAATTTGTCTAAGTGTTTGTTAATTGTTTCAGGTACTTAAAGATGGGGGATGATTTTCTGAATCCGTTTAGTGATGTTTTTGCTTACACTAGCAGCATTGGAGAGAACATACCAGACAACACGAACTCAGCACCAAACCCGAACCATTGGAAAACCATTGCTGATTCTCTGAGTGTTGATAATGCCCATGGCACATACAATAAACCACCCAAGCTAATGGCTATCGAGGAGTATAATAGATGGGCAAGTAGGTTCGAGGATTGGCTAAAAACGTTTGCCTACCCAAGTTGGAAATGCTTGAAGAGCGAGTTTAACATTGGAAGAAGTGACTATGAGAACTTAGTCGAAAATGAACAAAAAAATTTCATCGCTGAGCAAAAATGTATCGCATTACTTCATCAATCAGTAAGGGATGATATTATATCTTTGATTGACTACAAAGATGCCAAAGATTTATGGGCAAAATTAGAGAAAAAGTTCATGGGTGGAGCAGAAATTGTTAAGAACAGGAGAAAATTGTTGAAGAAAGAATTTGATCTGTTTGGTTGTATGAAAAATGAGTCTGTGTCAAAGATGATAGAAAGATTCGGTCACTTAAAGATGGAACTTGCAAGATATGGAATTGTGTTTACACAAGAAGAGTTGGTTGATAAGTTGTTTGACTCACTGCCTGATGAGAAAGATTGGCAGTATTTTGCGCAAATGCTGAAGAACACAGTGAGTTCGACTGATTTGACAGTTGATTTGTTAATCGAAAGATTGGAGAGTCATGAATTGGAGATCAGGAAAACGAACAAAGTCAACAATTCCTCGTATCAACACAATGTTGACTTATATTATCGAGGAAGTATGATTCCTAAAAATGTGTCACCAAAGACTGCATTCTCAGCAGAAAACTCAAACATGCCAAATCAAGAAAGTCCAAGCATTGGTTATTACGGAGGATCATCTTCAACCGCTCCAAGTCAACAACAAAAATCAGTTCCGAAAAACATGTTCCAATGCAATATTGCTGTAGACCTCAACAATGCACAAAACTTCAGCGAAGAAGCAGCAAAGCAGCAAATGGTGTTTTTAGCATCCGTCTTGGAATCATATGAGAGCCTTGTTGCTGGAAAGATTGGAAACACTAATCTCACCAAGGTAGACTATGATCAGATTGACCCCGAAGAAATGGAACTGATTGACATTAGATGGTGCATGACGAGTGCGGTCAGAAGGGCTCAAAGGTTCATGGAGATTACAGGAAGACATTCCATTGGTGGACCTTCAACTAAACTAGGGTTTGATAAATCAAAGGTTACATGTTTCAAGTGCAAGCAAAAAGGGCACTTTAAACGAGAATGTCGAAATGCAGCTGCTGACGAAACGGCCAATCCATTCCGAGAGGATTATTACAAAAGAGCCATCTATCATCAAAACAAAGCAGAATATCCCAGAATGAAGCAGTTGGAAGATGCTCCCAAAGAAAAGTCGAGAGCATTAGCTGTTATCCATGATGATGAGGGATTTGATTGGAGTGATTTGTTACTGGAAGAAGATGCAGTGGGTTATGCCTTCATGGCAAAAATTGTTCCTTTCAAAGATACCCGAACAGAAGAAGAAAAATATGTCAGTAGGAAGATGTTAGCCCAAAGCATGAAAGATAAAATCTATCGAATATGGAAAGAGGCAAAAAGCACAAAAAGATAGGATGCTGAACGAGAATGTTATTTGGATCCTAAAAGAAACATAGTTGTTGAACCTTCATCAATCAGTGTTGAAACTCTCATCGAGCAAATAGCAGAAGAGGAAGAAGCAAGACAGAGGATGTGGTGGTCAGAAAAAGCTGAAGAAAAAGAAGAGAAACAAAAGGAGTTACAGTCGAAAAAGGTTGATGATGGGATAATCGACACGACGAAAGAATTCACAGCAGACAACTTGAAGAAAATGGCTGATAAAGTGCTTGTAGCGAAGGAATTAGAGGTAGATTCTAAGTCCGGAACTGAGTCAAAGAGCAAGGTCAGTACTAATGATTCAACAAATGGGTCAGGTAAGACTGATAAAACCAAAATTGAGAGCGACTGCAAAAATTGCATGAAAAACTGCAAGGTTTGTAGTACACATGCTTATCTCAGTGGTAAGAGGACTGAAGAACTGACAGATAGAGTCAGAGAAGTTGAAAATCAAATCTTGAGTCGGGATAAATTGATGAAAGCTTCAAATGATCGAATTAAACAATTAACTGAGAAACTTGAAAAAGATAAAATTGAAGTAGAAAAATTTAGGAAAGAGAATGAAAAGTTAATTCATGAAAACCGTCAACTTTTTGAAAATCATGAGAAGCTAAAGAGAACGATAAAAGATTCTGATGAGAGAAACAGTACCAGTACCAGTACCAGCCCTATGGTGATCCGGACAGTTAGCTTCCAAAGGATGCAGGGGCATGCATGGAACCCACAAGAGGCACTCGTCCTCCACGCTCCACAACATCATCAGTACCAGTACCAGCCCCATGGTGATCCGGGCCAATCCTCCTCACAAGGAGGTGGTTTTCCTAACTTCCAAAGTTTACATGATTTGTTGCAGGAAAACCTCATGTGCACCAGGAACACCTATAACATGGCGAGCAACACGTACACCCGGGTCGGAGCAATTGAAAGAAACATATACGACATTCAGGATGACATTGGGAGTATCCAGGAGTACATGGCGGGGCATGGAGGAGGAGATGATGATGAGGACGAGGACATGGACTAGGCGGGAGGAGTGGAGGCAGGAACGATTGGTTGGTGATCCCACAGGTTAACCCCCCTTTATCTTGAACAATTTCTGGCCTGCGTGCCGTGTGTTGAACAATTTACTTTCCTTTAACTCTTTTTACTTTCTGCATTTGTTTTATTTTTAACTTTGTGACGTGGATGTTGAACTTGGTAATTTAGGATGTTTGCTATGGTTTGGTGTAGTGTTTATTGACAAAACAGGTACATACGAGGCTTAGAGACTAAACATTAGTGCTACTAAAGCCGGAACAGGAAAACCGGAGCCAGAAACCTGTTTTTCAACTTTGCAGATTGTCTACACGGGGTCGTGTCCAGCCGACACGCCCCCGTGCCCACTTACCCAGACCTGCTGTTTGTTTAAATCAGCAGACTTTTGCCAGACACGGGGTCGTGCCCACTGGATACGCCCCTGTGTCCACCTTCTGTAAGTTTTCATTGCTGACACCTGAACACGGGGTCGTGTCCAACGGACACGGGGCCGTGTCCAGACGCCCAGTAACATAAATTTTGCTTTTTCACACCTTTTTACACATTCAATCAACCTAAAAACTTATTTTTGGGACACATTGAGGACAATGTGTAATTTAAGTGTGGGGGGGGGGGGATGCTAAAATCTTGAATCTTGCAAGTCCTAATTACAAGCCTTACACAAAACTCTATTGGAACCGCTAATCACCCCAAATTTTTTCAATTTTTTTTTCATTTTTTACTTGTCTAGGTTTAACTTGGGAATTTCAAATTCTATAAAGGTTATATTTTTACAAATTTACAACCGATAGTGTTGTGATAAAGAGAACCAACATAAGAAAATTATGAAACGGCATGACAAGCTTAGTTAAAATTTGATTATATATACTTGATCACATAAAAACCCATTCCCACAAAAGTGAGTTTTGAGCCTTTATTGAGCATACCAATACATATCTTTAAACTAAATGCTCATTTTTTCGTTTCTTGTGTGAATAGCCGCTTGGTTCTTACGACTCTAGAACTTGCCACGACGATACATTCCCGGTCCTTACCAACTTAAACCCGAGTAAGTAAATGACGGAGGCATTAGGACTAACCCTTTTTCATTTCTACACCATTTTTTTTACCACCTACCCAAAATCCCCCTAGTTAACCCCTTTCAGCCTAAACCTTTTCATTTCTTAACCAAAAAACAAACACCCTTTCACCCACCAAAACCCTTTTTATTTTGAACCCTTTGTTTTAGTAACAAGCTCGGTTTTTCGTATGACTTTTCAAAAAAAAATGTGTTGATGATGAAGCAAAAGAAATAAACAAGCAAGTTCATCAAAAATAACTTTGTTTGAATAATGGCTTCATCAAAATAAAAATTGCAAAAAATAAAAAGTCTTACGAAAACCGATGCTTTTTACGCTTTTCGCCCTTTTCTACTAACCATTAACCCAACCACCTACCTTTAACCCTAGCCTAACCCTTCACCCAAAAGTCCTCTTGATATTTACAAAGGTATATAGTTAAAAAGGAGGAGGATTGATTGCTTGGCAAGCCCTGTGGTAGGAGTAAGTTCCATGCCGCTCTCGAGTGATTCACTAAAATACATCTTCAGCCGAGTGTTGAGTGATCCCCGTGAGGTATGTGAACTTGTATATAAATGGAATTTTAAAAAGGCATGTTATTCCCTAATAAGTAATTTATCTTATGTAATGTTTTAAATAAATCATGACGAATAGGATTGTAAATAAATAAAAATAAAACTTGATAAAGAATCTTGGAAATCACGACACTCTATGACAAGCCCAAAAACCTTCTCTTCTACCCATTCCATTTGGGAGTGTAAAGCCACATTATAAAGAGTTTTGCTTGAGGATAAGCAAAGATTCAAGTGTGGGGGTATTTGATGTGCACAAAATGCAACATATAAAATGCATCAATTGTGGCATAAAACTAACCCTTTTTTAGTACTAATGTTGGAAAAAATGTGTTGTTGTCTTCCTTTTGTATTTTCAGGATTAAATGAGCTCAAATTAACAAAAGAAGCAACAAGGCAGCTAAATATAACATAAATACAAGAAAAGGAACAAACGTGGCATGCCCGACCCCCCGACAGCATCTTCCCAAGCAAAATCAAGGAGACAGAAGACTGAACACGCCCCGTGCTCAGTTAACACGGGGGCGTGCCCAAGTGCCAGCATAAAAGACAAAGCTATAGAAGCTTCTATCACCCACCACGGGGGCGTGCCCAGTGGACACGGGGCCGTGGTCAACTCTAAGATTCGCAGAATCTGAGGAAATGTTAATAGTACATATATGCTTCTGCACACGGGGGCGTGCCTAGCGAACACGGGGGCGTGGTCAACTAATGCAGACAAACTGCAATTAATGAAGGAAAAGAAGAGGATGGACACGGGGCCGTGCCCAATGGACACGGGGCCGTGCCCGAGCTGCTGTTCAGG
Source organism: Helianthus tuberosus (assembly GCA_030545235.1). Taxonomy (NCBI): domain Eukaryota; kingdom Viridiplantae; phylum Streptophyta; class Magnoliopsida; order Asterales; family Asteraceae; genus Helianthus; species Helianthus tuberosus. The sequence continues at coordinate 161,544,925 of CM060444.1, forward strand.
CTATAAATAGGGGTGCTTGGCTCATTTGCAAACCATCCCTTGGCACACCACCTCTCTCACACTTCACCCACCACCCACCACCATTACAACACCATCATCCATTGTCCATCATAGAGTGTGTGAGTCATCTCGGGATCCAAGATTGATCGTAAGAGTTCTTGACAATCAAAGGCAATGTTTGCCTAAGTCTCTTACATCACTTGGTGAAGACAAGTGTCTAGTCTAATACTTTTTATTTTTAATCTTTTCGCACTTTTTACTTGGTTATGTATTAATGGCTTTAATAACTAGTTTCTTATGTTGAAGGTGATTCTTCCTTATCGTTTGTCCGTGGAATCTTGGCATTATTTTACTGTCTATATAAAATAAAAGATTTTCACCATTCATATCTCCACGGTCTATATAGAGGTATGTTGGCTACCTGGTCGGGGGTTAAGGGAACGGTTTGGTAAGAGTCTTGCTTTGTTCAGTGTATAGATCCTGCAAGGACCATGGGTCAAATTTAGTAGGACCTCCTTCAATACCCACCGGTATTGGATGGCGGGGGTCCAAACTCTTTGATCCCCTCATATGTAAGCTACTATTAATACTTTAACTCGGCTATTTAGGACTGTATTCCTGCTGACTCAGACTACTTAGCCGAGGGTAACGTCACCTTCAAAAGAGGGGCCTACCATAATACGCATTAATAACTTAATTAATTATCTTTCAATAATCCGACCCTTTAGGATTGTATCCTTGCTGGCTCAAACTACTGGGTTGAGGGTAACGTCACCTTCAAAAGAGGGGCATACTACAATAACTAAGATAATCTCTTAAAAAGTGCAAAAGTGCGGAAATAATCAAAGGTTACACTAAACACGAGCCGGAGCCAAGTGATTCATCTTGTCTATCTGTTTTTATTTTTATTTTATTTTCAGCGTTTTAGTTAGTTTTTTTTCTTGTTTAAAACCTTTTTCTAAACTTTTGATTTGATTAGACGTTGAGGATAAACCGGTACTAAAAGCTCTTGTGTCCTTGGACGACCTCGGTATCTTGCCAACACTATACTACGCTCACGATGGGTGCACTTGCCCATATGTGTGTTTGGTGTTAGTAAAATATCGTGTTTTATAAATTTAAAACTTGAATAACGTGTAAAAAAGGCTTAAAATATACTTAAATATATATCACACCACACACGCATCAAGTTTTTGGCGCCATTGCCGGGGACACAAGGATTTTAAGAAAGCTTAAAATCGATGGCCTAATCAGTTTTTCAAAACATTTTCAAAACACGCGCACATTTTTCTGCATTTTAGTTTAGTTTTGCATTTGCAGTAGCCTGAATACGGGCCGTGCTCACTGAACACGGGGCCGTGCTGCATATTTTTCATAAAAACACCCATATACAGAGCTTGAACACGGGGCCGTGTCCACTGAACACGCCCCGTGCTCAACGAAATCAATAACTTTAGTTAAAACGCCCAGATACAGATTCTGTACACGGGGCCGTGTCCACTGAACACGGGGCCATGTCCAGCCTCTGTTTCCGTTTTTATTTTCGTTTTCTGATCTCGAGACTTGGTTGTGGTTTGCTGAGTGATTCTTATGGATCAATACTCAGGAGGTTACAACTACACCTATGAGGAGGATGATTATAGAAATAATTATTGCACTAATTGTGGTGACCCGCACTCGGTTCAATATTGTAACTTATATCAACCATCCACTTCATACACCTACTATGAGGAGCCCAGGTACGAGCCATCAACTTCATACACATCCTATGAAGACCAAAGGTATGAACCTCCTCCCTCATACTAATATTTTGATGAACCAAGGTATGAGCCTTCTTACTCAAACTTTGAGGAACCAAGATATGAGCCACCACCTTCATATGCTTACTATGAGGAACCTTGGCGGGAACAACCCACCTCATATGAGTATTATGAAGAACAAAATTATGACCCTTATCCATCATATACTTACAATGAAGAACAATGGTGTGAACCATCTACTTCATATAGGTATTATGAGGAACAAAGGATCGAACAACCGGATTCAAGCTTTGAAAATCCCGATCCTTACTCTATCACCGAAGTGACCGATAGGATATTAGAACACCTTAAAACTATCGAGCGCTACATAAAAGAATCTCGCGCAAGGGAAGAGAAGTCCCGCGCAAGAGAAGAATTAAATAAAGAAGAGATAGTTGAAAGTGTAAAAATGGAAGAACAAATAAGTGAAGAGCCGACACATGAGTTAAACAACGAAAAAGGTGAGTCCGTTAACGTTAAAATTCAAGAAGAGTCTAATTTTGAAGAAATTAATCTCTTGTCACCTTCTTTTGAAAATAATTGTTTAGTGCCCACTCATGCTAAGTTTTTAAAAGAGTTAAACACTAACACTAAAATTAACGAAACGGTAAGCGTTAAGTTAACTAATGATCAAACCTCAGTAATAAAAGAAGACCCATTTGAAATCAACATTACACCGGTTCCATGTTTTTTTCAAAATTCATTTATTAGTAATGTCACAATTGATAAAGATCTTTGTGTTAACATAATGCCCAACTACATTTTCGAAAAATTAAGTATTAGTGATTTTTCTCCACTTCAAATACCCATTTTTCTATCCAATCAGAAAATAGTAAAATCAATCGGTGTAGTTGAGGATGTCTTGGTTCAAACAAATCAAATGGTAATCCCAACCAACTTTGTCATCCTTGATGACGCTCCTCTAATGTTGGGACGACCCTTTGTAAAAACTCACGAAGCTTTGAAAAACCGGAAGTATAACAATCTACCTCTTCAATTAGGGGCATTTAAAAAGAGTGTCAATCTTGAGCGATCAATGAAATATCCATTCGGCAATAATGACCCCCTAATTGAAGATGAAGATGAACCACCCGATACAAGTGAAAAGATTGACCACTTTGTTGAAGAAGAGGTCGCCATAGAACAAACTTTTAAAGTTCTTGATAAAAATGAGCAACCCAATAAGGAGTCTCCTAAAGACCCACCTCTTGAGCTCAAAGAACTTCCAAAATGTTTGGAATATGCTTTTCTAGACAAAGATGGTAAATCACCTGTAATGATTTCATCTAAGTTAAGTAGTTTAGAAAAACAAAAATTAATTAGTCTTTTGAGAAAACACAAAAATGCGATTGCTTGGAAGCTTGTAGATATTAAAGGAATAAGTCCTTCCATGTGCACGCACAAAATTTTAATGAATGATGACTACAAAGCGGTAATACAACCACAACGTCGAGTAAATCCAAATGTGCAAGAAGTGGTTAAAAACGAAGTCATCAAATTACTTGACGCCCTACTTATTTATCCTATCTCCGATAGTCCTTGGGTAAGTCCCGTCCAAGTAGTTCCAAAGAAAGGAGGTATGACGGTAATAACTAACAAAATTATGAATTAATACCAACGAGAACCGTCACAGGATGGAGAGTATGTATAGATTATAGACGATTAAATGAAGCAACGAGGAAAGATCACTTTCCTTTGCCCTTTATTGATCAAATGTTATAAAGATTATCCGGTCATAAATTTTACTGTTTCTTGGATGGTTTTTCAGGTTACTTTCAAATCCCGATAGCACCCGAAGACCAAGAAAAGACAACCTTCACATGTCCTTATGGAACTTTTGCTTATCGACGCATGCCATTTGGTCTATGTAATGCCCCTGCAACCTTCCAACGTTGCATGGTAGCCATCTTCCATGATATGATAGAAAAGACAATGGAAGTTTTCATGGACGACTTTTCTATCTTTGGGGATTCATACGACCAATGCCTCAATAACTTTGAACGAATGCTATCCCGATGTGAGGAAACTAACCTCGCCCTTAATTGGGAAAAATGCCATTTCATGGTAACGGAGTGAATTGTACTCGGTCATAAGATCTCAAGCGAAGGAATGGAGGTTGATCGAGCCAAAATAGACACTATCTCTCGATTACCACCCCCATCCTCCGTTAGAGCTATCAGAAGTTTCCTAGGGCATACCGGATTTTATAGGCGGTTGATCAAAGACTTTTCTAAAATCTCAAGGCCTCTAACAAAATTACTTGAAAAAGATGTCCCTTTCATCTTTGACAAGGATTGCAATCAAGCATTTCTAACCCTAAAGGAAATGCTAGTCAATGCACCTGTCATGATAGCGCCTGATTGGAAATTCCCTTTCGAAATCATGTGCGATGCAAGTGACTTTGCGGTTGGAGCTGTCTTTGGACAAAGAAAAGAAAAGCATTTTCACCCAATTTATTATGCTAGTAAAACACTTAACGATGCACAAGAAAATTAAACAACAACTGAAAAAGATTTACTAGCTGTGGTATTTGCTTTTGATAAATTTCGTTCTTATCTTGTTCTTTCTAAAACAGTAGTCTATACAGATCATGCAGCCATTCGATATCTCTTCAAAAAGCAGGACGCAAAACCACGCTTGATTCGGTGGATTTTACTCCTCCAAGAATTTGATATTGAAATCAAAGACAAAAGAGGAGCAGAAAACACCGCAGCAGATCATCTTTCGCGCTTAGAAGACCCAGCTTTGGAGGCAACCAGGGATGAGCAAATCAACGAAAAATTTCCAACGGAGTCCCTAGAAATGGTGGAATACAGAGAAGAACCATGGTACGCCGACTATGCTAACTACCTAGCTAGCGGTATAGTCGCAAAAGGTTGGCCGTATCATCAAAGAAAGAAATTATTTGCTAATGTGAAGCATTATTTTTGGGAAGATCCTTATCTTTTCAAAATGTGTGCCGACCAACTCATTCGAAGATGCGTACATGGTAGCGAAGCACGAAGAATTCTCCGCCATTGTCATGAAGGTCCATACGAAGGACATCATGGTGCCGCTAGTACCGCACGAAAGGTATTTGATTCAGGGTTTTATTGGCCAACCATTTACAAAGACGCCCAAAGTCTTGTCAAGACATGTGATGCTTGCCAAAGAACAGGTAATATTTCTTCCAAAAACGAAATGCCTCAAAATGGCATTCTTGTTTGTGAAATTTTTGATGTATGGGGACTCGACTTTATAGGACCTTTCCCACCGTCAAAAGGAAACAAATATATACTTGTGGCGGTGACTACTTGTCTAAATGGGCCGAGGTCGAGGCACTTCCAACAAATGATGGAAGAGTTGTGGTAAGATTTCAGAAAAAATTATTCTCTCGTTTTGGAACACCTAAAGCATTAATAAGTGATAGAGGTACCCATTTTTGCAACCATCAACTTGAAATTTTTTTAACAAGATATGGGGTCTATCGCTTGGTCTCAACAGCATATGACCCTCAAATAAACGGACAAGCCGAAGTGACTAATAGAGGTTTAAAACGAATACTTGAAAAAACCATAGGGTTAAATAAAAAGGAATGGGCAGATAAATTAGATGATGCTTTATGGGCTTTTCGAACTGCTTATAAAACCACAATAGGTACAACCCCATATAAGCTAGTCTATGGAAAAAGCTGTCATTTGCCAGTAGAAATTGCACACAAAGCCTACTGGGCAATTAAAAAATGTAAACCTAGATTTAGAATTTGCCGGTAGAAATCGATTTTATCAGTTAAATGAATTAGACGAACTTAGGAATTATGCCTACTTAAACTCCGAAATTTATAAGGAAAGAATGAAAAACTTGCATGACAAACATATTAAACCTAATGAATTTCGAGTGGGAGATCAAGTTCTTTTGTTTAATTCACGACTTCGACTATTTCCTGGTAAATTAAAGTCTAGGTGGTCAGGACCTTTTTCCATCACCCATATTTTCCCACACGGTGCAGTAGAAATTAAATCTCGGAATGGAATTCCATTCAAAGTCAATGGCCAGCGGCTGAAGCTCTATCAAGGATTCATTGAGGATGAAGAGGAAGAAATCTCACTTCAAACGGTCGAAGAGTGAAAGCATCAACATCATACCTGGTAAGTTACGAACAAACGGGCTGACATCTAAATCGGTATGTTTCCTAACCAAGTTTTTGGGAAACAAGGGCACTCACACGAGCACTAAAAAAGAAAAAATAATAATAATAATTTTTGCTCGGCACGGGGCCGTGTCCGCTGGACAAAGGGCCGTGTCCGCGCAACTGTCTGGATAAAACCCCTTTTTCATAACAGTTACTTCATTCCACACGCCCCGTTTCCCCGAAAACGCTCTGGTTCAAGGCGATTTTCCGCAGATTTTCGACGTCTCCTCTACTTCGAACAATGCCAAGGTATGATTCTATCATCATTAGTAGTTAGATTAAGCATTTGCATGTAGTTAAAACATCAAAAATTTGGGGAAAAATCTAAGGTTCTTGAACTTCATCCGGATCGAACCTCAAGTTTTTGTATAAATCTATTAGCATTAGTTTAGATTAATGTTATAGGAAGTAAATCCACTTGTATTGTTCATAGATTCGCCCGATTTCTCACAAAAACCCCAAACCCTTGTTTTTGAACCGAAAAAGATAAAATTGAAGGGGTAAACGGTTTGTTTTGGGAAAAACGGCACTTGGGGTTTCATTTTTGGGGGAAACCGCACCTATTGGACCAAAAATTTTCCAGTTTTCGGGACCGGGTCGAAAAATGAAGATTTTGAGTAACAGACGCCTGGACACGGGGTCGTGTCCGCTGAACACGGGGCCGTGTCCAGCTCGTTGTTTTCAGTTTTCTCCAAAAAAATTCCATTGTTTCGTGCTAACTTTTGGTGTATTCTTTTAGATGTCAAAGAAATTCACGAGGTTCAACGCAAATGAGCTCGATGCTAGGGCAATATACGAAGTGCTTCAAACCAGACCGAAAGAATACCCAAGACAAGAGTGCATGGATCTGTTAGCAATGGTGAACCAACTTGACCGGTTTAATAACCTCGTTACCGGCCCACTAAGAGTCGCCCTAACCACTCGACTTCGCTCAGTGCACGAGTACAATCTGGAATTCTATAGCACATTCACGTTCAATTCAAGGTGCGACCCTTTCAACAATGATGGGGTGGGATTCCGATGTGGTGGAACTAAGTACTCGATTTCGATGGCACAATTTGGGTCGATAGTTGGGCTGTAAGCGGAGGAAGATGCGGGTAATGAAGAGAACACCGGAGGGGTGCGAGAGTTGGATGAGAACGAACGCCAAGCCACATGGGCTCAGATTGGTGAAGGGCACTAGAACCCGAGTAGCACTAAGAGTACCAAGTTGAGGGACCCACTCTACCGTTACATCCATAGGGTCCTCACTTACTCTCTTAGCCAAAGACATGATAGCGGTGGCGTTGTAGGGTTGAGAGACCTGATAGTCCTTCATTGCATTCATAACCGCAGACACCTCGATGTTCCGTACCTCCTGCTCCGAAACATGCATTTGAACCAGCTTGCTACTCCACCAACCCCTATCTTCTTTGGGGGGTGGATATACCGTCTCTTCAAGCATTTCGTGAACATGCCTAGGTCCCTCGAAAGGAGCCCATGGTCGGGAAGAGTGGATGTACACATCTGCCGTTCCATGAACTTAATTTATGAGGCTGAAGATGGGACATTTAGCTTCCAAAGGATGCAGGGGCATGCATGGAACCCACAAGAGGCACTCGTCCTCCACGCTCCACAACATCATCAGTACCAGTACCAGGACCAGCCCCATGGTGATCCGAGCCAATCCTCCTCACAAGGAGGTGGTTTTCCTAACTTCCAAAGTTTACATGATTTTTTGCAAGAAAACCTCATGTGCACCAGGAACACCTATAACATGGCGAGAAACATGTACACCCGGGTCAGAGCAATTGAAAGAAACATATTCGACATTCAGGATGACATTGGGAGTATCCGGGAGTACATGGTGGGGCATGGAGGAGGAGATGATGATGAGGACGAGGACATGGACTAGGCGGGAGGAGCGGAGGCAGGAACAGTTGGTTGGTGATCCCACAGGTTAATCCCCCTTTATCTTGAATAATTTTCGGCCTGCGTGCCGTGTGTTGAACAATTTACTTTCCTTTAACTCTTTTTATTTTCTGCATTTGTTTTTCTTTTTAACTTTGTGACGTGGATGTTGAACTTGGTAATTTAGGATGTTTACTATGGTTTGGTGTAGTGTTTATTGACAAAACAAGTAGATACGAGGCTTAGAGCACTAAACATTAGTGCTACTAAAGCCGGAACAGGAAAACCGGAGCCAGAAACCTGTTTTTCAACTTTGCAGATTGTCTACATGGGGACGTGTCCAGCCGACACGCCCCCGTGCACACTTACCCAGACCTGTTGTTTGTTTAAATCTGCAGACTTTTTCCAGACACGGGGTCGTGCCCACTGGATACGCCCCCGTGTCCACCTTCTGTAAGTTTTCGTTACTGGCACCTGAACACGGGGTCGTGTCCAACAGACACGGGGCCGTGTCCAGACGCCCAGTAACATAAGTTTTGCTTTTTCCCTTTTTACACAATCAATCAACCTAAAAACTTATTTTTGGGACACATTAAGGACAATGTGTAATTTAAGTGTGGGGGGGGGGGGGATGCTAAAATCTTGAATCTTGCAAGTCCTAATTACAAGCCTTACACAAAACTCTATTGGAACCGCTAATCACCCCTAATTTTTTCAATTTTTTTTTTCATTTTTTACTTGTCTAGGTTTAACTTGGGAATTTCAAATTCTATAAAGGTTATATTTTTACAAATTTACAACCGATAGTGTCGTGATAAAAAGAACCAACATAAGAAAATTATGAAACGACATGACAAGCTTAGTTAAAATTTGATTATATATACTTGATCACATAAAAACCCATTCCCACAAAAGTGAGTTTTGAGCCTTTATTGAGCATACAAATACATATCTTTAAACTAAATGCTCATTTATTCGTTTCTTGTGTGAATAGCCGCTTGGTTCTTACGACTCTAGAACTTGCCACGACGATACATTCCCGATCCTTACCAACTTAAACCCGAGTAAGTAAATGATGGAGGCATTAGGACTAACCCTTTTTCATTTCTACACCATTATTTTTTCTTTTTTTTTACCACCTACCCAAAATCCCCCTAGTTAACCCCTTTGAGCCTAAACCTTTTCATTTCTTAACCCAAAAACAAACACCCTTTCACCCACCAAAACCCTTTTTATTTTTAACCCTTTGTTTTAGTAACAAGCTCGGTTTTTCGTATGACTTTTCAAAAAAAAAAATGTGTTGATGATGAAGCAAAAGAAATAAACAAGCAAGTTCATAAAAAATAACTTTGTTTGAATAATGGCTTCATCAAAATAAAAATTGCAAAAAAATAAAAAGTCTTACGAAAACCGATGCTTTTTACGCTTTTCGCCCTTTTCTACTAACCATTAACCCAACCACCTACCTTTAACCCTAGCCTAACCCTTCACCCAAAAGTCCTCTTGATATTTACAAAGGTATATAGTTAAAAAGGAGGAGGATTGATTGCTTGGCAAGCCTATGGTAGGAGTAAGTTCCATGCCGCTCTCGAGTGATTCACTAAAATACATCTTCGGCCGAGTGTTGAGTGATCCCCTGAGGTATGTGAACTTGTATATAAATGGAATTTTAAAAAGGCATGTTATGCCCTAATAAGTAATTTATCTTATGTAATGTTTTAAATAAATCATGACGAATAGGATTGTAAATAAATAAAAATAAAACTTGATAAAGAATCTTGGAAATCCCGACACTCTATGACAAGCCCAAAAACCTTCTCTTCTACCCATTCCATTTGGGAGTGTAAAGCCACATTATAAAGAGTTTTGCTTGAGGACAAGCAAAGATTCAAGTGTGGGGGTATTTGATGTGCACAAAATGCAACATATAAAATGCATCAATTGTGGCATAAAACTAACCCTTTTTTAGTACTAATGTTGGAAAAAATGTGTTGTTGTCTTCCTTTTGTATTTTCAGGATTAAATGAGCTCAAATTAACAAAAGAAGCAACAAGGCAGCTAAATATAACATAAATACAAGAAAAGGAACAAACGTGGCATGCCCGACCCCCCGACAGCATCTTCCCAAGCAAAATCAAGGAGACAGAAGACTGAACACGCCCCGTGCTCAGTTAACACGGGGGCGTGCCCAAGTGCCAGCATAAAAGACAAAGCTATAGAAGCTTCTATCACTCACCACGGGGGCGTGCCAAGCGGACACGGGGCCGTGGTCAACTCTAAGATTCGCAGAATCTGAGGAAATCTTGATAGTACAGATATGTTTCTGCATACGGGGGCGTGCCCAGCGAACACGGGGGCGTGGTCAACTAATGTAGACAAACTGCAATTAATGAAGGAAGAGAAGAGGATGGACACGGGGCCGTGCCCGAGCTGCTGTTCAGGCCATAAATAGGGGTTCTTGGCTCATTTGCAAACCATCCCTTGGCACACTACCTCTCTCACACTTCACCCACCACCCACCACCATCACAACACCATCATCCACCACCATCATCCATTGTCCATCATAGAGTGTGTGAGTCATCTCGGGATCCAAGATTGATCGTAAGAGTTCTTGACAATCAAAGGCCATGTTTGCCTAAGTCTCTTACATCACTTGGTGAAGACAAGTGTCTAGTGTAATACTTTTTTTTAATCTTTTCGCACTTTTTATTTGGTTATGTATTAATGACTTTAATAACTAGTTTCTTATGTTGATGGTGATTCTTCCTTATCGTTTGTCCGTGGTGTCTTGGCATTATTTTACTGTCTATATAAAATAAAAGATTTTCACCATTCATATCTCCATGGTCTATATGAAGGTATGTTGGCTACCTGGTCGGGGGTTAAGGGAACGGTTTGGTAAGAGTCTTGCCTTGTTCAGTGTATAGATCCTGCAAGGACCTGGGTCAAATTTAGTAGGACCTCCTTCAATACCCACCGGTACTGGATGGCGGGGGTCCGAACTCTTTGATCCCCTCATATGTAAGCTACTATTAATACTTTAACCCGGCTATTTTGGACTGTATCCCTGCTGACTCAGACTACTTAGCCGAGGGTAACGTCACCTTCAAAAGAGGGGCCTACCATAATATGCATTAATAACTTAATTAATTATCTTTCAATAATCCGACCCTTTAGGATTGTATCCTTGCTGACTCAAACTACTGGGTTGAGGGTAACGTCACCTTCAAAAGGGGGGCCTACTACAATAACTAAGATAATCTCTTAAAAAGTGCAAAAGTGCGGAAATAATCAAAGGTTACACTCAACACGAGTCGGAGCCAGGTGATTCATCTTGTCTAACTGTTTTTATTTTTATTTTATTTTCAGCATTTTAGTTAGTTTTTATTTTTCTTGTTTAAAACCTTTTTCTAAACTTTTGATTTGATTAGACGTTGAGGATAAACCGGTACTAAAAGCTCTTGTGTCCTTAGACGACCTCGGTATCTTGCCAACACTATACTACGCTCACGATGGGTGCACTTGCCCATATGTGTGTTTGGTGTTAGTAAAATATCGTGTTTTATAAATTTAAAACTTGACTAACGTGTAAAAAGGGCTTAAAATATACTTAAATATATATCACACCACACACGCATCAATAACCTTCCGAGGTTATACCTTATGGTCACTTAGGTTTAAGTAGTTATATGATAGGTAGTTTATATGCCTTAGGTAAATGACCAAAATACCCTTTTCATGAATAATTGAATTTTAAACATATGTAACCTAACTTTTGACATCTAAACTGATTATGCAACATATTTCAACTTGTTTAGGCAAATAATACTTGTCATAGGACTAGTTAGACATCTCGAACGCGCGTTTGTGCGAACGACGCGTTTGTGCGAACGACGCGTTTGTGCGAACGACGCGTTAAAGTAGCGTAAGCTACATTAATGGGTCGCAATGGGTCGAAAGCACTTAGAATAGGTTCCGATTTAGAATGTAGGCTTTGTTAAACCATATCACATGAGTTCCAACACTCATTTGGTTTACAAGACCTCATTCTGTCCGATCTTCCAATTTAGGTGTCGATTGTTTGACTAGTGATTCGATTACTAGGTGCTGTTTGATTTCTCTGGTCTACTTGAGTTTATTGAAGTTCTTTTGATTGAGGATACTTTGCACTTCATGTGAGTAGATAGTTCCCCTATTTTACTGTTTTCGATTGTTTTGGGGTGATTCATATGTGTTAAACGATTTCGAGGTTTAAACGATGGTTTCAAAAGCGACTAAAATGGTTTATATTAAATTAATAACGATTTTGATAAAGTGAACAAACTTGTTGGTTGTAATTACATAACGAATGACATTCATTAGCATTGATCAAGCCGACCAGTATTAGGTTATGGTACCATAGGATCTGAAAAATCCCGTTATCAGACTGCACCCGTGGTTATGTGTGGGGGTTGTGGGTAACGACTGAATCTGTGATAGTTAACTTACCCTTTGGTGATTTGTTAATACGAGAAGCGAGATAGTCGAGTCACGAAGGTTTGGATGTTATTAGCGAGACGACCAAAAGTAGTTTTCACAATTAAAACGAGTTAAACGATTTTGGGGAGAGTTAAACGATTTGAAACGACTTAAACGAGATAAACGATTTGATTGAACGATTGGTTTAGGGTTGTCATTAGATAATGGGATGGGTGTAACATGATAAAAGCATGGTAGATACGCCGCTGGTACTTCTTATATATAAGTGTTTTTATCATATTACATTCCGTATCATTATTTAGTTCACTTGGGCAAACGATTTTGAAACGATGTTTTCTAAATGATATAAACCATACGAGTTTTATTAACGAGTTTTCACGAGATGTTTTACGAGTTGGTTTACTAAAACAAATGTTTTTGGGGTTAAGAATCATGGCTACGAGATTTTATAAATTATAACCCACTTAATTTGAGTTGGGTAATTATGTTGCAATATCATACACTTTTCAAAACAAGGTTTTTAATAAGGTATTGCAACATGTAAACGAGCCATGAATCCAATACTCTCATAAAACCTATGTGCTCGCCAGCATATCTTTACTGACTTTGTTTTTACATATGTTTCAGGTGTTGTTGCATGATGTTGATTGCTAGGATGCATGAGTCACATAGGATATGGACGAGGCCTTAATGACATAATAACAATGATAGTCAATGTGTAATCATGTTTTTTGGTTTTAAGACAATGTAAATTACTTAACAATTCAATAAAACGAAACTTTTTGTATCCATGGTTGTGAAACAATAATTCTGTTACAACACTCCCCGATGTTTCCACCACGATTTGTTGTTTTACATGGTCGGGGTGTCACAGAAGATTTGGTATCAGAGCCAATGGTTATAGGGAATTAGGTTATTAGTAATGCTTTGACCTAGACTATAACCTTCTAGGACCCCAATGCAAGTTTTCTTGCGTTTAGATTTTAAAACAAAACCGTCACCTATCCTTAGGTGATAACCCCAATGAGAACACAAATTTCAAATCCGCTTTGAAAACTAATCATCTCTTCGTGGATGATTTGTTACTAGGTTTTGAACCCTTTAAGTTTTTGAAATCTCGTCAAAGTTTTGGATCTAAATAGTGTGAACACGTGCAAACTGGAAGGGTGAACGCCTGTACCCTGAGTTTTCTGTCTAAGGCTAGAGTGTTCGTACAAATCAACATAATCAGACTAGTCACTCTTACCTGGGAACTCTTGGGGTGAGTGTTTACTTATAGGCGAGCATGTCTTCGCGATACATTATTTTGACCCATTTACTTTGATTAGTCACTGCGTGTCGTTTGTTTGTTCGAGGTAACGAACGAATGATCGCCTTCCTTGTGTTTTGCCAATGTTTTCAATACCTCTTTTGTTTTTCCCAATTGTCTACCTCACTCGTTTCTCATGTTTCCTTGTTCTTTTAGACAATGCCTCCTTGACGCGATGCTCAACCTTTTACTGCTGAAGAAGTCGCAGCCCGTGTCGCTCAGCAAATGGCTGCAGTACTTCCTGGCGTAGTGACCCAGATCCATCAGTTATACAACAACCATAACAACAATAATGCACAGTGTAATTTCAAAACTTTCAATTTTGCTAAGCCGTTGAAGTTTTCTGGGTCACAAGGAGCAACCGCGCTCCTTCAATGGTTCAAAAGTTTGGAAAGCACGTTCAGACATGTGCAATGTCCGAATGAGCGTAAGGTTGAATTTGAATCAAGTGTATTCGAGAAGCGTGCTCTTACGTGGTGGAACGGTGTTATGCGTGATAGGGGTGCCGATGTGGCTATGGCACAAACATGGGAAGAGCTTTGAGCTCTTATGATGAGAGAGTTTTGTCCCCGTCATGAGATTCGAGCGTTGGAACGAGAATTCGATGATCTGAAACAAGATGGGGGAGAACACCGTGCGTATATGGATCGTTATGAAGAGCTGAGTTTGTTGTGTCCCACTATGGTTACCGCATTGGAGAAGGCAATTGAGAGGTATATTGATGGTTTACCCGATTCTGTGTAAGACCTTGTGACTGGCAGTAATCCTACTACTGTTCGTCAAGTGATCGAGTTGTCTGCTACCATGACTGAGTCTCAAGTCAGGAAGGGTAAACTCACCCGCAAGGGGGACAAGAAGAAGTCGGCCGATTCTGTTAAAGACAAGGATAAGGGTAAGGGTAAGAAGAAGGGTGAATCTTCTAAGAAGTCGAGGAAGCGCAAGGCTTCCCAAAATTTTGCAGTCACTGCTCAGAACCCACCGACTCAACCTCCTGCGAAGAAAGTGTATGCTGGTACCGCATGTCACACCCCGACCACGTAAAACATCAAATCGTGGCGGAAACGTCGGGGAGTGTTGTAACAGAATTATTGTTTCACAACCATGGCATTCAAAGTTATGTTTTATTTATCAAACATAAAAGTTACATTGTCTTAAACGAAAGGAAACAAGAGTACATAACAAAATTAAACTAGTTCTATCTTCATTTTCAAGTCAATAAGGCACAGGTCCGCCCTAGTGTCTCACGATCATCCTATGCAACAGCTCCTGAAAACACATGTGAAAATAGGTACGTAAGCATAAAAATGCCTGTGAGATACATAGGTTTTATGAAAATAGGATTCATGACTTGAGTCTAAAGAAATGTTTAATAAAAATTAGTCATGAATCTTGTTACACCCCGACCACGTGGAACATACAAAACGTGGCGGAAACATCGGGGAGTGTTGTAACAGAATTAATTGTTTCAAATCAATGGCAATTGAAGTTTCGTTTTATTAATCAAACATGAAAGTTTACATTGTTTTAAACAAGAACCAAAGAGTACATAACATAAATTAACTAGTTCTTGTCTCGTTTTAAGTCACTAAGGCACAGGTCCGCCTAAGTATGTCTTGATAAGTCCTATGCATCATCTCCTGAAAACACATGTGAAAATAGGTACGTCTGCATAAAAATGCCTGTGAGATACATAGGTTTTGTGAAAACAAAATTCATGACTTATGTTTGAGAAAATGTTTAGTCATGAACCTGGTAATTTGCTTTGTCTTGTAAATCATTTGAAAAACGATAAGATCAGATGGTATGTATAAATAAGAGAATAATGTATGGTTAAATGAATAACCATGTAAAATGAGTTTGTATAAGATAAGTTGTTTGTAAATCAATGTCTTGTGAAAAGTATGTTGTTTGTATAAAATGTTATATATCTTAAATTAAAATGATTCAAATAACGCTACAATATGTGACACCATACAAGCACTTATATATAGGAGGTACCAGCGGCGTATCCACCATGCTTGTATCATATTACACACGCCTCGTTACTTAAATCACTTACTCAAACCAAACCACCAAGATGTAATGTTTAACAATTGTAGAAATGTTTATGTATAGTCAAATGTCTATTGTCAAATGTAAATCATGTCAACAGATACAAATGGTTCACACGGTTCAAGAGTTACAAATGGTTCACACGGTTCAACAGTTACAAACGGTTAATATAATCAAATGGTTACGACGGTTTACATAGTCAAATGGTTACAACGGTTCAAAATGTAGTATAATGTGTTCATATGATGGATGAGCATATGCAACAAAAATGCAATGTAAAACAATGTACTAAGTATGCAACAATGGACATACATAGCATGAAATGTAATGTAAAACAATGTACTAAGTATGCACACAATGGACATACATAGCATGAAATGTAATGTAAAACGAGTACTATAGATGTACTAATGAACATAGCAAGTATATGATGTGAAAACATGGAAAGCATGAAATAACAAGTAGGCACATGTGTTTCACCCCAAAACAGTTTGAAAACAGTAAAAGAGGGGTCTATGTACTCACTTGAGATTGCCTAGTAGTCCTTGAGTAACAACCAAACAATGCTAGAGATCGCGGATATCAAACGGCACCTAATATAGGTAACTATGTTAATAACCGGGCCTAAATCGGATGATTGGATAGAATGAGGGTTCGTAAACCAAACGAGTATAGAGACTCGTGTCATATGGTTTAACAAAGCCTTCATGCTAAAACGAAACTTAACCTAAGTGTTTGTGACCCATTACGACCCGTTTAGGTAGCTTATGCTACTTTAACGCGTCGTTCGCGTAAAACGCGTTCGGAACGCCTAACTAGTCCTATGACAAGTAAAATATGCCTTAACATGTCTAATATGGTTGTCAAATCAGTTTAGATGACAAAAGTTATGTTACATATGTTTAAAACGAATTTTGGCATCAAAGGGGTATTTTGGTAATTTACCTAAGGCATATAAACTACCTATCATACAACTACTTAACGAAGCGACCATAGGGTATAACCTCGGAAGGTTATTCCCTATATACTATGGTCACCTAATGTGCTTGGTCGGATCCTAATGATCGACCAAATGGGTCGGGTTCGAAAGTATAAGCGATAGTTTAGATCGCTTACCTTACGACCCTAGACAACGTGGTAATCAGTAGGCATAGGCATAGTCCCAAGGGACTATAACCATCGTGATTACAAACACGTTGCGAAGTTCAAACGAACTTCGCATTGACCATAAACTGGTTAACGCAGAAAGTCAAACAAAGTTTGACTTTCGGACTCGAAAAACAATAAAAGAACGAAAGAATACTTACGAAGGGTCCCCGAATGCTAATCTAGATCAAAATAGCTCAGGTATGAAACAAAGGTTTCAACTTAGAGCACAATTGATCAGATTCTAGTGGGTTTTGCAATGGGGATGGATGGGTATTTATAGTTTTTGGGTAACCGTTAAGATCGTTTCATGGAAACCGTGCTCGAATCTTGTGCGTACACTTGTTGGAAACTTGTGGTGACTAAAAATGGCCTCTTATGAGCTGAAAGGGCCAGTTAGAATGTGTGGATGAGGTTTAATCAGCTGAAATCTGCTGACTAAGCATACTTATCTGTTCTGGGAGCCTGATGCGGCCCGCTTCAGGATACATAAAAGCTTAGGCGGGCCGCATGGCATTGTCTGATCAGAATTAATCTTTCAGAAATGACAGTTTCAGTCCCTGCACGTGTTTAAGGCCATTCCTGACACTTCTAAGGCCCGTAAAGCCAACTTTAAGGCCCTAAAATGATTCCTAAAAAATGTGGACATGAAACATGCTCAAAAATATGTCGGATGTTGGTTCGTTTGGTCGTACGAACGCGATGTTCGCTTAATTACGACGGAATGCGTCAAGCGCGAAAAACGATCCAAATGACGCAACGAATGGATTTTTCTTATGCCAAACACTAAAATAAAATATTTTAGTGCTTACATAAATTTTTGGATGTCCGGATGTATTCAGAACGTAAGTTATGCGCGAAAGTGCAAACTTGTGCACTTTTTGACACTTTTAGTCCCTGAATGACCCAAAAGTTTATTTTAGCACACCGAACCCCTCAAAGCCTATTTCTAAGCTATGTAAAGGGTATTTATGGTATGTTTAACTTATGGCCATGTTTCGGAATGTCTGTTACTGTTCAAATTGGCATACTTTCGCAGTTTGTTAACTTTAGTCCCTGTAAGCGATTTAACTTGATTTTGCCATACCAAAGCCTTCAAAACTTATTTCTAAGTTAAGTAAAGGTTATTTAAGGTATGTTAAGCCTATTTCACTATTCTGAAGTGTTCTTTGCATTAAACTGGTTATATTTACGCATCAGTGCGCGTATAACCTTCCAAAAAGCGATTTAGAGCTTGAAATCGAACAAGACTTGATATGTGCAAAAGATACACATATTTTTACAAATACCAAGTATGAAATACAATATTTCATTGGTTTGGCATTTGTTTGATGGTTGAAGTGACACAGGTGTCACAAATCTTGTTAAGTGTTTTCTTTTATAAATCATATGAAAACGCGATAAGAAATCAGATTATATAAAAGAAAAGTGTATGGTTAATATTATAACCACGTAAAAAGAGTTGTATAAAGTAACTGTTTTGTAAAATAATGTCTTCTGAAAAATATGTTATCTTGTGAAAAATGTATATGTCCAAATCGAATGAATTAAATAACACTACGATATGTAATATCATACAAGCACTTATATATAGGAAGTACCAGCGGCGTATCCACCATGCTTGTATCATATTACACACGTCTCGT
The DNA here is from genome assembly GCA_030545235.1 of Helianthus tuberosus. Taxonomy (NCBI): domain Eukaryota; kingdom Viridiplantae; phylum Streptophyta; class Magnoliopsida; order Asterales; family Asteraceae; genus Helianthus; species Helianthus tuberosus. The sequence goes on from CM060444.1 coordinate 161,563,419, forward strand.
TACTCAAATCACTTACCCAAACAAACCACCAATATAAATTGCCCATGTATACACCATTTGTCAAATGTCATTGTGTAAACCATGTCAAAATGTTTATGTCAAAATGTAACTCATGTAGTGTATAACCAATGTCAAAATGTCATGTGTCAAATGTAAATCATGTGATGTGTAACAAAAATGTCATGTATGGCAAGTGAAATATATCAACTAAACCATAGGCAAAAAATGAACAAAACAAGGTATTGAAGTAAAATATAGTTTAAATCAAAGTTATGTTTTGTGGTAATGCATGCTATACTGATACAAAAATCTATGCGGTATTGTGAAAATGCATACATTCAAGCCTTGTGACTGTGGCAATAAACCTTTAAACAAATTAAAGGTTTATCTGAGTTATGTTTATAGAATTCGGTCATTCCCTCCATCCAAACATACCTAGGATGTCAGGAACGGGAGTTGTCAATTCCTATGGTACCACTACCTACTAACGAACGGCATGGCCAATGTTAATGAACGTATTTTGGTCCCATTTAAACAAACCAAATGTCATACCAAAATGTAAGCATGTGATGAAATGTAAATGTACTAAGTATGCAACAAATGGAGATACATAGCATGTGATGTAAAACAAATGTACTAAGTATGATGAACATACATAGCATGAAAAGGTAATGTAAAACAATGCACTAGGTATCCACTAAATGGACATACATAGCATGTAATGTAAATCAAATGTACTAAGTATGCAACAAAGGACATACATAGCAAAAACACAATGAAATCATGTACTATAGGTGTACTAATGAACATAACAAGCATATGATATGAAAACATAAAAGCACAAAAGTAACAAGTAGGCACATGTGTTTCACCCCAAAATGTTTGAAAAACAGTAAAAGAGGGGTCTATGTACTCACTTGAGATTGCTCAATAGTCCTAGGATAATCACCAAGCAATGCTAGAAGATCACGGAATCAAACGGCACCTAAAATAGGTATCTATGTTAATAAACGGACCTAATCAGAGGATCGGGTAGCATGAGGGTTCGTAAACCAAATGAGTGTAAGAACTCATGCAATATGGTTTAACAAAGCCTACATACTAAAACGGAACCTATCCTAAGTGCTTTTGACCCGTTACGACCCGTTTAGGTAGCTTATGCAACTTTAACGCGTCGTTCGCGTAAAACGCGTTCGGATCGCCTAACTAGTCCTATGATAAGTAAAATATGCCTTAACATGTCTAATATTGTTGCCAAATCAGTTTAGGTGTCAAAAGTTATGTTACATATGCTTAAAATGAATTTTGGCGCAAAAAGGGTATTTTGGTCATTTACCTAAGGCATATAAACTACCTATCGTACAACTACTTAAACGAAGTGACCAAAAGGTATAACCTCGGAAGGTTATTCCCTATACAACTATGGTCACCTAATATGTTTGGTCGGATCCTAATGATCGACCAAATGGGTCGGGTTTGAAAGTATAAGCGATTGTTTAGATCACTTACCTTACGACCCTATATAAGCACAAATATAAAAGTGACGAGTTAAACATGTTTAACGAGGTTAGAAAACAGGTTTGGTATCAAAACAAATGGTTTTGATACCTAAAAGTAGTTTGGTTATAAAATACGCAAGAATACGCATTTTGGCCGAAACTACGACTCGTCACTACGCCTAAATAACGTGGTAATCAGTAGGTATAGTCACAAGGGACTATAACCATCATGATTACGCTCAGGTTATGAAGTTTAAACGAACTTCGTGTTGACCATAAACTGGTCAATGCAGAAAGTCAAACATCAAACAGAGTTTGACTTTCATGCTAAAAACGCATAAAAGAACGAAAGAGAACTTACAACGGGTCCAAGAACGGAAGCTTTGATCCGAATATTCTCAGGTATGAAGTGATAAACACATCAACTTACAGAACAATTCAGATTCAAAGGTGTGAGTTGGGAGTGAAGATGGTGGGGGGTATTTATAGATTTCCTAGAACCGTTAAGATCGTTCATCGAAAACCGAGCTTCAATCTCAGCCGTCCAAGTGGGCACAAGGTTTTGGAATACTAGGGGTGCCCCAAAACCATCAAATGGTATTGCAAAAGTTACAAAATAGCCCCTAAACTTCAAGATAAAGGCTAAAAATGGACCTGCAATGGATGAAATTGCGTTTATGCCCAGATGAGGCCATCGTATCGCGCGACGGCAAAGCCATGTGGTGGTGGCACAGCGCCACCATGTGCCAGTTCCAAAAAGTTTCAAATATTTACAGTTTTGGTCCCTCCACATGTTTAAGGCCTATTTTGATGCGTTTAAACCCCGTTAACCCATTTTCAAGGCTCAATAATGAAGTTTAAGTATAGGGAACATGAAATGTGCTAAAAAATATCTCGGATGTCGGTTCCTTTGGTCGTACGATTGCGTTATTCGATTAATTACGACGAAATACGCATGAACGCGAAAAACGATCCAAATTGCGCGACGAATGGATTTTTCTCATGCCAATCACTAAAATAAAATATTTTAATGATTACATAAATTTTTGGATGTCTGGATGTATTCAGAACGTAAGATATGCATGAAAATGCAAACTTATGCACTTTTTGACGCTTTTAGTCCTTGAATGACCAAAAAGTTTATTTTAGCATACCGAACCCCTCAAAGCCTATTTTTAAGACATGTAAAGGTTATTTAGGGTATTTTTAACTTATGATCAAGTTCTGGAATGTCCGTTACAGTACGAATCGGCATACTTTCGGAGTTTGTCGATTTTAGTCCCTGTAGGCGAATAAGCTTGATTCTGCCATACCAAAGCCTTCAAAACTTATTTCTCAGTTATGTAAACATTATTTAAGGTATGTTAAGCATAAATTGATGTTCCGGAGTATTTGTTGCATTAAACTGATTATGTTTACGCACCAGTTCGCGTATAACTCTCCAGAAAGCGATATAGAGTTTGAATTTGAACAAAAATCAAAACATGAAAAATGTCAAACATAATTAAACAAACATTGGGGTCAAATAACATTGTTTTATTGATAACTGAACTGTTTACAATGATTACAGACACAGGTGTCACAGTCTCCCCTACTTGTGGAAATTTAGTCCCGAAATTTATTTAGAGGAAACTCGTGAGAATAGATGCGGATACTTCGCCTTCATTTGATCTTCACGTTCCCAAGTAAACTCAGGTCCACGTTTAGATTCCCTGCGAACTTTGACCAATGGAATGCGCTTGCGTTTGAGCCACTTGACTTCATGATCCATGATTTCTACAGGTTTCTCAACGAAATGTAATGTGTTATCAACACGAATTTCATCAAGTGGTATGTGAAGGTTCTCATCAGCTAAACACTTTTTGAGATTGGACACGTGAAAGGTTGAATGAATGTTTCCAAGTTCAGGAGGTAACTCAAGTCTGTAGGCTACCTTACCGATTCTTTCGACGATCTTGAATGGTCCAATGTATCTAGGTGCAAGTTTTCCTGTCTTTCCAAATCTGATCACACCTTTCCAAGGTGAGACCTTAAGTAATACACGATCACCGATTTGAAATTCCAAGGGCTTGCGTCGTCGGTCCGCGTAACTCTTTTGATGGCTTCGAGCTGTCTGAAGGTTATCGCGAACTTTCTTAACCTTATCTGTCGTCTCTAGAATGAAGTCAGGTCCAGTAAGCTGAGCCTCACCAATCTCATTCCAGCAGACTGGGGGAACGATATTTTCGACCATAGAGAGCCTCGAAAGGAGCCATGTTGATGCTGGAGTGATAACTGTTGTTGTAGGAGAATTCAATCAATGGAAGATGTGAATCCCAACTACCACCAAAATCGATCACACAAGCTCTAAGCATATCCTCCAAAGTCTGGATTGTTCATTCAGTTTGGCCATCTGATTGTGGATGATAAGCAGTGCTCAGATTAAGTTGGGTCTCCATGGCAGATTGCATGGTTCTCCAAAAACGAGACGAGAATCGAGCATCCCTATCAGAAATAATGTTCAAGGGAACACCATGTCGAGATACAATTTCATCCACGTAGATCTTAGCAAGCTTGTCGGCAGATAAATCCTCACGGATTGGTAAGAAATGCGCTGACTTTGTAAGATGGTCAACAACTACCCAGATGGCGTCATGACCTTTCTTAGTACGCGGAAGTTTGGTAATAAGATCCATAGCAATGTTTTCCCATTTCCAAACTGGAATCTCTGGTTGCTCCAATAAACTAGAAGGATGTTGATGTTCAGCCTTAACCTTAAGACAAGTAAGGCATTTTGACAGGTATAAGGCAATGTCTTTCTTCATACCAGGCCACCAATACTGAGTACGAAGATCCTTATACATTTTTTCTGCACCAGGATGAATAGAATAACGAGACTTATGAGCTTCATCCATAAGCAAGGTGTGAAGATTATCTTGACTTGGGACCCACAAACGGTCCATGAAATAATATGCTCCATTATCCTTAAGTTCAAGATCAGGCCTAATGTGACAGGGTAATTCCTTACCCATCAAACCTTGTGAAACACAAGTATGTTAAGCCTGAGAAACATGGGTTTGGATATCAGATTGAGCTTGAATATCAGATTGAACACAAACATAACGAAGCTTGACACGTTCCTTATGACTCAATGCGTCAGCCACGACATTCGCCTTACCAGGATGGTAGCGAATTTCGCAATCATAGTCGTTTAGAAGTTCAACCCAACGTCGTTGCCTCATGTTGAGTTCTTTCTGATTAAAGATATGCTGAAGACTTTTGTGGTCAGTAAAAACCACACATTTTGTACCATACAAATAATGTCTCCAGATTTTGAGAGTGAAGACAACTGCACCTAACTCAAGATCATGAGTGGTGTAGTTTTTCTCATGCACCTTCAACTGCCTCGATGCGTAGGCTATGACTTTGTTCCTTTGCATGAGAACACAGCCAAGACCCAAATTGGAGGTATCACAATACACGATAAAATCATCATTACCCTCAGGCAAATATAGAATAGGCGCGTCACAAAGCTTCTGCTTCAAGGTCTGAAACGCTTCTTCTTGTTTGGTTCCCCATTCAAAGGGTTTATTATTCTGAGTTAGAGAAGTTAGGGGAACTGCAATCTTTGAGAAGTTTTTGATGAAGCGGCGGTAATATCCCGCGAGACCAAGAAAAGAACGAACCTCAGTAGGAGTAGTAGGCGTATCCCAATCCTTAATCGCACTGATCTTGGAGGGATCTACATGAATACCTTGTTCGTTAACAATATGTACCAAAAATTGAACTTCCTTAAGCCAAAATTCACACTTGGAGAACTTGGCAAAAAGTTGCTCTTTCTTTAGGAGTTCCAGAGTAAGACGAAGATGTTGCTCATGATCAGCTTGCGTCTTAGAATATATCAAGATGTCATCAATGAAAACGATGATGAACTTATCTAAATAAGGCTTGCAGACCCTATTCATCAAGTCCATGAAAACAGCAGGAGCATTAGTTAAACCGAATAGCATAACTGTGAACTCATAATGCCCATATCGAGTGCGGAAAGCTGTCTTGGGAATATCTTCTTCCTGAACACGAAGCTGATGATACCCAGAACGAAGATCAATCTTTGAAAAACAAGTGGCACCCTGTAACTGATCAAATAGATCATCAATGCGAGGTAGGGGACATCAATTCTTGATGGTAAGCTTGTTAAGCTCACGGTAATCGATGCACATTCTGAAAGATCCATCCTTCTTCTTGACAAAAAGAACGGGAGCACCCCAAGGTGAAAAACTAGTGTTGGTGCATCTAATGTCTGTTTACTACGTCTTAATCAAGTCTTAGGTCTAGATAGGTGTTTGGAGTTGGAAAACATGAAAAGTGGATTTTAGTATGTAATTCCGCTTGAAATGACTGGTTTGTCATTTCAAGCGAAATCAGGAAATCATGTAATTCCGCTCGTGTCAAACTTGAGATTCCGCTCGAGATGTATATAGGTGATTCCGCTTGGACTGTTCAAGCGAAATCAGATTTCGCTTGGGTTTGTTATGTCAGTTTAAGCGGAATTAGGTCCACTATATATAGGTGATGTGTTCATTTCATTTATAACTTTTGGAGCGGAATTAGGAGTCGAGGTGCTGTCGGATTTTTGTCAGAAATCATTGTATTTGACTCAGAAAAGCAGTAATAGAAAGAGATTAAAAGGATACAAGCTGTTTGACGTTGTTTACTTTGATTCCGCCTCTGTAAACGATGATGAACTGCCTTTACTGACTGTTTAGGGTCACGCACACGGTCCAACAAGTGGTATCAGAGCTCAGGACGAGGAGTTCATACCAATTCAGCTTGATTCTACCGGATTTTCTCACTTCTACTCAGTTCTTCTCATATTTTTCTGATTTGAATTAGTTCTAGCGGTTGAAATGGCCTGATTTTCACATATGTTGTGTAAAACATAGTATTAACAAACCCTACAAAGAATCAGATCAAAACTCGAATTAAAAACTGATGAAAATGGCCTAAAACGTAATTCCGCTTGAAAGTTGTTCGGTAATTTCGCTTGAGATCAGAGGTCATTTGAAGCGAAATAAGAGATTTCACTTGAATAGTTGTTATCCCGCTTGAACATTGATTGTGATTTCGCTCGAAAAATTAATTCCGCTTGAAATACTTTGTATTTTTCAAAGCGAAATCAGAACAGGTCTATTCCGCTTGAAACATTGTTTCTTATTCCGCTCGAAAGATTGATTTCACTTGAAGTGATTCCGCTTCAAGTGATTTCGCTTGAAATTTCTGTTTTTCAAAAACTTAGAATTTTTCTAAGTGTTTGCTGATTTATCAGGTACGTACAAGATGGATGATCTATTCATGAATCCGTTTAGTGATATGTATGCCTTTGCTGGAAACTCTGGAGATGATTCTTGGCCTAGCAACACCAATGAGAACATGCCAAATACGAAGAAAAGTTTATCGGATACTCTGAGTGTGGAAAGTGCTTTCGAAACTTATAACAAACCCCCAAAGTTAATGGCTATCGAAGAATACAGTCGGTGGGCCAAGAAGTTTGACGAATGGTTGAAGGACTTTGCGTATCCTAGTTGGAAGAGTCTAAAGAATGGATATAATGATGGAGGCAAAACTGGTGAAAGTTTGACATCATCTGAAGAAATAGAAACGTTTGTTGCTGAGCAAAAATGCATCGCACTGCTATTTCAGTCCGTCCGAGAAGATATAATATCTTTGATTGAATACACTAATGCTAAAGATCTCTGGCAAAAGTTGAAAGTTAAATGTTTAGGAAGTGCAAAAATAGTGAAAAACAAAAAGAAACTACTAAGAAAAGAGTTTGATTTGTTTCGGTGTTTAAAGAATGAATTAGTTTGTAAAATGATTAAGAGGTTTGGGCATCTGAAGCTGGAGCTGGCGAGACATGAAATTTTCTATTCTCAAGAAGAGCTAGTCGACAAATTGTTTTATTCATTGCCAGATGAAATGGATTGGCAATATTATGCTTTAATGTTGAAAAATACTATCAAGCCACCAGAAGTGTTGACTGTAGATTTGCTGATTGAAAGACTAGAGAGTCACGAGTTGGGGTTACGGAAAACACACAAAGTCAATCACTCGTCTTATCAACAGAACTTGGATTTGTATTATCCAAAGAGCATGATGCCAAAGACTACATCTCCCAAGACGGCTTTTTCTGCTGAAAACTCCAATACATATAGCAAAGAGAGTCAAAGCAGTGGATTTCACAGTGGTTCTTCGTCACATTCAAGTCAATCAGATGCAAAGAACCTATTTTAATGCAATATCGCTGTAGACTTAAAGAACGCTCAAAACTTCAGCGAGGAGTCGGCAAAGCAACAGATGGTTTTCTTAGCATCTGTGCTAGAATCGTATGAAAGCCTTGTAGCAAGGAAGATAGGTAACACCAACCTGACAAAAGAAGACTACGATCAGATTGATCCTGAGGAGATGGAATTGATAGACATAAGGTGGTGTATGGCCAGTGCAGTTCGTCGGGCACAGCGTTTCATGGAGATAACTGGAAGAAAGTCTATTGGTGGACCATCTACCAAGTTGGGCTTTGATAAGTCTAAAGTGACATGTTTCAAGTGTAAACAGAAAGGTCACTTTAAGCGTGAATGCCGAAATTCTTATGCAGATGAGTCTGAAAACCCGTTCAGAGAAGATTACTACAAGAAAGAAATTTATCATCAGAATAAGTCAGAACTGCCAAGAATGAAGCAGCTTGAGGATAACAAAGAGAAATCTAGAGCTCTTGCTGTGATTCATGACGATGAAGGTTTCGACTGGAGTGAGTTGTTACCTGAAGAGGATGCGGTTGGATATGCTTTCATGGCAAAATCTGCTGAACCTGTTCCTTGGAAAGACAACAGAACTGAAGAACAGAAGTATGGTTACAGAAAGATGATAGCTCAGCAAAGAATGATCAGAATATCTGGTATCTATCTTGAAGCAAAAAGAGCGAGGAGATGGGATCCAGACAGAGAATGTTATCTTGACCCCGAGGGAAACATTGCTATTGATCATAACAATCTTGATCTTGAAACCATAATTAAAGAATTGGCTGCTGAAGATGAGTATTGGCAAAGAAAATGGTAGGGTAGTGGAGAAGAGGAAGAGAAAGAGAAAGAGAAAGTGAAAGAAGTAGAGTCAAAGAAGGTTGATAATGGAATCATTGACACGACTCAAAAGTTGAATGCTGAAAACATGGGAAAGATGGCTGAAAGGTGCTGGCTGCTAAGGCACTTGAGGTAGACTCTAAATCCGTCTCTGAGTCTAAAAGCCAGGTCAGTACAAATGCGTCAACGACTGAGTTAGGTAAGAAGATCAATGGTGATGTTGACTGCAAAAATTGCATCAAAGAATGCAAAGTTTGTAGTATAATCACTTATCTCAATGGTAAGAAAGTTGATGATCTGACTGCAAGAGTCAGAAATGTTGAGGATCAAATCCTTAACCGTGATAAAATGTTGAAAGCTTCGAACGACAGATTAAAAGAATTAACTAACAAAATTGAAAATGATAAAATTGATCAAGAAAAGATTAGGAAAGAAAATGAGAGGTTAGTTCTTGAAAATCGTCAGATTACTGAAAAATTTGAGAAGCTTAAAAGCACAGTTAAAGATAATGACGATAGAAACGGTAATACATACAAAGAAAATTGTCATTTGCGAAGTGTTTTGAGGGTTAAAGAAGAATTAATCAACAAACAATTGGATGAGATTGCAAAATTGAAGCTTCAGTTTGAAGAAGCTAAGATTGAGAATGTGCGTATCAATTTGAAATTGAACAGTTACAGCTCTGCAAGCTTTGTTTTGCAACACATTGTTCCCAAACCCATCAGAAAAAACAAAGCAGGCGAAGATGTATACTGTGATGGAACTAGGGTCGGGTTTCATCAAGTTCCGCCACCAGTGCTAGACAATTATTCGAAAAAACAATCTGGGTTGGTTAATCTTGAAGATGAAAATGAAGTGAAACTTCCTGATTCAATTGATGTGACATTTTCTTCATCATCATCTGATGATAGTGTTCAAACTGAGATTGTTAAAGGCATGGCTGAAAGTGTTTTGGATAGTGATTCAGCTGAGGATGAAGAGTGTTTTCTGGACAATTACATTCCGAAACCAAAATCCAAAAACAACTTAGGTGATGAACCTAATCTTGTCATGTACAAGATGTCGGGATCTGATAAGTTGTATTCGGATTCTGATTTTCCTCTGGAGAATGTAAATGTTTCAAAATTGACAAATGTGTTCAAAATGGTTGAAATCCATTTGTCTGAAGTAAAAAGTTTAAAACAAACAAAAAGGCAAATGAATTTTGAGAAAGATAGAGCTTACTACAAGAAACCTGTAGTTCCACCACGGTTTTATAACAACAATCGAAACAATTGGTCGGGAGGATATCAGGGTGGTAAGAACTATCAAAGAAAGAATTTTCAAAACAAGAAATTTGTTGAGAAGAAACTGTTTGTGAACAGTTCAAGTTCACTTTCTGATGGAGAGAGAAAGATTTTTTCGAAATCAAATGAAGTGTTCTTTGAGAAGAGGGCTTCACAACCTCAGTCTGAAGGCACAAGTCGGGTAGTTGATACTCGTACATGCTTTAGATGCAACAAAGTTGGTCATATTGCAAGAAATTGCACCAACTCCAAGTCTAAGACTGAAGTTGTTGAAAATCAAAAGAAGAAGGTTGATGCAAAAGGCAAAGCTCCAATGGTTGTTGAGAAAATTTTGAAAAATGAGAAAACAAAAGTCAAAATTGAACCAGTTAAGAATGTGGTAAATAAAAATGACAAATTCTATAAACGGGTTGCATCATCTCAACAAACATGGAAGCCAAAAGTGGTTGACAAGAAAGAAAGTTCATCTAAACCAAAGGTTTCAGAGAAAGAAAAACAATCGTCTTCTACCACTCCGGTAAAGATGGATGTTCCTTTAGATTATTATGAACAACTGGAGAAACAATCTTCTACTCCACCAGAGAAGAAGAATGTTCAAAAGAAAGATCAACCAACCGGTCAACTTAAGATAGATAATTTTTTCTTATATAAAAAGGTTGAGGTTGGATCTGAGGAAAGTTTAAAGATGAATGACAAAAATTTTCCGCCACTTTACACTACAAAATCTCACATTAAAGTCCAGTTACCTGAGTCGAAAGAGGCTTAGGTAGCATCAAAATCTTACTAAAAATTTTGGACTTGCCGGAGCTTCCTAGTTGGTAATTGTGAAGCATGAATCGGCATCTTTATTGAAATGTGTTTTTAAAATCAATTTGTGATATGTGCAGGAACTTCCGAGAGCTGTTTCACGATGGATTATGGATAGTGGAGCGTCTCGACATATGACAGGGAATACTGCACTGTTGTACGATGTTAGAAATTTCAATGGTGGTTATGTGGGATTCGCAGGAAATCAAGGTGGTAGAATTGTTGGTGAAGGAACGTTATCCAATGGGATTGTTACGTTTGAAAGAGTTAACTACATTGCTGAGCTGGAGAATAATCTGATGAGTATCTCGCAGATTTGTGATAGGATGTATACCACTCACTTTACTGACAAAGAATGTTTGATCTTGAAACCAGGATTTGTTATCCCTGAAGAATGGATTATCATGAGGGCACCTAGAGTGAATGATCTGTACGTGTTGGACATGAGTGTAGCTACTACAACCACGGGTCAAGCTCATTGTTTTGTGTCTAGAGCAACAGAGAAAGAATCGCAGTTGTGGCACCGGAAGATGGGTCATATACATCTTAGAAAAATGAATCACTTGGTGCACAATGATTTGGTTATAGGTGTTCATGTCAAAGGTTTTCATCTGGAAGGGGAGTGCATTAGTTGCATCAAAGGCAAGCAGAAGAAAAAGTCACACCCTAAAAAGCAAGTCAATTCAGTTTCCAGATCGTTAGAGAGACTACATATGGATATGTTTGGTCCAGTAAACGTCAAAAGTATTACAGGGGATCTCTACTGTCTTGTGGTTACTGATGATTATTCCAGATTTTCGTGGGTATCATTCTTGAAGTCGAAAGATGAAATGTTTGATAGTTTGATGGCGTTATTCAGAAAGATTGAAAATCTGTATCAAAGGCGTATCAAAAGAATTAGAAGTGATAATGGTACTTAATACAAGAATAACAAGATGGAAGAATTTTGTGATGAAAGAGGTATATTGCATGAGTTTAGTGCTCCGTACACTCCGCAGCAGAATGGAGTTGCTGAAAGAAAGAATAGGACACTAATCGAAACGGCCAGAACAATGCTTGCTGATTCAAAGCTACCGATAAATTTTTGGGCAGAAGCAGTTTCCGCCGCATGCTATACGCTCAACAGAGTTCTCACTGTCAAGAAATTCAACAAAACATGCTTTGAGTTGATCAATAACCGCAAACCAAACCTGAAGTATTTAGAACCGTTTGGGTCTCCCTGCACTGTTCTAGAGCCTTTTGGTAAATTCGGTCCAAAGAGTATTGAAGGAATTTTCGTGGGTTATCAAAGTCCATTGAAAAGAGTCTTTGTTCCAAGCTTGAAGCGGGTTATTGAAGCACACAATGTTGAGTGTCAAGGTTACACAATGCCACCACAGAATCCAGGTTATTCATGGCGTTTTCATTATGACACTTTGTGGGATTCGTTTGACATGGAAGAAGAAAAGGAAGAAGAAGAAGATTTCTTTGACGAGTTGGATATTCTGAGAGAGTATGAAGAATCACAGGAAAGGTTCCCAGCTGAGTATTCAAGAAGATCGAGACAAACTTCGAATGATGATGAAACAGGTCCAAGCAATGCTGGTGAACATGATGATGTCCAACAAAATGAAGTTGCTCAAGATAATCAGTCGGCACAAAATGATAATCAAGAATCTGAGAACATGCCAGTATTTGATCGTGGTGATTCAGATTCCGAGGGGGAGCAAATTCAGATTTCAAGTCAAACAAACCCAGTCAGTGAACAAGGTGCAAATCAGAATGTTACTAATCTGGAAGGCGATGTAGATGTTCCAGGCGAAGTGATGCCATGAACTCTTTCATACCATCCAGAAGAATTGATCATTGGAGAATTGCAAATAGGCGTCCGCACTAGAAGACAGCTTGATCAAGGGCTTACATGTTTTTATTCAAAAGTTGCTCCTTTACAAACTGATTTTTCACTAAGTTGTTTTATCTCGCAGGTTGAACCAAGGACTTATAAAGAGGCGCTTACTGAAGATTCTTGGGTCAATGCAATGCAGGAGGAACTGAGCCAATTCAAGAAGTTAGGTGTGTGGAAGTTAGTGGATTTTCCTGATGGTCAAAGGAAGATAAACACCAAGTGGGTGTTCAAGTGTAAGAGGGATGATAGAGGAGTTGTTGTTCGTAACAAAGCCCGACTCGTAGTCCAGGGTTTCAGTCAGCAGGAGGGTATAGATTTTACTGAAGTATATGCTCCAGTTGCTAGACTAGAAGCGATCAGAATCTTCCTAGCATTTGCATCTTGGAAAAATTTCGAAGTATATCAGTTAGATGTGAAATCGGCGTTTCTCTATGGGAAGGTAAAAGAGGAGGTATATGTCGGTCAGCCATCGGGCTTCACCGATCCAATCCACAAAGACAAGGTCTACTTGCTAGACAAAGCGCTGCATGGTTTACACCAGGCCCCGAGAGCTTAGTACGAGACATTGTCTCAACATTTACTAGCCAACAATTTCATCCGAGGAAAAGTGGATGCCACTCTCTTCACCAAAGAGGTCGACGGTCATCTTCTGATAGTTCAAATGTACGTGGACGACATCATATTTGGGTCAACGAATGAAAATTTGTGCAAAGATTTTGAAAGAGTAATGAAGCAGAAATTCGAAATGTCATCGATGGGTGAGATGAAATTCTTTTTGGGACTGCAGGTTGATCAACTACCCAAAGGAATTTTCATACCTCAAACGAAGTATGTTCATGATATCTTGGAGAAATTCGGGATGTCAGGTTCTACTCCAGCTTCCACCCCATTAGCAACGAATCATGGGATAAATCCTGATCTCACCGGAGAGAAGGTAGATGAAACGATGTATTGTTCCATGATCGGATCGTTGGTATATTTGACAGCTTCAAGACCTGATATTATGTACCCAACCTGCCTCGCAGCAAGATTTCAATCTAACCCGAGACCTTCGCATATGGTGATTGTGAAAAGGATATTACGCTACCTGAAAGGAACTCCATCATTGGGGTTGTGGTATCCAAGAGAAGGCGATTTCACGCTCGAAGGGTATTCCGATTCTGATTTCGAATGCTGCAAAGTTAACGCTAAATCAACAACAGCAGGGTGCCAGTTTTTCGGATCACGATTGGTTACCTGGCAATGCAAAAAGTAGACCTCTGTGGCTTTATCCACATGTGAAGCGGAGTATGTATCTGCTAGCAGCTGCTGCTCACAGATCTTGTGGATCCAGCAACAGATGCGCGACTAAGGTTTGCAATTTCTAAACACCCCTATCTTTGTTGATAATGAGGCAGCGATTAACATTACTAAAAATCCTGTTCATCACGCTAAAACGAAACACATTGAGATTCGTCAACACTTCATTCGTGATTGTTTCGAGAAGAAGTTGATACTAATTGAGAAAATCCACACTGATGAACAAAAAGCTGATTTACATACCAAAGCATTTGATAAAACACGTTTTCAATATTTGCTAAAACTGAATGGTATGAAGCTTTTATCGGTGTTGGAGGAGATTATTGGCGTTGATGAAGGAGACATTGTAGATGATGTTAAGAAGCAATCTGCAATGGTTTGTCGATTTTTTACCTGTTTTGGTATTTAGGGGGAGGTATAGGGTAATATTTTCAGAAAATACAAAAACATTAAAAAATGACAAAAATACAAAAACATGAGATATTTTTTCAAAATTCAAAAACAATATAAAACCAGAAAAGAGCTTGTGTAAAAAGGGAAAATGATAGTACATCGGCTTAACAGTTACGGTATGCTAAAGAAATGGAATGTTTAAATGCGTTAAACAGTCTCGCTGATGATGTGCCGATAGGTCTTTACACATTTAGTAGGTTTGTTCGGGATATAAACCTAAATTTTTACTTACTTATTTCGTGGGGAACACTACTTGGATATATAGGTAACCCCTGAAATTTCGTTTGAAAGATTCCTCTTTCTGATATACTAGGTCTTTATACTCAGTGATATCTGGGGTATTAATCCGGGACTTCTGCTGAATGGAAGTTCTTACCTAGTCCCCGAATTATACTTTCCGCAATGCTTGAAACATAGCATCAACCTCAGCATAAATGATAAGACAATAAAATTGCTTAGCAATGCTGTTGTAAAAAAGATCCTCTAAAGGGGACACACCCAAGTCGATTCGTGATCTCTCTGTTGAACGGTAGTTCTGACCTGAGCTCTCACGTTTTCGTTATGTTACTTAATTTATTCCCCTTACAGATATCATCTGTGGTATACTCACCTGTAAGACTGAATATTGGGATCTGGATATGGGAGTATATTCAAGAGGTGGGACACATGAATAAGTTTAAGTCTCTAAAACACTAAATCAGTATCCTGGACAGATTGAAAATTGTGTGAAAATTTAAGTGGATCAGTATATCGATAATCTAAGCGAATTGTTTAATTCTGAATATGTAATCAAAGCTTAACGGTACTTGTGACTTGTCGAATAGCTGATATGATTCCCTAACATGCTCACCAAAAATATGATTGTAAATAGTTTACTTTTAATGCATTTTAGTTCTATATTTCATTTCTAGTTTAGAAACTTTATTAAAAATTCAAAAAGATTTTACACTTCTGTTTTTTTTTTCCGACAAACCAAAGTGGAGAGTTGATCTTCAGATTCGAATTGAAGCAGATGCAGGAAGTTTCTGGGCTGGAGAATGAGTTTGGAGCTAAACATGATAAGTTTGAGAAGTTGAAATATCAAAGCAAGTTCATTAATTTGAAACTTGTAAATTTTCAGAAAAACAAATTGAACTAAATGTCAGTGTGATTTATCTCTGATCAACCAAGGTCATTAAGTTGGACTTTGTAGATAAATTGAGTAATCAGGGTCATTAACTTGGACCTGAATACTTAAGTGGATTTCTAAACACTGGTTAGACTATCAATTGTGGTTGAATGGTAAGTATGGATTGATACTGTTCTTGTCATGTATCTTATATTTAGGTAGAGATTGTGCAGGTAACAGGAATCCCCATGGCAATAAAAATATCAAAGTTTGAACCAGAATTTAAGCCCCAGCTTATCGAGAGGGGGAGTATTCGAAAGGGGGAGTCAGAATTCTGGATCAACATTCAAAGGGGAGATTGAAGATTAAAGGTTGAAGATAAAGATTGAAGGAGCTTTTACAATGTGAAGAAAATTTGGAGAAAGACTAAGACTAAAGACTCGACGCCGAAGACTTCGTCACCATCCATGGGGGAGTCTGTTGGTGCATCTAATGTCTGTTTACTACGTCTTAATCGAGTCTTAGGTCTAGATAGGTGTTTGGAGTTGGAAAACATGAAAAGTGGATTTTAGTATGTAATTCCGCTTGAAATGACTGGTTTGTCATTTCAAGCGAAATCAGGAAATCATGTAATTCCGCTCGTGTCAAACTTGAGATTCCGCTCGAGATGTATATAGGTGATTCCGCTTGGACTGTTCAAGCGAAATCAGATTTCGCTTGGGTTTGTTATGTCAGTTCAAGCGGAATTAGGTCCACTATATATAGGTGATGTGTTCATTTCATTTGTAACTTTTAGAGCGGAATTAGGAGTCGAGGTGCTGTCGGATTTTTGTCAGAAATCATTGTATTTGACTCAGAAAAGCAGTAATAGA
Source organism: Helianthus tuberosus (assembly GCA_030545235.1). NCBI lineage: Eukaryota > Viridiplantae > Streptophyta > Magnoliopsida > Asterales > Asteraceae > Helianthus > Helianthus tuberosus. The sequence goes on from CM060444.1 coordinate 161,579,740, forward strand.
AAGAGATTAAAAGGATACACGCTGTTTGACGTTGTTTACTTTGATTCCGCCTCTGTAAACGATGATGAACTGCCTTTACTGACTGTTTAGGGTCATGCACATGGTCCAACAACTAGGACGAATAAAACCTTTGTCAGAAAGCTCATGAAGCTGCTTAGACAATTCTTGCATCTCAGACGGTGCAAGATGATATGGAGATCTGGCAATAGGATTTGCACCAGGTACAAGATCAATACGGAACTCGACTTGGCGTGCTGGGGGTAACCCAGGTAACTCTTCAGGATATAGCTCAGGATAATCCCGAACAACAGGGATATCTTGAATAGACTTACCCTTGCCTTTATCTGCTACAACATGTGCCAAGAAGGCCACATAGTTCTTTCGCAGATACTTCCGAGCTTGAAAACAAGACATGAGCTTGAGGCTACTAGCAGGTTTCTCACCACGAAACTGTAGGATCTCACCTGTCGAGAGTGGAACACGAAAAATCTTCTCGAAACAAACTACATCTGCGTGATGCTAGGCTAACCAATCCATACCCATTATAACGTCAAAATCCCCAAGTTGCATTGGCGTGAGGTCGATAAGAAAAAGATGGTCGTTAAGGTTTAACTGGCAGTTACGAAGAACAGAATCAAGAACATCGGGTTCACCACTAGCAACTTCTATTGTCAAAGGCTTTCCTAGTTTCGTTCTAGACACGCGAAGCAATGGCTCAAAAGATAATGACACAAAACTCTTATCGGCACCTGAATAAAAAAGAACAGAAGCAGACTGATTGTTAACAAGGAACGTACCGTTCACCACCTCGTTGTTCGCTTGTGCCTCAACAGCATTCATATTGAAGACTCGACCTCGAGCCGGAGCCTGATTCTGATTTGCATTAACCAGCCTTGGACACTGGTTTTGATAATGGGTCAGGTCCCCACAATTTTAGCATGAACCTGGAGGATAATGAGGTCGTGCAGCTTGTGCTTGCTGTTGAGCAACCTGCTAAGCTAGATAACGTGCTGCCTGATTCTGAGCAAAGAGACAGACATCAGCAAGATGACCTGAATTCCCACAGTTAGTATAGAAACAACACGGAAGTTGCGGCTGATGGTGACTATTGCATCTGTTGCACAAAGGTGCATTCCCCGCATACCGCTTCTTTGCTGGTGGTTGTGCAGGTTGATCAGGAGCTGCCTGGTTCGGTTGGGCAGTGATAGCAAAATTCTGGGAAGCCTTACGCTTCCTTGACCCCTTTGAAGAACCTGAATCCTTACCTTTCTTGTTTTTACCCTTCTTACATTCGCCCTTGTCAGTTGACTGTTTCTTACCCTTGTCGCCCTTCCTATGTAGTTTACCCTTTCGAACCTGCGACTCTGTCAATGTCGCTGCTAACTCAATTGCCTGACGAACTGTGGTATGGTTACTACCAGTAACGATGTCTTGTACAGAGTCAGGTAAGCCATCAATATACCGCTCGATAGCCTTCTCGAGTGGGGTAACCATTGTAGGGCAAAGTAAACTCAACTCCTCATACCTTTCAAGGTATGCCCGGTGCTCACCACTATCCTGTTTTAAATCATCAAACTCCCTTTCTAAAGCCCTTAATTCATGACGAGGACAAAACTCCCTCATCATAAGAGCCCTAAGCTCAGCCCATGTTTGTGCTAACACAACCTCAGCACCACGGTCTCTCATAACCCCGTTCCACCATGTAAGAGCCCTCTTCTGAAACACACTTGAAGCAAACTCGACTTTCCGATTTTCTGGACACTGAACGTAATAAAACGTACTCTCAATGCTCTCGAACCACTGTAGGAGCCCAATTGCTCCTTTAGAACCACTAAACTTGAGTGGTTTATCCGAATTGAAACTCTTAAAATTACACGGAGCATTTTGGTTATTGTTGGCTTGGTTCACTTGAGCAATAATGTTTGGGAGTACAGCAGCCATATGCTGCGCCATGATGTCTGCCATTTTGGCATTAGATAGCGGGTTTTCGCATCGAGGAGGCATTCTAAAAGAGGAAACATGAGAGGAAACGAGTGAAATGATTAGATGAAAAGAATGAGATGACACAAAATTGACAAAAGCAAAGATGGTGGTTGTTCGTTTGTATCACAAAGCAAACAAATGACACACAGTGATTAATCAAAGTAAATGGGTCAAAAATAATGTATCGCGAAGACATGCTCGCCTATAAGTGAACACTCACCCCAAGAGTTCCCAGGTAAGAGTGACTGGTCCGATTATGTGGATTTGTACGAACACTCTAGTCTTAGACAGAAAACCCAGGGTACAGGCATTCACCCTTCCAGTTTGCACGTGTTCACACTATTTAGAACCCAAAACCTTGACGAGATTTTGAAAAACTTGGAAGGCACAAGGCGAAAATAATCATTCAAAAGCCGATGATAAATTTTCAAAATCATTTTGAAAAATTGAAGGGTTCAAAACCTTATAACAAATCATTTAAAAACAGATGATTAATTTTCAAAAATCATTTCGGAAAATTGGGTTCTTGTTTTGGCAATCACCTAAGGATAGGTGAAGTGCATGTTTTAAAATCTAAACACAAGACAACTTGTGTTGGGGTCCTAGAAAGGTTATAGTCTAGGTCAAAGCATCACTAATAACCTAATTCCCTATAACCATTGGCTCTGATACCAACTCTTCTGTCACTCCCCGACTACGTAAAACATCAAATCGTGGTGCAAACGTCGGGTAGTGTTGTAACAGAATTATTGTTTCACAACCATGGCATTCAAAGTTATGTTTTATTTATCAAACATAAAAGTTACATTGTCTTAAACGAAAGGAAACAAGAGTACATAACAAAATTAAACTAGTTCTATCTTCATTTTTAAGTCACTAAGGCACAGGTCCGCCTTAGTGTGTCACGATCATCCTATGCAACAGCTCCTGAAAACACATGCGAAAATAGGTACGTCAGCATAAAAATGCCTGTGAGATACATGTGTTTTATGAAAATAGGATTCATGACTTGAGTTTAAAGAAATGTTTAATAAAAATTAGTCATGAATCTTGTTAAGTGTTTTCTTTTATAAATCATATGAAAACGAGATAAGAAATCGGATTATATAAAAGAAAAGTGTATGGTTAATATTATAACCATTTAAAAAGAGTTGTATAAAGTAACTGTTTTGTAAAATAATGTCTTGTGAAAAATATGTTATCTTGTGAAAAATGTATGTGTCCAAATCGAATTAATTAAATAACACTACGATATGTAATATCATACAAGCACTTATATATAGGAAGAACCAGTGGCGTATCCACCATGCTTGTATCATATTACACACGTCTCGTTACTTAAATAACTTACCCAAACAAACCACCAATATAAATTGCCCATGTATACACCATTTGTCAAATGTCATTGTGTAAACCATGTCAAAATGTAACTCATGTAGTGTATTACTAATGTCAAAATGTCATGTGTCAAATGTAAATCATGTGATGTGTAATAAAAATGTCATGTATGGCAAGTGAAATATATCAACTAAACCATAGGCAAAAATGCACAAAACAAGGTACTGAAGTAAAATATAGTTTAAATCAAAGTTATGTTTTGTGGTAATGCATGCTATACTGATACAAACATCTATGCGGTATTGTGAAAATGCATACATTCAAGCCTTGTGACTGTGGCGATAAACCTTTAAACAAGTTAAAGGTTTATCTGAGTTATGTTTATCGAATTCGGTCATTCCCTCCATCCAAACATACCTAGGATGTTAGGAACGGGAGTTGTCAATTCCTATTGTACCACTACCTACTAACGAATGGCATGGCCAACGTTAATGAACGTATTTTGGTCCCATTTAAACAAACCAAATGTCATACCAAAATGTAAGCATGTGATGAAATGTAAATGTACTAAGTATGCAACAAATGGACATACATAGCATGTGATGTAAAACAAATGTACTAAGTATGATGAACATACATAGCATGAAAAGGTAATGTAAAACAATGAACTAGGTATGCACTAAATGGACATACATAGCATGTAATGTAAATCAAATGTACTAAGTATGCAACAAAGGACATACATAGCAAAAACACAATGAAATCATGTACTATAGGTGTACTAATGAACATAACAAGCATATGATATGAAAACATGAAAGCACGAAAGTAACAAGTAGGCACATGTGTTTCACCCCAAAATGTTTGAAAAACAGTAAAAGAGGGGTCTATGTACTCACTTGAGATTGCTCACTAGTCCTAGGATAACCACCAAGCAATGCTAGAAGATCACGGAATCAAACGGCACCTAAAATAGGTATCTATGTTAATAAACGGACCTAATCAGAGGATCGGGTAGCATGAGGGTTCGTAAACCAAATGAGTGTAAGAACTCATGCAATATGGTTTAACAAAGCCTACATACTAAAACGGAACCTATCCTAAGTGCTTTTGACCCGTTACGACCCGTTTAGGTAGCTTATGCTACTTTAACGCGTCGTTCGCGTAAAACGTGTTCGGATCGCCTAACTAGTCATATGACAAGTAAAATATGCCTTAACATGTCTAATATTGTTGCCAAATCAGTTTATGTGTTAAAAGTTATGTTACATATGCTTAAAATGAATTTTGGCATAAAAGGGTGTTTTGGTCATTTACCTAAGGCATATAAACTACCTATCATACAACTACTTAAACGAAGTGACTATAAGGTATAACCTCAGAAGGTTATTCCCTATACAACTATGGTCACCTAATGTGTTTGGTCGGATCCTAATGATCGACCAAATGGGTCGGGTTCGAAAGTATAAGCGAATTTTTAGATCGCTTACCTTACGACCCTATATAAGCACAAATCTAAAAGTGACGAGTTAAACATGTTAAAACATGTTTAACGAGGTTAGAAAACAGGTTTGGTATCAAAACAAACGGTTTTGATACCTAAAAGTAGTTTGGTTACAAAATACGCAAGAATACGCATTTTGGCCGAAACTACGACTCGTCACTACGCCTAAATAACGTGGTAATCAGTACGTATAGTCACAAGGGACTATAACCATCGTGATTACGCTCACGTTATGAAATTCAAATGAACTTCGTGTTGACCATAAACTGGTCAATGCAGAAAGTCAAACAGAGTTTGACTTTCATGCTAAAAACGCATAAAAGAACGAAAGAGGACTTACAACGAGTCAAAGAACGGAAGCTTTGATCCGAATATTCTCAGGTATGAAGTGATAAACACATCAACTTAGAGAACCAATTCAGATTCAAAGGTGTGAGTTGGGAGTGAAGATGGTGGTGGGTATTTATAGATTTCCTAGAACCGTTAAGATCGTTCATCGAAGACCGAGCTTCAATCTCAGCCGTCCAAGTGGGCACAAGGTTTTGGAATACTAGGGTTGCCCCAAAACCATCAAATGGTATTGCAAAAGTTACAAAATAGCCCCTAAACTTCAAGATAAATGCTAAAAATGGACCTGCAATGGCTGAAATTGAGTTTCTGCCCAAATGAGGCTGTCGTGTCGTGCGACGGCAAAGCCATGTGGTGGTGGCTCAGCGCCACCATGTGCCAATTCCAAAAAGTTTCAAATATTTACAGTTTTGGTCCCTGCGCATGTTTAAGGCCTATTTTGATGCGTTTAAACTCCGTTAACCCATTTTCAAGGCTGAATAATGAAGTTTAAGTATAGGGAACATGAAATGTGCTCAAAAATATCTCGGATGTCGGTTCGTTTGGTTGTACGATTGCGTTATTCGGTTAATTACGACGAAATATGCATGAACACGAAAAACGATCCAAATTGCGCGACGAATGGATTTTTCTCATGCCAATCTCTAAAATAAAATATTTTAATGATTACATAAATTTTTGGGTGTCCGGATGTATTCAGAACGTAATATATGCGCGAAAATGCAAAGTTAGGCACTTTTTGACGCTTTTAGTCCCTGAATGACCAAAAAGTTTATTTTAGCATACCGAACCCCTTAAAGCCTATTTCTAAGATATGTAAAGGTTATTTAGGTATGTTTAACTTATGATCAAGTTTGTCGATTTTAGTAGGAATCGGCATACTTTCGCAGTTTGTCGATTTTAGTCCCTATAGGCGAATAACTTGATTTTGCCATACCATAGCCTTCAAAACTTATTTCTTAGTTATGTAAAGGTTATTTAAGGTATGTTAAGCATAAATTGATGTTCTGGAGTATTTGTTGCGTTAAACTAATTACGTTTACGCACCAGTTTGCGTATAACTCTCCAGAAAGCGATATAGAGTTTGAATTTGAACAAAAATCAAAACATGAAAAATGTCAAACATAATTAAACAAACATTGGGCTCAAATAACATTGTTTTATTGATAACTGAACTGTTTACAATGATTACAGACCAAGGTGTCACACCGCACCTCTCTGTGCTCGCTGCAACGGTCATCATGTTGCACAACAAGCTTGCAAGCAATGCACTACGTGTGGTAAACTTGGGCATCTGGCTAATATATGTCGTTTAGGCCAGAATCAAGCCACTCAGAATCCAGCACAGGTTTAGGGGAATGCTGCTAGATTCCCACCAGGTTCATGTTTCAATTGTGGAGAGTTTGGTCAATTCCCTCAACAACTGCCCGAGGTTGGTGAATGCAAATGCGAATCCGAACGCAAATGCCAATGTGAATCCTGCTCCTGGATGAGCATACAACTTGAAAGCAAACGAGGCGAGGGTTGACAACGAGGTTGTCAATGGTACGTTCTTTGTTAACAATCGACCTGCATCTATTCTTTTTGATTCTGGTGCCGATAGAAGTTTTGTTTCGTTATCTTTTGAGCCTTTGCTTGCGATACCTAGAACTAAACTGAGGAAACCCTTATCTGTCGAAGTTGCTACTGGTAAACCTCTCGTACTCGATTCTGTTATTCGTGATTGTCAGTTGAACCTCGATAACCATCTTTTTCCTATTGACCTCACACCGATGCAACTTGGAAGTTTCGATATTATTGCTGGGATGGATTGGTTAACCAAACATCATGCTGAGGTGGTTTGTTTCGATAAGATCGTTCGTATTCCTCTTTCGTCTGGTGAGGTTTTAGAAGTTCGTGGAGAGAAACCATCAGTTGGTTTGAAACTCATGTCGTGTACGAAAGCCCAAAGTTATTTACGAAAAGGATATGTTGCTTTTCTGGCACTTGTCACCGAGGAGAAGGGTAAAAGCAAGAGTATTCAGGATCTTCCGATTGTTCGGGATTATCCAGAGGTGTTTCCTGATGAACTGCCTGGTTTGCTTCCAGTTCGTCAAGTCGAGTTTCATATTGACCTTGTACCCAATGCCAAACCGATTGCGAAAGCACCTTATCGTCTTGCACCATCAGAGATGCAAGAATTATCGAAACAACTTCAAGAGTTATCTGATAAAGGATTCATCCGTCCGAGCTTTTCACCCTGGGGAGCTCCTGTCCTCTTTATGAAGAAGAAAGATGGATCTTTTCGAATGTGTATCGATTATCATGAGCTTAATAAGCTTACCATCAAGAATCGATATCCCCTACCTCGAATTGATGATCTCTTTGATCAGCTGCAAGGTGCAACCTATTTTTCCAAGATCGATCTACGTTCTAGGTATCATCAACTTCATGTTCTCGAAGAAGATATTCCCAAAACTGCTTTCCGCACGAGATATGGGCATTACGAGTTCACTGTCATGCCTTTTGGTTTGACAAATGCTCCAGCCATCTTCATGGACTTAATGAATAGGGTCTGTAAACCTTATTTAAACAAGTTCATCATTGTGTTCATCGACAATATTCTTATTTATTCGAAGTCTCGAGCCGAGCATGAGCAATACCTTTGTTTGACACTGGAACTCCTGAAGAAGGAACAACTTTTTTTCTAAATTCTCCAAGTGTGAATTTTGGCTTAAAGAAGTTCAGTTTTTGGGTCATATAGTCAACGAGCAGGGTATTCATGTGGATCCTTTCAAAATTACAGCAATTAAGGATTGGAATACACCGACGACACCTACAGAGATTCGATATTTTCTTGGTCTTACTGGATATTATCGTCGTTTTATTTCGAATTTCTCGAAAATTGCGGTTCCACTCACTGCTTTGACTAAGAAGAACAAGCCTTTTTGAGTGGGGACCCAAACTAGAAGAAGCGTTCCAAACGCTGAAACAGAAACTCTGCGATGCTCCTGTTTTGTCTTTGCCCGAAGGAAACGATGATTTCGTTGTCTATTGTGATGTGTCCAACTTAGGCCTTGGTTGTGTTCTCACGCAACGAGGTAAAATAATAGCGTATGCGTCTAGACAACTAAAAGTTCACGAGAAGAACTACACACCTCATGATCTTGAGTTGGGAGCTGTGGTTTTTGCCCTAAAAATATGGAGACACTTTCGTTATGGCATGAAGTGTGTGGTTTTTACAGGCCACAAAAGTCTCCAGCATATTCTCAATCAGAAGGAGTTAAACCTGAGGCAATGCCGTTGGGTTAAGCGCTTGAGCGATTACGATTGCGAGATTCGCTACCATCCTGGTAAGGCGAATGTCGTAGCCGATGCGCTTAGTCGAAAGGAGCGAATCAAGCTTCATTCTATTCGAACTCTATCTGATATCCAAACTCGTGTCCTTCATGCTCAGCAATTTTGTGTTTCACAAAATTTGATAGGTAAGGAATTACCATGTCAACTTGAGCTTAAACTCAAAGTGAAAGGAGATGGTTTACTCTATTTCAAGGATCGTTTGTGGATTCCGAAACAAGACGATCTTCGCACCTTGGTAATGTACGAATATCACAAGTCTCGATATTCTATCCATCCTGGTGTTGACAAAATGTACAAGGATCTTCGTACTCAGTATTGGTGGCCTGGTATGAAGAAGGATATTGCCTTGTATGTATCGAAATGCCTAACTTGTCTCAAAGTCAAGGCTGAACATCAATGACCATCTAGTTTGCTTGTACAACCAGAAATACCGGTTTGGAAGTGGGAGAACATTGCTACGGATCTCATCACTAAATTACCGCGTACTTCTAAAGGTCATGATGCTATCTGGGTTGTTATCGATCGATTAACGAAGTCAGCTCATTTTATTCCGATTCGCGAGGATCTATCTACTGATAAACTTGCAAGGATTTCTGTTGATGAGATTGTATCTCGACATGGTGTTCCTTTGGATATCATTTCTGATCGTGATGCTCGATTTTCATCTCATTTCTGGAAGACCATGCAATCTACTATGGGAACCCAACTGAATCTAAGCACTGCTTATCATCCCCAAACAGATGGACAATCTGAGAAGACGATTCAAACTTTGGAGGATATGCTTAGAGCATGCGTGATAGACTTTGGTGGTAATTGAGATTCTCATATTCCATTGATCGAGTTCTCTTACAACAATAGTTATCATGCTAGTATCAATATGGCACCATTCGAAGCTCTCTATGGTCGGAAATGTCGTTCACCTGTCTGTTGGAATGAGATCGGTGAAGCTCAGCTTACTGGACCTGAGCTCATTCTGGAAACAACAGACAAAATCAAGAAAATTCGCGATAATCTTGTGACAGATAGAAGCCGTCAAAAGAGTTATGCGGATATGCGACGCAAGCACTTAGAATTTCAGGTCGGAGACTGTGTCCTACTCAAGGTGTCGCCTTGGAAGGGAGTGGTGAGATTTGGAAAGAAAGAAAAACTTGCACCTCGATATGTTGGACCATTTAAGATTGTGGAAAGAATTGGGAAGGTTGCCTATCGACTAGAGCTACCTCTAGAGCTTGGAAATATTCATCCAACTTTTCACGTGTCCAATTTGAGAAAGTGTTTAGCTGATGCTGATCTTCACATTCCACTCGACGAAATTCAAGTTGATGAAACGTTGCACTTTGTCGAGAAACCTGTGGAGATAATGGACCGTGCAGTCAAACAGTTGAAGAACAAACGGATTCGATTGGTCAAGGTTCGCTGGGAGTCCAAACGTGGCCCAGAGTTTACTTAGGAACGTGAGGACCAAATGAAGGTGAAATATCCGCATTTGCTTTCACAAGTTTCCTCTAGTTAAAATTTCAGGACGAAATTTCCTAAAGTAGGGGAGACTGTGACAATTGTGTTCTGTAATCGATGTATAATGTAAAACAATGTTAACTATTAATAAAACAATGTGTTTTGGTGTTATTATATGTGTTTTGGTGTTATTATGTGTGTATTTGTGTTTGATGATTTTACGATTTGATTCGAGTTCGATTTCAAGCTTTGAATCGCTTTCTCGAAGGTTATACGCAAAATGGTGTGTAAATGCAGTTAGTTTAATGCGATAAACACTCCGGAATAGTGAAATAGGCTTAACATACCTTAAATAACCTTCACATAACTTAGAAATAAGTTTTGGATGGTTTGGTGTGTCAAAATCAAGTTTGTTCGATCGCAGGGACTATTTGTGTCAAACTGTGAAACTATACCGAATTGTATAGTAACGAACATTCTGGAACTTGATCATAAGTTAAACATACCCTAAATATCCTTTACATAGCTTAGAAATAGGCTTTGAGGGGTTCGGTATGCTAAAATAAACTTTATTGATCAATAGGGACTAAAAGCGTCAAAAAGTGCATAAGTTTGCATTTTCGACCATATCTTACGTTCTGACTATATCCGGGCATCCAAAAATTTATGTAATCATTAAAATACGTTATTTTAGTGATTGGCATGATAAAACTTCATTCTTCGCTTAATTTGGATCGTTTTTGAGTTCGTTACGACTTCCGTCGTAATTAACCGAACAACGCAACCGTACGACCAAACGAGCCGACATCCGAGATATTTTTGAGCACATTTTAAGTTCCCTATACTTTAACTTCATTTTAAAACTTTGAAATGCGATTAACGGGGCTTAAACGTGCCAAAACGCATCAAAAATCAAGTTTGGAGACACAGGGGCCTGTTCTGCCAAGTTTGCAAAGTTCCTGCCAGCAACAAGGGTCCTTACGGACCGTATGGGGTTGATTACGGTCCGTAAGCCCTCCCCAGCTCAGTATAAACCATTTTTATAAAACCCAGCAGCTTGTACATGGTTTCCCTTGCTTGTTTTCAATCTTGTGGGCATGTTTAATGGTTTTGCAAGTTCATAAATCAGGCTCCAACACTTGTATGGCCTTGATCAATTGTTAAAACATGTGTAATGATCCTATTGAACCTTGATTCCTATAAGTATCAAGGCCCTCTTTCTCATTTCTTCACACTTTGATTCAATTTCTGCTCTAAGTTGAGGTTTAACACCTCATACCTGAGTAATTTTGAATCAAAACATCCTTGCTTGGACCCTTTGTAAGTCTCCTTCATGCTTGTTCTTGTATTTCAAGCATGAAAGTCAAACAGTGTTTGACTTTCTGCTTTGACCAGGTTATGGTCAACACAAAGTTCGTTTGAACTTTGCAACGTGAACGTAATCACGATGGTTATAGTACCGTGTGACTATACCTACTGATTACCACGTTGACTAGGCGTAGTGACGAGTCGTAGTTTCGGTCAAAATGCGTATTTTGTAACCAAACTACCCTTGGGTATCAAAACACTTTGTTTTGATATAAAAACATGTTTTCTAACTTAACTAAACGTGTTTTAACATGTTTAGCTTGTAACTTTTAGTTTAGTGCTTGTTTAGAATCGTAAGTCAAGCGGCCTAAACCACCGCTTAGACTTTCGAACTAGACCCGTTTGGTCGATCATTAGGATCCGACCAAGCATGTTTAGTGACCATAGTTGTATAGGGAATAACCTTCCGAGGTTATACCTTATGGTCACTTAGGTTTAAGTTGTTGTATGATAGGTAGTTTATATGCCTTAGGTAAATGACCAAAATACCCTTTTCATGCATAATTGAATTTTAAGCATATGTAACCTAACTTTTGTCATCTAAACTGATTATGCAACATATTTGAACATGCTTAGGCATATAATACCTGTCATAGGACAAGTTAGATGTCTCGAACGTGCGTTTGCGCGAACGACGCGTTAAAGTAGCGTAAGCTACCTTAATGGGTCGCAATGGGTCGAAAGCACTTAGAATAGGTTCCGATTTAGAATGTAGGCTTTGTTAAACCATATCACGTGAGTTCCAACACTCATTTAGTTTACAAGACCTCATTCTATCTGATCTTCCGATTTAGGTGTCGATTGTTTGACTAGTGATTCGATTACTAGGTGCTGCTTGATTTCTCAGGTTTACTTGAGTTTATTGAAGTTCTTTTGATTGAGGATACTTTGCACTTCATGTGAGTACATAGTTCCCCTATTTTACTGTTTTCGATTGTTTTGGGGTGATTCATATGTGTTAAACGATTTCGAGGTTTAAACGATGGTTTCAAAAGCGATTAAAATTGTTTATATTAAATTAATAACGATTTCGATAAAGTGAACAAACTTGTTGGTTGTAATTACGTAACGAATGACATTCATTAGCATTGATTAAGCCGACCAGTATTAGGTTATGGTACCATACGATTTGACAAATCCCGTTATCAGACAGCACCCATGGTTATGTGTGAGGGTTGTGGGTAACGACTGAATCTGTGATAGTTAACTTACCCTTTGGTGGTTTGTTAATACGAGAAGCGAGATAGTCGAGTCACGAAGGGTTGGATGTTATTAGCGAGACGACCAAAAGTAGTTTATACAATTAAAACGAGTTAAACAATTTTGGGGCTAGTTAAACGATTTGAAACGACTTAAACGAGATAAACGATTTGATTGAACGATTGGTTTAGGGTTGTGATTAGATAATGGGATGGGTGTAACATGATAAAAAGCATGGTAGATACGCCACTGGTACTTCTTATATATAAGTGTTTTTATCATATTACATTCCGTATCATTATTTAGTTCACTTAGGCAAACAATTTTGAAACGATGTCACACAACGATGTTTTCTAAATGATATAAACCGTACGAGTTTTATTAACTAGTTTTCACGAGATGTTTTACGAGTTGGTTTACTAAAACAAATGTTTTTGGGGTTAAGAATCATGGCTACGAGATTTTATAAATTATAACCCGCTTAATTTGAGTTGGGTAATTATGTTGCAATATCATACACTTTTCAAAACAAGGTTTTTAATAAGGTATTGCAACATGTAAACGAGCCATGAATCCAATACTCTCATAAAACCTATGTGCTCGCCAGTATATCTTTGCTGACTTTGTTTTTACATATGTTTCAGGTGTTGTTGCATGATGTTGATTGCTAGGATGCATGAGTCACATAGGATCTGGACGAGGCCTTAGTGACATAATAACAATGATAGTCGATGTGTAATCATGTTTATTTGGTTTTAAGACAATGTAAGTTACTTTACAATTCAATAAAATAAAACTTTTTTGTATCCATGGTTGTAAAAAAATAATTCTATTACAACACTCCCCGACGTTTCCGCCATGATTTGTTGTTTTACGTGGTCAGGGTGTGACAATAGGAACCTCTTCGCATACCTTTTTTTGGATTCAGAGAAAAGACGAATGATTAGATCCTCAAGTCTTTCTCTTCCTCCTTGTTGGGATTGGAAGCCTTGTTGCACATTCTGGGGTTGTTGTTGAAAGTTAGATCGTTGATTTTGATTTTGTTGGTTATTAACCCCCGATTCCCTCCAACTAAAGTTTGGGTGATTTCTCCACTCGGGAGTAAAATAGTTACTTGGGGCTCCCTTTGGTTGTGGCTGGTGATTTAGGTAATTTATCACTTCTGTTTGATTTTGTAAATCTTTCATACAACTCTTGTTTTCATGCGGGCAGCCACACCCTTCATAAGGAATAACCGAAGCCGTTGTAGGATCGCTTGCATGACCAAAACGAGTCATTTAGAAGAGTTCTAATCAATACGAGAGGCGGAAACAAACGTATCGACTTTGAATCAGCTTGATATACACTCTAATTGTCTTGTTTATTGATATAACAACGTTTTACAGCCTGGAGACACTTCGGCAGCACCTCGGTACCAGAATCAGAAAGTTTTTAAATGAAATGAACAAGGCTACTATTTATAGAGCATCCATTTCGCATGAAACAGGCTCATGCGAAATGGCCAGATGCATTTCGTACGAAATGGACACCTTTCCATTTCGTGCGAAACGACCTCTATTTATACTTTTCTCATTTTACTCATACTACGTGCCTTGATCTTTCTATTCTATTACAAGACTCGATACAAGACGATATCGATAGACATATGCACCAACAGACTCCCCCTTGGATGTTGACGAAGTCTTCGGTGTTGAGTCTTAAAAGTCTTCAGTCTTTATCAGTCTTCATGCTTTCTTTCCAAAGTGTCTGACATTGTAAGCATTCTTCAATCTTATCTTCTTCACTTCCAGAATCGCAACCTGGCTCTTGAGCTTTCTAATTCTCTTGATCAGGTCTCTTGATTCCTTAAGTTCTTTAGCACCAGCAGCTAAATCCCCCTTGAATGTTGATCCTGGCTTTAAAGTCTTCAGACTCCCCCTTTCGATAAGCTGGGATCGCAGTCTGGAATAGTTCTTGTTCTATGATCGTAACCTGGCTCGAACTCTGCTCAGGTTTAGACACGAGAATCTGCACAAATTTCTACCTCAAAATAAATTTCACAAACTTACAATTTGACAAATTTATATACCACATGCAGATATCATTCAAAATGATTTAACATATAATCTCTGATGACCACATATAGGAATATAATTTTTCATTTCCAAACTAACTCTCCCAACCCATTGTTCATCATGTTTAGCACTTGGAATTTTGAAATTCAGCTTTCCAACATCAGTTGTCGAAAATAAGATGAAATAAAATATTTTTGTATTTTCAAAATTTTATACTAAAACACAATCTTTTTGGATTTTTGTTTTTAACAGAAAGCAATAAAGAAATATTTACACTATAGGTTTATATTTTCTGTAAATATTTTTGTGAGTTTGTGTAAGAGGATCATATCAGTTTGTGAGACAAATCATTAACACCGTTAAGCTTTAAACAATTTAAGTTCTAAACGATTCACTTAGATTGTCAGTATACTGATCCACTTAAATTTTCACACAAAGTTCAACTGTTTCGAGATACGAGATTAGTGTTTTAATGACTTAAACTTATTCGCGTATCCCATCTCAGAATATACTCCCGTATCCAGGCTCCTATATTCAGTCTTACAGGTGAATGTACACTAATGATATCTATAAACGGGTAATGTGAGACCATGAGAGCTCAGGTTAGAACTTCCGTTCAGACAAAGAGATGATGGCTCGTCTTTAGGTGTGTCCCGTTTGGGGATCTTTTCTTCAACAACACATGATTAGCATTTTTCAATGTTTCATCATTTTTTATGTTGAGGGTGGGCTTAAA
Source organism: Helianthus tuberosus (assembly GCA_030545235.1). Taxonomy (NCBI): domain Eukaryota; kingdom Viridiplantae; phylum Streptophyta; class Magnoliopsida; order Asterales; family Asteraceae; genus Helianthus; species Helianthus tuberosus. The sequence continues at coordinate 161,595,065 of CM060444.1, forward strand.
AATTTAAGCAGTGCAGAGCATTATACGAAGACTAGGCTATTGCTTCCGCAAAATCAGAAGTCCTAGTATAATACCCCAGATATCATCACGCACAAAGACCTAGTATGTCAGAAATAGAAAGCCTTTCAAACAAGATTTCGGGGGTTACCCATATATCCGAGAGATGTTCCCCACAATATAAGCCAGTTTGATATTTAAGTTTATATCTCGAAAACAATCTACTAAATGTATAAAAACCTACTGGCATATCATCAGTGAGATCGTTTATCACATTTGACTTTCCAATTCTTTAGCGTGCTGTGATAGTCCACTGATGTACTATCATTTCCTCTTTTTCACAACAAAACTCTTTTTCATTTTTCATGTTTTTGGCTTTTTCAAATTTTCTAAAGTTTTTGGATTTTCTGAAATTTCTTACTCCCCCTAAAATTCAAAATCATTTAAAGAAAAATTTGACAAACTGATATTTCGAGCTTCAATTCTCCATCCACTTGGCATAAACAACCAGAACTCCCCCAGACAACAAACTATTTTCCCATTATGATTTCAAAACACTTAAGTTTGTTTTAATCAAAATGGTTTTTCCGGAAAATTAGTTTTGTTGAAATTCACAAACCACTTGTAGGTTAGGGGTTTCATCACATTGTTCTTTCAACCACTTGTATGAAAGTTAAATCAAGTTCAACTTAATGACCTTGATTAACCACTTGTAGGTGAAAATCCCTTTTTCAACCACTTGTAAATCAAAATATGACAATTTTTAGTTTTACCACTTGTACGCTTTTTCAAACAAACATATTGAAGAATGATGCCGATTCCTGCTCCACGATTACCAACTTGGGAGCTCCGGCAAGTCCAGATTTTCACATATGAAATACAGACACCCAAGCCTGACTAGCTTTGGGTGTGACCTTTTTAGTTTCACTCGGGATTTGAACATTTCTTTTTAATTCATAAAAATATTTTACCCCTTTGGCCCTACCATCGACCATTTTTCCGAAAATATGTTTCACTTTCCCATTAAACGCTTTTTCGACATCAAATTCTTTCTTTTCAGAATAGAATTGATTAGAAATTTCCACTTTACCAACCTTTAATTTTAAATTTTCAGCCCGCAATGGTGGAAAATTGACATCATCCATTGGCGGTACTGAATTTTCACTTTTTACCTAAACTTGTGGCTCCTCTGACTTTGACGAGTCAGATTCATCACCAAATTTCACATCTGTTTTCTTAGCAACCCATGTTTGGCTGTTAAGATTCACCCTTCTTTTGTAAAACCTTTTCGAACATTCACCAACTTCATATGTTGAATATTTAAACACTTTGAATTTTTCTGTTGGTGGTTCAGTTTTATCAACAACTTTTTCTTTGAGTTTAGAAACAACTTCCTGTTTTGTGTTGGTTGCCTTTGGACAGTTCCAGGCGATGTGACCAATCTCTTGACATTGATAACAGGTTCTTGTCTCCTTTCTCTGATTAGCTCCATTCTTTTCAATTTTTTTCATTTCTGCAAGAAAATCTCTGTTTGACTGCTTCCAGAATGAGGTTTTCTTCTATTCTTCAGAACTGGACCCTAAAACAAATATGGTTTTTGTTTTAGAAATTTTCTCATTTTTATGATTTTCCGGTGGAATAAAACCTAAGAATTTCTTTTTGAAATTACTGTTATGGTTTGGTTTCTTTTGAAAACCAGAACCAGAACTGTAACCCTTTTTCTTGTTCAATCTTTGTTGAACTCTTGAAGTGCATTTTTTAGATTTTTCATTAAGCTTTACATCTTTTATTTCAGAAATATTAATTTCTGTTAATTTGAAAACCTTTTTGATCTTTTCAATTTGAACACTTCTTATTGGAAATTCCTCATTAGAAAATAATTTGTCTGAATCATTCAAAGTGTATGCCACTTTGATTGTTTCATTATTCAAATTATTTTTTAATAACATGAATTCTTTATTGTAAACCCTTTTGACTGCTGATTTTGGACTGTCAACTGATGAACTCGAACTCTCAGATTCAGACTTTGACTTTGACTCCTCATCTTTATCCATCACCTGATCGGCCACTTTCTTTGTTAACTCAGACTCATGATCAGTGTCAGATGATGTGAACATGACGTCAATGTTGTCTGGTAAATCGTCAGGTGTTTTGGATTTTAACTTTATATTGACAGCCTTTTTAACTTGTTCCTCATTTGGTTTTCTGGGAGAACAACCTTCCCAGATCGGAGGCAGACACTTGTTATAACTTGCACTTTGTTTCTTACCAGTATCCTTCTCTTCAGTCTTCTTGTCTTGAAATGCTTCAAAACCTGCAACAGTTGCATAAATTCTATCCATTAAATAATCAGAACTTGAATAACTTTGCAGCAATCGTCTGATTCTTTCATTCTCTATCTTTTCTATCTCCAACTCCTGCTTCAACTTTGCACACTCGTCAATATAATGATTGATAGCCTTCTGCTTAGACATCATCACTGCATTCATCATGGTTAAAGCGTCTTCTCTTTCAGAATTTGTCTTTTGTAGACTATTCACCGTTTTGTTTAACACATCATACGAATTTTTCACATACTTAACATCGAACAATAATTTTTCTTTCATCTTGTCAAGCTCACTATACTTCTCATCTTTTTTTTTCACAATGTTTGCATGGTTCCAAACATTTTAGACAAGGTTTCGTGATCTCAACAATTTTTTCAACTTAAATAATCTTTTCAACTTCGACTATCTTTTCAGCAATTTTAACATCTTCACTCTGTTCAGACTTTTCTTCCTGAGCAACCTTTTTGCATTTTGCCTTTTTCTGATCTTTTGCTGCTCGTTTCTCCTTTAGCTTCTCCAGTCTATCTGCAAAATAAAATTTAAAACTTTCAGGAGATAATTGAGTTTTTCCAATGTTTATTTGTATTTCTTCTTCATCATCACTGGTATTAGTTGATGATTGATCCAACACTTGTGTTTTTCTTGAACTATCATCTGAATAAACAGATTCTTCATCTTGACTTTTCTCATCATTAGCAAACACATCCATCCATTATTTCATCAAATCTGGTTCTTGAACTATTTGTGCAATGAATGCTCCTAACTTGAAATCAGCTGGAATGTATTTGTCCCAGCTAAAACCTTCTGCCACTTTTTCATCATCTTGATTTACGAGATAAGCTTTCTTCTTTCCATCTTCAATAGCATGGGATGATGACGGTTGTTGAGCAACTTGTTGATATATAGCTTTTCGATAATAATCATTATTCCCAAACGGATTCTGAGCTCCACCAGCTTCTCGATTGGTACATTCCCTCTTGAAATGTCCTTTTTCCCTGCATCGAAAACAAGTAACTTTAGATTTATCAAAACCTAAAGTAGAAACATTAGCATCACGGAAGTTATCTCTTCCTGTAATCAGTTTAAATTTCTCAGCTCTTCTCAACACACTCGCTAAACACCATTTAATATCCATAAGCTCCATTTCCTCAGCATCGATCTGATCGTAATCCTCTTTTGTCAACATAGGATTTCTGATCCTTCCTGCAACCAATCCCTCATATGATTCTAATACTGTAGCTAGTAATGCCATATGACCTTTAGCAACTTCTTCAGAGAAATTTTGACCGTTCTGAATATGCAACGCGATGTTGCATTGTATCACATAACCATTACCGTTTTTTGAGCTTTGAGACTGACAACTTGAGGTTGAAACTTTTGGATTAACATTCGAGTATGAAGAAAATCCACTGTTGCTGTTTGGACTTTGATTAACTGATCCGGATGAGTTTTCTGCACTGAAAGCGGTTTGGACCTTTGGACTTGCTTCAACATTCTGAACATTCCCTATGTAATACATCTTGATGTCTTGTTGACCACTTGGATTGTTCATTCTAGCAATCTTTTGTTGCTCAAGATCTTGTCTTTCAATTTTCTCAATGAACTGAGAAATTGTCAATTTATCATATTCTCCAGTGTTCTTTAAGATCATCAGATATGTACCCCATTCTTTCTGAGGTAAAGCATAAGCTAATTTGTCAACCCATTCTTCTCGATCTTTGTTAATATCTAACAGTGACATTGAACGCACTAAATGACAATATCTCTCAATCAGTCTCTTTGTAGTTTCACCCTACAAACTTGTAAACAAATCAAATTCTTTCTTTAATAATGATTTCTTACTCCTAATCATCTCTGTACTCCCTTCAAACTTAATTCGAAGTGCTTCCCAAATCGAACGTGAAGTACCATCGTGTTGAAGTAGTATGAAGATGTCTTCCTTCACAGCTTGCTGAAGTAGACTAATCATCATTTTTTCTGCCTTATACATATCTCTCTCTTTATCCGACAATTCAGAAATAGTTTTGTTAACTCCCACATCTGTACGAGGTTTAACATACTTCTTTTCAATACACTCCCAAGACCTTCAATGCCCATCAACTTTGGAGGTTTTTGTAACGTTCCTGTTTCATTTTCCATGTTCACACTCTGAGCAATAGTAACAGGAGTACTCGGGGCAGTAGCAAACGCGTTATAAAACTCTTCTTCTATGTTTAGTTATAAAAAATTCACAAACACCCTCTTTCAAACGAAATGGACAACTTCGAACGAAATGGAATCACTTTCAAACGAAATGGCATATTTGATGTGAAATGAATGATTTCGTACGAAAAGGTATCCTTTTTGGTGCGAAATGAACTTTTGATGCGAAATGGGATCACTTTCAAACGAAATGGAACACTTTGGTGCGAAATGACCAATCAAAGTTCAATTCGTGCGAAATGGACCTAACACCTGTCAATCCGTGCGAAATGAAAGTCAATTTCAAGCGGAATGAAAATCCATGTCGTGCGAAATGATGCTGATGTCATCCATTCGGCCGGATTTTTGTCAAATTGATCAGGTTTTAGATTGATTTTAGGTCTAATTCTTTCAAGGATTTGTTAAAACAGTGTTTCGCACGTTATATGTGAAAATTAGCCCATTTTGACCGTGAAATCTTGTTTAATTTTGAAAAATCTTGTAAAAGAAGGTGTAGAAATCAGAATTTTGATGAAATCAAGCTGAAATCGGTAAGAACTCTTCCTCCTGAGCTCTGATACCACTTGTAGGATCGCTTTCACGACCAAAATGAGTCGTTCAGAAGAGTTTTAATCAATACGAGAGGCGGAAACAAACATATCGACTTTGAATCAGCTTGATATACACTCTAATTGTCTTGTTTATTGATATAACAACATTTTACAGCCTGGAGACATTTCGGCAGCACCTCGGTACCGGAATCAGAAAGTTTTTAAATGAAACGAACAAGGCTACTATTTATAGAGCATCCATTTCGCACGAAACAGGCTCATGCGAAATGGCCAGATGCATTTCGTACGAAATGGACACCTTTCCATTTCGTGCGAAATGACCTCTATTTATACTTTTCTCTTTTTACTCGTACTACGTGCCTTGATCTTTCTATTCTATTACAAGACTCGATACAAGACGAAGTCGACAGACATATGCACCAACAGCCGTTTTATTTTATTCATGATTATTTATTTTTAAAGTTAAGGCTTTGATTTGGGGTTGCAAAGAAGTGGTTTCGTCCACTTTATGGGCGCCCGGGGCTATGGATTTTGAACCCGTAGGAGTGTGCGATTGAAAGCTGTTTGGAGTAATTTCTTCAATTTGATTATGAATGTCCTCGGGGTACCGATTCACAAGGAGTCCCCCAGATCCGGAATCAAGGATTTGCATTGTGTCTCGTAAGAGTCCATTGGAGAAAATGGACACTTGTTACCAACGTTCAAGACCATGATGTGGGCATTTCCCTAATAGTTCCTTGAACTTTTCCCACGTGTCGTACAAGGATTCCTGATGTGTGCAAAATGTAACATATAAATTTCATCAAATGTGTCACACCCCGACCGCGTAAAACAACAAATCACGGCGGAATCGTCGGGGAGTGTTGTAACAGAATCATTGTTTCATAACACATGGAAATTGAAGTTTTGTTTTATTGAATAAAAGAAGTTACAATGTCTTAAAAACAAAGAAACATAACATAATTAACTAGTCTTGCGTCTTTTATTGTCACTAAGGCCCAAGTCCGCCTAAGTGTATCTTGATCAATCCTATGCATCCACTTCTGAAAACACATGTGAAAATAGGTACGTCAGCATAAAAATGCCTGTGAGATACATAGGTTTTATTAAAATTGGATTCATGACTTGTAAGTTTAAAGAAAATGTTTAACAAATGTTAGTCATGAACCTTGTAAAATGTTTTCTTTTATAAATCATACAAACAGTGATAAGAAATCAGATGATATATAGGAAAGATGAATAGATAAATACATAACCAAGAAAAATGAGTTTGTATAAAATATGTTGTTTGTAAAACAATGTTTCATGAAGATATGATATATGTGTAAAATGTAATATGTCTAACTTGAAATGGTTTAAATAACGCTACAATATGTAATATCATAAAAGCACTAATATATAGGAAGTACCAGCGGCGTATCCACCATGCCTTTATCATATTACACACATCTCGTTACTTAAATCACTTACCCAAACAAACCACCGAAAATGTCTTGTTTAACCCAATTGTCAAATGTTTATGTGTAAACCATGTCTATTGTCAAATGTAAATCATGTAATGTGTAAACAAATGTCATGTAGAGCAAGTAAAAATGACTACTTTGACCATATGTAAAAATGCACAAAACAAAGTATTTGAATAAATCAAAAGTTATGTTTTGTAAAATAAATGCATGCTTTACTGATACAAACATCTATGCGGTAATGTTCTAACGCATACATCCAAGCCATGAGACTGTAGGATAAACCCTAGAACAATGTCAAAGGTCTACCCAAAATGTTTTCGGATTCGGTCATTCCTTCCACCCAAACAAACCTAGGATTTCAGAAATGGGAGTTGTCAAGTCCTATGGTACCACTACCTACTACCGAGCGGCATGATCGGTGTTAATGAATGTATTTATGTCCCGTTTAAACAAACTAAATGTCATACCAAGTATCAGCATGTTTTATGAAAATAATGTACTAAATATGCTAAATGAACATACAAAGTAGAAATGTAAAACAATGTGTCCATATGATGAGTAAACATATGCAACAAACATGTAATATATAAAAATCAATGTGCTAGCATGCTAAGTGAACATACATAGCAAAACATAATGAAATCATGTACTATATGTGTACTAATGAACATAGCAAGTATACGATACAAAAGCATGAAAAACACGAAACAACAAGTAGGCACATGTGTTTCACCCCAAAATGTTTGAAAAACAGTAAAACAGGGGTCTATGTACTCACTTGAGAATGCTTAGAAGTCTTGAATAACAACCCAGCAAAGCTAGAGGGATCACGGAATCAAAACGGCACCTAATATAGGTAACTACGTTAATAAACCGGACCTAAATCGGAAGATCGGATAGAATGTGTCACACCCCGACCACGTATAACATACAAAACGTGGCGGAAACATCGGGGAGTGTTGTAACAGAATTAATTGTTTCAAATCCATGGCAAACAAAGTTGTATTTTATTTATCAACATAATTGTTACATTTTTTTCAAACAGAGATTTAAGAGTTTAGTACATAATTAAACATCGTCTAGCTTCATTTTTAAGTTTCTAAGGCACAGGTCCGCCCTAGTGTCATGATCGTTAACCTACGGAAAAGCACCTGAAAACACATGTGAAAGTAGGTACGTCAGCATAAAAATGCCTGTGAGATACATAGGTTTTGTGAAAATAGGATTCATGACTTAAGTTTAAGAAAAATGTTTAGTCAAGAACCTTGTAATTTGATTTGTTTTGTAAATCGCTTGAAAACAATAAGTTCAGATGATATGTATAAATTAGTGAATAATGTATGGTTAAATGAATAACCATATAAAATGAGTTGTATAAAATAAACTGTATTGTAAACCAAAGTCTAGTAAAAACATGTCACTTGTGTAAAATGTATAAGTCCAAAATGAATGATTTAAATAACGCTATGATATGTAATATAATACAATCACTTATGTATAGGAAGTACCAGCGGCGTATCCACCATGATTGTATCATATTACTCACATCTCGTTACTTAAGTCACTTAAACCAACCAACAAAGTATAATGTCTATGTTTAAACCAATAGTCAATAGTACTTGTATAAACCATGTCAAATGTTGATAGTCCAAAAGTAGTCAAGTAATGTGTAACAAATGTTATGTATGGTAAGTAAAATAAGACTACTTAAACCATAAGTAAAATGTACAAAACAAGGTATTTTGAATATATCAAAAAGTTATGTTTTGCAAAGTGATGCATGATACACTGATACAAACATTTATGTGGTAAGTTAACGCATACATTCAAGCCTTGAGACAGTCGGATAACCCTTTCAGTCAAGGTTATCAAAAGAATTGTATTCGGATTCAGTCATTCCTTACATCCAAACAAACCCGGGATGTCAGGAATGGGATTTGTCAAGTCCTATGGTACCACTACTTACTCCCGAGCGGCGTAGCAAATGTTAATGAACGTAATAAAGACCCGTTTGTGCAAACCAAATGTCATAGTAGTCGTATACATGTCATATGAAAACAATGTACTAAGTATGCTAAGTTAACATACAAAGCAGAAAAGTCATGTAAATCAATGTGCTAGCATGTTATCAGTCAACATACATGGCAGAAATGTAATGTAAAACAATGTACTAAGTATGCACACAATGGACATACATAGCATGAAATGTCATGAAATCATGTACTATAATGTACTAACAAACATAGCATGTATATGATGTGAAAACAGGAAGGCAGGAAAGTAACAAGTAGGCACATGTGTTCCACCCCAAAACAGTTTGAAAACAGTAAAAGAGGGGTTTATGTACTCACTTGATATTGCTCAGTTGTCTAAAGATGACCACCGAGTAATGCTATAGATCACGGAATCAAACGGCACCTAATATAGGTAACTATGTTAATAAACCGGACCTAAATCGGAAGACTGGGTAGCATTAGGGTTTGTAAACCAAATGAGTGTAGGAACTCATGTGATATGGTTTAACAAAGCCTACATGCTAAATGAAACTTGACCTAAGTCTTATCGACCCATTACAACCCGTTTAGGAAGCTTATGCTACTTTAACGCGTCGTTCGCGTAAAACGTGTTCGGAACGCCTAACCAGCCCTATGACAAGTGTTATATGCCTAAACATGTTACATAATCAGTTATGTGGCAAAAGTTTAGGTTACATATGCTAAATTACCAATTATGCATGAAAAGGGTATTCTGGTAATTTACCTAAGGCATATAAAACTACCTATCATACAACTACTTAAACGATGTGACCATAGGGTATAACCTCGGAAGGTTATTCCCTACCTACTATGGTCACCTAATGTATTTGGTCGGATCCTAATGATCGACCAAATGGGTCGAGTTCGAAGGTATAGGCGATTTATTAGATCGCCTACCCTACGACTCTAGACAACGTGGTAATCAGTGGGCATAGTCCCAAAGGACTATGACCAACGTGATTACACTCACGTTGCGAAGTTCAAACGAACTTCGCATTGACCATTACTGGTCAACGCTGAAAGTCAAACAAAGTTTGACTTTCTGACTCGAAAAGCAGTAAAAAAATAAGGAAAAGAACGAAAGAATACTAACCCAGGGTCCCCGAATGCTAAACTCAATTCGAAAATCTCAGGTATGAAACAAATGTTTCAACTTAGAGTTTCTCAAAGTGAATTTCTAGTGATTTTGAACAAAGGGGGTGGGGTATTTATAGTATTCGGTCCACCGTTGAGATCGTTTCTTGGAAAAGGGGAAACGATCATGGCCGTACACTTGTCCAAATGTTATGGTGGCTAAATCTTGATCTTATCTTGCTGATTAGGCAAGTTTAAAACCATGTGGATGGGGTTTACATCAGCTGCAAGTTGCAAAAAACAAACATTGAATCTGGTCTGAAGGTGCCATGCGGCCCGCTTTAGATTCATGCAAACACAATGCGGGCCGCTTTGGCCTGTCTGATCAGCAAACTTGTTTCAGAAATGACAGTTTCAGTCCCTGCACGTGTTTAAGGCCTTCTAAGGCCCGTAAAGCCAACTTTAAGGCCCTAAAATGTTGCCTAAACATTGTGGACATGAAACATGTTCAAAAATATCTTGGATGTCGGTTCGTTTGGCCGTACGGTCGCGATGTTCGGTTAATTACGACGGAATGCGCATAAGCGCGAAAAACGATCCAAATGACGCGACGAATGGATTTTTCTTAAGGCGAACACTAAAGTATAATATAGTCATACTTACATAAATTTTTGGATGTCCGGATGTATTCAGAACGTAAGTTATGTGCGAAAATGCAAACTTGTGCACTTTGTGACACTTTTTAGTCCCTGAATGTCCCAAAAGTTTTATTTTAGCACACCAAACCCCTCAAAGCCTATTTCTAAGCTATGTAAAGGATATTTAAGGTGTGTTTAACTTATGGTTATGTTCCGGAATGTTCATTACAGTTCAAATTGACATACTTTCGCAGTTTGTCATATTTAGTCCCTGTAAGCTAATTAACTTGTTTTTGCCATACCAAAGCCTTCAAAACTTATTTCTAAGTTATGTAAAGGTTATTTAAGGTATGTTGAGTATATGTTGATGTTCCGGAGTATTTCTCGCATTAAACTGAGTACGTTTACGCACTAGTTTGCGTATAACTCTCCAGAAAGCGATGTAGAGTTTGAAATTACATAAAAGTCAAAACATGAAAAATGTAAAACATAACAAAACAAACATTGTGATCAAATAACATTGTTTTATTGATAATAGAACTGTTCATAGTGATTACAAGCACAGTTGTTACCGTCTCCCCTACTTGTGGAAATTTCGTCCCGAAATTTATTTAGAGGAAACTTGTGGAAAAAGATGTGGATATTTCGCCTTCATTTGATCTTCGCGTTCCCAAGTAAACTCAGGTCCACGTTTAGCTTCCCAGCGAACTTTGACCAAAGGAATGCGCTTGCGTTTAAGCCACTTGACTTCACGTTCATGATTTCAACTGGTTTCTCAACAAATTTCAGTGTTTTGCCAACACGAATTTCGTCAAGCGGTTATGGAGTAGTTCTCATCAGCTGTACACTTCTTGAGATTTGATATGTGAAAAGTTGGATGAACATTTCCCAGTTCAGGAGGTAACTCAAGTTTGTAGGCTACCTTTCCGATTCTTTCGACGATCTTGAATGGTCCAACGTATCTAGGTGCAAGCTTTCCTTTCTTTCCAAATCTGATCACACCTTTCCAAGGTGAGACCTTAAGTAATACTCGATCACCGACTTGAAATTCCAAGGCTTTGCGTTTTGGGTCCGCGTAAAATCTTCTGACGGCTTCTAGCTGCCTGAAGATTATCACGAACTTTCTTGACCTTGTCAGTTGTCTCTAAAATGAGGGCAGGTCCAGTAAGTTGAGCCTCGCCAATCTCATTCCAGCTGACTGGTGAACGACATTTTCGACCATAGAGTGCCTCGAAAGGAGCCATTTTGATGCTAGTGTGATAACTGTTGTTGTAGGAGAATTCAATCAATTTAAGATGTGAATCCCAGCTACCACCAAAATCGATCACACAAGCTCTAAGCATATCCTCCAAAGTCTGGATTGTTCTCTCAGATTGACCATCCGTTTGCGGATGATAAGCTGTGCTCAGATTAAGTTGGGTCCCCATGGCAGATTGCATGGTTCTCCAAAAATGAGAAGTGAAACGAGCATCTCTGTCAGAAATGATGTTCAAAGGAACACCATGTCGAGCCACAATTTCATCTACATAGATTTGTGCAAGTCTGTCAGCAGGAAAATCCTCACGGATTGGCAAGAAATGTGCTGACTTTGTAAGACGATCAACGACTACCCAGATGGCATCATGACCTTTCTTAGTGCGTGGAAGTTTGGTAACAAGATCCATAGTAATGTTTTCCCATTTCCAAACTGGGATCTCTGGTTGCTCCAATAAACCAGAAGGACGCTGATGTTCAGCCTTAACCTTAAGACAAGTAAGGCATTTGGATACGTATAAGGCAATGTCTTTCTTCATACCAGGCCACCAATAGTGAATACGAAGATCCTTATACATTTTATCTGAGCCCGGATGAATAGAATAACGAGACTTATGGGCTTCATCCATAAGCAAGGTACGAAGATCATCCTGGCTTGGGACCCACAAACGGTCCATGAAGTAAAAGGATCCATTGTCCTTCAGTTCCAGAGCAGGTGTTATGTGATAAGGAAACTCCTTATCCATCAATCCTTGTGAAACACAAGATTGTTGAGTTTGAGAAATGCGTGCTTGAATATCGGATCGAGCTTGAATAACAGATTGAACACGTACACAATGAAGCTTAGTACGTTCCTTACGACTCAATGCATCAGCTACGACATTCGCCTTACCAGGATGGTAGCGAATTTCGCAGTCATAGTCGTTTAAAAGCTCAACCCAACGTCTCTGCCTCATGTTGAGTTCTTTCTGATTGAAGATATGCTGGAGACTTTTGTGGTCAGTGAAAACCACACATTTTGTACCGTACAAATAGTGTCTCCAGATCTTTAGAGCGAAAACAACTGCACCCAACTCAAGATCATGAGTGGTGTAGTTCTTCTCATGTATCTTCAACTGCCTTGATGCATAGGCTATGACTTTGTTCCTTTGCATCAGAACACAACCAAGACCCAATTTCGATGCATCACAATACACGACAAAATCATCATCACCCTCAGGCAATGATAGAACAGGCGCATCGCAAAGCTTCTGCTTCAAGTGTTGAAAAGCTTCCTCTTGTTTGTTTCCCCAATAAAAGGGCATTTTCTTCTGAGTTAGAGCAGTTAGAGGAACTGCAATTTTCGAGAAGTTTTCTATGAAGCGGCGATAATAACCCGCTAGACCAAGAAAAGAACGAACTTCAGTAGGAGTAGAAGGTGTATCCCAATCCTTAATCGCACTGATTTTGGAGGGATCTACATGAATACCTTGTTCGTTGATAATATGTCCTAAATATTGAACCTCTTTAAGCCAGAATTCACACTTGGAGAATTTGGCGAAAAGTTGCTCTTTCTTTAGGAGTTCCAGAGTAAGACGAAGATGCTGCTCGTGATCAGCTCGCGTCTTAGAGTAAATCAAGATATCGTCAATAAAAACAATGACGAACTGATCCAAATAAGGTTTGCAGACCCTATTCATTAAGTCCATGAAAACAGCAGGAGCATTAGTCACACCGAATGGCATGACTGTGAACTCATAGTGCCCATACCGAGTACGGAACGCTGTCTTGGGAATATCTTCTTCTTGCACGCGAAGTTGATGATATCCAGATCGCAGATCAATCTTCGAGAAATAAGAAGCGCCCTGTAGCTGATCAAAGAGATCATCTATGCGAGGTAGAGGATATCGATTCTTGATGGTAAGCTTGTTAAGCTCACGATAATCGATACACATCCTAAAAGATCCATCCTTCTTCTTGACAAAAAGAATGGGAGCACCCCAAGGTGAAAAGCTAGGACGGATAAAACCTTTGTCAGAGAGCTCCTGAAGCTGTTTAGACAACTCTTGCATCTCAGATGGTGCAAGACGATATGGAGCTCTGGCAATGGGATTTGCACCAGGTACGAGGTCAATGCGGAACTCGACTTGGCGTGCTGGAGGTAGACCAGGTAAATCTTCAGGGAACACTTCAGAATAATCCCGAACGACAGGAATATCTGAAATAGACTTACCCTTGCCTTTATCTTCTGTAACATGTGCTAAGAAAGCCACATAGTTCTTCTGCAGATACTTCCGAGCCTTAAAACAAGACATGAGTTTGAGACCACCGGTAGGCTTCTCACCTTGAACCTGCAGAATCTCGCCTGTCGAAAGCGGCACACGAACAATCTTCTCAGAACAAACTATCTCTGCGTGATGCTTGGATAACCAATCCATTCCCACAATAACGTCGAAGCTTCCAAGTTGCATAGGCGTAAGATCGATTGGAAAAAGATGATCGTTAAGATTCAGCTGGCAGTTGCGTAGAACAGAATTAAGAATAATGGGTTCACCACTAGCAACTTCTACTGTCAAAGATTTACTTAGTTTCGTTCTAGACACGCGAAGCATCGGCTCAAAAGACAATGACACAAAACTCTTATCGGCACCAGAATCGAAAAGAACAGATGCAGGCTGATTATTAATAAAGAACGTACCGTTCACCACATTATCGTCAGCCTGTGCCTCTTGGGCATTCATGTTAAAGACTCGGCCTCGAGCCGGAGCTTGATTCTGATTCTGGTTCTGGTTGACTAGCCTTGGGCACCGGTTCCTGTAGTGGGTCAGATCCCCACAATTGTAGCACGAACCAGGAGGAAAATGAGGTCGTGCAGCTTGGCCCTGTTGCGGGGCAGGAGGCTGAGCAACCTGTTGAGCTTGGTTATGAACTGCCTGGTTCTGATTGACAGGAATGCGGCAGTTGACAGCAAGATGACCAGATCTTCCGCAGTTGGTGCACTGACGACACTGGAGGTGTGGTTGATGATGGCCGTTACACCTGTTGCACAACGGTGCATTGCCAAAATAAGTCTTCTTGGCAGGTGGTTGCGCAGGCTGATTTGGTGCAGCTTGAGCCTGTGCAGTAACAGCAAAATTTTGGGCACCCTTTCGCTTCCTTGATTTCTTTGATGCTTCACCTTCCTTACCCTTACCCTTATTCTTGTTTTTCTCAGAATTAGTCTCCTTCTTTTTATCACCCTTGCGGGTGAGTTTACCCTTCCTGACTAGAGTCTCAGTGATGGTAGCAGACAACTCGATAGCTTGGCGAAGGGTAGTAGGATTAACACCAGTCAAAATCTCCAGAATAGAATCGGGTAGCCCATCAATATACCTCTCGATCGCTTTATCCGGAGGGGTAACCATGGTGGGACACAATAGACTGAGTTCTTCAAAACGATCCGTGTATGCACGGTGTTCAGCCCCATCTTACTTTAAGTCATCAAACTCTCGTTCCAAAACTCGAATTTCATGACGGGGACAAAACTCCTTCATCATGAGAGCCCGAAGCTCTTCCCATGTTTGTGCCAACGCCACTTCGGCACCCCTATCGCGCTTAATACCATTCCACCAGGTAAGCGCTCGCTTCTCAAACACGCTTGAAGCAAATTCAACCCTACGCGCATTCTGACACTGCACATGTAAGAATGTGCTCTCGATACTTTCAAACCACCGTAGGAGCGCAGTTGCTCCTTGCGACCCAGAAAACTTAAGCGGCTTCGCAGAATTGAAATTCTTGAAATTACAGTGTGCGTTATTGTTGTTGTTATTGCCGTTGTTGTTAAATATATCGTGGACTTGAGTTACAACACCGGGAAGTACAGCAGCCACTTGCTGAGAAACCAGGGCTGCGATCTCTTCAATAGTAAAAGTTCGAGGATCGCGTCGAGGAGGCATTCTAAAAGAGGAAAACATGAAAGAAAACGAGTGAGATGATTGGATGAAAAGAATGAGATGAAACAAAATCAACAAGAGCAAAGATGGTGGTCATTCGTCCGTATCACAGAGCAAACAAACAACACACAGTGACTAATCAAAGTAAATGGGTCAAAAATAATGTATAATGAAGACATGCTCGCCTATAAGTGAACACTCATCCCAAGAATTCCCAGGTAAGCACAACTGGTCTCGCGTCTGATGAGATGTATACGAAGTGCTTGCCTAGACAGAAAACCCAGAATACAGGCATTCACCCTTCCAGTTTGCACGTGTTCACATTATTTATAACCCAAAACGTTGACGAGATTTTGAAAATTTGAAGGCACAAGGCCAAAAACCAATACTGAAAAGGGTTCAAAACCATATAACAGAGGGTTCAAAACCTTACAATTGAGGGTTCAAAACCTTGTAAAAATTTATTCAAAAACAGATGATTGTTTTTCAAAAATCGTTTCGGAAAAAAATTTTGGTTCCTTGTTTTGATAATCACCTAAGGATAGGTGATGTACATGTTTTAAGATCTAAACACAAATAATTTGTGTTAGGGTCCTAGAAAAGTTATAGTCTAGGTCAAAGCATTACTAATAACCTAATTCCCTATAACCATTGGCTCTGATACCAACTCTTCTGTCACACCCCGACCACGTATAACATACAAAACGTGGCGGAAACATCGGGGAGTGTTGTAACAGAATTAATTGTTTCAAATCCATGGCAAACAAAGTTGTATTTTATTTATCAACATAATTGTTACATTTTTTTCAAACAGAGATTTAAGAGTTTAGTACATAATTAAACATCGTCTAGCTTCATTTTTAAGTTTCTAAGGCACAGGTCCGCCCTAGTGTCATGATCGTTAACCTACGGAAAAGCACCTGAAAACACATGTGAAAGTAGGTACGTCAGCATAAAAATGCCTGTGAGATACATAGGTTTTGTGAAAATAGGATTCATGACTTAAGTTTAAGAAAATGTTTAGTCAAGAACCTTGTAATTTGATTTGTTTTGTAAATCGCTTGAAAAACAATAAGTTCAGATGATATGTATAAATTAGTGAATAATGTATGGTTAAATGAATAACCATATAAAATGAGTTGTATAAAATAAACTGTATTGTAAACCAAAGTCTAGTAAAAACATGTCACTTGTGTAAAATGTATAAGTCCAAAATGAATGATTTAAATAACGCTATGATATGTAATATAATACAATCACTTATGTATAGGAAGTACCAGCGGCGTATCCACCATGATTGTATCATATTACTCACATCTCGTTACTTAAGTCACTTAAACCAACCAACAAAGTATAATGTCTATGTTTAAACCAATAGTCAATAGTACTTGTATAAACCATGTCAAATGTTGATAGTCCAAAAGTAGTCAAGTAATGTGTAACAAATGTTATGTATGGTAAGTAAAATAAGACTACTTAAACCATAAGTAAAATGTACAAAACAAGGTATTTTGAATATATCAAAAAGTTATGTTTTGCAAAGTGATGCATGATACACTGATACAAACATTTATGTGGTAAGTTAACGCATACATTCAAGCCTTGAGACAGTCGGATAACCCTTTCAGTCAAGGTTATCAAAAGAATTGTATTCGGATTCAGTCATTCCTTACATCCAAACAAACCCGGGATGTCAGGAATGGGATTTGTCAAGTCCTATGGTACCACTACTTACTCCCGAGCGGCGTAGCAAATGTTAATGAACGTAATAAAGACCCGTTTGTGCAAACCAAATGTCATAGTAGTCGTATACATGTCATATGAAAACAATGTACTAAGTATGCTAAGTTAACATACAAAGCAGAAAAGTCATGTAAATCAATGTGCTAGCATGTTATCAGTCAACATACATGGCAGAAATGTAATGTAAAACAATGTACTAAGTATGCACACAATGGACATACATAGCATGAAATGTCATGAAATCATGTACTATAATGTACTAACAAACATAGCATGTATATGATGTGAAAACAGGAAGGCAGGAAAGTAACAAGTAGGCACATGTGTTCCACCCCAAAACAGTTTAAAAACAGTAAAAGAGGGGTTTATGTACTCACTTGATATTGCTCAGTTGTCTAAAGATGACCACTGAGTAATGCTATAGATCACGGAATCAAACGGCACCTAATATAGGTAACTATGTTAATAAACCGGACCTAAATCGGAAGACTGGGTAGCATTAGGGTTTGTAAACCAAATGAGTGTAGGAACTCATGTGATATGGTTTAACAAAGCCTACATGCTAAATGAAACTTGACCTAAGTCTTATCGACCCATTACAACCCGTTTAGGAAGCTTATGCTACTTTAACGCGTCGTTCGCGTAAAACGTGTTCGGAACGCCTAACCAGCCCTATGACAAGTGTTATATGCCTAAACATGTTACATAATCAGTTATGTGGCAAAAGTTTAGGTTACATATGCTAAATTACCAATTATGCATGAAAAGGGTATTCTGGTAATTTACCTAAGGCATATAAACTACCTATCATACAACTACTTAAACGATGTGACCATAGGGTATAACCTCGGAAGGTTATTCCCTACCTACTATGGTCACCTAATGTATTTGGTCGGATCCTAATGATCGACCAAATGGGTCGAGTTCGAAGGTATAGGCGATTTATTAGATCGCCTACCCTACGACTCTAGACAACGTGGTAATCAGTGGGCATAGTCCCAAAGGACTATGACCAACGTGATTACACTCACGTTGCGAAGTTCAAACGAACTTCGCATTGACCATTACTGGTCAACGCTGAAAGTCAAACAAAGTTTGACTTTCTGACTCGAAAAGCAGTAAAAAAATAAGGAAAAGAACGAAAGAATACTAACCCAGGGTCCCCGAATGCTAAACTCAATTCGAAAATCTCAGGTATGAAACAAATGTTTCAACTTAGAGTTTCTCAAAGTGAATTTCTAGTGATTTTGAACAAAGGGGGGTGGGGTATTTATAGTATTCGGTCCACCGTTGAGATCGTTTCTTGGAAAAGGGGAAACGATCATGGCCGTACACTTGTCCAAATGTTATGGTGGCTAAATCTTGATCTTATCTTGCTGATTAGGCAAGTTTAAAACATGTGGATGGGGTTTAATCAGCTGCAAGTTGCAAAAACAAACATTGAATCTGGTCTGAAGGTGCCATGCGGCCCGCTTTAGATTCATGCAAACACAATGCGGGCCGCTTTGGCCTGTCTGATCAGCAAACTTGTTTCAGAAATGACAGTTTCAGTCCCTGCACGTGTTTAAGGCCTTCTAAGGCCCGTAAAGCCAACTTTAAGGCCCTAAAATGTTGCCTAAACATTGTGGACATGAAACATGTTCAAAAATATCTTGGATGTCGGTTCGTTTGGCCGTACGGTCGCGATGTTCGGTTAATTACGACGGAATGCGCATAAGCGCGAAAAACGATCCAAATGACGCGACGAATGGATTTTTCTTAAGGCGAACACTAAAGTATAATATAGTCATACTTACATAAATTTTTGGATGTCCGGATGTATTCAGAACGTAAGTTATGTGCGAAAATGCAAACTTGTGCACTTTGTGACACTTTTAGTCCCTGAATGTCCCAAAAGTTTATTTTAGCACACCAAACCCCTCAAAGCCTATTTATAAGCTATGTAAAGGATATTTAAGGTGTGTTTAACTTATGGTTATGTTCCGGAATGTTCATTACAGTTCAAATTGACATACTTTCGCAGTTTGTCATATTTAGTCCCTGTAAGCTAATTAACTTGTTTTTGCCATACCAAAGCCTTCAAAACTTATTTCTAAGTTATGTAAAGGTTATTTAAGGTATGTTGAGTATATGTTGATGTTCCGGAGTATTTCTCGCATTAAACTGAGTACGTTTACGCACTAGTTTGCGTATAACTCTCCAGAAAGCGATGTAGAGTTTGAAATTACATAAAAGTCAAAACATGAAAAATGTAAAACATAACAAAACAAACATTGTGATCAAATAACATTGTTTTATTGATAATAGAACTGTTCATAGTGATTACAAGCACAGTTGTTACAGAATGAGGTTTCGTAAACCAAATGAGTATAGGAACTCATGTAATATGGTTTAACAAAACCTACATTCTAAATCGAAACCTATCCTAAGTGCTTACGACCCATTACGACCCGTTTAGGTAGCTTACGCTACTTTAACGCGTCATTCGCGTAAAACGCTTTCGGACCGCCTAACTTGTCCTATGACAAGTATTATATGCCTTAACATGTCTAATAATGTTACCTAATCAGTTTAGATGTAAAAATTTAGGTTATATATGCTTAAAATGAATTTATGCGTAAAAAGGGCATTTTGGTCATTTTCCTGAGGCATATAAATTACCTATCATACAACTAACTAAACGAAGTGACCATAAGGTATAACTTCGGAAGGTTATTTGATACGTGGTCGAATAACGGTGCTCGTTTATGTTTAAGTTTGGGTTTTTACTTAACTTTTAATCTCGAATAGCCTACTTTTAATTAAATTTGTGTTTCGCAGGTTTCATGGAGTTTAAGGAGCTTTTCGGGAGCTTTACGGGTCACCAGAGTGAAAAACAGACCACCGGGACGCTAAACGGGTCAACCGGGATCAATATATGCGAAAAACGAAAAGTGGGAAATGCAAGCACCTTCGCCGACGCCCTCCTGGGCAGTCGGCGACGCTCATTGGAAAGTTCCGTCGGCCAGAATCACCGTAGACAGCGATTTAACCCATGAATATTCGGGAGACGGGATTGACATTTTGGAGCACCGTCGCCGACGCCCAGTGGCACCGTCGCCGACACCCCCTGAAACCTCCAGTCGCTAATTTCCTTGTTTCTTGGTTGGTGCACGAATTAAAAAGATCTTAGTCATGAATATTCGGGAGTTACACATTGACTACAGGTTTGAACTTGATCTTGGAGCCTATTCTCACCGACCAATCACCTACCAACCTACCAACCATCATCTATCCATTACGAATCAACCGAATCCAAACCCTAGTTCATCACCATTACAATCATCCTTCAACCCTCCATCCATTCAATTTCTCCAGCACAAACCCTAACCACCATTCCATCATTCTCCAAACTTCAAGATGATCAAGATCAAGCTTTCAATCTCCGGTGATAGCGTTCGTCCTTCCATGAGCGGCTAATTTCTTGGAGGTTTCACCCCGGTGTAGACTTTTGTAAGAATTAGGGTTTATTATGTTTTGATGATTGTTTTGTGACAACTTAAATTACATTTGAATCTTAGACAATTGTCCTACGTTTGTATTGAATTTGCAAATTGTCAAGTGAATGATTAAATTTGACTTTGTGAAATGAATGCACGTATTTATGCCTTGTCTTTCGATAGGATTTGCTAGTCCAAAGTAACAAAGTGCATCATGGTCCGTTGTTTATGACGTTGATAGCGATTGGCACCTAAGCTTTGTGATTGCGACCCGTTAATGAATTATTTCAAGTAAAGCGAATTAAAAAACATAGTAACCCTAAGTCTTGCATTTGTTGAAACCGGGTGTGAGCCTTGTTTTCTTATTATTGTTCAACCAATCAATTTCATTTCTTTCAATTTGTTAATCATTAGTAGTTCATCAATTCAATCATTTTAGTAATTTTAATTCACATCTTTCAATCAAACAAAAAAATATACAAAAACAAGATAGCAAGCTTCATAAGTTGTGACTCATATTTCAATTCAATCAAATCCACTCGCAAACCACATACTCTTCGTGGTTCGACCCCTTACTACCACTAACTATTTGTTAAGGGTAATTTGGGACTATAAATTTTATCTTTGACCGGAGCGCGACACTTCGATCAAATTTTGGCGCCGTTGCCGGGGAGTGCGTGCGCTTTGTGTTTGGATTATTGTTTGAATTTCGTGATTATCTGTTTAATTTGTTTAGTTCCTTTTTTTGCACTTTGTCTTTTTCCTTGTTACGCGGGTGTGTTATTTGTGCAGGTTACAGGTAGTGTATGCATACGCGAAACTCCGGGAGGACTTCACCGTTAGTCTACGAACCGGAAATCGAAAGAGTTGCAAGAAGAAATCTAGCAAGCCGATTGGAAGCAACACTTTTTTCTAATCAAACCCATCAAACACCACAGTTCACACCGACCATTGAAACCAATTCAATGGCAAACCAAAACTCAAATCAAAACCTCAACCAAAATCAAAACCCGAACCAATTCCAATACCGAAGCAAGTTCAATCTCGCTCAAAATGTTCAACCTATGCCTCAAGAGCGACCGGGTGGTAATAACAACACCGGACCACCCACGCCACCTTTCGAAAACCAAAATCCTAACAACACCCAAAGAACACCCCAACAATAAAACCTTCATTGACAAACTTCTTTACCCATCAACCTCGATGACCGGAATGTCAATTCCGACCGTCGAGGTAATCGAGATCGTGGGAATCCCGCGAACGAATACCCCTTCTTCAACATAGACGATTTGAGGAACGCCATCTCCGATGACGAACCATATAGTGTTCCCGGTTATCAATCGCCGAAACATGTGAGTGTGCATACGGAAAATTCGGACGATGGGGGATATTATGATGATCGGGCTAATGATGACGAAGATTGGGGGTACGTGAATCAGGGTAACATCTACAATGCAAGAAGGTTTGAAGATGACGAGTTTGGCTACCAGAACGCCAATTTTGTGGGGGACGATGGTTACGGGTATGGGGATAGGAGAAATGACGGTTACGAGAACAACCGTCAACCACGAAACAATAACCAAAGGAATCGAAATGACGGGTTTTATGTGACACCTGTGTCACTTCAACCATCAAACAAATACCAAACCAATGAAATATTGTATTTCATACATGGGATTTGTATAAATATGTGTATCGTTTGCACCTATCAATTCTTGTTCGATTTCGAGCTTTAAATCGCTTTCTGGAAGGTTATACGCGATCTAATGCGTAAATATAACCAGTTTAATGCAACAAACACTCCGGAACAGTGACATAATCCAAACATACCCTAAGTACCCTATACATAACTTAGAAATAAGTTGCGAAGGACTCGGTATGGCAAAAACAAGTTTATTCGAACTTTAGAACTATTTACGGCAAAACTGCGAAACGAACGTTGGTGACCGCCCGGATAACAATTAAATCCCGAAAATATTCTGTTATGATTAAAATTTTATTTTTAATCAGATTCGTGTTGAAAAATAAATTAAAACGCTTGAAAACGTTATTTTTCAAGTTTAAGCGCGTAGAGTGTGTTACCGCGTAACACAGTGTTTATACTGCAAAACGCAGACAACACAGCCAGTCTCGGCAACTGAAATTTATTTCAGTAATATTTTGGAGAGTTTAATTTTATAGATTAATAAAAATAATTTAAAACACCATAAACCGGGACTTAAACGCTAGATAAAATACCCGGTATCTAGTTAAATACCTATTCTTATCTATATTTACCACTCAAAATTTCATTTACCCCCCCCCCCACCACCACCATGTTCACGGTCACATGGGGTGACCCCACCAAATATTTGCTTGATCTTGCCAAATCCATAATAATTTTGCCAAGATATTCTAGGATTTTATTCGAT
Organism: Helianthus tuberosus; assembly: GCA_030545235.1. Taxonomy (NCBI): domain Eukaryota; kingdom Viridiplantae; phylum Streptophyta; class Magnoliopsida; order Asterales; family Asteraceae; genus Helianthus; species Helianthus tuberosus. The sequence continues at coordinate 161,618,154 of CM060444.1, forward strand.
TTCATAAGATCTCAAAGGATTTGGAATGGTTATAAATAAGCACTAAGGATCAAGACCTCACTTCACACCAACACACCTCCCTTCCTCTCTCTCTCCCAACCGTCCACACCACCTCTCACCTCCATCTTCATCTTCATCTTCAACCTTGTTCTTGAAGAATTCAAGCTCCATTTCAAACATATTTCAAGTTGGTGTGAAGATACAAAGGAGTTTCCAAGGTGTTTTCAAGTGATTTCAAGCTCCATATCATCAAAACCTCATCCAACAACTTACTTGAATCTTGAAGGTATAACATTTATGTTAAAATCATACTCTTGATTCTTGGTTGTTCTTGATGATTTGAAGTTTCTCTTGAATCTTGGAATTTTCACAAACTTGAAATCTAAAATGAAATGGGTCTTGATACAAATAAAAATGGTGATGATTATGCGTGTGTGTAACCGTATACATATATATATATGGGTATATGAGTTTTGAGTTTGATTTCTTGATAAACACTTGTTTAGGATTTTTGCTTGCATGTTTTAGTAACATTTAAGCGATTAACAGCATGATGAGTAACATTTACAGCCAACTTGAATTGGCTGTAAACGGACCGTTATAAATCGAAAAATCGATTTTCTGAAGTCTAAATTATATGTTTTCGAAAAACAAATCAAATGGCACTGGAATCATATTTTTTCGAGGTTGTTTACTATTTTTAAAGGTCCGTTTTATACAGCAGCAAAAGCTGCGTTTTTAGTGCAGAAAATGTGTGTTATGTTTTTCGTCATAACTTGAAATCTGTGTAGAATTAGCTCATGAAATTTGTACTGTATATGACCACTAATGTCGTTGTAATTCTCCCACAGGAATTTCATCAATCGGACTTACGATGAATTTTAAATGAATTATTCCGTGGACTGCAGTCAGAAATTGACGAATCTGATTGCAGTCCGGTAAATGATTTTTTTAAAATATTGGATTATTTAAAACATTCTGTAAAAATTTAGGAATTTTTGGAGTAAGTTAACTATTTTATTAAAATTCCCGAAAATAACCCAATTTTGAATGATAGTTAAAATGTAAGGGTTTTGATGATATATGCATGATATGATAAATGTTGAAATACATCAGCAAATGAACATGAATAAGTTGCATATTTGTTGCATTTAGATTCATATAAAATGAGGACATGTTAATACTTGACAAGATTATGTGTATTACGTTATTACTAGTATGTTGCATTTGAGTATATATATATATATTACGACGCGCAAATCGTAGATATAATGCTTATAACATAATGAGGGTCACCAATAAAATCGTTCAAGTCGCAAAATATTTAAAATATATATGAAATCATATATATATATATATATATATATATATATATATATAAATACACCATTATAATAAAAAATAATAACTTTTCGAGAAGATCTCAAAGTTATGTGAAAATTCTAAGTATCAGAGAAACTTCGGTATTTTTTTTTTTGAGTTTTGATTATTAAGTCGTTCTTATTTAATTTAGGACGAATAAACAATTTGAGGGATTGTGTTAACATAAAGAAACGCACCCAAAGGTGAGTACATAGTCCCCTCTTTTACGTTTTCAAATGTTTTGGGGTGATTCATATGTGCCTATTCATTATTTTCATGATTTCGACTATATGATTTCACATGCATAAGTACTGTCTTTTGACGAATTGAACTATTATCTATGGTTTAAACGACTGATTTTCAAGGTTTGTTAGAACTAATTGTTCATTTATACTGTTATTTATACATTCATTAACAATGATCAAGCCGATTGGTAGTACGATATAGCGCTATAGGACTAGACACCCCATTCCTGTTGTATGGAATGTCAGAAACCAAATTTTATCCAAATAGAAGTTGCCTTTGTGGTATTTCTGTAGTCTCTAAAGTGTAGTTTGATGCACTAAGGTTTTAATGTATTGCTAAATCGCGATTTATGGTATATTTCGATATACTACCAACGTGATACTGTTTGCTAAAGCATAATTTGATATGCTATTATTTACTAAAGTATAATTTGATATACTATATACAAATCCAACATATATTTTGTTATTTACTAAAACATAGTTGATATGTTATTTACAAAACCAAAGTATACTTATGATATACTACCGAAAACTAGTATTTTAACAACTAAAGTATATTTGATATACTATCTGTTTGACTGTTTTGAAACTAAAATATATTTTAATATATATTACTTATCTGACTTTCTTAAAACCAAGGTGTATTTTTTATGTATACTACAACTTTTATATCAATGCAAAATGTTCTAGAAACCAAACTTTTATCAAGGATTCATGACTACTTTTATAAATATATAATCTTTTCTTATATGATCCAAAGCCATGAATCTAATTCACAAAACCTATGTTACTCACAGGCATTTTTATTCTGACGTATTTACTTTCACATATGTTTCAGGTTTATTTCGTGACGACTGTTGATTGCTTTACATAGGATGGACATGGGCCTTAGTAATTATAAAAAAAAACATGAACGGCAATTGTACTGTTTGTTGATCAAATTCCAAGACAATGTAACTTTTTATGTAATAAAACAATATTCTAAATTCCGTGTGTTATGAAACAATGATTCTGTTACAACACTCCCCGACGTTTCCGCCACGATTTGTTGTTTTACGTGGTCGGGGTGTGACAGAAGAGTTGGTATCAGACCTCATAGTTTTAGGGAATTAGGTTATTAGTAAAATTTTGAACTAGTATATAACCTTTCTAGGACCCTAACACAAGTTACCTTGTGTTTAGATCTTAAAACAATACTATCACGTATCCTTAGGTGATTACCAAAACAAGTACACAAATCTCAATTCCATTTTAAAATCGATCATCTATCCTTAGATGACTAGTTTTTAGGCTTTACGCCTTTAAAATTTTCAAATCTCTTCAAAGTTTGAGTCTTAATAACGTGAACACGTGCAATCCGGAAGGGTGGATGCTTGTACCCTGAGTTTTCTGTCTAAGGCTAGCGTGTTCGTACAAATCCACATAATCGGACCAGTCACTCTTACCTGGGAACTCTTGGGGTGAGTATCCACTTATAGGCTAAAGCATGTCTTCATTATGCATTATGTAGACCTATTTACTTTAATTAGTCACTGTGTTGTTTGTTTGTTTTAAGTAACGAACAAATGACCACCTTCCTTCGTTTTGTCGATGTTTTCAATACTCCTTTTGATTGTTCTATGTCAATCTCACACATTTCCTTGTGTTCCCTTTTCTTTTAGATGCCTCCTCGACGTGATCAAACTCAAGACGTCGCAATGGCAGCCTTGATCACTCAGCAAATCGCTGGCTGTACTCCCGAACCTAGTTACCCAGTTAAACCAAGCAAACAACAACAACAACGCACCTGTTCTGTGCAACTTTAAAACATTCAACTCTGCTAAACCTTTCAAGTTTTCTGGGACTCAAGGAGCAATCGCGCTCCTGCATGTGCAATGTCTGAATGAGCGCAAGGTTGATTTTGCATCTAGTGTGTTCGAGAAGCGTGCTCTTACATGGTGGAATGGTGTGATGCGTGATAGGGGTGCCGATGTGGCACTAGCTCAAACTTAGGAGGAGCTTCGAGCTCTAATGATGAAGGAGTTATGTCCTCTTCATGAGCTTAAAGCATTGGAAAGAGAATTCGACGATTTGAAGCAAGACAGTGGTGAACATCGAGCCTATACTGATCGTTATCAGGAGCTGAACCTGTTATGTCCTGCTATGGTTACGCCTGTGGATAAGGCGATTGAAAAGTACATTGATGGTCTTCCTGACTTAGTTCAGGATATCATTACTGGCAGCAACCCTACTACCGTAAGACAGGCCATTGAATTGTCTGCTACCCTGACTGAATCCCAGATCAGGAAAGGTAAGCTTTTTCGAAAGGGCGACCCGAAACCATCTGACAAGTCTGCACAAGAAGAACCAAAGGATAGACAGGCCGAGACATCCAAGAAGAAGAAGCGCAAGGCTTCACAAAACTGCGCAATAACTGCTCAGAACAATCAGGTTGCACCAAATCAGCTAGCACAACCTCGTACAAAGAAAAACTATGTTGGTACTGCACCTTTGTGCAACAAATGCAACTGTCATCATCTGGAGCAAGTGTAGTGTCACAAATGTACCCACTGAAGGCGATTGGGACATCTGGTCAATACCTGCCGTTATGCTAACCAAGCTGCTGCAAATCCTGCTGTTGCTCAAGCACAGTTCCCACCTGGGTCGTGTTATAACTGTGGTGACCTTACTCACTACCGAAACAATTGCCCAAGACCTGTTAATGCAAATCCAGCGCGTGGACGAGTATTCAACATAAACGAGGCAAACGTGAACAACAATGCAGCAGTGAACAATTAGTCTTTTGTATTTCCTTGTTTGTTATCCTTTGACGTCTGGAACAATTCAGCTGTTATATATAAATAAAATTTGTTGTTTAAATTATATCTTACAAAACTGTTACGTTTGTGTGTATGGTTGATACAACCCTACGATGCCGACACCAAGGAACCATGTTCCTTACAAAACAAACTACTCGTGTGATTCTTTCATTTTATGATCACTCGTGATCTCCCCAAAAATCCTAAGTACTCGTTTCTTTTAAGAAACAAAGTACAAGGTACAAGTTACAAATTCTTAAACAGATACTTGAAATACCATTTCAAATCTTTGATTTGATATCTAAAGGTACTTTCATGAGTCCTTAAGTGGATTCATTGCGTGCTCTAATACGAATGTTACGATACGACCAAGACAAAGCCAAATCCTTATAAAATCTTCCTATCTTCATAGTTAGATTCTTGGGATGTTTTAAGTACCAATGGAAGTCCTCGATTGGATTTCTGGTGTACTTTAAATGCATTAATTCAAGTTAATGAACGAGCTAATAACTAAGTTAACAAATATGCGATTATGTGATTATGTGTTTATGTGTGATTCTAAAGCTCGCTATCTAAGTCCTTGTAGAATCTTTCGTATTTTCATATGATGGATTCTCAGTAGGATACTCAAAGTACTATCTTAAATTCCTTAAGGGGCTTTTCTATGCAAATAGTAAGAACCTTGGATTCCAAAGTGCTATTTCAAAACGATTATTTGATTCAATAAAAAGACCCATTAGTGGTCTATTTAAAGAGATTGTACGACGGTCTAGTTAAGAAGATCATGTGTTGATCTGGTTAAGAAGATCGTTCGTTGATCTAGTTAGAAAGATCCTTTGATGGTCTAGTCAAGTCACTTCATGTTTATTCGATTGATCTTTCCCCTACGCATTATGAAATGAACTATGCGGACAGTGCAAGAAATTACGTAATTATGGATGCATACATAATTATGGAATTCAGTGCACAGAAACCACATCAAGTTTTGTTATGTGTTAAGACCTATAGTGATGAGAATAACGAAACGGGAACAACGTAGAAAGGAGCATGGTGGATACGCCGCTGGTACTTCCTATATATAAGTGTTCCTTATTATATTGCGAACGTAGCATTATTTAAGTTACTAGAAGTCCTGGACCTTGACCAATGTTATTTTATCATACACTCTCCGACTCTGTTTTCGAGCACACACAAGTTTCCTATGATAAGTATTCATAAGAAACGTTCTTCTGTCCGTAGTTCGAAACTCCATGTTTTGTTACTACAAGGACTTCACTTTGACGGTTGACAATTTCGCTAAGAATCCAATCATGGCCCAGAGTTTTACTTAGGGTTTGAGGAATTCATTTGAAAGCAAAACCATCACAGTTGTCTCCACAAGTTTCCTCTAAAATTAAATTTCGGGACGAAATTTCCTAAAGTAGGGGAGACTGTGACACCTGTGTCACTTCAACCATCAAACAAATACCAAACCAATGAAATATTGTATTTCATACTTGGGATTTGGATAAATATGTGTATCGTTTGCACATATCAATTCTTGTTCGATTTCGAGCATTAAATCGCTTTCTGGAAGGTTATACGCGATCTAATGCGTAAATATAACCAGTTTAATGCAACAAACACTCCGGAACAGTGAGATAAGCCAAACATACCCTAAGTACCCTTTACATAACTTAGAAATAAGTTGCGAAGGATTCGGTATGGCAAAAACATGTTATTCGAAATTTAGAACTATTTACGGCAAAACTGCGAAACGAACGTTGGTGACCGCCCGGATAACAGTTAAATCCCGAAAATATTCTGTTATGATTAAAATTTTATTTTTAATCAGATTCGTGTTGAAAAATAAATTAAAGCGCTTGAAAACGTTATTTTTCAAGTTTAAGCGCGTACCGCGTGTTACTGCGTAACACAGTGCTTATATTGCAAAACGCAGACAACACAGCCAGTCTCGGCAACTGAAATTTATTTCAGTAATATTTTGGAGAGTTTATTTTTATAGAATAATAAAAATAATTTAAAACGCCATAAACCGGGACTTAAACGCTAGATAAAATACCCGGTATCCAGTTAAATACCTATTCTTATATATATTTACCACTCAAAATTTCATTTACCCCCCCCCCCCACCATGTTCACGGTAACATGGGGTGACCCCACCAAATATTTGCTTGATCTTGCCAAATCCATAATAATCTTGCCAAGATATTCTAGGATTTTATTCGATTTCATAAGATCTCAAAGGATTTGGAATGGTTATAAATAAGCACTAAGGATCAAGACCTCACTTCATACCAACACACCTCCCTTCCTCTCTCTCTCTCTCCCAACCATCCACACCACCTCTCACCTCCATCTTCATCTTCAACCTTGTTCTTGAAGAATTCAAGCTCCATTTCAAACATATTTCAAGTTGGTGTGAAGATACAAAGGAGTTTCCAAGGTGTTTTCAAGTGATTTCAAGCTCCATATCATCAAAACCTCATCCAACAACTTACTTGAATCTTGAAGGTATAACATTTATGTTAAAATCATACTCTTGATTCTCGGTTGTTCTTGATGATTTGAAGTTTCTCTTGAATCTTGGAATTTTCACAAACTTGATGGACTCTTATAAATCGAAAAATCAATTTTCTAAAGTCTAAATTATATGTTTTCGAAAAACGAATCAAATGGCATTGGAATCATATTTTTTTGAGGTCGTTTACTATTTTTAAAGGTCCGTTTTATACAACAGCAAAAGCTACGTTTTTACTGCAGAAAATGTGTGTTATGTTTTTCATCATAACTTGAAATTTGTGTTGAATTAGCTCATGAAATTTGTACTGTAGATGACCACTAATGTCGTTGTAATTCTCCTACTGGAATTTCAATAATCGGACTTACGATTAATTTTAAATTAATTATTCCGTGGACTGCAGTCAGAAAGTGACGAATCTGATTACAGTCCGGTAAATGATTTTTCATAAAATATTGGTAATGAATTGGATCCCGATATTTTTACAGAATAATATTTGGATTGTTTGAAACATTCTGTAAAAATTTGGGAATTTTTGGAGTAAGTTAACTATTTTATTAAAATTCCCAAAAACAGCCCAGTTTTGAATGATAGTTAAAATGCAAGGGTTTTGATGATATATACATGATATGATAAATGTTCAAATACATCAGCAAATGAACATGAATAAGTTGCATATTTGTTGCATTTAGATTCATATAAAATGAAGACATGTTAATACTTGACAAGATTATGTGTATTACGTTATTACTAGTATGTTGCATTTAAGTATATATATATTACGACGCGCAAATCGTAGATATAATGCTTATAACATGATGAGGGTCACCAATAAAATCGTTCAAGTCGCAAAGTATTTAAAATATATATGAACTCATATATATATATATATATATAAATACACCATTATAATAAAAAATAATAACTTTTCGAGAAGATCTCAAAGTTATGTGAAAATTCTAAGTATCGGAGAAACTTCGGTATTTTTTTTTTTTTTGAGTTTTGATTATTAAGTCGTTCTTATTTAATTTAGGACGAATAAACAATTTGAGGGATTGTGTTAACATATAAAAACGCACCCAAAGGTGAGTACATAGTCCCCTCTTTTACGTTTTCAAATGTTTTGGGGTGATTCATATGTGCCTATTCATTATTTTCATGATTTCGACTATATGATTTCACATGCATAAGTACTGTCTTTTGACGAATTGAACTATTATCTATGGTTTAAACGACTGATTTCCAAGGTTTGTTAGAACTAATTGTTCATTTATACTGTTATTTATACATTCATTAACAATGATCAAGCCGATTGGTAGTACGATATAGCGCTATAGGACTAGACACCCCATTCCTGTTGTATGGAATGTCAGAAACCAAATTTTATCCAAATAGAAGTTGCCTTTGTGGTATTTCTATAGTCTCTAAAGTGTAGTTTGATGCACTAAGGTTTTAATGTATTGCTAAATCGCGATTTATGGTATATTTCGATATACTACCAACGTGATACTGTTTGCTAAAGCATAATTTGATATGCTAGTATTTACTAAAGTATAATTTGATATACTATATACAAATCCAACATATATTTTGTTATTTACTAAAACATAGTTGATACGTTATTTACAAAACCAAAGTATACATGTGATATACTACCGAAAACTATTATTTTAACAACTAAAGTATATTTGATATACTATCTGTTTGACTGTTTTGAAACTAAAATATATTTTAATATATTACTTATCCGACTTTCTTAAAACCAAGGTTTATTTTTATGTATACTACAACTTTTATATCAATGCAAAGTGTTCTAGAAACCAAACTTTTATCAAGGATACATGGCTACTTTTATAAACATATAATCTTTTCTTATATCATCCAAAGCCATGAATCTAATTCACAAAACCTATGTTACTCACAGGCATTTTTATGCTGACGTATTTACTTTCACATATGTTTCGGGTTTATTTCGTGACGACTGTTGATTGCTTTACATAGGATGGACATGGGCCTTAGTAATTATAAAAAAAACATGAACGACAATTGTACTGTTTGTTGATCAAATTCCAAGACAATGTAACTTTTTATGTAATAAAACAATATTCTAAATTCCATGTGTTGTGAAACAATGATTCTGTTACAACACTCCCTGACGTTTCCGCCACGATTTGTTGTTTTACGTGGTCGGGGTGTGACATTTTACAACAACAATAACAATGTCAACCCTAATCGGATTCCTCGTTTCGTGGGAGGTGGAAATCAAAGAGGTAATCAAGGTAGGAATCAAGGTGGGGATAGAAGGGGTGATCGAAGGGACAACCGAAGACCGGTTGATCAAGAAGTTAACGGTCCGCATCGTCGTCAACAACCTCCACGGGGAGTGAATGACCGTTTTAGGCCGGTGGTCACCGAGAATGATTCACCAATTGTTTGTGAAAGAAGGATGTTTGATTGTAAACAGCATTACATCAATATACTTCCTCACTTCAATGGAAGGTCTAATGATGAACCGTACACGCATTTGGCGGAATTCTCATCTATATGTAACACAATCGTGGGACACAATTTCGCATTGGAGGAAGTCAAGCTTCGACTATTTCAATTTTCGTTAAAGGACAAAGCGAAGCAATGGTTCCTTACACTTCCGGCAAATAGTATCCGAACATGGGGAGAAATGCAACAATCCTTTCTTGATGAATACTATTCGATGGCAAAGACCGATGACGCTCGTGATGAAATTAGGTCTTTTCGCCAACTATCGGGTGAGCCGTTACATGAAGCATTCACAAGATACAAGGAGTTGATGCGAAAGTGCCCACATCATCGAATAGAGAAGTGGGAGTTAGTCAAGTGTTTTGTACGAGGTCTAGACGACAATACATGGAACCGCCTTGAGTCAACAAGCAACGGGACTCTATTGAGCAATCATGAAGATGACGATTGGGAGTTTCTCGAGCGAATGAGCAAGCGGTCTAAAGAAAAGGAATCGGCCAATAGAGCCAAGAAACATCCCGTTTCCTGATCACTTCCCGATCTTGATTCTAAGGATCGAATTTCTACCTTAGAGCAGGAAATGGCTCGTATGAAGAAGAAGGAGGTGAATTCGGTACAATTCGCGGTGTGTGAAGAGTGTGGAGATATCGGCCATAGAACCGAACAATGTCCAATGGGGTCAAGTGATTACACCGAGGAGGTAAACCAAGTGTATGGGGATCGAAAGCAATATGACATGAACTCCAACACTTACCATCCGGGTTTGAGAAATCACCCTAACTTCTAGTATGGTAATGCCTCAAATCAAATGAATCCGAATTTTCAATCGGGTAATCAAGGTGGTCAAGGTGGTTCCTCGTATAACAATCGTCAAGGTGGTAACCAAGGGGGTTACCAAAGGAACTACAATCAAGGGGGTAACCAAGGGTATCAAATCCGAGAAAACAATTATCAATGGGTTACAAGCAAAGTGGAAATGGGGGTAATACTTCAAACTCCCGAGGTGATGACTCGATAAATTCGAAACTTGATGCCATCATGAATGCCGTGAGTAATCTTACCAATTCACATCAAGCTCTTACCAATTCGCACCAAGAGATCAAATCCAAAATGAGGAAGGAGTTTGAAGTAAAAGATAAATCTCATAAGGCGTTGGAGAAGCAAGTGGGGCAACTTGCCCAAGAGATGGCTCAAATTCGTGGAAGTGGAGGAGGTCTTCCAAGTGACACCACGATGAACCCTAAGCATCAAGGGTCGAACTCGAAAAATACACGTGAGGTACCAATAAATAAAATTTCTTTACGTAGTGGTCGAGTCGTAGATAATGGTGTTGAGCCACCATCACCCAAGTATGTTGAAGGGGTGGTGGAAGATGCGAGTGATGATGAAGGTAAAAACGGTTAAACGGGTCAAAATAAAAATGATGTTAAAATTAATAATACTACACCCGTTGTGACCGTTCCCATCCCAAAGGCTAAGGAAAAGGGTGTGGAGGTTAATACTGCCCCTTATCCCGAAGTTTTGTTGGGACCATCTAAGAAAGTGGTAAGTAAACGAGGCCCACAACAAGAAGAGATGTGGGAAATTTTTTAAGCAAGGTAAAATCAATTTACCACTTCTAGATGCAATTAAGCAAGTGCCTTTATATGCTAAATACTTGAAAGACTTATGCACCTAAAAGAGGACTCACAAGTTTCCTAAGAAAATTGATTTAACTGAAAATGTGAGTTCGATTCTTTCGGGTGCACTTCCACCAAAACTTCTAGATCCGGGGGCGCCCATTATTTCAATACAAATTGGTGAATTTAAAATGACACGGGCAATTTTGGATCTTGGGGCAAGTGTGAGTATCTTGCCGGGTAGTTTATATGACCAATATGATTTTGGTCTACTTCAAGTGTCTAACACCACCGTGGTGTTAGCCGACTTGACCCCTAAACTACCCCGTGGGATAGTCACGGATGTAATAGTCAAGGTCGAGGACTTTTACTATCCGGTGGACTTTCTTGTATTAGATTATGTTTCATTGGACTGAACCAAGCAACCAACGGTGATCCTCGGTTGACCATTTTTAGCAACATCGAATGCCCAAATTAATTTCAAATCGGGCACGGTCGACATGACTTTTGGTAACCGTCGGTTGCGGTTAAATGTCTTTTCAGGATTGACGGATCCTCTAGTCGGCGATGAATGCTATATGGCGGACATCGTTGACGAGTGTATGCCTCTATGCGACATTAGTGTCGAAGAGGAAAACACAATAGAGGAATGTTTCATGTTTGACAGGTTACAAGGAGAGACGAATCGGAGTATGGATGAGGAAGTGAAAGAGTTGGAGGTTATGGCGGCAAAAGAAGGAAGGCCCACTTGGACACATCAAGTGGAAAGTCTTCCGGAAAGCATCGACACAAAGTTGAAGCCGTCATTGGAAGAGCCTCCGGTGCTAGAGTTGAAGGTGCTACCCAAGCATCTTAAGTATGCTTATTTGGGTGAAGGTAGCACGCTCCCGGTTATCATTGCATCTAACTTGATCGGGGAGCAAGAAGAGAAGTTGATGAGAATTTTGGTCACTCATAGAGCCGCTATCGGGTGGACCATTGTGGATTTGAACGGAATTAGTCCCTCGGTAGTGATGCACAAGATCATCACGGAAGACGGCATGAGTCCTTCTCGCGACACACAAAGGAGACTAAATCCGAACATGCGGGAAGTGGTCAAGAAGGAGGTATTGAAGTGGCTAGATGCGGGTATCGTATACCCTATCTCGGATAGCCAATGGGTAAGCCCAACACAGACAGTTCCTAAGAAAGCGGGCATTCAAGTCGTCACAAATGACACAGGTGAAGAGGTCGCCACTCGGCCGGTAACCGGGTGGCGGATTTGTATTGATTATAGGAAGTTAAATGCTTCAACTTCCAAAGATCATTTCCCTTTACCATTTATTGACCAAATTGTTGAGAAATTGGCCGGACAAAAATTTTATTGTTTTCTGGATGGTTATTCAGGATACAATCAAATTGCTATACATCCGGAAGACCAAGCAAAGACTACCTTTACTTGTCCATACGGTACCTTCGCATTTAGGCGAATGCCCTTTGGACTTTGTAATGCCCCCGCCACCTTCCAAATGTGTATGATGAGTATCTTTTCAGATATGGTGGGGGAGTCTTTGGAAATCTTCATGGATGATTTCTCAATATTTGGGTCATCATTTGATACATGCCTCGACCAACTCGAAAAAGTTTTAAAAAGATGTGTTGAGAAAAATCTTGTTTTGAGTTGGGAAAAAAGCCATTTTATGGTTCAAGAAGGGATTGTGTTGGGGCATGTCGTCTCGAGTCATGGGATTGAGATGGATAGAGTAAAAGTTCAAGTCATATCCACTTTACCTTATCCTACAAGTGTTAAAGGTATTCGGTCGTTCTTAGGACACGCGGAGTTTTATTGGAGGTTTATAAAAAGTTTTAGTGATATAACGAAACCCCTATGTAATCTCTTGCTAAAAGATAAAACATTTGATTTTGATAAGAATTGCCAAAATGCCTTTAACATTTTGAAGAAAAAGTTGGTTGAGGCCCCAATCTTGCAATCACCAAATTGGTCTTTACCATTCGAAATTATGTGTGACGCAAGTGATTATGCGGTGGGGGCCGTATTGGGTCAAAGGGTAGACAAGAAACCAGTTGCCATTTACTACGCAAGTAAGACTCTCTCGGATGCACAATTAAATTATACAACTACCGAGAAAGAGTTACTTGCGGTGGTATATGCGTTAGATAAATTTCGTGCTTATATATAGGGTACTAAAGTCATTGTATATTCTGACCACTCTGCAGTTAGGTATCTCATGGACAAGAAGGATGCAAAGCCGAGATTAATCCGATGGGTTCTCTTGCTACAAGAGTTTGATTTGGAGATTAGAGATAAGAAAGGGAGTGAGAATGTGGTTGCGGACCACTTGTCTCGATTGGTGGTAGAGGAGGATTCTTTCCGTGAAGAGATTAACGAGAACTTCCCAGATGAGCAAATTTTAAAAGTTGCAATATTACCATGGTATGCTAATATTGTTAATTATTTGGTCACAGGTGACTTGCCGGCTCATTGGGATAGAAGGAAGAGGTTGAACTTCCTATCTCAAATCAAGTACTACACGTTGGAAGAACCGGACTTATTCAAGTTTTGTCCGGATCAAGTCGTTCGAAGATGCATACCCGACGAGGAGATTCCTAGCGTCTTGATGCACTTGCATTCATTTGCTTGTGGGGGCCATTTCAGTGGTCACAAAACTGGGCACTAAGTGCTCAATAGCGGTCTTTATTGGCCGACTATTTTCAAAGATGCTTTTAATTTCGCTAAAAACTATGTAGAGTGTCAAAAGTTAGGGGGTATTTCTAAAAGGGATGAAATGCCCATGCAACCGATCCTCATTGTAGATATTTTTGATGTGTGGGGGATCGATTTCATGGGCCCATTCCCTAATTCGCATGGTAACTTATACATCTTGGTGGCGGTTGATTATGTATCCAAGTGGGTCGAAGCAATTTCCACCAAGACGAATGACCATACCGTTGTTCGCAATTTTGTACAAACAAACATAATTTCGAGATTTGGGATTCCCCGAGTGATCATTAGTGATGGGGGATCTCATTTTAAGAATTTTAACTTTGGCAAACTCTTGAAACGGTATGGTGTTGATCATCTAATCGCTACCCCTTACCACCTACAAACAAGCGGTCAAGTGGAGGTTTCCAATAGGCAAATAAAAGAAATTTTGCAAAAGACCATTCGACCCGACCGAAAGGATTGGTCGACGAAGTTGAATGATGCTTTATGGGCTTATAGAACGGCTCATAAAACACCTATTGGAACTACACCTTATCGCTTAGTTTATGGGCGTAATTGTCAATTACCGGTCAAACTTGTGCATCGTGCTTGGTGGGCTATAAAAGAGGTTAATATGAAATATGACGATGCAGGAAAAGAGCGAAAGTTAAAGCTTTGCGAATTGGAGGAGCTTAGGGAAGAAGCGTACGAGTGCGCCTCAAAATACAAGGATGATATGAAGAGGGTACACGACGCGAAGTTGAAGCCAAAGGAGTTTGAAGTGGGTCAAAAGGTTTGGCCTTACAATTCACGGCTTAAATACTTTCCCGGTAAGCTTAAAAGCAAATGGATGGGCCCGTACGTGATTACACGGGTCAGAAAGCTTGGAGATGTTACAATCAAGGACCCGAAGGATGGGTCGAAGCAAACGGTTAATGGGCATCGCCTTAAACCGTTCCTTGACAGTAACAATGATAAAAATGATGAAAATGTGGAGTTGGTGAACTTCGTGGTAAGTGTGCCAACCTATGAGGTCAACTGAAAGGACCGGTAATGAGTTATGTAAAGTTATGTACAATTTATTTAATTGTTTGAGTATTTATGTGGTAATCGTTCTCATTCTGTACTAACCCTTGTGATTGTGTGAAGTCCGGACATTCCGAACGGGTCTTGAAGACAAAAGGTATGTTTTTAGTCTTATTTGTGTGTATTAGGGACAATACACGACTTTTCGGGGGGTGGTAGGGCCGTTATCGGTTTTCGTGTTTTCAAAATTTTAACTTATAAAAAATCACAAAAAGATTTTTAATAATTTTTAGGATTTTTTAATGTATATAGTTGTTTTAGAAAAAGTTCATAAAATTATCTTTATTTTAATAGAAAAAATATAAAATATAAAAAAATAAATAAAAATTTTGAAAATGTAAAAAGTAAAAATAGGTAAACCGTCGCCGACGGCTGGCCCCCTCGTCGCCCACGGTGCTTGGAAAACGTCCGTCGCCCATTTTCTCCGTAGGCAGCGACTTAAGCCGTCGCGTGCCAAGAGCGTTTACACATACCGTCGCCGACGGTGATGAAGCCTGTCGCCGACGGTCCTTCAATCTTCAGCCGACGCAGATTTTAGCCAAACACTCAGGATCGAACCCATACTCCTCTTTCACCCTTTAAACTCAAACCAAACCCATTTTTAACCACACATAATACCCGAAAACCTTATCATATCTCACCCACTTCCATTCAATTTCATTAATTCAGATCTACACGTTACATCATTCCCTTACATCATTCTTCCATCTCCATCTTCTTCCCCAACTCACCTCTAGAACCCTAATTCTTCAACTTCTCATAACTCCTTCGATTCTCACTCAAATCCAGTGATTCTTGAGCCTATCTTGCATAATTTTTCGAGAGAAACAAAACCCCCATAACAGTTTTCATTAATTCTTGCTGGTTTGCAAGATTTTTGAAGTCAAAGATTCTCGTTTTTGAAGAGTGTTAACCAAGTCTCTTGCTTTGCATCTTTTCATAGTTTTTCTTGTTTATCCACGCTAAAGGTATGGAATTTCAGTAAATTTATGCATGATTATCATATAAATTGTTGATTTCTTTCGAAATTTTAAGCTTAGTGTTTAAGAGTAGATTGTTTATCATAATGGATGATGTTTTAGCATAAATTTAAGAATGATTACTTGATTTGGGTGAGATTTGAACGTGCTCTAGTCCTAGTGATGTGATTACACTAGATTTTTGCATGATTGAACATAGTTGTGATGTTGAATATTGTTCAAACCATGAAATTTTGAGAAATCTTGTGAATAAACATGCTAAATTGATATATAGATGATAAAATGTGCGACTTTGGAAGTTTAAAAAAGGCGATTTTACATCTAATTATTGAGTGAAATTCAACATTGCATATTATGTTCAAAGTTTGAGATTATTTGAAGATTTGGGTATACTAATTGCTATCTTGTCTTTTGATTGTAGCTATGTTTAGAGGAAGCAAGAAAGCAATGTAGAAGAAAGTGATGGGCAACTTTATAGACAAGATTGGGATTGAGAGAAGGCCAAGAATAGTAGGTCGGCTTTGGTATGGAAATACGAGAAGTAGAAATCTCTTTCTCGGTACCGAAACAAGAAATTGGAGGCGAAGATGTGGAAAATGAAGATGGTCACGGGTGTTTCAAAGCCCGTACCCAAGAGGGTAGTATGTGAGCGTACATTGAATGTCGAAGAATTCCGAAAAATCGGCATAGTTCAAAAGTTTGAAAAGATTGGGTCGGATCGAGTACTTGATTGGTGCGAGGATATCACCACCCGGGTGTATTTGGGCGCGGTTTGTGAATGGTTATCTACTCTACGGTTTGAACATTCTGATGGGCCGGCTCCTACGTGGCAGTTGATCGGTAATATTGGCAAAAATCAAATGATCATGTCATTTAAGCACATGAATGCTATTGCAAGATTTGATTCGCTTGGGGTTAAAGCGTATGATTACTACGATTATGATCAGTTTTTGGATAATAAAAGAAACACAGCTGATCCGGAGCAAATGCTAGCATTAGTATTGCCAGGTTCTGGGGGTGCAGGGGAGTCGAGAAACGATTTGTCTTTGGAGGGCAAAATACTACAAGGCATTTCGTTAGAGAATGTTATGGTGCGGTTTGGAGACCGTGGGACAGTAAAGGCACCCGACTGCCGGGTTTTACATTCGTTGTTGTATGGGACGCCAAGGCTATCATGGCGCCAAATTGTGATGATCAATACGTGGGATACAAGGGAATCATTCAAACGGAAGATGATCCCTTATGTGAGATTGATTAGCGCAATGATTTTGCAGCAGAATGCATTGCCTCAGGAGTCACTGTGGGTGTCTAAACCCATTGATCAGTTCAACTTCACCTCTATGAGGCGACATTGGAAGATAACGGTTAAGGCTTTTGGTCATCTTCACACAGTCGAGGATGAACAAGGAAACAGCTACCGATACACTGAACCGAGAAAGGGTGATGAAGAGGAAGAGGAAGAGGAAGATGAAGATGAGGAGATGGATTATATGGAGGATGAGACGGAGCCTCCTGGTCCGCGGGGACCGAGACAGAGATACATGAGGAAGAATCGGGAAATTTCTGCCGATGTAGCAGATTTTATGAATCAAAGGCAGGGTCCGACGTATCGGAATTGGAACCGCGGGCAACAAGCGGTTTATGATAATGTGTCGGCATGTATAGGCGAGGGAAGAGAGAATGCAGCAAGCAGGAAGGCATGGGAAGACGCGCAAGGGGCGTACTCGCAAGAACAGTGGGCTTATCAAGCATCGTTTCGCGAGAGGATGGATAAACAAATGGAGGAACAACAATTGCAACAAGCATTACAACGGTCACAAATGGAACGTTTGTTACAGTTGCAAGAGGAAGATAGGGCCCGAAGACGGGCATGGGAGGAAGAAGAGGCGAGGCGTCAAAATGAACAAAGAGAATTGGAGCAACGCCGATGGAGAGCTTTAGTTGTCTCTAACCAAATGGCTATTAATAATGCCAAGGTGCTCCACGATCAGGAGCGACATCAAAGAGACTATCAAGCCGGTCTCCCTTATGCCGAACACTCGGGGTGGACCGATTACCCCAACCTTCCTCATCTACAAGGCCCATCCGATCCAACCCCTCACTGGCTCGAGGTAGTAGGCTCCACCTTCATCCCGATTCCTTACCAACCACCACCTCAAGGAGAGCAGAGTCCACTCGATAACTATAGGGAGATGTTTGAGGCCCTCACTGGTTATCAATACCAGCCAAACCCGCCAGTTAACCCTAACGAGCTATATCAGCGGTATGGCAAGGTATGTTTCGTGTTGTTGTTGTTGTATATTTTATTTGCTTTATTTCTATTTCGTTATTATTTATTTTTGCCTAGTTAAATGAACGTTGTGGGTGTGTTCCCTATATAACCCTCACGAGACCTACTCGTCCTCCTAAGCTATTAGGGGGTTTAAAAGGGCTTGTTGCATAAGCTAAATGGAACCGTGATTCCTACGAAAGTGAGTTAGGCATGTTATTGTTGTAAATTATTTTCCACATAAATCAAAGTGAAATAACGTATGGCTTGGTAATATTTTCATAAAAGTGGTAGAACTAGGTAACTAACAAATCTTGATAGTTGTGAGAAGCATGCTTCTACACAAGGGTTAAGATTTGTAGGTACATTATGTTCGTGGGACAACCGCTTTCTTGAAGCGAAGAAGAGCACACGAGAAATGAGCTAAAAAAATCAGGTGCATACGTTTCTATTTACTTTTGATTTTTAGTTAGAAAATAAGTGGATTGTAAATTGTATATTATTTTTCCGGGGTGAAAATTTGGGGAAGTTAGTCGTGTCACATCCCTTGTGTGCTTTAAAAAAACTCTAGTTCTTACACATTGAGGACAATGTTTACCTCAAGTGTGGGGATGGGGGAGTAGTAAAAGTTTTAGATTTTGACCCGTTCATTTAAACACTACACATTGAGGACAATGTTTACCTCAAGTGTGGGGATGGGGGAAAATTTCAAAAATTTTTCAAAAATATCTTGTTTCAAAAGCGATCTTAAAAGCACAAGTAACTAAGTCAACGAGGGATGTCACAAACCATTTGGTCTTTTGTCATGGTCAAATTCAAATTAATAAGCATGACGGGTATTTAGCGGGTGGTTATTTGGGGAATAATCCGCCTAAGAAACTAGTATTTTATGCATGTCACATACCATACCCTTTTAGATATGTGAGGTTTTGAGCCACTTTTATATCATAGATTACATACCTATGTTTCTTTGTTTGAGTGGACCAT
The DNA here is from genome assembly GCA_030545235.1 of Helianthus tuberosus. NCBI lineage: Eukaryota > Viridiplantae > Streptophyta > Magnoliopsida > Asterales > Asteraceae > Helianthus > Helianthus tuberosus. The sequence continues at coordinate 161,637,224 of CM060444.1, forward strand.
TAGTCATATATTGTAGAACTTGCAACTTTTGATACGTTTGAGACCATAGACCGAATACAAGCACGAGAATGATTAAGGCATTAGGTAAACCTTTTTCTTTTAAAACCATTTATCCATCCTTACCCAAATAAATCCCCTAGTTTCCCACTTTGAGCCTAAACCTTTTGTTTGACCACCCTATAGCCCATAACCTTAAACCTTTTTCTTTTAAACCCTTGTGATGGAAATTCGATTATAGGAGTCGTATTTGTATAGTTGTTTTTGATTGTTTGCATATATATATATTGAAAAAAATAGAAAATGTTATGAAAGAGAATTGAAAAAGCATTGAGAAAAACACAAAAAGAAGTGTTAGTAGTTGTTGAATAAAAGGCGAAAGTTGTTGCCTCATAATTGGTGTTTATAGTTAGTGTTGTTTAGAGTAGTCATTTGTAATAAAAATTGAATTTTCATCACCTTAGCCACTCTAAAATATCTTATTTCCTACCCTTAGCCTGGCCCCGTTACAACATTTACAAAGACCTTATGACTTGTGCTTAGTATTCGTGATCGATGGTGGAGAATGATTGTGTTGCAAGCTTATGCGGGTATGTGTTCTAATTGGTTTTTGAGTGAATATTCTTTGAAGTGCTAATACATTATAAACATAAGCCAATTTACAAGCCGAGTGGAGAGAACATTGTGAGGGATATGCATGAATTGTTTGTTTCACGGGCGGGATAATCTTGGATAACCATTTTTGTATGTGAAATCACTTCACCGTCAAATATGTTGAAAATTGTAAATAGCTTGAACTTTAGCATGACATTGGACCTTAACCTTCGTATCGGGAATGGGGAGTGGATTCATTGTTCGACCCACGTGAAAGTGAAAAACAGATTTGCTTGAGGGCAAGCAAAAGACAAGTGTGGGGATGTGATACGTGGTCGAATAACGGTTCTCGTTTATGTTTAAGTTTGGGTTTTTACTTAACTTTTAATCTCGAATAGCCTACTTTTAATTAAATTTGTGTTGCGCAGGTTTCATGGAGTTTAAGGAGCTTTTCGGGAGCTTTACGGGTCACCAGAGCGAAAAACGGACCACCGGGACGCTAAACGGGTCAACCGGGATCAAGATATGCGAAAAACAGAAAGTGGGAAATGCAAGCACCATCGCCGACGCCCTCCTGGGCCGTCGGCAACGCTCGTTGGAAAGTTTTGTCGGCCAGAATCACCGTAGACAGCGATTTAACCCGTCGGACGGGATTGGCATTTTGGAGCACCATCGCTGACGCCCAGTGGCACCGTCGGCGACGCCCCCTGAAACCTTCAGTCGTGAATTTCCTTGTTTCTTGGTTGGTGCACGAATTAAAAAGATCTTAGTCATGAATATTCGGGAGTTACACATTGACTACAGGTTTGAACTTGATCTTGGAGCCTATTCTCACCGATCAATCACCTACCAACCTACCAACCATCATCTATCCATTACGAATCAACCGAATCCAAACCCTAGTTCATCACCATTACAATCATCCTTCAACCCTCCATCCATTCAATTTCTCCACCACAAACCCTAACCACCATTCCATCATTCTCCAAACTTCAAGATGATCAAGATCAAGCTTTCAATCTCCGGTGATAGCGTTCGTCCTTCCATGAGCGCCTAATTTCTTGGAGGTTTCACCCCGGTGTAGACTTTTGTAAGAATTAGGGTTTATTATGTTTTGATGATTGTTTTGTGACAACTTGAATTACATTTGAATCTTAGACAATTGTCCTACGTTTATATTGAATTTGCAAATTGTCGAGTGAATGTTTAAATTTGACTTTGTGAAATGAATGCACGTATTTATGCCTTGTCTTTCGATAGGATTTGCTAGTCCAAAGTAACGAAGTGCAGGGTGGTCCGTTGTTTATGACGTTGATAGCGATTGGCACCTAAGCTTTGTGATTGCGACCCGTTAATGAATTATTTCAAGTAAAGCGAATTAAAAAACATAGTAACCCAAAGTCTTGCATTTGTTTAAACCGGGTGTGAGCCTTGTTTTCTTATTATTGTTCAACCAATCAATTTCATTTCTTGCAATTTGTTAATCATTAGTAGTTCATCTATTCAATCATTTTAGTAATTATAATTCACATCTTTCAATCAAACAAAAAAATATACAAAAACAATATAGCAAGCTTCATAAGTTGTGACTCATATTTCAATTCAATCAAATCCAGTCGCAAACCACATACTCTTCGTGGTTCGACCCCTTACTACCACTAACAATTTGTTAAGGGTAATTTGGGACAATAAATTTTATCTTTGACCAGAGCGCGACACTTTGATCATTATTACTTATACAACTATGGTCACAAAACATGCGTCACACCCCCCAAAATACCACCTGCGGAATCCCCGCGAGGCGTGTGACGTACCAGGATCCAAGCCACCAATCACATTGAACTCATAAATATAATTAAATAAAACTTTCTTTCAATAATGTAAAGTGTTACAAACGTTACATATCATTCATTGTATACAGCGGAAGCATAACTCATTTGTTAAATGTTTCGTAGTCCAAGTGTACATAAACCGTTAAGCTTGTATTGAGATTTCCATGTGTCTCGACCCATGACCACTCCAACCTCCCAGATAGCAACTTCCCAATGGTATAAGCCTATATACCTGCAAGCATGCAGACAAGTGTGTCAGACGACGCTGGTGAGTTCAAAGTTTGTTAATCGTGTTTAGATACCAGTTACCAGATTAAAACGTTTCATAGATTCGATGATTTGATGTTGTTATTAACTCGATTACCGCAATGGCTACAAGATGTATTTGCCCAACCCCAATGTCTCTATCAAAACATTGGTCACGCTTTAAGGTATTTAGTTTACGCCCGTCTTCCCCGGTACGGTGTGAGGGTGCCAAACCTAATAGCGCTATCAACAAATAACCTCGTTGCCTCCCCGACAACTATCGGTAGATGTAAGGGGTCTTATATGATAGAAATGAGTATAATAAGAAACATCCCAATAACCTGACATTCCTCCCCGGAACGTTACCCGATATCCCTCCCCGGGATGCATGCTTGGAAAAGAGCAGTGAACTCACCTTAGGTTTGCTCGGTAAGTTTAGTTACTTGTTCACACATAACCAGTCAAAGCCTATGAAGTTCATGTACATGAAATCAGTTTACGTTCACGTTGTTCACATATCCAAATCACGTATCACGTAGCAAACATTTAGTTTTCATGCACGTTTATGACACAAATTCATGTTCCCTTCAGTAGTCACTGACATCACCAGTTTCGTAGAAATCAATTCACGTGTTGCCACAGATTGCATTTGGTTAAGATTATAGTATAACACACATCAAGCACTCAGTTTCCAAACAAGTCTACATCCTGTGTTCATGACTTATATCAACAATCATTGAGGTACTGTTTACTCATACGGGTTAAGTTAGGGTCCTCTTCTGATTAACAGATAGACCTTTATAAACTAACTACGCAATTTACAACAGTTTCGTTCGACTTTATAAACAACAAAAAGTTTCATTGGATATCATGCTCATCATACAATTTATTGGTTATCATGCATATAATACAGTTCATTGGTTATCACAATAACTTATAACAGATAAACTGACTACCGCATGAGTCCAAATCAGAACCCTCATATTCTATAACATTATTATCATGAAATCAACAGAAAGTCACACACATGTGTCCTAATACATAACAGATGGGATAGAGTATCATGTTATATGAGAACTATTCTGTCCATGCATCACTTCAGTGATGAAACTAGGTGGTGACGAAATATACGAGTTTCGTCGTGAAAAACAGCGACGAAACATACAGGTTTCACCGTGAATACCAGCGATGGTTATGGGGTGCCTACAAACCCTAATTGCCCTAGCCAAATCATCTGCCTAATCATGTGCATCGATATTCAACCATTCTACTAACCCGATTAATCAATTCATCATCCAACATCAGATTATATGCAATCATGAACATTATGCCACCCTAGTTAATCACTAACAATTATTCATCATAAATCAACATCGATTCTAGCATGTAACACATATCATCGAGTCTGCTTACAAGTAAGCCTAGATCAATTACATAGTTTATTACGGTCACATAATCACAAAGATTTATTTTACCATAATCACAAAATAACTAGCACCGAGTTGTGTCTCACCAAAGAAAACTAATCTGATCAACATAACTCATCGTGTAAGCACATAACCAGAATTAGCAGCAATTATAACTCAATCTAGCGATGAATCGTACTAAACGAATATGTATTGTGTGCCGTCTGAACGAGAGAGATGGTATCACACGAAGGGGATCTTCGAAGGGGATAGAGCTGCCGTCGAGGGGTGGGAGAGGATGAGAGTGTTTAGGGTTTGCTAAAGATTCCTAAATATATGTACAGAGGGAGTTGGGCCGAAACAACCTGGGCCAAGGCCCCTTAGTGGCGACGAAACACCATGAGTGATGAAAGCCTCCCCTTGCCACCATGTTTAGTTGTATGTGAGTGGGTGACGAAAGTCACCATGTTTCGTCGTGTGTGTGTAGGTGACGAAAGTCACCATGTGTGGTATTTATTATGCCATTACCCAATGTGTCATACTTACGGTTTCTTGTAACAGTCAATGAGCAATACATCGATCATTATAACATAACAATGCATTAACACAATAACAAAGTAACACAGTACCAAAATAACACAGTAACACAGTATATCAATCATATATCAAACGTGCACAATTTTTACAATGTAAACACAATTATGAAGACACTGGTGTGAAACAAGTAACCTGTCAAGGAAAGACCTTCAAAGTTCAGGTTGTCACATCATCCCCAACTTGAAAGAAATTTCGTCCCGAAATTTGATAAGTACTGCTAAGGTGACACGGTAAACCAAAAGTGACGCAATGTTAGGTTGGGATGACTCAGGATAACTGTGGATTTTTCCCAGGTGCCACATCATCCCTAACTTGAAAAGGAATTTCGTCCCGAAATTCGCCAATGATAACAAAAGTTGGTACAACCACTTGAACAATTAAGGATATTAAAGCTTTAACAGGTCCTTACGTTCCTATGCGAACTCCGGTCCACATCTTGAGGTTTAACGAACCCTCACGATTGTCATACGACTTATGCTAACGAACCTTGACTTCTTGGTCCATGTTTTCAAGAGATTCCCTGATAATTTAACTGGTCCAATAACCTAAGACTCTGGTAAAGGTATCACAAGTGTTTCATCGGACAAACACTGCCTTAAATTCAAGGCATAAATATCATCGCGAATGTTATTCTATTTCATCAGTTAACTCAAGTTTGTGAGCCATGTCACCGATTCGTTCCATATGTCCGGATGTCCTAACGCATCGTAAACTAAGCTTGCCACGTTGTCTATCGTACCGCACCCTCCCAGGGTGAGACTTTCGATTAAGGTACGTTTGCCTCCAGCGAACTCCCAGTGTTTCCTAAGTTTATCAGCTTTCCTGATTGCCACGCGTTGCCGTCAGACAGTTTCCGATCCAAGCAATCTTTAAGAGTTTCGAGTACAAGTCCTTGATCTGTGATTCGGTTGTCACCCACCTTAATCCAACAAGGAGATTAGCGTTACTGTCCATGCCATGTCTCAAACAGAGCTGTCCAAATACTAGAATGGTAACTGCTGCAGTAGAACTCAACCATAGATAAATATCCTTCTAATTCTTACTAACGTCAATCACACACATGCCCGCAGTATGTCTTCGAGTGTCAGGTTGGTTCGCTTACTCAGACCGCTTTTCCTATGGTGATAAGCAATGTCCATGTCTAGAAGTGAGCCCAGGGTATCGTGTATTGCCTGCCATAAATCGAGTATATCTCAAAATCATAAGTAACGGGGGTGGGCACCACGTGCCTAAAAGCCGCCTCTCTTAGAGGAAAGTTCACAGCGGTGAAGGCTCGTCAGTTTCCTTGGTTGGAAGATGGTGTGCTGGTAGCGTGAGACAATCAACGATCACCCAAGTGATACTGTTTCCGTTTTGAGTTCTAGGTAGCCCCAGTGACGAAATCCATGGCAGTTTGTTCTCATTCCAAATGAATGTTTCTAGATGCTGATACGTCACCTTGACCTTCCCACGTGTCAAACATCGTTCACATACCTAGCTAGATGGGCCTTCATGCCCGATTACCAGTACAAGGTTCATAACTCCTAATGACTCTCATCAAAACCCAGACGACTAGAATATCCAGGCTGGGGTGCTTCGCTCAACACAAATCCCCTACCGGTACTGTATAATGAGATCCACATTCGCTCCACGAGATAGCGGATATCGTCCGACTTGCCAAAAGTTGCTCTTCCATGCCCCGCATGGACCTAACTTGAAAATTCTCCCCCGTTAGTTCTTCGGTTTGAACAGAACGAGTCTGGTCAGGTAAGTTAGAGTCGATAGTGAGCTGCAAAGCTTATACACGTTCAGGTTTCACAGTCGTAATCATCCAAAAGTTCCATCCAGCGATGCCCATAACTGAGTTAACTCTTTCGAGACAAGGGTACATAGGGGGCCCTTGTGATCGGTCTAAGTAGTGCACTCCGTATCTTCCAAGTAATGCCTCCAACCTAAATCCAAAGACCACGGTTTCCACTGCTGGTTATGTGTCGTGCAGTTCCCCTTTGTAACCCCATTACGTAAGTCATCACTCTCTCATGTTGCGTTGACGTGTTACTGGGACTCTGATTTGAACCATAATGATACACCACTGAATCACCCGCGCCCTCGGGTAAAGACGATGCTCAGTTCAATGCCGAGTTGGGATTCAGAGGCTGAAAAGACATCCTCTTATTCTGTCTTTCACGAATACAGCACACCGGCTGTGCTAAAGAGATTTAAGCTACGCGACCTTCAAAAATCCTGTGATTAATCTGTGATAATATCAAGCGGGACCAAGAAATTGTTGTATCCTCGAAGGAGTCTTTGGTGTCGATCAGTTTCCAACCAAAGCGGGTCTTAGCGAGATCCACGTGCATTCCCACTTCGCTGATTATATGACCCAAAAAGGGTACCTCTCAAATCCAGAAGTCACATTTAACAAGAGTTCGCGCGGAGTGGCTCCTCCCTCAGGAGCTCTAAAATAAGATTCAAATGTCGTCCATGATGTTCCTTTCTCCTGGAAATAATCCAAAACGTCGTCGATAAACACGGTCGATTCTTGTGGTCCATAAAACTGCTGGTGTGTTGATTAACCCCGTGGTTATGGTGTACTAGGTCGCACTGGCCGTATTGCGCTTGATACGCCGTTCCCGGAACATCCTTCCCTTGGACTTCCATCTGATAATAGCTTGTTCGTAAATCAATCCTCGAATGGAAGCTTGTCCCTCGCAATAGGTCAACAGGTTGTCAATACAATGGTCGAGGTAAACAGTTCTTGACTGTCGCCTTGCGGAGTTCTGGAAAATCAGCATACACACAAAAAGGATTATCTTTATGGATATAACTAGGGCTTCCCAAAGCGAAAACTAGGTCCGACAAAACTCCTGTCCAACAGTTCCCGTAGTAGCGTATACAGTTCTTGCAACCCTCCTAGTGCAAGACGGTAAGAGTATGAGTATTCGGAGCTGCCTCTAGCATGGGATCAACTAAGATTCTGACTAACAGTTGTGGTAGTAAACCTGAAAGTTCCTCAAATACCACACTGAGATGAGTCACAACAATCGGTGGATCCTCGATCCTATTTACCTTAGCCTTATCATCAGAAACGGTTGCTATCATAACGGGGTCATCCCTCCGTAGACACTTCTGGGTCTTCACAGTTGGAATGGCGCTAACCCTTGCACCACTCAAACACTTCGAAGTATAAGTGACGCAAAATTTTCCTTCCTCAAGGTATATTTACGCGATATCCAGATAATCAATCTACACTACTACTGCATCGAGACCAAAAGGGAAGGTCGATGTCGAGCACTTGTCCCACAAGGTCGAGTTTGCATCCCAATGAACATACAAGGCTTCAATTAGGTTGCCATCAGCCGGTTCCATGACAAGTTTGGTTTCGGGAAGCATCAGAGTTGAACGGAATCGAGACAAAGCGGTTAACTACCCATGCAAGCTACCATGTTGTTATTATACCTGGCGTCGCCTACGCCAATCCTAAATGCTCTTCCACGGGCACCACTACCAGTGTTGTTACGATCACGTGGATTTCCCAATACTGTTATCGTTCCCTTGGTTGTTGACATTTTGACTTAACAACAGTCGATCCTTGTCGAAGTCACCCTTGTTTCCATACGGTAGGCCATGATTACGAGTACCTTGATGTCGCCGTGACTGTTGCCTCTCATGCTGTTGCTTGGAAGGAGACAGGGTCCATCTTGTCACATTTCCGTACCACGTCCTAAGGCGCTATCCATTGTGCTGGTAATCACACATTCCACACTATAATCTGTAGTCATCGCTTATGTCTCGATTATTCCGTAGGAGCTGACTCCCATAAGTCGCTGACTAGGGTTGAGGATTCGGTTGAAGTCAGCCTGCTGGTGTCCGTTGCCGGTAGTCAAGGTCGTTCTAATATTAAGGTTGGTATGGCACTACGCTCATCCTCTTATCCATCGTTCTTGCAAGTTGACTGAGTATTACACGATATGTTTCCCGAGCGTTGCAGAAGTGGTCGCACTTCAGGGTCTAAGACGTTAACGTGTTAGGTTCTAACAAACAAAGATAGGTGAGGAAGGTATAGACCAATCCCTTGACGCGGAGACATCCATCTCAGAGACGTTCGTACAAGCACCTAACATTCTACACAATTCGCTAGGCGTTCAGAGGGGTGTTTAGGTAATACTTGATAGCATCGAGATTCGTAAGGATTTAGAGTGGAGTGAAAAGATCGCGTTCAAGTAAGAGACAATCACTGCTATGACTCTTATAGACTGTTGTGTTTCAGATCGATTTAAATACAGAATGAAACCCCCTTTTCACTTGTTAAGCCTCACTGGGACTCGCATGCACCCCACATTATTATCATGTGTGCACCCACAATAATATTGTGATTTGCATGCTCATCTCAGCTCCTCCTAACTCATGTCAAATGGTTCCTCAAACTCAAGTGGCAAACAAAGAGCATCACGAAGCGTGAGTCACGAATATTTAGGGAAATACCACCCAATCAGTCATATAACACATGCAAGTAATACGTGAATTCATATTGTTGTGTTAAACGTGCAATCACATGCAATATCATATGTAGGTGTTCACTAAATACACAGTACAATGAGTATACGAGAGACGAACCTTGCAATCTGGAGCTGAGTGTCATGGTCGTATTCACGTTTTCAGAACTGTTTGGTTATAGTCTGGTTTTATAAAAACATTTTTAAAACCAAGTTCACTATAACCAGTGGATCTGATACCAAACTGTCACACCCCCAAAAATTGTCACACCCCGACCTCGTCAAAACAACTAAACCGCGGCGGAAACGTCGGGGAGTGTTGTAACAGAATTATTGTTTCACAACCATGGATACAAAAGTTATGTTTTATTGATTTATTAAGAAATTTACATTGTCTTAAAACCAAAAAAACAAATTAGACATCGTCTATTATCGTTATTAAGTCACTAAGGCCTTGTCCAGATCCTATGTGAACATACATCCTAGCAATCAACATCACGCAACACCACCTGAAACATATGTAAAAACAAAGTCAGCAAAGAAATGCTGGTGAGCACATAGGTTTTATGAGAGTATCGGATTCATGGCTCGTTTATATGTTGCAGTACCTCATTAGACTACAAGAGTCAAAGGTACAAACCTCGTTTTGAAAAGTGTATTGCAACATAATTAACCAGCTCAAATCAAGTTGGTTATAGTTTATAAAATCTTGTAGCCATGATTCTTAACCCCAAAACATTTGTTTTAGTAAACCAACTCGTAAAACATCTCGTAAAAACTCGTTAATAAAACTCGTATGGTTTATATCATTTCAAAAACCTCGTTGTGTGACATCGTTTCTAAATCGTTTCCCAAGTGAACTAAATAATGACACGGAATATAATATGATAAAAGCACTTATATATAAGATGTACCAACGGCGTATCTACCATGCTTTTATCATGCTACACCCGTCCCATTATCTAGTCACTACCCAAAACCAATCGTTTATCCAATTCGTTTATCTCGTTTAAGTCGTATCAAATCGTTTAACTCGTCCCAAAATCGTTCTCGTATTAACTGTGAAACTACTTATGGTCATCTCGCTAACAACATTCAAACCTTCGTGACTCGACTATCTCGAAACTCGCATTAACAAACCACCAAAGGGTAAGTTAACAATCATCAGATTCGATCGTTACCTACATAACCCCCACACATAACCATGGTTGTAGTCTGATAACGGGATTTGTCAGATCCTATGGTACCATAACCTAATACTGGTCGGTTCGGCCAAAATTAATCCTATGACAAGTAATCCTATGACAAGTATTATATGCCTAAACATGTTTAAATAGGTTGCATAATCAGTTTAGGTGACAAAAGTTAGGTTACATATGCTTAAAATCCAATTATGCATGAAATGGGCATTTTGGTCATTTTCCTAAGGCATATAAACTACCTATCATACAACTACTTAAACTTGGTGACCATAAGGTATAACCTCGGAAGGTTATTCCCTATGCTACTATGGTCACTAATCATGCTTGGTCGGATCCAAATGATCGACCAAACGGGTCGAGTTCGAAAGTCTAAGCGGTGGTTTAGACCGATTGACTTACGACTCTAAACAAGCACTAAACTAAAAGTGACGAGCTAAACATGTTAGAACATGTTTAACTATGTTAGAAAACATGTTTTGATATCAAAACAAAGTGTTTTTATACCAAGAGTAGTTTGGTTGCAAAATACGCTTAAATGCGCATTTTGACCGAAACTACGACTCGTCACTATGGCTAGTCAACGTGGTAATCAGTAGGTATAGTCACTAGGGACTATAACCTTCGTGATTACGCTCACATTGCGAAGTTCAAACGAACTTCGTGTTGACCAACTCGTGGTCAAAGCAGAAAGTCAAATATTGTTCGACTTTCACGCTCGAAAAGGTATAAAAGAACGAAAGAAGCTTACAAAGGGTCCAAGCTAGGGAGAACTTGATCTATAAGACTCAGGTATGAAGCAAAGGTTTCAACTTAGAGCATTAAAATGATCAAGGGTGCAGAAAATGGAAGGAGAGCATGGCTATATATAGTTTTCGGTTCACCGTTAGGATCGTTTCTTGCTAAAGAGGGTTGAAAACCATTGAAACATCAAAAAATGGGCCAGATTCATTGTTTTTGTCTGGTAGTCTGTTACACCCCGCATAAGATGAGATCATATCTTACGCAGCCCGCCAGAGCTATTTTGACAGAATTGCAAAAATGGTCCCTGCACTTGAGAAACTTGTGTTTTGATGCATTTTTGACACGTTTAAGCCCCGCTAACCTCATTTCAAGGCTCCAAAATGAAGTTAAAGTATAGGGAACTTAAAATATGCTCAAAAACATCTCGGATGTCGGTTCGTTTGGTCGTACGATTGCGTTATTTGGTTAATTACGACAGAAGTCCTAACGAACGCAAAAACGATCCAAATTAAGCGACGAATGGAATTCTATCATGCCAATCACTAAAATAAAATATTTTAATGATTACATAAATTTTTGTGTGTCCGGATATATTCAGAATGTAAGATATGCGCGAAAATGCAAACTTATGCACTTTTTGACGGTTTTAGTCCCTATTGATCAAATAAGTTTATTTTAGCATACCGAACCCCTCAAAGCCTATTTCTAAGCTATGTAAATGATATTTAGGGTATGTTTAACTTATGATCAAGTTTTGGAATGTTCGTTACTATACAAATCGGTATAGTTTCATAGTTTGACACAAATAGTCCCCGCGATCGAACAAACTTGTTTTCAACACACCAAACCATCCAAAACTTATTTCTAAGTTATGTAAAGGTTATTTAAGATGTGTTAAGCCTATTTCACTATTCCAGAGTGTTTGTCGCGTTAAACTGACTGCGTTTACGCACCAGTTTGCGTATAACTTTCCAGAAAGCGATTTAAAGTTCGAAATCGGAATCAAATCAAATCGTCAAATCATCAAACACAATTACACACATAATAACACCAAAACACATTGTTTTATTGATAATTAACATTGTTTTACATTGTACATCGATTATAGAGCACAGTTATCACAGTCTACCCTACTTTAGGAAATTTCGTCCCGAAATTTTAACAAGAGGAATCTTGTGAGAACAATTCCGGATATTTCTCCTTCATTTGGTCCTCACGTTTCCAAGTAAGCTCTGGGCCACGTTTGGATTCCCAATGAATTTTGACTAATCGAATCCGTTTGTTTCTCAAATGTTTGACTGCACGGTCCATTATCTCCACCGGTTTCTCGACAAAGTGCATTGTTTCATCAACTTGAATTTCATCGAGTGGAATTTGAAGATTAGTGTCTGCTAAACACTTTCGAAAATTGGACACGTGAAAATTCGGATGAATATTTCCAAGCTCTGGAGGTAGCTCTAGTCGATAGGCAACCTTTCCAATTCTTTCAATAATCTTAAATGGTCCAACATATCGAGGTGCGAGTTTTCCTTTCTTTCAAAATCTCATCACTCCCTTCCTAGGTGACACCTTGAGTAGGACATGGTCTCCGACTTGAAATTCTAAGAGCTTGCGTCGCATATCCTCATAACTCTTTTGATGGCTTCTAGCTGTCACAAGATTATCGCGAATTTTCTTGATTTTGTCTGTCGTTTCCAGAATGAGCTCAGGTCCAGTAAGCTGAGCTTCACCGACCTCATTCCAACTGACAGGTGAATGACATTTTCGACCGTAGAGAGCTTCGAATGGTGCCATATTGATACTAGCATGATAACTATTGTTGTAAGAGAACTCGATCAATGGAAGATGAGAATCCCAATTACCACCAAAGTCTATCACGCATGCTCTAAGCATATCCTCCAAAGTTTGAATTGTCCTCTCAGATTGTCCATCTGTTTGGGGATGATAAGCAGTGCTTAGAGTTAGTTGGGTTCCCATAGCAGATTGCATGGTCTTCCAAAAATGAGATGAAAATCGAGCATCATGATCAGATATGATATCCAAAGAAACACCATGTCGAGATACAATCTCATCAACATAAATCTTTGTAAGTTTATCAGCAGATAGATCCTCGCGAATCGGAATAAAATGAGCTGACTTTGTTAATCGATCGATGACAACCCAAATAGCATGGTGACCTCTAGATGTACGTGGTAATTTAGTGATGAGATCCATCGCAATGTTCTCCCACTTCCAAACTGGTATCTCTGGTTGTACAAGCAAACTAGATGGTCGTTGAAGTTCAGCCTTGACTTTGAGACAAGTTAGGCATTTCGATACATACAAGGCAATATCCTTCTTTATACCAGGCTACCAATACTGAGTACGAAGATCCTTGTACATTTTATCAGCACCAGGATGGATAGAATATCGAGACTTATGAGATTCATCCATCACCAAGGTGCGAAGATCGTCTTGTTTCGGAATCCATAAACGATCCTTGAAATAGAGTAAACCATCGTCCTTTGCTTCGAGTTTAAGCTCAAGTTGACGTGGTGATTTCTTACCTATCAAATTTTGTTAAACACAAAATTGCAGAGCTTGAAGGACACGAGTTTGAATATCAGATAGAGTTCGAACAGTATGAAGCTTGACTCACTCTTTTCGACTAAGCGCATCGGCTACGACATTCTCCTTGCCAGGATGGTAGCGAATCTCGCAATCGTAATCGTTTAGGAGTTTAACCCAACGTCGTTGCCTCATGTTCAGCTCCTTCTGATTGAGAATGTGCTGGAGACTTTTGTGGTCTGTAAAAACCACACACTTCGTACCATAGAGGTAGTGTCTCCAGATTTTGAGAGCAAAAACTACAGCTCCCAACTCAAGATCATGAGTTGTGTAGTTCTTCTCGTGAACATTCAATTGTCTAGACGCATATGCTCTAACTCTGCCTCGTTGCATAAGGACACAACCAAGGCCTAGATTTAACGCGTCACAATAGACAACGAAATCATTGTTTCCATCGGGTAAAGATAGATCAGGAGCATCACAAAGCTTCTGTTTTAGCATTTGGAATGCTTCTTCTTGTTTTGGTCCCCACTAAAAAGGCTTATTCTTTTGAGTCAAAGCAGTGAGTGGAACCACGCTTCTTCTTGTTTTGGTCCCGATGATAATAACCAGCAAGACCAAGAAAAGATCGAATCTCTGTAGGTGTAGTCGGTGTGTTCCAATCCTTAATAGCAGCTATTTTGGATGGATCCACATGAATACCCTGCTCGTTGACTATATGCCCAAAAAACTAAACTTCTTTAAGCCAGAATTCACACTTGGAGAATTTAGCAAAAAGTTGTTCCTTCTTCAGGAGTCCCAATGTCAAACGAAGGTGTTGCTCGTGATCGGCTCGAGACTTTGAATAAATGAGAATATCGTCGATGAACAAAATCATGGACCTGTCTAAATAAGGCTTACAGTGTCACGGCCCCGGCCCGGTTTGACCCGGTCCAGGAGCCGCGGGACAGAAATCCCGTGGTATTTATTTAATTGAGTTGACAGCGGAAGATTTTTAACAGGATCTTTTTAAAACTGCAATTGCCCGATTATTTTATTTCATAATTCGGGATAAAACCCGGTAGTTTACAATAAGGTGATTTTACTGGGAAATCTTTATTTTACAAAACATGTTTCTTTATTTATATTGAGCCACTTCCTTAAGCTTGTAGTGCTTCGCGGCACTTTTCCTGGATCACAACAGATCACCTGAAACATGTTTGAAAAAGGTTTTGTCAGCGGGGAAATACTGGTGAATCATTCTTTTTACGACACATTGTTATAATTTACAGCATTAAGAGCGATTACAATATTTATATATCAACCATCTACCCACGGTATTTATCACTCAACCACCTATTGGCTATCTCGTTGTCCAATGGTGTCTGTGATTATGGTCATATCACCCCTTGGCTAACCCGTTGTCCAATGGTGATGGTTATCAAGTAATGTATACAAAGCCCCATATACCAGCTGTAATTTGGAGATTTACAAAGACTTAATCCCTGTAATTATAACTTTGAAAGCAAACATGATTTTGAAATCAAATTTGATAAAAAGAGAATGACTCACATTGCAGATTTAAGTGGACAGAGCTTAGCCTACTGATTAACCTTTTAACCTAAATTTAAACAACATGCACACGAACTAGGTTAGTAACTAATACAACATTTATGATAACTCACGAGATTAAACCCTCACAATGAATGACAAAGTGCGATACTTAAACATCCATCGAATTTACGACGAATGACAAAGCATAACCCTAATGTGGGCATCACTTAAATATTCACAGGATAGTTTCAATCGATCGGACATTGAATCGTAGCAGCGATCGAGTTAATACCCTGTATCGTAGCAGCACCCCACTAATTGAAATTTGTAATTTCAACTTCAGAGCAGTAATATTTCATTTTTTGAAAGTTTTCATCGACACAGAATGAAAGCCCCTGAGCTAAGCTATTTATAGGTGAAATTTAGGGTTCACGCGGCCCGCGTGAACCTTGTCTTGATCTTTACGCGGCCCGCGTGGCCGCCTAGTCTACGCGTAGGTCTGATTGGTCACGAGTAGGTATGCCAGCTGGTCAACACATGGATCCGGAACACTTATCCGGTCAGCCAAACATTGACGCGGCCCGCGTAAGCTTCCCTTAAGGCTTACGTGGCCCGCCTGAAACCCACTAATTCAGTTTTCTTAGATTTTCATGTACAGTAAGGTTTCAGGGGTCAGGGTTTTCACTTACGAGTCGTATTGGGACATTTTTGAGAGTCCTTACATCCTCCCCACCTTATTTAAAATCTCGTCCTCGAGATTCATTGGAATAAGTGAGGATACTTTCGCTTCATTTCCGATTCCAGCTCCCAAGTGTATTCGGGGTCCTCTTTTGGAATCCCACTTGACCTTGACAAGCACTAAACGCTTGTGTTTGAGAAATTTGATCTTTCGATCTTCGATTTGAAGTGGTTTTTCAACGAACTTCAAATTTTCATTTACCTCTATATCTTGGAGAAGTACTACCAGTGATTCGTCTGATAAACATTTCTTGAGATTGGATACATGAAATACATCATGTACTCCTGCCAGCTCCTCTGGTAGTTGTAAACGATAGGCAACTGGTCCTATACGTTGGATGACTGGAAATGGTCCTACGTATCGTGGACTTAGCTTTCCTTTCTTACCGAATCGAACTACTCCTTTCCAAGGAGAAACTTTCAATAGTACTCTGTCTCCAACTTGGAATTCTAACGGCTTGCGTCGATTGTCGGCATAACTCTTCTGGCGATCTCGAGCCGTCTTCAGTCTTTCCTTGATTTGAGTGATCTTGTTGGTAGTTTCTTGCACAATCTCTGTTCCTGAAATTGACTTTCTCCTATTTCTGCCCAACAAACTGGAGTTCTGCACTTTCGTCCATACAGGGCTTCGAATGGGGCAGCTTCGATGCTTGAATGATAACTATTGTTATAGGAGAATTCAATTAAAGGTAGGTAGTTATCCCAGTTTCCACCAAAATCTATCACACATGCCCTAAGCATGTCTTCCAGAGTTTGGATCGTTCTTTCACTTTGCCCGTCTCTTTGTGGATGATAGGCCGTACTTAAATTTAATTGGGTTCCCATTGCTTCCTGGAAACTTTTCCAGAAATGGGAAGTGAAACGACTATCTCTATCCGATACAATGGAGAGTGGAACTCCATGTAAGGTTACTACTTCATCTACATACAACTTTGCCAACCTTTCCATGCTAAAGGTTTCTTTCATGGGTAGAAAATGAGCTGATATGGTTAATCGATCCATAATTACCCAAATCACGTCATTACCTTTTCTGGTTTTGGGCAACTTAGTAACAAAATCCATAGTTATAAGTTCCCATTTCCATACAGGCATTTCTAGTTGTTGAAGTAGACCCGAAGGTTTCTGGCGTTCTGCCTTAACTTGTGAACAAGTAAGACACTTAGAAACATATCTAGCTATGTCCTTTTTCATTCCTATCCACCAGAAATTATTTCTTAAATCTTGGTACATCTTATTGTTACCAGGGTGCATGGTATACCTAGATTTATGGGCTTCCTCTAAAATCTTATTTCTTAATTCTCCTTGTTTAGGTACCCAAATCTGTTTATTATGTTATCTCCAAATTCCATCACTTCCTTGCTCTAATTCCTTTAATCTTCCTTTCATTCCTTCAGTATCATCCTTGATTGCTGTTTCCTGAACATTCTTCAGTTGCTCCATTAAATCTAACTGTAGATTTAATCTGAGAGCAACTACATTTATCTTTCCTTCGTGATATTGAATATCACAATCGTAATCACTTAGGATTTCCATCCATCTCCTTTGCCTCATGTTTAATTCTTTTTGCCCAAGGATATATCTTAAACTTTTATGATCCGTATAGACAGTAAACTTACTTCCATATAGATAATGTCTCCAAATCTTAAGGGCAAAAATTATGGCTCCTAATTCTAAGTCATGTGTCGTATAGTTTTCCTCGTGCTTTTTCATTGTCTTTATGCATAAGCGATTACCTTCCTGCGTTGCATTAGCACACATCCTAATCCTAGCTTTGAAGCATCACAATATACTTCAAAATCTTCCGTCCCTTCTGGTAAAGCTAGAATTGGAGCATTGGTTAACTTTTGCTTTAAAATCCTAAAAGCTTCTTCTTGTTTAGGTTCCCGTTCAAACTTAACTGATTTACAGGTTAGCTTAGTTAATGGTACAGCTATCATGGAAAAATCCTTAATAAACCGTCTATAATATCCGGCTAAACCTATAAAACTTCTAATTTCCATTGCTGATTGCGGAACCTTCCATTTGGTGATCGCTTCTATCTTAGCAGGATCTACGTGAATACCTTTTTGATTCACCATGTGTCCTAAAAATTGCACTTCTTGTAGCCAAAATTCACACTTCGATAATTTAGCATAGATCTTTTATTTTCTTAACAAAGTTAAGAGTGCATGTAAGTACTCACAATGTTCGTCTTGACTTTTGGAATAAATAAGTATATCGTCGATGAAGACAATTACAAATTTATCCAAATACGGTTTACAGATTCTATTCATCATGTCCATAAATGCTGCAGGTGCATTTGTTAACCCAAAGGGCATGACTGTAAACTCGTAATGACCATACCTAGTTCTAAAAGCAGTTTTAGGTATGTCTTCTTCTTGTACCTTTAATTGATGATATCCGGAGCGTAAATCTATCTTAGAAAAATATCTAGCTCCCTGAAGTTGATCGAAAAGTTCATCAATCCTAGGTAATGGGTATCGATTCTTAATTGTAACCTTATTCAGTTCCCTATAATCGATACACATTCGCATTGAACCATCCTTTTTCTTTACAAATAACACCGGAGCTCCCCACGGGGATGAACTAGGTTGTATGAATCCTTTGCTTAGTAATTCATCTAACTGCTTTTTCAATTCTAACGTTTTAGTGGGTGCTAACCGATAAGGTGCCTTAGCTATCGGTGTAGTTCCAGGAATTAGATGAATTCTAAATTCTACCTCCCTATCAGGTGGTAATCCAGGTAGTTCCTTTGGGAATACATCCGAGTATTTTGATACTACTGGAATTTCCTTAAGTTCCTTGCTCTTAGTGTTAATGATTACCGAAATCATATACACCATTTCTTGTTTTCTTGAATAACTGGCCAATTTAATTACTGAAATGAATTTCATTGGCTTTCGTGGCTTATCTCCTGTAATCACCACTAATTCTCCTGTGGGTGTAGGAATTTCTATGGAATTCTTATCACAGAGAATTCGAGCATGGTTGGCTACTAACCAATCTATTCCTAACACAACATCGAATTCAGCTAATTTCATTGGTAATAGGTTTGCAGAAAATTTATGACCTGAAAGTTCTATCTTTTATTCTCGCAAAACCTTATCTATGTTAACAGAATTTCCATCTGCCGTTTCGACTGTAAAAATCTGCCTAAGTTGTATTAAGGGTAAATTAAGAGCTTGGCAGAATGAAGTATTGATAAAACTTTGGTTTGCACCAGAGTCAAATAATACTTTCACGTAAACGTTGTGAACTAGGAACGTACCAGCTATCACATCTGGAATGAGTTCTGCCTCCTGAGTAGTTAATTGGAATGCTCTAACATTCTTCTTGGTAGCCCCGTCGGTCAGTTTGGCTTTATTGTCTGCTGGTTTAACCAATTTAGGGCATTCTGGTTTGAAATGTCCCATTTCTCCACAGTTGTAGCAGATCCTTGTTTTCTTTCTGCAGTTCTTCACGATGTCCTACAACTTTGTAAAAGTTGCAGGTTACATTGCATTTTCCAAAATGTTTCTTTTTGCAATTTCTGCAGAACGGAGGAGCTGAGGATTGTCCCGTTCCTCTTCTCTTGAAATTGTTATTATTATTACCCGCACGAAATCCCTGGGTAATTTTTTGAGCCAGTTCCTTTTTCCTATTTTCATCTCTTGTGCGTACCAGCTCATCAGTTAGGGTGTTAGCTAATTCTACCACATCGTCAATAGTGCGAGGTCTCGCAGCTTTAACGACATTACGGATTTCGCTAATTAATCCCCAAATATAGCGAGAAATGAGTATCGGCTCTGGCGAAGCCAGTGTTGGTACCACTCTAGCATATTCAAAGAATGTCGAAGTATATCCTCGACAGTCCACATCCACCATCCGGTGGGTCAGGAACTTATTTGCCATTTGTTCCTTTTCATACTCGGGACAAAATTTTCTTTCTACAAGATTCTTAAATTCTTCCCAGTTCATAGCATACGCCACAGTCCTTCCTTTAGCTTGTAACACCGTGTTCCACCATTCTAGCGCCCCTTCTTTAAAAAGATTTGACGTATACATGACCTGATCTTCTTCAGCACATTTACTTATGGTAATTACTGCCTCTGTTTCCTCTAACCAATGCAGTGCTGCAGTTGCCCCCTCGTTTCCTGCAAACTCAGCTGGTTTACAGGCAAGAAATTCTTTGTAAGTGCAACCAGGCGTTGCAGCTTTCATTTTCTTGAAAATCGGGGCTTGCAGATCATTATTGTTATTTTTATTGTTGTTGTTGCCGCCTCCGTTTACACTATTACTGAAGTTATCTTCTTGAGTACGTTTACTAGAAATGATTGGTTGAGGTTCAACAGGTTTCTGGGTAGCAGCAAGAATTGCTGGAATAGCATTGGCTATTTCTTGAGCAACGATATCCTCGATATCTTGCCTATTTAGCAATTTCTCTTCCTGATTTTGCTCAGATTGATTTACTTCATTTACTGGAGCATTACCAACGTTTGCCATCTGATAATTAATATATATATATATATAAATAATTAGTATAAAATAAGAAACAACCAAATATAACAAATAATCTCACATAATCACATAAACAAATATATATCCAAAATTGTCAATATATATTATATTATGCATCAGTACACACTATTATCTTACAATCGTTTTATTTTTAGATTATTACACATACTGATTTTTTATTATTACTATTATTATTATTATTATTATTATTATTATTATTATTATTATTATTATTATTATTATTATTATTATTATTATTATTATTATTATTATTATTATTATTATTATTATTATTATTATTATTATTATACAAACACAGATTCATAACCCACTTCTCCCTCGTCAACTAGCATTTTAAAAGAGATGTTCCCTCTCATCGTATTTCCAGGAGATTTGTCCTCCTATCTCCCGGATCCTATTCCCTGCATCCATCAATTCCTCGCCGAAATGGCGGAGTTCAGCTAAGTTTTCATGACTCATTGGTGGATTTGGTGCAGGTTCTGGGTCGAACTGAGGGAAAAAGGTATAAGGATTATTTAGAAGGTTTTGGAACTGCCAATCGTTAGTCCACCATTCGTCCATTCCTAGAGGTTGAGTGTGAATCAGAGGTTCTGGGATGGCTGGTTCTAAGTTTATTGGAAGTTGGGTTTCAACAGGATAGGTAAAAATATTTTCATTGACAGGCTTAATGGTATCACAGCTTGCCAATATGAAATCTAACTCTTCCTGCAACGTCATTTCCTTGGTTGGCTTAGAGCTTTCTCCAATCTCTTGCTTAGAACTTTACCCAATTCCCATCCCTGCTTGCCTTGAATCTTCCTCAATTTCTATCCCTTTTCCTTTATCCATGGGATTTTCTATTTTAGGAATTCTCCTAGTTGCTGGTTTCCTTCTGCGTACACGTCTCCAGCCTACAAATCTTCTTCTTTTCTTAGGTTTGGCTTTCTCCAAAGGTGAAGCTTGAAATTCCATAGGTTTTTCCACATCAGCAAAGTAACCAGTAAAATCTTTGGAAACTTCTATGTTCACAGGGTAGAGGTTGAGATTTTCTAGGGCTCCAGATAACTCATTCATGCTGTTTTAGCATATATGAAAAAAAAATACTAAGTTAAGATTTTATAACAAAATTTCACAGATAACCTTCAAGTATTATTGCATACCGTGTGACTAATTTCATACAAAGGACAACTGAAAATTAAAACATACTAAGGTTTATTGTAAACTTATTTATTTACTGGGTAAAGTTTTTGACTTATAGGTGATAAGGGTGCTAGAACTGAGTTAGGGTATTTAAAGATTTGTATTTACGGCTACAGTGGCTAGCATATATAGATCTGTCCATTTTTCATCTAACTTGTCTTCCCAGGGTGGGTTACTGCCTAGTTCCTGAGTTTCCTGATTAACTCTCCTTTCTTTTGGTTGTGATTTCTATATTTTCTCCTGACTTTTCCTAATAATCAAACTTCTTTTATAAGGAGAAAGTGGTTCCTCATATAGTGCCTTTCGAACAAATATTCCTTCCTCAGGATCTACTGAGTATCTTGTGGAATTTGATCGGGATGAACTTCCCTTTTCTTTTGGTGAAGTATCTAATTTATGGTAGATATCCGGAAGTCTTTGCTTACCCATACTGTAAACAAATATTCAAATAATAAAACACGTAATCACAAAAATGGCAATCAGTAAAATTAAGTATTTTCTAAATACTTAATTGGCTTAAATCAGTGGCTCTGATACCACATTTTTCTGTCACGGCCCCGGCCCGGTTTGACCCGGTCCAGGAGCCGTGGGACAGAAATCCCGTGGTATTTATTTAATTGAGTTGACAGCGAAAGATTTTTAACAGGATGTTTTTAAAACTGCAATTGCTCGATTATTTTATTTAATAATTCGGGATAAAACCCGGTAGTTTACAATAAGGTGATTTCACTGGGAAATCTTTATTTTACAAAACATGTTTCTTTATTTATATTGAGCCACTTCCTTAAGCTTGTAGTGCTTCGCGGCACTTTTTCTGGATCACAACAGATCACCTGAAACATGTTTGAAAAAGGTTTTGTCAGCGGGGAAATACTGGTGAATCATTCTTTTTACGACACATTGTTATAATTTACAGTATTAAGAGCGATTACAGTGTTTATATATCAACCATCTACCCACGATATTTATCACTCGACCACCTATTGGCTATCTCGTTGTCCAATGGTGTCTGTGATTATGGTCATATCACCCCTTGGCTAACCCGTTGTCCAATGGTGACGGTTATCAAGTAATGTATACAAAACCCCACATACCGGCTGTAATTTGGAGATATACAAAGACTTAATCCCTGTAATTATAACTTTGAAAGGAAACATGATTTTGAAATCAAATTTGATAAAAAGAGAATGACTCACATTGCAGATTCAAGTGGGCAGAGCTTAGCCTACTGATTAATTTTTTAACCTAAATTTAAACAACATGCACACGAACTAGGTTAGTAACTAATACAGCATTTACGATAACTCACGAGATTAAACCCTCACAATGAATGACAAAGTGCGATACTTAAACATCCATCGAATTTACGACGAATGACAAAGCATAACCCTAATGTGGGCAGCACTTAAACATTCATTGGATAGTTTCAATCGATCGGACATTGAATCGTAGCAGCGATCGAGTTAGTACCTTGTATCGTAGAAGCACCCCACTAATTGAAATTTGTAATTTCAACTTCAGAGCAGTAATATTTCGTTTTTTGAAAGTTTTCGTCGACACAGAATGAAAGCCCCTAAGCTAAGCTATTTATAGGTGAAATTTAGGGTTCACGCGGCCCGCGTGAACCTTGTCTTGATCTTTACGCGGCCCGCGTGGCCGCCTAGTCTACGTGTAGGTCTGATTGCTCACGAGTAGGTATGCTAGCTGGTCAACACGTGGATCCGGAACACTTATCCGGTCAGCCCAACATTGACGCGGCCCGCGTAAGCTTCCATTAAGGCTTACGCGGCCCGCCTGAAACCCACTAATTCAGTTTTCTTAGTTTTTCATGTACAGTAAGGTTTCAGGGGTCAGGGTTTTCACTTACGAGTCGTATTGGGACATTTTTGAGAGTCCTTACATACAGACCCAATTCATTAAGTCCATGAAGATAGCTGGAGCATTTGTCAAACCAAAAGGCATGACGGTGAACTCGTAGTGCCCATATCTCGTGCAGAAAGCAGTTTTGGGAATATCTTCTTCGAGTATACAAAGCTGATGATACCCAGAACACAGATCGATCTTGGAAAAATAGGTAGCACCTTGCAGCTGATCACAGAGATCATCGATTCATGGTAGGGGATATCGATTCTTGATGGTAAGCTTGTTAAGCTCACGATAATCGATACACATTCGAAAAGATCCATCTTTCTTCTTCACAAAGAGGACAGGAGCACCCCAAGGTGAATAACTCGGTCGGATGAATCCTTTATCAGATAACTCTTGAAGCTGTTTCGATAATTCTTGCATCTTAGACGGTGCAAGACGATAAGGTGCTTTCACAATCGGGTTAGCATTGGGTACAAGGTAAATATGAAACTCGACTTGACGAACTGGAGGCAAACCAGGCAGTTCATCAGGAAACACCTCTGGATAATCCCGAACTATCGGAATATCCTGAATACTCTTGCTCTTGCCTTTCTCTTCGGTGACATGTGCCAGGAAGGCAACATATCCCTTTCGTAAATAACTTTGGGCTTTCGTACACGACATGAGTTTCAAACCAACAGATGGTTTCTCGCCACGAACCTCTAGGACATCGCCAGAAAAAAGAGGAACACGAACAATCTTGTTAAAACAAACCACCTCAGCATGATGTTTGGTTAACCAATCCATCCCCACGATAATATCAAAACTCCCAAGTTGCATTGGTGTGAGGTCAATAGGAAAAAGATGGTTATCGAGGTTCAATTGACAACCACGAAGAACAGAATCGAGTACAAGAGGTTTATCAGTAGCAACTTCGACAGATAAGGGTTTCCTCAGTTTAGTTCTAGGTATCGCAAGTAAAGGCTCAAAAGATAACGAAACAAAACTCCTATCCGCACCAGAATCGAAAAGAACAGAAGCAAGTTGATTGTTAACAAGGAACGTACCGTTAACAACCTCGTTGTCCGCCATCGCCTCGTTTTCGTTCAGATTGAATGCTCGTCCACGAGCGGGATTCACATTCGCGTTTGCATTCGCATTTGCATTCACCAACCTCAGACAGTTGTTGTGGAAATGACCCATTTATCCGCAATTGAAACACGAACCAGGTGGGAATCTCGCAGCATTCCCCTGAACTTGTGCTGGAACCTAAGCAGCCTGAATCTGACCCAAACGACAAATGTTGGCCAGATGCCCAAGTCTACCACACGTAGTACACTCTTTACAGGCCTGTTAGGCAACATGGTGACCGTTGCATCGAGCACGGTGAGGTGCGGTACCAGCATATTGCTTCTTCGCAGGAGGTACTGCTGGTGGGTTCTGAGGGTTCTGTGCAGTGACTGCAAAGTTCTGGGAATCATTGCGCTTCCTTGACTCTTTAGAAGACTCACCCTGCTTCTTACCCTTACCCTTTTCTTGAGCAGAATAGGCTGACTTCTTTTTATCACCCTTACGGGTCAATTTCGCTTTTCTAACCAGGGACTCGATCAGAGTAGCAGCCAACTCAATTGCTTGACGAACAGTAGTAGGATTACTTCCAGTCACAATATCTTGCACAGAATCCGGTAATCCATCGATATACCTCTCAATTGCCTTCTCCAACGGGGTAACCATCGTAGGACACAACAAACTGAGCTCCTCATATCGATCCGTATAAGCACGGTGTTCTCCCCTGTCTTGTTTCAAATCATCGAATTCTCGTTCCAAAGCTTGAATTTCATGACGGGGACAGAACTCTCTCATCATGGGAGCTCGGAGCTCTTCCCAAGTTTGTGCCATCGCCACATCGGCACCCCTATCACGCATCACTCCGTTCCACCATGTAAGAGCACGCTTCTCGAACACACTTGATGCAAATTCAATCTTACGCTCATTCGGACATTGCACATGTCTGAATGTGCTCTCCAAACTTTCGAACCATTGCAGGAGCGCAGTTGCTCCTTGAGACCCAGAAAACTTCAATGGTTTAGCCGAATTGAAAGTTTTGAAATTACACTGTGCATTATTGTTGTTATTGTTGTTATATAACTGATGGATTTGGGCTACTACATTCGGAAGTACTGCAGCCATTTGTTGAGCGACAAGGGCTGTGACTTCTTCGTTAGTTACAGGTTGTGCATCACGTCGATGAGGCATTGTCTAAAAAGAACATGGAAACATGAGAAACGAGTGAGGTCGACAATTGGAAAAAAAGAGGTATTGAAAACATCGACAAAACATAAGGAATGCGATCATTCGTTCATTACCTCGAACAAACAAACGACACACAGTGACTAATCAAAGTAAACGGGTCAATATAATGTATCACCGAAGACATGCTCGCCTATAAGTGAACACTCACCCCAAGAGTTCCCAGGTAAGAGTGACTGGTCGGATACTACGTGTAGGACCGGTTTTGACACCGTTCGATTGCGTAACGAACGTTCGACGTGCGAAATCCGTGAACGTGCGTGACCGAATACACAATAACGTACAAGAACCGTGATTCTATTGAAATATATGACGTGTACAATACAAGAATCACGTAGAGAGTACTTTCTCTCTCTAGACTTTCTCTCTCTAAGCTCCAAATTCCTAGATCACAAATGAGCAAAAGTCTTACAACTTATGTCATAACTCTCCTATTTATATCCCTTGGAATTAATGAGACTTCTCATTAATTACCAAAACGCCACCTTGCTAACTCTATCTAAATATTACAATATAAAGCTTGATTTCTTCGGTTTCTCGCTACGGCTCGGATTGATGAAGGCGATAGACATTAATGCACTAACAATCTCCCCCTTGGATATTGCCGCAGTCAATCTCGTAGCATCTTGTCTTTCTCTTTTTCGAACAGAATCCCCGTGGATCTGTTTTTAGCTTTAATTGCTCTTCCTCTTGGTAGTCTCTTTCTTCAGGCTCCCCCTTTCGTCAAGCTTCCGTGCTTTTAGGATCGACGCATGGCTTTCCGTAGCAACAGAATCAGAAACCTACACATCTCAACCTCTCGTAAGACAAAATAATTATGACTCTAAAAGAATTCACTCAAAATTCTCAAACATATAACACACAATATTGTGATTCAAATTAATGAATCATCTAAACATTTGAGGATTATCTTCCAACTTCTCATCATCTTAACCAAACCAATTGTTAATCTTGTTTAGCCTTTGAGATTTTGAATATCAGCTTTTCAACATCAGTTGTCGAAAATCTTTTTGGATTTTTTCAAAAATTAGGCTAAAACACACTAAAATCCTTTTGGATTTTGTAATAAGAGAAATGTAATGCAGAAATGAAAAATGTACAAACATATTTTTGTGAGTTTGTGTAAGAGGATCATATCAGTTTATGAGACAAATCACTAGCACCGTTAAGCTTTAATCATTTTAAGTTCTAAACGATTCACCTTGATTGTCAATATACTGATCCATCTTAAATCCTCACACAAATTTCAATTTACTCAGGATACGATTTAGATGTCTTATGAACTTAGCTCATTCATGTGTCCCACCTCTTGAATATACTCCCGTATCCAGAATCCCAATATTCAGTCTTACAGGTGAGTATACTACAATGATATCTGTACATAAATTAGGTAATGCGAGGGCCGAGGGATCTCAGGTCGATACTTCCGTATGCGCAGAGAGATATCAGCTTCGACTTTACGGTATGTCCCCTTTAGAGGATCTTTTAGCTACAACAGCAGCGACTATCAATTTTATTGTTTCATCTGCATGCTGAGGGTTTATGCTATGTTTCAAGCATTTGTGAAAAGTATTATCCAAGGACTAGGTCAGAACTTCCATTCAGCAGAAGTCCCGGAATAATACCCCAGACATCATTGAGTATAAAAACCTAGTATATCAGAATACGAGACCTTTCAAACGAGATTTCAGGGGTTACCTATATATCCAAGTAGTGTTCCCCACGAATTTCACAAGTTTGAAATTTTAGGTTTATATCCCGAATAAATCTACTAAATGTGCGAAAACCTATCGACACATCATTAGTGAGACTGTTTATCACATTTGACATTTCATTTCTTTAGCGTGCTGTGATAGTTCACTGATTTACTATCATTTCCTCTTTTTCACAACAAAAACTCATTTTGAATTTTTCAATGTTTTTGACATTTTCAAATTTTCAAATTTTTTTTTAAAATTTTTCTCCCCCTAAAATCAAAATATGTTTCAATTTTGATTTTCTGAGAAAATTTGAAACAAACTGTACAAACTTGACAACATGATGAGAATCACTTAAATTCTCCATCCACCTGGCATAAACAATCAGAACTCTCCCTCACAACAAACTATATTCCCATTATGATCTCAAAACACTTAAGTTTGTTTTAATCAAAATGTTTTTTCCGGAAAAATTAGTTTGTTTACCAATCATTTGTAGGTTCGGGGTCACTTCTTCACATTGTTTTCTTCATACACATGACAGATTTTACAATTTCAGTTTTAGATCTCAAACATCACTTGTAGAAAATCAAGTACAATTTAATGTCCCTGATTTACCACATGTAAGGCGAAAAATCACCAAAGTGAAATTTCTCAAGAAATGTGCCGATTCATGTTCCACGCTTACCAACCTGGGAACTCCGGCGAGTCAGGTTTTTCATTTGAACAGATTCACCCAAGCCTGACGGTCCTTGGGTGATTTTGAATTCTTGTTTAACAATGGTGGAAAATTTGCATCATCCATTGTTAAACCAGAATTCTCAATTTTTACCTCAACCAAAGCCTCCTCTGGTATTGTTCGTGAGAAAGAAAGACGGGAGCATGCGTATGTGTATTGATTACCGGGAGTTAAACAAACTCACGGTAAAGAACCGATACCCGCTCCCGAGGATAGATGATTTATTCGACCAACTACAAGGTGCGAATTGGTTTTCCAAAATTGACCTTAGATCGGGGTATCATCAACTAAAGGTCAAAGAAGAAGATGTGCCGAAGACGGCTTTCCGCACGAGATACGGACATTACGAATTCCTCGTGATGTCATTTGGGCTAACAAATGCACCCGCTGCTTTCATGGACCTCATGAACCGGGTTTGCAAGCCAATGTTGGATAAGTCGGTCATCGTGTTTATCGGTGATATCTTGGTGTACTCGAGAAGTGAAGCTGAACACGCACACCACTTACAAGAAGTGTTAGAGACACTTAGGCGAGAGAAGTTATATGCAAAATTCTCTAAATGTGCCTTTTGGTTACGAGAGGTTCAATTTTTAGGCCATGTCATAAATGCCAACGGAGTATTGGTGGATCCGTCAAAGATAGAGGCTGTGTCAAAATGGAAACCCCCGAAGAACCCTTCAGAAATTAGAAGCTTTTTGGGGCTTGCAGGGTACTATAGGAGATTCATTCAAGATTTCTCCAAAATTGCGTTGCCGCTAACAAAGCTAACCCAAAAGAAAGCAAAGTTTATTTGTGGAGTCGATCAAGAAAAAGCGTTTCAAACGCTAAAAGAAAAGCTAACTCAAGCTCCGGTACTGACATTGCCGGACGGAGTCGAAGACATGGTGGTTTATTCGGATGCTTCATTATCGGGGCTCGGTTGCGTGTTGATGCAACGGGGCAAGGTAATAGCCTATGCCTCGAGACAATTGAAGATACACGAGAAGAAATACCCCACGCACGATCTCGAATTGGCAGCGGTGGTATTTGCATTAAAAATATGGAGGCATTACTTGTATGGAGTAAAATGCACCATATTCACCAACCACAAGAGCTTGAAATACTTCTTCGATCAGAAGGAGTTAAATATGCGACAGAGGCGTTAGCTGGAAACGGTGAAAGACTATGATTGTGAGATACATTATCACCCCGGAAAAGCAAATGTGGTAGCGGACGCTTTGAGCAGAAAAGCAGACTACGCCCCGATACGAGTAAGGTCGATGCAACTCGTGGTAACCTCGGGTATACTTGAACGTATTCGAGAGGCGCAGTTAGAAGCAGTAAAAGAAGAGAATTGGATGAAAGAAAGAATAATTGGTCAATTAAAAGATTTGTCAGATGGGAATCACGGGCTGAAGACTCGATCCGGAAGGATATGGGTCCCACATACCTGTGGAGTAAAGGCGCTTCTACTTGATGAAGCTCATAAATCCCGTTATTCAATTCATCCGGGTGCAACCAAGATGTACAATGATTTGAAACAAAATTATTGGTGGCCCGGAATGAAGAGGGACGTGGCGAAATATGTGGAAAAATGCTTGACATGTTTACAAGTCAAGGCGGAGCACCAGAAACCATACGACAAACTCCAACCGTTAGAAATTCCGGTTTGGAAATGGGAACATATCACAATAGACCTGTTAACCAAATTGCCTAAGACGAATCGTGGTTTTGATGCCATATGGGTAGTGGTGGATAGATTGACGAAAAGTGCTCACTTCATTCCGATTCGTGAGACTTATACGTCAGAAAAGATGTCAGAAGTCTATACCAATGAAATCATAGCACGTCATGGAGTGCCGGTGTCCATCATGTCCGATAGGGATACCCGGTTTACTTCGAATTTCTGGCGTGATTTCCAAGAACAAATGGGGACCAAATTGTTCATTAGCACTGTGTACCATCCTCAAACGGATGGACAAAGTGAAAGAACGATACAAATATTGGGAGACATGTTACGGGCGTGTATAATCGACTTTGGAGGCAGTTGGGATGTTCACCTACCGTTAGTCGAGTTTTCGTATAATAACAGTTACCAATCTAGTATTAAAATGGCACCATACGAAATGCTTTACGGTAGGAAATGTCGAACCCCGGTTTGTTGGGGTGAAGTGGGTCCACGTGAACTCGCCCACCAAGATATAGTACGAGCCACAAATGAAAAGATCGATAAAGTTCGGGCACACTTGAAAGCGGCTCAAGACAGACAAAAGGCGTACGTTGATAAAAGGAAAATGCCAATTGAATTCCAAGTTGGTGACAGGGTCATGCTAAAAGTTTCCCCATGGAAAGGTGTTATTAGATTCAGAAAAAGGGGGAAGCTAGGCCCAAGGTTTATTGGACCATTTAAAATTTTTGGGAGAGTTGGCAAGGTAGCTTACCGCCTTGAATTACCAGAGGAGCTAAGTGGAATCCATGGCACGTTCCACGTATCACAATTAAGAAAGTGCCTAGCAGATGAAACGACTTATATCCATTACGATGATATCGAAGTGGATAATAGTCTGAATTATGTGGTAAGACCGGTGGAGATTTTAGACAGAAAGGTCAAACATTTACGAAATAAACAAATTGACCAAGTCAAGGTCAAATGGGAGCATAGAAAAGGTTCGGACGCTACGTGGGAGTCCGAAGAGGAGATGCGACGTCTTCACCCTACATTATTCGGTACGTATAACGGTTTCGGGGACGAAACCCTTTTTAAGGGGGGTGGACTTGTAACACCCCGAAAAATGTAAAACCTTAAACTGGAATTAGTAAGGTTTAAATAAACGAGAATTTACTAACTAGGAATTTTAACCTAATTAGTTAAAAGTCTAGTAATAACCATAAAGTAGAGCAAAAATTCACTAAAATCAATGTTGATCAAAGTGGAGGGGTTTAAGTTGTTAAAATTGAAACTTTAGTTTTAATAAACAAATAAAACACAAAAATTAACCTCCACTTCAAATCCCTGGTCGACCAGAGACATCAGGGGCGATACCCACCTTAAATCAACCCTAGAATTCTACTAAAATCCACAATTGAAGGAGCAAATCTGGTCCAAACGAAAATCCGAGCATAGAGTCGTGATCCTCATCACAAGAGGATTACAAGGTATGTAAAATTTAAGGATTTCTCGCAACTAGAAATTCTCGTGAATTGGGAAAAATCTGAAATTAAGCTTGCATGTATGTGTTATGTTGATCAAGGAACAACTATAGTGTTTAGGGACAAACCCTAGATCAAAATAAGTTGAAATCATAAGAAATTTTGTGAAACCTAAGAACACCATTGTAGGTGATTTGTGAATTATGTGTACTTGAATGAACACTAGGAAATAGATTGTTGATTTTGTGTAAATTAGCAATCTGGAAGTGATTTCAGCAAATAGAAGCTAACATTCATGTAAATTGGTTGATTTATATGAAAATAGGGTTAGATGAATAAACTAAAGATGTGATGTTTAATCATGTAAAAATCTTCTTATAAGGTGTTTGTTGAAATGCCTCTATGAAGGCTTAAAAACTGAAATTTCGAGTTTAAACACATAATCATGATGTTCGATGTATTATGCGAATTAAGATATGAAAAGAGTTCTAAACATGTATTGAAATGAACTCTATAGGACAAGATACCGGAACGTCAAGTGGACAAGCCGGTGGGGACTCACGGTTGAAGGGCGTGCGCTAAGGTATGTAACTTGACCCGTTACATTAAGTAAATTTAGATCCTTGTAATTTGTATAGTAGAATTTTTAAAATATGAGTTGTTATGAATTAAAGCGATGATGTCGCTATATTGAATATTTGGTCAAAGATTGACTAGAACTCGTTGGTAGTCGTTATAAGAAAAGAATTTCCGTAGACGAGCCAAACGGGTCGAATAATCAAGCAAGGCATGGTTAAGGCTCCGGACTATAATGAATTGATTCTTTGATATAGGTTAATACATATATAGCATGTTAGATATATGAGAATTCGATGTATAGGTTATTCGAGAAGTGAAATCCGAAGGTTGGGTTGATTACTATGAACAAGCCAAACAAAATCATGGATTTCTAGCAAATACCGTAAATTACGGTATTACCGTAATTTACGGTAGGGGTCATGGGATTTACGGTGTATCACTACTGATTTACGGTGATCAAGAAATTCCAGACATCACCGTAAATTACGGTAATACCGTAATTTACGGTGGAAATCAGAAATTTTAAATTATTAATTGTTATTTACTTAGATGTTAGATCATATGTTTAAATCGTATGCATTAAAGTTAAAACTAATGTTAATTGGTTTTGACAATAGGTGACTAGAAGGTTATTACGGATGGCGATCAAGCAACTTTCGAAGAACCGAACACGACTTTTGAAGCTTCCGCTATATGTTGAATCTTTAAAACTTTTGTGTATGGGTGTAAACTTATTTTAAACATCTTCTAAAATGTTTCAAATTAGTTGTTAGCTGACTATGTCTGAAGTTACTTATAAACCTTGTTATGAAAGTTAGGTTATTGAAACAAATTTTCACTAGAAATGGTACAAACTATTATGAACATCAAGGGTATAAATTTAGGGTGTTACAAGTTGGTAATCAGAGCTCAAGGTTGTCAGTAAGTGTTCGGTTCAAGCTTGATCGATCGTCCGGTAAGAATTAACTTGTTTTGTTAATAAATTATGTACTATGTATAAAATGAGAAATGAATAAATATGCATGAAAATGAAAAGAGTGTGTAAGCTCACTAAAAAAAAAACAGGAAATGCATGAAACAAGAATTATTAAATCAAGTTACGAACTTGATTGAATCGAAACAAGAATGATTAAATCGAGTTATGAACTTGATTAAATCAAAACAAGTAAAGCATATGTTATAAATGGAATGTTTAACAATCTATGTAAACATTTCAGAAATCGAGATGGCTGATGGAGGTGATGATAATGCGGTGCCAAGAGTCACCGAACAAATGAGAGAAGTGATTGCCGAAGAGGTTGGAAAGGCGATCGAAAACAGTTTGTCGGGCTTTATTGATAAAATTCAAAACACAGTTTTATCAATAATAGAAGAAAGAATCAAGAAATTGGAAGATGATTCCAATTCAGCAAAGGAAAAGCATGGTGGACGAAAGCCTTGTTCATACAAGGAATTCATGGCATGTAAACCACCATTATATAACGGAGAGGTTGATCCAATTGTGTGCCAACGATGGCTAAGTGACATCGAAGGAGTATTCGAGAGATCTCATTGTGATGAAAACGACTACGTAGCTTATGGTACGGGTCAATTAAGAAGTCAAGCGAAAATTGGTGGGATAACAAAAAGAAGGAGATTGGAAATGAAGCGGCTAAGGCCATGACATGGGAGGAGTTTAAGACGCCGTTTCTTAAACACCATAGTCCCAAAGCGGTCATAAATAGAATCAAGGAAGAGTTTATGCAACTCAGACACAAGGGTGAATCCATAGACAAGATCACGGGGATGTTTATGGACAAGATAAAGTTCTGTGATGATTTGGTGACAAATGAAGAACAAAAGGTTTATTACTACCATAACATGCTAAGTGCGGAGTATAGAGAGTTCATAACCCCTTCAAAATATGAGACCCTTACCGAGATTGTCAATGCTGCTCGGGAAAGGGAGATCGAATTGAAAAAGAGCATAGAACGGGGTGAACGAAGGGCACAAGATGCAAATCCAAGCCCTACTAAGAAGGCACGAACCAATGAAAGCGCAAAGAAATCTGATACTAAAAGCGGGTCGCCAAGTTGTAAAATCTGCGGGAAAGGTCATAAGGGCGAATGTCGTTACAAGGATAAGCCTTGTCCCATATGCAAGAAAACGGGACATATGGCTATGTCATGCCCGGAGAAAGTGACGGTTTGTTACAACTGTTATCGAACGGGTCACAAGAAGTCGGAATGCCCGGAATTGGTTGGAAAGAAGGATGTGCAAGAATCGAAAGGTGAAGCCCCGAAGGCAAAGGCAAGATCTTTCCAACTAACTGCCGCAGAAGCAAAGGTTGAACCTGACGTGGTCTCAGGTATATTTGCTGTAAATACAATTCCTGCACACGTGTTATTTGATACGGGTGCGAATAAATCCTTTGTTTCATATGGACTTATTCGACATCCTTCATTTATTCTAACAAAATTACCTGTGCCTTTAGAAGTAGAGATAGGTAATAACAAAAGCTTTATTGTTTGTGATGTATGTGAAAATTGCAAACTGAGCATTGACGATGAGGAATATTTGATAAATTTAATCCCTATGTCAATGGGAGAATTTCAAGTAGTCGTTGGGATGGATTGGCTATCTCAATACCATGCAAAGGTCGTGTGTTTTCGCAAAGAGATAAAACTAACATCTCCGAGCGGAAAACACGTCACCATTTATGGCGAAAAAGGAGGCAACCCCAGAGTATGTTCGATGTTGAAAGCTCACAAGCTAATGAAGCGAGGATGCAAGGCATTCATAATATACGCTAATGAGCCCGAGAAAGAATCACGAAAGATTGGAGATGTACCAGTAGTACGAGACTATGAAGACGTTTTTCCGGAAGATTTACCGGGGATACCGCCTGAACGGGAAGTAGAGTTCGGGATCGAATTGATTCCGGGCGCGAAACCCGTAGCAAAAGCCCCGTACCGACTTGCACCGTCGGAACTACAAGAGTTGATGTCTCAAATCCAAGACTTGCTTGACAAGGGATTCATAAGGCCGAGTGTGTCTCCTTGGGGCGCACCGGTATTGTTCGTGAGAAAGAAAGACGGGAGCATGCGTATGTGTATTGATTACCGGGAGTTAAACAAACTCACGGTAAAGAACCGATACCCGCTCCCGAGGATAGATGATTTATTCGACCAACTACAAGGTGCGAATTGGTTTTCCAAAATTGACCTTAGATCGGGGTATCATCAACTAAAGGTCAAAGAAGAAGATGTGCCGAAGACGGCTTTCCGCACGAGATACGGACATTACGAATTCCTCGTGATGTCATTTGGGCTAACAAATGCACCCGCTGCTTTCATGGACCTCATGAACCGGGTTTGCAAGCCAATGTTGGATAAGTCGGTCATCGTGTTTATCGATGATATCTTGGTGTACTCGAGAAGTGAAGCTGAACACGCACACCACTTACAAGAAGTGTTAGAGACACTTAGGCGAGAGAAGTTATATGCAAAATTCTCTAAATGTGCCTTTTGGTTACGAGAGGTTCAATTTTTAGGCCATGTCATAAATGCCAACGGAGTATTGGTGGATCCGTCAAAGATAGAGGCTGTGTCAAAATGGAAACCCCCGAAGAACCCTTCAGAAATTAGAAGCTTTTTGGGGCTTGCAGGGTACTATAGGAGATTCATTCAAGATTTCTCCAAAATTGCGTCGCCGCTAACAAAGCTAACCCAAAAGAAAGCAAAGTTTATTTGGGGAGTCGATCAAGAAAAAGCGTTTCAAACGCTAAAAGAAAAGCTAACTCAAGCTCCGGTACTGACATTGCCGGACGGAGTCGAAGACATGGTGGTTTATTCGGATGCTTCATTATCGGGGCTCGGTTGCGTGTTGATGCAACGGGGCAAGGTAATAGCCTATGCCTCGAGACAATTGAAGATACACGAGAAGAAATACCCCACGCACGATCTCGAATTGGCAGCGGTGGTATTTGCATTAAAAATATGGAGGCATTACTTGTATGGAGTAAAATGCACCATATTCACCGACCACAAGAGCTTGAAATACTTCTTCGATCAGAAGGAGTTAAATATGCGACAGAGGCGTTGGCTGGAAACGGTGAAAGACTATGATTGTGAGATACATTATCACCCCGGAAAAGCAAATGTGGTAGCGGACGCTTTGAGCAGAAAAGCAGACTACGCCCCGATACGAGTAAGGTCGATGCAACTCGTGGTAACCTCGGGTATACTTGAACGTATTCGAGAGGCGCAGTTAGAAGCAGTAAAAGAAGAGAATTGGATGAAAGAAAGAATAATTGGTCAATTAAAAGATTTGTCAGATGGGAATCACGGGCTGAAGACTCGATCCGGAAGGATATGGGTCCCACATACCTGTGGAGTAAAGGCGCTTCTACTTGATGAAGCTCATAAATCCCGTTATTCAATTCATCCGGGTGCAACCAAGATGTACAATGATTTGAAACAAAATTATTGGTGGCCCGGAATGAAGAGGGACGTGGCGAAATATGTGGAAAAATGCTTGACATGTTTACAAGTCAAGGCAGAGCACCAGAAACCATACGGCAAACTCCAACCGTTAGAAATTCCGGTTTGGAAATGGGAACATATCACAATGGACCTGTTAACCAAATTGCCTAAGACGAATCGTGGTTTTGATGCCATATGGGTAGTGGTGGATAGATTGACGAAAAGTGCTCACTTCATTCCGATTCGTGAGACTTATACGTCAGAAAAGATGTCAGAAGTCTATACCAATGAAATCATAGCACGTCATGGAGTGCCGGTGTCCATCGTGTCCGATAGGGATACCCGGTTTACTTCGAATTTCTGGCGTGATTTCCAAGAACAAATGGGGACCAAATTGTTCATTAGCACTGTGTACCATCCTCAAACGGATGGACAAAGTGAAAGAACGATACAAATATTGGGAGACATGTTACGGGCGTGTATAATCGACTTTGGAGGCAGTTGGGATGTTCACCTACCGTTAGTCGAGTTTTCGTATAATAACAGTTACCAATCTAGTATTAAAATGGCACCATACGAAATGCTTTACGGTAGGAAATGTCGAACCCCGGTTTGTTGGGGTGAAGTGGGTCCACGTGAACTCGCCCACCAAGATATAGTACGAGCCACAAATGAAAAGATCGATAAAGTTCGGGCACACTTGAAAGCGGCTCAAGACAGACAAAAGGCGTACGTTGATAAAAGGAAAAGGCCAATTGAATTCCAAGTTGGTGACAGGGTCATGCTAAAAGTTTCCCCATGGAAAGGTGTTATTAGATTCAGAAAAAGGGGGAAGCTAGGCCCAAGGTTTATTGGACCATTTAAAATTATTGGGAGAGTTGGCAAGGTAGCTTACCGCCTTGAATTACCAGAGGAGCTAAGTGGAATCCATGGCACGTTCCACGTATCACAATTAAGAAAGTGCCTAGCAGATGAAACGACTTATATCCATTACGATGATATCGAAGTGGATAATAGTCTGAATTATGTGGTAAGACCGGTGGAGATTTTAGACAGAAAGGTCAAACATTTACGAAATAAACAAATTGACCAAGTCAAGGTCAAATGGGAGCATAGAAAAGGTTCGGACGCTACGTGGGAGTCCGAAGAGGAGATGCGACGTCTTCACCCTACATTATTCGGTACGTATAACGGTTTCGGGGACGAAACCCTTTTTAAGGGGGGTGGACTTGTAACACCCCGAAAAATGTAAAACCTTAAACTGGAATTAGTAAGGTTTAAATAAACGAGAATTTACTAACTAGGAATTTTAACCTAATTAGTTAAAAGTCTAGTAATAACCATAAAGTAGAGCAAAAATTCACTAAAATCAATGTTGATCAAAGTGGAGGGGTTTAAGTTGTTAAAATTGAAACTTTAGTTTTAATAAACAAATAAAACACAAAAATTAACCTCCACTTCAAATCCCTGGTCGACCAGAGACATCAGGGGCGACACCCACCTTAAATCAACCCTAGAATTCTACTAAAATCCATAATTGAAGGAGCAAATCTGGTCCAAACGAAAATCCGAGCATAGAGTCGTGATCCTCATCACAAGAGGATTACAAGGTATGTAAAATTTAAGGATTTCTCGCAACTAGAAATTCTCGTGAATTGGGAAAAATCTGAAATTAAGCTTGCATGTATGTGTTATGTTGATCAAGGAACAACTATAGTGTTTAGGGACAAACCCTAGATCAAAATAAGTTGAAATCATAAGAAATTTTGTGAAACCTAAGAACACCATTGTAGGTGATTTGTGAATTATGTGTACTTGAATGAACACTAGGAAATAGATTGTTGATTTTGTGTAAATTAGCAATCTGGAAGTGATTTCAGCAAATAGAAGCTAACATTCATGTAAATTGGTTGATTTATATGAAAATAGGGTTAGATGAGTAAACTAAAGATGTGATGTTTAATCATGTAAAAATCTGCTTATAAGGTGTTTGTTGAAATGCCTCTATGAAGGCTTAAAAACTGAAATTTCGAGTTTAAACACATAATCATGATGTTCGATGTATTATGCGAATTAAGATATGAAAAGAGTTCTAAACATGTATTGAAATGAACTCTATAGGACAAGATACCGGAACGTCAAGTGGATAAGCCGGTGGGGACTCACGGTTGAAGGGCGTGCGCTAAGGTATGTAACTTGACCCGTTACATTAAGTAAATTTAGATCCTTGTAATTTGTATAGTAGAATTTTTAAAATATGAGTTGTTATGAATTAAAGCGATGATGTCGCTATATTGAATATTTGGTCAAAGATTGACTAGAACTCGTTGGTAGTCGTTATAAGAAAAGAATTTCCGTAGACGAGCCAAACGGGTCGAATAATCAAGCAAGGCATGGTTAAGGCTCCGGACTATAATGAATTGATTCTTTGATATAGGTTAATACATATATAGCATGTTAGATATATGAGAATTCGATGTATAGGTTATTCGAGAAGTGAAATCCGAAGGTTGGGTTGATTACTATGAACAAGCCAAACAAAATCATGGATTTCCAGCAAATACCGTAAATTACGGTATTACCGTAATTTACGGTAGGGGTCATGGGATTTACGGTGTATCACTACTGATTTACGGTGATCAAGAAATTCCAGACATCACCGTAAATACCGTAATTTACGGTGGAAATCAGAAATTTTAAATTATTAATTGTTATTTACTTAGATGTTAGATCATATGTTTAAATCGTATGCATTAAAGTTAAAACTAATGTTAATTGGTTTTGACAATAGGTGACTAGAAGATTATTACGGATGGCGATCAAGCAACTTTCGAAGAACCGAACACGACTTTTGAAGCTTCCGCTATATGTTGAATCTTTAAAACTTTTGTGTATGGGTGTAAACTTATTTTAAACATCTTCTAAAATGTTTCAAATTAGTTGTTAGCTGACTATGTCTGAAGTTACTTATAAACCTTGTTATGAAAGTTAGGTTATTGAAACAAATTTTCACTAGAAATGGTACAAACTATTATGAACATCAAGGGTATAAATTTAGGGTGTTACAAGTTGGTAATCAGAGCTCAAGGTTGTCAGTAAGTGTTCGGTTCAAGCTTGATCGATCGTCCGGTAAGAATTAACTTGTTTTGTTAATAAATTATGTACTATGTATAAAATGAGAAATGAATAAATATGCATGAAAATGAAAAGAGTGTGTAAGCTCACTAAAAAAAAACAGGAAATGCATGAAACAAGAATTATTAAATCAAGTTACGAACTTGATTGAATCGAAACAAGAATGATTAAATCGAGTTATGAACTTGATTAAATCAAAACAAGTAAAGCATGTGTTATAAATGGAATGTTTAACAATCTATGTAAACATTTCAGAAATCGAGATGGCTGATGGAGGTGATGATAATGCGGTGCCAAGAGTCACCGAACAAATGAGAGAAGTGATTGCCGAAGAGGTTGGAAAGGCGATCGAAAACAGTTTGTCGGGCTTTATTGATAAAATTCAAAACACAGTTTTATCAATAATAGAAGAAAGAATCAAGAAATTGGAAGATGATTCCAATTCAGCAAAGGAAAAGCATGGTGGACGAAAGCCTTGTTCATACAAGGAATTCATGGCATGTAAACCACCATTATATAACGGAGAGGTTGATCCAATTGTGTGCCAACGATGGCTAAGTGACATCGAAGGAGTATTCGAGAGATCTCATTGTGATGAAAACGACTACGTAGCTTATGGTACGGGTCAAATCATTTAACAGTTTGTCATTTTCAGATTTCAACCTCTCACAGTTTTCCTGTAAAACGAGAATCTGTTTATCAGCAAATTTCTTTTCATCCTTCATAACTGAAATCTCTTCAGTCTGTTCCTCTCCCACTTGGACACCTTTACTCTTGCTCTTCTTTAATATTGATTTTCCACTTTGACTTTTCTTCTTCTCAGCATTTCTCTCTATCTGTTCTTCAAGTTTCTTAATGAATTGACAAATTGCCAAACTAGAGTATTCTCCAGTTGTTTTTAAATCCAAAAGATATGTACCCCATTCTTGTTGAGGTAAAGAATTGGCTAATTTATCAACCCATTCATCTGGACTTTTCTTAATACCCTTCTCAGACATTGAACGAACAAGATGACTATACCTCTCAATGATACTTTTTGTACTTTCTCCTGGACAACCTGAAAACGAGTCAAATTCTTTCTTTAATACATTTATTCTATTAAATGTTTCACTTGTCATATTAAAGAAATTTAAATCCATGATTCGGAAACACGTTTATCGAGACAGTCACTTAAAATGAAATATCAAATTCAAACTCGATCCCTTTTCAAACGAAATGATTTACCTTGTGAAACACCTGAAACAAACAAACAAACAATCAGTTTAACCAAATTGAAAATGTGAATGTGTGTGTCGTTTAAATCGATCTAGAACTCGTGTCGAAGACTTGTACGAGTGAAATTTAGACAAACAATTCACTTCTGTTGGGCTGCACAAATCAATGAGCCGGTTGTAATATGATTGGGCCGAATATTTATCAAACAAGCATTGGGCCTCTAACTGTCTTGAGCCAATACATGCACACACAATTCAAATGAATTTCCAAGTCCACTAAACCGACAATCTTTTGTTATATTAAAGTATGATTGGGCCGCAAGTTCCTATTATATCACATGCAAATTGTTGTTTTTCAACAACACTTAGCCGACAACATATCTGAACATGCAATATCTCGTGCAACACTAATTACCCTTTGATTGGGCCTTTAAATGAATGTGGCTGACAACATTCCGAGATTTAATTGTTCAATACAACCTGATTGGACCGTGAACTTAATGATCAGACAACCATTATTTCATCACACAACCACAAGAGCGAAATCCCTCGATATGATGTCACAAAAGCGAAATCAGTAAGTTCAAAAGAGCGAAACCCCTGTTTTTCAAACGAGAGAAACCCTGATGAAGACTTTATGAGCGGAACCTTAAACAATAATGTCCATTGGAACGAAACCTAATGTTCCAAGAGCGAAACCCCTCAAAATTTGTGACACAAGAGCGAAACTAGGTGTTCAAATGAGCGAAACCTGATTTTTGACGCGAAATCGGACCGAAAACCTTCGATTTCTCCTAAACGGCTAGGAGTTTGGATCTGAAACTTGGTAGGGTTATAGATCAGGTGTTTTTGCACAACATATCAAAAAATCGCCCGATTCGGACCGTAAAATCCCATTCAATTTGACGAAAAACAGTGAAAAATGAGTAGAAGATGAAGAAATGATGAAATTCGGATCAGAAATCGCTGAAATCTGGTACGAATCAATGTGTTTGATCAGTGCAATCGAGCTCCTAGCTCTGATACCACTTGTAGGACCGGTTTTGACACCGTTCGATTGCGTAACGAACGTTCGACGTGCGGAATCCGTGAACGTGCGTGACCGAATACACAATAACGTACAAGAACCGTGATTCTATTGAAATATATGACGTGTACAATACAAGAATCACGTAGAGAGTACTTTATCTCTCTAGACTTTCTCTCTCTAGACTTTCTCTCTCTAAGCTCCAAATTCCTAGATCACAAATGAGCAAAAGTCTTACAACTTATGTCATAACTCTCCTATTTATATCCCTTGGAATTAATGAGACTTCTCATTAATTACCAAAACGCCACCTTGCTAACTTTATCTAAATATTACAATATAAAGCTTGATTTCTTCGGTTTCTCGCTACGGCTCGGATTGACGAAGGCGATAGACATTAATGCACTAACACTACGGATTTGTACGAACACTCTAGCCTTAGACAGAAAACTTAGGGTACAGGCATTCACCCTTCCAGTTTGCACGTGTTCACATTATAAGACCCAAACTTTGATGAGATTTTGAAAACTCAGAGGGTTCAAAACTTTATAATCAATCATCCAAGGATAGATGATTAATTGTCGAAGCGGATTTGTTATTGTGTTCTCATTGTGGTTATCACCTTAGGATAGGTGACGTATTGTTTTAAAATCTGAACGCAAATCTTCTTGCATTAGGGTCCTAGAAAGTTATAGTCTAGATCAAAGCATTACTAATAACCTAATTCCCTAAAACCATTGGCTCTGATACCAACTCTTCTGTCACACCCCGACCGCGTCAAAACAACGTAACCGCGGCGGAAACGTCGGGGAGGGTTGTAACAGAATTATTGTTTCACAACCATGGATACAAAAGTTATGTTTTATTGATTTATTAATAAATTTACATTGTCTTAAAACCAAACAAACAAATTAGACATCGTCTATTATCGTTATTAAGTCACTAAGGACTTGTCCAGATCCTATGTGAACATACATCCTAACAATCAACATCACGCAACACCACCTGAAACATATGTGAAAACAAAGTCAGCAAAGAAATGCTGGCGAGCACATAGGTTTTATGAGAGTATCGGATGCATGGCTCGTTTATATGTTGCAGTACCTCATTAGACTACAAGAGTCAAAAGTACAAACCTCGTTTTGAAAAGTATATTGCAACATAATTAACCAGCTCAAATCAAGTTGGTTATAGTTTATAAAATTTCGTAGCCATGATTCTTAACCCCAAAACATTTGTTTTAGTAAACCAACTCGTAAAACATCTCATAAAAACTCGTTAATAAAACTCGTATGGTTTATATCATTTCAAAAACCTCGTTGTGTGACATCGTTTCAAAATCGTTTCCCAAGTGAACTAAATAATGACACGGAATATAATATGATAAAAGCACTTATATATAAGATGTACCAACGGCGTATCTACCATGCTTTTATCATGCTACACCCGTCCCATTATCTAGTCACTACCCAAAACCAATCGTTTATCCAATTCGTTTAAGTCGTATCAAATCGTTTCACTCGTCCCAAAATCGTTCTCGTTTTAACTGTGTAACTACTTATGGTCGTCTCGCTAACAACATTCAAACCTTCGTGACTCGACTATCCCAAAACTCGCATTAACAAACCACCAAAGGGTAAGTTAACAATTATCAGATTCGGTCGTTACCTACATAACCCCCACACATAACCATGGGTGTAGTCTGATAACGGGATTTGTCAGATCCTATGGTACCATAACCTAATAATGGTCGGTTCGGCCAAAATTAATGAATGTCATTCGTTATGTAACTACAACCAACAAGTTCGTTCACATTATTGAAATCGTTATTAGCTTAATATAAACCATCTTAATCATTTTTTAAACCATCGTTAAAACCTCGAAATCGTTTAATACATATGAATCACCCCAAAACAATCGAAAACAGTAAAATAGGGGAACTATGTACTCACATCGAAGTGCAAAGTATCCTCAATCTAAAGAACTCAACAAGCTCAATCAAACCAAGGAAACTCAAGCAGCACCTAATAATCGAATCACTAGTAAATAAATCGACACCTAAATCGGAAGATCGGATAGAATGAGGTCTTGTAAACCAAATGAGTATTGGAACTCATGTGATAAGGTTTAACAAAGCCTACATTCTAAGTCAAAACCTAACCTAAGTGCTTTCGACCCGTTACGACCCATTAATGTAGCTTCTGCTATTTTAACGCGTCGTTCGCGCAAAAGCGCGTTCGAGACGTCTAACTAATCCTATGACAAGTATTATATGCCTAAACATGTTTAAATAGGTTGCATAATCAGTTTAGGTGACAAAAGTTAGGTTACATATGCTTAAAATCCAATTATGCATGAAATGGGCATTTTGGTCATTTTCCTAAGGCATATAAACTACCTATCATACAACTACTTAAACTAGGTGACCATAAGGTATAACCTCGGAAGGTTATTCCCTATGCTACTATGGTCACTAATCATGCTTGGTCGGATCCAAATGATCGACCAAACGGGTCGAGTTCGAAAGTCTAAGCGGTGGTTTAGACCACTTGACTTACGACTCTAAACAAGCACTAAACTAAAAGTGACGAGCTAAACATGTTAGAACATGTTTACCTAAGTTAGAAAACAGGTTTTGATATCAAAACAAAGTGTTTTGATACCAAGAGTAGTTTGGTTGCAAAATACGCTTGAATGCGCATTTTGACCGAAACTACGACTCATCACTATGCCTAGTCAACGTGGTAATCAGTAGGTATAGTCACTAGGGACTATAACTATCGTGATTATGCTCACGTTGCGAAGTTCAAACGAACTTCGTGTTGACCAACTCGTGGTCAAAGCAGAAACTCAAACATTGTTTGACTTTCACGCTCGAAAAGCGATAAAAGAACGAAAGAAGCTTACAAAGGGTCCAAGCTAGGGAGAACTTGATCTATAACACTCAGGTATGAAGCAAAGGCTTCAACTTAGAGCATTAAAATGATCAAGGGTGCGAAAAATGGAAGGAGAGCATGGCTATATATAGTTTTCGGTTCACCGTTAGGATCGTTTCTTGCTAAAGAGGAAATGATCTTGGCCGTACATGTGTAATGGTTTTAGAAACCATGGGAGCATGAAAAACTATCAAAACCCAGCAGATAGTA
Organism: Helianthus tuberosus; assembly: GCA_030545235.1. NCBI lineage: Eukaryota > Viridiplantae > Streptophyta > Magnoliopsida > Asterales > Asteraceae > Helianthus > Helianthus tuberosus. Next base: position 161,682,116 of record CM060444.1, read on the forward strand.
CCCCAAAACAAGGGTTGAAAACCATCGAAACATCAAAAATGGGCCAGATTCATTGTTTATGTCTGGTAGTCTATCGCGCCCCACATAAGATGAGACCCTATCTTACGCGGCCCGCCAGAGCTAGTTTGACAGAATTGCAAAAATGGTCCCTGCACTTGAGAAACTTGTGTTTTGATGCATTTTTGACACGTTTAAGCCCCGTTAACCTCATTTCAAGGCTTCAAAATGAAGTTAAAGTATAGGGAACTTAAAATATGCTCAAAAACATCTCGGATGTCGGTTCGTTTGGTCGTACGATTGCCTTATTCGGTTAATTACGACGGAAGTCGTAACGAACGCAAAAATGATCCAAATTAAGCGACGAATGGAATTTTATCATACCAATAACTAAAATAAAATATTTTAATGATTACATAAATTTTTGGGTGTCCGGGTATATTCAGAACGTAAGATATGCGCGAAAATGCAAACTTATGCACTTTTTGACGCTTTTAGTCCCTATTGATCAAATAAGTTTATTTTAGCTTACTGAACCCCTCAAAGCCTATTTCTAAGCAATGTAAAGGATATTTAGGGTATGTTTAACTTATGATCAAGTTCCAGAATGTTCGTTAGTATACAAATCAGTATAGTTTCGTAGTTTGACACAAATAGTCCCTGCGATCGAACAAACTTGTTTTCAACACACCAATCCATCCAAAACTTATTTCTAAGTTATGTAAAGGTTATTTAAGGTATGTTAAGACTATTTCACTATTTTGGAGTGTTTGTCGTGTTAAACTGACTGCGTTTACGCACCAGTTTGCGTATAACTTTCCAGAAAGCGATTTAAAGCTCGAAATCGGAATCGAATCAAATCGTAAAATCATCAAACACAATTACATACATAAAAACACCAAAACACATTGTTTTATTGATAATTAACATTATTTTACGTTGTACATCAATTACAGAGCACAGTTGTCACAACAATATCACCTGCGAAACCCCCGCGAGGCGTGTTACGTACCAGGATCCAAGCCACCAATCACATTGAACTCATAAATATAATTAAATAAAACTTTCTTTCATTAACATAAAGTGTTACAAACATTACATATCATTCATTGTATACAGCGGAAGCATAACTCATTTGTTAAATGTTTCGTAGTCCAAGTGTACATAAACCGTTAAGCTTGTATTGAGATTTCCATGTATCTCGACCCATGACCACTCCAGCCTCCCAGACAGCAAGTTCCCAATGATATAAGCCAATAGACCTGCAAGCATGCAGACAAGTGTGTCAGACGACGCTGTTGAGTTCAAAGTTTGTTAATCGTGTTTAGATACCAGTTACCAGATTAAAACGTTTCACAGATTCGATGATTTGATGTTTTTTATTAACTTGATTACCGCAATGGCTACAAGATGTATTTGCCCAACCCCAATGTCTCTATCAAAACATTGGCCATTCTTTAAGGTAATTAGTTCACGCCCGTCCTCCCCGGTACGGTGTGAGGGTGCCAAACCGAACAGCGCTATCAACTAATAACCTCGTTGCCTCCCCGGCAACTATCGGTAGATGTAAGGCATCTTATATGATAGAAATGAGTATAATAACAAACATCCCAATAGCCTGACATTCCTCCCCAGAACGTTACCCGATATCCCTCCCCGGAATGCATGCTTGGAAAAGAGCAGTGAACTCACCTTAGGTTTGCTCGGTAAGTTTAGTTACTTGTTCACACATAACCAGTCAAAGCCTATGATGTTCATGTACACGAAATCAGTTTACGTTCACGTTGTTCACATATCCAAATCACGTATCACGTAGCAAACATTTAGTTTTCATGCACTTTTATGACACAAGTTCATGCTCCCTTCAGTAGTCACTGACATCACCAGTTTCATAGAAATCAATTCATGTGTTGCCACAGATTGCATTTGGTTAAGATTATAGTATAACACACATCAAGCACTCAGTTTCCAAACAAGTCTACATCCTGTGTTCATGACTTATATCAACATTCATTGAGGTACTGTTTACTCATACGGGTTAAGTCAGGGTCCTCTTCTGATTAACAGATAGACCTTTATAAACCAACTATGCAATTTACAACAGTTTCGTTCAACGTTATAAACAAAATACAGTTTCATTGGATATCATGCTCATCGTACAATTTATTGGTTATCATGCACATCATACAGTTCATTGGTTATCACAATAACTTATAACAGATAAACTGACTACCGCATGAGTCCAAATCAGAACCCTCATATTCTGTAACATTATTATCATGAAATCAACAGAAAGTCACACACATGTGTCCTAATACATAACAGATGGGATAGAGTATCATGTTATATGAGAACTGTTCTGTCCATGCATCACTTCAGCGACGAAACTAGGTGGTGACAAAATATATGAGTTTCGTCGTGAATAACAGCGACGAAACATACAGGTTTCGCTGTGAATGACAGCGATGAAACATACAGGTTTCGCCGTGGATGACAGCAACGAAACATACAGGTTTCCCCGTGAATACCAGCGATGGTTATGGGGTGCCTGCAAACCCTAATTGTCCTTGCCAAATCATCTGCCTAATCATGTGCATCGATATTCAACCATTCTACTAACCCGATTAATCAATTCATCATCTAACATTAGATTATATGCAATCATGAACATTATGCCACCCTAGTTAATCACTAACAATTATTCATCATAAGTCAACATCGATTCCAGCATGTAACACATATCATCGAGTCTGCTTACAAGCAAGCCTAGATCAATTACATAGTTTATTATGGTCACATAATCACAAAGATTTATTGTACCATAATCACAAAATAACTAGCACCGAGTTGTAACTCACCAAAGAAAACTAATCTCATCAACATAACTCATCGTGTAAGCACATAACCAGAATTAGCAGCAATTATAAGTCAATCTAGCGATGAATCATACTAACCGAATATGTATTGTGTGTCGTCTGAAAGAGAGAGATAGTATCACATGAAGGGTATCTTCGAAAGGGATAGAGTTGCCGTCGAGGGGTGGGAGAGGATGAGAGTGTTTAGGGTTTGCTAAAGATTCCTAAGTATATGTACAGAGGGAGTTGGGCCGAAACAACCTGGGCCATGTCACACCCCGACCGCGTAAAACAACAAATCGCGGTGGAAATGTCGGGGAGTGTTGTAACAGAATCATTGATTCATAACACACGGACATTTGAAGTTTTGTTTTATTTAAAGATTAACCAATTACATTGTCTTGAAATTTAAACAAACAAGTTAAACATAGTCTATCTTTGTTATTAAGTCAATGTCCAGTCCTAAGTGAGCATGCATCCTAGTCCTATGACAAGTATTATATGCCTAAACATGTTTAAATATGTTGCATAATCAGTTAAGTGACAAAAGTTTAGGTTACATATGCTTAAAATCCAATTATGCATGAAAAGGGCATTTTGGTCATTTTCCTAAGGCATATAAACTACCTATCATACAACTACTTAAACTAGGTGACCATAAGGTATAGCCTCGAAAGGTTATTCCCTATACAACTATGGTCACTAAACATGCTTGGTCGGATCCTAAAGATCGACCAAATGGGTCGAGTTCGAAAGTCTAAGCGGTTGTCAAGACCGCTTGACTTACGACTCTACACAAGCACTAAACTAAAAGTGACGAGCTAAACATGTTGGAACATGTTTAACTAAGTTAGAAAATAGGTTTTGATATCAAAACAAAGTGTTTTGATACCCAAGAGTAGTTTGGTTACAAAATACGCTTAAATGCGCATTTTGACCGAAACTACGACTCGTCACTACGCCTAGTCAACGTGGTAATCAGTAGGTATAGTCACTAGGGACTATAACCATCGTGATTACGCTCACATTGCGAAGTTCAAACGAACTTCGTGTTGACCAACTCGTGGTCAAAGCAGAAAGTCAAACACTGTTTGACATTCATGCTCAAAAAGCGATAAAAGAACGAAAGAAGCTTACAAAGGGTCCTTGCTAAGGAGAACTTGATCTATAACACTCAGGTATGAAGCAAAGGCTCCAACTTAGAGTGTAATTCAGATCAAGGGTGAGCAGAAATGAATGAAGAGCATGGCTTTATATAGTTTTCGCAAAACCATTAAGATCATTCCTTGCTAAAGACGGAAAGATCTAAGCCATACAATTGTTAGGGAATGCTTGGAGGACTTGTTCATCACACAAACCAGCCCATAGCATGAAAAACCAGGGATTAAAACCATTTGAATAGGTAGAAATGACCAGATTCAATGTTTCTGCATTTCTGCTGTTCTGGGCACTGCTTACGGACCGTAAGCAAGTCCCCATACGGTCCGTAAGGACCTTGCAGACTAGCAACTTTCAAAAATGGCAGATTTAGTCCCTGAAGCCCCAAACTTGGTTTTCGGTGCATTTTTGACACGTTTAAGCCCCGTTAACCCCATTTCAAAGCTCTAAAATGAAGTTAAAGTATAGGGAACTTAAAATGTGCTCAAAAATATCTCGGATGTCGGCTCGTTTGGTCGTACGGTTGCGTTGTTCGTTTTGTTACGACGAAACACGAACGGATGCGAAAAACAATCAAAATTACGCGACGAATGGAATTTTATCATACCAATCACTAAGATAAAATATTTTAATGATCACATAAATTTTTGGATGTCCGGATATATTCAGAACATAAGATATGCGCGAAAATGCAAACTTATGCACATTTTGACGCTTTTAGTCCCTATTGATCAATAAAGTTTATTTTAGCATACTGAACCACTCAAAGCCTATTTCTAAGCTATGTAAAGGATATTTAGGGTATTTTTAACTTATGATCAAGTTCCGGAATGTTAGTTACAGTACGAATCGGCATACTTTCGCAGTTTGTCGAAATTAGTCGCTGTAAGCGAATAAACTTGATTTCGACACACCAAAACTTCCAAAACTTATTTCTAAGTTATGTAAAGCTTATTTAAGGTATGTTAAGCCTATGTCACTATTCTGGAGTGTTTGTCGTGTTAAACTGATTACGTTTACGCATCAGTTTGCGTATAACTTTCCAGAAAGTGATTTAGAGCACGAAATCGAACAAGAATTGATATGTGCAAATGATACACATATTTAAACAAATCCCAAGTATGAAACACAATATTTCATTGGTTAGGCATTTGTATGATGGCCGTGGAGGCACATATGTTACAGGCCAAGGCCCCTTAGTGGCAACGAAACACCATGAGTGACGAAAGCCTCCCCTTGCCACCATGTTTCGTTGTGTGTGAGTGGGTGACGAAAGTCACCATGTTTTGTCGTGTGTGTGTAGGTGACGAAAGTCACCATGTGTGGTATTTGCTATGCCATTACCCAATGAGTCATACTTACAGTTTCTTGTAACAGTCAATGAGCAATACATCAATCATTATAACATTACAATGCATTAACACAATAACACAGTACCAAATAACACAGTATATCAATCATATATCAAACGTGCACAATTTTTACAATGCAAACACAATTATGAAGACACTGGTGTGAAACAAGTAACGTGTTAAGGAAAGACCTTGAAAGTTCAGGTTGTCACAACATGTTTGGTCAGATCCTAATGATCGACCAAATGGGTCGGGTTCGAAAGTCTAAGCGGTTGTTTAGACCGCTTATCTTACGACCCCATATAAGCACTAAACTAAGAGTGACGAGTTAAACATGCTAAAACATGTTTAACGAAGTTAGAAAACAAGTTTGATATCAAAACAAAGGGTTTTGATACCCAAGAATAGTTTGGTTGCAAAATACGCATGAATACGCATTTTGACCGAAACTATGACTCGTCACTACACCTAATCAATGTGGTAATCAGTAGGTGTACTCACATAGGACTATAACCATCGTGATTACGCTCACGTTGCAAAGTTCAAACGAACTTCGTGTTGACCAATTCGTGGTCAAAGCAGAAAGTCAAACACTATTTGACTTTTATGCTTAAAAACGCATAAAAGCACGAAAGAATACTTACAAAGGGTCCAAGCAAGGAAATCTTGATTCAAATTACTCAGGTATGAAGTGCTATACCCCAACTTAGAGCAATTGAATTAGATTTGTGAGTTGCAAGAAATGAAAGTGTTGGGTATTTATAGAAATCCCATAACCGTTAGGATCGTTTCTCGCAAATCGTGCCTTGATCTTAACCATACACTTGGGCACATGGTTTTCTAAACAATGGGCCATCAAAAACAAGCACAAGTTATACCAAATCAGGGGTTAAAAACCATCAAAACAGTTGAATTGGACCAGATTCAATGTTTCTGTCTGATGTGCTCTCGCGGGCCGCGTAGAAATTGTGACACCCAACTTTTCAAGCTGTACCGTACAATTCTAACACATGTTGTGAATAGATTAAAGGCCATATTTGACTGATTATGATGTTTATATGTGAAATTTAATGAGTTGGTAAATTTAAACCTTGGTAAAAATTATGCTGGCAACGGTAAGATAAACGCTTATCGCGTAACGGTTAAAATGCGAAACAAACGTCGGTGACCACCAGATCAGTGTTAAAATCCTAAAAATAGTCAGTTATGATTAGAATAATAATTTTAATCCTATTCGTGAGGAAAAATAAATTAAAACGCTAAGAAACTCTATTTTTCGAGTTTAATCGCGTACCGCGTGATGCAGCGCGTGTACCGAGAAAATACTGTCAACACAACCTGTGAAGGCAACTGATAATCTTTTTAATAATAATTTGATGATTTTATTACTATGGAATGATAAAAATAAATAAAAACGCTTAAATCCCTATTTTTGCGATTTTAAGCGCGTACCGCGCAACACAGCGCGCAAACTGCCAAATACCGACAACGTAGCCAGTCCAGGAAAACAAAATATTGTTCAGTAATATTTTGACGGGTTTATTTTTATAGAGCGTTAAAAATAATTTAAAACGCACTAAAACGGGATTAAAATGCTAGATAAAATACCCCGGTATTTAGTAAAACACCTGTTTTTACTCTATATATGATATATATGTGTTATGTATATATAAAGTGTGTGAGTGTGCATATAGGTGGCGGCCAATTAGAGTACCCACCTCCCCGTCTCTTGTGCCATGTGTTGATGCCACCCTACTTTCAAAATCTTGGAAATGTTAAATGGAACAAGTGTCACACATGCACATCAAGATCTTACACAAACTTCACATTTCTTCCTTCTCTCTCCTCCCTATAATCATAAACCATACACACACCCTCACTTTCAATTTTTGTTTATCAAATCCAAGTATTTGAAGCTCTCATACATCTTCCACTAGTGAGCTTTTGATGATTTCATACTTAGAAAACGAAGAACCAAGCTCTTTTGAAGGAAAACACAAGCATATTCATAATAAACCTTACACTAGTTATAGTGTTCATCATGGGTATGAACCTTTATCCTTCTTATTCTTGATTTTGTTTATAAACATTTACTTACAAAATATGGTTTCTCTTACATCTTGGAATATTTCACAAACTTGAAATCTAAAAACAAATGGGTTTTTGAATAAATAAAAATGGATGAATATGTGTGTGTAGCCGTAGGTATATATGTATGTATATGTGATTGTGTTTTGATTTTGGGTTGAGTGATTCTTTAATAATATGATTCTTGAGTGATAGAATACATGCATGAATCAAAAATGTCATAAAAGAATGATCTAAAAGTGTTTCATGATTTTGAAAGGGAAATAATGAAAAAGTAAACTTTTGGGAGTTCATTTGGGTGAATACATTTCGTGTATATATATATGTATATGTGAATGTATGCATGTAATTTTTGATTATATACATATAAATGTAAGAACACTTGTATTCATGTATGAATGATTTGATGATGAAGATGTGAAGTATGAAATGTTTGAATATTTGAAACATGAGTTAAATAAAGGTCTTTGATGCATTTAAGATTATGTTGGATGATGATAATATGATATATGTGCTTTAGATAGCTGTACACGAGCATGCATGAATGATATGTGATCGTAAAAAGGTGATTTGAGTATGATTTAGTAAAAATAAGTTATGAGCAGATTATAAACACTAAAATAAAGTTATTTTAAAGTGTTTAGTGGCATATAACTTTGTCATAATGTTTGTTAGCTTTGCATGTTGTACTTGGTGCATTAAAGGTTGTAAAATACGTGAAATCGCATGATTTATGTGACTTAAACAAAAAAATGAACTGAGCTGATTATAACCACTATTTTAAATAGTAAATAACATGTATTGTGTTAAAATATCAAGTCGTTTCGAGTTGGGATGATTATAGTAACGTTTAACGTAAAACTATGCGTTAAAACGGTCAAAAATCGGCTTTTCGAGTGATTTTTATAAAACTGAATTAGATCAGTAAGTAAACTAATATTTTTAGTTTAAAAATGAGTATTTTAACTAATTTTAAGTTTACATGGTGTTTGGTTGGTCATATGTGACTTCCGACGCCCGAAACCGTTACCGAATCGCTAAAATACGCATTTTTCAATGTACACTAGTATAGGTAAAATTTTGGGTGAACCTTATGTTTTAAAATGTGTTATGTGATTTAAACATGAGAATGTGAAAATATGTTAAGTTTTAACATGATCTTAAAGATTTGGATTATGCATGTATATTTGTGCATTTTGTGCGGTAGAAACGGTAAAAATCGCGCTAAATGTGTAACCTTTTTGTCGAGCATGAAATTTGATACTTTTGAAATTTTTTATGTATATTTGCTTTAAAAATGACAAAATAGATAAGTTTACAAGATTTAGCGTGTATCGGTATTAAATTATGTAAACATTTATGTATATATATTACGACGCACAAATCGTAGATATATTGCGTATAAACGGGAGAGTTAGCGGATTTACACAATAATGGTCACCAATAAAATCGTTCAAGTCACAAAATCATAAAATTATATATATATATATATATATATATATTAACGTGCCAACATAATCAAGAATGATAACTTTTCGAGAAAATCTCAAAGTTATGTGACAATTCTAAGAAACATAGAAAATTAGGATTTTTGTGTTATGTATATTGATTTAAAATCGTTCCTATAAATAATATCACATTTAGAAATCAATCTCTCGGTTTGTGCTATTTAAAATACGCACCCAAAGGTGAGTGTCACTAAACCCCTCTTATACTGCTTTGTATATATTTTAGGGGGTAGAACACGTCAATAAAAGGGTTTAATAATGTTTTTGAAATAAAACATACCTTTTAATATAAAATATATATTTTCGTTGAAAATATATGAAATTTGATAAGTCATACGTTTCAAAGTAAAACGTTTTTGATGAATGAATATTGAAAGTACGGTATTTCCTAAGTGAAACATGATCGTACAGTTGGGGACGAATTCTTGACTGGGTCTCAAATAATGGAGTGTCAGGGGAATTCGTACAACGTCGTGTATTAAATTGTCATATTAGTAGGATATATATATTGTACATGAGGCAGACATCATATTGTCCTTCAGGAGGACCCTGCGCCCATGATGACGTTTAATCATTTAAGTATTGCACACGATGAATTGTTGGTAGATCTATCGGGTTGACAACCCCGTCGTGACCGGTCGCCCCGTGTCAAGTCAAACGACGAATTGATATTCTGTTTATTGTCTAGCTTTGATTATCCCTGCATGGTTAATATATAGTTTGTATCGTCTAGCTAACATACGAGTCTAAAAGTTGACGCAATAATTTAATATACAAAACCTGGGCAAATATTACTGTTGTCGGATTGATGAACCGACGGAAGGCCCATGGATTTTATTAAGGAAGTAAAATGGATGTGACACCTGTGTCACTTCAACCACTAAACAAATACCAAACCAATGAAATATTATATTTCAAACTTGGGATTTGTATAAATATGTGTATCGTTTGCACATATCTATTCTTGTTTGATTTCGAGCTCTAAATCGCTTTCTGGAAGGTTATACGCAATCTGATGCGTAAATATAACCAGTTTAATGCAACAAACACTCCGGAACAGTGACATAGGCTTACCATACCTCAAATGACCTTTACATAACTTAGAAATAAGTTTTGAAAGGTTTGGTGTTTTGAAATCAAGTTTATTCGCTTACAGTGACTAATTTCGACAAACTGCGAAAGTATGCCGATTCGTACTGTATCAAACATTCTGGAACTTGATCATAAGTTAAATATGTCCTAAATATCCTTTACATAGCTCAGAAATAGGCTTTGAGGTGTTTTGTACGCTAAAATAAACTTTATTGATCAATAGGGACTAAAAGCGTCAAAAAGTGCATAAGTTTGCATTTACGCGCATATCTTACGTTCTGAATACATCCGGACATCCAAAAATTTATGTAATCATTAAAATATTATGTTTTAGTGATTGGCATGATAATTCCATTCGTCGCGTGATTTGAATACCCTGCTCGTTGACTATATGTCCCAAAAACTGAACTTCTTTAAGCCAGAATTCACACTTGGAGAATTTAGCAAAAAGTTGTTCCTTCTTCAGGAGTCCCAATGTCAAACGAAAGTGTTGCTCGTGATCGGCTCGAGACTTTGAATAAATGAGAATATCATCGATGAACAAAATGATGGACCTGTCTAAATAAGGCTTACAGTGTCACGGCCCCGGCCCGGTTTGACCCGGTCCAGGAGCCGCTGGACAGAAATCCCGTGGTATTTATTTAATTGAGTTGACAGCGGAAGATTTTTAACAGGATCTTTTTAAAACTGCAATTTCCCGATTATTTTATTTCATAATTCGGGATAAAACCCGGTAGTTTACAATAAGGTGATTTCACTAGGAAATCTTTATTTTACAAAACATGTTTCTTTATATATATTGAGCCACTTCCTTGAGCTTGTAGTGCTTCGCGGCACTTTTCCTAGATCACAACAGATCACCTGAAACATGTTTGAAAAAGGTTTTGTCAGCGGGGAAATACTGGTGAATCATTGTTTTTACGACACATTGTTATAATTTATAGTATTAAGAGCGATTACAATGTTTATATATCAACCATCTACCCACAGTATTTATCACTCGAACACCTATTGGCTATCTCGTTGTCCAATGGTGTCTGTGATTATGGTCATATCACCCCTTGGCTAACCCGTTGTCCAATGGTGACGGTTATCAAGTAATGTATACAAAACCCCACATACCGGCTGTAATTTGGAGATTTACAAAGAATTAATCTCTGTAATTATAACTTTGAAAGCAAACATGATTTTGAAATCAAATTTGATAAAAAGAGAATGACTCACATTGCAGATTTAAGTGGACAGAGCTTAGCCTACTGATTAACCTTTTCACCTAAATTTAAACAACATGCACACGAACTAGGTTAGTAACTAATACAACATTTACGATAACTCACGAGATTAAACCCTCACAATGAATGACAAAGTGCGATACTTAAACATCCATCAAAATTACGACGAATGACAAAGCATAACCCTAACGTTGGCAGCACTTAAACATTCATTGGATAGTTTCAATCGATCGGACATTGAATCGTAGCAGCGATCGAGTTAATACCCTGTATCGTAGCAGCACCCCACTAATTGAAATTTGTAATTTCAACTTCAGAGCAGTAATATTTCGTTTTTTGAAAGTTTTCGTCGACACAGAATGAAAGCCCCTGAGCTAAGCTATTTATAGGTGAAATTTAGGGTTCACGCGGCCCGCGTGAACCTTGTCTTGATCTTTACGCGGCCCGCGTGGCCGCCTAGTCTACGCGTAGGTCTGATTGGTCACGAGTAGGTATGCCAGCTGGTCAACACATGGATCCGGAACACTTATCCGGTCAGCCAAACATTGATGCGGCCCGCGTAAGCTTCCCTTAAGGCTTACGCGGCCCGCCTGAAACCCACTAATTCAGTTTTCTTAGTTTTTCATGTACAGTAAGGTTTCAGGGGTCAGGGTTTTCACTTACGATTCGTATTGGGACATTTTTGAGAGTCCTTACATCCTCCCCACCTTATTTAAAATCTCGTCCTCGAGATTCATTGGAATAAGTGAGGATACTTTCGCTTCATTTCCGATTCCAGCTCCCAAGTGTATTCGGGGTCCTCTTCTGGAATCCCACTTGACCTTGACAAGCACTAAACGCTTGTGTTTGAGAAATTTGATCTTTCGATCTTCGATTTGAAGTGGTTTTTCAACGAACTTCAAATTTTCATTTACCTCTATATCTTGGAGAGGTACTACCAGTGATTCGTCTGATAAACATTTCTTGAGATTGGATACATGAAATACATCTGTACTCCTGCCAGCTCCTCTGGTAGTTGTAAACGATAGGCAACTGGTCCTATACGTTGGATTACTGGAAATGGTCCTACGTATCGTGGACTTATCTTTCCTTTCTTACCGAATCGAACTACTCCTTTCCAAGGAGAAACTTTCAATAGTACTCTGTCTCCAACTTGGAATTCTAACGGATTGCGTCGATTGTCGGCATAACTCTTCTGGCGATCTCGAGCCGTCTTCAGTCTTTCCTTGATTTGAGTGATCTTGTTGGTAGTTTCTTGCACAATCTCTGGTCCCGAAATTGACTTTCTCCTATTTCTGCCCAATAAACTGGAGTTCTGCACTTTTGTCCATACAGGGCTTCGAATGGGGCAGCTTCGATGCTTGAATGATAACTATTGTTATGGGAGAATTCAATTAAAGGTATGTAGTTGTCCTAGTTTCCACCAAAATCTATCACACATGCCCTAAGCATGTCTTCCAGAGTTTGGATCGTTCTTTCACTTTGCCCGTCTGTTTGTGGATGATAGGCCGTACTTAAATTTAATTGGGTTCCCATTGCTTCCTGGAAACTTTTCCAGAAATGGGAAGTGAAACGACTATCTCTATCCGATATAATGGAGAGTGGAACTCCATGTAAGGTTACTACTTCATCTACATACAACTTTGCCAACCTTTCCATGCTAAAGGTTTCTTTCATGGGTAGAAAATGAGCTGATTTGGTTAATCGATCCATAATTACCCAAATCACGTCATTACCTTTTCTGGTTTTGGGCAACTTAGTAACAAAATCCATAGTTATAAGTTCCCATTTCCATACAGGCATTTCTAGTTGTTGAAGTAGACCCGAAGGTTTCTGGTGTTTTGCCTTAACTTGTGAACAAGTAAGACACTTAGAAACATATCTAGATATGTCCTTTTTCATTCCTATCCACCAGAAACTATTTCTTAAATCTTGGTACATCTTATTGTTACCAGGGTGCATGGTATACCTAGATTTATGGGCTTCCTCTAAAATCTTATTTCTTAATTCTCCTTGTTTAGCTACCCAAATCCGTTTATTATGGAATCTCCAAATTCCATCACTTCCTTGCTCTAATTCCTGTAATCTTCCTTTCATTCCTTCAGTATCATCCTTGATTGCTGTTTCCTAAACATTCTTCAGTTGCTCCATTAAATCTAACTGTAGATTTAATCTGAGAGCACGAACTCGTCTTTGCTTCTGAGGATACTTACGACTTAAGGCATCTGCAACTACATTTGTCTTTCCTTCGTGATATTGAATATCACAATCGTAATCACTTAGGATTTCCATCCATCTCCTTTGCCTCATGTTTAATTCTTTTTGCCCAAGGATATATCTTAAACTTTTATGATCCGTATAGACAGTAAACTTACTTCCATACAGATAATGTCTCCAAATCTTAAGGGCAAAAATTATGGCTCCTAATTCTAAGTCATGAGTCGTATAGTTTTCCTCGTGCTTTTTCATTGTCTTGATGCATACGCGATTACCTTCTTGCGTTGCATTAGCACAAATCCTAGTCCTAGCTTTGAAGCATCACAATATACTTCAAAATCTTCCGTCCCTTCTGGTAAAGCTAGAATTGGAGCATTGGTTAACTTTTGCTTTAAAATCCTAAAAGCTTCTTCTTGTTTAGGTTCCCATTCAAACTTAACTGATTTACAGGTTAGCTTAGTTAATGGTACAGCTATCATGGAAAAATCCTTAATAAACCGTCTATAATATCCAGCTAAACCTATAAAACTTCTAATTTCCATTGCTGATTACGGAACCTTCCATTTGGTGATCGCTTCTATCTTAGCAGGATCTACGTGAATACCTTTGTGATTCACCATGTGTCCTAAAAATTGCACTTCTTGTACCCAAAATTCACACTTTGAGAATTTAGCATAGAGCTTTTCTTTTCTTAACAAGGTTAAGAGTGCATGTAAGTGCTCACAATGTTCGTCTTGACTTTTGGAATAAATAAGTATATCGTCGATGAAGACAATTACAAATTTATCCAAATACAGTTTACAGATTCTATTCATCATGTCCATAAATGTTGCAGGTGCATTTGTTAACCCAAAGGGCATGACTGTAAACTCGTAATGACCATACCTAGTTCTAAAAGCAGTTTTAGGTATGTCTTCTTCTTGTACCTTTAATTGATGATATCCGGAGCGTAAATCTATCTTAGAAAAATATCTAGCTCCCTGAAGTTGATCGAAAAGATCATCAATCCTAGGTAATGGGTATCGATTCTTAATTGTAACCTTATTCAGTTCCCTATAATCGATACACATTCGCATTGAACCATTATTTTTCTTTACAAATAACACCGGAGCTCCCCACGGGGATGAACTAGGTTGTATGAATCCTTTGCTTAGTAATTCATCTAACTGCTTTTTCAATTCTAACATTTCGGTGGGTGCTAACCGATAAGGTGCCTTAGCTATCGGTGTAGTTCCAGGAATTAGATGAATTCTAAATTCTACCTCCCTATCAGGTGGTAATCCAGGTAGTTCCTTTGGGAATACATCTGAGTATTTTGATACTACTGGAATTTCCTTAAGTTCCTTGCTCTTAATGTTAATGATTACCAAAATCATATACACCATTTCTTGTTTTCTTGAATAACTGGCCAATTTAATTACTGAAATGAATTTCATTGGCTTTCATGGCTTATCTCCTGTAATCACCACTAATTCTCCTGTGGGTGTAGGAATTTCTATGGAATTCTTATCATAGAGAATTCGAGCATGGTTGGCTACTAACCAATCCATTCCTAACACAACATCGAATTCAGCTAATTTCATTGGTAATAGGTTTGCAGAAAATTTATGACCTGAAAGTTCTATCTTTTCTTCTCGCAAAACCTTATCTATGTTAACAGAATTTCCATCTGCCGTTTCGACTGTAAAAATCTGCCTAAGTTGTATTAAGGGTAAATTAAGAGCTTGGCAGAATGAAGTATTGATAAAACTTTGGTTTGCACCAGAGTCAAATAATACTTTCACGTAAACGTTGTGAACTAGGAACGTACCAGCTATCACATCTGGAATGAGTTCTGCCTCCTGAGTAGTTAATTGGAATGCTCGAACATTCTTCTTGGTAGCTCCGTCGGCCGGTTTGGCTTTATTGTCTGCTGGTTTAACCAATTTAGGGCATTCTGGTTTGAAATGTCCCATTTCTCCACAGTTGTAGCAGATCCTTGTTTTCTTTCTACAGTCTTCTTCACGATGTCCTACAACTTTGCAAAAGTTGCAGGTTACATTGCATTTTCCAAAATGTTTCTTTCTGCAATTTCTGCAGAACGGCGGAGCTGAGGATTGTCTCGTTCCTCTTCTCTTGAAATTGTTATTATTATTACCCGCACGAAATCACTGGGTAATTTTCTGAGCCAGTTCCTTTTTCCTATTTTCATCTCTTGTGCGTACCAGCTCATCAGTTTGGGTGTTAGCTAATTCTACCGCATCGTCAATAGTGCGAGGTCTCGCAGCTTTAACGATATTACGGATTTCGCTAATCAAACCCCAAATATAGCGAGAAATGAGTACCGGCTCTGGTGAAGCCAGTGTTGGTACCACTCTAGCATAGTCGAAGAATGTCGACGTATATCCTCGACAGTCCACATCCACCATCCGGTGGGTCAGGAACTTATTTGCCATTTGTTCCTTTTCATACTCGGGACAAAATTTTCTTTCTACAAGATTCTTAAATTCTTCCTAGTTCATAGCATAGGCCACAGTCCTTCCTTTAGCTTGTAACACTGTGTTCCACCATTCTAGCGCCCCTTTTTTAAAAAAATTTGACGTATACATGACCTGATCTTCTTCAGCACATTTACTTATGGTAATTACTGCCTCTGTTTTCTCTAACCAATGCAGTGCTGCAGTTGCCCCCTCGTTTCCTGCAAACTCAGCTGGTTTACAGGCAAGAAATTCTTTGTAAGTGCAACCAGGCGTTGCAGCTTTCATTTTCTTGAAAATCGGGGCTTGCAGAACATTATTGTTATTATTATTGTTGTTGTTGTCGCCTCCGTTTACACTATTACTGAATTTATCTTCTTGAGTACATTTACTATGAATGATTGGTTAAGGTTCAACAGGTTTCTGGGCAGCAGCAAGGATTGCTGGAATAGCATTGGCTATTCCTTGAGCAACGATATCCTCGATATCTTGTCTATTTAGCAATTTCTCTTCCTGATTTTACTCAGATTGATTTACTTCATTTACTGGTGCATTACCAACGTTTGCCATCTGATAATTAATATATATATATATAAATAATTAGTATAAAATAAGAAACAACCAAATATAACAAATAATCTCACATAATCACATAAACAAATATATATCCAAAATTGTCAATTTCTCGACTTCCATTTTTACATATATTATATCATGCATCAGTACACACTGTTATCTTACAATCGTTTTATTTTTAGATTATTACACATACTAATTTTTTATTATTACTATTATTATTATTATTATTATACAAACACAGATTCACAACCCACTTCTCCCTCGTCAACTAGCATTTTAAAAGAGATGTTCCCCCTCTTCATATTTCCAGGAGATTTGTCTTCCTATCTCCCGGATCCTATTCCCTGCATCCATCAATTCCTCGCCGAAATGGCGGAGTTCAGCTAAGTTTTCATGACTCATTGGTGGATTTGGTGCAGGTTCTGGGTCGAACTGAGGGAAAAAGGTATAAGGATTATTTAGAAGGTTTTGGAACTGCCAATCGTTAGTCCACCATTCGTCTATTCCTAGAGGTTGAGTGTGAATCAGAGGTTCTGGGATGGCTGGTTCTAAGTTTATTGGAAGTTGGGTTTCAACAGGATAGGTAAAAATATTTTCATTGACAGGCTTAATGGTATCACAGCTTGCCAATATGAAATCTAACTCTTCCTGCAATGTCATTTCCTTGCTTGGCTTAGAGCTTTCTCCAATCTCTTGCTTAGCACTTTACTCAATTCCCATCCCTGCTTGCCTTGAATCTTCCTCAATTTCTATCCCTTTTCCTTTATCCATGGGATTTTCTATTTTAGGAATTCTCCTAGTTGCTGGTTTCCTTCTGCGTACACGTCTCCAGCCTACAAATCTTCTTCTTTTCTTAGGTGTGGCTTTCTCCAAAGGTGAAGCTTGAAATTCCATAGGTTTTTCCACATCAGCAAAGTAACCAGTAAAATCTTTGGAAACTTCTATGTTCACAGGGTAGAGGTTGAGATTTTCTAGGGCTCCAGATAACTCATTCATGCTGTTTTAGCATATATGAAAAAAAAAATACTAAGTTAAGATTTTATAACAAAATTTCACAGATAACCTTCAAGTATTATTGCATACCGTGTGACTAATTTCATACAAAGGACAACTGAAAATTAAAACATACTAAGGTTTATTGTAAACTTATTTATTTACTGGGTAAAGTTTTTGACTTGTAGGTGATAAGGGTGCTAGAACTGAGTTAGGGTATTTAAAGATTTGTATTTACGGCTACAGTGGCTAGCATATATAGATCTGTCCATTTTTCATCTAACTTGTCTTCCCATGGTGGGTTACTGCCTAGTTCCTGAGTTTCCTGATTAACTCTCCTTTCTTTTGGTTGTGATTTCTTTATTTTCTCTTGACTTTTTCTAATAATCAAACTTCTTTTATTAGGAGAAAGTGGTTCCTCATATTGTGCCTTTCGAACAAATATTCCTTCCTCGGGATCTACTGAGTATCTTGTGGAATTTGATCGGGATGAACTTCCCTTTTCTTTTGGTGAAGTATCTAATTTATGGTATATATCCGAAAGTCTTTGCTTACCCATACTGTAAACAAATATTCAAATAATAAAACACGTAATCACAAAAATGGCAATCAGTAAAATTAAGTATTTTCTAAATACTTAATTGGCTTAAATCAGTGGCTCTGATACCACCTTTTTCTGTCACGGCCCCGGCCCGGTTTGACCCGGTCAAGGAGCCGCGGGACAGAAATCCCGTGGTATTTATTTAATTGAGTTGACAGCGGAAGATTTTTAACAGGATGTTTTTATAACTGCAATTGCTCGATTATTTTATTTCATAATTCGGGATAAAACCCGGTAGTTTACAATAAGGTGATTTCACTGGGAAATCTTTATTTTACAAAACATGTTTCTTTATTTATATTGAGTCACTTCCATAAGCTTGTAGTGCTTTGCGGCACTTTTCCTGGATCACAACAGATCACCTGAAACATGTTTGAAAAAGGTTTTGTCAGCGGGGAAATACTGGTGAATCATTCTTTTTACGACACATTGTTATAATTTACAGTATCAAGAGCGATTACAGTGTTTATATATCAACCATCTACCCACGGTATTTATCACTCGACCACCTATTGGCTATCTCGTTGTCCAATGGTGTCTGTGATTATGGTCATATCACCCCTTGGCTAACCCGTTGTCCAATGGTGACGGTTATCAAGTAATGTATACAAAACCCCACATACCAGCTGTAATTTGGAGATTTACAAAGACTTAATCCCTGTAATTATAACTTTGAAAGCAAACATGATTTTGAAATCAAATTTGATAAAAAGAGAATGACTCACATTGCAGATTCAAGTGGACAGAGCTTAGCCTACTGATTAACCTTTTAACCTAAATTTAAACAACATGCACACGAACTAGGTTAGTAACTAATACAGCATTTACGATAACTCACGAGATTAAACCCTCACAATGAATGACAAAGTGTGATACTTAAACATCCATCGAATTTATGACGAATGACAAAGCATAACCCTAATGTTGGCAGTGCTTAAACATTCATTGGATAGTTTCAATCGATCGGACATTGAATCGTAGCAGCGATCGAGTTAATACCTTGTATCGTAGCAGCACCCCACTAATTGAAATTTGTAATTTCAACTTCAGAGCAGTAATATTTCGTTTTTTGAAAGTTTTCATCGACACAGAATGAAAGCCCCTGAGCTAGGCTCTTTATAGGTGAAATTTAGGGTTCACGCGGCCCGCGTGAACCTTGTCTTGATCTTTACGCGGCCCGCGTGGCCGCCTAGTCTACGCGTAGGTCTGATTGGTCACGAGTAGGTATGCTAGCTAGTCAACACGTGGATCCGGAACACTTATCCGATCAGCCCAACATTGACGCGGCCCGCGTAAGCTTCCCTTAAGGCTTACGCGGCCCGCCTGAAACCAACTAATTCAGTTTTCTTAGTTTTTCATGTACAGTAAGGTTTCAGGGGTCAGGGTTTTCACTTACGAGTCATATTGGGACATTTTTTAGAGTCCTTACATACAGACCCAATTCATTAAGTCCATGAAGATAGATGGAGCATTTGTCAAACCAAAAGGCATGACGATGAACTCGTAGTGCCCATATCTCGTGCGGAAAGCTGTTTTGGGAATATCTTCTTCGAGTACACAAAGCTGATGATACCCAGAACATAGATCGATCTTGGAAAAATAGGTAGCACCTTGCAGCTGATCACAGGGATCATCGATTCATGGTAGGGGATATCGATTCTTGATGGTAAGCTTGTTAAGCTCATGATAATCGATACACATTCGAAAAGATCCATCTTTCTTCTTCACAAAGAGGACAGGAGCACCCCAAGGTGAATAACTCGGTCAGATGAATCCTTTATCAGATAACTCTTGAAGCTATTTTCGATAATTCTTCCATCGATATACCTCTCAATTGCCTTCTCCAACGGGGTAACCATCGTAGGACACAACAAACTGAGCTCCTCATATCGATCCGTATAAGCACGGTGTTCTCCCCTGTCTTGTTTCAAATCATCGAATTCTCGTTCCAAAGCTTGAATTTCATGACGGGGACAGAACTCTCTCATCATGAGAGCTCGGAGTTCTTCCCAAGTTTGTGCCATCGCCACATCGGCACCCCTATCACGCATCACTCCGTTCCACCATGTAAGAGCACGCTTCTCGAACAAACTTGATGCAAATTCAATCTTACGCTCATTCGGACATTGCACATGTCTGAATGTGCTCTCCAAACTTTCGAACCATTGCAGGAGCGCAGTTGCTCCTTGAGACCCATAAAACTTCAATGGTTTAGCCGAATTGAAAGTTTTGAAATTACACTGTGCATTATTGTTGTTATTGTTGTTATATAACTGATGGATCTGGGCTACTACATTCGGAAGTACTGCAGCCATTTGTTGAGCGACAAGGGCTGTGACTTCTTCGTTAGTTACAGGTTGTGCATCACGTCGAGGAGGCATTGTCTAAAAAGAACATGGAAACATGAGAAACGAGTGAGGTCGACAATTGGAAAAAAAAGAGGTATTGAAAACATCGACAAAACATAAGGAATGCGATCATTCGTTCATCACCTCGAACAAACAAACGACACACAGTGACTAATCAAAGTAAATGGGTCAATATAATGTATCACCGAAGACATGCTTGCCTATAAGTGAACACTCACCCCAAGAGTTCCCAGGTAAGAGTGACTGGTCCGATACTCCGGATTTGTACGAACACTCTAGCCTTAGACAGAAAACTCAGGGTACAGGCATTCACCCTTCCAGTTTGCACGTGTTCACATTATAAGATCCAAACTTTGATGAGATTTTGAAAACTCAGAGGGTTCAAAACTTTATAATTAATCATCCAAGGATAGATGATTAATTGTCGAAGCGGATTTGTTATTGTGTTCTCATTGTGGTTATCACCTAAGGATAGGTGACGGTATTGTTTTAAAATCTAAACGAAAATCTTCTTGCGTTAGGTTCCTAGAAAGTTATAGTCTAGATCAAAGCATTACTAATAACCTAATTCCCTAAAACCATTGGCTCTGATACCAACTCTTCTGTCACACCCCGACCGCGTCAAAACAACGAAACCGCGGCGGAAACGTCGGGGAGTGTTGTAACAGAATTATTTTTTCACAACCATGGATACAAAAGTTATGTTTTATTGATTTATTAATAAATTTACATTGTCTTAAAACCAAAAAACAAATTAGACATCGTCTGTTATCGTTATTAAGTCACTAAGGACTTGTCCAGATCCTATGTGAACATACATCCTAACAATCAACATCACGCAACACCACCTGAAACATATGTGAAAACAAAGTCAGCAAAGAAATGCTGGCGAGCACATAGGTTTTATGAGAGTATCGGATTCATGGCTCGTTTATATGTTGCAGTACCTCATTAGACTACAAGAGTCAAAAGTACAAACCTCGTTTTGAAAAGTATATTGCAACATAATTAACCAGCTCAAATCAAGTTGGTTATAGTTTATAAAATCTCGTAGCCATGATTCTTAACCCCAAAACATTTGTTTTAGTAAACCAACTCGTAAAACATCTCATAAAAACTCGTTAATAAAACTCGTATGGTTTATATCATTTCAAAAACCTCGTTGTGTGACATCGTTTCCCAAGTGAACTAAATAATGACACGGAATATAATATGATAAAAGCACTTATATATAAGATGTACCAACGACGTATCTACCATGCTTTTATCATGCTACACCCGTCCCATTATCTAATCACTACCCAAAACCAATCGTTTATCCAATTCGTTTATCTCGTTTAAGTCGTATCAAATCGTTTCACTCGTCCCAAAATCGTTCTTGTTTTAACTGTGAAACTACTTATGGTCGTCTCACTAACAACATTCAAACCTTCGTGACTCGACTATCCCAAAACTCGCATTAACAAACCACCAAAGGGTAAGTTAACAATTATCAGATTCGGTCATTACCTACATAACCCCCACAAATAACCATGGGTGTAGTCTGATAACGGGATTTGTCAGATCCTATGGTACCATAACCTAATACTGGTCGGTTCGGCCAAAATTAATGAATGTCATTCGTTATGTAACTACAACCAACAAGTTCATTCACATTATTGAAATCGTTATTAGTTTAATATAAACCATCTTAATCATTTTTGAAACCATCGTTAAAACCTCGAAATCGTTTAAAACCTCGAAATTTGTCAGATCCTACGGAAGTCGTAACGAACGCAAAAACGATCCAAATTAAGCGACGAATGGAATTTTATCATGCCAATCAATAAAATAAAATATTTTAATGATTACATAAATTTTTGGGTGTCCGGGTATATTCAGAACGTAAGATATGCGCGAAAATGTAAACTTATGCACTTTTTGACGCTTTTAGTCCCTATTGATCAAATAAGTTTATTTTAGCATACCGAACCCCTCAAAGCCTATTTCTAAGAAATGTAAAGGATATTTAGGGTATGTTTAACTTATGATCAAGTTCCGGAATGTTCGTTACTATACAAATCGGTATAGTTTCGCAGTTTGACACAAATAGTCCCTGCGATCGAACAAACCTGTTTTCAACACACCAAACCATCTAAAACTTATTTCTAAGTTATGTAAAGGTTATTTAAGGTATGTTAAGCCTATTTCACTATTTTGGAGTGTTTGTCGTGTTAAACTGACTGTGTTTACGCACCAGTTTGCGTATAACTTTCCAGAAAGCGATTTAAAGCTCGAAATCGGAATCAAATCAAATCGTAAAATCATCAAACACAATTACACACATAATAACACCAAAACACATTGTTTTATTGATAATTAACATTATTTTACATTGTACATCAATTACAGAGCACAGTTGTCACAAAAATACCACATGCGAAACCCCCGCGAGGCGTGTGACGTACCAGGATCCAAGCCACCAATCACATTGAACTCATAAATATAATTAAATAAAACTTTCTTTCATTAACGTAAAGTGTTACAAACGTTACATATCATTCATTGTATACAGCGGAAGCATAACTCATTCGTTAAATGTTTCGTAGTCCAAGTGTACATAAACCGTTAAGCTTGTATTGAGATTTCCATGTATCTCGACCCATGACCACTCCAGCCTCCCAGACAGCTTTAAGGTAATTAGTTCACGCCCGTCCTCCCCGGTACGGTGTGAGGGTGCCAAACCTAACAACGCTATCAACTAATAACCTCGTTGCCTCCCCGGCAACTATCGGTAGATGTAAGGCGTCTTATATGATAGAAATGAGTATAATAACAAACATCCCAATAGCCTGACATTCCTCCCCAGAACGTTACCCGATATCCCTCCCCGGGATGCATGCTTGGAAAAGAGCAGTGAACTCACCTTAGGTTTGCTCGATAAGTTTAGTTACTTGTTCACACATAACCAGTCAAAGCCTATGATGTTCATGTATATGAAATCAGTTTACGTTCACGTTGTTCACATATCCAAATCACGTATCACGTAGCAAACATTTAGTTTTCATGCACTTTTATGACACAAGTTCATGCTCCCTTCAGTAGTCACTGACATCACCAGTTTCATAGAAATCAATTCATGTGTTGCCACAGATTGCATTTGGTTAAGATTATAGTATAACACACATCAAGCACTCAGTTTCCAAACAAGTCTACATCCTGTGTTCATGACTTATATCAACATTCATTGAGGTACTGTTTACTCATACGGGTTAAGTCAGGGTCCTCTTCTGATTAACAGATAGACCTTTATAAACCAACTATGCAATTTACAACAGTTTCGTTCGACGTTATAAACAACATACAGTTTCATTGGATATCATGCTCATCATACAATTTATTGGTTATCATGCACATCATACAGTTCATTGATAAACTGACTACCGCATGAGTCCAAATCAGAACCCTCATATTCTGTAACATTATTATCATGAAATCAACAGAAAGTCACACACATGTGTCCTAATACATAACAGACGGGATAGAGTATCATGTTATATGAGAACTGTTCTGTCCATGCATCACTTCAGCGAAGAAACTAGGTGGTGACAAAATATATGAGTTTCGTCGTGAATAACAACGACGAAACATACAGGTTTCGCCGTGAATGACAGCGAAGAAACATACAGGTTTCGCCGTGGATGACAGCAACGAAACATACAGGTTTCCCCGTGAATACCAGCGATGGTTATGGGGTGCCTGCAAACCCTAACTGTCCTAGGCAAATCATCTGCCAAATCATCTGCCTAATCATGTGCATCGATATTCAACCATTCTACTAACCCGATTAATCAATTCATCATCCAACATCAGATTATATGCAATCATGAACATTATGCCACCCTAGTTAATCACTAACAATTATTCATCATAAGTCAACATCGATTCCAGCATGTAACACATATCATCGAGTCTGCTTATAAGCAAGCCTAGATCAATTACATAGTTTATTATGGTCACATAATCACAAAGATTTATTCTACCATAATCACAAAATAACTAGCACCGAGTTGTATCTCACCAAAGAAAACTAATCTCATCAACATAACTCATCGTGTAAGCACATAACCAGAATTAGCAGCAATTATAAGTCAATCTAGCGATGAATCATACTAACCGAATATGTATTGTGTGCCGTCTGAAAGAGAGAGATAGTATCACATGAAGGGTATCTTCGAAGGGGATAGAGCTGCCGTCGAGGGGTGGGAGAGGATGAGAGTGTTTAGGGTTTGCTAAAGATTCCTAAATATATGTACAGAGGGAGTTGGGCCGAAACAACATGGGCCATGTCACACCCCGACTGCGTAAAACAACAAATCGCGGTGGAAATGTCGGGGAGTGTTGTAACAGAATCATTGATTCATAACACACGGACATTTGAAGTTTTGTTTTATTTAAAGATTAACCAATTACATTGTCTTGAAATTTAAACAAACAAGTTAAACATAGTATATCTTTGTTATTAAGTCACTAAGGCCTCGTCCAGTCCTAAGTGAGCATGCATCCTAGTCCTATGACAAGTATTATATGCCTAAACATGTTTAAATATGTTGCATAATCAGTTAAGTGACAAAAGTTTAGGTTACATATGCTTAAAATCCAATTATGCATGAAAAGGGCATTTTGGTCATTTTCCTAAGGCATATAAACTACCTATCATACAACTACTTAAACTAGGTGACCATAAGGTATAACCTCGAAAGGTTGTTCCCTATACAACTATGGTCACTAAACATGCTTGGTCGGATCCTACAGATCGACCAAATGGGTCGAGTTCGAAAGTCTAAGCGGTTGTCAAGATCGCTTGACTTACGACTCTACACAAGCACTAAACTAAAAGTGACGAGCTAAACATGTTGGAACATGTTTAACTAAGTTAGAAAACAGGTTTTGATATCAAAACAAAGTGTTTTGATACCTAAGAGTAGTTTGGTTACAAAATTCGCTTAAATGCGCATTTTGACCGAAACTACGACTCGTCACTACGCCTAGTCAACGTGGTAATCAGTAGGTATAGTCACTTGGGACTATAACCATCGTGATTACGCTCACATTGCGAAGTTCAAACGAACTTCGTGTTGACCAACTCGTGGTCAAAGCAGAAAGTCAAACAATGTTTGACTTTCATGCTCAAAAAGAGATAAAAGAACGAAAGAAGCTTACAAAGGGTCCTTGCTAGGGAGAACTTGATCTATAACACTCAGGTATGAAGCAAAGGCTCCAACTTAGAGTGTAATTCAGATCAAGGGTGAGCATAAATGAATGAAGAGCATGGCTTTATATAGTTTTCGCAAAACCGTTAAGATCATTCCTTGCTAAAGAGGGAAAGATCATAGCCATACAATTTTTTGGGAATGATTGGAGGACTTGTTCATCACACAAACCAGCCCATAACATGAAAAACCAGAGATTAAAACCATTAGAATAGGTGGAAATGACCAGATTCAATGTTTCTGCATTTCTGCTGTTCTGGGCACTGCTTACGGACCGTAAGCAAGTCCCCATACGGTCCGTAAGGACCTTGCAGACTAGCAACTTTCAAAAATGGCAGATTTAGTCCCTGAAGCCCCAAACTTGGTTTTCGGTGCATTTTTGACACGTTTAAGCCCCGTTAACCCCATTTCAAAGCTCTAAAATGAAGTTAAAGTATAGGGAACTTAAAATGTGCTAAAAAATATCTCGGATGTCGGCTCGTTTAGTCGTACGGTTGCGTTGTTCGTTTAGTTACGACGAAACACGAACGGATACGAAAAACAATCCAAATTACGCGACGAATGGAATTTTATCATGCCAATCACAAAAATAAAATATTTTAATGATCACATAAATTTCTGGATGTCCGGATATATTCAGAACATAAGATATGCGCGAAAATGCAAACTTATGCACTTTTTGATTCTTTTAGTCCCTATTGATCAATAAAGTTTATTTTAGCATACCGAACCACTCAAAGCCTATTTATAAGCTATGTAAAGGATATTTAGGGTATTTTTAACTTATGATCAAGTTTCGGAATGTTAGTTACAGTACGAATCGGCATACTTTCGCAGTTTGTCGAAATTAGTCGCTGTAAGCGAATAAACTTGATTTCGACACACCAAACCTTCCAAAACTTATTTCTAAGTTATGTAAAGGTTATTTAAGGTATGTTAAGCCTATGTCACTATTCCGGAGTGTTTGTCGTGTTAAACTGATTACGTTTACGCATCAGTTTGCGTATAACTTTCCAGAAAGCGATTTGGAGCTCGAAATCGAACAAGAATTGATATGTTCAAATGATACACATATTTAAACAAATCCCAAGTATGAAACAAAATATTTCATTGGTTAGGCATTTGTATGATGGCCGTGGAGGCACATATGTCACAGGCCAAGGCCCCTTAGTGGCGACGAAACAGCATGAGTGACGAAAGCCTCCCCTTGCCACCATGTTTCGTTGTGTGTTAGTGGGTGACGAAAGTCACCATGTTTTGTCGTGTGTGTGTAGGTGACGAAAGTCACCATGTGTGGTATTTGCTATGCCATTACCCAATGAGTCATACTTACAGTTTCTTGTAAAAGTCAATGAGCAATACATCAATCATTATAACATTACAATGCATTAACACAATAACACAGTAACACAGTACCAAATAACACAGTAACACAGTATATCAATCATATATCAAACGTGCACAATTTTTACAATGCAAACACAATTATGAAGACACTGGTGTGAAACAAGTAACGTGTCAAGGAAAGACCTTGAAAGTTCGGGTTGTCACAACATGTTTGGTCGGATCCTAATGATCGACCAAACGGGTCGGGTTCGAAAGTCTAAGCGGTTGTTTAGACCGCTTATCTTACGACCCCATATAAGCACTAAACTAAGAGTGGCGAGTTAAACATGCTAAAACATGTTTAACGAAGTTAGAAAACAAGTTTGATATCAAAACAAAGGGTTTTGATACCCAAGAATAGTTTGGTTGCAAAATACGCATGAATACGCAGTTTGACCGAAACTATGACTCGTCACTACACCTAATCAACGTGGTAATCAGTAGGTGTACTCACATGGGACTATAACCATCGTGATTATACTCACGTTGCGAAGTTCAAACGAACTTCGTGTTGACCAATTCGTGGTTAAAGCAGAAAGTCAAACACTGTTTGACTTTTATGCATAAAAACGCATAAAAGCATGAAAGAATACTTACAAAGGGTCCAAGCAAGGAAATCTTGATTCAAATTGCTCAGGTATAAAGTGCTATACCCCAACTTAGAGCAATTGAATCAGATTTTTGAGTTGCAAGAAATGAAAGTGTTGGGTATTTATAGAAATCCCATAACCGTTAGGATCGTTTCTCGCAAATCGTGCCTTGATCTTAACCATACACTTGGGCACATGGTTTTCTAAACAATGGGCCATCAAAAACAAGCACAAGTTATACCAAATCAGGGGTTAAAAACCATCAAAACAGTTGAGTTGGACCAGATTCAATGTTTCTGTCTGATGTGCTCTCGCGGGCAGCGTAGAAATTGTGGCACCCAACTTTTCAAGTTGTACCGTACAATTGTAACACATGTTGTGAATAGATAAAAGGCCATATTTGACTGATTATGATGTTTATATGTGAAATTTAATGAGTTGGTAAATTTAAACCTTGGTAAAAATTATGTTGGCAACGGTAAGATAAACGCTTATCGCGTAACGGTTAAAATGCGAAACGAACGTCGGTGAGCACCAGATCAGTGTTAAAATCCTAAAAATAGTCAGTTATGATTAGAATAATAATTTTAATCCTATTCGTGAGGAAAACTAAATTAAAACGCTAAGAAACTCTATTTTTCGAGTTTAATCGCGTACCGCGCGATGCAGCACGTGTACCGACAAAATACTGTCAACACAACCTGTCAAGGCAACTGATAATCATTTTAATAATAATTTGATGATTTTATTACTATAGAATGATAAAAATAAATAAAAACGCTTAAATCCCTATTTTTGTGATTTTAAGCGCGTACCGCGCAGCACAGCGCGCAAACTGCCAAATACCGACAACGTAGCCAGTCCAGGCAAACAAAATATTGTTCAGTAATATTTTGTAGGGTTTATTTTTATAGAGCGTTAAAAATAATTTAAAACGCACTAAAACGGGATTAAAATGCTAGATAAAATACCCCGGTATTCAGTAAAACACCTGTTTTTACTCTATATATGATATATATGTGTTATGTATATATAAAGTGTGTGAGTGTGCATATAGGTGGCGGCCAATTAGAGTACCCACCTCCCCATCTCTTGTGCCATGTGTTGATGCCACCCTACTTTCAAAATCTTGGAAATGTTAAATGGAACAAGTGTCACACATGCACATCAAGATCTTACACAAACTTTACATTTCTTCCTTCTCTCTCCTCCCTATAATCGTAAACCATACACACACCCTCACTTTCAATTTTTGTTTATCAAATCCAAGTATTTGAAGCTCTCATACATCTTCCACTAGTGAGCTTTTGATGATTTCATACTTAGAAAACGAAGAACCAAGCTCTTTTGAAGGAAAACTCAAGCATATTCATAATAAACCTTACACGAGTTATAGTGTTCATCATGGGTATGAACCTTTATCCTTCTTATTCTTGATTTTGTTTATAAACATTTACTTACAAAATATGGTTTCTCTTACATCTTGGAATATTTCATAAACTTGAAATCTAAAAACAAATGGGTTTTTGAATAAATAAAAATGGATGAATATGTGTGTGTGTGTGTGTGTGTAGCCGTAGGTATATATGTATGTATATGCGATTGTGTTTTGATTTTTGGTTGAGTGATTCTTGAATAATATGATTCTTGAGTCATAGAATACATGCATGAATCAAAAATGTCATAAAAGAATGATCTAAAAGTGTTTCACGATTTTGAAAGGGAAATAATGAAAAAGTAAACTTTTGGGAGTTCATTTGGGTGAATACATTTCGTGTATATATATGTATATGTGAATGTATGCATGTAATTTTTGATTATATGCATATAAATGTAAGAACACTTGTATTCATGTATGAATGATTTGATGATGAAGATGTGAAGTATGAAATGTTTGAATATTTGAAACATGAGTTAAATAAAGGTCTTTGATGCATTTAAGATTATGCTGGATGATGATAATATGATATATGTGCTTTAGATAGTTGTACACGAGCATGCATGAATGATATGTGATCGTAAAAAGGTGATTTGAGTATGATTTAGTAAAAATAAGTTATGAGCAGATTATAAACACTAAAATAAAGTTATTTTAAAGTTTTTAGTGGCATATAACTTTGTCATAATGTTTGTTAGCTTTGCATGTTGTACTTGGTGCATTAAAGGTTGTAAAATACGTGAAATCGCATGATTTATGTGACTTAAACAAAAACTGCACTAAGCTGATTATAACCACTATTTTAATCAGTAAATAACATGTATTGTGTTAAAATATCAAGTCGTTTCGAGTTGGGATGATTATAGTAACGTTTAACGTAAAACTATGCGTTAAAACGGTCAAAAATCGGCTTTTCGAGTGATTTTTATAAAACCGAATTAGATCAGTAAGTAAACTAATATTTTTAGTTTAAAAATGAGTATTTTAACTAATTTTAAGTTTACATGGTGTTTGGTTGGTCATATGTGACTTCCGACGCCCGAAACCGTTACCGAATCGCTAAAATAATCATTTTTCAATGTACACTAGTATAGGTAAAATTTTGGGTGAACCTTATGTTTTAAAATGTGTTATGTGATTTAAACATGAGAATGTGAAAATATGTTAAGTTTTAACATGATCTTAAAGATTTGGATTATGCATGTATATTTGTGCATTTTGTGCGGTAGAAACGGTAAAAATCGCGTTAAATGTGTAACCTGTTTGTCGAGCATGAAATTTGATACTTTTGAGATGTTTTATGTATATTTGCTTTAAAAATGACAAAATAGATAAGTTTACAAGATTTAGCGTGTATCGGTATTAAATTATGTAAACATTTATGTATATATATTACGACGCACAAATCGTAGATATATTGCGTATAAACGGGAGAGTTAGCGGATTTACACAATAATGGTCACCAATAAAATCGTTCAAGTCACAAAATCATAAAATTATATATATATATATATATATATATTAACGTGCCAACATAATCAAGAATGATAACTTTTCGAGAAAATCTCAAAGTTATGTGACAATTCTAAGAAACATAGAAACTTAGGATTTTTGTGTTATGTGTATTGATTTAAAATCGTTCCTATAAATAATAGGACATGTAGAAATCAATCTCTCGGTTTGCGCTATTTAAAATACGCACCCAAAGGTGAGTGTCACTAAACCCCTCTTATACTGCTTTGTATATATTTTGGGGGCTAGAACACGTCAATAAAAGGGTTTAATAATGTTTTTGAAATAAAACATACCTTTTAATATAAAATATATATTTTCGTTGAAAATATATGAAATTTGATAAGTCATACGTTTCAAAGTAAAACTTTTTTGATGAATGAATATTGAAAGTACGGTATTTCCTAAGTGAAACATGACCGTACAGTTGGGGACGAATTCTTGACTGGGTCTCAAATAATGGAGTGTCAGGGGAATTCGTACAACGTCGTGTATTAAATTGTCATATTAGTAGGATATATATATTGTACATGAGGCAAACATCATATTGTCCTTCAGGAGGACCCTGCGCCAATCATGTCGTTTAATCATTTAAGTATTGCACGCGATGAATTGTTGGTAGATCTATCGGGTTGACAACCCCGTCGTGACCGGTCGCCCCGTGTCAAGTCAAACGACGAATTGATATTCTGTTTATTGTCTAGCTTTGATTATCCCTGCATGGTTAATATATAGTTTGTATCTTCTAGCTAACATACGAGTCAGAAAGTTGACGCAATAATTTAATATACAAAACCTGGGCAAATATTACTGTTGTCGGATTGATGAACCGACGGAAGGCCCATGGATTTTATTAAGGAAGTAAAATGGATGTGACACCTGTGTCACTTCAACCACTAAACAAATACCAAACCAATGAAATATTATATTTCATACTTGGGGTTTGTATAAATATGTGTATCGTTTGCACATATCAATTCTTGTTCGATTTCGAGCTCTAAATCGCTTTCTGGAAGGTTATACGCAATCTAATGCGTAAATATAACCAGTTTAATGCAACAAACACTCCGGAACAGTGACATAGGCTTAACATACCTCAAATGACCTTTACATAACTTAGAAATTAGTTTTGAAAGGTTTGGTGTGTTGAAATCAAGTTTATTCGCTTACAGGGACTAATTTCGAAAAACTGCGAAAGTATGCCGATTCTTACTGTATCAAACATTTCGGAACTTGATCATAAGTTAAATATGTCCTAAATATCCTTTACATAGCTCAGAAATAGGCTTTGAGGTGTTTTGTACGCTAAAATAAACTTTCTTGATCAATAGGGACTAAAAGCGTCAAAAAGTGCATAAGTTTGCATTTACGCGCATATCTTACGTTCTGAATACATCCGGACATCCAAAAATTTATGTAATCAATAAAATATTATGTTTTAGTGATTGGCATGATAATTCCATTCGTCGCGTGATTTGGATCGTTTTTCGCATCCGTTCGTGTTTCGTCGTAATTAACCGAATAACGTGATCGTACGACCAAACGAACCGACATCTGGCATATTTTTGAAGATGTTTCATGTCCCTCATGTTTAGGCATCATTGTAGAGCCTTGAAAATGGTTTAATGGGCCTCAAATATGTCGGAAATGAGCTTAGAAGCATGTAGGGACCAAAACTGCAATTATTAAAACTGTTGCTGAACTATGGATTTCAGGTTGCCCGCGTAGCCCCTGTATGACTCTTACACGGGGCGCGTAAAAGCTGTAGATCAGCAAAAACCAGCTATTTGAATTCAGCTGCTGGGTCTCCACTCTTGCACACGGTTTTGAACAATCTATGGGCTCTTTTAGGGGCTCCCATGGTTTCACAAAACAAGGGGCACACTTGGACGGCTGATTGAAGCACATTTTACGATGAACGAACTTAACGACTCTCTGAAAACTATAAATACCCCTACCCCTCATTTGAATTCTGCACATTTGATGTGATTTGGCTCTCTAAGTTGAAGTATTCACTTCATACCTAAGAGTAATCGGATCAAAACTTCCGTTCTTGGACCCGTTGTAAGTATTCTTTCGTTCTTTTATGCATTTTTAGCATCTTCATTGACCAGTCAATGGTCACACGAAGTTCGTTTGAACTTCATAACGTGAGCGTAATCACGATGGTCATAGCCCTTTGTGGCTATACCTACTGATTACCACGTTATCTAGGCTTAGTGACGAGTCGTAGTTTCGGCCAAAATGCGTATTCTTGCGTATTTTGTAAACAAACTACTTTTAGGTATCAAAACCGTTTGTTTTGATACCAAACCTATTTTCTAAATTCGTTAAACATGTTTTAACATGTTTAACTCGTCACTTTTTAGATTTATGCTTATGTAGGGTCGTAAGGTAAGCGATCTAATCAATCGATTATACTTTCGAACCCGACCCATTTGGACGATCATTAGGATCCGACCAAACACATTAGGTGACCATAGTTGTATAGGGAATAACCTTCCGAGGTTATACCTTATGGTAACTTCGTTTAAATAGTTGTATGATAGGTAGTATATATGCCTTAGGAAAATTACCAAAATGCCCATTTTACGCCAAAATTCATTTTAAGCATATGTAACATAACTTTTGATATCTAAACTTATTAGGTAACATTATTAGACATGTTAAGGCATATAATACTTGTCATAGGACAAGTTAGGTGTTCCGAACGCGTTTTACACGAACGACGCGTTAAAGTAGCGTAAGCTACCTAAACGGGTCGTAATGGGTCGTAAGCACTTAGGTTAGATTTTGCTTTAGTATGTAGGCTTTGTAAACCATATCATATGAGTTCCAATACTCATTTGGTTTACGAGACCTCATCCTATCCGATCTTCCGATTTAGGTCCGATTTATTTACATAGTTACCTATATTAGGGGCCGTTTGATTCTGTGATCCCTCTAGCGTTGCTTGGTTGTTATTCAAGACTTCTAAGCATTCTCAATTGAGTACATAGTCCCCTCTTTTACTGTTTTCAATGTTTTGGGGTGAAGCATGTGTACCTATTTGTTATGTTCATGATTTCAAAGTATAATTGATTATACATATTAGTACTTATCTTTTGACAAACTGAATGATTATTTATGGTTTAAACACTGATTTTTCAAAGCTTATAAAATTAATTGTTGAATTGTACTTATTTTATGTTCACCAGACCGATTGGTAGTATGATATAGCGCTATAGGATTTGACACCCCATTCCTGTTGTCATGGAATGTCAGAAACCGATATTTTATCAAAATAGGGATTGCCTTTGTGGTATTTCTATAGTCTCAAAGGTGTATTTTGATGCACTAGGTCTGAATTAATTCAAAATCACATTATTATTGTATATTTAGTTATACTCCCAAAGGTATAGTTTGATATGCTCTCATATGTGATATTGTACAAAACCAACATATATTTAGTTAATTACCAAAACATAGTTTAATATGTTATTCATAAAACTAAAGCATATTTTGATAGGTTAGTTATAAACCCAAAACATAGTTTAATGTGTTATTCATAAAACCAAAGCATATTTTGATATGTTAGTTATAAAACCAAAACATAGTTTAATTTGTTGTTTATAAAACCAAAACATAGTTTAATATGTTATTAATAAAACCAAAGTATACTTTTGATATACTACTGAAAACTGTTATTTTGACGACTAAAGTATATTCAACATACTATCTGTTTAATGATTTTGGAACCGAAATATATTTTAATATATTACTTATTCGACTTCCTTAAAACCAAAGTACATTTTATATACTATAAACCCTTTTATCAAAATATTGTTTTGCAAACAATATATTTTATTCAAACTCATTTTACTTAATTATTTATTTATGCATCATTCTGTTATATTATCTGATTTCTTATAAATTTTAAAATGGTTTATAAAGGAAAATATTTTAAGGATCATGACTATTTTTGATTAAATATTTTTCTCTAAACTTACAAGTCATGAATCCTATTTTCAATAAAACCTATGTAACTCACAGGCATTGTTATGCTGACGTACCTATTTTTACACATGTTTCAAGTGCTGCTACGTGATGATTTTTGATACATGCTACACTTAGGATGGACTCGTGCCTTAGCGACTTTAAAACTTGAAAGATAATATTTGTATTTATCTGAGTTGTAATAGAACAAAGAATTCAATGATTCAATAAAACGAAATTATTTAATCCATGGTTATGAAACAATGATTCTATTACAACACTCCCCGACATTTCCGCCACGTTTTGTTGTTTTACGTGGTCGGGGTGTGACAGAAAAGTTGGTATCATAGCCAATGGTTATAGGGAATTAGGTTATTAGTAATGCTTTGACCTAGACTATAACCTTCCTAGGACCCTAACACAAGTTATCTTGTGTTGAGTTTTAAAACAATACCGTCGCCTATCTTTAGGTGACAACCTCAATAAGAACACAAATTTCAAATCCGCTTTGAAAACCAATCATCTGTTCTAGGATGATTTATTATAAGGTTTTAAACCCTCTAAGTTTTCAAAATCCCGTCAAAGTTTGGTCTAAATAATGTGAACACGTGCAAACCGGAAGGGTGGGTACCTGTACCCTGAGCTTTCTGTCTAAGGCTAGAGTGTTCGTACAAATCCGCAGTATCAGACCAGTCACTCTTACCTGGGAACTCTTGGGGTGAGTGTCCACTTATAGGCGAGCATGTCTTCGCGATACATTATTTTTGACCTATTTACTTTGATTAATCACTATGTGTCATTTGTTTGCTTTGTGGTAACAAATAAATGACCACCATCTTTGCTTTCGTCAATTTTGTTTCATCTCATTCTTTCCATCTAATCATCTCACTCGTTTTCCTTCATGTTTCCTCTTTTAGAATGCCTCCTCGACGCGAAAATCCACTACCAAATGCCGAAATGGCACATATTATGGCACAACATATGGCTGATGTACTCCCAGATATTATTGCTCAAGTTAACCAAGCCAACAATAACCAGAATGCTCTATGCAATTTCAAAAGTTTCAATTCGGCTAACCCACTCAAGTTTAGTGGTTCTGAAGGAGCAACTGGGCTCCTACAGTGGTTCGAGAGCATTGAGAGTACGTTTCGTCACGTTCAGTGTCCTGAAAATCAGAAAGCTGAGTTTGCTTCCAGTGTGTTTCAGAAGAGGGCTCTTACATGGTGGAACGGAGTTATGAGGGACCGTGGTGCTGAGGTTGCGTTAGCACAGACTTGGGCTGAGCTTAGGGCTCTTATGATGAGGGAGTTTTGCCCTCGTCATGAATTAAGAGCTTTAGAAAGGGAATTTGACGACCTAAAGCAAGACAGTGGTGAACATCGAGCCTATACTGACAGTTATGAAGAATTGAGTCTGTTATGTCCTGCCATGGTTACGCATGTGGAAAAGGCGATTGAAAAGTACATGGATGGTCTTCCTGACTTAGTTCAGGATATCGTTACTGGCAGCAACCCTACTACTGTCAGACAAGCCATTGAATTATCTGCCACCCTGACTGAATCCCATATCAGGAAGGGTAAGCTTTTTCGAAAGGGCGACCCAAGACCATCTGACAAGACTGCACAAGTTGAACCAAAGGAAAATCAGGCCGAGACACCCAAGAAGAAGAAGCACAAGGCTTCTCAAAATTGTGCCATAACTACTCAGAACAATCAGGCTGCACCAAACCAGCCAGCCCAACCTCGTAAAAGGCAAAATTATGTTGGTACCGCACCTATGTGCAACAAATGCAACTGTCATCATCTGGAGCAAGTGCAGTGTCACAAATGTACCCACTGTGAGCGATTGGGACATTTGGTCGATATTTGTCGTTATGCAAATCAAGCTACTGCAAATCCTGCTGCTGTTCAAGCACGATTCCCACCTGGGTCATGTTATAACTGTGGTGACCTTACTCACTACATAAACAATTGCCCAAGACTTGTTAACGTAAATCCAGCGCGTGGACGAGTGTTTAACATCAATTAGGCAAACAAGAAGAATGACGCAGCAGTGAACAATTAGTCTTTTGCAATTCCTCTGGTTGTTATCTTTTGATGTTTAAAGACAATTCGGTTGTTATATAAATAAAGTTTGTTGTTTCAATTTTTTTTTCAAAACTGATGCGATTGTGTGAATGTTTAATGCAACCTTATGATGTCGTGTCACACCCCCAAAATCCATAAGCGGAGTATCACCGCATGGAGGCGTGACTGACCAGGATCAGGCCACCAATCATATTGAACAATGTATTTAAAGTAAATAAAATCCAACCATACAATATAATTGGTGTTCAAAACAAGTTAACCAAGTTCGAGTTAAACATCGGAAGCAATAAAAGTAAAGCCAAAACATAAGTCATACGTTCATAAAGTTAACATGGCACACAACGGTCCATGTCCCACAATGACTCCTCTTGCTCGTGCAAGCTCCATATATACCTAACGACCTGCAAGGCATGTAACAACGAGTCAACAACATAGTTGAGCGAGTTCACAGTTGGTGTTCGCTTTAAAGTAGTTTCAAAAATCATGAGTTTGTTTGCAATTATAGGTTAACCAGCTTTCCTTGTTTTCCAAACCATAATTAGTGGGGGCTACCCCATGTTGTAAACCACTAGACTAGTTATGTATTGGCGTCCTTCCCAATCCGAGGACGGAGGTACATATTCTTCCCAATCCGAGAATACGCAGGTTAAATGTAGGCGTCCTTCCCAATCCGAGGACGGAGGTACGTATTCTTCCCAATCCGAGAATACACAGGTTTAGTGTAGGCATCCTTCCCAATTCGAGGACGGAGGTACGTCTTCTTCCCAATCCGTGAATACGCAGGTTTAGGTGTACTCTATTGGTGGTGAATATACATGTTTTATCTTAACTTCTTAATCTCATTCCCAACCCACCGGGAATCCCATGCCTTAAGAGTGTGAACTCACCTCGATTTGCTCGACAGATAGTCTACTATGCTAAAATAACTTTTGGTCAAATGCGTCCTATTATAGTTATTACATCCAATCAGGTTCACATTCAAGTACATCACGCAATTGTTCGCATATATAAAAAAACAAGTAGCACAGAAGGCGTCACATATAACCCAAATATACTACCCGGCCCATCGTATTACACCTAACCAAAATTGTGACCGCAGCCCACACAACTGCCCGGCCAAGTCTTATCCAGCCACTCACGAGATCCCCAACCAGTAGCTTTCAATCACAATGGTCCAAACCAAGTTACATGAGTTTATTAATTCCATTTTTATAACAACCCTAACTAGTATAAATCATCGGCCCAAACGCAACTTACTTAGTTTAAATAATGTAACAGTCCTTTTAATATGTGATGACCCAACCAACATGTTTACAATTTAACACTGCACTCGGCCCAGACTAGTGTGTGAAGCCCCAAACAAATTTTATGTTATTTACTCCATTTAATTCCCTATTTCACTATGTCCTGCTAATGAAATTTATACAAAAATCAAAATAATAAATTTCATCAATGTTAATTAAGCCCAACTATATACTACGGCCCTTTATCCTAACACCCCAAACCAACCGGCCCACTCACAACCAACATATAACAACCATATTATGCAAGTCCACCGATCACGGTTGGGCTTGGGCCCAAACAAAAAGATCATAACCTGTTGTGCGGCCCAACGCACATCAAGATGACCCGGTCCACTGTGAACAGCCCATACGTGCATGTGTAACCCATCCCATATGCGACCCAACTAATATGTGCATGGTCCAACTACTAAAATCGGCCCATTAAGTGTGAAGTCTTTGAAACCACAAGCAGCATGTATCAACAGGTTATACCAGATTTCTGTTTCTATTGTATCAACATAAGTATGTGATTTGGCCATTGTGCCATTAATTATATATGACTATTAATCACAGGACCAATCATCTAATACATAATTAATTTAGATTAATTACCAATCCCTTTAAATCAAATAACATATTTTCAATCATCTATCCCATATCAAAAACAATTATGGTTTGCGGCCGATTACGTACATGACTTGCTAGCACCCTTAGTCAATATATAAACATTGATCCAGCTAATAACTACATGTTAGTGAGTCATTCAACCTTGAACACCTTGCAAGTAATACCCTTAATCATATCAAAATTGTCGAATCCCATAACTATCACATAACAACTTTTATAATTACAAAACTAACTACCAAGAACCCTATCATCTTGAAATTAACCAGCACACAAGACATTAATACAACATGATCACGTAAGCAGAATTAACACGTAGGAATCGATATGAAAGTGGTTTCACTAAATATAGATATAGGCCAACTAAATTCCCGTCTGGGTTTCGCTAAGCCCATGCATGATTCACTTAGATTTATCTACGCGTTTAGAGATATAAGCGGCCTGAAACATAAGTGTAAGCTAATAAACAAAACTATTTCACGTTACGCTTAAGTTTAACAGAATTGTAACGGCATAAATTAACGTTACTGACCTCGAAAGTTCAGGTTATCACATTATCCCCAACTTGAAAGAAATTTCGTCCCGAAATTTAGCACGTGGTTGTTGAGGAAGCAAGTTATGTTGCGTGGTTTCCTGGTTTTCCTGGGGTGTCACATCATCCCCCCGTTGGTTTGGAATTTCGTCCCGAAATTCCGTAGTTGCTTCAGCCTCAGCAGTGGTTGCACTTTTCTCGAACAACTGGGAATACTTGTGTTTCATTTGGTCTTCTCATTCCCAGGTGAACTCTGGGCCACGACGGGAGTTCCAACGAACTCGAACAAGGGGTATTCTGGTACGCTTGAGAATCTTAACATCTCGGTCAGTAATCTCTACGGGTTCCTCGACGAATAGCAGTTGATCGTCGATAGTGAGCTCCTTGAGAGGAACTATGAGGGTCTCATCAGACAGGCACATCTTCAGATTCGACACATGGAATACGTTGTGAACTCCGCTGAGTTATGCAGGTAGATTCAGCTTGTAGGCCACCTTGCCAATTTTCTCAATGATTTCAAAAGGTCCGACATATAACGGGTTAAGTTTGCCTCGTTTACCAAAACGAACTACACCATTCCAAGGTGAGACTTTAAGTAATACTCGATCCCCAACCTAGAACTCGAGTGGTTTCCTTCGCTTATCAGCGTAGCTTTTCTGACGGTCACGAGCTGCCGCCATTCGTTGTCGTATCTGAGCAATCTTCTCTGTTGTATCTACTATAAGTTCTGGGCCAGTGATTTGACTGTCGCCAACCTCTGCCCAACAAAGAGGTGATCGGCACTTACGCCCGTACAATGCCTCAAATGGGGTGGCCTGGATACTGGTGTGGTACCTGTTATTATACAAAAACTCCACTAACGGGAGATGTTTTTCCCAGCCGTTACCAAAGTCGATCACACATGCCCTAAGCATGTCTTCAATGGTTTGGATGGTGAGTTCAGACTGCCCATCCATCTGTGGATTATATGCTGTGCTCATGTCTAATCGAGAGCCAAAGGACTTGTGCATTGCTTGCCACAATTCAGATGTAAAACGTGAGTCACGATCAGAAATGATGGAGGTTGGCACCCCGTGCCTTGATACTACTTCCTTTAGGTAGTTGTCTGCTAGAGTAGAAAACTTATCCGATTCCTTGATAGCCAGAAAATGTGCAGACTTGGTCAGTCGATCCACGATCACCCAAATGGTATCATTTCCACGTTGAGATATAGGCAGGCCAGTAACGAAGTCCATGGAAATTTGCTCCCATTTCTATTTCGGTATCTCTGATTGTTGAAGTAGGCCTGATGGTTTCTGGTACTCGATTTTGACTCTCGCACAAGTCAAACATTTACTAACGTAGGTTGCTATGTTGGCTTTCATACTAGGCCACCAATACGTAGTCTTAAGATCGTGGTACATTTTATCCGAACCAGGATGTACCGAGTAACGAGACTTGTGTGCTTCATCCATCACAAGCTCACGTAGATTACCATAGTGTGGAACCCAAATGCGCCCTGTCACGTAATAAGCGCCGTCTTCCTTTTGCTCTAACCGTTTCCTCGATCCTCATAAAGACTCAGCCCTGATGTTCTCTGCCTTTAATGCTTCAACCAGAGCATGTCGTATCTGAGTGGGAAGACTAGAGTGAATGGTAAGTTGTAGCGCACGTACATGCTTAGGTTTAGTCTCCTTCCGGCTGAGGGCATCAGCCACAACATTGGCTTTGCCCGGATGATACTTGATCGCGCATTCATAATCATTCAGAAGCTCGACCCACAGACGTTGTCGCATGTTCAACTCCTTCTGTTCGAAGATATGTTGGAGACTCCTGTGATCGGTGTAAATGCTGCACTTGGTACCGTACAGGTAATGCCTCCATATCTTGAGTGCAAAAACAACAGCTACCAGCTCCAGATCATGAGTAGCGCAGTTCCTTTCGTGAGATTTAAGTTGGCGCGATGCATAAGAAATGACTTTCTCACGTTGCATTAACACACACCCAAGTCCGTGGATGGACACGTCGCAATAAACCACAAAATCGTCTGTGCCTACAAGTAACGAAAGAATAGGTGCGCTACACAGTCTCTCCTTTAAGTGCTGAAATGCGGACTCCTGTGCATCACCCCAACGATAGGTGACACCCTTCTGAGTCAGTGAAGTGAGAGGTTGCGCAATCTTCGAGAAATCCTTGATGAACCTTCTATAGTAGCCCGCCAAACCTAAGAATTGGCGGATTTCTGTTGGAGTGCGAGGTGCAGGCTAGTTCTTGATCGATTCAACCTTGGATGGATCCACATGAATCCCATCCTCGTTTACCACGTGGCCTAGGAAATGGACTTCACGAAGCCAAAAGTCACATTTTGAAAACTTAGCATACAGCTGCTCTGCTCGAAGAAGTTCCAAAATAAGTCATAGATGATGTTCGTGTTCCTCCTAACTCTTAGAATAGATCAGAATGTCGTCGATGAAAACAATAACAAACTTATCTAGGTAGGGTTTATACACTCGGTTCATGAGATCCATGAAGACCGCAGGTGCGTTTATTAATCCGAAAGGCATGACCAGGAACTCGTAATGCCCGTAACGAGTTCTGAACACTGTCTTGGAGATATCCTCATCTCGAACTCTTAACTGATGGTAGCCCGATCGCAGATCAATCTTTGAGTAGAAGCCTGACCCTTGCAACTGGTCGAATAGATCATCAATACGTGGGAGAGGATAACGATTCTTCACGGTCACCTTATTGAGCTCACGATAGTCAATACACATTCTGAAAGTACCGTCTTTCTTCTTCACAAACAAGACTGGAGCTCCCCAGGGTGAAGAGCTAGGACGAATAAAACCCTTATCCAAGATTTCTTGCAATTGAGTGGACAATTCTTCTAGTTCTGATGGAGCTAAGCGATAAGGTGCACGAGCTATGGGTGCTGCTCCAGGAGTTAGCTCGATTTGAAACTCGACTTGACGATGAGGTGGAAGACCAGGTAATTCCTTAGGAAATACCTCAGGAAAGTCACGAACAATAGGAATGTCTTCTATCTTCCTCTCTTTTGTTGAGGTGTCAGAAACGAGGGCTAGAATAGCAATGTGGCCCTTTCACAAACACTTCTGGGCCTTAAGGAAAGAGATAATGCCTACGACAGCACCACTCTTGTCACCACGAATCTCGAGGGGTTCTTCATCAGAACGAGGGATGCGGACAATTTTCTCCTTGCAAAGGATTTTCGCTTGATGTTGAGATAACCTATCCATCCCAATAACAACGTCGAAACTACCCAGTACGATAGGAATAAGGTCGATAGAGAAGGTCCGATCAACAAGAACAAGATTACAACCCTTAACTATGTGTGTGGCCTCTAGACTTTTACCATTTGCTAGTTCTACAATATGCTTGGTGTTCAAAAGTGTTGGAGTACGCTTAAGCATCTGACTAACTTTTAAGGACACGTAGCTAGTATCGGCACCCGAACTAAATAAAAATGAAACAATGAAGTCATCCAGTAGGAACTTACCCATCACAACGCCGGGATCGTTCCTCGCTTCACCTTGACCAATCACGAAAGCACGACCCTTGGCACCATTGCCACCATTGTTGCCCCCATTGTTTCCATTTCCCTGATTGTTGTTGTTGTTGTTCTGATTCTGGTTCAGCTGTGGACAGTGTCTCTTGAAGTGACCCTCAGAACCGCACTGATAGCATCCCTTATTACCCTGCTGGTGTTACTGTTGGTTCTGTGGACCTTGTGGCTGCTGTTGACGATTCTGATTCGCAGGATGAGAGCTCCTGCAATCCTTGGCTTCATGACCAAACTTGTTACATCTCTGAAAACGACCCTTGTTGCAAAGCCCGCTGTGGTGCAAATTACACCGATTGCACTTAGGGTGATTTCCCCTGTATCCACCCTGACCTTGATTCTGACTACCTGAAGATTGCTGACCAGGGCTCTTAAAGTCGTCATTCCTTCGCTGCTGAGACTGAGACTGAACCGAAGTGGAACCCTTGCCCGAATTTCCATCCCACTTGCGCTTGTTGTCACTAGGAGCATCTGAAGTAGTTGTAGCACTAATGCGCTTGGGCAGCCTGTTCTGTTCAACTGCCTGGTCAGTGAGACGATGGGCTAATCGAATGACTTGCTGGATGGTGCCAAGGTTAGCCATAGTCACATGGCTCTGAATCTCTGGCACTAAACCCTTGAGGTACAGCTCAATACACTTGATTGGAGGATCCACCATAGTAGGACACAAGATAGCTAGCTCGTTCGATCTTTTCGTGTGTGCCTCGATTTCGGACCCTGTCAT
This sequence comes from Helianthus tuberosus, assembly GCA_030545235.1. Lineage (NCBI taxonomy): Eukaryota > Viridiplantae > Streptophyta > Magnoliopsida > Asterales > Asteraceae > Helianthus > Helianthus tuberosus. Next base: position 161,725,575 of record CM060444.1, read on the forward strand.
CTTCAAGTTGAAAAACTCCACCTCTAGCTTGTGGATGTCGTCACGATTGCAATACTCTTCCTTGATCAAATCCATGAATTTGTTCCATGGGGTGGCATTAGCAACCGCCAGCCCTAGCAATTGAACCTGTGCTATCCACCAAGTTAACGCAGCACCTTCGAGTGTTCCAGTAGCAAATTTTACCCTACGAGCCTCAGGGCATTCACACGTCTCAAAAACAGACTCGATCTTCTCGAACCAGTGAAGAAGGCCTACAGCTCCTTCTGTGCCGCTGAAGGTACTAGGTCGACAGTCCATAAAGGTCTTGAAGGTACATACGGGAGGCTGAGCATGCTGACCTGTCGCGTGAGAAAAAAAAAAGACAAGGTTAAGCACAAGAGTTGGTTCACGAGAGTAGGATCTAAACATCCTAGGTTAGGTCAGAATGGTAGGTTATACCTCCTGCAAGGACTGCTGCGAGTGCCTCAGCCACTCGTTCGTTGATTAGAGCCGTCAGTTGGGTTTGAGTCAAGTTCAAACGTCCACTCATGATCTTCACATCAAAGAAACCACAAGTAAGAGAGGTGTTGCGAAAGTGCATAAGTGTGGGAAGACAGAAGAGAGCAAGCACACGTGGGTTTTAAAACAAAAGTCGTTACGTTGACTAAGCATACAATAAACAATGCATTATGCAAAATAATAGATAGGCAAGATAAACATAAACCATATCACCTATAGTGTTGAGTCTTGCACGTGGAGCAAAGCGTCGTTGTGGATCGTTGAGCACTGTACAGGTTATAGTCTGGTTTTGTTAGAAAGCTTTTTCCCTTTTCAAAACCGAGTTCACTATAACCAATGGCTCTGATACGAATCTGTCACACCCCCAAAATCCACAAGCTGAGTATCACCGCATGGAGGCGTGACTGACCTGGATCAGGCCGCCAATCATATTGAACAATGTATTTAAAGTAAATAAAATCCAACCACACAATATAATTGGTGTTCAAAACAGGTTAACCAAGTTCGAGTTAAACAGCGGAAGCAATAAAAGTAAAGCCAAAACATAAGTCATAAGTTCATAAAGTTAACATGGCACACAACGGTCCATGTCCCACAACGACTCCTCCTGCTCGTGCAAGCTCCATATATACCTAATGACCTGCAAGGCATGTAACAACGAGTCAACAACATAGTTGAGCGAGTTCACAGTTGGTGTTCGCTTTAAAGTAGTTTCAAAAATCATGAGTTTGTTTGCAATTATAGGTTAACCAGCTTTCCTTGTTTTCCAAACCATAATTAGTGGGGGCTACCCCATGTTGTAAACCACTAGACTAGTTATGTATTGGCGTCCTTCCCAATCTGAGGACGGAGGTACGTATTCTTCCCAATCCGAGAATACGCAGGTTAAATTTAGGCGTCCTTCCCAATCCGAGGACGGAGGTACGTATTCTTCCCAATCCGAGAATACATAGGTTTAGTGTAGACGTCCTTCCTAATCCGAGGACGGAGGTACGTATTCTTCCCAATCCAAGAATACGCAGGTTTAGGTGTAGTCTATTAGTGGTGAATATACAGGTTTTATCTTAGTTTCTTAATCTCATTCCCAACCCACGTGGAATCCCATGCCTTAAGAGTGTGAACTCACCTCGATTTGCTCGGCAGATAGTCTACTATGCTAAAATAACTTTTGGTCAAACGCGTCCTATTATAGTTATTACATCCAATCAGGTTCACATTCAAGTACATCATGCAATTGTTCGCATATATAAAAAAAACAAGTAGCACAGAAGGCGTCACATATAACCCAAATATACAACCCGGCCCATCGTATTACACCCAACCAAAATTGTGACAGCGGCCCACACAACTGCCCGACCCAGTCTTATCCAGCCCACTCACGAGATCCCCAACTAGTAGCTTTCTATCACAATGGTCCAAACCAAGTTACATGAGTTTATTAATTCCATTTTTATAACAACCCTAACTAGCATAAATCATCGGCCCAAACGCAACTTCCTTAGTTCAAATAATGTAACAGTCCTTTTAATATGTGATGACCCAACCAATATGTTCACAATTTATCACTGCACTCTGCCCAGACTAGTGTGTGAAGCCCCAAACAAATTTTATGTTATTTACTCCATTTAATTCCCTATTTCACTATGTCATGCTAATGAAATTTATACAAAAATCAAAACAATAAATTTCATCAATGTTAATTAAGCCCATCTATATACTACCTCACAACCAACATATAACAACCATATTATGCAAGTCCACCGATCGCGGTTGGGCTTGGGCCCAAACAAAAAGATCATAACCTGTTGTGCGGCCCAGCGCACATCAAGATGACCCGGTCCACTGTGAACAGCCCATACGTGCATGTGTAACCCATCCCATATGCGACCCAACTAATATGTGCATGGTCCAACTACTATAATCGGCCCATTAAGTGTGAAGTCTTTGAAACCACAAGCAGCACGTATCAACAGGTTATACCAGATTTCTGTTTCTATTATATCAACATAAGTATGTGATTTGGCCATTGTGCCATTAATTATATATGACTATTAATCACAGGACAAATCATCTAATACATAATTAATTTAGATTAATTACCAATCCCTTTAAATCAAATAACATATTTTCAATCATCTATCCCATATCAACAACAATTATGGTTTGCGGCCGATTACGTACATGACTTGCTAGCACCCTTAGTCAATATATAAACATTGATCCAGCCAATAACTACATGTTAGTGAGTCATTCAACCTTGAACACCTTGCAAGTAATACCCTTAACCATATCAAAATTTTCGAATCCCATAACTATCACATAACATCTTTTATAATTACAAAACTATCTACCAAGAACCCTATCATCTTGAAATTAACCAGCACACAAGACATTAATACAACATGATCACGTAAGTAGAATTAACACGTAGGAATCGATATGAAAGTGGTTTCACTAAATATAGATATAGGCCAACTAAATTCCCGTCTGGGTTTCGCTAAGCCCATGCATGATTCACTTAGTTTTATCTACGCGTTTAGAGATATAAGCGGCCCGAAACATAAGTGTAAGCTAATAAACAAAACTATTTTACGTTACGCTTAAGTTTAACAGAGTTGTAACGGCATAAATTAACGTTACTGGCCTCGAAAGTTCGGGTTATCACATGCCGACACCAAGACAAACTACTCTTGTGGTTTTGTCATTTTTAGGATCACTTGTGATCTCCCCAAAAATCTTAAATGCTCGTTTCTTTTCAAGAAACAAAGATGAATTCCTATTAAGATCTTCCTATCTTCATTCTTGAAGATGTTTAAAGTGCCAAACGGAATTCACGGATTGGATTCCTGGTGTGCTTTGAATACCCTTGTGCTCAATTAACAAGAAAATTAACAAAATGAAGATCAATTTAAACAAATTATGTGATTATGTGCTTATATGTTTTCTTTTATGTTTTATGTTTTGTGTAATCCGAATAATCATTTTCCAAATCCTCATAGAGTCCTTCCATATCTCTATATGAGGGATTCATAGTAGGATATCCGAAGGTACTACTTTAAATCCTTAATGGGCCTCTACGTTGTAGTTAAGTCCCTTGGATTATGAAGTACTAATCAATAATTGGACCCTTTGAGTGGTCTAGTTAAACAGATTGATTTAAAAATCTGGTTAGGAATATCATGTGATGATATAATTGAACAGATCCCTTAAGTGGTCTGTTTAAAGAGATCGTACAATGGTCTAGTTAAGGAGATCATGTGTTGATCTAGTTAAAAAGATCGTTCGTTGATCTAGTTAAAAAGATCCTCTGGTGATCTAATCAAGTCACATTATGTTTATTCAATTGATTTTTCCCCTACGCATTATGAAATGAACTGTGCGGACTGTGCAAGGAATTACGTAATTATGGATGCATACATAATTATGGAATTTAGTGCATAGAAACCACAGTAAGTTTCATCATGTGTTAAGACCTACAGTGACAAGAATAACGATACGGGAACAATGTAGAAAGGGCATGGTGGATACGCCGCTGGTACTTCCTATATATAAGTGTTCCTTATTACATTGCGAACGTTGCGTTATTTAAGTTACTAGAAGCCCTGGACCTTGACCCATTTCATCTTATCTTACACTCTCCAATTCTGATTTCAAGCACACACAAGTTTCCTATGAGAAGTCTTCATAAGAAACATTTTTCTGTCCGTAGTTCGAAACTCCACGTTTTTTTACTACAAGGACTTCACTTTGAGAGTTGACAATTTCGCTAAGAATCCTAACATGGCCCAGAGTTTTACTTAGGGTTCGATGGATTTATTCGAAAGCGAAACCATCACAGTTGTCTTCACAAGTTTCCTCTAAAATTAAATTTCGGTACGAAATTTCCTAAAGTAGGGGAGACTATGACACCTGTGTCACTTCAACCACTGAACAAATACCAAACCAATGAAATATTATATTTCATACTTGGGATTTGTATAAATATGTGTATCGTTTGCACATATCAATTCTTGTTCGATTTCGAGCTCTAAATCGCTTTCTGGAAGGTTATACGCAATCTGATGCGTAAATATAACAAGTTTAATGCAACAAACACTCCGGAATAGTGACATAGGCTTAACATACCTCAAATGACCTTTACATAACTTAGAAATAAGTTTTGAAAGGTTTGGTGTGTTGAAATCAAGTTTATTCGCTTACAGGGACTAATTTCGACAAACTGCGAAAGTATGCCGATTCGTACTGTATCAAACATTCTGGAACTTGATCATAAGTTAAATATGTCCTAAATATCCATTACATAGCTCAGAAATAGGCTTTGAGGTGTTTTGTACGCTAAAATAAACTTTATTGATCAATACCTGAGAGTAATCGGATCAAAACTTCCGTTCTTGGACCCGTTGTAAGTATTCTTTCGTTCTTTTATGCGTTTTTAGCATGAAAGTCAAACTTTGTTTGACTTTCTGCATTGACTAGTCAATGGTCAACACGAAGTTCTTTTGAACTTCATAACGTGAGCGTAATCACGATGGTCATAGCCCTTTGTGGCTATACCTACTGATTACCACGTTATCTAGGCTTAGTGACGAGTCGTAGTTTCGGCCAAAATGCGTATTCTTGCGTATTTTGTAACCAAACTACTTTTAGGTATCAAAACCTTTTGTTTTGATACCAAACCTGTTTTCTAAATTCGTTAAACATGTTTTAACATGTTTAACTCGTCACTTTTTAGATTTGTGCTTATGTAGGGTCGTAAGGTAAGCCATCTAATCAATCGCTTATACTTTCGAACCCGACCCATTTGGTTGATCATTAGGATCCGACCAAATACATTAGGTGACCATAGTTGTATTGGGAATAACCTTCTGAGGTTATACCTTATGGTCACTTCGTTTAAGTAGTTGTATGAAAGGTAGTATATATGCCTTAGGAAAATTACCAAAATGCCCTTTTTACGCCAAAATTCATTTTAAGCATATGTAACATAACTTTTGATATCTAAACTGATTAGGTAACATTATTACACATGTTAAGGCATATAATACTTGTCATAGGACTAGTTAGGCGTTCCGAACGCGTTTTACGCGAACGACGCGTTAAAGTAGCGTAAGCTACCTAAACGGGTCGTAATGGGTCGTAAGCACTTAGGTTAGGTTTCTCTTTAGTATGTAGGATTTGAAAACCATATCATATGAGTTCCAATACTCATTTGGTTTACGAGACCTCATCCTATCGGATCTTCTGATTTAGGTCCGATTTATTTACGTAGTTACCTATATTAGGTGCCGTTTGATTCCGTGATCCCTCTAGCTTTGCTTGGTTGTTATTCAAGACTTCTAAGCATTCTCAAGTGAGTACATAGTCCCCTCTTTTACTGTTTTCAATGTTTTGGGGTGAAGCATGTGTACCTATTTGTTCTGTTCATGATTTCAAAGTATAATTGATTATACATATTAGTACTTATCTTTTGACAAACTGAATGATTATTTATGGTTTAAACACTGATTTTCAAAGATTATAAAATTAATTGTTGAATTGTACTTATTTTATGTTCACCAGACCAATTGGTAGTATGATATAGCGCTATAGGATTTGACACCCCATTCCTGTTGTCATGGAATGTCAGAAACCGATATTTTATCCAAATATGGATTGCCTTTGTGGTATTTCTATAGTCTCAAAGGTGTATTTTGATGCACTAGGTCTGAATGAATTCCAAATCACATTATTATTGTATATTTAGTTATACTCCCAAAGGTATAGTTTGATATGCTCTCATATGTGATATTGTACAAAACCAACATATATTTAGTTAATTACCAAAACATAGTTTAATATGTTATTCATAAAACCAAAGCATATTTTGATATGTTAGTTATAAAACCAAAACATAGTTTAATGTGTTATTCATAAAACCAAAGCATATTTTGATATGTTAGTTATAAAACCAAAACATAGTTTAATATGTTGTTTATAAAACCAAAACATAGTTTAATATGTTATTAATAAAACAAAAGTATACTTTTGATATACTACTGAAAACTGTTATTTTGACGACTAAAGTATATTCAATATACTATCTGTTTAACGATTTTGGAACCGAAATATATTTTAATATATTACTTATTCGACTTCCTTAAAACCAAAGTACATTTTATATACTATAAACCCTTTTATCAAAATATTGTTTTGCAAACAATATATTTTATTCAAACTCATTTTACTTAATTATTTATTTATGCATCATTCTGTTATATTATCTGATTTCTTATAAATTTTAAAATGGTTTATAAAAGAAAATATTTTAAGGATCATGACTATTTTTGATTAAATATTTTCTCTAAACTTGCAAGTCATGAATCCTATTTTCAATAAAACCTATGTAACTCACAGGAATTTTTATGCTGACGTACCTATTTTTACACATGTTTCAGGTGCTGCTATGTGATGATTGTTGATACATGCTACACTTAGGATGGACTAGTGCCTTAGCGACTTTAAAACTTGAAAGATAATATTTGTATTTATCTGAGTTGTAATAGAACAAAGAATTCAATGATTCAATAAAACGAAATTATTTAATCCATTGTTATGAAATAATGATTCTGTTACAAAACTCCCTAAGGTTTCCGCCACGTTTTGTTGTTTTATGTGGTCGGGGTGTGACAATGGACTTTCTAAAATTATATGGATGTTTTCAAATAAACACCTAATCAGAAAGTTTTCCTTGGAATAAAATTGTTTGTAAGTGAATATGTGAGCTCACCTTCCTTTGTGTTGACACTTGATTTTAACGTGTTCTACAGGTACTTGAGTTCGGCTTAGGGAATTATGGCGTATCTTATGGTTGTTGATGCATGTTTTGTTACTTAAAATGTTGGACTGACTTTTAAAACTTTCTGGCACGAATGTAATAAGATCCGTGAGGATCAAAACAACTTAACTGTGTCATGGTTGTGTCATGTTAAAAACGAAATGTTTAAAACTTAGGTTTTAAATAAGATAATACGTCCAACAATTTAATGCATCGATCATCAAGATATAAATGGGCACCAACTTCCGTCTCCACTACGTTATATATTCCGCTGCGATGTTTTTGGGGTGTGACAGAAGTTGGTATCAGAGCCAATGGTTGTTAGCGAACTAGATGTTTTCGGAGGAAAACGGTAGACTTCAACCGAAGAATTTTGAGATTTGAAGTCCAAAATTCTCGAAGCCAAGATTTTTAAATAAATAAACATGGACAATTTTATCATGTATGAAAACCCTTATGTGTTTATGTGCATACATGATTTTCTATTTATTTGGGCCTTATGTGATACTATTCATATTGATCACACACTTACTTTATACGGTTACGATATGTCACGTCTTGATCTATAGAGCCATTAGTAGTTCCGCTCACTGATATTGTCGAGCCTACACTTGAGATTCTTTTGCCCGTCGTTACAGAATCGTTTATTCTGCTACTCGAGTCACGTGTTTTGCTACACCTCTTTTAAGTCTACACTCGCCATAGGAAGAGGACTCGACCCGTTAGAGAGATCATATCGACTTCGAGAGTTGAAACAGCGTCCACTATGAAGAGGCGGAAAGGGGTTTGGGTCAATCGCTCTCACTATGATCGTCAGTTCACCACGATACGTGGAGGTATGGAGATGATGAAGGACTTAGAGGGACAGATGAACTGTTGTGATGAGCTAGAAGAGCTTGTTAGGAAGATGTTGGACTTCCAGGGATTGAAGCGTTAGTTGTTTGTTATTTCTGTTGTTTGTTTTGTATATCTCCTTTGATGAACCCTATTTACAACTTGCATGCCAAATTTTTAGATATTTAGGAGGAAATTTCATATAGGCTTGTTGAGGGTGTTGATGTAGACATGCCAAATTTTGATTAGTCTTCGTACTAAAAACAAGCTTTGTAATTTTTAGTATAAACATCGAATGGGTTTCTTTCGGTTTAAAAATTTTTCTCATTATTATGTGGATATTATACATGCGCAATATTTGGTCCACTAACATATAATGATTGAATTATTTTTGGTTATCGTCTTATGTGATTATTATTGTTGTAAATAATAAAAACGATGAAATGCCACCAAAAGCGAGACAGGGTTCTGGACTACCTACCACACCAGAAGAGTTGGCATAACTCATAGCCCAACACGTTAATACTGCCATGGAACAGCGCGATGCTAACCAAAATGATGGCCAGGAACGTGGATGTGGTGCTCACGGGCATGGTTTTGATGGGACACAGATCGGAAACCCTTCAGGTAATATAATGATCGAAAAGTTTTAGTAGTTCCTGTGTTATGATATAATCGGAGCGTAAATCTGATTTTTCATTAACTTTGTGAACAGTACATAGATGTATACATAAAACAATCCAGGGTTATAACCCAAGATCATTTACTGATGCCCTATGGAATGACGTGGCAATGGTATGTGTGATGTCGAGCCCTCACAGCGGATCGACCATTCAAATAATTCCGCATTCCGAGCCTAGATCTGGGGATTCGTGAAAACGAAAGTCTGAGAGTTCGAGGAAGGAAACACAGTTCGGAGAAAGCGTGTGTGGTTAACTCTAGTGGTTTGGGGAAAAAGATAGTGTCAGGGACGGCAGGGGTGGTTCTGAGAGGAAGACTCACGAGGATGAGCGGAGAAAGTGCGCCAGATTTGGTCAGACTAGACATATGACTCGCGAGTGATGTGCTAAGAGTACACAGAGGGAGCAAAGCTAGAGGGATGCTTCGTGTGTAGTGAGCAAGGACACAACACAAGAAATTGCCCGAAACTGAAATGAAAGGATGCTGTGGGCAAAGCCGTTGAGGTGAGTGCTGGGAAGGCATATGAGAATCCTGCTACTATTACTGGTATGTTTCGAATCAAAAACCAATCTATGTTCATACTCTTAATACCAAAGTTGACTAGAGTTTTGTTCGAGAAACTTTGAACCATTTTTGTGTTCACCAACAAGTAAGCTGGGTATAAAGTGCCCGAAAGGACTAGCAATTGGTAAGTTGATGGAAACCATGAGGTCACTTGCGGTTGTAGTATTTAGTTAGGTAATCATAGTTTTAGTGTCGATTTAATTCGGTGGAGCTGGGGATTTTTGACGTAGTTGTGAGAATGGATTGACTATCCAAGAATGAAGCAGTGATTATTGCTTAGAGAAGCTAGTTAGGATACCTCGTCCTGATGATAGTGGAGAGGCGGAAGTTGTTCACAAAGACCGACCGAGTGTCGAGTGTTGATGGTTGAGAGTTATCAGTGTTTTGAGGATGCTCAAGATTGTTGCGAAGAGGCTATCCTGCGTTCTTTGTTAACGTGGTGGATTCAAAGGCCAAATGTAGGAATATAGGAGAGATTCCTATTGTTCACAATTATCCAGAAGTTTTCCTGAAAAGACTTACCTGGATTGCCCCCTGCGAGACAGATCGAATTCCGAATCGATCTGGTACCCGGTGTTGTACCCATTTTCACAATCTCCTTGTAGATTAAGCACCGTTTGGGATGAAGGAACTGTCGAATCAGCCTCAAGAGCTATTAGCGGAAGAAGGATGCATCCTTTTCGTTCGATCACGCTTTTCGTTTGAGGTGCAACTGTTTTGTTGAAGAGGAAGAAGGATGCATCCTTCAGGATGTGAGAGGATTTCAGAGAGCTGAACAAGTTGATTATCAAGAATCGGTACCCTTTACTGAGGATTGATGATTTGTTCGATCAAGCTATCAGGATACAGCTGCTACACGAAGATCGACCTACGATCAGGATATCATCAGTTGAAGGTTGCTGACGAAGTTGTTCTGAGGACTTCTTTTCAAATGTGATATGGCCATTACGAGCTATTAGTCATGCCTTTTGACTAAATTAATGCGCCAATTATAATAATGAATCTCATGAACAGGGTTTGGGAACCCTAATCAGATAAATTCGTGATAATACTCATCGACGACATACTTGCCTATGAGCGAACCAAGGAGAATCATGAGTAATGTTTGAAGTTAAGTATGGAGTTGGTGAATGATGAGGAGCGCTAAAGACCCCGTCGGGAGTATGATGATCCATATGACTAGCTAGGTGCTACCGGAGATTTATTAAGAATTTCTCTAATTAGTGCAGTCTTCGACACTAATAGCCCAAAGGGGGAAAAGGGAAATCGATTGGGCAGAAAAGTAAGAGGAAGTTTATCAAACCCTTGAAAGAAGAGTTGGGAGCGTGTATGATGGACTCCAAAGGAAGTCAAGATACTCACATGCCCTTGGCAGAGTTATCTTACTATAATAATTAACACGCTAGTATTTAGGTTGCTCTATTTGAAACTTTGCATGGATTGAAGTGTTGATCTTCACTTTGTTGAGCTAACGTGACAAAGGACAACTAACCAGACCTTAGTTTATCTAGGAAACCAGCGACAGGATTTACCTAGATCAAGGGAAGGTTAAAAGTCGCCAAGTGATCAACAGAAGGATTTCATGGACAATTGAAGAAACTGTTGCGATTCCAGATTGAAGACTTAGTTCTGATAAAGAAGTTATCTTGAGAGAGATGCTATTAGATTTAGCAGAAAAAAAGAAGAGCTGAGCCACAATGATTAGGTCCTTTCAAGAGCCCATCTTGAGTTGGATCAGTCGCTTATAGGCTCAAGCTACCATAAGGATGGAGTAGTGTACATGAAGTATCGTTTGGGTTCAGTTGAGAAAGTGTATAATGGATAATAGACTGATTTTTTCCTTTATAGAGATTTGTTTGGAAGATAAACGGAATGTTTATCAAAGCATCGTAGAAGCCGTACGTATAGCTAGAAGAGTTATGCTAATAACCGGACAGGCAATTACAGTATTCTAGTCGTGTTCCTGATTAAGTGCTTGTAAATGTTGAACCTTGAAAAGGGTGGAGAGCATTGAGATCTGAGATTAGGAATTGAGAGTGTATGTAATATAGGTCTACGAATATTCTTTGTAAGAATCAAAGTTCCCACAGAAACTATAAGACTATATTCATTAAACCTGTTTTCACTGTTGTGACACTTGTGCTCCGTAAACACACACGATGTAGGAAACTATCTATTATCAAAGAAACAATGTGTTTTGGTATCAAAAATTTATTTATTTTGGTTTTACAATTTCACATTTTGATTCTAGTTCATTTTCAAGCCTTAACTCGCTTTCTGGAAAGTTATACGCGAACTGATGCGTAAACGTAATCAGTTTAACGCGGAAAACACTCTGGAACAGTGACATAGGCTTAACATACCTTAAATAACTTTTATATAACTTAGAAATAGGTTTTGAAAGCTTTGGTGTGTCAAAAACAAGTTTATTCACACTCAGGGACTATTTGCGTCAAACTATGAAAGTCTGCTGATTCACATAGTATCGAACATTCTGGAACTTAATCATAAGTTAAACATGACCTAAATATCCTTCACATAGCTTAGAAATAGGCTTTGAGGTGTTTGGTGCGCAAAAATAAAGTTATATGATCAATAGGGACTAAAAGCGTCAAAGAGGGCATAAGTTTGCATTTTCGCGCATAATTTATTTTCTGAATATATCCGGACATCCAAAAATTTATGTAATCATTAAAATATTTTATTTTAGTGATTGGCTTGATAAAATTCCATTCGTCGCGTAATTTGGATCGTTTTTCGCGTCCGTTCGTGTTTCGTCGTAATTAACCGAACAACGCAACCGTACGACCAAACGAACCGACATCCGAGATGCTTTTGAGCATATTTTAATTTCCCTATACTTTAACTTCATTTTAGAGCCTTGAAATGGGGTTAACGGGGCTTAAATGTGCCAAAAGCATCAAAAATCAAGTTCGGAGTCACAGGGGCTTGTTCTGCCAATTGCTGAAAGTTGCTGCCAGCACACAAGCTCCATGCGGACCGTATGGTAGTGCTTACAGTCCGTAAGCCCTCTCCAACACAACATATTTCATTTTTATAAAACCCAGCTGCTCCCATGGTTTTGCACATAGTTTCTTTGATTCTATGGACTGGTTTTGGATGCCCCTAGTATCATAAAACCTTGTGCCCACTTGTACGCTCAAGATTGAAGCTCAGTTTTCGATAAACAATCCTAAAGGTTCTTGTTTTCCTATAAATACCCAACCCCATTTGTTTCAAACCCACACCTTGATCTGATTTGTTCTCTAAGTTGGGGTTCTAATACTCCATACCTGAGAATAATTAGATCAAGACCTCCATTCTTAGACCTTTTGTAAGTATTCTTTCGTTCTTTTACGCGTTTTCAAGCGTGAAAGTCAAACAGTGTTTGACTTTCAGCTTTGACCAGTCTATGGTCAACACGAAGTGCGTTTGAACTTCGCAACGTGAGCGTAATCACGATGGTTATAGTCCCATGTGACTATACCTACTGATTACCACGTTGATTAGGTGTAGTGACGAGTCATAGTTTCATTAGTTATATGATAGGTAGTTTATATGCCTTAGGAAAATGACCAAAATACCCTTTTTGCACATAATTTCATTTTAAGCATATGTAACACATATTTTGACATCTAAACTGATTATATAACATAATTAGATATGTTAAGGCATATAATACTTGTCATAGGACTAGTTAGGCGTCTCGAACGCGCTTTTGCACGAATGACGCGTTAAAGTGGCGTAAGCTACCTTAACGGGTCGTAAAGTGGTCGTAAGCACTTAGGATAGGTTTCAATTTAGAATGTAGGCTTTGTTAAACCATATCACATGAGTTCCAATACTCGTTTGGTTACAAGACCTCATTCTACCCGATCTTCCGATTTAGGAGTCGATTCCCTAACATAGTATCTGTTACCCTAGGAACCGCTTCAACACTTGAACTCTTGGTCTTTTGAGCTTTGTTATACCCTTTGAACCGGGACTATATGCAACCCCAGGCGAGTACATAGTTCCCCTCTTTTACTGTTTTCAAATGTTTTGGGGTGATTCATATGTGTAATCGATCTGTTTTCAAAATGTATGGCATATGTGTGTTCACTAAGTGCTTTTATATGTATTATTCCAATTATGCAAATGTAATGTTTTATCCTTAAGTGATCTACCTATCTTCATAGTTAGATTCACATAGGATATTTGAAGTACAGTCTTAGATCTTCCTATCTTCATAGTAAGGTTTTTAAGAAGTACTTTACAACTCGATGGTTGGTTTTTGTGTAGATTATTGGTGATTTAGATAATGAAACTAGATAATACAATAAGCACACGGTGGATACGCCATTGGTACTTCCTATATACAAGTGTGCTTATTGTATTACCTTTCATGGATTTATCCCGAATCACCATTAGGATTTAGGATTGTTTTGATTCAATGATTCAATGTGGCAGAACCCGAATCCTTATAGCATCTATCTATCTTCATAGGTTGATTCTTGTAGGATGTTTAAAGTACTGATATTGGAGTCCTTGATTGGATTCATTGTGTGCTTTAATGCGTGTTAAGTTAGACAATGTTTCGAGAACCCAGGATCCCTGTAGTATCTATCTATATTCATAGTTAGACTTATATGGGATGTTTAGAGTACTGATATTGGAGTCCATGTTGGATTCATTGTGTACTTTAATGCATGTTAGATTAGACAATGTGACAGAACCCGAATCCTTATAGCATCTATCTATCTTCATAGGTTGATTCTTGTAGGATGTTTAAAGTACTGATATTGGAGTCCTTGATTGGATTCATTGTGTGCTTTAATGCGTGTTTACGAGTTGGTACAAGTTGACGATTTATGTGTTATGTGGTAGTTGTGATTTAGATAACGAAACGGGTATAATAAAATAAGAACGTGGTGGATACGCCGTTGGTACTTCCTATATATAAGTGTTCTTATTTTATTATTCTTGTAGCGTTATCTGGATCACTTTAGGATTTTGTGTACAATTGTTTCAATGTTTGATTATCAAAATCTTTGTAGAATCTCCCATAGTTTTATATGTTAGATTCTTAAGAAGATACCTGAAGTATTATCATGACTCATTGAATTGATTTATATAATACTTATATAAGTTTTGATTTATTTCAAAACAGTTATTATTAATCCTTGATTGGATTCCTAATAACATAATAACAAGTTTTTACGATGGTTTAATCTAGATTTCAATATAAGGCATAAAATGACTTAGTAAATATCATATTGTCATATACAAACCTATTTTGTCACGAGTTTTCACATTTAAGATTAATACTAAATGTTTTGCCATTTATTTGGCTAATAAAACCTATGTATTCTCCGGCATTTTTATGCTGACTGTTTTCGCATATGTTTCAGGTTTTCGACTATCCAAGCATGCAACGCGTAGGACTGCATACGGGCCTTAGACTTCTAAAAAGAACAATTACATGTATTTTTTATTTGTAGAACGATGTTAATGATATTGAAACAATTTAGTACCAGTAGTTGTGAGCAATTTGTAACGTGACTCCTTGATATTTCCATCGTGTGTTGTTATATTACGCGATTGGGGTTTTACAGATTGGTATCAGAGCAGTGGTTATAGGGAATTAGGTTATTAGCATGCCTTGAACCTAGTCTATAACCTTCCTAGGACCCAAACATGAGTAGACTTAGGACTTCTTTCCTAATCCTCATCCTTATCCGTGCCACAACTACTCCATGATTTACGAATCATCTAACCTTAGATGATTCATCCTGAAACCCCTAGGCTTTATGCCTTAACGTATCCCTCAAAATGTTTTCATTAAAATATTTTCTCAAAATGTTTTCTTAAATGTTTTTGTCAAAATATTTCACAACATGTTTTATCTCAAACTATTTGTATCAAAAGATTTCTTAAATGTTTTCTTCAAACGTTTTTCATCGAAACCTTGGGTTTTAATAATGTGAACACATGCAATCTGGAAGGGTGGATGCCTGTACCCCGAGTTTTCTGTCTAAGGCTAGAGTGTTCGTACAAATACGCATTCTTAGACCAGTCACCCTTACCTGGGAACTCTTAGGGTGAGTGTCCACTTATAGGATAAAGCATGTCTTCATGAAGCATTACAAAGACCTATCCATCTTGACCCTACCGAATGATTTCTAAACGACCTTTGTAACCCTACTCATTCATGTTACCCTCGGTAATGTGTTTGCTCTTTATGACAATCGAAGCATCCTTCCTTTCCCAATACCATTTCATCATATTACCTTCGGTGATATGTTTGATTCGATACAATTGAAATGAATCTCATTTCATTTCACGACTCTACGAGATCCTATTTTATTTTCAAAATATTGCCTTTGTCTTCTTAAAATTTCAGTTTTTTACCATTTGGATGAGAATTTTCAAAATTTCAACACAAAGTTTCTTTATTTTAAAATTTTTAATTTAAAAACATTTTTGTCTTAAAAGTGATAAATTTTTAACAGGTAAAGAATTTATGATACAAACCATTAACCCGGTTTGTATTCTCTCATCCAAAAATATTACAAAAGTTTATTTTCAAACAACTCTTGTTTCAAAACAATAATGTTACAAACTCATAACAAATTGAATGAATCTAACTTAATTGGTTTTCTCTATAGCTGAATTTTCAAAATGCCTCATCGACGAGATGCACAACCTCAAACCAATGAGGAAGTCGCAACCCTTGTCACTCAGCAAATGGCTGCAGTGCTTCCAGGCGTAGTAACCCAGATTCATCAGATATACAACAACAACAACAACAACAACAACGCCCAGTGTAATTTCAAGACCTTCAATTCAGCATAACCGCTAAAATTTTCTGGGTCTGAAGGAGCAACCGCACTCTTATAATGGTTCGAAAGTATAGAAAGCACATTCCGCCATGTTCAGTGTCCCAATGAGCGAAAGGTAGATTTCGCTTCGAGTGTCTTTCAAAGGAGAGCACTCACTTGGTGGAATGGTATTATGAGAGACCGAGGTGCCGATGTAGCAATGGAACTGACATGGGAAGAATTTAAGGATCTTATGAAGAAAGAATTCTGCCCAAGAAGCGAAATTCAGGCACTTGAAAATGAGTTCTATTATTTAAAACAGGATAGTGGGGAAAACCGTGCCTACACTGACCGATTTGAACAGTTAAGCCTACTTTGCCCCACTATGGTCACACCTTTGGATCGGGCCATTGAGAAATACATCGATGGTTTACCTGACCCTGTCCAAGACATTGTCACTGGCAGCCAACCTACAACGCTTAGGGAGGCTAAGGAATTAGCTGCTATCTTGACTGACTCACAGGTTAAAAAAAGGTAAGTTATTTCGACAAGGAGACAAGAAACAAGACACCGAATCTGTTACCGAGAATTCGAGAAGATCAAAGGCCGAATCTTCTAAAAGTTCTAGGAAGCGCAAGGCTTCAAAGAATTTTGCAATTCCCGCACCTACTCCACTGAACTCAGTACCCTTTAAGGGATTTTATCGTGGGAAGCAACCTCGATGCAATCATTGCAATTATCATCATGCATCAAATTCCCCTTGTCGCCAGTGTACAATTTGTGGTCTATTTGGACATCTAGCTGTGACCTGTCGTATCCAGAATCAAGCAGCCCCTACTCAGACTCGCCTAAGAGCATGTTTCAATTGTGGTGACTTAAATCATTTCAAGAGAAACTGCCCCAAGCTTGCCAATGCTAATGGACGAGTGTTCAACATCAACGAGGCTCAAGCTAATGATCAAGCACTTATGATCATTTGAACCTCTAATTTTCCTGTTTATTTTCAAGATCAATGTACATATTTTAACTATGTTTGTAATGACAATATAAATTTCAAGAAGTTTATCTTTATCTTTGTTATTCAAATTTCAATTTCAAACTCTAATGTGATTACACTATGTGTGATTTCAAATTCCATGCTAATTTTGAGGATTCCGTTCTTTAGGAACTAAATCTTATAATTTAGTATAATGTGATTGCACTCTAGTGCATTCGTACAAACTTGGTAACACGATCAATACAAGTTAATACAGTTTTATGATCATACCATTATGTACATGATTTGTTTATCTAATATGTATAGCACATGATTATACATTCAATTTGCTTCGTATGTTTTAACGTACTTAGTTTGTTAACTTAGCATACCTAGCACATGATTTGAAAACAATTTCTTGATATGCTTACATTATGATGATAATGTATGAATTATATATGTTGCGTTCTACCTATTTGGTTAAAGTATGAAACATATATAAATATTTGTACTAGAATAAAATACCTACTACTAAATTTGTTGTATGCAAAATAAGTAGTGCTATTATTGCTAGTATGAAATGCAATTCAATTTGACAGATGTTATGTTATGATGATGTTTATTTGATTTAGACGATAGTTCGACCTTATTATTTGTTTACCCTTGCTTAACAAGAGGAGCTATGTGGACCATGTGACGAAACGAGTGATTATGGGTGCACACTTAATTATGAGTTTCGACGCATGAGAATCATAGTAAGCCTTGTTAAGTATGGTGGCATAAAATCTAGAGTGATTAAGGTAACAGGAAAAGTATGATGCGATAAGAACACGGTGGATACGCCGATGGTACTTCCTATATATAAGTATTCTTATTGTGTTATTCTTCAGAACGTTACTAAGATCACTTGGTGATTTTATGTTATCTTGGACCATTATGTGATTATGTGTTTTCGTGTTATTTGTGTAGTTATTTCCGATGGAAGACGATGAGTACATTCATTAACTCAAATCGAGCCAATCGGGAGTATATTATGGTGTTAAAGGTGACGATCTTGATGCCATAGGTATGATGACCCGTCTCCTATGCATGAGATGCTCATGGTGCATTGGATGTACCTCGTGGGACGATAGAAACCGCGTACGTATAGGGCTTGAATGTACACCCCTTTGTATGTGTGACACCTGGCTTTTCAGGCCGTACCGTACAATTATAGCACATGTTGTGAATAGGTAACAGGACTATATTTGACTGATTATGATATTTATATGTGAAATTTAGTGTATTGGTAAAACTAAACTTCGATAAAAAGTATGTTGGCAACTGTAAGATAAACGCTTATTGCGTAAAGATTAAAATGCAAAACGAACGTCGGTGACCATCCGATCAGTGTTAAAATCCTAAAAATAGTCTGTTTAGAATAACGATTTTAGTCCTATTCGTGAGGAAAAATAAATTAAAATACTAAGAAACCCTATCTTTCAAATTTAAGCGCGTACCGCGCAATGCAGCGCGTATACCGACAAAATACTATCAACACAGCCCGTCAAGACAACTAAAAATCATTTTAGCAATAATTTGATAAGTTTATTCTATTAGAATGACAAAAATAAATAAAAAAGCTTAAATTCCTATTTTTGCGATTTTTAACGTGTACCGCGCAGCACAGCGCGTATACTGCCAAATACTGACAACGCAACCAATCAAGGCAACTGGTAATTATTTCAGTAATAATTTTGAGTGATTATTTTTATAGAATGATAAAAATAATTTAAAACGCACTAAAATGGGATTAAAACACTAGATAAAATACCCGGTAATCAGTAAAATACCTGTTTTTGAGCTAATTTACATATAATATATATGTATACATTTGATGTGTGAGAGAGATGGGAGGTGGCGGCACATAGGGCAGCCAAATTGCATTGATTCTTTCAATTTAGACACATGTAATGCTTAGGGAATGTTAGTGTGATGACTAAGGCTTTGCATGCATTCTTATTCTTCCATATTTCCAAGTTGAACATTCAAAATCACCTCACTCTCTCTCTCTCTTGATCATTCTCGGCCGAACACCCCATTCCACACCAACATTTCATTTTCAACTTCAATCCATGGAGATTCAAGGGCTAATCAAGGTGATTTCAAGCTTATAAGTAAGTTAGAAGGTGATTTCAAGCAAGATTCAAGCAAGAACAAGCCTCATATCATCATCTATTCTCAAAAACCCATCAAAAATCTTGAAGGTATAAAGTTCATTTAACAAATCATGTTTTGATTCTTGATAATGGAAGTTTCTCTTAGTCCTGAATCTAAACATAAATTTGAAACAAAAACAAATGGGTTTTAAAGAAAATAAAATGGATAAACTTGTATGTATATATATAAATATATATATGTGTGTGTGTGGCCGTATGTATGTATATATGTGTATGTATGTTGAGTTTTGACTATTGATAGATTCTTGTTTGATGAGATTTTGTAAAGAGAAATGCTTGTGAGATCTTGGAATGTTCTAAAAAGTTGTTTGATGATTTAAATAAATATATGAAAAGTATAAATTTGGAAGCACAAGAATGTATGTATATATGTGTGAGCCGTGTGTACATATATGTATATGCATGCACTCAAAATTTGTTGTTCGTTCATAAATGGGAAGGAATGTGTCTTGCACTTATGTTGAATAATTAGATGATGATGATCATATGAAGATAATATTAATTTTTGGATATATGAACGTAAGTTAAATGCATGTCTAGATGCATTTAGTCCATACATGATGATGATAATATGATATACGTGCATTAAGTGCTTGCACATAGTCATGCATGTGGGTGTACGTACATAAAATGATGGATAAATGATGTTATGACAAAAATATATTTAAATCAGATTATAAACCTTAAAATAAAGTTATTTTGAAGTGTGTAATGATATGTAACTTTGACATAATGTTTGATAGCTTTGCATGTTGTATTTGGTGCATTAGAAGTGGTAAAATACGTGAAATCGCATGATTTATGTGACTTAAACAAAAACTTCACTAATCTGATTATAACCACTATATTAATCAGTAAATAACATGTATTGTGTTAAAATATCAAGTTGTTTTGAGTTGGGATGGTTACGGTAACGTTTAACACAAAACTATGCGTTAAAACGGTTAAAAATCGGTTTTTTGGTGATTTCTGTAAAACTGAATTAGATCAGTAAATAAACTGATATTTTTAGTTTAAAAAATAAGTATTTTAACTAATTTTAAGTTTACTTGGTGCTTGGTTGGTCATACGTGACTTCCGACGCCCGAAAACGTTACCGAATCGCTAAAATACGCATATTTCTAAGTACATTAGTATGGGTAAATTTTTGGGTAAACCTTATGTGTTAAAATGTGATTATGTGATTCTAACATGAGAATGTGAAAATATGTTAAGTTTTAATATGATTTTAAAGATCGGATTATGCATGTATATATTAGTGCGTTTTGTGCGGTAGAAACGATAGAAATTGCGCTAAATGTGTAACTTGTTTGTCGAACATGAAATTTGATACATATGAAATGTTTTATGTATATTGGCCTTAAAAATGACACATTAGATAAATTAACGAGATTACGTGAGTTTCGGTGTTAAATTATATGAACGTTCGTGTATAAATACTATGACGCGTAAATCGTAGGTATATCACGTATAAACGGGAGAGTTAAGGGGATTTCACAATAATGGTCACCAATAAAATCGTTCAAAATGAAAAATCATAATAAATATATATATATATATATATATATATATATATATATATATATTTTAACGTGCCAACATAATAAAAAATGACAACTTTTCGAGAAAATCTCAAAGTTATGTGATAATTCTATGAAACGGAGAAACTTAGGATTTTTGTGGTTAAATGTTATTTTGATTTAGAATTGTTCCCATATTAGGACGTATATAATCAATTTATGGGATTGCGGTATTAAAATACGCACCCAAAGGTGAGTGTCACTAAACCCCTATTTTTACTGTTTTATATATGTTTTGAGGGTGGAACACGTCGTTAAAAGGGTTTAATAATGTTTTCGAAATAAAACATACCTTTTAATATAAAATATATATATATTCGCTGAAAATATATGAATTTGATAACTTATACGTTTCGAAGTAAAACATTTTTTATGAATGAATATTGTATGTGCGGTATTTCTTAAGTGAAACGAGACCGTACGAATTGGGGATGAATTCCGGACTGAGTCTCAACATTTGAGTGACAGGGGAATTCGTAAGTCGTGGTATATTAAATTGTCATATTAGTAGGATATATATATTGTACGTGAGGCAAACATCATATGGTTCATTGAGATAGGACCCTGCGCCCATGATGTCGTTTAATCAGATAAGTATTGTACGCGAGGAATTGTTGGTAGATCTATCGGGTTGACAACCCCGTCATGACCGGTCGCCCCGTGTCAATGTCAAATGACGAATTATTATTCTGTTTATTGTCTAGCTTTGATTATCCCAGCATGGTTAATATATAGTTCGTATCGTCTAGCTAACATACGAGTCTGAAAATAGACACTAGAATTTAATATACAAAACCTGGGCTTGTACTGCAATCGTCGGAGTAATGAACCGATGGAAGCCCATGGATTTTCTTAAGGAAGTAAAATGGTCTTTCTAAAAATTTCCTGAATTGTTTTTAAATAAACACCTAATTAGAAAGTTTTCCTTGAATAAAATCTGTTAGTAAACAGTTAAGTGAACTCACCTTCCTTTGTGTTGACACTTGGTTTTAATGTGTTCTACAGGTACTTGAAATCGGCTTCGGGAAATCATGGTGTATCTTGTGGTGAATGGTGCATGTTGTTTCTTTTAAATATGTTGGACATCTTTTAAACTTTCTGGGACTTTTGTAATAAGATCCGCGAGGATCAAAGACATCTTAACTATGTGATTGTGTCGTGATTTAAAACGTAATGTTTAACAACTTATGTTTAAAATAAACTAATATGTCCAACAATAAAATGCATCGCTCGACAAGATATAAATGGGCACCAACTTCCGTCTCCACTACGTTTAAATATTCCGCTGCGACGTATTTTGGGATGTGACAGAAGTTGGTATCAGAGCCATTGGTTGTTAGCGAAGTAGATGTTTTCGCGAAAAACACTAGACTTCAACCGGAGAACTTTGAAAATACAGAGTCCAAAATTCTCGAAGCCGAGATTTTAAATAAGCATAAAAAATATTTTATCATATGTGAAAACCATTATGTGTTTTATGTGTAAACGTGACTTCCTGTTTACTTAACTTTATTGTTATTATTTATGTTGATCACACACTTACTTGTACGATTATATGTGTGTCATAGATGTCGCACTAACACGAGGTCATCGAGATCCATGACTCAGGTTACGAGCCAGATTTCGAAACTTCACCCAGACCTACGCTGCCAAAGACACCCATCATGGCTCCCCAGATGATTGGTACTACTGAGCTTACCTCATCTTTCCACGTCAATCCTACTGCTTTTACCAGTCAGGGAGACCCCCGGTGCGCTTTCACTAGCAACGGGTGGATAGATGATG
The DNA here is from genome assembly GCA_030545235.1 of Helianthus tuberosus. Classification (NCBI taxonomy): domain Eukaryota; kingdom Viridiplantae; phylum Streptophyta; class Magnoliopsida; order Asterales; family Asteraceae; genus Helianthus; species Helianthus tuberosus. Next base: position 161,748,326 of record CM060444.1, read on the forward strand.
ATGATGTACCTCTCTCAATTCATGAGATGGGACGATCATCTGGCACTGTACCAGTTATCGATGACGTGATCAAGAGTGACTCTACTGCCAGAGGATCTACTAGTATTGCACCAGTGGTGGACACCACTATCATCACGGCTCGACCTTTAGAGCCATCAGTTGTCCCACCTGCTGCTGTGATCGAGTCTGCTACTGAGATCCCTCCGCCTGTTTAATCTGAGTCTTCCTTGCCTATTTTAGAGTCACGCACTTCTCCAACGCCGATGTTAGTTTACTATCGTCGTAGGAAGAGAATTAGGCCCGCCGAAGATAGGGTAGATCGATATTTCCATTGTGATCGACACCTCGCCGCATTGCGCAAAGACCTAGACCTAGCCAAAGGAAAGGCGAAGTACCTTGAAGGACAGATGGACGATCATGAGGAGCTGAAGGTCATTGACGACATCGCGAGAGATGAGATGCATTGGAGGATAGTAGACTTGGAGAAACTTGTCCAGGAGACGATAGAGTCTCTAGGTTTGAGGCGTTGATGATGGTTGTTCACTTGCGTATTCATTTCATTGTTTGATGGGTTGTACTGTTAGATATTTCCTTTTGATATTCTTTGTGTTTGTGGCCTGCGTGCCAGTTTCGTTTTTGAATATTATTTGGAAATTTCATATGAACTTGTTTATGGGTGTCGATGTAGGCATACCAAGAATAGTTGGTTTAAAATTTTCTCATTAATATGTGGATAGTTCACACGTGCAATGTTCGGTCCACTAATGATTGAATTATTTTTGGTTATCGTCTTGTGTGGATATTATTGTTATGATAATAGAAACGACGAAATGCCGCCAAAAGCAAGACAGGGCACCAGATTTCCTACCACACTGGAAGAGTTGGCTCAACTCATAGCCCCACACGTAAATACGGCCATGGAACAGCTCAACGCTAATGATGGTCAAAGATGCGGACGTAGTGCTTGTGGACAAGGTTTTGGTGAGGCTCATAATGGAAATCTTCCAGGTAAAACTTGATTGGAAAGTTTTAGCAGTTCATGTGTTATGTTATCATTGGAACGAATTCCTGATTTCTATTAACATTTTTGAACAGTGCACGGATGTACATATAAAACATTTCAGGGCTGTAACCCACGATCATTTATCGATGCTGATGGACCCTTAGATATCACCCGGTGGATTGAGAAGATGGAATCTGTTATGGCAACCAATGGTTGTGCTGCTGATCGACGAATGAGATATGCTTCTTGCTTATTCCTTGATGAAGTGTTGTCCTGGGGGAATCCGCAAGTTCAAATTCTGGGTAAAGACGCTGCCTATGGTCTGACCTGGAATGAACTTAAGGAGATTCTCCTGAAGGAATACTGCTCGCACAGTGAAATTCAGAGAATCGAGGCAGACTTCTGGAATCTAACCCTAGAAGGCCTGGATGTCAGAACTTACACTTCTCATTTTAACGATTTGGCGAGGTTAGTTCCACAAATGGTTACTCCTGAATCTGAAAAGGTAGAAAGGTATATCTGGGGATTGTCGCCACCAATTTTCAATATGGTTGCATCCGCGAAACCCGCCACCTTTCTAGAGGCTACCATAGTGGCAAGCACTTTAGCCGATGACGCTGCACGCAAAGGTAGTCTCGACCAAAAGAAGGAAACCGGGAAGACACCGGGCAAAGCCAAATCAGACGCAAAATTTGAACGACCAGGGCATTCTAAGACTAAGACAGGAGTTACGAAGAAACTCAACTTGAAGAAAGCAAGCATAACAAACCTTAAAGGGGTGAGGAAGGGAAAGAACAACAATGGACAAGGGAGGTGTGCCAGATGTAGCCGAACCGGACATGCGACTTCCCAGCGTTATGCTAAGAGGGCATTAGATGGAGCTGCTCTTGAAGGATGCTTTACATGCGGTGAACAAGGACACTACCAAAGGGAATGCCCAAAATCGAAAGGACAGGACGTCAAGAGTAATTCCAATGGAGCAAATGCCAGAAAGGTAAATGAGAATCCTGCTGCGGTTACCGGTATGTTTCCAATCAAAGACCAATCTATGTTTATATCTATAATACTAAAGCTGACATGAGTTTCGTTCAAGAAACTACGAACCATTGTTGTGTTCACCTATAAGTAAGCTAAGTATACAGTGTCTGATAGAACTAGTGGTTGGTAAATTGATAGAAACCAGCGAGGTCGTTCGTAGTTACATTGTTTAGTTAGGAGATTTTAGTTCTAGACAATTGGGTTATTATTAGTAAAGTTGAGAAACTTTAACGAAGATGCAAAAATGAATTCGCTTTCCTAGAAGGAAGTGGGGACTATCGCTCGAAGAAGCAGTATGTATAGCTAGAAGATTATGTTACTAACTGGAAGGGGCGATTTCAACATCCCAGTAGTATTGATGATTTATAGGTCGTGTAACCGGCGGATACCCGAATTGTTGGGGCCTTGACTTAAAACTCTTTGATGTAAGATTACGAATGTCGGACCTTGGAAAGGGGTGGAAAGTGTTGAGATGAGAAGTTAGGAATCAAGAACGTGTGTAATATAGACTTACAAAGATTCATCGGAAGAATCCAAGTTTCTCGCAGAAACTATGAGACTATATTCAATAGATTCGTTTTGTTATTTTATTTAGTGCGAAAACAAAACCTGTGATGTAAAAATTTCGGGGACGAAATTTCCTAAACAGGGGGAGACTGTGACACCCGGCTTTTCAGGCCATACCGTACAATTATAGCACATGTTGTGAATAGGTAACAGGACTATATTTGAATGATTATGATATTTATATGTGAAATTTAGTGTATTGGTAAAACTAAACTTCGATAAAAAGTATGTTGGCAACGGTAAGATAAACGCTTATTGCGTAAAGATTAAAATGCAAAACGAACGTTGGTGACCATCCGATCAGTGTTAAAATTCGAAAAATAGTCTGTTTAGAAGAATGATTTTAGTCCTATTCATGAGGAAAAATAAATTAAAATACTAAGAAACCCTATCTTTCGAATTTAAGCGCGTACCGCGCAATGCAGCGCGTATACCGACAAAATACTATCAACACAGCCCGTCAAGACAACTGAAAATCATTTTAGCAATAATTTGATAAGTTTATTCTATTAGAATGACAAAATTAAATGAAAACGCTTAAATTCCTATTTTTGTGATTTTTAACGTGTACCGCGCAGCACAGCGCATATACTGCCAAATACTGACAACGCAACCAATCAAGGCAACTGGTAATTATTTCAGTAATAATTTTGAGTGATTATTTTTATAGAATGATAAAAATAATTTAAAACGCACTAAAACGGGATTAAAACGCTAGATAAAATACCCGGTAATCAGTAAAATACCTGTTTTTGAGCTAATTTACATATAATATATATGTATACATTTGCTGTGTGAGAGAGATGGGAGGTGACGGCACATAGGGCAGCCAAATTGCATTGATTCTTTCAATTTAGACACATGTAATGCTTAGGGAATGTTAGTGTGGTGACTAAGGCTTTGCATGCATTCTTATTCTTCCATATTTCCAAGATGAACATTCAAAATCACCTCACTCTCTCTCTCTCTCTTGATCATTCTCGGCTGAACACCCAATTCCACACCAACATTTCATTTTCAACTTCAATCCATGGAGATTCAAGGGCTAATCAAGGTGATTTCAAGCTTGTAAGTAAGTTTGAAGGTGATTTCAAGCAAGATTCAAGGAAGAACAAGCCTCATATCGTCATCTATTCTCAAAAACCCATCAAAAATCTTGAAGGTATAAAGTTCATTTCACAAATCGTGTTTTGATTCTTGATAATGGAAGTTTCTCTTAGTCTTGAATCTATACATAAATTTGAAACAAAAACAAATGGGTTTTAAAGAAAATAAAATGGATAAACTTGTATGTATATATATATATATATATATATATATATATGTGGCCGTATGTATGTATATATGGGTATGTATGTTGAGTTTTGACTATTGATAGATTCTTGTTTGATGAGATTTTGTAAAGAGAAATGCTTGTGAGATCTTGGAATGTTCTAAAAAGTTGTTTGATGATTTAAATAAATATATGAAAAGTATAAATTTGGAAGCACATGAATGTGTGTATATATGTGTGAGCGGTGTGTACATATATGTATATGCATGCACTCAAAATTTGTTGTTAGTTCATAAATGGGAAGGAATGTGTCTTGCACTTATGTTGAATGATTAGATGATGATGATCATATGAAGATAATATTAATTTTTGGATATATGAACGTAATTTAAATGCATGTCTAGATGCATTTAGTCCATACATGATGATGATAGTATGATATACGTGCATTAAGTGCTTGTACATAGTCATGCATGTGGGTGTACGTACATAAAATGATGGATAAGTGATGTTATGATAAAAATAGATTTAAATAAGATTATAAACCTTAAAATAAAGTTATTTTGAAGTGTGTAATGATATGTAACTTTGACATAATGTTTGATAGCTTTGAATGTTGTACTTGGTGCATTAGAAGTGGTAAAATACGTGAAATCGCATGATTTATGTGACTTAAACAAAAACTGCACTAATCTGATTATAACCACTATATTAATCAGTAAATAACATGTATTGTGTTAAAATATCAAGTTGTTTTGAGTTGGGATGGTTACGGTAACGTTTAACACAAAACTATGCGTTAAAACGGTTAAAAATCGGCTTTTCGGGTGATTTCTGTAAAACTGAATTAGATCAGTAACTAAACTGATATTTTTAGTTTAAAAAAATAAGTATTTTAACTAATTTTAAGTTTACTTGGTGCTTGGTTGGTCATACGTGACTTCCGACGCCCGAAAACGTTACCGAATCGCTAAAATACGCATTTTTCTAAGTACATTAGTATGGGTAAATTTTTGGGTAAACCTTATGTGTTAAAATGTGATTATGTGATTCTAACATGAGAATGTGAAAATATGATAAGTTTTAACATGATTTTAAAGATCGGATTATGCATGTATATATTAGTGCGTTTTATGCGGTAGAAACGGTAGAAATTGCGCTAAATGTGTAACTTGTTTGTGGAACATGAAATTTGATACATATGAAATTTTTTATGTATATTGGCTTTAAAAATGACACAATAGATAAATTAACGAGATTACGTGAGTTTCGGTGTTAAATTATATGAACGTTCGTGTATAAATACTATGACGCGTAAATCGTAGGTATATCACGTATAAACGGGAGAGTTAAGGGGATTTCACAATAATGGTCACCAATAAAATCGTTCAAAACGCAAAATCATAATAAATAAATATATATATATATATATATATATGGACTCATATATATATATATATATATATATATATATATATATATATATATATTTTAACGTGCCAACATAATAAAAAATGACAACTTTTCGAGAAAATCTCAAAGTTATGTGATAATTCTAAGAAACGGAGAAACTTAGGATTTTTGTGGTTAAATGTTATTTTGATTTAGAATTGTTCCCATATTAGGACGTATATAATCAATTTCTGGGATTGCGGTATTAAAATACGCACCCAAAGGTGAGTGTCACTAAACCCCTATTTTTACTGTTTTATATATGTTTTGGGGGTGGAACACGTCGTTAAAATGGTTTAATAATGTTTTCGAAATAAAACATACCTTTGAATATAAAATATATATATTTTCGCTGAAAATATATGAATTTGATAACTTATACGTTTCGAAGTAAAACATTTTTGATGAATGAATATTGTATGTGCGGTATTTCTTAAGTGAAACGAGACCGTACGAATTGGGGATGAATTCCGGACTGAGTCTCAACATTTGAGTGACAGGGGAATTCGTAAGTCATAGTATATTAAATTGTCATATTAGTAGGATATATATATTGTACGTGAGGCAAACATGATATGGTTCATTGAGATAGGACCCTGCGCCCATGATGTCGTTTAATCAGATAAGTATTGTACGCGAGGAATTGTTGGTAGATCTATCGGGTTGACAACCTCGTCGTGACCGGTCGCCCCGTGTCAATGTCAAACGACGAATTATTATTCGGTTTATTGCCTAGCTTTGATTATCCCTGCATGGTTAATATATAGTTCGTATCGTCTAGCTAACATACAAGTCAGAAAATAGACACTAGAATTTAATATACAAAACCTGGGCTTGTACTGCAATCGTCGGAGTAATGAACCGATGGAAGCCCATGGATTTTCTTAAGGAAGTAAAATGGACTTTCTAAAAATTTCCTGAAGTGTTTTTAAATAAACACCTAATTAGAAAGTTTTCCTTAAATAAAATCTGTTAGTAAACAGTTAAGTGAACTCACCTTCCTTTGTGTTGACACTTGATTTTAATGTGTTCTACAGGTACTTGAATTCGGCTTCGGGAAATCATGGCGTATCTTGTGGTGAATGGTGCATGTTGTTTCTTTTAAATATGTTGGACATCTTTTAAACTTTCTGGGACTTTTGTAATAAGATCCGCAAGGATCAAAGACATCTTAACTATGTGATTGTGTCGTGATTTAAAACGTAATGTTTAACAACTTATGTTTATAATAAACTAATATGTCCAACAATAAAATGCATCGCTCGACAAGATATAAATGGGCACCAACTTCCGTCTCCACTACGTTTAAATATTCCGCTGCGACGTATTTTGGGGTGTGACAGTTTGCTAGGAATTACACTAGGAGCTTGGTATAACACAGTGCCATACTTAAATGATTTTTGAACACTAGTCGACTATCACAAGTTTAAAGGGTTGGATACCTTGAGATACTTTGAATATCTCAAATCGCGTTTTGAATTCCCTTCCAAATGATGCTCCGCATCTTTGGGGTCTAGCAATCTGCTTATCCATTAGTTGTTTCAATTCCACTCTACGGTCTCCTTCGAATAAATTTTGGGACAAAATTTCCTGAAGTAGGGGAGACTGTGACACTTGTGCTCCGTAAACACACACGATGTAGGACACTATCTATTATCAAAGAAACAATGTGTTTTGGTCTCAAAAATTTATTTATTTTGGTTTTACAATTTCACATTTTGATTCTAGTTCATTTTCAAGCCTTAAATCACTTTCTAGAAAGTTATACACGAACTGATGCGTAAACGTAATCAGTTTAATGCGGCAAACACTCTGGAACAGTGACATAGGCTTAACATACCTTAAATAACTTTTATATAACTTAGAAATAGGTTTTGAAAGCTTTGGTGTGTCAAACTGCGAAAGTCTGCTGATTCACATAGTATCGAACATTCCGGAACTTGATCATAAGTTAAACATGACCTAAATATCCTTCACATAGCTTAGAAATAGGCTTTGAGGTGTTTGGTGCGCAAAAATAAAGTTATATGATCAATAGGGACTAAAAGCGTCAAAGAGTGCATAAGTTTGCATTTTCGCGCATAATTTATTTTCTGAATATATCCGGACATCCAAAAATTTATGTAATCATTAAAATATTTTATTTTAGTGATTGGCTTGATAAAATTCCATTCGTCGCGTAATTTGGATCGTTTTTCGCGTCCGTTCGTGTTTCGTCGTAATTAACCGAACAACGCAACCGTACGACCAAACGAACCAACATCCGAGATGTTTTTGAGCATATTTTAAGTTCCCTATACTTTAACTTCATTTTAGAGCATTGAAATGGGGTTAAGGGGGCTTAAACGTGCCAAAACGCATCAAAAATTAAGTTCGGAGTCACAGGGGCCTGTTCTGCCAATTGCTGAAAGTTGCTGCCAGCACACAAGCTCCATACGGACCGTATGGTAGTGCTTACGGTCCGTAAGCCCTCTCCAGCATAGCATATTTCATTTTTATAAAACCCAGCTGCTCCCATGGTTTTGCACATAGTTTCTTTGATTCTATGGACTGGTTTTGGATGCCCCTAGTATCACAAAACCTTGTGCCCACTTGTACGCTCAAGATTGAAGCTCGGTTTTTGATAAACGATCCTAACGGTTCTTGTTTTCCTATAAATATCCAACCCCATTTGCTTCAAACCCACACCTTGATCTGATTTGTTCTCTAAGTTGGGGTTCTAACACTCCATACCTGAGAATAATTAGATCAAGACCTCCATTCTTGGACCTTTTGTAAGTATTCTTTTGTTCTTTTACGCGTTTTCAAGCGTGAAAGTCAAACAGTGTTTGACTTTCAGCTTTGACCAGTCTATGGTCAACACAAAGTTCGTTTGAACTTCGCAACGTGAGCGTAATCACGATGGTTATAGTCCCATGTGACTATACCTACTGATTACCACGTTGATTAGGTGTAGTGACGAGTCATAGTTTCGGTCAAAATACGCGTCTATGCGTATTTTGCAACCAAACTATTCTTGGGTATCAAAACCGTTTGTTTTGATACCAAACTTGTTTTCTAACTTCGTTAAACATGTTTTAACATGTTTAACTCGTCAATTTTAGGATTGTGCTTGTGTAGAGTCGTAAGTCAAGCGGTCTTGACAACAGCTTAGACTTCCGAACCCGACTCGTTTGGTCAATCATTAGGATCCGACCAAACATATAATGTGACCATAGTTGTATATGGAATAACCTTCCGAGGTTATACCTTATGGTCACTTCGTTTAGTTAGTTATATGATAGGTAGTTTATATGCCTTAGGAAAATGACCAAAATACCCTTTTTGCACATAATTTCATTTTAAGCATATGTAACACATGTTTTGACATCTAAACTGATTATATAACATAATTAGATATTTTAAGGCATATAATACTTGTAATAGGACTAGTTAGGCGTCTCTAACGCACTTTTGCGTGAACAACGCGTTAAAGTGGCGTAAGCTACCTTAACGGGTCGTAAAGGGGTCGTAAGCACTTAGGATAGGTTTCAATTTAGAATGTAGGCTTTGTTAAACCATATCACATGAGTTCCAATACTCATTTGGTTACAAGACCTCATTCTACCTGATCTTCCGATTTAGGTGTCGATTCCCTAACATAGTATATGTTACCCTAGCAACCGCTTCAACACTTGAACTCTTGGTCTTTTGAGCTTTGTTATACCCTTTGAACTGGGACTATACGCAACCCCAGGCGAGTACATAGTTCCCCTCTTTTACTATTTTCAAATGTTTTGGGGTGATTCATATGTGTAATCGATCTGTTTTCAAAATGTATGGCATATGTGTGTTCACTAAGTGCTTTTATGTGTATTATTCCAATTATGCAAATGTAATGTTTTATCCTTAAGTGATCTACCTATCTTCATAGTTAGATTCACATAGGATATTTGAAGTACAGTCTTAGATCTTCCTATCTTCATAGTAAGGTTTTTAAGAAGTACTTTACAACTCGATGGTTGGTTTTTGTGTTGATTGTTGGTGATTTAGATAACGAAACTAGATAATACAATAAGCACATGGTGGATACGCCGCTGGTACTTCCTATATACAAGTGTGCTTATTGTATTACCTTTCGTGGCGTTATCCCGAATCACCATTAAGATCTAGGATTGTTTTGATTCAATGATTCAATGTGACAGAACCCGAATCCTTATAGCATCTATCTATCTTCATAGGTTGATTCTTGTAGGATGTTTAAAGTACTGATATTGGATTCCTTGATTGGATTCATTGTGTGCTTTAATGCGTGTTAAGTTAGACAATGTTACGAGAACCCAGGATCTCTCTAGTATCTATCTATATTCATAGTTAGACTTATATGGGATGTTTAGAGTACTGATATTGGAGTCCATGTTGGATTCATTGTGTACTTTAATGCATGTTAGATTAGACAATGTGACAGAACCCGAATCCTTATAGCATCTATCTATCTTCATAGGTTGATTCTTATAGGATGTTTAAAGTACTGATATTGGAGTTCTTGATTGGATTCATTGTGTGCTTTAATGCGTGTTTACGAGTTGGTACAAGTTGACGATTTATGTGTTATGTGGTAGTTCTGATTTAGATAACGAAACGGCTATAATAAAATAAGAACATGGTGGATACGCCGTTGGTACTTCCTATATATAAGTGTTCTTATTTTATTATTCTTGTAGCGTTATCTGGATCACTTTAGGATTTTGTGTACAATTGTTTCAACGTTTGATTATCAAAATCTTTGTAGAATCTCCCATAGTTTTATATGTTAGATTCTTAGAAAGATAGCTGAAGTATTATCATGACTCATTGAATTGATTTATATAATACTTATATAAGTTTTGATTTATTTCAAAACAGTTATTATTAATCCTTGATTGGATTCCTAATAACATAATAACAAGTTTTTACGATGGTTTAATCGAGATTTCAATATAAGATTGAATTGCAACATAAAATTGAAAATACAATAAAAACGGGGTGTACATTTTTTTAAGAGGGGCATAAAAAAATTTACAACCGGGGCTTAAAAAAAGTTTACAACCAGGGGCGTAAAAAATGTTTAAATTTTTTAATAGGGGCGTAAAAAAATTTCAACCAGGGTGTAAAAAAAAAGTTTACAATAGCTGTTAAAAAAAGTTTACGACAAGGGCGTAAAAAATTTACAACGGGGGGTGTAAAAAGTTTGTTGCAAACCTTTTTCGCCACATGTAAAAACTTTGTTGAAAACCTTTTACGCCACCCGTAAAAAAATTACAACGGGGTGTAAAAAGTTTATATCCGTAAAAAGTTCACACGCGACACCGTGCGTAAAAACTTGTTAGAAACCCTTTTACGTCACCTGTAAAAACTTTGTTGCAAACCTTTTATGCCACCCGTAAAAACTTTTATATGCCCATATGATTATCGAATGTTAATTTTTTAAATTTCTCATTAATCATGCCTGCGAGTGTACGAAACCAATCCGTATAAATTTTTTTGAAGTTAGCTCCAACAGTTCAGTAAGAATTAAGGAATTAACCTTGAACAAGTCACCTAGTGCTGTATCTATGGTTTATCATTTCAACACTCACAAATAAATTACATTCTAAAATCGGATTACCTTTTTGCAGTCTTCATTTGCTCGGCATATGTGTGAACAAGGATTCAACCGGGCATAAAAAATATTTACGACCGGGTCGTAAAAAAGCTTTAATTTTTTTTTAACCAGGGCGTACAAAAATTTGTAACCGTGGCGTAAAAAAAGTTTACAACCGGGGACGTAAAAAGGTTTACAATTGAGGCATAAAAGAAGTTTTAAATGTTTTAACTGAGGCGTAAAAAAACATACAACCGAGACGGAAAAAAAATTACAACCGGTTGCAAACGCTATTTTTTTGGAGTAAATGATATTTAATTTGTGTGGTGCCCGTGAATATCTTAGACAATGGAGGTGCAAACTATCATTTACAAGATAAACGATGACTTGGCTTTATTTTTTTTTTTTTTCACTTTCTGGTGATTTATTTGCAATGTAAACATTTCTTTCAAAATTTTTAAATTTTTTTATTAAAAAACAATATTATTAATTAAAGCACAATCTCACAAAAGAACATTATTAATTAAAGCAATATATGCCAGAAACTACACATATTAAAGAACAACATTATCAATTAATGAGGCCAATCATTACTGGCGTAGTAGAAAGACGAATTTGCCCTTATCCCCCTAAAAACAAAAAATTCATTAATTAAAACATAATCATTACACTATTTTTTTTGTCTTTTAATCTCAGCCATCAAAACACTTTTGATCAATGTCTTATATTGGTTCATACGGTTCTTACAACTCAAGGTGATTCTCATTTTAACCAATCCCTAAATATATATATATATAAACGTAACTATGTTAACAAAGTCGTGTTAGTCGTCACGAATAGAAGGCGTAGGTGAATAGTAGTACGGCTCTTTTGAAATGTCGTATATGATACGGTTGTATACCGTTGTAGTTTTCATTGGATGGAAATAAATAAATATATATATATATATATATATATATATATATATATATATATATATATATATTCGAAATCTTGACGTTTGAAACGAATGTAAACAAATACATTCATTTTATAAGAATATTCGAACTAACGACGATTATAATAAATATAACTAATTATATTTTTGTTAAATAATCGGCGATATGTATTGTATAAACTTACACGAGTTAACGACGTTTACAATAAATATAAACAACTATATTTGTTTTATAAATTATCTTCAAGTTTTGGGCGTTTGAAATAAATATACATAATTATATTTATTTTATAAAAGTTTTCGAGTTTTGGTTGACTAGTAACGTGTTTTTTTTGTCAAAGTGTTATAAATTCGCCTTATATGTTATAAAACGCCGCTGAAATAAGTATACTTCTATATTTATTTTTATAAGAAAACTTAAGGTTTCGATTGGTGTCGTTTTTAAGATATAATCACGTGTCTTGTTTCGGGTTTTTAGAAAAAAACGGATAGAGTTTCCTTTGTTTTTGAAATAACCCGACAACTAAAGTGTCGATATAATTTCAAAATTCAACAATTATTCAATCAACTCACCCATTATTTGATATCTTTTCATCAAATACACCAAAATAAAAAGTAAATAGTCGATAAATGATTCGTTTCGAGCTCGGTTCGCGTATAAGAAATATATATATATATATATATATATATATATATATATATATATAAACAACGAAATAAAAAACTTGCTTCTTTAAAGTTTGTTACCGGGTCTTCTGTTTACCGGGTCTGACTCGGGTGTTGACCCGCTGACTTGTTTGATCATAGTTGATCTGTCGACTTATGTTGACCCGAACCGAACATACTCGCTTCTTTGTAACCAGAACCCGTAAATACAAAGTCCTAACCGACCACACCCTACTGCCGCCGCGCCGGACCCGGCATCACTACCGTCGCCTACCGCCATGCAGCAGTTACGTTCGACTGCTAGCCCCCCTTCGTCGGCCACCACACACCACCCCCGGCACCTCTCTTCGTCACCATCAACATCAACATCAACATCAACATCAACATCAACATCAACATCGACACCATCATCAGTCCTTTCACCAATACCCCAAAAAATCAGTAATGTGTAAATCAAATGAAACTACCCAAAACTTTGAAGAGAAAGGACACTTACCGGGTCTGTCGGAGGTTCGTCGGAGCAGTCGCTCCTTCACCGATGTCGTCCTCCTTCTCTCTCCGCTTCACTCTCTTAGCATCTCTCTCTCTCTCGTTTATATGTGCGTGTGTGTATATAGATCAGGTACAGGGGAGGAGGTTAGGGTGTGGGAGTGCGACGATAAAAGGACCTGCCGGAATGACGATCTTCGGTGTTGCGAGAGAGAAGAGGGGTGCCATTCAGGGTTTGGGGTGTGGTTGTCGGTGACTGAGAAGACGGCCGGAGTGCCTTCCGCAGACGTGAATCACGCTCGTCGGCTTACCGCCGGCTGCCGCGTACCTTGCCAGCTCCGCCGGCTCGTTACGGGCTCCGCCGGTCAACTCCGGCCGCCGAAATTTATGGAAGAGAGAGAGATGGCTGTCGGTTGCAAATGGAGTGGGATGAAATGAGGGTTTAATATTTTAAAAAGGTTTTTATACTACAGTTTAAAATTGGACTTGGGCCCAAGGCCCACAAGCCCATCCCTTGTGTTTTTAAGCAGCCTGTTAAGTCTCCGAAGCCCGTTTTTGAATCCTGATCGTTGTAAAATGTTCTAGAATAATGTTTTAGAGTCGAAATGCTAAAAATTACATTGGAACTTGATGTTTAACGCGTTCGTTGGTTGCGTTAAAATCGCGTAAAATGCGTAGTTTGTCGTTTTTAATCCGTTTTCGATCCGATTTCTGTTGTGAACGTTAAAATTTGAAAGCAAAGCCAAATATATCATATTATATTAATATAGAGACATAACTCAAGACCGGGGCATCTGTTTCTTTGACGGTGCGTTCCGACAGTCGCGTTTTTCGTTCACGTTTACGTTTTGTGTCGTTCGAGCGCATGATATCTTCGTAAAACCACATTCATATGTATACGTTTTATGTACAAATTTCATATCCGTCGGCGCTGTCAGTATTTTGTACAGTGTCAGTTCATTATCGCGTATCGTTCAGCAGTCTTCTCGCAAATCCACATTCGCGTACTATAAAGTCGAATAGACGTTCTTAGGCACTCCACAAGGCCTAATTAAGTTAATATACGTCTAATTACGCTACGTATTATTGTCTTAAACGTTTGTTATTCGCGTAATTAAGAACCGAAAAGTACGGGTTGTCACACTTTTTATACCGTAAACTTTCATGAATACAAATTTAAGACGAGTGTTTTATAAATGAAATAAACAAATAAGCATATGGGTGCACAAAACTAACTAAAATAATTGTATCACATAATTTGAATATATATCATAAAAACAGGATCCAACCCCATGTAATACATGTGTTTTTTTAACCTAATAATAAATAAAAAAACAAAGTAAAATGTTATGATAAGTAAATAGTATATAAAAGCTCATTTTTAAAAGGTAAATCTTGACAAATGTATGTGTTAATATATAACATTATATTTTATTCAACACGTACAATATACGAGTTTTTTTAAAGATATATATTTTTATTACTTATTATATAAAATTAAATTTATGCAAAATTAAAAACATAAAGTAAAATGTTATAATGAGTAAATAGTACATCAATGTTCATTTTTAAAAGATAAATCTTGATGACTGTTTGTGTTAACACATGACATTATATTTTATTTAGTATGTACAATATGCGAGTTTTTTTTAAAATATATCTTTTTTATTATTATTTATATAAAATTACATTTATACAACCCGTGCAATACATGGGGTTCTAACCAAGTAATATATACATATATATATATATATATGTATGTATATAGGGGAATGTTCAAATGAAAACCACTAATTAACGCGAAAACTCGAAAACTAACTAAAAAAAGCCTAAAAAACACACAAATTTTTTTTTTTTTTTGCAAACCAAATTTCGCAGGTTTTTTTATATAAAAAAAATTTCAAAAAAAAAAAAAAAAAAACATTTTTTTGTGTAGTGCACATGTGTAATACTACACATGTGTATCTGTACTACACATGTGTATTATTACACATGTGCACTACACAAAAAAAATTTATTATTTTTTTTTTTTGAATATTTTTTTTATATATAAAAACCAGCGATTTTTATTAAAAAAATTGAAAAAAAAATTTGTGTGTTTTTTAGGCTTTTTTTAGTTAGTTTTCGAGTTTTCGCGTTAAAAGTGGTTTTCATTTGAACCATCCCCTATGTATATATATATATATGTATATATAGGGGATGGATCATGAGAAAACTAGTTTAAATGAGAAAACTAAAAAACTAACTAAAAAAAACTAAAAGACATACCAAATTTTTTTTTTAAATTTTTATAAAAAAATCGCAGGTTTTTATGCATGGAAAAAAATTAAAAAAAAATAAAAAGAAATTTTTTTTTGTTGTATTGCGCATGTGCACTATTACAGATATAGTGCACATGTGTAGTACACATATAATGCACATGTGTAGTACAACAATTTTTTTTTTTTGAAATTTTTTTATAAATAAAAACTAGCGATTTTTTATAAAAAAATGGTATGCTTTTTAGCTTTTTTTAGGTCTTTTTAGTTAGTTTTCTAGTTTTCTCATTTATATGTAGTTTTCTCATGATCCTCTCCCTACGTGACGAAAATATATAGGGGATGGTTCAAATGAAAACCACTTTTAACACGAAAACTCGAAAAGTAACTAAAAAAAGACTAAAAAACACACCAAGATTTTTTTTTTTCAATTTTTTTATAAAAAATCGCAGGTTTTTTTATATAAAAAAACTTTTTTTTTTTTAAATTTAAATTTTTTTTATTACACATGTGTAGTATTACACATGTGTACTACAATTTTTTTTTATTTTTTTTATTTTTTTTATATACTAGAGTAAACTGCCATTTTGGTCCCTGTGGTTTGGCCAGTTTTGCCACTTTAGTCCAAATCTCAAACTTATTACATCTGTGTCCCTGTGGTTTGCATTTTGTTGCCATTTTAGTCCAAAATCCAAAAACCCTATTTTTTAACTGTTGCAACCTCCTATCTGTGTCCCTTAGGCTATGAAGAAATTCATTTTTAAGGACTTTTTAAGTAATAAATTTTGCGGTTCTTTGTTACTTCGAGCTAGATCGACCCGAGCCGACTAGCTCGAATTCTAATCGAGCCGAGCTCGAGCCTCAAATCTCAGCTCGATTTGAAATTCCAGCTCGAGCCGAGCCAGCTCGAATCGAGTTCGAGCCGAGCTCGAGCCGAGTCGAGCCAGAGCTGGGTCTAGCTCGGCTCGACTCGGCTCGTTTACAGCCCTACCGCAGGGGCATTTTGGTCCATGTTAATTTATTATAACATTTCAGTAATTAATAACATCTATCTTCAAGAACATCATCAAACTTCATCATCAAAACCTAGAAAATCAAGAACATCGTCAAACTTCATCATCAAAACCCAGAAAATCAAGAACATCATCTTGAAGAAAATCAAGAACCCAGAACAAAACCAGAAACCATCACAAAAACAAAACCGATTTGTAAAAAGAAACGAGGATTAGATCTGTATCTTCAAGAACATCATCAAACATCATCATCAAAACCCAGAAAATCCAGAAAATCAAGAACATCATCTTTAAGAAAATCAAAAACCGATTTATAAAAAGAAACGAGGCTCCAACAACAAATCAAAACCGCCATGGCTGCAAACAGTGGTTGCAAGCGCACTTGCCCTCCTCCGATTCTGCCACGCCAAGCTGCGGAAAATCTCAAATGTTGACCCAATTTTGACTCGGATTAGGTGAAATCATCACATCCTCGCAGTTTACTCAAAAAAAAATCCACTGAATCACATAAAAGTAATCCAAATCAGCAATTGAAACAACAAAATTCTACCAAAACCACAGGGACCAACCACATCCGATGAACCTGCAACTCCCTGCAACCACCCACTCGCACCCCCTGCAACCACATCCGATGAACCTGCAACCACCCACTCGCACCCCCTGCAACCACATCCGATGAACCTGCAACTCCCTGCAACCACCCTCTCGCACCCCCTTCAACCACCGCCCCTCTCTCTCAATCCGGTGAGCACCTCCACCCAAAAAACGACTGGGCAAACACTATAGGGTTAGGGTTTACCATGTGTTCTTGAGGCGGAGATTTGAGCACCAGCAGCGTTTGAGCTTCGATTTGAGCACCAGCATCGTTTGAGCTTCGATTTCGAGCGTTTGAGCTTCGATTTACCATGTGTTTTTGAACGTTGCGGTATTTTAGAGAGAGAGCAGGTCATTTTAGAGAGAGAGCAGGTCATTTTAGAGAGAGAGCAGAGTTGGCGGCGGTGGGATGGTGGTGGGGATGATGCGATGGTGGGGGTGGTGGTGGTGTGGTGGTGGTATTTTAGAGAGAGAGCAGATTTTATGTTGAGAGAGAGAGAGAGAGAGAGAGAGAGAGAGAGAGAGATGTCTGAGATGAGGTTGAAGATGATGATCTAAGGGTTTTATTATAAATGAGTAATTATAAAGAGATAATAAATCTAAAATGACCAAAATGCCCCTGAGGGTAAAGACAAAATAGCAGGTCATTAATGGGAAATCTGGTCAAATTTGAAATTTGGACCAAAATGGCAACAAAAACCAAACCACAGGGCCCTGGATGTAATAAGTTTGAGATTTGGACTAAAGTGGCAAAACTGGCCAAACCATAGGGACCAAAATGGCAGTTTACTCTATATACTAAAAGTGGCGAAAATTGATATGAAAAAAAAATTGGTATGTTTTTTTTGGCTTTTTTAGTTAGTTTTCGAGTTTTCGCGATAACTATTGGTTTTCATTCGAACCTTCCCCTATATATATATATAAACAACGAAATAAAAAACTTGCTTGGTTTAAAGTTTGTTACCGGGTCTTTTGTTGACCGGGTCTGACTCGGGTGTTGACCCGCTAACTTGCTTTGATCATAGTTGATTTGTCGACTTGTGTTGACCCGAACCGAACATACTCGCTTCTTTGTAACCAGAACCCGAAAATACAAGGCCCTAACCAACCACACCCTACTGCCGCCGCGCCTGACCCGGCACCACTACCGTTGCCTACCGCCATGCGGCGGTTTCGTTCGACTGCTAGCCCCCCTTCGTCGGCCACCACACACCACCGCCGGCACCTCTCTTCGTCACCATCAACATCAACATCGACACCATCATCAGTCCTTTCACCAATACCCCAAAAAAATCAGTAATGTGTAAATCAAATGAAACTACCCAAAACTTTGAAGAGAAAGGACACTTACCGGGTTTGTCGGAGGTTTGTCGGAGCAGCCGCTCCTTCTCCGATGCCGTCTTCCTTCTCTCTCCGCTTCACTCTCTCAGCTTCTCTCTCTCTCCTTTATATGTGCGTGTGTGTATATAGATCAGGTACAGGGGAGGAGGTTAGGGTGTAGGAGTGCGACGGTAAAAGGACCTGCCGGAATGACGATCTCCGGTGTTGCGAGAGAGAAGAGGGGTGCGATTCAGGATTTGGGGTGTGGTGGTCGGTGACTGAGAAGACGACCGGAGTGCCTTCCGCCGACGTGAATCACGGTCGTCGGCTTACCGCCGGCTCGTTACGGGCTCCGCCGGTCAAGTCCGACCGCCGTAATTTATGGAAAAGAGAGAGATGGCTGTCAGTTGCAAATGGAGAGGGATGAAATGAGGGTTTAAGATTTTAAAAAGGTTTTTATACTACGGTTTGAAATTGGGCTTGGGCCCAAGGCCCACAAGCCCATCCCTTGTGTTTTTAAGCATCCCGTTAAGTCTCCGAAGCCCGTTTTTGAATCCCGATCGTTTTAAAATGTTCTAGATAAATGTTTTAGAGTCAAAATGCTAAAAATTACATCGGAACTTGATGTTTAACGCGTTCGTTCGTTGCGTTAAAATCGCGTAAAATGCGTAGTTTGTCGTTTTTAATCCGTTTTTCGATCTGATTTCTGCTGTGAACGTTAAAATTTGAAAGCGAAGCCAAATATATCATATTATATTAATATAGAGACATAAATCAAGACCGGGGCATCTGTTTCTTTGTCAGTGCGTTCCGACAGTCGCATTTTTCGTTCACGTTTACGTTTTGTGTCGTTCGAACGCATGATATCTTCGTAAAACCACATTCATATGTATACGTTATATGTACAAATTTCATATTCGTTGGCGCTGTCAGTATTTCGTACGGTGTCAGTTCATTATCGCGTATCGTTCAACAGTCTTCTCGCAAATCCACATTCGCGTACTATAAAGTCGAATAGACGTTCTTAGGCACTCCACAAGGCCTAATTAAGTTAATATACGTCTAATTACGCTACGTATTATTGTCTTAAACGTTTGTTATTCGCGTAATTAAGAACCGAAAAGTACAGGTTGTCACACTTTTTATACTGTAAACTTTCATGAATACAAATTTAAGACGAGTGTTTTATAAATGAAATAAACAAAGAAGCATATGGGTGCACAAAACAAACTAAAATAATTGTATCACATAATTTGAATATATCATAAAAACAGGATCCAACCCCATGTAATACATGTGTTTTTTAACCTAATAATAAATAAAAACAAGTAAAATGTTATAATAAGTAAATAGTATATAAAAGTTCATTTTTAAAAGGTAAATCTTGACAAATGTATGTGTTAATATATAACATTATATTTTATTCAACGCATGCAATATACAAGTTTTTTAAATATATATGTTTTTATTACTTATTATATAAAATTAAATTTATGCAAAATTAAAAAATAAAGTAAAATGTTATAATCAATAAATAGTTCATCAATGTTCATTTTTAAAAAATAAATCTTGATGACTGTTTGTGTTAACACATGACATTATATTTTATTTAGTATGTACAATATGCGAGTTTTTTTAAAAATATATCTTTTTTATTATTATTTATATAAAATTGCATTTATACAACCCGTGCAATACATGGGTTCTAACCTAGTAATATATATATACGTTGATTAAATTTTAGTGTTTTTTTCTACTTTAAAATTAGTTTACCTTATCACGAACCTTCACCGAAATTCCGTTTCAGACCTAATTTATTGGTAAAATATTTTTGACATTACTACTTTTAAATTATAAGGCTTTTGTAATGGTTTCTTATATAATATTATAAAACATATAACAATATTAATTTAGATGATGTAAAGTTATTTATTTCCCTAAATGTTTTCACATGAAGTTGCTTTACTAATATAATAAATTAATAATGGAGTATCACATAAGAAAAGTCTCCGTTGTTTTTAATATATAACTAATGGCACTCGATTAGTATGGCTTTTGTTCGTATAACAAAGACTATATAACAACCAAAATAAACATGCCCAAAAGGATATCTATATATTTTCAATCAAAAACCACAAAATACCATTATATAATTGAAATTGGAAATAGTGCAAGTTAATCATAAACTATAAAGCTGGTAATTAAAGTAATTATTACTGATCATTGTTGTTCTTCTGATACATTCATCATAATTAATCCTTTGGGCCTAGGATCCGAAAATCCTTGAGTGCCAGTTTGTTGTCATTGGGGATGCTTTGAGCGGCACGATGCATTAGTTTCTTATCAAGTATGTCAAGAGTTTTTTGTTGAGATATATACATTTACATGATTATGTCCATGTTTTATTGCAAGGAACTCGTCTGCTTCACATCACACGCTAAAAAAACAAGTAATTAACCACGATGATTATCTTTAACAAGCATTCGTTTTAGCTACATGGTGATAGCCCTTGACTTCCAATACGCACCCCTAGTTGCCTTCTTAATATCTTTACATATTAAATAATAATCGAAGATAATATTTATTGTAATTTAAGTTTAACATGATACAATAAGTTAAATATTACGTACAAGTGCAAGGAATATTTGGTATTCTAATTTTTATCTAAACTAAAAACATCCCCAACTATACAAGGTATTAGTCACAAAGAACAACGACATGTCACTACATCAGGCTACGAGTATGTGACAACCCGAACTTTCAAGGTTAGTGTCGTTTAGATTCGTGATTCTAACTTTTAATAATTCGCTCATTTCAAGTCTTTGATATATTAAACTTTTGTTAAACGTTTTACTATGATGAAATTGTCGAGCGTATTACGTATTAGAGTATGTTTGAGTGTTTCGTTGGGCCATCTTTAGTGTCTAGATCGTTTTTAAGTTTGGGCCATTCATGTAAAGGGCCGCATGCACACACCTAGACCCGCACCCGTGTCCCTTTATGTTATATATCGGCCCAAAAATATCATCTTATGTACTATGAGGCATGACCCAAACGAAGCCTGTAGGCCAGACCCGTCTTGTATATGTCACGCATATACACATACACGATTTGTGTGTGATGTTTATATTTTATCAAAACACAATTATACTCAAAACCCTAGTTCTCTTCTTCCCTCTCAAACGACCCGACGGCAACTTCTCTCTCTCGAAGGCTTTGTTGATTTTTGTTTTGTCCACTCGGTTAGTAGATCATTATTCTTGTCACTTGATAAACTTGGTATTGTTGATACATGAGGTTGCATTTGTTATGACCTTGCTTGATGATAAGGCTTAGGATTACATGTTAGTAACATTGTTGATGAACAAATTCATACTAATTAACTGCTAGAAGGGATTATGTGATGTTAATTTATGATGATCTAGTGTTGCTTTCTTTTATGTGGAATTTTGATGGTTTTCGGATATTAACAAGTTGTGATTATGGGTTTTGATAATAAATACTAGGGTTGCATGATGTTTCGGGTTAGGTGATGTTGATTGGATGATGATTGTGTTATATTAATTGGTGTGAATCTTGATGTTTTGCCACTTGATCCTTTGGAGGTACTATGGATGTTATCTCACTGATCACACAATGTAACCACAATACGCAATAACCATAATCCGCTTGGGCCGGTTGTGATAGCCGGGCCATATTCACTAAACTGTACTATATAGATATATATGATGGATCGCACAGTTGATAATGGGTCGCACAAGTGAGTTTGGGCCGGGGAACGTGTGGGCTGCATGCATCTGAACACGCACCAGCTTGGATTGGGTCGCACGGGTCACGGCCTACTCGCGTACCATGATGGGCTATTGACTGTTGGGCCGCGTAGTACTTGTACACACTCGGGTTGGGCCAACCATGGTTGTGCCAAATTGCACATCTAAGTGCATATTAGTTTAGCCGATGCATGTAGTGTATGGTGAACTTGGATATGTATCATTGTATGTGAATTTTTATGTGAGCTGTATGTGAAAGGTGACGTGAGGCATGACTACGTGTATTAAGTGTTAGTGTATGTATAACAAAGTGTGAACTACTTGGATATGAAACTAACTTGTCATTAGTCATTACATTAGTGATTGGCTGAATAGTATGGAACAAGAAAATACATGAGTTAATTATGTGTATAGTATGAGGTTCATGTGCATGTAAAACTAATTGTTATCGGTAACCCTTTTAGGACGTGTTTGTTCAACTGATAAACAAGTACTTAATCTTACCGAGCAAACCACATGTGAGTTCATTTCTCTTGAGCATGCGTCCCGGTGGGTGGGACAGTCAAATGGGTATCCCTGAGAGGGATAAGTCTTTTGGGTAAAACTGGAATGTTAGATAATACACTCTTTCCTATCATTTTAAGTCCCATCTTATACCGAATAGTTACCTGAGAGGTAACGGGGTATTAGTTGATAGCGCTATTAGGCTTGGCAACCTCACACCGTACCTGAGAGGACGGGCATGAACTAATGACCTTAAATCATGACCAATGTTTAGATAGGGGCATTGGGGACGGGCAAAACAATCTGGTAGCCATCTTGTACGGTACTCGAGTTATTATCAACATTATTATCAATGAATTGAACTAAACACGGGGTAACTAACGTTTTCGTAAAACTATGGACTCACCAGCTTTGTCTGATACCCTTGTTGCATGCTCGCAGGCCGTTAGATTTCTTGGATATGGAACTTGCTGTCTGTAGTGGCTGGAGTGGTCATGGGTCGAACTGAGTAGATACATATGATGGGATTATTGATTTCACACATTTTCTTTGAAACATTTAAACTATGGTTTACTTATTGCTTCCGCTGAACTTGTTGGATTTTTATTAAACTTATTGTTTGTACATTTCATTTATAATTGGCAATTTCATTTGAAAACTTGTTGTGAGTTCAACATGATTAGTGGCTCGTTCTTGGTACGTCACACGCCTAGTGGGGTTTCAGTAGGTGGTATGTTGGGGGTGTGACAGTTTGGTATCAGAGCCACTGGTTATAGTGAACTTGGTTTTAAAACGTTTCTATAAAACCAGACTATAACCGAACAGTTCCAAAATCGACCATGACACTCAGCTCCAGATTGCAAGGTTCGTCTTTTTCACCTGTTGTATACATTACATGGCTAGTGTACACTGTTTATGATATAGCATACGGACACACACTTGTCACTATAGCATAATTTCATGAATTGCTTGTTTACTTTATGATGCGTTGATAATCTGTTATAGTCCTTGGATTTCTGTGATCTTATCATTCTGATAACCTCTGTTTGACATTTGAGTTTGAAGAACCATTTGACATGAGTTAAGAGGAACTGAGACGAGCATGAAAATCACAATATTATTATGGGTGCACACATAATAATAATGTGGGGTGCATGTGAGTCCTAGAGAGGCTTGACAAATGAAAAAGGGGTTCTGTTCGGTTATTCGATCAATGAGAAGCATAACAAACCTATAGGGGTCATAGCAGTGATTGTCTCCTACTCGAACGTGATCTCTTCACTCCTCTCTGAATCCATACGAATCTCGATGCTATCGGGTATCACCTGAACACCCATCTGAACGCCTAGCGAACTGTATAGAATGTTAGGTGCTTGTACGAATGTCCCTGAGTTGGATGCCACAGCGTCAAATGATTGGTCTATGCTATGCCTTTCTCTCTCCTCTTCGTTTGCTGGAACTTAATGTGTAGACGCCTTATATCCCGAAGTGCGATCACTTCTGCAACACTCTAGAAACATGTCGTGTATTACTCAATCAACTTGCAAGAACGATGGACAAAAGGATGAGCGTAGTGCCTTACCAACCTCAGTATTAGAACGACCCTGATTACCGGCGACGAACACCAGCAAATTGACTTCAATCAAACCCTTAACCCTAGTCAGCGACTTATGGGAGTCAACTCTTACGAATCAATCGGGACATAAACGATGGAAATTGACTATAGTGTGGGATGTGTAACTGCCAGCACAATGAGTAGTGCCTTAGGACGTGCCACGGAATGTGAAAAGATGTACCCTGTTGGTGAAAGGTCACAGGACCCCATTACAAGCAGCGACATTAGGGGCAACAGTCACGACGACATCGAGGTGCTCGTAATCATAGCTTACAGTATGAGAACGAAGGTGACTCCGACAAGGATTGACTGTTGATAAGTCAAAATGTCAACAACCACGGGAACAATGACAGTAATTGGGAATCCACGTGATCGTATTAGCAACACTAGAAATGATGCTCGTGGAAGAGCATTTAGGATCAGCATGGACGACGCCAGGAATATAGCAACATGGTGGCCTGCGCGTTATTGGTAACTAATCGCTCCATCTCTGTTTTGTTTAACGCTGATGATTCTGGAAACCGAACCTGTTGTGGAATCGACTGAAGACAAGTCAATGGAAACCTCCTATGTTCGTTGGGAAGCAAACTCGACCTTGTGGGACAAGTGTTCGACACCTACCCTTGATAGTTTTGTTGTAGTAGTTAGTGTGGATTGGTTATACCAATAACGCGTGGATATACCTTGTGAGGAGAAATTTTGAGTATCCCTCTCCCTAGTGGCGAATCGTCGTCTGTCCTAAAGCATCAGTGTGGGGTAAAGGTTAGTATCATTTTAGCAATGAAAGCCAGGAGCGTCTACGGAGGGATTACCCCGCTGTGTTAGCAATCGTCACTGATAATAAGGCCAAGGAAAGAGGATCGAGGATCCACCAATTGTTCGTAATTCCTCTCAGTGTGCTACTCGAGGAAATTTCATGTTTACTTCCGCAGCTGATTACGTAGAAACTCGGTTTGATCTCACGACCAGAGGCAGCCATGATTACTCATACTCCTTGTCGTCTGGCGCTTAGAAGGTTGCAAGAACTGTCCAGTCAATTTCAGGAACTTACAGGATGGATCTAGCTTCTCATTTTGGGGGAAACCCAGCTTTGTTGCGGAAACGAAGGATGAGTCCTTTTGTACGTGTACAGACTACCACAAGGTGGCTATCATAGACCGTCACCCCCTGTCTCGCATCGACGACCTGCCTGACCCGTTGCAATAATCAAGATTCTATCCGAAAACTGACTTAAGACCGGACTGTCATCTGATGGAAGACCATGGGGAGGATGATTCCTAACACGGCGTTACAGATCCTGTATGGCCACTACGATTTTCTGTTCAAGTTATTTAAGATATCCAACACACCAGCAGCCTCAGGGATCACATGAGTAGTATGCGTTAACCTTGTTTCGCTAGATTCGTCGACCGCATTTATCTGTGATGATTAGAATCACTACCAGGGGAAGGGAACACCATGAACGGCACCTGTATTTTGTCCTAGAGCTCCTAGGGGAGGAGCAACTCCACGCAAAGTCTACCTAAGTGTGACTTCAGGATTTGGGAGGTGCACTTTCTTGGTCACGTAGTCAACGAAGTGGGGATACCTACAGATCTCGCTAAAGATCCATTTCATTAGATATTGATCGGCACCAAATAGTCCATCGGAGATACAGTAATTTCTTGGTCTAGCTAGATACTATCGTAGATTCATCACAGGATTCTCGAGGATTTCACAGCTTTAACCTCATTAGCACAGCAGGGTGTTGTGCATTCGTGGGAGACAAGCAGGAGAACGTCTTTTCAGCTATTGAAATCCAACTCTACAATACACTGAGCATTGTCTTTACTCGAGGGTACGGGTGATCTAGTGGTATACCATAACGGTTCGAAGATGCAACACGAGAAGGTGATGGCTTACGTGGTGGAATTAACAAGAAGAATTGCACGACTCACAACCTGGGGGTGGAAACCATGGTCTTGGATTTAAGTTGGAGGCATTACTTGGATGGTACCAAATGCACTACTTAGACCGATCACAAGGGCCTCCCGTGTACCGTTGTTTTGAAAGAGCTAAAACATGTAATGACATCGCTGGATGGAACCTTTGAATGATTTCGACTGTGAAACCTAGACATGTACAAGCCTCGCAGCACACCATCGACTCTAACCTACCTGATCAGATTTGCCCAGCTCAAACCGAAGCATTGAAGGAAGAGAATTTACAAGCTGGGTCCATGCGGGGCATGGAGAAGTAATTTTTGGCAAGTTGAATGATATTCGCTACTTCATAGAACGAATATGGATTCCACTATATAGCAATCCATGGGAACTTGTGTTGAGCGAAGCACACCAGCCTCGATATTCTAGTCATCTGGATTTTGATGGAATATATTAGGATCTAAGGATCTTGTACTGGCGACTGGGCTTGAAGTACTACACAGCGAAGCATGTGAACGACGTTTAACTTGTGTGAAAGTCAAGGTGGAACATCAGAAACCTTCTGGTTTGGGTCAGTAACCAGAAACACCCGTATGGAAATGAGAACACATCGCCATGGATTTGTCACTGGTCTACTAAAAACTCAAAACGGAATTTGTCACCTGAGTGATCGTCGATTGTCGCACGTAACCCGCACACTTCCTTGCAATCAAGAAACTGACGAGCCTCTAAGGCTTGTGAATATTCCTCTGAGAGAGGCGGCTTCTAGGCACGACGTGCCAAATCTTATTACCCCTGTAACAACTCTCATCAAAAGTTCTATTTCTTATCTTATTTTACCCAATATGAAACCCTAATTAAGACACCCAAGTAATATTGCATGACCCCTAAAAATTTCAGAACATTTGAAATTAGGATCAGGGCCCCTAAAACTTAAGGTGGGTATTCCCTAATTATAATTATCCTTCGAAAACGGTTATGAAACACGTAAATTCGAATTTCATCAACTCAGCAGGGCTAAATAGGTGACAAAGCAGGCTTAGCCTCTTCGGGTTTCCCTGCGACACGTGACAGGTGCGGGAGGTCCTGTCGCGACACGCGGGAGGTGCCAAATCAGGCTATAAATACAAGGGCCTGGGACTTGACCAGTTTGCATGTTTCGACGAAAATTTTTCTTTACGTACGTTAAGTTATACGCTATTTCATTCAAAAACACACACTGTCCCGAACCTCTGATGCGATAACAGGGTAATAACTCGATCGCTGCTACGATTTAATGTCCGATCGATTGAAACTATCCAATGGATGTTTAAGTGCAGCCCACATTAAGGTTATGCTTTGTCATTCGTCGTGAATTCGATGGATGTTTAAGTATCGCACTTTGTCATTCGTTGTGAGGGTTTAATCTCGTGAGTTATCGTAAATGTTGTATTAGTTACTGACCTAGTTCGTGTGCATTGTTATTTAAATTAGGTTACAAGGCTAATCAGTAGGCTAAGCTCTGTCCACTTAAATCTACAATGTGAGTTATTCTCTTTTATCAAAAGTATTTTACAATACTCCATTTTCAAAGTTATAATTACAGGGAGTAAGTCGTGGTTATCTTGAATCACTGGCTAGTGGGGTATTGTGCACATTACTAATTTTTCACGGGTTAGGCTAATAAATCCTAACAGTGATAAACGTCACTACTTGGGGAAAGACCCAATAGTGGTATGACCATCGTCACCAGGTGACACGGCGCCAGATAAAAATAAGATAGAAGCCATTGTAATCGCTCTTATGCTGTAATTTATAACCATGTGTCGTTTTATCAAATTTGAATAACTCGCCAGCATTTCCCCGCTGATAAAATATTTTTAAAACATGTTTCAGGCGACCTGCTGTAAATCAAGGAAACGTGCTACGGAGCACTAACCAGCTTGAAGAGGTGGCTCAGTTAAAATGAATAAACATGTTTTAATAAAACAGGGAATTTCCTAGTTAAATTCCTCTATTGTAAATTACGGGGTTTATCCCGCATTATGAAATAAAATAATCGGGCATTTCAAGCTTTTAAAAGATCCTGTTAAAATCTTCTGCTGTGCCATCATAGATACCACGGGTTCCTGTCCCGCGGCTCTTGACCGGGTCAAACCGGGGCTGGGGCCGTGACAGGAAAAGGTGGTATCAGAGCTACTAATTGAGCCACTGATTTAAGCCTATTAAGTATTTATGAAATACTTAATTTTCCTAATTACCATTTTGTGATTTTGTGTTTTATTAACTGACTACTTATTAGTTACAGTATGGGTAAACAAAGACTTTCGGACATCTATCGTCAATTAGATAGTGTACCAAAAGATAAGGGATCCTCATCCCAATCAAATTCCTCAAAATACTCAATAGATACTGAGGAGGGAATATTTGTTCGTAAGGCACAATATGAGAAACCAATTTCTCCTAATAAAAGTAGTTTGATTATTAGAAAAAGTCAGGAGAAAATAAAGAAGTCCCAACAAAAAGGAATGATGGATAATAAGGAAACTCAGAAAATAGGCAATAAACCACCATGGGAAGACAAGTTAGATGAAAAATGGGTAGATCTTTACATGTTAGCTACTGTAGCAGTAAATGTTAACCTCTACAGTGTCAACACTCCGACCCAGTAATAATATCTATATTATCCATAAGCCAGAAAACTCTAATCTATTAAATAAACTACTAATATATTTCAAAATTTAGTTGTAATAAAAATGAGTTGTTTCAATAAAGAGTTTGTATAATTACTTAAATTTTTCTGATTACTTTTATGTGACTATGTGAAAATTTTAACCTAAAATTTTGCATATATACTAAATAGCATGAATGAGATATCTGAAGCTCTAGAGAATCTCAATCTCTATCCTGTGAAAATAGAAGTTTCCAGAGATTTTACTGGTTACATAGCCGACATGAAAGAACCTATGGAATTTCAAGCTCCACCTCTGGAATAATCAAAACCTAAGAAAAGAAGAAGATTTGTGGGTTGGAGGCGTGTACGCAGAAGGAAACCAGCAACTAGGAGAATTCCCAAGATAGAGAATCCTATAGATAAAGGAAAAGGGATTGAGATTGAGGAAGATTCGAGGCAAGTAGGGATGGAAATTGGGGAAAGTTCTAAGTAAGTTAAGGAAATGACGTTGCAGGAAGAGCTAGATTTCATACTGGCAATCTGTGATGACTTTAAACCTGTCAATGAAAATATTTCACTTATCCTGTTGAAACCCAACTTCCAATAAACTTAGAACCAGCAATCACAGAACCTCTGATTCACACCCAACCTTTAGGAATGGAAGAATGGTGGACCAACGACTGGCAGTTCCAAAACCTTCTCAATAATCCTTATACCTTCTTCCCTCAGTTCGACCCAGAACCTGCACCAAACCCACCAATGAGCAATGAGAACTTGGCAGAACTCCGCCATTTTGGCGAGGAGCTGATGGATGCAGGGAATAGAATCCGAGAGGTAGGAGAACAGATCTCTTGGAAGTACGACGAGAGGGAGCGTCGTTTCTAAGATGACAGCTGACGAAAGTGGAGAAGCTATGGTTACGTTTAATAATAATACAATAATCAAAATAAAACGTGTAAAATAAGCAATAAAACTTGTGTAAGATAATCAGTTTGTACGGATGCCTAATATATATAAAATATCGAAAGTCGAAAAACCGACAATTTTGATTATATGTGTTTACATGATTATGTGTAATTATTTGTTATAATAATTATTAATTAATTGATGCTAATGACTTATATAAATTAATTACTAGATGGCAAACGCTGGTAATGAACAAGTTAACGAGGGTAACCAATCCGAGCACAACAATGAGGATCAATTTCTGAATAGGCAAGATATCGAAAATATCGTTGCTCAGGGAATAGCCAATGCTATTCCAGCAATCCTTGCTGTTGCTCGAAATCCAACTGAACCTCAACAAATTATTCCTAGCAAACGCACACAGGGAGATAATTTCAGTAATAGTGTAAATGGAGGCGGCAACCATAATAATAATAACAATGACGGGATGCAAGCTCCACTCCTTAAGAAAATGAAAGCTGCAACACCTGGTTGCACGTACAAAGAGTTTCTTGCCTGTAAAACAGCTGAGTTTGCAGGTAACGAAGGGGCAACTGCTGCACTGCGTTGGTTAGAGAAAACCGAGGCAGTGATTACAATAAGAAAATGTACCGGGGACGACAAGGTCACGTATGCATCGCATCTTTTCAAAGAAGGGGCGCTAGAATGGTGGAATACGGTACTTCAAGCCAAAGGAAGAAATGTGGCCTATGCCATGAGTTGGGAAGAATTTAAAAATCTGATGGAAAAAAAATTCGGTCCCGAATATGAGAAAGAACAAATGGCAAATAAGTTCCTGAACCACAGGATGGTGGATGTAGACTGTCGAGGGTATACTTCCACATTCTTCGAGTATGCAAGAGTGGTACCAACCCTGGCTTCGCCAGAACCGGTACTTATTTCCCGCTACATATGGGGATTGATAGGTGAAATCCGCGATATCGTTAAAGCTACGAGACCTCGCACTATTGACGATGCTGTGGAATTGGCTAACACCCTAACAGAGGGGCTGATACGCACAAGAGAGGAAACCCGGAAGAAGGAAGTAGCCCAAAAGATTACCCAGGGATTTCGGATTGGTAATCGAAGTAATTTCAAGAGAAGAGGAACTAGGCAATCTTCCACCGTTCCATTTTGCAATGCCTGTAAAAGGAAGCATTTTGAAAGATGCAAAGGATATTGCACTTTCTGCAAAATCCCGGGACACCAAGAAGAAGACTGCAAGAAGAAGAAAGCAACAGTTTGCTACAACTGCGGAGAGGCTGGACATTTTAGGCCAGACTGTCCTAAATTGGCCAAACCAGCTGATAACAAAGCCAAACCTGCAGAAGGAGCTACCAAGAAGAACGTAAGAGCCTTCCAGTTGACCACTCAGGAAGCAGAGCTAATCCCTGACGTGATAGCCGGTACGTTTTTAGTTCACAACGTCTATGCAAAAGTATTATTTGACTCTGGTCCAAACCAAAGTTTTATAAATACTTCATTCTGCCAAGCTCTTAACTTACCCTTAATCAACCTTAGGCAGATTTTCACAGTTGAAGCGGCAGATGGTAATTCGGTTAACATAGATAAGGTTTTGCAAGATGTAAAGATAGAACTCTAAGGTCATTAATCCTCTGCAAAACTATTACCTATGAATTTAGCAGGATTCGACGTTGTATTAGGAATGGATTGGTTGGTAGCCAATCATGCTCGAATTCGTTGTGATAAGAATTCCATAGAAATTCATACACCCACAGGAGAATTAGTGGTGATTACAGGAGATAAGCCACGAAAACCAATGAAATTCATTTCAATAATGAAATTGGCCAGTTATTCAAGAAAACAAGAAATGGTGTATATGATTTCAGTAATCATTAACACTAAGAGTAAGGAGCTTAAAGAAATTTCGGTAGTATCAGAATACCCGGATGTCTTTTCGGAAGAACTACCTGGATTACCACCCAACAGGGAAGTTGAATTTAGATTTCATCTAATTCCTGGAACTACACCAATAGCCAAAGCACCTTATCGGTTAGCACCCACTGAAATGCTAGAATTGAAAAAGCAATTAGATGAATTACTAAGCAAAAGATTCATACAACCTAGTTCATCCCCGTGGGGAGCTCCAGTGTTGTTTGTAAAGAAGAAAGATGGGACAATGAGAATGTGTATTGATTATAGAGAATTAAATAAAGTTATCATTAAGAATCGATACCCATTACCTAGGATTGATGATCTATTCGTTCAAATTCAAGGAGCTAGATATTTTTCTAAGATAGACTTATGCTCTGGATATCATCAATTAAAAGTACAAGAAGAAGACATACCTAAAACTGCTTTCAGAACTAGGTATGGTCATTACGAGTTTACAGTCATGCCCTTCGGATTAACAAATGCTCCAGCAGCATTTATGGACATGATGAATAGAATCTGTAAACCGTATTTGGATAAATTTGTAATTGTCTTCATCGACGATATACTTATTTATTCCAAAAGCCAGGAGGAGCATTGTCAGCACTTGCATGCACTCTTAACTTTGTTAAGAAAAGAAAAGCTTTATGCCAAATTCTTGAAGTGTGAATTTTGGCTACAAGAAGTACAATTTTTAGGTCACGTGGTGAATCACAAAGGAATTCATGTAGATCCCTCTAAGATAGAAGCAATCACTAAATGGAAGGTTCCGCAATTAGCAATGGAAATTAGAAGTTTTATAGGGTTAGCCGGAGATTATAGACGGTTTATTAAGGATTTTTCCAAGATAGCTGTACCATTAACTAAGCTAACCTGTAAAGCAGTTAAGTTTGAATGGGGACCTAGACAAGAAGAAGCCTTTAGGATTTTGAAACAAAAGTTAACACATGCCCCAATTTTAGCCTTGCCAGAAGGAACAGAGGATTTTGAAGTATACTGTGATGCTTCAAAGCTAGGATTTGGATGTGTGCTAATGCAACGCAAGAAGGTAATTACGTATGCCTCAAGACAATTGAAAAGGCACGAAGAAAACTATACAACTCATGATTTAGAGTTAGGAGCCATAATTTTTGCCCTTAAGATTTGGAGACATTATCTGTATGGAAGTAAGTTTACTGTTTATACAGATCATAAAAGTTTAAGATACATATTTGGGCAAAAAGAATTAAACTTGAGGCAAAGGAGATGGATGGAAATCCTAAGTGACTACGACTGTGATATTCAATGTCACGAAGGAAAGGCAAATGTAGTTGCAGATGCCTTAAGTCGTAAGTATCATGAGAAACAACGACGAGTTCGTGCTCTCAGATTAAATCTACAGTTAGATTTAATGGAACAACTGAAGAGCATTCAAGAACCAGCAATCAAGGATGATGCTGAAGGAATGAAAGGAAGAATAAAAGAATTAGAACAAGGAAGTGATGGAATTTGGAGATTCCATAAGAAAAGAATTTGGGTACCTAAGCAAGGTGAATTAAGAAATAAGATTTTAGAAGAAGCTCATAAATCTAGGTATACCATACATCCTGGTAACAATAAAATGTACCAAGATTTAAGGAATAATTTCTGGTGGATAGGAATGAAAAAGGACATAGCTGGATATGTTTCTAAGTGTCTTACTTGTTCACAAGTTAAGGCAGAACACCAGAAACCTTCAGGTCTACTACAACAATTAGAAATGCCTGTATGGAAATGGGAACTTATAACAATGGACTTTGTTACTAAGTTACCCAAAACCAGAAAAGGTAATGATGCGATTTGGGTAATTGTGGATCGATTAACCAAATTAGCTCACTTTCTACCCATGAAAGAAACCTTTAGCATGGAAAGGTTAGCAAAGTTGTATGTAGATGAAGTAGTATCCTTACATGGAGTTCCACTCTCCATTGTATCGGATAGGGATAGTCATTTCACTTCTCATTTCTGGACAAGTTTCCAGGAAGCAATGGGAACCCGACTAAACCTAAGCACTGCATATCGTCCTCAGACAGACGGACAAAGTGAAAGGACAATTCAAACTTGGGAAGATATGCTTAGAGCATGTGTGATAGATTTTGGTGGAAATTGGGATAACCACTTACCTTTAATTGAATTCTCCTATAATAATAGTTATCATTCAAGCATTGAAGCTGCACCATTCGAAGCACTGTATGGACGAAAGTGCCGAACTCCAGTTTGTTGGGCAGAAATAGGAGAAAGTCAATTATCAGGTCCCGAAATAGTACAAGAAACTACTGATAAGATTACTCAAATCAAGGAAAGACTAAAGACGGCTAGAGATCACCAGAAGAGTTATGCCGACAATCGACGCAAGCCATTAGATTTCCAAGTTGGAGATAGAGTACTATTGAAAGTTTCTCCTTGGAAAGGAGTAGTTCGATTTGGGAAGAAAGGAAAACTTAGTCCAAGGTACGTAGGACCATTCCCAGTTATCCAACGAATAGGACCAGTTGCTTATCGCTTACAACTACCAGAAGAGCTAACGGGAGTACATGACATATTTCATGTATCCAATCTCAAGAAATGTCTATCTGACGAATCCCTGGTAGTGCCTCTTCAAGATATAGAGGTAAATGAAAAGCTAAAATTTGTTGAGAAGCCATTACAAATAGAAGATAAAAAGATCAAGTTTCTCAAGCACAAGCGACTCGTTCTGGTCAAACTTAAGTGGGATTCCAAGAGAGGACCCGAATACACTTGGGAGCTGGAATCGGAGATGAAGCGAAAGTATCCTCACTTATTCCAGTAAATCTCGAGGACGAGATTTTTATTAAGGTGGGGAGGATGTAACAACTCTCATCAAAAGTTCTATTTCTTATCTTATTTTACCCAATATGAAACCCTAATTAAGACACCCAAGTAATATTGCATGACCCCTAAAAATTTCAGAACATTTGAAACTAGGATCAAGGCCCCTAAAACTTAAGGGGGGTATTCCCTAATTATAATTATCCTTCGAAAACGGTTATGAAACACGTAAATTCGAATTTCGTCGACTCAGCAGGGCTAAATAGGTGACAAAGCAGTCCTAGCCTACTTTGGGTTTCCCCGCGACACGCGACAGGTGTGGGAGGTCCTGTCGCGACACGCGGGAGGTGCCAAATCAGGCTATAAATACAAGGGCCTGGGACTTGATCAGTTTTCATGTTTTGACGAAAAAATTTCTTTACGTACGTTAAGTTATACGCTATTTCATTCAAAACCACACACTGTCCCGAACCTCTGCTGCGATAACTGGGTAATAACTCGATCGCTACTACGATTTAATGTCCGATCGATTGAAACTATCCAATGGATGTTTAAGTGCTGCCCACATTAGGGTTATGCTTTGTCATTCGTCGTGAATTCGATGGATGTTTAAGTATCGCACTTTGTCATTCGTTGTGAGGGTTTCATCTCGTGAGTTATCGTAAATGTTGTATTAGTTACTAACCTAGTTCGTGTGCATTGTTATTTAAATTAGGTTACAAGGCTAATCAGTAGGCTAAGCTCTGTCCACTTAAATCTACAATGTGAGTTATTCTCTTTTATCAAAAGTATTTTACAATACTCCATTTTCAAAGTTATAATTACAGGGAGTAAAGTGGTGGTTATCTTGAATCATTGGCTAGTGGGGTATTGTGCACATTACTAATTTCTCACGGGTTAGGCTAATAAATCCTAACAGTGATAAACGTCACTACTTGGGGAAAGACCCAATAGTAGTATGACCATCGTCACCAGGTGACACGGCGCCAGATAAAAATAAGATAGAAGCCATTGTAATCGCTCTTATGCTGTAATTTATAACCATGTGTCGTTTTATCAAATTTGAATAACTCGCCAGCATTTCCCCGCTGATAAAATATTTTTAAAACATGTTTCAGGCGACCTGCTGTAAATCAGGGAAACGTGCTACGGAGCACTGACAAGCTTGAAGAGGTGGCTCAGTTAAAATGAATAAACATGTTTTAATAAAACAGGGAATTTCCTAGTTAAATTCCTCTATTGTAAATTACGGGGTTATCCCACATTATGAAATAAAATAATCGGACATTTCAAGCTTTTAAAAGATCCTGCTAAAATCTTCCGCTGTCGCATCATAGAAACCACGGGTTCCTGTCCCGCGGCTCTTGACCGGGTCAAATCGGGGTTGGGGCCGTGACAACCTCTGATTGAGATATGCGTTCATACCCGATTCTTGGCAGGCAAGACACAAATCCTGTGGTATTCAGACAGCTCTGTTTGAGGTATTGCACGGATGATAATGCTGATCTCCTTGTCGGACTAAGGTGGGTGGCATTCTAATCACAGGTCCAGGACATATACTGAAATCTTTGAGAAGATTGTTTGGATCGGGAATCGTTTGGCGGAAACGCGTGACCTTCAGAAAAACTGATAAGCTTAGGAAACACTGGGGGTCCGCTATAGGCGATCGTTTCATGTTGAAAGTCTCACCCTGGGAGGGTGTGGTACACTTTAGGAAGCAAGACAAGCTTAATTTACGTTACGTTTGACCATTCAAAATCCTGGAGCGAATCGGTAAGGTGGCTTACAAGCTTGAGTTACCTGTTGAGTTGGGTAACGTTCATGATGTCTTCCATGTTTCGCAACTAAAGAAGTGTTTGTCTGATGAAACACTTGTGGTTCCGTTTCAAGAGCTGAAGATTGACGACAAGTTGCAGTTTGTCGAAGAACCTATCGAAATCATGGATCGGGAGGTCAAGGTTCGTAAGCATAGTCAAATTCCGATCGTTAGAGTTCGTTGGAACTCAAGACGTGGACCGGAGTTCACGTGGGAGCGCGAGGATCAGATGAAGCTTAAATATCCTCAACTCTTCCCTGTCGACCAATCTAATTCTGGTGTCACCGGTGAATTTTGGGACGAAATTTCTTTCAAGTTGGGGATGATGTGACAACCTGAACTTTCAAGGTTAGTGTCGTTTAGTTTCGTGATTCTAACTTTTAATAATTCGCTCATTTCACGTATTTAATATATTAAACTTTTGTTAAACGTTTTACTATGATGAAATTGTCAAGCGTATTACGTATTAGAGTATGTTTGGGTGTTTCGTTGGACCATCTTTAGTGTCTAGATCGTTGTTAAGTTTGGGCCATTCATGTAAAGGGCCGCATGCACACACCTAGACCCGCACCGGTGTCCCCTTTTGTTATATATCTGCCCAAAAATATCATCTTATGTACTATGAGGCATGACCTAAACGAAGCCCGTAGGCCAAGCCCGTCTTGTATATGTCACGCATATACACACACATGATTTGTGTGTGATGTTTATATTTTATCAAAACCCTAGTTCTCTTCTTCGCTCTCAAACGACCCGATGACAACTTCTCTCTCCCAAAGGCTTTGCTGATTTTTGTTTTGTCCACTCCATTAGTAGATCATTATTCTTGTCACTTGATAAACTTGGTATTGTTGATACATGAGGTTGCGTTTGTTATGTCTTTGCTTGATGATAAGGCTTAGGATTACATGTTAGTAACATTGTTGATGAACAAATTCATACTAATTAACTGCTAGAAGGGATTATGTGATGTTAATTTATGATGATCTAGTGTTGCTTTCTTTTATGTGGACTTTTGATGGTTTTCAGATATTAACAAGTTGTGATTATGGGTTTCGAAGATAAATATTAGGGTTGCATGATGTTTCGGGTTAGGTGATGTTGATTGGATGATGATTGTGTTATATTAATTGGTGTGAATCTTGATGTTTTGCCACTTGATCCATTGGAGGTACTATGGATGTTATCTCACTGATCACACAATGTAACCACAATACGCAATAACCATAATCCGCTTGGGCCGGTTGTGATAGCCGGGCCATATTCACTAAACTGGACTATATAGATATATATGATGGATCGCACAGTTGATAATGGGTCACACAAGTGAGTTTGGGCTGGGGAACGTGTGGGTCGCATGCATCTGAACACGCACCAGCTTGGATTGGGTCGCACGGGTCACGGCCTACTCGCGTACCATGATGGGCTATTGACTGTTGGGCCGCGTAGTACTTGTACACACTCGGGTAGGGCCAGCCATGGTTGTGCCAAATTGCACATCTAAGTGTATATTAGTTTAGCCGATGCATGTAGTGTATTGTGAACTTGGATATGTATCATTGTATGTGAATTTTTATGTGAGTAGTATGTGAAAGGTGACATGAGGCATGACTACGTGTACTAAGTGTTAGAGTATGTATAACAAAGTGTGAACTACTCGGATATGAAACTAACTTGTCATTAGTCATTACATTAGTGATTGGCTGAATAGTATGGAACAAGAAAATACATGAGTTAATTATGTGTATAGTATGTGGTTCATGTGCACGTAAAACTGATTGTTATCGGTAACCCTTTTAGGACGTGTTTGTTCAACTGATAAACAAGTACTTAATCTTACCGAGCAAACCACAGGTAAGTTCATTTCTCTTGAGCATGCGTCCCGGTGGGTGGGACAGTCAAATGGGTATCCCTGAGAGGGATAAGTCTTGTGGTTAAAACTGGAATGTTAGATAATACACTATTTCCTATCATTTTAAGTCCCATCTTATACCGAATAGTTACCTGAGAGGTAACGGTGTAGCGCTATTAGGCTTGGCAACCTCACACCGTACCTGAGAGGACGGGCGTGAACTAATGACCTTAAATCATGACCAATGTTTGGATAGGGGCATTGGGGACGGGCAAAACAATCTGGTAGCCATTTTGTACGGTACTCGAGTTATTATCAACATTATTATCAATGAATTGAACTAAACACGGGGTAACTAACATTTTCATAAAACTATGGACTCACCAGATTTGTCTGATACACTTGTTGCATGCTCGCAGGTCGTTAGATTTCTTGGATATGGAACTTGCTATCTGGAGTGGCTGGAGTGGTCATGGGTCGAACTGAGTAGATACATATGATGGGATTATTGATTTCACACATTATGCTTTGAAACATTTAAACTATGGTTTACTTATTGCTTCCGCTAAACTTGTTGGATTTTTATTAAACTTATTGTTAGTACATTTAATTTATAATTGGCAATTTCATTTGAAAACTTGTTGTGAGTTCAACATGATTAGTGGCTCGTTCTTGGTACGTCACATGCCTAGTGGGGTTTCAGTAGGTGGTATTTTGGGAGTGTGACAGAGTATCATAAAACTACATCGGGCTTCGAGTATCATAAAAGAATAAATAACTAAAAGTGAAATTGAAATAATTTTGTTTATACCAAGCATGTTTCATGTGCTTTATCTCGGTCATCATATAAAAATACGTAGGGAGGGTTTAGCATTATGGCCTAGTGGCATCTTGGGGGTGGGATAAGACTTATGACTATTTGGTCATGTGTTTGATTCCCACAAGGGGATTTTTCCCATATTTATTGTGTTTCCTCCTGAATTGGTGTATAGGCATGTGGAGATAGAAATGATCGGGTGGTTCCGCTAGTGGCACGATGATACACCAGTGGTCCGTTAGTGCTCCAAATTTGCGATTAAAAAAAAATATAAAAATACATAGATCAAAGTTTAATATTTTTTTCTACTTTAAAATTAGTTATTATCACCAACCTTTACCGAAATTCCGTTTCATACCTAAGTTATTGGTAAACTATTTTTGACATTACTACTTTTAAATTATAAGACTTTTTGCAATGGTTTCTTATATAATATTGTAAAACTTATAATAGTATTAATTTAGATGGTGCAAAGGTATTTATTACCTAAATGTTTTCACATGAAGTTGATTTACTAATATAATAAATTAATAATCGACTATCACATAACAAAAGTCTCTATATTAATATATATACCTAATGGGATTCTCTGCATGTTGCAGTTGTCACTCGGTCAGTATCGCTTTTGTTCTTATAACAACGACTATATAACAACCAAAAGAAACATTCCCAAAAGGATATCGATGTATTTTAGATCAAATACCATAAAAATACCATTATATAATTGAAATTGGAAATAGTGAAATTTGATCAAAAACCATAAACTATAAAGCCAGTAATTATAGTAATTATTGTCGGTCATTGTTCTTCTCATCAATTCATCATAATTAATCCTTTGGGCCTGCGATCTGACAATCCTTGAGTGACAGTTTGCAGTCGTTGGGGATGCTTTGAGCGACATCGTGCATTAGTTTCTTAGCAAGTTTGTCATGACTTTTTTGTTGAGCTTTATCATATGTCTACTGGATCACACTACATTGGCACTGCTTTGTCACTTTATCTAACAACACACAACAATTCTGTATAGCGTTTTTTTTGTTACCACTTGAAGTAATTATCACAAGAGTTTTCTTGCACCTGGAGGGCACTAATTCTGGGACGCACTGGAGATTTCTATCTGCATTTCATGTCCATTGTCCTCTTTGGTAGTGCTTCTATAGGCTAACATCTTAGAAAACGCTACGATGGCAATCAAGATGAATGCAAAAGGTGCAAGTTCTGCCATTATAGGATGTATGCAACTAAGGGGAATGCATAGAACTTTAGAAACTTTTTCCTACACTTAACAATTAGTTAACCTTCTTACTCTTTTAATAAGTTTTTCCTACACCTAACAATTAATTAACCTTCTTAATCCGTATATTTACACATTTTTATATAAAATGGGATTATTTAAAATTTTATATGGTATTGACAATAAAGATTCTAGTTTAAGTTTAGCAAAAGAGTATATTTTATAATTAGAATGACATACATAAAAGCTATACTTTTCCTAACAGTTTTAAAAATAAAAGCATCATTAACAAGAACCATAGAAAAAATTAGATAAAATTTTAACTTTTAGCTTAAGTTAACGAAGAATGGGGCATATTGAGGCAGTTTGGTAGGGTATGAAGCGATAGCGGATCAAGTATAGTTATGATAAAATTCGGACCATGACGATACATGTTAAAGGAATGATTCGTATTGTTTTATCTTTTATTCGAAAGAAATTTGCCTTTTGTTTTTTGTTTTTGAGGCTATACCTATATGTATGAGTAGATTTATATGGATGAATAAGTTAGAATATTCAACTGTTAGTCTTAAATTTGATGAAACACACTCATGGTCTGTTGTTATCAAATTAATAGAAGATGTATTCTACTTTAGCGATGGATGGTGTGAGGTTTTAAACTTCTTCGGCCATGAAGCTTTCTTCATGATTTTAAACTATCTTGGTGATCTTTAAGTTCAACCTCTTCTCTCATGATTCAAATAAAGAGTATGGAAAATCGTTTTGTAAAATTATTCATAATCCTTTACAAAGTCCAACGGTACGTAATTTTCTTATAGATTTTTTTTTGTTATTACGATTTATTTAAAAAAACATAATACGCATAAATCTGTAATAATTATTTTTTTACAGGTTCTACCAAATACTTTTATTACAAAACATTATGATTATCGTTTACCGGATAAAATGGTTATACTTAATGTATCCGAGTATCATCAATGGGAAGTCCGTATTAGAAAGATTGGGCCAAATTATTGTTTTGCTGATGGTTGGTTTAAATTTATAGAAGATCTAAGGTTAAATCCTCATGATATTCTGTGTTTTCAAATAAAGGACGAGAAACATTTTAATATTATCATATTGGGGGGGGGGGGGATATTGCACAATCCTCCCAACCGCTGGAGTGATCTCACTCCACAAGCTAGCTTAGCCCCATAGCTGCCTGGCGGTTACTACCTAACCGGAAGCGAAAGCCTGGAGGAAACTGTGCCTGTCCGGATTCGAACCCGGGTCCTCTGGGAAGAGGTGGGTGACGCTGGCCACTGGGACACCCCAAGTGGTTAACATTTTAATATTATCATATTCAATAAACATGGCCGTCAAGTTTTGTTAAACAACACTCCTTTGATTGAGCAAGAATATGAACATATTAGCAATGTAGAAGATTATCGACAAGTTAGTGACGATCCTAACTTTCCTGTTTTTGCAATGACAGTAACTCATCAATTGGTATTATACTATCCTGTTTTATGTTAAATTTTTTTTGTTTTTTAGTGTTTTTCATTTAAGAACATTTACATATTTTTAATGTTCTTACAAAATGTAGATCCTTCCCAAGTTAATTACTGACTTAAGTGGTTTAAATGAGTTTTCTAAAGTAAAGATCAAAGTTGTTAAAGGAAATACTTGGGTTAAGAATCCTTGTACATACAATATTGATGGTCAAAAAAGGTTTGTCAATCAATGTTAGTTTTGGAATTCAAAACAATGAGAATTATGCAAACAGAGAACTCAAATATATATAAAACAATTGATTACTTATCTTGGTTATACTCTGGAAATCTCGAACCGCATTCTTGATGAACATCCAATCCCGGAACGTTTTAGTCGTATAATCCCAGAACCCAAACCGAAACCAAAAATTAATTGAAAATCTTGGATTAGACTAAGAGTCGTGTAGTCACTATCAGAACAAACTATTTGATCGGTACAATCAAATATTTGAACGGATTAAACTTAATCTTCAAGAACGAATTTGATGTTTTAACTTGTTAAGAGGTAACCGTACCGTTTTAGTCGACCAAAACTGTCTCACCCTTGAAACTGTGTATGCGACAATGGTTTATATCTTAGGCATGCTGTCAACATTCCAAGAAAACCTTTTCTCTGTTGTTGACCAAATCCACTAATTAATGGATTCGTGGATCTACTAAATAAGCCCACTAGACTCTTGCCATCTTATTCCAATTGGTTTAGAAGCCCAATTTTAAATGGGTATCCAAACAAGCCCAATTGCATATAAGTTATATGTATTGATAATTTAATTAGTAAACCAAAGCCGATAACTATACCAAACCTTATTAATATTAAAACGAGCATGCACTCCCGCATCTCCTAACTTGTTAATAAATAACAAGATTAACTTAGTCGACAAGTTAATCCAATGCCACTAAAATATGTTGATAACACTAAAATTACCAACATTCCTCCCCCATTTTAGTGATATCCTTGATTAACTTAAAACACTTCTTAAACAAACACAAACTTATGCATAAATTAAATATCGCGACGATTGAATTTCACATTAGTATATTACACATTCCAAATATTCGAATATCAGGGTGTCGCTATGGATTGAACCCTTTCTATTCATAATGAATACATGAAGATAATATACACATAAGTTCACAAATTCATTGTTCTTACTTGACACGATATTTTACTAGCCTGTGTCCAATCCTTCAAAGAGTATATCAAAGCCAAGTCCAAGCTTCTTGAAGCGGCTAAACTTCATACTCTTATAGGTAGTTCTTTTATTCTTGCACCTGCAAATGCAATTTTTCAAAGAACTATTGAGAAGTTATACTTCAACCTCCTTTATCTTGCAGTCTGAACACAACCTTGGGATGATTTTGATCATGTGTTCCAATATCTCTATGACAAGCTTTCCACATTGAATTATGCACCTAACGTTGTATTAGATGGGAACTGGGTATCTTGACATAGGATATTAAAGTGTGGACTTTAAACCCATCCCTATGACTGATTTATTCACGAGATCTCTCCTAACTCCTTAGTTAGATAATCAGCCAAATTATACTAAGATCTTACAAATTCAACATATATCACTCTATGCATGATGAGCTCATGAATCATGCTATGTATAACACACAACCGTCTAGACTTTCCATTATATATCTGGCTATAATCCTTAGCCAGCACTATCACACCTGATAGATATTAGTGATATCGGTTTTGACGACAAAGAATCTCAAAGATCAAACTTATTAGTCTTCCAACTTCTTTACCAGTTGCTGCTAAAGCTACAAATTCATATTCCATTGTTGAATTTGTGATGCAAGTCTGCTTCTTTGAAGCCTAGGAGATAGCACCTCCATCAAGTAGGAATACCCATCCGCTTAGTCATACAACTTGCATCAAAATACCCTTCTAAAACTGAAGGAAAACCTTAATAACACAAACCATAGATCATGGTTCTTTTCAGGCATTCAAACAATCTATTCACTACCTGCCAATGCCGAGTACTTGGATTACTGGTAAATCTACCCAGTTTCCCACAACATATGTTATATCAAACCTTGTACAAATCATACCATACATTAGGAATCTAATTGCCTCCATCATTGTCATTCCTTTTATCTTCGTACCTAGGAGAACATCAACCTCCCCCAGATCCTTTATATCAGACAACAATTCCTTTGTCTTATCAATATGTGATTGATCAACACCAAAGATCTGTAATATGCATATAGACAAATGATTGCTCTTTTACCAGAGAAATCAAACATCAAACCTGCTACATACACATTCTGTGTTCTTGCCCAGGGCAGGTGTTACAAACCCACTGGTTGTTACACGTACACCTCTTCATCCAACTCACCTTTCAAGAATGCATTTATCACATGCATATGAAATGAAACAAAAGCAATTAATAATGTGCTAGTGTAAATCCTAACAAGATGAGCATATGAACCAAGAAGTCGATCTCTTCCTTGTTGTCTAAAGCCTTAGATAACCCATCCACCTTTAAATTTATCTAAGCTACCATTAACCTACTTATAGTCCCTTCAAGTAAATAAAGATGAAAGTCTAAACCAAGACATAGGTTTCTTGTTCTTGTGCTTTTCTTAGGTTCAGAATAAACAAATACACTGTCATCACCAGCAGATGTTTTATTAGAATCAACAACTACATTCTGAATAGAACAAAAAAATATCTATTATGAGAATTCTAGATGATATCACTTGATTCTATGACAGTGTTTACCTACATTCAGTATTAGTTCTAAGACATAGAACCTATAGGCTTTTGAATTTTAGCATAGCCTATGAATATTCCATCTATTTCTTTCTCACTTAAACTCTTTCTTTTAGGCTTAGTAAGAAGTACAATAGCACTACAACCCCAAACTCTTAGATAGCTCCATTTCGGGCTTATACACCTAAGTTCACCAGGGTTAACCTAGCTTTTTCCTTTTGTTTTGAATCCTATGTAGCAAATAACCGATTGTTAACATTGCCTAAACTTCTTTACATAGACATGAATATGACAACATGATGTTAACTATTTCCTTTATAATTCCACCTTAGTATTAAATAACTTAAAATTGTTTAAGACTTAATCCTTTGCATGCAACAAGTACACATAGCAAAATATAAAGGCATCATATATAAAGCAATGACATACTTTTGTTACCCAACAAAGATGTATAGTGAAAAACACATAAATCACCATGTACAAGCTCCACACTTTTCTACGAAAGTAGGAACCAAACCATCCTTAGATATATTATGCATTTTCCTAAAATTTGCATCACCTAAACGAGCATGTCATAACATAAGATCATGAATTTTAGGTATGCTAGAAGTCAAATAAACATAAAACTCAACCAAAGCATATTTAAGGTTCTCTT
Source organism: Helianthus tuberosus (assembly GCA_030545235.1). NCBI lineage: Eukaryota > Viridiplantae > Streptophyta > Magnoliopsida > Asterales > Asteraceae > Helianthus > Helianthus tuberosus. Next base: position 161,793,279 of record CM060444.1, read on the forward strand.
TCAATATAAACATTCTATTCCTGCTACATTAATATCCATTTAAATAAGAAACAAGAATCGATATTGTTTGAATGGATTAAAGTGAATTAGATTAACGTCATTTGACGGATCCTTATCTTTTATATAAACATTGCCTCATCCATATATAAAATAATATCCATTTATACATAAAACGAAATAAATCCATTTATCATTTGTGATTGAAAATCCTTTTTTAAATGGATAATAATGTATTATATTAGGCAATTAACTTGCTCTGTGAATTTCTAATTCGAATTGCCTGGTGTCCCTCGAAACCGGATGAATAAAAAGGGAACCCGAAGTTCACTTATCTTCGCATAACAACCCGCTAACCACCACCAGTCAACAAAACCCAAGTTTCCTTACAAAGGCAACATCCTCTTGGACCAAAATAATCCAACAACTGGCTCATTAGAATTCTTTGGATCATTAAGCATATTCAAGACAGTCTCAAACATATTGAAATCTAAACTTATTTATTAAACCCTTACTCAATACAAAATCAAATTTAAAACTAACCTGGCATTGACGAGTTCATGGTTTGCAGAGGGTATGATTCTTGAAATCACCTTGATGAATTTGAACCAACTTGATGATCCATTAACAACTAAACAAGTGTCGTCAACTTTCTATTTTATCTTGCAAGTTAAATACACCAAGAAACAAAAAATGTTTCTTATTCTTTCTTTTAACCGTCAACAAAACTTAAAGTTTTAACAAGAAAAGTTATCCAAAATTTTGGTTGTTTTTGTGTTGAACAGTAACAAGAATATTAAAACAAAAGTTGATTTTTTTTATTTTTTATTATTTTTTTTAAACCACGTAAAACAACGACCTTCAAGATTTTGATACATATGACACTTGACTTCTTTTCTTTTCATTGGTCAAATATAGATAGGCTATTAATCTATGCATTGCTTCAGATCCAATATTAGTCATGGAGTTGGTACAAACCGAAAATAAGTTAAATGCATCAGGTGATAACATTGGACCAGCAAGATTTTGATAAGTTAATTGCAACGAAAGCTTCTTGAAGACCCACCACATACATTCAGCAAAGAAACGAAGTTCTTTGTCGGTTATGTGTCAGTATTGGATCAGATCGAAGGAGTGCAAAAGGTTTACTATAACCTTTCCTCCTCTTTACGTTCGAAACCCGCCATACCGATTATACCTACCCGAATCAACCCAAATATTGAACCAAGTAAACCGAACCTACTTAGGTTCGGTACTCAACTATGAATTCCGGTTGCCAATGTGACGAGGAATGCCACCGGGTGGCCGGCGGCGAACTGTTACGGTGGTCAACAATATCACTTATCGGGAAATGGTACTTGATCTAACAACTTCCTCTTATCACTTTTCTGATTCGAAACAGTAATCACACAAAGAAACTTATGTAAATCATGAGCAAGAATACGATCCTTCTATCGAAACCGTAGGTCGCAGTAATCGGACAACGAATCAAAACCCTTTTTGTTGTAGAGATTGTGTCTCTGTTTTATTGTTACAACTGGACAACAAAGCACACAAACATCTCTGTTCTCTTATTGATTTCAGAATTCCATGAAGACAAATAGTTTGTTCTTTGTTAGTTTTGGAATTCAAAACAATGAGAATTATGCAAACAGAGAACTCAAATATATATAAAACAATTGATTACTTATCTTGGTTATACTCTGGAAATCTCGAACCGCATTCTTGATGAACACCCAATCCCGGAACGTTTTAGTCGTATAATCCCAGAACCCAAACCGAAACCAAAAATTAATTGAAAATCTTGGATTAGACTAAGAGTCGTGTAGTCACTATCAGAACAAACTATTTGATCGGTACAATCAAATATTTGAACGGATTAAACTTAATCTTCATGAACGAATTTGATGTTTTAACTTGTTAAGAGGTAACCGTACCGTTTTAGTCGACCAAAACTGTCTCACCCTTGAAACTGTGTATGCGACAATGGTTTATATCTTAGGCATGCTGTCAACATTCCAAGAAAACCTTTTCTCTGTTGTTGACCAAATCCACTAATTAATGGATTCGTGGATCTACTAAATAAGCCCACTAGACTCTTGCCATCTTATTCCAATTGGTTTAGAAGCCCAATTTTAAATGGGTATCCAAACAAGCCCAATTGCATATAAGTTATATGTATTGATAATTTAATTAGTAAACCAAAGCCGATAACTATACCAAACCTTATTAATATTAAAACGAGCATGCACTCCCGCATCTCCTAACTCGTTAATAAATAACAAAATTAACTTAGTCGACAAGTTAATCCAATGCCACTAAAATATGTTGGTAACACTAAAATTACCAACAATCAATTTATTATCTTAGTTATTATTTCTCTTTTACCCAATTTGTATATATTACTAACAAAATTTTTCATATTTATTCTATCATAGGTACGGTGTTGTTGGATGGCATGATATACTTCAAGCTGAACATATTTCCTTAGGTGACGATTATTTTTTCAACAGGTCTAAAATGAATTCGAGGTTATTGGTTACGAAACTCCAACAAGCAGAAGTGTTACAGTAATAGAGTTTCAGTTTATATTGAAAACCCGAAAAACATATTTCTTACATTTACTTTTCGATCCCCCTTTTTTTACGTATGTAGTACGATGCCTTGGCTTTTTTAATATTTAAATTCAGATTGCCATGATAATTTCATCCGTACAGTCCGTTTATGATAAATAACATAAATATTTTCTATCAGAAGTATAAACATATTATTTTTCAACACCGCGAAATTCACGGGTATTAGCACTAGTTATATTACTAAAAAAAAGTCAGCAGATATATTAATTGGAGGAGGCTTTTGGTGCAAGGAAGAAAAGAAAGTAACTAAAACCTACGTAGACTTGAGGTTATTCGGGAGAAGTGCCAACATAGCTAATATATATTGAAGGATAGGGACGAAAAAGAATACTATGACTGCCGCCTACATACATATAAAACGAACAGAGAGAATCAAAGGCATCTTTGATTATTCTTTGGAGGCATATATTGGACGAACAGAAGAGCATTACGAGAAATTGTTTTTTTTGAGTTTTGAAGAGAAAAAGAGAAGGCTCAGGTTTGAAGATTTTGGCGTTAAAGTTTGTCGCTTTCGGTTAGACATGGTTTATTATTTTTGGGTTTGTTTAACTTGAGTATTATAAATATGTTTTCTGGATTCGTATACTTTAATCTTGCTTGTGTTTCGTTTATGAACATGAGTAGCTAATTTTCTTCGTGTTGTCTAGGCTATGGATAATTGTTAGTTTTATTTACGGTTTCTTGGGTGGTTAATTAATGTTTTGGCTCAGTGAGTGTTCTAAACTAGTTTCTAATGTATATGCATATTTAATAATTAATGGTTTATATTTGTTCCACCTTTTCTTGGTTAAAATTAATTGCGTATTAATTAAAGCGAGGGTTAGGTGATTTCGTTAACTTTGTGTTTTCAACTAAATCTTGTGGTTGCTAGACATAGTACACCCTAGGAACAAATTAATAAACTATTTGGTAATTAAATATTCTACCATCTTTGAGACCGAGAGGAGATTAGATGTCGGGTTGTCTTAATCATTAGACGGGTTAGGTGTTAATTGCACGAGAGTGAATTACCCTAGGTTTTCTTGTGATTTTTAGCAAACCGTGTTAGAACCTAATTAAAGTCACCACCCTGTACATCCCTTACACTTCCCGGATGTACCGTTTCTAGTGAGATCGAGAGGTAATCTAGATTTAGGGTACCATAACCTAGTTAGAGAGACCGAGAGGTGATCTGACATTAACCGATGAGTTTATACGCTTTTCTTGACCCTAGATTGCGACCTGTTTGGAAAATGATCTGGCAACGAATTTAGGTCTTGTTTAGTGAACTTTAAGATCCCGGTAGTCAAAACTTAGTTATTCCATTCCGAGAACCGTGAGTGAATTGACATGCATCTTGCCTAGGTAGCTACTTTTCCATCATCTGAATTCACCTAAATTCGTTATTTGTTTGCTCTGCTTTCCTATTTGCTCTCTTATTTAATTTTAGTAGTTAATATAATTCCAAACACTCATTAAATATTATTAGACTAGGACTCGACAAAAGTTTAGTATCGAGAGTCGCACCATTGTGTCCATGGATTGATACTCGGTCTTACCGACTTGACTACATAACGACCGGTGCACTTGCCGATTATGTGTAATTAAGCTAGTTTGACCATTTAATTTGGTGTTTTAAAAATATATTAAACATTTTACACATCATCTCCCTATATAAACAACACTTCCCACACTCATTTCCACTTTCCTAGCCTCCTAAACACTCTCAAATACACTCTAATCACTCAAAAATATCCAGCTTTGAGCAGAAAGTTTAGGGGATTCAAAGTGAGTTCTATCTCACTTCCTCAACTATTTCTTCTTTTTTCTTCTTTTGTTTTCACTGGGATAACCTTTAGCAAGTTTTTCACAAGATTACCATGGTAATATAAGGTGAAACCTCACCATATTTGAGGTCCAAAGTGAGTTTGATTTTCTGATTTTGTTAGAGTTGCGGTGCTCAATTCGAACCTTGTTCTTAACACTTTGCTCACTTTTAGTTGTAGAGTAGTGAGTCTTTTCAGTTCTCGAGTGAGGTTTAGAAACAAATTTATCTTTTAGTGCTGATGGTTCTGGCCCTTTAAACTTAGCCATGAATTCGGCCATAGCTTTTCCAACCTCCTAGGCGACTAAGGATCGAAGATCATTTTCTCCGTCCGAACGGTCTCTGTGATCATTAGTAAGTTGTCACTATCGTTCTTATGTTAGATTGATTTCTAGTATTTCGGCTCACCATTTGATTCGATCGGGAGCTATATCACCATTAGTAAGATTTTGGGATATTTGTAGCAGATCAATTAAATAGAAAAGGAAATTTGAAATTTTATTTCATTTAATCAAGACATTATAGTATAATGTCCTATAAGGACTTTTGGAATTTCAATACAAGATTGTCCGTAAGCGGACTTTTGGAAAAACAACAAAACATAACAAAATAAAGAAAAGAGTCTTCAGTCATCCTCTTTTTGTTATATTAGTTATTCTTCTTCTTGTTTAAGTCCATTCAGTGTTGGAGGGTTTAAAGATTCAATAAAGTTTTCTGGGTGAGGAAGAGTGGAATTATAGCGAGTTTAATGATAATGGATAGTAAGGATCAGGGTTTATACTAAAGGAATAAAAGAGATAGTAATTGGTAACGGGGTTTAGCATCCTTGTATCAGAGTCATCGGCTCCAAATCGGTGTAGTTCGCAATATGGAACTTCAAGTTTCCTCGTACATGACCCTTCATAGACTTCTTTCCTCATCTACAGCATCTCGGTGGTAGCGTAAACCATTCATAAAATCAATAACTAGATATATTAGAGGAGAAGTCCTAAGTTCAAGTCTAGAACTTAGAATAGTATTATGAAATCTACATTTTGTGATATTTGAGTTTAGACGCAAACGGCTAGTGTCTAATTCACTCAAACTGTAGCTCTGATACCAACTCTGTCACACCCCGATTTCCGGTGGGCCCGGAAGGGTTTAGTCGTGATGGTTGGATACCAATTACAATCACAGTTAATTTAATAACAATGCAGCATAAGTATTAAGGGTAAAAATAAATATTTGATTACATTGAAAGTGTTTAATATTAAAATTACAAAGATTGTTCAAAAGTTCAACATTAGCCCACAGGCAGATCGAGACATAAATGGAGGTTAGACATCATGGGCTTAAACTAGGAGTTGCAAATTCCATTGGTTTTATCATAGCTGACCCGGATTCCCAGCCTAACAGTCAAGGTTCGGTACCTGCAGTTTACTCTTTTGAAAATACGTCAGCTTTCGCTAGTAAATATAATCAACTGACTCATTTTGAAAATAGTTTTTCAAAAATGATTTTATACATAGAGAAAACCCGTACTTAATCATTTAATATTTCTTGAGATTTATTCTTATCATCATATTTACATATTTGTCATATGATGGGAACCAGATATCAAAGCCGGTCATTTTCAGTGCTATAATAATTAAGGTACACACCAAAGTTGAATAAAATGTGTCTTACAGTCGGTATGCCTACCCTTGCATGATATTCTGTATGGCTATATTAATCTGTTAGTCGAGACGCCCGTGTTGGGTCTAAAATTGAGACTGAAGCTTGCCAAATTGAAGAGTACAACACACATGAAGTTGACGGTTCTAAAGATGATACAAGAGTTTGATAACATTAGCCTAAGGGGGAGATTGTTGGGTCTAAAACGTGTAGTCTAATGTTATCAATGATTCAAGTCAACAAAGACAACGCCAACGTGTCGAAGTCAACGCAAACAAGTCAAGGTCAACACGCAAGTCGACACGGGAGGATCAAAGAAAGAGATGGCGTGTGAATGTTCGAGATATGATAGTTATATTGCTTTGGATAATTAAATATATTTTGTTTAGACAATTTATTATCTTATTTAATTAGTTTTCATGTTTATTACTAGTTTTGGCAAGTTATTATCTCTAGTGACTTAAATTTAATTAGCCTAAAGTAGTATAGGCTATAAATAGAAAAAGATGATTAGGGTTTAGGGGAACACACATTCTAGAGAGATTTGGGGGCTATAATTGTATCATCATTTGTTCAAATCAATCTAGTGGGTTTTTCAAGTTCATTTTGTGTGTGTTCATCTTTATTCTTATACAAAATCAGATTTTTGGCTCGATTTGATCCTACAATCTGGTATGAGAGCTTGGTACTTGAATTTGGGATTTGACAAATTTCAAATTCATCACTAAAAGTCTGATTTTGAAGTATTTTGAAGTTTTTGTGTTTTTCTAAGGGAGAGAATCAAAGCTTAATCCAATTATTTTTTTAAATCTTAATGTTTTGGTTGTTATCGGTAACAATTTTAACAATTATCACATCTATTATCTGTTTATACAAGAATTTATAGCAAAAAAAAAAAACTATTTTTTTTAGATTTCGCTCACGCACAGTTGTGTGTTCTTGGTGTTTCTTCATATCTTCAACAAGAAAACTTTTTTTCTAGATTTTTTTTTTCTTTGGCGACATCTCCTACGAAAAAGTTCTTCAAATCTTGAACGAATGTTCAAGTGTTGATGGTGAGCCGATTTTGAGTCATCAGTCGGTTAACATTGTCGATTTTTGAGCCTTAACTCTGCCAAATCTTGAACGCGAGTTCAAGTTGTCTGGCGCATTTGGTAAATGCGCCGGTTAGTCAACGTTTTCTAGCGTCCTTACTCCGCTGATTCTGTTGCGGCCAGCGTATTTAAGTGTTAGAAACGGGTAGAAAGATATTTTTTTTGGGTTTCTGGTTGTTTGTCATCACCACAGTTCACCGTCATTAACCACTGTTAACCACCATACAATAACTTTACACCTCCGACCGCCGTAACTACCGCCGGCTTCAGACATCTTCAGTGTTCATCCATTGTTACTCGATTAGTAACCACCGTACACCACCACCAAAGACCACAACCCACAAGTTTGCAAGATTCTTTCGCCATTGTTATTTGATTGATGAGGGGGCGTCACACAGGGTGTTCTTAACAAGACAAACAAGTAAATCACCGAGCTTCAGAGAGAGATAAGAAAGAGTGGTGGCTGAAAATTATATTTAGGGTTTGAAGTTTTGTAATGAAAGGGGATTTGAGAAGATAAGTTAGACTATTGGGTATGGGGCTTGGGTTGGGGCGTGTGTTGGGGGAAAACGCCCAATAGGGCTGTAAACGAGCCGAGTCGAGCCGAGCTAGACCCAGCTCGAGCTCGGCTCGAACTCGATTCGAGCTGGCTCGGCTCGAGCTCGAATTTCAAATCGAGCTGAGATTTGAGGCTCGAGCTCGGCTCGATTAGAATTCGAGCTAGTCGGCTCGGCTCGATCTAGCTCGAAGTAACAAAGAACCGCAAAATTTATTACTTAAAAATGAATTTCTTCATAGCCTAAGGGCCATAATTTCCATTTAATTTAACCATATGGCTAAATATGCAAGTATATAAATAGTTAATTCACTTTCTCCATTGTCTTACCTTCTTTTATAGGGGAGATAGTCCCTTAGTTTTTGTTTTCTAAGCGATGTGGGACAAAAAAATGAAGGATGTAAACCTTATCGAGCCAGCTCACGAGCTCACGAGCCGAGCCAGGCCAAGCTCGAGCTCGGCTCGTTTATAAACCGAGCCGAGCCGAGCTGGCTCGTTTACAACCGAGCCAATTTCGAGTGTTCTTGTGATTAACAACATACTATATCTTTTAACCAACTAATTTAGAAGTAACAAAGGGTTATGAGAGCCTTACTACTAGCTCTATGGCTAGGGATGAACTCTTGAAGATGAAGGTGACAAAGGTGGTGGATAAAAGCAAGCAAAAGAGGTCCTTGATGATCCACAAGCTTCAAGATCCATTGAATGAAGTTTAACACCTTTGTGAGGCCTTAGAATGGATGAGAAAGATTGAATGGTGATGGTGGTATGGAGGTGGGGGTTCGGCCGAGAATGGCTAGGAGAGGAAGAAGAAGAGTTGGTGTTTTGAAGTGTGAAGGATAAGGAGGATCTAGGGGTTTATAATCTTGCACATCCAACAAGTGTTTTATCCAATAGGTTTAATGTTCTTAAAGTATAAGACACAATCTATTTAACAATTCAAATAAAATCCCACCAATTAGACATGTGGGCCGATTACTAGCATATGGGGGGGGTCTAAGTGTAAATTTTGAGCCAATTAGTTAGTTTATAATCCAAATCCAAGTATATAGTTACAAGTGTTAGTTACTAGATATTTTAGTGGGTGTTAAGGTGTTTGGGGATCATAACTAGCTTAGAAATAATAAAACAATGTTTTTAGTATAATTTTGGTGTTTCGGGTAGTGTCCGGTTAGATACCAGTTCGTTAAAGTGTCAATCTATCCCGTTTAATGATCTTTATGTTACCTTTTGTGACACTTTTAATTCCCGACATTTAGGAAAGCATTCAGGACCATTTAGTCATATTTTTGCATATAACTAGCTTGTTAAAAAGCTGAATTTTGCTGAAATATGCTGAATTAAGCAATTTTAGTGGGTTTTAGGCACTTTCCGGCACTTAAACTATCACCTAGTGACGCAGTTTTATGGTCCTTACTTCCCTACACACCATACTAGTGTAGTACCTTGTCTCTGGCCCTTACGGGGTCTCAAAACACTGTCTGTCTATGTATTGAACATCGTCAGCATTTTTCTGAGTTATCAGCTAACTGTGCTAACCGTGCTTTATGCATCATGTATGTCAATAATGTTTGCATGTGATAATGAGGTGACATTATGTAATATGTGATGCACATGTAAGTATGATGCAGTAATCAGAAAGTAGTTTAAATCATCAATTGTAGTTCAGCACAGTCATTAAGCATTAATCAATATTAATTAATTGTACGGATACCTGGATTTATGAGGGTTGTCACATAGACTATAACCTTCCTAGGACCCTAACGCGAGTTTACTTGCGTTTAGATCTTAAAACAATACCGCCACTTATCCTTAGGTGACAACCACAACAAGAACACAAAATTCGAATCCGCTTTGAAAACCAATCATATGTTCTAGGATGATTGATTACTAGGCTTTGAACCCTCTAAGTTTTCAAAATCTCATCAAAGTTGGGTCTTATAACGTGAACACGTGCAATCTGGAAGGGTGGATGCCTGTACTCTGAGTTTTCTGTCTAAGGCTAGAGTGTTCGTACAAATCCACATAATCGGACCAGTCACTCTTACCTGGGAACTCTTGGGGTGAGTGTCCACTTATAGGCTAAAGCATGTCTTCGCGATACATTAATATGACCCGTTTACTTTTATTGGTCACTGTCTCATTTGTTTGCCTTAGGTAACAAACAAATGATCGCAATTTCCATGCGTTATCATTTTGTTTTGATTAACCAATAACATTTCGCTGGCTTTCTCCTATGTCCTTCATTTCCTTTAGGATGTCTCCTCATCGCCACGACACTCAGATGTACGAGCAGGCTACCAAATTTGCCGAGCGAATAGGCGAAGTAATCCTGAAGACTGTTGAATTAGCTATAACCATGTCTCGACTCCAGGATGAAGCTACCCAAGAATCACCACAGGAAGCAGAAGCCAAGTCTTCACCTAAATCGAAGAAACATAAAGCTTCAAAGGATCCCGCAGCCGTGGCACCTAATCAAGCAGAACCTTGCCAGGTGGCAGCACCACCAGCCAAGAAGCCATACTTGGGAACTGCTCCCTTGTGCAATCGATGCAATGGTCATCATCCAGTTCAAACACCATGTTTCAAATGTACCCACTATAGACGATGGGGACATTTGGTCAAAACATGCCGTTTTGCGATCCAAAATAAAACTGTTGCAGATCCTACTGCTGCTCAAGCAGATCCAGCACGAGCTCGTTTTCCGCATGGTACTTGCTACAACTGTGGCGAGATGGGTCATTTCAGGAACAAATGCCCAAAGTTTGTCAATGCAAATCTGACCCACCGATGACCCTTTGGCTGATTAGAAGATGCTACTGCTTTTAATAATTTGAATCTTATGCTTTTGTTTCTTATGTTTTTCTTTGAACTCTGAAACAATCGGTTTTGTTTATAAATAAAATCGTTATTTGCAATTCTGATGTACAAATATAGTTGCATATGTGTATGGCATACCCCTGCGATACCTACACCAAAGAACCATATTTGTAATTCTCTCGTTCATATGATCGCTCATGATTTCCTCGTGCTCGTTTCATTCTAAGAAACGAAGTTCAGAAAATAAGTGACATTTTGAGTAATCACTTTTAAATCCTTGGTTAGATAACTAAGGATATTTTCTTCAATCTCGTACCCATATCATTACATTCTGATTTTCATAACAACATACATAGTATAGGTTTTCAAAACAACCTTCATGATTTCAAAATATTTCATATAATTTGAAAACGATTTTAACCCAGTATATTTATTTAATGTATCAAGTGCATGATTTCAAAAGCATTATCCATATTTTCAAAATCCTTATACGTAATTTCAAAATTTATCTCACATGATTTTAAAACGTTTTATAAATATACTTACCTAATACACCTACTTTATGATTTCCAAAGTATTATGTAGGATTTCAAAAACATTAAATATATTTCTAAAGAACCCCATGCATACTTTTCGAAAAGCATTCTGCTCATATTACCCAACCTTCAAATTCTGATTCATATGTCGCCTTGGCATATCTAGCACCTCAACTTCATGAGCATTCTGCCTCGTCTATCGACTTAAGCACATCTAGTGCAAGGTTTCGAAGCGTCTCCCGCTCTTCGAATTCCAAAATCCATATAGGATCTTTTTATCTTCACAATTAGATCCTTGTGGATGATTATCGCTCAAATCGGAAACCTTAATTGAATTATTCGTATGCCTTAATACGTACATTACGATTCAATAAGGACAAAGCCGAATTCCTATTTAGATCTTCCTATCTTCATAGTTAGATTCTTGAAAATGTTTAAAGTGCCAAATGAAATCCACAAATTGGATTCCTGGTGTGCTTTAAATACCCGTGTCTAAAGATAACAAATTTAAGGTCAAGTTAAACAATTATGTGATTATGTGTTTATGTGTTTTCTTTTTTTTTGTGTGATCCGAATTCTTGTTATCCAAATCCTTGTAGAATCTTCCATATCTTCGTATGAGGGGTTCACAGTAGGATATCCAAAGGTACTACCTTAAATCCTTAATGGGATTCTATATAATAGTTAAGACCCTTGGATTATATAGTACCATTCCATGATTCGAAAGAGACCCCTTGAGTGGTCTGGTTAAAAAGATTGATTCAGAATCTGGTCAAGAATGACCCGTGATGATATAGCTGAAAAGACTCCTTGGTGGTCTATTTTAAGAGATCATTTGTTGATTTAATAAAAAGGACCCTATGGTGGTCTAGTCACACTCATCACAGGTTTGTTCATTTGGTTTTCCCCTACACATTATAAAATGCACTGTACGACTATGCAAGGAATTACGTAATTATGGATGAGTACATAATTATGAAATTCAGTGCACAGGAACCCCAGTAAGATTTATCATGTGTAAGAACCTATAGTGGCAACAATAACGAAACGTGTAACGGAGGTACGGTGGATGCACCAATGGCGATTCATATACTTGTATATAAGTGTCCCTCTTACATTGCAATCATGATGTTATTTAAAGTTACTAGAAGTTCAGAACCCTAACCAGTATTGTTTTATCTTTTCGACTTTATGTTTCGAGCTCTCACAAGTTTCCTCTGAATAAATTTCTGGACGAAATTTCCTGAAGTAGGGGAGACTGTGACATCTGTGCCTCCACGGCCATCAAAAAAATTCCTAACCAATGAAATATTGTGTTTCATACTTGGGATATTTTTAAATATGTGTATCATTTGCACATATCAATTCTTGTTCGATTTCGAGCTCTAAATCGCTTTCCGGAAAGTTATACGCAAACTGATGCATAAACGTAATCAGTTTAATGTGACAAACACTCCAGGATAGTGACATAGGCTCAACATACCTCAAATAACCTTTACATAACTTATAAATAACTTTTGGATGGTTTGGTGTGTCGAAATCAAGTTTGTTCGATCGCAGGGACTATTTGTGTCAAACTGCGAAACTATACCGATTTGTATAGTAACGAACATTCCGGAACTTGATCATAAGTTAAACATACCCTAAATATCCTTTACATAGCTTAGAAATAGGCTTTGAAGGGTTCAGTATGCTAAAAATAAACTTTATTGATCAATAGGGACTAAAAGCATCAAAAAGTGCATAAGTTGCATTTTCGCGCATATCTTACGTTCTGAATATATCCGGACAACCAAAAATTTATGTAATCATTAAAATATTTTATTTTAGTGATTGGTATGATAAAATTCCATTCGTCGCGTAATTTGGATCGTTTTTGCGTTCGTTACGATTTCCGTCGTAATTAACCGAACAACGCAACAGTACGACCAAACGAACCGACATCCGAGATATTTTTGAGCACATTTCAAGTTCCCTATACTTTAACTTCATTTTATAGCCTTGAAATGGGGTTAATGGTGCTTAAAAGTGCCAAAAAAATCAAGTTTTACAAGTGCAGCGACCATTTTTGAAATTTCTAGCAAATACATTGAACTTGGTCCATTTTTGAGGATTTAATGGTTTTAACCAAAGGTTTTGGACTCTATGGGCTGGAATTTGATGGTTTTAAGTATTCCCATGGTTTTGAAAAACCATGAGCCCAAGTGGAGGGCCAAGATCAAGGCACGAAATACGAGAAACGATCCTAACGGTTCTCCGAAATCTATAAATACCCAAGCTCCCATTCCATTTTCCTCACACCTTGATCTAATTTTATGCTCTAAGTTGAAGCTTTATGCTTCATACCTGAGTATTTAGATCAAGTTCTTCCTAGCTTGGACCCGTTGTAAGTTTCTTTCATGATTTTATGCGTTTTTAAGCGTAAAAGTCAAACAGTGTTTGACTTTCTGCTTTGACCGGTCAATGGTCAACACGAAGTTCGTTTGAACTTCACAACGTGAGCGTAATCACGATGGTTATAGTACCTTGTGACTATACCTACTGATTACCACGTTGATTAGGCGTAGTGACGAGTCATAGTTTCGGTCAAAATGCGTATTTATGCGTATTTTGCAACCAAACTATTCTTGGGTATCAAAGCCGTTTGTTTTGATATCAAACTTGTTTTCTAAATTCTCTAAACATGTTTTAACATGTTTAAATCGTCACTTTTAGATTAGTGCTTATATAGGGTCGTAAGATAAGCGGTCTAAACAACCGCTTAGACTTTCAAACCCGACCTGTTTGGTCGATCGTTAGGATCCGACCGAACATGTTTTGTGACCACAGTTGTATAGGGAATAACCTTTACGAGGTTATACCTTATGGTCAGTTCGTTTAGTTAGTTGTATGATAGGTAATCTATATGCCTTAGGAAAATGACCAAAATGCCCTTTTTACGCATAAATTCATTTTAAGCATATGTAACCTAAATTTTTACATCTAAACTGATTAGGTAACATTATTAGACATGTTAAGGCATATAATACTTGTCATAGGCCTAGTTAGGCGGTCCGAACGCGTTTCACGCGAACGACGCGTTAAAGTAGCGTAAGCTACCTAAACGAGTCGTAATGGGTCGTAAGCACTTAGGTTAGGTTTCGATTTAGTATGTAGGCTTTGTTAAACCATGTCATATGAGTTCCAATACTCATTTGGTTTACGAAACCTCATCCTATCTGATCTTCCGATTTAGATCCGGTTTATTTACATAGTTACTTATATTAGGTGCCGATTGATTTCCGTAATCCCTCTAGCTTTGCTTGGTTGTTACTCAAGACTTCTAAGCATTCTCATGTGAGTACATAGTTCCCCTATTTTACTATTTTCGATTGTTTTGGGGTGATTCTTATGTGTTAAATGATTTTGATGTTTTTAACGATGGTTTCGAAAATGATTAAAAATGATTTATATTAAATTAATAACGATTTCGATAAAGTGAACAAACTTGTTGGTTGTAATTACATAACGAATAACATTCATTAAATTTGGCCGAACCGACCAGTGTTAGGTTATGGTACCATAGGATCTGACAAATCTCGTTATCAGACTGCACCCATGGTTATGTGTGGGTTAAGTGGGTAACGACTGAATATGTGATTGTTAATTTACCCTTTGGTGGTTTATTAATGCGAGTTTCGAGATAGTCTAGTCACGAAGGTTTGGATGTTATTAGCGAGGCGACCAAAAATAGTTTTCACAATTAAAACGAGAATGATTTAAATGACTGAAGCGATTTTAACGAGTTAAACGATTTGGGTAAACAATTGGTTTTTGGTTAGTGTTTAGATAACGGGACAGGTGTAATGTGATGAAAACATGGTAGATACGCCGCTGGTACTTCTTATATATAAGTGTTTTCATCATATTACATACCGTGGCGTTATTTAGTTCACTTGGGTAAACGATTTTGAAACGATGTCACACAATGATGTTTTCTGAATAATATAAACCATACGAGTTTTATTAACGAGTTTTTACGAGATGTTTTACAATTTGATTTAATAAAATATATGTTTTGGGTTAAGAATCATGGCTATGAGATTTTATAAATTATAACCAACTTGATTTGAGGTGGTTAATTATGTCGCAATAGTATACTTTTCAAAACAAGGTTTTTAATTAGGTATTGCAACATGTAAACTAGGCATGAATCCGACACTCTTATAAACCTATGTGCTCGCCAGCATTTCTTTGCTGACTTTGTTTTTACATATGTTTCAGGTGTTGTTGAATGATGTTGATTGCTAGGATGTATGCTCACATAGGACTGGACGAGGCCTTAGTGACTTAATAACAATGATAGACTATGTTTAACTTGTTTGTTTAGATTTCAAGATGATATAAATGTTTAATGTTTAATAAAATGAAACTTTAAATTTCCGTGTGTTTTGAAACAATGATTATGTTACAACACTCCCCGACGATTCCGCCGCGATTTGTTGTTTTACGCGGTCGGGGTGTGACAGTAATGACTGAATCTGATGATATTTAACTTACCCTTTGGTGGTTTGTTAATGCGAGAAGCGAGATAGTCTAGTCACGAAGGTTTAAATGTTATTAGCGAGACGACCAAAAAGTAGTTTTCACAATTAAAACGAGGATGATTTAAACGAGTTAAACGATTTCGAAACGACTTAAACGAGTTAAACGAATTGTATAAACGATTGGATTTTGGTTAGTGATTAGATAACGGATGGGTGTAATGTGATGAAAACATGGTAGATACGTCACTGGTACTTCTTATATATAAGTGTTTTCCTCATATTACATACCGTGGCGTTATTTAGTTCACTTGGGTAAACGAGGTTATCACGATGTCACATAACGATGTTTTCGAGAAGATATAAACCATACGAGTTTTATTAACGATTTTTTACGAAATGTTTTACGAGTTGGTTTACTAAAACAAATGCTTTTGGGGTTAAGAATCATGGCTACAAGATTTTATAAACTATAACCAACTTGATTTGAGTTGGTTAATTATGTTGCAATACACTTTTCAAAACGAGGTTTGTATTTTTGACTCTTGTAGTCTAATAAAGTACTGCAACATATAAACGAGCCATGAATCCAACACTCTTATAAAACCTATGTGCTCGCCAACATTTCTTTGCTGACTTTGTTTTTACATATGTTTCAGGTGTTGTTGTTTGATGTTGATTGCTAGGATGCATGAGTCACATAGGATCTGGACGAGGCCTTAGTGACATAATAACAATAATAGTCTATGTGTAACTTGCTTGTTTTGTGTTAAGACAATGTAAATTTACTTAATGAATCAATAAAACGAAACTCTTTTTATATCCATGGTTGTGAAACAATAATTCTGTTACAACACTCCCCAACGTTTCCGCCACGGTTTGTTGTTTTACGTGGTCGGGGTGTGACATAACAAACATTCCGGAATTTGATCATAAGTTAAACATACCATAAATATCCTTTACATAGCTTAGAAATAGGCTTTGAGGGGTTCGGTATGCTTAAACAAACTTTATTGATCAATAGGGACTAAAAGCGTCAAAAAGTGCATAAGTTTGCATTTTCGCGCATATCTTATGTTCTGAATATATCCGGACATCCAAAATTTTATGTAATCATTAAAATATTTTGTTTTAGTGATTGGCATGATAAAATTCCATTCGTCGCTTAATTTGGATCGTTTTTGAGTTCGTTACGACTTCTGTCGTAATTAACCGAACAACGCAACCGTACGACCAATCGAGCCGACATCCGAGATGTTTTTGAGCACATTTTAAGTTCCCTATACTTTAACTTTATTTTAGCGCCTTGAAATGGGGTTAACGGGGCTTAAAAGTGCCAAAAATCAAGTTTTACAAGTGCAGGGACCATTTTTGAAATTTCTGGCTGATACATTGAACTTGGTCCATTTTTGAGGTTTTGTTGGTTTTAACCCAAGGTTTTGCACTCTATGGGCTGGAATTTGATGGTTTTAAGGGTCCCATGGTATTAGAAAACCATGTGCCCAAGTGGAGGGCCAAGATTGAAGCTCGGTTTACGAGAAACGATCCTAACGGTTCTTGGTTTTCTATAAATACCCACATCCATTTCATTCTTCCTCACACCTTGATCTGATTTTGTTCTCTAAGTTGAAGTTATACACTTCATACCTGAGAATTTTCAGATCAAACCTCCATTTCTTGGACCTTTTGTAAGTATTCTTTCGTTCTTTTACGCGTTTTAAGCACGAAAGTCAAACTATGTTTGACTTTCTGCAATGACCAGTTTATGGTCAACACGAAGTTCGTTTGAAATTCGTAACGTGAGCGTAATCATGATGGTTATAGTCTCTTATGACTATACCTACTGATTACCACGTTAATTAGGCATAGTGACGAGTCATAGTTTCGGTCAAAATACGCGTTTATGCGTATTTTGCAACCAAACTATTCTTGGGTATCAAAACCGTTTGGTTTGATATCTAACTTATTTTCAAAGATCGTTAAACATGTTTTAACATGTTTATCTCGTCACTTTTAGTTTAGTGCTTGTATAGAGTCGTAAGTCAAGCGGTCAAAACAACCGCTTAGACTTTCGAACCCGACCCGTTTGGTCAATCATTAGGATTCGACCAAACATATTTTGTGACCATAGTTGTATAGGGAATAACCTTCCTAGGTTATACCTTATGGTCACTTCATTTAAGTAGTTGTATGATAGGTAGTTTATATGCCTTAGGAAAATGACCAAAATGCCCTTTTTACGCATAATTTCATTTTAAGCATATGTAACATAAATTTTTACATCTAAACTGATTAGGCAACATTATTAGACATATTAAGGCATATAATACTTGTCATAGGACTAGTTAGGCTGTCCGAACGTGTTTTACGCGAACGACGCGTTAAAGTGGCGTAAGCTACCTTAACGAGTCGTAATGGGTCGTAAGCACTTAGGTTAGGTTTCGTTTTAAAATGTAGGCTTTGTTAAAGCATTACTAATAAACTAATTCCCTATAACCATTGGCTCTAATACCAACTTTTCTGTCACATCCCGACCACGTAAAACAAGAAAACGTGGCGGAAATGTCGGGGAGTGTTGTAACAGAATTATTCTCTCACAACCATGGTAATTAAAGTTATGTTTTATTTATCAAACAAAGGTGTCATACTATCTTAAAACAACTGAAACAAAGAGTACATCACATAATTAAACTAGTTCTAGCTTCGTTTTAAGTCACTAAGGCACAGGTCCGCCTAAGTGTGTCTTGATCATCCTATGCAACAGCTCCTGAAATCACATGTGAAAATAGGTACGTCAGCATAAAAATGCCTATGAGATACATAGGTTTTGTGAAAATAGGATTCATGACTTGTGTTTAAAGAAATGTTTATTAAAAATTTGTCATGGACCTTGTTAAGTGTTTTCTTTTATAAACCATATGAAAACTTGATGAGAAATCAGATTATATAACAGAATGATGTATGGTTAGTTTAATAACCAAATGAAATGAGTTGAGTTGTATAAAACAAACTGTTTTGTAAAACAATGTCTTGTGAAAAATATGTTATTTATGTAAAATGTTATATGTTTAAAATGAAATAATTTAAATAACGCTACGATATGTAATATTATACAAGCACTTATATATAGAAAGTACCAGCGGCGTATCCACCATGCTTGTATCATATTACACACGCCTCGTTACTTAAATCACTTAAACAAACCACCAATGTAAAATGTTCATGTTTAAACCAACTGTTAAATGTTATTGTATAAACCATGTCAAATGTTTAATGTCAAAATGTAAATCATGTAATGTGTAACAAATGTTATGTATGGTAAGTAAAATGTGATTACTTAAACCAAATGTAAAAATGTACAAAACAAAGTATTTTGAATATATCAAAAGTCATGTTTTGCAAAATAAATGCATGCTTTACTGATACAAACACTTATGCGGTAATGTTAAACGTATACATTCAAGCCTTGAGATTGTAGGATAACGTTAGAGTAAAGGTTATCAAAATGTTTTCGGATTCAGTCATTCCTTACATACAAACAAACCTAGGATATCAGGAATGGGAGTTGTCAAGTCCTATGGTACCACTACTTACTACCTGTGACAACTGGCACAAAACCGGTAATTTTCGTACAGTTTTATAATTATTTAATATCTGCAATTATGTGCTTAAATGTCAACATTGTCTGATTTCATTCTATACTTGTGAATTCATGCACGTTTTATACTTCAAATATTGCTTTATACATTACTGTTAGCGTTGCGTCAGAAAGACTAGTAAACTCACCGGTAAGACACACTGTGTCAGCTACTCTGCAGAAAGCAGCCAGATAATGGAATTAGGGCCTAGGAGCAGGTCCAACGTCTAAAATACATTAAAACCCAAGTATGAATACAAGGGTTGACATACAGACTTTCCGGAAGCTAAAATATGCATTAAAAAGCACCCGAAACACACTTTAAATACTGGATTTTACATATTTCAGCATATTTCAGCAAAATTCAGCATTGTAACGAGTTAGTAACATGTAAAAATATGACTAAATGGTCCTGAATGCTTTCCTAAGTGTCGGGAATTAAAAGTGTCACAAAAGGGTACTTAAAGATCACTAAACGGAATAGTTTGACACTTTAACGAACCGGTATTTAACCGAACAACCGGACACTACCCGAAATACCAAAATTATACTAGAAGCATTGTTTTAATGTTTCTGAGCTAGTTATGATCCCCGAACACCATAACACCTTTAATAACATATTAACACATTAAATCCCTAATCAAGGCACTTGAAACCTAACTTGATTTTATAATTAGTGATTGAAACTTACACTTTACCCCCCCCCCCCCCTTCATGTGGACGATCACCAAGGCGGTCCCACACTTAGATTTCCCTTGATCCTCCAAGATCTTACTTGATCTTCCTAAGATTTATCAAAGATCATGTTGTGTACTTGAAGAACATATTAACCAAAGGTTAAGGCATCAACATGGTTATAAGAAGACCTAGTGTTCAGCATCTCTCACACACCAAACCCACACCACACTTCTCATCCCTCTTCTCTCCATTTCAACCGAGAACAACAACAACTCCACCACCACCTTTCATCCGTTATCCATCCATTCCAAGACCCTCCTAAGGTGTAAGAAGGTGATTAAGGAAGTTGGAAGCTTGTGGATCTTGAAGGACCTCTCCTATTAGCTTTTATCCTCCACATTTGTCATCTACAATATCAAGTGTTCTTCCCTAGCCTTGTGCTAGTAGTAAGGCCCTTATGATCTCTTGATACTTCATATATTGTTGGTTAATAGATGATGAACATTGTTAAACATGATGAACACTAAGGAACATAAACATATATCTCTAACATAAGCTTATAAACATATGCATACATGTTGATTGTGTTGATTTGCTTCTTGATGATTGATGGTTTGTGTTAGTAATGTTAGACATCATAAGAAACCTACTGGATTGTGATTAAACACATAATCTAGTAAGTTAAGGTGGTGATCTTGTGAAAGACCAAGATCATCATGCTTTATGTCTTTATGAACTTGAATGATGAAATTGGTTTTCATATGTAAAGATGATTTAAACAAAATACAAATCTTATAAATAGATGATTACAAAAATAATTTTCTCAAGAAACCAAGTTTATTTATAAGATTTACAAAGTCATGGTTTCTAAGTAAACAAATCACATTTTTAGTGTTAAATCAAGACTAGGAACATGATTGTAGCAAGAAAAATACAAAAGATATTTTTAGAAAAATCATCTTACAAGTTGTAAATGACTAAATCTTTCAAGAATGAGATTTGCAAACAAATACCAATGTTTTAAAGGGTAACTAAACCTACTAATTAACATGGTAAGTTACTACAAGTTTTTACAAAAACTTCAAGTTCATGATGTAGTGTAAACTTTTCAGACAATATGCTGTCTTGTGATGTAAACACTTAACCTATGTTCTGTTTTAATTATGTAATGGCATTTGGAGTTATTTTTATGAGCATGTAGTATGTTTACCTTTCGTATGTAATGAGAACCTTTCAGGATCACACCTCGTGCTTCCGCCTTAGAAATGGGTGTGACAGATTGGTATCATAGCTGCGATTGTAGTGAACTAGGATTCTTTCTCGAGTCTAGACTACAATCTTTAGGATCCTTTCACGAAAACAATTTTTCAAAAGTTTTCATTGCATAAAACGTTCCGCGACATCCACTACCTGAAACTGTTTTCAAAGAATCAAGTAAGGACACTACGAGACTTAGGGTGCACTGGAGTAGCACTTGTCTTTGACTAAGAATTACTTGCAGCTATGTGTAATAATTAATATATACATATACTAGGAATAGAATATCACAGATACACGTATCTTCGTCTGAAAACAGTGGCCTATCTGAAGGAAGTGACCCGATAATGAAACAAACTGTGCGGACTGTGCAAGGAATTACGTAATTATGGATGCATACATAATTACGGAATTCAGTGCACAGAAAACACAGCAAGTCTTGTCATGTGTCAAACGAGATTCCTTCGATACAAGAGAAGGTCAAACGTGAACACCCTTCCCCCAGCCTATTAAATACTCTATTGGAGTAATGTTTGAGGGTATAAAGACAAGAACCGCCAATGTGAAGAAAGATATTTTGTCCTTTACATATATTAAACTTGTACAATGGGGTGATGTAACCCTTATGCATTTTGTTTACTTCACAAACAATGATGTAACAAGTTATCCTAATATGTATAGAGACTCGGTGAATATCTTATGACACATCAATATTTATCCATTTATGCATGCTTGTTGCTGTATGAATTGATTTATATGTTTGGCGGATTGTTTAATGTCACTTATGTGGGTATATGCTTGTGTATATATACTACTACTGTCTCGTATGACGATATCAAAAAAATGTCTAACCCTGTTGTGTTATGTTCTAACAGAACATGGCACCCAGGAGAGCTGTGAACAATCGAGATTCAGATCAACCTCCTCCTCCCCCACTGCCGAGGACTGCTGAAGAACTGAACTCCCTGCTGGAAGAAAGGATCTCCGCAGCTATCGCCTAGTACGAGGCGAACTGCACTGAGCACAGTGGAGGACCAAGCGGTACTAGAGTAATGGACATGGAGATTCTGTAGAATCGAGTAACGACCAAAACGAGTCTTTCAGAAGAATTCTAGACCAAAACGAGAGGCGGAATCAGACGTTTCGGTGTCGGTTCAGCTTGATTTGCACTAGAAAGTAGTTTAACCGTCTTGTTTATTGATATGACACGTTTACAGACCTGTAGACACTTCAACAGAGCTTCGCTGCTGGAATGGAAGAAGTTACAAATGAAATGACTAAACTCCCTATTTATAGAGTTTCTAATTCCCCTTGAAAGTGCCATGTCTATTTCGTGGGGAATAGACATTTCGTGGGAAATGATCTCTAAATTTCTATTTTCCTGAACTACATGACGCGATCTAACTATTTTATTACAAGACTCGATACAAGATGAAGTCGACAGACGTATGCACCAACAGACTCCCCCTCGGATGTTGACGAGTCTTAAGTGTCGAGTCTTCAACATCTTCAGTCTTTATCAGTCTGATCTCTCTCTGAAGAATCTGACAGTGTAGGCATCCTCAAACTTTATCTCTTTCTCCTCCTCTTCAGCATCAACATACTCCCCTCAAACAATCTCATTTACCCTCGGATGTTGATTGCAATCTGACTTTCACAGGATCAGAATTGTGTCCTGGCTCTATACTCAGACTTCAGAATCCAGGCTATCCTGCACATACTCTACCTCACAATAAATTTCACAAATTTAACATTTGACAAATTTATATAACCAGACTCCCCCTCAAATTTATCCAGAATGATATAACAATGTTAATAATTGATGAACCACTTGTAATTAAATATTCAAAACCTTTTCTCATTTAAACACAAGCTCCCCCTCACCACATGCTCATCATGTTTAGCGCTTGGAATTTTGAAAATCAGCTCTTCAACACACCAGTTGTCAAAAATCTTTTTGGATTTTTCAAAATTTATGCTAAAACACACTTAAATTTTTTTTAATTTTTTGAATGAAATGAAATGCAGTAAAGAAATATATTCATACAATATATTTGCGAGTTTGTGTAAGAGGATCATATCAGTTTTGACAAGTCACAGGTACCGTTGAGCTTAGTTACACAATAAGGATTAAACAATTCACTTAGATTGCCAATATACTGATCCACTTAAATTCTCACACAAATTTCAACTGATTCAGGATATGAATTAAGTGTATTAAGGACTTAAACTCATTCATGTGTCCCACCTCTTGAATATACTCCCGTATCCAGATCCCAATATTCAGTCTTACAGGTGAGTATACCACAGATGATATCTGTAAGGGGTTAAATGCGAAGAACCGTGAGAGCTCAGGTTAGAACTTCCGTTCAGCAGAGAGATGACGGCTTCGACTTTTGGTGGGTCCCCTTTAGAGGATCTTTTTTACAACAGCACATGATTAGCATTTTTCAATGTTTCATCATTTTTAGTACTGAGGGCAAGCTTTTATTTCAAGCAATCGTAAAGTATTCTCCGGGGACTAGGCCATTGCTTCTGCAAAATCAGAAGTCCCGGGATAATACCCCAGATATCACTGAGCATAAAGACCTAGTATCTCAGAAAGAGGGATCTTTCAAACGAAATTTCAGGGGTTACCTATATATCAAAGTAGTGTTCCCCACAAAATAAGCAAGTTTGAATTTAAGTTTATATCCCGAAAAAGCTTACTAAATGTGTAAAAACCTATCGGCATATCATCAGTGAGACCGTTTAAGGCTATTTAAACATTACATTTCTTTAGCATATTGTAACTGTCTACTGATGTACTATCATTTCCTCTTTTTCACAACAAACTCATTTTTGTATTTTATCATGTTTTTGCCTTTTTCAAATTTTCAAATGTTTTTGGATTTTCTGAAAAATTCTTACTCCCCCTAAAATTCAAAATCATTTAAGGAAATTTGAAAACAAACTGTTCAAGTAACGTGACAACTGATATCGAATCACTTCAATTTGCCATCCACTTGGCATAAACAATCAGAACTCCCCCTTACAACAAACTATTTTCCCATTGTGATTTCAAAACACTTAAGTTTGTTTTAATCAAATGCTTTTTCCGGAAAATAAGTTTTGTTGATTTTACTAACCACTCGTAGGTTAGGGGTTCATCACATTGTTTTTATCAACCATTTGACAAATATAACAATTTTGAATTTTAACAACAATATCACTTGTAGAAAATCAAGTACAACTTAATGTCCCTGATTTACCACTTTGAAAGACGAAATATCACAAAAGTGAATTTCTCAAGAAAGATGCCGATTCCTGCTCCACACTTACCAACCTAGGAGCTCCGGCAAGTCAGATTTTTAGTCAAAGAAAATGTCCACCCAAGCCTGACCTGCTTTGGGTGTAACTTTCTCAATTTCACTAGGGGTTGGGCTGTAAGTTGCCTTCTTTGATTCGTAAAATTCTTTAACTCATTTAGCCTTTCCCTCGACCATTTTACCAAAAATCTTTTTAACATTCCCATTAAACGCTTTCTCAACATCAAATTCATTCTTTTCAGAATAAAATTGATTTGAGATCTCAACTTTTCTAACTTTTGATTTAAAGTTCTTAGTCCGCAATGGTGGAAAATGAACATCATCCAAAGGCCGAACTGAGTTTTCACCAATTTTAACAACTTGTGGGTCTTCTGATTTTGTGGAATCAGATTCATTGCCAGATTTTACATCTAATTTCTTAACAACCCATTTTTGATTGTCAAGATTCACACTTCTCCTGTAGAACTTCTTTGAACATTCACCAACTTCATATGTTGAGTTTTTGAAAATTTTAAATTTTTCAGTTGGTGATTCAGTTATATCAACAATTATTTCTTTGGGTTTTTCTGAGACTCCCTGTTTTGTTTTTGTTGCTTGAGGGCAGTTCCATGCAATATGACCAACTTCATTGCATCTGTAACAGGTTCTAGTCTCCTTTCTTTAAAAAAACTCCATTCTTCATCTTTTCAGCAAGAAACTCCTGGTTTGACTGTTTCCAGAATGAGCTCTTTGCTTCTTCTTCACAATTTGTCCCTGAAACAAATTTTGTATTTGTTTTAGAAATTTTCTCATTTTTATGATTTTCTGGTGGAATAAATCCTAATCCTTTTCTTTTGAAATTACCGTTATGGTTTGGCTTCTTTTGAAAACCAGAACCAGAACTGTAACCTTTTTTCTTGTTCAATCTTTGTTGAACTCTTGAAGTGTACTTTTTAGGTTTTTCAGAAAGATTTAAATCTTTTATTTCAGAAATATTAATTTCTGTTAATTTGAAAACCTTTTTAATCTTTTCAATTTGAACACTTCTTATTGGAAATTCTTTAT
Organism: Helianthus tuberosus; assembly: GCA_030545235.1. Lineage (NCBI taxonomy): Eukaryota > Viridiplantae > Streptophyta > Magnoliopsida > Asterales > Asteraceae > Helianthus > Helianthus tuberosus. The sequence continues at coordinate 161,818,822 of CM060444.1, forward strand.
CAAAATATAATTTGTCAGAATCATTCAAAGTATATGCAACTTCAAATGTTTCGTCATTCAAATTAGATTTTGACAACAAAAATTCTTTACTATACACCCGTTTTCCTGACGACTTTGAATTCTTGACAGACGAACTCGAACTTCCAGACTCAGACTGTGACTCTGACTCCTCATCCTTATCCAACACCTGATCGACCATCTTTTTTATTAACTCAGACTCATGATCTGTGTCGGACGCTGTGAATGTGATGTCAATACTGTCTGGTAATACATCGGTTATCTCGGACTCCAACTTTATATTGACTTCCCTTTTTACTTGTTCCTCATTCAGTTTTCTAGACGAATACCCTTCCCAAATTGGAGGCGGACACTTGTTATAACTGACACTCTGTTTCTTACTAGTATCCTTTTTCTTCGGCTTCTTGTCTTCAAACACTTCAAAACCTGCAACAGTTGGATAAATTCTGTCAATTAAGTAATCAGAACTTGAATAACTTTTCAGTAATCGTCTGATTCTTTCGTTTTTCAACTTTTTCAATTTCCAACTCCTGCTTCAATTTCGCACATTCTTCAATGTAAAAATTTATCTCTTTTTGCTTAGACATCATTGTTGCATTCATCATTGTCAAAGCATCTTCTCTTTTCGAGTTTGTCTTCTGCAAACTATTCACTGTTCTGTTCAACACATCGTATGATTCTTTTACATTCTTGATATCAAGCATTAACTTCTCTTTCAACTTCTCAAGCTCACTAAACTTTTCATCTTTATCTTCACATTGTTTGCACGGTTCCAAACATTTTAGACACGGTTTTGTGACTTCGACAATTTTCTCGATCTCAACCACCTTCTCAGCAACTTTAACTTCTTCACTCTGTTCATTCTTTTCTTCTTGAGCAACATTTTCACAGTTTACTTCTTTCCTTTCTCTTGCTGCTCGTTTCTCCTTTAGTTTCTCCAGTTTATCTGCAAAATAAAATTTGAAACTTTCAGGAGATAGATAAGTTTTACCAATATTTATTTGATTAATTTCTTCATCATCATCACTGCTATTAGTTGATGATTGATCAAAGACTGGTGTCTTTTCTGAACTTTCTTCTGAAGAAACAGACTCTTCATATTGACTTTTCTCATCATCATCACTGTTATCAATTTGTTCTTCAAGTTTTTCAATGAATTGAGCAATTGACAATCTACTAAACTCTCCTGTATTCTTTAAAATCATGAGATATGTACCCCATTCTTTCTGAGGTAAAGCATCAGCTAACTTTTCAACCCATTCTGCTGGAGTTTTAGTAATTTTCAACTGAGACATGGTACGCACAAGATGACAATATCTCTCAATGAGAGTCATTGTAGATTCACCTGGCATACTTGTAAACAACTCAAATTCTTTCTTTAATAATGATTTTTTACTGACATCGTTATAGAATTCGTTTTCCATGTTTTCGGTATCGAAGAATTTCTCAAACAAGCTTTCAAACGAACTGGTTCACCTCATAAAACACCTGTATCACCTGTAGACAAAACAAACAAACAAACACTTATCAGTGTAAACACTATCAAACAACTGAATCAAACTGATACTCGGACTGGTGAATATTTTGTGCGGACTGAATTTGATGCGAACTGAGTTCTAAGTTGTCAAACCGTGCAAACTGCTATGACCCAGATCAAATTCAAACAACCTGATTCACAAAGACACGACCTGGACCACTTTCATGCGATCAAAAACAAATCTCATGCAAACTGACACCTCAATCAAGCACCTTGTGTGAACTGGAGATTATCAAATGACCTGATGAACCTTTGAACACTTTGAACACGCGACCTGAATCAACTTTAATCAATTTTCATGCAAACTCTTGAAATATCCTTGGGCCGCAAGCTTTGGACAGTATTCGGCCAACAACAATCACCAAATTTACAACTTCAAGAGGTCACATGGGCCGATTAATTTGATTAATCTAATTGGACCGAAATGCCGACAACCACTAAATGCTCAATTCCATTTTATTGGACCAACGACTTTAATGACAATCATATTATATGCAAATTCAAAATCTATGGCAGACACCTTTAAATGATGAAACAATTCAATTGGGCCTCTTTATCACATATAATCACATGTAAACTATCACCAATTTTCAACGCAAAATGATGAAATATCTCGACAACAGTGATCACATGGGCTGACAACCTTTTGAATGCTATTAAAATCGGACTACACCTCAGATACAATTACCCATGCAAACAATTAGTTAGTGGCCGGCAAATTAAACTTCCAAAGATATCACATTCAATTACGACTCCACTAAACTGACAAGTTCAATTCTTAATATGAAACTATTGGACCGATTATGATAATTCACGTGAAGACTGTTGAACTCCTCAAACGAAATGACAATCTGATATGTACGAAATGATGACAATTGATTGGACCAAACAATCTATCCAGTCGACAACTATAATTCACAACACAATCCTATTGGGACAAAAGTTTGAAGTTACATGGGCTGTCAATTGAATCAATTTAACGTATCACATGTATATGTCCGAGGTGATAAATGGTTCTAACACTATATTCACGTGATGTGAAGTCCCAAGACAATTAATGAAGCTGATAAATGTTGACATACACTTTCAAGCGGAATGACAACTCAAGTGAAAAACAAGATTTGAAGCGGGATCACTTGTATCGTTTGAATTTTCAAGCGGAATAGCAATCTGAAGCGAAATCAACAGCAATATTCAAGCGGAATATCGTTTTCAAGCGAAATTAACAGCAATGTTCAAGCGGAATTACAATCTGAAGCGGAATCAACAGTAATATTCTAGCGGAATATCATTTTCAAGCGAAATTAACAGCAATGTTCAAGCGGAATTAAGATGTTTCATGCGAAATCGGACTGAAAAATTCAGATTTCTCCCAAACGGCTAGGAATTAGGATTTAAAACTTGGTAGGGTTATAGATCAGGTGTTTTCGCACAACATATCCAAAAATCAGCTGATTTGGACCGTAAAAACCCGTTCGATTTGATGAAAATCAGTTAAAAACGTGAAAGAATGAGTAGAAATCAGATTTTTGGATGAAATCAAGCTGAATCGGTAAGAACTCTTCCTCCTGAGAGATGATACCACTTGTAGGATCGAGTAACGACCAAAACGAGTCTTTCAGAAGAATTCTAGACCAAAACGAGAGGCGGAATCAGACGTTTCAGTGTCGGTTCAGCTTGATTTGTACTAGAAAGTAGTTTAACCGTCTTGTTTATTGATATGACACGTTTACAGACCTGTAGACACTTCAGCAGAGCTTCGCTGCTGGAATGGGAGAAGTTACAAATGAAATGACTAAACTCCCTATTTATAGAGTTTCTAATTCCCCTTGAAAGTGCCATGTCTATTTCATGGGGAATAGACATTTCGTGGGAAATGATCTCTAAAACTCTATTTTCCTGAACTACGTGACTCGATCTAACTATTTTATTACAAGACTCGATACAAGATGAAGTCGACAGACGTATGCACCAACAGATTCATCTGGAGGAAACACGGCTCAAGGCTGCACTTTCAAGCAGTTTCTCGACTGCAAGCCACTGAACTACGACGACATTGGAGGTGCAGTGGCTTTTGTACGCTGGATGGAGAAGACTGATTCCACTTTCCGTATGAGCAAGTGTACCGCAGATCAGCAAGTCACTTTTGTTACTGGGTTGTTTGTTGATGAAGCTTTGACTTGGTGGAATTTGCAAGTCCAGACTCTGGGTGATGATGCTACGTACGGCATGACGTGGGATGAACTAAAGAAACGAATGAGAGAGAAGTATTGCTCTCATGCTGAACTCCAAAGGTTGGAGACTGAGTTCTGGCACTTGACCATGGAAGGTGCAGAAATTACTGGTTATACCCGAAGGTTCCATGATCTGTCAAGAGTGATCCCCTATCTGGTGACTCCAAAATTTAAGTGTATCGAGCGCTACACCTGGGGATTGGCACCGGAATTTTGTAGCTTGGTGACTGCAGCAAAACCCACAACGATCACTCAGGCTGTAACTCTGGCTGTCAGCCTTACTAAAGATGCTGTTCGTATGAAGAAGTTATCGCTGAACCCGACTGAAAAAGACCGAGATGCATGCTGAGTCGTCTGGTGACAAGAAGAGAAAGCATTCGAATCTGAACTAAGCAACCCGCAGCAATAACAAGGGTTCCAACAATAAGAAGCGTGACCCCAATCTGCCACAGGAGGCGAGAACCCTTGCAGCCATGAATGACGCTCCTGCCAGAGGATACCAGGGCACTCTGCCCATCTGCAACCAGTGCAAGATTCATCATGAAGAAGCTTGTCGCGTTCCAAAATGCGACAAGTGTGGAAGACTAGGTCACCATACTGAGAACTGTTCGGGAAAAGGAAGGAACGAGAATGGAAACTGCAACGGTACTGGTAATAGAAACGGTGGTGGAAATGGCAATGGCAATGGTAACCGAAATGGTAATGGAGCTGGGCAGAACTAAGGATGCTTTGGTTGTGGAAGAAAGGATCATTTCAAGAAAGATTGCCCAAGGGAGAACAATGCTCCGGCTCGAGCATTCGTGATTGGAGCAAGGAACGCACGCGAGGACCCTAATGTGGTCACCGGTACGTTTCTCGTTAACAATCACTTTGCATCCATACTATTTGACGCTGGTGCCGATTATAGTTTCATGTTGTGGTATTTAAACGTATGCTTGGAATAGAATCTAGTAGATTAGATATTCCTTATTCCATAGAACTAGCCAATGGTAAACTTGTTGAATCGGGCGAAGTTGTTAGGGGTTGCACATTAGAGCTAGGTGAGCGAAGATTTAGCATCGACCTCTTACCTATTCAATTGGGTAGCTTCGACGTAGTGGTCGGAATGGACTGGTTGTCCAAAAACAAGGCTGAATTTGTTTGCAACGAGAAAATCATTCGCATCCCTCCGACGAATGATGAAACTCTCATCGTGCATGGAGAAAAAACGAGACACGCCTCTGCGAATCATCAATTGTATGAAGGCACAGAAGTGCTTAAGGAAAGGATGTGTTGCCTTCCTGGCGCATGTTGTAGATAAGGAGACTGAGGAGCCGAAACTCGAAGACATTCCTGTGGTGAAGGAATTCCCTGATGTTTTTCCCGAAGACCTGCCAGGACTACCTCCACAACGACAAGTCGAATTCCGTATAGACTTGGTTCCAGGAGCCGCTCCTATAGCCAAGGCGCCCTATCGGCTTGCACCATCCAAGATGCAAGAATTTTCTACACAACTCCAGGAATTGTTGGATAAAGGATTCATAAGGCCAAGCTTCTCGCCTTGGGGAGCTCCAGTATTGTACATAAAGAAGAAGGATGGAACTCTGCGGATGTGTATCGATTATAGGGAACTGAACAAGCTCACTGTCAAGAATCGGTACCCACTACCGAGGATTGATGACTTATTTGATCAGTTGCAAGGATCAAGCTACTATTCCAAGATCGACCTTCGATCTGGATACCATCAGTTAAGAATCCAAGAGGAACGCATACCAAAGACTGCATTTAGTACGCGTTATGGGCATTACGAATTTCTTGTGATGCCATTCGGACTGACGAACGCGCCAACGGTATTTATGGATCTGATGAACCGCGTTTGCAAACCATATCTCGATAAATTCGTGATTGTATTTATCGATGATATCTTGATTTACTCGCGAACAAGAGAAGAACACGAGCAACACCTCAGGACCATTTTGGAACTATTGAAGAAAGAGAAACTTTATGCAAAATTCTCAAAGTGCGAATTCTGGATTCGCGAAGTAGAGTTCCTTGGTCATGTTGTGAACGAGAAGGGCATTCATGTGGACCCAGCCAAGATAGAAGCAATAAAGAATTGGGAAGCCCCCAAAACCCCAACTGAAATTCGACAATTTTTGGGCTTAGCGGGCTATTACCGACGATTTATCGAGAATTTCTCCAAGATAGCCCAACCGCTGACAACCCTTACGCAGAAAGAGAAGAAGTACGACTGGGGTAATAAGCAGGAAGAAGCCTTCCAACTGCTCAAAAATAAGCTATGCGATGCACCGATACTATCCTTACCCGAAGGCACTGAAGACTTCGTAGTATGATGCGACGCTTCGCGTCAAGGTTTGGGCTGTGTGCTCATGCAACGCCAGAAAGTCATCGCTTACGCTTCAAGATAGTTGAAGGTGCATGAAAGGAATTACCCCATGCACGACTTGGAACTTGGCGCGGTGGTATTCGCTTTGAAGATCTGGCGACACTATTTATATGGTACTCGATGTACAATTTTCACAGATCACAAAAGTCTACAACACATATTTGATCAGAAGGAATTAAACATGCTAAACGATTATGACTGTGAGATTAAGTACCATCCTGGAAAGGCAAACGTTGTAGCAGACGCGTTAAGCAGAAAAGAAAGGGTTAAGACCCTAAGGGTTCGAGCATTGGAAATGACTATTCGGACGAACCTCGCTGCACGCATTCATGACGCACAACAAGAAGCCCTTAAGGGAGAAAATCGTAGAGCTGAATACCTCCGAGGTATGCTGAAGAATTTGGTGCCAAACGAAGAGGGAACCTTATACTTTAAAGGGCGTATTTGGGTTCCACTCTATGGTGGTATTCGATAAATCATCCTTAATGAAGCTCACAAGTCGAGATACTCGATCCATCCAGGATCGGACAAAATGTATCAAGACTTGAAGGATTAGTATTGGTGGCTAAGGCTTAAAAGCGATGTTGCTGTCTATGTTGGAAAGTGCCTAACCTGTGCTAAGGTTAACGAAGTCTGTGCATTTCCTACCAATCCGTGAGAAGGATGGCACTGGAAAGCTTACTGAGTTGTACTTGAAAGAAATCGTGGCACGTCATGGAGTGCCTATCTCAATTATCTCAGACAGAGATGGACGTTTTGTCTCAAGGATCTGGCAATCCTTCCAGGAAGCCTTTGGATCTCAACTAGATCTAAGCATGGCCTTCCATCCGCAAACAGACGACCAGAGCGAACGGACCATACAAACGCTAGAAGATATGCTTCGCGCATATGTTATGGACCTAGGCGGCAGCTGGGATAGTCACCTACCTCTACTTGAGTTTTCCTACAATAACAGCTACCATACGAGCATAAAAGCCGCACCGTTCATAGCTCTATCTGGCCGCAAGTGCCGCTCGCCATTATGTTGGGCAGACGCTGGAGACAAACGTATGGTTGGTCCTGAACTTGTTCAAGAGACAACCGACAAGATTGTGCAGATCTGAGAGCGCATTAAGGCGGCTCAAGATCGATAAAAGAGCTATGCCGATCGAAGACGAAAACCCTTAGAATTCGAGGTGGGAGACAATGTTTTGTTGAAGGTCTCACCTTGGAAGGGCGTAGTAAGATTCGGAAAACGTGGAAAGCTGAATCCACGATACATCGGACCATTCAAGATCTTGGAAAGAATTAGTACCGTGGCATACAAATTGGAATTACCGAAAGAACTTAACGGAGTACATGAGACGTTTCATGTGTCCAACCTCAAGAAGAGTCCAACCCAAGAAACAGTGATCATCCCTGCGGATGAAGTGCATATTGACGACACACTCCGATTTACAGAACAACCCGTTGAGGTCACAGACTGGAAAGTCAACAAGACCCGGAGGAGTAGTGTCAAACTTCTAAAAGTACGTTGGAAATCTAAGCACGGACGCGAGTACACGTGGGAACGTGAAGACCAGTTTAAAGAAAAGTACCCCACCTGTTCAAGAAAACTCCTGTGAGAGTTAGCTCAGCCTGAATTTCGGGACTAAATTCTTTTAACGGGGGGAGACTGTGACAACTGGCACAAAACCGGTAATTTCCGTACAGTTTTATAATTATTTAATATCTGCAATTATGTGCTTAAATGTCAACATTGTCTGATTTCATGCTATACTTGTGAATTCATGCACGTTTTATACTTCAAATATTGCTTTATACATTACTGTTAGCGTTGCGTCAGAAAGACTAGTAAACTCACCGGTAAGACACACTGTGTCAGCTACTCTGCAGAAAGCAGCCAGATAATGGAATTAGGCCCTAGGAGTAGGTCCAATGTCTAAAATACATTAAAACCCAAGTATGAATACAAGGGTTGGCATACAGACTTTCCGGAAGCTAAAATATGCATTAAAAAGCACCCGAAACACACTTTAAATACAGGATTTTACATATTTAAGCATATTTCAGCAAAGTTCAGCATTGTAACGAGTTAGTAACATGTAAAAATATGAATAAATGGTCCTGAATGCTTTCCTAAGTTTCAGGAATTAAAAGTGTCACAAAAGGGTACTTAAAGATCACTAAACGGAATAGTTTGACACTTTAACGAACCGGTATTTAACAGATTAACCGGACACTACCCGAAACACCAAAATTATACTAGAAGCATTGTTTTAATGTTTCTGAGTTAGTTATGATCCCCGAACACCATAACACCTCTTATAACATATTAACACATTAAATCCCTAATCAAGACACTTGAAACCTAACTTGATTTTATAATTAGTGATTGAAACTTACACTTTACCCCCCCCCCCCCTTCATGTGGATGGTCACCAAGGTGGCCCCACACTTAGATTTCCCTTGATCCTCCAAGATCTTACTTGATCTTCCTAAGATTTATCAAAGATCATGTTATGTACTTGAAGAACATATTAACCAAAGGTTAAGGCATCAACATGGTTATAAGAAGACCTAGTGTTCAGCATCTCTCACACACCAAACCCACACCACACTTCTCCTCCCTCTTCTCTCCATTTCGGCCGAGAACAACAACAACAACTCCACCACCACCTTTCATCCATTATCCATCCATTCCAAGACCCTCCTAAGGTGTAAGAAGGTGATTAAGGAAGTTGGAAGCTTGTGGATCTTGAAGGACCTCTCCCATTAGCTTTTATCCTCCACATTTGTCATCTACAACATCAAGTGTTCCTCCCTAGCCTTGTGCTAGTAGTAAGGCCCTTATAATCTCTTGATACTTCATATATTGTTGGTTAATAGATGATGAACATTGTTAAACATGATGAACACTAAGGAACATAAACATAAATCTCTAACATAAGCTTATAAACATATGAATACATGTTGATTGTGTTGATTTGCTTCTTGATGATTGATGGTTTGTGTTAGTAATGTTAGACATCATAAGAAACCTACTAGATTGTGACTAAACACATGATCTAGTAAGTTAAGGTGGTGATCTTGTGAAAGACCAAGATCATCATGCTTTATGTCTTCATGAACTTGAATGATGAAATTGGTTTTCATATGTAAAGATGATTTAAACAAAATACAAATCTTGTAAATAGATGATTACAAAAATAATTTTCTCAAGAAACCAAGTTTATTTATAAGATTTACAAAGTCATGGTTTCTAAGTAAACTAATCACATTTCTAGTGTAAAATCAAGACTAGGAACATGATTGTAGCAAGAAAAATACAAAAGAAATATTTTTAGAAAAATTATCTTACAAGTTCTAAATGACTAAAATCTTTCAAGAATGAGATTTGCAAACAAATAACAATGTTTTAAAGGGTAACTAAACTTACTAATTAACATGGTAAGTTACTACAAGTTTTTACAAAAACTTCAAATTCATGATGTAGTGTAAACTTTTCAGACAATATGTTGTCTTGTGACGTAAACACTTAACCTATGTTGTGTTTTAATTATGTAATGGCATTTGGAGTTATTTTTACGAGCATGTAGTATGTTTACCTTTCGTATGCAATGAGAACCTTTCAAGATCACACCTCGTGCTTCCGCCTTAGAAAGGGGTGTGACACTACCGAGCGGCATAGCTAATGTTAATGAACGTATTTTAGTCCCGTTAAACAAACCAAATGTCATACCAAATGTAAGCATGTTATGAGAAAACAATGTACTAAGTATGCTAAGTTAACATACAAAGCAGAAATGTCATGTAAATCAATGTGCTAGCATGCTCAGTAAACATACATAGCAGAAATGTAATGTAAATCAATGTGTCCATATGCTGAGTAAACATATGCAACAGAAATGTAATGTAAAACAATGTACTAAGTATGCACTAAATGGACATACATAGCATAAAATGTAATGTAAAACAATGTGCTAGCATGCTAAGTAAACATACATACATAGCAAAACATGCCAGAAATCATGTACTATAAGTGTACTAATGAACATAACAAGCATATGATGTAAAAGCATGAAAAGCACGAAAGTAGCAAGTAGGCACATGTGTTTCCGCCCAAAACATTTGAAAACGTAAAAGAGGGGACTATGTACTCACTTGAGATTGCCTAGAAGTCCTTGAGTAACAACCAAGCAATGCTAGAGATCACGGAAATCAAACGGCACCTAATATAGGTATCTATGTTAATAAACGGACCTAATCGGAGGATCGGGTAGAATGAGAACCAAATGAGTATGGGAACGCATGTAATATGGTTTAACAAAGCCTACATACTAAAATGAAACCTAAGCTAAGTGCTTACGACCCATTATGACTCGTTTAGGTAGCTTACGCTACTTTACGCGTCGTTCACATAAAACGCGTTCGGACCGCCTAACTAGTCCTATGACAAGTAAAATATGCCTTAATATGTCTAATTATGTTGTCTAATCAGTTTAGATGTCAAAAATTATGTTACATATGCTTAAAATGAATTTTGGCGCAAAAAGGGCATTTTGGTCATTTACCTAAGGCATATAAACTACCTATCATACAACTACTTAAACGAAGTGACCATAAGGTATAACCTCGGAAGGTTATTCCCGATGCAACTATGGTCACCTAATGTGTTTGGTCGGATCCTAATGATCGACCAAACGGGTCGGGTTTGAAAGTATAAGCGATTGATTAGATCGCTTACCTTACGACCCTACATAAGCACAAATCTAAATGACGAGCTAAACATGTTAAAACATGTTTAACGAAGTTTGAAAACAGGTTTGGTATCAAAACAAAGGGTCTTGATACCCAAGAGTAGTTTGGTTATAAAATACGCAAGAATACGTATTTTGGACGAAACTACGACTCGTCACTATGCCTAAATAACGTGGTAATCAGTAGGTATAGTCACAAGAGACTAAAACCATCGTGATTACGCTCACGTTATGAAGTTCAAACGAACTTCGTGTTGACCATAAACTGGTCAATGCAGAAAGTCAAACAAATTTTTACTTTCGTGCTAAAAACGCATAAAAGAACGAAAGAGGACTTACAACAGGTCCAAGCAATGGAGTCTTGATCCGATTATTCTCAGGTATGAAGTGAAAAGCACCTCAACTTAGAGATCAATCAGATCAAGTGTGGGTTGGGGGTGAAAACATGAGGGGTATTTATAGTTTTCGTACAACCATTAGGATCGTTCATCGAAAACCGAGCTTTGATCTAGGCCGTACACCTCATGCCCACTGATTTGTTAAACCATGGGCACCCAAAATAGCCCCTAGTATTGCCCAAAACCATGTGCAAAACAATGGGTACAGTTGGGTTTTTGAAAAATGAAGTCTGCTAAACTGGGAAGGGCTTACGGACCGTAAGCACCCTCATACGGTCCATAAGGACCTTGCTTGCTGGCACCAGGTTTCACAAATTGGCAGAACAGGCCCCTGAGTCTCTGAACTTTATTTTTGATGCGTTTCGACACGTTTAAGCTCCGTTAACCTCATTTTAAGGCTCTAAAATGAAGTTAAAGTATAGGGAACTTAAAATATGCTCAAAAATATGTCGGATGTCAGTTCCTTTGGCTGTACAGTTGCGTTGTTCGGTTAATTACGACTGAAGTCGTAACGGACGCGAAAACGATCCAAATTGCGAAACGAATGAAGTTTTATCATGCCAATCACTAAAATAAAATATTTTAAAGATTACATAAATTTTTGGATGTCCGGATATATTCAGAACGTAAGATATGCGCAAAAATGCAAACTTATGCATTTTTTGACGCTTTTAGTCCCTGAATGACCAAAAAGTTTATTTTAGCACACCAAACCCCTCAAAGCCTATTTATAAGCTATGTAAAGGATATTTAGGGTATGTTTAACTTATGGTCATGTTCCGGAATGTTCGTTACAGTACGAATCGGCATACTTTCACAGTTTGTCGAATTTAGTCCCTGTAAGCGAATAAACTTGATTTTGCCATACCAAAGCCTTCAAAACTTATTTCTAAGTTATGTAAATGTTATTTAAGGTATGTTAAGCATATGTTGATGTTCCGGAGTATTTGTTGCGTTATACTGATGAAGAAACACGTAACTAATTTTAGGGGTTGATTAGTTTGGTTTATGTTCCTATCATAGTGGTTAATCTTCTTAAGACTTTCTGAGCTCCTTAATGATCCGTTGATCCTGCAAAACAGAACACCGTTACTCGTTAAGAGGGGAATATGGGGGTTTCCCTCTTAACCGGGCTCCGACGTGAGAATAAGCGACTGTTTTGAGGCGATAAATATGTATTAAGAGTGAGAATAGTGAGAGCAGAATGTTTAACCTGTGAACTGAGGTCTCTATTTATAGCCGGAGAGGTGTAAGAGGATGTGGGCTGATGGGCCTTGGGCCGGAAGGCGACAATATAGCGGATATGCTCCTTGTCTCTCTAGTGTCGACCGTTAGTGTCTACTAGAAGTTCTCAGGTGCTGGCGCACCTTGATTGGAGCCACGTATCACTGTTGTCGGCCTTGTTGTCCCTCTACCATCAGCAGGTAAGTGGAGATCGTGGTGCAGATGTATCTGCCCTGTGATTGGTGCCACATAGGCATCCTTGTGTACTCTCTGTCTCCTGCACGTTAGACGATCGTGGAGCACGATTGAGCACTGCATGGAGGGCGCTGATTGGCTCTTTTCTTCTGCCACTTGTACCTTCGTACCTTCTGAAGAGGCCCTGCACCATAGCCCTGCGCGACCTTGTCTGAACACGAAACTAGGTCGCGCAGGGTATGTGTGGTTGAAGGCTCTTGTCTAGAATGCTAAGTGTTAAATGTGTTGTTTTATCTTGTTGGGATCACGCGCGCGGTCAATGCATGATGATGCTGCCCGCGCGAGGTCGGTTATAAGCAAGTTGATGAATAAGGAGTATGGTCCTGCTCGCGACCTTGATGGAGGTCTGCGTGGCTTTTTGGGACCATACCCCTTCAAGTCCCCCCAGTCCAGTGTTGCACCATGCGCAAGGTAAGTGGTTGGAGCTCTGGACTTAGAAAAAGTGCTAAATGCATGCTTTGTGTTGGGTAGGCGCGCGCGTGTGAATGTTTGACATTTGCTACAGCGCGACTACTATGCTTGGATGTTGGTGATTGTTTGCTTCTGATGGTAGGCGCGCAGGCTTGTGTATAATATTAACATGCGCGGCCTGAGTAACCTCTGCATGAAGTTTGTAGTAATTTTGGGTGGGAAAACCTTCGAATTTTGAATTCTGACAGGTTGGTGCAAATGTCGTTGATGGCGACGTTTGAGTTGACTGCTGACACGGCCGGCATCAAGTTGTCTATGACGATTCGGTTTTCCGTCAGGAGAGTGAGGTCCACGCGCGCGTGGTAACCGTCGCTTCGGGATTTGCGATTGACATGGCAGTCGCTGATTGGGTACGCGCGCGGTGAACCCGGCATGTCTATTCATCGCATTAAATGCGATGAGTATAAATAACCATGGAGATGAGGGAGGAGATCACTTTTTCTTCTATTGTTGCTACTTTCTCTCGTATCTCTTCTTCAGATCTTCAAACTTAGTAGCAGATCTTCAAGCTTTTCATTAGTTTCGCAGTTTCGTTGAATATCAATGGCTGAAGAACATCAAGAAAATCCTGGTGAAGAAGGTCCCATTCCTATTCTTAAATGGGACTTAGGGTTGTTTCTAGCAGATTACACGGAGTTTTCGGTTTCCACCGGAATGGGACGCAAGATACCCCGGTCCGAATCAGACGGCTGCCAATGCACCGCCGGGGTATATCACGTTGTTTGAAGATTTCTTCTTAGAGGGTAACTTTCGGTTGCCTGAGACGGAGTTCCTAGCCCACATACTTCACTTCTATGGGTTCCATATCTCGCAGATGAGTCCACCTGGGATGGTTAGAGTTTGACACTTCGAATTTCTCTGTTGATCTCATGATATTGAGCTGACTGTGGAAAGGTTTAGAGCCTTCTATCAACTGATCAGAAACATGGGCTTCTACTCATTTGCCAGTCGAGGTGCTGCGAAGAAGATACTTCAGAACCCTCCTAAAAGTTTCCATGACTGGAAACAGAACTTTTTTTTCATTCGCGAGGAGGTGATACCGGTTGCCATGGTTTTCCGCCCCTGGTCCGAACCGATCGAGAAGGAGGAAATGGCAATCCCCAAGAAGGAGGATTGGTATCTGAAGCTTACTGCCACTCCAAACCGAGTGTTTGGTGAAAATGTTCTGCTCGCGGCGCAGATGAGTGACCAGTGGCCGCATGATAGCGAAGAGGTGCCGGTTTTAAAGTTTGAGGATAAAGGTTAGTTGCTTCCTTAATTTTCTACTTACTTTCACTTCGTTTAACTGTTTAATTTTGAATGTAGAGGCACAACTTTATCAAGCTGCCTTCCCCACTTTTGGTGGATCCATGGGCGTGTGCCCGTTGTGGTCAGGGGAGGAGTATTGGTATAATAGGATCAAGCTGCACTTCATGTATCCAGTTCCCGGGGCTTTCGCTGAACCGCCTACTTTAACCGAAGGTGCACATATACCTAATCCTCGCCCCTTGCGCTCTTTGACTTCTGCTAGGAAAGAGATTGTCTATCTTTCCAGCGAGGAGTCTGTCGGGTCTTCGAACGACGAGCTAAGTTCCTGGTCTAACATCTTTGTAGGTGTGCTGCGCGACCTGGGTATTGACCCCGAAGAGAAGAAGAAGAAGAAGAAGAAGAAGACAAAGAAGAAGAAGGTCATCACCATTGATGCTGATGTGACCAGCAAAAAGGGTGGTAGTAGCCGCGCGGCGACCGGTGCTGCTGATAAAGGTACTCTACGCTTTCGCCAGAGTAACTTGGAAGATTATGTGATTATCAGTGACTCACTTGAAGGTTTGTCACGCGTAGGCGAGAAGAAGACAGGAGCTACTAGTTCAAGGAGCTCAGGGAGTGCGGGTTCCCGTAACCCAGATGTTGGAGCCACTCCGTTCTCTCTCGCACATGATGAAGAGGAGGAGGAAGAAGAAGAGGAGGAGCCTACTGCAAAATTGGTCAGCAGGAAAAGGAGCAGGGAGACTAAGGCTGGTGCTTCGGTAGTGCAGAAGTCTGGTGGAGCCCCTCTCATTGGAAAACAGTGCAACTTGCGCTCTCTTTATAAATTTTCTCCTGGTTAGTTTCTTGATTTCACTTTGCGTTCTTTCGTTATCTCATTTTAACATTATGTTTCTGCAGAGGCCAAAAAGAAGACCCCCGAAAAGAAGGGGGTTGTTATCACAGATCCCCCAGAGCCGGCGCAAAAGAGGCCCAAGGTTACCATCAAACCCTTCAAGGCTGCTGGGGTAGAGGCCGAGAAGGAGAAAGAGAAAGCTGTTGAAAAGCAGAAAGAGAAGAAAGTTGCCGAGAAACCTGTTGGCAAAGGTGCTGAAAAAGAGAAGGAAACAACCTTCGTGAGGCCTACCGGTGATGCTCCGAAGGAGACCGGGACCGCTGCTGACACTGCTCGTGATAAGGCGCAGGGTCCGGAGGTCGTTCACATTACGGGGCATGACCAGCCCCATAATGAGAAGAGAAAAGAACCTGAGGTGGAGAAACCGACTCAGACTACGCAACCAGATGCCTCTCATCCTTTCGTTAAAGTTACTTCTAGTACCGGTGGATCAGGTTCGCATGCTGCTGTTGGCGCGAGCTCAGGTGGCGCTGAAGGATACATGCCACAGAACATCGGCCCAAAGGATACCCTTGGTGATATTTATTACAAGACTTATACCGAGGAGGCGCGTGGTAATGCTCCTCACCAAGCTCTTTGGGGTTTGAAACAGAGAGATACCTTTCAGGAGTTCGGCCCGTGCCGCGATTGGTTTTTGAACTCTTTCACTCCTTGTGAGGTTAATCGGCAAAAAGCGCGGACCCACGATGGGCTGTATCAAGCCTATGTGGTCGGAGAAGCCAACACTCGCGCCGCTAACCACCAAATTGTTCGTGAGTGGCGCACCATGGTTAAGGAGCGAGTTGACTGGGAGAAATATCATGAGCGCCTTGTAAGGCAGGTGAAGGAGTTTGAGAAGGATCAAGCTAAATTCGATGAGGAGAAATCCAAGTTCGAAGCTGATAGGAAATCAGAAGAATGGGGGCGCGAGGGCCTTAGGGGAAAGCTTCGTGCTGCTGAAGATCTTCTGGCGAAGGAGAAATCTGAAGGGAAGAAAATTTGCGAGAAAGACAATCAGCGCATGTATGCGGCTCGAGCCAAAATTACCGATCTTGAGGGTCAAGTTGCGGAGTTGAAAGGGAAGGTTGAAGATGTTCAAGCTGATAGGGAACATGTTGAGGTCTGATAATTGTTAACCCTTCTTCCCTTTTAACTTTCCACTTGTGAAATTATCTAAGTTTTGTCTTTCTGTAGGCTGAGCTGAAGGCGCAGGTATCCAGTAAGGATAAAGACCTGGCGGCCAAGGACGTCGAGATTGCAGAGTTAAAACGTCGCTTGCAAGAGCAGGTTGATAAAAGTGAGTCCTTGGAGATTGATCTTGAAGCCGAGAAGGGAAAAGCTACTTCTGCTGAGGAAGCCAGGCAAAAGGCTGAAGAAGCGCGCAACGTTAGCACAACGGCCCTCAATGTAGCACAGAATAACTACTCCGAGGTTCAGGGCATCGTTGATACTCTTGCTGCTGAGGTTGAGTGGATGCGTGGCAGGGGAGTAGTTGTGGTATGTTCCTCCTTTTCTTAAACTTTTTACTTGCTAAAGCTTATTTCTGTTCCATTTCCTTTGTTATAGATCGCCAACTATATCCTCAATGCTGGAGAACTGAATGGCGCTGTTGCTACTCTCATAGATGCCTCACGCGCGGTAGGTCATCATGGAGGCTATCTTGAGTGTGCGCAGCATGTTGAAGAGGTGTTTGGACAAGGGTTTGACACTAGTCACTGCTCAGTGACTGATCAGGCTGATGCTGAGTTAGCCTGCGCTGAAAAGGCTTACGATCATCTATCACTACCTGTGATGGATCTGGTCGCAGATGCGCTGAAGCACGATGATTGGTGTCAACGGCTAAAGTCCCTCCTTGATCCACCAGAGACCGTTGAGCTATCCGATGAAGAAGAGCCGGCAGGTGATGACGATGGTGGAAACGATGGTGATGATGATAAACATGATGGTGATGATGATGGTGGTGATGGCTACGAGTAGGTAGTATTGACAGGCTTTGTGCCTTGTAATTTTTGTTTAAACGTAAAATGTTGCGCGGTCGCGCTTGTTTTGGACTTATGATAGTTTGTTAATTTACCATGTAATTAGTGCGCGGTTGCGCTTGTTTAATATAATCCTTATGTTTGCTTTTCCTTTGCCCAGTTACAATTATTGCATTGTTGTTAGAAACTTTGGTTAAGTTAGCGCGAATAAATGTAAGTGTGGCTCTTGTGCGAGTGTAACTGCCCGGTCTCGCGCTGTGTTCGCGGAGGACCTTGGAGGCGTAACTCAAGAGCTCGTAATTTACTGAAGTGTTTTCATGCTAATCAAAAGTTTAACATGCATTTGTAACGTAGAAGTCATCATGATACAAGAAAACATAAGGCATATGCTTTCATTCATTAAGAAACAGGCACTTAGGCCAACATACATCGCATGTAAGTAGGGAGTTTGGCCAACATAGGAAATTAAAAAAGGCGTGTGGCCGACATTGAGTGGGTAGACGCGCAAGGCCTAGAGTAATTACATATAGCATTTGCGCAGTTGTTGCGCATTCCATGTGCGCGGGATGATGTATCCATCCAGAGTGCGCAGCTTGTATGCCCCATTCCCTAGCACCTCGTGTATTAAGTATGGGCCTTCCCATTTGGGTGCTAGCTTTCCTGGGCGTTCAGCGTTTGAAGCTTCATTGTCTCTAAAGACACATTCTCCTGGAGTGAAGGTACAAATGCGCACTCTTGCATTGTAATACCTTTCCAGTTGTGTCTTGTACTTGGCTTCTTTAATTCGCGCAATTTCGCGTCTCTCTTCTAGCAAATCCAAGTCAAGACAGGCCAATTTGTTGACTGCTGTCAGGCGTGGCGATGGCAGGCCAATTTTAGCTGGGATAACCGCCTCTGTGCCATAGACTAGGCTAAAAGGGGTTTCGCCAGTGCTCGTCTACCCAGCCTCTCCTCTTAGTGCCCAGGAGGGCTTTTATCCCTTCGACGATACTCTTTTTTACACTTTCAACTTGCCCGTTACCTTGAGGGTGCGCAACGGAAGAGAAAGTGTGTTCGTTTTTCATCTCTTTCATCGACTTCTGGAGGTCGTCAGATGCAAAGTTGGTGCCATTGTCGGTTACAATCTTGAGTGGGAGGCCGAACCTACAAATGATGTGTTCCCAAATAAAGTTGCGCACCATAATTGCAGTAGTTGATGCGAGAGCTTTGGCCTCCACCCATTTTGTGAAGTAATCGATGGCAACGATTATGAACTTAACAGCGCCAGGAGCATCCGGGAAAGGTCCCACCATATCAATTCCCCACTGCTGGAAAGGCCAAGCAGTTGATACAGGGATAAGATCGTTTTTCGGGCGCAGGGTTTTTGGGGAGTGCCTTTGACATGAGTTGCACTTGCGCAGCTCCTTTAGAGCGTCGACATGCATCCCTGGCCAGTAGTACCCAGCATTCATAATCTTCGCAACAACCATGCGTGGGCCTGCATGGATGCCGCAGATTCCTTTATGAATCTCCCTGATCAAGTAGTTCGCATCTTGGGGGTCCACGCAGCGCAATAGTGGCCCTAAGAAGGATTTCCAGTACAACATACCGCCGTTCATCTCATAATGCAAGGCCTTGTTCTGAATCTTCCTTGCCTCTGCTTTGTTTTCAGGGAGTGTTCCTTCTTGCAAATACTGGATTATAGGGGTCATCCAAGATGGCTGCCCTATTTCGATCACATTCACTTGACGTAGCAGAACCAATGGGTTCTTGAGTACTTCAATCCTTACATCTTTGGCGAGATGTTGGAAAGAGGTTCAAGCAAGCTTGCTCAAGGCGTCTGCTGGTTTGTTTTCTGAGCGATTGATGTGAACTACCTTGTATGACTTGAGTTGTTGGAGTAATTCTTTCGCTTGATCCAAATACAAGGCCATAACTTCGCCTTTTGCATCATAAATTCCGTTGACTTTACTGGCGATCAAAAGCGAATCGACGTGTGCCTGCAGATTTTGAGCTCCCATTTTTATGGCGAGGCACAAGCCTGCCAAGAATGCCTCATATTCCGCCTCATTGTTGGTGTTCTTGAAATCCAACTTGATAGCGTATGTAAATTCCTGCTTCTCAGGACTAACCAGGCGCAATCCAGCTCCTGCGCCGTCCTCGTTTGAGGCTCCATCAGTGTATAGCAACCATAACCCATCGGACGTGTCTTTTATGGGAGTCTCAACAATCTCACAATCTTTGATTTTGTCCTCCGGGACTTCAGTGATGAAGTCCGCGAGAACTTGGCCCTTGATGGCTGGGTGCGGCCTGTACAAAATGCTGTGGCCCCCCAACTCAATCGCCCACTTTGCTAACCGCCCAGACGTCTCTGGTTTTCGCAATATTGTGCCGATGTGGAAATTAGTAAGTACGGTGATGACATGACCTGTAAAATATCTGCGCAGCCTCCTGGAGGCGTGTAGCAGCGCAAGTACCAACTTTTCCATCGTTGAATATCTCGTTTTTGGATCAGTAAGCACCCTACTGACGTAATAAATTGGAGTCTCTACTCCATTTCTCACCACCAATAGTACCGACCCGACTGCCTTGTCCGAAGAGGACAAGTACAGAATGAGTGGTTCCTCTTCATATGGCGCGGTCAGGGTAGGGAGCTTTATCAAACATTCTTTCATTTGCTGAAACGCGGCTTCTGCCTCTGTCGTCCACCTGAATTCTTGCTTTTTTACGCAATTGCGCAGAGTGCTGATAAAAGGATATGACTTTGCAGCGTGGTTTGATAGAAAACGGTTAAGCGCGGCTAGATGGCCGGCCAATCATTGCATTTCTTTAATTGTTCGAGGCGATGGGATCCGCTCTATGGCTTGAACTTTCTCAGGATTAACCTTAAAGCCGCCATTTGTGACTATGAAGCCCAAGAATTTCCCTTCTTCCATACCAAAAGAACATTTGGCAGGATTCAACTTCATGTTTACGCTTCTCAACGAGTTGAATGTTTTCTCGATATCTTTCAACATTTGGTCCTCTTCGGGACTTTTAATCACCAGGTCATCAATGTAAACCTCTATATGCTTCCCAATATCTCCAGCGAAGGTCTTATCCATCAGGCACTGGTATGTTGCGCCAGCGTTTTTGAGGCCGAACGACATCTTTGTATAACAGAAGATCCCGAGATCGGTCCAAAAAGCTGTTTTGTCCTCGTCCTCAAGCTTCATTTGAACCTGATGATACCCCTTGTAACAATCTGAAAAGCATTTCCATCTGTACGGTGCGAGAGAGTCTATCTTTTTGTCGATCTCAGGCAAAGAGTAGCAATCTTAAGGGCATGCCTTGTTGAGATCGGTATAATCGACGCACATTCTCCATCCTCCATTAGACTTCTCCACCATCACTGGGTTCACGACCTGTAACACCTCGTAAAATCACGTCCAATGATGTATTGACACGTGTAATAAACTCTAATAAAGTCAAACCTTGAATTTAAGGGACTAATTTTTCAAAAAATCGAAAAAAATTAATTATAAAAGAACTGGAAGTATTAACATACCTAAAATAAGTTTCTTAATAACCTTTTACGGTTTTATATTCACAAGTGGGCCACTTGTTGATCAAGTATAGCCGTTTGTGTAAATAATTGAAAGTGTGCGCAATAAAGGGTTAAAAGTGTCAACATGTTAATTCTTACCTCTGAGTGACCTTTTAACAATCCGAGAGCTTCATGATATTTGATTATACTCTCGGGAATTCCAATCATTGGCCGTTCAAGGTTTTTATACCTATAAGTAAAGTTACGCGCAACTTTGCAAGTTAGAGGGGTTAAAAATGTCAATATGTTTAATTATACCTCTGAATGACCTTTTAGCAAACCCGAAGCATCGTGATGTTTAATAATACTTTCAATAATACCTAATATGGATTAGATGAGGCTTCGATGCTATTAAATGATGAGATGCGCAAGTTTGCGCAATAGAGGGACCTAAAGCGTCAACTTTTGAATCTACGCCTTTCGGTGACCATTTAAGCAAACGAGAGTGTAGTAATATTTAAGTATATGCTTGGGAATTCCCATTATGGGCCATGGAAGGCTTGGATATCATTAAACAACGTTTCGCGCTACTTTGCGCAATTAAAGGACTAATTGCGTCAAACTGCGAAAGTATGCCGATTCGTATGATAACGGACCTTCCAGAATATGACCATGAGTTAATAATACCCTAATTATCCTTTAAATATCTTAGATATAGGCATAGAGGTGTTTGGTGCGCAAAAATATACTTTTAAGTCATGCAGGGACTAAAAGTGTCAAAAAGTGCACAAGTTTGCATTTACGCGCTTATCTCACATTCTGAATATCTACGGACACAAAAAAATTTATGTAAGCACTAAAATATTTTATTTTAGTGTTTCGCTTGATAAAATTCCATTCGTCGCATAATTTGGTTCGTTTTTCGCGTCGGTCCGTGTTTCGTCGTAATTAACCGAACAACGTGACCGTACGACCAAACGAACCGACATCCGACATGTTTTTTAGCATGTTTCATGTTCCCTATGTTTATGCATCATTGTAGAGCCTTAAAAATGGTTTAACGGGCCTTAGATGTGTCGGAAATGACATTTGGAGGTGCAGGGGCCAAAACTGTCAACAAATGAAAATTGATGTGTGCTGTACAGGTCCTTACGGATCGTATGCATTGACCCTTACGGTCCATATGCCTTGCCCAGCTCCAGAAAAAAGAAAACCAGCTTTGGTTTTGCTTCCCTACTCTCATATTCGAATCTATGGGCTTGTTTCTTGTTTTGGACAGCTCTTGAGACACATGTACTGATCCTAGAAGCCCTATAGCACCTGTTGATCATCCAAAAACCCACCAAAACCTATAAATAGAAGTGTTCTTCATTTTTCCCATTTGCCCATTTCATTCCAATCTTGCTACCTTCTCAATTCTGGAGGATCCTGAGCATTTGGGACTTCCTTGGAGTTCTTGTAAGTACTAAGGACCATTTGTAAGTGTCCTTAACCTCCTAATTTCAGTTTTGATTAGTTTAATGGCCAAAAGTCCAGCTTATCGTAATCAAGGTTTGACTTAGTGATTAATCACTGATGGTCTAGTCATTAGTCAAATTAAGAGTAGTTATAAGATGGTAATTATGTAGGTAATAAACCCCTAAGAGGGCATCTACTGATTATCACCCTAGCTTGGTGAAATGTCGAGTCAAACCTAATAATAAAAAGTCAACAGAAAGCTATTTTGAAAATAAATTCATAATTAACAATATAGAAACTATGAGACCTGTTTTAACACTTGTATAACTTGGTAATTAGTATAAGAACATGTCTAAGCATGTTCAACCCGACAATTTCAAGTTTAGGATCGGTTCGGAACCGAAAGTCGCAAAAGTTGACTTTTGCTTTGACTTTCAGTTCTGACCCGAATTAGCTTAGTTTGATTATGCCTTAGGGTTCCTTTGTGACCATGTTATATGTTAGTATAACTCTCTGAGGTTATACAACTTGGATCCTTAGTTATCCTATTCATTTACATGTTCCCGTTATATGCTTAAATGTTGACCATTATGCCCATTTGACCTTAAAACGATATTTTTGAAAATATGAAAGAATAGAAACCTTAGTTACTGAATTATAAACTTATCCCTAAAATTTGACATCAGTTTGTGGTCTAGATTAGGAGTTATGCTCATTAGCGTAAATGAAAAGCTTTTTATTAAGTAAACGGCATAATTAGCGTATAGCCTATCTAAAAGCAATTTTGATATCAAACTTTTTACCTACTGATATAAAATAATATTTTGGGATGTTTGAATATTTTTATTTATTTTTTGGCTGAGCATAACATAGAGTTCTAAGCTTGATTCGGTTATTGTCGGTTTTGCCCTTTTGGCTATAAAATAAGTTTTACAAATCCTTCTTGACCCCAAACCTTTTTCTACTGATCCAATATGATAAATAAATTATTTTGAGCCTTCTGGAATAATAAAAACATCAGCTTTCCTTTGAAAACCCGGAAATGGCTCCAAATCGCCTTTTTAAGTGTTTTTAACGCATAGTATGTATTAAATCTATTTTAAACATATAAGGTTTGGTGCCTACTGATATATTTAGTAAATTTTTATATTTTAACAGTAAGCAAAAGTTTTAAACTCAGATTTCCAGTTTTGAACTTTTAGGCTTATGTGAAATTACCAAAATGCCCCTACGGTGCATAGTATGGTTATAATTAATAAATTTCACATATATATGATACCCTACTATTATAACTTATTAAATTAAGTACTTTTACAGATTATATCAGACCTGTAACTCAGGTTAATATTTAAACTCTTTTATAACCCTTAAAATGACCAAAATGCCCTTACGGGGCATAGTTTGAGTTTAAAATCATTTCGGGCATAACGGAAGGTATCTTACTGATATGACAACATATTTAAGGAATATTAACTTAGAAAACATGTATATGACTCTTAAGGTTACCCGTTACGCATATTTCGCGTTCGGCTCGGTTTATGTAACTAGTTTACATAAATTAGCCGGAACGGGTCAAACCTTATCATTTTCATTTCAGATTCCAGAATGTATTTAGTTTACCCATTTTATACAAGTCTTCATACTTGTTGGGTCTAAATCACATTCTAATCCGGCCTCCGCTTAATCTTGCGTATCGTACCGTTGTTCTGTTTAAAAACTAGCCGGTCTAAGTCTATGACATAATTAAGACCCGTTAGTATTCTAATTGGTTATTTATACCATCATTCCAGACTAGAGCCTTCCGGTAAATTGTACCTACGCTTACTTAAGTGAATACGGCTGAGTTATTATAATTCTTGCTATTTAAGACAGGAGTTAGCTCAGGTAAATACTCTTAACCTATTTTCCCTATTACGGGCTTGGGATACGGTAATATAAATGCCGCATGGTCAGGTATGGGATTCAAAGACAAATCAGTCGGGGAAATCCAAATAACCTGTTTTAATTTGTATTGCTTGACTGAAACATTGGGGGTTAATTGGACCGTGTCCTGGATATCCTTAACTCATTAATTGCAATGGCCACGACCTAAGCACGGGGTGTAGGCATACACCTGACAGATGCAATATGCTTATTAATTAATTATACCCAATATGGGATTCCCAATAAGGGAATAAGTGGTGTGTCGGTTAATCTTGAACCGGCATAGAACCGGGCCCCGTATGTAGAGCAAGTTATGTAAAACATAACATGAGATATAGTTTGTCCCAAGTATAAAAGATTAATTTTGCCTTGTGCATTTTAATCAAAGTGTCAAAATATTTTTGTGCCTTGTGCACCTAAACCAATTTTCATAAACATTTTCAAATGAGTCGGTTGAGTGT
Source organism: Helianthus tuberosus (assembly GCA_030545235.1). NCBI lineage: Eukaryota > Viridiplantae > Streptophyta > Magnoliopsida > Asterales > Asteraceae > Helianthus > Helianthus tuberosus. The sequence continues at coordinate 161,843,529 of CM060444.1, forward strand.
ATTTACCAGTGAAAACTGACGTATTTTCCAAAGTCTAAGTGACAGGTACAAGTACGTAATAGGCTGGAAGCTGCTCAGGACTTGTTAGTTGAGGACTTTGCAACTCCTTCACATAAGCCATTAGTCTGATAACTTCTTTTGTTGTTTTGATCCGCCTATGGATTATTACAAGCTAGTATGTACGGAATACTTTTATATTATCAGTCATTTGTGTTTGTAATAATATTTTATATTTCAAGACTTCCGCTGTGCATTTAAATTGTGTTGTTTGACTATGATGATATCAACTACGTCACGATACTCCCCACCGGTAATACGTGGAAATATCGGGGTGTGACAGGTTGGTATCAGAGCCAACATTGAGTGAATTAAACACTAGCCTTTTGTGTTTAATCTCAATGACACAGTAGCACATTCCTTGACCTTCTGAGTCTAGACTTAACATAGGAATACTCTCATCTCTATTCTGAGAATTATTGCTTTTAATTCTATATGTTTTAATACGTCGCCAAGCAAAGAAGCCATAATAGAAATTTTTCCCCATTCGAAGCCTAGGGAAGGCCGAGCTTCGTACTGCGACCTGAACTAACGTGCAACCAAGGAGAAAGCATTCAGAAATAAAATGAAGAAAAAACTCCTTTTGCTGAAGATCGTTTCCTTAGTAGTCCTTATAAGGACATATCTATCTTCCAGTCCCTTCGAGGACAACATTATTCCTTTCAAGTCCCGTTCAGGGCAATTCTGTACCTCCTTTAAAATCATTGGAATGTTTTATCTAAATTTTATTTATATCATTATATATGAACATAATAATAACATTCCTTTTAAAAGATCTACCATTATAATAAAATGGAAAAATCTAAAAAGGGACAAGGCCTAGCCCATATGTCATTTTAAGACAGGGCCAAGATGGTAATTCCTCAATTAGATTCAGATCCTTATTAACATCTCAATTTAGGATTGCTCTGCGTTAATTATTAAAAAGAATCTTAAAGGTAAAACCTAGCCTATTGGTCATTTAAGACAAAGGCCAAGATGGTAGAACCTATTCAAAAGATTCAAATCCTTGTTAACATCTGTAAACACGTTAACATTTCTGGCAAGATATGGATCGATAAAATCACCTAAGTCATCTTTAAATTTTTTTTCCAATTCCTTTCTTATTTATATAATCATCCATTAAGGGTGAAATGCCTACGGGCTATACTTAATGTCCTTTGAGACTAAAGACAGTGGTGGTCTACAACCCCTTGTTAAAAAGGGCAATGAACTTTGATTCAAGCCTTAATACCTCGATTTTGTAAAATCCTGGTTTATAAATTAAATCTGTCCATGTGACTAGGCTGTTGAGCTATTATTAAATTATAACTAGGGATATAATGCCTACGGGCTATATTCATTGTCATATAAGACAAAAGACAGTCATAGCCTACAACTCCCTGTCAAGAAAAGGCATGAACAACGTTCAAACCTAAATACCTTGATTCTACAAAATCATGGTTTATAATTTAAAGTTGCCCTTGTGACTTGGTCTTTTGTGCCATAGTTATATTTTTAATTAAATTCAGGATAATTATAATGAAAATCCTGAATAAAAATACATATCATTCCTTTCTGCCAGTATTCATATTAAAAAGAATCTTAAAAGGTATAACCTAGCTTGAATGTCATTAAAGACCTAGCTAAGATGGTAAAACCTGTTTAAAAAGAGATTCAGATCCTCGTTAACAATCTGAAAACATGTTAACACTCCCAAAAAAGTGATGCGATAAAATCACACTTGTCATCTTTATATTAGGAATTTTTCCAAACCCCTTATTTAGCCTAAATGATCAAGAGGAATCATGGCTAATAAACGTCGAACATGATGTATACATCAAAACATCCATTTAAGATGTATGCCTATGGGCAAAGATGTATACATGAAAAGATAGTTTTATTTCATAACTTCTTGTCAAGACAATGAATTATGAAAATTTCCAATCCAAAGGAATCATTGATTATGTTTTAAAATTTCCCTAGTGACAAGGCCTCTGTGCCATCAAAAAGTCCTTGGGACAAACCCTTATGCTATATAAAATGTCGGTACGACATTGACAGTCGTGACTTATGTCCCCTGTCTAATAAATATGAAGGATTATATTCCGTTTAAAAGCCAAAGATGGTTTATCTAAAAACCTAGGCCAAGCATAATCAAATAAATTTAATACTATCTATTGGTCTATATGGTTGAGTTACACCATGGCTATTTAATTGTCAAGTTCGACAATTCGCTATATAATTAAACAAATTATTACTACTTGGTTAGTAGCCTTTAAAGCTTCACCACGGCTGACTCCTCTGAAGCTCACAATCATCCAGTTAGTCAGAATGATGTCCATTGACTAGCCTTTGTGGCAAAATAAATTATCTTCCAAAGAGATGACGACTGTAGTCTTTGACTCTCTGTCCAAAGGTGAAGAACTATGTTCGAACCTTAAGATCTCTGATCCAATAAGATTGCGGCTTATATATTAATGCCTTAAGTGCCATATCTTATATGTCCTTTGTGACAAGGCCTTCGTGCCTATGACTATTAATGTCCTTCGTGACAAGCCTACCAACTATCTAAAGATTGTCGTTATGACAAGGACAGTTGTGACATTGTGATTCCCTGTCAAAAGGTAATGGACTTGGTCCAAACCTTAAACACAATTGATGGTCCTTTTTGACCTAGGCTAAATATAATTGACTTACTTTCTAGTAGCATACTTTAATGAAGTTAAAAACCTAACAGCCGTTATGGTTTAATAATACCATGGCTTATAAATCATCCATTACGATGATTCTATAATAGTTTGTGGCTAAGCATATGTTATTATTGGTGTTTAGTACCAAAGCTCCAGAATGGTGGATTCTGACGAAGCACACAGCAGTACTGCGGCTAGAAACAAGGATGCAAATATAAATATAAATGTTAATGGCACTGCTCTTCAGGCCTTGATTGACGCAGCAATTAGTGAAGCTGTGGATAAGATCCTTGAGAATAAACAGGAACCGAGTGACACTCACTCAAAGGTCCATACGGAAACACATACATCAGCTCGTAAGGAGAGCTCCGTTCACTCTTCAGATGAAAAGAGCGAACCTCAGAAGTTAGTACTCTATGATAAGCCCTGTACAACTGAAGACGGGTGCACCTACAAATACTTCGTCTTATATAAACCCAGAGATTTTAATGGCAAAAAAGGAGCAATTGATGCCATGGAATGGCTTGAGGAAATGGAAACTGTTGTGGACATCAGCAATTGTGCTGATAAGGATGTAGTAAAATTTGTTTCACAATCTTTCAAGGGCGAGGCTCTTGCTTGGTGGAGGGCCATGATGCAGTCCACGGGGAAAATTCCCCTATACAATATGGGATGGTCCAAGTTTGTGGACCTTATCAAAGAGAACTACTGTCCACAACACGAAGTGGAAAATGTGGAGACAGATTTTCTAACTCTCACAATGAAGAACCTAAATTGTCAGCAATATGTTACCAACTTCAACTCCCTATCTAGATTGGTACCCTATTTAATTACCCCTGAACCAAAACGCATTGCGCGTTTCATCGGTGGTTTGGCACCCGAAATAAAAGGGAATGTTAAGGCTTCAAGGCCAATCACCTTCAGATCAGCTGTAGATCTATCCTTGTCCCTCACTCTAGATATAGTGAGACAAAAGTCAATCAAGAATGAAACTAATGAGAAAAGACAAAGGGAGGAGGATAACTCCCAGAATCCTAAGAAGAGCAAATCCGAGTTCAACAATAACCAACAGGAATCCAACAAAAAGCCTACATGCAAAACCTGCAAAAGAAGACACGGGGGACAGTGTTGATCAAACTAAAAGATAAAGCAATGTGGCATCTGTAAAAGAACTGGCCACCAGTCCCACGAATGTAGGGACATAAAGAATGCAAACTGTTTCAGCTGTGGCGAAAAGGGCCACATCAGTACTAATTGCCCTAAGGCTGCCAAGGAAGGAGCAGCTAAGTCTGGGAAGGATAAGAAAGGAAACCCTGAACTACCGATTGAATGCCAGGGACAGTGCATATCAATAATAGCATTAGGTACGTCCTTACCATTTAGCATTGATAGTGTCTGCTATGTATCTTACGTTAATGCAAGGGATAATAAACCTTGAGTAAACCATAAGCTTAGCAAACTTTTGATTACATTCATAAGTACTCCAGATGATGCGCGTTTAAGTGTCGTATATATTAGGTGTATATTTTAAGCCCTTTTTAACACTTATTTTAGCCAAGTTTTAAATTTATAAAACACGATATTTCACTAACACTAAACACACATATGGGCAAGTGCACCCATCGTTGAGTGTAGTATAGCGTTGGTAAGATACCGAGGTCGTCCAAGGACACAAGAGCTTTTAGTACCGGTTTATCCTCAACGTCTAACCAAAATAAAAGTTTAGAAAAATGTTTTAAACTAAGAAAAATAAAACTAACTAAAATGCTGAAAATAAAAATAAAATAAAAACAGATAGACAAGATGAATCACTTAGTTCCGACTCGTATCTAGTATAACCTTTGATTATTTCCGCACTTTTGCACATAATTAAGAGATTATCTTAGTTATTGTAGTAGGCCCCTCTTTTGAAGGCGACGTTACCCTCACCCCAGTAGTTTGAGTCAGCAGGGATACAATCCTAAAAGGGTGGATTATTGGAAGATAATGAATTAAGTTATTAATTCAGTATTGTGGTAGGCCCCGCTTTTGGCGGTGACGTTACCCTCGGCTAAGTAGTCTGAGTCAGCAGGGATACAATCCTAAATAGCCGGGTTATAATATTAATAGTAGTTAACTTATGAGGGGATCAAAGAGTTTGGACCCCCGCCATCCAATACCGTGAAGTATTGAAGGAGGTCCTACTAAATTTGACCCAGGTCCATTGCAGGACCTCTAAACGCTGAACAATGGCAAGACCTTTACCAAACCGTTCCCTTAACCCCCTACCAGGTAGCCAACATATCTCCATATAGACCGTGGAGATATGAATGGTGAAAATCCTTTATTTTATATAGACAGTAAAATAATGCCAAGACACCACGGACAAACGATAAGGAAAGATCACCTTCAACATAAGTAACTAGTTATTAAAGTCATTAATACAAAACCAAATAAAAAGTGCAAAAGATTAGAAATAAAAAGTATTATACTAGACACTTTGTCTTCACCAAGTGATGTAAGAGACTTAGGCAAACATCGCCTTGATTGTCAAGAACTCTTACGATCAATCTTGGATCCCGAGACGACTCACACACTCTACGATGGACAATAGATGATGGTGGTGGATGATGGTGTTGTGATGGTGGTGGGTGGTGGATGAAGTGTGAGAGAGGTGGTGTGCCAAGGGATGAGATGAAATGAATCCAAGCACTCCTATTTATAGGCTGAACAGAGAGCTGGACACGGCCCCGTGTCCGTCTGACACTCTCTCTCCTCATTAATTGTAATTCGCAATTACAATAAATGCGCCTGCTGTACTTTCGACACGCCCCCGTGTCCGCTGAGCACGGCCCCGTGATGGGCAATAGAAGCTTCTATAGGTTTGTCTTTTCTGCTGCTTCTTGGGCACGGCCCCGTGCTGGCTGAGCACGGGGCGTGTTCAGTCTTCTGTTTTCTCTATTTTGCTTTGGAAGGTGCCGTTGAGGGTTTGGGCAGTCCACTAATGTTCCTTTTCTTGTATTTATGTTGGATTTAGCTGTCTTTTTGCTTCTTTTGCGTTTTTGAGCTCATTTAATCCTGAAAATACAAAAGGAAGACAAAAACACTCTTTTTCCAATATTAGTACTAAAAAAGGGTTAGTTTTATGCCTTATTTGATGTAATTTATATGTTGCATTTTACACACATCAAATACCCCCACACTTGAACTTTTGCTTGTCCTCAAGCAAAACTCTTTAATATGTGGCTTACACTCCCAAATGGAATAGGTAGAAGAGAAGGTTTTGGGCTTGTCGTAGAGTGTCGGGATTTCCAAGATCTTTTTGGGTTTTATTTTTATTTATTTACACTCCTATTCGTAATGATTTATTTAGAACTGTTCATAAAAGAAATTACTTATTTGGGAATAACATGCCTTTTTAAAATTCTATTTATATACAAGTTCACATACCTCGCGGGGAAATCACTCACACTCGGCCGAAGGTGTATTTTTAGTGAATCACTCGAGAGCGGCATGGAACTTATTCCTACCATAGGCTTGCCAAGAAATCAATCCTCCTCCTTTTTAACTTTTATACCTTTGTAGATATCAAGAGGACTTTGTGGGTTAAGGGTTGGCTAGGGTCAAAGGTAGGTGGTTGGGTTAGTGGTTAGTAGAAAAAAAAGGCTAAAAGCGTAACAAGTGTCGGTTTTCGTATTTTTGCAACTTTTTATTTTGATGAAGCTTTTATTCAAACTAAGTTATTTTTGATTAACTTGTTTGTTTATTTTCTTTTTGCTTCATCAGTATCACAAGTTTTTTTTTTTTTTTTTTTTTTCACGAAGAACCGAAGTTGTTACTAAAATAAAGGGTTAAAAATGAAAAAGGTTTTGGTGGATGAAAGGGTTTTTTTTTTTTTTTTTTTTTTTTTTGGGTGATGAAACGAAAAGGTTTAGGCTCAAAGGGGCTAACTAGGGGGATTTTTGGGTAGGTGGTAAAGGAAAAAGAAAAATAATGGTGTAGAAATGAAAAGGGTTAGTCCTAATGCCTCCATCATTTACTTACTCGGGTTTAAGTTGATAAGGACCGGGAATGTATTGTCATGGCAAGTTCTAGAGTCGTAAGAACCAAGCAGCTATTCACACAAGAAACGAAAAATGAGCATTTAGTCAAATGATATGTAATTGTGTGCTCAATAAAGGCTCAAAACTCACTTTTGTGGGAATGGGTTTTTATGTGATCAAGTATATAATCAAATTTTAAATAAGTTTCTATGCCTTTTCATAATTTTCTTATGTTGGTTCTTTTTATCACTACGCTATCGGTTGTAAATTTGTAAAAATATAGCCTTTTTGAGAACTTGAATTTCCCGAGTTAAACCTAGACAAGTAAAAAAAATGAAATTTTTGAAAAAATTTGGGGTGATTAGCGGTTCCAATAGAGTTTTGTGTAAGGCTTGTATTTAGGACTTGCAAAATTCAAGGTTTTAGCATCCCCCCCACACTTAAATTACACATTGTCCTCAATGTGTCCCAAAAATAAATTTTTAGGTTGATTAGATGTGTAAAATAGTGTTTAAAAAGCAAAAAATTTGTGTTACTGGGCGTTGAACACGGCCCCGTGTTATCCGGGCACGGCCCCGTGTTCAAGTGCCAGTAACAAAATTAAAATAAGAGAAACAGAAGTCTGGACATGGGGGCGTGTTTGGTGAACACGGCCCGTGTCCAGGTACCTGAACTGGGCGTTTGTCTGCAGGTGGTTCGGCACGGGGCCGTGTTGGTTGGGCACGGCCCGTGTTGAACCTTCTGAAATGGAGAAAATTGTCGAGTTGCCTCGTTCTTGTGCACGGGATCATTTTTCTCGTTCCCCTTTTCATCCTTTACCACCATGAGTGTGTTTTATTCATTACAAACCATCCAAACCTTAAAACCATCATTTCATTTCATCATAGAGAGAACTTACATAATCCTAAATTAAAATAAATAAAACAAAGAAATAACAAACCATGGAGTCCTAGCCTTTACTTTATTTTAATTTAGCAAAATTTCCAAGAAGTAATTAATCTCGGTTAAACAAGGCCTTTTTGAACTCCTTCTTCCGAGTGCGGTTCTCCTCAAATGTCGGCGAGCCATTCTTCTACCTCCCTTGGAAGGAGAAAAGAAGGTTCATTGGCATTAGTTTGAGGAGTTTCAACTTCCACCGGGATCTCTTGTTGGTGCTCCATGGGAGGTTCCGCCGGAAAGTCTTCCCACCCGGTAGGGTTGTTAATTCCGAGTGCCAGGTTCCAATCCTGTTGAGGAAGGACTGGTTCCATTGGAGGTGCTACAAGAATATTTAACCTTTGGTGCAAGAGGTTAATTTCTTGGAAGCTGCTTTCAAGTCCCATCGTAAGATCGTTAATACGGTCGATTAGGACCTCCTCTACTGAAGTCATTTCGTCGAGAGCCTCCCTTAATGCTATCACATAGTGTACAAGTGTAGCTTCAATGGAGGGTCTTCTTCCTCTTCGGCTGTTTGGCGAATGCACAGGAGATGTTTCGTTGTTTTCACTCGTCATCCTACGAAAAATAAACTAAAAATAGTTTGTTTAATGAAACAGTGACCGGACACGGCCCCGTGCTCGCTGAGCACGGCCCCGTGTTCATCTTTCTGCAGAGTTTTGGAACAAGGAAACTTGGATTTTTAAGTTATTTTCTGAACGTTGTGGGGCCTTTTTGGCTACTAATAACTTAAAACAATGTTTCATAACATGTTTTTACCAAGATTCTTTGAACAAAACTCATTTATCCCTACCATAGAGTTGGAGGAATTCCAAACTTTCAATGGTAGCTCTTGGAGAAAGATGAAGAAGAAGGAAATGGCTAAAAGAGGAAAGGACAAGATGGGTTGTTGGAACCTTCTTTTAGACTTACCTAGGATAGTTTGAGAGAAGATTCTTGCAAATCTCTGCCCCAAGTTGGTCCAAATGTGCAGAATTCTTGGCTGCATTTATAGAAAACGACAGCATCCTGAACACGGCCCCGTGTTTAGTGGACACGGCCCCGTGTGCAGGTGGAGTTCTGACACAGTTTGTCCGTATTCTGACGTACTGATCAGAATGGAATCTTTCGATGGACACGGGGACGTGTTGGCTGGACACGGCCCCGTGTCTAGGGACTGTTTTATGAAGTTGTCTAGTTTTTTAAGGAACTTGTTAGTATCGGGTGGCTCCTGACTGGTTGGAACAACCCCAAAGTGCCTAATATACCTTAATTGTCCTAGACTAAGGCGAGAACGCAAGAGGTTGTCGGTGAGGGTAATTCCTATTTTCATTCTAGGTGGACAAGTCCAACCCTTTCCCGGGCTCTTGTTAAAGAAGGTATATGCCGAATCGCTCAGGTCTATGTATGCACCGAACGAAGTCGATGGAGAGTCCTTCATGGCACAATCGACACAGGGACGACTATCGTCCAAGTCTTTGCTAGGTACGAAGGTATTTTTGGGAGCAACGAGGTTGTCGGAATGCAGTTCCAACATTTCTTCATGGGTATCGTCTTGGGGTGGATCAATAAAATCCTTCCCAAGCTCTTCTATCCATTTCAGAATTAGCTCTTCTAGTTGAAATAACTCGCTAAGGAGCATTTCCCCTAGAATATCTGGCTGGGCGCATTCGAGGGAGAAATAGTGCTTATTTTTACTTTCGCCCCTCTTAAGGTTGTGAGAAGATGGTGGGTCCATGTAGTGGGGCCTATAATTTAGGAAGTAGCATTTTACTTCTTCATGTTCGCCACCACATAATTGACACCACGTACCATAAGAGTGCCGAAAGTAAAAATAATTACTATCACTCATGTTTATGTCAGAAATTACCAACCGTCGGGATCTAACGGTTCTGTTTTCAGTAACTGAAACTTGGGCACGGGGGCGTGTTGAGTGGACACGGCCCCGTGTTCAGCTTACTGTCTGATGTAAAACAGGATTGCCAGTTCCAATGATTGAGCACGGGGGCGTGTTCAGCGGGCACGGCCCATGCTGAGCTCTGCAGAAGCTGAAAAACTAAGAAAATCCTAAAAAAAAGAAAAAAAATAAAAGATGATTAGGCCGTTGATTCCTAACTTTCTTAAAATCCTTGTGTCCCCGGCAACGGCGCCAAAAACTTGATGCGCGTTTAAGTGTCGTATATATTAGGTGTATATTTTAAGCCCTTTTTAACACTTATTTTAGCCAAGTTTTAAATTTATAAAACACGATATTTCACTAACACTAAACACACATATGGGCAAGTGCACCCATCGTTGAGTGTAGTATAGCGTTGGTAAGATACCGAGGTCGTCCAAGGACACAAGAGCTTTTAGTACCGGTTTATCCTCAACGTCTAACCAAAATAAAAGTTTAGAAAAATGTTTTAAACTAAGAAAAATAAAACTAACTAAAATGCTGAAAATAAAAATAAAATAAAAACAGATAGACAAGATGAATCACTTGGTTCCGACTCGTATCTAGTATAACCTTTGATTATTTCCGCACTTTTGCACATAATTAAGAGATTATCTTAGTTATTGTAGTAGGCCCCTCTTTTGAAGGCGACGTTACCCTCACCCCAGTAGTTTGAGTCAGCAGGGATACAATCCTAAAAGGGTGGATTATTGGAAGATAATGAATTAAGTTATTAATGCAGTATTGTGGTAGGCCCCGCTTTTGGCGGTGACGTTACCCTCGGCTAAGTAGTCTGAGTCAGCAGGGATACAGTCCTAAATAGCCGGGTTATAATATTAATAGTAGTTAACTTATGAGGGGATCAAAGAGTTTGGACCCCCGCCATCCAATACCGTGAAGTATTGAAGGAGGTCCTACTAAATTTGACCCAGGTCCATTGCAGGACCTCTAAACGCTGAACAATGGCAAGACCTTTACCAAACCGTTCCCTTAACCCCCTACCAGGTAGCCAACATATCTCCATATAGACCGTGGAGATATGAATGGTGAAAATCCTTTATTTTATATAGACAGTAAAATAATGCCAAGACACCACGGACAAACGATAAGGAAAGATCACCTTCAACATAAGTAACTAGTTATTAAAGTCATTAATACAAAACCAAATAAAAAGTGCAAAAGATTAGAAATAAAAAGTATTATACTAGACACTTTGTCTTCACCAAGTGATGTAAGAGACTTAGGCAAACATTGCCTTGATTGTCAAGAACTCTTACGATCAATCTTGGATCCCGAGACGACTCACACACTCTACGATGGACAATGGATGATGGTGGTGGATGATGGTGTTGTGATGGTGGTGGGTGGGGGATGAAGTGTGAGAGAGGTGGTGTGCCAAGGGATGAGATGAAATGAATCCAAGCACTCCTATTTATAGGCTGAACAGAGAGCTGGACACGGCCCCGTGTCCGCTGGGCACGGCCCCGTGTCCGTCTGACACTCTCTCTCCTCATTAATTGTAATTCGCAATTACAATAAATGCGCCTGCTGTACTTTCGACACGCCCCCGTGTCCGCTGAGCACGGCCCCGTGATGGGCAATAGAAGCTTCTATAGGTTTGTCTTTTCTGCTGCTTCTTGGGCACGGCCCCGTGCTGGCTGAGCACGGGGCGTGTTCAGTCTTCTGTTTTCTCTATTTTGCTTTGGAAGGTGCCGTTGAGGGTTTGGGCAGTCCACTAATGTTCCTTTTCTTGTATTTATGTTGGATTTAGCTGTCTTTTTGCTTCTTTTGCGTTTTTGAGCTCATTTAATCCTGAAAATACAAAAGGAAGACAAAAACACTCTTTTTCCAATATTAGTACTAAAAAAGGGTTAGTTTTATGCCTTATTTGATGTAATTTATATGTTGCATTTTACACACATCAAATACCCCCACACTTGAACTTTTGCTTGTCCTCAAGCAAAACTCTTTAATATGTGGCTTACACTCCCAAATGGAATAGGTAGAAGAGAAGGTTTTGGGCTTGTCGTAGAGTGTCGGGATTTCCAAGATCTTTTTGGGTTTTATTTTTATTTATTTACACTCCTATTCGTAATGATTTATTTAGAACTGTTCATAAAAGAAATTACTTATTTGGGCATAACATGCCTTTTTAAAATTCTATTTATATACAAGTTCACATACCTCGCGGGGAAATCACTCACACTCGGCCGAAGGTGTATTTTTAGTGAATCACTCGAGAGCGGCATGGAACTTATTCCTACCATAGGCTTGCCAAGAAATCAATCATCCTCCTTTTTAACTTTTATACCTTTGTAGATATCAAGAGGACTTTGTGGGTTAAGGGTTGGCTAGGGTTAAAGGTAGGTGGTTGGGTTAGTGGTTAGTAGAAAAAAAAAGGCTAAAAGCGTAACAAGTGTCGGTTTTCGTATTTTTGCAACTTTTTATTTTGATGAAGCTTTTATTCAAACTAAGTTATTTTTGATTAACTTGTTTGTTTATTTTCTTTTTGCTTCATCAGTATCACAAGTTTTTTTTTTTTTTTTTTCACGAAGAACCGAACTTGTTACTAAAATAAAGGGTTAAAAATGAAAAAGGTTTTGGTGGATGAAAGGGTTTTTTTTTTTTTTTTTCTTTTTTTTTGGGTGATGAAACGAAAAGGTTTAGGCTCAAAGGGGCTAACTACGGGGATTTTTGGGTAGGTGGTAAAGGAAAAAGAAAAATAATGGTGTAGAAATGAAAAGGGTTAGTCCTAATGCCTCCATCATTTACTTACTCGGGTTTAAGTTGATAAGGACCGGGAATGTATTGTCATGGCAAGTTCTAGAGTCGTAAGAACCAAGCAGATATTCACACAAGAAACGAAAAATGAGCATTTAGTCAAATGATATGTAATTGTGTGCTCAATAAAGGCTCAAAACTCACTTTTGTGGGAATGGGTTTTTATGTGATCAAGTATATAATCAAATTTTAAATAAGTTTGCTATGCCTTTTCATAATTTTCTTATGTTGGTTCTTTTTATCACTACGCTATCGGTTGTAAATTTGTAAAAATATAACATTTTTGAGAACTTGAATTTCCCGAGTTAAACCTAGACAAGTAAAAAAAATGAAATTTTTGAAAAAATTTGGGGTGATTAGCGGTTCCAATAGAGTTTTGTGTAAGGCTTGTATTTAGGACTTGCAAAATTCAAGGTTTTAGCATCCCCCCCACACTTAAATTACACATTGTCCTCAATGTGTCCCAAAAATAAATTTTTAGGTTGATTAGATGTGTAAAATAGTGTTTAAAAAGCAAAAAAATTGTGTTACTGGGCGTTGAACACGGCCCCGTGTTATCCGGGCACGGCCCCGTGTTCAAGTGCCAGTAACAAAATTAAAATAAGAGAAACAGAAGTCTGGACATGGGGGCGTGTTGGGTGAACACGGCCCGTGTCCAGGTACCTGAACTGGGCGTTTGTCTGCAGGTGGTTCGGCACGGGGCCGTGTTGGTTGGGCACGGCCCGTGTTGAACCTTCTGAAATGGAGAAAATTGTCGGGTTGCCTCGTTCTTGTGCACGGGATCATTTTTCTCGTTCCCCTTTTCATCCTTTACCACCATGAGTGTGTTTTATTCATTACAAACCATCCAAACCTTAAAACCATCATTTCATTTCATCATAGAGAGAACTTACATAATCCTAAATTAAAATAAATAAAACAAAGAAATAACAAACCATGGAGTCCTAGCCTTTACTTTATTTTAATTTAGCAAAATTTCCAAGAAGTAATTAATCTCGGTTAAACAAGGCCTTTTTGAACTCCTTCTTCCGAGTGCGGTTCTCCTCAAATGTCGGCGAACCATTCTTCTACCTCCCTTGGAAGGAGAAAAGAAGGTTCATTGGCATTAGTTTGAGGAGTTTCAACTTCCACCGGGATCTCTTGTTGGTGCTCCATGGGAGGTTCCGCCGGAAAGTCTTCCCACCCGGTAGGGTTGTTAATTCCGAGTGCCAGGTTCCAATCCTGTTGAGGAAGGACTGGTTCCATTGGAGGTGCTACAAGAATATTTAACCTTTGGTGCAAGAGGTTAATTTCTTGGAAGCTGCTTTCAAGTCCCATCGTAAGATCGTTAATACGGTCGATTAGGACCTCCTCTACTGAAGTCATTTCGTCGAGAGCCTCCCTTAATGCTATCACATAGTGTACAAGTGTAGCTTCAATGGAGGGTCTTCTTCCTCTTCGGCTGTTTGGCGAATGCACAGGAGATGTTTCGCTGTTTTCACTCGTCATCCTACGAAAAATAAACTAAAAATAGTTTGTTTAATGAAACAGTGACCGGACACGGCCCCGTGCTCGCTGAGCACGGCCCCGTGTTCATCTTTCTGCAGAGTTTTGGAACAAGGAAACTTGGATTTTTAAGTTATTTTCTGAACGTTGTGGGGCCTTTTTGGCTACTAATAACTTAAAACAATGTTTCATAACATGTTTTTACCAAGATTCTTTGAACAAAACTCATTTATCCCTACCATAGAGTTGGAGGAATTCCAAACTTTCAATGGTAGCTCTTGGAGAAAGATGAAGAAGAAGGAAATGGCTAAAAGAGGAAAGGACAAGATGGGTTGTTGGAACCTTCTTTTAGACTTACCTAGGATAGTTTGAGAGAAGATTCTTGCAAATCTCTGCCCCAAGTTGGTCCAAATGTGCAGAATTCTTGGCTGCATTTATAGAAAACGACAGCATCCTGAACACGGCCCCGTGTTTAGTGGACACGGCCCCGTGTGCAGGTGGAGTTCTGACACAGTTTGTCCGTATTCTGACGTACTGATCAGAATGGAATCTTTCGATGGACACGGGGACGTGTTGGCTGGACACGGCCCCGTGTCTAGGGACTGTTTTATGAAGTTGTCTAGTTTTTTAAGGAACTTGTTAGTATCGGGTGGCTCCTGACTGGTTGGAACAACCCCAAAGTGCCTAATATACCTTAATTGTCCTAGACTAAGGCGAGAACGCAGGAGGTTGTCGGTGAGGGTAATTCCTATTTTCATTCTAGGTGGACAAGTCCAACCCTTTCCCGGGCTCTTGTTAAAGAAGGTATATGCCGAATCGCTCAGGTCTATGTATGCACCGAACGAAGTCGATGGAGAGTCCTTCATGGCACAATCGACACAGGGACGACTATCGTCCAAGTCTTTGCTAGGTACGAAGGTATTTTTGGGAGCAACGAGGTTGTCGGAATGCAGTTCCAACATTTCTTCATGGGTATCGTCTTGGGGTGGATCAATAAAATCCTTCCCAAGCTCTTCTATCCATTTCAGAATTAGCTCTTCTAGTTGAAATAACTCGCTAAGGAGCATTTCCCCTAGAATATCTGGCTGGGCGCATTCGAGGGAGAAATAGTGCTTATTTTTACTTTCGCCCCTCTTAAGGTTGTGAGAAGATGGTGGGTCCATGTAGTGGGGCCTATAATTTAGGAAGTAGCATTTTACTTCTTCATGTTCGCCACCACATAATTGACACCACGTACCATAAGAGTGCCGAAAGTAAAAATAATTACTATCACTCATGTTTATGTCAGAAATTACCAACCGTCGGGATCTAACGGTTCTGTTTTCAGTAACTGAAACTTGGGCACGGGGGCGTGTTGAGTGGACACGGCCCCGTGTTCAGCTTACTGTCTGATGTAAAACAGGATTGCCAGTTCCAATGATTGAGCACGGGGGCGTGTTCAGCGGGCACGGCCCGTGCTGAGCTCTGCAGAAGCTGAAAAACTAAGAAAATCCTAAAAAAAAGAAAAAAAATAAAAGATGATTAGGCCGTTGATTCCTAACTTTCTTAAAATCCTTGTGTCCCCGGCAACGGCGCCAAAAACTTGATGCGCGTTTAAGTGTCGTATATATTAGGTGTATATTTTAAGCCCTTTTTAACACTTATTTTAGCCAAGTTTTAAATTTATAAAACACGATATTTCACTAACACTAAACACACATATGGGCAAGTGCACCCATCGTTGAGTGTAGTATAGCGTTGGTAAGATACCGAGGTCGTCCAAGGACACAAGAGCTTTTAGTACCGGTTTATCCTCAACGTCTAACCAAAATAAAAGTTTAGAAAAATGTTTTAAACTAAGAAAAATAAAACTAACTAAAATGCTGAAAATAAAAATAAAATAAAAACAGATAGACAAGATGAATCACTTGGTTCCGACTCGTATCTAGTATAACCTTTGATTATTTCCGCACTTTTGCACATAATTAAGAGATTATCTTAGTTATTGTAGTAGGCCCCTCTTTTGAAGGCGACGTTACCCTCACCCCAGTAGTTTGAGTCAGCAGGGATACAATCCTAAAAGGGTGGATTATTGGAAGATAATGAATTAAGTTATTAATGCAGTATTGTGGTAGGCCCCGCTTTTGGCGGTGACGTTACCCTCGGCTAAGTAGTCTGAGTCAGCAGGGATACAGTCCTAAATAGCCGGGTTATAATATTAATAGTAGTTAACTTATGAGGGGATCAAAGAGTTTGGACCCCCGCCATCCAATACCGTGAAGTATTGAAGGAGGTCCTACTAAATTTGACCCAGGTCCATTGCAGGACCTCTAAACGCTGAACAATGGCAAGACCTTTACCAAACCGTTCCCTTAACCCCCTACCAGGTAGCCAACATATCTCCATATAGACCGTGGAGATATGAATGGTGAAAATCCTTTATTTTATATAGACAGTAAAATAATGCCAAGACACCACGGACAAACGATAAGGAAAGATCACCTTCAACATAAGTAACTAGTTATTAAAGTCATTAATACAAAACCAAATAAAAAGTGCAAAAGATTAGAAATAAAAAGTATTATACTAGACACTTTGTCTTCACCAAGTGATGTAAGAGACTTAGGCAAACATTGCCTTGATTGTCAAGAACTCTTACGATCAATCTTGGATCCCGAGACGACTCACACACTCTACGATGGACAATGGATGATGGTGGTGGATGATGGTGTTGTGATGGTGGTGGGTGGGGGATGAAGTGTGAGAGAGGTGGTGTGCCAAGGGATGAGATGAAATGAATCCAAGCACTCCTATTTATAGGCTGAACAGAGAGCTGGACACGGCCCCGTGTCCGCTGGGCACGG
The DNA here is from genome assembly GCA_030545235.1 of Helianthus tuberosus. NCBI lineage: Eukaryota > Viridiplantae > Streptophyta > Magnoliopsida > Asterales > Asteraceae > Helianthus > Helianthus tuberosus. Next base: position 161,860,240 of record CM060444.1, read on the forward strand.
CCCCGTGTCCGTCTGACACTCTCTCTCCTCATTAATTGTAATTCGCAATTACAATAAATGCGCCTGCTGTACTTTCGACACGCCCCCGTGTCCGCTGAGCACGGCCCCGTGATGGGCAATAGAAGCTTCTATAGGTTTGTCTTTTCTGCTGCTTCTTGGGCACGGCCCCGTGCTGGCTGAGCACGGGGCGTGTTCAGTCTTCTGTTTTCTCTATTTTGCTTTGGAAGGTGCCGTTGAGGGTTTGGGCAGTCCACTAATGTTCCTTTTCTTGTATTTATGTTGGATTTAGCTGTCTTTTTGCTTCTTTTGCGTTTTTGAGCTCATTTAATCCTGAAAATACAAAAGGAAGACAAAAACACTCTTTTTCCAATATTAGTACTAAAAAGGGTTAGTTTTATGCCTTATTTGATGTAATTTATATGTTGCATTTTACACACATCACCAGATATTAAATATAAGGTATAACTTACCAATGGAATCCATAATGACCATCTCTCCCATCCTCGAAGATAATCCTTTCATAAGAATCTGGAGTACTCTTCCCCAAAAAGAGTACGACAATATATATTACTTTATTTTATTTTATTATTTTCTCATTGTTTTCTATCGCATGCGAATGCCAAACTATGTTTGATAAAAGTGCCATATGAGGAGTGGCGTATCCTAGTGTGTCCCATAGATTGCTTCCATGCCTGATCAGTATGGAGGTTTAATGCATGGAACCCCTGAGATATCCCAATGGTCATATTGTACTAAAGTCGACTAATAGTATTCATAGAAGATATCCAATATAAAAATGTCCTTATAAGTATCTCTACTTAGGGCATCCTTGCATTTGTAAAGAGAACGTGTCATTTATCTGACACCGACATCGATAGATGAACCAAAGCCTGAGAATACGGACATCTCTGACATCTCCGTGTGTCATAATTATCTTCTTTATAAGAATTACCATGTTTACATCCTGAGAGGAACGTGGATGTTAGGACAAACATCCCGCTTAGGGCTGCAGTTATTGTAAAAGCCTTATATATGTTAGTACCAACGGAATAGGAAGAACTAAGAGCCAAATCGATAAGTTTTTAGAGAAGGTTTCATAAAGCCAAAATTCAAAGTTCTAAGAACTCTGATTTTTAGTAAATAAGAAAGACGGTTCATCTTGCTTATGCATTGATTACCGCAACCCTATTTAGGAAACAATTAAGAATCGCCATTAGCTGCCCAGGATCGTCGATTTATTTGACTAGCTGTAAGGATTAGCTATTCTTAGAGATTAGTTTTAAGCAGTGGGTGGAATAACCATCTCACCATAAAATAAGTTTTTCTATAGCAATTATTATGTAAGTATCAAGGCTACTCCTTTGGAGACCTTGTATAGATGGAATGTTAAGCATCTATTATTAGAACAATAGATTGGTAAGTCCAATTACCAGGATCTGAAAGTTGCATTGGAAACAACAAGTAAGATCATTCGAATTCGTAATCACCTTAAATTTTCCAGTAAACAGCAGAAAATTGAGGATTGAGAAAAGTCACAGCCTTCTTAAGTCCTTAATAAGGAATAAGGTTCAATCAAAGGTATCGCCCTAAGAAGGGTATGCTAAATTTTAAATTTTGCAGGGTAAGTTAAGACCTGGATATATAGGAGCATTCGGAAATTGAATACAACAAAGGTCAATAGCCTATAAGCTAAAACCCATATAATGAGCTTAGTGGAGCTCGTAATGCAATCCACACTGATGATTTAAGGATAAGTTTCGCCAATAAGTAGAGACGCATTATCACATGATGATATGCAGATTAATGAAAATTACGATTTGATGAGAAACCTGTATAAACTAAGAATCGACAGGTTAAGAAGCTCCAAAGAGAGTATGTACCTATTGTACAAGTCAAATGGGATACCTTAGAGGCCCGAATATACTATGGAAGTTAAGCCCAATATAAGACAGAAAGTACTTCCTTTACTTTAGCAAATCTCGAGGTCGAGATTTCTTTTAAGGGGGTGAGGATGTAACACCTCGTAAAATCACGTCCAATGATGTGTTGACACGTGTAATAAACTCTAATAAAGTCAAACCTTGAATTTAAGGGACTAATTTTTCAAAAAATCAAAAAAATTAATTATAAAAGAACTGGAAGTATTAACATACCTAAAATAAGTTTCTTAATAACCTTTACGGTTTTATATTCACAAGTGGGCCACTTGTTGATCAAGTATAGCCGTTTGTGTAAATAATTGAAAGTGTGCGCAATAAAGGGTTAAAAGTGTCAACATGTTAATTCTTACCTCTGAGTGACCTTTTAACAATCCGAGAGCTTCATGATATTTGATTATACTCTCGGGAATTCCAATCATTGGCCGTTCAAGGTTTTTATACCTATAAGTAAAGTTACGCGCAACTTTGCAAGTTAGAGGGGTTAAAAATGTCAATATGTTTAATTATACCTCTGAATGACCTTTTAGCAAACCCGAAGCATCGTGATGTTTAATAATACTTTCAATAATACCTAATATGGATTAGATGAGGCTTCGAGGCTATTAAATGATGAGATGCGCAAGTTTGCGCAATAGAGGGACCTAAAGCGTCAACTTTTCAATCTACGCCTTTCGGTGACCATTTAAGCAAACGAGAGTGTAGTAATATTTAAGTATATTCTTGGGAATGCCCATTATGGGCCATGGAAGGCTTGGATATCATTAAACAACGTTTCACGCTACTTAGCGCAATTAAAGGACTAATTGCGTCAAACTGCGAAAGTATGCCGATTCGTATGAAAACGAACCTTTCAGAATATGGCCATGAGTTAATAATACCCTAATTATCCTTTAAATAGCTTAGATATAGGCATAGAGGTGTTTGGTGCGCAAAAATATACTTTTAAGTCATGTAGGGACTAAAAGTGTCAAAAAGTGCACAAGTTTGCATTTACGCGCACATCTCACATTCTGAATATCTACGGACACCCAAAAATTTATGTAAGCACTAAAATATTTTATTTTAGTGTTTGGCTTGATAAAATTCCATTCGTCGCGTAATTTGTTTTGTTTTTCGCGTCCGTCCGTGTTTCGTCATAATTAACCGAACAACGTGACCGTACGACCAAACGAACCGACATCCGACATGTTTTTAAGCATGTTTCATGTTACCTATGTTTAGGAATCATTGTAGAGCCTTAAAAATGGTTTAACAGGACTTAGATGTGTCGGAAATGACATTTGGAGGTGCAGGGGACAAAACTGTCAACAAATGAAAGTTGATGTGTGCTGTACAGGTCCTTACGAACCGTATGCATTGACCCTTACGGTCCGTATGCCTTGCCCAGCTCCAGAAAATAGAAAACCAGTTTTGGTTTTGCTTCCCTACTCTCATATTCGAATCTATGGGCTTGTTTCTTGTTTTGGACAGCTGTTGAGACACATGTACTGATCCTAGAAGCCCCATAGCACCTGTTGATCATCCAAAAACCCACCAAAACCTATAAATAGAAGTGTTCTTCATTTTTACCATTTGCCCATTTCATTCCAATCTTGCTACCTTCTCAATTCTGGAGGATCCTGGGCATTTGGGACTTCCTTGGAGTTCTTGTAAGTACTAAGGACCATTTGTAAGTGTCCTTAACCTCCTAATTTCTGTTTTGATTAGTTTAATGGCCAAAAGTCAAGCTTATCGTAATTAAGGTTTGACTTAGTGATTAATCACTGATGGTCTAGTCATTAGTCAAATTAAGAGTAGTTATAAGATGGTAATTATGTAGGTAATAAACCCCTAAGAGGGCATCTACTGATTATCACCCTAGCTTGGTGAAATGTCGAGTCAAACCTAATAATAAAAAGTCAACAGAAAGCTATTTTGAAAATAAATTCATAATTAACAATATAGAAACTATGAGACCTGTTTTAACACTTGTATAACTTGGTAATTAGTATAAGAACATGTCTAAGCATGTTCAACCCGACAATTTCAAGTTTAGGATCGGTTCGGAACCGAAAGTCGCAAAAGTTGACTTTTGCTTTGACTTTCAGTTCTGACCTGAATTAGCTTAGTTTGATTATGCCTTAGGGTTCCTTTGTGACCATGTTATATGTTAGTATAACTCTCTGAGGTTATACAACTTGGATCCTTAGTTATCCTATTCATTTACATGTTCTCGTTATATGCTTAAATGTTGACCATTATGCCCATTTGACCTTAAACGATATTTTTGAAAATATGAAAGAATAGAAACCTTAGTTACTGAATTATAAACTTGTCCCTAAAATTTGACATAAGTTTGTGGTCTAGATTAGGAGTTATGCTCATTAGCGTAAATGAAAAGCTTTTTATTAAGTAAACGACATAATTAGCGTATAGCCTATCTAAAACCAATTTTGATATCAAACTTTTTACCTACTGATATAAAATAATATTTTGGGATTTTTGAAGATTTTTATTTATTTTTAGGCTGAGCATAACATAGAGTTCTAAGCTTGATTCGGTTATTGTCGGTTTTGCCCTTTTGGCTATAAAATAAGTTTTACAAATCCTTCTTGACCCCAAACCTTTTTCTACTGATCCAATATGATAAATAAATTATTTTGAGCCTTCTGGAATAATAAAAACATCAGCTTTCCTTTGAAAACCCGGAAATGGCTCCAAATCGCCTTTTTAAATCTATTTTAAACATATAAGGTTTGGTGCCTACTGATATATTTAGTAAATTTTTATATTTTAACAGTAAGCAAAAGTTTTAAACTCAGATTTCCAGTTTTGACCTTTTAGGCTTATGTGAAATTACCAAAATGCCCCTAAGGTGCATAGTATGGTTATAATTAATAAATTTCACATATATATGATACCCTACTGTTATAACTTATTAAATTAAGTACTTTTACTGATTATATCAGACTTGTAACTCAGGTTAATATTTAAACTCTTTTATAACCCTTAAAATGACCAAAATGCCCTTACGGGGCATAGTTTGAGTTTAAAATCATTTCGGGCATAACGGAAGATATCTTACTGATATCACAACATATTTAAGACATATTAACTTAGGAAACATGTATATGACTCTTAAGGTTACCCGTTACGCATATTTCGCGTTCGGCTTGGTTTATGTAACTAGTTTACATAAATTAGCCGGAACGGGTCAAACCTTATCATTTTCATTTCAGATTCCAGAATGTATTTAGTTTACCCATTTTATACAAGTCTTCATACTTGTTGGGTCTAAATCACATTCTAATCCGGCCTCCGCTTAATCTAGCGTATCGTACCGTTGTTCTGTTTAAAAACTAGCCGGTCTAAGTCTATGACATAATTAAGACCCGTTAGTATTCTAATTGGTTATTTATACCATCATTCCAGACTAGAGCCTTCCGGCAAATTGTACCTACGCTTACTTAAGTGAATACGACTGAGTTATTATAATTCTTGCTATTTAAGACAGGAGCTAGCTCAGGTAAATACTCTTAACCTATTTTCCCTATTACGGGCTTGGGATACGGTAATATAAATACCACATGGTCAGGTATGGGATTCAAAGACAAACCAGTCAGGGAAATCCAAATAACCTGTTTTAATTCGTATTGCTTGACTGAAACATTGGGGGTTAATTCGATCGTGTCCTGGATATCCTTGACTCATTAATTGCAATAGCCACGACCTAAGCACGGGGTGTAGGCATACACCTGAAAGATGCAATATGCTTATTAATTAATTATACCTAATATGGGATTCCCAATAAGGGAATAAGTGGTGTGTCGGTTAATCTTGAACCGGCATAGAACCGGGCCCCGTATGTAGAGCAAGTTATGTAAAACTGATAACTTGAGATATAGTTTGTCCCAAGTATAAAAGATTAATTTTGCCTTGTGCATTTTAATCAAAGTGTCAAAATATTTTCGTGCCTTGTGCACCTAAACCAATTTTCATAAACATTTTCAAATGAGTCGGTTGAGTGTATTTACCTGTGAAAACTGACGTATTTTCCAAAGTCTAAGTGACAGGTACAAGTACGTAATAGGCTGGAAGCTGCTCAGGACTTGTTAGTTGAGGTCTTTGCAACTCCTTCACATAAGCCATTAGTCTGATAACTTCTTTTGTTGTTTTGATCCGCCTGTGGATTATTACAAGCTAGTCTGTACGGAATACTTTTATATTATCAGACATTTGTATTTGTAATAATATTTTATATTTCAAGACTTCCGCTGTGCATTTAAATTGTGTTGTTTGACTATGATGATATCAACTACGTCACGATACTCCCCACCGGGCCCACCGATAATACGTGGAAATATCGGGGTGTGACACGACCCAACTTTGATAGCGCACCTCCCTCAAGATTCCTGCTTTTAGCAGCTAGCATACTTGCTCATTCATTGCCTTTGTTTTATCCGCCCCTAAGCTACGCCTTCTTTGCATTTTGGGTTTAACGGAGGGATAAGTGTTCAGGCAATGTTCAGTGATGTCACGCAGGACTCCGGTCATGTCGGCCGAGGTCCAGCCGAAGATATCCATGTTCCTAAACAAAAGCTGTTTGAGGTGCATTCTGATGTTTGGTGAGATTGCGTGGCCAATCGTCACCGTCTGCTCTGGGTATTTACGGTTTAAAACCCACTTTTCTGGCTCAGTTGTTGAAACTTCCGCCACTTTTGCTGGTCGCGCCTCTTCTGTTGATATTACTTCTTTCTTCGCATAGATGATTGCCACCCCCGTCTTAGTTGGGAACCCGATGGCTGAGTGGGGTGTGGAAGTTACCATATTCAACTCACCTTGAGTTTCTCTCCCAATCAAAATATCATGCATTTTTTTGACAGGCATAACCATGAAGTTGACGGTTGTGGTTCTTGAATGCTTTCCGTCAGACAGCGTGACGGGGAAGCTGATTTGGCCTAGTGGGAAGACCATTTCGTTGCAGAATCCCGACAGAGGGTAGTCAATTGGCTCAAGTCTCGCTTTATCTTCATCATCAAACTGATTAAAGCATTGCTCATAGATGATATCCGCTATACTTCCCGGGTCAATAAATACGTATTCTGTCTTGTAATGGCCGATAATACCGGTGATGACGACGGGGCGCGTGGCGCGGGGCCCCCCGCGTACTACCAGGAAAATGACCTGTTGTTCTTTCCAGGATGGTTCATACGGGCTCTTGCCTTTATCTCTTGCGCTATACCTTGGTCCGTTGACCATGTGCATTTCCAAACGTCTAACCTTTTTCTCTCTTCTATCATCGTTGCGCTGTATCTGGCGTGTCTCTTTGCACACGTTCTTTACCAGATGGCTTAGCTTTCTGCTTTTCAATGCTTTTTCGATTTCTTGCCTTAAGCTGATATAGTCATCTGTCAGATGACATGTATCCTTGTGGAAATCACAATACAGGTTGGGGTCCTGCCCCTTCTTGTTCGTCATAGGCCTGGGAGTCTTAAAGTCATGGTTCTCCGTCATGAGCACCTCTTTTGGTGTCTTTATGAGCGAAGTCCAGCGCTTCTCCCGATTCTCATTTCTCACTGCCTTTCGATAACCAATGCGATCAATAGTGTCTCGCGCATCTTCTCTGTATCATGGTCGCTCGTCGTAACCGCTGGAATGGCTGGCTTTCCATCCAGGGTTTTTGCCTTTGTTGCGCCTGTTGTTATCGCGCGGGGCGCCTTTGGAAAATCGATCTTTAGTGTAAGAGTTCTTGTTACCGGCTAATGATTCTTCGGTTTGCGCAACTATTTTCGCAGCCTCCATGAGCTTATCCCATTCCTTGGGCATTCCATCCTTTCCTGTGAAAGTCCTGATGAGGCTATCACAGCGAATGGCTTTCTTGAAATGAGCGCGCATGAGTTGCTCGCTTACGCCACCAATTTCCAAACACTCCTTGTTAAAGCGAGTGATGAAATCTTCTAAACCTTCGTTCTCTCTGCGCCAAATGTCTGTTACCTCCGCTGTGTCGCGCTGGTAACGTCTTTGTTGACTGAAGTAGTTCACAAACTGTGTTCTGAAATCAACCCACAACTTAATCTTTCTTGGTGGGAGGCTGTCGAACCAGGCGCGAGCAGCTCCCGTGAAAGTTTGGATAAACAGGTGACACCATATAGGCATGTTCCATCCTCCCATGCAACCAACACTTGTGAATACTCTAACGTGATCATCAGGATCAGTCAGCCCATTAAACTTTCCAACTGTGGGAGGTAATTTTTCCCTTGATAACGGCGCTAGAGCAATCTTTGGGATGAACTTTGAATGTTCTGCAACTTCAGCCGGTCTGTAGGCGAGGCGAAAATCTCGCTCTGCCTCTTCGCTGTATCCAATGTGCTGCCTCGGTTTGTAATATTCATGGTTTCTCTGCAAGCAGTTGAAAACTGAAGATCCTTCATCATCTTCCCAAGTTGGGTCGTTTGGGTCTGTGTCGTCCCATTCGTTGTTCAAGTTTTGCGGTCCAAGCCGTGTCTGGACTGGACCTCTTTGCACGTTTGACGGATAGTCATAATAGCTTTCTGTCTCTCCCCGTGTGTCGCGCGTATCATGTACGCTTTTCCTTCGCATAGGGGGAGGTCTGTTAGTTCTTTCTTGAAGGTTTTGTTGTGGGGGTATCTGGCGCGCCCCCTGACTCTGACCTTGAGGTGTAACCAAGGAAGGCTCTGCTTGTAAGACCGCTTGCTGTGCGCTCAAAGATTGATACGCAGCATTGATGGTGGCAATTTGCTTGGCGTACCAAGAGGCTGGAGTTTCGCCTTCTGGTAGCCCTAATGGCATCGAAATGTTCTGAGGTGGAGCCAGATTTGAAGGTCCAGCGCCATTGTTTCCTGGGGTTACCATCTGAGTGATGCGAGTGATGCTCGCGTGGGGTCCCCCAGTGTTGGTTACTTCAATTTCGCCGATTTCTTCTATATGTTGGGCTTGGACATTTTGATTGTCCTCCCCCAACACTGCATTGGAGTTTGTTCCAAAACCAAAATTAGGGATTCCTTGACCAGCCATGATCGAAGGAACAGTAACTTAGAAAAACTCAGAAAAAGAAGATGAGAGTGATTGTAAACTCGGTGGGCGCCAATGAAGAAACACGTAACTAATTTTAGGGGTTGATTAGTTTGGTTTATGTTCCTATCATAGTGGTTAATCTTCTTAAGACTTTCTGAGCTCCTTAATGATCCGTTAATCCTGCAAAACAGAACACCATTACTCGTTAAGAAGGGAATATGGGGGTTTCCCTCTTAACCGGGCTCCGGCGTGAGAATAAGCGACTGTTTTGAGGCAATAAATATGTATTAAGAGTGAGAATAGTGAGAGCAGAATGTTTAACCTGTGAACTGAGGTCTCTATTTATAGCCGGAGAGGTGTAAGAGGATGTGGGCTGATGGGCCTCGGGCCGGAAGGCGACAACATAGCGGATATGTTCCTTGTCTCTCTAGTGTCGACCGTTAGTGTCTTCTAGAAGTTCTCAGGTGCTGGCGCACCTTGATTGGAGCCACATGTCACTGTTGTCGGCCTTGTTGTCCCTCTGCCATCAGCAGGTATGTGGAGATCGTGGTGCAGATGTCTCTGCCCTGTGATTGGTGCCACATAGGCGTCCTTGTGTACTCTCTGTCTCCTGCACGTCAGACGATCGTGGAGCACGATTGAGCACTGCATGGAGGGCGCTGATTGGCTCTTTTCTTCTGCCACTTGTACCTTCGTACCTTCTGAAGAGGCCCTGCGCCATAGCCCTGCGCGACCTTGTCTAAACACGAAACTAGCTCGCGCAGGGTATGTGTGGTTGAAGGCTCTTGTTCAGAATGCTAAGTGTGAAATGTGTTGTTTTATCTTGTTGGGATCTCGCGCGTGGTCAATGCATGATGATGCTGCCCGCGCGAGGTCGGTTATAAGCAAGTTGATGAATAAGGAGTATGGTCCTGCGCGCGACCTTGATGGAGGTCTGCGCGGCTTTCTGGGACCATACCCCTGCAACTGATTACGTTTACGCACCAGTTTGCGTATAACTCTCCAGAAAGCGATATAGTGTTTGAAATTGAACAAAAATCAAAACATGAAAAATGTTAAACATAAACAAACAAACATTGGGGTCAAATAACATTATTTTATTGATACTGAACTGTTTACAATGATTACAGACATAGGTGTCACATGTACGACCAAACGAACCAACATCCGGCATATTTTTTAGCATGTTTCATGTCCCCTATGCTTAGGCATCATCGTAGAGCATTGAAAATGGCTTAACGAGCTTTAACTGTGACAACTGTGCTCTGTAATCGATGTATAATGTAAAACAATGTCAATTATTAATAAAACAATGTGTTTTGATGTTATTATGTGTGTATTTGTGTTTGATGATTTTATGATTTGATTCGATTCCGATTTCAAGCTTTAAATCGCTTTCTGTGAAGTTATACGCAAACTGGTGCATAAACGTAGTCAGCTTAACGCGACAAACACTCCGGGATAGTGAAATAGGCTTAACATATCTTAAATAACCTTCACATAACTTAGAAATAAGTTTTGGATGGTTTGGTGTGTCGAAAACAAGTTTGTTCAATCGCAGGGACTATTTGTGTCGTTTTTGCGTTCGTTACGACTTCCGTCGTAATTAACCGAACAACGCAACCGTACGACCAAACGAGCCGACATCCAAGATGTTTTTGAGCATATTTTAAGTTCCCTATACTTTAACTTCATTTTAGAGCTTTGAAATGAGGTTAACAGGGCTTAAAAGTGTCAAAAATGCACCAAAAACCAAGTTTCTAAGCTGCAGGGACTAGTTTTGACAATCTGCCAAAGATGTCCAGGCGGGCCGCGTAAGCCCATGTCCTATCTTACGCGGGGCGCGTAGTCTTGCCAGACATAAACATTGAATCTGGACTTTGGGCTTGTTTTTTTATGGTTTTAAAGGTTGTTTTGGGATACCATCTGCTCATTTTGATGGTTTAACATGTCCCCCTTGTATTCTAATACCATGAGCCCACATGTATGGCCAAGATCTTTCCCTCTTTAGCAAGAAATGATCCTAATGGTGAACTAAAAACTATATAAAGCCATGCCCTCCTTCCATTTCTACTCACCCTTGATCTGATTTCTCTAAGTTGAAGTTACAATACTTCATACCTGAGATTTTAAGATCAAGTTCTCCCTAGCTTGGACCCTTTGTAAGCTTCTTTCATTTTTTTATCGCTTTTCGAGCGTGAAAGTCAAACAATTTTTGACTTTCTGCTTTGACCACGAGTTGGTCAACACGAAGTTCGTTTGAACTTCGCAACGTGAGCGTAATCTCGATGGTTATAGTCCCTAGTGACTATACCTACTGATTACCACGTTGACTAGGCGTAGTGGCGAGTCGTAGTTTCGATCAAAATGCGCATTTAAGCGTATTTTGCAACCAAACTACTCTTTGTATCAAAACACTTTGTTTTGATATCAAAACCTATTTTCTAACTTAGGTAAGCCTGTTTTAACATGTTTAGCTCGTCACTTTTAGTTTAGTGCTTGTTTAGAGTCGTAAGTCAAGCGGTCTAAACCACCGCTTAGACTTTCGAACTCGACCCGTTTGGTCGATCATTAGGATCCGACCAAGCATGTTTAGTGACCATAGTTGCATAGGGAATAACCTTCCGAGGTTATACCTTATGGTCACATAGTTTAAGTAGTTGTATGATAGGTAGTTTATATGCCTTAGGTAAATGACCAAAATGCCCTTTTCATGCATAATTGGATTTTAAGCATATGTAACCTAGACTTTTGTCACTTAACTAATTATGCAACATATATAAACATGTTTAGGCATATAATACTTGTCAAAAGACTAGTTAGACGTCTCGAACGCGCTTTTGCACGAATGATGCGTTAAAGTAGCGTAAGCTACCTTAATGGGTCGTAACGGGTCGAAAGCACTTAGGATAGGTTCCGATTTAGAATGTAGGCTTTGTTAAACCATATCACATGAGTTCCAATACTCATTTGGTTTACAAGACCTCATTTTGTCTGATCTTCCGATTTAGGTGTCGATTTATTTACTAGTGATTCGATTATTAGGTGCTGCTTGAGTTTCCTTGGTTTGATTGAGCTTGTTGAGTTCTAAGATTGAGGATACTTTGCACTTCAATGTGAGTACATAGTTCCCCTATTTTACTGTTTTCAATTGTTTTGGGGTGATTCATATGTGTTAAACAATTTCGAGGTTTAAACGATGGTTTCAAAAGCGATTAAAATGGTTTATATTAAATTAATAACGATTTCGATAATGTGAACGGACTTGTTGGACGTATTTACATAACGAATGACATTCATTAGCATTGATCAAGCCGACCAGTATTAGGTTATGGTACCATAGGATCTGACAAATCCCGTTATCAGACTACACCCATGGTTATGTGTGGGGGTTATGTAGGTAACGACCGAATCTGATGATTGTTAACTTACCCTTTGGTGGTTTGTTAATGCGAGTTTCGAGATAGTCGAGTCACGAAGGTTTAAATGTTGTTAGCGAGACGACCATAAGTAGTTTCACAGTTAAAACGAAACGATTTGGGGACGAGTTAAACCATTTGATTTGACTTAAACGAGATAAACGAATTGGTTAAACGATTGGTTTTGGGTAGTGATTAGATAATGGGACGGGTGTAGCATGATATAAGCATGGTAGATACGCCGATGGTACATCTTATATATAAGTGCTTTTATCATATTACATCCCGTGTCATTATTTAGTTCACTTGGGAAACGATTTTGAAACGATGTCACACAACGATGTTTTCGAAATGATATAAACCATACAAGTTTTATAAACGAGTTTTTAAGAAATGTTTTACGATTTGGGTTACTAAAACAAATGTTTTTGGGTTAAGAATCATGGCTACGAGATTTTATAAACTGTAACCAATTTGATTTGAGTTGGTTAATTATGTTGCAATACACTTTTCAAAACAAGGTTTGTACTTTTGACTCTTGTAGTCTAATAAGGTACTACAACATATAAATGAGCCATGAATCCGATACTATCCTAAAACCTATGTGCTCGCCAACATTTCTTTGCTGACTTTGTTTTTACATATGTTTCAGGTGATATTGCTTGATGTTGATTGCTAGGAAGCTTGAGTCACATAGGATCTGGACGAGGCCTTAGTGACATAAAAACAATAATAGACGATGTGTAGCTTGTTTGTTTGGTTTAAAGATAGTGTACATTACTTAATAATTCAATAAAACGAAACTTTTGTATCCATGGTTGTGAAACAATAATTCTGTTACAACACTCCCCGACGTTTCCGCCGTGGTTTCGTTGTTTTGACGCGGTCGGGGTGTGACAGAAGAGTTGGTATCAGAGCCAATGATTATAGGGAATTAGGTTATTAGCAATGCTTTGACCTAGAATATAACTTTCTAGGACCCTAACGCAAGTTTACTTGCATTTAGATTTTAAAACAATACCGTCACCTATCCTTAGGTGATAACCACAACGAGAACACAATAACAAATCCGCTTCGAAAATTAATCATCTATCCTTGGATGATTCATTACTAGGTTTTGATCCCTCTTAGTTTTTCAAAATCTCGTCAAAGTTTGGGTCTAAATAATGTGTGTAGGATCGTTTTGACGACCAAATGAGTCAATCAGAGACAATACACAACTGTTTGAGAGGCGGAAACAAACAAACAGCTTAGAATCAGTGTAGAAATGAGTAGAAACAGAGTATCATACTTAAAACAAGCTTCTCATTGATTATATACTTGAAAACACGGTGAAATTTTGACAGCACTTCGTTACACTTCAGATAATTTCGTACCAAATGAGAAGCTAGGACTACCTATTTATAGGCTCCTGATTTCGCATGAAATACCACTTGTAATTTCGTGCGAAATTACACTACGTAATTTCGTGCGAAATTATATTATGTAATTTCATGCGAAATTACTACAAAACACATAAAATTACACTTTTAACCCATGTAAACCCTATACAAACATGACCTAGACTTAGGACGTAGGCTATAGACATTATGTACCAACAAACTCCCCCTTGGATATTGCCGGAGTCTTCAGTCAGGTCTTCAGCACTTTCTTCACAACGACTTGAACTTCTCTTCCCTCGGCTTAGGCTTTCGCAGCAACATCTTCCTAAGCTTCTCGTTCTCATCAATCTTTTTCTTCTCTTCAGCAGCCATTCTTTGCACCACAGTATGCCTTAGCATATTATCTCTATCTTCTCGAGCTTTCCTTTCTCTTTCAGCCTTCAACTTTTCTTCTTCCTCAATCTTTCGTCATTTAGAAGACCATTTATTGTCAGCATTGATTCCTTTCTGAAAGCAAATGGAAACAACCTTCTGAAATTGCATGGCTTGCTCTTTGTCTTCGGCTTTAAATCCAATCTTGTTAACAAACAAGCATTCAATATCTTTTGCCGAGCAATTTACCAACCATAAAGGATCATACACAAAGATGTGTCTGATTTCATTTTCAGCTCTGTAGGTGATCACAACTTCAGTCGACAAACAACTGTATACCCAGTACAAGAACCCCTTATAAAAATCTTGCTCCATTTTCGGTACTGGAATGTTCTTTATAACTCTAGGCTTCTTCACATGCAAGATCGTCTCTTCATTTCCAGTTTCAGGATTCACTCTCCTCACCTTCTTTGGATAGTGAGGTTTCCAGTGCTCGAATCCTCTGAATGCTTCAAATTTCATCAGACCCCAGATGGGTACATCATGCTTTCTTACAGGATAATCCAAAGTTCTAACTTTCGACAACTCTTCAACATCCCACCAAGGTAGTGACATGATATCCTGTATGTATTCAAAGTATTGCACTCCAAATTCTCTCCTGATAGCATACACATTCATTTGTGGTAGAAAACCCCAACTGATAATATCTCCCAATGACACATCCCTGTCTCTTTTATAATACTTCAATGGTCGCTTGAATTTTCTTTCTGTACTCTTTTAAACCACTTCTTGCGTTCTTCAAGCTGTGCTTCTTTCGTCGTACCATCAAAATTCTTATCTTTTAGACATTCTGCAACTTTCCTTCTTAACTCCTCAACATTTGCTTGTAAAAAACTCAACAAGTGTTGGAAAGTCAGAAGTATCAACATTCTCGCTTTCTTCATCGCTGCAATCTTCTACCTCAACCTTGTCATAGTTGTCTGCCTCATCAACATACTTGTATTGATACTCAGGCTGTTGATTCATATCAAAAGCATTCAACTCTTCTTCAAAGTCAAACTTGAAGTTAGGATTATCAATACGTGTCATTTCAATAATATCAGCCATGGTGTAAGTATGTCTGATTTCTCCTTCCTCAACTTCAGGTTCAAGACGCAATATCATTTTTTCTTGTTTATCAACATTTTGGTCATCAACGTTCTCCCCCTCACCTGTAGCATCCTCAGTTTCTTCATTCACATCATCATGAAGATAATCTTCAACATTCTCTTCATTAGATGCTTCAGTGACTTTAATCCTTGTACCACCCTGACTGTCGTCATCATTATCATTATCACTATGACTGCTTGCAGAAAATACATCATCTGCATCATCTACTTTATCTTCATCATCATCCTCTTCATCATCTTCCTCCTCGACTTCTTCCTTATCATCAATAATATCATCAATCAACACATCCTCTTCAAAAATAGCAGAAACTGCAGAGATAGGACGAGGATTCTGAATAGGTGATTCAGAAGCAGTAGATAGAACAATAGACTTCTCAGAAACACCTTTAATGCCTTTACCCTTATTCTTCATCTGAGCATCAATTTCAGCTTGACGTTGAGCTCTAACTTCCTCAATCTTTATTTCATCGAATTTCTGCTCAACAGATTTTCCAAGCATACTCTCTAACACTTTGTTTATCATGTACATCTCGTGTTCTTTCATTGCTTTAGCAGCTTCCAGTTCTTTGTTCTTTAACTCAAAGTACTTGTTCTGCTCATCTCTGTGTGCTTTCTCTTCTTCCAACTCTGCAACTTTAACTTTCAGACTATCAATCTCAGCTTGATCAGATTCAACTTTCTTTAATAATGAAGAATTTCCAGCTTCCACAGACTTAATACGCTTTTCCAATTTTTCTCACGATCCAACAACTTCTTGTTCTCAGCTAACACTTCATCAACTTTCTTTTCCAAACTCTTAACTTGCACATCAGTCGCAAAATTGAAATCACCAATTTCTTCAAGAGTAATACCCTCCGGAATATTTGGAAAAGTTTTGTAACCAGAAGAACCAGGTGTAGTTTGGACAGGTGGTTGTGTGGATGGTGGTGTTTGAAAGATTGTCTGTGAAGTAACAAAAGGTTGTTGTTCATGTGATGGTGAAAGATGTGGTGGTGATAAATGTGGTGGTGATTGGATTGGTAATGATTGTCTTAGTGGTGATTGATGAAATGGTGAATGAATTGGAGATGGTTGATGTTGAGTTTCAGGTGGTGGTGATGGTGGTTTACTCGGTTCTTTGATTGGTTTCTTCTTCAACAAAATTTTCAACCTTGGTGCTGCCTTTGGAGTAACAACTCTTTTTTCTTGCAGACTGCTTCTTCCTCCCACTAGATGATGGAGGTGTCTGAGATTCTATAACATGCTCAGGAGATGGAATGTACACATCATCATCCTTCTCCTCTCTCCTCTTTCTCTTGAGATGCTTCTCTTTTTCAATCTCAGCTTTAATTCTCTTTGCACGCTCTGTTTCATCAATTTCTTCATCAGACGAGCTTGATGAGCTTTGATCTACATCATCACCTTCATCACTAGCTGTCTTCTCTGTTTCAGCACTATGTTCAGTAAGAGATTTCAATAACTTTGCAGATTCAGGAGACAAACGGACATCTCCTTCAACATTAACTTCAGCTTTAGCTTCACCTTCAGCTTCAGCTTCATCTTCCTCCTCAGATTCATCAACAAGCATAGTCTCAACACTTTTCTTTTGACGTTTTTACTTTGGCTGAGATGATGAACCCTCCTCTACTTGAACTTTCGGAGTTGCTTTCCTGCTCCTCTTCTTTTTCTCTTCTTTCAAGAACCACTCATTTCTTGATTCTCTGAAGCTTTCAAGTATTTTCAATTCATCAGCATAACTTTTTTCTTTCATCTCTTTCTCATTCCTCTAATTCTGATGATTGATTGGATCTGGATCTTGATAATTCTTATCTTTGATGAAACCAAAGAATTCAACTTTCGTTTTTGGCTCTGGATGGTTTGGGTGATATCTGGCCAATTGTTTCAAAGACTCATTATCCATATGAAATAATACCAACAGATCATTCTCTTCATCTCTTTCCAAATCAGGATAAGCGTGATCTATCATCATCTGAACAAATTATGGATACACCCAAGTCTTGCTCTTTGAAGTAATGTTCTCAACCATATAATGAAACACAATCTTCGAAAAATTATACTTTTTGTTTAACACAAGAGTTGTCACCATGTTCATTAATAGTCTCTCATCACATCGTAACCTCCTTTCCTGTGACTGAGTGCATGCAATACTGAATGAATAACAAACTTGTAAGACTTTGGAAAACATGCTTTCAAGTAGTTGGCTTTGTTTAGAGGACCATTGTAACCCATCCGCAACATGCATCCTTTTACCATTCTTTCTGGGAATTTTGTAGGAGAGTTTTCATCGTCAGGAAAGTCTATCACCTCTCATACAAGTTGCTCTGTGATGATTATTGGTTTATCTTGGCCGTTTACACTCACAATAGAATTTATTGTCTTGTTTTCCTCATCATATGTTGCATTCTCCCAAAAACGTTCAACGTGGGATCTGAATATCAAATGTTGATTCGTCAAGGCTTTCTAAATCGGTAACCTCTCCATGAACTCTAGAATCCCTGTGAATCCAACCATTTTTGGTATCTCCTTATCGTAAACACAACATATGTTGTGTAGTGGATCAAATAACACATTCGACGCCTGAAAACCAACAACATACATTCAAATTAACACTTAGAATAATTTTCATCAACAAAACATCATTCACACGAAATTACATTTCAAGCGAAATAACATTTCATGCGGAATAACAGTTTGAAGTGAAATCACAATGTAAAACGAAATCACAGTTTGAAACGAAATTATTTTACAAACAGAATCACAGTTCAAACAGAATTACATTTTGAAACGAAATGACATCTTGAAACGAAATTATCTCAAAACTTTTTTGATGGTGAAATTAATCAGTTGGGTTTGTTCCTTATCAAATTCCGAACATGTGGGTATGATTTATTCACATTTTAGACCATTAATCAACCCTAGACCTAAGTCTGAAATCTCAGATCTACCGACTTCATACGAAATCAAGTCATCAACATCAAATTGGAACCCTAAGCAAGATCTATATCAAATTCCTAGTTCAAGGGTATGATTATCGTTCATTATTCAACACAAATAAACCCTAGATCTAAGTTTTTGGTCCTGTTCAACGCCGACCGAACGAAATCAGGTCAAATCTAGGTTAAACGAACAAAATATCTCACCTTTCCCATGATAATAGTTTAGTAAACCAACTAAAATCAGATTACGAGCAAAAAATTGGGCAGAGTAACGGTTTAAAACAAAGATCTGAGTATTTCGCTTGAAATCTCCTGTGAGGTGTCTTTGATGCGAAATAAGAAGACTGAACCATTAAAGCGAAATATCCAGCTATTTATAGACTACCTAATTTTGCGTGAAATAGGCACTGGGACATGTTCAAGCGAAATCACAACTTCAAACAAAATCAGGCTCAAGTGAAATTACCAATTTCAAAAGAAATTACCTATTAATTTTTCAATTTTTTAACTTTTTGATATTTTCCCAACACACCCAGTTAACCAAGTCCAAGTTAATGACCCTGGTCAACTGTTTAGCCTGCCAAGTCTAAATTAATGACCTTGGCTGACCAGTTTATGAAGATGCTGATTTTCTGAAACAATTTTAAGTTCAAGTTAATGAACTTTTGAACTTTCAAGCAATTACCAATCACTTTCTCAATCTTCTGCTTACCCAACCCTCATGATCCAGACTTGTTCAGCACATTAGACTTTGATCATCTGATCCCCAAGGTCTGTTGTCGAAAATAAGATGAAATACAAATCTTTTTGGATTTAAGAATATGATAAGCAATAAACTGTACACACAATATTTTTGTGAGTGTGTTAGGGGATTATATCAGCTTCCGACAAGATACAAGTACCGTTAAGCTTTGATTACATATTCAGTATTAAACAGTTCACATTGATTATCGATATACTGATCCTCTTAAATTTTCACACAAATTTCAATCTGTTCAGGATACTGATTTAGTGTTTTAAGGACTTAAACTTATACGCGTGTCCCACCTCAGAATATACTCCCGTATCCAGATCCCAATATTCAGTCTTACAGGTGAATATACCTAGATGATATCTGTAAGTGGTTAAATGCGAGGGCCGTGAGAGCTCAGGCTATTGCTTCCGCAAATACAGAGAGATGACGGCTTCGACTTTTGGTGGGTTCCCTTTAGAGAATCTTTTCTTCAACAGCACATGATTAGCATTTTGCAATGTTTCATCATTTTTATGCTGAGGGGTGGGGGGCTATTATTTCAAGCAGAATAAAGTATTCTCCGGGTACTAGGCCATTGCTTCCGCAAAATCAGAAGTCCCGGGATAATACCCCAGATATCACTAAGCATAAAGACCTAGTATCTCAGAAAGAGGGACCTTTCAAACAAGATTTCGGGGGTTACCCATATATCCGAGAGATGTTCCCCACATAAAAGCAAGTAATGATTTTATGTTTATATCCCGAACAAATCTACTAAATGTGTAAAAACCTATCGGCATATCAACTGCAAGACTGCTTAACACATTTAAACTTTACATTTCTTTAGCGTACTGCATCTGTCTAGCTGATGTACTATCATTTCCCCTTTTTACACAAACTCTTTTTCAGTTTTTCTATTGTTTTTGGATTTTTAAATTTTATCACGTTTTTGGATTTTCTGCAAACTTTCTCCCCCTAAAAACAAAGACATATTTTTGTGTTTTTGTTTTTATCAAAAGTAGAAAATAAACTCTACAAAAACTTGACAACACAACGTGGATCACATCAGATCGCCGTCCTCCTCGGCTTCACATTCAATAACCCTCCCAGAAAACAAATTTTTCATCCCATTTAATTTCAAAAGATAGTTAAATCTCTTTTTATCAAACGGTTTGGTGTAAAAATCAACTTTCTGTTCATCGGTGTGTATATGTTCGATGCGAATCAATTTCTTCTCGTGACAATCACGGATGAAATGATGTCGAATTTCTATATGTTTTGTTTTAGAATGGTGAACCGGGTTTTTCGTTATGTTAATCGCTGCTTCATTGTCCACAAATATAGGCGTGTCCAAGAACTACAAACCAAAGTCTCGCATCTGCTGTTAGATCCAAAGGATCTGAGAGCAACCGCTCGAGGCCGAAACGTATTCAGCCTCGCACGTAGAGAGCGCTACTGAGGTTTGTTTCTTGCACTGCCAGGTGACCAGTCGAGTTCTGAAGAACTGACACCCAGCAGTGGTGGACTTAGCATTTTGCTTGAAACTACCAAAATCCGAATCAGCAAAACCTGTGATAGAGAAATCGCCAGACTTAGGATACCACAAGCCGGTGCTTGGGCAGCCTTTCAAATACCGTAAAATACGTTTCACGATCATCAAGTGTGACTGGCGTGGGCTGGACTGATATCGGGTGCATAAACACGTCGGATACATGATGTCTGGGCGGGAAGCAGTAAGATACATCAAAGATCCAATTATCGACCGGTAATACGTCTCGTCCACTTTTTCACCACTCTCGTCTGGGCAGATTCCTTGATTCTGAGCTAGGGGGGTTGATGCCGGAGTAGATTCAGACATGTTGAACTTTTCCAGAACATCGTTCACGTATTTAGTTTGATGAATGAAGATTCCTTCGGGCATTTGCTCCACCTGTAGCGCTAGGAAGAACTTCATCTCCCCCATCGAACTCATCTCGAATTTTGTTTTCATCACTTTCTCAAAATCTTTACACAAATCGTCATTTGTCGAACCAAAGATGATGTCATCAACGTAGATCTGCACGATTAATAGATGTCCTGCAACCTCTTTTGTAAACAGAGTGCTATCAATCGTCCCTCTGGTGAACCCGTTGGTCAGCAGATGTTGGGAAAGTGTCTCATACCAGGCTCTCGGGGCCTGGTGAAGTCCGTAAAGCGCTTTATCCAGAAGATAGACTTTGTTTTTGTGTAGTGGATCAGTGAACCCCGGCGGTTGTCCAACACACACTTCTTCTTTGATTTTGCCATACAGGAATGCAGATTTCACATCTAATTGGTAGACTTTGAATCCTTTCCAAGACGCAAACGCCAGGAAGATCCTAATCACCTCAAGTCTAGCATCAGGCGCATACACCTCTGTAAAGTCAATGCCTTCTTGCTGACTGAATCCCTGTACTACCAATCGTGCTTTGTTTCGAACAATGACTCCTCTATCATCCCTTTTACATTTGAATACCCACTTTGTTTTGATTAGTTTTTGATTTTCAGGAAGGTCTACTAATCTCCAGACTCCCAGCTTCTCAAACTGCTGCAACTCTTCCTGCATAGCGTTAACCCAGCTTTCTTCAGTTAAAGCTTCTTTATACGTTTTTGGTTCAACCTGCGAGATGAAACACTTAAGTGAGAATTCTTCCTATAAAGGAGCAACAGATGTATAAAAACATGTAAGAGCTCTGTTGATCTGATCCCGTGTTTTTACTCCGCTCTAAAGATCACCAATAGTCTCCTCTGAAGGATGATACGACAAAGTTCGTGGCATGGCAGTGTCAGGCACGCTCACTTCCAATTGCAAGTTCATAATATCTTGATCACCGGTGTGATCCTCAGCTTCGGTCGTAGCAACATTTGGTTCCTCGTCAAAAGTCGGACCGTCTTCCGATTCTGAGTCGTCAGAATTATCAAGCGTTGGAGCTGGTTCCTCTGGTGGTTCGTGAGTAGTTCCACTTGGACCGGCCTCGTGATCATTTGTACCATTTGTAGGAATGTTTGTACCCACATCAGGCTGAGAAACTACCAACGGTCTTGGCACCTGATCTTGTGACATAGATTGTTGATGTTGGTATAGTAAAACGAGTTCCTCTACACTTGGCTCAGTCGGCAGTTGGAAAGACTCCCAGAGTTTGTCGTAATCGAACAGAAATCTTTGTTCAAGGAGTTGTGGTGGAGCAGTATGCTTCTGACAATCAACATGCTGAACTTGAATTATCTTCCCCAGGCATGGTACGAACAACCTCTTCAGCGGACTCGCATAACCTACAAAGAAACCCTCATTAGTTTTCGTACCAAACTTACCATCTGGATCAATGAAAGTACAAGGTGATCCAAACGGTTCTAAAAACTTCAAATTTGGTTTATAACGATTAAGAAGTTCAAAACAGGTTTTCTTGTATTTCTTCACTGTGAGAACGCGATTCAATGTATAGCACGCTGCTGCAACTGCTTCACTCCAGAAAAATATCGGAAGTTTGGAATCGGCGAGCATTATTCGAGTTGTTTCAATCAAGGTGCGATTCTTTCTTTCTTTCAGCTACACCATTTTGCTGTGGAGTGTATGGGGCACTAAATTCATGAAGAATTCCTTTCTCATTGCAAAACTCGAGCATCCGATTGTTCTTAAACTCTGTTCCATTGTCACTCCGAATTCTTCTGATCGGCACTTTGTACAACGTTTCCATTTTCTTGAATAGAACCATCAACGACTCAAAAGTTTGATCTTTACTTTCCATACACACTACCCATGAAAACCTTGTGAAGTCGTCAGTGACCACAAAACAGTACAAGTCTCCGCTCACACTTTTTACATTTACTGGTCCGAAAAGGTCCATGTGTAGCCTTTCGAGCGGAACTCTGATTGAATTCAATAGCTTCTGCGGGTGTGTCTTCTTCGTTTGTTTTCCTTTCTTGCACTCTACACAATCATCATTTAAATGAAAGTTTTTCAGATTTACACCTTCTACGAGATCATTGTGCACAAGAAAATTCATTTTTCTGACATGAATATGGCCCGTCTTTCGATGCCACATTCTTGACTCTTTTTCAGTCGCTTTCGTTTTTGTCACAAAACATTGTTTCTGATAATCTGTTGTTGTTGCGACACTCATGTCCAGGACATACAAATCATTTTCCTAGGAAGCTTGCATCAATACCATGTCTTCAGGAATTTTAAAACCAGGTTTTATGATTAAACATTCGTTTTTAGTAAAGTATACTGTAAAAGATTTGTCACAGATCTGTGAGATGCTCAACAGATTGTTTTCAAGTTCGATGATATAGTTCACTTTTTCAAACGACACAACTCCATTTGTTAGAGTTCCTTCACCAACTATCCTGCCACCCTGATTTCCTGCAAATCCAACATAACCACCGTTGATTGATTTAACGTCGTAGAGTAAAGCCAACATTCCAGTCATATGCCTTGAAGCTCCGCTGTCCATGATCCATTTTGAAATAATCAACCTCGGCAGCCCCTGCATACATCACAAAAATTTATTCAAACAATGAAGCCCATGATTTCTTTACCTTTGGAACACTACCAAACACTAGATCACATGACACATCAATTTTCGAAATGTTAAAGATAACATTTGGAACAACAGGTTCAGGCTTTGATTTAAGATTTTCCTCCTTAATTGGTGGAAATTCCTCAAGTAACTTGTCTAGTTCAAATTCAAGTTTTTCAACATTATTTACACAAACGTTTGGTTTTGATTTTAGCTCATTTTCCATCTTCTTAACTTCAACTGATTGTTTTGATTTTGCCACCCATGATTGATTTTCAAAAATTTTCATCTTTGGATAAATCTTTGAAGTCTTTTGAGTTTTCGAAGATTCACCAATCTCAAATGTTGATTTCGGTTTTTCTTCGGACTTCAAAGATTCACCTCTTTTCAAAATTTGAACGGGGGAAATCATAGGTGTTTTGCCCTTTTCATCAGTTGAAACTTTTTGTTTCGGCTTTTGCAAAACTGGTTTCTCAAGCTTTTTCACACACTGCTTGGCCATGTGACCAATTTCATTGCAGCGGTAACAGATTCTTTTGTCATACTCGACAAAAGTTGATATGTAGGTCTCATGTTTCAACTTCTTAGCTGCATTAAAATCGTCAATGGCTTTTTGACTGAAAATATAATCCTTTTCTGCATCAACACTAGGACCAGCAACAAAAACGTCACTCATCTTTTCTTTTGGCTTGACATTCTTAGCCATCTTCTTTTCAAATCCAATACCTTTGTTTTTGAAGTTATTACCATTTCTTTTGTTAGACCCATTTTTACCCACCCAATCCTTTTTCCCAGGGTTGTACGGTTGTTGTTTCACAAAAGACTTTTTAGGTTTTGAAAGAAACTCATTATTGTTAACCTCAGAAATATCAATTTCAACCAGTTTAAACACTTTCTCAACATTTTCCAATCTGGCATTTTGAATTGGATACTCAAAATCAGAATAGAGTTTGTCAGTTCCGGTCATTGTGTAAACCATAATGATCGAATCATCATTCACAACCTTTTCTGATTTTGGTATAAACTTGTCTAAGAAGTTTCCATCTTCTTCAGAATCAGAAATGGAGTTTTCAAAATGAGTTTTCACAGTATCAAACTCCGAGTTATCACTTTCCTCATCTAACACTTGATCAACAACGGTTTTGATCACCTGTGACTCATTATCAGTGTCGGATGGAGAAAATGTAACATCAATGCTCTCAGGCAACTCATTCTCAATGGTTCTCAATTTGAGATTCAATGCAGATTCCACCCCATCTGGATATTTTTGAGTGTAATGATTCCACATTGGGGGTGGAACACTTTTGAAGACAGATTTTGCATCATGTTATTTCGGAAGAATTTGATCAATCACATATGATGAAGCATCATAACTCATCAGTTTCTTATCAATTCTCTCAGTTTCAATTCTCATTAACTCAAGTTCTTTTTTCAAAGAAGCAATGTTGTCCAAATGGATGTTAATTTCCATCTGTTTATCCATGACGGTAGATTTTAGCAATTTTGTGGCTTTATCATTTTCAAAACTTTCCTTTTTAATCATTTTGATTGATCGTGCCAAAGTGTCATATGCTTTTTTTATCTCACTGAGATCAAATTTTACTTCATCAGTAAATTTCTTCAACTCTTGAAATTGCTTGTCTTTTTCAAGACAATCCATGCATGATTTTGAATAGTTTTTGCATGGAATTTCGAGAATCGAATCAACCTTTTCGGTAACCTTTTCTTCTTAATCAATTTTAATAACTGTTTTACCAAAACCATCAGACTCTGACTCAGACTCGTCTCCTAATTTGATCTCCTCATTTTCCGATTTCTCGTCAGACTCCTTTTTGACCGTTTTGACAGACACACTTTCAACTGACTCGGTTTTGACAGACTTTGATTCGACAGATTCTGTTTCTACCACTTTTAGGTTGCCCATCAATGCTTTATCAGCAATTTCTTTTAGAGTCTCCTCATTCATTTCTTTTGACACGTCTATTATCTCTTCAACTGAAGCTGGTTCAACATCATATCTTGGATAAAGACCAGTAGTTGGCTCACTGAAGAAACCTGCAAAAGATTCAAACATATTAGGAGGCATTATTGATTTGAAAGAACTAGCAATAATCTCCTGTTCAGACTGGTAGTAATAGACTTTTGCAGCAACTTCTTCAAGATCAGCTAAACTTTCTTCAGATGTCACTTCACTGACTTCTTCTGTCTCAATAACACATTCTGGTTGTTCCACAATCTCTGCCATCATTGCCCTACCCTCACTACCAGGGATATACTTATCCCAACTAAAACCTTCAGCAACCTTCTCATCATCTTGATTGACTAAGAGAGCCTTCTCCGGCTTGTTTTCGATCTGAGGTCTTTGGGTGAATGGTTGTTGACTTTTCTTATGATAGATCGCTTGTTTGTAATAATCATTTGAAAATGGGTTTTGATGGTTGTTAACCTCCCTGTTTGGACATTCCCGCTTGAAATGTCCCTTCTCTTTACATTTGAAACATGTGACTTTCGATTTATCAAATCCAAGCTTTTGATCTGGTCCTGACAGACTGTTCCTGCCAGTTATTTCCATAAATCGTTGAGCTCTTCTCACCAAGCTTTCCATTCCCCATTTGATGTCAATCAACTCCAGCTCCTCTGGATCGATCTGATCATAGTCTTCCTTTGTCATATCGGGGTTCCTAATTCTACCTGTAACCAAGCTTTCATACGATTCAAGCATCGAAGCAAGCAGTGCTATGTGCTGCTTCGCTGATGATTTAGTAAAGTCTTGAGCATTCTTTATGTTTACTGCTATGTTGCACAGAATTCCTGGAGCTTGACTTTGACTGTTTGATCCTGTTGAACTTTGAGTGTAGGATTGATCAGGTGAGTTTTGAACTTTTGGATTTGGCTCAACACTTGCAAATGGTGAACTGTTGTTGCTTAATGTGACAGATGATACTCCGGATGTTGAATCTGCACTAAAGGCTGTCTGCACTTTTGGACTTAGATTTGATGTTGCTGGAGTACTTCCTTTGTAATACAATAACACATCTTGTTGAACACTTGAAGACTTCATCTTTCTAATCTTTGTCAACTCAAGCTCATGTGACTCAATCTTTTCAATGAATGTGCTAAGGTTGAATCCCACATACTCCAAATTATTCTTCAACACCAACAGATAAGTTCCCCATTCATCATATGGCAATGCATCCGCCAATTTATCGACCCATTCCTCATTCGTTTTGGTTATGCCCAACCTCTTCATCTCAACAACCAGATGGCAATATCGTTCAATCAACTGCTTTGTTGTTTCACCCTTTATACCCGTAAAGATATCAAACTCTTTCTTCATCAAAGCAGTTTTGCTTTTGATCATAGACACGCTCCCAAGAAACTTTACTTTCAACGAATTCCAAACGGACTGAGAATCTCCCTGATGTTGTAAAAGTACTAAGATATCCTCTTTGATGGCTTGTTGTAGAATGCTCATCATTTTCTTTTCTGCCTTAAAGTCATCTTGTTCAATTGGAGTCAAACTGCCAATCGTTTTCTCAATTCCCGAACCATTCTTTGGAGGAACATATTTAGACTCGATTTTCATCCAGCATTCAAAATGGTTAGCTTGCACCCAAGTCTTAAACCTTTCCGACCACCCAGCATACTCATCAATGTTCATCAACTTCGGCGGTTTCTGCATAGTGCCGAGTTCATTTTCCATGTTCACATTTTGCACGATACTGGCTGGTGTTTGTGCTGCCGTCATTCCCCCACCGGCAAAGAAGTTGTAAAACTCTTGATTATCCATTTTACGAAAACAGTTTACGACAAAAATTTTTCAAGTTTTGAAATCTGGTTACTTTCAAGTAAAAACACTTTCTACACGAAATGAACTTCAAACGAAATACCATGAACGAAATGGACTTTCACACGAAATCAGACTTTCAAGTGAAATCACTTTTTCAAACGAAATTAGGTTTTCAAACGAAATCACTTCTCAAACGGAATCAACTTCTCAAACGAAATATCACTTTCAAGAGAAATCAAGTGCCATTTCAAACGGAATTACTTTTTCAAACGAAATCAGATGTAATTCAAATGAAATTAGTAATTTCGTGTGAAATTACCTCAATTTTTCAAATGAAATAAGGTGCTCGTTCAAACGAAATTAACTGTTTGGCCCATTTTTGTCACTTTTAGTCTGAATTTAGGTCTGATTCTTTCAAGGGTTTGTTAAAACTGTATTTTACACACAATATCAAAATATCAGTCCATTTTGTCCATGAATTTGTCCAGAAATCCAAAAATGAGTAGAAAAAGCACTGATTCAAGTGTATTGACTCATCCTGAGCTCTGATACCACTTGTAGGATCGTTTTGACGACCAAATGAGTCAATCAGAGACAATACACAACTGTTTGAGAGGCGGAAACAAACAAACAAACAGCTTAGAATTAGTGTAGAAATGAGTAGAAACAGAGTATGATACTTAAAACAAGCTTCTCGTTGATTATATACTTGAAAACACGGTGAAATTTTGACAGCACTTCGTTACACTTCAGATAATTTCGTACCAAATGAGAAGCTAGGACTACCTATTTATAGGCTCCTGATTTTGCATGAAATACCACTTGTAATTTCGTGCGAAATTACTACAAAACACATAAAGTTACACTTTTAACCCCTGTAAACCCTATACAAACATGACCTAGACTTAGGACGTAGGCTATAGACATTATGTACCAACAATGTGAACACGTGCAAACTGGAAGAGTGAATGCATGTACCCTGAGTTTTCTGTCTAAGGCTAGAGTGTTTGTACAAATCCGCAGTATCAGACCAGTCACTCTTACCTGGGAACTCTTGGGGTGAGTGTTCACTTATAGGCGAGCATGTCTTCAGTGATACATTATATTGACCCATTTACTTTGATTTGTCACTGCGTGTCGTTTATTT
Source organism: Helianthus tuberosus (assembly GCA_030545235.1). Taxonomy (NCBI): domain Eukaryota; kingdom Viridiplantae; phylum Streptophyta; class Magnoliopsida; order Asterales; family Asteraceae; genus Helianthus; species Helianthus tuberosus. The sequence goes on from CM060444.1 coordinate 161,888,680, forward strand.
GTTCGAGGTAACGAACAAATGATCGCCTTCCTTGTGTTTTGTCGATGTTTTCAATACCTCTTTTGTTTTTCCAATTGTCAACCACACTCGTTTCTCATGTTTCCTTGTTCTTTTTAGATAATGCCTCCTCGACGTGATGCACAACCTTTTACTGCTGAAGAAGTCGCAGTCCTTGTCGCTCAGCAAATGGCTGCAGTACTTCCTGGCGTAGTAACCCAGATCCATGAGTTATAAAACAATAATAATAACAATAATGCATAATGTAGTTTCAAGAATTTCAATTATGCTAAGCCGCTAAAGTTTTTTGGGTCGCAAGGAGCAACTGCGCTCCTGCAATGGTTCGAAAGTTTGGAAAGCACATTCAGACATGTGCAATGTCCGAATGAGCGTAAGGTTGAATTTGCATCAAGTGTGTTCGAGAAGCGTGCTCTTACATGGTGGAACGGGGTGATGTGTGATAGGGGTGCCGATGTAGCGATGGCACAGACTTGGGAAGAACTCCGAGCTCTCATGATGAGAGAGTTCTGTCCCCGTCACGAGATTCGAGCTTTAGAATGAGAATTCGATGATTTGAAACAAGACGGGGGAGAACACCGTGCTTATACGGATCAATATGTGGAGCTCAGTTTGTTGTGTCCTACGATGGTTACCCCGTTGGAAAAGGCGATAGAGAGGTATATCGATGGGTTACCCGATTCTGTGCAAGACATTGTGACTGGCAGTAATCCTACTACTGTCTGTCAAGCGATTGAGTTGGCTGCTACTCTGACCGAGTCCCAGGTCAGAAAAGGGAAATTGACCCGTAAGGGTGATAAGAAGAAGAAGTCAGCCGATTCTGCTCAAGAAAAGGGTAAAGGTAAGGGTAAGAAGCAGGGTGAGGCTTCTAAAAAGTCAAGGAAGCACAAGGCTTCCCAGAACTTTGCTGTCACCAACCAGAACCCTTAGAACCCACCAGCCCTACCTTATGCAAAGAAGCAATATGCTGGTACGCACCACACTGTACCCGATGCAACGGTCATCATGTTGCCCAACAGGCCTGTAAACAGTGTACTACGTGTGGTAGACTTGGGCATCTGGCCAACATTTGTCGTTTGGGCCAAAATCAGGCTGCTCAGGTTCCAGCACAAGTTCAAGGGAATGCTGCGAGATTCCCACCTGGTTCGTGTTTCAATTGCGGAGAAATGAGTCATTTCTGCAACAACTGCCCGAGATTGGTGAATGCGAATGTCAATCTGAATGTCAACGCGAACGCAAATATGAATCCCGCTAGTGGACGAGCATTCAATCTGAACGCGAATGAGGCGAGGGCGGACAACGAGGTTGTTAACGGTATGTTCCTTGTTAACAATCAACTTGCATATGTTCTTTTCGATTCTGGTGCCGATAGGAGTTTTGTTTCATTATCTTTCGAGCCTTTACTTACGATACCTAGAACTAAACTGAGGAAAACCTTATCTGTCGAAGTTGCTACTGGTAAACCTCTTGTACTCGATTATGTTCTTCGTGGTTTTCAATTGAACCTCGATAACCATCTTTTTCCTATTGACCTCACGCCGATGCAACTTGGGAGTTTTGACATTATCATGGGGTTGGATTGGTTAACCAAACATCATGCTGAGGTTGTTTGTTTTGATAAGATCGTTCGTATTCCTCTGTTGTCTGGCGATATTCTGGAAGTTCGTGGCGAGAAACCATCTATTGGATTGAAACTTATGTCGTGTACGAAAGCCCAAAGTTATTTACGAAAAGGATATGTTACTTTTCTGGCACATGTCACCGAGGAGAAAGGCAAGAGCAAGAGTATTCAGGATATTCTGATTGTTTGGGATTATCCAGAGGTGCTTCCTGATGAACTGCCTGGTTTGCCTCCAGTTCGTCAAGTCGAGTTTCATATTGATCTTGTACCCAATGCCAACTCGACTGCGAAAGCACCTTATCGTCTTGCACCGTCTGAGATGCAAGAGTTATCGAAACAGCTTCAAGAGTTGTCTGATAAAGGATTCATCCGACCGAGTTATTCACCTTGGGGAGCTCATGTCTTCTTTGTGAAAAAGAAAGATGGATCTTTTCGAATGTGTATCGATTATCATGAGCTTAACAAGCTTACCATCAAGAATCGATATCCCCTACCTTGAATTGATGATCTCTTTGATCAGCTGCAAGGTGCTACCTGTTTTTCCAAGATCGATCTGCGTTCTGGGTATCATCAACTTCGTGTTCTCGAAGAAGATATTCCCAAAACTGCATTCCGCACGAGATATGGGCACTATAAGTTCACTGTCATGCCTTTTGGTTTGACGAATGCCCCAGCTATTTTCATGGACTTAATGAATAGGGTCTGTAAAGCTTATTTAGACAAGTTCATCATTGTGTTCATCGACGATATTCTCATTTATTCAAAGTCTCGAGCCGATCACGAGCAACACCTTCGTTTGACTCTGGAACTCCTGAAGAAGGAACAACTTTTTGCAAAATTCTCCAAGTGTGAATTTTTGCTTAAAGAAGTTCAATTTTTGGGACATATAGTCAATGAGCAAGGTATTCATGTGGATCCTTGCAAAATTGCAGCAATTAAGGATTGGAATACACCGACGACACCAACAGAAATTCATTCTTTTCTTGGTCTCGCTGGTTATTATCGTCGTTTCATTTCGAACTTCTCGAAGATCGCGGTTCCACTCACTGCTTTGACTCAAAAGAATAAGCTTTTTGAGTGGGGACCCAAACAAGAAGAAGCGTTCCAAATGCTGAAACAAAAGCTGTGTGATGCTCCTGTTTTGTCTTTGCCCGAAGGAAACGATGATTTCGTTGTCTATTGTGATACGTCCAACTTAGGCATTGGTTGTGTCCTTATGCAACGAGGCAAAGTTATTGCGTATGCGTCAAGACAGCTGAAAGTTCATGAGAAGAACTACACGACTCATGATCTTGAGTTGGGAGCTGTGGTTTTTGCTCTCAAAATCTGGAGACACTATCTTTATGGCACGAAGTGTGTGGTTATCACAGACCACAAAAGTCTCCAGCACATTCTTAATCAGAAGGAGCTGAACGTGAGGCAACGACATTGGGTTGAGCTCTTGAACGATTACGATTGCAAGATTCGCTACCATCCTGGTAAGGCGAATGCCGTAGCCGATGCGCTTAGTCGAAAGGAGCGAGTCAAGCTTCATTCTGTTCAAACTCTATCTGATATTCAAACTCGTGTCCTTCAAGCTCAACAATTTTGAGTTTCACAAAATTTGATGGGTAAGGAATTACCACGTCAACTTGAGCTTAAACTCGAAGCGAAGGACGATGGTTTACTCTATTTTAAGGATCGTTTGTGGATTCCAAAACAAGACGATCTTTGCACTTTAGTGATGGACGAATCTCACAAGTCTCGATATTCTATCCATCCTAATGCTGATAAAATGTACAAGGATCTTCGTACTAAGTTTTGGTTTCCTGGTATGAAGAAAGATATTGCCTTATATGCATCAAAATGCCTAACTTGTCTTAAAGTCAAGGCTGAACATCAACGACCATCTGGTTTGCTCGTACAACCAGAAATACCGGTTTGGAAGTGGGAGAACATTGCGATGGATCTCATCACTAAATTACCGCGTACATCTAAAGGTCACGATGCTATTTGGGTTGTCATCAATTGATTAACGAAGTCAGCTCATTTTATTCCGATTCGCGAGGATCTATCTGCTGATAAACTTGCAAAGATTTATGTTGATGAGATTGTATCTCGACATGGTGTTCCTTTGGATATCATATCTGATCGTGATGCTCGATTTTCATCTCATTTTTGGAAGACCATGCAATCTGCTATGGGAACCTAACTAAATCTAAGCACTGCTTATCATCCCCAAACAGATAGACAATCTGAAAGGACGATTCAAACTTTGGAGGATATGCTTAGAGCATGCGTGATAGACTTTGGTGGTAATTGGGACTCTCATCTGCCATTGATCGAGTTCTCTTACAACAATAGTTATCATGCTAGCATCAATATGGCACCATTCGAAGCTCTTTACGGTCGAAAATGTCGTTCACCTGTCTGTTGGAATGAGATCGGTGAAGCTTAGCTTACTGGACCTGAGCTCATTCTGGAAACGACAGACAAAATCAAGAAAATTTGCGATAATCTTGTGACAGCTAGAAGCCGTCAAAAGAGTTATGCGGATATGCGATGCAAGCCCCTAGAATTTCAAGTCGGAGACCATGTCCTACTCAAGGTGTCACCTTGGAAGGGAGTGGTGAGATTTGGAAAGAAAGGAAAACTTGCACCTCGATATGTTGGACCATTTAAGATTGTTGAAAGAATTGGAAAGTTTGCCTATCGACTAGAGCTACCTCCAGAGCTTGGAAATATTCATCCGACTTTTCACGTATCCAATTTGTGAAAGTGTTTAGCTGACGCTAATCTTCACATTCCACTCGACGAGATTCAAGTTGATGAAACGATGCACTTTGTCGAGAAACCCGTGGAGATAACGGACCGTGCAGTCAAACAATTGAAGAACAAACGGATTCGATTGGTCAAGGTTCGCTGGGAGTCCAAACGTGGCCCAGAGTTTACTTGGGAACGTGAGGACCAAATGAAGGAGAAATATCCGCAATTGTTCTCACAAGTTTCTTCTAGTTAAAATTTCGGGACGAAATTTCCTAATGTAGGGGAGACTGTGACAACTGTGCTCTGTAATCGATGTACAATGTAAAACAATTTCAATTATTAATAAAACAATGTATTTTGGTGTTATTATGTGTGTATTTGTGTTTTATGATTTTACGATTTGATTTGATTCCTATTTCAAGCTTTAAATCGCTTTCTGGGAAGTTATACGTAAACTGGTGCGTAAACGCAGTCAGTTTAACGCGACAAACACTCCGGGATAGTGAAATAGGCTTAACATACCTTAAATAACCTTCACATAACTTAGAAATAGGTTTTGGATGGTTTGGTGTGTCGAAAACAAGTTTGTTCGATCGCAGGGACTATTTGTGTCAAACTGCGAAACTATACCGATTTTTATAGTAACGAACATTCCGGAACTTGATCATATGTTAAACATACCCTAAATATCCTTTACATAGCTTAGAAATAGGCTTTGAGGGGTTCGGTATGCTAAAATAAACTTATTTGATCAATAGGGACTAAAAGCGTCAAAAAGTGCACAAGTTTGCATTTTCGCGCATATCTTACGTTCTGAATATATCCGGACTCCCAAAAATTTATGTAATCATTAAAATATTTTATTTTAGTGATTGGCATGAAAAAATTCCATTCGTCGCTTAATTTGGATCGTTTTTGCGTTCGTTACGACTTCCGTCGTAATTAACCGAACAACGCAACCGTACGACCAAACGAGCGGACATCCGAGATGTTTTTGAGCATATTTTAAGTTCCCTATACTTTAACTTCATTTTAGAGCTTTGAAATGAGGTTAACAGGGCTTAAAAGTGTAAAAAATGCACCAAAAACCAAGTTTCTAAGCTGCAGGGACTAGTTTTGTCAATCTGCCAAAGATGTCCAGGCGGGCCGCGTAAGCCCATGTCCTATCTTACATGGGGCGCATAGTCTTGCCAGACAGAAACATTGAATCTAGACTTTGGGCTTGTTTTTTATGGTTGTAAAGGTTGTTGTGGGATACCATCTGCTCATTTTGATGGTTTAACATGTCCCCCTTGTATTCTAATACCATGAGCCCACATGTATGGCCAAGATCTTTCCCTCTTTAGCAAGAAACGATCCTAACGGTGAACCGAAAACTATATAAAGCCATACCCTCCTTCCATTTCTACTCACCCTTGATCTGATTTCTCTAAGTTGAAGTTACAATACTTCATACCTGAGATTTTAAGATCAAGTTCTCCCTAGCTTGGACCCTTTGTAAGCTTCTTTCGTTCTTTTATCGCTTTTCTAGCGTGAAAGTCAAACAGTGTTTGAATTTCTGCTTTGACCACGAGTTGGTCAACACGAAGTTCGTTTGAACTTCACAATGTGAGTGTAATCACGATGGTTATAGTCCCTGGTGACTATACCTACTAATTACCACGTTGACTAGGCGTAGTGACGAGTCGTAGTTTAGGTCAAAATGCGCATTTAAGCGTATTCTGCAACCAAACTACTCTTGGTATCAAAACACTTTGTTTTGGTATCAAACCCTGTTTTCTAACTTAGTTAAGCCTGTTTTAACATGTTTAGCTCGTCACTTTTAGTTTAGTGCTTGTTTAGAGTCGTAAGTCAAGCGGTTTAAACCATCGCTTAGACTTTTGAACTCGACCTGTTTGGTCGATCATTAGGATCCGACCTAGCATGTTTAGTGACCATAGTTGGATAGGGAATAACCTTCCGAGGTTATACCTTATGGTCACATAGTTTAAGTAGTTGTATGATACGTAGTTTATATGCCATAGGTAAATGACCAAAATGCCCTTTTCATGCATAATTGGATTTTAAGCATATGTAACCTAAACTTTTGTCACTTAACTAATTATGCAACATATATAAACATGTTTAGGCATATAATACTTGTCATAGGAGTAGTTAGACGTCTCGAACACGCTTTTACGCGAATGACGCGTTAAAGTAGCGTAAGCTACCTTAATGGGTCGTAACGGGTCGAAAGCACTTAGGATAGGTTCTGATTTAGAATGTAGGATTTGTTAAACCATATCACGTGAGTTCCAATACTCATTTGGTTTACAAGACCTCATTCTGTCCGATCTTCCGATTTAGGTGTCGATTTATTTACTAGTGATTCGATTATTAGGTGCTGCTTGAGTTTCCTTGGTTTGATTGAGCTCGTTGAGTTCTTAGATTGAGGGTACTTTGCACTTCGATGTGAGTACATAGTTCCCCTATTTTACTATTTTCAATTGTTTTCGGGTGATTCGTATGTGTTAAACGATTTCGAGGTTTAAACGATGGTTGATTAAAATGGTTTATATTAAATTAATAATGATTTCGATAACGTGAACGAACTTGTTGGACGTATTTACATAACGAATGACATTCATTAGCATTGATCAAGCCGACCAGTATTAGGTTATGGTACCATAGGATCTGACAAATCCCGTTATCAGACTACACCCATGGTTATGTGTGGGGGTTATGTAGGTAACGACCGAATCTGATGATTGTTAACTTACCCTTTGGTGGTTTGTTAATGCGAGTTTCGAGATAGTCGAGTCACGAAGGTTTGAATGTTGTTAGCGAGACGACCATAAGTAGTTTCCCAGTTAAAACGAAACAATTTTGAGACGAGTTAAATGATTTGATACGACTTAAACAAGATAAACGAATTGGTTAAACGATTGGTTTTGGGTAGTGATTAGATAATGGGATGGGTGTAGCATGATATAAGCATGGTAGATACGCCGATGGTACATCTTATATATAAGTGCTTTTATCATATTACATTACGTGTCATTATTTAGTTCACTTGGGAAACGATTTTGAAACGATGTCACACAACGATGTTTTCGAAATGATATAAACCATACGAGTTTTATAAACGAGTTTTTACGAAATGTTTTACGATTTGGGTTATTAAAACAAATGTTTTTGGGTTAAGAATCATGGCTACGAGATTTTATAAACTGTAACCAATTTGATTTGAGTTGGTTAATTATGTTGCAATACACTTTTCAAAATAAGGTTTGTACTTTTGACTCTTATAGTCTAATAAGGTACTGCAACATATAAACGAGCCATGAATATGATACTCTCATTAAACCTATGTGCTCGCCATCATTTCTTTGCTGACTTTGTTTTTACATATGTTTCAGGTGATATTGCTTGATGTTGATTGCTAGGAAGCTTGAGTCACATAGGATCTGGACGAGGCCTTAGTGACATAAAAACAATAATCGACGATGTGTAGCTTGTTTGTTTGGTTTAAAGACAGTGTACATTACTTAATAATTCAATAAAACGAAACTTTTGTATCCATGGTTTTGAAACAATAATTCTGTTACAACACTCCCCGACGTTTCCGCCGCGGTTTCTTTGTTTTGACGCGGTCGGGGTGTGACATTAAACATGTCAAAAAAGGCCTTAAACACATGCAGGGACTGAAACCGCAAATAACAAAACCATTTCAGACATCCCAGGCGGTCGCGGGCCGCGTAGAAGTTGCCTGTCTTGTACGCAGGGCGCGAGCGATCCCCAGATCAGCAAAACCAGCTCATTTCAATCAGCAGCTGGGTTTCTGGTTTTCTCACACGGGTTTCTTCATTCTATGGGCTATTTTGGGGCACCCATGGTATTCTAAAACAATGGGCACACTTGTATGGCTCAGATCGAAGCACGTTTAACGAGGAATGATCCTAACGGTGGCCCAAAAACTATAAATACCCTCAATGTTTTCAATCCAAGCTCAAACATGATCTGAATATTCTCTAAGTTGAAGCTCAAAGCTTCATACCTGAGAATTTATAGATCATACCTTCCTAGCTTAGACCCGTTGTAAGTCTCTTTCGTGCTTTTATGCGTTTTTAAGCGTGAAAGTCAAACGGTGTTTGACTTTCTGCTTTGACCAGTCTTTGGTCAACACGAAGTTCGTTTGAACTTTGCAACATGAGCGTAATCACGATGGTTATAGTCCCTAGTGACTATACCTACTGATTACCATGTTGATTAGGTGTAGTGACGAGTCATAGTTTCGGTCAAAATACGCGTTTATGCGTATTTTGCAACCAAACTATTTTTGGGTATCAAGACCTTTTTTTTATATCAAACTTGTTTTCTAACTTCGTTAAACATGTTTTAACATGTTTAGCTCGTCACTTTAGGTTTAGTGCTTATAGGGTCGTAAGATAAGCGGTCTAAACAACCGCTTAGACTTTCGAACCCAACCCGTTTGGTCGATCATTAGGATCCGACCAGGCATTTATTGTGACTATAGTTGTATAGGGAATAACCTTCCGAGGTTATACCTTATGGCCACTTCGGTTAGTTAGTTGTATGATAGGTAGTTTATATGCCTTAGGAAAATGACCAAAATGCCCTTTTCATGCATAATTGGTATTTAAGCATATGTAACTTAAACTTTTGTCACTTAACTGACTTTGCAACATCTTTAAACATGTTTAGGCATATAATACTTGTCATAGGACTAGTTAGGCGTTCCGAACGCGTTTTACGCGAACGACGCATTAAAGTAGCGTAAGCTACCTAAACAAGTCGTAATGGGTCGTAAGCACTTAGGTTAGGTTTCGATTTAGTATGTAGGCTTTGTTAAACCATATCATATGAGTTCCAACACTCATTTGGTTTACGAAACCCCATCCTATCTGATCTTTCGATTTTGGTCCGGTTATTAATGTAGTTACCTATATTAGGTGTCGTTTGATTTCCGTGATCCCTCTAGCTTTGCTTGGTTGTTATTCAAGACTTCTATAGTCCCCTCATTTACCGTTTTCAAACTGTTTTGGGGTGAAACACATGTGCCTACTTGTTACATTCGTGTTTTTCATGCTTTTATAATGTATGCTTGCTATGTTCATTAGTACACGTACATTACATGATTTCATTATGTTTTTCTATGTATGTTCTCTTAGCTTGCTAGCACATTGATTTTCATAATTACATTTTGTTGCATATGTTCATCCAGCATATGGACACATTTTTTTACATTTTGAACCGTTTGTAACTGATTGATTTATGTGAACCGTTTGTAACTGTTTGATTTATGTGAACCGTTTGGAACTGTTTGAACCATTGGGTTAGGGAAGTGATTAGGTAACGGGGCGGGTGTAATGTGTTAAAAGCATGGTGGATACGCCGCTGGTACTTCCTATATATAAGTGCTTTTAACACATTATATATCGTTGTGTTATCTAGATCACTTGGGCAAAGGTTATCAAAACAAAGTTATATTACAAGGTTTCTCTAATAATATAAACCATACGAGTTTTATTACAAAAACGATTTTCGATCTGGGTGTGACATCTGTGCTTGTGTAATCATTGTACAAACTCTGAACAATTCAATATTAATAAAACAGTGTGTTTTGATCCCAATGTTTGTTATTTATGTTTGACATTTTGCACGTTTTTTTATTTTTGATCGATTTTAAACTCTATATCGCTTTCTGGGAAGTTATACGCAAACTGATGCGTAAACGTAATCAGTTTATCGCGACAAACACTCCGGAACAGCAAAATAAGCTTAACATACCTTAAATAACCTTTACATAACTTATAAATAAGTTTTAAAGGGTTTGGTATGGCAAAAACAAGTTTATTTGCTCACTTGGACTATTTTCGTTAACTTGCAAAAGCCTGCCGTTTCGTAAGGCAACGTACAGTCCAAACATGTGCAGGGATCAAACGAATAACGCGACCGTACGATCAAACGAACCGACATCCGAGACTTTTCCGAGCATATTTTGTGTCCTCTATACTTTGACCACCTTGTAGGGCCTTGAAAATGGCTTAACGAGTGTTAAAAGTGCCAGAAATGAGCTCAAACATGTGCAGGGACATAAGCTATCAAAATGAAAACTTTTGCTGAACTGTAAAGTGGTCGCGGGCCACGTAAGCCCAGACCTTACTTCTACGCGGGGCGCGAGCGCATGCCTAGCGACAGAAACTCAGTTTTAGCAAACTGTTGATACTTCAGGGGCTGGTTTTGCCAATTTCTTTGTGTGTTAACCAAGTTAACACCTCTCCAAGGCAATTACCTGTCACTAAACACATGTAGGGTTGTGATTATTTGCTTTGTGGTCAAACAAACACATGTCTTGATCTTGTACTTCATCAACTAGTATAAATAGCCAAGCTCTCTAACCATTTCACTCATCCTTGATCTGATTTTCTCTAAATTGAAGTTATTAACTTCATACCTGAGAATTTTAAGATCAAGTTCTCCCTAGCTTGGACCCTTTGTAAGCTTCTTTCGTACTTTTACCGCTTTTCTAGCGTGAAAGTCAAACAGTGTGACACCCATGACGAAACCAGGTACACCTAAACGGTTCAAAACTGTAAAGCACACTTAACACTTTAATTGCGCGAAAACCCTAAAAACATGTGTGACTTATATGCTTGATTAACTGCTATCTGCTATGTCTCGGAGGAATCCGAGAACACGTTATGAATGACATGACACTAATAAGGACCCTGATGTGAAATTGGTATCCTTAGACTTTAAACACGTGTTAAACCGGAGCTTTCCGTTTAACAGCGCGCTAAACCTTTGACATTGATTATTAGGTTATCGGTAGCATCATTTAAGATTTTGAGTTCCAGGAACAACTTAGTTTTGTGCCTTAGACTGTGACATAAGGTTTAAAACGTAACTGGGTTCGGATTTCAAGACGGTTATACATGATTTTTAAAAATCGGGTCTTTTGACACTAATTACGCGCGAAACGGAGTCCGTCACGAAAATCGAGAACGTGCGCAGGACCCGCAACCGAACCTAAACACTCAACGGAGGATAAACATCATCTTTTATCGCGTTTTACGAGGTACGAGGTGGCCCTACCACCCCCCTTGTATATATCTATGTTTTTTTTATTTTTTTTCTTTCATTTTCACACTAAAAATCCCCAAAATTCTGCTTTCCCTTCACTTTTCTCAGCTGATTTCACCATAAACTTCATCAAATCAAAGGTATTAACTCAAATCTTTAAGTGTTTAAGCATGGTTTCTTGATTTAGGTCATGAAAACCCATTTTAATCCATGAAATTTGGAGTTTTAAACAAGTTTATGGGCTGAATATGAACACCATATGAATACCCTGGTGTTATATGGCAGCCATGGTTATAAATCTTTGGGGTTTGATACTCTAATCAACACTTATTCGACAGAAATCGCCTAACTATTCGATTAACCGAAAAACAATGAATCAAAGCTTGATTGATCTAAGTTCTAGCATTTTTGGATTGTACTTGATGTGTAGGTACTGAATATAGCCCACACATACTTCTGGAATCGCAAGGAACGCTCGTAATCGAAGCTTACGCTAAGTATAACATCCGAAAACTGAAACTAGAATAGGCAGAATTTTGTTTTGGCTATAACTTGGTCGGTGATACTTGGATTAAGCTAAAATTTTGTGTGGTTATGAAGGGTAGTTTCAGGAAGGTCCACGTAAACGTTTAGAATTTTTGGAAATATTTAAGATTTTTTGTGAATGTTTTACTGCTTTACAAAAAGAATTCTGAAAAAAATACCAAACGGATTCAATAAATCACCAAACTTTACAGAGACACTAAGGAACATATGTGGAATGTTCTGGGAAAATTCGGGGTCCAGTGGTTGAGTTTTAATTTGGGTTAAAAATCTGCGTTTTTGCGAATTTTCGGTAGCCGGAAAAGCACCAAAACGAAATCGGAAAAATCTTAAAATTTTTGGAGATGTTTCTGAAAACATAAGGAATTCCCAGGAATTTTTTTGGAATTTTTTTATCAATGATAGTAATTAATGTTAATTATGTGGTTAAATATGGTTTTATAAATAATTTATTTAGACAAGTAAAATGCCAAAATAAATTTCCAGAAATTTTTCCCATATTATACAGATTTTTATTAAGTTATATAAATATTTTCAGAATTTTATTCAATTCATAAATAAAATGGGGATTTTTGGGATTAAAAATGAGTTATTTTAAATCAATTTCGGCAGTTTACCGTGTAGCGAACCTGCCGGAACTGGGAACTGACCGAACCCGAAAAATACTACAATTGAGACACGGGGAGTATTCCGGGAGATTCCAGGGCGGATTGGACACTCTGGGTGTGTCCAATACCAGTTCGGGAAATCCCCGACGGTGGAAACGGAAACTCAAAATTGGGCAACCTGGACTCCCCAAACACCCAAACTCCCTTAATGAAAAATTTATCATTCTTAAATAACAACATGTTGGCACAATTGGTATTCTTGTACCATTGTCCGAACATGTTAAACTACTGACATTGACTGACACGCGAACCTGTGCCCGGAAGCCAAACTAAAAACTAATACTACCCTGACCTCCATCACCATACCCGTGTACTATAGACTCAATCCGGGGTGAAAACTCCTGACCAAATCCAAGTTATAACCATTACCGTCTTAGATACTGATTTAAGTCCTTACTTGCATGTGTGCTATTAAAGCTGATTTCGTTGATTAAAATACTCTTTAGCCGAGACTACTAATTGCACTGTGAGTTCCCTTCCCCCACTTTTAAACTGTTTTCCTATTTTCTGGGGTGAATTGCATGTTAAAAACTGTGTTAATTGCTCAAACTATATGATGTGAATTATCTAACACACGATATTAGCCCCGATACAAGTGATTAAAGTAAACCGTGGGCAGTGGATAGTACTATTGGTCTGACAAACCCAGTTGCCCGCCGGACAAGTGCGGCCGGCAGCCAGGCAACTGCACGCGTCCTACCTAGGTTATGTTGTTAGACATAACTATCCGAGGGCATTGAACTTTATGAGATGCATGTGGTGCGAGTATGTGTCTGTGTGACACGATACGATTAAAACAGTCTAGGTCTCACTTGTGACACTCGTGTAATTCCATCTATGAAGCGTGATATGTGCAATTAAACATGTTGATACATTTTGAAACGAAACAACCAAACCAGTGGAACTCACTAGCAGCGTTTAGCTGACCTTTTCAAAACTAACATGCATTTCAGGTAAAATGAAACAGGAGTGAACATGTGCATTTGGAAGGATCTAGTAGGCGAATGTAGCATAATAAAAGCTATAATGGCTTGTAGTACCGCTTTTAATATATGGTTTGTAATGTGATAATTCTAAAACGTTGTAACCGATGCTCTTGTTTTATGTAATGTAATGTTTCTAAATTATGAGGAGTGCCATGTGTCTGCTGCACCCCGAAATTGTCTTCCGCTGCGAGTCGGGGTGTGACAGAAGATGGTATCAGAGCCATCGGTTATAGCGAATTAGGTATCCCTAAGAGAACCTAGACTATAATCCTAAGTTAACTCCTCACCCTGAGAAACTCTAGAGTCGGAGTGGCGTGGCTACTACCGGGGTAGCCTTGTTGGGCAAATAAATTATTGTGGTCCGGCACACAATAATTTATCTGCTGGTACTTGAGCATTCCGGAAACGTCACGGAGAGAGAAAAGAGAACTGAGATGCCATGCTAACTTAACAGTGGTGGAAAATTTTTCAAAACTAAAATTAAAGTTGTGTTCAATACGTGCTTATGTGTACCTCTGTGGATTGCTTATTTTCGGTTATGTCAGTCGATAGAAGCGGTGTTAGATGTTGTTTTCCTTTACAGGTACTATGTCGAGTCATTCGAGTCACCAAACGACTTCTCATATGGAGACCGATCCGGAGGAGGATCCACAGACGCATCTGTTGCCCCAGGGCTAGTCGCCGGATGAGTCCGGGTACTGTTGTGCTATTTATCCCCCTAGACCCCCTACTAGGCGCGTGGGGGAGGCCTCGAGCGCCTACCGTTCCCCATCTCACCACCTGACTAGCTCCTCGGAGCATAGTCGTACCCCGGATGTCGTTATCCCAGTAGGACCTATTCCTAGGAGCCCTACTCCCACCACGGGGCATTGGGAGTGGGCACCGGTAGCCCCTAGGTTACCTACACCCGAGACTTCCCCCGACCCTTATACCCCTTCCACTCCTAGTACTTACACTCCCTCCTCCCCTAGTTCGCAGGAGGTACCCCTTGTCCGCCTCCGACAGACGGCTCGTCGGAGGGTACCTGTCCCTGGCCCTGTTTTTACCCCATTTGTTCCCCCTGTTCGCTTGACACCCACACCCATAGGGACCCAATAGCACTTTAGTGCTCGTTTTCTTACCCCACCTAGGGAGGACCCTTACCTTTATCACACTTACGAGCATGGTGGCCCTTCCCAGCCATTTAGGGAGCCTTCCCCACCTGTTTGGGGCATACCAGTTCCTCCTCAGGAGGTGCCTGCTCCCATCACTGAGAGCAGCCTGATGGGATTTCTGTTTGAGCAGATTTTGTTATTGAGGATGGCACGTGATGAGGATGAGCAGCAGCAGAGGACTATGGGAGATTACTTGACCGTCTTGCAGCAGGCGATCATTGCCTTACAGCAGGGTATGGGATACATCCATCATGAGCAGGATCATTTTCGAGCGTTAGTGTATGGATGTACTGGCGCTATTATAGGTTTGGTAGCGGGTTTTGCAGGGTTGACGTGGTGGATGTGGCGTTCCTAGTTTGGTTTTCTTTCTAGTATAGATAGAGATGATGTACCTTTTGTATATCCTACCAAGCACTGGGCTATGCCTATGTCGAGGTAGGGATGTAGCCATAGTATTTTCGACTCTTGTAGTTTGTGTCGTGTGGTATGATGCATGTATGTCACTTTAGTGACTAGTTTTGACCGCACATTTAAGCACTGACCCTTTTGGGTTAAGTCTACGTGCAAATTTTGACGATTATATGACGATGATATTATATATATACCTGACGATGCTTTTGACTATATGTGTCATGGATCTATGGGTGTGATGACATTATGTGATGTGTAATGGAATTGTGTGGTATGTGATAACTGAAAATGTGATAAGTGATGATTAACTATGTGACATTAATACATACCTATCTATTGTTTATAATAGAATGGCCCCGAAATTGCCCAACTGATAGCACAACAACTCCAAGCCGTTATTCCCACTATCGTGGAACATGTTAACGCCGGCATCAATGCGAACCCGCCACCGAACCCACCACCAGGGCCGAGAGGTCAGAACGACAATCCAAACAATGTTAGGCCAGTTTGCACGTATAAACACTTTTTGGAGTGCAAACCAATGGAGTTTAATGGAACTGAAGGACCGAACGGGTCGGTGAAATGGATCGAGAAGTCGGAATCGGTCCTTAACATAAGTAATTGTCTAGGTAACTGTATGGTAAAGTATACAGCTTGTACTTTTACCGACCACGCTTTGAACTGGTGGAATGCTATTGTGCAATCTCGCGGGCAGGAGGCGATTAATGCTATGACTTGGGATGATCTGAAGATACTAATGAGATAAAGGTTCTGCCCACTCCACGAAATTCAGAAACTCGAGCATGAGTTTTGGAACCTGCAGATGCAAGGTGCGGACCATGCAGGTTACACTAACCGTTTCAATGAACTGGCACGCATCTTGCCAGATATGGTTCGACCGGAGTCCAAGAGGATCGAGAGGTATATCTGGGGACTGGCCCCAGAAGTAAGGAGTATCATTAATTCGGTGGAGCACCTGACCATGCACGGAGTGGTAGCTATGTCGGGCACGGTTATGTACGACATGGTTAGACGCAAGATTTTGACGATGCCGGGAGAGCCGGCAGGAAATAAGCGAGTGGCCCCGGAAAGTAGTCGAGCGGGGGCAGCTATACCAAAGAGGGGGAGAGCCACTAGTCAAAGCTACGCCATGACTACACCAACGGGAAACTTGGGTGGCTATAAAGGAAACGCCCCAAAATGCAACAAGTGCACTTTGCACCACTATGGTGCATGTCGAGCAGGGATCTGCTCGAGGTGCCATAAAAGTGGACATCATACCCGAAACTCTAAGACACCATTGGAACCCAACCGTTTTCAAAACCCAAGGCCTCAACCTCTGCAACAGCGACCCCAACAACCGGCGCAACAGATTACCTACCCCCGTGCGTGCTATGGATGTGGCAGCACGGACCACTTCCAAAGAAACTGCCCAAAGCTTGCTCAGCAGTCAGCAGGAAAGAATACGTAGGGCCAAGCTTCTACCTCAAATGCAGCTCGAGGTCGTGCCTTTATACTTGGGTCTGGTGACGCACGCCAAGATCCGAATGTGTTGACATGTACATTTCACATTTCCGATCAGTATGCTTCAGTATTATTTGATACGGGCGCGAATAGGAGTTATGTTTCTACTACATTTTTGCCATTGTTGAATATGCCGACTATTGAATTAACAAGTCCTTACTCCATAGAACTTGCTAACGGTAAACCTATAACTAGTCACCAAATCATTCGTAATTGTCCTTTAATTCTTAACGACCACCAATTCCTTATTGACCTACTACCGGTAGAGCTCGGAAGTTTCGATATAGTAGTGGGAATGGACTGGTTTTCCAAGTGCAAGGCGGAGATTATATGTGAGCAAAAGATTGTTAGGATCCCTTTTCCTAATGATGAAGTTATTGTGGTACAGGGAGAGAAGTCCGGTACCATATTAAACCTTATATCCCACCTTAAAGTGTTGAAATGTATACGTCAAGGATGTGATGTATTCTTAGCAAGTGTAATGATGTCCGAACCAGAAGAACAACGTATTAAAGAGATCCCAATAGTGTGTGATTACCCAGACGTGTTTCCCGATGAATTGCCCGGGTTGCCACCCAATTGGCAAGTCAAGTTCCGTATCGAGTTAATACCGGGAGCAGCTCCAATCGCAAAAGCACCTTACCGTTTAGCACCTTCAGAGATGCAAGAACTATCATCTCAGTTACAAGAACTGCTAGACAGAGGTTTTATCCGTCCCAGTTATTCACCTTGGGGAGCACCAGTGTTATTTGTGAAGAAAAAGGATGGAAGCTTTCGGATGTGTGTTGATTACCGGGAGCTGAACAAGGTTACCATAAAGAATCGATACCCTCTTCCGCGAATCGATGATTTATTTGATCAGTTGCAAGGAGCCTGTTACTTTTCCAAAATCGATCTTAGATCCGGTTATCATCAAGTGAAAGTTCAAGAGGAATATATCCCTAAAACAGCCTTTCGAACTCGGTACGGTCACTATGAGTTCCTGGTGATGCCCTTTGGGTTAACCAACGCACCCGCGGTATTTATGGATCTCATGAACCGAGTTTGTAAATCATATCTAGACAAATTCGTCATAGTCATTATTGACGATATTTTGATCTATTCCAAGAGTAAAAAGGAACACGAGCACCATCTGCGAGCCATCCTAGAAATATTGAGGAAAGAGAAGTTGTACGCCAAGCTTTCAAAGTGTGACTTCTGGTTACAAGCGGTGCAATTTTTAGGACATGTGGTAGATCAAGGGATTCATGTTGACCCTAGTAAGATCGAAGCAATTAAGAATTGGCAAGCGCCTAAATCTCCGAAAGAGATACGCCAATTCTTGGGATTGGCAGGATATTACCGTCGCTTTATTGAAAACTTTTCCTGCATTGCTCAATCCTTAACTGCCTTGACACATAAAGATCGAAAGTACGAATGGGGCGAAGAACAAGAAACAACTTTTCAGCTGTTAAAACAAAAGTTATGTGAAGCTCCAATCCAGTCGTTACCCGAAGGCAACGATGATTTCGTCGTATATTGTGACGCAACTCAGCAAGGGCTCGGATGTGTCCTAATGCAAAGAAACAAGGTCATTGCTTACGCATCTAGATAGCTAAAAGAACATGAAAAGAATCTCACGACGCATGATTTAGAGCTGGGCGCAGTGATTTTTGCACTTAAGATCTGGAGGCATTACTTGTACGGCACGAAATGTACAATTTATACGGATCACAAGAGCCTCCAACATATATTCGATCAAAAGGAGCTAAATATGAGACAATGCAGATGGGTGGAGCTATTGAACGATTACGACTGTGAAATAAAATACCATGTAGGTAAGGCTAACGTAGTAGCCGATGCCTTGAGTAGAAAAGACCGAGTAAAGCCACTCAGAGTGCGAGCTCTTGGGATGATTGTTCAAACCAGTCTTAAAGAGCAGATCCGTAAGGCTCAAATGGAAGCTTTGGAGGAAGGCCAACTAAATAGCGAAAACTTACACGGAAATGAAGGGAATTTTGTGAGGAAACCGGATGAAGTGTTGTATTTCAAAAATAGGGTATGGGTTCCTACTCTCCATGACCTACGTCAACTGGTTATGGATGAGGCTCATAAATCTAAGTACTCTATTCACCCCGGTACAGACAATATGTACCACGACCATAAGGAATTTTATTGGTGGCCATGTATGAAAAAGGACGTAGCGGAGTACGTGAGCAAATGCTTAACTTATGCCCGGGTTAAGGCAGAATACCAGAAACCCTCGGGAATGTTACAACAACCCGAAATACCTCAATGGAAATGGGAGCAAATCACGATGGATTTCGTGACCCACCTTCCAAAAACACCCCGAGGTCATGATGCGATTTGGGTAGTAGTGGATAGACTAACCAAATCGGTGCACTTTATTCTGATTCGTACTACCTACAACACCGTGAAATTGGCCGAGATCTACACGAATGAAATTGTGGCTAGACACGGGGTACCAGTTGCAATCATTTCAGACCGTGATAGTCATTTCACTTCACACTATTGGCAACAGTTACAAGAAGCTTTGGGGTCTAGGATAGACCTGAGTACGGCTTACCATCCCCAAACTGATGGCCAATCAGAATGAATTATCCAGACATTAGAGGATCTGCTTCGTGCTTGCACTCTAGACTTTGGAGGAAGTTGGGATAAGCACCTTCCCCTCATTGAATTCTCTTATAATAACAGCTATCATAGTAGCATACAAGTTGCACCGTATGAAGCACTATATGGCCGGAAGTGCAGATCGCCACTTTGTTGGGCTGAAGTGGGCGATACTCAACTCACGGGGTCTGAACTAATTCAAGAGACGACAGACAAGGTGCATAAGATCCAAAGTAGACTGAAAGCGGCCCGAGATCGATAGAAAAGTTATGCCGATGTTCGCAGGAAACCGTTGTCGTTTGAAGTAGGTGACCAAGTACTGTTAAAAGTGTCACCGTGGAAAGGAGTGATTAGGTTTGGCAAGTCAGGAAAGTTGGCTCCGAGATACATTGGGCCGTATGAAATTATTGCTAAGGTTGGATCTGTAGCGTACCGACTGAAACTACCAGATGAACTGAGCACAATTCATGATGTCTTCCACGTATCCAACTTAAAGAAATGTCTCACGGATGAAGCAGCTATTATACCGTTAGAAGATGTGCACATTGATGACAAACTCCACTTTGTGGAAGAACCGGTAGAAATAGTAGAAGGGAAGACCAAACAACTACGTTATAACAAAATCTCGCTGGTGAAAGTCCGGAGGAACTCGAAGCAAGGACCTGAGTATACCTGGGAACGGAAGGATGAGTTCCGTAGAAAATACCCACATCTCTTCTCTAACAAGACAAATTGAATTTTGGGGACGAAATTTCTAAACCAGGGGAGACTGTGACACCCATGATGAATCCAGGTACACCCTAAACGGTTCAAAACTGTAAAGCACACTTAACACTTTAATTACGCGAAAACCCTAAAAACATGTGTGACTTATATGCTTGATTAACTGCTATCTGTTATGTCTCGGAGGAATCCGAGAACAAGTTATGAATGACATGACACTAATAAGGACCCTGATGCGAAATTGGTATCCTTAGACTTTAAACACGTGTTAAACCGGAGCTTTCCGTTTAACAGCGCGCTAAACCTTTGACATTGATTATTAGGTTATCGGTAGCATCATTTAAGATTTCGAGTTCCAGGAACAACTTAGTTTTGTGCCTTAGACTGTGACATAAGGTTTGAAGCAAATCAGAGATTTGGGCACGCAAAACGAAGCAGCTTCCCGGTTAGGGAAACGCTTTCGTTTCAGGCATAACATAAGGCAATCAAAGGTGAAAGGAACGATCGATCAAGCTTAAAAACATTTAAACCACCCTAATATGAGTATTTTATGATTAAAATGTAACTGGGTTCGGATTTCAAGACGGTTATACATGATTTTTAAAAATCGGGTCTTTTGAGACTAATTACGCACGAAACGGAGTCCGTCACGCAAATCGAGAACACGCGCGGGACCCACAAACGAACCTAAACACTCAACGGAGGATAAACATCATTTTTTATCGCGTTTTACGAGGCACAAGGTGGCCCAAGGGGGGCCGACCCAAACCGCCACCACCCCCCTTGTATATATCTATGTTTTTTTTTGTTTTTTTTTTTCTTTCATTTTCACACTAAAAATCCCCAAAATTCTGCTTTCCCTTCACTTTTCTCAGCTGATTTCACCATAAACTTCATCAAATCATAGGTATTAACTCAAATCTTTAAGTGTTTAAGCATGGTTTCTTGATTTAGGTCATGAAAACCCACCCATTTTAATCCATGAAATTTGGAGTTTTAAACAAGTTTATGGGCTGAATATGAACACCATATGAATACCCTAGTGTTATATGGCAGCCATGGTTATGAATCTTTGGGGTTTGATACTCTAATCAAAACTTATTCGACAAAAATCGCCTAACTATTCGATTAACCGAAAAACAATGAATCAAAGCTTGATTGATCTAAGTTCTAGAATATTTGGATTGTACTTGATGTGTAGGTACTGAATATAGCCCACACATACTTCTGGACTCGCAAGGAACGCTCGGAATCGAAGCTTGCGCTAGGTATAACATCCGAAAACTGAAACTAGAATAGGCAGAATTTTTTTTTGGCTATAACTTGGTCCGTGATACTTGGATTGAGCTGAAATTTGGTGTGTGATGAAGGGTAGTCTCAGGAAGCCTCACGTAAAATTTTAGAATTTTTTGAAATTTCTACGATTTTTGGAGAATTTTTTACTGCTTTACAAAAAAGAATTCTGAAAAAAAACCAAACGGATTCAATAAATCACGAAACTTTATAGATACACTAAGGAACATATGTGGAATGTTCTGGGAAAATTTGGAGTCTATTTGTTTAGTTTTGATTTGGCTTAAAAATCTGCGTTTTTGTGAATTTTCGGTAGCCGGAAACAAACTGAAACGAAATCAGAAAAATCTTAAAATTTTTGGAGATGTTTCTGAAAACATAAGGAATGTCCAGGAATTTTTTGGGAATTTTTAGATCAATGATGGTAATTAATTTTAATTATGTGGTTAAATATGGTTTTATAAATAATTTATTTACACAAGTAAAATGCCAAAATAAATTCCCAGAAATTTTTCCCATATTCTACAGATTTTTATTAAGTTATATAAAATTTTCAGAATTTTATTCAATTCATAAATAAAATGGGAATTTTTGGGATTAAAAATGAGTTATTTTAAATCAATTTCGGCAGTTTACCGTGCAGCGAACCTGCCGAAACTGGGAACTGACACAACCCGACAAATACTACAATTGAAACACGGGGAGTATTCCGGGAGATTCCAGGGCGGATTGGACACTCTGGGTGTGTCCAATACCAGTTCGGGAATCCTCGACGGTGGAAACGGAAACTCAAAATTGGGCAACCTGGACTCCCCAAACACCCAAACTCCCTTAATGAAAATTTTATCATTCTTAAATAACAACATCGTGGCACTATTGGTATTCTTGTACCATTGTCCGAACATGGTAAACTACTGACATTGACTGACACGCGAACCGGTGCCCGGAAGCCAAACTAAAAACTAATACTACCCTGACCACCATCACCATACCCGTGTCCTATAGACTCAATCCGGGGTGAAAACTCCTGACCAAATCCAAGTTATAACCATTACCGACTTAGATACTGATTTAAGTCCTTACTTGCATGTGTGTTATTAAAGCTGATTTCGTTGATTAAAATACTCTTTAGCCGAGACTACTACTTGCACTGTGAGTTCCCTTCCCCCACTTTTAAACTGTTTTCCTATTTTCTGGGGTGAATTGCGTGTTACAAACTGTGTTAATTGCTCAAACTGTATGATCTGAATTATCTAACACACGATATTAGCCCCGATACAAGTGATTAAAGTAAACCGTGGGCAGTGGATAGTACTATTGGTCTGACAAACCCAGTTGCCCGCCGGACAAGTGCGGCCGACAGCCAGGCAACTGCACGCGTCCTACCTAGGTTATGTTGTTAGACATAACTACCCGAGGGCATTGAACTTTATGAGATGCAGGTGGTGCGAGTATGTGTCTGTGTGACACGATACGATTAAAACAGTCTAGGTCTCACTTGTGACACTCGTGTAACTCCATCTATGAACCGTGATATGTGCAATTAAACATGCTGATACATTTTGAAATGAAACAACCAAACCAGTGTAACTCACTAGCAGCGTTTAGCTGACCTTTTCAAAACTAACATGCATTTCAGGTAAAATGAAACAGGAGTGAACATGTGCGTTTGGAAGGATCTAGTAGGCGGACGTAGCATAATAAAAGCTATAATGGCTTGTAGTACCGCTTTTAATATATGGTTTGTAATGTGATAATTCTTAGACGTTGTAACCAATGCTCTTGTTTTATGTAATGTAATGTTTCTAAATTATGAGGAGTGCCATGTGTCTGCCGCACCCCGCAATTGTCTTCCGCTGCGAGTCGGGGTGTGACAAACAGTGTTTGACTTTCTGCTTTGACCAGTGAATGGTCAACGCAAAGTTCATTTGAACTTTGCAACGTGATTGTAATCACGATGGTTATAATCCTTAGCGACTATACCTACTGATTACCACGTTAACTAGGTGTAGTGACGAGTCAAAGTTTCGGTCAAAATGCGTTTTAGCACGCATTTTGCAACGAAACTACTTTAGGGTATCAAAACACTTTGTTTTGATACCAAATCAGTTTTCTAAGTTAGTTAAACATGTTTTAACATGTTTAACTCGTCACTATTAGTTTAGTGCTTGTTTAGGGTCGTAAGGTAAGCGGTCTAAACAACCGCTTAGACTTTCGAACCCGACCCGTTTGGTCGATCATTAGGATCCGACCAAGCTTATTTTGTGATCATAGTTGCATAGGGAATAACCTCTGAGGTTATACCTTATGGTCACATAGGAATGGTTAGTTATTTGTTAAGTAGCTTGTATGCCCATAGGAAATGACCAAAACGCCCTTTTGAAGCATAAATCCGTATTTTGCATATGTGAACATGTTTTTGACATATAATCTGATTTAGTAACATGTATAGGGATAATTGGGCATGTATGACTTGACATAGCACATAGTTAACCATCCGACCATAGTTTTACGCAAACGACGCGTTATAGTAGCTTATACTACCATAACGGGTCAAAACGGGTCAAAAGCACTTAGGTAGACTTTCAAATCAGAATGTTAGCTCTATTAAATCATGCCATATGAGTTCAAATACTCATTTGATTTACAGAACATCATTCTATCCTATCTTCCGATTTAGGATCCGATTATTAACATAGTTACCCATATTAGGTGCCTTGTTGATTCCGTGATCCTTGGAGCTTGAATTGGTCTTATTCCCAAGATTAATAAGCAATCCCAAGTGAGTACATAGTTCCCCTCTTTTACCGCTTTCAAATACTTTGGGGTGATACACATGTACATACCTGTTACTTTCGTGCTTTTCAATGCTTTTATGACATAAACATGCTAGTTTCACCTAGTGCATATATAGTACATGATTTCAACTATGTTTTGCTATGTATGTTAAGCATGCTAGCATATTGATTTCTTAGACATTTGTTGCATATGTTTACTTAGCATATGAACACATTGTTTTACATGATATTTCTGCTATGTATGTTTACTGATCATGCTAGCACATTGTTTTTCATGAACATTTCTACTAAGTATGTTTACTTAACATACTTAGTACATGGTTTTCACATGCTACATTGGTTATGACATTTGGTATGTTCAATCGGGACAATAATACATTCATTAACGTTGACCACGCTGCTCGGTAGTATGTAATGGTACCATAGGACTTGACAAATCCCGTTTCCGACTTCCTAAGTTTTTTTGGAAGTTGGGAATGACAGAATCCGATATACATAATTTAGATAAACCTTTAATTTGTTTAAGGGTTTGTCGCAACGCTTGAATGTATGCGATTAACATTACTGCATAAATATCTGTAATCATAAAGCATTGTTTTCTGCAAAACATAACATTTGATTTAAACTTAGGTTTATTCAAAAACTTTGTTTTGTACATTTTCCTATGGGGTTGAGTAATTACTAGTTATTCACCATACATGACATTTGTTTTCACATTGACATTATCACATAATTTGAGTAGATACTTTCTACTTGCTATGCATTTCATTTGGTTATACATGATACATTTCATACATGACATTAAACATGGTTTACACATAAACATTTGTACATTGATTTTAAGCAAGACATTTTGGTTGATTATTGATAAGTGACTTATGTAACGGGGCTATGTGTTATATGATAAAAGCATGGTGGATAAGCCGCTGGTACTTCCTATATATAAGTGTTTTTATTGTATTACACATTGTTGCGTTATCTAAACCACTTAACAAAGACATGAAACAAGTTATACAAGTACATGACATTGTTTTACAAAATTACACATTTTATACAAGATTCATTTATTATTGGTTAATCATTTAACCATGCATTGTCCTTTTATTATTATTTGATTTTCACATCGATTTTCAAATGATTTTATAAAGGAAAACATTTTACAAGGTTCATGACTACATTTTTTTAAACACCTCTTTTAACTACAAGTCATGAATCCTGCATAAACAAAACCTATTTATCTCACAGGCATTTTTATGCTGACGTACCTATCTTTACATGTGTTTCAGGTGCTAATGCATGATGATGTTTGTGCTTCACTTAGGCGGACTTGGGCCTTAGTGACTTAAAAGACAGTTGATTATGTTATGTTTAGTTTGAACTCCAACACAATGTAAACTTTAATTTTAATAATACCAAACTTTAATTACCATGGTTGTTGAAACAATAATTCTGTCGCTCCACTCCCCGACATTTTCGCTGCGGTTTGTTATTTTACGCGGTCGGGGTGTGATAGGAGAGTTGGTATCAGAGCCAATGGTTATAGGGAATTAGGTTATTAGTAATGCTTTGACCTAGACTATAACTTTCTAGGACCCTAACACAAGTTTTCTTGTGTTTAGATCTTAAAACAATACACGTCACCTATCCTTAGGTGATTACCAAAACATGAACAAAAATTTCGAAAATGATTTTGAAATCAATCATCTATCCTTAGATGATTTCTTTTGGCTTTGTGCCATCCAAATTTTCAAAATCTCGTCAAAGTTTGGGTCTAAATAATGTGAACACGTGCAAACTGGAAGGGTGAATGCCTGTACCCTGAGTTTTCTGTCTAAGGCTAGAGTGTTCATACAAATCCGCAGTATCGGACCAGTCACTCTTACCTGGGAACTCTTGGGGTGAGTGTTCACTTATAGGCGAACATGTCTTCGGTGATACATTATTATGACCCATTTACTTTGATTTGTCACTATGTGTCGACTGTTTGTTTCGAGGTAACGGACAAATGACCACCATCCTTTCATTTTGTTGATATACGACATCTCATTTTTCATCACATCATCTCACTCGTTTTCTCTCGTATTTCCTCTTTTAGAATGCCTCCTCGACGTAACGTTCAACAACCTGATGCCGAACTGGCAGCTATTATAGCACAGCTGATGGCTGCTATGCTACCTAATCTCATCACTCAAATAAACCAAGCCAACAATAACAATGTTAATGCACCTGCTCCGTGCAACTTCAAAAGTTTTAACTCGGCTAAACCGCTCAAGTTTAGTGGTTCTGAAGGAGCAACTGGGCTCCTACAGTGTTTTGTGAGTCTTGAGAGCACCTTTCGCCATGTTCAGTGTCTGAACAACCGTAAGGTCAAGTTTGCTTCGAGTGTATTCCAAAAGAGGGCTCTTACCTGGTGGAATGGGGTAATGAGAAATAGAGGTGCTGAGGTTGCTTTGGGTCAGACATGGGAGGAACTTGAGCTCTTATGATGAGAGAGTTTTGTCCTCATCACGAGCAGAGGGCACAAGTGTATTCCAAAAGAGGGCTCTTACCTGGTGGAATGGGGTAATGAGAGATAGAGGTGCTGAGGTTGCTTTGGGTTAGACATGGGAGGAACTTAGAGCTCTTATGATGAGAGAGTTTTGTCCTCGTCACGAGCAGAGGGCACTTGAAAATGAGTTCCATGACCTAAAACAAGACAGTGGTGAACACCGTGCGTACACAGACAGATACGAGGAGTTAAGCTTGCTCTGTCCGACAATGGTCACGCCTTTGGATAAGGCTATCGAGAAGTACATAGACGGTTTGCCAGATCCTGTTCAGGATATTGTCACTGGTAGCAACCCTACTACCGTCTGACAGGCCATTGAGCTCGCTGCTACCCTTACTGAGTCGCAAGTCAAAAAGGGTAAACTCCACAGGAAAGGGGACAAGAAGCAGAAACAGTCTGATAGCACCAATGAGAAAAAGGGAAAGAAGTCTGAGTCCTCTAAGAAATCTAGGAAGCGCAAGGCTTCCCAGAATTTCGCCGTTACTGCTCAGACTAACCAGGTAGCACAGAATCAGCCTGCACAACCTGCTGCCAAGAGGCAGTATGCTAGGAATGCACCTTTGTGCAACAAATGTAACAGTCACCACCAGCCACAGTTGCAATGCCGCATCTGCACAAATTGTGGCAAGTCTGGTCATCTTGCTAACACCTGCCGCTTTGCTCCTAACCAAAATCAGGCAGCTCAAAACCAAGCAGTACAAAACCCTGCCCAGAATCCTGCACGACCTCATTATCCGCCTGGTTCATGTTTTAACTGTGGGGATCTGACCCACTACAGGAACAACTGCCCGAGGTTGGCAAATGCGAATCAAGCACAGGCTCGTGGTATAGCTTTTAACCTGAATGCAAATGAGGCACGTGCGGATAACGAAGTGGTGAATGGTACGTTTCTTGTTAATAACCATCCTGCTTCTGTTCTATTTGATTCAAGTGCCGATAAGAGTTTTGCGTCCTTAGCATTTGAGCCTTTACTTGCGATGACTAGAACAAAACTAGGAAAGCCCTTGACAGTAGAAGTAGCTAGTGGTGAACCTGTTGTACTTGACTCCGTTCTTCAAAATTGCCAGTTGAACCTTAATAACCATCTTTTCCCTATTGACCTCACGCCGATGCAACTTGGGAGCTTCGATGTAATAGTAGGAATGGATTGGTTAGCAAAATACCATGCTGAGGTGGTTTGCTTTAAAAAGATTGTCCGTATACCTCTTTCGACTGGTGAGATCTTAGAAGTTCATGGGGAGAAACCCGATAGTGGTCTTAAGCTTATGTCTTGTACCCAAGCCCGCAAATACCTACAAAAGAAATATGTTGCTTTCGTGGCACATGTCGTAGAGGAGAAAGGCAAGGGTAAGACTATCCAAGATATCCCTGTTGTTCGGGATTATCCTGAGGTATTTCCTGAAGAATTACCTGGTTTACCCCCTGTACGCCAAGTTGAGTTCCGTATCGATCTTGTAGCTGGTGCAAATCCTATTGCTAAATCACCATATCGTCTTGCACTGTCTGAGATGCAAGAGTTATCTAAGCAGCTTCAGGAGCTTTCTGATAAAGGATTCATCCGTCCGAGCTTTTCGCCCTGGGGTGCTCATGTCCTATTCGTGAAAAAGAAAGATGGATCTTTCAGGATGTGTATCGATTACCGTGAGCTTAACAAGCTTACCATCAAGAATCGATATCCCCTACCTCGCATTGATGATCTCTTTGATCAGCTACAGGGTGCTACGTGCTTTTCAAAGATTGATCTACGTTTTTGGTATCATCAACTTCGAGTACTTGAAGAAGATATTCACAAGACAGCTTTTCATACGAGATATGGTCATTATGAATTCACTGCTATGCCTTTCGGTTTAACTAATGCTCCTGCTGTTTTCATGGACTAGATGAATAGGGTTTGTAAGCCTTATTTGGACAAGTTCATCATTGTATTCATTGATGACATTTTGATCTATTCGAAGACACGAGCCGATCATAAACAACATCTCCGTCTTACAATGGAGCTCCTAAAGAAAGAACAGCTTTTCGCCAAATTCTCCAAGTGTGAATTCTGGCTTAAGGAAGTTCAATTTTTGGGGCACATCGTCAACAAACAAGGTATACATGCAGATCTCGCCAAAATCAGTGCGATTAAGGATTGGGATACTCCTACTACTCCTACTGAGGTTCGTTTATTTCTTGGTCTAGAGGGTTATTACCGCCGTTTCATTGAAAACTTCTCCAAAATTGTGGTTCCTCTCACTGCTTTAACTCAGAAGAACAAACCTTTTGAGTGGGGAGAAGCTTTCCAGACCTTGAAACAGAAGCTTTGTGATGCACCTATCCTAACTTTACCTAAGGGCAACGACGATTTTGTCGTATACTGTGATGCATCCAATTTAGGCCTTGGCTGCGTTCTTATGCAAAGAAACAAATTCATAGCATATGCATCAAGACAGCTGAAGGTACACGAGAAAAACTACATGACTCGTGATCTTGAGTTAGGTGCAGTAGTT
This sequence comes from Helianthus tuberosus, assembly GCA_030545235.1. Lineage (NCBI taxonomy): Eukaryota > Viridiplantae > Streptophyta > Magnoliopsida > Asterales > Asteraceae > Helianthus > Helianthus tuberosus. The sequence continues at coordinate 161,917,897 of CM060444.1, forward strand.
TTTGCTCTCAAAATCTGGAGACACTACCTTTATGGTACAAAGTGTGTAGTGTTTACTGACCACAAGAGTCTCCAGTATATCTTCAATCAGAAAGAACTAAACATGAGGCAACGACGTTGGGTTGAACTTCTAAATGACTACGATTGCGAAATTCGCTACCATCCTGGTAAGGCGAATGTCGTGGCTGATGCATTAAGTCGTAAGGAATGTGTCAAGCTTCATTGTGTTCAAGTTCGATCTGACATTCAAACCCGCATTTCTCAGGCTCAACATACTTGTGTTACACAAGACTTGATGCGTAAGGAATTACCGTGTCATATTAAGCCTGAGCTTGAACTAAAAGACTTTGGGATATTCTATTTCATGGGTCGTTTGTGGGTCCCAAGTATAAACAATCTTCGCACCTTGCTAATGGATGAAGCACACAAGTCTCGTTATTCTATTCATCCCGGTGCAGATAAAATGTATAAGGATCTTCAAACCCAGTATTGGTGGTCGGGTATGAAGAAAGACATTGCGTTATATGTTTCCAAATGCCTTACTTGTCTTAAGGTTAAGGCGGAACACCAACATCCCTCTGGATTATTGGAGCAAGCAGAGATACCGGTTTGGAAATGGGAAAACATTACTATGGATCTCATTACCAAGCTGCCACGCACTAAAAGAGGTCATGACGCCATTTGGGTAGTTGTTGATTGTCTTACAAAGTCAGCACATTTCTTGTCATTCCGTGAGGATCTATCTGCTGACAAGCTTACTAAAATCTATGTGGATGAGATTATATCCCGACATGGTGTTCCTTTGAACATTATATCTGACAGAGATGCTCGATTCTCGTCTCACTTTTGGAGAACCATGCAATCTGCCATAGGGACCCAACTTTATTTGAGCCCAGCATATCATCCGTAAATGGATGGTCAATCTGAGAGAACAATCCAGACACTAGAGGATATGCTTAGAGCTTGTATAATCGATTTTGGTGGTAGTTGGGATCCGCATCTACCATTGATCGAATTCTCCTACAACAATAGTTATCACTCTAACATCAACATGGCTCATTTCGAAGCTTTATACGGTCGAAAATGTCGTTCACCGGTCTGTTGGAATGAGATAGGTGAAGCTCAGCTTACTTGACCTGAACTCATTCTAGAGACTACAGATAAGGTCAAGAAGATTCGTGATAACCTTCAGACAGCTAGAAGCCGTCAAAAGAGTTACGTGGATCGACGACGCAAGCCCTTAGAATTACAAGTCGGTGATCACGTCCTACTCAAGGTATCCCCTTGGAAAGGTGTGATTAGATTTGGAAAGAAAGGAAAACTTGCACCACGCTATGTTGGACCATTCAAGATCGTTGAAAGAATCGGAAAAGTAGCCTACAGACTTGAGCTACCTCCTGAACTTGGAAATGTTCATCCAACATTCCACGTGTCCAATCTCAAAAAGTGTTTAGCTGATGAGAACCTCCACATACCACTTGATGAAATTCGTGTTGATAACACGATGCACTTCGTTGAGAAACCTGTGGAAATCATGGACTGTGAAGTCAAAAAGCTCAAACACAAGTGCATACCTATTGTCAAAGTTCGCTGGGAATGTAAACGTGGCCCAGAATTTACTTGGGAATGTGAAGATCAAATGAAAGCGAAATATCCACATCTATTCTCACAAGTTTCCTCTAAATAAATTTCGGGATGAAATTTCCTAAATTAGGGGAGACTGTGACATCTGTGCTTGTGTAATCATTGTACAAACTATGAACAATTCAATATTAATAAAACAGTGTGTTTTGATCCCAATGTTTGTTATTTATGTTTGACATTTTGCACGTTTTTTATTTTTGATCGATTTTAAACTCTGTATCGCTTTCTGGGAAGTTATACGCAAACTGATGCGTAAACGTAATCAGTTTAATGCGACAAACACTCCGGAACAGCAACATAAGCTTAACATACCTTAAATAACCTTTACATAACTTAGAAATAAGTTTTAAAGGGTTTGGTGTGGAAAAAACAAGTTTATTCGCTCACAGGGACTATTTGCGTCAACTTGCAAAAGCCTGCCGTTTCGTAAGGCAAAGTACAGTCCAGAACTTGATCATAAGCTAAACATACCATACATAACCTAAAAATAGCTTAGAAATAAGCTTTGAGTGGTTCGGTGTGCGAAAAATGCTTGTTTAATCATACAGGGACTAAAAGTGTCAAAAACGGCGTAAGTTTGCATTTACGCGCATATCTTACGTTCTGACCACATCTGGACGTCCAAAATTTTTGTACACACTAAAATATTTTTATTTTAGTGATTGGCATGCAAAAATACTATTCGTCGCTTGATTTGGAACGTTTTCGCATCCGTTCGAATTTCGTCGTAATTTGACGAATAACGTGACCGTACGATCAAACGAACCGACATCCGAGACTTTTCCGAGCATATTTTGTGTCCTCTATACTTTGACCACCTTGTAGGGCCTTGAAAATGGCTTAACGGGTGTTAAAATTGCCAGAAATGAGCTCAAACATGTGCAGGGACCTAAGCTGTCAAAATGAAAACTTTTGCAGAACTGTAAGGTGGTCGTGGGCCGCGTAAGCCCAGACCTTACTTCTACGTGGGGTGCGAGCGCATGCCCAGTGACAGAAACTTAGTTTTAGCAAACTTTGATACTTCAGGGGCTGGTTTTGCCAATTTCTTTGTGTGTTAACCAAGTTAACACCTCTCCAAGGCAATTACCTGTCACTAAACACATATAGGGCTGTGATTCTTTGCTTTGTGGCCAAAAAAACACATGTCTTGATTTTGTTCTTCATCAACTAGTATAAATAGCCAAGCTCTCTAACCATTTCACTCACCCTTGATCTGATTTTCTCTAAGTTGAAGTTATTAACTTCATACCTGAGAATTTTAAGATCAAGTTCTCCCTAGCTTGGACCCTTTGTAAGCTTCTTTCGTGCTTTTACCGCTTTTATAGCGTGAAAGTCAAACAGTGTTTGACTTTATGCTTTGACCAGTCAATGGTCAACGCAAAGTTCGTTTGAACTTTGCAACGTGATTGTAATCATGATGGTTACTGTGACACCCGGCTTTTCAGGCCGTACCGTACAATTGTAACACGTGTTGTGAATAGATAACATGGCTGTATTTGACTAATTATGATGTTTTTATGTGAAATTTAATGAGTTGGTAAATTTAAACCTTGGTAAAAATTATGTTGGCAACGATAAGATAAATGCTTATCGCGTAACGGTTAAAATGCGAAACGAACGTCGGTGACCACCCGATCAGTGTTAAGATTAGAATAATAATTTTAATCCTATTTGTGAGGAAAAGTAAATTAAAACGCTAAGAAACTCTATTTTTCGAGTTTAAGCACGTACCGCGCGATGCAGCGTGTATACCGACAAAATACTGTCAACACAGCCAGTCAAGGCAACTAAAAATCATTTTAGTAATAATTTGATGAGTTTATTACTATAGAATGATAAAAATAAATAAAAACACATAAATCCCTATTTTTGCGATTTTAGGCGCGTACCGCGCAGTACAGCGCGCATACTGCCAAATACCGGCAACGTAGCCAGTCCAGGCAAACAAAATATTGTTCAATAATATTTTGGTAAGTTTATTTTTATAGAGTGTTAAAAATAATTTAAAACGCGCTAAAATGGGTTAAAACGCTAGATAAAATACCCGGTATCCAGTAAAATATCTGTTTTAACTATATATAATATATGTATATGTGAGTATGCATCTTGTATGTGTGTGTTCGTATATATATGTGAGGTGTAGAAGAGTTGGCAGCCATGCAAGGCCCTTCTCTCTCCTCTCTATTCCATTTAGTTGATGAAAAGGAGGTGCAATTATGGCACTCTTACACATTGTCCCCCATATATTGTAATATTCAAGAAATTTTGTCTAAAACACAATCAAACACTCTCTCTCTCTCTTCAAATTCAGTCGAATGCCCCCTCTAACTTATCATTTTCGAAAAATTTTAACACGTTCATGAAGATCAAAGTTCATTCCAAGAAGGTTTCAAGGTGTTTTAAGGATCTAAAGGAGGTTTCTTGGTGAAACAAGCTTTTAAACACCAAAATCTAGTCAAAACCCACTAAGAAACTTGAAAGGTATAAATTTATTTTAAAAATACGTTCTTGATTTTTAGTGATGATAGAGATGATTAAAGTTTCTCTTGAACTTGGAATTTAACATAAACTTGAAAACGATAAAGGATGAGATTTCAATCAAAATGAAAATGAGTGTGTATATGTATATATTTATGGCCGTGAGTATGTAAGTGTGTGTATGAGATTGTGTTATTGATGTTGATTAAAATATTCATGATAAACATGTTACTTGAAAAGTAGGATGCATGTAAAAATCAATATATGTCATAAAAGAATGTTTTAGAAGGTGATTCAAGATTTGAAAGTGATATGATAAAAGTGAACTTTGGAAGTTCATATGTATGTGTATATATGTCGTATATGTATGTATATGTAGGCAAGCAATTGAATTTTTGTTGCTAGTTCATAAATATGTGAGAACATGCTTCTTGTATTTATGGTAAATGATGAGGATTAACCATGTATAGATGATGATGTTCTTGACTACTTGAACATGACTTAAATGTATGTTGGGTATATAACTTAGATCATATAAAATGATGATGATACTATAAGAATGCATTAGAAGCATTTATTTGAACATGCATGATGAAAGATGAACATAAAATGATGATTTAGATACGATTTGATAAAAATGATTTTGATCAGATTCTAAACACTAAAATATGAATATTTTAAGTGTAAAAATGATATAAAACTTTGTCATAAGGTTTGCTAGCTTTGCATGTGGTACTTGGTGCTTTATGTGTTGTAAAATACATGAAATCACATGATTTATGTGACTTACACAAAACTGCACTAATCTGATTATAACCATCATTTTAATCAGTAAATAACATGTATTGTGTTAAAATATCAAGTCGTTTCGAGTCGGGGTGATTATAGTAACGTTTAACGCAAAATTATGCGTTAAAACGTCAAAAATCGGCTTTTCGAGTGATTTTTGTAAAACTGATTTAGATCAGTAAATAAACTGATGTTTTTAGTTTAAAAACAAGTATTTTAACTAATTTTAATATTAATTGGTGTTTGGTTGGTCATACGTGACTTCCGACGCCCGAAACCGTTACCGAATCGCTAAAATACGCATTTTTCAATATACACTAGTATAGGTAAAATTTTGGGTGAACCTTATGTGTTAAAATGTGTTATGTGATTTAAACATGAGAATGTGAAAATATGTTAAGTTTTAACATGATATTAGAAATCTAGTTTACGCATGTATGCTTGTACGATTTGTGCGGTAGAAACGGTAACATTTGCGTTAAACGTGAAACTTGTTTGTCGAGCATGAAATTTGATACATATAAGCTTGTTTATGTATATTTTCTTTAAAAATGACAAAATAAATAGGTTAACAAGATTTCGCATGTCTCGGTGTTAAATTATATAAACGTTTATGGATATATATATTACGACGCGCAAACCGCAGATATATCGCGTATAAACGGGAGAGTTAACGGATTTACACAATAATGGTGTGACACCTGTGTCACTTCAACCATCAAACAAATACCAAACCAATTAAATATTGTATTTCATACTTGGTAATTGTAAAAATATGTGTATCGTTTGCACATATCAATTCTTGATCGATTTCGAGCTTTAAATCGCTTTCTAGAAGGTTATACGCGCACTGACGCATAAATATAACCAGTTTAATGCAACGAACACTCTAGAATAGTGAAATAGGCTTAACATACCTTAAATAACCTTTACGTTACTTAGAAATAAGTTTTGGAAGGTTTGGTGTGTTGAAATCAAGTTTGTTCGATCGCATGGACTAATTGTGTCAAACTGCGAAACTATACCGATTTGTATAGTAACGAACATTCTGAAACTTGATCATAAGTTAAACATACCCTAAATATCCTTTTCATAGCTTAGAAATAGGCTTTGAGGGGTTTGGTATGCTAAAATAAACTTTATTGATCAATAGGGACTAAAAGCGTCAAAAAGTGCACAAGTTTGCATTTTCGCGCATATCTTACGTTCTGAATATATCCATACATCCAAAAATTTATGTAATCATTAAAATATTTTATTTTAGTGATTGGCTTGATAAAATTCCCTTCGTCTCATAATTTGGATCGTTTTTGCGTCCGTTACGACTTCCGTCGTAATTAACCGAATAACGCAACCGTACGACCAAACGAACTGACATCCGAGATGTTTTTGAGCATGTTTTTAGTTCCCTATACTTTAACATCATTTTAGAGCCTTGAAATGAGGTTAATGGGGCTTAAACGTGCCAAAAATGCATCGAAATCCAAGTTTCTGAAGTGCAGGGACCTGTTTTGACATTCTGTGAAACTTCCTTACACGGGCCGCGTAAGGTTTGATGTATATTTACACGGACCGTGAGGCCATGTCAGACAGAAACTTCATAATCAGCAATCTGGTCCAAATTCAGGGGTTTTAATGTAATATTTGCAATACCTGGAGCTGGTTTTTGGCTCCCATTGTATTCTAATACCATATACCCACATGTATGGCCAAGATTACACCCTCAAAACACTTGGAATCATCCTATTGATCCTAACTTCCTATAAATAGCAAGCTCCCTCATTTGGGTTTTTCACACCTTGATTCAATCTCTGCTCTAAGTTGAGGTTTTAACACCTCATACCTAAGTAATTTTGAATCAAAACACCCTATTGGACCCTTTGTAAGTCCTCTTCTTGCTTGTTCTTGTATTTCAAGCATGAAAGTCAAACGATGTTTGACTTTCATCTTTGACCAGTCAATGGTCAACACAAAGTTCATTTGAACTGTTAGTGCATTACGTCTATTGACTTCGTCTTGTATCATGTAATAGGATAGGATAGGATTTCCAGTGCACGAGATTCGAGAATCAAAGTTTAGTGTTTAAGATGCTGATTCCGCTCGAAAGTGTAAAAGGGTCATTTCGAGCGAAATCAGAAACATCTGATTCCGCCCGAAAGTGTTCCTTGCCATTTGGAGCGGAATCACCCTCCTATATATAGTGCACTTTACATTTCATTTTGTACGACACTTCCGGATTTGTAACGAAGTGCTGCCGAAATCTGTTCAGATTGTAATTGATGTTAAAATCAATATAAGTAACAGATTTAATAGTATCAAGCTGTTTTCAAGTCCAGTTCACTGATTCCGCCTTTGAACCAGATATAAAGCTCTTCTGAACGACTCAGTCGGGTCGAACAACGATCCTACAAGTGGTATCAGAGCTAGTTGGAGGAGTTTTGCAGTTTACAGCTGAATTTCATTGAAATTTCTCTTTTCTACACCTTCTTTCTTCAATCGAACGAGATTTAACGGTTAAAAGTTGTTCAATTTTTCACAGATTTTGTAAAGATACATATTAACAAATCCTTGAAAGTTACAGAGCTAAATTCTCAGTAAAAATGGTCAAAATGGACTTTCGAACTGATTCCGCTCGAGTGGATACTTTCTGATTTCGCCTGATTAGATCAGATTACGCTCCAAAATATCTGTTGATTCCGCTCCAGGGTACAGATTCTGAGTGATTCCGCTCCAACATTCAAACTGATTACGCTCCAAGATACAAACTTTGAGATTCCGCTCCAAAGATTGTTTGTGATTTCGCTCCAGATTAACAAACTTCTGATTTCGCTCAACTGGTTGTTGTGATTTCGCTCCAAAATCACATATTGGTGATTCCGCTCAAAGTAACCAAATTATTGATTTCGCTCCAAACTGTCTTCAAACAGATTCCGCTCCTAGTGTTAAACATCTAATTCCGCTCGAAGTGTTAATCAACTGATTTCGCTTCAACTGGTCAACTTGTGATTTCGCTTGTGTTGTCAAACAAAGTGATTTAGTTTGAATTTCCTCTTTCGCTTGAAAAAGGATTTTTCGTGTCAAGATTATTTCACATCAATCGAGTGTCAGTCTGTTTCAGTTTATTTGATATTGTGAGTACTGATAGTGTTTGTTTGATTGTCTGTTCAGGTTTACATCATGGCTGAAGAATTCTACAACACGTTTTTCAATGCATTCACATCCGAATCGTCCGAGATTGAAAATGTTACACCAAAAACCATCACAAAAGCTATCAATGAGAACATCAAGCATGATAATTTCTATGGAACACACTCAAAGCCACCAACTCTGGAGAGCATTGAAGATTATACATGGTGGAAAGAACGTTTTCTCAATTGGGCGAAAGCGTATGCTCATGAAAGCTGGTTTTGCTTAGAGTTTGGATACGAAAGGCCAAAAGATGATAAAGGCGAAGAACTTTCATTCAAGAAGTTATCAAGAGAAGATAAATCTGAGTTTGCTGCCGAACAAAGAATGATTGCTTTGATCCAGTCTGCAATCAGAAATGATATTTTTGCGTTGCTGAATCATGATGGATCATCTAAATTAGTTTGGGAAGCTTTACGTGTTAAAGCCAAGGGGGGTAAACAGATAAAAAAGAACAAAACTGCTTTACTTAAAAAAGAATTTGATTTGCTTGATAGTCTAAAAGGAGAGACAGTGAGACAAATGATTGAGAGATTTTGTCATCTTAAAATTGAACTTGAGAGATTTGAGATAGTGAAAACAAGAGAGGAACTTATAGATAAGGTGATTAAAGCGTTACCACGAGCTGATCAGGGGCAAACGTTTGTTTTTATTTTAAAAAATGCTGCTTTATATGATACAATTTCTCTTGATGCATTGTTTGAAAAGATAGAGAGTCATGATCTGGAGCTACAAAAGCAAAGCAAAATGACTGGTTCTTCACATCAACAGAATGTTGGATTGTATTACAAAGGCAGTGTACCTTCTGAGAAAGGTGTTGGTTCACCAAAGACAGCATTCAGTGGTGAGAAAATGAAAGAACCTCAAACAACTTCAACAAGTCATCATTCTGGATATCATTCATCTTCAAATTCAAATTCTGATGAAGCTGAGGAGATTCTATGCAACATCGCTCTCAAACTGAAAAATTCTCTGGCAATGAGCATTAATGCAACTAAACAACAAATGAGTTTTCTTGCATCTGTTCTGGAATCATATGAAGGTCTTGTAGCTGGTAAAATTGGAAACTCAGAGTTAACCAAAGAAGATTACGACCAGATTGATCCGGAAGAGATGGAACTCATTGACATCCGTTGGTGTTTGGCAAGCTGCATTCGCAGAGCTTAGAGATATATGGAAATTACTGGGAAACAATCTCTTGGAGGTGCATCAACAAAGCTTGGATTCGACAAAACCAAAGTGACCTGCTTCAAATGTAAGCAGAAAGGTCATTTCAAGAGAGAATGCACTAATTCTGCAGTTGGTGGAAATGAACATTCGTTCAATGATGATTGTTTTGGTCAAAAATTACCTAAGCAATTAAGTGATCAAATTAGTTTTGTGAGGTAGTGTGCTAGTAATACTTTGTAAAAAATATGTTGGTTTGTTAGTTTACGAAAACAGTTTCAGGATACGGCTCAGCATATCGAGTTGTATCTATAATCAAACAATGAGCAAAAATGTAAAGGTTGACACGTGATGTACGAGGAAAGCCCTTGATCAATCTAGATCTCTGGCATAAAACCTCAGGAGCTGACAATCGTCGGCTGCCTTGTTCTTCTTATTGTTTGAATAATAGGATACAATGCAGGATATGACACGGATCAACTAAGTGTTACAATGCGATTCGAGCACAAGTGTGAGTGTTTGTGAGTGGTTACAGGTTGTAGAGAGCAAGAGTGTACGAGAAATTGTGTATGTGAAAGTCGTGTGTTCCTATGATCCGTGCATTCCTTTATATAGTAAAAGGAAATAACTAACTATGCTAAAAATCCGGGATATTATGCTAAAAATCCGGGATACTGAGATTATTTCCTTTCTGAATGTTGCCAGGCTGTTTCCACTCGTTTTCCACGCGCTTACTAACTTTAACTCCGGGATTTAAGCTTCCATAACCGTTACAACATTAATATCTTTGACCAATCTTCGTAACTTTCCATAAAACACGCCAATCTTCAATGCTGACCGTTACAAGAGCTGTTTTTCCGCCATCAACGTCCTTATCCTAACCAATTTGAGCGGGTCTTCAGGATGACTTGGTCTTCATGAACGTTAGTCCCTTGTAGCCAACGTATACAAGCAAGTTGTTAGTAATAGTCAGGATACTGCCTCAGGATGTTACCAATATCCTGGTCCGGTATCCTGATCGTAATCAGCTATCATAAAATCAAGATATAGTATCAGGATATGGGCTCAGAATTTCACCCATAACAATTGTCCCCAAAAATATAACTGTTGGATATCCTGATTCCAACGGATATATTTTTTAGTCATTCCAACATGTCTGGTACGGATATCTGTTTCAAATATGCTGAACCTGTACACATATACTGAACCTGTATCTTGGTTAGTTCGTCTGTATTTTGTAGGGTCTAAATCATCTAGTTTTCTTGCACTTAGAACAATTCTAATTTCTTGCAAGTAGAATAGTTTGACGACTGAAGGTGGAGGGATCCTGTGTTTCCAGGATGAAGCCTTCAACTGTTCATGTAAATATGCTTTAAAAACTTAATTGTATTCTTGGTGGATGGGTCTCTTTTTGAGACGAAACCAAGAATACAATCTTTTGGACTAATAATAATAAACTGACCTTTTTAGTCTTATTTATTATGTTTTTATTTTGAAAGGTAAGTTTTGAATATCCTGATCAAATATCCTGGTCAGGATACTGATGAAATGTCTTCTAAATGTTAGACAAAACTTGGTTGAATATGACTTTTTAGAAAACTTAGATCGTTTAGATAAGGTTTTCAAGACTTGAAGAATAATAAATCATACCAGAAACACTTAGGCAATGATTTCCAACCTTAACCTTTGAATCCTTTGCAATGTCCCCGGCATGGATGTCCCCTGTCTGTGCAGGATATTGCATTAGTGCAATACAAACTTGAGTATTTCTTCACTTAGTGATTAAACTTCGTAGCTTCTTATCCACAAAAGAACATGTGTAATCACAGCTTGTCATATCTTTGCAATCTTGTTAAAAACTTTAGTTTTACTAGGGATAAACCCTTAATGTACTGGGGATAAACCCTTAGTATCCTGGGGAAAATCCCAAATTTTCGTGCACTACAGGCGGGAGTGTATAAACTCCAAGACTAAGAAAGGTGAAAACCTTTTAACCTTAGAGAGTATGAAAATACCCTTTCGCAAGAGAGGGTGATCAATCCTCATATACCTTAAGGATCCAGGGTATAGCCAACAGTAACGAAATTGTCAGCCACTTTTACATGAACTGGTCCCGCCACCTTGAACTATCCCTGGATAACTTGCGCTCCAGGCGGGGTGTTTAAACCCAATTCGTGAGAAAGGTGAATACCTTTAAACCTGTGAAGGGATCAGGATCCCTTAAACGTGAGAGAGGGGGCCAATCCTCTAATCTTTCAAAGTATCCTGAGTGTGTATCCTTGAGTTATATCCCGAAGCATATTCTGCAAAATAACCTTAAACTAAGGTGGGTGTTATCTTGGCTAACACCCCTCCGATGCTCAAGTTAGTATTGGGTTCAAATAAAATAAATTATATTATATTTAAAAGAGACAGAATTCATACCATCTTGAGTTAGAAATTAAATTCTAAACTCACTTGAAATAGGCTTTGAGATGTATAGCATTCCAGGATCTTGGTAGTATATCCCCCTCCATATTCTTGAGTCGATATGCTCCTTTTCCTGCTTCCGATTTAATCTCATAGGGTCCTTCCCACTTTAGAGCTAATTTTCCATCGGCAGGATTAGTAGTATTCTGAAAAGCCTTTCTTAATACCCAATCTCCAACCTGAAACCTTCTAGTCCTTATATTCTTGTTATATGCTCTGGATATCCTCTGTTGATATGCTGCCATCCTTAGCTTAGCTGCATCTCTTGTCTCATCAATAGTATCTAATTCTTGACATAGGGCTTCAGGATCTGCTCAAGATCCCGGAGACTGGATCTCGCTGTAGGTATCACCATTTCTGTCGGGATCACTGCTTCTGCTCCAAATACTAAGGAAAATGGGGTTTGGCCAGTTGCATTTTTTACTGTCGTTCTATCAGCCCATAATACAAAGGGTAATTCTTCTGCCCATCTTCCCTTCTTGGCTCCAAGTATTTTCTTCAAATTGTTGACAATTATCTTGTTCGAGGATTCTGCTTGTCCATTTGCTTGAGGATGCACTGGTGTTGACGTAATCATCTTAATTCCCCAACTTTTGCAAAAATCAGTAGTTCTTTTGCTGATGAATTAGGAGCCATTATCACAAATTATCTCGGCTGGTACACCAAATCTCGTCAGGATATTCCTCTTTATGAAGGATACCACTTCTTGATCTCTAACTTGGACAGAGGCTTCTGCTTCAATCCACTTGGAGAAATAATCCGTCATTGCTAACATGAAAACCTTTCCTCCTGGAGCCTTTGGAAGCTTTCCCACTATATCCATACCCCATTTCATAAACGGCCAAGGGGATGCAATAGGATATAGTGGTTCAGCAGGTTGATGTAGTATATTGTTGTGCCTTTGACATGCATCACATCTTCGAGCATATTCTGCTGCATCTTTCCTCATAGTCGGCCAATAGTATCCTATTCTTAACACTTTCGAAAACAACGATCTGCCCCCAGTATGGTTGCCACAATCCCCTTCGTGTATATCCTGAAGTACCTCCTTGGTTTCAGGATCTTCCAAGCACCTTAGGTACAGACCTGCAAGGGATTTCTTATACAGAATATTATTTATAATAGTAAAACGAGATACCTTCATTCTAAAAGCCTTAGGATTTGCATCTTTTGGGATATCTCCTTCTTGAAGATACTTCACAATTGGAGTCATCCAGGATTCAGGATCCTTCTCAGGATATCCATCACCAGGATCCTGGATACATGCTACTTCTTTATCCTGAGATTTGAAATGTTCTATTGCAGGATACAAGATGTGCACTATTGGTATCTGAGTTCCCTCCGGTATCCTGACAGTAGATCCTAAGTTTGCTAGAGCGTCAGCTTCAGCATTCTTTTCTCTTGGTACATGTTCAAGTGTAAAAATTTCGAAATATCCTGCTAATCTTTTAACAATTTCAAGATATTCAGCTAACGTTTCACCTTTTACTGCATAAGATCCATTGAAATGGTTAGTAATCAACAGGGAATCCACATATACTTGTAAACATCTAATAGCCAATTCTAATCCTGCTATCAGAGCTTCATATTCTGCTTCATTATTAGTGGCAGGAAACTCACATCTAATGGCCTGGGGTAATATGTCCCCCTGTGGCGATTTTAGTAGTATACCCAAACCTACACCTCTTACATTAGATGCACCATCAGTATATAGTGTCCAAGATTCTATATTTTCTCCTAGTTTTTGCACTTCTAGGTCTACTTCATTTTGAATATCACTACTGAAATCAGCCACAAAGTCAGCTAAGGCCTGAGACTTTATGGCAGTTCTAGGTTCATATACTAGATCATAAGCACTTAATTTTACTGACCACTTAGCCATTCTACCCGACATCTCAGGTTTCCTAAGCACATTCTTAACAGGATAATTAGTTTTAACATGAATCCTATGTGTCTCAAAATAATGTCTAAGCTTAGTTGATGCTATAACTAGGGCTAATATCATTTTTTCTAGATGAGAATATCTAGTTTCAGCATCTAATAAACTTTTACTAACGTAATAGATAGGATACTGCTGACCTTCGTGATCCTTGACCAAAACAGCACTTATTGCATTCCCTGATACTGCAAGATACAGGGATAATGGTTCACCATCCTCGGGCTTCATCATCAGAGGTGCGGTTGAAAGATATTGCTTTAATTCCTGTAAGGCTGCTTCCTGCTTTTCTCCCCATTCGAACCTCTTATTCTTCTTCAGGATATCGTAGAATTCTTTACATTTTTCTGAGGATCTTGATATAAATATGTTCAATGCCGCTACTCGTCCAGTTAATCTTTGCACATCTTTCATGTTGGATGGTGACTTGATATCCAGGATAGCTTTGATCTGTTCCGGGCTTGCTTCTATACCCCTTTTAGTCACCATGTATCCTAAAAATTTTCCTGCCCCCACTCCAAAATGGCACTTTGCAGGATTTAGTTTCATATTGTACTGGTCCAGGATATCAAATGCTCCTTTAATATCCTGGAGATGATCCTCAGCCTTCTTGGATTTGACTACCATATCGTCAATGTACACCTCCATGGTGTCCCCCAGTTTGTCTTTAAACATCATGTTCACCAATCTCTGGTACATTGCACCTGCATTTTTCAAACCAAAAGGCATAGCAATATAACAGTAAATACCTGTTGGTGTCATGAAAGCAGTATCCTCATGGTCTGAAGGTTCCATTTGGATCTGCTGGAATCATGAGGATGCATCCATGAAGGTTAACATCTCATGACCAGCAGTGGCATCCACCATCGAGTCTATATGAGGTAGAGGGAATGGGTCTTTAGGACATGCTTTGTTCAAGTCTGTGTAATCTACACAAACTCTCCATTTCCCATTCTTCTTTTGAACCACGACCAAATTTGCTAGCCACTTGGGAAATTTGACTTCCCTGATCATCTTGGACTTCAATAGTCTTTCAACCTCTTCTTGAATAATTACGTTTCGTTCTGGAGCAAACTTCCTTCTCTTTTGCTGGACAGGCTTGAAAGACCTGTCAACTCCAAGCTTGTGAGTTATAATATCCTTAGAAATACCTGTCATATCCTCATGCTTCCATGCGAATATTGACATCCTGCATTTCAAAAAGTTAGTTAACTGATTTTCAATAACCTGAGGGATATTGGCTCCCACGAGTACCAAGATATCTGGATTATTCTGGTCCAGGATAACTTTCTTCACATCCTGTTCTGAAGCCTCCATGATATCCTGGCCTCGCGTCTTTAATTGCTATGCTGCACTAGGCTTTGTTGAGGATTTCATCGAAGAAGAATAACAATCCTTCGCTTCCTGTTGCTCACTTTCCACCTTAACTACTCCCCAAGGGGTAGGGATCTTGATACATTGATGATAAGTGGAAGGTACAGCTTTCATATCGTGAATCCATGGCCTGCCCAATATAATATTATAGCAGGATAAGGAGTCCATGACACAGAAGCGTTGTATTGAGTTGACCCCTTCAACATACACGGGCAACTTTATCTCCCCTACGGTATTCTTTGCTTCTCCACTAAACCCTACAAGCACAGTGGACTTTGAGGTAATCTCTATCTCGGGGATGTTCATTCTCTTCAAGGTTTCCAATTGGATGATGTTGACTGAGCTGCCATTATCCACCAGTATCCTGCGTACAAAGTGATTAGCAACATATAAAGTTATTACCAGAGCATCATGATGAGGATCCTGGACAGTATCCCTGTCATCACTATCGAACGTGATCATTTTATCAGTCGTGAGGGTCGATATCCTGGTTGGCTTATTCCCCCTTTCGGCCTTAGCCTCCTTTGCATGTCTTTTGGCTGCAGAATAAGAAGTTCCGCAGATATCGGACCCTCCTGAGATAAAGTTAATTATCTTGGCGTCGGCGGGAGGTGATGCTGCTCGTTCCAGATCTTTCTCAATATCCTGACCCTTATTCTTCTTTCTGCCCAGAAGATCCTTCAGATGTCCTTTGCTTAGTAGGTAGCTTATCTCTTTCCTCAGGGCAACGCAATCCTCAGTAACATGTCCGAAATCCTCTTGGAAGGCACACCATTTGGACTTATCCTTCCAATCAGCTTTTTGTTGATTCTTCCGAGGCCACCTGGCTTTATCTCCCAAACCCTGCATAGCATACATTAGTTCAGGTATATTAACAGAAAAACAATATTCTGACAATTCAGGATACTCCTCAGGATCCTCATTTTCAACAGCGTTCACTTTTTTGCTATCATTCCTGTCATATGGCTTAGAACGATATGGTTTGTATGAGGATTCTGACTTCCTGTTAGTTGGTTCATATGTTGAGGATGCATTCATCCTCTCTTGCATTTTCTTATCATCTTCCAGCCTGATATATCTCAAGGCCCTGTTTCGAGCTTCGTCCAAGTTCCTGCAAGGATTCATCACAAGATCCTGATAAAACTGGGAATCCTTTTGTAGTCCCATCTTGAATGCTTGGACTGCTGTAGCAACATCAAGGTGTGGGATATCCAAGGATTCCCTGCTGAATTTGTTCACATAATCCCTTACGGATTCTTGAGGCCCCTGTGTTATCCTGTAAAGGTCACTTGTTAGTTTTTCGAAGCTTCTACTACAAGAAAAGTGACTATTAAACAAATTAACCAAATGAGCAAATGATGTAATTGAATAAGGTGGAACATTTAGAAGCCATTTCAAGGCTGATCCTGTTAGAGTAGAGCCGAAGCCCTTGCACAAGCATGCTTCCTTAAGTTCTGGCGGGATAGGGTTAATCTCCATCCTCTCCCTATACTGGGCAATATGCTCCTCAGGATCCGTCGTCCCATCATACAGCTTCATGTTAGGAGTCTGGAATCTCTTTGGGAATTCTGCATCACAAATGGGGTGAGCAAAGCGGGATATGTTGTGACTATCCCGGGGTACTTCCGGTATAGGCAGCACTATCCCAGGCACACTTGATATCATATCCTTCAACTTTTGGAGCTCTCTGGTTATCACTGATGTCACACCTGCATCCTGCAATGATCCAAGATTATTAGTAACAGGGATACTTGTGTTAACAGACAAGTTACCAGCTTGGTGATTCTGGCTATATCCTGGGGCGCATCCTGGAGCATATCCTGGATCCCTCACAGTCGACATCCTGGTGGCAGAGGGTATCTCAGGAATATGACTCCGGGAATGGCTAGGCACAATATTCCCCCTGTTATCCTCAGCATATACTGCAGAACTGAAGTTTAAAGCTCTTGGTTGCAAGGGAGTGACAGTATCCTCAGCGGGCCTGCTTGAGCTAGATTTCAAGAGTTGTATCTCTCTTATCAGCATTCGGTTGGTCTCCTGCTGCTGCCTCATTTCTTCTTGTACACTGCCAAATAAACTTAGAATTTCTTCATTAGAGGCCAAAACAGGAGCAGATCCCTGAATGTTGCGAGTGGGGATAACATCTTGAGGCAGTGAAGAGGCTTGGGTTCTCGGAGGAGGTGGTGGAAGCATCGAACCAATTGTTGTAGAGGTTGTAGCAGACACGGTGGAAGAGCTCATGTTTGATCTAGATGCCATTGAAAATAGTGTAGCAAAAAGTTTTGAAAATATAAAACCGATTAACGATTTAACAAAAGATTTTAGTAGAAATAGCACCACTTGCCCCACGGTGGGCGCCAAATTGTTTTGGTCAAAAATTACCTAAGCAATTAAGTGATCAAATTAGTTTTGTGAGGTAGTGTGCTAGTAATACTTTGTAAAAAATATGTTGGTTTGTTAGTTTGCGAAAACAGTTTCAGGATACGGCTCAGGATATCGACCTGTATCTATAATTAAACAATGAGCAAAAATGTAAAGGTTGACACGTCATGTACGAGGAAAGCCCTTGATCAATCTAGATCTCTGGCATAAAACCTCGGGAGCTGACAATCGTCGGCTTCCTTGTTCTTCTTATTACTTGAATAACATGATACAATGCAAGATATGACACGGATCAACTAA
Organism: Helianthus tuberosus; assembly: GCA_030545235.1. Lineage (NCBI taxonomy): Eukaryota > Viridiplantae > Streptophyta > Magnoliopsida > Asterales > Asteraceae > Helianthus > Helianthus tuberosus. The sequence continues at coordinate 161,935,621 of CM060444.1, forward strand.
GTGTTACAATGCGATTCGAGCACAAGTGTGAGTGTTTGTGAGTGGTTACAGGTGGTAGAGAGCAAGAGTGTACGAGAAATTGTGTGTGTGAAATTCGTGTGTTCCTATGATCCGTGCATTCCTTTATATAGTAAAAGGAAATAACTAACTATGCTAAAAATTCGGGATATTATGCTAAAAATCCGGGATACTGAGATTATTTCCTTTCTGAATGTTGCCAGGCTGTTTCCACTCGTTTTCCACGCGCTTACTAACTATAACTCCGGGATTTAAGCTTCCATAACCGTTACAACATTAATATCTTTGACCAATCTTCGTAACTTTCCATAAAACACGCCAATTTTCAATGCTGACCGTTACAAGAGCTATTTTTCCGCCATCAACGTCCTTATCCTAACCAATTTGAGCGGGTCTTCAGGATGACTTGGTCTTCATGAACGTTAGTCCCTTGTAGCCAACGTATACAAGCAAGTTGTTAGTAATAGTCAGGATACTGCCTCAGGATGTTACCAATATCCTGGTCCGGTATCCTGATCGTAATCAGCTATCATAAAATCAAGATATAGTATCAGGATATGGGCTCAGAATTTCACCCATAACAATGATTACTACCGAAAGGCAATCTACCATCGAAGCAGAGAAGAGCCTAAGATGATTGAAGATAAACCTAAATCGAGAGCTTGTTTTGTAATTCAAGATGATGAAGGTTTTGATTGGTCCGAGATATGTCCAGAAGAAGATCGTTTGGATAATGTTCGAAAAACAGCTCATGGGAAAGCTATAACAGAGGAAAGAAAGTTTGTTTTTGTGCTGAAATCCATGAAGAGAACAATGAAGATAAAGATAAAGTTGAAATGAAGGTGACTACCAGAGAAGAGATTCTGGAAGAAAAGACCTACAGAGAAAGAAACATTGTGTTGAACAGAATGGATGAAATGCAAGAAGAGTATGAGAGTGCAGTGAGCAACAGAAGATGGGATAAAAAGAGAGAGTGTTACTTCAACAGAGAAGGTGAACTAGTTGTTCCAAAGAAAGACATAATTTTTTATGATGTTCTTCTTATAATCCCTTTGAGAGCTGAATACTATAGAAATGTATTGAAAGATGACACATATGCTAAAAGGCATGAAAAGGAGATCAGATATGCTATGACATCTTGTCTAAGAAAAAGGGATGAATAGAGAATGAAGAAGAGTGTTGAAGAGTTGGTGAACAATCTGAAGAAAGTTGTTGAAGAGGTTAAAGCAGAAACTATTGAAGTTGAGGTTGTGAAGGAAATCAAAAGTGAAGAAGTTGTTGTGAATGAAGAGGTTGAGAAAGCTGTTATTGAAGAACAGCAGATTGGAGAAGAGGTGAAGAAAATAGAAGAAGAAATAAAGAATGAGAATTTGGAAGCTGATAATGTTGGTGATGAAGTCGGTGTTGAAGAAAAGCAAGATGATGCTGATCAGAAGCAAACTGAGGCAACTGCATCAAACACCGAAGTGTCAATCACTGAGGTACATTCTGATTCTGAAATCTTAAAACCAATTGATCAGTGCAAGAAATGCATGGAACTGTGCAGAGCTTGTACTGAAAAAGATGAGCAATTCAAAACAAGAGATCTTGAATTTACTAAATTTGAAAACATTTTTAAAGAAAAATGCAAAGAAATGCTAGAAAAAGAAAAAGTTTTGAAAGAAAATGATGAAAAACTTTCAGAAAAATGTAAAAAATTAGAAACAGAAAATGAAGGTTTGAAAGAAAATGTTTCTAAAATGACAGAAGAATGTTCACAAAAAGAAATTGCTTGTCAAGAAATGAAGAAAGAATATGACTCAATGAAATTAGCATATCATATTACGAAAGAGTCATACGAAAAAGTGAAAGATGAAATGAAATATGCTCAATCAAGAATGAATTATCTTTCTGAAACAACTAAAGAACTTAAACGAATGTATTCCATAAAACAAGATGTTGTTAATTCTGATATTGAAGATGTTGCTAAGCTAAAGCGACAGATTGCTGATTTAGAACAGGATAACAACAAGTTGAAAAGTTATCACGTGTCGTCATATGTGCTTGAACGTATTTTCAATATAAAACCGGGAGATGGTGAGTCTGAGCAAAACAAGAAAGGCATTGGCTCAGAGTTTCATCAAGTTCCACCACCGGGAAAATTTGCATTTTATGATGAGGAAAAAGTCGAAAAAGCTTTCAACATGGTAGATCAATTGCCAGACAACATTGACATAACCTATTCCAAATCTGATGATTCTCATGATTCAGATGTGGTAGGTAAAGTTGTTGAAAGTGTGTTGAAAGAAGAGTTGGTTGATACAGGTAAATCTGAATCACAGGATGAAGATGAAGGAAATCTTCATGATAGTTATCTGAAAAACACAAAATCCGAGAAAAATTTGAATGATGATTCAAAAGGATTGGTTTATACCATGATTGGATCAGACAAATTATTCTTAGATGTTGTATTCCCGATTCAGAATGTGATCTCAGAAAAGGTTGATAAAGTTTTCAAGATGGTGGAAATTGAAAAATCTAATATTTCAAAGTTTGCTGGTAAAAGTCACAAAACTTTTTATAACAAACCTGGTTTCAAGAAGAAAAACATGAAGGCTGGGTTGGGTTTTAAAAAGAAACAAAATTGGAAAACAAATGAAATGCCGAATTATCAGGCAAAAATGAGTTTTGTTCAAGGAAAAAGTTTTGAAGAAGAGGAACAACTCAAATTTAGACAACAGTCTAATGAAGAGTTATGTGATCAAAAGAAAAGGCAACAACCACAGGTCAAAGATGTGTCCATGAGAACATGTTTCAAATGTGATCAAAAAGGACATCTTGCACGCAAGTGTCCTAATCTGAAATCTGTGGATGTTGATAAAAAGAAGTCTGATGATGTTGAGAAACAGAAATCTGAGGATGTGAAACACAGGTCAACCAAATTTGACTCAAAACAAACTTGGAGGTACAACACAAACAAGTTTGTTTCGAACCAAACTTGGAAGTCAAACTCATATAGATTTGATTCTAGACAGACTTGGAATTCTCATACACCCAGAGTCAGAACAACTCAAAGTTGGAAAACAACTGTTGATATGACAAAACCACAAGAGTTTTGGAAACCAAAAATTGTTGTTCAAAAACAAAATGTTCAAACGGAGTCACATTTTTACAAACGTGGTACTCCTAAAGGTCAAACATGGAGTATTAAGAAACAAGTGAATTTGGTAAAAGAGGAGAAAATTGAAGCTAAAGATGAAAAAGTTTTTGTTCAGAATGACAAAGATTTTCCGAGATTAAATGAAAATTATTGTGTTGAAATGCCTAAGGTTCAATAGACCTGGGCTAAATTGTTCAAGTAATTGAGTAGTTTGTTTGTGCAGGTGCTCATGGAAGTTGAAGATTGTGAGTTTGAAACTCAGAGCAGCCTGGCACAACAAGAGGAGGAGGCTGCTGCTGCTGGACCCTGGTTTGGTTGAACAGGGAGTTTATTTGTTTTTCTGTATATAAATAAACAATATTTCAAAAACCCTAAAAATTTGAAAAATTAAAAATAAAAAATATGTTTGTTTTTTTACTTTTTGTCAAAAACAGAAAATTACAAAAATATGTGTTGATTGAATACGCCGAAACCCTCACGGCTGAACAAACATGATTATTTTCACAAGATAGAAAAACGGTTTTCAAATTGTCGAAAATCAATGGGTTGTAAATCATGGGGGTACTTTATATTAGTTTTTCTGCAAAACAGAGCACAGTTAGCAGAAAATGGATGGCGAGACAAAGCTATCAACATCGTGTTGTCAAATTTTCTTTAAATGGTTTTGCATTTTAGGGGGAGAAAAATTGTCAGAAAATACAAAAACATTTGAAAATTTTGAAAAAAGTAAAAAACATGATAAAATGAAAAATTGAGTTTTTGTTTAAAAAGAGGAAATGATAGTACATCAGTAGACAGTTACAGTACGCTAAAGAAATGGAAAGTTTAAATGTGTTAAATGATCTCACTGTGGATGTGTCGGTAGATTTTTATACATTTAGTAAACTTTTTCGGGATATAAACCTAAATTCAAACTTACTTATTTCGTGGGGAACACTACTTGGATATATAGGTAACCCCTGAAATCTCGTTTGAAAGGTCCCTCTTTCTGAGATACTAGGTCTTTATGCTTAGTGATATCTGGGGTATTATCCCGGGACTTCTAATTTTGCGGAAGCAATGGCCTAGTCCCCGCATAATACTTTCTGCATTGCTTGAAACATAGCACAGCCCTCAGCAAATTGATGAAACAATAAAATTGATAGTCATTGCTGTTGTAATACAAAAGATCCTCTAAAGGGGACACACCAAAAGTCGAGCCGTCATCTCTCTACTGAACGGAAGTTCTGACCTGAGCTCTCACGGTTTCGTATTATAATTTATTCCCCTTACAGATATCATCTAGGTATACTCACCTATAAGACTGAATATTAGGATCTGGATACGGGAATATATTCAAGAGGTGGGACACATGAATGAGTTTAAGTTCTTAAAACACCTAATTCGTATCCTGAATCAGTTGAAATTTGTATGAAAATTTAAGTGGACCAGTATATCGACAATCTAAGTGAATTGTTTAATTCTTAATGTGTAACTAAGCTCAACGGTACTTGTGACTTGTCAGAAACTGATATGATCCTCTGACACATACTCAAACAAAAATAGTGTCTGTAAATATGTTTGTATATATTTCTTTACTGCTTTATATTTTCAGAAAAATACAAAAAGATTTTTGATTCTGCTTTATTTTCGACAACTGATGTCTGAGATGCTGAGTTTCAAAATCTAAGTAAGTTGATTGTGTTTCTGAAAATAAAACAAGTTCATTAATTTGAAACTTGAATTAAAAATTCAAAATTCAAAAACAGTTTGTGATATCTCCAAGGTCATTAGTTTGGACTTGGATGATTAACTGTGAGGGATTTGGATTCTTTAATACTGCCAAATCTATTTAGTTTGTTGATAGGGGGAGTGAATTAGAGAATTTGATTGAGAATTTGAAAGCATTGTATTTATAGATGTTTGAGTGATTGCAGATAGTTCAGATTACGATCCCGAGAGCAGAGTCTAAGGGGGAGTCTGAAAACAAGCTTGAAGCAAGAGAGAGCTTGTAGATGGATAGCTAGGTGTCGATCCCAAAGCACGGAAGCTTGATGAAAGGGGGAGCCTGAAGCTGATGGAGAAGATAAAGATTGAAGGATGCTTATAATATTACAACTTGAATGAGAAGGCAGAATAATCAAGACTGAAGATGTGTCATACTAAAGACTAGACACTGAAGACTTCGTCAATATCCGAGGGGGAGTCTGTTAGTGCATTACGTCTATTGACTTCTTCTTGTATCATGTAATAGGATAGGATAGGATTTTCAGTGCACGAGATTCGAGAATCAAAGTTTAGTGTTTAAGATGTCGATTCCGCTCAAAAGTGTAAAAGGGTCATTTCGAGCGAAATCAGAAACATCTGATTCCGCCCGAAAGTGTTCCTTGCCATTTGGAGCGGAATCACCATCCTATATATAGTGCACTTTACATTTCATTTTGTACGACACTTCCAGATTTGTAACGAAGTGCTGCCGAAATCTGTTCAGGTTGTAATTGATGTTAAAATCAATATAAGTAACAGATTTAAGAGTATCAAGCTGTTTTCAAGTCCAGTTCACTGATTCCGCCTTTGAACCGGATATAAAGCTCTTCTGAACGACTCAGTCGGGTCGAACAAGGATCCTACATGAACTTTGCAACGTGAGCGTAATCACGATGGTTATAGTCCCTTATGACTATACCTACTGATTACCACGTTGACTAGGCATAGTGACAAGTCGTAGTTTCGGCCAAAATGCGTATTTATGTGTATTTTGTAACCAAACTACTCTTGGGTATCAAAACCGTTTGTTTTGATATCAAAACCTGTTTACTAACTTCACTAAACATGTTTTAGCATGTTTAGCTCGTCACTTTTAGTTTAGTGCTTGTGTAGAGTCGTAAGTCAAGCGGTCTAAACAACCGCTTAGACTTTCGAACTAGACCCGTTTGGTCGATCATTAGGATCCGACCAAACATGTTTAGTGACCATAGTTGTATAGGGAATAACCTTCCGAGGTTATACCTTATGGTCACTTCGTTTAAGTAGTTGTATGATAGGTAGTTTATATGCCTTAGGAAAATGACCAAAATGCCCTTTTTATGCATAATTGATATTTAAGCATATGTAACCCAAAATTTTGTCATTTAACTGATTAGAAACATAATTAAGTATGTTAGGGCATATAATACTTGTCATAGGACTAGTTAGGCGGTCCGAACGCGTTTTACGCAAACAACGCGTTAAAGTAGCGTAAGCTACCTAAACGGGTCGTAATGGGTCATAAGCACTTAGGTTACGTTTCATTTTAGTATGTAGGCTTTGTCAAACCATATCATATGAGTTCCAATACTCATTTAGTTTACGAAACCTCATCCTATCCGATCTTCCGATTTAGGTCCGGTTTATTAATGTAATTACCTATATTAGGTGCCGTTTGATTTCCGTGATCCCTCTAGTTTGGTTGGTAGTTGTTCAAGACTTCTAAGCACTCTCAAGTGAGTACATAGTCCCCTCTTTTACTGTTTTCAATGTTTTGGGGTGAAGCATGTGTACCTATTTGTTGTGTTCATGATTTCAAAGTATAATTGATTATACATATTAGTACTTATCTTTTGACAAACTGAATGATTATTTATGGTTTAAACACTGATTTTTCAAAGATTATAAAATTAATTGTTGAATTGTACTTATTTTATGTTCACCAGACCGATTAGTAGTATGATATAGCGCTATAGGATTTGACACCCCATTCCTGTTGTATGGAATGTCAGAAACCGGTTCTTTTTATCCAAATAGGGATTGCCTTTGTGGCATTCCTATAGTCTCAAAGGTGTAGTTTGATGCACTAGGTCAGTATGAATTCTTAAATCACACTTTTATTGTATATTTTGATATACTCCCAAAAGTATAGTTTGATATACTCTCATGTGTGGTATTGTACAAAACCAACATATATTTTGTTAATAACCAAAACATAGCTTAATATGTTATTTATAAAACCAAAACATAGTTTGATATGTTATTACTAAAACCAAAACATAGTTTAATATGTTATTTATAAAACCAAAACATAGTTTGATATGTTATTTACTAGGGTTAATGGATTTAAACACCCTTAATTATTGCCATTTGGCCGCTGGCACTCTCAACTTTGACTTTGGCTCACACCACTCCCAACTTAACACTTGGGTTGCTGTGTCACCCCGTCGTTAAATAAACACTAACTAGATTAGTTCTTTTTGCTGACATAGACATTTTCTCCAACGTGGCATGGTGACATGGCCTTTGTTTATCAAGTGATGTGTAATTTTTTATTTTCACCATCTTTATAACTCCAATAACACAACCAAACAACACCTACATCTTGATCTCCCTCTCCTTCTCGATGATGTCTGACCGGCACTACCCCGACCGGCTGCCGGTGTTGATGGACGCGATTGGAAAGGAATCACATGAACCACTCCGCGTTCTTCCGTCTGCGAATCTGATAAGTGTGTGTAATTTTGATAAGTGATTTCTAGGGTTTCGTATGGAGTTCTGCTGTTAGGATATTAGGGGTTTTAAGGGGTTTTAAAGATGAATCAGGGGAACTTACACGTCATACATGCCACATCAGATTAAAATGACACTTAGGCTAATTTTCCTAACTAGGTTAGTGTTTATTTAACGAGGGGGTGCCATGACAAACAATGTGTTAAGTTAGGAGTGGTGTGAGCCAAAGTCAAAGTTTAGAGTGCCAGCGACCAAATGGCCATAGTTGGGGGTGTTTAAATCCATTAACCCTATTTACTAAAACCAAAACATAGTTTAATATGTTATTTATAAAACCAAAACATAGTTTGATATGTTATTTACTAAAACCAAAACATAGTTTAATATGTTATTTAAAAAACCAAAACATAATTTAATATGTTATTAGTAAAACCAAAGTATACTTTTGATACACTACTGAAAACTATTATTTTGACAACTAAAGTATATTTAATATACTATCTGTTTAACGATTTTGGAACTGAAATATATTTTAATATATTACTTATTCGAATTTCTTAAAACCAAAGTATATTTTTATATATACTATAAACCTTTTTATCAAAATATTGTTTTATAAACAATATACAGTATACAAATTCATTTTATTAAGTTATTTAATTACCTATGTATTATTATTTTATATCATCTGATTTCTTATAAATTTTAGTATGATTTATAAAAGAAAACCTTTTACAAGGATCATGACAACTTTTGTTAAACATTTTCTTTAAACTTATAAGTCATGAATCCTAATTATAATAGAACCTATGTGTTATGGGTAAAATTCTGAGCCCATATCCTGACTTTGTATCTTGATTTTCTATTAGTTGTATATGATCAGGATACCGGACCAGGATATTGGTAACATCTTGAGGCAGTATCCTGACTATTACTAACAATTTGCTTGTAAACGTTGGCTACAAGGGACTAACGTTCATGAAGACCAAGTTATCCTGAAGACCCGCTCAAATTGGTTAGGATAAGGACGTTGGTGGCGGAAAAATAGCTCTTGTAACGGTCAGTATTGAAGATTGGCGTGTTTTATGGAATGTTACGAAGATTGGTCAAAGATATTAATGTTGTAACGGTTATGGAAGCTTAAATCCCGGAGTTATAGTTAGTAAGCGCGTGGAAAACGAGTTGAAACAGCCTGGCAACGTTCAGAAAGGAAATAATCTCAGTATCCTGGATTTTTAGCATAATATCCCAGATTTTTAGCATAGTTAGTTATTTCCTTTTACTATATAAAGGAGTGATCGGATCATAGGTAAGAAAAAACTTTCACACACACAATTTCTCGTACACTCTTGCTCTCTACCACCTGTAACCACTCACAAACACTCACACTTGTACTCGAATCGCATTGCATTGTAACACTTAGTCGATTCGTATCATATCCTGCACTGTATCCTGTTATTCAAGCAATAAGAAGAACAAGGCAGCCGACGATTGTCAGCTCCCGAGGTTTTATGCCGGAGATCTAGATTGATCAAGGGCTTTCCTCGTACATCACGTGTCAACCTTTACATTTTTGCTCATTGTTTGATCATAAATACAGCTCTATATCTTGAGCCGTATCCTGAAACTGTTTTTGCAAACTAACAAACCAACATATTTTTCACAAAGTATTACTAGCACACTACCTCACAAAACTAATTTGATCACTTAATTGCTTAGGTAATTTTTTACCAAAACAATTTGGCGCCCACCGTGGGGCAAGTGGTGCTATTTTTACTAAAAACTTTAGTAAAATCATTACTCGGTTTTCTATTGTCAAAACTTTTTGCTACATTGTTTTCAATGGCCTCGAGATCAAACATGAGCTCTTCCACCGTGTCTGCTACGACCTCTGCAACAATTGGTTCGATGCTTCCACCACCTCCTCCAAGAACGCAAGCCTCTTCACAAGGAACTGAAATTCATGTGGCCCGGGATGTTATTCCCACTCAGAATATTCAGGGATCTGGTCCTGTTTTGACCTCTAATGAAGAAATTCTAACTTTATTTGGTAGTGTACAGGAACAAATGAGGCAGCAGCAAGAGACCAACCAAATGCTGATAAGAGAGATACAACTCTTGAAATCCAGCTCAAGCAGGCCCGCTGAGGATACTGTCACTCCCTTGCAACCAAGAGCTTTAAACTTCAGTTATGTAGTATATGCTGAGGATAACAGGGGGAATATTGTGCCTTGCCATTCCCGGAGTCATATTCCTGAGATACCCTCTTCGACCAGGATGTCGACTGTGAGGGATCCAGGATATGCTCCAGGATATAGCCAGAATCACCAAGCTGGTAACTTGTCTGTTAACACCAGTATCCCTGTTACTAATAATCTTGGATCATTGCAGGATGCAGGTGTGACATCAATGATAACCAGAGAGCTTTAAAAGTTGAAGGATATGATATCAAGTGTGCCTGGGATAGTGCAGCCTATACCGGAAGTATCCCGGGATAGTTACAACATATCCCGCTTTGCTCACCCCATTTGTGACGCAGAAATTCCAAAGAGATTCCAGACTCCTAACATGAAGCTGTATGATGGGACGACGGATCCTGAGGAGCATATTGCCCAGTATAGGGAGAGGATGGAGATTAACCCTATCCCGCCAGAACTTAAGGAAGCATGCTTGTGCAAGGGCTTCGGCTCTACTCTAACCGGATCAGCCTTGAAATGGCTTCTAAATGTTCCACCTTATTTAATTACATCATTTGCTCATTTAGTTAATTTGTTTAATAGTCAGTTTTCTTGAGTAGAAGCTTTGAAAAACTAACAAGTGACCTCTACAGGATAACACAGGGACCTCAAGAATCCCTAAGGGATTATGTGAACAAATTCAGCAGGGAATCCTTGGATATCCCACACCTTGATGTTGCTACAGCAGTCCAAGCATTCAAGATGAGACTACAAAGGGATTCCCAGTTTTATCAGGATCGTGTGATGAATCCTTGCAGGAAATTGGACGAAGCTCGAAACAGGGCCTTGAGATATATCAGGCTGGAAGATGGTAAGAAAATGCAAGAGAGGATGAATGCATCCTCAACATATGAACCAACTAACAGGAAGTCAGAATCCTCATACAAACCATATCGTTCTAAGCCATATGACAGGAATGATAGCAAAAAAGTAAACGCTGTTGAAAATGAGGATCCTGAGGAGTATCCTGAATTGTCAGAATATTGTTTTTCTGTTAATATACCTGAACTAATGTATGCTATGCAGGGTTTGGGAGATAAAGCCAGGTGGCCTCGGAAGAATCAACAAAAAGTTGATTGGAAGGATAAGTCCAGATGGTGTGCCTTCCATGAGGATTTCGGACATGTTACTGAGGATTGCATTGCCTTGAGGAAAGAAATAAGCTACCTACTAAGAAAAGGATATCTGAAGGATCTTCTGGGCAGAAAGAAGAATAAGGGTCAGGATATTGAGAAGGATCCTGAACGAGCAGCATCACCTCCCGCCGATGCCAAGATAATTAACTTTATCTCAGGAGGGTCCGATATCTGCGGAACTTCTTATTCTGCAGCCAAAAGACATGCAAAGGAGGCTAAGGCCGAAAGGGGGAATAAGCCAACCAGGATATCGACCCTCATGACTGATAAAATGATCACGTTCGATAGTGATGACAGGGATACTGTCCAGGATCCTCAGCATGATGCTCTGGTAATAACTTTATATGTTGCTAATCACTTTGTACGCAGGATACTGGTGGATAATGGCAGCTCAGTCAACATCATCCAATTGGAAACCTTGAAGAGAATGAACATCCCCGAGATAGAGATTACCTCAAAGTACACTGTGCTTGTAGGGTTTAGTGGAGAAGCAAAGAATACTGTTGGGGAAATAAAACTGCCCGTATATGTCGAAGGAGTAAACTCGATGCAACGGTTTTGTGTCATGGATTCCTTATCCTGCTATAATATTATATTGGGCAGGCCATGGATTCACGATATGAAAGTTGTACCTTCCACCTATCATCAGTGTGTCAAGATCCCTACTCCTTGGGGGGTAGTTAAAGTTGAAAGTGACCAACAAGAGGCGAAGGAGTGCTACTCCTCTTCAATGAAGGCCTCAAGGAAATCCAAAGCAGGATAGCAATTAAAGATGCGAGCCCAGGATATTGTGGAGGCTTCGGAGCAGGATGTTAAGAAAATTATCCTGGACCAGAATAATCCAGATATCTCGGTGCTCGTAGGAGCCAATATCCCTCAGGATATTGAAAATCAGTTAACTAACTTTTTGAAATGCAGGATGTCAACATTCGCATGGAAGCATGAGGATATGATAGGTATTTCTAAGGATATTATAACTCACAAGCTTGGAATTGACAGGTCTTTCAAGCCTGTCCAGCAAAAGAGAAGGAAGTTTGCTCCAGAACGAAACATAATTATTCATGAAGAGGTTGAAAGACTATTGAAGTCCAAGATGATCAGGGAAGTCAAATTTCCCAAGTGGCTAGCAAATGTGGTCGTGGTTCAAAAGAAGAATGGGAAATGGAGAGTTTGTGTATATTACACAGACTTGAACAAAGCATGTCCTAAAGACCCATTCCCTCTGCCTCATATAGACTCGATGGTGGATGCCACTGCCGGTCATGAAATGTTAACCTTCATGGATGCATCCTCAGGATTCTAGCAGATCCAAATGGAACCTTCAGACCAGGAGGATACTGCTTTCATGACACCAACAGGTATTTACTGTTATACTGCTATGCCTTTTGGTTTAAAAAATGCAGGTGCAACGTACCAGAGACTGGTGAACATGATGTTTAAAGACAAACTGGGGGACACCATGGAGGTGTACATTGATGATATGGTAGTCAAATCCAAGAAGGCTGAGGATCATCTCCAGGATATTAAAGGAGCATTTGATATCCTGGACCAGTACAATATGAAACTAAATCCTGCCAAATGCCATTTTGGAGTGGGGGCATGAAAGTTTCTAGGATACATGGTGACTAAAAGGGGGATCGAAGCAAGCCCGGAACAGATTGAAACTATCCTGGATATCAAGTCACCTTCGAACATGAAAGATGCACAAAGATTAACAGGGCGAGTAGCGGCATTAAACAGGTTTATATCAAGATCCTCGAAAAAATGCAAGGAATTCTATGATATCCTGAAGAAGAATAAGAAATTCGAATGGGGAGAGAAGCATGAAGCAGCCTTGCAGGAATTGAAGCAATATCTTTCAACCGCACCTTTGATGATGAAGCCCGAGGATGGTGAACCATTATCCCTATATCTTGCAGTATCAGGGAATGCAGTAAGTGTTGTTTTGGTCAAGGATCACGAAGGTCAGCAGTATCCTGTCTATTATGTTAGTAAAAGTTTATTAGATGCTGAAACTAGATATTCTCATCTAGAAAAATTGATATTGGCCCTAGTTATGTCGACCACAAAACTTAGACATTATTTTGAGACACATAGGGTTCATGTTAAAACTAATTATCCTGTTAAGAATGTGCTTAGGAAACCTGAGATGTCGGGTAGAATGGTTAAGTGGTCAGTAAAATTAAGTGCCTATGATCTAATATATGAGCCTAGAAATGCCATAAAGTCTCAGGCTTTAGCTGACTTTGTGGCTGATTTCAGTAGTGATATTCAAAATGAAGTAGACCTAGAAGTGCAACAACTAGGAGAAAATATAGAATCTTGGACACTATATACTGATGGTGCATCTAATGAAGAGGTGTAGGTTTGGGTATACTACTAAAATCGCCACAGGGGGATATATTACCCCAGGCTATTAAATGTGAATTTCCTGCCACTAATAATGAAGCAGAATATGAAGCTCTGATAGCAGGATTATAATTAGCTAAAAATATGAATATTAGATATTTACAAGTATATGTTGATTCCCTGTTGATTACTAACCATTTCAACGGATCTTATGCAGTAAAAGGCGAAAAGTTAGCTGAATATCTTGAAATTGTTAAAAAATTAGCAGGATATTTCGAAATTTTTATACTTGAACAGGTACCAAGAGAAAAGAATGTTGAAGCTGACGCTCTAGCAAACTTAGGATCTACTGTCAGGATACCGGAGGGAACTCAGATACCAATAGTGCACATCTTGTATCCTACAATGGAACATTTCAAATCTCAGGATAAAGAAGTAGCATGTATCCAGGATCCTGGTGATGGATATCCTGAGAAGGATCCTGAATCCTGGATGACTCCAATTGTGAAGTATCTTCAAGAAGGAGATATCCCAAAGGATGCAAATCCTAAGGCTTTTAAGATGAAGGTATCTCGTTTTACTATTATAAATAATATTTTGTATAAGAAATCCCTTGCAGGTCCGTACCTAAGGTGCTTGGAAGATCCTGAAACCAAGGAAGTACTTCGGCATATATACGAAGGAGACTGTGGCAACCATACTGGGGGCAGATCTCTGTTCTCGAAGGTATTGAGAACAGGATATTACTGGCCGACCATGAGAAAGGATGCCGCGGAGTATGCTCAGAAATGCGATGCATGTCAAAGACATGGTAACATCCTGCATCAGCCTGCAGAACCATTATATCCTATCGTATCGTATCCCCTTGGCCGTTTATGAAATGGGGAATGGACATAGTGGGAAAACTTCCAAAGGCTCCAGGAGGAAAAGTTTTTATGCTGGCAATGACAGATTATTTCTCCAAGTGGGTCGAAGCCGAGGCCTTTGTTCAAGTCAGGGATCAAGAAGTGGTATCCTTCATAAAGAGGAATATCCTGACCAGATTTGGGGTACCGGCTGAGATAGTTTGTGATAATGGCTCTCAATTCATCAGCAAAAGAACTACTGATTTTTGCAAAAAGTTGGGGAATTAAGATGATTACGTCAACACCAGTGCATCCTCAAGCAAATGGACAAGCAGAATCCTCGAACAAGATAATCGTCAACAATTTAAAGAAGAGGTTAGGTGCCAAAAAAGGAAAATGGACGGAGGAACTACCATTTGTCCTATGGGCTGATAGAACAATTGTGAAGAATGCTACTGGGCAAACCCCATTTTCTTTGGTATTTGGGGCAGAAGCAATGATCCCGACAGAAATGGTGATACCGACAGCTAGATCAAGCCTACGGGATCCTGAATCAAATCCAGAAATCTTATGTCAAGAACTGGATACTATTGATGAGATAAGAGATGCAGCAAAGCTAAGGATGGCGGCATATCAACAGAGGATATCCAGAGCATATAACAAGAATATAAGGACTAGAAGGTTTCAAGTTGGAGATTGGGTACTAAGGAAGGCTTTTCAGAATACAATTAATCCTGCTGATGGAAAGTTAGCTCCTAAGTGGGAAGGACCTTATGAGATTGAATCGGAATCCAGAAAACGAGCACACCGGCTTAAGAATATGTAGGGGGTATACTACCAAGATCCTGGAATGCTATACATCTCAAAGCCTATTTCAAGTGAGTTTAGAATTTAATTTCTAACTCAAGATGGTATGAATTCTTTCTCTTTTAAATATAATTTATTTTATTTGAACCCAATACTAACTTAAGCATCGGAGGGGTGTTAGCCAAGCTAACACCCACCTTAGTTTAAGGTTGTTTTGCAGAATATGCTTCGGGATATAGCTCCAGGATACACACTCAGGATACTTTGAAAGATTAGAGGATTGGCCCCCTCTCTCACGTTTAAGGGATCCTGATCCCTTCACAGGTTTAAAGGTATTCACCTTTCTCACGAATTGGGTTTAAACACCCCGCCTGGAGCGCAAGTTATCCAGGGATAGTTCAAGGTGGCGGGACCAGTTCATGTAAAAGTGGCTGACAATTTTGTTACTATTGGCTATACCCTGGATCCTTAAGGTATATGAGGATTGATCACCCTCTCTCGCGAAAGGGTATTTCCATACTCTCTAAGGTTTAAAGGTTTTCACCTTTCTAAGTCTTGGAGTTTATACACTCCCGCCTGTAGCGTAAGAAAATTTAGGATTTTCCCCAGGACACTAAGGGTTTATCCCCAGTACATTAAGGGTTTATCCCCAGTAAAACAAAATTTTTTAACGAGATTGCGAAGATATGACAAGCTGTGATTACACACGTTCTTTTATGGATAAAAAGCTACGAAGTTTAATCACTAAGTGAAGAAATACTCAAGTATGTCATGCACTGATGCAATATTCTACACAGACAGGGGACGTCCATGCCGGGGACATTGCAAAGGATTCAAAGGTTAAGGTTGGAAATTATTGCCTTAGTGTTTATGGTATGATTTATTATTCTTCAAGTCTTGAAAACCTTATCTAAATGATCTAAGTTTTCTAAAAAGTCATATTCAACCAAGTTTTGTCTAACATTTAGAAGACATTTCATCAGTAGCCTGACCAGGATATTTGATCAGGATATTCAAAACATACCTTTCAAAATAAAAACATAACAACAACAAATAAGGCTAAAAGGTTAGTTTATTGTTAATGGATTGTATTCTTGGTTTCATCTCAAAAAAGAGACCCGTCCACCAAGAACACAATTAAGTTTTTAAAATACATAAACAGTTGAAGGCTTCGTCCTGAAAACATAGGATCCTTCCACCTTCAACTGTCAAAATATTCTACTTGCAGGAAATTAAAATTGTTCTAAGTGCAGGACGACCGGATGATTTAGACCCTACAAAATACAGGTATCATTAAAGACAGACTAACCGGGATACAGGTTCAGTATATGTGTACGGGATACAGGATCTGGATACTTACCTTATTAGGGAAGGAGGTCATGGGCTCGATAGATTCCGTGAAGCCAAGGTCATCATAAGAGAAACCTTTGGCAGCAGCAACAGGTGGCTCCTTTTTCACCAGGACAGGCTTGGGATAGCTGTCAAGCTTCTCAAGATCGAAGAAAACATATATCCTTACCAGACATGTTGGAATGACTAAAAAATATATCCGTTGGAATCAGGATATCCAACAGTTATATTTTTGGGGACAATTGTTATGGGTGAAATTCTGAGCCCATATACTGACTTTGTATCTTGATTTTCTATTAGTTGTATATGATCAGGATACCGGATCAGGATACCGGACTAGGATATTGGTAACATCCTGAGGCAGTATCCTGACTATTACTAACAATTTGCTTGTAAACGTTGGCTACAAGGGACTAACGTTCATGAAGACCAAGTTATCCTGAAGACCCGCTCAAATTGGTTAGGATAAGGACGTTGGTGGCGGAAAAATAGCTCTTGTAACGGTCAGCATTGAAGATTGGCGTGTTTTATGGAAAGTTACGAAGATTGGTCAAAGATATTAATGTTGTAACGGTTATGGAAGCTTAAATCCCGGAGTTATAGTTAGTAAGCGCGTGGAAAACGAGTTGAAACAGCCTGGCAACGTTCAGAAAGGAAATAATCTCAGTATCCCAGATTTTTAGCATAATATCCCGGATTTTTAGCATAGTTAGTTATTTCCTTTTACTATATAAAAGAGTGATCAGATCATAGGTAAGAAAAAACTTTCACATACACAATTTCTCGTACACTCTTGCTCTCTACCACCTGTAACCACTCACAAACACTCACACTTGTACTCGAATCGCATTGTAACACTTAGTCGATCCGTATCATATCCTGCACTGTATCCTGTTATTCAAGCAATAAGAAGAACAAGGCAGCCGGCGATTGTCAGCTCCCGAGGTTTTATGCCGGAGATCTAGATTGATCAAGGGCTTTCCTCGTACATCATGTGTCAACCTTTACATTTTTGCTCATTGTTTGATCATAAATACAGCTCTATATCTTGAGCCGTATCCTGAAACTGTTTTTGCAAACTAACAAACCAACATATTTTTCACAAAGTATTACTAGCACACTACCTCACAAAACTAATTTGATCACTTAATTGCTTAGGTAATTTTTGACCAAAACACTATGTATCTCACAGGCATTTTTATGCTGACGTACCTATTTTTACACATGTTTCAGGTGCTGTTATGTGATGATTGTTGATGCATGCTATACATAGGATGGACTCGTGCCTTAGCGACTTTAAAACTTGAAAGATAATAGTTGTATTTATCTTATTTGTAATAAAACAATGGGTTCAATAATTCAATAAAACGAAATTATTTATTCCATGGTTGTGAAACAATGATTCTGTTACAACACTCCCCGACGTTTCCGCCACGTTTTGTTGTTTTATATGGTCGGGGTGTGACAGAAAAGTTGGTATCAGAGCCAATGGTTATAGGGAATTAGGTTATTAGTAATGCTTTGACCTAGACTATAACCTTCCTAGGACCCTAACACAAGTTATCTTGTGTTTAGTTTTAAAACAATACCGTCACTTATCCTTAGGTGACAACCACAAAAGAACACAAATCTCTAATCCTGCTTTGAAAACTAATCATCTGTTCTAGGATGATTGATTATAAGGTTTTGAACCCTCTAAGTTTTCAGAATCTCGTCAAAGTTTGGTCTAAATAATGTGAACACGTGCAAACTAGAAGGGTGGGTGCCTGTACCCTGGGTCTTCTGTCTAAGGCTAGAGTGTTCGTACAAATCCGCAGTATCGGACCAGTCACTCTTACCTGGGAACTCTTGGGGTGAGTGTCCACTTATAGGCGAGCATGTCTTCGCAATACATTATATTTGACCTATTTACTTTGATTAGTCACCGTCTCATTTGTTTGCCTTAGGTAACAAACAAATGATCGCAATTTCTATGCATTGTCATTTTGTTTTTGATTATCCAATGTCATTTCACATGTTTCCTCCCATATCTTTCATTATCTTCATGATGCCTCTTCATCGCAACAATAATGTCCGAACTAAGTGCTGCAATTGCCCAACAATTAGACGTCGTACTCCAGAAGACCGTTGATTTGGCTATCACCATGACTCACCACAGGGATGAAGCCATACAAGGGAACTGCTCCTTGGTGCAATCAATGCAACTGTCACTGTCACACCCCGACCACGTAAAACAACAAAACATGGCAGAATCATCGGGGAGTGTTGTAACAGAATCATTGTTTCATAACACATGGAAATTGAAATATTGTTTTATTGATTAAAAGAGTTACAATGTCTTGACAATCAAAGAAACATAACATAAATAACTAGTCTTGCATCTTTTATTGTCGCTAAGGCCCAAGTCCGCCTAAGTGTATCTTGATAAATCCTAAGCATCATATCCTGAAACACATGTGAAAATAGGTACGTCAGTATAAAAATGCCTGTGAGATACATAGGTTTTGTGAAAATAGAATTCATGACTTATGTTTAAGAAAATGTTTAGTCATGAACCTTGTAATTTACTTTGTCTTGTAAATCATTTGAAAAGTGATAAATAAACCATATGATATATATGTATAAAAGAATAATACATGGTTAAGTTAATAACCAAGTAAAATGAGTTTATATCATATAAGTTATTTGTAAAACAATATATTGTGAAAAGTATGTTATTTGTATAAAATGTTATATGTCTAAATTGAAATGATTCAAATAACGCTACGATAAGTAATACCATACAAGCACTTATATATAGGAAGTACCAGCGGCGTATCCACCATGCTTGTATCATATTACACACGCCTCGTTACTTAAATCACTTACTCAAACCAAACCACCAAAGTAAAATGTTTATGTAAAATCATTTGTCAAAATGTTTGTGTGAAAACCAAGTCTAATGTCTATGTCTAATGCAAATCATGAATTGTGTATATCAATGTCAAAATGTTTATGTCTAATGTAAATCATGAATTGTGTATATCAATGTCAAAATGTTTATGTCTAATGTAAATCATGAATTGTGTATATCAATGTCAAAATGTTTATGTCTAATGTAAATCATGTAATGTGTATCCAAAATATCATGTATGGTAAGTGAAATATATCAACTAAACCATATGTAAAATGCACAAAAAAACAAGGTATTGAAGTAAAACATGGTTTAAATCAAAGTTATGTTTTGTGGAACAAATGCATGCTATACTGATATAAACATCTATGCGGTATTCTGAAAATGCATAAATTCAAGCCTTGTGACTGTGGCGATAAACCCCTAAACGAATTTAAAGGTCTATTTGTGTTATGTTTATCGAATTCGGTCATTCCTTCCATCCAAACATACCTAGGATGTAAAACAATGTACTAAGTATGCACACAATGGACACACATAGCATAAAATGTAATGTAAAACAATGTACTAAGTATGCACACAATGGACATACATAGCATAAAATGTATTGTAAAACGATGTACTAAGTATGCACACAATGGACATACATAGCATAAACACAATGAAATCATGTACTATAAGTGTACTATTGAACATAACAAGCATATGATATGAAAACATGAAAAGCACGAAAGTAACGAGTAGGCACATGTGCTTCACCCCAAAATGTTTGGAAAACAGTAAAAGAGGGGTCTATGTACTCACTTGAGATTGCTCAATAGTCCTAGGATAACCACCAAGCAATGCTAGAAGATCACGGAATCAAACGGTACCTAATATAGGTAACTACATTAATAAATCGGACCTAAATCGGAGGATCGGATAGAATGAGGGCTCGTAAACCAAATGAGTATGGGAACTCATGTAATATGGTTTAACAAAGCCCACATACTAAAATGAAACCTAACCTAAGTGCTTACGACCCATTACGACCCGTTTAGGTAGCTTATGCTACTTTAACGTGTCGTTCGGAACGCCTAACTAGTCCTATGACAAGTAAAATATGCCTTAACATGTCTAATATTGTTGCCAAATCAGTTTAGATGTTAAAAGTTATGTTACATATGCTTAAAATAAATTTTGGCGTAAAAAGGGCATTTTGGTAACTTACCTAAGGCATATAAACTACCTATCATACAACTACTCAACGAAGCGACCATAAGGTATAACCTCGGAAGGTTATTCCCTATATACTATGGTCACCTAATATGTTTGGTCGGATCCTAATGATTGACCAAACGGGTCGGGTTCGAAAGTATAAGCGATTGTTTAGATCGCTTACCTTACTACCCTATATAAGCACTAAACTAAAAGTGACGAGCTAAGCATGTTAAAACATGCTTAACTAAGTTTAGAAAACAGGTTTGGTATCAAACTAAACGGTTTTGATACATAAGAGTAGTTTGGTTACAAAATACGCAAGAATACGCATTTTGGCCGAAACTACGACTCGTCACTGAGCCTTGATAACGTGGTAATCAGTAGGTATAGTCACTAGGGACTATAACCATCGTGATTACGCTCACGTTATGAAGTTCAAACGAACTTCGCATTGACCATAAACTGGTCAATGCAGAAAGTCAAACAAAGTTTGACTTTAACGCTAAAGAATAAAAGAACGAAGGAACACTTACAAAGGGTCCAAGAACGGAAGGTTTGAATCCGAATACTCTCAGGTATGAAGTGTTAAACACAACAACTTAGAGAGCAAATTCATATTTCTAAGGTGTGGGTTTTTGAGTTGTGAATCAAAGGGGTATTTATAGGATTTGGACCACCGTTAGGATCGTTCCTCGAATACCGTGCTTTGATCTCATCCGTACATGTGTTGGAACATTAAGGGTACTCAAATTGGCCCCCCACCATCAGGGATTAACAAGTGTGGGTGAGTTTTGAGTGGTTAACAGCTGTTAAAACAGCTTTTGCTGATCTAAAAGGGCCTCGTGTGACGCCTAGCCACCCTCGCGTCATGCCTAGCCTCCTTTCTGCAGTTTTCAAACAGAATTGACAGAATAGGTCCCTGCACATGTTTCAGTCCATTTTCCACACGTTTGAAGCCCGTTAAATCATTTTCAAGGCTCCACAAGGATGCCTAAACATTGTGGACATGAAACATGCTCAAAAATATGCCGTATGTTGGTTCGTTTGGTCGTACGATCGCGATGTTCGGTTAATTACGACGGAATGCGCATAAGCGCGAAAAACGATCCAAATTGCGCGACGATTGGATTTTTCTTATGCCAAACACTAAAATAAAATATTTTAGTGCTTACATAAATTTTTGGATGTCCGGATGTATTCAGAACGTAAGTTATGCGCGAAAATGCAAACTTATGCACTTTTTGACGCTTTTAGTCCCTGAATGACCCAAAAGTTTATTTTAGCACACCAAACCCCTCAAAGCCTATTTCTAATCTATGTGAAGGATATTTATGGTATGTTTAACTTATGGTCATGTTCCGGAATGTCTGTTACAGTTCAAATTGGCATACTTTCGCAGTTTGTCAATTTTAGTCCCTGTAAGCGAATAAACTTGATTTCAGCACACCAAACCTTCCAAAACTTATTTCTAAGTTATATAAAGGTTATTTAAGGTATGTTAAGCCTATGTCACTATTCCGGAGTGTTTGTTGCATTAAACTGGTAATATTTACGCATCAGTGCGCATAAAACCTTCTAGAAAGCGATTTAAAGCCCGAAATCGAACAAGAATTGATATGTGTAAATGATACACATATTTATACAAATCCCAAGTATGAAATACAATATTTCATTGGTTTGGTATTTGTTTGATGGTCGCAGTGACCCAGGTGTCACAGTCTCCCCTACTTTAGGAAATTTCGTCCCGAAATTTATTCAGAGGAAACTTGTGAGAGCTTGAAACATGAAGTTGAAAAGACCAAACAACACTGGTCAGGGTTCTTGAACTTCTAGTAACTTTAAATAACATCAAGCTTGCAATGTAGGAGGGACACTTATATACAAGTCTATTAAGCGTTATTGGTGCGTCCACCATACCTCCTGTACATTGTTCACATTTCGTTATTGTTGCCACTATCGGTTCTTACACATAATAAATCTTACTGTGGTCTCCGTGCACTGAACTTCGTAATTATATATGCATCCATAATTACCTAATTCCTTGCATAGTCACGTAGTGCATCTTAAAATGTGTAGGGGAAGAAAACAATGAACGAGCCTGTGATGATTGTGACTAGACCACCATAGGGCCCCTTTTATTAAATCAATAAATGATTTT
Source organism: Helianthus tuberosus (assembly GCA_030545235.1). NCBI lineage: Eukaryota > Viridiplantae > Streptophyta > Magnoliopsida > Asterales > Asteraceae > Helianthus > Helianthus tuberosus. The sequence goes on from CM060444.1 coordinate 161,958,211, forward strand.
AATAGACCACCAAGGGGTCTTTTCAGCTTATATCATCACATGTCATTCTTAACCAGATTTTTGAATCAATCTTTTTTACTAGACCACTAAAAGGGTCTCTTATGAATCAAGGAATGGTACTATATAATCCAAGGGTCTTAACTATTACATGGAATCCCATTAAGGATTTAAGGTAGTACCTTTGGATATCCTACTATGAATCCTTCATATGAAGATATGGAAGGTTCTACGAGGATTTGGATAACGAAAATAAAACCACAAAAGGAAAAACATAACACAAAAACACATAACCACAAAATTGTTTATCTTGATCTTTAATTTGTTATCATCTTGTTAATTGTGCACATGCATTTAAAGCATACCAGGTATCCAATCCGTGGATTTTGATTGGTGCTTTAAATATTTCTAAGAATCTAACTATAAAGATAGAAAGATCTTTTAAAGGGAAAATTCGATTTCGATTATAAGGAACCGAAATGTTCGAATTAAGGTACACAAGGAATCCAATTAAGGACTCTGATTTGAATGATAATCATCCACAAGGGTCTAATTGTGAAGATAAAAAGATCCCATATTGATTTTAGAAGTTAAAGATGTTTTGAAACCTTGCACTGGATGTGCTTAAGTCAAAACATGAAGTAAAAATGCTTATGAAGTTGAGATGCTAGATATGTCAAGGCAACATATCAAGCAGAATTTGAAAGTTAAGTCAATGTATGAGGAAGATATTTTTGAAAACTATGCATGGGGTTTCTAAAAAAAATGTGTTCAATGTTTCTGAAACCTTATGTATAATACTTTTGAAATCATAAAGTAGGTGTACTAGGTAGGTATATTTATAAAATGTTTTAAAATCATGAGTTGAATTTTGAAAGTATGTATAAGGTTTTTGGAAAACATGAATGATGCTTTTGAAGTTATGCACTTGATATAAGTAATTATACGGTATTAATAACATTTTGAAATCATGAAGGTTGTTTTGAAAACTTATGTTATGCATGTTGAAAAATCAGAACGTAATGGGTATGAGATTTGAAAATATCCTTAGTTATCTAACCGAGGAATTCAAAGGCACAGATGTGCAAAAGCACGATCACTCGTAATGTCACTTTATTTCTGTACTTTGTTTCTTAGAGTGAAACGAGTACTTAGAATTTTCTATGGGAATCATGAGTAAACACAAGAATGGGAAAATATTCACAAGAGTAGTTTGTAAGGAACATAGTTCCTTAATGTAAGGTATTATAGGGAAATGCCATACACACATGTAACTACACTTGTATATCAGAATTTGTGATCAACGATTTATTTATAAACAAAACTGATTGTTTCACACTACAAGAAAAACAAAGAAATAAAAGCATAAGAATAAAACAGTAACATCTTATAATCAGCCAAATGCTCATCCGTGGGTCAGATTTGCATTGACAATCTTTGTTCACTTGTTCCTGAAATAGCTCGTCTCGCCGTAGTTGTACCAAGTACCAGATGGTAAACGAGCTGGAGCAGGGTTGACTTGGGGTTGGTTTGGACCACCTTGGATTGGGTTGAATTGACAAGCATTTTCCAGGTGACCGAGTCGTCCACATGATGCACACAGACGACACTGCAGGTAAGCTCGGTGAGGTGCATTACACTTGTTGCACATCAGTGCAGTACCGGCATAAGGTTTCCTAGCAGGAGGTTGAGCAGCAGCAAGGTTTATAACAGCTTTGTTTTGGATAGCAAAGCGGCATATGTTAACCAAATGTCCCCGCCGTCCACAGTAGGTACATTTGAAGCGGGGTATGAGGTTTGAATGATGACGGTTGCATCGTTTGCACCATGGGGCAGTTCCAAAGTACGGCTTCCTAACTGGTGGCGCTGCCATTTGGCTAGGTCCCGCTTGATTAGGTGTAACTGCTGCGGGTTTCTTTGAAGCCTTACGCTTCCTTGATTTTGGTGTAGGCTTGACTTCTGCTTCTTTTGGTGACTCCTGAGTGGCTTCATTGTTGAGACGAGACATGGCAATGCCTAAATCCACCGTCTTCAGAATCACTTCGCCTATTTGCTGAGCAAATTTGGCTGTTTGCTCGGATATTTGACCGTTGCTGAGAGGAAGAGACATTCTAGAAGGAAATGAAAGACATAGGAAGAAACAAGTGAAATGTTATCGGAAAATCAAAACAAAATGGCAACGCATAAAATTTGCGATCATTTGTTTGTTACCTAGGGCAAACAAATGAGACGGTGACTAATCAAAGTAAGCGGTCATATTAATGTATCGCGAAGACATGCTTTAGCCTATAAGTGGACACTCACCCCAAGAGTTCCCAGGTAAGAGTGACTGGTCCGATTATGTGGATTTGTACGAACACTCTAGCCTTAGACAGAAAACTCAGAGTACAGGCATCCACTCTTCCAGATTGCACGTGTTCACACTATAAGACCCAAACTTTGACGAGGTTTTGAAAATTCAAAGGGGTTCAAAACCTTATAACAGAGGGTTCAAAACCTAGTAATCAATCATCCTAGAACAGATCATTAGTTTTCAAAGTGGTTTTGAAATTTATGTTCTTGTTGCGGTTGTCACTTAAGGATAGGTGACGGTATTGTTTTATGTCTAAACGCAAGTAAACTCGCGTTAGGGTCCTAGGAAGGTTATAGACTAGGTCAAAGCATTACTAATAACCTAATTCCCTATAACCATGAGCTCTGATACCAACTTTTCTGTCACACCCCGACCACGTAAAATAACAAAACATGGCGGAATCATCGGGGAGTGTTGTAACAGAATCATTGTTTCATAACACATGGAAATTGAAATATTGTTTTATTGATTAAAAGAGTTGCAATGTCTTGACAATCAAAGAAACATAACATAAATAACTAGTCTTGCATCTTTTATTGTCGCTAAGGCCCAAGTCCGCCTAAGTGTATCTTGATAAATCCTAAGCATCATATCCTGAAACACATGTGAAAATAGGTACATCAGCATAAAAATGCATGTGAGATACATAGGTTTTGTGAAAATAGAATTCATGACTTATGTTTAAGAAAATGTTTAGTCATGAACCTTGTAATTTTCTTTGTCTTGTAAATCATTTGAAAAGTGATAAATAAACCATATGATATATATGTATAAAAGAATAATACATGGTTAAGTAAATAACCAAGTAAAATGAGTTTATATCATATAAGTTATTTGTAAAACAATATATTGTGAAAAGTATGTTATTTGTATAAAATGTTATATGTCTAAATTGAAATGATTCAAATAACGCTACGATATGTAACACCATACAAGCACTTATATATAGGAAGTACCAGCGGCGTATCCACCATGCTTGTATCATATTACACACGCCTCGTTACTTAAATCACTTACTCAAACCAAACCACGAAAGTAAAATGTTTATGTATAATCAAATGTCAAAATGTTTGTGTGAAAACCATGTCTAATGTAAATCATGAATTGTGTATATCAATGTCAAAATGTTTATGTCTAATGTAAATCATGAATTGTGTATATCAATGTCAAAATGTTTATGTCTAATGTAAATCATGTAATGTGTATCCAAAATATCATGTATGGTAAGTGAAATATATCAACTAAACCATATGTAAAATGCACAAAAAAACAAGGTATTGAAGTAAAACATGGTTTAAATCAAAGTTATGTTTTGTGGAACAAATGCATGCTATACTGATATAAACATCTATGCGGTATTGTGAAAATGCATACATTCAAGCCTTGTGACTGTGGCGATAAACCCCTAAATGAATTTAAAGGTCTATCTATGTTATGTTTATCGAATTCGGTCATTCCTTCCATCCAAACATACCTAGGATGTCAGGAACGGGAGTTGTCAATTCCTATGGTACCACTACCTACTAACGAATGGCATGATCAATGTTAATGAATGTATATTGTCCCATTTGAACAAACCAAATGTCATACCAAAATGTAAGCATGTGATGAATAACAAATGTACTAAGTATGCACACAATGGACATACATAGCATAAAATGTAATGTAAAACAATGTACTAAGTATGCACACAATGAACATACATAGCATAAAATGTATTGTAAAACGATGTACTAAGTATACACACAATGGACATACATAGCATAAACACAATGAAATCATGTACTATAAGTGTACTATTGAACATAACAAGCATATGATATGAAAACATGAAAAGCACGAAAGTAACGAGTAGGCACATGTGCTTCACCCCAAAATGTTTGGAAAACAGTAAAAGAGGGGTCTATGTACTCACTTGAGATTGCTCAATAGTCCTAGGATAACCACCAAGCAATGCTAGAAGATCACGGAATCAAACGGTACCTAATATAGGTAACTACATTAATAAACCGGACCTAAATCGGAGGATCGGATAGAATGAGGGATCGTAAACCAAATGAGTATGGGAACTCATGTAATATGGTTTAACAAAGGCCACATACTAAAATGAAACCTAACCTAAGTGCTTACGACCCATTACGACCCGTTTAGGTAGCTTATGCTACTTTAACGCGTCGTTCGGAACGCCTAACTAGTCCTATGACAAGTAAAATATGTCTTAACATGTCTAATATTGTTGCCAAATCAGTTTAGATGTTAAAAGTTATGTCACATATGCTTAAAATAAATTTTGGCGTAAAAAGGGCATTTTGGTAACTTACCTAAGGCATATAAACTACCTATCATACAACTACTCAACGAAGAGACCATAAGGTATAACCTCGGAAGGTTATTCCCTATATACTATGGTCACCTAATGTGTTTGGTCGGATCCTAATGATCGACCAAACGGGTCGGGTTCGAAAGTATAAGCGATTGTTTAGATCGCTTACCATACGACCCTATATAAGCACTAAACTAAAAGTGACGAGCTAAGCATGTTAAAACATGCTTAACTAAGTTTAGAAAACAGGTTTGGTATCAAAACAAACAGTTTTGATACCTAAGAGTAGTTTGGTTACAAAATACGCAAGAATACGCATTTTGGCCGAAACTACGACTCGTCACTGAGCCTTGATAACGTGGTAATCAGTAGGTATAGTCACTAGGGACTATAACCATCGTGATTACGCTCACGTTATGAAGTTCAAACGAACTTCGCATTGACCATAAACTGGTCAATGCAGAAAGTCAAACAAAGTTTGACTTTAACGCTAAAGAATAAAAGAACGAAGGAACACTTACAAAGGGTCCAAGAACGGAAGGTTTGAATCCGAATACTCTCAGGTATGAAGTGTTAAACACAACAACTTAGAGAGCAAATTCAGATTTCAAAGGTGTGGGTTTTTGAGTTGTGAATAAAAGGGGTATTTATAGGATTTGGACCACCGTTAGGATCGTTCCTCGAATACCGTGCTTTGATCTCATCCGTACATGTGTTGGAACATTAAGGGTACTCAAATTGGCCCCCCACCATCAGGGATTAACAAGTGTGGGTGAGTTTTGAGTGGTTAACAGCTGTTAAAACAGTTTTTCCTGATCTGAAAGGGCCTCGCGTGACGTCTAGCCACCCTCGCGTCACGCCTAGCCTCCTTTCTGCAGTTTTCAAACAGAATTGACAGAATAGGTCCCTGCACATGTTTCAGTCCATTTTCCACACGTTTGAAGCCCGTTAAATCATTTTCAAGGCTCCACAAGGATTCCTAAACATTGTGGACATGAAACATGCTCAAAAAGATGCCGGATGTTGGTTCGTTTGGTCGTACGATCGCGATGTTCGGTTAATTACGACGGAATGCGCATAAGCGCGAAAAACGATCCAAATTGCGCGACGAATGGATTTTTCTTATGCCAAACACTAAAATAAAATATTTTAGTGCTTACATAAATTTTTGGATGTCCGGATGTATTCAGAACGTAAGTTATGCGCGAAAATGCAAACTTATGCACTTTTTGACGCTTTTAGTCCCTGAATGACCCAAAAGTTTATTTTAGCACACCAAACCCCTCAAAGCCTATTTCTAAGATATGTGAAGGATATTTATAGTATGTTTAACTTATGGTCATGTTCCAGAATGTCTGTTACAGTTCAAATTGGTATACTTTCGCAGTTTGTCAAATTTAGTCCCTGTAAGCGAATAAACTTGATTTCAGCACACCAAACCTTCCAAAACTTATTTCTAAGTTATGTAAAGGTTATTTAAGGTATGTTAAGCCTATGTAACTATTCCGGAGTGTTTGTTGCATTAAACCGGTTATATTTACGCATCAGTGCGCGTATAACCTTCCAGAAAGCGATTAAAAGCCCGAAATCGAACAAGAATTGATATGTGTAAATGATACACATATTTATACAAATCCCAAGTATGAAATACAATATTTCATTGGTTTGGTATATGTTTGATGGTCGCAGTGACCCAGGTGTCACAGTCACCATCCGAATCAAATACCATGTTTCAAATGTACCTACTGCGGACGAAGAGGACATTTGGTTAACATGTGCCGCTTTGCAATCCAAAGTAAAGCTGTTACAAATCCTGCTACTGCTCAACCTTCAAATTCTGCTTCATATGTCGCCTTGGCATATCTAGCACCTCAACCTTATGAACTTTCTACCTTGTGTATCGATTTAAGCACGCCTAGTGCAAGGTGTCGAAACACCTCTCGTTACACAAATTCCAAAATCCATGTAGGATCTTCTTATCTTCACAATTAGATCTTTGTGGATGATTATCGTTCAAATCGGAGCCGTAAATTGAATTATTCATATTCCTTAATACGTATATTACGATTCAATAAGGACAAAGCCGAATTCCTATTAAGATCTTTCTATCTCCATAGTTAGATTCTTGAAGATGTTTAAAGTGCCAAATGAAATCCACGGATTGGGTTCCTGGCATGCTTTAAATACCCGTGTCTAAATATAACAAATTAATGATCAAGTTAAACAATTATGTGATTATATGTGCTTATGTGATTCCTTTTATGTCTTGAGTTTTTGTGTAATCTGAATTTTCATTATCCAAATCCTCATAGAATCTTCCATATCTCATATGATGGATTCATAGTAGGATATCCAAAGGTACTATCTTAAATCCTTAATGGACTTCTACGTTGTAGTTAAATCCCTTGGGTTTTAAAGTACTATTCTGTAATTGGACCCCTTGAGTTGGCTAGTTAAACAGATTGATTTAAAAATCTGGTTAGGAATATCATGTGATGATATAATTGAAAAGATCCCTTAAGTGGTCTATTTAAGAAGATTGTACGATGGTCTAGTTAAGAAGATCATGTGTTGATCTAGTTAAAAAGATCGTTCGTTGATTTAGTTAAAAAGATCCTTTGGTGGTCTAGTCAAGTCGCTTCATGTTTATTCAATTGATTTTACCCTACGTATTATGAAATGAACTGTGCGGACTATGCAAGAAATTACGTAATTATGGATGCATACATAATTATGGAATTCAGTGCACAGAAACCACAGCAAGTTTTGTCATGTGTTAAGACCTATAGTGACAAGAATAATGATACGGGAACAATGTAAAAAGGGGCATGGTGGATACGCCGCTGGTACTTCCTATATATAAGTGTTCCTTATTACATTGTGAACGTAGCGTTATTTAAGTTACTAGAAGTCCTGGACCTTGACCAATGTCATTTTATCTTACACTCTACAATTCTGATTTCAAGCACACACAAGTTTCCTATGATAATCATCATAAGAAACATTCTTCTGTCCGTAGTTCGAAACCCCATGTTTTGTTACTACAAGGACTTCACTTTGATAGTTGACAATTTCGTGAAGAATCCAAACATGGCCAAGAGTTTTACTTAGGGTTCAAGGGATTCATTTGAAAGCGAAACCATCACAGTTGTCTTCACAAGTTTCCTCTAAAATTAAATTTCGGGACGAAATTTCCTAAAGTAGGGGAGACTGTGACACCTGTGTCACTTCAACCATCAAACAAATACCAAACCAATGAAATATTGTATTTCATACTTGGGAATTGTAAAAATATGTGTATCGTTTGCACATATCAATTCTTGTTCGATTTCGAGCTTTAAATCGCTTTCTGGAAGGTTATACGCGCACTGATGCGTAAATATAACCAGTTTAATGCAACGAACACTCCGGAATAGTTAAATAGGCTTAAAATACCTTAAATAACCTTTACGTAACTTAGAAATAAGTTTTGGAAGGTTTGGTGTGTTGAAATCAAGTTTGTTCGATCGCAGGGACTAATTGTGTCAAACTGCAAAACTATACCGATTTGTATAGTAACGAACATTCCGGAACTTGATAATAAGTTAAACATACCCTAAATATCCTTTGAATAGCTTATAAATAGGCTTTGAGGGGTTGGGTATGCTAAAATAAACTTTATTGATCAATAGGGACTAAAAGCGTCAAAAAGTGCACAAGTTTGCATTTTCGCGCATATCTTACGTTCTGAATATATCCGGACATCCAAAAATTTATGTAATCATTAAAATATTTTATTTTAGTGATTGGCTTGATAAAATTACCTTCGTCGCTTAATTTGGATCGTTTTTGCGTCCGTTACGACTTCCGTCGTAATTAACCGAATAACGCAACCTTACGACCAAACGAACCGAAATCTGAGATGTTTTTGAGCATGTTTTGAGTTCCTATAGTTTAACATCATTTTAGAGCCTTGAAATGAGGTTAACGGGGCTTAAACGTGCCAAAAATGCATCGAAATCCACGTTTCTGAAGTGCAGGGACCTGTTTTGACATTCTGTGAAACTTCCTTACACGGGCCTTGTAAGGTTTGATGTATATTTACGTGGGCCGCGAGGCCATGTCAGACCGAAACTTCAGAATCAGCAATCTAGTCCAAATTCAGGGGTTTTAATGTAATATTTGCAATACCTGGAGCTGGTTTTTGGCTCCCATTGTATTCTAATACCATATACCCACATGTATGGCCAAGATTACACCCTCAAAACACTTGGAATCATCCTATTGATCCTAACTTCCTATAAATAGCAAGCTCCCTCATTTGGGTTTTTCACACCTTGATTCAATCTCTGCTCTAAGTTGAGGTTTTAACACCTCATACCTGAGTAATTTTGAATCAAAACACCCTCTTGGACCCTTTGTAAGTCCTCTTCTTGCTTGTTCTTGTATTTCAAGCATGAAAGTCAAACGATGTTTGACTTTCAGCTTTGACCATTCAATGGTCTACACAAAGTTCATTTGAACTTTGCAACGTGAGCGTAATCACGATGGTTATAGTCCCGTGTGACTATACCTACTGATTACCACGTTGACTAGGCATAGTGACAAGTCGTAGTTTCGGCCAAAATGCGTATTTATGCGTATTTTGTAACCAAAATACTCTTGCGTATCAAAACCGTTTGTTTTGATATCAAAACCTGTTTTCTAACTTAACTAAACATGTTTTAGCATGTTCAGCTCGTCACTTTTAGTTTAGTGCTTGTGTAGAGTCGTAAGTCAAGCGGTCTAAACAACCGCTTAGACTTTCGAACTAGACCTGTTTGGTCGATCATTAGGATCCGACCAAACATGTTTAGTGACCATAGTTGTATAGGGAATAACCTTCCGAGGTTATACCTTATGGTCACTTCATTTAAGTAGTTGTATGATAGGTAGTTTATATGCCTTAGGAAAATGACCAAAATGCCCTTTTTATGCATAATTGATATTTAAGCATATGTAACCCAAACTTTTGTGAATTTAACTGATTATGCAACATAATTAAGTATGTTAGGGCATATAATACTTGTCATAGGACTACTTAGGCGGTCCGAACGCGTTTTACGCAAACGACGCGTTAAAGTAGCATAAGCTACCTAAACGGGTCGTAATGGGTCATAAGCACTTAGGTTAGGTTTCATTTTAGTATGTAGGCTTTGTCAAACCATATCATATGAGTTTCAATACTCATTTGGTTTACGAAACCTCATCCTATCTGATCTTCCGATTTAGGTCCGGTTTATTAATGTAGTTACCTATATTAGGTGTCGTTTGATTTCCGTGATCCCTCTAGCTTGCTTGGTAGTTGTTCAAGACTTCTAAGCACTCTCAACTGAGTACATAGTCCCCTCTTTTACTGTTTTCAATGTTTTGGGGTGAAGCATGTGTACCTATTTGTTATGTTCATGATTTCAAAGTATAATTGATTATACATATTAGTACTTATGTTTTGACAAACTAAATGATTATTTATGGTTTAAACACTGATTTTTCAAAGATTATAAAATTAACTGTTGAATTGTACTTATTTTATGTTCACCAGACCGATTGGTAGTATGATATAGCGCTATAGGATTTGACACCCCATTCCTGTTGTATGGAATGTCAGAAACCGATTCTTTTTATCCAAATAGGGATTGCCTTTGTGGTAATCCTATAGTCTCAAAGGTGTAGTTTGATGCACTAGGTCTGAATGAATTCTTAAATCACACTTTTATTGTATATTTTGATATACTCCCAAAAGTATAGTTTGATATACTCTCATGTGTGGTATTGTACAAAACCAACATATATTTTGTTAATAACCAAAACATAGCTTAATATGTTATTTATAAAACCAAAACATAGTTTGATATGTTATTACTAAAACCAAAACATAGTTTAATATGTTATTTATAAAACCAAAACATAGTTTGATATGTTATTTACTAAAGCCAAAACATAGTTTAATATGTTATTTATAAAACCAAAACATAATTTAATATGTTATTAGTAAAACCAAAGTATACTTTTGATATACTACTGAAAACTATTATTTTGAAAACTAAAGTATATTTAATATACAATCTGTTTAACGATTTTGGAACTGAAATATATTTTAATATATTACTTATTCGAATTTCTTAAAACCAAAGTATATTTTTATATATACTATAAACCTTTTTATCAAAATATTGTTTTATAAACAATATACTTTATACAAATTCATTTTATTTAGTTATTTAATTACCTATGTATTATTATTTTATATCGTCTGATTACTTATAAATTTTAGTATGATTTATAAAAGAAAACCTTTTACAAGGATCATGACTACTTTTGTTAAACATTTTCTTTAAACTTATAAGTCATGAATCCTAATTATAATAGAACTTATGTATCTCACAGGCATTTTTATGCTGACATACCTATACCTTAAATAACCTCCACATAACTTAGAAATAAGTTTTGGATGGTTTGGTGTATCAAAATCAAGTTTGTTCGATCGCAGGGACTATTTGTGTCAAAATTGTGAAACTATACCGATTTGTATAGTAACGAACATTCTGGAACTTGATCATAAGTTAAACATACCTTAAATATCCTTTACATAGCTTAGAAATAGGCTTTGAGGGGTTCGGTTTGCTAAAACGAACTTTATTGATCAATAGGGACTAAAAGTGTCAAAAAGTGCATAAGTTTGCATTTTCGCGCATATCTTACGTTCTGAATAAATCCGGATACCCAAAAATTTATGTAATCATTAAAATATTTTATTTTAGTGATTGGCATGATAAAATTCCATTCGTCGCTTAATTTGGATCGTTTTTGCGTTCGTTACGACTTCCGTCGTAATTAACAGAACAACACAACCGTACGACCAAACGAACCGACATCCGAGATGTTTTTGAGCATATTTTAAGTTCCCTATACTTTAACTTCATTTTAGAGCTTTGAAATGGGGTTAATGGGGCTTAAACGTGTCAAAAATGCATTGAAAGTCAAGTTTGGGGCTTCAGGGACTAAATCTGCCAATAAGTGAAAGTTGCTGGTCTGCCAGGGTGATTAGCCGCTCATGGTTGAAGAAGCTTGAACACTGGATGATTGGAACTTGTCTTGAATCATCTTGAAGCTTGAATGATGGGGAAGTGATGGATGTTGAGGGTTTTGGTGAATGATGATGATAGAGATGATGTATATGTGATTAGGGTTAGGGATGGACTGATGATTATCAAGGATGGTGATAATACCTCTTGATGATTCGGGTCCTATTGTGATAGGAGATGAATTGGTGATGAATGATGGATTAGAGATGGATGGAATCGAATGGTTCGTGATTCTTGGCTCCAAGATCAAAGTTTGAACTCCAAAGATAGTGTAACTCCCGAAATCAATGACCAAGAACCAATAGAAATCGAGCTTTGACCCAAAAATCCAAATTTTCGCGTTTCATAAAACCACAACCCGTCGGCAACGGGTGGGGGGCCGTCGGCGACGGGTTCCCCATTCCTGATCTTCTGCCGACGCTTTGATCTCCTGGATACGGACATAATGGCCGACGGACATTTTATAAAGGGCGTCGCCGACGGCTTGGGACCCGTCAGCGACGGGCTCTCCAGAGTTCATTCTTTGATTTTCCGTTTTCCGCTCCCGTTTAATCCCTACTGCGTTCCGGTGATCCGTTTCTCACTCTGGTGACCCGTAAAGCTCTCGAAAAGCTCCTTAAACTTCTTTAAACCTGCATAAACACAAATCTAATTAAAAGTAGGCCATTCAAGATTAAAACTCATATAAAAACATAAAGTTACACGATTACGAGCACCGGTTTTCAACCACGTATCGCATCCCCACACTTGTCTTTTGCTTACCCTCAAGCAAATCTGTTTTTCACTTTCACGTGGGTCGAACAACGAATACACTTTCCATTCCCGAGACGAGGGTTAAGGTCTATTGTCATACAAAAGTTCAAACTCTTTACAATTTTCACATATTTACCGGTTAAGTGAATAATCACATATAATAATGGTTATCCAAGATTAACCCGCCCGTAAAACTAACAAGTCATACATATCCCTCACAATGTTCTCTCCACTCGGCTTAAAAATTGGCTAATGTGCATAATGTATTAGCACTTCAATAATTAATCGCTCAACACCGATTAGAACACGTACCCGCATAGGCTTGCAACTCAATCGTTCTCCACCACCGATCACGAATACTAAGCACAAGTCATAAGGTCTTTGTAAGGGTTGTAACGGGGCTAGGCTAAGGGTTGGAAATAGGATATTTAAAGTAGCTAAGGTGATGAAAATTCTATTTTTATTACAAACCACTAAACTAAACAAAACTAAATATAAACATCAACTATGAGGCAACAACTTTTCGCCTTTTATTCAACAACTACTAACACATCTTTTTGTTCTTTTCTCAATGATTTTCTATTCTTTTTCGAACATTTTCTGATTTTTTTTTTTTTTTTTGCAAATAAACAAATACAACTATACAAACTTTGCTACTATAACTGAATTTCCATCACATGGGTTTAAAAGAAAAAAAGTTTTAAGGTTATTGGCTAAAGGGTGGTCAAACGAAGGGATTAGGCTCAAAATTGGCTACTAGGGGATAATTTTTGGGTAAGGATATAAAAATGGTGTAAAAGGAAAAGGTTTACCTAATGCCTCGATCATTCTCGTGCTTATATTCGGTCTATGGTCTCAAACGTATCAAAAGTTGCAAGTTCTACAATACGCGACTAATGGTCCACTCAAACAAAGAAACATCTAAATGTAAATCTATGATATAAAAGTGGATCAAAACCTCACGTATAAGGGTATGATATGTGATATGCATCAAATTCTAGTTCCTTAGGCGAATTACTCCCAAATAACCACCCGCTAAATACCCGTCATGTTATTAATTTGAACTTGACCATGACAAAAGACCAAATGGGTTGTGACATCCCTCGTTGACTTAGTTACTTGTGCTTTTAAGATCGCTTTTGAAACAAGAAATTTCTGAAAAATTTTTGAAATTTTTCCCCCATCCCCACACTTGAGGTAAACATTGTCCTCAATGTGTAGTGTTTAAATGAACGGGTCAAAATCAAAAACTTTTACTACTCCCCCATCCCCACACTTGAGGTAAATATTGTCCTCAATGTGTAAGAACTAGAGTTTGAAAACGCACAAGGGATGTGACACGACTAACCTCCCCAAAATTTCACCCCGGAAAAATAAAATACAAAATACAATCCACTTATTACTAAACTAAGAATCAAGGTAAAAAGGAAACGCATGCACCTGATTTTTGTCGCTTGACGGTCATATTTTCTTCTTCTCTTCACAAAAACGGTTGTCCCGCGAACATGTTGTACCTACAAATTCTAACCCTTGTGTAGAAGCATGCTTCTCACAACCATTAAAATTTGTTAGCTACTTAGTTCTACCATTTTTACGAAAGTGTTACCAAGTTATGCGTTAGTTTACCTTGATTTATGTGGAAAAATAATTTACAACAATAACAAACCTAACTCACTTTCGTAGGAATCACGGTTGCATTTAGCGTATGCAACAAGCCCTTTTAAACCACCCGATAGCTCGGGAGGACGAGTAGGTCTCGTGAGGGTTATATAGGGAACACACCAACAACGTTCATTTAACTAGGCAAAAATAACTAAAAACAAAATAAAACTAAAGGAAGCTAAAATATACAACAACAACAACAACACAAAACATACCTTGCCCTCACCGCTGATATCTCTCGTTGGGATCAACTGGCGGGTTTGGCTGGTATGGATAACCAGTGAGGGCCTCAAACATCTCCCTGTAGTTATCAAGTGGGCTCGGCTCTCCTTGAGGTGGTGGCTGATAGGGTATCGGAATGAAGCTAGAGCCTACGGCCTCGGGCCAGTGAGGAGATGGATCGGATGGGCCTCGTGGAACGGGGAGGGTGGGGTAGTCGGTCCACCCCGAATGCTCGACATAAGGACGGCCGGCTTCATGGTCACTTTGATGTCTCTCCTGATCGTGGAGGATTTTGGCGTTGTTTATCGCCATTTCATTTGCGACATATAAGGCACTCCAGTGGTGGTCTTCCAATGTGTTTCGCTCGTGACGCGCTTTCTCTTCCCTTTCTTCCCATGCCCATCTTCGGGCCATATCTTCTTCCTGCAATTGTAACAAGCGTTCCATGTGAGATCTTTGAAGCGCTTGTTGCAATTGTTGCTCTTCCATATGTTTCTCCATCCTCTCACGATAGGATGCTTGAGAGGCCCACTGTTCTTGCGTGTAGGCCCCGTGCTTCTCTTCCCAGTTCTCTCTCCTCCTATTATATTCTCTGCCCTCGCCTATACACACAGAGACATTGTCAAACGTCTCTTGTTGGCCCCGATTAAAATCCTTGTAGGAGGGTACCTTTCTCATGTTCACAAAACTTGCCACCTCTGCATTAATCTCCATGTGTGGCCTCATGTACCTCTGTTTTGGTCCCCTAGGACCAGGAGGCTCGGTTTCACCTTCTTCGTCAACCATTTCCTCATCTCCCCCAGCTCCTTGCTATGCTTTTGGATTAACAAAATCATACATGTGACCCAATTTGTCAGTCACGGCATATTTGTTTCCCAAAAGCTTCACATCTATCTTCCAATTTTTCTTCATTGATGCTATGTTGAATTCTTCCAAAGGTTTGTATACCCAAAGTGATTCCGGGGGCAGACAATTCTGCTGGGGGATCATAGCACTGATGAGGCGTGCATATGGAATAAAACGCCTTTGAGATGCCTACCGGGTGATCCATGTATTTATCATGACGATATGCCTCCATGACAAAGCAGGTGTCCCGTACAACAAAGAATGAACAACCCTACAATCACTTGCTCTCACTCCTCCTCTATCACCAAATCTCACCATCACATTCTCTAGGGAAATTCCTTGAAGAATTCTCCCCTCAACTGTCATTTGGGTCCTTAGGGTTGCTCCCCCATCGTTGTATGGTAAGATAGCCACGCTCATTTGCTCCGGATCATCACCGTTCATATGATTATCCAAGAATTGTTCAATGGTGGGATAATCATATGCTTGCACCCCCAAAGAGTCAAAGCGTGCAATGTAATTAATCGTTTCGAATGACATTATCATATTCCCCCGGCTTGTCTTACCAACCAATTTCCACTGAGTGGGAGGACCATCCTTCTTCATGAACCTCAATGTCGCCAACCATTCACACACCTCCGCCAAATACACCCGAGAGGTGTTGTCTTCACACCAATCAAGAACTCTCTCCCATCCTTGATGCTCAAACATTTGCACTACCCCAATTTGTCTAAACTCTTCCACATTCACAACCCTTTCACACACCACTCTTTCCGGTACTGAAGTACTAACATTGTTGACCATCTTCCACTTCCAAAGTTTGGCTTCCAACTTTCTATCTTGATAAGCTGATAAGGGTTTGTTTTTCTCCTCATCCCATACTTGAGCGCTTCTACTATCCCTGAATTTTTCCCACTCCCAATCCTGCCTATAAAGTCTTGCATCACCCTCTTCTACGGAGCTTAGTTGCTCCCACTTCTTCGGTATTAAACTGGAAGAAGATCCCACTCCATATGATGAGCCTTGCCCTGTACTTTTCTGCCTTTTCTTACCTCCGGCCATAACTACAATCACAAAAACAAACAAAGCATCAATATAAACCCCAACCTTCAATAAATTCTCAAACTTTAAACATGATGTATGATGTTGACGTTTTAATTAACAAGTAGATGCAAAATTGCCTTTTTAAACTTCCAAAGTCGCTCATTTCATCATATACCTATCAATTTTACTTGTTCACTTGCAATTTCTTATAAGTTCAACAAATTTCAACATCACCTTCATGTTTAATCATGTGAATAACGAGTGTAATCACTTCACTATGGTTATAACATGTTCAAATTCCATCCAAAACAATCAATCGTACTTAAACTCATGCTAGAACAACATACATTGTTTAAACAACCTACTCTTAAACTACCAAGTTTAAAATTTCAGAAGAAAACAACTAATATATGATACTCAAGCTTAAATTTAAGTAAAATCCATACCTTTGATGTTGTAGACAAGAAGAACTAAGAAAAAGATGTAAAGCAAGTAACTTTATGAACACCCTTCAATTAACCCGAAATTTCACTCTCAAAAAATCTTGCAAAGTAACAAGAATTGATGAAAACCGTGATAGGGATTTTGTTCCACTCGAAAAATCACGCAAGATGTACTCAAGAATCAAGAGATTTGGTTAAGAAGTGAAGAAGTTATGGAAGATTGAAGGATTAGGGTTCTTGGGTGAGTAATGGAGAAGATGAAGTGAGAGGAGAGAGATGGCAGGGATTTTTGTGGATGTAAATGAAATGAAATCAGATGGTTGGTGATATGGGTCGATTAGGTTGTGGAATATTGAGTTTGTGTTATGTTTTATGAGGTCCAAAGGTGATATGGGTCGATTTTAAGTGCATAAAACGAATCAGCATCGGAACCCAAACGACAACCCGTCGCCGACGAGTCCCACCCAGTCGCCAACGGGCCTTTAAAAAAAACTTTTCGAGCGACGGGCTAACTTGCTGGATACGGGAATCTTGGCCGACGCATGTTTCTGGGGGCCGTCCCAGACGCGGACCCACCCGTCGCCGACGGGTTGGACTTTTTCAGCTTTTTATTTTTCAAACTTTTATATATTTATTTATTATTATTATTATTAATATTTCTTTTTTTTTAATAGGAAGAAAATGATGAACATTTTGTAAAGGCACTATATACAAACAAAATTCCTAAAAATTATTAAAATTGTTTTTGTGATTTTTTTATAAGTTAAAATTTAACAAACGCGAAACCGTTAACGGTCCTACCACCCCCCAAAAAGTCGTGTATTGCCCTCAATGCACATAACAAAGTCTAAAAACATACCTTACGTCTTCATGACTCGTTCGGAATATCCGGACTTCACACAATCAAAGAGGTTAGTATGAAACCAAAATGATTATACCTAAATTACTCAAACAATTAAATAAAATATACATAATTCTACACAAAATGTTACCGGTCCTTTTTTAGTCAACCTCATAAACCGGGATACTTACCATGAAGTTCACCGATTCCTTGTTTTCATCCATCCTTTCGTTACCATCGAGAAACGGTTTTAACCGATGACCCTTGACCGTTTGCCGTGACCCATCCTTCGGGTCCTAGATTGTAACATCACCCAATTGTCCGACCCGGGTGATCACATAGGGTCCCATCCATTTGCTTTAGAGCTTTCCGGGAAAGAATTTGAGCATCGAATTGTAGAGCCACACCTTTTGCCCAATCTCGAACTCCTTCTTCCTCAACTTGGCATCATGCGCCTTCTTCATCCCATCTTTGTACTTGGATGCGCATTCATATGTCATTTCTCTTAGCTCCTCCAACTCGCATAGCTTAAGTTTCCGTTCCTTACCTATATCATCATATTGAACATTAACCTCTTTAATAGCCCATAATGATTTATGCACAAGTTCAACCGGCAAATGACAATTTTTATCGTAAACTAACCGGTAAGGTGTAGTGCCAATGGGTGTCTTATGTGCCGTACAGTAGGCCCATAAAGCATCGTTCAACTTGATTGACGAATCCTTACGGTCCGCCCGCACGGTGTTTTGCAAAATCTCTTTGATTTGCCGATTTGACACCTCTACTTGCCCGCTTGTTTGCGGGTGATGGGGGTAGCAATTCTATGGTCAACACCAAACTGTTTTAAAAGTTTCCCAAACCGAAAATTTTTAAAATGAGATCCTCCATCACTTATGATGACACGAGGAATCCCAAACCATGAGAAAATATTGGTTTGAACAAAATTACAAACTACGGAATGGTCGTTCGTCTTGGTGGCTATTGCTTCGACCCACTTTGATACATAATCAATGGCCACCAAGATATACAAATTGCCATAAGAATTGGGAAATGGGCCTATGAAATCAATACCCCACACCTCAAAAATGTCGACTACGAGGATTGGTTGCATGGGCATCTCATCCCTTTTTGAAATACCCCCTAATTTCTGGCACTCTACACAATTCTTGGAAAACTCATTTGCATCTTTAAAAATAGTTGGCCAATAAAGACCACTATTCAACACTTTATGACCCATTTTGTGGCCACTAAAATGGCCACCACACGCAAATGAATGTAGATGCTGCAACACGCTTGGAATTTCCTCATCGTCTATGCATCTTCTAATCACTTGATCCGCACACTCTTTCCACAAGTGCGGTTCCTCCAACCGATAATACTTAATTTGAGACATGAAATGTTGCCTCCTCCGTCTATCCCAATGTGCCGGTAAGTCACCTGTAACAAGATAATTCACAATGTTAGCATACCATGGTAACTTATCTAATTTCATGATGTGCTCGTCGGGAAACGACTCATTGATCTCTAAAGCTTTAGGATCCTCTTCAACCAACAAACGGGACAAATGGTCCGCTACCACATTCTCGGTACCATTTTTGTCATGTATCTCCAAATCAAACTCTTGGAGCAACAACACCCATCGGATCAATCTCGGTTTGGCATCTTTCTTCTCCATAAGGTACCTAACAGCAGTGTGATCAGAATAAATAATCACTTTACTACCCCATATGTATGACCGAAATTTATCCAATGCATATACCACCGCGAGTAGCTCTTTTTCGGTGGTGGTGTAATTCAATTGTGCATCCGAAAGAGTCTTACTCGCGTAGTATATGGCAACGGGTTTCTTGTCAACCCGTTGTCCCAACACGGCCCCCACCGCATAATCACTTGCATCGCACATAATTTCAAAGGGTAAAGACCAATTGGGCGATTGCAAGATTGGGGCCTCAACTAACTTTTCTTTTAATTTGTTAAACGCATTTTGGCAATTTTCATTAAAATCAAACGGTTGATCCTTTAACAACAAGTTACACAAAGGCTTGGTTATGTCACTAAAACCCTTAATAAACTGTCGATAAAAACCCGCATGACCTAAAAATGACCTAACACCTTTAACACTCATGGGATATGGCAAAGTGGATATAACTTGTACCTTTGCACGATCGACCTCTATCCCACGATTCGACACCACGTGTCCCAACACGATTCCCTCTTGAACCATAAAATGGCTCTTTTCCCAACTCAAGACCAAACTAGTTTCTACACACCTTTTTAGTACTTTATCCAATTGGTCCAAACAAGCCTCAAATGACGACCCAAAAATTGAGAAGTCATCCATGAATATTTCCAAAGACTTCCCCACCATATCTGAAAAGATACTCATCATACACCTTTGGAAGGTGGCGGGGGCGTTACATAGTCCAAACGGCATTCGCCTAAATGCGAAGGTGCCGTAGGGACAAGTAAACGTTGTCTTTGCTTGATCTTCTGGATGGATGGCAATTTGATTATAACCAGAATAGCCATCTAAGAAGCAATAAAATTGTTGCCACGGTAAAGGAAAATGATCTTTGAAAGTTGCGGTATTCAACTTCCTATAATCAATACAAATTCGCCACCTGGTTACCGGCCGAGTGGCTACCTCTTCACCTGCGTCATTTTTGACGACTTGTATACCCGCTTTCTTGGGAACCGTCTATGTTGGGCTCACCCATTGGCTATCCGAGATCGGATAAATGATACCCACATCCAGCCATTTCAGCACTTCTTTCTTCACCACCTCCCGCATATTCAGATTCAATCTCCGTTGTGCATCTCGAACGGGAGTCACACTTTCTTCCGTGATGATTTTATGCATCACCACCGAGGGACTAATTCCCTTCAAATCAGCAATGGTCCATCCAATCGCCGCCCGATTGGTGGCCAAAACACCCACCAATTTCTCCTCTTGCTCCTCGGTTAAGTTTGATGCAATGATAACCGGGAGTGTGTTGCCTTCACCAACATAAGCATACTTGAGATGCTTCGGCAATGCTTTCAATTCAACCTCCGGAGGCTCTACTAATGACGGCTTCAATTTAGTGTCAATGCTCTCCGGTAAACTCTCAACTTGGTGCGTCCATGTCGGTTTTCCCTCTCTTACCGCAAGCACCTCCAAACTTTTTACCTCCTCGTCTATGCTCTTATCTATCTCTATCTGGGACCTGTCAAACATATAACAATCCTCCATTGTGTTTTCCCCATCCACGACTATGTTGCAAAGAGGTATACACGTGTCAACAATGTCCGCCATATAGCATTCATCATCAACTGGAGGGTTCATAAGTCCAGAAAAAACATGCAACCTCAACCTTCGGTTTCCAAATGTCATGTCAACCGTTCCTGTTTTGCAATCAATTTGAGAATTTGCGGTTGCTAAGAACGGTTGGCCCAAAATCACCGTAGGTTGCTTGGTTAGGTCCTTGGTCACATAATCAAGTACCAAAAAGTCCACCGGATATTAGAAATCCTCAATTTTTACTATCACATCCGAGACAATTCCGCGGGGTAGTTTGGCTGTCAAATCGGCTAACACCACGGTGGTGATTGACGAATGAAGTGGACCAAACTCATATTGGTCATACAAACCACCCGGTAGAATGCTCACGCTAGCACCAAGATCTAGAAGTGCCCGGTTGATTTTAAAATCCCCTACTTGAATTGAAATGATAGACGCACCCGGATCTTGGAGCTTAGGTGGAAGTGCACCCGAAAGAATCGAACTCACATTTTCGGTTAAATCAATTTTTTTAGGAAATTTATGAGTTCGTTTCTGGGTACACAATTCTTTCAAGTACTTAGCATAAGATGGTACTTGTTTGATTGCATCCAAAAGAGGTAAATTATTTTTTACTAGTTTGAAAATTTCCAACAACTCTTCTTGTTGTGGACCTCTTTTGTTTACAATCTTCTTCACGGGTCCCTTCAATGCTTCGGGATAAGGGGCGGTATTAGCCTCCACACCCTTTTCCTTAGCCTTAGGGACGGGTATGGTCACAACGGGAGTGTTATTATTCTTTTTTAAATCATTTTTATTTTGTCCCGTTTGACCATCCTCTTTCTCATCCTCACTAGTATCTTCCACCACCCCTTCAACAAACTGGGGTGATGGTGTTTTGACACCATTATCTACAACTCGACCACTACGTAAAGTAATTTTATTAATTGGTACCTCACGTGTGTTCCTTGAGCTTGACCCTTGATGCTTAGGGTTCACTGTCGTGTCACTTGGAAGCTTTCCCATGCTTCCCCTCATTTGAGCCAATTCCTCCGCAAGTTGGCCCACTTGCTTTGCTAGTGCCTCATGTGCTTTGTCCCGAATCTCGTTTGTCTTCTTCATCTCCTTGATATCACTGTTAGAGTCCTTAACCACATTTAACAAAGCTTCCATTTTGGCACTCAAATCATCACCACCGGTTTGATTGTTCGACCCGCTCCCATTACCGCCTTGATTATTGTAATTCCTTTGGTACCCACCTTGGTAGTTGTTATCCCGACCTTGGTACCCTTGATTGTAATTACGTTGGTAACCCCCTTGGTTACCACCTTGGCGATTTTGATATGATGACCCGCTTTGATTACTCGGTTGAAAGTTCGGGTTCATTTGATTCGCGGCATTCCCATATCGGAAGTTGGGATGGTTTCTCAATCCGGGATGATAAGTGTTCGAATTCATATCATTATTCTTTCTATCCCCGAACACTTGATTTACTTCCTCGGTGTAATCACCCGGTCCCATTGGACATTGATCGGTCCTATGGCCGATATCCCCACAATCCTCACACACTGCGAATTGAACCGCATTCACCTGCTTCTTTTTCATACGAGCCATTTCCTGTTCTAAAGTAGAAATCCGATCCTTAGAATCAAGATTGGGAAGTGACCGGAAAACGGGATGTTTCTTGGCTCTATCGGCCGATTCCTTTTCCTTCGACCGCTTGCTCATTCGCTCCAGAAATTCCCAATCGTCATCTTCATGATTGCTCAATAGAGTCCTGTTGCTCGTTGACTCAAGGCGATTCCATGTCGCATCATCCAAACCACATACAAAACACTTCACCAATTCCTACTTCTCGATTTGGTGATGTGGGCATTTCCGAATCAACTCTTTGTACCTTGTAAATGCTTCGTGCAACGGTTCGCTTGATAGTTGGCGGAAAGACCTAATTTCATCTCTAGCGTCATCGGTTTTCGCCATCGAATAGTATTCATCAAGAAAAACTTGTTGCATCTCGCCCCATGTCCGAATACTATTCACCGGAAGTGTAAGGAACCACTGCTTTGCTTTATCCTTTAGTGAAAACTGGAATAATCGAAGTTTGACCTCCTTCAATGCAAAGTTGTGCCCCCCGATAGTGTTACAAATGGAGGAAAACTCTGCCAAATGCGTGTACGGTTCATCATTGGACCTCCCATTGAAATGGGGAAGTATGTTGATGTAGTGGGGCTTGCAGTCGAACATTCTCCTTTCACACACTATTGGAGAGTCATTATCGATAACTACCGGTCGAAAACGGTCATTCACTCCCTGTGGAGGTTGTTGACGATGATGCGGACCGTTAACTTCTTGATCGACCAGTCTTCGATTGTCCCTTCTATCACCTCCTCTATCGCCTCGTCGATTTCCACCTTGGTTACCCCCTTGATTGCCACCTCCCATGAAACGAGGAATCCGGTTAGGGTTAGCATTGTTGTTGTTGTAAAACCCATCGTTCTGGTTCATTTGGTTGTTGTTCCATGGTTGGCGGTTGTTTTCGTAACCGTCATTTCTTCTATTCCCATACCCGTAATCATCATTCCCCACAAAGTTGGCGTTTTGGTAGCCAAACTCATCATCTTCAAACCTTCTTGCATTGTAGATGTTACCTTGATTCACGTACCCCCAATCTTCGTCATCATTAACCCGATCGTCATAATATCCCTCATCATCCGAATTTTCTGTATGAACACTCACATGTTCCGGCGATTGGTAACCGGGAACACTGAACGATTCATCATCGGGGATGGCGTTCCTCAAATCGTCTATGTTGAAGAATGGGTCTTCATTCACGGGATTGCCACGATCTCGATTGCCTCTCCGATCGGAATTGACATTCCGGTCATCAAGGTTGATAGGTAAGGAATTTTGTCGATGAAGGTTTTGGTGTTGGGGTGTTCTTTGGGTGTTGTTAGGATTTTGGTTTTGGAAAGGTGGTGTGGGTGGTCCGGTGTTGTTATTACCACCCGGTCGCTCTTGAGGTATAGGTTGAAAATTTTGGGCGGGATTGAAGTTGCTTCGGTATTGGAATTGGTTCGGGTTTTGGTTTTGGTTGAGGTTTTGGTTTGCCATTGAATCGGTTTCAATGGATGGTGTGAATTGTGGTGTTTGGGTGGTTTGATTAGAAGCAAGAGTTGCTTCTAACCGGCTTGCTAAGTTTCTTCTTACTACTCTTTTGATTTTCGGTTCGTAAACCAACGGTGAAGTCCTCCCGGAGTTCCGCGTATGCATACACTATCTGTAACCTGCACAAGTAACACACCCCGCGTAACAAGAAAAAGATAAAGTACAAGAAAAGAAATTATGCAAATTAAACAGTTAATCACGAAATTCAAGCAATAATCCAAACACAAAGCGCACGCACTCCCCGGCAACGGCGCCAAAATTTGATCGGAGTGTCGCGCTCTGGTCAAAGATAATATTTATAAGCCCAAATTACCCTTAACAAATTGTTAGTGGTAGCAAGGGGTCGAACCACGAAGAGTATGTGGTTTGCGTGTGGATTCGATTGAATTATAACAATTGTCACAATTTATGAAGCTTGCCAGATATTTTTGTATTTTTGTTTAGTTGAAAGATGTGAACTTAAACTAATGGAATTAATTGATTAACAACTACTAATTAACGATTGCAAGAAAGATTGATTACTAAACAATAATAAGAAAAAGGGTTCACACCCAGTTTCGGTAATTGCCAACCTAGGGTTTCTACAAATGTTTAAATCCAACTCAATTGCATACAATTAGCGGATTTAGTGTACCGTGACTTAGGTGCCAATAACTATCAACGTTTCGAAAAACGGACAAGAATGCACTTTGTAATCAACACAAGTAAAAGCTAACCACGACATTGCATAACTACATATAACCATTTCGTAAAGTCATAACTTTTAACATCGTTCGACAATTTACGAATACGAAACAAATGTAAACTATTGTCAATGGTTTCAAAAATCAAACACAATTTGTCTCAAAGTCGCAGCAAGAAACAATTCAAAACCCTAAGTTAACAACTACCTACACCGGGGTGAAACCAGGGTGATTAGCCGCTCATGGTTGAAGAAGCTTGAACACCGGATGATTGGAACTTGTCTTGAATCATCTTGAAGCTTGAATGATGGGGAAGTGATGGATGTTGAGGGTTTTGGTGAATGATGATGATAGAAATGATGTATATGTGATTAGGGTTAGGGATGGATTGATGATTATCAAGGATGGTGATAATACCTCTTGATGATTCGGGTCCTATTGTGATAGGAGATGAATTGGTGATGAATGATGGATTAGAGATGGATGGAATCGAATGGTTCGTGATTCTTGGCTCCAAGATCAAAGTTTGAACTCCAAAGATAGTGTAACTCCCGAAATCAATGACCAAGAACCAATAGAAATCGAGCTTTGACCCAAAAATCCAAATTTTCGCGTTTCATAAAACCACAACCCGTCGGCGACGGGTGGGGGGCCGTCGGCGACGGGTTCCCCATTCCTGATCTTCTGCCGACGCTTTGATCTCCTGGATACGGACATAATGGCCGACGGACATTTTTTAAAGGGCGTCGCCGACGGCTTGGGACCCGTCGGCGACGGGCTCTCCAGAGTTCATTCTTTGATTTTCCGTTTTCCGCTCCCGTTTAATCCGTACTGCGTTCCGGTGATCCGTTTCTCACTCCGGTGACCCGTAAAGCTCTCGAAAAGCTCCTTAAACTTCTTTAAACCTGCATAAACACAAATCTAATTAAAAGTAGGCCATTCAAGATTAAAACTCATATAAAAACATAAAGTTACACGATTACGAGCACCAGTTTTCAACCACGTATCAAGAGGCTGCATATGCCATGACATGGGATGAAATGAAGGAACTTATGCGCAAGAAGTACTGTTCAAGGGCTGAGATTCAAAAATTGGAAACTGAATTTTGGAACCTCAAGATGGATGGTCCAAAGATTGCTGAATACGTGCAGAGATTTCAAGACCTATCTCGCGTCTTTCCTTACATGGTTGATCCGGAATTCAAGCGCATTGAGCATTTTATTTGGGGATTGGCACCCCAAATCATGAGCATGGTGACGAAATCGAAGCCTGCAACAATCACTGAGGCCATTGATCTAAGTGTGGCCTTGACTGAAGAGGCAATCAGGTTGAACAGATTTTTGATCTCTGACCAGAAGAAGAAGGAGACTCACGTTGAGTCATCCGGTGAGAACAAAAGGAAGTTCTCAAATTTTAAGAAAGGTACCAGCAGTGCTAACAAGAAGAAAGATACGAACCCACTGGCCGAAGTCAAGACTGGCATTGAAAACAAAGGAAAAGGATACATGGGCACTCTGCCAAATGTGATGTGTGCTAGCACCATCATGCCGGCCAGTGCAGAGTTAGGAAATGTGAATCTTGTGGAAAGAATGGTCATTCGAAGGAGACGTGCTGGGCTGGTACTGGTCGTGGTAATGGTGGTCAGAGAGGTTATGGAAACGGGAATGGAAACGGTAATCGTGGTGGAAATGGGTATGGAAACCGTAATCAAGGAGGAAATGGCGGTAATGGAAATCGTGGTGGTTTTGGAAATCAAGCTGGTAGTGGAAACCGTGGAGCAAACAAAAACCAGGGTGGTAATGGGAATGGAAATGGACGGGGACCAGGTTGCTTTAACTGTGGAGAAGTGGGGCATTTCAAGAGAGAGTGCCCAAAGATCAACCAAGCTCGGGGAAGGGTTTTCAACATTGGAGCTAGGGAAGCTCGCCAAGATCCGAACGTAGTCACGGGTACGTTCCCTATCAACCAACACTTTGCATCTGTACTGTTTGATACTGGTGCTCATTATAGCTTTGTATCCCTAGAATTTAAGAATATGCTTGGGTTAGCTGCTAGTAAGCTAGATATTCCGTACTCGATAGAACTAGCTAATAGAAAGCTAGTAGAAGCGAATGAAGTCATTAGAGGTTGCGTGATAGAACTGGGAGAGCATGAGTTTACGCTTGATCTTCTGCCAGTCGAATTGGGAAGCTTTGACATGGTAGTTGGAATGGATTGGTTGTCGAGCAACCGGGCGGAGATCGTATGTCACGAGAAGATTATTCGCATTCCGATGGCGAATGGAGAAACAATTGTAGTGCATGGAGAGAAGCATGATACGCCTCTAAGGATTATCAGCTGTTTGAAAGCCTGAAGATGTTTGCAGAAAGGATGTGTTGCCTTCTTGGCACACATTGTGGACAAGGAAGCCGCTGAGCCGAAGCTGGAAGATATCCCAGTTGTAAAGGAATATCCTGAAGTCTTCCCCGAAGACTTAGTTCCAGGCGCTGCGCCTGTAGCTAAGGCACCTTATCGACTTGCGCCTTCCGAGATACAAGAGTTGTCAACACAACTTCAAGAGATTTTGGACAAGGGATTTATCAGACCAAGCTTCTCGCCTTGGGGAGCTCCAGTTTTGTTTTTCAAGAAGAAAGACGGTAGTTTCCGCATGTGTATCAACTACCGAGAGCTAAACAAGTTAACCATCAAGAATCGGTATCCTTTACCAAGGATTGATGATATGTTCGATCAACTACAAGTTTCGAGTTTTTACTCCAAGATCGATCTTCGATCAGGTTATCACCAGTTGAGAATTCAAGAGGAGAGTATTCCGAAGACTGCCTTCAGGACTCGATATGGACATTACGAGTTTTTGGTAATGCCGTTTGGGTTGACAAACGTGCCAGCAGTGTTTATAGATTTGATGAACAGAGTCTGCAAGCCATAACTCGATAAATTTGTGATTGTGTTTATCGACGATATTTTGATTTATTCAAGGACGAAGGAAGAGCATGAGCAACACCTAAGAGCTATTCTAGAGCTGCTTAAGAAAGAGAAATTGTACGCAAAGTTCTCAAAGTGCGAGTTCTGGTTGCGTGAAGTACAATTCCTCGGTCATGTAGTGAACGAAGATGGAATCCACGTGGATCCCACAAAGATCGAGGCGATTAAGAATTGGGAAACTCCGAAGACGCCAACCGAGATCCGTCAATTCCTAGGTTTGGCAGGATATTATCGCAGATTCATTGAGGATTTTTCGAAAGTCGCTCAACCGTTGACCTCCCTTACTCAGAAGGACAAGAAGTATGAATGGGGAGATAAACAAGAGGAAGCTTTTCAGTTGCTGAAGAACAAGCTTTGCGATGCACCAATTTTGTCCCTACCCGAAGGCACTGATGACTTCGTGGTATATTGCGACGCCTCGCGACAAGGTTTAGGCTGCGTGCTGATGCAGCGACAGAAGGTTATAGCTTATGCTTCGCGCCAATTGAAGGTTCATGAGTGTTAGTGCATATGTCTGTCGACTTCGTCTTGTATCGAGTCTTGTAGATAGATTAGAAAGAACAAAGCTCAGTAGCCTAGAAAATAGATATTTAGAGAAGGATGTCTAGGTCGCACGAACTGGCTGGGGCCAGTTCGTACGAACTGACAATGTCCAGGTCGCATGAGTCCACTTCATGCGAGCTGGGACTTCTATATATAGTGAGCTTGTTCATTTCATTTGTAACTTTGTGATTCCAGTAGCGAAGCTCTGCCGAAGTATCTCCAGCATTGTAAAACGATCTAAAATCAATACAAGAGATAGTTAAAGTGATTCTAGTGCATTACAAGCTTAAATAACTTCAATACGTCTGTTTCCGCCTTTCGTATCGCACGAGATCTCTTCTGAATGACTCGTTTGGTCATCATAACAATCCTACAATGAGAAGAACTACACCACGCATGATTTGGAACTAGGCGCAGTGGTGTTTTTATTAAAGATTTGGCGACATTATTTGTATGGCAATCGATGCACGATCTTCACAGATCACAAGAGCTTACAACATATATTCGATCAGAATGAGCTTAATATGAGGCAGCGACGATGGGTTGAATTGTTAAATGATTATGACTATGAAATCAAGTACCACACAGGAAAGGCGAATGTGGTAGCAGACGCCTTAAGTCGAAAAGAAAGAATCAAGCCCATAAGGGTTAGGGCTTCGAAAATGATCATACAAACGGACCTCTCACTGCGCATTCGTGCTGCGCAGAGAGAAGCTCTTAAGAAGAAGAATCTTGAGGATGAATACCTCCATGGGATGGAGAAACAGTTAGTACCCAATGAGGAAGGAACGTTGTGTTTCATGAAACGAATTTGGGTTCCCCTCTTTGGTGGTCTTAGAGACGTTATTTTCGATGAAGCTCACAAGTCAAGGTACTCGATCCATCCCGGAGCAGACAAGATATACCAGGACTTGAAGGAATTCTACTGGTGGCCGAGATTGAAAGGTGATGTTGCAACATATGTTGGCAAATGTTTGACTTGTGCCAAGGTAAAGGCCAAATATCAGAAGCCTTCAGGTGTTCTACAGCAACCTGAAGTACCCATGTGGAAATGGGAGCAGATTTCAATGGATTTCATAACGAAGTTACCAAAGACACCCAGAGGTCATGATACGATTTGGGTAATCGTAGACCGTCTGACAAAATCTGCACACTTTCTGCCGATCAGGGAAAAGGATAACACTTGTAAGCTTGCTGAACTGTACCTCAGAGAGATAGTTGCACGACATGGAGTGCCTATCTCGATTATTTCCGATAGAGACGGAAGATTTGTGTCAAGGATTTGGAAATCCTTCCGAGAAGCTTTTGGTTCTCAGTTGAATCTGAGTACTGCATTTCACCCACAGACAGATGGCCAGAGTGAACGAATGATTCAAACTCTAGAAGATATGTTACGAGCTTGCGTAATGGACTTGGGTGGCAGTTGGGACACTCACTTACCCTTGGTAGAATTCTCGTATAACAACAGTTACCATGCAAGCATTCAAGCTGCACCGTTTGAAGCTCTCTACGGATGCAAGTGTCGATCACCGTTATACTTGGCAGACGCGGGTGATAGACAGCTTGTTGGTCCCGAATTGGTTCAAGAGACGACAGATAAGATTATACAGATCCGAGAGCGCATTAAGGCGGCTCGTGATCGACAAAAGAGCTATGCGGACCAAAGAAGGAAACCTTTGGAGTTTCAAGTGGGAGATATGGTTTTACTAAAAGTCTCACCTTGGAAAGGGGTAGCACGCTTTGGGAAGCGTGGAAAGTTGAACCCGCGATACATTGGACCGTTCAAGATCCTGAAGAGGATTGGTCTTGTAGCTTACAAGTTGGATCTACCGGCAGAACTGAATGGAGTTCACGATACATTTCATGTATCTAATCTGAAAAAGAGTCCAACTCAAGAAACAGTTGTCATTCCTGCCGATGAAGTTCACATTGACGACACACTCCACTTTACCGCAGAACCTGTTGAGGTTACTGATTGGAAGGTTAACAAGACGCGTAGGAGTAGTGTTAAACTCGTCAAGGCTCGATGGAACGCGCGTCACGGCCCAGAGTTCACTTGGGAGCGTGAGGACCGCATGAAAGCAAAATACCCTCATTTGTTCCCTAACTCCCCTACAGCTAGTAGCAGAACTAAAATTTCGGGACGAAATTTTCTTAACAGGGGGAGAATGTGACAACCGTCAAAAATCCAGGTATCCGTACAATTAATTAATCTTGATTAGAGCTTAATGATTGTGTTGGATTATACTTAACTACTTTCTGATTACTACCTTATACTTACATGTGCATCACATATTGCATACTGTCACATCATTATTACATGCAAACCATATTGACATAAATGATGCACAAAGCACAGTGGCACATTTAGCGGATAACTCAGAAAAATGCTGACAGAACTCGACACATAGACAGACCGTGGTTTGAGACCCAGTATGGGCCAGAGACTAAGTACTGCACTAGTATGGTGTGTAGGGAAGCGAGGATCACAAAACTGCATTCCTAAGTGATAGTTTAAGTGTCGGAAAGTGCCTAAAACCCACATAAAGTGCTGAATTCAGCATAAATCAGTGAAAATCAGCATTTTAACAAGCTAGTAACATGCAAAAATATGACTAAATGGTCTTGAATGCTTTCCTAAGTGTCGGGTATTAAAAGTGTCACAAAAGGGTACATAAAGAACACTAAACGGTATAGTTTAGCACTTTAACGAACCAGTATACAACCGAACAACCGGACACTACCCGAAACATCAAAATTATACTAGAAGCATTGTTTTAATGTTTTCAAGCTAGTTATGCGCCCCGAACACCCTAACACACTATATAACACATAATATGCATAACACCTAACTAAGACCCTTAGATTCAACTAAATATCTTAACTATCCATCACCACACAACTAGTACCCCCCCCCCCCCATGGGCGACGGTCACCAAGGGTGGACCCACCCTTGATTTTGCTTGATTTGCTTTGATATCCTAATTGATCTTGTTATGTACTAAGAGGACACATTAACTATTGGATTATGTTGTGTTGGATAACCAAGTTTATATAAACCATTAGTCCTTCATTATCTTTCATCACAACGCCAACTTCACACACCCTTCTCTCCCTCTCTTGCTCACTCACGGCCGAGAACAAGGGGCCACACCACCACCATTGTCAAGTTTCCATCATCCATTCTAAGGTGTACACAAGGTGCTAGAAGGTGTCTAAAGAAGCTTGGTGGCTTTGGAACTTCAAGGACCTTTCTCATTTGCTATTATCCATCACATTCATCATCTTCATCTTCAAGAGTTCATCCCTAGCCTTGAGCTAGTAGTAAGATCTTCTACACACCATTTTACATTTGTTTAGTTGGTTAAAAGATGATGTATGTTGCAAATAATGAAGAACACTAAAGAACCATGAACTTAAAACTTTAACATAAGAATACATATTGTTTAGTGTTGTTTTGCTTCTTGATGATTGATTGTTTGTGTTTATGATGTTAGACATCATATGAAACCTACTAGATTGTGATTAAACACATGATCTAGTAAGTTAAGATGATGATCTTGTGAAAGACCAAGATGATCATACCTTATGTAGACATGAACTTGAATAATAAAATTTGTTTTCATATGTGATGATGATTTAAACAAAATACAAGTCTTGTAAGTGGATGATTTCCAAGATAGTTTTCCCAAGAAACTAAGTTAAATAACAAGATTTACATAGACTTGGTTCTTACATAAACCAAACTTGTTTTTAATGGTTAAACAAGTGTAGAAACACTTGTGTAACAAAAAGATTACATAAAGAAGCATTTTAGAAAATGTGTTTGGAAGTTGTAAACACCCAACTTCTTTAAAAATGAAGTTTTTAAAGAAGTAAATACATTTTAAAGAATAACTAAACCTACTAAACACTCTACCAAGTTACTACAAGTTTTTATGAAAGTTCAAGTTCATGTTGTTGTGTAAATTACATAATTTTGGCACTAGGTAAGTGCTGATTGTTGAGATGATTTTAAAAAGAAAATGATATGCTTTGATAGCATGGACACCTCCATTTTTAGGGGAAACTATGGCAAAAAATTTTAAAAATATAAACACTTAGAGAAATATTTTTAAACAAGTATTTACAAGTATATTTTAACCATGAGTTTCCATATAAACTTTGCCATAATTTTTGTTACAAAATACAAATATTGGAGGTTGGTTTTTATAAATAAAAATGGATAACTATATATTTAGAATATATATACATTAAAGACATGATGTGTGTGATTAATTGTATACTTTGTGTATTAGTTATATTATTTTAGGGTTAAAATAATATAACTTAACAAAATACCAAGAAATTACAATCCAAAGTATTTACCAAAAATCTCATGGAATAAAAATACAAGTTACACACGTAATATTGTGAAACCGAACGAAATAATGTAGCTTATAAAATATTCCGGAAAATACATTTATAAGTATACTTTTTGGTAAATAATATTTTGGACACAAGAAAAGGAAAATAAGATTTTTTTTCCTAATATTACCAAGTTATACATATTTTCGACAAGGAAAAAATATATTATTTTTGGGAAGTAAAGATGTATTTTCTTAGAATTTTTTTTTTTTTTTTTTTTTTGAAGATATATGATTTTTGGGAAAAATATATAATTTCTTGGATAAAGTTGAAATACACTATTTTTGGGATGAAATAAGTTTATATATATTTTCTGAAGTGAGACTTGAAAATATATTGATTTGGAACTACATATAGTTTTGCCAAAAAAAAATTATGAATAATTTTTCTAAGTAATATTTCTTAAAACATATATTTTGGATATTTATTCCGGAATAATTAATTAGAAATTAAGTATAAGAATACTTAACAAATACAAGAATACGAATATACATGTATGAGATACCCCCATCCTTGGGAAGGAAGTATAAGTATAAATACTTGAAAAGTATTATTACGAAAATATTGTTTAACAATTATTCCAAAAATTTACAAATATAATTTAAGTTGAAATATTAATTATTTTGACTATAGTTATATAAATTGGAATGATATAAGAAACGTAACTCAAAAACATTAATTCTAAGTCAAGGCACGACCCGTTCGTCTAATAGACCCTAGTACATTGTAGGTAGCCGTGTTTGCTAAAGGGATTTGAGTTACGAGTACCGAAGACGCAAGACTGTGAGTTCATGTCCCCCCCCCCCCTTTTTCTTTTAACTGTTTTTAGTTTTATAACTTCAGGGGTGAAATACATGTTACAATTGTTTACAAACGTTTTATACATGGTATGGTTAGCTAAGGAAGGTTACTGCTTGATCATGTGAGTGGTGGGTACAACACTTAAGGCCATTAATCCTCGTCGTAGGACCGAGGGACATGAGTGATAGATCTATTTGGGTGTAGCGAGCCCACACCCATGAGGACCAGGGTGGCCCATGTGGTGACTATGTCCACATACTAAGCCGTGGCAAAATCCGCTAGGTTTGAGTTTTCCTGCATCACTTCACACATACCATTGGCCTTGCAAACCATTGGTGATCTGTTTGTCCTTATTGCTTCATACCAGGATTTACATACATACAGACATACTTTAAAGGTTTATTCATACACACAACAAACACATGAACTCGCTCAACTTTTGTTGATGTTTTCAAATTACATGTATTTCAGGGAATTAAGTGGATCTGGCGGGTGTTTGCATGTTTCAAGCTGTGTCATGAATAAAAGATGTCATCCGAAGTCACTAGGGTTTAGGAGATGTATCTTAATCCTGGACGAGATACATGGTTCTAAACTCGGTTTTATTTAAGGTCTTTTGTCGAGTCTTCGTGAACTCATTTAAACATGTTGTGGTTTGTAATTTAAATTTGGAGTCTACGTTTCAGACAAGTATGTTGTGGTATTTTCCAAACTTAATTTAGGGATGAACATCTACTGGCTTTATCATATAGTGTTGTTATGATTGATTGCTATGGTATTAAGAAAGTCACACCATAATCACGATTCCGCAAAAGTCATGGTGTGACAGTTACATGAACAACTTTATAAACAACTTTACAAATAAACGTGACAATACATTAGTAAAGATTGAAATTTTATATCATACATCAGAATCACATCAACAACTTTATAAATAACTTTACAGATACAAATGAGAATACAACAGGAAAGATCGAAATTTTATATCATAAATCAGAATAAGATAAATACATGAGCAAAGTGAAATCCAATAAAATCAACAATGGATAAGACAAATGGTAAATACACGAAATGCAGATCACTTTTTTTAGAATCATATATGTCTATCATAACATGCATAATAACTACATAGTAATCGGATATACAAAAAAATTAGGACTATCAGAAGTTGTTCCAGTATAAGCCGCAACAATAAACGCAATCATAACCAACAATAGATTGAAAAAAAAACAGGGAGATACATGAATACACCACCGTCGATTACAACTTCTTCATTAAAATAGCAAGAACCATAATCGGCTATGGAATTCAAAACTAAAAGAATAAACATGAAAAAATCCAAAACAAATCAGATTATTTAACAATACCTTTATTATTATACAAGATGATATTGATGAAGATCGGAAGAAATCGAAGAAGATGACAGAGTTTCTTGGACAAAGTGTGGAAAGAAACGTGGAGAGAGAAACGAACCGAGATTTTGTGAGGATCTTTAAAAAGTTGGAAGGTTTAAAAATATCCCATGTAACCGGGTCGGATCATCCCATTTAGTTTTTCATCAACATCTGTTTGACTTTTGGTCAACACCAGTTTGAGTTTTGGTCAACATCTCATTTAGTATTCAACAGAAATTTGAATAACTCAATCAGTGGTTTGAAAATCTGTTTTACTTTTAGTCAACAGTTGGATGGAAACCCATGTTAGATTGAACAGTGTTTTGAACAGATGTTTAAACATCTGTTTAGACTTAAATAGATGTTAGGGCTTAAACAGATTTTGGCATTCTATATCAGTTGTTTGGACTTAAACAGATGTTTGACCTTAAACAGATGTTTGGCCATAAACAGATGTTTGGCCTTAAACAAATGTTTGAACTTAAACAGATGTTTGCCCATAAAGAGATATTTGGCCTGAAACCAAACATCTGCTTAAGGTCAACATCTGTTTCACTATTGGTCAACATCTGTTTGACTTTTGGTCAACATCTGTTAACATATAAACACTGTTAACATAAATTACAAATAATTAGCTAATAGACGGCACACAATTAGCATCTTCAATCATTAAGACCCTTAACAATTTGACCATATGATTTAATCGTGTGTTTTATCTTAGATGGGACAACTCGAGAAGTGAGGATAAGTGTAGAAAGCGAATTTGCCCCGGGCAGTGGGCTGTGGGTGATGGAATCAAGTGATTCCAGAGCATCATAATTTGGTGTCCCTGTTCTTACAACCTGTTCTTTTTTAGAAGAAGCAGGAGGAGTTTGAGGCTCAGGTTGAGATCTTTCTTCCAACTGCTGTGAGGAAGTAGTAGCAGTGGTTATTGGTGACTTTTGTGTTGTCACTGGTAGTTGCTCTGGGATCTCATCTTCCAGAGTTACCTTTGTTTTGGGTTTGGGGGGCTTTTGTGATTTTTTCTGTTTTGGTCTTTTGGTGGTTTTAGGTGGGGGTTTCACAGCAGTTGTTTTGCTGTTGTGATCACCTTGAGCAGTGGGCTCAACAGCAGGTGCCTGAGGAGCAGTGGTAGCTGCTGAAGTTTGTTCAAGAACCTCTGCTTGTGTTTTG
Organism: Helianthus tuberosus; assembly: GCA_030545235.1. Classification (NCBI taxonomy): domain Eukaryota; kingdom Viridiplantae; phylum Streptophyta; class Magnoliopsida; order Asterales; family Asteraceae; genus Helianthus; species Helianthus tuberosus. Next base: position 161,994,205 of record CM060444.1, read on the forward strand.
GAAAGTTTTGACAGCCTTGTAAAGGTTTCAGAAGTGAGGCTCTTTATTGAAAAAGGATTGCCTTGGATAAGCACATGGGCATTATCTTTTGAAAACTTCTTTTTTAAAATAGTAACTTAAAAACCATGGAAAGAGCAAAAAAGCCTTTTTATTAACATTTGTAACAAGATAATTGAAGATTTCCTGGGAATAGTTAAAATTTTCACCATGTAAGATAGCATAACCCAGATATTGAATCTTCAATGGGATTTCATTGAAAGCAGTGGTCTTGTTTGAGACACACATCAATAGGGTATGAAACAAAAACCTTGTGGCAGGAGGAAAACTACCTTTTTCTAAAGTGTCTTTTTTCATTTCCTCTTCATAACCCCTTTCAATGAAATCCGTTTAATACTCTGTTTTAGGGAAAGATGTTTTACCTTGAAGATCATCGAGTTCAAAAACCTCCGAAATGGTTTGAGGTGTTATTGTGATTGGAAGACCCTTTATAGAAGAATTGATGGCTAAGGGCTTTTTATCCTTAGTTTCCAACTTAGCATTTTTCCAGAATTCTTGCTGGGTATCCATGTAGATCGGAGCATCACAAGTCAACAAAGTTTTGTACTTTGAAGACGACAGAGCATCAATGATGGAATTGAAGGTTTCGGTGTGACTGGGTTTTTCAAGTAGACCCAAGTAGTTATGTGTGGATTTGAGTGGGAGAGACATCGTGATTTGAGTATGATTGCGAGAGGAAGAAGACGATGAAGAGGATGAGTGATTTTGAGAGAAATGGATGATAACTGCTTTGAGAAAGGAATTTTGAATTCGATTCGACAGTAAAAACACTGTTTGGGGGGTTTTGATCAGGGTTTTATAGGGGGAAAAGTGAATGCTGACGTGGCAGCGGTTACTAAAAGATCTGACTGCTATATACTGTCCACGTGCCAACCTTTGATGATAATGGAGGACAGTTGATAGGAAACCACTGATGGAACAATATCAGTGGTTTGCAACGGTTACAAATGAGAACAGTGACTGACTTTAAGCTAGCAGTGGGTTAAAACACTGATTTTGAACAACAGTTTTTTTTATTTTTTATTTTAACTTTAATTTTTATCACCAAAACAATATTCGAGAAACTCTTATCTCATTGGAATGTAACGATTAGGTAAAATTGTAATTTCATTGTAATTCTAGTTTTCATTTGATAATTTCATTCTATAATTAATTAACCACATCAACAATAAAAATGTGAGCAGTGGATGTTTTTTAGGAAAACCAATGATTGTCAATATCAGTGGATGTCAACAATAAAAATGTGAGCAGTGACTATTTTATAACTATCAGTGGATAGCCAACAATGATTGAAACACAGATGTTTGGCCAGTCAGTGGTCAACATGAAGAATGAAGAAATAGAGGTTGGCTTTCAGCAGTGGATAACATTTAACAATCAGATGTTTGAACCAAAATAGTGGTTGTAACAGACTTTTAAGGATTAATGAAAACTATTTTTTTTAACTATTTTGAAGATGTTTGACCTTAAACAGATATTTGTCCTTAAACATCTGTTTGGACATAAACAGATGTTTGCGGTTAAACAAATGTTTGACCTTAAAAAGAAGTTGGCCCATAAACAATTGTTTGCAAGAAAAGACCAATTTCAAGAATACTATACCCAAACAATCAAAATGAGGAGCTTAATAATCATCCAAGTGTACTTCATTTTTATTTAGTAGTATAAAGATCAAACCACTGTTCAATTTATAGTACAGGTCAGTTAGCATGCTGGGGTGATGTGATAAATACTGTTACATATAAACATCTCAGTGATATGACATCTAACAATCTAACAGAGTATAAAACACTGATGTGATAAATACTGTTACATATAAACACTGTTAACATAAACAAAGGTAGAATATCTGTTGTTGATGCTGAACCACTATTGTTGTTGGGCAGTGGTTCGTCTTTCAGTTTGTATAGGGTTTATCTCGAGAGATAAACAATAGCGAACCACTGCTACACTAAACATTGTTACATAACAAACACTGATACATAAATACTAAAGTTGAATCCGCTGTAGATGCTGAACCACTGCTGCTACTGAGCAGTGGTTTTCCTTTCTTTGATCAGGCTTTAGGTACATAAGTGCTTGTCTTTAACAGGGATTTGTCTTCAACAGTGGATAGGCCTCATAAGTCTTTAAGTCCATCACTCTTTATAAGGAGCAGTGTTTAATTATAACAGTCCTTAGCATGAACAACTGTTATACCCACTCCATAACCCTTTGAGAGGAAGCAAGTGTCCGTCTATTCAATTGAGAGGAGTCATTGCATTACATCCCTGTTGAAAAACAGAATCCATAAATTTAGAGAAAATGGATTTGAAAGATGATAACCCAATAGTGGAGGATCTCATTCTACAGCTCCGATAAATTCAGGGGTATTCTCAAATAATGGTTCCTAGATGTTTGAAGAATGACAAAGACAGATAAATGTCCACAGGGCTGCTTCTTTGAACATTTGTCGGTCTTCAAACATCTAGGAAGCATTATTTGAAAATAACCCTGAATTTATCAAAGCTGTAGAATGAGAACCTCAACTATTGGGTTATGATCTTTCAACCCCATTTTCACTAAATTTATCAATTCTGTTTTTCAGACCTCCGAAAGCCACCTATCCAGCTCCAAAGAGATCGAGACAGCTTGAAGCATAACCTGGACTTGCTGTAATTCCATCAGTTCAATATTTAATCCCAATATACCAACTCAATACAAATATTTGGTGTGCTACAACTGTAAATAACTCAGGAAACAGATTTGAAACCATAAATATGGATTACAGAGATCTATGAATGAAACATGGGTGAATAAACCAACAAAACAGATTGTGAGAAACAAAAACTACAAACATATCAAAATCAATTTACTGGTAATCACATGGTACACCAATGCAAGCATCTGAATAAACAATAACAAATCAAAGACAATTTACAGATACTTACCGAAACCATAACTGGTCAGATTTATGTGCGGCTCTTAACTACATTCTGTAGAATCTGAACATCCCTGTTGAAAAATAGAATTGATAAATTTAGGAAAAGTGAGGTTGAAAGATGATAACCCAACAGTGGAGGATCTCATTCTACAGCTTCGATAAATTCAAGGGTATTCTCAAATAATGGTTCCTGGATGCTTCCAAAGAATCAGCACTTTGGACATCTGTTGTTCTTCAAACATCTATTATCTATTATCTATTATCTATTCTATCTATTATATATAATAAATGAAAGTTATTTGGTCCACGTGGCCCAAATAACTTTCATTTATTATATATAATAGATAGAATAGATAATAGATGTTTGAAGACAACAGATGTCCAAAGTGCCGCTCATTGGAAGCATCTAGGAAGAATTATATGAGAATACCGCTCAATTTATCAAAGCTGTAGAATGAGATCTCCACTGTTGGGTTATCATCTTTCAACCTCACTTTCCCTAAATTTATCAATTCTATTTTTCAACAAGGATGTAATGCAATTATTACCTTATTTAAGATACCTTCAACTGCATCTTCTGATAAATCAACATTCATTTCACTCAAATGATAACTTCAACTGCATCTTCAATCATGAACTATCTAAAGAAATGGATGAAATCATCCAAAAATACCCAAAATAAAACTAATTAAACCATCCAATATTCTTGAGTACTCACCATTAATGTGATATGTGATGACCAATATAAATCAAACCCTAAAAGCATACAAATCATAATGAAATATGAAATCAGGTAGTTGTATAACAAATCATTATATTATATGAAATAACGAAGAACATCAAACAACAATAGCAAGTGACCAATCAATCAAACTCAAAATCATATAGAAGCCTAAAAATAAAATGAAAATTAGATTAGTGAACATCAAAACTGAACAGGAAACCTGACCAAAAATTAACCAAACACCTGATGTTGAATCCACTGTAGATGTTGAATCCACTGTAGATGTTGAATCCACTGTAGATGCTGAACCACTGCTATTACAAACAGATCATACCTCGGGAACTGGAAATTTAAAAGGATCGGCTTCAAAGGCTTCAACAATCGGAAGATTCAAATCTCAAGCAAATGAAACCCTAATTTCAAAAAGAATAATCGGTGAACATATTCACATATCAATAATCAACAGATGTTGTACTCATATCATCACCGTTAAGAAAAAACCATTAGTTTCTGAACATATTCAAACATACCAGTTCATGGCGGAAATCTAGCCGCAGGTAAGCGGATCTCAACTTTGATGACCATCGATGACAACAACCCTGGAACCATATGATGAGATTAGGAGTAGAAATTAGGGTTTAATTAGAAACTTTGTATAAAAATAAGAAGAAATCAACACAGATCTATAAACATACAAATCAAACCTCAAATGGAAGAACCTTGCCGACGAAGAAGATGAAAGAATCTTCCCAACTATAGCTCGGGATGAAAATTACAAAAGCCAGATATTACCTCTTCATGGTATAATCAGACATGAAAATTACAAAGGCTGATTTCGAGTTATGTGTTCTTCAATTTCAGGTTCAATGTCGAATTAGGGCTACAAAATCAAGAAAACCGAGTTAGGATCGCAACCAAAATTAGGGCTACGATACTGAAATAAATGAAGATATAGGGCTTACCTGGTGACGCTTCGAATGATTCATGATGAGATGATTTGGTTTGATCTTTGATTCAGAAGGGAGAAGAGTATAGGAGAAGGAGAAGGACAAGAAGATTCAGATCTAGGGTTTTGAAAAGGAAAAAAATGAGACGGAGGGAGTATAAAAGGGATGGAAGTGTGGTACTGTTGGGCGGGAAAACAGAATTGAGGAATGAGGATGCCCTAATTAAGTGACACGTGGCCCAAATCACTTTTATTTATTATATATAATAGAAGTAGAGTAGATACATATACATATATAATTTTTTTAGGCTATGTTCATCTACAACCTTTTTCAACCCAACATTTTAATAAAAAACTAATTTCTCTCTCTTCCACCTACACAATCCAACCTACCTCAACCTTTTACTCACATTAACAACCCAACCATTAAAACATTTTTTATTAAATAAATATTTTTTTTGCATATTATTTATCCATAAATGTATTAGAAATAACTATAATTAAAATTAATATTTTCATTTGAAACCGATCTGTTTTAAAAGAAAAATAAATAACAACAATATAAGAACTATTTTAATAAAAAAAACACACATATATTCACCAAACATAGTTAATAAAAATGACAAAAAAGTTACAAACTATCACATGAAATGTAAAATCCCAGGTACATAAAATACAAACTACATAATTATTTGTCAACTGCAAATTTGTGCCATGTATGATCAATTTTTTTATCTTTTATATTAAAAAATATAATTTTTAATGAACTCAGTTTTTAATAAAATTTATACCGGATTGTTTAAAACAAAAAACTAAAGAAGTTATTAATGAAAAACTAATTTGTAATTGAAATGAATATTTAGGAAAAAAATATATATGAACAGAACAAATGAAAAAAGTGACATGTGGCTAGAATTTTGATTGCAACCTAAGTCATTATAACGACCAGATTGAGATAAATTCTCCAATTTAACTTTTATTTTTATTGATTATGGCAATCAACCCTTCTCTAAAGTCATCGATGAGTGTAGCCTTATGTAAAATTTGGCCTGGTTTTTATTTATTCTTATTTTTCTTCTCTAGCGCATGAATTTCCTTCCAAAACCTTAAAAATACTAAGGTAACTTATGAACTCTTACTTTGTAATCATAAATTATAAAATATTCAAAGTATTAATTATATTTTTTTTTTTTTGTGAATTGTTACTTTGTTAGGTATTTTAAGAAAGTGCAAAATTGACCAATTATTTATTTATTATTTATCTTTCTTTTCCAGGCATACGTTCAAATTTGTAAATCAAATGCAACTCAAGTTTTATGAATATATATAAAGTTAATGTAGGAATTATTTTTCTCATATTTTATGTATTTTTATATAATGGTTTTAGTTTGTGTTTGGATTTACCGTGAAAGTGTACTAGTTTTATGTCTAATGCATAAGCACATACGTCTTTTTTGCCTGATTTACAAGTTAAAACATTATTCTCGCTTTACATGCATGTGTATAGTGTGTATAAAACGTCTATTTGAGAAATTTATATATTATATCCTTTGATCGTGAATATATGCATCTAAAAACACGTACACATAGTATATATGTATTTTTTTTGAACGGTGTAGTATATATGTATTTAATTGTTATATATTATATTTATAGTTTTTCCCAACCCTTATTATCTTGTAGAATCAAAAGCCAAGGACAAAACATTAAATTAAACTATTCAAATAACAACAAATGCTTATAAAAAGTCTAAGCGATAAATGTTGTTTTTTCACATAATAAAACAAAATTATATATTGATTTCTATGCTAGTCCGTGACATATAGATCACGAGAAATTGTTTTTTAACCAACAAATGATCAAATAATTGGCAACCTGGAAAGTAATAGATGGCCAGTGATGAATGACAATCATAAATTAATGCTTCATCGTGAAGCAAAGAGAAAATAACTTTACACAAAATTAATTTAAAGGGGGTTCGGGCGCCCGGATAAGCAACATCATCTACCCCTACCCGCTCTCAAACACTGCCGCCGGCGCTGGTGGTGCGGGTAGGGGCGTGCGGGTATGAGGTGGGTTAAGATGTTGTCGCTGGGTTAAGTTTGAAAAGTGACGAAAATGTTTTTTTTTTTTTCCATCTTAATTTGTCATTTTTATTTAGGATTTGAAGGTTTTTTAGGAGTTGTAGGTTTTTGTATTTTGGAGAAGAAAGGTTTATTAGGGTTGTGTTTTTTTTTTTTTTAATTTATGTTTGTATTTTAGTGATGATAATTGATTTATGTTTATTTTTTTTAAATACTCTTTATATATTATAAATGTTTTCTATTTTTATAAAATAAAAACTTAACTTTTATGTTTCTTTTCTTTTTTTATATACCCTTTATAAATTGTGATTAAGGAATGTATTTTTTATTTATTTTTTAGGAATAATTATTTATGTATTTAGTTATTTATATTTTTAATAAAAACAAGAAAAAACAAAAAGGGTAACCCGATTTAAGTGACGCCATCAAATAGAGTAGACGAGGTTAGTTGATGATCCAAGTAAAGTAACGTAAGGAGCTTGGTGTAACTTGGAAAGAGGGGTTAAGAGCATTCACAATCATCATCATCATCATACTCAGTAAATCTCACCAATAGCAAAGCTAAGGTAGGATCTGAGGAGGGTAAGATGTAGACAGCCTTACCTCTACCCCGTAGGAATAGAGATGTTACTTCCAGTGAGACCCCCAACTCGATGGTAGTTTTGCATCAAGCCTTGGACATAAGGCACATAACACTTGACAATTATGACAAAGGCCAATTAGTGCATGTACTCCCTAGTCTTTCGGCTATCAACGCCACCACATGATGCATGATTACCCATCCCCCTCTTTTAACATTATTTTCATGAAATTAGTAAAATAACGTTAAAATTAATGCACTTTCACTTTTGTCCCTCGAGCGCCCACACATATACACATATATGCGCATACCGCAAGTGGGACGTAAGAGCATTCACTGTCACAACCCCCGCCCCCTTATCTGTCCCAGGAACGGGCGGCCGCGAACATTCGTTTGTGGTGGTATCAGTTTATTAATTTGGCAGCAAAATTTTCATCAAGACCGTAGTTAGGAAATATTTTATCAAAGTAAAACCACCTTATTTGAGATTAATAATCACATAGGTAAAATCCCAAGTTTCTTATTACAATATAGGATTAAACCTTCTTTTATTTAAAACATCGTATTTTAGATAACTTTTATAGCCACAGTTTTACCAAGTCGTCAGTGCTCTCGAGCTGACTTTTTACTACTTGGTTTTCACATTATGTTACCTGAAACACGTGTTTAAAACATTTTATCAGCAAGAAATACTGATGAGTTAATCTCAATTTAATCAAAACAGGTTTTATCATTCCCAGTATTGAGAGCGATTACAATGTTTATATCTTCACAATTACTCATTCAGTACTTGTCACTCGACCGTATCTATGGCTATGGTCATATCACACATTGGCTAACTCGTCGTCCAATTGTGAAGGTTATCAAGTAATGTATACAAAACCCCATAATACCGGCGATAATTGAAGAATTACACGACTCACATACTGGTAATATAATATAAAACAATTGGGGTTTTATAAAAACAATTGACACAAAAAGGAGATTACTCACATTGGTATTTTCCTTGTGACTTCCTGGTTATAATCTATTAAATAAACAACGCACACGTGTTAGTATAATAACCCATTTTAACATTAGTAATACCCTCCCCGAGACGGTATTCCAACGACTACGTCGGGCAGAACCACGACAGCCGTTACGGAACCCTAGATCAATCGGGTAGTGTATCTAATACGTATCCAGGGGTTATAATACTTACAACGAGGCAGAGCTTCGCTATTTAGGGGGTATTATGCCCGAAGATTATTATTATTCTTCAGAATTTCGAGAAAGAAAGAAAGAATGAACGAATTGTAACTGAAGGCCATCGATCCTATTTATAGCGTTGATCCCGCACTTTGTCGCGCCCCGCGTAAGATGAGGGAAAGGTTTACGCGGCCCGCGAGGGCAGCTAGGGCGGCAAATGGTCGCTGAGTCATCGACACGTGTCAGCACCGGGTTTCCTATTGTCGTTGAGCTGTCGCGGCCCGCGAAAAATGGAGCAAGAGTTTACGCGGCCCGTCTTAACTTAAGAAATCAAACGAAGTCAGGCCTTAGCCTTTATACCGCCCGCGTAAGAGTTGAGGTGGGTCTACGCGGCCCGCCTCAGCTTAAAAAATCAGATTTTGTTTATTTTAAATATTATTTAATGTATTTTGTGCTAGGTTTTCACATACGGGGTGTATTTTAGGGCATATTGGGATAATCTAAATATATTAGGGGTGTCGGTTGAGGGTTGTTACATTCTCCCCACCTTTTTTTAAATCTCGTCCTCGAGATTTGGGTTATGAAATTTCCTCTGAGTTAGATCAAGTCTTGTAGCTATCAATAATAGTATCAAAACGTCTTGGGAAGCATCTAGTGGACGAAAGTTCTGAAACATTGTCTTCTGAGCAGAAAAACAACTTATCTGGTCTTGAGGTAGTGTAAGAATAATAGACAAGATGATTTAAGTTAAAGCAATACGAGATTGTCAAAAGAGTTATGTTGATAACAGATAAAAATTTTCTAAATAGTTAAAGTTTCTTTATAGAAAGGGTAGTCAGATTTGTTACAAGAGGGAGTCAAGTTTCAGTTATATTGGACCATTTATTAATCAAGTAGAGTCCCGTAGCTTATCAGCTACAACTGACATAAATGATGTATGAAATCTTACAAAAATGTTTTAACAATGAATCCTTAGTGATTTTTTTCTAAGAACTTTGAAGAAAATGAGAAACATAATTGTTTTGATTAGACTGAGCGTGATACAATGTAAGGTTCACAGGATCACTAGAGACATATGATTTGAATGTAAATGATTTTTAAGGATAATAGAATTTAATGCCAAAAGAGAACTTACTTTGTTTGTTTAAAAAGAATTCTGAATCAATAATAGAAGTATGAAAAATGATTTGTCAATAATTAAACCAGAAATTAGTGAAGTTTATTTAAATGGTAAGGATACACCGGACAATACAATAGAATTTAGTGTATCATGATCTTAACACATAATTGTATCAAGATTATTTGAATAATGAGTCAAACGAATGACATATGATTAGGGCTTATTATTAGTACAGATTACAAGTTTATACAGACACCGCAAGGTGCTGCAATGACTGAAGGAATTCAATGGTTACGGTGACCAAATGAATCCACCATTTAACTGAAAGTTTCAAATGAAGTGAATCTGGATATTCAAAAGATAGGATGTTCAAAAGAAATAAATATTATAGGATTAATTCAAAAATGAAAGCAATGTTGGAGGTACGTTGGATTAAGAATTTAAGTACCTTCATCTTAACACAAAATTGTATTAAGACTGGTTTAGGATAATGAATCAATAAAATAGACAAATTCGTACCTCATATGTGAAAATGAAATGGGTCAAAGTTTCAAAGAAATCGCCACCGCAAGGTGTCACATATTAACAAATGATGGATTAGAGTTGTAGACTTTGAATAGGTTTATTATGATTTAAACAAATGAATTTACATTGAATATGATGATCTCAATTCATCATATGGGATTTTGAATCGAATGTACAGGAGCAAATTCAAATAATTTGAGCTTGATGTGGATATATTCCAATAATGGATATATGTAGTGGTAAGAATAGTTTCAATGAAAATCCGATAAGTAATTTTTAAAAGAAAAGAAGTTTTCCAAGAAATTTGTTGGCTTGATTATCAAAAGTCAACATTATGTAATCGTATAGATTATCAGAACAAATGTAACGAAGTATTAAAATTCAAGAATAAATAATCTTTTGAAATGAATTCTCATGCATACCAAGCAATGTACGAGCAGCATATGGATTTGAGACAAATGAGTATTGGCTTTATGAAAGAGAAATAAAGACTTCTTATTATAAATCTTGGATCAAAATCAAAAGTCAATTTAATACTTTAGTACTGACAAAACGTAAGGGTGCTTTTATTAAAAGTTTGATGTTGTCTCTGGTGTTGGTAAATATGTATGCGTCCTTCATAACTTCATCTAGGTTTCTGGCCTCATTGTCGGGTGCCTTAGATAGTTTTGGGCAGTGGTAACAGAAGTGACCTGGATCTCCACATTTATAACATACATTGGTTTCCCTTCTCTTTCTACATTTTTCTTCTGTATGTCCAGCCTTTTTGCAGTAGTTACAACGGAGTATCTTCTTAGAAAGGCATTTCCTTGCGTGCTTTTTGCTGTTGTAGGTAGGCTGAGCAGTTTCTGATTTCATTCCTTTGTCCTTGGAGGATTTGTTAAAGTAGAATTCCTTATATGAGTAGCCATAGGTTGTGGTTTCCTTTCGTTTGGAAGATGGAGTTTTGATATGAATATCATAACTTCCATTGGTATTAAGGTTAGGTTTGAAGTGATGGGTATGCTTGCAGTGTATAGTAGGATTCTTGTTTATAGGCACATAAATCTTAATAGCTTCAATGATTGAGGGTATGGCATTTGATATTCCTTGAGCTATTATATTTTCTAGAGTGTTTTTATCCAAAGAATTTTCATTACCAGTCCGAATTTCTTGATCACATGTTATTTCCTTTGACATCTGAATGATAAATATGTTCAGATATAATTACCACAGTATTAAGAAATTATGCATGCACATTTTGTTAGCACACTTATATTCATAACTATCTGTATTACATGTTGGTAGATACAGATATGTATATATATATATATATATATATATATATTATATTTTACCAAAATATAAGGAAAATGCATATATTATATGTATTGTTTCTTCCTTTAGTGGGATGGCTTTTCTTTTATATTATCTTAATTTAATTATATTTCCAGAACTCATGACTGGATAGGTATTTAGAAAATAAAAGTAAGAGCTTTATCTGAAATCCGTTCTTTACCCTTTGTTAATCTTTAAAAGGTGGTGTTATTACATATATTCTTAGGGTATTTTCTAAATTAAAGTTGGGTGAAATACGTTTTGAATAAACATGTAGGTTTGCTTCTTTAGGGTAGGGATATGGTAAAAAGTGTCTAAAATGTGAGAAGGGTAAGAAGTGTTTTAAACCATTGGATATTTGATCTAATGGTTGAGATCAATAGGCTATAAAATGTAAATTGTGTTTTAATTAGAAGGACCTTATGTAAAATTGAAGGGCAATAGTGTCTTTTCCAATGTTTCAAATATGGTAACCGCCATCAATCTCCTAAAAACTAGCTATTCAAATTTAATTGCTAAATTATCTCGATTCTAAATTCTAAAAATAGAAAAATATGTAACTGCTGCAAAGAAACGTATAACACTATACTTCCATCATATAACACTATACGTCTATCATATAACACTATATAACAATATATAACACTATACATCCATCATAGGCATGCTACCAGAAAAATATAACACTATATAACACTATGCATCCATTATATAACACTATATAACCAAAGAACACTATATAATACCACATAAAAAATATATAACACTATACAGCTCTAAATGGTGGTTGCACTACAGAATTAATAATTGATGGTGTTATATAGTGTTTTTTGATGGTTGCGCTACAGAATTATATAACACTACAGAATTATATAACACCAAAAACCATATTATAACACCATATAACACCAAGTAACACTATATAACACTATATAAAAAATATATAACACTATGCAGTTCTAAATGGTTGTTGCACTACAGAATTATATAACACTACACACATTCGTTGATTAATTCCTAAAATCGAATTCCTATAATAAAGGGTGGAAGTTATTTTGGGCAGTTATCTTTAAATCAATTAATTGAAAGAAAATAGAAAATTACTAATTCACCCTTTTGAATTAATTTAGATATAGGATACTTGTCATCACCACATTATTTCTTACCCTTCTCACACTTTGGGCACTTTTTACAGGATCTTTTACCTGCTTCTTTATATAAAAACTTGTCATTTTACAGAAGATATTTGTTTGTAGATACTATCAAGAAAATCGTGTCTTGCATATATATATATATATATATATCAATATAAAGTTTTAAAATTTTCTGTAATCCATACATATAATACTAATTCATAGAATTCCAACTACATAACTAGTTTGTATTAGTTATCCCATAATTTTGTTTATTCCTTTATATTAACAAAATAATTTCTATTAGATTTATTAATCATAATATTTTGGAATGAAAGGGAAATTCATTAAAAGGAATAAATTTAATAAAGATGTATATTTTCTGGATTCTTTTAGAAAAATTTAAATCTTTAAATGACAGGTTGATTTATTTTAGCTATAACATATTTAGGACTTAATTCGAAATTTTATTGTATCTATTTATTTGAAGAATCAAAATAGATAATACAAAGTCTGATGTTTCTAAATTTGATTCTTAATATCTTAAGTAATGAAGTATTATTCTTATATCAGAATGTATACACATATGATTTAAATATGGTTTAAGAAATGAATTAAACATATCAATTGTTTAAAATTCTTGAAATATATATAGGTACATATTCTATATCACATAGTTATATTGTACCAATTGTTTTTGTACCTATATTTATTGTATGGAGGAAATATTTCTTATAAGATTAATACCAATCATATATAAAATATATCTATCCGATTTATACATAATTTTAAGAAATAAGTTTAAGCTATTTTCTGTCGAGATATAGATATTATGTATTAAAATTTATGAATATTATATAACTTATCAAATTTTGATGAAAATTTTTACATATTTAATAATTCGTTAAGAAGTATAATGCTTAAAACATTATATTTCAACAAAATTATTATAATTATAAGTTTTATCAAAAGATTAATAAATACATATCTTTAAATTTGAGTAAAACTTTCTGGATTATATCATAAATCATAAAATATACTGCTTTCATCGAATAATATTGTATATTATGATATTCCAGTTATATTATACCTAAAGGTATGATTTTATATCTAATATCAATATTATTTTATTTTGAATTGTATTTACATAAATATGTGGGTATAATATATCACAACTTTGAATATTATTTTATGAATATATTCTCATTACATATTTTGAAAATTTAAATAATATAAAATCATTCAGGTACAATACATGTTATCTAAATATTTATTTCACAATATTTTCAAAGTATCATATCTGAATTATATTTATTTTATATGAATATTAAAATATTTATATTAACATTGTATTGAAATTTAGATTGTATCATATCCTTATATATACATATGGATATAACATATATATATAAGGTATCGCAAAATTTATTAAAATATGATATTATATATCATTTATATATATATATATATAATATAGCGTAACTGTAAGATACAGATATGGGTAACACATATTGGAAATTCAAAATTTGTTAAATGGCATGAAAATCATGATAAACATATTATGTTTAAAGAATAACACATAAAATATTAATTTCCTAACACAGAATTTAAAATTTAAGTGTCAGCAGAACACTTCTGTGGCTTGAACCAGTGGCTAGGCTCTGATACCACCTTCTGTCACAACCCCCGCCCCCTTATCTGTCCCAGGAATGGGCGGCCGCGAACATTCGTTTGTGGTGGTATCAATTTATTAATTTGGCAGCGGAATTTTCATCAGGACCGTAGTTAGGAAATATTTTATCAGAGTAAAACCACCTTATTTGATATTAATAATCACATAGGTAAAATCCCAAGTTTCTTATTACAATATAGGATTAAACCTTCTTTTATTTAAAACATCGTATTTTAGATAACTTTTATAGCCACAGTTTTACCAAGCCGTCAGTGCTCTCGAGCTGGCTTTTTACTACTTGGCTTTCACATTATGTTACCTGAAACACGTGTTTAAAACATTTTATCAGCAAGAAATACTGGTGAGTTAATCTCAATTTAATCAAAACAGGTTTTATCATTCGCAGTATTGAGAGCGATTACAATGTTTATTCCTTCACAATTACCCATTCAGTACTTGCCACTCGACCGTATCTATGGCTATGGTCATATCACACATTGGCTAACTCGTCATCCAATTGTGAAGGTTATCAAGTAATGTATACAAAACCCCATAATACCGGCGATAATTGAAGAATTACACGACTCACATACTGGCAATATAATATAAAACAATTGAGGTTTTATAAAAACAGTTGACACAAAAAGGAGATTACTCACATTGGAATTTTCCTTGTGACTTCCTGGTTATAATCTATTAAATAAACAACGCACACGTGTTAGTATAATAACCCATTTTAACATTAGTAATACCCTCCTCGAGACGGTATTCCAACGACTACGTCGGGCAGAACCACGACAGCCGTTACGGAACCCTAGATCAATCGGGTAGTGTATCTAATACGTATCCAGGGGTTGTAATACTTACAACGAGGCAGAGCTTCGCTATTTAGGGGGTATTATGCCCGAAGATTATTATTATTCTTCAGAATTTCGAGAAAGAATGAACGAATTGTAACTGAAGGCCATCGATCCTATTTATAGCGCTGATCCAGCACTTTGTCGCGCCCCGCGTAAGATGAGGGAAAGGTTTACGCGGCCCGCGAGGGCAGCTAGGGCGGCAAATGGTTGCTGAGTCATCGACACGTGTCAGCACCGGGTTTCCTCTTGTCGTTGAGCTGTCGCGGCCCGCGAAAAATGGAGCAAGAGTTTACGCGGCCCGTCTTAACTTAAGAAATCAAACGAAGTCAGGCCTTAGCCTTTATACTGCCCGCGTAAGAGTTGAGGTGGGTCTACGCGGCCCGCCTCAGCTTAAAAAATCAGATTTTGTTTATTTTAAATATTATTTAATGTATTTTGGGCTCGGTTTTCACATACGGGGTGTATTTTAGGGCATATTGGGATAATCTAAATATATTAGGGGTATCGGTTGAGGGTTGTTACATTCACAATGAAAACCTTAAAAATAAGTGACAAAGTTTAGTTATATTATAAGGAATGGTAGTTAGTGTTATTAAGTGATTGTGAGTGTAGGAGAGAGAAAATATGTGGGAATGTTACTCTTCATCTGTAAATATATGAGAAAAAAATATCTAGAGTGAGAAAACCCTATAAATTTTTTAATATTTTTAGAAATGGTTGTGATTGGAGGAGAGAAAAAGTAATGATAAACGTATAAAAAAATATTATTTAATTGAAAATGAGAGAGAAAAAGTAGTTGTTTTTAGTGTAAATATACGGATACAGATGATTAGAAATACTCTAAGTGCCCCCATCCCCTTACAGAATTACTTATCCTTTTATGGAATTAAAAGTCTTATTATTATCACCAGAAAATAATAACATCTAGTGTCAAGTTGCAAGCCATCTTCCTAGATCTATACTCGTTAGAGGCCAACAAAGACTGCTTGATCAAAGACAGAGTGAACAGGGGGCTCTCGGGGGACATTGAGTTGAATTGGTGCTAGGTAAAAGTCAGTGGCGAAGCTTGAGATTTTCGACAGGGGGTCGAAAACGTATATACCCAAAAATTTCTATGGAACCGGGGGGTCGAAAATGTATTTACCCAAAAATTTCTATACGAAAACTACATACTCTCCACTACTGAGCGAAAACTTCGGGGGGTCGGCCGCCCCCTCCCGCCCTACTCAAGTTGCTCCCCTGGTAAAAGTTAACGTATCAGTTTCGGTTACAGCAGATATTGTGGACCTGGAAGAGCTTGTGAAAAACTTCATCTTTCATCTAGGAACCGATAGTCGGATGTGGGGAGGGGATTCGAAAGGTTTATTATCAGTTATCCATCAGAAGAGTTTTGGATAAGGCGATTTACGAGAGCGGTTCTGCTGTTTGCGACTGGATTGCTTGGCTGCCCATTAAACTAAATTGTTTCGCGTGGAGGCTCATTCAAAACAGGTTACCGGTCATGGGAGGTGACGAGGGTGTGCGGGGAGGACCACTGCACAGGCCCGTGATTTTGAGGAGCACGTGTTTTTTTTAAATCCGATATGTATGTATGTTAAAAAAAATTAAATAGTATACATATACCAACTCCAAGATCGGCCCATTTACAAACAATTTTTATGGTTTAGAAGTTAGCCCATTGGTATTAGATTTAGTGAGCCCAATACCCAATTGATTTTTTTTAAATAATAATAATAAAATATTACGGAAAGGCGCAATTTTTTGAACTCGAACTGGGTACATGAATTCTTATGGAGAGAGGCGTCCAATTAGTTTCAATTGGCTGCAGGTCGTGTGATGGTGAGTGCGAGTTGGTGCAACATGTGTTTCTGGATTGTCCGTTTGCAAAGACCATTTGGAGAGCAGTTTCCCATTGGTGTTGTTGGGATCTTACGGGTTGGGACAGCCTTGTGTGCTTGTTCGATGCCGCTAAGGAGCCGAGGGAGAAGTCGGAAAGGAGGTGTATTTTGGCTATTATTTATGCGACATGTTGGTTCATTTGGAAGACAAGGAACGAGAGGACTTTTAACAATATAAAGAGGCGGGTTGAGCAGGTTCGAGAAGAGATCATTTCCAGCCTACCCACACTATCACTAAAAGTCAAAATCAGTGACACAAAGAGAATTTAGACACAATTTTTTTTTTCTTAAGAGTTATGATTAAAACCTAAGATATATGCCGTTTACATGTATTTCTATTTCTAAAAATAAGAATAAAACCTTTAACTATTTGTAGAAAATAAAAATAGAGATATGCTGACAAATCTTTATGTGTCACTAATATGTTTGTTACAAAATGGCACATTTTTGTTCTGGATCTCACATAAAGCTTAGATACAAAGTTGAAGAAAAGTCTAATGCTGTACTCAAGAAAAGCAAAAAGTTAATTTGGTAAATAACTTTTTAAAAGTTTAAATGATAGAAATATTTTCTCATTTACTCTTAATTGCTAACAAATACATTGTCTATAAATCACCAAAAATCTGAATAAAGTTTTTGTCGTCGGTAAAATTATGGATTATATTATTTATCATGATGACAAAACCAAGAAGTTTAAAAAATATATATATAAAATCTTATCTTAACAAGATTTTTTTTTAAATATAAAAAATCTTATCTTAATATTTATTAAAAGGTAAAATAATTTATGTAAACACATAGGGGCCAGTGCTTGAGCCTAACCTTTTATATGGTTGAATAAAACAAAGAACCATCGAACACAACAATCATATTGTCGTTATCAAACGTTTGGTACCCCTATATACACCTCTTTAAGTGCTTCCTATTATTTTCCAAAATCATTCATTTTCTTCTTAATTAATCTTCTATTCTCCGAAGGGATCGATAGATGGGTAGTAGTTTGTTGGATGACGAGTGCGATTACTTGTTTAAGACGGTTTTGATAGGGGATTCAGCAGTCGGGAAATCGAATCTTTTGTCAAGATTTGCAAGAGACGAGTTTCATATTGATTCCAAGCCAACAATTGGGGTAGAATTCGCTTATCGGAATGTTAAGATCGGTGATAAGATCGCCAAAACCCAGATTTGGGACACTGCAGGGCAAGAAAGGTGCGTGTAGTTCTTTTCTTGCCTTTATAGTCACATCAAGCATCATTATAGATGTTTAACGTAAACGACTCATCCTCAAGTTGACCTATATAATCTGTTTAGTTAAACGTGTCAACTCATCAACCTGTTTAACTAACAAGTCCACATGCTAACTCTTTTACGAACCAACTCTTTTACGACCTTTTTAAACCATTTATTACAGCCCATCAACCTGCTTATAGTTTGTTTAACACGTTTACAACCCTATCAGCCCATGTGACTCGTCTAAATAAGTGAGTAAACGGGTTGTGTTTGGATTACACAATTTATGTGTGTCCCCGCATCAGGGTTGATATCATAACATGAATAAATTCATCAGTTATGTGTTCGGAACAATTCAACCTGTCAACTTGTCAACCTAATAGGGTTGACGTACACCTAAAAAACAATTATATAAATTAGTAATATTTCCATACTTTAATAAATACAACATCAATGAAAGGTAATTATACAAATTGCATTTATATTCATGATTGTTAATATATAAATTAGTGAATTATCAATTTATGTAAGACTACTGATATGAGCTAACGCCCTAATGATGTGACACTTATGAAGCTGTTAAACACCCTTAAGGGGCGTGAGAGGGTTCATGGTTCCTCCTGTGAACTGCCTAATGCCACATTCCTTGGAGCATTAATTCAATGGGCAAATCCAAAAAAATTCACGATCACCCCTTTTTAATACTTTTCTTTATTTAGTTTTATTTTTATCTAATTTAAATATTGTTTTAATGGGTAGTGAAACCTTACGAGATCATAACACACAAATATAAAAATAAATGAGTTAAAGCTTCATGTCTACGTGGCAATGACGTGGAGTGAAAAACTGTGAACTCATAAATGATTAATAACAATAATTAAGAATGATGGTTGTGTTATATTGATCTTAGATTCAGAGCCATAACAAGCTCATACTACCGTGGAGCATTAGGTGCAATGTTGATCTACGACATAACGCGAAAGGGAACATTCGAGAACTTGAAGAAATGGTTACACGAGCTTCGGGAGTATGGAAATCGTGACATGGTTATTGTTCTTGTTGGGAATAAGTCCGATTTGGTTAACTCTAGAGAAGTAGAAGCCGAAGATGGTCGAAGTCTAGCTCAACAAGAGGATTTGTGTTTCATGGAAACATCTGCAAAGGAGAATTTGAATGTAGAAGATGCATTTGTTCAAATGATCACAAAAGTCTTTGAGATTGCGAGTCAAAAAAGCCTTGAAGCCAAGGAAACTAATGAGGCAACAATGCAAGTTCTTGATGGGAGAAAAGAAATCATATATGTTATTGATGAAGCGAGTGCTGCTAAACAAACTAGTTGTTGTACAAGCTAAATTAGAAGTTGTACCTATTTGAGTTTTTAAGGTCAAATATGCTAATTTGTGACTTTAAAATTTACGATTTTGTACAAGAGTGTGAAGGATAACAATAGGTAGATCGGACGATTACAATTGGTTTGCTTATTGGTTCTTAGGCTACTAATGTTTAAATTCAAGTGAGTTAAATTTAAAAGTTATTATTGTACAGATTCGGGTTTTGGAGAAAATGATGCAAAGTGTGAAAACGGTGAAAACGACTCCTGTGACGACACGTGGTGCGCACCATATTCAGGCGGAGGGCCGTTTTCGCCTTTTTCCCTTTTCTACAAAATTGTCCATCTTGTTCAACATATCTGGAATATTTTATACAAAATTGTCCCTCTCGTCCAACATATCTGGAATATTTGAGAGTTCCGGACACGTGTTGCCACATTATTCGATTAAAATTTATGAGGTGTCACATCCATATACTCCAACAAAAGTGAGAATCACAATACCATGGTAAGCATCCTTTGCATGGCCATTCAAACCGCACCTAGGGATGGTAATGGGTCGTGTTTGGGACGGGTTTAGGTAATCCCAACCCCAAACCCGATTAAATAAGCTTGTCCCAAACCAGTCCCAAAACTTGTCGGGTTTCTAGCGGGTAAATACTTATCGGGTATCGGGTATACCCACGGGTTTCGGGTAACCCATTAATTTTAAAAAGTTTACCCGTTGGGTATAACCGACCCAAAACCCATCGGGTAACTACTAATCAGTTACATTTAGTATTATCACTCAAGAAATATATCAAATAACTATAATGTATACGGGATAAAATACCTATATGTATAGAAAAAAAGATGTATTATATATTTACATATTTAAAAATATAAAAGAAATTATATCGGGTAAACAAGTTTACTTTATCGGGTAATTGGGTCGGGTAAACGGGTATATCACCAAATCCCAAATCCAACCCAAACCCGCGAAAAAAAATAAAACTAGTCCTAAACCCGATTAACCGACCCCAAGCCAGTCCCAGATGTGTCAGGTTTCGGGTTTACCCATCGGGTTCGGGTTTGATTGACATCCCAAACCGCACCTCGGGTTTACTCATCGGGTTCGGGTTCGATTACCATCCTTAACCGCACCTATTGTATGCCTCGAGAACATCTCTGAAAGAGAACGCTAAGAAAGTCGGAGTCTTACACCACGAGTCAATCTTCTCCCAAATAATCATAGCAACATTGTATGTCGTAAAGAGGTGATCCACCGACTCCACCCCTATGTAACAAAGAGGGAAACTGTCATCTTCAGCCTAAATATTCCGTCTTTAGAGTGCAGTTCATGTCGGGATCCTGTCCATTTCGGCTCTCCACGCGAACAAGTTGCATTTCCTCGGCAGCCACTTGCTCCATTCCCAAACAAAACGTGAGTTGTAATCAGACTTGCTTTCAATGACTCGCTTCAACGACCCCACTGAAAACTCGCCCGTCGCATCACCTAACCATTTCCATTTGTCTCGCCTAGGGGTGTGAATTTCTGACACGACCCGAAAACATGACACGAACCTAACACGAAATTCGTGGGTTTGGGTTTAGTGTAAACGGGTTCTGGTCAGTTTCAGGTTGAACCCGCGAACCCGTTTACGTTTAGCTAAACGGGTCAGGTCGGGTCAACCCAGTCGGGTTGGCGGCTTGACCCGTTTAACCCATTTTTAATTATATTATATTTTTTAAAATATGTTTTATATCATAAATTAAATTGGGTGTGTATTTTATGCTATAAATATAACTTAAAAATGAAAGTTGACATAAATTTTTATGATTTTAATGTAATTTTATTATATAAAATAGTGTTTTTTGTAGTAGTGTTAATTTTAATATAATAATTTGCTGAAAAAAAAATAAAAAAATAAAAAATTCAGGTTAAACGGGTCGGGTTCGGGTTAGTATGCGAATATTCAGGTCGGGTTCGGGTTCATATGTATGGCACGATTTTCGGGTTCGGGTCGGGTTCAGGTCGGGTTGAACCCACCAACCCGTGAACACAACCCGTTTAGCACCCCTAGTCTCGCCTATTTGCAAGCGAAACCGGGTGAAGCAACCAACAAAGGTTACTCAATTCAGATAATTCTTCGTTTGTTTCCGGATTTGCCCTCCAAGTCCACCTACCTCCCGGGTTCGAAACAAGTCTCACAATTCGGTCCTTGACTTTACATCTTTTATCAGTTTCTAAACGAAACAGATTAGGAAAATAATCTTTTAGCAGAGCCGGTTTCAGCCATGGGTCCAACCAAAAGAAAATATCCGAGCCATCCCCTACATCACCCAACATTAAACTTCTCAGCGAAACGTTATCCCCAAGCTGCCGAGTGATGGTTTTACAAATACTACGCCACACCCCACCGAGCGACGACCAAACTGGAAGAAACCCCCAAGATAACCTGTGGAAATGCAGAGTAGGGATAATTTTGACCCAAAAACTATTCCTTTCCGTTTTATATATACCTCCAACCCTATTTAGAGAGAAGAGCAGTATTAATAAGACCGAGATTCTACAAGCCAAGACCACCAGCCCATTTAGGCGAGGCAACTCTATCTCATGACACCTAATGCATTTTTGAGCCCTCACTAGACCCGCCCCATAAGAACCTATGAATCAAAGACTCGAGATCCTTAATAACTCGAACCAGAGCCTTATACAAGGAAAAAAGAGCCTTATACAAGGAAAAAAGTAGTTCGTGAGACTTTGTGAGACTTTCCAAAACGGATTTAATAAGCGTCACTCTTCCCCCAAATGAGAGAACCGACACCTTACAAAGCGAGAGTCTTGATTCGAAGACATCGTACACTGGCCTCCAATTACAAATGCGGTTCATTTTGGCTCCAACCGTGAGCCTAAGATACTTAAACGGAAAAGAGTCCGTTTTGCGCCCAATAATCGAAGCTATAGAATCAACCTTCGTTTGGCTCACCCCAATACCATATAAATTAGAATGAAGAACATTAATTCTCAAGCCCAAACATATATGAAAGCATCTAAGAATCCTAACAACGTTGATGATATTCTCCATGGACCAATCCCCGATAATAATAGCGTCGTCGTCATAAACGAGATGAGAGACAATAGGACCATTATTCGACAACTGAATTCCTTTAACAACCCCGCAGTCTACCGCTTTGTCAAGTAACTGGGAAAGTGCCTCCATAACTTTAAGAAACAAAAACAGCGAAATAGGGTCTCCTTGTCTCATTCCTTTGTGGCATTGGAAGTCGAAAGTAGGGGACCCGTTGACAAGCAACGAAGCCCTCGTTGAAGATAAAACACCATGAATTCAATTACACCAACGGGAAGGGAACTCCATCTGTAACAAAATCGAGTTCACGAAGTTCCAGATGAGGTTGTCATAGGCTCTTTCAAAGTCAATTTTCAGGACAAAAGCTTTCTTCTTGCTCTTTTTATTCCAAAGTAACTTCATTGACGACAAGAGGCCTATCATGAATGAACTTCTCTCTCAAGTATGCAGATTGAGATTCCGAGATGACACTCTCGATCACCTTCTTGAGCCTGTTTACCAAGACTTTTGAGATTATCTTATTTAACACCCCCATGAAGCTAATCGGACGGTAGTCGTTTAAACCCACAGGATCTTTAATCTTTGGAATGAGAGTGATAAAAGATGCCGCACAGCCCCTATTTATCATACATGTCTCAAAAAACTCAGCCAATATCTTAGAAAAATCTTCTTCAAAAAGACCCCAAAAATGTTTGATAAATCTAAAATTCAACACATCGGGTCTAGGGCCTTATCATCCCCACATTCGAATACCGCCTTCTTGATTTCATGATTTCTTCACTACGAAACTGCTCGATGGTACCCGACGCCTCCTCATCCGACAATCTCTATATGTTTGCACACAAAAGAGAAAGCCTGGCCCTCTTATCTTCTTTGAATTTATCCCTAAAAAAGTTGAAAATAAATTTTTTAATGCGTTTTGGTTTAACACACAAGGAGCCGTTTACATCAAGCCCATGGACTACATTCGTCGCCTTCCTACAATTGATCATTGCGAGAAAATATTTTGAGTTTTTATCCCCGTCTCTTGCCCATCTATCTCGCGATCGCTGCCTCAGGTCCTTTGTTTTATTATCTTCAAACTCTTTGATTACTTTTTTTATTTCCACCACAACCCATTCTTCCTCCTCCAGTAATTCTCGGTTTTCCATAACGAGATCGAACTCTTCCAGCTCAGCTCTAGCTTCCGAAACCTCATCAGCCTCTCTTCCCAACATATCATCTCTCCAATTCTTAATTCGATTTCTGATATGATAGAATTTTTTACACAAAACCACATCAGGGGGTCTCATGCCATCAAACAATATGATTGTTTCCTTCACGAAATCATCATATCCGGCCCGACCTATCCATGAATTAAACACACAGAAAGGCTTTGGACCGAAATTAGAATCTTTCGTAACCAAAAGTAAGGGACTGTGATCAGAAAAATATTTCGGCAAAGCCTAAAGACAGGCCTCTGGCACCTGCTGAAGAAACCCGAGCAAACGAGGAACCTATCAATCTTGCTCAGTTTCCTGCCGTTTTCATCACACCTCGTATATTGTCAGTCTTTCATATTATAGTCCAAGAGACCTGTATTAAAAATGAAAGAGTTGAAATTGTTCGCGCGCGTGGGTTTGAACATCGAATTCTTCCGTTCTTCGGGGTATCTCACGACATTAAAATCTCCTGCCAGAACACATAAGCCAGACAACCCATTCATCTCCCCTTCCAGTAAGTCCCAAAGGGCTTTTTTCAAGGAAATTCCTTGAGGCGTAGACGCTGAAAATGTTTATACGAGATCCACAACCCTTGAGGCTCCCCTTGATAAGTAAGAAATTTCTATTTTTTTGTGAAACCATCGGCAACAAGCACCGCGGAATCCCAATGACACACCAGGCATCCTGATTGCCCATTCAAGCCCACAAACTCAGATTTGAAACCCCTACCTCCCCGGAAGACCGACAAGTCGGTACCGCTTAGAGCTGTATGCTTCGATTCTTGGAAAGCCATAAACTTCACCCCGAACTTAGATCGAATATTTTTTACTCATTTAGCCTTAGCGCCCCCAAGCCTCTCACATTAAGAGAGAGGAAATTCATTCTTTAACCACGTTAATACCTTCGTCAATGATTGAGTCTGCAACTAAAGTTTATTGGCTCTTTAAATTCACCCCCAATTTCGCTCCCAGATTGATAGTTGTTGCCACTTCATCAACCAGATTAATCCCGGTGGGTACCGCTTCCCTTCCAGATTGTCTACCGTCGGACTCTGATTACACATAGAAGTGTACGATGCCGATGCTACCCTGAGATCCAGGTCAAACAGCGGTGCCATTTCGTGAGCACTTCCATCCTTTTCCAAGATGTCTTTCGACCTACTGCTGGCCTCTTGAACAGGGTTCTGAAAGTGAAAAGATTCGTAATTTAAAATTTCATTCAGGTCAAAAAATATCTTCATCCTTCAATTGGGCTCTAATCATTTTCCTAGGTCTGGATTCGGAAGGGGAGCCCAGTTTCTTATAATGGGCCTGACCATTCCTACTTCTTTGGAGCCCACCTCTTTTACTCGTGCGCAATTTCGACTTTTCCCCACAAATAAAATTGAACTTTTCATTTAATACTTTTTTTTCTACCTTGGAACTAGGCCCCACCTCAGAAGATTGCGACAGGCTCATATTCCCACTCCTACCCACTTTAGACCCTTCCGATTCCTCGTTGGAACCTGAACCAACAGAGCCCTCCACCCCCACCGAGACATCGTGCAGATTACCGGTGTCATCCTTATTTTCTTTGGCCAACAGGGAACCAAACTCTGGCGACCCCAAGTAATCCAGTATCCACTCATTTTCCTCCTCCACAATCCAAATTCTGAATTTCCTATCTCTCCACCTTAGGTTTACCACTTCCTTTACCCTTTTGTCTTGGCCAACCAAGACTCCCACACACTTTACCGTAAGATCTTGATCATCCTATAAAGATTTGGTGACGTACAATATCTTTCTAAACAATTCCCCCACCTGTTTAAGGACTTCTGGCTCGAGGAGGTGCAAAGGAATACCATGCACTATCAGCCAAGCAATCTGTTCAAGTGAAAGAGCTTGCCCTCCCCACCTATCCAACTTAGAGAGCCACAGCCCCAGAGTTCTTTATCCTCCAGAAAAGCGGTAGCCTCCTCGTCCCTCTCGAAAGATACTAAGATGGACAAGCCGCCCAAATACTGGATGCTACCATACCGAACCCCACCAATCCGGAGGAGGCGGTCGTAGGAGATAAGCGTATCCAAATCCACTGTTCTCCCCATAACAGCCTTCCCGTACAAAGCACGGAACGCCGACACCTTGTCCGGGACAATGACCACCTTCTCCGACTGGCACCCCTCCGTTCTCCCATCCGGGTTCAACGGACCAGAAGCAACTGTCTCTGGTGCCAACACGTTACTATACGACCTGAAATCCTTTTTCTTAAAAACCTTGCTTCTATCTCCTAGTGCTGCATCCATACCAGTACCGGCTTGACTCTTGGTCTTCCGATCTTGAAACGCCGGTAACCTGGCATTATCGACAACAAACCAAACAACATTGATCCTCAACTTACACCCTCCTATTTTTTCCCCTGAAGAGACCTTTCCAACTCCTTCTAGTCGCTGACGTCCTTGAAGGTGATAAAACCAAACCTGTTCCGGAGTTTAACCCTTTTCCTAGCCACATAAGTCTTGGCCACTTCCCCAAAATTATGCAGGAAGCAGGAAAGTTCCCATGGAGTACAAGCATCATCCTTTTTTCGTTTACTTGCCTTTATGAGTTCATTAAACCCTACCACAATAAAAAGGTAAAGCACATCTTATACCACTATTTCATCATTGATGTCTAATCACACATAATTCAATTAAATGACCAATCTGACCAAATTGATCAATCGTTGATCAAAACCCTTAATAAATACACATCACATATTAACGGTCCTCAATCCTAAATACATGCATTAGTGTAGGTTCATTTCAAAGTTTATAATTTTTATAAAATCTAACTCTTTTGCCCTCTTTGTCACTTTTTATACCAAAATTGACATTTGATTGAAAATAAGTATAACATATGTTTTAACGCTTTCAAATAAAAAAATATAAAATAAAAAATTTGGATATTCGGATATCTGATTCACTAGAGAGATAATCATGTCCTTCCATCTGCAGCGCAGTGGTTGTGACATCCGGGTGAAGGCTCGACTCGGGATGCAACTCGGGTTCGAGTCCAACGGGGGCGAGGGTTTACCCATTCCACGGGGTTCCCGCGCATCAGGGGTGTGCTACGCTTTCTAGCGGTGGTCGAGTAGTCGGCCTTTGAACATAGCTCCGAAATGGTGGGTTTACACGTGGAATGCAGTTAGCCGTTCAAAAAAAAACTAGAGAGATAATCATAACAATACGTATTATATTATTCCGTACAAAAAATATTACATAAGTTCTCTCTTTTATAGGGAATTAAATTTGGTATGTATTGACAAATCTCAAGATATACAACTAACAATTAAATAATGAAATTAAGACATAATAAATAAACACATAAATTAAAGTGATCTGTGTTTTATGTGTTCAACACTAAGAAAGAAATGATTAAGAAAATGTCAATATTGGGGGGAAATCTTTGGTGAACTTTGTCACATGATCCAGCTCAACGTTTTAATACTCAGTTTATGTTTAGGCCTATTCTAAGATGTCTGTTTCCCTATCTCTAGTTGGTGGAAATAGAGACCCTTGGATCATCACCATATTACTAACAAAATTTGTTGTTCAAACTTACCAAGATTATCTTTTCTGAAAATTAAGAAATTTGATGCCACACACGAATACAATAAAGAATAAAACAACCCAACCAACATGAGCCATTGCAACATAACCAAGAAAATCGTACTCGAATCCCATGTAATCCTTGATGAATTCCCTAACCGGAACCGAACCTGCTCCAGGCACTTCAACTAGGTCCTCATTTTGACCCACCTGAGAGGTTATAAGCCCGTATAATGTCCACGCAACCGGAGAACCCCAGTAATACCAACGCCACCATATCGGAATTTGCTGCAAGTATCAATCACTTCATTTGTCACATTTTCCTTTACAACAACTTTTACTAAACATATGGACATATTAAGTTTTGAGTGTCTTACTGTTCTAGGGATAATGAAGCCAGAAAACAAGTTCCAAAAGCTGAGGAAAAACGACATAGTAATCGCCGCAATATGGTAGTTTGGGGTGAGAGCGACAAGCATCATTCCATACAATGTGAAGTAGATAAAACACATGTATACGAAGAAATAGAACCACAAGAATTTGCTAGCTGACCAAGCGAATCCAATCATCGAGTAAAGTAGAAGGCTGTAAATTAACGTTTGAATGCATACGTAAATCACCTCAATCGCGACCTGCCAGTAAGAAGATGATCAAAATCACCAATATAGGTTGCTAGTTGTCGTATATATACACAGGGCGGACCTACGTTGCACTACTAGAAAATTCAACATCTTTGACACCATTTTTCGTAGGAAATGCGTCACAAAACACGATTTCTGACAAATTTACTACAAATTACATATGTAGGAAAACCCCTCGTAGGAAACTGGTTTCTTACAATTGTAGGTACCAGTGTAAAATATATTTATATATAGTTTTTGTATCCGAAAGTCGAATGACACGACAATGAGTGTAGCAACTCAAATTCATCAAAAAAAAAAAGTTTACTACATAAGTTTAAACTGATGAGTAAAGCATTATAAAAATCAGCATACTATATAAGTTTAAAGTGATCAACCCGACCCGAAAGTTTATACGTAGAGGTTATAAATATTTGCAAACTTAAATAAAGTGACACAGATAGGAAAAAAATTCCAGGGTCTGCCCCTCTATGTATACCTGGGCGAATGCATACGGGAGTGGGGAATACATCCCTGCGGCTTTTTCACGATAGAAAACGGTCCTCTCTATCGACACGACAGTCTGGACCGATTGCGTATTTGTTCCTCCAAGAAACATAACAGCAGCATACATAGCACCAAGCATGTTCATTAAATCTTGTTGTTGACTCCTGTAATAAAAAGCCCATCAAAATAACATACATAACAATATTTCTTGATATATGTTTAGCTCTTACGTTTTTTGGCCTTTGTCCCAGAAAATTATTCCAAACATTACCCCGATCACTGTCGTCATCAAGAACCGAACAACATTGTACTGTGGATGTCTCCAGTAAGAAAGTAGTTGTTTCCATAAACAGGCATTACACTGTTCGAAAAATGATTGTGAATATTTTGTTGGGAAATGTAGGTCGTGGACTCCAGGCGCGGGTGTGCTCAAGTCTTGTACGAGCTCCTGGTTCCTTCTGTGTGGTGAATTCAGGGCTAATATGATCAAAAGATGCGAAGATTGGGTTTGAAAGTAAGATTTGGATAAAATGCATACCTGTAAAGTTCAGACTGAGCATAGATTGATGCAAAATCGACATTAAGTTGAGCTTCAACCGTGGACGAACTGACTTCAAGCATCCAAGTTGCGGGATTTTGACCATCTTTTATTCTTGTAATCCCTGAAATTTTCTGAAAATTTGTGTTTGTGTTAGGAATATAATGGGGTGGAAAAACATCACTCAACACACTAATACACAAATAGGTATATGCGGAAAAAAAGCAGTCGTACATTTAGCGACTGTCGTGTGACCAAAGTCACCAGTCGTAAAATTAGCAACCGCATCACCAACGACCAACTTTAAACTGGAAAATGTAACTTTATAAAATTGAAGCTCAAATGCCAGTTGCAAATTGGTCAGAAAAATGTGACCATTTCTAACAGGTCGCTAAAAAGCGATAGCACATCAGTGGCAAAAAGCGTCGTAAACAGCAAAATTTGTGACTGAAATTTCAATCGTTAAAAGCAGTCGCAAAATATTTATTAATCATAAAGTGGTCGAAAATTTGGATTTGCCACAGACATTTTTGCTACCGTTTTTTTTATCACAAGTCAGTCACATATAACATTTTGTGACAGCAATTTGGTTATCACACAACACTCACTTGGAAGTATTCGACTAGTAGCCTAGAATGGTGTCCAAGAGGTCCAGCATAAATAACCTGACCACCTCTTTTCATCAACATTAGCTGTGCAAAAAAAATTATCAAAAAATAAGTTGGTTTCAAAATAGGACATAAAATTCACAAGATTAACTAATGAAATAAGCCAAGTTAACCTCATCAAATGCTTCAAAAATGTCGATACTCGGCTGGTGAATGGTGCAGACAACAGTTCTGCCAGTATCAACCGTGTTCCTAACCGTTCTCATGACAATGGCTGCAGCTCTTGCATCAAGTCCTGATGTGGGCTCGTCCATAAAGATAATGGATGGGTTAGCCACCAACTCAACAGCTATAGTGAGTCTTTTTCGTTGTTCAGTCGAGAGACCGCTTACCCCCGGAAGCTCTACTAGTGAATCCCTTACAGAATTCAGCTCTACCAAATTCATTACTTCCTCCACAAATGTCTATAAAAAACACACAAATTGGTAAGAGTGTGTTAGTTGTATATAATGTTTTTTTAGTTTATGGCCCATGGGCCTGACATAGGCTTCTTTAAGTTAAATTGTAGCACTTGAAAAACTTTACCTGTCTTGCTTCATCGCTTACATCTGGAGCGAGTCGAAGCCAAGCGGAATAAACAAGTGATTCATAAACTGTAACATGTGGAGAATGGATATCGTTTTGTTCACAGTATCCACTCACACGAGCGAACGTTTCTTGTTTCTTTGGGTACCCGGAAATGCTGATGTCCCCTTCAATGTAGCCACCGGTTTTTCTTCCGGCTAAAACATCCATTAATGTTGTCTTCCCGGCACCACTAACACCAACCAATGCTGTTAGAACACCCGGCCTAAATGCACCACTTACATCTCTTAGTAGTTGTAAACGATCCTCCGTAATTCCTTGAGCTTTCATTTCCTGATTACAAACATAACGATGTGATGCAGAGCGGAAGCACAAATATAACAGAGATAGAATTCTAAAGAAAAATTGATATACCCGTGAACGGTTTTACAAAGATTTCTAAATTTGGCAGGTGTTGTTAAATTTTCAAAATTACAAACTGTCAAATAAATACAGAAATAAAGAATACTAACGGTCGTGTAAATTAAGACAAGTGATTTATGCGTTTTAGACTAAAAAATGAAAGAATTGAAAATAGCTCAAATTTATCGAAATTTTTGTAACGAAAATGGAGCCTTAATTGATGGAATTCGGGTCCAACAGCTCGGGGTTTGCCGCATGATCCAGCTCGTTGAGCCTTTCGGCCGCTGCTTAGAGACCCCAGCCTAAGATATGCCCCTTTTATGTTGGGGCCCTTTCTGGCCTGTTTTCCCATGTCTAGCTGGTCTAAGTAAGAGTCGCATAACCCTTGAATCACCTCCTTATCATGATGTTAATGTTTTTTTTAGGTCAGGGTGTCAATTTCGAATGGGCAGGCAAAACAGGTCTAACTGTGTTAAACAGATCAAAGACGACGCGGTTAACACAAGTATCAAACATGAAAATGACTCATTTAATTACTTTATATCTCATGTCTGTAAGCTTTTTATATGTTTTGTACTTTTGTGTACCAAGAAGGAGAAATAATGGAGGCTACCCTCCTAAGTTTAATTATTTTTAAAATAAATACGAAATTGCGTAGTGTACTTCTTATTTAAACAGATTTAATCTTGTCATAAGTAGGTTACGAGTTGTCAGCCCTAAATTCGATCTCTTTGCCTATTTCCTTGTTTTGTTTTCACTAGATATTCAAGTGAATGTTTGCAAAAATCAAACTTACCGCAGGCATATCGACGTAGTAATTGACATGATCAAATGCAAGTGATAGTGGCTGAAATGGAAGCACCATTCCTTTCTTTTTAGCTGCCATTTCTGTACCTGAAATCAGTAAATTCTCCTTACTAGCATAACACATTTAAGGTTTTCATTCTTCAAATAGAACATGAACTGAACCTTGATCATCTTTAGCGGATCCAGAGTGTTTAAGTTGCTCATCTTCATTTGGAACCACAGTTCTCGAACCTCCACGGGCTGCATTTCATGTTGAAAATAATATTAGATCAGATCAAGAAGTTTAATTAACTTTGGTCTGATTCAATAAGAAACAATAAACTTACGATTCAAATATGTCAATGCCAAAATGAAGAAGATGGTAAAGATCACTGAATACGCAATGAGTGCGCCAACACAAACCCAAAACATATAGTCAGTTGTGAACATGCCTCTAGAACTCAGAAGAACTTTGCCTACTGTTGATTCGTTGATTCGTGGGTCAGGATTCGGCTGACAGTAACATACGAAACGAACATCAAACAGATGAAACTAATATAACTATAACTAATAAGTTACACTTGAGCTTACAGTGTTCCATCTATCATCTAAAAACTCGTTGATCATGATGGCGTTCTGTCCATACATCATGGGAGAAATGTAGTAACCCCATATCATCCATGGCTCAATGTCATCTATAATAAATGTGTACAAGTTCACAAAATTTAAGCATCCGGTTAAGTCAGGTAGAAGCAGGGCCGGCCCATTGGGCTTTGAAAAGAAGCTAGTGCTTACAGACCTTTTGCTACGATGAATTCGCTTAGCGCAAAAACTATTAGCAATGTATATGACAAAGTTAAGCATTCTTTAAGTCAGGTGGAAGCAGGGCCGGCCCATTGGGCTTTTAAAAAAGCTAGCACTTTAAGGCCCAAAAACTTAGCAAGGTGCAAACCTTTTGCTACGATGAATCCGCCTAGCACAAAGACTATTAACAATGTAAAGGTCCCAAGAGCACTTGCAACCACCTGTATTCTCCCAATTGAAGCAAGAAATCGAAAGAGACACAAAGCCATTTGGTGCACACTGATATAAGCCAAAAGTTGTTTATAAAACCGATAAGCGGCAGGCGCAAACCCAATGATATAATATGTTATCGCGATCCATATTACAGATTCAATGACTGATATAGGGATCTTTAGAAGCCAAATGGGGATCGCGAATGCCCACGCAGGGTAGAACAAAGAATCCCTTTGTTTATAGAACACGGGAAGCCTCATAACAGTGAGCGCGAGCTCAGCAGCCCCATTAAACATCATATTAATAAGACTGAAAAACAAGGCACCCATATACTTTCCACCATCTTTAAGCTGACCACTTTTCATCGTTGTCCTAAAGAACACACTGAACGCAATAATCGACATTATCGTTATTTGACACGTCTTGAATATGTACAAAAAGGCGTTACGCTTCATTAGCAACCATTCTCTTGCTAAATTCGCTCTTAAAAGGTCCAAATTTGATATACCATACTTTTGATCTACCAAAGCAGCAGGATGGACTTTAGTAACGTCATAAGGACTTGCAAGATTGTTATAAAGATTCTGGCCGAGTTGAGACCGAGCGAACAACTGAGTGAACTCAGGCACAGATATGAATCTGTAAGGTTCTTCTTTTCTGAACCAGTATTGTTCTTGATCCTTTCTTGAAGTAACCTCTTGTAAAAAATCCGCAACTCCTTTTCTTTTCGGGCATTTAAATCCTACCTCTTCAAAGAAATCAAGAACATTCGTACGTGGGCCTTGGTACACCATTTGACCTTCTGAAAGGAGTATAATGTCATCAAATAACTCGAATGTTTCGGGTGCAGATTGTAAAAGGGCGATCATCATAGTTGCATCCATCATATGAACCATTTCTTTCATATATTTAACAATCTGATAAGTAGTTGAACTATCCAAACCAGTAGAAATTTCATCCATGAAGAATACCTTTGCAGGCCCTACCAACATTTCTCCTGCATCCACCATATAACAACTTAAAGTTATCTTTTGATCAACAAGCAAAAAAAAGCGTAGCGTGACTCGAATACCAGTAGTGACGCGTTTCTTCTGGCCACCGGAGATTCCTCTACGCATCTCATCACCCACCATGATATTAGCACATATATCTAGTCCAAGTATCTGTTATGAATAAATTTATCAGTAACAGAATGAAGAACAAGAACCGAGGTTACGAGCTAAATAACCTTGAGAATATAGTCTGTAACCAAACTAGATTCTTGTCCAGTCATTGTCGTCGCTTTCATGAAAGCATCAATATCAGGATCTGGTGTGATCCCTGCAATTCTCTCGCGTCTCAACAGTTCTACCAATAGATCATATCTGGTTCCTACACCGAGACAATGTGCTGCAAAGTCAAGCGTCTCCCAAACTGTCATCTCACCTTGGTGAACATCGTGTTGGCTAATATACGCGGAAGTTCTCTGAGGAATGAACTCGGACATTTTATGACCACAGTAAGTAACTTCTCCGGTTACTCTTAGATCCTTTTGTACTACTCCGGCAAGTGTCCTCATGAAGGTTGTCCTCCCAGAGCCAGGCGGTCCAAGAAGTAGTGTCATCCTGCAAACCAACATTATTTTCACTAAGTTTTCACTAGAATATAATGTATCTAATTGCCGTTTGAAAGTGACTATATGATCTTTTATTTTGAAGTGATAATATTATGATAATCATATAGTTGATAACTGATATCAACAATAGTAACTATATTTTTTTATCCAAAACCTAAAAACTAGTTATTTCCAAAAGGACAGGCCACCATTGGTACATTATCCACACACCACTGAAATATCATACGGCACCTATAACTTTTCCCACATATCATACGGCCGTATAACCTTACACGGCCCGTAGAAAATGCTGAAAAGGTTATATGATCACCTATGAAAAAAACGTATTATACAAGCCCGTTTTAAGGTGGTCTGCAAAAGTTATATGGCCCAGTATAACCAACTAAGGGGCTGTTTGGCAACTTCTGAATGGTTAAGTGCTAAATCAATAAGAGGTCTGAATTAAGAGCCAGTATAATGCTTAACCGTTAAGAGCCAGTATAATGCTTAACCGTTCAGAGGCAAATGTCTAGCCAATTCAGATTAAAGGTCTTAACTATTCAGACTCAGTATAATGCTTAACCATTCAGAGGCAAATGTCTGAACCATTCAGACATCTGCTCGTGAAACAAACAGTCTGAACCATTAAGTGTTGAACCAGTAAGAGGTCTGAACCATTAAGAGCCCCATTAAGAGCTAAACAAACAACCCCTAAATTGAAACTGACTGATTTTACGATTGTGTGTTCTACATAAGCTATATATATGCTATGTGGGGGTGGTGTATGTATAGCAGCACCTTTCCAAAATATTAGTACAACTACATCAAAACATACCTTGAAGGTTTCAAGATTCCACTCAAATCCTGCAATATTTTGAGGATCTTTTTGTTGGATGGAACAAGCCTTATGAGTTGGAGAAATCCCTATTGACAGCAAAATCAAAGGCAACTAAATAAATAGAAATTGCATAATTTTACTTCATGATGAATATCTTGAAATCCAAATGGCAAACCTCAATGGCATTAAGGATGGAATTCAACAATGTTGGAAGTGCTCTAGACCCTATGAATACATCTCCTTCAACTGATAGATTATTGTAACGAACTTCAATCTTCGGAGTTTTGATCCCAACCCTAGTAAATTTACATATAACAAACAAACAAATGCACACAGTAAGATCCCACTCATAGCACGGTCTGAGAAGGGTGAGATAAGGGCTAACCTTTCCTCTATCCTAGAAACAAAGAGGTTACACCAACTGAGACCCCCGACTAAATTTACATCAAGCTATACTAAAACTTTGAACAACTTTTAAAAGATTGAGATTGGAAGTGGATTATGAATTCACCTATCAATCCTTTCTCGAATACGCCGAAGAAAACCCTCATGATCATCTTTAACGACTTCAAGAACACTCGCGATAGTCTGCTTCGTATCCAGATGATCAACATTTGAGATTTCATTTCTTCGTATTCTCCCATCATCATGAACTTGATTCAATATATCTTTTCTTGATCTTTCATAAGTGGGGAGCCTTTCAATAGCAGCCAATCTAAGTTCCTCTTCGTCCTCTTGTACACTAGTTTTTTCGAAAGCATCACCTCCAGGTGCCCCTGGAAAAGCCTCCTTAATGCTAGCTGAAGCCCAGTTCCTAAAAGATGCTGATAAACTCGAATGTCGGCTCATCGAGCGTGCCAGCTCATCTCCGGCGGGCCCTGCCGCCATCTCTCACCACCCACAACTTCTTTGAAACACTGTACTGTACTTTGTTTTGTTATGGTTTTGTATGTTTACTTAAACCAACAAATTACCTTAAAAGGGTCACATACATGCTGCATGATTGATGATACACATTGTGTAATGTCTATAGAGGTTTGACATTATACGGAAAATGAAAACAAAGTAATCTTTTCATGATATTTTCAATGGTTAAGAAACACGTACACATGATCTCACAATACCAGTGAAGACACGTGTAGAAAATATTAAAGAAAGAAACTTACAGAACAAATAAAAGTGATTTAGTGGAAGAAATTAACCAATGGTGGATCGCATACTAGTGATCCATGAGTTGATAAAATTGTGAGGTTTGTAGATGAATGATTTGATTAGGGTTTGTGTATCAAGATGTGATATTATTTAATCATGAAGATGAGTCCCGGAATTATGTATATTCAAATTAGGGAATGTAGTTATTACAAGAATTTCTTGCAATTCTAATTAATTTAGTTATTTTTGATACACAGTGGCCAAGCTTGAACGAGGTGAGGGCTGGAAAATCCAAATCGGTAGGAGTTGGACTTTTAAAAATCAAATATTCTACACAACAAAAAAGAATTTCGGAAATCTTCAGTAAAATTAACGAGCGGAAAATCGATAGGGGCCGGGCACCCCCGGGTTCGGTGATATAGTTTCAGAACAAGATAGTTGTTTTATACCGGGTTCGATGCATTTATATTCGCGTATTTACGGCATGTTTGACTAAGCTTTTTGAAACAACTTATTGACTTATTGGCTTTTTGAAAAGTCATAAGCTCTAAAATGATGTTTGGCAATGAGGGTGTATGTGAGGGGAAAAAACTAATAAGTCAATAAGTCACTTCTTTTGTAATTTGGTAGCTTTTTACTTCTATTTTAGTTTTGTTTGTTGTTTGGTTTAGAGCTAAGACTATATGGAGTGAGAGGACATGAAAAAGGAGCGTGAAACACCATGTGGTAGTCACGTCAGCAACTGTCAGAAAAGTGGCATGGTGCCAAAAAGGGCGGAGTGGGATGAGGCGTGGAAGGGTGGCGTGGTGTGACACGTGGCATAAATTTATTATATTTATTTTATATCTAAAAAATAAAACAAAAGGCCCTGATCAACCAAACTCGACCACGTCACCATCTTCGTCTCCACGACGCAGGTGAAGATTTGCTCGCCCCACCCGCTACTGCGCCCTGCACGCGCGCACGCGGGCCTGTGTGCCCGGCGTGGAATGGCTTCCACGCCTATTCCGCGTAATCTAAGGGTCTCCCTGAAAACAGTCTCTCTAACCTAGGGATAGAGGTAAAGAGGCTTGCCTGAGAATTTGGTCCAGTGGTAAAAGGCTTGCCCTCCCTAGTGGAGACACATGTTCGATTCCCGCTTGGACCAATTTTGACAGACATCTGGGCTTAAATCCCAGGTTCGAACATGACAGGGGGCGAAGGTTTACGGATTCCATCTGGTTCCCGTGCATCATGGGGTACAGTCTCACGGCAGTCGAGGAGTCAACCTTGAACATAATCCCAAGCAGGGTGGGTTTACATGTGAGATTCTTTGTCGTTCAAAAAAAACCTAGGGATAAAGGTAAGGTTTCGCTACATCCTACTCACCATAGACCCTACCAATTTGCTATTTGTAGGATTTACTGAATATGGTTGTTGTACTTATATACTAATTTATCTATACCTTATAAATAAGTAAAATAAGTGTATCGTACAATTGGCCTTAATGTACATTACGTACGCGATTAGAAATCGCACATTATAAAAAAAAAGCGCTTGCATAAAATGATGAGATTGCATGTTGATGTTAAGGATGAAATCGCATGTTGATGTGAAGATGATGAAATCACATGTGTAACGCCCCAAACCCTGAACGCTTAACTCACTAATATGATTTCATGGAATATGAAATAAAAATGTGACAAATATGTTATTTAACTTGGTCACAAATACAAGTTAAATAATAGTAATAAAGTTTTGTGACTAAACAATCACCACTCTAAACTACAAGGGCTAAAGGTGGGCAAATGTGAAGATGTTTTAATTAGGTGATGGAGGTAAAGGAGAAGCCCATTTTGGGCAGACACATATGTCGACACACAGTGTGTGTGTGTTCTTGTGAATCCAAAAGAAGAAGATGAAGAAGATGGTTTGAGAAATTGCATGGAAAATCCGTAAATTCCAAGGTGTTCATCACTTTATAAGCATCAAGTAAGTATCAAATTCACCTCTTGAACCTTCTTAGTTGAAAGTTTTGGTGGGTTTTGATGAAACAACCCCAATAGGGTAAATTGGAGATGTTTAATGGTTGGATTTGAGTATGAATGCAATAAGTTAGTGTCAATTATGATCTAATCTTCTCAATTAAGAGTTTTAATGAAAGAACCCATGTTCAAGAACTTGGGGTTTTGATGGTTTATGATTTAATATAAATGAGTAGGAAGAACTAGAGATTTTGTTATGTTAATGTCTATATGTGAATGATACCTTATGATTAGTAGGAAGTATTTGATGAATGATACATGAACTTGGAGGATCATGCATAAATTAGTTGTAAATTGTGCATTAAAGGGTGTACGCACACCAAGTGTATGATGAAATGCTTAAGTGACAATTAAATGTGGAATTATATGCAAGTTGTGAGTAAATAAGTTTAGAAAGTGATAATGAAGTAGTTGTTAGCTAACTAATATGTGAAGTGTGTTTTAGATGGAGTTCATGTGGAAAATTGAATGGTTATTATGATATGGTAGAAGCATGCATTAGGAGTTTGTACTCTATGCTTGAAGATACGGTACACCCTATGCGTTTAGTTGATTTGGTGGTAGGGGTTATGGGGTGAAAGTGGTGTCTTTGTATGGTATGTGGATTTCTAGTAAGGATAATGTCGGGTTTAAGGATAGTGTAAATTAGTTGATCTTGAATGATGTTTTTAGTCATGAAATTATGAGATGACTAGTATGGAAGGAATTGTTTATGTGGTGTGCATATTTGATCTTGTGGTCGCAGGGTGTTTTACTATGTGAGTAGGGAATGTATTTGATGTCCGTAGTATAATCGACTATAATGATGCGAATATATGAATTAGATTGATAATTCATAAGACAGACAGTTGACTTTCTGAAAGTCAACTGTGTATGAATAGCATAAGAAGGCTTTGTCACAAGTGTCATGTTAGAGAAATCATTAAGTACATGATATGTCCATATGTGAGTTTATACTAACGAAGTGGCAACCATGATGACATGAAAGTATAGGATCATGTCAAGATGGGGAAAGCATGGAAGGCTAACGGAAAGGATAGGAGGAAGCACGAACGAAACGGGCACTCGAGGTAAGTGATCTCCGTAGTCACTTCTTAGTTGTTTAAGTAATATAATGCTTTATTTAAATAATCAAGATGTTTGATGTAAAGTATATGTTGAAGTCTTTCGTTGTAAATGATGGGAATAAAGTTGATTAAAACGCCTTGATGGGTATATTGGGCGAACAATCTTAAAAGTGGTTTATAAGCAAGCTATTCGATTAATGTAATAGTTTTGGTCAAGTATAAAAGTGGGGAGTATGGTTTTGTAAACCATAGACCATTTAATGCGCAAACACCTTATCGGGTCAAAAATATAAGCTTTTGAGCAAAATGGATGGAAAAAGGTGTAAGGTGTCCGGGAATGATTCTTTTATAGTAGATGACCTTGGAATTATTAAGTTCATGTAAAGTTAAGGTTAAACCAACAGGTTATGTTGTCAAATATATGAATGGGTCAATTACGTCATAAACGATTATTAAGCCGTAAGCGTAAGTAAAGGTTTTTCTTAATCCGGGTGTGGGATTTTAGATCCACATGGTAGAGGACCAAATTACGATCATGTAGGAAGAAACGGGAGGTTAAACGGGTAAACGGTTCAAAAGTTATGCGCGTTTTAGTGCGTACGGACGACGAAACGAATCTGCAGAAAAAGGGATTTTCTAGAGGGCGTCGCCAACGGGGTTAGGGTCGTCGCCGACGGGCTCTAGAAAACCAGATTTCGTCCGACGCCTTAGATTCCTGTCTACGGCTTGTGAGCTTACGGGCTTTTCCCGAGCCCGTCGGGGACTGGTTCATACCCGTCGCCGACGGGTTGTCTAAGTGGCTTTCTCCAGTTTTCGCTTCTCGCATTTCCGGTTGACCCGTAACGCGTCCTGGTGATTCGGTTTTCGATCCGATGACCCGTATAGCTCCCGAAAAGCTCCTTAACTTCGTTAAATTTGCATAAACACAGATTTAATTAAGAGTAGGCCATTCAAGATTAGAACTCATATAAAAACATAAAGTTACACGATTTCGAGCACCGGTTTTCAACCACGTATTAGTAAGTGGTATGTATGAGTTAGTATGTATGTATGAATGTAATTAGGTAATTACGTAAGTATATGTACGTGTAAGCGAAGGTATGCATGTGTGTAGTTATGATCCATTTTATGAATGCATGTAAGTATGTAGTTATGTATGCATGTATGCATATATGTAGGTATCGGTGTATGTATGTACGCAAGTAGTTATGTATGAGCATGAGCATTATGTATTTAGGTATGAAGGTACATACGTGTGTAGGTATGAACGTATATATGTGGATGCAAGTATGTAAGTATGTATGTGAGTAGGTAGTAATGTATGTACGTGTGTAGATGTGTATTTATGTATATGTGAAGATACGTATGTGTATATGTACGTATGTAGAGACGTAGTAATGTATGTACGTATGTAGATGTGTATTTATGTATATGTGAAGATACGTATGTGTATATGTACGTATGTAGAGACGTAGTAATGTATGTACGTATGTAGATGTGTATTTATGTATATGTGAAGATACGTATGTGTATATGTATGTATGTAGAGACGTAGTGATGTATGTACGCATGTAGATGTGTATTTATGTATATGTGAAGATACGTATGTGTATATGTATGTATGTAGAGACGTAGTAATGTATGTGCGTATGTAAATGTGTATTTGGTACATATGAAGGTACATATGAGTGTATGCATGTATGTAGAGGTATAGGAAGGCATGTACGTTTGTAGATGTGTATGTATGAATGTAAGAATGTATGTATGTGTGATTTAGATACGTCGTGTAATACGTTATAAATAGTGTGCCTTGAGAATGAAAAGTAATGCAGGTACATTATTGAAGCCTCATCAGGATATGGACACGCAAATGAAATGCTTAAAGCTAGAAAGATAATGAAATGGAAAATGTACCAGATTGAATCTTGTTTATGTATTATGTACTAATGTTATGAATGTATGTGGTGAGTGCAGGTTGTACGAATCACGGACGGTTAACACGAGGAATAGAGGTCGAAGATCGAGTCACAAGATAGATTTGTACGGGAATAATTGAGTATGTACTTTAGTAAACAGGACTTATACCTTATTTTTGTAAAAGATACATATTCAAACGAACTTTCAAGTAAGTCAAGATGTTTGTAATGAAAGAAATTTTATGGCATGAATTTCCGCTGCGACTTTTTGTCAAATACGTGTTAGGGTCTTACAACATGTTTGTTGTACATAATGAAATCGAATGGTGAAGATAAAATCGCACGTTGAAAAACAATCGCGTACACAATGTACGTTAAGCCATTTTGTATGTTAACTGACCTCTAAATAAGTAACTGATTGTGCCACGTATCAAAATTATCTAAACTCAATATTTTTTTTTCATTTCTCTTGCTTTAAACATTTATATTTTTGTACAAAATATCTTATTTCAAAATAGTGAAAGTATGGTTTTAATATTCTATATCTTATTTTTGTACAAAATATCTTATCTCAAAATAGTTAACGTATTGTTTTATAATTTTTCAAATTTTCATTACTATTTTTTTAATATCTATTTTATTTAAACAGTGTAATTATACACGAGACTCTAACCTAGTTAACTAACAAACATATTGATATTATTATAAAAGTCATCATTTTGAGTTCTTTTTTTTATTTTGCAAGTCTAAAGAGAGAGCAAGCTAAAATAATTTAAACTTATTATTTGTTGTTAATTTAAGTAAAGGGTATTTTAAATACAAATTAAAAGTGTTTTGAAGATGATATTAAAGGAAATTGAATTGGAAATTAATTATTAGCTAAAGTGACTAAACTAAAATTAAAGATGGGTTCACTAAAAAAAAAAATTATGGATTATGATCATGAAAGGTAAAACAAAAAGGGAAATTGGATTTTCATAATTTTGTCTAGGGTTGGCCACTGACAGTCCTATCTTTGAATATTATCACCGGCAGTCATACCTTTTAAGTATTTTTTTCTCACTCGACCTTCGTTAAAAAAAAGTTAACGGAGTTAAGGTTTTTTTTTTCAAATTTCAAACTAATATTTTAGGGCTTTTGATTAGAAAGAGAATACGAATCGATTGTTGTAAAACTTACCTCGAACGAATTTCAAACATCTGATGTCAATTTGTGCTCACACTTATTCTTGTGTGCTAGTTAAGGTTGGTGGACCGCAAGAAAACCGTAAGAGAAATTTAGCTTGGTTTGGCATCAGTTGCACTCTTTTCTTTGGTAGACTTGGAGATGCAAAAAAACCAGTTCCGACCCAGCAGACTTGACCTGGAACCGGTTGCGGTTCTTACCCGATGGCATCAGACCCCCGATAGTTTTTACACGGTTCTTCATATTTTTTCAAAATTTGGTTCATGCCGGAATGCTTCCGAACCCTACCCAAATACCTGGTTCCTACCTGATTATTAGTTATTACCATTAGAAAGCTGCAAAATCGATTCCAGCCGTTTGTAACGACTATATAGTTGTTTCCAATCGTTTTAGGATCGTTAGAATCGGTTTTAACCACCCCCCCCCCCAAAAAAAAGTATAAATAGTTGTCGGATGTATTGGTTGATTACACGACTCGACTCGAAAACGCATAAGCGAACCCAAAAAAAAGGAAAAAATACTCTCCATTTACACACGTTCTATACTTTCTAGCTTCTACACTTTCTTCGAAACTTGTGATGGAGACCAAATCAACATAATATGTTGGTGTCGTTTCTTGCTTCGTCCCATTCGTTATTGGGGTTGTTCCGCATAATTGGAACAAGGAAATTTGATGCAATTGTGATTTGCTGGAGATGAGTGACTGTTCTACAAAGGCTCGTTGCAAGTTTTGTGGTACTTTGTTAAAAGTGATTTAAAGTCTACTTTGAATAAGCATATTCAAAGGAAATTTTGCAAAGCGTTAAAAGAAACTCCGGATGTCGAACAACCCGAATTAGGTGGTGGCGGTA
Organism: Helianthus tuberosus; assembly: GCA_030545235.1. Classification (NCBI taxonomy): domain Eukaryota; kingdom Viridiplantae; phylum Streptophyta; class Magnoliopsida; order Asterales; family Asteraceae; genus Helianthus; species Helianthus tuberosus. The sequence goes on from CM060444.1 coordinate 162,037,320, forward strand.
ATATAATTCGTTACAACCCCGATGCGGTTCGGGATAGAATGGCGAAGTTGGTGATTCAAGAAGCTTTGTCGTTCAACCACTTCGACAACCCTAGGCTAACATCCATGATTCGAGATACACTTCAACCTCGTTACATTCACGTAAGTCGTTTCCAACTTAGGCACCAGTGTTTAAAATTGTGGAATAAAGCAAAAAATGATTTAATTGTATTATTGAAAATTTGAACACCAATGTGAACTTAACTAGTGATGTTTGTCGGCTCCACATCATTTACCAGAATCGTACATTTGTATCACCGCCAATTAGATAGACCCCAATTCGTGGCAAATGATGAAACGTACGATTGAAAGTCCGTCTCCACAAAAAGCCAATAATTTGTTTAAAATTATAAATAATACACTAATAATAATAAATACATTTAATTTATAAAATAAATTATTTTCAATATCTATCGATAATGCCTTAAACAATACCGCGACGATTGAAATTTTTTAATTAAAATATAAACCGATTTGCGTCTTGGAGTTTTCCAAGACGTTGTGTTGCGCATATTACTAATTTAGTTGTGCAATCTGGCCTCAAAAATAAATTTGTTAACGATTATATAAAAGCTTTAACAATAGTATTATACGATTTTTTAAAAGTGAAAAAGAAAGATATCAAGATTATAGAAAACTCTATGACGATGTCAGTGCCAAATATTTTGGTCCTAACTAGGACATACCCTACGCGTTGGAATTCAACTTGTCATATGTTTGAAAGTCCTTTAGCCCAAGTTAGGTCTTTAAAGCATTCTATGATAGTCTTTATGAACAGTATATTAGTTATTGATTGGTGTTGAATGGTCAGTCAAAAACAAGTTTAAAATCAAAGTCCTTATAACAACCCTCCTAAAATTATTTCTGGCACTCCTAAAACATTTAGAACACCCCTATATGTTCGAAAATATACCCCGGATACGAAAACCGACCCTAAATACCTTTAATTTTATTAAATTTAAATAAAAACAAAATCCTGGTGGCGCTCACGGCCGCGAAGACATTGTCTTCGTCATACGCGGGGTGCGACAGCTCTAGATCAGGGCGACACCCTGAGCCGCCACGTGTCCTCACTCGTATTGAGCCTACCCCATGATTGGTCCAAGCTAAGCCCTACACACCCTACGTCGCGGGCCACGAAGGCTTTGCTTTCGGCTTATGCGGGTCGCGATAAAAGGTCGATCAGACCCTATAAATAGAAGGCATCGGCCTTCAGTCCCAACTCGTTCATATCTCGATCTCTCTCTCAAATTTCTGAAGTAACAGAATTATATCGGGCATAATACCCCCCCCCCCCCAATTATCGAAGCTCTACCTCGTTGTAAGTATTTTAACCCCCGGTTACGTATTAGATACGCTGGCCGATTGATCTAGTGCTCTGTAACGGCTGTCGAGGTTCTGCCCGACGTAGTCGATAGAGTTCTGTCTCGGGGAGGGTAAAACTAATGTAAATTGGGTTATTATACTAACGCATGTGCATTGTTTAATTAATAGATTATAACCAGGAAATCACAGGAAAAATACCTAAAGTAGCAATGTGAGTAATCTCCTTTTTGTAAACCTTTTTGTAAACTGTTTTTACAAAACCTCAATGTTTTACATTATATTCCACAGTGATTGAGTATTTGTAATTCTACAATTATCGCCGGTATGTTGGGGTTTTGTATACAAAATTTGTTACTACACTGTGAGTAGTAAAATGACCACAACTCGGGTTGACAGAACCATGGGTGGTAATTAAAGTAAGAATTGGAAACAAATATAACTGTGAGATCGCCCTCAATGCTGTAAAATGATAAAACATGTCTTGATTAAATTGGAATTCACTCACCAGTATTTCCCACTGACAAATATTTTTAAAACGTGTTTCACGTAACAAAATGTGAAAGCTAAATAGAAGCCAGCTGGACAGCACTGAAGGCTTGGAAAATGTGGCTATAAAAGTTACCTAAATAAACAATATGTTTTGTTTAAATAAAATAGGGTTTATCCCTATAAACATGTTTGTAATGGAAACTTGGGTTTTACCCATGTGTTTATTATGATAAAGATGTGGTATTTTACTCTGATAAAATATTTCCTAACTACGGTCCTGAAGTAAATTCCGCTGCCAAAATGATAAACACTGATACCACCGATAACTGGCTCGCGGCCGCCCGTTCCCTGGGATATGGGATCGGGGTTGCTGTTGGTGCATATGTCTGTTGACTTCATCTTGTATCGAGTCTTGTAATAGTATAGATAGACCATGAAACAGTTTCATAGGGATTGGCCAGAAAGCATGAAACAGTTTCATAGGGACTGGCCAGAAAGCATGAAACAGTTTCGTAGGGACTGGCCAGAAAGCATGAAAGTTCATGAGGACTGGCACTCCTATAAATAGGTGAGTTCATGATTTCATTTGTAACTTTTGGATTCCAGCAGCGAAGCTCTGCTGAAGTGTCTCCAGCTCTTGTATCTTTGTCAAATCAATACAAACGACATTTAAACTACTTCTAAGTGTGAATCAAGCTGCAATGAAGATCAAATCACTGAATTCCGCCTCTAATTTGCTCTAGAACTCTTCTGATCGACTCATTTTGATCGATTCAATGATCCTACAAGTGGTATCAGAGCTCAGGAGGAAGAGTTCTTACCATTTCAGCTTGTTTTCACCAAAATTTCTGACTTCTACTCATTCTTTTACACATTTTCATCAAATCAGCAAGATTTCACGGTTAAAATGACTTGATTTTCACATATAACACGTAAAACATAGTTTTATACAATCCTTGAAGAAATCAGAACGTAATTCGACCTAAAATTTGATCAAATCTGTCAAAAACATATCAGTTCGTTCGACATTTCATCAGGTCGTGTGAAATCATCATCAGTTCGTACGAATTGATCCATTCAGCTCGCACGAAGTGGGCTCGGTTCGCGTGAAAGTATCCAGATCGTGTGAAATGTAACCAGGTCATGCGAAGTGACCTCCAGTTCGCACGAATTGAGATGTGTGTCCAGGTCGTTTGAGTTTGTAGCATTAGTTCGCACAGGGTGGGTCCAGGTCGCTTGAAATTTGAGTTCAGGTTGTTTGAAATCGTTCAAGTTCATTTAATACATCACGTGAAGATCCAATAGAATTCATTAACAGCAGGCACATTTAATACATCACGTGAAGATCCAATAGAATTCATTAACAGCACCACGTGAAGGTCCAAAAGAATTCATTGAGTAACATTGAGTTTGTCGGCCAGCTTTATTTGGAAATTTATTAGATTTTCATGGGAATCGAAGGATAATTGTCAGTTTGCATGCAAAGAATTAGAAGGTGTCGGCCATTACTTGAAATCCCATGTGATGATATGATATTCGGCCCATGATAAAGCTTTGTTGATAAAAGAGATTGACGGCCCAAGTGATTGATATCATTGTCCAATTTATCGGTCCAATTAAATACTTTTTAAGTGAATAAGCCCATTGATTCTTGAGCTACAAATTCAAAGAATTTATGAATTGAATTTAACTTCAGGTCGTTTGACATTTGTGCACGAGTTCGTACGGTGTAGTTGAAAGTGTTTTCAGGAAGTTTGAAAGTATTTCAGGTCGTACCAAAGCCAGATCGTACCAAATTCAGGTCGTACTGAATTCAGTTTGTGTGAAATCCAACTCGTTTGTGATTTCCAGTTCGTGTCAAAACGTCAGCTCGTTTGAACTTTGTGTTTTGGTATATCTTTTACATCGAAACATGGAAAATGAATTAAGGAAAGAATTTGTATTGTTTTCAAGTTTACCGGGTGAAACTACAAAGACTCTTATTGAGAGATATTATCATTTAATGCGTTCAATGACTCGGTTGAATATCAATAAAGAACAAGAGGAATGGGTTGGAAAATTAGCTGATGCTTTACCTCGAAATAAATGGGGTACATTTCTTATGATTTTGAAGAATACCGGAGAGTATTATAGATTGTCAATTGCTCAATTCATTGAAAAACTTGAAAGTCAAGATGGAGAGTCTGTCTCTTCACAAGATAGTTTAGAAAAGACACAAGTCTTTGATCAATCACCAATTGATAGCAGTGATGATGATGAAGAAATTAAACAAACAAACAATGGTAGAAATCATTTATCTCCTGAAAGTTTCAAATTTTATTTTGCAGATAAATTGGAGAAGCTAAAGGAGAAACGAGCAGCAAAAGAAAAGAAAGAGGTAAAATGTGAGAATGTTGCTCAGGAAGAGAAGTATGAACATAATGAAGAAGTTAAAGTTGCTGAGAAGATTGTTGAGATTGAAAAGATTGTAGAGGTCACAATACCTTGTCTGAAATGTTTGGAACCATGCAAACATTGTGAAGAGAAAGATAAGAAGTTTAGTGAGCTAGAAAAGATGAAAGAAAAATTGTTGTTCGATGTTAAGTACGTGAAAGAATCTTATGATGTGTTGAACAGAACAGTCAATCAGTTGGAAAAGACAAACTTAGAAAGGGAAGATGCTTTGACAATGATGAATGCAGTGATGATGTCTAAGCAGAAAGCCATCAATCAGTATATTGATAAGTGTGCAAAGTTGAAGCAAGATTTAGAGACTGAAAAGATTGAGAATGAAAGAATCAGACGATTGCTAATGAGTTACTCAAGTTCTGATTACTTGATTGATAGAATCTATCCGACAGTAGCATGTTTTGAAGCTTTTCATGATAAGAAGTCGGAAGATACGGATACTGGTAAAAAACAAAGTGCAAATTATAACAAGTGTCCGCCTCCGATTTGGGAAGGTTATTCTCCCAGAAAACCAAATTCGGAACAAGTCAAAAAGGCAGTCAATATAAAGTTAAAGTCTGAAACGACTGATGAGTTACCAGACAACATTGACGTCACATTCACATCGTCTGACACTGATCATGAGTCTGAGTTAATAAAGAAAGTGGTCGATCAGGTGTTGGATACGGATGAGGAGTCAGAGTCAAAGTCAAAGTCTGAATCTGAGAGTTCAAGTTCATCAGTGGACAGTTCGAAATCTTTAGTCAAAAGGATTTACAATAAAGAATTTCTATTATCAAAAATTAATTTGAATGATGAACCAATCAAAGTGGCATATACTTTGAATGATTCAGACAAATTATTTTCTGATGAGGAATTTCCAATTAAAAATGTGAAAATTGAAAATATTAGACCAGTTTTTAAATTGATAAAAATAAAGTTTTCAGAAATAAAAGATAAAATAGGATTTTCAAAACCTAAATATACTTCTAGAGTTCAACAACGTTTAAACAAGAAGAAAGGTTTCAGTCCAGGTCATCAAAAGAAACCGAATCATAAACGCAATTTCAAAAAGAAGGGGTTGGGTTTTGATGTTGAAAATAATCAAAATATTAAAGATTTTAAATCAAAAACTGTATTTGTTTCAGGTGCTTCTTCAGAGGAAGAAAAGGAAAAAGCTTTCTGGAAACAGTCTAACAAGGAGTTTCTTGCTGAAAAACAAAAGTTTGAGAAGACTGTGTTTGGAACCAAAAAGGAAACAAGAACTTGTTATAGATGCAAAAAAGTTGGTCACATCGCCTGGAACTGTCCAATGGCAACCAACATAAAACAGGAAGCTATTTCTAAACTTAAAGAAAAAAGTGTTGATGAAAATGAACCACCAACAGACAAATTCAAAGTGTTTAAAAATTCTACATTTGAAGTTGGTGAAAGTTCAAGACGTTTTTACAAAAGAAGAGTGAATCTTAACAACCAAATGTGGGTTGCTAAGAAATCATATGTTAAATCTGGCAATGAATCTGACTCGTCAAAGTCAGAGGAGCCACCATTTGAACCAAAAAGAGAAAATTCGGTACCGCCAAGGGATGAGGTCAACTTTCCACCATTGCGGGCTGCAAATTTAAAACAAAAAGTTGGAAAAGTGGAAATTTCGAATCAATTCTATTCTGAAAAGAAAGAATTCGATGTCGAAAAGGCTTTCAATGGCAAAGTGAAACATATCTTTGGAAAAATGGTCGATGGTAGGGCCAAAGGGGTAAAAGAATTTTATGAATCAAGGAATGTTCAAAGACCAAGTGAAATTGAACCGGTTACACCCAAGGCTGGTCAGGCTTGGGTGCCTGCATTCTTTGCTTAAAATCCTGACTTGCCGGAGCTCCTAAGTTGGTAATCGTGGAGCATGAATCGGCATCTTTCTTGAAAAATTCAAAACTGTCATATTTCAACTTACAAGTGGTATTGTTGATAAGAACCTACAAGTGGTTGATCAAGGTCATTAAGTTGAACTTGATTTAACTTTCATACAAGTGGATAAAGAAAAAGAAAACGTGAATTTACAAGATGGTTGAAAAACAAAGTGATGAGTAAATCCCTGATTCTACAAGTGGTTTGTGAATTCAACAAAACTAATTTTCCGGAAAAACCATTTTGATTAAAACAAACTTAAGTGTTTTGAAATCATAATGGGAAAATAGTTTGTTGTCAGGAGGAGTTCTGATTGTTTATGCCAAGAGAATGGTGATTTGAAGCAATTCACATCGGTTTGTCAAATTTTCTTTAAATGGTTTTGAATTTTAGGGGGAGTAAGAAATTTCAGAAAATCCAAAAACATTAGAAAATTTGAAAAAGTCAAAAACATGATAAAAATCAAAATGAGTTTTGTTGTAAAAAAGAGGAAATGATAGTACATCAGTAGACTATCACAGTACGCTAAAGATTTGGAAAGTTAAAATGTGATAAACGGTCTCACTGATGATATGCCAGTAGGTTTTCGCACGCTTAGTAGATTGTTTTCGAGATATAAACCTAAATATCAATTGCTTACTTATCTCGTGGGGAACATCTCTCGGATATATAGGTAACCCCTGAAATCTTGTTTGAATGGCTTTCTATTTCTGACATACTAGGTCTTTGTGCGTGGTGATATCTGGGGTATTATACCAGGACTTCTGATTTTGCGGGAGCAATAGCCTAGTCCTTGTATAATACTTTGCACTGCTTTAATCATAAAGCCCACCCTCAGCATAAAAAATGATGAAACATTGAAAAATGCTAATCATGTGCTGTTGAAAAGAAGATCCCCAAGGGGGACACACCTAAAGTCGAACCATCATCTCTCTGATTTTGCAGAAGCAATAGCCTGAGCTCTCATGGTCTCGCATTCACCCCTTACAGATATCATTAGTGTACATTCACCTGTAAGACTGAATATAGGAGTCTGGATACGGGAGTATATTCTGAGGTGGGACAAGCGAATAAGTTTAAGTGCTTAAAAACACTAATCTCGTATCTCGAAACAGTTGAACTTTGTGTGAAAATTTAAGTGGATCAGTATACTGACAATCTAAGTGAATTGTTTAGAACTTAAAGTGTTTAAAGCTCAACGGTGCTAGTGATTGGTCTCAAAAACTGATATGATCCTCTTACACAAAATCACAAAAAGATGTATGTATATAGTTTATTTCCCAAAATTCAAAAAGGTTTTTAGTGCGTTTTAGCATAAATTTTGAAAAATCAAAAAGATTTAAGTTCTTCTTATTTTCGACAACTGATGTTGAAAAGCTGATTTTCAAAATTCCGAGTGCTAAACATGATGAACAACAGTGGGTTGGGAAAGTGTGTTTGAAACGAAAAGTGAAATTAAAGATTGAGATAATGTTTACTGTTAGTTAATCAAGGTCATTAATTTGAACTTGATATAACTATTGTTGAAGATTAAACAACATCTACAAGTGGATTTTAAATTTGTTAAATTTTAAAATTGATAAATTTACTTTTGGGTAGAGATTTGTGCAGATCCACGTGTCTTAGGCTGAGCAGAGTTTGAGCCGGGTTACGATCTTAGAACAAGTGCTATGTCAGATTGCGATCCCGGAACAACTTAAGGGGGAGTCTGTTAGCAAAGGGGAGTTTGCAGATTGAAAGAGCCAGACTCAGATTCTGGAAGAGTAAGAGAGAAAAGAAGATAGAGATTGAAGGATGCTTACAGTGTCAGATACTTTGGAAAGAGCGTGAAGACTGATCAAGATTGAAGACTCGACGTACTGAAGACTCACACTAAAGACTCGTCAACATCCAAGGGGGAGTTTGTCGGTGCATATGTCTGTTGACTTCGTCTTGTATCGAGTCTTGTAATAGTATAGATAGACCATGAAACAGTTTCATAAGGACTGGCCAGAAAGCATGAAACAGTTTCATAGGGACTGGCCAGAAAGCATGAAACAGTTTCGTAGGGACTGGCCAGAAAGCATGAAAGTTCATGAGGACTGGCACTCCTATAAATAGGTGAGTTCAAGATTTCATTTGTAACTTTTGGATTCCAGCAGCGAAGCTCTGCTGAAGTGTCTCCAGCTCTTGTATCTTTGTCAAATCAATACAAACGACATTTAAACTACTTCTAAGTGTGAATCAAGCTGCAATGAAGATCAAATCACTGAATTCCGCCTCTGATTTGCTCTAGAACTTTTCTGATCGACTCGTTTTGATCAATTCAACGATCCTACAGTTGCGACTAGGGGTGCTAAATGGGTCGTGTTCGCGGGTTGGTGGGTTCAACCCGACCCGAACCCGAAATTTTTATACGAACCCGAACCCGACCCGAACCCGAAAATTGTGTCATACCAATGAAACCGAACCCGACCCGAATATTCGTGGGTTGACCCGAACAAAACCCGTTCAACCCGAAAACTTTATTTTTTAATTTTTTTACACAAATTAATATATTAAATTTAAAGTTTACTTAAAAAAACACAAATGTATATAATACAATTACATTTAAATTATAAAATCTTATGTGAATTTCTTTTTCTAAGTTATAATTATAGCATAAAATACATGCCCAATTTAATTGATAATATAAAACATATTGTAAAAAAATATTGTATAATATAAAGGGGTCAAACGGGTCAACCCGCCAACCCGATCAGGTTGACCCGAACCCGACCCGTTTAACTAAACGGGTTCGTAGGTTTAACCTGAAATTGACCCGAACCCGTTTAGACTAAACCTAAACCCACGAATTTCGTGTTAGGTTCGGGTCGTGTTTTCGGGTCGTGTCAGAAATTCACACCCCTAGTTGTGACAGAAGGTGGTATTAGAGCCTAGTCACTGATCTGAGCCACAGAAGTGTTCTGCTGACAATGAAATTGTCAATTCTGTTAGGAAATAATCAATGTGACTACATGCATAAGTGTATATTATTTTTTTTTATTTGAAAATCTGTTAGTTTACAGTATGAGTGATCAAGGACCGTCAAACGCTTACCGTCAATTATCTAGTTCACCCATAGATGAAGGAACTTCTTCCCAGCCTACCCCCTCTGGGTATTCAACTGATACATAGGAAGGAATCTTTATATTCAAAGCGCAATCCGAGGAGCCATTCCCCACCAAAAAGAGAGGATGGTTCAATCGGGGAACTCACGAGCGTAGGAAAAGAATGAGAAAGTTACAGCAACAACGAGCTTTAGCAGTTGCGAATAGGGAGATAAACACCCAAACTCAAGATATACTCAATAGGAGACTAGCTAACTTTCATATCTTAGCTACCACTGCTGCAGACCCGAATTTAGAACAACTCATAGCACCACAGCCATTACCGTTGTTCCCAACACAACCCATGGAAATAGAACAAAACCCAGGAGACCAGATTTCACTACCTTCTTTTGATCCAAACGAAATCCCTTAGAATCTCAGCACCCCATCCTCCAAACTATGACCCATGGTTTGACGATCATAGGGATTACAAGGAATTCCACCCGCAGGAAGAGCTCATACCAAACCCAGTAGCACCGTACCCTAATCTTGACCCTCTAGATCCGTACTGGGATAATGACCAGTATATAAGAGAAATCCTAGAGAACTCGTACCCACAAGAAGAACCCATGCCACAATACCCTGACCCGATACCAGCACCAGCACCAGCACCACCCATGAACATAGAAAACGTGCAAGAACTTCGCACCTTTGGTGAGGAGTTATTAGATGAAAGTGAACGGATAAGACAAATAGGGGAGAGACTCGTCTGGTGTAACACCTCGAAATTTCATGTCCAATATAATATCGACACGTGTCATGAACTTTAAACGTGTAAAGGATTATTTTAAAAGGACTAACGTTGACAAACAAAGATAGTACGTGAATAAAAGGATTAAAAATGTCAACATGAGATAAATATATCTTTCAATATCCCCACATGATGTTTATACCCATAAACGAATGAATCATGGATCATACGAAGCTAATTGTGAAGAAAGTGAGGAATTACAAACTACAGGGGTTAAATGTGTCAACAAGTTTAAAGTATACCTCTGAGTGACCTTTTAACAAACCCGAAGCTTTGTAATGACTAATTATACTCACAAGAATATGTGATAAAAATTTCACAAGGTTTCGATTAAGTATGAGAAAGTTATGACAACATTCGTATCCGAGGGGTTAAAAGCGTCGACGTTGATAATTAAGGCTTTTCGGGTGACAATAAAGTTGACCGAGGACTTCACAAAGATTGGTTATGTCTTAGAGTCCTTTGGAATCAATTTAGAGGGCTCATAGTGCAAAAAGAAAGGTTAAAACAACTTTTGGAAGGACCCAGGGACTAAAAATGCAATAATTGAAAACTTGTTGACCTGAACCCAGGCCTCACATGGGCCGCGTAAGCCCAGGAAGGACCTTACGAGGGGCCGCCTGGCACTCCCAGTATCAGAAAAACTTAACAGGTGTCTGTCCAGCCCGTTTAACCGACTTATATCACTTGTTTTCAATACCATGGGCTGCACTAACATGTTTTTAGGCTCTAGGGACACTTGTATACATCAGGGAACATGCCTAGACTTATTTGGCATCATCTTGATCAATCAAGATCACTATATAAAGGTCCACATTGTTGCAACTTTTGATCATTCTATCTCAACTCCTGAAGATTTCTGGAGCTAAAGGCCACTCCCTAAGCATCATTAGTCGTGCATAGGACCTTGGTAAGCTTCCTTAACCTTCCTTAATCGTGTTTTACTTAGTTATTTAGCTTAAAGTCAAACCGTCGTAAATATGGTTTGAATTAATGATTAATCACTAATGGTCCAGTGATTAGTCAAATTAAAAGTAGTTATAAGTTGGTAATTATGTGGGCATTAAACCCTTAAAAAGGGCACCCTCTAATTCCCGCTCTAACTAAGTCATTTGTCGGGTCAAAGTTAGTTATAAAAAGTCAACAGAAACATAATTTTCGAATTAACACATAATTAGCAATGTAGAAAACATGTAACCTATTTTGCCACTCATATAACTTGGTAATCAATGCAAGAACATGTCTAAGCTTGTCCGACCCGACAATTTTCAGTTTAGGACCGGTTCGGAACCGAAAGTCGCATAAATTGACCATTTCCTTGACTTTCAGTTCTGACCCATATTAGCATGATTTAGAAATGCCTTAGAGCTTCATTAGGACCAGCTTGTATGATAGTATAACCCTCTGCGATTATACTACTTGACTCGTTGATTGTTTCCGTTATTTGCTTAATGTTGACCATAATGCCCTTTTGACCATAAAAAGAGATTTTTGGAAATGTGAGAGGACAATAATCTTTGTTACTGATTTATAAACATATCCCTAAAATTTCACATCAGTTGGAGGTCTAGATTAGGAGTTATGCTCAATAGCGTAATTAGAAAGCTTTTTATAAATTAAACGGCGTAATTAGCATAAGGCCTATCTAAACCCAATCTTTGACACCAAACCTCTTACCCACTGATGTAATATAATATTTTTGGATTTTTGAAGATTTTTAATTATTTTTAAACTGATCATAACATAGGGTTATTGCCTTGATTCGGTTATTGCCGATTATACCCTTTTTGCTTATAAAATGAGTTTTACATAACAATTTGATACCAAATATTTGGCTACTGATTTTATATGATAAATTAAGTATTTTGAACTTTAAAAACTGATCAGGAAATTCAGATTCCTATTCTAACCCGGAAATAGCTTAAAACGACTTTTTATGCGTTTAAACGCGTAGTATGGATTAAAACCATTCTTGTCATATAAGACTTATCTCCAACTGATATAACTTATTAAATTAAGTAGTTTTACTGATTATTTCATACCTAAACCTCTGAATTACATTTAACCTCTTTTATAATCTTTAAAATGACCAAAATACCCCTACGGGGCTTAATTTGAGATTAAACTCGTTTTGGGCATAATGGAAGGTATCCTACTGATATCACAACATATCTAAAGCATATTAACTTAGGAAACCTGTTCGTGACTCATTTGGTTACCCGTTATGCGTTATTCGCATTCGGTTCGGTTTATGTAACTAGTTAGCATAAATTGACCGAAACGTATCAAACCCTATCATTTTTCACCTCAAAATCCAGAATGTGTTTAGTTTACCCATATTATACAAATATTCAAACTCATTGGGACTAAATCACATTCTAATCCGGTCTTCGCTTAATCTTGCGTTTTGAACCGTATACCTTTCTTTAAAACTAACCAGTCTAAGTTTAGGCTTAATTAAGACCCGTTAGGAATCTAATAGGTTATTAAAACCTTCGTTCCAGATTAGGAGCCCAGTAAAAGCTACGTGCACTTGCTGTTGTGATTTATACTTTGCTCAGGTAAATACTTTTAACTTATTTTCCCTATACGGGCTTGGGGTACAGTATTATAATAATACCGCTTGGTCGGGTATGAAGTCGTACAATCAGATATTGATTAAAAAGATGCATAACCCGTTTTATTCTATCTTGTTTGATGCAATGCCTTTGGGGGTTAATGACCGTGTCCTGGATATCCTCGGCTCATTCGTTTTGAAATGGCCACGACTTAAGCACGGGGTGTAGGCATACACCTGACAGATGCGTATGTAAAAAGGTAGTCCACAAGAAGGGTATTCTTCTTGTGGGTATTATACCAAGTGGTGTGTCTATTAATCTTATTAAACCGGCTCTTCTAACCGGGTCCTAAATGGACGACAAACATGTAAAACTGTATACAAGTTTATTTTTAAATAATTATCCCAAGTTATAAAAGATATTTTGTGCCATGTGCATTCAAACTAATTTTCTTAAACTCTTTTCAAAATGAGTCAGTTAATTGTATTTACCAGTGTAAACTGATGTATTTTCCAAAAAGGCTAAGTGCAGGCACTATACAAAATAGGCTGGCTACTCCAGGCATCAATAATCAAGTCTTGCAAGCTCTAGATGTTAAAGTCTGTTGAACAATGATCTTATTTATCTTTTGATCCGCCTGTGAACCCTTTACAGTCCGTTGTAATACTTTGATATTACTATTTATTCGGTTTGTAATGTGATTCATACCTTTTGCTTCCGCTGTGCATTTATATTTTGTGTTGTTTGACTATGATGATATCAACTACGTCACGATACTCCCCACCGGGCCCACCGGTAATACGTGGAAATATCGGGGTGTGACAGGTTATCAGAGCCAACACTGAGTGAATTAAACACTAGCATTTTGTGTTTAATCTCAGTTACACGGTTGCACATTCCTAAATTTTTGAGTCTAGGCAAAGAACTTAGGACTAATCCAAATTGTTTTTAATTCTAACTTTGTCCTTTATAATTCTTTGTTGTTTCTTTCAATTGTTTGACAAGAAATATGCCACCGAGGTTCCGAAGAGGAGGACGAGACAAGGGGCCAATCCACGCCCCCCAACGATCACGAGGCCGGGCCTTCACACCGGCGAACTCCTTCTGCTACCATGAGTACCGGTCCTCAAGGAGACTAGAGGATCTATTCGGAGCCCGCTAAGCGATCTGCCTCGTTTAGCTCAACGCCTCCTTACCGCCATTCCTTTGGGCCGCAATCAGAGAACGAGCCTGAAGATTCACACCACTCCTTCTTGTCGTTGCAGCGGTCAACCTCACACCGGGCCTTCCAGGACCCGACTTCGTATTTTCAAGGCCGGTTCAACCCGGCAAACTACATTCAAGAACCAGTGGGTTTTAACCCATTGGGCCCTAAAGACCATTTCCCGAAGCTCAGGGAATGGATATAGATGAAGACACGGATCCTGTTGAACCACCTTCTGGGACACCTACTCACCCCATCGAGATTTCGGATGGGTCATCCTTCCATGGATCACCTTACCGTGGCCCAGACAGCTACCAGGCAAGATTTAACCAGTATGAATGGTACTTTACACCCTCTCATCATTCATCGCCTCACCAGCAGCAGTAGTAGTAGCAGTAGCAGGATCCCTCCGAGGATTCGCGTTTCGTGGCAGTCACACCACTGCCAGTACAGCTAGCACCTCCAGAACCACCGAGGCGTAGAAGAACAGATGCACGAATGTCCGTGCGAGAAAGGGGTTTTCACTTTAGCACCCCCCAACACTCAAGTGGCAGTCACTATCTGCCACTGCATGAAGACCCACAAATGGGTGGGCCTTCAAATCCAGTTTCAGAGATAGATTCTGCACCTATTGCGCCGCCACCATTGGGTTTTGGTAACCTGATTCCTACATACGCTGGTTCAATGACGTACAATCCATTTGAGCAGCCGGCTCACACTAACTACAATTATGCTGAAGCCGACCCATACCTTGTAGCAGCAAACTACAATGCCCTTCATCCTGAAGGACCATATGGAGCCCCCTGGGGAGTGGGATACCCAAATCATGGGTATCAAACACCTGCTCAACCTCCGTTTCAGCACCAGCCACAGCCACCACGGTTTTCCCCACCGGAACAGGAGGAAATCCTCCAAAGGCTAAACAAGGTGGAACGAGAATTTCAAGAAGAGCGTAGGAACAACCGGGGATTTCTCAAGGGCCTAGCAAGCTTGTTAAAAGGAAAGAAGAAGAGGGATCATTGAATCCCTATGTGTATTATTGTATTTCCTTATTTCAATCAAGTCCCAGCGTGGACATTTATATATGTACTTAGTCCCTGCGCGGACTTGTCTTTATTTAGTCCCTGCGTGGACTTGTCTTTCTTTAGTCCCTGCGTGGACTTATCTTTTAGTCCCTGTGTGGACACCTATCTTAGTAGTCAGTCCCTGCGAGGACTTCTATTATCAGTTTAGCCCCTGCGTGGGAAAGTTATTTCTGTTAAAAGTCCCGTTTAAGGCAATGTGTACTCCTTTTAATGTTTAATGGAATGTTAAATTTAAAAAATTCTTTTTTGTCATTATATGCATAAATATATTATACATGAAATAAATAATTTAAAAATCGTTCCTCTTAAAATAATCTGCCTATTTAAATATTAAATAAGAATCTTAAAGGTATAACCTAGCCTGCATGTCATTATAAGACTTGGCCAAGATGGTAAGACATGTTTAAAAAGAATCAAATCCTTGTTAATATCTGAAAACATGTTAACACTCCTGGCAGACGTGATTCGTTAAAATTACACACGTCATTCTTATAATAGGATTCTTCAAAAGATTCCTATCCTAACCTGATGATCTATAAATCATGGGTTTAAATCATCAATTAAGATGATCACATATTAAACATCCATTGGTGATGTAGTGCCTACGGGCCATAATAAATGTCAAATAAGACAAAAGACAATTGTAGTCTACGACTCCCTGTCAGAAAAATGTTAAGAACTATGTTCAAACCTTAATGCCTTAATCCTCTGAAATCATGGCTTATGATTTAGAATGTCCTTGTGACTAGGCCTTTTGTGCCAATAATAATACTATTATTGTTTTATAATTAGGATAAGTTATAATAAAAATCCTAAATAAATATGATTAACGAATTAACCAAATATGGTCTATGTTTACCATGGTTAATGAATTGCCATAAAAGACAATTCCATATTAAACTCCCAAATAAATTATTGTCAAAATTTTATGTAACAGTTCAAGCAACATGGCTGACTCGGATGAGATCAACAGTCACCCAAGGGAGGATCATGATAATACCCGAATTAACATAGCGGGTGCAGAACTGCAGGCATTGATAGACAATGCCATTACTCGAGCTCTGGATAGAAGGGACAATGAATCAAGTGGTACGCATAGCAAGACCATATCTAAAGCACCCTCCAAAGTTAATTCCGCTCGAAAGAGTGAATCTCATCACTCCTCAAATCAGAAAAGTGTCCCGTCTAAACAGGTTGAGCTCAACCAGGAGCCTCAGGTCAAGACCTGTTAGTATAAGTATTTTGTCTCCTGCAAGCCGAGAGATTTCACGAGAGAAAAAGGAGCCGTCGATTGTATGACCTGGCTCGACGAGATGGACACTGTAGTGGATATTAGTGGTTGTGCCGAGCAAGACATTGTGAAGTATGTGTCGCAGTCGTTTAAGGGAGAAGCTCTAGCATGGTGGAGATCGTCAATCCAAGCTACCGGAAAGATCCCGCTCTATAACATGACATGGGGTCAGTTTGTTACGTTAATCAAGGATACTTTCTGTCCTCAACATGAGGTCGAGAGGATTGAGACTGACTTCCTCACACTGGTTATGAGGAACCTGGACTGTCAGGCGTATCTCACGAGTTTCAATACCATGTCTAGGTTGCTCCCATACTTAGTTACACCATAACCTAAGTGTATAGCTCGTTTCATAGGAGGTTTGGCTCCAGAGATTAAGGCGAGTGTGAAAGCGTCAAGACCTACTACTTTTAGGTCTGTAACTGATTTGTCATTATCCCTTACCCTCGACGCGGTCAGGCAGAAATCTCTTAAGAACTCAAATGAGGGAACGAGGAAGCGTGAGGATGATAAATCACGTCGTTCAGACAAGAAACACAAAGGGAACCATGAGAACAAGAAGATTTCAGGGTTCAACAAAGGTAACCAACAGTCGGGTGAGAAACCCAGATGTAAAGTTTGTTGGAAACATCACTTTGGGAATTGTAGATTGGAATCGAACTCGCAGACACAATCAAGGACTTTTGGATGTGGGATCTGCAAATCCAAGGAACACAAGACCTTAGATTGCAAAAAGTTGAAGAATGCGACCTGCTACAACTGCAACGAGAAAGGGCACATTAAGTCGAACTGCCCAAAATATGCCAAGAAACCAGAAGAAGGTAAAAAGACAAACGCTAGGGTCTTCAGAATGGATGCTAAGGAGGCAGTGCAGGATGATAACGTGATAACAGGTACCTTTCTTATAAATGATGTTTATGCGAGGGTATTGTTTGATTCAGGGGCGGATAAGTCATTTGTTGATAATAAGTTTTGTAAGTTGCTGAATTTACCTGTTAAAACCCTAAGTGTGAAATATGAGGTGGAATTAGCTGATGGTACCTTAGAAACCGCCTCAACCATGTTATATGGATGTTTCATATCCATTAGGAACCACTCTTTTCCGTTATCCTTACTTCCTTTGAAGTTAGCTGGTTTCGATATAGTGATAGGCATGGATTGGTTGTCTCGCAACCAAGCCCAGATCGTTTGTGCTAAGAAGCAAGTAGTTGTCAGAACTCCTCGTGGCGAGCCTTTGACAATCCAAGGAGATACTAAGTACGGAATGCCTGAGCAAGTGTCCATGCTCAAGGCATCAAAGTGTTTGACAAAGGGTTGTGTTATCTACATGGCGCAAGTAACTATTGATGAACCAAAGCCTAAGATCGAAGACATACCTATTATCTCTGAATATCCAGGAGTATTCCCTGAAGAACTACCTGGTTTACCCCCAGATAGGCAAGTGGAGTTCAGGATTGACATTATTCCTGGAGCAGCACCTGTTGCAAGAGCGCCTTACAGATTGGCACCAACAGAGATGAAAGAGTTGAGAACTCAACTGGATGATTTTCTAGCCAAAGGAATTATTAGACCTAGCTCATCTCCTTGGGGAGCACCAATCCTGTTTGTGAAGAAAAAGGATGGGTCGATGCGTCTGTGCATCGATTTTCGGGAACTTAACAAAGTTACTATTAAGAATCGGTATCCATTGCCCAGGATCGACGACTTGTTCGATCAACTTCAAGGAGCAAGTTACTTTTCCAAGATCGACTTAAGGTCAGGATATCATCAACTGAAGGTCAAGGATAAAGATGTACATAAGACTGCATTTAGGACTCGTTATGGTCACTACGAGTTCTTAGTGATGCCTTTTGGACTCACTAATGCACCAGCCGCATTCATGGATCTCATGAACCGCGTCTTCAAGCCCTACATGGATAAATTTGTCATCGTCTTCATCGATGATATTCTTATTTACTCGAAGAGTCAAGCTGACCATGAGAAGCACCTCCATTGCATTCTAAAACTGCTTCATCGAGAAAATCTCTACGCCAAATTCTCTAAGTGTGAATTTTGGCTTCGTGAAGTCCAATTTCTTGGACATGTGGTTAGTGAACGCGGAATCCAGGTAGATCCCACTAAGGTTGAAGCTGTCATGAATTGGCAAGAGCCGAAGACGCCCACAGAGATTCACAGCTTCTTGGGATTGGCAGGATATTACAGGCGTTTTATTGAAAAATTTTCAAAGATTGCTGCACCCCTAACTTCTTTGACTAGGAAGAATATTAAGTTCGACTGGGGACCGAAGCAACAAGAATCCTTTGACATCCTTAAGCAGAAGCTAAGCAATGCACCAGTGTTGACATTGCCTAAAGGGATTGAAGAATTTGTAGTATACTATGATGCATCGCACACCGGTATGGGGTGTGTGCTTATGCAGAAAGGCAAGGTTATTGCCTATGCTTCTCGACAGTTAAAGGTGCACTAAAAGAACTACACCACCCATGACTTGGAGTTGGGTGTCGTTGTATTTGCACTAAAACTTTAGAGGCACTACTTGTATGGAACTAAGTGTGTGATCTATTCGGATCACTGGAGCCTTCAACATCTGTTCAATCAGAAGGACTTGAACATGAGTGATGGAGAGTGTAAAAACCGAGTGTTAAAGTGTGTTATATTATGTGTTTTAGTGCATTTTAGGCGGTTATGTATTTCGAATGTGATAACTACGAGTTCTTGTGGTTTTACAGGTGAACCGTCTAAATCGGTGAAGTTAGAGTGCGTGTTGATGAAGTGGAACTACCGAGGATGATAAACAATGCGAAAAATACTATTCGGTAGATGTTTGGGTCAAAGAGATGGCTTGAAAGTTCGAGATGCGCAAAAGAATGAAGTGCAAGGGCTTGTATGTCATTTATTCAAAGTTGAAATACATATGAAGAATACGGCCACAATCACAAAGAAAAAGAAACAGATTATAAAGACCGTAGCCTACGGTCGTAAGCCGTAAGCTACGGTTGGACAAGTGGGCAACGCACATGTGGAGCTGCATGTGAATTTGGGAATTCTTGAACAATAGTCAACATCATCCATCATATTTTATATGCACACATCGAGATGAATTAATTGAAAAGCAACAACATTATCATAAGAATCATATGCACATCGATTTTTGGGCCATCAATTATTTGGGACTTGTTGGGCCGATTTGGAGAAACAAAAAAGCTCTAACACACGTGAAGGAACATTGGCGGATGGTTAGTGGGCTCGTGGATTTAGAGAAAGCATATTAGAAACATCATACATCACGTGACCTTGGGAATAGATGTGAACATTGACTTGGAGGCATTAATTATGAGAGGAACTCAATACATATCATTAGATCATTAGATGCGGCTGACATCAATCACAGAAAATCAAGGAGTCAAAGAACATACATCATCATGCATATTGGGCTGACATAGAAAACCTTTGGAGTCTTTTGGTTGGGCCGCAATTATCATATACACGTGCAATAGAGGGTTTGGTCAAGGGACATCAATTAAAGATCACAATAGTATCATCATTATTTATTTTTATTCGAGAGATCCAACTTCTTTATGGGCCGCAATCATCATAGGGATTATTCTTGGACTTGTGAAAGGGGCCCACGATTTTGAAGACATACATACACACGCATATCTTGACGGCAAAGAGAGGAGGGGACTCTCACACGCAAACAGAGGCGGACGAAGATCAATCCCACCATCATGAGCGGCTAAATCTTTTGTGGACACTTCAGGTGAATGATTCTTGTTAGACACTTTTAATTCTAGTTTCTGTTTTGTATTGAGATTTGGATTTGTAGTCGGGTGACAGCTAACTATTGACATGATTATATTATTTGTGTGACAGACAAATCCTGAGTGACAGTCAGAGTTATAATTATGTTTTGAATCCAACTATGCTTTTGTTGATTGAATGATTCCTATGTATGTTTGTTTTAATATTTATCTGATCAATTAATATTAAGATTTTGAACTGCATAGGTAACTGGTAGATGTGACAGATTTACTATTCAATCAATTGCATCCAATAAAATCAAAACTAGGTTATTAGTAATTACAGAATCTGAATCCCGGAGTGACCACGTTTTTTCTATCATTGTTTTTACAATCTCAAAGTTATTGTTTATAGTTTTCTAGCAAGTTCTCAAAGTAATTCAAATATTTACAAACAAATAATAATTAGCATTAACCATAGACTCCTCTGGATTCGATACCCTGCTTACCCTAGCTACCTTGGTTAATTAGGTTTTTGCATGTCACTAACGACACACATCAATGAGGCAGCGACGTTGGATGGAAACTTTGAATGATTATGATTGTGAGATAAGATACCATCCTGGCAAGGCGAATGTAGTCGCCGATGCCTTAAGTCGAAAGGAAAGAGTGAAGCCTATAAGAATCAATGCCAAGAGCATTGAGATAAAGAATAGTTTGAATGAAAGGTTGTTAGCTGCACAGAAGGAAGCTGTGCTAGAAGCTAACTATCCTGATGAAAAGCTAGGAGTAACTAAAGAACAGTTATCCTATGGCAAGGACGGAATTCTGAGGTTAAATGGACGAATATGGGTTCCAGTTTATGGAGGACTTCGGGATGTTATCCTCCAGGAAGCCCACAGTTCTAAATACTCCGTTCATCCTGGAGCTGACAAGATGTACCAGGATCTGAAAGCAAATTTTTGGTGGATAGGCTTGAAAAAGTCTATAGCTGCCTATGTAGCTAAATGTTTGACGTGTGCGCAAGTCAAAGCTGAACATCAGAAGCTGTCAGGTTTGTTACATCAGCCTGAACTTCCCACGTGGAAGTGGGAAATGGTGACAATGGATTTCATCACCAAGTTGCCAAAGACAAAGAAAGGAAATGATACTATATGGGTGATAGTAGATAGACTGACTAAGTCAGCACATTTCCTACCCATTAAGGAGACCGATAGCTCCGACATGTTAGCCCAATTGTACGTAGATAAGATTGTATCTCTGCATGGCGTACCGGTGTCTATTATCTCTGACAGAGATACTAGATACACGTCACATTTTTGGAAAAGTTTCCAACAATCTTTGGGCACACGCTTAAATTTTAGTACGGCTTACCATCCTCAGACGGACGGGCAGAGTGAGCGTACAATCCAAACTTTGGAAGACATGCTTCGTGCATGTGTGATTGACTTAGGTGGTAGTTGGGATAACCACCTGCCATTAATCGAGTTCTCCTATAACAATAGCTATCATACGAGAATTAAGGTTGCGCCTTTCGAGGCCTTGTACGGTAGAAAGTGCAGAACACCCGTATGTTGGGCGGAAGTTGGAGATGTCCAACTGACAGGACCTGAAATAGTCCTGGAGACGACAGATAAAATTGTGCAAATACACGATCGTCTCAAAGCTGCCAGGGATAGGCAGAAAAGCTACGCAGATTTAAGGCGTAAGCCTCTGAAATTCGAGGTTGGTGATAAAGTTCTACTTAAAGTATCACCCTGGAAAGGGGTAATACGATTTGGTAAGAAAGGCAAGTTAAGCCCGAGATACATAGGACCATTCGAGATCATCGAATGTGTCAGATCAGTTGCTTATAAGTTAAACTTACCTGAAGAGCTCAGTGGTATTCACAATGTATTCCACATCTGCAATCTAAAGAAGTGTCTAGCTGATGAATCACTAGTCATACCACATACAGATGTGCACATAGAAGAGAGCTTGAAGTTTGTTGAAAAACCTATGTCGATCGAGGATCGACAGGTTAAGAAGCTTCGAAGGAAGCATGTACCGATCGTAAAAGTAAAATGGGATGCCCGTAGAGGTCCCGAGTACACGTGGGAGGTAGAGTCTACAATGAAAGAAATGTACCCTCATTTATTTCAGTAAATCTTGAGGTCAAGATTTCTTTCAAGGGGGTGAGGATGTAACACCTCGAAATTTCATGTCCAATATAATATCGACACGTGTCATGAACTTTAAACGTGTAAAGGATTACTTTAGAAGGACTAACGTTGACAAACAAAGACAGTACGTGAATAAAAGAATTAAAAATGTCAACATGAGATAAATATATCTTTCAATAGCCCCACATAATGTTTATACCCTTAAACGAATGAATCATGGATCATACGAAGCTAATTGTGAAAGAAAGTGAGGAATTACAAACTACAGGGGTTAAATGTGTCAACATGTTTAAAGTATACCTCTGAGTGACCTTTTAACAAACTCGAAGCTCTGTAATGACTAATTATACTCACGAGAATATGTGATAAAAATTTCACAAGGTTTCGATTAAGTATGAGAAAGTTATGACAACATTCGTATCCGAGGGGTTAAAAGCGTCGACGTTGATAATTAAGGCTTTTCGGGTGACCATAAAGTTGACCGAGGACTTCACAAAGATTGGTTATGTCTTGGAGTCCTTTGGAATCAGGGACTAAAAATGCAATAACTGAAAACTTGTTGACCTGAACCCAGGCCTCACACGGGCCGCGTAAGCCCAGGCAGGATTACGCGGGCCGCCTGGCACTCCCAGTATCAGAAAAACTTGACAGGTGTCTGTCCAGCCCGTTTAACCGACTTATATCACTTGTTTTCAATATCATGGGCTGCACTAACATGTTTTTAGGCTCTAGGGACACTTGTATACATCAGGGAACATGCCTAGACTTGTTTGGCATCATCTTGATCAATCAAGATCACAATATAAAGGTCCACATTGTTGCAACTTTTGATCATTCATTCTATCTCAACTCCTGAAGATTTCTGGAGCTCAAGGCCACTCCCTAAGCATCATTAGTCATGCATAGGACCTTGGTAAGCTTCCTTAACCTTCCTTAATCGTGTTTTACTTAGTTATTTAGCTTAAAGTCAAACAGTCGTAATTAAGGTTTGACTTAACGATTAATCACTAATGGTCCAGTGATTAGTCAAATTAAAAGTAGTTATAAGTTGGTAATTATGTGGGCATTAAACCCTTAAAAAGGGCACCCTCTAATTCCCGCTCTAACTAAGTCATTTGTCGGGTCAAAGTTAGTTATAAAAAGTCAACAGAAACATAATTTTCGAATTAACACATAATTAGCAATGTAGAAGACATGTAACCTGTTTTGCCACTCATATAACTTGGTAATCAATGCAAGAACATGTCTAAGCTTGTCCGACCCGACAATTTTCAGTTTAGGATCGGTTCGGAACCGAAAGTCGCATAAATTGACCATTGCCTTGACTTTCAGTTCTGACCCATATTAGCATGATTTAGAAATGCCTTAGAGCTTCATTAGGACCAGCTTGTATGATAGTATAACCCTCTGCGATTATACTACTTGACTCGTTGATTGTTTCCGTTAATTGCTTAATGTTGACCATAATGCCCTTTTGACAATAAAACGAGATTTTTGGAAATGTGAGAGGAAATATCGGGGTGTGACATCTGGAAATATGTGGAAGTATCGGAGTGTGACATCTGAAAATATGTGGAAATATCGGGATGATATCAACTACGTCACGATACTCCCCACCGGGCCCACCGGTAATACGTGGAAATATCGGGGTGTGACATCTGGAAATATGACGAGCGTAATATGCAATATTAGATGGATCTCCACTAAAGTAGTAATAATGATAATAATGATAATATAAATATATATATGTGTGTGACTTGAAATATATATATATATATATATATATATATATATATATATATATATATATATAGGGAGGGGCTCATGCGAGAACCACCCTTATTGTGAGAACCGCGAGAACCAATGTGAACACAACCTAAAATAGCTAAAAATACCTAAAAAAACCTAACCCCCAACCCCCCCCCCCCACCCCCCAAGCTAAATGCTAAAAACTAAAACCTATAAAAAACCTAACCCCCCCCCCCAAAACCTAAAACCCCCCTCCCCCACCCCCCCCCACCCAAAAACCTAAACCCCACACCCCCCCCCCCAAGCTAAAATGCTAAAAACTAAACCCCCAAAAAACCTTAAAAAATCTATAAAAAAAAAAATTAATATTTTTTATGCTCAAATCGCTACTTTTAGTGGCCAAAAAAAAATTTTTTTTTTTTTTGCTTTGAAAAGTAGCGATTTTTATATAAAAAATATTAAAAAAAATTGTGTGATTTTTAGGCATTTTTGGTTGTGTTCACATTGGTTCTCGCGGTTCTCGCAATAAGAGGTGGTTATCGCATGATCTTCTCCCTATATATATATCAACTAAAATAGATAGTTTAGAACCTACTGATGCATACTAGTATTGTATTTTAAATTTCAGTTGTGGTTTGTAATAGATGCATATATATATAATAGAGTAAAGGTCGCAATGTACAACGATTTTGACCAATCTGTTTATGTTGTGAGATTGTTTGCAGTTAATATTGTTTTGAGATATTAATACTTGGTAATTGTTTGTAAATCCAGATGGCCGACAATGCAAACCGGGAAAACCAGAATAATGAAAACCAGATAAATAAAAGTGTCATTCGACACATAGTTACCCAAGGAATTAAAGATGCTATGCCATATATCATCCAAAATGTTAGAGAAGCGGAAAATAATAATAAAAGTGATAATGGAAGTAAGCGATCACATACTGAACCCAGTCACAGCATGAACAATGGACCGTTACTTCAATTGCCTATTCCAAAAAGAAGAACCATGTCTTATGGTTGTTCTTTCAAAGAATTCTGGTCCTATAAACCAATAGAATTCTCAGGCAATGAAGGAGCCATTGCAGCTCTACGCTGGATAGTAAAGACAGAGGCAGTCTTAAAAATAAGCAAGTGTGCAGAGGAAGACAAAATCATGTTTGCTTCCAATATGTTTAAAAATGTTGCACTAGAATGGTGGAACACTATTCTCCAGTCTAGGGGAAGTGATAGAGTCTACAGTATGGAGTGGACCAAGTTAAGAATTTAGTCGAAAGGAAATTTTGTCCCCCCAATGAAAAGGAACAGATAGCCAATAAATTCTTAAACCTTAGAATGACTGGAGTAGGCTGTAAGGGTTACACTACTATATTATTCGAATATGCTAGAACACTACCAAGCCTAGCATCTCCAGAACCAGTATTAATCTCCCGTTACATCTGGGGATTAATCAGTGAAATTAGACATGTAGTCAAGGCAACTAGACCACAAACTATAAAAGAAGATGTAGAACCTAGCAAATACCTTGACTGATAAACTAGTGCTTACACAAGAAGAGAACCAGAGAAAGAACCTAGCTCAGAAACTTACCCAGGAATTCCGCTATCGAAATTCCAATCGTGGGAAGAATGTAGGTTCTACTTCTGCACCCTATTGTAAGGCTTGCAAGAAGAAGCATTCAGGAAAATGCACCACGTACTGCAATTTCTGCAAAATACCCGGACACAAGGAAGAAGACTGTAGGAAGAAACCCAGTAATGGAGTATGCTTCAATTGTGGAGAAAAAGGACACATCAAGCCGAACTGTCCGAAACTAGCTCTAGCCATGAACAACAAGACTATTAAGAATGCTAGGACATTTGTTCTGACAGCTGAAGAAGCAAAGATGATTTCGGATGTGATTGCCTGTACGTTTTTAGTTAATGATGTTTTTGCTAAAGTATTATTTGACTCAGGTGCAAACCAAAGTTTTATTAATACTTCATTCTGCAAAATTCTTAACCAACCATTAACTAAACTTCAACAAGAATGTCTAGCAGAGACATCAAATGGAGAAACCATTAAGATTTCTGAAATCTTACAGGGAGCAAGAATGGAAATTTTAAACCAAGATTTTATTGCTAATCTTTACCCAATGAATCAGGCTGGATTTGATATTGTATTAGGAATGGATTGGTTAGTAGCCAATAAAGCCAGTATTTTATGTGATCAAAAGTCAATACAAGTAAATTCACCAAAGGGTGAAAAGATCACAATTAAAGGAAATAAGCCATCTCGATCCGCGAAATTCATCTCTGTGATGAAAACTGCAAGTTGTGCAAGGAAAGGATCACTAGTGTACATGATTTCCATAATCATTAACACTAAAGGAAAAGAATTGAAAGATATTCCTGTAGTATCTCAATTCTCAGATGTTTTTCCAGAAGAGTTACCAGGACTACCGCCGGACAGGGAAGTTGAGTTCAGAATTCGTCTGCTACCAGGAACAGCACCGATTGCCAAGGCACCCTATCGTTTGGCGCCAGCAGAAATACAAGAACTGAAGAAACAGTTGGACGAACTTTTGGAGAAAGGATTCATACAGCCAAGTTCATCACCTTGGGGAGCACCGATCTTGTTTGTCAAGAAGAAAGACAGATCAATGCGTATGTGCATTGATTACCGTGAATTGAACAAAGCCACGATTAAAAATCGGTACCCATTACCAAGAATCGATGATCTGTTTGATCAATTGCAAGGAGCTCGATTCTTTTCTAAGATCATTTTACGCTCAGGATATCATCAATTAAAGGTACAGGAAGAGGACATTCCTAAGACTACCTTCAGAACAAGGTATGGCCATTATGAATTTACTGTCATTTCATTTGGTCTAACCAATGCCCCAGCCGCATTTATGGACATGATGAACCGAATATGTAAGCCATATTTGGATAAATTCATAATTGTCTTTATAGATGATATTCTAATTTACTCCAAGAGTAGAGAGGAACATGCAGCGCATCTGCATGCACTTTTAAATTTGCTGAGAAAAGAAAAGTTTTATGCTAAATTTTCGAAATGCGGATTTTGGTTAGAAGAAGTGCAATTTCTTGGACATTTAGTCAATCATGAAGGGATTCATGTGGATTCCACAAAGATTGAGGCAATTAATAAATGGAAAGTCCCTGAATCACCAACGGACGTTAGAAGTTTCCTAGGACTAGCCGGTTATTATAGAAGGTTTATCCGATATTTTTCTAGAATAGCCATTCCCTTAACCAAGCTAACCTGTAAATCTGTTAAGTTTGAATGGGGACCAAAACAAGAAGAAGCCTTTAGAATTCTTAAGCAAAGATTAACCAACGCACTCATATTAGCATTACCAGAAGGAACTGACGACTTTGAAATCTATTGTGATGCTTCTAAGTTAGGTTATGAATGTGTGTTGATGCAACGTCAGAAGGTTATAGCCTATGCATCTAGACAACTTAAGAATCATGAAGAAAATTATTCAACCCATGATTTAGAATTAGGAGCCATATTTTTTGCCTTTAATATTTGGAGACACTATTTATATGGAAATAAATTTGTTGTCTTCACTGATCATAAGAGTTTAAGATACATATTTGGGCAAAAAGAGTTGAATATGAGACAGAGACGATGGATGGAATTTCTTAGTGATTATTATTGTAATATCTAGTACCATGCAGGAAAAGCTAATGTAGTAGCTGATGCTTTAAGTCGAAAGTATCACGAAAATCCAAGGAAAGTACGTTCTCTTAAATTAAATCTACAGATAGATTTAAATGAGCAAATTAGAGCCGTACAAGAATCAGTAATCAAAGACGATACTGAAAGATTGAAAGGAATGATTAAGGAATTAGAACAAGGAACCGATAGAATTTGGAGATTCCATAAGAAAAGGATGTGGATACCTAAATTAGGAAACCTACGCCACCAAATACTAGAAGAAGCCCATAAGTCTAAGGGGCTGTTTGGTAGCCTCTTAATGACCATTCAGATCCTACCTCTTAATGGTTTAAAACCTTTGAATGAATAAGAGGTAACCTCAAGTCTGAATGGTTAAGAGGTAACCTCTGAATGGTAAATCATCACATGTCACATTCTTCTACCTTCTCATTGGTAAAATTCTTAATGGTTCCATTAAGAGGTAGCCTCTTAATGACCATTCAGAGGCTACCAAAGCCCCTAAGTATACGATACATCCTGGAAGTGATAAGATGTATCAAGATTTAAGAAAGAATTTCTGGTGGATAGGAATGAAAAAGGATATAGCAGCTTATGTTGCCAAGTGTCTAACCTGTTCACAGGTTAAAGCTGAACATCAGAAACCCTCAGGTTTATTACAGCCATTGGAAATGTCTGTATGGAAATGGGAATTGATAACAATGGACTTTGTTACCAAATTACCCAATACACGAAAAGGTAATGATACAATCTGGGTGATTGTAGATAGGTTAACCAAGTCTGCTAATTTCCTACCAATGAAGGAGACATTCGGTATGGAACAGTTAGCCAAGTTATATGTAAATGAAATAGTTTCATTGCATGGTATTCCTTTATCTATTGTTTCTGATAGAGATAGCCGTTTTACTTCTCATTTTTTGACAAGTTTCCAAAAAGCAATGGGAACCAAGATAAATCTAAGCACCGCATATCATCCTCAAATGGATAGACAAAGCGAAAGGACAATTCAGACGATGGAAGATATGCATAGAGCTTGTGTAATTGATTTCAGAGGAAATTGGGACGATTATTTACCATTGATAGAATTTTCCTACAATAACAGCTATCATACCAGTATCAATGTTGCACCCTTCAAAGCACTTTATGG
The DNA here is from genome assembly GCA_030545235.1 of Helianthus tuberosus. Taxonomy (NCBI): domain Eukaryota; kingdom Viridiplantae; phylum Streptophyta; class Magnoliopsida; order Asterales; family Asteraceae; genus Helianthus; species Helianthus tuberosus. The sequence continues at coordinate 162,066,009 of CM060444.1, forward strand.
ACGGAAATGTCGAACCCTAGTCTGTTGAGCAGAAATTGGGGAAAAACAATTGTCTGGACCAGAGATAGTACAAGAAACCACAGACAAGATTATTCAAGTCAATGAAAGACTAAAAGCTGCACGCAATCGACAAAAGAGTTATGCTGATAACCGGTGAAAGCCATTGGAGTTTCAAGTAGGAGACACGGTGTTATTAAAAGTTTCTCCTTGGAAAGGAGTGGTAAGATTCATAAAAAGGGGAAAGCTAAGCCCCAGGTATGTTGGACCTTTTGAGATTATTAGAAAAATAGGACCTGTAGCTTACCAGCTACAACTGCCAGAGGAAATGGCAGGAATACATGATGTATTTCATGCATGTAATCTCAAAAAGTGCTTAGCTGATAAATCATTAGTGGTACCTCTTAAGGACATAGAGGTAAACGAAAAAGTTAAGTTTGTAGAAAAGCCTCTACAAATTGAAGATAGGAAAGTCAAGAATCTCAAACACAAGAGATTAATTCTGGTCAAAGTGAAATGGGATTCCAAAAGAGGACCAGAGTATACGTGGGAGCTTGAATCAGAAATACAGAAGAAATACCCACACCTGTTCCAGTAGACCTCGAGGACGAGTTCTAAAACAAGGTGGGGAGGATATAACAACCCTCCTAAAATTATTTATGGCACTCCTAAAACATTTAGAACACCCCTATATGTTCGAAAATATACCCCGGATACGAAAACCGACCCTAAATACCTTTAATTTTATTAAATTTAAGTAAAAACAAAATCCTGGTGGCACTCGCGGGCCGTGAAGACATTGTCTTCATCTTACGTGGGGCGTGACAGCTCAAGATCAGGGCGACACCCTGAGCCGCCACGTGTCCTCACTCGTATTGAGCCTACCCCATGACTGGTCCAAGCTAGGCCCTACACACCCTACGTCGCGGGCAGCGAAGGCTTTGCCTTCGGCTTACGCGGGCCGCGAGAAAAGGTTGATCAGACCCTATAAATAGAAGGCATCGGCCTTCAGTCCCAACTCGTTCATATCTCGATCTCTCTCTCAAATTTTTTAAGTAATAGAATTATATCGGGCATAATACCCCCCTAATTAGCGAAGCTCTGCCTCGTTGTAAGTATTTTAACCCCCGGTTACGTATTAGATACGCTGCCCGATTGATCTAGTGCTCCGTAACGGCGGTCGAGGTTCTGCCCGATGTAGTCATTGGAGTTCTGTCTCGGGGAGGGTATACCTAATGTAAATTGGGTTATTATACTAACGCATGTGCATTGTTTAATTAATAGATTATAACTAGGAAATCACAGGAAAAATACCTAAAGTAGCAATGTGAGTAATCTCCTTTTGTAAACTGTTTTTACAAAACCTCAATGTTTTACATTATATTCCACAGTGATTGAGTATTTGTAATTCTACAATTATCATTGGTATGTGTCACGGCCCCCGTCCCGATGTTAACCGGTCCAGGAGCCGCGGGACAGAAAACCCGTGGTATTTATTTGAGTTGACAGCGGAAGTTTAACATGATCTTTTTAAAACTTGAACATGCCCAATTATTTTATTTCATAATTTGGTGCAAACCCCGTAATTTACAATAGAGGAATTTCACGAGTAAATTCCCTGTTTTACAAAACATGCTTATTTATTTTACTGAGCCACTACTTCAAGCTTGTTAGTGCTCCGTAGCACGTTTTCCTTGATTCACAGTAAGTCACCTGAAACATGCTTTAAAATATTTTATCAGCGGGGAAATACTGGTGAGTCATTCAGATTAAATAAAACGACACATTAGTTATAAATTAAAGCATAAGAGCGATTACAATGTCTACTATCTTATTTTTATCTGGCGCCGTGTCACACCCTGGTGACGATGGTCATACCACTATTGGGTCCTTTCACCCAAGTAGTGATGATTATCACTGTTAGGTTGGTGAACCTAACCGTGAGAGATTAGTAATGTGCACAATACCCCACTTGCCAGTGATTCAAGATAACCAAGACTTAATCCCTGTAATTATAACTCTTGAAAATAATTTGGGTATTGTAAAACATTGTTGATAAAAAAAGGACTCACATTGCAAGTTTAGTTGGGCAGAGTTTAGCCTACTGATAAGCCTGATAACCTAATTTAAATAACAATGCACACACGAGACTAGGTTAGTAACTTAATACAACATTTACGATAAACTCACGAAATCAAAACCCTCACGACGAATGACAAAGTATAGCCTAAGTACGGGCAGCACTTAAACATCCATCGGATCGGTTTCAATCGATCGGACATTGTATCGTAGCAGTAGTCGAGTTATTACCCTTGATCGTAGCAGCGTTTTGCTATTGTGAATGTGATTTTCGAACAGAAAGATGTGATTTTTGATAAATTTTTCGCACACAGACGATCTGCTCATGACTGACCCATTTATAGCTGATTTTTGGGTTTTACGCGGCCCGCGTAAACCCTCGCTTGAATCTTACACGGCCCGCGAGGGCCCCCTAGTTTACGTGTAGGGCTAGCGTGTCACAGGTAGGGTTGCCACGTGTGCGACACGTGGCTTGAACGCTTATCCGGAGACTTTTTAAGTTATCACGGCCCGCGTAGCCTTACCTTATGGCTTACGCGGCCCACGTGAAAACCAAATTCATTAATTTCTTGGGTTTTCATGCACATTTAGGGTTTCAGGGGCCCGGGTTTTTACTTACGGGTCGTTTATGGACAATTTTGTAGGTCCTTACATCCTCCCCACCTTATTTAAAATCTCGTCCTTGATATTTATTGAAATAAGTGAGGATACTTTCGCTTCATCTCTGATTCCAGCTCCCAGGTGCATTCGGGTCCTCTTCTTGAACCCCACCTGACTTTGACTAGTACCAATCGTTTATGTTTGAGAAACTTAATTTTTCTGTCTTCTATTTGAAGCGGTTTCTCCACAAACTTCAACTTTTCATTCACCTGTATGTCTTGAAGAGGGACTACTAGCGATTCGTCCGATAGGCATTTCTTAAGGTTAGATACATGAAATACGTCATGTACTCCTGCTAGCTTTTCTGGTAGTTGTAAGCGATAGGCGACTGGTCCTATTTTCTGGATTACTAGAAATGGTCCTATGTACCTTGGACTTAGCTTTCCTTTCTTACCGAACCGAACTACTCCTTTCCAAGGAGAAACTTTCAAGAGTACCCTGTCTCCAACTTGAAATTCTAATGGCTTGCGTCGATTATCGGCATAACTCTTCTGGCGATCTCGAGCCGTTTTCAGCCTTTTCTTGATTTGAGTGATCTTGTCAGTAGTTTCTTGCACGATTTCAGGACCTGATAATTGGCTTTCTCCTATTTCTGCCCAGCAAACTGGAGTTCTACACTTTCGTCCATACAGTGCTTCAAACGGGGCAGCTTCGATGCTTGAATGATAACTATTGTTATAGGAGAATTCAATTAAAGGTAAATGGTTGTCCCAGTTTCCTCCAAAATCTATCACACATGCCCTGAGCATGTCTTCCAGGGTTTGGATCGTCCTTTCACTTTGTTCGTCTATTTGGGGATGGTAGGCTGTACTTAAATTTAGTCGGGTCCCCATTGCTTCTTGAAAACTTGTCCAGAAATGTGAAGTGAAACGACTGTCTCTATCTGATACTATAGAGAGTGGAACTCCATGTAAGGATACTACCTCGTCTACATACAACTTGGCTAATCTTTCGATACTAAAAGTTTCCTTCATGGGCAGGAAATGAGTTGATTTGGTTAATCGATCCATAATTACCCAAATTGCGTTGTTACCTTTTCTTGTTTTGGGTAACTTAGTAACAAAATCCATGGTTATTAGTTCCCATTTCCATACAGGCATTTCTAATTGTTGTAGTAGACCTGAGGGTTTCTGGTGTCCTGCCTTAACTTGTGAACAAGTAAGACACTTAGAAACATATCTAGCTATGTCCTTTTTCATTCCTATCCACCAGAAGTTATTCCTTAAATCTTGGTACATCTTATTATTACCAGGATGCATGGTATACCTAGATTTATGGGCTTCTTCTAAAATCTTATCTCTTAAATTTCCTTGCTTAGGTACCCAAATCCTTTTCTTATGGAATCTCCAAATTCCATCACTTCCTTGCTCTGATTCCTTTATTCGCCCTTTCATTCCTTCAGCATCATCCTTGATTGCTGTTTCTTGAACGTTTTTCAGTTGTTTCATTAAATCTAACAGTAAGCTTAACCTAAGAGCACGAACTCGTCGTTGTTTCTCATGATACTTACGACTTAGGGCATCTGCTACTACATTTGCCTTTCCTTCGTGATATTGAATATCACAGTCGTAGTCACTTAGAATGTCCATCCATCTTCTTTGCCTCATGTTTAATTCTTTTTGCCCAAATATATATCCTAAACTCTTATGATCTGTATAGACTGTAAACTTACTGCCATACAAATAGTGTCTCCAAATCTTATGAGCAAAAATTATGGCTCCTAATTCTAAGTCATGTGTCGTATAGTTTTCCTCGTGCTTCTTCAATTGCCTTGAGGCGTACCCAATTACCTTCTTGCGTTGCATTAGCACACATCCTAATCCTAGCTTAGAAGCATCACAATAAACTTCAAAATCTTCTGTCCCTTCTGGTAAGGCAAGAATTGGGGCGTTTGTTAATCTTTGCTTTAAAATCTTAAAAGCCTCTTCTTGTCTAGATCCCCATTCAAACTTCACTGCTTTACAGGTTAGTTTAGTTAATGGCACAGCTATTTTGGAAAAATCCTTAATAAACCGTCTATAGTATCCAGCTAACCCTAGAAAACTTCTAACTTCCATAGCTGATTGCGGGACCTTCCATTTGGTGATCGCTTCTATTTTGGAGGGATCTACATGAATACCTTCGTGATTCACCATGTGTCCTAAAAATTGCACCTCTTGTAACCAAAATTCACAGTTCGAGAATTTGGCATAAAGCTTTTCCTTTCTTAACAAAGTTAAGAGTGCATGTAGGTGCTCACAATGCTCGTCCTGACTTTTTGAATAAATGAGTATATCATCGATAAAGACAATTACAAATTTATCCAAGTACAGTTTACAAATCCTATTCATCATGTCCATAAATGCTGCAGGAGCATTTGTTAATCCAAAGGGCATGACTGTAAAATCGTAATGACCATACCTAGTTCTGAAAGCATTTTAGGTATGTCTTCTTCTTTTACTTTCAATTTATGGTATCCGGAGCGTAAATCTATCTTAGAAAAATATCTAGCTCCTTGAAGTTGATCGAAAAGATCATCAATCCTAGGTAATGGGTATCGATTCTTAATTGTAACCTTATTCAATTCCCTACAATCAATACACATTCTCTGAACCATCTTTCTTTTTCACGAACAACACTGGTGCTCCCCACGGGGATGAACTAGGTTGTATAAATCCTTTACTGAGCAATTCATCTAACTGCTTTTTCAATTCTAACATTTCGATGGATGCTAACCGATAAGATGCCTTGGCTATCGGTGTAGTTCTAGGAATTAGATGAATTCTAAATTCTACTTCCCTATTGGGTGGTAATCCAGGTAGTTCTTCTGGGAATACATCTAAGTATTCTGACACTACTGGAATTTCCTTAAGTTCATTACCTTTAGTGTTAATGATTACCGAAATCATATACACGATCCCTTGTTTTCTTGAATAACTAGCAACTTTTATTACAGAAATGAACTTCATTGGCTTACGTGGCTTATCTCCTGTAATCATTACTACTTCTCCTATGGGTGCATGAATTTCTATGGAATTCTTATCACAGAGAATTCGAGCATGGTTGGCTACTAACCAATCCATTCCTAACACAACATCGAATCCAGCTAAATTCATAGGTAACAGGTTTGCATAAAATTTCTGGCCTAAGAGTTCTATCTTTTCTTCTCGCAAAACTTTATCTATGTGAACAGAATTACCATCTGTTGTTTCTACCATAAAAATTTGTCTAAGGTTGGTTAAGGGTAGGTTAAGAGCTTGGCAGAATTAAGTATTTATAAAACTTTGGTTTGCACCAGAGTCAAATAATACTTTTGCATAAACGTCGTGAACTAGGAACATACCAGCTATTACATCTGGGATGAGTTCTGCTTCTTGGGTAGTCAATTGGAATGCTCTTGCATTCTTTTTGGTAGTTCCTTCTGCAGGTTTGGCTTTGTTGTCAGCTGGTTTGACCAATTTGGGGCAGTCTGGTCTAAAATGTCCAGCTTCTCCACAGTTGAAGCAGATTGTTGATTTCTTTCTCCTGCAATCTTCTTCTTGATGCCCCGGAATTTTGCAGAAATTGCAATACCCTTTGCATTTTCCAAAATGCTTCCTTTAACAAGTACTGCAAAATGGAGCAGTGGAAGATTGCCCGGTTCCCTTTTTCTTGAAATTACTACTATTACCCACACAGAATCCTTGGGTAATCTTTTGGGCTACTTCCTTTTTCCGGTTTTCTTCTCTTGTGCGTACCAGTCCGTCGGTCAAGGTGTTGGCTAATTCTGCCGCATCGTCAATTGTGCGGGGTCTCGCAGCTTTGACGATATCACGAATCTCACTAATTAAACCCCAAATATAGCGAGAAATAAGTACCGGTTCTGGCGAAGCCAGGGTAGGTACAATTCGGGCATATTCGAAGAATGTCTAAGTATACCTTGATAATCAACGTCTATCATCCGGTGATTGAGGAATTTATTAGTCATTTGTTCCTTTTCATATTCGGGACAGAATTTTCTTTCCACTAGACTTTTAAATTCTTCCCAATTCATGGCATAAGCCACATCGCTTCCCTTGGCTTGTAGTACCCTATTCCACCATTCTAGTGCCCCTTCTTTAAAAAGATGTGACGAGTACATGACCTTGTCTTCCTCGGCACATTTACTTATTTTAATTACTGCTTCGGTTTTCTCTAACCAGCGCAGTGTAGCAGTTTCCCCTTCGTTACCTGCGAATTCGATTGGTTTACTGGCAAGAAATTCCTTGTAAGTGCAACCAGGAGTTGCAGCTTTCATTCTCTTAAGAAATGGGGCTTGCATCCCATCATTATCATTATTATTACTATTGCCGCATCCATTTACACTATTACTGAAATTATCACCGTGAGTACGTTTGCTGGGAATAATTGGTTGAGGTTCAACTGGATTTCAGCAAGTAGCAAGGATTGCTGGAATAGCATTGGCTATTCCCTGAGCAACGATATTCTCTATATCTTGCCTATTAAGAAATTGATCTTCATGGTTTTGCTCAGATTGGTTAACTTCGTTAACTGGCTCATCAACAGCGGGTTCCATCTGATAATTTTCAATATATAAATTATTGGCACAAAATAAATAATAATGAGTCATAATAAAATAATCACACATAATCATGTCAACACATATAGCCAAAATTGTCGACTTTGCGACGTTGATATTTTTATATATTAGTATGCATCCATACACACCAGTTTATTACAAAAGTTTTATTTTAAGTTATTTTACATTATTATATTTTTATTAGTATTTATTATTATTTTATTATTATTAAACATGTAACCACACAACCACATACGATCCCTGTCAGCTAGCACTTCAGAAACGACGTTCCATCTCGTCGTATTTCCATGATATCCTTTCCCCCACTTCCCGGATTCTATTTCTTGCGTCCACCAGCTCCTCGCCATAGTGGCGGAGTTCAGCGAAGTTCTCAGTGCTCATCGGTGGGTTTGGTGCAGACTCAGGGTCAAACAGAGGGAAAAAGGTGTTTGGGTTATTCAAGAGATTCTGAAATTGCCAATCACTTGTCCACCATTCCTCCAATTCACTGGGTAAAAGTTGGTGGCTGACAATGGGGTCTGGGATAGCAGGTGCTAAGTTAACTGGAAGTTGTGATTCGGCGGGGTAATTAAAGAGGTCTTCATTGGCAGGTCTAATGAGGTCACAATTTGCCAGTTTGCGATCAAGCTCCTCCCATGGTGGCATTTCCTGGGCTTGCCCTGAACTTTCCCCGATCTCTTTTCCTTTCCCTTTATCATTTGGGTCCATAGTCTTTTTAACCCTCTGTGCGGATGGTTTCTTCCTCCGTGTTCGTCTCCAGCCTATGATTCTCCTTCTCTTCTTCGTCTTGGGTTTCTCCTGAGGTTGGGCTTGGAATTCCATAGGTTTTTCAGTGTCGACCCAATAATCGGAAAAGCCCTCGGAAACTTCCATGTCAGTAGGATAGATAGTGAGATTCTGAAGAGCTTCAGATAACTCATTTATGCTATCAGAATATAAGGAAACACAAAATCCTAGTTAGAATGTTATTTATAGAATCACATAATAGCAATCAATTAAATTAAGTATTTCTAAATACTTAATTGGCTTAAATCAATGGCTCTGATACGACATTTTTCTGTCACGGCCCCCGTCCCGGTATTAACCGGTCCAGGAGCCGCGGGACAGAAAACACATGGTATTTATTTGAGTTTACAGCGGAAGTTTAACAGGATCTTTTTAAAACTTGAACATGCCCAATTATTTTATTTCATAATTTGGTGCAAACCCCGTAATTTACAATAGAGGAATTTCACGAGGAAATTCCCTGTTTTACAAAACATGCTTATTTATTTTACTGAGCCACTACTTCAAGCTTGTTAGTACTCCGTAGCACGTTTTCCTTGATTCACAGTAACTCACCTGAAACATGTTTTAAAATATTTTATCAGCGGGGAAATACTGGCGAGTCATTCAGATTAAATAAAACGACACATTAGTTATAAATTACAGCATAAGAGCGATTACAATGGCTACTATCTTATTTTTATCTGGCGCCGTGTCACACCCTGGTGACGATGGTCATACCACTATTGGGTCCTTTCACCCAAATAGTGATGATTATCACTGTTAGGTTGGTGAACCTAACCGTGAGAGATTAGTAATGTGCACAATACCCCACTTGCCAGTGATTCAAGATAACCAAGACTTAATCCCTGTAATTATAACTCTTGAAAATAATTTGGGTATTGTAAAACATTGTTGATAAAAAGAGAATGACTCACATTGCAAGTATAGTTGGGCAGAGTTTAGCCTACTGATAAGCCTGATAACCTAATTTAAATAACAATGCACACACGAGACTAGGTTAGTAACTTAATACAACATTTACGATAAACTCACGAAATCAAAACCCTAATGACGAATGACAAAGTATAGCCCAAGTACGGGCAGCACTTAAACATCCATCGGATCGGTTTCAATCGATCGGACATTGTATCGTAGCAGTGATCGAGTTATTACCCTTGATCGTAGCAGCGTTTTGCTATTGTGAATGTGATTTTCGAACAGAAAGATGTGATTTTTGATATTGTTTTTGCACACAGACGATCTGCTCATGACTGACCCATTTATAACTGATTTTTGGGTTTTACGATGCCCACGTAAACCCTCGCTTGAATCTTACGCGGCCCGCGAGGGCCCCCTAGTCTACGTGTAGGGCTAGCGTCTCACAGGTAGGGTTGCCACGTGTGCGACACGTGGCTTGAACGCTTATCCGGAGACTTTTTAAGTTGTCGCGGCCCGCGTAGCCTTACCTTATGGCTTACGCGGCCCGCGTGAAAACCAAATTCCTTAATTTCTTGGTTTTTCATGCACATTAGGGTTTCTGGGGCCCGGGTTTTTACTTACGGGTCGTTTATGGACAATTTTGAAGGTCCTTACAGTATGTTGGGGTTTTGTATACAAAATTTGTTACTACACCGTGAGTAGTAACATGACCACAAGTCAGGTTGACAGTACCGTGGGTGGTAATTAAAGTAAGAATTGGAAACAAATATAATTGTGAGATCGCCCTCAATGCTGTAAAATGATAAAACCTGTCTTCATTAAATTGGGATTCACTCACCAGTATTTCCCACTAGCAAATGTTTTTAAAACGTGTTTCAGGTAACAAAATGTGAAAGCCAAATAGAAGCCAGCTGGACAGCACTGAAGGCTTGGAAAATGTGGCTATAAAAGTTACCTAAATAAATAATATGTTTTGTTTAAATAAAATAGGGTTTATCCCTATAAACATGTTTGTAATGGAAACTTGGGTTTACCCATGTGTTTATTATGATAAAGATGTGGTATTTTACTCTGATAAAATATTTCCTAACTACGGTCCTAATGTAAATTCCGCTGCCAAAATGATAAACACCGATACCACCGATAACTGGCTCGCAGCCGCCCATTCCCTAGTATAGGGGATCGGGGGTTGCGACAATCCTAATGACCTTTAACCAATAAAATAAATAGGGTGTCGAATCACTGAGAATAACTGGATAATGTTGTTTACAAGGATGTTACTTAAACTAGACATTAATGTTAGAGTAAATTACAAGTTTTGTCCTTTATGTTTACACCAAATTGCAGATGGTGTCCTTTGCCTTTAAAATTGACTGGTTTTGTTCTTAATGTTTTAAAATCTTGCACGATATGTCCTTTGAGCCTAACCCAGTTTATTTTTTTGGTTAAATCAGGTCGTGTGCCTTGCACATGAGTGCATTCTTGTCATTTTATATTTTTCAGGGACTAGTGTGTAAATAATTAATATTCAAAGACTATTTTGTAAAAAAGGCATATAAATAAAAATACAAAAAGCTAAAACTCATTCTCTCTCTCCCTTCTCTCTTTCTATAAAATGATCTCTCTCTCTCTCTCTAATGAACTGGATCGAACCAGCTTCTAAAACCCATGTTGCAGTGTCCTCTCTAACCTCGCCGGATCCACCTACAACAACGGCCGCATTTACAAATTTTCACTCCCCAACTTCAACCTTCACAGTCCCATCTCACCCTTCATCTCCAACTGCACCAATCTCCAATCACTAGACCTCTCCAACAACTCACTCACCGGCCAAATCCCGACCGAACTCTAGTACCTCGTAAACCTCGTCGTACTAAAACTCTCATTAAACCACATCTCTGGCACAATCCCGCCGTCGATTGCCATGCGTGTACCTTAATGTTATCGATTTAGATGATGATGATCTGACTGGAACGATTCAGACTCAGGTGCGTTCGTTGGTGCGGTTGTCGGTTTTTTATGTGTCGAATCATAAGTTGTTGGGTCCGATTCCGGTGAGCTTGGGGAACCTGCCGAGGTTTAATGCGACATCGTTTTGGGGGAATAAGGATCTTTATGGGTACTTGTTGGGGCCGATGAAAAGTAAAGGGTTATCGGTGGTGGCTATTGTGGGAATTGGGTTGGGGAGTGGGTTGGTGAGTTTGATGTTGAGTTTTACGGTGATATGTGTTTGATTGGGATGAAAATTGGGAGAATTGGTTAAATAATAGGGATGAAAATTGGTTTGGGAAACGGAGAATTGGTTTGGGTAAAGTGCTTTGATTGGTGTGGGGGTTTTTAGGTAGGGGAATTGATTTGGAGATGATGGTGGAGGGTGGTTGGTTTGGGTAACGTGCTTTGATTGGTTTGGGGGTTTTTAGGTAGGGGAATTGATTTGGAGATGATGGTGGAGGGTGGTGGTGATGGTGGTTGTACATGATGAAGGGTGGTGGCGGTGGTATTTGGAGATGGTAGTGGTGGTGGAGGGTGGTTATTGATTTTTATATAAATATATATAGTTATAAAAATAATAATATTTTTTATTTTTTAATAATACTAAATAAACATGGTAAAAAGATTAAAATACCCTTGTGTGACCAGATTTAACCAAAAAATTAAACTGGGTTAGGCCTAAAGGACATAACGTGCAGAATTTTGAAACATTAAGGACAAAATTCATCAAATTTAAAGGCAAGTGACACCTCCTGCAATTTGGTACAAACATAAAGGATAAAACTTGTAATTTACTCTTAATGTTAATTGAGATTTGGTATTGATTGTTAATTGTGAAAGTTTAACGACAACTAAAATTGATTTAGAAGATCACACTTGGTTTTAAGTCTGCAAAACTAATTGTTTAATCTAAGATTACCAATTAGAAACTACTTAACTACATAGACATAGTTTGTTGGACAACTTGAATTGAATTAATGGATAGTTTCAAAACTAGTTACCATATTATGATGATTAATGATGTTAAACCAAATAATGTCACACTTATGTTTTCAGTTAAACAACTACCCGTTTAGAAAAGATTGAACACTAATCCAAATTGTTAATGATCAAAACCAATAACTTATGGAAATCAATTGACTCAAACAAGTTCAAAACCGTTAATCAAACAAGTAAAAATATAAAGAAAGATCTAGTTTAATTCACATCCAATCGTTAGGGAAAAATCAGTTGAATAATCTCTATCACAAACCCTTCACCCGGGAATGACCACACATTATTTAGCCTGGTATCATCTTGATTACGTTTTCAAATCTTGATTCAAAATTTCAAACACATGAACCAGGGTGTAGTTGGGATGATTAGAACTCACTTAGATCGACCATTTTCATCCATAAACTGCCCAAGAGAAGACAAATTTCGAAACCCTAAAGGTTAGGTTTAAATAGGGCTTAATTTAGTAACAATCTGGAGCTTCTTGGTCGCTGGCGTATGAAACACCCAAGCAGGAACTCATATGCCCAAATCTTTCTGTAAACGCTGCCAAAAAGCCTAACCCATACGCCCATGCATACGGTACACCCAACCTGACGTATCATTTTTCTGCCTTTTTTTCATCAGCTCGCCAAGACACCTAAAGTTCATATATCACTACTAGAAAATTGAGCAATTGTGACCAAAATTTGCTACAAAAAAATGGTAGCAAATTTAGCCACTGATTTGCCACGAAAATGAAAATAAGTGTATTTATCATGATATGGTAGCAAAGTGGTTGCAATTTTTGCCATCTTTTTTTATTTTCGGTGGCAATTTGGGGGAAAATACGCAAAACACGAAAAAATAAAAAGGTATTTGTTAATTGTGACCATGTTATAGGTGACAACATGAAAATTCAAATAGACGGGCTATTTTTTAGTGAATCTGCGTGCTTCAAAACCCAATTAATTAGGGTTCCATCCAAATAACTCCCATTCCCAAAAAATTCCATTCCTCGTGTTGATGGCTCATCGCCGCTACACATAGCCACTTGCTCTTTTACTGTTCCTGCTTCTTCCCTTCTTTTCCGTCGATGGTGACCGTCTTCACCATTGATTCACTTGTATTTCGGAAGTTGTTCAATACCAAGACGGGGAAGTAGTGATTAGGGCTAATTTCGATATAGATAGTCAAGCCAAAGTGTTTCCGTGGTTGACGGTGGTGTTGGCGGTACTACCATAGTGGTAAAACCTAGGGTTTCTGTGGTTAACAGCCGTGATGGTGGGTTCCGGCATCGAAGAAGGGACTGAGGCAGCCAAGGTAACTTTTCGACACCATCTTTGGAATGAGTTATGTGTCAGCGACATGCGGTAACATCTAAACACGATTCCGGTGACCATTTGTGGTTTCAAGGTGGCAATTATTGTTATCGGCATCATCTTTGACTTGAACCAGTTTGGCTGATGTTGGCCAAGTGTTCAGACCATTCTGAAGCTGCTAATTGCTACTTCAAACCTCATTTTTAATTTTGTAAACCATAGATGTAAGTGAAATTGTTAAACATAATTTGTGATTTTGAATTTTAGAATAATTTGTGATTTTGAATTTTAGAATAAATGTAGCCTGCTTTCCACACTTGCCCTCAATAAGGTATATTCTTCTGTATAAGCTTTTTCTTCTTTACTATGAAGTTTCAGTTTATTTTAACCTGTGATTCCTTTGATTTTGATTGTGGGTTGATATTTATTAGAGAGATTATGAAGAGTTTTGTTCAAAAAAATTTGAGTAAAAGAACCTGTTGTTAAGATTAATTTATAAATATATGGTGGTTTGATTTTTCTGTGGTTATAGAAACAAGACCGATTATTTTCTTAAATTTCCATTTGGAAATTTTATTTCAAACCAAATTCGAAGTCAGTAGCGATTTTATTTTCACAACAAATTTTTATCAAAATGTTTATATGTTTGATATCGATTTTGAAGGTTTAGATTTCAAAAGTCAAAATCTTTAGCTCTTCATTGAGAGTTAAACATTTTGTAAATTATTGTTTTTTCGTGTTTTCAATTATTTAAATATAGATATCATTATGCAAGCGAATAATACTGAATTGTTTGTATGTTGTTATTGACGGTTTTGAACACTTGCAACTAACAAAGATGAAGCTAGGAAGAGACCCAGCAGGAAAAACAACCATTTCAACTCTAACTCGTTGATCTTGCCACATACGCTTTTGATACATCAAGTAAGCCTAAAAGCTTTTAATACGTATTGTTTATATTTAGACCTGGAAAACGGGTCGGGTTGGGTCGGTTCGATTCGAAACCGTATTAGTAGAAACGGTACGGGTCGAAACGATACTGGTCGAAACGGTACGGGTCGAGACGGTTCGATTCGAAACCGTATTGGTAGAAACGGTACGGGTCGAAACGGTTCACGTCGAAACGGTTCGCGTCGAAATGGTTCGATTCGAAACGGTACTAGAATAGCTCATGTACTTTCAAATTTGGCAAATGAAGTCCATGTCCTGTTTTTATCATTCTTCGCATTAGACCCCACGCTTTCACCTCTTCAGTACCCGTATATCATCCAAACGGCCCATAATGATCTTTATCTAATGGCTGCGATTACTGAAATGATAAGTTATTTCGGTTAGCGAGAAGTAACCGTCACATATACAGATGGTGACCAGTTTAGAAACAGCATGTACATATTAAGTAGTAAACTATGGAATAAATAATTACATACCTTTACCCAATCCCTTGATTAACATTTAATTCTTAAACAAATCAATATGGGGTGTTTTCTGTGTAGCTTGAACTAACATGATCATCTTATGAATCATCTAACAAATTGCTTACAACACTGACTGTGTTTTTATCGTGCAGATTTGTGAAACTGATCTATCCTTTTGATTTGCGTACATGTTATTAAACCGAAAACAGTCGGGTTACGGACCGAGACGGGTTTGAGTTCGAATTGAGTTTCGGACCGAGACGGGTTTTGGCATGCGGCGGGTTTTGGATTGGAACAGGTCGGTTATATGGGTTGGTTTGGGTAAGATATTTTCACTCAATGGGTCAAAACGGGTCAACTAAAATTCCATCTCAAATATTTTCGGATCAAAACGGGTCGACAACTTCAAAGAAATGGATAAAATATTTTTTAATTTGACCCATTTCGACCCTAACCTGTTCCGACCCTACCCGTTCTGACCCATGACCCGTTCTGACCAGACCAAACCCATTTGCCTGTCCTACAAATTAACATGTTTGGACGCTTCTCGTTCGATAGATGCTTTCTCGTTATCCATTAAAACGACCTATTTTACATGGCGAGAAATTTGTTACCATAAAAAAACCCAACAAGTTACCTGGTACATGATTTTTTCATCTATGACTTTTTAGTTCGATCACTTGAATGTACAAAATATATGTCTACATAATATTTGATATTTAGGTTTATGGATAGTGACTTGTAACACACACATATACAAGCTATAATAACAATTAACAAGTTTTGTAAGGGAGAAGATTGAAGTATTAAGTTGGAATGATCATATTTTTGTTTTGGTGGTCTCTGTAAAATGTAGCGGCTCCAATGGCAGGATTGCTAATTGTGTGTCATAGAAAGAAGAAGCCAAAACATTGGCTAACTTAATATGCTATTATTAATAAAGGAAAAGTGTACGGGTTAGGCAATGATAGTGACCCATGTGTACATAGCAGAGAAGACCCTGAGGTATTTTTAATTTTTTTAGACTAATAACTTTTGTGCATTTGTATCGTTTCCCACTATTATTATGTTTGTTGGGTTTGAGATGCTTGTTTTATTGTTAGGTTTGATGCTCTTAAATTAGTGAGAATGTTAAGGAATTTAATAATGATTTGATTACACCTTCTTTACGGGTTGTTTCATCCAAAAAAATGTTTTTAAAATTAGGTATAATTTCCTTCTTAATATGTAATTAAACTGGAACATGCTATTTCGCTTCTAGCACTTGAATTGTAGCTCACAGTTGTATTTTGTTTTCTTTGCAACCAACTTAACCCATTATTAGTTTTCGTTAATTCTGATTTCTTGATTTATTCATTGGTTATTTTGTAGATTGAAAAGTTGAACTTAGTTATCAAGGAGCTCGTTAAGGAAAAAGATGAAGAAAAAGAAAGGTTCAATGGAATTATTGCGGGGTTGTTGGCTGACAAAGAAAAAGATAAGTTGGATAAAGATGCGTTGCTTGATAGGATGTCACAAATTGAAGCTATGTTAAGTTGTTAACAGCTACAGTTCGAAGATAGGCTATAAATACTTGGTTTTGAATGTTTAGATGTTTATCTTATTAGGATAATTTTAGTTAGTTTATATTTTAGTTGGTATTTTTTAAATGTTTTTGAAAACAAGATGTTTTATATAATTTTGATATTTTATTAGACTTTTTTATATTATTTGTAGTTTTATTGATATGTAATTTTGATGAAAATAGCAGGGAGAAAAGAAATCTGAATTAAAAACCAATATTCTAGTAATCAGTATGGTAGCAAATAAATGGTAATGGTTGCAATTGTGTAAAAAATGGTGGCAATATCAGTGGCTAAATGGTATTAAAACTCACAAATTGTGTGCTAAATGGTGGCAATATAGGTGGCTAAATGGTATCAAAATGTGCAAAAACCGATGGCTAAATGGTGGCAATATCGGTGGCTAAATGGTGGCAATATCGGTGGCTAAATGGGGCTAAATGGTGGCAATATCGGTGACTAAATGGTATAAAAAACGTTTGTTAAATGGTGGCAAATCGGTGGCTAAATGGTAGGAAAACGCGTCACAACTCGGTGGCAAACTCAGTGGCAAACAAGGCGGAGCGTAGCAAACATGAAGCGGTGGCAAATAATTTTGACCAATTTTGTGGTGGTAAATTAAGGTAGCAAAATATAAAAATGGTGGCAATTTGGTGGCATTAGGGCAATTGACACGGGTGTTTTTGTCATCGTATTTTTTGTAGCAAACTGGTGACAATAAGGAAATTGCTACGATTTTGTAACCAAAATTTACATGACAAAAACCATGTTTTCTAGTAGTGTATTATGGCTCTCTTAACTCATTTTCTAACCCCGAGATGTGGTCATGTGAAGTTCTAATGGAATTGTGGCTCAATTGTTTTATGCTTTAACACGTTCAGGACTTGTAATTTCTCCCAAATGCTTTTAAAACACATATTAACATGTCTAGACCAGCAGAGCGCACACACCAAACGTGTTCTATATATAAATCACGTAAAAACACAATATAAAACTCATTTAGCAACCGAAAACACCCACCAATCAGTTATGAAATATGTATGTAAAAATGAGGTTCCATTGTAAAAAAAGCTTGTGGACTAATGCTTTGCATGGTTTTTTTATAAATAATAAAATCTTATATCTATAATCTATATACCTTTATTAAGGAAACTGGGTTTTTTACCCTTTTCCTAATTTTACCATTCGTATACATTTTGATGCATTATGTACAAGAGACCCAAGCTATTTTAGAGGGGGTAAACTTGCATATTATTCAAAGATTTAAGACACTTTAGGGCTAAAATAGTAAATTTATCTATTATTTTTTAATAACAATTCCACCTTTATTCTTAATTTAATTTGGATTTAATGACCCTGAACTACCCATCATCAGTTGTCAAATGAAATGTATGAAACCCCCATTCAATTTGTGGAGCAATTGTAGAAATTAATGTGATTCATGAAACCACCATTCAATATGTCCGTTACTCTCTATAAACGAATCCTTTCAACTCCAAAACTACAAAATGCATCGTCCCCTTCACCCCCTTTCTCATTCAAAACCCTAAATCACTACAAACTAAAAACCCTTATCTGATTATCCGGTTATTTTGCAAATAAAAATCGAATACATTTTTATGTTATCCTTTCAAGAATTAATCGATCAGTTTCTAGGTTTTGAGTGAATTGTGGGCCTAGGGTTTTTTAGTCATCAAAAAAACCCGGTAAGTTTCTCTATTTTTCTTTTAATTTCATTGTTTAACAGTTATTAGTGACGGAACTAGCACATTAACTTAGGGGTATCCTAAATTTTTTTTATCGTGCAATCATACAATATTAAAAAAAATGACAATAAATAAATAAAGTAAAACGAATAACTAATAGATTTGTCCTCTTTTTTTCATAGCTTGAAATTGTTCCATCACATTGTCGTCTTTTACTTCATGTAAAAAATGTTTTTCGTCCGCACAAACCATAACATTGTTCAAAAATTCCGGGCTCATTCAATTGCGTAAATCCGTCTTGACAAGCTTCAATTTTGAAAACATCTTTCAACGATTTGTGGTTGCAACCGGTAAAAGCAAAGCGAGCTTCACTACCCAATAAACTAAAGGACAAGAACTATGTGTTCTCGTTTCAACCATAACACGCGCAATATCACTTATTTCATTCAAGTTTACAAAATTATCATCGCTTATAGTGTGACGAAATGACTCAATATCACCCAAAAAAGTCCGTATTTCTTGTGTAGTAAAATCATTCGGGTACATCTCAGCAAACGCCACTATCTTCGATGGGTTAAACTTAGTAAACTCATTATAAGGATTTAAACCCGACATATTTTTTATCAAACTAGTTGTTACCTCACTAAATCGATTTCCTAATTCTTGAATTTGAATACCAAAACCTTATTAAAAATGTCAACTTCAAATTTATGTTGATTTGTAATGACATTCTTTCGGTTTCTTGGATTACCATAACTTTCTGTCATGTCCAACATTGTAATGTTGTATTTTTTTACAAAAAAAAAAAGAGTCACTTTTTCCAACATCGGCTCAAACCCACAAGAAGAAAAGAAATAAAGAATACCCACAAACAAACTTCATATTCAAAGGGTTATTATTTTATTACGTATTAGACTATTGGGCTAGCTATTAATCAATAGAATTGGGCTGCCGTATCAATTAAATTGTTTTTGGCTTACAATTTTAAATAAGAATTGGGCTGCCTATCAACTATAAACTGATTTCGACTTTTGGTATTTTTCATTGGGTTAGATATAAACGCTAAACAGCTTTTGGGCTTACGAACTTATTTTTTTCAGGGGTATCCTCGTAGTTGTTTATGGGTATCCTTTATATAAAACCGAAAAAAAATACACTACCAATACGAAGTTGAGCCGTAGCCCGTGCTATGGCTCCTATAGATCTAAGTCCGCCCCTGACAGTTATAGTTTTGTATTGTTGTATCAAACAAATCGAGGAGCATTTTCACAGCAGGCTTGAGAAGTTGATGAAGAGGCCAAGAAAAGGGAGTTTGAGAAGATCAAAATGTGCTGGAGAAACGGCATGCTGCGGTTGTGGCTAACGAAGAGGTTTCGTCAACGAGGCTTCAGGAGAAAAGAGAAGAATAAGAATGTATGTGTGGAATCTGAGTTGGATTCTGGAGCTGTTAGTAGTGTAGATGAGAAACCGGTTGATGCAGTGGCTTCGGAAAGTGAGGCTGTTGGGAGGAAAATACATAGAATCGATACAACTGTTCCTGTACAAGTATACATGGGGTTGTTTGATATCTAAGCCGATTCGACATATTACAGGTCCGGGACCCACAAAATTAAACAAAAGCAGTATGCGAATACAATTCCCTGCTAAATCTTCTAATAATATCATGTTTATTTCTTACATTTTGTATGTTTGTTTGTAGAGTATGTGAACACTAACGTAGCCAGACTGCGCCAGAGTCACTGAGAAAAGTTAAGGTTGAGTTTGACTTGACCACCATCCCCGTATTCTTGGTGGTCTTATGGCTCGTGTCAAAGCCAAGAGGCCCCAAGTAAAGGTTAACTAAGGTATTAGGGTACACTGTCACCGCATGTGAGTGCATTTCAACATCACCTATTTGTATTCAATTTTGTGTAAATAAATATGATTCCACTTATTGAAATTCATTTTGCTTTATTGTATTTTCTTGTGTAGGTGGTTGCTATGGGCTTGCAAAAGTGGCATATTTGATTACCAGACAGGCATGTAATAATAAGTCCTCCTGCGGTGGGTGGGATTGATATCTCACAGTTTTTTGTAGAAGAACAGAGATAAGATTCAGGAGATTTAACTGAGACGGTTTTGAGAATAACCCAACTGACTGGTACTCACAAGTTTGATTATGGTTAGCTGGAGGAAATACTAGAACCTACGTAGTTCTATTTCTGAAACAAATACAAGGTATTTTTGTTGCTTAGTCTCTCAATGCTATATATATATATATATACACACACACACTATCAAATAAGTCATGAAAACTTTTCTTCTTCTCCTTCGGTCCTTTGGACTTTGCATTCAGTTATAAGATAATGTAATTTAATTACTGTTTTAGTTTGATAAAAAAACTACTGTATCCTTCAACACATAACCAATTTCAAATAAAAAAAAAACTATAAGAACCATTGCGCTATATTTATGAAACCATATACTCAACTATCTTTGGCGCTCTCATTATTGATTTGGCATTGCTCACAGATGCGTGCAGCAACCATGACAACAGATCTATGCAGTCTCATTTATCTTAAAAAAAAGCACTATAGTTTCACAAAAATGACTTTCATTGTTAAATTTACATGTTTAATGAAGAATAGATATATATTTCATCATTTCTATGACTGTCTGTGGTGCTGGGACCTGCAGCTGGTGTAAATCATTTACAAAGACTTAGATATGGATGAAATTTCATTGGGGACCAAGTGGCTGGGAGATGTTAATAAGTGATACTTCATTCCAAACATTTGTATTTGTTAAACGGTTAATTGCATCAAAATGTAACATACTTTCATTTTTTTTTGACATAAATACCCAATGCTCATTTTCATTTTCAATCTTTTATAGTAGTTGACTGGTTTAAATTGAAATTTCCACAAGTAAAGTGGCTTTGTATCCGAACTCATTTTTTTGTATAACATTTTCAAAGTTTTGTATATTTTACACATAAATATATGAAACATAACATATATATATTACATAATACAAGATTTATAACTCTCATATAATAAAATTTGGGTTACAATTTTTATATATTAAATTCTGACTTTAGTTTAAATGAGCCAAACAAGCTAGCAGGCCGATAACAAGCCTTGCTTACCTTGGCTCGGGCTGGCTCGTTTATACTCCATTACTTTTCGTTAATTGATATATTAGTCGTATTAGCAAATAATTTATAAAAATAAATTACGTGAACCACACCCAGCAACGTGCAGCAAAAAAACACAAATACCCGCCGCAACGCGCGGGCATTACCACTAGTCTCTATATTAAGATAACTAAGTTTTCTACCCTTTTCGTAATTTTACCTAGGTACAAATCTTGAAGCACCATGTACAAATGAAGCAAGCCATTTTAGAGGGGGGAAACTTAGACATTGTCCATAGTTTTAAGACACTTTAAGGGCAATCTAGACATTTCATCCATGAAATCCATGCCCACTTATGTCTTCCATTAATTGAATTAAATTAAGGAATTAAATAAAAGTTTTATAATAATTAAAGGAATTAATTGATTAAATTAAAGGGTAGTCATGTAACCTTTGGGATTTTCATGATTTAATAGTATGTATAAATATAAATAATCTATACTTCTATACTACCTTATTAAGAGAACTAAGATTTTTACCCTTTTGGTAATTTTATATTGTGTACACATTTTGAAGCAACATGTACAAGAGAGCCAAGCTATTTTAGGGGGGTATGTGACACCCCAGGAAAACCAAGAAACCACGCAACCTAACTAGCTTCATTGACTACATGCTAAATTTCGGGACGAAATTTCTTTCAAGTTGGGGATGATGTGACAACCCGAGTTTTCAAGGTCCTTACTAGACACGTTACTTGTTTCACAGTTGTGTTTTCACAATTCGTTACGTTGTAATATGTGCACCCTTGCTAGATGATTATTAGATTGTTTAATTGTTTGGTTAATTGATGATTATTAGATTGTTTAATTGTTTGGTTAATTGTTGATTATTAGATTGTTTAATTGTTTGGTTAATTGTTAAAATTTATATTTGTTAAAGTTATAACACAACCCGTGCATCCTTATACCCACTCGACGAAACTTAGAAGTTTCGCCATGACCATATTCGACGAAACCCTTGGTGTTTCGTCAAAGTCTTGTTTCGCCATTAAGGGCCTCGGCCCAGTTTAGTCTGTGGCCCAATCCTTTAAGTATATATACAAACTCTTATGAGCAGTTACGTAAGAAAAACCCTAGAACTCTCTCCCTTGTATTCGACGGCCGATACCATTCTCTGGAAATTCTTGTGTGTTCCATCTCTCAACCGGTTAGTCACTATAACCTGATTCGATATGTTTGCTATGATGTGTTTGTAGATATCTCTCATCATAAGTGAATTGATTTGCTAAATGATTTGATCATGACTGATGTTTGAATTGAAAATCATGTAATTAGGGTTGTACGATCTCATGTTAGTTTCGTGATTAGTTGATGTTATGAATATCATGATGATGATAACGGTATGTCCATCTTGACATTCACTGTATGTGAGATGAAAACTGATTGATTGATTGATGACCCATTGATGATTTAGGGTTTAATGTTCTGTTGCTAATATATTAGACTAGATCTGATATTGGTGATCGTTCCCGTTATGTCAACTGTTCAGTATTGATGATTGTGACTCTGTGGGTTTATTAGTCACATGCAGGTTGAGAATGTGATGTCTCATATTCATTCATGATGCACTATATGGACTTGAGAATTCTGTTTGTTGTATGTATGTTATGTTATCTATTATGTATGATCATAATTGGAATCGTTGTGGATGATTAGAGATCTAAGAATCGATAAACTGTTAGTGTTACTGTGTTTCATTAACTGTTGAGGAGTGACGAAACATGAGAGGTTTCGCCACACTATATCTCGAAGAAACTCTATAAGTTTTGTCACTTAGAGCCTCAATGAAACACTATAGGTTTCGTCACCTAGCACCTCAGCGAAACACTGGATGTTTCGTCATCTGGAGTTTCGCCGGCCAGAACATGATTCACAACAGAGTGTGGTTTAACTTGTGTATGAAGCCTGAATGTTCATTATTTGACTGTTTATGCTGTTAATCATAACTGAGGGAACATGGATTTGCATACGAAACATGTAAACTGTGGACTTATATGAGTGTGAATAACTGTTAAGTGTTATGTGGTACTTGTTACTTGAATACGCACTATGATCATGACTTATACACGAACTATGTGAATGTCAACTGATTATGTATGTATGAATACTATAGGCTTTGACTGAATTATTTGTGAACAAGTAGTTAATCATACCGAGCAAACTGAGGTGAGTTCACACTTTCTATAAGGCATGGGATTCCCGATGGTTTGGGAATGGGTTAAGAAACTAAAACGAAACCTGCATATTTTCCTTGGGTAGAATATGTACTCCCATCCTCCATGAGAAGGATGACAACATTAAACCTGCGTATTCTCCTTGGATAGATTACGTACCTCCATTCCTCCGTAGGAAGGATGACAACATATAACTTACTAGACAAAAATCTATCATGAAGTCCCTCATTTTTATATCGACTTAATCTCCGGGCCAATGGCGAGCGAGTCATTAGTTAAATAGCGCTATTAGGTTTGATAAGCCTCACACCATGCCGTAGAGGACGGGAGTGGACTAATGGATCTGGGCACTTAGTCAATGATGATAGACATTGACGTAGGGCACAACATGACTCAGCCAGTTGTCGATATGGTAACAGGTCTAGTGGTTACATGGGGTGGCCCCCACTGGTTAAGGTTTGGGAAACAATGAACTGGATAACTTATGGTTTTGAAATAACTCGTGGTTTTTGGAAGAACTATAAAATGGACAACCAACTGTGAACTCGCTCAATTTTGTTGTTGACTCATTGTTACATGCCTTGCAGGTCGTTAGATGTTTAGCTGGAGCTTGCAGGAGAGCAGGAGTCGTTGTGGGACATGGACTGTTGAGTTCCATGTTAACATTTGAACCTTTAAACTTATACTTTGGTTTTTGGTTTTAAACTTTATGCTTCCGCTGATAACTTGAATTTGATTAACTTGTTTTGAACACCAATTATATTGTGTGGTTGGACTTTTATCTATTTAATTACATTGTTCAATATGATTGGTGGCTGGATCCTGGTCAGTCACGCCTCCTGCGGTGATACTTCGCTTGTGGATTTTGGGGGTGTGACAGATTGGTATCAGAGCCATTGGTTATAGTGAACTTGGTTTTAAAAAGGGAAAAGCTTTTTGACAAAACCAAACTATAACCTATACAGTGCTCAACAATCCACAACGACGCTTCGTTCCACGTGCAAGACTCGACACTATAGGTGATATGGTTTATGTTTGTATTGCCTACTTATTAGTTTACATAGTGCATTATTCATGGCATGCTTGGTTAATGTAGCAACTGTTGTTTGAAACCCTGTGTGCTTGCTCTCTTCTATCATCCTATACTTATGCATTTTTCGCGACACTTCTCTCACTTGTGTTTCCTTTGATATGAAGATCATGTGTGGACGTTTGAACTTCACCCAAGCCCAGCTGACGGCTCTAATCAACGAACGAGTTGCTGAGGCACTCGCAGCAGCCCCTGCAGGATGTATAACCTACCATTCCGACCTATCTTAGGATGTTTAGATCCTACCCTCGCGAACCAACTCTTGAGCTTAACCTTTTCTTCTCTTTCTCGCGCGACAGGTCAGCATGCTCAACCTCCCGTATGTACGTTCAAGACCTTTATGGACTGTCGACCTAGTACCTTCAGTGGTACGGAAGGAGCTGTAGGTCTTCTCCACTGGTTCGAAAAGATCGAATCCGTTTTTGAGATGTGTGAATGCCCTGAAGCTCGTAGGGTGAAATTTGCTACTGGAACACTCGAAGGTGCTGCGTTAACTTAGTGGAAAGTACAGGTTCAAATGCTAGGGTTGGCAGCTGCTAATGCCACCCCATGGAACGATTTCAAAGATCTGATCAAAGAGGAGTACTGTCATCGTGACGACATTCACAAGCTAGAGGTGGAGTTTTACAATTTGAAGATGACGGGGTCTGAAATCGAGGCGTATACGAAGAGATCGAACGAATTGGCTGTATTGTGCCCTACTATGGTGGATCCTCCTATCAAACGTATCGAGCTGTACCTCAAGGGTTTAGTGGCAGAGATTCAGAGCCATGTGACTGCAGCTAACCTTGGTACCATCCAGCAGGTCATTCGACTATCCCATCGCCTCACTGATCAGGCAGTTGAGCAGAACAAGCTGCCTAAGCCTATTAGTGCTACTACCACTTCTGATGCTCCTAGCGATAACAAGCGCAAATGGGATGGAAATTTGAGCAAGGGTTCTACCTCCGTTCAGTCTCAGTCTCAGCAGCGAAGGACTAACGACTACAAGAGCCCCGGTCAGCAGTCTTCTGGGAATCAGGGACAGGGTGGGTACAAGGGAAACCACCCTAAGTGCAATCGATGCAACATGCACCACAGTGGGCCGTGCAACAAGGGTCGTTGTCATAGAAGTAACAAGCTTGGTCATGCAGCAAAGGATTGCAGGAGCCCATATCCTGCGAATCAGAATCGTCAACAGCAGTCACAAGCTCCACAGAACCAGCAGCAGCAACAGCTAGGTAATAAAGGGTGTTTTCAGTGTGGTGCTGAAGGTCACTTCAAGAGGAACAGTCCACAGCTGAACCAGAATCAGAACAACAACAACAATCAGGGAAATGGAAACAATGGGGGCAACAATGATGGCAATGGTGCCAGGGGACGTGCTTTCGTGATTGGTCAGGGTGACGTGAGGAATGATCCCAACGTTGTGATGGGTAAGTTCCTACTGGATGACTTCTTTGTTTCAGTTTTATTTGATTCAGGACCTGATACTAGTTATGTGTCCTTAAAAGTTAGTCAGATGCTTAAGCGTACCCCAACACTTTTGAACACCAAGCACGTTGTAGAACTAGCAAATGGTAAAAGTCTTGAGGCCACACACATAGTTAAGGGTTGTAATCTTATTCTTGCTGATCAGACCTTCTCTATCAACCTTATTCCCATCATTCTTGGTAGTTTCGACGTCGTCATTGGGATGGATTGGTTGTCTCAACATCAAGCGGAGATTCTTTGCAAGGAGAAAATCGTCCGTATTCCTCGTTCTGGTGAAGAACCTCTTGTGATTCCTGGTGACAAGAGTGGTGCTATAGTAGGCATCATATATTTCCTTAAGGCCCAGAAGTGCTTATGAAAGGGCCACGCAGCTATTCTAGCCCTGGTTACTGACGCATCAACGAAAGAGAAGAAGATAGAAGACTTTCCTATTGTGCGCGACTTACCTGAGGTATTCCCAGAGGAATTACCTGGTCTTCCGCCTCATCGTTAGGTCAAGTTTCAAATCGAGCTAGCTCCTGGAGCGGCACCAATAGCTCGTACACCATATCGTTTAACTCCATCAGAACTAGAAGAACTGTCCGCACAACTACGAGAACTCTTGGACAAGGGTTTCATTCGTCCTAGCTCTTCGCCCTGGGGAGCTCCAGTCTTGTTTGTAAAGAAGAAAGACGGTACCTTCCGAATGTGTATTGATTATCACGAACTCAACAAGGTGACCGTGAAGAATCGTTATCCTCTCCCGTGTATCGATGACCTATTCGACCAGCTGCAAGGGTCGAGCTTCTATTCCAAGATTGATCTGAGATCGGGTTATCATCAACTGAAAGTCAGAGACGAGGACATCTCCAAGACAGCATTTAGAACTCGTTACGGGCACTACGAGTTTTTAGTCATGCCTTTCGGGTTGACAAATGCACCTGCGGTCTTCATGGATCTCATGAACCGAGTGTGCAAACCTTACCTGGATAAGTTCGTTATTGTTTTCATCGACGACATCATGATCTATTCTAAGAGTCAGGAGGAACACGAGCATCATCTGTGACTTATTTTGGAACTTCTTTGAGCAGAGCAGCTTTATGCTAAGTTTTCGAAATGCGACTTTTGGCTTCGTGAAGTCCATTTTCTAGGCCACTTGGTAAACGGGGATGGCATTCATGTGGATCCATCCAAGGTTGACTCGATCAAGAACTGGCCTGCACCCAGTACGCTTATTGAAATCCGCCAATTCTTGGGTTTGGCGGGTTACTACAAAAGGTTTATCAAGGATTTCTCAAAGATTGCGCAACCTCTCACTTCACTAACTCAGATGGGAGTCACCTATTGTTGGGGTGATGCACAGGAATCCGCATTTCAGCACTTAAAGGAGAGACTTTGTAGCGCTCCTATTCTCTCGTTACCTGAGGGCACAGACGATTTTGTGGTCTATTGCGACGCGTCAATTCAAGGACTTGGTTGTGTGTTGATGCAAAGGGACAAGGTCATTGCTTATGCATCACGCCAACTTAAAGTTCATGAAAGGAACTACACTACCCATGATCTGGAGCTGGGAGCTGTTGTTTTCGCACTCAAGATATGGAGACATTACCTGTACGGTACCAAGTGCACCATTTACACCGATCACAGGAGTCTCCAGCATATCTTCGAACAGAAGGAGTTGAACATGCGACAGTGTCGGTGGGTCGAACTCCTGAATGATTATGAATGCACAATCAAGTGCCATCAAGGCAAAGCCAATGTTGTGGCCGACGCCCTCAGTCGAAAGGAGACTAAACCTAAGCGTGTACGTGCGTTACAGCTTACCATTCACTCTAGTCTTCCCGCTCAAATTCGTGATGCTCAGGTCGAAGCATTGAAAGCAAAGAACATCAGGGCTGAGTCCCTGCGAGGATCAAAGAAATGGTTAGAACTAAAGGAAGACGGCGCTTACTACGTGACAGGGCGCATCTGGGTTCCATGTTATGGTAATCTACGTGAACTTGTGATGGATGAAGCACACAAGTCTCGTTACTCAGTACATCCTTGTTCGAATAAGATGTACCATGATCTCAAGACTACGTACTGGTGGCCCCACATGAAAGCCAACATAGCAACCTACGTTAGTAAATGTTTGACTTGTGCGAGAGTCAAGATCGAATACCAGAAACCATCAGGCCTACTTCAACAACCAGAGATACCGACATGGAAATGGAATCAAATTTCCATGGACTTCGTTACTGGCTTACTTAGATCTTAATGAGGAAATGACATGATTTGGGTGATCGTGGATCGATTGATAAAGTCTACACACTTCCTGGCTATCAAGGAAACGGATAAGTTTTCTACACTTGCAGATGTCTACCTGAAAGAAGTGGTTGCTAGGCACGGGGTGCCAACCTCCATCATATCTGATCATGACGCGCGTTTTGCCTCTGAGTTGTGGCAAGCGATGCACAAATCCTTTGGCTCTTGATTAGACATGACCACGGCGTATCATCCTCAGACGGATGGGCAGTCTGAACACACCATCCAAACCCTTGAAGACATGCTTCGAGCATGTGTAATCGACTTTGGTAATGGCTGGGAATGACATCTTCCTTTAGTGGAGTTTTCGTATAATAACAGTTACCACACCAGTATCCAGGCTGCTCCGTTCGAGGCATTGTACGGACGGAAGTGCCGATCACCTCTTTGTTGGGCAGACGTTGGTGACAGCCAAATCACTGGCCCAGAACATGTAGTAGATACAACAGAGAAGATTGCTCAGATACGACAACGAATGGCAGCAGCTCGTGACCATCAGAAAAGCTACGCTAATAACCGCAGGAAACCACTCGAGTTCCAGGTTGGGGATCGAGTGCTACTTAAAGTCTCACATTGGAAAGGTGTAGTTCGTTTTGGTAAACGAGGCAAACTCAACCCACGATATGTTGGACCTTTCGAAATCATTGAGAAAATCGGCAAGGTGGCTTCGAAACTGAATCTACCTGAAGAACTCAGTGGAGTTCACAACGTATTCCATGTGTCGAATCTGAAGAAGTGTCTGTCAGATGAGACCCTCATAGTTCCTTTCAAGGAGCTCACTATCGACGATCAGCTGCGATTCGTCGAGGAACCAATAGAGATTACCGACCGAGACATTAAGTTTCTCAAGCGTACCAGGATACCCCTTGTTCGAGTTCGTTGAAACTCTAAGGAGAAGACCAAATGAAACACAAGTATCCCCAATTATTCGAGAAAAGCGAAACCACTGCTGAGGCTGAAGCTACTGCGGAATTTCGGGACGAAATTCCAAACCAACAGGGGGATGATATGACACCCCAGGAAACCACGCAACCTAACTAGCTTCCTCAGTGACTACATGCTAAATTTCGGGATGAAATTTCTTTCAAGTTAGGGATGATGTGACAACCTGAGTTTTCAAGGTCCTTACTAGACACGTTACTTGTTTCACAGCTGTGTTTTCACAATCCGTTACGTTGTAATATGTGCACCCTTGCTAGATGATTATTAGATTGTTTAATTGTTTGGTTAATTGATGATTATTAGATTGTTTAATTGTTTGGTTAATTGTTGATTATTAGATTGTTTAATTGTTTGGTTAATTGTTAAAATTTATATTTGTTAAAGTTATAACACAACCCGTGCATCCTTATGCCCACTCGACGAAACTTAGAAGTTTCGACATGACCATATTCGACGAAACCCTTGGTGTTTCGTCATTAAGGGCCTCGGCCCAGTTTAGTCTGTGGCCCAATCCTTTAAGTATATATACAAACTCTTATGAGCAGTTACGTAAGAAAAACCCTAGAACTCTCTCCCTTGTATTCGACGGCAGATACCATTCTCTGGAAATTCTTGTGTGTTCCATCTCTCAACCGGTTAGTCACGATAACTTGATTCGATTTGTTTGCTATGATGTGTGTGTAGATATCTCTCATTATAAGTGAATTGATTTGCTAAATGATTTGATCATGACTGATGTTTGAATTGAAAATCATGTAATTAGGTTTGTACGATCTCATGTTAGTTTCGTGATTAGTTGATGTTATGAATATCATGATGATGATAACGGTCTGTCCATCTTGACATTTACTATATGTGAGATGAAAACTGATTGATCGATTGATGACCCATTGATGATTTAGGGTTTAATGTTTTGTTGCTAATATATTAGACTAGATCTGATATTGGTGATCGTTCCCGTTATGTCCACTGGTCAGTATTGATGATTGTGACTCTGTGGGTTTATTAGTCACATGCAGGTTGAGAATGTGATGTCTCATATTCATTCATGATGCACTATATGGACTTGATAATTATGTTTGCTGTATGTATGTTATGTTATCTATTATGTATGATCATAATTGGAATCGTTGTGGATGATTAGAGATCTAGGAATCGATAAACTGTTAGTGTTACTGTGTTTCATTAACTGTTGAGGAGTGACGAAACATGAGAGGTTTCGCCACACTATATCTCGACGAAACTCTATAAGTTTCGTCACTTAGAGCCTCGATGAAACACTATAGGTTTCGTCACCTAGCACCTCGGCGAAACACTGGATGTTTCGTCATCTGGAGTTTCGCCGGCCAGAACATGATTCACAACAGAGTGTGGTTTAACTTGTGTATGAAGCCTGAATGTTCATTATTTGACCGTTTATGCTGTTAATCATAACTGATGGAACATGGATTTGCATACGAAACATGTAAACTGTGGACTTATATGAGTGCGAATAACTGTTAAGTGCTATGTGGTACTTGTTACTTGAATACGCACTATGATCATGATTTATACACGAACTATGTGAATGTCAACTGATTATGTATGTATGAATACTATAGGCTTTGACTGAATTATTTGTGAAAAAGTAGTTAATCATACCGAGCAAACCGAGGTGAGTTCACACTTTCGATAAGGCATGGGATTCCCGGTGGTTTGGGAATGGGTTAAGAAACTATAACGGAACCTGCATATTCTCCTTGGGTAGAATATGTACCTCCATCCTCCATGGGAAGGATGACAACATTAAACCTGCGTATTCTCCTTGGGTAGATTACGTACCTCCATTCCTCCGTAGGAAGGATGACAACATATAACTTACTAGACAAAAATCTATCATGAAGTCCCTCATTTTTATATCGTCTTAATCGTCGGGCCAATGGTGAGTGGGTCATTAGTTAAATAGCGCTATTAGGTTTGACAAACCTCACACCGTGCCGCAGAGGACGGGAGTGGACTAATGGATCTGGGCACTTAGTCAATGATGATAGACATTGACGTAGGGCACAACATGACTCAGTTAGTTGTCGATATGGTAATGGGTCTAGTAGTTACATGGGGTAGCCCCCACTGGTTATGGTTTAGGAAACAATGAACTGGATAATTTATGGTTTTGAAATAACTCGTGGTTTTTGGAACTACTATAAAGTGGACAACCAACTGTGAACTCGCTCAACTTTGTTGTTGACTCGTTGTTACATGCCTTGCAGGTCGTTAGATGTTTAGCTGGAGCTTGCAGGAGAGCAGGAGTCGTTGTGGGACATGGACTGTTAAGTTCCATGTTAACATTTGAACCTTTAAACTTATACTTTGGTTTTTGGTTTTAAACTTTATGCTTCCGCTGATAACTTGAATTTGATTAACTTGTTTTGAACACCAATTATATTGTGTGGTTGGACTTTTATCTATTTAATTACATTGTTTAATATGATTGGTGGCTGGATCCTGGTCAGTCACGCCTCCTGCGGTGATACTCCGCTTGTGGATTTTGGGGGTGTGACAGGGTAAACTTGCGCATTTCCCAAAAAATTTAAGACACTTTAGGGGCATTTTAGTGAGTTTGGCACCTTTTGTAACCTATAATTAAGATAAATGTATAAAATTTTTATGATTATCATATAATTGTATAAAAGTAATAATATTTCAAACATATATTTATATAACAAGTGATCAAAATCAAACTCCTCGTGGAGTTGAAAACTCAAACAAAATCAATAAATAAACTTATAATTGGAATTAACTCTTTTTGTTGAATGCAGTGTAACTTAAATAATTCGTTTCATTTTATCAAGTGTCGTAACCGATCTTGCTTAAATGGCTATCATTGAGAACAAAATAAACCGTTATAACCACTTTGATGAAAGTTTTTTTTTATATAAAGAAGAAACACACCGTCTTGTGAATCAATTCAGTTTGATATTTGTCGGCGTTGTCAGTATTTTGTTTGGTTTCAGTTCGTTACCGATTAATATTTTCGCAGATTCCACGCAAATCGTCATACGCGTACTGTAGAACCGTATAGGCGTTCCTAAGATTACCGAGTGCCTAATTAATTTAATTAGCGTCATAAACACTATTTATTGTCGCGTTAATCGCCTGTTAATCACGTAATTAAGGGCGTAAACTACTGGTTGTCACAAAAAAGGGTTTCTTAGCAACGTTCGCGCACACTAGGGGTGTTCACGGTTCGGTTATTAGCATTATCCGTAACCGTAACCGAAGTCATCGGTTAATCGGTTCGGTTAAGTCGGTTAATTTGTCGGTTTTCGGTTCGGTTCGGTTAATTTTCGGTTAATAACCAATTCAAACAAGGACTAATTTTTTTGCTTAGAAATACATGTAATGGAGGTATAAACACATGAAATAGATGTATAAATAAATAAAATGGAGGTATAAATGCATGAGTAGATGTTTAAATAAATGAAACAAAGGTATAAATAAATGAAATGAAGGCATAAATAAATGAAATAGAGATATTATTATATGAAATGAAAGTATAAAACATGAAATAGAGATATAAAGCTAGAAATATATAAAGAAACAAATGATTCTGTTCGGTTCGGTTAATTTCGGTTAACCGATGGTAAAAAAATATCCGTTAACCGACTTTCGGTTAATTCGAGTTTGGTTAATTTCAGTCCGGTTTTGTCGGTTTTTGGTTCGGTTCGGTTTCGGTTAACGGTTCGGTTATTGCACACCCCTAGCGCACACATACAACATAATCAAAGAAATAGAGAAGACCAATGGATGTATTGGTACGACGTCCACACCACTAAACACCCCAGCTCACCAGCAAACTAATGAACAACACGATTGGGAGGATGATGAACGGTGGACAACCAGTATGGAAGAAATCAAGAAGACATTCAACCTTATTTAAATTGATCATACTATCTCGTTCGACGTGGTTACTATGGTCCCCCGATTTAAAATAATTTGTCAATGAATTTCAGAATACCTTTTCTTCTTACCTTTAAGCATTTTAGTACATTTTTGGACTATTTGGCCAGAAATCAAATGATCACTTTTTTACAAACAAACTGGGAAGTCCATATTAAAACATTAAATAAATAAACAAGCCTACTACTAAAGTAGTAAAAACAAACAAATAACTAAATGAAAAAAGAAACATGAGGTCCAGTTTGGTATTGATTTCCACTTCCATTATTTCGTTTACCAACTATTGTATTCTTGGTTTTTATGTCAATTATGCAATTCATGAATTGATATATAAATGATACTATCACAATACTTTAAAAGATAAACCAGGTGAAACAAACCATGCAAACTGCAGGCCAACAACGATTACACCTTAACTTTAGGTTTCATTTATAATACTGATTTCCAATTAATTTTATTCAGTCCTAGGTGATATGCTATATTTGTTCTTTCATCCCACCATTGTTACGCATTTCAAGTTAATTTATCATAACTCACATGTTTCGTTTTGTAAGATAAGAGTGACATGTTGGGTTTTGTAACTAACAAACTTCATGCTTAAAAGTCAACATTTATAATACATATCATAAATGAATATGATATCAGTCGGGATACCCGCCGCAACGCGCGGGCTTTCCCACTAGTTATCTATAGTACTATATAAAGCAAATCTCATATACAAGATTGTAATTTTATCACATGTATAAATTTTAAAGCAACATGTACAAGAGGGAAAAGCCATTCTAGAGGGGGTAAAGTTGCTCATATTCCAAAAATTTAAGACGCTAATGGGGTAAAATTGAGATTTCCGGTATTTGTGGATATGAAGCGTCTCACTTTCCCTTTATCCTACCACCAGACTGTTGTGTTTCCTCTCAAAATATCCACCGGTTATGGTAGCTAGGGCACTAAGACTAAAGGGTATGGAGAGGATGGGCTTGGAGGGGATGAGCCGCCACGTAGGCGCCACGTAGGCGGCTCGTGTGGGATGGGCCTCCTTCACATTTGAGGGGGATGGAGGATGAGGCTACCCCACCTCATTATTTTATAATTTTTTAAGTGTTTAAATTGAAAATAGATGAGATAGAGGGTATTTAAATTGAAAAAGGATGAGAGAGAGGGTATTTAAATTGAAAAAGGAAATATAATATTTGAAGTGGGGCCACAACTCATTCGGCTGGTGTGAACCGTTTGGGCCGAGCCGAGCCTAGGGGGTGGTGTGGGGGATCGGAGCCGGTCCTAGCCGGGCCTCAGCCGACCCCCATACCCATTAGTCTAATTGTTGAATAATACACAGCAACAACACACCACCAACCACCTTCAATCGTTGGAGCAAGCCTGGCGATGATGGCTTTAGAAATTATTATCGGCTTTGCTCTCTTCGTTCTTCCTTTCTTGAGCAGGTTCGTGTTAGGGGTATCCAATTGCAAATGTAAACTACTATTTTTTTTCTTAAATGGAGTTGTTATTGTTGTTTGATTGAATAAACTTGTGCACTTAGGGCTTTAACAGCTTCAGTTGTTTGTGATTAAGAACCAATACCAATATCTATATGTTGATATATAACCATTAGATCAATTTCATTCTAATTTTGTTCTATTCGTATTTGTAATTGTATTTAAAAATACAGATACATATATAAAAGAAAGTCACAATGATGTCGATGAACAGAGGAGCTGGGGCACGAGTGGAATATAATGTTGAAAATTAGGGATTTTGAACAGGAGACTCTTCATATCATCTCAAAATTGGTATACAAACCTGTAAGTTCAAATATATTGTCGATACTAATTATCATTTTGTATTCTGTGTTGGTATTGCAACTTTGGTGATGCTCCAAATTCTATTATACAGTGAGTGCCAGTATGGGCAACCTATCCGCTCTTTATCACCCATCGTCCCCTGCTGTCGTCGTTTCACCCAACCCCACCTCCCCTGCCACCTCTGACCCCATCGACGGTTACCTTTCCGATAATCCTGCTCACGCTAAACGTCGCCAAGATCGCAAAAAAGGTGCTGTTCATATCAATCTCTGTTTCTTCAATCTTCTGATTGGATGATGTTCAATGAACAATGAATTCCAGTGCTAATTTGAACATATAATTTGAACATATTATTATATTAAATTTTGAAATGATGATAATTAGGATTTGGGATCCTAATCGTTGATTTATTATAGTTTTTTTTAATATTATCTCTGGTTACTGATGAAATTGGAGGAAATGTGGTTGTTGCTTTTCATTGGATAACTTTGCCTTTTTTATCACCTTTTGTTTTGATTTGATTAGCATCTTTTTCGTATTCTATTCCAAATCGATCAACCAAATTGAAACTGAATTTGAAATTCCGATTATAACCTTTCGACGAAGTGGAGATGAAGACGTTACGATCTCCGACACCGGTAAGAGAAGGCGATTGGTGCTACCGATCATCGTGTCAATTTGGTGTTTATGTGGTCAATAAACGACAGTTCAATCTCAGATCTGAAGGTTAGAATTCATAATAATATTCGTCTGTTTGATGTTCTATAAGCTTACGTAATGAATTTGTTTTCATTTTCGATTGTGAATCAGAATTATTAACATTCAATTTGATGAACGTTTGATTATAGGATGATGGTTTCAGGTTAGACGATGGCTCAGACGGGAATCTCTGCAAGGTATTTTGGTTTTGCTTGACCTAGGTGCCTAGACGTGCCCCTTGGTCGCCTTTTAATAAAACCTTATATCACAAAACCTGATGAGTTGTTACACGGGTTAACTGGGTCAATTTTAATAAGCTGACGAGTTGTTATAAGCTTCAACCATTGGGTGTTAAACGGGTCACCTTCATGAACCTGGTAAGTTTTTATAAATGGGCACTAGCATTTTAATCTTATGCTAAAAAAATTGTACGGCTCTTTGTGTTGGGTCAAACGGGTCCAACCTTATAGAACAAGCCAATCGATTTGTTTTTAAATGCTCAAGCATATAAATTAAATTAAACAAGTAAAACAATCATCTTTTCTTAAACGGGTCATGTGGGTTACTTTTATTAAACAAACAGTTTTTTTACAAAGCCCAACTGGGTCAATTTTAATAGGCTGATGGGTTTTTATAAATGAATTTGAATAACCTGGTTCTATGGTGTATTTCCGTGGTTCTTTTCGCGATCGTGGCAGCGGCTTACCTACTAAAAATAATCCTCTACTTTGAAGCAGTTCGTCGCAAATACTACCATCCAATTCGAGTAAACTTCTTTTTCGCTCCGTGGATCGCATTACTTTTTTTGGCGATTGGAGTCCCATCAAAGGTGACCACAGAACTACCGCATTTCCTATAGTATGTTCTTATGACACCCATATTCATCCTAGAGCTCAAGATTTACAGGCAGTGGATGTCCGGTGGGCAGAGGCGGTTATCGATGGTGGCAAACCCGTCTAACCATTTATCGGTTGTTGGAAACTTCGTCGGGGCTTTGTTAGGTGCCTCGATGGGGTTCAATCTTCTTCTTTGCAGTCGGAATGGCTCACTATACCGTGCGGTTCGTTACACTCTATCAACGACTTCCTACCAATGAGACTTTGCCAAAAGAACTTCATCCGGTTTTTTTCCTGTTTGTCACGGCCCCGAGTGTTGCTTCAATCACCCCATTGTTTGGAGCATTTCTTGCGGATGGCTATATTGGAAAATATTGGACTATAGCTAGCTCTTCAATTTTGTATGCCACTGTAAGTCCACTTAAGTTATTTTAATCATCAAGAATATATTAGATATGGCTTATTGAATATGAAAGGAAACTGGCTGTCTAATTTCCTGTTTGGCCCTTAAACAAAACACATCGTTTCAAAAGCTTTGATTTTAGTAATCCAATTCCCAAAAAAATTATGTTTCTGCACCTCTTATATCCATCCTTTTTTGTGTTTTATTTTAACTTTAGGGGATGGCACTATTAACATTATCTGCATCTGCACACGGATTGTTTTCAAGTTTCTTCTCAACAGATGGTTTTGATGCATCAGAGGCTCAGACCGTAATGTGCTTCACATCACTATACTTAGTGGCACTAGCAAGTGGAGGAATCAAGGCATGTATCTCAGCCTACGGAGCAGACCAATTTGACGACAATGATAAAACCGAGAAAAAGGTCAAAAGTTCATTTTTTAACTGGTATTACCAGATGATGAATATTGGCACTCTCATCACTCATTCTTTGATTGTTTGGGTACAAGATTACGTGGGTTGGATTTGGGGCTTTGGTATACCTACTTTAGCCATGGCAGTGGGTGTAGTTTCGTTCTTCTGTGGTACCTGGTTTTATAGGAACCATAAGCCTGCGGGTAGCCCGTTGACCCGTTTTTTCAAGTGGTGGTTGCTTCAGTAAGAATGAGAAGAGTCAATGTGCCAATAGATGCATTACTTTGTATGAAATTGCTGATGCTAATTCAACTACTGTAAGAAGCCGCAAACTTAACCATACCAGTAATTTCAGGTCAGTGTCAGCTTCTAATAAAGGTGGGAAAATGGCTGGGCTGGACAGGTGGGTAACGGGTCAAAACAGTATGTTAGCGTTTTGGGTCATTAATTGTTGGGTTTCAGGCTGGCCCAAAACACTTTTGGGTAGGGCTGTAAACGAACTGACCGAACACGAACAAGGTAGAAAGAAAACATAATAAATAGCCTTTCATGTGAACTAAGCGTCTATAAACTATGCAGATTTGTGGGCGCTACATGCATAACACTTCAACGACTTGAGTTCTTTAACGATATCGATTGTCGGTACTGTATACGTAACGAAACGAAACGAACCAGACCGATACCAAGTGAACGTCTACCGGTTCGGTATTCTTTTTTTTATTTTCGATTTATATGCGTTTTTATTGTTATCGATCAATTGTTATTTTTTTGTTTCTCTTTCGATTGTTAAAGCAAGTGCCATCATCATATATTTATGATATACCTTCTAATTTTTAATATAACGATAATCGCAACCTTATACTTTAAATAACTTGTGTTTGTTGCCTATATTGATGTGACTACCGTACTGGTAACGAAATGAACCGGACCGATACCGACCAAACAACATCGGTACCAGTTCGGTATACTTTTTTATTGTTTTCTCTTTCGGTTGTTATAGCGAGTACCAATACCGAAACAGACTGAATCGATAGCAATAAATATGGTTAAAAAGTGGAGCCCAGCCTTAGGTTTTAAGTTTCTATATACCTGCTAGGCTGCTATGCATACTTCATTTTTTTATTATTGCAGTTTCGTGTGTTTGATGTTTGCTTTTTTTTTTTTTTTTTTTTTTGCGTAGGGTGAAAACTAATGCTCTCTCACTTTCTCTTTTTATCAGGTTCTCACAGTTGTCAACATTGGTTTTGAAACGAACTCTCTTATATGTATATTTAGTTTAACAATTTACTAATGCTTTTTTATGGTAATTATATGATTTTCTCCAACGTATAGATTCTGAGGTGACGCAAGAAGTGAACAACCCGCAGCAGCTCCTGCAACGGCAAAGGACGACAGGCCAGCAAAATCTACTTTTAAGTCTACCGTAGTCATCACTGAAGTTAATTGGTCAATCCACCATGACATATGTTTTTGGTCAAAATTCGAACATGAAGAACCTTCAAAATATGTCTGGTGTTTTTGGTGACCTCACAAAGGAATCTGATAATTGGAGGGCTCAACTGCAAGCAGATGCACGTGAAAGGAGCGTGAAAAACATGTATACACTTATATTATTATTTATATTTTCTTATTTTATGTGCTCTAAATGAATTGGTTATGTTGACCTTGTTGAGTGCCAATTGCCTGGTGTGACTGGTTCACTCTACTTTTATTTTGTAAAATGAATGAATCTTCCATTATAGGAGCTTAAGAAAATAGCTGTGAGGATTGAAGAGAAGATTTATACTGCTGCCACAAGCCAAGGTTTGAAGAGAAAATAATTGTGTTTCTTTTGTGGAATGAACATGTGATCTAAGTATTTCAAATAAGGTAAACCTATGTTTTGTTACACAGTTTCTACGGTTCAGGTTGCAAATATGGATTGAAGACGTCAGTTTAAGTTCAACGTATGAAGACAATATAACGATAATCGCAACCTTATGCTTTAAATAACTTGTGTTTGTTGCCTATATTGATGTGACTACCGTATTGGTAACGAAATGAACCGGACCGATACCAACCAAACATCGGTACCGGTTCGGTATACTTTTTTATTGTTTTCTCTTTCGGTTATTATAGCGAGTACCAATACCGAAACAGACTGAATCGATAGCAATAAAGATGGTTAAAAAGTGGAGCCCAGCCAGCTATACTATATAATGTTTATCATAAGGGTTTTCTATATATACACACACAACGTATGTACGATTTTTTAATGTCTTTAGGTCTGAATTATATTCTCGGCCCATATTATCGACTCCGCTGTAACGTGCGGGTTCCCCACTAGTATAGTATATATGTATGTAGGCCTGTAAACGAACCGAACGAACACGAACAAGGTCGTTAAGGAAATAAATGTGTTCACGAACGGTTCATGAACACTTACCGAACGAGATTTTATGTTCGTGTTCGTTCATTAAGGAAATGAGCGTGTTCGCGAACGGTTCACGAACACAAATAAATTTGGCGAACGCGACGAAGGATAAAGATAGATGGCCCAGAGATTAGCACTCGAACTTGAATCCCTTATTGTGGAACGGATGTCGATCGTATTCGTGAATGTAAGAAATGAGAAATGAAAGGGAAATGATGCATAAACAAGGTGAAAGTGGGTTTCCTAGTTTAATTGTTAGGAAAATAAAATAAATAAAAGTTTAATAATATAAAAAGTACAAATAAAATATAAGAAAGTACAAAGATACGGATATAAACGAACGCAAATCAACGAATGTTCACGAACACCTTACCGGACGTTCACGAACACAATCGAACGAACGAGACCTCTGTTCATGTTCGTTCGTTTAACTAATCGCACGAAATTTCTTGTTCATGTTCATTCATTTATGAAACGAACGAACATAAACAAACTTCCCGCCGAACGGTTCACGAACTGTTCGCTGAACGTTCGGTTCGTTTACAGCCCTATATGTATGTATAGGAAAAAAAAGACTTCGGTATCCTTTCAAAGTGATTATTATTATAATTATTATTATTTATTTTGCTATTTCGAAAAATAAAAATCACTATTTAAGTATTTAACCATACCAAATAATTAAATTGATAAATAATTTTATAATGTTATATACATATTTTTTTTATTTTTAATGATGAAGGATCAAATCCAGTAATCCACCGTAATAATATTTTTCTATAACCTGGTAATAACTAGACGTGCAATATTAAAATTTTAGATCTTTTTAAAAAGCAAACAACACGTTACCTAAAGTGTTCCGTTACCTTTGTTCACGTGGAATAACTGTCACTTTCGTATATGCCCAACGAAAGTTACTTATGCCAAAATACCACCTTATCTAATATCTATATTGGCTTATTAATTTTACAAATATTAATTTTAAACTTTACACGTAACTTTTTATTTCATTTTATGAGATTTTAATCATCAATCTTATCCATATGTTTATCATCATTGGAGTTTTAGCCTATCGTCAATTTATTTAAAACAAAAATTTTGTTATTTGTTTATATTATTCAACCATGATGATTCTATGAATCATTTCTTTGATTATAAATTACGACATTTAAAGAGTATAATGCAAAACATTTACTAGTCAATCTCAATGTAAAATAAATCTTTTACATCTATACTCATTAAATACAAAAAAATTAAAAAAAAAATGTCACATACGAGTATATCACTATTGTCAAACTAGCTTAACTTTTTTCGGATTGTTTTCTTGATTTTTTTGTAAAATAGTCTTAGGTTTGACATTTATAATGATACATAAATACGTAAACATATGATGGGTGGGCCTAGGCTCTCATGCGCTGAGGCTCTGGCCCGGGATTCATAAGTGGAATCCCCTTCATCGAGCGTACGGACACTCACATGGGAGGGTCCGTGCGGCCCGAGCCTATCCCAGGATGCGGGATGTGTCGGCGCTCGCTCCTCGTATTGTAAAATACGGGGTGCGGGTGTGAATGGGCTTGGTGTGGCCCCTCCGGGTGGCTATGTGCTTGCGCAGGCCTATGCGTAGGCTGCGTTTAACAGAGCCTGTTGCTGCACGTACCAGGCGTGAAGGTCAACTCCTGGTGGCATACCTGATGCGAACTGTGAAAAGTCTGGCACATATGTGGATGGATTGCCCCCATGTGCGGATGTGCCAACGTCTGCCAACTTTGTATACATGTGGGCGGGGCAGCTGACCGCCGTCAGTGCCTGGATAGACCACTTGCTGGTTTTATCACTAAAGTCAAAGTGGCAGTGCGACTTGTGGGACAACAGGATGCGGTTTTGGGCCACGTTGTTATGTACGGTAACCACAGTGGTTACCGCATCCCTTGTGGTGATGAAAACCCATTTTCATAAACAAG
This sequence comes from Helianthus tuberosus, assembly GCA_030545235.1. Classification (NCBI taxonomy): domain Eukaryota; kingdom Viridiplantae; phylum Streptophyta; class Magnoliopsida; order Asterales; family Asteraceae; genus Helianthus; species Helianthus tuberosus. Next base: position 162,107,579 of record CM060444.1, read on the forward strand.
ATTAGTCTTCTCCTTCTTCCATTTGGACGACAAGCTGGGTATGTGCATGCCCGCATGACCGCAGTTGATCCCTTGTCTGTAGGGGCAACGAACCGGGAAATGATCACTCGTGCCTAGGCATGGTGCGAGATTTGGGACCATACCCCTTCAGATACGTAAATTTATTTATAGACACACGTGTTTATAGACATAAAGTTTTCTGCTAGACTGAAGAGGAACTAAAGGGGGCCAAGAGTGTTAGCTGAATCCTCGGTCACATAATTTTATTGGTTTATTATATATAAAATCTTAGATCTTAGAATTTTTTAAAAGAAAACTTGGTTTAGCCCATGTAGTTTTCTAGAGACACAAGATTGATTATCCTCTGAGCAGTGTTGTAGGAGTCGCTAGGCGATAGCCGGCCGATGAGGTATAAACTAGGGATTAATCGGGATTGATAGAGATCGATCGGATTAGGATTTTTATATGTAATCTTCAATTTCTTATATATATATATATATTTGCACACATTTTTATGTGTAATTTTTTAGCAAGACAAGTTTTCACCTCTTATCAGCTTTTTTTAGTAAACAAGATTAATTACCGAAATTTACAAGGTTTGATCGGAATTTGGCCGGTAATTAGCCGGAATTTGTCCAAAACCCCTGATTTTTGGCCGATTAAGACTAGCTAGGGCCGTCGTTGACCATCTAGCGATCAATTGGCTGATTAAAGAAAAATTATTCAATAAAATTTTGTCTAACAATTAATCAGCAACTAATCAAATAACAAGTCAAGATTTTTACAACCATGCATAGTCCTTAGGGGTGTTTGGTGTTACGTTTTCAAAATAGATTATGCGTTTTTAAAATAGATTTTGCGTTTTCAAAATTGCCTTTTGAAAAAACATGTAGGTACATGCTTCTCCAAAACTGCGTTTTGGAGGCAGATAATAACTTTTTCATCCAAACACTTTTTTAGGTTATTTATGTTTTACAAACGCAATAATCAAATAATCACTTCAAAACGTAATCCCAAACGCCTTCTTAGATAGAAAATCCCTAGATATTCAAACATTTATAAACACAAAATACACATGTTATTTTCCACAAAAATATCTTCAACTTTTAAAAAAACAAATAAGAAGAAATCAACGCAGACATGTATGGCCAGAAACGAAACAGTCAGATTACTTCTTTCCATTCTCCACGCGTTCAAGTTTCCACTTCCATATTTTTCCTTCACGTTTCATCATCATTCTTCACTAATTCACGCATTTTACTCACATAATTCGACCATATTTCAACTAATTCCCGCAGTTCTTGATCTTCCATCGATTCAACTCCGGTTTGTGCACCCAAATTTCTCTTAAAAAAGGTAAATTTTTGGTGGGTTTTTTCAAGATTATCTTTACTTTAACTGAAAGTTACATTTTCTTGTTTAAAAGATAAAACCCATGTTTCAAAATGCTGTTTTTTTAGTTTGTTTGAAATGGGGTTTAAAGATTTAGGGGAAATATCTGAAATTGGATATGATATATTGTAGAGGATGCTTCATGTCTAACAAGGTTTAAAGGGTGTTTTTTTTTTTTTTTTTGAGTAGGTGGATGTTGTGCTAAATTAGGTTTAATTATGTTTGTTTTTTTATTTGTTTCATTCTGTTTTCTTTGATGTATATTGATCTTGTTATAAACTGGTTTAGACATAGCTTTTGGTAGAGGTGATTTTGACTTTTATTAAAGGTCAAACATGCTGGAAAGAGTGCAGACAGTTATATTGATTTGGGTTTAAGAAAAAAAGAAATGATATTCAAATTGCTACAAGAATAAAGTGTAAATCTTGAAAATGAAGAAGAATTTTTTTGTTAATTATGATGTCTTGCTTGATATATTATAAGAGCCAGTTTTAGGGGTTTTTTTTTTTTTTTTTTTTTTTTTTTTTTTTCTGATGGTTTTAGCCCCTAAATCTTGATGTTTGATAAACCAGGATTTCAAACAATAGAAATTGGTGGTAAAGTTTTGAACTTTTCATGATTATATTCTTTTTAAACAGATTTTATTCTAAAACTTATTCTCAAAGTTTTTTTTATCTTCCATTGATTCAACTCTGATTTTTGTATCCAATTGCTTTTTCAATCAGGTAAATTTTATGTGCTTTAACTGAAGCTTGTATTGTGTTGTTTAACACCTGTATTCCAAAATGCTTTTTTTTTCTAGTTTGTTTGAAATGGGGTTTAATGATTTAGTGGAAAAATCTGAAATTGGATCTGATATATGGTGGAGGGTGCTTCATCTTTACCAAAGGGGTTTTCGGTAATCGTGATTTGAGTACATGAATGTGCGGTAAATTAGGTTTAATCATGTTTGTTGGTTGATTTGCTTCATTCTGTTTTCTTCGATGTATTGATCTTGTCTGTTATAAACTGGTTGAAACAAAGAATTACCTTGCTTTTGGTAGAGGTGATTTTGACTTTTATGGTCAAACATGCTGTAAAGCGTGCCGACACTCATAGGGTGACGCTACACAAACACCACCACCGATAGTGTACACCAGCTTGTCTATCACATCATACTGGAGGTATGATGTCATACGGGCCATATGACTTTGTCATGCTCACATCAATCATTTATTTCTCAGTCAAACACATCATAATGGTCGTTTGATTTGGCCTTTATACGACCCAAATGACCATTTTTGCCCTATCATATGGCCCGTATGACACATCAGTGGTGTGTGGATAGTGTGTCAGTGGTGTTTGTTTAGCACTGACTCATTTATAATTTTATATTGATTTGGGTTTGAGAGAAATTTGAGGTTACCATGCGAATGAAATTCAAATTTTAAATCCTGAAAATGAAAAAGAAAAAGAAATTCTAGTTAATTATGCTGTCATGCCTAATATATATTTTAAGAATCAGTTTCAGGGGTTAATTTACTGTCATCTGATGCTTTTATCCCCTTAATCTTGATGTTTGATACGGCCAAATCACTATGTTGATTCTATAAACCAAGATTCCGAACCATCGTAGTAACATTTTTTGCTCTTATTTTTGTAAACAGAAGTAGAATTCAATACTGTTATTTTATTACTGTGCGCACCTTTGAACCGTAATGGTTGCCATGGGTTCTTCCGAAGCGATTCTGCAAGTGTTTCGTGCGCCTTTTATTAAGCCTGACTCAACGTATTCTCTTGGATCGTTCATAAAATACAAAAAGAAAAGCGGCTCAAATGTCGTTCGGTTGTTCAAGTGCTCAACTATATATCACCAGTTTCCCGCCATTCCCACCACCCGATTTGATAATTTAAAAGATAAACGATTTGAAAGTTCCAGTTGTAAATGCCAAAACACCGGAAGTGTTGGTGGATTTACTACCGAAAACGAAAACAGTACATGGTTTGTGGATAATGCTAAAGAGTTTAATACGATTCAAGAAACGGGTCGCTCGCCAAATCTATTGGGTTCGGAGGACGTTCAGAAGATCGAGAAAGAAAATGAGAGTCCTTTATCTGATGTTATTGAGCAAGAAGCGTGGGACCTACTGCGTGAGTCCATCGTGCACTACTGTGGTAGTCCTATTGGAACAATAGCAGCAAACGACCCCACAAGCTCAAGTGTTTTGAACTATGATCAAGTTTTTATTCGTGACTTTATACCGTCTGGTATAGCTTTCTTGTTAAACGAAGAGTATGATATTGTCCGAAATTTCATCCTTCACACACTTCAATTGCAGGTACTTAATAGTTCATCTTCCATTTTCAATCATCTTTTCTTCGGTTTTCTGATGATATTCACAAAGTCATATGATCTTCTTATGTGCATTTTAAACCCATTTACTTATAAATGGGTTGGTTTGTGTCAGAAGTCAAATGGGTCAGATCAGAATAATTAGCTAAAAACGGGTATCCGGTCAAATGGGTTGAAAGCTTGGTATTAACTATTAAGTTGCGTGATGCGCTCTGATGCGTTTAGTCCAAAAATCTGAAGTGTGATCTGCGATGCGAGCGCATCACGAATGCAATGCGCTCTTTATAAAAAAAAATACTAAAAATTTATTATACATAACAACTTATAAATACATACTTAAACTAAAAAAATTCACATAATAAGAAGATAAGAATTGTGCTTTTTTGCGTGATGCCCAGCCCATTATCTTATTGAAAAAACCCAACCCATTTCAAAACTTTGAAAAGAAAAACAGCCTATGACACGTGCATCACAGCGCATTATGCAACTGAGCGCATTATGTGATATTGTTGCAATATCCTTGCATCACGTAAATGCAATTCAACAGCTGTGGCTATGCGCTCTCATCAAGCGCAACGGGTGCATTACGCATTATGCGCATTTTAAAACCGAGGTTAAAAGGGTTGAAAGCTATCCAAAATCTATTTTTATTTCATACAACCTTCTAAATCTTATGTGCAATGATTTAGGTTAGTATTGTTACAATGTTCGGTTTATGATCATAACTAACACATTAATTATCTACAAAAATAAAAATAAAAATTTGGCCAATTTTGAGGGTCAACCCAATTGACCTGATCCATTTTGGTCTGCACTAAAAAGTTAGCTTTGAGTGATTGTTCCTGACGTTCTTGAATTGATGGAAATCCGGTGCTTTGCTGGATTACATAATATTAAAAAAAGTGAAAAACCGAGATTTTAGTTTTTTTTGTTTTTTTTTTATAGAGCTGGGAGAAAACAATGGATTGTCATAGTCCTGGTCAAGGATTAATGCCTGCAAGTTTTAAGGTCCGTACAGTACCTCTCGAGGGTGATGACACTGCAACCGAAGAGGTATTAGACCCTGATTTCGGAGAGGCTGCAATTGGTCGTGTTGCCCCTGTTGATTCTGGTAATAATTAGGGTGTGTTTGGGTTTACTTTCTTAAAGATTATGCGATTATGAATAATCAAAATCAGATAATCAGCTGTAATAAAATTGGATGTTGTATAAAGATATAATATCAAATAATCAATTGGTTCGGTGTTTGACATATTTTGGTTAAGAAAGTAATCAAATAATATGACCAATTTATTACTATTTTTTTAATCAGGATTATGGTGGATTATATTGTTACGTGCATACAGAAAGAGTTCTGGAGATACGTCACTGGTGGAGAGAATCGACGTTCAAACCGGAATCAAAATGATTTTAAAGTTATGTCTTGCTGACGGTTTTGATATGTTTCCTACTTTGCTAGTCGCTGATGGACCGTGCATGATTGACCGGCGCATGGGAATTCATGGACACCCTCTTGAAATTCAGGTAACGAAGATTGTCTTGTGTAAGAAGCTGCTAGCTTGTTTCATTTATATCTATACTATATTATAATGCATTAGAGAAGAACATTTTAGGATACCCAAAATTTAAACTTTTTTTAGGTTAATGCATAAGGTACAACCCTAAAATGAGGGTAAATTTGTCTTTCAAACACTAATTACACTTTAATCCCCTCATATTTAACCAAATTATGGATGATTTAAAAGTAGTTACACTTTATCCCCCTTATAAAAAACTAACTACCCCCACGCTTTTTAAACGACCATAACTTTTACGTACGTTAATATTTAAAAAAAAATACACCATAAAAACGAAGATGAGGGATAGAGGTAAGGCTTGCCTACATCCTACCCTCCCCAGACCCTATCAATAGCTTCGCTATAGGTGGGATTATACTGGGTATGGTTGTTGTTGTACACCATAAAAACGAGCATTGATTCTCTTTAATTTAGGTATAGTATTGCTATAATTATTTTAACTAAAAAATTGATATATTACGTGATTAACAGTGTCTAGGGATGAGCAATAATTGAATCCTTAACCAAAACCAAATCGGAAACAGAGGAAATTGAACCGAAATCAACCAACAGCTGAATTAACTGAAAATCGATTAATGAAAAACCGAATTAACTAAAAAACACTTATCGTTTATTTTTGTACCCCGTTTAACCAAAATTAATTGAATTGAATCGAACCGAACCGAACAATTCATATTTCTATATACTTCTAGCTTTATATCTCCGGTTCATGTATTTCATATTTTATACCTGCATATATTTATACTTCCATTTCACTTATTTATTTACACATCCGTTTCACGTATTTATACTCCAATTTCATGCATTTATACCTCAATTTCATTTATTTCTAAACAAAAGTTTTAGCCCAAGTTTGGTTTTGGCTATTAACTGAAATAATGGAACCGAACCAAAAACTGCTTAACTGAAAACAGAATGGTTAATAAAATAGACTAACCGGTTACTTCAGTTTCGGTTCGGTTCGGTTGAGGAACCGAACCAATTGAAACATGCACATCCTTGCAGCATCTTTGTTTTCCGCCGCATCGCGCGGGCACCTTTCTAGTATTATTATGTGTCATTTCATATACTGGCAGGCTCTCTATATATAAGTGACTTCATTGTTAACACATGACCCATGATTTCAGGCGCTTTTTTATTCTGCATTAATGTGTGCACGTGAAATGCTCGCACCGGAGGATGGATCAGCCGACTTAATTAGAGCGTTAAACAACCGTCTTGTTGCATTATCATTCCACATAAGAGAATATTACTGGGTAGACCTGAAAAAGCTTAACGAAATATACCGTTACAAGACCGAAGAGTACTCTTACGATGCCGTCAACAAATTCAACATTTACCCTGATCAAATTCCTCCATGGCTAGTAGAATGGATGCCGAATAAAGGAGGTTACCTTATCGGAAACCTACAACCGGCACATATGGACTTCAGGTTTTTCTCGTTGGGAAACTTTTGGTCTGTAGTCAGCAGTTTAGTCACCGTTGACCAGTCAAATGCGATATTGGATCTGATCGATGCGAAATGGGCCGATTTAGTGGCTGATATGCCTTTTAAGATTTGTTATCCTGCTCTTGAAGGTCAAGAATGGCAGATTATTACCGGCTGTGATCCTAAAAACACGTGATATTTCTAATTTTCTATCTTAATATTATTATTATTCTGCTTTTCTGTTAATCAGAACCAATGGTTTATTAGCTTTTGTGGACATTTTGCAGGCCTTGGTCATACCACAACGGAGGTTCGTGGCCGACTTTGCTTTGGCAGGTTGGTATCTAGTATTTCGAGTTCATGTTAATTATTATATCTGAACTTAGCATGGTTGTAAAAATTCCGACTAGCTTTCGATTAGTCGCCGATTAAATCGGATGCTCACCGAGTAATTTTTATCTAATCGGTCAACAGTGGTCAAATCCAGTCCTAATTGGCTAAAAATCGGCGGCAGTCTAGCGATTCCGACCAGATTCTTGACCAAAACCTGTAAATTCCTGCAGTTAATCCTATAACTTGGGTCAAACCTGTAAATTTTGGCAGTTAATCCTATAACTTGAAAATATGGGTTGAAGAAGATGTTAATACATATCTACTTAAAAAATACATATAAAAATGTGTGTATATACATATAAAACTGAAAATTTACATATAAAATCCCAAATTGATTAATCCCTATTAATTTCGATTAATCGCTAGTTGGTACCCCACCGGCCGACTAGCGCCTAGCGATTCTTACAATACTGGAACTTAGTATGCAATTTTTGTTTACAGCTTACAGTGGCGTGCATTAAGATGGACAGACCGGAAATCGCCGCAAGAGCGGTTAAGATAGCCGAGGGGCGTTTGGCTCAAGACAAGTGGCCCGAATACTACGACACTAAAAGGGGACGGTTTATAGGGAAACAATCGCGCTTATTTCAAACGTGGACAATTGCAGGGTACCTTGTATCGAAACTACTGCTTGCGAACCCTAACAAAGCGAAGATTCTGATGACAGATGAGGATTCTGATCTTGTTAACGCGTTTTCTTGCATGATCACTTCTAACCCGCGAAAGAAACGGGGTCCTAAGAATTCCCAGAAGACCTACATTGTATGAAAATGAAAAGGTTTATCGATTCTTGAATCAACATTCTATAAACCTTATTTTTTATAATCTTGTTCTTGAAGATTTATAGCATGAATCCACCAGTAGTTTTTTATGGTGGACTAGTTGATTAGGTTTTTATATATCGATAGATTATTATACAGTAAGGAGTGAGCCTTTGTGCCACATGATTAATCGATTTCGTTCATTTTCAACTGTTTAAAGAATTCTATTTATGTACTTCGCTCTTCTACATCATGAAAGAGGTGAAACAATCCAATTCTTGTACAGTTATGGGCATGAGGTATATGTTTTTCCTTTAGCATGACATGTAATTTTAATGATCAAAACTTGTGTTTTGAAAACATATAAGCAGTTATGTGTTCATTTCCGAAAACCGAGTTCTATTAAGAGTAGGTCTCTTTTGAAAAACCAATTAGTTAAGAGACTGTTGTATAAGCATGTTTATATCAAGAATAACATTGTCCAGTTCATCTTACAAACCTTTTTAACGCTCGGTTATATAACCAACGATTCATATAATCAAAGACGGCCCAACGATTCATATGCTGCATGCCCACTTGACATAATAAGGATCAAATCCATCAGTATCCAAGAAATCACAACACAACAATTATGTTTTGCATTTATTCAAGTGCAAAATACCAAATGTTACAGTCATCTGATAGTTCTAGATTTACAATTACAATACCAAGTTCAAAAACCATTTAAAACACATATATTAAGCAGTAGCCGATGCACCTTCGGCTGGCCAGAACTCGGTTTTCTTTCCGGTTTTGGAAACCGTCTGCAGAACCGCATCTGGCTGTACATTACCCTTCACAGTCACCTTTTGTTGTTCCAGATCAATGTCAAAAGTTTCCACCCCTGCAGAAAAACCGCTTTTTAAATACAAACGAAGGAACTTATATTAACTTTTAAGTTGGAAAATCTTGAAGATTGTTGTCCAGAAAGAACATTTTTTTCTTTTTATATCATGACCTTGGGTTAAAAAAGTGTACATCATGTACGCGAATGTTTTACATATCAACCTTTTTATCAAGTAAACCTTTCATGATTTCTTCATTTCTTTGGTTGTGTTTACATCTCAGCCTCCTACAGGCCCTAATTTTGACCAAAATTGACCCGGAAGTACATGAGTCTCTGTCTCATGCTCCCCGATGTGTCTTCCTAAGCGCATCGTGCCTAAGGTGGTCCAAAAAGCAACCAGCTCGGAGCTGGATCGGATTTAGCTCGGAAAAAGCTTGCCCGATTAGGCTCGGTTTGAAGCTGATCGGAGCCGGCTCGACTCGGTTAGAAAGTGAGCCTAGCTCGGCTCGGTTTGGCTCACTTGGTAGCTCTGCTCAGCTTAGCTCGAATTATTTAGTTATAATATATTTTATTTTTATATACATTATAATATATTACAATCACTTATTATTATTTACATGTATTTAGGAGTATAATTTGAGATCTATGGCATATCTGAAGGTTGATTACCGTGCTAATGAACTAATATTGTATTTTCTTAAAATTTAAAACTTCTTTTATGTTGTTGAACTTGATTTTGGCTTGTAATGTATTAAGCTGAACTTATTTTTGATATGTTCTTTTGAAGTATTGAATAATATTTTAGACTACTGAATTTTGAGAGCTATGTATTAATTTTTCTTTTTAAAATCGAGCCAAATGAAGCCGACCCGAGCCGAGCCAGCTCAGTTTAAAACAAAGCCGACCCCGAGCTTAGATTTTCAGCTCGGTTTCAAATCCGAGCCAAGCCAACTCGGTTTATAATCAAGTCGAGCCCGAGCTTGCCCAGGCTCGGCTCATGAACAGCCCTAATCGTGCCTCATGCGCACCTTTTAAAATCAAGCTTATGACCATTTTATTCGATATAAAAGATGAGTAACAAACCTTCCATTTTGCCAAGAACCCTCTTCACGGCCCCAACACAGCCGCCACAAGACATACCAACCTTAAGAACAACAGTCTGCATTGCCATAATAGTATAGATTAGTAAGTTCTTCGTCACACAAATAGTCATTAAGTAATTCTTATTCTGTGGGTCATCTGAATTTAATCTGAAATCGAAAACGCTCTTACAAAACAGCTAAACTCTCACATAACACTCTAAAAGAACAACTTTAGAAACTTACAGCCTGAAAATCTTTATCCAACTAGCTAAAAGATGATTCCTTTCAAATGAAACATGATTAATCTCTACCTAATAAATAACTAACTCGTCGTGCGACGAGTAACAATTCTGTAAGCCCAAGATTCTTTTTACCACTTCTTTTATTTCTTAACTTAAAAAGGTTAACTAAAGCACTTACTTACACGTATTCTCAATCATAATTTATCTCAAAATATCGTTTCGTAATTCCTAAATCTTTATCACTAACTATTTAATATAACCTTTATTCAACCCGTCTAATACCCGAGTTTCTAATATCATATAAAATTATAAATCATCACAACTTAAAAGAATCCAGCAGCAACATAAATCAAGATCCAGAAAAAAAAAAAAAAAAAAAAAAAAACATAACTTTGAGCAACACACACAAATGTAAAAATAAAAGATGAACTCGAGATCGATCGAAGCAAGAAACACATAATAAAGATGAAAATCATCCGATCCAGACGATTGAATTTGGTAAAATAATAACATATACGGATTAAATAGGGATAAATTAGCAGGTAACCCTAATTTAATTGAGAAGATGAAATGGATTGATTGATATACCTGAGACATGGGTGAAAGACTTTGGGATTAGGTTAATGAATTTGAAAGGATAAATGGATTGATTGATTGATTGATTGATTCAGTGGAGGTTGATGATATGATTGTTTATATAGGGGTATGCTTTAACGGAAGAGAAAAGGGGGAAAATCGTTTTTGTGACGGCTGGTTGGTCGCTAGCTAGAACGACATTTTCAAGCATCCAGAAATGTTATGGTGGTTCCGGTTCGGTTCCTTTTTCTAAAAGCTGGTCTGGAATTGGTCTGTACCCTCGGGTCGGGTAGGGTAGGAACTACATCCAGATGGGTCCGGAACCGAGTTTTTTGTGCATCCCTACGTACAGGGTCGGCCCTGAGAATTCGTGTATCCTGTTTGAGCTCGAAAACACGTGCCCTTAGGCCTTAACGAATTTGGGTATTAGACTCACTAAAGGTCTAAAACTAATGTCAATGGGCTAATAACTAATCTAAACCATAAAAATAGTTTTGTAAGTGGACCTATGTTGGTGTTTGTATGGGTATACCTTATTAATTTATTTTTTTACATATACATGTCGGATTTTTTTTAAATAACGTGCCATTTGAAATATCGGGCCCTGGCCGATGGTCCTCTCCACCCACCCTCAGGGCCGGCCATGCCTACGTACCATCATACCATGTCCCTTGAGGTAGGGGTACGCAATAACCTAACCATTAATCGAAACCTAACTGAAAACCAAGAAACCAAACCAAAATTAACCGAAAACTGAATTAACCAAGACCCGGGGTATGTTAAGACAATGTGTAATGGTTAAAGTTTTTAATTGGTATTTTTGTCACATGAGCCTCCTAAAATCCTTTCAAACATTATGTAATAGTTAACGTCCTATAATGTCTTTTTCATTCATTACTTTTCATTTTTTCTCTTCTTCTTTGAGCATTATTCTAAAAATGTCTCTCTCTTTACACCCCCATAACGCCGAAAGGGACGATGTTGAGACGTTAATCAAACTCTTTCACACTCTTATAATTCCCATTACGCATGAGCTAAAATCTAGGAAGATGCATAAAGCACTCTACTTTAAATAATAACATTAACTACAAATTTTTAGATTACCATAACTGATCCATGCTTTTATTTGTGTTTAAAATAACCTTGAGACTTAGGTAGTGTTTGGTATGCAAGAATGAAAGTTGGAATGGAATGGATGATTACGAGGGAATGCAGAAAAGAGTGTTTGGTTGGTCAATGGAATGAAATCACCCATTCCAAAAGACATTTCATTCCCTCAAAATCATTCCTTCCACTGCTCATGTTTTTTTTTCCATTCCATCCACTCTTGCACCATTCATCAACAACACCACAACCCACCACCTTCGTCACAATCCACCACCACCCATCATCGACGCCATCGCCGCCACCCGCCACCACCTCACCCCGATAGCCACCGCCGCCGCCGCCACCCACTCACCACCGTTATCACCCAAAGCTGCGACCAACCGCCAACGCCACTCGTCGCCGTCGCCAACCACCATCGTCGATGCCACCACCACCACCACCGTCACCATCAACCGCCGCCGCCACCACCAACCACCACCTCTGCTGCCACCCACCACCAACGACCACCTTGGCACCACCACTCGTCGTCACCGCCGCCACCACCCATCGTTGCCGCCGAAACCCACCACCGCCACCTATAACCACCCACAATCACTACCACCGACCACCACCACCACTCACCGCTGATTTTATTACTCCGTTTTTCTTGCCTACCAAACAATACACAATAATAATTCATTTCATTCACACATGGTAACCAAACAACGCATGGAATGTTAATGATCTATTGCTGTCACACCCCAACCGATGGCGGAATCATCGGGGCGCGGCACTAGGCGAATCAAATTGCTCAAGAGAATCCATAACAACTATATTGTGACAGTATTTAATGCGTTCATTATCCCATACTAATAAACAATTACAATCACATAAGCTGTCATGAATTTCCTGTTTTCTCAAACAATTCAAATCCGACAACCTAGATTTTAGGTGTGTTTCTAGACTTCCTAGCTTGATTTGATGTAGACTGCGACTAAACCTGCAACATACGTTAAAATAATGTCAATACAAAAGTATTGGCGAGTATACATGTTTGATATGTAATAGTGTAATAGATAAAAGCTACGAATTTCCACATACATAAACGTAATACACGACATATATACTCACAAAACTGATACTACCAGCTAAGTCCTCGAGCTTCGATCGCGATTGCTAAACTAGACCCCGTCGGGCGCAATAGTACTATACTAGTCATGGTGGGACGTCGCGAGTATAAGCCTTATCACATATGTAACTAGCATCACGTGTAACTATGCACGCAAGTCATTCGCAAGTGATATATAGTTTAAGCATTTGATGTGATTCGATTTGATAGCAACGTATGTTACACCCAAAAGTGCAAAAGAAAAAAGGGTTCAAGTATACTCACAGTCAGTGTTTGGCAAGCAACCACAACTTGGTTGGATTGAAGGGAGCGCGTCTGAGATTACCCTGACCACAGATCGATAGCGTGAGCGTTGAATTGTGCGTTAAATGGAGCAAGGTGTCAGTGGATCGGACAGTACTCCAAATTGTTGAAATTAAAGTCAAGTGTGGGACCCAAGGTGAAATCCGATCGGATGGGAGCCTGTCCGTCCGGTTTGGAACCTGTCCGTTCGGATGGCTGTCCGTTCGGACGACAGCCTGTCTGATCGGTTGGCCTGTCCGTTCGGACGACGGCCTGTCCGATCGGTTGGTCTGTCCGTTCGGACGACAGCCTGTCCGTTCGGTCGGCTGAGTCTTGGCGTTCCGTTTCGATTGTTAAGCGTTGCGGTGGTTTGGTTACACACTTTCCATCCTCATTTTCGTATTTATATTTATTATAATTAGCTACATTGGGTCGTATATACATATCCATATTTCAAAATTGCGATACAATAACGGGGTTTCGTTTCGAATATGTGTTGCTTTGCGACGCTTCACGGTCATCGAGGAGGGTAGAATAGGTCCTCACTCAACGTCATGTTGAACGTTAATGTGTGTGATGCGATGTGCGTTTTGAGTAATGAGTTACACTGCGACACATCACGGCTATCAAGGAGGGTAGAATTGGTCCTCATTTGATATCTTCGTGGTTGCTAGCAAGTACAATGTGATGTGATAGCGATAAAGTATGCGTAATATGCGAAAATACTGCGAAATAGCGATGTATGCGATATAGCTACATTATGATCCGAATCTCTGGTGCTAGGCGTAACGAGTATAACGAGTGGTAACAACGCACGGACGTGTGGGGTGTTACAGTCTCCCCTGCTTTAGGAAATTTCGTCCCGAAATTAATCCATAAGAAGGGTTGCGAGGGTCAATGCGAGTGGGAGTAGCGATTATGAGCGTCAAAATATGCGAGCGATCGATTGAAATTCGACAAGCGAGAGTGTTGCGATGACTGGCGATGGCAGCGAGTAAAGCGATTCGTATACAAAATATGGCAACACACAAAAGCGATCCAAAGCGTCCTGAATTCTCGAAAATTTGATTAACTCGAAAAGGTTTGAAGAAACTTGTTTATGAAAAATCTTCCCATAGTGCGGCGTTAAACTGTTTCGATGTTCTCACCAGCGCTATGAGTGGGGGTTTTATTAGGTTACTAAAAGATTTTAGGGTGTAAAAACTCGTTTTACGAGATTTTCTCGTCACGCGGCAGTAACTTGAGTCGATTGTCACCCCATCGTTACAAGATAGTCTTGTTTTGTACAACGGTTTTGATCAAAATTTTAGAAAAAGTTTTGTAAGAAAAGGTCGGTTTAAACTTTTGGTAAACAAAGCTTTTTAATAATATCAAGAATTTAAATTTTAAGGTCGGCCCCGCATGGCACTTTTCCACGAAAGTTCGACGATATGGTTAAAACGCTTATATATAGGAAGTACCAGCGGCGTATCCACCACGTTTTAACCATATGGCTTCCGTCTCGTGAGGCGTTATCATACGTGTCAACGTAGTACAGTTAGATTTGCGATGACTCGATCCAAACGAGAAATGGTTAGATCAAGTCTCGAAAGGCGAACCGAGTGATGAGTCGTTTTCAACTCAGTTTAGTGACACGAGCGAGTGCGATAGGCGGTAAGCGAGATGCGAAAAATTCGATAGTACAACACAAACATAATAAGCGAAGATAACGGCGACAGGTGAAAAGCGGTAAGCGACAAGCGATAGGCGACGATCGATGCGTTGCAAGCGATGGGAATATACGCGATTAATGCGATTTGATTGAATTGATCAACACCTCAAAATTTAACTAACATTAGACCGCACATGGCCCTTCTTCCACGAAAGTCTGCTGATATGGCTAAAACACTTATATATAGGAAGTACCAGCGGCGTATCCACCATGCTTTAACCATAAGAGTTTCGTCTCGTGAAGCGAGGTCACGTGTGCTAACTTAACACAGATACGGTAAGCGATAGGCGACGAACGATACGCGATTAAGCGAATAGTGCGATTTCGATTAGATTCCACCATGTTTTAACCCTACTAGATCCATTTCGTGAATCGATGTCATGTGTGCTTAACATAACACAAGTAGCGATAAGCGTTAGAAGCGATAAGCGATGCGAATATCGAAGTGATAGATGCGTTAAGTGTTAAAGTGTTGTGAGGGTAATGTGCGTTAGATTCCAGCGAAATTGCGATTGAGTTGCGATTAAAGAGTTACGACCAGTCTTGCGTCGATGCAATTGCCCTGCGGGGGTAGACTCTCCAGAGTCCATCAATGAGGCATTTACATTGCGTTTGCAGACTTACGACAAGTCTCACGATGATGCGATGTAATTGTTACGCCTTGCGAATGAGTGTAGTGTGTCGAAAATTACCATAATAGTATAAGTCTAAATAACGTTCAACTCCACGTGGCACTTTCTTCACGAGACTTCGGTAGTATGGCAAAGCACACCTTGCTTTACCCCTACTACTTGCATCCCGTGAATAGATGTCGCACTTTGTTGACATGGTCAAGACGCTTATATATAGGAAGTACCAGCGGCGTATCCACCACGCTCAACCATGCTTTTAACGTTATGACACCATTAGAACTCACTACGATCTCTGTGCACTGACCAAAATAATCCCGTGTGCACCCGTGATTAATCGTTCCTTGCACGTTTATCATACCTTATTCTAAGGGTGTAGTGAGGGTAAAACACATTATATCGTGATATAATATATAGCATGTCTGTGATTCCAGATTAAGTGCAAAGACGAGAGAGAAAGCGAGAGATAAATAGAGTCCACATTGCGTCGAGAATTAGAACAAATTCAACACATAAAAGAAACTAACGGCGAAAATCGTAGCATTACTACAACATTGGAAGCATGACAAATGTTGCTGTGGAGGACTTTTGCGGAGTCTGCGATTGTTGCTGAGATTCTTCAAGTCTGCGGCCCCGTGCGGCAGTGTTGGGTAAGATGACCATACCAGTTGCAATTTGCGCAATAGCGACAGTTAGCTTCTGGCGGGTGATGATACGTACATATGAGACACATGGGATGAGTTCCGTTGTAGTCGCGCTTCGAGTGAATTGGAATTGCTTGGAGAGGTTCTGGCTGTGACAGTCCGGTTGTTGAAGAGTTTGGGCTCATGGTCTTTTGTTTGCGGTTGGACTGAGCTTACTGAAGCGGTGCGTTGGCGTCGGAGGATCCGTCTAAAGACTCACCTGAAGAATCGTCGGTAGAATCGTCGGAGGAATCGTCGGAGGAATCGTCGGAAGAGTCGATGATGATTTCTTGATGAGCTTGTTTGACAGGATTTTTGGAGAAAAATCCATCCAAGACTCGTCTGCCATTGATTTCTGCGGCCAAGCGGTAGGTTTCTTCGATGGTAGCGGGTCTTGCGGCTTCGACAAAATCGCCCACACACTCAGGCAAGCCGCGAATGTACTTCGTGATGGCTTTTTCTGAAGTGTTGACTTGACTTGGGCAGATTATGCTAAGCTGTTTGAACCTTACGGTGTAGCCAGTATTGTCACCTTCGACTTGCTTGATTTCCCAAAATTCGTTTTCTAGCTTCTGAACTTCGTGGGGAGGGCAGTACTCTTTCTTCATGAGCTCTTTCAGCTCTTCCCAAGAGAGAGCGTAAGCTGTGGAGATCCCACGTTTGTTACGTTCGGCGGTCCACCAGTCAAGTGCTCGCGATTGGAATACTCCGGTAGCGCAAGTAGTACGAAAACCATCGGGACACCCACTCTGACGAAGGGTAACTTCGATAGAATCGAACCACTGGAGTAGTTGGGACACACCTCCTTCACCCGTGAACTCTATCGGGTCACAGGCTTTGAAGTGTTTGTAGAGGAAAGCAGATTGCGGCACTTCTGTCTTGAAGTCTTCCGAGGTTCGAGAGTTGCTGAGAGAGTGCACTTAAGCGACAATTTGAGGAATGACTTTGGCCACTTCCTTGGCCACAAGCGAGGCAATCCTCTTATCGGCGCTTCGTTTGGCTCTTCTCCTAGCTGTTCGTCTCGAGGTAGAGTTGTTTGAAGACATCTAGACAGAGAGAGATTTGGGGTGAGATTCGATCATAATGATTTTTTAGTTTTGCGATGCGATTGAGCGAGATCAAAACTTGTAGCGAGTAATATAATAGACTTCACATAGGAGCCACATAGGAGACACGAGATTCCTAAGTTCTCACACAATGATTTGTTTTGTACATATAAATAGTTGTAGTTTATACATACTTATTGGTGTAGAATACGCGAGGACGCGATGAGAGGGAGAGAGCGAGAGCGTAAGCGAGTAATTAGACATTAGTTTTGTTGCGAACATTCGATTTTTGTTTTAGATTGCGATGGCTGTGCGAGTTGTGCGTCAAGGAGCGAAAATTGATAAATCGAGAAATCGATAAGGCGTAAAATAAACACATAGAGCGTAATTAAGTCCATTAAAGCGTAAAACCGGCGAGTCGTAGGCTTAGTATAATAATCAGAGTGCCTCGGGTGTTTAGGCGTCGACTACCCAAGGTAACCCAACTATACCCAACAAGTTCGTGCATGCGCGTTGACCTAGAAGACTTATGCTTCCACTGGGATGCAGCTCATGGCATTCGTCCTCCTAGTCATCGCGTGGCTCGAGTCGTCGTTATGGTCGAGTCCTTGGTGAGAGCTTTTCGAAAACCATTTTAGAGAGTGGAACGGTTTATTAAGATACGGGTTTCACCCCTGACTTAATAACTTCGTTCCTAGCCGTGGTTGTGCTCTTCGAATAAGTTCGAGAGTTCCACTAGATTTTGAAATGGAGACTTTCGTTGAGATATGGATGTCAATCCTAGCTCAACGGAAAGTTCTCGTGCTGGAAAATACGCTGGGTGAGCGATCTTGTCGAGAGTTCTTGGTTTTCACGCCTGATCTCGACTGGACCACTTGGTTGTGTTACGCGAATATTTTCGAAAGCGTGTGTATTGTGTTGGCCATAGGAAAGGCTAAGTAATATTCCAGCCTTAGGAAATGCTCTTCGCGTGAAATTGTAGTATGCGGTGTTCACGCGAAGTAGTAGCTTTTAGCGAATTCGAGCGAGGGTATCAAGTAGGCCCGTGCAAATCCCACTAGGTTCGCACGAGTCGGCCTGTTGGTACTTAGACTATAGACTAGGTCATTTCTAAGACATCGACCCGGACTAGGTCAAGTCTTGCCTAATTCCCTATAGTTATGGCTCTGATACCAATTTGTCACACCCCAACCGATGGCGGAATCATCGGGGCGCAGCACTAGGCGAATCAGATTGCTCAAGAGAATCCATAACAACTATATTACGACAATATTTAATGCGTTCATTATCCCATACTAATAAACAATTACAATCACATAAGTTGTCATGAATTTCCTGTTTTCTCAAACAATTCAAATCCGACAACCTAGATTTTAAGTGTGTTTCTAGACTTCCTAGCTTGATTTGATGTAGACTGCGACTAAACCTGCAACATACGTTAAAATAATGTCAATACAAAAGTATTGGCGAGTATATAGGTTTGATATGTAATAGTGTAATAGATAAAAGCTGCGATTTTCCACATACATAAACGTAATACACGACATATATACTCACAAAACTGATACTACCAGCTAAGTCCTCGAGCTTCGATCGCGATTGCTAAACTAGACCCCGTCGGGCGCAATAGTACTATACTAGTCATGGTGGGACGTCGCGAGTATAAGCCTTAGCACATATGTAACTAGCATCACATGTAACTATGCACGTAAGTCATTCGCAAGTGATATATAGTTTAAGCATTTGATGTGATACGATTTGATAGCAACGTATGTTACACCCAAAAGTGCAAAAGCAAAAAAGGTTCAAGTATACTCACAGTCAGTGTTTGGCAAGCAACCATAACTTGGTTGGATTGAAGGGAGCGCGTCTGAGATTACCCTGACCACAGATCGATAGCGTGAGCGTTGAATTGTGCGTTAAACGGAGCAAGGTGTCAGTGGATCGGACAGTACTCCAAATTGTTGAAATTAAAGTCAAGTGTGGGACCCAAGGTGAAATCCGATCGGATGGGAGCCTGACCGTTCGGTTGGGAACCTGTCCGTTCAGACGACAGCCTGTCTGATCGGTTGGCCTGTCCGTTCGGACGACGGCCTGTCCGATCGGTTGGTCTGTCCGTTCGGACGACAGCCTGTCCGTTCGGTCGGCTGAGTCTTGGCGTTCCGTTTCGATTGTTAAGCGTTGCGGTGGTTTGGTTACACACTTTCCATCCTCATTTTCGTATTTATATTTATTATAATTAGCTACGTTGGGTCGTATATACATATCCATATTTCAAAGTTGCGATACAATAACCGGGTTTCGTTTCGAATATGCGTTGCTTTGCGACGCTTTGCGGTCATCGAGGAGGGTAGAATAGGTCCTCACTCAACGTCATCGTGAACGTTAATGTGTGTGATGCGATGTGCGTTTTGAGTAATGAGTTGCACTGCGACACATCACGGCTATCAAGGAGGGTAGAATTGGTCCTCATTTGATATCTTCGTGGTTGCCAGCAAGTACAATGTGATGTGATAGCGACAAAGTATGCACAATATGCGAAAATACTGCGAAATAGCGATGTATGCGATATAGCTACATTATGATCCGAATCTCTGGTGCCAGGCGTAACGAGTATAACGAGTGGTAACAACGCACGGACGTGTGGGTTGTTACAATTGCATTCCCTTGTTCATTTCATTACCTCGTCCATTCCATTACTCCGTACATTCTATTACCGCATACCAAACAGACCCTTATATTTAGCAAAATTCTTGTTATTTTATTCACAATCAAAAGAATTATTTGGACATAGATAAAAAAGAGCAAATTACGAAAATGGCCAGAAAAATGGTTGACTTACCAAAATGGCCAATTCATGCGTCTTTGGAACGAGGCATCACGGATCCAAATGCACGGGATGCGTCTGAAAACGGGATGCGTCTGAGATGAGATGAGATGGGATGCGTCTGATATGAAGATGAGATGCGTCTGATATGAAGATGAGATGCGTCTGAAAGATGGGATGCGTCTTGGAGCGGGATGCGTCCTTGGAGCAAAACCCAATAAAAAATGGTCACGTGGCCACGGGATGCATCCTTGGAGTGAGACATCATGCACGGGATGCGTCGGGCAAAGTTTCAGGCGATGTTTTCCGGCGAGTTGCAGGGTTCCGCCATTTTTTCCGGCGAGTTGTAGGTTTCCGCAATTTTTTCCGGCAAGTGCAAAATTTAATCTTGAAACCTGTCTTCATATCAGACGCATACCCGATCGTTCGTCTTTAATTATTTTTTGCAGCAGCAGGGAAGACTACTTTTGGGTGGTCAAGAACCATGGCTGAAATTGGCGGTTGTAATTTGATATGGGGAGTTGAAATTTGATACTATTCCACCTACTTTTTCAGCTTTAATATTTTTTTTTGCAGACAAGAAACCAAAAAGGCTGCAAGCCTTAATCATTGAAATGCCACTTGGCTATTTTCTATTGAGAGACGCATCAATACTTGAGGAGTCTGTATATGGACGCTTCAAGTGGCTATTTTCGTAATTGGTGTGGGTCAATGACTATTTTCGTAAATAGCTAAAAAAAAAAAGATAATTATTTTAGGGAATGTTATATTTGTTTTTGTATGAAAAAAAGTACTTTAGACACTAAAAAGTACATGATATATGCTTTTGTGCATTATCCCCCACTTGTAGTGGAGTGGTGGAAAGAACTTTGGGTTTCCTTGGAGACCCGGGTTCGATCCCCACCTCTTGCATTTGGGGGAAAATGACCCCAACCTTGGTTGAGGGGTCATGGCAATGATGGATAAGAGTCTTGAGTGCGTAATAGCCCGGGTTCGAGTCTTGAGCCGCACACGAGTTTTCTATTACAGTGCGGTTACTCCGGCTCTTGAGTGCGGAGGTTGCAACGGCAGTCAAGTGGCTGTCGGCTGGAAATTTTCTCGTGGAGCGCCTATGGTCAACCTCGGATGCCTCGCCCGAGGGGGACTAGGGCCCATGCAATGTGGGTGTGATCCTCTCGACTGTTGGAGTCAATCGCCGTTCAAAAAAAAAAATATGCTTTTGTGCATTGTACTATAAGGTTGCTATGTCACGTTTTATCTTACGTATACGAAACAGATTTATGTCACGTTTAAGGTTGTAGAAAATATGAAAAAAAAAAAAAGAAATAAAAGCAAACTTATAAATAAAAAAGACGTGATATCAAACTTTTGAAAAAAAAAAGTCTAATTTAAGCCATTAAAGCATCCGTAATCAACCAAGCCTCGCCATGCCGATTTACAATGACGGATCTTGAAACTTTTTTCAGTGGGCCTTTTAGTAGATCTTCACTAATTCATACTGTTTTTTTCCAAAGAGTAAAATGCCAAAATCGTACCTGAGGTTTATTCACTTTTGTCATTTCAGTCAAAAAATAAACATTTTGTATATGAGCCTCCAATATTTTATTTTTATTGTCATTTCCATCAAAATGAAAAACTGAGTTATAATTTTTTTTGTTAACCAATCCCCTTTTTGTCGTTTAGCAAATTTAAAGGAAAAGTAAACTGAATTAGAATTTCCTGTTAACCAATCCCCTTTTTGTCGATTAGCAAATTTAAATGAAAGGTAAACTGAGTTGGAATTTTCTGATAGAATGTTGTAATTTTACTCTTTTTCCAAATCATACAAGGTTTGCATTAATTTTTTTTTCCATTTTTTCTAAACCAAGAGAATTCCTAAGAAACCACTGGATCCACCCCTGCCGATTTAGGTGGCACAAGTTTCCCATTGTTTGTTCAGAGTTTCTACTGATATTTTGATAATATCTTTAGACAATGAGTAGTCTAGAATAGAAGAATAAGATATAATTTCCTATAAGTTTGATTTACAAAATTAGCTTATTGGTACTTTTGTTTAAAATACTTAATATCATGAAATATAACATAAATGTTGATACTTTCTTGAGGTGTAAACTTTGAGGTTTTATACAAACAATATGCAAACACCACATATACTATGTTATGAAGCTAGACAAAATGTGTTAACCTTCCCAATGAATGCATTAATATAAGGCATTTATTTTATTTCATTCACGAATAATACATGTAGTAGTGTAGTACAATGAAAGATGAACTAGGTATCCATCTTCGGAGCCCCATTTCGACTACCAAAACGGGAAACAATACAATCAGTAGCAAATATTCCCGAAGTAGAATACTTTGGTATGTTACCCATCACAGCCATAAATTTGCACTAACTTTAATCTTACTCACATAATTCCTCCTATAAGTTTGTCCCAAAACACCATCCACCACATCACTTAGGCTATAAAACTTAAACCTTAAGTCCAAATGTGCAAAACAATCATCATTTGTAATATTATAACCGTGAACTCTCGATTCATCCGCGCCGATTGGGACCACCTTGGCCGTGATCCGGAAACTATTTTGCACTTCAATGGCAATGTTGTTAGTTGGACTTGTTCGAGTGATCATTAGGGACGAATTGCGATAATTCCAATTTTCCCCATTAAGGGATAGTGGCGTATCGTCATAGGATATATAGAGATGCTCTTCGCTATCGTCCCATGTTGATGTTTTCTTTGCCCCGACGAGGAGTTTGTGATCCTCGAATAATATTCCAATGGATTGCACCCATGTGAAGTCGCGAGTGAGTTTGGGGTTTCGTTTTCCGATGAAGTGACCGTTGATGTGGAGGTTGCGGTCGGATAGTAGGCAGAAATCTTGGTTTTTTTGACCATGGAAGTAGAATGTGACACCATCTCCGCCTACGAATCGAGGGTCTTGACACAAAGCTCCGGGATTATTGCAACCTTCAAGTGATCATAATTACACAATAGTTATTTATCAAGTTGAAAAAAAAAAATATAGGTAACATGCACTAATAGAATTATAGGGTATATACTTTTTTTCCTTAGGATCATAACATGTGAGAATATGATGGCACAATTTTTTTTTTATAATATAACTAAAAGGCATAAAGTTACACAATTCTAGCAAAACTTGTCAAACCTAACAAAACCGGGAATTGAACCCGCGTATAGGCCTCAAGCTTCAGCTTATTTTTTTATTTTTATTTTTTGTATTGTTGAGTCACCCTAAGAAATGATTAGATCAATCGGTAACAGCTTACCGCATACAGGCTTGCAAGAAACACAATCTATGTAGCAGTCTTTTCTGCAGTCGGTTGGACAAGTGTGCCATTGACCAAAACATGACGGGAACAAAGGAGAACGGCATCTCACTTGCTTAGGTATCAAAGGTGGCGGAGGTGGTATCGCGAAAAGAGATTGTTGCGAGGTGACCAGAGATTCCATGACCGAAGAGACTATCAAGAATGGAAGCCATAGAAGCAATGAACTCATTGTTTTCATGACTATAACAATGGGGATGTAGAGGTGATTAGTGTTAATTTGCAATTTGGTTTATGGTTTCATGACACTTATATATTGAATAATTAATCAGTTAAAGGTGTGGAGTTTAATGTAATGGTTCATTTTCATGTGTTAGATACTAAAAGTGGCATTAAAAAGAACATTAAGGTTTAAAAGGGTTCTAGATCACATGCAAATCATAAGAAATGGGATTTACGTGTGTTAATGCTCTTTTTTTTGTAATTGATCCGTTAATTAAGTCTTAAAAGTAAATAACCCTGGGAACAAAGGAGAACGACATCACTTTTGTATACTAGAAGTTATTTTTGCTACCAATGGGGTGGTGATCCATTGACAAAGTCAAAGCCTTTAAAACACCTAGGTTGGGAAGGGAAATGTCTTGGGTTGAAGTCCCACAGACGACCAGGAATTAAAAAAATTACTTGTTAAAAAAAAGTTATTTTTGCTAATTATTATCAACCTCAACTTTCTTATTTAAATATGTAACAAATTGACAAACATACAAGTATACATTATGATACTTGAATTTATTTGGAATATTGGATTTTAATAATCTCAATTATTCATGGTTGACCGTCAACAGTCTCAACTTAAAAAATAAACACTGGCAGTCCCAACTATTGACATGTTGGTCATCAATGGACCCTAACTAACAGAACTCTAGCGTCGTTGGTCTCCGGTCACCGAAAAACCATTTTTGGCCAGAAAAAAGGTTTCTAAAGGTTCGATCGAAGGTTACAAAGAGGTTTGAGACGAAAATGTTGAGTATTCCGGCCAAAAAGTTGAGTTTTCCGCCAAAAAAGAGTTTTCTGGCGACTTCAATAATTGGGGTTTTTACTAGAAAAAAGGTTCCTAAAGGTCCGTAATAAGGTTACAAAGAGATTTGGGACGAAAATATTGAGTTTTCCTGCCAAAATGTATTTCCGGCGACCAGAGATTAACGACGTTAGGGTTCTGTTAGTCAGGGTCCATTGGAGGCCAATATGTTAATAGTTGGGACTGTCAGTGGAATACATGCTTTTAGTAAATGTGTGAACTCACCTTTGCTTAGCTCGGCAATTAAGTTACTCGAGCTAGTATGGTCAACCACGTCCTATTATGGTTACCATTATTATTAGGATTGTGTACAAATAATTCACATATTGTCTACATGTATCTACAAGTTGCATGCAAGCAAAGTTATCACGTAGCACGTAAATCATGTGAGGTCATACATGAATTTATAACAAAAGCCCAAAGGTGTACAGTGTGAGTGTGCGGCCCATCATATGTGTGCGGTTACATCATAGTTTGCGGCCACAACATAGTGTGCGGCCACTTATAAGTGTGCGGTCATGCATCCTAAGGTCGCACATTGTGCATCATGTGTATGTACCATTCGGAGGTGTGCGGATCAGGGTGTACGATATGTATGGTGTGCAGCACAATAGTGTGCGGTCCAAGGGTGTGCGACTGGGGTGTGAGGTGTGCCTGCTAAACCCCGCCGTAAGCTTCGGTTTCCCAACCGTAGCCTACGGTGCACGTTTTCTGGTCAAATCAGTAACCACCCATCTTTCAACAATCATAACCAACATATTCGGAATTCACAAACTTTACATTGATTCACATGAACTGTAAAAACCCGACTTTCCGGGTCATTACTTAGATCTGTCATTCATTGCTTAATTGACTTGTACTCTCGAGATTCCGATTATCGCTAAGGGTTTAACCGATGCTTCTAAATTATTTTTTACAACGTATACTATTTAAACGCATTTTATCGCATATTACATCGCATGTTTATACCAAACGCTATCACAACGCAATCTCAACGCAACTCGAAACGCAGATTTACTTTTATGCAATTATGTGTTATGTGTATTATTTGTGTGATTATTCGTTTAATGTTATGTGGTTCTCTCAAGTCACACCCCGATATTTCCACATATACCGGTGGGCCCGGTGGGGAGTATCGTGACATAGTTGATATCATCATTGTCAATACACACAATATAATAGCACAGCGGAAGGCTTGGTGAATAACTATTACAAACCATAATGTCTGAGTGTTCAACGAAAGAATATACAGACTGGATTGTAATAAGATCCACAGGCGGATCATAAATAAAATACAAGAAATAGGAAATGATAGACTGCATGCATCTTAGGGAATTGCAAGATCCTCTTATACGACACCTAATAGCTCCAGTCTATTACGAGAGGTACCTGTCAATCAATCTTTAGAAGATACGTCAGTTTACACTGGTAAATACAATTAACTGACTCTTTTGAAAACCTTTATAAAAATTGATTTAAGTGCACATGGCACAAATCATTTATAACTTGGGACAATTATTTAATATAATCTTGTATACAGATTTACATGTTTGTCTTACAATTGGGGCCGGTTGGAAGCTGGTCATGAATAACCGACTCACCACTTATAGAACCCACAAAGGAGTTATCCCCAACATGTGGGTTTATATTTTAGCATTTGCATCTGTCAGGTGTATGCCTACACCCCGTGCATAGGTTGTGACCATTTTCAAATGAAATAAGCTGAGGATATCCAGGACACGGTCGAATTAACCCCTAATGCTTATGTTATCAAACAAGACAGATTAAAACGGGTTATGCAAATTTATTAATCACAATCCGATTAAATGATTTCATACCTGACCAAGCGGTATTATTATAATACCGTATCCCAAGCCCGTATAAGGGAAAATAAGTTAAAAGTATTTACCTGAGCTTAAAGTGAAGATAACTCAGCCGTAATTCCTAAAGCTTTATGATGGTACCTTCTACTGGATGCTACTTAATCTGTATAGAAGGTTTAATAACCTATTAGGATGCTAACGGGTCTTTAGTTAAGTCAAGGACTTAGACCGGCTAGCTAGAAAGAAACCTTACGATTCTAAACGCTAGATTAAGCGGAGACAGGAATGAAATGTGGTTTAGACCCGACAAGCTTGGATACTTGCATAATATGGGTAAACTAGTCACATAAACCGATCCGAACGCATAACCGCGTAACGGGTATCCAAATGAATTATATACAGGTCTTAATTGTTAATATGCTTAAAACATGTTAATACATCAGTAGGATGTTAACACCTATACCCAAAAAGTATTTAAACCCAATTTAAGTCCCGTAGGGGCATTTTGGTAATTTTAATACTTATAAAAGTGATTTTATAACAACTGAAGTTCTGGTCTTTTGACATCAGTAAAAATATTTAATTTAATAAGTTATATCAGTAGGGTGTTGCCTATATGTGAAATTTATCATTTATAACCAATTCATGCACCGAATGGGCATTTTGGTAATTTCACATAAGCTTTAAACGTCAGTTTCGGAAATCTGAGTTTAAAAATTTTGCTTACTATTAAAGTATAGATATTTACTAAAAACATCAGTAGGTATTAAGTCTTATATGTTTAAAATAGTTTTAGCTCACACTATGCGTTAAAAACGCGTAAAAGTCGCTTTTAAGCGATTTTCGGGTTATATAAGAAAAGCTGATATTTTTATCATTCCAGAAAGCTTAAAATATTTTATTTATCATATAAAATTAGTAGCAAAATATTTGGTATCAATATGTGATGTAAAACTCATTTTATTCAAGAAAAGGGTATAACCGGCAATTACCGAATTTAAGCTAGAACCCTATGCTATGATCGGTTTAAAAAAAAAATAAAAATCTTCAAAAATCCCAAAATATTATATTACATCAGTGGTTAAAAAGTTTGGTGTCAAAATTTGGGTTTAGACAGGCTTTATACTAATTATGCCGTTTAATTAATAAAAAGCTTCTTAATTTCGATATTGAGCATAACTCCTAATCTACAACTCAAACTGATGTCGAATTTTTAGGACAAGTTTATAAATCAGTAACAAAGGTTTTTGTCCTCTCACATTTCTAAAAATCTCATTTTTATGTCAAAAGGGCATTTATGGCATTTATAAGCATATTAACGATCAAGAGCATATAATTCAAACCACTATGAACCATGCACTATAACTCCAGAGGGTTATACTACTGAGTAATGTGGTCCTAATGGAAGCTTAAAACATGGGAGAATTAAGCTTGAACGGGTCAGAACTGAAAGTCAAAGCAAAAGTCAAGCTTTTGCGACTTTCGGTTATAAACTGACCTTAGACTGATAATTGTCAGGTTAGGGCTGATAAAACATGTTCTAATATTAATTACCAAGTCATTAGAATGTTAAAATATAATTTAGAATCTCTGTTTTATTAATTTAAATCATTTTTAAACTTTCTGTCCAGTTTTACTTTTTGTCAAACTAGTTTGACCCGACAATTAACTAGTCAAACGAAATAATTTGGATGTGCCCTTTTAAGGGTTAATCACCTACCTTAATATGGTTCCATAACCACATTCAATTCGATCAGTGGCTGGACCAATTATGATTAAACCGAAAGTCAAAGTTAAATTACGATATGTTTAACTTTTCGATAATTAAGCTAATTAAAAGGACTAAGCAGGGGTTAAGACTCTTACTAATGGTCCTTGCTATCTTTTCTACACTTCTAATTCTCCTCCTGATCCTTGCAAGCTCTAGAGATGAGTCCCTTGAAAGTTGTTTGCAAATGTGTGTATGAGAGTTATGAACTTAGCTCTTCTTATATAGTGTTTTGCCATGTCCCAAGATCATTGCAGCTGTTATGGGCCCTCCTAGGATCACTCCATGTGTCCTAGTGGATTATTAAAACCGTATAACAGCCCCTAGGATCGATACAATCGAGTTTAAGTCGGTGCAAAAGCTGAACCCCGCACTTGTCCTGAATTTTCTACGTTGGGGACTTTTAGGCGGGCCGCGTAAGAGTCAGGTAAGGTCTTACGCGGGCCGCGTAGGCCTGTTTTCCAGGTTAAAACACTTTCAAACATGGCAGCTTTAGTCGCTGGCCGTTTAAAACCTTATACAACCTCATTTTTGACATATAAGGCCCTTGTAGTTAGTTTGTAGGGGCTCAAGGAAGTATAACTAAACTTCCTTAGGCTCGGTTTCATTAAATATCACTATAAATGCAAGTTTCATCAAGTTGACACTTTTCACCCAAAGTCTTGAAAACTTGCTTAACGATCTTGAAACCACGTGAAATTTATACCACTTATTCTTGAGAGTATATTTGAATATTTCGAAGCCTCGGGTTCGTTAAATGGTCACTCAGAGGTCAGAATTAACATGTTGACACGTTTAACCCTTGTAGTTTTATAATCTTCCGATTACTTTCACAAACGGCTTCTTATATCCAATCAATCACTCGTTTAAGAATATATTCATCACGTATGGTCATTCAGAGGCTCAAGTTTGGCATGTTGACACTTTTAGTCCCTGTGGTTTCATATTTTCACTGTTTGACAACTTTAGTCCTTCAAATTCATTCTTTCACATAATTAGAGTTTAGGACACGTGTCTTTACCTAATTGGACACGTTTTTACGTGGTGTTACATCCTCACCCCCTTAAAAGAAATCTCGACCCCGAGATTTACTGGAATAAGTGAGGGTACTTCTGTCGCATAGTGGTATCATTTGACCTTTACTATAGGCACATGCTTTCTTCGGAGCTTTTTAACCTGTCGATCCTCAATCGATATAGGTCTTTCAACAAACCTCAGGCTTTCATCAATTTGTACATCTTTATGAGACATAGCTAGTGATTCATCAGCTAAGCATTTCTTGAGATTACAGATGTGAAACACATTATGAATTCCGCTGAGCTCCTCAGGCAAGTTTAGCTTATAAGCTACACTGCCGAAACATTCGATAATCTCGAATGGTCCTATATATCTAGGGCTTAGCTTGCCTCTCTTACCAAAACACATCACGCCTTTCCAGGGTGATACTTTCAATAAGACTTTATCACCAACCTCAAACTTTAGAGGTTTTCGCCTCTTGTCAGCATAACTTTTCTGCCTATCCCTGACAGCTTTCAGGCGGTCACGAACCTGGACAATCTTATCCATCGTTTCAAGGACTATATCAGGTCCTGATAACTGAGCTTCTCCTACTTCTGCCCAACAAACCGGCGTTCTGCATTTCCTACCATATAATGCCTCAAAAGGCGCAGCCTGAATACTAGTATGGTAGCTATTGTTATAGGAGATCTCAATCAAGGGTAGATGATCATCCCAACTACCTCCTAAATCAATAGCACATGCAGGAAGCATATCTTCCAACGTTTGAATCGTACGCTCGCTCTGTCCATCTGTCTGAGGATGGTAAGCAGTACTAAAATTCAAACGTGTGCCCAAATATTGTTGGAAACTTTTCCAAAAGTGTGAGGTGTATCTAGTATCTCTATCAGAGATAATAGTCACTGGCACTCCGTGTAGGGATACAATCTTATCTACGTATAACTAGGCTATCTTGTCAGAGCTATGGGTCTCCTTGATGGGTAAGAAATGTGCTGACTTAGTCGGTCTATCAACTATAACCCATATGGTATCATTTCCGTGCCTTGTTTTAGGTAACTTGGTTATAAAGTCCATAGTTACCATCTCCCACTTCCATGTGGGGAGTTCTGGCTGTTGAAGCAGACCTGATGGCTTTTGATGTTCAACTTTAATCTGAGCACAGGTCAAGCACTTAGCTACATGGGTGGCAATAGATTTCTTCAATCCTATCCACCAATAATTAGCTTTCAAGTCCTGATACATCTTGTCACCTCCAGGGTGAACTGAATATTTGGAGTTGTGAGCTTCCTGGAGAATTACATCTCGAAGTCCTCCATGAATGGGAACCCAGATTCTTCCATTGAGTCTGAGAATTCTATCCTTTCCAGTTGTTAATTGTTCTGCAGGTACACCTAATTTTTCATCTGGAAGGTTAGCTTCCAAAACAACATCTTTCTGTGCAGCTAATAGTCTATCATTCAGGCTATTCTTCAGCTCCATGCTCTTAGCATTAATCCTGATAGGTTTAACTCTCTCTTTTCGGCTTAAGGCATCGGCGACTACATTCGCCTTGCCGGGATGGTAGCGAATTTCACAATCGTAATCATTTAAAGTTTCCATCCAGCGGCGCTGTCTCATATTGAGCTCTTTTTTATTAAATAAGTGTTGAAGACTTTTGTGATCCGAATAGATCACACACTTTGTTCCATACAAGTAGTGTCTCCATAACTTTAGTGCGAATACAACTGCACCCAACTCTAAGTCTTGGGTGGTGTAATTCTTTTCATGCACCTTTAGTTGTCGTGATGCATAGGCAATCACCTTGCCTTTTTGCATAAGTACACAACCCATACCGGTGTGTGATGCATCACAATAAACGACAAACTCTTCGATTCCTTCGGGTAATGTCAACACTGGAGCATTGCTCAACTTCTGCTTAAGAATCTCAAAGGATTCTTGTTGTTTTGGACCCCAATCAAATTTTACATTCTTACGGGTCAAAGAAGTCAATGGTGCAGCTATTCTTGAGAAGTTCTCAATGAATCTTCTATAACATCCAGCTAGACCCAGAAAGCTGCGAATTTCTGTTGGCGTCTTCGGTGCTTCCCAATTCATAACGGCTTCTACGGGATCTACTTGGATGCCATGTTCATTAACAACATGTCCAAGGAATTGGACTTCACGAAGCCAGAACTCGCACTTGGAGAATTTAGCATAAAGCTTCTCTTGTCGAAGCAATCCTAAGATACATCGAAGGTGCTTCTCATGATCAACTTGATTACGAGAATAGATGAGTATGTCATCTATGAAGACGATGACAAACTTATCTAAGTAGGGTTTGCAGACTCTATTCATGAGGTCCATGAATGTTGCTGGCGCATTAGTGAGCCCAAAAGGCATCACTAAAAACTCGTAATGTCCATACCTTGTTCTAAATGTCGTTTTTGGAACATCTTCAGTTCTAACCTTGAGTTGATGATACCCAGATCTCAAATCAATCTTTGAGAAGAAGCTCGCCCCTTGGAGCTGATCAAATAAGTCATCGATCCTGGGTAATGGATAACGATTCTTGATCGTTATCTTGTTTAGTTCACGGTAATCAATGCATAAGCGCATTGATCCATCCTTCTTTTTCACAAACAAAATTGGAGCTCCCCAAGGTGAAGAGCTAGGTTGTGTGAAACCTTTCTCCAGTATGTCATCCAATTGGGTCCTGAGCTCTTTTATTTCGGTAGGCGCTAGACGATAAGGAGCTCGTGCAATTGGTGCGGATCCTGGGAGAATATCTATCCTGAATTCAACTTGCCTCTTCGGAGGTAATCCAGGTAGATCATCAGGAAAGACATCAGGATACTCAGAGATAATAGGAATGTCTTCAATCTTAGGTTTCAGATCGTTTACTGACACTTGTGCCATGTAAATGATGCATCCAATCTTCAAACACCTTGATACTTTCAGAATGGTCACATTGTTAGGCAACCCATACTGTGTGTCTCCTTGGATAGTGACGGATTCACCAGAAGGGGTTTTGATAATAACTAGCTTTTTATCACAGGCAATTTGGGCTTGGTTATGCGATAACCAATCCATGCCCAAAACTATATCAAACCTAGCCAATTTCATTGGCAAGAGGGATAGCGGGATAGAATGATTCTTAATGGATATGAAACATCCATCAAGAAGAGTTGAAGCTGTTTCTAAGGTACCATCAGCAAGCTCTACCTCATATTTTATGTCTAGAGTCTTAATAGGCAGATTCAGTAACTTACAAAACTTATGGCCTACAAAAGACTTATCAGCACCTGAATCAAATAAGACTCTAGCATAATTATTATTAATGAGGAAGGTACCTATTATGAGGTTCTCGTCATTCACCGCTTCCCTTGCATTCATCTGGAAAACTCTTGCGTTGTTTTTCTTTGCCTCCTCAGGCTTCTTGGTATTCTTGGGGCAATTTGTCTTGATGTGCCCCTTTTCGTTGCAACCATAACAGGTTGCATCCTTAATGTTCCGGCACTCCACCGTTTTGTGCCCCTTCTTCTTGCAAATCCCACATGGTTTAGCTTGTGGGTCTTGGTTGCACTTTCCAAAGTGCCTTTTGTTGCAGGTCTTGCGCCTGGGTTTGTCATTCGACTGCCCTTTCTTAAAACCAAAGTTTCCTTTGTTCTTTTTGTTTGATTGAGAGGACTTGTCTTCCTCCCTCTTCCTTTTCCCATCATCGGTAGTTTTCCTTGCACTACTCCTCACAATATCAAGAGTAAGGGACAGAGATAGATCCACAGCAGATCTATAGGCAGTAGGCTTGGAAGCCTTGACGTTTCCTTTTACTTCAGGGGCTAAACCACCGATGAAACGCGCAATGCGTTTGGGTTCAGGAGTGACTAAATATGGTACAAGCCTTGATATTGAATTGAAGTTGGTCACATAGGATCTACAATCTAAATCCTTCATTACCAAGGTGAGGAAGTCAGTTTCAATCCTCTCAACTTCATGCTGAGGACAGTATGTATCTTTTACAAGATCTACAAACTTGTTCCACGAAAGGTTATACAAATGAACCTTTCCAGTGGACTGTACTAACGCTTTCCACCAAGCGAGGGCATCGCCCTTAAAAGATTGAGACACAAACATGACTATGTCTTCCTTAGCACATCCACTGATGTCAATCACAGTCTCCATTTCATCTAACCATTTCATGCAGTTAATTGCTCCCTGTTCTCCTGTAAAATCCCTCAGTTTACAGGAGACGAAGTACTTATAAGTACAACTATTTTTGTACTTAGGAGCCTGGTTTAGCACCACTTTATGAGACTCAGACCTTTGATTGGATGAATGCTGAGATCATCCCCTTTTGACGCATGTGACTGTGATAAGGGTTTTGAGTGAGTTTTGGACCGAACCTTACTCGGTTCCTTGAATATCTTATCTACCGCTTGAGCAACCGCGGTGTCAATCATAGCTTGCAGTTTAGCGTTTGTAAGATTTATCTTGGTCTCATTATTGTTTCCTTCCCGCGGATGACTGTTTACTTCATCAGATCCAGCCATGATTTGGGTACTATATTAAACAATAATGTTATATTTAAATTATGCAATAAATCATCATATTGATGATTAGATGGTCATGGTATTATTAAACCATATAGACCATTTTAAGAAAATAATAATATTAAATGAGATATAACTCTTTATATTTTATTAGACAGGGGAATATAAATCACAACTGTCAATGTCATGAAAGACATTTTAATTTAGCACAAGGCTCGTCTCGAAGGACATTTAGACGGCACAAAAGGCCATGTCACAGGGACGATTAAACTATAATTAATGATCTCCTGGATTAGTGATCTTTTAAGGGTCAAACATAGTTCGTTGCCTTACTGACAAGAAGTTTATAAAGTAGAACTGTCATTGTACCTTTGCTTGTAAGCGTACATCTCAAATGGATGTTTTAGGTGTATACATCATATTGATGTTTATTAGCCATGATTCATATAGATCATATAGGCTATGATAGTGACTTAGGAAAATCCAAGTACATTTGGAAGCTGGTGTGGTTTTCCGTACCGCACAACCAAGAATGTTAACATGTTTTCAGATGTTAACAGGGAGTTATTTTCTTAAAAAGGTTATACCATCATAGCCATTAATATTTTTAGCTAGGTTATACCTCTAAGAATTCCTTTGGCAGATTAATTTAAATTTGAAAGGATATAGCCTGATGATGTAATAAAATACATATTTAAAAATAAAAAATAACTTCATTAAATCACGAAACTAGTACAACGATGCCCTAAACGGGACTTGAAACAACACATTGCCCACGCAGGAGCTACAGAATAGAAAGTAAGTCCACGCAGGGACTCGGTACAGAAAATAAAATAATGTCCTCGTAGGGACTTGATTAAAAGACAATACAAAATAAAATAACAACTTCCTATTTCTTCTTGCCTTTAATGAGGCTCGCAAGGCCCTTGAGTAAGCCATTATATTTCTTCTTAGTTTCATCGGCTTCACGTTCAACCCGGTCTAACCTCTGCAGAATCTCCTGAGTTTGCTCCTGTTGGGGAGGAGGAGGTTGATGGTATGGTGGGTATTGATACCCTTGCACCGGATATCCAATTGAGTAAACTGGTGGGTAAGAAGAAGGATAAAGTGCATTGTATTGCGTTGCAGTAAGGTATGGGTCATGGGCTCCATATTCCGTAGTGGTTGGATACCCTGATGGGTTATACCCAGACGAACCTAGGTATGTAGGTATCGGTTTGTCAAAACCCACTGGCGGCTGTGGTGGTGCATGAGAAACTGGCGGAGGGTTGACCTCTGGAACCGCGTGCGAGGGTCCACCCAATTGGGGGTTCTCGGGAATAGGAGGGTAAGAACTTTAACCGTGAGGGGATACGAACCGTGGTCCCCCACGCACAGACATTCGAGCATTTCTCCTTCGCCTTGGCGGCTCGGGGCGGTTGAGGTGGTTCCTCAACTGGCAAAGGTGGTGGGGTAACTGCTTGAAGTTACGGATCATTTAAAGGAGGTTGAGCAGGAGAGTTATGATATGAAGGGGTGAATTCCCATTCATACCTTGACCACCATTCCTTAAATGGATCGGCCCATGGTACGGTGATCCTTGATACGAAGAACCGCTTGAGATACTGATAGGGTGGCTCGGTGTTCCGGTTTGCATTTCAGGGTCAGGGTCGTCGTCCATTTCAATCTCCTGGGAGAAGTGATCTTGAGGCCCTAAAGGGTTGAAACCAAAAAGATTGTTGACATATTCATTGGGGTTGAATTGACCTAGGGAATAAATGGAATCGGAGTGATGGGTGTCACGACCCCCGACCCACCCTGGACGGAATCGGGAGCCGCGAACAGCCAAGTGGTACCGGTGATTATTTTGAAAAATATTGCAGCGGAAATTTCATCAAGACCGTGAGTTAGGAAAAATATCAGAGTTTAGCAAACACCGGATTTTATTTATTTAAATAGCTGGGATAAACCCATGTTTTACAAAGGTAGCTTTAATAAGGGATAAACCCAATTACATAAAACAATATTTCTTAATTTGATTTAATTAATAAAATAAGCCACTTCTTGAAGCCTTTCAGTGCCGTATCCATCTCTTACTCCAATATACTGTAATTACCTGAAACGCGTTTTAAAAAGGTTTTGTCAGCAGGAAATACTGGTGAGTTCATTCATTTTGCTTAAAACGACGCATTTGTTATAATCTACAGTATTAAGAGCGATTACAATGTTTATATATCAACCAATTACCCAACGATATTTGTCACTCGACTCGCTTCTGTGACTATGGTCATATAACCCATTGGCTAACCCGTTGTCCAATGGTGAAGATTATCAAGTAATGTATACAAAACTGTAATATGGAGATTACAAAGACTTAATCCCTGTAATTATAACTTTGAAAAACATTTAAGAATTTATAAAGTGCTTTGATAAAAAGAGAATGACTCACATTATAAGCAGGCAGATTTATACGGGCAGAGTTTAGCCTATTGATTTAGTCTTGTAACCTAGTGCACACGAACTCGGTAAATAACTAATACAACATTTACGATAACTCACGAGATTAAAACCCTCACGACAAATGACAAAGTGCAATCACTTAAACATCCATCGGATTCACAACGAATGACAGAGTATTCCCCGAGTTCGGGTGGTACTCAAACATCCTGTCGGAATCATGACTAATGACAAAGTATAGCATTTAAACATCCTGTCGGATAGTTTCAATCGATCGGATATTGAATCGTAGCAGCGATCGAGTTAATACCCGGTATCGTAGCAGTACCCCACTACCTTGAAAGTGAAATTCAAGCAGAGTAAGAATGATTCTGAAAGTTTCGTCGACACAGAATGAAATCCCCTTAGCTAGGCTATTTATAGCTGAAATTGGGTTCCTTCGCGGCCCACGTAAGCCTCAGGCCAAACCTTACGCGGCCCGCGTGGGAGTGTGGATCATATCGAAAGTTGCTGAGTCACCGGTAGTCGCGACACGTGTGACGACACGTGGATCCGGATGCTTATCCAGTCAAACTGAAGGTTGACGCGGCCCGCGTAAAGTATGCTTAACCTTTACGCGCCTCGCGAGAAGACCAATATTCTAAATTTCTTGATTTTTGATATGGATTGGGGTTTTCAGGGGTCCGGGTTTTTACTTATGGTTTGATTTGGGACATTTTTGAATATAATTATATCATAAAGGAAAAAGGAATAAAATAGTGAGAAAAGAGAATGGACCCATTTTGTAACTTTAGGGTTTAACTAGAAAGTCTCCTGGTATAAATTTTGGGTATAATTTCTGAGCTATATAAAAATATATATTTGTAATTGTGTTAAGTATAGTACCCCTCATTCAACCTTGTCCCGATGTCCCGAGACCGAATCCCAACAACTTAGTCGGGCAGAGCCCTGACATACGTTATGAGGCTCAGATCAATCGGAAAGGGTAGCGGTGATCGGGGGAGTTAAAATACTTAAAACAGGGCAGGACCTTATTATTAATGGTAAAAAAAATAAAAATAGTGATGGAAAGTTTGGTGATATATAAGAGATGGAAACAATTAAAAGAATTTAAGCAATGGTTGTCTACAGGAGGCGAACCTATTTATAGAAACTCCAAAGTTTTCGAAGCTTTACACGTAGCCCACATTTATCTATGTAGCTATTTCAAACTTCATGACACGTACACTAAAATAATTACAACATACACGTAAATCTTTTAATTAATTGTTTAGTTTGATTTCTTTTATATGCATACACGTTTACATACACAATTTCAATTTGAAATTGAATTGTGATTTAACTATATTATTATTTTATATATTTATAATTAATTTAACTGCTTCACTTATTTGGCGTGTATAACTTGTAAAATATAACGTTTTATAAAATAATAAATATATCACCAGAACGAGAATATTTTTGTCTACATTTTGAACCAAGTTTTATTAAAAATAGAATAGGTTCAAAATACAATATATTTTTATAATTTAATTATTATATGGTTCCTAGGCCCGTCTAAGAACTTCATATTTCTAATAATCAACTTACCCGTAATATACCTATCTAATAGTATAAGTTTTTATAGACTTTTATTTTATTAGAAAGGTCACCCATATACAGGCCAATTAATTAATTCAACCAACTATATAAAATAGTGTTTAAAACTATTTGGGTTGAATATTTATATTAAAAATAAACTAGTTACTAGTGGTTAATAAATTTAACCAAACCTATAATTCTTATAAAAAATAGGAATGTTACGTCCTCCCCACCTTGTTTTAAATCTCGTCCTCGAGATTTGGGTTACGATTTATGTCATATTTTAGTCAATAAAAAAACAATATTAAGGTAGATGACACAGAATTAAAATATTAAATTTTGTGAATACGAGTTGTACAATAAGTAGGATTCAATGGTTCAACTGAATTAGTTCAAGAAATTGATGTCAAATGAATGAGATGAAATGATATAATTTTCAAGGTAACTAGGTTCAAGCCAAAAGATATATGATCAATAGATATTTTAAAATGAATGTGAAGAACTTTTTGAATCAATAAAATTCTTTGTCAAAAGAAAGTTTACTTTGATTGGCAACTGAGGAAGACTTAGAATCGACAGGTTCAAAATGAAATAAAAGCATGAAAATGATTTGTCAAATATTGAATTATGATATGAGAAAATCAATGTGCTGAGATGAGTGAATTGCAAAGATACACGAAAAGATAATAGAGTTAATGTATTATTGTCTTAATATATAATTGCATTAAGACGATTTTTTATTTTTTATTTATTTATTTTTTAATGATGAGTTGAAAGACAGATGTGGTTTTGAATGATTCGAATGATTGTGATTAGCCCAAGCAATAAGTTTATACCGATATCGCAAGGTGTCGTAATGATTGAAATAGTTCAATAATTATGGTGATCGAACAAATTCACCGTGTAATCAACTGAAAGCTTTTTAATGAAAACTCTAAGGGTTTACGTCTCTGATCTGTATAACTCTTTTGTTGACCTTGATACATAATATTTCTATAAGTATTTAATAGTTGTGGAATATAAGATGAACAATTACTTATATAAAATGTCTTGTCCATGAATACTTAGACAATTATTTATATAATTTTATTCGTCCCTCTAATTCTTGTATTGTTTTATAAAAATATGTCTTCTCCTTACAGTACAAAGTATATATATTTATATATATATATATAAAATATTTTTACATATAATTAAAATTTACTAAATAAGTATGATGACTTTAATTTATATACATTAACTAATCATTATCATGGTTGGATATTGGTTAGTGCTGCCTTGTTTAAGCATAGGTGATCAGTCCATGCCTAACTAAGGCTAGGCTATTCAAAACATGCCCCTGACAATAACCCTAGTACCTAAAAATAATACTAACACTACTACTATTAATATATTATTACTAATAATAAAACTAATATTAATTACCAATAATAAATAACTAAACATAAATTTATATGAGAGTATACCTAAAACATAATTTTATACATATATATAAAAATATAAATTCTTCACCTCAATGGTTTAACAATAATTTTTTTTAAATATAGTAATACTATATTGTAAATTACTTATGTAAGTTTCCATATATAATCAATTAAATTTATGTTTTTTTTTTCAAGAAATTCATTGACTTGATATCAAAGAGTCATCGTTTTGCAATAATGCGGTTCACAGTGCAAAAAGCGGAATGATATTTGAGTTTTGATAAAACAACTTAGAATGAAGCCCTCCAGTGATCTTCATAATTCAAACGAACCACATGAGTAATAAACAGTGCATGTGTAATGTGTGGATTTACCAAGAAATGAAACAGATCAATATTCGCTACTATGAAAGAAATCCTCATTGTATGATGACCATTAAGGGGAAGTAGCAATGCAAAAGTCTATTTACAGAGGTCAGAATTTTAACAAAAGAAATTTAAGAATTTTATCTGGGATTTTGTGTGATAACTGTTGTTAAGAGACATTACCAGGGAATGTCGAATATAATGAAATAGGGAAGTTGCAAAGGTATGTGACTCCTTTTGCAGTGATAATAATTATGACTCTAATTAGACTGTGCACCGATGATTGTGAAATCTTGTTACAACGTACCTCAGCGAGATTCATGTCGTTTGTAGGATCGCGTGGCAAAGTGCTTCTTTTTTATTAGTAGTTCTTTTACTGACGGAATTAGCATTGGTGTCATCGTGCCCAATTTATATTTTCCAAAGGTCTTGCCTTGGAAGTCGTGTGTGATATACTTCAACGTCTGTGGACTTATAATTAAATTTTCATGTGTTTTCTTGTGCATTAGCACAACTTTACATGCTTCTTACTTGCGTTAATAGTTTATGGTAACGCATTGGAAATTCTTATACTTTTGATAGTGTCCCAACTTAAAGGGTTTCCATTGTTTATATTGTCGCACGAGTTACGAGGTAGATGATCAAACGAAATAATGTTTGATATCGGAATTTATATGCAAGAGATTCTTGATAAAGAAATCTAGAATTATTATTGACACTTATGTTCGTGATTTAAATTGTCAATTGTTATGACTTTTGGAATTTCTTATATATATATCTATATAATCATATAATTCACATGTTGTAATGTACATACCCTTTATAAGGTCAATGAATTTAACAGATTTTTATTTCCAAAACAAGTCAGATATCAGGTCATGATACTATTTAGGGAAAACTTGTCACTTGTTTGACATATTATATACCCTGTCTTATCCGGTTCTCGCCGGAGAGGTAACCCTTATTATATCCGGACAAACTGGAGAGTCTGCTACACCATACACAGTCTTGTCGGAGAAGAAATTTAGATTTCCCATAAATATATCTTTCTTAAATTATGATTTGGAAAGTGCATTATGACTTCCAACAAAGACTAAGCAAATTAGTCTTCACATGACAGATCATATTATATAATAAGAAATAACAGTGGTCAAGTGTTATTGTTTATTATATTTGCAACGTTCTAGTTATCATTTTCACAGCATACCAAAACCTACCACACTTTATTTACACAAGTATTTTAGCTTATCTCGAAGCTTATACTAAGGCATCTTTTCTTAAGTACAAGTCTAAATGCTTATCATGTGTGCTACCAGTTAATAGCAATCTCCTAACTCTTTCATATAAGCTTAGGTATTATTATCACAACACCTATAGGCTTAAAGCAGTGGCTCTGATACCACCTTCTGTCACGACCCCCGACCCACCCTGGATGGAATCGGGAGCCGCGAACAGCCAAGTGGCACCGGTGATTATTTTGAAAAATATTGCAGCGGAAATTTCATCAGGACCGTGAGTTAGGAAAAATATCAGAGTTTAGCAAACACCGGATTTTATTTATTTAAATAGCTGGGATAAACCCATGTTTTACAAAGGTAGCTTTAATAAGGGATAAACCCAATTACATAAAACAATATTTCTTAATTTGATTTAATTAATAAAATAAGCCATTTCTTGAAGCCTTTCAGTGCCGTATCCATCTCTTACTCCAATCTACTGTAATTACCTGAAACGCGTTTTAAAAAGGTTTTGTCAGCAGGAAATACTGGTGAGTTCATTCATTTTGCTTATAACGACGCATTTGTTATAATCTACAGTATTAAGAGCGATTACAATGTTTATATATCAACCAATTACCCAACGGTATTTGTCACTCGACTCGCTTCTGTGACTATGGTCATATCACCCATTGGCTAACCCGTCGTCCAATGGTGAAGATTATCAAGTAATGTATACAAAACCCCACATACCGGCTGTAATATGGAGATTACAAAGTCTTAATCCCTGTAATTATAACTTTGAAAAACATTTAAGAATTAATAAAGTACTTTGATAAAAAGAGAATGTCTCACATTATAAGCAGGCAGATTTATACGGGCAGAGTTTAGCCTATTAATTTAGTCTTGTAACCTAGTGCACACGAACTCGGTAAATAACTAATACAGCATTTACGATAACTCACGAGATTAAAACCCTCACGACAAATGACAAAGTGCAATCACTTAAACATCCATCGGATTCACAACGAATGACAGAGTATTCCCCGAGTTCGGGTGGTACTCAAACATCCTGTCGGAATCACGACTAATGACAAAGTATAGCATTTAAACATCCTGTCGGATAGTTTCAATCGATCGGATATTGAATCGTAGCAGCGATCGAGTTAATACCCGGTATCGTAGTAGTACCCCACTACTTTGAAAGTGAAATTCAAGCAGAGTAAGAATGATTCTGAAAGTTTCATCGACACAGAATGAAAGCCCCTGAGCTAGGCTATTTATAGATGAAATTGGGTTCCCTCGCGGCCCGCGTAAGCCTCAGGCCAAACCTTACGCGGCCCGCGTGGGAGTGTGGATCATATCGAAGGTTGCTGAGTCACCGGTAGTCGCGACACGTGTGACGACACGTGGATCCGGATGCTTATCCGATCAAACTGAAGGTTGACGCGGCCCGCGTAAAGTATGCTTAACCTTTACGCGCCCCGCGAGTAGACCAATATTCTAAATTTCTTGATTTTTTATATGGATTGGGGTTTCAGGGGTCCGGGTTTTTACTTATGGTTTGATTTGGGACATTTTTTAATATAATTATATCATAAAGGAAAAAGGAATAAAATAGTGAGAAAAGAGAATGGACCCATTTTGTAACTTTAGGGTTTAACTAGAAAGTCTCCTGGTATAAATTTTGGGTATAATTTCTGAGCTATATAAAAATATATATTTGTAATTGTGTTAAGTATAGTACCCCTCATTCAACCTTGTCCCGATGTCCCGAGACCGAATCCCAACAACTTAGTCGGGCAGAGCCCTGACATACGTTATGAGGCTCAGATCAATCGGAAAGGGTAGCGGTGATCGGGGGAGTTAAAATACTTAAAACAGGGCAGGACCTTATTATTAATGGTAAAAAAAATAAAAATAGTGATGGAAAGTTTGGTGATATATAAGAGATGGAAACAATTAAAAGAATTTAAGCAATGGTTGTCTACAGGAGGCGAACCTATTTATAGAAACTCCAAAGTTTTCGAAGCTTTACACGTAGCCCACATTTATCTATGTAGCTATTTCAAACTTCATGACACGTACACTAAAATAATTACAACATACACGTAAATCTTTTAATTAATTGTTTAGTTTGATTTCTTTTATATGCATACACGTTTACATACACAATTTCAATTTGAAATTGAATTGTGATTTAACTATATTATTATTTTATATATTTATAATTAATTTAACTGCTTCACTTATTTGGCGTGTATAACTTGTAAAATATAACGTTTTATAAAATAATAAATATATCACCAGAACGAGAATATTTTTGTCTACATTTTGAACCAAGTTTTATTAAAAATAGAATAGGTTCAAAATACAATATATTTTTATAATTTAATTATTATATGGTTCCTAGGCCCGTCTAAGAACTTCATATTTCTAATAATCAACTTACCCGTAATATACCTATCTAATAATATAAGTTTTTATAGACTTTTATTTTATTAGAAAGGTCACCCATATACAGGCCAATTAATTAATTCAACCAACTATATAAAATAGTGTTTAAAACTATTTGGGTTGAATATTTATATTAAAAATAAACTAGTTACTAGTTACTAGTGGTTAATAAATTTAACCAAACCTATAATTCTTATATAAAAATAGGAATGTTACAATGAGAGTGGTGAGATTGGTTCGAATGGTGTGATTCTATAGATTGCTGGGAATGTTGGGGTTCATCGGGAATGGGTTGTCCAAAGTATGGAGGGTCGGATGGTGAGGATCCCAGCGAAACAGAATGTC
The DNA here is from genome assembly GCA_030545235.1 of Helianthus tuberosus. Lineage (NCBI taxonomy): Eukaryota > Viridiplantae > Streptophyta > Magnoliopsida > Asterales > Asteraceae > Helianthus > Helianthus tuberosus. Next base: position 162,150,911 of record CM060444.1, read on the forward strand.
TTGCCGGCTCGAAGTTATGACTCCAATGGTCCCGAGAGTCGGAACTAGAGAGAGTCGACGGCGGGGTACGTCGATGGGATGGTCCCGCGTGGCCTGATGGCCCTCCTCGCATTAGTCCTTTTCCTCTGCCTCTCACACGTGGCGGCATTTTCCAATTTGATAACCTGTTAAAACAAGTAAATATAATATAAACAATAAAAGGAAAGTTAAGAATAAATCCTAGGTCATTTGCCTAGACTCGGAAGTCTAAGGAATGTGCTTATTGTGTCATTGAGATTAAACACAAATGGTTAGTGTTTAATTCACTCAATGTTGGCTCTGATACCAACCTGTCACACCCCGATATTTCCACATATTACCGGTGGGCCCGGCGGGGAGTATCGTGACGTAGTTGATATCATCATTGTCAATACACACAATATAATAGCACAGCGGAAGGCTTGGTGAATAACTATTACAAACCATAATGTCTGAGTGTTCAACGGAAGATATACAGACTGGATTGTAATAAGATCCACAGGCGGATCATAAATAAAATACAAGAAACAGGAAATGACAGACTGCAGGCATCTTAGGGAATTGCAAGATCCTCTTATACGACCCCTAATAGCTCCAGTCTATTACGAGAGGTACCTGTCAATCAATCTTTAGAAGATACGTCAGTTTACACTGGTAAATACAATTAACTGACTCTTTTGAAAACCTTTATAAAAATCGATTTAAGTGCACATGGCACAAATCATTTATAACTTGGGATAATTATTTAATATAATCTTGTATACAGATTTACATGTTTGTCTTACAATTGGGGCCGGTTGGAAGCCGGTCATGATTAACCGACTCACCACTTATAGAACCCACAAAGGAGTTATCCCCAACATGTGGGTTTATATTTTAGCATTTGCATCTGTCAGGTGTATGCCTACACCCCGTGCATAGGTCGTGGCCATTTTCAAATGAAATGAGCCGAGGATATCCAGGACACGGTCGAATTAACCCCCAATGCTTATGTTATCAAACAAGACAGATTAAAACGGGTTATGCAAATTTATTAATCACAATCCGATTAAATGATTTCATACCAGACCAAGCAGTATTATTATAATACCGTATCCCAAGCCCGTATAAGGGAAAATAAGTTAAAAGTATTTACCTGAGCTTAAAGTGAAGATAACTCAGCCGTAATTCCTAAAGCTTTATGATGGTACCTTCTACTGGATGCTACTTAATATGTATAGAAGGTTTAATAACCTATTAGGATGCTAACTGGTCTTTAGTTAAGTCAAGGACTTAGACCGGCTAGCTAGAAAGAAACCTTACGGTTCTAAACGCTAGATTAAGCGGAGACCGGAATGAAATGTGGTTTAGACCCGACAAGCTTGGATACTTGCATAATATGGGTAAATTAAACACATTCTGGAAATTGAGGATTTAATGATAAGGTTAAACCCGTTTCGGCTATTTTATGTAAACTAGTCACATAAACCGATCCGAACGCATAACCGCGTAACGGGTATCCAAATGAATTATATACAGGTCTTAATTGTTAATATGCTTAAAACATGTTAATACATCAGTAGGATGTTAACACCTATGCCCAAAAAGTATTTAAAACCAATTTAAGTCCCGTAGGGGCATTTTGGTAATTTTAATACTTATAAACGAGATTTTATAACACCTGAAGTTCTGGTCTTTTGAAATCAGTAAAAATATTTAATTTAATAAGTTATATCAGTAGGGTGTTGCCTATATGTGAAATTTATCATTTATAACCAATTCATGCACCGAAGGGGCATTTTGGTAATTTCACATAAGCTTTAAATGTCAATTTCAGAAATCTGAGTTTAAAACTTTTGCTTACTGTTAAAGTATAGAAATTTACTAAAAACATCGGTAGGTATTAAATCTTATATGTTTAAAATAGTTTTAGCTCACACTATGCGTTAAAAAAGCGTAAAAGTAGCTTTTAAGCGATTTTCGGGTTATATAAGAAAAGTTGATATTTTTATCATTTCAGAAAGCTTAAAATATTTTATTTATCATATAAAATCAGTAGCAAAATATTTGGTATCAATATGTGATGTAAAACTCAATTTATTCAAGAAAAGGGTATAACCGGCAATTACCGAATTTTAGCTAGAACCCTATGCTATGATCAGTTTAAAAATAAATAAAAATCTTCAAAAATCCCAAAATATTATATTACATCAGTGGTTAAAAAGTTTGGTGTCAAAATTTGTGTTTAGATAGGCTTTATACTAATTATGCCGTTTAATTAATAAAAAGCTTCTTAATTACGATATTGAGCATAACTCCTAATCTACACCTCAAACTGATGTCGAATTTTTAGGACAAGTTTATAAATCAGTAACAAAGGTTTTTGTCCTCTCACATTTCTAAAAATCTCATTTTTATGTCAAAAGGGCATTTATGGCATTTATAAGCATATTAACGATCAAGAGCATATAATTCAAACCACTATGAACCATGCACTATAACTCCAGAGGGTTATACTACTGAGTAATATGGTCCTAATGGAAGCTTAAAACATGGGATAATTAAGCTTGAACGGGTCAGAACTGAAAGTCAAAGCAAAAGTCAAGCTTTTGCGACTTTCGGTTATAAACTGACCTTAGACTGATAATTGTCGAGTTAGGGCTGATAAAACATGTTCAAATATTAATTACCAAGTCATTAGAATGATAAAATATAATTTAGAATCTCTGTTTTATTAATTTAAATCATTTTTAAACTTTCTGTCCAGTTTGACTTTTTGTCAAACTAGTTTGACCCGACAATTAACTAGTCAAACGAAATAATTTGGAGGTGCCCTTTTAAAGGTTAATCACCTACCTTAATATGGTTCCATAACCACATTCAATTCGATCAGTGGCTAGACCAATTATGATTAAACCGAAAGTCAAAGTTAAATTACGATATGTTTGACTTTCGATAATTAAGCTAATTAAAAGGACTAAGCAGGGGTTAAGACTCTTACTAATGGTCCTTGCTATCCTTTCTACACTTCTAATTCTCCTCCTAATCCTTGCAAGCTCCAGAAATGAGTCCCTTGAAAGTTGTTTGCAAATGTGTGTATGAGAGTTATGAACTTAGCTCTTCTTATATAGTGTTTTGCCATGTCCCAAGATCATTGCAGCTGTTATGGGCCTTCCTAGGATCACTCCATGTGTCCTAGTGGATTATTAAAACCGTATAACAGCCCCTAGGATCGATACAATCGAGTTTAAGTCGGTGCAACAGCTGAAACCCGCACCTGTCCTGAATTTTCTGCACTGGGGACTTTTAGGCGGGCCGTGCAAGAGTCAGGTAAGGTCTTACGCAGGCCGCGTAGGCCTGTTTTCCAGGTTAAAACACTTTTAAACATGGCAGCTTTAGTCCCTGACAGTTTAAAACCTTATACAACCTCATTTTTGACATATAAGGCCCTTGTAGTTAGTTTGTAGGGACTCAAGGAAGTATAACTAAACTTCGTTAGGCTCGGTTTCATTAAATATCACTATAAATGCAAGTTTCATCAAGTTGATACTTTTCACCCAAAGTCTTGAAAACTTGCTTAACGATCTCGAAACCACGTGAAATTTATACCACTTATTCACTTATTCTTGAGAGTATATTTGAATATTTCGAAGCCTCGGGTTCGTTAAATGGTCACTCAGAGGTCAGAATTAACATGTTGACACGTCTAACCCTTTTAGTTTTATAATCTTCCCATTACTTTCACAAACGGCTTCCTATATCCAATCAATCACTCGTTTAAGAATATATTCATCACGTATGGTCATTCAGAGGCTCAAGTTTGGCATGTTGACACTTTTAGTCCATGTGGTTTCATATTTTCACTGTCTGACAACTTTAGTCCTTCAAATTCATTCTTTCACATAATTAGAGTTTAGGACATGTGTCTTTACCTAATTGGACACGTTTTTACGTGGTGTTACATCTCATCACAACGGTTACTCGCAACTCGATTAAACGCAATGCAACGCTTAACACACGAAACGAAAGTTGGAAAACTAACTCGCACAGTTCGGCTGATCGAATGACCATTTGATCGAATGGACATCCGTCTGGATGACCATCCGATCGGATGGCCATCCGACCGAACACTCTCCACCGCCTTAAACCTCTCTCTCACACTATAAATACATGTACACGATACTGTTCATTGATGTGACAGCTCCATTCGACCCAACTCGCTCCAAAGTCACGTTCACGCACTTTTCTCTCGATTCAAGGCTTTTTGGTAAGTATTTCTCCTTAAATATTGTACTTCCATCATCACTACACACTTCCTCATCATCTTCTCCATCAAAATCACTAGTTTTCTTCATGAAATCACCTGATTTGGACTCCTTGAAGGTGACATCATATCGGTTGCTTATGCAATCGGTTGTGTGACGCCATCTCATCAAGATTGGTTCAGATCTAAAGGATTTCTACACTATTCATGTCACACCCCTAGAATCCACATGCGGAGTATCACCGCTTGGAGGCGTGACATGACCAGGATCAAGCCACCAATCATATTGAACAATGTATTTAAGATAGATAAAATCCAACCACGCAATATAATTGGTGTTCAAAAACGAGTTAACCAAATTCAAATTAAACAGCGGAAGCATAAAACATAAAACCAAAACATAAGTTCAAATAGATTCATAAAGTTTAAATGTTTAACATGGAACTCTACAGTCCATGTCCCACAACGACCGCACCTCCTCGTGCAAGCTCCACAGATACCTAACGACCTGCAAGGCATGTAACAAGGAGTCAACAACAAAGTTGAGCGAGTTCACAGTTGGTTGTTTAGTTTTAAAAGTTTGTTTCGAAAACCACGAGTTAACCAGTATCTTTGTTTTTCCCCAAACCATATCCATAATCAGTGGGGGCTTCCCCATGTGAACCACTAGACTGTTACCATATCGACTACTGACGAAAGTAAGTTGTGCCCTAAGTCAATGTCTATCATCATTGACTGTTTGCCATGATCCATTAGTACACGCCCGTCCTATCGGCACGGTGTGAGGTTTGTCAAACCTAATAGCGCTATTAACTAATGACCCGCTCGCCATCGGCCTCGGCGATTAAGTCGATATAAAATGAGGGACTTAATGATAGAGTTTTTGTCTAGTAAGTTTAAGGTTGTTGTCCTACCCAAGGAGAATACGCAGGATTAATATTGGCATCCTACCCATGGAGGATGGCGGTACATATCCTACCCAAGGAGGATATGCAGGTTCCGTTTTAGTTCTTTAACCCATTCCCAACCACCGGGAATCCCATGCCTTAGAAAGAGTGTGAACTCACCTTTGGTTGCTCGGTTGAACTCTTAAAATAGCTAACGGTCAGGGTTGGTCAATCATGTCCTAATATGATTACCATTTAGTTTGTTAATAGTTTTAAATAAAACACAAAGTTCCTACACGCATCTATCACATAGCACGAACTCACGTTAACATTTCACGCCCATATAAACATCCCATCTATACCCATTCAAAAGCAAACATACAATATTGCACATAACACTTTCATTGACATATAACACGTTAGATCATTCTCAGATAACCTACCCGACATTTAGACACGCAAATTGTTACTTATGTCGTTTCAGCTATAATATTCAAAACTGAGCTGTTTTCGGGAATTTTAATAAAATAGTTAACTTACTCCAAAAATTCCCAAATTTTTATAGAGTGTTTTAAACGATCCAAATATTATTGTGTAAAAATATCGGGATCCAATTCATTACCAAAATTTTACAAAAAATCATTTATCGGACTGCAATCAGATTCGTCACTTTATGACTGCAGTCCACGGAATAATTTATTTAAAATTCATCGTAAGTCCGATTGATGAAATTCTAGTGGGAGAATTACAACGACATCAGTGGTCATCTACAGTACAAATTTCATGAGCTAATTCTACACAGATTTCAAGTTATGACGAAAAACATAACACACATTTTCTGCAGTAAAAACGCAGCTCTTGCTGCTGTACAAAACGGACCTTTAAAAATAGTAAACAACCTCGAAAAAATATGATTCCAGTGCCATTTGATTTGTTTTTCGAAAATATATAATTTAGACTTTAGAAAATCAATTTTTCGATTTATAACGGTCCGTTTACAGCCAACTGAAGTTGGCTGTAAATGTTACTCAGCATGCTGTTTATCGCTTAAATGCCACTAAAACGCACACATACGATCACCATACTTTCTAATAAATTTCCATATGATGATCAACATCATATTATCAATAAATCAACAATCAAGTGCCATGCATGTATTTAACAACATTACTTTAACAAGATTTCATCATCTTTAAGTTTCATGTTCATGATTCTTGTTTAAGTCTTTTAGTGTTCTTGTTCTTTACAACAATGTATCTTTTTAATCAACAAAATAAGAAGTAAAAGTAAGTAGCAAGAAGCTTACATCTAGCTTAAAGCTAGGGAAGATCGCTAGAGAAAAAAGATGACAAGGGTGGATGATGAAAGCAAATGAGAAGGATTCTTCAAGATCTTCAAGCTTCAAGCTCCATGTATCACCTTCTAACACTTGAAACAGGCTTAAAAATGGAATGATGGTGGTGACAAGGTGGTGGTGGTGGCGGCACAAGGAAGGGCCGAGAGGGAGAGAGAGAGGAGTTGAGGGAGTGGGGTGATCTTGTGAGATGTGAAATGATATGGAGAGATCTTTGTGATCTAAGGAGCCATACATATAAAGATCTCATACAATATTATGGCAAGGATATCAAGCAAGATATCAAATAAAATATTGAAGTAAAATCTAGTGTGGGGTCCCTACTTGGGGCCGTAAATGGCATGGGGGGGGGGGGGGTTAAGTGAAACTTTTGATGGTAAGTAGGTAAGTAATAGTTCAAATCCAAGTATAAGATTACATGTTTTAGTTAGTAGGTATCTAGTGGGTGTTATGGTGTACGGGGATCATAACTAGCCAAGAAATAATTAAACAATGTTTCTTGCAATATTTTGGTGTTCCGGGTAATGTCCGGTTGTTCGGTTCGATACCGTTTCGTTAAAGTGCTAAGTTATTCCGTATAGTGTCTTTTATGTAACTATTTGTAACACTTTTAATTCTCAACACTTAGGAAAGCATACAGGACCATTTAGTCAATTTTCTGCACAAGACTAGTATGTTAAAAGGCTGAATTTTGCCAAAGCATGCAGAAATCATAAAGCAGTTACATCATCAGTTGTAATTAAGCACCGTCATTAAGCATAATTTAATATTAATTAATCGTACGGATACATGTAATTACGAGGGTTGTCACAATTCAACACGAATCTCAACATTTTTCAACTGATTTCAAACTTTTCTTCAACCTTCTTCAACTTTACTACTCAAAACCGATGGAACTTGTACTCATTCAGACTCTCTGCTCATTTCTAGTGGAGAGCTGGTCTGAGAACGAGTGTCCACCAGAGAGATGACCGATTCGCGGGTTAAACATGAAACTCCATCAAAGACAATTAGCCTGATCGACTGGGGTGATTTCCCATCCGATCGACTGAGCTGGACCATGGTGTTTCCGTTGTTTGACACGTCATCACGTCGTCTCCGTTAAACTTCAAACTTTTTAACTTAGAAATTTTTACAAAGTTTTCAAACAAACAGGACGCCCACTCGAATAGCCATCCGATCGGATGACCATCCGATCGAATGGTTATCCGTTTGAGTAACATATCCCTTCATAATCTTCAAGACTTAACAATTTTACCAAAACTTCAAACTATCAAAATCTCGATCGAATAGCCATCCGATCGAATGGCCATCTGTCCGGATGACCATCCGATCGGATGACTTGTTTAAGTGCAACAACGAAAACTTCAAAAGTTTCAAAATGATTTACAAACACCTCAACTCATTCGAATGGCTATCTGTTCGAATGGTCATCCGTCCGGATGACCATCCGTTTGACTCACCATTCGACACTTGACTCATCCAACACTCTGTTACACGTTGTTCAACGCTTACGCTACTGTTCTATGCTCAGGCTAATCTCCAACGTGCTCCCTTCAATCCAATTCAAGGCTGTGTTTATTTATTAAACATATACTGTGAGTATACTCGAACCCTTTTTCACTTAACGCACTTTTGGGTGTTACATACGTTCTATATCAACTCACAACGCACACAATACTCAAACTCTTTTATGAACGCTAACCGCTCTCGCATGTTATATGTGACTCGATGAATGCTTGTATGTTATGTTTACACAGTGATTGTTTGCCTGACACCTTAGCAACGATAGTACTATAGTTTGGACTCAGCACCTGTCATGGATAGGGGTTGTTAAGGGCCTTACTTCACATGGTCACAGTGGTGATAATGTGTTGCGCATTCTACAACTCTCAGTCATGTCGGTTGCATGCGTCATTGTCGATAGCTTACTTGCTTCACATTTCTACATGTTACATACTGGTTATGCGTAAACGCTTTCGCTATACTATATGCTATGCAAACTTGTGTACTCACCTTTACATTCTATGTATTGACTTTATTTTAACGTATGTGATAGGTTGATAGGATGCTCTGTTATGTAGTGACGAAAACAAGTAGGAAGTCTAGACACCCACAATAAAATCTGAGTTGTCGAAACAGTGTTTTGTTTATGAGACTTATATCTGTGATGATTGTTTTTGCTTTATATGTTAATGGTATGAGACATTAATGCTAAATATATTGTCATTAATAGTTGTTATGGATTCTCTTGGACAATCTGTTTCGCTCAGTGCCATGCCCCGATGTTTCCGCCATCGGTTGGGGTGTGACATGAACCCTAATCGTGAACTAAATCATTACCAATAATCATCCAATCCAATTTATGAACATCACGCCACATGAATCATCAAAACACCAACATCATGCAAACCCTAGTTCGTCGATCAATATTATGTTTCCAGATCAGCCGATTATCTCTTAAAAGTACCAAGTTCTCATGATCATACCAAGCCCAAGTTAAATCAGATCATCTTTCATATGATTAAAACAATGATAAGCATGCTTTCTATCAACCCTAGATCATCATTATAATCATGTCATTCATGTAAATCATTAAGCAAGAACATAACTAAACATAACAAAGAAACTCAAATAAAAATGGTGGTAAACTAACCGAGAGGTGTAGAGTGGAAGGGTTGTGCTAGAATCGAAAAGAAAAGATCTCAGAGTAGAAGAAACTGTCGTCGGTCTTCAAGGGGGGGAGAGAGCTAGGGTTTTGTATTTTTCTTTTGAATGGCAAAGTAATGTACGCATACCTACATGTATGCGCGTTTGATAAAGGTTTGGGCTTTGCCGGTTGGGCCTGATAATGTGCGTGGGCCGAGAACAAATGGCACAAGAGAGAGGGAGTGTGCGGCTGGAGTAGAGGTGTGCGACCCGACACTAGTGTGCGGCTGAGTTTATGTAATTTAAACATTTAAGCATTTAATAAACAATATATTCACAAAACATCCAATTTTAATTAATCAAGTATAATCAATCAAGTGGAACATGAAGAGTGATGATATGAAGTTAAAGGTCACGAGATTAGACGACGCTAATCTCGAAAGTACAGGTTGTTACAAGCGATGACACGGAATTTATGAAAAATCAAAACAACTTGGCTTTCTTGTTGGCTTGATCTCCCACAAGTAAAAAAGAGTAACCGGATTTTTTGCAATCGAATTTTCGGTGTTTAAACGAGCCTAAGCTCTCATACCTCTTGTTAGGGTATACGCACACGGAAGCAACACACACAAACGATAACCTGCAGAAAATAAACGAACACGAGAACACAAGGATTTACGTGGTTTGGTCGACTGACCTACGTCCACAGGCTGCAACCAGGGTTTCTATTGCTTTCTACTTCTCACCACTCGTGATTAGGAATTGCAAGTGCAAGACGCCTATTTATAATTACAAGATTAGGATTACAAAAATGGAACAAGAAAACTAATTTATGGGCTCTAATTAGATGAAACGGGCCAAGCCTTTATGTCTTTAATTCAATTCTTGTGCTCCAAAAGTGTCTTCTAAACTGAATCAGACCCCGCCCAAATCGAGCCTCCACTCATAACCCAACACCTTTGTGATAAAAATGCTTGATGTGGCAATTTTGTTATATATTTATAACTAACATGAGTTAAAGAAGAGGATCAAACCTTGTATGTTAGGGATAGGATTGGTATAGTACTTGTATCCGTACCGGAAATACTAGTACCAAATTAGAAAAACAGAACTGATTAGAACATTGAGAATCGTGAAGTTAGTCAAGACTGAAGATTGATTATGAAATAGCTTCGTAAATTTGATAATTTCATTATTTTCCTAAAGTAAATTTAATAGAACAAGTCTTCCCTTCAACTCAACTATATTTCCCGCCTGGCTTGTGGTTGTGTTTGTGTTCATCATTGGAGTTTTGGCATGGGCACATCAGACCACCCGTCCACCACCAAAACTCTGCGGATCACCTGGTGGTCCGCTTGTAACCGGACCTCGTGTCACCCTCAGAGATGGAAGACATCTAGCCTATAACCAATACGACACACAGCCAAGTATTACGACGAATCCGTTTACCATCCGGTAATTAGTCAGTCTCACACCGCCAATTATAGCGGAACCAAAGGGGGTCAAGAGGGTCTGCTGGAAAGAAAATATTTTGACCATTAAAATCGATAAAAAAAAGTTTTAATTCTGTCACTACAGTCATTGTTTTCTTTTTCTTCTATATATACACATCCAATGACGGAACCAAAGGTGGTCAATAGGGTGTATGGACCCAAAAGTCATCAGAATTTGTTGGATTTTTAGAAATAAAATCGAAGGTTCTTTTAAAAAGAACATGAGTTGGACCACCTGACATCATAACCTTATGTTGACCCTTTATTAAAAAGTTATGTTTCCGTCATTAGATTGATTTTACTGAATCTGTCAGGAACTGTTTGAAGAACTTAAGATATACATGGTGACGTTCGATAGGCCGGGTTATGGAGAGAGTGACCCGGATCCGAAGAAACGGACGGTTAAGAGTTTAGCTCTGGATATGGAAGATCTTGCTGATAAACTAGAGTTTGGATCAAAGTTTTATGTAATTGGATACTCCATGGGTCGGTCAACAAGGAGCTTGGGGGAGTCTCAAGTGTATGTTTGATGTTTCTATAACCAACCCAATAGGTCAACTAAAGATTTTGACTAAAACAAAAAGTCAAAAAGGTTGAAAATTGATTCAAAGTAAGTTCATTTTAACTTTTTACAACTTTTAAATTTAAATAGTTTGTTCAAGAACCTAAATCTTTATTTGATAACAAACCATCTTAAGACTATGGTTGGACCAGCAAGTGAACCTCTAGCCGATTTAGTTGTGGTATGGGTTGAACCGGAACTGGTTGGTTTTTGACAAGTGACGGGTATACGAGTGATCTGGTTCATTGATAAGAACTCTATGATTTATTAGTTGGAAAGTGTTTGATAATCTATTTTGAGTGTTAAACGGTTTATAATACCTTTTTTCTAATAGGTTAGCAGGAGTGGCGTTAATCGCTCCTGTTGTTAATTATTGGTGGTCTAGTTTTCCAACCAACTTAACAATGGCGGCATACAAGTTATAACCTGTTCAAGATCAATAGGCAGTCGGTGTGTCGCATTACGTGCCATGGCTGGTCTACTGGTGGAACACTCAAGAGATGGTTTCTGAGATTCATGTACCCCGCGCCCAATTGTTGTTATTATTATTATCAAATATTCATCAATATTTTAAATTTTTTATTTTTAATTAGTTACGACGCCATCTGATTTTCTAAACAGATAAAGGGTAACGTCGTGCCCAATTTTATAATCGATTTTTAAAAACATTGCTTAAAGCAAAATTAGATTTCCTGAAAAGTCAATGAGACAGGAGTTGAGATAAAACCTGAATGATATAAATAAAAAAGGGAAATTGAACAAAAAACATCATCACATCACCATAAAACTTGTCATGTTCATTAGTGGCTTACACACATGGCGTCATGGCTAGAGCCCAGAGAACAACAAAGCCAACCCAAAAAAATGGTTAAATGGCTATTTCACAAACTAATACTAAACCGCCACACTGTCATGTACAACAAGATTCACCTTCCACCACAACAAATCAATATCAAAATCACTAAAATCGCGCTAAACGTATAAGTTTTTTTTTAATCTGGTTATGCAAAAATATAAATACAACTTGGCAAAGGAACCAACCCGGGCACGTACCTTTACCTTTGCTGACGTGGAAGGCTAAAAAACCCGTTTGATGATCAAATCTCTCTATCCCAGGTATTAAGGTACACGGTTATGTAACTTGTATTTATCCGATGAGCATATTTCAAGATGAAATTGGTTCATAAGGGTATGATAGCCACGGGTGTTTTAGTGCTTCTGCAGCTGATGGGCGTTTTGTGGGGTTGATTTCAAGCAGATGAGTGACAAAATCAATGAACCCTTGATCACCCATTGGTAATCGATGCCTCAAGGATGTCTTTTTCGGGATTAGGTACTCCAATCTGTTTGTGTCCTGAAATTAGAGTACCATTTGATTAATAATGCTTCTATAAATTAGGTGTTACAGATGCATAAAAAGAAATATTCTGCTTTGTTTAAAAAAAAAGAAATTAGGGTTAGAAGAGCATATTGTTAAAAGACAAAAACACCCTTATCACTTTCCCACTCATCATTAATTAAGAATTTCATGCCCGAGCTAGGGGTGTGCATAAAACCGAATTAACAGATAAAATCGAACTGAACCGAACCTAACCAAAAACTTATGAGTTGGTTTGTAGTTTTTTCCTAAGCCCAACTTAGTGGGTCAGTTATCGTTATTAATATTTCCATCACCGACCCAACATTTAATAAAATAACAATGAACCAAACCGACCCTCTACATTTAACCGATCCATACGACCGAAGATAGATGGCATGGCATGAGCAGGAGGCTTCTGACTCTTCGTATATCTGCATTTAGCTATTCACAAATCGGAAATCATTAAGCGCAATCCCGCTCAAATTGGTAGTTTCTAAGTCCCCTAACCCTTTTCAACTAAACTCCACATCTCGATATTCAGTCCTTCATTGTTTAAGATGACAATCTAGCCCATAACAATTCCGGTGGTATAAACTGATTTTAATTAATTTTTAAGGTTGCTATATCTTTGATTTGGATGAGTATTAATTTAGAGAGTACCCTGAAAGTTCAGCTACTATTAAAGATGATAGTAAAAAGGAACTAAATACTTTAGGTGTTGTTTAATTTAGTTTTTACAAAGATCTTATCATTTTAACCGACCCATAAATCATGATGAAATCTAGTTCACATCAATGACAATTGTAACTGATTAACTGAAACCAGTAGAAGAAGCCATGGTTGTAAAAAATGCTAGACAGATAAGCAGATCAATTTTAACATAAATAAATGGCAAAAAAAACATAAATGTAGTACCTGGTTACGCTCATAAAGCATGTGATTTTTGGTAAAATATTTGTGTGTATCCCGTCCCTTGGCAAGCATATCTTGGCCAATTGGAGATATAATTCCAATCACCCTAGCAAGCAAAGTAGCCGGCGAATCATTCTGGAAAAGAACCTATAAAAATACAAAATATTAGTTCTAGAACAAAAAAAGTTCTAAATTACAGTTAGAGCAAAATGCCATTTCCGTCCAAATGTTTCTTTTCCGCATACGGATCCAAAAGGTTTGAAATCTTGCCATTTTTCTCCGTTAAGTCAGGGATATTTTCGTCTTTTTTGTTAACTTAAAGGGCAGTTCGCTTTTTTTTCACTTTATGTACAAAAAAGATCGAATTGCCCTCCAAGTAAACAAAAAAGACGAAAATTATGGATGGAGTTAACGAGCCGGATGAAAATGGCAAGATTTCAAACCTTTTGGATCCAAATGCAGAAAAACAAACCTTTGGGGGAAAGTCGCAAAACTGGCCAAACCTCAGAGGGACGAAAATGGCATTTTACTCTTACAATTATGTCCCCAAAATGTTGCAGATACTTACATTGCCAGTACAAAGTTCAGCCAGAATGCAGCCAAGTGACCATATATCTATCTTTTTGTCATAAGGGAGTCCTAAAATAACTTCTGGTGCACGATAAGACCTTGATTGCACATAAGAGCAAAGATGGTCGGTTTCAAAACAGCTACTTCCAAGATCGATAACTTTCACTTCGCATCTGCTGTAGCTTTTCACCAAAATATTCTCAGGCTTTAGATCACAGTGTATAAGCCCTAGACCATGCAGAAATTGAAGCGCTTCCAAGCACTGGATCGTTATTGACTGCACACAGATATGAGTACAAGTAAATATTATATTTATTTTTTTCTCCATAATAGAGCATACAACGAGAGATGACTGTTAAAATCCATTTACCAATGAATGAGCATAGTTATCGACAGCAACAAATAGCAACAAGGTACCCATATGCTACGTAGCGATAGCGAAGAAATAGCGCCCGCTATTTCGTGTTTAGCGATAAGGTAGTTAAAAATTTAAGAAATAAAAATAGCTATTTATATGTTTATATTATAAAGGGGAGGGTTATCTTGAGAACGCTAAATATTGCGAGAACCGTGAGAACGAATGAAAAAACCAATCAAAATCATTTTTTTAGTACAAACCTCAATATAATTAAAATACAACATGAAAAAAGAAATTAAAAATTATATAATTCATCTATCCTCTCAAAATCACTCTTAATAAAGTTTTTACACGTGTAACTAAATACAACAAATTTACACGTGTAATAGCAAACGTACACATGTGTAAATTTTCTTTATTTACGAATACATGTAAATTTAATTTCTAATATTCAATTCCAATAATAATGATAAGTGTAAAGGGAAATTTTGAATTTGAATTGTTTTTGACCAAGTTCTCGTGGTTTGTTCATTCGTTCTTGCAGGTCTCACGATATTTTGCGTTCTCATTTAAACCCTCCCCTATATATATAATTATATAATATATATAATGTTATCTTTATACTTTTTATGTATAAATTTATAAGTTTAAGGACCTGATGTAAACTAGTGAAAATAGAGGGGTTAAATGTTAGAATACACAAACTAATTTTACACTTTTTATGTAAATTTTACAAGTTTTAGGGACTAGATGTAAACTAGTGAAAGATAGAGGGGTTAATTGTTACAAAGTACATAAAGTTATTTAACCCTAAAAGGCTAAAACGCAAGAAACAACCGCTGCTCTTCTTCTTCCTGGTTTCCGGCAGTTTTCAGGCAGAAATTGCAGCACCGGAGCCGGAATTTGTCATCGGAATCCCGCTATAATCACGCTATGGAGTCGCAACTTAACAAAATGCAAGGTAGGTGCGATACGCTATGAAGCGCGCGATAGCTAACGCTATCTTTGCTATCAATAACTATGCCTATTACCTAACCTGCACTAACCTCCCATTTTGCAATCTCTAATGTATACAAACGCGACAAACCTGCAATCTTGGCATTGTGAAATAAACTTCCCCGCCAGATTCTCTATTAAACTTATGAAACTCGTATAAGTTTGCCTTAAGAAGTTCACACACAATTAACAGATGTTCCTGAAAAGACAAATCGTGAAAAAACGTATCAATACAGAAAGTATACCCTACAAAACAAAGGTCATAAATTATATGATCATGATCACTTACTCGGTAATAAAAGTAATCATAGAGTCTGAGAAGATGGTATTTGTCACCAGGATCGTGCTTGTTGACAAACTTTAGAAGCTTTATTTCATCAAGACTCTGGTCAAAGAAATCTTTATTATTTTTGATAATCTTCACACACACATCCATGCCGGTGTGAAGGTCATGTGCTTGAATAGCTTTGCTAAATGCAGCGGATCCAAGATACTCGGTCACATGATAACGGCCGGCAATGACGGAATTTAATACAACGTGGAAGTTTTTGTCCTCCTCGAAGCCAGTTCTGAACAAACGATAAGGATATATTTATTTACCAATTACATGCAAAATCATTTTCACTAGCAATTAGACCCGCGCGGGTACATTGCAAACATCGAATTGATTAGTCCAAACGTTATGTGGTGCATTAACCATATGAAATTTTCAAAGTTGAGGATGTGTAAAAACAAAGTAATAGTATAAGGAGTAAAAACGTAAAGTTTATAACCTGACGGGGTGGCGGCGGTAAAAATGGAGTAACAGTGCGAGTAAAAACGCAAACTTTAAAACTTGAGGGGGGGTAATAGTGCAAGGAGTAAAAACACAAAGTTTAAAGCTTGGAGGGGTGGTGGCGTTAAAATTGGAGTTATAGTACAAGGGGTAAAAAATGCAAACTTTAAAACTTGAGGGGGTAATAGTGCAAGGAGTAAAAACGCAAAGGTTAAAACTTGAGGGGGTGGTGGCGTTAAAAGTGAAGTAACAGTGTGAGGGGTAAAAACGCAATGTTTAAAAGTTGAGGGGGGTGGCGCCGGAATTTAAACTTGAGGATTAAAAAGGCAAACTTCAAAGGTTGAGGGGTGTAAGATGAAGTAGTAGTACATGGGTTAAAAAATGCAAATCTTAAAAGTTGTTATAAAAATTGTAAAATGGAGTAATATTACAGATGTCAAAATTGAAAATTTTAAATGGAGGGTGTTGGTGGTAAATACCACCAAATTTGTGTTTTAAGAGACATAAGAATAAGAATAAGACGAGCCCAAAAACGAAAAAGAAAAAGTTAAAAACTCCTGCTTTTTCAGTTACATACCTGTTTTTCCTGTGTACTATTTTAAGATTAAAGGTCTCGTATTCTTCCTCTTGAGCCTTTATCTGCTTCACTTGCTCTTGAACAGCAACTACCTCTTCATCTTCCAATAATGCCCCTGGATCTTCTATTGGATCAGCAACTTTCTCCTCTTCCTCCTTATCGGCTTGTTCAGCAAAACCGTAAGTCGAGGACATTGTGGGCCCCGAAGTTTCTGAGCCAACAACGTCAGTTTCATCTTCTTCGTCCCTTGAACTTTTACCAGTTGAAGAATCGTTACTTTTCCGTCTCCATGCTGGAAGCAAGTCATCGTTTCTATCTCCTATGATACTGTCATTGTTTGACTTTGACTTTGACTTTGGCAATGAATGTTTATTTACCTGCCCGTCTCTTGGAGGAGGAAACGAAAATCCACCTTCATTTACAGTTTTAGTTAGCTTATTAGAATCAAGATATTTTTTATCAGACCCGTGCGGCAGAATAGTGACATCATTATTGTGAACATACTCCGTGTCAGTGATGTCACCTTCACTGCCCAAATCACCAACATCAGTATTGATTCCCACACCAATTGATCTAACCGAACTTTGTTGATTCTCATCTATACTACGCTCGGGTTTGGGTTCGTTAAACATAACAAGCTCGTTTGTCGGTTTGACAAAGCCTTGCCACACAGGCTCGGCACTCATCAGACTCAATTCTTCTTCATCTATTAACTCGCCATCATACTGAACAGCAGTGTTACGTTCATCAGAATTGGCAACTGGATCGATGTTTTTCAAATGAAAATACTGGTCACCGGATAAGTACGAATCTTCTTCTGCAAATGATTGATCGTCGTCTTCGGTTTTGTTTGTTGTTCTTTCTTGTGGATCTGGGATTGTAACTTTTTCGTTATCGCTTGGGTAATCGATTTCGTGAGCTAGAAACCATGTTTCCTCTTCGATTGGTTGTCTCATGTATCCAACGTCATCATCGTCTTCGTATTCATCAGAATCCCAATATTCATGTGGGTAATCCATAGATCCACTTAAACCATCCCCAACAGTTGCGAAACCGGATACAAGATCAGAAGTGTCTTCTGTTATCCCTTGACTTATTGACCTCCAGCTACCTCCAACGGGCCTTTTTAAACCTAAATCATCAACCGCAAGGATAGTAAGAAACACATAATAATGTACACAACAATAGACTCATGACCTATATAAAATTTATTATTAAGATGGAAAATGGCACAAAGATGCAGAAAAAAAGCTGTGAGATGTGTGCATGAGTTAACATGTGTAACTGACTCACTGACTCACTGCTGTCTAATTGTGATGATAAGATATAGTTAATGTTGAAGTAAATATTATAATTTTACCATGTCTAGTTTTCAAGAAAACTATTAGAGTATTAGTCAAGTATATTCAATCTCTAGATATGTATTAGTTTTGGTATTATCATTAGATAATCTCTAGATATGTATTAGTTTTGGTATTACCATTAGATTATTATTTTGCGATGTTCTTAGTTTAGGATAGAACAAAATAGGAACTCAATAGCTGTTGGGGACCCGTTTTCTATGTATATATTCATTTGTTTGGATCATTAATTAATAAAAAAATAGTATATTCATTTGTTTGACATAATGTACCAGTAAAAAGCAGGTCAAATTCAAAATAAATTCATCTAATAGCATAATTAATTGATCCATTTGAATATAAATGTTTGCTAAAAGGTGGGCCAAACACCAACAAAATTCTTAAGGGATATAAGTATCGACAATGATATCAATGTACCTGAGGTACTTATTTCTTGACCGATAGGAACATCCAAAAAAGATCCAATATGATAAGCATTGTCAGCAGTAAGAATCTGTTCAGGCCCATCATGTTCATGTTTCTCATCCCAAGCAAAACTCGACAATTTCTCAGTTGACTTAAGTTTGACAGGTGGCAGTCTAGGTAACTCTTCTTTCTGATTCTCCGAAACAATCGGAAGACCCAACCCACCAAAAGCTTGCGGCTCAATGTTTCCTTGAATTTTTCCAAAATACAAAGCTCTTCCAATCTCATTTTCTTGTTCTTTAATCGCTGCCCTAATATTGTCGGTTTTTCTCTTTCCACCTTCTTTCTCACTAGTACCAAGGCTCGTAATATTATAACTGGTTGACGCATCTCCTTCGGAAAACGGGAATACGGTTTTAACAGAACAAAATTCATCGTTTCTTGACCATGGGTTTTCCGCAAAATCGTCCTTTGACATAACGGTTCTTGTTGGACGTTGCGAATTAAGGTCCTTCAGTTCAATATTCGGTACCAAACTCGCCTTACTGTTACTGTTACTTACGGGACCAAGCAATGAGACTTTCGTGTCAGAAGCCTCGGATGGATGAATTTTCGATTGAGACGAAATTTGATACTCCACGTTTTCCGTTCTAATACCGTCATCGTTATCACTAGGATCGGCTGACCCGTTACTTGGATCAAATCTCCATGTGTACAAATCAAGCAGATTATCCTCTGAACCATTAGAGAACATAAAATTCTTACTTGTTGCTCCGTTCTGCTCACTATTATACTCTCCATCAAAGGAAGTGATTTCAAATTTACTATCAGGTCCGTTCCTTCCTGTCCCACGTTCTATTTCTTTCACTATATGCTTTTCCTTTGAAACGTTGTCACTTGTTGAGGAACCCTTCCCTTGGTTGCCAGCTGTACTCACTTTTTCTAATAACTTGCTTCCCAAATCTTTATCTTTTAGGTTTAGATCTTGCATCAAACCATTCAGATCAGGGCGATTATCTATCTCGGATCTCAATGCTGCTTCGGCCCTAGCGAACTTATTCTTTTTGAGAAATTCGAGTATGGCATCGACCTTCGAGTCTGCCATTTCTGAACTGCAATAGAAATGCAATAAAACCCTTATGCTACCAGAAAAAAAAACCTAAATAATCCATTATATTTTCAGCAGTAAGACACATATATAGGTTAAATACCTTTCAGAGGTTACTTTCAAAGTCGAAAACCCGATCTAAATTCTCAATCATCCCCTATGAATTATAAATTTGAAACTACCAACCCTAGAAGAGGAAATTAAAACAGGAAACTGGCCTTCTATAAACCTATTCAATATCAAATTTATTCAAAATCACATATTGTAGTGCTTCACCAGGTGCAAGAGATTAAGCAGTTTAAATCCTATATACAGCCCCCCCCCCCCAACAAAAAAAAGAAAGAAACCATCCTACAGAACCCTAACAATTTTAATAGCAAGGCACAAATATAGGTAATTCCCAATTTCAATTCTAGGTTAAATACCTGTCACAGAGCCATAGAGGTTACTTTCAAAGTATAACACAGCATGTAGTACAAACAGCAAAGAATAGGAAACTGTACCTAAATCCTCATAAATTAGGTGACAGATCGTACGTATAGGTTAAATACCTATCAGAGGCTACTTTCGAAGTCGAAAACTGATCTAAATTCAAGCCTAAATCCTCAATTATCCCCTATCAATTATACATTTAAAACTACCAACCCTAAAACAGGAAATAAACCTTCTGTAAAACAACTCAGCATCAAATTATCCGAAATCTCATATCGTAGAGCTTCACCAGGTGTGAGATTAAGTGGTTGTAATCATACATACATACGTTTAAAAAGTATATGTAATACAAAATTACAAAGTACAAACAGTAAAGAACAATAAATAGTACCTAAATCCTTGATATCTAGTACAGGTTAAATACCTGTCAGAGGTTACTTTCGATGTTGAAAACTGATCTAAATTCAAAACTAAATCCTCAATTATCCCATATCAATTTTACATTTGAAACTACCAACCCTAAAACAGAATATTAAAACATAAAGCCTACCTTGTTATAAACGACTCAATATCAAACTAACAGAATCATTCAAAATATCTAATCATTGAGCTTCACCAGGTGCAATATTAAGCAGTTTGAATTATGTATACACGTATAACACAACAAAATGTAATACAGACAGTAAAGAAATAAAAAAAACTGTACCTAAATCCTCATTAACTAGGTGCCGAATCATCCGTATAGGTTTAGCACCTGTCAGATGTTACTCTCAAGGTCGAAAACCGATCTAAATTCAAGCCTAAATCCTCAATTATCCCCTATCAATCACACACTTCAAATCACCAACCCTAAAACAAGATATTATAACATAAAATTAACCTTCTATATAACAACTCAACATCAAATCATTGAAAATCAAATATCATATAGCTTCACCGGGTGCAACATAAGCAGTCTGAATCCTATACATACACATATACACGTATAACACAACAACATGTAATACAAACAGTAAAGAATAAGAAATTGTACCTAAATCCTCATAAATTAGGGAACAAATCGTGCGGATCTTCGTGTGTGTAACCCTAACAATGCGGTTTTTGATTACGTCAGATTTGAACCAAATTGTGAGTGAAAATCTGCAATTGGAAGGTTAATTAACGAGTAAAAGAAGAGATTAAGTGAGCAATGAATGAGATGATTGAGGATTGAAAGAATTTTGGCGAATCGCCAATGGCGAAGGGGGGAAGATGATGGATGCCCTAGAGTTGAAGCATTTATTCCATAAGGGAAGTATTTCTTGTTTTTTTTTTTAATTTAATTTTGGGTGTATACCCCATGCTTGATGTTGATGGGGTTGTTTCAACTTGTGATATTTATGATAAAAATTCTATATTCTTTTATTGTTTTCAAATGTTTTTTTCTTAAAATTATATCAAGTATTTCTAGTGATGACAATGAGTCGGGTTCGGATCGGGTATTGGTAATCTCATATCCATACCCGATTGTAAAATTATATCCCATACTCGGCCCAATACACGTCGGGTATTTGTCGGGCAATTACCCATTGGGTATCGGGTATACCCATTAGTTTGTTAAAAGATATACGTTGAGATTTCCAAATACATTTCTTTGCGATTATAATTATTATATAATTTTATTTATACAACAACTATTATAAACAAAAAATGTACATCACATACATACAAGTTATATCATAAATTAATAATAACTTTATAATACTTGTACACTTATATGTATATACTTTACAACATATAAAATATAAATACTATTATCAAATATATATACTAAAAGAAAATTTAATTTTTCACATTATGAACATACTAAAATAAATCACTAATAGAAAAAAGTTAATAGAAAATAAAAATATAAATTAAAAAAATTCGGGTATATGATCGGGTATATAGTTCGGGTAAACGGGTATGTGGTTTCGAGTAATCGGGTCGGGTATCACCTAATCCCATACCCGACCCATACCCGCGAATTTTTTTAAAAATAATCCCATACCTGGCCCAATACCCATCGGGTATCGGGTATACCCGTCCCATTTGTGTCGGGCTCCGGGTATACCCACCGGGCTCGGGTATTTTTGCCATCCCTAAGTATTTCTTTCATGACATATTATCCAACATTATCTAATAGTTTTTTAAACTACGATCTATCAACTTTGCAACGGGACTGTTAAGCCGAACAAAAAATAAACGTAAAAATGATGAATCACGTACGCACGTTACGGCTTGTTAACTGGTAATTTTAGACCGAACAAGTAAAACATAGAAAAGAACAACTAAATTGGCTTAGGAACCGTGAGTTTCGAGGGAGCTATTAAAAAAATAGACGTAAAAACGTTATACCACGCGTGCGCGTTGCAGCATGTTAAGTCGTAAAATTTAGAACGAATCATAAAACGACAAATTTGGATGTAAAATACAAGTGAACAAAGTTGAAAGTGAAAAAGTGTTGGGGTTAAAATTCGAAAAGTTTGTGACAAATACGTAAGAGATGAAAACTATAGGGTAAAAAGTGTAAAAAATAATAACTATTGAGATATGTATAAGATGAAAAGGGTTAAAAGTGTAAAATATTATAAGTAAAAGGACTAAAAAAATTAAAAAAATAATGTTTTTGTGAGAGAAGATACAAATTTGTAAATTAGTATAGGGTAAATTACTAAATAAGTATTGGTGATATTTTTGGCGAATCTAACATCGTTTTGTTAACAGGATGATACATCTCCATAGTTAAACATGTTTCGACTCAGTGTTACGGGCCCACGCACACATCCAACTCAGCATTCAGAGGTGTGATACACCGTCCCCAAGGGGTGTTACACAAGGGGTGTTACATGGGCGTGAGAACGAGTGAAACGCCTTTTTTATTATATTTTTAGCCAATCACCAATAGCTACATTACCCACCTTTTTATTTTCTTTTTCTTTATTTAATTTGTTTTAGTAAAACGATTACACACTTTTAAGTGTTAAAGTTAGTGAGAACCACATTGCTTACATGACAATGTCGTGGAAGTCAATTTTTACTTTTAGTTAAACCACTACACACTGTCTTAGATGTGAGTTATTTCATAATTGGTAACCCCCTCTATACAACAAAGCAAAAACAAAGTTATTAACTTTTAGACAAAGTAAACAATATTGGTTCGTATAATGGATAAGATGTTATAAGTATCGGTCAAAGTACAGTAAAAAAGAGGTCTTCATGGTTTATATGTGTAATGTTCCGTATTTTCGTTGTATTTTCTTTTATCTTGTAATTCTTATTCTCATTTCAATATTTGTAAATCCGAGACTTTGATCATAATAAAAATCATATTTTACATCAATCGTATTCTCACTGCCACCACCTACACACACCCCACCGGACCACCACCACCTCCACACCCCCACCACCGCCATCGCACCACCACCATCGCATGACCACTACCATTGCACCCCCCCATCGCGTGACTACCGTCGTTGCATCTCTGCCATTGCACCACCATGAAATCAAATCTGTAACGCAAATCGGTCTAACCACCGCAATGCAATCTATTGATTATAAGTGTGTACGAGTGTATGTAGAACAATCCGTGTAACAACTCTCGCCAAAATTACTATTTCTTATTTTATTAATGTCCATTAGGAAACCCTAATTGAGACCCCCAAGTAGTATGGCATGACCCATAATTTTTCAGAACAATCGAAACTAGGATCAGGACCCCCTAAAACTCAAGGGGGTATCCCCTAATTGATAACTATCCTTAAAAACGGATGTAAATCACGTATTTTCGAGATTTTTGACTCAGCAAGGCTATGCATGCAACGAGGCTACCCTATCCTAAAAGGGCAGCCGTCGCGCCATGCGCCGGGACCAGGTGGGTCTGGCGCGACGCGCGAGAGGAGCCAAAATCTAGTATAAAGGTCAGGAGTATGGCACTTGCATGGCTGTTGTGTTTCGACGTAAAAATTCATTTCGTACGTTGAGATATTCGTTGTTTCGTTCAAAAACACACACAAGCACGAATCTCTGCTGCGACAACAGGGTACTAACTCGATCACTGCTACGATACAATGCCCGAATTTGGGCTATACTTTGTCATTCGTCATGAGGGTTTTGATTTAGTGAGCTTATCGTAAATTTTGTATTAAGTTACTAATCTAGTTTCGTGTGCATTGTTATTTAACTAGGGTTCCAGGCTAAATCAGTAGGCTAAACTCTGCCCGTCTAAACTTGCAATATGAGTCATTCTCTTTTTATCAACTGTTTTACTAAATCTCAAATTATTTTCAAAAGTTATAATTACAGGGATTAAGTCGTGGTTATCTTAAATCACTGGCAAGTGGGGTATTGTGCACATTACTAATTTCTCACGGTTAGGTAAACAAATCTAACCGTAATAATCATCACTACTTGGGTGAAAGGACCCAATAGTGGTATGACCATCGTCACCAAGGTGTGACACGGCGCCAGATAAAAATAAGATAGTAGCCATTGTAATCGCTCTTATGTTGTAATTGATAACTAATGGGTCGCTTTATAAACTTGAATGACTCGCCAGTATTTCCCCGCTGATAAAATCCTTTTTAAACATGTTTCAGGTGATTTACTGTGAACCAGGAAAGGTGTCGCTTAACACACCAACTTGAAGAATGTGGCTCAGTAAATAAAAGAAATAAACATGTTTTTGTAAAAATAGGGATTTCCCAGTGAAATTACCCTTATTATAAATTATGGGGTATGTCCCAAAGTGTGAAATGAAATAATTGGGCATTTTCAGTTTTAAAAAGATCCTGTTAAACTTTCAGCTGCCAAAATAAACAATACCACGGGTTTCTGTCTCGCGGCTCCTGAAACGGGTAAAACCGTGTCGGGGGCCGTGACAAAAAAAATGGCATCAGAGCCACTGATTTAAGCCAATTAAGTATTTAGAAATACTTAATTATCCAAATTTCCATTCTGTGATTCTGTGAAAATTTAATTTGCAATACACAACATTCTAATTAGGATTTTTGTGTTTTCTTTATATATGCTAACAGCATGAATGAGTTGTCTGAAGCTCTTCAGAACCTCACTATCCATTCTGCTGACATGGAAGTTCCCCGGGGGCTTTTCCGGTTATCTGGCCGACACTGAAGAACCAATGGAATTCCAGGCCCAGCCTCAGGAGAAACCAAAGCTGAAAAAGAGGAATAGAATATTGGACTGGAAACGTAGACGCAGGAAGAAGCCAGCTGCACAGAAGGTTAAAAAGACTGAGGATCCAAAGGACAAAGGAAAAGGAAAAGAGATTGGAGAAAGTTCAGGGCAAACCCGGGAAATGCCACCGTGGGAGGAGCTTGATCGCAAACTGGCAAATTGTGATCTCATCGGACCTGCCAATGAAAACCTCTTCAGTTTCCCAACCCAATCTGAACTCCCGATTAATTTGGCACCTGCAGTTCCGGACCCCATTATCAACCACCAGCTTCTACCCGGAGAATTGGAGGAATGGTGGACAAGTGACTGGCAATTTCAGAACTTCATGAATAATCCCAATGTCTATTTTCCCCAGTTTGACCCTGAACCAGCACCAAACCCACCTATGAGCACAGAAAACTTAGCTGAACTCCGCCGCTACGACGAGGAACTGGTGGATGCGGGAAACCGGATTCGTGACGTGGGGGAAAAGATCTCATGGAAATACGACGAGAGGGAGCGTCGTTTCTAAAGGGCCAGCTGACGGGGTGAAATGTTTGTGTAATAATAATAATAATAATAATATAATATTGTATAATAATAATTAAAATAAAACTTTTGTAAAATAACTGGTGTGTATCGATGCATACTAATATATAAAAATATATAAAAGTCGCAAAGACGACAATTTTGGCTATATGTGTTGACTTGATTATATGTGATTATCCTGTTATGTGTTTTGTTGCTATATATATTTTGTGACAATAATTTATATATATATATATCTTGTTAATTATTCAGATGGCAAACGTAGAAAACCAACCGGCAAACGAAGTCAACCAAGCTGAACAAAATAATGAAGACCAGTTTCTTAATAGGCAAGACATAGAAAATATCGTTGCCCAGGGAATAGCTAATGCTATCCCAGCAATCATTGCTGCTGCAAGAAATCCCGTTGAACCTTCGTAAGCCAACCACAGCAAACATACTCACGATGACAATTTCAGTAATAGTGTAAATGGAGGCGGCAACAATAACAATGATAATGTGGTTCAGGCCCCATTTCTTAAGAAAATGAAAGCTGCAACACCTGGTTGCACTTACAAAGAATTTCTTGCCTGTAAACCTGTTGAATTTGCAGGCAATGAAGGGGCAACTGCCGCACTGCGATGGTTGCAAAAAACCGAAGCAGTAATTAAAATAAGTAAATGTGCCGAGGAAGACAAAGTTATGTATGCGTCACACCTTTTTAAAGAAGGAGCGTTAGAATGGTGGAACACGGTGCTACAAGCCAAAGGAAGTAACGAGGCTTATGCTATGAATTGGGAAGAATTTAAGAGAGTGGTGGAAAGAAAATTCTGTCCCGAATACGAAAAGGAACAAATGACCAATAAATTCCTAAACCACCGGATGGTGGACGTTGATTGTCGAGGGTATACTTCGACTTTCTTCGAATTTGCTAGAGTGGTACCAACCCTGGCTTCGCCAGAACCGGTACATATTTCTCGCTATATTTGGGGTTTAATTATCGAGATTCGTGATATCGTCAAAGCTGCAAGACCTCGCACAATTGACGATGCGGTGGAACTGGCCAACACCTTAACGGACGGATTGGTGCGTACGCGAGAAGAAAACCGGAAGAAGTAATTGGCCCAAAGGATTACCCAAGGATTTCGTGTGGGTAATAATACTAGTAATTTCAAGAAAAGGGAACCGGGCAATCATTCACTGCTCCATTTTGCAGTACCTGTAAAAGAAAGCATTTTGGAAAATGTAAGGAGCACTGTAATTTCTGCAAAATTCCGGGGCACCAAGAAGAAGAGCGCAGGAGGAAGAAATCAAGAATTTGCTTCAATTGTGGAGAAGCTGGACATTTTAGACCAGACTGCCCTAAGCTGGTCAAACCAGCTGACAACAAGGCCAAACCTGCGGAAGGAACTAACAAGAAGAACGCAAGGGCCTTCCAGCTGACAACACAGGAAGCAGATCTGATTCCAGATGTGATAGCTGGTACGTTCCTTGTACACGATGTTTACGCCAAAGTATTATTTGACTCTGGTGCAAACCAAAGTTTCATAAATACTTCATTCTGCCAAGCCCTTAAGCAACCTTTAACCAAACTTAGACAAATTTTTACGGTGGAAACGGCAGATGGGAATTCTGTTAACATAGATAAGGTTTTGCAAGAAGGAAAAATAGAACTTTCAGGCCATAAATTTTCTGCAAACCTGTTACCTATAAATTTAGCTGGATTCGATGTCGTATTAGGAATGGATTGGTTAGTAGCCAACCATGCTCGAATCCTCTGTGATAAGAATTCCATAGAAATTCATACACCCATAGGAGAAATCATTGTAGTTACAGGGGATAAGCCACGAAAGCCAATGAAATTCATTTCAGTAATGAAAGTGGCTAGTTATTCAAGAAAACAAGGAATAGTGTATGATTTCGGTAATCATTAACACTAAAGGTAAGGAACTTAAGGAAATTCCTGTAGTATCAGAATACTCAGATGTATTCCCAGAAGAACTACCTGGATTACCACATGATAGGGAAGTAGAATTTAGAATTCATCTGATTCCTGGAACTACACTGATAGCCAAGGCACCTTATTGGTTAGCACCCATCGAAATGTTAGAATTGAAAAAGCAATTAGATGAATTATTAAGCAAAGGATTCATACAACCTAGTTCATCCCCTTGGGGAGCACCAGTATTATTTGTAAAAAAGAAGGATGGTTCAATGCGAATGTGTATCGATTATAAGGAACTAAATAAGGTAACAATTAAGAATCGATACCCATTACCTAGGATTGATGATCTCTTCGATCAACTTCAGGGAGCTAGATATTTTTCTAAGATAGACTTGCGCTCCGGTACCATCAATTGAGGGTACAGGAGGAAGACATACCTAAAACTGCTTTCAAAACTAGGTATGGTCATTACGAGTTTACAGTCATGCCCTTTGGGTTAACGAATGCTCCTGCAGCATTCATGGACATGATGAATAGGATCTGTAAACCGTACCTGGATAAATTTGTAATTGTCTTCATCGACGATATACTTATTTATTCCAAAAGTCAGGAGGAACATTGTGAGCATCTGTGATGTGCACAAAATGCAACATATAAATTTCATCAATTGTGGCATAAAACTAACCCTTTTTTAGTACTAATGTTGGAAAAAGTGTGTTTTTTCCTTTTGTATTTTTAGGATTAAATGAGCTCAAATTAACAAAAGAAGCAAAAAGACAGCTAAATCTAGCATAAATACAAGAAAAGGAACAAACGTGGCATGCCCGACCCCCCGACAGCATCTTCCCAAGCAAAATCAAGAAAACAGAAGGCTAAACACGCCCCGTGCTCAGTGAACACGGGGGCGTGCCCAAGTACCAGCAGAAAAGACAAAGCTGTAGAAGCTTCTATCGCCCACCACGGGGTCGTGCTCAGCGGACACGGGGCCGTGGTCAACTCTAAGATTCACAGAATCTGGGGAAATCTTGATAGTACAGATTTGCTTCTGCACACGGGGGCGTGCCCAGTGGACACGGGGGCGTGGTCAACTGATGCAGACAAACTGCAATTAATGAAGAAAGAGAAGGATGTGGACACTGGGCCGTGCCCAATGGACACGGGGCCGTGCCCGAGCTTCTGTTCAGCCTATAAATAGGGGTGCTTGGCTCAATTGCAAACCATCCATTGGCACACCACCTCTCTCACACTTCACCCACCACCCACCACCACCATAACACCATCATCCACCACCATCATCCATTGTCCATCATAGAGTGTGCGAGTCGTCTCAGGATCCAAGATTGATCGTAAGAGTTCTTGACAATCAAGGCCATGTTTGCCTAAGTCTCTTACATCACTTGGTGAAGACAAAGTGTCTAGTGTAATACTTTTTATTTTTAATCTTTTCGCACTTTTTACTTGGTTATGTATTAATGACTGTAATAACTAGTTTCTTATGTTGAAGGTGATTTTTCCTTATCGTTTGTCCATGGTGTCTTGGCATTATTTTACTGTCTATATAAAATAAAAGATTTTCACCATTCATATCTCCACGGTCTATATGGAGGTATGTTGGCTACCTGGTCAGGGGTTAAGGGAACGGTTTAGTAAGAGTCTTGCCTTGTTCAGTGTATAGATCCTGCAAGGACCTGAGTCAAATTTAGTAGGACCTCCTTCAATACTTACCGGTATTTGATGGCGGGGGTCCAAACTCTTTGATCCCCTCATATGTAAGCTACTATTAATACTTTAACCCGGCTACTTAGGACTGTATCCCTGCTGACTCAGACTACTTAGCCGAGGGTAACGTCACTTTCAAAAGAGGGGCCTACCATAATATGCATTAATAACTTAATTAATTATCTTTCAATAATCCGACCCTTTAGGATTGTATCCTTGCTGACTCAAACTACTGGGTTGAGGGTAACGTCACCTTCAAAAGAGGGGCCTACTACAATAACTAAGATAATCTCTTAAAAAGTGCAAAAGTGCGGAAATAATCAAAGGTTACACTAAACACGAGTCGGAGCCAAGTGATTCATCTTGTCTATCTGTTTTTATTTTTTATTTTATTTTTCAGCATTTTAGTTAGTTTTTATTTTTCTAGTTTAAAAACCTTTTTCTAACTTTTGATTTGATTAGACGTTGAGGATAAACCGGTATTAAAAGCTCTTGTGTCCTTGGACGACCTCGGTATCTTGCCAACACTATACTACGCTCACGATGGGTGCACTTGCCCATATGTGTGTTTGGTGTTAGTAAAATATCGTGTTTTATAAATTTAAAACTTGACTAACGTGTAAAAAGGGCTTAAAAATATACTTAAATACCTATCACACTTTACGCACATCAATCTGCATGTGCTCTTAACTTTGTTAAGAAAGGAAACCTTTATGCCAAATTCTCGAAGTGTGAATTTTGGCTGCAGAAAGTGCAATTTTTAGGACATATGGTGAATCACGAAGGTATACACGTGGATCATTCTAAGACAGAAGCAATCATACAATGGAAAGTCCCGCAATCAGCTACAGAAGTTAGAAGTTTTCTAGGACTAGCTGGGTACTATAGGCGCTTCATTAAGGATTTCTCTAAAATAGCAGTGCCATTAACTAAGCTAACCTGTAAAACAGTTAAGTTTGAATAGGGACTTAGGCAAGAGGAGGCTTTTAAGATTTTAAAGCAAAGATTAACAAACGCCCCAATTCTAGCCTTACCAGAAGGAACGGAAGATTTCGAAGTTTACTGTGACGTTTCTAAGCTAGGGCTAGGATGTGTGTTGATGCAACGCAAGAAGGTAATTGCGTATGCTTCAAGACAATTGAAAAAAACATGAGGAAAATTATACGACTCACGACTTAGAATTAGGAGCAATAATTTTTGCCCTTAAGATTTGGAGACACTATCTGTATGGAAGTAAGTTTACTGTTTATACAGATCATAAGAGTTTAAGATATATATTTGGGCAAAAAGAATTAAACATGAGACAACGAAGATGGATGGAAATTTTAAGTGATTACGACTGTGATATTCAATATCACGAAGGAAAATCAAACGTAGTTGCAGATGCCTTAAGTCGTGAGTATCATGAAAAACAAAGACGAATTCGTGCTCTTAGATTAAATCTTCAAGTAGATTTAATGGAACAACTGATGAATGTTCAGGAAACAACAATCAAGGATGATGCTGAAGGAATGAAAGGAAGGATAAAGGAATTAGAGCAAGGAACTGGTGGAATTTGGAGATTCCATAAGAAAAGGATTTGGGTACCTAAGCAAGGAAATTTAAGAGATAAGATTTTAGAGGAAGCCCATAAATCTAGATATACCATGCACCCTAGAAACAACAAGATGTACCAAGATTTAAGAAATAACTTCTGGTGGATAGGAATGAAAAAGGACATAGCTAGATATGTATTTAAGTGCCTGACCTGTTCACAAGTTAAGGCAGAGCACCAGAGACCTTCAGGGTTACTCCAACAATTAGAAATGCCTGTATGGAAATGGGAACTAATAACAATGGACTTTGTTACTAAATTGCCCAAAACCAGGAAAGGTAACGACGCGATTTGGGTAATTGTGGATCGAATTAACCAAATCAGCTCATTTCTTACCCATGAAAGAAACCTTTAGCATGGAAAGATTAGCAAAGTTATACGTAGACGAGGTAGTGTCCTTACATGGATTTCCACTCTCCATAGTATCAGATAGGGATAGTCTTTCACCTCACACTTTTGGACAAGTTTTCAAGAAGCAATGGGGACCCGATTAAATTTGAGTACTGTATACCATCCCCAAACAGATGGACAAAGTGAACGGACGATCCAAACCCTAGAAGACATGCTCAGGGCATGTGTAATAGACTTTGGTGGAAACTGGGATGACCACCTACCCTAATTGAATTCTCCTATAACAATAGTTATCATGCAAGCATTGAAGCTGCCCCATTCGAAGCACTGTATGGACGAAAGTGTAGAACTCCCGTTTGCTAGGTTGAAATAGGAGAAAATCAATTATCAGGTCTTGAGATTGTACAAGAAACCATCGACAAGATAACTCAAATCAAAGAAAGACTGAAAACAGCCCGAGATCGCCAGAAAAGTTATGCAGACAATCGACGCAAGTTGCTAGAATTTCAGGTGGGATACAAGGTACTCTTAAAAGTTTCTCCTTGGAAAGGGGTAGTTCGGTTCGGTAAGAAAGGAAAGCTAAGTCCAAGGTACATAGGACCTTTTCCAGTAATCCAACGAATAGGACCAGTCGCCTATCGCTTACAACTACCAGAAGAGCTAGCCGAGGTACACGATGTATTTCATGTATCTAACCTCAAGAAATGTTTGTCTGACGAATCCCTGGTAATACCTCTTCAAGACATAGAGGTAAATGAAAAATTGAAGTTTGTGGAGAAACCGCTCCAAGTAGAAGACAGAAAGATTAAATTTCTCAAGCACAAAAGATTGGTACTGGTCAAAGTAAAGTGGGATTCAAAAAGAGGACCTGAGTATACCTGGGAACTGGAATCAGAAATGAAGCGGAAATATCCTTACTTGTTCCAGTAAATCTCGAGGACGAGATTTTAAATAAGGTGGGGAGGATGTAACAACTCTCGCCAAAATTACTATTTCCTATTTTATTAATGTCCATTAGGAAACCCTAATTGAGACCCCCAAGTAGTATGGCATGACCCATAATTTTTCAGAACAATCGAAACTAGGATCAGGACCCCCTAAAACTCAAGGGGGGTATCCCCTAATTGATAATTATCCTTAAAATCGGATGTAAATCACGTATTTTTGAGATTTTTGACTCAGTAAGGCTATGCATGCAACGAGGCTACCCTATCCTAAAAGGGCAGCCGTCGGGCCACGAGCCGGGACCAGGTGGGTCTGGCGCGACGCGCGAGAGGAGCCAAAATCCAGTATAAAGCTCAGGAGTCTGGCAATTGCATGGCTGTTGTGTTTCGACGTAAAAATTCATTTCGTACGTTGAGATATTCGTTGTTTCGTTCAAAAACACACACAAGCACGAATCTCTGCTGCGACAACATGGTACTAACTCGATCACTGCTACGATACAATGTCCAATCGATTGAAACCGATCCGATGGATGTTTAAGTGATGCCCGAATTTGGGCTATACTTTATCATTCGTCGTGAGGGTTTTGATTTCGTGTGCTTATCGTAAATGTTGTATTAAGTTACTAACCTAGTTTCATGTGCATTGTTATTTAACTAGGGTTCCAGGCTAAATCAGTAGGCTAAACTCTGCCCGTCTAAACTTGCAATGTGAGTCATTCTCTTTTATCAACTGTTTTACTAAATCTCAAATTATTTTCAAAAGTTATAATTACAGGGATTAAGTCGTGGTTATGTTAAATCACCGGCAAGTGGGGTATTGTGCACATTACTAATTTCTCACGGTTAGGTAAACAAATCTAACTGTGATGATCATCACTACTTGGGTGAAAGGACCTAATAATGGTATGACCATCGTCACCAGGGTGTGACACGGCGCCAGATAAAAATAATATAGTAGCCATTGTAATCGCTCTTATGCTGTAATTGATAACTAATGGGTAGCTTTATAAACTTGAATGACTCGCCAGTATTTCCCCGCTGATAAAATCCTTTTTAAACATGTTTCAGGTGATTTACTGTGAACCAGGAAAGGTGTCGCTTAACACACCAGCTTGAAGAATGTGGCTCAGTAAATAAAAGAAATAAACATGTTTTTGTAAAAATAGGGATTTCCCAGTGAAATTACCCTTATTATAAATTATGGGGTATGTCCCAAAATGTGAAATGAAATAATTGGGCATTTTCAGTTTTAAAAAGATCCTGTTAAACTTTCCGCTGCCAAAATAAACAATACCACGGGTTTGTGTCTCGCGGATCCTGAAACGGGTAAAACCGAGTCGGGGGCCGTGACAATCCGGGTCTAATTCGAGTATATGACCGTATGATCTTGTAATTCTGTATCGATTATTGATTATATAAGTGTGTACAAGTGTTTGTAGATGTGTAATTTTTAACTATTGTTGGGGAATTAGGGTTAGGGTTTCGAATTGACGTCATAGGTGTTGAAAATTGTGAGATAGTGATGGAAGTTAGGGGGAACGGTTGCCGGAGGTGGTGAGGGCTCATCAAAAGAGAGTACGGACGGTGTCGTTGCCGATGTCGTCTGTGGATATGAGGTTGGGGCTAGGGTTTTAAGGTCAGGGAGGAGGTTATTTAGTGGTCCAGTGGTTTTTAAACATATGCGAAGAGCTCCGTTAGCTGTTGCGAATGTTAGAGATGATTGGATTGAGTTGATGGGAGTAGGTGGGGTGGTGGCAGGTGGATGATGGTGTTGGTGGTTGCAAGTGGGGTGTGGTGGCAGGTGGGTGTTGGTGACGGTGGTTGTGGTGGTGACCGGTGGGAGTAGGTGGAGTGGAAGGGAGGTTAGAGGGAGAAATAGAATGTATTTATTATTTTTATGATTATTTATTTTAATATTTAAGGTAAAATGACTAAGTACCCTTATGTGGGGTCCAATTGGTCAGACGTAACTATGAAAATTAACTGAGTTAGGGTCAAACGACATAACGTGCAAGGTTCTGTAAACATAGAGTTTGTTTATTGTAGTTATTAAAGACAAAAGGACACAATTTGCAACAAGTAGCATACATAAAGGACGATTTTTGTAATTTCTGGGATTCCTTACGGTCCACAAGGGGGTCTGGACGGGCAGAAAGTGGACATCTCACAAAAATTTTGGTGTTATAACTCACTTCCAACCACCCTAACTCCCAACTAACCTTATTAAACACTAAACCCTAATACCCACTTATAAATACACCTCCTCCACACCTCCTAACCCCTTTACACACCCTCAAATCACTCTCCAATCCTCCTAAATCCTCAAGAAATCTCCATTTTCAAGCAGAAAACATCAAGTCCAAAACAATGAGTTTTGGACCTTCTTCCTCTTTTTTGTTCTTCGTGTTTCTTACTTTCCTCCTACTTGGACAACATCTAGGAGTGTTACCAGAAGTTTACCAAGGTAAACCAAGTTGGTACATCACCATTTTGAGGTCCGAAGTTAGGTTTATTATCTTATTTTGTTTAAACTTTTCAAATAATTTTCATCCCACTTCATCTTTTGGGACATCTTCAAGTTGCCAACAAATCCCTTCGTGGGATAGGTTTGGATTGATGTTTGTTCCAAAAATGATAATCATTTTAGCTTACTTTCTATACTATCGAAGTCACCAAACAACTTTCAAGTAAACAAAGTGAACAAACTACACCAAGTCTCCAAACCATAACCATGTTTGAAATGCACTGCTTGGTGCATTAGATGAGTTATTTACATTCTTGTACTAGTATTCATGACCATCCGGATCATCTATAATATAGAAAACTAAGCCATGATGTTAACCAACACATGGTTAAATGTTGTGGTAATGTGAGACTTATCTTAGTTTTAGACTCCTCATTTTGGGCTTCCAATAAGTGTAACACTCATGAAGAATACTAACAAAAATGGTGTCCAAATGAGTATCTAAACAAGATGTATTTTATGTAGTTTCATATTTAAAATCTTGAATACCTTCCATCATCAAAGTTCCATAAACTCTCACACCTTTGTTTATCCTTTTAGGATAACTTGGTGAATTCCGTCCTTCCGAAATCAACTCACGCTTTTGTGGAAATTACCTACGCAAACTGTGAGTATACTTGAACCCTTTTTCCGCTTTAAGTCGCTTTTGGGCTGTAACTTGTACGATTATTAAACACACAAACACATGTAATCAATCTTATGCAAACATGCTACTTGTCATACTATATGTTTATACATGCTAGAATACGTTTATGCACACTATTTGTCAATAATTTTGCAAGCCTACCTTAACATGTATAACTACAGGAGTAGCACACCGCCCATTTTGCGGTCATTGTTAAGTATTCTATCAAATGGTCTTGTTCACTTCGGCGACGAGACTACGCTAGTGAACACTTTGGTTTGACCTATAGTTTATGCATGCTAATATGATATAAAACGTAGTGTACAATTATCCATGTTGGATTTGAGACATTTTATATATATGCTATGTAGACCAAGCTTGTATGCTCACCGACCCTTTTGTGTTGACGGATACTTTAATACATGTTGTAAGAAATGTATGATGACGCTCAAGAAATCAACTTAGGGCGAAGTAGAAACACACCCAGTATTTTGTTTATGTATTTTCTTTCATGTTAGTTATGTTATTCCAAGTTGTTGTATTTCCTTTCGAGACAATGTATCCTTCAAGTTATGAATGAAATAAAAGTTTGATTATTAAATTATTGTCACAAATAGTACGTTATGATGTTTTGAACAATCTCGTTCATCTCACTCTGATATTTCCACCATTGGTTGGGGTATGCCAATATGCGTATGATATACAAGGTTAAGAGAAATAAGCACAACTTTTAGGGGCAATTTTCTATATACCCCTACAAACTTGTAAAATATCATATATACCCATACCAAATTATAAATATAATATATATCCTTACAATGTAATTGAAATATCATATATACCCAATTCATTATAAACAATTTAATAAATGACAATGTACCCTTATTTTTCTATAACGTTGAAATCTCATATATGATTTTTAACTTCAAATATTAAATTTACTCACTTCTAGCATAATTTATTTAGCTGAAATATTATATATGGAGTATACTATTGTTTATGGGTTAATAATAATAATAATAATAATAATAATAATAATGGTAAAAACAAATTTAATCTAAAATTGTGTTATATAAAAATATCAAATTAATAGATGAGCATATATGAAAACTTGAAGTTAAAAAAAAGGCAAAAACATCATTTATTATATTGTTTTTGACAACTGGGTATATTTGATATATCACCTACTTGTAAGGGCATATATGATATTTTTAGTTTTGGTTGGGTATATATATATGAAAATTTTAAAGTTTGTAAGGGTATATATGAAATTAATCCTAGATTTTATATGAAAAATAAGAGAAACCACATGTTAATGATCAATAACAGGTGTTGGCTTGTGATGTTATGTTATGTTATGTTATGTATATCAATAACGGTGTTGGCTTGTGATGTTATGTACAGTTGTCATTGGGCCAAAGATGAAGTTTAGAAAATAATCAATGGGTAGATTATATGAATGAACTTGAGCTTGGATTGTTTTAGATCATATGGGTTCACGAGTTCACTTAATGTGATTTCCAAATGTGTTTTACAATACTCGTAATGAAAAGATAAATAATTATAATGAAAGAATACCAAGGGGTTCCTATATGTATAATGAGAAAACTCATCTAAATGAAAAAAAAACTAAGGCCCTAGTTGGTGAATCAGAGCCTCTGACCGAATAAGAGCTTAAAAACCTCTGAATGGTTCACCAACTCCACAAATCTGAATGATTAAGAGCTTGAAATCCCCATTCAGATGCCATTCAGATGTCGAACCAAACACCAAAACCTCTAACCGAATCAGAGGTTGGCTCCAATTGACTCCATTCAAATGTCATTCAGATGCAAACAAACAGGGCCTAATACGAATCATTGGTATTTTTAAAGTCAAAAGGAAGTTTTGGGCTTCAACTATTAGGGTTAAGTATAGAACAAGGATATCATGTATAAGGTCTATTAAAATCTCGTAGGTATCCCTAACACTTTCTCACAAAAAAAAATCCATTAAGAAAACTACTGCCTTTGTTATTGGAAAAGTCTCGAGAATCTTAAGTAAATTGTTAAAAGTTGTTTGGATAACAATGAGTTTAGTGCTAATTGTGTTACTAATTATGGTTAATTATGAGAGACATTATTGAAATTCATGTCTTGTGTTAGTATGTTGTTGATTAAGGATGTGCATATCACATATATGTCCCTATACACTTAATGTAATCACAAAGACGAAGATGAAGAGTTACAAACATGTATTAGATGAAAATTGAAGAACAAACATGACTAATAATGAAGATTGGGGTTAAAATCATCAAAGTACAAAAGATTGAATATTACATCTCATTAATAGATTGAAGATCAATGAAGAACAAAGTTCATACGAATCAAGTGAATGAAGATTAATGTACGTACACGTCAAAAATGATGAATTGGAAGCTTATAAAGATTAGTGTATAAAAACTGACAAAGCCAAGTGAAAATCAAAGTCAAATCATTAACGAGATCACTTGGGAATTAAGAAAGGTCTTTTAAATGGTTTTCATACAATGAATATATAAAAAAATCATTTTTATTAAACATTGATGCTTTTCCCAAAGAATTCTTTTTTACAAAACTAATAAGTCTTGCAAATCTAAAAAAATGGTTTTGGATTAATTTGAATTTGAAAGTTGGTGGATGGAACTTGTTAAGCTTGATAAAGATTCAAAATGTATCCTTGAAGACACAAAGTTATTTAGAAGGGTTTAAGGACAAACACTTTAGGAAAGCATCATAACCCTTTTACAAATGATAAAAGGTATCTTCCCATTTTCGTGTTTAACACATTTAAAAGTCACCAAGTCAAATATAGTCTTCTTGATACTCAAAATCTCGAGAAAATATGTTTAAATGGTTAGAAAGGATGGATAGGACAAAGCATAAATTTCACAACACAAAACAACAAAACGAGAAAATTTTGGTGACCCACAGTCGACCCATAAACCATGGGATTGACCGTTGAGCTCGCAAATTCCCATGTTTTGTTTTTTGTGTTGTGCCTATTAGAAGATATGCACAATATGTGTTATTAAGTGTCAATATTTGTAACAAATTTAGATTAGTCAACCCATTGTAATCTATAAATATAGTTGAGATATGGAATAACAAACACAAAGAATTTACCCTACTTTCATGGTATCAAGAGACCATTCTCCCTCCCTCTAAACTTTTCGATCCTACCACCCTCTGCCGCCTGCTACCACCCTTTGCCGCCTTCCCTTCCCTGTCTCTCCACATCAATGGATCCGAAAACCCACCCTGTTATTACCGTCAACAACATCAAAACTCTCATTCCCATTACTCTGGAGTTGGAGACGAGCCAATATGCAACATGGGCCGAGTTATTCAAGATTCACTGTCGTGTTTATCAAGTCATTGATCATCTCTCCCCTCGTAAGGAAGACACTAACCATGCGGCAAAAGAAGCTGCCAAAGACAAGGATACGGGTCCGACAAACAGATGAGATCTGGGATCGTCTCGATGCCATAGTCCTTCAATGGATCTATGGCACCATTTCTCCCGATCTCCTCAGCACTATCATTCGCCCGGACTCCACCACAACCTAAGCTTAGACGGCTATTCGCATCATTTTTCAAGACAATCAAACCACAAGAGCCGTTTATCTTGAACGCAAGTTTGCTAATGTCTGTCTTGACTCTTTTCCAAGTATGACAGCTTATTGTCAAGAGGTAAAAGTTCTCTCTGATCAACTTGCCAATATCGGCTCCCGTGTCACAGAATAGAAATTGGTTATTCAATTGTTAACAGGCCTTACGGAAGCCTATGGTGGCATTGCTTCCATTATTCAAAATACCAAACCTCTCCCGACATTTTACGAGGCTAGATCCCAGTTATGCCTTGAGGAAACCACTACAGCCAACCGTGTTTCAAATGAAACGACACTCCACACCTCTCACCAGCAAACCTACCCTCCACTTCCCACTTCACATCAATCCTCTCAACCCAACAATCGTGGTGGACGTGGTCGTGGTCGTGGCCGAGGCCGCGGGTGTGGTCGCCACTCATCACCCGGCTGGAACCAGGCACCTGACAACCCGAACCCGAAATCTTCTTACCCCACCAACCCGAACTCACCACAGTGGTCAACCATTCAACCCCAGTGGCCCACTAATAGCACCAGCCCAAACAACCCTTATCCAAACTGGGCCACGCTCTACAACCCTTATCCTAATTGGCCCACTCCACCTTGCCCGTACCCTACTTCTCCAGCCCCCCAACCATGACCCACATACAACAGCCCCACTCCCTGTCCCAGTCCATATCAAGGGCTTCTAGGCCCGCATCCTCAGGCCCAACAACCTTTTGTTGCTACGAAGCCCACTTCCACTCTTACAGAATTGGATCAGGCATTCAACACCATGTCTTTGCATCCACCAGATCAAACTTGGTACATGGATACTGGCGCAACAAGTACAATGTCTCATAACTCTAATAATCTTACTTCTTGTTTTAATAAAGTGTCTTCACGAAACATCAGAGTCGGAGATGGCACTTCCATTCCAGTCCATGTGGTTGGAAACCATACTTTACCTCCACCTGTCACACCCCGACCGCATAATACAACAAATCGCGGCGGAATCGCCGGGGAGTGTTGTAACAGAATCATTATTTCAAAACACACGGAAATTTGAAGTTTCGTTTTATTAAACATTAAATATTTACATCGTCTGGAAATCTAAACAAACAATTTAAACATAGTCTATCATTGTTATTAAGTCACTAAGGCCTCGTCCAGTCCTATGTGAGCATGCATCCTAGCAATCAACATCATTCAACAACACCTAAAACATATGTGAAAACAAAGTCAGCAAAGAAATGCTGGCGAGTACATAGGTTTTTGAGAGTGTCGGATTCATGGCTAGTTTACATGTTGCAATACTTAATTAAAAACCTTGTTTTGAAAAGTGTAGTATTGCGACATAATTAACCAACCCAAATCAAGTTGGTTATAATTTATAAAGTCTCGTAGCCATGATTCTTAACCCAAAACATTTATTTAATTAAATCAAATTGTAAAACATCTCGTTAATAAAACTTGTTAATAATTCTCGTTAATAAAACTCGTATGGTTTATATCAATTCGAAAACCTCGTTTGTGTGACATCGTTTCAAAATCGTTTACCCAAGTGAACTAAATAACACCACGGTATGTAATACGATGAAAACACTTATATATAGGAAGTACCAGCAGCGTATCCACCATGTTTTCGTCACATTACACCCGTCCCATTATCTAAACACTAACCAAAAACCAATCGTTTACCCAAATCGTTTAATTCGTTATAAATCGCTTTAGTCGTTTAAATCATTCTCGTTTTAAATTGTGAGAACTACTTTTGATTGTCTCGCTAATAACATCCAAACCTTCGCAACTCGCCTATCGCTTCTTGCATTAATAAAACACCAAAGGGTAAATTAACAATCACAGATTCAGTCGTTACCCACCTAACCCACACATAACCATGGGTGCAGTCTGATAACGGGATTTGTCAGATCCTATGGTACCATAACCTAATACTGGTCGGTTCGGCCAAAACTAATGAATGTTATTCGTTATGTAAATACAACCAACAAGTTTGTTTACTTTATCGAAATCGTTATAAATTTTGTATAAACCATATCATTTATTTTTGAAACCATCATTAAAACCTCGAAAACATTTAGCACATATGAATCACCCCAAAACAATTGAAAACAGTAAAATAGGGGAACTATGTACTCACCTGAGAATGCTTAGAGGTCTTGAACAACAACCAAGCAAAGCTAGAGGGAGCACGAAATCAATCGGCAACCTAATAACTATATAAATAAACCGGACCTAAGTCGGAAGATCGGATAGGATGAGGTTTTGTAAACCAAATGAGTATTGGAACTCATATGACATGGTTTAACAAAGCCTACATTCTAAATCGAAACCTAACCTAAGTGCTTTCGACCCATAGCGATCCATTAAGGTAGCTTACGCTACTTTAACGTGTCGTTCGCGCAAAAGCGCGTTCGAGACGTCTAACTAGTCCTATGACAAGTATTATATGCCTAAACATGATTAAATATGTTGCATAATCAATTAAGTGACAAAAGTTTGTGTTACATATGCTTAATTACCAATTATGCATGAAAAGGGTATTTTGGTCATTTACCTAAGGCATATAAACTACCTATCATACAACTAATTAAACCTAAGTGACCATAAGGTATAACCTCGGAAGGTTATTCCCTATACAACTATGGTCACTAAACATGTTTGGTCGGATCCTAATGATCGACCAAACGGGTCGAGTTCGAAAGTCTAAGCGGGTGTTTAGTCCGCTTGACTTACGACTCTACACAAGCACTAAACTAAAAGTGACGAGTTAAACATGTTAAAACATGTTTAACGAATTTAGAAAACAGATTTGGTATCAAAACAAACGGTTTTGATACCCAAAAGTAGTTTGGTTACAAAATACGTGGGAATGCGCATTTTGGCCGAAGCTACGACTCGTCACTGAGCCTAGATAACGTGGTAATCAGTACGTATAGTCACTAGGGACTATAACCATCGTGATTACGCTCACGTTATGAAGTTCAAACGAACTTCGCATTGACCATAAACTGATCAATGCAGAAAGTCAAACGCAGTTTGACTTTTAAGCTAAAAACGCATAAAAGAACGAAAGAGGACTTGCAACGGGTCTAAGAAAGGAGTCTTGATCCCAAGTATTCTCAGGTATGGAGTGCTAAAGCTCAAACTTGGAGAAATTTCAGGATTAAGTGTGGGTTTTGAGCAAAGGGGTGGGGGTATTTATTGGAAAAGGACCACCGTTAGGATCGTTCATCGAATAACGTGCTTCGAGCTCATCCATACATGTGCACCCCTTGTTTTGTGAAACCTTGGGCACCCCTAGAATGGCCCATAGTACTGAAAATACCATTTGCAACACTCACAAACAGCTGGAACAGCTGGAAACAGGCTGGAAACACATTTTTGCAGGTCTGATACACTCACACGGGCCGCGTAAGAGTAAGGGGGTCCTTACGCGGGCCGCCTGAGGTCCACAGTTCAGCAACAGTTTCATAAATTGCAGTTTTGGTCCCTGCAAGTGTTTAAGCTCATTTCTGACACGTTTAAGGCCCGTTAAGCAAAATTTAAGGGCCTAAAATGATGCCTAAACATAGTGGACATGAAACATGCTCAAAAATATGCCGGGTGTCGGTTCGTTTGGTCGTACGGTTGCGTTGTTCGGTTAATTACGATGAAAGTCGTAACGAACGCAAAAACGATCCAAATTAAGCGACGAATGGAATTTTATCAAGCCAATCACTAAAATAAAATATTTTAATGATTACATAAATTTTTGGATATCCGGATATATTCAGAACGTAAGATATGCGCGAAAATGCAAACTTATGCACGTTTTGACACTTTTAGTCCCTATTGATCAATAAAGTTTATTTTAGCATACCGAACCCCTCAAAGCCTATTTCTAAGCTATGTAAAGGATATTTAAGGTATGTTTAACTTATGATCAAGTTTCGGAATGTTCGTTACTATACAAATCGATATAGTTTCACAGTTTGACACAACTAGTCCTTTCGATCGAAGAAACTTGATTTCGACACACCAAACCCTCCAAAACTTATTTCTAAGTTATGTAAAGGTTATTTAAGGTATGTTAAGCCTATGTCACTATTCCGGAGTGTTCTTCGCATTAAACTGATTACGTTTACGCACCAGTTCTCGTATAACTTTCCAGAAAGCGATTTAGAGCTCGAAATCGAACAAGAATTGGTATGTGCAAACGTCACACATATTTATACAAATCCCAAGTATGAAACACAACATTTCATTGATTTGGTATTTGTTCGATGGCCGTGGAGGCACAGATGTCACACCACCCTTTCCACGTTTTCAATTAAATAATATTCTTTTTACACCTAACCTTGTCAAAATTTTGATTTTGGTTCGTCGGTTCACTACCGACAACCCACTCACTTTCACCTCAAGTATCTAAGCTCAAGTTCCTAATGCATCTACCGTTTTGGTCGTGTCTCAAGATACTTGGCATCAACGTCTTGGACACCCCGACAATAATATTTTTAGTTCTCTAAAACGTTGTTTACTTTTGTTATCTAATAATGTC
Organism: Helianthus tuberosus; assembly: GCA_030545235.1. Classification (NCBI taxonomy): domain Eukaryota; kingdom Viridiplantae; phylum Streptophyta; class Magnoliopsida; order Asterales; family Asteraceae; genus Helianthus; species Helianthus tuberosus. Next base: position 162,194,562 of record CM060444.1, read on the forward strand.
AAGACTTCGTCTATTTGCCAATCGTGTGTTTTTGGGAAACATATAAAAATGCCATTTCATGATTCCAATAATTGTACTTACTTGCCCTTTGACATCGTCCATAGTGATCTGTGGACATTGCCCGTTTTATCATCGAATGGTTGTCGTTACTACATTTTATTTCTAGATGATAAAACTAATTTCTTGTGGACCTTTGCTATTGCACATAAATCACAGGTGTATTATAAATTTCTTAAGTTTCACAAACTTATAGAAACTCAATTTCACACCTCCATCAAAAGTTTCCAATGTAACAATGGTCGTGAGTACAACAACCGTCCATTCTATGAATTTTGCAAGGTCAATGGCATGATGTTCCGTTTTTCATGTCCTTACACTTCTTCTCAAAACGGTAAAGCGGAACGCAAAATCCGCTCCATTAATAATATCATGCGAACCATCTTATCTCATTCGTCCGTTCCGAAAACATTTTGGCACCATGCTCTTGAACATGCGACGTACCTCCGTAACATCTTACCCACCAAAGTCCTAAACAACTCGACACCTACACAAACACTTTATCATCGGGTACCAACATACACTCACTTACGTGTTTTCGGTTGCCTTTGTTACCCCCTTCTACCCTCCTCCACTATCCATGAACTTGCCGATCGCTCCGTCCCATGCGTTTTTCTCGGTTATCCTTCAAAACATCGAGGTTATAAGTGTTACAATCTCAATACCAACCAAATTCAAATTTCTAAAGATGTCATATTTGATGAAAAGGTCTTCCCTTTTAAAACATCAGCAAGCACCCCCTCCAACCTATGACTTCTTAACCACTCCATTTCACCCTCTATTTTAGGAGTCCAGTTCTACACCTCCTACAACAAATTCACCTGCTCCACCATCTCCTAATCGTCCCATGCAATCTCCCCCACAATCACCTACTGTTGATCCATTAACTCCACCGTCCCTAACTCCACTGACCCCTCCATCCCCATCCCCATCCTCTACCGCCAACACCTCGTCCCACAACGCTCCACCCATTTAGCCTTCCCAACCCACTCTACACACAACTCAGCGCACCATCACCACTCGTTCTATGTCCGGCATCTTTAAACCTAAACCGACATTTAACCTTCACACTTCCGTATCCTTCTCTCCTCTACCAACATCACCTACTCAAGCCCTAACTAACCCGAACTAGAAAAGTGCCATGGATGACGAGTTTCGTGCACTCATTGAAAACAAGACGTGGGATTTGGTGCCTAAATAACCGGGCATGAACATTGTACAGAGTATGTGGATTTTTTGCCATAAAAAGTGTGCCGATGGTACGCTTAAACGATACAAAGCGTCTCGTGTGTGATGGACGTTCTCAACAAATAGGGGTTGATTGTGGAGAAACTTTTAGCTCGGTTGTTAAACCGGCCACTATACGGATTGTTGTTTCTAAGTCATGGCTAGTTCACCAACTGGATGTTAAAAACGCTTTTCTACATGGTACTTTAGGTGAAACTGTGTACATGCATCAGCCCATGGGGTTTCGGGATCCTCGATATCCCAATCATGTTTGTTTATTGAAGAAGTCTCTCTACGGGCTCAAACAAGCACCGAGGGCATGGTACCAACGGTTCACGAATTTTGTCTCTACTATCGGCTTTAGACACCATCAATGTGATCACTCTTTATTCATATTTAAAGAGGGAATTCACATGGCCTTCATCTTACTTTATGTTGATGACATTTTGCTCGTTACCTCCTCAAATGCATCACGTGATCGGTTTATGGGATTACTCTCTAATGAGTTCGCAATGAAAGACTTGGGTCCGATTAGTTACTTTCTTGGTGTCTTGGTCACCCATTACCCCAAGTAGCTATTTTTATCTCAAGCAAAATACGCCATGGAAATATCAGAACAAGCAGGTCTAGCCGATTGCAACCTGGCTGCCACCCCGATGGACACTCAACAAAAACTTAGCAGGAATTCGGGTACTCCTTTGGCTGACATCACCGAGTATCGCCGGCTTGTGGGCGCCTTACAATACCTTACGTTAACGCGACCTGACATTTCTTACGCCATTCAGAAAGTGTGTATGCATATGCATGTGCACGCCCTAACCACAACACACATGCATGCTCTAAAACGTATACTTCGGCATGTGAAAGGCACTTTATCATTTGGGCTTCATTTACATGCTTCATCCCTCGGTTCGCTAATCTCCTACACAGATGCGGACTGGGGGGCTGTCCCGATACACATCGCTTGACATCCGGATATTGTGTGTACATGGGCGACAACTTGCTCTCATGGTCGTCAAAGTGACAACCAACCTGTCACGGCCCCCATCCCGGTGTGACCCGGTCCAGGAGCCGCGGGACAGAAACCCGTGGTATTTATTATTTGAGTTGACAGCGGAAGCTTAACAGGATCTTTTAAAACTTGAAAATGCCCAATTATTTTATTTCATAATTTGGGACAACCCCGTAATTTACAATAGAGGAATTTCACAAGGAAGTTCCCTGTTTACAAAACATGTTTATTTATTTAACTGAGCAACCACTTCAAGCTTTATTAATGCTCCGTAGCACTTTTCCTTAATTCACAGTAGGTCACCTGAAACATGTTTTAAAAATATTTTATCAGCGGGGAAATACTAGCGAGTCACTCAATTTTGATAAATCGACACACAGTTATGAATTACAGCATAAGAGCGATTACAATGGCTACTATCTTATTTTTATCTGGCGCCGTGTCACACCCTGGTGACGATGGTCATACCACTATTGGGTCCTTTCACCCAAGTAGTGATGATTATCACTATTAGGTTTGTTAACCTAACCGTGAGAGATTAGTAATGTGCACAATACTCCACTTGCCAGTGATTTAAGATAACCAAGACTTAATCCCTGTAATTATAACTTTTGAAAATAATTGGAGTATTGTAAAACAGTTGATGAAAAGAGAATGACTCACATTGCAAGTTTAGACGGGCAGAGTTTGGCCTACTGATTTAGCCGTGTAACCTAATGTAAATAACAATGCACACGAAACTAGGTCAGTAACTTAATACAACATTTACGATAAGCTCACGAGATCAAAACCCTCACGACGAATGACAAAGTATAGCCCGAGTTCGGGCAGCACTTAAACATCCATCGGATTGGTTTCAATCGATCGGACATTATATCGTAGCAGTGATCAAGTTAATACCCTGTTGTCACAGCAGAGCTTCGTGCTAGTGTGTGTTTTGAACTAAACAGAGGATATCTCAACGTATGAAATGAGTTTTTCCGTCGTAACAACTCCCCCATGCAAGTGCCAAACCCCTGATACTTATACTGAAAAATGGTCCCTGTCGCGTGTCACTACAGGCTATCGCATGGCACGACGGGGACACTTTTAGGGTAGGGTAGCCTCGTGGATTTATAGCATGGGTGAGTCAGCGGTTCGATAAAATTCAATTTCTACAGCAAACTGTGTGGATAATACTAATTAGGGAATACCCCCTGAGTTTTAGGGGCCCTGATCCTAGTTCCAATTGTTCTGAAAATTTTAGGGGTCATGCCATATTTCTTGGGGGTCTTAATTAGGGTTTCCTATTGGATAAAATAAAATAAGAATTAATACTTTTAATGAGAGTTGTTACATCCTCCCCACCTTATTAAAATCTCGTCCTCGAGATTTACTGGAACAAGTAGGGATATTTTCGCTTCATCTCTGATTCCAGTTCCCAAGTGTACTCAGGTCCTCTCTTTGAATCCCACTTGACTTTGACAAGTACCAATCTTTTGTGTTTGAGAAACTTAATCTTTCTGTCTTCTATTTGAAGCGGTTTCTCCACGAACTTCAACTTTTTATTCACCTGTATGTCTTGAAGAGGGACTACCAGGGATTCGTCAGATAAACATTTCTTGAGGTTGGATAAATGAAATACGTCATGTACTCCGGCTAACTCTTTTGGTAGTTGTAAACGATAGGCAACCGGTCCTATGCGTTGGATTACTGGGAAGGGTCCTACGTACCTTGGACTTAGTTTCCCTTCTTACCGAACCGAACTACCCCTTTCCAAGGAGAAACTTTTAAAAGTACCCTGTCTCTAACATGAAATTCTAGCGGCTTACGTCTATTGTCTGCATAACTCTTCTGATGATCTCGAGCCGTCTTCAGTCTTTCCTTGATTTGAGTGATCTTGTCAGTGGTTTCTTGTACAATCTCAGGACCTGATAATTGACTTTCTCCTATTTCTGCCCAACAAACTGGGGTTCTACACTTACGTCCATATAGTGCTTCGAATGGGGTAGCTTCGATGCTTGAATGATAACTATTGTTATAGGAGAATTCAATTAAGGGTAGGTGGTCATCCCAGTTTCCACCAAAATCTATCACACATGCCCTAACCATGTCCTCCAGGGTTTGGATAGTTCTTTCACTCTGTCCATCTCTTTGGGGATGGTAAGCTGTACTTAAATTTAGTCGGGTTCCCATTGCTTCCTGGAAACTAGTCCAGAAATGGGAAGTGAAACGACTATCCCTATCCGATACAATGGAGAGTGGAACTCCATGTAAGGATACTACCTCGTCTACGTATAACTTTGCTAACCTTTCCATACTGAAGGTTTCCTTCATGGGTAGAAAATGAGCTGATTTGGTTAATCGATCCACGATTACCCAAATTGCGTCGTTACCTTTTCTGGTTCTGGGCAACTTAGTAACAAAGTCCATGGTTATGAGTTCCCATTTCCATACAGGCATTTCTAATTGTTGGAGTAATCCTGCAGGTTTCTTGTGTTCTGCCTTAACTTGTGAACAAGTTAGACACTTAGAAACGCATATAGCTATGTCCTTTTTCATACCAATCCACCAGAAATTATTCCTTAAATCTTGGTACATCTTATTATTACCAGGATGCATGGTATACCTAGATTTATGTGCTTCCTCTAAAATCCTATTTCTTAAGTCTCCTTGCATAGGTACCCAAATTCTTTTCTTGTGGAATCTCCAAATTCCATCACTTCCTTGCTCCAAGTCTTTTATCCTTCCTTTCATTCCTTCTGCATCATCCTTGATTGTTGTTTCTTGAATGTTTTTCAATTGTTCTATTAAATCTAATTGTAAACTTAATCTAAGAGCACGAATTCGCTTTTGCTTTTCATGATACTTACAACTCAAGGTATCTGCAACTACGTTTGCTTTTCCTTCGTGATATTGAATATCACAGTCGTAGTCACTTAGAATTTCCATCCGTCTTCTTCGCCTCATGTTTAATTCCTTTTGTCCGAATATGTATCTTAAACTCTTATGATCTGTATAGACTGTAAACTTACTGCCATACAGATAATGTCTCCAAATCTTAAGGGCAAAAATTATCGATCCTAATTCTAAGTCATGAGTCGTATAATTTTCTTCGTGCTTTTTCAATTGTCTTGAGGCATACGCAATTACCTTTTTGCGTTGCATTAGCACACATCCTAATCCTAGCTTAGGTGCATCATAGTAGACTTCAAAATCTTCTGTTCCTTCTGGTAAGGCAAGAATTGGGGAGTTTGTTAATCTTTGTTTTAAAATCTTAAAAGTCTCTTCTTGCCTAGGTCCCCATTCAAACTTTACTGCTTTGCAGGTTAGCTTAGTTAATGGCACAGCTATTTTGGAAAAATCCTTAATAAATCGTCTATAGTACCCGGCTAACCCTAGAAAACTTCTAACTTCCATAGCTGACTGCAGGACCTTCCATTTGGTGATTGCTTCTATTTTGGAGGGATCTGCGTGAATGCCTTCGTGATTCACCACGTGTCCTAAAAATTGTACCTCTTGTAGCCAAAATTCACACTTCGAGAATTTGGCATAAAGTTTCTCTTTTCTTAACAAAGTTAAGAGTGCTCGTAGGTGCTCACAATGCTCGTCCGGACTTTTGGAATAAATAACTATATCGTCAATAAAAACAATTACAAATTTATCCAAGTACGGTTTACAGATCCTATTCATCATGTCCATAAATGCTGCAGGAGCATTTGTTAATCCAAATGTTTTGGTCAAAAATTACCGAAGAAATTAAGTGATCAAATTAGTTAAGTGAGGTAGTGTGCTAGAAATGAGTGTCGAAAATATGTTAATCAAGTTAATTGCAAAAACAGTTTCAGGATACGGCTCAGGATATAGAGCTGTATCTATGATCAAACAATGAGCAAAAAAGTAAAGATTGACACGTGATGTACGAGGAAAGCCCTTGATCAATCTAGATCGCCGGCACAAAACCTCGGGAGTTGACAATCGCAGCTGCCTTGTTCTTCTATTGCTTCAAATATCAGGATACAGTGCAGGATGTGATGCGGATCGACTATGCGTTACAATGTAATTTGAGTACAAGTGTTTGTGTATAGTGACTACTAAAAGCTAGAGAGCAAAAGTGTGCGAAAGAGTGTGTGAGTAAAGTTGTGTGCCTTAATCTGATCCTCCCCATCTATTTATAGTAAAAGAAATGCAACAAACTACCCTATTAAACCGGGATCCGGCGGAAATTCCCCACTTGAACGTTGTAGACCTGGTCTTTCGGGTTCAACGTCTCTCATATAATAGATTTGCCCGAGTCCTAAGGAGAAGAAGTCCATCTGACCGTTAGTAACCCACAGCCTCTAACCTGCACGTGGTCAATTTAGTTAACACCAGGATATCGCCCAGGATGTTACCAATATCCTAATCCAGTATCCTGATCACAAATAAACAACCAAAAGCAGGATATTAGTCAGGATGTATACGCTCAGAAAATGGACCGTAACAATTGTCCCCAAATATATCTGTTGGTATACCAATCCAACGGATATATTTTAAAAATTCTAACTCGTAGATCAAGGCAATTAAATCGAGACGACGGTCAAGATTACACCATAACTTCCAACGCGCTTTTAACTCGATGGAGATCTACAATGCTCCTATATCTTCTCTCTTCTTGTTTGAAAAGCAGATATCTCCAACGGAGTCTCCAGGTAATTCCCTACTTCTTATTAATTTCCTGTCAATCTCTTTTCCTTTACTCGCAATGGCTGCCAGAACTTATTCTCAAACCGGTGAATCATCCGAGACCTTCATTCAGCAGAATCTTCTCAAAAATCCCGAGAAGGAGATCTGTGCTTTTGATAACGCAGACATTGCGGCTCTGAGAGCTTCCGGTTCTTTCCCCGATGGCACGGTCTTTAGACCATTTGATCGGTCAATTCGATCGGACGTTTCTTCTACTGATTGGGTCTGCTTCCCGGCATACCCTTTCTCGCTAGGTCATCGGTACCCTTATATTCAGCCTATAATTAGCTGAGATATTTCATCTTGTTATCATTACTCTTCAAGCGATTTTCAGGTAATCATCCTTTCCTTCATCCTCTGTTTTTTCCTATGAATTTCTTATAGTTTGCTTGATACCCCTTATGGCATCATGGACAAGATCACGTTCGGATGAACCAGTCCCCACCCTCGTGAGTCAAAACCTCATACGAGAACTAGAAAAAGAAATCTGCTCCTTCAATAACTCCGATATCGCCGCCCTGAAGGATTCCGGCGCCTTTCCCGCCGGAGCCGTCATTCGCCCTTTTGATCGGGAGGTTCGATCAGATGCATCATCAGACGAGTGGGTCTGCTTTTTTGCCTACCCTTTTTCTTTGGGACTCCGGTACCCATTTCCACCCTTCATCTCTCGTTTCTTCGAACTCACCGCCCTTAGTTATGCCCAAACTATGCCAATGGTCTGGCGAGTTTTGATGGTGCTAGATCAAATCAGATCTCGTCATTGCCCTGACCTGTGTATTGAAGACCTTCCCATAGCATATCGGTTGAGATCTCATGGCAATAGTCGTTTTCTCTTGTTCTCCACTTCCAAAAATCCTCTTGTTCTCAAAGCTACGAAGAATGAGGAGAAATGGAAACAGAAATTCTTTTTTGTAAAAAGGGACTTCATCAACGGGGGTTTCGATCTGCCAGTTAGATGGCTAACCAAGGGTAGGATTTAGGGTTTTAGGAATATCCTCAAATATATCCTTAACCGTATTTTGACTGATATCCTAACATTTGTGCAGCGAATTTCAGAGACCTAGCATCCCCAAGTGCAGAATCAAAACCCAGGATTAAAGAGATTTACCGACTTCCTGCCGCTGAAAGAACTTTCTCCCTGTCTCTCACAAACTCAAGTCAGAAATCTAGTTCAGAAATGTCTGGTAAGTATTTGTGAGTAAAATTGACTATAGAATATAAATGGCATAGATTAAACACTTCTCCCTCGACACAGTGCCGATCATTAACCTCGAAGGCTTCCAACTCGATGAGTTGGATAGTTATTCCAGCCTTGCACCCATCAAACAAGAGACCAACCCGAAGCCAACCGATACTCCAAAGCCCAGCAGCTCAAAGACTACTATAGCTCCCAAAGCTCCTCCAGCATCCAGGACCCGGGCCTCCAGCTCCCAGAAGAGGAAGGAAGCAGATCATCCTACTACTCTCCATGTATTCCCATTTGAGAATCACGGGTTCATGGATTCCAGCAAGTTCATGACAGGTTTCCTTAACCAGGTTAGTATCCCGACTCGTATCCTGCACCATATGCTAAGTACAAATGTTAGTTTAGGCTGATACCTGTTTCCTTACCTTGCAAGGCCTTGAATGCCTGGTATTCCTCTATGAGGACGCATGTGGCTCGAACGTCATGTTAGAAAGCAAACTAAAGAAGGCTGAGGCTACCATCGCGGACCAAGCAGCAATCGCTACCGCCAAATCGGAACACTATGCAGCTAAGTATAAGGCCATGACTCAAGATCACCAGGCTGCCATCCAGAAGATCACCCAAGAGGCTCAAGCTAAGTCTGACGCGGCCCAGGTTCAGCATGAGCAAGATATGGCTTCATACCGGGAGAAGCCTTAAGAATTCAGTTATCATCTCCCTCCTCCAGGCCAGACTGAAAATGGCTTACGAGGCTAGGGCTTTGGGCGTTGAATGCCCTTCATGGAACATCAAAGCCTGGGAGATGAAATTGAAGGATCTCGGCGGCAACCCTGTGGAGCCCCCTTCAAAACCTGCCACAGAGGAGCCCGCCAAGGTAACTGAGAAGGTGGATGATGCTGGTGCTTCAGAGGATGCTGGTGGTGACGCTGGAGAAAATGCTGGTGGAGAGGATGCTGCTGATGATGCTGAGAGGAATGCTGGAGAGGATACTGGTGGAGATGTCATGATGAAGGAGGGAGCTGACCCTTAAATGCAGCGATGTGGGCAATGATGGATATATGTGCTGAGGCCGGAGCCCACTTTTTAAAATTTCATGGTTGTGGTCTGTAAAACAATTTACATTTCCTGTCTTTGAACGATTTATATTTCCTGCATTAGAACAATACGATGACCAAAGGTGGATGGGTCCTGAGTTTCAGGATGAAGCCCTCGGTCATCAGTTAGTATAATTTGTTTTGGATGACGTTACGGTTGAAAGTGGATAGGTTCCGTTTTGAGATAAAACCTTCAACCGTTATGTAGGTACGGTAAAAACTAATCGTGCTTTTGGCGGATGGGCCTCGGTTTGACGTGAAACCAAAATCACAACTTTTGACTTGTTAATAATATAACTACCTCTTGACTTATTTGTTGTCGTCTTTTAGATTTTTGCCATGCGTTACTTAGTTAATTTTGCAAAATATCCTGATCAATATACTCAGTGATATATTATGAAAGCCTTTTTCAAATAGAATTTCTAAAAATTCAATTAATTTCAGACAAAACTTCTAAAGAATAAAAGATAGCCCATTTTCTAAAACCTGTTTTGATAATACTTGTTTGATCAGGGTTTTCATTTTCAAATCAAATATTTCAATCAAATATTTCAATGAAATATCCCGAAATGTATTCCAAAAATACATTTCGAAGACATATCCTAAAGATATATCCTTAATCAGAGTTAAACAATTCATTTAAGGTTCACAAAGGAAAGATCATACCAGGAATTGAGTGTAGCCCTAGTATTAAACTCCAACCCCTTTTGTGACTTCTCCTACTAAGATGTCCCCAGTTCGAGACACTTAGCTCAACTTTGATCCTTTGTCCTTCATACAATTACTTTAGATGGAATGTCCCATGTGCATGAAGTCCTCAAACACTTAGAAAATTTTTGAACACTAGTTCCAATTGTATAGATAATTTTTGTGTTACAGGGGTAAAACCCAAAATATACTGGAGATAAATCCTTTGTATCCTGGGGAAAATCCCAAATTTTCATGCGCTACAGGCGGGAGTGTATAAACTCCAAGACTTAGAAAGGTGAAAACCTTTAAACCTTAGAGAGTATGAAAATACCCTTTCGTGAGAGAGGGTGATCAATCCTCATATACCTTAAGGATTCAGGATATAGCCAATAGTAACGAAATTGTCAGCCACTTTTACATGAACTGGTCCCGCCACCTTGAACTATTCCCGAATAACTTGCACTCCAGGCGGGGTGTTTAAACCCAATTCGGAAGAAAGGTGAATACCTTTAAACCTGTGAAGGGATCAGGATCCCTTAGACGTGAGAGAGGGGGCCAATCCTCTAATCTTCCGAAGTATCCTGAGTGTATATCCTGGTGCTACATCCCGAAGCATATACTGCAAAACAATCGTAAGCTAAGGTGGGTGTTAGCCTGGCTAACACCCCTCCGATGCTTAAGTCAGTAATGGATTCAAAATAGTAAATAATATCAAAATTTAATAAAAGAGACAGAATCCATACCACCCTGAGTCAGAATTTGAATTCCATACTCACTTAAAATAGAGCTTTAGATGTATAGCATTCCAGAACCTCGGTAGCATATCCCCCTCCATATTCTTGAGTCGGTATGCTCCTTTTCCTGATTCTGATTCAACCTCATAGGGTCCTTCCCATTTCGGAGCCAACTTTCCATCAGCAGGATTAGTAGTATTCTGAAAAGCTTTTCTTAATACCCAATCTCCAACCTGAAATCTTCTAGTCCTTATATTCTTGTTATATGCTTTAGATATCCTCTGTTGATATGCTGACATCCTTAGTCTTGCAGCATCTCTTGTCTCATCAATAGTATCCAGTTCCTGGCATAGGACTTCGGGATTCTACTCAGGATTCCCGAGGTTGGATCTCGCTATAGGTATCACCATTTCTGTCGAGATCACCGCTTCTGCTCCAAACACCAAAGAAAACAGGGTTTGGCCAGTTGCACTCTTCACCGTTGTCCTATCAGCCCATAAAACAAAGGGTAATTCTTCTGCCCATCTTCCTTTCTTAGCCCCTAGTCTCTTTTTCAAGTTGTTGACAATTATTTTGTTCGAGGATTCTGCTTGTCCATTCGCTTGAGGATGTACCGGGGTAGACGTGATCATTTTGATTCCCCAACTCTTGCAAAAGTCAGTAGTCCTTTTACTTATAAATTGAGATCCATTGTCACAAATTATCTCAGCTGGCACTCCAAACCTAGTCAGGATATTCCTTTTTATGAAGGATACCACTTCTTGATCTCTAACTTGAACAAATGCTTCTGCTTCAACCCACTTGGAGAAATAATCCGTCATTGCCAATATGAAAACCTTTCCTCCTGGAGCCTTTAGAAGCTTTCCCATTATATCCATACCCCATTTCATGAACGGCCAAGGAGAAACAATAGGATACAGCGGTTCAGCAGGCTGATGTAATATGTTACTATGTCTTTGACATGCGTCACATCTTCGAGCATATTTTGTGGCATCTTTCCTCATCGTCGGCCAATAATATCCTGTCCTTAATACTTTTGAGAATAACGACCTGCCCCCAGTATGGTTACCACAATCCCCTTCGTGTATATCCTGAAGTACTTCTTTGGTTTCGGGATCCTCCAAGCACCTTAGATATGGTCCTGCAAGAGATTTCTTATACAAAACGTCATTTATAATAGTGAATCGTGATACCTTCATTCTAAAGGCTTTAGGATTCTCATTCTTTGGGATGTGTCCTTCCTTAAGATATCTCATGATCGAAGCCGTCCAGGACTTAGGATCCTCCTCGGGATACTCATCATCAGGATCCTGAATACTCATTACTTCCTTATCCTGAGGATTCGTCGCAGGATATAGGATATGTAATATTGGTATTCGGGTCCCTTCCGGTATCCTGACCGATGATCCCATATTTGCCAAGGCATCAGCTTCAGCATTTTCCTCTCTTGGTACCTGTTCAAGTGTAAAAATATCGAAGTATCCTGCTAATTTTTTGAGAATTTCGAGATATTCAGCTAACTTTTCACCTTTTACTGCATAAGATCCATTGAAATGGTTAGTAATCAACAGGGAATCAACATATACTTGTAAACATCTAATATTCATATTTTTAGCCAACTCCAATCCTGCAATCAAAGCTTCATATTCTGCCTCATTATTAGTAGCAGGAAATTCACACCTAATAGCCTGGGGTAATATGTCCCCCTGTGGTGATTTTAGTAGTATACCTAGACCTACACCTCTTACGTTAGATGCACCATCAGTATACAATGTCCAGCATTCTAAGTTTTCTCCTAGCTGATGTACTTCTAAGTCTACTTCATTTTGAATGTCACTACTGAAATCAGCCACAAAGTCAGCTAAAGCCTGAGACTTTATGGCATTTCTAGGCTCATATACTAAGTCATAAGCACTTAATTTTACTGACCACTTAGCCATCCTACCCGACATCTCGGGTTTCCTAAGCACGTTTTTAACAGGATAATTGGTTTTAACATGAATCCTATGTGTCTCAAAATAATGTCTAAGTTTCGTTGATGCCATAACTAGGGCTAATATCAATTTTTCTAGATGAGAATATCTAGTTTCAGCATCTAATAAACTTTTACTAACATAATAGACAGGATATTGCTGACCTTCATGGTCCTTTATAAGAACAGCACTTACAGCATGCCCTGATACAGCGAGGTATAGGGATAGTGGTTCACCATTTTCAGGCTTCATCAATAGAGGTACAGTTGAGAGATATTGCTTCAAATCCTGCAAGGCTGCTTCATGCTTTGCTCCCCATTCGAACTTCTTATTCTTCTTGAGGATATCATAAAATTCCTTGCATTTTTTCGAGGATCTTGAAATAAACCTGTTCAATGCTGCTACTCGGCCGGTTAACCGTTGGAAATCCTTCATATTCGAAGGTGATTTTATATCCAGGATAGCTCTAATCTGCTCCGGGCTTGCCTCTATGCCTCTTTTGGTCACCATATATCCTAGAAACTTTCCTGCCCCCACTCAGAAATGGCACTTAGCAGGATTCAGTTTCATGTTATACTGATCCAGGATATCAAACGCTCCCTTAATATCCTGTAGGTGATCCTCAGCCTTTTTAGATTTCACCACCATATCGTCAATATATACCTCCATGGTGTCCCCCAGCTTGTCTTTAAACATCATGTTTACCAACCTCTGGTATGTTGCACCTGCATTTTTCAAACCAAAGGGCTTAGCAGTATAACAATAAATACATGTGGGTGTCATGAAAGCAGTATCCTCCTGATCAGAGGGTTCCATTTGGATTTGCTGAAATCCTGAAGAGGCATCCATGAAGGTTAACATCTCGTGGCCGGCGGTAGCATCTACCATTGAATCAATATGAGGTAGAGGAAACGAGTCTTTGGGACATGCTTTGTTTAAGTCTGTGTAATCTACACAAACTCTCCATTTCCCATTTTTCTTTTGTACCACGACTACATTCGCAAGCCATTTAGGAAACTTCACTTCTCTAATCATCTTGCTCCTTAGTAGCCTTTCAACTTCCTCTTGGATGATCACATTTCGCTCCGGAGCAAATTTCCTTCTCTTTTGCCGGACCGGCTTGAACGACCTGTCAATACCGAGTTTATGTGTTATAATATCCTTGGAAATACCTGTCATATCCTCATGCTTCCAAGTGAATGTTAACATCCTGCATTTCAAAAAGTTAGTCAATTGATTTTCAATATCCTGAGGGATATTGGTTCCTACGAGCACCGAGATATCCGGATTATCCTGATCCAGGATAACTTTCTTTACATTCTGCTCCGAAGCCTCCATGATATCCTGGGCCCGCATCTTTAATTGCTATGCTGCATTAGGCTTGGTTGAGGATTTCATTGAGGATGAGTAGCATTCCTTCGCCTCCTGCTGATCACTATCAACTTTGACGACCCCCCAAGGGGTAGGGATCTTGATGCACTGGTGATAAGTCGATGGCATAGCCTTCATGTCATGGATCCATGGCCTGCCTAGTATGATGTTATAGCAGGATAGGGAATCCATCACACAGAAGCATTGTATCGAGTTGACCCCTTCAACATATACTGGCAACTTTATCTCCCCTACGGTATTCCTAGCTTCTCCACTGAAACCAACGAGCACAATGGACTTCGAAGTAATGTCCATCGGAGATACATTCATCCTCTTTAATGTTTCCAGCTGAATTATGTTGACAGAGCTACCATTGTCCACTAATATCCTGCGTACAAAATGGTTAGCAACATATAATGTAATTACAAGGGCATCATGGTGAGGATCCTGCACAGTATCCATGTCATCACCGTCGAAAGTGATCACTTTATCAGTTGTAAGGGTAGTCATCCTGGTTGGTCTGTCTCCCTTTTCAGTCTTAACCTCTTTTGCATGTCTCTTGGCCGCAGAATACGAAGTCCCACAAATGTCGGATCCTCCTGAAATAAAGTTAATTATTTTGGCATCTGCTGGGGGTGATGCTGCTCGTTCAGGATCCTGCCCTTTATTCTTCTTTCTTCCCAGCAAATCCTTCAGATACCCCTTGCTCAATAGGTAGCTTATTTCTTTCCTTAGAGCAATGCAATCCTCGGTCACATGTCCGAAATCCTCATGGAAGGCACACCATTTGGATTTATCCTTCCAATCAGCTTTTTGTTGATTCTTTCGAGGCCACCTAGCTTTGTCTCCTAAACCCTGCATAGCATATGTTATGGGCGAAATTCTGAGCCCATATCCTGGAAAGTATCTTGATTCATATCTTGGTTATATGGTATTTGTTTACATCCGGGATGCTAATTCAGGATATTGGTAACATCCTGAATGGTATCCTCAGGATTACTAACGGATCATGTGCAGGTACATGGGTTAGAAGCTAGCAACGTTCACAAGGACTCATTCCGCGGAAGACTCGGTCCAAGTTGTTCAAGGAAAGACGTTAAGCCCGCTTTATTTGGTTCCAAACGGCTATTTATGGAATATTCGGGAGCATCCCATATTTATTAGTTTCTATTTAGTAACTATAAATAGGTGGGTATACCAGATCGAGTAGGACATCACATTTACACTCGCAACACTCTAACACTTGCTCTCTAGCAAATTTTCACTCTCGTACAAAAAGCATTGTAACACATAGCGATCTGGTCTATATCCTGCACTGTATCCTGAAGTTGAAAGCAATAAGAAGAACAAGGCAGCTGCGATTGTCAGCTCCCGAGGTTTTATGCCGGCGATCTAGATTGATCAAGGGCTTTCCTCGTACATCTTGTGTCATTTACTTTACTTTTTGCTCATAGTTTGATCATAGATATAGCTCAATATCCTGAGCCGTATCCTGAAACTGTTTTTATAATCAACTTGCTTAACATATTTTTCATACATATTTCAAGCACACTACCTCACTTAACTAATTTGATCACTTAATTGCTTCGGTAATTTTTGACCAAAACAATTTGGCGCCCACCGTGGGGCAAGTGGTGCTCTCTTTACTAAAAATTTTTGTGAAATCGCTAATCGGTTTTCTATTTTCAAAACTTTTTGCCACATTGTCCATAATGGCCTCAAGATCAAACATGAGCTCCTCTACTATGTCTGCTATGACTTCTGCTACTACCAGTTCGGTGCTTCCACCACCTCCTCCAAGAATGCCAACCTCTTCACAACCTCAGGATATTATCCCTCCTCGGAATGTTCAGGGATCTGCTCCCATTTTAGCTTCTAATGATGAAATTTTAACCTTATTTGGAAGTGTGCAGGAACAAATGAGGCAGCAACAAGAAACAAACCAAATGCTATTAAGGGAAATACAACTCTTGAAGTCTGGTTCGAGCAGATCTGCTGAGGATGTTGTCACTCCACTACAACCCAGAACTCTAAACTTTAGTTCAGGCGTGTATACCGAGGATAATAGGGGGAATATTGTGCCCAGCCTTCCTCAGAATCATACTCCTGAAATGCCCTCCTCGGTCAGGATGTCAACCATGAGGAGCTCAGGATATGCTTCAGGATATGGGAAAAATCCTCCAACGGGTAACGTGTCAAATAATAATAATACTCATGCTACTAACAATAGTGGATCTTTGCAGGATACAGGTGTAACATCAGCACTTACTAGGGAACTTCAGAAGTTGAAGGACATGATATCTAGTGTGCCTGGGGTGGTCCAGCCGATCCCGGAAGTGTCCCAAGACAGCCACAAGATATCTCGTTTTGCATATCCTATCTGTGATGCTGAGATCCCAAAGAGATTTCAAACCCCCAACATGAAGCTTTACGACGGAACTACGGATCCTGAGGAGCATATTGCTCAGTATAGGGAAAGAATGGAGATTAACCCTATCCCCCCGGATCTCAAGGAAGCATGCTTGTGCAACGATTTTGGTTCTACCTTAACAGGATCAGTCTTGAAATGGCTCTTGAATGTTCCTCCGCATTCGATTACATCTTTTGCTCATTTAGTAAATTTATTTAATAGTCAGTTTTCTTGTAGTAGAAGCTTTGAGAAACTAACAAGTGACCTCTACAGGATAACACAGGGGCCTCAGGAATCCCTTAGGGATTATGTGAACAAGTTCAGCCGGGAATCCCTAGACATTCCGCATCTTGATGTTGCAACAGCTGTGCAAGCTTTCAAGATGGGGCTGCAAAAAGATTCTCAATTTTATCAAGATCTTGTAATGAGCCCATGCAGGAACTTGGATGAAGCTCGAAACAGGGCCCTAAGATATATTCGATTGGAGGATGACATGAAGATGCAAGAGAGAATGAACTCATCCAACACCTATGAGTCAACTAACAGGAAGTCTGAATCCTCATTCAAGCCATATCGGCCTAAGCCATATGTGTTTTGGTCAAAAATCACACAAGGATAATGCAACCAAATCTGATTTTGTGAGGTATGATGCTTGAATTGGTTTATAGCAATAAGGATCACTATGAAAAATAAATAACAAGTGACACAAGGTTTATACGGGGAAAAAGCCCTTGATCAAGAGTTGATCTCCGGCACAAAAAACCCCGGGTGATGGAAACTACCGATCACCAACTCAAATTAAACAAGTAATGTGTTACAACTTCGGATGATAGGGAGCTAAATACAAGGATCACTATAGTGTAATGTGTAAAAAGTGTACGAAATTGCTAAGTGAATGAACGAGAGCTGGTGTGAGCGGTTGCAAGAGTGTGTGTAGCCAAAAATAGCAAAAGGTGTTGTCTAATTAGCTCGCTACCCCATTTAAATCTAATAAAAATCTAAATAAAAAACTATCCGCAAATGGTGCAAGTCCTCCACGACTCCACAACGTCCATTTCTGACCAAGCACGTGCGGAATAGACTTAGTATATTCTCCAGAAATATCGCCAAGACCAAGTCCCAATTGATATTCCTGCAAAACAGTTACGAATTCAAAACAGACAATCATTAGTATAAGGATCCTTAGGATGATCCATGATCCTGATCCTAAAGCACTCCTGAGGATCACTAACTGACACAGAAGTAAGGATCACCAAACAGGATAATATTTGAGGATCACGGGTCATTTAGAAATCCACCCCTAACAATTGCCCCCAAAATATAAGGAGTTATATCGTAAATAAACGAGTTATATTTTTTCGATCTTATCCGCAACAAACTAACGGATAACTAGCCGTTGGAGACGGACTAGCCGTTGCAAACTTGACGTCACTGAAGTGACAATCCTGCAAATCATCATTATAAATAGGAGTTAGAGATAGGATCAATATGCAGTTGTCACACCCCGAATTTCCACGTGTCACCGGTGGGCCCGGTAGAGAGTATCGTGACGTGGTTGGCAACATAATAGTCAAACAACACAATATTTAATATGCACAGCGGAAGCAATTTAAAAGATATAATTCAACCGAATATAATATTGTAATATCATATATCACAACTGTCGATTGTCTATCCACAGACGGATCGAAAATAAAATTGAAACAATAGTTCAACAGACTTTAGGCATCTAAGCTTGCGAGACTCTTTAATGATGCTAGGAGTAGCCAGCCGATTCCGATTAGTACCTGCACTTAGCCTTTTTGGAAAATACGTCAGTTTACACTGGTAAATACAATCAACCGACTCATTTTGAAAAGAGTTTAAGAAAATGCATTTAAGGCACAAGGCACAAATAATATTTTATAACTTGGGATAATTATTTAAATATATAATACTTGTATGGATTTACATGTTCCTTATGCGTTCAGTAGCCCGGGTCGAGCCGGGTTAAAGATTAATAGACACACCACTATAATTATGAGACACCAACGGCGTACGCCTACGCCGGGTGCTGAGGTCGTGGCCATTCGTAGAATGATGCCAGGGATATCCGGGACAACGGTCATTAACCCCCCAAAGGCTTTAAGTAAACAAAACAATGTTAAACGAGACGTCTCAATACTTTCATTATCATACATTCAATCAAAGATTCAACGTCCCGACCAAGCGGTATTTTATATACCGTACCCCAAGCCCGTATAGGGAAAATAAGTTAAAAGTATTTACCTGAGCTAAATATAAAATCAATCCCAGCCGTATCAAATCAGCAAGTACAGATAGCTTTTACTGGGCTCCTAAATCTGGAACGAAGGTTTTTAAATAACCTATTAGAATCCTAACGGGTCTTTAGTTAAGCTTAAGCTTAGACCGGCTAGTTTCAAAGATACGGTTCGTACGCACGATTAAGCGATGACCGGATAGAATGTGATTTAGACCCTACAAGTTCAGAGACTTGTTTAATATGGGTATTTCATGCACACTCTGGATTTTGAGATAAAACCGATAAGGTTTGACCCGTTTAGGCTAGTTTTTGTAAACTAGGTACATAAACCGAACCGAACGCGTAATAAGCGTAACGGGTAGTAATGAGAGTCATTTACAGGTTTCCTAAGTTAATATGCTTCATATATGTTGTGATATCAGTAAGATGTCTTTTATTATGCCCGAAATGAATTTAATCGCAAACTATGCCCCGTAGGGGTAGTTTGGTCATTTTAAAAGTTGTAAAAGAGTTTAAGTGTCAACCTGAGTTACAGGCCTGATGTAATCAGCAAATATACTCAATTTGCTAATTTATATCAGTAGTTAAGGTTTCTACTCTTTTACATTTCCAAAAATCACGTTTTAAGGTGAAAAGGGCATAATGGTCAACATATGAGCAATTAACGGAATCATGCATATTAATTGGATAACTAATGATCCGAGGTGTATAATCACAGAGGATTATACTAGCATGTAACCTGGTCCAAATGAAGCTCTAAGGTATTTCTAAAACATACCATAACGGGTCAGAACTGAAAGTCGAAGTATAAGTCAAACTATGCGACTTTCGGTTCCGAACCGGGTCTAAACAGGAAATTGTCGGGTTGAACATGTTTAGACATGTTCTTACACTAATTACCAAGTTATATTAATGATCAAACAGGTTGTATGTGTTCTACATTGCAAATTATGCATAAATTAGAAATTAAGTATCATGTTGACTTTTTAATAACAAGTTTGACCCGACATTTGACCTAGTTAGAGTGGGAATCAGAGGGTGCCCTTTTAAGGGTTTAATGCCCACATAATATAACAAAATTTGAATCGTTAAAAATTTTACCGAGCCTCGTGTTGACTGCGTTGACCAGCAGTTGACCACGTTTGACCGATGTTGACCAGGTTTGACCGATGTTGACCAGGTTTGACCGAACCCAAAACTGAACCGAGGCACTAACATGACCCAAAACTTCCCCTTGACCAGTTTTGACCACGTTTGACCTGTTGACCAAGTTGAACCGAGCCCGAGAGCGTCCCGAACTTAAATTTTTCACCCGAGTCGAAAGTGGTTCGATAGACTCTACAGGTCACTAGGAGTCCAAAAATATATTTTTCATCGAAAACTGATGGCTGGAACTCGCCAGAACCATGTCAGAAGTCGAGCCCGAGAGCGTCCCGAACTTAAATTTTTCACCCGAGTCGAAAGTGGTTCGATGGACTCTACAGGTCACTTGGAGTCCAAAAATATATTTTTCATCGAAAACTGATGGCTGGAACTCGCCAGAACCATGTCAGAAGTCGAGCCCGAGAGCGTCCCGAACTTAAATTTTTCACCCGAGTCGAAAGTGGTTCGATGGACTCTACAGGTCACTTGGAGTCCAAAAATATATTTTTCATCGAAAACTGATGGCTGGAACTCGCCAGAACCATGTCAGAAGTCGAGATTTCGCCGGAGAATGAAATTTCTTGAAACTGTGCAGGAACGCTCCTAAAGTCCCGATCGAAGCATCTGCAAAGTCAAAAGTTCAAAACGGACTCGCCGGAATTTGACCGGAATGTCGCCGGAGTTGTCATAGAGCTCAAACCGCTAAGAATTAGCTAAAACTAACCACACCACGCGATCCGGAACGTCGGATATAGTTGAAAAAGTGTACTCTTGGCCGGAAAACGGCCGCCGGAAAAGTCGCCGGTCGCCGGAAAAGTTTCTAGAGAGAGAGAGAGAGTAGAGAGAGTTTTAGAGAGAGAAAGAGATGGTGAAAAATGATTTTTATTTTTTTTTTATTTTATTTATTTTTCATTTATATAGTGGAGGTTTTGTGGGCTTGGGCCCAAGGCCCACAAGCCCGTCTTCGCACCCGAACATCATGGAAGCATCGTAGAGCATAATATTAATACTAAAATACGCAAATTAGGATCGGTAGTTGATGTTTGCGTCTTCGTTCGTCGGTTGCGTAAAAATTGCGAAAAATTAAATCGTGGACGTTTTTAACCCTTCGTATACGAATATTGCCATATCTTTCTCATACCTTAACGAAACCTTGTGAATTTTTTTTTATCACACATTCTCGTGAGTATAATTAATCATTACAAAGCTTCGGGTTTGTTAAAAGGTCACTCAGAGGTATACCTTTAAACATGTTGACACATTTAACCCCTGTAGTTTGTAATTCCTCACTTTCTTTCACAATTGGTTTCGTACGATCCATGATTTATTCGGTTGAGGTTATGAACATCATGTAGGGTTACTGTAAAGTATATTTATCCCTTGTTGACATTTTGAACCCTTATATTCACATACTTTCCATGTTTGTCAACTTTAGTCCCTCTAAATAAAATTTCACACGTTCAAGCTTATGACACGTGTCAATACATTATAGGACGTGAATTTTCAAGGTGTTACATCCTCACCCCCTTAAAAGAAATCTCGACCTCGAGATTTGCTAAAATGATGGAAGTACTTTTTGTCGCATAATGGACTTAACTTCCATAACATATCTGGAGTCTTTCCAAGCTCCTAAAGTGACTCCTATATTAGGTACATATATCCCTTTTTGGAGCTTCTTAACCTGTCGATCCTTAACCGATACAGGATGCTCATCACATCATAAATTTGCATAACATTATGTGATAGTGCTTCTTGACTTATTGGCGAAACACACCTTTCAGACACTAGTGTGTAATGTATTGCGAGCTTCGCCAAGCTCCTTAAATAGGTTTTAGCTTATAAGCTACCTGATCTTGATACATTCGATTTCCTTCGAATGATTTTATATATTCAGAGCTTAACTAGCCTGATAATTTAACAGATTTGGCACACCCTTCCTGGGTGATATCTATCGTTGAACCTTATTCCTTAATCAAGAATTTAGGAGGTTTGCTATTTTCATTAATCCTTGATTTTCTGCCGAATACTGGCATCTTACAGATGATTATGAATTTGCGTGATCTTATTTGTTGTTTCCAATGCAACTTTCAGATCCTGATAATTGGACTTACCAATCTATTGTCCTAACAATAGATGTTTAACATTCCATTTATACAAGGTCTCCAAAGGAGTAGCCTTGATACTTATATATCAACTATTATAGGAAAGCTTATCTTAAGGTGAGATGGTTATTCCAACCACTGCTTAACACATTTTAAGGAATAGCTAATCCTTCCAGCTAGTCGAACAAATCGACGATCCTGGGCAGCTGATGGCAAATTCTTAATTGTTGCCTAATTAGGGTTGCGGTAAAAATGCATAAGCAAAAAGAACCGTCTTTCATAATTAACTATACCGAAATCTCAGGATATTGAGTTAGGCTATATGAACCCTCTATTTTAAAACTTAGTTAATCAGGGTTTCGATTCTTCCAATGATGGTGCTAGCCGTCTTGGAGATTTCATAATTATACAGCCTTAAATGGGATATAAACCTTAACTCTACCTGCCCCTCAGGGGTAAACAGGGTAATCTTAGGAGAAGATAATTAAGGTGCAAGGAGGTTACAGAGATTTTACAAATCTCAGGCTCCAATTTATCCATCATTGCTTGTGTCAATTAAGTGACACACTTATGTTACTAGTCCACGAATTCCTTAATCGGGAACATTTACTTGGATAATTCCATTCTGGATATCTTCTTTGAATACTACTAGTCAACTTTGGTACAATATGACCATTGGGATATCTCAGCGGTTCCATGCATTAAACCTCCATATTGATCAGACATGGAAGCAATCTATGGGACACACTAGGATACGCCAATCCTCATATGGCACTTTTATCAAACATAGTTTGGCATTCGCAGTCGATAGAAAACAATGAGAAAATAATAAAATAAGTAATATATATTGTCGTACTCTATTCGAAGAAAGAGTACTCTTAGATTTTTCAGAAGGATCCCTTGCCGATACTTAGAAGAATCGGTTACTATGGTTTCCTTGGTAAGTTATACCTTGTGGATAATATAAAAGTTTGCTAATCTTATGGTTTATGAAGATTTATTATTGCCTGTATTAAATCAGGACACTTAGCAGAAATTATCATTGGTAAATGATAAGGAATGTACTTGATGACATCGTGAACTGACTCTTGGCATTCATCAGGTGAGTTCAGGCGTTTCCTTTCTTAGCCTTTCCAGGCTTAGCTGCACCTTGTTTGGCAGCTTTATGGTATCTAGTTCTGATGCGGCCTTACTCACCACAGTCGTGACAGACTGCATTCTTTATGTCCCTACATTCATGGGAAAATGATGACCCGTTCCTTTGCAGATGTCACACTGCTTTGGTCATTCCAACTGCTGCGTCAACCACAGCTTGGAGATTAACTCCATTAATATTGAGATTTACGTTTGTAGCTTTATTAACTTTTGTCGCCTTAATAGTATTGCGACTGTCGTCTACCTCATTCAAGTTTTCCATACTTGAAACTTGGTACCAATCACCAAAATTTAACAATTATTAGTCATCATCCTGATGACCCGACTTAGATTAGCCACGGCATTCATAAACCGTATGGGCTATTCTGTTCTGAACATTCCTAGTGAATGTTATTTGAATGTATATCCATTATATTTAGCCTAGGTCACAAAAGGACCATCAATGGCATTCAAGGTTTGGAGTAAGTCCAATACCTACTTGACAAGGGACCATAATGTCACAATTGTCTTTGTCACAAGGAGGATTATAAATAGCTCAAAGGCTAGCCTTACATGACTTTGGTTATATATATACATATATGGCGTAGAAGCCTGTCGCGAGGGACGTAGAAAGATATGGCATAAAGTCTAGTCATGAAGGTCATAAGTAATCATATGGCGCGAAGGCCTTGTCGTAATGACATTCAGATGCGGCACAAATGGCCTTGTCTCTAGGACGTTATAGGATATGGCACTAAGGCCTGTCACCAGCGATGTTAACATTTAGTATGTTAACTTGTTACGAACGACGAATTATAGCTCGGAGGCTTGCTATGGGTGACTTGAATATAACTTGTGGATTTGTCACAAGGACGTCAATTCATAGGCTGCAATCTTATTAGATCTGGAGTTTTAAGGCTTGAACATAGTTCTTCACCTTTGGACAGGGAGTCATAGACTACAACTGTCATCGTCTTGAAAGACGATTCATTTGGCAGAAAAGAAGCCAATCAACATCACTAATGGATGTTTATATTTAACCATCGTATCTAATGATATTAGTCATGATCACATCGATCATATTGACTATTAGGTTTGGGTATAATCACTCCATTTTGATCAGGGGATCATAAAGATCACCCCTGTTTTGTCTTATCGGCAATAGAGTATAGTATAGCCCGTAGGCATTTCATCACTAGGGATGCCAATATTATGAATTTATGATCATCATACTGATGATACTAGTCAGGATCGCAATGATCACATGGACTATGGGATTTGAGCGTAGCTCACCCCCTTGGGCAAAGAATCACAAAAGATTACAATTGCCTTGACTTAATTTAACAATATAATATAGCCCTTAGGCAAAACATCTTTGGGGATGTTTAAATTTTAATCATCGTACTGATGATTTTAGTCATGATCGCATTGATCATATAAACTATTAGGCTTGAGCACAGCTCGCTACCTTAAATAGGGGATCGTAGAGATCACAATGTTTGTGTCACAATGGACAATATAACATGGCCCGTAGGCGAAACATCACTAATGGATGCTTATAATAGGTTCATCGTATTAGATGATATAAGTCATTATTTTATTAATCATATTGACTATTTGGCTTGAGCATAGCTCACCACCTTAAACAAGGAATCATAAAGATCCAAATGTCAATGTCTCAAATGGACCATTTATTATAGCCCGTAGGCATAACATCACTAAAGGATGTTAAATAATATAATCATCGTATTAGATGATATTAGTCATGATCGCATTGATCATATAGACTATTATGTTTGGACATAGTCCAATATTTTAGACAGGAGGTCAAAGACCACCACTGTCGTTGTCTTATCGGACAACAAGTTTAGCCCGTAGGCACTTCATCACTAACGGATGTTTATAATATGATCATCTTATAGGATGATATAAGCCATGATTCCTAAATCACTTGGCTAGATAAGGGGATTGGAAGAATCCAATATAAGGATGACTGTTGTGATTTTCTCGAATCACATTTGTCAAGAGTGCTAACACGTTCCTAAGTGTTAACAAGGATCTGAATCCCTTGAGTAGGTTTCACCATCTTGGCCGCGTAGGCTAGGTTTCACCTTTAAGAGTCTTTTTTTTTTAAATGCATACTGACAGGGAAGGAAGGATGTTTATTTTATTCAGGATTTTTATCATAAATCCTAATTCATAAGTTAATAATAATAGCACAAATGGCCTAGTCGCGTAGACAAGTTAAATTTATAAGCCATGATTTCAGAGAATCGCGGCATTAAGGTTTGAATCAAAGTTCATTACCTTTTCCTGACAGGGAGCTGTAGGCTGCCACTGTCTTCAGTCTCAGAGGACATTAACTATAGCCCGTAGGCACTTCCCTTATAAGGGAAGTTTATTACTGAATTGCCCCTTAGGGAAATTCATTAACCATGGTAAACAGAGACCATATTTGGTTAATTTATTAATCATATATTCATTTAGGATTTCTATTATAATTTATCCTAATTATAAAACATTAATAGTTTTATTAGTGGCACCCAATGGCCTGGTCACATGGACATTTATAAATTATAAGCTTATGATTTCAGAGAATCAAAGCATGACAGTATCCTGGCACAATAGGCCTAGTCACAAGGACATTTATAAATTTTAAGCTATGATTTCAGAGAATCAAAGCATGAAAGTATATTGGCACAATAGGCCTAGTCACAAGGACAATTATAAATTATATGCTAGGATTTCAGAGAATCAAAGCATTTGAGGTTTGAACCTAGTTCATTACCTTTATCTGACAGGGAGTCATCGCTACCACTGTCTTTTGGCTCATATGGAAATGAGCAGGGCCCGTAGGCATTATGTTACCACGTATGGTT
Source organism: Helianthus tuberosus (assembly GCA_030545235.1). Classification (NCBI taxonomy): domain Eukaryota; kingdom Viridiplantae; phylum Streptophyta; class Magnoliopsida; order Asterales; family Asteraceae; genus Helianthus; species Helianthus tuberosus. The sequence goes on from CM060444.1 coordinate 162,220,541, forward strand.
AAAATATGATCATCTTAATTAATGATGTAAACCCAGGATTCAGAGATCATTAAACTGGGTTTGGAATCTTTTGAAGAATCCTTTATAAAATGAAGTGTGTGATTTTAATGAATCACATCTTCCAGGAGTGTTAACATGTTTTAAGATGTTAACAGGGATTTGAATCTTTTAAACAGGTCTTACCATCTTGGCCCGGTCTTATAATTGACCCGAAGGCTAGGTTTCACACTTAAGATTCTTAATTTATAATTAACGCAGAACAATTTTAAATTGAGGTGTTCATATGGATCTAAATCTAATTATGGAACTACCATCTTGGCCCGGTCTTAAAATGACACTTGGCTAGGTCTTGTCCTTTTTAGACTTTGCCATTTTATTATAATGGTAGATCTTATAAAAGAAATGTTATTTTACATTTATTTAAAAATTCTTGTTTAGAATGAAAGTTTAAACTTAATCATTCCTTTATATAAAAATAAAAGTATAAAGTTGCCCTGAGCGGGACTTGAAAGGAATAATGTTGTCCTCGTAGGGACTGAAAGATAATTATGTCCTTATAAGGACTAATAAGGAAACGATCTTCAATAAAAGGAGTTTCTTCTTCATTTTATTTCTGAATGCTTTCTCCTTGGATGCTCGTTTCACTCTAGCCGCGGTACGAAGCTCAGCATCTCAGGGCTCCGGGTGTGGAGAACTCCTATTACGGCTTCTTCGCTTGGCGACGTATCCAATAAAAATTTGGAAGTAAAAATTTCTAGATTAGGATTGAGAATATTCCTAAGTTAAGTCTAGACTCAGAAGTTTAGATATGTGCAATTGTGTAACTGAGATTAAACACAAAAGGCTAGTGTTTAATTCACTCAGTGTTGGCTCTGATACCAACCTGTCACACCCCGAATTTCCACGTGTCACCGGTGGGCCCGGTGGGGAGTATCGTGACGTGGTTGGCAACATAATAGTCAAACAACACAATATTTAATATGCACAGCGGAAGCAATTTAAAAGATATAATTCAACCGAATATAATATTGTAATATCATATATCACAACTGTCGATTGTCTATCCACAGACGGATCGAAAATAAAATTGAAACAATAGTTCAACAGACTTTAGGCATCTAAGCTTGCGAGACTCTTTAATGATGCTAGGAGTAGCCAGCCGATTCCGATTAGTACCTGCACTTAGCCTTTTTGGAAAATACGTCAGTTTACACTGGTAAATACAATCAACCGACTCATTTTGAAAAGAGTTTAAGAAAATGCATTTAAGGCACAAGGCACAAATAATATTTTATAACTTGGGATAATTATTTAAATATATAATACTTGTATGGATTTACATGTTCCTTATGCGTTCAGTAGCCCGGGTCGAGCCGGGTTAAAGATTAATAGACACACCACTATAATTATGAGACACCAACGGCGTACGCCTACGCCGGGTGCTGAGGTCGTGGCCATTCGTAGAATGATGCCAGGGATATCCGGGACAACGGTCATTAACCCCCCAAAGGCTTTAAGTAAACAAAACAATGTTAAACGAGACGTCTCAATACTTTCATTATCATACATTCAATCAAAGATTCAACGTCCCGACCAAGCGGTATTTTATATACCGTACCCCAAGCCCGTATAGGGAAAATAAGTTAAAAGTATTTACCTGAGCTAAATATAAAATCAATCCCAGCCGTATCAAATCAGCAAGTACAGATAGCTTTTACTGGGCTCCTAAATCTGGAACGAAGGTTTTTAAATAACCTATTAGAATCCTAACGGGTCTTTAGTTAAGCTTAAGCTTAGACCGGCTAGTTTCAAAGATACGGTTCGTACGCACGATTAAGCGATGACCGGATAGAATGTGATTTAGACCCTACAAGTTCAGAGACTTGTTTAATATGGGTATTTCATGCACACTCTGGATTTTGAGATAAAACCGATAAGGTTTGACCCGTTTAGGCTAGTTTTTGTAAACTAGGTACATAAACCGAACCGAACGCGTAATAAGCGTAACGGGTAGTAATGAGAGTCATTTACAGGTTTCCTAAGTTAATATGCTTCATATATGTTGTGATATCAGTAAGATGTCTTTTATTATGCCCGAAATGAATTTAATCGCAAACTATGCCCCGTAGGGGTAGTTTGGTCATTTTAAAAGTTGTAAAAGAGTTTAAGTGTCAACCTGAGTTACAGGCCTGATGTAATCAGCAAATATACTCAATTTGCTAATTTATATCAGTAGTTAAGGTTTCTACTCTTTTACATTTCCAAAAATCACGTTTTAAGGTGAAAAGGGCATAATGGTCAACATATGAGCAATTAACGGAATCATGCATATTAATTGGATAACTAATGATCCGAGGTGTATAATCACAGAGGATTATACTAGCATGTAACCTGGTCCAAATGAAGCTCTAAGGTATTTCTAAAACATACCATAACGGGTCAGAACTGAAAGTCGAAGTATAAGTCAAACTATGCGACTTTCGGTTCCGAACCGGGTCTAAACAGGAAATTGTCGGGTTGAACATGTTTAGACATGTTCTTACACTAATTACCAAGTTATATTAATGATCAAACAGGTTGTATGTGTTCTACATTGCAAATTATGCATAAATTAGAAATTAAGTATCATGTTGACTTTTTAATAACAAGTTTGACCCGACATTTGACCTAGTTAGAGTGGGAATCAGAGGGTGCCCTTTTAAGGGTTTAATGCCCACATAATATAACAAAATTTGAATCGTTAAAAATTTTACCGAGCCTCGTGTTGACTGCGTTGACCAGCAGTTGACCACGTTTGACCGATGTTGACCAGGTTTGACCGATGTTGACCAGGTTTGACCGAACCCAAAACTGAACCGAGGCACTAACATGACCCAAAACTTCCCCTTGACCAGTTTTGACCACGTTTGACCTGTTGACCAAGTTGAACCGAGCCCGAGAGCGTCCCGAACTTAAATTTTTCACCCGAGTCGAAAGTGGTTCGATAGACTCTACAGGTCACTAGGAGTCCAAAAATATATTTTTCATCGAAAACTGATGGCTGGAACTCGCCAGAACCATGTCAGAAGTCGAGCCCGAGAGCGTCCCGAACTTAAATTTTTCACCCGAGTCGAAAGTGGTTCGATGGACTCTACAGGTCACTTGGAGTCCAAAAATATATTTTTCATCGAAAACTGATGGCTGGAACTCGCCAGAACCATGTCAGAAGTCGAGCCCGAGAGCGTCCCGAACTTAAATTTTTCACCCGAGTCGAAAGTGGTTCGATGGACTCTACAGGTCACTTGGAGTCCAAAAATATATTTTTCATCGAAAACTGATGGCTGGAACTCGCCAGAACCATGTCAGAAGTCGAGATTTCGCCGGAGAATGAAATTTCTTGAAACTGTGCAGGAACGCTCCTAAAGTCCCGATCGAAGCATCTGCAAAGTCAAAAGTTCAAAACGGACTCGCCGGAATTTGACCAGAATGTCGCCGGAGTTGTCATAGAGCTCAAACCGCTAAGAATTAGCTAAAACTAACCACACCACGCGATCCGGAACGTCGGATATAGTTGAAAAAGTGTACTCTTGGCCGGAAAACGGCCGCCGGAAAAGTCGCCGGTCGCCGGAAAAGTTTCTAGAGAGAGAGAGAGAGTAGAGAGAGTTTTAGAGAGAGAAAGAGATGGTGAAAAATGATTTTTATTTTTTTTTTATTTTATTTATTTTTCATTTATATAGTGGAGGTTTTGTGGGCTTGGGCCCAAGGCCCACAAGCCCGTCTTCGCACCCGAACATCATGGAAGCATCGTAGAGCATAATATTAATACTAAAATACGCAAATTAGGATCGGTAGTTGATGTTTGCGTCTTCGTTCGTCGGTTGCGTAAAAATTGCGAAAAATTAAATCGTGGACGTTTTTAACCCTTCGTATACGAATATTGCCATATCTTTCTCATACCTTAACGAAACCTTGTGAATTTTTTTTTATCACACATTCTCGTGAGTATAATTAATCATTACAAAGCTTCGGGTTTGTTAAAAGGTCACTCAGAGGTATACCTTTAAACATGTTGACACATTTAACCCCTGTAGTTTGTAATTCCTCACTTTCTTTCACAATTGGTTTCGTACGATCCATGATTTATTCGGTTGAGGTTATGAACATCATGTAGGGTTACTGTAAAGTATATTTATCCCTTGTTGACATTTTGAACCCTTATATTCACATACTTTCCATGTTTGTCAACTTTAGTCCCTCTAAATAAAATTTCACACGTTCAAGCTTATGACACGTGTCAATACATTATAGGACGTGAATTTTCAAGGTGTTACAGCATTTAAATCCGAAGAAACTCCCTTTAAATTCTCAGTCGAAGATCAATCAGGTATCTCTTCTCTTATTTCTCCTTCTCTTACTCTGTTTTTCTTTCTTTACCAACATCAATGATGCTCCAGTCCTCCCCCGCCAAGGATCACCAGAAGGATAGCCCCTTGAAGAGTCAAGGGATTATCAAAGACTCAATACATGAGAGGTGTTGCTTTAACGATGCTCAAATAGATAAGATTCGTCACTGCTTTCCGGCGAATGCCTTTTTCAAACCCTTCGATCCCACTATTCTGAGCGACTATGTTTCTGAAACATGGGTTGCCTTTCCAGTTACTCCATTCACCATAGGATACACCTATCCTTTTCCAGACTTTACACAATCCTTCTTTTCCCTTACCGGCATCTCTTACATCTAAGCTATGCCGATGATTTGGAGGGTCTTGTATACCCTGGAGAGGATCATAGAGCAGGAAGGGATTGATTTTGGAATGTCAGAGCTGACACAGATGTATGATCTCACGACGTTTGGATCACATCGATATCTGTTTAAGCGAAAACCCGGCGAAGAACACCCCATTTTTAAAGCCACCAAGAATGACACAAATTGGAAACGACGCTTCTTCTTTGTCAGGAGGGATACCATTCCAAACGGAAAGCATTTACCCAGGAAGTGGTCCACCAATGGTAGGACAGAGGATCCTGAGAAGGATCATCAGGTAATCTGGCTCTTGTGAAAGGATCCCTAACCCCTTTTTGTCTTGTGTTATGCAGCTATTTCTGTTTCGCACCTCCTCACAACACCCGCAACCAAGGATAGGCTTGCTGCTTTTTGGAAGCTTGATCCTAAAATAAGATCATTCAAGATAGACACCCAAGACTCACAAGAAGTATCCTGAGGTTCCATCACCATGTCAAGTAAGTATCCTGCTTTTTGTATAGTTGAATATCAAAATAAATAGTTATATTGAAATAGGATAAGGATACTTATTGTTAGGGGTGGATTTCTAAATGACCCGTGATCCTAAAATATTATCCTGTTTGGTGATCCTTACTTCTGTGTCAGTTAGTGATCCTCAGAAGTGCTTCAGGATCAGGATCATGGATCATCCTAAGGATCCTTATACTAATGATTGTCTGTTTTGAATTCGTAACTGTTTTGCAGGAATATCAAATGGGACTTGGTCTTGGCGATATTTCTGGAGAATATTCTAACTCTATTCCGCACGTGCTTGGTCAGAAATGGACGTTGTGGAGTCGTGGAGGACTTGCACCATTTGCGGATAGTTTGTTATTTAGATTTTTGCTAGATTTAAATGGGGTAGCGAGCTAATTAGACAACACTTATGCTATTTTTGGCTACACACACTCTGAAAACCGCTCACACCAGCTCTCGTTCATTCACTTAGCAATTTCATACACTTTTTACACAGAACACTATAGTGATCCTTGTATTTAGCTCGCTATCATCCGAAGTTGTAACACATTATTTGTTTAATTTGAGTTGGTGATCGGTAGTTTCCATCACCCGGGGTTTTTTGTGCCGGAGATCAACTCTTGATCAAGGGCTTTTTCCCCGTATAAACCTTGTGTCACTTGTTATTTATTTTTCATAGTGATCCTTATTGCTATAAACCAATTCAAGCATCATACCCCTTAACAGAGAGTTTGGTTGCATTATCCTCGTCTGATTTTTTGACCAAAACAGTTTGGCGCCCACCGTGGGGCAATTGGTGCTTCATTTCTAAGAAATTCTCATCTTTGTGATCATTCCGGTTCATTGCATACGAGCAGATGGCTTCATCAACAAAGAATACCTCCAGTGCGATGTCTGCAGTCAATTCATCCCAAGGCATTCCACCTTTGCCTCCACCACCTTCTGGACCTCTGAAAAATGCCGAGAAGAAACCAACTCCCATTTTCTCAAAACCTCCATCTTCTTCTGCTTCTTATACTCCTACTACTAGTGACTTGTTTACTCTGATTTTGCAGATGAAGGAGCATATCCAGCAGCAGGACAAGACCAATGAAAAGATCCTTAGAGAAATTGGAGACATCAAGAAACAGAAGAGATCGGCAGAGGATCATTCCCCACTAATGCCCAGATCTTTGAATTTTGATACTCCGGTTATAACTTCTCAGCCTTCAGTGGTTCCAGACGTTCAATATGTTGGAGGACCAAAAGGAGTGCATTACGGGTCATCAGCAATGACTCAGGCTTCAGGGTTACACTTTCAACCATCAGGATCCCATCCTCAGCATATAGGATCCTTTGCAAGCTCAGGAGGATACTCGGGAGCGCAGCAGATTCAAGGGTACTGGCCCTTTCAAGGATCCTCCCAGGTTCAAGGATCCTCCCAGGTTCAAGGATCCTCCCAAGTTCAAGGATCCTCCCAGGTTCAAGGATCCTCCTATGTTCAGGGATCCTCCCAGGTTCAAGGATCCTCCTATGTTCCAGGATCCTCCCAAGTTCAGGGATCCTCCTATGTCCCAGGATCCTCCCAGGTCCAAGGATACTCACAGTTTCAAGGATCCTTCCAGATTCCGGGATCCTTAAGGAGTTTGCAATCAGGAAGTTCCGACGTCCATCAGGGGGATTTCATTCCAATGCAAACCAATGCTTCTACTGGTCCATCGGTCATTCCAGAGCCCCAACAATATGGATTAACATCCACTCTTCCTAATTTGAATCCAATGGGAGGTAACACTTTTAATAATTCTTATACTACTAACCATGGCCTTATGCAGGATCCAGGTATCAATCATGCCATGGCTAGAGAATTGCAAAAGTTGAAGGACATGATATCAAGTGTCCCAGGAGTGGTCAAGCCTATCCCAGAGATTGCAGATGGGAGCCACAAGATATCTCGTTTTGCACCACCAATCTGTGATGCTGAGATACCCAAGAGGTTCCATGTACCTACCATGAAGTTGTATGATGGTTCAACGGATCCTGAGGAACACATAGCTCAATACAGGGAAAGGATGGAGATCAACCCCATCCTAGAAAGGTTAAAGGAAGCGTGTCTGTGCAAGGGATTTGGATCCACTCTTACTGGATCGGCTCTTAAATGGCTGCTAAGTCTTCCTCCTTACTCTATTACCTCATTTGCTAATCTAGTTAACCTATTTAATAACCAATTTTCTTGTAGTAGGAAATTTGAGCGTTTAACTAGTGATCTGTATAGGATAACCCAAGGTCATAATGAATCATTAAGGGATTATATCACTAAATGTAGTAAAGAATCCTTAGATATTCCTAACCTGGATATAGCTACGGCTGTTGAAGCCTTCAAAATGGGATTGCTTAGGGATTCGTTATTCTATGATGATCTTGTTATGACACCATACAGGAATCTAGATGAGGTAAGAACCCGGGCCCTTAGGTTCATCCGGCTAGAGGATGACAAAAGGATCCAGGAGAGGTTAGCAGGATCCTCAAAGCAAGAGAAGCAAGGATCCTCATTCAGGAACAACAAGTTCAGATCTTATAATAAATCCGATAACCAGAATGTGCATGCTGTTGAACAAGAAGAGGATGATGAGGATTATCCTCCAATCTCTGAATATTGTTTTTCTGTTGATAACAATGAACTAATCCTTGCGATGCAGAATTTAGGTGATAAAGCTAGATGGCCCAGAAAAAATGATAGACCAGCTGCAACTAAGGATAAATCAAAGTGGTGTGCATACCATGAAGATTTTGGGCATCTCACAGAAGAATGCATCGCATTGAGAAAAAAAATTGGATACTTGTTGAGCAAGGGGCACTTGAAAGAATTATTGGGGAGAAAGAAGTCAAGGACTCAGGATCCTGAAAGGATCCCAGAGAAAGCTCCAGCCACTCCAGCAGATGCACAAATTATAAACTTTATATCTGGAGGATCAGACATTTGTGGAACATCCTTCTCCGCAGCCAAAAGACATGCGAAGGAAACCAAGATGGATAATGGAGATAGACCCATTCGAACATCCAGTGTCTCCGAAGGAAAAGTTATAACTTTTGATGAGGATGATCGTGTTGACATCCAGGATCCTCATCATGATGGTTTGGTTATCACTCTTTTTATTTCTAACCATTTTGTTCGCAGGATCCTTATAGATGGAGGAAGCTCCATGAACATTATCCAGCTAGATGTTCTCAAGAAGATGAACATCCCTGAATCCGACATCATACCAAGATCCTCTGTGCTCGTGGGATTCAGTGGCGAGACCAAGAATACTCTGGGGGACATTAAACTCCCAATCTATATCGAAGGCCTACATTCTTACCAAAAGTTTTGTGTTATTGACTGTTTATCTTGTTGTAATGTGATCCTTGGCAGGCCTTGGATACACGATATGAAGGCAGTCCCATCCACTTATCATCAATGTGTGAAGCTTCCTAGTCCTTGGGGAATAGTGAAGATTGATAGTGATCAGCAAGAGGCTAAGAACTGCTACACCTCATCAATGAAACCAGCATCAAAGTGTAGGGAGCAATAGCAATCAAAGTGTCCTCCAAGGGATGTCTTGGAGGCAAGAGAACAGGATATAGTAGAAATCCTTATGGATCCTGATGATCCTGAATCTATAGTATATATAGGATCAGGGATCCTTGGCGAAATTTAGGAAGACCTCATATCCTTCCTCAAAAGGAGAAAGACTACCTTTGCATGGAAACACGAAGACATGACAGGTATATCTAAAGATGTAATCACTCACAAACTTGGCATTGATAGGTCCTTCAAACCAATCCATCAAAGGAGAAGGAAATTTGCACCAGAAAGAAATGCCATTATCCAGGAGGAGGTAGAGAAATTACTCCGAGCAGGTATGATTAGAGAGGTCAAGTATCCAAGATGGTTGGCCAATGTGGTTGTTGTTCAAAAGAAAAACGGAAAGTGGAGGGTATGTGTCGACTTTACCGATTTAAATTAGGCATGTCCCAAGGATCCTTTCCCATTACCCCACATTGACTCCATGGTGGATGCAACTGCGGGTCATGAACTGTTAACTTTTATGGATGCTTCATCTGGATTTCAACAAATTCAAATGGAACCATCCGATCAAGAGGATACAGCCTTCATGACTCCAACTGGTATATACTGCTATATTGCTATGCCATTCGGACTAAGAAATGCAGGTGCAACTTATCAAAGGCTAGTGAATATGATATTCAAGGATCAAATTGGACAAACTATGGAGGTTTACATAGACGATATGGTGGTAAAATCAATAAAGGCTGAGGATCACCTAAGAGACTTGGAGGAAGCATTCAATATCCTTGATAAATATAATATGAAGCTTAATCCTTCAAAATGTCACTTTGGTGTTAAAGCAGGTAAATTCTTAGGATATATGGTGACAAAGAGAGGCATTGAAGCCAGTCCAGAACAAATCAAAGCAATAGTGAACATCAAGTCCCCTACCAATGCTAAGGATGTTCAGAGATTAACAGGCAGGATTGCAGCTTTAAACAGATTCATATCCAAATCCTCAGAAAAGTGCAAGGAATTCTATGATATCCTAAGGAAGAACAAGAAATTCGAGTGGACTGAGAAGCATGAAAGTGCCTTAAGAGCTCTTAAGGATTACCTATCCTCGGCCCCGGCTTTGATGAAACCAGAAAAAGGAGATGTGTTATCCTTATATCTTGCGGTATCCTCAAAAGCAGTAAGTGCCGTCCTTGTTAAGGATCACGAAGGTACACAACATCCTGTCCATTATGTAAGTAAGAGTTTACTTGATGCTGAATCCAGGTATTCACACTTAGAAAAACTTATCCTTGCATTAATTATGGCATCTACCAAATTAAGACATTATTTTGAAACTCATGTTATTATCGTTAAAACTAATTTTCCAATCAAGAATGTCCTCAGGAAACCTGAAATGTCAGGAAGGATGGCTAAGTGGGCAGTGAAGCTAAGTGCATATGATATAAGATATGAGCCCAGGACAGCCATTAAATCCCAAGCATTAGCTGACTTTGTGGCAGATTTTAGTAGTGATTTACAAAAGGAAGCTGAATTAGAAGTCCAGCAGCTAGAAGAGACCAAGGATCCTTGGATACTCTACACTGATGGATCCTCAAACATCAAGGGAACAGGGCTTGGAATACTACTAAAATCGCCACAGGGGGACATAATACCCCACTCTATAGCTTGTGAGTTCCAAACCACTAACAATGAGGTTGAATACGAAGCCTTGATAGCTGGCTTGCAAATTGCTAAGCATATGAGGATCAGGTATCTCGAGGTACATGTAGATTCTTTGTTAATCACTAATCACTTTAATGGATCCTATGCTGTTAAAGGGGAAAAGCTAATCAAATATCTGGAGTTAGTCAAAGAATTGGCACTCTCTTTTGTATCCTTTAGTTTGACACAGGTACCAAGGGAAGAGAATGTAGAGGCAGATGCACTAGCCAATTTAGGATCATCCTTGAAGATCCCGGAGGATATCAAGATCCCTATTATCCATATCCTGACCCCGGCTATCGAGGATCATGTGACTATGGAGATAGGAGAGGATTCTGCAATCACCCCTAGCGATGATAATCAATCCCATTCAGGATCATGGATCCTCCCAATCATGAGATACTTACAACATGGAGAGATTCCTACAGGAGAAAACCCCAGGGCTTTCAAAGTTAAGGTATCTCAATTCACAATTTTAAATAATACGTTGTATAGACGATCTCTTGCAGGACCATACTTAAGATGTATTGAGGATCCTGAAATCCAAGAAGTTTTAAAAGACTTCCATGAAGGAGATTGTGGAAACCACACTGGGGGCAGGGCGTTATTCTCAAAGATCCTGAGGACAGGATACTACTGGCCAACCATGAAGAGAGATGCTGTGGAGTATGCTAAGAGATGTGATCCTTGTCAGAGACACAGCAATATCCTTCATCAACCAGCTGAATTTTTGCATCCTATATCCTCCTCTTGGCCATTTATGAGATGGGGTATGGATATAGTTGGTAAGCTCCCTAAGGCACCTGGTGGAAAAGTATTCATGCTTGCTATGACTGATTACTTCTCTAAGTGGATAGAGGCTGAAGCTTTTGCCCAAGTCAGAGAAAAGGAAGTTATATCCTTCATTAAAAGAAATATTATAACTAGATTCGGTATTCCTTCTGAAATTATATGTGATAATGGTTCCCAATTCATTGGGGGCAGAACCACTAACTTTTGTGACAGCTGGGGGATTAAGATGATAACATCAACACCAGTCCACCCACAAGCTAATGGTCAGGCAGAATCCTCCAATAAGATCATCATCAACAATTTGAAGAAGAAGCTTGGATCCAAGAAAGGGAAATGGGCAGAAGAATTACCTTATGTGCTTTGGGCTGATAGGACAACTCCTAAGAATGCTACAGGCCAAACTCCATTCTCTTTGGTATTTGGGGCAGAATCGGTGATCCCTACAGAAATGGTGATTCCAACTGCTAGAACCAGTATTTGTGATCCTGAGGAAAATGATGAGAACTTGGTTCAAGACCTGGATACTATAGAAGAAATCAGAGATTTGGCAAGGATAAGGATGGCCAGTTATCAGCAAAGAATGGCCGGTGCCTACAACAAAAATGTTAGGATCAGGAAATTCCAAGTTGGTGATATGGTACTAAGGAAAGCATTTCAGAATACCACCAATCCTGCTGATGGAAAGTTGGCACCAAAATGGGAAGGCCCTTACTTGATTGAAGCTGAGGCAGGAAAAGGGGGCATATCGATTGCTAACAATGGAAGGTGACTTACTACCAAGAGCCTGGAATACTGTCCATTTGAAGAGATATTTCATGTGATAAGGATCCATGATCCTCACATAATAAACATCCTTAAAGGATCCTTAAAGCACAGATGATCCTCATTTTTGGTAACATTCTAATCTTAAACTATTTCATTTCCTTACTTTCTCACATAAGGATAAGGATCTTGCATCCTTTATCCCCATTTCACGAGATTTTGAGTTTTGAAGGTTCAGGTACTCTTAGCAAAAGCATGATTATCCACACAAGCAACCAGTTACTTGGGTTTGACCCCAGTTGTTTGGGTTTAACCCAGTTTCGCCAGTAGCGCACGATGATCCTGGTATAGTTCATGGCAGTGGGACCGGTACTCATTTTAGGGGCTGATAATTCCATTGTACTGGCTATACCTAGGATCCTACGTATAATGGTAGACGTACCATACATCCGTTCTTAAGGTTTCTAGCGTTTTCACGTTAGCTAAGGTTTTGGCATTTTCATGCCACTAAGTTTGGATAGTCGCCAGTTAGGGCCATACTCCAGTTAACACACGATCCTTGGGCTTGTCCCCAGTTATCTTTGGGCTTGTCCCCAGTTATCCTTTGGGCTTGTCCCCAGTTATCCTTTGGGCTTGTCCCCAGTTGCTAACCTTTATCTTATAATGGCTTAGTCCCAAGTTATGTTTTATTTCAGGTTTTCGAAGTTAAACAACCAAGGATCCTTGATCCTTACCTTTTACTAAGGTTTGTTCTGTGATTATCCTGGTTATAATAATATTAAGAGTTAGGATCCTAACTTGGATCCTCAGGTATGATCCTTAACTATTTTGATTTTATTCATTGATTATTTGAATAACCCTAATACTTTGACAACTGAACTCATGATCCTTAAAATATACCACTTTTTGGAATTTTTCAACTATAGGATATTTGATCCTGCATTATATCCTAAGTTTTTTATCTAAGTTGTTCAACTTTTCTTACTCAGACAAGTGTAAATCAAAACAACAGAACAAATAAAACAACAACAAGGATATCAACACAAGATAAGCCAAAAAAGATTAAGGTTATTTTATTAACAAAAGTTTAACCATCAAAGGTTGTCAAAATTACCTACCCCGAGCATCTACCAGCAATACGTGGCCCGTCCGCTGGGGTAGGTAAAGGGTGTCCATTGTCTAAAGGTCTTGGTAGTGCAGGAATTAAAAAGATGGCAGGATCACAATGGCTTCATCCCCCAAACAGAGGATCCCTCCACCAGTTGTAATCCTACCTATTGTCCAAAGGATCATTCATGATCCTTAACCCTAATAGCTATTGTTTAGTTATTACATACCATCATTGTTTTAAAAACATCACAACCACAAAAGACTACTACCAAATTTAAAAATTGGGCTCCGGCTACGTCTAGGAATGTCCATCATCGCCCAATTATGCAGCCTACACCTTCGCTGCATCCTCATCCCCTCCAGCTTCGGTATCCTTAACCTGATCCTTCCCACTGCCTCCAGCCTCGATCGCCAAAACCTCCTCAGCCTCTTCATCATCTTCAAGATCAGCCAACCTCGCTTTCCAGCCCTCAATATCCCAGCTGCTTCTATCGAAGTTAGGATCTTGAGCTTCCTGGGCCATCTTTAGTTTTGTATGATACATTGTGATGGCAGCAGAGACCTTTGCACCTTCTATGAGATCATGCTTCTCATAGTCGATGTCGATCAGGATTTTAGCTGTCTTAGTCTTGGCATCTTGAAGGGCTTTTTCAAGATCAGCAATCTTGAGATCCTTAAGCACTGCAACTTGTTGAAGGTCAGCAATCTTCTTATCCTGCTCCTCGACGCTTCCCACATAATCTTCAATCTCAGCAAATTTCTGCAAAGAAAAAGACAAAGCAATTCAAGATCAGATGATCCTCAAATGAGTAGGATACCTAGGCAGAATTGATGATCCTCACGTCATTGAAGTATTCAAGGAACTGGTGGCGGATCAGTGGTAGGCCTTGAAGGTCCTCTGTGTCAGAAGATTTCCTCTTCTTGCCACCCCTTCCTTTAGTGGGTGCCTTGGGAATGGAGATGCTAGGACTGGTAGTGGCCCTCTTCTTCCTGGATCGAACAACATCAAGGTCGGCCGTGTTGAATTGGGAGGCAGGTTTGGAAGATTTTCCGGCACCTACACGTTTAAAGCAAGATAAGTATCCTTATCCTATTTCAATATAACTATTTATTTTAATATTCAACTATACAAAAAGCAGGATACTTACTTGACATGGTGATGGAACCTGAGGATACTTCTTGTGAGTCTTGGGTGTCTATCTTGAATGACCTTATTTCAGGATCAAGCTTCCAAAAAGCAGCAAGCCTATCCTTGGTTGCGGGTGTTGTGATGAGGTGCGAAACAGAAATAGCTGCATAACACAAGACAAAAAGGGGTTAGTGATCCTTTCACAAGAGCCAGATTACCTGATGATCCTTCTCAGGATCCTCTGTCCTACCATTGGTGGACCACTTCCTGGGTAAATGCTTTCCGTTTGGAATGGTATCCCTCCTGACAAAGAAGAAGCGTCGTTTCCAATTTGTGTCATTCTTGGTGGCTTTAAAAATGGGGTGTTCTTCGCTGGGTTTTCGCTTAAATAGATATCGATGTGATCCAAACGTCGTGAGATCATACATCTGTGTCAGCTCTGACATTCCTAAATCAATCCCTTCCTGCTCTATGATCCTCTCCAGGGTATACAAGACCCTCCAAATCATCGGCATAGCTTGGATGTAAGAGATGCCGGTAAGGGAAAAGAAGGATTGTGTAAAGTCTGGAAAAGGATAGGTGTATCCTATGGTGAATGGAGTAACTGGAAAGGCAACCCATGTTTCAGAAACATAGTCACTCAGAATAGTGGGATCGAAGGGTTCGAAAAAGGCATTCGCCGGAAAGCAGTGACGAATCTTATCTATTTGAGCATCGTTAAAGCAACACCTCTCATGTATTGAGTCTTTGATAATCCCTTGACTCTTCAAGGGGCTATCCTTCTGGTGATCCTTGGCGGGGGAGGACCGGAGTATCATTGATGTTGGTAAAGAAAGAAAAACAGAGTAAGAGAAGGAGAAATAAGAGAAGAGATACCTGATTGATCTTCGACTGAGAATTTAAAGGGAGTTTCTTCGGATTTAAATGCATATTGATCCTATCTCTAACTCCTATTTATAATGATGATTTGCAGGATTGTCACTTCAGTGACGTCAGGTTTGCAACGGCTAGTCCGTCTCCAACGGCTAGTTATCCGTTAGTTTGTTTCGGATAAGATCGAAAAAATATAACTCGTTTATTTACGATATAACTCCTTATATTTTGGGGGCAATTGTGAGGGGTGGATTTCTAAATGACCCGTGATCCTAAAATATTATCCTATTTGGTGATCCTTACTTCTGTGTCAGTTAGTGATCCTCAGAAGTGCTTCAGGATCAGGATCATGGATCATCCTAAGGATCCTTATACTAATGATTGTCTGTTTTGAATTCGTAACTGTTTTGCAGGAATATCAAATGGGACTTGGTCTTGGCGATATTTCTGGAGAATATTCTAACTCTATTCCGCACGTGCTTGGTCAGAAATGGACGTTGTGGAGTCGTGGAGGACTTGCACCATTTGCGGATAGTTTGTTATTTAGATTTTTGCTAGATTTAAATGGGGTAGCGAGCTAATTAGACAACACTTATGCTATTTTTGGCTACACACACTCTGAAAACCGCTCACACCAGCTCTCGTTCATTCACTTAGCAATTTCATACACTTTTTACACAGAACACTATAGTGATCCTTGTATTTAGCTCGCTATCATCCGAAGTTGTAACACATTATTTGTTTAATTTGAGTTGGTGATCGGTAGTTTCCATCACCCGGGGTTTTTTGTGCCGGAGATCAACTCTTGATCAAGGGCTTTTTCCCCGTATAAACCTTGTGTCACTTGTAATTTATTTTTCATAGTGATCCTTATTGCTATAAACCAATTCAAGCATCATACCCCTTAACAGAGAGTTTGGTTGCATTATCCTCGTCTGATTTTTTGACCAAAACACTTATCTTGCTTTAAATGTGTAGGTGCCGGAAAATCTTCCAAGCCTGCCTCCCAATTCAACACGGCCGACCTTGATGTTGTTCGATCCAGGAAGAAGAGGGCCACTACCAGTCCTAGCATCTCCATTCCCAAGGCACCCACTAAAGGAAGGGGTGGCAAGAAGAGGAAAACTTCTGACACAGAGGACCTACAAGGCCTACCACTGATCCGCCACCAGTTCCTTGAATACTTCTGTTTTGGTCAAAAAATCTGATGAGGATAATGCAACCAAACTCTTAGTTACGGGGAATGATGCTTGAAATGTGGAACAATGATAAGAATCACTTCAATGTAAATTGCACAAACGACACAAGGATTTATACGGGGAAAAAGCCCTTGATCAAGAGTTGATCTCCGGCACAAAAAACCCCGGGTGATGGAAACTACCGATCACCAAGCTCAAATAAATTAGTAAATGTTTACAACTTCGGATAGTAACGAGCTAGGTACAAGGATCACTATGGTGAAATGTGTAAAAGTGAATGAAAACTGTTAAGTGTTTGCCGAAAGCTTCAAGAGTGCGATTGTACGAGAGTGTGTGTAGCTGAAAATGGCTAAGTGTTCTAATTACTAGCTCGTCACCCCTTTAAAAATAGAAGTTAACTACGCTAACAAACTATCCGACTTTTGTGCCAAGCTCCCACGTTCTCCACAACGTCCATTTCCAGTCAAACGTGTGCGAAATACCCGTGGAATATTCCATAGTAACGTTGCCAAGACCAAGTCAAGCTTGTTACTCCTGCAAAATAATACGAAACATAAACAAACAATCGTTAGTATGAGGATCCTTAAGGTGATCCATGATCCTGATCCTGAAGCTCTTCTGAGGATCACTATCTGTCACAGAAGTAAGGATCATTAACTAGGATAACAAGTAAGGATCACTAATTGTTAGAAAATCCTCCCCTAACAATTGCCCCCAAAATATAAGGAGTGATATGTAAAGTGAACGAATTATATTTTCTTGATCTTATCCGCAACTAACTATCGTAAATATAGCCGTTGATGTAGAACTATCCGTTGCAACTATGACGTCACAGAAGTGACAACCCTGCACAATCATGATTATAAATAGGAGATAGAGATATGATCATTTGCATTTAAATTTCAGAGATACTCCCTTTATAACTGCATCCGAAGATAAACAGGTATTCTCTCTTCATCTTCTTCCTTCTTTTGCTCTGTTTTCCGTCTCTTTCCCTCATTCTGTCAAAGATGTTGCTCCGGAACTCCCCAGCTAAGGATCACCCGAAAAACAGCCCACTGAAAAGCCAGGGGATCATCGAAGATTCCATAAAAGAACGCTGTTGTTTCAACGATGCGCAGATTGATAGGATCCGCCACTGCTTCCCGGCGAACACCGTGTTTAAGTCTTTTGAAACCAATGCCCTGAGTGATCATATTTCCGACAACTGGGTTGCTTTTCCTATCACTCCGTTCACCATAGGCTATACATATCCTTTTCCAGCCTTCACCCAATCTTTCTTTTCCCTAACCGGCATCTCTTATATCCAAGCCATGCCGATGATCTGGAGGGTTTTGTATACCCTTGAAAGGATCATCGAGCAGGAAGGGATAGACCTAGGAATGTCAGAGCTGGGAGAGCTGTATGATCTTACTACCTTTGGTTCTCATCGTTATTTGTTTAAACGTAAACCTGGTGAGGAACACCCGATCTTCAAAGCTACCAAGAATGATGCTAACTGGAAGCGGCGTTTCTTTTTCGTCAAGAGAGATTCTATTGATGACGGAAAGGATCTACCCAAGAAATGGGCTACCCATGGTAGGATGGAGGATCCTGAGAAGGATCACCAGAGAACTTTCTTTTGATATAAGGATCACTTATATACTTTTGCTTTCTTGTTATGCAGCTATCACCGTTTCACACCTCAGACTGTCTCCTGCTGCCAAAGAGAGACTCGATACTTTCAAGAGACTTGATCCTGAAACAAGAACTTTCAAGACAACCACCCAGGATTCTCAGGAGGTATCCTCAGGATCTGTCACGATGTCAAGTAAGTATCTTTGTATAAAAATTTAAATAAATAGTGAAATATAAGTGAAGTAAAGATACTTATCTTGTTTTGGTTGTGTAGGTGCTGGAAAATCCACCAAGTCTGCTTCAAAGTTCAATGTCACCAATCTCACCACCGTCAGATCCTCCAAAAGAAAGGCTCCTACCAGCCCGACATCTTCAGTCCCCAAGGCACCCCTCAAAGGAAAGGGAATCAAGAAGAGAAAGGCCTCCGAGGCTGAGGATCTGCAGGGTCTGCCTCTGATTCGCCACCAATTCCTCGAATACTTCAACGATGTAAGGATCACTGTCTCTGCTCGTATATCCTGCTGACATATCCTGCTGATTTGAGGATCACTTGGTCCTGACCATATCTTTTATCCCTTTTGCAGAAATTCACTGAGATTGAGGACTATGTTGGCCACATTGAGGATCAAGATAGGAAGATTGCCGACCTCCAACAGGTTGCATTGCTAAAGGACCTCAAAATTGCTGATCTTCAGAAGGAATTCCAAGATGCCAAGACTAAGACGGCTAAAATTCTGATCGACCTTGACAATGAAAAGCATGATCTCATAGAAGGTGCAAAGGTCTCTGCTGCCATCACAATGTATCAGACAAAACTAAAGATGGCCTAGGAAGCTCAAGATCCTAACTTCGACAGAAGCAGCTGGGATGTTGAGGACTGGAAAGCAAGGTTGGCTGATCTTGAAGATGATGAAGAGGCTGAGGAGGTTTTGGCGATCGAGGATGGAGGCAAGGGTGAAGGTGGTGAAGCAAGTGGAGCCGGTGGTGGTGATGCAGCGAAGGTTTAGGCTGCATGATTGGGCGATGATGGAAACTTCTAGACATAGCCGGAGCCCAATTTTTTAGTTTGATGGTTGTTTTGTTGAACACTTTTATGGTTTGTACTGAACAATAGTTTTTAGGATTAAGGATCATGTATGATCCTTTGGACAATAGGCAGGATTGCAAATGGTGGAGGGATCCTCTGTTTGGGGGATGAAGCCATTGTGATCCTGCCGCCTTTATATTCCTGCACTACTTTTGAACCTATTATCATGGACACCCTTTACCTACCCCAGCGGACGGGCCACGTATTGCTGGTAGATGCTCGGGGTAGGTAATTTTGACAACCTTTTAAGGGTTAATCTTTTGTTAATAAATAAAACCTTAATCTTTTGTCGCTTATCTTGTATTGTTATCCTTTTTTACTCTTTAATTCTCAATTGTTTTGATATACACTTATTGAATAAGCAATTTTGAATAAGTCAGATTGAAAATATTTAGGACATGATCCATGACCAAATATCCTATAGTTAAAGAATCCCAAAAAATAATATATTTTAAGGATCATAAGTTTAGTTGTCAAATTTTAAGGGTTATTCAAATAAACAATGAATAGAATTAAAAATAGTTAAGGATCATACCTGAGGATCCAAGTTAGGATCCTAACCATAATCAGGATAACTATAAGATAAACCTTAGAGGGAAGTAAGGATCAAGGATCCCTAGTTGCTTATCTTCAAGGACCTGAAATAGAGCATAACTTGGGACTAAGCCAATATAAGATAAGAGTTAGCAACTGGGGACAAGCCCAAGGATAACTGGGGTCAAGCCCAAGGATAACTGGGGACAAGCCCAAAGGTTAACTGGGGACAAGCCCAAGGATAACTGGGGACAAGCCCAAGGATCGTATGTAAACTGGAGTATGGCCCTAACTGGCGACTATCCAAACTTAGTGACATGAAAATGCCAAAACCTTAGCTAACATGAAAACGTTAGAAACCTTAGGAACGGATGTATGGTACGTCTACCATTATACGTAGGATCCTAGGTATAGCCAGTACAATGGAATTATCAGCCCCTAAAGCGAGTAGTGGTCCCACTGCCTTGAACTATACCAGGATCATCATGCGCTACAGGCGGAACTGGGGTCAAGCCCAAATAACTGGGGTTAAACCCAAGGAACGGATTGCTTCTGTAGATAACCAATATTTCGCTAAGGATACCTGAACTTTCAAAACTTAAAATCACGTGAGAGATGGATAAAGGACACATGATCCTTATCCTTATATGAGAAAATAAAGAAATGAAATAGTTTAGGGTTAGGATATTACCAAAGTAAGGATCACCGATACTTTAAGGATCCTTCAAGGATACTCCTAACGTAAGGATCATCTGTGCCATGAGGATCCTGCTCACATGAAATATTTCTTCAAGTGGACAGCATTCCAAGCTCTTGGTAGCAAATCACCTTCCATGGTTAGCAATCTATATGCCCCCTTTCCTGCTTCAGCTTCAATCAAATAAGGGCCTTCCCATTTTGGAGCCAATTTTCCATCAGCAGGATTGGTGGTATTCTGAAATGCTTTCCTTAATACCATATCTCCAACTTGAAACTTCCTGATCCTGACATTTTTGTTGTAAGCACCAGCCATTCTTTGTTGATAACTGGCCATCCTTATCCTAGCCAGATCCCTGATTTCTTCAATAGTATCCAGGTCTTGAGCCAAGTTCTCATCATTTTCCTCAGGATCACGGGTACTTGTTCTAGCAGTTGGAACCACCATTTCTATTGGGATCACTGATTCTGCCCCAAATACCAAAGAGAATGGCGTTTTACCAGTAGCATTCTTAGGGGTTGTCCTATCAGCCCACAGCACATAAGGTAGCTCTTCTGCCCATTTCCCTTTCTAGGATCCAAGCTTCCTCTTCAAATTGTTGATGATGATCTTGTTGGATGATTCTGCTTGACCATTAGCTTGTGGGTGGACTGGTGTTGATGTTATCATCTTAATCCCCCAGCTGTCACAAAAGTTAGTAGTTCTGCCCCCAATGAATTGGGAACCATTATCACATATAATTTCAGAAGGAATGCCAAATCTAGTTATAATATTTCTTTTAATGAAGGATATAACTTCCTTTTCTCTGACTTGGGCAAAAGCTTCAGCCTCTATCCACTTGGAGAAGTAATCAGTCATAGCAAGCATAAATACTTTTCCACCAGGTGCCTTAGGGAGCTTACCAACTATATCCATACCCCATCTCATAAATGGCCAAGAGGAGGATATAGGATGCAAAAATTCAGCTGGTTGATGAAGGATATTGCTGTGTCTCTGACAAGGATCACACTTTTTAGCATATTCCACAGCATCTCTTTTCATAGTTGGCCAGTAGTATCCTGTCCTCAGGATCCTTGAGAATAATGCCCTGCCCCCAGTGTGGTTTCCACAATCTCCTTCATGGAAATCTTTTAAAACTTCTTGGGTCTCAGGATCCTCAATGCATCTTAGGTATGGTCCTGCAAGAGATCGCTTATACAACATATTATTTAAAATTGTGAATTGAGATACCTTAATTTTGAAAGCCCTAGGGTTTTCTCCTGTAGGAATCTCTCCATGTTGTAAGTATCTCATGATTGGTGAGATCCATGATCCTGATCCTGAATGGGATTGAGTATCCTCACTAGGGATAATTGCAGAATTATTTCCTATCTCCATAGCCACATGATCCTCGATAGCCGGGGTCAGGATATGGATAATAGGGATCTTGATATCCTCCGGGATCTTCAAAGATGATCCTAAGTTAGCCAATGCATCAGCTTCTGTATTTTCTTCCCTTGGTACCTGTGTCAAACTAAAGGAAACAAAGGAGAGTGCCAATTCTTTGACTATCTCTAAATATTTGGTTAGCTTTTCACCTTTAACAGCATAGGATCCATTAAAGTGGTTTGTAATTAACAATGAATCTACATGTACCTCAAGATACCTGATCCCCATATGCTTAGAAATTTGCAAACCAGCAATTAAGGCTTCATATTCAGCCTCATTGTTAGTGGTTTGGAACTCACAAGCTATAGAGTGGGGTATTATGTCCCCCTGTGGCGATTTTAGTAGTATTCCAAGCCCTGTGCCTTTGACATTTGAGGATCCATCAGTATAGAGTATCCAAGGATCCTTGGTCTCCTCTAGCTGCTGGACTTCTAACTCAGCTTCTTTTTGTAAATCACTACTGAAATCAGCCACAAAGTCAGCTAATGCTTGGGATTTGATGGCTGTCCTAGGCTCATATCTTATATCATAGGCACTAAGCTTCACTTGTCACACCCCGACCGCGTAAAACAACAAATCGCGACGGAAACATCGGGGCGTGTTGCAACAGAATTAATGTTTCATAACCATGGATACCAAAAAGTGTTTCGTTTTATTAAACATTGAATAATTACATCGTCTGGAAATCTAAATACACAAATTAAACATAGTCTATCATTGTTATTGAGTCACTAAGGCCTTGTCCAGTCCTATGTGAGCATGCATCTTATCAATCAATATCATTCAACAATACCTGAAACATATGTGAAAACAAGGTCAGCAAGGAAATGCTGGCGAGTACATAGGTTTTGTGAAAATAAGATTCATGACTTCTGTTTAAGAAAATGTTTAGTCATGAACTTTGTAATTTGCTTTGTCTTTGTAAATCATTTGAAAAATAATAAGTTTAGGTGATATGTATAAATAAGAGAATAATGCATGATTAAATGAATAACCATGTAAAATGAGTTTGTATAAGATAAGTTGTTTGTAAATAAATGTCTTGTGAAAAGTATGTTACTTGTATAAAATGTTCTATGTCTCAAACTGAAATGATTCAAATAACGCTACAATATGTAATACCATACAAACACTTATATATAGGAAGTACCAGCGGCGTATCCACCATGCTTGTATCATATTCCACACGCATTGTTACTTAATCACTTAATCAAACCAAACCACCAAAGTAATGTTCATGCCCAATGTAAATCATGTAATATGTAACCAAAACCCAACCGTATATCGCTTTGAAGCCAATCGTTTACCCAATCATTAAAACATCGTGTGAAAACCAATCGTTTACCCAATCGTTAAATTCGTTTTAGGTCGTGAAACTACTTAAATGGTCGTCTCGCTAATAACATTCAAACCTTCTTGACTCGCATTAATAAACCCTTACCAAAGGATAGATTAACAACTCGCATTAATAAACCCTTACCAAAGAGTAAATTAACAATTTCAGATTCAGTCGCTACCCACAACACCCACACATAACTACGGGTGTAGTAAATAACGGGACTTGTCAGATCCTATGGTACCATAACCTAATACTGGTCGGCTTGATCATTGCTAATGAATGTCATTTGTTATGTAACTACAACCAACAAGTTTGTTCACTTTTTGAAATCGTTATTAGTTTTGTATAAATCGTCTTAATTGTTTTTGAAACCATTGTTATAACATCGAAAACATTTAGCACATATGAGTCACCCCAAAACAATTGAAAGCAGTAAAATAGGGGAATAATGTACTCGCCTGAGAATGCTTGGAGGTCTTGAACAACAACCAAACAAAGCTAGAGAGAGCACGGAATCAGTCGACAATCTAAAACTATATAAATAAACCGGACTTAAATCGGGAGATCGGATAGGATGAGGCTTGGTAAACCAAATGAGTGTTAGAACTCATATGATATGGTTTAACAAGGCCTACATACTACAATGAAACCAAACCTAAGTGCTTTCGACCCATCGCGGCCCATTAAGGTAGCTTATGCTACTTTAACGCGTCGTGCGCGTGAAACGCGTTCGGACCGTCTAACTAGTCCTATGACAAGTGTTATATGCCTAAACATGTTACATAATCAGTTATGTGACAAAAGTTTAGGTTACATATGCTTAATTACCAATTATACATGAAAAGGGTATTCTGGTAATTTACCTAAGGCATATAAACTACCTATCATACAACTACTTAAACGAAGCGACCATAGGGTATATACCTCGGAAGGTTATTCCCTACCTACTATGGTCACCTAATGTATTTGGTCGGATCCTAATGATCGACCAAATGGGTCGGGTTCGAGGTATAAGCGATTTATCAGATCGCTTACCCTACGACCCTAGACAACGTGGTAATCAGTAGGCATAGTCCCAAGGGACTATAACCAACGTGATTACACTCACGTTGCGAAGTTCAAACGAACTTCACATTGACCATTACTGGTCAACGCAGAAAGTCAAACAAAGTTTGACTTTCAGACTCGAAAGACTCGAAAAGCAATAAAAGAACGAAAGAATACTTACCCAGGGTCCCCGAATGCTAACTTCGATTCAAAAATCTCAGGTATGAAACAATAGTTTCAACTTAGAGTTTCTCAAATCAAAGTTCTTGTAATTTTGAAGCATGGGGGGGTGGGGTATTTATAGGATTTCCCGAACCGTTAGGATCGTTTCTTGGAAAAAGTGCTTCAATCTTGGCCATACACTAGCACCCATGGTATTGTAATACCATGTGCCCAAAATACCAGCCCATAGATTCCCAAAACCATGTGCAACAAGTGGGAAGGACTAGATTCGATGTATAAGCAAACATCTTTCAGAAATGACAGTTTTGGTCCCTGTTATGTGTTTATGCCATTTCCGACACTTCTAAGGCCCGTAAAGCCAAATTTAAGGCCCTAAAATGATGTCTAAACATTGTGGACATGAAACATGCTCAAAAATATGTCGGATGTCAGTTCGTTTGGTCGTACGAACGCGATGTTCGCTTAATTACGACGGAATGCGCATAAGCGCGAAAAACGATCCAAATGGCATGACGAATGGATTTTTCTTAAGCCAAACACTAAAGCATAATATAGTCATGCTTACATAAATTTTTGGATGTCCGGATGTATTCAGAACGTAAGTTATGCGCGAAAGTGCAAACTTGTGCACTTTTTGACACTTTTAGTCCCTGAATGACCCAAAAGTTTATTTTAGCACACCGAACACCTCAAAGCTTATTTATAAGCTATGTAAAGGATATTTATGGTATTTTTAACTTATGGTCATGTTCCGGAATGTCTGTTACAGTTCAAATTGGCATACTTTCGCAGTTTGTCAACTTTAGTCCCTGTAAGCGATTTAACTTGATTTTGCCATACCAAAGCCTTCAAAACTTATTTCTAAGTTATGTAAAGGTTATTTAAGGTATGTTAAGCCTATGTCACTATTCCCGAGTGTTTGTTGCATTAAACTGGTTATATTTACACATCGGTGCGCGTATAACCTTCCAGAAAGCGATTTAGAGTTTGAAATTGAACAAGAATTGATATGTGCAAATGATACACATATTTTTACAAATCCCAAGTATGAAATATAATATTTCATTGGTTTGGTATTTGTTTGATGGCCGTGGAGGCACAGGTGTTACAGTCTCCCCTACTTTAGGAAATTTCGTCCCGAAATTTATTTAGAGGAAACTTGTGAGAGTTTAAAACATGAAGTTGAAAAGATCGAACAATATTGATTAGGGTTCTGAACTTCTAGTAACCTTTAATAACATCATGATTGCAATGTAAGAGGGATACTTATATACAAGTATATGAAGCGTCATTGGTGCGTCCACCGTACCTCTATTACATCGTTCTCATTCCGTTATTGTTGTCACTATTGGCTCTTACACATAATAAATCTTACTGGGTTTCTGTGCACTAAATTTCATAATTATGTACGCGTCCATAATCAGACCATTCCTTGCACAGTTTACACAGTCTATTTTATTATATGTAGGGGAAAACCAAATGAATGAACCTGTGATGAGTGTGACTAGACCGCCATAAAGTCCTTTTAATTAAATCAATAAATGATCTAAATAGACTATCAAGGAGTCTGTTCAGCTACATCACTAGATGTCGTTCTTTAGCCAAACTGTGAATCAATCTTTTAGGCTAGACCACTAAGAGGGTCTCTTATGAATCATGGAGTGGTACTATATAACCCAAGGGTCTTAACTACCAGGTAGAAGCCCATAAGGATTTAAGGTAGTACCTTTTGAATATCCTACTATGAATCTCTCATATGAAAACATGAAAGATTCTATGAGGATTTGAAAATCGGATCACACAAAATCATAGAGGAGAACACATAAACACATATCACATAACCACAAAATTGTTCGTTAATTTGTCTTGTAAATTGCGTACATGCATTTAAAGCACACTTGGAATCCATTCCGTGGATTTCATTTGGTACTTTAAACGTTATCAAGAATCCAACTATAAAGATAGAAAGATTCAAAAAGAAAATTCGATTTCGATTACTAGGAACCGAAGTGTTCGAATTAAGGTACATAAGGAATCCAATTAAGGACTCTGATTTGAACGATAATCATCCACAAGGATCTAATTGTAAAGATAAAAAGATCCCATATGAATTTTAGAAGTTGAAGATGTTTTGAAACCTTGCACTGGATGTGCTTAGGTCAAAACATGATGTAAAATGCTTATGAAGTTGAGATGCTTGATATGTCAAGGCGACATATGAAGCAGAATTTTGAAGGTTAAGTCAATGTATGAGGAAAATATTTTTGAAAACTATGCATGGGGTTCTTTTAAGAAAAATGTGTTTAACGTTTTTGAAACCTTATATATAATACCTTTTGAAATCATAAAGTAGGTGTATTAGGTAGATATATTTACAAAAATGTTTTAAAATCATGCGAGATGAAAGTTTGAAATTATGTATAAGGTTTTTGAAAGACATGAATGATGCTTTTCGAAATCATGCACTTGATAAGAAAATGTATTGTGTTAATATTTGTCACACCCCGACTTTCCACGTGTCACCGGTGGGCCCGGTGGGGGAGTATCGTGACGTGGTTGGCAACGTAATAGTCAAACAACACAATATATATGAATGCACAGCGGAAGCAAAAGATATTTATTATTACATTCCGAATATGAAGTAATATTCAGTATTACAACGGAAGTAAAGGATCCACAGGCGGATCGAAATAAGGTAAAAAGACTGTTCAACAGACTTTGACATCTAGAGCTTGCGAAACTTGAGTAATGATGCCTGGAGTAGCCAGCCTATTTCGTCTAGCACCTGCACTTAGCCTTTTTGGAAAATACGTCAGTTTACACTGGTAAATACAACTCAACTGACTCATTTAGAAAAGAGTTTAATAAAATTGATTTGAACGCACTTCGGCAAAACATATCTTTATAACTTGGGACAATTATTTATAAATAATCTTGTTTACAGTTTTAATCATTTGCCGTCCGTCGGGACAGATTAGCTGACACGCCATAGGTATAATGCCCACAGGCTATCATCCTCTAAGTGGATTACCAGTTCCGGTATAATGCCCACAAGGATGATACCCCTATGTGGATTACCAGTTTTTACATAATGCATCTGTCAGGTGTACGCCTACACCCCGTGCTTAGGTCATGGCCATTTCGTAAAATGATGCCAAGGATATCCGGGACATGGTCATTTAACCCCCAAGGGCCATACATCAAATAATACAGAATAAAGCGAGTTATGTAATACATTAATCACAATCCGATTTACATGTCTACATACCCGACCAAGCGGCACTTTTATAGTACCGTACCCCAAGCCCGTATAGGGAAAATAAGTTAAGAGTATTTACCTGAGCAAAGTATAAATCCAATACAGTAATTGCAAGTACTTTTACTGGGCTCCTAATCTGGAACGAAGGTTTAATATAACCTATTAGAATCCTAACGGGTCTTTAATTAAGCTTAAGCTTAGATCGGCTAGTTTCAAAGATACGGTTCGTACGCACGATTAAGCGAAGACCGGATAGAATGTGATTTAGACCCGACAAGTTCAGAGACTTGCTTAATATGGGTTTATTATTCACATTCTGGATTTTGAGATAAAAACGATAACGTTTGACCCGTTTCGGCTAGTTTATGTAAACTAGTTACATAAACCGAACAGGACGCGAATAACGCATAACGGGTATCCGAATAGGTCGCGAACAGGTTTCCTAAGTTAATATGCTTTAAATATGTTGTGATATCATTATGATACCTTCCATAATGCCCGAAACGAGTTTAATTCCTAACTATGCCCCGTAGGGGTATTTTGGTCATTTTAACGATCATAAAAGGGATTTAATACATCGCTGATGTTCGGGACTGAAGTAATCAGTAGAATTACCTATTTTAATATGTTATATCTGTAGAGAAAAGGTTTGGTGCCGAAAATCGGGTTTAGATAGGCTATGCGCTAATCGCGCCGTTTAATTAATAAAAAGCTTATTATTTACGCTAATGCGCATATCTCCTAATATGGACCTCAAATTGGTGCCAAATTTTGAGGGCAAGTTTATAAATCAGTAGACAAGGTCCTCGTCTACTTACATTGCCAAAATTTCTCGTTTTACGGATAAGAGGGCATTACGGTCAATTTCAAGCATTTAACGGAAACGCGCGAACGAATCGGATATTCAACGAAACAGGTACAGAGGCTTATACCATCATGTAACCCGACCCTAATGAAGCACTAAGGTAATACCAAATCAAATTAAAACGGGTCAGAACCAAAGTCAAAGCAAAAGTCAAAGTTTTGCGTCTTTTGGTTCCGAACCGGGTTTAAACAGAAATTTGTCGAGTCGGACAAGCATAGACAAGTTTTTATACTTATTACCAAGTTATATTAAGGTTAAAACAGGTTACACACCTCTCGGATTGCTAATTGTGCATTAAATCATAATTTACACTTCTGTTGACTTTTTCGGTCAACGTTTGACCCGACATACGACCTAGTTAGGTCTGGAATTGGTATTTGCCCTTATAAGGGTTCAATACCCATATAATTACCTATCTAATGGTACTTTTAATTCGTGATACGACTGGGTTATCGTTACTTAATCACGAAGTCAACCGTTTATTACGATATGTTGACTTTTAAGCTAATTACTAAGCTATAATTAATTTAGAAAGGTTAGGCAACTTACCAAGTGATTAATGGTTGCTTAGGAAGGTCCTTGATCTACTTGTAAGCTCCTCCAATGATCAGATTGCTTGAAAATGGTGTGAGGAAAGGTTATGACTTGAAGGCCCTTTATATAGTGGATTAAGACACCATAAGGTGTTGACAACCAAGTCTAGCACCCATCCACAATTGATTGACACATGCCCTAGTGTTCTAGGGGTGTTTTAGGGGCCAAGGGATGAGTTATGATCGATCAAAGTTGCATACAAGAACACCTAGCAGGCCCCTATGCATAAAATTCGATTTCTGCCCAGATGTGGCAGTGGCGTAGCGCCACTGCATGTGTAGCAGGTGCTCGCGCTACGCGAGCCCCTATGGGGTCAGCCAACAACTTTCCATTAATTGCAGTTTCAGTCCTTGGCTCTTCAAACTTTGTAAAGGCACTTGTTTCTTGCATTTTGATCCCTCACAACTGAACTATAAGGGCTTTAAGATATATACCCACTTCGTTAAGTCCCCGGTTAACTTTATTGTCACCCGAAAAGTCCAAACTTCCAACGTTAACGCTTTTAACCCTTGTAAACGAATTTGATCACAACTTGCTCATACGATAACGAAACTTTATGAAATTTATATCGTGCATTCTAGTGAGCATAATTTATCGTTACAAAGCTTCGGGTTTGTCAAAAGGTCACTCAGAGGTATATCTTTAAACATGTTGACACATTTAACCCCTGTAGTTTGTAATCTCTCACTTTTAGCTTCGTATGATCCATGATTTATTCGTTTGAAGGTATGAGCATCGTGTAGGGTTAATGTACATTATATTCATTCACAGTTGACACTTAGAATACGTATTTCCACATACTTTCCATGTTTGTCAACTTTAGTCCTTCTATAATATTCCTTCACACGTTCAGACTTTATGACACGTGTCAACACATTATAGGACGTGAATTTTCGAGGTGTTACAATATTGTCTTCAGACTATATGAAATATTTTGAAATTAGGAAGGTTGGTTTTGATAACATGGCCAATGTTTTTGAAATAACATAGACAATGCATCTAGAAAAATTGTTTTCAAACTATATGAAATGTTTTGAGATCATGAAGATTGTTTTGAAATACTGGTACTGTGTATGTTGAAAAATCGAAACGTAATGGGTATGAGATTTGAAAATACCCTTAGTTATCTAACCAAGGATTTAAAGGCACAGATGTGCGAAAAGCACGATTACTCATAATGTCACTTAATTTTCTGTACTTTGTTTCTTAGAGTGAAACGAGTACTTAAAATTTTCGAGGGAATCATGAGCAATCATTTGAAAGAGAGAAATCACAAGAGTAGTTTGTAAGGTACATAGTTCCTTGATGTAGGTATCATAGGAAAAGCCATACACACCTAGCAGGGGGTTAAGCTGGTTGGTTGGGGACTGCTTTACCATTGTGAGCGACCATGGCGAAGTTCTGAGAAGCCTTTCGCTTCTTTGACTTCTCAGGGGATCGTTCATCCATGGTCTTTGATTCCTCGATTGGTTTATTGGCTGATGGTGTTGTCGCCTGACTAGGTCCTGCCTGTCTTGGTGACTCTTGAGTGGCTTCATCCTGGAGATGATACATGGTAGTAGCTAATTCAACAGTCTTCAGGACTACTTCGCCTATTCGCTGAGCGAATTTGGCTGCTTGCTCAGATATCTGGGCGTCATCGTGATGAAGAGACATTCTTGAAGAAAAAGAAAGGCAAAGGGAGAAACAGGTGAAAGGTTTTTGGACAATCAAAACAGAATGATAACGCATGAAAATTGCGATCATTTGTTTGTTACCTAAGGCAAACAAATGAGACGGTGACTAATCAAAGTAAATGGGTCAAAAATAATGTATCGCGAAGACATGCTCGCCTATAAGTGAACACTCACCCCAAGAATTCCCAGGTAAGCACAACTGGTCTCGCGTCTGATGAGATGTATACGAAGTGCTTGCCTAGACAGAAAACCCAGAATACAGGCATTCACCCTTCCAGTTTGCACGTGTTCACATTATTTAAAACCCAAAACCTTGACGAAGTTTTGAAAACTCAAAGGGGTTCAAAACCATATAACTGAGAGTTCAAAACCTAGTAATCAATCATCCTAGAACAGATGATTAGTTTTCAAAGCGGTTTTGAAATTTATGTTCTTGTTGTGGTCGTCGCCTAAGGATAGGTGACGGTATTGTTTTATGACTAAACGCAAGTAAACTCGCGTTAGGGTCCTAAGAAGGTTATAGACTAGGTCAAAGCATTACTAATAACCTAATTCCCTATAACCATTGGCTCTGATACCATCTTTTCTGTCACACCCCGACCGCGTAAAACAACAAATCGCGGCGGAAACATCGGGGCGTGTTGCAACAGAATTAATGTTTCATAACCATGGATACCAAAAAGTGTTTCATTTTATTAAACATTGAATAATTACATCGTCTGGAAATCTAAATACACAAATTAAACATAGTCTATCATTGTTATTGAGTCACTAAGGCCTTGTCCAGTCCTATGTGAGCATGCATCTTATCAATCAATATCATTCAACAATACCTGAAACATATGTGAAAACAAGGTCAGCAAGGAAATGCTGGCGAGTACATAGGTTTTGTGAAAATAAGATTCATGACTTCTGTTTAAGAAAATGTTTAGTCATGAACTTTGTAATTTGCTTTGTCTTTGTAAATCGTTTGAAAAATAATAAGTTTAGGTGATATGTATAAATAAGAGAATAATGCATGATTAAATGAATAACCATGTAAAATGAGTTTGTATAAGATAAGTTGTTTGTAAATAAATGTCTTGTGAAAAGTATGTTACTTGTATAAAATGTTCTATGTCTCAAACTGAAATGATTCAAATAACGCTACAATATGTAATACCATACAAACACTTATATATAGGAAGTACCAGCGGCGTATCCACCATGCTTGTATCATATTCCACACGCATTGTTACTTAATCACTTAATCAAACCAAACCACCAAAGTAATGTTCATGCCCAATGTAAATCATGTAATATGTAACCAAAACCCAACCGTATATCGCTTTGAAGCCAATCGTTTACCCAATCATTAAAACATCGTGTGAAAACCAATCGTTTACCCAATCGTTAAATTCGTTTTAGGTCGTGAAACTACTTAAATGGTCGTCTCGCTAATAACATTCAAACCTTCTTGACTCGCATTAATAAACCCTTACCAAAGGATAGATTAACAACTCGCATTAATAAACCCTTACCAAAGGATAGATTAACAACCCGCATTAATAAACCCTTACCAAAGAGTAAATTAACAATTTCAGATTCAGTCGCTACCCACAACACCCACACATAACTACGGGTGTAGTAAATAACGGGACTTGTCAGATCCTATGGTACCATAACCTAATACTGGTCGGCTTGATCATTGCTAATGAATGTCATTTGTTATGTAACTACAACCAACAAGTTTGTTCACTTTTTGAAATCGTTATTAGTTTTGTATAAATCGTCTTAATTGTTTTTGAAACCATTGTTATAACATCGAAAACATTTAGCACATATGAGTCACCCCAAAACAATTGAAAGCAGTAAAATAGGGGAATAATGTACTCGCCTGAGAATGCTTGGAGGTCTTGAACAACAACCAAACAAAGCTAGAGAGAGCACGGAATCAGTCGACAATCTAAAACTATATAAATAAACCGGACTTAAATCGGGAGATCGGATAGGATGAGGCTTGGTAAACCAAATGAGTGTTGGAACTCATATGATATGGTTTAACAAGGCCTACATACTACAATGAAACCAAACCTAAGTGCTTTCGACCCATCGCGACCCATTAAGGTAGCTTATGCTACTTTAACACGTCGTGAGCGTGAAACGCGTTCGGACCGTCTAACTAGTCCTATGACAAGTGTTATATGCCTAAACATGTTACATAATCAGTTATGTGACAAAAGTTTAGGTTACATATGCTTAATTACCAATTATACATGAAAAGGGTATTCTGGTAATTTACCTAAGGCTTATAAACTACCTATCATACAACTACTTAAACGAAGCGACCATAGGGTATATACCTCGGAAGGTTATTCCCTACCTACTATGGTCACGTCTTCGTGTTTCCATGCAAAGGTAGTCTTTCTCCTTTTGAGGAAGGATATGAGGTCTTCTTTCATTTTGCCAAGGATCCCTGATCCGATATAGATTTTGGATTCAGGATCATGAGGATCCATGAGGATTTCTACCACATCCTGCTCTCTTGCCTCCAAGACATCCCTTGGAGGATACTTTGATTGCTAATGTTCCCTTGACTTCGAGGCTGGTTTCATCGATGAAGTATAGCAATTCTTAGCCTCCTGCTGATCACTATCAATCTTGACTATTCCCTAAGGACTAGGGAGCTTCACACATTGATGGTAAGTAGATGGGACTGCCTTCATATCGTGTATCCAGGGCCTGCCAAGGATAACATTACAACAAGATAAACAGTCAATAACACAAAATTTTTTATAAGAGTTTAGGCCTTCGATGTATATTGGGAGCTTAATGTCCCCCAGGGTATTCTTAGTTTCGCCGCTAAATCCAACGAGCACGGAGGATCTTGGTATGATATCAGATTCAGGGATACCCATCTTCTTTAGAACATCAAGCTGGATAATGTTCACTGAGCTTCCTCCGTCTATAAGGATCATGCGGACAAAATGGTTAGAAATGAAAAGAGTAATAACTAAACCATCGTGATGAGGATCCTGGATATCAATACGATCATCCTCATCAAAGGTTATGACTTTTCCTTCAGAGACACTTGATGTTCGCACGGGTCTTTCTCCATTATCCATTTTAGTTTCCTTTGCATTCCTTTTAGCTGCTGAGAAGGATGTGCCACAAATGTCTGATCCTCCAGAAATAAAGTTTATTACTTGTGCATCTGCTGGAGGGGCCGGAGCTTTCTCAGGGATCCTTTCAGGATCCTGAGTCCTTGACTTTTTTCTACCCAACAATTCTTTTAGATGCCCCTTGCTTAACAAGTATCCAATTTCCTTTCTTAGTGCAATGCATTCTTCTGTGAGATGCCCAAAATCTTCATGGTATGTACACCACTTTGATTTATCTTTGGTTGCAGCTGGTCTGTCATTTTTTCTGGGCCATCTGGCTTTATCACCTAGATTCTGCATCGCAAGGATTAGTTCATTGTTATCAACATAAAAACAATATTCAGAGATTGGAGGATAATCCTCATCATCCTCTTCTTGATCAACAACATGCACGTTCTGGTTATCAGATCTGTTATAGGATCTGAACTTGTTGTTCTTGAACGAGGATCCTTGCTTATCTTACTTTGAGGATCCTACTAACCTCTCCTGGATCCTTTTGTCATCCTCTAGCCAGATGAACCTAAGGGCCCGGGTTCTTACCTCATCTAGGTTCCTGCATGGTGTCATAACAAGATCATCATAGAACAATGAATCCCTAAGCAATCCCATTTTGAAGGCCTCAACAGCCGTGGCTATATCCAAGTTGGGAATGTCTAAGGATTCTTTACTGAATTTGGTAATGTAATCCCTTAATGATTCATTATGACCCTGGGTTATCCTATATAGATCACTAGTTAATCGTTCAAATTTTCTACTACAAGAAAATTGATTATTAAATAGGTTAACTAGATTAGCAAATGAGGTAATAGAGTAGGGGGGAAGACTTAGCAGCCATTTGAGAGCTGATCCAGTAAGAGTGGATCCGAATCCCTTGCACATGCATGCTTCCTTCAACCTTTCTGGGATTGGATTGATCTCCATGCTCTCCCTGTATTGTGCTATGTGTTCTTCAGGATCCGTCGAACCATCATACAGCTTCATGGTTGGCACATGGAACCTCTTGGGTATCTCAGCGTCACAGATTGGTGGTGTAAAACGAGATATCTTGTGGCTTCCATCTGCAATCTCTGGGATAGGTTTGACCACTCCTGGAACACTTGATATCATATCCTTCAACTTTTGCAACTCTCTGGCCATGGCATGGTTAATACCTGGATCCTGCATAAGGCCATGGTTAGTAGTATAAGAATTATTAAAAGTGTTACCTCCCATTGGATTCAAATTAGGAAGCATGGATGTTAATCCATATTGTTGGGGCTCTGGAATGATCGAAGGACCAGTAGAAGCAATGGTCTGCATCGGAATAAAATCTCCCTGATGGACATCTGAACTTCCTGTTTGCAAACTCCTCAAGGATCCTGGCATCTGGAAGGATCCCTGAAACTGGGACGATCCTGGAACAAAGGAGGATCCTTGAACCTGGGATGATCCTGGAACAAAGGAGGATCCTTGAACCTGGGATGATCCTGGAACAAAGGAGGATCCTTGAACCTGGGATAATCCTGTAACAAAGGAGGATCCTTGAACCTGGGATGATCCTGGAACAAAGGAGGATCCTTGAACCTGGGATGATCCTGGAACAAAGGAGGATCCTTGAACCTGGGATGATCCTGGAACAAAGGAGGATCCTTGAACCTGGGATGATCCTGGAACAAAGGAAGATCCTTGAATCTGCTGCGCTCCTGAGTATCCTCCTGAATTCATGAAGGATCCCATATGCTGAGGATAGGATCCTGCTGGCTGGAAATATGAACCTGATGCCTGGGTCACTGTTGTTGCTCCGTAGTGCACTCCTTTTGGTCCACCCACATATTGAACATCTGGAACCACTGATGGCTGAGAAGTAATCACCGGAGTATCAAAATTCAAAGATCTGGGCACCAGTGGGGAATGATCCTCTGCCGTTTTCTTTTGTTTCTTGAGATCTCCAATTTCTTTGAGAATCCTTTCATTAGTCTTATCCTGTTGCTGTATATGATCCTTCATCTGCAAAATCAAAGTAAACATGTCACTAGTAGTGGGAGTGTAAGAAGCAGAAGAAGTTGGAGGTTTGGAGAAAATGGGAGTTGGTTTCTTCTCGGCATTTTTCTGAGGTCCAGAAGGTGGTGGAGGCAAAGGTGGAATGCCCTGAGATGAATTGACCGCAGACATTGCAGTACAGGTATTCTTCAATGATGAAGCCATGTATTTGTATGCAATGAACCGGAATGATCACCAACAGAAAAACTTCTTAGGAATGAAGCACCAATTGCCCCACGGTGGGCGCCAAACTGTTTTGGTCAAAAAATCTGATGAGGATAATGCAACCAAACTCTTAGTTACGGGGAATGATGCTTGAAATGTGGAACAATGATAAGAATCACTTCAATGTAAATTGCACAAACGACACAAGGATTTATACGGGGAAAAAGCCCTTGATCAAGAGTTGATCTCCGGCACAAAAAACCCCGGGTGATGGAAACTACCGATCACCAAGCTCAAATAAATTAGTAAATGTTTACAACTTCGGATAGTAACGAGCTAGGTACAAGGATCACTATGGTGAAATGTGTAAAAGTGAATGAAAACTGTTAAGTGTTTGCCGAAAGCTTCAAGAGTGCGATTGTACGAGAGTGTGTGTAGCTGAAAATGGCTAAGTGTTCTAATTACTAGCTCGTCACCCCTTTAAAAATAGAAGTTAACTACGCTAACAAACGATCCGAATTTTGTGCCAAGCTCCCACGTTCTCCACAACGTCCATTTCCAATCAAACGTGTGCGAAATACCCGTGGAATATTCCATAGTAACGTTGCCAAGACCAAGTCAAGCTTGTTACTCCTGCATAATAATACGAAACACAAACAAACAATCGTTAGTATGAGGATCCTTAAGGTGATCCATGATCCTGATCCTGAAGCTCTTCTGAGGATTACTATCTGTCACAGAAGTAAGGATCATTAACTAGGATAACAAGTAAGGATCACTAATTGTTAGAAAATCCTCCCCTAACAACTTCAATGACGTGAGGATCACCAACTCTGCCTAGGTATCCTATTCATTTGAAGATCACCTGATCTTGAACTGCTTTGTCTTTTTCTTTGCAGAAATTTGCTGAGATTGAAGATTATGTGGGAAGCGTCGAGGAGATGGATAAGAAGATTGCTGACCTCCAACAAGTTGCAGTGCTTAAAGATCTTAAGATTGCTGATCTTGAAAAAGCCCTTCAAGATACCAAGACTAAGACAGCTAAAATCCTGATCGACATCGACTATGAGAAGCATGATCTCATAGAAGGTGCAAAGGTCTCTGCTGCCATCACAATGTATCAGACAAAACTAAAGATGGCACAGGAAGCTCAAGATCCTAACTTCGACAGAAGCAGCTGGGATGTTGAGGGCTGGAAAGCGAGGTTGGATGATCTTGAAGATGATGAAGAGGCTGAGGAGGTTTTGGCGATTGAGGCTGGAGGCAGTGGGAAGGATCAGGTTAAGGATACCGAAGCTAGAGGGGATGAGGATGCAGCGAAGGTGTAGGCTGCACAATTGGGCGATGATGGACATTCTTAGACGCAGCCGGAGCCCAATTTTTAAATTTGGTAGTAGTTTTTTTGTGGTTGTGATGTTTTTAAAACAATGATGGTCTGTAATAACTAAACAATAGCTATTAGGGTTAAGGATCATGAATGATCCTTTGGACAATAGGTAGGATTACAACTGGTGGAGGGATCCTCTGTTTGGGGGATGAAGCCATTGTGATCCTGCCATCTTTTTAATTCCTGCACTACCAAGACCTTTAGACAATGGACACCCTTTACCTACCCCAGCGGACGGGCCACGTATTGCTGGTAGATGCTCGGGGTAGGTAATTTTGACAACCTTTGATGGTTAAACTTTTGTTAATAAAATAACCTTAATCTTTTTTGGCTTATCTTGTGTTGATATCCTTGTTGTTGTTTTATTTTTCAATTGTTTTGATTTACACTTGTCTGAGTAAGAAAAGTTGAACAACTTAGATAAAAAACTTAGGATATAATGCAGGATCAAATATCCTATAGTTGAAAAATTCCAAAAAGTGGTATATTTTAAGAATAATGAGTTCAGTTGTCAAAGTATTAGGGTTATTCAAATAATCAATGAATAAAATCAAAATAGTTAAGGATCATACCTGAGGATCCAAGTTAGGATCCTAACTCTTAATATTATTATAACCAGGATAATCACAGAACAAACCTTAGTAAAAGGTAAGGATCAAGGATCCTTGGTTGTTTAACTTCGAAAACCTGAAATAAAACATAACTTGGGACTAAGCCATTATAAGATAAAGGTTAGCAACTGGGGACAAGCCCAAAGGATAACTGGGGACAAGCCCAAAGGATAACTAGGGACAAGCCCAAAGGATAACTGGGGACAAGCCCAAGGATCGTATGTTAACTGGAGTATGGCCCTAACTGGCGACTATCCAAACTTAGTGGCATGAAAATGCCAAAACCTTAGCTAGCGTGAAAACGCTAGAAACCTTAAGAACGGATGTGTGGTACGTCTACCATTATACGTAGGATCCTAGGTATAGCCAGTACAATGGAATTATCAGCCCCTAAAACGAGTACTGGTCCCACTGCCATGAACTATACCAGGATCATCGTGCGCTACTGGCGGAACTGGGGTCAAACCCAAGGATAACTGGGGTCAAACCCAAGTAACTGGTTGCTTGTGTGGATAATCATGCTTTTGCTAAGAGTACCTGAACCTTCAAAACTCAAAATCTCGTGAAATGGGGATTAAGGATGCAAGATCCTTATCCTTATTTGAGAAAGTAAGGAAATGAAATAGTTTAAGATTAGAATGTTACCAAAAATGAGGATCATCTGTGCTTTAAGGATCCTTTAAGGATGTTTATCATGTGAGGATCATGGATCCTTATCACATGAAATATCTCTTCAAATGGACAGCATTCCAAGCTCTTGGTAGTAAGTCACCTTCCATTGTTAGCAATCGATATGCCCCCTTTCCTGCCTCAGCTTCAATCAAGTAAGGGCCTTCCCATTTTGGTGCCAACTTTCCATCAGCATGATTGGTGGTATTCTGAAATGCTTTCCTTAGTACCATATCACCAATTTGGAATTTCCTGATCCTCACATTTTTGTTGTATGCACCGGCCATTCTTTGCTGATAACTGGCCATCCTTATACTTGCCAAATCTCTGATTTCTTCTATAGTATCCAGGTCTTGAACCAAGTTCTCATCATTTTCCTCAGGATCACGAATACTGGTTCTAGCAGTTGGAACCACCATTTCTGTAGGGATCACTGATTCTGCCCCAAATACCAAAGAGAATGGAGTTTGGCCTGTAGCATTCTTAGGAGTTGTCCTATCAGCCCAAAGCACATAAGGTAATTCTTCTGCCCATTTCCCTTTCTTGGATCCAAGCTTCTTCTTCAAATTGTTGATGATGATCTTATTGGAGGATTCTGCCTGACCATTAGCTTGTGGGTGGACTGGTGTTGATGTTATCATCTTAATCCCCCAGTTGTCACAAAAGTTAGTGGTTCTGCCCCTAATGAATTGGGAACCATTATCACATATAATTTCAGAAGGAATACCGAATCTAGTTATAATATTTCTTTTAATGAAGGATATAACTTCCTTTTCTCTGACTTGGGCAAAAGCTTCAGCCTCTATCCACTTGGAGAAGTAATCAGTCATAGCAAGCATGAATACTTTTCCACCAGGTGCCTTAGGGAGCTTACCAACTATATCCATACCCCATCTCATAAATGGCCAAGAGGAGGATATAGGATGCAAAAATTCAGCTGGTTGATGAAGGATATTGCTGTGTCTCTGACAAGGATCACATCTCTTAGCATACTCCACAGCATCTCTCTTCATGGTTGGCCAGTAATATCCTGTCCTCAGGATCCTTGAGAATAACGCCCTGCCCCCAGTGTAGTTTCCACAATCTCCTTCATGGAAGTCTTTTAAAACTTCTTGGATTTCAGGATCTTCAATGCATCTTAAGTATGGTCCTGCAAGAGATCGTCTATACAACATATTATTTAAAATTGTGAATTGAGATACCTTAATTTTGAAGGCCCTAGGGTTTTCTCCTGTAGGAATCTCTCCATGTTGTAAGTATCTCATGATTGGGAGGATCCATGATCCTGAATGGGATTGATTATCATGGCTAGGGGTGATTGCAGAATCCTCTCCTATCTCCATAGTCACATGTACCTCAAGATACCTGATCCTCATATGCTTAGCAATTTGCAAGCCAGCAATCAAGGCTTCGTATTCAGCCTCATTGTTAGTGGTTTGGAACTCACAAGCTATAGAGTGGGGTATTATATCCCCCTGTGGCGATTTTAGTAGTATTCCAAGCCCTGTTCCCTTGATGTTTAAGGATCCATCAGTGTAGAGTATCCAAGGATCCTTGGTCTCTTCTAGCTGCTGGACTCCTAATTCAGCTTCCTTTTGTAAATCACTACTGAAATCTGCCACAAAGTCAGCTAATGCTTGGGATTTAATGGCTGTCCTGGGCTCATATCTTATATCATATGCACTAAGCTTCACTGCCCACTTAGCCATCCTTCCTGACATTTCAGGTTTCCTGAGGACATTCTTGATTGGAAAATTAGTTTTAACGATAATAACATGAGTTTCAAAATAATGTCTTAATTTGGTAGATGCCATAATTAATGCAAGGATAAGTTTTTCTAAGTGTGAATACCTGGATTCAGCATCAAGTAAACTCTTACTTACATAATAGACAGGATGTTGTGTACCTTCGTGATCCTTAACAAGGACGGCACTTACTGCTTTTGAGGATACCGCAAGATATAAGGATAACACATCTCCTTTTTCAGGTTTCATCAAAGCCGGGGCCGAGGATAGGTAATCCTTAAGAGCTCTTAAGGCACTTTCATGCTTCTCAGTCCACTCGAATTTCTTGTTCTTCCTTAGGATATCATAGAATTCCTTGCACTTTTCTGAGGATTTGGATATGAATCTGTTTAAAGCTGCAATCCTGCCTGTTAATCTCTGAACATCCTTAGCATTGGTAGGTGACTTGATGTTCACTATTGCTTTGATTTGTTCTGGACTGGCTTCAATGCCTCTCTTTGTCACCATATATCCTAAGAATTTACCTGCTTTAACACCAAAGTTACATTTTGAAGGATTAAGCTTCATATTGTATTTATCAAGGATATTGAATGCTTCCTCCAAGTCTCTTAGGTGATCCTCAGCCTTTATTGATTTTACCACCATATCGTCTATGTAAACCTCCATAGTTTGTCCAATCTGATCCTTGAACATCATATTCGCTAGCCTTTGATAAGTTGC
The DNA here is from genome assembly GCA_030545235.1 of Helianthus tuberosus. Lineage (NCBI taxonomy): Eukaryota > Viridiplantae > Streptophyta > Magnoliopsida > Asterales > Asteraceae > Helianthus > Helianthus tuberosus. Next base: position 162,261,669 of record CM060444.1, read on the forward strand.
ACCTGCATTTCTTAGTCCAAATGGCATAGCAATATAGCAGTATATACCAGTTGGAGTCATGAAGGTTGTATCCTCTTGATCGGATGGTTCCATTTGGATTTGTTGAAATCCAGATGAAGCATCCATAAAAGTTAACAGTTCATGACCCGCAGTTGCATCCACCATGGAGTCAATGTGGGGTAATGGGAAAGGATCCTTGGGACATGCCTTATTTAAATCGGTAAAATCGACACATACCCTCCACTTTCCGTTTTTCTTTTGAACAACAACCACATTGGCCAACCATCTTGGATACTTGACCTCTCTAATCATACCTGCTCGGAGTAATTTCTATACCTCCTCCTGGATAATGGCATTTCTTTCTGGTGCAAATTTCCTTCTCCTTTGATGGATTGGTTTGAAGGACCTATCAATGCCAAGTTTGTGAGTGATTACATCTTTAGATATGCCTGTCATGTCTTCGTGTTTCCATGCAAAGGTAGTCTTTCTCCTTTTGAGGAAGGATATGAGGTCTTCCTTCATTTCGCCAAGGATCCCTGATCCTATATAAACTATAGATTCAGGATCATCAGGATCCATAAGGATTTCTACTATATCCTGTTCTCTTGCCTCCAAGACATCCCTTGGAGGACACTTTGATTGCTATTGCTCCCTAGACTTTGATGCTGGTTTCATTGATGAGGTGTAGCAGTTCTTAGCCTCTTGCTGATCACTATCAATTTTCACTATTCCCCAAGGACTAGGAAGCTTCACACATTGATGATAAGTGGATGGGACTGCCTTCATATCGTGTATCCAAGGCCTGCCAAGGATCACATTACAACAAGATAAACAGTCAATAACACAAAACTTTTGGTAAGAATGTAGGCCTTCGATATAGATTGGGAGTTTAATGTCCCCCAGAGTATTCTTAGTCTCGCCACTGAATCCCACGAGCACAGAGGATCTTGGTATGATGTCGGATTCAGGGATGTTCATCTTCTTGAAAACATCAAGCTGGATAATGTTCACAGAGCTCCCTCCATTTATAAGGATCCTGCGAACAAAATGGTTAGAAATAAAAAGAGTGATAACCAAACCATCATGATGAGGATCCTGGATGTCAACACGATCATCCTCATCAAAAGTTATAACTTTTCCTTCGGAGACACTAGATGTTCGAATGGGTCTATCTCCATTATCCATCTTGGTTTCCTTCGCATGTCTTTTGGCTGCGGAGAAGGATGTTCCACAAATGTCTGATCCTCCAGATATAAAGTTTATAATTTGTGCATCTGCTGGAGGGGCTGGAGCTTTCTCTGGGATCCTTTTAGGATCCTGAGTCCTTGACTTCTTCCTCCCCAATAATTCTTTCAAGTGCCCCTTGCTCAACAAGTATCCAATTTCTTTTCTCAATGCGATGCATTCTTCTGTGAGATGCCCAAAATCTTCATGGTATGCACACCACTTTGATTTATCCTTAGTTGCAGCTGGTCTATCATTTTTTCTGGGCCATCTAGCTTTATCACCTAAATTCTGCATCGCAAGGATTAGTTCAATGTTATCAACAGAAAAACAATATTCAGAGATTGGAGGATAATCCTCATCATCCTCTTCTTGTTCAACAGCATGCACATTCTGGTTATCGGATTTAGTATAAGATCTGAACTTGTTGTTCCTGAATGAGGATCCTTGCTTCTCTTGCTTTGAGGATCCTGCTAACCTCTCCTGGATCCTTTTGTCATCCTCTAGCCGGATGAACCTAAGGGCCCGGGTTCTTACCTCATCTAGATTCCTGCATGGTGTCATAACAAGATCATCATAGAATAACGAATCCCTAAGCAATCCCATTTTGAAGGCTTCAACAGCCGTAGCTATATCAAGGTTAGGAATATCTAAGGATTCTTTACTAAATTTAGTGATATAATCCCTTAATGATTCATTATGACCCTGGGTTATCCTATACAGATCACTAGTTAAACGCTCAAATTTCCTACTACAAGAAAATTGGTTATTAAATAGGTTAACTAGATTAGCAAATGAGGTAATAGAGTAAGGAGGAAGACTTAGCAGCCATTTAAGAGCCGATCCAGTAAGAGTGGATCCAAATCCCTTGCACAGACATGCTTCCTTTAACCTTTCTGGGATGGGATTGATCTCCATCCTTTCCCTGTATTGAGCTATGTGTTCCTCAGGATCCGTTGAACCATCATACAACTTCATGGTAGGTACATGGAACCTCTTGGGTATCTCAGCATCACAGATTGGTGGTGCAAAACGAGATATCTTGTGGCTCCCATCTGCAATCTCTGGGATAGGCTTGACCACTCCTGGGACACTTGATATCATATCCTTCAACTTTTTCAATTCTCTAGCCATGGCATGATTGATACCTGGATCCTGCATAAGGCCATGGTTAGTAGTATAAGAATTATTAAAAGTGTTACCTCCCATTGGATTCAAATTAGGAAGAGTGGATGTTAATCCATATTGTTGGGCTCTGGAATGACCGATGGACCAGTAGAAGCAATGGTTTGCATTGGAATGAATTCCCCCTGATGGACGTCGGAACTTCCTGATTGCAAACTCCTTAAGGATCCCGGAATCTGGAAGGATCCTTGAAACTGTGAGTATCCTTGGACCTGGGAGGATCCTGGGACATAGGAGGATCCCTGAACTTGGGAGGATCCTGGAACATAGGAGGATCCTTGAACCTGGGAGGATCCCTGAACATAGGAGGATCCTTGAACCTGGGAGGATCCTTGAACCTGGGAGGATCCTTGAACCTGGGAGGATCCTTGAAACGGCCAGTACCCTTGAATCTGCTGCGCTCCCGAGTATCCTCCTGAGCTTGCAAAGGATCCTATATGCTGAGGATGGGATCCTGATGGTTAAAAGTGTAACCCTGAAGCCTGAGTCATTGCTGATGACCCGTAATGCACTCATTTTGGTCCTCCAACATATTGAACGTCTGGAACCGCTGAAGGCTGAGAAGTTATAACCGGAGTATCAAAATTCAAAGATCTGGGCATTAGTGGGGAATGATCCTCTGCCGATCTCTTCTGTTTCTTGATGTCTCCAATTTCTCTAAGGATATTTTCATTGGTCTTGTCCTGCTGCTGGATATGCTCCTTCATCTGCAAAATCAGAGTAAACAAGTCACTAGTAGTAGGAGTATAAGAAGCAGAAGAATTTGGAGGTTTTGAGAAAATGGGAGTTGGTTTCTTCTCAGCATTTTTCTGAGGTCCAGAAGGTGGTGGAGGCAAAGGTGGAATGCCCTGGGATGAATTGACTGCAGACATCGCACTGGAGGTATTCTTTGTTGATGAAGCCATCTGCTCGTATGCAATGAACCGGAATGATCACAAAGATGAGAATTTCTTAGAAATGAAGCACCGATTACCCCGCGGTGGGCGCCAAACTGTTTTGGTCAAAAATCACACAAGGATAATGCAACCAAATCTGATTTTGTGAGGTATGATGCTTGAATTGGTTTATAGCAATAAGGATCACTATGAAAAATAAATAACAAGTGACACAAGGTTTATACGGGGAAAAAGCCCTTGATCAAGAGTTGATCTCCGGCACAAAAAACCCCGGGTGATGGAAACTACCGATCACCAACTCAAATTAAACAAGTAATGTGTTACAACTTCGGATGATAGCGAGCTAAATACAAGGATCACTATAGTGTAATGTGTAAAAAGTGTACGAAATTGCTAAGTGAATGAACGAGAGCTGGTGTGAGCGGTTGCAAGAGTGTGTGTAGCCAAAAATAGCAAAAGGTGTTGTCTAATTAGCTCGCTACCCCATTTAAATCTAATAAAAATCTAAATAACAAACTATCCGCAAATGGTGCAAGTCCTCCATGACTCCACAACGTCCATTTCTGACCAAGCACGTGCGGAATAGACTTAGTATATTCTCCAGAAATATCGCCAAGACCAAGTCCCAATTGATATTCCTGCAAAACAGTTACGAATTCAAAACAGACAATCATTAGTATAAGAATCCTTAGGATAATCCATGATCCTGATCCTGAAGCACTCCTGGGGATCACTAACTGACACAGAAGTAAGGATCACCAAACAGGATAATATTTGAGGATCACGGGTCATTTAGAAATCCACCCCTAGCAATATGGTAGAAATGAAAATAAGAGAGTGAATGCTGTCGAAGATGAGGATCCTGAAGAGTATCCTGAGTTGTCTGAATATTGCTTTTCTGTTAACATTCCTGAGTTGATGTATGCCATGCAGGGTCTAGGAGACAATGCTAGATGGCCTCGAAAGAGTCAACAAAAAGCTGATTAGAAAGATAAGTCAAAATGGTGTGCTTTCCACGAAGATTTCGGGCATGTGACTGAGGATTGCATCGCTCTAAGGAAAGAGATAAGCTATCTTCTAAGCAAGGGATATCTGAAAGATCTCTTAGGAAGGAAGAAGAATAAGGGTCAGGATATTGAGAAGGATCCTGAGCGAGCAGCGTCACCTCCTGCAGATGCCAAGATAATCAACTTTATTTCGGGAGGATCCGACATTTGTGGGACTTCGTATTCGGCGGCGAAGAGACATGCAAAAGAAGCTAAGGCCGAAAGGGGAGACAAACCTGTCAGGATGGCTACCCTCACAACTGACAAAGTGATCACATTTGATGCTGATGACAGGGATACTGTCCAAGATCCTCACCATGATGCTCTGGTAATAACATTATATGTGGCTAACCATTTTGTACGCAGGATATTGGTTGATAATGGCAGCTCCGTCAACATAATCCAACTAGAGACTCTGAAAAGAATGAATGTATCTCCAATGGATATCACTTCGAAATCTACAGTGCTTGTTGGATTCAGTGGAGAGGCTAGAAACACAGTAGGAGAAATAAAGTTGCCAGTATATGTTGAAGGAGTCAACTCAATACAACGTTTCTGTGTGATGGATTCCCTATCCTGCTATAATATCATACTAGGAAGACCATGGATTCACGATATGAAGGCTGTGCCATCGACGTATCACCAATGCATCAAGATCCCTACCCCTTGGGGAGTGGTCAAGGTCGAAAGTGATCAGCAGGAGGCGAAAGAATGCTACTCATCCTCGATGAAATCCTCAACCAAGCCTAGTGCAGTATAGCAATTAAAGATGCGTGCCCAGGATATCGTGGAGGATCCGGAGCAGGATGTGAAGAAAATTATCCTGGACCAGGATAATCCCGATATTTCGGTGCTCGTAGGAACCAATATCCCTCAGGATATTGAAGAACAGTTAATTAACTTTTTGAAATGCAGGATGTCAACGTTTGCATGGAAGCATGAGGATATGACAGGCATATCCAAAGACATTATCACTCACAAGCTTGGAATTGATAAATCATTCAAGCCTGTTCAGCAAAAAAGAAGGAAGTTTGCTCCTGAGCGGAATACGATTATCCAAGAGGAAGTTGAGAGATTATTGAAGTCCAGGATGATCAGAGAGGTTAAGTTCCCAAGGTGGCTAGCAAACGTGGTTGTGGTACAGAAGAAAAATGGGAAATGGAGAGTTTGTGTGGACTACACAGACTTGAACAAGGCTTGTCCTAAAGACCCATTTCCTCTCCCCCACATTGATAAAATGGTAGATGCCACTGCCGGGCATGAAATGTTGACCTTCATGGACGCATCCTCAGGATTTCAGCAGATCGAAATGGAACCTTCTGACCAGGAGGATACTGCCTTCATGACACCAACAGGTATTTATTGTTATACAGCTATGCCTTTTGGTTTGAAAAATGCAGGTGCGACATACCAAAGATTGGTAAACATGATGTTCAAAGACAAATTGGGGGACACCATGGAGGTGTACATTGACGATATGGTGGTAAAATCAAAGAAAGCTCAGGATCACCTCCAGGATATTAAAGGAGCATTCGATATCCTGGATCAGTATAACATGAGGCTAAATCCTGCTAAGTGCCATTTTGGAGTGGGGGCAGGAAAATTTCTAGGATATATGGTGACCAAAAGAGGAATAGAGGCGAGCCCGGAGCAGATTAAAGCCATCTTGGATATTAAATCGCCCTCAAATATGAAGGATGTTCAACGATTAACAGGGCGAGTGGCAGCATTAAACAGATTTATCTCAAGATCCTCAGAGAAATGCAAAGATTTTTATGATATCCTGAAGAAGAACAAGAAATTCGAATGGGGTGAGAAGCATGAAGCGGCCCTACAGGATTTAAAGCAATATCTTTCAACCGCACCTCTACTGATGAAGCCTGAGAATGGTGAACCATTATCCCTATACCTCGCAGTATCAGGGAATGCTGTAAGTGCCGTCCTTGTAAAGGACCATGAAGGTCAGCAATATCCTGTTTATTATGTTAGTAAAAGCTTGTTAAATGCTGAAACTAGATATTCTCATTTAGAAAAATTGATACTAGCATTAGTTATGGCATCAACGAAACTTAGACATTACTTTGAGACACATAGGATTCATGTTAAAACAAATTATCCTGTCAAAAATGTGCTTAGGAAACCAGAAATGTCAGGCAGGATGGCTAAGTGGTCAGTAAAGTTGAGTGCTTATGATTTAGTATATGAACCTAGAAATGCCATAAAGTCTCAGGCTTTAGCTGACTTTGTGGCTAATTTTAGTAGTGACATTCAGGATGAGGTAGACCTAGAAGTTCAACAGTTAGGAGAATCCTCGGGATCCTAGACATTATATACTGATGGTGCATCTAATATAAGAGGAGTAGGATTGGGAATACTACTAAAATCGCCACAGGGGGACATATTACCCCAGGCTATTAGATGTGAATTTCCTGTTACTAATAATGAAGCAGAGTATGAGGCTTTAATTGCAGGATTAGAGTTGGCTAAGAGCATGAGTATCAAAAATTATATGTTGACTCTTTGTTAATTACTAACCATTTTAATGGATCCTATGCAGTTAAGGGTGAGAAATTAATCGAATACCTCGATATTCTCAAAAAATCAGCAGGATGTTTCGATATTTTTACACTTGAACAGGTACCAAGGGAGGATAATGCTGAAGCAGATGCCTTAGCAAATCTGGGATCGTCGATTAGGATACCAGAAGGGACCCAAATACTGATATTACATATCTTGTATCCTGCAACGAATCCTCAGGATAAAGAAGTAGCGGGTATTCAGGATCCTGATGCAGAGTATCCTGAAAAGCATCCCAAATCCTGGACGGCTCTAATCATGAGATATCTCAAGGAAGGACACATTCCAGGGGGGGAAATCCTAAGGCATTTAGGATGAAGGTATCACGATTTACTATTATAAATGATGTGTTATACAAGAAATCTCTTGCAGGACCATATTTGAGGTGCTTGGAGGATCCTGAAGCCAAAGAAGTACTTCAGGATATACATGAAGGGGATTGTGGTAATCACACCGGGGGCAGATCATTGTTCTCGAAAGTATTAAGGACAGGATATTATTGGCCAACGATGAGGAAAGATGCTGCAGAATATGCTCGAAGATGTGATACATGTCAAAGACATAGTAACATACTACATCAACCAGCTGAACCATTATATCCTGTAGTTTCCCCTTGGCTATTCATGAAATGGGGGATGGATATAGTAGGGAAATTACCAAAAGCTCCGGGAGGAAAAGTCTTTATGTTAGCAATGACGGATTATTTCTCTAAGTGGGTTGAGGCTGAAGCATTTGTTCAAGTTAGAGACCAAGAAGTAGTATCCTTCATAAAGAGGAATATCCTGACTAGGTTTGGGGTACCAGCTGAGATCATTTGTGATAATGGGTCCCAGTTTATAAGCAAAAGGACTACTGACTTTTGCAAGAGTTGGGGAATCAAAATGATCACATCTACTCCGGTACATCCTCAAGCGAATGGGCAAGCTGAATCCTCAAACAAGATAATAGTCAATAACTTAAAGAAAAGGCTTGGAGCCAAAAAAGGAAGATGGGCGGAAGAGTTACCCTTTGTTTTGTGGGCTGATAGGACAACGGTAAAGAATGCAACCGGCCAAACCCCGTTTTCCTTGGTATTTGGAGCAGAAGCAGTGATTCCAACAGAAATGACGATACCTACTGCAAGATCTATTCTACAGGATCCTGAACAGAATCCTGAAGCCTTATTTCAAGATTTGGATACTATAGACGAAAAAAGAGATGCAGCAAGGCTAAGGATGGTAGCATATCAACAAAGGATATCCAGAGCATATAATAAGAATATAAGGACTAGGAGATTTCGAGTTGGTGATTGGGTGTTAAGAAAGGCTTTTCAAAATACCACTAATCCTGCCGATGGCAAGCTAGCTCCGAAATGGGAAGGACCATATGAAGTCGAGTCAGAAGCAGGGAAAGGAGCATATCGACTCAAGAATATGGAAGGGGATATGCTACCAAGATCCTGGAATGCAATACATTTAAAGCTCTATTTCAAGTAAGAGTAGAATTTATTTTCTATCCCGGAATGGTATGTATTCTATTTTAACTATATTTGTTTATTATCTTGAACCCAATACTGACTTAAGCATCGGAGGGGTGTTAGCCAAGCGAACACCCACCTTAGTTTACAATTGTTTTGCAGCATATGTTTCAGGATATAGCTCCAGGATATGCACGCAGCATAACTCGAAAGATTAGAGGATTGGCCCCCTCTCTCACGTTTAAGGGATCTTGATCCCTTCAAAGGTTTAAAGGTATTCACATTTCTTTCGAATTGGGTTTAAACACCTCGCCTGGAGCGCAAGTTATCTAGGTATAGTTCAAGGTAGCGGGACCAGTTCATGTAAAAGTGGCTGACAATTTCGTTACTATTGGCTATATCCTGGATCCTGAAGGTATGTGAGGATTGATCACCCTCTCTCACGAAAGGGTATTTTCATACTCTCTAAGGTTTAAAGGTTTTCACCTTTCTAAGAATTGGAGTTTATACACTCTCGCCTGTAGCGCATGAAATTTAGGGTTTATCCCCAGATATCAGGGTTTATCCCCAAGATATTAAGGGTTTATCCCAAGTATGCTAAGGATTCATTTCAGGATATCAGGGGTTTTGCCCTGGGGTATTCAGAATTTATTCAAATCAAAGTATGAATACATTTGCGTTTCTGTGTCGAACACAGGGGACATACATTATACTATTCAAAGGATGGATCCAAGTTTATAAGTATGCACTGGGGACAAACTTATAATGAAGGATTGAAATTGATTCTCTAAGAATATCTGGTATGATCTCTCTTTTTTATTTGGACAATTTATGGGTTGTATTTCAATATCCTGATCAAGATATCTTTCAGGATATCTTCTGGGATACGTTTACAATATATTCCTAAAAATGTTCAAACAAAACAGTTTTCACGAGTAAAATTTGTATATCAATGACAACAATAATAAAGTCAAAAGAAAAGTTATATTATTAACATACCAAAAGATGTGCTCTTAGTTTCACCTCAAAACAAGGCCCATCCACTACGAGCACTAATAGTTCCTTACCATTTTTACCCAACAGTTGAAGGTTTCATCTCAAACCGAGACCCATCCACCTCCAACTGTTGTATTGTTCAAAAAGCATGCAGGAAATGTAAATTGTTCAGGTGCAGAAAAGTAAAGTGCAGAAAAGTAAATTGTTTAAGGGATTACAGACCAACATTCAAATTTAAAAAGGTGGGCTCTGGCCTTGGCACGTATATCCGTCATCGCCCACCTGAATGCCCTCACACAGCGGCATCTTCTCCAACCTTCTCAGATTTCTCAGCACCAGCATCTTGAGCAGCATCCTCACCAGTATCCATTCCAGCATCCGCTCCAGCATCATTCTTGTTTCCAGCCTGGATCACCACCTCTGCTGACTTAGAAGACTCACCAGCCTCAACAGGAAGTGGCACAGCTTTGCCTCTGAGCTTGGCCACCCAGGATTCAACTGGCCAAGATGGACAAACAAGGCCCGTCTCCTTGGCCTCGTAGGCCATCTTGATGCGTGCTTGTAACAGGGAGACGATAGCGGAAGCCTTGATTCCTTCCTGGAAATTGACCATGGCTTGATCATGATCCATTTGAATGGTGGCAAGTTTGAGCTCAGCGTCTTGGGTGACCTTCTTCAGCATGCTTTCGTAGTGCCGGGTCTTCGCTTCGGCAATGGCACCTTGGTCAGCAACGGTGCTTTCAAGCTGTTTGATCCTGGCTTCATGGAGTGCAGCAGTACCACAGGCATCATTATACAGGTGGAGCAAGTGCTGGAGGCCCTGCACATCAATTTCAGGTATAAGTTAGAATATATTGACCAGGATATCCTGTCAGGATATCCTATTAGGATATACGTGCAGGATATATGTGTAGGATATACGTCAGGATATTACCTTGTTAAGGAAGGATGTCATTGGCTCTAAAGAATCAGAGAAACTGAGTTCGTCATAGGAGAACCCTTCTGAACCTGGAGCACTGACTTCAAGACCTTTCCTTTTTTTTGCTGTGGAAGCATAAGTCCTTGGATTGGCCTTGGGAGCCGGGAGTGGCTTGGAGCTGGTAGCAGCAGGAGTCTCTTTCTTGACCGTGGCTGGAGTAGGATAGCTGTCAAGTTCGTCGAGATCTAGATAGACTGGAACCTTACTGGAGTCTGTACATAGGGAGTAAACTTTTCTCCTAAGAATATCAAATAAAAACATGTGTGTACAGGATATCTTGCAGGATCCTTACCAGACATGTTTGCACTTGAAAGAGGGCTTGGAGTTGGTGGAGATGGGTTGAAGCTTCTCTCTGCTTCTGAAAGGAGTCTGATGGCGTCTATTCTTTTTTGAGAATCAGCAAGAGGAGGTGCAATCTTCCTGAAATCAGCTGCATGCACAACAGAGAAAATAAAATTGGTCAGTTCAGGATATAAAGTAGGATAAGAGGTAGGATCATCTTTAAACCCTAAATCCTACCCTTCTTCAACCATTTCATCGGATAATCCGTTCCACCAGGGATTGAATCCCTTTTTACAAAGAAAAACTTGGATTGCCAACCATCCTCGTTCCTGGTGGCACGAAGTATCAATGGGTCACCGGAAGTAGAATAAAACAGAAATCTACATGATCCATGGCATCTAAGCTTGTAAGCTAGGGGTAGATCATGGACGGAAAGATCAGGAATGTGGTTTCTCTTGATCTGGTCAAGAACAGACAAAACACGCCAGAGCATTGGCATGGTTTGGCTGAAAGAGATTTTTGTGATATTAAAGAATTCGGTGATGAAGTCCGGAAAGGGGAATTGTAGCCCTAGGGTAAAAGGGAAAGCACTGAAGCATATCCACTCGCTGGAGACCATATCTGACCGGATTTCCCGGTCAAACGGTCTAAATACGGTTCCTTCCGAGAAGATACCTGTTAGGGGTCATTTTCTTTGCATACATATCCTGACCAATATCCTGCCTTTGTTTGTTTATTTGTGTCCAGGATGCTGGAAGAGGATATTGCTAACATCTTGGGCGATATCCTGAGGTTTATTGAATTAACCACGTGCAGGTTAAAGGCTGAGACTTGCTAACGGTCAAGTGGACTTCTTCTCCTCAAGACTCGGGCGAATTTGTTGAAGGAGAGACGTTGAGCCCGAAAGACCAGGTCTACAACGTTCAATGAAGGAATATTCGGTGGATCCCGGAAGTTTAGAATAGTTTGTTATTTTATCTTTACTATAAATAGATGGGGGCGGATCAGTTTAAAACACACAATTTTTCACTAACACTCTCGAACACTTTCACTCTCTAGCTCATTGCAAACACCACACTTGTATTCAAATTTCATTGTAACACGTAGTCGATCCGCACCACATCCTGCACTGTATCCTGACGTTTGAAGTAATAAGAAGAACAAGGCAGCTGCGATTGTCAGCTCCCGAGGTTTTATGCCGGCGATCTAGATTGATCAAGGGCTTTCCTCGTACATCTCGTGTCGTTTACTTTACTTTTGCTCATTGTTTGATCATAGATACAGCTCAATATCCTGAGCCGTATCCTGAATACTGATTTCCTAATTAACACAACAAGCATATTTTCAAACACACTTTCTAGCACACTACCTCACTTTACTAATTTGATCACTTAATTGCTTCGGTAATTTTTGACCAAAAAAATTTGGCGCCCACCGTGGGGCAAGTGGTGCTCTCTTTACTAAAATTTTTTGGGAAATCGCTAATCGGCTTTCTATTTTCAAAACTTTTTGCCACATTGTCCATAATGGCCTCAAGATCAAACATGAGTTCCTCTACTGTGTCTGCTATGACTTCTGCTACTACTGGTTCGGTGCTTCCACCACCTCCTCCAAGGATGCCAGCCTCTTCACGACCTCAGGATATCATCCCTACTCGCAGTGTTCAGGAGTCTGCTCCTGTTCTAGCTTCTAATGATGAAATTCTCACTTTATTTGGAAGTGTGCAGGAACAAATGAGTCAACAATAGGAAACAAACCAAATGCTTTTAAGGGAAATACAACTCCTGAAGTCTGGCCCGAGCAGATCTGCTGAGGATAATGTCACTCCATTGCATCCCAGAACGTTGAACTTTAGTTCAGCTGTGTATACTGAGGATAACAGGGGGAATATTGTGCCCAGCCTTCCTCAGAATCATACTCCTGAAATACCTTCCTCGGTCAGGATGTCAACCATGAGGAGCTCAGGATATGCTTCAGGATATGGGCAAAATCCTCCAACGGGTAACGTGTCAAATAATAATAATACTCATGCTACTAACAATAGTGGATCTTTGCAGGATACAGGTGTAACATCAGCACTTACTAGGGAACTTCAGAAGTTGAAGGACATGATATCTAGTGTACCTGGGGTGGTCCAGCCGATCCCGGAAGTGTCCTAAGACAGCCACAAGATATCTCGTTTTGCATATCCTATCTGTGATGCTGAGATCCCAAAGAGATTCCAAACCCCCAACATGAAGCTTTATGATGGCACTACGGATCCTGAAGAGCATATTGCTCAGTATAGGGAAAGAATGTAGATTAACCCTATCCCTCCGGAGCTCAAGGAAGCATGCTTGTGCAAGGGATTTGGTTCTACTCTAACAGGATCAGCCTTAAAATGGCTGTTAAACGTTCCTCCTCACTCAATTACTTCGTTTGCTCATTTGGTTAATTTATTTAACAGTCAATTTTCTTGCAGTCGGAGTTTTGAGAAGCTAACCAGTGATCTTTACAGGATAACCCAAGGGCCTCAGGAATCCTTGAGGGATTATGTGAACAAATTCAGTCGAGAATCCTTGGATATCCCACATCTTGATGTTGCAACAGCTGTGCAAGCTTTTAAGATGGGATTACAAAAGGATTCTCAGTTTTATCAGGATCTTGTAATGAATCCCTGCAGGAATCTAGACGAAGCTCGTAACAGGGCTTTGAGATATATCCGTCTGGAAGATAATAAGAAGATGCAAGAAAGGATGAACTCATCTAACACTTATGAGTCAACTAACAGGAAGTCAGAATCCTCATTCAAGTCATATCGGCCTAAGCCATATGGTAGAAATGAAAACAAGAGAGTGAATGCTGTCGAAGATGAGGATCCTGAAGAGTATCCTGAGTTGTCTGAATACTGCTTTTCTGTTAACATTCCTGAATTGATGTATGCCATGCAGGGTCTAGGAGACAAGGCTAGGTGGCCTCGGAAGAATCCACAAAAGGCTGACTGGAAAGATAAGTCAAAATGGTGTGCTTTCCACGAAGATTTCGGACATGTAACTGAGGATTGCATTGCCCTAAGGAAAGAAATAAGCTATCTTCTAAGCAAGGGATATCTGAAAGATCTCCTAGGAAGAAAGAAGAATAAGGGTCAGGATACTGAGAAGGATCCTGAACGAGCAGCATCACCTCCTGCGGATGCCAAGATAATCAATTTCATTTCGGGAGGATCCGACATTTGTGGAACTTCGTATTCGGCAGCAAAGAGACATGCAAAAGAAGCTAAGGCCGAAAGAGGAGACAAACCTGTCAGGATGACTACCCTCACAACTGACAAAGTGATCACTTTTGATGCTGATGATAGGGATACTGTCCAGGATCCTCACCATGATGCTCTGGTAATAACGTTATATGTGGCTAACCATTTTGTACGCAGGATATTAGTTGATAACGGCAGCTCCGTCAACATAATCCAACTAGAAACTCTGAAGAGAATGAATGTATCTCCAATGGATATCACTTCAAAGTCTACTGTGCTTGTTGGGTTCAGTGGAGAGGCTAGAAACACAGTGGGAGAGATAAAGTTGCCAGTATACGTTGAAGGAGTCAACTCGATACAACGTTTCTGTGTGATGGATTCTCTATCCTGCTATAACATCATACTGGGAAGACCGTGGATTCACGATATGATGGCTGTGCCATCAACATATCACCAATGCATCAAGATACCTACCCCTTGGGGAGTTGTCAAAGTTGATAATGATCAGCAGGAGGCGAAAGAATGCTACTCATCCTCGATGAAATCCTCAACCAAACCTAGTGCAGCATAGCAATTAAAGACGCGGGCCCAGGATATCGTGGAGGATCCGGAGCAGGATGTGAAGAAAATTACCCTGGACCAGGATAATCCCGATATTTCGGTGCTCGTAGGGACCAATATCCCTCAGGATATTGAAGAACAATTAATTAACTTTTTGAAATGCAGGATGTCTACGTTTGCATGGAAGCATGAGGATATGACGGGCATATCCAAAGATATTATCACTCACAAGCTTGGAATTGATAAATCATTCAAGCCTGTGCAGCAAAAAAGAAGGAACTTTGCTCCTGAGCGGAACACAATTATCCAGGAGGAAGTTGAGAGATTATTGAAGTCCAGGATGATCAGGGAGGTTAAGTTCCCAATGTGGCTAGCAAACGTGGTTGTAGTACAGAAGAAAAATGGGAAATGGAGAGTTTGTGTGGACTACACAGACTTGAACAAAGCTTGTCCTAAAGACCCATTTCCTCTTCCCCACATTGATGCAATGGTAGATGCCACTGCCGGGCATGAAATGCTGACCTTCATGGACGCATCTTCAGGATTTCAACAGATCCAAATGGAGCCTTCTGACCAGGAGGATACTGCCTTCATGACACCAACGGGTATTTATTGTTATACAGCTATGCCTTTTGGTTTGAAAAATGCAGGTGCAACATACCAAAGATTGGTAAACATGATGTTCAAAGATAAACTGGGGGACACCATGGAGGTATATATCGATGATATGGTGGTGAAATCTAAAAAGGCTGAGGATCACCTCCAGGATATCAAGGGAGCATTTGATATCCTGGATCGATACAACATGAAGCTGAATCCTGCTAAATGCCATTTCGGAGTGGGGGCAGGAAAGTTTCTTGGATATATGGTGACAAAAAGGGGGATAGAAGCAAGCCCAGAGCAGATCAAAGCTATCCTGGATATAAAATCACCCTCAAATATGAAGGACGTACAAAGATTAATAGGCCGAGTAACAGCTTTAAACAGGTTTATCTCGAGATCCTCAGAGAAATGCAAAGATTTTTATGATATCCTGAAGAAGAACAAAAAATTCGAATGGGGTGAGAAGCATGAAGCGGCCCTACAGGATTTGAAGCGATATCTCTCAACCGCACCTCTATTAATGAAGCCTGAAAATGGTGAACCACTATCCCTATACCTTGCTGTATCAGGGAATGCTGTAAGTGCCGTTCTTATAAAAGACCATGAAGGTCAGCAATATCCTGTTTACTATGTTAGTAAAAGTTTGTTAGATGCTGAAACTAGGTACTCTCATTTAGAAAAATTAATACTAGCATTAGTCATGGCATCAACGAAACTTAGACATTACTTTGAGACATATAGGATTCATGTTAAAACAAATTATCCTGTTAAAAATGTACTTAGGAAGCCAGAAATGTCAGGCAGAATGGCTAAGTGGTCAGTAAAGTTAAGTGCTTATGATTTAGTATATGAACCTAGAAATGCCATAAAATCTCAGGCTTTAGCTGACTTTGTGGCTGACTTTAGTAGTGACATTCAGGACGAGGTAGACCTAGAAGTTCAACAGTTAGGAGAATCCTCAGGATCCTGGACATTATATACTGACGGTGCATCTAATGTAAGAGGAGTAGGATTAGGAATACTACTAAAATCGCCACAGGGGGACATATTACCCCAGGCAATTAGGTGTGAATTTCCTGCTACTAATAATGAAGCAGAGTATGAGGCTTTAATTGCAGTATTAGAGTTGGCTAAGAGCATGAGTATCAAAAATTTGCAAGTATATGTTGACTCTTTGTTAATTACTAACCATTTTAATGGATCCTATGCAGTAAAGGGTGAGAAATTAATCGAATATCTCGATATTCTCAAAAAATTAGCAGGATATTTCGATGTTTTTATACTTGAACAGGTACCGAGGGAGGATAATGCTGAAGCGGATGCCTTAGCAAATCTGGGATCATCGATCAGGATACCTGAAGGGACCCAAATACCAATATTACATGTCTTATATCCTGCAATGAATCCTCAGGATAAAGAAGTATTGGGTGTTCAGGATCCTGGAGCAGAACATCCCGAAAAGGATCCTAAATCCTGGATGGCTCCAATCATGAGATATCTCAAAGAAGGACACATCCCTGGAAATGAGAATCCTAAGGCATTTAGGATGAAGGTATCACGATTCACTATTATAAATAATATTTTATACAAGAAATCTCTTGCAGGACCCTATTTGAGGTGCTTGGAGGATCCTGAAGCCAAAGAAGTACTTCAGGATATACATGAAGGGGATTGTGGTAACCATGCTGGGGGCAGGTCGTTATTCTCAAAAGTGTTAAGGACAGGATATTATTGGCCAACAATGAGAAAGGATGCAGCAGAATATGCTCGAAGATGTGACGCATGTCAAAGACATAGTAACATACTGCATCAACCTGCTGAACCATTATATCCTATTGTTTCCCCTTGGCCGTTTATGAAGTGGGGTATGGATATAGTGGGAAAGCTACCAAAAGCTCCGGGAGGAAAAGTCTTTATGCTAGCAATGACGGATTATTTCTCTAAGTGGGTTGAAGCAGAAGCATTTGTTCAAGTGAGAGATCAAGAAGTAGTATCCTTTATAAAGAGGAATATCCTAACCAGATTCGGAGTACCAGCCGATATAATCTGTGACAATGGTTCTCAATTTATAAGCAAGAGAACTACTGACTTTTGCAAAAGTTGGGGAATCAAAATGATTACATCTACTCCGGTACATCCTCAAGCAAATGGACAAGCAGAATCCTCAAACAAGATAATTGTCAATAACTTAAAGAAGAGACTTGGAGCCAAAAAAGGAAGATGGGCAGAAGAATTACCCTTTGTTTTATGGGCTGATAGGACAACGGTGAAGAATGCAACAGACCAAACCCCATTTTCCTTGGTATTTGGAGCAGAAGCAATGATTCCAACGGAAATGACAATACCTACTGCAATATCTACCTTAAGTGATCCTGAGCAGAATCCTGAAGCCTTGAGTCAGGATTTAGACACTATAGATGAGAAGAGAGATGCGGCAAGGCTAAGGATGGCAGCATATCAACAGAGAATATCCAGGGCATATAACAAGAATATTAGGACCAGAAGATTTAAGGTTGGAGATTGGGTGCTAAGAAAGGCTTTTCAGAATACTACTAATCATGCCGATGGCAAGTTAGCTCCAAAATGGGAAGGACCATATGAAGTTGAATCAGAAGCAGGGAAAGGAGCATACAGACTCAAGAATATGGAGGGGGATATGCTACCGAGGTCTTGGAATGCTATACACCTTAAGCTCTATTTCAAGTAAGTTTAGAATTCAATTTCTAACTCAGGATGGTATGAATTCTATCTTTTTTAAATATGTTTTGGTTTAATTTATTCTTTGAAACCCAATACTAACTTAAGCATCGGAGGGGTGTTAGCCAAGCTAACACCCACCTTAGTTTACAATTGTTTTGCAAGATATGTTTCAGGATATGGCTCTAGGATATGTACTCAGGATAACTCGAAAGATTAGAGGATTGGCCCCCTCTCTCACGTTTAAGGGATACTGATCCCTTCACAGGTTTAAAGGTATTCACCTTTCTTCCGAATTGGGTTTAAACACCCCGCCTGGAGCGCAAGTTATTCAGGGATAGTTCAAGGTGGCGGGACCAGTCCATGTAAAAGTGGCTGACAATTTCGTTACTGTTGGCTATATCCTGAATCCTAAAGGTATATGAGGATTGATCACCCTCTCTCACGAAGGGGTATTTTCATACTCTCTAAGGTTTAAAGGTTTTCACCTTTCTAAGTCTTGGAGTTTATACACTCCCGCCTGTAGCGCATGAAAATTTGGGATTTTCCCCAGGATACAAGGGATTTATCTCCAGTACTTCCTTGGGTTTTACCCTTGGGACCTAAAAAATTGCCTATACAATGGAAACTGACATTCAGAAGATTTCTAAGTGTTTGAAGACATTGTACACAGGGGACATTCCTACCAAGGCAGCGATGTAAAGCTCAAAGGCTAAAGTTCGGAACTAGTATGCTAAATATCTCACACAGGGGACATCTTCATTGGAAAAGCTGCAAGGAGATTGAGGTTTAATAATAGGGTTATATACTACTCCGGGTATGATCTTTCCTTTGTAAATATCGTCTAAGTTTTTAGTAACATTATGTTAAGTATCCTGATATATATTCTCAAAGTCCTTTTAAGGATATTTGATTAGGGTGTTTAAAACCAGTATTAGTTTGGAACTTTGATCATTTAAAACTTGGTTTTGAAAAGATAGATTGTTTTTCACTCTCTAAAGAACTTTCTACAAAGTTGAAGGAAGAGTTGGAAGTTCTATCTAATAAAAGGTTTTTACAGTATATCGCTGAGCATGCTGATCAGGATATTTTCATAAGATAACAATATAAAATTTTTACAAAGATAAGAGTTATACTAAGTAATGCAAGACAACAGCAAACAAGTCAAAAGATAGTTATATTATGAACAAGTCAAAAGTTGTGCTTTTGGTTTCACCTCAAACCGAGGCCCATCCGCCAAAAGCACAATTAGTTTTTACCATACTTGTGTAACGGTTGCAGGATATATCTCAAAACAGGACCTGTCCACCTACAACCGTTATCACGTTCAAAACAAGTTATACTAATTGATGACCAAGGGCTTCGTCCTAAAACCAAGGACCCATCCACCTTTGGTCATCACATTGTTCTAGTGCAGGAAATGTAAATCGTTCGAAGACAGGAAAAGTAAATTGTTTATGCAACCACAACCATGAAATTTAAAAAGTGGGCTCCGGCCTTGGCACATATATCCATCATCGCCCACTCCGCTGCCTAGGGGGCAGCACCCTCTTGAACAGCAACCTCCTTCCCAGCGTTCGCACCAGTATCAGCCTCAGGATTCTTCTCGGCATCATCATCAGCATTGGCCGCTTCCTCTGTCGCCTTAGAAGGCCCTTCACCAGTATGTTTTGCAGGATGAGCGACGGGATGACCTCCGAGGCCCTGTAGTTTTTCCTCCCAAGCCTTTACATTCCAGGAAGGGCATTCAAAACCCAAATCCATGGCCTCATAAGCCATCCTTATCCTGGCTTGGAGAAGAGAGACGACCACCGATGCTTTGAGGCTATCCCGATATGAACTCATATTCTGCTGATATTGGAGAAGGGCGGCATCTAGCTTGGCTTGGGCGTCCTCATTAGCCTTGTGGAGGGCAGCTTGATGTTCCTGAGTCATTGCCTTGTATTTGTCTTCATAATGCTGGGATTTGGCAGCCGCAATGGTTCCTTGGTCAGCTATGGTGGCCACGGCTTTCTCCAGCTTGATCTCCAACATCTTGTTAAGCCCGCAAGCGTCTTCATACAAGTGCATAAGACGATCCAGACCCTATCGATAAAGACACAGGTATTGATGTAAAAAATGAGCAGGATAAGGACCAACATACTTGTGCAGGATATCGAAAAGAAAATTCTACCTGTTTGAGGAATGAGGTGGCTTCGTTGAACCCATGATTCTCGAGAGAGAATGTTTCAGAAACAGCTGGGGAGTCCGTCTCCTTTCTCTTCCGAGAGCTGGATGCCCGGGTCCTGGATGCCGGAGGGCCTTTGGGAGCAGAAACAGTCTTCGAGGAGGTAGGCTTTGGTGTAGTAGATGACTTTGGCTTGGATTCTTGTTTGATGGGTTCGAGGCTGGAGTAGCAATCCAATTCCTCAAGTTCGAAACCTTCAAGGTTGACGACTGGTACTACACAAGGGAAGATATTCTTAAACTCATCATACTTTTGAAAAATAATTAATATATGCTGAGAATGTGCTTACCAGACATTTCTGAGCTTGATTTCTGGCTTGAATCTGTAAGAGACAGGGAGAAAGTTCTTTCACTAGCAGGAAGACGGTAGATTTCCTTGATCTTGGATTCGGATTCTGCACTGGGAGGCACTAAATCTCTGAAATTCGCTGCATAAAAACATCAGGATATAAGTCTGGGATACAGTTTGAATATATAATTGGGGATATTCCTAAAACCCTAAGTCCTACCCTTGGTTAACCATCTAACCGGTAGATCGAAACCCTTATCAATAGAGTCTCTTTTTACGAAAAAGAATTTTCGTCGCTATCGATCCTCGTTCTTGGTGGCTTTAAGAACCAGAGGGTTTTTGGTGGTAGAAAACAGAAGAAAACGGTGATTGCCGTGGGATCTCAACCGGTATGCTATAGGGAGGTCTTCAATAAACAGGTTAGGAAAATGACGAGACTTGATTTGATCCAGCACTATCAAGACTCGCCAGACCATTGGCATAACCTGGGCGTAACTAAGGCCGGTGAGGTCGAAAAAGCTGGAAATAAAGGGTGGAAACGGGTACCGGAGTCCAAGAGAGAAGGGGTAGGCGAAGAAACAAACCCACTCATCGGATATCGCGTCTGATCGGGCTTCCCGATCAAAAGGGCGAAAGACTGTTCCGGTGGGGAAGGCGCCGGAATCTTTAAGAGCAGCGATGTCGGCATTGTTGAAGCAGCAGATCTCCTTTGCTGGATCAACGATGAAGTTCTGACTTACGAGGCTTGAAGCTGGTCGGTCCGATCGGGATTTCGTTCGTGGTGCCATGAAAAGTATTGAGCAAACTGAAATAGATTCAAGAGAGAAGGATAGAAAGGAAAATACCTGATGTCCGCTTGAAGATAAGGATAACCTTGATAAGGAGTCCCTCGGTTAATATAGGATGAATATAGGGGGTAAAGAGTAAATAATGCTTTGGAAGTTGCACCGCTGTCATTTCAAGGGTCTAGTCGTATTAATTACCTTAAGTTATGAGGTGAAACTTTTGAAATATATCCGTTGGATTGGTATCCCAACTGATATATTTGGGGACAATTGTTAGGGGTCATTTTCTTTGCATACATATCCTGACCAATATCCTGCCTTTGTTTGTTTATTTGTGTCCAGGATGCTGGAAGAGGATATTGCTAACATCTTGGGCGATATCCTGAGGTTTATTGAATTAACCACGTGCAGGTTAAAGGCTGAGACTTGCTAACGGTCAAGTGGACTTCTTCTCCTCAAGACTCGGGCGAATTTGTTGAAGGAGAGACGTTGAGCCCGAAAGACCAGGTCTACAACGTTCGATGAAGGAATATTCGGTGGATCCCGGAAGTTTAGGATAGTTTGTTATTTTATCTTTACTATAAATAGATGGGGGCGGATCAGTTTAAAACACACAATTTTTCACTAACACTCTCGAACACTTTCACTCTCTAGCTCATTGCAAACACCACACTTGTATTCAAATTTCATTGTAACACGTAGTCGATCCGCACCACATCCTGCACTGTATCCTGACGTTTGAAGTAATAAGAAGAACAAGGCAGCTGCGATTGTCAGCTCCCGAGGTTTTATGCCGGCGATCTAGATTGATCAAGGGCTTTCCTCGTACATCTCGTGTCGTTTACTTTACTTTTGCTCATTGTTTGATCATAGATACAGCTCAATATCCTGAGCCGTATCCTGAATACTGATTTCCTAATTAACACAACAAGCATATTTTCAAACACACTTTCTAGCACACTACCTCACTTTACTAATTTGATCACTTAATTGCTTCGATAATTTTTTACCAAAACAATACCGGAGGATTTTAAGGCTGACAGGTGGGCACTATCGAAGGTACATACTTCCTTCTCCGGTTCTTGGAGAAGGTTCTGTTGGATGAATGTGGGTGCCGAGTCACCTGAACTAGATCTTGTTTGCCTTGGCATTTGGTCACCTGAATTTTTCGCCTGAGAAAGAGGATAAAGATGAGTATGAAAATGAGAGAGAGAATGATTACCTGTTCCTTGTCGATTATGAATAAAAAAGAGATGAGGATGAGAAGATATAGGGTATGATGAGTAAATATAGGCCGGGTAGTTGAAAACTGTCACATCATTGGTCTTATCTATTAATTACCTCGGTCTTCGTGAAAAATGTAACCGTTAGTGCAGGATAACAAACGGTAACATTTTTGGGGACAATTGTTATGGGCGAAATTCTGAGCCCATATCCTGGAAAGTATCTTGATTTATATCTTGGTTATATGGTATTTGTTTACATCCAGGATGCTAATTCAGGATATTGGTAACATCCTAAATGGTATCCTCAGGATTACTAACGGATCATGTGCAGGTACGTGGGTTAGAAGCTAGCAACGTTCACAAGGACTCGTTCCGCGGAAGACTCGGTCCAAGTTGTTCAAGGAAAGACGTTAAGCCCGCTTTATTTGGTTCCAAACGGCTATTTATGGAATATTCGAGAGCATCCCATATTTATAGGAATTTTAGTTTCTATTTAGTAACTATAAATAGGTGGGTATACCAGATCGAGTAGGACATCACATTTACACTCGCAACACTCTAACACTTGCTCTCTAGCAAATTTTCACTCTCGTACAAAAAGTATTGTAACACATAGCGATCTGGTCTATATCCTGCACTGTATCCTGAAGTTGAAAGCAATAAGAAGAACAAGGCAGCTGCGATTGTCAGCTCCCGAGGTTTTATGCCGGCGATCTAGATTGATCAAGGGCTTTCCTCGTACATCTTGTGTCATTTACTTTACTTTTTGCTCATAGTTTGATCATAGATATAGCTCAATATCCTGAGCCGTATCCTGAAATTGTTTTTATAATCAACTTGCTTAACATATTTTTCATACATATTTCTAGCACACTACCTCACTTAACTAATTTGATCACTTAATTGCTTCGGTAATTTTTGACCAAAACAGCATACATTAACTCAGGTATGTTAACAGAAAAGCAGTATTCAGATAATTCAGGATATTCTTCGGGATCCTCTTCTTCAACAGCATTCACTTTCTTGTTGTCATTTCTGCCATATGGCTTGGAGCGATACGGTTTATACGAGGATTCTGATTTCCTGTTGGGTGATTCGTAGGTTGAGGTAGAATTCATCCTCTCTTGCATCTTTTTGTCATCTTCCAAACGAATATATCTCAAGGCCCTGTTACGAGCTTCGTCGAGATTCCTGCAGGGATTCATTACAAGATCTTGATAAAACTGAGAATCCTTTTGTAACCCCATCTTAAAAGCCTGCACAGCTGTGGCAACATCAAGATGTGGGATATCCAAGGATTCCCGACTAAACTTGTTCACATAATCCCTCAAGGATTCCTGCGGTCCTTGAGTTATCCTGTAACGATCACTGGTTAGTTTCTCAAAACTCCGGCTGCAAGAAAACTGACTATTAAATAAATTAACCAAATGAGCAAACGAAGTAATTGAGTGAGGAGGAACATTTAACAGCCATTTTAAGGCTGATCCTGTCAGGGTAGAACCGAAACCCTTGCACAAGCATGCTTCCTCGAGCTCCGAAGGGATAGGGTTAATCTCCATTCTTTCCCTATACTGGTCAATATGCTCTTCAGGATCCGTAGTCCCATCATACAGTTTCATGTTGGGGGTCTGAAATCTCTTTGGGATTTCAGCATCATAGATAGGATATGCAAAGTGGGATATCCTGTGGCTGTCTTGGGATACTTCCGGAATTGGCTGGACCACTCCAGGTACACTGGATATCATGTCCTTCAATTTCTGAAGCTCCCTAGTAAATGTTGACGTCATACCTGCATCCTGCAAAGACCCATTGTTGTTAGTAGTAAGAATATTATTATTTGACACGTTACCGGTCTGAGGATTCTGGCCATATCCTGAAGCATATCCTGAGCTCCTCACAGTTGACATCCTGACCGAGGAGGGTATCTCAGGAGTATGATTCTAAGAATGGCTTGGCACGATATTCCCCCGGTTATCTTCAGTGTAAACTGCAGAACTGAAGTTCAAAGCTCTAGGCTGCAAAGGAGTGACAGTTTCTTCAGCAGGTCTACTTGGGCCGGATTTCAAGAGTTGTATCTCTCTCATCAGCATCCGATTAGTTTCCGGCTGCTGCCTCATCTGTTCCTGTACACTACCAAACAAATTCAGAATTTCATCATTAGAAGCCAAAACAGGAGCAGATCCCTGGGTACTGGGAGCGGGGATAACATCCCGAGCCACATGACTTTCAGTTCCGTGCGAAGAAGTTTGCATTCGTGGAGGAGGATGTGGAAGCACCGAACCAATTGTTGCAGAGGTTGTAGCAGACATGGTGGAAGAGCTCATGTTTGATCTCGAGGCCATTGAAAACAATGTAGCAAAAAGTTTTGACAATAGAAAACCGAGTAATGATTTTACTAAAGTTTTTAGCAAAAATAGCACCACTTGCCCCACGGTGGGCGCCAAATTGTTTTGGTCAAAAATTACCGAAGCAATTAAGTGATCAAATTAGTTAAGTGAGGTAGTGTGCTAGAAATGAGTGTCGAAAATATGTTAATCAAGTTAATTGCAAAAACAGTTTCAGGATACGGCTCAGGATATAGAGTTGTATCTATGATCAAACAATGAGCAAAAAAGTAAAGGTTGACACGTGATGTACGAGGAAAGCCCTTGATCAATCTAGATCGCCGGCACAAAACCTCGGGAGCTGACAATCGCAGCTGCCTTGTTCTTCTATTGCTTCAAATATCAGGATACAGTGCAGGATGTGATGCGGATCGACTATGTGTTACAATGTAATTCAAGTACAAGTGTTTGTGTATAGTGACTGCTAAAAGCTAGAGAGCAAAAGTGTGCGAAAGAGTGTGTGAGTAAAGTTGTGTGCCTTAATCTGATCCGCCCCATCTATTTATAGTAAAAGAAATGCAACAAACTACCCTATTAAACTAGGATCCGGCGGATATTCCCCACTTGAACGTTGTAGACCTGGTCTTTCGGGTTCAACGTCTCTCATATAACAGATTTGCCCGATTCCTAAGGAGAAGAAGTCCATCTGACCATTAGTAACCCACAGCCTCTAACCTGCACGTGGTCAATTTTGTTAACACCAGGATATCGCCCAGGATGTTACCAATATCCTAATCCAGTATCCTGATCACAAATAAACAACCAAAAGCAGGATATTAGTCAGGATATATACGCTCAGAAAATGGCCAATAACACCAAAGGGCATGACTGTAAACTCGTAATGACCATACCTAGTTCTGAAAGCAGTTTTAGGTATGTCTTCTTCTTGCACTTTCAACTGATGGTATCCGGAGCGCAAATCTATTTTAGAAAAATATCTAGCTCCCTGAAGTTGATCGAAAAGATCATCAATCCTAGGTAATGGGTATCGATTCTTAATTGTAATCTTATTTAATTCCCTGTAATCGATACACATTTGCATCGAACCATTTTTCTTTTTCACAAACAACACTAGAGCTCCCCACGGGGATGAACTAGGTTGTATAAATCCTTTGCTTAATAATTCATCTAACTACTTTTTCAATTCTAACATTTCAGTGGGTGCTAATCGGTAGGGTGCTTTAGCTATCGGTGTAGTTCCAGGAATTAGATGAATTCTAAATTCTACTTCCCTATCGGGTGGTAATCCAGGTAGTTCTTTTGGGAATACATCTGGGTATTCTGATACTACTGGAATTTCCTTAAGTTCTTTACCTTTAGTGTTAATGATTACCGAAATCATATACACTATTCCTTGCTTTCGTTCATAACTAGCAACTTTCATTACTGAAATGAACTTCATTGGTCTACGCGGCTTATCCCCGGTCATCATTACTACTTCTCCTGTGGGTGTATGTATTTCTATGGAATTCTTATCACAGAGGATTCGAGCATGGTTGGCTACTAACCAATCCATTCCTAACACCACATCGAATCCAGCTAAATTCATAGGTATTAGGTTTGCAGAAAATTTATGGCCTAAGAGTTCTATTTTTCCTTCTCGCAAAACCTTATCTATGTTAACAGAATTCCCATCTGCCGTTTCGACAGTAAAAAATTGTCTAAGGTTGGTTAAGGGTAGTTTAAGAGCTTGGCAGAATGAAGTATTTATAAAACTTTGGTTTGCACTAGAGTCAAATAATACTTTTGCATAAACGTCATGAACTAGGAACGTACCAACTATCACATCGGGAATTAACTCTGCCTCCTGGGTAGTTAACTGGAATGCTCTTGCGTTTTTCTTGGTAGTTCCTTCTGCAGGTTTGGCTTTGTTATCAGCTGGTTTGATCAGTTTAGGGCAGTCTGGCCTAAAATGTCCAGCTTCTCCACAGTTGAAGCAAATTATGGATTTCTTTCTTCTGCAGTCTTCTTCTTGATGCCCTGGAATCTTGCAGAAGTTGCAATACCCTTTGCATCTTCCAAAATGCTTTCTCTTACAGGTACTGCAAAATGGAGTAGTGGAAGATTGCTCGGTTCCCTTTTTCTTGAAATTACTACTATTACCCACACGGAATCCTTGGGTAATCTTTTGGGCCACCACCTTCTTCTGATTTTCTTCTCTTGTGCGTACCAGTCTGTCGGTCAAGGTGTTGGCTAATTCAACTGCATCGTCAATTGTGCGAGGTCTTGCAGCTTTAACGATATCACGGATTTCGCCAATCAAACCCCAAATATAGCGAGAGATAAGTACCGGTTCTGGCGAGGCCAGAGTTGGTACAATTCTGGCATATTCGAAGAACTTCGAAGTATACCCTTGACAGTCAACATCCACCATTCGGTGGCTCAGGAATTTATTCGCCATTTGTTCCTTTTCATATTCGGGGCAGAATTTCCTTTCTACCAGATGCTTGATGTCACGACCCCCGTCCCGGTTTTACCCGGTCCAGGAGCCGCGGGACAGAAACCCATGGTATTTATTAATTGAGTTGACAGCGGAAGTTTAACAGGATCTTTGAAAAACTTGAAAATGCCTGATTATTTTATTTCACAATTAGGGATAAACCCCGTAATTTACAATAGAGGAATTTCACGAGGAAATTCCATGGTTTACAAAACATGTTTATTTATTTAACTGAGCCACCACTTCAAGCTTTATTAGTGCTCCGTAGCACTTTTTCCTTGATTCACAGTAGGTCACCTAAAACATGTTTTAAAAATAATTTATCAGCGGGGAAATACTAGCGAGTCACTCAAGTTTAATAAAATGACACATAGTTATAAATTACAGCGTAAGAGCCATTACAATTGCTACTATCTTATTTTTATCTGGTGCCGTGTCACCTCCTAGTGACGATGGTCATACCACTATTGGGTCCTTTCACCCAAGTACTGATGGTTATCACTGTTAGGTTGATGAACCTAACCGTGAGAAATTAGTAATGTACACAATACCCCACTTGCCAGTGATTTAAGATAACCACGACTTAATCCCTGTAATTATAACTTTGAAAATAGTTTGAGGTATTGTAAAATAAATTTAATAAAAAGAGAATGACTCACATTGCAAGTTTAAACGGGCAGAGTTTAGCCTGCTGATAAGCCTTGTAACCTAGATTAAATAACAATGCATACGGATTAGGTTAGTAACTTAATACAACATTTACGATAACTCACGAGATTAAAACCCTCACAATGAATGACAAAATGCAATACTTAAACATCCATCGAATTCGCAACGAATGACAAAGTATGGCCCTAATGTGGGCACTTAAACATCCCTTGGATTGGTTTCAATCGATCGGACATTGAATCGTAGCAGCGATCGAGTTAATACCCTGTATCGTAGCAACATTTCTCTACGTGAAAATGTGATTTTGAGCAGTAGAACTTCGTTTTTTGATCAAAACTTTTGACACAGCTGAACTGCTCATGATCGGATGAATTTGTAGCTGAAAAACGAGTTTTACGCGGCCCCCGTAAAACTTAAGAAGAGTTTACGCGGCCCGCGAGGGCCACCTATGCGTAGACTATGGCTAGCGTGTCATCAGTAGACCTGCCACGTGTGCGACACGTGGCCCAGGGCGCTTATCCGGTCAACACCACTTTTACGCGGCCCACGTAAGCCTATGCTTACTCTTACGCGGCCCGCGTGAAACCCATAAATCTTGTTTTCTTAGTTTTTCATGCACATTAGGGTTTCAGGGGTCCGGGTTTTTACTTACGGGTCATTTATGGACAATTTTGAAGGTCCTTACATCCTCCCCACCTTATTTAAAATCTCGTCCTCGATATTTACTGAAATAAGTGAGGATACTTTCGCTTCATCTCCGATTCCAGCTCCCAGGTGTATTTCGGTCCTCTTTTTGAATCCCACCTGACTTTGACCAATACTAATCTTTTGTGTTTGAGAAACTTGACCTTTCTGTCTTCTATCTGCAATGGCTTCTCAACAAATTTTAACTTTTCATTTACCTCTATATCTTGAAGAGGTACTACCAGGGATTCGTCAGATAGACATTTCTTGAGGTTGGATACATGAAATACGTCATGTACCCCGGCTAGCTCTTCTGGTAGTTGTAAACGATAGGCAACTGGTCCTATACGCTGGATTACTGGGAATGGTCCTACGTACCTTGGACTTAACTTTCCCTTCTTACCGAACCGAACTACTCCTTTCCAAGGAGAAACTTTCAAGAGTACCTTATCTCCTACTTGAAATTCCAGTGGCTTGAGCCGATTGTCTGCATAACTCTTCTGGCGATCTCGAGCCGTCTTCAGTCTTTCCTTGATTTAAGTGATCTTGTCGGTGGTTTCTTGTACGATTTCGGGACCTGATAATTGGCTTTCTCCTATTTCTGCCCAACAAACTGGAGTTCTGCACTTTCGTCCATACAGCGCTTCAAATGGGGCAGCTTCAATGCTTGAATGGTAACTATTGTTATAGGAGAATTCAATTAAAGGTAAATGGTTGTCCCGGTTTCCTCCAAAATCTATCACACATGCCCTGAGCATGTCTTCCAGGGTTTAGATCGTCCTTTCACTTTATCCGTCTGTTTGAGGATGGTATGCAGTGCTTTGATTTAGTCGAGTTCCCATTGCTTCTTGGAAACTGGTCCAGAAATGGGAAGTGAAACGACTATCCCTATCCGATACAATGGAGAGTGGGACTCCATGAAAGGATACTACCTCGTCTACATATAACTTTGCTAGCCTTTCCATGCTAAAGGTTTCTTTCATGGGTAGAAAATGAGCTGATTTGGTTAATCGATCCACAATTACCCAAATCGCGTCATTACCTTTTCTGGTTTTGGGCAACTTAGTAACAAAGTCCATGGTTATGAGTTCCCATTTCCATACAGGGATTTCTAATTGTTGAAGGAGACCTGAAGGTTTCCGGTGTTCTGCCTTAACTTGTGAACAAGTTAGACACTTAGATACATATCTAGCTATGTCCTTTTTCATTCCTATCCACCAGAAATTATTCCTTAAATCTCAGTACATCTTATTATTTCCCGGGTGCATGGTATATCTAGATTTATGGGCTTCCTCTAAAATCGTATTTCTTAAATTTCCTCGTTTAGGTACCCATATTCTTCTTTTGTGGAATCTCCAAATTCCATCACTTCCTTGCTCTAACTCTTTTTTTCGTCCTTTCATTCCTTCAGCATCATCCTTAATTGTGGTTTCTTGAATATTCTTCAGTTGTTCCATTAGGTCTAATTGTAAACTTAATCTAAGAGCACGAACTCGTTTTTGCTTTTCATGATACTTACGACTTAAGGCATCTGCTACTACATTTGCCTTTCCTTCGTCATATTGAATATCACAGTCGTAATCGCTTAAAATTTCCATCCATCTTCGTTGTCTCATGTTTAGTTCTTTTTGCCCAAATATGTATCTTAAGCTCTTATTATCTGTATAGACAGTAAACTTACTTCCATACAAATAGTGTCTCCAAATCTTAAGGGCAAAAATTATGGCTCCTAATTCTAAGTCATGAGTCGTATGGTTTTCCTCGTGCTTTTTCAATTGCCTTGAGGCATATGCAATTACCTTCTTGCGTTGCATTAGCACACACCCTAATCCTAGCTTAGAAGCATCACAGTAAACTTCAAAATCTTCTGTCCCTTCTGGTAAGGCGAGAATTGGGGCGTTTGTTAACCTTTGCTTTAAGATTTTAAAAGCCTCTTCTTGTTTAGATCCCCATTCAAACTTTACTGCCTTACAAGTTAGCTTAGTTAATGGCACAGCTATCTTAGAAAAATCTTTAATGAACCGTCTATAGTATCCGGCTAATCCTAGAAAACTTCTAACTTCCATAGCTGACTGCGGGACCTTCCATTTGGTGATTGCTTCTATTTTGGAGGGATCTACATGAATACCTTCGTGATTCACCATGTGTCCTAAAAATTGCACTTCCTGAAGCCAAAATTCACACTTCGAGAATTTGGCGTAAAGCTTTTCTTTTCTTAACAAAGTTAAGAGTGCATGCAAGTGTTCACAATGCTCATCCTGATTTTTGGAATAAATGAGTATATCATCGATAAAGACAATTACAAATTTATCCAAATACGGTTTACAGATTCTATTCATCATGTCCATAAATGCTGCAAGAACATTTGTTAACCCAAAGGGCATGACTGTAAACTCGTAGTGACCATACCTAGTTCTGAAAGCAGTTTTAGGTATGTCTTCTTCTTGTACCTTCAACTGATGGTATGTGGAGCGTAAATCTATCTTAGAAAAATATCTAGCTCCTTGTAGTTGATCGAAAAGATCATCAATCCTAGGCAATGGGTATCGATTCTTAATTGTAACTTTGTTCAACTCCCTATAATCGATACACATTCGCATCGAACCATCTTTCTTCTTCACAAACAACACTGGGGCTCCCCATGGGGATGAACTAGGTTGTATGAATCCTTTACTTAGCAACTCATCTAATTGCTTTTTCAATTCTAACATTTCGGTGGGTGCTAACCGATAAGGTGCCTTGGCTATTGGTGTAGTTCCAGGAATTAGATGAATTCTAATTTCTACCTCCCTATCTGGTGGTAATCCTGGTAGTTCTTCTGGAAATACATCCAAGTATTCTGATACTACAGGAATTTCCTTAAGTTCTTTACCCTTAGTGCTAATGATTACGGAAATTATATACACTATTCCTTGTTTTCTTGAATAACTGGCCACTTTCATTACTGAAATGAATTTCATTGGCTTACGTGGCTTATCTCCTGTAATCACTACTACTTCTCCTGTGGGTGTATGTATTTCTATGGAATTCTTATCGCATAGGATTCGAGCATGGTTGGCTACTAACCAATCCATTCCTAACACAACATCGAATCCAGCTAAATTCATAGGTAACAGGTTTGCAGAAAATTTATGGCCTAAGAGTTCTATCTTTCCTTTCTGCAAAACCTTATCTATATTAACAGAATTCCCATATGTCATTTCTACCGTAAAAATTTGCCTAAGTTTGGTTAATGGTAGGTTAAGAGCTTGGCAGAATGAAGTATTTATAAAACTTTGGTTTGCACCAGAGTCAAATAAAACTTTTGCATAAATGTCATGAACTAGGAACGTACCAGCTATCACATCGAGGATTAGCTTGGCTTCCTGGGTAGTTAGTTGGAAAGCTCTTGCGTTTTTCTTGGTAGTTCCTTCTGCAGGTTTGGCTTTGTTGTCAGCTGGTTTGACCAATTTGGGGCAGTCTGGCCTAAAATGTCCAGCTTCTCCACAGTTGTAGCAGATTGTTGATTTCTTCCTCCTGCAATCTTCTTCTTGATGTCCCGAAATTTTGCAGAAATTGCAATACCCTTTGCATCTACCAAAATGCTTTCTTTTACAGGTATTGTAGAACAGTGGAAGATTGCCCAGTTCCCTTTTTCTTGAAATTGCTACTGTTACCCACACGGAATCCTTGGGTAATTCCACAGCATCGTCAATTGTGCGAGGTCTCGCAACTTTAACGATATCACGGATTTCACCAATCAATCCCCAAATGTAGTGAGAAATAAGTACCGGTTCTGGCGAAGCCAGGGTCGGTACTACTCTAGCATATTCGAAGAATGTCGAAGTATACCCTCGACAGTCTACATCCACCATCCGGTGGTTCAGGAACTTATTCGCCATTTGCTCTTTTTCATATTCAGGGCAGAATTTCCTTTCCACTAAATGCTTAAACTCTTCCCAATTCATGGCATAAGCCACCTCGCTTCCCTTGGCTTGTATTACCGTATTCCACCATTCTAGGGCCCCTTCTTTAAAAAGATGTGACGCGTACATGACCTTGTCTTCCTCAGCACATTTACTTATTTTAATTACTGCTTCGGTTTTCTCTAACCAACGTAGTGCAGCAGTCGCCCCTGCGTTGCCTGCAAATTCAGCCAGTTTACAGGCAAGAAATTCCTTGTAAGTGCAACCAGGCGTTGCAGCTTTCATTCTCTTAAGAATTGGGGCTTGCATTACATCGTTATCATTATTATTAATGTTGCCGCCTCCATTTACGCTATTACTGAAGTTGTCTTCATGAGTACGTTTGCTAGGAATAATTTGTTGAGGCTCAACTGGATTTCGGGTAGCAGCAATAATTGCTGGAATAGCATTGGCTATTCCCTGAGCAATGATATTCTCTATATCTTGTCTATTCAGAAATTGATCTTCATGGTTTTGCGCGGATTGGTTACCCTCGTTAACTTGTTCATTACCAGCGTGTTCCATCTGGTAATTAATATATATAAGTTATTAGCATAAAATAAATAATAACTAAATGCAAAACAATTGCACAAAATCACGTCACACGTATAGCCAAAATTGTCGATTTTTTGACTTCCATATTTTATATATTTTAATATGCGTCCGTACACACTAGTTATGTTACACAAGTTTTATTTTTAAGTTATTTTACGGGATTATATTTTTAGTACTATTATTATTATTTTGTTGTTATACAACCGCAACCACACAGTCACAACATCCCCGTCAGCTGGCATCTCAGAAACGACGTTCCCTCTCGTCGTATTTCCATGATATCCTCTCTCCCACATCTCGGATTCTATTCCCGACGTCCACCAGCTCCTCGCCATAGTGGCGAAGTTCAGCCAAGTTCTCGGTACTCATTGGTGGGTGTAGTGGAGGCTCAGGGTCAAATTGGGGGAAAAAGGTATTAGGGTTATTCATGAGATTCTGAAACTGCCAGTCAGTGGTCCACCATTCTTCTAGCTCTCCTAGAGGTCGGGGGTTAACAAGGGGATCTGGAATAGCCGGTTCCAGATTGACTGGAAGTTGGGCTTCAGCTGGGTAATTGAAGAGAGTATCATCGGCAGGTCCGATGAGGTCGCTAAGTGCCAGTTTACGATCCAGCTCCTCCCATGATGGCATTTCCTGGTCTTGCCTGGAACTTTCTCCGATCTCTATTCCCTTGCCTTTATCCATCAGATCCTGAGTCTTTATAACTTTCCGTGTTGCTGGTTTCTTCCTACGTACACGCCTCCAGCCTATAAATCTTCTTCTTTTCTTCAATTTAGGTTTCTCCTGGGGTTGGGCTTGGAATACCATTGGCTCTTCAGTATCAGCCTGTTAGCCAGTGAAGGTACTGGTGGTATCCATATCTGTGCTATGGATAGAAAAGTTTTGAAGTACTTCTGATAGTTCATTCATGCTGTTGGCATACATGAAGAAACACACAAAATTCTAAGTTAAAATTTTGTAAATTGAATTTTCACATAATCACATAATGGCAATCAGAAAAATTAAGTACTTCTAAATACTTAATTGGCTTAAATCAGTGGCTCTGATACCATCTTTTTCTGTCACGACCCCCGTCCCGGTTTTACCCGGTCCAGGAGCCGCGGGACAGAAACCCATGGTATTTATTAATTGAGTTGGCAGCGGAAGTTTAACAGGATTTTTGAAAAACTTGAAAATGTCTGATTATTTTATTTCACAATTAGGGATAAACCCCGTAATTTACAATAGAGGAATTTCACGAGGAAATTCCCTGGTTTACAAAACATGTTTATTTATTTAACTGAGCCACCACTTCAAGCTTTATTAGTGCTCCGTAGCACTTTTTCCTTGATTCACAGTAGGTCACCTGAAACATGTTTTAAAAACAATTTATCAGCGGGTAAATACTGGCTTGTCACTCAAGTTTAATAAAATGACACATAGTTATAAATTACAGCATAAGAGCGATTACAGTGGCTACTATCTTATTTTTATCTGGTGCCGTGTCACCTCCTGGTGACAATGGTCATACCACTATTGGGTCCTTTCACCCAAGTAGTGATGGTTATCACTGTTAGGTTGATGAACCTAACCGTGAGAAATTAGTAATGTGCACAATACCCCACTTGCCAGTGATTTAAGATAACCACGACTTAATCCCTGTAATTATAACTTTGAAAATAGTTTGAGGTATTGTAAAATAAATTTAATAAAAAGAGAATGACTCACATTGAAAGTTTAAACGGGCAGAGTTTAGCCTACTGATAAGCCTTGTAACCTAGATTAAATAACAATGCATACGAATTAGGTTAGTAACTTAATACAACATTTACGATAACTCACGAGATTAAAACCCTCACGATGATAGACAAAGTGCAATACTTAAACATCCAGCGAATTCATGACGAATGACAAAGTATGGCCCTAATGTGGGCAACACTTAAACATCCCTCGGATTGGTTTCAATCGATCGGACATTGAATCGTAGCAGCGATCGAGTTAATACCATGTATCGTAGCAGCGTTTCTCTACGTGAAAATGTGATTTTGAGCAGTAGAAATTCGTTTTTGATCAAAACTTTCGACACAGCTGAACTGCTCATGATCGGATCAATTTATAGCTGAAAAACGAGTTTTACGCGGCCCGTGTAAAAACTTAAGAAGAGTTAATGCTGCCCGCGAGGGCCACCTATGCGTAGACTAGGGCTAGCGTGTCATCAGTAAACCTGCCACGTGTGCGACACGTGGCCCATGGCGCTTATCCGGTCAACACCACTTTGACGCAGCCCGCGTAAGCCTATGCTTACTCTTACGCGGCCCGCGTGAAACCCAGAAATCTTGTTTTCTTAGTTTTTCATGCACATTAGGGTTTCATGCACCTTTTTCTGTCACGGCCCCCGTCCCGGTGTGACCCGGTCCAGGAGCCGCGGGACAGAAACCCGTGGTATTTATTATTTGAGTTGACAACGGAAGTTTAACATGATCTTTTAAAACTTGAAAATGCCCAATTATTTTATTTCATAATTGGGGACAACCCCGTTATTTACAATAGAGGAATTTCACAAGAAAGTTCCCTGTTTACAAAACATGTTTTTTTATTTAACTGAGCCACCACTTCAAGCTTTATTAGTGCTCCGTAGCACTTTTCCTTAATTCACAGTAGGTCACCTGAAACATGTTTTAAAAATATTTTATCAGTGGGGAAATACTGACGAGTCACTCAATTTTGATAAAACGACACACAGTTCTGAATTACAGCATAAAAGCGATTACAATGGCTACTATCTTATTTTTATCTGGCGCCGTGTCACACCCTGGTGACGATGGTCATACCACTATTGGGTCCTTTCACCCAAGTAGTGATGATTATCACTGTTAGGTTTGTTAACCTAACCGTGAGAGATTAGTAATGTGCACAATACCCCACTTGCCTGTGATTCAAGATAACCAAGACTTAATCCCTGTAATTATAACTTTTGAAAATAATTGGAGTATTGTAAAACAGTTGATGAAAAGATAATGACTCACATTGCAAGTTTAGACGGGCAGAGTTTAGCCTACTGATTTAGCCGTGTAACCTAATGTAAATAACAATGCACACGAAACTAGGTCAGTAACTTAATACAACATTTACGATAAGCTCACGAGATCAAAACCCTCACGATGAATGACAAAGTATAGCCCGAGTTCGGGCAGCACTTAAACATCCATCGGATTGGTTTCAATCGACCGGACATTGTATCGTAGCAGTGATCGAGTTAATACCATGTTGTCGCAGCAGAGCTTCGTGCTAGTGTGTGTTTTGAACTAAACAGAGGATATCTCAACGTATGAAATGATTTTTTCCGTCGTAACAACTCCCCCATGCAAGTGCCAAACCCCTGATAGTTATACTGAAAAATGGTCCCTGTCGCGTGTCACTACAGGCTGTCGCGTGGCGCGACGGGGACACTTTTAGGGTAGGGTAGCCTCGTGGATTTATAGCATGGGTGAGTCAGCGGTTCGATAAAATTCAATTTCTACAGCAAACTGTGTGGATAATACTAATTAGGGAATACCCCCCCCCCCCCCTGAGTTTTAGGGGCCCTGATCCTAGTTCCAATTGTTCTGAAAATTTTAGGGGTCATGCCATATTTCTTGGGGGTCTCAATTAGGGTTTCCTATTGGATAAAATAAAATAAGAATTAATACTTTTAATGAGAGTTGTTACACAACCTTATCACGATCTAGTGCTGAAACGGAATATCGTGGTGTCCCAATGTCGTTTCCGAAGTATGTTGCTGGCTACGGAATTTGCTTCTTGAATTACATCATCCGCCCACCCATGCCACTCTTGTTTATTGTGATAATGTTAGTATGATTTATTTGACGGGCAATCCTGTGCAACACGAATGTACTGAACATATCAAAATGGATATACATTTTGTCTGTGAAAAAGTGGCAAAGGGTTTGGTTCGAGTACTTCATGTCCCATCACGCTACCAAATAGCTGACATCTTCACCAAGGGGCTACCCAAGATTCTCTTCAACAACTTTCATTCCAGTCTCAACATTCACGATCCTCCCATTTCGACTGCGGGGGAGTATTAGAAGATATGCACAATATGTGTTATTAAGTGTCAATATTTGTAACAAATTTAGATTAGTCAACCCATTGTAATCTATAAATATAGTTGAGATATGGAATACCAAACACATAGAATTTACCCTACTTTCAGTGCCTATAAATTAATCCATCCCCTTTCATTCTAACTCACACCTTTTTCTCTAAATGCTTTCAGATACACATCTAAATCAAATCCCTCTAATTCCCTTGTGATTCAAACATCAAATTAAAGAGAGAATCAAAATCAAGACCAAATAGCAAAAAGAAGAGTTGAGTTGAATCTTTAAACTCACTGTTGAGTACAGAAGGCATAGGAATGAGGAAAAAATCAAGGTAGGAACATGGGTCAATCAAACCACCGAGGAGATATTACATAATGGAACTGCAAAGAAACAAAGGCACTTCATAAATCAGTGCACAACTCTGGCAGGTGCAAGATATGATAAAGATGTGAATATGATAGAAGAAAACTCAGATGACACATTAATCTGTTGCATTGAGGGCTTAGCGGCTATGGATTCAGGATCATCATTCCATGTCGACAAGGTACAACTAGCATATAATAATACTTTAGATGACAAAGGCATGTGGGACATTGTATTGAATACTTATCCTGATATATTGACAAAGGTCTTGGCACATGATGAGTTAAGGCTCGGTGAGAAGGCATTGCAACTAATGAAGAGGGAGATTACATATGTACGAAACAAAGATGGAGAGTAGTTTAAAGTTTGTCAAAGTCTCTAAGTGGAAGATTATTGGGTGTCGAGCCTTTGCAAAAAGGGCAGCCGGTTGGGGGGCAAACGAGATGATTTACTCGCCAGCTACTCGAGTTTGGTTGGAAAAAAAAGCTTGAAACGAGCCAAGCTAAAACAAACCCGGGCCTAAAAACAAGTTTGTTTAGTAAAGGAGCTCGAGCCCGAGCTTCGCTTATCGAGCCCCAGCTGGCTCGCGAGTTTCAACGAGCCCACTATATTTTTTTTAATTGATATATTAAATATATCTTTAAATAATAACAGTATTTACTGTTTAAAAATTATAAAAAAAACCAGGGTTAAGACCCGTTCGCGTTACGGCGCGGGTACATCGTAAACATTGAATGGATTAGTACAAACATTATATGATGCATTAACCATATAAAAACACACATTTCGACGTATCCAGTGGAACTCAATGTAACCTGTATAAGCATTGTGATTGGATCAAACGTAAAGTAAATCAAATTCATATCGAACAATCATAACGTACTATATGTGACCCAACTCATACATGGAAAATGTTGGTGCATCCGTCTGTCGTCTACGTCTTGTATCGAGTCTTGTATAGAATAGGTTAGATCAGGGCACGAGAATCAAGAAAACGAGATTTAGTGCTGATTCCGCTTGAAATGACATAGGTCATTTTCAAGCGAAACCACCTAGTCTCTGATTCCGCTCGAGATAATATCGTGATTCCGCTCGAGTTGTAATGTTTGATTCCGCTTGAATGTTATGAAGTTATTCCGCTTGAAATGCATGTGCATGTTCAAGCGGAACCCCAACCCCTATATATAGGTGGTCTGGAGCGGAATCTAGTGTGTGCTCTTCCGGTTTTGCAACGAAGTGCTGCCGAAGTGTCGAGTCACTGTAAAAGTCATTCAATCTATACAATCGACAGTTTAAAGTGTATTCCTTGCTGAATTGAACTCAGTTTGTTTGTTTCCGCCGCTCAAACTGAGAAAAGCTCTTCTGATAGACTCGTTTGGGTTCGAATACGATCCTACAAGTGGTATCAGAGCTCAGGAGGAAGAGTTCTTACCAATTCAGCCAAAAATTCTATTTTTCTACACCTTCTACATTCTGTTTTTCCAAAATTCACAACTTTCTACGGTCAAAAAGTTCGGATTTTTACACACTGTGTTCGAAAAAATAGTTAAACAAAGCCTTGAAAGTTTCAAGTTAAAATTCGATCTAAAATCTAAGTTTTTAGTGTTTCCGCTTGAAAATGTTCGATTGAATGATGACGTCACAGTGATTCTGCTTGAGATTTGGTCCTGATTTCGCTCCAAATCAGCTTTCTGCTTGAAATCTCAGTTGATTCCGCCTGAAATTGAGATCCCGCTTGAAAAATCTTGGTGATTCCGCTTGAACAAGTGTTATCTGATTTCGCTTGAATCAGTGGTTCTGGTTTTATTCAGTGATTTCGCTTGAATAGGAACTTTGGTTGAAACTTGTTGATTTCGCTTGAACCAAGACTGTTTGAGAAATTTTTGAAATCCGAAAAATGGACGAAGATTTTTACAACGCATTCGCTACCCCGGTTACCCCAATGAGTATTGCACAAAACACGATGTTGGAGAATGAAACGGGAACCATGCAAAAACCGCCTAAGCTTATGAACATTGAGGAGTATAAGGGTTGGGAAGGTCGTTTCGAGAACTGGGTACAGCTAACTATTTGGATGCTTGGGAATGTGTTGAGACAAAATATGTTCGACCGTTAATTGACGATGAAGAGGATATTACCATCAAAGATATGAGTGCGGATGACAAAAAGAAATACAAAAATGAGAAAATGATGCTAAGTCTACTACAACAAGCTGTGAAAGAGGATATTATGGTCTTATTGCAGCATAATGGAAGTTCGTACTCAATTTGGAAAGCACTAAGGTCAAAATTTGTTGGTAGCCAAGAGATGATCTAAAACAAGAAATCACTTTTGAAGAAGGAATTTGATTTGTTTCGTGGGTTGAAGAATGAAAGTACAAAGCAGATCATCGAAAGATATTGCAATTTGTTGGTGAATATGAGGAGGGTAAGCATCAACAAAGACAATGAAGAGCTGATAGAGAAATTAGCAGATGCATTACCACACGAAACTTGGGGCACATATCTGATGATGCTCAGAAACAAGAAGGGATACAACACGCTCACTTTGAGTAAATTCATCGAAAAATTGGAAGCTCAAGAGATGGAGCAACGAAAGATAGTCAGAATGAAAGATTTTGATGGTGAACAGGATATTGGGTTGTATTACAAAACAGGATTGAATGAGAAAACCACAAATTTTTCTCCAAAAGTGGAAACTGCATTCAATGCTAAAGGTTCATCAGGAAGTTCATCAAAAGGATCAAGCAGCAACACAAGTTTCTCATCATTTCCATCATTCGATCCAAACATTTCAGCAACAAAGAATGGAAGAAAACTTCAGTGCAACATAGTATTAAATCTTGAGAATGATCAAGATTATTCAGAGGAAGTTGCTAAGAATCACATGTCTTTGTTAGGAATGGTGTTGGAATCTTATAGTAGTTTTGTTGCAGGAAAGATCGGGAATCCAATGCTTACTAAAGAGGATTACGATCAAATACATGCTGAAGAGATGGAATTAATGGACATCAAATGGTGTTTGGCCAGTGTGTTGAGGAGAGCTGAGAAATTCAAGCAGATCACAGGAAGAAATGATCTTCGTGAGGCTAACATTTCTACTTTGGGTTTTGATAAATCTAAAGTCACTTGTTTTCGTTGCAGGGAGAAAGGTCACTTCAAGAGGGAGTGCACCAATCGTGAAGCAAGTGGAGCTCAGAATCCTTTCAACAACAATAATGATTACTACCGAAAAGCCATCTACCATCAAGTTGCTCAACAATCACCTCAACAACATCAAGCACAAACTGCACATGGAAGAAATGTGATTGAAGATTCTTCAAAAAGAGCTTGTATGGTTAATTAAGAAGAAAAGAAGTCATCAACAGGGTTCAACTGGGATAAATATATTCCATCTGATGCTAAAGCATGTGTGATTGATCAAGATGACGAAAAGTTACCCGAAGGTTTTAGCTGGGAAAATTTTACTTGGGATGATTATATTCCTGACCAAGTTCCAGTTCACACAGCTTTTGTTGCCAGAGTTGAAGAAGATAGTGATGATGATGGTGCTGAATATTATGCAAAACAAATGAGAGATCATTTGAAGATGATGGCAGAAAGCGATAGTGAAGATGAAAAGACCAAGAAGAAAAACAAGAAGGTAAAAACACCGGTCAGCAGTAACGATGAAACAGTACCGATGGTAAGAAGAAAAATGAAAGAGGTTCCAAAGTTCGAGATTAATGAAGATGTTATTGCAAAAGAGATTCCTGCCAATTGTGAAATCTGTGAAATCTTGAAGAAGAAAAATAGTGAATTAATCAACAACATGAACAGGTTGAAGGAATCATATGATGTGCTCAACAAAGCGATGAATATGTACAATGACACTAGTGAAGAGCAAGCAACTGCAATGAAGACACTTCAGGGTGCATTCATGATCAAGCAGAAAGTGGTGGACAACTACATTGAGAAGGGTGCTGCTCTTGAACAGAAACTGGAACTTCAAAGAATCGAAACTGAAAGAGTTAATCGTTTGTTGAAAAGTTACTCATGTACTTCTTATGTCATTGACAGGATTTATCCGACTGTTGAAGGCATTTGAAGAGGATGAAGTAACTAAAGAAAAAGATGCTGGAAAAGTTGCAGAAGGAAAGACTCCTGAGAAGAAGACTGACAAGAAGAGTGACACAAAGAAGAAGACTGACAAAAAGGATTCTGGTAAGAAACAAGATGTCGGTTACAACAAGTGTCCACCCCCGCTAGAAAATGGATATTTGCCCAGAAATCCAAATGATGAAAGAGTCAAAAAGGCTACAAACTTACAGTGGGAGTCGGAGTCCTTAGTCAATTTGCCAGAAAACATAGATGTCGTTTTTACATCGTCTGACACTGATCAACAATCTCAATTGATGAAGAAAGTGGTGGATCATGTGTTAGATAACGATGAAACTGAAGAGTCAAAGTCGGAGTCGATGTCGGAGTCAAAGTCTGAGTCCAGCATTCCGGGTCAAAATGAAAAACAGGGCAAAATAGTTTACGACAAAGAATTCCTGTTATCAAAATCTAATTTGAATGATGAAACATTTAAAGTGGCATATACTTTGAATGATTCAGACAAATTATATTCTGATGAGGAATTTCCAATAAGAAGTGTTCGTCTTGACATGATCAAAAAGGTTTTCAAACTTACAGAAATTAACATTTCTGAAATAAAAGATTTAAATCTTAATGGTAAACCTAAACCTTACACCTCAAGAGTACAACAAAGATTAAACAAGAAAAAAGGTTATGGTTCTGGTTTTCAAAAGAAACCTAACCATGGCAATTTCAAAAAGAAAGGTCTTTGATTTACTCCAACAGAAAAACAGAAAAATGAAAAATATGTTCGTGATTTTAAAGCAAATATGACATTTGTTTCAGGTACTTCATCAGAAGAAGAAGAAAAGAAAGCATTTTGGAGACAGTTGTAACAACTCTCATCAAAAGTCATAATTATTAAATTAATTAGTCAAAAAGGAAACCCTAATTAAGACACCCAAGTGATTCTGAACAAACCCTAAAATTTTCAGAATTTTCAGAATCAGGATTAGGGCCCCTAAAACTCAAGGGGGGATAAACCCTAGTGGATGATTATCCACTTAAATTCGTTGTCAAATAACTGAAATGTGAAATTGGCAACTCAGCAAAGCTAGTCCCAACCGTGGCTAGTCTATGAGCCTATTTTTCAAACCATACGCACCGTAGGGGTTTATAGCCTACGATGCGCAGGCTTGTTAACATGGCATACGCACCGTAGGGGTTTTTAGGCCTATGATGCGCAGGGCTGACCAAATTTCACCTATAAATAGCAGACATTGGCACTTGCTTTCTGAACATTTTACGTCGAAATAATTTCCATCACACACTGAGATACGAACTGCTATTCCAAAATTACACCTCCGGGTATCGAAATTCTGCTGCAAAACAGGGTATTAGCACAATCGCTGCTACGATTCATTTTCCGACGATCAATATATCCAATGAATGTTTAAGTGCCGCCCACATTAGGGTTATACTTTATCGTTCGTCATTAAATTGATGGATCATCGTTAATTCGATGGATGAAGTATTGTACTTTATCGTTCGTCATTAATTTGACAGATCATCGTTAATTCGATGGATGAAGTATTGCACTTTGTCGTTCGTTGTGAGAATTTGATCTCGTGAGTTATCGTAATTGCTGGATTAATTACTAACCCAGTTTTGTGTGCATTGTTATTTAAATTAGGTTAACAAGGCTAAATCTTAGACTAGACTCTGTCCGTATTAAATCAGCAATGTGAGTCGTTCTCTCTTTTTATCAAATCTATTTACAAAAGTATGTTTATTTTCAAAGTTATAATTACGGTGATTAAGTCTTTGTAATCACCAAGTTACAGCCGGTATGTGGGGTTTTGTATACATTACTTGATAATCGTCACCATTGGGGCAGCCAATTGGGGGATATGACCATAGTCACAGATTCGGTCGAGTGACAAATACCGTGGGTAGTTGGTTTGATAATAGAAACATTGTAATCGCTCTTAATACTGTAAATTATAACAAATGTGTCATTTTAGTAAATAGAATGATTCACTCAGTATTTCCCGCTGACAAAACCTTTTTCAAACATGTTTCAGGTGATCTGTTGTAATTCAGGAAAAGTGCTGGGGAGCATTTCAAGCTTAAGATAGTGGCTCATTATAAAAATAAAGAAATGATTTTGTAATATCACGATTTCATAGTAAAAACATAATATTGTAAATTATCGGGGTTTTAACCCGAATTGTGAAATAAAATAATCGGGGAAAATTTTAGCTTTAAACGATCCTGATGAAAACTTCCGCTGTTAAACTTAATCAATTAAATACCGCAGTATTTCTGTCCCGCGGCTCCTGAAACGGGTCAAACCGGGTCGGGGGCCGTGACAACAGTCAAACAGAGATTTCCTTGCAAAGAAGCAAGAAGAAATGAAGAATGCTAATCAGAGAAATAAAACTCGAACCTGTTTCAAATGTGGTAGAATTGGACATCTTGCGGTGAACTGTTCGCAAGCAATTCAAACCAAACAGGGAGTTTCTAAACTCAAAGAGAAAGTGATTGAGTTTGAACCACCAATTGACCGAACCAAATTATTCAAAAACTCAAAATTTGAAATTGGTGAATGTTCAAACAAGTTTTACAAGAAAAGAGCTAAATCTGACAACCAGAAATGGGTTGTTAAGAAGTCTGGTGGTAGCTCTAGCGATGATTCTGATAGGTCAAAATCAGAAGAGCTATCTTCTGGCGATGAATCTGATTCCACAAAATCAGAGGAGCCACAGGTTGTTGAAAATGGTATCAGTTCCGACTGTGGATGATGATAATTTTCCACCACTTCGGGCTGAAAATTTTAAAAAGAAAATTGGTAAAGTTGAGATATCAAACCAATTTTATGATGATAAAAAGGTTTTCTATGTTGAAAAAGCCTTTAACCCCACAGTGAAACACATTTTTGGTAAAATGATTGATCGAAAAGTCAAAGGGGTTAAAGAGTTCTATGAGAAGAAGAGGAAAGGTAAGAAACCGAGTGATGATGACTCGGTGACACCCAAGGCTGGTCAGGCTTGGGTGGATATTTTATTTGAATAGAAAAACCTGACTTTCCGGAGTTCCCAGGTTGGTAAGCGTGGAACATGAATCGTCATCATTCTTTGTATTTGATTGTGTTTTATGTACATGTGGTAAATCAGGGACATTAATTTGTACTTGATTTCCTATAAATGATTGAAAGACAATATGATGAACCACATCCCCGAACCTAAAATAGTATACCTACAAGTGGTAAAATCAACTAAACTTATTTTCCGGAAAAAACATTTTGATTAAAACAAACTTAAGTGTTTTGAAATCTATATGGGAAAATAGTTTGTTGATAGGGGGAGTTCTGATGGTTTATGCCAAGTGAATGGCGAATTGATGCGATTTGATATCAGTTGTCAACTTTCTTGTATAGTTTGTTTTCAATTTTTCTTTAA
Source organism: Helianthus tuberosus (assembly GCA_030545235.1). NCBI lineage: Eukaryota > Viridiplantae > Streptophyta > Magnoliopsida > Asterales > Asteraceae > Helianthus > Helianthus tuberosus. The sequence goes on from CM060444.1 coordinate 162,306,572, forward strand.
ATGTGTTTGCATTTTAGGGGGAGTGGAAATTTCAGAAAATCCAAAAACATTAGAAAATTTGAAAAATACAAAACCATGATAAAATGAAAATGAGTTTTGTTGTGAAAAAGAGGAAATGATAGTACATCAGTGGGCGTTCACAACATGCTAAAGAATGGGAAAGTTAAATACGTGATAAACAATCTCACTGCGGATATGCCAGTAGGTTTTTACTCATTTAGTAGATTGTGACGAGATATAAACCTAAAACTCAAACTTGCTTAATTCGTGGGTAACAACTTCTTGGATATATGGTAACCCCCGAAATCTTGTTTGAAAGGTCCCTCTTTCTGAGATACTAGGTCTTTATGCTTAGTGATATCTGGGGTATTATCCCGGGACTTCTACCGAATGGAAATTCTGACCTAGTCCCCGCATAATACTTTTCGCAAATGCTTGAAACATAGCATCGCCCTCAGCAAATTGATGAAACAATAAAATTGATAGTTATTGCTGTTGTAACAAAATATCCTCTAAAGGGGACACACCAAAAGTCGAAGCCGTCATCTCTCTGCGTATACGGAAGTATCAACCTGAGCTCTCACGGCCCTCGCAATATAACCCCTTACAGATATCATCTAGGTATACTCACCTGTAAGACTGAATATTGGGATCTGGATACGGGAGTATATTCAAGTAGTGGGACACGCGAATAAGTTTAAGTGCTTAAGACATTAATATCGTATCTCGGATCAGTTGAACTTTGTGTGAAAATTTAAGTGGACCAGTATACTGACAATCTAGGTAAATTGTTTAGAACTTAAAATGAAATGCTTAACGGTGTTGGTGAATTGTCTCAAAAACTGATATGATTCTCTTACACAAACTCACAAAAATTTTGTTTGTAAATATTTTTTTACTACATTTCATATTATTCAAAAATCCCAAAAAGATTTTCAGTGTGTTTTAGCATAAACTTTTGAAAAACTCAAAAAGATTTTCGACAACTGATGTTGGAGAGCTGATTTTCAAAATCCCAAGTGCTAAACTTGACGAACTGGTTTGGGAATGTTGATTGTGAAAGAATTTTAAGTCTTTTTACAAGTGGTCATCAGAAGTTTTGAATTTGATACACCTGCAAGTGGTTCATCAGAGACTATTTGGTAGATCAGTTTGTGATGTAATCTACAAGTGGTGTCTGAGTGAATTAAAGATGTATATCAGAAAATTTATGTTTGAAATAGAGATAGTGCAGATAACCTGAGCTGGAAAAGAGCCAGGTCACGATCTTGGAATGGATTCTGAACCTGTGAAAGCCAGACTGCAATCCCAGCTGATTGAGAGGGGGAGTCTGAATGACAAAGAGCCAGGTTCTGAGTCTGAGATTGTTGCTGCTGATGATTCTAAAGAAGATGTCAACATCAGAGAGGAGGAGTTTGTTGATGATAGAGAAAAGAAGATAGAGATTGAGGATACTTACAGCGTCAGATACTTCAAAGAGAAGCCCAAAGACTGATAAAGAAGACTCGACATTGAAGACTTCGTCAACATCCGAGGGGGAGTTTGTTGGTGCATCCGTCTGTCGTCTACGTCTTGTATCGAGTCTTGTATAGAATAGGTTAGATCAGGGCACGAGAATCGAGAAAACGAGATTTAGTGCTGATTCCGCTTGAAATGACCTAGGTCATTTTCAAGCGAAACCACCTAGTCTCTGATTCCGCTCGAGATAATATCGTGATTCCGCTCTAGTTGTAATGTTTGATTCCGCTTGAATGTTATGAAGTTATTCCGCTTGAAATGCATGTGCATGTTCAAGCGGAACCCCAACCCCTATATATAGGTGGTCTGGAGCGGAATCTAGTGTGTGTTCTTCCGGTTTTGCAACGAAGTGCTTGTAGGATCGAATAATCGACCAAATGAGTCAATTCTGAGTCAATACGCACTGTTTGTGTGGCGGAAACACACAAACAGAGTTGAATTAGCAAGAACGGGGTGGAAAACCAGAAGATTATCACTTTAAACTACACTTCTCATTCATATATGACTTGACAAATCAGCAGCAGTTCGGTACAAGAACAATGGGACTGTCACAAATGAGAAGCATCAACTACCTATTTATAAGGAATCTAATTCCGCTCCAAATGACACATTGTCATTTCGGGAGGAATCACTCATTTGACTTTTTGAGCGGAATCACACACATATGCATATGAGCGAAATCACAATAAAACAAATATTAAATTCTGTTTCGTGTTTCTGACTTTTGTTTTCGTGTGACTTTGTAATAACATGATGTCATCTTGATGTCATATGGATGATGTCATCATTGAGAATGATGACATCATTCTTGATCAGATCCGCAACGAAAACGAGACTGGATTTAAGACGAAGTCAACAGACAAATGCACCAACAGTCTCCCCCTTGGATGTTGACGGAGTCTTCAGTACGAGACGTTAGTATGTCAAAACTTCAGTCTTAATCAGTATTCACACTCTCTCTTCAATCACCCTATTGCTAATAGACTCCCCCTTACGTTGTTCCGGGATCGTAATCTGATATAGCACTCTCTATCTTCTCAGCATTAGCAGCTTTCACAGATTCAGGACCATCTCCTGGCTCTCCGTAGCAACAAGATCAGGAACCTGGCTTTTACGTCTACAGACTCCCCCTTTCGACAAACTGGAACAGTAAGATAAACTTTATGCTTACCACTTGAATTTAAAATGATTAAATTGGTTTCAAATTAATGATCCATTTATCCATTTCAAAAACCTTTCTCAACTCAAATAAACTTTCCCAATCCAATATCATTCATCATGTTTAGCACTTGAAATTTTGAAAATCAGCTCTTCAACATCAGTTGTCGAAAATCTTTTTGGCTTTTTCAAAAAAAAATTATGCTAAAACACACTAAAATCTTTTTGAATTTTTGATTTAAATGAAAAACAGTAAAGAAATATTTACAGACAATATTTTTTGTGAGTTTGCGTAAGAGGATCATATCAGTTTTTGAGACAAATCACTAGCACCGTTAAGCTTTAAACATATTAAGTTCTAAACGATTCACATTGATTGACGATATAGGTGTCCTCTTAAACTCAATCTAAAAACTTTCGAAATGCTTACCGATAGGTTAAGGTATATTAAATTTTGCACTAAGTTCTTATGGACCCCACGATCTCAGCATATCCCCTCATCATGCAATACACTAACTCAAGTAATGCCTTTAAACTTTTATCAACTGTGAATTGTGCGAAAACAAAGCAGAAAGTTTAAACATTAACAATCAGGTCGATACTTCCGTATATGCAGAGAAAGTCCAATGTTTAAACAAAATAAGAAATAAAAAAACAAGTTGAAGTTGTTTAGGCTTTAACCACCAGGTCGATACTCCCGTATACGCAGAGGAGGTCCAAAGCTTAAACGAAACACCAAAGAAAATAAAGCAGAACGTTTAGGCAATAACATCCAGGTCGATACTCACGTATACGCAGAGGATGTCCAATGCTTAAACAAAATAAAGAAATAAAACAAGTTTAAATCTTGGCAAAATGAAATGCACAATCACAGCGACTTTTTAGCAAAGTTGTGAAAGTTCACAGACTTAACCAGTTTTATGTCTTTCGACAATCAACGATTACTGAGTAGGCACATAGTCAAGAAGGACAAAACTAAGTACTATGCTTTCAACCATGTTTCCCACTAGAACTAGACTTTTTGCTTTAGGTTTGTATCGTTATCGCAAATCTACTAGTCTAGCTGAGCCTACCATCACATCTTTAGTGAGACCGTTTATCACATTTGACATTTCATTTCTTTAGCATGCTGTGATAGTCCAACTGATTTACTATCATTTCCTCTTTTTCACAACAAAACTCATTTTTAATTTTCAATGTTTTTGGCATTTTCAAATTTTCTAATTTTTTTTTAAAATTTTCTCCCCCTAAAATCAAAATATGTTTCAATTTTGATTTTCTGAGAAAATTTGAAAACAAACTATACAAATAAAGTGACAACATGATATCGAATCGCTTCAATTCGCCATCCACTTGGCATAAACAATCAGAACTCCCCCTAACAGCAAACTATTTTCCCATTATGATTTCAAAACACTTAAGTTTGTTTTAATCAAAATGGTTTTTCCGGAAAAATTAGTTTTGTGTGTCGTTTCACAAACATGGGATTTCATCACATTGTTCTTTCACAATCCACTTGTAGGATTATCACAACAACAATTTCCAACAATCATACAACTTGTAAAATAGTTAAATCAAGTACAACTTAATGTCCTTGATTAACCACTTGTAAGTCGAAATATCACAGTTACCAACCTGTGAATTTCTCAAGAAAGATGCCGATTCCTACTCCCCAATTACCAACCTGGGAGTTCCGGCAAGTCAGGTTTTTCAGTTAAAGAGATTCACCCAAGCCTGACGGTCCTTGGGTGTATTTGAGTTATTTTCATTCGGGGTTTGAACATTCCTTTTTTATTCATAAAATTCTTTAACCCCTTTTACCTTACCCTCAACCATCTTTCCAAAAATAAGTTTTACTTTGCTATTGAAAGCCTTTTCGACATCAAATTCTTTCTTTTCAGAATAGAACTGATTCGAAATTTTCACTTTCCCATCTTTTTGTTTAAAATTTTCAGTCCGCAATGGTGGAAAGTTGATATCATCCATTGGCGTAACTGAATTTTCTCCTTTTTGATCAACAAATGGCTCCTCTGACTTTGACGAATCAGATTCATTTCCAAAATGTGGCTCTTTTGCTTCCGAAGAAACAAATTCATTGCCAGGAACTTTTTCTTTCTTCATACACCATTCTGTCCTCAGATTTGTATCTGATGAATTTTTTTTGCTTGATTTGTCATTCTTTGGAGAGCAAGACGATTTATCAGAACTTTTATCTGATTTTCTTGTTGTATCCGAGGACAAAATCCTTTCGAGGTACTCTCGAGCTTTCTTTCTTTTCTTTCTCAGTCGGTCTTTCTGCCCTTGTGAAAGCTTCAATTTATGTTCTTTTACCTTCTGTTCTTTGGGCTTTTCTTCAACCTTGACTGATTTCTTCATCTTTTTCTGAGATTCAGCCCTCGATATTTCCATTGATCTCATTGGCAATTTCTGACAATGTGACCTTTGATTTGGCATTCATAACATCTTCTTGTCTCAAATCTCTGTCTCTGGCAGTTAACAGAAATGTGTCCTTGAAAACCACAGTTGTAACACACCCTGTTATCATACCAATCTCCACTATCAATCCAAACACTCAAATCATAACACTGATTTGATTTATAGTACTCATGACTTCTCCTATAAGCTTGATTTGACGCTTGAGCACTGTGATCAAACCTGCACCACTTATTACCAACTTTTTGTGAGTTTTGATTTTCAAATTTTTGTGGTTTTGTATAATGATTGGATGACTGAACTGATGACCTTTTATTGTTGTTTTGAAAATTTTTCGAATTTTTAACATTTTGTTTTTGTTCTACATTCTTCTTAACAGGTTTTTGTTTTGAGCATTCACCTATTTCAGTCGAATGTAAAACAGTTTCTTGAAACTTTTCTTTTAATTTCAAAAATGTTTTCTTTTTCTCATTTTCATCATCAGTTTTATCATCACGATCTTTAATTATGACTTTATCATAATTTGTGACATTGTCACTTATTGGAACAGAATTGATCGGTTTTGGACAGATATAATCTGGTACTGATGAATTCACAAAACCTTTCAATTTCTTTTCAAGCTCATCAATTTTATTCCGAGCAATTTCAGCTTCATTTTCAAGCCGAATGATTTTCTGAAGATTAGAATTTATTTCAATCTGTTTTTCAAGATTATTTTTAAAAATAACAGATTTTTCATCTTCTAAAATCTTCATTTGACTTTGAAAATCTTTTTCAATTTTCAATTTTTCATTTTCAAAATCTTTTTCCTTTTCTTTTAATTTTTTAATTTCCAATGTCAAACTCTCAACCTCCTTCAAGAGTTTGACATTGTCTTCTTTGAATTCATCACATTTTAAGCACTTCTCGGACATCTTTTCAGCTTCGGCTTTCTTCTCTCTTGCAGCTTGTCTTTCTTTGATCTTTTCCATTTTACCTGCAAAATAAAAATTATAACTTTCAGGTGTAAGTTCTCTTTTATAGGATTCAAGTTTTCGAGTTTCTTCACTATCATCATCGCTTTCTTCCTCTGATGATTGATCAAAAATTTGAGCTTTTTCTGAAACCTTTTCTTGTTTGTCACTTTTACTTCCAGTTTTATCAATCTCTCCAGACTCAGAATCAAACTCCTTTCCTGAATCAGACTTCATTTTTCTAATCTTTTGGAATTCAAGTTCTTGAGCTTCAATCTTCTCAATGAACGAGCTCAAATTGAAATCAATATGTTCAAAGCTCTTCTTCCAAGTTAACAAATACGTTCCCCACACATCTTTTGGTAAAGCATTTGCTAACTTGTCAAACCATTCTTCATTTCTTTTTCTAATGTTCCAACGCTTCATCTCTAGATATAACTTGACAAACCTCTCGATCAATTCTTTAGTTGATTCTCCCTTAAGAGCTGTAAAATTATCAAACATATCCATGTTTTTTTATCAAAACAATCTAAACTCAGTTCAATCACTTTATCAAACCACTTAATCAGATGAATATCCGATTGAGTGGCAAAAATCTGGTGACAACAGATCGGTTGAGGATTCGCTCGGGCGAGTATCCTATGCTTGACAAATCACCTCGAATCACCTGCAAACAAACAAACAATCAGTTTTAAACGAAACTAATGCGTAAAAGTGTGTGTTTGTGAAATCAATCTAAGACTCGTGTTAAAGATTCGCGAACTCATTTCAATGTTGTTCAAGTGAAATCACTGAATGAATTAAACTTCTCGTACAAAACAACTCCTTAACCAGAAAAATCTTGGGCTTCAATCCTTGAATGAATGATCAAATTAATGATCACATGGGACGAAAATTATGTTGTCTTTTACTTAATGATCCACTTCAACCAAAGTCACGAGACTATGGGCTTCACACAGTCAACATTAATTCACCACATGGGCCGGTAACAACACATGCAAACTGATTTAACTTTGAAACATTAATTGGACCTATTCAAGCTATTTAATGGCCGACAAATTTCAAAACACAATTCAATTTCATTGGACCTCCAACATTAATTCACATGCAATATGGCCGACAAACAATTAATTGTTGTATAGAAATTGGGCTATGAACTTTGACTCTTGGGCCGATGAACTTTACATGAACCGAACAATATTATTAATTGCACATGGGTCTTTAAAATGGCCTAGATATTGAGTACATCAGATTCACATGATTTCTGATTTTCGATAGAATCAAACCTCACTTGATCAGAGTGCAACTACAAACGTAACTTGCAATCTTTAATATCTCACATGTACTGTACACAGATAAGATCACATGTATTCCGACATTTTCAATTAATTGTTCAACAAAACTGAATTTTTTTTAATTTGACCGTTCAATTAAAGTACATGCAAACTGACACACCACGTGATTACTTCTCCCAATTTACTGACAATCTCGTAAAATGTTTCACAATTTTCAAAATTCACCGTTTCACAATTCAAGCGGAATCAGAATTGATACGGTTTTCAAAGCAGAATCAGATAGTCACTTGAGCGGAATCACAGATTCAAGCTAAACTCTTTGGAGCGGAATCAGAAAGTTCGTGATCTTTGGAGCGGAATCACAAGAGCGAAATCACAGAAACAATCTAAAACGCTGATTTCGCTCCAAATGTTAGAGCGGAATTAGAACTTTTCTGATGAACAACCTGATTTCGCTCGAAATTCAAGCAAAATCTCAAACTAGTTCGTACTAGCGGAATCAGATTCTCAGTCCATTTTTGCTATTTTTAGGCCGAATTTTAAGCTAATACTTTCAAGGGTTTGTTAAAAGTCACTTTTGCACAATATATCAAAAACTCAGTCCATTATATCCGTCCAAACGTCCAGAAATTAAAAAAATGTGAGAAAAATGTACTAATTCACGCGTATTGGCTCATCACTGGCTCTGATACCAATTGTAGGATCGAATAATCGACCAAATGAGTCAATTCTGAGTCAATACGCACTGTTTGTGTGGCGGAAACACACAAACAGAGTTGAATTAGCAAGAACGGAGTAGAAAACCAGAAGATTATCACTTTAAACTACACTTCTCATTCATATATGACTTGACAAATCAGCAGCAGTTCGGTACAAGAACAATGGGACTGTCACAAATGAGAAGCATCAACTACCTATTTATAAGGAATCTAATTCCGCTCCAAATGACACATTGTCATTTCGGGCGGAATCACTCATTTGACTTTTTGAGCAGAATCACACACATATGCATTTGAGCGAAATCACAATAAAACAAATATTAAATTCTGTTTCGTGTTTCTGACTTTTGTTTTCGTGTGACTTTGTAATAACATGATGTCATCTTGATGTCATATGGATGATGTCATCATTGAGAATGATGACATCATTCTTGATCAGATCCGCAACGAAAACGAGACTCGATTTAAGACGAAGTCAACAGACAAATGCACCAACAGTGCTGCCGAAGTGTCGAGTCGCTGTAAAAGTCATTCAATCTATACAATCGACAGTTTAAAGTGTATTCCTTGCTGAATTGAACTCAGTTTGTTTGTTTCCACCGCTCAAACTGAGAAAAGCTCTTCTGATAGACTCGTTTGGGTTCGAATACGATCCTACAGAAAACATAACGGGTATGAAGGAAAATATGTGCATGTAATCGAAAAGGATCAATTAGAGCTTTCGAAAAAATGGGAGAAAAAGAAACCATAATTTGACTTCACTTGGTTCGAAACAAACTTTACGAAACATACATAAAATAAACACGAAAACATATTATAGTTGACATGAATCATTTCCCAAAAAAGTTTACGTCGAAACGTAGAACAAATTGAATTTATGCGAAAACATACATAAAAATATGCACGTAAAAATGGTTTCTTTAAACGAAAACGTATTATATTTGACCTGACTCGTCTATAAAAAATTTTTACGTCTGGATGCAAAACAAATCATATTTATACATACTCGTACATGAAATATGCACGTAAAAAATATTTTTTAAGTAAAGGAAATATAGGGGTAAACCGAAACAAAATATTAGTAAAAATTTTAATAGGTTAAAAACGTTCCTAAAACCGTGCCAAGTAGCACCAATGCCACAACCACATCGACTCTCAACATTGTAAAAATAAAATAGATAAAATCGTAAAAATTACACTAAACGAAAAGCGGACTAAAATCGTTGAACCACGCACACCCGTTACAGTGTGTTAATGGTAATAAATTAAAGAAACGTAAAACGTAGAAAATAATAACTTAGTCGATCTAGGTCCCGCCCGTTACGGCGAACTTTTCAAAAGGGAAAAAATGGTTGCGACGGGTTTGTCAAATATGAAAAAATAGAGCAAAAAACGTTGAACTTTACATGCACGTTACGACATGTTAACTCGCAAAATTTAGAACGAAATGTAAAACGAAAAACTTGCGAAAAATAAAAAGTATGGGGGACCAAAGTTGTAAATAATAAAGTGTTGTGTTAAATTACAAAAGATGAAAAACTTTGAGTTAAAAGTAAAAATTTCAAATGGGTTAAAATGTAAAAGATAAAACTTCTAGGTTGAAAGTGAAATATCAAAGTTTTTTTTTTTTTTTAAAAAAACTCTCCAAGCTTGAGGTACAACTCCTAATGCACAAAAAACTTGCTAATTTATATATGGAATAATAACTAAATTATATATAAAATAATAATTATAATTAATACAAGTTAATTAATAAATAATAAACAAGTTAAACCCGAGCCAATCTCGAGCTTGAAAACTACACACAAGCCGAGCTTGAGCTTAGAAACAAAGCTCGATTCAAGTCGAGTTGAGCCTAGCCGAGCTCGGGCTCTGCTCGACTCGACTTGTTTGCACCCCTTAGCAGTTGGCACTAATTCCATTACGGTTTCGAATTTAGACTCGACTTGTTTGCACTAGGGGTGTTCATCGAATCGAATATCGAATTTTCGAATTATTCGAATCGAATTATTCGAATATTTTTAATTTTTCCTTGAATTCGAATTCGATTCGTATTCGATTAAAATCTACCCAATTCGATTCGAATTCGTATTCGAATAAAAAACCCAATTCGTATTCGATTCGTATTCGATTAAAAATTCGAATTCGAATCGAATTCGAATAAATTCGATTTGATTAAGTTTCTTTTAAAACATATAAAAGCTATTAAAATGAAACATAAATTTTAAAGCAGCCATAAAACACGATATCACATTAAAAATTTCCAAATAAAGTATCATAAGTCTAACATTCAAAACGAGAATTCGGGAATAACCACTACAAGTTAATATTTTTAGGGTTAGAAATCTATTGATAGATTTACTACTTATGTTTTAGTTATGGGCAATGTAGTGAGTTTGGTAATGGGTAATTTTAATATTTGGAATAAATTTTGAAAATAATATATAGTATAGCCCAATAAAAGTTATATATGTATTATATACAAAAATAATAAATAAAATGTATAATTTTTATTCGAATTTCGAATCGAATTTGAAATTATAAATTCGTATTCGATTTACTTGACTCGAATTGAATCGAATTCGAATTCGAATTATTATAATCGAAACGAATTCTTGATAATCGAATCGAATTTAATCGAATTTCGAATTTTTCGAATTCGAAACGAATTCTGAACACCCCTAGTTTGCACCCCTTAGCAGTTGGCACTAATTCCATTACGGTTTCGAATTTAAAAGTTTGTAACCCTGGTCATAGTATTATAAAGATATGTCTAGTTACTTGTAATCCTCCATTACTTCCAAAGTAATAATATCAAGTCGATAGTTGCAACTTTGGACACACGTAAAACCCTTGTGTTCATTATTTTTTACCTTGTGTTTCTATTTTGAACAGCTGCAACGGCAAAACCCTACCGCTGTCATCAACCCACTGTCATCGCGGGTCAACTTTGGTCAAACAACAGCAACTGTTGTGTTTGTGATCAGTTTCTGTCTTGTTAACAGTCGTGATACCCAAACATAAACTGCTAGAGCAAAGTAGCAAACATAACTTAATAGTATTTACTTGGATCCACCAAATTATATTATAAACAACTTCAATACACAAATAAAGAAGAAGACATACGCATGAAGTTAGTCAAGTACATACCAGTTTCAAGAATTAAGTTTTTGTCAAAATATTGTTGGTAAAAATGCACAAGACGCAGATGCATTGTTGTGTTATTTTATTATTTGTTTATAACAAAATAATTTATCGACAGACATGCATTCTTGCAAACATATATAAGTTGTATTCAATGTCGATATATTTTTAGAAAAAAAAAAAGTTAAATATAATAAAGGGGTTTTCTATCTACACACCCTCCTGTCTATTTACACACTTTTTGAATTCAATACGCATCGTATAGGCCTATACGATGCGTATTGAATTAAAGTAAAAAACATGGCAGACTGATAGGTGCAGGTTGTGTCTGGCGGCGGGTTTGATACGCATCGTATAGGCCTATACGATGCGTATCAACCCCCTGTTTTTTTGAATTTATTTTTTGTTGTGTTGTGTCGAATGCGAACCCGAGAAACGAAAGGGATTTCGAGCAGTTGGTCGATAATATGATTGATAAAGATCTTGACACGATTATTTCCATTTTCAAGTATTATTAAAACCATTCAAGCCAACCAGTCTACAATGTGGTTCCCAATTTGCGGAACTTAATCCCAGATTGTCTAAAGAAACACATTTTCAAGTTTGCACAGTGGGAGAAAAGACCAGCACCTCTGTCAGTATTTGTCCTTTAAATTCGCATAAACATATATTCGTTTCATAACCTCCTGATTGAGAGAAACTTCTTCGAGCTAACCGCCGATATCTCATCCTTCTGTTGTTTAGTACTTCCGAGATAATTCAAGTTATTTCAGTTATTTATGTTGATTCAATACTTCAACGTATTTTAGTTGGTTTCGAATATACCCAAAGAGATCTGACCCAACCGAAATCCACTTCCGAGACGATTCAAGTGAGTCCTATGAAGCAAGTGTCGGTCTATTCAATTGAGAGGAAACATTGCATGACTTGAACGAGTCAAAGTTAACATTCAGATTCAGATTCTGTTCTGTTTCTTCAAGATTTACGTCTGATGTCCAAGTTTGATCACATTTGACTTCATCGGCGGCAGTCCAATGACTTTCTTGAGTCACATATCCGACAATAGGGCCCACGGATCTTATGCCCACCCGAGACCGACCTCTGAATCATCATAGCAGACATGTCGGGTTCTTCTGCTAGTGGTTGGGGCTTCCAATGCTCACACAGGGTGATAAACAATGCTGATATCATCATAGAAGTGTTGGGATTCAAGGGTTTATGAGTCAATGTTAACATTCAGATTCAGAAAGCAGATGATTTTGTACTTGGTTTATTCTCTTTAATCTATTACAACGATCCTTGTTTTGTCACGTACATGCGTTTAATTCTCAACAAACGATAACTTTATAACTTTATAGTGTGTGATTTAACCAGGAAATGATTGGAGGTGATTGCTACTTTTAATAAGATGTCATAGTTGTCAAATTCGATTTCAACAAATCTTTTCCTTTTCCTTCAATTTCTAGAACATTCTCCGTAACATGAAGACGTGTCGGGTTCTTCTACGGAAACGGTGGCTATGCGAAATACAAATCGCAACCGCAACCGGTTTCTAACTTTATGCTTGCATCCACCACAGTGAATATTATCTATCTATGTGTGTCACATCCATCCTGTTATAGCAATCGATATAATTAATTTTGGGGAAATCTATTTCGACACCCCATTTGTCTATCTACACACCTTGCATATTTTTTTCCTAATTAGCGTTGTTAACTACCAAAAGAATGCATACACAAATAGTTCTAGTGGACGAAGCAAAGAGAACCTGATTCTGTTGTTCAGTACTTTCTTGTGCTAAATACAAAGCCGATTTCAACTTCCATTGATCAAATAATAAAAACCCTAAGAATGCATACACAAATAGTTCTAGTGGACGAAACACTTTTTGAGAAATTTATAGTTCAATACGCATCGTATAGGCCTATACAATGCGTATTAATCGATGATTTTACTGAAATACCCCTGGTTTTCTGATAAATTCAGGGGTATTTTTTAGAAAATTCAAAGATTAATACGAATCGTATAGGCCTATACGATTCGTATTAATCTGATATACAATACAACATAGGCCTATACGGTCGTATATGGTGTTATTTCAAATTTAGTGTTATCGTGTTTCCCTCGGTTCGACGCGTATACGTCTCGTTTTTTGCCGAACTTTCGCATATATTGTCGTTTTATTACGTATACCTTCAACAATAGTTGTTTCGGTGCCGTTCGGTTGCGTTTGAATATCTTATTCTATGATTACGTACAGTTTTGTTTGAAATCCACTTGAACTCCATAGTGCCGCATTATATGTATACGTGTGTGGAAATATCGTTAGTTGCGTACTTTGACGTACTTTTGCATATTTTGAAGTATTCTAACATACTGTTGCGTATGTAATAGTATATTTGACGTATTTTAGCGTATTTTAACGTATTTTAGGGTATTTTTACGTATTTTAGCGTATTTTAGCGTATTGTAACGTATTTTAGCGTATTTTAACGTATTGTAACGTATTTTAGCGTATTTTAACATATTCCTGGTCACAAACTGTGGAGAACTTGTTTGCGTTATCCATCAAACAAAAGTTTAAACTTATCGTGTGTTGCAGTTTGGAAAGATGACCGAACAGAGATCTGAATAACTAACTGTGGAGAACTTGTTTGCGTTATCCATATTAAATCAAACATTCATGTATCACAATGAATGACCGATCTAAGGCAGAGAACGTGATTCAGATACACAGATTCGATTTCAACAAATCTTTCAAGGTCTTAAGTGATGGACAATTGGTTAAAAGATGTAGAAGAGTTTGTGTAGAGATCTTTACAGTATGGTTTCTCGACAAATGAAGTATTAAAAGCTGTTAGTTTCTTTAACAGTATGGTTTCTCGACAAATGAAGTATTATCTGACAAAACTCAAAACAATTGTAATCTTCCCAGTAATCATCCATAACAAGGGTGAGCTCGTGTATTGGACCCTGGTTCAGCAACAAAACTTGGTGTAAATCATTCATGTCCATGTTTTTCCTTGTACTTGCTACGTCAGATGCTAGCTCGGAAGTTCTATTACACAAAGTAAACCGAAGGCTTGTCCTTGAGTCACATATCCGACAATAGGGCCCACGGATCTTATGCCCACCCCGAGACCGACCTCTGAATCATCATAGGAGACGTGTCGGGTTCTTCTGCTAGTGGTCGGGCTGCCAATGCTCACACAGGGTGATAAACAACGCTGATATCATCATAGAAGCGTTGGGATTCAAGGGTTTATGAGTCAAAGTTAACATTCAGATTCAGAAAGCAGATGATTTTGTTCTTGGTTTATTCTCTTTAATCTATTAGAACGATCCTTGTTTTGTCAGGTACATGCGTTTAATTCCCAACATCTTTGTAGTGTTTAGAATGTTTGAAGGAAATGTTGGTTCAATACCACCGGTTTCTAACTTTATGCTTGCATCCACCACAGTGAATATTAACTTTGTTGGAATCTACGAAGAAACTGTTCGATTTCACGATGAGTGGAGAAATTAGCGACGGAGAAACTGTTTGTAATTGTGGATTTCGGTTGGTTCAGAAGCTTAACAAGAGAAGCAACTAAAAAAGCGGAAATTAGCGACGGAGAAACTGTTTGTATTTGTGGATTTCGGTTGGTTCAGAAGCTTAACAAGAGAAGCAACTAAAAAAGCGGTGAACGGTATTTAACGTACACACCGCATTCGAAGATCCTTGCATCTCAAGATGAAAACCGCAACCGTTTTTTACTACGGAAACGGTGGCTATGGGAAATACAAACCTGACACGAACCACAATGGACTCAGACTCATACTACCCTTGTCGTTCCGTATTTTCTCCTTTTCTAATTCTCGAAGAATCTCGTAACGTATGACACATGATAAAAGGGGATGTCTAATGGAACACCTGATTGAGAGAAACTCCTTCGAGCTAACCGCTGATATCTCATCCTTCTGTTGTTCAGTACTTCCGAGACAATTCAAGTTATTTCAGTTATTTCTGTTGATTCAGTACTTCAACGTATTTTAGTTGGTTTCGAATATACCCAAAGAGATCTGAACCAACCGAAATCCACTTCCGAGACGATTCAAGTGAGTCCTATGAAGCAAGTGTCGATCTATTCAATTGAGAGGAAACATTGCATGCCTTGAACGAGTCTAGAACACTCGTAATCCTCAACCGGCTTTGAAACCGGACGGAATCTACGAAGAAACTGTTCGATTTCACGGTGAGTGGAGAAATTGGCGATGGAGAAACTGTTTGAATTTGTGGATTTCGCTTGGTTCAGAAACTTAACAGGAGAAGCAACTAAAAAAGCGGTGAACGGTATTTAACGTACACGCCGCATTCGAAGATCCTTGCATTAGACACATTTTGTTGTAATTTGTGGATCAACAGAAATAACTGAAATAGTTCTCTCTAATCTATTAGAACGATCCTTGTTTTTGAGAACCTGATTCTGTTGTTTAGTACCAACAGAATGCATACACAAATAGTTCTAGTGGACGAAGCAAATGAAACCGGAGCTGTTATCTTTGTTGTTCAGTACTTTCGTGTCTAAATACAAAGCCGATTTCAACTTCCATTGATCAAATAATAAAAACCCTAAGAATGCATACACAAATAGTTCTAGTGGACGAAGCAAAGAGATCGCCTTGTTAATTTAAGGGGTATTCTCAAATAATGTTTCATAGATGTTTGAAGACCAACAAATGTCCAAAGTGTTGCATCTTCGTTCGCGTGACGGAAAGCTACCGCGTGACAGGAAGCTACCTTGCAAAAATTAAAAAATTAAATCGACACCCTCAATACGCATCGTATAGGCCTGTACGATGCGTATTACTTTTTGGCGGGGGACAATGGCAGCCTTTGGCAGGCATAGAAGTTTGAACCCACCTCAATACGCATCGTATAGGCCTATACGATGCGTATTGAGGGTGTCGATTTAAGCCCCAAGGTGTGCCAATAATACGACCCTATAATAAATTGATTTCACTAATAATATAACAATTTCCGTGTCACATCTACTCTATCAAATGTTTTCTCTTAACAGTCTAACATGGTCTAAAATGTTTTCTTTAAGGGGACTCGGGGCGGTCCGTTATACCACCACCGTCACGAGTTATAGCAAGTGATACACCATCGCCACTCCTCATCACTCGTGGATTTGAGCACGCATGATTGTTGAGTTGTTTGAGGGAAATTGTTGGGTGTGGTGAGGCATTTCGACTAAAATCGATCACTAGTGATGGAATAATGTTTGATGACATGGCGGAACTTAATTGGATGTTGTGAGTGATGAGTAGGTGGTGAGTGATGGACGCCCCTACCCCCTAACAATCTAACAACGTCTAACATGTGATATTTGTCTTGGTGTTACATCGGGTCTTTTAAATAAAATAAGAATAAATCTAATTTTGCAATTTATAAATAATAATAACGGCAATAAAAACGTCATGTATACTCGCCGGGTATCGGTTTCTCATTATCCATCGGTTTTGCAAGAATCAAACATACTCGTTTGTGGTCGTATGATACCCATTACCTGAATCACTATCTTTAACTCACCTAAGAATTTAACAAAAATATCCATCTACAATATATAATCAATATTTTAAGAGTATACAATATATTAATATATTTGGTTTCGATTCAAGCAAGCAGGTTCGGGTAATCAGGTCAGGCGTCGAGGGGAGGATCACCCTAATACCACACCCACCCGCGATAACTTCTAATGCTAATCACATACCGCCTACACATAAATACCCGTCGAAAATATTTTAGGTTTCGGGTTTTGGTGTCGGGTTCATGTACATTTTTCATCCCTACACATAAGAACAAAATATGTAGTGTCACTCTACTAGACAACCACACGTTGGTATATTTTTGGATGATTATCAAAAAGGTGCATGAATTGGCAAATTGCCCCTAAGGTAACGTTACTTGTTAAAATATTGATAGATACAACCATATTTAATTACATCCAACCATCTCTATTTGTCCTTTCCTTTTGTCCTTACACCTTCATAAACCCCTTATAAATTGCACCAAATCATTCACCACTACACACTTAACATACAGCCCAAAATGAAATACATGAGGCTACACAAGAGCAAGGTTGATCAAAACGAGCACGGCTTCATCGATGGAAATAAGCGGGCGTCAAGCAACGGTAGGAAAATGAAACGATTCTCGGAAGCAATACAGAAACTCTTGACCACTTACAAGGACCGGAAACAAGACTCAACGCGCGATGCATTGTGGTCTCGCTATCGGGCTGAAGATGAGGTTGAAAGTAAAACCAAGATATAGGTTTCATGAGAGTGAGGTTAATGTCACGGAGTTATCTTTTTATGTTTAATACGAGCTAGAGTTGTACTATCTATAATCTATCAACACCCCTAAACTCACTAATGTACACATGTCGCATCCTACGCTTTTCCACTTTCTACAATAAACACCTCGTGTGACTTCGAATATCTTGAACAGTGAAAAAATTGAGATTTCCAAATGAAAAATACAACAGGTCATAGTAAATTTTGTTCAAATATGAGAAAGAAAAAGAGTAGCATAATACATACATATTGCAACCCCGTTTTATTATGGAACTTTACATGAATTGGCTGATTCGGGTTATGTTTACTCCTACTCACCTTGTACATCTATATAAAGCTCAAATTATGCAAAAATATTTCATCTAAAAAGAGTTGATTACATCTTAATACGATTAACTCACATAAAGATTCGGTAATTGCACGCCTTAACAATATTTATAACATCTACCACCAATTTTTTTAAGTAACTATACACAGTGAATTGGCGCGCACTTGAGGCCCTTAAGAGGGAGGTATCTAGAATCCTCCCGTTTGTTTTCTGCCTTTAACCCCCTTGACCAACACAAGCTATGTTTTAGCTTATCACGTTGGTTAGCAGGATATTGAGAAGTTTCATTTGTTTTCGGTAAAAAAGAAAAAAAATGTACCTTATCGGCTCGTTAATCATGTTTATATGGTTTAAGTTATAAAAGTTTACCTACACGTGTAGATTACGTGTAAGTAATATAACATGACTTGCCCATGTATAAGTTCTATAAACATTTATGGGAAAATTACCAAAATGTCTCTTGACCAAGTGCATTTTCAAAATTGTCACCTTCATGCGTCTTTGGAAGGTCCTCCCAGCCTCGGAAGCGTCCGCCTTTCACGTTGAAGCGTCCGTTTCCTTTCAAGCGACACGTGTCCGATGTTGAAGCGTCCGCCTCAGGCGCAATGCGTCCGTGAAGCTTCTGAAGCGTCGGCCAACGACCCAGGTTCCGTATCTTTGTCCAATTTTTTTTTTATAACTTATAAACATTTCTAACATGGGATCATGCGCATGCTCTTTATAAAAAAAAAACTATATGTATGTTAACGGAGCAAATTTTAAACGATATAAAACATGTTATTTTTTAGTTAAAATTTTTTATATTAAACATCAAAACATAACATAATAAAAAACAAAAAAAACAAACAACACATAATATTATATCTAAAACCATATCCTAATAGTCTCCCACTCCGAGACATGTTTGAAATCATGTCTCTCTTCATGACGGTAGTTGATGAGGGCCACCTCCTTCTGATCGTCCTCACCAAGGTCCGGCATTTCTGCCTCCACTTTCTTGAAATATCGATCAAATCTCTCGCATTCCAACCGCAGGACACGGAACCGGAACCTGGATGATAGTGCGTCAACGGTCCGGTTGTGGTCCGGACCACGTAGTTGGACGAAATTCTGTTGAACACGGACCCAGAGCCCACCGTGTCCTCGACGTGGAGGATCGATCATGGCCTGCTCCCATGCTTCGCACAGAGCAATGTCTTCAACGTCAGTCCAGGAGGTGGCCATTGTGGGGTCGTTGACGGCGTCGGATTTTCTAGTGAAATGGCTTATTTTGTTTGCAATTTTTTTGAAAACGGCGGGTGTTTTGATAAGTGATAAGTGAACGGGTTATATAGTGAGGTAAATGTGTGCAACGGTAAAAGTTAAACGGCTTTTGAGTTTCCAATTTTTTTTTTCGGAAGCGTCGGTCAACATCGGGGGAGCGTCGTCGGGTCAAGCCTCGAAAGCGTCGTCCAGGCCTCGGAAGCGTCGTCCAGGCCTCGGAAGCGTCGTCGAGGCCTCGGAAGCGTCGTCCAGGCCTCGGAAGCGTCGGCCAGGCCTCGGAAGCGTACACCCATGGACGCATTAAAAAATTATGGTTATCATGCGTCGGGGACTGACGCAATTTCGTAACGGAACGGACGCTTCAACACGTGTCGCTTGAAAGGGAACGGACGCTTCAACGTGACAGGCGGATGCTTAAAAGCGAAATGCGGACGCTTCCGATGCTGGGAGGACCTTCCAAGGACGCAGGAAGGTGACAATTTTGCAAATGCACTTGGTCAAGAGACATTTTGGTAATTTTCCCAACAATTTTTTTTTTTTATAAATTTCAAAAGAGATGAATTGCATTTCTACCGTTCATTTTCTTTTTTTACATTTTAAAGATAGAGAAAAGAATGATTTATTTATTTATTTCCTTTTCATGTTTGCTTAGGGGCTGTTTGTTTACTTCTTAATGAGGCTCTTAGTGGTTCAGACATCTTACTGGTTCAGCATTTAATGGTTCAGACTGTTTGTTTCACGAGCAGATGTCTGAATGGTTCAGACATTTGCCTCTGAATGGTTAAGATTTATACAGAGTCTGAATGGTTAAGACCTCTAATCTGAATTGGTCAGACATTTGCCTCTGGACGGTTAGCATTATATAGGCTCTTAATGGTTCAGACCTCTTACTAGTTCAGCACTTAATGGTTCAGACCTCTTACTGGTTCAGCACTTAACCATTCAGATGTTGTGAAACGGCCCCTTACAAAAACTATGTTCTATATAAAGTTGTTTCTTATAAAATTTATTACCAATTTTTGCAATTTATCCTTTTAGAAACGTTGTGAATCAAAATCAAAGAAAATATTTATATCAGCTTCAAACAAGATAATATTTCAGTTTGGCGTAAATCTAAATCTTAGCAAATAATTTAAGAAAATGATCTTAATAAAACCACACTAATGTTGAAATTTATAACACAGTATTCTTTCTGATAAATAATATCTTGATAATTTGAAAAAACAAATATTATTTAAATAAATTTATAAAATCAATTTGTAACATTGACTAGCATTTGTTTGGTTGTTACATAACTAGTAAATTTGCCCGTGCGTTGCGGCGGGTCGAAATTTAAAGTAACTCGAATTTATTCACTCTAATGAAAGCGTATTATATTTTACCCGACTTGTTTCCGAACAAAAGTTACGTCAAAACGTAGACAGTCTAAAAACGTGCATAAAAATAAGCACGAAAATGTGTTGTATTTGACCCGACTTATTTGCGAAAGAAAGTTACGTTGAAACGTTAACAAACTTGAACTTATACCGCTATATACATAAAAATAAGTACGTAAGAAAATTATTTTTTTTAAGTTAAAGAATGGTACAACACATTGTGGCGGCGGCGAAACGTAAACTAATTCAAATTTATACCGTCTAATGAAAACGTATTATGTTTGACCCGACTTGTTTTAAAACAAAATTTATGTCAAAACGTAGACTAACGGAAAACGTACATAAAAAAACACAAAATTGTATTATATCTGAGCCTAAGCCTACCCATTTCCGAAAAATAAATTAAGTCGAAACCCAAATCAACTTGAATTTACACCGACACGTACATAAAAATAAGACGTGAAATTGATTACAAATTTTTACAATATTGAGGGGTTGTAAGTACCAATGCTAAATATTGAATGGTAAAAGTGAGAAAAACAAACATATACTAAAAGACAAATGAAAAAAAGTTATTGTAGATGTAAGAGCATTCACATCCAAGACATCATATTTTCAGTGTGGTGTTTTTAAAATATAAAAAGTATAAAAAGTGGTTGTGTGTGAAGGAGAGAGAAAATGTTACTGTTCATCTGTATATTTGGGGGGGACACTGTTCACCCCCTATAATTTTTTAATATATTTTGAAAGTGGTTGTGAGTGGAGGAGAGAGAAAAAATAATGATAAAGGTATAAAAAATATTATTTAATTGAAAATGAGAGAGAAAATGTAGTGTTTTTTAGTGTAATTTAGGGTGAAAATATAGTGGGATGGATGTGAATGCTCTAACTTGTGATCGTATTTAGAAAAAGTTCAATTGAAGATGCTCTAAATGTCTAATAAGATATATGTATTAAAAAAGGATATACATTTTTACATAATTAGGTGAATGATTAATTATAATTTCCCGAATGATTAACTACATAAGTAGATGATTAATCAAATCTATTTTATACATCAACCCCAGATAATAATAAACATGATCTTGATCTAGAACACCACTATAGAACAATTTCAACTGACTCACAAAATCAGTAAGTTTTACCATATAATCAAACTGCTACCACAGTGTAACACTGTCATTTCTGAAACAATAATCACAGAGATAGCACGTTAACCGTGTGCAGATCAAAACTTACCCATTTAACGGCTTTCAGTTGGTAAGTCTACAAAACGTTACAAGCCTAAGAAAAATACCTTAACGAGAATCATCTACTTCCAAAATCGCTTGTGTGGTCATGTACAGGGAGATTTCACGTACAACACGAAAAAATAGTAGTACACCGGGTAGGTTTGAATATATCCTTTTATTATTCTTATTTTTTTAATGTTACAGTTTGTGACACAAACTATACAGGGATTATAAGGTGTGTAGTTTGTTGCAAATACAATTAAGAGGTGCCACCGGCCTTTGCAGCTTCTGTGCCACTCGTGGTCATAAAAGACTCCCCACAGCCACACTGTCCTTTTGAGTTCGGGTTAATAAATATAAATTCAGATCTGCACCAAGTTACAACCATATACAAAACTTTTAGAAGTAATCTTTAAACCATGATCAACATAGCTTTTCATGTTCATTAATTACATGTAGGGGTGGGGATTTCTAACACGACATGAACCTAACACCACATTCGTGGGATTGGATGTAGTCTGAATGGGTTCAGGTTGAACCCACAACCACCTTTAGCTAAACAGGTTGTATACAGGCTTCCCTCGCAGCACAATCGTGGCTTGACCCCTTTAATCCATTTATATTTGTATATTTTTTTAAAGAGTAAAATGCCATTTTCGTCCCTGGGGTTTGACTACTTCTGCGACTTTCGTCCAAAGGTTTGTTTTTCTGCATACGGATAGGATCCAAAAGGTTTGAAATTTGCCATTCTCAACCGACTCATAAACTCCATCCATATTTTAACATTAAGTCATGGGTATTTTCGTCTCTTTAGACATTTCTTGTGATGATTAAAGGGTTTGGGTGAGGAGAAAGTCAACAGAGGTGGATCTTTATTTCTTATAGTGTTTTTTATTTTAATAAAAAAGTCTAAAAAGACGGAAATGCCCCTCATTTAACAGAGAAAAATGGATGAAGTTAACAAGCCCGATGAAAATGGCAAGATTTCAAACCTTTTGGATCCAGATGCAGAAAAATAAACCTTTGGACAAAAGTCACAAAAGTGGCCAAACCTCGGACGTAAATGGCATTTTACTCTTTTTAAAAATGTGTTCTATATCATAATTAAATATGGTTAGTGTTTTGGTCAAAATTTAAGAAATAAAAGAGAAATTAGTATTCATGTTTGTATAGCTTAAACGTAATTATTTTATATAAATTTTTATTTTTGGTTGTAAATTTATAACTTGGAACTAATATGCAAAAAAGTAAAAATAAAATTAAATTTAAGGTTAAATGGGTAGTCTTAGTGTCAACCCACAAAAGCTCGTGTTGTGTTTGGGTTCATGTGTATGGCACGATTTTCTGGTTCGTGTTAGGTTTGACCCACCCACCCCCAAACACGACCCATTTACCATATGTCCACAAAAGATACACCAAGTGAAAAAACAAAATAAACGAAAGAACAAGTTTCTTACCGGAGCTTATCGTCTACAAAGTCCATCTTGGTACCAATAACATGCATAAGAGCTTTTGGATCTATCAATATCTTTACACCCTTGTCCTCGATCAATTCATCAAATTTCCCTTTTTCATCTGTACGATTAATATATCAGATTATCAGTGTTTTAGGAACTACTTACATGTTACAATCACTATCTTGAGTTGAGACAAAGGTTCGAATGAGAACCATTAAATAATTAGAACCAAAGAAACCACCTTTTGGCCCTTAGATCATATCTTGATGAATGGTTAATATATGAGACAGTTACGTCCTTCAGCCCCATGATCAAAGTGATCGGGTGACAGCAAGATGGTTCGTAATTATCCAATGGTTCACATGTGAACCCGTTGAAAATCAAAAGAAAAACGACAAACATATATAACAACAATGTGAAGCAATCCATATCTTTTGGGACATGACTAGTTTACATTCAACTATGTTGTTATTAATTTCGAAGCAAGCTCATGACCGGATTCACTGGAACAAAATTCTGTAATGCTCACAAAGCTCTGAAATTCTTGTATCAAAAAGGAGACATTGAAGCGTATATTGAAGAATTTAAAGTCCTCTAATACGACGGAATTTCAAGATACTGAAATTAAGAACAATTAGCCAAATTCGAGACAGGCTTGATCTCCGATTACAAGGTTTTACCTAGTAAAATTGATAAACATAAACATCGACAAAAAGAAAGATGACCTAATCTGCCCTATTTAACATAAAAGAAACAGAAGTTAATTAACTGCTAGAAAATCGCTTGTGAAACTGTTCCTGCTATTTTTCTGAATTAATTGAATCTGCAGCTGGGTCCAGTTTTGGCTTGGATTTGGGTCAGGTTCTGTGTCACCCAATAACGGGTATGTAACACCCTCTCTGCCCTAATTCCAGGCCTTTGGAATGTTCCTTTGAGGCCTATATAAAGGTATTAAAAAAATGAATGTGAGCCTTAAATTCCGACTCTTGTCACTACACTTCTTCTGTCCAGGAAGAGACATCAGGTACCAAAGAAAAATGTATTTCAAGGGTGCAAGCGGTTTTCCAAGAACCATTTATGGAAAAAGAAGACAGACCTGACTGGCTTGGTCATCAATACCCACAACCCAACATCATACTTTTAATCCTAACAGAGCTCTGAACCCTAGAAGTCTATGTTTCAGTTGTTGTGGGCATAAGTATTCTCCGCCACACATTGTTGATGTGGACGAGATGAACAGTGAAGACGAGATTCGTTGAATGGAGGCTAAAAGAGATTAAACCGGTTCTCAAATGGGAGTGCAATGACTTGGAATATATTGGGGTGTCTTCAGGCTCTTCAGCTAATTTGTAACCTTAAAAATTGTAATAGAATTTAGCGGTTCGACCCCCTATTTCTTATTAAATGTGGAACTACTGACAGTTTTCTCTCTAAAAGGGGCATTTGCTTGGAACTTGAGCCAATTAGCAAGTTGAGAATCCATTTGGGGATAGAACACTAACGTGGGTCACAAAAAAGTGCCAAGAGATCACTCTCAGGTTTGGGTATTTCTCCTGCTCGTTGATGTTTCGATCTATGATTTAGGGGCTACGGCCACTGGATCTTATTTCCGGTATTGCTTGGCTCATGTAAACAAAGAATACATTGGATGAAGCCCGTAAATCCTCAAATATAGTTTTGTAATGCCTACAAATCCTCTACTTTGGCTCTGAGGGGTCTTCTTCAGTCCATCCATCATCTCGGAAGACATCCCTATTGGTTGTATTACTAGAATGTTGAAGTGAAAATGGTATGAAGCCATGCTAGTAGTAACTGACCGTCTCTCTATATACTACCATTTTATACTTCTCCAACACCCCTTTGACCTTCAACGCAATCTTAAACTGAGATTCTCCTTATGGAGGTTATTCTTCACCAGAGGATTCCTATATCAGTACTTGGTGATTTAGACCCTTTATTTCAAATTGGCAAGAAATCTCCACCGTACAAGGGAGTTCAGCAGATGGAAACAAATGATCAAATGGAAGCAATCATGACATTGAGAACCTACTTACATTTGTTGAAGTAAATTAGCTGAAAACATGGTCTTATTGGATTCCATGAGCTGATTTTTGGCACAAAGAATCTACCCCCATCAAGATAATCTATTGGAGTTCTCATGGTCTTATCATGAAGTTACAATGTAGGAACTAATGGATCGTAACGCCGCAACTAAACTCATATGTCACCTAACACCTATGCAGTTAATGCGGTAAAATATCGGATATCGGTCAAGGACCGATATTTGAGATATAGGTTATCTAGGTGAGACATCGGTAATTTTAATATCATGCAGAATTTATATATATAGCAATTTAACACTAACAATTCAGTGATATATCGGCTTGGTCTTAAAATGAGCGCATAATGCGTGATGCGCCCGTTGCGCTAGTGAGAGCGCATCGCAACACCTGATGCGTTGCGTTTACATGATGAGATGATATTGCGACAATTTCTCATAATGCGCTCCGATGCACGCAACATTGTCTGTTATGTTTTTTTTTTCAGATTTTATGAAATGAGTTGGGTTTTTTCATTAATTAATATAATAATATCTTAGTATGTTTGATTTGAACCATTGTGGTTCCTAAACACTTGTTTATGGTTCTAGAAACATTTTAATATGCTTGATTTGTACTAATATGCACACCTCTTGTCTTCTTATTACGTCAGTTTTTTAGTTTAAGTATGTTTTAATAAGTTGTTATGTATAAATAATTTTTTAATATTTTTTTTATAAAGAGCGCATCGCATACATGATGCGCTCGCATCGCGCATCACGCATTGCACGTCATTTTTTTGAACTAAACGCATCGGAGCGCATCACGCAATTTAAAACCATGTATATCGGTTATATGGGTCAAATATCAGTGATATATCGGTTAATATTGCCGATAATATCAGTACTGATATTTTAAATGAGGACTGATAACCAATATATCACTGATATTAACTACATATCCACTACATATCCTAACACGAGCTCAACTGTACATGAAAGCAGTTGCTGATAAACACCATAGAATGTTGCATTAAGGTGGGGGAATAGATGTTTATTAAGCTTTGTCCTTACGGTCGACAACCTGTGGTTTGGAAGATCATTCAAAAGTTACAAGCATGTTTTTATAGCCATTTCCTATCATTGCTAAAGTCAGTCCAGCAGCTTTATAGATTCCAGCTTCCTGTCTTCCTGATTCAGTAAGAATTCAATCTCTCTTCCATGTCTCTCTCTCCTCAAAAGAGCCCGTGGAAACAATCGTGTTGTTCGAAGCCTCTCTTCTTTCTAGTCACGAAACAGATTTAACCACCCCATCTCTCACTAATGCTTAGCTACTTGCACTATATATAAAGATGGCAAACAAGCCAACAATGGTAGACGTTACTTAGGAAGATACCTCCTACTCTATTCATTGTCAATTCTGATGAGGCCAGCAATACTCCCTCTTTAATCAAGGGAGCCATTGGGCCTGGTGCACAAAGGAATGGTAGTTATCCCTGGAGAGAGAGAGGTATATAGCTAATAAAGGCTATTATAACTTGGGCAAGAAGATTCTAGTAATCTGGGTGTTCTCTAATTTATCTCCTTTTTCAAACAACTAATGAAAACATCTCCTCTTCTATAATCTTCAGTTCTTTTGCTATTTCAAGTTCAATTACAACGTTGTTTGTTCGACACTCCTCTCTCTGTACACACTCTAGAGTAGGAGCTTGATTGTAAAAAAATTCATGCAGCAACTAAAATGGTTAAGCCCTAAAAGCGAATAGGACCGTAAGTCTTTAAATGAACAGCTCAAGGAATTGTTAATGCCCCCTTTCAACCCTACCGTTGTGCTACGGGACGTATGAGCAACAGGCGGTTAGGCATATGTGATTAAAAACGCACTTAAATAATAATCAAGATACAACGTAATGACTAATAAGCATAAAACACCTTCAATGTGTTATGCATCCTAACCAAAACATACATAGGCCCATTTAAACAAAGGAATTCAAAACAATTAAATAGTTAAGTAACATCACAAGAGATGATAATATTCACACTACGTATCGTATCTCATCTCAACTACTCATAATATACCACATCACAATAACCTCAATCAATGTTCAACTATTTTCGATTGAAAGTCGAATCCTATCAACAACAAACCACAGGTAAGGAATTTATACAGCAAGCAACGATTAGAAGTTAGATTGATGAAGGATTCATGATGTAGGGAAAGTAAATGAATAGAAAACCCTAACCTACCTGCATAATTGAGGGTATAGGAAAGACCGTTGCAACCGCGAGCTTTGACGCCGAGTTTAAGAAAGGGGCGTTGGCGCTGCTGTAGGAGGTGTCGTACCCTCTCGGCCGCCGCTTCTGTTAGGTTTACGGCTTGCCGTCTCGCCGCCGTCCGTACCTTCTCCGCCGCTGCTGCTGCCAATCTTGAAGTCGCCATCTTAAACGGAGAAAGAATCCTTTCTTAGGGGGTGTTTGGCTAATTTTATTTAACTTAAAAAAAAGAGAAAAATGTCCGGATAGTCCCTGTGGTTTCACCTTTTTTCACCTATAGTCCCTACCTTTCTAAAACTACTTGAATAGTCCCTAAGTTTTCAATTTTTGTTCCCGGATAGTCCCTAGGTCTAACTTCAGTTACTTTTCTCTGTTAAGTGGGTGTAAAATGACAAAAATACCATTTCCTTAAAAAGCCAAACCACATGGACTATCTGGGCATTTTTCTCTTTTTATTTATAAAACCCCACCACCACACTTCATCTTCAACCTCCACCCACCATCTCCCTCCTCCACCCTCCACCACCACCCTGTGAATCATAACCCGCACACCAGACAAAACCCCTGTGCCCTCTCCTTCCACCGGATTCGTTTGAATTATCACCAAACTGAACCAAACAAAACTAACTCAATGAATGTGCAAACTTCAACGACTGTATTTAATTATGCGGCGTTATCGAACTGTTTCGGATTTGATTTACTGATTTCAGACAATGAACAGCAGATTTACTATTTCTGTTCGAGCGAATAGACTGTATATTAATCTGCAAATAGACTGAACTCTTGACTATGCAAATTCACAGATTTACGCGGATGCGTAAACAACGAGTGACTGAAAATGTGCAGAACATATCCACTGCAACAATACTAATCACAACGTCGATTCACGCTAACGGATCAACAATCTGATCTGTTTCAGATACGGGCGAATCATTCTTGATTCGTGAATATTATTCTTGTTTCAGATTTACTTGAATATAAACAGACAACTGATTCATACAGATCAATAGAGTGTTTATCCGTGAATATCCAGATCAGTGATTAACACACAAGACTCAGACTTTCAGATTATCAGCAGATAGGACGAATGAACCATGTTTCAACGAATGAACACTGTTTCAAACATCTAAATTATGTGGATGTATTCGCAATTATTATGCAGATCTGTATAACCAGCAACGTGCGGCGGCTCTCCTGCTTCTCTTCGTCACAGCTGTGAAACCACATCGCCGACGCCGCCGCCGCGTGCGGCGGCTCTCTCCTTTCTCCCGATCTCACTCTCTTTGTCAATTATCCTCTAGATCAGTTGGTTGTGGTTGAAACGGTACAACAAGAAGGAGGATTTGGGGATGTTGTGGGTAACCCATCGGAGATACAGGCCGACTGGCAGCCAATCCAGTCGCCGGAGTTTGAAGAACGAGGGAGGAGAGGGTTTTGAGGTAGGGTTTCTTCAAGAAAGTGCAGAGAAAGAAGTGGAAAAGGAGGTGCAGAAGATTAGAGAGAGAGAGAGGTGAAGAAGATGAGTGGTGGGGTTTTTCTCTAAAAATGTAGAAGGTGCCCGGATAGTCCCTGTGGTTTGGCCTTTTAAAGGAAAGGGTAAATTGGTCATTTCACACCCACTTAACAGAGAAAACAAACTGAAGTTAGACCCAGGGACTATCCGGGAACAAAAATTGAAAACTTGGGGACTATTCAAGTAGTTTTAAAAAGATAGGGACTATAGGTGAAAAAATACGAAACCACAGGGACTATCCGGGCATTTTTCTCAAAATGTTTTTTGGGGACTATTCAAGTCTGAGTCACAAACTTCTTTCAACAATGTTTTTTAGAAAGTCTGAGTCTTATGAGTTTGTGTCTTTGTGAAAACTAGATTTAATGAATTTCGCCGTATTCCGGCGAATTTCTTTTGTTATTTAGTCTGTGTTTACATATATTTTGAAATCACTACGGGCGTGTTGCAAACAGAACTGCTGACAAAAATAAAAAGAAAGTGTAGAAAAAAACACTAAAAGATAACCGAAAGAAAATCAACAAAGAAAGTTGTATGGTAACGATGTTGTTCGTATGAAACCCGTGGTCAGAGATGAGCAAATTGTTATGGGTACCGGTAGCAAATTTGTCGAACTGAAAGATCTTAAGTACCAATTCGGTACCGACTTTTGGCGTTCTTGGTATCGGTTCACTACCGTTTTTTACCTTTATATACCGGTACCGTAACCGGTATTTTCGGTATCAGTACCGATTCTGTATCGGTTGGCACCGAGCTCATCCCTACCCCTGAAACTAAAAAAGAAAAAATTAAAAGTTGAGGAAAATCAACAAAAAAAGTTGTATGATACCGTTGTTCGTACGGTAACCGTGATCAGGGATGAGCAAATGGTACCGGGTAGCCGCACTGAATTTCCCAAACCAAAAGATTTCCAATATCAATTCGGCACCAACTTTTGGCGTTTTCACCTTCATGTACTGATACCGAACGGGACCGTACCGGTATTTTCGATACCAGTACTGGTTCGATACCGGTTGACACCAAGCTTATCCAAACCCCTAATATTAAAAAAAAGATTAAAGTTAAAAAGTAAAGAAAATAACTATTATTATAATATTAAAATAAAAAAGTATTAAAAAACTATATATTATTATAATATTAAAATCACTATTCATTTCAATTCGTTTATTAATATATATCTTTCTATACTAATAAAGAAAAATCCTTTTTGGACACGTGTCATTCTCTGGTAATTTCTCACCCCTATTTTTTTATTTATCTCTTTTATTAAATAATAATAATATTAAACATCAATTTAACTAAATCTATTTATCTCTTTTGTTTAATTGAATTCTTTTTTAACTCTAAAATTTCAATCTTTGACAATTTAAGTCTAAAGTTTCGATCTTTGGTATTTTAACTCCTTTGATTAATTTAATTTTTCACTTCTAATTCAAAAGTTTTCATCTTTTGCAGTTTAACCGCTTTAATTTTTTTTACTTTCAACTTTAGTCTTTTATATACTTTTCATCATGTTTGACATGTCTGTCGCAACGCGTCTATTTTCCCCCGTTTGATAGGTCTATCCCAATGTGCGAGTCAGAGATCGACTTAGTTATTTTTTTCTCGGTTTTACACACAGACTCGTGGTCACGTGAGAAACATTTGTCTTTCATCTAACATGATATATAACTATTGAATCCCCAGCCGCATTGATAATAATAATAATAATAATAATAATAATAATAATAATAATAATTTTAAACAAAATTATTAGATAAGAATAAATATTTAGATAAGGATAAACATTTGTTTTATTATGGTCATATTAAATAATAATAATAATTTTAAATAAAAAAAATAGATAAGAATATAAACGAATATTTTTATTATGATTATATTAAATAATAATAATAATTTTTAACAAAAAATTAGTTAAGAACACATATTTAACAAAGTAAGGTGTTATAAGTAAATAGTACATTAAAGTTCATTTTTAAAAGATAAATCTTGACGACTGTATTTGTTAACATATGACATTATATTTTATTAAACATGTGCAATATATGAGTTTTATTTAACGATATATCTTTTTTATTATTTATTATATAAAATTACATTTATGTAAAATAAAAAAAAGTAAAATTTTATAATATAAGTAAATAGTACAACAATGTTCGTTATTAAAAATTAAATCTTGATGAGTGTTTGTATTAACATATGACAATATATTTTATTCAACACTTGCAATATACGAGTTTTTTTAAAATATATCTTTTTATTATTTATTATATAAAATTATATTTATGTAACCTGTGTAATACACGGGGTTTTAACCTAGTATAGTAATAATAATATAGTAATATATAGTAATAAGTTTTTCAAAAAAGTGTTTGGATTAGCTTATGTGGTGGGAAAAAAATAATAAGTCAATAAGTTGTTTTTTAAAAAGTGTTTGGTTTAGCTTATTAATATAAAATGATTAAGGAGCTTCAAAAAGCCACCATGTTCTATGAAAAGTCATAAGGAGCTTCAAAAAGTCACAATGTTCTAACTTTTCAAAACTGATTTTTCCTCTCTATACAAGAAGTTATTTTAAAAAGTCCTTTTGCGTTTTCCAAACACTTTTTCTCCTTATTAACTTTTTATAAAAGTCAATAAGTTATAAGGTGTGAAAAAGTTTAGCCAAACACCCCTTAATATTTTCTTAGATAAACGTTTGCTATGGGAGATAGTGCTAGGTAGCTCAAACCCATCATCACTGGTTTCGGAAACCCAGCTCTCAAATGCCTAATGTGGTAAAACTCGGTTGGAATTGAAATTTGAACTCAAGATTTGTGGCCTTCAACCTCGAAACTTCACTTCCCTCTCTGATGTCAACTGAGCTAAAGTTTAAGAAATCTGATATTAAAAGATTAAATATTGATTGATAAAATAATATTTATATTTAGAGAAAATGAATATGGTGATATTAGACACCTAAGCTTATATTCACGTAATTAAGTTGGATATCATTTAATAGTATCCACGTTTTAAATCTGTAAAAAATTTTAAAACTAATTTCATACCCCCATTTCAAAATGATTAGGTTTATCAATTGGTTTCGGGCTCATTTGACATTCCTATATCTTTCTCTTAATTCCCATTTAAAAGATTTGGTTTTACATTTTAGCTTGAGATTAAATTAAGCAAAATGGAAATGATTGAAAAATAGGTAGTTATTGAATAACTTTTGGAAACAAAGAGGTGATATACATTTAAAGATAAAAAACTAAATATCACTTTTGAAAATAGAAGTTAGAAAGAAAATTAAAGGCCAATATAAGGCTAATATAGTTGGTAGAGGCATGTGCCTTTTAGAGGAGAGATCCTATGTTCAATCCTGAAGAATTGTGAATAATTTAAAATTATTGGTGAATAGAGTAGAAAACAAGTGTTGCTATTAAAAAAAACTAAAAAAAAAAATTTAACACTTTTTAAAATAACCAACTCTAATTTCTAAAAAGATGATTCTTAAACTAAAAAGATGATTCTTAAAAAAAAATTCTTAAACATGTTTCTAGTTAAATTTATTAAACATGTCATGTTTGGATTAACCTATATATAATACTTGTCATATTAGAATTTAACCTAATAAACAAAAGGTTATATTAGCATTTAGCTAGAATGTTATTTTTGTTTTGTGTTTAACGTGATTATTCCTTTTGATTATAGCTCCATCTCAAATCATAAAGCAAATTATTTGGCATATTATAACTCCTTTAGATGCTTTTTTTTTACATCCACATTTGGTTATCAAGTTTCTCATAGGACGTGCTCTAATTGCTCAAATCAACGATAAATTCGATGAAAAGTTATCAAAACTAAAACTTAAAATATTTACTCTAAACATTTTTCTTAAGAGCGTTAGAATGCGTTTCTTTGATGTAGTTTGAAGCTCTCTCTAAAACTATTCACAAGTCAGAAGACAAAGAAGATACTATATTGGGGTGGTTTTATGTTTGGTAGGAAGATTATACTCTTTTGATGTTGTTTTATGTCTTACAGAAAATTACATGGATGATTTGGAAAATAAGGTTATAACTTATATCACCTTTTAAGTTTTGAGGTTGTGGATCTTCCCTTTAGAGCATATTACTAGTTCGCGTAGTATCAATCCGATTCATGGTGTCGATTGTGTTGGTGTTTTTTTTTTCTAGGATTTGAATAATAATTTGCAATGAAAGTAAGAAATACAATGATTTACGCCCTTTTTAAAAATCCCTCACCATTGCATGTAGATAAAGAAATCCAAACAAAATCATTCCAAAACAACCTTTGAAGCTTGATATTGTAAGGAGTGGATGGTGAGTATCACATGGAACTAGCATATTTCTCATGTATGTGTCTATACCAAAAACGACCTGCTTTAAAGACTCGCGTTATAGAAAAAAAAAAGTTTCTAAATAGTCAACATTATCTTACCATCTCTTTAAAAACTAAGAATGTGCAATGAAGCCAATACAACTTTTTGGAAAACCAATCATTTGGAACTTGGAAGCGATGCTCATTTCATCATTTCATGAACTGATGATGGTTTCAACTTTCACATACACATAGAAATGAAGCCGGCCCATTGGAGGGTCCAAGGGACAAAATGAGACTTTTTTTTTCCAGTCAAATGGACACGTCAGCACTCGAGTCATTTTGGTGACATTCATTCCTTATTATTAAGAATGTATAATTGTATCGTTGATATTCCAGTCAAATGGACGCGTCAGCACTCGAGTCATTTTGGTGACATTCATTCCTTATTATTAAGAATGTATAATTGTATCGTTGATACAATGTAATCACATAATAAACGTATGTGATTAATGCATATATATTTATTGGTAGGTGATGAAATTGCAAATAGAAATACTTTTAACTTAAAAATAAAAATACCAGTAACGTTTACCGTTAACGTGCTCTCAAATAAATATTAATTTTGACCTTTGAACCATATATATATATAGGGAGAAAATCATGCGAGAACCACCTCTTATTGCGAGAACCGCGAGAACCAATGTGAACACAACCAAAAATGCCTAAAAATAGCTAAAAATCACACAATTTTTTTTTTTTTTTTTTTTAGGGGGGGGGGGGGGGGGTTAGGTTTTTTTGGGTGGGGTGGGGGGTGGGTAAGGGTTAGGTTTTTTTAGCTATTTTAGGTTGTGTTCACATTGGTTCTCGCGGTTCTCGCAATAAATGGAGTTCTCGCATAAGCCCCTCCCTATATATATATATATATAAATGTATAAATGGGAATGTTCATTTGAGAAAAAATTTAATATGAGAAGAAAAAAAAGAAAGGGCATAATGGTAAAATATTAAATAGCTTATAACTCCTTCCATTAATTATATTATCTCTCATTAATAAAGCAAAAAACATTTTATCCTACACATTTCAAAATTTATCCTACATATATCTTACACTTACCGAAATTTACCCTACGCATAGCTAAATTTATCATACACATTTAAGAAATTATCCTACACATACTAAAATTTATCCTACACATGTCGAAAATTGTCCTTCATCCTAAATTATTTTATCTTGAAAAAGTATATTTAAAAGTGAGTTACAATTTTAATTAGTTAGCTAATTAATTACAATTAGAAATTTACCTATATGCCCTTATTAATAACATTAAATACACATATTAAATGAAGTAAAATGGAGCATTTCTATTGGTTTAAAACTTATTTTTTTTATTCTTACAAAATTTTTCTTTTCATTTGAACCCTCCACTATATATATATAGGGGACTGCTAAAATGAGAACCACCTCAAGTTGTAAGAACCGTGAGAACTACACCGTACTGGGCGAGGTGGACCAATTTTTTTTTCATAGACGTAGATGCGTGTATTATAAACACATTTGTAAAAAAAAAAAAAATCAAAAAAAATGTCGTGTGTGTAGTTTTGAGCACCACAAGTTTGTGTTTACGGGTACCGTAAATCCTACCGGAAAATTTACGGTACCCGTAAACACACACTTGTGGTGCTCAAAAACTTTTTTTTTTTTAACTCAGAATCTCTTCTTATAAATAAAGTCCAGAAAACTTGTTAAGTTACATCAAAACAGAAGGTAGACGGGCAACAAGCTGCGCCGCCAATCCTTTTTGAATTTTTTTTTACAAATATGTTTATAATACACGCATCTACGTTTGTGAAAAAAAAAATTGGTCCACCTCGCCCCGTACGGTGTAGTTCTCACGGTTCTTACAACTCGAGGTGGTTCTCATTTTAGCGTGATCCTATATATATATATATAGGATTAGGTTCAAACGTGAACAAAATCTCAAGAGTGAACTGCGTGAACTGATCTGAGCCCTTGATTTTTATGATCTTGAGATTAAAGTGAGTGGCATGATGGTAATTATTTGGTTAATTTTTTCATTTAATTAAATACAAAAAGGGTATATGTGTAATTTCAATCTTAAATTGATAGCATAAATCTCTCACAAATCAAGTAATCAATTATCCTCTTAAATTGATTGCATAAATCTTTCACAAATCAAATCAAGGATTAGGAAAGATGTAACTTAATTCAATTATTAAAATAATTATTTGTTTAAATGCGATGTACACATGTGTATTCTGATTTTGCCCTCTTTTTAATGCGATGTACACATGTTTATATCGTCTGTTTTTGTGATATCTTAGAATTTTTTTTTGTATTGAATGTTGATGTACACTTGTGAATTACTGTACACATATGTACGATGCTGAGTACACATGTGTACTGTTCTATTTATATCCAAGTACACATGTGTATACCGTTGAAATATGAAGGTTACGTGGATCTTAAAAATCAAAATTTGAATTCTGATGATGAAATCTGAAATAAAAATTAAAATTGAAATCTGGTGATTTGTTGTTTGTTTTGATAATTATCTTATTAATAAATAAACATAATGTGGATAATGAATTTAAATTAGGAAAGATGTAACTTAATTCAATTATTAAAATAATGATTTAAATCTAATTTTTTATATAATTACAATCATACCCTTAACAACTAAAAAGGAAATCAAGGGTCCATATTTGTTCACGCAGTTCACTCTTGGGAGGTTGTTCACGCTGGAACCCTACCCTATATATATATATATATATATATATAGGGTTGAGTTCATTTCAGAACTCTAAATAACTACAGAACTTTCAGAACTCCTAATAAACGATCATTTTATATATAAGTTTTTGTATTTAGGATCTTTTTATCATCTATTATATGTATTTCTTTGATTACATACATGTTAAAAGTAGTTTACATATGTTTAATTGCCAAAATTATATATATGTGTCATAACTAATTACATATATGTAAAAAAAAAACTAGTTTACATATGTATAGTTATAAAATTACATATAAAAAATAGTAAAATTACTCTTAACATGTATGGAATCGTAAAAATACACATAATAAATCATAAAATTATCCTAAACATAAAAATATATAAATAAAAAGATTGTTTATTAGGAGTTCTGAGAGTTCTGTAAATATTTATGGTTCTGAAATGATCCTGGCCATATATATATATATAGGGAGAAGATCATGCGAGAACCACCTCTTATTGTGAGAACCGCGAGAACCAATGTGAACACACCAAAAATGCCTAAAAATAGCTAAAAATCACACAAAAATTTTTTTTTTTTATTTTTTTAATATTTTTTAGGTTAAAATCGCTACTTTTCGAACCAAAAAAAAAAAAAAAAAATTTTTAATTTTTTTTTTAAATTTTTTTTTTTTTTTTTTTTGCTTCGAAAAGTAGCGATTTTAACCTAAAAAATATTAAAAAAATCAAAAAAAAAAATTTGGATTTTTTTTTTGATTTTTTTAGATTTTTTTTAGATTTTTTTAGGTTTTTTTGGGGGTTTAGTTTTTAGCATTTTAGCTTGGGGGGGTTTAGGTTTTTGGGGGGTGGGGGAGGGGGGTTTAGGTTTTTTTTGGGGGGGGGGGGGGTGGGGGGTTTAGGTTTGGGGGGGGGGTTAGGTTTTTTTTAGGGTTTTTTTAGCTATTTTAGGTTGTGTTCACATTGGTTCTCGCGGTTCTCACAATAAGGGTGGTTCTCGCATGAGCCCCTCCCTATATATATATATAGTAGGGTTCGCAAGGAAAGTGTGTTTTTTCCTAGAAAGTCTAGGAAGCGATCTGGTCCATCAGATTGGTGTGTTTAAGGGTTGAGATTAAATCAATGGCAATCTTGTAATATTTAACTAGATTTAATAGATTGTTTTAAATGAATAGGGGCAAATTCGTCATAACAGTGTTTTAATTCAATAAAAAATAACCGTCAACATGTCACATCTCTTTATTACACGCCTCTCTCTCACTCTCTCTCTAAACCTACAACGAAATCACTCAAAAATCATACCAAAAATACCTAAAATCATGGATGAAGATAAGAGATTTTCCAACTTCTATATACGTAAGATCAAACGGATATTGTGTTCTGTGTTTTAGTAAGCGATTAGGGTTCAATCGTGTTCTACATTGAATTGTTTTATGTTTGCAGGGAAGAGATTCAAAAAAAGGAGGATTTGAACAAGATGGATGCGAGCAGAATTGAAGTCGCCGGAAGAGAAAACACAGTCGCCGGAAGCAAAATTGTAGGCTCCAGAACCGTAGGTATGTGTTTTAAATAACAAATGTCTGTATGATTTCCGATTGTTGGGGATGACTGTTATTTATTGGTTGTGTTGGGTAATGTGTTTTATGGTCAGGTGATGTAGGTTTATTTTGTGTGTTTTATAATTTTTTGTTGTTAATGAGTTTGGCCCCAAATGTGTTTTATGGGGTGGTTTTTAAAAAATATGTGTTTTAACCTCATTATGTTAGTCGGTTTTTCCTAATCAAGTGTGTTTTATGGACATGTGTTAAACAAATGTCTTTTATGTGCACGTTTTAACCTGATGTGTTTTAATGTCAGGTTGTTAATGGGTTTTCCATAAACAAATGCCTTTTATGGGCAGTTGTTAAACTCTGTGTGTTAATGGGTTTTTCCCTAAAATGTGTTTTAAACATATGTGTTTTAAGGTCAGTTTGCCCAGGTTTTAAAGATGATTAAGTTGGGTTTGTGGATTGTATTTTACAAAAAATAGATTTCATACTGGGTGTTTCTCATAAATGTGTTTTACCATTAACTGACACATGTGTGTTTTACAATTATACTTGATTTTTTAAGTTTATAAAGGGAATGTGGGATTGGGGATTGAGTTTTATAAATCCTAAACAAGTGTTTTCCAGTCAAACGGAGAAAGAGTGAGAGGATAAAAGGAAAATGGCTTTCAAAGGTACCCGGAAACCCACCTGACAAACCAATTATACTGGATGAATCAGACACAGACGAAGCATCGCCTTTACTAGGTGCGGTTATTTGTGGCAGTGAAGGGTGGGGGGTAACTTATATGGCTATCTGTCTGATCAGTTGTGTTTTTTTGTTACTAACAGCACAACCTGTTAACAAAACTACAAAAACGGTAGACAACAAAGTAGACTGCGCACAACAACCGCCTGCTGGCACCCTTCTGTCTGACATTGCACAACTGTTTCCGAACGTAATGGGTACAATTGACGATTTACAGTCGGAATCCAACGAAAATCGTGAAATGCCAATATGTAAGTTAGATGAACAAACGTGAAACCATATGATTGATGATGTAAAACACAATGCATAATACTAACAACTTTTATGGGCTTTAAATCAGCCGCCGCAAGCAACAAGGGTATCGATACCGATAAGAAGAGGAAGGACAAAAAGGCTGGAATCGAACCGAAAGAAAAGAAATCTGCAGTTATACCAACAGTCAATAAGCGTAAAGAAGTAGCACACGGTAAATTGAAAAATATGAACTAAATTTCAGTTACTGAATAAACTGACTTGCTGATCGGCTTCGTGTGTTGGTGTTTTGTCAGGTTCCACAATAGAAGACTCCGATGATGATTTTGACAACCCACCTTGGAAAAAAACGAGGTCGGGTGCTAGCCCACAAGTTGTTAAAAAAACACAACGACCACCAGATGCTAGTTCAAGCAAAGACTCAAAAACACGCAAGAGGCCAACAACGGTCAAGAATTACATACCACTCTCAGATGGGAAACTAACTTTGCGATTGGCTCTTAAGCACATGGGGGAGTTGATGGAATCTTTGAACGAAAATCAACGGGGGGCTGTCAGAAACATAGGTTTCGGGTCAATACTTAGCTTTAGAATGGGTCCGATTCCCTCAACTCTGAGTTGGTGGTTGGTAAATAACTACGACACTAAAACACGGGTCTTGAATTGCGATAGCCACCACATTCAAATAACAGAGGAATTGGTGCACGATGTGTTCGGCGTACCAAGAGGGAATGAAGAAATAAAGGAAGTAGAGAGAGCAAGGGCTGATTTCCACGAGGTTGTGGCAGAATGGAAAGGACAATTCGAAAACCCTCCTGCACGTTTGACGCCTGTTCAGTTCAAAACATACATGCAGGGCCAAAAAGCGAGCGGGAGAATCTTTGTGTTGAACTTTTTGTTGTTCTACAACACACTGCTCGGAGAGACAACTACGAATTCATCAATTAATATGAAGTTTTTACCAGCCTTGCATCGAGGGAAGGATATCAGAAGTTTTAACTGGTGTGAGTACATGATCAGGTGTCTGGATCGAACGGTGGAAACATGGACGCCAAAGGAACCCTTTCTTGGACCAATGCCTTTGCTGTTGGTATGATCTAAATACATATATAATTTTCTAAATCAGACACTATGAGTGTGCTATAAAACACATATGTTTGCTGGTAAAACACATTAATATTGTTTCAATATATTAATGCAACAATAAAATCAAAACATGCATGTGAAAACCATTATGATGAAATCTGATCATCAAAAAACACAATGTGATGTAATGTGTAATAGGAAAAACCATCAACACACATTCGAAGTTTTGTTAAACAGCATTATAAATGATAAAACACAATCTCATGTATATAAAACCCTAAAAACACATCTGACATCAGTTCTTCATTTTTTACAGGCTGCGTTGATACGTGACCAAAAGGAATACAAAGAGGATGAGCCAAGAGAAACTCATCTCATCGAAGATATCACTGATGACGATATCGAGGCAGTCAGCATGAAGTTGGACTCGGTCAGATTTGATCAAATCTTAGTGGATGCATATGAGTTGCAACCGGAACAAAGGTATCCGTTTGCAAAAAAGTATGATGAAGAAGTTGAAGCAAAAGAAGTGAAATCAAATAAGAAAGATGAAACCAAGACTGTAAAACACATTAGGACATGTGATCCAGAAAAAAGAAAAAAGTCTGTTGTGAAGCGGGCCGGTAAAACGCATGGTAAACCTCCGGTCTCAGAGGTACCAAAAAAAAAACAAATTGAAAAGGAGCGGGCGAAAACCGACGAGGTTGGGAAGAAGAAAACTGATGTTGAAGGTGGTCCGGAAACCGCGCCTGTTGAAGGTGGCCCAGAAACTGCGCCTGTTGTCGAAGAAATTCCGGTTAATGCGGGTTTCCATCCAGAGTTTGATCATCGCAGGTATGTAGATGTTGGCCCGGAAACAGAGCCTGTTGTTGATACATCCGATATAGAGAAATACTACAGAGAAACAGGCGAGTGGGGCCAAACACAACAAAGTCAGCCGGGGATTACCTCACCTATGGTATCTCAATATGGATCAACACCACAAGCGACACAAAGCGACGAGGTAATCTTATAATTTTCGAATTTATTCTACTAAACACAAACATAATTGAAGATTGAGAAAACAAATATATACAAATGGTAAAACACATTGAAGATTGAGAAAATAGCACGCTGGACCTTTGATACACATTCTGATTGGTAAAAGACAATTCTGATTGGTAAAACACAATCAGAATGGTAAAAATCATTTTCCAACTGGTAAAACACTTTCAGAATGGTAAAACACATTGAAAATTGGGAAAAATAGCACACTGAACCTTTAAAACACCTTCTGATTGCTAAAACACAATGCTGATTGGTAAAACACATTAAGCATTGAAATAAAAAGAAAAACAATAATGATTGGTAAAACACATTTTCAATCTGGTAAAAACACATTGCATTTTGGGAAAAAAGACAATGATAATTTGTGGATGATCTAAATCAGGTACATGCGGGAATGTTGGAAGTGTTCTTGACTCAATTCGACGAGTGTGTTAAAAGGATAAACGACACTTTTACAGAAGGTTTCCAATTGTACCCCGAAAGCGAGAAAATAAAAGAGATACACACATTGTGGACTGAGAAACTGAAACAGTTTGGATCGACATGTACGCCAACTGAACAACCACAAACTCCTACGGATAAAACACCAGAAAAAGAGGCAGATAAGGAGAATGTGGATATGTCACAGTTGTCCCAGTGGACACCTTCGTTGGTAGAAGAGATATGTAAGACGGTTGACAAGACAACCACCCCGATGACTCAGCTTACAGTAGTGGAGCAGCCCGCACTCGCCGTCACACCGATCTCCCAAAAAACACAGGAGGAATATGAATATTCGATTAGACGTGGGCAGCTTATACACGAGTTGGACCTTGGAAAGCGGGATTTAAGACCTCAGGGACAAGCAGAGTTGACCGATGCTCTAAGGTCTCCATACGTGAAGCGGGCAGTAGAGATTAGGGCAAAGCTTGAAAACGCTGAGGTCTCGGTCAGCTCATACATGTTTTCAGCCTGGGGTTCAATGTGGTATGTTACAAAAATGCCATTTTTATGACACTTGTTTGTACATTTTCACACAATATGATAACACATTGATTAAAACACATTTGTATACATTAGGGATGTTGTGTTTAGGACTAAGAGAGGAGTGCCGGTTATGAGATCTCCGCTCGAATCATTAATGCCGGGTATCGAAGTGCACATATTGGTAATAAGCGCATGGGCGGATTTGTTGAATTATGAAGAAAAATTCAAGCAAAGGGGGAGCATTGCACGCATCTTCTGTTCAGTAAACATGTTGGTAAGGCTGATCATAATGAACTTGTAATAAAAGTGTACAACTTTTGTAATATTGTTTAATACAATGACTTTGAAATGCAGAATGAAGGCGACTATATAAAAAATGCAAAAACCAGAGCAAAAATATTCGCAGATAACATGGAACCGGTTTTAATTTTTGCTGATGTGAAAAAGATACCTGTCAAGTCTCTCGTCTTTGTACCAGTCTTACACGCCGCACATTTCTATTGCGTGTGTTTTAATCTAAGGGACATGAAGGTAGAGGTTTTGGACAACAGCGCTAAGGATATCTATATGCAAGCCAAATACAAAAAACGGCCGGACAAATTGGTACGCCCCTCTATATATAAACTACAAACGTCCTTTGTTACAACACAAATAACAAAAAGTTTAAAATAGTTCATAAAGTTTTATGAATTTTGATGTTGAAACACAGTTGATACTGAATGATGTTAACTTAAAACACACGTAATCAAATTTTTAAAGGTTGATGTTAAAACACAGTTGATACTTTAAAGCACAGAGTAATGTAGCAATACATAGTAACAAATAATATTAACTTAAAACACACTGCATCAGAATTTTAAATTATTTACCTTTGTTTATAATCCATATTGCATTTACCTTTGTTAAAACACAATGGATACTGCATGATACGTTATCAGCACTGTTAAAACACAATTGATACTTTAAAACACAGTGTAATGTGGCAATACATAATAACAAATAATATTAACTTAAAACACACTTCATCAGAATTTTAAAGTTTGATGTTAGAACAGAATTGATACTGAATGATGGTATATTGAACTTAAAACACACAAACGTGAAACCATATGATTGATGATGTAAAACACAATGCATAATACTAACAACTTTTATGGGCTTTAAATCAGCCGACGCAAGCAACAAGGGTATCGATACCGATAAGAAGAGGAAGGACAAAAAGGCTGGAATCGAACCGAAAGAAAAGAAATCTGCAGTTATACCAACAGTCAATAAGCGTAAAGAAGTAGCACACGGTAAATTGAAAAATATGAACTAAATTTCAGTTACTGAATAAATTGACTTGCTGATCGGCTTCGTGTGTTGGTGTTTTGTCAGGTTCCACAATAGAAGACTCCGATGATGATTTTGACAACCCACCTTGGAAAAAAACGAGGTCGGGTGCTAGCCCACAAGTTGTTGAAAAAACACAACGACCACCAGATGCTAGTTCAAGCAAAGACTCAAAAACACGCAAGAGGCCAACAACGGTC
The DNA here is from genome assembly GCA_030545235.1 of Helianthus tuberosus. NCBI lineage: Eukaryota > Viridiplantae > Streptophyta > Magnoliopsida > Asterales > Asteraceae > Helianthus > Helianthus tuberosus. The sequence goes on from CM060444.1 coordinate 162,349,869, forward strand.
AAGAATTACATACCACTCTCAGATGGGAAACTAACTTTGCGATTGGCTCTTAAGCACATGGGGGAGTTGATGGAATCTTTGAACGAAAATCAACGGGGGGCTGTCAGAAACATAGGTTTCGGGTCAATACTTAGCTTTAGAATGGGTCCGATTCCCTCAACTCTGAGTTGGTGGTTGGTAAATAACTACGACACTAAAACACGGGTCTTGAATTGCGGTAGCCACCACATTCAAATAACAGAGGAATTGGTGCACGATGTGTTCGGCGTACCAAGAGGGAATGAAGAAATAAAGGAAGTAGAGAGAGCAAGGGCTGATTTCCATGAGGTTGTGGCAGAATGGAAAGGACAATTCGAAAACCCTCCTGCACGTTTGACGCCTGTTCAGTTCAAAACATACATGCAGGGCCAAAAAGCGAGCGGGAGAATCTTTGTGTTGAACTTTTTGTTGTTCTACAACACACTGCTCGGAGAGACAACTACGAATTCATCAATTAATATGAAGTTTTTACCAGCCTTGCATCGAGGGAAGGATATCAGAAGTTTTAACTGGTGTGAGTACATGATCAGGTGTCTGGATCGAACGGTGGAAACATGGACGCCAAAGGAACCCTTTCTTGGACCAATGCCTTTGCTGTTGGTATGATCTAAATACATATATAATTTTCTAAATCAGACACTATGAGTGTGCTATAAAACACATATGTTTGCTGGTAAAACACATTAATATTGTTTCAATATATTAATGCAACAATAAAATCAAAACATGCATGTGAAAACCATTATGATGAAATCTGATCATCAAAAAACACAATGTGATGTAATGTGTAATAGGAAAAACCATCAACACACATTCGAAGTTTTGTTAAACAGCATTATAAATGATAAAACACAATCTCATGTATATAAAACCCTAAAAACACATCTGACATCAGTTCTTCATTTTTTACAGGCTGCGTTGATACGTGACCAAAAGGAATACAAAGAGGATGAGCCAAGAGAAACTCATCTCATCGAAGATATCACTGATGACGATATCGAGGCAGTCAGCATGAAGTTGGACTCGGTCAGATTTGATCAAATCTTAGTGGATGCATATGAGTTGCAACCGGAACAAAGGTATCCGTTTGCAAAAAAGTATGATGAAGAAGTTGAAGCAACAGAAGTGAAATCAAATAAGAAAGATGAAACCAAGACTGTAAAACACATTAGGACATGTGATCCAGAAAAAAGAAAAAAGTCTGTTGTGAAGCGGGCCGGTAAAACGCATGGTAAACCTCCGGTCTCAGAGGTACCAAAAAAAAAAACAAATTGAAAAGGAGCGGGCGAAAACCGACGAGGTTGGGAAGAAGAAAACTGATGTTGAAGGTGGTCCGGAAACTGCGCCTGTTGAAGGTGGCCCAGAAACTGCGCCTGTTGTCGAAGAAATTCCGGTTAATGCGGGTTTCCATCCAGAGTTTGATCATCGCAGGTATGTAGATGTTGGCCCGGAAACAGAGCCTGTTGTTGATACATCCGATATAGAGAAATACTACAGAGAAACAGGCGAGTGGGGCCAAACACAACAAAGTCAGCCGGGGATTACCTCACCTATGGTATCTCAATATGGATCAACACCACAAGCGACACAAAGCGACGAGGTAATCTTATAATTTTCGAATTTATTCTACTAAACACAAACATAATTGAAGATTGAGAAAACAAATATATACAAATGGTAAAACACATTGAAGATTGAGAAAATAGCACGCTGGACCTTTGATACACATTCTGATTGGTAAAAGACAATTCTGATTGGTAAAACACAATCAGAATGGTAAAAATCATTTTCCAACTGGTAAAACACTTTCAGAATGGTAAAACACATTGAAAATTGGGAAAAATAGCACACTGAACCTTTAAAACACCTTCTGATTGCTAAAACACAATGCTGATTGGTAAAACACATTAAGCATTGAAATAAAAAGAAAAACAATAATGATTGGTAAAACACATTTTCAATCTGGTAAAAACACATTGCATTTTGGTAAAAAAGACAATGATAATTTGTGGATGATCTAAATCAGGTACATGCGGGAATGTTGGAAGTGTTCTTGACTCAATTCGACGAGTGTGTTAAAAGGATAAACGACACTTTTACAGAAGGTTTCCAATTGTACCCCGAAAGCGAGAAAATAAAAGAGATACACACATTGTGGACTGAGAAACTGAAACAGTTTGGATCGACATGTACGCCAACTGAACAACCACAAACTCCTACGGATAAAACACCAGAAAAAGAGGCAGATAAGGAGAATGTGGATATGTCACAGTTGTCCCAGTGGACACCTTCGTTGGTAGAAGAGATATGTAAGACGGTTGACAAGACAACCACCCCGATGACTCAGCTTACAGTAGTGGAGCAGCCCGCACTCGCCGTCACACCGATCTCCCAAAAAACACAGGAGGAATATGAATATTCGATTAGACGTGGGCAGCTTATACACGAGTTGGACCTTGGAAAGCGGGATTTAAGACCTCAGGGACAAGCAGAGTTGACCGATGCTCTAAGGTCTCCATACGTGAAGCGGGCAGTAGAGATTAGGGCAAAGCTTGAAAACGCTGAGGTCTCGGTCAGCTCATACATGTTTTCAGCCTGGGGTTCAATGTGGTATGTTACAAAAATGCCATTTTTATGACACTTGTTTGTACATTTTCACACAATATGATAACACATTGATTAAAACACATTTGTATACATTAGGGATGTTGTGTTTAGGACTAAGAGAGGAGTGCCGGTTATGAGATCTCCGCTCGAATCATTAATGCCGGGTATCGAAGTGCACATATTGGTAATAAGCGCATGGGCGGATTTGTTGAATTATGAAGAAAAATTCAAGCAAAGGGGGAGCATTGCACGCATCTTCTGTTCAGTAAACATGTTGGTAAGGCTGATCATAATGAACTTGTAATAAAAGTGTACAACTTTTGTAATATTGTTTAACACAATGACTTTGAAATGCAGAATGAAGGCGACTATATAAAAAATGCAAAAACCAGAGCAAAAATATTCGCAGATAACATGGAACCGGTTTTAATTTTTGCTGATTTGAAAAAGATACCTGACAAGTCTCTCGTCTCTGTACCAGTCTTACACGACGCACATTTCTATTGCGTGTGTTTTAATCTAAGGGACATGAAGGTAGAGGTTTTGGACAACAGCGCTAAGGATATCTCAATGCAAGCCAAATACAAAAAACGGCCGGACAAATTGGTACGCCCCCTTATATATAAACTACAAACGTCCTTTGTTACAACACAAATAACAAAAAGTTTAATATAGTTCATAAAGTTTTATGAATTTTGATGTTGAAACACAGTTGATACTGAATGATGTTAACTTAAAACACACGTAATCAAATTTTTAAAGGTTGATGTTAAAACACAGTTGATACTTTAAAGCACAGAGTAATGTAGCAATACATAGTAACAAATAATATTAACTTAAATATTATTAACTTAAAACACACTGCATCAGAATTTTAAATTATTTACCTTTGTTTATAATCCATTGTGCATTTACCTTTGTTAAAACACAATGGATACTGCATGATACGTTATCAGCACTGTTAAAACACAATTGATACTTTAAAACACAGTGTAATGTGGCAATACATAATAACAAATAATATTAACTTAAAACACACTTCATCAGAATTTTAAAGTTTGATGTTAGAACATAATTGATACTGAATGATGGTATATTGAACTTAAAACACACTGCCTCATAATTTTAAATTATTTACCTTTGTTAATAACGGTGGTGCATTTACATGAATTTAGTTTAAAACAAAATCTGATTAAAATGTTTATCATGCAGCGTGATGCTTTATCAGTGTACTTGGAAAAAAATGGGCATCCAGCGGGCGGGTTGATCGGTAAAGTTGAGCCGGTACGATTGGAGATGCCATGGCGTACAAAAAATAATGTAATCGATTGTGGCGTTTTCGTGATGCGCCATATGGAAACCTACAAGGGCGTAGTTGGAAAAGGTTGGGAATGCGGATTCTCGAACGAGTGCACTGATGCGGGTGAGATTTCATACAAGCAGCGCCAAGAAATTGATGATCTCAGGCAAAAGTACATTACGAAGATGCTCCTAAGTGAAGCAAACGAGTACAAAGGTTTTGTTAAATCTGAGGTTGCTAAATATAACAAGTTGTCGGCCGATGAAAAAAAGAGGCTAGGAGCAAAAGCCTACGACGCAATCATTGAAAGATTGGATAATTAGCTTGAAATGGGATGTTTTCGTAAAACACTTTTCTTGCCGGTGGTTTGTTTGAAGTAATGTAGGAAGTTCTACAAAAAAACAGTTTTAACATTTTGTTCAGAATGTTCAGATCTTTTGGTTTTTATAAGTTAGAATTTGTTTAGTGTGTACAGTTACCTTTTTTTTTTTTTTTTTTTGGTGTCTATAAAAGTTACAAGTATAACAGTTTGAACCCCCTTAACAATGTGAATTTATATCGGAAATGTTAATTGGTTTCGATCTACATAAGACATACAGCTTGTATTAATGTATTACCTGCATGCTAAAACACATTAGGAAAAACAAAATTAATAACTGATAAAACACATTACATAAAACATTCTGATGGTTTCTCAGGAAATTAAAACACACTGTAATACTTTAAATAAAGTTGAAATACTGTGATCTGGATACCAGCCTATCAATTTCATCAACTTTCTATAGTTTAAAACAAAGTTAAAACACTTTTGGTACAACTTAAACTGTATAACAAAACCACGAACAAATCAAGCATCATATAAACACAGGAGGATATTTAATAAACAAAGTTAACCCTAAAACACAAAGCAACAAAAACATAAAATGTCGAATCCAACAAGTCTTAAAATGAAGAAAAACAAATCCAAACAAGTCTTAAAATGAAGAAAAACAAATCCAAAACAAACACACGAGAAAAATAAAACATAAATTTGAATAGTTCAGCAACAGACTTTAAATTTTGATAAAAAGGATCCTACTCTGCCGCGTCTTCATCATCCATATCTGCATCGTTTCCAGATGTGTAAAACACATCATCAGCATCGTTTGATCCAGGAGCATCACCTTCACCCACTGTAGCAGCGTCTCCTTCAACAATTGTATCTACATTACCTTCAGCATTCCGCGAAGCACCTGCCTCAGACGCAGCCACGGTGTATTTCCAGCACGTTACTCTGTTATGACCATATTTTTTACATAACGAACATTGACGACGTTTACTTCCAGACTGACTTATGGCTCGCTCCTTTTGAGATTTAAGGCATTTATGAGAACCACAACCCTTGAACCTGGTACCAACTGGAACACGGATAGTGGCCGTGCTCTCTGGAGCAACTCCCAGCAGTTCAGCAAATCGATTACGTCATGTCTTTGGAGGTGCATTTATTTGAGCTTCATCAACGACTGACATAAACTGCTTGATATGATCCCAAAAAACAGACAACTGATCAAATTTTGAAATCAACTTGTTCACGACATACTCAGTTGCGTGACTAATCTCACGAACACAACGCTTAACCTCCTCACTACGATCTGGATCTCCACCATCCGCAAGAATGGACCCGGGGGAACTATTTGGAACAGCTTCACGCGTCCAACGCCTCAATATATATTGTTTCGAAAACTCCCTTACATCAAGAATCCGTAACACACAAAAAATGTGACTGCACAACAATCCAAACTGCTCAAACCTGTTGCAGTTACACTTAACAGTAACATCCTCCTCGCGTATCATAACCTATAACATTTAGTATCCATAAAACACAGTTCATATAAAAGATGGATATTTAAAAAAAATAAAAATAATGTATACATTAAGTAAAACAAAATGTCACCTCGAAGAACGAAGAACATGGCTGATCGAGATCCTTTATAAAAAACTTAATGAAATCACCGATGTGATCTAATCTGACACTGGTACAACGATGAATAGCATGTTGAATCTCGAGTTGAACATCAAAAAATATAGTTCTGGTATATATCTGAGCTGCTTGCTTCTCGAGAACAAAATCACTCCACTCTCCAGGGTTGGTGTATCGAGTGTCATGATCGTTTTTTCGATGCTCGTGTCTTTGCGCTTCAACAGCTGTATCGAAGTGGCTAAGAAATTCAACCAACGTGCACTTTGGATTGCTAATCTTGCCGAAAAAGTGATTCTCGCTTTCGGACCTAGATGATATCCGCATAAGACCAGACATTTCTTCTTCACGATAGTAAGCTGGAATCCATGATTCACGTAGCCCGTATATGTACGTCAGCCATTCATGGTCGGTTAAACCGAAATCATTTAAAATAGCTGCCCATTCAGTCTCAAACGCTTCGGGCAATAGAGAATCAGTCCAAACAACTGCAGACAATCTTTTCCTGAAATCTGTATTTGAACACAGGGCAGCCCCGACCTAGAGGAACATTATACGCATGTATGTTATAAAACAAAATTTAAAACACAGTAAAAAAATACACATTTAAAAAAAAGAAAAACCTGTCATATAAGAAACAGACCTTTGTAGTGAGTTTATCCATGATGTGCCACATACATAATCGATGCCTAGACTCAGGCCAAACATCCGCTATAGCCCTTTTCATCGCAGGGTCTTGGTCAGTAACGATTACGGGAGGCGCGTACCCATATGCGTTCTTGATCGCCTTAAGCAACCAGCTATACGTCTCTGCCGTTTCAGAACCGAGAATTGCAGCACCAAGTGTGACATTCCTATTGTGATTATCAATCCCAGTGAAAGGGACAAACATCATGTTATACCTGCAAAACAAACAAATCAGCGGTGACAAATATATAATGTTGTATTTATAACACAGTAGGTTTTAAAACACAATGAATACATAAAAAATGAATCTCGTCGTTACTTGTTACGCTTGTACGTGGCATCAAATGATATAACGTCTCCAAACATATAATAATTCCTTTTCATATCCTCGTCGGCCCAAAAAATGCACTTCAACACACCTTCGTCTGTCGTTTCATATTCACACGAGAAGTTCGGTAAAACTCCTCTTTCCTCATCAGTCGCTTCACAAACATTTCAGCATCAAACTCTCCGATAAAAATATTTAATTCTTTCTTGAAATTTTTAAAATCGACTTTCGTCGCACCGACTTTGTCGAACCCACCATACACTTCCTTCATAATGTTAAATGCACGAACAGGACCAATGTTGAGATGTGACATCTTGTTTATCATCTCTTTGTGTGCACGATTAATACCTCTGTTTTCCTTGAGAAGATGTAAATCTTCTTCGTGCACAAAATCATGGTTGTGCGCCTCTGTAAAATGATACAGCAAATATTTCTTGGCATCGGTAAGCTTTATTCTGATCGCAGCTTGGCATCCGGTCCTTTTGGAGGGGACCCTACGTACCCACCTATCAGACGGCTGTTCGACTAAAGTATCGACCGGTCGAAAATCTTTTTGACCCTCCTTTGAACAATAAAAATACTTGTTTATAACAATACCACGGTTCTCGTGCTGTGTGCCCTTCCTTACCGTGCACCCTCCAGCTTCTGCGTAAGTTTTGTAAAAGTTATAAGCATCATCAACAGAGTCAAATAACATGCCCTCTGCTGGCGTCAACGAAGAGGGTGAATCTGGAATATATCTCTTTGTTCCAGAATTTGGAGAGACTTGTTCAATACCTCGTAATTGGTAAGTGGGTGCATCTACAACACATGACAAAAAATTAGCCTATAACACATTTGTAAAACCCAATGTAAAAAAACATATAATGCAATTAGTAACCATGGTAAAAAACAAAATAATTCAATTTAAAACACACCATTCAATTAAAAAAAATAAAAAAACGGGCACCACAACCTCAATATCTGTTAAAACACATAACTGATAACACACATTACTATTAAAACACATCATTCAAGAAGAAACTATAAACAACGTTGACTACAACCTCAATATCTGTTAAAAACACATAACTGATAAAACACATCACAGTTAAAACACAACATTATTTGAGGAATAATAAAAAAATTATTTACTTCAACCACAATAACTGTTAAAACACATTACTATTTAAAAACACCATTCAATGAGATTATAAAAAATATTGACTTCAACCTCAAGATCTGTTAAAAAACATAAATGGTAAAAGACATAATTATTAAAACACATCATTCAAGCATAAACTATAAACAACGTTAACTACAACCTCAATAACTGTTAAAAACACATAACTGGTAAAACACATTACTGTTAAAACACAACATTCATGGTGGAACAATAAAAAAATATTGACTTCAACCTCAATAACTGTTAAAACACATTACTATTTAAACACAACACTCAAAGAGATTATAAAAAAATATTGAGTTCAACCTCAATATCTGTTAAAACACATAACTGGTAAAACACACTACCGTTAAACACAAAAAAAGCTGAACCTGTATGACAGTTAAAACACAACACCAATAACAAATATGATGGTTTGGCACATAAATTAAAAATATGGATTTTAAAACAAACAATGAAATATCTTAATAAAAAAAAATTAATCTTCAGATTACAAAACATCAGTCACCTTATACAGTAAACTAAACACTAAAACCTCAACCTCTGTGGCTGTTAAAACACAGCATCAAGAACAAACTGACGATTTGCAGAAAAATTATAACAAACAGTGCAAAAAACTACAAAAGTAACTTTAATTACCATCTCCACCATCAACAATTGTGTTCGATGCCATGGTTTATCACACTGAAAAAATATTGAATATGGACGATGCTGGTGAAGAAAAGAATGATCGAAATTATAATATATAGATATGTGATTTGTGTTCGTGATATTTGGAAGAGATTTGGATTAAAAAAAAAACTATAATCCCGAAAATCATGCATGTAATCGGTTACACATATGATCCTGCGAATATAAGTTATTTGAGATAATTACCAAAAATAAAATTAATATATGAAATTACATGTTTGCCCTTCTAGTTAAAATACAACAATGACACATGTCCAATTACTATTGCTTCCTAGACTTTCTAGGAAACATGGACTTTCCACCCAACTCCTACTCTATATATATATATATAGGGAGCCGCTAAAATGAAAACCACCTCCAGTTATGAGAACCATGAGAACCACTTTCAACCAATCAGAACATGCCAACAGAAAGGGTATATTAGTCATTTACCCAAAACATCAAATCCCATTATCTCTCTTCATTTAAAGCACCTTCTCTCTCCTCTTTCATTAAATCTCAGCTTCATCTTCATTTCTCTTCAATTTTGTCTCTTATTCTCTCTCTCTTGAAACTGGTTTCGAATGATTCTGCATTTGGGAAAACCCAAATCACAGGCAACCAAAACCTGATGTGCTCTCTTTCTATCTCCATCTTTCTATATCCTCTCTCTCGAATACCTAAATCAAATCACAGGCAACCAAAACCTTAATCTCTCCCACTCGATATATACATCAGGCGACCACAAACACCCTCCTCAACTCATCTTCGCTCACCACTCAACCCTCCCCCCACCCCTGCTAAACTAAACGACCGGCCACCACTGTGGTGGTGGCGGCACACAGCGACGGCAGGGCCGGAGAACAGAAACGGAAGCTCCGTTTCACGGCGAAGCCAGGGACGGCAGTGCCACCGTGACGGCGGCGGTGGTGCACCTGTTTTCACGGCGGCGGTGCCGGTGTTTGAGTGGTGGCTAGAGGCGGTGCCGGTGATTGAGTGATGGCTATCGGTGGTTGATTTGTTGGTTTAAACGGGTTTAGGTTTGTTTTTCGGTTGTTGATTGTTGGTTTGATCTGTTGGTTCAGGGTTGTTTTCGACTGTTGATTTGTGTGTTGATTTGTTGGTTTAATATGTTGATTTGTATGTTCTACTGTTCTTGAATCTGATGGTGGTATGTTGGGGGTTTGATTTGGGTGTTCTACTGTTTTTGAATCTGATGGTGGTATGTTGGGGGTTTGATTTGGTATGTTCGGCTGTTGAATCTGGGTTTTTGTTGCTGTTGAATCTCTGTTGAATCTGGGGTTTTGTTGCTGTTGAATCTGTTGAATCTCTATTTTTGTTGCTGTTGAATCGGCTGTGATGATGCAAAAAAAAAAAAAAAAAAAAAACTGACGATGGCGCGACAAAGATGGTGGAGGGTAGGTTATTGAACCCGCAACCCCACTTTGCAGCCTCTGATTATCGGGAAATGTGAGCCAAAACTTCGTTTTTTTTAACCCGTTTTTTTTTCGAGATACACTTTGTTTTGATGTTGTTGTTTTTTTTTTATTTTTTCCCCCTAGTCGATGATGATAGCGATATATCTGAGACACCTCCCGAGTTTGCGATTTCTGAGTGCGTTCATTTTTGTGTAAAAAAGTTTTTGTAAAAAAAAAGTTAAACCGTAAACTTTTTTTTACGTTAACCGTAAATTTTTTTAACGTAAACCGTAAACTTTTTGTTGTAAAAACGTAAAGCGTAAAAAGTTTTACGGTTAACGTAAAACGTTTTTACGTAAAACGTAAGACGTTAAACGTTAAAAGTTTTACGTAAAACGTAAAATGTAAAAATTTTAACGTAAAAAACGTAAAACGTAAAAAGTTTTACGTAAAAAACGTAAAACGTAAAAAGTTTTACGTAAAACGTAAAATTTTTATCGTAAAATGTAAACTTTTTTAACGTAAACCGTAAAACGTAAAAAGTTAAACATAATACTTAAAAAGTAAAAAGTATTAAAAGTATAACGTAAAACGTATAAAGTTTAAAAAACGACAAAAAACCGGCGCGTAAAACGTAAATTACGTTAACGTAAAAACGGCGCGTTGAAAAAACGGCGTTAAAAATGGCGTTAATAAACGGCGCGTAAAAAACGGCGTTAAAAAATTGGCGCGTAAAAATCGGAGTTAAAAAACGGCGTTAAAAAATTGGCTCGTAAAAACGGCGCGTTGAAAAAACGGCGTTAAAAAACGGCGCGTAAAAAAACGGCGTTAAAAAATTGGCGCGTAAAAAACGGCACGTAAAAAGACGGCCTGTTAAAATAACGACGCTTGAAAAAACCCGGCGTAAAAACGGCGCGTCAAAAAAAGTAAAACGTAAAAAGTTTAACGTAAAACTTAAATTGTAAAAAGTATAAAAAATGTTTAAAAAAATCAGAATTTTAAAATGTTTTTTAATAAAAAAGTTATGTTTAAAAAATAAAAAGTAATATAATAATACAAAAAACTAATAAAAACAATAAAGATAAAAAGACAAAAAAGAGTTAGTTTACTAAATTACCCTTTTGGATTATAATATTAAAGACATAATAAGACAAAAATCATTTAATATTAATTTTTCTTACTTTTAATCTCATCCATCCATCAAGTTGATCTAAGGGCTAATAAGTGGTTCTCATGGTTCTCATAACTACAGGTGGTTTTCATTTTAGCGGTCCCCTATATATATATATATATATATATACAGGGAGCCGCTAGAATGAGAACCACCACGAGTTATGAGAACCGCGAGAACCAAGTGCCACGGAGGGCCGTTGACCACGAAATTTTTTTTACACCTAGATCCGTATATTTTAAGACCGGGTGTAAATTTTCGGTTCAAACGGCGCGCCCGAGGGGGTAGTTTTTTACGCCCAAAGTTTGGTTAAAAAAAAAAAAGAAAAGTTAAAAAAATTAAAAAAACCCAAACTTTGGGCGTAAAAAACTACCCCCTCGAGCGCCGTTTGAACCGAAAATTTACACCCGGTCCTAAAATATACGGATCTAGGTGTAAAAAAAATTTCGTGGTCAACGGCCCTCCGTGGCACTTGGTTCTCGCGGTTCTCATAACTCGTGGTGGTTCTCATTCTAGCGGCCCCCTATATATATATATATATATATATATATAGGGGAAGGATCCACTAAAAAGTGGATTTTGCCTAAGTAGCCTAAGAAGGAATCTTAACTATTCATTTTTTAAATCAATGGTTAAGATGAAAGGGTATGAGAAATAGGAGTGCAAGAGTATCTTGGGAAAATCCTATTTATGGACTTTCTCTCTCCACATGCAAGGCACATGCATATTTCACCCCCATTTTTTAAACGTTCATAACTTTTTTATACGACATTATTTTTTCATAAAAATTTCACCATAAAATCGAGCGTCTTTTTATCTTTAATTTGAGTACCATATTGCTATATAAAATATGAAGACTCAAAAACCCACTAAAATGTGTTGTATTTCTATGTTGTATAACATTTTTTATGCTGGATTTTTGTACTATATTTTTGTATTAAAAATTTTGTGCTGATTTTTTTTGTCTTAAATTTTTTTTTTCTCAATTTTTTGTGCTGGATTTTTTTGTACTACATTTTTTTGCTAAATTTTTTTGTGCTATATTTTTTGTACTAGATTTTTTGTGCTATATTTTTTTGTACTACATTTTTTTGTGCTAGATTTTTTGTGCTATATTTTTTTGTACTAGATTTTTTGTGCTAGATTTTTTTGTACTAGATTTTTTTTTTGTATTTTTAAAAAACAAAAAGGGTGCCACATGTCATTTTCACTCCTATTTATAAGGACCAAAATACCTTTCGTTACTACTTATTAGGAGTGCCACATATCATCACAATCCTTCTTATGCTACTTACGCAAAATCCACTTTTTAGTGGATCCTTCCCCTATATATATATATATATATATATACACACACTTTCAAAATAGTTGGTTACAAAATTTACACGTACCTTTTACTTTTTATTGTTGACTACTTGACTAGGTCACCTAAGGGTGAGCGGGGCGTTCTCGGTGACCCCATGCGGGGACCTCCTCCACCGAAGAGGTAGGTGCTGCCATTCAATCGGGGACCAACATCGGGGACCAAAATCGGTGGGACTTCACCGAAGAGAGGGAGGAGAGAGGGAGGAGTGGACCAATGAAAAATTTCCTTTTTTTTTTTAATAAAAAACCAAGTCACCTAAGAGGGGAGTGCTGCCATCAATTTAGGGTGTTAGGGGAGTTTAAGAGGGGAGTTGACGTGACACACGAGGATTGGTTATGCGTAAGAGAGGGGACTCCCCTCTTAGGGGAGTGCCCCCCTCACCCTAAGCTTTTGTTAACATGAATGGGAGTCCCCCCTCACCCTAAGCTTTTGTTAACATGGTATATAACGAAAAGAGTTTAAGCTTTAACAAAAAGAGTGTGATTTTCTCATATGATGTATTAACTTGTTTTCCGTTTTAGTTAGTTATTCAATTTGCATATTACAAGTTATATTTGATATTTATCTATACTATATTATAATACATGAGGGAAGGATTCCCAAAAGTTAAGAACTTCTTCCCCCATTATTTATAAATAAACCCCTAGAATGAGGGTAAAGTGGTCTTTTAAACCATAATTATTTTTTAGTCCCTCAATCTATTACATTTAAATCCTTGACATTTAACATAATTATGGGTAATTAGTTACACTCCCCCCCCCCCCCTCTTTAATTCTTTAATGTATTCCTGCGATATCTTACAACCCGTAATGTTTTAAAAAAATCCGAAGGTACCATGACGATCGGCACATTTTTTAAACGTTTCGATAGTTGTCTTTTTTAGTTTCGCCGTGCGTTCATAAAGTACAAATAGCCAATGCGTAAATGTACAATTGATTAAAGCCAACATTTGTTTTTTTACCCAAGCCAGCTTTGACCATTACCTAGCTACCGTGCATTAACATTTGTTTTTTACCCAAGTTTTTTGTTTTGAACGACATTAATAAACTAAAATATTCCCTAATTTTACTTGTACAGAGTCAGTTTGTTGTGACATGTTTAATATAGTTTAGATAAAACTCACAACAAACTTCCTATTAAACATGTCACAACAAACTAAACATGATATGTGCTTCTTATTTTAAAAACTTAAAACTCACAACAAACTTCCTAAATAAGTGGATGACCAATCTAAAACTAAACCCTAATGGACTACTATAAATACATAGCAAACACTCACAATTCTACATTTCTATTGCTAAACAAATTTAAAATATGGAGCCAGTTCTGAATTCACTTGATGCGAAAAAACAAGCATGCGATATTGAAAAATCTAAGGTCGGTTCTATGATAAGTTTTGTTATATCGCAATAATGAATAATTGTTTTCTTTTATTTACTTTTATGTGAATACTAACTTATTTGATTTTTCAGATTCAACACACCAATTTAAACACCCCAGTTGTCGAACAAGCTTTTGTTAGTTTTTAAGTAATATTTTCGCTTATAATCTTTCATATTAACAAGTTCGTTATGTTATTATTTGGTGTTTTATTGTAGGATGATGGTGATAATAGTGTTGAAATTATTTCTTATGGTGCAATGTTCAGTCCATACAAGTCTAATCTTCAACGTCAATTTAGTAAAGCGGTAATTTTAAAATTTATTTAATCTTTTTAAAAATTTTATATTCAATATTTGTTTTTTTTATAAAATTTATTTAATCATTTTTTAACTTTTTTATTAAAATTTTGTTTTTTAAGGATCGGAAGTATGAGAATCAAAAGAAAAGATCTAAGAGACTCTCTGAATGGAAATGGGTCGATGTTATAAATTTAGATGATTCTGAGGATGATGAGAAAGAAGATGAATTAGATGATACTGCTGATTCGAGCACAAACAAGAAAAACGGATCAAAAAAGAAGAGAAATTAGATGAAATTTATCAAGTGTTTTTATGTTTTTTTCATTTTCAGTTGTTTTTGTTTGATCTAGACTATCCCATGAATAATAAAGTTTATTTTATATTTGAAGTTTATGTTTTGTGTTATTTTATTGCACTTATAATTTACATCTCGATTGAACTAATATACTTTTGTCATTTGTTTAGTATTTTTTATTAACAAACGAATCTTTACATGTTTAAAACAGTTTTTCTATACTTTATTTATTATTAATTTTTATAACAAAACAAAACTTTGATATTTAGTAGATAGAAGATAAACTATGTTCCAAAATTTTAGGAATTATTTAATACTAATTTACGATATTAGTAGATAGATAGTAAACTATATCCCAAAATTTTAGGAATTATTTAATACTAATTTACGATATTTAGTAGATAAATAGTAAACTATGTCCCAAAATTTTAGGAATTATAAGTCAACTAATTAGGTCCTCCAAGTTAATTATATGGGATGAGGCATCGATGGCGAAACGTCAGGCGATAGAGGCAGTTGATCGAACATTGTAAGACATTATAAGTGTTAGACTCCCATGTGTAACACTTATGACATATATCCACCACAATAATGTTATCATATACAAATAAGAAAACTACCAGCAACGAGTGCCGCAATCCAAAGTGTCGCCCCCGCCGTATCGCGCGGGTACCCTACTAGTAAACCTAAAACGGAATGAAGAAAAACATATTGAATCACATTTATTTAGCTCGGATGTTATGCGTTGGGCCGTTGAACAAGCAAACTAGACCAATGTGACAATGTTTAGACTGGATTTTCAAATATTATTAATATTAAATTAAATTCTTTTACCAATTTATTTACTACTTGAAATCCCCACAATTCCCTTATTTTGTTTATTTCAGCTTTCATTGAGCTAAAATAAATTCACATAAAGATAAAGTAATTTACAAAGATATTTGCACAGTTCTATTAAGGGGCTGTTTGGTAAACGAGTAAGTGTTAAATCATTAAGATGTCTGAACCATTAAAAGCTAATGGTTAGCCATTCATAGGCAAATGTCTGACCAATTCAGATAAGATTTCTTAACCATTCAGACTTAGTATAATGTTTAACCGGTCAGAGACAAATTTCTGAACCATTCAGACATATGCTCGCAAAACAAACACTCGGAACCATTAAGTATTGAACCAATAAGAGGTCTGAACTATTAAAAGTCCAGTAAGAGCTGAAACAAACAACCCCTAATCCTTAGTGTGAATGAACCGATGGATTGTCCGATCCAACGACCCAACCGATTAAAAAAAGAACATTTCTTTATGCATTAACAAATATAACTTTAATTTCTTGATCAAAATGATTTATATTTGTGTCTGTGCCAAAATGTCAAAAACCATGTATGTACTTGTACCAAAATGTCAAAAACGACACTCTCTTTAGTCTCAATTATAGGGTATGGACTAAGCACACAACTTGAAACCAATAATTACAACTAAATTCAACTATAACGAACCAGACAAAACAACTATATATTATTAAATATATTTAAAAAAAAAAAGAAAAAAACATTTTTGATATCCTCCTTACCGACAACTCGCCGAACCGTGAACCGGCAAACAACCAAACCGGTCCAACCGGTATCAAGCCGCTACCTTTGTAACTCTATTCGTGTAAATCAAGTTCGATAAAACATTCTTGAAACTCCTCCAAACCCCAACTTTCCGTCCTTGAACCACACGCACCGACCCGACCCGACCCACACAAGAAACCTTAGGAGAAACCGGTTCAGTTATCAACAAACAGTAGTCTCTCCCCGGTTCAGACCGGTTCCTGAACAGCCTAACATTTTCCACCTTGTTGGTTTTCCCATCCATTTGATGAACCGGTTTTTTGCTGAACCCGATTATGGACAGTTTCGGTCTTTGGTTTGTACAGACTGAGCGACGAGACGAGGGTGTTTGGGATGGATCTTGGGGTTTTGAACATAGTTTTACGGAGGGTTTACGTTCGATGAATGTGTTGTGGTTCAGCCATTCTGCTACTTTGGTCCGGCAGACCGCGTATGACTCCGGTGGGTTGTTAGCCGGGTCGGGTTCATCTTGATCATTGCTCTTATTGCTGCAATGATCAAGATCTTGAATTATGGTTTCTGGGTGCATTGGTGTGTATGGGTTGGAGAGGGGGGGGGGGGGGGGGGGGTGGGTGTTTGGAGAAGATGATGAATAAGGTTTCAAAGGAAGATGGACAAGTTATATGACTTTATACGGCAAATTAAATGTGGGTGATGTATATTATAATATATTACGTTTGCATGAGCTGTGGCTTTATTTAAATATTAAAAATAGTACATGGTAACTTTGTTTCCAACTAGTTAGATGCCCCGCCCGCGTTGCGGGGCGGTGGACGAATAATGAGCGAGTGTTAGGCAGCAGCTCATTGAGACGAAAAACAACTAAATCGAGTCAACTAATAAAAAAACAAACTTTTATATTTTTGAAAAAAAAAACTAAAACAATGGCAACATTGTAATTTTTAACTGAGGGAAAGTTGTATTTTTTGACTGAGGTAAAATCGTAAATTGCCAAAACCTAAAGTGATGGCAGTACTGTAAATTTGAAGGGGGGAAAATTTGAAATTTTAATAGGGACAAAGTCGTAATTTTGCACCTAGGGTAACAGCGTAATATAAATTTCAACTACGGGCACAATCGTAATTTTAAGCTGTAGGCAAAAGCATAATTTTATTTTGAACCGAGGGCAAAATCGTAATTTTGAGTTTGGGGCAAAAGCATCATTTTATTTTGAAGGGGAGAAAAACGTAATTTTCAACTGAGTGCGAAATCCTAATTTTTTTAACGGGGAAAAATAACATTTTTTACCTGAGTGCAAAATCGTAATTTTTAGCTGGTGGAAAGAAAATAATTTTATTTGGGACAAAACCGTAATATTATTTTAAGCTGGGGTCAAAACCGTCATTTTAAAATGGATATAAAATAATAAACTGGTTCGTCCAATGGGAGAGTGGCAGACCAAATCTTAATTTTGACTTGAGGGCAAAATCGTAATTTTGAGATGGAGGCAAAAGCGTAATTTTAGTATGAGCTAGGGGCAAAACGGAAAAAAAAAATTAAAAAAATAAATATGGCAGCCGCCCATTTTGGCCAATGGGAGCAGGCTGCCGACATTGTCTTTTGTAGTGTATATAACTAGTAGATACCCCGCCCGCGTTGCGGGGCGATAGCCGAATAATTTTAAACAAATTAAAAAAATACCACTATAATTTTGCTGGGGAAAAAAAAACCAAAAACGATGATAAGACAGTAATTTTGAGCTCAGGAGAAAACTTTAATTTTTCAGAACTAATGAGCCAGTGTTACGCAACTCATTGACACGGGAA
Organism: Helianthus tuberosus; assembly: GCA_030545235.1. Classification (NCBI taxonomy): domain Eukaryota; kingdom Viridiplantae; phylum Streptophyta; class Magnoliopsida; order Asterales; family Asteraceae; genus Helianthus; species Helianthus tuberosus. Next base: position 162,367,932 of record CM060444.1, read on the forward strand.
ATAAAATCGAGTAAACCAATTAAAAGGAAAAACTTTTCTAGTTTTGGAAAAAAAAAACTAAAATGATGGGAAAAACATAATTTTTAACTGAGCGAAATCATAATTTTAATTCAGGGATAAATCGTAAACTAAATGGACCAACGGGTGAGTGCCAGGAAGTTGCCGGCACGACTGTGATTTTGAAGTGGGGGCAAACTTGTAATGTCACCAGGAAGGCAAAATGTTAATTTAAGTTGAGGGCAAAATCGTAACCTGGCTGTGAGAAAAAAAAACTAACGGCGAAAGTATAAATTTATACGGGGCAAAATGGTAAATTTGAGCCGAGGGCAAAATTAGAATTTTTAGCCGGGAGGAAAAGCGTAAATTTATTTTTTAGCGTGGGCAAAAACATAACTTTGAGCTGATGGCAAAATCGTAATTTTAAGGGGAAAAAACTAATGGCAAAACTGTAAATTGAAACGGGTCAAAATCGTAATTTTTTACCGGGGGAAAAATCGAAATATTTAGCTGGGAATAAAAGCGTAAATTTATTTTTTTGCGGGGGCGAAAACATAAATTTGAACTGATGGCAAAAGCGTAAATTTAAAGCAGGAGAAAATCGTAATTTTGTTGGGCCAATAGAGGAGTGCCAGGCAGCTGCCTGGAAAAAAAAAAAAAAAAAAGAGAGAGCATGCCGCTCTTTTTAGCCAATTGAAGCAAACTGCCGACATTGTGTTTTGTATATGTAGTATAATAAGGGGGTCTTCATTGTTCGGTTGTAACTTTTCTTGGATTATATGATTATAGAAAAAATGGCTAGCAGAAATGAAAAACCTTAAAGATACAAATAAAGAAAATAAAAATGAGAACGAAATAAACAATTAAAGAGTAAAATGCACGGATAGTTCCTGTGGTTTTGCAAAATAACACCTATAGTCCTTAACTTTTGGAAATTACACCGGTGCTCCCTGTGGTTTGACAGTTTGTTACTCGGATAGTCCCTGGAGTGTATGTCCGTTAGTTTTCTCTGTTAAGTGAATGTGAAATGACAAAATTACCCTTCTTCTCAAAAAAAAAAAAAAAACAACCCAACCCCACCCAACCCCACTCACCCCTCACCTTTCTCTCTGATTCCCCCACAATTAACTACCACCCACCTTAGTAGGTGGACGAATAAATACAAAACCGGTTACCACTCCATTGAACATGACTGAAATTCAAACTGTGCGAACAACACATCACTACACCCTGTCGTATATAAGTAGGGCAACACACATATCTCCACCTACCTCTGCTTCGCCGTTTCCCTTCTTCCACCACATTTCACCACCATAATGGCGGGCGGCAACAACCGTGACCGCCTTCTCCACCTTAGCTCCTACCACCTCCTCCACAACCACCACCGCATCTCTTAAGGCCGCTCCCAAAACCCTAGGGTTTAACGTCGGACTTTTCTCCTCCAAAACTGCTTTGAAAACCCTCCGAGCTCGCTATAATGGCGGATCTGGATATGCTCTCAGAGCTCGTATAGTTTCAGCTCCAGCAATAACCAAACCTACGCTTCTTGATTTTGAAACCTCTGTGTTTAAAAAGGAGAAAATTAACCTTGTTGGTCATAATGATGTTATTAGTTTTTATTTCTCTTTTTGTGTGTATCTGTTTGTATCTGGTTTTTGATACCAAGGGGCTGTAAGTGGGAGGTGGGTGGTGGTTGGTGGTTAATGGTGGGGAAACAGAGAAAAAGGTGGGGGTGGGTGGGGTTAGAGTGGGGTTGTTTTGTTTTTATAGAGTGGAGAAGATGAAGGGTAATTTTGTCATTTTATATCCACTTAACGGAGAAAACTAACGGACATCCATTCCAGGGACTATCCGAGTAACAAACTGTCAAACCACAGGGAGCACCGGTGTAATTTTCAAAAGTTGGGGACTATAGGTGTTATTTTGCAAAACCACAGGGACTATCCGTGCATTTTACTCACAATTAAATTATGACATTTCTGACATTAAATCTTTCCATCTCTCCCAAACGAGATATGCTATCTTCAGGGCAGATCCAACCCACATTTGTGGGTTCCCAGGAACCCAGTGCGTTTGGAAAAAATGGAAAAAATTAGCGAGAACTTTGTAGAATTTAGAAAAAATTAGCGAGAATTAAAGAGAATTTACCAAAAAAAAACCCATTAGAATAAATCCTGCATCCGCCATCTTTGATCTTTCCTTGATCCACAGAACGAATTCTCCTTTATTTCTTCCACCATGTTCCATACAGATAGATTGCAATCACTAAATTCAAGTGAATTCCTCGATTTCCATATTTGCCACATCGTTGTCATTATAATAGCCTTAATTACATTCTTCCACGCTGTCGATCCTTTGAATGCTTCCACTCGCTGAAAAATGTCTTCGTAGTTGTTAATCTCTTGCTGGTCCATTAGTTTTAACCATACCATAATGTTCCACCATGTTGCACGAGCTAGTATGCAGTTAAATAATAAATGTTCTACCGATTCCTCCTCGACACCACACCTCGAGCACATTCCGTTCTCTAAAGCAATCCCTCTACGAGCCAACTCTAGTTTAGCTGGGATACGATTCTTTGCAGCTCTCCAAACAAATAAATTGACTTTTGGCGGCACCCATTTATTCTAGAATGCCCATTCCACATCGCCTTCTATCGCGTCTCTTCTGTGTGTTTCATTCCTAAGAACCGAGACTGAAAGTAATTCGTTTTCTTTCAGTTTCCATCTCCATGAATCTTCCTTCTCACTTATGTTGTAGTCGTTTAATACTCTCAATGACTCCAGATATTGGGCCCATTCTTGAGCTTTCTTTGGCCCACGAACTCACTCCTAAGCCCAGCCATGCCTTTCTCCAATTTTTGTAGCACATTCGTAAACCTGTATGTTTTTATCTTTTTACCAAACCAAAAATAGCAGGGAACTTGTCCCTTAGATTTGTTACCCCAGCCCATATGTCGAACCAGAATTTTGTGTTTTTTCCATTACCCAGCTTTACAATCAGATTTTCACTTAACGACAAATTCAACTTCGTGAACTCCTTGTCTACCCCAATAGTATCTTTCCACGTACCACATAACTTATTTTTTGAAGGAATAAACATAACTGACCTTTTCTTCGTATGGATGGCTTCAACCACTTTAACCCAGAGAGCTCCCGGGTTTTCTTTAAACTTCCACCACCACCTCGCTAATAAAGCGAGGTTTGCGCTCCTAATATCCCATATCCCCTACCCTGTTGCTTTTACTATTTTACCCCATGCAACCCATCTCATTTTGCACTTCCCGTTCTTTTTACCTCAAACGAAGTCCCTCCTAATTGCTTCAAGATCATTTATCACTTTTTTGCGGGTTAGGAATAGAGATAAATAGTAGTTTGGAAATGTCCTGAGAACTGCTTTCGCTAAAACAGTTCTACCCGCCATCGATAAACATCTAGCCTTCCAGGATGAAAGCTTAGAATTAAATTTATCTATTATAGGTTTCCAGTATTTTATTCTTTTCATATTTGCCCCAACCGGAATCCCCAAGAAAATAAATGGTAGTTTCCCAGCCTTACAATTTATTACCTCCGCCATTTGTTCAGTTTTCTCCTCATGGACACCAACCCCGAATAAATTACATTTATTTAAGTTAACCTTCTACCCGAACAGAAATAAAAACATCTTAATATCCGGTTTAAGTTTTTAATATTCCTATTAGACCATTCACCTAGAAATATTGCATCATCCGCGTAACAAAGATGTAAAATCATCCCCCCCCCCCTTTTTTTTTATCGAAACCCCTTTAAATACCCCAATCTTTATAGCCCTTTTCATTATGACATCCAAAGCTTCTAATGCAAAAATAAAGAGAAAATGTGATAGCGGATCCCCTTGGCGTAATCCCCGAGATAACTTAAATGCATCCGTAGGCGATCCGTTTACCAAGACAGATGCTCTACTTGACTTAAGGCTTGCCCCGATCCATTTTCTCCATAAACAATTAGCACTGTTTGTACAGGATCTCAACTCTATAACAACATTCACAATCGAACCTTCATATTTATGTGAGTGCATCCTCTATATTTTTTAGAGTGGTTGTAAGTTGTTATGAATGGAGGAGAAAAAACACCTTCTATATTTTTTTAATATTTTTTGAAAATGATTGTGAATGGAGGTGAAGCAAAATGTAATGATAAAAATATAATAATATATTATCTATACTATATTATAATGCATGAGAGAGAATTATTTAAGATACCAAAAAATTCAGAACTTCTTTCTTCTTTATTTATAAAAGCGCCCCTAAAATGAGGGTAAGTTGGTCTTTTAAACACTAATTATATATTAGTCCTTCATATTATAACACTTAAACCCTTTTATTTTAACAAAATTATGGCTAATTAGATACAATTTTCTCCTTCCACAACAAACTTATAATTCTTTTACGTATTATTGTCATATCTTATAAACTATAATGTTTTAAAAAAATTCCAAAGGTACCGTGATGACCTACTCATTTTTGTCGACGTTTTCGATAGTTGTCTTGGTCAGTATTGTTGTGCTGATTAAAATGTACAAATAGATGATGCACTAGTGTACAAGTGATTAAAGCAATGTGTCCTATCACGTTTCAAATGCTCAAGACTCTCTACGTTGTTGTCATTACTCTCCATTTAATAATATTCCAACCATTTTCACTCCGATTTTTGTTTGATTAAGACTGTTCACCAATTTGTTCCGGCGACTAGATAAAATTTTGAAACCTTGCACATGTAACCCCGTGTTTCGAAAGTCAAAGTCAAGATTGAAATCAAAGGAAGAAAAGATTGCTAATTGCGATCTGTCACTCCTTGCTCAACTACTGTTTTGAGTTCTTTGACTTGTAGATAATCTATTTACTTTATCGCATTAGTTGTATTATGTGGAGTACTTGTTAATAATCGAGGTTTAATCGTTATTTATCGCATGTTTTATCGCTTTATCGCTTATCGCATCGCAATCGCATTCGTAACCCGAATTATGCATTTTGGATATTGTTTTACGTGTGTGTGCTACTTAAGTGTTACTTGTGCATGTTTATTTACTTTATGTTGTGTGGTGGTTAATCGAAACGCAATCGCAATCGAATCGCAAACGCTAAACGAAAGTTATTTAGGATGATTGTATGTTAGATATAGTAGTTGGGATTAATGGATAATTCTATCGCACCGCTCACTCGAAACGCATCGCAAAACCCAACGCACGAAACAAAACGCCGAAACTCAAATCGTCGGAGCCACTTGGTCGAGTGACTGCTCGATCGGATGGTCAACCGATCAGATTGCCATCCGATCGGATTGCCACCCGATCAGATAGCCATCCGATCGGTGACCCACTAGATCCTTGCGCACTTTCCTTTTTGGGAAACCCTATAAATACCAACCTGTCACATCATTTGTGATGTGTCAGCTCTCACTCGACCCAGCCACACTCTCAAGCTTCTTTCTCTTGATTTCTCGCAATTCTTGTAAGTTTTCAACCTAAATCTTGTACTTCTATGATCTACACACACTTCTTCATCAGTCTCTCTTTTGAATCTTAACTTTTAATCATGAAATCAGTGGATTTGAGGTGTTCTAGGATGATGTCATCATGGAGTTCTTATGAACTTCATGTTTTGGCTTCAATCCACCAAGAACAACTTAGATCTGGACGATTTCCACATGAATAAACAAGGATCTTGCAGAGATCTGAACATATTCAGGGTGAAAAGGATTGAAAGATGGTTTATAACTTTCTTTCAACTCTTTTACACTTAATGCACTCAAAGTCGATAGAATCGGAGCTTGTTATGATCTTTTACTCCTTCTTGTTGATGTGTTGGTTCAAGATCTGGATTCTATCCAAGAGACTACCAATTTCGGGTTAAACATGAAACACCATCTCGAACAGTTGACTGGTCGGACTAGGGTGATTCCTATCCAATTGGGTCACTTGAGTCTTGGCGAGGTTTTCTGTTGTTTGGCACGTTATCACCTCGTCTCGATCAAAACTGCAAACTATAAAACAATCAAGTGTAAAGACGATCAGGCCGTCGGGACGGATTGCCGTCCGATCGGCTTGCACTTGGTCCCACACTTAAACATTATTTCAACCTTTTAAAAGTTTGGAACGTCGAACGGATTGCCGTCCGATCGGATTGCCATCTGATCGATTGACCGTCCAACCATGTGACGTTTGAACTTCAACACTTAAACAATTTTCAACATGTTCAATGCAATACCAAGTTCTGACGCATTGCCACTCAATCGGTAGACCATCCGATCGAGTGACAACACTACTGTGAACTTGTTCTCTGAGAAATACCTCGCCGAACGGATCGTCACTCGATCGAACCGCCGTTCGATCGATCGACCTGAAGGGTAGATATACTTCTCTGTTTTCAAAATGCTACAACAAAAACTTCAAAAGACAAACCATCATACACAAACACATCTTCACCAAACGAGGTGACAATCCAATCGAATGGCCATCCGATTGGATGACCATCCGAACGGACTGTAACCCGATCGACTAGCCATCTGATCGGATTGCCATCTGATAGGATTACCATCCGACACTTATCACTTTGCACCGTTTTACATGCCGCTTATCGTTTATGATATCGTTAACTATTCAGGCTAATCTCTCTCAGCGCTCCCTTCAATCCAAGAGCGTGTTTACTTGTTAAATACAGTATGTGAGTATACTCGATCCCTTTTTGCTTTACGCACTTTTGGGTGTTACATACGTTATCTATATTCAAATCACAGTCGACACACAACGCAACACTATTTATACGCTAACTGTTATTGCATGCTACGTATTTTCGATGAATGCTTGTATGTTATGTTAACACAGTGATTGTTGCCTGACACTTTAGCAATGATAGTACTATAGTTTGGACTCAGCACCTGTCGTGGACAGGGGTTGTTAAGGGCTTTACTTCACGTGTCCCAGTAGGGATATGTGTTGCGCATTCTACAACTCGCAGTCACGTCTGTGCATATGTCTTTGTCGATAACCTACTTGCCTTCACTTTATACATGTTACATGCTGGTTACGCGTAAACCTTTTCGAACTCTATTATGTTATTATCAAACTTGTATGCTCACCTTTATAATATGTGTATTGACCCGTATTTTAACGTATATGACAGGTGTTTAGGATGCTTGCTATGTGGAATCAAGTTAGGAAGAGTCTAGAAACAAACGAACAATTTATTTTTATTTGAAATCTGAGTTGTCGAAACATGCTTTTGTCTGGAGAATATCGATTTCTGTAATAATTAGATTACTTAATGGGTTATGGTATGGGACATAATGTTAACTATTTGGTAATTTAGTCGTTATGGAACTTCTCTTGACAATCTGTTTCGCTCAGTGCCATGCCCCGAGGTTTCCGCCTTCGGTTGGGGTGTGACAGATTGGTATCAGAGCCATAACTATAGGTAATTAGGCAAAACTCAACCTAGTCCAGGTCGATGTCTTGGAAACGACCTAGTCTATAGTTAAGTACCAACAGACCGACTTGTGCATACCCTTAGGGGTCTTGTACGAGCTTACTTGCTATTTCTCGCTATTCTCGCTTGCACTACACAATCACTGCACTCTAATTTTCAAAATGAACGAGTGGTTAGGTCAAGATTATGTGTAAAAACCGCAAAATCTCGACGAAAATCGCTTGTTCGACCCGTATTTTATCTACAAACAGGAAAATTTGCGTTGAATCAGGAGTGAAATCCGTACTTTAACGCAGATTTTCCTCTATTTTATCAAAGCAGGAACGAAGTTGTTAAGTCAGGGGTGAAACCCGGACCTTGACGACTTATTCCGATCTCTATTTTGGTTTTACAAAAACTCTCACCAAAGTCTCAACGGATTCCAACGACTTGAAGTCACACTGTAACTGGAAGGATGCATGCCGTTCGCCCGAACCGAGGCGAGAGCATAGTCCCGAAAGCCAAAGTGTGTGCCAAAAGTCTTTGTGAACAGTCGAATCACTTTGGATAGTCGACGTCTATCAGCCTAAGACACTCTATTATTCGATTTCAATCTCGCAATCGCTGATTTTATGTGTTTTGATTCTGAGCCCGCAACTGCTGACTCTGACATTTGTTGTTTTTATGTGGATTTTATGTGTTTTATGTGATTTTATTTGTTTATGTGTTCAATTTTTGGTGATTACACGCTCTTCGCTGTTCGCTTTGATCAACACACACGAATCACCTTGCACTATTATCTCAAAACGCTGTCAAATCGTTGATACTGGTGGATGATCGCATGCTATGTTACTCGCCGTGTACTCGCTAATCGCAATCGCTATTATCGAATGCGCGCGGACTTTGAATGATAGGTTTCTGTATTCTGACTGCCTCTTGTGCTTCTGTGCTTATGTGCTCCTACGTGCTTATGTGAATCTGTGTTTATGTGCCTACGTGTTTATGTGTTACATGATTGTGTTCCTGAGCTTTAGTAGTATTAGGCGTGTGAGGTGAGATTCGATTTTATTGTGTTTGAGTCCTATGGCGATGTCTGTTGCAGACAATGTCGTCATCTGGATCCCTTCACTCTCGAACTGCTCGCCAAAATCAGAAAGACAAACGCCTTGATGCTCTCGTCGCTAAACAGATAGCGAAGGTCATTCCTCAGATCGTTAGCGACCTGCACGAGAATACCAACAAGTCTTCTGAAGATTCCAGGACAGAATCGCCAAAGCCTGTTTTTAGCTTCAAGCAGTTCAAAGCTTGCGGTTCGAAAGAATTTACTGGCGAAGAAGGCCCTACGGCCCTGTTCCAATGGTTTGATTCGATCGAGGTCCCCCTGCACCAAAGTGGCTGTCCTGATAATCTCCGCACTCTGAACGCCACCGGCGTCTTCCAATCCCGAGCTTTAGATTGGTGGACGGCCGAGAGAAACAAACGCGGAAATGATGCAGCTTACGGTTTGTCACGGGATGAGTTGAAGAACATCATGATGGAAGAGTTATGCCCTCCCCATGAGCGCCAAAAGTTGGAGGACGAATTCTGGCATATCAAGCAGAAGGATGGTGACAATGCTGCTTTGACTACTCGCTTCAAGCAGCTAAGCATAATATGTCCTGATCAAGTTAAGACCCCCGATGTGACGATCAAGAAGTATATCCGAGCTCTGCCAGATTGTGTCGCAGAATTTGTGCAAGCTTCAAAACCAGCAACAATCGACGAAACTTACTTGCTTGCCGCTGAGATCAATAACAAGCGAGTCAAGTTTGTGTTTTGGGATAAAGCATCTAAGAATCTGCATCAAGCTACAACCGCCACAACCGCTGAGACCTCCGCCGCAGCCCCGCAATCTTCAAAATCCTTTCGTTGCAAGAGGAAGAACAACAGCAACTCCAGGAACAAGAACTGTGCTGTCACTACCGCTGCCCCGCTCCAAGCTGTACCACCTCAGCAGCAATCTCAGCACCGACAAGCTGCAGCACCAGTTACCTATGCACCGCCGGCCAAGCGGGCATATACTGGTCCTCATCCTGCTTGCCTTACATGTACCTATCATCACCAAGTGGGAATCGCCTGCTGATACTGCGTGCACTGCAACATGTACGGCCACTTCACCGCTAACTACCGTACTGGTCCTCATCAAGCTACAGCTCCAGCTCCTGCTCAACAAGCTCTACTTCCCGCTCCTCAAGGCCAACAAGCGGCTCCTGCCCCCGTGATCCATGCTAGAGCTTGCTTCGCGTGTGGTGATCCCAACCACTTCGCGAACATGTACCCAAATCGAGTGGTGAAGCAAGAGCCACAACAGCAGCAACCCCAACAACAGCATCAACAACAGCAAGCAGCACGCGCCCGAACCTTCAACATCAATGTGCGCCAGGCTCAGGCTGACAACAATGTGGTCAATGGTACGTTCCTTGTGAATGGTATATATGCTTCGTGTTTGTTTGATACTGGAGCCGATAACTGTTTTGTGTCGTTTGAATTCGAGAAGCTCCTTAATCGTAAGCGCGCCCATCTCCCCTCGTCATTCGATGTTGAAGTTGCCACCGGAAGAACCGTCGCTGTCAATTCTGTTATTCGTGATTGTACTCTCGAACTCAACAATCACGTCTTTCCTATCGACCTTATTCCAATGCAGCTCGGTAGTTTTGACGTCATAGTAGGCATGGACTTTTTTCATGAAAACCATGCTGAAGTTGTTTGCTTCGATAAGATGATTCGATTCTCGCTCGCTAATGGTGATCAACTGTGTGTTTACGGTGAAGTCGCGTCGAAGAAACTCCAACTCATGTCGTGTGTCCAGGCTAGAAAGTATCTCTGCAAGCAATACCAAGCTTTCTTGGCACACATTGTAGTAGCAGAGAAAAAGGAAGTTAAGGAGGTAGGTCAGGTACCCATTGTGTGCAAATTTGCTGATGTTTTCCCTGACAATCTTCCCGGTTTACCGCCAAGTCATGATATCGACTTTCGTATCGACCTCATTCCTGGAGCAAATCCTATTGCTAGAGCTCCTTATTGACTCGCCCCGTCCGAAATGCGCGAACTCTCGAGTCAGCTCCAGGAATTGCTTGATAAAGGCTTCATTCGCCCTAGCACCTCTCTGTGGGGCGCACCTGTCCTTTTCGTCGAAAAGAAGGACGGATCGTTCCGGATGTGCATCGACTACCGGGAATTGAATAAGCTGACAATCAAGAATCGCTATCCCCTGCCTCGAATCAATGATTTGTTTGACCAGTTACAAAGTGCTATGTGATTCTCGACGATCGATCTATGCTCAGGCTATCACCAATTTCGCATCCAAGAGGAGGATATACCCAAAACCGCTTTTCGCACTCGTTACGGCCACTATGAGTTCGTTGTTATGCCTTTTGGTTTAACCAACGCACCCGCGGTTTTCATGGATCTGATGAATCGCGTGTGTAAAACATTTCTTGACCACTTCGTCATCGTATTCATCGATGATATCCTTATCTATTCCAAGTCGAAAGCCGAACACGCACAACATCTACGTTTGGTTCTCGAGCTACTCCAGGGGAATCGACTCTATGCCAAGTTCTCCAAGTGTGAATTTTGGCTTGAGGAGGTTCAATTCCTCGGTCATATTGTCAATAGTCAAGGTATTCATGTCGATCCAGCGAATATTGAAGCTGTTAAGAGTTGGGTTACGCCTAAGAACCCGTCTGAAGTCCGTTCTTTTCTCAGACTAACAAGCTATTATCGCCGATTTATCGAAGGATTCTCTAAAATCGCCGTGCCGCTTACTTCTCTCACGCATAAAGACAGACCCTTTATTTGGGGAACTGAATGCTTTCCAAACTCTCAAGCATATACTTTGCAATGCTCCCGTCCTTGCTTTACCCGACGAAAACGATGACTTTGTTGTTTATTGTGATGCCTCGAACCTTGGTCTTGGTTGTGTTCTCATGCAACGTGACAAGGTTATCGCTTACGCATCTCGTTAGCTCAAGATCCACGAGAAGAACTATACAAGCCATGACCTTGAGCTAGGCACGGTTGTTTTTGCGTTGAAGATTTGGCGACACTACCTTTACGGTACCAAGTGTACGGTCTTCACGGACCATAGGACCCTACAACACATCTTCAGCCAGAAAGAATTTAATATGCGTCAACGCCGATGGGTAGAACTTCTCAATGATTACGACTGTGAGATTCGTTACCATGCTGGCAAAGCACATGTCGTTGCCGACGCCCTCAGCAGACGAAGCTATTTGCATAGCGTTCGTAATGTTCAAGCCCAGCATCACCTCGAGTCTCTCATCCGCGAAGCCCAACATGCATGTTTTACCGAGTGCACTTTAAAGAAGGAAAGGATTCTCAACGATGGAGCCCAACTAGTGAATAAGTCAAATGGGATATTCCATTATCTCGACCGAATTTGGATCCCTACGCGGACCGATTTATGACATATTTTGATGGACGAAGCCCACAAGTCACGATATTCTATTCATCCCGGTGCCAATAAAATGTACCAGGACCTTCGCTACAAGTACTTGTGGTCGGGCATGAAGAAAGATATCGCTCTCTTTGTTTCGAAGTGCCTGACTTGCTCGAAAGTCAAGGCCGAGCATCAAAGACCCTCTGGCTTGCTCGTTCAACCCGAGATCCCTATGTGGAAATGGGAGAGTATTGCCATGGACTTCATAACAAAACTTCCGCGCACGCCATCAGGTCACGACAGCATCTGGGTTGTCGTTGACCGCTTAACCAAATCTGCTCATTTTCTGCCAATTCGAGAGGACTACAAGTTTGAAAAATTAGCCCAATCTACACCAACGAGATCATTAGTCGACATGGGACACCTCGCGACATCATCTCTGACCGCGATGGTCGGTTTACCTCACATCTTTGGGAAACGTTTCAATCTGCTCTTGGTACTACGCTTAATCTAAGTACCGCATTTCATCCCCAAACCGACGGTCAGACTGAAAGCACGATACGTACCCTTGAAGACATGCTCCGTTCGTGTGTCATAGATTTCGGTGGTAATTGGGATGCATACTTACCTTTAGTCGAATTCTCGTACAATAACAGTTATAATTCCAGCATTCAAATGGCACCGTTTAAGGCTTTATACGGAAGAAAATGTCGATCGCCAATTGTGTGGCATGAGATCGGTGACTCGCAAATAACCGGTCCTGAGCTACTGGAAGAAACGACTGACAAAATCCTCCAAATTCGAGACAATCTGCTGAAAGCTCGGAGTCGTCAGAAAAGTTACGCCGATAGGTGACGCAAGCCCCTTGAATTTGACGTTGGCGACCATGTACTCCTAAGGGTATCACCTTGGAAGGGTGTGGTCAGATTCGGCAAGAAAGGAAAACTCGCGCCTCGATATGTTGGACCCTTTAAGATTATGGAAAGGATCGGGAAAGTGGCCTATAGACTCGAACTACCAGAGGAACTTAGCAACGCCCACCCGACTTTCCATGTGTCGAACCTCAGAAAGTGCCTGGCTGAGCATGATTTGCACGTACCACTCTAGGATCTTCAAATAAATGAAACATTACACTTCGTGGAGAAGCCTGTCGACATCATGGACTGACAACCTAAGCAGCTCAGACGCTCGCGCATTCCCATTGTGAAGGTCCGATGGGAAGGCAAACTAGGCGCAGAGTTCACTTGGGAACTCGAAAGCGACATGAAGGCAAAATACCCGCAGTTGTTGGTTATGGCAAAAGCCTAATTTCGGGACGAAATTCCCTCAACTATGGGAGGCTGTAACACCCCGTGTTTCGAAAGTCAAAGTCAAAGTCAAGATTGAAGTCAAAGGAAGAAAAGATTGCTAATTGCGATCTGTCACTCCTTGCTCAACTACTGTTTTGACTTCTTTCACTTGTAGATAATCTATTTACTTTATCGCATTAGTTGTATTATGTGGAGTACTTGTTAATAATCGAGGTTTAATCGCTATTTATCGCATATTTTATCGCTTTATCGCTTATCGCATCGCAATCGCATTCGCAACCCGAATTATGCGTTCTGGATATTGTTTTTCATGTGTGTGCTACTTAAGTGTTACTTGTGCATGTTTATTTACTTTATGTTGTGTGGTGATTAATCGAAACGCAATCACAACGCTATCTGTAACACCCTGAAAATGGGTTTGGTAATCAAACTCCGTTTATACTAAAAGACGGGTAAAGTACCGTTAGTAGTAAAAATAACCTGGTGAATATTTGGATTTAAATAAGAAATCCTAATATTAAATACAAGCGAATCAAAGTTTTAAGGAATTGAGTTTATAAGAGCCCGAGTTAACGGGACTTAAAGTAAAACGGGTTATTACTCCCGGGACCCACCAAGTAACTAGGAATATTAACCTAGTTAGTTATAAGTCTTGGAATAATAAGAAAAGCAGGGTTAAAACACCCTTCATGCAAACTTGTGTGAAGTAGAGGGACTAAAGGTGATAAGCTGGAAACTAGTTTTATTTAATAAAACATTAACACCAAAACACACACTCTAAGTGTGTGTTCTAGTCGAGACAATCACAAGAGCCAAGGGGGTTCCCTTATTCAAACCTTAACAAGCACAAAATCAACAAATTGGAAGGGGAAATCGAACCCAAATCGAAATCCGAGCACAAACTAGTGATCACCTCAGTGAAGGGATCATAAAGTATGTCAAAATTCCCACTTTGGTTCCATCTCAAATTTTGATGAACACATGAGATTCGAATCTGAGCTTGCATGTTCGTTGTTTGGATGAAATTAGGGATGAAACTATGTCTAGGAGTAAACCCTAGTCATTTATTTGTTGAATTGATGTTAATGGTTGTGAATTCATGATCATACACTCATGTGTCAAGTGGGTTTTTTATAATTATGCTAAACACTAGGATTATCTTTGTTAACCTAGTGTATTTGAGCTCCATGAAGAAAATCCAGAATTTTTGATATAAAAATTTGACATGAACATGCGACATGATGCTTAAATCGTGGCTAAATAGTTAGTCAATAACTTGATTGTGAATTATATGAAATCATGCTCATTAGGTGTTTGATATAATGCCTAAGAGAAAAGAAATGTTGAAAATTCGGACTAAAAACGCATATTTGATTTGAGTGGCAAATTGTGCGTTAAGACTTATAAAAAGGGTTCTAAATGGATTGTGAATTGAACTCTTTAGGCGAGGAATCCGGATCATCAAGTGGACAAGCCGGTGGAAATACGCGTTTGAAAAGGATGCTTAAAAAGGTACGTAACTATGATTCCGTTACGTTATGCTATATTTTGTATTTTTCGCTAGTAGACTTTAAATTAGCATAATACATGAAATTGGCATTTAGTTGAAGTGACGAAGATCACTAGGTAAATAAACGGGTCAAAGGTGAAATTATCACCCTTTGACAACATCGACTAATGGTTTGTCGAGTTACATGTTTATAGGAATAAATATCAAATGGATACGCACATCGCTATTGCTTAGCGGTTACTAAGTCAAGGTATTGAAACGGGTCAATATATTGATCCGAGCCAGGTATGTATAATGATTCAAATCATCATGTAGAACTTGAGATTTTATAAGAGTTAGACATGGTTAAAGTATAGTTATTCGGTTATCTTTTAGGTAAACTGAATAAATTGAGTTATGATTATGGTGTTTAGAAACACATGGGTTTATAAACAAGATTATAGTTAAAAGGTCAGATTTTTGGGTCAAACAAGTATTTAAAAGTTCCTTTGTATTAAAGAAAGGATAAAAATCGACCAAATTGCCCTTGTAAGCTAATTCGAACAAACGACCCTTGTAAGAGGTTCGGAAACAAGTTTTATGATTAAATAAATGCTTAGAATAAGAAAAGACAGTGAAAGATGTAAATTCTTGGGTCGAATGACTTTATATGAGTCTTTGACGTAAAACAATAATCCGAGGGGTAAAACTAGGAACATATAGATATCCACATTTAATCCACCATACGTATAGTTGTGGTGGAAGATTACTTGATAAGAAATGTAGGAATATGATGCTAGAAATGAATGAAAGCGATTTTAAGCTTTAAAGTGCTTAAATACCCTTAATGGGTCAAAATAAGCACTTGAGCGTAAACGGGTTCTAACTAAGTAAGAAACCCATGATTTATGATTAATTTGATAGGAGATATTGAAATTATGATTCTCATGAGTTTATAGATCAAGTAAACATGTTTGTTTGATAAAATCGCGAACGGGTCAAAATTTGGTAAAAAGGGTAATAAGCTGAAGACTTAAAAGTCTTACATTTTGTTAATCCGGATGTTGGATTTTAACTCCATATGATGAAGGATCAAATTAAAATCAAGTAGGAAGAAACGGTAGGTCAAACGGACAAGTGGATTGAAAGATACGAAAGTTTTCGTGTCAAAAACGGCAAAATGGGAGGGGCTGATACAGGGGCCACCGTAACTTACGGTGGGAAAGGTAAGTTATGATGGGGTTGAAAACCTTACGACAGATACCTACTGAGTTACGGTGGGGGCATTTTAAATCAGGAGCCACCGTAACTTACGGTGGAGACTGGATTCAAATCCTTGTTTCTAGGATCAAGGGACTAATATTGGGATTTCCTGATTTTTCTTTAATTCGATTATTCGACACCATTTTCCTTGTATTACCAGTTATTTAATTATCAAAACTAACTTTTAAGTTGGTTTTGAACACAGGTGAATGTTGAGAGCCCCGGATGAAGATCAAGCGTCGAGCAAGAACCGAACACGCGTTAAATGAAGCTTCCGCAATGTTGTTTCGTCGTTATTTTAAAACGATGAATTAAATTATATTATGTTGTTTTGCTTTCAAGTTTAGAAAAGATTTAATAAACGCGTAATTTGAGCATGAATGTTTAAATATAAATACTCAGTAATCTGTGATTATTTATGGAAATCGCTAAATAAATTTACGGTTGTTACAAGTTGGTATCAGAGCCTTGGTTTAAGAGATTCAAGTATGGTGGGAAAACTATGCTTGGACTTAAACCTCATACTCTTGATAAAGATTGGTGTTCGGTTCGAGGCTTGATCACAAATCCGGTAAGTACATATATGTTAATAGTTTAGCAAGCTAAAGTGTTGTAAACCGCACATAGGGCTATCGTGTGATACACGTTACCCCAATTAAAAGGATTGATATGGTTGATGAAAATACGCGCGTTGACGCGTATGGTAGAAAAAGCCTTGTATTATAATACGGGCGATTATTGAAGTTGACATTATTAACTCTTGTGAAGAGCATACTCATCAAGTAGATATGATGGTGAAGAGCACATCGCGTTTGAAGATGACGAGAGTGGAACGAATTGTAGATATGATGGTGGAACGGTCCGAGATAGGATAAGAAGAGCATACTCATCAAGGACCTAAATCGTGCAACGATCGCAAATAAGTAATGGCAAGAATCCCCGTTAGGGCAAGCATTTACCAGGTGCACGTTTAAATTAATGCATGAATAGAAATATGCAACAAATACGTAGAAACTGATAGTTGCATATGTAGATTGAAAACTTGGAAAAACCTGAATAGAATACCTATCCAGGATATTGTTTCCAAGAGAAATAAATAGAGGTATTACTTACATGGGGTGTGATATGAAAGTTATAAAAGGGTCATGTATGTCATGTGTTGATCGCCTACTTTGGCCAAGTAGCTAGTGAACACATGATACCATGAACTTTTTATGATGGACATGCTTACATCCAATGTAGTAAGGACGGGGTGAGTGGGACAAATTAAAAAGTACCCAAATAAATCAGATAAGCAAAATATTTGATAATAATGTAAACGCACAGCCGAGTGATGGAATCGTATTATATTAGGATAATGAGCCTGAGTGAAGGGACAAAGAAACATGTAAAATGATTAAGGTACGCACTGGGAGGGGGTGTACATACACTCAAACCCGGAGAATACAAACATGTAAAATGATTAGGATATGCACTGGGAGGGAGTGTACTTACACTCGAACCCGGAAAATGCAAATATGCCTCTTAACGGGCCGTTTTTGTAAAACGCCAAACTTGAGGACAAAGTCGGAATATAAAATGAAGCGAGGTCTTAATGCGTACCGAGAGGGTTGCAATAATAACGACTTCGGTAAAACACCCGGATGATGGGTAAGAATTAAACACATGTGTAGACCGAGAAACGGGAACTCGGATGGAAAGATTAAAAGACTCGGATTTGAGTCATAACTAAAAGACGACAAGATAATGTAAATAGAAATTTTGAATGAATTATGTTAAACTATTTTAAAGTTGAACGGGTCGAATATAATATCATGACGGACGGCACGAGTAAACGCTAGCAGGATAATGGTAGCGTTAAAAGCAAAAGAATAATGAGCCCGGCAATGGGACATAATCAAATATGAATGTATGTAAACTGGATAATGGTGAGCATAAGATAAACCGACGCATAAATGACGTGAGAAGTCATAAAGTCAGAAAATTTTCCGAAAGGAAATGAATGTAGCCTTAGACTACGTTCAAGGTCAAAGAAAATACCCAGGGCGAAAAATAAATGATTCTTCAAACAAAAACAGGGTGCCTTGACACCAAACATGTATTTTAAGAACGACATGAGTAAAGAATGAACTACGGGGTCAACCTAACCTGTAGAGCTGTAAACAATGGAAAGTTCTACGAGACTAAAACGACCCACGGGTCATCATTAGAAAGAAATTATAAGGACTTCGCCCTAAAGAGGTGAAAGTCTAATCAGGTTAGCCCATAAGGCTAAGTGATAAAACCTACGGGTTAATTAGATAAAGCGAGGGAATCAGTTGAGAATCCCCACATAAAACTAAGGCTGTAAAGGAATAAATTATAGACTGTCAATATTCATAATTCTGACAAAAGTTAAAGAGAAGATCCTAAAACTAAAACTTTGGTTTTAGCAAGAAATAACATTTTTACAAATATAAATTCTGATAGGAATTTAAATAGTAAGCATGATGGATACAAGTCTGGACACTAATAGGCGCAAGACGATATATTCGAAAAAAAGGGGCGATGTTTTCTAAAATGAAAGGTTGATATGAATTAAACATGATGTGACACGATCACGGTCAAGAAATGCAATGTGAGGTAGAATCACATTATAACCAAGCGAGCGGTAAAAGTAACTGGACTAATAAGTCTAGTTAGTGAGACCGGTTAAGGTCAGCAATTCAAATCAAGAAATTTGGTTTGCTTGTAAGCGGTAGATTTGGTATAACTGAACCGAATAAATAAATTTGAAAACAAAAGAATTTGTTGCTAAAAGTGAAAGATTTCACTAAAGACCTTTAAACGGGTCAAATTAACGGATTCATAAAGAATTCGAGAGTATATGAAAACGATGGATATCGCTAAGTTAACTAAACTGGTGGAAATAACGAGATTACGTTATTTCAAGTGGCACTATGTCGTATGAGATACGTAGACAATTAGTGACCAAAAAGATGTTACCATACTTATCCGGTAATACTAACAATTGGTTAAAAGTATAAGTAATGTTTAAAAGATTTCTCGGATCAAATACATTGAGTTTAAACTCAATGAATTATGTAAGAAAGGGTTTCGAGGACAAAACCTCTTTAAGGGGGGTAGACTTGTAACACCCCGAAAACGGGTTTGGTAATCAAACGCCGTTTATACTAAAAGACGGGTAAAGTACCGTTAGTAGTAAAAATAACCTGGTGAATATTTGGATTTAAATAAGAAATCCTAATATTAAATACAAGCGAATCAAAGTTTTAAGGAATTGAGTTTATAAGAGCCCGAGTTAACGGGACTTAAAGTAAAACGGGTTATAACTCCCGGGACCCACCAAGTAACTAGGAATATTAACCTAGTTAGTTATAAGTCTTGGAATAATAAGAAAAGCAGGGTTAAAACTGTAAGGACTCTCAAAATTTCTTAAAAATACCCGTAAGTGAAAACCCGGACCCCTGAAACCTTACCCTACATAAAAAATCAAGAAAAACAAAACTTATAGGTTTCAGGCGGGCCGCGTAAGAGATAAGCTTATCTTACGTGGGCCGCGTCAACCCTCAGTAGGCTAGGCTCTGCTCAAATAAATCTGTAATGTGAGTCATTCTCTTTTTATCAAATTTGATTTCAAAAGCATGTTTATTTTCAAAGTTATAATTACAGGGATTAAGTCTTTGTAGTCACCAGATTACAGCCGGTATGTGGGGTTTTGTATACATTACTTGATAATCTTCACCATTGGACAACGGGTTAGCCAAGGGGTGATATGACCATAGTCACAGACACCATTGGACAACGGGAGGGCCAATGGGTCGAGTGACAAATACCGTGGGTATATGGTTGATATAGAAACATTGTAATCGCTCTTAATACTATAAATTATAACAATGTGTCGTTTTAGTAACAAGAATGTTTCACCAGTATTTCCCGCTGACGAAACCTTTTTCAAACATGTTTCAGGTGATCTGTTGTAATCCAGGAAAAGTGCCGTGAAGCACTACAAGCTTAAGGAAGTGGCTCAAAATAAAATAAAGAAAATGTTTTGTAAAATAAAGATTTCTCTGTGAAATCATACGATTGTAAATTACCGGGATTTTATCCCGAATTATGAAATAAAATAATCGGGAAATTTCAGTTTTAAAAAGATCCTGAAGAAAACTTCCGCTGTCAATTTAACTAAATAAATACCACGGGATTTTCTGTCCCGCGGCTCCTGAAACGAGTCAAACCGGGTCGGGGGCCGTGACAGAAAAAGGTGGTATCAGAGCCACTGATTTAAGCCAATTAAGTATTTAGAAAATACTTAAATATTACTAATTGCTATTTTATGCTTATATGTTTTATTATTTGAATATTTGTGTACAGTATGGGTAAGCAAAAGCTTTCAAACATCTATCTTAAATTAGATAGGTCATCAAACGAGAAGGGAAGTTCATCCCAAACAAATTCCTCAAAATACCCAATAGATACTGATGAAGGGATATTTGTTCGAAAAGCACATTATGAGGAACCACTTTCTCCTAATAAAAGAAGTCTGATTATTAGGAAAAGTCAGGAGAAATTAAAGAAATCACACCCAAAAGAAAAGAGAGTGAATCAGAAAACCCAAGAACTAGGCAATAAACCACCATGGGAAGATCAGTTAGATGAAAAATGGGCAGATCTTTATATGCTAGCCACTGTAGCAGTAAATGCAAATCTTTAAATACCTTGTCTCAGTTTTAGTAACTGTATCACCTACAAGCTAGAAACCGTATCCAGTAAATAAATAAGGTTACAAGAAAACCCTCATATGTTTTAATTGTCAGTTGTCTTTTGTGTTAAATTAGCCACCCGGTATGCAATAATATTTAAAGGTTATCTATGAAATTTTGTTATAAAATTTTAACTTAGCAATTTTTGTATTTTGCATATGCGCTAAACAGCATGAACGACTTGTCTGAAGCCCTCCAAAATATAAATCTCTATCCAGTAAAAATAGAGGTTTCCAGAGATTTCAATAGGTATATACCAGACATAGAAGAACCTATGGAATTCAATGCTCCACCTCCGGAGAAACCCAAACCTAAGAAAAGAAGAAGATTTGTGGGATGGAGGCGTGTGCGTAGAAGGAAGCCTGCAACTAGGAAGATCCCTAAAATAGAAAATCCCTTAGATAAAGGAAAGGGGATTGAAGTCGGGGAAGATTCTAGGAAGATGGATATGGAGTTAAAGGAAACTTCTAGGCATATAGAAATGGAGTTTGGGGAAGGTGCTAGGCAAACCCAAATGGAAATTGGGGAAACTTCTAGACAGGTTGAGGAGTTACCATTTCAGGAGGAATTAGATTGTGCACTGGCAACCTGTGATGTCATCAGACCTATCAATAATAATCTATACCCTTATCCTGCTGAAACACAACTTCCAATGAATTTGGAACCAGCAATCCCCGAACTTATAATCCACACCCAACCTCTAGGGATGGACGAGTGGTGGACAAATGATTGGCAGTTCCAAAACCTCCTCAATAGTCCTTATTCCTTTCTCCCTCAGTTCGACCCAGAGCCTATACGAAATCCACCAATGAGCACTGAAAATTTAGCTGAACTCCGCCATTTTGGCGAGGAACTGGTAGATGCAGGAAATAGGATCAGGGAAGTAGGAGAACAGATCTCCTGGAAATACGACAAGAGGGAACGTCGTTACTGAAATTCCAACTGTCAAGGGGTAGAAGGGTTATGAAAATGTGATTGTATAATAATAAAAGTAAACTATAATCCAGTAAAATAACTTAAAATAAAACTTTGTAAGATATTGGTGTGTAGTGACGCATACTATAAAATATATAAAATGAAATCGAGAAATCGATAGTTTTGGCTATATGTGTGTTGTGAATTTAGTATGGTTATTTTGTGGATGATTGTTATTATTAGATACTAATAAATTATATATATTAATTATCAGATGGAAAACGCTAATAATGAACCAGTTAACGAGGTCAATCAATCTGAACAACATCCTGAGGATCAATTTATGACTAGGCAAGATATAGAAAATATCGTTGCTCAAGGGATAGCCAATGCTATTCCAGCAATAATTGTTGCTGTCCAGAAACCTGTTGAACCTCAACAAATCATTCCTAGTAAACGTATTTCTGAAGATAACTTCAGTAATAGCATAAACGGAGGCGGTAATCATACTAATCATGATAATGAACCACGGCAAGCTCCGCTCCCTAAGAAAATGAAAGCTGCAACGCCTGGTTGCACTTTCAAAGAATTTCTTGCTTGTAAACCCACTGAATTTGCAGGCAATGAAGGAGCAACTGCATCACTGCGTTGGTTAGAGAAAACCAAAGCAGTAATTGCAATAAGTAAATGTGACAAGGACGATAAGGTCATGTACGCGTCAAATCTTTTCAAAGAAGGGGCGCTAGAATGGTGGAACACGATGTTACAAGCAAAGGGAAGAATGATGGTGTATGCCATGAATTGGGAAGAATTTAAAAGTCTTGTAGAAAGAAAATTATGTCCCGAATATGAAAAAGATCAAATGGCGAATAAGTTCTTAAATCATCGAATGCTGGGTGTAGATTGTCGCGGTTATACTACGACATTCTTTGAATATGCTAGAGTGGTGCCAACACTGGCTTCGCCAGAACCGGTACTCATTTCTCGCTATATTTGGGGACTGATTAGTGAAATCCGTAACATCGTTAAAGCTGCGAGACCTCGCACTATTGATGATGCTATGGAATTAGCCAACACCTTAACCGACGAATTGGTACGCACCAGAGAAGAAGACATGAAGAAGGATTTAGCTCAGAAAATTACCCAAGGATTTCGTATGGGTAATAATAATAATTTCAAGAAAAGAGGAACGGGGAAATCCTTAAATCCGCCTTTCTGCAGGAATTGCAAAAGGAAACATTTTGGAAGATGTAATGTAACCTGCAATTTTTGCAAAGCTGTAGGACATCGGGAAGAAAACTGCAGGAAGAAATCCACAATTTGTTATAACTGTGGAGAAGCTGGGCATTACAAAACAGAATGCCCTAAATTAGTCAAAACAGCAGATAATAAAGCCAAACCTGCTGATGGGACTATCAAAAGAAACACCAGAGCATTCCAGTTAACTACTCAGGAGGCAGAACTCATTCCAGATGTGATAGCCGGTACGTTCCTAGTTCATAACGTTTACGCAAAAGTATTATTTGACTCTGGAGCAAACCAAAGTTTTATAAATACTTCATTCTGCCAAGCTCTTAACTTACCTTTAACCCAACTTAGGCAGATTTTTACAGTCGAAACGGCAGATGGAAATTCTGTCAAAATAGATAAGGTTTTGCAAAAAGAAAATATAGAACTTTTAGGTCATAAATTTTATGCAAACCTATTGCCAATGAATTTAGCCAGATTTGATGTCGTGTTAGGAATGGATTGGTTAGTAGCCAACCATGCTCGAATCCTTTGTGATAAAAATTCTGTAGAAATTCAGGCACCTACTGGGGAAGTAATCATAATTACAGGAGATAAACCCCGTAAGCCCATGAAATTCATATCAGTAATGAAAATTGCTAGTTATGAACGGAAGCAAGGAATAGTATATATGATTTCAGTAATCATTAATACTAAAGGTAAAGAACTTAAGGATATTCCTATAGTTTCAGAATACCCAGATGTATTCCCAGAAGAGTTACCAGGATTACCACCAGATAGGGAAGTAGAATTTAGAATTCATCTGATTCCAGGAACTACACCGATAGCCAAGGCACCTTATCGGTTAGCACCCACAGAAATGTTAGAACTGAAAAAGCAATTAGATGAATTACTAAGTAAAGGTTTCATACAACCTAGTTCATCCCCATGGGGAGCACCAATGTTGTTTGTGAAAAAGAAGGATGGTTCAATGAGAATTGTGTATTGATTATAGAGAATTGAATAAGGTTACAATTAAGAATCGATACCCATTACCTAGGATTGATGATCTTTTCGATCAACTTCAAGGAGCTAGATACTTTTCTAAGATTGATTTACGCTCCGGATACCATCAATTGAAGGTACAAGAAGAAGACATACCTAAAACCGCTTTCAGAACTAGGTATGGTCATTACGAGTTTACAGTCATGCCCTTCGGGTTAACGAATGCACCTGCAGCATTCATGGACATGATGAATAGAATCTGTAAACCGTATTTGGACAAATTTGTAATTGTTTTTATTGACGATATACTTATTTATTCAAAAAGTCAGGATGAACATTGTCAGCACTTGCATGCACTCTTAACTTTGTTAAGAAAAGAAAAGCTATATGCCAAATTCTCGAAGTGTGAATTTTGGTTGCAAGAAGTGCAATTCTTAGGACACATGGTGAATCAAGAAGGTATTCATGTAGATCCTGCTAAAATAGAAGCAATTATCAAATGGAAGGTTCCACAATCCGCAATGGAAATTTGAAGTTTCATAGGTTTAGCCGGATATTATAGACGGTTTATTAAGGATTTTCCAAGATAGCTGTACCATTAACTAAGCTAACATGTAAAGCAGTTAAGTTTGAATGGGGACCTAAGCAAGAAGAAGCACGAGGAAAACTATACAACTCATGACTTAGAGTTAGGCGCCATAATTTTTTTGCTCTTAAGATTTGGAGACATTATCTGTATGGAAGTAAGTTTACTGTCTATACAAATCATAGAAGTTTAAGATATATATTTGGGCAAAAAGAGTTAAACATGAGGCAAAGAAGATGGATGGAAATTCTAAGTGACTACGACTGTGATATTCAGTATCATGAGGGAAAGGCAAATGTAGTAGCAGATGCCTTAAGTCGTAAGTACCATGAAAAACAACGACGAGTTCGTGCTCTTAGATTAAATCTACAGTTAGATTTAATGGAACAACTGAAGTATTTTCAAGAAACAGCAATCAAGGATGATACTGAAGGAATGAAAGGACGAATAAAAGAATTAGAACAAGGAGCTGATGGAATTTGGAGATTCCACTAAAGAAGAATTTGGGTACCTAAGTAGGGAGAATTAAGAAATAAAATTTTAGAAGAAGCTCATAAATCTAGGTATACCGTACACCCTGGAAACAATAAAATGTATCAAGATTTAAGAAATAACTTTTGGTGGATAGGAATGAAAAAGGAGATAGCTCAATATGTTTCTAAGTGTCTTACTTGTTCACAAGTTAAGGCAGAACATCAGAAACCTTCAGGTCTACTACAACAATTAGAAATGCCTGTATGGAAATGGGAACTAATAACAATGGACTTTGTTACTAAGTTACCCAAAACCAGAAAAGGTAATAATGCGATTTGGGTAATTGTGGATCGATTAACCAAATCAGCTCACTTTCTACCTATGAAAGAAACCTTTAGCATGGAAAGATTGGCAAAGTTGTATGTAGATAAAGTAGTATCCTTACATGGAGTTCCACTCTCCATTGTTTCGGATAGGGATAGTTCACTTCCCATTTTTGGACAAGTTTCCAAGAAGCAATGGGAACTCGACTAAATCTAAGCACGACATATCATCCTCAAACAGACGGACAAAGTGAACGAACAATCCAAAATCTGGAAGACATGCTTAGGTCATGTGTGATAGATTTTGGTGGAAACTGGGACGATCACCTACCTTTGATCGAATTCTCCTACAACAATAGTTATCATTCAAGCATCGAAGCTGCCCCATTCGAAGCATTGTACGGACGAAAGTGCAGAACTCCAGTTTGTTGCGCAGAAATAGGAGAAAGTCAATTATCAGGTCCCGAGATAGTGCAAGAAACCACTGACAAGATTATTCAAATCAAGGAAAAACTGAAGACGGCTCGAGATCGTCAAAAGAGTTATGCAGATAATCGACTTAAGCCACTTGAATTTCAAGTAGGAGACAAAGTATTATTAAAAGTTTCTCCTTGGAAAGGGGTAGTCCGCTTTGGTAAGAAAGGAAAGTTAAGTCCAAGATACGTAGGACCATTCCCAGTGATCCAACGTATAGGACCAGTTGCTTATCGTTTACAACTACCAGAAGAGTTAGCTGGGGTACATGACGTATTTCATGTATCCAACCTCAAGAAATGCCTATCAGATGAATCTTTGGTAGTATCCTCACTTATTCCAATGAATCTCGAGGACGAGATTTTAATTAAGGTGAGGAGAATGTAAGGACTCTCAAAATTTTCTTAAAAATACCCGTAAGTGAAAACTCGGACCCCTGAAACCTTACCCTACATCAAAAATCAAGAAAAAAAAACTTATAGGTTTCAGGCGGGCCGCGTAAGAGACAAGCTTATCTTACGTGGGCCGCGTCAACCCTGAGTTTGACCGGATACGTATCCGGGCTACGTATAACCCACCTGTCAAACCTATGCCATGACCATGCAAACCTATACGTAGACTGGGCGGCTACGCGGGCCGCGTAAGGTATAGGTGATGGGTTACGCGGGCCACGTGAGATCCTAATTTCAGCTATAAATAGCCCGTCACTTGCACAATCCACTGGTGTCGAAACAAACTTTCAAAAACGAAGTTTTAGTACTCTGAAGTCGAAAATACAACTTTAATTAGTGGGGTGCTGCTCCGATACCGGGTATTAACTCGATCGCTGCTATGATTCAATGTCCGATCGATTAAACTATCCAATGGATGTTTAAGTGCTACCCACATTAGGGTTTATGCTTTGTCATTCATCGTTAATTCGATGGATGTTTAAGTATCGCACTTTGTCATTCGATGTGAAGGTTTAATCTCGTGAGTTATCGTAAATGCTGTATTAGTTACTAACCGAGTTCGTGTGCATGTTATTAAATTTAGGTTAAAAGGCTAATCAGTAGGCTAGGCTCTGCTCAAATAAATCTGCAATGTGAGTCATTCTCTTTTTATCAAATTTGATTTCAAAAGCATGTTTATTTTCAAAGTTATAATTACAGGGATTAAGTCTTTGTAGTCACCAGATTACAGCCGGTATGTGGGGTTTTGTATACATTACTTGATAATCTTCACCATTGGACAACGGGTTAGCCAAGGGGTGATATGACCATAGTCACAGACACCATTGGACAACGGGGGGGCCAATGGGTCGAGTGACAAATACCGTGGGTATATGGTTGATATAGAAACATTGTAATCGCTCTTAATACTGTAAATTATAAAAATGTGTCGTTTTAGTAACAAGAATGATTCACCAGTATTTCCCGTTGACAAAACCTTTTTCAAACATGTTTCAGGTGATCTGTTGTAATCCAGGAAAAGTGCCGTGAAGCACTACAAGCTTAAGAAAGTGGCTCAAAATAAAATAAAGAAACATGTTTTGTAAAATAAAGATTTCTCCGTGAAATCATACGATTGTAAATTACCGGGATTTTATCCCGAATTGTGAAATAAAATAATCGGGAAATTTCAGTTTTAAAAAGATCCTGAAGAAAACTTCCGCTGTCAATTTAACTAAATAAATACCACGGGATTTTCTGTCCCGCGGCTCCTGAAACGGGTCAAACCGGGTCGGGGCCGTGACAAAAACACCCTTTATGCAAACTTGTGTGAAATAGAGGGACTAAAGGTGATAAGCTGGAAACTAGTTTTATTTAATAAAACATTAACACCAAAACACACACTCTAAGTGTGTGTTCCGGTCGAGACAATCACAGGAGCCAAGGGGGTTCCCTTACTCAAACCCTAACAAGCACAAAATCAACAAATTGGAAGGGGAAATCGAACCCAAATTGAAATCCGAGCACAAACTAGTGATCACCTCAGTGAAGGGATCATAAGGTATGTCAAAATTCCCACTTTGGTTCCATCTCAAATTTTGATGAACACGTGAGATTCGTATCTGAGCTTGCATGTTCGTTGTTTGGATGAAATTAGGGATGAAACTATGTCTAGGAGTAAACCCTAGTCATTTATTTGTTGAATTGATGTTAATGGTTGTGAATTCATGATTATACACTCATGTGTCAAGTGGGTTTTTTATAATTATGCTAAACACTAGGATTATCTTTGTTAACCTAGTGTATTTGAGCTCCATGAAGAAAATCCAGAATTTTTGATATAAAAATTTGACATGAACATGCGACATGATGCTTAAATCGTGGCTAAATAGTTAGTCAATAACTTGATTGTGAATTATATGAAATCATGCTCATTAGGTGTTTGATATAATGCCTAAGAGAAAAGAAATGTTGAAAATTCGGACTAAAAACGCATATTTGATTTGAGTGGCAAATTGTGCGTTAAGACTTATAAAAAGGGTTCTAAACGGATTGTGAATTGAACTCTTTAGGCGAGGAATCCGGATCGTCAAGTGGACAAGCCGGTGGAAATACGCGTTTGAAAAGGATGCTTAAAAAGGTACGTAACTATGATTCCGTTACGTTACGCTATATTTTGTATTTTTCGCTATTAGACTTTAAATTAGCATAATACATGAAATTGGCATTTAGTTGAATTGACGAAGATCACTAGGTAAATAAACGGGTCAAAGGTGAAATTATCACCCTTTGACAACATCGACTAATGGTTTGTCGAGTTATATGTTTATAGGAATAAATATCAAATGGATACGCACATCGCTATTGCTTAGCGGTTACTAAGTCAAGGTATTGAAACGGGTCAATATATTGATCCGAGCCAGGTATGTATAATGATTCAAATCATCATGTAGAACTTGAGATTTTATAAGAGTTAGACATGGTTAAAGTATAGTTATTCGGTTATCTTTTAGGTAAACTGAATAAATTGAGTTATGATTATGGTGTTTAGAAACACATGGGTTTATAAACAAGATTATAGTTAAAAGGTCGGATTTTTGGGTCAAACAAGTATTTAAAAGTTCCTTTGTATTAAAGAAAGGATAAAAATCGACCAAATTGCCCTTGTAAGCTAATTCGAACAAACGACCCTTGTAAGAGGTTCGGAAACAAGTTTTATGATTAAATAAATGCTTAGAATAAGAAAAGACAGTGAAAGATGTAAATTCTTGGGTCGAATGACTTTATATGAGTCTTTGACGTAAAACAATAATCCGAGGGGTAAAACTAGGAACATATAGATATCCACATTTAATCCACCATACGTATAGTTGTGGTGGAAGATTACTTGATAAGAAATGTAGGAATATGATGCTAGAAATGAATGAAAGCGATTTTAAGCTTTAAAGTGCTTAAATACCCTTAATGGGTCAAAATAAGCACTTGAGCGTAAACGGGTTCTAACTAAGTAAGAAACCCATGATTTATGATTAATTTGATAGGAGATATTGAAATTATAATTCTCATGAGTTTATAGATCAAGTAAACATGTTTGTTTGATAAAATCGCGAACGGGTCAAAATTTGGTAAAAAGGGTAATAAGCCGAAGACTTAAAAGTCTTACATTTTGTTAATCCGGATGTTGGATTTTAACTCCATATGATGAAGGATCAAATTACAATCAAGTAGGAAGAAACGGTAGGTCAAACGGACAAGTGGATTGAAAGATACGAAAGTTTTCGTGTCAAAAATGGCAAAATGGGAGGGGCTGATACAGGGGCCACCGTAACTTACGGTGGGCATCGTAAGTTACGGTGGGGCTGAAAACCTTATGGCAGATACCTACTGAGTTACGATGGGGGCATTTCAAATCAGGAGCCACCGTAACTTACGGGGTCCACCGTAACTTACGGTGTCCACCGTAAGTTACGGTGGAGACTGGATTCAAATCCTTGTTTCTAGGATCAAGGGACTAATATTGGGATTTCCTGATTTTTCTTTAATTCGATTATTCGACACCATTTTCCTTGTGATACCAGTTATTTAATTATCAAAACTAACTTTTAAGTTGGTTTTGAACATAGGTGAATGTCGAGAGCCCCGGATGAAGATCAAGCGTCGAGCAAGAACCGAACACGCGTTAAATGAAGCTTCCGCAATGTTGTTTCGTCGTTATTTTAAAACGATGAATTAAATTATATTATGTTGTTTTGCTTTCAAGTTTAGATCAGATTTAATAAACCCGTAATTTGAGCATGAATGTTTAAATATAAATACTCAGTAATCTGTGATTATTTACGGAAATCACTAAATAAATTTACGGTTGTTACACTATCGCAATCGAATCGCAAACGCTAAACGCAAGTTATTTAGGATGATTGTGTGTTAGATATAGTAGTTGGGATTAATGGATAATTCTATCGCACCGCTCACTCAAAACGCATCGCAAAACCCAACGCACGAAACAAAACGCCGAAACTCAAATCGTTGGAGCCACTCGGTCGAGTAACTGCTCGATCGGATGGTCAACCGATCGGATTGCCATCCGATCGGATTGCCACCAGATCGGACAGCCATCAGATCGGTGACCCACTCGATCCTTGTGCACTTTCCTTTTTGGGAAACCCTATAAATACCAACCTGTCACATCATTTGTGATGTGACAGCTCACTCGACCCAACCACACTCTCAAGCTTCTTTCTCTCGATTTCTCGCAATTCGTAAGTTTTCAACCTAAATCTTGTACTTCTATGATCTACACACACTTCTTCATCATTCTCTCTTTTGAATCTTAACTTTTAACAGTGAAATCATTGGATTTGAGGTGTTCTAGGATGATATCATCATGGAGTTCTTAAGAACTTCATGTTTTGGCTTCAATACACCAAGAACAACTTAGATCTGGACGATTTCCACATGAATAAACAAGGATCTTGCATAGAACTGAACATATTCACGGTGAAAAGGATTGAAAGATGGTTTCTAACTTTCTTTCAACTCTTTTACACTCAATGCACTCAAAGCTGATAGAATCGGAGCTTGTTCTGATCTTCTATACCTTCTTGTTGATGTGTTGGCTCAAGATCTGGATTCTATCCAAGAGACTACCGATTTCGGGTTAAACATGAAACACCGTCTCAAACAGTTGACTGGTTGGACTAGGGTGATTCCTATCCGATTGGGTCACTTGAGTCTTGGCGAGGTTTTCTGTTGTTTGGCATGTTATCACCTCATCTCGATCAAAACTGCAAACTATCAAACAATCTAGTGTCAAAGACGATCAGGCCGTCGGGACGGATCGTCGTCCGGTTGGATTGCCACCCGATCGGACAGCCGTCTGATCGGCTTGCACTTGGTCCCACACTTAAACATTATTTCAACCTTTTAAAAGTTTGGAACGTCGAACGGATTGCCGTCCGATCGGATTGCCGTCTGATCGAATTGCCACCCGATCGGACAGCCGTCTGATCGGCTTGCACTTGGTACCACACTTAAACATTAATTCAACCTTTTAAAAGTTTGGAACGTCGAACGGATTGCCGTCCAATCGGATTGCCGTCCAATCGGATTGCCATCCGATCGAACGACCGTCCGACCATGTGATGTTTGAACTTCAACACTCAAATAATTTTCAACATGTTCAATGCAATACCAAGTTCTAACGGATTGCCACTCGATCGGTAGACCATCCGATCAAGTGACAACACTGCTGTGAACTTGTTCTCTGAGAAATACCTCGCCGAACGGATCGTCACTCGATCGAACCGCCGTTCAATCGATCGACCTAAAGGGTAGAGATACTTCTCTGTTTTCAAAAATGCTACAACGAAAACTTCAAAAGACAAACCATCATACACAAACACATCTTCACCAAACGAGGTGACAATGCAATCGAATGGCCATCCGATCGAATGACCATCCGAACGGACTGCCACCAGATCGACTGGCCATCCGATCGGATTGCCATCAGATCGGATTACCATCCGACACTTATCACTTTGCACCGTTTTACGCCCCGCTTATCGTTTATGCTATCGTTAACTATTCATGCTAATCTCTCTCAGTGCTCCCTTCATTCCAAGAGCGTGTTTACTTGTTAAACACAATATGTGAGTATACTCGATCCCTTTTTGCTTTACGCACTTTTGGGTGTTACATACATTATCTATATTCAAATCACAATCGACACACAACGCAACACTATTTATACGCTAACCGTTATTGCATGCTACGTGTTTTCGATGAATGCTTGTATGTTATGTTAACACAGTGATTGTTGTCTGACACCTTAGCAACGATAGTACTCTAGTTTGGACTCAGCACCTGTCGTGGACAGGGGTTGTTAAGGGCTTTACTTCACGTGTCCCAGTGGGGATATGTGTTGCGCATTCTACAACTCGCAGTCACGTCTGTGCATATTTCTCTGTCGATAACCTACTTGCCTTCACTTTATACATGTTACATGCTGGTTACGCGTAAACCTTTTCGAACTCTATTATGCTATTATCAAACTTGTATGCTCACCTTTACACTATGTGTATTGACCCGTATTTTAACGTATGTGACAGATGTTTAGGATGCTTTCTGCTAGGATGCTTGCTATGTGGAATCAAGTTAGGAAGAGTCTAGAAACAAACGAACAATTTATTTTTATTTGAAATCTGAGTTGTCGAAACATGCTTTTGTCTGGAGAATATCGATGTCTGTAATAATTAGATTACTTAATGGGTTATGGTATGGGACATAATGTTAACTATTTGGTAATTTAGTCGTTATGGAATTTCTCTTAACAATCTGTTTCGCTCAGTGCCATGCCCCGAGGTTTCCGCCTTCGGTTGGGGTGTGACAGCACATACGGGTTTGATGTGAGTTTTGTACGTATTCTGTATGTTTGTGTATTTACTTGGTTAGGTGCACACACTTACATGAGTTAGCAGGTAGTAAATTGACATCAAACAAGCTCACTTGTTTATCTAATTGGTTATATTAAAATAACGTTTATTAGTTTTCTCCATCTAATAATATTCTATACCTAATGAACTGGTATGTGGCCGTAATGAAAAAGAGAAACCTTTAATAGGCTAAAACACACTTGTTTGAGTTAGATGATGTCCCTTAAATAATGGAATAACAATTTTATTGATTTTAGCAGGTCATTTGCATTGCGTTTTTTTAGTCGAAGATCCACATGTGTATGCAAAAGATATTGTTATATGTCCATAATATTTTATTTTAAAGGATTAACAGGTTGAACAGAAGTAAACACCATAAAATAATATCATTTTACTTATACATATTTAATTGCAACCATAAGTGTTGTACGGATTAAAATGTACAACGCTACCTTGTTCGAGTTTGTCCAGTTTACATTGTCACATTCCAACCCTTTTCAACGTGTTTCATACAAGCATAACGACAAAAAAAAAAATAGTCTGTAGCCAGATCAACAATAAACCCACGAGCAGAAGACCGAGTCCACCCATCTGCCATAAAGATAATTTCGACCTCATCCTCTAAGCCGTTGAAAAATGTTGTTGTTTATTTACAAAAACAATACAAAGTCAGTAATTATAAACAACTTAATGAAATCCTCATTTTATATCGAAAATAGTAGCTTGTAATTAATGATAGTTTACAAGGTCCATAACTAAGAGCTTAACTAAAATAATTGATTAACGAAGCAAAACCGAAAGAGCTGACAAAAGCAAACAAGCAAACCAAAATAACATACCTAAGCTAATATGTCGCAACCCCCGACCCCTACCCCGAGAGCGGGCGCCGCGAGATCCAGATCAGTGGTATCGGTGTTTATTAATTTGGCAGCGGAATACATCAGGATCGTAGTTAGGAAATATTTTTATCAGATTTAAACACCAAACTTTTATAATAGTAAATCATTGGGATAAAACCCAAGTTCATTTGACAATACATTTGTAGGGATAAACCCTAATTATTGAAAATACAAACTCCTTTTTATTTAGGTAACTTTTATAGCCACTTTTCTAAGCCTTCAGTGCTCTTCAGCTGGCTTCTATTGGCTTTCACATTTTGTTACCTGAAACACGTTTTAAAAACATTTTATCAGCAGGAAATACTGGCAAGTACATTCCATTTTGTAAAGCATCAGTTGTTACACATTACAGTATTAAGGGCGATTACAATGTTTATATCTACACAATTACTCGTTCAGTACGTGTCACTCGACGGATCTGTGACTATGGTTATATCACATATTGGATACCGGTGCCCAATTGTGAAGGTTATCAAGTACTGTATACAAACCCCATAATACTGGCAGCAATTGTAGAATTACAAAGACTTAATCACTGTAATTGTATTTGAAAACATTTGAGGTTTGGGTAAAACAATTTGACTCACAAAAAGTGTTTATAAAAGATAAATGTACTCACTAACGGTGAGAAAAAGAGAATATACTCACATTGTTGACTTAGGTGATACTAAAGCTTCCTGATGTATCTCCTGGTTATTATCTATTAATATTAAACAATGCACACGTGTTAGTAAAATAACCCAAATCACATTAACCGTACAACTCGAGACAGAACTCCAATGACTGAGTCAGGCAGAGCCTTGACATGCATTACGGAGTCCTAGATCAATCGGGTGTAACACGAAACGACTGAGTCAGACAGAGCCTTAACATGCGTTACGGAGCCCAAGATCGATCGTGTAGGGTAACAGCAGGGTCATAATACTTACAACGAGGCAGAGCTTTGCTTTATAGGGGTATAATACCCGAGTATAATAATAACTATCAGAAATTTTGAGAAAGAATTCGAATTTGAACGAATTGCAAATGAAGCCTGAAGCCTCTATTTATAGGCTTGACGGAAGGCGGCTCGCGGCCCGCGAAGCACACCTCCGTCCCTTACGCGGCCCGCGAGACAGGTAGGTTAGGCTCTAGCCTTGTCCGATCATCACACTAGCTTCGACACATGTTAGGACACGTGGCGCAATTCCTTGTCCGGCAATCCAGGCCAGTCGCGACCCGCGAGAGTAATGGCTAAGGGAGTCGCGCCCCGCTAGCGGCTCCCAGATTTTGTTATTCTTGATTTTTATAATTATAAGGGTATTATGGGTTCGTTTCTCGCATACGAGGTATATTCTAGGACATTTAGGGTTACGTTTAAGGGTTCTAGGAGGGTTGTTATATAATAACTGACAATTTGGTCTTTTTTAACCAGTAGTTACACTTCAATTTCGGTTATGCCTCGCTCTAAAATCAAACTGAACAGAATCAAACAACACCGAGCTTTTTCAAATGTTTATTATTAAATATATAGTTCAAATTCATTATTTTATGCCAAGAGTTTTTAGCCCGAGTTTATTAAAAAAATTATAAAAACGTTTTTAGAAGCATTTTCGTTTTATAAAACTTTATTTTATAAAAATGTTTTTTAGAAGTTTGTAAATAAGTTTTCCACCAACAAACTTTTAGGAAAAAAACTCTATAATCTAAACATAATACATCTTCAAAAACTGAATACTAGATTGTGTTGCATTTTTTAGGGATTATAAGTTCAAAAATATTCTTATAGATAATATTAGTTAGTTGAAAAAAGCTACATGTTATTCGATTCGTTGGTTTATAGGTTTAGAATTCTTGGTTTACAGGTACTTTAATTTTTTGTTATGAATAACTTTGATTTATTCTTCTGTGCTCACACTTAACATTCATCTTATTTATTATTTAGTAGTTTTGGAGCTTCAATATTCACTCTTTTAGATCTTTACACAGGTATGCATGTTTCTAAAACATGATATATTGTTTGTTTTTTTGGTTTTTATATTATGTTTAACTGTGAACGTCGTTTTAATCATATATTATATATAACGATAACATGATAAAAATAACTTAATTGCTTAACATTTTTTTCAGTTCCCCAAACTGCTCCAGCTACAAAAAAGGGCCTTTTTAGTTTATTATTGTCGGTTTCAAGCCCGGATAAAGGAGTAAGGTTATAACATTAACTTTGGAAAGGGGCCTATATTTTTTGTTCGCTTACGGCCCCCAAAACGGACCGGGCGCCCTGAACATAATACATAACATTGTCATTCAGTTCACAAATCAAACCTTGATCTAGTTGTTCTAGTGCTTTAAGCTTCATTAATAATAAAAGGAACAAAACCAGTTTTTTTCTTCAAGTGCTACCAGAACAAAAAAAAAAACACAGAGACAGAAAAGAACAGAATTAGATAGTTAAAATATATGCTTAGGAAATCACTACTATTCCATAAATATAATTATGGAACTACCAAAATTAGCAACTAGAGCATCACATTAATACCAAAAGTTCAAAAGTCGACTTCGTCGATGTAGTCCTCAACGTCATCGTCAAAATCGCCAAACCAATCAACCAAAGTTTCTTCCTCAATGTCACTTAAATAAGAAAATTGTTCTTCGTCTTCCAAACTTGCATTTGCTACATCGACTCGTGTTAAGTCCTCATTTTCTAGAACACGATTTTCTTCCATTTTTCCAGTCAACCACTCGTTACTATAATCAGTGCCCTTCAAATATATAGAATCATAAACATCTTTATCATGACGATTCTTAAATGTTCGGTTATATTTGACAAACACAAGGTTTTGCAGCTTCTTGTGCTCCAACTGGTTCATTTTCTTGGAATTGATCTATTAAAACAAGAAAAAATTTTATATAGTTACAAGAACAAAAGAACTTCATATATGCTTGAAAGTTAAAATACTTACATGCTCAAACGAGCCCCAGTTTCTTTCACAACACGACGAACTACACGCCAAACTAAGCACCTTGACAGCAAATTTTTGCAGATTTGGAGTTTCTTTCCCATATAATTTCCACCAGTCAGCTGATACCAAATTTCAAAGTTAGTGTGTACAATATATAAAGTATAATAGAATTTAAAGAGTAAAATGTCATTTTCGTCCCTCTGACGTTTGGCCACTTTTGCGACTTTCGTCCAAATGTTTGTTTTTCGCATCTGGATCCAAAAAGTTTGAAATCTTGCCACTCAGTGGCGGATTTAGGATTCCGACCAAGGGGTAACGTGTTATAAATAAGCCGTAACGAAATCGAAAAAACGTCAAATTTTTCCAAAATTTACACTAATTTTTCCAAATTTTTTCCGACCAAGGGGTAGCGGGGGTTACCCCTACCAAAGAGGTAGGTCCGCCCCTGTTGCCACTTTAATCTAACTCGTAAGGGGCATTTCTGAATAAAGAAGGTTTAATTTATTGTAAAAAACTCTAAAATGACGAAAATACCCCTGCCTTAACGTTAAAAAATAGATGAAGCTAACGAGTTGGATGAAAATGGCAAAATTTCAAATCTTTTGGATACACATGCGAAAAAACATTTGGACGAAACTCACAAAAGTGACCAAACCTCGGGGACGAAAATGACATTTTACTCTAATTTAAAGTTAGATAACTTACCGGGAGCTATTTTGCCACGCGCTCTAATCGCAAGATCATTACCGAAATGTCCCGCTTGGTTCACCCACTTTATCAACTCCGTCATGATCAGATCTTGTTCGGCATTACTAGGGACAAGCTTTTGAACGCACGCAGTTAACCCTTTCATAACCACACTGTCTTTCTCGATATCTGGGTTTGTGCAATAGAACTCCGGGTTAAAGTAGTAACCCGCTACATGCAACGGATGATGGCGTTGACAATCCCATCTTTTGTCGATTATATCATACACCACCTTACAATCATTTTCCTTGTTGAAAGCCGATTGAATTGCTTCTTTTGCGGTATCCATAGCTTTATAAATATAACCCATTGCGGGTTTTTTCTCGTTTTTAAGAAGTCGTAATGCTCGAACTAAAGGACCTGTAACTTTAAGAGTCCAAACCACATTGTTCCAAAACGGAAGTGTGTAAACAAGTTTCTTAGCGGTTTTTCCTTTGGCTTCTTTAGCCCATACGCTTAATCTCCATTTTTCACTTATGAACATCCTCTCCAAACTCCCCTTTTGCTTATACAAGCTTTGTAAAGAAAGATAGGTCGTTACAAAGCGTGTAATCCCGTTTCTTGTCAACTCTTTGTTATTGGTGAACTCTCTCATCATATTCAAAACGCCACAACGGTTGTAGATATAACCAACAAGAAATATTCCTCTTTTAATGGTTTTCTTGACTTTAGCAAGGTTCCCGATATCCTCAAGCATTAGATCTATGCAATGAGCGGCACATGGAGTCCAAAACAAGTTTGGCCTAGTTTCCATCAACATTTTGCCTGCATAATCATATATAAAATAATAATTAAAACTAGTTGAGTTGAAACATAAAAGAAAAAATATCAAGCAACTAACCCGCTAGTACAGAGTTGCTTCCACTATCTGTGATAACTTAAACAACATTAGCTTCCCCAATTCGCTCCACAAAGCTATCAAGTAAACGACACATCTCCGACACGGACTCGGTATAAGACGACGCATCAACCGACTCCATAAACACAGTCCCCATGAAACTATTGACCAAGAAATTGATCGATGTTCTTTGCTCTCTATCCGTCCAACCATCCAACATTATTGAACACCCGTATTTTGACCACTCGTCTTCGTGCACTTTAATCCATTTATTTACGTTGTCTACCTCGTTCTTAAGAAGCGGACCTCTTAATTCATGATAACTCGGAGGCTTGAGATTTGGTCCATAGTTTCCAATAAGCTCAATCATCTCGTTAAAACAATCTAACCTAGCAACATTGAACGCAACGCCTGCTTCGCAAAAAAACCGAGCAATTGCTTGAACAGTTCTTGCTCGTAGCTCTTTTTCACAACCATCATTCATGTTTGTTTGTTTCAAACTTGTTGCTTCTAGGTTACTATGCGGACCGTTGGCATTCGACTTTAATCTTTTCTCTTGTCCCCCAATATATACCCCACTCCTCTTCTTTTCAATCTTCGGTATCTTCACTACACCATCTTCAGCAACAACAATCTTCTTTGACTTGTGTTTTTTTACTAACACGTTGAGCTTGTCTTTAACATCTTCGGGACAGAAAGAACATGCTTTAATTTGATGCAGTTTTGCTCCATGGATCCCTTTTCTGGTCACTTTGTAGCAGAATAAGCAAGTGATACCATCATCTTCCTCCAAATTATTATACAACCATCCGGGATCATCACTTTCTATTGATGTTGTGGATGACGAATCACCTTCGGAACCCATTTTCTGTGGGAAACAAACACAGCAGTGTACATAAACTTACAAAAACAAGCAATGAACATAAAATCAATCTAATACAGGAGCGGACCTATGTTTCGACAAGGGGCAACGCCCACTACCGCTTGGCGCTCCGGCGGTAGTGTAAAATTAGTGTATATTTTGAAAAAATTTGGCGTTTTTTCGATTTCGTTACCGCTTGTTTATAAAACGTTACAGCTAAGAACGAATCTTAGATCCGCCACTGAACTAATATAATATCAAAATGCACCCCCCCCCCCCCCCCCACACACACACACACCCATGTAAGTGGTGGTACATGAGAGCAAGAAACTGTAAAACATAAAACATAAAGTCATAAAAATGCATAACATGAGAGCAAAACAGAACCAAACATGACCAAAAAGAACTGAACTTGAGTATGGAATCAGAAAACTTACATAAATATGAGGAGGGGGAGCAAGAACTGATCTAGAATCTGTTGCTAGTTGCTACGAATCTGAAACAGGGGGGAAGAAGAAGAAGAAGAATCTCGCATATGGTAGTGACGGCGGTTTAGGTTAAAATATATAGAAAAATGTGAAACATTGTCCAACGGTAAAAAACCCTAAATCGTCGCTTCGTAAGAGCAAAGCGAACGCCTTGATTCGCCTGACGAGGCGCGCTTTAAGCGCATTCGAAATGGAGGGAAAAAAATCAGAACTGGACGGCTGCTCCTTCTCCGGTAACCAAACAAACATCGAAGAATAAAACGACTAAAACCTCGTAGTTTAAGATGAAATTGTGTTGGGCTGGTTTGTGAATATTGACTTTGTTCGGTACCGAATAGGTACACACTTTTTGGTGTATGCAGTATCGGTACTTTCGTTTCGTTTCGATTCGGTACCGAATAGGTACACACATTTTGGTGTATGCAATACCGGTACTTCCGTTTCGGTACCAGTATTCTACCAAATTTTACCCTCAAATACTGGTAATGTACCGTACCGACTATTTTCGGTACTGAGCTCATCCCTACTGAGAAGAGTCGGCTCGTTTTACAAAACGAACAACTTTTGAAAAAGGCTTTTGTAGCTATTTTCGAGCGAGCTTCGAGCTATTTGAACATCTCTAGGCAAGCTACAAGCTCGTACGTGTTTCAAAGTAAAATGACACGAGTTGAAGCTTGATATTTCAGTTCGATAAGGATTTCAAGGCAACACGAGCTACTCACCATATACTCTTGAGCTGAAGCCCAACTAGCTCTGGCTCGAATTGAACTCGGCTCATTAGCAATCCATTTGTGAGGGCTAAGAGCATTCACATCCAAAGAACTAAATTGTGAGTGTGAGGTTTTTAAAATATAAATAGTATAAAAAATGGTTGTGAGTGGAGGAGAGAAAAAATGTTACTGTTCATCTGTATATTTGGGGGGACACTGTTCACCCACTATAATTTTTTTAATATATATTGAAAGTGGTTGTGAGTGAAGGAGAGAGAAAAATGTAATGATAAAGGTATAAAAATATTATTTAATTGAAAAGGAGAGAGAAAAAATATTTGTTTTTAGTGGAAATATATTAATATAGGAGTTGTTTTTTAGTGGAATGTATGTATAATTTTAGGGGGCTGGATGTGAATGCTCTAACACATATATTTCTTCATTTTCTCGTTAAACTTTCACTAAATTAAAAAAGCATATAAATAAATTTCTAGTTTTGTGTTTGTTTATGTTCATTTATGTTGCTCGATCAATTCAAGATTCAGATAACCAGTGGCGGATCTTGCCCGTTGAACATGCCATGGCCGAAAGACACGGGTACTAAAAAAAGTCCGGACAAGCCCGGGCCAAACATGGTATATATAAAAAATTTCGATCGAAATGTGGAAAATTAGCACTACGCCCGAAAAACTTGTCCGTGCCGTGGCCCTGCCACGGCTCTTCTAAGAACCGCCCCTACA
This sequence comes from Helianthus tuberosus, assembly GCA_030545235.1. Lineage (NCBI taxonomy): Eukaryota > Viridiplantae > Streptophyta > Magnoliopsida > Asterales > Asteraceae > Helianthus > Helianthus tuberosus. The sequence goes on from CM060444.1 coordinate 162,408,728, forward strand.
GATAACCTAATAAATTATATAATTATAATGGTGTGTATAATAACTAAAATCAACCTAATACATAAAGGAGGCAAACAATAAAGTAAGGGTGAAGGGTCAAGTGTTCATGTATCAACTTTCTAATTGTTAGCTTTATACCTCTTCATCATGTGGGGTCTATTTGGTCAGATTTAACCACAAAAAATTAACTGAGTTAGGGCTAAAGGACATAACTTGCAAGGGTTTGCAAACATCGAGTACGTTTTCTGTAATTATTGAAGACAAAAGACACAGTTTGCAATAACTGACATACATAAAGGGCGATTTTTGTAATTTACTCTAACTAAAATCAACCTAATACATAAAGGAGGCAAACAATAAAGTAAGGGTGAAGGGTATAAAAAGTCGAGCTTCCCAGTAGGCAATAGCCAACTATAAGTGTTCATGTATCAACTTTTTAATTGTTAGCTTTGTAAAATAAATTGAGGTTTTGTTTATTGTTTTTAGTTATCATATTGAAACAACTTCAAAAAATAAGAAGAAAGGAAAAGGTTGACAAAAGTATCAACTCTGTAAATTGTAAAATCATTTAGGGTGAAGGGGTGGAAGCGGCAAACCAAGCGAGGAGGTGATTTGGCGTGCAGTGAAGGTGCCGTCGTCTCAATATTGTCGCACGGTGAAGGAGGTGTGTGGGGAAGAGTTGCCGCATCCAGGGTTGATGTGGGAGAGGGGGTAGTGGTGGGGCCCACTATCTTTCAACAAATCATGTTTTGTTTTGTTTTTTTTACGAGGTTTAGGTGAAACCACCCCTATGTTTTTTTGGCAAAAGTGATGCATGAGAGGGGAATTGACATGGCACATAATGATTAGGTGGGGGGAAAATGTCCCCATCTCATGAGAGGTGCACCCCCTTCACCCTTAAAAACTGCACGGTGTGAAGAGACATGAAGAGGCATAAAACGTCACGTGTCAGTTACGTTAACATGAGGCGTTGTAAAAAAGCACGGGGTGGAAAAAGCTTGAAAGGGGGCCTTTTAATAAAAATAAAATAAACAAATAAATTACAACCAACCAATCAAAACAAATCCAAACATCACCCACCAATAGCATGCCACCACGTCACCCATCATCTTCCCCCACGCCTATGGAAAACTCCACGCCTCCACCTCCACGCCATGGCACAGGTCAGTATGACGGCGTGGCTAAAGCCTCCACACCACCTCCATGCCATCCACACCGTCCGGTTCATAGGGTGAAGGGGGCTCCCCTTTCATGTACCCTAGCCCCCTCCAATCCTGCACTTTCACATCATTTTTACCCTAAACTATCATTAACCCACAAAAACACTATTAGCACTTCTTTCAACTACCCTAGAAAATTTTTTGGTTTTAATAAAAACTTATTTAAACAGTTATAAATAACTAAACTTTCATTTAAACAAACAAATATTGATAACTTAGAAATAACAAAACTTAAAATTAATAAAATACATAATATTAAAATTAAACGATTTCTCTCCGTTGGGGATGAGTTTTCACGATTTTCCAAACCTCAACGTAAGAATCAAATTCTTTGGGCTCGTATGTTCCTTTGTACTCACGAATGGGCACCTGAATCGCTTCATCCTCATTTTGAACTTGTTCGTTGTTCATCGCCTTGTTTAATAGTGTCTCAAACTTGACACCTTGAATCTGGATTATCCGCCACCTCAAATGAATCTCATACACCTTGGTGTTTTGTTACACATTTTTTTCATGAAATAGTGCAAATATTTGAAACCGCATGCACACGAGTTGCGCACCTTGTTCTCGGCAAGACGACAAGACTCAACCAAGCCTCACCAATGTGAGTTCTTCTTGTTCGGTCCATTCCGCCATTGAAAAGAGATTTTGTAGTATGTATGAAATTTGTTTTGTAAAATGAAAGTGTGGCGAAATGTGAAAATGGTTTGTGGTGTGAAGGGTGAAATGATTTGTATTTATAGTTGATTATTTAAAAGAATTTGTTTTTTTAAACTGTAAAACCGTTAAACGGTTAAAAAACAAGGCAAAGAACGCAACTTGATCTACTTCGTATCCAACACACCAAGCCTACTTGTATGGGTGGTGGTGGCGTACCCGTCTAGGGTAACAACCCTCAAGTCCAACCTGTTATGCGCCCTCTTCACCCTTATACTAAGGGGTGTCTGTTTTTGTGTGAAAAGCACTTCATGACCTCTTATGTCTAACCCATGCAAATCACGTGCCGACGTTTGAGTATGCAGGGTGTTTGTTTTTTGGAAGTGATTTCATTAAAAAAGGTCTTCTAGACCTCTTTTCCAAACAAATTTGGACTCCCCTCTTCAAAGCTCTTCTCATCTCTCTGCTCTTTCAAAATACAAGAAACCCTAGCATCTTCCTCCTCCCACCAGCCGACACCACATCTCCCCTCCTCCACCACCACATCTTCCTCACCTCCCCCACCTCCGATTAACCTCTCCGTCACCTCCGATTGAGCTGCCTTCACCGCCGATAACCCTAATCGTGGCCCTAGCTACCTCGTCGACCCCAATCGTCTTCACCGTTGAACTCCACGTCGCTGCCGGCTCAGACAACCACCTCCTCCAAGTCGCCGCCCTATTGCCTCAGAAGCAAAGAGTGATAATTTGAATCTTAGGTGTGTTTTTCTTTCTCGGTCGTTGAATTTGAAGCTCAATTACGTGTAGTTGATGATAATGATATGTGTTTTTTAGTATTTCGATTTACTGTTATGTACATTCTCGTGGTATTGAGTGAGTCAGGTATGGAAAATGTAGGATTTTAGCTTGTAAATGTTGAAATTATGATGTTATGGTTATGAAAACTGAAAAGTGTGTGTATGATGCAGTTTGCAGAAGTAAAAAAAACAAACAGTCTTCTTCTTGCAGACTGTAGAGATTTGGTCCACCTCTTCTGCTACAGATGTCTGCAGATGTGGTCGGCAGACTGCAGATGTTTTACCTATGAAAAAACAAACAACACCTAAATAACTTGATTGTCTTATGATAAAAATAAATTGTTAAAATAATTACAAAAAACAAATTTTTTGATGTTTACATATGCATATGCATATATTATATAATATACTAGGGTCATAGTAATCCACGCGTTGCGTCGGGATGCAATTGAAATTAACTATGAATCGTACACTATGATAACCCATGAATAAATTTGTAAAATTGTAAGGACCTTCAAAAATATCCCAAGACGACTCGTAAGTAGAAACCCGGACCCCTGAAACCCTACTGTGCATTAAAAATCAAGAAATCAAGAATAATGGTCTTCAGGCGGGCCGCGTAAAGGTTAGCATAGCCTTACGCGGGCCGCGTCAATGTGGAGTTTGACCGGATAAGCGTCCAGATCCACGTGTCGTCCACGTGTCATACCTACTGATGACCCAGCAAACCTACACGTAGACTAGACCCCCACGCGGGCCGCGTAAGGGTTGAACGAAGGTTCACGCGGGCCGCGTGAGACCCAAATTTTAGCTATAAATAGCTTGGATCAGGGGCTTTCATCTGGTGTCGAAAACTTTTCATAAAAACGAAATATCACTGCTCAAAATCGAATTTCAATATAGCGAGGCGCTGCTACGATACCGAGTATTAACTCGATCGCTGCTACGATTTAATGTCCAATCGATTGAAACTATCCGATGAATGTTTAAGTGCTGCTCAAATTAGGGTTATACTTTGTCATTCGTCGTGAATTCGATGGATGTTTAAGTATTGCACTTTGTCATTCGTTGTGAGGGTTTTAATCTCGTGAGTTATCGTAAATGTTGTATTAGTTACTAACCTAGTTCGGGTGCATTGTTATTTTAAATTAGGTTACAAGGCTAATCAGTAGGGTAAACTCTGCCCGTATAAATCTGCAATGTGAGTCATTCTCTTTTATTAAAAGTATTTTACAATACTCCATTTTCAAAAGTTATAATTACAGGGATTAAGTCATGGTTATCTTGAATCACTGGCTAGTGGGGTATTGTGCACATTACTAATTTCTCACAGTTAGGCTAATAAATCCTAACCGTGATAATCATCACTACTTGGGGAAGGACCCAATAGTGGTATGACCATCGTCACCAGGTGACACGACGCCAGATAAAAATAAGATAAAAGCCATTGTAATCGCTTTTATGCTGTAATTTATAACTATGTGTCGTTTTGTGCAAACTGAATGATTCACCAGTATTTCCCCGCTGACAAAATATTTTTAAAACATGTTTCAGGCGACCTGCTATGATTCAAGGAAAACGTGCTACGGAGCACTAACAAGCTTGAAGAGATGGCTCAATAAAAATGAATAAACATGTTTTATAAATAAGGGAATTTCCTAGTAAAATTCCTCTATTGTAAATTACGAGGTTGATCCCGAATTATGAAATAAAATAATCAGGCATTTCAAGTTTTAAAAGATCCTGTTAAAACTTCCGTTGTCACATCATTTAATCAATACCACGGGTTCCTGTTCCGCGGCTCCTGACCTGGTCAAACCGGGGCTGGGGCCGTGACAGGAAAAGGTGGTATCAGAGCCACTGATTTAAGCCTATTAAGTATTTAAATATACTTAATTTTCATGATTACCGTTTCGTGATTATGTGTTTTATTAACTGACTACTTGTTAGTTCCAGTATGGGTAAACAAAGACTTTCGAACATCTATCGTCAATTAGATAATGTACCAAAAGATAAGGGATCCTCATCCCAATCAAATTCCTCAAGATACTCAGCAGAAACTGAGGAAGGAATATTTGTCCGTAAGGCACAGTATGAGAAACCACTTACCCCTAGTAAAAGAAATTTGATTATTAGAAAAAGTCAAGAGAAAATACGAAAGTCACAACCAAAAGGAGTGATGAGTAATAAGAAAACTCAGGAAATATGCAATAACTCACCATGGGAAGATGAGTTAGATGAAAAATGGACATATCTCTACATGTTAGCCACTGTAGCAGTAAATGCTAACTTTTGAGTAAACCAGTACCAGCCCCCATATTATCCATAAGCCAGAAACTTTAATATAATAAATAATCACTAGTATATTTCAAATTTTAGTTGTACTACAAAATAAATTACAAATATTTTGTTTCAATAAAATGGTTTATTAGATATTTGTAATTAATATTTTCTGCTTTCCATTCTGTGATTCTGTGAAAATTTAATTTACAAAATTTTAACCTAGAATTTTGTGTGTTTCTTCATAAATGCTAAACAACATGAATGAATTGTCTGAAGCACTTGAGAATCTCAATCTCTATCCTGTTAATATTGAAGTTTCCAAAGACTTTACTGGTTACTTAGCTGATGTTGAGGAACCTATTGTGACAACTGGCACCAAACCAATAATTTCCGTACACTTTAATCATTACTTAATGACTGCAATTATGTGCTTAATTGTCAGCAATGTCTGATTACATGCTAAACAAGTGAATTCATGCACGTTGTATACTACAAATATTGCTTTATGCATAAACGAGAGCGTTGCGTCAAAAATACTAGTAAACTCACCGGTAAGACACCATGTGTCAACAAAACTGTAGAAAGCAGTCAGACAATAAAATTGGAGCCTAGGTGTAGGTCCAACAACAAGAATACATTAAAACCCAAGAGTACATACAAGGGTTTAATATATATACTCTTCGGAAGCAAAAATACGCACTAAAAAGCATCCGAAACGCACTTTAAGTGCATAATTTTAGTAAATTCAGCTCAAATCAGCTTTTAAACGTATAATTATCATGCAAAAATTACGTTTTGTCATTCAGAATACTTCCCTAATTGTCGGGAACTGAAAAGGGTACAAAAGGGTACTTAAAAGACACTAAAAAAGTGTGATTTAACACTTTAACGAATCGGTATCTAACCGAACAATCGGACATTACCCGGAACACCAAAATAATGCTGGAAGCATTGTTTTTAGTTTTCTGAGCTAGTTAGGGTCCCCGAATACCCTAACACCCTTTATATTACACTACACACTAATAACCTACTTAAAATCCTAACTAAACATAATTAGAATGACTAACCAAGACTTGAAATCAAACTAACACCCCCCCCCCCCCAATAACCGGTTCTAGACAAGGGTGGCCCACCCTTGATTTCTTTTATTTGTTTACTTGATCTTGTTGGCACATTAGAAGCATTTTATACATGGGGTAATACAAGAGCATGGACTTATAAGTTAACCATGAGTTTCATATCTTTCAACACTCATCACCTCATCTTTTCTTCCTCTCCTTCTTTGGCTCTCGGCCGAAACCAAACACACAAACACCCACCATTTTCGAACAAGCCTCATACATTCCAAGCTTATACGAGTGTGCTAGAAGACATACAATGGAGCTAGGAGCTTACGGAAGTTCAAGAACCACTCTTATTTGCTTTTATCCACCTCATTTGCACTCTTGAACTTCCCTAGCCATGAGCTAGTAGTAAGTGTTCTAAAACATCCTCTTGTTCTTGTTTAAAGTGGTTAATAGGTGATTTAACGGTTAAAACTCAAGAACACACAAGATCAAAACTAAAAGTCTTGAAAGAAAGATAAACTAGTTGGATAAAGAGTAGATATGAGTGTAAATCATGTGAATCTTGTATGGTTGTTATTATTTGATGTTGTTTGTTACTAGAAGTGGGATAGATCATCATCTAACCATACTAGGTTATGTTCAAGAACATGAACTAGTAGTATGTTAGTGTTAAAGTTATGGAAGATGATGAAACTTTCCATCCATGAAACATGAACTTGTGTAAATATAAATTTTCTTGTAAAATAAGACTCTAAACATGTAGATCTAAAGATCTACAAGTGGTTTTTCGGAAGAACCAAGCGGAGAATGCTAGTTTTGTTAAAACCCGGACCTTACATAAACTAAAAGCATTTTAGTAAATAAACAAGCGTGTAAACACTTGTGTCACAAGAAAAATTTAACAAGAAATATGTTTGGTAAATCATGACTAGAAGTTGTGAAACTTCAAGATCTTTAAAAATAAAGTTTTTAAGAAATTAAACTTATTTTTTTAAGATAACGAGACTTACTAAATGTGCTAGTAAGTTACTACACATTTTTGTAAATATTCAAGTTCATGAAATGGAGAAATTAGTGATTATTGTTGATGATTATTGTTGATAATTGTTGTTGATGATTGTTGACAATTTAAAAGAAAATAAACACATGTTTTGAAAACATGGGAAACCTCCATTTTTAGGGGAAACTCTGTCAAAATTTTTATAAATTTTGACACTTAGAAAAAAAATATAAGTTTTTGAGAAACTTATTCCCTAAAAAGGTATCTAAAAATATTACCAATGTTTCCCTAATTTTTGGTGATAAGAAATGAGGATTTCTTCAAGAATAAAAATGGATATAAGTATGTATATTTTTGAAAGAAAAATATATATTATTTGATCACCAACTTTTGTGCTAAGTGTATATAGTATGTGTTATATGTGCTAGTGTATTAAGATTTAAAAATACACTAAATACTCATGAGAAGTATAAACACAAAATACACATACAAGATACATAATTCGGGTGCAAAGTGCAAAACACGAGATACTTATATTAATTTTTGAGAAAATAATATAAGTAAGATACTTAGTTAAAAATATAAAATATTTTTAACACAAGAATATATACACAAAAGAGAATGAATGTACTTGTGCGACACAAGTCTAGTGACTAACGTTAAGAAAACGCGTATAGGTTACGACGTTAATTAAGCAAATCCGGTGAAGTTTACGACGCAAGGAACGCAAAGTTGTGAGTTCATGCTCCCCCTTTTCTCTTAACTGTTTTCAGTTTTATAACTTCGGGGGTGAAATACATGTACAAATATTACTATGTTTACAAATGGTATGATAACAAGAAGCACACTTGGTGAGAACGAGAACCAAGTGTGACGAGATATAAGAATACGAGAAGCGCATTTGGTGAGAACGAGAACCAAGTATGAGGCGTTATGAGAAATGATGCGAAAAATCGTGTCACGAATAGGGTACAGAAGCACCATTAATCAACAATATACCTAGACCGCAGAAGAAAAGGTTAGATCTAACGGGTGCCGGGCAGCCACACTCTCGGTGAGGGTGAGAATCGAGTAGTGCTTTTGTGTCTCAGAATATACCAATTAAATGCCTAAGGTTTGGTGACTTCCTATGTCGTGTCACATGTTAATGGCTTTGCAACCCATTAACAATCCTGATACTTACAGGAATACTTTACTTACATAAAATTCATACCATACTAAAACTTGATTAATACTTGAAGTACGTGGGGTACTCAAGAAAATATGAATTATACTTGAGTACGTGGGGTACTCAAGAAAATAGGAATTATACTTGAAGTACGTGGGGTACTCAAGAAAACATGAATTATACTTGAGTACGTGGGGTACTTAAGAAAACGGGAATTATACTTGAAGTACGTGGGGTACTCAAGAAAAACCTGAATTATACATGAGTACGTGGTGTACATTTGAATACTTGATTTATATATGAAAACTTGATTTATACATGACACAAACTATGTTTTCATACAAAGTATACAAACGTGAAATACAAAAACTGCATGAATTCACACCAACATTATGTTGACGTTTTCTCCAAAACTCACATGTATTTCAGGTAACTAGAATGGATGTGCGCGCGGTCTTGCTTATGCTCTTGGATGTCGCTTATGTTTATCTTTGAATAAAGTTGTAGACCTTTAAGACAATGTTTTATGCGACTTAGCCATGTAAACGATAAACTTATGTTTTCAAATTATGGTATTAGAAGTTGTTTTTACGAGCATATAGCATGTTTACCTTTCGTATGCAATGAGAACCTTTCATGATCACACCTCGTGCTTCCGCCGCAGAAAGGGGTGTGACAGATTAGTGTCAGAGCTGCGATTGTAGTGAACCAGGATTCCTTCTCGAGTCTAGTCTACAATCTCTAGGATCCTTTCACGAAAACAATTTTCAAAGAGTTTTCATTGCATAAAACGTCCCGCGACATCCACTACCTGAGACTTTCTACATGAGTCTAGAAAAGACACTACGAGACTTAGAGTGCACTTGAGTAGCACTTGTCGTTGACTAGAAATTACTTGCAATTATGTGTAATAATTAGCCTATATACACATACTAGAAGTAGAATGTCACGAGTATACGTGACTTTACCTGAAAGCGATGGCCCATCTGAAGGAAGAGATGCGAGGATGAAACGAACTGTGCAGACTGTGCAAGGAGTTACGTAATTATGGATGCATACATAATTATGGAATTCAGTGCACAGAAACCACAGCAAGTCTTGTCACGTATAGATTCCCTCAGTGCAAGCCTACTAAGTACTCTTCTAGAGTAATAATTGTTTGATGTCACTTATGTGGTATATACCTGTGAATATATATACTACTACTGTCCAGTATGACGATATCAAACAAATGTTTAACCCTGTTGTGTTATGTTCTATCAGAACATGGCACCCAGGAAAGCTGTGAATGCTCGCAATGATGATCAACCTCCTCCTCCCCCACTGCCGAGAACTGCTGAAGAGCTGAACGCTCTACTGGAAGAAAGGATCTCCGCTGCTATCGCCCAATACGAGGCAAACCGAACTCAAGACAGTGGCGGCCCAATCAACGCTAGACGTAATGGGAACAGAGATTCATCTGGAGGCAACGCAGCTCAAGGCTGTACTTTTAAGCAGTTCCTCGACTTCAAGCCGATGAACTATGACGGCACAGGAGGTGCAGTAGCATTTGTGCGCTGGACGGAGAAGACTGAAGCTACTATCCGCATGAGCAAGTGTACCGCGAATCAGCAAGTCACTTTTGCTACCGGATTGTTTGTCGATGAAGCTCTGACTTGGTGGAACCTGCAAGCCCAAACTTTGGGTGATGATGCCGCTTATGGCCTAACTTGGGAAGAACTGAAGGAAAGGATGAGAGAGAAGTACTGCTCTCGTACAGAACTCCAAAGGCTGGAAACGGAGTTCTGGCACTTGACCATGGAAGGTGCTGACATCAATGGCTATACTCGAAGGTTCCACGATCTGTCTTGAGTACTTCCCTACATGGTGACTCCCGAATTCAAGCGCGTTGAACGCTACATTTGGGGGCTGGCCCCAGAGTTTCGTGGCATGGTGACGTCGGCCAAACCACAAACAAGCACCGAGGCTGTAACTCTGGCTGTCAGCCTGACTGAAGATTGTGTTCGTATGAAGAAGTTATCACTGAACCCAACAGAGAAGACCGAGACGCATGCTGAGTCGTCCGGTGACAAGAAAAGGAAACATGCAAACCTGAACCAAGCAACTCATAACAACAAAGGTTTCAACAATAAGAAGCGTGATGTTAACCCGCCTCAGGAGGCGAAAACCCATGCAACCAAAGCATACCAAGGCTCCATGCCTAGATGCCAAAAATGTAAGTATCATCATGAAGGAGCTTGTCGCATTCCAAGGTGCGACAAATGTGGTAAGTTGCGTCATCAAACAGAAGACTGATGGGGAAAAGGAAAGAACCGAAATGGAAATGGTGCTGGTAACAAGAATGGTAACGGGAAAGGGTGGAACCAAGGATGCTTCAAGTGTGGAAGCAGTTATCATTTCATGAAGGACTGCCCAGAGGGAAACAATGCTCAGGCTCGAGCATTTGTGATTGGAGCAAAGAACGCACGCGAGGACCCTAACGTGGTCACCGGTACGTTTCTCATTAACAATCACTTTGCATCCATATTATTTGACACTGGCGCCGATTATAGCTTCATGTCTGTGGAATTTAAACGCATGCTTGGAATAGAATCTAGTAGATTAGAAATTCCTTATTCTATAGAGCTAGCCAATGGTAAACTCATTGAATCGAGCGAAGTCGTTAGAGGCTGCACACTAGAACTTGGTGAACGAAGATTTAACATCGACCTCTTACCTATTCAACTGGGTAGCTTCGATGTAGTGGTCGGAATGGACTGGCTGTCCAAGAACAAAGCTGAAGTTGTATGTCATGAGAAATTCATTCGCATCCCTCTGGCGAATGATGAAACTCTCATCGTGCATGGAGAAAAACGAGAAACGCCTCTTCGAATCATCAGTTGTATGAAGGCACAGAAGTGCTTGAGGAAAGGATGTGTCGCTTTCCTAGCACACGTTATAGACAAGAAGGTTGTGGAGCCAAAACTCGAAGACATTCCTGTGGTGAAGGAATTCCCTGATGTTTTTCCCGAAGATCTGCCAGGACTACCTCCGCAACGACAAGTCGAATTCCGTATAGACTTGGTTCCAGGAGCCGCTCCTGTAGCCAAGGCACCCTATCGACTTGCTCCATCCGAGATGCAAGAATTATCTACACAGCTCCAGGAGTTGTTGGATAAAGGATTCATAAGGCCAAGCTTCTCACCCTGGGGAGCTCCAGTATTGTTCGTGAAGAAGAAGGATGGAACACTGCGGATGTGTATCGATTACAGGGAACTGAACAAACTCACTATCAAGAATCGGTACCCGCTACCGAGGATTGATGACTTATTTGATCAATTACAAGGATCAAGCTACTATTCCAAGATCGATCTTCGATCTGGATACCATCAGCTAAGAATCCAAGAAGAAAGCGTGCCAAAGACTGCATTCCGAACGCGTTATGGGCACTACGAGTTTCTTGTGATGCCATTCGGATTGATGAACGCACCAGCGGTCTTTATGGATCTGATGAACCGCGTATGCAAACCATATCTCGATAAATTCGTGATTGTATTTATCGATGATATCCCGATTTACTCGCGATCAAAAGAAGAGCACGAGCAACATCTCAGAACCATCTTGGAACTACTGAAGAAAGAGAAACTTTATGCAAAGTTCTCGAAATGCGAATTCTGGATTCGCAAAGTACAATTTGTTGGTCACGTTGTGAATGAGAAGGGCATTCATGTGGACCCATCCAAGATAGAAGCAATAAAGAATTGGGAAGCTCCCAAGACCCCAACTAAAGTTCGACAATTTTTGGGCTTAGCGGGCTATTATCGGCGATTCATCGAGAATTTCTCAAAGATAGCTCAACCGCTAACGACCCTTACTCAGAAAGACAAGAAGTACGACTGGGGTGTTAAACAAGAAGAAGCCTTCCAGCTACTCAAGAACAAGCTATGCGATGCACCAATACTATCATTACCCGAAGGCACTGAAGACTTCGTGGTATACTGCGACGCCTCACGACAAGGCTTGGGTTGCGTTGCGTGCTCATGCAACGTGAGAAAGTCATCGCATACGCTTCGAGACAATTGAAGGTACATGAAAGAAACTACACCACTCACGACCTGGAACTGGGAGCGGTGGTTTTCGCCTTGAAAATCTGGCGACATTATTTATATGGTACTCGATGTACAATTTTCACAGATCACAAAAGCTTACAACACATATTTGATCAGAAGGAATTGAATATGCGCCAGCGACGATGGGTCGAGCTGCTAAATGATTATGACTGTGAGATTAAATACCATCCCGGAAAGGCAAACGTTGTAGCGGACACGCTGAGCCAAAAAGAAAGGGTTAAGACCCTGAGGGTTTGAGTATTGGAAATGACGATTCGAACGAACCTCACTGCACGCATTCATGATGCATAACAAGAAGCTCTCAAAGGAGAGAACCGTAAAGCTGAATACCTCCGAGGAATGCTGAAATACATGGTGCCAAATGAAGAGGGAGCCTTATACTTTAAGAAGCGTATTTGGGTTCCACTCTATGGTGGCTTACGAGAAGTCATCCTTGATGAAGCACACAAATCGAGATACTCGATCCATCCAGGATCGGACAAAATGTATCTAGACTTGAAAGAATATTATTGGTGGCCGAGACTCAAGAGCGACGTTGCTGTTTATGTTGGAAAATGCCTAACCTGTGCTAAGGTTAAGGCCGAATATCAGAAACCGTCCGGCCTACTACAACAACCAGAGATTCCCGTGTGGAAGTGGGAACAAATCTCGATGGACTTCATAACGAAATTACCCAGGACCCCGAGAGGGCACGATATGATATGGGTAATAGTTGATCGATTAACGAAGTCTGCGCACTTCCTACCGATCCGAGAAAAAGACAGCACTGGAAAGCTTGCTGAAATATACTTAAGAGAAATTGTGGCACGACATGGAGTGCCAATCTCAATCATTTTAGACAGAGATGGACGCTTTGTCTCAAGAATCTGGCAATCATTTCAGGAAGCCTTTGGATCTCAGTTAGATCTAAGCATGGCATTCCATCCACAAACAGACGGCCAGAGCGAACGGACTATACAAACATTAGAAGATATGCTTCGCGCATGTGTCATGGATCTGGGCGGCAGCTGGGATACTCATCTACCTCTAGTTGAGTTCTCCTACAATAACAGTTATCATACGAACATAAAAGTCGCGCCGTTCGAAGCTCTATATGGCCGCAAGTGCCGATCGCCCTTATGTTGGGCAGACGCTGGAGATAAACGTATGGTTGGTCCTGAACTTGTACAAGAGACATCCGACAAGATTGCGCAGATCCGAGAGCGCATTAAGGCGGCTCGAGATCGACAAAAGAGCTACGCTGATCCGAAAAGAAAATCAGTAGAATTCGAGGTGGGAGACAAAGTGTTGTTAAAAGTCTCACCTTGGAAGGGCGTAGTCAGATTTGGAAAGCGTGGAAAGCTGAATCCACGATACATCGGACCATTCAGAATATTGAAAAAAATTGGTACCGTGGCATACAAGTTGGAGTTACCGGAAGAACTTAATGGAGTACATGATACGTTTCATGTATCCAACCTGAAGAAGAGTCCAACACAAGAAAACGTGATCATCCCGATGGATGAAGTGCATATTGATGACACCCTCCGATTTACAGAACAACCCGTTGAGGTTACCGACTGGAAAGTCAACAAGACCAGGAGGAGCAGCGTAAAACTTGTCAAAGTACGTTGGAGCTCTAAGCACGGACCTGAGTACACATGGGAACGTGAAGACCGGTTCAAGAAAAAGTATCCCCACCTATTCAAGAAGACACCAGCGAGAGTTAGTTCAGCCTGAATTTCGGGACGAAATTCTTTTAACGGGGGGAGACTGTGACAACTGGCACCAAACTGGTAATTTCCGTACACTTTAATCATTACTTAATGACTGCAATTATGTGCTTAATTGTCTGCAATGTCTGATTACATGCTAAACAAGTGAATTCATGCACGTTGTATACTACAAATATTGCTTTATGCATAAACGAGAGCGTTGCGTAAAAAACACTAGTAAACTCACCGGTAAGACACCCTGTGTCAACAGAACTGCAGAAAGCAGTCAGACAATAAAATTGGAGCCTAGGTGTAGGTCCAACAACAAGAATACATTAAAACCCAAGAGTACATACAAGGGTTTAATATATATACTCTTCGGAAGCAAAAATACGCACTAAAAAGCACTTGAAACGCACTTTAAGTGCAGAATTTTAGTAAATTCAGCTCAAATCAGCTTTTAAACGTATAATTATCATGCAAAAATTACGTTTTATCATTCAGAATACTTCCCTAGTTGTCGGGAACTGAAAAGGGTACAAAAGGGTACTTAAAAGACACTAAAAAGTGTGATTTAACACTTTAACGAATCGGTATCTAACCGAACAACCGGACATTACCCGGAACACCAAAATAATGCTGGAAGCATTGTTTTTATTTTTCTGAGCTAGTTAGGGTCCCCGAATACCCTAACACCCTTTATATTACACTACACACTAATAACCTACTTAAAATCCTAACTAAACATAATTAGAATGACTAACCAAGACTTGAAATCAAACTAACACCCCCCCCCCCCCATAATCGGTTCTAGACAAGGGTGGCCCACCCTTGATTTCTTTTATTTGTTTACTTGATCTTGTTGGCACATTAGAAGCATTTTATACATGGGGTAATACAAGAGCATGGACTTATAAGTTAACCATGAGCTTCATATCTTTCAACACTCATCACCCCATATTTTCTTCTTCTCCTTCTTTGGCTCTCGGCCGAAACCAAACACACAAACACCCACCATTTTCGAACAGGCCTCATACATTCCAAGCTTATACGAGTGTGCTAGAAGACATACAACGGAGCTAGGAGCTTACGGAAGTTCAAGAACCACTCTTATTTGCTTTTATCCACCTCATTTGCACTCTTGAACTTCCCTAGCCTT
This sequence comes from Helianthus tuberosus, assembly GCA_030545235.1. Taxonomy (NCBI): domain Eukaryota; kingdom Viridiplantae; phylum Streptophyta; class Magnoliopsida; order Asterales; family Asteraceae; genus Helianthus; species Helianthus tuberosus. Next base: position 162,423,881 of record CM060444.1, read on the forward strand.
GAGCTAGTAGTAAGTGTTCTAAAACATCCTCTTGTTCTTGTTTAAAGTGGTTAGTAGGTGATTTAACAGTTAAAACTCAAGAACACACAAGATCAAAACTAAAAGTCTTGAAAGAAAGATAAACTAGTTGGATAAAGAGTAGATATGAGTGTAAATCATGTGAATCTTGTATGGTTGTTATTATTTGATGTTGTTTGTTACTAGAAGTGGGATAGATCATCATCTAACCATACTAGGTTATGTTCAAGAACATGAACTAGTAGTATGTTAGTGTTAAAGTTATGGAAGATGATGAAACTTTCCATCCATGAAACATGAACTTGTGTAAATATAAATTTTCTTGTAAAATAAGACTCTAAACATGTAGATCTAAAGATCTACAAGTGGTTTTTCGGAAGAACCAAGCGGAGAATGCTAGTTTTGTTAAAACCCGGGCCTTACATAAACTAAAAGCATTTTAGTAAATAAACAAGCGTGTAAACACTTGTGTCACAAGAAAAATTTAACAAGAAATATGTTTGGTAAATCATGACTAGAAGTTGTGAAACTTCAAGATCTTTAAAAATAAAGTTTTTAAGAAATTAAACTTATTTTTTTAAAGATAACGAGACTTACTAAATGTGCTAGTAAGTTACTACACATTTTTGTATATATCCAAGTTCATGAAATGGAGAAATTAGTGATTATTGTTGATGATTATTGTTGATGATTATTGTTGATAATTGTTGTTGATGATTGTTGACGATTTAAAAGAAAATAAACACATGTGTTTGAAAACATGGGAAACCTCCATTTTTAGGGGAAACTCTGTCAAAATTTTTATAAATTTTGACACTTAGAAAAAAAATATAAGTTTTTGAGAAACTTATTCCCTAAAAAGGTATCTAAAAATATTACCAAGGTTTCCCTAATTTTTGGTGATAAGAAATGAGGATTTCTTCAAGAATAAAAATGGATATAAGTATGTATATTTTTGAAAGAAAAATATATATTATTTGATCACTAACTTTTGTGCTAAGTGTATATAGTATGTGTTATATGTGCTAGTGTATTAAGATTTAAAAATACACTAAATACTCATGAGAAGTATAAACACAAAATACACATACAACATACAAGATACATAATTCGGGTGCAAAGTGCAAAACACGAGATACTTATATTAATTTTTGAGAAAATAATATAAGTAAGATACTTAGTTAAAAATATAAAATATTTTTAACACAAGAATATATACACAAAAGAGAGTGACTGTACTTGTGCGACACAAGTCTAGTGACTAACGTTAAGAAAACGCGTATAGGTTATGACGTTAATTAAGCAAATCCGGTGAAGTTTACGACGCAAGGAACGCAAAGTTGTGAGTTCATGCTCCCCCTTTTTTCTTAACTGTTTTCAGTTTTATAACTTCGGGGGTGAAATACATGTACAAATATTACTATGTTTACAAATGGTATGATAACAAGAAGCACACTTGGTGAGAATGAGAACCAAGTGTGACGAGATATAAGAATACGAGAAGCGCACTTGGTGAGAACGAGAACCAAGTATGAGGCGTTATGAGAAATGATGCGAAAAATCGTGTCACGAATAGGGTACAGAAGCACCATTAATCAACAATATACCTAGACCGCAGAACAAAAGGTTAGATCTAACGGGTGCCGGGCAGCCACACTCTCGGTGAGGGTGAGAATCGAGTAGTGCTTTTGTGTCTCAGAATATACCAATTAAATGCCTAAGGTTTGGTGACTTCCTATGTCGTGTCACATGTTAATGGCTTTGCAACCCATTAACAATCCTGATACTTACAGGAATACTTTACTTACATAAAATTCATACCATACTAAAACTTGATTAATACTTGAAGTACGTGGGGTACTCAAGAAAACATGAATTATACTTGAGTACGTGGGGTACTCAAGAAAATAGGAATTATACTTGAAGTACGTGGGGTACTCAAGAAAACATGAATTATACTTGAGTACGTGGGGTACTCAAGAAAACGGGAATTATACTTGAAGTACGTGGGTTACTCAAGAAAAACCTGAATTATACATGAGTACGTGGTGTACATATGAATACTTGATTTATATATGAAAACTTGATTTATACATGACACAAAGTATGTTTTCATACAAAGTATACAAACGTGAAATACAAAAACTGCATGAATTCACACCAACATTATGCTGACGTTTTCTCCAAAACTCACATGTATTTCAGGTAACTAGGATGGATGTGCGCGCGGTCTTGCTTATGCTCTTGGATGTCGCTTATGTTTATCTTTGAATAAAGTTGTAGACCTTTAAGACAATGTTTTATGCGACTTAGCGATGTAAACGCTAAACTTATGTTTTCAAATTATGGTATTTGAAGTTGTTTTTACGAGCATATAGCATGTTTACCTTTCGTATGCAATGAGAACCTTTCATGATCACACCTCCGGAGAAATTAAAGCCTAAGAAAAGAAGAAGATTTGTGGGCTGGAGGCGTGTGCGCAGAAGGAAAGCAGCAACTAGGAAAATTCCCAAGATAGAAAATCCTATTGATAAAGGAAAAGGGATCGAGATAGAGGAAAATTTTAAGCAAGCAGGAATAGAAATTGGGGAAAGTTCTAGGCAAATCGAGGAATTACCACTGCAGGAAGAACTAGATCGTATACTGGAAAGTTGTGATATCATTAGGCCTATCAATGAAAACCTCTTCCCTTATCCTGCTGAAACCCAACTTCCAATAAACTTGGAACCAGCCATCCCAGAACCTTTGATCCATACCCAACCTCTAGGCATGGACGAATGGTGGACCAACGACTGGCAGTTTCAGAACCTCCTTAATAATCCCTATACCTTTTTCCCTCAGTTCGACGCAGAACCTGCACCAAACCCACCAATGAGTAATGAGAACCTGGCTGAACTCCGCCATTTTGGCGAGGAGCTGATGGATGCAGGGAATAGAATCCGAGAGGTAGGAGAACAGATCTCCTGGAAGTACGACGAGAGGGAACGTCGCTTTTAAGATAACAGCTGACGAGGATGGTGTGACGGCATGGTTATGGTTGTATAATAATAATAGTAATAAAATATAATCCTGTGAAATAACCTAAAAATAAAACTTTTGTAAAATAACGAGTGTGTACGGATGCATAATATAATATATAAAATGCAAGTTGAGAAATCGACCATTTTGACTATACATGCTTTATAATTATGTGCAAATATTTTATTTGATTGTTAATTATTTTATGCTAAATTACTTATATAAATTAATTACCAGATGGCACACGCTGGTAATGAACCCGATAATGAAGTTAATCAATCTGGGCAAAACAATGAAGATCAATTTATGAATAGGCAACATATCGAGAATATCGTTGCTCAGGGAATAGCCAATGCTATTCCAGCAATCCTTGCTGCTGCCCGAAATCCAATTGAACCTCAACAAATTATTCCTAGCAAACGCACACACGGTGATAATTTCAGTAATAGTGTAAACGGAGGCGGCAACCATACTAATAACGACAACGATGGGATGCAAGCTCCACTCCTTAAAAGAATGAAAGCTGCAACGTCTGGTTGCACTTACAAGGAGTTTCTTGCCTGTAAACCGGCTGAGTTTGCAGGTAATGAAGGGGCGACTGTGACACTGCGTTGGTTGGAGAAAACCGAAGCAGTAATTATGATAAGTAAATGTGTCGAGGAAGACAAGGTCATGTATGCGTCGCATCTTTTTAAAGAAAGGGCGCTAGAATGGTGGAATACGGTACTTCAAGCCAAAGGAAGGAATGTGGCCTATGCCATGAGTTGGGAAGAATTTAAACAGCTAGTGGAAAGAAAATTCTGTCCCAAATACGAAAAGGAACAAATGGCGAATAAGTTCCTGAACCATCGAATGATGGGTGTAGACTGTCGAGGGTATACTTCGACATTCTTCGAGTATGCGAGAGTAGTGCCTACTCTGGCTTCGCCAGAGCCGGTGCTTATTTCCCGCTATATTTGGGGATTGATTGGCGAAATCTGTAATATCGTTAAAGCTGCGAGACCTCGCACTATTGACGATGCTGTGGAATTAGCTAACACCCTAACTGACGAGCTGGTACGCACAAGAGAAGAAACCCGGAAGAAGGAAGTGGCCCAAAATATTACCCAGGGATTCCGTATGGGTAACCATAGTAATTTCAAAAGAAAAGGAACTGGGCAATCTTCCACTGTCTCATTTTGCAATGCCTGTAAAAGGAAACATTTTGGAAGATGCAAAGGATATTGCAATTTCTGCAAAATTCCGGGGCACCAAGAAGAAGATTGCAAGAAGAAGAAAGCAACAGTCTGCTACAACTGTGGAGAAGCTGGACATTTTAGGCCAGACTGCCCAAAATTGGCCAAACCAGCTGATAACAAAGCCAAACCTGCAGAAGGAGCTACCAAGAAAAACGTAAGAGCCTTCCAATTGACTACTCAGGAAGCAGAACTAATTCTTGACGTAATAGCTGGTACGTTCCTAGTTCATGACGTTTATCCAAAAGTATTATTTGACTCTGGTGCAAACCAAAGTTTTATAAATACTTCATTCTGCCAAGCTCTTAACTTACCCTTAACCAACCTTAGGCAGATTTTTACAGTTGAAACGGCAGATGGGAATTCTATTAACATAGATAAGGTTTTGCAAGATGTAAAAATAGAACTCTTAGGTCATAAATTTTCTGCAAACCTATTACCTATGGATTTAGCAGGATTCGACGTTGTATTAGGAATGGATTGGTTGGTAGCCAATCATGCTCGAATTCTTTGTGATAAGAATTCCATAGAAATTCATACACCTATAGGAGAATTAGTGGTGATTACAGGAGATCAGCTATGTAAGCCACTGAAATTCATTTCAGTAATGAAGTTGGCCAGTTATTCAAGAAAACAAGAAGTGGTGTATATGATTTCAGTAATCATTAACACTAAAGGTAAAGAACTTCAAGAAATTCCGGTAGTATCAGAATACCCGGATGTCTTTCCAGAAGAACTACCTGGATTACCACCCAATAGGGAAGTTGAATTTAGAATTCATCTAATTCCTGAAACTACACCGATAGCCAAGGCACCTTATCGGTTAGCACCCACCGAAATGCTAGAATTGAAAAAGCAATTAGATGAATTATTAAGTAAAGGATTCATACAACCTAGTTCATCTCCTTGGGGAGCTCCAGTGTTGTTTGTAAAGAAGAAAGATGGGTCAATGAGAATGTGTATCGATTATAGGGAATTAAATAAAGTTACAATTCAGAACCGATATCCATTACCTAGGATTGATGATCTCTTTGATCAATTGCAAGGAGCTAGGTACTTTTCTAAGATAGAGTTACGCTCTGGATATCATCAATTGAAGGTACAAGAAGAAGACATACCTAAAACTGCTTTCAGAACTAGGTATGGTCATTACGAGTTTACAGTCATGCCCTTTGGGTTAACAAATGCTCCTGCAGCATTTATGGACATGATGAATAGAATCTGTAAACCATATTTGGATTAATTTGTAATTGTCTTCATCGATGATATACTTATTTATTCCAAAAGCCAGAAGGAGCATTGTCAACATCTGCATGCACTCTTAACTTTGTTAAGAAAAGAGAAACTTTATGCCAAATTATCAAAGTGTGAATTTTGGCTACAAGAAGTGCAATTTTTAGGTCACATGGTGAATCACGAAGGAATTCATGTAGATCCCTCTAAAATAGAAGCAATCACCAAATGGAAGGTCCCGTAATCAGCTATGGAAATTAGAAGTTTTCTAGGGTTAGCTGGTTACTATAGACGGTTTATTAAGGATTTTTCCAAAATAGCTGTACCTTTAACTAAGATAACTTGTAAAGCATTTAAGTTTGAATGGGGACCTAGGCAAGAAGAGGCTTTTAGGATTTTAAAGCAAAAGTTAACAAACGCTCCAATTTTAGCCTTGCCAGAAGGAACAGAAGATTTTGAAGTTTACTGTGATGCTTCTAAGCTAGGATTAGGATGTGTGCTAATGCAACGCAAAAAGGTAATTGCGTATGCCTCCAGACAATTGAAAACGCACGAGGAAAACTATACAACTCATGACTTAGAATTAGGAGCCATAATTTTTTCCCTTAAGATTTGGAGACATTATCTGTATGGAAGTAAGTTTACTGTTTATACATATCATAAAAGTTTAAGATACATATTTGGGCAAAAAGAATTAAACATGAGACAAAGGAGATGGATGGAAATCCTAAGTGACTACGACTGTGATATTCAATATCACGAAGGAAAGGCAAATGTAGTTGCAGATGCCTTAAGTCGTAATTACCATGAGAAACAACGACGAGTTCGTGCCCTCAGATTAAATCTACAATTAGATTTAATGGAACAACTAAAGAACATTCAAAGAAAAAGCAATCAAAGATGATGCTGGGGGGATGAAAGGAAGAATAAAAGAATTAGAACAGGGAAGTGATGGAATTTGGAGATTCCACAAGAAAAGGATTTGGGTACCTAAACAAGGAGAATTAAGAAATAAGATTTTAGAAGAAGCCAATAAATCTAGGTATACCATGCATCCTGGTAACAATAAAATGTACCAAGATTTAAGGAATAATTTCTGGTGGATAGGAATGAAAAAGGACATAGCTAGACGTGTTTCTAAATGTCTTACTTGTTCACAAGTTAAGGCAGAACACCAGAAACCTTCAGGTCTACTACAACAATTAGAAATGGTTGTATGGAAATAGGAACTTATAACAATGGATTTCGTTACTAAGTTACCCAAAACCAGAAAAGGTAATGATGCGATTTGGGTAATTGTGGATCGATTAACCAAATCAGCTCATTTTCTACCCATGAAAGAAACCTTTAGCATGGAAATATTGGCAAAGTTATATGTAGATGAAGTAGTATCCTTACATGGAGTTCCACTCTCCATTGTATCGGATAGGGATAGTCGTTTCACTTCCCATTTCTGGACAAGTTTCCAGGAAGCAATGGGAACCCGACTAAATCTAAGCACTGCATATCATCCTCAGACAGACGGTCAAAGTGAAAGGACGATCCAAACTCTGCAGATGTGGTCGGCAGACTGCAGATGTTTTACCTATGAAAAAACAAACAACACCTAAATAACTTGATTGTCTTATGATAAAAATAAATTGTTAAAATAATTACAAAAAACAATTTTTTTGATGTTTACATATGCATATATTATATAATATACTAGGGTCATAGTAATCCACGCGTTGCGTCGGGATGCAATTGAAATTAACTATGTATCGTACACTATGATAACCCATGAATAAATTTGTAAAATTGTAAGGACCTTCAAAAATATCCCAAGACGACTCGTAAGTAGAAACCCGGACCCCTGAAACCCTACTGTGCATTAAAAATCAAGAAATCAAGAATAATGGTCTTCAGGCGGGCCGCGAAGGTTAGCATAGCCTTACGCGGGCCGCGTCAATGTGGAGTTTGACCGGATAAGCGTCCAGATCCACGTGTCGTCCACGTGGCATACCTACTGATGACCCAGCAAACCTACAGGTAGACTAGACCCCCACGCGGGCCGCGTAAGGGTTGAACGAAGGTTCACGCGGGCTGCGTGAGACCCAAATTTTAGCTATAAATAGCTTGGATCAGGGGCTTTCATCTGGTGTCGAAAACTTTTCATAAAAACGAAATATCACTGCTCAAAATCGAATTTCAATATAGCGAGGCGCTGCTACGATACCGGGTATTAACTCGATCGCTGCTACGATTCAATTTCCGATCGATTGAAACTATCCGATGAATGTTTAAGTGCTGCTCAAATTAGGGTTATACTTTGTCATTCGTCGTGAATTCGATGGATGTTTAAGTATTGCACTTTGTCATTCGTTGTGAGGGTTTTAATCTCGTGAGTTATCGTAAATGCTGTATTAGTTACTAACCTAGTTCGGGTGCATTGTTATTTTAAATTAGGTTACAAGGCTAATTAGTAGGCTAAACTCTGCCCGTATAAATCTGCAATGTGAGTCATTCTCTTTTATTAAAAGTATTTTACAATACTCCATTTTCAAAAGTTATAATTACAGGGATTAAGTCATGGTTATCTTGAATCACTGGCTAGTGGGGTATTGTGCACATTACTAATTTCTCACAGTTAGGCTAATAAATCCTAACCGTGATAATCATCACTACTTGGGGAAGGACCCAATAGTGGTATGACCATCGTCACCAGGTGACACGGCGCCAGATAAAAATAAGATAAAAGCCATTGTTATCGCTCTTATGCTGTAATTTATAACTATGTGTCGTTTTGTGCAAACTGAATGATTCACCAGTATTTCCCCGCATACAAAATATTTTTAAAACATGTTTCAGGCGACCTGCTATGATTCAAGGAAAACGTGCTACGGAGCACTAACAAGCTTGAAGAGGTGGCTCAATAAAAATGAATAAACATGTTTTATAAATAAGGGAATTTCCTAGTAAAATTCCTCTATTGTAAATTACGGGGTTGATCCCGAATTATGAAATAAAATAATCGGGCATTTCAAGTTTTAAAAGATCCTGTTAAAACTTCCGCTGTCGCATTATTTAATCAATACAACGGGTTCCTGTTCCGCGGCTCCTGACCTGGTCAAACCGGGGCTGGGGCCGTGACAAAAATCAAACAAAATGATTTCTAAATGTGTTAATGTTATTTGCGTCGTAGCTCTGCTCTAAACATCAAAATAATAAGAAAAGATAAAACAATAAGGTAGATAACAAAGGTAAAACAAAGGTAAACGTAAAAGAAAACGACAGGAACTCGGTCGGTTTCGGTGCACTCGTTATAGCAAACAATAAAAAAGTTTAAAAATATGTCTAAAAGGGTATCTGCGCGTGTTCCATTCGTTAAAAAATCAAAAGTTAAAAGTGGTTTTCCGTAACTTTATCGGTTTTATTTGTTAAAAAAACAAAACTCAAAAACACAATCAATAAATAAATAAATAAACACAAATCAACTTTTAAAAACGTCTGCGCGAGCACTTCTTGGCGCAGACTTGGCCCAACCACTTCTAAGATCTTCTAAGGTCTGTAGATGGTTAAACACAAACACCCACCCACCACAACCACCACTGTCCACCACCACCACCATCCACCACCCACCACCGTCCATCACCATCACCACCACTACCGTCCACCACCCACCACTACCGTCTACCACCATCATCGTCCACCACCACCACCCACCACCACCATCGTTCGTACACCACCACCAGTTTATTTTAGAAGTCTACATACATTAAAAAACAAACGCCCTTCTTATTGCAGACTGCAGAGTTTTGGTCCAATTTTTCTTCTACAAATATCTGCAGATATGGTCCGCAGATTGCAGACATTTTACCTTTCAAAAAACAAACAACATCTGCTTTGATAACTTGAGCTTCTGTTTTAGTTTACAGGGAGGCTTTGCTAACTTGAGGGGATTTTTTTATGAGTTTAGTGCTTTATCTTCTGAAAAACAAACAGTCTGCAGATGATAATGTATGTGTTGTTGATCAGTTTTGTTTAAACATAAGGGAAAACATGTAAATAATACCTGTTACAGCAGACAGGCCAGCAGAGTGTCACACCCTGGCTTTGCGGAAGCGTGGTTATTTTGGTGTGACTTCTTAATACCATAGCTTAACCATAACAAAGCTATATGAAATAAAATCATGCAAGATCATCCATTCGATTAAGTTTTAAAACCAGAGTAACATAACATTGTCTTAGGGACTTACAACCTCATAACATGAAACATTGTCTTGAAAAACATAAACATCAACATGAAATAAACGCAGTTTAAGATTTGTGACTTGTCCAGGAAAGAGTCACATTTCCCAAACTGGGATGACCTTGGAACCCTTATGCAGCGGGAAAACATAACATACCGCGCCAGATCTTTAGTTTCCTGAAATACATGTAAGTTGAAAAATCAACAATAATGTTGAGCGAGTTCATGTGTAAGTGAGTAAGTAAACCTTTGTGAGTGTAAAAATAGTCTTGGTATGTAGCAAATAAGGGAATTGAGATCACCAATGGTTTGCAAGGCCACTGATATATGTGAAGTGCAAATAGGGAGACTCAAACCTAGCAGATTTCGCCACGGCAATAGTATGTGGACAAAGTCACCCCAAGGTCCGTTTCTAGTTTGGCCTGGGGCTGGGCTCGCTACACCCAGATAGATCTACCGCTCCTGTCCCTCGGTCCCGACATGAGGACTAATGGCCTCATATTGCTCCTACCCACTCACATGATCTAAGTAGTAAACCTCCTTATGCTAACCATACCGTGTAAAAAGTACTCGTAATCATAGTAACATGTATTTAACCCCCGTAGTTTAGAAAACTGAAAACAATTAGAGAAAAGGGGGACATGAACTCACTGTCGGTGCGTCTCTACCAAGTACTCCAAATCAGGCAGCTGTGCGATGACCTACAGGTTCTAATTCTATTAGACGGACGGCCGTGCCTTAGCTTTATAGTTTAAATCTTTGGGAAATAGTTAGACAACTATTTCGTGTTTACGTTCTGTATATACTTGGTAGTTAATCTCCTTCCCAAGGATGGGGGATTCAATACATGTGCGTTCAAATTATATCATTAAGTCTCACTTAATATATATATATATTTCCAATTCCAAAATATAAGTATTTTTCTCAAAAATAATATATTTTCATTTCACATAATTTTTTTCTCCAATAAAACGTTGTTAAAATACGCGTTCATAAATATTTCCATAAGTGCGTAAGTTACGTTTTAACAATCGAGTGGTAATATAATTACCGGTGTAACTTATATATTTATGGTGAAAGCGTTCGTATTATTTTGGACTCGTTAACGTTCGTAAATATTACTTTTACTCTAAAAATAATATTTATGTATTTTCACAAAATAATCATAAACAGTGTGTGAAAATATATATTTATCACGTTAAATTCTGTGAAAATCCCACCTCCGAATATTTAGTAAATAAAGTCATGGCGAAATTCATATTTCGAAAACATGTCAAAAATAATTCTAACACTTGTAGTGTAAATAGTTCTAAGTGTTAGGTTTTTAGAAAAATTTCGCCAGAGTTTCCTCTGTAACTGGAGGTGGCCACGCTTTCAAGCGTATCATTTTCTTTAACAAATCAACTTAACAATTATCTTTATTTGATCAGAACCACTTTCATCACAACAACTAATCAACATATGTGTAAATTGCCAAAAATTACATGAACTTGTAGTTTTCTCAAAACTGTGGTGTAAATCCCCTTAAATTTAGTAGATCTTCATATAAGGTAATTTGATCTTGTAAAAACCTCGTTTTTAGAGAAAATCCATCTTTACAACTTCCAGTCATCTTTTACAAAAACTGTTATTTTGTCGGATCTTTTCATTTCACACGTGTTTACACACTTGTGGTTTATAAAAAAAATCATTCTTGTTAGTGTAAGATCCATTTTTAGAAAGCATGATTTCTTTAACGATTGGTCCTTTGAAAATACCACTTGCAAATACGTAGATCTGCTAGTTTTAGACACTATTCCACAAGTAAAACATTTTTACACAAGTTCATGATTCGCGTGTGGTAGAGTTTCACCTTTTAACCCTTGTATTATTCAAAACAAGCTTATGTTAAGATCCATGATCTTACCAAACCGGGTTAAACGATGATCCGAGCTACCACATCATAGATCGGGCCTAAATAATCATACATTTTAATTACTACAAGTTTTACACAACTCATGTGCTTTTAACCAACAATACTTGCAAGTTTAGTAAACTTTAATGCTACAAAATGCAAGATTCCGAGTTTTAATCATCATACATCTTATTAACCACCTTAGATTAGTTCAAGTACGAGTTTTAAGCATTATACCTCTAGCTCGAGGCTAGGGAAGAATCTACGCGCAAATGAGGTGGATAAAAGCTAAGTAGAGAGGTCCTTCGCGTTCCGCTTGCACCAAGCTTCCTAATACGAGACCCTTGATGCTTGAATAACCTTGGGATTTGAAGATCGAACTCAAAAAAAATTGATGGGTGGTTAGGGGGGTTCGGCCGAGAGCTCTAGAGAGGAGAGGGAGAGTGTGTTGTGAGTTTGTGTGATGGAAATAATCTTGTGTGCTTAATCATGAACTTATAGACCATTATCAAGTGAATTACCCAAGAGTCCATATGTAGTCTTGATACTAGACAAATTAGATTAAAATAATCAAGTTTAGTACATGGTGTGTCCCCCAAGGGGACGATTCGGTTAGGGGGGGGGGGTACCTAGTTCGATTTCAACCAACTAGTTAGACATTAGTTTGGTTAAGTTAAATGTTAACTCGGTTAGTGGTGTGTCACGTGTTACAAAGGGTGTTAGGGTAATCAGGGACCCTAACTGGCTCAGAAAAAGATAATTAATGAAAATAACAATATTTTCATGTTTCGGGTATTGTCTGGTTGTTCGGTTGGATAGTAATCCGCTAAAGTGCTTAACAAAGCTTAAAGTGTCGTTAATACCCTTTTTAGTGACACAACTCATTTCTGACACTTTGGAAAGTGTCTAGTATTATTTTCCTCATGTTTTGGCACTTTATTAGTTAGCTAAAAGCTGAATTGTTATGTAAAGTGCTGAGTTTTGTACTTAGAGTACGTTTTAGGCACATCCAGTCATTGCGACTTATTCCTAGAGACGCATTTCTACAACCCTTGTATCCCTACACTCACCACTAGTGTAGCAAAATATCTCAGGCTCTTACAGGCCTTAGAGGCAGTGTCTGCCTGATGCTGGCTTTATCAGCATGTTCAATAGGTTATCCGCTATTGTGCTACTGTGCTTTTTGTGCATCATGTTTGTCACTAAGGTTCAGTATGTAAATAATGTAGTGACGATAAGTAAAGTATGATGCAAGTAAGTACATGTATCAGATATCAAGTAGCAGTTCATCAGCTAGTTCAAACAAGCACAGTAATTAAGCAGTAATTAATCATTAATTAAGTCGTACGGATACCTGGTTTGGTGAGGGTTGTCACACAGAGAATCCAGTCAGAGATGCAGCCATTGAGTTCGACATACTTGTCAGGATGATCTGGTTCCTCCTTAGGGTGTAAGGTGATGATGGTGATGAACCGAAACTAGGGAGGTTTCGATTAGGGAGAGAGAGCCGATTGTGATGTTATGAGAGTTGTGAAAATTGTCTAACTTGTGTAACCCTTAAACTCTCTAATAATCTCCTTATATATACACCCAAGAGGAAACCTAATTAGTTAATAAGGGTAATATGGTCCATCAACAATTACCAACTAATTATTAATAGGTTATTAATATATTTTGATCTATATAATATAAATGATTATAATGGCTACAAGATTAAACAATATAAGGTTAATATATTTAATCTCACATTCTCCCACTTTGCCGAGTAATCATTTATCATGAGTATTAGATGAGCCTGGCCAGGAGTTAACACTCATTTTAGCCTTAAACCATGAACTATAGCAGAGAAATACAGCCGTTGAATCATCATTTAACTCATGACCCCCATTAGTCATACTATAGCCTCAATTTAAAACCTAATAGTTATGATCAAAATACTCATAAGCCCTTTAGCGTCTGATTTGTATTTATATTTGTCTATATGTCATTACACCGGCATAACATATGTTAGAGACATACAAAATCAAACTAAGGAAATTTCATTAATTAAAACATAAGCTAGTACAATATGCCATTAAATAAGGTCTTTAGTAAGTCCCATATTCGATACATGTTCTTCGAAAACTTTAGGTGGGAGACCTTTAGTCATCGGATCCGCAAGCATATCTTTAGTACTAATATACTCAATACAAAGATTATTTTCCTCAACTCGTTCATGTACGAATAAATATTTTGTATCGAGATATAAACCAGCTCCAGTCGAACTGTTACTGTTCGAGAAACTAACAGCAGCTGAGTTATCACAGTAAAGCTTCAATGGTCTAGAAATGGAATTAACGATTTTGAGTCCAGTAATCAGATTTCTAAGCAACATTCCATGACAGGTTGCGTTGTAAACAACAATGTATTCCACCATCATTGTGGAAGTTGTAGTTAACTGTTGTTTATGACTCTTCCATGAGATAGGTCCGCCTGCTAACATAAAGATGTAGCCTGAAGTGGATTTCTTGTCATCTTTGCATTTGGCAAAGTCAGAATCAGAATAACCTACCACTTCTAAGTGATCACTTCTTCTATAAGTCAGTTTACAGTCTTTCGTCCCTTGCAGATATCTAAGGACATTCTTAGCTGTTTTCCAGTGATCTAGACCAGGATTAGTCTGATAACGGCCTAGCATTCCAGCAATATAAGCGATATCTGGGCGAGTACAGACTTGAGCATACATCAGGCTCCCGACTACAGACGCGTAAGGTATCTGGCTCATTTGCTCCTTTTCAACCTCTGTTGTCGGACACTGGAATGAACCGAAAACATCTCCCTTAACTACTGGAGCGACTGAGGGTTTGCACTGTTGCATGTTGTAACGTGTAAGGACACGATCTATGTAAGTCTTTTGAGACAATCCTAAGATCCCTTTGTGTCTATCTCGGTGACTTTCGATGCCAATAACGTAAGAAGCATCTCCGAGATCCTTCATGTCGAAGTTATGCGAGAGTAACCGCTTCGACTCATGCAACATGTCTAAACTATTACTTGCCAATAGAATATCGTCTACATAAAGGACAAGTATAGTAAAGTTACTCCCACTCATCTTGAGGTAGGTGCATTGATCCACTTGATTCTTTATAAAACCTTGCCTCTTCATGACTTCATCAAACTTGAGGTACCATTGACGTGATGCTTGTTTTAACCCGTAAATGGATTTCTTCAACTTACAGACTAGATGCTCCTGACCTTCAGGTTTAAAGCCTTCAGGTTGTTTCATGTAAACATCTTCGTCTAAGTCTCCGTTAAGGAAAGCAGTTTTGACGTCCATCTGATGCAGCTCTAAATTAAAATGAGCTACTAGGGCCATAACGATCCTTAATGAATCTTTACGAGAGACAGGTGAAAACGTCTCTTGATAGTCAATTCCCTCTTTCTGAGTGTAGCCCTTTGCAACCAATCTCGCTTTGTAGCGTTCAACATTCCCATTCGGGTCCAGTTTTGTTTTGAACACCCATTTACAACCTACAGGTTTAACACCGTTGGGTAATTCGACCAAATCCCAAACGTCATTTTTCTTCATGGATTCAAGCTCATCAATCATTGCTTTATTCCATTCAGAAGACTGATCACTGCTAATGGCTTCATTATAAGAGATAGGATCATTGAGCTTTCCAGCATCCATTTCAGTCAGGTAGGTAACATAATCATCCCAATTAGTAGGCCTTCTTTGCCTAGATGACCTCCTGAGTTGATTATCGGGTTCAACGTTGTCTTGGTTTTGAACGTTTGATGTGCCTTCGTTATGAGGTATAATGGGTTCTGATTGTGGAGATGGAGTTTGTGCAGTAGCTTCAGGTGCAGTTGTTGCATTGGGTACAAGAGGAGTAAACGGAGTAATGGTAAGCGACGAGTCTCCCCCCCCCCCCCCGCGTCTTGTACTTCTTGCAATTCTTCGTAAGGGTTGGTACTGCTCCCACTGACCTTGAAATCCTCCAGGAACGCAACACGCTTGGTTTCAACAATACGGGTGACATGGGAAGGACAATAGAAACGATAACCCTTCGAATGATCAGGATACCCGATAAAGAACAGGTAACTGTTTTAGGGTTAAGTTTCCTTAGGAAAGGATTATAGAGTTTTGCTTCAGCAATGCAGCCCCATACTTTCATATATTTAAGACTCGGTTTCCTTCCTGTCCAAAGTTCATAAGGAGTTTTAGGGACAGACTTAGAAGGAACTCTATTGAGTATATGAACAGCTGCTTTTAACGCTTCAGTCCAGAGGAATAATGGTAAATTAGTGTTGGCTAACATACTGCGCACCATGTTCATAAGGGTACGATTTCTTCGTTCAGCGACACCGTTCTGCTGAGGTGTACCAGGCATGGAGTATTGGTTCACAATCCCCTGGCCCTTACAAAACTCATAAAATGGACTAGGAGCTTGACCTACATCAGTATGTCTTCCATAATATTCACCGCCTCTATCTGATCTCACAACTTTAATCTGACGATCTAATTGCTTTTCAACTTCATCTTTATAATCTTTAAAAGTTGTAAGAGATTCAGACTTTTCCTTAATAAGATACAAGTACATGTAACGAGAATAATCATCAATGAAAGTAATAAATGCCTTTGAGACCACTAATGTCAGTATGAATGAGTTCCAATAATACCTGTTACAACAGACAGGCCAGCAGAGAATCCAGTCAGAGATGCAACCATTGAGTTCAACATACTTGTCAGGATGATCTGGTTCCTCCTTAGGGTGTAAGGTGATGATGGTGATGAACCGAAACTAGGGAGGTTTCGATTAGGGAGAGAGAGCCGATTGTGATGTTATGAGAGTTGTGAAAATTGTCTAACTTGTGTAACCCTTAAACTCTCTAATAATCTCCTTATATATACACCCAAGAGGAAACCTAATTAGTTAATAAAGGTAATATGGTCCATCAACAATTACCAACTAATTATTAATAGGTTATTAATATATTTTGATCTATATAATATAAATGATTATAATGAATACAAGATTAAACAATATAATGTTAATATATTTAATCTCACATGTGCATGATCTATACATCGCAAACAGAAGAGCTCACACAAATTTTTGCTAGAAAAACAAACACCACATAACACATGTTAGTGTTATACATACATAATTTGCTTTATCCCACATCACTCCAATTCCACCATACATACATAATTTGCTTTATCCCACATCACTCCAATTCCACCCACTAAAGGGCAGAAGCTATTTGTTTATTAAGAAAAGAGTGCACATTGCACAATATACGTAATCGATATAGCCAAGTGGTTACAACTTTTGACTATAATATACTAAAGTTTAATTTTCAAACATTCTTTTAAAATGTTTAGAGAACGAAATACATAATAATATATACAATCAAACCTTTCGTGATGTTTTAAAGTAAAGTTAAGAATGATATATAACGTTATCCTTTCTTATAGCGACCATGAGTTTAAAATACACGTCCACATATTGTTCGTTCAATCATTGAGTACATAAAGATACACACATAAAAGGACTTCACCTTATAATTTATGAATTTTTAAATATATTATAAAATATATAATCTACTTTTTAGGTTAAATACAAACAAGATATGGGAACTTAATTTAAAAAAAAACAAATTAATAGGGAAAATTACAAAAATAGATATTGTGGACAAAAGTTTTCTCAATATAGACATCACATTTGACTCATTTTCAAAGTAGTCAATCTTTTTTTCACCAATTAGAAGTTGTTACCAGAGGCGAAGGTTACCTTGTGCATGGGTGCATCCGTGCACCCGCCCACCTCAATGTTTCGGTTAGAAGTGTATAAGTTTCGATTTTTTGTCCGGAAATTTTAAAAATTATTTAGGATCGCCTCCCCCTCAATTATTTTTCCTAAATATTTATACATTATATAAATTAAAATAAAGTTTGTTACCACTTTGTATATCCTAAATATTTATACAATATATAGATTAAAGTTTGTTACCACTTTGTATATAAGTGATGGGTAGTTTTGTAAATATATTTTAACTCTTATTTGTTTAACCCTAGATTACCTACCACACAATAAACTTTCTCGCAAGTTTTTATTTGTAAGAACGGGTCCTTTGAATGAATGAATTTTTTTAGTTTTATTTGGAACTATTATTATTTGACCTGGCCCAAATCGATAGCCGACCCTACCCGAAACATAACGATAGGAAAAAAAAAATTGGGTCTCATCACTTTACGCCCCCTCGAAACTTTTGGTCAAGCTCCGCCATTGGTTGTTACGTTAGCTCTGTCGGTTAATACGGCTAGAATTTAGCCTACACTTTTAGCGAGTTAGCTAGACGCTAAACCTTTATTTTTTTTTCGTGGCAGCTGAATTGTAGACACGGCTAAGCCTACACTCTTTTCAAGGCGACTGAGGCTGAGATGCCTAAGCTTACACTCTTTTTGGAGCGGTTGAGACGGCTAAGTCCTTGCTTTTGCGAGCCGGCTCGAAAAAGATTGAAAGTGATGTCTATATCAGAAAGCTTTTGGTCAACAAGTTACACAGGTGTTTGAAGCTTAAATAACATATTTAAATGTTTATTGTTTAAGCTATATAGCAAATAGAGTGAATTGCAAGGATTGTCCTTTATTTTTATACCCATTTGCAGGCGCTGTCCTTTATGTTTAAAATTGACGAGTTTTGTACTTTATGTTTTCAAATCATACACGTTTTGTCCTTTAGCCCTAACCCAGTTAGATTTTTCTGTCAAATCTGGTCATGTGCAATGCACATGAAGGTAAAATTGTCATTTTAACTTGCAGGGACTAACTGTGTAAATAACTTAAAAAAGGTTTAAGAAAAATTGTCATTTTAACTCTCTCTCTCTCTCTCCACTCCCCTCTCTGAACCACGGCCTCCTTCCACCACCACCTCCTCCTTATACCACTTCCACCTATTTCCACCATAAATCTAACATTAAAAAACATAAGATTTTTCCTTTCCAATATAAACAAGAAGATCTGTAAATAACAAGAAAATAACATGTTGACTTTCCAATTTCAATTCAAAAAGCAATTGTCTCATTAAATCAATCATCGGTTCAAAACAGAGCCTAGTCATCGCAGTAAACATAAACCTGTAAGATTAAATATATTATGATTTAATATTTAATCTAATAGCCATTATAATCATTTACATTATATGGATCAAAATATATAATAACCTATTAAATAATTAGTTGGTAATTGTTGATGGACCATATTACCCTTATTAACTAATTAGGTTTCCTCCTGGGTGCTTATATAAGGAGATTCATGTGGAGGTTAAAGGGTTACTCAGTTACACAGTTAGACAAAAAACCCTCATAAGCATAACATCATCATCATCGACCTCCTCTCCTAAATCGATTCCCTTGTCGGTTTCCTTAGTCCCCATCATCAGATTGCACCATAAGGAGGAACCAGATCAAGCTGACAATCATGTCAAACATTACTGCTGGCCTGTCGGATGCAATCAAAGGTATGTTTTCATGTTTTACATTATGTTTAAAACAGAACTGAACCAACATGTGGTATCAGAGCATATGTTGATTAGTCGGTTCTGTTTTATATCCGTAAATCTGGAATAAAACTGAAAAAACAGAATTGAAAACCATTAAAAATCCGTTTTCTGTCATCCGAGATGCCATTTCGGATCATTACGGATCCATTACGGATGCATCACGGATGAATATCTTCAAATAATTTTATCCGAAATGCCATTCCGGATCATCACAGATCCATTACGGATGCATCACGGATGAACGTCTTCAAACCTTTTTATCCGAGATGCCATTCCGGATTAGAATCATCCATTTCGGATCATTACGGATCAATCAAAGATGATTTCGGATCTGAGGTTTCATCATTACGGATCATTTCGGATGTGGAGTTTCATCATTACGGAGCATCACTGATCATTACGGACGATTTCGGATCTAAGTTTCATCATCACGGATCATCACTGGTCATTACGGATGATTTCGGATCTGGATCTACATCATTACGGATCATCTCTGATCATTACGGATGATTTCGGATCATTATTGATGCATTTCGGATGAATGTTTGAATGTTTATTTTCATCACTTGTTCATCAGAAAGTTCGAAATTTCCCTTAGTTTTGGAATGATTTAGGATTATTGGGTGTTTGTTCCTGTTTGATTTATTTTTTTATCTAATTAGAATTTTCGAAATCTGTTATTTTATTAATTGATAATTTTTTTTTTCGAAATAAACAGATAAAAATAACTAACGTTTAAACAGGAAACTTAATCCCATAATCCCTAAGATTTCGGATTTGAACCTTATCAATTAGTAACTGCTTAAATTAAGGATTTCATAGCTTGAGGAACACATTTCGGATGATCTTTACGGATCATCACGGATCAACAACTAATTGATCATTCCGGATGAACATCTGTTTGTCCATTACGGATCAATAACTGTCTGATCATCCGAAATCATGAGTGTTCATAAAATTTCAAGACTTATTCGAAATCCTGTTACTTTACTGAGCAGTTAATGTGAACTAAATTTTTTCGGGGCTCCCGCCCCGAACCCCGGGTGGGGGCACGCTGTTCCCCGCACCCCCCAGCGAACTCACCGCGGAGTTCGATCCGCGCTAACGAGTGGTTTGCTATTAAATAATTGGTTTTGTAAATATTTAGTTAATTAATAAGGATCAAATAATGTTTTACAAAACCAAAATAGCTTAACTTGAATGAGCTTTTGATGTATCATTTCTGCCCAAAGCTGACTTGATACATCTACTTATCGTTCAAGTATTACGAAAGCTATGTTAAGTATGCATCATAAGCATGAATGTCTTAATTTCTGGCCAAAGCTGATTTAATTCATTCATAGATGGCATACTTAACGAGTGCATAACTAAAGTGATTGTCTCAATTTCTGGCCAAAGCTGATTTGTTACAACCACTTTGCACATATGCTTAAATGATTACACTTCTGGCCAAAGCTGTTTTGTTTTTGTTTAAGTAGAATTTTAGCTAAGTCTATTATTTTGATGTTAGTAATAGACATATCACAACCTCTTCACACAATGATCCTTATATTAATGATCCTTAATTAATTTTATAATCATTTTTGTCTGCCTTATTTTAAGTACCCATAACTTTTCTCACTATAATTTTCTTCTGTAAGTCTATATCTCATCCACTCTAATTCCTAAATCTAATATGTTTTGCTTAAAGTTTCTATTAGAATTAGCTCTTAAATTAAATCCTTGATTATCTCTTAAGGCACGATAATCCTATTGCTCTCTTCTGATAAAGCACTACAGAAGAAAAGTAGAACATAATGATTAGGATAAATCGAACATGATGTCTCTTATGATAATCAAGAATAAGTGCTGTCACTAAAAGGTTATTCCAGATTAAGTCTTTCCTAAGACTAATCTATAATTGTGGAATAATCAATAGAACTCCTAAGATGCATGTCTTCATTTAAAATTATAAATTATAAAGCTAAGTGGTATATGTGAATACATAATAATGTACAATACCATGACCCATAAAGTTAAGGGCTTACGCATGGAAATAAGTACATTTTTCCAGTACATTACATACTAAGATTTTCACTTGTACATTTTGATGCATTATAAATCAACTATAACACTCAAAAGTACCAAAGTATAACGAGTGTGTTGATAAGCAACATATGTACAAAGAAATAAATGTTTGAAGCTGGAAAATAAGTTGTTACTCACCTTAGAACCACTAATACTTTAAAAGAGGATTGTTCTAAGGTCCATAGACAAAATGCAAGTACAAAATCCCAACTCTAAGGTTCTTCAAGGGAAAATCTCACTGCATAATTATGTCATTAGACTAGACATAAGCAACGAGACTATCCATTATTCCAAAGAACAGTTGGATAAGTTAATTAGATAGTCACTTACTAATGATATTTAAGTCTGATAATTTTTTAATATTCCAATTAACACATGATTAGTTGACTCTAGTTCCATACGTTTCCTTACCAGAACTCGACAAATAACTAACATGAGAGTTAGTGACAAAATTAAATGTTAAGGCTACAAGAACTATAATAAGCAGTCTTTTAACAAAGTTTTTGATACCTTACACATTCTGAAGATCAATCAGAATACAGTATCATTACTTAGGCTATGTCATGAAGATTGTGAGGTCTGCATAGTCAACATAAAGTCATACTTACCTTAAACTCTCATCTTATTTGTTCTAAATATCTGGATTGAAACATTACTAAGATGGAACTAGATGATACCTTACCTTTTCACAACTTTTGTCGTCATGCAAATGAGAATTTGACAAAAGGAAAATGAGACTTATAAATTTCGTCCATTATAACCAAAATTCATGAGAAATCATGACATGGTTAATGAGGATGATTTTTTCATTTAATCTCATTCTAAGTGATTTTAAATCATGACGTTATAGCCCTAAATATGACTTGGCTTAAGGAATAAGTATGGGTCCATCATAAGTCATTCATTGACATTCGTGGAACTTATTCCAAATGGAATATTCAGACATAATTCATTTATCATTTAAAAAGACTATCAACTTGTATCTAAATTTTGTCGCATATGGACCACGTTCTTAGAAGAAATCTATTCATGTATGTACTTATTAAGATTTCTATTAAATATGTCCTTAAGTTTTTTATGACATTTGGACATTAAAGAAATCAAATAAAGTCTACGTATATATGATAGATTCCCACGTCACGTAGCTCATTGAAACTTCTCTTGTAGCATTCTAGAGATATTAAAGATCAGTGGGAGCATTAAGTGTCTTAATAATAACTTGCAATAGTTGCAAGAGGTGGGGGAGTGAAAACTTTATATTACTTCAATTTACACCTCTTGTACAAGACACCGCTTCATCACGACACTGTTTCATCAATACTTGTCTCCTTAAAATCTAATGCTACTCTTACAAAAGTTTCATTGTTACCTAATTGTGGGCGCACTTAGATTTCTTACCTAAACTAACATAATCCTTAACAAGCGAAACTACAACGACTAACGTCATTAACTTGTTTCTCTATTAGAATTTTGTTGGTCGTTACATATTGACCCTAAGCATGCTGAGTTCCTAAAGATTTCTAAGGTCAGTGGGAGCAGTCAAAGTCCTTATCATGACTTGTAAGGAATACAAGAGGTGGGGGAAGAGTGTCATTAAATTTCACTCCGAATTTAACTCCGATTACACCTCTTGTACACCATACTGCACCAACTCTTACAAACTTAGAATCCTGAAAATGATAGCAACCTAACCAAGAGCTAATCCATAAAACTGAAACTTCTAATGAACCCAATAATCAACTCAAGAGGTCATCTAGGTTTAAAAGCCTACTAACTTTGATGATTATATAACCTCCCTAACTGAAGTTGAAATGGATTTTGGAAATGTTTACTGATCCTATCTCTTCAAATTAAGCCATTAGTGTCAATCAATATTCTTTTAAATGGAATAAAACAGTTTTCTAGTAAAACTGATTTTATGTGTTCTTATAACGTTCGGGATTTAATTGAATTACCTAAGAGTGTTCATAACCAAACCAAATCCTGATATAAGCGTTAAGACACGAAGAAGCATGATTGATTGTCAAAGGTTAGACTCAGGAATAGATGAATTATCAAAGAATCTTTATTACATATCTTATAGAAGATTTCTTTGAGGATCATCACTGTTCTAGTAGCTTATAATAGTTTAAAGCTACATTAGATGAACATTAAAAACTGTTTTCCCTAACAAATGGCTAGCATATTTACATGTTCATTAGATAACAACCTAAAGTTTCAAACTGAAGGTTAAAGAACACTTTATTTGTAAGCCAATAATATCCATGTATGGGTTAATGCAAGCATCATAATGTGATGAAATCTTAACGTAATTATTTTCATCAAGAATCAAGTGGATTAATGTACCTACCTCAAAATGAGTGGGAGCAACTAAGATAAGCTTGTCTATATAGATGATATTCTTTTGACAAGTATATGTTACATAAAGATATCTCTTACGTGATTGATATCATAACATACTGAGATAGACCCAATGGGATATTAGTTCTGTTCCATAAGTTTAACATTAAATGGGTCCTTACATATGTAACAAACAATACTGCTCTCCTTTAGAGGATAATGTATGTCCCTCGGAGGATGAGGTCAAACCTTATCCTTGTTATGTTTAACACACTAGCAAGTGCGGAATCCAAGCTAGAATGCAAACCGATAGTTTATACGAGAGCACAAGCCACAAAGAGAAAGGGTAGACACACAAGATATCAAAGTTTTCGCTTGTATTCCAGTGAACACGGTTACAGCAGTTCACTCCAATCTCACACACTTCTCTCTTGTTCTCTCTGCTCTCTTGAAAATGAAGTGAACACATTACATGGATATTTATATCCATCACAGCATGTCTGGTCGAAGGATCAGATAGACTGATCGAAGGATCATCTATCGATCAGAATCCTATCGAAGGATCCACATATACCTCGAATGATGATATCCTTCGAGGTCCATCTATATCCATCGATGGTTTATCCTTCGAGCTCATCGAAGGATATAAAACAATCCTTCGATGACTCATCCTTCGACCCAAACATCTTACAAACAAAGTGCTAACAGTTTGGCCAAATCAAACCAGGAGGATGGTTGACTTGGTCAAGCTTACATCGAGCACACATAAGACGTAACTCAGACTAACACTAGACATCGTTTTGTATCATGACGAAATATAGACAAAGTACAGACACAAATGCACCAACAAACTCCCCCTTGGCTGTAGCTTTGTCTCGATCTTCGTGTCTTCAAGTCTTTGACGTCCTTTCAAGTCTTCAATGTCGGAGGATCCTTAAAGTCTTCACGTCTCGAAAGCAGAAAGTGTATCAACAAACTCCCCGTTACATGTAGGAAGTGTGTTGACAAACTCCCCCTTAGCATAAGCTCCCCCTTGAGTTATGCTCGTGAAATACTTGTACTTTATGAATTGAGATCCTTGTGGTGTTGATGATGGTCAGCGGCAACTCGATCATCTTCATCATTTGAGTGCTTTCACGTCGTGTCTTCATTCCAAAGCTTGTCATCGACCATGTTCTCCTTGCCTTTAGAATCTGCACATGCAAGAAATCTAAACGCGTAATGAGAACAACTGCCTGGAATATCATAAGCAAGCGACACACATGTGACCATTGTTCAATCAATCACCGTCCGACAGTTTGAAAGTTTAACGAATTTATCAATTTCAGGTTTTTAACTTCCAAAACTTGCAAATTTTAACCGTTTATGAAGATTTAGTCACTTTGGATTTTGGGAATTTGCAATTCAAACCCTTCAAATTCTTAAAAGTTTTCAGAAACGACCGTTTTGAAAAATTGCCCGTTATGAAGTTCTGCAAAGGTCAGTTTTATGAAGTATCTCGGCTTGCCAGGTATCTGATCGAGTACCAACATCGGTTAATCAAAAATAAGATTAAATTGAAAATCTTTTTGGATTTTGAGAAAGTTTATATTAAAACACACCTAAAATCTTTTTGGTATTTTTGAATATTTCAAATGTAAAAACTGAAAGCAGTAAATAAATATATACAAAGATGCAGAAACTGAAAGCATTAAATAAATATTTACAGACATTCTTTTTGCGAGTTTCGAGGGTAAGAGAATCATATCAGTGTACGGTCATGTCAAAACACTCTTGTTGTTCTTTTAGTTAACATTAAGATAAGCATCCTATAACGATTATCGGTATTGTTGTCCACTTAAGCTCAACTAATCAGATGTAATCATGTTTAGGGGATACGTTAAGGTATGATTAATACTTACCGACCGGTGTTCATCCACATCACGACACATTCCCGTATCAAGGTATGCACGAGGGTTCATCTTACCGGTGAGTATACCGATTATCATCTGTTTGACCGTATATGATGTGAGATTCTCACTTATTTTGATTGAAAACAAGCCCTATGTGATATAATCACTTATTGATGAGGAACTTGATTTTCGATGCATGAGGGCACAAGAACAAGTCCGTGAACAGGTCAGTACTTTCGTACAGTAGAGAGACGAACTTGACTCCCGGATGAATGTGATATATTATCACTTATTTGTGGACATGTGATTGTTTATCACTTATTGAGGTCGAATGCAGTATGTACACGTATGTATGGTATCAGGGAAGATCTAGACTTGCGTCCCCGTTATTTTTCGGTAAAAGATACAACCATGATACCCAGATGATAAGCAGCATAAAGACCGAATATCTCAGAACCTCGGCAATCTATCAAACGAAATTTCGGTACTAAGACCATATGCCAATGAATGGTTCTCACCTGGTCTTCAGTCGATTTAAGTTTATATCACCCTGCACACTTTAAAATGATTGTGAGCCTACCGATACATCTTATATAGAGCTGCTTATCGTTTTTCAGTTTAGGTTTAAAGAGGTTTTGACAGACCACTGATGTACTATCATTTTCTCTTTTGCTCGCCAGGAAACTCATTTTTGTTTTTCTATTGTTTTTGTGTTTTTGAAATTTTTCGATGTTTTTGGTTTTTCAAATTTTACTCCCCCTAAAATTAATAAACTAAGATAAATTTAAAACACAAAGGTATTTACAAAAATGATTTTCCGATGTTGGTTTTACTCTTGCTTGACCTTAATTCCATTTACCAATAATAAATAGTCAAAACTTGATTTGTCAAATGCTTTGGTAAAAAGGTCGGCTCGTTGGTCATCAGTGTGGACATAAGCAACATCGATTAGCCTTTTCTCAAAGCAATCACGTATGAAGTGATACTTAATTTCGATGTGCTTAGTCTTTGAATGCTGCACAGGATTTCTAGTGATCTGTAAGGCAGCAGAATTATCAACATAAATAGGAGTAGTTAGAAATTCAAAACCGTAGTCCCGCATCTGTTGTTGGATCCATAGAACCTGGGAGCAGCAACTAGACGCAACAATGTATTCCGCTTCACATGTAGACGTAGCCACACATGTCTGCTTCTTGCACTGCCAAGTGACTAGGCGATTGCCTAAGAACTGACATCCTACTGTAGTTGATTTTCCATCTTTCTTGCAGCCGCCGAAATCAGAATCACTGTAAGCCTTGAGATCGAAGTTATCATCCTTAGGGTACCATAACCCGGTGTCAGGGCTACCCTTCAGATAACGAAAAATCCTTTTGACAGCAGCATAGTGAGAGACCTTCGGATTCGCTTGGTATCTGGCGAGAAGGCACGTTGGATACATAATGTCGGGTCTTGATGCGGTGAGATACATTAAAGATCCAATCATAGCACGATAAAGTGAAGAATCCACAGCTTCCCCTTTTTCATCCGGAGTAATCCCGTGATTCTGCGGAAGAGGAGTAGAAATTGGCTTTGAATCGGACATCTGGAACCGGCTCAAGATGTCTCCGACGTACTTGGTTTGATGGATAAAAATTCCAGATTCGGACTGATTAACTTGCAAACCCAAGAAGAACGTCATTTCACCCATCGCACTCATCTCGAATCGATCTTGCATCACCTTCTCAAATTCCTTGCATAACTTATCATCGGTAGAACCAAAGATAATGTCATCGACGTATACCTGTACCAACAGAAGATCTTCACCTTTTTCTTTGATGAAGAGGGTACAATCGATCAAACCCCGTCTAAACCCGTTGTTCAGCAGGTAGGTAGACAGTGTCTCATACCAGGCTCGAGGTGCTTGATGAAGACCATATAACGCTTTGTTAAGTAGTAAAACTCTGTCAGGATGTAATGGATCTTCAAACCCCGGTGGTTGCTCGACATATACTTCCTCTTCGACTACTCCGTGAAGAAATGCACTTTTAACATCCATCTGGTACACCTTGAATTTCTTGAAGGAAGCGTAGGCTAGAAAGATTCTAATAGCCTCCAGACGTGCAACAGGTGCGTACACTTCATTGTAGTCAATACCTTCTATCTGACTGAAACCTTGAACAACTAACCTTGCTTTGTTTCGGACAACAATCCCACGGTCGTCCTTCTTGCATTTAAACACCCAACGAGTTCCGATCTTGTTGTAGTGGTCGGGCCGATCAACCAATTTCCATACGCCCAATTTCTCGAACTGCTGAAGTTCTTCTTGCATGGCTTCCACCCAGGAATCATCTTTCAATGCCTCCTTCCAAGATCTAGGCTCTTCTTGGCTAACATAGCAGGCGAAAGACCAATCATTTTGTTGTCCCGATTCTCGTATCTCAGCATACAAGCCAGCATTTTCGTTATTTCTGATTTGATTCCTTGTCCTTACACCACTAAGAACATCACCTATAATATTCTGCTGAGGATGAATGTTATGAATTCGGGTTTCAGGAACTAGAGGAATGTCAACATTGGTCCTCAAGTTATTGATATTTAAATTCCCGATATCATTCTGAAGCTGTTGAGTTGTAGAAGATGATGCATTTTCTTCTTGAACAATTGGCGCAGACACTGGATCCGTTGCTTCTGAAGTACATTGAACCGGACCCCGTGCTTCACCATCATTTGCATCAACATACTCCTCATCTTCCGATGACAAATTGTAGTCGACAACATCATTAAACACCTCATTTGAAACGAGATTGTTGACAGAAGAAGATGCTTGTGAGTCAACAATGATTGGGCGAACTAACTGAGAGCCAGTCGCATTCTCGCTTTCAGACAACATTTGAGCAATTGCATTGTCATCATCAAATGTCGGCAGATTGAATGAGTCGAAAAGACCATCATAATCGAACATCCATGGATCTCCAGAAGGCTTCGGTGGATTAGAATATCTTTGAACTTTTACTTCACCCCACTCTTCAATCTTCTTGGTAGTCAGGTTCCATACTCGCAGATTAGGAGTAGCATACCCAAGGAAGTAACCTTCGATAGCTTTGGCACCAAACTTCCCGTCAGGTTCAATCATGGTACATGGTGCACCAAAGGGTTCTAGATATTCCAAGTCAGGAGTCTTCTTGTGTAGGAGTTCGAAGCACGTTTTGCCATGTCTTTTCACTGTGAGAACCCTGTTTAACGTGTAGCAAGCCGAGGCAACAGCTTCAGTCCAGAATCGAACTGGAAGCTGAGACTCAACCAACATGGTTCTTGCAGTCTCAATTAAGGTTCTGTTCTTTCTTTCAGCGACTCCGTTTTGTTGTGGCGTGTACCGAGAGCTGTATTCATGAAGGATTCCTTTTGCAGTGCAAAATTCATCCATAACCCTGTTTTTGAACTCGGTTCTGTTGTCGCTTCGAATTCGCCTCACCTTTAGATTATAAAGATTTTCCAACAAGGTGATCAAATTCTTTAGAATTTCTGGAGTCTCGCTCTTGTGGACCATGAAAGCAACCCATGAAAATCTTGAATAGTCATCAGTGACTACCAAGCAGAAAACTTCCCCGTGCACACTCTTGTGTTTGACTGGGCCGAAAAGGTCCATATGCAGACGTTCGAGTGGCATGTTTACAGTGTTAACCTTCTTCAATGGATGTGATTTCTTGATCTGCTTCCCTTTCTGACACGGCACACAGACATCTTGAAGTTGAAAATTCTTCACATTGACACCTCTCACCAGATTGTTTTTGACAAGGTGATTCATTTTTCTGAGGTGAATATGACCCATCCGTCTGTGCCAAAAGATCGTCTCCTTTTCAATGGCTTTTGAAATAAAGCAAGTAACTTGTTTGGACTTGGTTATTGCTTGGCTCATATCGAGGACATACAAATCATTAACTCTTGGTGCTGATAAGAGAATCCATTCTTCGGGAATCTTGAATCCTGGCTTCAGCACATAACAACCGGCATCATCAAAATGCACGGTGAACTTCTTGTCGCAGATCTGAGAAACACTCAGGAGATTGTGATCCAACTGTTGCACATAATTGATTTTGTCGAAACTCACAACTCCATTTGAGATCATTCCCTCGCCGGTGATATACCCTCCTTTGTCTCCAGCAAACGCAACATATCCTCCTCTTATACTTCGCACATCGAAAAGAAGACGATAGTCGCCCGTCATGTGCCTGGAAGCCCCACTATCAACAATCCAATGACTATTAATAGTTCCTCCTGGAGCCGCCTGCACATGCAATTAACTTATCAGTTTGAGAGGGGGACCCAAGCCTTTGTGGACTTGGGTCGTCCTTGATCATCAAGGAAAGTGATTTCAATCACTTGATGATTAGGAAAAAGAACCTGTGGTGCTCCCCCTGATTGAATTACCTGCTTTTGCTTCCAAGCTGTTTGTCCTTTACCAGTATTTGAATTTATTGTTTTAGCATTTACTGGTTTTACAGTTTCAGATTTTGCTTGTACAGGTTTTTCTTCTTTGACCTCTGATTTTAAGGCCTTTTCAATTACCTTTTGATTCTTTTGCTTTAACTTCTTTTCCCTTTCTTTCAAGACACGTGGGTCTTGTTTCGGGGAAACTGATCGTTTTCGGTAATCGTTTTCTTGGGGAGCACTCGTTTTTTACTTCAGCTTTTGCACGTGTGGGCAATATCTTACAATATGCCCAACTGTCCCACATTCAAAACATGTTCTCCGCTCTACAAACTTCGGAGAAACATGTTGATGACCAGACGGAGAACCAGACAATGAACTTTGTGATCTAGATGTGCTTGGACCTAAATCACATCCGTTGGTGTGTTGGGTGTAATTATTCTGATCATTTCGTTTTAAAATTCTAACTTGTTTTATAAACTCAATGTTAGATTGATCCTGAAATGTTTCTAGTTTGTCTGAACCCGTGGATCCAACAAAGTTCATTTTCGGTTCTCGTTTCTTAACAGGAGCTCTTTTGTTTTGCACCTTTTGTTGTTGAACCTTAGGTTGCTCAACCTTTGATTGTTGAATTTTAGGTTGTGCAGCCTTAGGTTGAGTAGCCTTAGACTGTTGAACTGTAGGTGCTTGAACATTCTTGTTCTGAGCCTTCTTTCCATGTACTTTACCCTTTCCGGAGTTGACTTGTTGTTTTCGCTCAATTGGTAGTTTATGGTTTCCGTATTGTTTTCTAATTTGTTCACATGGAATTGGATCACATTGAGTGACGGTAACTTTGCCACTTTTATTCCCCAAAAACTTATCAGTGCATCCTTCAAAAATTTGCTCAATTAAATCTTGATTTACATTTTTAATTGGAAAATCTTTGTTAGAGTAGATTTTGCTATCTCCTTTGAGCGTGTACAACAAGTTATTCTCTTCACGGCTAGATACAAGGGACTCCATTGCTTTTGACATTTCAGTCTTACTCGGTTTCACTGGTGGATCACACAGGATGTGATTCTCGATTGGAATATCTGTTGTAACCGAGTTAGACTGTTGTTTCACAATTTCTTCAGATTCATCATCCGAAGAATCAGCATCCTCAACAATGGGAGGACTCTGTTCCTTAACACACGATGAATCTGTCACATTCTCAGATTCTGATTGACCCGAGGATGATGTACCAGTTGTGAACCCGAGGCCTGCTGCAAAGTCATCTAGATCGAGTGGCACAGTAGGTTCAAAACGGGGCATATCCTCGTCATCAGGCAATTTGGAGTAATTGTGATTCATTGGGGGAGGACATGATTTGAACCCAATACAATGTGCATCCCCCTTTTTCTTTTTCTTTTGAACGTCAATGATGTGATCCAATACATAGCGGGAATTGGAATAGCTTTCCAGTTTCTGCTTAATTGTCTCACATTCACATCGAGCTGTTGCCAACTCTACCATTTGTTTTTCAATTGTGTCAATAAGATTATTGTTAGCATGTTGTTTTCGCAAAACAGCCTTTTGTAATTCTGAAACATCATGTCTTAATGACGCAATTGTTGCTTTAAATTCCTTTTCATTTCTGGTTAAAAACAAGTTAGCTTCAGTTGCTTTAGAAAGATCTACAATCAATTCTTGATTGTGTTTGTATGTGATTTCAAACTGACTTTCCTTTTCAGCATATTTTAAACACTTTGCACATTCAATAGGAACAGAAATAGAGTCAGAATTAGTATCACATACCTGAGAAGTCTGACCTTCTACGTGAGCCATAAAGGCTGTATGAAAAGAAAAAGATCCATCTTCAGAGAATAACTGAGCAAGCTTCTCGGAAGTTCCAGCAGATTTCTGGCAAAGAATAGATCTCCTCTTGCATAATGCTTCAGCTTCAGCCAAAAGCTCATCAACTTCCAAATCTAAAGCATCACTTGATAAATCACCAACATCAAGTGATTCCCCATCCATGCTCCCACTATAACCCGAACTATCTTCATCTTCTGAAGATTCACCAGCAGACACGGGTTCTACTACCTTCTCAATCACTTTAGCATAACATGTTGTTCCACCATTTCCTCCTTCTCCAAGCTGAAGGTTCCAATTGCAGATTTCATCAGCTTGAACAACCAATCCTCTGTGGGGATTAGTGTTTGTGGTTCCAGATGCATTTCCTCCAACGGGAACTATTGATCTGTCAGAATTGTTTCTGAAGGGATTCTGATTTCCTTGCTTAGGTGGCTTCTGACACTCCCGCTTGAAGTGACCCTTTTCACCACAATTGAAGCAAGTGACAGCATTCTTATCAAAACCATACTTGGTGTTGTTGTTGCTATTCAAGTTGGTTCTTCCCGTCCTTTCCATAAACTCCTTTGCTCTTCGAATTGCACTAGCAAGAGCCCATTTGATATCCATCATCTCAAACTCTTCTCTATCCACTTGCTGATAATCTTCATTGGTTAGATTGATATTCCCAATCTGACCTGCGACCAATCCACAATAAGCACTAACCAAGGTGTTCAACATCTCCATATGCTCCTTGGCTATTTCGACACTGACTTTGGAAAAGTTGGAAGTGTCTAATCTGACTGTGTTCGGATTGGAAGTGGCTTGAAAGTTTGAGGAGCTTCCATAAAACCCTTGCTGTTGCGGTTGTTGCTGTTGAGCTGTCGGTTGCACATCCTGTTGTAGAGAAGAAGAAACTGGTCTTGAATACATCGTGTATGCTGAAGGATCAAACTGATCTATTGTGGAAGGTCCGGTGTTTGAGATGAAGGCTGTTTGAAGCTTCGCATGTTGAGAGGCTGGTTTTTCTCCACTGATACCTCCTGCAATTCCATAGTACATCTTTGGATTTTGAGGAGTTAGTGTTCTTTTTGCCTTAAGCTTTTCTTCTACATCCTTGTTCTCCAATTTTTGAATTAACTCATAAACGGTGATTGTGTCTAGAACACCATTTTCTTTGAGAATTTCAAGATAACCGCTCCACTTTGCTGGTAAGCCATCAGCGAATCTCTTCACCATTTCTTGTGGAGTGGCAGTGACTCTAAAAGCAAACATCTCGCTCAACAAGTGATGAAACCTTGTAGATAAATCTGCCAAAGTCTCATTCTCCATACACGTGAATCCTTCAAACTCTTTCTTCAGTAATTCTTGCTTGATCTTTCTAGATTGAGCATTTCCTTCACATCGTAACGTGAGCATATCCCACAAGCTTTTAGTAGTCGTGCAGTAAACAAACTGGTGGTAAATGTCTCTGTGAAGAGCTTGTGTGAGAATCATGAATGCTTTCTTTTCTAACTCAAATTTCTTCTTATCATCATCAGACATAGTGCTGTAAGTTTCTGGATTAGATCCTGCAACTTCCAAATCATTGTCAAATGCGGTGAAGAAGCACATCCATAGATCTTGACCTTGCCCCTGAACATAAGTTCTCAGCCTTTCTTTCCACCATCCCCAATCATTGATGTGATTTAGCTTTGGCGGTTTTGTGCTTGTACCAGTTTCACTGTCGTTCTGCATCATAGCTTGAATGCTGCTGCTTTGATTTGTGACCAATGCCCATTGATTTGCAGTTATCATTGCAGCTTGAGGTGGGGCAATAGCCTGCATCCATGCAGTTTTGTTGAAATCTGACGCAGATTGCATAGCTGATGATTGCGTAGCTGATGATTTTGGAGTCAAAGTTGTTTGAGTCCACGCGGTTGGATCCCACTGACCGTTTGTTCCCATTTTATAAAAATTAATATATTAAGTGAAAATTGATTTAAAATTTGAAAACAAGTTTTCCCTTTTTAAAAATTTAATTTTCACAAACTATGTTAATATCTCGAATGATAACAACCAGTCGAAGGATCCTTGATCGAAAGACCTGAAAAACACAAACTTGTTAAACTTAAACAGACTAGAATCGAAGGAACAGAACTTGTTCGAAGGATCAACAGTGTTCGAAAGATCACTGTTGAGCTTCGAACAATGATTTCGAAAGATTCTCCAAACGTAGGATCCTTATCTTTCGAATAAGAGCTGCAAACCGAAAAATGTATCCTTCGAAAAGATTCCTTGGATCGAAGGATAAGATACAGACTTCGAAGGATGTTCGAAGGATGATTATCTATCGAACTTCCTTTGATCGAAAGATAATCTTTCGACTTCGAAGGATATCCTTCGACCAACACTGACACAGTTGACAAAAGTTGACAGGTTGGTGAAAAGGTGATGGGTTGGTAGAAATCTTTCGGCAGAAAGGTATGGTCAGACCATACTTTTACCAAAAACAAGATTTGAACAATAAAAAAAAATTACCCAAAAAGGACAGATTTTATCCAGAAACCGGTCACCGGAGTAAGCCGGAATATGGCCGGAAATTACCAACCTTCTCAAAAACAAGTTTTCAAGTTACCCAACCCGTCCTTTAACACACCGGTTAGTTTAGAACACGTTTTAACGTCAAGAAAAGCGAGAAAAACACTAAAAACGGGTGCTAAACCAAGTGAGTTTTTGTCCAAAACACTCCAAAGTTTTGTATAAACTCGGTTTTTAACAAGGAAAAGAGCCACGGCTCTGATACCACTTGTATGTCCCTCGGAGGATGAGGTCAAACCTTATCCTTGTTATGTTTAACACACTAGCAAGTGCGGAATCCAAGCTAGAATGCAAACCGATAGTTTATACGAGAGCACAAGCCACAAAGAGAAAGGGTAGACACACGAGATATCAAAGTTTTCGCTTGTATTCCAGTGAACACGGTTACAGCAGTTCACTCCAATCTCACACACTTCTCTCTTGTTCTCTCTGCTCTCTTGAAAATGAAGTGAACACATTACATGGATATTTATATCCATCACAGCATGTCTGGTCGAAGGATCAGATAGACTGATCGAAGGATCATCTATCGATCAGAATCCTATCGAAGGATCCACATATACCTCGAAGGATGATATCCTTCGAGGTCCATCTATATCCATCGATGGTTTATCCTTCGAGCTCATCGAAGGATATAAAACAATCCTTCGATGACTCATCCTTCGACCCAAACATCTTACAAACAAAGTGCTAACAGTTTGGCCAAATCAAACCAGGAGGATGGTTGACTTGGTCAAGCTTACATCGAGCACACATAAGACGTAACTCAGACTAACACTAGACATCGTTTTGTATCATGACGAAATATAGACAAAGTACAGACACAAATGCACCAACAGGAGGATGGTTGACTTGGTCAAGAGGTGCTGCATTAAGTTTCGATACGCAATTAATTATTCGTTTATGGGCGAATTGAGGAAACTAAGTTTTGTATCGAATACATTCATGATATGCTTAAGGATCCTATAACTGAAGGGCTATTACCTATAAGTCTTATTAAGAGAGCTCAGAGACGGGTATTAATTGATGGCCATGCGCAACTGCATATCGTACTATGAATGACTAAGTATTAGTTAATTTTCCTCATCAGTTTGATTTTGTATGTCTCTAAGAATATGTTAAGCTAGCATAATGGCATATAGACAAATATAGTTACAAATCAAACAAAGGGCTTATGCGTATTTTGATCATAACGATATGGTTTTAAATTAAGGCTATAGTATGATTAATGGGGGTCCTGAGTCGCATAATGATTCAACGGCTGTATTTTTCTGCTATAGTACTTGTTTAAGGCTAAAATGAGTGTTAACTCCTGATCAGGCTTATCTAATACTCATAGTAAATGATTACTCGGCTAAGTGGGAGAATGTAAGATTAAATATATTATGATTTAATATTTAATCTAATAGCCATTATAATCATTTACATTATATGGATCAAAATATATAATAACCTATTAAATAATTAGTTGGTAATTGTTGATGGACCATATTACCCTTATTAACTAATTAGGTTTCCTTCTTGGTGCTTATATAAGGAGATTCATGTGGAGGTTAAAGGGTTACTCAGTTACACAGTTAGACAAAAAACCCTCATAAGCATAACATCATCATCATCGACCTCCTCTCCTAAACCGATTCCCTTGTCGGTTTCCTTAGTCCCCATCATCAGATTGCACCCTAAGGAGGAACCAGATCAAGCTGACAATCATGTCAAACATTACTGCTGGCCTGTCGGATGCAATCAAAGGTATGTTTTCATGTTTTACATTATGTTCAAAACAGAACTGAACCAACAAAACCCACCTATCTCTCTCTCTCTCCTAAACCACACAAACAATTCCACCATCAAAATCCATATGCATACCTTCCATTCTTCCAACTTGAGACAAATGTTTAAGTGCTCAACATATTTCATACAATAGAAAATAGTAATAAATTTGGGGCAAAAGAAAGATATTCACCACTGTGGACCATAACTGCTACTTTACCCTTACATCACCAAATCAATTTCATCACCTATAAGGATACAAAATTAAACGAGGATGATGATTACGAGAAAAAAAATCAAAATTGGACATATATAAATTCAGATTATATATATCAAGCATAAAAGACCTTACCTCTACCACATTATGCCTGTAAATTTGTAGTATATCAAACAAATTAAAAAAAAAATCAATTGGGGTTTTTTTGTTTTTGGGTGGTCGGGTGGTGGTGGTAATCGGGTGGTGGTGGTCGAGTGGTGGTGGTAACCGGGTGGGGGTGATCGGTAAGTTAGAGAGAGAGAGAGTGTGTAGGTTAGAGAGAGAAAGAAAGGAGAGAGAGAGAGAGTGTGTAGGTTAGAGAGTGGTGGCGGTAACCGGGTGATGGTGGTCGAGTGGTGGCGGTAGCCAGGCGGTGATGGTGGTTGTGCTCTGCAGGTTAGAGAAAGAGAACGTGTGTAGGTTAGAGAGAGAATTATGATTTAAATCATTTATATATATTTTTTTATTATTTTACTTTTTTTTATTTTACACAACTGTCTTTATATATTAGATATTTGCACAATAGTCCTTGCAAGTTAAAATGACAATTTTACCCTCATGTGCATTGCACATGACCAGATTTGATAGAAAAATCTAACTGGGTTAGGGCTAAAGGACAAAACGTGTATGATTTGAAAACATAAAGTACAAAACTCGTCAATTTTAAACATAAAGGACAGCGCCTGCAAATGGGTATAAAGATAAAGGACAATCCTTGCAATTCACTCTAGCAAATATTTGAATAATAATATTATTTTTTTCAATGCTTGAATTAATAAGCAAACATGACCTATTAGTCATAACAAAAGTCCAAATACATATTAAATTATCATATTCATTACCACTCATTCCTGGTCCAAACAAGGACTGGTGTGACAATGGTGGTTAACAAAGGGGGCCATGCACAAGTTTGTGGGCATCTTTCTGTACTTTTCTTCACTTTATCATGGTTGGCATTTGGCAACATGGTACTTTTAAGTATCTTTTGGTAAGCTTCAATTCTTTACATGTTAAAGTATATCCCTTAAATATCATTGTGTAGCGTGTGCTATCAGACCATAGGGTATGGTTTGGTTAGTCCCCAAAGGGACTACTTGCCACGTAGGCGCCACCTCAGCAAGGATGGAGGACCATCCCCTTGGGGACTACCCAAGGGTGTGGAGGGGAAGCAATGACTACCCAAGAGTTGTACCTTGTACTGATTTACTTGTACCCTGCAAGGAGAGAGAGAGAGAGCAAATTTGTGGGGGCCACCAAAATATAAGCAGCCAATCAACAAGCTTGTCCCCAACGTCCGAAGAGTGACGCCGGTGCCGCGACGACCCGGGGAGGGATGGTGTGCGACGTGGGGGACGGACCGGGACGGGGAGGGGACGACCCCCATACCCCATGGTCTCATATCTATGCATGTAAACGAATCAAACAAACATAAATAGGGGTATGTTCGTGTTCATTCATTTAACTTTAACTGAATACGAACATGAATTTGTTCATTTATAACCTAAACGAATAGTTCACAAACGTAAACAAACACAAACGAACATACAAAAAAAAATTTAAACGAACATAAATAAACACAAATGAACATACGTTTCATTGGAAATCCCAATTACTGGTTATTTATATTTATATAAGTAGCTAGAAAGCCTCTTTAATATTTATATTTGTATAAATATAAATACTTATGTATTTATCAAAATTAAAATGAAGATAAACGAACAAACAAAAATAAACGAACATAGACGAATGCTCGTGAACATAAATGAAGAAACAAAACATGTGTTCATGTTCGCGTGTTTAACTAAATGAACACAAATTTTTGTTCATATTATTCATTTATTAAATAAACAAACATAAACAAATTTCTCGCCGAACTGTTCATGACATTGCCGTTCATTTACAAGTCTAAGTCCACACCTACATAAATGGGCATTTGCGACCGAAAAGCGACCGTAAGTTTAGTGGGTGAGTTGCTTAAAAAATTACAACGGTGACAAAATTAGCGGTTGTCATTGATCAGTCGCAAAACACACACGCGGAAGATTTACGACCGCACTCGCAAAATGGATTTATCACCGAGGTTTTTACCATCGTAGTTTCGATCGAAAATTGGTCGCAAATAAGGATTACCCACGAAGGTTCTTGCAAACGCAGTTTCTATCGCAATTGGTGGCAAAGACTATCTGTGCCGAAAGCACGATTGCAAATACCCAGTGTTCTAGTAGTGTTCTTTGGAGTTTTTCTTTTATTTGATAGTTAAGCAAGTTGTTTAATTCGGTCACTCATGGAAGCCTTGTTTCTTAAACACAACCCGTTTATTTAGTAACTATCCAAGGGCTTGTGAACTAGTGGTACCCAGTGTTAGAAAAGGTTTTCATCTCTAAATGGTTTGAGAATTCAAATCTCATGGTGAACAAATGTGTCCATTTAAAAATAGGATTAGATTGTGTACGAGTTAACCCAGAAAAAATATAAATACAATCAACTTTTGTATTGGGACACGTGGCATCTCCTTATTGCTTCTTGGGTTTTGCGACACCTTTAACATAGCCGCGCGGCCCACACACACTCTCTCTATATATATACACACATACACATATGGAATGGGAAGGGGAAAAGGAAGGGGCTTGTAGTGGATAAGAAGGTGAAGCCATTTTGAGATCATAAAGGAAGGAAACATGGGTGCTATGAAGCTGATGTTGTTTCTTTTGGTTCTTTTGAATTTCATTTCTCCTCTATCATTTGCTCATGTTGCCAACAACTACTCAGGTCTTCTCTCTCTCCCTCTAGTGTGTGTCACCATGTTTCTTTCTTACTTTAAAAGTATTCAGCTCATAAAACACTCAGTGCTCCCTTCATTAGTACAACTGGATTTTAACTTCAAATTTGTACTTGATGTCTGTTTCCACTAATCTTTTTGAATCTTGGACATATATGCTATGGTTTGGTTCATTGCTTGTTCTCGATCAAACCTTACAATCTGATTTTTAAAAGTCAAACCTATCAATTGATGGTGTTGGTTTTTTACCTATTTATTTTATACCAGTAATAACTTTATATCCCTAGTTTTTACTCTAATAACTTTCCTTTACCAATAAGTCAATAACGTTATACACCGTCTAATTTTACTCCTAAATTTACACATTTGTCTATCAGACTTGAATTCCTCTCTATCTTACAAGAAGAAACGTCTTTTCAACACACCTTACATATAAGGTGGACGGGGACGGATGCCGAACCCACCATTTTTTCTCCTCTCTTTCTTCTTTCACTTTCATCCATCCTCTCACACTTCATTCTTGTTGCCTTAAATTTTGGATGAGTTTCCGTGTATCCTCTATATGGATGTGACATCACCCACAATGATCTCTATTAGAGATGCTCTTATTCGAATTTTCTTCCAACTTATGAACAATTCGACATGACAGAAATATGGCCAAAACAGATGAATATAGATATAACAGAAAAGTAGATTCTTAACTCAAAATTTGTTGTACCATTTTTTTATAAATAAATTATAATCTAACAACTTATTTCATATAAGTTGTTTAATAAGTTATATAATATGAGTAAAGTTCACGTACAAAACGTACGAAAGACATAAAAAGCCAAAAAAAAAAATGCGGTGACATTTTCGTAATTATTTACTCGTAGAGTAATTATCAAAATTACTCTACAAATGATCTTGTAGGGTAATTTTGTAAAATGTTCTTGTAGGGTAATTTTGATCTTGTAGAGTATCATAATTGCTCTACAATTGATTTTGTAGAGTAATTTTGAATTATATGTTGTTTGATAAACTTGCAGAATAATTTTGATACACTTGTAGAGTAATTTTGATGCAGAGTAACTTTGATATACTTGTAGAGTAATTTTGATAATTATCATACAAGATTAAAATTACTCTACAAGATCAAAATTACTCTACAAGAACATTTTACAAAATTACTATTCAATATCAAAATTACCGTACAAGATCATTTGTAGAGTAATTTTGATAATTATTCTACGAGTAAATAATTACGAAAATGCTACATTTGTATTTGATCTTTTGTCTATATAATATATATATTTTTTAATTTCTTTAGAACGACTAACTCACACCCCTATAAACTACTAGATCTAGACTAGTGTCCACTTGGAACTGGAACCCTCAACCACATAGAAATGAACACTTTTACTACACATCTTGATACCGCTATACTAAAAGCCATTTGGTATATAACTATATATATAATATATTATGAAGTGGCTTTGTAGGTAGGGAAGACGATGGAGTTGTAAACCAAAGCAAATTTGCACATGCCAGTGCACGAGGTGGTAGTGGCGATGGTGGTGCTGGGCGCTCAACTCGAGAAAACAACAATGGATACGGTGGTGACTCTAGCCCCTCTCGACAAGGAGGCGGCGGAGCGGTCATACCTGTGTATGCCGCTTCAGGAGCCGCTGCTAAACGCAACACTCGCCACAACGCAGCCAACACTTGTAGCATATGTTGGGAACATAGACTTCTGATTGTTACGTCTAGTGTCTTAACGTCATTTTTACTACATATGCGTATTTAAAATTCACCTTAATTTGAAGTTGTGCACCTGTTCACGTCGATACGAACTATGTAATATTTGTTTGTTGATAAAGGCGTCCTTTTTACTCATTTTAATTTTAGTCATTTTATTAAGACTTAACAAAAAAAGTTAACAATGTTTGGCCTTAGTACTCAATGACAAATTAGAAAGTTAATACCTGATTTTGCAACAAAAAACTCATAGTACCCTATATTGAAATTTGGCAGAAACCATAAGGACCAATAGTGTAATTTTTTCTTTAAAGATTAACAAACATGTATAGAACATTATAGCTTATTAAATTATGTTTATAATAGTTTCAAAATAAATAATATATTGCATTAATACAAACAAGATATCTTAACAAACAAGAAAATAACAAAAAATAAGCATCATGTAAAATATCAATTTTGTAAATTAATATAGTAATAACTAATTATATTATATATATATATATATATATATATTGTTTTCGAGAGATGATGAATACTAAATTTATTTTTATAATAATATATAGTTTTTTATTATTTTATTTTTTTATTATTTAATATATTATAATATAATAGTTTATTATTATATTTAGTTTTAATAACATATTTTTCTTTTTTTAAACATATATTTTCTTTACCTTTTTCTTTATAATTGTTTTTTTCTTTTTTTAACATATATTAATTTATTTTTTATATATTGTTTTCGAGAGATGATGAATAGTAAATTTATTTTTAAAATAATATATAGTTTTTTATTATTTTATTATTTAATATATTATAATATAATAGTTTATTATTATATTGATTTCTAATAATATATTTTTCTTTTTTTAAACATATATTTCCTTTACCTTTTTCTTAATAATTGTTTTTTTCTTGTTTTTGAACATATATTAATTTATCGATTAATTTGATACTTCTTTAATAAGTTACGTTTATAACTTTTATCTAAAACTTAAGTACGTAGTTGTGTTTTATTTCTTTCCCTGACATTCCGTTATAAGTTTTGTTAAAAACGAGGTTATACTCAAAATAAAATATTTATTTGGTAACGGTACGATGATAAACTAAATCGTTATAATGGTTTGACTTTTCAAACAGCATGCTTTATTTTCAAAACACGTTTGTTTTACATTATTATTTACTCGGTTTCGCCGCAACGCGCGATATAAAAAAAAATAGTTTATAGTAATTCTTTAAACAAA
The DNA here is from genome assembly GCA_030545235.1 of Helianthus tuberosus. Classification (NCBI taxonomy): domain Eukaryota; kingdom Viridiplantae; phylum Streptophyta; class Magnoliopsida; order Asterales; family Asteraceae; genus Helianthus; species Helianthus tuberosus. The sequence goes on from CM060444.1 coordinate 162,465,941, forward strand.
TATTTCAATTATAAAATATTGGCAAAATTGATTCTTCTGTATGTATTTTACGGGTCAGGATATACTAGTAAGTTTATTTGGGTTGAAGACTAGGAAATAATCTTGGCCATCTATTATTAATCAAGTGTTAAGATTAAATTAGTGAAATTGAAAAAAAAAAAAAGAGGTGCGTGGGTTTGTCTAGGGGCATTGTAGTCAATCCAAGTCAATAGTTTCTCTCTCATCCAATCCCCCCATTTTTAAACGTTAATAGCTCTTTCATACGACATTATTTTTTTATAAAAATTGCACCAAAAAAACGCTCGTTTTTTAATCTTTAAAACGAGTATACAATTGTTATATTTTCGAAAACCCAGTTGTGTAAAACGCAATGGACAAAAAGCGTAAAAAATGATATTTTTTTTCTAAAATGCAATGGACCAAAAAACACATAAAAATGTGTTTTTCCTAAAACGTAATAGACAAGAAAACACAAAAGAAAGTGTTTTTTTTTTCTAAAACGCAATAGACTAAAAACACTTCAAAATGTGTTTTTTTTAAACGCATTGGATCAAAAAACACATAAAAATGTGTTTTCCTAAAACGCATAGATAAAAACACAAAAGAAAGTGTTTTTTTTTTCTAAAACACAATGGACTAAAAACATAAAAATATGTTTTACCTAAAACGCAATGGATTAAAAACACAAAAAAAATGTTTTTTTTTCTAAAATGCAATGGACAAAAACATAAAAATATGTTGTTTCTAAAACACAATTGACAAAAAAAACTCAAAGAATTGTGTTGTTTCTAAAATGCAATGGATTAAAAACGCAAAGAAATGTTTTTTTTTTTTCTAAAACGCAATGCACTAAAAACATAACAAAACGCAATGAATTAATGTGTTTTATATAATACAATATTGCATTTTACAAATACCCAAGAATCAACCCCCTTTTCATAGCTTAAAAACACAAAAACATTGACTTTTTACAATATTGCGTTTTACAACTGGTGTAAGCTGTCACCATTTTCATATATGTAAAACTGGAAATGCTTTTTTTTTGGCTCTAATAGTCTTTCACCACCACAAATCACAGGTTGGTCAAATATTTGTGTTACGAACCAAATCGTTAACCAATTGATTCAAAGAAAATAGATAAGAAGCTTGAAAGAACTTGAAGATTTTTAGAAGAGACTCAATTCATATTTTTCATTCATAAACTCTAAAACATCAAATGATTTACATTATAAATACTAAGCTAAATAACTAACCACTATCCCACCATCTTGATCCATTATCTATAACTTAAAACATGCTTAATTAATAAATAAACTACATACTAAAATAAACTTGGCAACTACTTGAACATGGAATGAGTTAGTGGGCACATAACAATTTTACATACTTATAAAATATGTTAGTTTGGAACAAATCATTTACAACCATAACCACTACCAAAACAACAAAAACTTGATATATTTAAATCAATTCAGCAACAAGTAGTTCATATTGAAGTGAATTTATAAAAGCTAACACATATAATTATCCCCACCAAAATCAATGGAACTATATAAAAATAAAGCACCTGCAGAATTCACTCATAGTCATTTAAGAACTCATAAATCGATGTTAACAAAGTTGCGTTTTTCGAACTTCACCAAATGCACATCGATATAAAACGCAATGAACCACATTCGGAGGATATGAAGGTGACGTAGAGCCACTTGCAGAGAGGACCGTCGTCGAAGGTGGTGGTTGCTAGTCGGATTGTGAGAGTCGAGTTCGGGTAAGAGTGTGGATAAGGGATGGTTGCGAGATCGGTGTTGTTGTTGGTGGTGGTGGTTAAGGCGACGGCGGTTGCCGCGGTGGTTATGGTAGTGGTAGTGGTGGTGGCGGTGGGTGACAGTGTGGTGGAGATGGTGGTGTAGGTTGAGTTGAAGAGAAATGAAATGGGTTTTTAGATCTGAGATTGTTTGGATAAGGGCATGTTTGGTTAAGCTTATTTAAGGTGAAAAAGACTTTTTGTGAAAAATACTTATTTTTTGAAAATAAGTTTTCAAAAAAGTGTTTGGATTAGCTTATGGGATTGAGAAAGTCAATAAGTTAATAAGTTGTTTTTTAAAAAGTGTTTGGCTTAGCTTATTGATGTAAAATGACTAAAATGGACATTCTTTCATAAGGAGTGTTATAAATGAGGGGTAATCAAGTAATTTGGTCTTTGAAAAGTTAAAAACTGATCAAAAAGTCACAAGCCCCCAACTTCTCAAAAACTCATTTTTATGGCTTTTTCTCCTTTTCAAAAAGTCATTTTGAAAAGAAATTTTAGGTTTGCCAAACACTAAAACTCTTTTTTTAGCTTTTTGATCAAGTCAATAAGTTATAAGTCGGGTTGAAAAAACTTAGCCAAACATGCCCTAAAATGCCCTTTTTTCTGATTATTTTGTTTTTTATCACATGTCCTACTATTACTTCTTACCATTCCTACTCAAACCATACTTTCTATTACATCTTTTCCCTTCGAATCATAACCAAAATTGACAAATCCTCAAATTAATAAATGAAATTTGGCGGCTTTAAATTTTTTTTTTTGAACAGCAAAATCACTTTATATATATAGATATAAAGAGCCAGCCAGAAACTGGGAAACAAACGCAACAAAACAAAAAAGAAAACAAGAAAAAAAACGAACAGGCACAGACGCCTCAATTACAATAAGTCCAAAATGTTAAACTTAACCCAGTCCTCCCAAGCTGGTCTTTTAATGTTCGCCCGATTACTAATCCATAAGAACGAATCCTGTTTAATGAGATCCACCGTCTTCTTGATTGGAATAAAGCAACCCTCAAAAACTTTTAAATTTCTTGCATTCCAAATTCTCCACACCGAGGCAATCACGATAGTACAGATGATCTTTTTCCAAATCCTACCGCCCGGACAATTCTTAACATACTCAAAAAACTCATGAAACGAGACGATATCCCCTGGGTATCTCACCCGGATCCAAGCTAAAACATTCCACCATATACTCCTACTCCACAGACAGTTGAAAAAAATGTGATCAGTCGTCTCTCGCTCAAAGCCGCACCGCGGGCAGCTTTCTTCCGCCGTCGAGATACCTCTTCTTAACAGACCATCACGGGAAGCGATCTTATCTAATATAACCCTCCATAGCAGCAGATTTGATTTAGGGGAGGCCCAATTGTTCCAAACAAACAGCGGCTCAGCAACAGAATCAGGAAGTTTAGCCACTTCAAAATCATATCGAACTTGTTTAACTGCAAACGGCTCCTCACCATTGTTTCTCCACACCCAAACACCATCCTTTTCTATCAGATTCTGCTGCAAATTGATGCCGATCTTCTCTGAAACAAACTCCATGTTTCCGATTCCTTTCCAGATTCCGGGAATCGAATTAAGAACTGGAATGAACTGATTCGGAGTGTTATTATTATGAATAGCAGCGAAAACCTTGGCCCAGACTTGCTCCGGATTCGACTTGAACCTCCACCACCATTTTATAAGCATAGCGTGATTAAAATCAGCAATCGAACCAATCCCCATGCCACCTTTTAACTTGGATTTCATCAGCAACTCCCACCGGACCCATCTAACCTTTTTAATTCTATCTGTAATGCCCCAAATAAAATCTCTACGGATTCTTTCGAGCTTGGAAATCACACATTTAGGAGCCGCAAATAAAGAAAGATAATAAGCCGGAAGACTTCCCAAAACTGATTTCACTAACGTCATCCGCTCTGCCATCGATAAGTGCCTACCTTTCCATTTAGATAATTTAGCGTTAAGTCTTTCAATCACCGGATTCCAATTCTTCGCCCGATTCATGTTTGCTCCGATCAGGATACCGAGGTACACAAAAGGGAACCGGCCCACATCGCATTTTAGATCTGAATCCAACCGGGAAACCTCCCTGTTATCGACACCTAAGCCGAACAGTTTACATTTACTATAATTCACTTTTAAGCCCGTAACCAAGTTAATCCACCTGAGAAGCCGACTGAGAGTAACCACGTTTTGTTCAGACCAAGAACCAATGAACAACACATCATCAGCGTAGCAAAGATGAGAGAGAGTCGGACCTCCATTAGGTAATTCGAAACCTTTGAACAGCCCAAGATTCACAGCCCTATTCATAAATAAGTTTACCACCTCCATTGCAATAATAAAGAGAAAAGGGGTTAGGGGATCCCCCTGCCTGAGACCCCTTTTGTATTTGAACTCAGCCGTTGGCGAACCATTCACCAAAACCGACCCCATACCTAAAACTAAACACCCTTTAATCCAGCAAATCCATTTCTCTGGGAAACCCATCATATCCATTATACGAAACAGAAACTTCCAGTTAATCGAGTCGTACGCCTTCTTGAAATCAACTTTGAAGATTAATAACATCTCTTTCTTTTTCTTAGCCCAAGCAACAGGTTCACTAATAATTATAGGGCTATCAAGTATGTTTCTTCCCCCGACAAAAGCCGATTGCGTGTTCGAGATCACATCATTAATCACAGTCTTCAAACGGTTAGCCAACACCTTGGTTAGGATCTTGTACACCGAGCCAACCAAAGAAATTGGGCGAAAATCTCCAATACAAAGAGGGTCCTTATGTTTCGGAATTAGGGCCACGAACGACGAGTTACAACCTTTGCTAATCAAACCATCCATATGAAATTCCTCGAACATCCCCAAAAAAAGGTGCTTTAACTCCCCCCAGAAAGATTTTAGGAATTTTAAGGAGAAACCGTCCGACCCAGGAGCTTTCCCCACATCGCAATTTTTCAGGGCTTTAGAAATTTCAGATTCGGTAAATTCAGCACACAGCAAACGACAGTTCACCTCCGAAATGGTAGGCAAACCGGCACCACAAAACAAGGGTCTCCTCCTAATCGGTTCCGAGAATTGCTTCTTGAACCACCTTCTTATACGATCTTTGAGATCCACCGGGTCAGAGATCATTCTATTGTCAAAACTGAGGCTATTAATCCTGTTCGAGGCGATATTCACATTCAAAATTCTGTGAAAAAACGAACTATTTTCATCCCCGAATTTAACCCAATTGACTCTCGCCTTTTGCTGCAGATTTTTCGCCTTAATACGTTCCAAATCATTTATCTTCCTAATCAGCTCCATTCTGTTTTTCCTATCGCTTTCCGAGAGGGGCCCAAGAGTCGCTTTCCTTTCAATATCTTCGATAGAAGACACCATCATTTTTACTTCCGCAGATTCGGCAGCATTAACCTGTTTCCTCCATCTTTTTATCTCTTCCTTTATTCGTTTAAGGGTCACTGCTAGCAGGGAATCAAACTTCCCACCCATACTTCCAGCCGAGCTAACATCCTTAACAATCTTCAACAAGTAAGGATCTCCCACCCAAGCGTTAAAAAATTTGAAATACTTCTTCATGTTTCTCAAACAATTTTATTCCACATTCGATTTAATAAATGAAATTTGGCGGCTTTAAATACTTCTTCATGTTTCTCAAACAATTTTATTCCACATTCGATTAATCAAAGATATATATTGGGCCCAGAGTCCCCACTAGCCACTACTACACATATGATATGTATGTTGGCCGGTAGTTTAAAGTTTACGAGTTTTACATGTAAGTTTGATTTATTTGATTCATGCCGACTTAGGAAATGACTTAACTTACAGATGACACCCTAGCTTGACTCGAGATCAAGACTACTTACAGCTTGCACCAATAGCATAGGACTTATGTGATGCATCTTGATACCTTTATGTTGTGGGTTCGTATACAACAACCTTCCAAATCATAATCAAATCAATGGTGACTTCATAAGCCAAAAAGTAAAATATCTTGTTCAAACAGATTAAACAAATCATAATAATAACAATTCAAACAAAAAAAAATCTAAATAAATATCTAACCAAAAGTCTTTAAATGTCTATATTCAATCTTCAACCAATGTTCTTAGAGTTAGGGATGAGATCAATATTGGCATAATAACGAACCAATATTGTACCGCATACTACGGATACCAAAGTTTAACTAAATTCAAAACCGAACACCTAACCGTATATGTTTAGGGATGACAAAAAGCCCGGGCCCGATGGGATACCCGAAACAATCGGAACTGGTATACTCGAAAACCGATGGTATGGAATTTGGAATAAATTCACGGGTTGGTATGAGATTAGGTGATAACGACCCAGTTATCTCAAGTTATATACCCGTTTACCCAACCCATATATCCGAATCATATACTCGATTTTCCTTTTGCATTTTTGTTTTTGCATCAACCCTTGTGTGCTATGGCTTCATTCTATTAGATATTTTATTTGGAAAAAAACTCTTACCTTTAGCATATCTATTTTATTATTGTAGGGCATCAGTGGTGACATGGTTGATGATACTTTACTTCATTATATGGAAACCTAAAGTAAGCAGTATCTCAAGTACAAATAAACCTTTTTAAGGTGTATTTTGGAGTAGCAATATAATGTGGAAACATTTTAGAGTAACAACTTAACGAAAATTGAAAGAATTGTATATTTGCTTGATTTTCATTGATACAAGACAACTGTATATATAATTACAAAACCATATCTCCTATTCTTTGGAGAGATAAGGCTGACAATTCTGGAATATCTCTTTCTATAATATAATATTTACAAATATATTATGTCGGCTATTACACCCCCGCAGTCGAAGCGAGAGGAGGTCGAATGTTGAGACTGGATCTAAAGTCATCAAAAAGCACTTTTGGGAGCCCCTTTGTGAAGATGTCGGCAACTTGACAGCGAGTTGGAATATGAAGCACACGAACAGCCCCGCGTTTAACAAGCTCTCGCACAAAATGAATATCGAGTTTAATATGTTTGGTTCGCTGATGTTGCACTGGATTCCCGGATAAGTATATGGCACTGATGTTATCACAGTATACTAAACTGGCAGTTGTAACTGGTCTTTGTAATTCTAACAGCAAATTTCTAATCCAGCATAGTTCGGCAACCACGTTTGCGACCCCACGGTATTCCGCCTCGGCACTAGAACGCGAGACGACCGCTTGGCGTTTAGAAGACCAAGATAGTAGGTTTGGACCGTAGTAAACACAAAAACCTGATGTCGATCGACGAGTGTCTGGACATCCGGCCCAGTCTGCGTCAGTGTAAGCCCGAAGCGTTTTGTCATTGGACGATGTGAGAGTAAGACCATAAGAACAGGTACCTTGAATGTAACGGATAATACGTTTTAAGGCATTCCAATGATCAACCCGTGGAGCGTGCATATGCATGCATACCTGTTGAACAGCATAACTAATGTCTGGTCTGGTCTGGTGAAGGTGAGGTACTGTAAAGCACCAGCCAGGCTGCGATATAGGGTAGGATCTTCAAATTCTGGACTCACGGTGGCACTAAGCTTTGGTTTAGACTCGACCGGAGTAGCTGCGGGCTTACACGAAGACATCCCAGCCCGTTCAATAATGTCTTTGGCATAGGTCTGTTGAGAAAGAAACATAGTGGAACCATTTCGAGCTACACGTAACCCCAAAAAGTGACTTAGCGGCCCCAGATCTTTCATGTCAAATTCTTTTGCCAAACGTGACATGAGATGAACACGAAGTTCATCTGTAGAGGTGGTAAGAATAATATCATCGACGTAGATTAGTAAGTAAGCTGTCAAATGATCTTTGTGAAATATGAAGAGCGAGTTATCACATTTACTTTGATAGAAACCAAGAGTCATAACAAAATCTGTGAACCTTTGATACCACGCTCGAGGAGCTTGCTTCAACCCATATAATGATTTCTTGAGGCGGCAGACATGATTTGGAAGGTGACGATGTCGAAAGCCCATTGGCTGATACATGTATACCGTTTCAGATAGATTACCGTGTAGAAAAGCATTGGTAACATCAAGTTGATGAATTGGCCAGGCTTGGGATATCGCAAGAGTGAGGACGGTGCGAATCGTAGTGGGTTTGACCACTGGACTGAAAGTCTCACCACAATCAATGCCAAACTGTTGTGTGCTACCATCACATACTAACCGAGCTTTGTATCGTTCCAAAGTTCCATCCGATTTAAATTTGTGCCGAAAAATCCACATACTACGAATGACATTCATGTTTGACTCCCGTGGAACTAACTCCCAAGTCTTGTTTTTAATAAGGGCATTAAATTCTGTGGTCATGGCGTCACGCCATTCCGTTATGGATAAGGCATCCTTTGGGGTTTTAGGTATAGGAACAATGGTTGATGAAGAAAGATTAAGAATTCGTTTAGGTTTCGAAATACCATCCATTGCTCGTGTACGAATGGTATGAGTAGGAGGGGGTGGTGGAGTGGGAATGGGTGATGAAGTGGGAGATGAAGAAGTATGTGTTGGTGAGGAAACATTTGGAGAATGAGGTTGGGTGGGCGGGTTAGGTTGTTGGGCTTGAGTAGTGGTGATGTTGGGCCTAGGTCTGCGTGAGTAAATGTGTAAGATAGGAGAGGAATGGACAACAGGTTGGGTAGACTGTGGAGTAGAAGGTGGAGGTGTTGTCCGATGTGGGCTTGTAGGGGAGTCGGTTGGGCCGCTGGTGGAGGGAGTGGAAGGAGAGGGCATATGTAACACCCCGAAAACGGGGTTGGTAATCAAACTCCGTTAATACTAAAAGACGGGTAAAGTGCCGTTAGTAGTAAAAATAACCCGGTAAATATTTGGAATTTAATAAGAAATCCTAATATTAAATACAAGCGAAGCAAAGTTTTAAGGAATTGAGTTTATAAGAGCCCGAGTTAACGGGACTTAAAATAAAACGGATTATAACTCCCGGGACCCACCAAGTAACTAGGAATATTAACCTAGTTAGTTAATGTCTTGACATAATAGAACAAATGTGGTCAAAATACCCTTTAAATAACTTGTGTAAAGTGGAGGGACTAGACATGGGCAAATGAATTAAAGTTTCAATTAAATCAAATATTAAACACAAAACACACACATACGCAGTGTGTTCTGCGATTTCAACCAGACCAAGGAGGAGGTCTCAAGCTTCAACCCTAAAACACAGAAATTCATCAAATTGAAGGGACAAATCAAGCCCGAATCGAAATCCAAGCATAGATTAGTGATCACCTCAGTAAAGAGATCATGAGGTATGCGAAATTTTACTATGTGATTCTATCTTAAATCTTAGATGAACTTGTGAGATTCGAATCTGAGCTTGCATGTTCGTTGTTTGGATGAAATTAGGGATGAAACTATGTCCAGGAGTAAACCCTAGTCATATATTTATTGAATTGATGTTCATGGTTGTGAATTCATGATCACACACTCATGTGTCAAGTGGGTTTTGTAGAATTAGATTAAACACTAGGATTATCTTTGTTAACTTAGTGTACTTGAGCTCTATGAAGCAAATCCAGATTTGTTGATATGAAGATTTGTCATGAATATGTGAAATGATGTTTAAATCTTGGTTAAATAGTTAGTCAATAACGTGATTTTTAAATTGTATGGAATCATGCCCACAAGGTGTTTGCTAAAATGTCTAAACGAACACTAATATGTTGAAATTTTGAAAGAAACGTGTAATTGAATAATATGACAAATTGTGCGAAGTATGAACCGATAAGGGTTCAAAGCATAAAGTTAATCTAGACTTAATTGTGTAAATCATGTGATCAAAAGTAGTTAACTTTTGATAAGTTGAATTAATAAACAATAAGGTCGAACGGTAGTTTCGATATAGAAATGCGTAAAGTGGAATAATCGTATTAAGTCATGATTAAACTAACCACCTTGTGAATGATTAATAATAGTTGGCGCTTAACAAGCTAGGTGAAGCTTGGGGAGAAAGCGGGTCAAACGAATCAAGAAGGAAAAGAAAAGTGTAGCTTGGATACGAGGTAAGTAAAACTTACACCCTTTTTTTGTAGAACACGTGTTTGTTTTATAAACTATGAATGCGAATAATGTAATATCCGAAATAAGGGTTCCGACACGATTGACACAAGTCGGAACGAGTATAAATGATAAAAACCATGGTTTATGGTAAATGGGGAAAATGGGTGAATTTGGAAATTCAAAATCATGCTTTTATTCTAAATTATGTAAATGTTTGGTCTTATAGTCCAAACGGGTCAAATGGTGATGATAATACCATTTGACAATATTGACTAATGAGGTTGTCAAGTCGTATGTTATCAGGAGTGAATAGCAAATTGGATAATTGCGACGCCATAGTATATTGGTTAATTAACGCGAGGTATAAAACGGGTCTATATGTTGACTCGACCCAGGTACATATATATATAAATTCATGGTTAAAAATGCAATGTTGGTCAAATACCTTAGCATATGGACTTATGTCGTAAAAGGAGGAATTAAGTTGACGAAAATGCCCTTGATAGGTAAATCGGGCAAACGACCCTTAGAGGTCGTTTAGATACTAGTTTTATCATTATGTAACTCATAGACACGTGTAAGAGTTGTAGGCATCAACTTTGGGGGTCAAATGCCTATGAACGGGTAAATCACGTAAAATGACTATCCTGAGGGTAAAAATTAGGAATGTGGTTCATTATGTTAAATCCACCACAAAAATAGTTGTGGTAAAATATAAGAGGCTATTTAGAAGTAAGAATACGAAGTGTAGAAAGAGAAGAGAGAGTTTGATGCTTAAATGTACATACTTCGCTCTAAACGGGTCAAAATAAGAACTTGAGCGTAAACGGGTTTTTATTATGTAAGAATCCCGTGATTTGAAATTAATATGATAGGAGATATGGAAATTATGAATTTCATGAGTTTAAGGGTCAAACAAACATGTTTGTTTGATATAAATCGAACGAGTCAAAATTTGGTAAAAAGGGTAATAAGCCGAAGACTTAAAAGTCTGAAATTTTGTTAAACCGGATGGTGGATTTTGACTCCATAATGTGGAGAATCAAATTACAATCACGTAGGAAGAAATGGTAGGTCAAATGGTCAAACGGACAAACGGATTGAAAGATACGAAAGTTTTCGTGTCAAAAATGGCAAAAAGCAAGGGGCTGATACAGGGGCCACCGTAACTTACGGTGCCCACCGTAAGTTATGGTGGGGGCTGATGTAACACCTCGAAAATTCACGTCCTATAATGTGTAGACACGTGTAATATGTTTGAACGTGTGAAAGAATGTTATAGAAGGACTAAAGTTGACAGTCATGGAAAGTATATGAAAATACGAGTTCTAAATGTCAACAGTGAATAAATATATTGTACATTAACCCTACATGATGTTTATAACGTCAAACGAATAAATCATGGATCATGCGAAGCTAAAAGTGAGAGATTACAAACTACAGGGGTTAAAGGTGTCAACATGTTTAAGTTATACCTCTGAGTGACCTTTTGACAAACCCGAAGCTTTGAAACTGTTAATTATGCTCACTAGAATGCGCGATATAAATTTCATAAAGTTTCGTTATCGTATGAGAAAGTTATGATCAAATTCGTGTGCGAGGGGTTAATGCGTTAACATTGAAAGTTATGACTTTTCGGGTTAACCAGAAGTGTCCAGGGACTTGGCAAAGCGGGTATAAGTCCTAAAGCCCTTGTGAGTAAATAATAAGGGGTCAAATAGCAAGTATTAAGCTTAGTTGACCTTTCGTGAAGCCAAGGGACAAGTTGTAAAAACAAGAAAATGAAAAATCTGATTTTAAGGTCCATGCGGGCCGCGTAAAGGTTGGTTAACCTTTACGCGGGCCGCGTCCGACGCCCAGATACAGAAAGTGAAGACAGCCTCCTGAATACGCGAAAACTCGACCCAAAACGGATGTTTCACTTCATGTGCGACCCCTAGGCAACCCCTAGGACACTAGGGACACTTGTGGGAGTGTTGTGGTCGGAGGCAGACTTGTGTGTCAACTTGTTATGGTGCTTAAACCACTATATAAGGCCCTTAGTTAGCAACAAGTCCTTCACATCTTCAATTGCACTTCCTGATCATTTCTGGAGCTCAAGACCCCTCTCAAGTGATCACAAATCGTTCATAGGACTCTTGTAAGTATACTTGACCTTTCTTAATTAAGTTTTAGCTTAGTATAAAGTCAAACCGTCGTAATTAACGGTTGACTTTAAGATTAATCACTAATAGTCCAGTGATTAGTCGAATCAAAAGTAGTTATAAGTTGGTAATTATGTGGGTAATAAAACCTCAAAAGGGTTCCCCCTGATTCCCACTCTAACTAGGTCAAATGTCGGGTCAAACTTGTATTTAAAAAGTCAACAAAATGTGTAAATTACAATTTATGCATAATTAGCAATGTAGAACACATACAACCTGTTTGATCATTAATATAACTTGGTAATTAGTGTAAGGACATGTGTCTAAACATGTTCAACCCGACAATTTCCTGTTTAGACCCGGTTCGGAACCGAAAGTCGCACAGCTTGACTTTCACTTTGACTTTCAGTTCTGACCCGTTTTGGTATGATTTAGAAATACCTTGTCACACCCCTATTTTCCACGTGTCACCGGTGGGCCCGGTGGGGAGTATAGTGACGTAGTTGATATCATCATAGTCAAACAACACAATATTTAAATGCACAGCGGAAGCAAAAGATAAATATATTACAAACCGATATAAAGTAATATCAAGTATTACAAACGGAATGTAAAGGATCCACAGGCGGATCGAAAATAGAATGAAACATTTGTTCAACAGACTTTAGGCATCTAAGCTTGCGAGACTCTTTATTGATGCTAGGAGTAGCCAGCCTATTCCGATTAGTACATGCACTTAACCTTTTTGGAAAATACGTCAGTTTGCACTGGTAAATACAATTTAACCGACTCATTTTGAAAAGGGTTGAAAATTGATTTGAATGCACGTGGCACAAAACATTTTTATAACTTGGGATAATTATATGAATATAATCTTGTAAGGGATTTACATGTTACTTATGCGTTCAGTAGCCCGATCCGTAGACCGGGTTAAAGATTAATAGACACACCACAATATTGAGTTATGCACTGAAAGGTGTACGCCTACACCCCGTGCTCAGGTCGTGGCCATCTCGTAAGATGATGCCAAGGATATCCGGGACATGGTCATTAACCCCCCAAAGGCTTTAAGCAAACAAAACACATTCAAAACATAGCATATCAATAAATTTAACCTCTATTCGATTAAAGAATTCAATGCCGGACCAAGCGGTATTTTATATACCGTACCCCAAGCCCGTATAGGGAAAATAAGTTAAAAGTATTTACCTGAGCTAAATATAAATTCAATCCCAGCCGTATATCAATTCAGCAAGTATAGATAGCTTTTACTGGGCTCCTAAATCTGGAACGAAGGTTTTTAATAACCTATTAGATTCCTAACGGGTCTTTAATTAAGCCTAAGCTTAGACCGGTTAGTTTTAAAAAGGAAGACACGGTTCAAATGCATGATAAAGCGAAGACTGGTTTAGAATGTGGTTTTGACCCGACAAGCTTGTATGCTTGTTTAATATGGGTAACTTAAACACATTCTGAATTTGAGACAAAACCGATATGGTTTGACCCGTTTCGGCTAATATATGCAAACTAGTTACATACGCCGATCCGAACGCGAAAAGTGCGTAACGAGTAACCAAATGAGTCATATACAAGTTTCCTAAGTTAATATGCCCTAAATATGTTGTGATATCAGTAGGATACCTTCCATTATGCCCAAAACGAGTTTAAGACCAATTTATGCCCCGTAGGGGTATTTTAGTCATTTTAAAGATTATAATAAGAGAGTTTAAATATCATTCTGAGTTACAGGTCTGATTAAATCAGTAATTATACTTAATTTAATAAGTCATATCAGTAGGGTATCATATATATGTGAAATTTATTAATTATAACCATACTATGCACCGTAGGGGCATTTTGGTAATTCCACATAGGCTTAAAAAGGGCAAAACAGAGAATCTGAGTTTAAAACATTTGCTTACTGTTAAAATATAGAAATTTACTGAAAATATCAGTAGGCATCAACCCTTATATATTTAAACTAGTTTCGATACATACTATGCGTTAAAAACGCTTAAAAAGGCGATTTGGAGCCATTTTTAGTGCGATCACTAAAATAAAATATTTTAGTGCTTACATAAATTTTTGGGTGTCCGGAGATATTCAGATTGTGAGATATGCGCGAAAATGCAAACTTGTGCACTTTTTGACACTTTTAGTCCCTGGTGGACTTGAAAGTTTATTTTTGCGCACCAAACACCTCTAAGCCTATATCTAAGCTATAGAAATGATAATTAGGGCATGTTTAACTCATGGAAAATTTCCGAAAGGTCCGTTACCATACGAATCGACATACTTTTGCAGTTTGACGCAAATAGTCCTTAAATTGCGCAAAGTAGCGCGAAATGCCGTTTAATGTTATATAAGCCTTCCATGGCCCATATTTATCCTTCCCAAGCATATACTTAAATATTAATACGCTCTCGTTCGCTTAGATGGTCACCGAAAGGCATAGATTCAAAAGTTGACGCTTTTGGTCCCTCTATTGCGCAAACTTGCGCATCTCATCATTTAATAGCATTGAAGCCTCATCTAATCCATATTAGGCATTCTTGAAAGTATTATTAAACATCGCGATACTTCGGGTTCGCTAAAAGGTCATTTAGATGTATAATTAAACATATTGACACTTTTAGTCCCTCTAACTTGCAAAGTTGCGCGTAACTTTACTTATAGGCATAAAACCCTTAGACGGCCATTATTTGGCATTCCCGAGAGTATAATTAAATATTATTAAGCTCCCGGTTTGTTAGAAGGTCACTCAGAGGTAAGAATTAACATGTTGACGCTTTTAACCCTTTATCGCGCAAACTTTCAATTAATTACGCAAACGGCTACACTTATTCATCAAGTGGCACATTTGTGAATATAAACATCATAAGAAACTTATTTTTAGGTATGTTATCACTTCCAGTCCTTACATAATCAAAGTTTTCGATTTTTCGACAAATTAGTCCCTAAATTCAGTGTTTGACTTCATTAGGGTTTATTACACGTGTCAATATATCATTGGATGTGATTTTACGAGGTGTTACATACCTTAGAGCTTTATTTGGTCCAGGTTACATGCTAGTATAACCCTCTGTGATTATACACCTCAGATCATTAGTTATCCAATTTATATGCATGATTCCGTTAATTGCTCATATGTTGACCATTATGCCCTTTTCACCTTAAAACGTGATTTTTGGAAATGTAAAAGAGTAGAAACTTTAATTACTGATATATAAACTTGTATGCAAAATTTGACATCAGTTTGAAGTGTAGATAAAGAGTTATGCTCGTTAGCGTAAAATGAAAGCTTTATGTTAAATAAACGGCGTAATTAGCGTATAGACTAGTTAAGCCTACTTTTTAATATCAAAATCTTTACCCACTGATGTAATATTTTATTTTGGGATTTTTGAAGATTTTTAATTAATTTTAGGCTGAGCATAACTCATAGTCGTAGGCTTAATCCGGTAATTGTCGGTTTTGCCCTTACGGGCTATAAAATGAGTTTTACATATCTAAACGACTCCAAACCTTTTTCTACTGATCACATATGATAAATAAATTATTTTAAGCCTTCTGGAAATATAAAAATATCATATTTATGTATCGAACCCGGAAATGGCTTCTAATCGCCTTTTTAAGCGTTTTTAACGCATAGTATGTGCTATAACTATATTAAACATACAAGGGTTGATACCTACTGATATTTGAGGCAAATTATAATATTTTAATAGTAAGCAAAGTTTGTTAAACTCAGACTTCAGTTTTGAGCTTTTTGGCTTATGTGAAATTACCAAAATACCCCTACGGGGCATAGTTTGGTTATAATTGATAAATTTCACATAAATACTTTACCCTACTGTTATAAATCAGTAGACTAAGTATTTTTGCTGATTATATCAGACCTGTAACTCAGGTTAACACTTAAACTCTTTTACAACCTTTAAAATGACCAAACTTCCCCTACGGGGCATAGTTTGTATTTAAATTCATTTCGGGCATAATAAATGATATCTTACTGATGTCACAACATATATGGAGCATATTAACTTAGGAAACCTGTAAATGGCTCTCATTATTACCCGTTACGCTTATTACGCGTTCGGTTCGGTTTATGTAACAAGTTTACATAAATTAGCCGAAACGGGTCAACCCTTATCGGTTTTATCTCAAAATCCAGAGTGTGCATGAAATACCCATATTAAACAAGTCTCTGAACTTGTAGGGTCTAAATCACATTCTATCCGGTCTTCGCTTAATAGTGCGTACGAACCGTATCATTGAAACTAACCGGTCTAAGCTTAAGGTTAATTAAAGACCCGTTAGAATTCTAATAGGTTATTATAAACCTTCGTTCCAGATTCGGAGAACCAGTAAAAGCTACTTGCAATTTGCTTATTGTGATTTATACATTGCTCAGGTAAATACTTTTAACTTATTTTCCTTATACGGGCTTGGGTTACGGTATATAGAATACCGCTTGATCGGGCATCAAATCTTCCATCGTTTGGTGGTTAATTGAATAATTTGATCGGCTCGTTTAAACAGTCTTGTTACTTAAAGCATTTGGGGGGTTAATGACCATGTCCCGGATATCCTTGGCATCATTTTACGAAATGGCCACGAATTAAGCGCGGGGTGTAGGCGTACACCCGTCAGTGCACAAAAGAATATTGTGGTGTGTCTATTGATCTTTAACCCGGACAAGATCCGGGCTACTGAACGCACAAGGAACATGTAATTCGTTCACAAGATTATAATATTAAATAATTCTCCCAAGTTAAATAAAATCTTTATGCCATGTGCATCCAAATCAATTTTCAATCATTTTCCAAAATGAGTCAGTTGATTGTATTTACCAGTGTAAACTGACGTATTTTCCCAAAAAGATTAAATGCAGGTACTAAGCGTAATTGGCTGGGATTTCTCCTTAGCATCATAGAAGTCTCGCAAGCTTAAGATGCCTGAAGTCTGTTGAACTATTGTTTCATATTTTATTTTCGATCCTTCTGTGGATAAACTTCCGAATATTGTGACATTTGATATTACAATATTAAATTCGGTTGTATTATATCTTTTTAAATTTGCTTCCGCTGTGCATATTAAATATTGTGTTGTTTGACTATTATGTGGTCAACCACGTCACGATACTCCCCACCGGGCCCACCGGTGACACGTGGAAATCGGGGTGTGACAGGTTGGTATCAGACCAACACTGAGTAAATTAAACACTAGCCTTTTGTGTTTAATCTCAGTTACACAATTGCACATATCTAAACTTTCGAGTCTAGACAAATAACATAGGACAAATTCTACCTTGTTTGGTTTTTGTTTTGTCCTTTAATTTATATATATATTCTTGTCGTTATCTCATATTGTATTGTATTGACAGGATTAACAAAATGCCGCCAAGATTCTTCAGGAGAAGAGGACGCGGAAAGGGGCCAATCACCGCCCCCAATGACAACGAGGCAGGACCTTCGAATGTGCGAGCTCCTTCGACCACTGAGAGTGACGATCCCCGGCAAAACCGGAGGAACCTCTTTGAACCGGCTAGACGGTCGGTCTTACCCAGCTCCACACCTCCTGTCCAAAACCCTTATGGGCCACAGTTTTATCAAGGCGATCACTAAAATAAAATATTTTAGTGCTTACATAAATTTTTGGGTGTCCGGAGATATTCAGATTGTGAGATATGCGCGAAAATGCAAACTTGTGCACTTTTTGACACTTTTAGTCCCTGGTGGACTTGAAAGTTTATTTTTGCGCACCAAACACCTCTAAGCCTATATCTAAGCTATAGAAATGATAATTAGGGCATGTTTAACTCATGGAAAATTTCCGGAAGGTCCGTTACCATACGAATCGACATACTTTTGCAGTTTGACGCAAATAGTCCTTAAATTGCGCAAAGTAGCGCGAAATGCCGTTTAATGTTATACAAGCCTTCCATGGCCCATATTTATCCTTCCCAAGCATATACTTAAATATTAATACGCTCTCGTTCTCTTAGATGGTCACCGAAAGGCATAGATTCAAAAGTTGACGCTTTAGGTCCCTCTATTGCGCAAACTTGCGCATCTCATCATTTAATAGCATTGAAGCCTCATCTAATCCATATTAGGCATTCTTGAAAGTATTATTAAACATCGCGATACTTCGGGTTCACTAAAAGGTCATTTAGATGTATAATTAAACATATTGACACTTTTAGTCCCTCTAACTTGCAAAGTTGCGCGTAACTTTACTTATAGGCATAAAACCCTTAGACGGCCATTATTTGGCATTCCCGAGAGTATAATTAAATATTATTAAGCTCCCGGTTTGTTAGAAGGTCACTCAGAGGTAAGAATTAACATGTTGACGCTTTTAACCCTTTATCGCGCAAACTTTCAATTAATTACGCAAACGGCTACACTTATTCATCAAGTGGCACATTTGTGAATATAAACATCATAAGAAACTTATTTTTAGGTATGTTATCACTTCCAGTCCTTACATAATCAAAGTTTTCGATTTTTCGACAAATTAGTCCCTAAATTTCAGTGTTTGACTTCATTAGGGTTTATTACACGTGTCAATACATCATTGGACGTGATTTTACGAGGTGTTACATACCTTAGAGCTTTATTTGGTCCAGGTTACATGCTAGTATAACCCTCTGTGATTATACACCTCAGATCATTAGTTATCCAATTTATATGCATGATTCCGTTAATTGCTCATATGTTGACCATTATGCCCTTTTCACCTTAAAACGTGATTTTTGGAAATGTAAAAGAGTAGAAACTTTAATTACTGATATATAAACTTGTATGAAAAATTTGACATCAGTTTGAAGTGTAGATAAAGAGTTATGCTCGTTAGCGTAAAATGAAAGCTTTATGTTAAAAAAACGGCGTAATTAGCGTATAGACTAGTTAAGCCTACTTTTTAATATCAAAATCTTTACCCACTGATGTAATATTTTATTTTGGGATTTTTGAAGATTTTTAATTAATTTTAGGCTGAGCATAACTCATAGTCGTAGGCTTAATCCGGTAATTGTCGGTTTTGCCCTTACGGGCTATAAAATGAGTTTTACATATCTAAACGACTCCAAACCTTTTGCTACTGATCACATATGATAAATAAATTATTTTAAGCCTTCTGGAAATATAAAAATATCAGATTTATGTATCGAACCCGGAAATGGCTTCTAATCGCCTTTTTAAGCGTTTTTAACGCATAGTATGTGCTATAACTATATTAAACATACAAGGGTTGATACCTACTGATATTTGAGGCAAATTATAATATTTTAATAGTAAGCAAAGTTTGTTAAACTCAGACTTCAGTTTTGAGCTTTTCGGCTTATGTGAAATTACCAAAATACCCCTACGGGGCATAGTTTGGTTATAATTGATAAATTTCACATAAATACATTACCCTACTGTTATAAATCAGCAGACTAAGTATTTTTGCTGATTATATCAGACCTGTAACTCAGGTTAACACTTAAACTCTTTTACAACCTTTAAAATGACCAAACTTCCCCTACGGGGCATAGTTTGTATTTAAATTCATTTCGGGCATAATAAATGATATATTACTGATGTCACAACATATATGGAGCATATTAACTTAGGAAACCTGTAAATGGCTCTCATTATTACCCGTTACGCTTATTACGCGTTCGGTTCGGTTTATGTAACAAGTTTACATAAATTAGCCGAAACGGGTCAACCCTTATCGGTTTTATCTCAAAATCAGAGTGTGCATGAAATACCCATATTAAACAAGTCTCTGAACTTGTAGGGTCTAAATCACATTCTATCCGGTCTTCGCTTAATAGTGCGTACGAACCGTATCATTGAAACCAACCGGTCTAAGCTTAAGCTTAATTAAAGACCCGTTAGAATTCTAATAGGTTATTTTAAACCTTCGTTCCAGATTAGGAGAACCAGTAAAAGCTTCTTGCAATTTGCTTATTGTGATTTATACATTGCTCAGGTAAATACTTTTAACTTATTTTCCCTATACGGGCTTGGGTTACGGTATATAGAATACCGCTTGATCGGGCATCAAATCTTCCATCATTTGGTGGTTAATTGAATAATTTGATTAGCTCGTTTAAACAGTCTTGTTACTTAAAGCCTTTGGGGGTTTAATGACCATGTCCTGGATATCCTTGGCATCATTTTACGAAATGGCCACGACTTAAGCGCGAGGTGTAGGCGTGCACCCGTCAGTGCACAAAAGAATATTATGGTGTGTCTATTGATCTTTAACCCGGACAAGATCCGGGCTACTGAACGCACAAGGAACATGTAATTCGTTCACAAGATTATAATATTAAATAATTCTCCCAAGTTAAATAAAATCTTTATGCCATGTGCATCCAAATCAATTTTCAATCATTTTCCAAAATGAGTCAGTTGATTGTATTTACCAGTGTAAACTGACGTATTTTCCCAAAAAGATTAAATGCAGGTACTAAGCGTAATTGGCTGGGATTTCTCCTTAGCATCATAGAAGTCTCGCAAGCTTAAGATGCCTGAAGTTTGTTGAACTATTGTTTCATATTTTATTTTCGATCCTTCTGTGGATAAACTTCCGAATATTGTGACATTTGATATTACAATATTAAATTCGGTTGTATTATATCTTTTTAAATTTGCTTCCGCTGTGCATATTAAATATTGTGTTGTTTGACTATTATGTTGCCAACCACGTCACGATACTCCCCACCGGGCCCACCGGTGACACGTGGAAATCGGGGTGTGACAGGTTGGTATCAGAGCCAACACTGAGTGAATTAAACACTAGCCTTTTGTGTTTAATCTCAGTTACACAATTGCACATATCTAAATTTTCGAGTCTAGACAAATAACATAGGAAAAATTCTACCTTGTTTGGTTTTTGTTTTGTCCTTTAATTTATATATATAGATTCTTGTCGTTATCTCATATTGTATTGACAGGATTAACAAAATGCCGCCAAGATTCTTCAGGAGAAGAGAACGCGGAAAGGGGCCAATCACCGCCCCCAACGACAACGAGGCAGGACCTTCGAATGTGCGAGCTCCTTCGACCACTGAGAGTGACGATCCCCGGCAAAACCGGAGGAACCTCTTTGAACCGGCTAGACGGTCGGTCTCACATAGCTCCACACCTCATGTCCAAAACCCTTATGGGCCACAACCGGAGTACGAGCCCAACAACCCGCAACCTTCCTACATACCGTTGCAGCGATCCTTATCGCATAATTCTTTTGGTGACCCTACACCAGTTTTTCAGGGCCGGTTTAACCTAGCAAACTACATAGCAGAACAAGTGGGTTTTAACCCATTGGGGCCGGAGGATCATTTCTTGGGAGATCACGCGGACGATATGGACGAGGATACGGATCCCGTCGAACCTGCCGGTGGTACACCAAACCACCCGATAGAGATCTCTGACGGATCTTCTTTCCACGGATCACCCTATGTTGGTCCAGATAGCTTTCAAGCTATGTTTACCAGGCACGAATGGTACTATACACCTCCTCGCCATTCACCGCCTCAGCAGCAGCAGGATCCCTCTGTGGATTCAAGATTTGTGGCAATCACGCCACCACCTCCACCGCCACTAGTTCAACCGGCACCTCCACAACCGCCAAGGCGTAGGAGAACCGGAGCGCGTATGTCTTCGCGAGGAGGAGACTTTCATTTCAGCTCTCCTCGTCTGTCAAGTGGCAGCCACTATCCGCCACATCAGGAGGACCCACAAATGGGAGGACCTTCTAACCCAGCTGTTCCACAGCCACCACCGATGGGTTTTGACAACCTAATTCCAGCATACACGGGTTCTATGGCATACAACCCGTTTGAACCGCCGACTCACCACAATTATGGTTACGCAGAGGCCGACCCCTACATGGTAGCGGCTAACTACAACACCCAAGGACCCTATGGAGATCCATGGGGAGTAGGGTACCCAACACATGGGTACCAGATACCTGCCAGACCGATTATACGGACGCAATCGCAGCCGCCACGATTTTCTCCCCCAGAGCGGGAGGAAATTCTTCATAGACTGGATCAGGTTGAGCGGGACTTTCGCCGCAACCGCCAGGAGAGACAAAGCTTCTTCGAAGGATTGACAAGCTTGATCAAAGGGAAGAGTAAGAAGGACCGCTAAATCCTTCAAATTGTTGTTGAGCCCCTGCGTGGGCCAGTCTTGCTGTACAAACCCCTGCGTGGGTATGCTTGTTTGTTTTGACCCCTGCGTGGGTCTACCTTTCTGTAAACCCCTACGTGGGTATGTTATTTGTGTAAGTCCCTGCGTGGACTATTATGTTGATTAAGCCCCTGCGTGGGTATGTATGTTATTAAGCCCCTGCGTGGGTATGTGTGTTATTAAGCCCCTGCGTGGGTAAGTACTTGTTTAAACCCCTGCGTGGGTAAGGTGTTTGTTGAAAAGTCCCGTTTAGGGCAACATGTAATCTTTTGATAATTAATGGAATGTTATGTTTATAAATTTCATCTTGCTATTATATGCATAAATATTATATATGAAATAAATAAATCAAAATCATTCATTTTAATAATAATCTGCCTATTTAAATATTGAACAAGAATCTTAAGAGTGAAACCTAGCCTGAGTGTCATTATAAAGACCTGGCCATGATGGTAAGACCTGTTTAAAAGATTCGAATCCCTGTTAACATCTGTAAACATGTTAACACTCCTGGCAGATGTGATTCATTAAAATCGCACACGTCATTTATATAAGGATCTTTTCAAAGATTCCAAACCCAACTAAATGATCTCTGAATCATGGGTTAAATCATCAATTAAGATGATCATATTTAACCATACGTGGTAATATGGTGCCTACGGGCCCTGCTCATTTCCATATGAGCCAAAAGACAGTGGTAGCAATGACTCCCTGTCAGAAAAAGGTAATGAACTAGGTTCAAACCTTCATGCTTTGATTCTCTGAAATCATAGCTTATAATTTATAAATGTCCTTGTGACTAGGCCTATTGAGCCAGTAAACCTTAAGGCTTTGATTCTCTGAAATCATAGCTTATAATTTATAAATGTCCTTGTGACTAGGCCTATTGTGCCAGTATACCCTCATGTTTTGATTCTCTGAAATCATAGTTTATAAATTAAAAATGTCCATGTGACTAGGTCTTTTGTGCCACAAATAAAACTGTTATTGTTTTATAATTAGGATAAATTACGATAGAAATCCTAAATAAATATGACCAATAAATTAACCAAATATGGTCTCTGTTTACCATGGTTAATGAATTACCCTAAGGGCGATTCCATAATAAACTCCCAAATAAACTATTGTCCTTGTTTTCTGTAACAGTTCAATTAAAATGGCTAACTACTTGTTATGTGAAACGTACCTTATAAAAAGGTTGGAAATACTACTATGGTTTTTTTTTTTTTTTTGAAGGGTTGCTATAGTTGAAAATTATTGGTTCCTATGAAGTTTCCTTGCCCACGTGTTTTGAATTTTTATGACGTATCGAGTGAGGTTTTGAAAAGTTCTAGGGATTAATAAGTTTGCACCATTTTAAATAACTTTGTATAATTTTTTTTTTGAAGTTTATAGATTCTTGCGAAAAGTTGATCCTTAGAAAAGGAATTTGATATATGAACTTAGTGATTGTCGAAAAGCATCTTTTAATAAAATGTCTTATTGATTTTGAAAGTAGTTTTAGTAAATGTTTGAATAATATTCGTAATGTTTTATAGGCGTGTGCGAAAAGTTGGTTTGATTCCCAATTAAAATAGAAAATCTCTAGTTTAATGATATGTGATGAGCTTGTTTTAATAGTTACGTTGAATACAAAATTCCGTGGGCAATGGATTTGTTAGACCGACTAAGTTGACGAGTAGCATTTCGTGAAATTTTGAATATTGAGGAACAAGTGTCAACGGAAAAGTTAAAAATTTCACGTGTGTAAGCTATATGAAAATAGATTGTAGGATAAGAAGTTCGTTCATATAAACAATGCATTTTGAAATGATTAGGGATTCGACTAATGATAAACGATTTAGATATAAACATGATCGTGTTTATGTAATATAGTATATTAAGGAAAGTATTAGTAACGATCACCTAGGTAAGGGAATCACCCCTAATCCGTTGGTGAGGTCGTTGTATGATGAGAAATAAGCGGAGTTAATCATCAAGGTAAGGAAATCACTTCTATCTTGATGATATGTCTCCACTCGTTGTTACAAAAGAGTAATTAAAATTACGTTAAATTATGCATGCTAGTAATGTATAATCGTATGAAAAGTATTAGTATGATGTTGCGCAAAAATGAAATCTCGAAAAGAAAAAAAAAGATTGTTCAAAATTGACAAAAGATCGAAAATAATAAAGCGTAAGCTCGAATAAAACTTGGATGGTTCCAAACAGAACATTGACTAACCAAAGTGGTCGAAAGATCTTTTGAAATTGAGAAGCATGCTTTGGCCTAATAGGTGGAATACTCTCACCGATATCTCGGTTAACGGTATTCACCCTTCCAGTTATTACATGTTCCCAATCCATCGAAAATTCAAGACTTGGCGGGATTTTTGAAAATCAAGGAGTGGGAATAGTCGACGAGGTGCGGGTTTCACCCCTAGCTTGACGACTTCGTACCCTAACTTGACGAATTTAAATTTGAAATTTCCATTAAGATGTGGATTTCACTCCTAACTTAATGGTGAATTTCGTGCAAAAATAGAATCAAACGGAATGAAAGTCGTTTACCAAATTGTGGGTTTCACACCTATTTTGGTAAACTCGTCTCGTTTGTACAATACGAGTGTTTTCGAGTTTAAGAAAAATCGAGTAAAATGCTTTAGAAAAGGGGAGTATGTTAAAGGAATACGCAAACAAGTATAAACACATAAGAATGCACATCAAGAACGGTACATAAAGAATAGGACAAATAAACAAGTACCAACACATAGAGAAATATGCCAAGAATACACATAAAGAATCGAACAATGGAACAAGTATTAACACATAATAAAACAAGTATAGAATGTCAAGTGTTAACACGTAAGTGACATGTATGCTTAAAAGATAAAAAAAAAAGAATAAATAAAGCAAATAAAGTAGCATGCAAGTAGTTTCAAGCAAAACGTAAGAATAAAGCTCTAAACTATAGACTGGGTTAAAGCATTCCTACTTTTCCTAATTCCCTATAGTTATGGCTCTGATACCAATCTGTCACACCCCAACCGATGGCGGAAACATCGGGATGAGACGAACAAATTGCTCAAAACATCATAACACTATGAGACAATAATTAATTGAATTCAAATTTCATTGCAAGGACTAAATTGTCATACAACATTTAAAATGGAAATAACAACATTGTTCAAATTCAAATCAACAAAAGATAAATAAATTAAAGGTGTGTATCTAGTCCACCCTACACTTGTTTCATCAATCATCCATACTTCATTAATCAACCTGCAACATGTATTAAAATAGAGTTTCAATGCAAAGGCAATGAGCGAGTATACAAGTTTGTTTACATAGCATAATAGAATAAAAACTCAATCCAACATGATTCATAATATGTGATTACTAGTATGCAATTTTGGCGTACAATATGATCAAACCCTAGAGCACAACGCATAAATAGCCTAATCCCAATCGTTCAGCGGGGTGGTAAACTTAACAATACCTAATAGTTCAGCAGGCGGGGCGTTAATCCTATAGCATATAAAATTGGCGGATGTTACAGTCTCCCCTACTTTAGGAGATTTCGTCCTCGAAATTTAAGATTAACGTATTTGCATAAAAATTTAGAACAATCCACATGACATACTTAGTTAACAAGATTAACGTATCACTGGCATGTGAATAAACAGGTCAACCCATCGTGTACCGCAATTGAATGACTTAACATGACCTCTCGTTCACGAGTGGTGCGCTACTCTTATAGCACTACGCATAGTGCTATACATGTTAAGGTGTGGGTTAAAGGACAAGTTCATCACATAAGAATAACCCAGTAACACGAATCCAGTATAACATGTTAGCATGCACGTGAAATAAATTCCAAATTTTTTTTTGAAAAGGGACGTTCAATCATTTGAGAACGAAGAAAAGTTGGTAACTACCTCCGAGGTAAGGGAATCACCCCTAGCTCATTGGTGAAGTTGGAAAGTGAGTGGAGGTAATCATCAAGGTTAGGGAATCACCCCAATCTTGATGATAAGTTTCCAATTTTTTTTGGAATATGAGTATTATCAAGCATCAAGATGTATCAAAGTATTCATATATAATGTATTAGTTTGTGCATTGCATAAGAATAAGTTTAAGTGTAGTTTAATAGTAAAACATGTTGCACCCAAAGTGTAAAAGGGAAAAAGGGATCGAGTATACTCACGTAATTGCTAAGTCTTCCGATTATCCAAGTGTTGACGAGTGAATGAGATTAGGATGATGGAACACCGAGGTCACCCTATATGGGCAAACGATGGTGCATAAGTAAACGGAAATTTTGACGGAGGATTCGAAGTGGATACTAAAGTATATCTAGTTGATATAAATGTAAATATATATAAAAAATATTTATTTATATTATATAGTTTAAGTAATATTTCTAAATTAATTCTTTCAAAAATATAGTTGAAGTGTTGTAAAAAAAATAAAAATAAGTATACATTTATATCCATTTTATAAAAATTAATCGAATTTGATACGTTTCGTTTTATGACTTTAACACGTTTTGTGTCATCGATTTTTACGAAAAACGGGCAGAGTTTCCTCTGGTTTTGAACGATCCCGACAATACGAGTTGTCCATATATTTGTCAAAATTCAACAAGTAACAACTTTGTAAACCACACATATAAGAATTTTCGTTAAATACAAAGATGTGAATATTTACTAATTGTGTCGGTTCGACGTTTAAAGCGATATATAATACAAAACAATAATAGAAATGGCCGTTTGTTTAAATTGTACCAATCTCAAATGAGTCGTTGACTCGATAGTCGACTGTTTGACCGATGTTGACTACAGTTGACCGAACCGAAACTGACCCGAAGCAAGCTGTCCCATAGGTTGAGCCGCTGACCAAAGTTACCCGAGGACCCGAACATGACCGAGGCTAAACCCGAACCGAGGAAACTGAACCGAGCCGAACCTGCTGACTCGAGAAGCTCGAATCTGAATCATAATCTGTCGAACCAGTTGTCTATGCCCGAACCCGAGCTGAATCGAACCTTGACTGCTGTTGACTTGCGTTGACCGAAACTTGAACCCGGTGCCAGAATTGAACAACCGCGAAAACAACCACCACTTTCACCGCCGTCGCCAGTCGCCGTGTCGCACCACCATCACCATCCCAACCAGGCACCACCGGAACCACTCCCACCGTCGCCATCATCGCAGCTTCAACATCATCGTCTTTTAACATCACCGACTGGAGTCCGGTTCTTGAGGGAGAGGGAGCAGGGAGTTGTAGAGAGAGAGAGAGAGAGATGGGTTGTTTGGTTGCAGCTTGCTTGCCGGAGAACGGCACCAGAAATCTGCTCCGGTAATCGGAGTTGTGAGAGAGAAAGAACAGAAGTTGGGGTCTGGTTTGATTGCGGCTGAAGTGATAAAGGAAATTAGGGTTTAGTTTTTTTTTATAGTCTTCAAAAGAAAATGAAAGCTGTGTATGCGTTTGGTTTTGGCAGCCAGTTCATAAGGGTTTTAACATAGAGTTTAATTTTCAATAAGGTTTCATAAAGGCCCCTCATCTTTACTAATTGACTAACTGGGTTATAACTTACTTTAACCAGGACTCTAACTTAATTAACTAGTTATATATATATATATATATATGTGTATTAGAAAAATATTAATTTAGTTAGTTAAACGAATGAATAAATAAATAACCATATTTATAACCGAATCAAATTAGGATAAAAAAAAATCGTTCAACGATTATTCATTTCACGAAAAATTTCCGTTGGTTCAAGGTTAGGATTTCGGGAATCCATTTTTGACGGATGTTACAGTCTCCCCTACTTTAGGAGATTTCGTCCTCGAAATCTAAGAGTAAAACTTTTGAAAAGATGACGTCCAAAGACTCAACAGAGAGAATAGATGAGACTTGATCGCGAACAGGGTTCGCATAAAAGACAAAGAATAAGGAGAATAATGGGAGTGTAAAAGTGAACGATTGATTTTTAAACACACAAATATGGGTATAAGAATAGCATAAGTACCGGATAGACGAAAGTAGTGTGTTAAGGATGAGGTCTCGTCGTGGATAATCGGATATAATGCGTCCGTGAGTTGTTTAAAGTTGTATTAGGTCCAAAAAGGTCTGCAAAACACTAAATTTCTCATGGCACGTTTTACGAAGGTTTGGTAGCATGGTGAAAACACTTATATATCGGATGTACCAGTGGCGTATCCACCATGCTTTGACCATATTACGTTCGTCTCGTATTCGGTGTCATGTTACGTTCCGTGTCTTACCATACACAGTAGTACACTCTATGGTTTTCATACGCCTGTGACTATAATCCCGTGTGCACCCGCGATTATACCGATCGTCGCATGATCCGCATAGCTTGTACTAGTTGCGTATGAATTTAAGGTATTCATAAATTCTGAAAATAAGGTTGCGTATAAATAGGGGTGTGGCATATACGCATGTTTGCGTTCCAAATAGTATAAGGCCGACGTAAGCGGATCCCTAGGGTTTCGCTCGCGTACAGGTTCGAATGTATAAATTTTGAGTAAAACAAAAAGCATGATCATGGTATGAGTTTAAACACGAATACGCATGTGATCATAAACACAAATCGCATGACAAGAGTATGATTACAAGTATAAGCATAACGTGTATGAAAATGAGCATAGATATGGACGTGAATATAGGTGTAAAACATGAAGGTTTAAGTATGAATCAAATATGTGTAAGGATATAAGTGTAAACAAAGTTGTATAAGTGTAAATGAAAACATGAAATGTATGGTCAAGAGTATGAATGTAGTATAAACATGAATGTAAGTACAACGTAGATATATAATTGTGAGCGTATGTATAAACGTAAAACGTATGAACTTTGAATCATGAGTATAACATAAGTTTGTAAGTGTGACCATACGTGAAGGCATAAAATGCATAAGTATGGATGTAGGAAATAATGATTTTGTTTATAGTATAAATCAAAATACACGAGTTTGTGCGCGTAAAAGATTAAAAGTTTTGAGTATGAAGGAAAAAAAAAAAGAAAAAGAACGAGTGACAAGCATGAGATTGTTGTGAGATGTTGACTAAAACGTGTAAAATGATAAGCATGTATAGTTGTGTGCGCAAAACGTGAAGTTAAAATAGATTGAGTTGTCACGAAATATAAACTCTACTTTGTGAATGTAAAGAGAGTATAAAACGTCTACTTGTTATGTGAAACGTACCTTATAAAAATGTTGGAAATACTACTATGGTTTTTTTTTTGAAGGGTTGCTATAGTTGAAAATTATTGGTTCCTATGAAGTTTCCTTGCCCACGTGTTTTGAATTTTTATGACGTATCGAGTGAGGTTTTGAAAAGTTCTAGGGATTAATAAGTTTGCACCATTTTAAATAACTTTGTATAAATTTTTTTTTTGAAGTTTATAGATTCTTGCGAAAAGTTGATCCTTAGAAAAGGAATTTGATATATGAACTTAGTGATTGTCGAAAAGCATCTTTTAATAAAATGTCTTATTGATTTTGAAAGTAGTTTTAGTAAATGTTTGAATAATATTCGTAATGTTTTATAGGCATGTGCGAAAAGTTGGTTTGATTCCCAATTAAAATAGAAAATCTCTAGTTTAATTATATGTGATGAGCTTGTTTTAATAGTTACGTTGAATACAAAATTCCGTGGGCAATGGATTTGTTAGACCGACTAAGTTGACGAGTAGCATTTCGTGAAATTTTGAATATTGAGGAACAAGTGTCAACGGAAAAGTTAAAAATTTCACGTGTGTAAGCTATATGAAAATAGATTGTAGGATAAGAAGTTCGTTCATATAAACAATGCATTTTGAAATGATTAGGGATTCGACTAATGATAAACGATTTAGATATAAACATGATCGTGTTTATGTAATATAGTATATTAAGGAAAGTATTAGTAACGATCACCTAGGTAAGGGAATCACCCCTAATCCATTGGTGAGGTCGTTGTATGATGAGAAATAAGCGGATTTAATCATCAAGGTAAGGAAATCATTCCTATCTTGATGATATGTCTCCACTCGTTGTTACAAAAGAGTAATTAAAATTACGTTAAATTATGCATGCTAGTAATGTATAATCGTATGAAAAGTATTAGTATGATGTTGCGCAAAAATGAAATCTCGAAAAGAAAAAAAAATTGTTCAAAATTGACAAAAGATCGAAAATAATAAAGCGTAAGCTCGAATAAAACTTGGATGGTTCCAAACAGAACATTGACTAACCAAAGTGGTCGAAAGATCTTTTGAAATTAAGAAGCATGCTTTGGCCTAATAGGTGGAATACTCTCACCGATATCTCGGTTAACGGTATTCACCCTTCCAGTTACTACATGTTCCCAATCCATCGAAAATTTCTAGACTTGGCGGGATTTTTGAAAATCAAGGAGTGGGACTAGTCGACGAGGTGCGGGTTTCACCCCTAGCTTGACGACTTCGTACCCTAACTTGACGAATTTAAATTTGAAATTTCCATTAAGATGTGGATTTCACTCCTAACTAAATGGTGAATTTCGTGCAAAAATAGAATCAAACGGAATGAAAGTCGTTTACCAAATTGTGGGTTTCACGCCTATTTTGGTAAACTCGTTTCGTTTGTACAATACGAGTGTTTTCGAGTTTAAGAAAAATCGAGTAAAATGCTTTAGAAAAGGGGAGTATGTTAAAGGAATACGCAAACAAGTATAAACACATAAGAATGCACATCAAGAACGGTACATAAAGAATAGGACAAATAAACAAGTACCAACACATAGAGAAATATGCCAAGAATACACATAAAGAATCGAACAATGGAACAAGTATTAACACATAATAAAACAAGTATAGAATGTCAAGTGTTAACACGTAAGTGACATGTATGCTTAAAAGATAAAAAAAAGAATAAATAAAGCAAATAAAGTAGCATGCAAGTAGTTTCAAGCAAAACGTAAGAATAAAGCTCTAAAACTATAGACTGGGTTAAAGCATTCCTACTTTTCCTAATTCCCTATAGTTATGGCTCTGATACCAATCTGTCACACCCCAACCGATGGCGGAAACATCAGGATGAGACGAACAAATTGCTCAAAACATCATAACACTATGTGACAATAATTAATTGAATTCAAATTTCATTGCAAGGACTAAATTGTCATACAACATTTAAAATGGAAATAACAACATTGTTCAAATTCAAATCAACAAAAGATAAATAGATTAAAGGTGTGTATCTAGTCCACCCTACACTTGTTTCATCAATCATCCATACTTCATTAATCAACCTGCAACATGTATTAAAATAGAGTTTCAATGCAAAGGCAATGAGCGAGTATACAAGTTTGTTTACATAGCATAATAGAATAAAAACTCAATCCAACATGATTCATAATATGTGATTACTAGTATGCAATTTTGGTGTACAATATGATCAAACCCTAGAGCACAACGCATAAATAGCCTAATCCCAATCGTTCAGCGGGGTGGTAAACTTAACAATACCCAATAGTTCAGGAGGCGGGGCGTTAATCCTATAGCATATAAAATTGGCGAATGTTACAGTCTCCCCTACTTTAGGAGATTTCGTCCTCGAAATCTAAGATTAACGTATTTGCATAAAAATTTAGAACAAATCACATGACATACTTAGTTAACAAGATTAACGTATCACTGGCATGTGAATAAACAGGTCAACCCATCGTGTACCGCAATTGAATGACTTAACATGACCTCTCGTTCACGGGTGGTGCGCTACTCCTATAGCACTACGCATAGTGCTATACATGTTAAGGTGTGGGTTAAAGGACAAGTTCATCACATAAGAATAACCCAGTAACACGAATCCAGTATAACATGTTAGCATGCACGTGAAATAAATTCCAAATTTTTTTTTGAAAAGGGACGTTCAATCATTTGAGAACGAAGAAAAGTTGGTAACTACCTCCGAGGTAAGGGAATCACCCCTAGCTCATTGGTGAAGTTGGAAAGTGAGTGGAGCTAATCATCAAGGTTAGGGAATCACCCCTATCTTGATGATAAGTTTCCATTTTTTTTTTGGAATATGAGTATTATCAAGCATCAAGATGTATCAAAGTATTCATATATAATGTATTATTTTGTGCATTGCATAAGAATAAGTTTAAGTGTAGTTTAATAGTAAAACATGTTGCACCCAAAGTGTAAAAGGGAAAAAGGGATCGAGTATACTCACGTAATTGCTAAGTCTTCCGATTATCCAAGTGTTGACGAGTGAATGAGATTAGGATGATGGAACACCGAGGTCACCCTATATGGGCAAACGATGGTGCATAAGTAAACGGAAATTTTGACGGAGGATTCGAAGTGGATACTAAAGTATATCTAGTTGATATAAATGTAAATATATATAAAAAAATATTTATTTATATTATATAGTTTAAGTAATATTTCTAAATTAATTCTTTCAAAAATATAGTTGAAGTGTTGTCAAAAAAATAAAAATAAGTATACATTTATATCCATTTTATAAAAATTAATCGAATTTGATACGTTTCGTTTTATGACTTTAACACGTTTCGTGTCATCGATTTTTACGAAAAACGGGCAGAGTTTCCTCTGTTTTTGAACGATCCCGACAATACGAGAAGTCCAATTCCTTGGACATGTGGTCAGTGAGCGTGGTATCCAAGTGGATCCCGCTAAGGTTGAAGCAGTTATGAACTGGCAAGAGCCAAAGACGCCTACAGAAATTCGTAGCTTCCTGGGATTGGCAGGATATTACAGGCGTTTCATCGAAATTTTTTCAAGGATTACTGCACCCTTAACGTCCTTGACTAAGAAGAAGGTAAAGTTCGTTTGGGACCCTAAGCAGCAAGAGTCCTTTGATATTCTGAAGAAAAAGTTGAGCAACGCCCCAGTTCTGACATTGCCAGATAGAATAGAAGAGTTCGTGGTTTACTGTGACGCATCGCACACTGGCATGGGGTGTGTGCTTATGCAGAAAGGCAAGGTTATTGCCTATGCATCACGACAGTTAAAGGTGCACGAAAAGAATTACACCACCCACGACTTGGAGTTGGGTGCCGTTGTATTTGCACTAAAACTGTGGAGGCATTATCTATATGGAATCAAATGTGTGATCTATGCTGATCACAAGAGCCTCCAACACCTGTTTAATCAGAAGGACTTGAACATGAGGCAACGCCATTGGATGGAGACTTTGAATGATTATGATTGTGAAATCAGATACCATCCCGGCAAGGCGAATGTAGTCGCCGATGCCTTGAGTCGAAAGGAGAGGATGAAACCCATCCGAATCAATGCCAAGCGCATGGAGATAAAGAACAGTTTGACTGAAAGGTTGTTAGCTGCACAGAAGGAAGCTGTGTTGGAAGCTAACTATCCAAATGAAAAGCTAGGGGTAACTGAGGAGCAGTTAACTCTTAGCAAGGACGGAATTCTAAGATTAAATGGACGAATATGGGTTCCAATTCATGGAGGGCTTCGAGATGTCATCCTCCAGGAAGCCCATAGTTCCAGATACTCCGTTCATCCTGGAGCTGATAAGATGTACCAGGATCTAAGGGCAAATTATTGGTGGATAGGCTTGAAAAAGTCTGTAGCCACCTATGTAGCTAAATGCTTGACATGTGCGCAAGTCAAAGCCGAGCATCAAAAGCCGTCAGGTTTGCTACAACAGCCAGAACTTCCTACGTGGAAGTGGGAAATGGTAACTATGGATTTTATCACCAAGTTACCTAAGACCAGGAAAGGAAATGATACAATATGAGTTATAGTTGATAGACTGACTAAGTCAGCACATTTCTTACCCATCAAGGAGACTTATAGCTCCGACATGTTAGCCCAGTTATACGTGGATAAGATTGTAGCCTTACATGGCATACCTGTGTCTATTATCTCTGACAGAGATACTAGATACACGTCACATTTTTGGAAGAGTTTCCAACAATCTTTGGGCACGCGTTTGAATTTCAGTACGACTTACCATCCTCAGACAGACGGTCAGAGTGAGCGTACTATTCAAACGTTGGAAGACATGCTACGTGCATGTGTGATCGATTTGGGTGGTAGTTGGGATAAACACCTACCACTAATTGAGTTCTTCTACAACAATAGCTACCATACCAGCATTAAGGCTGCGCCTTTTGAGCATTATACGGTAGAAAGTGTAGAACACCAGTTTGTTGGGTGGAAGTTGGAGATGTCCAATTATCAGGACCAGAGATAGTATTCGAAACGACGGACAAGATTGTCCAGATTCGTGACCGTCTCAAAGCTGCCAGGGATAGGCAGAAGAGTTACGCGGATCCAAAGCGTAAAGCTTTTCACTTCGAAGTAGGTGACAAAGTATTACTTAAGGTATCACCCTGGAAGGGTGTGATGCGATTTGGTAAGAAAGGCAAGCTAAGCTCGAGATACATAGGACCTTTCGAGGTTATCGAACGTGTCGGGTCAGTTGCCTATAAGTTAAACTTACCAGAAGAGCTCAGTGGAATTCACAATGTGTTCCACATCTGCAATCTGAAGAAGTGCTTCGCTGACGAATCACTGGTTATACCACATACAGATGTGCATATAAATGAGAGCTTAAAATTCGTTGAAAAACCTTTGTCGATTGAAGATCGTCAGGTAAAGAAGCTTCGAAGGAAGCACGTACCTATTGTAAAGGTCAAATGGGATGCCCGTAGAGGACCCGAATTCACGCGGGAGGTTGAATCCACGATGAAAGAAAAGTACCCTTATTTATTTCAGTAAATCTCGGGTCGAGATTTATTTTAAGGGGGTGAGGATGTAACACCTCGAAAATTCACGTCCTATAATGTGTAGACACGTGTCATATGTTTGAACGTGTGAAAGAATGTTATAGAAGGACTAAAGTTGACAGTCATGGAAAGTATATGAAAATACGAGTTCTAAATGTCAACAGTGAATAAATATATTGTACATTAACCCTACATGATGTTTATAACGTCAAACGAATAAATCATGGATCATGCGAAGCTAAAAGTGAGAGATTACAAACTACAGGGGTTAAAGGTGTCAACATGTTTAAGTTATACCTCTGAGTGACCTTTTGACAAACCCGAAGCTTTGTAACTGTTAATTATGCTCACTAGAATGCACGATATAAATTTCATAAAGTTTCGTTATCGTATGAGAAAGTTATGATCAAATTCGTGTGCGAGGGGTTAATGCGTTAACATTGAAAGTTATGACTTTTCGTGTTAACTAGAAGTGTCCAGGGACTTGGCAAAGCGGGTATAAGTCCTAAAGCCCTTGTGAGTAAATAATAAGGGGGGATAGCAAGTATTAAGCTTAGTTGACCTTTCGTGAAGCCAAGGGACAAGTTGTAAAAACAAGAAAATGAAAAATCTGATTTTAAGGTCCATGCGGGCCGCGTAAAGGTTAGTTAACCTTTACGTGGGCCACGTCCGACGTCCAGATACAGAAAGTGAAGACAACCTCCTGAATACGCGAAAACTCGACCCAAAACGGATGTTTCACTTCATGTGCGACCCCTAGGACACTAGGGACACTTGTGGGAGTGTTGTGGTCGGAGGTAGACTTGTGTGTTAACTTGTTATGGTGCTTAAACCACTATATAAGGCCCTTAGTTAGCAACAAGTCCTTCACATCTTCAATTGCACTTCCTGATCATTTCTGGAGCTCAAGACCCCTCTCAAGTTATCACAAATCGTTCATAGGACTCTTGTAAGTATACTTGACCTTTCTTAATTAAGTTTTAGCTTAGTATTAGCTTAAAAGTCAAACCGTCGTAATAAACGGTTGACTTTAAGATTAATCACTAATAGTCCAGTGATTAGTCGAATCAAAAGTAGTTATAAATTAGTAATTATGTGGGTAATAAAACCTCAAAAGGGTTCCCCCTGATTCCCACTCTAACTAGGTCAAATGTCGGGTCAAACTTGTATTTAAAAAGTCAACAAAATGTGTAAATTACAATTTATGCATAATTAGCAATGTAGAACACATACAACATGTTTGATCATTAATATAACTTGGTAATTAGTGTAAGGACATGTCTAAACATGTTCAACCCGACAATTTCCTGTTTAGACCCGGTTCGGAACCGAAAGTCGCATAGCTTGACTTTCACTTTGACTTTCAGTTCTGACCCGTTTTGGTATGATTTAGAAATACCTTAGAGCTTTATTTGGTCCGGGTTACATGCTAGTATAACTCTCTGTGATTATACACCTCGGATCATTAGTTATCCAATTTATATGCATGATTCCGTTAATTGCTCATATGTTGACCATTATGCCCTTTTCACCTTAAAACGTGATTTTTGGAAATGTAAAAGAGTAGAAACTTTAATTACTGATATATAAACTTGTATGCAAAATTTGACATCAGTTTGAAGTGTAGATAAAGAGTTATGCTCGTTAGCGTAAAATGAAAGCTTTATGTTAAATAAACGGCGTAATTAGCGTATAGACTAGTTAAGCCTACTTTTTAATATCAAAATATTTACCCACTGATGTAATATATTATTTTGGGATTTTTGAATATTTTTAATTAATTTTAGGCTGAGCATAACTCATAGTCGTAGGCTTAATCCGGTAATTGTCGGTTTTGCCCTTACGGGCTATAAAATGAGTTTTACATATCTAAACGACTCCAAACCTTTTGCTACTGATCACATATGATAAATAAATTATTTTAAGCCTTCTGGAAATATAAAAATATCAGATTTATGTATCGAATCCGGAAATGGCTTCTAATCGCCTTTTTAAGCGTTTTTAACGCATAGTATGTGCTATAACTATATTAAACATACAAGGGTTGATACCTACTGATATTTGAGGCAAATTATAATATTTTAACAGTAAGCAAAGGTTGTTAAACTCAGACTTCAGTTTTGAGCTTTTCGGCTTATGTGAAATTACCAAAATACCCCTACGGGGCATAGTTTGGTTATAATTGATAAATTTCACATAAATACTTTACCCTACTGTTATAAATCAGTAGACTAAGTATTTTTGCTGATTATATCAGACCTGTAACTCAGGTTAACACTTAAACTCTTTTACAACTTTTAAAATGACCAAACTACCCCTACGGGCATAGTTTGTGTTTAAATTCATTTCGGGCATAATAAATGATATCTTACTGATGTCACAACATATATGGAGCATATTAACTTAGGAAACCTGTAAATGGCTCTCATTATTACCCGTTACGCTTATTACGCGTTCGGTTCGGTTTATGTAACAAGTTTACATAAATTAGCCGAAACGGGTCAACCCTTATCGGTTTTATCTCAAAATCCAGAGTGTACATGAAATACCCATATTAAACAAGTCTCTGAACTTGTAGGGTCTAAATCACATTCTATCCGGTCTTCGCTTAATAGTGCGTACGAACCGTATCATTGAAACTAACCGGTCTAAGCTTAAGCTTAATTAAAGACCCGTTAGAATTCTAATAGGTTATTATAAACCTTCGTTCCAGATTAGGAGAACCAGTAAATGCTACTTGCAATTTGCTTATTGTGATTTATACATTGCTCAGGTAAATACTTTTAACTTATTTTCCCTATACGGGCTTGGGTTACGGTATATAGAATACCGCTTGATCGGGCATCAAATCTTCCATCGTTTGGTGGTTAATTGAATAATTTGATCGGCTCGTTTAAACAGTCTTGTTACTTAAAGCCTTTGGGGGGTTAATGACCATGTCCCGGATATCCTTGGCATCATTTTACGAAATGGCCACGACTTAAGTGCGAGGTGTAGGCGTACACCCGTCAGTGCACAAAAGAATATTGTGGTGTGTCTATTGATCTTTAACCCGGACAAGATCCGGGCTACTGAACGCACAAGGAACATGTAATTCGTTCACAAGATTATAATATTAAATAATTCTCCCAAGTTAAATAAAATCTTTATGCCACGTGCATCCAAATCAATTTTCAATCATTTTCCAAAATGAGTCAGTTGATTGTATTTACCAGTGTAAACTGACGTATTTTCTCAAAAAGATTAAATGCAGGTACTAAGCGTAATTGGTTGGGATTTCTCCTTAGCATCATAGAAGTCTCGCAAGCTTAAGATGCCTGAAGTCTGTTGAACTATTGTTTCATATTTTATTTTCGATCCTTCTATGGATAAACTTCCGAATATTGTGACATTTGATATTACAATATTAAATTCGGCTGTATTATATCTTTTTAAATTTGCTTCCGCTGTGCATATTAAATATTGTGTTGTTTGACTATTATGTTGCCAACGACGTCACGATACTCCCCACCGGGCCCACCGGTGACACGTGGAAATCGGGGTGTGACAGCTGAAATCCTTACGCCAGTTCTCTACTGATTTACGGTGGGGACATATTAAATCAGGGGCCACCGTAACTTACTGTCACGGCCCCCGACCCGGTTTGACCCGTTTCAGGAGCCGCGGGACAGAAATCCCGTGGTATTTACTTAACAGCGGAAGTTTCTTCAGGATCTTTTTAAAACTGAAATCTTTCCCGATTATTTTATTTCACAATTCGGGATAAAACCCGGTAATTTACAATATTGATATTTCACGAAGAAATCTTTTATTTTACAAAACATGTTTCTTTATTTTATACTGAGCCACTTCCTTAAGCTGATAGTGCTTCACGGCACTTTTCCTGGATCACAACAGATCACCTGAAACATGTTTGAAAAAGGTTTTGTCAGCGGGAAATACTGAGTGAATCATTCTATTTTCTAAAACGACTCGTTTGTTATAATTTACAGTATTAAGAGTGATTACAATGTTTCTGATATCAAACCAACTACCCACGGTATTTGTCACTCGACCGGATCTGTGACTATGGTCATATCCCCCATTGGCTGCCCCAATGGTGACGATTATCAAGTAATGTATACAAAACCCCACATACAGGCTGTAATTTGGTGATTACAAAGACTTAATCCCCGTAATTATAACTTTGAAATAAACATGCTTTTGTAAATAGATTTGATAAAAAGAGAATGACTCACATTGCAGATTTAACTATGAACAGAGCTTAGCCTACTGATTAGCCTTGATAACCTAGTTTAAATAATCAAGCACACAAACTAGGTTAGTAACTTAATACAACATTTACGATAACTCACGAGATTAAAACCTTCACAACGAATGACAAAGTGCGATACTTAAACATCCATCGATTTAACGACGAATGACAAAGCATAAACCCTAATGTGGGCAGCACTTAAACATCCATTGGATAGTTTAATCGATCGGACATTGAATCGTAGCAGCGATCGAGTTATTACCCTGAATTGTGGCAGCACTTCGTGATCAGTGTGTGTTTTTGTAGTAAACAGTGTCTAACTTTGTGTACGTAAAGAGTTTTAACGTCGAACTGAAGCCAGAAATCAAGTCCCAAGCCCCTGTATTTATACCTGAAATTGACATCTCCTGCGTGTCGCGGAAG
Organism: Helianthus tuberosus; assembly: GCA_030545235.1. Classification (NCBI taxonomy): domain Eukaryota; kingdom Viridiplantae; phylum Streptophyta; class Magnoliopsida; order Asterales; family Asteraceae; genus Helianthus; species Helianthus tuberosus. Next base: position 162,505,573 of record CM060444.1, read on the forward strand.
ATGTCCTTGGTTCTGTCGCGACACGCCTGGGGTAACAATCTACCCTAGGGTAGCCTTGTCACTAGTATAGGCCTGCTGAGTCGATATTTTGAGAATTTTCAGTTTAGACAACGCATTTTAGAGATAATCGTCAATTAGGGTTTACCCCCCTTAGTTTTAGGGGCCCTAATCCTGATTCCAAATGTTCAGAAAATTTTAGGGATTGTTCAGAATCACTTGGGTTTCTCAATTAGGGTTTCCTATTGGACAATTTATTTAAATAAATATAACTTTTAATGAGAGTTGTTACATTCTCCCCACCTTAATAAAAATCTCGTCCTCGAGATTTACTGGAATAAGTGAGGATACTTTCGCTTCATTTCTGATTCCAGCTCCCAAGTGTATTCAGCTCCTCTCTTTGAATCCCATCTGACTTTGACTAAAACTAGTCGTTTGTGTTTGAGAAACTTGATCTTTCGATCCTCAATTTGAAGAGGTTTCTCAACAAATTTCAGCTTTTCGTTTACCTCTATATCTCGAAGAGGTACTACCAGTGATTCATCTGATAAGCATTTCTTGAGATTGGATACATGGAATACATCATGTACTCCTGCTAATTCTTCTGGTAGTTGTAAACGATAAGCAACTGGTCCGATACGTTGGATCACTGAAAATGGTCCTACATACGTTGGACTTAGCTTTCCTTTCTTATCGAATCGAACAACTCCTTTCCAAGGGGGAAACTTTTAATAGTACTTTGTCTCCCACTTGGAATTCAAGTGGCTTGAGTCGATTATCTGCATAACTCTTCTGACGATCACGAGCCATTTTCAGTCTTTCCTTGATTTGAGTAATCTTATCAGTCGTCTCTTGCACTATTTCAGGACCTGACAATTGACTTTCTCCTATTTCTGCCCAACAAACTGGAGTTCTGCACTTTCTTCCATACAGTGCTTCAAATGGGGCGGTTTCAATACTTGAATGATAACTATTGTTATAGGAGAATTCAATTAATGGTAAATGATCATCCCAATTTCCACCAAAATCTATTACACATGCTCTGAGCATGTCTTCTAGAGTTTGGATCGTCCTTTCACTTTGTCCGTCTGTTTGGGGATAATATGCAGTGCTTAGATTTAGTCGAGTTCCCATAGCTTGCGGGAAACTTTTCCAGAAATGAGAAGTAAAACGACTATCCCTATCCGAAACAATGGAGAGTGGAACTCCATGTAAGGATACAACTTCATCTACATACAATTTTGCCAACCTTTCCATACTAAAGGTTTCTTTCATTGGTAGAAAGTGAGCTGATTTGGTTAATCGATCCACAATTACCCAAATCGCATCATTACCTTTTCTGGTTTTGGGTAACTTAGTAACAAAATCCATTGTTATAAGTTCCCATTTCCATACTGGCATTTCTAATTGTTGTAGTAACCCTGAAGGTTTCTGATGTTCTGCCTTAACTTGTGAACAAGTAAGACATTTAGAAACATATCGTGCTATATCCTTTTTCATTCCTATCCACCAGAAGTTCTTTCTTAAATCTTGGTACATCTTATTGTTTCCTGGGTGCATAGTATACCTAGATTTATGAGCTTCTTCTAAAATCTTAGGTCTTAAATCTCCCTGCTTAGGTACCCAAATTCTATTTTTGTGGAATCTCCAAATTCCATCTGCTCCTTGTTCTAATTCCTTTATTCTTCCTTTCATTCCTTCAGCATCATCCTTGATTGCTGTAGTTTGAACATTCTTCAATTGTTCCATTAAATCTATTTGTAGATTTAATCTGAGAGCACGAACTCGTCGTTGTTTCTCATAATACTTACGACTTAAGGCATCTGCAACTACATTTGCCTTTCATTCGTGATACTGAATATCACAGTCGTAGTCACTTAGGATCTCCATCCATCTCCTTTGCCTCATGTTTAACTTTTTTTGCCCAAATATATATCTTAAACTTTTATGATCTGTATAAACAGTAAATTTACTTCCATACAGATAATGTCTCCAAATCTTAAGGGCAAAAATTACGGCTCCTAATTCTAAATCATGAGTCGTATAGTTTTCTTCGTGCTTTTTCAATTGCCTTGAAGCATATGCAATCACCTTTTTGCGTTGCATAAGCACACATCCATATCCTAGTTTTGAAGCATCACAGTAAACTTCAAAATCTTCAGTTCCTTCTGGTAAGGCTAAGATTGGTGCATTTGTTAATTTCTGCTTCAATATTCTAAAGGCTTCTTCTTGCTTAGGTCCCCATTCAAACTTAATGGCTTTACAGGTTAACTTAGTTAATGGTACGGCTATCTTGGAAAAATCCTTAATAAACCGTCTATAATACCCAGCTAAACCTATAAAACTTCTAATTTCCATTGCTGTTTGTGGAACCTTCCATTTGGTAATTGCCTCTATCTTAGCAGGATCTACGTGAATACCTTCGTGATTCACCATGTGTCCTAAGAATTGCACTTCTTGCAACCAAAATTCACACTTCGAGAATTTGGCATAAAGCTTTTCTTTTCTTAACAAAGTTAAGAGTGCATGAAGGTGTTCACAATGCTCTGTCTGACTTTTGGAATAAATAAGTATATCGTCTATGAAGACAATTACAAATTTATCCAAATATGGTTTACAGATTCTATTCATCATGTCCATGAATGCAGCAGGTGCATTCGTTAACCCAAAGGGCATGACTGTAAACTCATAATGACCATACCTAGTTTTGAAAGCAGTTTTAGGTATGTCTTCTTCTTGTACTTTCAATTGATGATATCCAGAGCGTAAATCTATCTTAGAAAAATATCTAGCTCCTTGAAGTTGATCAAACAGATCATCAATCCTAGGTAATGGATATCGATTCTTAATTGTAACCTTATTCAATTCCCTATAATCGATACACATTCTCATTGAACCATCCTTTTTCTTAACAAATAATACTGGTGCTCCCCAAGGAGATGAACTAGGTTGAATGAAACCTTTACTTAGTAATTCATCTAATTGCTTTTTCAGTTCTAACATTTCTGTGGGTGCTAACCGATAAGGTGCATTGGCTATCGGTGTAGTTCTTGGAATTAGATGAATCCTAAATTCTACTTCCCTATCCGGAGGTAATCCTGGTAAATCTTCTGGGAATATATCTGGATATTCTGAGACTATAGGAATTTCCTTAAGTTCTTTACCCTTAGTACTAATGATTACTGAAATCATATATACTATTCCTTGTTTTCGTTTATAATTAGCAACTTTCATTACTGATATGAACTTCATGGGCTTACGTGGTTTATCTCCTGTAATCCTAATTACTTTTCCGGTGGGTGATTGAATTTCTATAGAATTCTGATCACACAAGATTCGAGCATGGTTGGTTACTAACCAATCCATTCCTAATACAACATCAAATTCAGCTAACTTCATTGGCAATAAGTTTGCAGAGAATTTATGTCCTAAAAGTTCTATATTTTCTTCCTACAAAACTTTATCTATTTTAACTGAATTTCCGTCTGTCGTTTCAACTGTAAAAATCTGCCTAATATTGGTTAAAGGTAAATTAAGAGCTTGGCAGAATGAAGTATTTATAAAACTTTGGTTTGCACCATAGTCAAATAATACTTTGGCGTAAATGTTGTGAACTAAGAACGTACCCGCTATCATATCTGGGATGAGTTCTGCTTCTTGAGTGGTCAGCTGAAATGCCCTAGCATTCTTCTTAATAGTTCCGTCGGTCGCCTTGGTTTTGTTGTCTGCGGTTTTGCCCAATTTAGGACATTCTGTTTTATAATGTCCATTTTCTCCACAGTTATAGCAAACTATTGTTTTCTTTCTGCAGTTTTCTTCACGATGTCCTACAACTTTGCAAAAATTGCAGGTTATATCGCATCTTCCATAATGTTTCTTCTTGCATTTTCGGCAGAATGACGGAGTTGAGAATTGCCTAGTTCCTCTTCTCTTGAAATTACTACTGTTACCCACACGAAATCCTTGGGTAATTTTCTGAGCCAATTCTTTCTTCTTGTTTTCATCTTGTGTACGTACCAGTTCATCGGTTAGGGTATTAGCTAATTCCACAGCATCGTCAATAGTGCGAGGTCTCGCAGCTTTAACGATATTGCGGATTTCACTAATCAGTCCCCAAATGTAGCGAGAAATGAGTACCGGTTCTGGCGAAGCCAGCGTTGGTACCACTCTAGCATATTCAAAGAATGTAGAAGTATAACTGCGACAATCTACACCCATCATCCGATGATTTAGGAACTTATTTGTCATCTGTTCCTTTTCATACTCGGGACATAATTTTCTTTCTACAAGACCCTTAAATTCTTCCCAATTCATGGCATAAGCTGTTATTCTTCCTTTTGATTGTAACACAGTGTTCCACCATTCGAGTGCTCCTTCCTTGAAGAGATTTGATGCGTACATGACCTGATCATCTTTAGCACATTTACTTATTGCAATGGCTGCTTCGGTTTTCTCTAACCAACGCAGTGATGCAGTCGCTCCTTCATTGCCTGCAAATTCAGTGGGTTTACAAGCAAGGAATTCTTTGAAAGTGCAACCAGGCGTTGCAGTTTTCATTTTCTTAGGAAATGGAGCTTGATGTGGTTCCGTATTATGATTAACATGATCATTGCCTCCGTTTACAAAATTACTTAAGTTATCTTCAGAAATACGTTTACTAGGAACGATTTGTTGCGGTTCGATTGGATTCTTTACAGCAGCAACAATTGCTGGAATAGCATTGGCTATCCCTTGAGCAACAATATTTTCGATATCTTGCCTAGTCATATATTGATCTCCTGGATGTTGCTCAGACTGATTAACCTCATTTACTGGTTCATTACCAATGTTTGCCATCTAATAAATTAATTTTATATAAATAATTAGTATAGATACAAATATAATAAAACAGTTTGCACATAATCACATTAACATGTATAATAAAAAATTATCGATTTCACAAGTTTCATTTCTATATATTATATTATGCCTCGTACACACTATTATCATACAACATTTTATTGTTAAGTTATTACACATACTGGTTATTATGATTATTTATTAAACAAATATTTCTGCAAACTCCCATTATCTGGTCAGCTAATTTCTTAAAAACGACGCTCCCTTTCGTCATACTTCCAAGTAACTCTTTCTCCAATATCCCTAATCCTATTTCCTGCATCAATTAACTCTTCGCCCCAAGGACGAAGTTCAGTCAGATTCTCCGGGCTCATAGTTGGGTATAGTGGAGGTTCTGGGTCAACTTGTGGGAAAAATGTATCAGGGTTGTTTAAAAGATTTTGGTATTGCCAATCAGTTGTCCACCATTCATCTAATTCTACTGGTAGTGGTTGAGGTTGGACAATAGGATCTGGAATAGCAGGTTCCAGATTGATTGGAATTGGAACTTCCAGTGGGTAATTGAAAAGATCTTCTTCAGTAAATATAAGGTTTGGATTAGCTGGTTCAAGGTTTCCATCGGCAGGTCCGATGAGGTCACTCATTACTAGTTTATGATCTAAAACTTCCCAGGGAGTCATTTTCTGTTTCTGTCTAGAACTTTCTCCAATTTCTCTTTCTGTTTGCTTAAAACTCTTTTCAGCTTCTATCTCTACTTGATTAACATTTTCTTCAATTTCTACCCCTTTTCCTTTGTCTTCAGTTTTAGTAATTTTTCTTGTTGCTGGTTTTTTCCTACGTACACGCCTCCAGCCCACAAATCTGCTTCTTTTCTTGGGTTTAGGTTTTGCCAGTGGTTTGGATTGAAATTCCATGGGTTCTTCTTTATCAGCGAAGTAACCGGTGAATTCCTTGGAAACTTCTATCTTAACGGGATAGAGGTTAAGATTTTCTAAACCTTCAGATATCTCATTCATGCTGTTTAGCATATATGCAAAATACATACCAAATGTTAAAATAAAATAACAAAATTTTATAGATAACCCGTAATTATTATTGCATACATAAAACAACTGACAAGTAAATTATACTACGATTTACTGCAAACTTATTTATTTACTAAATAAGGTTTCTGGAAAATAAAAGTGCTAAAACTTTTGAGTATTTAAAGATTTGCATTTTCTGCTACTGTGGCTAGCCTATAAAGATCTGTCCATTTCTCATCTAATTTGTCCTCCCAAGGTGATTTACGGATTAAGTCCTGGGTTTCTTGTTTAACTTTCTTCTCTCGGTTTTTCCTTATTTCCTCCTGACTTTTCCTAATAATCAAACTTCTTCTATTAGGAGAAAGTGGTTCTTCATATTGTGCTTTACGGACAAATATTCCTTCTTCAGGAATTACATAAGGTTTTGTTTGGGATGAACTTCCCTTTTCGTTGGATGACCTATCTAGTTTAAGATAGATGTTTGACAGCTTTTGTTTACCCATACTGTAATTAACAAATAATCAGTTAATAAAACACATAATCACATAATTGGTAATCAGTAAAATTAAGTATTTCTAAATACTTAATAGGCTTAGATCAGTGGCTCTGATACCACCTTATTTCTGTCACGGCCCCCGACCCGGTTTGACCCGTTTCAGGAGCCGCGGGACAGAAATCCCGTGGTATTTACTTAACAGCGGAAGTTTCTTCAGGATCTTTTTAAAACTGAAATATTTCCCGATTATTTTATTTCACAATTCGGGATAAAACCCGGTAATTTACAATATTGATATTTCACGAAGAAATCTTTTATTTTACAAAACATGTTTCTTTATTTTATACTGAGCCACTTCCTTAAGCTGATAGTGCTTCACGGCACTTTTCCTGGATCACAACAGATCACCTGAAACATGTTTGAAAAAGGTTTTGTCAGCGGGAAATACTGAGTGAATCATTATATTTTCTAAAACGACTCGTTTGTTATAATTTACAGTATTAAGAGCGATTACAATGTTTCTGATATCAAACCAACTACCCACGGTATTTGTCACTCGACCGGATCTGTGACTATGGTCATATCCCCCATTGGCTGCCCCAATGGTGACGATTATCAAGTAATGTATACAAAACCCCACATACCGGCTGTAATTTGGTGATTACAAAGACTTAATCCCCGTAATTATAACTTTGAAATAAACATGCTTTTGTAAATAGATTTGATAAAAAGATAATGACTCACATTGCAGATTTAACTATGAACAGAGCTTAGCCTACTGATTAGCCTTGATAACCTAGTTTAAATAATCAAGCACACAAACTAGGTTAGTAACTAAATACAACATTTACGATAACTCACGAGATTAAAACCTTCACAACGAATGACAAAGTGCGATACTTAAACATCCATCGATTTAATGTCGAATGACAAAGCATAAACCCTAATGTGGGCAGCACTTAAACATCCATTGGATAGTTTAATCGATCGGACATTGAATCGTAGCAGCGATCGAGTTATTACCCTGAATTGTGGCAGCACTTCGTGATCAGTGTGTGTTTTTGTAGTAAACAGTGTCTAACTTTGTGTACGTAAAGAGTTTTAACGTCGAACTGAAGCCAGAAATCAAGTCCCAAGCCCCTGTATTTATACCTGAAATTGACATCTCCCGCGTGTCGCGGAAGATGTCCTTGGTTCTGTCGCGACACGCCTGGGGTAACAATCTACCCTAGGGTAGCCTTGTCACTAGTATAGGCCTGCTGAGTTGATATTTTGAGAATTTTCAGTTTAGACAACGCATTTTAGAGATAATCGTCAATTAGGGTTTACCCCCCTAGTTTTAGGGGCCCTAATCCTGATTCCAAATGTTCAGAAAATTTTAGGGATTGTTCAGAATCACTTGGGTTTCCCAATTAGGGTTTCCTATTGGACAATTTATTTAAATAAATATAACTTTTAATGAGAGTTGTTACACTTACGGTGACCACCGTAAGTTACGGTGGAAGCTGGATTTGAATCCTTGTTTCTAGGATCAAGAGATTTATATTGGGATTTCCTGATTTACTTTAATTCGATGTTTCAACCCGTATTTATGTGATTATCAAAACTAACTTTTAAGTTGGTTTTGAACACAGGTGAATGTCGAGAGCCCCGGATGAAGATCAAGCGTCGAGCAAGAACCGAACACGCGTTAAATGAAGCTTCCGCAAGTTGTTTTCGTCGTTATTCTAAAACGGCGAATTAAACCACATTATGTGGTATCACTTTAATTTGTAAAAGTTTTTAATAATCCCGTATTTCCGATGTATATGTAATCATTAATTACATGATTGTTTTCACAAAATATACGTTAAACCTTGATTTATAAGAACGGGTGTTACAAGTTGGTATCAGAGCCTTGGTTTAAGAGATTCAAGTATGGTGGGAAAACTATGCTTGGACTTAAACCTTATGCTCTTGATAAAGTTTGGTGTTCGGTTCGAGGCTTGATCGCAAATCCGGTAAGTGCATGTATGTTAATCGTTTAGCGTATTAAAGTGTTGAAAACAACACATAGGGTTATCGTGTAATACACGTTACCCCAATTAAATGATAGAAATAGCTAACAAAATTTCGTGCGTTGACACCTATAGTAGAAAAGCCTTGTAGTATGATACGGGCATTTAGTAAAGATGACATTACTAACTTTTGTGAATGTCTTGATTGAAGGACACTTGCATTTAAAGATGACAAGAGTTAAACAAATTAAGGATATGATAGAGGAACGGTCCGAAGTATGACAAGAGGAGCATGCTCACCAAGGGCTAAATCGCGTAACGACCGCGAACAAGGTTAATGGCAGGGATCGCCGACGGGGCAAGCATTATCAGGTGCACGCTTTTAAATATAATCGCATAAATAGCAATATGCAATAAACAAGTAGAGAATGATTGTTGCATAGATAAATTAGAAACTTGGAAAACTTGAATAGAAATACATATCCAGGATGTTATTTCCGAGAAAACTAAATAGAGACGTTACTTACATAGGGTGTGATGTGAAAATTATAAAAAGGTCGTGTATGTCATGTGTTAATCGCTTACTCTGGCCAAGTAAGTAGTGGCATATGATACCATGAGTTTCTTATAGCGAACACATTTACATCCGATGTAGTAAGGGCGGGGTGAATGGGACTAACTTAAAAAGTACCCAAATGAATCAAATGAGCAAAATATTTGATAATAATGTAAACGCACAGCCGTGTGACGGAAGCGTATTACATTAGGATAATGAGCCCGAAAGAAAGGACAAACAAACATGTAAAATAATTAAGGTACGCATTGGGAGGGAGTGTACTTACACTCGAACCCGGAAAATGCAAACATGTAAAATGATGTAGACATGTATCGGGAGGGGGTGTACTTACACTCGAACTCGAAGAATAAAAACATGTAGAATGATCAAGATATGCATTGGGAGGGAGTGTACTTACACTCGAACCTGGAAAAATGCGAATATGTCTCTAAACGGGTCGTTTTTGTAAAACGTCAAACTCGAGGACAAAGTCGGAATATAAAAAACGAAGCGAGGTCTTAATGCATACCGGGAGGGTTGCAATAATAACGACTTCGGTAAAACACCCGGTTGATGGGTAAGAATTAAACACATGCGTAGACCGAGAAACGGGAACTCGGATGGAAAGTTAAAAGACTCGGGTTTTGGGTCATAACTAAAAGATGACAAAATGATGTAAATAAAAATTGTGAATAAATTATGTTCAACTATTTTAAAGTTGAACGGGTCGATTATAATATCATGCCGGATGGCATGAGTAAATACAAGCGGGATAATAGTAGCGTTAAAAGCAAAAGAATAATGAGCCCGGTAATGGGACATAATCAAATACGAATGTATGTAAACTGGATAATTGTGAGCATAAGATAAACCGACGCATAAATGATGTGAGAAGTCATAAAGTCGGAAAATTTATCCGAAAGGAAACGAATGTAGCCTTAGACTACGGTCAAGGTCAAAGAAAATACCAAGGCGAAAATAAATGATTTTAAACAAAAATAGGAATGCCTTGACACCAAACATGTATTTTAATAATGACATGAGTAAGGAATGATCTACAGGATCAACCTAACCTTTGGGGTTATAAACAATGTGTCACACCCCAAATTTCCACGTGTCACCGGTGGGCCCGGTGGGGGAGTATCGTGACGTGGTTGGCAACATAATAGTCAAACAACACAATATAATAATGCACAGCGGAAGCAAAAGATAATTATTAATATTACATTCCGAATATAAGTAATGTCAAAGTATTACAACGGAAGGTAAAGGATCCACAGGCGGATCAAACAAAAGATACTAAAACTGTTCAACAGACTTCAGGCATCTAGAACTTGCAAGATTCCCTAATGACACCCTGAGCTCCCAGCCAATTATGCGTAGTACCTGTCACTTAACCTTTTGGAAAATACGTCAGTTTACACTGGTAAATACAATTAACTGACTCATTTTGGAAAAAGAGTTTGAAAAGTGATTTGAGTGCAAACGGCACAAAATATCTTGACACATTGATTAAAATGCACAGAGGCAAAATTAATCTTTTATACTTGGGACAATTCTATTAATAAAAATCTTGTATCCGATTTACATGGTTGTCCAACATTTAGGGCCGGTGATTATAATATAATACAAGCCGGACAAGATTTATCGACACACCACAAATATAATCTCACAAGAAGATACCCTTACGAATGAGTATACGTTATACATATGCAACAGGAGGTGTTATGTCTACACCTTGTGCTTACGTCGTGGCCATTCACTTTTTAAAATGAGCCAAGGATATCCAGGACACGGTCATTAACCCCCAATGTTATTTGTTATCAATCAATACAGATTAAAACGGGATTATGCAATTTAATCATCTCCGATTAAAAGGTTTCTACACCCGACCAAGCGGTATTTTTATAATACCGTATCCCAAGCCCGTATAAGGGAAAATAAGTTAAAAGTATTTACCTGAGCTAGCAATGCAATTTACACTCAGCCGTATATCTTAATCAGCAAGCACAAGTACTTCTACTGGGGCTCTTAATCTGGAACGAAGGTTTTATTAACCTATTAGATTCCTAACGGGTCTTATTTAAGTCGTAACTTAGACCGGTTAGTTTTAAGAAAGGTTTACGGTTCAAACGCACGATTAAGCGAAGACCGGAATAGAATGTGATTTAGACCCGACAAGTTCGAAGACTTGTATAATATGGGTAAACTAAACACATTCCGGATTTTGAGATAAAAAGGATAAGGTTTGACCCGTTTCGGCTAATTTATGCAAACTAGTTACATAAACCGAACCGAACGCGCCAGAGGCGTAACGGGTAACCATAAGGGTTGCGAACAGGTTTCCTAAGTTAATATGCTTTAAATATGTGGTGATATCATTATGATATCTTCCATAATGCCCAAAACGAGTTTAATCATTAATTATGCCCCGTAGGGGTATTTTGGTCATTGTAGAGATTATAGAAAGGATAAATTACGTTTCTGTGAACCGGGTCTGATTAAATCAGAAAAAATGGTTTATTTTAACCGGTTATAACATTTGGTTATAAGTCTTATGAATCAAAATGGTTTTAAACTCAAACTACGCGTATAATACGCGTATAAAGCCGTTTTAAGCGACGTACGGTTTTAAATACGATTCTGAGTTTTCTGATCAAATAAACAGGCTCAAAACACTCTATTTAACTTTTAAAATCCGTAGCAATTGGATTGACACCATTTGGACTTGTAAAACTCATTTTATGGCCGAAAAGGGCATATTCGGTATTTACCGAATTAAGGCGCTAATCCAAGCTTACGATCAGTTTAAAATAATTAAAAATCTTCAAAAATCCCAAAATATTATTTAACATCAGTGGGGAAAAGTTTTGGTGCCGAAAATCGGGTTTAGACAGGCTATGCGCTAATCGCGCCGATTAATTAATAAAAAGCTTATTATTTACGCTAATGCGCATATCTCCTAATCTAGACCTCCGATTGACGTGAAAATTTACAGACATGATTAATAATCAGTAACTAAGATTATTTTATTTTCATATCTCCAAAAATCTCGTTTTATGATCATAAGGGCATTACGGTCAATATTTAGGCGATTAACGGAAACATCCGACGATTAGGGATTCGAGTGGTATAAACGCAGAGGCTTATACACACATGTAACTAGGTCCTAATGGAACTTTAAGGCATGTCTAAACCTATATAAATCGGGTCAGAACTGAGGTCAAAGCAAAAGTCAAACTTTTGCGTCTTTCGGCTCCGAATCGGTTCTTAATAGAAAGTTGTCGAATCAATCAAGCGTAGACAAGTTATTATACTTATTTTCATGCTATATGACTGATAAAACAGATTACACGCCTTCCGTATCAATAAATATGCGATTAACATTTCTGTTGACTTTTTCGGACAACCTTTGACTCGATAAACGACATGGTTAAGATTGGAATCAGTGGGTGACCTTTTAGGGGTTTATTATCCATTTAAATACCAACTTATAACAACTTTCGATTCGACAAATCTCTGGACCGATTGTGATTTATCGATAAATCAAACCGTAGTTACGACGGTTTGATTACTAGGCTATAAACTAGTCAAGACACAACTTAGAAGGATCAAAGGCACTTACATAAGTCTAATGAACGATATGGAAGTCTTGTATCAGCTTGGGAGTTCCAGAAGTTGATCAGAAATGAAATGTTCTTGAACGTTGCAACTTTGTGACTTTGATCTCTTGAAAAATGATGTCAAATGAGATCTATGAGTGTTATTAGATCATCAACAAGTGTTCTACAGACTATAAAGCATGTAGGAACACTCACAAGTGAAGATAAGACCAACATAAGTCGGTTAGATGGCCAAAACAGACACCTGCCATGAATCTGGTCGTTTTCTGCATCTGCAGGTCTCACGCGGCCCGCGTCCGATACGGCCAATCCTAAAGCGGGCCGCTTTAGACATGATAACCTGATTTTTGTTTTCCTTTAATTGCATTTTGGTCCCTGGTCCCCCGAAAGGTCGTTTTCGAGATGTTTCTTGCATTGTAAGGCTTTGATACTTATATATAGGGGCTTTAATACTTATACCCACTTTGTCAAGTCCTCGGGTAACTTTGTGATCACCCGAAAAGCCCTAAATTTCAATGTTGACTGTTCTAACCCTTGCACACGAATTTTATCACAACTTGCTCATACGATAACGAAACTTCATGAAATTTTTGTGGTACATTCTAGTGAGCATAATTAAGCATTACAAGGCTTCGGTTTTGCTAAAAGGTCACTCAGAGGTACACCTTTAACATGTTGACACATTTAACCCCTGTAGTTTGTAATCTCTCACTTTCTTTCACAATTCGCTACGTATGATCCATGATTTATTCGTTTAGGGTTATAAACATCATGTAGGGTTATCGTAAAGTGTATTTATTCATTGTTGACACTTTGAACCCTTATATCTACATAGTTTCATTGTTTGTCAACTTTAGTCCTTCAAGGACTTTCTTTCACACGTTCAAACATAATGACACGTGTCAAGACTTCATAGGACGTAAATTTTCGGGGTGTTACATCCTCACCCCCTTAAAAGAAATCTCGACCTCGAGATTTGTTAGAATGCTGGAAGTACTCTTTGTCGCATAAGGGACTTAACTTTCATAGCATATCTGGAGTCTTTCCAAGCTCCCATAGTGGCTCTTATATTAGGCGTATGTATCCTTTTGGAGCTTCTTGACCTGTCGATCCTCAATCGACACAGGATGCTCATCACATCATAATTATGCATATCATTATGTGATAGTGCTTCTTGACTTATTGGCGGAACACATCCTCCAGTTACAATTGTGCGATGTATTGCGAGTTCCGTCAAACTCCTTAAGTAGGTTTTAGCTTACAAGCTACTTTGATCTTGATACATTCAATTTCCTTCGAATGATTTCCATATATTCAGAGCTTAACTAGTCTGAAAATTTCACAAATTTGGTACACCCTTCTTGGGTGATATCTTTTGTTAAACCATATTCCTTAACAAGAACTTAGGAAGTTTGCTATTTTCATAACTCCTCGATTTCTTGCCATATACTGGCAACCTACAATCGATTATGGATTTGTATAATCTTATTTGTTGTCCCCCAGGCAACTTTCAGATCTAGATAATTGGACTTACCAATTCTCTATCTAACACTAGACATTTAACATTCCATCTACACAAGGTCTCCAAAGGAGTAGCCTTAATACTTACATATCCATTATTATAGAAAAACTTATCTTAAGGTGAGATGGTTATTCCAACCATTACTTAACTAGTATTAAGGAATAGCTAATCCTTGTCGTTAGTCGAACAATTCGATGATCTTGGTTAGCTGAATGGAAATTTTTAATCGTTGCCTAATTAGGGTTACGGCATGTATGCATAAGCAATATGAACCGTCTTTCTTATCTAACAATATCAAACTCTCGGAATATTGAGTCTGTCTATATTAGCCTATGTCTTAAAACCTACTTAATCAAGGTTTTCGGTTATTCCATAATCAACATGGAGTTCTTACAACACTCTATCCCAAGCGGTATGATAATCTTAACTCTACCTGCCTCTAGGGAGGTAAACAGGGTAAACTTAGAAGAAGCTAATCAAAGTACAAGGAGGTTACAGAGATTTCCATATCTCAGGCTCCAGTTCACTCATCAACGCTTGTGTCTAATAAGTGACACATTCATGTTATGAGTCCATATATTCCGTTACCAAGAAATATTTATTTGGATAATTCTATTCCGGATATCTCCTTTGTATACTACTAGTCGACATTAGTACAATATGACCATTGGGATATCTCAGGGGTTCCATGCATTAAACCTCCATGCTGATCAGACATGGAAATAATCTATGGGACACACTAGGATACGCCAATCCTCATATGATACTTTTATCCAACATAGTTTGGCATTCGCAGGCGATAGAAAACAATGAGAAAAATAATTAAAATAACATATTTTGTCGTACTCTATTCGAAGAAAGAGTACTCTTTGATTTTTCAGAGAGATTATTGCTGAGGGGAAAAATAAAAGAAACAGTCTCTGAGGTTTCATTAGTAGATTCTACCTTGTGGATAATTTAAAAGTTCGCTAAGCTTAGTTTATGAAGGATTGATTGGTATAAAAAAAACTCTTAGCATTCATATCACCGATAAGCGTTAAGGGATGTACCTGATGCCGTTATTTATGAACTAATTCAGGCATTTTAGGCGCTTTCAATCTTAGGCTTTACTTCCTCAGCCGCATTTCCTTTGACAAATGTAGGGCACGTGGTCTTGATGTGGCCTTTCTCATAACAGCCGTAGCAGACTGCATATTTCATATACTTGCAGTCCAACGTTTTATGATCCCTTGCTTTGCAGATCCCACAAGTCAATGACCGCGATTGGGATTTTGGTTCGAACCTGCACTTCCCATAATGGCGCTTCTTGCAAGTCTTGCATACAGGTTTCTGGTTAGACTTTTGTATGTTCTTTTTCTTAGAACTCTGGGAGTTATCCACCTTCCTTTTCCTTTTTAGTTCATCCTTTGTATTAGAGGCATGAACGGGATCCTCCTTAAGAGTAAGGAAGTGTGGTCCTAGATAAAATTTGGACCGAGCAGCATGAGACTCCTTGAACCTTTTCACAGCCTTTTTCACGGCTTTTCCAACAGCTGCGTCTATCATAGTTTGAAGGACATCCTTGGAAATTTTAAGGTTCACAATTTCAGCATCATTAGCAGGCGTCGGGTTATTAATGGCGCGATTGACTGTTGTCTTATCCGAATTTGCCATACTTTCTATTGGTTCCTAACACCAATAAAACAATTTCTTAGTTGAAATCCAACAACTGCTATTTTTCATTCTGATGGCCTTAATATATACTAGCCATGGTGTCAATAACCTATACAGGCTATTATAGCACTAACATTCTTAATGAACGTTATTTAAAATATATTAATATTACTTAGCCTAGGTCGTAGAAGACCATCAATGGCATTAGAGATTTGGACCTAATCCATCACTTTTCTGACAGAAGATCAAAACATCACATCTGTCTTTATTATATTAAAGAATTTAGGTAGCTTGAAAGCTTACCCTAGGAATATCAGAAAAGAGTGATTCCTATTAGATATAAAATATCCATCTAAGGTTTGTTGGAGCATTTTCTAAAGTATTATCGGCCAATTTCTATCTCGTATTAAATAACCGAAGTCCTATTAAGACGGAGACAACAGTTCTCAACAGTGATCGTTCATTATTGAATCACATGTGTCAGCATCAAATAAATTTCTGCATAAACTGCTTGATAAGGAAAAGTACCTGCTATATAGTTATCCTTCTGCACCATCTCCTGGCGTTCATCCGGGAGACTCATGCGTTTGTTTTCCTGGCCTCTCCAGGCTTCTTTATAAGCTGGGGGCAGCTGGTCTTGATGTGCCCGACCTCGTTACAATTGTAACATGTGGCGTTCTTCATCCCCTTGCAATCTAAGGTTTTGTGACCCTTGGTCTTGCAAATTCCACACAATTTAGCGCGTGGGTCTATTGTACATTTTCCAAAATGCTGCTTTTTGCAGTTATTGCATTTGGGTCTGTTATCAGACTGACTCGAGTTCTTCCTAAACTCGAAATCCTTCCCTCGCTCCGAGCTTCCCTTCTTCTTCTTGTTAGCTTGATGAGAGTTTTCCTCCTCTCTTTCTCTTCTTCTCTCGCCAGAAGCCTTAACAGACTTAATTCTGATTGCGTCTAAGGTGAGAGATAAGGATAAGTCCACCGCGGACCTATATGTGGTTGGCCTAGATGCTTTAACATTCCCTTTTATCTCTGGTGCTAGGCCTCCAATGAAACGTGCTATGCGTTTAGGTTCAGGGGTGACTAAATAAGGAACTAGGCGGGACATAGTATTGAAACTTGTCACATATGCCTGGCAATCCAAATTTTCCATGACCAAAGTCAAGAAGTCCGATTCTATCTTTTCTACTTCATGCTGAGGGCAATAGTTTTCCTTGACTAATGCAACAAATTGCTCCCAAGATAAGTTGTAGAGTAGAACCTTTCCTGTGGCTTGGAGCAATGATCTCCACCATGCCAACGCTTCTCCTTTGAATGATTGTGAAACAAATTTCACAACATCTTGCTTCGCACAACCGCTGATGTCAACAACAGCGTCCATCTCATCGAGCCATGTCATGCAATCGATGGCCCCTTCTTCTCCTGTAAAGTCTCTGGGCTTGCAGGAGACAAAATATTTATATGAACAGGTCTTAACTGGTACCTCTTGATGAAACACAACCTGTCTAGGCGGAATACTCCTTTGATTTGACAAGTCATGAACATCGTCCTCCCTTAACTCATGTGTGTTAGAAGGGTGCGTACTACGAGCCGCAGATAGAGTCTTAGAGTGGGTATCATTTGACTCATCATACTGCCGATCAAGTGCTCGAGTAATAGCATAATCTATTATTGCCTGTAGTTCTGCTCCAGTTACATTAATTCTGGTAGTATCATTTTCTTCCTTCATGTGGCTGTTAACTTCATCTAATCCAGCCATGTAGCTTGATGTCTACATAAACATTGACAATGATTTATTCAAGGTTATTATGGAATCATCATCCTTGACGATTCATCAACCATGGTAATATAAACCATATTGGTTAATTTGTTAGTTATATTAAATCTGTATTTTCATTATAATTTATCCTAGTTATAAAACATTAAGGATATTAAACTGGCGCATAAGGCCTAGTCACAAGGACAGTTCTAAATTTTTATAAGCCATGATTTCATAGAATCGGGGCATTAAGGTTTGAATCACGTTCATTACCTTGACAGGGAGTTGTAGACCTCAACTGTCTTTTGTCTTTTATGACACTAGATATAGCCCGTGGGCATTTCCCTTCTGAGGGATGGTTATAATATGTTCATCTTCTCAGATGCTATTAGTCGAGATCGTATGGATCCTACCGACTATTACGCTTGGACTTGGTCCAACGTTTTTAGATAGGAGGTCAAAGACCACCACTATCGTTGTCTTATCAGACAACAAGTTTAGCCCATAGGCACTTCATCACTATCGGATGTTTATAAAATGATCATCTTATAGGATGACACAAGCCATGATTTCTAATTCACTAGGCTAGATAAGAAAATTGGAAGAATCCAATATAAGGATGACTGTTGTGATTTTATCGAATCACATTTGTCAGGAGTGCTAACACGTTTTTAGGTGTTAACAAGGATTTGAATCTCTTGAGTAGGTTTCACCATCCTGGCCGCGTAGGCTAGGTTTCACCTTTAAGATTCTCTTTAAAATGCCTACTGGCAGGGAAGGAAGGATATTTATTTTATTCAGGATTTTTATCATAAATCCTAATTTATAAGTTAATAATAGCACAATGGCCTAGTCGCGTAGACAAGTTTAATTTATAAGCCGTGATCGTCTGGGATCGAGGCATTTAGTAATAGCACAAAAGGCTTAGTCACATAGACAAGTTTAATTTATAAGCCATGATCGTCTGGGATCGAGGCATTTAGTATTAGCACAAAAGGCTTAGTCACTTGGACAAGTTTAATTAATCCATTATATGAAAACAAAAGTACAGAGTTGCCCTAAGCGGGTCTTTGAAGGGATAATGTGTCCTCGAAGGGACTGAAATATAAATATGTCCTTATAAGGACTATTAAGGAAACGATCTTTTGCAAAAGGAGTTTCTTCTTCATTCTATTTCTGAATGCTTTTTCCTTGGATGCTCGTTTCATTCTGGCCGCGGTACGAAGCTCAGCATCTCAGGGCTCCGGGTGTGGAGAACTCCTATTACGGCTTCTTCGCTTGGCGACGTATCCAATAAAAATTTTGGAAGTAAAAATTTCCAGATTAGGATTGAGAATAATCCTATGTTAAGTCTAGACTCAGAAGATTTAGGAATGTGCAATTGTGTCATTGAGATTAAACACAAAAAGCTAGTGTTTAATTCACTCAATGTTGGCTCTGATACCAACCTGTCACACCCCAAATTTCCACGTGTCACCGGTGGGCCCGGTGGGGGAGTATCGTGACGTGGTTGGCAACATAATAGTCAAACAACACAATATAATAATGCACAGCGGAAGCAAAAGATAATTATTAATATTACATTCCGAATATAAGTAATGTCAAAGTATTACAACGGAAGGTAAAGGATCCACAGGCGGATCAAACAAAAGATACTAAAACTGTTCAACAGACTTCAGGCATCTAGAACTTGCAAGATTCCCTAATGACACCCTGAGCTCCCAGCCAATTATGCGTAGTACCTGTCACTTAACCTTTTGGAAAATACGTCAGTTTACACTGGTAAATACAATTAACTGACTCATTTTGGAAAAAGAGTTTGAAAAGTGATTTGAGTGCAAACGGCACAAAATATCTTGACACGTTGATTAAAATGCACAGAGGCAAAATTAATCTTTTATACTTGGGACAATTCTATTAATAAAAATCTTGTATCCGATTTACATGGTTGTCCAACATTTAGGGCCGGTGATTATAATATAATACAAGCCGGACAAGATTTATCGACACACCACAAATATAATCTCACAAGAAGATACCCTTACGAATGAGTATACGTTATACATATGCAACAGGAGGTGTTATGTCTACACCTTGTGCTTACGTCGTGGCCATTCACTTTTTAAAATGAGCCAAGGATATCCAGGACACGGTCATTAACCCCCAATGTTATTTGTTATCAATCAATACAGATTAAAACGGGATTATACAATTTAATCATCTCCGATTAAAAGGTTTCTACACCCGACCAAGCGGTATTTTTATAATACCGTATCCCAAGCCCGTATAAGGGAAAATAAGTTAAAAGTATTTACCTGAGCTAGCAATGCAATTTACACTCAGCCGTATATCTTAATCAGCAAGCACAAGTACTTCTACTGGGGCTCTTAATCTGGAACGAAGGTTTTATTAACCTATTAGATTCCTAACGGGTCTTATTTAAGTCGTAACTTAGACCGGTTAGTTTTAAGAAAGGTTTACGGTTCAAACGCACGATTAAGCGAAGACCGGAATAGAATGTGATTTAGACCCGACAAGTTCGAAGACTTGTATAATATGGGTAAACTAAACACATTCCGGATTTTGAGATAAAAAGGATAAGGTTTGACCCGTTTCGGCTAATTTATGCAAACTAGTTACATAAACCGAACCGAACGCGCCAGAGGCGTAACGGGTAACCATAAGGGTTGCGAACAGGTTTCCTAAGTTAATATGCTTTAAATATGTGGTGATATCATTATGATATCTTCCATAATGCCCAAAACGAGTTTAATCATTAATTATGCCCCGTAGGGGTATTTTGGTCATTGTAGAGATTATAGAAAGGATAAATTACGTTTCTGTGAACCGGGTCTGATTAAATCAGAAAAAATGGTTTATTTTAACCGGTTATAACATTTGGTTATAAGTCTTATGAATCAAAATGGTTTTAAACTCAAACTACGCGTATAATACGCGTATAAAGCCGTTTTAAGCGACGTACGGTTTTAAATACGATTCTGAGTTTTCTGATCAAATAAACAGGCTCAAAACACTCTATTTAACTTTTAAAATCCGTAGCAATTGGATTGACACCATTTGGACTTGTAAAACTCATTTTATGGCCGAAAAGGGCATATTCGGTATTTACCGAATTAAGGCGCTAATCCAAGCTTACGATCAGTTTAAAATAATTAAAAATCTTCAAAAATCCCAAAATATTATTTAACATCAGTGGGGAAAAGTTTTGGTGCCGAAAATCGGGTTTAGACAGGCTATGCGCTAATCGCGCCGATTAATTAATAAAAAGCTTATTATTTACGCTAATGCGCATATCTCCTAATCTAGACCTCCGATTGACGTGAAAATTTACAGACATGATTAATAATCAGTAACTAAGATTATTTTATTTTCATATCTCCAAAAATCTCGTTTTATGATCATAAGGGCATTACGGTCAATATTTAGGCGATTAACGGAAACATCCGACGATTAGGGATTCGAGTGGTATAAACGCAGAGGCTTATACACACATGTAACTAGGTCCTAATGGAACTTTAAGGCATGTCTAAACCTATATAAATCGGGTCAGAACTGAGGTCAAAGCAAAAGTCAAACTTTTGCGTCTTTCGGCTCCGAATCGGTTCTTAATAGAAAGTTGTCGAATCAATCAAGCGTAGACAAGTTATTATACTTATTTTCATGCTATATGACTGATAAAACAGATTACACGCCTTCCGTATCAATAAATATGCGATTAACATTTCTGTTGACTTTTTCGGACAACCTTTGACTCGATAAACGACATGGTTAAGATTGGAATCAGTGGGTGACCTTTTAGGGGTTTATTATCCATTTAAATACCAACTTATAACAACTTTCGATTCGACAAATCTCTGGACCGATTGTGATTTATCGATAAATCAAACCGTAGTTACGACGGTTTGATTACTAGGCTATAAACTAGTCAAGACACAACTTAGAAGGATCAAAGGCACTTACATAAGTCTAATGAACGATATGGAAGTCTTGTATCAGCTTGGGAGTTCCAGAAGTTGATCAGAAATGAAATGTTCTTGAACGTTGCAACTTTGTGACTTTGATCTCTTGAAAAATGATGTCAAATGAGATCTATGAGTGTTATTAGATCATCAACAAGTGTTCTACAGACTATAAAGCATGTAGGAACACTCACAAGTGAAGATAAGACCAACATAAGTCGGTTAGATGGCCAAAACAGACACCTGCCATGAATCTGGTCGTTTTCTGCATCTGCAGGTCTCACACGGCCCGCGTCCGATACGGCCAATCCTAAAGCGGGCCGCTTTAGACATGATAACCTGATTTTTGTTTTCCTTTAATTGCATTTTGGTCCCTGGTCCCCCGAAAGGTCGTTTTCGAGATGTTTCTTGCATTGTAAGGCTTTGATACTTATATATAGGGGCTTTAATACTTATACCCACTTTGTCAAGTCCTCGGGTAACTTTGTGATCACCCGAAAAGCCCTAAATTTCAATGTTGACTGTTCTAACCCTTGCACACGAATTTTATCACAACTTGCTCATACGATAACGAAACTTCATGAAATTTTTGTGGTACATTCTAGTGAGCATAATTAAGCATTACAAGGCTTCGGTTTTGCTAAAAGGTCACTCAGAGGTACACCTTTAACATGTTGACACATTTAACCCCTGTAGTTTGTAATCTCTCACTTTCTTTCACAATTCGCTACGTATGATCCATGATTTATTCGTTTAGGGTTATAAACATCATGTAGGGTTATCGTAAAGTGTATTTATTCATTGTTGACACTTTGAACCCTTATATCTACATAGTTTCATTGTTTGTCAACTTTAGTCCTTCAAGGACTTTCTTTCACACGTTCAAACATAATGACACGTGTCAAGACTTCATAGGACGTAAATTTTCAGGGTGTTACACAATGGAAAGGTCTACGAGACTAAAACGACCCACAGGTCATGATTAGAAAGAAATTATAAGGACTTCGCCCTAAAGAGGTGAAAGTCTAATCAAAATAGCCCATAAGGCTAAACGATAAAACCTACGGGTCAATTAGATAAAGCAAGGGAATCAGTTGAGAATCCCCGCATAAAACTAAGACTGTAAAAGAATAAATTATGAACTGTCAATATCTATAATTCTTACAAAGTTAAAGAGAAGATCCTAAAACTAAAACTTTGGTTTTAGTAAGAAATAAAGTTTTTACAAATATAAATTCTGATAGGAATTTAAGTAGTAAGCATGAAGGATACAAGTCTTGACACTAATAGCGCAAGACGATATATTCGGAAAAAAAGTGATGTTTTCGAAAATAAAAGGTTGATATGAATTAAACATGATGTGACACGATCACGGTCAAGAAAAGTAATGTGAGGTAGAATCACATTATAACCAAGCGAGTGGTAGAAATAACTGGACTAATAATTCTAGTTAGTGAGACCGGTTAAGGTCAGCAATACAAATCAAAAAATTTGGTTTGCTTGTAAGCGGTAGATTCGGTATAACTGAACCGAATAAATAAATTTGAAAACCAAAGAATTTGTTGCTAAAAGTTAAAGATTTCACTAAAGACCTTTAAATGGGTCAAAGTAACGTATTCATAAAGAACTCGATAGTATATGAAAGCGATGGATATCGCTAAGTTAACTAAACTAGTGGAAATAACGAGATTACGTTATTTCAAGTTGCACTATGTCGTATGAGATACGTAGACAACTAGTGACCAAAAAGATGTTACCATACTTATCTGGTAATACTAACGATTGGTTAAAAGTATAAGTAATGTTTAAAAGACTTCCCGGATCAAATACATTGAGTTTAAACTCAATGAATTATGTAAGAAAAGGTTTCGAGGACGAAACCTCTCTAAGGGGGGTAGACTTGTAACACCCCGAAAACGGGTTTGGTAATCAAACTCCGTTAATACTAAAAGACGGGTAAAGTACCGTTAGTAGTAAAAATAACCCGGTAAATATTTGGAATTTAATAAGAAATCCTAATATTAAATACAAGCGAAGCAAAGTTTTAAGGAATTGAGTTTATAAGAGCCCGAGTTAACGGGACTTAAAATAAAACGGATTATAACTCCCGGGACCCACCAAGTAACTAGGAATATTAACGTGTTTGGATACGAGGTAAGTAAAACTTACACCCCTTTTTTTGTAGAACACGTGTTTGTTTTATAAACTATGAATGCGAATAATGTAATATCCGAAATAAGGGTTCCGACACGATTGACACAAGTCGGAACGAGTATAAATGATAAAAACCATGGTTTATGGTAAATTGGGCAAATGGGTGAATTTGGAAATTCAAAATCATGCTTTTATTCTAAATTATGTAAATGTTTGGTCTTATAGTCCAAACAGGTCAAATGGTGATGATAATACCATTTGACAATATTGACTAATGAGGTTGTCAAGTCGTATGTTATCAGGAGTGAATAGCAAATTGGATAATTGCGACGCCATAGTATATTGGTTAATTAACGCGAGGTATAAAACGGGTCTATGTGTTGACTCGAGCCAGGTACGTATATATATAAATTCATGGTTAAAAATGCAATGTTGGTCAAATACCTTAGCAAAGGGACTTATGTCGTAAAAGGAGGAATTAAGTTGACGAAAATGCCCTTGATAGGTAAATCGGGCAAACGACCCTTAGAGGTCGTTTAGATACTAGTTTTATCATTATGTAACTCATAGACACATGTAAGAGTTGTAGGCATCAACTTTGGGGGTCAAATGCCTATGAACGGGTAAATCACGTAAAATGACTATCCTGAGGGTAAAAATTAGGAATGTGGTTTATTATGTTAAATCCACCACAAAAATAGTTGTGGTAAAATATAAGAGGCTATTTAGAAGTAAGAATACGAAGTGTAGAAAGAGAAGAGAGAATTTGATGCTTAAATGTACATAATTCGCTCTAAACGGGTTAAAATAAGAACTTGAGCGTAAACGGGTTTTTATTATGTAAGAATCCCGTGATTTGAAATTAATATGATAGGAGATATGGAAATTATGAATTTCATGAGTTTAAAGGTCAAACAAACATGTTTGTTTGATATAAATCGAACGGGTCAAAATTTGGTAAAAAGGGTAATAAGCCGAAGACTTAAAAGTCTGAAATTTTGTTAAACCGGATGTTGGATTTTGACTCCATAATGTGGAGAATCAAATTACAATCACGTAGGAAGAAACGGTAGGTCAAACGGACAAACGGATTGAAAGATACGAAAGTTTTCGTGTCAAAAACGGCAAAAAGGAAGGGGCTGATACAGGGGCCACCGTAACTTTCGGTGCCCACCGTAAGTTACGGTGGGGGCTGAAATCCTTACGCCAGTTCTCTACTGATTTACGGTGGGGACATATTAAATCACGGGCCACCGTAACTTACGGTGACCACCGTAAGTTACGGTGGAGGCTGGATTTGAATCCTTGTTTCTAGGATCAAGAGATTTATATTGGGATTTCCTGATTTACTTTAATTCGATGTTTCAACCCGTATTTATGTGATTATCAAAACTAACTTTTAAGTTGGTTTTGAACACAGGTGAATGTCGAGAGCCCCGGATGAAGATCAAGCGTCGAGCAAGAACCGAACACGCGTTAAATGAAGCTTCCGCAAGTTGTTTTCGTCGTTATTCTAAAACGGCAAATTAAACCACATTATGTGGTATCACTTTAATTTGTAAAAGTTTTTAATAATCCCGTATTTCCGATGTATATGTAATCATTAATTACATGATTGTTTTCGCAAAATATACGTTAAACCTTGATTTATAAGAACGAGTGTTACAGCATAGCGGCCCATGGTATTTTGTTTATGGGCTGAGTAAGAAAGTCATAGGAGTGGAGGGATGGTGTTGGATTATTTGCGAATGGAAACACGGTTTCATCAAATATCACATGTCGATTTATGATGATTTTTTGGGTAGCTAGGTCGAGACACTTGTAACCCCTATGATTAGGGGGTAACCGAGAAAGACACACGGCATGGAGCGATAAGCTAATTTATGTATTGTGGTGGAGGGTAGTAAAGGCATCCAAAAACACGGAGATGTGTGTAAGATGGGGTACGTTGGTATAATCGTTGGGTGGGAGAGTGGTTGTTTAGAAGTTTACTAGGTAAGATGTTGAGAAGATATGTGGCCACTTCAAGGGCATGATGCCAATAATTGTTAGGTAATGACGAATGGGCAAGAAGTGTCCGAATAATATTATTGATAGTTCGGATTTTACGTTCGGCCTTGCCGTTTTGAGAAGAAGTGTGTGGGCACGAAAATCTAAATTGCATGCCGTTTTGTTTACAAAATTGTTGAAACATAGAATTAGCGTATTCTCTTCCATTGTCACATTGGAATTGTTTAATGTGACGTTCAAATTGAGTTTTAATAAGATTATAGAAAGTAGTGAAGGTAGAGAAAACATCAGATTTGTTACTTAACGGATATGTCCACAGAAAATTACTAAAATCATCAAGAAATAAGATATAATAACGATGACCGCCCATGCTTAAAACATGGGAGGTCCAAAGATCACTATGGATGATATCAAAAGGCAAGGAAGTAAAATTCATAGAATCAACAAATGGAAGTCTGATATGTTTCCCAAATACACAAGATTGGCAAACTTTATTTTTTAATGTTTCATACTTAATAAATTCAGAATTTTTAAGAGAATGCAATAAATTAAATCCCGGGCGACCGAGACGTTGGTGCCATGTGTCTTGAGTGGTAGCGGTGAGGGCGGTAGGTGAGGTGATCTTGAGAACTTGTGTCAGATCAAATGTGTAAAGATCCCCGGAGCTATTGCATCGTAGGATAGGGGTCTTGGTCTTGAGATCCTTCACCAAAAAACCAAACGGATCAAATTCAATAGATAGTTTATTGTCAGTAGTGAAACGACGAACAGACAATAAATTTTTAATCAAGGAGGGGGCATATAGGACTTGGTTTAGTTTAAAAGGAGGAAGGGGAGGTGGTAGGGTAAGGTTGCCTTGTCCATAAACGGGAATGGTGTTACCGTTGCCCACAATTATATTTTTATTAATGCCAGTATTAAAAGTAGACGAAAGAGTAGAGTTAGGAGTCATGTGACCTGTAGCACCAGTGTCCATAGTCCATGATGGATCGGCTGAGTTGAGCGACATGGCATGGAGAGCTTGGTCAATGTCCGTTGGAGCGTAACTTGGTGCATAACTAGCATCATATGACTGGGCTGGACGTGGGCCTAAAATACCCTGGCCTGAAGCAGACGAGTTGGGCCTTGGTGCAGTTGGTGCAGTTGGATACGGACAAGGAGGTAGCGGGCCCCAGGAGCCCACTGTTGGGCCTGGTTGCTATTCGGGTAGGAGTTGGGCCAGGCAGCAAAAAAGTTGGGCTGCCATGGCATGTAATTTTGAGATTGGTGTGGTGAAAAATTTGACCCGCGTCCCCGTCCAGACCCGCGTCCCCTGCCGCGTCCTCGTCCGCGGCCTCTTCCCCTGCCCCGCTCCGTAGTATCAGTCGTCTGATCAGTTCGTTGAGAAGATTCAACGGTGTTAAGAGCGGTACCTGCTGCCTGTGCAGCGTGTTTTGCCTGACTGATTTTTCGGGTTTCGGCCATGCACAAACGTGACCTGGTTTCATAGAAATCCGATAGGGGTTTAGTTTGTTGAATAAGGAGGCCGATTCCTTCATATTGTTCTGTCAACCCGGTGAGAATCTGTAAAACAAGTTGCTCGTCGGATATCGGAGATCCAACGTTCGTTAATTGGTCGAAGATGACCTTCATGGCCTGGCAATAGGCTGACATTGAAGAGAACTGGTCAAGGCGGGTATTAACAAACTTGTTATTTAGATCAATAATACGGGTAGCTTTATTATCTTGAAAAAGATTGGCGAGTGCCGTCCAAGCATCATAAGCCGTAATGTTAAGTTTGAGAATGGTGTGAAGCAAATCAGTAGAAATAGTACCATATATCCACTGCAGAACTATAGAATCGAGCCTCTCCCAAGACTCGGTTTGGGCAGCGTCTTTGTCTTTGTCAGATCCTTTGTCTGTTCCGGAAGAAGATGTTGCGGGTTTCGGCTGAAGGTGATCGAAGACTTGATAAGCCTTGCACTGTATTTTGAAAAGCTCCGACCATGTTGTGTAGTGGCCGGTTTCGATGTCAAGGGTGACAGGAAACAGTTGTTTGAAGTTCGAGACTGTGACAGCAGGGTGTAGGTTAGAAGCCATTGAAGAAGAGTGAAGGAGATGGTGAGTGGTAAACGGAAGAGAGGTGGGAGGTTGCTTAGGATCGGCGACAGTAGGGTGGTCTCGATACCATGAAAGAATTGTATATTTGCTTGATTTTCATTGATACAAGACAACTGTATATATAATTACAAAACCATATCTCCTATTCTTTGGAGAGAGAGCATTCACATCCAATCCATCAAATTATACATACATTCCACTAAAAAACAACTCCTATATCAATATATTTCCACTAAAAACAAAAACTTTTTCTCTCTCCTTTCAATTAAATAATATTATCATTACATTTTTCTCTCACTTCCACTCACAACCACTTTCAAAATTTATTAAAAAATTATAACGGGTGAACAGTGTTCCCCCAAATATACAGATGAACAGTAACATTTTCTCTCTCCTCTACTCACAACCACTTTTTATACCCTTTATAATATAAAAACCCCTCCTCACATAATTTGATGGTTAGGATGTGAATGCTCAAGGCTGACAATTCTGGAATATCTCTTTCTATAATATAATATAATATTTACAAATATATTATGTCGGCTATTAAATAATTTACTGTTTTAGATATGTATTTTTGATATAAAAGCAAGTAGTGCTTATAATTTGGATAATTATTTATAACATGATGATGAGCACAATCGATCGTATTTCAATTCATAGTCAAGCACTATTCTAACATTCAAGCTACTTAGAGGGTGTTTGGGATTATGTTTTGACGTGATTATTTAATTATTGCGTTTGTAAAACATAAATAATCTAAAAAAATGTTTGGATGAAAAAGTGATTATCTGCCTCCAAAACGCAGTTTTAGAGAAGCATGTATCTACATGCTTTTTCAAAACGCAGTTTTGAAAACGCAAAATTTATTTTGAAAACGCATAATCTATTTTGAAAACGCAACACCAAACGCCCCCTTATTAAATTAACTAGTTCTACACCCATCCAATAGACGAATATATTAATGATATAATGACATAAGTATTTTATTCTTTGTATTATAAACCAAAAACGATATTTGTTTAAAGCAAAATAAAAACTACAAGAAAAAACATAATCTAAAAATAAAAACTAATTACACGAGTACAGTATAGCAATGGGAACAACTTGAAGTAGGCTGTACTTTTCAAAGATGGTTAATCAAAGAGTTGCATATTTACTATCATTGGCAATACGGGTCAGGTAACGGGTCATACGGGTTCGGGTCACGACATGCCATTTTAGAGGGTGCTATAGATGTATGGGTTTGCAATAAAATGGATCATCTCTGTAAAAAAAGACTGAAAATAGACATTCGTATAGAAAAAAAAGGTTGCATGCCCAAAGTTGGACAAATAATGTTATATCAAAGTATTGGAAAATCATATGCAGTGTAAGAAAAAGAAACAAACCTGACCCTTTTTGCCAATATTTTTAATAGGCATAAAAAAGAGTGTATATGAAATGCCTAGCGAATGATCTCCAGATTCGCAAAATAATCGTATAGCATCATTAGCTGCTCGAGCAACTATTATCCCTTTCCTGTCACGTTGAGCAGTACAAAAAACATAAAACCTACACATTAGCTATTGGAAGAGCTGGCCGACCATCAGTTAAATCCCCGTCTACTTGGTATGTTTTTTTTAATCCTCCTATTTACTTTTCACGACATACAAACTAGATCCGCCTCCCGTGGCCAGTGGGTTATTCCCATGGGGTTAAGTCGGCCGGCGGTTCGACTCCCACTTGTGGTCTTAGGGGGGAGGTCCCAATGATAGATCGTATCCTACCGAGGCATGGTGCGGTCTTGAGGGCAACCCGGTTTTACCCAGCTGTTACCCCAGCGAGTCTCTCGTGTGGGGGCAGTATGGTTTCCGGGCGGAAGTCAGCTTGTGCAACGGCCGGGGCCCGATCGAACATCGCGTCCGGAAGAGCGGGGCTGACGGGGGAATGTCTTCGACATGAACCCGGTGACCTAAGGTCCTGTACATTGAAAGTCACCTTCTAAAAAAATTAAACTATGATGATATGCTAGTTGCCACCTTGACCAATGGACTGAGAAAAATGATTCGATCATGATCATTAAACATAGTGCAAAGATGCCAACTGCCAAAACAAACAAATATAATACATCATATAGCATCCAAACAGGTGGATAACTGTATGAATTTCTTTTAGGATGCAAGTAAAATTCAAAATTCGGACAAAGTTTAATCAAATATGATACCCACATAATCAATCATTATGCTCAAAAAAACGCGAACGACAATTTTGGGCTCCAATGGAACTGTTATGACATGAAACGTCTTTATAACCTCTGCTTCTAGAAGGTTTTTCCTATTTTAAACGGTTGAGATTTAATCTCATCTTCATCCAACGGTTCTAATTGAATATTGTTTTCTTTGACTTTAATAAGAACATAAAAATATATAATTGTTTGTTTGTAAATTGATAAAAGAAGTGTTGTGAAAAATACTCTTTAACACAAATTGAGAAGTCAATGACCTAATTAAGCTCAAGTGGTAGGAGTACTGAGTTCTTTGAAGAATCAAGTTCAATTTCCATTTGGTGCAAAAAAAAAGGAGTGAGACACTGGGTTTAATCTTTAAGTCACACAAGTTTTACTGGTAATTTACCGTCGTGCCTACGGACGGATGGATTATCAGGTTTTCCCTAAAATTGATGGTGGGCAACTCGGATTACTCTCGAAATACTCTGTTTATTCAGTGAGTGCTCCAAAATACTTGAGATTTACTTGTTGACCGTTAAAAAAAAAACACAAATTGAGACATCTAAATAAAGACAAACCTAAAATAGTTTTTCAAACAAAAGCATAGAAAGATAGACTTAATTGTCGGCCGTTCAAAAAAAAAAAGAAAGAAAGATAGACTTAAAATGGAAAGATAGGCATACGTGGCAGGACCATGAGATCAAAACCGGCCCAACCGGACCCAGTCTTTCGCCATCTATATATAAAGTCACTGCCACGCTTACCATTCACCAGTGTTGACTCAGCAACGACCAAAACCCTAATTTTCAAAATCAACAATGGCGATGAGATCTACCATGACTTCACGAGCTTCTCTACTTCTTCGTGCAATGGATTCTTCAAGCTCTCGTTCATCCTATCGCTTTTTCAGCGATCAAGGTCGCGTATTAAGCGAAGAAGAACGTGCTGCTGAGAATGTTTACATCAAGGTATTTGACTATTTGTGTATGAATGAATACATGAATCTACCTCTATATCTGTCATATGTGAGGTTATAAGTTAGTGATTACAGATTCATGTTGTGATGCGGATGCTTATGTTTGTGTTTGTTGCTAATTGATTGAAGTTATGTAGAGCTGGATGATAATTGATCGACTTTGTGTAGAGAGAAACTTGTGGTTATAAGTTAGTGATTACAGTGTTCGGTTGTGATTTGAGTATGTATGTCTGTGTTTGTTGCTTATTGATTGAAGTTATGTAGAGTTGGATGATTATTGATTAACTTTGTGTGTTATTAGTGCTATATAATGGAGAGAGTGAAACTGTGTGGTTATAAGTTAGGGGTTACAGTGTTCGGCTGTGATTTGAATACGTGTGTCGGTGTTTGTTGCTTATTGATCGAAGTTATGTAGAGTTGGATGATGATTGATTGACTTTGTGGGGTATTAGTGCTATATAATGGAGGAGAGGAACTGTGTGGTTATAAATTAGTGATTACAGTGTTCGGTTGTGATTTGGATACATATGTGTGTATTTGTTGCTTATCGATTGAAGTTACGTAGAGTTTGATGATGATTGATGGACTTTTGGTATTATACTGTTATTAATTATTATTGATGTGTGTTGAAGAAAATGGAGAAGGAGAGGTTGGAGAAGCAAAAGCTGAAAGCGGAGAAGGAGAAAGCGAAAGCCGAGAAAGAGAATGCTGAAAAGGTCAGATAATGACTCAAATCTCTAGTTCAGATTGTTATATATTCGTCAATCATGATATGATAGGGTTAGAATATCTCATGTTTTTTTTTGGGTGATGCTATTTGTTAAATAGAGGTAGCTTGATGAATTGATAGATGGATGATAAGGGAGGTGTCTGGATGTGTGTTTAAGGTTTAAACAAATCATTCTGGGCCTTCTGGCTTGAAGATGCAATAATCAGTTTAAAGTGTGTTAAAAGAGTTGATTATAGTTATGAGTTTATAACTATTCTGGGAAAATGAATATGGGGATAAACTTCCAAGTCTTTGGATGCTAGGGTAGGGGGTGCCTGGATGTGTGTTTAATATAAACTTTTAGACTTGAAGTTGCAATAATCAGTTCAGAGTATGGTGAAAAAATGAAGTATGATTATGATATTTTAATTTTAATTATTTAGGGACAATACAGTGAGCATGAAAGGTGTTTGAGGTAGAGTTATGATTTTTTCGATAAACTTCGATTATCTGGTTTAGTTTTGATTCTTCAAGACAGTGGTTACTTTGAAGACACATTCAAATACCTTACGTAGGAATTAATTAAAAACAGTGGAAAACAAAGTGTCACAATTGGTTTACCGTGAACTTGTGAAGTACCTCTCAGACTTTGATCGAAAGAGAATATTGTAACTATTTGAAAGAGAATAAGGAAATTCCTCTTCAACATAGAAAACATGTTAATGATGTAAAAAAAGTTCAAATAAATGGGATTATGCTTACTTAATTTGGACACTTGTTTGTATATGTTTTTTTTTTGTCCCGGATCAAATCATTTTATCAATGACCCTTTTTCTTCCAGAAACCTTGAGGACCAGGGGATGCTCGCATACGGCTGACAGTTTGATATTTATGCCGCTGCTGCTAATCCGTTACTTGAAACTAGTTCGGAGTAATAAATGTATGTGGTTTTCAAAATGTTTTCTTGTGACTTTGTCTCTGTATAGTGTGACAGTACTTCTGGATGTATGGACTGTAATGTTGTTTGCTGTTCTCTTCTAAATGGTTTTAGCACCACGTTGGTTGCGTGCCTCGTTCTTTCTATTTTGTTTGTTTTGTTTTTTAAACAGTTTTAGCAGCTTCCCATGAATTAGTGGCTGGTAATCCTGGCAATATTCTCTTTAATCACAGGTAAGCGGGTGTTACATGGGGCACCACATGCTAAAATTTAATAAGGTTTTAAAAGCGGGCATGGCTTAATTCCCGGCTCTAAATGCTCATAGTGTGTCATATATAAGTTTTTGAATTTCACACGCACCCTCGAGCATATGAAGTGTTGAACCTTATTGGGGGTTCTTTAGTAGTTTGGTTCGTTCATCGTTGATACCACCAATAAGCTTCACACTCTGTTAAAAAGGGTGATATATTCGTGTTTAAAAAGGGAACTTGTTCACTTTTGATTTTGGGCTGCATTTGCCGTGTGGATTTGGCAGTGGCAATGTTGGAAAATGGAAATGTAATCTTTTGGTAAATTTTATGACCAAGTTACCCGATTTTTGTCACACATTTACTCCCAAGTTATTTGGTATTCATTTTTGAACGGTAATTTCTTTACTCGTGTAACCTGTGGGATTTGAACCCAAGACCCCCCCCCCCCCCCCCCCCCCTTCACGGTGTTTAAAGGCTTTGCCTTTGTCAATGGACCACTACCCTATTGGTGCTTATTTGGTATTTGGTAGCAGTTTTGGTTCTTCACATGGACACTGGAATTAGGTGAAATAAACAGAATAATTATCGGGTGAAGTAAACAGAATAATTATCGGGTGTTGTGGTTTCATTAAAGAAAAAAAAACAGAAAATGTTGTTTCAATAAAGAAAAAAAAAAGAAAATGTTAGTCTTTGGTCGAAAACTCGATCCCCATTCACAAAGGATCATCGCGAGTGTTGGGAATCATTACAATCACTACCGCTTTGGAGCACATGGCCTTAAGAGTATCCATAACGCTACGAGCTACAAACTTCACAAGCTTTTGGCTCGCAACCCATTTTTATGTATAAAAATATACAAATTATATTGCTTGTGGTTGTGTGGAGTCCACCCATCTCGGCTTGTGTGGGGTTTGCTTCGGCCCGATAATTAGGTGAAATAAACAGAATAATTATCGGGTGAAGTAAACAGAATAATTATCGGGTGTTGTGGTTTCATTAAAGAAAAAAAAAACAGAAAATGTTGTTTCAATAAAGAAAAAAAAAAGAAAATGTTAGTCTTTGGTCGAAAACTCGATCCCCATTCACAAAGGATCATCGCGAGTGTTGGGAATCATTACAATCACTACCGCTTTGGAGCACATGGCCTTAAGAGTATCCATAACGCTACGAGCTACAAACTTCACAAGCTTTTGGCTCGCAACCCATTTTTATGTATAAAAATATACAAATTATATTGCTTGTGGTTGTGTGGAGTCCACCCATCTCGGCTTGTGTGGGGTTTGCTTCGGCCTTGGAATGGCCAGACCCACCCACCCCACAACCCTACAACGCAAGGCTAATTCGTATAGTGTAATCCGCAAATTCAGAGTGGTGCCACATCAAAACATTGTGGACGCTTTTAAGAGCCTTGCAAATTCAGACTAGGGTTTTTAGGTCTTAGCTTGACTTAGCACGGTATAAACATGTAGGGTAAAGTTCTTGTACAAATAATCTTAACATACTAAACATACAAATTGAAGGAAAACTCAAAAAGACAAGGTGACATTTTTGTAATTATCAATAACTTTCAAAGTTACTCTACAAATATACCGAAAAAAACCTAACCACTCCCCCACCCAAAAAAAAAACCTAAACCCCCCACCCCCCCCACCCCCCAAAAACCTAAAAAAAACCTACCCCCCCCCCCCACCCCCACCCAAGCTAAAATGCTAAAAACTAAACCCCCAACCCCCCCCCCCCCCCACACCCCCCAAAAACCTAAAAAAAAACCTAACCCCCCACCCCCCAAAAACCTAAAAAAAACCTAACCCCCCCACCCAAGCTAAAATGCTAAAAACTAAACCCCCAAAAAACCTAAAAAAATAAAAAAAAAACACACACAAATTATTTTATTTTATTTTTTTAACATTTTTTATTAAAAAAATCGCTACTTTTAGTAGCAGCAAAAAAAAAAAAAAAAAAAAAATTTTTTTTTTTTTTTTGCTAACGAAATGTAGCGATTTTTTAATAAAAAATGTTAAAAAAAAAATTTGTGTTTTTTTATGTATTTTTTGTTGTAACTTTGATAGTTGGTGGTAATTACAAAAATGCCACCTTGTCTTTTTGGGTTTTCCTTCAATTTGTATGTTTAGTATGTTAAGATTATTTGTATTTGATCTTTTGCCTAAACATGTAATGTCGAAAAACGGTCAAGAAAACATATTACAGATAAAAGTTATGTTTTCTGAAATAAGAAAAGCAAAAGAGAATAAAAAGAAAAGACGGGCCACCAGGAGGATAGGAGGATGGTCTTTTGTGATAGAAAGTGTTTCTGTCGAAGGGAGGTAGAAGGGGTTTGTGGAGGTTCGGTTTAAGGAGGGAGGTGTCATTTATTTATGTCATGTTTTTAATAAAAAAAAAAAAGTAAATTGATGGTTTCATTTATTTTAGCCCGCAGTTTAACACATGTTACAAAAGCAATATAGTTTCTAAGTTGGAATAATTGAAACAAAAACAAAACTCTAATTCGGTTTGTTTGAAACTGGAAAACCCGCTTGTTGATTCCAATAAAACAATGACATGAAACCCGTAAGCAGTAGATTCACTCGACCCATTCAAACCTTACATACGTATACAAGAAATCTCTCATCAGTCGCTACACCCATAACCCTACACCAACATGAAACACCTTCTTTATACCCCCCTCCTCTATCCAATTTACACCAAATCTTGCAAAAATGCGCCAAACAAAGGCTTCCAAAGGAGGGTATGGCTTGCCATACCCACATAATTCAATACAGATTGTCGAACAACACATTAACCTCAAACATACTCATAAACATGTACTCTAAATGCGGGTTTTTAAAATACGCACGCAAAGTGTTCGATGAAATGCCTGAAAGAAGCTTAGTTTCTTGGAACACCATCATTGGGTCATATACCCAGAATGGAAATGAAAAAGAGGCTCTTGATCTTTTTGTCATGATGCAAAGAGAAGGGACGGAGTTCAGCGAGTTCACGGTTTCAGGCGTTTTGTGCGCGTGTGCTGCCGAGTTTGCAGTGTTTGAGTGTCGGCAGTTGCATGCTTTTGCGCTTAAAGCGTCGATGCTCACGAACATTTTTGTGGGTACTGCTTTGCTTGATGTGTATGCTAAGTGTGGTTTGCTTGAAGATGCGATTCGTGTGTTTGAGTATATGCCGGAAAGGAGTGCGGTGACGTGGAGTTCGATGGTGGCGGGGTACGTGAAAAACGAGCTTTTTGAGGAGGCGTTGTTGATGTTTAGGAAAGTGCAAGTAACTGGAGTTGAGTTTAATCAGTTTATTATTTCGTCGGTTCTTGCTGCTTGTGCTGCTATAGCTGCTAAAATCGAAGGGGTTCAGGCACACGCGGTGTTGTTTAAGACGGGTTTTATCGTAAACTTCTTCGTGTGTTCTTCACTAGTAGACATGTATTCCAAATGTGGAAGCATTAACGAAGCTTATTCGGTGTTCACACACGCTCAAGATAAAAACGTTGTGTTACTTAACGCAATGATTTCCGGATTTTCGAGACACGGTCGGTCCATGGAGGCAATGATATTATTCGAGAAAATGCAGCAAATCGGATTACAACCCAACGAGGTTACATACGTTTCTGTATTGTCCGCATGTGGTCATATGGGATTGGTCAAAGAGGGTAAGAAATACTTTGACATGATGGTGAAAGAACATAATTTGTCACCTAACGTGTACCATTATTCTTGTATGGTCGATATTCTCGGTCGAACGGGTTTGATTAACGAAGCGAAGACGTTGATCGACAAAATGCCATTCGAAGCCACCGCTTCCATTTGGGGATCACTTTTGAGTTCATGTAGAGTTTATAACAATGTCGAATTAGCCGAGATCGCTGCTAAACATCTGTTCAAGCTCGAACCCGATAATGCGGGAAACCACGTCTTGCTTTCGAACATTTACGCAGCAAATAGACAATGGGATGAAGTTATACAAACGAGAAAGCTGCTTAAAGATACGGAAGTAAAGAAAGAGAGGGGAAAAAGTTGGATCGAAATTAAAGATAAAGTTCACGCGTTTATGGTTGGAGAGAGAAACCATGATAGAATCGGTGAGATTTATTCGAAACTGGAATATATAATCGAAGAAATGAGAAAGTATGGTTATAGATGCGAGACGCAACATGACTTGCACAATGTTGAAGATGATAAAAAAGAGGAACTTTTACGGCATCACAGTGAGAAACTTGCGCTTGTTTTTGGATTAATGTGCTTACCGTCTTCTGCTCCTATAAGAATCATGAAGAACCTCAGAATCTGTGGCGATTGCCATGTGTTTATGAAGCTGGCTTCCAAGATTACCGGAAGGGAGGTTGTTGTGAGGGATACGAATCGGTTTCATCATTTTAAAAATGGGTTTTGTTCGTGTGGAGAGTTTTGGTAAGGGAATATAACTTGTATGATCATTATTCGAGTGCTTAGTGCTTTAGCATGCAAGCAGACACAAACTGATCGTCAATCAAGGAAGTTTTGGCGATGTGGATGGTCGAGAATGCAACTCATGATTCAAAGAGTATGCTTGCAAGAATCACAGGAAGGCGTGCAGGCATGTGATGTTTCATCAAATTTTTTGTTATAGATAAGAAAAGGTAGCAAACATGTTCATTCACCTTGCACATGGGAAAATTTTATCTATGTATTTGATGTGTAGTGCAGAAATGATAACCGTAAGAGCATCTATGATAATAGTATTAATACACCCAGGGCCGTCCCCGATAACTCTCAAAAAAAAATTAGGCCCTGGGCGACATAAAATGCGGGCCCGAAGTTGTGGTTAAGGGGAAATGAATTAAAAAAAAAAAAGATCTTAGTGAATACACCTCATTGTCGCATAGTTCCATCCCCTTAGTTTTGAATGCGTTTGAGTCATCAAATATGCTTCACTAAGTCAACTCGACGGCCATGAGATGTTTCATTATTACGTATTGCTAAGTTATTTTGAAGGTGTTGACATTTGTTGGCATCGTGACACCATAATTGGAGTTACGTCATATGACATTCTGACCAAAGCACTTATTGCATATCCTTCGTCTTCTACAATTATATTATGCAATCTAAACTCCGACATCTTGTTAGAACTTGTGCCATTGGCCAATGAGCTTGGAGGACACCAAATGCTTGCTTCACATCCTTTTTAGCTAACTCTTACGCTTTTAAACTTTCTTTTTATCGTGTAGCGGTGTACATTCTTAACAAATGTAGTGGATCCCATCCATGAGAGTATATCATCTAATATATGATGTTTTCTTGAGTGTAGATCGGTAAACATGAGTTTCACCTTCTAATACCCTTAGTGCATTTTTGTGAAAAGAAAACCCTTCAAAGCATAATGATTCTTTGTTCTTCTTGTCAAAACTGAAAATTAAACGAAGTTAAACCCTAAATCACATATTCAAATCCAATTTGTGAAATGCAAAAAACTAAAAAAAAAAAAGAATTTATAATCACAAAGATAAATGGTAAATATTTTTTTT
This sequence comes from Helianthus tuberosus, assembly GCA_030545235.1. Lineage (NCBI taxonomy): Eukaryota > Viridiplantae > Streptophyta > Magnoliopsida > Asterales > Asteraceae > Helianthus > Helianthus tuberosus. The sequence continues at coordinate 162,543,871 of CM060444.1, forward strand.
CCAACACTTTCTAATATGTTAACAAGACCAAAACTTGCAGAACCATATTCAAATAATAGAACACTAATGTCCGGTTTTAACACAATCAACAAAATCGGGCCCCTTGTATGTGGGGGTCCTAAGCGACAACTTATTTTTTTATGCAATCGAGCCACCCCTGGTCTTGAATCAATTTTGTAATCAGCATACATGACTAATTGGGTAAAACTCTACCCACCATGCAAGATCATCTCACTACACATAACATGCTTCATTGATGAGTGGTACACCATAATTCTTGATAGAAATGAAGTGAGGAATATATTCTTGGGTTAGCTACTTTCCTACTCTTATAGAACTTCCTTAATGTGTGGGTGGCTCTCTAGTTGCACATGAGAAAGTTCCTGTTTCTACTTTATTGTGTTTAAGAATGTGCTTAAATTCCCTCCATGAAATAGTCAATTTGTCAACAATATTTCCTACGTATACAATTACAAGCTAGGGGCTGCCTGTCACTCCCCTATTGGACCAACCTTTTTTTTATTTAATTTTATTCCCAGTTTAAATTACGCTTTCGTCATTCGTTTAAAATTACATTTTAGCCCCAGCTCAAAATAAAATTATAATTTTGCCCCTAGCTCAAAATTACGCTTTTGCCACCGGTTCAAAAACACATTTTAATTTTGTTCCCAGTTTAAATTTACGGTTTCGCCCTCCGTTTAAATTTACGTTTTTGCCCCCAGCTCAAAATAGAATGTTGTTTTTTCCTGTAGCTCAAAATTACGCATCTGCCCTCAGCTCAAAATTACGTTTGCCTGGCACTTCCCTATTAGACCAACCCATTTTTATTTTAATTTTATTCTCAGTTTAAAATTACGCTTTCGTCATTCGTTTAAAATTACGTTTTTGCTCTCAACTCAAAATAAAATTATAATTTTGCCCCTAGCTCAAAATTACGCTTTTGCCCTCGGTTCCAAAACTCATTTTTAATTTTGTTCCCAGTTTAAAATTACGGTTTCGCCCTCCGTTTAAAATTACGTTTTTGCCCCAGTTCAAAAGAAAATGTTGTTTTTTCCTCTAGCTCAAAATTACGATTTTGCCCTCAGCTAAAAATTACGTTTTTTTCCCACAGTTCAAAATAAAATTACGTTTTTCCCCTTAGCTCAAAATTATGATTTTGCTCTCAGTTTAAAATTATGATTTCGCCTCAAGTTTAAAATATAATTACGATTTTGCTCTCTGTACAAACATATATGTTATGAGAGAGAAATATTCGGCCTATTGCCTCGCAACGCGGGCGAGACAAAAACTAGTTTGAAACAAAGATGGACTTGGGGCCGGATTTTAGGGAGTTGAAGTAGTGTGGCCGTATAAGGCCTATTTTTCTTAGAGCCCAAACATTATATATATTGTATGTATATATTGTTGAGGAAAGATGATGAAGGGGAATGATCCACTAAAAAGTAGATTTTGCCTAAGTAGTCTAAGAAGGATTATGATCATGCCATGTGACACTCCTTATAAGTAGGAATGAAGGACATTTTGGTCCTTATAAATAGGAATGAGAAAGTGACATGTGACGCTCCTTTTATTTTCTAAAAATACAAAAAAAATCTAGTACAAAAAATATAACACAAAAAATCCAGTACAAAAAAAATATAGCACAAAAAATGCAGTACAAAAAAATATAGCACAAAAAAATCTAGTAAAAAATATATAACACGAAAAATTTCAGCACAAAAAAAATATAGTACAAAAAATCCAGCACAAAAAATTAAATATAGAAACTAATAAAAAATGAAAACTTGCATATACCAATTTCCATTAACCTTTTCATGTGTGTGTATATATATAAAGATTTATAGACCTATTCACGACACAAGCCACAAATCATATCTACCTTCACAATAAGAAGCCTTTCTTTCCCTTTTCATAATTAACTATACAATGAGAAAGAGGTGGTCCCAAAGAACCACAGAACAACTTCTTAAATCATTTGACACCAATGGAGATGGAAAGATCAATAGAAAGGAACTGAAGGTTGGCTTGAAACGCCTCGGCATACGCTTTGCGGGCTTCAGAGCTTGGCGTGCAGTGCGTCATGTCGATTCTAACGGAGATGGTCAAATTATAGCACAAAAAATGCAGTACAAAAAATATAGCACAAAAAAATCTAGTAAAAAATATATAACACGAAAAATTTCAGCACAAAAAAATATAGTACAAAAAATCCAGCACAAAAAATTAAATATAGAAACTAATAAAAAATGAAAACTTGCATATACCAATTCCCACTAACCTTTTCATGTGTGTGTATATATATAAAGATTTATAGACCTATTCACGACACAAGCCAGAAATCATATCTACCTTCACAATAAGAAGTCTTTCTTTCCCTTTTCATAATTAACTATACAACGAGAAAGAGGTGGTCCCAAAGAACCACAGAACAACTTCTTAAATCATTTGACACCAATGGAGATGGAAAGATCAGTAGAAAGGAACTGAAGGTTGGCTTGAAACGCCTCGGCATACGCCTTGCGGGCTTCAGAGCTTGGCGTGCAGTGCGTCATGTCGATTCTAACGGAGATGGTCAAATTTGCGATGAAGATATAGACGAGCTTGCAAAATATGCTTCCAGATGGGGACTTTCCATAACGATTTGAAGAGTCTACTTGTTAAGTCACCACTTTTATTTTGATGTTTAGCTATGTTTTTCTTTGTTTTCTGCTGTTTTGTTTTGATGTGAGGTTTTAACTATGGTTTAGATAATGAAGAAGACGGTGTTAAAGACTTATGTAAACCAATGTATGTTGGCATTAAATCGTTAAAAAAAAAATTCAACACAAAAAATTTAGCACAAAAATCCAGCACAAAAAAATGTTATAAAACATAAAAGTACAACACATTTTTGTGGGTTTTTAGTCGTTATATTTTATATAGTAATATGATACTCAAATTAAAGATAAAAAAACGCTCGATTTTATGGTGAAATTTTTATAAGTAAATAATGTCGTATAAAAAAGTTATCAACGTTTAAAAAATGAGAGTGGAATATGCATGTGCCTTGTATATGGAGAGAGAAAACCAATAAATAGGATTTTTCCAAGATACCCTTACACTCCTCTTTTTTTCTACATTTTCATCTTAACCATTGATTTGAAAAAATGAATGGTTACGATTACTTCTTATCCTACTTAGGCAAAATGAACTTTTTATTTGATCCTACCCTAGATGATGAATAGTAACTTTATTTTTATAATAATATATAGTTTTTTATTATTATTTTATTTAATATATTATAATAGTTTATTATTATATTTACTTTTAATGAGATATTTTTAATTTTTTTCCTTTTTTAAAACTATATATTTCCTTTACCATTTTTTATTAATTATTTTTTCTTTTTTTCTCAGAACATATATTAATTTATCGATTAATTTGATACTTTTTTAATAATTTACTTTATAACTTTCTTCTAAATATATAGTTTTTTATTATTATTTTTATTTAATAGTTTATAATATTTTATTATTATATTTACTTTTGATAACATATTTTAAATTTTTTCCTTTTTTAAAACCATTTATTTCCTTTACCATTTTTAATATTTTTTTTCTTTTTTTAGAACATATATTAATAATTCTTTTATCCTTTTTTTTAAACATATATTAATTTATCGATTAATTTGATACTTTTTAATAATTTACATTTATAACTTTTTTTCTAAATACTTAAGTACGTAGTTGTGTTTAATTTTTTCTCTAACATTCCGTTAAAAGTTTTGTTAAAAACAAAGTTGTACTTAAAATAAAGTATTTATTTGATATCATAAAACGGTACGATGATAAACTAAATCGTTCTAATCGTTTGACTTTCTAAACAACATGCTTTATTTTGAAATCACGTTTGTTTTACATTATTATTTGTTTGGTTTCGCCGCAACGCACGGCATCAAAAGAAACTAGTATTAATTTAAAAACCAATAATTATTGTAATACAAAATCTACAAGTTTAAAATCCAATAATATATTAAAACAACTAACCTTTAAAAAAAACTAACCAAATAAATAAATCCAATAACCTATTTAGTTTGGCCCATCCAACGTATTCATATACATAAGTTCATATTCTACGGTCTAATTTTCTACTCGAACAAGGCACATGAATCCTCGAAGACAACCCTGGTTGTAAACATACTTTTTCATTTCCCCTCTATATTTTTCACTCCTTTGTAATCTACTTTTACACAATAATTTCATTCAAGAACATTTCATCCCATAATGTGAAAATAGATCTCATTCAATTCAAAACCATAATAAAGAAAAAACATACTAGTTCAACCAAGAAAACAACTCATCCCTAAGGAAACAACTTAAAAAAAACATGAAAATGAGAAAACTAATCCTGACTTTCTTCACAAAAGTCTCATCAACGGTACATGTCAAGCAAACCATCTCCCCTGCGACACTTGGGGCACTTTGGGTTATCATCACACACCATCACATGCAAGTAACAGTTTAGACAACTCATCACAATCAACTCTGGCTCACGAACCCTTTTAGTTTCAGGAGCAGAACTCTGGGCTGGTTCCTGTTTAGGTTGCAACAACGGCGAATCTTCGAGTTTGCAATTTTCAATCTTAATCTTGCTACTACACGGAGGAGACTGTCTCGAAGCCGGCTCTTGAGCCGTAGTGTTTCTCCTGAAACGTGGCCGTGCAGATTTGGCACGACCGCTGCTTTTTAACGTGTTTGCTGTCTCAATCTACAAAAGAACAAGAGTATAAGAGCCGGGTTTATTTACATAGAAACCAAGGCCGCTAAACTTAAAAAATAAAAATAAAAAAACTGAAGCTTGGTGCCCTATATTTAAGGGCCCCATTTTTTTAGTTTAATTTTTAGGTTTTGATAAAAAAAAGATTTAAGATTCAACGGATTGTGTGCTTTTTCAAATCGTATACAAAAAATATGTGTATTCGTATTCCAATGTGTTGGGATCAAAAGCAAAAAAAAGTTCTTTTTTCACGTAACAGGCGTTTAGTAATCTGTTTTATGCTCTTGAAAACGTTGAGTCTGCCCTACACAAAAGCTAGTTAGAACACGTACCTTGGGGAGCTTGCCCTTCTTTTTTGAGTCTTTCTTATCAAGAACCTCTGGTGATTTGTCCTCAACAAGATTCTTGTTCAAATCTAAATGACGCATAAGAGGTTTTCCCATTTCTCTACACACAAATTTTCAAACCACAAGTTTAATTAAAAAATATAATGAGATAAAAATGAAGGTAAGTTATTTGTTATTAATCATAAATTATATATAGTTGTTAACGATATAACTTATGTTACTTACAAATATGACGTCTTATATAATAATGTGTATGCATTATACATGCTAATTACATTTATTAATTAAGAGAATCTGTCTTTTTATTTATTTGCGTACATAAGTAATTTAGAACTTTAAATATATCTAATAGAATAATGTGTGTGTAAAGTAAAAATGTATTTTAGAATTTTTTTTTTTTTGAAAAGCTGGCCGTTATGGTAAAATGTATTTTAAGCAATTAATAATAGTAGTAATAATTCCTTTAAAAAAAACTAATAGTAGTAATAATGATTATTAAAATATAATAACCTTAATAGTTATATAATTGTTGTAATAATTATAAGATTGAGAATTTAATAAATAAATGTATAGTTAGAACTTAGCAAAAGAAAGTAAAAGCAAAATCTCGTAAAAATCTCAGAAGAGGGAAAAAAAGGAACGTTGGTTTTTAAATTCATATATAAAGTGAACAATGACAAAAACAATATAAACTTACTTACATAAATAAATCGCATTTATACTATGACAAAAACAATATAAACTTACATAAATAAATCGCATTTATACAATGACAAAAACAATATAAACTTACATAAATAAATCGCATTTATTTTTTGTTTGTCTCATGAAATGCCAAATGGATTTTAACTATTCTAACATGCTAACCTTGGTCTACTTCTATTTCCATTTATATGGTGTGAAAAAACACGTCTATACCATTAAAACAACAAGTGCAATGATAACTATCAGATATAAAATTTAATATTTCATAAATTAAATAACATATAATCAATGTATGAAAGCAAAAGAAGAGAGACATATAAATATTACTTATTTTGCATTAAAAAAATGTGATTTTCGAAAACAACTTTCTGCTTTATGCATGGACGATGAATGAGGACATAAATTTCAATGAATTTCTTTGAAAACCAAAAACATCATTTCTTCAAGCAAAAATGATTCTACTTATTAGAAGAACATTAAGAATTCTATTGCAACAAAAAAAACATATATGGTACTGGTATAGCAACTATTCACAAACTTACTTGAAAATAGTTTTTTTCTTGTGTTGTTGATGCTGATATCGCTTGTAAATGATTAGATGTGCATACGACTAATCGGTAGTTATCTTCATATTTATAGATGGACATACGCATTTAACCGATTATTCACGAGATATGATATGATATACGTCGTCGTTTAATGTTCAATTACGCTTATAGAATAATAAATATGTGTTATGTATGTCGCTTTTACTGATAAAAATTAAATATCTGTTTAATATTAGTAAGTGCATAAATGCTAGTATTTAAATAAAAAACATTAATACAAAATTAATTATTTCCAATATCTATTTAATGTTTGTATTGAATACAGATATTTAATAAATTAAAAGAAGAATTCGATTTTTGTAAAACAATTTCAAACAACCTCATGTTTAGAAATTACATAGATGAATGAGACTAACATGGAATTCCACTGAATACTTCTAACTTCATTAATTCTTTTAGTTAATTTATGTTATTATGGGTTTTAATGGTTTTAATATTTTTTACATGTGTTTTCATCAAGAAAAAGTCCGCTCGAAGTGGTTCGAATTTAAAATCGAGCTGAACTAGCTCGGTTTGTAACCAAGTCGAGATGGCTCACTCGTGAGTTGGGCTCAATTTATCTTAGTTTATATATATATAGATATGGGTTGTTTAATTAGAGAAGAAAATTAAATTGAGAAGAAAAAGCATCAAGGGTACAATTGTAAAACATTAAATAGTTTTTCTCTTATCTCATTTATTATTATATTTAACTAATTAATTAGTCATAAATATTTTCATTCTCCACACTAAATTTTTTGTCTACACACATTAAAATTTATCATACACGTTTTGAAATTTATCCTACATAACTCGTAATTCATCCTACACACCTCGTAATTTATCCGACACTTTAAATTAAATTTTTTCTTCTTTGAAAAAAAATATATTTTTTTGAAAATAAGTTACAAATTTAATGTAGTTAGCTATTAAAAAGGAAGACTACCAATTAATGATGTATATAAGTTTACCAATATACCCTTACACTAATATTAAATACAAAAAGTAAATAAAGTAAAATGAATGATTCTTATTGATTGAAATGTCTTCTTTTTTATTCTTACAAAAAGTTTCTTCTCATTTGAAACCTCTAATATATATATTGAGGTTCCTGTAAAAAAGACCAAATGTGAGAGAAGGGTAAGAAATAATCTCAGTCATTAGATCTTTCCCTATCCATTTCATTAGATCAAGGATATAATTGTAATTGTACTAATAATTCTAATTAAGGATAAAATTTAGTTAGTTATTTTAGGAATTCGAATTTTGAATCTTATATGATTATACGGATTGATTATACGTAAAGATTAAATCATTAAGAACAATAAGTCTATCTTCTCCATCATCTGCTTTTCCAGAACATCAGGTCATAATTCTTCATGGAGAACGACGAACAAGGTAATATCTTATGGTGTTTTTCGTTTATTATGTGAATTTCTGCTAATGGTACTTAATATTCGTTAAAGCAAAGCTTCAGTTTTCAATCATCTGTTTTGTTGATTGTTTCATATTTTTGCTTTTTTTACAATCTGATTAGTTTTATGATGAATATGTGTTTTTGACCCTTTGATGTTACAGTGTATGGTGTTTTTTGCATGGGTGATTTTTTTTAGTACACGAGTTTGTTTAATGACACCATGTGTGATCCTTCCAGGGTGTTTTATATGTACATGGTGTTTTGATGTATACTATTGAAGTTGAAGGGTGTTTTTTATACCAGTTGTTTTTTTTTTCTACAGTTTGATTAGTTGCGCATGGTGTTATGTTGTAGATATTATGTTGAAGTGTCTTTTTTGCACATCTTTAGTTTTGAATGGTGTTTTCTGCATTAGTTGTATAGTTCCATACACAACATTATACATGTCACCATATAGAACTCGAATAAGATATTTCTTTTTCTTTTTTCATTAATTATAAACTATATATTACTTATATATTATCTTTTCATGGTTTAATCAATCACACCTAGATATTATACCCAAAATAGTATGTGTAGGAACTCCATAATTCGTTTGAAGTATAGTTTATGAAAAAATATACTTGGTACTATCACCATATATTTACTTCATCATTCACGAAAGGGTTCATATTAACATTCTCAAATAAGCACAACCTTTTATAAAGAAACACGAGTGTAATGAATTGAGTTAATTTTAAGTTCTAGTTAAAGGTGACTAGATAAAAATCTAACAGGCGTTTATCTTCCTTGTGTAATGGATTATTTGGAAAACAATTTTTTCGTCATATTATTATACATAAATAAATAAATCTTTTACATGATATAATTTTTTTTTTTGTGAGAATAAAAGTAAAACATAAGTTTGATATTTTATTTGCCTTATATAATGCCATATGTAAGAGTATAAGAATAATATATAGCACCAAGAAGACATATATATGCAATTCTCAAAATTATATTGTAACACCTCGTAAAAACACGTCAAATGATGTATTGACACGTGTAATAAACCCTAATAAAGTCAAATATTGAATTTAAGGGACTAATTTTTCGAAAAAATCGAAAACTTTGATTATGAAAGGTCTGGAAGTGTTAACGTATCTAAAATAAGTTTCTAAATAATCTCTTACGGTATTTATATTCACAAATGAGCCACTTGTTGATCAAGTGTAGCCAATTGCGTAATTAATTGAAAGTTTGCGCGATGAAGGATTAAAAGCGTCAACATGTTAATTCTTACCTCTGAGTGACCTTTTAACAAACCAGGAGCTTCATGATATTTGATTATACCCTCGGGAATGCCAATTATTGGCCGTTTAAAGCTTTTATGCCTTTAAGTGGCGTTACGCGCAACTTTTCAAGTTTAAGGGGTTAAAAGCGTCTATATGTTTAATTATACCTCTGAATGACCTTTCAACGAACCCGAAGCATTATGATGTTTTATAATACTCTCAAGAATGCCTAATATGGATTAGATAAGGCTTCGATGCTATTAAACGATAATATGCGCAAGTTTGCGCATTAGAGGGACTATTTGCGTCAAACTGCAAAAGTATACCGATTCGTATGGTTTCGAACCTTCCGGAATATGATCATAAGTTAAACATAGCCTAAATATCCTTTATATAGCTTAGAAATAGGCTTTGAGGTGTTGGTGCGCAAAAATAAACTTATTTGATCAGCAGGGACTAAAAGCGTCAAAAAGTGCATAAGTTTGCATTTTCGCGCATATCTTACGTTCTGAATATATCCGGACATCCAAAAATTTATGTAATCATTAAAATATTTTATTTTAGTGATTGGCTTGATAAAATTCCATTCATCACGTAATTTGGTTCGTTTTTCGCGTCCGTTCGTGTTTCGTCGTAATTAGCCGAACAACGTGACCGTACGACCAAACGAACCGACATCCGGCATATTTTTGAGCATGTTTCATGTTCCCTATGTTTAAGCATCATTATAGAGCCTTAAAAATGGTTTTAACGGGCCTTAAATGTGTCGGAAATGGCAATTATCAAGTACAGGGACCAAAAGTGACAACAAATGAAAATATATGTGAGCTGTATAGGTCCTTACGGACCGTATACAGGACCATACGGTCTGTATACCTTTTCCAGCAATAGAATTCTGAAAACCAGCTTTGGTTTTGCTTCCTTGTCTCACATATTTGATACTAGGGGCACTTTGATGGTATTACAAGCTGGTATTACACATGTACTGATCTTAGAAGACCCCTAAACACTTGTTGATCATCCATGAATCCTCCAAACACTATAAATAGAGGTGAACTCATTTCAATTTTTCACACCATTTCTTGAATTCCTTGCTCTCTTCTCAAATCTGAGGATCCTGACCTTAGGGAACCTCCTTTTGAGTTATCTTCTGTCCCTTGGACCATTTGTAAGTGTCCTATCTTGGCTAGTTCATTTTATTTGGCTCTTAAAGCCGAAAAGTCAAACGTTTCGATAAACGCTTTGACTTTTAGTTAGACCTTGTATGGTCAAGCCATGGTTCGCAACGAACATGGCTAAGTGATCGTAATTAGGTAGGTATTAAACCCTCAAAAGGGCACCTCCTAATTACCACGTTTGCTTAGTTAATCGTGGGGTCAAAGTAATTAAAATAAAAGTCAAACGAGTCGTTTTTAAACAAAATTCATAACTAATGATGTAAAGGCAATAAAATCAGTTTTGTCACTTTAATAACTTGGTAAATATTAGTTGAACATGTCTAAGCATGATTCAACCCGACAATTCTAAGTTTAGGCTCGGTTCGGAACCGAAAGTCGCAAAAGTAGACTTTTGCTTTGACTTTCAGTTCTGACCCGAATTAGCTTAGTTTAATCATGCCATAGGGTTCCTTTGTGACCATATTATATGTTAGTATAACCCTCTGAAGTTATACTACTTGGTCCTTTAGAATTAGAGTTCATATGCATGTTTCCGTTATATGCTTAAAAGTTGACTATTATGTCCTTTTGATGTTAAAACAAGATTTTTGAAAATGTGAAAGTACAAAAACCTTTATTACTGATTTATGAACATGTCCATAAAATTTCACATCAGTTCGTGGTCTAAAATGGGAGTTATGCGCGATAGCGTAAATTGAAAGCTTTTTGTTAATTAAACGCCATTTTCGGCATAAAGCCTATTTAAACCCAAATTTTGACACCAAAATTTCTACCCACTGATGTAATATAATATTTAGGGATTTTTGGAAATTTTTATAAAATTTTAAACTGATCATAACATAGAGATATCGCATAGACTCGGTAATTGACTATAATGTCATTTTCGCTAATAAAATAAGTTTTACACATCCTTTACATACCAAACCTTTTTCTACTGATTTTATATAATAAATAAGTTATTTTAAATAGTAAAGGCTTATCAAAACCTCAGATTTCATTAATCAACCCGAATATCGTCAAATACCGACTTTTATGCGATTTAGGCGCATAGTATGGTTTAAAATCATGTTAGGCACCTAAAGTTTGATACCTACTGATGTAATGAATAAATTTTTATACTCTAACAGTAAATAAAAGTTTTGAACTCAGATTTTCCAAAAAATTAACCCTTAAAGCATATGTGAAATGACCAAAATGCCCCTACAGTGCATAGTTTGGCCATAAATGATAAATTTCACATATGTGAGATATATTACTGATATAACTTATTAAAAATAAATATTTTACTGATTATTTTAGACCAGAACCTCATATTATCATTTAACCTCTTTTATAATCTTAAAAATGACCAAAGTACCCCTACGGGGCTTAAATTGATTTTAAATTCGTTTTGGGCATAATGGAAGGTATCCCACTGATATCACAACATATTTAAGGCATATTAACTTGTGAAACATGTTCATGACTCTTTTGGTTACCCGTTATGCATCTTTCACGTTCGGTACGGTTTATGTAACTAGTTTGCATAAATTAACCGAAACAGGTCAAACCTTACCATTTTCACTTCAAAATTCAGAATGTGTTTAGTTTACCCATATTATACAAGTCTCCATACTTGTCGGGTCTAAATCACATTCTAATCCGGTCTTCGCTTAATCTAGCGTTTCGAACCGTAAACCTTTCCTTAAAACTAACCGGTCTAAGTTACGACTTAAATAAGACCCGTTAGGAATCTAATAGGTTAATAAAACCTTCGTTCCAGATTAAGAGCCCCGGTAGAGGTACTTGTGCTTGCTGATTTGAATATACGGCTGAGAATAAAATTACGTTTTAGCTCAGGTAAATACTTTTAACTTATTTTCCGTTATACGGGCTTGGGATACGGTGTTATAATAATACCGCTTGGTCGGGTATGTAATTGTTTTAAATCGGATTGTGATTAATATATTTACAGAACCCGTTTTAATCTGTTTTTTTTTTGGTATATGGCCTTTGGGGGGTTAATGACCATGTCCTGGATATCCTCGGCTCATTCATTGAAATGGCCACGACTTAAGCACAGGGTGTAGGTATACACCTGACAGTTGCGTATGTATAATAGGTACTCCACAATAAGGAAATCCCTTGTGGGTATTATACCTGTGGCATGTCAATTAATCTTGTCCGGCTCTTCTAACCGGCCCTGACGGACGACAAACATATAAATCTGTATACAAGATTATTTTAAAAATAATTGTCCCAAGTTATAAAATATATTTTGTGCCTTGTGCATTCAAATCAATTATCTTAAACTCTTTACAAAATGAGTCGGTTAATTGTATTTACCAGTGTAAATTGACTTATTTTCCAAAAAGATTAAGTGACAGGTACTGTACGTAATTTGGCTGGGAGCTCAGGGCGTTAATATGGAATCTTGCAAGTTCTAGACGTCTAAAGTTTGTTGAACAGTGTTTATCTTTCTGTTTTAAGATCCGCCTGTGGATCCATATACAACCGTTGTGTAATACTTTATTATACTTTCGAATCAGTTTGTAGTATTTCTTTAGACTTCCGCTGTGCATTGAACTGTGATTATTTGACTATGATGATTTCAACTACGTCACGATACTCCCCACCGGGCCCACCGGTAATACGTGGAAATATCGGGGTGTGACAAGTTGGTATCAGAGCCAACGTTTGAGTGAATTAAACACTAGCCCTTAGTGTTTAATCTCAAATGACACAGTAGCACATTCCTTAGACCTTCTTAGTCTAGACCTTACATAGGAATGCTCTCATCCCTATTAAATAAATATTGCTTTCGATTTTATGTATTTTGAATATGTCGCCAAGCACAGAAGCTGTCAATGGAAATTCCCCACATCCGAAGCCTAGAAATGCCAAGCTTCGTATCACGGCAAGGATAAGCGTGCAACCAGTTGGAGAAAAGACCTTTATGGACCTATTCCCAAAACCAAACTTGTTTAAACCCTTATCCAGACTACGGATTCCATACCAGAAGGTCCCTGAGGCTCCCATAATGAAAATGATACATGTGGATCCATATACAACCATTGTGTAATACTTTATTATACTTTCGAATCGGTTTGTATTATTTCTTTAGACTTCCGATGTGCATTGAACTGTGATTATTTGACTATGATGATTTCAACTACGTCACGACACTCCCCACCGGGCCCACCGGTAATACGTGGAAATATCGGGGTGTGACATATATCACATAATCACATCACATTTTGGATAAAAGAGATCTTTTAATTTATGGCTATTGGATTTTAACACCTCAAACTTTGAAGAATTGGCCGATAACACCCGCAACTAACACTTTGATATGTGACACCCCAAACATTTAATTTTGTTTGTCATTTCACCATTCAGTTAAAAAATGAGTAACTGAGTTAGTCTTCCATCCTAGCTGGCATCCTACGTGGACTATTTTTGACGATGTGGCACATTCATGTTGTAACACCCCGAAAATACAAATTCTTATATTACAAATATGTTGTAAATAAATAAGTGAAACAAACTAACTGGGAACGACACTAACCTGGTTAGATGATGACTTATGAGTAGTTAGTTAAAACAAAATAAAAACGAAAGTTGAGGGGCCAAAAGTGTTTAATTTGAAACTAATATTGATAAAACAAAAAAATTAAAACTCAAACACACTTATGTGTGCTGAGATCGAACCAGACAAGAAAAGGGGGCGACCAGGGTTCTTCAAAACCCTAACATCCACAAAACTCATGAATTGAAGGTTCAAATCTGATCCAAAACGAAATCCGAGCTAAGATTAGTGATCTCCATTGCAAGGGGGTCATAAGGTATGTAAAATTTGATAAGAAATCTCTACTTGAAATTCTCATGATTCTAGGGAAATTGAAATTTGTTGATGCATGTTTGTTAAATGAATAGATTAAGGATGATATAGTGTCTAGGAGTAAACCCTAGACAACAATAAGTGAAATCATGTCTAATCTCTGAAAATTTCATGAACGCATTGAAGGTGATTCATGGGTTTTGTGAGAAGTTGATGAACACTAGGGTTTAGAAGGCTATTCTAGTGTAATTTGATTCATAGAAACTGAATTCTGAAAAAATTGATGTTTAATTCTATATTTGATAACTCGATTAATGTTAATCGAGGCTAAGTGACAATTCATGAACTAGAATATAAAAGATATAAAATCCCGTCCTTAAAGTGTTTGTTGAAATGCCTCAAAGAAGGTTCGAAACTGAAATTTAAAGTTAAAAACGCATAATTGTGATGTTTGGGCGAATTATGTGATATATGATTGAAAAGAGTTCTAACCGCGTCATGATTGAACTCTATAGGAAAAGATACCGGAACGTCGAGTGGACAAGCCGGTGGCGATTTGTGTTTGAAGGGTGTGCTCTAAAGGTATGTAACTTGACCCGTTACATTAAGTGAATTGTTATTAAATTATGTATTATCACATTGTAGAATAGAAGTTGCGTCGATTGTAGCGAGCATATTCATTACTTGAAATAATAGGTTAAGAATTGGTTAGAAGTCGTTTGGTAGCCATCATAATGGAGGATTCCGTAGATGAGCCAAACGGGTCGAATAATGGTGTACATAGTAGTGTTAGTGTTTTAAATAGATAGCGATGGCGATAACGATCACAAGAGCATGAAGCCATAAGTTTGGTAATGAAGTGCCGGTAATAATAAGCCCCAGAAGTTGGGTAACAAGCGCCTTATGTTTACTATTACAAATGTAGCAAAATAAGGATAATTAGAAAGGGTCGAATAATTACAAAGTGAAATTTTGTCATCTGGTCTGTAAAATAAACTTTTGGTATGGAAATCATTATAGTTATGTCGGTATTAAATTTACAGACGCATAGGAAAAAGAATCACCTAAAACGGACTCACGAGTCAAAAGTTATGGTCATTCTAAGTTGAAAATCTGAATTTCCGGAACTGGCAGCAAGTGCAGGTCACAAAACTGAACCTGTTGGAAAACCACCTCCCCCGCGCCACACGAGGGCCTGTCGCGCCATGCGACAGGGTAACATTTTTTTTTTTTTTTTGCATGTTTAAATGCTTGGAACTTGTTTATACACTTCATATAAATGTCAAAACTAACATTTTAAGTGGTTTTGACCTTAGGTAATAAAGGGAACTATCCGGATGGCGATCGAGCAAGTTTTTGAAGAACTGAACACAACTTTGCAAGCTTCCGCGTTAACTTAGTTTATGTTTAAACAATACGTTTGGGATGACTTCGTCTAGACCATGTTTTTGATGTAAATGATTTGCTAATCACGTTATAAATGTTTAAACTAGTCGGTAGTTGACTAGTTGGTGTTACTTTAAAACTTTTATTTTGTACTTATGTTAAACCAAGGTACTATATATCTCTAATTTAGTATCTTTTATTAGACTTAAATTAGAAATTTAAACGAGTGTTACAAGTTGGTAATCAGAGCTTAAGGTTGTCAACAAAGTGTTCGGTTCAAGCTTGATTGATCGTCCGGTAAGAATTAATTTATTATTTTAGTAGATTTTATCTTATGTAAGAAATGAGATGTGAATTAATGTGCATGGGAAGAGTGTGTTAACTCACTCAAACCCGGAAAGTGCACCAAAAAGTGAACGGTTAAAGCAAGTTATGAACTTGGCTAAACCAAAGCAAATAAAGCTATGTTATAAATGAAATGTTTAAGGTTTAATGTAAACATTTCAGCTTCAAGATGTCGGAAAGAAACGATGATGATCCGGTGCCGACAAGCATCGAACAAATGAAAGAGATAATTGCCGAAGAAGTGGGGAAGGCAATTGAAGGTAGTCTATCTGGGTTTATAGACAAAATTCAAAACACGGTGTTGTCACTTGTCGAAGAACGAGTCAAAAGGTTGGAAGATAGTGTCAACCTTATGAAAGAGAAATCGGGAGAACGTAAGGGATGTTCGTACAAAGAGTTTATGGCGTGTAAACCGCCAATCTACAACGGGGAGGTTGACCCGATAATATGCCAGAGATGGTTAAGCGATGTTGAAGGAGTGTTTGAAAGGACCCACTGTGACGTAAGTGATTTCGTTGCTTACGGAACAGGTCAGTTGAGGGGTCAAGCCAAGGATTGGTGGGATAATAAAAAGAAGGAAATATGAGCCGAAGCGGTTAGGGCCATGACATGGGAGGATTTTAAGACGCCGTTTCTTAAACATCATAGTCCCAAGGCGGTTATTAATAGAATCAAGGAAGAATTCATGCAACTTAGGCACAAGGGCGAGACCATAGACAAGATTACGATGACGTTTATGGATAAGATGAAGTTTTGCAATGAATTGGTGACGAATGAAGAACAAAAGATATACTACTACTATAACATGTTGAGTGCCGAGTATATGGAGTTTATGACTCCTTCAAAATACGAGACCCTTACCGAGATCATAAACGTTGCTCGGGAACGGGAAATCGAGTTGAAGAAACAAATTGAAAGGGGCGAGCGAAGGGCACAGGATGTGAATCCAAGCCCTACAAAGAAAGCTCGAACTGTGGAATCGGGAAAGAAGGTGGATGCTAAAGGTGGGTCGCCAAGTTGTAAAGTGTGTGGGAAAGGGCACAAAGGAGAGTGCCGGTTCAAAGACAAACCGTGCCCCATATGTGGTAAAACGGGGCACACGGCGTCTCTATGCTCGGGTAAAGTCTCAGTTTGCTACAAATGTTATCAGCCCGAACACAAAAAGTCTGAATGCCCAGACTTAGTTGGAAAGAGAGATGTTAAAGAATCTCCAGCAGAAGCTCCAAAGGCGAAGGCTAGGTCCTTACAACTTACCGCGGTTGAAGCGAAAACAGAACCCGATGTGGTCTCAGGTACATTCACAATAAACTTAATTCCTGCACGCGTATTGTTTGATACGGGTGCGAATAAATCCTTCATTTCACATGGATTTATTCGACATCCTTCATTTGTATTGACGAAATTATCTGTGCCCTTAGAAGTTGAAATAGGAAACAACAAAAGTTTTATAGTTTGTGATATTTGTAGAGGCTGCAAATTAAGCATCGATGATGAAGAATACTTGATAGACCTAATCCCAATGTCAATGGGGGAATTTCAAGTAGTTGTTGGGATGGATTGGCTATCTCAGCACCACGCATGTAACACCTCGAAAATTCACGTCCTATAATGTGTAGACACGTGTCATATGTTTGAATGTGTGAAAGAATGTTCTGAAAGGACTAAAGTTGACAAACTTGAAAAGTATATGAAAATACGAGTTCTAAATGTCAACAGTGAATAAATATATTGTACATTAACCCTACATGATGTTTGTAGCATCAAACGAATAAATCATGGATCATGCGAAGCTAAAAGTGAGAGATTACAAACTATAGGGGTTAAATGTGTCAACATGTTTAAGTTATACCTCTGAGTGACCTTTTGACAAACCCGAAGCTTTGTAACTGATAATTATGCTCACTAGAATGCGCGATATAAATTTCATAAAGTTTCGTTATCGTATGAGAAAGTTATGATCAAATTCGTGTGCGAGGAGTTAAAGCGTTAACATTGAAAGTTATGACTTTTCGGGTCAACCGGAAATGTCCAGGGACTTGGCAAAGTGGGCACAAGTCTTAAGGCCCTTGTAGATAAATAATAAGGGGTCAAATTGCAAGAAATAAGCTTAGTTGACCTTTCGAAGAGCCAAGGGACAAGGATGCGGAAAATAGAAAATGTGAAATCTGATAACAGGGTCCAGGCGGGCCGCGTAAAAGACCTTAAGGTCTTACGCGGGCAGCGTCAGACCATCAGATGCAGCAACATCAGGCAGCAGCCTGTAAACGCGCAGAAATGACCTTTATCCGATTTTCCTCATCTTGCTTGGCCCTTAACAACCCCTAAACATTTAGGGACACTTGTGGGAAGGTTATGGTCAGTAGTAGACTTGTGTGTCAACAATTTGTGGTGATTTGATCACTATATAAAGCCCATAAGTTGCAACATTTCAATCACACCTTCATCTGGACTTTGGATCATTTCTGGAGCTCAAGTCTTCTCCCAAGTGATCTCTGGTCATTCATAGGACTCTTGTAACTTTGCTTAACCTTTCTTAATTAAGTTTTAACTTAGTTATAGCTTAAAAGTCAAACCGTCGTAATTAACGGTTGACTTTAAGATTAATCACTAATGGTCCAGTGATTAGTCGAATCAAAAGTAGTTATAAGTTGGTAATTATGTGGGTAATAAACCCTCAAAAGGGTTCTCCCTGATTCCCACTCTAACTAAGTCAAATGTCGGGTCAAACTTGTTAAGAAAAAGTCAACAGGATACTTAAATTCTAATTTATGCATGATTAGCAATGTAGAACACATACAACCTGTTTGATCATTAATATAACTTGGTAATTAGTGTAAGAACATGTCTAAACATGTTCAACCCGACAAATTTCTGTTTAGACCCGGTTCGGAACCGAAAGTCGCATAGTTTGACTTTTACTTTGACTTTCAGTTCTGACCCGTTATGGTATGTTTTAGAAATACCTAAGAGCTTCATTTGGACCAGGTTACATGCTAGTATAACCCTCTGTGATTATACACCATGGTTCATTAGTTAACCGATTAATACGCATGATTCCGTTAATTGCTCATATGTTGACCATTATGCCCTTTTCACCTTAAAACGTGATATTTGAAAATGTAAAAGAGTAGAAACTTTAATTACTGATATATAAACTTGTATACAAAGTTTGACATCAGTTTGAGGTGTAGTTTGAGAGTTATGCTCATTAGCGCAAATTGAAAGCTTTATGTTAATAAAACGGCGTAATTAGCGTATAGCCTAGTTAAGCCTACTTTTGATATCAAATTTAATACCCACTGATGTAATATATATTTTTGGGATTTTTAAATATTTTTAATTAATTTTAGGATGAGCATAACTAATAGTCGTAGGCTTAACCCGGTAATTGTCGGTTTTGCCCTTACGGGCCATAAAATGAGTTTTACATATCTAGTCGACTCCAAACCTTTTGCTACTGATTTTAAATGATAAATAAATTATTTTAAATCTCCTGGAATAATAAAAATATCAGATTTCTATATAGAACCCGGAAACAGCTTCTAATCGCCTAATTAAACGTTTTTAACGCCTAGTATGTACTAGAACTATTTTAAACATACTAAGGGTGATACCTACTGATATTTGAGGTAAATTATAATATTTTAACAGTAAGCAAAATTTGTTAAACTCAGACTTCAGTTTTGAGCTTTTCGGCTTATGTGAAAATTACCAAAATGCCCCTACGGTGCATAGCTTGGTTATATTTGATAAATTTCACATATCTACTTTACCCTACTGTTATAACTTAGTAAAATAAGTATTTTTGCTGATTATATCAGACCTGTAACTCAGGTAAATACTTAAACTCTTTTATAACATTGAAAATGACCAAACTACCCCTATGAGGCATAGTTTGTGTTTAATTTCGTTTCGGGCATAATAAAAGACATCTTACTGTTGTCACAACATATTTGAAGCATATTAACTTAGGAAACCTGTAAATGGCTCATATGAATACCCGTTACGCTTATTACGCGTTCGGTTCGGTTTATGTAACTAGTTTACATAAATTAGCCGAAACGGGTCAAACCTTATCGGTTTTATCTCAAAATCCAGAGTGCGTATGAAATACCCATATTAAGCAAGTCTCCGAACTTGTCGGGTCTAAATCACATTCTATCCGGTCTTCGCTTAATAGTGCGTACGAACCGTAGCATTGAAACTAACCGGTCTAAGCTAAGGCTTAATTAAGGACCCGTTAGAAATCTAATAGGTTATTATAAACCTTCGTTCCAGATTAGGAGCCCAGTAAAAGTACTTGCATTTGCTGTAATTGATTGATACTTTGCTCAGGTAAATACTCTTAACTTATTTTCCCTATACGGGCTTGGGATACGGTACTATAAAAGTACCGCTTGGTCGGGTATGTAGTCATTTAAATCGGATTGTGATTAATGTATTTACATAACCCGCTTTATTCTGTATTATTTGATGTATGGCCCTTGGGGGTTAAATGACCATGTCCCGGATATCCTTGGCATCATTTTACGAAATGGCCACGACCTAAGCACGGGGTGTAGGCGTACACCTGACAGATGCATTATGTAAAAACTGGTAATCCACTAAAGGAATCAACCTTGTGGGCATTATACATGTGGCGTGTCAGTTAACTTAAACCGGCTCTTCTAACCGGTGCTAATGGACGGCAAATAAGTAAAACTGTATACAAGATTATCTACAAATAATTGTCCCAAGTTATAAAGATATATTTTTGCCGAAGTGCATTCAAATCAATTTTCAAACTCTTTTCTAAATGAGTCAGTTGAGTTGTATTTACCAGTGTAAACTGACGTATTTTCCAAAAAGGCTAAGTGCAGGTGCTAGACGAAATAGGCTGGCTACTCCAGGCATCATTACTCAAGTCTCGCAAGCTCTAGATGTCAAAGTCTGTTGAACTATTGTTTCTATTTTATTTTGATCCGCCTGTGGATCTTTTACTTTCCGTTGTAATACTGGATATTACCTTATATTCGGATTGTAATATATTTCTCTTTTGCTTCCGTTGTGCATATTAAATATTGTGTTGTTTGACTATTATGTTGACAACCACGTCACGATACTCCCCACCGGTGACACGTGGAAAGTAGGGGTGTGACAGGTTGGTATCAGAGCAAACACCGAGTGAATTAAACACTAGCCTTTTTGTGTTTAATCTCAGTTACACAATTGCACATTCTTGAGTCTAGACGAGAACATAGGACAAATTCAAATTCGTTTTATTTTGTCCTTATTTGGTTCTTTGTTATTTTTCTGATTAGCCCTTGCATGGGCAAGTCATTTTCTTAAAGAAGTCCCGTTTAGGGCAACCATATACTTGTTTAAATTTTAAAAGGAACGATTATGTTTAAAATATCATTCCTACATTATAAGATCTACCATTATAATAAAATGGCAAAATCTAAAAAGGGACAAGACCTAGCCTCGTGTCATATTAAAACAGGGCCAAGATGGTAGTTCCACAATTAGATTCAGATCCTTGTTAACAGTTCAATTTAGAAAATTGTTCTGCGTTAATTATTAAAAAGAATCTAAAGGGTAAAACCTAGCTTAAATGTCACTGCAGACAAGGCCAAGATGGTAGAACCTATTCGAGAGATTCAAATCCTTATTAAACATATGAAAGCATATTAACATGCTTGACAAAGTGTGATACGATAAAATCACATAAGTCATTTTTGATTGGGTTATTCTAAATTCCCTTATTTATATAATCATCCCTTATGGATGAAGCGCCCACGGGCTATAATTAACGTCCTCTGAGACTAAAGACAGTGGTAGCTTACGACTCCCTGTCAAGAAAAGGTAATGAACATTGATTCAAACCTTAATGCCTCGATTCTCTGAAATCATGGCTTACAAACTAAACTTGTCTACGTGACTAGGCCTTTTGTGCTATTATTAACTTATAATTTAGGATTATGATAAAGATCCTGAATAATTATATATTTATCAAAGTAACTAATATGTGTATTAAAAACATGGTTAATAAATCGTTTAAGAACGATAGTACTGTAAGGGCTTCTAAATAAACCTTGCCCTTATTTTCTTTTTGTAGCAACTAAGACTACATGGCTGACTCTGACGAGATAAACAGTCATCCTTTGGAAAACCGCGATGATAATGATAGGATTAATATAACCAAAGGAGAGCTTCATTCACTGATTAACACAACTGTATCTAAAGCTGTAGAAGAATAATTTAAGGAGTATAGTGGGACGTATAGTCGAGCCTCATCTGTACCCCACTCTAAGTCTGTCCCTAAAACTCATTCAGAGCCTCATAACAAGCCGCCCTCTAAGAAAGACGAGCCAAAGAAGGATGATGATCGACATTCATCAAATGAACACAGTGTTCCATCCAAGAAGATAGAGTTCGATAATAAACCACGTACCAAGTCTTGTACCTATAAGTACTTTGTTTCCTGTAAACCCCGAGATTTCACTGGGGAGAAAGGAGCAGTAGATTGTATGACCTGGTTGGATGAAATGGACACGGTGGTGGACATCAGCGGTTGTGCTGAAAGGGATGTAGTAAAGTATGTATACCAATCGTTCAAAGGAGAGGCACTGGCATGGTGGAGGTCTCTCATTCAAGCTGCTGGAAAGATCCCGCTCTACAACATGTCATGGGAGCAGTTTGTTACCCTCATTATGGAAAACTACTGCCCTCAACATGAGGTCGAAAGAATTGAATCTGATTTCTTATCATTGGTGATGACAAACTTAGATTGTCAAGCTTACCTCACCAGTTTCAATACCCTGTCCAGACTGGTTCCTTACCTTGTAACACCAGAGCCCAAGCGAATTGCTCGCTTCATTGGGGGTTTAGCCCCGGAAATCAAAGCCAGTGTTAAGGCTTCAAGACCTGCTACATTTAGGTCAGCAGCTGATCTCTCTTTGTCCCTTACTCTAGATGCGGTCAGGTTGAGATCGCTAAAGAAATCTGAAGAAAGTAAGAGGAAGCGTGAGGATGATAACTCACGAGGGTCAGAGAAGAAGCACAAGGGAAACACCGACTCTAAGAAGTCTGGGTCTGGAAGGAATAGTCAGCGAACAGAGGAAAAACCAAAGTGCACGATTTGCCAGAAACGCCACTGTGGAAAGTGCAGACTTGAGTCTAATTCTAATTCAGGAACATCTGCATGTGGGATATGCAAGTCTAAAGAGCACAAGACGATAGAGTGCAAGAAGATAAGAGATGCCACATGCTACAACTGCAATGAGAAAGGGCATATCAAAACCAACTGCCCTAAGTACGCCAAGAAGCCTGAAGAGGTCAAGAAGACCAATGCAAGGGTCTTTCGAATGGATGCCAAAGAAGCGATTCTAGACGACAATGTGATTACTGGTACTTTCCTTGTAAATGATGTCTATGCAAGAGTACTCTTTGACTCAGGCGCTGATAAGTCTTTCGTAGATCATAATTTTTGCAAATTGCTGAATTTACCTGTCAAAACCTTGAGTATAAATTATGAGGTAGAGTTAGCAGATGGCACTATAGAAACCGTCTCAACTGTGTTAGATGGATGTGTTATATCCATTAAGAACCACTCTTTTCCTCTGTCTATACTTCCCTTTAAATTGGCCGGTTTTGACATAATATTGGGTATGGACTGGTTATCTCATAACCAGGCCCAAATTGTCTGCAACAAAAAGCAAGTGCTGATAAAGACTCTGTCTGGTGAATCACTTACCATTCGGGGAGATACCCAGTATGGGCTGCCTGAGAAAGTCACTATGCTCAAGGCTTCAAAGTGTTTAAAGAAGGGTTGTGTCATCTACATGGCACAAGTGATTATTGATGAGCCTAAACCGAAGATAGAAGACATCCCTGTCATTTCTGAATACCCTGACGTTTTTCCGGAAGAACTACCTGGTTTGCCACCAGATAGGCAAGTGGAATTCAGGATTGATATCATCCCTGGAGCAGCTCCAGTTGCTAGAGCACCTTACAGGTTGGCACCAACGGAGATGAAGGAATTAAGAACGCAACTGGATGAATTGCTAGCTAAAGGTTTCATTAAACCTAGTTCGTCTCCATGGGGAGCACCAGTCTTGTTTGTCAAGAAAAAGGATGGATCGATGCGTCTGTGCATCGATTATCGTGAACTTAATAAGGTCACGATAAAGAATAGATATCCATTGCCAAGGATCGACGATTTGTTCGATCAATTGCAAGGGGCAAGTTATTTTTCGAAGATTGATTTGAGGTCAGGCTACCATCAACTGAAGGTTAGAGATGAAGACGTACACAAAACAACATTTAGGACTCGTTATGGTCATTACAAGTTCCTAGTGATGCCTTTTGGGCTCACTAATGCACCTGCCGCGTTCATGGATCTCATGAATCGCGTGTGCAAGCCTTACTTAGATAAATTCGTCATCGTTTTCATCGACGACATTCTTATTTACTCGAAGAACCAAGCTGACCATGAGAAACACCTTCGATGTATTCTCAAACTCCTGCATCAGGAGAAGCTCTATGCCAAATTCTCTAAATGTGAGTTTTGGCTTCGAGAAGTCCAATTCCTTGGACATGTGGTGAGTGAGCGTGGTATCCAAGTGGATCCCGCTAAGGTTGAAGCAGTTATGAACTGGCAAGAGCCAAAGACGCCTACAAAGATTCGTAGCTTCCTGGGATTGGCAGGATATTACAGGCGTTTCATTGAAAATTTTTCAAGGATTGCTGCACCCCTAACTTCCTTGACCAAGAAGAAAGTAAAGTTCACTTGGGGCCCTAAACAGCAAGAATCCTTTGATATCCTAAAGCAAAAGTTGAGCAACGCCCCAGTACTGACATTACCAGATGGAATAGAAGATTTTGTGGTTTACTGCGATGCATCGCACACTGGCATGGGGTGTGTGATTATGCAGAAAGGCAAAGTTATTGCCTATGCATCACGACAGTTAAAGGTGCATGAAAAGAATTACACCACCCACGACTTGGAGTTGGGTGCCGTTGTATTCGCACTAAAACTGTGGAGGCATTATCTATATGGAATCAAGTGTGTGATCTATTCTGATCACAAGAGCCTCCAACATCTGTTTAATCAGAAGGATTTAAACATGAGGCAACGCCGCTGGATGGAGACTTTAAATGATTATGATTGTGAAATCAGATATCATCCCGGCAAGGCGAATGTAGTCACTGATTCCTTGAGTCCAAAGGAAAGGGTGAAACCCATCCGAATCAATGCCAAGCGCATGGAGATAAAGAACAGTTTGATTGAAAGGTTGTTAGCTGCACAGAAGGAAGCTGTGTTGGAAGCTAACTATCCTAATGAAAAGCTAGGAGTAACTGAGGAGCAGTTATCTCTTGGCAAAGACAGAATTCTGAGATTGAATGGACGAATATGGGTTCCAATTTATGGAGGACTTCGTGAAGTTATCCTCCAGGAAGCCCATAGTTCTAAATATTTCGTTCATCCTGGAGCTGATAAGATGTACCAGGATCTAAGAGCAAACTATTGGTGGATAGGCTTGAAAAAGTCTGTAGCCACCTATGTAGCTAAATACTTGACATGTGCGCAAGTCAAAGCCGAGCATCAGAAACCGTCAGGTTTGCTACAACAGCCTGAACTTCCTACGTGGAAATGGGAATTGGTAACTATGGATTTTATCACCAAGTTACCTAAGACAAGGAAGGGAAATGATACAATATGGGTTATAGTTGATAGACTGACTAAGTCAGCACATTTCTTACCCATTAAGGAGACTTATAGCTCCGACATGTTAGCCCAGTTATACGTGGATAAGATTGTAGCCTTACATGGCATACCTGTGTCTATTATCTCTGACAGAGATACTAGATACACGTCACATTTTTGGAAAAGCTTCCAACAATCTTTGGGCACACGTTTGAATTTTAGTACGGCTTACCACCCTCAGACTGACGGACAGAGTGAGCGTACCATCCAAACGTTGGAAGACATGCTACGTGCATGTGTAATTGATTTAGGTGGTAGTTGGGATAACCACCTACCATTGATTGAGTTCTCCTACAACAATAGCTACCATACCAGCATTAAGGCTGCGCCTTTTGAGGCCTTATACGGTAGAAAGTGTAGAACGCCCGTTTGTTGGGCGGAAGTTGGAGATGTCCAATTATCAGGACCAGAGATAGTCTTTGAAATGACGGACAAGATTGTCCAGATTCGTGACCGTCTCAAAGCTGCCCGAGATAGGCAGAAGAGTTACGCAGATCCAAAGCGTAAAGATTTTCACTTCGAAGTAGGTGACAAAGTGTTGCTTAAAGTATCACCCTGGAAGGGGGTGATGCGGTTTGGTAAGAAAGGCAAGCTAAGCCCGAGATACATAGGACCTTTCGAGGTTATCGAACGTGTCGGGTCAGTTGCCTATAAGTTAAACTTACCTGAAGAGCTCAGTGGAATTCACAATGTGTTCCACATCTGCAATCTGAAGAAATGCTTCGCTGATGAATCACTGGTGATACCACACACAGATGTGCATATAGATGAGAGCTTAAAATTTGTGGAAAAACCATTGTCGATCGAAGATCGACAGGTTAAAAAGCTTCGAAGGAAGCATGTACCTATTGTAAAGGTCAAATGGGATGCTCGTAGAGGACCCGAATATACGTGGGAGGTTGAATCCACGATGAAAGAAAAGTACCCTTATTTATTTCAGTAAATCTCGGGTCGAGATTTATTTTAAGGGGGTGAGGATGTAACACCTCGAAAATTCACGTCCTATAATGTGTAGACACGTGTCATATGTTTGAACGTGTGAAAGAATGTTCTGAAGGGACTAAAGTTGACAAACTTGAAAAGTATATGAAAATACAAGTTCTAAATGTCAACAGTGAATAAATATATTGTACATTAACCCTACATGATGTTTGTAGCATCAAACGAATAAATCATGGATCATGCAAAGCTAAAAGTGAGAGATTACAAACTGCAGGGGTTAAATGTGTCAACATGTTTAAGTTATACCTCTGAGTGACCTTTTGACAAACCCGAAGCTTTGTAATTGATAATTATGCTCACTAGAATGCGCGATATAAATTTCATAAAGTTTCGTTATCGTATGAGAAAGTTATTATCAAATTCGTGTGCGAGGAGTTAAAGCGTTAACATTGAAAGTTATGACTTTTCGGGTCAACCGGAAATGTCCAGGGACTTGGCAAAGTGGGCACAAGTCTTAAGGCCCTTGTAGATAAATAATAAGGGGTCAAATTGCAAGAAATAAGCTTAGTTGACCTTTCGAAGAGCCAAGGGACAAGGATGCGGAAAATAGAAAATGTGAAATCTGATAACAGGGTCCAGGCGGGCCGCGTAAAAGACCTTAAGGTCTTACGCGGGCCGCGTCAGACCATCAGATGTAGCAACATCAGGCAGCAGCCTGTAAACGCGCAGAAATGACCTTTATCCGATTTTCCTCATCTTGCTTGGCCCCTAAACAACCCCTAAACACTTAGGGACACTTGTGGGAAGGTTATGGTCAGTAGTAGACTTGTGTGTCAACAATTTGTGGTGATTTGATCACTATATAAAGCCCATAAGTTGCAACATTTCAATCACACCTTCATCTGGACTTTGGATCATTTCTGGAGCTCAAGTCTTCTCCCAAGTGATCTCTGGTCATTCATAGGACTCTTGTAAGTTTGCTTAACCTTTCTTAATTAAGTTTTAACTTAGTTATAGCTTAAAAGTCAAACCGTCGTAATTAACGGTTGACTTTAAGATTAATCACTAATGGTCCAGTGATTAGTCGAATCAAAAGTAGTTATAAGTTGGTAATTATGTGGGTAATAAACCCTCAAAAGGGTTCCCCCTGATTCCCACTCTAACTAAGTCAAATGTCGGGTTAAACTTGTTAAGAAAAAGTCAACAGGATACTTAAATTCTAATTTATGCATGATTAGCAATGTAGAACACATACAACCTGTTTGATCATTAATATAACTTGGTAATTAGTGTAAGAACATGTCTAAACATGTTCAACCCGACAAATTACTGTTTAGACCCGGTTCGGAACCGAAAGTCGCATAGTTTGACTTTTACTTTGACTTTCAGTTCTGACCCGTTATGGTATGTTTTAGAAATACCTAAGAGCTTCATTTGGACCAGGTTACATGCTAGTATAACCCTCTGTGATTATACACCATGGTTCATTAGTTAACCGATTAATACGCATGATTCCGTTAATTGCTCATATGTTGACCATTATGCCCTTTTCACCTTAAAACGTGATATTTGAAAATGTAAAAGAGTAGAAACTTTAATTACTGATATATAAACTTGTATGCAAAGTTTGACATCGGTTTGAGGTGTAGTTTGAGAGTTATGCTCATTAGCGCAAATTGAAAGCTTTATGTTAATAAAACGGCGTAATTAGCGTATAGCCTAGTTAAGCCTACTTTTGATATCAAATTTAATACCCACTGATGTAATATATATTTTTGGGATTTTTAAATATTTTTAATTAATTTTAGGATGAGCATAACTAATAGTCGTAGGCTTAACCCGGTAATTGTCGGTTTTGCCCTTACGGGCCATAAAATGAGTTTTACATATCTAGTCGACTCCAAACCTTTTGCTACTGATTTTAAATGATAAATAAATTATTTTAAATCTCCTGGAATAATAAAAATATCAGATTTCTATATAGAACCCGGAAACGGCTTCTAATCGCCTAATTAAGCGTTTTTAACGCCTAGTATGTACTAGAACTATTTTAAACATACTAAGGGTGATACCTACTGATATTTAAGGTAAATTATAATATTTTAACAGTAAGCAAAAGTTGTTAATCTCAGACTTCAGTTTTGAGCTTTTCGGCTTATGTGAAAATTACCAAAATGCCCCTACGGTGCATAGCTTGGTTATATTTGATAAATTTCACATATCTACTTTACCCTACTGTTATAACTTAGTAAAATAAGTATTTTTTCTGATTATATCAGACCTGTAACTCAGGTAAATACTTAAACTCTTTTATAACATTGAAAATGACCAAACTACCCCTATGAGGCATAGTTTGTGTTTAATTTCGTTTCGGGCATAATAAAAGACATCTTACTGATGTCACAACATATTTGAAGCATATTAACTTAGGAAACCTGTAAATGGCTCATATGAATACCCGTTACGCTTATTACGCGTTCGGTTCGGTTTATGTAACTAGTTTACATAAATTAGCCGAAACGGGTCAAACCTTATCGGTTTTATCTCAAAATCCAGAGTGCGTATGAAATACCCATATTAAGAAAGTCTCCAAACTTGTCGGGTCTAAATCACATTCTATCCGGTCTTCGCTTAATAGTGCGTACGAACCGTAGCATTGAAACTAACCGGTCTAAGCTAAGGCTTAATTAAGGACCCGTTAGAAATCTAATAGGTTATTATAAACCTTCGTTCCAGATTAGGAGCCCAGTAAAAGTACTTGCATTTGCTGTAATTGATTGATACTTTGCTCAGGTAAATACTCTTAACTTATTTTCCCTATACGGGCTTGGGATACGGTACTATAAAAGTACCGCTTGGTCGGGTATGTAGTCATTTAAATCGGATTGTGATTAATGTATTTACATAACCCGCTTTATTCTGTATTATTTGATGTATGGCCCTTGGGGGTTAAATGACCATGTCCCGGATATCCTTGGCATCATTTTACGAAATGGCCACGACCTAAGCACGGGGTGTAGGCGTACACCTGACAGATGCATTATGTAAAATCTGGTAATCCACTAAAGGAATCAACCTTGTGGGCATTATACCTGTGGCGTGTCAGTTAACTTAAACCGGCTCTTCTAACCGGTGCTAATTGACGACAAATAAGTAAAACTGTATACAAGATTATCTACAAATAATTGTCCCAAGTTATAAAGATATATTTTTGCCGAAGTGCATTCAAATCAATTTTCAAACTCTTTTCTAAATGAGTCAGTTGAGTTGTATTTACCAGTGTAAACTGACGTATTTTCCAAAAAGGCTAAGTGCAGGTGCTAGACGAAATAGGCTGGCTACTCCAGGCATCATTACTCAAGTCTCGCAAGCTCTAGATGTCAAAGTCTGTTGAACTATTGTTTCTATTTTATTTTGATCCGCCTGTGGATCTTTTACTTTCCGTTGTAATACTGGATATTACCTTATATTCGGATTGTAATATATTTCTCTTTTGCTTCCGCTGTGCATATTAAATATTGTGTTGTTTGACTATTATGTTGCCAACCACGTCACGATACTCCCCACCGGGCCCACCGGTGACACGTGGAAAGTAGGGTTGTGACAACGCAAAGGTCGTGTGTTTCCGTAAAGAGATAAAGCTAACATCTCCGAGCGAAAAACACGTCACAATCTATGGCGAAAAGGGAGGCAATCCTATAATATGCTAGATGATGAAAGCTCACAAGCTCATGAGGCATGGATGTAAGGCATTTATAATATACGCGAATGAGCCCAAGAAAGAATTACCGCATATTGGAGACATACCCGTGGTACGTGACTTTGAAGATGTATTTCCGGATGATTTACCGGGAATGCCGCCCGAGCGGGAGGTAGAGTTCGAAATTGAATTAGTTCCGGGCGCGAAACCCGTAGCAAAAGCACCATACCGACTTGCACCATCGGAATTACAAGAATTAATGTCGCAGATACAAGACTTGCTCGATAAAGGATTCATAAGGCCGAGTGTGTCTCCTTGGGGCGCGCCCGTGCTATTCGTGAAAAAGAAGGACGAAAGCATGCGCATGTGTATCGATTATCGGGAGTTAAATAAACTCACGGTAAAGAATCGATACTCGCTTCCAAGAATAGACGATCTATTCGACCAATTACAAGGTGCGAACTGGTTTTCAAAAATTGACCTTAGATCGGGGTATCACCAACTAAAGGTAGAGGGGGAAGATGTGCCGAAGACGGCTTTCCGCACGCGATACGGACATTACGAGTTCCTCGTGATGTCATTTGGGTTGACAAATGCACCCACGACCTTCATGGACCTCATGAACCGGGTTTGCAAGCCGATGTTGGATAAATCGGTAATCGTGTTTATTGACGATATTCTGGTATACTCGAAAAATGAAGCAGAACATGCACGCCACTTACAAGAGGTGCTAGAGACACTCAGGGAAGAAAAGTTGTATGCGAAATTCTCGAAATGCGCCTTCTGGTTGCGAGAGGTGCAATTCCTCGACCACATCATAAGCGCCGATGGAATATTAGTAGATCCTTAAAAAATAGAGGCCGTGTCAAAATGGAGCCCTCCGAAGAATCCATCGGAGATTAGAAGCTTCTTAGGGCTTGCGGGATACTATAGGAGATTCATTCAAGATTTCTCCAAAATTACGTCGCCGCTAACTAAGTTAACCCAGAAGGAGGAGAAGTTCATTTGGGGTGTTGAATAAGAAAGAGCGTTTCAAACGCTAAAAGAGAAGTTAACTGAAGCTCCGGTATTAACATTGCCGGATGGAGTCTAAGATTTGGTGGTTTATTCAGATGCCTCACTATCAAGGCTCGGATGTGTTTTGATGCAACGGGGCAAAGTTATAGCTTATGCCTCGAGGCAACTGAAAATACATGAAAAGAAATATCCCACGCACGACCTCGAATTGGCTGCGGTGGTGTTTGCGTTAAAAATATGGAGGCACTATTTATATGGGGTAAAGTGCACCATATTCACCGATCACAAGAGCTTAAAATATTTCTTCGATCAGAAGGAGCTAAATATGCGTCAAAGGCAATGGTTAGAAACGGTGAAAGACTTTGACTGTGAAATACATTACCACCCCGGAAAGGCAAATGTGGTGGCTGATGCCCTGAGCAGAAAAGCGGATTATGTCCCAATACGAGTAAGGTCGATGCAGCTTGTTGTGACCTCGGGCATACTTGAACGTATCCGAGAAGCGCAAGTAGAAGCAGTGAAAGAGGAGAACTGGAAAAAGGAAAGAATAATCGGACAGTTAAAAGATTTGTCGGATGGAAAGGACGGGTTGAAGACTCGATCCGGAAGGGTATGTGTTCCAAATTCTTGTGGGGTTAAGACGCTTCTACTCGATGAAGCTCATAAATCCCGATATTCTATTCATCCGGGTGCGACTAAGATGTACAATGATTTGAAACAAAACTATTGGTGGCCCGGAATAAAGAGAGATGTAGTAAAATACGTGGAGAAGTGCTTGACTTGTTTACAAGTCAAAGCGGAACACCAGAAACCATATGGAAAACTGTAACCTTTGGAGATCCCGGTTTGGAAATGGGAATATATCACTGTGGACCTATTGACCAAACTACCTAAAACGATTCGGGGATTCGATGCTATATGGGTGATTGTGGATAGATTAACGAAGAGTGCTCATTTTATTCCTATACGCGAGACATATACTTCGGAAAATATGTTCGAGGTATATACAAACGAAATAGTGGCACGTCACGGAGTACTGGTATCCATCATGTCAGATAGGGATACCCGGTTTACTTCAAACTTTTGGAGAGATTTTCAAGAACAAATGGGAACGAAACTTTTCATTAGCACCACCTACCATCCTCAGACAGATGGGCAGAGTGAAAGAACGATACAGATGCTAGAGGATATGTTACGGGCATGTATTATTGACTTCGGCGGAAGTTGGGATGTTTATCTACCCTTGGCCGAATTTTTCGTATAATAATAGTTACCATTCGAACATCGGCATGGCGCCTTACGAAATGCTATATGGTAGGAAATGTAGAACCCCGGTGTGTTGGGGTGAAGTTGGACCACGCGAACTGGCCCATAAAGATATTGTCCAAGCCACTAATGAGAAAATTCAAGTGGTAAGAGCCCATTTGAAAGCAGCCCAAGATAGGCAAAAGTCTTATGCCGACAAAAGACGAAGACCGATTGAATTTCAGATAGGCGACATGGTCATGTTAAAGGTTTCCCCATGGAAGGGCGTTATCAGATTCAGAAAAAGGGGGAAACTAAGCCCGAGGTTTATCGGGCCATTTAAAATCATCGAACGGGTTGGCAAGGTGGCTAATCGCCTCGAGCTACCGGAAGAGTTGAGTGGAATACATGGCACATTCCACGTGTCTCAGTTGCGAAAATGTCACACCCCAACCGATGGCGGAATCATCGGGGCGTGGCATTAGGCGAATCAGATTGCTCGAGAGAATCCATAACAACTATATTGCGATAATATTTATTACATTCGTTATCCCATACTAACAAATAATACAATCACATAAGTCATCACAGATTTCTTGTCCTCTCGAACAATACAAATCCGACAACCTAGATTTTAGGCGAGTTTCTAGACTTCCTAGCTTGATTTGATGTAGATAGCAATCTAACCTGCAACATACGTTAAAACAACGTCAATACAAAAAGTATTGGCGAGTATACAAGTTTTGATAGAGTATCGTAAAAATAGTAAAAAGTGCTGCGAATTACCAAATACATAAACGAGATACCTCAACATACATGCATAAAGACAGATACTACATCTAAGTCACTCGAGCTTCGACCGCGATTGCTATTCATCCTAACTAGACCCCGTCGGGTGCTATAGTACTATACTAGTTAAGGCGGGACCTCGCGAGTATGAGTCCTAACGCGTATGTAACTAGCATCACATATAGATATGCATAACAGTCATTCGTAAGTGATAAACAGTTTGATTGAGTAATTCATTTGATAAGTTCGATTTATTAGGAACGTATGTTACACCCAAAAATGCGATTAAAAGGGGTTCGAGTATACTCACAGTGCGTATTCAGCAAGAACTCAACTTGGTTGGGTTAGTTTAGAGTGCGCCTGATTTAGCATGAACACGGAATGGTAGTGTAAGCGAGGTGTGGTGAAAAGTTGAATAATAGGGCTAGTGGTAATCCGATCG
The DNA here is from genome assembly GCA_030545235.1 of Helianthus tuberosus. NCBI lineage: Eukaryota > Viridiplantae > Streptophyta > Magnoliopsida > Asterales > Asteraceae > Helianthus > Helianthus tuberosus. The sequence goes on from CM060444.1 coordinate 162,577,568, forward strand.
AACATCGACACTTTGGGGCTCGTCCGGTCAGTTGACATGTTATTCGGTCGGTTGACATGCTATCCGATCGGCTGACATGTTGTCCGATCGATTGACATGTTGTCCGATCGGTTGACATGTTGTTCAGTCGGTTGACATGCTATCCGATCGGCTGACATGTTGTCCGATCGATTGACATGTTTTCCGATCGGTTGACATGTTGTTCGGTCGGTTGACATGCTATCCGATCGGCTGACATGTTGTCCGATCGATTGACATGTTGTCCGATCGGTTAACATGATGTCCGATCGGTTAACATGATGTCCGATCGGTTAACATGTTGTCCGATCGGTTGGCATGTTGTCCGGTCGGTTGACATGCTATCCGATCGGCTGGATTGGAGTTGATTCGCCGTTCGATCGGACATTAGTCCGGTCGGACGGCAATTCGTTCAAATTTTCTGATTTAAGTCACTCTCAATTGTCTTTGGAAAGGATACCGGTAGTTTTTACCAAGACGGCGTGACGTCGTGTTAAACAAATGGAATTCCACCAGTTCCGACCCGTTCTAACGGCCGGGAACCACCCCGTTCCATCAGTTTTGGCCATTCTTGACGGTTTCTCCATGTTTAATTCGAAATCACGCAATACTTTGATCAGATACATAATATTCTAGGTGAGATTGTTATAAAAACATGTGGAAATCACTCAGATCTGAGTTGTTCATGGTAAAATGATGTCATGCTTTGAAGTTCATATGAACTCTTGATGATATCATCTTTGAACACCTCAAATCAGTAGATTTCACGGTTAAAAGTTGATTTTTAAAAGATAGAAAGGCGTAGAATCGAGTGTAGATCATAAAAGTACAAGGTGTAGGTTGAAAACTTACAAGAATTGCGAGAAAACGAGCGAAAATGGCGAAGCAGCGTCTGGCCGAACGAGAGCAGTCACATCAAGGGTTCTTGGTGTGACTGAGGGGTATTTATAGGCAAGGAGGAGGAGAGAATGGTGAGTGGGGGCCGTCCGTTCGGCTGGCCCATCCGTCCGGATGACCGACCCGTTCGGATGTCCTTCGGCGAGCTGCGTTTGGGTGTTCCGTCTCGATTGTTAAGCGTTGCGATGATTTTTGTTACACATTCTCATCCACATTGTCATTTATTTATTTTAATTAGTCACGTTGGGTCGTATATACATATCCATATTTCAAAGTTGCGATACAATAACCGTGTTTCGTTTCGAATATGCGATTACTTTGCGACGCTTCACGGTCATTGAGGAGGGTAGTATAGGTCCTTTCTCGATGTCATCGTGAACGTTATTGTGTGTTAATGAGGAGGGTAGAATAGGTCCTCTCTCAATGTCATCATGGCTATCAAGGAGGGTAGAATTGGTCCTCACTTGACATCTTCGTGGTTGTCAGCAAGTGAAATGTGATGTGATAGTGATAAAATATGCGATAATACGCGTAAATGTTGCGATATAGCGATTTATGCGATATAGTTACATTATGATCTGAATCTCTGGTGCTAGGCGTAACGAGTGTAGCGAGTAGTAACAACGCACGAACGTGCGGGTTATTACTGTCTCCCCTGGTTTAGGAAATTTCGTCTCGAAATTAATCCAACGGGTAGACTTTTGAGAGTTGTCCTCGTATAAGTAGCGATACAGCGAGTTAATTGACTGAGAGTTGACAAGCGAGAGCGTTTTGAGTAAGAGAGGTCGATTACGGGAGGCGACGTATTGACAAAAGTAACATCCCACGAGTTGGCGTTTCAAAAGTACCTCGAGTCACGAAGAATTTTGTGATTTCGATGCGATTGAAATTTTAAAGAACTTGAAAGGTTTCTCATAACGTAGGGTTATAACTGAGTCGATTGTTAACCAACGTTGCAAGAAACGTTCATTTTTAGCTATTTAAAAGAAATTTGGAAGGAAATCTTGAAAAATTTTCTTATAACGTAGGGTCAACTGAGTCGATGTTTAACCAAAGTTGCAAGAAAGTTTAGGTTTTAAACATTTTAGGGAATTTGAAAATGAAAACTGGGGTTACGGAAACTCTCCTATGACACGGGTTCAAGCTGGACTCGATGTCGAACAAACGTCTTAAGAAAGATTTCGTTTTGATATTGCAAAAAGCTCTTTTTAAGGAAAACTGGACTTATGAGACTTCCCTTGGGCATGGAGTTAAGCTGATTCGATGTTATCTCCACATTGTGAGGAAATTTCACTTGTCCAATGGTTTTAATAAAACTTTTATAAAAATAATCAGTTTTTAACAGTTTAAAAAGTTAATTAACATCGAGCCCCACTTGGAACTTTCTCACGAAAGGTTGTTAATATGGTTAAAACACTTATATATAGGAAGTACCAGCGGCGTATCCACCATGTTTCTCCCATATTACTTCCGTTTCGTGAGGCGGTGTCATGTGTGCCGATATGACACAGATAGAATTGCGCTACCTCGGTCCAATCGATAGGAAGTCAGACCGAGTTGAAGATAGAATCAAATAGGTTAAACAGGCGGGTTGAATTGCGAACGTAGCTATAACAGCGTGCGCGAGTAGCCTGGTGACACGAAACATTGATGTGTCGTGTCTGGATAGGCGTCGAGCGATAAGCGAATAGTGCGATTAGATTCCACATTAAACCCACATGGCACGTTTCCACGAAAGTTTGCTAACATGGAGAAACACCACGTTCGACCAAGTTAGTTTTGTCCCGTGAAGCGATGTCATGCATACTAATACCACACAGACTGTGATGAATATCAAGCGATGAGTGACGAGTGATAAGCGGTACGCGACAAGCGAATAAGCGGTAGACGATACACGATAAGCGATACACGGTAAGCGAGTAATGCGATTCGATTCAATTGATTAACACCACAGGGTTTGACTAACATTAGACCCCACATGGCCTTTTCAATGAAAGCCCGCTGATATGACTAAAACACCTTGCTTTAATCATATGAGCTTCATCTCGTGAAGCGAGGTCATGTGTGCTAACTTAACACAAATATCACAGATAACGGTAGGCGATAGCGATGGTGATAGCGATAGAGTGACACACAGCAAGCGATAGCGATCCACATAATAAGCGATAGCGATCCACATAATAAACGATATAGATTCACATGATAAGCGATAGAGATTGCGAGATACACATAATAACCAATAGCGATTGCGAGATAGCGATAATGCGATAGATTCCCACAAAACTGCGATTGAGTGGCGAGGTAGACTTACGACCAGTCTTGCGTCGCTGCAATTGCCCTGCGGGGGTAGACTTACCAAAGTCCATCGATGAGGCGATTGCATTGCGTTGGCAGACTTATGAAAAATCTCGCAGTGGTGCGGTTCGGTTGTTACGCTTTGCGATTGAGTGTAGTGTGTTGAAAATAACCACAATAGTATAATAGGTCTAATAACGTTCAACTCCACGTGGGACTTTCCTTACGAAACTTCGGTAGTATGATAAAGCACACCTTGCTTGACCCCTACTACTTACATCCCGTGATTTGGTGTCACATTTTGTCGAGACGCTTATGGCACCTTTAGAATTCACTACGATCTCCGTGCACTGACCAAAATAATACCTTGTGCACCCGTGATTAGTCGTTCCTTGCACGTTTATCATACCTTATTCTTAAGAGTGCAGTGAGGGTAAAACACATTATCTCGTGATATAGTATATAGTATGTGTGTGAATCTATTCTAAGTGCGAAACACGGGAGAGAATGCGAATCAATGTTGCGCATAGCGACAACATCAATTAGCAGGGACAGTTTTACACATGAAATTACGTTGAAAATTTGTTTCATTACAACACTATCCTACGTCTGTCTGATGTCGAAAACTTTTGCTGGAGCTGCGGTTGTTGTACTCAAGTTCTTGACCCGGTGCGGCAGTTGCGGGTGAAGTGACCGTAACGGTTGCAGTTATTGCAATAGCGACAGTCAGCTCCGACCTGGTGATGGTAGGTACATGAGTAACACTGGGGATGAGCTCTAGTGTAAGCTCGTTTTGGAAACACCGGAACTGCTTGAAGAGGCTTCGGTTGCAGCAGTTCGGTTGTTGATGAGTTCGGGCTTGAAATCTTTCGTTTGCGGCTGGGTTTGTCGGTGTCTTGCGATGAGGTGTCGTCGTTGGATGATTCGTCTGAGGACTCACTTTCAGGATCTTTGGCCGAGTCGTCGGAAGAACCGTCAGCAGCTTCGTCAGAAGAATTGTCGGCAGATTCATCAGAAGAATCGTCGGCAGAATCGTCTGAAGAATTAATGACGATTTCTTGATAAGTGTGATTGACAGGATTCTTGGAGAAAAATCCTTCCATGAGTCGTTTTTTGTTGATCTCGACGGCTAAACGGTAGGTCTCTTCGATGGTAGCAGGTCTTGCAGCTTCGACAAAATCACCCACACACTCAGGCAAGCCGCGAATGTACTTAGGAATGGCTTTTTCTGAAGTGTTGACTTGACTTGGGCAGATTACGCTAAGCTATTTGAACCTTGCGGTGTAGCCAGCATTGTCACTTCCGTCTTGCTTGATTTCCCAAAATTCATTTTCTAGCTTCTGAACTTCATGGGGAGGGCAATACTCTTTCTTCATGAGCTCTTTCAGCTCATCCCAAGAGAGAGCGTAAGCTGCGGAGATCCCACGCTTGTTACGTTCGGCGGTCCACCAGTCAAGTGCTCGTGATTGAAATACTCTGGTAGCGCAAGTAGTACGGAAACTATCGGGACACCCACTCTGACGAAGGGTGACATCGATAGAATCGAACCACTGGAGTAATTGGGTCACACCTCCTTCACCCGTGAATTCCATCGGATCACAGGATTTGAAGTGTTTGTAGAGAAAAGTAGATTGCGGCGCCTCCGTCTTAGAGTCTTCCGGGGTTCGAGATTTGCTGAGAGAGTGCACTTGAGCGACAATTTGAGGAATGACCTTGGTCACAAGTGTGGCAATCCTCTTATCGGTGCTTCGTCTGGCTCTCCTCCTAGCTGTTCGTCTCGAGGTAGAGTCGTTGGAAGGCATCTAGACAGAGAGAGATTTGAAATGAGATTCGATCATAATGATTTTTGAGTTTGCGATGCGATTGAGCGCGATCAAAACTTGTAGCGTGCATTATAAATAGATTTCACATAGGAGCCACATAGGAGACACGACATTCCTACGTTCTCACACAATGATTGGTTTGTATTTAGCTATAGATAGTTGTAGTTTACACTTATACACACACATATCGATGTAGAATGCGCGAGGACGCAATGAGAGGTAGTGAGCGAGAGCATAAGCGAGTAATTTGGCATTTGTTTTGTTGCGAACATTCGGTCTTCGTTTTAGATTGCGATGGCTGTGCGAGTTGTGTGTTTTGTAAAACAGGGAGCGGAAATTGATAGATTGTAAAATAACACATAAATCGTAACCAAGTTTATAGAACGTAAAACCGTCGAGTTGTAGTCTTAGTAAAATAATCGGAGTGCCTCGGGTGTTTAGGCGTTGACTAGCCAAGGTAACCCAACTATATTCAACAAGTTCGTGCACGCGCGTTGACCTAGAAGACTTCATGCTTCCACTGGGATGCAGCTGATGGCATTTGTCTTCCTAGTCATCGCGTGACTTGAGTCATTGTCATGGTCGAGTCCTTGGTGAGAGCTTTTTTAAAACCATTTTTAAAGAGTGGAACGGTTCATTAAGGTACGAGTTTCACCCCTGACTTAACAACTTCGTTCCTAATTGTGGTTATGCTCTTCGAATAAATTCGTGAGTTCCACTAGAGTTCGAAATGGAGACTTTCGTCGAGAAGTGGATGTCACTCCTAACTCGATGAAAGGTTCTCGTGCTAGAAAATGCGCTGAGTGAGCAATCCTATCAAGAGTTACACCTGGTCTCGACTGGATCACTCGGTTGTGATACGCGAGTATTTTTGAAAACATGTGCATTGTGTCAGCCTAAGGAAAGGCTATGTAGTATTTCAGCCTTGGGAAAGGCGTATTCGTGCGAAGCTGTAGTACGCGGTGTTCACACAAAGTTGTAGTTTTTAGCAATTTCGATCGAGAGTATCAAGTAGCCCAATACGAACCCTACTGGGTTTGTACGAGTCGGCCTGTTGGTACTTAGACTATAGACTAGGTCAATTTCTAAGACGTCGACCCGGACTGGGTCGAGTCTTGCGTAATTCCCTATAGTTATGGCTCTGATACCAATCTGTCAGACCCCAACCGATGGCGGAATAATCGGGGCGCGGCACTAGGCGAATCAGATTGCTCGAGAGAATCCATAACAACTAGGTGCAACATCAAGCTGACCCAAAAGGTGCAGAAGCTAGCTCAGGAGCAGGCTCTGGGTCGTGTAACGGTGTGGTGCCTTGAGCAGGTGATAGTGCAGCAGCCATGTCATCTTCATCTGCGTCAGTAGTAGAAAGCTGTAATCTAGGTGTCTGTAAGGCTGCAGATGTCACAGACTCAAAGGAGTCTAAAATCGAATGCATACTAGAATCAGAGGATAGCTTGTTAACAGGGGTCTCAAAAAGTGAAATTAGTATCAACGTTCTCGTCTAGCTTTCCATCATCATAGGTGTTATCGGAAGGACCATCAATAACATGCCAATGTCATCGTCAATTATTCGTTGAGTAGCCTTCCTTCGGAAGGAATGTCCACAGGAGGCGTATTGTCGAGGATCGGAGCCATGGTGTGTTCACCATCGGGGTGACCAGTGGTGAAATGGTCATGGACTGAAACAAGAGTGACAGTAGGATTCTTGTCGGAGAAGTCATCAGCTAGGGTAAATCGTCGCCAAAATCTGGTAGCGCGGATGGCTCCAAGTCGTCCTCGCCCTTGGTCAGTATGTCAGGGTCACTCTCAGTGGTTGGCGTAAACATCCTCGGCGCAGGTGCAATTCTCATTATTTGTGGTGGTGGCCATAGGGTCATCACGTCTGACAATTTTGCTTTTTAATCAAAGTGACATGTGTGCCGGTACATATTAGTCATATCACATATAACCATAATGGTCACTAGCAATTAGCGTGTGCAAATAAAAGTAATTTATCATGTAGTCATGTATTCACATTATTCTTCCTAGTCTCTCAGAGTAAACTTCCCAGTCTCTCAGACTAATCACCCAGTCTCTCAGACTAAACATCCAGTCTCTAAGACTAAACACCCAGTCTCTAAGACTGAACCTCCCCAGTCTCTAAGACTGATCCTCCCCAGTCTCTAAGACTGAATCCCTGGTCTCTAAGACCAAGCCTCCCAGTCTCTAAGACTAAATCCCTGGTCTCTAAGACCAAATTTCCCCAGTCTCTAAGACTGACCCCCTGGTCTCTAAGACCAAACTTCCCTCAGTCTCTAAGACTGACCCCCTGGTCTCTAAGACCAAACTTCCCTCAGTCTCTAAGATTGAACCTCCCTCAGTCTCTAAGACTGGACCTCCCTCAGTCTCTAAGAGTGATCCTCCCTCAGACTCTAAGACTGAACCTCCCTCAGTCTCTAAGACTGAATTATAAACATAAATTTTGAAATGTGTACTGTGCCCTTTTTGTTTTGTAAAAATGTTTGTTCCCTGGATCTGGACGTTGAGTGTATGCACTGTAAATATGTTTTCGTGAGAGCCCTGATGATCATAGTCTAGACTCGAGAAAGAATCCTAGTTCGCTATGATCGAGGCTCTGATACCAAGCTGTCACACCCTGACTTTTGCGGAAGCGTGATTATGGTGTGACTTTCTTAATACCATTGCATTCAATCATAACATCAACTATATGATAAAAACCATAGGTTTGTCATCCATTAAATAAGTTTAAAACATAACAACCTTTCAGACTTCAAATTCAAGCTTTACAAACCGTACAAATTGTTTATGAGTTCACTAAGGACTCGTCAAAAGATATTGAATAAGACCAAGGTTTGGATGACGTGTCTCGTCCAGGAATAAGACACATTACCCAAATCAAAGACCATGGATGACAGCTTTATTCTTAACGCAGCATAAAAACGCCCAACGCCCGCCAGATCCACTTATAAATTCCCTGAAATACATGTTGTTTGAAAAACATCAACAAAAGTTGAGCGAGTTCATGTGTTCATTTGTGTGTATATATAAGCCTTTGAAACATTGTAAGTATGTATGTAAGTCCCTGGTATGTAGCAATAAGGAAAAAGAGATCGCCACTGGGTTGCAAAGCCAATAGTATGTGTGAAGTGATGCAGGAAGACTCAAACCAAGCAGATTTCACACCGGGCTTCCGGCTGTAAGACATAGTGTTGGACCGTTTTGCGACTCTGAAAATTCAGTTAAGGACGTTCACCTTCACGTATAAAGGCGGAATCAGTATACTTGAAGTTACCACAGCTTTTCTCTTTCAATACCCTCTTTATTTATGCTTTCTGAATACAAATTGACAGAGTTTCGACACCACAAGCATGAGATGATTTCGCTCCTAGTTACATATGAAATCACATGTCCGGGTATATATAAGGTGGCTGATTTTGCTCATATGGCATACCAAATAAGCGAAATCCCATGTGAACCATATAAACGAAATCACTTTGAACCATAAGAACGAAATCCTTAACTACCTAATAAGCGAAATCACCTAATGTCCTAATAAACGAAATCACCTACTAGACTTGTACATATAAACGAAATAACAATATTAAATCCTACTTTGACTTTCAAACTCCTATTTTGTCTTATCTTAACCTAAAACTCAATGCAAACGAAGTCAACAGACATTCCGTGCACCAACAGACTCCCCCTTGGATGTTGACGAAGTTTTCAGCTTTGAGTCTTCAGTCTTGGTCATTTTGCTTTCTCATTTAGATTGTAACATTGTAAGCATCCATCACTCTCTTGATCAGCTTCACACTTTGACTCTTACACCAGGATCTCATCACTGGCTCTATCATCAACAGCTTTATCATCAACAGGCTCCCCCTTTCGTCAAGCTTCCGTGCTTTTAGGGATCGACACCTAACTTTCCAGCTACAAGCTTCTCCTAACTTTCAACTTGTCTTCAGACTCCCCCTTAGACTCTGCTCTCGGGATCGTAGTCTGGACTTTTCCTGCAATCACCCATACAACTATAAGTAACAACATTTTAAACTTCCAGATATCGTAATCTGACAATTCAATCTCCTCAAAATCACTTCTCATGAATTTGGCAGTTTCATCGAATCGTATCGGAAACTAGCTCTATAACAATATAAGCATCCAAATCCCCCACAGTTAATCATCCAAGTCCAACTTAATGACCTTGGAGATATCACAAATTGTTTTTGATTTTTGTTTTTTAAAACTTCAAGTTTCAAATTAATGAACTTGTTTTATTTTCAGAAACACGATCAGCTTACTTAGATTTTGAAACTCAGCACTCAGACATCAGTTGTCGAAAATAAAGCAGAAATCAAAATCTTTTTGTATTTTCTGAAAAAAATAAAGCAGTAAAGAAATATGTACAAACATATTTACATACAATATTTTTGTTTGAGTATGCATTAGAGGATCATATCAGTTTTTGACAAGTCACAAGTACCGTTGAGCTTAATTTTCACATCAAGAATTAAACAGTTCACTTAGATTGTCGATATACTTGTCCACTTAAATTTTCATACAAATTTCAACCGATTTCAGGATACGAATTAGGTATTTTAAGAACTTAAACCCATTCATGTGTCCCACCTCTTGAATATACTCCCGTATCCAGATCCCAATATTCAGTCTTACAGGTAATTATAACACAAATGATATCTGTAAGGGGTTAATAAATTATGAAGAATCATGAGAGCTCAGATCAGAACTACCGTTCAGCAGAGAGATCATGACTCAACTTGTAGGTGTGTCCCCTTTAGAGGATCTTTTTTACAACAGCATAGCTAAGCAATTTTATTGTCTTATCATATACGCTGAGGGTGATGCTATGTTTCAAGCATTGCGGAAAGTATTATTCAAGGACTAGGTCAGAACTTCCATTCAGCAGAAGTCCCAGAATAATACCTCAGATATCACTGAGTATAAAAACCTAGTATATCAGAAAAAGGAACCTTTCAAACGAGATTTCAGGGGTTACCTATATATCCAAGTAGTGTTCCCCACGAAATAAGCAAGTTTAAATTTATGTTTATATCCCGAAAAAGTTTACTAAATGTATAAAAACCTACCGACACATCCACGGTGAGATCGTTTAACACATTTTGACTTTTCAATTCTTTAGCGTACTGTAACTGTCTACTGATGTACTATCATTTCCTCTTTTTACACAAAAACTCAATTTTTTTAATTTTATCATGTTTTTGTCATTTTCAAATTTTCAAATGTTTTTGGATTTTCTAACAACAATATATCTCCCCCTAAAATGCAAAACCATTTAAAGAAAATTTGACAACCAACATTGATAGCTTTGTCTCGCCATCCATTTTCTGCTTCACATGCTCTGATTTGCAGAAAATATAACGTACCCCCATGATTTACAACCCATTGATCTTAACAGTTTGAAAACCGTTTTTCAATCTGATGAAAGTAATCATGTTTGTTCAGCCGTGAGGGTTTCGGCGTATTCAATCAACATACAATCAAAACAAAATTAAAAACAACATATTTTTGGTTTTTCAAATTTTAACAAACTAAAAACATATTTTTGGTTTTTAATTTTTCCAATTTTTAGGATTTTGAAAATATTGTTTATGTATGTACAGAAAACAATCTAACTAAAATCCCTGTTCAACCAAACCAGGGTTCTGCAACCTCTTCCTGTGCCAGGCTGCTCCAACTACCATTCTCACAATCTTCAGCTTCTTTGAGCACCTGCACATTCAAACTTTATCAATCATTTGAACAATTTAGCCCAAGTCTATTGAACCTTAGGCATTTCAACACAATAATGTTCATTTAATTTCGGAAACTCTTTGTCATTTAAAACTTTTTCAGCATTGACTTCAACTTTCTCATCTTTTTCCAACGTCACTTGTTTCTTAACACTCCACATTTGACCTTCTGGAGTACCTCTTTTGTAAAAATTTGTCTCTTTTTGAACACTTTATTTTTGAACAACAATTTTAGGTTTCCAAAACTCTTGAGGTTTTGTCATATCAACAAACGTTTTCCAACTCTGTGTTGTTCTAAATCTGGGTGTGTGAGAATTCCAGGTCTGTCTTGAATCGAACCTGTTCAGGTTTGATTTCCAATTTTGATTTGAAGCAAACTTGTTTGTGTTGTACCTCCAAGTTTGTTTCGAATCAAATCTGGTTGACCTTGGTTTCTCATTCTCAGATTTCTGTTTTTCAACATCAACAGGCTTTGGATTTGGACACTTTCGTGCAACATGTCCAATCTGATCACATTTAAAACACACTTTCTTTGAAACATCCTTGGCCTGTTGTTGTTTCTTTTTCATAGCATCAAACTCCTCATTAGACTGTTGTCCAAATTTGAGTTTTTCCTCTTCTTTCAAGCTTTTCCCTTGAACAAAATTCATCTTTTGTTGCAAATTTGGTTTTTTACTTTGATTCCAATTCCGTTTCTTTTTATAACCCAAACCAGCCTTCATGTTTTTCTTCTTAAAACCAGGTTTGTTATAAAAAGATTTATGACCTTTACCAGCAAACTTTGGAATCTCAGATTTCTCAATCTCAACCATTTTGAAAACTTTATCAACCTTTTCTGAAATCACATTCTGAATCGGGAAAACAACATCTAAGAATAATTTATCCGATCCAATCATGGTATAAACCAATCCTTTTGAATCATTATTCAAATTTTTCTCGGATTTTGTGTTTTTCAGATAACCATCATAAAGATTTCCTTCATCTTCATCCTGTGATTCAGACTTACCTTTTGTAGACTCATCTTTCAAAACGCTTTCAACAACCTTACTTACCACCTCTGAATCATTAGCATCATCAGATTTGGAGTAAGTCACATCGATACTTTCAGGTAACTGGTCAGCTATGTTCAAACCCTTTGCCACCTTTTCCTCATCATAAAAAGTATAATTGTTTCTCAATGGTGGTGGTACCTGATGAAACTCTGAACCAATACCCTTTTTGTAATTTTCAGTATCTTTGTCATCTGGTGTGATGTTGAAAATGCGTTCGAGAATGTACGAAGAGTTATGATAACTTTGAAGTTTTGTAACAACCTTTTCTTTTTCAGCCAAGACTTGTTTAAGACTAGCAATTTCATCAACACATTTGTTCAATTCAATTTGCTTTTCTTTAAATTTTCTTTCATACATTTCTTTAGTGACTAAAGTTTCTGACAATCTTTGATCAAAACTTTTGACTTGGCTTTTCAAAGTATCATAAGCTTCTTGTACTCTCTGACTCGACCACTTTAAAGAATCATACTGTTTTTGTAAATCTTGACATTTAGATTCTTTTTCAACACAATCGACACATTTTGCAGAACACAATTGTCTATAAACATCATTATCCTTTTCAAGACCTTGACATTTCTGTGTTAATTTTTCAACTTTTAGTTTCAAAATTTCTTCTTTTTGAATCATTTCTTTACATTTTATTTTGAAAACATTCTCAAGTTTGCTTGTTTCAATATCTTTTGTTTTTATGATGTCATCTTTTTCAGTACAGGCTTTGCACATTTCTATGCAATTCCTGCATTTGTTTTCTTTTTCATCAACCAATTCAACATTCGATAGATCAGAAGATTTTCTAACCTCAGTCTCATTCAGCACCGGTTCTTCTGACTCGGTTTTCTGATCTTCCTCCTTTTCTTCTTTCCGAGCTTCTTCATTCTTCTGCGTTTCTTCAGCTCTCTGTTCCTCTCCAGCAAGCTTTGCAACAGTCTTCACTTCTTCAATCATCTTCTTCAATTCTTCTTCTTTTCTTTTCTTCAGTTCTACCACCTTCGGTAAACTTGCTTCAAAAACTTCTTTTAACTTGATCATCAAATTTGGCAAATAGCTTTTATCAGAAAGCCTTCTTGTGTTGAAAGTACCCTCACTTGGAAACACATTGGTTACAACATCAAAATCCACTTTTGATGGATCAACTACTGGATTACCCTGTGGATCCATGTAACACTCTAATTCTTCATTCCATCTCTTGGCTCTTTGTGCTTCCTTAAATGGTTCATACAATTTGCCAATCTCCCATCTTGCACTGTCTCTTCTCCACCAAGTATCATGATCATCATTTGCAACAAATGCATATCCAACTGCATCTTCTTCCGGGCAAACTTGACTCCAGTCATAACCTTCATCATCATATATAACTGCAAGAGCCCTTGATTTTTCTTCTGGTTGCTTTAATCTTGGTGGTTCAGACTTATTCTGATGATAAATTGCTTTCTTGTAATAATCTTTGTTGAACGGGTTTGCAGAATCATCATCAGCATACGCATTTCTGCACTCGCGCTTAAAATGACCTCTTTGTTTGCATTTGAAGCATGTTACCTTGGATTTATCAAATCCCAGTTTGGTAGATGGTCCACCAATTGACTTTCTCCCCGTGATCTCCATGAACCGCTGTGCCCGACGAACCGCACTGGCCATGCACCATCTTATATCCATGAGTTCCATCTCCTCGGGGTCTAATTGGTCATAATCTTCTTTCGTCAAGTTGGTATTGCCAATCTTCCCTGCAACGAGGCTTTCATACGATTCAAGTACAGATGCTAAGAAAACCATCTGTTGTTTTGCCGACTCTTCGCTGAAATTCTGCCCATTCTTCAGATCCACCGCGATATTACACTGAAACAAATTCTTGGAAGCAGATTGACTTGAAGTGTTTGAAGAAGATCCACTGTGAAAACCACTGTGAAGACTTTCATTGTTCACTGAGTTTGAACTTTCTGCAGAAAATGCTATTTTTGGAGATCCAGCCTGTGGTGCATTTCCTCTGTAGTAAAGCTCCACATTTTGCTGATAATCTGGATTGTTGACTTTAGATCTCTTTATCTCCAACTCATGGCTTTCAAGTCTTTCAATCAGCAAATCCACTTTCAAATCTTCAGGCTTGATTGTGTTTTTCAACATTAGAGCGAAGTATTGCCACTCTTGATCATTTGGCAATGAATCAAACAATTTATCTACCAGCTCCTCTTCAGAAGGTAAGATTTGTGTCTGGTCAACTCCATTTTCAGATGTCCGAATCTCTCAATCATTTTACAAATAGATTCATTTTTCATACAACTGAATAAATCAAACTCTTTACGCAACAATTTCTTTTTGTTTTTAACAATTTCATTACTACCTACACATTTTCTCTCTAACGCTTTCCACAAACTCTTTGAAGTCTTTTCTTGTTCGAGCAATGAAATAATATCCTCTCTTACTGACTGTTTGATCAATGTTATCATTCTATATTCAGCCACAACATTTTTTATATCTTTTTCTGTAAAATCTTTTGGATCTATTAACTCTCCTCCTTCTTTTACTGGTTTATTGTATCCATCTGTCAGTTTTAACTAGCTTTCAGTAGCGAAAGCTTTTACCCAACCCTCAAATCTGTTTTTCCACCAGTGATAATCTTCCACTTTCATTAGCTTTGGTGGCTTCTGTTGGCTTCCGTACATGTTCTCAAACTTCAAATTCTCCGAAATTTCTCTTGAATATTCTTTCATCTCAGATCTTCTATCTGACGATTCGGAAGTGAATGCTTTGTAGAATGTGTTGTAAAATTCTTCACCGTTGCTTGACATCTTCAATTACCTTTACGTACAAACAAACACAGTGAGTTTAATCAATATCAAACAAATAAATCGGACGGGTATCCGGTATGGCACTAAACAACAAATGTGTTGTACGATCCGATAGTCTGTTCACTTGATGCACACTATACGACAAATCAATATGCTGATCGATCGGTTAGAATGATATGCTATACAACAATGAACTTTGAAAAAAAAAATCTCATGCACTTCTGACAAACTCATATGCACTATTAATTCAAATGGCCAACATACACATTTAATATCCAATGACTTCACACATTTCAATATGCTCAATTGTCAGTTCACATGCAATCTTAATATCAAACAATTAAAGTTGGTCGACAATCTCAATGTTATCTAAATTCTCATTGGACCGTTACACTAAGTGGACATCATATGGACTTCTGTTATTATGTAATAAAGTCACTTGGGCCTCTAACAATTATGAATCTTGGGCCTAGATATTCACGTGATAAATCTGACTTTAACAATTAAAGTGGCCGACAAATATATGAAAGTATAACATGCAAATTCTGAACTATCAATTACACTTCACATGTATGATCACTCTAAACCGAATAGATTTCTTGTTTCGATAAGTGCTACTGACAACACTGACTAAGGTTAACTAAGTGACAAATAAGCGAAATCAGTTTTGACCAGATAAGCGAAATAAGTTATGTCCGAATAAGCGAACCAAACTTATGTCCGTAAAAGCGAAATCAAGATGTTCAAATAAGCGAAATCAGATGAATATATCCCTCGATGTCCGTAAAAACGAAATCAGGTTTTAGCCAATTTTCACCATGTTTTAATCTGGATTTTAACCTGAAGCTTTCTAGGGTTTGTTATTAGTAGATTTTACACGTTATATTTGAATTTTAGACAATTTCAACCGTAGGAACTATCTCAAATCGAAAAAGTATGCAAGAAAGTGAGTAGAACTAAGAAAATTCAGTCGAATCAGCTGTAGTAGTATGAACTCCTCGTCCTGAAGCTCTGATACCACTTGTTGGACCGTTTTGCGACTCTGAAAATTCAGTTAAGGACGTTCACCTTCACGTATAAAGGCGGAATCAGTATACTTGAAGTTACCACAGCTTTTCTCTTTCAATATCTTCTTTATTTATGCTTTCTGAATACAAATTGACAGAGTTTCGACACCACAAGCATGAGATGATTTCGCTCCTAGTTACATATGAAATCACATGTCCGGGTATATATAAGGTGGCTGATTTCGCTCATATGGCATACCAAATAAGCGAAATCCCATGTGAACCATATAAACGAAATCACTTTGAACCATAAGAACGAAATCCTTAACTACCTAATAAGCGAAATCACCTAATGTCCTAATAAACGAAATCACCTACTAGACTTGTACATATAAACGAAATAACAATATTAAATCCTATTTTGACTTTCAAACTCCTATTTTGTCTTATCTTAACCTAAAAATCAATGCAAACGAAGTCAATAGACATTTCGTGCACCAACACATAGTCACCACATGGTCCACTCAGCGGACTCAGGAGTGGGGCTCGCTACACCCAAATAGATCTATCACTCATGCCCCTCGGTCCTACAACGAGGATTGATGGCCTTAATCGCCTACCCATTCACATGATCTAGTAGTAAACCCTCCTTAAGCTAATCATACCATGTATAAAATGTCTGTAATAATTGTAACATGTATTTCACCCCCGAAGTATAAAACTGAAAACAGTTAAGAAAAAGGGGGACATGAACTCACTGTTTTGCGTCTTCGTATCCAATGTAACTCGAAGCTTCCTCTAGAACGCACGACTACCTACCTGCGTACTATGGTCTGTTAGACGAGCGGGTCGAGCCTTGTCTTAGTATTGACTAGTGCCTTTGAGTTACGTTTTTAAAGTGTTTTTAATATATTTGTAATAATACTTCTCAAGTATTGCTATTCGCATTTCCTTCCCAAGGATGGGAGTATCTCATACTTGTGTATCCGTATTCTTGCATTGGTATATCTTGCCATGTATGGGCGTCGTATGCCGGTGTATTATTCCAAATAAAGATACGTCAATACATTCCCAAAATATATTTCCAAAACGCTTATATTTTCAAGTCCCACTTTAGAAAATATATAATAACTTATTTTGTCCCCAAAAATAACGTATCGTCCAGAAAATATATATTTTCCCAAAATCATATATATTCTAATATGCTAAGAAAATATATTTTAATTTCTCAAAAATAATATATTTTCTCTTTGTCGAAAATATGATATGCTTGGTAATATGTACAAAAATCATATTTTCACTTCTTTCGTTTCCAAAATAGTATTTACCAAAAATATATTGTAACGGTGTCTTCCGGAATATTTCATAAGTTACATTTTATTGTTCGGCTTTACAATATTAAATGTGTAACTTATATTTCATCCCTTGTGATTTTTGGTATTATTTTGGAGTTGTAATTTCATGGTCTTTTGTCAAGATATATTATTTTACCCTAAAATAATATGACTAGTTCACAAATCATGCAAATATTCACACAAGTGTCTTAATACAAAATATATATTCTAAATATATATTTACCCATTTTTATTTACAAAAGTCATCCTCCAATACTTGTATTTTTGTTACAAAAATATATGGCAAAGTTTATATTGGTAACATAGTTTAAAAGTATACTTGTAACACTTGTCTAGAAAATATTTTCCAAGTGTTGGAATTTTTAGAAAATTTCGCCATAGTTTCCTTTGTAAATGGAGGTGTCCATGCTATTTAGCATATCATTTTCTTTTAGAAAATCATTCAAACAATCAACAACAAATCTCTAAACCATATTACACTTACCAAGTGCAAAAACAATGCACTTTACATAATAACATGAACTTGAGTTTTCGTAAAAGCGCGTAGTAACTTGGTAATATATTTAGTAGCCTTAGTTACTTCCCAAAGTATATTTACTTTTGTTAAAATCTTATTCTCAGGATTTCTAGATGTTTACAACTTGTGAACTCATTTTACAAAAATATTTATTTACGACATCTTCTTGTTTTACTAGCCTTCCTACACTTATTTTATTTCCAAAAATAATGTAAGTATATGTAAGAATCATGATCTTTCAAAAAAAAACCGTCTTTTAAACTTGGTTTTTCTTGGAAAATCATACACAAGTCTTGGGTTCACAAGTTTACTAGTTCACTTGGTTTATTACTTTGTAAGAAAATCATTTTTACTTCCAAGTTCATGTTTAGTCTAGAAGATGATTATTTCATGGAAACACATAATCATCTCCTAACTTGTTAAACCATGCTTCTAACCACACTCTAACAAGTTCCATATGATGTTCAACATCATATTTCTAGTAACCAACAAGCAAACCTCATTCATATGCTAAACAACATCATTCTTTTCATATTTCATCATATGTAAAGCTTATGTTTCAAGATTCAAGTGTATGTTCTTTTAGTGTTCTTATGATTTCAACATAATATATCCTTTAACCACTAAAAATATGAAGTAACAAGTGTTAAAAGAAGCTTACTACTAGCTTCAAGCTAGGGATGATTCAATGAAGAATATGGAGTGGATAAAAGCACACAAGAGAGGTCCTTCATGTTCCAAGAGTTCCACACCTCCTTAAACATCTTGCTACACCTTGGAGTGAACTTGGAATAGATGAACTTGCAATGAAAATGGTGGTGATGTGGTGTGTGGTTGTGGCCGTGAGCTCCCAAGGGAGGAAGAAGGAGGTTTTTGGTGTTTAGTGATGAATGAGAATGAGAGATGAGGTCTAATATTCATTATGTAAAAATCTCCAAGGATTTCATAGTATCTTACAAGATCCTACAACAAATCAATTGGGATAGCATAAGATTTAATGGGATTGTGGGGATCAAGGGTGGGCCACCCTTGAACCGTCCATGAGAGAGGGAGAGAGTGTATGAGGGAGGTGAAGGTGAAGTGCTTATGTTTATATAATCTATTATCGAATCTTCAAAGATTGTGTAATATCTAAAGTAGATCTAGCCATATCTAAGAGGATTCAAGTAATATCATATAGGATCTTGATGGGATTTAGTAAAATCTTGCAAAGATTGAGGTGGGGCCATCCCATAACCGTAGGAATGAAAAGGGGGGTTATGTGTAACTTTGATGGTAGAGTGAATAATAATTGGAGGTTAAGTGAAAAGTCTAGTGTTTTAAGTGTATGGCACATTATGTAATATGTTAGAGTGCTCGGGAACCATAGCTAGCTCAGAAAAATAAAAACAATGCTTTTAACAATATTTTTGTGTTCCGGGTAATGTCCGGTTGTTCGGTTAGATACCGTTCCGTTAGAGTGCTAAGTTATTCCGTATAGTGTCCTTTATGTAACTTTTTGTGACACTTTTAATTCTCGACACTTAGGAAAGCATTCAGGACCATTCTGCCATATTTTTGCATGTTACTAGTTTATTAAAATGCTGAATTTTGCTGAAATATGCAGAATTCTGCACTTTGAGTGGGTTTTAGGCACTTTCCGGCACTTTAACTATCACCTAGTGACGCAGTTTTATGGTCCTTACTTCCCTACACTCCATACTAGTGTAGTATTTTGTCTCTGGCCCATACTGGGTCTTAAAACACTGTCTGTCTATGTACTGAACATCGTCAGCATTTTCTGAGTTATCCGCTCACTGTACTAACCGTGCTTTGTGCATAGTTTATGTCACTAAAGTTTGTATGTGATAAATGGTGTGACAGTATGAAATGTGATGCACATGTATGTATGATACGGAAATTAGAAGACAGTTTAAGTCATCAGTTGTAATTAAGCATAGTCATTAAGCATAAATCAATATTAATTAATTGTACGGATGCATGCAAATTTGTTGGTTGTCACACTGTCTATATAAAATAAAAGATTTTCATCATTCATATCTCCACGGTCTATATGGAGATATGTTGGCTACCTGGTCGGGGGTTAAGGAAATGGTTTGGTAAGAGTCTTGCCTTGTTCATTGTATAGATCCTGCAAGGACCTGGGTCAAATTTAGTAGGACCTCCTTCAATACCCACTGGTATTGGTTGGCGGGGGTCCAAACTCTTTGATCCCCTCATATGTAAGCTACTATTAAAACTTTAACCCGGCTACTTAGGACTGTATCCCTGCTGACTCAGACTACTTAGCCGAGGGTAACGTCACCTTCAAAAGAGGGGTCTACCACATTATGCATTAATAACTTAATTAATTATCTTTCAATAATCCAACCCTTTAGGATTGTATCCTTGCTGACTCAAACTACTGGGTTGAGGGTAACGTCACATTCAAAAGAGGGGCCTACTACAATAACTAAGATAATCTCTTAAAAAGTGCAAAAGTGCGGAAATAATCAAAGGTTACACGAAACACGAGTCGGATCCAAGTGATTCATCTTGTCTATCTGTTTTTATTTTATTTTTCAGCATTTTAGTTAGTTTTATTTTTCTAGTTTAAAAACCTTTTTCTAACTTTTGATTTGATTAGACGTTAAGGATAAACCGGTATTAAAAGCTCTTGTGTCCTTGGACGACCTCGGTATCTTACCAACACTATACTACGCTCACGATGGGTGCACTTGCCCATATGTGTGTTTAGTGTTAGTAAATATCGTGTTTTATAAATTTAAAACTTGGCTAAAAAGTGTTAAAGGGCTTAAAATATACATTAAAAACTATATAACACTTCACACGCATCACAGACCATTTGAAACTATATGTGCAGACCATTTGAAACTATATGTGCAGACCAAAACAAGTAAACAACTACCATATGTGCAGGCCATTTGAAACTATATGTGTAGACCAAAACAAGTGTGCAGACCATTTGTAACAACTACCATATGTGCAGACATATGTGCAGACCATTTGAAACTATATGTGCAGACCAAAACAAGTGTGCAGACCATTTGAAACAACTACCATATGTGCAGACCATTTGAAACTAAACAGGTGCAGACCCAACTTACCATGTGTGCAAACCTGTTTACCGTATATGCAGACCCAACTAACCATCTAACCATATAACTAAGTACCCCTCTAACATACATGTACCCCTGTAACCTTATGCTATCTAACATACATGTGCAGACCTGTTTACCATATATGCAGACCCAATATGCAGAATGACCATTCTACCCCTGTGACCTTGTGCATACACCATACAGCATATCATACAATATGCAGAATGACCTTTCTACCCATGCTATGAAATATTAACTGCAGAATGACCATTCTACCCCTGCTATGAAATATTAACTGCAGAATGAGTTTAACCATTCAAAAGATTCAGAAGTCATAAGTTTACATAGTCATTACACAACCAACAAAAGATTAACCATTAATAATTCATGTTCAAAACAGATTAACTAATTGCAGCCTTCTCCGTTCCCTTTCCCGGTTGGCCTTCCCCTTTTACTTGGTTTTTTCCTTCCGATTTCTGCCGCATTTTGAGAATCCGTTAATAGTAAACAAATTTAGGAAACATTAATATAAACAATAAACCAACAGAAGCTATTAAGTTCATCTTTAACTTTGCATTTTCTCTTGTGGTAACATGGGTCAACGTAATCCTCAGCATTCTTATGCAAAAATCCAGCCACAGCTATCACACCCCAACCAATGGCGGAAACATCGGAGTGGGACTAGTTCAAGATTGTAAGAGACTTCATAACACTATTTCTGACAATATTTAATTCAGCCGATTTCATTTCATAAATAAATTGTCAAAACATTACAAGAAATTCAAATAACAACATTGTTCAACATAACATAACAATATTTCTAGTCAACCCTCTGTTTACGCAAAATGATATAATTCAACATGACCACTAGTCTACGAGCGGTGCGTTACTCCTATAGCGCTATACATGTCAAATGGAGGCTCGTGAAAGCTAATGACTAAAACATATCACATAAGTATGGTCCACGTATAAGCATCAAGTATAACAACATAGTATTCATGTATGGGGATTGTTTTAGTGCATTGCATAAAGAATAAGTTTAAGTGTAGCTTTAATAATTTATCATGTTACACCCAAAAGTGGTAAACATAAAAAGGGGGTTGCGAGTATACTCATGGTTTTGCAAGTCTTCACTTGTAAATCCGCGAGTTAGTTGTTGTTGGAGGTAGGAACACCAAGTCCTTTTACGCGAATAAACAAAGTGAATGAGTAACGGAGATCAACGGTAGATTAAGGATTTAGGAAGTTAAAACACAAGAACATACGTATACGAAAGTAATCATCTTCTAGCACAAGTACTTGTTTTTGACACTATGAAACCTCAAGGGTTAATGTTTTCATGAGTAATATACTCATTAGAATCGTAACAAGTCTTATGCCTTAGATGATGTTATTCTAATATTTTGACGAATGAACACAAGTTCACCATCAAGGGTTCGAATATTGGATAGTATATATATATATATATATATATATATATATATATATATAAGTATTATATGTATTGTTATGTCGAATAGTCAAGCATGAGGTAGAAGATTATATCTTCATTTAGGTACCTCTAGTATCATGGAAATCATGTAGGAGGTAGGAAGAACAAGCTTCCATTTAGGTACCTCTTATGGCTCACCACTACACTTGATGTAAAAACATACAAGGAGGGTCATGAACTATGCATAATACAAGAATACAAACAACTACACTATGAGAAATCATCAAGTAATGTGCGGATTTTATGTTGGAGAACCCAAGTTAGTCCATAATCACACATTCATCAAGCTTGAAGCTTGAACATCACTAGTGGGTTAAAAACCCTAAACAAAACAGAATGTATATGAGGTTTAACTTCTGATTTTGAATGTCTCAACCTTGTTTTTAAGCCTAACTAACCATAGAAGTGGTTATAAGCATAAGGACATAGGTTTGAGATGAGTTAGACTCAAGTTGAACAAGTTTAGTAAAGATTAGATGAAAATCAGAAATGAACAGTGGACTTTGGAGCCTTTTTTCCGGAGTTCCAGGGACTTATTTACTGTGAAAAACCCATGGAATCGAAGCTAATGTCAATCCAAGCACATAGGAAAAAGAATGAGCTAAAACGGACAAGAATTGAGTGAGTTATGCTCACTTTAGTGAAGCGGTATGAATCTGTCCGAACTTCTGCAATCAGCTGCGAATTTAGGGAGTTTGAGAGAGTTTTGAGAGTGAGATTAGAGTTTGTAAAGTGGTAAGGAGGCTGATTATAAGTGGTATTTATGGGGAAAAGGTTAGGGTTAAATTGGTTGCAATTAATAGGATTAGTTGGGGTTTAAACTAATAAAAAAAAAGTTCTAACTATTGATGCTGGCCGAACAGTGCTGTTAACAGCCATAAATGTTTCCTTCTATTGTTGTGTGACATATATATTAGCTTAGGTTATTATATTAAGCCAACATGCAACTAAATTATTAATTTAAGTGCACATTATGGGGAGGTTTATAATTAAAACATAACAAATCTGCCCAAAGGCAGTCTTGCGATTGGAAGTAGCTGTCACCATTTTTTATAATTTTTTTTCCAACTTACGTAAACATGTAACATTCTATTGTTACATTATTAGATTTATTATTATTATATATTATTAGAATTATTATTATTATACTATTAGAATTATTATTATTATTATTATTATTATTATTATTATTATTACTATATTCTATTATTATTATTATTATTATTATTAGAATTAACCGTGTATTTAATAGTTAGCAAGCATGTATAAGTTATGAGTACGAGTATGTCGAGTATCGGTTGCGCGTATGCATTCGAGATTGGTAACGTATAATTCAAGTATTGCAACACGTATAAGCATGTATATAAAAAAGAATTTCATTACGATCGAAGTCTCGGATTTACAATGGTTTGAAACTAATACGAAATACAAAAGGAACAGCTTCCAAAAATAGAAATACGAACAAGACTTTCTATAAATGGAAAGTACAAAGAAGCAGGGCGTTACAGTCTCCCCTCCTTTAGAGAATTTCGTCCTAAAATTTAGGTAGATGCAACGTCGAACAGATATGGATACTTGGTCTTCATATCACTCTCGAGTTCCCAAGTAAATTCAGCGCCACGTTTTCCTTCCCATCGAACCTTGACGATAGGAATTCGACTGCGCCTCAGTTGTTTGTCTCCTCGGTCCATGATTTCGACCGGCTTTTCCACGAAGTGAAGTGTTTCATTGATTTGCAAGTCTTCGAGAGGAACTTATACTTCTTCGTCAGCTAGACACTTCTTCAAGTTGGATACGTGGAAGACAGGGTGTACATTGTTGAGTTCTTCAGGCAGGTCCAGTCTATACGCAACCTTGCCAATCCTCTCGAGAATCTTGAAAGGACCAACGTAGCGAGGTGCAAGTTTCCCTTTCTTGCCAAATCGAACCACGCCCTTCCAAGGGGATACCTTGAGAAGTACGAAGTCACCTGTCCCGAATTCCAAGGGCTTGCGACGCTTGTCAGCGTAACTCTTTTGTCGGCTCCTGGTTTTCAATAAGTTGTCTCGAACCTGTAATATCTTGTCCGTCGTCTCTTGTATGAGCTCGGGACCAGTGATCTGAACTTCACCAATCTCGTTCCAACAAATAGGCGAACGGCACTTGCGACTATACAATGCTTCGAAGGGTGCCATTTGAATACTCGCGTGATAACTGTTGTTGTACGAGAATTCGATCAAAGGCAAGTGTGAATCCCAGTTGCCACCAAAATCGATTACGCATGAACGAAGCATATCCTCCAAGGTTTGGATAGTACGTTCGGTTTGACCGTCTAACTGAGGATGGAAATCAGTGCTAAGGTTAAGAACAGTACCCATAGCAGATTGAAAAGTTTGCCAAAGGCGAGACGTAAAACGAGCATCATGATCGGAAATGATGTCAATGGGGATACCATGACGACTGATTATCTCATTAGTGTAGATTCTAGCCAATTTCTCGACTTTGAAATCTTCACGAATGGGAAGAAAGTGAGCTGATTTGGTCAATCGATCAACGATCACCCAAATACTGTCATGACTAGAAGAAGTACGAGGGAGCTTAGTGATAAAATCCATAGCAATGCTCTCCCATTTCCAGACAGGAATTTCTGGTTGTTCGAGTAAGCCAGAGGGACGTTGATGTTTAGCTTTCACCTTCGAACAAGTGAGACATTTCGAGACGAAAGTGGCTATATCCTTCTTCATTCCAGGCCACCAATAGGATGCACACATATCATGGTACATCTTGTCGGCACCAGGGTGAATAGAATATTTCGTGTGATGTGCCTCCTTCATCATGAACTCTCGAAGGTTATCACGATTGGGAATCCAAATTCGATTGAGATAGCATTGAATACCATCGGATTTGGTTACGAGGCTTTCTTCAGCACCACATCGCATTTCTTCGTAGAGGTTACCCTCGTTAACAGATGAATATTGAGCGTTATGTATGCGGTTCTGAAGATCGTGGACGAGTTGGAAACAACGGACACTCTTGACATGAGTTTTACGACTAAGAGTGTCGGCTACTACATTCGCTTTACCTGGATGGTATTTGATTTCACAGTCGTAGTCGTTTAACAGTTCCACCCAACGATGTTGACGCATGTTTAGTTCCTTTTGGTCGAAGATATGTTGAAGACTCTTATGGTCGGTGAAGACCACACACTTAGTACCATAAAGGTAGTGTCGCCAAATCTTGAACGCAAAAACAATTGCGCCAAGTTCAAGGTCATGAGTAATATAGTTTTTCTCATGTATTTTGAGTTGTCTCGACGCATAAGCGATGACCTTGTCTCGTTGCATAAGCACACAACCAAGTCCAAGGTTTGAAGCACCGCAATATACGACAAAGTCGTCGTTACCATCAGGAAGTGCGAGAATAGGAGCATTACAAAGCATATTCTTGAGCGTTTGAAAAGATTCCTCTTGTTCGGGACCCCAAACAAAAGTTTTCTCTTTTTGAGTCAAAGAAGTCAAAGGAACAGCGATCCTCGAGAAGTTAGAGATAAAACGACGGTAATAACCAGCAGGACCAAGGAATGAATGAATTTCAGACGGAGACTTAGGTGCGATCCAGTTCTTCACAGCTTCAATTTTAGCGGGGTCAACGTGAATACCAAGTTCGTTGACAGTATGACCAAGGAACTGAACCTCTTTTAACCAAAATTCACACTTGGAGAATTTGGTGTATAGACGTTCAGCACGAAGAAGTTGAAGGATGAGGCGCAAGTGTTGCTCATGCTCTCCCTATGTCTTGGAATAGATAATAATATCGTCGATGAAGACGATCACGAAACGGTCCAAGTACGCTTTGCACACACGGTTCATCAAATCCATGAAAACAGCAGGTGCATTGGTCAAACCAAAGGGCATGACCACGAACTCGTAATGACCATAACGTGTACGAAAGGTGGTCTTAGGTACATCTTCTTCGAGGACTCGAAGTTGATGGTACCCAGAATGAAGATCGATCTTGGAAAAGCAGGTCGCGCCTTGCAATTGATCAAAGAGATCATCGATGCGAGGAAGAGGGTATCGGTTCTTGACAGTAAGCTTGTTGAGCTCACGATAGTCAATACACATATGGAATGACCCATCTTTCTTTTTTGACGAATAAAACAGGAGCGCCCCAAGGAGAAGTACTAGGGCGTATAAAGCCTTTATCAAGAAGCTCTTGAAGTTGACTCGAGAGCGCTTGTATCTCAGAGGGTGCTAAGCGGTAAGGAGACTTAGCGACAGGCGTAGCGACAGGCGTAGCGCCAGGCAATAAATCGATGCGAAAGTCGACAGAACAAGCAGGAGGCGGACCAGGAAGATCGTCGGGAAACACATTGGGAAAATCACGTACGACGGGAACGTCACTTATGCTTGGGCCTTTGTCCTTCTTTTCCACAATATGGGCGAGAAAGGCAAAGGTACCCTTGCGTAAGCATTTTTTCGCTTGGATACACGACATAAGCTTGAGACCTTGAGAAGGTTTCTCACCATACATGTGTAGGGAATCACCGTTTGGAAGAGGAAGACGGATAAACTTTTCAGAACAAACAACTTCAGCACGAACTCGCCTAAGCCAGTCCATGCCTAATATGATGTCAAAGCTACCCATTTGCATAGGTATAAGATCGATTGAAAACGTATGATCGTTGAGAATCAAGGAACAATTGGAAAGGACAGAATAAACAACGACATATTTACCATTAGCGACTTCGACAGCGAAAGATTTTGGCAACTTAGAGCGTTTACACTTAAGCAATTGTTCAAATTCTAGCGACACAAAACTTTTATCGGCGCCAGTATCAAACAGACAAGAAGCATAAACATGGTTCACAAGAAACGTACCAGTAATGACATCGTTGGCATTCTGAGCCTGAGCGGCAGTGATGACAAAAGCTCGGCCTCTAGCAGGTTATTGAGCTTGTTGTTGCTGCTGTGGCGGTTGCTGCTGCTGTTGCTGTTGTTGCAGAGGCAAGATGATTGGTCACGGCAGGTGCAACACAGCGAATGAACTTGGCTATGGTTTTGGGGACGGAATCGACTTGTCCAGGGCAAAGGACACTAAGCTGTTTGAAGCGCGTAATCAGACCATACATGTCGCTCCCCTTTTGTGTTAGGTTCCAAAATTCATTCTCCAACTTTTGGGGCTCGTAAGGAGGACAGAAGTGGTCTTTCATAAGCTGCTTAAGCTCGTCCCAAGGTAACGGATGTGCAACATCGTTTCCCCTCTTGTTGCGTTCGGTGGTCCACCACTCAAGTGCCCTCGAGCGGAAGACTCCAGTTGCGTTCAAGGTTCGCAGCTCATCAGGACAACCACTTTGAAAGAATGTAAGCTCGATTACGTCAAACCAATTCATCATGGCGGTAGCGCCATCTTCGCCTGTAAACTCCAAAGGTTTACAAGCCATAAATTACTTGAATTGGAAGGTCGACTTAGGTTTTTCGGCCTTCGAATCGACAGAGCCATGTGGTGAATCGGGATTGATTTCGCTAACGATATCAGGGATGACCTTAGCCATTTGCTTGGCCATGAATTTCATGCAATCCTTCTGCGACATGGAGTTGGAGCTAGAACCCTTCTTTGATTGAAGTTTCTTGGACGCGCTGGACGACATCTAAAAGATCGAAAGAGAAGGAAAAGAATGAGAGTTGATCATAAATTCAAAATAAGTTTGCAAGTTTTAAACATGTAAACATGATGTAACAAGTATGGTTCACATAGTTAGCATGATTTCAACAAGTATTCAACAAGTATCAACACGTATGAATGCATAAAAAGAGAATAAATTTAGTTTGTTCACGAGAATTATTATTGTTTTTTATTGCACTAGACGTGCGAATTGTGTAACGGTTTTGAAACGAACGAGGTAACAAGTATAAAATCACATAGAAATTGAGTCACATAAAAGAGAGGCTCATAAAACATAGGATTCTTTCGGGTAGAGAAACGTAGACTATTCCAAAGTGAGTCGAAAGCCCTTTCGAATTAGAGAAACGTGCTTTGGCCTATAGGTAAGATACTCTCGTCGAGAAGCGATTAACGGTATCTTACCCTTCCAGTTACTACACGTCTCTAATCGATTGAAACAATCGAAACTTTGGCGAGAACGAAAATCGAAGAATGGGACTCAATCGACAAGGTGCGGGTTTCACCCCTAACTTGACGATTTTGTACCCTAATGTGGTTGGTACTCGTTGGGTCAAAATATAATTTCAACACTATGACGAGGGTCCACTAGAGTTTGAATTGGAAATTTACCATTAAGATGTGGATTTTACTCCTAGCTTAATGGCAAAATTTCGTGCAAAATAAGAATAAGCGGAATGAGAGTCGTTCACCAAATTGTGGGTTTCACGCCTATTTTGGTAAACTCTTCCCTTTTGTATAAAGAGTGTTTTCAAGTCTTCAAGTGTATTGTGTAAAATGTCTTAGGAAAGACATAATGTAAGTATTAAGACCAAAAGAAGAGAAAGGAGCAAAGAAAGAAGCATAAAGTTTTAAGCATGAAACAAGAACGATCAAAAATATGGTTCTTACTATAGACTAGGTCGAACATGGCAATTCTACCTAATTCCCTATAGTTATGGCTCTGATACCAATCTGTCACACCCCAACCAATGGCAGAAACATCGGAGTGGGACTAGTTCAAGATTGTAAGAGACTTCATAACACTATTTGTGACAATATTTAATTCAACCGATTTCATTTCATAAATAAATTGTCAAAACATTACAAGAAATTCAAATAACAACATTGTTCAACATAACATAACAAAATTGATACAACACTTTAAACCTAAACGTCTAAGTGAATATCTAGGCATCATTGCTAATCCATTTCATAGCATCATCAATCCTCAACCTGTAACATGTTTAAAATACAATTCAATGCAAAAGCAAAGGCAAGTATACAAGTTTATGGATAAGTATAAGTATAAAAGTTTAAAAACGAATCCACATGGCAACTTAGTTTATACAAGATCAACCTAACATGGCATGCAATATTTCTAGTCAACCCTCTGTTTACGCAAAATCATATAATTCAACATGACCACTAGTCTACGGGCGGTGCGTTACTCCTATAGCGCTATACATGTCAAATGGAGGCTCGTGAAAGCTAATGACTAAAACATATCACATAAGTATGGTCCACGTATAAGCATCAAGTATAACAACATAGTATTCATGTATGAGGATTGTTTTAGTGCATTGCATAAAGAATAAGTTTAAATGTAGTTTTAATAATTTAACATGTTACACCCCAAAAGTGGTAAACATAAAAAGGGGGTTGCAAGTATACTCATGGTTTTGCAAGTCTTCACTTGTGAATCCGCGATTTAGTTTTTGTTGGAGGTAGGAACACCAAGTCCTTCTACGCGAAGAAACAAAGTGTATGAGTAACGGAGATCAACGGTAGATTAAGGATTTAGGAAGTTAAAACACAAGAACATACGTATACGAAAGTAATCATCTTCTAGCAGAAGTACTTGTTTTTGACACTATGAAACCTCAAGGGTTAATGTTTTCATGAGTAATATACTCATTAAAATCGTAACAAGTCTTATGCCTTAGATAATGTTATTCTAATATTTTGACGAATGAACACAAGTTCACCATCAAGGGTTCGAATATTGGATAGTGTGTATATATATATATATATATATATATATATATATAAGTATTATATGTATTGTTATGTCTAATGGTCAAGCATGAGGTAGAAGATTAAATCTTCATTTAGGTACCTCTAGTATCATGGAAATCATGTAGGAGGTAGGAAGAACAAGCTTCCATTTAGGTACCTCTTATGGTTCACCACTACACTTGATGTAAAAACATACAAGGAGGGTCATGAACTATGAATAATACAAGAATACAAACAACTACACTATGAGAAATCATCAAGTAATGTGGGGATTTTATGTTGGACAACCCAAGTTAGTCCATCATCACACCTTCATCAAGCTTGAAGCTTGAACATCACTTGTGGGTTAAAAACCCTAAACAAAACAGAATGTATATGAGGTTTAACCTCTGATTTTGAATGTCTCAACCTTGTTTTTAAGCCTAAATAACCATAGAAGTGGTTATAAGCATAAGGACATAGGTTTGAGATGAGTTAGACTCAAGTTGAACAAGTTTAGTAAAGATTAGATGAAAATCAGAAATGAACAGTGGACTTTGGTGCCTTTTTTTCCGGATTTCCAGGGACTTATTTACTGTGAAAACCCCATGGAATCGAAGCTAAGGTCAATCCAAGCACATAGAAAAAAGAATGAGCTAAAACGGACAAGAATTGAGTGAGTTATGCTCACTTTAGTGAAGTGGTATGAATCTGTCCGAACTTCTGCAATCAGCTGCGAATTTAGGGAGTTTGAGAGAGTTTTGAGAGTGAGATTAGAGTTTGTAAAGTGGTAAGGAGGCTGATTATAAGTGGTATTGGTATTAATAGGGGAAAAGATTAGGGTTAAATTGGTTGCAATTAATAGGATTAGTTGGGGTTTAAACTAATAAAAAAAAGTTCTAACTATTGATGCTGGCCGAACAGTGCTGTTAACAGCCATAAATGTTTCCTTCTATTGTTGTGTGACATATATATTAGCTTAGGTTATTATATTAAGCCAACATGCAACTAAATTATTAATTTAAGTGCACATTATGGGAGGTTTATAATTAAAACATAACAAATCTGCCCAAAGGCAGTCTTGCGATTGGAAGTAGCTGTCACCATTTTTTATATTTTTTTTCCAACTTACGTAAACATGTAACATTCTATTGTTACATTATTAGATTTATTATTATTATATATTATTAGAATTTTTATTATTATACTATTAGAATTATTATTATTATTATTATTTAAATTTAAATATTATGAATTAGCAACAAGTTTTGGCATTGAGTGTTTGTACATGGTGCATAACATGCGTTTTGTGCAACTCTTTGAGGTACATCTGCTTTAGTGGGTTGTAAGTTGTTTCTAGGTTTTGACGCGTATGTTTTCTTGATACGTGTTAAGCCAAAAGAAATCCTCCCACCGCCAAAACACCACCACAGCAACAAAACCCCTGAGATCTGAAATCTGGAGATTCTAGAAAGTGGAAGAGTAACACGCAAGAGTGAGAGAGGGGTTGGGCCAAGAGAGGGGCGGTGGTGTGGTTTTAGACGGTACACCTCTCAGATGAAGATGTCATGTCAGTGATGCTGGTGGGTCTGGTTTCAGTAACAAGATAGAGGCGGCGCGAGGTAGGTTTGTGACGGGTCTCCGTTTAACTCCGGTAATGCATCGATTCAATTGCATGTTTCGTTTTCAGTTAGATTAATTTACTTTTTTTTGTTTAACCTATTTATGGTGGTACAAAATTCAGGTGAAGCTCCGGCGAGTTCTCCGTTGACCAATCTGGTTCTGCATGTCAATAAATCTTATTGATAGGTGGTTCTCCACTACATTCAGTTTCCGAAACACCAAACAATTTAGAATCCAGATATGCAAACCCCTTTCATTTCACATATCACGAAATGAAAAGTTACATTAGTCATCAACAGCTTAATCATCATTTACTATCTTTTTTTATATTGCTTAATTTTACATGTATACACGCTCATCAATTGCGGATTTAATGAAACCCTAACCCCCAATTTCATGAACTTTACTTTATTTGCAGAAATACTAAAACCTTAATTCTCCATCACGTTGATTTGTTGTTGATCGTTGTTGTTTCAGGTAAATTTTGCTAATCCTTTGTGTTTTTATATGATTGGTTGATTTAAATTGATGTGATTTGGGGGAGTAAAAATTTGAGTTGGTTTTAGGGGTTTTTTTAGGGGGCATCGAGCTAACTATATATAAGTTGACAAAGCTGTTATAATTTTATTTGTTGTTTGTAATTATTGTGTATATAGAAATTCATGTTACTTCTAATTCCCTTTGAGACATGTAACGAATAACAATATGCCTCAGTTTACTTTCTGTTTGGCTATGTTGTGATATATTGTTTTAGGGGTTAGTTAATTAATTCTGCATCTATATCTGCTAATTAAGCTAAGCCTTTTTCTGGGTGATGAAAATAGGTTCTTGGACCATGACAAAATAAATGTTGATTACATGGGGCAAATTTTGAGTTCAAACCATTTGGTTCTGGTCGAAGAATGTGTCCAGCTATACCCCTCGCGTCATGGGTGCTTCCACTCGCTTTAGGTACGCTTTTGCACAAGTTTGATTGGTTTTGGTCAGGAAGGGAATGTTTGGTCAGGCTTATGGCAAAAATCAAATGTATATGATTAATTTTCGTGCAATATGTGCAAGCTAGATAGACTTTTTTATATGTTTTGACCAGTTATCTTTTAAGTCTGATATACTTTCATGTACACTACCTCACATGTGCAACTTTCAGGTTATTTTGACTAGCCCAGATGATATGTAGAGAGAGAAAGAGGAGAGAGAGGAGAAAGATACTAACCCATAAACATTTGTAGCTGGAAAATGGATGCCATGGTGGATGGCACAATGAGGGAAGGTTGTAGCCGAAGGGAAAGCTGTTGTTCCCATTCCACCACCAGCTTAAAGATGGCTAGCGATATCGACATAACCGAATTGTTTTTTTAATTTATAACAAATGTAGTTATTTTCGGTGAAGCCGGCGGTTTGAGTTTATTGCGCAGGTATATTGCCTAATTTGGCAGGAAACATAGCTTCGGTAGATCATTTAGTAGAGTTTAGGGGAATTCTGTGTGGTGTACGTTTCGAATTAAGATTAGTTGAAGGCATTGTTGGTTATGTGGATATATGATCCAATATTTTAAGTGTTTAGACTATGGTATTCGATGTAATATAATTTATTACAACCTGAAGGTGATTTTGTCTTGCTTTTGTAGTCGGAACTGAAAAATGAATGACTGAATTCCCGGCACAACATGACATGAAATAATGGGTCTCCCGTGGCAACACGCGAGCGACAACCGAAATTAGCGAACGCACGAACGCTTTGTCCTGCCGGCGCAACGCCCGGTGGGCAATTGTGACGAGCGAACTTAGCAAACGCCTTGTCCCGCCGGGGCAACGCGCGGCAGACAAAAATCTAGTTATTACTATATTCTATTATTATTATTATTATTATTATTATTATTATTATTATTATTATTATTATTATTATTAGAATTAACCGTGTATTTAATAGTTAGCAAGCATGTATAAGTTATGAGTACGAGTATGTCGAGTATCGGTTGCGCGTATGCATTCGAGATTGGTAACGTATAACTCAAGTATTGCAACACGTATAAGCATGTATATAAAAAAGAATTTCATTACGATCGAAGTCTCGGATTTACAATGGTTTGAAACTAATACGAAATACAAAAGGAACAGCTTCCAAAAATAGAAATACGAACAAGACTTTCTATAAATGGAAAGTACAAAGAAGCAGGGCGTTACAATAACACACACATGCTTACAAGGATACCCCCTTAATTTCCACTTTCTACACGTGCAGGTCTTATTTTCCAAGTCAACTGTAACATCATCAACATCTCTAACTTGAAAACCTGATAAGATGAGGGGTATACCTCACACCTAAATGCTGCATCTTTTGAGAAATCAAGTTTCTCCTGGATATTGGGGCAAATGAGCACATCTTTGGCTTCCATTTCAGTTCTTTTGATCATTAACCTACTCATGATTTGAGCCCTAATGTCCTCTAGCATGTATATAATATGCTTTGACCTTGCAATTATGATATAACCATTAAAAGTTTCTGTCATGTTGTTTACTATGACATCACATTTAGTGTGAGTTTTCAAGTAGCACCTGTTAAAACTTTTGGGATCCTGCTTTAAGATTGCCTCTACTGCATCAGGGTTTATGGCCCTCATCTCATCAATGGCTTGGAGGTAATCAGGTTCACAGTATGCTCTTGCAGCTTTCCAATACAACTCCTTGAGCTCTTCATCCTTAAAATTCTTGTGCCAATTCGCATAGATGTGCCTTGCACAGTTTCTATGCTCTGCTCTTGGCCAAATAAGTGCCACAGCATTTAACATACTGTAACATCCCGTTTTCAGAATTTTAGTTATTGTCCCATGACTTATAATAGTATGATAGAAATTTTTGTAGCATTTTACTTTAGAGTAAATATATAACCAAAATGGTCAGACCATAATGAAAGAGAAATAATGTCTAGTGTCAAACATAAGAAAGTTTAAGCATTATAAGCTAATAATAGAATCAAGAGGGACTAAATGGGGCAAGGAGCATAGTATAAATTAAATAAATAAAAGAAAGAAAAGTACACTTAAATCAGAAGTTGTGCGTGGATGAAGGAACAACAATAGACAGAAATTCTAATGAGAATGGAGTGTAAACTCATCATATATTCAGCAATTAATCATGAAATCCATGACCTTATTGATCATCCGTTGTCATTTGAGAGCTGGTAAGTGAATTCTCAACCTAGGACCCTAGATTTTGGGGTTAATTTCTAATTGAATGATAAGAGTACACATGTCATATAAATTCTTATTTACTTGACTGAGAAAGACTAAAATTGTGACAACTGCCACTTTCCGGCAACATTCATACACTTAAAGTACTCATTTTTAGCTACATTTTTATGCATTTTGAACACCCGAACTGCGTATTTCGTAACATACACTTATAATACTCATGGAATACTTACTTGGGATGCACATGATTCATTTTTATTGAATACATTTAAAACAGTTTAAACAATGCATCGAAACTACTAGAAAAACACCTAGTAAACTAGTATTCTGACGAAAACGCAGGATCCGCAGAAACCATCGAAACGACATCTTTAGGACTCAGACGAAAGTCCAACATCTAATATATATTAAACCCTAACTAGGAATGCAAGGGTTTGATTTAAAACCTTACCGAAATCCGCAACACTAAAAATTGCCCGAAAAGCACTAAAAGCGACGATTTCAACACTTTTTCGTAGAAATTCTGCAGAAATCAGCCATTTAATATTTTTTACATGTAAAAGTGCAGTTTAACATAGAATTCATATGAGGATACCTTCGGGTACCATCCGAACCAATATCTACATCAATTCACACAAGTTACACAACTTAGCGTTCAAATAACGACTAACGGAAACAAAGCGGAATGAATATCCGAACAATATCAGATCTTTTTTTTAGTGACCATCTAATGTTAATTGGATCATTATGGACTAGTAATGGTCACTTAACACCTTTTAAACACTTAAATACTTATACATATAAGTTTCCTAAACAAATTCCTAATAAAACTAACACTTCTACCTAAGGAAAACAAGTTCACAAAGCAAGGGTACCCCCCCCCCCATTCACGGTTATAAACTCCCTTGTGGGACCCACTTTTTTTCAACTAGTTTCCACAAATATCTTTGATATTAACCTATCTTGCAAGTTGGTTAAACAAGTGGGTCTAGTGGTGAACCTTGGTGAAAAGTAATAACAACTTAGATCACAAATCATTAATCACATTTCATAGCATTTCACCTTCATTTTCATACACATAAGAAAACTCTCTCAATATTCATATATTATCCAAGAACACCATCAAAAACATTTCACATTTCAAGACTTCTTTTGTAGGATCGTTGTCGGACCCGAATGAGTCAATCAGAAGAGTTTTCTATCCGATTCAAAGGCGGAAACAATGAAACGGACGCTCAAACTAAATATAATGTCTCTTGGATTGATTTAACACTGATTACAACCTGAGAACAATCTGGCAGCACTTCGTAATAGTTTCTGAATCCGTGCCAAATGAAACAACAAGTGCACCTTATATAGTAGCTTGATTTCGCTTATATGACCAAATGCCTTATGAGCGAAATCAGAAGCTTCTGATTTCGCTCCAAGGGACCTTGGACCATATGAGCGAAATCACACTCTTAACCACTAACTTCTGTTTCTCGAACCTCGTGCACTGGTTATTCTAACCTATCCTATTACATTACATGATACAAGACGAAGTCAATAGACGTAATGCACCAACAGACTCCCCCTCGGATATTGACGAAGTCTTCAGTGACTAATCTTCATCATGACACCTTCTTCAGTCTTGATCATTCTGCATCCTCATTCAGATTATAACATTGAAAGCATCTTTCAATCTTTCTCTTTGATCAGCTTCTCTCTTTGACTCTTACACCAGGATCTCATCACTGGCTCTATCATCAACAGCTTTATCATCAGCAGGCTCCCCCTTTCGTCAAGCTTCCGTGCTTTTAGGGATCGACACCTCTCTTTCCATCTACAAGCTTCTCCTAACTTTCAGCTTGTCTTCAGACTCCCCATTAGACTCTGCTCTCGGGATCGTAGTCTAGACTTTTCCTGCAATCACTCATACACTTGA
Organism: Helianthus tuberosus; assembly: GCA_030545235.1. Classification (NCBI taxonomy): domain Eukaryota; kingdom Viridiplantae; phylum Streptophyta; class Magnoliopsida; order Asterales; family Asteraceae; genus Helianthus; species Helianthus tuberosus. Next base: position 162,614,052 of record CM060444.1, read on the forward strand.
TAAGTAACATCATTTTAAACTTCCAGATATCGTAATCTGACAAAACACACCATTTACACACTCCCCCTATCATCAAAATACAAATAATTTGCAATTTCATCAAACAGGATCAAAACTGACTCTTTAACAGTATAAGCATCCAAATCCCCCACAGTTAATCATCCAAGTCCAACTTAATGACCTTGGAGATATCACAAACTGTTTTTGAATTTTTGATTTTAATACAAGTTTCAAATTAATGAACTTGTTTTATTTTTAGAAACACAATCAGCTTACTTAGATTTTGAAACTCAGCATCTCAAATATCAGTTGTCAAAAATAAAGCAGAAATCAAAATCTTTTTGTATCTTCTGAAAACATAAAGCAGTAAAGAAATATGTACAAACATATTTACAGACAATATTTTTGTTTTGAATATGCATCAGAGGATCATATCAGTTTTTGACAAGTCACAAGTACCGTTGAGCTTAATTTTCACATTAAGAATTAAACAATTCACTTAGATTGTCGATATACTGATCCACTTAAATTTTCATACAAATTTCAACTTATTCAGGATACGAATTAGGTGTTTTAAGAACTTAAACTCATTCATGTGTCCCACCTCTTGAATATACTCCCGTATCCAGATCCCAATATTCAGTCTTACAGGTGAGTATACCTAGATGATATCTGTAAGGGGAATAAATTATAGTACGAAACCGTGAGAGCTCAGGTCAGAACTTCCGTTCAGCAGAGAGATGACGGCTCGACTTTTGGTGTGTCCCCTTTAGAGGATCTTTTGAATTACAACAGCAATGACTATCAATTTTATTGTTTCATCAATTTGCTGAGGGCGGCGCTATATTACAAGCAATGCAGAAAGTATTCTCCGGGGACTAGGCCATTGCTTCCGCAAAATCAGAAGTCTCGGGATAATACCCCAGATATCACTAAGCATAAAGACCTAGTATCTCAGAAAGAGGGACCTTTCAAACGAGATTTCAGGGGTTACCTATATATCCAAGTAGTGTTCCCCACGAAATAAGCAAGTGTTTGAATTTTAGGTTTATATCCCGAAAAAGTTTACTAAATGTATAAAAACCTATCGACATATCATCAGTGAGACTGTTTAACGCTTTTTAATTCTTTACAATTCTTTAGCATACTGTAACTGTCTACTGATGTACTATCATTTCCTCTTTTTATGCAAAACTCAAATTTTTAAATTTTTATCATGTTTTTGGCTTTTTCAAATTTTCTAATGTTTTTGGATTTTCTGATGGCAATTTTTCTCCCCCTAAAATGCAAAAATATTAAAAAATTTGACAACACAATACTGATAGCTTTGTCTCGCCATCCATTTTCTGCATCTTGTGAACTGGATTACACGAAAAGCAGTAATTACCCCCATGATTTACAACCCATTGATCTTAACAGTTTGAAAACCGTTTTTCAATCTGATGAAAGTAATCATGTTTGTTCAGCCGTGAGGGTTTCAGCGTATTCAATCAACATTTATTCAAACAAAATTAAAACCAACATATTTTTTGTTTTTCAAATTTTACCAAACTAGAAACATATTTTTGGTTTTTAATTTTTCATATTTTTAGGGTTTAGAAAATATTGTTTATTTATGTACAGAAAACAATCAAACTAAACTCCCTGTTCAACCAAACCAGGGTCCTGCACCCTCTTTCTGTGCCAGGCTGCTCCAACTTCCCTTTTCACAATCTTCAGCTTCGTTGAGCACCTGCACATTCAACAATTTAATCATTTGAACAACGCAACCCAAGCCTGTTTAGACTCAGGTAGTTGAACATGAATCTTTCCAGTTAAAACTGGATAGTTTCTTTCATTTTTCTCAAACACATTATCAATGTTAATCTCAACTTTTTCATCTTTTACCGAATTATCATTTTTCTTAACAGACCATGTTTGACCCGTCGGTGTTCCTCGTTTATAAAAATGTGATTCTTCTTGAACACTTTGTTTCTGAACAACAATTGGTTTCCAAAACTGTTGAGGTTTTATCATATCAACTGATGTTTTCCAACTTTGTGTTGTTCTGAATCTGGGTGTGTGAGAATTCCAGGTCTGTCTTGAATCGAATCTTTTCAAGTTTGATTTCCAAGTTTGATTTGAAGCAAACTTGTTTGTATTGTACCTCCAAGTTTGTTTCGAATCAAATCTGGTTGACCTTGGTTTCACATCCTCAGATTTCTATTTTTCAACATCAACAGGCTTTGGATTTGGACACTTTCGTACAACATGTCCAATTTGATCACATTTAAAACACACTTTCTTTGAAACGTCCTTGGCCTGTTGTTGTTTCTTTTTCATAATCTCAAACTCCTCATTAGACTGCTGTCCAAATTTGAGTTTTTCCTCTTCTTTCAAACTTTTTCCTTGAACAAAATTCAATTTTTGTTGCAAATCCTGTTTTTCATTTTGTTTTCGATTCTGCTTCCTTTTATAACCCAAACCAGCCTTCATGTTTTTCTTCTTAAAACCAGGTTTGTTATAAAGAGATTTATGACTTTTACCAACAAACTTTGAAATTTCTAACTTCTCAATCTCAACCATTTTGAAAACTTTAATGACCTTCTCTGAAATCACATTCTGAATCTGGAATACAACATCTAAGAATAATTTGTCCGATCCAATCATGGTATAAACCAATCCCTTTGAATCATCATTCAAATTTTTCTCAGATTTTGTGTTTTTCAGATATCCATCATAAAGATTTCCTTCATCTTCATCCTGTGATTCAGACTTACCTTTTGTAGACTCATCTTTCAAAACACTATCAACAACCTTACTCACCACCTCTGAATCATCAGCTTCATCAGATTTGGTGTAAGTCACATCGATACTTTCAGGTAATTGGTCAGCTATGTTCAAACCCTTTGCCACCTTTTCCTCATCATAAAAAGTATAATTGTTTCCCAATGGTGGTGGTACCTGATGAAACTCTGAACCAATACCCTTTTTGCAATTGTCAGTATCTTTGTCATCTGGTGTGATGTTGAAAATGCGTTCAAGAATGTACGAAGAGTTATGATAACTTTGAAGTTTTGTAACAATCTTTTCTTTTTCAGCCAAGACTTGTTTAAGATTAGCAATTTCATCAACACACTTGTTCAATTCAATTTGCTTTTCTTTAAACTTTCTTTCATACATTTCTTTAGTGACTAAAGTTTCAGACAATCTTTGATCAAAACTTTTGACTTGGCTCTTCAAAGTATCATAAGCTTCCTGTACTCTCTGACTCGACCACTTTAAAGAATCATACTGTTTTTGTAAATCTTGAAATTTAGATTCTTTTTCAACACAATCAACACATTTAGCAGTACACTTTTCTTTCAAAATCTTATTTTCTTCTTCAAGACCATGACATTTCTGTGTTAGCTTTTCGACTTTTAATTTCAAAATTTCTTCTTTTTCAATCATTTCTTTACATTTTGTTGTGAAAACATTTTCTAGTTTAACTATATCATTGTCTTTTGTTTTTATGATGTCATCTTTTTCAGTACAGGCTTTGCACATTTCTATGCAATTCCTGCACTTGTTTTCTTTTTCATCAACCAATTCAACATTCGACAAGTCAGAAGATTTTCTTACCTCAGTCTCTTTCAGCACCGGTTCTTCTTTCTCAGCTTTCTGTTCCTCTTCAGCAGCAATCTTCACAACAGTCTTTACTTCTTCAATCATCTTCTTCAATTCTTCTTCTTTTCGCTTCTTCATTTCTACCACCTTAGGTAGACTTGCTTCAAAAACCTCTCTTATCTTCTTCTCCAAATCAGGCAGATATGCTTTATCAGATAACCTTCATGTGTTGAAAGTAGCTTGCTTTGGAAGCAAATTTGTTACAGCTTCGAAATCCACTTTTGATGGGTCAACAACTGGATTACCCCGTGGATCCATGTAACATTCCATCTCATCATTCCATCTTTTTGCTCTCTGGGCTTCTTTGAATGGTTCGTTTAATTTTCCGATTTCCCATCTTGCATAATCTGCTTTCCACCATCTATCAGGATCAGTATCAGCCACAAATGCATATCCAACTGCATCTTCTTCAGGGCAAACCTGACTCCAGTCATAACCTTCATCGTCATATATAACTGCAAGAGCCCTTGATTTTTCTTCAGGCTGTTTCAACCTTGGAGGCTCAGACTTGTTCTGATGATAAATCGCTTTCTTGTAACAATCTTCTTTGAACGGGTTTTCAGAATCATCATCAGCATACGCATTTCTGCACTCGCGCTTAAAATGACCTTTTTGTTTACATTTGAAACATGTCACCTTAGATTTATCAAATCCCAGTTTGGTAGATGGTCCACCAATTGACTTTCTCCCCGTGATCTCCATGAACCGCTGTGCCCGACGAACAGCACTGGCCATGCGCCATCTTATATCCATTAGTTCCATCTCCTCGGGGTCTAATTGATCATAATCTTCTTTCGTCAAGTTGGTGTTGCCAATCTTCCCTGCAACAAGGCTTTCATACGATTCAAGTACAGATGCCAAGAAAACCATCTGTTGTTTTGCCGACTCTTCGCTGAAATTCTGCCCATTCTTCAGATCCACTGTGATATTACACTGAAACAAATTCTTGGAAGCAGATTGACTTGAAGTGTTTGAAGAAGATCCACTGTGAAAACCACTGTGAAGACTTTCATTGTTCACTGAACTTGAACTTTCTGCAGAAAACGCTGTTCTTGGAGACCCAGCCTGTGGTATATTTCCTCTGTAGTAAAGCTCCACATTTTGCTGATAAGCTGGATTGTTGACTTTAGATCTCTTTATCTCCAACTCATGACTTTCAAGTCTTTCGATCAGCAAATCCACTTTTAAATCTTCAGGCTTGATTGTGTTTTTCAACATTAGAGCGAAGTATTGCCACTCTTGATCATTTGGCAATGAATCAAACAATTTATCCACCAGCTCCTCTTTAGAATATGTGATTTCATGTCTGGTCAGCTCCATTTTCAGATGTCCAAATCTCTCGATCATTTTACAAACAGATTCATTTTTCATACAACTGAATAGATCAAACTCTTTACGCAACAATTTCTTTTTATTTTTAACAATTTCATTACTTCCTACACACTTTCTCCCTAACGCTTCCCACAAACTCTTTGAAGTTTTCTCTTGTTCAAGTAACGAGATAATATCCTCTCTCACTGACTGTTTGATCAATGTAATCATTTTATATTCAGCCACAACATTTTTTTATATCTATGTCTGTGAAATCTTTCGCATCTATTAACTCTCCTCCCTCTTTTACTGGTTCAATATATCCATTTTTCAGTTTTAACCAGCTTTCAGGAGCGAAAGCTTTTACCCAACCCTCAAATCTGTTTTTCCACCAGTTATAATCTTCAACTTTCATTAGCTTTGGTGGCTTCTGTTGGCTACCATACATGTTCACAAACTTCAAGTTCTCCGAAATCTCTCTTGTATATTCTCTCATCTCAGATCTTCTATCTGTTGATTCGTAAGTGAACGCGTTGTAGAATGTGTTGTAAAACTCTTCACCGTTGCTTGACATCTTCAAACACCTGAGAACAAACAAAACAAACACAAACAGTTTAAACAATATCCAATAATCTGAAATACACTGACACTTGGTTGTCGTGAAATGATCTTGACGCGAAAAAGTTCACTTTCGAGTGAAATATGAATTGCAGCTATGAGCGAAATCCCAAACTGTCCTTAAAAGCAAAATCAAATGTAACTTTGAGCGAAATCAGGACACCAAGAGCGAAATCAGAGTTTTGTGGTTCACAAAAGCGAAATCAGGATTCTAGTTGGAGCGAAATTAGGGTTTTTGATGCACGTATGAGCGAAATTAACACTGACACATGAGCGAAATCACTGTTTTGTGTCTCAGGAGCGAAATCAAGCTGACATTGGAGCGAAATCACACATGTTCTTGTCCATTGGAGCGAAAATAGATGGACCTAAAAGCGAAATCAGAGAATGTCCATATGAGCGAAATCAGCTCGGGGGGCATTTTGGTCCATTTTAAGTCCGAATTTCAGTGTCAAACTTTCAGGGATTTGATTATGTCCAATTTTACACAAACTGTGAGATTTTGATCTGATTTTGACCGGTAAATCTTGTTCAGATTGAAAAAGAAGGTGTAGAAGACAGAAAATTGATGCAATTGAGCTAAACTCTTCCTCCTGTGCTCTGATACCACTTGTAGGATCGTTGTCGGACCCGAATGAGTCAATCAGAAGAGTTTTCTATCCGATTCAAAGGCGGAAACAATGAAACGGACGCTCAAACTAAATATAATGTCTCTTGGATTGATTTAACACTGATTACAACCTGAGAACAATCTGGCAGCACTTCGTTACAGTTTCTGAATCCGTGCCAAATGAAACAACAAGTGCACCTTATATAGTAGCTTGATTTCGCTTATATGACCAAATGCCTTATGAGCGAAATCAGAAGCTTCTGATTTCGCTCCAAGGGACCTTGGACCATATGAGCGAAATCACACTCTTAACCACTAACTTCTGTTTCTCGAACCTCGTGCACTGGTTATTCTAACCTATCCTATTACATTACATGATACAAGACGAAGTCAATAGACGTAATGCACCAACATCTTTGATGATCAAAATGGAGCTTGAAGATACTTATGGTGATCTAAAGCAACAACAAGTTGGAGAAGCCTTTCCATCCATTCAAAAGCTTTCAAAACCCCAAGATCAACAACTTTTCTTTTCTTTAAATCATCATTAAGATCATCCCTAGCCATTAGTGCTAGAAGTAAGCTTCTAAAATCCCTTTTTCATACTTATTTATGTATTATTTGGTTAAAGAACATGTAATAAACTAAATAATCATACAAAATAATATGGAAATACAAAGAAGCAAAATAATAATCATGATATAAAAGTGTGTTTATGTTGTGATTTAAGGATGAATACTTGCATATTTGATCTAGTTTTGATGATTAGCATACAAATAACTTGTTAGATGATGTTTAAAAACATAATCTAACAAGTGTACATGAAAATGTTTAAGGGTTTTGTTAAACATAAATGTTTAGATGGATGAGCATAATCTTTGATTTTGTTAAAGTATATAAGGTTTTTCACTAAAAATAATACTTTTACAAAGTTATAAAAAGAAACATACAAGATGGGTTTTTATAAAAAGTTTGTTAAAACTAGAAGTAAAGCATGGATTTTGAACTAATTAACTTATGTAATGATCATACCAAAACCCTACATGTTATTGATTTCATCTTGTTAAGATTTTGATATAAATCTCATATGTTTTTATTAAGAAAAATATGAGAAGATTATTGGTGATTTTATAAGAAAAATATATGTTTTATATAAACATGGCAAAGTATATATTTCAAAGGAAATATGGCCATTTTTCTTAAAATCACAAGTTATAAAAACTTTTATTTTTGACAAAATCTTTATTAGATTAAAAAGATTTTAAAGAATAGTTTTTATAAAAGCAAAGTTTGATATAAATATATATTTTTGAGAAAATATATATTTAGTTAACTTAACAACTTATGTGCTATGTGTTATTTGTTTGTATTGGTTATATGTATGATAACTAGGAACTTGAATACAATGGTGCAAATGAACACAATGTACATTTCGACTAAAGTCTTACAAGACTACATTTAAATACGCCTTAAAACACACTTACGGACATTCCGAGCCTTCGAACACAACTTATGGTCAAAACGGACGACGGGCGAATCTATAAACATATCGCCATTCCGAGGAGTTACTACGACGTTTAGGCGATCTTTCGACACGAATACATACAAATCACCGACAACAATATCCGGATGTTTTGAAACTTATAAAAACTACTATGTATTCTTTTAATTAAAAAGCCTATAGTTAGTAACTTTTATAAAAATGAAAGAATATATTTTTAACACATGGGCTTATTTTATAACAAATGGGCTTATTTTATATATTGGCCTATTTTATATAAATGGGCTTATTTTACAAATGGGCTTATCATCCTAATTGGGCTTAACATAAATACATGGGCTAAGCCCAATATCAAGACTCATGGGCTAAGCTTAAAACCAAACATATGGGCCAAGGCCCAATAACATTAAGCCCAATAACATTTGGGGCCAATACTATTTAGGCCCAATACTATTTAGGCCTAATAACATTTGGGCCCAACACTATTTTGGCCCAACACTATTTAGGCCCAATACTATTTAGGCCCAATAACATTAAGACATGGGCTCGGCCCAATGACATAATTAATGAAAATACAAGATTTCATATACATATATATACATTTGGTGAAATATTTATATAACAGTTTAACAAATCATACATCTAAAACACAGTTCAACGAACAACAAAGACATACAAGTCTTACACATATTTAAGACACAAGACTTGTACTCAAGTCATTTATAAAGACCGAAGTGTCTAACTAATATAGAACGTTTGTAGGTTGTGACACTATTCAGGACGACTGTACATCAGATCACAGTTACTTACCATTCACGGACGCAATTCTGTGAGTTCATGTCCCCTATTCATTTTAAATGCTTTACAACTTTACAACTATCGGGGAAAATACATGTTCAATCGTATGTTAAAGTCATGGAATGAAACACCTTAGATCATGTGTGATTAGGGTCATACATCTAAGCACCATTAATCCAGTTTGGACCTAGGTACAGAGGGTTAGATCTAATGGGTATTGGCGAGCCCCACTCTTGGTCGTGGACCCATACAGAAGAGTGCGTTTGTGTCCCAGTCGATAGTAGTTGACACGAAATCGTCTAGGTTTGGATTGCTTCCTAATTCGTCACACATATTAATATCCTCGCGAAACATTAATGATCAACGATTTCATTGACGCTTTACATACTACATCATTACATACAGATACATTTTATACAACTCACATTTTATGGATACTTTTTATACAACTCACATTTTACGGATACATTTTATACAACTCACATTTTACAGATACATCTCATACAACTAAACTGCATGAACTCGCCAACTTTTGTTGATGTTTTCAAACTTAACATGTATTTCAGGAAATTAGTGGACCATGCGGACATTTCAGTCAAGGAAAGCAAGTATCAAGACTCCATGCCACCATTTGAAGGGCTTGCCCGTTATATACCGCCTCTTTGCGGTGATATAGTGGTCAAAGCCTTGACATTTTAAGACTTACATTTTGATGTATAAAACAATGACAACTTATTTTCATTTGATCGTTTGTAACCAATACATTTAACTTATGTTGTGTTCTTTTGAAACGATTACGACAATGGCATTGGAGCTTGTTTTTATTCATTTAGTATGTTCACTTATATTGTTATGCAATGAGAACCGATCAGATCACACCTCGCGCTTCCGCTATGAGCGGGTGTGACAAAAATAAGTAGACTTGTTTGTTAGAAAATGCGATACATCTCTGCATGTTATTATATGTGCATGAATGATCAAGGGTTTAGCTTTGATAGCAACCATATGTACCATGTAGTCAAAATCTTAATGTGCACATAAGATGTTTGATCAAATGCTTCAATGAATAAGCTTACAAGAATTAATGAAACTTATGAGTTGAAAGTTACACCCTTAAAAAAAAGTGTTATGTAATGAATTACCATAAGTATTATATAGCTAGTTGTATGTGGAATTGCTACTCAAGGTGTATATTATTGAACCTACAAAATGTTACAGCCATGGATGCAAACGATAACAAGGGTGTGATAACCACTAATGATTGATATGGCTTACTTTGACTTTAGGTGGTCAACGAACTGGTAAGGAGATTCAGTTTCATAATAATCCTAGAGGCAAAGGTGAGTGTTTCGCATCTCCTTTCTAAATAAATGTATCTGAATAATTATTAACTATTGAAAAAGCTACTAGAAATGTAATGGTATGGTAATGAATTGCTGGGGAATTTGTGTGTCAATATGGACAATAAGAACATGTACTAAATAAGGCGTAAAGTAATTTTGTTTAATATTGAAGTCAATACAAGTAGAGATGAAAATGATATTCAAAGTAAGCAAGTTCGCGTTCTATGATATTATGAATTGTGTTTATAAGATTTAATACTTGTATATGGTTATTCATGAGTATTTATATACTACTACTCTGTTGTGTATACGGGGACAGTGAAGGATCAAGTCTATTAAATAACAATCTTAATTGTTTATTATAGATTACCAGGTTTATATCAAAAGGTGCTTACGGATGAGGTAAGTACCTGAACTAATGCTACATGAAAGAATATATATAAACAGATTCATGCAAGGAAATATCAATTTCAAATTCTTATTTGAAAAGATGAGGAATTTATTTAATGGTTCACCCTTGTTTTGACATGTATGATGTGTGATATTTTAGTACGAGAATGTATTAATGTATGACACTAAAAAGGACACGTAAAGGCATATATCCCATTGGTGCGATCAGTACATGATATTAATCTAAATAGTTTGCCAAAGGATGTTATCGACTAATAAAGTTATGGATAATGATTATATATGTTAAATAAGTGATATCAATTTTAGCGAATTATATTAAGCCTAATGTTTCGGGTGTTTCTAGATTAATGCCTGCTCATTAAAATAAAATAAAAATATACCAGTTAAGATGTGCTAAAAGGGGTATAGCTTAAGCCAATGTGACGTCTGGCGCCCCGTACGCTGAGTCGGGTGGAGTACGCTTGAATCGGCCTGTTTTATATTGATGCTTTATGCTAAGAGAAGGAGATAGTCCAGCGTAGCATACGTTGGAAAATGTTTCAACCGCGGGGCTTAATCAACGCTTTTGTCTTTTTACTTGGGTTTGATTGTGTACTGATTAGAGAATGGTAACCTACATGTATTTTTATGTTTTCAGATTATAAAGATGGATTAAAGTTGAGTTCATGGCATGAGTTGGAAATGGGAATATATAGTCAATAATAGATGTGAACTGTGTTGAAGATATTTTGTTTACTTAAATACACTCGCTTAAGTTATACTAATTGAACACATATGGCTTTCTAGGTGTGGAATGAATTACCAAAGTGTTCATGTGGATATCAAGATGGAAGGAAAAATACACAAAGCCGAAAGAGGATTTGAATATGATAAGAGGATGGGAAGTTCCAGAGAACAAAGTGTTAAGACTTTGCATACATTTACATGATTGCTGGTAGAAACCTTATATTACTGAAAGTAATGAGCTCGTTTTATTATACTTTTAAGTTTATTTATAATGTAGGAAGTCACCAGTAAGATGATTAAGTGTTCGAAATTAAAACAAGGAGAGCACATCTTAAAAGTGCGAGCTAGATATTTTTACGTTGCTAAGGGTCGTGCAAATTACTAATGGTTTATGGATTTTAACTCATTATATTCAAATGTTTATCATAAAGTTATTATCAGAAATTTTAGATGGTTAAACTACTTTATGTGGTAAATGATAATAAAAAAATATATTGGGACCAATATTTTGTGTTATTTTGTATAACTTTATACTAAATTTTTGGGTGTTTCAAGTTGGTATCAGAGCCTTGGTTTGAGAGAAATCAAGTACGAGGAGGTAAGTACTTGAACTCGAACTCGTGTGCTCTTGTGACAAGGAACCCGTACAATCTAAGACTCGATCAAGATCGAAAGGTAGAATTGAATGTAAGCATGTACTTTTGTATTCATATAAAGAAACGAACTGTATTGTATGTGCAAGGTAAGCTTAAGTGTTTGAGGAGGATGATCCAAGGATGCGGTCTTGGGTAAATACCAAAGCATGTAATTAGACAGATGGACCCCAGGTACACAATATTAATATATATGGGTACCGGTGTTAAAAGAAAAAGAAAAATCTCCTTAGGGAGGGTAAATGTAAGACGAAAGATAATGATATTGTCTTGGTAAGGTTTTAAAGATGTTGCACGAACTGAAACCCACTTCTTCGGGCATAAGGTGATGATTACATGAAGGCATGAAAACTAGTATGTGGATTGCGCGCCTGGCCAGTGCGCAAGAAGTATTTGACACTCGTGAGACCATGATAATCATCACACGTATGCTCGGTAGAATTGGGAAGTAAGTGGCTGTATGGCTAAGGTATGAGTCCATAAGTAAGTAAGTAAGAACGGACCAATCAAGTGAGAATGAAAGGTTTGAATCCCTTGACGGATTCAAACATAAAAGAATGAAAAAGTAAGAATGAAAGGTTTGAATCCATTGACGGATTCAAACATAAAAAGAATGCAAAGTATGAGAAAAAGGTAATATATGTAGGCAAATACAGACCTAATACAAAAAAAAAAGAAATTATTCGGTTGTAAGAGTCACTGGTGGGTGACCATCCGGTTTATAAGGATCAAAGGGCGACTGGCCATGCGTTGTAAAAAAATCACCTGTAAGTGACTGACCATTCAGTTGTAAAAGTCAAAGGGGGTGAAATCATCCGATTTTAAGAGTCAAAGGTGGATGACCATTTTATATATGATATACGCGGAGTAATCCACTGTGGGTGTATTTGTGTGCTGATCCTTTCTTGGTGTATATACGGTCTGTTTATAATGATTGATCACCCTATGAGATGTACACAACTAATCACAAGGTTTTGTGATCCAAAGGAGTTGAATTAGAGATGGTGGCCCAAATGAGATAAACAATAATGAGCACAAAAGCCTCAAAGAATAAAGTATGATATGGTGGTGGAACTCTATATTTCATAGGTAAGTTTGCTTAAACTACATATATTATAAAAATATACACCTGGCTCGATACTCCTTAGTGTTTTATGACAAATTACCTCAAAAGAAAGTTAACAGATTCTTGAATCACATGAAGAAGTCTAGAAATTTTGATTCCTATAAAGAAATGCAAGGATTTCATAATCTCACAAAATAGTAAAACAAGTGGTGGAATCCTATGATATCATCAAAGTGATTCCAGTAATCCTTATTTTGATGATAATACAACAATAAGGAGTTTAAATTAAGAATTATGTAATGATTTAATAAAAAGAGAAAGAAAGATGATATTTTATGCAAATGTGGTTATGAAATGGAAAAGTGAATTTTAATTAGACAGATCTCTTTAGAACATTAGTTCTAAAAAAATTTTCGAGAACTATGTAAGTTAACTTTTCTTATCGAATTCCTCAATGCGTAAAGTCTAGACTTGAAGCAGGATGTGGTTGCTAAAAGGGTGCGTCATGTAAAATCTGTTGATAAGTTCATATCACAAGTGAATCCATAGTACCAGTGTAACCCTAAAGTATCCATTACCGTGTAGATAAAAGTAAAAAAAAAAGTGAGGAGTAGGTTGAAAAGAATTGTTTCATTATGAACTATTCATGAGTAACAATTCAATAGTAAAAAAAAAGTTTGAAACGCGATATTGATGAGTAATTAATCTATTTGGTGGCAATGTTAGAGAAGATGATTAAAGAACAAAAAAAAAGTTATGTAAATATGAATTTTAAGAAAAATGAGGCATCTTGACTAGAGAAGGGCATGAACTAATGATAAATTATTTACGACTAATGTGTTTCTATTGTTATTGTGATGTGGTTAACCATTGAAAGTGATGGTATTTAATTAAATATGCGAACTATATAAATATTGAAAGATTCAGGAGATTTGTGATACGATCATGAAGGAATACATGCTTGGTGCCATGGGATGAGCATTCGTGTGGATCATCATGGTATGTGATTCATTCTTAATTTTGGTAGTACTACATGTTTCGTAACCACAAACCATAATAGTGGTACAATGTCTAACCTTGGTTATATATGCATAATTAGTTGTCTATGATAGAATATCAATATTTCTTAAATATGAAGCACGGATTAAGATACTTAATTGAAATGTTAGTATTGTTCATTTGATTCTACATGTGAAATGAAATTGAGCACATGTCTCTAGGGAATAGCATATTAAACCATTTATTCATGTAACATTATTGTGAAAACTCATATATATTACATGATTATGATTTTTTTACTGATGATTTTTTTTGGGGTAAACATTGTGGGATGTACACGTGTAACTTAAATAAAATCCAAGAAAAATGTTGAGGATTATCGAGTGTAGGTGATTCTACTTTGTCAATGACTTATGAAGCGGAAAGTTGAATACTACCAAAGAATGCTTATGATCACATGTGGAAATTAAGTTAAGTTTGGGGGATTTCAGTGTTCTAAAGAATGTTCCTAGATGCATAGAGGAATTACAAGAATTAACAACTTTGTTATATCACTTGTGGCCCTACTACAGTGAGGTGAATTTTCTAGTGGGACGCTAAGGTATGTATTTCAATACTCAAATTGTGGATGATATATACATATACACACACACATGGTGACCCATTACATGATTTTGTTCAAAATATGGGTGAGCCAGATGTGTACAAATGTTTTACCTAGGGATTGGGCTTACTACTTGAATGTCATACTAGTGTCTGAACTGATATTATACGTTGACACAAATAGTGTCAAAGATTGTTAGAAATCCAAATTCCTATGGTTTATAAGGTTTTGAGGACGAAACCTCTTTAAGGGGGAGATATTTGTAACATCCCGTTTTCAAAATTTAAGTTATTGTCCCATGACTTATAATAGTATGATAGAAATTTTTGTAGCATTTTCCTTTAGAGTAAATATATAACCAAAATGGTCAGACCATAATGAAAGAGAAATAATGTCTAGTGTCAAACATAAGAAAGTTTAAGCTTTATAAGCTAATAATAGAATCAAGAGGGACTAAATGGGGCAAGGAGCATAGTATAAATTAAATAAATAAAAGAAAGAAAAGTACACTTAAATCAGAAATTGTGCGTAGATGAAGGAACAACAATAGGCAGAAATTCTAACGAGAATGGAGTGTAAACTCATCATATATTCAGCAATTAATCATGAAATCCAGGACCTTATTGATCATCCGTTGTCATTTGAGAGCTGGTAAGTGAATTCTCAACCTAGAACCCTAGATTTTGGGGTTAATTTCTAATTGAATAATAAGAGTACACATGTCTTATAAATTCTTATTTACTTACTAAAATAAGTAGACTTGCTTGTTAGAAATTGTGATACATCTCTGCATGCTATTATATGTGCATGAATGATCAAGGGTTTAGCTTTGATAGCAACCATATGTACCATGTAGTCAAAATCTTAATGTGCACATAAGATGTTTGATCAAATGCTTCAATGAATAAGCTTACAAGAATTAATGAAACTTATGAGTGGAAAGTTACACCCTTAAAAAAAGTGTTATGTAATGAATTACCATAAGTATTATATAGCTAGTTGTATGTGGAATTGCTACTCAAGGTGTATATTATTGAACCTACAAAATGTTACAGCCATGGATGCAAACGATAACAAGGGTGTGATAACCACTAATGATTGATATGGCTTACTTTGACTTTAGGTGGTCAACGAACTGGTAAGGAGATTCAGTTTCATAATAATCCTAGAGGCAAAGGTGAGTGTTTCGCATCTCCTTTCTAAATAAATGTATCTGAATAATTATTAACTATTGAAAAAGCTACTAGAAATGTAATGGTATGGTAATGAATTGCTGGGGAATTTGTGTGTCAATATGGACAATAAGAACATGTACTAAATAAGGCGTAAAGTAATTTTGTTTAATATTGAAGTCAATACAAGTAGAGATGAAAATGATATTCAAAGTAAGCAAGTTCGCGTTCTATGATATTATGAATTGTGTTTATAAGATTTAATACTTGTATATGGTTATTCATGAGTATTTATATACTACTACTCTGTTGTGTATACGGGGACAGTGAAGGATCAAGTCTATTAAATAACAATCTTAATTGTTTATTATAGATTACCAGGTTTATATCAAAAGGTGCTTACGGATGAGGTAAGTACCTGAACTAATGCTACATGAAAGAATATATATAAACAGATTCATGCAAGGAAATATCAATTTCAAATTCTTATTTGAAAAGATGAGGAATTTATTTAATGGTTCACCCTTGTTTTGACATGTATGATGTGTGATATTTTATTACGAGAATGTATTAATGTATGACACTAAAAGGGACACGTAAAGGCATATATCCCATTGGTGCGATTAGTACATGATATTAATCTAAATAGTTTGCCAAAGGATGTTATCGACTAATAAAGTTATGGATAATGATTATATATGTTAAAGAAGTGATATCAATTTTTAGCGAATTATATTAAGCCTAATGTTTCGGGTGTTTCTAGATTAATGCCTGCTCATTAAAATAAAATAAAAATATACCAGTTAAGATGTGCTAAAAGGGGTATAGCTTAAGCCAATGTGACGTGTGGCGCCCCGTACGCTGAGTCAGGTGAAGTACGCTTGAATCGGCCTGTTTTATATTGATGCTTTATGCTAAGAGAAGGAGATAGTCCAGCATAGCATACGTTGGAAAATGTTTCAACCGCGAGGCTTAATCAACGCTTTTGTCTTTTTACTTGGGTTTGATTGTGTACTGATTAGAGAATGGTAACCTACATGTATTTTTATGTTTTCAGGTTGTAAAGATGGATTAAAGTTGAGTTCATGGCATGAGTTGGAAATGGGAATATATAGTCAATAATAGATGTGAACTGTGTTGACGATATTTTGTTTACTTAAATACACTCGCTTAAGTTATACTAATTGAACACATATGGCTTTCTAGGTGTGGAATGAATTACCAAAGTGTTCATGTGGATATCAAGATGGAAGGAAAAATACACAAAGCCGAAAGAGGATCTGAATATGATAAGTGGATGGGAAGTTCCAGAGAACAAAGTGTTGAAGACTTTGCATACATTTACATGATTGCTGGTAGAAACCTTATATTACTGAAAGTAATGAGCTCGTTTTATTATACTTTTAAGTTTATTTATAATGTAGGAAGTCACCAGTAAGATGATTAAGTGTTCGAAATTAAAACAAGGAGGGCACATCATAAAAGTGCGAGCTAGATATTTTTACGTTGCTAAGGGTCGTGCAAATTACTAATGGTTTATGGATTTTAACTCATTATATTCAAATGTTTATCATAAAGTTATTATCAGAAATTTTAGATGGTTAAACTACTTTATGTGGTAAATGATAATAAAAAAAATTATTGGGACCAATATTTTGTGTTATTTTGTATAACTTTATACTAAATTTTTGGGTGTTTCACATACCCTGCAGATAAATGATTATTAACCTTAGACATTAGGGCAGAAGATAATTATTCATTGTAAAAATTGACATTGGCTACTACCTTTTGTTGATCTGAGATAAATGTCCATGCCTCACCACCATCATTTACACCCAAACACTTCCTGAGCTCTTCCATGAACCATTCCCAGTTATCGTTATTTTCACCTTCTACAACTACCCATGCCAATGGATACATCTGATCATTAGCATCTCTGCCAACTGCAGTTAACAACATCCCTCCTAGGAAGGTCTTTAGAAAACAACCATCTAGACACAAGACCTTCCTACATCCAGCTAGAAATCCTCTTTTCACAGCATCAAAACACACAGAGTCTGAAAAATGTTTCACATGTGGCTGTGGGATCTAAGTTAATGAAAACTGGTGGTGCAGTAACAAGCACAAATGTTGATGTTGGGTTTACTTTTTCCAAAATCTCCATGTATGCACCAATTTTGCTATAATGATCCCTCATTGATCCATGAAGTTTCTTATGGGCACATGCTTTAGCCTTGTAGGCCAGCCACTTGGTGATTATGACTTTATACTTATGTTTTACAGCTAATATGATTTCCTTAGCCGACCAGTTGGGCTTGGATTTAAACACTTGCAGGAACTCATTAGATATGAACAATGCAGTTAGCTGTCTATTCTTTACCATGTTTCTTTGGCAGGTATGTGTATTCTTCACTCTCTTTACCAAGTAACACTCTTTCCCTTTATGAAGGGAACAAAGTATAAAGAATGAACACCCTTTAACACAATTGACAACAATACGGCCACATGCAGTGTTTTCGCTCTTTGCAAGGTACAAGTTCCTACCATTAGCTACTGAGTACTGCCTCACTGCCTCTTTAAAGGCCTCCCTTGATGCAAACCTTATTCCCACCTTCCAAATAAATTTCTTCCAATTTGTATGTTCACCTACAGATGGGGCTGCTTCCTTGTACTTCTAGCCCCTGGTATCATCATCGTCACTATCACCAGGTGTTAAAATGTCCCCGTCAGATTCCTCGTAACTATTGTTTCCATCTACCCTTGCATCTTTAGTTTCATGCAAATTACCCTCTGTTTGTCTTTCATGTACTACCTCATCAAACACTTTTTTTTGGCTTCCAAATCTATCTTGGTTGCCTCTCTAACTGCATCTTGTGACTGTCTCCACTCAACATCCTCTCTGTCTGACTCTAATCCAACTACATCATCCGTAACTTCCTCTTCATCACTGGTCTCAACTAGTTCATCATAATCTTCATCATCAGAATTTGACTCTTCATCTTCCACACTGAACTCACTATCTTCACTGTCCTCGTCTGCTTGCTTACCTATTGAGTTAGAGCTGCATCCAGGGGAAACCCTAGAAGATTGGGCTTTTAGTTTACTGGATTGGGCTTCAGGTTTACTGGGCTGGGTAACAGGGTTACTGGGTAACAGGGTTACTGGGCTGGGTAACAGGTTTAATGGGCCTAGAACTGGAGTGGGCTTCAGGTGCACTCAATTGACGTTCTTGAACAAATACTTCCATAAATGGTTCACTCCAATTAACAACCTTCTTAACCAACTCCAACGCATCTCTATCATCACGAAAATGCCTAATTTCACCATCATCCGCATCCAACCCATACATATGAAAGTTCCTCGATTTATAGCATTTCGTTGCCAATGCATAATCTGCTAGCTCAAAGTATGAAATGTGGTCTACATCAACTTTAGTTAACCTAGATGCACCCCCAACGGACTGTGGTACACCAAAACCTAACTCAATGTAACCACCGTACCAAAGCATAACATCAATCGATTCCCCCATTGCATAATCTACTAGTTCATGTGAAATCGTACCTTGAACGGAGTTTAAACTTGATGGATTGTTGATTTTGAGAAGCTAGGTCACATAACCCTTGATCACTCCCTCCAAAACGAACAGAACAACAATGCCAGCTACCCTGAAGGATTTTGCTTCTTATAACATGTGTTAGCCACGTCATGGGTGCCATGTAGGATTAATGATGCCAGCTAGGATGGAAGACTAACTCAGTTACTCATTTTTTAACTGAGTGGTGAAATGACAAACAAAATTAAAAGTTTGGGGTGTCACAGATCAAAGTGTTAGTTGCGGGTGTTATCGGCCAATTCTTCAAAGTTTGAGGTGTTAAAATCCAATAGCCCTTTAATTTATGATTTTATTTCTTATAGTTCGAGTGATAACCCTCTAGTATTCATCTGCAATTAATGTTATAAAATTTGATGATACTAATTCCAAAAACAAATATTCAAATCATTTGTTGTTGTTTTATACTATTAATATTTTTCACATTAGCATTTGTCAAGTTTCGTAATATATATTTCTTTAATAAAATAACAAGCAAGATAACCAATATATTTATTGAAACAATTTTTTTTCTTTATATAACACAATATTATCAAACAATATTTATAATCTCAATTTTGGTTAAGATTGTACTTTGCATAATTATTTGTTTGAAATATTTCATAAATCATTATAAAAGAGCATATATAATAAAGCTTTTAAACAGCGATAAACTTTTGGTTTATTTGCATAGCACGTTTACTAAATTAAGTATAATCTTAATAAAATTGCTTATTTTGTTTTTTTTTTCTCCAACATAAAACCGAAAAACAGAGGACAAGAAATTAGTATGGTTTATCTAATCTCAAAAGAATGGATAGTAGAATGAAAAGAAAATCCAAATTAAGCATGGTTTGACATATTTTAGTGGTATGTGTGAACCAACCCACCAACCCCGTTTATCTTTTCTTTATTGTTTTTTTTTTTTTTCACCCCAATTCAAAACAAACATTGAAAATTCAATTAATCGAGAAAATCATGTAGGTACCTTAATTCTACCATGACAGAAGCTGACCAGAATGCCACCATGAATCGCAAAGCAGTCTCTGATCCGAACAAATTATGTGTGGTCTTTGTTAAGGGGTTGGTCATGAATGCATACCACAGAAGTGAGGAAGACATGCTTAGTGCAACCGATGTACACAAGAAATCAAAGAAAACAATTTAGGGTTTTGGAAGAGAGCACATTCGTGCGGGTAACGTGTTATGAAATTAGCCTAATAGCAAACAATAAGAGAAAGAGATGAAGGGAGAAGGAGAATTATATTCCATTGATAGGTATGTCTTTAACAAAGAATTACAATAAAACGAGTTGGTTTGCTACTTGCAAAGACGCATCAGTTCACGTCAACGATTTATCCGCCAACTCGATACACTTGAGTCACGAAGCATTGCGTTGTAAAAAAACCAGTTGGTTTGCTACTTGCAAAGACGCAGTTTTGGTCTATTTTGAGACTCAAAACATAAACAATTACACACACACACTCGTTCTTGATTTTCTAAATTATTCGATTGAGATTTCTTAACAGCCCGTCGAAATACTTAAATCTGAGTCTTCGCACATTTCTAGAAGATTGTCCAGAGAACCCCCTACAACATTTTCCTCTTATCCGATTCGCGAGTCTGTAGAAAAAGAGACCGCTATACCAAATTTTGAATTGTTCAATCCGGTGTTAGTTTCTCTAGTAGTAGACTATTACCTCCTAACACACTTACAACCTGACTTTAGTGTTCAACAATATGTTCAGATTAAAGAACCGATAGGGACCGGCATACTTAACTGTGCTGCAACCCACGAGTGACGGTTAAAATTCTGTCAGCCTACAGAAGATCAGTCATCCAAAAGACTGCTCTTCAACTAAGCAGATGAAAACAAACAGATCTAAATATCACAATGAAAGACATCAAAAGAAACTAGTTATGTAACTTGTTCCACTAAATCTATACACAATTACAAAAGAATAGTTCACAACAGCAGTGACATCAACTAAGAAAAAATTAATCCATACCCAGATATACGCTCTCTTATCATTCACTACCACAAGGGTAAAAGAGTAATTCAACTCTACCGTCTGGCTTCATTCGAAGTCTTACCCTCGAAAAACTCACCAAGCATCCGGTCAAGATCCTCCGCTGTATACCTGATGTATTTATGAGGATTCTTCCCATTCTCAACAAGTGCCCTGCAAAAGTATTTATTTTTTTTCAACTTTTATATAATTATCTATATATTAAAAGTGAGTGAGCAAGAATAGTATCTATAATAATTCAATATAAATATAATAATTTAATATAAGTTTAATTATTTAACATAATATATATGTAATAAGTTTTTTTTTATAAAATTAACTATTATACGTTTTTCACCCATTTAATTTTCATTTTATTTGATTTTCCTTTAATAACTTGCGTTCGTTAACCTTTTATAAAAAACTAAATACGCAGACATGTTAATTTTTTTCTTCACATTTCGATTGAATACGCAAATGTGTTAAAAAAATTCAGATTTCGGTGTAAATTTTGTTCACAACAAAGTTGCATTTAACAATGTTTTTTGGTATCGTAGGCTATACGAGTGCCGATCCCTGACAAACCAAATTGATTCTGACCGAACATCGGTATCGCTATTATTGAAACCGGTACTAGTATTCATTTTTATGGTATGGTTTTCGATTAATGTAAAACATGACTTAATTCTTTCTTGGTTTTCTCTTTTGGTTGCTCTAGCGAGTGTCAGTACCGTAACGAACCGAACCGGTACTAACTGAATTCCCGCCGCATAGCGTGGGAGAATCACATTAGTTAATTACCAAATACCAATAAGCATTAACCAAGTTAATAGAATATTGTTTAAATCATAATTAACAAGTGTGTTAAAATTGATTATAAAAGTTTTGTATACGGGAACTCTACCCGAAACGTTTGATAAAGGATCTGTATGCAGGCAACAATACTTCAGCAACCGCAAGCCTTAAAGATTCTCGTAGCTCCGTGTCGGGAACCGTCCACTGAGATTGTCGTTGATGAAGCTCCTCAAACTGACCATTGAAGATCTTCAACCTAATACCATTACATTTCAAGTTATTTTTTATTATCAGAAAATTTTAATTTTTGAACATTTTTTATATAAAATTTGAAAGTACACACCGATCTTTTACAAGTGCTCGTGAGGCTCCACTACTGTTTCCTCCATCAGCGACCCCGACTGAACTACCACCTCCAGATGAGGTCAACCCTTGAATCGAGAGACATTGCAGGATCTGTTGAACAAGTCAACACATAATTTTTTTTATTTTTTGTAATTGCTTATCGATCAAAACATTGACCAACTGAAAACGTCCAAAAAAATAAGCACAGAAACGTAATATATTTGATATGACTCATCAAAAGTAAAGTAAAGTAAATTGAATTTATATTGTCATATGAAAACGTATTGTATTTGACCTGATTCGTTTCCAAACAAAATTCACGTCAAAACGTATACTAACTAAAAACATACATAAAAATAGGCACGAAAACGTCTTATATTTGACACGACTCATTTTCGAAAAAAAAATCACGTTGAAAGGTAAACCAACTTGAATTTATACCGACATGTACATAAAAATAAGCACGTATAATCTCGCCGGGGGGGGGGGGGGGGGGGGGGGTTAAAATGACAATGTGGGGGTTGTAAGTGTCAATGCTGAAAGTTGAGGGGTGAGGTTCACAAAAAGACAAAATCAAATTACAAAAAAAGAAAAAGAAACCAAAAATGCATTGGTACTGTATTGTAGCTAATCCTATGCCTTTATATAATAATAATAATAATACTGTATGAAAATATTATTTATTGTTTAAAATGATCTACCTTTGCCCAAGCTATCCTCTTGTACTGATTAGCGTGTTGTTGCACAACGCGTCTGTGTCTTTGCACCCAATCATCCCCCAACAAATCCTTTGCTTCAGACCTAAACCAAAAATATAAAAAATAAATCAATAAATAATTACAATAGGGGTGCTAAACGGGTCGTGGGTTGGCAGGTTCAACCCGACCCTAACCCGAACACAGCCGGACCCCAAAAATCGTGTCATACATATGAACCCAAACACGACCCGGATATTCGTGGGTTGACCCGTACACGACCTGTTCAACCTGAATTTTTTATTTTTTATTTGTATTTTTTTTCGCAAAATAAAATATTAAAATTAAAATTTTACTACAAAAAAACACAAATGTATAGAATACAATTACTTTTTAGTTATAAAATTTAATGTCAATTTCTCTTTTTAAGTTTAGTTATGGCATAAAACACCCACCAAATTTAATTTGACATAAAACATATTGTAAAAAAATAAAACATAATATAAATGGGGTAAACGGGTCAACCCGCCAACCTGATCAGGTTGACACAAACCTGACCCATTTAGCTAAACGGGTTCGCGGGTTCAACCTGAAACTGACCCGAACCCATTAAGACTAAACCGAAACCCGCGAATTTCGTGTTAGGTTCGTGTCGCGTTTTCGGTTCGTGTCAGAAATTCACACTCACACCCCTAGGTTACAGCATGTGGAATCGCTCATACACAGGTGATGAATGTTTAAAGTATCAAACCTGCGAACAGATCTGACCATGTAGTGAATATTATTCATAAGAAACAAGTTGGTCAAAGCAGGATCTTTATACTGTTTGGACTTTCCTTCTAAATTGATTTGAAGTGCCTGCATAATTCGCATCGTTACAGATGCCAGCTGTGAATTCGAGTCCTCTCCATTTTCAAACTCTTGAAATAGTTGCTTTAGAGTTGACTGGTAGCTGAGTCAACAATAGGGTGGTACGTAAATAAGTGTGATTACGAAGAATAAAATATATTAACACATAGTTTGATAACACGTACTCGAACAGAAATTTCACGTAGTTGATCACGTAGCTTGTGAGAGGATGAACCGTTCCATCTGAGACGGCTGTTTTTGTTGCGTCTTTTTCGACGGCTTCCTCGAAATCCCCGAATGTTTCTTGAGCTGTTTGCGCGAGTCTTTTGGTTAAACCAAGAGCAGATTCTCGAATGTCTTTGCAAGCTTTGCCTCTAAAAAGTGATTCAATCTGAAAATATATTCAATGTATAAGCACTAATCAGACCGTTAATTATGTAATTTTGGTTACCGTTAAATAAGTTTGGTTTAGGTTTTTTTGGTTTAGCAACGGATCGGTTTTGCGGTTTTTGGAACAAAATTACGTAAAATTCAAAAATAATAATCCAAGATTTAATAAACTTTCTTAGATTTTTACATTTTAGTTATTATGTTTAACCTTTTTAATTAATATCGCTCACATAAATCTAACTTCTAATCTATTTTTATGTTTCTCCAAAGTTTTTATCAAGACATTTTCTTTAATAATACATTGAAAGTCATTTAATTTTTATGTTAAATTTTGTTATTTGTTGTAGGCAATGGATAAATCATTTCAAATATAAATAAACATGTTAATGTTTTTATTATAAATACTTAACATTCAAGAATTAAACTAATAACTCCCAAATCAATCTATAATATTAAAAAAAATTATTTTTTAGGTTGTTCGGTTTGGTTTTTTTCGGTTTTCATAAAATGCAAAACCATAACCGAATCGTAAACTTCGGTTTCATTTTTTTGGTTCGGTTTTTTTCATGAGACCCCACCAGTACCATGCTAACCAATGGGTTCAAGTAAAACGCAGTTCGCTCATGACGCGTGGCCTTCAAGGGGATTAAAGGCAAAAAACCAGTTTAGGCTCACCGGTGCGCACCACCTTGAAGGTTAATAGTTGTGTAATAACTAATAACTAAGAAAGTAAAAATATATACATACCTCAGTGTGAAGCTCACGCATTATCTCATACATGTCCAAAAGCACAAACAACTTCTCTGGCGATCTCTTGCTTTTGGCAATCGCATCTCCGAAACTAAGTAACATGGAAACACTGCCAGCTGTCACTTCGGCAAAGCACTGATCTTTAAGCGAGTCAATGCCATCAAACATTTGATCACAAACCTTTCTTTCTGCGGTAAATATTAATTTCACCTATTTTTAACATAAGATTAGATACACAACCAAGTGCATGATTCAATAGTGTTCTTTTTATAACTTTTTACTTCATAAAGAGTAAAATGCCATTTTCGTCCATGAGGTTTGGCCGTTTTTGCGACTTTTGTCCAAAGGTTTGTTTTTTCGCATTTGGATCCAAAAAGTTTGAAATCTTGCCATTTTCATCCGGCCCGTTAACTCCATCCATTTTTCTCCGTTAAGTCAGGGGTATTTCCGTCTTTGTTTGTTAACTTAAAGGGAAACTTGGTCCTTTTCAGGGGTATTCGGTCTTTTTACATAAAGTGATAAAGACCGAATTGCCCTTTAAGTTAGCATAAAAAGGCAGAAATACCCCTAACTTAACGGAGAAAAATGGATGGACTTACCGAGCCGGATCAAAATGGCAAGATTTCAAACCTTTTGGATCCAAATGCGAAAAAACAAACCTTGGACGAAAGTGGCAAAAACGGCCAAACCTCAGGGACGAAAATGGCATTTTACTCCTTAATAAAACTTACTGCAATACGCATGAAATGAATCCAAGTCCCAATCTTGAGTTCCAAAACCTCCCATTGCATCTTTTGGACATCGTCTTTACTAAGCTTCTCAACTCCTAATTTCTGAAGTGTTTCTTCCAAGACTATAGAACGGGTATCCCTAATCAACAAAAACACTGATACTGTTGGACAAATCTTGTAATAGTCTAATAGTTAGAGGGGTTAATTAGTAAGTTCATTATTGGACTTGTATTTTAAGGTTTTAGTTGTTCTCTAGTGATATTAACAGATGTAATGTTATATATTTAGTAATAAAAAAGTAATGTTTGATAAAAAATAAAAAACTCATGTATTGTACATGTTGAATAAACTCGTTTATTACACGAGTAGAATAAAATATAATGTGATATGTTAGCACATATATTCGTCAAAATATGTCTTTAAAAAAATGAACTTTAACGTGGCAGTTATAAATTCTGTTGAATTAATTTTAATACACTTTTTTTCAATCTATTATAAATATACAAAGCTATATTTACATATGAAATATTAAAATTAAAACTTGGTTAATGTTTAATAACTATCCATAATTAAATAATAAGCATCCATATTTAAATTTATATTTAATATCTAAAAATATATTCTTTTAACCATTTTTATCATTTAATAGGAAAGACGGGCGGGAAAACCAAATTTCTAAGGCCCTAGAAAGATGACATGTGTCCCCTAAGTTAGTGGTTTATTAGGTAGTATAGATATAGATATAGATACACATTCGGTAAGGTAAAATTTGGGTTGATTTAGTTTCTTAATAGAATCAATGGTTAGCTTGGAGATTAAGGGTTACGTCTATTTAAATGGGTCGATGACTATAATTTGGTTATTCAGTTTTTACTAATCATAAAGTGTTAATCATTGTGTCTGTGAAAAGCCGAGAGTTTCTTCTTCTATTGTTTAGTTTGTGATTTATCTTTGGGTTCCGGGAATTCATGGAAAATCAGGTCGTTGATCGATCACCCAAACATATGATATGAACGAATTCGTCTCGACTCTTTTATTATAATAACCGGAAAAAAGCACATAATTAACAATAACCCTAACCCTCTATTTAAACTAAACCCATCTTGAAAAACAAGACTTCTTAAACTAAGAAACTATATAAACAATAATATTCTTACCATACTAATAAACATACGAAAATAAACCTATCTTTAGACTCTTTTATGATTTACTAGTTCCACTTTCTTCATTATTCCAAACTGACTCATTTCACATGAGACCAAACAAGATTAGTCCAACAGACACTTCATTTGCATATACGCGATTGCTTATTTGTTTTAATCAGTTATTTTCTTAACGCACGAAAACATTCATTTCCTTAATGAATGAACACGAACAAAAAATCTCATTCAGCAAGTGTTCATGAACAGATTGTTAAAACTTTTATTTCCTTAACGAACGAACACGAACAAGACTTTTTTCGTGTTCGTTTGCAACCCCAGGTATGAAGTACAATAAAGCCTCATAGTAACTTTTTACAAATTAGGAGAAAAAAAGTAGTTATTTACCTGTAAATCACAAGGCATTGTTGTATGTGACCCGCTTGGACCATGTGTTGGGCTAAATCATGAAGCAAGGGTAGGACCCGCGGTGGTATGAGGATTAACGGAGTGAAAACCGCATTTTCGGCAGTGATATGACCCGCATGACTATTAGAAGGATTCTTCGAATCAGGTGATCCAGACGACGGTCTTAGTGAACTCGGTAGGCATTCATATAGCCGATCTGGTTCCACCGGTTTGCTGAAACGTAAAGTTTATAAACAAAATAACTATGATATGATATGATTATAGAAATTATATTATTTCAATTTTCATTTAATTTCCAAATAAAATGACTTGGGAGGTTTTGTGCATTTTTTTCTAATTGAGTAAGTACACGGATGGTTCTTGTGGTTAACCAAAATTTTGGATTTAGTCCCTAGTTTTTTTTAAAGTGCGGATGCTCCCTATGGTTTGCCCTTTGTAACGTATTTAGTCCCCAACTTTTTCCAAAAGTACACGGATGGTCCCTGTAGTTTGCACTTTGTAACGTATTTGGTCCCCAACTTTTGCTAAAAGTACACGGATAGCCCCTGTGGTTTGCACTTTGTAACGCATTTAGTCCCCAATGTTTAGTGACTAAATGCGTTAAAAAGTGCATACGACAGGGACCATCAATGTACTTTTGGCAAAAGTTGGGGACTACATGCGTTAAAAAGTGCAAACCACAAGGACCATCCGTGTACTTCAAAAAAACTATGAGCTAAATCCAAAATTTTGGTTAACCACAGGGACCATTCGTATACTTTACTCTTTCTTATTTTTTGCAGGCGTTCAGTTTGACCCGTTGAGAAAAACATAGCCAGTTACCCGGGTCCGTGACCCATTTTTTAAACAAATTGATCGAAATTTCTACCTCTAGTAAAAATAAATAAAAGAAAAGAAAAGGTTAAAGTGAAAGAAATAACCTGTATGACGATAAGAGTTGTTTAAATTCTTGTTCGAGCTTTGATATAGCCTTAGAAAGTAAGTTACTTGCATGGCTAATAACTCCGTCACTACTTCTAAAGCTTTTATTGTTGGTAAAAAAGACGATATTGTTTCTTAGCTGCTCAATAGCTTCAAGATAGCTTTCAAGGTCCTCGTGTGGCCCTTTAAGAATTTTAGCCTCAGCCTATATATTTGAAACATAAATATTTAATTAACTAACAAAAAATATAAATAAAAAATGGAAAAAAAAAACCACAAAGGAATGTCCATAATCTATCCATTAACGTTACGGGTAGCTCCACTTAGATATTTACATTATTCTTTACAGTAGCACTAACATAAAATTGGAAAAAAAAAAACATAACGAAAATAGAGAAATAAGAACCAACCTCACGAGAAAGATCAAATCGGTCCAATATGACATCAGCAGCCTTCAAGGTCCTATCAATGTTCTCATGAGCTCTGCGTATAGCATGTGTCCTAATCTAAAAGAATTATAAATACATAGGAATATCGTAAGTTAGGAGTAGAATTGCAAATGCACAAGTAACTACACCATCCTTCACATTATAATTGCGATCAGAAAAACGCCTCAGGGCCTAGACGCAGTGTTTCATGTACATGTGACTCAAATTTGGTCATATATACAGTCTAGAGGAGGCTGATATATGAAAATGACCAAAAGGAAGAATAGATTATTAACTGTTTACTTGATTAAAAGGCCATGTAAAACAGATGAGAGAGATGCAACTTTCAGTTGTACATAAACCTTATTCGGTCCTACATCGAACAACGTTTCACAACATGAAGTTCACGCCTCGGCTTTCGAGACCCAATGGCATAGCTTTGTAGGGGCGGGAGGGGGCGGCCGACCCCCCGAACTTTTCGCTCGTTAGTGGAGAGTATGTAGTTTTCGTATAGAAATTTTTGGGTATATACGTTTTTGACCCCCCCCCCCCCCCCCCCCCCCCCCCCGCTTTTATAGAAATTTTTGGTATATACGTTTTCGACCACCTGGTCGGAAATCTCAAGCTTCGCCACTGTCGAGACCTAAACGCCTGAAAGCACCTAGCGCTTTTTACCAAAAAAAAAAACATCAAAAAAGGGTATGTTACAAACCCTAAAACACTGCACTGCAATATCCACCATTCCGAATCTATAGCTATAAACTTTCGCATCGATTAATCTATTTCACTACTGCAACTCAAAAAAAAAAAAAAAACTAGTAGATCAATCTTTCTCATTTCCAAGCTTCCAGAAAATCATACACTTAGCTTAACTTTTCAAAAACCAACATACATCTTCAAAACAACTCAATGAACAGCAGATCAAAGAACAATAATCACTAAAACCAATTGCATATTGGGGCTTCATACATATTGAAGTAGATGATAGATCAATACACTAATCAAAATACCTAACTTCAAATCCCAAATTCCCAACACAAACAACTTCAAATTCAAGCATAATTATCCTAGATTAGAGAACAGATCAGAAACCTGAGTGGGTCGCATGGCGGTTTCAAGAGCAGACAAACGGTGATCGAATGAACCCAAAATAGAAACCATATTTTCTGTGATAGTTTGACTCTGCTTCAGTGATTCTCTCATCTTTGCTGCTTTTTCGCTGAGATTATCGACACCCATAACCCCTGTTGTTCGAACTGGAACCCCCATCTTTGTTTGGGAGTTTTGGGAGGAATTGAAACGGAAATGGATCAACTTTGAAGGGGATTTGTTGTGGGTGTGAAGATTAGTTGACAATTATTGAAGGATTCTTGGTTTGACAGGGTGTGAATATACGGAGTTTTATACGTATATATCGGTGTTAAGAGGTTTCTTGATTTGAACAATCATATTCATTTTGCGGGTCTAATTGGGTCCATTGGATGTGATATTGTGATTAGTCAAAAATAGTTAATGGAACATTTTCATTTTTTTTAATTTGTAGTTATTTTATTTAGCATGATAAATGATTAGGTTAAATTTGATTTAGTTGAGTTTAAATGATTTTTAGGGGTTGTTTGTTTACCTCTTAACGAGGCTCTTAATGGTTCAAACTTTTTACTGATTCAGCACTTAATGGTTCAGAGTGTTTGTGTCGTAAGCAGATGTCTGAATGGTTCAGGCATTTACCTCTGAATGGTTAAGTATTTTACAGAGTCTGAATGGTTAAGAACTCTAATCTGAATTGGCCAGACATTTTCCTCTGAAAGGTTAAGTATTATACTGGCTCTTAATGGTTCATACCTCTTACTGGTTCAGCACTTAATGGTTCAGACTTTTTACTAATTTAGCACTTAACCATTCAGAAGTTGACATACAGCCTCTTAGGTGGTGTTTGTTTTTTCAGATGCAAAAGGTCTGCAGTCTGCGGACCACATCTGCAAACGTCTGCACGAGAAGAAGTGGACCAAATGCCTGCGAAATGTAATAAAAAGAGTGTTTTTTTCCCTTCCTCTTCTCCCAAACCCCTTCTCTTATTTCAGTTTTCTTTCTTTCTTCAACAAGTTCAGCCATCAATGTCCGATCAATCCATATCATTCCTCTTAACAGCCTCTCTGATCGCCTGAACATTTTCTCTTCTTTCTGTATTTCTAACAAATACTCACATAACAAACAAAACTAAAACACTCATAAACTCATAAATTATATAACTTTCAGTTTTCATATCACAAATTTCTACAAGATAACAAACAATTGAAACAAATTACGATACCGCGACTCTGGAGACTGTGATTTGATGAAGATTGTTGGTAAGATGGATCTGTAGTCGCGTAACGACCATTCCACTTGTTCACCGGAGATAAGCCGCCGTATACGGCGGCTCCGCCGTTGGATTTGTGAAGTTTGGCCGCCGCTGACGATTCGTCGAATAGACTCACCTTCCGTTTTCGTTCGGTTCCCATATTCTAACACTAGGGTTTGGCAGGGGTGGTGTTGCAGCAATTCCCCTGATATGTGTAGATGGCTTGGCCTATATCAGAAACCCTAATGCGGAGAAGGTTGACGGCAGCAGTGGGTGACGGCAGCTAGGGTTTTAAGGTTTGAAGAGGTGGAGGTGTTTTGAAAGAGAGGTGTTTTGAAGAGGTTTGAAGAAGCTGGTCCAGATCTGCGCGGGGAAGAGCTTTAGAAGAGCTTTTTTAGTGAAATCACTTCCAAAAAACAAACACGCTGCAGACCCAAAGGTCTGCGCGTGGTCTGCGTGGCGCAGACATAAGAGGTCAGGAAGTACTTCTTGCAAAAAACAAACACTCCCTTAGTCTAAATGGCCTGAAGCTTGTTTTCAGGTAAAAGCATTTAATATGAACTTTATATTATATTCTATTTCAAAATGTTGAGTATTTTACAAATATATTTAGGATGTGTTTGATTCGAGTAACTTAATGGAATTAAGATCTGAATTTCATTTCTTAATGTGTTTGATTTGGTGAATATACTTGAATTGAATTGGAATTTGACTTCCGTTTTTAATGTGTTTCATTGAGAAATGGATTGGAAGTTAAATAAATTAACTCAAAGAGTAAACTTTCGTTTTGTTTCCTGTGGTTTGGTCGTTTTAATGGTTTTGCCCCTGATCATTTAAAAATAGCAATTTTTCTCCGATAGTTTACCATATTTTTCTCATTTTGCTCCCCGTCTCTAACTTCATCCAAATTGTTTGTTAACTAAAAGAGGTATTTACTTAACTTTTACCGTCATCCTTATGAAATGCTTTATAATATATATATATATATATATATATATATATATATATAACACTTATACTCTCTCTCTCCCTATCCCCTTTCTCTACTAACTTCCATCGCCACTAGATACCACCTGCCGACTTCCACCCACAAGCACCATCACCACCAGCAACCACTGTACACCAACAACCACCATCACCACCAGCAACAACCGTACCACCACGCACCACCATAACCAACCGCCATCACCAACCACCACCATTAAAAACAACTGTACCATCAGGCATCATCATAACCTCCGGTAACCAACCGCAATCAATAAGAGCACCTCACCTCAGCAGACCTGAGCGGATCTAAGAAGATCTGAACCGATTCTGGAGGGTCTTTTTTTACGGCCAAATAAACAACCACAACAACTTTTCACACTGTTCAGATCCATCACCATCGCTGGTCAAGGGTTTTCTAGTAGATCTAGGGTTTTGTGGTTGCTCAAAAGACGATGAGTGAGAGGTGATACATAGGTGGTGGTGGAGGTGAGAGAGAGGTGATAAAGAGTTGGAGCTTGGTGGTGGTCGGGTAGGTGGTGGTGGTTGTTAGCGATGGAGAAGAGAGAGAGAGTGTAGTGTAGAGAAAGAGAAGAGCGAGGGTATAGAGAGAGAAGAGATGATGAGATTGTTTATGGGTTTTGTTATATATTATTATTATATATAATATGATCTTTATTTGTAGTTATGCTAAAATACCCTTAGTTTTATACTTGAGGTTACCAAAATACCATTTCAGTTAACAAACAATTTGGATGGAGTTAGAGGCGGGGAGCAAAATGAGAAAAAACATAGTAAACTATTGGAGCAAAATGACCATTTTAAATGATTGGGGCCAAATCATTAAAACGACTAAATCACAGGAAGAAAAAAAGTTTACTCTAACTCAAATTCTTTCATGGAAAAGGTTCGACAGTCCTTTCAATACGCAACTTAGTTAGTTATGTAAGTGGGCTTTTGTGTTTGGCATTATTACAATTTACCCTAACTAATCCCACCTCAATGGTCAACATCTCGTTCCTCCTAATTGGCGAATGGCCTCATCAAGTGACAACTACTCACACCTCTCATATGCTTCTTAATCACTTTTCACATACCGACTCATCTATTTTTTTACTCCTCAACGACCCTCAACTCATAGATATGTTTGCTCATCGACTTTTTGCTTGGATTGTTCATAAAAGTTTAGATGTTCATATGTTAACTTCTTGATTTGTTTAACAAAATACGTAGAGTTAACTTTCTTTTTGCTCCCTGTGGTTTGATCATTTTAACGGTTTTGCTCCAGTTGTTTAAAAATAGTCATTTTCCTCCCTGATCTTTCGAGTTTGTCGTCTGTTTGTTCCCTAGCTCTAACTCAGTTAAAACATTCAATTAAAAGTAGGGGTATTTCGGTAGTTTACTCCCTGGCTCTAATTCAATTAAAACGTTTAGTTAAAATTCGCGGTAGTTGTGGTCGGCAGGTGGTAGTTGCAGGTGGTGGTGGATGGTTGTAGATGGTGGTGGCCGGTAGAAAGAGTGGTTCAAAAGATGGGGATAAGAAAAGAATTACTTATATGCATGTAAATAAACAAGTTATAGGTTTATTTAGGTAAAAAGACTTACATGCCCTTGCTTTTATCTATAAAATTACCAAAATACCCTTCTAGTTAATGGAGGTTTTTTGAATGGGGTTAGAGGCGGGGAACAAAATGACGATAAGTTAGAAAAATCAGGAAGGAAAATGGCTATTTTTAAACTATTGGGGCAAAACCGTTAATATGACCAAATCATAGTGAACAAAATGGAAGTTAACTAAAATATGTAAATTTGTTTGTAGAATTTCAAAGTTATTCATTCTTCTTTCATGTTTATACCAACTAGGTTTTAATGCTGTGCGCCGCGTTGCGGCGCGACAAAACTAAGTCATTGAAAAACTATTTATTGCGACTAAATACTTGGTTGCTATTAAAGTAGTGCTATTTTGTGTCTTTTTTTAGTTGATAAGTGGAGTTTTCATACAATAGAGCTCTTGGTAGCAAGCAAGTTCGTAACTCCTGACGGATGGTGACTATTGCGATTTTATTATTTGACTAGGGACTGGGTTTTTCTTCAAAACCTGGTCCTCTGATATACTTTAGTTGTAAAAGTTGGCTAGAAATGTGATTAGATAGTGATGTTAACAACTGAGAATCATATAGTTATTATGCTACATTGCAAACGCATCCATCAAAAAATAGTATGTCTAAGCATACATATTACAACCACTAACATTCAACCGTTACCTAAGTTTTTTACATGGCTGATGTGTTATGATGCTTGTATATACATCTTGTAGTTAGCAGGTAGTCGGCATCATTTGTACAAAAGAAATTACTTGATTGTCTCCACCCGTTGTTGTTTCAGGTGGACAAAACACAAAACGAATGGTTGTTGTTAACCAGATTCTAGTCTGTGAGAGCCCCTTTGCCAGGCCTTTTGGGTGGTTGATTTGAGTCTGCATATGAAAAGGTAAAAAACTCATAAATGCAATTTTGATAAAAATGTTTGTAATAGTGGTTGCAAATGTGATCAAAAGAGAGAAAATGTGAAACTATAGTTAACTGTCCTTTTAGTCAACTAATCACATTATCACAATGCTCGATTATTGTGGTTGTTTACTGATTCAGACTAATTTCCTTTCATTCAGTTGCTACCAGTTCAGTTGTATTTGTTTTTATAAAAATTAACATTTTAGCTCCAATATGGTAAACGTAATATTTTCATGTTTTTTCGTCATGAATTTAGGCTTATGCTAGCTGGCATTTGGAAACAAAATAAAGTCGACAATTCTGGCATGCAATTTGACGAAAAAGCAAGGGAGCTAATAGTCTTATGTTTTTTATCAGTATTTATGTTGTATGTGTAGGTTTTTTGTTTGAGTAAGCTTACCGTGGAATTCTAGTTGTCGTTTGGCTGCAATTCCACTGGTTGCTTTTTGGGCTTGCGTGGTTGGATGAGGTGTTTGTATCGTTCCTGTGAGACTGAGACTGGAGGAAACTTGTTCAGTATTGTTGGCTGCTGGAAATGAAACTTTGTTAACAACGCATTTCAATGCGTGCGTCTTTTTGTCATGCTGTAGTCCGATTCCCATGTAGACTTTTTTGCCCATAATGGCACACAAGGTTTCAATGGGGTCTTCTTTTGCGGCTAGTTCTTCGCATGTCATTCCTAATAGTTGCCTGCTTGCACGGTCGAAAATGACTGCCTGGATTCCTCTGGTGTGGTCAGTTACTGTAGTGATGAATCGGTACCTGTATACATGTGAATTAGTGTATTTAATGTTTGTTTAGGTCAAAGATTTAAATGTTGTGTCACCTACATGGTATTGGCTTTTTCTAGAAAGCGTAAGTCCTATTCTAAATGGACAGAATTCAAGCTTTTGCAGCCAGTTGTGCATGTAGAGTGTAGAACCACAATTCATATATTTTGTAACAGGTTAAAACTACTATTTGCATCTGTCATTTGATTTTAAGATTGTAACCCAATATAGCACCCATCATTAACACTATCTAGATGCTAGCTACTAATTTGTGGTACAAAGTCATTATCCAGATGTGATTCAGCCAAGGAAACTCATTTAAGTGCGTATTTGACATACTAAATACCAAATTTATATCATTGCACAATCAGCTACTTCACAAAAAAACATAAAAGTTACACAACTCAGTACCTAATCACTAAAGTCTAGCTTGATTGGTATCAAAGTATCAAATAGTTCTTTTCATACTAGTTGGGTGGTTGAAGTCTAACTGGAGGCATTTCAAGTGCATACGTAGAGTTGATTGTGGCAGAAAAAAAATTACAGCTTACATATAAAATTAAGGGTGCTAAACGGGTCGGGTTCGCGGGTTCAACCCAAGCTGAACCCGAAAATTTTTCACGAACCCGGACCCGACGCGAACCCGAAAATCGTATCATTCTTATGAACCTGAACACGACCCGAATTTTCGTGGGTTGACCTGAACACGACCCGTCTAACCCGGATTTTTTTTATTTTTTATTTCTTTTCTGGAATAACTATATTAAAATTAAAATTTAATTAAAAAACACAAATCTATATAACACAATTATATTTAAATTATAAAATCTTATTTTAATTTCTCTTTTTAAGTAATAATTATAGAATAAAAACATACCTCATTTAATTTATGACATAAAACATATTGTAAAAAAATATAATATAAATGTGTTAAACGGGTCAACCCGTCAACCCGACCAGGTTGACCCAAACTCGACCCGTTAACCTAAACGGGTTCGCGGGTCAGAAATTCACACCCCTATGTAAAATCCTCAAGCATACTTATATGCATATGATTCCTGCAGACCATAGATACAACTTTCATTTTTGTATTCTATATGCATTCACTGGTCTTGTAAGTGAAAGGTAATTGCTTAGGATTATTCAAATAAGCAAACCAATAAAATCAAGAATATACTGAAGGTTACATATACAATTTTGGAATCTCACATAAAAATGAAAACAGAAAACCACTAAAGATAGCAAACTGGGTTGGCCAGTCGTGTTGTCTACTTGTCTAGTTGTCTAACATGTTGAAATGTGTTCTAGGATAGTTGGGTTTTTCAGATCATCCAAACTGTTTCGGTATTTTGAACTGATTTTGCTATCTCGTGCTATGTTGTCAAAGGCGCAAAAAGCACGCGCCTAGGCGCACCTATAGCGCCTGGTGGCAGCCTAGGCGCAAAAATGGGTTTTTTTTTTGAAAAAAAACGGCCTGAGGCGCAACAAAGGCGCGCAAAACTGGCCTGAGGCGCAGCGCAAAAGCAGAAAAAAAAGAAAAAAAACTGAGTGCAGTGCGTATAAAAAACTGCCTCACGAGGGCCCGGGTTTTTCGGAGCTGCACTCGTGTCCGCAGGTGCGGGCACGCATGAGTTCAACTAAATTCCAGCTCAGAAACTCATTTTTGCACCCCCTGCGCGCGGGTAGGACTTGTGGTAAAACATGTCATAAAGCTACAATAGAGTAGTATAGGCTTTACGTTATAAACAACCACTCACTTTGTCCCCACACCAATGTGGGAGAAAGTATTTACCACCTTTTGAGACTTTTATTCACACACCCAAAAGTTACAACATATAAGTCCTAAATTTTTGCTACTAACTATTAGCTCCATGATCTTAAATGGCATATATAATAGTTTTTTTAATTTTATATGTGGAATCTTATTTATTTTCAAAGCATAACATATTTTTTTCTCTATGCGCTTTTCTTAAAAAAGCCCACGCTTTTTTTTGCGCCTTGCGCCTAGGCTCCGGGCGAGGCCGATGCGCCTCGCCTGTGCCTTGCGTCTTTGACAACATAGATCTCGTGTTTCATTGACTCATCTTTTTGCGTGTTCTCAACTGGAAACGTCCCTAATCGCTTTTCTTCGCAACGCCAGCATCACTAATCCACACGTATAATCTTGGATCTATACCTGAACTCGAACCATAACCGACCAATACCCGAACCCGACCAGGCCAATACGTGACTCCTACCCGGACCCGAAAATAGGGTATTCTTATACCCGGGTATTGAAAACCCGAACCCGGGTACACCAGGTATAGATTTTCTGGCCAATTCCCGGACCCGGAACCGAACCCGAACCGGGTATGGCCAATACCCTAAAATTCAAAACCCGGTGATACCCGTACCCAGGTATTAAAAAACCCGGTTTGTGCACCTCTATCCGAAATGGTTGATCGTTTATAAGGTTGCCTTCAAAGTTTAAATGGATTTGTAATATGGAGCCTAAAAATTATGTGACAACCCTGAAGCCTTTTCTGATTACAAATTTGCTGTTGAGTTACTATTCCAATTTTATCAACAGTAAAAACTATCTTCACGTGTGTCACACCCCGATATTTCCACGTATTACCGGTGGGCCCGGTGGGGAGTATCGTGACGTAGTTGGTAACATTACAGTCAAACAACACAATATTTAAATGCACAGCGGAAGCAAAAGATAGATATATTTCAACCGAATATAATTGTAATATCAAGTATCACAAACAGTTGAAAATAATCCACATGTGGATAAAAAATAAATAGGAAACATTGTTCAACAGTTTTGACATCCAAGCTTGCGAGACTTATTGTGGACACTAGGTGTAAGCCAACCTAGTTCGCGTAGTACCTGCACTTAACCTTTTTGGGAAAATACGTCAGTTTACACTGGTAAATACATTCAACCGACTCATTTTGAAAAGTTTAATAAAATTGATTTGAATGCACGTGGCACAAACTTTTTATAACTTGGAATAATTATTTGAATATAATACTTGTAAAAGAATTACATGTTCCTTATGCGTTCGGTAGCCCGATCCGTAGACCGGGTTAAAGATCAATAGACACACCACATTATTTATTTATGCACTGACGGGTGTACGCCTACACCCCGTGCTCAGGTCGTGGCCATCTCGTAAGATGATGCCAAGGATATCCGGGACATGGTCATTAACCCCCCAAAGGCTTTAAGCAAACAAAACATTTCAAAACGGAGCATATCAATGATTTAACCTCTATTCGATTAAAGATTCAATGCCGGACCAAGCGGTATTTTATATACCGTACCCCAAGCCCGTATAAGGGAAAATAAGTTAAAAGTATTTACCTTTGCAAGTATCAATCAAAAATAGCAAGTGCGTGTAGCTTTTACCGGGTCTCCTATTCTGGAACGAATGTTTAATAATAACCTATTAGAATCCTAACGGGTCTTTATTTAAGCCTAAACTTAGACCGGTTAGTTTTAAGGTAAGATACGGTTCGAACGCGTGATTAAGCGAAGACCGGGATGGAATGTTGTTTAGACCCGACAAGTTTGAAGACTTGTATAATATGGGTA
Source organism: Helianthus tuberosus (assembly GCA_030545235.1). Classification (NCBI taxonomy): domain Eukaryota; kingdom Viridiplantae; phylum Streptophyta; class Magnoliopsida; order Asterales; family Asteraceae; genus Helianthus; species Helianthus tuberosus. Next base: position 162,652,770 of record CM060444.1, read on the forward strand.
AACTAAACACATTCTGGATTTTGAGATAAAAACGATAAGGTTCGACCCGTTTCGGCTAATTTATGCAAACTAGTTACATAAACCGAACCGAACGCGCAAGAGGCGTAACGGGTAACCATGAGAGTCATTTATAGGTTTCCTAAGTTAATATGCCTTAAATAAGTTGTGATATCAGTAGGATACCTTCCCTTATGCCCAAAACGAGTTAAATCTCAATTTAAGCCCTTAGGGGTATTTTGGTCATTTTAAAGATTATAAAAGAGATTAGATGAAATTCTGAGATTCGGGTCTGAATAAATCAGTAAAATAACTTAATTTATCAGGTTATATCAGTTGGTGATAAGTCTTATATGACAAAATGGTTTTAAACCCATACTAGGTGTTTAATACGCGTAAAAAGCCATTTTAAGCGATTTCCGGGTTATACAGGAAATCTGAGTTTTCTAGTCAGGTTATAAAGTTCAAAATACTACATTTATTATATAAAATCAGTAGCAATTGGATTGGTGTCAAAATACTATGTAAAACTCATTTTATACACAGAAAGGGTATAATCGGTATTTACCGAATCAACGCCATAACCTTAGGTTATGAGCAGGTTAAAAATAATTAAAAATCTTCAAAAATCCCAAAATATTATATTACATCAGTGGGTAAAAGGTTTGGTGTCAAAAATTGGGTTTAGATAGGCTTTATGCTAATTGCGCCGTTTAATTAACAAAAAGCTTCTTAAATGCGCTAATGAGCATAACTCCTAATCTAGACCTCTAACTGATATGAAAATTTAGGGACATGTTTATAAATCAGTAGCAAAGATTATTGTCCTCTCACATTTACAAAATTCTCGTTTTATGGTCAAAAGGGCATTATGGTCAACATTAAGCAATTAACGGAAACATGTAAACGAATCGGTCAAACAACGAATCAACCACAGAGGGTTATACTATCATGTAACCTGGTCCTAAGGAAGCTCTAAGGCATTTCCAAATCATACTAAATCGGGTCAGAACTGAAGTCAAAGCAAAAGTCAAAGTTTTGCGACTTTCGGTTCCGAACCGGGTCTAAACAGAAAATTGTCGGGTCGAACATGATTAGACATGTTCTTACATTTATTACTAAGTTATGTGAGTGATAAAAATAGGTTACACGCCTTCTACATTTCTAATTACATGTTAATTCGCAAATTAAGTTTCTGTTGACTTTTTATAAACAACTTTGACCCGACATTTGATCTAGTTAGAGCGGGAATCTGAGGGTGCCCTCTTAAGGGTTTATTGCCCACATAATTACCAACTTATAACAACTTTCAATTTGGTTAATCACTGAACCATTAGTGATTAATTGATAAGTCAAACCTTAATTACGACGGTTTGACTTTTAAGCTAATAACTAAGCAAAACTCAACTAAGGAAGATCAAGGTTACTTACCAAGGTCTAATGCACGATTAGAGATGCTTGGGGACTGATCTTATGCTCCAGGAAGCTCCACAAATGCAGATGGAAGGTGTGATCAAAATGTTGCAACATGAGGGGCTTTTTATAGTGAATTTGAGGGCTTGTGATCATGACAAATCATGCTACAACTGATCATGGATCATCCACAAGTGTCCCTAAGGTCTAAAAGCATGTAGGGGTCGCCCATGGAAGTGGAAAATGGCATTTTAAGTCGGTTACAAGGCTGAACAGGCAGCTGTCAGCGTTTTATGTATCTGGGAGTCGTACGCGGCCCGCGTAAGGTTCTGTCAAGCCTTACACGGCCAGCCTGAGGCCTGCTGTCAGGTTAAAAAGTTTCTAGTTATTGTATCATTGGCTCTTGGTCCTTCGAAAGGTCATTCCCTTTTATTTCTTGCATTATGAGCCTTTCAAATTGACTTATAAGGGCTTCAAGACTTATACCCACTTTGTTAAGTCCTTGGTCACTTTATGTTTACCCGAAAAGTCATAATTTTCAACGTTGACGCTTTAACCCCTCGTGTTCAAATTTTATCATAACTTTCTCATACGATAACGAAACTTGGTGAAATTTTTATTGTGCATTCTAGTGAGAATAATTAATCGTTACAAAGCTTTGGGTTTGCTAAAAGGTCACTCAGAGGTATAACTTAAACATGTTGACACATTTAACCCCTGTAGTTTGTAATCTCTCACTTTCCTTCACAATTAGCTTCGTATGATCCATGATTCATTCGTTTAAGGGTATAAGCATCATGTAGGGTTATTGTAAAGTATATTTATCCATTGTTGACATTTTGAACCCTTATATTTACATACTATCCATGTTTGTCCACTTTAGTCCCTCTAGAGTATTCTTTCACACGTTCAAGCTTATGACACGTGTCAATACATTATAGGACGTGAATTTTTGAGGTGTTACATCCTCACCCCCTTAAAATAAATCTCGACCTCGAGATTTACTGAAACAATTGAGGGTACTTCTCTTTCATTGTGGACTCTACCTCCCACGTGTACTCGGGACCTCTGCGGGCATCCCATTTAACCTTTTCGATCGGTACATGCTTCCTTCGAAGCTTCTTAACCTGTCGATCCTCGATCGACACAGGTTTTTCAACAAACTTCAAGCTCTCTTCTATGTGCACATCTGTGTGTGGTATGACTAGTGATTCTTCAGCGAAACACTTCTTCAGATTACAGATGTGGAATACATTGTGAATACCACTAAGCTCTTCAGGTAATTTTAACTTATAAGCAACTGATCCGACACATTCGATGACCTCGAATGGTCCTATGTATCTCGGGCTTAACTTACCTTTCTTACCAAATCGCATCACTCCCTTCCAGGGTGATACTTTAAGCAACACTTTATCACCTACCTCGAATTTCAGAGGTTTACGCTTTAGATCTGCGTAGCTTTTTTGCCTATCCCTGGCAGCTTTAATGCTCGAATGGTAGCTATTGTTATATGAGAACTCGATTAATGGCAGGTGGTTATCCCAACTACCACCTAAGTCGATTACACATGCATGAAGCATGTCTTCCAACGTTTGGATTGTACGCTCACTCTGTCCGTCCGTCTGAGGATGGTAAGCCTTACTGAAGTTTAAGCGCGTGCCCAAAGATTGTTGGAAACTTTTCCAAAAATAAGATGTGTATCTAGTATCCCTGTCAGAGATAATAGACACTGGTACGCCATGTAGAGATACAATCTTATCCACGTATAATTGGGCTAACATGTCGGAGCTATAGGTCTCCTTGATGGGTAGGAAATGTGCTGACTTAGTCAGTCTATCTACTATCACCCATATCGTATCATTTCCTTTCCTTGTCTTTAGCAACTTGGTGATGAAATCCATCGTCACCATTTCCCACTTCCACGTGGGAAGTTCAGGCTGTTGTAGCAAACCTGACGGCTTTTGATGTTCTGCTTTGACTTACGCACACGTCAAGCATTTAGCTACATAGGCAGCTACAGACTTCTTCAAGCCTATCCACCAATAGTTTGCCTTTAGATCCTGGTACATCTTATCAGCTCCAGGATGAACGGAGTATTTCGAACTGTGGGCTTCCTGGAGGATAACATCTCGAAGTCCCCTATAAATTGGAACCCATATTCGTCCATTTAACCTCAAAATTTCGTCCTTGCCATAGGATAACTGTTCTTCAGTTACTACTAGCTTTTCATTAGGATAGTTAGCTTCCAACACAACTTCCTTCTGTGCGGCTAACAACCTTTCATTCAAACCATTCTTTATCTCAATGCTCTTGGCATTGATTTGGATGGGTTTCACCCTTTCCTTTCGACTCAAGGCATCGGCGACTACATTCGCCTTGCCAGGATGGTATCTTATCTCACAATCATAGTCATTCAAAGTTTCCATCCAACATCGTTGCCTCATGTTCAAATCCTTTTGGTTAAACAGGTGCTGGAGGCTCTTGTGATCAGAATAGATCACACACTTGATACCGTATAAATAGTGCCTCCATAGCTTTAGTGCAAATACAACGGAACCCAACTCCAAGTCATGGGTGGTGTAATTCCTTTCATGCACCTTTAATTGACGTGAAGTATAGGCAATAACTTTGCCTTTCTGCATAAGCACACATCCCATCCCGGTGTGTGATGCATCACAATATACCACAAACTCTTCTATTCCATCAGGCAATGTCAACACAGGTGCATTGCTTAGCTTCTGCTTAAGGATATCAAAGGATTCTTGCTGCTTAGGGCCCCAATCGAACTTTATTTTCTTCTTAGTCAAAGAAGTTAGGGGTGCGGCAATCCTTGAAAATTTTTCAATGAAACGCCTATAATATCCTGCCAATCCCAAGAAACTGCGAATTTATGTGGGCGTCTTCCGCTCTTGCCAATTCATGACAGCTTCGACCTTAGCGGGATCCACTTGGATACCACGCTCACTAACCACATATCCAAGGAATTGGACTTCTCGAAGCCGGAATTCACACTTCGAAAATTTGGCGTAAAGCTTCTCCTGTTGAAGTAGTGAAAGAATACATCGAAGATGCTTCTCATGATCGGCTTGGTTCTTCTAGTAGATGAGGATGTCGTCAATGAAGATGATGAAAAATTTGTCCAAGTAGGGCTTACAGACGCGATTCATGAGATCCATGAATGCGGCAGGTGCATTAGTGAGCCCAAAAGGCATCACTAGGAACTCGTAATGACCATAACGAGTCCTAAATGCAGTCTTGTGTACATCTTTATCTTTAACCTTCAATTGATGATAGCCTGACCTCAGATCGATCTTAGAGAAGTAGCTTGCCCCTTGCAATTGATCGAACAGATCGTCGATCCTGGGCAATGGATACCTATTCTTGATAGTGACCTTATTAAGCTCACGGTAATCGATGCACAGACGCATCGATCCATCCTTCTTCTTGACAAATAAGATTGGTGCTCCCCAAGGAGACGAACTAGGTCTAATGAAACCCTTGGCTAGCAATTCATCCAGTTGTTTTCTCAATTCCTTCATCTCTGTTGGTGCCAACCTATAAGGTGCCCTTGCTACTGGTGCTGCTCCAGGGATGATGTCAATTCTGAATTCCACTTGCCTATCTGGTGGTAAACCAGGTAGTTCTTCAGGAAAAACTTCAGGGTATTCAGAAATAACAGGGATATCCTCAATCTTAGGCTTCGGCTCATCGATAGTCACTTGTGCCATGTAGATGACACAACCCCTCTTTAAACACTTAGAGGCCTTGAGCATCGTCACTTGCTCAGGCAGTCCATACTGGGTATCTCCCTGGATGGTAAGTGATTCACCAGACGGAGTCTTGATCACCACCTGCTTCTTATTGCAGACAATCTGGGCCTGGTTATGAGATAACCAGTCCATACCCAAAACTATGTCGAAACCAGCTAACTTCAAAGGAAGTGGGGACAACGGAAAAGAGTGGTTCTTAATGGATATGAAACATCCCTCTAATACGGTTGAGGCGGTTTCTAAGGTGCCATCTGCTAACTCCACCTCATATCTGACGTGTGCGTGACTACACAAATTTTTACAATGAAATTACACACGATTTGGTTTTAAATTTATAAAAGTGATTATTACTTTTACATCAAAACACACACGAAAGAGGCAAGTGTACCCCGTCATATATGTAGTAAAGTATCGGTAAGAACCAAGTATCAATTCAAGGAAATGGGCGGAGAAATAATACTAGACCTTTGTCACTAAACTACCGGTAAAAACATAAGTTGTTTGATTTTTAATAAACTAAAGTAAGCATAAACAAATACTTATAAAACATAGTAGAAAATAGATAAATAGCCTTGCTTAATACACAACCAAAGTATGTCAACTAAGTCGGTTTTGGCACTAGAAGCATTCGGTCAATTCTCCAATTTTGAGACAATTAGTATCCCTTTCGGGAATCCTAACATGACAATCATTCGGAAAGTTAAAACGATAAACACACTTTAACCACCTAAAATTGTTCTTTAACGTGCAATCGATAAATGTCTATGAAAATCTCTTAAAAATAAGTTAGTTATCCGTTAGGAGTTTTCTAACCTCACTTAAACAAGGAAAGCGACACGGCGATAAACACAATGTAACCACCGAGACAAGCATAAACTAGATTAAATCACAACCGAGTTCATGTTACAAATCTTGCACATAAATTCACCAAGATAGCAATTTTGGCCTAAACTACTAACTAAGCTAACAAATCATGGCAATAATTTATAACGACACCATTTAACCCGTTAAGGTCCTTACGTGACGGCAAGCTTTCTTGATTAACAATAATTACATTTTATTAAATCACTAACCATTTCTAGTATCATGATGCACACATTTAAACCAAGCTAAACTAGTTAACCAAGTTCAAAGTTTACTAATACAAGATTAATTAAGCTTCATTTTTCAACTATCTTAACTAACCAAATACCAATCATCCAACACAATTACTTATAATCAAGAAATCAATATCAATAACAAGGTTGCAAACTAATCATCAAAGATTAACATAGAAAATACTTCCAAATGTCATTACAAACAAAGATTAACACACTAATGGTTATAATCAAGCAAGGGATTGTTGTGTTTTTGCCCAAAGGCTACAATAATACATAAATATTAATCTAAATGCTTGAAAGATTAACAAAATAATGGAAAGATTAGAAAACCAAACCATAAACAAGCATAAGATTAAGAATCTGGAAGATAACGAAGCTAATCAGCACAATGTGGCTTGAATCCGGGTGAAAGCAGAAGCCTCCGGAGCCTGAAAATCGCCAGAATCGCTTCCAAAATGTCTAGAGTTACGAGCAGAATGTTTCTGCAGGTTTTTTATATTTTTTCGATCTCGCACGGTCGTGCACTTTATGGCACGACCGTTCACTTTTTGCATTATTGAAGTTACTGTGCACTATACCGCATGACGTCAACAGATCTTGACCAGATTCGATCTCGCACGGGCGTGCCATGGGGTGCACGGGCGTGCATCACCAAGCTGGGGCTGGTCATCGCATCCGCACGGGGGTGCGTTAAGTCGCACGGGGGTGCGTTCCCGAGATTTCGTTGCACTCCTGATCGCACTGGGTGTGCAACGCCGAGCTGAGCTTTGTTGTCGCATCCGCACGAGGGTGCCACCAGTCGCACGGGGGCGTGTTCCCGGGATTTCGTTGCACTCCTGATCGCACTGGGTGTGCAACGCCGAGCTGAGCTTTGTTGTCGCATCCGCACGGGGGTGCCACCAGTCGCACGGGGGTGCGACTTGCCCAGGTCAGAATTTTCCACAAAATGTTCGCAGTTCAGCCGTTTCGCCCGGAAAATCCTCGTTTTCACTATCATCTTGTCTGGTATGCTGTTTTAGGCCTGTATACTTGATTAAGTATCCGAATGACGGTTTTACGGCCGAAAACGCATAAAATGGGGATAAAATGGGGGACTAAAATATGTATAAATTAGTGAATATCAATATCTCACACTTAAGGTTTTAACAGGTAAATTCAGCAATTTGCAAAACTTATTATCTACAAATGATTTATCAGCTCCTGAATCAAATAGCACTCTTGCATAAACATCATTTATAAGGAAGGTACCTGTGATCACATTATCGTCCTGCACAGCTTCCTTTGCGTCCATCCTGAAGACCCTAGCATTGGCCTTCTTTCCTTCATCAGCTTTCTTTGCATATTTTGGGCAATTTGTCTTAATGTGCCATTTTTCGTTGCAACCATAGCACATTGCGTCCTTCAGTTTCTTGCACTCTAGGGTCTTATATTCCGAAGATTTGCAAATCCCACATGGCCTCGGCTGAGACTGGGATTTCGATTCAACTCTGCACCTCCCAAAGTGGTGCTTCTGACAAATCTTACACTTGGGCTTATCTCCAGATTGATGCCCATCCTTCTTAGAACCAGACCCCTTCTTGTGGTCATTGTTTCCCTGGTGCTTCTTGTCTGACCGTCGTGAATTGTCATCTTCACGCTTCCTTTTCTCGGCATCCGTGTTCCTCAGCGATCTCTGTCTGACCGCGTCCAGGGTGAGGGACAAAGATATATCAGCTACAGATCTGAAAGTAGCTGGCCGAGAGGCCTTCACGCTTGCCTTAATTTCTGGGGCTAAACCCCCAATGAAACGAGCTATTCTTTTGGGTTCCGGGGTCATCAGATAAGGAACCAACCTTGACATTGTATTAAAGCTCGTAAGGTATGCTTGGCAATCCAGATTTTTCATTACCAATGACAGAAAATCTGACTTAATCTTTTCAACCTCATGTTGAGGACAGTAGTTCTCCCTGATGAGGGTAATAAATTGTTCCCGTGTCATATTGTACAGTGGAATCTTCCCAGTAGCTTGAATCAACGATCTCCACCAGGCTAAGGCCTCGCCTTTGAACGATTGAGACACAAACTTTACCACATCCTTATCAGCGCACCCGCTAATATCAACTACGGTGTCCATCTCATCCAACCATGTCATGCAGTCTATAGCCCCTTTTTCCCCAGTGAAATCCCTGGGTTTCCAGGAAACAAAATACTTGTAGGAGCAACCTTTATCACGGGGTCCTTGATTCAGTATTATCCTTTGAGATGGGACACTTTGCTGATTCGAAGAGTGACGATCGTCATCGTCTTTCTTTGGTTCTTCCTTCTTGGATGGTGGCTTGCTGTGAGCCTCAGAATGAGTCTTAGGCTTGGAATGGGGTACTGATTGGGCTCTGCTTCGAGTACCGCTTGACTCACTATACTGCCTATCCAAGGCTTGTAACCGCATTGTCAACTAATGCTTGGAGCTCAGCACCAGTCATATTGAACCTGGTGGCGTCAGGATTCTCCTTTGGCTGACTATTGATTTCATCCGAGTCCGCCATTGTATCTTGAACTGTTACATAAGATATTGACAATAATTTATTTGGGAGTTTATTATGGAATTGTCTTTTATGGCAATTCATTAACCATGGTAACACAGGCCATATTTGGTTAATTTGTTACTCACATTTATTTAGGATTTTATTATAACCTATCCTAATTATAAAACAATAACAGTATTATTAGCACAAAAGGCCTAGTCACAGTGACATTTTTTTAAATCATAAGCCATGATTTCGGAGAATCAAGGCATTAAGGTTTGAACATAGTTCATTACCTTTCTCTGACAGGGTGTCGTAGACTACTACTGTCTTTTGTCTTATATGACAATGAGTATGGCCCGTAGGCACTATATTACCAATGTATGGTCAAAATATAATCATCTTGATTGATGATTTAAACCCATGATTTATAGATCATTAATTTAGGTTAGGAATCTTTTGAAGAATCCTTATATAAGAATGACGTGTGTTATTTAACGAATCACGTCTGCCAGGAGCGTTAACATGTTTTCAGATGTTAACAGGGATCCGAATCTTTTAAACAGGTCTTACCATCTTGGCCAAGTCTTATAATGACATGTAAGCTAGGCTATACCTTTGAGATTCTTATTTAATATATAATAGGCAGATTTTTTTTAAAGGAACGATTTTGATTTATTTATTTCATATACTTATGCATAAAATGACAAAAATGAAATTTATAAACTTAACATTCCATTGATTATTAAAGGATTACACATTGCCCTAAACGGGACTTTTAACAGAAACAATTTGCCCACGCAGGGGCTAAACCGATAACACAAGTCCACGCAGGGACCAATTACAAGAATAGATGTCCACGCAGGGACTAAAAAGACAAGTCCACCCAGGGACTAAATACACAGATAAATGTCCACGCAGAGACTTGATTGAAATAGAAAATACAACAGTACATGTGGGGATTTAATGATCCCTTTTCTTCTTCCCCTTTAGCAAGCTTGCCAGGCCTTTGAGGAAGCCCCTGTTGTTCCTGCGTTCTTCTTGAAACTCGTGTTCCACCGGACTTAGTCTTTGGAGGATTTCCTCTTGTTCCGGTGGGGAAAATCGTGGTGGCTGCGACTGCTGCCGAATCGGAGGTCGTGCAGGTACTTGATATCCATGAGTTGGATATCCCACTCCCCAAGGGGCTCTATACGGTCCTTCCGGATGTAGGGCGTTGTAGTTTGCCGCGACTAGGTACGGGTCGGCTTCAGCATAGTTATAATAAGTGTGAGCCGGCTGCTCAAACGGATTGTACGCCGTTGAACCGGCGTATGCAGGAATCGGGTTATCAAAACCAAATGGTGGCGGCTGTGGTGCAACTGGTGCAGAACTCACCTCTGGAACTGGGTTTGAAGGCCCACCCATTTGTGGGTCCTCATGCAGTGGCGGATAGTGACTGCCACTGGAGTGTCGAGGGGTGCTAAAGTGGAAATCCCCTCCTCGCACGGATATTCTTGCGCCTGTTCTCCTACGCCTTGGTGGTTCTGGAGGTGCTTGATAAACTGGCGGCGGTGGAGGCGGTGGCGTGACTGCCACGAAATGCGAATCCCCAGAGGGATCCTGCTGCTGCTGCTGTTGGTGAGGTGATGAATGGTGAGAAGGTGTGAAGTACCATTCATGTTGGTTAAACCTCGCTTGGTAACTGTCTGGACCACCGTAGGGTGATCCGTGGAAGGAAGATCCGTCAGAGATCTCAATGGGATGGTTGGGGGTAGCGCTTGCAGGTTCGACGGGATCCGTGTCCTCGTCCATGTCCATTGCATTGTCTCCTGAGAAGTGGTCCTCTGGTCCCAATGGGTTAAAACCCACTGGTTCTTGAATATAGTTTTCCGGGTTGAACCGGCCCTGAAAGACAGGAGTAGGGTCGCCAAAGGAACGGTGCGAGGCGTATCGCTGCAATGGTAGAAAGGAATGACAGGAGTCTTCGGGCTGGTTTTCGGAATGCGGCCCAAAGGAATGGCGGTAGGGAGGCGTTGAGCTGTGCGAGACAGATCGTCTAGCGGGCTCTGTATAGGTCCTCCAGGCTCCTTGCGGATCGGCACTCATTGTAGTGGAAGGAGTTCGCCGGTGCGAAGGCCCGGCTTTGTGATCGTTGGGGGCGGTGATTGGCCCCTTGCCTCGTCCTCCTCTTCTAAATCTTGGTGGCATATTTCCTGTCAAAATAATAAAAGATACAACAAGAAATATAAAGGACAAAGTTAAAATAAAAACAAATTTGGATTATTCCTATGTTCTTTGTCTAGACTCAAAAATTTAGGAATGTGCAATTGTGTAACTGAGATTAAACACAAAAGGCTAGTGTTTAATTCACTCAGCGTTGGCTCTGATACCAACCTGTCACACCCCGATATTTCCACATATTACCGGTGGGCCCGGTGGGGAGTATCGTGACGTAGTTGGTAACATTACAGTCAAACAACACAATATTTAAATGCACAACAGAAGCAAAAGATAGATATATTTCAACCGAATATAATTGTAATATCAAGTATTACAAACAGTTGAAAATAATCCACAGGTGGATCAAAAATAAATAGGAAACATTGTTCAACAGTTTTGACATCCAAGCTTGCGAGACTTATTGTGGACGCTAGGAGTAAGCCAGCCTAGTTCGCGTAGTACCTGCACTTAACCTTTTTGGGAAAATACGTCAGTTTACACTGGTAAATACATTCAACCGACTCATTTTGAAAAGTTTAATAAAATTGATTTGAATGCACGTGGCACAAACTTTTTATAACTTGGGATAATTATTTGAATATAATACTTGTAAAAGAATTACATGTTCCTTATGTGTTCAGTAGCCCGATCCGTATACCGGGTTAAAGATCAATAGACACACCACATTATTTATTTATGCACTGACGGGTGTACGCCTACACCCCGTGCTCAGGTCGTGGCCATCTCGTAAGATGATGCCAAGGATATCCGGGACATGGTCATTAACCCCCCAAAGGCTTTAAGCAACCAAAACATTTCAAAACAGAGCATATCAATGATTTAACCTCTATTCGATTAAAGATTCAATGCCGGACCAAGCGGTATTTTATATACCGTACCCCAAGCCCGTATAAGGGAAAATAAGTTAAAAGTATTTACCTTCGCAAGTATCAATCACAAATAGCAAGTGCGTGTAGCTTTTACCGGGTCTCCTATTCTGGAACGAAGGTTTAATAATAACCTATTAGAATCCTAACGGGTCTTTATTTAAGCCTAAACTTAGACCGGTTAGTTTTAAGGTAAGATACGGTTCGGACGCGTGATTAAGCGAAGACCGGGATGGAATGTGGTTTAGACCCGACAAGTTTGAAGACTTGTATAATATGGGTAAACTAAACACATTCTGGATTTTGAGATAAAAACGATAAGGTTCGACCCGTTTCGGCTAATTTATGCAAACTAGTTAGATAAACCGAACCGAACGCGCAAGAGGCGTAACGGGTAACCATGAGAGTCATTTACAGGTTTCCTAAGTTAATATGCCTTAAATATGTTGTAATATCAGTAGGATACCTTCCCTTATGCCCAAAACGAGTTAAATCTCAATTTAAGCCCCGTAGGGGTATTTTGGTCATTTTAAAGATTATAAAAGAGATTAGATGAAATTCTGAGATTCGGGTCTGAATAAATCAGTAAAATAACTTAATTTATCAGGTTATATCAGTTGGTGATAAGTCTTATATGACAAAATGGTTTTAAACCCATACTAGGTGTTTAATACGCGTAAAAAGCCATTTTAAACGATTTCCGGGTTATACAGGAAATCTGAGTTTTCTGGTCAGGTTATAAAGTTCAAAATACTACATTTATTATATAAAATCAGTAGCAATTGGATTGGTGTCAAAATACTATGTAAAACTCATTTTATACACAAAAACGGTATAATCGGTATTTACCGAATCAACGCCATAACCTTAGGTTATGAGCAGGTTAAAAATAATTAAAATTCTTCAAAAATCCCAAAATATTATATTACATCAGTGGGTAAAAGTTTTGGTGTCAAAAATTGGGTTTAGATAGGCTTTATGCTAATTGCGCCGTTTAATTAACAAAAAGCTTCTTAAATGCGCTAATGAGCATAACTCCTAATCTAGACCTCTAACTGATATGAAAATTTAGGGACATGTTTATAAATCAGTAGCAAAGATTATTGTCCTCTCACATTTCCAAAATTCTCGTTTTATGGTCAAAAGGGCATTATGGTCAACATTAAGCAATTAACGGAAACATGTAAACGAATCGGTCAAACAACGAATCAACCACAGAGGGTTATACTATCATGTAACCTGGTCCTAAGGAAGCTCTAAGGCATTTCCAAATCATACTAAATCGGGTCAGAACTGAAGTCAAAGCAAAAGTCAAAATTTTGCGACTTTCGGTTCCGAACCGGGTCTAAACAGAAAATTGTCGGGTCGAACATGTTTAGACATGTTCTTACATTTATTACTAAGTTATGTGAGTGATAAAATAGGTTACACGCCTTCTACATTGCTAATTACATGTTAATTCGCAAATTAAGTTTCTATTGACTTTTTATAAACAACTTTGACCCGACATTTGATCTAGTTAGAGCGGGAATCAGATGGTGCCCTCTTAAGGGTTTATTGCCGACATAATTACCAACTTATGACAACTTTCAATTTGGTTAATCACTGAACCATTAGTGATTAATCGATAAGTCAAACCTTAATTACGACGGTTTGACTTTTAAGCTAATAACTAAGCAAAACTCAACTAAGGAAGATCAAGGTTACTTACCAAGGTCTAATGCACGATTAGAGATGCTTGGGGACTGATCTTATGCTCCAGGAAGCTCCACAAATGCAGATGGAAGGTGTGATCAAAATGTTGCAACATGAGGGGCCTTTTAAAGTGAATTTGAGGGCTTGTGATCATGACAAATCATGCTACAACTGATCATGGATCATCCACAAGTGTCCCTAAGGTCTAAAAGCATGTAGGAGTCTCCCATGGAAGTGGAAAATGGCATTTTAAGTCGGTTACAAGGCTGAACAGGCAGATTTCAGCGTTTTCTGTATCTGGGAGTCGCACGCGGCCCGCGTAAGGTTCTGTCAAGCCTTACGCGGCCCGCCTGAGGCCTGCTGTCAGGTTAAAAAGTTTCTAGTTATTATATCATTGGCTCTTGGTCCTTCGAAAGGTCATTCCCTTTTATTTCTTGCATTATGAGCCTTTCAAATTGACTTATAAGGGCTTCAAGACTTATACCCACTTTGTTAAGTCATTGGTCACTTTATGTTTACCCGAAAAGTCATAATTTTCAACATTGACGCTTTAACCCCTCGTGTTCAAATTTTATCATAACTTTCTCATACGATAACGAAACTTGGTGAAATTTTTATCGTGCATTCAAGTGAGCATAATTAATGTTACAAAGCTTCGGGTTTGCTAAAAGGTCACTCAGAGGTATAACTTAAACATGTTGACACATTTAACCCCTGTAGTTTGTAATCTCTCACTTTCCTTCACAATTAGCTTCGTATGATCCATGATTCATTCGTTTAAGGGTATAAGCATCATGTAGGGTTATTGTAAAGTATATTTATCCATTGTTGACATTTTGAACCCTGATATTTACATACTATCCATGTTTGTCAACTTTAGTCCCTCTAGAGTATTCTTTCAGACGTTCAAGCTTATGACACGTGTCAATACATTATAGGACGTGGATTTTCGAGGTGTTACAACTGGTTCGGTTACGTTGTTTGAAACAGCCTTAATCAGCTACTGATTTCAAAACTCAAATCACTGGCTATAAACCACTCTTATCCATCTATCATCTCCAAACAATCTTATTAATCGCTATTCAAACTAAACAAATTATAACACCTAATGCTTACAAAACCTAATCCAATCATTAGTTCAAAATCATCCACCTAATCTTCCTAATCTCCAAACGATCTTATTCGCTATTCGAACTAAACAAATTATAAAATCTATTGATTATAAATTCTAATCCAGTCATTAAGCCAAAAACATCCACCTAATTTTCCTAATCTCCAAAAATCTTATTAATCATTACTCGAAACTACACAAATTAGAACATCAAATATAAAGTAATAAATAACTCACCTAGTGTCTCTCAGTTGCCGTAGGTAAGACTGATCTACTCAGATTACATACACACACCTTGAATCAGTTCGCTGGAAACCTAATATAACCAAAAGAACACCAATAAGATAAAAAATAAGATGAGTAAAGAACAAAAAAATTATCAATATGAGGCTAAATTACAAATCCATTATAGCAAAACCATTCAATTGAACTCAAAATCATATAGAAACCCAAAAATAAAATCAAATTCAGATAAGTAAAGCTCAAAATCGAAGAACAAACCTGAACATTAAAAGTAGAACCAGAAAAAGAGCACGTTGTAAAGCCGACAAACTCCAGCGGGTTGGAGAAGTAGCGAAGAAGAAGATGGAACGGCACCTTGAGTGTTACATTTGTCAGATTGAAGAAGAGATAAGAAGAAGATGTGCGTAATGACTAAGCAAAAAAAGGCACACGTCAAATCCAGAAGAGTGTCCAAACCCTAAAACAAAAACAGCGGTGGTGGTGCGATTGGAGATGATGGCGGTGTTTCCGGTGGTGGTGCTGGACCACCTACTGTCTCTCGCTCTTTCTGAAAGCCGTTAGGGTTTCTAAGATGAAACTGAGGGTGGAGAGCTGTGTTTTGGTGTTATGAGGGCATCGTGGCCTAAAAAAAAGGGAAGTTGAAAAGAGGGATCGAAACGGCGCCTTTTGTGTTGAAACAGGCCATACCAACCACTTTGCCAAATGCCCAAATGTATGATATCATGAAATAAAACTGTATATATACATTGATAGACACTATTCATTGACTTCAATTTTTAATATATGTATAATATAATATAATTATTGAAGTTCAGAATTGATGGTACGCAAACGAGCTTGGGCCGAGCTCGTTCCCTAAGACTGTTGTGTAACAAGTCCAACTCGATCTTGAAGTAATGGGCTCGCTTTGAGTCAAGTTAGAGATAAAGCTTCATGGCTCAGGCTCAATGTAATTACACCCTAGCTGACCCCCATACCATCGTTGTCTCCTTGCCCCACCATCACTCTCGATGCCACCATTTTCATTGTTGCCCCCACCGTCACTTTTATCGTCGAAACACCCCCCCACCCCCCCCCCCCCCCACACCCACACACACAACTATCACTACCCTTCCACCAATGCTAGCTATGGCGATGGAGGAGACGATGAATAGTAGTAGGTGGGGGGAGGTGACACCAAATAGGCTAAGGGTAATAGATTCCTATTCCATTATGATTGTTTTGCCACTTGAATGTATTATAAAATTCAGGTTACTTTGATAGATTCCAATTCTTTTTTCCGGATTTCAATTCAATATATAATTTCTTCAATAATATATCGGCGAACCAATTGCACATTTAATAGTTTGCCGTCAAAAGTTTAGAGTTGTTGAAAAGTGGAATGCTCGTAATTTTTTTTTCTTTTTGTTTCTCCTAGTGGTGTTCTCTTCACCTTTCCAAACTTTCGCAAACCCTCTTTGTTTGTTGGTGTCATCCTTAACCTTGTAGTCCGGCTCCTTTTGTAACATTAATTGAGTTTTTTTGTTGATTTTTCGTTATAATTGTGACAACCGCCACCAAATTAAGTTATCAACAACTTTAACATTGATTTCACTACCACCAAATTAAGTTATCAACAACTTTAACAACTTTAAGCCTATTTTGTGTAAACATAACCTTAGAGATCTGAAGACATCGAGGTTCATTGTCTAGTGGGTTTGATTAAAGAATGGTTTAGAGAGCTGCATGTGGTGTGCATGATGGCCTTTCTCCTAAAGAGGTGTTGTAGTGTAACACTGAAGATGACTGTGTTGTTGAGCTTGTCAAACATTTAAGGCCAACTAAAACAGCATTGCTCAATTGGGCAGTGGATCTTATGTCAGATGTTGTTGAGCATGAAGACTCCACTAAAATTAATGCCAAAAACATTGCAATGGTTTTTGCCCCCAACATGACTCAGTAAATCTCTTAATGATTAGTGTCATATTTCCATTTCCAACATATACATTTACATGCTTGGGGGAATAGTGCCAGGTTACATGCTTGGGGGAATAGTACCAGGCAGCTGCTGCCTGACACTTCCCTATTGGACCAACCTATTTTTATTTTAATTTTATTCCTAGCTTAAAATTACGGTTTCATCCTTTGTTTAAAATTACGTTTTCACCCTTAATTCAAAATAAAATTATATTTTTGCCCTGGCTCAAAATTTACACTTTTGCCCTCAGTTCAAAAACCCATTTCTAATTCTATTCCCAGTTTAGATTTACGGTTTCGTCCTCTGTCTAAAATTACGCTTTTGTCCCCCCCCCCCCTCAAAATAAAAATATGTTTTTGCCCCTAGCTCAAAATTACGATTTTGCCCCCAACGCAAATTAACCTTTTCGCCCACAGTTCAAAATAAAATTATGTTTTTCCCCATAGCTCAAAATTATGATTTTGCTCTCAGTTTAAAATTATGATTTCACCCTCAGTTCAAAATATTTTTACGATTTTGCCCTCTGTTCAAAATTAAGATTTTGCTCCCATTTCAAAAATTACGATTTCTCCCCCAGTTAAAAATTATGATCTTGCCATCGTTTTACCTTTTTTTTCAAAACTATAATACTGTTTTATTTTGCTTGGTTGACTCAATGTAACTTTTATTGTGTCAAGCAGTTGTCTAACGCTCGCTCATTGGTCCTGACAAATTAGTATTTTACCCCCAGCTCAAAATTACAGACCTATTATTGTTTTAATTTTTTTTAGCAAAACTATGGTAGTGTTTTCGTTTAACTGGTTGTCTCGATGCATTTTTTTAGATCGTTTTATAAGTAGTATGTACAAGTAACCTAAATACATGCATACATGTTATGAAACTAAGAAATATTTGATTTAATGCCCTGCAACGCGGGCGGTCATAGATGTAACGGGTATGTCATGTTTTATTTGTAGCAGGTATGTCATGTTTTATTTTGCAGTTAATAAAAAGTAC
The DNA here is from genome assembly GCA_030545235.1 of Helianthus tuberosus. Taxonomy (NCBI): domain Eukaryota; kingdom Viridiplantae; phylum Streptophyta; class Magnoliopsida; order Asterales; family Asteraceae; genus Helianthus; species Helianthus tuberosus. The sequence continues at coordinate 162,670,642 of CM060444.1, forward strand.
ATAGTATTTTATTTTGCAGGTAAAAAAGTTACTTGATGTTTTGTTTTGCACTTACATAGTATTTTATCCACATTTGACTATTTTTTTAATTACTCTCATACCGTCAACCCCTAATTGTAATAATTGTCACATATTCAATTCCTATGATTTCTAAGTCTTCTTAGAAATTTATCCATTTGTAAACGAACCATTATCCATATATATATATATATATATATATATATATAGGTAGAGGTTCCTGTAAAAAAAGTTTTTATGAGAAAGGTAAGAAAGAATCTACACCATTAGATCTTTGATCTAATTGTTGAGATCATAATGGCAAAATTGTAAATAATGTTTACTATTAAACATATTAATTTTCTAGATTAAGGGTATATAGGTAAATTTAACATTTTTAAATTAAGAAACTAACATTAATGCACATGTAACTTCCCCCCGTCTTTTTTTAAACGTCAATAACTTTTTATACGTAACTTTTTTTTTAAATTACACCATAATAACGAGCGTTTTTTTATCTTTAATATGAGTACCATGTTGCAGTACTTATATAGAGAAAAAAATATGTTTCGATCAGATGTTTAGTCCATGAATGGTGTTATATACTTACTGATGCTTAGTCCATGAATGGTGTTATATACTTACTGAATGGTGTTATATACTTGCTGAATGATGTTTATAAAGATTTTTTTTTTAAATCCAGTTCCTATAATTAAGGTGGCGGTTATGGGAAGTTTTTAATTAATTGAATTAATGATAAAATTACTTGTTTACCCTTTTGAATTAATTTAGATTTAGGACACATGTCATCTCCATAATATTTCTCACATTCCTCACACTTTTAACCTTTTTTACAATAACCTTACCCTATATATATATATATAGTGGAGAGTTCAAATGAGAAGAAATTCTTTATAAGAAGAAAAAAGAAGAAATTTCAACCAATAGAAATGATTCATTAGACTTCATATAATATTTCTCACATTCCTCACACTTTTAACCTTTTTTTACAATAACCTTACCCTATATATATATAGTGGAGAGTTCAAATGAGAAGAAATTCTTTATAAAAAGAAAAAAGAATAAATTTCAACCAATAGAAATGCTTCATTAGACTTCATTTAATATTTGTACTTAATGTAACTATAAAGGTATATTGGTAAACTTACATACATCATTAATTGGTAGTTTCATCTTTAATAACTAACTATATTAAAGTTGTAACTTATTTTTAAGATATATATTTTTCTCAAAAAATAAAAATAAAAATTCATTTATAGTGTAGGATAAATACGAGGCGTGTAGGATAAATTATGAGTTGTGTAGGATAAATTTCAATATGTGTAGGATAAATTTCGAAATGTGTAGGATAACTTTTGATGTGTGTAGGCAAATTTTTTTAGTGTGGAGGATGATAGTCTTAATGACTAATTAATTAGTCAAACATAATAATAAATGAGATGAGAAAAAACTATTTAGTGTTTTACCATTGTACCCTTTTGTTCTTTTTATTCTTAATAAAATTTTCTTCTCAAATGAATCTTCCCCTATATATATATATATATATAGGGAAAGGATATGGAGAAAACCCTTTAAATTGAGAAAACTATGAAAACCCGTCACATGGTCTAGAATTGCCCACGTATACCATCAGTTCCAGATTTATCTTTTAGATCTTGAGGGTGTTTAGGTAATTTTACCTTTAACCACCATATCAAAATATCTTATTCCACTTGATTTTGACCAACATCATTATTGCATGTTACATCACATCAAGCCACCATTTCTTTTTACTTTTTCCTTTTTAATAAAGATAACTTTCAAATGTTCTTCATCTTTCCTAACACTTTTTGTAAGAGTTCCACCATTAATGTTCAATGTTCATGTCTTTCTTCCCATGTGCATTCATACGTATTTTCATACGCATACCCGCATTTGTAAATATTGTTATTGATGTTAATGTCTTTCTTCCCATGTGTATTTTTTATGCAGAAACAATGCCACCATCGTCCGTTTCTAACACGAATCAGGGGACCCGGTCATGGATTCCTATCGTTGCTGAGAATTTCTTACCCGTGTGTGGGAAATCTTATCCAACATTTGAGGATGTTATATCCATGTACGAGCTATATGCATACGAAGGTGGTTTTCAAATAAAAAGAGGTGAAACCAAAGCCTTTAGTGGAGTTCCCACTCACAAGTATCTTCGCTGCTCAAAATATGGGAAACCAAAGCAAAAGAGAAATTGTGCTTGTAAGGCGAACATTCTTGTCTCAATCTTTAATCACACATTCACAGTGCTGAGTTTCAATGATACTCATAATCATGACCTTGTCGAGAATTACAACCTTGATCTTACCAAAATATCAAGGAAGGTTTCATTCACTACCAAGCAATTCGTTCACAACCCGAGCACAGCCCGTATAGGACCCGACATTGCGTATAGATGTCCCGTGCTCTTAAAACGGGGTCATCACAATGTCAACGGTACTCCTGTTGACTTTAAAAGTTTCAGGCAAGAGATGAGTCAGCAAAGGTAGCAGATGAACAGCAAAGACAGGCCTTCAATGGAAGTTCCACCCCTTCTTAGTGATCTGTGTTTTCGTTTACTAGTAATATGTAATGTGAGACTCTTATTATTTTGTCTAGGACGTGTTGTTAAAAATGTTCTGGCCTTCCGAACTTCTGCCCTGAAGTCGACCTCAGCATATTTGTGTTGCTTTTGGGCTCTATGCATCCATTTTTGTGTAACTTGCTTGTAGGCAATGTAGCTTTTTACAAGTTTACCAGTACATTAATCTCTAACACATGTTATGTGTAACTTGCTGAAAGTCTTAACACACGTTATAATAGAGCCTTGACACACGTTATATCAGTTATACCGTTATGGGTATAGTAAACGGCCCACCATTTTTCTTAGTGCTATGTGTTTTCGTTTACTAGTAATATGTAATGTGAGACTCTTATTGTTTTGTCTAGTACATGATGTTAAAATGGTATGGACTTAACACATTCTGGAAGTCTTAACACACGTTATAAAAGAGGCTTAACACACGTTATATCAGGTATACTATGTTGTTATTAAGTAACTATTGGAGTTTATGCATCCATTCTGGAAGTCTTAACACACGTTATAATAGAGGCTTAACACACGTTATACATGTCAGGCGCGTAACACATGTTACAGTATGTATATACAAATCATGGTGTTTTGGAAACCACTAGCTTATACATGACACCATGTTGGGTTAAACCAAGATTATAACAGAGGCTTAACACATGTTATCCCAGGTATACGGTGTTAGAATATTAACTTGTATGTTCCATATTAAATTATTAACTTGTACACGTGTTACGATCAGTACATGCACATCATGGTGTTTTGCAAACCACTTTCATATACATGAATACAAGTCGGGTTATAATGGATGCTTACATGTTATCATATGTATACAAGTGGGGTTACAACAAGATTATGATATTAACTAAGCTCACCATTAAACTCATCGCCCCCGTCGACTATTTTCACCCTTGTCACATGTTAAGCAATTACATGTTCTGAACAGACAAATTGTAACACATGTTAGATCAGTATATACACATCATGGTGTTTTGTAAACCACTAGCTTATACATGAATACATGTAAGGTTACAAAAAGATTATAACAGTGGCTTAACACATGTTATACATTCCAAAATGTGCAAAACAAATGACCTGTTTCATATTATATATTCCAAAATTACCGGTACATGTGTTACAATAAATGGCTCGTTTCATATTACATGTTACATACTAACTTGTACATTTATTACTTGTACAAGTTTTACGCTCAGTATCCACATTATCGGATATTTTAAACATCAACAAAAATAAAATAGATATTACTTGTTTTTTTTTTAATTAACAAAAGGTTAACACACGTTATATATCATTCTAACAGGGGCTTAACACATGTTATACATGAACACATGTCAGGTTACATCATGGTGTTTTGTTACAGCATGAACCACCAACACATGTTATAAATGAACGAAGACTTCTTTCCCAAAGGATGTGACTTATTCAATGTCCTAGCATTAACGTCGCCTACATCCATCCAGCTTGTCAATTGAATATCTTTTATGGATCTGTTTCTGTAAATCAACACACGTTATATATCATTCTAACAGGTGCTTAACACATGTTATGGGTCTGTCTCTGTAAATCAAGCAACCCAACAAAAAAACAATTATTGTTAAGATCAAAAGCCCCAAACAAGCAACCAAACCAACAAAAAAACCCGTTCAAAATCTCATCCTAAAGTTTTGGATTTATTTAAAATACATGAACATTAACCATTACTAGAACACGCATTAACTTCGCCTACATCCATCCAGCATGTCAATTGAATATCTTTATGGGTTTGTTTATGTAAATCAACACACGGTATAACATTCTAACAGGGGGCTTAACACATGTTATGGGCCTGAGTATGTGAATCAAGCAACCCAACAAAAAAACACTTACTGTTCAGATCAAAAACCCAAACAAGCAACCCAAACCAACAAAAAAACAGCTACTGTTAAGATCAAAAGCCCCTAACAAGCAACCAAACCAACAAAAAAAACTCGTTCAAAATCATTACTAAAACACTTTCAGCACACAAAAACATATTAACAACCATTTCAACAAAAAATCAAGTGTGAAATGATATTTCAAGAACACTTACCGGATTTATAACCGTTCGATGAACACGAAGAAGATCTTCAAACCTTCTTCTCACACACACACACTCGTGCGTGTGTCTTTGTGATAAAGATTGTTGTTTCTCTATCTAAAACATCAACTTTCTCTCTCTAAAAACATTCATCTTGTCATCGTTCTCTCTCTAAAACAGCATACTTCAAACTTCTTCTCTCTCACACACTTGTATGTGTGTTCTTGGTGTTATAGATGACCATGATGAAGATTGTTGTTTCTCTCTCTAAAACAAAAAAAATCATCTCTCTAAAAACTTTTGTCCTGCCATCATTCTCTATCTAAAAGATCTGGGATTAGTGTTTGTTGAGATCACTTTTAGATCTGGGATTAGTGTTTCTTGGAATCTTGAAGGTAGATATTTGTATTCTGAAATAAGATCATCTTCTTCGTGTTCTTCTTCACGTTTGTGGGGTGGGGGAGGAAAGAGAAAGAGGTAAGAGAAAGAGAAAGAGTTGGTGATTTGATGGTACTGCATAGGGAAGTGGAGTGGGTTATTTTCAATGGTCAAAAAGCCCTTTTTTCACTACCCAAATTGCCATTCCAGTTGTACTAATGTGTATTATAAGATTTCTTTTAAATCTAATTCTGACCAAAATTAAGAGAGCCATTGATCAAGTTAGATGAAAGATAATCAATGGATGATATTGGGTTTGCAGAGTTTTCTAAAAAAGATAGAGTTTTCCATATAACCATGCCCTATATATATAGGATAAAGATCCGTTAGGAACCACCCTTTATTGCGAGAACCGCGAGAACCAATGTGAACACATGGCATTATTGTAAATATATTGAACTACAACACAAAACACACGGTGGCATATATTGTAAATATATTGAACTGTAACATAAGACACGTCCCCTGTTTTAGGGTTTCTCCAGTTCAATTCATTCATTCCCAAACCACAATCTGCATCATCAGCAGCGACATATTGAGGGATCACGGCTGTTCACGACGGCGTACAGGCGGCGCACAAGAGTGTACGGTGGTTCTCACGGCAGTAAACAACGGTCGATCCCACAAATTTCACGGGTTCGTTCGTATCTCATCGGCCATTCACAGATTTCACGGTGGAGCGGCAGTCGGCGTTCACGGGTTCCACGGCGGGGCATAAGTCGGCGGTGGTGATGGTCTGGTGGTGGTGACCATGACAACTGTGTGTCTAGGGTTCCGGCGAGGGTACCAGTGTCTCTCATAGTGTCTCTCATCGACCGATCTAGATACAGAATGGGACACTTGAATGTTATCTTGAACAACCGCAACATCATTGACTTGAATCGACCGATGTAGATACAGAATGGGACACTTGAAGGTGATCTTGAAGTCAGAGACTTGAATCGGTGTTCCAGCGAGAATTCAGGTAATCTCTTTTCGTCTGCATCTCTCCATTTTTATGCAGATCGGTTCATCGTGTAGTTAGTGGGTGAGCGTGAAGGAGATGGGCAGTGACTGTAGGTTCACCACCGTCAATCCAACATCGTGGTCACAACTACACCACCGGACCATCCTGGATGGGTCACTGCGGATTGGACATTTGTAAGTGTTTATTATTGTGTAAATCGGTGTTAATTTTAAGTTTTTTTCTGTCCGTGTGTTGCTTTTGAATTATTACATTTACTATATTTGACGTGCTTATATAAAAGTGAATAAAAATGACGTCAAGAGGAGATGAGATTGCTCTGATTGGCATAATTCAGTGTTTCTCATCTTTATAAGTTTTTTGTGACTGATATGCACATGTGCATTGCAGTTTATACGGTTTGAGACTAAAAGGTATTATACATCTATACTTGTAAATTATATATACTTGTGAATTATACTACTGCATTAAAATGATAAGCAATAAATTATACTGCATTGAATAATATGTAAATGTGCATTATGTTGACAAATACATTATGTCGTTATATATTAAATGATAATGCACATGTGCATTATGTGACAATTACATTATGCACGTGTGCATTATGTAGACATTATTATGTTGACAACTACATTGTGCACATTTGTGCACATGTGCATTATTTTGACAATTAAACTATGTAGACATTTAACGACAATCCGTAACCATCACAAATTAATCATCACATATAAACTTTTAGCCAACCCAACGGTACATAACTATACATATGTTTAAACATCACTAATACCACCTATTTATCATTAATAAACATCAAACAACTAACTTATTGTTTTCTTACGTATATTACTTATCATGCACATGTGCATCCCATTACCACACCCTGTAATAATTACAAAATTTTAAACAACTTTTATTTATTATTTACACAGGAACAGTATGCGTAATGGCACCTAATGGCACCCCATATTGGATACCCGATGTTGACGATGATCCCGAAGAATCTGCATACATACAAGAATCTGAGCAAACTCTTAGACGTTCAACCAGACCAGAAGTCCGTAAATCAACCAACCCGACTTATTATTCTTGATTGAACTATTTATGACGATAAACGTTTTGGCACTATATGTTTTTTTTCAAATGTTTATGATTATCATCGTTATATTTTGTTATCAATTACCTAGTGTATGTGTTATACTTTGTTATCAATTACCTATTATATGTAATCGTTTCAAATTTTATTATTATCCATCTAACATATATGACCAAACTTACTATATTGACATAAAAATGCACATGTGCATACATGTTTACTGTTTGACTCCATATGGTTACTGATATGAAAAAATGCACATGTGCATACACTTATTTAATTATGGTTACTCAATATTATATGCACATATATTATCTCCACTTTGGGGTTTCGGTAGTTCACCAGAACCAGTTCATGGTCTTCTCACTCGGCCGAGAGGCATTCACGGCGGTTCACGGCGGCGGAGAGCCGTGCACGGTGGTTTTCATGGCATATAGATAGTCGTGTTCATGTACTTCATGGCGGTTGCAGTCGGCACGATGTTTACAATGGCATATGGCGTCTTCGTGTCGATCCTCGTATATCCGATGAACCTCCTCATATATTGTCTGAATATCATCACCATACAACATCTGATGCCGACTTTGGTGGTCCATCTGTTGTCAATCCCGTTGATAGTCACAAAATTATGTCTAAAACTGTTGAAAATTGACATACCCTTCATAGGTTTGAAATTCAGACTCTTGACTCTATGTCTACATCACTTTGACAACACCTACAAATACAGATCATCAAGAGTTGCAATTCATTCGATTTGTGACTAAAGGTATTATGTTGACTGTAAACGATGTTTATACTTTTGTACATGATATTGTATTAAATGATGTGCACATGTGCATTATATTGACTGTAAATGATGTTGTATTAAATTATATGCACATGTGCATCATGTTGATTGTAAATGATATTGTATTAACTTATATGCACATGTGCATTATGTTGAAAATTATACCATGTCGTTGATGTATGGATCCTGTTTATGTATGGATTCTGAACAGGTGCCTTATGGATGACTATCCAATTATGTACAGAATGGAATTAAACAAAGGGTCTTGGGTGGCGGACAACTACAAAAAAAATGGAAGAACAAGGCGACAACCGGGGAGGCATGGGTGGAGTTTATGCATCTTATGGCGTGCTGAGAAACACCAGAGTGAAGACGGGTCAAGATGGGTGGGGTTGGCACAGATGTTGATGCTGAATTCCCTACTCTAAATAGAACGTTTAATCACTAGGAGGACATTGTGATGATGTACAACACTTATGATACAACAACTGGATTTTCCACACGCAACTACTTACATATTGATTATCACTTGTTTTTTGTTTACATTCATTGTTTATACTTATTGTTTATCTACTTAACGGTGTAATATTCATTGTTTTATTCATGTCCATTTAACATAAATTACCAATATGTCCACTGTTTCAACACATGCACATGTGCATTACCCAACGCGTGCATTTTCAACATTGAAACCGTAGCATCTAAACTTGACGATTCACTGTTTCTAATGTCACACCCCGACCACGTGAGACACGAAACGTGGCGGAAACGTCGGGGAGTGTTGTAACAGAATTAATGTTTCACAACCATGGAAATTTAAAGTTTCGTTTTATTCAACAAACAAGCGAGTTACATTGTATTTAAACAAGAAATAAAGAGTACATAACTAAATTTAACTAGTTCTTGTCTCTTTTTAAGTCACTAAGGCACAGGTCCGCCTAAGTATGTCTTGATAAGTCCTATGCATCATCTCTTGAAAACACATGTGAAAATAGGTACGTCAGCATAAAAATGCCTTTGAGATACATAGGTTTTGAGAAAATAGGATTCATGACTTATGTTTGAGAAAATGTTTAGTCATGAACCTTGTAATTTGCTTTGTCTTGTAAATCATTTGAAAAATGATAAGATCAGATGATATGTATAAATAAGAGAATAATGTATGGTTAAATGAATAACCATGTAAGATGAGTTTGTATAAGATAAGTTGTTTGTAAATCAATGTCTTGTGAAAAGTATGTTATTTATATAAAATGTTATATGTCTCAAACTGAAATGATTCAAATAACGCTACGACATGTAATACCATACAAACACTTATATATATGAAGTACCAGCGGCGTATCCACCATGCTTATATCATATTACACACGCCTCGTTACTTAATCACTTACTCAAACCAAACTACCAAAGTAAAAAGTTCATGTCTAATGTAAATCATGTAATGTGTATCCAAAATGTAAGCATGTAATGAATAACAAATGTACAAAGTATGATGAACAATGCAACAAATGGACATACATAGCATGTGAACTGTACTAAGTATGCAACAATAGACATACATAGCATGTGACGTGAAACAACTGTACTAAGTATGCAACAATAGACATACATAGCATGTGACGTGAAACAACTGTACTAAGTATGCACACAATGGGCATACATAGCATGAAATGTAATGTAAAACATGTACTATAAATGTACTAATGAACATAGGAAGTATATGATGTGAAAACAGGAAAGCATGAAAGTAACAAGTAGGCACATGTGTTTCACCCCAAAACAGTTTGGAAAACAGTAAAAGAGGGGTCTATGTACTCACTTGAGATTTCTTAGTAGTCCTTGAGTAACAACCAAACAATGCTAGAGATTACGGATATCAAACGGCACCTAATATAGGTAACTATGTTAATAAATCGGACCTAAATTGGAGGATTTAGATAGAATGAGGGTTCGTAAACCAAACGAGTATGGAGACTCGTGTCATATGGTTTAACAAAGCCTACATACTAAATGAAACCTAACCTAAGTGCTTTCGACCCATTAAGGTAGCTTATGCTACTTTAACGCGTCGTGCGCGCAAAAGCACACTCGAGACGTCTAACTAGCCCTATGACAAGTGTTATATGCCTAAACATGTTACATAATCAGTTATGTGACAAAAGTTTAGGTTACATATGCTTAATTACCAATTAGACATGAAAAGGGTATTCTGGTAATTTACCTAAGGCATATAAACTACCTATCATACAACTACTCAAACGATGTGATCATAGGGTATAACCTCGGAAGGTTATTCCCTACCTACTATGGTCACCTAAAGTATTTGGTCGGATCCTAAAGATCGACCAAATGGGTCTGGTTCGAAGGTATAAGCGATTTATTAGATCGCTTACCCTTACGACCCTAGACAACGTGGTAATCAGTAGGCATAGTCCCAAGGGACTATAACCATGGTGATTACAATCACGTTGCGAAGTTCAAACGAACTTCGCATTGACCATAAACTGGTCAACGCAGAAAGTCAAACAACGTTTGACTTTCGGACTCGAAAAGCAATAAAAGAACGAAGGAATACTTACGAAGAGTCCCCGAATGCTAATCTTGATTCAAGTAGCTCAGGTATGAAACAATGGTTTCAACTTAGAGCTTCTCAAATCAGATTCTAGTGGGTTTTGCTATGAAATGGGTTGGGTTTTTATAGAATTCTTCGAACCGTTAGGATAGTTTCTTGGAGAAGAGGGAATGATCACACCCGTACACTTGTCGGTATGTTGTGGTAGCTTATTTTGCCCCCACCACAAGAGTTTGACACTTGGCATTGGCCTTTGGGGGTTTGAAGGGCTGCAACCAGCTGTTTAAAACATTGAATCTGGTCTGGTAGTCTGACGCGGGCCGCGTAAAGGATAGCCTTGGTTTTACGCGGGCCGCCTGAAGTCCTGATCAGAAACCAAGTTTCAAAAATGACAGTTTTGGTCCCTGTTGTGTTTTAAGGCCATTTCCGACACTTCCAAGGCTCGTAAAGCCTACTTTAAAGCCCTAAAATGATGCCTAAACATTGTGGACATGAAACATGCTCAAAAATATGCCGGATGATGGTTCGTTTGGTCGTACGATCGCGATGTTCGCTTAATTACGACGGAATGCGCATAAGCGCGAAAAACGATCCAAATGACGCGACGAATTGATTTTTCTTATGCCAAACACTAAAATAAAATGTTTTAGTGCTTACATAAATTTTTGGATGTCCGGATGTATTCAGAACGTAAGTTATGCGCGAAAGTGCAAACTTGTGCACTTTTTGACGCTTTTAGTCCCTGAATGACCAAAAAGTTTATTTAAGCACACCGTACCCATCAAAGCCTATTTCTAAGCTATGTAAAGGATATTTAGGGTGTGTTTAACTTATGGCCATGTTCCAGAATGTCTGTTACAGTTCAAATTGGCATACTTTCGCAGTTTGTCAAATTTAGTCCCTGTAAGTGAATTAACTTGATTTCGGCATACCAAACCATCCAAAACTTATTTCTAAGTTATGTAGAGGTATTTTAAGGCATGTTAAGCCTATTTCACTATTCCGGAGTGTTTGTTGCATTAAACTGGTTATATTTACGCATCAGTGCGTGTATAACCTTCCAGAAAGCGATTTAGAGCTTGAAATCGAACAAGAATTGATATGTGCAAACGATACACATATTTTTACAAATCCCAAGTATGAAATACAATATTTCATTGGTTTGGCATTTGTTTGATGGTTGAAGTGACACAGGTGTCACAGTCTCCCCTACTTTAGGAAATTTCGTCCCGAAATTTATTCGTAGGAGTCTATCTGTGACTTTGTGCCAAATAACCACCAGAGATATGAAAGGCATAATCCTGACATTTCATTAACGGACATTCTTCAGAAACGAAAATGAACTGAATGAGTCATTTTCCACCATTTCTTCAGAAACGAAAATGAACGGGATGAGTCATTTTCCACGATTTCTTCAGGAACGAAAATGAACAGAATGAGTCATTTTCCACGATTTCTTCAGAAACGAAAATGAACGGGATGAGTCATTTTCCACGATTTCTTCAGGAATGAAAACGAACAGAATGAGTCATTTTCCACCGTTTCTTCAGAAACGAAAATGAACTGAATGAGTCATTTTCCACCATTTCTTCAGAAACGAAAATGAACGGGATGAGTCATTTTCCACGATTTCTTCAGGAACAAAAATGAACAGAATGAGTCATTTTCCACCATTTCTTCAGAAACGAAAATGAACAGAATGAGTCATTTTCCACCATTTCTTCAGAAACGAAAATGAACAGAATGAGTCATTTTCCACCATTTCTTCAGAAACGAAAATGAACGGGATTAGTCATTTTCCACGATTTCTTCAGGAACGAAAATGAACGGAATGAGTCATTTTCCACCATTTCTTCAGAAACGAAAATGAACAGAATGAGTCATTTTCCACCATTTCTTTAGAAACGAAAATGAACAGAATGAGTCATTTTCCACCATTTCTTCAGAAACGAAAATGAACAGAATGAGTCATTTTCCACCATTTCTTCAGAAACGAAAATGAACGGGATGAGTCATTTTCCACGACTTCTTCAGGAACGAAAATGAACAGAATGAGTCATTTTCCACCATTTCTTCAGAAACAAAAATGAACGGGATGAGTCATTTTCCACGATTTCTTCAGGAACGAAAATGAACGGAATGAGTCATTTTCCACCATTTCTTCAGAAACGAAAATGAACAGAATGAGTCATTTTCCACCATTTCTTCAGAAACGAAAATGAACAGAATGAGTCATTTTCCACAATTTCTTTAGAAATGAAAATGCACGGAATGAGTCATTTCTAGACACACGACCAAACTTGTTGTGGTTTCTGTGCACTGAATTTCATAATTATGTATGCATCCATAATTACGCAATTCCTTGCACAGTCCGCACAATTTGTTTGTAATGTGAAGGGGAGGAAAAATCAAACCTGTGATGAGTGTGACTAGACTACCATAAGGTCCTTTTAATTAGATCAACAAATGATCCTTTTAATTAGGCCACCAAGGAGTCCTTTCAGCTATCTCATCACATGATATTCCTAACCAGATTTTTGGATCAATCTGTTTAACTAGACCACTCAAGGGGTCTAATTATGGAATAGTACAATATAATCCAAGGGTCTTTACTATTACGTAAAAGCCCATTGAGGATTTAATACAGTACTTTTGGATATCCTACTATGAATTCCTTATACGAAGATATGGAAGGTTCTACGAGGATTTGGATAACAAAACTTGGATTACACAAAAACATAAAAGGGAACACATAAGCACATAATCACATAGTTGTTTAATTTGATTATTAATTTGTTATTAACTTGTTATCGATTGAAAATGGATGTGGAAACCAGTTGATAGACTTCGATGTCGTCTGGGATCTATCTGAAAAGATAGGAAGATCTCCCAAAAATTTGATTTTTGTTTTCAAAGAAACGTAATATTCGAATTAAGGAACACAACAATTTTAGGATTTACGAAAATACCCTTAGGTACCCTATTAAGGATTTATAGTGGTACTTTGGGTATTCGTCTAGTGTTGTAACTTGTGCCTTGTACTTCGTTTCCTTAGAAGAAACGGGTACTTAGGAATTTCGTGGATAATGCAAGAGATCATAAAATGAGAAAATTTTGAGGGGGGTAGTTTGCTTTTCAAGGAATACGATTCCTTGATTGTCGGTATTGGAAGGGATATGTTCTTTATACATACAACCATATAAATACATTGCAATGTATATAAAAGATTTATTTATAAACAATGATAACAACTGTTTCATGGACCTTGACAACAAAAGAAAATAATACACAAGACGTGATTATTTCTAAAGGGTGTTGTCTTCTAGTCGGTCAGATGCTCATCCCTGTGTTGGATTAGCATTAGCAAGCTTTGGGAAATTTCTTCGGAAATGACCCATCTCGCCACAATTGTAGCAAGAACCTGGTGGAAAGCGAGCTTGAGCAGGATTGTTGTCAGCTTGATTTGGTGCAACTGCTGCTACGCAAACTTTTGCCGTATGACCTTTACGTCCACAAATTTGGCATTCGCGGCACTTCACACTAGCATGATGATGAAGGTTACATTGGTTGCACAAGGGTGAAGTTCCATTGTATGGCTTCCTAGCAGGGGGTTGAGCTGGTTGGTTGGGGACGGCTTGATCATTGTGAGTAACCATGGCGAAGTTCTGAGAAGCCTTTCGCTTCTTCGACTTCTTAGGGGATCCAGTCTGTTCATCCATGGTCTTTGATTCCTCGATTGGTTTCGATTCCTCGACCGATTTCTTGTCACCCTTTCGGAAAAGCTTACGTTTCCTGATCTGAGATTCAGTCAAGGTTGCAGCTAGCTCAATGGCCTGCCTAACCGTAGTGGGGTTACTACCAGTAACAATGTCCTGAACTAAGTCAGGGAGACCATCAATGTATTTTTCGATCGCCTTATCCAAAGGCGTAACCATGGTAGGACACAACAGGCTCAGCTCCTCATATCGATCAGTGTAGGCTCGATGTTCACCGCTGTCTTGCTTAAGATCGTCGAATTCCCTTTCCAAGGCCCTGATCTCGTGACGAGGACAGAATTCCTTCATCATCAGTGCTCTAAGTTCTTCCCACATTTGAGCCAGTGCCACTTCGGCACCCCTATCTCTCACCACACCGTTCCACCACGTCAAAGCTCGTTTCTCAAAGACACTAGATGCGAAATCTACCTTTCGCTCATTTGGACATTGAACATGCCTGAAGGTGCTCTCTAGACTCTCGAACCATTGCAGAAGTGCAGTCGCTCCTTGAGACCCAGAAAACTTTGATGGCTTAGCCGAGTTGAACGTCTTGAAGTTGCAGAGGGCATTATTGTTGTTGAGAGCTTGGTGACATTGGGCAACGATGTTCGGGATTGCAGCAGTTATTTGCTGTGTAATGACAGCTGCCAGATCTTCAATAGATACCGGATTTTCGCGTCGTGGAGGCATTCTAAAAGGGGAAACAAGAGAGAAAACAAATGAAATGGCATTGGGTAAGAATAGGATGTTACAATTACCGAACAAAAATCATGGGTGATGGTCATTTGTTTGAACCACGAAGCAAACAAACAACACAAAGGCTGAATCAAAGCAAATAGATCCTCATAGTGTATCGCGAAGACATGCTCGCCTATAAGTGGACACTCACCCCAAGAGTTCCCAGGTAAGAGTGACTGGTCCGATTATGTGGATTTGTACGAACACTCTAGCCTTAGACAGAAAACTCAGGGTACAGGCATTCACTCTTCCAGTTTGCACGTGTTTACACTATTTAGGACCCAAAACTTTGACGAGATTTTGAAAACTCAAAGGGGTTCAAAACCTTACAATAGAGGGTTCAAAACCTAGTAATCAATCATCCTAGAACAGATGATTAGTTTTCAAAGCGGTTTTGAAATTTATGTTCTTGTTGTGGTCGTCGCCTAAGGATAGGTGACGGTATTGTTTTATGACTAAACGCAAGTGAACTCGCGTTAGGGTCCTAAGAAGGTTATAGACTAGGTCAAAGTATTACTAATAACCTAATTCCCTATAACCATTGGCTCTGATACCATCTTTTCTGTCACACCCCGACCACGTGAGACACGAAACGTGGCGGAAACGTCGGGGAGTGTTGTAACAGAATTAATGTTTCACAACCATGGAAATTTAAAGTTTCGTTTTATTCAACAAACAAGCGAGTTACATTGTATTTAAACAAGAAATAAAGAGTACATAACAAAATTTAACTAGTTCTTGTCTCTTTTTAAGTCACTAAGGCACAGGTCCGCCTAAGTATGTCTTGATAAGTCCTATGCATCATCTCCTGAAAACACATGTGAAAATAGGTACGTCAGCATAAAAATGCCTGTGAGATACATAGGTTTTGAGAAAATAGGATTCATGAATTATGTTTGAGAAAATGTTTAGTCATGAACCTTGTAATTTGCTTTGTCTTGTAAATCATTTGAAAAACGATAAGATCAGATGATATGTATAAATAAGAGAATAATGTATGGTTAAATGAATAACCATGTAAGATGAGTTTGTATAAGATAAGTTGTTTGTAAATCAATGTCTTGTGAAAAGTATGTTATTTATATAAAATGTTATATGTCTCAAACTGAAATGATTCAAATAACGCTACGACATGTAATACCATACAAACACTTATATATAGGAAGTACCAGCGGCGTATCCACCATGCTTATATCATATTACACACGCCTCGTTACTTAATCACTTACTCAAACCAAACTACCAAAGTAAAAAGTTCATGTCTAATGTAAATAATGTAATGTGTATCCAAAATGTAAGCATGTGATGAATAACAAATGTACTAAGTATGATGAACAATGCAACAAATGGACATACATAGCATGTGAACTGTACTAAGTATGCAACAATAGACATACATAGCATGTGACGTGAAACAACTGTACCAAGTATGCAACAATAGACATACATAGCATGTGACGTGAAACAACTGTACTAAGTATGCACACAATGGGCATACATAGCATGAAATGTAATGTAAAACATGTACTATAAATGTACTAATGAACATAGGAAGTATATGATGTGAAAATAGGAAAGCATGAAAGTAACAAGTAGGCACATGTGTTTCACCCCAAAACAGTTTGGAAAACAGTAAAAGAGGGGTCTATGTACTCACTTGAGATTGCTTAGTAGTCCTTGAGTAACAACCAAACAATGTTAATAAACCGGACCTAAATCGGAGGATTTAGATAGAATGAGGGTTCGTAAACCAAACGAGTATGGAGACTCGTGTCATATGGTTTAACAAAGCCTACATACTAAATGAAACCTAACCTAAGTGCTTTCGACCCATCGCGACCCATTAAGGTAGCTTATGCTACTTTAACGCGTCGTGTGCGCAAAAGTACACTCGAGACGTCTAACTAGCCCTATGACAAGTGTTATATGCCTAAACATGTTACATAATCAGTTATGTGACAAAATTTTAGGTTACATATGCTTAATTACCAATTAGACATGAAAAGGGTATTCTGGTAATTTACCTAAGGCATATAAACTACCTATCATACAACTACTCAAACGATGTGACCATAGGGTATAACCTCGGAAGGTTATTCCCTACCTACTATGGTCACCTAAAGTATTTGGTCGGATCCTAAAGATCGACCAAATGGGTCGGGTTCGAAGGTATAAGCGATTTATTAGATCGCTTACCCTTACGACCCTAGACAACGTGGTAATCAGTAGGCATAGTCCCAAGGGACTATAACCATCGTGATTACAATCACGTTGCGAAGTTCAAACGAACTTCGCATTGACCATGACTTTCGGACTCGAAAAGCAATAAAAGAACGAAGGGATACGTACGAAGGGTCCCCGAATGCTAATCTTGATTCAAGTAGCTCAGGTATGAAACAATGGTTTCAACTTAGAGCTTCTCAAATCAGATTCTAGTGGGTTTTGCTATGAAATGGGTTGGGTATTTATAGAATTCTTCGAACCGTTAGGATAGTTTCTTGGAGAAGAGGGAATGATCACACCCGTACACTTGTCGGAATGTTGTGGTAGCTTATTTTGCCCCCACCACAAGAGTTTGACACTTGGCATTGGCCTTTGGGGGTTTGAAGGGTTGCAACCAGCTGTTTAAAACATTGAATCTGGTCTGGTAGTCTGACACGGGCCGCGTAAAGGATAGCCTTGGTTTTACGCGGGCCGCCTGAAGTCCTGATCAGAAACCAAGTTTCAAAAATGACAGTTTTGGTCCCTGTTGTGTTTTAAGGCCATTTCCGACACTTCCAAGGCCCGTAAAGCCAACTTTAAGGGCCTAAAATGATGCCTAAACATTGTGGACATGAAACATTCTCAAAAATATGCCGGATGAAGGTTCGTTTGGTCGTACGATCGCGATGTTCGCTTAATTACGACGGAATGCGCATAAGCGCGAAAAACGATCCAAATGACGCGACGAATGGATTTTTCTTATGCCAAACACTAAAATAAAATGTTTTAGTGCTTACATAAATTTTTGGATGTCCGGATGTATTCAGAACGTAAGTTATGCGCGAAAGTGCAAACTTGTGCACTTTTTGACGCTTTTAGTCCCTGAATGACCAAAAAGTTTATTTAAGCACACCGTACCCCTCAAAGCCTATTTCTAAGCTATGTAAAGGATATTTAGGGTGTGTTTAACTTATGGCCATGTTCCAGAATGTCTGTTACAGTTCAAATTGGCATACTTTCGCAGTTTGTCAAATTTAGTCCCTGTAAGTGAATTAACTTGATTTCGGCATACCAAACCATCCAAAACTTATTTCTAAGTTATGTAGAGGTATTTTAAGGCATGTTAAGCCTATGTCACTATTCCGGAGTGTTTGTTGCATTAAACTGGTTATATTTACGCATCAGTGCGTGTATAACCTTCCAGAAAGCGATTTAGAGCTTGAAATCGAACAAGAATTGATATGTGCAAACGATACACATATTTTTACAAATACCAAGTATGAAATAAAATATTTCATTGGTTTGGCATTTGTTTGATGGTTGAAGTGACACAGGTGTCACATCTAATGTCATTATGTTTTAAGTGCATGTACTCAATTTTCAATCCACCTATTATACATTGCAACGTATACATTATGCACATGTGCATCGCCACCATGTACTATGTCAAACAATATTAAACATTACTACCTTTACGTTATGCACATGTGCATAGCCAACATAATTTATGCCACACATTATATCACATCAATATGTGCCTGGGCATTTCCAACATATATTATACCAGACACCATAAAACATTGTAAACTATATGTCCTATACCAAACACCATCATGAATTACCACTATGCATCATAATATATAAATATGCACATGTGCATAGGCAACACAATCATTTACGTCACAATATTACACACTTGTGTATTTCTAACATATACTATACCAACCACCATATAACATTTGAAAACGTTGTAAACTGAATATAATCATCCGGTAACACATCATATATCACCACTATGCATACTAATTCACCTTATGCACATGTGCATTTCCAACATATACTATACCATATTACATCAAATCATGGAATTAACAATCACATAGTTGTCATCGTCCAATAAACAAATATAAATTATCGTTAAAAGAAAATAACTAACATATAAACCATCATACAAAAAACAACCATAATTTTCAATATAACATCGTTCTGTCCAACTTTCTTTCATTAATGTTTTCCACTGTCTTGTCGCCCTTATCATCCATCACATAAGATCCATCACATCGTGCATTCGTCTACTTGTCCTATTCCTTATATTTCTTTATCCTGCCGTAACTGGTAACTGCACGTGACATCAAAGAACATCGTTCAACAGAAAGTAACAATTGGATGCACATGTGCATATATTACCAACTGCATCATCGACTAATAACCAACCTTCTTTGGCTTTTCACTTAACACTTTTGTATTCACCTTCCTTATCATCTAGCAGTTTTGTTGCCCCTTTGTCATTCGATCTCAACAAAAGTGTTATTTTCTTCGCTTTTTTTTCCATTTTTTTACCTACAATAATAATTGAAACATAATATAATCAAACATGCAATTTCAATTAGTATGTGCATTAAACAACCTTTTTCATCACTGTAACGATATGAATTCGTGCATCTATATGCACATGTGCATCACATATTCTTATAATGATGCTTAAAATCAATCCATATGTAAAGTTTAATGTTATGTGCTCAAATTCAATATGCACATATGCATCAATTTAAACAACAACATCAACAAAATCTAATTACACAGAATCATATACACGTATATTAAACAAAGCTGCTCATGTTTGCTATGCACATGTGAATCACATGAAACAATAACACCATCATATCCTAATTACACAAAATCACAATAACACCATCATATCCTAATTACACAAAACCACGTATCTTACACAAAACTTCACAAGTTCACTATGCACATGTGCATTACCTAAAACAACAACACCAGGATTTTCTAATTACCCAAAATCATATACACGTATCCTAAACAAATCTGCTCAAACTCACTATGCACATGAATGATATTATTAACTTTATTTGGTTCACATATACATACTAGGTCGGCTATTGCACTGTATAAGATATGTGCGATAACATAACAAGCACAGTTAACAGATCAACGTGTTGAATCACATTCATATAAATCATTGATGGAAATCAAAATTACTGATAAAAAACAGATACCTAAAGAACAATATATATATCTACTGGTAATAATCAGATCCTTACCGAGTGTTACTGATAAAAAACAGATACTTAAAGTGTTGCACTTTTCCCTATTTTTTATCCAAAGAAACCCAAGCGTGTTAACTTCCTCCTTCAGACGTGTCAGATTCGTTTGCTTCCTATTAAAAACATCATTCATGTTTCTCCATATAAACAATAGCATAATCTGAATGATTGAGATCATAACCTGTTTCTATTTTCTAGATCCGCAGTAGAGCTGATGCAGATACACAAAATCCTTCAGATCTAGCATGAATATTGATCCCAACTTGCACCATTCAGCGACAAAATCCCATAGACTTTGAGCCAATCTGCATGAAACAAAAAGTTGGCTCGCTGTTTCATCCCCGTCATGGCAGATCTTGCAATCAAGGGCTGGAATTTGGACATTTCTTCTACTAAGATTCGTTGTTGTTGGTAGTCTATCCAAAACAAGCCTCCAAACCAATAAATTTATTTTTAGCGGCACCCATCTGTTCCAAAAGAACCCGAAACCATCATTTGGAAACGACTTTTCCTCGATTATCTTCCTGATGTTACGAACTGTAAATAACCCTGAGGATTCCAGAGACCACATCCATCTGTCTGGACCCACCTCAAAAGAGACCGCATTCGCTGCATAGGTTAAGTCCGACAACTCAGCCAGTTCAGACGGGTTAAGTTGCAGCCTAGACCATTGGAGATGCAACGTTAGTTGTCCGATTTCTACCCCCATTCGCTCTTGTAGACACGCTGATTTGCGGCGTTCCAGCGCATATAAAAGTGTGTACCTGCTGCACAACGACTGGTCACCCAACCATACTTCCTTCCAGAATGTTACTTAACTTTCTGAGCCCGCTTAAACAACGACATTAGATGCACCCCCAAACCTGCAAAATCGTTGGAAATATTGGCAATTTGTTTCCACGTACCAGGCGCGGACAATTTAACTGGAATGACCTTATTAACCTATTCTAGCAAATTATACACATGTGCATAATTATACGCATTTTCATCAATATGACTGACCCTTTTAAACTAATATGGCAAAATATGCATATGTGCATAACTATGCACATGTGCATTAACATGACTGACCTTATCAACAGTTTTGCTTCATTAAAAAAAACCCTAACCCGTAACAAATCCAATTTCGTATTACCACCAATCATATTTCACATTAATCAGTAACAAAATTACATACAAAAAAAGCACATAACTACCACATTACAGATTGTGCTATCACACAATAATCGCCCCTAATCCCTCAAAAATTATATACATCACACCATTTTCACTAATGCATATAAGAAACGAAGATTAAGCCTCATATTCACATATAAAAGATCTGAATCGGTGATTAAGCTTCATGCTAACATATAAATAAGCAAAACAAAGTGTATAAACTTACAAATTCACGGAACGGTGTAATGACGCTGGATATTCCGACAATAACTAGGTTATGGCAGTTCATTGGACGTTTGTTCTTCAAATTCTCCCTAATTATGCCACAATCTTCAATGATTCTGCTCTTTTTTGCCCTAATTTCGCATATATAACGAATATATGCTCGATGACTCTTTTATTTGTGCCCTAATTTCGAATATACTATGAATAAAGGATGAATGGTAAGATCGAGATGATGAATTTTGGAGAATCTGGAGTGACGGATGTGAACTGAGATGACGAATTTTGAAGTCCAGGAGTATCAGACGTGGGTGTTTAGGAGGAGGCTCTTAATGTCAGGTGTTTAGGAGGAGACACTTAATTTCAATTTTGTTATATATTTACAGTATTGCCCCCTGTTCACATTGGTTCTCGCGGTTCTCGCAATAAAGGTGGTTCTCGCATGAACCTTACCCTATATATATATATATATATAAGGTATGGTCATTGTAAAAAAGGGGGGGGGGGGGGTTGTGTGAGAAGTGTAAAAAGGGATATGGTGAGGATATGTGACACTAATTAAAATTAATACTTGAGGGTATAATTGTAATTGCATCAATAATTAAAATTTGGTAATAAATATGCAGTTACAAAACTGGAGAATTTTTAGGGTTTGATAACCACCCATTCGCATAATACATTATTCACAACACATTAGAACTAAATTCATAACATGGTGATTAATAAATTCGTAGTGCAATTCATGGTGTTTTTACACCTGCGTTCCGGTACATGTTCTTTGTATGGTGTTTTAAACCTACATTTACATAATGTGTTCTTAGTATAGTGTTTTAAACCTGCATTTCCACATGGTGTTTTAAACCTTCATTTCCAAAATACGTCTTATGACTCGAATCACAAATAAAATGAACCAAATTCATAACATGGTGTTTTAATAAATTCGTAGTGCAATTCATGGTGTTTTTCACCTGCGTTCCAGTACGTGTTCTTCGTATGGTGTTTTAAACCTGCATTTATTCATAGTTCAATTCATGGTGTTTTTAGGACTTGGGTTCCAGAAGCTGCTCTTGGTATGGTGTTTTCCATCATTTACAAACATCAAAACACATTTATAACATGGTGTTTTAAATTAATTCGTAGTTCAATCCATGGTGTTTTTACAACCTGCGTTCCAGATGTTAAAACAATATGTCTTGAATCACAAATACAATGTTCCTGCTGTTTAAAACACCATGCTTGAATCTTATTACGGTTCTTTTAGATGTTAAAACACCATAAGTCGAATAGCAATACAATTAAGTTTTGGTAAAGTATAATTCTTGTTATCCACATCACCTACTTTTTGAATGAAAGATTAAGTGATGGCATTGGTTTATATAGTTTGGGGTAGAACTTTGAATAATCCACATCTACAACTTTTACTAAAAGAGGTATGGCAAAAACACACATCAAACAAATCAAGCCATGGCAAAAGTGAAACCTTTACAACTATCCTTTAAAACATACAAGATGCATCCTTTAAAACATACAAGATGCAATTGTTTTATCACATCATATAATATATGAACGTCGTGTCACATCAACACCCCTTAACGAAAATATACAGAAGAGTATTTACATTACCAAGAGCAAACAAGAGACATAGGAAGTGACGAATCGCATAACGCCCCTTTAGGCTTTTGATATGCGTATTCTTCCACCGACGAACTACCATCTATCGTTCAAAACATGAAAGATGTAATCCTTTTATTACATCATATCATATCACATCGATACTCGACAATAAAATAAACACAAGACCCACGACAGAAAGAATATTTACAAAAAACAAAAGCAAACGGGAGAAGTAGGAAATGAAGAAAGGAATCACACCCCTTTAGGTTTTTTATACGTTTTCTTCCACCAATAAACTCCACTGTAAGCCTGCACCACCAATCACCTGCAAGATTCATTATATTTTAAAAACATTGAATAAAAAGAGCATCCTAAGACCACTTGTTTGACAAAATATTTATGATATTACTATATTAGGTGTATGCATCTAAAAGATTATGATGATATTATTAACATCTTCTTGATGTTGATGTTAGTTTGTCTTTTTTGGACTAATTTTGACCCTGGGCCAATGATTTTGCCTTTTATGTGGTGATAGTGTGATACCCCTACATCATCTCTACCAACTATTTCATTTTTTTTACTTTATTCCCCCGCCCCTTTATGTGTGAAAATAAATTCTTTTTATCATGCACCTAATACTACTTCTAAATCTACACATTTGTTAATGAGAAATACTTTTGAACACCTTTTTTTCCGCACCTTGATACCAAATACTTCTGAAATATTTTAACTGTTTCACATAAATGTTGTGTTTGAGTAATTACCCAAATACAAGATTCACTTATTAGTTATAGCGATGTATCTAATTTTACTCGCGTATCAATTTTTATTCAATAAAAAGTATGAAAACTATAAGTTACGCGAGTAAAACAATACTCGAATCTCATTCTCAAAATAAAAATAGGTTTATTTCATCTTTGTAGTTAAATATCACAAACATGAAAAGAAAAAAAGCTTACATTCATAAAGAGAATAATCCAATAATATCTAAATAATAGTAAAAGTATAAATTTTTAAATAAAATAACTTCTATAAAATAGTGACATTTTTCTAGAAAAGGATATATTTTAATTTCTTAGATATGCCTCGCTAAAAATATTAAAATGCAACAAGTGTGTGTGAACAATATATACATATATTATTTTCTATTGCTTTTTAGATTAGAATGATATATACATATATTATTTTCTATTACTTTTTAGATTAGATTAGATTAGATTAGATTAGAATGACACGGCTAGAACCCATACCTCTTTGTCCATATCCACATCAATCCCGAAAAATAACCTTTTCAGCGATTTTCATCAACGGCACCACGCATTCTGGGGAAAACTTTCGTCCAAACAAATACGAAAAACTCGAATTCGAAACCCTAAGCCTTCGAATCAACTCGGGCGACACCTCCTCCGGACCATACATATACGGATGCCCATCTACACTACCCGTCCAATTCACATTCGTTAACGTATACTCACTAACTCCTTTCGGATCCTCCATCGATAATAGGGTCGGAAAGTAATGCTCCTCCGGATAACACGAATCCACGTTCAAACACGGCAACCGAAACTTTTTCCATAACTTCCTGTCGTTAATTACTGTCAATGCGTGCGTTCGGGTCAGGATATAGAATTGTGACCCGATCCGAAACTTATCGAACGGAATTTCTGGTAACATTACGTTTTTGCCCCTCGCTATGTACCTGTCCCATAGCTGTGGCTCTTCAGATAACACCTCAATATAACTGAGTCGACTCGGTTTAGGCGGGTGAGATTGAAATAGCGTGTTGTACACGTAACTGAACGAGTGTAACGGAATGCAGTTTTGCGAAACAAGAGCGAAGTAAGAGTTCAACGGATCGTCGAGAACAGCGGTGGCGAGGAGGCGGCGAGCGGCGGAGATGAGCGTCGGAGAAGACCGCTGCGTTTTTTTGGCAGGAATAAAGCGGTTTTCAAACACGCCGCCGGGAGATTTGACGTCGGAATCCGGATCCGCATGTACATAGATATTATACAGCTTCCGGCGACTAGATTTCGCCGGATTGAAGAACAGTTGCCAGATCGGAGCAAAGTGTAGGTCGGTGTTAGTGAGAAACAGGAAGGCAATTTTAGGTTTAGCGTTTGTTGAACCGAGGCGTTGTACGGATCCCGGGCGGTGACGTGTAGAGGAAACCGCTCGCCGGAAAAGTGCGAGGTCGTCAGACTCATCGGAGATGGAGATTGTGAGGCGTTTTGGCGGGAGGATATGTGGTGCGAAGAGGATAATGAGAGGTAGGGTTAATAGTAGAGCGAATAGGAGCACGAATGGAGCGTTGAACATGTCTGAAATCGAAATCGGAATCTGAATATGAATATGGAGATGAAGTAGAGAGAATGTTACCTGGAGGATTGAGAGATTGAGAAGATGATGATGATGATGATTAGGATGAGGAGTGAAGATGAATGGATTGGGGAAGAAGAGAAACACTTTTGTATATATTTGACTGACTGGTGTGTGGGGGAGGCTTTGTTTGTACTCAAGTACTCAACATCATCATTCTTTGATTTAACGGTTTGGATCATAACAACACATTCTTCTTTTCTTACGTGTAAATAATAAATAATTTAAAAGCTAAGGCTATGCGGTATGGGGACGTCCCCATACCGTCGAGGTCCAGCGCCGCCATCAACACCATCCCGCCCCCACGTCCCCGTCCACTCCGGCAAGCACAAGACGTTTGCGACGGGCACTAAATGCCAAAAAATTGTGGGGACCGATGTATAATGTTACCGTTTAAAAAAAATTCAAATTCACAATTTTCATTTATTAAAAAAACGGCTATATTTCAAATTTATACCCAATTCACTCCCACTTTTATAAATACTCACCTCTTTTACACCATTTTTCATAACTTTTCACCCACTACAATCTCATATCTCTCTCACATTTTTTAACCATTCTTCCCTTTTTATAAAAAAACTCATCAATTTTTATACCATTTTTTACCCACTACCACCCCATCCCACTCTCAAAAATTACCATGGCTTCACCTTCTTCCATTTCTTCATCTTCTTCGTCTACGTGGTATTCATCATCGTCGGAAGAGGATGCAATTATGCACAACATGATTATGAACGCGGCTCAGGTCTTCATGGCGGGTGATGAAGCGTCGTCCCAACGGCTAACTAGACGAGCAAAATTAAACCGAGACCAATAAGGTACTTTACTATTTTTTCCATATGTTTTATATAGATTTGAAAATGTATTTTATAATTAATTTCATTTATGTTTCGTTCTAAATTTATAGCCGCCCACGATAAACTAGTTGCCGATTATTTTGTCGACGAACCCGTGTACCCAGCCAAGATTTTTCGACGTCGGTTCCGCATGAGTCGTCCACTTTTTTTACGTATCGCAGGCGACATGGCCAGTCTGATCCGTTTTTTACACTGCGAAACGACGCTATGGGGCAAAGGGGTTTCAGTAATTTACAAAAATGTACGTCGGCCATTCGCCAACTGTCATACGGTTACGCGCCCGATGCGTTAGACGAGTATATAAGGATGTCTGAAAGAACCGCACGTCTATGTTTGCACAAGTTTTGCGAATAGGTTGTCAAATTGTATAGCAAGAGATACCTGCGGAAACCGAACGCAAACGACGTTCAAAAATTATATCAAGCACACGAACAGAGACATGGTTTCCGGGGAATGCTTGGGAGCATTGATTGCATGCACTGGTCGTGGCAGAACTGTCCAGTTCCTGGCAAGGTCAGTATACTAGGGGAGATCATGGACATCCGACTATTATTCTAGAGGCTGTTGCGTCACATGATCTCTGGATCTGGCATGCTTTTTTGGTCTATCTGGTTCGCTCAATGACCTTAACATCATATACCAATCACATATATTTGAGGATGCAGTGGCGGGTACATGTCAAGACACAAGTTTTACGGTTTCGGGGGTGGAATACAGGCGAGGTTACTACCTAGCCGATGGAATATACCCAACGTACTCGACAATCGTTAAAACTATTCCGCACCCGACATACGAAAAAAGAAAAAAATTTGCGAAGTATCAAGAGGGTGCGAGAAAAGTATTGAACGGGCTTTTTGTGTTCTACAAAAAATGACAAATCATTGAACATCTAGCACGTTCGGCTACACCAAAGAGGTTACGACACATTATGTACGCTTGTATCATCCTTCATAACATGATCATTCAAGACGAAGGTAGAGCGATATGCGAGTATGACGAAAACGCGCCTACTGGAAATTCTGTTCCAGTTAGTGCGGAACAACAAGATTTGAACATGTTCGCTCTACGTAACGAGTACACACATCATAATCTACAAGCGGACTTGGTGGAGTACATTTGGAATAACGCTCAAAACGAACCCGACGACTACATGGAAGACGAAGACTAGTAGCTTATTTTAATATATTAGGATTTTTTTTAAGTTTATGTTTTTTTAAGTTTATGTAATATTTTTTAATATTAATGAAAATATTTTGTTAGTTTATTTGTTAAATGTTAAAAAAAAAGTAGAATATTAAAAAAAAAACATAAAAGTGGTGGGGTAGGATCATCTAGGACCATCCTCCATACCCTCTAGTTTTGTGGGATGGATCATCCTTGGGAGGACTATGACGTGGCGCCTACGTGGCGGATCATCCTCCCTTGGAGGACCATCACCATACCCTCTAGCCTAATGATCTCTAGTCGAGTGGTGGAGGGTTTACGTTTCTCTTGGGAGGCGTAGGTTCAACTTTCACCTGAATTAGAGTAAGGTATTGATGGACAATGATAGGAGACTCAGGGAAACCTGAGTTTGTTTCTCGGCTAAACGGGTTTTTACTGGTAATTTCACCGTCATGCCTATGGACGGGTGGGTTACCGGGTTTTCCCCAAAATTGGTGGTGAATTCGGGTACTCTCGGAGTACTCCGTTTAGTCTAGTGGATACGCTTGGGACTGATTATTATGTTGGCCGTTAAAAAATTAATAATTAATAATTTGAGATGTTTTATTTTATGCAAAAAAAGTTGAAGTAGGGCTTCCTATAATGGGCCAGGAATCTAAACGAAAACTGAAATTGAATTTTATGATTACTTTAACACTTTAACTAGAGCATTTAAATCCGGAAATCGAAAATCTATACTATATAATAAAAGAAACTAATAGTAAAGAAATCTTGTGGAACTTTGATAGTTTGGTTAGTAATTGGATTCCTAATTAACCTAAAACTAGGAATTAGTACCCGCCGCAATGCGGCGGGGTTCTTACATGCGACCATCCGTCCTTGTCTTCTTCTCCAACCTTCCGACTCGTAGTTATCTCATCGCACCGAAAAAAAAAGCCGGATGTAAACGACACCAAAAGTGAGTTGTAAAGTAGTTTGGATGTGATTGTATGCATATGCTTTCCTTCAATTCTTTCTTGTTTTCCTTATCTTTGTCCTGAGCAAAAAAAAAGAGCATTTTTCATTTGGTGCTACATCATATATAGTATAAAAACATTTGGAAAATGAACTTATAAGTTAAAACCATCATTTAACAATGTAAAGACAACAATCACCTTTCAGATGTCAACTAAGCTTCCAAGGCAGACAACCTGATGATCAGAGGAACATTAAACCTTCTTCGGTTGCAGGATTCATCTTCTTAAAATGGCTTTTTGCAGACAAGTATTCATTGGTCACTACAATTTTCAAGAATAACGACCCTTGCTTCTCATCGAATTTGTGTAGCAATGGAACGGGCCATCTCTATGGACCCCATGTCATCCGAAGGAACAACCCATCCCTACAAGAGAACAAAGCTTTAAGTTTCATTTTGTAGTATGAGTCGAAATAATGACAGTGGAAATAACAAACCATGGGGGCGTACCCCCATGAAAAAAAACTGATGTTACTTTTACTTACATAGTTTGAATAGTGCAATGAATGGCAAACAAATAAGTGTAGAGGGCTTTACATTAAGAATTTAAATATAAAAATCACTACATAAAACATATATTGCTAAAGCTTGTACCTAAAAGAATTGATTCTAGACATTTGTTTTCCCTATAACTATGCTTCCCTCATGTACCTCTAACCTTGAGAGTAACCATATAGATAAGAGGCAGAGTAGAGTCTTCCAAAATCCTAGTAATGTCTGACTAACGAACCATAGAGATACTAAGAACTCCAAATTTCAAGTTCACATAAAAAAAAATTTAAAAACAACTGCAACTTCTATGGCCAATCCTTATGTTATTAATATAATTAATAAAGTGGAATTTTTGCCAAACACCCCTACCCACCCGAAAACATCCCTCCACCCGAAACAATCCTCTATAAAAAGACAAAAATTGCTTGCTGTTGTTGACCGAGTTGTAGACTTGCCATTAGTGGAGGCTATTTATTTATTTATATATTGACTTTAACTTTTTTTTTTTTTTTACTTTTTTATTTCTACCCACCCGAAACACCCTTCCTATCCCTCCACACGAAACAATCCTGTATAAAAAGACAAAAATTGCTTGCTGTTGTTGACCGAGTTGTAGACTTGCCATTAGTGGAGGCTATTTATTTATTTATATACTGAGTTTGACCTTTTTTTTTTTTACTTTTTTATTTCTACCCACCCGAAACACCCTTCCTTTGTAGCAGATGAAGAGGTGGAAATACAAATCACCACACACGTGTATGAAGCACAACCATATAACCCAATTATTTTTGAAAAACACCCAAAGCCATATGTACAACCAACATATGCACAAACTTGTTGCTTCTTTATATAGGTTTTAATAACTGGTTATTATCGTTAGAGGGAAAAAAATAGCCACTTTTATAAGCGTTTTTTTGAGGTTTTTTGGACCATTTTACCCTTGAATGTTGGTATAAAGAGGTACTGGGGTATTCGTTTGGTCACAACATTTCTCAAGTCTCAAGAAAAGAACTTGTTAGAATTATTCTACACATTTAACTTTTAGTTATTTTTTTTGGTAAAGAAAATATGTTTCGTTCATTTTAAAATTTCAAATTAACTATAAAAATAAAGTTATTGAGTTTAAATTATATATTTAGTATTTAATTAAGTTGCTTTAATTTTTTTATCATGTTATTTCGGCAAGCTTAGTTAATAACCTACTCAGTTACATGGGCTAGTTTTTTAGGCATGATTTAACTATTTATTAACCAAAACGGTTATCGGCCTAACCGGTTTTAACTAAGTCAACCAATAACAGGTGTAAAAATCGGTTAGGGTGGAGGGAGTGGTCACCTTTTGGGGAGTGTTTAACTTATTTTCTAACCAATAATATCATGTCATATCAAGTTCTCACTCTACCCCTCATTTTGCACTCAATCACTAGCAATGGTCAAACACATTAAGAGTGGTAAACAATTTAAAAAAAAATATGAGTGGTTGAAAGGGGTTGAGGCCCACCATTAACCTTCTCTCTCCCAACTCTTCTCCTCTTCCCCGACTCGGTGAATACTCACCAATCACACCACCTCTCTCCTCTTCCCAGATCACCGAACAACCACTGACACTCCTTACCCACTCGATAAACCCCACTTCCCAATCAAGTCCCCGCAACCACTCCCTCCACCCTTAACCCGTAAATCCCCCTCTAGCCCTGAGACAAGAAACTTTTTTTTTCATCTTCAAGGAAGTCAAGGTGCTAATCCATGAAAATTTTGTGAGTTTATTCAAGTTTTTCTTTATATTACGCAATTGTTATAAACTTGAATCTACAATTAACTATATATATATATATATATAGCAAAAAAAATAGCTTTTGCTGTTTATGGCCCTATTTTTGAAATGCACCTGTTCAAGCGCACCAACTGGTTGCCTGGGTTGGACGTGGCACACTAGGCCACTCCACACGCTGCTCCGCGCTACACAATTCGTGCCAAACGAGTCGACTCAAACTCGTGTTCCGGTTCATACGAGGGTAGTCACGCCTCTGAACCAAACACAAGCTAAATGACGCTACATTGATACCTCATTTATCTTAGCTTAGTTTTAAACTTGGTAACTTTTGTTGTGAAACTGTCACATGATATAACACAAACCTAAAAAATAATATTATATTCTTTCCAGTTTTGATCGTCTTTTGGTTGCTACTTAGCATGGTTTACACCACATGCCCCGCAACAACACAATTTTACTCCACCACACTTCAACGCGAGAGGTCAAGACTAGTTTTCCTTGAACCATATCCTAATCGATGTCCATCTTATATAGTTGTATCTCTTCCATCATGAATCACAATTTTATATCCTAAAATTGTAACTTTTATAATAGTTCAATGAATAAAG
This sequence comes from Helianthus tuberosus, assembly GCA_030545235.1. NCBI lineage: Eukaryota > Viridiplantae > Streptophyta > Magnoliopsida > Asterales > Asteraceae > Helianthus > Helianthus tuberosus. Next base: position 162,702,241 of record CM060444.1, read on the forward strand.
AAATGTAGGACTTATCTAATAAGGAAAAAAAAAACTAATACTTATCTAAAACTACTAATAATTTGGATCATATCATAAGGTTGTGTTTGATACGATGATGTCAAATACTTATTGCGTGTGGAGTTGTTGAATCGTTAATTTGTCAATGTTACGCCCTTTTCAGCTTTTGCAAATATCATATATTTAGTTGTTTTGTCTTATCACTACACGTACATTTCATTAGGACAAAATTAACATACAAGCATGCATACATATATGTGTCACAATGCTTCGTTTGTTAGCATTTGGTGGAATCTAGACGTTTGTTTGGTGTTCTTTTTTCTTTATATATTTAGAGAAAAATGCAATTTGCGTCCCTGTGGTATGTGTGAAACATCAACCTGAGCCCCTAAATTCATTTTTTGGTTTTTTGAGCTCCTGAGCTTATGAATTCATAACACTTTGAGTCACTCCGTCACACTTCCGTCTGTTTGACTGTTTGAGCCAGGGGTAAGACCGTCTTTTGGCATATATTCATAACACTTTGCGTCCCTGTGGTATGAGTGAAACATCAACCTGAGCCCCTAAATTCTTTTCTTGCTTTTTTGTTAAGAAATCATTGATTTAATAATTCAAATTAACTCTTTTTACTAATAAAATAATACAAACACCACTAAAATAACCCCTCTACTACTTCTCTCTCTCTAATTATCCTACCACCAGCAACTACCCCCACCACCAGCATAATCCACTTGCCACCACCACCCATTTGCCACCACCACCACTTCACCTAAACTTCATCGGACAACCATGTATCGTTCTTTGCCTAACAACAAATCAAAACCCAAATCTACCCTACCCTTTTTCCAAACCCACCTCCACCTGTGACCGTCTTTCAAACCCACCACCAACAAACACGTGTGACTGTCTTTCAAACCCACCACCATCCACCTCTAACTGTGACCATCTTTCAAACCCACCACCAACAAACAAGTACTTCAGCTTAGATTAAAAAGAAATGCATAAATCTGATCTCAATCCTAGAAATCATACAATCCAACTGTCTAGGGCTGGGCCTGGAAATTATCCCAAACCGATCCAAATCATACCTAGCCACACCAGTATGCATCATCTCCATCGCACAGCATGCCAGACCGAACATCACGGGCCAGATCGATACACGTCGAGCCCAATCCATCAGATCGCCCACTTTCGAGATCATGAACTATGTGGTTTTGAATAAACCTGTAGGAGACGCAGTAGACGGTGGACCTGGCCGTGAGTACGACTCCAGATAGGAGAATCCTTCGGCTAGTGTCGGGATAGTTGTGTGGATCGATGCGGCGGCGCGTGTGGAGGACGCGAGGAGAGCCAAGCGGTGGGATTGTCTGGTGAGGAGAGCCATTGGAGGCTAGAGACACAGAGGGTTTGCAGAAGGTTGATTTGTTGTGTTGAGGTTGAAGAAGAAGAAAAAGGGTAGGGTAGGTTGATTTTTTTCTCAAAAAAAATAAATAATCCAAACATGTGTGTTCATATTCTGTACTAAATTAGGGCTTAATAAAGTTATTTGGGGTTTTTAGAAGGGAAGAGATGACAAAAGACGGTCTTACCCCTGGCTCAAACAGTCAAACAAACGGAAGATTGACGGAGGGACTCAAAGTGTTATGAATTTATAAGTTCAGGGGCTCAAAAAACAAAAAAAATGAATTTATGGGCTCAGGTTGATGTTTCACACATACCACAGGGACGCAAATTGCATTTTTCTCAAATATTTAACTTGTTGGTCATCACACAAGTTATTATCAAGAGTAAAGTCCTTTTTGAGTCTTTGTGGTTTGGTCGTTTTAACTACTTGAGTTCAAAACTCAAACTTGTATTGATTTGTCCCTGTGGTTTGTTCGTTTTAACTACTTGAGTCCAAAACTCAAACTTGTCTTGATCTGAGTCCTAGTGATTTCTAATCTTAGCATCTTGAGTCCAAAAGACCAACTCTGTTAGAGAAGTTATGTGAACCCGTCTGTCTCCCAAGGTACAACAGCCTAAAAAATAGTAAAGACGGCTCACCCGACTGCGGGCACGTCGGGTGCTTCGCACATTCTTGAATGCCACTAGGTGTGCCATGCCTAGATATATAGATATACATTCGTATTGAATTTTTTACTTATAAATCAACCAAAGCTTTATCTTTCAATATATGTGGGACAACCTCAATTTCCACAATTTTAATTCAATTTATATGGCTCCATTTTGGACACGGTTTGGTTCACATTGTGATCCTCTCACATAGTTGAACAAAATCACATTAATACTAATTATATCAATCACAAATATAAATAATTGTCCATGTCAAAAATTAAGTGAAAAACACATATTCCATTAATTTCCAACAGATGGTGATGACAATTCTCGCAATAGAGTAACACATGAATGAGACAGAGGATGATGGGGACAATGGTGATGATGAAGTTCGTAGGAGAGTAACACGCAATGGAGAGATCATGAAAGTAACAATATTTAACCTAAAGGAAACACGTGTATTAGGAAGAAGTTGTATAATATGCATACATAACATGTAGTTTGAAAAGAGCATAACATGGTTTCAGTGCTAGTGGCGGATCATATGGGGGAGGGGCGTTTTTAGGCGTTTTTTTTCAATTAAAAAAAAAAAAAAACGCCCCACTACGGGTGGCCTTATGGGTAGTTTTATAGCGGGTAACATGCTCGTAAAAGTAGTCAATAGACAAATATAATATGTATAAAAAAATCTTTTGAAACCCATTGGTCAATAAAAATTAAATTGGGCTAAGTGAATTAGATACCATATATATCATAAAATAAGTGTAAGAACTAATAGATCTTGAAGGTGAGGATCAAATAGGAAGTGTATTTTGATTAAAAATGATAGGAAACAATATGATTATAACATGTGTCAAAATTTAAAATAAAGAGGAATGATATTTTAGTCAATCGTATCCAATCTTCTTCCTTTTCTCCCCAGTAACTTCAAAACCCACCATTTTCAAAACCCACAATCTTCAACTTTTTCTTCACTTTCTGTCTCAATAATCACTACATTATAATGCGATTTTCGTCATCAATCAATGATTCAAACACCCAATCAATGTGTTCCTCAACTTTTTTTAAGAAACCCAGTTTAACTTTATACAATATCTCATTTTTCCCGTGATTTTGAAGCGAATCACTCGATCCGTTCGATTCGATCGCTGATAAGTGTTTCTATCATTCAAATTTCGTCAATCGTTGAAGAAATCGGCTTCGATCCATGTAAGAAATTCTTGAATTGCATTTTTACGATCTGGGTTTTTGAATTGAGTTTTACGATTTTGGCGGGGGTCCGGGGCAGCGCCCCTGGGAGCAGGGTCCAAGGGGCGGTAGCCCCTGGCGGGGTCCAAGGGGTAGAGCCCCTATCTGGGTGTTTTAGTCATTGCGTTTTAGGTAAACACATTTTTATGTGTTTTCAGTCCATTGCGTTTTAGAGACAACATTTTTTTTTTTTTTTTTTTTTTTTTTTCTGTTTTTAGGCCATTGCGTTGTAGAAATAAGACAGTTTTATGCGTTTTCTTGCCATTGCATTTTAGAAAAAACACATTTTTGAAGTGTTTTTAGTCCATTGCGTTTTAGGTAAAACATATTTTTATGTGTTTTCAGTCCATTGCATTTTAGAAAAAAGACATTTTTAAGTGTTTTCTGGCCATTGCGTTTTAGAAATAAGACATTTCTTTGTGTTTTTGGTGCATTGCGTTTTAGGTAAAACACATTTTTATGTGTTTTTAGTCCATTGCGTTTTAGAAAAAAAGACATTTTTAAGTGTTTTCTGGCAATTGCGTTTTAGAAATAAGACATTTCTTTGTGTTTTTGATGCATTGCGTTTTAGGTCAAACACATTTTTTATGTGTTTTCAGTCCATTGCGTTTTAGAAAGTACACTTTCTTTTGTATTTTTAGGCTATTGCGTTTTAGAAATAAGACATTTCTTTGTGTTTTCTGGCAATTGCGTTTTACAAATAAGACATTTCTTTGTGTTTTTGATGCATTGCGTTTAAAAAAAGCCATTTTTACGTTTTTTTTCATTGCGTTTTATGCAACTGGGTTTTTTTCCATTGCGTTTTACACAACTGGGTTTTCGAAAATATAGCAATACTATACTCGTTTTAAAGATAAAAAAATGCTCGTTTTTTGGTGCAATTTTTATAAAAAAATAATGTCATATGAAAAAGTTATTAATGTTTAAAAAATGGGAGAGAATTGGAGGAGAGAGAAACTATTGTCCTAGATTGACTAGAATACACTTACACAAACCCACACGCTTCTTTTCTTCTATTCAATTTCACTCATTTAATCTTAGCTATTGATTAAATCAATTGATGGTCAAGATTAATTCCTAGTCTTCCTAACCAAAAAAACTTTCTATTATATCCTAACCTTAGATCTTGAATCTAACATTGCAACTTGCAACCAAAACTTGTGCCGCTTCTTTCCCATTACAATTATGTGCCAAACAATATATACTCATTTGAAGACAATGATTACAATAAGTAACTCACAAGCATGAATAGGTTTTACTCGACTCATTTTAACCCGACTTGTTTTTACTCATTTTCTTTTAACCTAACCAATTTATACGTTTGTAAAAAAAAGTTATAGATATGCTAGTGCATGGTTGTACATAAACCTTTTCAATAGGTACTTTTTAGGTACAATGCATTTTAGACACAAAGAAAAAATATATAATAATAAATAATGTAATATAATATAGAGTTAAATGCTTGGTTGGTCCCTGTGGTTTTCAAAAATTGCAGACTTGGTCCCAATGGTTTACTAATTACACGCGTGGTCTCTGTGGTTTTCAAAAATGCACTCGGTTGGTCCCCAGCCCTAACATCAGTTAAATATCTCAGTTAAGTCCATGTTAAATGACCAAAACACCCTCGCTTATTAACTTTATTTATAAACCCACCACAACTTTATTTATAAACCCACCACAACCTGCATTATCTTCGTCACCATCGTCATCTTCATCCCCATTTCCCTCTGCTCTCCCTCTGTTCTCTCTCGATCTCACATCAACCCATTAGTGAAAAGCCTAGTACTTAAATCAACTAACCCTAAATCCCCTTGTTATGATCAGCCGTTTCCCCTCCTACTCCCTACGTTTTCTCTGCACTTTATCTTCTCAACACCTGCAAAGCATACAAAAAACCTAATTCTTTCCCCCTCAAAACACCTTCTCTACAAACACACACACATGAATGAAAAAATGAAACCCTAATCCTTGCTATTTTTTTCTCTACAAACCTATGATGTGAAGAAACCATATAATACATAAAACAACACAAAGCTTTATCCTCTCAATCAGATGCTTACAACCTCCCCCCCCCCCATCTCGTCTGCTCGATCGGTGACCGGAGCCGGGGTGCCGGCTGTGAACTCCGACAACACCCCACACCCTTCCAACCTATGATGTGAACTCCGGAGCCGGGGTGCCGGCTGTGAACTCCGACAACACCCCAACACAAAGCTTTATCCTCTCAATCAGATGCTTACAACCACCACAGCCCTCGAGGCCCACCTGTGCGATGATTCAGGTTAGGATTTGTGTAATTTAGGTTAGGGTTTGTGTGAAACAAGGGGAGATGGCAGGTGGTTGTTGGGGGTTTGTCGGAGGTAGGTGTGGTGCTACCGGAGAACGGAGACGAGGGAGATCGGAGAAGATGATGGTGATGAGATCGAGAGAGAGCAGAGGGAGGGAAATGGGTATGAGGATGGTGATGAAGATGATGCTGCAGAGGGTAATATAGTTTTAGGTTTTTAATTGTTCTAAGGGTAATATAGTCATTTCACACATAATTAACTAAGAAATTTAACTGATGTTGGGGCTGGGGACCAACCGAGTGCATTTTTGAAAACCACAGGGACCACGCGTGTAATTAGTAAACCATTGGGACCAAGTCTGCAATTTTTGAAAACCACAGGGACCAACCAAGCATTTAACTCTATAATATAATTTGAAATATAAAAAACAGTTAAATGTCATTTAGTCCCTGTGGTTTGGATCATTTTGACACTTTAGTTCAAAGGTTTGAAATGTTGCCATTTTAGTCCAAATAGTTTCAAGCGTTGCCATTTTAGTCTACTAGGTTAACTCCGTCCATTTTTTATGTTAGCTAGAAGAGTAATTCGATCATTTTATATGGTCGAATTGCCATTTTAGTTAACAGAATTACATATAAAATGACCGAAATGCCCTTCTAGTTAACAAAATTAAGGGATGGAGTTATCCCAGTAGACTAAAATAACAACGTTTAAAACTATTTGAACTAAAATGACAACGTTTTAAACCTTTAGACTAAATTGACAAAATAGCCAAAACCACATGAGCTAAAATTACATTTAACTCTATAAAAAGCAGCTTTATTTAGCATGTTTTAGTTCTTAAGTCTTACCCTTTTAAATTCATGTTTAACCACATCTATTTAATCTTTGAACACAATTAATTCCATTTCATTCAATCCACCACCAACACACTCTCCTATTAATATCCCTGATTCCTTTCGTCTCCATCACACTCCCAACAACAAACAATTGCTTGCATTTCCGATCATCTCACTTTCTCTCACTTCAATTCCAGGTTTTCTTTCTACAACAACAACCATCTTTAACATATGTCTGTCACAATGCATGCACATAAAGCAACATCTATGCTCTAACCCACTAATTTCTGCATCTTCTTGTTGGCTTTTAGGGTTTGGAATTGTGGTGGAAGAAGCATGAATCAAGCTAAAACTGAAACAATGGTTAATGGGTATTCTTCAAAACTTGTTGTTGTTGATGATCCCAAACTGCTTCAACAAAAAAAAGCTGCTATTCGCCTCATGGGTCCCTCGAAATTTCAGGTTTTTTTTTGTATTGTTTTTTATTTGGGGGGTTTTGCAGTTTTAATGTGGTGTTAGGAGTTGTAGCAGGTGGAAAGATTTGGGATTTTGTTTAGTTGTTGATGATTATAAATGGGTATATGTTGATAATTTATGAATTTGTTGCTAAACCTAGGGGTGCAAATGAGCCCGGCCGACCTCGAGGTTGATTAACTTATGAGAGCTCGAGCTCGACTCGTTGCTAGTTTCTCAAGCTCGAGCTCGGTTGGTTTATTATCTATTAATTAATATATTAAATAAAAATAATATAAATTATAGATTTGTCTAGACTCGCAAGCTCGATTAGTGAAGCTCGGGCTCGGGCTTGTTTACTAAACAAGCTTATTTTTAGGTTTGGGCTTGGCTCTTAAACAAGTTTAAATAAGCTCGGCTCGGCTCGTTTACTAGACAACTTTAAATAGGGGGTAAATGTTATTAAATATTAACAAAAACGAATATTACACTAAGGCTCGACAGGCCTGACGAGCTTCACATGCCAGGCTCGAGTTCGATAAATAAACGAGCTTTGTTTTAGGCTCAAGCTTGGTTCGGGCTCGATAAGGCTTGTTTCGAGCTTTTTCTCGAGCCGATCTTGAGCTGCTCAGCTCGTTTGCATCGTAAAACCTGGTTTAATGCTTTTGATTTTAAGTATAAATAGTTGGGGTCAAAAATATTTTGATTTGGGACCTACTTTAGTAACTATGTTTGATATTGTTGACCATGAAGTGCGATCGATATATAATAAATTTTTAAGTAGAGAAGTGTGAGAATTGCATAATACACTTGTACGTAGTGTGTAGTGTTTCGTAAGTATAAGGGGAGTTAGAAAGAGAGCGGGTAACGGGTACATCACTGTCTTTTGTATCATAGTTAAAGCAAAAGGTGAAAAGGGTTTATATGATTTTTGCAGTTTTCTACTTAGAATTGGTTCTATATTGAGCAACCCTTTTGTTGACCAATTGTATAAAATACCCAACAAAAAACTTTTGGATCAAAACCAAAGGTGACATAAATATAAATTTAGAATGTTTATGTAATCTTACAAACCGAATGTGATCTATGAGTCTGCAAATGGTAATTTGGTTCCTTTTTACCGAATTGCTAATGTATAGTAGTTACATTCTTATTGATCTAATTGTTTGTAATTGTTTCGTTGGTTAATTCGTAGGTAATCGCAGATTTTGATAATACGCTGACAAGGTTTTGGGTTGATGGATGTCGAGGTCAATGTATGCACATCGTTTCTTTATAAACTTTGAATGATTTTGTTGTTATTATGTGTTTTTTTAAATGTAATTAAACTTTTTTTCTAATTACGCTTGTAGCCAGTCACGGGCTCCTACAACAAGAGAACCCTGTGTACAATGCTAAGAGAGATGAACTATTTAACTACTATCATCCTATAGAATTTGACCCGCAACTTCCAATCGATGAAAAAACTAAGCTCATGGAAGAGTGGTATGTTGACTACTTACACACTTAAAAGTCAAACATTTTAATAATTCAAGCATATATTAGTAGGGCTGCATAAGAACCGAACGAACACGAACAAGACCTTGTTCGTGTTCATTTGTTAAGGAAAATATGTGTTCACGAACTGTTCATGGACACTTACTGAACGTGATTTTCTGTTCGTGTTCGTTTGTTAATTTTAGGTAACGAATGCAAACAAACGTTGAGGAACACAAATGAACATAAACTAATGTTCATAAACACATATGAAAACAAACGAACACAAACAAGTGTTCATTAACATAATATATATAATACACTGATACTTATTAAATATATTATTCATCAGAATTTTGAAGTATTTAAATAAAATATAAGATCAAAAACACTAGTGAACTATCAAACACAAACGAACATGTTACCGAACGTTCACGAACACAAATGAACGAACACGGTCTCTGTTCATGTTCGTTCATTTAACTAAACGAACGGAATTTCTTGTTCGTGTTCGTTCATTTATTAAACGAACGAACACAAACTAACTTCCCGCCGAATGGTTCACGAATTGTTCCGCTGAATGCTCGGTTTGTTTGCAGCCCTATATATTAGTACTTCAAGATGATTATGATAAACATTAAGTTAATTTTTTCTAATAATACAGGTGGGGTAAGACCCATGGTCTTCTTATTGAAGGAGGTCTTACATATGATGCGATAAGAAACTCTGTATCGAGCGCTCTAATTGCTTTCAGAGAAGGTGTTGTTGAGCTTTTCGAGTATTTAGAGGCAAGTTTTTAGTCTTTTTTCTCTTATTTTTAGGCATCATCAAAACGGTTCATTTAGTAAAACCATTGTTTTCAAAACCGAACCGGAACCGGCTACATAACCGGTTCGGTTGAGTCTCTTTGAATCGGCAGGTTACCAGGCAAACCAGTTGTACCAATGAACCGAACCGAGTTATTTTTTTGCTTTTAGTTTTTTCCCTTTCAAAATATTATTTACCGATTCATTTACTACTCGAGGCTTCATATTTTCTTTGTTCAATCCTTTTTGTTTTGTCCCACACCAATAGATAAAGTAGTTTCATATTTTGTTTCAATTTGTTATATATATAGTGAACAATAACGTGCGTAATTAGGGACAACCCAACCCATGCGTGATGCGTAATTATGCAAATAATTAGGGTTTAACCCAACCAATGCATAATTGTGCACATAACGTGCGTAATTTAAAAATGAACATGCGTAATTTACTTGCGTACCGTCGCACGTCAAGGGGCCATTGTATGTTAACCGCCCCTATATATATATTATATATATATATAGGGAGAAGATCATGCGAGAACCACCTCTTATTGCGAGAACCGCGAGAACCAATGTGAACACAATCAAAAATGCCTAAAAATAGCTAAAAATCACACAATTTTTTTTTTTGATTTTTTTAATATTTTTTATGTTAAAATCACTACTTTTTGAAGCAAAAAAAAAAAAAAAATTTAAAAAAAACAGGCAGGCCCGCAAAAGATGAGCTGGTAGCACCACCTGTCGCAAATGAAGGCGTGGGTGTAGGAGATGCTCCAAAAGCGAACACTGAAGACGATGTAGAAGAATTTTGTGGTTGTTGCCAAGTGGACCCGAATATGCTAGTAGAGGGCCCACTAGCAGAATTACCAGATTTGGTCTCTGAAGTGGGGCCCAACGAATCGATATCAAAACTAGGTGAACCAAAAAGAGTACCGCTTGAAGATGCCAGTGTGTTTGTCTGAGATCCATTGGTGATATTGAAGAAAGATCCCAATGGCTGAGAGGCGGTGGTGGTTACGGTAGCTGCCGGAGAACTGAAGCCAAAGAGGCTACTTCCGGTGGTTGTGGTGGTAATAGCGGAAAAAGGTGATGTGGTGGTGGTGGTGTTCGCAGTTTCGGCCGTTGAAGTTGTCGGTGCTGTTGAATAAGTTGACCCAAAACTGAAAACTGTAGGCGGCACAGAAGTAGAGAAATTAGCAGCAGTGGTAGTGGCGGCGGTGAACACGGCGGTGCTAGCAGTAGTGGCGGTGGATATAGCGGCGGAAGTACCGGCGGGAGCTGGAAAAGGAGCACTTAAGTTCTCGGTAGCAGTGCCAAACAAGAAACTACCACCTGTTGACTTCTGATGGTTTCCATTTCCATTCACACTGCATAAACATTAAAGAAAGGATAAAGAGGATTAGGCTGCAAATAAACCAAACGTTCAGCGAACCGTTCGGCGGAAAGTTCGTTCGTGTTCGTTCGTTTGAACACGAACAAGAAACTTCGTGCATTAAGTTAAATGAATGAGCATGAACAGGGGCCACGTTCTTTCATTTATGTTCATGAACGTTCGGTAACGTGTTCATTTGTATTTGATAGTTTATTAGGGTTTTTAACTTTTATTTTTATTTAAGTACTACAAAACACCCACTAATAATTATTTATTAAATATAGTGTATTATGATTAGTGTTACTCCTTACTGAAACCCTAGTTAATAATAATTGTCGTTCCCGCTCTCAATCCAAGTAGACGCGACTCGACTACTCCCCCGCTCTCATTCTAGTCTCCGATTTAGGGTTTTTGCGCTCGTGTTAACGAGCGAACAAACACAAACACAAACGAACATGAACACGTTCATTTCCTTAATGACCGAACATGAAAAAAAATCTCGTTTGGTAAGTGTTCATGAAGTTCGTGAACACGTTATTTCCTTAACAAACGAACACGAACAAGGCTGTGTTCGTGTTCATTCGGTTTGTTTGCAGCCCTAAAGAGGATCCATATATATCAATTCAGCTATAAAGCAACTAACAAACCGAAACAAGTAGACGAATTTTCAAACCTGGTTGAGTAGTTTGTTTTTGGATCAGAACTAGACATCGGTTTGAGTTCTGAAGGTTCGTTAGCATAAAACGGGGCTGGTGTCGCATTTTCCGCGGTTTTAACAAACGACAAAGAACTTGAATCTTTTTCTGGAGCAATGTTCCCCGTTTGCAAGGTTGATTGTGGGAGCACAGATGAATGTATCTCAGCATGTTGTGTAACTTTTGCAATTTCCGGTAATATCAGATTATTATTATTTTCGACCAACGTATGCGTTTCAGAAACTTCCGGTGGTGACGGAGTTTTAATGATGTCAGCGATAGAGCTCTCGGGTTTATTATTTTTTAACAATGAAAAAGACACATGCCCATTATCATGAATGTCATCATCTATCTTAAATGTATAATCAGTTGCACGCTTCTTCCGAGGAGGCTCTTCTTAAACCTTGGAGGGCAAATCAGTAAATCCAACTGGTGCTTTACCTTTTAAAGAACCTGTTGACTCATCACTGACCAAAGTCAACATGCTATTAGGTACCGGAAACTTCCTTGAAACATTAGCTTCAGTTTTATTTTTTTCTTTCGGGCTCGGTTTTTCAAGGTGTTGTAATATTTTGTTGGCTGTTTGGGTGGACTTTGCGGGAACAGAAGCATAGCCTGAAACTTTGGGTTCGGTTTCATTATATAAAACCAGATTCTGGCTCGAACCGTCTTGTTGAAAAACGGTGCATCCAAGTTCTTTCTTGTCTCTTTGTGATGAAACGTTAGCTTTCTGTCGAATCCTACGCAGCGGGCCACCTGACCCTATAACATCGTCTAATACAGAACTGTTACGTTTTAGAGCCTGAGGTACAATATATGGAAGCACAGTTAGGAAAAAACACTGAAGATAAGACAAATCGCATATATAAGAAGTTAAAAAAAAAAAAAACTTTGGTCTTAACACAACTTGTAAGCTAACCTGTTTCATGCGCCACATCAGCTCAGAAATAAGTCAACATGATCAAAGTTATCATTTTGACCGTGTAACTGGTTACATACATTACCCTGAATCAAGTTTTTTTTAGTAAAATGTCAATCGAGTCCCTGAGGTTTAGTCAGTTTTGCGTCTTTTGTCCAAAGGTTTATTTTTTCGCATATGGATCCAAAAGGTTTAAATCTTGTCATTTTCATCCGACTCGTTAACTCCATCCATTTTTCTCCGTTGGGTATACCGACTTTTTCGACATCTTTTATTATACTAAAATACTATAAGAAATAAAATCAACAAATGTGGATCTTTATTTGTTATAGTGTTTTTAGTTTTAACAAAAAAAAGTCTAAAAAGACGGTAATACCCTTGACTTAACGGCGAAAAATGGATGGAGTTAACAAGTCGGATGAAAATGGCAAGATTTCAAACTTTTTGGATGAAAGTCGCAAAACTGGCCAAACCTCAGGGACGAAAATGACATTTTACTCATCTTTTTCGAAGTTTAGTGCCTTTTGGGGGGTTAAAAACAAGTGTGTTGACCAAAATAGATCCGAAATCCGACCAAAGTTGGTTACCTTTTGATGCAATTTGCCTAATTCTAAAATGTACGAAAATACACAATTACCGTTTTGCCCTCATGCCCAAGTCGAGAAGATGTTGATGCGGCATCATGAACGTAATCTGATCTAATTCCCTGAAAATTACGTACGCATAAACGTATTCTACTCAGTAAAATTGAGAAGTAAGTTCATTACAGATATGCAGATCAACTGATCAAGTGAACCTTTTGACTAAAAGTTGGACTTCTGGTGTATGGTGTGCGAGCCATGGTGTACATTGCTGATCTGCCTCGAGATCTCGGTGTCATAAAACCGTTTTCAAGATCCCGTAAACTGTTTGCAGCCTTTTGAGCCGCTGGTGTGATTGGTGTTCTTTGAATCAACTTTGACCTGGATCCCATGTAAGACTTTGCCAGCTCAGCAGGTGAAGCAATCTCCTTGATAACCTGTAGAAAGTAAAATAATATACTGAATGTAAATATTAAAGATGGGGAAGCATATGATAGGCAACTAACTGTTTGCTTATAAGAAAAAAAATAACTATATATATAGAGAGGCCGGTTATTGTACAATTGGCCTTAACGTACGATGCGTACGCTGTGAAAATATAACATGCGGCTTCACAAACCCGGACAACCTATATCATGCGGCTTCATAACCCCGGACAGCCTATAACATGCGGATTCACTAAAAACATATACAAATTTGTAAGTGCACCTAAGTTTGATAAATGTTGGATGCTGCTGAAGTTTCAATCTTCAAGGACTGAACTTGTAATTTTTTTTTGAACGGCGACTGAACTTGTAATTAATTGAAAGTTTGATCACAAATTCGGACATGTATAAAGATCTATTGTCCAAATTTGTTGAAATTTAGATGTCGGTACTTGTAGTTCTTTGATTATTGTCCGAATTTGTAGTGTCAGTACTTATTTGTAAAATACTGACAAATGCTTCTAATTGTTCTATCCATATTTAGGCTAGAGTTTTGCATTGTAAGGACTTGTGTGTCCGTACTAGCCGTTGTATATATATTGTTAGTGAATGAATGAAAGTGTGGCTTTTTGGAGAAAACTTAACCCTAACTTTGTGTGTGTTCATCGCTATGTGTGATTGTTGATTGTGAATACTCAAAAGTGTATTCACTGTTCTCTCATCTTCTACACCTTCTGTACGAGCTCTACGTTGCGGTACGAGACACACGGTGGTTTCCGCACATCGCGTGTGTGTCTTCGCCAAAGTTGTCTAGAAAATTCCGTCCAAAGGTTGCATCTGATCTGAGATCTCCTCGTCCTATAGCTCCAAGGCCTCCAGTTTCTACCTCAGCCCCACATACTCAAGAAACTCTGGTTAGGGGTGATAAGCCTTCTTTCCAAGTTTATGTACGGGGAAAGTTGGAAGAAGCTCTCAGGCAATGCAAAGACAGACAAAGGTTATTAATGAAATTCTGGAAGTAAACAGGAAGCAACAGAAAGAAATGGATGAGCAGAAAAGGAAAAATGTTGAAAATGAAGAGAAGATTAAAGATTTAACTTTTTAGTACCAAAGACAAGCCATCCAATCAGCTATTCTGATCAAGAGGGATATGACGTATACCTCGCGACATGAAACTCTTTCTGCTGCAACTGAACGGCTTCGCAAAATTGTCGTTGAGCTTGTCGAGCTTTTTGCTGCTCAGGGGGAGAATACGTCTTTGCAAGTTCAAGCCTGGTGCAAACTGGACAAGCTGAAAAAGATTTAGGACGACTTGGATAAAGACAAAGATCCCAACACTTCTCAGCAAAGGGAGCAGCCAAGTAGCTCACAAGCTACGGAAGCTGCAACTGATGCTACAGTTGAGGGGGAGTCTCAAAAAGGCAAAGATGGAAGTGAAGATAAAGGTACGACAGAGGCTGAACTTGGTGTTTCATCTGATGATTCGGATCATGATATGCAAGCCGGGGAACACTTCATTTCCAACGATGACTTAGATAAAGATGATGAAGTCGTTGGAGTAGTAGAGGTGCTTAGACCAGATGAAGATGTTGATCATGTGGTTATGAGCAAAGGTGGTAATGTGTCGTATTCGATAAATGTTCAATCGGTCGAAGGAGTGGAAGTTGATTTTGAAGACTTGCGCGGAGTTACTTATAGTGATACACCGGTTGAAGCTAATTCCAATCCAGAGCGGATTCCTGAAGAGGTCAGAGAGCTTTATGGTTTAGAGCACCTCCACCAGATCTTACTCAGAAGAAGCGTTTTGGACGCATACAGGGAGAGTACTCAGGGCAAATCAGAAACTGGGATTGGGATGAGTAGAATAATCTGGTTTTAATCAAGCGAATGAATGGAGTTCAGTACTTCAAGCCGCGTTTTTAAACTCTAAGTTCACTTCCAGGACACGACCTCCATCATATTGCTCAGCTTACTTGAATACTCCAACGGAAAATGGGAATATTTGTGCCTTGAAGAAAGTTTTGGAAGCAGAAAGCAGAGCGAATAAATGGGAGCAATTTACCCCTGCTGTGGGGCGTCAAGTCAGAACAAGAAACAAGTTCTCAAAAGAAAGTCAGTATAAGGTTGTGTACCGACCTGCTTTGTGCTTGAGAGCTATTCCCTTGAGACAGTTTGACTTAGACAGCATGGCCGGAATTGGATTTTGGTACCTTGATGGGAAGACAGGAGAAGCTATTATCACTAAGAAGAAAGTGTCTGAAGTGATCGTGAAAGTTTTAGATCCAATGTGGTTAGTGAATTTCAAACTTTTAGATCTGAAGAAGCTGAGACGTTTACCGATGTATTACAACTCTGAAGACCGGGAGCTTGCTCTGCCTTTCATTCGTGTTGTTCAGTTCTGTGTGAAGAAGGTGGGAGCAGGAAGTGACTACTCCAAGGTTTAGTGAAGATCTGCAGTTCCCGCATGTATCAAGTGGGAGTCTGTAAGTGCACCTAAGTTTGATAAATGCTGGATGTTGCTGAAGTTTCAATCTTCAAGGACTGAACTCGTAATTAATTGAAAGTTTGATCACAAATTCGGACATGTATAAGGATCTATTGTCCGAATTTGTTGAAATTTAGATGTCAGTACTTGTAGTTCTTTGATTATTGTCCGAATTTGTAGGGTCAGTACTTATTTGTTAAGTAATGACAAATGCTTCTAGTTGTTCTATCTGTATTTAGGCTAGGGTTTTGCATTGTAAGGACTTGTGTGTCCGTACTAGCCTTTGTATATATATTCTTAGTGAATGAATGAAAGTGTGGCTTTTTGGAGAAAACTTCTTGTGCAAACAAACCCTAACTTTGTGTGTGTTCATTACTGATTGTTGATTGTGATTACTCAGTGTATTCATTGTTCTCTCATCTTCTACACCTTCTGTACGAGCTCTACGTTGCGGTACGAGACACGCGGTGGTTTCCGCACATCGCGTGTGTGTCGATCGATCCGGGTTTTCGTGTGTTTGTTGAAGGAAGACGACCTTACATTTTTCTCTTTCAGTAGTTATACCGGTATCAAACAACCCCTAAACTTCAATAAACTTTTCTTTTGACTTTATTTTTATGTTTTTCTTTTTTGGTTGTTATAGTGGGCATCAAACAACCCCTAAACTTCAATAAACTTTTCTTTCGACTTTATTTTTATGTTTTTCTCTTTTGGTTGTTATACTGAGTGCTGGTATCGTATCAATAGTAATACCGTAATGGACCGAACCGTTGTCGACCAAACTCCCGCCGCAACACGCGGGTAATTTTACTAGTTACAAACAACAAAAGGAGACCAGCATGAACAGATTACTTACTTTCGAAGCAACAATAGGAGTCGAAATAGCAGCATGGAAGTTACCCCTTGCAGCTTTTTCCAATGAGTCAGATGGTGACTCGGTGGTTCTTGAATGCAACAATGAAGTCAACCGCTGGATTTCGGACCTGTTAACAACAATGTAGGTTCTTTGATTAGCTTCAGTGGTGTAGAACCATGAGCATGTGTGTAAATACACACACACATAGACACACATTATTAAATAACAACAATGTATGACCGTAATACAAGAAAGACCAACCTACTAAAAGTTTCTTCCTGCAACATTTGTTCAAGCTCCGATATCCCGGCGGCAGCGGCAGTATTAGCAAGACTATCACTTCGTCTTTCGTCCTTAGGAGTATTATGGGGTTCTCCATTAGTCCCTGATCATGTGAAAACTATTTATTGCAAGGGCGTGTAAAAACATAAAGCTGAAACACAAGTTAAGTAATAATACAAAGGCTGTTTAATCTTTAATATGTATATCTTGAGTTAGATCCCGCACACAGAAACATTTACAACAAACTTGTCAATAATCACTTATCACTTACTACAAGTAAAAACTCATTTAAAGATGCAGACTCATGACACACAACTACAACTGTATGTCCAATTTCTCTACACGAAAAAAAACCTATCAACCACAACACAACTCCAGAGTGACGAGTCAATAATCCATTTTTCCATTAAGACGAAATTCTCATCCTCAAAAGCCGAACTTTCTCATAGTACAAACTAAATGAGTAAAAACTCCAGATAAAACAAGTCTACTATGAATAAGTGGCTTTCTGCAGCCATATTGTATTATAAAACTTAAACCGCTAGAAGCTAAAACACGCAGAAAGAAGCATTCGACCAGTAGAAATCGCCAAACCGGTATATCTAAAGGTAAGATCTATGATATAATCAGAGATAAGCACTTCAAAAATGCAGTAATCAAATATCAACGAGCAGAAACAAAATCCTAATAACTTTACCAAAGCAAAAACCTAATCAAACAGCAAATAGTCTAACAATCAGCCAATTAAACAAAGGAAAACCCTTCACAAAGCTACCACAATAAAAAATACCTAAAAAAACACATAAACGCATCTAAATTAGGTCACACAGAGAAAAAAAATTCATAAAATCAATGTAACTACGAGCAATAGTGTTGAACCTAACGGCCGTTGTAATGACAGAGGAGGAAGATGCTTGCGGAAAACGTCGAACAGCCTACGAGATCCGTCGTAAACGAGTCTAGAAGCTGGATCCACGAGCTTCTTTAATAAGCTAGAGTTACTGTTTTTGAGAGCGGTGAGAGGGCGATCGTACGGAATACTACGGCGTGTAGGTTTCTTTCCGAGCTTTCCGCCGGCTCCGGTGGTTTGGTACGGGGCGGTTACATCGCCGGGCGTCGCCATTGGGGATGCTGGAGGTGTTGAATAGTCAACGCTGGACTGGACAGAGAAGGAAGAAAGCGACGGGAGTGGAAACTGTATACGTCATGTATAGACAGACGTATACTATACACAATGACACAATGTATAGGAATTCGAGATATCTGTCCTTGGGAGTTGTGAGACTACGGGGTATGGGGCGGAGATTTGGGCGTGGGTTGGGGGAAAACGCCCAAGCCACCATCCCGGGTGGGCTTGGGTTGAGGCGTGACCCTTGGTGGTTGGGTTTCAAGCCAGGCGTGTGGCGGGTCTAGCAAGCTGACATGGCGGTCTGTGAATGGCCAAACCCAACTAGCCGTTGGGGGCTATTTAAATTTTTTTTCCTTTATAAATACCTTACCATATTTATCATTTTTCTCACACAATATCAAACACATAAAACACAATCTTGCCATGAGTTCTTCAAGTTATACTGAATCGTCATCATCATCTGACGATGGTGCGGAAATATTTCTACAAACGATCGCGACGGTGGTGAAAGCTATCGTGGAAGAGGAGGAGGAAGAGATTAAAGTTTAACAGGGTCCAGATGGCTGCACGTAAAGACGTCGAGCGAGCATTCGGTGTTTTGAAGAAAATGTGGCGAATATTGGCAATGCCTTGTCGACTATGAGACAAGGATCAGATTGGAAAAGTGATGTACACATGTATCATTCTTCACAACATGATTTTGGAAGATGAAGGTAGAGCGGTCGTTACCTCCTATGATGACGAAGACCCCCAACCAGGTAACGTAACAGACCAAGATAAAGCGGCAAATGAATTTTTGATCAAGTCAAGGGATATACTTCACAACCTTCGATCTGATTTGGTGGATCATGTTTCAACGGTTCCTGGGTTCGAAACCGACGAAGACGACGAAGAATGATTGTTTTTTATTTTGATAATTATTATGTATGTTTATGTAGTTTAAAAAAAAAATATGTATGTTTATTATTTATGTAGTTATAAATATAAATATATATATATATTAAAAAAATGTTGATGTGGCTTGGTCACGCCAGCCCAGCCACGCCCAACCCAAGCCCCACCATACCCCTTAAAACTTGGCTTTGGGTTTGTTAATATTCAACATCCACGTGTCAACTAATGCCCCAACCCAAACCCAACCCAAGCCCCACCATACCACACGGTCTCAGCTCATAGTGCCATATGAGGTGAGACCTATACTAGTAAAATTCAAAGGCTCATTCCATTAACACCCGTCCTCTTTACTAATTACACCGCCCTACAAAAACATAACATTCATCAATAACTTTTATTTTGTTTTTAGTGTTTTTTGTCTTTTAGTTGTCTTCTTTTTAATTATTACTTATTTATTTTTTGTTTATTAGTTATTATTATAACTAAATAGTAAAAGAAGCATGTACTTTTTATTTATTATTATTATTATTGTTATTATTAATTATTATTATTATTATTATTAGTAGTAGTAGTAGTAATAATAATGATATATTATTTATTATTACTCTTTAGTTGTTATAATTTATCAAATTATACTTATAGTTGTAATAAAAACTATATAAAAATAAGTATTTTTTTACAAAATTAATATCATTTAATAATTTACATACCGATCTTTAATCTATAACAGAAAATATAGCAGGTTGTGCTATCCAAGAATTATACATATTTTGACGTGATTCAAATATATTCTTCTAGTCAGCTGCATCATTTTCTCTCATTAATTTCCATAGGTTGTTTGTGCTGGCAATTGGATACTCTCCTTGCAATTCTACCATTATAAAATGGTTACCATTCATGTGTGCAATTGTAATTATTATTTTTTTGGGAACTCGTGAGGGCCTCTCCAAAGCGAAAAACAAGTAGAACTGTTTCTTTTTTCTTGAGATAAAAAATGAACGATCATATTAAACTTGTTCGCAATCAAGAATCCTGCCTCTGGCATAATCATCCAGTGTTTTTCAGGTGCAACCCCCGATCCTGACCAAGCCAAGGACGTGAACACATCTTCGAATGAGCCTAAGAAAGCCTTAGTGTACTTATTTCTAAACTCGAGTAGCTCTTCCATCAGTGATATCCGGATAAATAACCATTCATCTTCATCGTACCCGAGAGCAGAAGCTGTCGCCCGAAATCCACAATTTCCATCACCTAATACGTTATGTATGCGTGTAACATACACATGGAATATTTTTGGAATTAGATGAATATATTTGTGTATCAATTGTGATGCTTGATCTTGGTTCAACCCCATGAAGTCATAGCCCGACGCACTTGTAGCGTTGGCGAAAGAACTTTGTCCCACAATATCTTGGTTCAACCCCATGAAATCATATCCCGGTGTGTTTAAAAGGTTGGCAAAAAAACCTTTCGAAACTATCTTTAACTATTGTATATTGCGAGTTCACTACTTCATCAACGTGACCAATAAACTTATCTAAGGTACAATTTGCTGAATTCAAGAATCTTTTTAACTTGGCATGCTGGCTTTCAACTCTGTTAGTTGTCTGATTTCCGAAATGCAAGCATTCGTTAGTCCATACGGACACAAACATTTCTTTATACTTGTTTAACCAAGTACTATTCAAGTAATCCAAAACATCTGCAAGATTATAATGATGATGATGATGGAAACAATAATAATAATAATATCAACAACAACAACAATAATAATAGGGTAATAGTAATAATAAATACCTTGATGATGGATTAACATTGACTGAAGTTGCTTGTAATTTTGGAGGAATGATGTCCATGTTTGAGATTCAATGAGCACATTCCACATTACATTGAAGGAATTCCAATCATGTTCCGTGGTGAAAGATGATTTGCAGTTTCTAAATATACTTTGAGATATGTGCCACCTACAAAGTAATCGGGTAGCATTTGGAAAAACTTTCTCGCATGCATTCATCAGAGCTAACTCCCTGTCCGTAACTATAACACGTGGTTGCACGTTCTCATCTAGAGTTGATTTCAAACAGTTTAACGCCCAAATATATTTCTCCTCTGTTTCTTTATGCATAATTGCAAAAGCGATGGAAATTGTCTGGTTGGTAGAAGTTACGCCAACAATTTGAAAAAAAACAATTTATACTTGTTCGTATTGTACGTGACATCCATAAGCAACACATGTGGAAAATCAAGGAAGTACTTGTATGATATTTTATGAATGAAGAATAAGTCTTCCAACTTGTTTGAAACTCTATTAGAAGAAATTTCAAAAGTATACCCTTTATCTTGTAAAAGAGACATTAGCATCTCCATCAGAGATTTCCCTTTATGCTCTTTTGCTCGAATTTTATCACGTGCGTTATATATGTTTTTAATCGTAGAGACATTATTTTCATCACTCTCATTCATAATACCTAAAATATCTTTTGGCAACACATGCTTCCCCGTCAACTCTGCGACCAGTTGGTGTTCATTAGGTGTCAATCGTTTGAAGATTGGGTGTCCCTCCATATATTCTCTGGGTGGATGATTATGTTCACCAGGTTTGACTTTTAACGTCCAATAACCATTCTCCTTTGAATATTTCCCTACCATTTCAAACGGACAGTTAATCTTTCTAGTGCCGGTTGCTTTACTTGACTCTTTAACTGATTTATACACACCACCACGATCACACATAAGTACAACTTTAGACACATAGCCATTTTTCGTTTTCGATCTTTTAGTCACAATAGCGTAACCAAGGCTACGTCCGGTGTTTCTAACCCATTCCATCAACTCTTCACGAGAGTTGAACACCTAAAAGTGAACTAATACTAGTTACAAAATATTAGGTGAATAAGCTTGAGTAGTTACAAAATAAAAATAATACCTTCATAAGTTTAGTAGGTTTTGGGGATGTTACATTATTGTTATGAGCTAATAAGTAGTTGATAATGACAAGTGACAACTAGTTATTTTAACGGTTATAAATCAAAGAATTTCCGTATGGATTATAATGAAATGAAATTTGGTATGCCAAACGAACTCATTTAAACTATACAATATAGTTATTTTCCAAACAAACTCATTTAAATTAAAACAAGACCCTTAACCTAACTAGATTATATAACTAAGTTGAAACTTGAAACATGAGAATTAAAAACTATACTTGATTCGTTGAAAACCCAGACATCTCTTTAGCTTTTCTGAATGATATGATGAAACATAAGTAGATCACTCTTTTAACAAGTAAATTTATGAATACATAAATTTATGATAAAGCTTTGAATGGCTTTCTGGATTAAAGAACGAGAGGCAACAATATGATGAAATAAACATAGTGATAGAACAATATAAGAATCTCAGGTTTTTTGATGGGGGAATAAAAAAGAATATAATGATCATCTTTTGAATTCACTTTGACATGAAAGACACTAGAAAACAAATTAAATTTTCATACGAAATATAAATTTGATACAAAATGCACTAGAAAACAAATTAAATTAGCTTTTGAATATAATAATGTGTGCTGTTCAAAAAAATATAAAAATAAATAATAATAATAATAAATAATACATTACTATTACTAATTATAAATAATAGTAATAACAAAAACACAAAAGGACAATAAAATATAATAAGAAAAAGACAACAAAAAGACAAAAAAAAAAAAATATGAGAGGGGGTATAATTAGTAAAAGGGGGGGGGGGGTGTATTTAGTAGCACCCAATTCAAATTCAGGTTTTGTGTTAAATGTTGGACTGGATTAAACGACAACTCATTAACGTCTCTTTCCTTTTCTTCCTTCTGCGTTTTCTCTCGATATACACTTACGGGTTTGTTTTTTTATCGATCAAGATCAAGGTTTCTTTCACCCGAATGTGTTAAGCCAATGTTATTGGTTAGCTACGTCATTTTGGGACAACGTCTTTAGCAAATATTCAAACAAGTCACGAGTACCAGAATCTGGAATGACATTTATACACCCAGCTGTTGTTTTGTTTACAAAATACTTATAATACTATTGTTTTAGAAGAGGTTTGGCGTAGAATCTTCCTAAGAGATAGGGATGTAAAATTTTAATCAGGAGGAGGAGGTCGTGTCTGATGTTCGTTCTCATCACGAGACAGGGCAACCAGTCTTGAGTGAGGTAAAACATCTTTGTATTTATTATCGGTTAGGTTTACCAAAGTCTAACTAATTATGTTGTAACAGTCTTTCGTCTTTGAGGGTGAACCCACTTACCTGGCACAACCCAATAACGAGTTTGCCTTTGGGTCAACCTTCCTGCACGGAATAAAGCAATCTAGAATATGTTTACGAGGTCTAACCTTCTTACAGGGAATCAAACAATCCGACGTACGGATACGAATACAAGGTTCAATCTACGTGCATGGAACAAAACATTCTGGGGTACGAAGAACATTCTAACCCGAAAGTTTCGTATGAGACTGCCAAGGTATGGCATTCTTTCACTTGCATATCCTTCCACATATATAAGTTTATCGTTTTTTATATAAAACTTGACAAAACGATAATTAACGTATAGAATTGTTCTTGTAATATTGGTTTTACTTAAATTTATACATAAAATTTGTAAATGGAAAAATATTGTATAAATGTTTTTGTAATAGTTTACCGTACCGTTATATCAAGATTTTATGTCTTGTAAAAAGTTGGTGGATTGGGTTGAATCTATATCAAAAGAGAATGGTTACTTCATTATCATCGGATGATTAAAGAAAAATGGCAAAGGGTTGTCAACGTCGGTCGTGAAGATATGGCTTGAATGCAACCATGGTGGTGAATACAATAGTACAACCACGATTAAACATTCCCGCAACAAAAAATGGTTGTCCTTTTAAATTGGTAGGTTTATATGACCAAATGCATGGTACTTGGAGGTTAGAGGTGAGGAATAAAGAACAATGGTGTTGAGCCTAACGGACGTTGTAATGACAGAGGAGGATGGCTCTTGCGGGAAACGTCAAACAACCTTTGAGCTCCGGCGTAAACGATTCTAGAGACTGGATCCACAAGCTTCTTTAATAAGGTAGGGGTTACTGTTTTTTAGAACGATGTGAGAGTGATCATACGACATCACCGAAATACTACGGCGTGAAGGTTTCGCAACAAGGAGAATGAGGTGGGGGTTGCTCTTTGTTACCACCCTCCAGCGTGAGAATAAGTATTTGCTTAGGAAGTAACATAAGTGATTAAGTAGTAAGTGTGAGGAAACAAATTAGCATTACCTCAAACCTGGTTTGAAGTTTGGTATTTATAGCCGAAGAGTGAAGGAGAGAGGCCAATGGGTCGTGCGCCTGACACTTCTGCAGCCTGCACACCTACCACACCAGAGCTTTCCACCGTCTCCGGTGGTTTTGCTCGGGGCGGTTAAATCGTCGGCGTTGCCATAGGGGAAGCTAAAGGTCTTGAATAGATATTGAGTGGGAAGATTAATTGAATTGTAGTGGATTGGACATATAAGGAAGAAATCGACAAGTGTGGAAACTAAAACAAATACAGGCCACTAAAAACCTTACACGTATAACATACGCCATGTATAGCGTTGTATGTGGCGTATAGCGATGTGACATAGAGTCATGCCAACATTGTAGACCTCACACTATCTTTTACCCTATACGTTATGTATAGTTGTATACACGACGTATAGGGATTTGACATATAAGACCCTCCCCAATTGTCTGTTCTTGGGAGTTGTTACCCCTTATCATATACGACACGTATAGTGCTATATGAGGCCCCGTGTCAAATTCAAATTCAGGGTTTGTGTCAAATGATGGACAGAATCAAACATCATTTCATTAGTCGTCTATTTCCTTTTCTTCCCTTGCGTTTTCTCTCGATATACACTCAAGATGATGCCAAAAAGGGGGGAGAATGATAGAATGAGAAAGCTTCCTCCTTAAGTTCAAAGAGCTTAAAAGAAGACTGACACATCTGCAACCAAAAATGCTAAAACAAATGCTCTTGAAAAAGAAAAAAAAAAGGAGAAATACAAGAGAATCTAAGGATATGCTGATAGTGGAAAAGATCATTGAAAGACAAAGTGTTATATTTGACAATTAATTGCATTAATCCGTACGTTTAATTAATCATGTTTAGCATTAATTGCATACATTTAGATTTAATAAGGATTAAATTTAGTCTATAGAAGTTTAGCAAGACCCGTCTAAATGCATAGGATTGCATTCGATAAATTTACAGTTCAAGGGACAAATCTGGGAGAAGCTGATGAGGAATAAAAATTGATCAAATAAAAATTTGTTTTGGCATCATTTGTTTTAGGGGGGATTGTTGGACCTACAAAAGAACAAATAATTTCAAAAGCCAGAACATGACTTCTTGATTAAGAAATAAACAAATAATGATACATTCTCCTCCCAAAGATAATGAATCTTGAACACTAATCGGAACATCTGTTGAAGACATCAAAGATCTGTTTGAAGGCTTGGAACATCTGTTGAAGAAGAAGAAACCTCTATTTGATGGTCAAATCCTTGTTGACGACAAAAACTTATCATGAAGACCAAACATCTATTATGGTCAAGCAGATATTTGATATAAGTCAACAACGGTTTAAAGAACTATGGTTTAGTCAATGTAATAGTGTTAGCTTAGAACATATGCTTTATGTAATAGAACAAATGATAGATTTCCACAGATGTTTGCTAATATACGAGGAATCTTTACAGTTAGGAACGTTAGATGTCACTATCAGGGTGACGTCAGCTGATTGCAAACAAACCTTTCATACTTGTATAAATAGATCTCATGTGTTAGAGATCTATTTTATCACAACACACATTCCTTTTGTACGAATAGTTTTATGTGTGATCAGGTCGAGGGGGAGTGTGTACAATCATTACTCTAATTTGTAATCCTTTGATTATTAATGCAAAATAATTTTGATATAACTTTCCACTCTTGTATGCTCATATAATTCTGCACTTCCATTTATACTTTGTTATTACATCCATTTTTGTTCACCTAAAGCATACAAGTTAAACTCAGATTCTAACAATTGGTATCGTGGTCACAATTAAACTTGAGTTCACAATCAGTAAATGTACAGAGATTAGATCACAAATTGATAACCATCTATCCATTATATCAAATTTCAGAGTTTAAAGTATCAAACACAAAAGTTTTTGTACGTACTCTGTTTTCACAAAAATCAAAAGGAATAGCTCAAAACAATCACTGTTCTCACATTTCTGGTTTTAGCAACAAACCTCCAACGCTTGTCAGATCCGAACTCAATATTTGGCAACGTCGTATGGTTCATCTGCTAGCTCAAGAGAACATTGGATATTGGAGATGTTACATTCGGACCATATGTTTCGATGGTACCAGACACAAAAAATCCAAATGTTTAGGAGCCAAAGAAACCAAAAACCTACTCTGAGTTGGATTTACAAAGGTTTGAAATAGATGCAAAAGCATTTAGTTACATTCATACAACTCTACCAAACGAAATCTATGCTAACCTATTACATTGTAATAGTTCAAAAGAGTTATGGGATGCTCTAAAAGAAAATTTTAGTAAAACAAGGAATGTGATTAAAAACACTCAAAACACCCTCAACCATCAGAATGAGATCATAAGTCCTGAGGATGATAAACTCAATAAAACATTGACTGATGATGAAAATCCAAATGTTGACATTGAGGGTGTAGTTAATCGGTTACATACATTTATTTGTAAAAAGGCGGATGAAAATGGTCCAAAAAAGCATGATCCCGGAATCCTACTGAATATGACTGTGATTGTACATTAATGATTGCCACTAGAGGAGAATCTACATACTTAGATAGTCTATGGCATGTGGATAGTGGTGGTTCCAGACATATGACAGGGTGTAAAGCCCTTTTGACAGTAACAATTATCTAGCATATATAAAAAATATATTAAACACACATCTTAACTTTTTAAAATATCATACACTCTGTTCTTCTTGATTTTGATTTCGTTGGAGATTATTTTCTTCTGGTCTCTAAATGCGTCACACATGTTGTTGTCCAACTGAAGCTGTTCGAGACGCATTTCTGCCTTATCACCGAAAATCATATGGGGATGAATGAAGAACCATATCCAGAAAATTGATGTTCTTCTAGGTTTGTTCCATCGTTTTCTCTTCGAGGATATCTACTTTAGACTTGATCTCTTAATATTTCCTCTCCTCATCAAGGTTCCATTTGTTGAAACAAGAGTTCATTTTGTTTGTATCACCCAAATGGTAATATGAACTGTTTGTCATTGAGGTTGATTTTGTTTTGGTTTATAATAGAAGATTTCTAAGACTTTAAAAAGATGAATGTGTTTGATAAAAATTTATATAAATGATTATACAGAAGTTGGAGGGGTAAAAAAGTAAACAAAAAAATCATCATTATTTCCTTTAAACGAAATGATTAATTTGATGTATTTCGGCTTCTAAAAAGCACAATAATCATTGACTTTTTTTCCACTGTTTAGTTTTCAAAGAACAAATAATCATTTCCTTTTTTGTTCGGCTATATAGTTTCCATCCTAAATTTTGTTTTGAACGGCAAAACACTTTATATATATATATATATATAAAGAGCCAGCAAGAAACTGGGGGAACAACAACGAAACAAAAGAAAACTGAAGGCGAAAAACAAACAACCAGAAAGCTAAAAATACATTAATTCAGCTAAGTCAAAGGCTAACCACTTCCCCCACGTCGGCGACTTAAGCTTTGATCGATTAAAGATCCAAATGAAGGCATCTTCCTTGATAAGTTCCACCACTTTAGAGACCGGGATAAAGATATCTTCGAAAGCTTATGCGTTTCTAGCAAACCAAATCCTCCATACCGTGGCGAGAGCTATAGAGTAGGCCGTCTTCTTCCAAATCGCATCTCCCGGTTGACTCTTAATGAAGTCCACAAAATCAGCAAGATTGTCAATGTTGCCAGGGAAACTTACACGCAACCAAGAACATATACACCACCAGATGCTCCTGGCCCAGATACACTTGATAAAAATATGGGCTGGGTCCTCGTCATAT
Source organism: Helianthus tuberosus (assembly GCA_030545235.1). Taxonomy (NCBI): domain Eukaryota; kingdom Viridiplantae; phylum Streptophyta; class Magnoliopsida; order Asterales; family Asteraceae; genus Helianthus; species Helianthus tuberosus. Next base: position 162,730,135 of record CM060444.1, read on the forward strand.
ATACCACATCTGGGACACAAGGTGTCAAAAACCGGGACACCTCTATTAAGCAGCCCCATCTTCGAAGCAATCGTATCGAGAAGGGCCTCCAAGCCAACACATTAACCTTCGGAGGCTCCCAAGAGTTTCACCGAAAGTCAACAGGTTCCATAGCCCCCAAATTTACGGCCTCCTCGAGGTCCAGTCTAACCTGTTTAACCGAGAAGGATGCATTCGGGTCATTGAGCCAACACCACTTCTCTCCATTCTGAACCAGCTTTTCTTTCAAATTAATCCCAAACTTAGCGAATTCCTTATCAACCGAAATAATGTCCTTCCAGGTCCCTGAGATCGTTTTTTTTATGGGAATAAACACGTTTGACTGAGTGGAATTCTTGGCCGTATGGATGGATCAAATAATTACAGCCCATAATTGATCCGGGTTCTCTTTAAACCTCCACCACCACTTAGATAACATAGCTAAATTAAAGCTATAGATATCACCAAGACCCATGCCTCTCGCTTTCTTCGATTTAGTGAGGAAGTCCCACCGAATCCATCTCATTTTGATACCCGAAGCCGATTTACCCAAAATAAAGTTTCTCCTTATTTTCTCAAGCTTATTTAAGACGCATTTCGGGGCCGCAAATAAGGAGAGGAAATAAGAAGGGAGGCTGCCAAGAACCGACTTAGCGAGAGTCATTCTGCCGGCGAAGGAGAGGTGCCTAGCTTTCCATTTGGAGAGAACTCTATGAAATTTATCAATCACCAGAGACCAATGTCTTACCTTTTTCATATTAACGCCGACGGGAATCCCCAGATAAGAAAACGGAAAAGACCCAATATCGCACCTGGCCAAGGCTGCTAACTCCTTCACTTCATCAGCAGAGGTACCAATTCCAAATAACTTACTTTTCTGTCGGTTCACTTTCAGCCAGGAGACAAGGTGAAGCCATCGTAACATCCAATTAATAGCCAGAATATTCTGGATAGACCACTCGCCAATAAAAATGACGTCATCAGCATACCAAAAATGAGAAATGGTCGGACCATTATTAGGGAGCTTACAGCCTTTAAACAAACCCAGATGGCAAGCTTTGTTCATAAACAAACTTATGATCTCCATGGCGATAACGAACAGAAAGGGGGAAAGAGGGTCGCCTTGCCTTAGACCTCTTTTGAATTTGAATTCTTTAGAAGGAGAACCGTTAACGAGGATAGAACCCCACGCTGAGTCAATAAAAATTAAATATAACATATTTAAAGATTTATATTAGGTATATATATTAAATGTTAAATAGATACACCATTTTAATCTGCGATAAATTCAGTCTTTTGGTTGGTTAGCATTAATTTTGTATGGCCTATAAATACACCAACCTAATATTTGGTGTTATGTATACATGTAATGAAAAACAACATTCTATCAAACAATGATATCAACAAGCTCTACACAACCAGATCAATTGAATGAGTCTTTTCTTACAGAGATTAAAAAGCAGCACTACTCTGATTTGGCTACTGAAAGAGAGTTGAATGGGTGTTTTGCTGCTTTGCAATTTGGTAATCTAACATGAGAGCAAGTCTCAAGGCATTTTCAAGCAATGCATTCAACTGCAGTTCGTGATTTGGTGTTGTTGTATAATGTGAAAGCATGGAACAAAGATGTGGAATTTATGGGTCAACTTAAAGATCTTCATTCACAAGTTCATACTTCAATGAAATTAAAACTCAAGTATCTTAATTCTTTTGAGCAGTTTTAAATGTTGTGTTTTTAATTTTTATTGCTTTTCATGGATTACTGTAGTGTTGTTCTCAATCTATGAAGAAAAATTAATATTCTGGTTAAGTGAATGAACAGTTACGTGTCTTTCATATGTGTATGTTAAATAAACTGTATTTTGCAACATATCATTTGAAATTCAAAATTGATGCAGTTTCGCGTGCAATCAAATGGCTCAAGAACGATTAGTAATCAATGACGATAAAAAGAACCACAAAGGTTCAAGAACATTGTTCTTTCTACTAATAATCAACCAAAACTCCTAACAATAAACTCTAGACCCTAATTTATAGACTAGGAAATAAAAAGATAAAAATAGGAAATTTGAATTTTAAATAAATAAAAGATATGCATGCTCCTGCATCATACTCCCCCTCTTCGAAAAAAACTCGTCCTCGAGTTTTGCCTTCGGACCAAAACCACCTGGATCAAAAGGAACATCAACCCGATTCCTATTCATGTTGATAATGACCCGCCTAAACAATCTTACTTCACAAGTTGTCTCGCTTAATTTTGGACTGGTACCACCTGGGTCAAATGGAGCATGGGACCGCACCTCGTTCATCTTCAGTTCAACTCGTGAGACAGACCCCTGAATTGAAGCTCTGACATTATCCACCATGGAATCCGTCACAACACTATCCACATGAGTGTTTGTTATGTTAATTGGGCCACTAAACAATTTTTTTAATTGCTGAACAAAGGCTACATCATCTTTAGAGTAATATAAAGCAGGCCCTTCATCACATTTAATTGGTGGAATGTTATTCTCCCAAGCCACAATCAAATTTGCATGTGAAGGTTCCACGTAATCCCCATTTTTTTGAATTAGTGCGTATGTTTCATGCTTGGGTGGCAAACATTTAACCTCATCATGCATAATAATCTTATCTATAGAAAGCAGATTATTATCTATGGCAACCCAACCATTTGCAAAAAACTTGTAATCTTTTCCACTTTGAATTCCCACCTTTCTAGGAGATAGATTTATGAAATCGATAATATTGAAATTTACCAAACTAACCGACAATAATTTGGTGTGATCCAAAGATAGCGTATGACCACCCTTGACCACCGTTTCACAACCAACGACCACCATAGCATCATGCCTAGCATCACGATCCGCTATTACCATATTACCATCTTCAACCACCGTATAACCATCATTAGCCATCACCTCGCCAACGGGAGTCACAGCAACACCACCGTTTTCTACCGCTGCAAACATACCTGCGATCTTCGGACTCAAGGAATTCTCATTCAATCTCACGGCTTCATCGCAACCACAACAATATGAACCACCGGTTGCCCAAGCATACCACACATCATCCTCATACTCATCAAATACGGGAGAAGAATCATAGATAACGTCAGGATCCTCGTTGCCTCGGGCGGCGAATCTACGGGGATGATAACCATCACATGATTCACGAAAGTTTTCATGGTCCACAATCTCGTTGCCTCGGGCGGCGAATCTACGAGAATGATCACCATATCCTCGCGGATTAAAAGGAACTCCGTCGTTGCCTCCGGCGGCGAATCTACGAACGAAAGTTTCTTCTTTTCCACGTAGAGCCATTTGAAAACCAAAAGCTCTGATACCACCTGATGCAGTTTCGCGTGCAATCAAATGGCTCAAGAACGATTAGTAATCAATGACGATAAAAAGAACCACAAAGGTTCAAGAACATTGTTCTTTCTACTAATAATCAACCAAAACTCCTAACAATAAACTCTAGACCCTAATTTATAGACTAGGAAATAAAAAGATAAAAATAGGAAATTTGAATTTTAAATAAATAAAAGATATGCATGCTCTTGCATCAAAAATTTTAATAGATTTTGATAAATTTAAAGTTTTATATCTAATTCTGTTGTAAATACCAATATTTAGTAGGTTATTTCCTTAATTTTTTTTCGGAAAATTTTGAGTAAATGACGCATAATTAGCAATTTATTTCCTTAACTGATATTGCATTAGTGAACGAAATTTTATAATGGGTAATAAGGATATTTTAGAGTTTACATTACAACAACAACAATTACAACCGTACCCCGGTAAATTGTAGTATCAAAATCTTAGTGTTTACATTACTTTGGTTTAAAAAATTGAATATTATTTCTAATTTTTTTTTATTTAGTTATTTTTTAAAATTATTGAACAATGTTTGAAATCAATAAGCAAATCTTCAAGAATGGTATTTTTTCTCTCTAGACTCTCTTTTAGTCAAATTTCTTAAAACCAGTTTTGTATATTTGTTTTAAAAAAAAAGTTTATTTTTTTAACCTTTTAATGGATGTTGAATTAAAAAAAAAAAATACTAAGATAACTGTATAACTCTGTGAACGTGATAGAGGATTTGACAATGTTACAAATAAAAGAACAAATGTTGTTTATAAAGAAAAAAATATTTTCTATACATTTATGAACTGTAAATGTAAAACTAATAATACGTAAGTATGAAACGAAAGATTGTTAAGTATAATATGAATTTAATTGTTAAAGATTTTAATCCATTTCAAATTTATTGTTACCAAATGACGTATACCACATGAGATTCTAACCTAGTATACATAGTTGTTCAGAATATGAGTTTGACACTCTACATATATGTAGATACTAGCTTAAGACCCCGTGTGTTACACGAGTTGATTAAAGATAATATCTTATCATCATCATCGTTTACATAAATGTTATGATTGAATACACGTTAAAACACAAACGAATTTATAAGATTACCACGACAAATTGAAATACATGAATATGCAACGATCACAATTCGTTGAAAATCTCCTTAAAAACACATTAGTTGTTTTATATGTAGTGTTAACGTCCTACGTTAAATACTGCTATATACACCACAAGTCGTTAAAAGACTTCTTTATACACTTATTTAGAACCAACCTTTTAAAATTCTACATGTTGAAACGGGTCAGGTCAAAACCAATACAATTCACTTGCATATTAGTTTTAGTAAAGCTTTACAGTGTAGCGCCCCGTTAGTTTGACTGTTCAAGCTGAAAAAAAGGGCAAAAAATGATAAGCGTTTAGAAAACTACAAAGTGTATCAATTGTCTTTTAAAGAAATGATATTAAGCTTACATGGCTTAAGAATCTTTTCGTCATTTCTAAAGAGACGGTAATATCTTTTCTTTGCAAGGTGTCTTTGTTGGGTTTTTTAAACCATGTTCAGAAATCAAGGAGACTAAACTTTAATGCGGGGAAAGATGTGTGCGGCCGGTAACGGGTCAAAGCCAGACCATGTTGAAATTGACCATCATTTAGTATGGGCCGAAATGGGTTAAGTTGAAATGGCCCGATATAATATTTTTACCAAACTCAAAACAATGTTATTACACTAACCATATAAATCTATAAATACAACCAATTTAGAAGATTATATGCTTTAAAAATAGACTTCAGACAACTTTCAAGTATGAACCCATTTGACCCGTACAACAAAAAGCCTTTTAGGTGCATGATGGTACTGAAATCCTTCCCACTTATAAAATAACCTCTTTTGCTACCGGGTCATTCCTTCGGTACTCTTATCTTCAAAAGATATATAGCTACTCATCTTTTAACTTGAGTTTTTCCTGAAAATCAAGCATAACAAAATGGTTATTTGTATGAAATAATAACACCCAAAACTTAAGAAGCCTACACTCAGATTAAGAACATTATCTTAAATTAACGGGTCACAGATTCACCACATCTCCTTATTAATTCACATTGATGCACCTCATGCTTTGGATTATAACATGTACCCATGTATCAATATACGAACAATGCTAAATATTCTCTACAAAACTACACCAAAAGAATGACTCTAATGATTGGAGATTGTTTATATAGTGCTTCACTGCTTCTACACAAAAAAATAATACCTGAATGTATTAGCTTTAGCCTTTGTTTAAGACTCATTACCTACACTTACCTCATTAATAACTCCTTGCTTCGTATGTATAGAAGGGCAAACAACTGGACCTTGTAGAGAACTCATCATGCTTGTTATAAAATCTAAAAAATAAACCAATAAGAAGTCAACAAAACTTGACACATAAACTACATGTAAATACATATACATATATTACTTGAACCCAACCCCATAATATTTTCCCTCTATTAATACCATTTGTTTGTTCAGCAGCCTTTTTTATTCGAACCCAGCCCCATAACATGAACCTGATAGTGCACATCGAGCCCAACATACCCAATATTATTGTTAATATACTTGTGTACCCAATCCCATCCCTTATTTGCCTAGTCCAAATGGATAAAATAGAGTATATCAGATTTTCCTTTACTGTATGATATTATCGATATGATCACACAAACTTTACTATAATCAGACTTTCCTTTACTGTATAGTTACATATAAGTACAGGTGTGACTTGGAACTACAATTTTTTAGCTCATAACTATAATACAGTATATCCACATACAAAAGAAAGCGAATCAAGATGATTCACAAGAGATAGTGACGTAGATACTCAACTCGTGCTGGGTGTTTGAGCTTCATTAGAGCCTTCACTTCATGCTTCCTAACCATTTCCCTTCCCTTGATATATTCAAGTTACCTGCGATCTCTCCCAACGTTCTATTCCCTTTACCATCCAGCCCATATCTTTGTCTGATCACCAAGCTTTCCTTTGGTTTCAAGGAATCAAGCTGCACAGATTCATCACCAAATTATTGCAACTATCTTGAAATAGTGTTCTTCAATCTGTAATCTTCGATCACACTTTTGAACACTAAAAAGTTTTCAATGATTTTAACTCAGAGTTTCATTTGAAATAATATCATTTATATCTCCAAGAGTTCCATTTGCTTCACTAAAACCAACAACACGAGCCTCAACAAACGAACTCGAACCCTTCCTCAACACACATTTGAAATAACCATATATAATCATATATAATCACAGTGGTTGTTCGTTTGTTACCTTAATTGCCAAACGGAGTTGACTGGAGACCAATGATTCAAACTTTATAATAATCAAACGGAACAAATCAAGTAGCAGCAACCGTCGCAGACCACTGTATACATTGCCAGAAAATTTTAAAAGACACAAAATTTGAGATTTTACATTAGTCGGCTAAAGAAGAAAGAGGTACCTTTAAACCATACCTGGATAGTGAATCAGACGGACTTGAACCAAAACTAACAAACAATTTGTACATATCAGATCGTACCCCTATTTCGCTCGAAATTAAACCAATAACCATATTAGAATAATTATTATGAAAGACCTGTAAGTTAGTTGTGGAGAGGGTTCATGGTCTGCACATATGTACAATCTACTAATATTCCATTGAACACCAAATCACGTGTTACCTAACTCAAATCATGGTCATTATTATGCTCATTATTTACAATTCCTCTCAACACACAAATAGTAGTAGCTTAACACATTGAAGATCCAACTTCTTCAATAACATTTTTTATAAATTAAATATTATGTTCAACCTAATTTCATTTTACCCTCTATACAAAGATTCATGAATGACTGGATTAAAGAAAAGACAAACCTCAAACCTCACGATGTGAGAAGATGAGGAGAGAAGATCGTAGACTACCCACTATGAGTTTCTTGACCCGCCTTGTGTGCCTTTCTCTCTCTCTCCTCTAATCTAACCAAAAGAACATCAATAAAATCAAAAATAAGATTAACAAAAACATCAAACTGAGGCTAAATTACAAATCCATTACACCAAAACCATTCCATCGATCTCAAAATCATATAGAAATCTAGCAATAAAATTAAAATTAAGATAAGTATACTTCAAAATCTAGGAACAAACCAAGCGAAAAACCGAAGAAGCAAGAAAGAGCACACTGCAGAAAGAAAACCTCCGATCACCATAGCCGCCGCAGCTCATCGTACGCCTTCAAAAACTGAGCCTCATTAGACATGTACTTGAAGATCATCTAAACACAACCGCCCTTTAAACCCCCAATCATTCACCTACGAATCCAGTAAAAAAAAACTTAAAAAAAAAGAACTAAATAATAATCATCTAAGTTCTTTATTTTGTAAAAGTGGGTAAAGTTTATAGAATTGTGGGTAAAGTTTATCTAAAATAAACTAAATAAAATAAATCACAAAAAAAACTATGAAATTGTGGCTTACTATCTCGTTGAACAGTAGTATCTCCGGAGCAAAGAGGAAATCTGAGCAGAGAAAAATACCACATCAGTGAAACAGAAGAAAATTAGGAGGGTGGTTTCCTTGTTCATGGAAGGGTGAGGGGACATCCTTCCATGTTATCATTCATTATTTCATTATGTATAAAAAAACAAAAAATTTGTTTGGACTCGTTTAGGCTCGCGCACGAGCTTTGTATTTTAGGCTCGAGCCCGGGCTCGTTAAGACTCGGCTCGTTCGAGCTTTTAACCGAGCCTGTGGTCGGTCAATCATAACGAATCAAGTTATGTAAAAGATAATCGGGCTGCACGTACACTGGAATTATTTGGAATGCGCGTACCTGTAGGACCGGATGCTGAATAACTGACTCCACAACAACTACCATAGACCGAACAAAATCATCGCCTCCGAGCCTAATTGTTGTAAACCTTCTAGCACTTGGGTAAGTGTTTATCTGTTAAGTACATCAAACCAGTTATTTAGAAATTTGTAAGCCAAATTTAATAATCACCAAGTTGTCAAGGCTGGAAGTGAATGTTGGGCTATGATTGGCTGATTTTCTTGCTGCCAAAAAGTTTATTTTTGACTTTTGAGGTCAAATGGCTGATTTCCTTATTGGCTTGACCCATTGGGCTTTGGCCCAGTCTAAAGTCCAATTAAGCTTAACCCACTCCCCCTAGTAAAGGGTAAATGTAACCCCATTTTCCCAACTCTATTTTAGCAGTCCCATCTCCCAGAGGCCGTGGAATTCCTGAACAGGGTTCAGTGGGTCGCGAATAGTAATCTCTCGACCCTTAAAAGTCGCTTCGTCTTTGGTAGGATCGGTTTTGCAATTCAAAAGGGGGTTGCGACGCAACATAATCAAAGCAGAAAATATATATATAAAAAACTTTTAAAACTGACAAAAAGTGTTTGATTATATGTTAAAGTGACACCGATCGAAACCAAATTAGACGACGATTTATTGACCAAAATTTTTTTAACCATCATTACCTTTTCATTAAGAGTGAGCCACTCACCGGCTGAACCATCAATAACAGAAGAGGATTGTAACCGCTGGCAGGAGCACTGCCGCCAACAATTGCACTTGTTGTAGGTTTGGTGGAAGGCTTCAATGGCTATTTGCTAGCTGCTTTTTTATCCTTTGACTTTGACCTAGAAGACATTTTTAGTTCCGGTTCCCTGTAATGTAAATGATTTTATCTAGATTAAACGCTTGCAACCAATTATTATAATATCCGACATCTGAAAGTAATGATTTGCTTCTTCATATGACGAACAGTTACATTCATTCAAAATCAGAACCATACCTTCGAAAACACATCCAGTAATCAACTTAATGTACGAAAATTCATGTCCGATGTAATCATTGCACACATAATATCACAAACAATACCTTAATTTCTAACAAACTGGATTGCATCAACACAGACAAATTAATTTACAGATCCAAACATTAATAATTTACAGATCCAAACATTAATAAACATTATTTTAGGGTATTTTACACCAAAAATCAGTTTCTAACTAAAAAATTAGTTCATATAACTAAAGGTCAATCCAAGAATAATAGTGAAAAAGAACAAACCACTAACCAAATGTGTAACTAAAAATCAGTCGTTGAAAAAACACACTCAAAACCTTTATGTTATCAAGGTTTTATCACCAGAAGAATGTACCCGTTCAACCTAAATGTGCCGTAGTTTTATTCAGCTATTCGAGCATATATGAACAGAAAATTAGCTGAACTAATCAGTGTGCATCATGAATACAAAAGCGGGCAAAAAGGAAAAATCATAAAGATGAAAAAAAAAGATACCTTGTTGAGATTGCGTGAAGAAAAGACCAAGAATGACTATTATAATCTCAGACATTGAATTTGCAATTGAGCAGCAAAAAACTGGAGGTTGGTCCATACCTGAATAACCTGCAGAAAATACACCAAACATTATCATGTGCATAACAGAGCAACTTAAAAAATATGATTTGTAGAACCGTTCACAAAAAACTTAATGGGCAACAAAACGCAAGCTTAACTTGATTAATAAACATTTTCATAAACCTCGTACCGTATTATCCTTTTTAACGCTAGCAAGCAGTGGTTAGAGCATCTCAACAGGAATTTCAGAAATTCTTTAAGAACAACAACAAACATATAACTAACCTGGGATTCTTCAAGGAGTAACAAAGTTTCAAAATTGTCAGCCCGCTTCTTCAAATTCTGGTGATGATAAGCAATTTAGTAACAAAACTCAAAAATTAAAATCAATATTACCTTCAAGCGTTAAAGTTGAAGGTTATGCACACCAAATCAATAGATACCGCTGTCGGATTTGTATCAGTGATGATCTTTTTGTTGATTCCACCTGATGATAAATTACACGGGTTAGTTTAAGTTCCCGTGTGTTACACGGGTTGTAAAAAGAAAATATTTCATATAAATCTATTGATTTAATAAATTACACATCGATGAATATGAAAAAAAAATAAATTACACATTGACGCATTAGAGATAGAACATAAAGGGAATCGGACCAGCTGTTGAAATTGCGGGATGTTTCCAATAGTAGTTTTAGTCAAGATTCAAGTGTTAAAAAAAGAGAATAAGTTGATGAATAGTACCTGAGGACCAGGTTAGCCTCCAACAGGCCAACCCAAAGGCCACTTCACACATGGTTGAAGCCAAAGGTACTCTTGACTTTGCAGCCTAAACATTCAAACAAATAAGTGTAATGACAACGGAAAAGAATGAAAATGGTCAAATGAGGGAATAGACAAAAGTATTTAAAACTACCTTCATTTATGATGACGCATGTTTTAGTTCGACTTCAAAAATCGAGACTGGTCCAGATAAGGATATTCCCATTGAGGCTAAACCAACCCACATCCACTCCTATATACATGCATGAATAATAATAGTAACAATAGAGTTTTAATAATTAAAATTAGAATTTGACAATCTGTATCCTCTAAAATTTAACCTTCATCCGATTAGAATTAAAACTCACCTATCCCGAACTATGATTCTGTTTGTGGCAGGAACGGTAGGGCCGCTAAATAACATAGTTCATGTTATATGACCCACTAAAAACCATACACGTTCCTCGATCAAGAATACTTCACGAGTCTTGCAGCGACCACCAATTGTTTAGACTTGGTGTTTTGGGCCATCCTCATAAACCTGCCATCCTCCCTTGTAAAATCAAATGTGAAATGCCCCGCATTATTGATTATTGCATTTTGTAAGATATTAAGAAACAATTCATTTATTTAACAAATAGTTAATTTATTTTATATATTTATTGAAAGAAAGATTAATCTCAAATATGCCATGAAATGCCTCAAAAACAAAAGTTTAATTATTTTCTTGAAACAGATGTAATACCAAACACAAACCCTAAACCTAAATTAGACATCAAATTAAACTCAAACTGTGATTTATAAATCTTCAGCCGTTCGATTCCCCTTCACAAAGCCATCACTAATCTGATTCATTGATCAGTGCTCTCAATTACTGTCGTGACCTAGATTTGCCTCAAATCTACTACCGCGCCACCTTTAAATCGACCCCATCGCAGCTGCAACCCGCTAAATAACGATGATTGAAAGTTTAATTTGTGACCAGCCCCATCACGCAGCCTAAACGATGAACAAATCGAACCAGCGAATTATTCAAATGTGAAACACAAATCAAGTTTTCTAAAACCCTAAACAATGAATAAATCTGAAACAAAAATCAAGTTTATACAACCCTAAACGATGAAAAAAATGAACAAATGAAAAAAACACTGAAAATAGAGAAATTAATAGATCACATAACCATATATATCATACATACTATAACTACAGTAACCGACAACATGAATCATAGCAGAAATATAATAAAAACATACATCTAAAGATAGAAACTACTAACCTTCGGAATCAACCAGGTGACTGATGATTAGGGTTTTTGAATTGAAGTTCTACAGTTGAACACGAACATCCCCGTCGTCAATCAGCCTTAGATGAAAAACCTAGGATTTGAAAAATTCTGAGATGCTTTGAGGGAACCAGAGAGAAAAAGAGGCGTAGATGAAGGAATGGAATTAGGGTTTTATAGTTAAGGAAATAGGATTTAGAATGACCTGTAGAGAACGCGTGAAGGGAAAAGGGGCGGTGATGGAAGGAAAAGGAGAATTAGGGTTTTTGATTGAAGAGAAAAAGAGAGAGAGCGCGCGTGTATTAGAAGAAAAGAAAATCCCGCCCATGAGGGAATTCTCTAGCCTAAGAGGGTGTCCACATCATCAAAATGATTGGCTAAGATTAAACCTTGTGGCTTAAGAGAATTCATTTAGTATAATAGATAGATGTGTTCTCAACATGGGTTTAATATAATGGTACATATATATACACAAACTAAAAAAATATTTAACTTGAGAAAAAAAGAGAGATAATGTAATTACATATTTAATCGGAGAAAGAAAAGAATTAGACTTTACTATTATGTCATTTCTATTATATTTGGAATTTTAAGAACAAAAAAAGAACGACTGGTCTATATTGGTTTTCTATGTTCTCAAAATCCCATTGGTTATTTTAGGATCCCTATACTATATACATATATGTTCCATCAATAAAAGATTAAAAAGTTTGTTTCATGAAGGACGTGACGCTTGATGAACTCATAGTAGCATCATTTCTCTTCCGCTGATGGGGAAAACGTAAATGCTCTATGTAAAGCTACTTAGTTTAAAAGTACAACATCAACAGGAATAGTTGCAAAAAGCCACTTTGGTTCTCCAACAAGAACAAGAGTGAGTGCATTCGTAGAGCAACATTATTGCTCAATCTATGAATTATTAGTTCTCAAGTAATTGATGTTTTTAATGCCAACAATGAATAACTCATAAATAACATCATCCCTCAAATTTAATGATGTGGTTTCGTAAGAAGATCAAAGTAAACCACACAATTCGATGATGTTTATCTTAGAGTTGAACAAAGTGAAAATAACCAAGAAGGATGAAAGCTACTATTCATTCAAAGGAGGTAATTTTTTTTATTCTGATTTACACCAAATAAAGGATGAAAACCATATGTAAAAAAATCAGTCTTTAGCAGCATTCAAGCCCTATACGTTAAAGACTCTAAACACTTATATTCTAGCATGAAAGAATAAATGAAGGCCCATATTTTGATATTGAACAACAATGATTTCTTGTAATAAATGATATAGTGAGTGTGGAATTCAAACTATAACACCAACTAAGCAATGTAACGAACAAGAACACAATGATATAGTCAACAAACTTCCTTGTATTGATTTTGGCACACTTAAAACTCCCAAAACCCTTCTCAAAACCCTACTTTCTATAAGACAACTGCTGTATATGTGACAACTCGTAATTTCAAGGATCTTTTACTAGTTCTTTGCACGCCTTGCCTTACGTTGTATCGCATGTTGTATTCGGAATGAATGGATTTATTTGAATGAATGTGTGAATTGTGCTAAACATTAAGTGTTTCTGGTCTCTTAAGAACTTGATCACATGATACCTTTCGGGCCGCACACCTTGCTCTCGACGCACACCCCATCCCGTGTACAATTGTTCTCGGCCCAAACAAGTGAGCCCAGCCCGTCCCCTTGTGCGCATACACACATGGTTTGTGTGTGGTTTCTCATAATTTGCAAAAACACAACTTAACAACAAACCCTAATCTCTCCTACCTTGGGTGGCGACTTCTTCTTCTCCTCTCTCTCTCGGATCAGCAGCCATCCAACCTTGTCGGGACTCGTTCGTCTCAAAACAAGAACCCTCTTTCCTAGAACTCGATGAGTATGTCTATCACTAAGTTGATGTAAACCCTAGTTGTTCTTGGTTATGTGTTTTACGTGTATGCCATATGAATGCTTAGGAGATCAAATCATGGGGTAGCATGTGATAAACTAATCTTGGTCATAGGATATTACAGAAGTTGTGCATGATGTGAATTACGAGTTAAAGTTGCATGTTGTGGCCGATAATCAGTGATGTTAAAGGATTCTTGTGACAACGAATTTGTTAGATCCGATTAGGATATGTTGTGATGTTAATCAACGAACTGGAATTGCATGTCAATAATTGAAATAACTATTCTAATGATCCGAATAAGTAATAGGAATGATTGATAAATTGTGTTCATGATTAGATTGTATGAACATGGATAATAACTGTTAAATCTTGATGTTTGATCCGTTTTGGAATGTGGCAAAGTGTTTGCTGAAATTTCGGGATGGTTGTTAATAAGGGAAATCAGTTACAATTTTTATGGGCATTGACAAAGGTTGCGAGTCGCAACCTCCTGATTGCGACTCGAGACCAACCTCCACAAAAATTAGAGAACTCGAGACCTACTGGTTGCGAGTCGAGACCAGCGTGGTTTCGACTTGGGTTGCGACTCGAGACCATGGGATTTCAACAAGTGCAGATTATCACTCGAGACCTTCGGTTGCGACTCGAGATCGTTGGTTGCGAGTCGAGACTCCGGGTTGCGAGTCGAGACCCTATAGTCTCGACTGAGGATCACTTGAAATGTTACGATGAGTCCCTTGGGCCACATGCTGGTTGCTGGGCCCAACGTACACTCAGTAGCACAATTACATGGGCCTCATGCTATTGGGCCAACCGATGACATTGGACTGTTATGTCACCTGTTTGACTATTGAGATTTATACACATTTGATGTTGTTACGTGTTATATGTTATGTGTTAACTGTGTGTACGATCTATTAAATACGTGACTACTTGAACGTAAAACTGATAAGTATTGTAACCATCATAGGGCGTGATTGACCAATTTGAAACAAGTAAATAACCAACCGAGCAATCTAAGGTGAGTTCACTGCTCTTTTTCAAGCATGCGTCCCGGGGAGGGACATCTGGTAAATATTCCAGGGAGGAATATTGGGTTATTTGGTTTAACTGGAATGTTAAACTGGGATGTTGGATAATACACTCACTTTCTATCACTTAAGTCCCATCTACTACCGAATTAGTTGTCGGGGAGGCAACCGGGTTATTAGTTGATAGCGCTATTAGGTTTGGCACCCTCACACCGTACCGGGGAGGACAGGCGTGAACTAATTACCTTAACCACTCGACCAATGTCTGATAGAGCATTGGGGAAGGGCAAACAAACTGACGCCATCTTGCGGTATCGAGTTATTATCAACATGTTTTTAAACTAATACTTGGTAACTAAACGGTTTTGACAAACTTTGAACTCGCCAGCGTTATGCTGATACACTTGTCTGCATGCTTGCAGGTCGTTAGATTCTTGGGCATGGAACTTGCTATCTGGGATTGCTGGAGTGGTCATGGGTCGAGATATTTGGAATTACATGACAAGTTTATCTGTTTTCAAACACTTAGTTTTTGAAATACCTGAACGATGGTTTACATTATGCTTCTACTGACTATGTTGGGTTTTAAGTATGTTTTGGTAATACAATAATTTAATGAATGGGAACTTTTATTCAAAATCTTGTTATAGTTCAATGTGATTGGTGGCTGGATCCTTGTACATCACACGCCTCGCGGGGTCCCCGCATGTGGTGTTTTGGGGTGTGACAGATTGGTATCAGAGCCACTAGTTATAGTGAACTATAAAACGTTTTATAAAACCAGACTATAACCGAACAGTTTTGAAATCGACCATGACACCCAGCTCCAGATTGCAAGGTTCGTCTCTCGTTTACTTATTGCATAACTAGTGTACCCTTACGTATGGCATTACACGTGATTGCACACTTAGCACTATAGTATGAATTCATGTGTTGTTTGCCTGTGTTATGTGATTGATAGTGTGACATTTCCTCTAGACCTTCATGATCCATGTTTTGTGATGTCCTTTGTCTTGCTACTCGAATCCGAGGAACCATTTAGCACGAGTTAAGAGGAGCTGAGATAAGCATGCAAATCGCATTATCATTATGGGTGCACACATAATAATAATAATGTGGGGTGCATGTGAGTCCCAGTGAGGCTTAACGAGTGTGAAAAGGGGTTCTGATCCATTATCTGGCATGATGATAGGATTTAGTAATCTGTAGAGGTCAGAGCGATGTTTGACTCCTACTCAATTCCAACCCTTAACCTTTTCCACTCTTTTTATATAGAATCATGAGCGGACGAAACGGTGGACGTGGTGGAGGCCGTGGTAACATTGTTATGTCCCAGGCAGAACTAACCGACTTGATCAACACTCGCGTGGCTGAAGCCTTAGCAGCTCAGCAAGCTGGTACGATATGTATCAAATGCTCTTTATCCTTGTATCGTATACTCAACTCTCACTCGTGCGTTGTATCTTCTTTCATTCCTAGGTCAACATGCGAATCAGAATCAGAACAATCCGCCTGCCTGTACGTTTAAGACGTTTATGGATTGTAAGCCTCAGACGTTTAGTGGAACCGAAGGAGTAGTGGGACTACTCCGATGGTTCGAGAAAGTTGAGTCAGTTTTCGCTATGTGTAACTGTCCCATGGGGGACCGGGTGAAGTATGCTACACGCACAATAGAGGATGGTGCCTTAACTTGGTGGAATGCCCAAGTGCAGATGTTAGGTATCGAGATGGAAAATGCAACTAGTTGGGATGATTTCAAAGAGTTGATGCGAGAGGAGTACTGCCCACGCGATGAAATTCAGAAGTTGGAAAACAAGTACTACAATTTGAAGATGGTAAGGTCTGAGATCGAGGCCTACACGAAACGATCTCACGAACTGGCGAATATGTGTCCTAATTTGTCACGACCACCGCATCAAATAATTGAACTGTACATCAACGGATTAGCGCTGCAGTTCAAGGGCTTAGTCACTGCTGCAAACCTGGACAACCTACCCCGAATCATTCGTTTAGCACACAAGATTACAGGACAAGATGTCGAGCGTGGTTCGCTACCACCTCGTGTTTCTACTACTACCGCTACTGCTACAGCTACCACTCCTGATAGTGATAATAAACGTAAGTGGAACTATACGGACAAGGTGTCCAACTCGAACCAATCACAGAAAAAGCCAGACAACAGCAACAACCGAAGTTTCAGCCAGTCATCCTCTGTTAATCAGGGTTAGAGCAGCAATCTGAACCAAGGCTCCTATGTGGGAAGGCAACCAAAGTGTAACAAGTGCAACTATCATCATCGTGGACCGTGTACCTGAGCCTGCCATAGGTGCGATAAGGTGGGCCATATGGGAAAAGACTGCAGGGCTCCGTTTCCAAAGCAACAGCAACAACAGTATCAGCAGCAACAACAGCAGCCGCAACAACAGCAAAGACAACAACCCCAGCAGAACCAAGGTAATAGGAAAGGATGCTTCCAGTGCGGGGACGAGGGTCACATTAAGCGGGATTGTCCTCAGTTGAATCAGAACACCAATAACAACGGAAACAGCAACCGTCAGAACAACTACAACGCGGGAAACAACAATAACAATGCTGGGAACAACAACAATGGAAATAATGGTGGTAATGGTGCACACGGAAGGGTATTTACGATTAGCACTGGTGATGCTAGAACAATGGCAATGTCGTGACTGGTACGTTTTCTGTAAACAACCTCTTTGCTTCTATGTAAGTTGACTCTGGTGCCGATTGGAGTTATGTGTCCTTGGAGTTCAGCCGACGGTTAGGGTTAACCCCAATACCTCTCGAAACCAAACATGTGGTAAAATTGGCTAATGGCAAGTCAATTGAAGCCTCACACATTCTTTTAGGATGCAAACTCGATCTTGTGGGTCAAGTGTTCGACATTGACCTTCTTCCTGTTACTCTTGGTAGTTTCGACGTAGTGGTTGGTATGGACTGGTTGTCCAAGCACCGCGTTGACATACTTTGTAAGGAGAAAATCGTACATATACCACTCCCTGGTGGGGGATCACTGTCTGTTCAAGGTCCTCGAAGTGGTGCAATGGTTGGCATCATTTCGGCTATGAAAGCCCAGAAGACTTTACGGAAGGGATATCCTGCTATTCTAGCACTTATCACCGACACTCAGCCTGAGGAAAGGAGGATTGAAGACTTACCAATTGTCCGCGAGTTTTCTGATGTATTTCCCGAAGAACTTCCAGGTTTACCTCCACACCGTCAGGTGGAATTCCAGATTGATCATACGCCAGGAGCATCCCCGATCGCTCGTGCTCCTTATCGTCTTGCACCAGGGGAGTTGCAAGAACTGTCTAATAAAATCCAAGAACTGTTGGATAGGGGCTTTATCCGACCCAGTTCTTCGCCTTGGGGGGCCCAGTCCTATTCGTAAAGAAGAAAGACGGGTCCTTTCGTATGTGTATCGACTATCAGGAACTCAACAAGGTGATCGTCAAGAACCGTTATCCCTTACCACGTATCGATGATCTATTTAACCAGTTGCAAGGGTCAAGTTTCTACTCGAAGATCGCCTTAAGATCAGGCTATCATCAGATGAGAGTCCGAGAGGAGGATGTCCCTAAAACAGCTTTTCGGACGCGGTATGGTCATTACGAATTCCTGGTTATGCCATTCGGGTTAACTAACGCACCAGCGATTTCCATGGACCTCATAAACCATGTGTGCAAGTCGTACCTCGACGAATTCGTCATCGTGTTTATCGATGACATCCTGATCTACTCTAAGAGCAAGGAGGACCACGAGCGGCACTTGCGTCTTATCTTGGAGCTTCTGAGGAAGGAGCAACTCTACGCGAAGTTTTCTAAGTGTGACTTCTGGATTCGAGAAGTACACTTCCTTGGTCATATAGTTAATGAACTGGGGATACACGTGGATCCCGCTAAGATCGATGCTATCAGAAATTGGGTGGCACCAAAGAATCCTTCGGAGGTGCGACAATTTCTTGGTCTCGCTGGATACTATCGTAGATTCATTAAGGACTTCTCAAGGATCGCACAACCTCTTACCGCGTTAACTCAGAAATTCGTTGCATATTCTTGGGGAACAAAGTAGGAGGACACTTTCCAACTCTTGAAAGAAAAACTCTGCAGTGCACCAATCTTGTCCTTACCTGAGGGTACCGAAGATTTCGTGGTGTATTGTGATGCTTCGATTCAGGGTCTTGGTTGCGTGCTGATGCAACGTGAGAAGGTGATAGCTTATGCTTCTCGACAGTTGAAGATTCACGAGAAGAACTACATGACTCACGACTTGGAGTTGGGAGCCGTGGTCTTTGGGTTGAAAATCTGGAGGCATTACTTGTACGGTACTAAATGCACTATTTATACCGACCACAAGAGCCTTCAGCATATCTTTGATCAGAAGGAGTTGAATATGTGATAGCGTCGCTGGGTGGAACTCTTAAACGACTACGATTGTGCCATCAAGTATCATCCAGGCAAAGCTAACATTGTAGCTGATACACTTAGCCGCAAGGAAACGAAACCTAAACGTGTTCGAGCGTTGCAGCTCATCGTCCACTCTAATTTACCTGACAAGATTCGTTCTGCACAAACTGAGGCTTAGAGGAAGAGAATCTTCAAGCTGAAGCCATGCGGGGAATGGAGAAACAATTTTGTAGAAAAATCTGACGGTATTCGCTATTTCATGGAGCGAATATGGGTCCCTTTGTACGGAAACCTTAGAGAAATTGTGATGGATGAAGCACACAAGTCTCGTTACTCTATTCACCCGGGTTCTGATAAGATGTATCAGGACTTAAAAGTCTTATACTGGTGACCGAAGATGAAAGCCCACATAGCGTTCTATGTGAGCAAGTGCTTGACTTGTGCGAAAGTCAAGGTAGAATACCAAAAACCGTCCGGTTTGCTTCAACAACCAGAAATACCCATGTGGAAATGGGAACAAATTGCTATGGACTTTGTCACTGGACTACCAAGAACTCAAAACGAAAATGACACCATCTGGGTGATCGTTGACCGTCTGACGAAATCTGCGCACTTCCTTGCGATCAAGGAAACTGACAAGTTCTCACAGCTTGCTGGAATATATTTGAAAGAAATGGTTTCTAGGCACGGGGTGCCAACCTCTATTATCTCTGATCGTGATCCGCGTTTCATATCTGATTTGTGGCAGGCGATGCACAAATCTTTTGGCTCACGTCTTGACATGAGGACTGCTTATAACCCTCAAACGGATGGTCAAAGCGAACTATCCATCTAGACACTTGAAGACATGCTGCGAGCATGTGTGATTGACTTTGGTAAAGGTTGGAAAAAACACTTGCCTTTGGTAGAATTTTTGTACAACAACAGCTACCATTCCAGTATTCAGGCAGCTCCGTTCGAGGCATTGTACGGACAGAAATGCCGATCTCCTCTTTGTTGGGCTGAGGTGGGTGACAGCCAGATCACAGGTCCGGAACTTATACTCGAAACTTCTAAGAAGATCGTTCAGATTAGAAACCGTATGGTGGCAGCGCGTGATCGCCAGAAAAGCTACGCTGATAAGCATAGGAAACCCTTAGAGTTCGCTGTAGGCGACCGTGTTATGTTAAAAGTCTCGCCCTGGAAGGGTGTGGTGCGCTTTGGGAAGCGTGGTAAGCTTAACCCACGCTACGTTGGGCCATTCAAAATTCTGGAACGAATCAGCAAGGTGGCCTACAAACTGGAACTACCTGAGGAATTGGGTAACGTTCATGATGTCTTCCATGTTTCAAACCTAAAGAAGTGTTTGTCCGATGAAACACTTGTGGTAACACTTCAAGAACTGAAAATCAATGATAAGCTGCAGTTTGTTGAAGAACCCATCGAAATCATGGACTGAGAGGTCAAGGTTCGTAAACACAGTCGAATTCCAATCGTGAGAGTTCGTTGGAACTCAAGACGTTGACCGGAGTTCACGTGGGAACGCGATGATCAGATGAAGCTCAAGTACCCTCAACTGTTCAAAACTACTAATGCAAACCCTGATGACAATGGCGAATTTCGGGACGAAATTCCCTTTTAAGTTGGGGATGATGTGGCACCCGAGGAAAATACACAGTCATCTTGACTTACTTACCTTGATATCACTTCGCTATCACTTCACTCCTCTGAGACTGCTTATCAAATTTCGGGATGAAATTTCTTTCAAGTTGGGGATGATGTGACAACTCGTAATTTCAAGGATCTTTTACTAGTTCTTTGCACGCCTTGCCTTACGTTGTATTCGGAGTGAATTAATTTATTTTAATGAATGTGTGAATTATGCTAAACATTAAGTGTTTTTGGTCTCTTACGAACTTGATCCCATGATACCTTTCGGGCCGCACACCTTGCTCTCGACGCACACCCCATCCCGTGTACAATTGTTCTCGGCCCAAACAAGTGAGCCCAGCCCGTCCCCTTGTGCACATACACACATGGTTTGTGTGTGGTTTCTCATAATTTTCAAGAACACAAGTTAACAACAAACCCAAATCTCTCCTACCTTGGGCAACGACTTATTCTTCTCCTCTCTCTCTCAGATCAGTAGCCATCCAACCTTGTTGGGACTCGTTCGTCTCAAAACAAGAACCCCCTTTCCTAGTACTCGGTGAGTATGTCTATTGCTAAGTTGATGCATACCCTAGTTGTTCTTGATTATGTGTTTTACGTGTATGCCAGATGAATGCTTAGGAGATCAAATCATGGGGTAGCATGTGATAAACTAATCTTGGTCATAGGATATTACAGAAGTTGTGCATGATGTGAATCACAGGTTAAAGTTGCATGTTGTGGTCGATAATCAGTGATGTTAAAGGATTCTTGTGACAACGAATTTGTTAGATCCGATTAGGATATGTTGTGATGTTAATCAACGAATTGGAATTGCATGTCAATATTTGAAATAACTGTTCTAGTGATCCGAATAAGTAATAGGAATGATTGATAAATTGTGTTCATGATTAGATTGTATGAACATGGATAATAACTATTAAATCTTGATGTTTGATCCGTTTTGGAATGTGGCAAAGTGTTTGCTGAAATTTCGGGATGGTTGTTAATAAGGGAAATCAATTACAATTTTTATGGGCATCGACAAAGGTTGCGAGTCGCAACCTCCTGATTGCGACTCGAGATCAGCCTCCACAAAAAATTAGAGAACTCGAGACCTACTGGTTGCGAGTCGAGACCAGCGTAGTTTCAATTCGGGTTTCGACTCGAGATCATGGGATTTCGACAAGTGCAGATTATCACTCGAGACCTTCGGTTGCGACTTGAGATCGTTGGTTGCGAGTCGAGACTCCGGGTTGCGAGTCGAGACCCTTTAGTCACGACTAAGGATCACTTGAAATGTTAGGATGGGTCCCTTGGGCCACATGCTGGTTGCTGGGCCCAACGTACACTGAGTTGCACAATTACATGGGCCTCATGCTATTGGGCAATACGATGATATTGGACTGTTATGTCACCTGTTTGACTATTGAGATTTATACGCATTTGATGTTGTTACGTGTTATATGTTATGTGTTAATTGTGTGTACGATCTGTTAAATACGTGACTACTTGAAAGTAAAACCGATAAGTATTGGTAACCATCATAGGGCGTTATTGACCAACTTGAAACAAGTAAATAACCAACCGAGCAATCTAAGGTGAGTTCACTGCTCTTTTTCAAGCATGCGTCCCGGGGAGGGACATCTGGTAAATATTCCGGGGAGGAATATTGGGTTATTGGGTTTAAATGGAATGTTAAACTGGGATGTTGGATAATACACTCACTTTCTATCACTTAAGTCCCATCTACTACCGAATTAGTTGCCGGGGAGGCAACGGGGTTATTAGTTGAAAACGCTATTAGGTTTGGCACCCTCATGTGACACCTGTGTCTCTACGACCATCATACAAATTCAAATCCAATGAAATCTTGTGTTTCATTCTAGGAATTTGTACCATTCCATGTGACTTTTTGCACATATCAATTCTAGTTCAATTTCAAGCTTTAAGTCGCTTTCTGGAAAGTTATATGTGAACTAATGCGTAAACGTAATCAGTTTAATGTAACAAACACTCTGGAATAGTGACATAATCTTAACATACCTTAAATAACCTTTACATAACTTAGAAATAAGTTTTGGAGGGTTTGGTGTGTCGAAAACAAGTTTATTCGATCGCAGGGACTATTTCCATCAAACTGCGAAACTATGCCGATTCGTACAGTAATGAACTTTCCAGAACCTGATCATAAGCTAAACATACCTTAAATATCCTTTACATAGCTTAGGAATAGGCTTTGAGGGACTAAAAGCGTCAAAAAGTGCATAAGTTTGCATTTTCGTGCATATCTTACGTTCTGAACATATCCGGACATCCAAAAATTTTTGTAATCATTAAAATATTTTATTTTAGTGATTGGAATGTAAAAATACCATTCGTCATGAAATTTGGGTCGTTCTCGCGTCCGTTCATGTTTCGTCGTAATTAACCGAATAACGTGACCGTACGACCAAACAAACTGACATCCGAGATAATTTCAAGCATGTTTCAAGTCCCCTATGCTTTAACATCTTTGTAAAGTTTTGAAAATGGGTTAACAGGGTTTAAACGCATCGAAAATGGCTTAAACATGCTGCAGGGACCATTTTTGCCAAATTTCAAAAGTTTCTGTATCTGGTGTGAGGTGGCGTCGCGCGAACCCAAAGGGGTGGTGCCGTGGCACGACGCGACGGCCCTGTTTTGACAGAAACATCAGTTTTCAGCAATCAATTTGAACTTGAGGGTCTTTTATGCAATTTCTCAATACTATGGACTAGTTTTGGAGCTCCCATTGTATACTAAACCATGTTCCACAAGTGTATGGTTAGGATTGGACCTTGATTCTTGCAAAATCACTTGTCATGATCTTGTTAATCCAAGCTTACTATAAATTGAAGTGCGTTCTTCACTTCATTCCTCACAATTTGACCTCAATTTTGCTCTAAGTTGAAGCTCTCACTTGTGAAGCTTCATACCTGAGTATTTTGAGTTCAAATCTTCATTGCTTGGACCTTTTGTAAGCCTCTTTCATGCTTTTTATGCTTTTCAAGCATGAAAGTCAAACAGTGTTTGACTTTCTTCTTTGACCATGATTTGGTCAACACAAAGTTCGTTTGAACTTTGCAACGTGAGCGTAATCACGATGGTTATAGTCCCTTGTGACTATACCTACTGATTACCATGTCGATTAGTCGAAGTGACGAGTCAAAGTTTCGGTCAAAATACGTGTTTATGCGTATTTTGCAACAAAGCTATTTTCGGGTATCAAAACACTTTGTTTTGATATCAAAACCTGTTTTCTAACTTAGTTAAACATGTTTTAACATGTTTAACTCGTCACTTTTAGTCTAGTGCTTGTATAGGGTCGTAAGTCAAGCGGTCTTAACAATCGCTTAGACTTTCGAACCCGACCCGTTTGGTTGATCGTTAGGATCTGACCAAGCATATTTTGTGACCATAGTTATATAGAGAATAACCTTTCAAGGTTATACCTTATGGTCACTTAGTTTAATTAGTTATATGATAGGTAGTTTATATGCCTTTGGAAAATGACCAAAATGCCCTTTTCATGCATAATTTGATTTTAAGCATTTGTAACCTAACTTTTGTCACTTAAACTGATTATGCAACATATTTAAACATGTTAGGGCATATAATACTTGTCATAGGACTAGTTAGGCGTCTCGAACGCGCATTCGCGCGAACAACGCGTTAAAGTAGCATAAGCTACCTTAATGAGTCGTAACGGGTCGTAAGCACTTAGGATAAGTTCCGATTTAGAATGTAGGCTTTGTTAAACCATATCACATGAGTTCTATACTAGGTGCCACTTGATTCCTTGATTTCCGAGCTTTGTTAGGACACTTAATCAAGGATACTTACAATCCCAAGTGAGTACATAGTCCCCTCTTTTACGTTTTCAAATGTTTTGGGGTGATACATATGTGCCGATACACTATTTTCATGATTTCAACTATATGGTTACACGTGCATAGTACTATCTTTTGACGAATTAAACTATTATCCATGGCTTAAACAATTGATTTCCAAAGTTTGTTAGAACTATTTGTTCATTTATACTGTTACTTATGCATTCATTAACAATGGTTAAGCTGATTGGTAGTACGATATAGTGCTATAGGACTAGACACCCCATTCCTGTTGTATGGAATGTCAGAAACCAAATTTTAACCAAATAGAATTTGCCTTTGTGGTATTTCTATAGTCTCTGAAGTGTAGTTTGATGCACTAAGGTTTGAATGTATTACCAAGTCGCGATATATGGTATATTTTGATATACTACCAACGTGATACTGTTTTGCCAAAGCATAATTTGATATGCTATTGTTTACTAAAGTATAATTTGATATACTACCGACTATGTTATTTCACAAACTAAAGTATATTTTAATATACTACCAAAGCATAGTTGATGTGCTATTTTCAAATCCAAAGCATAAGTGGATATGTTATTTACAAAACCAAAGTATAATGTATTATACTACCGATGTTTTTCATTCTTAAACCGAAGTATACTTGTGATGTACTACCAAATCTATTATTTCTGAAACTATAGTATATTCTGATATACTATCTATTTAACTATTTCATAACTAAAGTATATTTAGATATGCTACTCATCCGCTTGTCTCAAAACCAAAGTATATTTTTGTATATACTATAAACATTTTACCAAAACGACGCATTTTATAAACAAAACTTTTACAAGTATTCTTGGCTATTTTTGAAAACATAAAACCTTTTCTTGTGATTATCCAAAGCCATGAATCAAATTAACAAATCCTATGTTACTCACAAGCATTTTTATGCTGATGTACCTATTTTCACATATGTTTCAGGTGCTACCATGTGATGACTGTTGATGCGTGCTACACATAGGATGGACTTGTGCCTTAGCGACTTTAAAACTTGAGAGACAACTATTTGTATTTATCTGACTTGTAATAAAACAATGAGTTCAATAATTTAGTAAAAAGAAACTTTTAATCCATGGTTGTGAAATAATGATTCTGTTACAACACTCCCCGACGTTTCCGCCGTGATTTGTTGTTTTACGCGGTCGGGGTGTGACAGAAAAGTTGGTATCAGAGCCAATGGTTATAGGGAATTAGGTTATTAGTACTGCTTTGACCTAGACTATAACCTTACTAGGACCCTAACACAAGTTATCTTGTGTTTAGTTTTAAAAACAATACCGTTGCCTATCTTTAGGTGGCAACCAAAACAAGAACACAAATAACGAATCCGTTTTTGAAAACCAATCATCTCTTCTTAGATGATTTATTATAAGGTTTTGAACCTTCAAAGTTTTCAAAATCTTGTCAAAGTTTGGGTCTAAATAATGTGAACACATGCAATCTGGAAGGGTGGATGCCTGTACCTCGAGTTTTCTGTCTAAGGCTAGAGTGTTCGTACAAATCCACATAATCGGACCAGTCACTCTTACCTGGGAACTCTTGGGGTGAGTGTCCACTTATAGGCTAAAGCAAGTCTTCGCGATACATTAGTATGACCCATTTACTTTGATTAGTCGCAGTGTCATTTATCTGTTTTAGGTAACGAACAAATGATCACAATCTTCATGCTTTATCGACATTCTTTTAAGCATTCAATTCTTACTATCCGATATCATCTCACTCGTTTCTTTTCATGTTTCTTTGCTCTTTTAGAATATGCATCCTCGACGTGATGCACAACCTCAAACTAACGCCGAACTCGTAGCTATTATCACTCAGCAAATCGCCGTTGTACTCCCAAACCTGATAACCCAAGTAAACCAAGCAAACAACAATAACAACAATGCTCCGTGCAACTATAAACAGTTCAACTCAGCTAAGCCACTCACATTTACTGGGTCTGAAGGGGCCACTGGGCTCCTACAATGGTTTGAGAGTCTCGAAATCATGTTTCGTCATGTACAATCCCCAAACGAGTGAAAGGTTGAGTTTGCATCGAGCGTATTCCAGAAAAGAGCACTTACATGGTGGAATGGGGTAATGAGGGATAGGGGTGACTGACGGGTGGTCCACGGGACAACCCTTAAGTGTGTTAAAAGATAAGTTAATCCCCCATTTGATCATGTAATTGTCTTGAATTAGATGACTACGTTTTCTTGTGTTTCAGGTACGTTTGGGGCTTAAAAGTGTGGAAATTAAGCTTCGAATAGGCGCGACTTAATTGGAGGATTGAAGATGGAGAATAAATGAAAAAAATCAATTATTGGAATTGAAGAATTAAGAGGATAGCATTATAGAGGACGAAATTACGAGAACGTAGGCGAAAACGGTGAAGAAAACGGAGTTGAAACGAAAAAGTTATGAAGAAAACAAAATTGCGTGCTGAAGGCTACCGTAACTTACGGTAGCTACCGTAAATTACGGTAGCTGCCAGCATTTTTCTTCCACCGTAAGGCAGTAGAGACCCACCGTAAGCCATTCCAAGCCACCGTAAGCTACGGTGGCCACCGTAGCTTACGGTGGAGGCCAGCGTGAAACTTGTAACTCCCTCATTTAAGGTTGTTTATGGTGCCTTTTCATCATCTAATCATTCCCATTCGTTTGGTAACTCCTAAGGGGCGAATTTGGGGTGTTCTAAGGTGTTCTTGAGTAATCTAAACATGAAGACTTTGTTTTTGATTCCAATGGACAAAGGTTCGATTGTGATGATGGTTCATAACACTATGAGCGGCTAGGTTTGCTTGGTGATCGTCTCGGATGTAAGGTTTTATTTGTAACAATTATGTTTGTTCTTTAATTTCTGGAATATTAGACTGTGCATGTGTTGTTAGTTTATTATGGTGTTTGATTGGTTGTTTGTAAATTGTTGATGTATGTTTGATCATAGTTCTAAACCATACGTTCTTGGTGCCGTTGGCAATCGAGATATCATGGGAGGGATTAGGGTTGGATATGTGTTGATTGGTCATCGGGTAACAACCTCGCGTTCTAGGAATCCTAGTACTTAGTTCCCTTTCATCACAAATAATTGATCTTACATGAGCCATGTCTATGTGGTTCTTTCCAGTTGAACATGAACGTTAGTTGTCACTTAAAACCTGAAACTCGGGATGATCACTATCCTCTTATCTTGTTACAAAACTTAACCTTGATTTGTAATCTAATTTAGTTTAATTTAGTTAATTAAAACCAATCAACCCAAACATTGAAATTTACATTTCTTGCAATTTAGATTAATCTAGTTAGTTAGACATACATTGAGATAACACATATTCCATAAACTCCCTGTGTTCGATACCCACTTGCCACTAACTATTTAGTAGTAATTGGATTAAATTTGATTGTGACCACGACATCACGTCAAATTTTGGCGCCGTTGCCGGGGAGTAGTGCGCAACGTGTGTTATCTTGTGTATTAGTTTGAAAAAAAAATTGAAAAAAAAACCAAAAAGATTTCTTTTATGTTCATGATTTACACTTGGTAGTTGAGTTGTGTTGTGCAGGATGACAGGGCATTACACAAATTTCAGCTTATTTACGTGTAGATTGTGCGGGGGTCCACGACATCCATGTATTGGTTGCCATGAGGCTCACTACAGGAGGGCACATGGAAAACCGCTGTCTAATGTTTCACAGCTTCCACCTCCATCATACGTTGACGATTATGAATCAGAAATGGAGGATGACTATTATTCATATGGATACGATCGGGACGAGGAAGTTTATTATGAGGCAAGGATGGATGATCTATGTTTTTGTTGCGGTCGCGATCACACTTATGATTATGAGTGTGCACGGTGTATTCGGAAAACCCGAAGTATTGGGATAAAAAGATGATGGAAGCGCGCATCTATAGACCGTATCAGGGATATCGACAATATCATCCCGAAGAATATTCTAAGCCCGAGGGTGTTTATGTTTATGAGACCGAGGAGGAAAAAGAGCTTGCTGTATTGGAAGTAACTTTGTCCAAACTCGAGCAATATTTAGCAACACCCAACCTGTCCGATGAAGACCGAATCAGCTGCTTAGTTTCTAAGTGTCATACTTTAAAATTGAAGATAGAGATAGAAGAACGCCTCTCACCATTACCTGACGATATTAGAGATTATTCTCACATTGTCACACCCCCAAAATCCACCTACGGAATACCACCGCTTGGAGGCGTGATTGACCAGGATCCAGCCACCAATCATATTGAACATGCAAGTTAAAAGGTATAAAAGTTTAACCAATACAATTGGTGTCCAAACAAAACATAGTTTAAGTTGCAAGCGGAAGCATAACGTTTAAAATCAAAACATAAGTTTAATTGTTTCAAAGTTTAACATGGCACACAGCTGTCCATGTCCCACAACGATCCTCCTCCATGCAAGCTCCAGCTAAGTACCTAAGGACCTGCAAAGCATGTAGTAACGAGTCAACAACAAGTTGAGTGAGTTCACGGTTGGGTGTTCGTTATAAGTTGTTCCGAAAACAGTTTCCTTTATCTGGCATCCTGCCGTGGGGGTTACCCCATAGTTAAAAACGTGACTTGTTAATTTCCGGTTACTCTGGCAATCCAGCCGTGGGGGCTACCCCGTGTTAGTTATCTGGCATTTCGGCCGTGGGGGCTACCCCATGTATACACTAGACTCGTTACCATATCGACTGCTGACTGTAGTCATGTTTATGTGCCCTGAAACTGTCAATGTCTATCATCATTGACGTGCCCCAGATCCATTAGTTCACGCCCGTCCTCTGCGGCACGGTGTGAGGTTTATCAGACCTAAATAGCGCTATCTAACTAATGACCCGCTCGCCATTGGCCCGACGATTAAGTCGATATAAAAAGGAGGGACTTCGTGATAGAGTTTTGGTCTAGTACGAGTTATCTGTCCGTGAGGACGAGGAATTTCATTCCTGAACCATTGCTGTCCTACCCAAGGAGGACGAGGAACCCATGTTCCTTAACCCCATTCCCAACCCAGGGAATCCCATGCTTTGTAGAGGGTGTGAACTCACCTTGGTTTGCTCGGCAGACACACAGAAAAGTCAATCAAGCAATATTGTGATCACTCACGTCATATCATAGTCGTATCATACAAATCAGGTTCGTAATCAAGTAGCACACGTATGTTTCTAGCACATTGCATTCAAGTATCATTCATAGCAGCCCAAACAACATTCACACTTAACAGTGACACATAAGGCCCATACGTTCGGCCCAACTACTTAGGCCCGTAATAGTGTGCAAGTTCAAATCAGCGTATACATGCATGTAGTCTCGAGTCGAGACTGTGCGGTCTCTTATCGAGACTGTGCGGTCTCGAGTTGTAGCCCACAAGGTTTCGAGTCGCAACTAAGGTGATCTCGGGTCATGCATGTAGTGGTCTCGAGTCGCAACTGGACTCGCAACGTGGTCTCGAGTCAAGATGTTTGGGTGTTGATCAAGTGGGGTCTCGAGTCGAGACTGGGATCCTTGACTCGCAACCTAGTGTCGAAACTGTGATCTCGAGTTGACATTTGGTGGCCTCGAGTCGAGACAGAAGGTCTCGGCTGGGAACAATTGCTGAATTCGACATTGTACTAAACCAATGATATTTCATGTTCATGAGATAATGTACTAACCAATGATATTTCATAAACATGTTTCCTTGTCTACTACTAACCAAAAATGGATTAAACCGCAAGTTTTCAAATATTCATATTATGTTCATATCATATTCATGTTGTTCTTCATCATCATTCATATAATCTTTAATCAAACAAAATTATGAACAACATTTATCAACACTTAGACATATAACCGGATTTTTGTTCTTGATTACTAATATGCACCCTATGATATCAACACAATGAATTATCCTAACCGTGATCCTACCACTACCGACAACAAGCATTCGGTTTCCATTCATTAATCAATCCAACTTGTATCAACATCAAAACCCATATAGAGCCGATAACACTCATTCATAGTCAATCATACATTATTTATCCTAACATAATCAATACATTATCATACAATCATCATCATCATCCGAAATAAACGCATAACATGCATCATTAACTTATATCATCACACATCAACACCTTTAATCATGAAAATACATGTGTTTGCAAAGAAATCACTAACCGGTTCAAGTATGGGTTCAAAGGTGTGAATGAAGCTTCCAAGTGGGTGTGTACAAGTTGATCCGAGAGTCCTTGTGGTTGCCAGTTTGATCCGAGAGTAAAGAAGAGGAAAGGTGGTGCTTGATTCTCTAGGGTTTAAGGTTTGTAGGAGAGGGTGTGTGTGTGAGAGTGAGTGTGTTGTCCAAAGAAATGGCAAACATGGCCATCACTAAGGTTTATATACTTGTTCCATATGGTGCACCCTAATGGGTTTCGGATGAGGTGCACGGCCCAACCGGCCCACATGTTGCACTGTTCACTCGAGACCACATGGTCTCGAGTCGGGTTCTTGGTTCTCGGCTCACTTAATCATATACACATACTATACACACAAGCATACATATAACATAACACATAATCATTTAAAAGGTTCACTTATCATTAGTCACACAAGTTAACTAGTCACACGTTTAAGCATGTTACATCGGG
This sequence comes from Helianthus tuberosus, assembly GCA_030545235.1. Classification (NCBI taxonomy): domain Eukaryota; kingdom Viridiplantae; phylum Streptophyta; class Magnoliopsida; order Asterales; family Asteraceae; genus Helianthus; species Helianthus tuberosus. Next base: position 162,761,508 of record CM060444.1, read on the forward strand.
ATACAAGAAGGGTTCTAAATTTCGAGTTGTCACATCATCCCCAAGTTGAAAGAAATTTCATCCCGAAATTTGGTAAGCACTCACTGAGGAAGCTAGTTAAGTTGTATGGTTTTCCCGGTTTTCCTGGGGTGTCACATCCACCCCCCGTTGATCTAGAATTTCGTCCCGAAATTCCGTAGCTTCGGCCTCAGTAGTGGGTGTACTGTTTGCGAACAGTTGGGGATACTTTTGTTTCATCTGATCTTTGCGCTCCCAGGTGAACTCTGGGCCGCGATGTGAGTTCCAACGAACTCGAACGAGAGGTATTCTAGTGCTCTTGAGGACCTTAACATCCTGGTCCATGATTTCGACTGGTTCCTCGACGAATCGTAACTGTTCGTCGATAGTGAGTTCCTTCAGAGGAACTACGTGGGTCTCATCTGACAGACATTTCTTCAGATTCGACACGTGGAAAACGTTGTGAACTGCACCGAGTTCTGCTGGTAAGTTCAGTCTGTAGGCCACCCTGCCTATTTTCTCAATGACTTCGAAGGGTCCAATGTATCGTGGGTTAAGTTTGCCGCGTTTACCAAAACGAACCACACCCTTCCAGGGTGAAACTTTGAGTAGTACCCGCTCCCCAACCTGGAGCTCAAGTGGTTCCCTGCCCTTATCGGCGTAGACTTTCTGACGGTCACGAGCTGCCGCCATGTGTTTTCGTATCTGAGCGATTTGTTCGGTTGTATCTACCACATGTTCTGGACCAGTGATCTGACTATCCCCCACCTCTGCCCAACAAAGAGGCGACCGGCATTTACGTCCGTACAATGCCTCAAACGGAGCAGCTTTAATGCTGGTGTGGTAGCTGTTATTATATGAGAATTCCACAAGTGGCAGATGCTTTTCCCAGCGGTTGCCAAAATCGATTACACATGCACGAAGCATGTCTTCTAAGGTTTGAATAGTGCGCTCGGACTGCCCGTCCGTCTGAGGGTGATATGCTGTGCTCATATCTAAACGTGAGCCAAAGGATTTGTGCATTGCTTGCCACAGTTCTGAGGTAAAACGCGCATCTCGATCCGAGATAATAGAGGTGGGCACCCCGTGCCTCGAAACAACTTCCTTAAGGTATATTTCTGCAAGAGTGGAGAACTTATCCGTCTCCTTGATAGCCAAGAAGTGTGCAGATTTGGTAAGTCGATCCACGATCACACAAATAGTATCGTTCCCGCGCTGGGACCTAGGCAGGCCAGTGACAAAATCCATGGAAATTTGCTCCCATTTCCATTGAGGTATCTCTGGTTGCTGGAGTAGGCCTGAGGGTTTCTGGTATTCGGACTTAACTCTCGCACAAGTCAAGCACTTGCTAACGTAAGTTGCTATGTGGGCCTTCATGCTAGGCCACCAATACGTGGTTTTGAAATCGTGGTACATCTTATCTGATCCAGGGTGTACTGAGTAGCGAGACTTGTGTGCTTCGTCCATCACAAGCTCTCGTAGGTTGCCATAGAGTGGGACCCAAACGCGTCCCGTTACGTAGTAAGCACCGTCTTCCTTCTGTTCTAAGCGTTGCCTTGATCCGCGTAGGGCTTCAGCCCTGATATTTTCTGGTTTCAGTGCTTCTATCTGAGCAGCTCGTATTTGGGAAGGGAGACTAGAGTGGATCGTGAGTTGTAAAGCTCGCACGCGCTTAGGCGCAGTGTCCTTTCGACTGAGAGCGTCAGCCACAACATTGGCCTTGCCCGGGTGATACCTGATTGAGCACTCGTAGTCATTCAGCAGCTCGACCCATCGTCGTTGTCGCATATTCAGTTCCTTCTGCTTGAAGATATGTTCGAGGCTCCTGTGGTCGGTGTAGATGGCGCACTTGGTACCGTACAGGTAATGCCGCCATAACTTAAGTGCAAAAACAACAGCTCCCAGCTCTAAGTCGTGCGTAGTGTAGTTTCTTTCATGAACTTTAAGTTGGCGTGAGGCGTAGGCTATAACCTTATCTCGTTGCATCAATACACAACCGAGACCTTGAATTGATGTGTCGCAGTAAACCACAAAGTCGTCTGTGCCCTCCGGCAAGGAAAGGATAGGTGCGCTACAAAGTCTATCCTTTAGGTGCTGAAATGCCAACTCCTGTGCATTTCCCCAGCGATAAACAACGCCCTTCTGTGTTAGGGAGGTGAGAGGCTGTGCAATCTTAGAAAAATCCTTTATGAATCTCCGGTAGTATCCCGCCAAACCCAAGAATTGGCGAATTTCCTTTGGTGTACGAGGTGTGGGCCAGTTCTTAATCGAGTCTACCTTGGATGGATCAACATGAATCCCATCCTTGTTTACCACATGGCCTAGGAAATGGACTTCACGAAGCCAGAAGTCACATTTCGAGAACTTTGCATAAAGCTGTTCTGTTCGAAGGAGTTCCAGGATAAGCCGTAGATGTTGCTCGTGTTCCTCCTGACTCTTAGAATAGATCAGTATGTCGTCGATGAAGACTATAACGAACTTGTCCAGATAAGGCTTGCACACTCGGTTCATCAAGTCCATGAAAACCGCAGGTGCGTTTGTCAGCCCAAAAGGCATGACCAAAAACTCGTAGTGTCCGTAACGTGTTCTAAAAGCTGTTTTGGAGACGTCCTCTTCTCGGACTCTCAGCTGGTGATATCCCGATCTCAAATCAATCTTTGAATAGTAGCTCGACCCTTGCAGCTGGTCGAACAAGTCATCAATACGCGGTAGAGGATAACGATTCTTCACCGTCACCTTGTTGAGTTCCCGGTAGTCGATGCACATTCTGAAGGTACCGTCTTTCTTCTTCACAAATAGCACTGGAGCTCCCCAGGGCGATGAGCTAGGACGAATAAAACCCTTATCCAAGAGTTCTTGTAGTTGCGTAGAGAGTTCTTCCAACTCTGATGGAGCTAAACGATAAGGTGCACGAGCTATAGGCGCAGCTCCAGGAGCTAGTTCGATCTGAAACTCGACTTGGCGATGAGGCGGAAGACCAGGTAATTCCTCAGGAAATACCTCTAGATAATCGCGTACAACTGGAAAATCTTCTATCTTTTTCTCTTTCTCCGTGGTGTCAGTAATGAGGGCTAAAATAGCAGTGTGGCCCTTTCGCAAACACTTCTGGGCCTTAAGGAGGGAGATGACGTTCTCAACGGCACTCCGCTTGTCGCCGCGAATCAGGAGAGGTTCACCACCTGAACCAGGAATACGGACAATCTTTTCGTTGCAAAGAATCTCTGCTCGGTGTTGGGATAACCAATCCATCCCAATGACAACGTCGAAACTACCCAAGACGATAGGAATAAGGTCGATAGAGAAGTCCTGGTCAGCGAGAATAAGTTTACAACTCTTGACTACGTGTGTGGCTTCTAAACTCTTACCATTCGCTAGCTCTACAGTGTGCTTGTTGTTCAAAGGTGTTGGAATACGCTTAAGCATTCGACTAACTTCTAGTGACATGTAGCTAGTATCGGCACCCGAATCAAATAAAACTGTAACGTAAAAGTCGTCGAGAAGGAACTTACCCGCCACAACATTGGGGTCGTTCCTTGCTTCACCTTGGCCAATCACGAACGCTCGCCCCCTGGCGCCATTGTTGTTGTTGTTCCCATTGTTACCATTCCCCTGATTGTTGTTGTTGTTCTGGTTCCTGTTCAGCTGGGGACAATCTCTCTTGAAGTGGCCCTCAACTCCACACTGAAAGCACCCTTTGTTATCACCTTGCTGCTGCTGCTGGCGCTGGTTCTGTTGAGCTTGCTGACGATTCTGATTGGCGGGGTATAAGCTCCTGCAATCCTTTGCAGCGTGACCAGGCTTGTTGCACCGATGACAGTTGCCCCTGGTGCATGGCCCGCTGTGATGCAGGCTGCAGCGATTGCATTTGGGGTGATTCCCTTTGTACCCACCATGGCTTTGACCACCAGATGATTGCTGACTAGGACTCTTGTAGTCATCAGTCTTTCTCTGTTGAGACTGGGACTGGACAGAAGTCGAACCCTTACTTGGAGTTCCATCCCATTTCCTCTTGTTGTCACTAGAGACACCTGAAGTAGTTGCAGCACCTAAGCGCTTTGGTAACTTGTTCTGCTCTACCGCCTGATCCGTGAGGCGGTGAGCCAACTGAACAACTTGCTGGTAGGTGGCGAGATTCGCCGAAGTCACATGACTTTGGATTTCTAGCACCAAGCCTTGGAGAAATAGTTCGATGCGCTTGATGGGAGGATCCACCATAGTAGGACACAGAATTGCCAGTTCGTTCGACCTTTTCACATAAGCTTCAATTTCCGACCCCGTCATCTTGAGGTTGAAGAACTCCACTTCCAGTTTGTGAATCTCATCCCGACTGCAGTATTCTTCCTTGATCATTTCCTTAAAATTCTCCCATGGGGTGGCGTTGGCAGCAACCAACCCCAGCATTTGGACCTGAGCGTTCCACCATGTGAGAGCTAAACCCTCGAGAGTACCGGTAGCATACTTCACCCTGCGCGCCTCAGGGCATTCACACATTTCGAACACAGATTCTAGTTTCTCAAACCAGTAGAGGAGACCTACTGCTCCTTCAGTGCCGCTAAAAGTAGTTGGTCGGCAGTCCATGAAAGTTTTAAAAGTGCACACGGGTGGCTGAACATGTTGACCTATCGTGGGTGAAAGAAAGACAGGGTTTAACACAAAGGTTGATTCACGAGAGTAGGATCTACAGATCCTAAATTGAGTTAGAACTGCTGGATATACCTCCTGCGTGTGCAGCTGCAAGTGCTGCGGCAACTCGTTCGTTGATCAGAGCCGTCAACTGGGCTTGTGTCAGGTTAACGCGTCCAGACATGATCTTCATATCAAGAAGAACGTGAGTGAGAGGGGTTCGCGAAAGTACGACGATAAGATAGAGTAAGCACGCACGTGTTCAAGCAACAGTAGTTACACTAACCAAGCATACCATGAGCAATGTACTATGTGATTAACAAGTAGGCAATATATACATAGATCATATCACCTAGAATGTAGAGCCTTGCATGTGGAGTGAAGCGTCGTTGTGGACCGTTGAGCACTGTACAGGTTATAGTCTGATTTTAATAAAACCTTTCCCTTATTAAAACCAAGTTCACAATAACCAATGGCTCTGATACCAATCTGTCACACCCCCAAAATCCACCTACGGAATACCACCGCTTGGAGGCGTGACTGACCAGGATCCAGCCACCAATCATATTGAACATGCAAGTTAAAAGGTATAAAAGTTTAACCAATACAATTGGTGTCCAAACAAAACATAGTTTAAGTTGCAAGCGGAAGCATAACGTTTAAAATCAAAACATAAGTTTAATTGTTTCAAAGTTTAACATGGCACACAGCTGTCCATGTCCCACAACGATCCTCCTCCATGCAAGCTCCAGCTAAGTACCTAAGGACCTGCAAAGCATGTAGTAACGAGTCAACAACAAGTTGAGTGAGTTCACGGTTGGGTGTTCGTTTTAAGTTGTTCCGAAAACAGTTTCCTTTATCTGGCATCCTGCCGTGGGGGTTACCCCATAGTTAAAAACGTGACTTGTTTATTTCCGGTTACTCTGGCAATCCAGCCATGGGGGCTACCCCGTGTTAGTTATCTGGCATTTCGGCCGTGGGGGCTACCCCATGTATACACTAGACTCGTTACCATATCGACTGCTGACTGTAGTCATGTTTATGTGCCCTGAAACTGTCAATGTCTATCATCATTGACGTGCCCCAGATCCATTAGTTCACGCCCGTCCTCTGCGGCACGGTGTGAGGTTTGTCAGACCTAAATAGCGCTATCTAACTAATGACCCGCTCGCCATTGGCCCGGCGATTAAGTCGATATAAAAAGGAGGGACTTCGTGATAGAGTTTTGGTCTAGTACGAGTTATCTGTCCGTGAGGACGAGGAATTTCATTCCTGAACCATTGCTGTCCTACCCAAGGAGGATGAGGAACCCATGTTCCTTAACCCCATTCCCAACCCAGGGAATCCCATGCTTTGTAGAGGGTGTGAACTCACCTTGGTTTGCTCGGCAGACACACAGAAAAGTCAATCAAGCAATATTGTGATCACTCACGTCCTATCATAGTCGTATCATACAAATCAGGTTCGTAATCAAGTAGCACACGTATGTTTCTAGCACATTGCATTCAAGTATCATTCATAGCAGCCCAAACAACATTCACACTTAACAGTGACACATAAGGCCCATACATTCGACCCAACTACTTAGGCCCGTAATAGTGTGCAAGTTCAAATCAGCGTATACATGCATGTAGTCTCGAGTCGAGACTGTGCGGTCTCGAGTTGTAGCCCACAAGGTTTCGAGTCGCAACTAAGGTGATCTCGGGTCATGCATGTAGTGGTCTCGAGTCGCAACTGGACTCGCAACGTGGTCTCGAGTCAAGATGTTTGGGTGTTGATCAAGTGGGGTCTCGAGTCGAGACTGGGATCCTTGACTCGCAACCTAGTGTCGAAACTGTGATCTCGAGTTGACATTTGGTGGCCTCGAGTCGAGACAGAAGGTCTCGGCTGGGAACAATTGCTGAATTCGACATTGTACTAAACCAATGATATTTCATGTTCATGAGATAATGTACTAACCAATGATATTTCATAAACATGTTTCCTTGTCTACTACTAACCAAAAATGGATTAAACCGCAAGTTTTCAAATATTCATATTATGTTCATATCATATTCATGTTGTTCTTCATCATCATTCATATAATCTTTAATCAAACAAAATTATGAACAACATTTATCAACACTTAGACATATAACCGGATTTTTGTTCTTGATTACTAATATGCACCCTATGATATCAACACAATGAATTATCCTAACCGTGATCCTACCACTACCGACAACAAGCATTCGGTTTCCATTCATTAATCAATCCAACTTGTATCAACATCAAAACCCATATAGAGCCGATAACACTCATTCATAGTCAATCATACATTATTTATCCTAACATAATCAATACATTATCATACAATCATCATCATCATCCGAAATAAACGCATAACATGCATCATTAACTTATATCATCACACATCAACACCTTTAATCATGAAAATACATGTGTTTGCAAAGAAATCACTAACCGGTTCAAGTATGGGTTCAAAGGTGTGAATGAAGCTTCCAAGTGGGTGTGTACAAGTTGATCCGAGAGTCCTTGTGGTTGCCGGTTTGATCCGAGAGTAAAGAAGAGGAAAGGTGGTGCTTGATTCTCTAGGGTTTAAGGTTTGTAGGAGAGGGTGTGTGTGTGAGAGTGAGTGTGTTGTCCAAAGAAATGGCAAACATGGCCATCACTAAGGTTTATATACTTGTTCCATATGGTGCACCCTAATGGGTTTCGGATGAGGTGCACGGCCCAACCGGCCCACATGTTGCACTGTTCACTCGAGACCACATGGTCTCGAGTCGGGTTCTTGGTTCTCGGCTCACTTAATCATATACACATACTATACACACAAGCATACATATAACATAACACATAATCATATAAAAGGTTCACTTATCATTAGTCACACAAGTTAACTAGTCACACGTTTAAGCATGTTACATCGGGATACAAGAAGGGTTCTAAATTTCGAGTTGTCACATCATCCCCAAGTTGAAAGAAATTTCGTCCCGAAATTTGGTAAGTACTCACTGAGGAAGCTAGTTAAGTTGTATGGTTTTCCCGGTTTTCCTGGGGTGTCACACACATGAAGGAAGAGGTTGTGGAGGATAATACCACATCAATGAGTCCTTTATCTGATGAAGAGTCACTTGTAGATCAGATGATGTGTGCAGATTATGAGGTGGAGCAGGCTGATGAGATGGATATGTGTACCGAACCTCTTCCCATATCAATGATTCAAATTAACAAGTGTGGGGAAGAGGGTTCGAGGAATAAGATGAGAAGGGTGAAACTACCAGACATTAAGGTATATGTCATGAAGTGGACTAGCAAAGCCCGTAGGAGCAGCTTTAACATGCCAAATATACTGACAAATCTATGGAGATGGCATGTAAATTTCCAGGCATTTGTTGGAAATGTTGCGGGTAAGTGTGCATTAAGACCACCATAACGCATATCAGGTATGGTCTGGCTGAAGACCTTTAAACTTAGCGCTCTCGGGAGGCAGCCCGAGGAGGTAGAGTATTGTATTTGTGTTTTGTTTTGTTTTGCTTTGCTTTGTTTTGTTTGGTTTTGTTTTGGTGTTGTGTTTGTGTTTTGGCAGGTTATTACGTTTCAATCCTCGCGGATGCAATGATTCAAGTGTGGGGATGTTTGGCAACATCCCTGTTGAGATATCGGCGAATCTAAGAGATGTTTTTGAACCGGTCCGATTACCGCAGCTGCATCACTATCAACACTGCTGATTTACTAATCAGGTCGTGTCTTGTTCTCATCTTGTGCACCTTTGTATATATTCATGTTTAAGTTTATGGTTTGGGGGTTGGGTGGTGTTTTGATGTGTTTAATGTGTTTGATGTGTTTATGGATTGTGAAAGTTGGTGGTGTTTTTAGTTATATATATAAAAAAACCAAAAAGAAATTTGTGGTTTGAGTTGAAGAGCTTTTGGGTGATGTTAAAGAGTTAAGCGATCAAATCTTCCCAAAACCGTACATTGGGGTCAATGTATCCCAAGTGTGGGGATGGGGAGAAATTTTGAGGTTTTTGAAAATTTTTAAATCAAGCTAAACAATGTGAGAATTTGAACACCGTGGATTAACCCCAAATGATGCACCGGCAACCCTTAATACCCTTTGTTCTTGGTGAGAGTTGAAGCCACACATGTAAATAAATAATACTTGTCTTGATGAGAGTGGCAACGGGTGGGGGTGCATTAGAACTTGTGCCTTAATACGGTTTGAGTCCTTAGTTGAATGTGAATGTAAAAAGGATAAGGGCAATTAGGTAGCCTCGTCTTGGTGAGTGCGAGTGTGGGATTTGGGGGGTTGGACCTCATTAATTATATATATGAGCATGGTTGCGAGAGGGGCGGGGGTTTGGACATTTAGTTGCCCAATTTTGTGCCTAAAAGCCTATCATTTGTTTCCCCTTAGCTAGTTACCTAAAAATTCACCCGACTTGACCCGGTCTTATAGTGTTAGTAGTAGTTTTAGTAATATGTAGATATGTTTAATGTTATGTTGAATGTTGCTTTGATGAAAAAAAAATCAGAAAAAGAAGTCAAAGAAAAAAAAAAATAGAAAAAGCAAGGAGAAAGAAAAAAAAAAGAAAAAAAGAAATGATGTTTAGTTGTCTTTTACATAATAGTTTAAGTTTGGTTTTTGTTAGTTTATTTCATTGTGTAATAAAAGACCGGGTTAAGTTTTCGCTACTTCATATATATTCCATTTCCTACCCATTCGCCTAGCCTCGTTACAACCTTAAAGCCCCTTTGATTTGCATTCATATTTGGCACGTGTTAGGAGAAGGACCGATTTAGGTACAAGCTTATAGTTGTGCAACTACCCGTTTGCCTTTTGTGTGTCTAGCTCACAATTGCTAGTGCTTACTTGTTGCCGAGAGGAGAGATATAGAGAGGGGTGTGTTATTTTGGGTGTTAAGAAAGGGTTAGTAAAATGACTACATGTTTATGCTTGGTTTACGTTGATCGCTTGTGAACTTGGAAATGGTTTTTGATGGGTTGCTTGGGGGCAAGCAACGGTTAAGTGTGGGGATGTGACGGGTGGTCCACGGGACAACCCTTAAGTGTGTTAAAAGATAAGTTAATCCCCCATTTGATCATGTAATTGTCTTGAATTAGATGACTACGTTTGCTTGTGTTTCAGGTACGTTTGGGGCTTAAAAGTGTGGAAATTAAGCTTCGAATAGGCGCGACTTGATTGGAGGATTGAAGATGGAGAATAAATGAAAAAAATCAATTATTGGAATTGAAGAATTAAGAGGATATCATTATAGAGGACGAAATTACGAGAACGTAGGCGAAAACGGTGAAGAAAACGGAGTTGAAACGAAAAAGTTATGAAGAAAACAAAATTGCGTACTGAAGGCTACCGTAACTTACGGTAGCTACCGTAAATTACGGTAGCCGCCAGCATTTTTCTTCCACCGTAAGGCAGTAGAGACCCACCGTAAGCCATTCCAAGCCACCGTAAGCTACGGTGGCCACCGTAGCTTACGGTGGAGGCCAGCGTGAAACTTGTAACTCCCTCATTTAAGGTTGTTTATGGTGCCTTTTCATCATCTAATCATTCCCATTCGTTTGGTAACTCCTAAGGGGCGAATTTGGGGTGTTCTAAGGGATCTAAACATGAAGACTTTGTTTTTGATTCCAATGGACAAAGGTTCGATTGTGATGATGGTTCATAACACTATGAGCGACTAGGTTTGCTTGGTGATCGTCTCGGATGTAAGGTTTTATTTGTGACAATTATGTTTGTTCTTTAATTTCTGGAATATTAGACTGTGCATGTGTTGTTAGTTTATTATGGTGTTTGATTGGTTGTTTGTAAATTGTTGATGTATGTTTGATCATAGTTCTAAACCATACGTTCTTGGTGCCGTTGGCAATCGAGATATCATGGGAGGGATTAGGGTTGGATATGTGTTGATTGGTCATCGGGTAACAACCTCACGTTCTAGGAATCCGAGTACTTAGTTCCCTTTCATCACAAACAATTGATCTTACATGAGCCATGTCTATGTGGTTCTTTCTAGTTGAACATGAACGTTAGTTGTCACTTAAAACCTGAAACTCGGGATGATCACTATCCTCTTATCTTGTTACAAAACTTAACCTTGATTTGTAATCTAATTTAGTTTAATTTAGTTAATTAAAACCAATCAACCCAAACATTGAAATTTACATTTCTTGCAATTTAGATTAATCTAGTTAGTTAGACATACATTGAGATAACACATATTCCACAAACTCCCTGTGTTCGATACCCACTTGCCACTAACTATTTAGTAGTAATTGGATTAAATTTGATTGTGACCACGACATCACGTCAGTGACGACGTAGCATTGGCACAAACTTGGGAAGAGCTTCGAGCTCTAATGATGAAGGAGTTCTGTCCTCGTCATGAACTCAGGGCTTTGGAAAGGGAATTCGACGATCTTAAGCAAGACAGCGGTGAACATCGAGCCTACACTGACCGTTATAAGGAACTGAGCCTGTTATGTCCTACCATGGTTACGCCTTTGGATAAGGCGATTGAAAAGTACATTGATGGTCTCCCTGACCTAGTTCAGGACATTGTTACTAGTAGCAACCCTATTACCGTCAGACAGGCCATTGAACTATCTGCTACCCTGACTGAATCTCAGATCAGGAAAGGTAAGCTTTTCTGAAAGGGCGACCCGAAACCATCTGACGAGTCTGCACAAGAAAAATCAAAGGATAAACAGACTGAGTCCTCCAAAAAGTCGAAGAAGCGTAAGGCTTCACAAAACTTCACAGTAGTTGCTCAAAATAACCAGGTTGCACCAAACCAGCCAGCACAACCTCGTACTAGGAAAAACTACATTGGTACTGCATATTTGTCTACGTCGAGCAGACCACGCACAGACCTTTGGGCACAGTCCTTTGGGTCTGAAGACTGCTGTTATATCGAAGACCTTTCATTAAAAAAATGCCTGCGCGTCCTCTTCTTCGGGAAGATGTGGACTCAAGTCTTTAAACCTCTTCTCCATTATTTCTTTTTGCCCAAGATACGAAAACACAAACACCCCAAAAAAATCCAAGCTCCTTCTCCATCTCCTCCCTTCTCCCCTCCACACAGCCATCGCTCCTCGTCCTCTTCTACACGCCGCCACCGAAACCTCCACCGACTCCCTCCACGTTGCGTCGTCGCTCCCCTCCTCCTTCCCTCTTGCTCAACCATTTGTTAAATCGACCCATTTTGTATACAAACAGGTAATAGTTTTATCACTTTTAGAGTTTACATTTCTTACTCGTGAAATTTTAACTGCTTGCAGCCTGATAGGGTTTAGGGTTTCAGATTTCTGTAAAAGGAATAAACTTCAGCTTATTACAAGAGCACATGAATGCATAATGGATGGATTTGAAAGATTTGCTCATGGACAATTAATTACCCTTTTTTCTGCAACCAACTATTGTGGTAAGGTTTTTAGCTTCACAATCTTTTTCTTTTAGGCAGTTGTTGAGAAAAATCCTATGGACTTTTCGTGAATTTGCATTCGTTTTGGTTGAGCAAAGATGGTTAGCACTCGTTGTTTTACTTGGTGTAATTGTTTGTGTAGAGACTAATACATTCCTAAAACAAGATTTTATTTGTACTTTTACATTTGTGTAGGTGGAAATGCAGCTCGGTATCGTTTTTTTGAAGTTGAGAAACCAGAAACTGTTGTTTCACGTTAGTCAAGAGTAAGAACTCGAGCACAAGAACTCGGCCTTGGTGGTTTGTTGCCGAATTTTGGTGTTACTTTTGAGTTTTTTGGTGTTAAATTTCATAAATTTGTTGGTAGTTTGCTGATTTTTTGTGTCTGTTATTAGAATTTTTGATTGTTATTCATGCTTGCAGAAGTTAAAAAAACAAACAGTCTTCTTCTTGCAGACTGCAGAGGTTTGGTCCACCTCTTCAGCTACAGATGTCTGCAGATCTGATCCGCAGACTGCAGATGTTTTACCTCTGAAAAAACAAACAGCACCTAAGACTGTTGATGCACATTTTGTGGATACAACTCATTCGGTTCGTCTACGGTACGAGATAAAGACCGAAACTCGATATCCTCCATCGAGTTTCAGATAGATCATGATATTGTTTGCTGTGTATATATGTGTCTGCAAGATTGTATCTGCATGTTGCAGCCATCCACGAAGGATCAGACATCATGCAACGAAGAATCCCATAGTGGACGAAGAATCAATACACAACGAAGAATACTCATCCACGAAGAATCAAGAGTCTTCGTGGGAGTCTCTATTCACGAACAATAGTTAAGGCTTTGGACGAAGAATCCAGGCCACGAAGACTCCATGTGACGAAGAATGATGTTGGCGAAGACTACATGACGAAGAATCCCTGTGACGAAGAACATTGTTCATCAAACTTGATTGTTCGCAAATGGTAGTTCACGAAGAATCAGTCATTCTTCGTGGATGTTTATTGTTCATGGGATGATCCTCATTCTTCGTAGGTCTTTCTTTTGGGCCCAGTTCCATTCTTCGTTGAGTTGTGGATAAGATCTCTATATAAAGGCTTGCAGTCAGAGATGGAGAATACAGAGAACATAGTGTGAGAACAGGAGAGTTTAGAGAGAGCTTTGATGTTGTTTATCTTGTTAGTAAAACTCTTCTGATATATATACAAGTGTGCTTTAAACGTTGAATCTGGTGTTGTGTTCGTGTTCTCTTGCTTGGTTTGTACACCCACTTGGATTCCGCACTTGCGGGTGTAATCGACAACAAGGATAAGGTGTTCTGGATCCTCCTCTAGTGGACCTACAAGTGGTATCAGAGCCTTGGCTCTCATCCTTGTTAAAACCAAGCTTTGTGTCGTGTTTTCGAACTTTTTTTATTGAAGATTTTTCAGAAAGTTTGTGTGGTTTGAAAGTTAAATGGGTTAAAACTTTTAAGAAAACTTGTTGTTTGCAAAATTTTTTCACAAAAACCTTTAAGAATACTTGTTAAACTTGGGTTTTTCTTAAAATTTCCTGCAAATTTCTGTTTCGCCATACTTTCCGGTGAGTCATTTTTACCGAAAAAGTCACTGGAGTTTCTTGAGTTGCATTATTGAAGATAATATACTTTATTGTTTGTTTCAAAAGAGTGGTTTCTCAAAGTATGGGATAATCTGACAACTTTTCATCATATCTCACCAACTTACACTTTTATCCATACCTGCGAAAAATCCTTTTCTGCGAAACATCCTTAAAAGTCAAAGAAAACTGATTCCTTTGTCTTCTTATTATCCTGGTTGATTCTTCGTGGACTTGTTATTAGGCGCAAAACACTTTTTGTGGGCCTAGTATTTATTGTACCAGTTGGGCTTGAAAAACAAATTGCAAAACTGGCTTCAAGTTTCAATCTCAATGAAAAATAGGATGCATTGTTCGTGGGAGTACACTCTTCGTGGAGAGTCAGTCATTCACGAACAATTCATTGTTCACCAACTGTTCGTTACAATAACTTGACCATTCTTCGTGGGCCTCACCATTCTTCATGGGGCATTGGACCAACCTTCGTGAAAATTGGGCCTTATAAATCTTCTTTGGGCCTTATTAATCTTCGTAGAGTAACTGGGCCTTTGTTATTGTTCGTAGTAAACATTGGAACCATCTTTTGTTCGTAGCTGGGCTGGCTTATCACAGTTATTTCACAGTAAGGTGTTATTTGGTTTTAAGTTGGTATTTTCTACACATCATGACTTCAGATTGGTGGGGTTGGAAACCTGACCCTAATGCGGAGCCGTTGGATACCATTCCTTCACCAGTAATATACCCGCCTTTATCTCTAGCAAAAGCAACATAACCTCCTCTAATAGATTTGACGTCGTAGAGAAGTCTCATGTCGCCGGTCATGTGCCTGGATGCCCCACTATCAACAATCTAAAGACTACTGATAGTTCCTCCTGGAACACCCTGCACATGTACTCAAATGATCAGTTGGAGATGGGGAACCAAGCCTTCGTGGACTTGGGTCTTCCATTTTCATCGACAAAAGTTATTTCAATTTCGCGATGATTTGGAAATGGTGATGCTCCCCCTGAGTTTGTAACCAATTTAGGTTTCCAAGTCTGTTGAGTTTTACCAGTTTGATTGTTTGAAATTTTAACTTCGTGATTGTTTGAAGTTTTTGAAATTTTTGAAATTTATGGTTTGACTGAAACAGATTGTTTTTGAACCACATCGGTTTTAAGAGCCTTTTCAGTTACCTTAATTTGCTTGCGTTTCTGTTTCTTCTCTTTTTCTTTCACAAGACAGGATCTTGTTTTGGAGAAACAGATCGCTTTTGGTAATTTTGCTCACGGGGAACATCAATTTTAGCTTTTAACTTATGAAGATGTGGACAATTTTGAATGATATGTCCAAATTCACCACACTCAAAACATGATCTTCGTTCAACAAACCCCGTAGTATCATGTTGATGTCTCGTTGAGGAACTTTGTGATTTCGAAGTACTTGGTCCTGAATTGTTTTGACCATCTCTTTTCAAATTTTAACTTGTTTAACATAATCTATGTAAGATTTGTTTTCAAATGTTTCAACTTTATTAGTTCCCTTCGACTTCACAAAGTTCACCCTTTTGTTCTTTCTCTGGTTTTGTTCCTTTCGACCTTGAGTTGTCGATTTTCCTTTTGGTTTAGTGTGATTTTGCTGAATTTTCTCTGTTGGTAATTTCTGATTGCCATATTGTTTTCGAATTTCAGCTTTTGGAATCGGAGGACATTGTGTTACCACAACTCGTGAGCTCAACTCTCCCAAAAACTTACTTGTCGAATCTTCAAAAACTTTGTTGCTTAAAGATTAATATACATTTTTAATCGGAAAATCTTTGTTTGAATAAACTTTATCATCACCAACTAGAGTGTACAGCAAATTCACACTCTCAGACTCTTGTGCATAAGTGGACTCGACCCGAACAGTCTTAGCAGGTTTTGCGGGAGGATCACATAAAATGTGATTCTCGAGAGGTATGTCCTCTTCTTTGATAACTGCATCAGACTATGCAGAGTGAGTATCATCGGATTCAACATCTGAAGAATCAGCATCCTCAACAATGACTAGAGGATCCTGATTTTGTTCAGCAGTTGATACTTTGGTATCTGCTAACACATCTGAATCAGATGATGCTTCCTTTTTGTAACCAAGTCCCACTACGAATTCCTCAACATCTAAAGGAACAGATGACTCAAATTGAGGTTTATCCTCCTCATCAGGCATTGCGGTATAATTATGTCCAACAGGTGGAGGACACTTCTTATAGCCAATGCACGTGACATCATTCTTCTTTTTCTCGATGCAGACCAAGAAGCTCCTGCAGCAATTGTGCATGGTACTTCTGAGGCTACACCTCCTGAGGACTGCCCTAAAACAACTGAAGCTACTGCATCATCTTCTTTGCCAGTTCAGCGTATTGATTTGGTTGTTGATCTCAACTTCAACAATATAGGGTATAAATATTCCAGTTCCAGATAATCTAGAAACAAGAATCCATAATACCCATCCTCAATAAAACATCATTGGTAATGTTCATAGTGGCGAGCAGACGAGGAATCAGTTGAGAAACAACAACAATGCTGGCCTGTATGCAGCGATTAGAGAATCGGGTTTGCAGAATGATTGGTCTTTCGCGTGTTATGTTTCACAAGAAGAACCAAATTCTTGGAAAGAAGCAATAAAGGATAATTCTTGGGTGGAAGCTATGCAGGAGGAACTGCAACAATTCAAGAAGCTAGGTGTCTGGAAACTGGTTGAAAAACCTGAGAATTTCAAGAAGATTGCCACCCGTTGGGTTTTCAAATGCAAGAAGGACGACCGTGGAGTAGTTGTTCGAAACAAGGCGAGATTAGTTGTTCAAGGTTTTCGTCAGGTATAAGTGATAGACTACAACGAAGTATATACACTGGTTGCACGTCTTGAACCCATTCGGATCTTTCTAGCCTATGCTTCCTTCAAATGATTCAAAGTTTACCAGATGGACGTGAAAAGTGCATTCTTACATGGTGTGGTTGAGGAAGGGGTGTATGTCGAACAACCTCTGGGTTTTGAAGATCCTATTCATCCTGATCGGGTTTGGTTGCTCAACAAAGCTCTTTACGGATTACATCAAGCACCGAGAGCTTGGTATGCAACCTCATCTAACTATCTGCCGGGGAACGGTTTTCGCCGGGGTCTTATTGATTACACTCTCTTCATCAAGGAAAATGGATGGAGACCTTCTGTTGGTTTAGGTATACGTAGATGTTATTTTTGTTTCAACTAACGATGTTTTGTGTAGGGACTTCGAGCGTGTTATGCAGGAGAAATTCGAGATGAGCGCCATGGGGGAAATGAACTTCTTTTTGAGCCTACAAGTTCAACAAACGGAGTCTGGGATATTCATCCATCAGACTAAATATGTGGAAGACATCTTGAGCTGGTTCCAGATGTCCGAAGCGACGCCCATTGATACCCCACTTCCGCAGAATCACGGGATTACTCTGGACTTGAAGGGTGAAAGCATTAACTCTTCATTCTATCGCGTAATGATCGGATCTCTTATGTATCTCACAGCCTCGAGGCCCGACATAATGTATCTGTTGGATCAGAGTTTGATTCTGATTGTATTTTATGTTTGTAATTAAGATGAAAATGGATGAGTGTGCAGCGGAATTATGATGAAAACAAACTTTGCATACAATCAAACGAGAGTAATACTTTGATCAAACATCTTTTCACAATGAATCGAAAGATTGAATTTATTTCAATAACGATTACAATGATTGATGAATGAATGCAAACTCCCCCTCAGCCAGAGCTCAGTAGTTTGTTCGTGCAAAGAAGACGATAATGCAAAAGAGCTAATAGAACAGTACAAAGTACTGAACTCTTTATAGGCACTTGCAAACCACTGAGCATCTTAGCTGACGTCACCATGAAAGTGACATCTAACCTCCTAACAAACTCTAACCTCTGATCTATACAAACACTAATGTACTAACTACTGCTATTACATTTCATTTCATTACATAAAAGACACTTAAAAAGCTGCTGCATCCTTCCACTGCTGTGAACCCGGTAGTGCTTGTCCGGATCAGCAGTACTAGACTCAAGGCAGTAGATTGAATCAGCAGAGCTTTGGTCTTCCATCAGTCTTTGACATTGGGCAGTAGATGCAAGGCAGCAGTTGTAGGTCAGCACTTAGTAAGATCAGCAGATAGGAGGTCAGCAGATATGAAACCACTTTCAAGGGGAGAGATTTGTATGTAAACATCTGCTTATTCTGGATCCACTGCTCTGATCCAGTTTTGGCTTTAATTATCTGTTCCTCTGATAGGGTTCAATCCCAACAATCTCCCCCTGGAACAGATAATGCCAAAACTCTTCATTATTGTGGAAATCTTTATTGCCTCATTAACAGTTCCCTTATCTGACCTTTGAATTGTAGTTCAAAGTCTAGGGCATCTGTGTCTTCATCATCCCTGCTAAGTGGAAGATCAAGGAGATCCTGCAAATCTTCAAGACTCAGGCCAAGAGCTTGTTCCCTTGATATTTTCTCCACTTCTCCACCAGACCTGAGCAAAGTCAATACGCAGGTCTGTTTGTCAGTTTCCCACTTTTGTATTTTTGAGCCTGGTGGGTTTCTTGGGAGATGTTTATTTGCAGAAATATTTGGTGAGGCTGGCCTATTCATAACTGGCTGAGCAGTGCTTGCAGTTTGATCCAAACCAAGAGTTTCTATGATCATTTTCTTTATGCCTTCTTTTACAAGGTCATCTCCTCTTATCATCTCTTGAATGGTTTCACCTCTCAACTGTTTGTGTGCCCTTCTTTTATAGATGGCAGCACCAGTTGGAGCAGTGGCTCTCCTGATTTGTAGCTTTGTTGGTCTTTTTGAAACCTCTGCTTCAGGATAGTCAGGCTTTGAGGAACATTTGGATCTTTCTTTCTTAATTCCTCCAACCTTTTGTAGGTGGCCCTGACCACCTCTTCTTTCCATCTAGCAACTTGTCTTTTGTTTCCATATTCAGCAGCAACCAGTTCCTCTTTCATTCTTTTCAGTTCTACCTGTTTGTCAGGTATATTCTTTCTAAACCTTGCCCAGTCAGGAGGAGTGTGAGTGACCTTCCTTTTGATCATGTCTTGAATTCTTGCAGCTTCATCTTCAAGCTCAGGAACAGTCCACTCTTTGTACATGTATTTCTCTCCTTTGTACTTCTTGTGAGCCATGATGCTTTCAATGTAGTCTTTCTTCAAAGTTTCAGCTGCTCTTTCTGAAATTTGTTGACTGGCATTTTTTGCAAATTTTTCTAGGGATCTGACTTGTGTGAGCAGATATTGATAGTTTCTTGAAATTTCTTTGTCAGATTTCCCTTGTGTGTTTCTTTTTGAGATATCCTCTGCTTGCCTGGCCTTGATATCCAAATATTCATCAACATTTTTAGGCCACGGATATCCTTTTATTGATGGCAAACTCCTTTTGGCAGGGTCATCCTCATAGTAAAAAGATTTTATTTCTTCTCTGACAGCTGCTAGTTCAAGAGGAAATTGAACACCTGCAGGAGGTAAGGGCTTGTACATTGGAACTGAAGAGAGAGGAACAGGTTTTGGTATTGTGACAAGAGCTGAAGATTTTGAAGATGTTTGTGGTGGTGAAGTGTCATCATCTTTGAGAATTAGCCTTCTCCTCTTTGTTTGAGGATGGGCTGATGATGTTTTGGATGGAACAGTGGTGGTGGATGTAGTGGCAGTGGTTTGTGATTGACTAACAGTTGTTGAAACAACTGGTGTTCCAACCACTGTTGTCATTACAGCAGATGTTTTAACAACTACTGTCTTATGCTTTTTGGCAGGAGGTGATTTTGTTTTTGATGGTAATGGTGGTAAAGCAGTGGATTTGGTGTGTGTTGAAGTGGGAGCAGATGTTGAAACTACTGAAGTACCAACTGTAGTTGATACAACAGGAGTTACAACAGCTGTTTTAGGTGGTGGTTTTGGAGCAGACTTTGAACGTCTGGTTGGAATGGATTTGGGTAGCCTTACTCTTCTTGTAGGCTTCTTCTTTTCATCAACAAGATTTTCATCATCTTGTGACCCTGAAGTACCCTGATCCGGATAATCCACCCTGGCTTTCCTTTTGGCCTCTCTATCCCTTTTTACACTTGCAATTGCTTCTGCCAGTGCATTTGTGGTCACATCAATTTTCTAGCTTCCATCTGGCAAAGGGATCTGTTTGGTCATGTTTGCATTTTCTGGTTCAATGTATAGACCATCCTCTATTCCCTTCTTTTTCCACTCCTGAATTTTCTCCCCCTTTTTGGCATTATCTTCTGGGAGTTGATAAATGAAGCGAACTTTTGGAGGAGCAGTGCCAGTGGTGTGCAAGATCTGAGTTTTGAGAGCCTTTAGATCAGCCTGAGTGTTCTTGAACCTTGACTCCATTGCATTTCTCAGCTGTTGGACATGTTTTTCATGTTGCTGATCTGCTAATTGTGCTTGTTGATGGAGAAAAGGTTGAAACAAATTCCAGAGCTCATTTGTAGCAGGTGCTATTTGTGGAGCAGGTGCTTGAGGTGGAACAGCAGTTGATTATACCTTTTGTACTTGTAACACCTGTTGTAGTATTTCTTTGAGTTCTGCAACAGAGTTATCAAGCTTTTCAATACGATCCGTCAATTTCTGGTACTTTAAACCATCACCCAAGTT
Source organism: Helianthus tuberosus (assembly GCA_030545235.1). Lineage (NCBI taxonomy): Eukaryota > Viridiplantae > Streptophyta > Magnoliopsida > Asterales > Asteraceae > Helianthus > Helianthus tuberosus. The sequence goes on from CM060444.1 coordinate 162,781,823, forward strand.
AATGGGATCATCTGATTTCCCACTAGCAGTGGTTTTATCAGTAGTTGATGTAGGGAGTGTACTCCAAACATTAATCACTGATGCCCCTTTTTCTTGGTACTGGGGTTTTCTTCCTTCAACACTTGACAACCTTTTGATGTTGCCAGTAGGATAAATAAATCCACTGGTGGTTGGCAGAGGTGCTATGTAAGGAATTGCCTCCAAGGAAGTCTTATTAATGTAACCACTGTCCAACTGTAAACCAGTGGATTCAACAGTTGTAGTGGCTGCTTCACTTGGACTACCACCAAGAGTTACTTGTAACTCAAGGGGTGTAACCTCCTCAGGTTGTGTTGGTGGGTTAGCAAAGATTGATACATCAGACCCAGTCAGTTGTTGAGGTATATTCTCATTGATAGGTGAGTGAGAAGGACTGGTTAATGTCTGGTTCAAATCAATTGCATCTAACAGCAGTTTAGTTGGTGGGGGAATTGTAGATGTGAAGGGTGGTGTAGAAAGTGGATTTGCCCCGGGTATTGAGCTGTGGATGATAGAAACAAGTGTTTCCAGAGCATCATGATGTGGAGACCCTATTTGTACAACCTGTTCTTTTTGTGAAGAAGCAGGAGGAGTTTCGGTTATGGGTTGAGATATTTGTACCAACTGCTGTGAGGAAGAAACAGCAGTGGTTTCTTGTGACTGTTGTGTTGTCACAGGCATTTGCTCTGGTATCTCATCCTCCAGAGTTGCCCTTTTGATTGGTTTGGGGGGTTTTTGAGTTTTCTTTTTGTGTGGCTTTTTGTGGATTGTAGGTGTGGGTTTCAAAACAGTTGGTCTGCTGCTTTGATCACCTTGAGCAGTGGGCTCAGCAGCAGATACCTGAGGAGCAGTTGTAACTGCTAAAATCTGCTCAGGCACTTCTGCTTGTGTTTTGCAAGGTGCTAACATTCTTGAAAAAGTTTCAGTTGTTAAACTGTTTATTTGAATAGAATCACCTTGGTTTATTGTAGCTAAATCATTCTTACTGAATTTCTTTTCAAAATAGTAACTTAAAAACCTTGGAAACAGTAAGAATGATTTTGTTTCAACATTATTAACCAAATCTTTAAAAATTTCCCGAGAATAGTTAAGATTTTCTTCTTGAAGAATTGCATATCCCAGATTTTGAATCTTTAAAGGGATTTCATTGAAAGAAGTGGTTTTATTTGAAACACATAGTAGGAGGGTATGAAATAAAAATCTGGTTGCAGAAGGAAAATAACCTTTTTCTAAGGTAAGTTTCTTCATCATTGTGGCTTCATACCCTCTTTCAATGAAGTCAGTTTGCAACTTGTTTTTAGTGAAAGAAATTTTACCTTCTTGATCATCGAGTTGAAAGACCTCTGAAATGGATTGTGGCGTGATTTGGACAGCTTTACCCTTTATAGAAGAGTGTATGGTGGTTGCAATGTCTCCTTGTTTTTCAAGGGTTGCATTCTTCCAAAACTCCCTTTTGGTCGCCAAATAGATTGGTGCATCGACAGTGAACAAAGTTTTGTACTTTGATTTTGCCATGGTGTCAATGATGGAATCGAAAACATTGGTGGTTCCTGGTTTTGTGAGAAGACCCAGGAGGTTGTGGGATGGTTTATATGGAATTTCAGTGGAAATTGCCTTTTGAGAGGCTATTTTCGATGAAGATTTGGATGAGGGTTTTGAAGATGACTTCAATTTTGTCATTTTGAAGATGATGATCGAAGAAATTTGTGGAGAAATGAGATGAAAAACTGCTTTGAGAAGAGAATTTTTAGGAATTCAATTCGACAGTAAAACCCTGTTTTGGTGGTGAATGGGGGATTTTATAGAGAAGAAAGTGAATGCTGATGTGGCAGCCGTTACAAAAAGTCTGACCAATATGTACTTGTAACACCCCGTGTTTTCACGAGTGAAAGTCAAAGTCAAGGTCAAAGTCAACGACCGATTTCGCGCGACGACTCGTAGAATTGTTTGTATGATATTTAGATTATGTGGAGTAAATGTCGTACATTGCAATAATCGAATTATGCTAACCGTATTTCAATCGACCTACGACTGTGAACGATAGGAAGTAACAATGCGATAAAGTTAATCAAGCTATGCTAATCAAATCGACATCAAATCGTAACTCGAGCTATGTATTCTACTTGTCATTATACGTGTGTGTGCCTTACGTGTTACCTGTGCATGTTTATTTTATGATCTGTTGTGATAATCAAGCGAACTCAATCGAACTCGAAGTCTAACTCGAATATAAACGAACCCGAACCCGAATCCCGAGTCGAACCATATAAGAAGTAGTTGGGACTGAAAGTAATTTGACTAGGAAACCCTATCGAATCGCTCGCTTATCGAAACCAAATCAACATCGCACCGAACTCACCAAAGGAGGTGGCATCCGCACGGATGGCCAATCCGCACGGATTGCCAATCCGCACGGATGACCAGTCCGCGCGGATAGCCTACCCGGGTGCGTGCCATGCGCACGGCTCACCCTTTCCCTTTTTGGCATCCTATAAATACACGGGTCACGTCATCATGAAATCATCCGGATTTGAGGTATTCTCGGGTGACGTCATCATGAAGTTCATAAGAACTTCAAGCTTGACCTCATTCCACCAAGAATATCTCAGATCTAAACGATTTCTACAAGTTTTTACAATAACTCCACCTAGATCTAAACTTTTCTAAGGATAAAAGAGTTGAAAGAAATAAACCTAAGTTCTCTCCTTCTTTTACCCTTAAAATCGGTACGAATCCGATCAGTTCCAGTGTTCTACTCGTCAATAGTGATGCACTAGTTCTAGATCTGGAATGTTACCCATAGACAACTGATTTCGGGGTTAACCGGGATGACCGTTCTGAGTCGCCGACAGGCCGAGTTAGGGTGGTTCCTGACCGGTCTAGTCACGCGGGTGAGAACACAACTCCAAGTGGTTGCCACGTAATCAGAACGTCTCGATAAACGACAACAGAAACCAAGTGTAGACGAACGGAACAACCAGACCAGTTGTCCGCACGGACTAGCTGTCCGCACGGACGAGCCGTACGCACGTACAGGTCATACGCACGTACAGGTCATACGCACGGGTTGCCACCCGCACAGACTACCCTTGGGACCCACTTTCCAGACGAGGTTTGAGTATCGACGAACGAGCAATCCGGACGGACGACCTCTGAATGGATTACTCTTCGGATCATGAGATACTAAGGCCTTAAAATGAAAATCAAACAATCTTCATCCGCACGGCCAAGCCGTACGCACGGACAGACTATCCGGACGGATTGACTCTGCCCGCGCGCACAGGCTGCCCGCACGGACTACCATACGCATGGACTGCCGTCTGCGCGACCGGCTTGAAAGATAGAAACATTTTGGTGTTTTCTAAATGCTACAACGAAAACTCCAAAGCACAAGCCATCATAGACTAACACATCTTAGGAAGAAACAATCCACTTGAACGTTTATCCACACCAACAACTTGTCCGTACGGATAAGTCACCCGCACGTACAACTAGTCCGTACGGATTACCACCCGCACGGACAGTCGTACGCACGGATAACCTATCCGGATGGATCACCACCCGCACGCATCACCACCCGCACGCATCACCATGCGCACGGATAGGTCATGCGCACGGATGACTTCTACTCACGGATAACTGATCCGCACAATCAGTCATCCTACCCACTCTCACTTGTACTGTTTTACGCGTCACTTATCGTTACGTTATCGAATCTATTCAGGCTAACCGTACTCGCTGTAAAAGCGCTCCCTTCAATCCATATCGCTGTGAGTATACTCGAACCCTTTTTGCGTTAGCACTTTTGGGTGTTACATACGTTACAACTATTCAAACTACAACTATCACACTACTCAAGCTATTTTAACATTTAACCATTAATGCATGTTATACGTGGCTTATGAATGCTTGTTGTTATGTTTACACATGGAATGCTGTCTACCTGCCTTAGCAACGATAGTACTATAGTTTGGACTCAGCACCCGTTCACACGGGGGTTGTTAAGGATCTTTTACTTGCATGGATTACAGTGGTAATCGTGTATTGCGAACTGCCTCGGGCAGTCAACCCGCAGTCATTGGTATCGATGGATCTATGTCGATAACTAACGTGCTTCATTTCACTATGTGTACGTGCTGGTTATGCGTAAACGAATTCGAACTCTATATGCTATTATCAAACTTGTATGCTCACCTTTACATTTTATGTATTGACATTATTTTAACATATGTGACAGGTGCCTAGGTTGTTTATATGCTTCTCGGGCTGTGATGAAATTGAAGCTAGGAAATGGAGTCCTAGAAACCAACGAATAAATTGTTATGTTTAAATCTGAGTTGTCGGAACAGAATATTTATTTAGTGTTTGTCTGTAATAACTTGTTTGCTATTTGAGACATGGTATGGGACATGTTAACTTAAATTGAATGGTAATGATAGTTGTTATGGAAACTTCTGGACAATCTGTTTCGCTCAGTGCCGCGCCCCGATGATTCCGCCATCGGTTGGGGTGTGACAGATTGGTATCAGAGCCATAACTATAGGGAATTAGGCAAGACTCGACCTAGTCCGGGTCGAAGTCTCAGAGACCTAGACTATAGTTAAGAACCAACATACCAACTCACGCGTATGCGTAAAAATCGCCACTATCACTCACTCTTTTCTATCACTGCACTCGAATTTTCAAGTTGTGAACAGGTAATAAGGCCGAGAATAGGTGTGAAAACCGCAACTCTCGACTAAAGTTGCCTAATCAGCTTGCGTTTTTAGCTACAAACGAGGAGAATTATACCAAATCAGGAGTGAAATCCATATTTTGATGAATAATCTCCTCACTTTTTCTCAAAAAACGAGGACGGAAGTTGCAAGATAGGGGTGAATCCCTAACCTTGACGACTCGTCCCGCTTTTATACAAGAACTCCACCAAAGTTCGATGGACTCCAACGGTCTAAAGACACAACCTAACCAAAGGGAATTGCGCCAACGCCCGAGAATCGAGGCAAAGGCATAGTCCTGGAGGTCGTTGTGCAGGATCCTTGCGAATAGTCGAGCTACTTTGGTTAGTCGAAGTCTATTAGCCGCAGACAATCTACCTTCGATTTATCGATCTTTATGAAAATTTTATGCTTTTTCTGTTATTGTTAACGGTTTGAGGTACTATTGGTTCTGACCCAACACTATTGCTCCTGCTAAAACACAAAACCCACACAACTCATCGCTAGCGAATCGGCAATAGAGGCAGTCAGAATAGTTTGTATGCTCGTAGGTGCTTTTAGTAACTAAGTATATGTGTTTCTTGCTGTTATGCTTATGTGATTAGGAATATTGTGATTATGTGCTCCATGTGATTATGTGATTTTGTGCAATTCTGTGATTTTATGACTATATGCGTTACATGGTACGTGTTACTGAGCTTTAGTAGTAGTAGACGTGTGAGGTGAGATTCGAATACATGTGTTGAGTTCCATGGCGATGTCTATTGCAGACAATGTCGTCTGGATCCCGTCATCAACTCTCTCGCCAGGAAAAGAGGGACAGACGCCTTGCTTCCATCGTCGTGAAAGCGGTAGCAAAGGCTGTGAGCGATGTCTGCGAAAATGCCAGCAAATCATCCGAGGAATCGAGGACTGAGGGTCCTAGAGCTGCCGCGAGACCTTTCAGCTTCAAACAATTCAAGTCATGTGGGCCGAAAGAATTCACAGGCGAAGGAGGTCCTACTGCTCTATTCCACTGGTTTGACTCTATCGAGGTTACTCTGCGACAAAGTGGTTGCCCTGACGACCTTCGAACTCTGAATGCTACCGGCGTCTTTCAGTCCCGTGCTTTGGACTGGTGGACGGCCGAGAGGAACAAGAGAGGGAATGATGCAGCTTACGGTTTGTCGTGGGATGAGCTCAAGGAAGTCATGCTAGAGGAATTCTGCCCTCCTCACGAGCGTCAAAAGCTTGAAGATGAATTTTGGCACATACAACAGAAGGATGGAGACAATGCTGGTCTCACTGCTCGCTTCAAACAGCTCAGCATTATCTGTCCCGACCAGGTCAAGACTCCTGAGATGACCATCAAGAAGTACATTCGAGCTTTGCCCGACTGCGTTGCTGATTTCGTGCAAGCGGCTAAGACTACCACGATCGAAGAAACCTATCTGCTGGCCGCTGAGATCAATGACAAGAGGGTCAAGGCTGGGGTGTGGGATAAGACCTCCAAGCATCTGCATCAAGCCACTACTACTGCACCAACTGCTGAACCTACCTCGTCAAGCAACAAGAGAAAGAACAAGAGAAAGAACAGCTCCACCAACAAGAACTGTGCGATTACTGCTGCACCAATCCAAGCTGTACCTGCCCAACAGCGTCAAGTAGTGGCGCCTGTGGCCAATGCACCGCCTGCAAAGCGTGCATATACTGGGCCACATCCACTCTGCCCTACTTGCACCTATCATTATCCGACCACTATTCAATGCCGCTTCTGTGCTCATTGCAACGTCTACGGCCACTTTACTGCCAACTGCCGTATTCGTCAAGCTCCTGCCAATCAAGCTCTACTCGCTGCCCCACAGGGTCAACAAGCTCCTCCGCCACCCGCAGTCAAAGCCAGAGCATGCTTCACGTGTGGCGACCCGAATCATTTCGCCAACATGTGCCCGAACAGGGTAGTGAAACAAGAACCCCAGCAGCAACAGCAGCCACCACAGCAACAGCAACAGCAGCAGCAACAGGCCGCACGTGCCAGAACTTTCAATCTCAACGTGCGTCAAGCCCAGGCCGACAACAACGTGGTCAATGGTACGTTCCTTGTGAATGGTATTTATGCTTCATGCTTGTTTGATACTGGAGCCGATAATTGCTTTGTGTCACTCGAATTTGAGAAACTCCTTAGTCATAAACGTTCTCGACTTTCCTCTGCATTCGATGTTGAAGTCGCCACCGGAAGAACCATCGCTGTAAACTCTGTTATTCGTGATTGCACACTCGAGCTCAACAATCACATCTTCTCAATCGATCTCATTCCAATGCAACTAGGAAGCTTTGATGTCATAGTAGGCATGGACTTTCTTCGCGAAAACCATGCCGAAGTTGTGTGCTTCGATAAAATGATTCGTTTTTCGCTCGCCAACGGTGATTCATTGTGCGTTTATGGTGATACTACTTCGAAGGGTCTCAAGCTTATGTCATGCCTACAAGCTAGCAAGTATCTTCGTAAGGAATACATGGCTTTCTTGGCTCATGTCGTAGCAGCGGAGAAGGAAAAGAAAGAGAAGAAGAAAGTAAAAGACGTTCCAGTGGTTCGAGAGAGGATCTTCCCGGATTACCTCCGAAGCGTGATATTGATTTTCGCATTGATCTCATTCCTGGAGCCAATCCTATCGCCAGAGCTCCTTATCGACTCGCGCCGTCCGAAATGCGCGAACTCTCAACCCAACTCCAGGAATTACTTGAAAAAGGCTTTATTCGCCCGAGCACCTCTCCTTGGGGCGCACCAGTCCTTTTCGTTAAAAAGAAGGACGGGTCGTTCCGGATGTGCATCAACTACCGGGAATTGAATAAGTTGACTATCAAGAACCGCTATCCTCGACCTCGAATCGACGATTTGTTTGACCAGCTACAAGGCGCTACGTGTTTCTCGAAGATCGATCTACGTTCAGGATATCATCAGCTGCGTATACAAGAGGAAGATATACCCAAAACCGCGTTTCGCACTCGTTACGGCCATTACGAATTCGTTGTCATGCCTTTTGGCCTCACAAACGCACCAGCAGTTTTCATGGATCTGATGAATCGAGTGTGTAAACCATACCTCGACCGTTTCGTCATCGTATTCATCGACGATGTCTTGATCTATTCCAAAACGAGAGCCGAACACGCGCACCATCTAAGTTTGGTTCTCGAGTTACTCCAGGGGAACCAACTCTACGCCAAATTCTCCAAGTGCGAGTTTTGGTTGGGGGAGGTTCAGTTTCTGGGTCACATCGTAAATAATCAGGGTATTCATGTCGATCCTGCGAAGATTGAAGCTGTTAAGAGCTGGGTTACGCCTAAGAACCCGACCGAAGTCCGCTCCTTTCTCGGGCTAGCGGGCTATTATCGACGATTCATCGAAGGATTCTCGAAGATTGCTATACCACTTACCTCTCTCACTCATAAGGATCAGCCTTTTGTCTGGGGGACCAAACAAGAGTCTGCCTTTCGAACCCTCAAGTACATGCTTTGCAATGCTCCTGTTCTCACTCTACCCGACGGAAACGATAATTTCATTGTCTACTGTGATGCTTCTAACCTTGGTCTCGGCTGCGTCTTAATGCAACGAGACAAGGTTATAGCTTACGCATCTCGTCAGCTCAAAATCCACGAGAAGAACTATACAACCCACGATCTCGAGCTAGGCGCAGTTGTTTTTGCATTAAAGATTTGGCGACACTACCTGTATGGTACAAGGTGTACGATCTTCACCGATCATAAGAGCCTACAACATATTTTTAATCAGAAGGAACTAAATATGCGTCAACGCCGATGGGTGGAACTTCTCAACGATTACGACTGTGAGATTCGTTATCACCCAGGCAAAGCAAATGTTGTTGCCGACGCACTTAGCAGACGGAGCTATCTGCTTAGCACTCGAAATGTTCAAGCCCAGTACAATCTCGAAGCTCTCATTCGCGACGCCCAGCATGCATGTTTCAACGAACGCACCTTGAAGAAAGAAAGAATCTACCACGATGGAGCCCAGCTTGTGAGCAAATCAAATGGGATATTCCACTTCTTAGACAAAATCTGGATTCCCAAGCGAACCAACCTGCGACAGATTATCATGGATGAAGCCCACAAATCACGATACTCTATTCATCCTGGTGCCGACAAAATGTACCATGACCTTCGATATAGGTACTGGTGGCCGGGAATGAAACGGGATATCGCTCTCTACGTCGGAAAATGCCTAACCTGCGCTAGGATCAAGGCTGAACACCAAAGACCCTCTGGCTTACTCGAACAACCTCCAATTCCCATGTGGAAGTGGGAGAGCATAGCTATGGATTTCGTAACCAAGCTTCCAACCACGTCATCAGGTCACGACAACATTTGGGTTGTTATTGACCGTCTGACTAAATCAGCTCACTTTCTGCCGATACGAGAGGACTACAAGGTAGAACGATTAGCCCGAATCTACACCGACGAGATCATTTGTCGACATGGGACGCCTCGTGACATCATCTCTGATCGTGATGCTCGGTTCACTTCACGATTGTGGGAAACATTTCAAACGGCACTCGGTACAACGCTTAATCTAAGTACTGCGTTCCACCCACAAACCGACGGTCAGACTGAAAGAACGATCCGTACACTTGAAGACATGCTCCGTTCGTGTGTTCTAGACTTCGGTGGTAATTGGGATAGACACCTTCGGTTGGTCGAATTCTCGTACAACAACAGTTACCAGGCTAGCATCCAGATGGCACCTTTCGAGGCCTTATACGGAAGAAGATGTCGATCGCCTATTGTGTGGCACGAGATCGGTCACTCGCAACTAACCGGTCCGGAGCTGCTACAAGAAACGACAGACAAAATTTTCCAAATCCGAGACAATCTAGCGAAAGCTCGGGATAGACAGAAACTTCTCGCCGATAAAAAGAGCAAGCACCGTGAGTATGGCGTTGGTGACTACGTACTCCTAAAGGTATCACCTTGGAAGGGTGTAGTCCGATTCGGCAAAAAGGGGAAGCTCGCGCTTCGATATGTTGGACCTTTTAAGATTCTGGAAAGGATCGGAAAAGTCGCCTACAGACTCGAATTACCGGAGGAACTTAGCAATGTCCATCCGACTTTCCACGTGTCGAACCTCCGAAAGTGCATCTACGACCCTGACTTACATGTTCCTCTAGACGATCTACAGGTAAACGAAACATTACACTTCGTGGAAAAGCCTGTCGAAATCATGGATCGCAAAACCAAAGAACTTAGGCGCTCACGCATTCCTATTGTGAAAGTCCGGTGGGAAGGCAAGCGAGGCGCGGAGTTCACTTGGGAACTCGAAAGCGACATGAAGGCCAAGTACCCGCAGTTATTTAATTAGAGAGATAATCTTAGAGAGAGAAAGTCTAGAAAGAGAAAGTCTCTCACGTGATTTCCGGAGCTTGTAATCGTCAGATCATCAAATGAATCACATTAAAATTGTACGATTGTGTCTGTTCGATCCACGATCGTGCACGGATTCCGCACGTCGTACGAGTCGGATCGCAATCGAAGCAAATTCAAACCGGAACCTACAACAATCAAGGTTTTGAAAGAAAAAGAAAAAGGTTTTGAAAATGAAAAATTAAAAAAAATTGACAAAGGATTTCTTTCAAACGGCTTCGAATTGAAATCTAAAATCTTATAGGCTTTTAAATCAGGTACTTTCGCTTATCATATCCAAAAAAAAAAAAAAAAAAAAAAAAAAATCAGCCGATTTTAACCGTAAAATCCTGGTTAATTTGACAATTTTCAATGGTCCAAACGAAGAACTCTCACACGTGATTCACGAACTAATTATAGCTTTCGGCTTAATTTCGGGACGAAATTCCCTCAACAAGGGGAGGCTGTAACACCCCGTGTTTTCACGAGTGAAAGTCAAAGTCAAGGTCAAAGTCAACGACCGATTTCGCGCGACGTGACTCGTAGAATTGTTTGTATGATATTTAGATTATGTGGAGTAAATGTCGTACATTGCAATAATCGAATTATGCTAACCGTATTTCAATCGACCTACGACTGTGAACGATAGGAAGTAACAATGCGATAAAGTTAATCAAGCTATGCTAATCAAATCGACATCAAATCGTAACTCGAGCTATGTATTCTACTTGTCATTATACGTGTGTGTGTGCCTTACGTGTTACCTGTGCATGTTTATTTTATGATCTGTTGTGATAATCAAGCGAACTCAATCGAACTCGAAGTCTAACTCGAATATAAACGAACCCGAACCCGAATCCCGAGTCGAACCATATAAGAAGTAGTTGGGACTGAAAGTAATTTGACTAGGAAACCCTATCGAATCGCTCGCTTATCGAAACCAAATCAACATCGCACCGAACTCACCAAAGGAGGTGGCATCCGCACGGATGGCCAATCCGCACGGATTGCCAATCCGCACGGATTGCCAATCCGCACGGATTGCCAATCCGCACGGATGACCAGTCCGCGCGGATAGCCTACCCGGGTGCGTGCCATGCGCACGGCTCACCCTTTCCCTTTTTGGCATCCTATAAATACACGGGTCACTCTCCACTTTTTCCACTTTTGGCAAGTGACGTCCGAACCACACGCATTCTTCACCTTTTCTCAGATTTCTCTCAATCCAGGTAAGATCTTGCACTAATTCTTGTACATTCTTGATCACTACACATTTCTATCTTTCGAATCTTCGATTTTAACCATGAAATCATCCGGATTTGAGGTATTCTCGGGTGACGTCATCATGAAGTTCATAAGAACTTCTAGCTTGACCTCATTCCACCAAGAATATCTCAGATCTAAACGATTTCTACAAGTTTTTACAATAACTCCACCTAGATCTAAACTTTTCTAAGGATAAAAGAGTTGAAAGAAATAAACCTAAGTTCTCTCCTTCTTTTACCCTTAAAATCGGTACGAATCTGATCAGTTCCAGTGTTCTACTCGTCAATAGTGATGCACTAGTTCTAGATCTGGAATGTTACCCATAGACAACTGATTTCGGGGTTAACCGGGATGACCGTTCTGAGTCGCCGACAGGCCGAGTTAGGGTGGTTCCTGACCGGTCTAGTCACGCGGGTGAGAACACAACTCCAAGTGGTTGCCACGTAATCAGAACGTCTCGATAAACGACAACAGAAACCAAGTGTAGACGAACGGAACAACCAGACCAGTTGTCCGCACGGACTAGCTGTCCGCACGGACGAGCCGTACGCACGTACAGGTCATACGCACGGGTTGCCACCCGCACGGACTACCCCTGGGACCCACTTTCCAGACGAGGTTTGAGTATCGACGAACGAGCAATCCGGACGGACGACCTCTGAATGGATTACTCTTCGGATCATGAGATACTAAGGCCTTAAAATGAAAATCAAACAATCTTCATCCGCACGGCCAAGCCGAACGCACGGACAGACTATCCGGACGGATTGACTCTGCCCGCGCGCACAGGCTGCCCGCACGGACTACCATACGCACGGACTGCCGTCCGCGCGACCGGCTTGAAAGATAGAAACATTTTGGTGTTTTCTAAATGCTACAACGAAAACTCCAAAGCACAAGCCATCATACACAAACACATCTTAGGAAGAAACAATCCACTTGAACGTTTATCCACACCAACAACTTGTCCGTACGGATAAGTCACCCGCACGTACAACTAGTCCGCACGGATTACCACCCGCACGGACAGTTGTACGCACGGATAACCTATCCGGATGGATCACCACCCGCACGCATCACCACCCGCACGCATCACCATGTGCACGGATAGGTCATGCGCACGGATGACTTCTACTCACGGATAACTGATCCGCACGATCAGTCATCCTACCCACTCTCACTTGTACTGTTTTACGCGTCACTTATCGTTACGTTATCGAATCTATTCAGGCTAACCGTACTCGCTGTAAAAGCGCTCCCTTCAATCCATATCGCTGTGAGTATACTCGAACCCTTTTTGCGTTAGCACTTTTGGGTGTTACATACGTTACAACTATTCAAACTACAACTATCACACTACTCAAGCTATTTTAACGTTTAACCATTAATGCATGTTATACGTGGCTTATGAATGCTTGTTGTTATGTTTACACATGGAATGCTGTCTACCTGCCTTAGCAACGATAGTACTATAGTTTGGACTCAGCACCCGTTCACACGGGGGTTGTTAAGGATCTTTTACTTTCATGGATTACAGTGGTAATCGTGTATTGCGAACTGCCTCAGGCAGTCAACCCGCAGTCATTGGTATCGATGGATCTATGTCGATAACTAACGTGCTTCATTTCACTATGTGTACGTGCTGGTTATGCGTAAACGAATTCGAACTCTATATGCTATTATCAAACTTGTATGCTCACCTTTACATTTTATGTATTGACATTATTTTAACGTATGTGACAGGTGCCTAGGTTGTTTATATGCTTCTCGGGCTGTGATGAAATTGAAGCTAGGAAATGGAGTCCTAGAAACCAACGAATAAATTGTTATGTTTAAATCTGAGTTGTCGGAACAGAATATTTGTTTAGTGTTTGTCTGTAATAACTTGTTTGCTATTTGAGACATGGTATGGGACATGTTAACTTAAATTGAATGGTAATGATAGTTGTTATGGAAACTTCTGGACAATCTGTTTCGCTCAGTGACGCGCCCCGATGATTCCGCCATCGGTTGGGGTGTGACAGTACTGCCCATGTGACAACCCCTGGTGAAAGTGAAGGACGGTACTTTTATGAAAGTGACTGATGAAAGCAGTGGTAGTAAAGCAGTGGATGATTTTTACTATCAGTGGATAGCATATCAGTGGATAAGACACTGCTTTTGAACAACAGAGTTTATCAAAGGAATGAGAGAACAGGGGTTGACTTTCAGCAGTGGATAGGCTTTTGAAATAGAGCAGACTTTTGAACAATCAGTGGTTAATGGCAGACTTTAAGGATTTTTAATGAAAATTTCATTTTTAGCTATTTTTAAGGATGGAATTTTGATTTTCTGAAAACATTTTGATGCTTTTATGCATAGAAAAACAAGATTTTGCTTGTTATTCCATGTTTAGCATCCCAATTCTAGAGACCAAGCTTTCAAAAGTGGCTGTATCAAGTGCTTTTGTGAGCACATCTGCCAGCTGGTCTTTAGTTGGGACATGATGCAGAGAAATCAAACCTTTTTCATAGCAATCCCTCACAAAGTGATGTCTGATGTCGATGTGTTTGGTGGTTGAATGGGAAACTGGATTTTTGATGATATTTTCTGCTGCCTGGCTGTCCAACATGAGTGGTGTCTTTAAGGCAGTGATACCAAAATCCAGCAACTGATTTTGAAGCCACAGGAGTTGGGCTGTACAGCTTGCAGCAGCAATGTATTCAGCCTCAGCAGTGGATGTTGAAACTGCTGCTTGCTTTTTGCTTTGCCAAGAAACCAAGCAATCACCTAGAAACTGGCACCCTCCTGATGTGGACTTCCTTGTGGTGTTACATCCAGCAAAGTCACTGTCTGAAAAGCCTGAAAGCTTGATATTCCCATTAGCTGGATACCAGATACCAAGTGTGGGAGCACCTTTTATGTATCTGAAGATCCTTTTTACAGCAATGAGATTTGATTTTCTGGGAGCTGATTGACTTCTTGCACAGACACATGTTGCAAACATGATGTCTGGTCTAGATGCAGTTAGGTACAATAAAGACCCAATCATGCTTCTATAAAGTGTTTGGTCAATCAGCTCATCTTTTTCATCAGACATGACCAGCTTATTTGTTGCCATGGGTGTGCTGCATGGTTTACAATCATTCATATCAAATTTGGTCAAAAGTTCTTTAGCATATTTGCTTTGATGAATGAAAGTTCCATTTTGCATTTGCTGAACTTGGAGACCAAGAAAGCATTGCAGCTCACCCATTGCACTCATTTCAAACTCAGCTGTCATGAGTTCTCTAAACTCTTCACACATTGAGTTACATGTGCTTCCAAAAATAATGTCATCCACATAAATCTGGACAATCATTAAATCCTTCCCTCTCCATTTTAAAAACAGTGTTTTATCAATGGTACCTCTTTTGAAACCATTTGAGAGTAGGAAGTTGGAAAGAGTTTCATACCAGGCCCTTGGTGCTTGTTTCAAGCCATATAAGGCTTTGTTTAGCCTGTAGACATGATCTGGATAAAATGGATCCTCAAAACCTGGAGGTTGACAAACATACACCTTTTCTTGAATTGTACCATAGAGGAAAGCACTTTTGATATCCATTTGAAACACCTTCATATTGTGGTTGACAGCAAAGGCCAGGAACAATCTAATGGCTTCCAATCTTGCAACAGGGGCAAATGTTTCATCATAATCAATCCCCTCTTCCTGTCTGTAACCTTGAACCACAAGCCTGACTTTATTTTTGACAACAATACCCCTTTTATCAGTTTTGTTCTTGAAGACTCACTTTGTGCCAATGGGACTAACCTCTTCTGGCAGTGGTACAAGCTCCCATACTTGTTGTCTTTTAAACTGTTGTAGTTCCTCTTGCATGGCTTCTACCCAGCTGTTGTCTTTCAGTGCCTCTTGGTACTTGACTGGCTGATGGAGTGATAGAAAACCAGCAAAAAGACAAATGTTTTGGGTTTGGCTTCTTGTGAGCACCCCTTCATTTATGTTGCCAATGATTTGATCAGGTGGATGAGATCTCAAGAAGATTAAATCTCCTTGGTATGGTATGATGGCATTTGTTGGTGAAGGCTGCAGATGTGTATCATCTGAGCTAACCACTGCTGGGGACTTTGATGATCCAGCAGTGGCTTCAAAAGATGGTGGAATAGGAGGTAATGAAGTGGACATCTGCTGAATTTTATCCACTGTTTGAGGACTTTTGTCAGTAGTGTTTGAGGATGTGGAAGCAGTGGTAAATGGGCTACTTTGGTCAACAACTGTTGAGGTAGCAGTGGTTGAGCTTTGACAACTGTTTTGAACAGCTGATGCTTTTCCCTTTGTGGCAGACCTTTGAGGGATGATGATTTCATACCCATAGTCTGGTGTTGTATCCTCTGATGGACCTGCACTGTTAGTCTTGACAGCAGTATTTTCAAAGGTAAATTTTTCAAGATCAAACAGATCTGCAGGATTTGCTGGGATTTTCATTGATGAAAGTTCATTGAACTTAACATTCAAAGTCTCCTCCACTGCCTTGGTCCGTGTATTGAACACTTTGTAGGCCTTGGCAGTGGTTGAGTATCCCAGATGATAACCACAATCAATTTTGGCTGCAAATTTTGAAATGGAGTCTTTTAAGTTCAAAATAAAGCATGGGCAGCCAAACACTTTGAAATATGAGATCAGTGGTTTGATTTTATACAGAATTTCATAAGCAGTCTTTTTGTGCCTGGGGTTTATTAAAACTCTGTTCTGGACATAGCAAGCAGTGTTTACTGCCTCTGCCCAGAAAGTTAATGGCAAACCTGAATATGCAAGCATGGTTCTGGCAGCCTCAATCAAAGTTCTGTTCTTCCTTTCAACAACCCCATTTTGTTCTGGTGTTCTAGGGATGCTGTACTACCTTACAATCCCTTTCTTCACACAGAAGGCATCCAACTCCTTATTTTTGAATTCTGTGCCATTGTCACTCCTGAAGCTTTTCACTGGAAGGTCAAATTGCTTTTCAACCTGTGTCACAAAGTCTTGCAAAATTCCTGCAGTCTCATCTTTTGAGTGTAAAAAGAAAGTCCATGTAAACCTAGAAAAGTCATCAACAATAACCAAACAATATCTTTTCTTCTTGAGGCTCATGACTTGAACTGGGCCAAACAAATCCATGTGTAGCATTTGCCAACACTGGGTTGTTTTGGACTCTTCAATGGACTTGTAAGAACTTTTATGCTGTTTTCCTTTTAAACAGGAAATGCAATGTTCAGGACATGAAAACAATTTTTGTGGTAGGCCTCTCACCAAACCATTTTTTGAAATTTCAGTGATTGTCTTAAGATTTGTGTGCCCCAGCCTTCTGTGCCAAAGTTCTGTCTCTTTGTTAGAGGCAGCTGAGAATAGATAGGCATCAGCTCTGGGACACTCTTTTGACATATCAACAACATAAACATTGCCACTTCTTTGAGCAACAAGTTTAGTGTGACCAGTTTTGATTATTGCTTCAATCTTTTTGACCATTTCTGGTCCAACAATCCTATAACAATCTTTTGTGAAGAATGACCCAAACCCTCTGTCACTCATTTGTGATACACTCAGAAGGTTGAATTTTAGATTGTCTATCAGATTGACATTTTCAAATTTTACATTTCCAGACTGCACTGTACCAGACCCTAGAACTTTCCCTTTACTATTATTCCCAAAGGATATATCACCCCCTCCATGGATTTTAAAGTCTTTGAGGAGGACTTTACATCCTGTCATGTGCCTGGAGCCTCCACTATCTACATACCAAAGACTATCAAAGCATGCGGAAGCTCCCTGCACATGAAGTAAAAGGATTAGTTCATTAAGGTCTCCAAAGCCAGCAGGGCTTTGGATGGGGTCTCAACAGTGTCTGAGATGGATGCAGGATGATGGACAGTGGTTAGGTCAGGGGTTTGGACTGTTTTAGGACAGTGTTTCTCTAACCACTGTTGTGGGTCTTGACCAATCATCTGCTGATAACCAAAAGGATGCCTATTCACTTTAGGTTTAGAGGGCCTTTTGTAGGCTTCATAAACGTGTGGAATCCTTTGGTAAGACTGTTTTTCCTTGCCTTTTCTGAACTGATTGGCAGGGGGTGCATCAGTAACCTGAACATCTCTTCTGACAGATGTTTGGTTCAGCTGTTTTGTGACAGCTGTTTGAACTGGCACAAACAGTGGTTGTTTCTTGGTGAATTTGATAGATGTTGATGATGATGATGGACTCAAGGATGTTTTAGCAATGTACTCATTCTTTTTCACATCAAAGTTTTTGAGATACACACATGCTTGAGTTTTGTGGTTAGTTTTACCACAAACAATGCAACTTTCAGCTGAAACAATGACACTTGTTCTGTTTAAATCATAAGCTTTTAAGTGGAAACAATCTTTTGTTAGATGATTCCTTTTTTCACAGAATTCACAAAACAAGTTATCAATTTTTTCTTTCTTCTTTCTCTTTTCAGACTCCTTTGCAGCAGAGGTTTTAACCACTGCTGGGATGTCCTTGAGAGGTATGACTTTAGCTTTTGGAGCTTTAACACCATCAGTTGATGTAAAGTCCATTGGCTTGAAATTTTTAAGAATATCACACTCATCAGACCATTTTGGTTTAAACTGATAGTCTTCAAGTTCCTCAAAAGTAGAGGATCCCATTGGTCTGTCAAGGGTGATTTTGTTACCAAGTTTGTCAGTGATTTTCACTTCCTGGCCATTCTTGTTTGTGGGTATGAACTCAGTGGTTGCATCAGTGGTTTGAACAGATTTTGAAAAAGCAGTGGTTTCATCATCATGTTTTCTATAACCAACACCAAATTTCACATTGCTTTTTATCTGTTTTTCAAGCATAACCTCATACCCTTTGCATGATTCCACCCATCTCTCACATGTGATCTGGGTGGACTCTAACTCCTTTTTGCAAACTTGGTATTTTTCTACCATAGTTTGGAGTTGAGTTTTGGTTATGCTTTGTTCTTCTTTCAAGCTGCTGATCTCTTTTTCCTTTTCAGTCAATTTGTTTTTAAGTTCTTTTAAAGATCTTTCAAATTTGACTTCATCAGTTAAGATTTTATCCCGAAGGTTTTCATTCACCTCTTTGATGTTAGCAAAAGCAATAATGCAATTGTCAGAACACAGTTTTTCTAGAACTTGAGGAGATACCTTGGCAGCAGCCATCATTGCACAATCACATTGATGATCCTCTTCATCATCAGCTCTCACCTTCTTTTCACCAGCCTTTTCTTCCTTCTTTTCTTCTTTGTCCTCTTCAGACCATGGGTCTGTCAGTGGTTCAATCAGGGTACCTGAACTTTCTCCCAACAGTAGTTCACCAGCCACAGCAGTAACCACTGCTTCAGTCACCTCATCCACTGTTTAAATACTCAGCTGTTCCTCTTCAGTTTCAACCCCCTCCTGTATTGACTCTAATGTCATCAAACAAAACTCATTATGAGAAGATTCATTAGAAGCATAGAGTGCAAAATTTTCATCACTAAGGTCTTCAGGCATACTGCTCCAGTCAACAAACCCTTGAGTGAAAAAGCTTTGTTGATCTGGTTGTACTGCTGCTGGAGCAGTGGTTTGAGGTGCAGCAGCTTGCACTTGTACCTGTGGAGCAGGGGTTTGAACATATTGGATCTGTGGAACAGTAGTTTGGACATAGTGCACTAGCACAGGGGCAACAGCATAGTGAGCAGTGTTCACTTGAGCTGCTGGGGCATACTGGGCATAGTGCACAGTGCTTTGGTTTTGAGGTCTAGGATTTGAGCTAGGATGAGTAATTATGGGACCAGTAGTTTGACTCCTACATTCCCTAGTGAAATGTCCCAACCTATTACACTTGTAGCACTTTATTTTCGATTTATCCAACCCAACCCTTAGATTCCCATGCAAACCTGGGAATTTTCGCCCTGTTCTTTTGTAAAATTTGTTAGTTCTAACACTTAGCAAAGCCAGTTGATGCAAGATGTCCATTTCCTCTAAGTCAGTGGGATCAAAATGTTGCAAATCATTTAGTTCAAAGCATAAATTGTCTGACATCTGGTTTTCGTTTGCAGTGAATGCATAACTAGCAGAGTGAGGATCAGGGTTGTTAAAATTTTCCCCAGCAGTTATGTCAATGAAATGATCATAACCCTGATCCTTACTACTGCTCCCAGATTCTTCTTGACCCAGAAGAGCAGTGTTACCGAATGTATAATCATCAACGGCTTTTCCTGACACTTGTAACTTCCTTTTCTGGTTCAACTCCCTTTCGTAGGTCAGGAGTCGACCATGGAGTTGGGTCAAGGTCAGATCCTTGAACTCAGGTGAATTTCGGGTGACAAAAGCTATGGTGTCCCATTTTTCTGGCAGTGACCTGAGGAACCTGCTATTTTGAATTGAGTTTGTAAAAGTGGTGTTAACAAGCCTCAGTTCACTGATGAGACAACTGAAACGCTCAAATTGTTGCGTCAGTGATTCACCTCTAACATGACAAAATGTTTCATACTGTTGGTTCAGGATTTCCCTATTGTTTTCTATGACTTCTTCGGTTCCCCCAAACTGTTCCTTAAGTGCGTCCCATAATTCTTTGGCACTGTTACAGCGTAACAGTCCAGCATATATCTCATTGGGCAGCGCTGATGCTATGATGCTAAACGCTTTAGCATCTAGTTCGATCTTTTGAAAGTCTGTTTCGGTATAATTTTCAACTGGTTTTGGAACGAACTTTTTAGCATCTTCAGCGCTTGGCACTGAAGGAACATGGGGACCAAAGGTAACAGACCTCCAACAACCTGTGCTTTGTTGAGCGAGGATGTGACCCATCCTCCTCTGCCAGATGTTGTACTCATTTCTTTTTAGCATAGGTGGTTTAAAAAGCGAGCCGATGTTGTTTTTATCATCCTGAGATTGTGACGTCATTCTTGTTGTTTTACAGACATTGAAAAATCAACTTTAATGGTGATTAATCCTTGCTCTGTTTTTCAACAAACGAACAAACGATCAGTATCAACTGTTATGAGCTGAACTATTTACGTCAAAATGATTGTTAAATCAAATTTGACTGTCCAGGCTCTGATACCAAATGTTGGATCTGAGTTTGATTCTGATTGT
This sequence comes from Helianthus tuberosus, assembly GCA_030545235.1. Taxonomy (NCBI): domain Eukaryota; kingdom Viridiplantae; phylum Streptophyta; class Magnoliopsida; order Asterales; family Asteraceae; genus Helianthus; species Helianthus tuberosus. The sequence continues at coordinate 162,802,297 of CM060444.1, forward strand.
GACAACTCGAAATTTAGAACCTTTCGTGTATCTTAGTGTAACCTACTTGAAACATTATGTGACTAGTTGACGTATTGGTGTAATGATATATGTGAATATCCTATGTGATTATATGTTATGTTAATATGTATGCTTGTATGTATGAGTGTGATTATGCGAACCGAGACACAAGGACACGACTCGAGACCATGCGGTCTCGAGTGAACGGTAACAGTTGGTCCGGGTTGGGCCATGCTCCTCTCCACCCCACTCGAAAACCCACTAGGGTAAACAACTCAAGAACTAGTATATATTATACTCCTAGCCATCCTTGCCATTTTTCTTGGACAACACACACACTCCCCTACTCTCTCTCACTAAAACCTAGAAATCAAACATCACATCTCTTCTCCTCCTTCTCGGATCAAACCGGCAACATTAGGAGCTCTCGGATCGGCTCACACACACACATTTAGAAGCTTCATCCATTACTACTTCACACCTTCGAACCCACACTTGAACCGGTTAGTGATTTCTTTGCAAATACATGTTTATACATGATTAAAGGTGTTGATGTGTAATGACATAGGTTAGTGATGCATGCTAGGTATTTATTTTGTATGATGATGTTATATATAATGATGTTATTCGGCTAACATGTTTTGATTCGGATATATTGCACAATGAGCTCATGATACCTTGTGTCTAAATGTGATTCAAACCATTAAATGTGGATGTTCATGAAACCGGCTTGCATATGTGTAGTATCATGTTAATCGGATTAGTGTAGAGTCGAGTTGAGGTATTATGTGATGATTTGAAACCATTAGATGAGTATGTTCAAGAGTTTTGATGGTTGTTCATGTTATGACTATGATTAATGCTAAAAACCCTAAAAGATGACGAACAAGTTTGATGATCAACATGAACATGACTTGAATATATGAAGAACTTGTTGAATATGATATGAATGTGTTATGAATATTTGAAATCTAATTGTTTGATCCATTTTGGTTAATAACTAGACAAGAAAACATGTTTAGTGGATAGTACACAATTGTTGCATGAAATCAAAACCTCATTGGTTTAGTACAACGTCGGAAGTCAGCAGGTGTTCCTGTCGAGACCTCCTGTCTCGACTCGAGACCACATGGATGACAACTCGAGATCACGGTTTCGACACTAGGTTGCGAGCCAAGGACCCCTAGTCTCGACTCGAGACCACACTTGATCAGCACACAAAACAACATGACTCGAGACCTCGGTTGCGGGTCCGGTTACGACTCGAGATCACCTAGTCTCGACTAGTTCATGCATAACTCGAGAACTCATAGGCATTAACCGAGATCGCACAGTCTCGATTCGAGATCGCACAGTCTCGACTCGAGACCATGTACGCACACTCGCTGGACTAGACTTGCACAGTTACGGGCCTAAGTTAGTGGGCCGAATGTAAGGGCTTTCTGTGTATTGTTAATTGTGTATGTCGTGCACTGCTTGGACTTGCATTGTTACGGGCTTAGGATTGGGCCGGACTTTTGGGCTTTGCTTACTTGTATACATGCTACTGTTCAACTCACAGGTATTATTGTAAACCGCCATGTTTATACGTATATGCCATGAATAATACCTGTATGCAACTTGCTAGTATACGCGTAGAACATGCGTGCACTACTTGGATATGAACCTGACTTGAATGATATCTATGTTAGGACGTAGTTGACCACTTACAACTTGATTGACCTTTCTGTGTATCTGCCGAGCAAACCAAGGTGAGTTCACACCCTCTACAAAGCATGGGACTCCCAGGGGTTGGGAATGGGGTTAAGGAACGTGGGTTCCTCGTCCTTCTTGGGTAGGACAGCATTGGTTCAGGAATGTAATTCCTCGTCCTCATGGACAGATAACTCGTACTAGACCAAAACTCTATCATGAAGTCCCTCATTTTTATATCGACTTAATCGCCGGGCCAATGGCGAGCGGGTCATTAGTTAGATAGCGCTATTTAGGTTTGACAGACCTCACACCGTGCCGCAGAGGACGGGCGTGAACTAATGGACTATGGCACGCCGGTGATGATAGAAACCAACGCTAAGGGCACATAAACATGACTAACGTCAGTAGTCGATATGGTAACGAGTCTAGTGTATACATGGGGTAGCCCCCACGGCCGAAACGCCAGATAACTAACACGGGGTAGCCCCCACGGCTGGATTGCCAGAATAACCAAGTCACGTTTTTCAACTATGGGGTAACCCCCACGGCAGGATGCCAGCTAAAGGAAACTGTTTTCGAAACAACTTAAAACGAACACCCAACCGTGAACTCACTCAACTTGTTGTTGACTCGTTACTACATGCTTTGCAGGACAATAGGTACTTAGCTGGAGCTTGCATGGAAGAGAGTCGTTGTGGGACATGGACAGCTGCGTGCCATGTTAAACCTTGAAACAATTAAACCTATGTTTTGATTTTAAACGTTATGCTTCCGCTTGCAACTTAACTATGTTTTGTTTGGACACCAATTGTATTGGTTAAACTTTTATATCTTTTAACTTGCATGTTCAATATGATTGGTGGCTGGATCCTGGTCAGTCACGCCTCCAAGCGGTGGTATTCCGCAGGTGGATTTTGGGGGTGTGACACTGATTGTATTTTATGTTTGTAATTAAGATGAAAATGGATGAGTGTGCAGCGGAATTATGATGAAAACAAACTTCGCATACAATCAAACGAGAGTAATACTTTGATCAAACATCTTTTCACAATGAATCAAAAGATTGAATTTATTTCAATAACGATTACAATGATTGATGAATGAATGCAAACTCCCCCTCAGCTAGAGCTCAGTAGTTTGTTCGTGCAAAGAAGACGATAATGCAAAAGAGCTAATAGAACAGTACAAAGTACTGAACTATTTATAGGCACTTGCAAACCACTGAGCATCTTAGCTGACGTCACCATGAAAGTGACATCTAACCTCCTAACAAACTCTAACCTCTGATCTATACAAACACTGATGTACTAACTACTGCTATTACATTTCATTACATAAAAGACACTTAAAAAGCTGCTGCATCCTTCCACTGCTGTGAACCCGGCAGTGCTTGTCCGGATCAGCAGTACTAGACTCAAGGCAGTAGATTGAATCAGCAGAGCTTTGGTCTTCCATCAGTCTTTGACATTGGGTAGTAGATGCAAGGCAGCAGTTGTAGGTCAGCACTTAGTAAGATCAGCAGATAGGAGGTCAGCAGATATGAAACCACTTTCAAGGGGAGAGATTTGTATGTAAACATCTGCTTATTCTGGATCCACTGCTCTGATCTAGTTTTGGCTTTAATTATCTGTTCCTCTGATAGGGTTCAATCCCAACAGTATCCTACGTGCCTGCTCGCTTGCTATCAAGCCAACTCGAATGCCTCACATCTAGAAGCTGTTAAAAGGATTTTCCATTATTTGAAGGGTTGCCCAGACACCGGTCTCTGGTACCCTAGGGATGATAGCTTCGACTTGATAACATTCAGTGATTCTGATTTTGGTGGCTGCAAAATCGACGACAAATCCACAACGGCTGGATGTCAGTTTTTCAGAAATCGCCTGGTCACATGGCAGTGCAAGAAGCAGACTTGTGTCGCTACATCAACCTGTGAAGCTGAATACATTGCTGCCTCCGCCTGGTCACATGGCAGTGCAAGAAGCAGACTTGTGTCGCTACATCAACCTTTGAAGCTGAATACATTGCTGCCTCTTTTTTTGCTCCCAAGTCCTGTGGATCTAACAACAAATGCGCGACTACGGTTTTAAATTCCTATCTACTCCTATTTTCGTTGATAATTCTGCTACCTTAAAGATCACTAGAAATCCTGTGCAGCATTCAAAGACCAAACACATCGAAATCAAATATCACTTCATACGTGATTGTTTTGATAAAAGACTTATCGATGTTGTTAAGGTCCACACCGATGACCAACGTGCCGACCTTTTTACCAAAGCATTTGATAAATCTCGATTTGACTATTTACTAATGGTAAACGGCATTAAGGTCAAGCCAGAGTAAAACCAACATCGGAAAATCATTTTTGTAAATACTAACTTGTGTTTTCTTAATTTCTCGCACTTTTTGAATTTTAGGGGGAGTAAATTCAAAAAATACAAAAACATCGAAAAATTTCAAAAACACAAAAACAATAGAAAAACAAAAATGAGTTTCCTGGTGAGCAAAAGAGAAAATGATAGTACATCAGTGGTCTGTCTAAACCTCCTTAAACCTAAAATGAAAAACGATAAGCAGCTCTATATAAGATGTATCGGTAGGCTCACAATCATTTTAAAGTGTGCAGGGTGATATAAACCTAAATTGACCGAAGACTGTGTGGGAACCGCTCATTGGCATATGGTCTTAGTACCGAAATTTCGTTTGATAGATTGTTGAGGTTCTGAGATATGTGGTCTTTATGCTGTTTATCATCTGGGTATCATGGTTGTTTCTTTTACCGAAAACAACGGGGAAGCAAGTCTAGATCTTCCATGATACCATACATACGTGTAAATATCATATAAACATGTATATAATACATGATGCATACAACCTCTATAAGTGATAAACAATCACATGTCCCAATCAATAAGTGATAAAATATCACAGTTTATCCGGGAGTCAAGTTCGTCTCTTTATCAGTACGATGGTACTAACCTGTTCACGGACTTGCTCTTGTGCCCTGCATGCATCGAATATCAAGTTCCTCATTAATAAGTGATTTAATCACATAGGGTTGTATTCATTAAAAAATAAGTGAGTATCTCACATCATATATGTTGAAAACAGATGATAAATGGTATACTCACCAGTAAGATGAACTCTCGTGCATACCTTGATACGGGAATGTGTCGTGTGTGGATGAACACCGGTAGGTAAGTATAAATCATACCTTAACGTATCCCCTAACCGCGAGTACATCTGATAAGTTGAGCTTAAAGTGGACAACAATACCGATAATTGTTATAGGATGCTTATCTTAATATTAACTAATTGAACAACAAGAGCGTTTTGGCATGACCGTACACTGATATGATTCTCTTACCCTCGAAACTCGCAAAAAGAATGTTTGTAAATATTTATTTACTACTTTCAGTTTATGCATCCTTGTATATATTTATTTACTGCTTTCCGTCTTTACATTTGAAATATGCAAAAAATACCAAAAAAGATTTTAGGTGTGTTTTAATATAAACTTTATAAAAACCAAAAAGATTTTATTTCTATCTTATTTTTGATTGTATGATGTTGGATCTCGAGTCTTTTCCACCTGAAACCTGATAGAAACCTAAAACAACTGCATCTTCATAAACGGTCAAAATTAACAAGTGTTGAAAGTTAAAATCTAAAATTGATCAAATTTTCACAACTTTCAAACTGTTGTCGGTCGGTGTTTGATTGAGAGTTGGTCATATGTGTGTCTTTTGATTATATTCCAAGCAGTTTTTCTCACTACGCGTTTAGCTTTCTTGTATGTGCAGAGGTGGCATCCGAACCAGCTAAAGGCAAAGAGAACGTGTTAAATGACGAGCTTTGGAATGGAGACACAACATGGATGCAATCAAAGAATCAAGATGATCGAGTTGTAGCTGACCACTCATCAACACCGAAAGGATCTGAAGTATTGAAGATCAAAAGATTCACGAGCATCATTCAAGGGGGAGTTTGTTGATACACTCCCTGTCCGTGACACGTGAAGACTCTGAAAGATCCGACGACAATGTGAAGAACGAACCATCACGAGCAGTGTCCAAGGGGGAGTTTGTTGATGCATATTATGTGGACGCGACTCAGTTCGGTTCGACAACATTATGAAGTGAAGTCCGAAGCACGACAACCTTCGTCCTGTTTTGGAATGACTTTAAGTTTGTACACTTTGTAAAACAGTTGCTATATGCAATCTGTAGTTGCCTGTTCTGTTTCTTGTCTGCATGATGCAACCCTCCAACGAAGAATCATAAGTCTTCGTAGGAGTCTCCTTCTCACGAAGACTCAATGTTCGTCGGCCAGTCAATGATACCCTCGAAGATTAGACGAAGATTGCGTAGGACGAAGACTCCATTGGACGAAGATTATGTATGGACGAAGAATCAGTCAGTGAAGGATGATGACAACGAACCATCACCATGACGGTTCGCTGGACGAAGAATCATCATTCTTCGTGGTCTGTTCAAGGTTCGTGGTCCTTCATGTTGGGCCCAACTGATTCTTCGTAAGCCTGTGGATAAGGTTTGCCTATATAAAGCACACTTGCAGAACAGATAAGCAGTAGAACACATTGAGAGAACACCAGTGAGTTTGTGTGAGCTTTTCCTGTATTATAATCTTGTAACAAAACTCTCTGGAATCTGAGATTTAATCGTTGAATCATGTTCTTGGGTTGTGTTCGTGTTCTTTCCTCGGTTTAACTTATCTGCTTGGATTCCGCATGCACTTGCGGGTTTGTTGGTAACAAGGATACGGTCAACTAGATCCTCCGCTAGTGGACCTACAAATAAAAGTAATAAAAACTAAAAAAACAAACAATACCAATAAAACAATTATAAAACACTGTTCAAGAGAAGGTTCTTTTAATATATATCCAAAGAAAACAAAACGTATGTTATTTGTAGGTCCCGATACGGATCGTCGGACAACGATGATTTCTTGTTTCGGGTGCCGAAATGAGTGCGGAATCCCCGTTACGACACAAACCGAGCGAGTAAACACAGTTAAAGGATTCAACGTTTAACATAATGTATATTGATTTAGACAAAGTTTTGGTACAAGATTCGACAAAATACAAAGCACACCAGAACTTTCTCTCACTACTCTCTCTAAGCTCATTTAAGCTCTCTCTCTCTCTCTTTTATGTCTTCAGTCTGCTGTTATATATATAGGCTGCAGGTCGACGAAGGACCTGCAGCGACGAAAGACCTCGACGAACAACGTGCGTGACGAAGGATCACCACGTAGGACCATAGATGACGAAGAATGTCCTTCATCAAGAGGTTTTTCATCATGTGACTGGGTTCTTCATCAATCATGCAGGTCTTTCATCAATGGCTGCAACATGCAGACTAACAAACAGCAAACAACAAATAATATAAGTCAGAACCAATTAATTGGTTCAATTCACGTGGACATGTAGTTTTCTGCATGAAAAGTCTTCACATGACATCATCATGACAACATCATGGTGATGTCATGGTGATGTGGCGTCGGGAAAGTTCGCGGCTCTTCGTGCTTCGCGTGTCGAACTCTGGGGCGCACGACGGAGGAATGTCGCGACGTCGGACTTGAGCCGAACCTAACCGAGTCGCGTCCACATAAAGTGTATCAACAAACTCCCCCTTGGACGCTACTTGTGATGGTTCGTTCTTCACATTTTTGGATCTTTTAAAGGTCTTCACGTGTCACAATCAGGGAATGTATCAACAAACTCCCCCTTGAATGATGCTCGTGAAACTTTTGATTTTCAATACTTTTGGTGTTGATGAGTGGTCAGCTACAACTCGATCACCTTGATCTTCTGATTGCATCAATGTCGTGTCTTCATTTTACGGCTTTCATCTGACACGTTCTCTTCGCTTTTAGCTACTTTGAATGCCACATCTGCACACTTGTTTAACAAAATCTGTGTTGGATTTGTTTTTGAAAGTTTCAATTTTATTAGTCCCTCTTGATTTCACGAAGGTTACCTTCGAACCTTTTTCTAGTAACGAGCTCCCTTTGTTTCCACCCTCGGTTGTGAAACCTTAGGCTTTTGAGCTCGTTGTTCCTTTTGTTTACCTTTAAAAGCGATAGGTTGTTGCTTTATCGGTAATCTTTGATTTCCAAATTGTCTTCTAACTTCAGCTTTTGGAATAGGATCACATTGAGTTACAGAAACTCTCGGGATCGCTTTTCCCAAAAACTTACTTGTAGAATCCTAGAAAACTTTATCAATCAAAGATTGATTGACATTTTTGATTGGGAAATCTTTATCTGAATATATTTTACTATCACCGACTAAAGTGTACAACACGTTATCACTTTTAACAGTAGACATTATTTCCTTGATGGGATCTATCTCTTGTTTAACAGTTGAGTGCACAGCAGGAGTAGGAGGATCACACAGAATATGATTCTCAATAGGAACTTCTACTCCTTTCCTATCATCAAGAGATTTATCCTCATCATTCACATCTGATTCATCATCCGACGAGTCATAGTCCTCAACAGTTGGAGCACTTTGTTCCGTAGATGTTGAATTTTCTTTTGTTTTAGATGAGCCCACTGAGGAACTATCCGATTTGAACCCTAATCCTGTAGCTACTTCCTCATAATCAAGAGGTACACTTGGTTCAAACCGAGGCATTTCCTCCTTATCGGTCATTTTGGTATAGTTGTGTCTCAAAGGAGGTGGACACGACTTATACCCAACGCCTTTCACGTCCCCTTTCAACTTTTGAACGTCTATGATATGATCAAGCACATATCGGGAGTTTGAGTAACTCTCCAATTTGAGCTTGATCGCATCATGCTCACATGTTGATGCAGATTTTGTGTCTGATGCTTGTCGAATAGATTAGATTTATTTTATGCTGAATATGTAATAGTTAGTGAAACGGTCAAACGAATGTGTATTGACCCGCTCGTTTCAAGTGGTCAAACGAGAGGGTTATGTGTTTGACCGTGTATGTTTGCTAGACAAGTGGGTGTGGGTATAAATACCAACCCCTTGTTCATTTGCAAACTAGAGAGTTAGAGTGAGGGGGAGCTCATTGAGAGTTCCCTGTGAGTTTTTAGTGTATGGGGGAGAGATCACCACTTGGTCTCTCCCCAGATGTATACTCCTTTAGTATTAGTTCGGTTATCTTGTAATCGGGCCTATTTACAATGTTATACTACCGATTAATACAAAGAAGTGTTTGTTTGTCTCTAATCTCTCCCGTCTTGAACTAATCTCACACTAATCACGGTTTAGGTCCCGAAACATGGTCCTACAATTGGTATCAGAGCCATGGTGCCAAATTTAGTGAATCTAACCGTTTGCTAAATCACATGTGCTCTAGATCTATGATTTTTATGATTTTTGTTCAAGATGTAAAGTTGGGTGAAAATGAGAAAAACCCAGATCTGGACCGAAATATTCGGGTCTAGATGAAACAAAACATATACGAGTGTTGGGTTTTATGTTTTACACCTAAATAATCTTTCATCATCAAATATCATTTTTGAAGTGATTTTCATTGAATCTGGGAATGAACAGTGGCTGTGTTCTGAAGGGGGTCTGGCGGCTGTTAAGAAACTTTAGGGTTTCTTCATATCATGATGTTGACGAAAAACCTCATTCGACGAAAAACATCATCAGACCCTCGACGAAATTCTGCCATCTATCTCTGTGGCGAAAGACCTACAAGTTTCGTCGTCCAGTGTCTTTCGTCATGAGTCATTCGTCGTCTCATGTCTTTCGCCGGGAGTCTTTCGTCGGCTGCAAGACTTTCGTCGACCATTGTTCCTATATATACACGCAGCAGACTGAAGACAGAAACAACACACAACAGAGAGATTTGAAAGTTGTCGGCTGCTGCTTGATGTGTATCGAAGGAGAAGAAGAAGATGTCATGTTTGTCGGCTGGATTGTTTTGAGACTGAGATAACAGATGTATTGTAGAAGAAGATGACAATTCTTGTTGCTGGGTATCGCAGACAGAGAAAGAGGGAGACAGATCAGTCGGATTAGGATCTGTGAGTGTCAATTGGCATCTGAGATTAAAGAAGAAAGAAGTTGTTTGCTGTGAATGTGTATATCGTAGAGAGAGAGAGAGAGAGACAGAGAGAGAGAGAGAGAGATATGTTGACGGCTGGTGGAATTGTTGTCTTCAGCTAGGGTTTAATATTGGGATTATTTGGATTATTGCTTATTTTGTTTGGGCCTTACACATTTTGGATGGGACCTAGTTTGTTTGATATCAGATGCATACATGATTGGGCCGATGGAAGTTTTTTTTTGGTCCTCAATTACGTTTTCACCTGGTGTCAAAGTATGGGTTTATTTTGTGATCTATATTGCATTTAAAAAAAACAAAAAAATGTTGCAATTTGGGCCCCACTATTTGACATCTAAGTTTGGTGCATGATGGATTGGATTATTCTTTTGGGAAATTAAATTCACATCAGAAGACAAATGCCTATTTGTGGAAGGCATTAAGAATGTGAATTTTAGGTTAATGGCAAGTTGGGCCGTATAGAGATTTCGATGGGCTTAAGTTGAATCAAGTGGGCCTATGATATTGTTTGAATTAACTCTTTATGTTGGGCCTCGTATGAAATTCTCATTTCCATGCCTGATGATTGGTTTATTTTGCTTACCTCTACAAAACGTTATCAAACTCTAAGTGTAGAGTTTTCTTATACGCTCAATGTGGGCTAGTGGCTGATGGAAGTGATGGATTAATTATTTGCACTAATTTCACTTTGGGCCAAGGATTTCAAGTGAGTTGCAAAGTGGGGGTCGGGTATTCGCAAAATTGATTTGAACCGCGTTTCTAAATGTCAACGTAAAAAAAAAAAAAAAATATTCGTACGGGTTCGGGAGCGCGCGGGATGATGAAGCTTGATGAAAAAAATGATTTATTTTGAATGTGGGGAGTCACGGTTACCGATGCAAACGTCAAATTTTGGTGACTTGACTACTATGGGCCAAAAAACCAAAAACGGTGTGTTCACTTCCGCACGTCAATGTTTATGATTGTTATCGGTTATTCGTAAATGTTCGAAAGAATTTTGTTTATTGTCATATTCTCGCATTTGAAAAAGAACGTATGAACCTGGAATGTCAATACCAGTCCTAACGAGTTCACAAAGTCTTTGGAGGGATACAAGTCGGATCCTACGGGGTACTAGGCAAAATTTCTTTATCAACTAGAATATGCAAAGAAGAATGCTTTTTGTTTATTGTCATATTCTCGCATTTGGTAACGAATGAATGAACCTGGAACGTCAATGCCGGTCCTAACGAGTTCACAAAGTCTTTGGAGGGATACAAGTCGGATCCTACGGGGTGCTAGGGGACGTTCTTATTCAACTAGAATATGCAAAGAAGAAAGTCGTTTTCGTGATTTTTCGAAAAACCGAGAACATTCAGTGAAGATTGACGACAGTTCCGCTCAGTGGACGGAATTGGTGAACATTTGAAGATAAATTCTACTCAGTGGAGAGATTTTGTTCTGTGAAATTGACGACAGTTCCTTTGAAGTGGAGGGAATCTGTTAAGGTTTAGAGATCTTACCAAAGAAATTGGGGGATAAAAATTTTCGTATGTTGAATTTCTTCGGTAAATTTCTAAACGCAATCACAGGTGGTAGAGTTTGTCTTATGATAGATCAAGACTTGATGCAGTTTTTAAAGATTGGAACCCTTATCAAATGCCGGTTGGAGTATTGGAAGATCAGCGGAAGATCGGTCAATTGAGCCTTTTGAGGAAATTGCACAACACCCAACACGGATACGCGTACTTTGAGGGGGAACTATTATACAAGGAGCGTCAAGATACTACTTACCTGGATCATCTGTCAAGGGGGAATTTGTTAACACAGAGAAGATAAATACTTGACTGAAGATCGATTGCAGTTGCATTTTCAGCATTCGACAGCAACGGACAAGGGGGAATTTGGTATCAGAGCTTATATTCCGACCCCACCACAAGGCCAACCACAACAACAGCAAGCATATTACAGTAACAACCCTCTACCCCAAAATCCCAACATAGTCAGAGTTGATACTTCAAACCTTTCGAAAGTAAGCATCGAAGTGGCAAGGGAACAAATGGAACTTCTCAACACAATGTTCAGTGCCTATTGCGGATTGGTCGCAGGTCAAATTGGAAACAGCAATATGACCCATGAATATTATCAACAAATAGACCGTGATGAAATGGTGTTAATGGACATCAAGTGGGCGTTTGCAAGTGCTGTTCAAAGGGCTAAGGATTTTATGAAACGAATTGGGAGAACTACCTTGGAAAGCAAAAAGGATACGAAGTACGGTTTCGATAAGGATGCGGTTACATGTTTCAACTGCGGCGAAAAGGGTCACTTCAAATGTGAGTGCACTCGACCAAGTAAACAAGGCAATCAAAATCCCTTCCGAAATCAGATGAGTACTTCCAACACAAATCAAGAAAACCGTGAAAGAAAGATAGTAGCTGTGAACAACACCACCAATCAAACCCAGGCTGGACCTTCAAACACCAACCGAGCACTAGTAGTGCAAGATGATGAATGATGTAACTGGTCAGTACAGTGTGGAGATGGTGATCAAGAAGAAGGAGGAACCGCATGTTATGCGAAGATCATCAATCACATCAAGCATGTTCACAAAGAAGAGTTTTCTAAAAGTGATGATAGCTCGGGTTATAGCGGGAGTTCGGATGAAGAAAGCTCGAATGCGGTATGTTATAATTCTAAATCTGATGTGAAGGAAGAATTGAATTCTGATGTTGATGATTTGTTAAAGGAAACTGAGGAGTTAAAGTGTCAGAAATCTATTCTGATCAAGAAGGCTGCTGTCGCATCAAAGGAAATGGAGAAGTTCTTCTCTGAAGATGGATCTTTTTCTTATCAGACTGCCTTTATGGCAAATGTCTCACCTCGACAAGTCAGGTAAAATCCGACACTCCTACTCCTAGTGTTTGTAACATGTGTGCAGATTTGAAACAGGAATCCGAAAAGGTTCATAGTCATAATCAAAGTTTGGTTATTTAGCTGTCTAAATGCAAAGAGGCAAACATGGCTTTAGCTCAAAATGAAAAGGATTTCAAAGAAGTAATCGAAACTCTAAAGAAAAGTGTTTTCGAATTGACAAAAATTGTTTTCAACAAACAAATTGGTATTAATAACTACATTAATATCATTGAGGAAACAAAGAAAGAGCTAGCCGTTGCCAAATGCGAGCATGATGCAATCAAGCTCAAATTGGAGAGTTATTCTAACTCCCGATATGTGCTCGATCACATCATAGACACTCAACAGCTAAAATGGAACAAGAAAGGCGTTGGGTATAAGTCGTGTCCACCCCCTTTGAAACACAACTATTCTCGAATGCCCGATGAAGAGGAAATGCCTCGTTTTGAACCTAGTGTGCCTCTCGATTTTGAGGAAGTTACTGCTGGATTAGGGTTTAAATCGGACAGTTCCTCGAGTACCTCATCTGAAGGAATAGACACTTCAACGTTGACGAATCAAAGTGCTCCAATCATTGAGGACTATGATTCGTCTGATGATGAATCAGATGTGAGTGACCAGGATGAATCACTTGATAAGATGAAAGGAGTAGAAATTCCAATTGAGAATTACATTCTGTGTGATCCTCCTACTCCTGCTGTGCAACCTGTTGCAAAACAAGTGATAGATCATGTCAAAGATGTCAAGGAATCTGTGTCTACCATTAAGAGTAATAATGTGTTGTATACTTTGGTCGGTGATGCTAAAATCTATTCAGACAATGATTTTCCAATTAAAAACATCAATCCATCTTTGATTGATAAAGTTTTTGAAGATAATACAAGCAAGTTTTTGGGAAAGACAATTCCGGGAGTTATTGTAACTCAATGTGATCTTGTTCTAAAATCAGAAATTAAAAAACAAACTTGGAAACCTAAAATGGGTGAAAGTTCTGGGGGAGGTGCTATTTTTGAAAATCATCAAGAAATCGAGATCACTTTTCGTGATGCTCAGGGATGACCCAAGACCACTAAGGCTTGGGTCCCCATCCTCAACTAATCGTTGAATGATATGTGCAGGATGTTCCAGGAGGAACTGTTAATAGTCATTTGATTGTTGACAGTGGAGCATCTAGGCACATGACAGGCGACTTACGATTTTTTTATGATGTGAAAAACATTAGAGGAGGTTATGTTGCATTTGCTGGAGACAAAGGCGGATATATCACTGGAGAAGGAATGATCTCCAATGGTATTGTGTGTTTCGATAAGATCAATTATGTTCATCAAATAGATCACAATCTTCTGAGTGTTTCGCAAATCTGCGATAAGAAGTTCACCGTGCATTTTGATGATGCCGGTTGCTATGTGCTGAAACCTAGTTTCAAAATTCCTAAAGAATGGATTCTCTTATCGGCTCCAAGAGTTAATGATCTTTATATTCTTGGTATGAGCCAAGAGATTACGACATCTGCGCAAGTGACATGTTTTGTCTCGAAAGCCACAGAGAAGGAGTCTATATCTTGGCACAGAAGAATGGGGCACATTCACTTGAGAAAAATGAACCATTTGGTGAAAAACAATCTTGTGAATGGTGTGCCTGTGAGAAGTTTTCATCTGCAAGACGTCTGTGTGTCGTGCCAGAAAGGAAAGCAAACGGAGAAATCTCACCCGATTAAGAAAGTCAACACTGTTAGCATGCCTCTCGAACGTCTTCATATGGACCTCTTTGGACCTATGAAACACAAGACAACCTTTGGTGATGCTTATTGTTTGGTGGTTACTGATGACTACTCTAGATTTTCTTGAGTATCTTTTATGGCGCATAAGAGTGAAACTCCTGAAATCCTCAAGAATCTTCTTACCTTGCTTGAAAATTTATACTCATTGAAAGTAAAGAGGATCCGAAGCGACAATGGCACTGAGGTCAAAAACCGTATAATGGATGAGTTCTGTACTTCAAAGGGCATTCTTCATGAATACAGTTCTCGCTACACTCCACAGCAAAACGGTGTCACTGAGAGGAAGAATCGGACGATAATAGAAACTGCAAGAACGATGTTGGTAGAGTCGGAGCTTCCTGTTCAATTCTGGGGGGAGGCTGTGTCGACTGCTTGCTACACGCTAAATAGAGTTCTCACAGTTAAAAGGCATGACAAGACTTGTTTCGAACTTCTACACAAAAGGAAACCGGATATTTCTCACTTAGAACGTTTTGGCGCTCCATGCACTATGATTGAGCGACACGAAAAGTTCGGTCCAAAAGCTATCATGGGTTTCTTCCTTGGATATGCCACTCTGAATTTTCGTGTATTTCAAAAAGATTGAGTTATGGAATGAAGTAAAGGTTCAAAGGTATACTGATTCTGTTAGAGCCCCGGGTGATCTTTGGATGTTCGATTATGATGGACTATTCGACTCCTTTAATCTGCCAACCTTTGACGAAGCATCCGCAGCTGCTCAAATGTTACTTGAAAGTGACAACGCTGCTGACTCGCCATTGGTGAGACCAATTATTGTTAACCCCCAAGGTTCTAATTCGGTTAACAACACGGTCCAAAATGAGGTATTTAAAGATGCTGCTGATTACAATGAGTCATTGGAAGATGATGAATACCATGATGCAAATGAAGGCACTTCAGCTCCAGTTGCTCCTGTTCAAGGTGCTTCTGAAGTAACTCCTCACGAGCAGAATGTTGACACTGCTGAAGCGAATGCATCCACCTCTACGCCTATGCCCGGTGTGGATTTGGTTGTTGATCTTAATCTTAACAATTTGGGTATCAATACTCGTGTCCCTGATGTTCCTGAATCAAGAATTCATGATACCCATCCTTAGCAGAATATTATTGGAGATGTCCATAGTGGTGTGCAGACGCGTAATCAGCTGAGAAACAACCAGATGCTGGTTTGTATTCAGCCATTAGAGAATCTGGTCTTCAAAATGATTGGTCCCTTGCGTGTTACGTTTCACAAGAAGAGCCAAAATCTTAGAAATAAGCTTTAAAGGATAATTCTTGGGTGGAAGCCATGCAGGATGAACTACAACAGTTTCAAAAACTAGGTGTTTGGAAGCTTGTTGAAAGGCCTGAAAATTACAAGAAAATTGGCACACGTTGGGTTTTCAAGTGCAAAAAGGACGATTGTGGAGTAGTCATTCGAAATAAGGCGAGATTGGTTGTTCAGGGATTTCGTTAGATCGAAGGCATTGACTACAATGAAGTTTATGCACCCGTTGCACGTCTAGAAGCTATTCGGATCTTTCCAGCTTATGCTTCATTTAAAGGATTCAAAGTCTACCAGATGGACGTGAAAAGTGCTTTCTTACACGGTGTGGTTGAAGAAGAGGTGTACGTCGAACAACCTCTGGGTTTTGAAGATCCTATTCATCCAGATCGGGTTTGGTTGCTCAACAAAGCTCTTTATAGTTTACATCAGGCACCGAGAGCTTGGTATGCAACCCTAGCTAACTATCTATTGGAGAATGGTTTTCGGCAAGGTCTCATTGATTGCACTCTCTTCATCAAAGAACAGGATGGAGATCTTCTGTTGGCACAGGGTTGCCCGGACACCAGTCTCTGGTACCCTAAGGGTGTGATAGCTTCGACTTGATCGCGTTCAGTGACTTTGATTTTGGTGGCTGCAAAATCGATGGCAAATCAACAAAAGCTGGATGTCAATTCTTAGGAAATCGCTTGGTCACGTGGCAGTGCAAGAAGTAAAACTGTGTTGCTACATCAACTTGTGAAGCAGAATACATTGCTGCCTCTAGTTGTTGCTCCCAAGTCTTGTGGATACAACAACAAATACGCGACTACGGTTTTGAATTCCTATCTACTCCGATCTTTGTTGATAATAATGTTGCCTTACAGATCACTAGAAATCCTGTGCAGCATTCCAAGACCAAACACATCGAAATTAAATATCACTTCATACGTGATTGTTTTGACAAAAGATTAATCGATGTTGTTAAAGTCCACACCGATCACCAACGTGCCGACCTGTTCACAAAAGCTTTTGATAAATCACGTTTGATTATCTTCTTTTGGTCAATGGCATTAAGGTGATACCCGAGTAAAACTTCTTTGGCTAATCGTTTTTGTAAATATTTTCTTTAAAAAAAACTCTAAAAATACAAAAAGATTTTCAATTTCGTAACCTTTTAGCATTTTAGGGGGAGATAATATTTCAAGAAAATACAAAAACATCTGAAAAAGTCAAAAACCCAAAAATATGTCTTTACTTTCTGTCATTACGTTTGAAAAATTCAAAAAAATTAAAAAAAATTAAAAAAAAAAGGAAAATTAAAAAATTCAAAAAATTAGAAAACCAAAAATGAGTTTCTTGGATAAAGGAAAATAAAAATAAATTGAGAAATGATAAGTATCTCTACTAATGATGTATCGGTAGGCTCACAATCAGATTAAAATATGCAGGATGATACAAACCTAACAGACTTCAAGTCAGGTGGGAACCATTCATTGGCATATGGTCTTGGTACCGAAATTTCGTTTGATTGATTGCCGAGGTTCTGAGATATTCGGTCTTTATGTTGTCTTATCATCTGGGTATCATGGTTGTATCTTTACCGAAAAATAATGGATACAAAGTCTAGATCTTCCATGATACTATACATACGTGTACATATTGCATTCGACCTCAATAAGTGATCAACAATCACATGTCCAAACAAAATAAGTGATAAAATATCACATTTATCCGGGAGTCAAGTTCGTCTCTTTGCTGTACGATGTACTGACCTGTTCACGGACTTGCTCCTGTGCCCTCATGCATATGAAAATCAAGTTCCTCATCAATAAGTGATTCTATCACATAGGGATTGTTTTCAATAAAAAATAAGTGAGTATCTCACATTTTTATACGTTCAAACATATGATAAGCGGTATACTCACCGGTAAGATGAACTCTCGTGCATACCTTGATACGGGAATGTGTCGTGAGTGGATGAACACCGACTTGTAAGTATAACTCTTACCGTAAATCGTACCTCCTAATTATGATTACATCTGACAAGTTGAGCTTATGTGGACAACAACACCGACAATCGAGGTAGTATACTTATCCGAAGCTTTAAACCGAAACAAAAATCATGTTGACTAAGACTGTTAGCTGGTATGATTCCTTTTCCTTGAAACTCGCAAAAGATTGCTCATTGTACAATGTTTATTGCTTTTTCATTGCTTTTCATTAGTTTACCGCACTTTAAATTCTGTTTTAGTGTAATTTGTAAAGTTCATTTTTGAATTAGCCGAAGTTGAAACTTGGTGTTTTCTGCCGAAAGCCTGAAACCTACTTCATAAAATGTCTTTGCATTTGGTAAACTCATTCAAAATAAAAATCTGTTTAAATAAACAAAATTTGTTCAAGTGTGCAAAATTTCAAAAGACTTGGTAATTTTTGGAAAAAGGTTTGACGGAAAATCATTTGGTCGATGAAAGATCTATATGTCGATGAAAGACCATGGTCAGGTCAACTTGTAGGTCCCGTTTTTCCCGGTGAGGATCGATAACGAGAAACCTATCCCTGTTTATCACAAACACGGTAACGGGTGCGGAATCCCCGAGACGGTGCAAACCAAACACAGTTAATAAATAACACGGATTAACCAATGAAACACACTCTATTGATTAACGGGATGAGAACCAATACAAACTGATACAAACACAGTTTGACGGAATTTTGACAGAGTTTCTTTACAGGTATTTTCTCATCTCTTTTTCAAACAGAAACAGAGAGACCTATTTATACTAAGACACAGACCAGAACATGACGAAACTAAAATAACTCTCGGCGAAACAAATCAAAGTCGACGAAACACTCTGTTTCGTCG
Source organism: Helianthus tuberosus (assembly GCA_030545235.1). Taxonomy (NCBI): domain Eukaryota; kingdom Viridiplantae; phylum Streptophyta; class Magnoliopsida; order Asterales; family Asteraceae; genus Helianthus; species Helianthus tuberosus. The sequence continues at coordinate 162,820,848 of CM060444.1, forward strand.
ATATACATTCAGATTCATTCTGTTTCGTCATTTGTTGAAGAAGCCCAAGTGAAGTCCAAATCCACACAAGTATTCACGGCCCAAAGTGTAAGGTTTACGGCCCAAGTTCTTGTTTCTGTTTATAAACTTTGCTCCAATTCAACATAAGACAAAATGTTGACATCATCATGACATCACAAAGGTGATGTCATGGTGATGTGTCACCTGGGACTTGTTCGCGGCGCTCCGTGCTTCGCGTGTCGAACTCTGGGGCGCACGACGGAGGAATGTCATGTCTTCGGGCTTGAGCCGGACCTAACCGAGTCGACCCGAAGTCGAACTGAGCTGAGTCGAACCGAGCCGAGTCGTGTCCACATAAAGTGTACCAACAATCTCCCCCTTGGACGCTACTCGTGAGGTTCGTCTTCTGTGTCTTTCATGTCGGAGGATCTTCAAAGTCTTCACGCGTCGTAAGTAGAAAGTATATCAACAAACTCCCTTTTCATTTAGGTAGTGTGTTAACAAACTCTCCCTTAGAATGAACTCTCCATTGAGTCATGCTCGTGAATCTTTTAATCTTCAATTCTTTAGATCCTTGTGGTGTTGATGAAGGGTCAGCAGCAACTCGATCATTTTTATCTTTTGAGTGCCTCCACTTCGTGTCTTCATTCCAAAGCTTGTCATCGAACATGTTCTCCTCGCCTTTAGCATCTGCACAGGCAAGAAAGCTAAACGCATAATGAGAACAACCGCTTGGAATATAGTTTACATTTAAACAAATGACACATATGAGATCAAATCTCAATCAAACACCAACCGACAATAGTTTGAAAGTTTAGAAAATGATCAATTTTAGTTCTTTAACTTTCAAAACTTGTTAACTTCGACTGTTTATGAAGGTGCAAATGTTTTCCGGCTTACGATCAGGATTTTGGGTAGGATAGACTCGAGTTCCAACATCGGTCAATCAAAAATAAACTAGAAGCAAAATCTTTTTGGATTTTATTAAGTTTATATTAAAACACACCTAAAATCTTTTTGGAATTTTCATTTTTCAAATGTAAAGACGGAAAGCAATAAATAAATATATACAAAGATGCATAAACTGAAAACAGTAAATAAATATTTACAGAAATTCTTTTTGCGAGTTTCGAGGGTAAGAGAATCATATCAGTGTACGGTCATGCCAAAACGCTCTTTTTGTTCTATTAGTTAACAATTAGATAAGCATCCTATAGCAATTATCGGTATTGTTGTCCACATAAGCTCAACTTATCAGATGTAATCATGGCGAAGGGATACGTTAAGGTATGATTTATACTTACCGACCGGTGTTCATCCACACACGACACATTCCCGTATCAAGGTATGCACGAGAATTCATCTTACCGGTGAGTATACCGATTATCATCTGTTTGACCGTATAAAAATGTGAGAGACTCACTTATTTTGATTGAAAACAAGCCCTATGTGATAGAATCACTTATTGATGAGGAACTTGATTTTCAGATGCATGAGGGCACAGGAGCAAGTCCGTGAACAGGTCAGTACTTTCGTACAGCAGAGAGACGAACTTGACTCCCGCAAAGAATCTGTGATAATTTATCACTTATTTTGATTGGACATGTGATTGTTGATCACTTATTGAGGTCGAATGAAGTATGTACACGTATGTATAGTATCATGGAAGATCTTAGACTTCGTCTCCGTTATTTTTACGGTTTGATACAACCATGATACCCAGATGATAAGCAGCATAAAGACCGAATATCTCAGAACCTCGGCAATCTCTCAAACGAAATTTCGGTACTAAGACCATATGCCAATGTGTGGTTCCCACCTGGTCTTCAGTCGATTTAAGATTTATATCACCCTGCACACTTTAAAATGATTGTGAGCCTACCGATACATCTTATATAGAGCTGCTTAACATATTTCATTTTGCATTTTGCATTTCAGTTCGAAGAGGTTTAGACAGACCACTGATCTACTATCATTTTCTCTTTTGCTCGCCAGGAAACTCATTTTTGTTTTTCCAAATGTTTTTGCGTTTTGAAATTTTTCAATGTTTTTGAATTTTTCAAATTTTGGATTTACTCCCCCTAAAATCAACAAACTAAGATAAATTTAAAAAGACACAAAGATATATACAAAAACGATTTCCCGATGTCGGTTAACTCATGTTTTACCTCAATGCCGTTTACCAAAATTAATTTTGAATCAGAAATGATTTATCGAATTTTGGAAAAATCAGTTGGCACGTCGGTAAGCGGTGCGGACCAAGACAACATTGTCTGGCCAAAGAGTGCTACGTGAGAGGATAACAATTTATAAAGCAGCTTAAATATCGACAAGTAAAGGAGAGATTAGAAATTTAAAACCGTATCCTGCAACTGCTTCGTGCATTGCAAGGAATCTGAGTGCTCTCCTAAACTGGATTTCCACCCGGTGTGGACTTCAAAGTCGATTTTTTGTAGCTACTGGGAAATCTCTTCACAGCAACAAGATCAGAAACCTTTGGGTCCGGCTGGTCTTTGACATTGCACCAGCGAAGGTTTTTGTCTTTCTCTTTCAGAAGTAGTGTGCGGTTGTTCAATCCACGCCAAGGCATCCGCACACCCGGTTGGTTTGTTCAACAAACACATTTTCTTCATTCACACCACGAAGAAATGTACACTACACGTTTATCTTGTTGATTTTGAACATCAGACGTGCTGCAGGTGCGTACATTTTGATTTGAATCTACCCTGGGGACCCGATCAAAGCCTTGAACAACCAAACTCTTGGAATGATTTTCATTTTGTCGAAGCTTTTCAAATTCTTTCGACAGACAATTCTGTCTTCTCTTCTTTTTCTCTCCATCAAAGGCAACCACTCCTAGAAATATCAATATCTTGGAGCTTTGAGTCGCCTATCTTGTGCATGGACACTCCACTATCAACAATCCGATGACTATCGATAGTTCCTCCTGGAACATCCTACACACTCACTCAGAGATTAGTTGGAGAGGGGGACCCAAGCCTTCATAGACTTAGGTTGCCCTTCATCATCGAAGATTGTGACTTCGATTTCATGATGATTCGGAATGGAGTGAGCTTCCCCTGAAAAAGTTACCGATTTTGGTTTCCAAATCTGTTTTTGTTTTTCATTTTTAATTTCTAACTTAACAGACTTTGATTGGACAACCTCCGGTTTTAACGCCTTTTCAATCACCTTCACATTTTTACGTCGTTGTTTTGTTTCCTGTTCTTTAACAGTGCGTTTATCATGTTTTGGAGAAACAGGACGACGTTGTGGGTGAACCTTTTCAGGTGGTGCTCTTTCCACAAATTTCTCTTTAGGAGTGTTTGAGCAGTTCTTAATGATATGCCCAAACTCCCCACATTTAAAGCATGTTCTCCTTTCCACAAACTTAGGAGAACTCGATCGACCAACAAATGTCGAACCCGTAGAACCCGAGGTACTTGCTTTTTCATCACACCCTTTTGAATGTTGAGTGTAATTGTTTTGGCTATCACGTTTTAAAATTTTGACTTGTTGTACAAAATCTGTGTTTGACTTGTTTTCAAAAGTCTCAATTTTATCCGTACCCTTCGATTCCACAAATTTAACATTACTGTTTTTCTTCTGATAACGAGCTCCTTTTGTTTCAAATTTAGATTGAGAAACATTAGGCTTTTGAGCTCGCTTTTCTGTTTGTTTACCTTTAGCAGCAATAGGTTGTTGCTTTGTTGGTGATTTTTGATTTCCAAATTGTTTCTTGATTTCAGCTTTTGGAATTGTCTTTCCCAAAAACTTGTTTGTATTATTTTCAAAAACTTGATCAATCGAAGATGGATTGACATTCTTAAGTGGGAAATCGTGATCTGAATAGATTTTAGAATCACCAACCAAAGTGTACAACACGTTATTACTCTTAACGGTAGACACAGATTTCTTGTCATTCTTGACAGGATCTATCACTTGTTGGACAACTGGTTGAACAGCAGGAGTAGGAGGATCACACAAAATATGATTCTCAATTGGAACTTCTACTCCTTTCATTTTGTCAAGTGATTCATCCTGATTACTCGCATCTGATTCTGGTTCATCATCCGACGACTCATAGTCCTCAATGATTGGAGGACTTTGTTTCGTAGATGTTGAAGTTTCTGTTTGCTCAGATGATGTACTTGAAGAACTGTCCGATTTGAACCCTAAGCCAGTAGTAACTTCCTCATAATCAAGAGGCACACTGGGTTCAAAACGAGGCATATACTCTTCATCGGGCGACTTGGTATAGTCGTGTCTCAAAGGGGGTGGACACGCCTTATAACCAACGCCTTTAACGTTTCCTTTTAGTTGCTGAACGTCAATGATGTGATCGAGCACATATCGGGAGTTAGAATAACTCTCCAATTTGAGCTTGATCGCTTCATGCTCACATTTCGCCACGGCTAGCTCTTTCTTTGTTTCCTCGATGATATTAATGTAGTTATTAATACCAATTTGTTTGTTACAAACAGTTTTTGATAATTCGGAAACACTTTTCTTTTGAGTTTCAATAACTGTTTTAAACTCCTTTTCATTGCGAGCTAAGGCCATGTTTGCCTCCTTGCACTTTGACAGTTCAACAACTAAACTCTGATTGTGACTATGAATCGTATCACATTCAAGTTTCACTCTATCACAATCACTACATATTCTAGGAGTTTCAGAACTTACCTGACTCGAAGAGGCTGTGACTTTAGCCATGAAGGCAGTCTGAGAAAAGAAAGATCCATCTTCAGAATGATAGTCTCCCGCATTCGAGCTTTCTTCATCTGAACTCCCGCTATAACCCGAGCTGTCATCTGATTCAGAAAGTTCTTCTTTGTGCACATGCTTGATGTGACTGATGATCTTCGCATAGCATGCATTTCCTCCTCCTAACTGTACGGACCAATCACACCCTTCATCAGCTTGAACAGTCAATGCTCGATTGGTGTTTGAAGGTCCAGACTGGTTCTGGTTGGTGGTGTTGTTCACAGCCACTATCCCTTTTCCACGGTTTTCTTGATTTGCATTGGAAGTACTTGTCTGATTTCTGAATGGATTCTGGTTGCCTTGTCTGCTTGGCTGGGTGCACTCACGTTTGAAGTGACCCTTTTCGCCACAATTGTAACATGTAACCGCTTCTTTATCAAACCCGTACTTCGTATCATTTTTGCCATCCAACGAAGTTCTTCCTGTTCGAGCCATAAAATCCTTTGCCCTTCTCACAGCGCTAGCAAACGCCCACTTGATATCCATTAACTCCATTTCATCCTTGTCTATCTGCTGATAGTCTTCGTTTGTCAAATTAATGTTGCCAATTTGACTTGCGACTAATCCGCTGTAGGCATTAACCATAGTGGTAAGAATTTCAATGTGACCCCGTGCAGCTTCTACACTCACTTTGGAAAGATTTGAAGTATCAGGTTTGTTACCATAGAAGGCTTGTTGTGGTTGGGCTTGTGGTGGGGGTTTAGAAAAATAGACACTTGGATCAAATTGGGGTTGAGGTGTGTCAATTTGAGGTTTTGGAAGATAGGCATTTATATCAAATTGGGGTTGAGGTGGCTGAGGTGTGGCAACTTGAGGTTTAGAAAAATAGGAAGCTGGATCAAATTGGGGTTGGGGTGGGGCAACTTGAGGTTTAGGAAGATAGGCATTTATGTCAAACTGGGGTTGAGGTGTGGCTACTCCTCCAAAATAGGATCTTGGGTCGAAAGCATTTGACACATAGGCTGTTTGTATCTTTGGTTGCTGGCTTGTACTAGCAGCAGGAGCAATCCCTCCAAAGTACATCTCTGGATTTTGAGGGACAGGAATTAGTTTAGCTTTTCTGATCTCTTCTGCATCCTTGTTCTCCAGCTTTTGAACAAACTCATAGATACTGACAGTATCCAATACACCTGTATGCTTTAACAACTCAATGAATGAGCTCCACTTTGGTGGTAGAGCATCAGCAAACCGTGCGACTATTTCCTGTGAAGATACAACAACCTTGTAAGAAATCAGTTCACTAATTAAATGATAAAAACGAGTTGTCATTTCATTCAATGTCTCAGTCTGCAAAAACATAAACCCTTCAAACTCCTTCTTTAGTAAATCCTGACGCGTCTTCCGTGTGGCCGCATTTCCTTCTCCTCTGGCTACCAAGGCATCCCATAAACCTTTCGTGTTCTTACAATAAGAGAATTGATGAAAGATGTCTCTGTGAAGTGCCTGAGTGAGAATAGCATACGCCTTCTTCTCCAGATCATATGCCTTTTTCTCGGCTTCTTGCATATTATTGAAAGTTGTCGCATTTGATCCTGCTTCTTCAAGAGCTTCACTAAATGCAGAGATGAAGCACGTCCATAATTCTGTGTTTTGCCCTTGAACGTAATTATGGAAACGACCCTTCCATGATGGATAGTCGTTCATGTGATTCAGCTTTGGCGGGCGATTGTTGCTACCCGTCTCATTCTCGCTAAGCAGAAGATTTTGAATGCTCTGATTTTGATTCGACACCATTGCCCATTGACTTGAACTTATTGACTGTTGTTGTTTAGGTATGGTACTCGTCATATATTCGGCCAAGGACATCTGTTTTTGAGCTGATTGTGAATCCGTACTCCAATCCCAAGGGCTCGTGCAACTCATATTTGATGAAGAAAAATAAATACCTGAAAATCACACTTCAAACAAACAGTTAAGTCACAATTGCAAACCTTCTGTTTAAATTCACAAAGTGTTTCGACGAAACACGTTCCACGAAACAGATTGTGAAATTTTAAACTTGACGAAACTGATTTATGTATGGCCAATGACGAAACAAAGGTCCAATCTTTTGTTGGCGAAACAAAACTTTAATGTGGCCGACGAAACCGAAATGATGTAATGTCGACGAAACTGATTAAGTCTTCTGGTCGACGAAACTGGAATGTTCTTGTGACTGGCGAAACACTTAAGCCCACATAAAGTTAATATCCGGCCCACTTAACTGTGACGAAACAAATCATTAAAGGTTGATCAACGAAACAAGTTGTTTTGATGTTTGTGTGATTTAAATAATTCTGGCCGTGATGTTTGACTGATGACCACACATGTTGACTGATCTTGAATGACGAAACAAGAAGAGAAATAGATATTTGTGAGATATTTTGAAATCTTATCCCTGATACAAAGTCACAATTTTCAACTTAACATGCTTTTTCAACAAAACAACATCATTACTAAACACAATTGTCAACTTAATATTTTATATTCCACAAACAATTCAATCAAACTAAAATTCAGATCAAACCCAAATATCTTTCAAGAATAGTTATGAACAACTTGAATATTAGGTGAACTCGATGAAGATTCAAGTGACCGAAAAATTTTCCGAATCAAGAAATTGCATAAACTTTTAATAAAAACCAATTCCTATCATGCTAACATGCAATAAAACAAGGTTTTCAATAAAACTTTCAGCAAAAACAATGATTTAACCACTGATTTTAATGACTTTTTCAGAAAAAATATATAAACTTTTCAAGAACGAAATCTGAAAAATAACAATAACACACTTGATAAAAACCCAAACTTGTTTGGTTTTAAACAAGGATTAGAGCCAAGGCTCTGATACCACTTGTAGGTCCCGTTTTTCCCGGTGAGGATCGATAACGAGAAACCTATCCCTGTTTATCACAAACACGGTAACGGGTGCGGAATCCCCGAGACGGTGCAAACCAAACACAGTTAATAAATAACACGGATTAACCAATGAAACACACTCTATTGATTAACGGGATGAGAACCAATACAAACTGATACAAACACAGTTTGACGGAATTTTGACAGAGTTTCTTTACAGGTATTTTCTCATCTCTTTTTCAAACAGAAACAGAGAGACCTATTTATACTAAGACACAGACCAGAACATGACGAAACTAAAATAACTCTCGGCGAAACAAATCAAAGTCGACGAAACACTCTGTTTCGTCGATATACATTCAGATTCATTCTGTTTCGTCATTTGTTGAAGAAGCCCAAGTGAAGTCCAAATCCACACAAGTATTCACGGCCCAAAGTGTAAGGTTTACGGCCCAAGTTCTTGTTTCTGTTTATAAACTTTGCTCCAATTCAACATAAGACAAAATGTTGACATCATCATGACATCACAAAGGTGATGTCATGGTGATGTGTCACCTGGGACTTGTTCGCGGCGCTCCGTGCTTCGCGTGTCGAACTCTGGGGCGCACGACGGAGGAATGTCATGTCTTCGGGCTTGAGCCGGACCTAACCGAGTCGACCCGAAGTCGAACTGAGCTGAGTCGAACCGAGCCGAGTCGTGTCCACATAAAGTGTACCAACACAACTGTTGTCAGTCTTGGTCAAAATTTGAAATGTTCACGACGAAACTCATGAGTTTCGTCGAAGTCATGGCGAAACACCATTGGGCTTAACTTACTTTCGTCATGGGCTTACAGTGGAAGCCCAACAACATGTTTCGTCGAGCTCATAACGAGTTTCGTCGAGGATGGAGTTTCGCCGAGTGAGTGGGTATTTAAAGGGGTCCCAGGTCAATTAGAAGTATCACTTTTTTCAAACCACCCCACTGTTTATCTTCTCCTACAGTGACACCTCAAGAATCAGCTCACTCTATTGCATCAACCATTCGTGCAACTAATTCGCAACCGACCGCAGAGCGCAGACAGACTATATTCTCTCAGATGCAGCAAGACGAAAAGGTAGATTTCCTGTTCTCTCAACTGCAAGCTGCTGCAGGTCAAATCAATAGGCCATCGGCAGTGATCCAACTTACAAAAGGCGACATGATCAAACAACAGCTGGAGATAAATAAGTTGAATTCCACTGTTTATCGACAACAAGCAGAAATCACTCGCCAACAAGCAGAAATAGAGCAACTGAAGGCAGAAAATGCTAGATTGAAAGCTGCAGATGAAGAGAGAGATAGAGGGGAGCTCATTGTGAGAGTTCTCTGTGTGTTTTGTGGTTTGGGGGAGAGATCACCACTTGGTCTCTCCCCGGATGTATACTCCTTTGGTATTAGTTCGGTTATCTAGTAATCGGTCCGATTTGTAATGTTTTACCACCGATTAATACAAAGAAGTTTTGTTTATCCATCTCTAATCTCTCCCGTCTTGAACTAATCTCACATTAATCACGGTTTTGGTTCCGAAACACGGTCCTACATCACACTTTGCCACGGCTAGCTCCTTCTTTGTTTCCTCAATGATATTAATGTAGTTATTAATACCAATTGTTTATTAAAAACATTTTTTGTTAATTCGGAAACACTTTTCTTGAGTGTTTCAATTACCGATCTAAAATCCTTTTCATTGCGAGCTAAGGCCATGTTTGCCTCTTTGCATTTTGACAGTTCAATAACTAAACTTTGATTGTGACTATGAATCATTTCAGATTCATGTTTTAATTTAGCACATTCATGTTTCATATCAGCACAATCACTACATATGCTAGGAGTTTCAGATTTTACCTGACTTGGAGAAGCTGCGACATTATCCGCAGTCTCATTCTGGCAAGAGAAAGACCCATCTTCAGATAAGAACTTCTCCATGTCATTCGATGCAGCAACAACTTTCTTGATCAAGTCAGATTTTTGACATTTCATCTCCTTGGCATCATTCGACAAACTATCAGCTTCAGAATCCATTCCCTCCTTCACGTCCGATTCTGAACTGTAATCACTCAGACTTGAGCCATCTTCATCAGTACTGCCACTATATCCTGAACTGTCATCATTTCCCGAAGATTCACCATCATTGACATTCTTGACAATTTCAGCATAAAACGCAGTTCTTGTTTGATCATTGTTTCCAACTGTATGGCCGGACAACAATCGACAGTAGGTTTAGGAAAATAGGCACTTGGATCAAATTGAGGTTGAGTTGTGGAAACTTGAGGTTGAGATTGGGGTTTAGGGAGCCAGGCACTCAGATCTAATTTAGGTTCTGGTGTAGCAACTTGTGGTTTACCGAAATAGACACTTGGATTGAATTGAGGTTTTGATAGGGCACAAGCTTGTGCAATAAGATGTGGTGGTGGGAGATAGGCATTTGGATCGAAAACCTGAGGAGCTGACTGGGGAAAGGGGCTTGTATTGGACACTGGAATTCGTTTGGCTTTTCAGATTTCTTCTTCATCTTTGTTCTCTAGCTTCTGAACGAATTCATAAATGCTACTCTCATTCAAAACACCAGTGTGATTCAGCAACTCAATGAATTGATTCCACTTAGGAGGTAAAGCATCAGCAAAATGCATGACCATCTCTTGTTGTGTAGCATTACCCTGTATGAGTGCATCCTACTAAGCAAATGATAGAATCGTAATGTTTCATTTTCCTTGAACATAAAACATTCAAACTCTTTCTTTAACAGATCGTGTTGGACCTTTCTTGTTGCTGCATTTCCTTCTCCTCTGGTTTCCAAGATGTCCCACAAATTCTTTGTAGAGGTACAATAAGCGAATTGATGATAAATATCCTTATGAAGCGCTTGTGTAAGGATAGCGAAGGCCTTCTTCTCAAGATCATAAGCCTTCTTATCACCTTCGGCCATTCCCGCCAAGGTAACTGGATTGGAAATTGCCACTTTGAGAGCTTCATTGAATGGCGTAGTAAAACACGTCCATAGCTCGGTGTTTTGCCCTAGAACATAAGTGTGAAATCGACCTTTCCAAGATGGATAGTCGTTCATATGATTTAGCTTTGGCGGGCGATTGTTGCTACCCGTTTCACTTTCACTCAATAGCAAATTCTGAATGCTTTGATTTTGATTCGCTACGCATGCCCATTGACTTGCAGTAATTGATTGTTGTGGCATCATCTTTTTCATCCAAGCCGCTGCAGAGGTCTTATCTTGAGCTGGGCTTGGGTTATCACTCTAATTCCAAGGATTTGAACTCATTTTTTTTTGCCGTATATCAACTTGAGATACAACTATGAACCCACTGTGAACCTTCTGTTTAAAGAGTTCTAAGTGAAACCCACTAATGCTTGATGAGGTCCACTAACAATGGACAAATAATCTCGGCCCAATACACAGCCTGCGATGGACTATAAGGCCCAATGAAAAACCTTTTTTTTGTGAAAATTATTAATAACCCAAAGAAGATTTAAATTTAACAGAAATGGACCACTAAGACTGAATGTTCGTTGAATTTGGTTTGTAGACAGATGAAAGATATTTTCAATAATAAAAAAATCTTATCTTTCTCTTTCTGACACAATAGTTGTTGTGTCAATTTTGTCAAACATCCATACCTAAAGTCCTCAAATTTCAACAGGAAATATCAACAGTACATCATTTGAGAAACCAATAATTCAAACAAACATATAATAATCATAGACTTCAACAACTCAAATAATGAAAACCCGTTGAAAGTTATGAAGAAATTGTAGGTCCCTCGGAGGATGAGGTCAAACCTTATCCTTGTGATGTTTAACACACTAGCAAGTGCGGAATCCAAGCTAGAATGCAAACCGGTAGTTTATATGAGAACACAAGCCACAAAGAGAAAGGTAGACACACGAGATATCAAAGTTTTCTCTTGTATTTCAGTGGACACGGTTACAGCCCTTTACCCAACTGAAAATACGCTCTCTACAAGACCAAGTTCACTCACATCTCACATACACCTGTGAAGTGAACACATTACATGGATATATATATCCATCACAGCACGTCTGGTCGAAGGATCAGATAGACTGATCGAAGGATCATCTATCGATCTGAAACCTGTCGAAGGATCCACATATACCTCGAAGGATGATATCCTTCGAGGTCCATCAACATCCATCGAAGGTTTATCTTTCGAGCTCATCGAAGGATATAAACAATCCTTCGATGACTCATCCTTCGACACAAACATGTTACAACAATGTTCCAACTGTTTAGCCAAGTCAAACCAGGAGGATGGTTGACTTGGTCAAACTTACATTGAACACACATATTAACAAACCTAAGACGTAAACCAGACTAACACAAGACATCGTTTTGTATCATGACAAAATACAGACAAAGTACAGACACAAGTGCACCAACAGAAATCTATGAACTCGATGAACTGAATGAATTTTCCGGTGCCGGAAAAATTGTTGAACACAAATTTTGACGTAGAAACTCAAAACAACTTGTACTTTAATGATCTCCAACCTTTTTTTAACAAGTTTTAACTGAAACAAACATCAAATAACATCATATTTTCGAGTTTCAAAACAGAAATCTCGTGAAACACAATTGGGTTTTTGATTTTTAACCAAGAAAGACCTTAAAAACCCACTCGAAAATCACACCGGAAACTCGGTTTTCAACAAGAAATAGAGCCTTTCGCTCTGATACCACTTGTAGGTCCCGATACGGATCGTCGGACAACGACGATTTCTTGTTTCGGGTGCCGAAACGAGTGCGGAATCCCCTTTACGACACAAAACGAGCGAGAGAGTAAACACAATAAAAGGATTCAACGTTTAACACGATGTATATTGATTTAGACAAAGTTTCCGTACATGATTCGACAAAATACAAAGCACACCAGAACTTTCTCTCACTACTCTCTCTCTAAGCTCATTCAAGCTCTCTCTCTTTTATGTCTTCAGTCTGCTGTTATATATATAGGCTGTAGGTCGACGAAGGACCTGCAGCAACGAAAGACCTCGACGAACAACGTGCAGCGACGAAGGATCACCACGTAGGACCATAGATGACGAAAAAGAACAGGTCTTTCGTCACTATCAATGCATGACGAAGAATGTCCTTCATCAAGAGGTTTTTCGTCATGTGACTGGGTTCTTCGTCAATCATGCAGGTCTTTCGTCAATGGCTGCAACATGCAGGCTAGCAAACAGCAAACAATATAAGTCAGAACCAATTAATTGGTTCTATTCACGTGGACATGTAGTTTTCTGCATGAAAAGTCTTCACATGACATCATCATGGTGATGTCATGGTGATGTGGCGTCGGGAAAGTTCGCGGCTCTTCGTGCTTCGCGTATCGAACTCTGGGGCGCATGACGGAGGAATGTCGTGACGTCGGAGAGTTCAAATTCATATGTATAATTAACCTTGTAAATGCTAGTTAAAGACATCATTTGCTCACAACTTTAAGGCTTTACAAACCTAGTTTATTTATTATATTCAAATAATAATATTGTCATGTTTAATTCGTGTTAGGTGACGTGTAAAGTCTTGGAGCCTCCTATATATAGGAAACATGTAGTCACCAGGTACTGCGCTGTTGCTTCAATCCCTAGAATCTCGAGAGTATCGCCTCCCTTCTCATAATCCCCTCTGTCTGATTCCGCCACCTTTTCCTCCGATGTCTCCTCCGATCACTTCTCAGGTGGGTATAATAATAATATCAACGACAGTTCATACATGCACACTAACTATCCGTAGCTTACTAACTTCACCACACTCAATCAACTTTCAATCTCTTCAATGGATGGTTTTGTAACGTTAGATTTGATTTTAAAGTTGTTCCAATTTAGTTTACTGTTTTGTTGAAATCCTTAAGTTTTTTTTGGATTTCAGTTGATCAGTACATATTATCAGATCTGATATATTTATTTATATGTGATCACCAGATCGACTTTCAATCTCTTCAATTGATCGTTTTGTAATGTTAATTTTGATTTTAGAGTTGTTCTTTAGTTTTCTGTTGTGGGGAAATGTTTTTTTAGGGTTTTGAATTTCAGTTGATTAGTACATGTAATCAGATCGAATATTTTATATCCGATCACTAAATCGGCTTTCAATCGAGCTTACAAAATGTTAAATTTGATTTTAAAACTGTTCTACTTTAGTTTTCTGTTTTATTGAAATACTTAGTTTCTAGGGTTTTGAATTTCGGTTGATCAGTACATGTTATCAGATCCATTTATAATCAATCACTAAATTGAGTTTCAATGTCTTAAATCGATCGTTTTTGTAACGTTAGATTTGATTTTAAAGTTGTTCCAATTAAGTTTACTGTTTTGTTGAAATCCTTAGTTTCTAGGGTTTTGGATTTCAGTTGATCAGTACATATTTTCAGATCGGATATATTTATATGTGATCGCTAGATCGACTTTCAATCTCTTCAATCGTTGTTTTTTTAATGTCAGATTTGATTTTAGAGTTGTTCTACTTTAGTTTAATGTTTTGGGGAATGCTTAGTTTTTAGGGTTTTGAATTTCAGTTGATCAGTACATGTTATCAGATCGGATATATTTTTATTCGATCGGCTTTCAATCGATCTTACCAAATGTTAAATTTGATTTTAAAGTTGTTCTACTTTTGTTTACTGTTTTGTGGAAATGCTTAGTTTCTAGGGTTTTGGATTTCGGTTGATCAGTACATGTTATCAGATCGATTTATATTCCATCACTAAATTGACTTTGAATCTCTTAAATCGATCGTTTCGTAACGTTAAATTTGATTTTAAAGTTCTAGTTTAGTTTGCTGTTTTGTGGAAATTCTTAGTTTCTAGGGTTTTGGATTTTGGTTGATAAGTACAGGTTATCAGATCGAATATATATTCGATCATTAAATCGACTTCCAATCTGTTCAATCGATCGTTTTGTAATGATAGATTTGATTTTTAAAGTCGTTCCAATTTAGTCTACTGTTTTGCGGAAATGCTTAGATAGTTTCCAGGGTTTTGGATTTTGGTTGACCAGTAAATATTATCAGATCGAATGTAATTATATCTAGACTTCAATGTTGCAGCCTGAAGAGGATGAGACGGTGGCTACAGAAGGATCTGAATCAACTGAAGGTACCATTTGATTCGTTAATTTGTTTAAAAGTATTGCATATATATGTCGGTTTAGCCTTGCTTGTATATGTATTTAAACTAGTATGGTTCGTTATAGTAGCGGTGCAAAAGAGACAAAAACAAATGCCGTTGGAAATACAACTTTACGAAATTATACCGGAACATCGAGAAAACCATAACAACGAATTCCGATGTTATTCGGACGTTTAGTTCGACATGGTAAAGAATAAAAAAAATCAATTATATTTGACACATAAGATTTTGAATAAACGTGTAATTCATCAGAATGAAAAATGTTGTCGATAAACTTCAAAGTATAAAAATTTTGTCGTCAATTTATAAAAAGTGAAAACCATACTAATTGTAATGTTACATGAAAAAAAAAACAAATCTTTGTGGTTAATTTGAAAAATGAAAAGTGTAAAAAAAAAACGTTTGTGATCAAACTTCAAATTAAGAAAAATCTTTGTGGTCAATTTTGAAAAAAACAAAAGTTTACTATTCATAAGAGTTGATAATGTATATATAGATTATCATTCTAAGCTTCTTTCAGTAATTCTGTTGTAAAGTTCATTAATGTTTGAATCCACAGTGTTTGATGATCATCCACCTGCACGGTTCATATGGGAAATAGAGAATTGTTCAGGATTCAAGGACAAATGTTTCTATACTGACTCCTTCATTGCTGGAGGATATAAATGGTATTGTTATATTGTATGCATTGACATGTAATTTCTTGTTACATTGGGGTTGTTTGTGTATTAAATCCAGTTCATGCTGTCTTCTGTTTGTGTAGGCGAGTACTCATATATCCGAATGGGAACAATGTGGAAGACCGCTTATCAATGTATCTTCATTCTGATGATTCCAGAACACTGCCACATGGTTGTAGCATATGTGCTAAGTTCAGCTTGTCTGTAGTTAATCAGATGCATCATTCGTTAAACGTGAGGAAAGGTAAGTGTTTATAGTTGTTGTTTGCAAGGAGTACAAAGCTATCTAAAGGCCTGGAAAGGAAAACTTTGCACGTAATGTCGGCTAAGGGTGTGAAAATATCTGTTTATATAGTGAACTAAAGCATATAGTTTAGATGAAAGATTCACAGATAAAGTATAGTGTCCTTCAATTTACCATAAGAGCTTGTTGACATGCTATGTTTTTACCCCATTTGAAGTAATTTCCATAACTTTGTATGCTGCGTTTACCATCTCATAACTATTATCATTTGGAGTGGTTCATATTATAGGAAAAAAGAGTTATTTTGATACACAAAAGCAAATTTTACCACCAAAGATGCCAACCTATGCCCAAAACCGAGGAAACTTCTTAGTTGTGAATGCATCTTTTGTCGGGGCCTCAAGTTTAGCCTTTATTGTTTCCTCTATTTTATCTATAAACCTCTCGCATAATAATCTACTTTTGTTTTCATTTGTAGTTTCTACATTATAGGTTAAGGAAGTGCTATTATATTGTTTCATCTTATATATATTCCTTCAAATGTTAATCACTAAAACATATCTGGTCCAAAGTTCATGTCGGAAGTAATATTCTGCATAATCTTTTTATGATAACTTATACTGCTTGTGGTAGGCCTTAGTTATATTTGTCTCACATTGACAAGAAGGGAAATGTTTATACCTAGTGTTCTAATTTCCATGTTCTACCCTGCAGATACACAACATTTGTTTGAGTTTACTTCTAGAACAAATGATTGGGGTTTTAAGTCGTTTATGCCGCTCAGTGAGCTGTATGACGAGGGCAGAGGTTATAATGTGAACGATAAATGTATAATTGAAGCTGTTATTACCGTAAGGAGATCAACCGTTGATTATTTGTCACTTTGCTCAAGAAAGGAAACCGGTTATGTTGGGCTAAAAAATCAAGGCGCTACTCACTATCTGAACTCTTTCCTACAAACTTTATACCATATACCTTACCTTAAAAAGGTTGGTGATTTCGTGTTTAACACCATCAATAGATGTCCCCTAAAAATATAATATTAGGCACTCATATTCACTTTCTGAATCAGGCTGTGTATCTTTTTCCAACAACTGGGAATGACATGCCATCAGGGAGCATTCCTCTGGAATTGCAGAGCTTATTCTATAAGCTTCAGTTTAGTGGGACTAGTGTAGCCACAGAAGAGTTGACCAAGTCTTTTGGGCTCGATACGTATGAATCTTTTAAGAAGCATGATGTTCAAGAATTCAGTAGGGTTCTCACTGAGAAACTTGAAGAAAAATATAAAGTATGGCTATTTCCATCATCAAACATGAATGTTGTCACTCTTTAGCTGTTCCCTGATAATGTAGTTATGTACTCTTGTTGTTACGCTGGCACAGGGTAGTATTGTAGAGGGTGTGATTAAACAACTATTTGAAGGACATAATATGAAATATGTGGAATGCGTAAATGTGCACTACATATCAATAAGAAAGCAAACATTTTCCTGTAAGTATATTTGTGAGAATGTAATTGTTTTATAGTGACTATAGTTTTTTGTTAACACATGTATCTTGTGTCAGGCCTTCAGCTTGATGTCAAAGGTTGTCGCAGTGTGTATGCTTCTTTTGACAAATATACAGAAGTAGAACGACTTGAAGGTGCTAGTAGATACCGTGCTGGACCACATGGGTTACAGGTTGGAGTCATCTTTTAAATTTATGTATTTAGAACTTTTTGTTATTTAATTATTGAGGTCTTTTACAATTCAATCATGTGTTGTCCTTTGCAGGATGCAGAGAAGCGTCTCATGTTCATTGATTTCCCCCCTATTCTTCAACTTCAGTTAAAGCGTTTTGAATATGATCCCATTCAAGATACAATGGTGAAGGTCAGTAACTTTAACCCTTATGACATGGTTCAGTTCATGTGAATGCCATTCAATTAAAGAAAGTACCATGTGATCAGTGTATATATAAACTGGGCAGATTGGTTTTGTAGTTTGCATATTGTTGAAAATAACTTGTGAAGAAGCAGACTTCTTATTTGGAATTTTTTTATGTGAAATTATTCGATTGGACAGATAAACAACCGTTATCAATTCCCCCTGCGACTTGATCTTGATAGAGAGGATGGAAAGTACTTATCACCCCTAGCAGACAGAAGTTTTCGCAATCTTTACACTCTTCACAGGTATTTTAATTTAGTTTAATATATTCCTCCGAGTTCATTAGAGAAGAAGTAACTCTTGCGAATAAATCTCATACGATAGCATTATATAAAGCAAGTTGGTATATATAGTTCTAAAAACAGTTAATAGGTAAGGCAGAACTATTATTATTCAACTTATGGCAATATGCAGGAAAACCATTAAGAACTATGTTAACTTTTGTGAATTAGTTGTTTCTTATTTGATTAGAGTCTAAATGTTTTCAGTTCTATGTTATTTTGCAGTGTTTTGGTTCACAGTGGGGGAGCACATGACGGACATTATTTTGCCTATATCAGGCCAACGCTTTCTGATCAATGGTATGAAATTTCGTGTGTTTAACAACTAGTACTGATCTCTTAGGTTTTCTATTATATCATCATGTTTCACATCGAAATATACAAATATACATAAATACACACGCACAACCACACGCATGCACGTGTGCACACACACATATATTCTATTGTGTGTTTGTTTAATGCATTTGCTAAAGTTAGTATCTTGTAGGTTTAAATTTGATGATGAACGTGTTACCAAAGAAGAAGATATCAAGAGAGTAATGTCTGAACTTTATGGAGGGAAGAAGGTAATTTGGTGGATGATATATGTTGATGCATATTTTGTGGACACGACTCGGCTCGGTTCAACTCGGCTCAGTTCGATTTGGTCTCGACTTGAAGACAAGAAGATCAAGACAAAGCTGCTTGTGTCTGTACTTTGTCTGTAATGTGTCATGATACAAAACGATGTCTTGTGTTAGATTTGTTTATATGTGTGTTCGATGTAAGTTTGATCAGTCAACCATCCTCCGGTTTGACTTGGACAAACAGTTAGCACATTGGTTGAAACATGCTTATGTCGAAGGATGTCATCGAAGGATGGTTTGTATCCTTCGATGACCTCGAAAGATAATGTCATTCGATAGATACAGATGGACCTCGAAGGATATCATCCTTCGAGGTATGTATGGATCTTTCGGTAGGTTTCTGGTCGACAGATGATCTTTCGATCAGTCTGCCTGATCCTTCGACCAGATTACCTTATCCTTCGACCATAGGTGCTGTGTCGGGTATAAATACCCATGTGTTGTGTTCTTTTCAGGGGAAGCAGTTAGAGCACTTGAGAGAGACACTTAGAGACAGAAAGATACACTCGAGAGATAGGGAGAGCATTCTGTCAAGAACACACACACACATTAGAGAGTTTACGGAATACATCTGTAAACATTGAGCTTGTAACTGGAACCTTCATTCGTATTAATACAAGTGGTGTTAATCGGTGAACCTTGTGTGTTTTGTGTTTATACTTGTCTCAACTCGGTTGCACTCTAGCTTGGATTCCGCACTTGCTAGTGTGTTAATATAACAAGGATAAGGTTTGACCTCATCTCAAGAGGGACCTACAAGTGGTATCAGAGCCTTGGCTCTTTTCCTTGTTAAAACCGAGTGTTTTAGAGTGTTTCGGGTTTTTGAAGTTTATATTTTCTGAAATTTTCTGTTTTAAAACTTCGAAAATCATTGCATGTTGCTGAAAGTTGTTATAAAAACCGGTTTATTCTTCATTTTCACATTGTTAAAAGTTGGTTTTTATTGAAGTTTCGGCCAAAACTCGTGTTTGGCAGTGTCGGTTTTCTGGAAAATTCAAATTTTCTGGGTTTGTTCTTGGTATCTTCATCAAATTTTCAAGTGTTCTTCAAAACTTTTATGTATTTTGATCTTGTTTGACTATTTTCGAAAGTTGTTTGCTTTGGGAAGGTACCCAAATCTGTTTTGGCAGAAAAGAAGGGTCTGAACATACCTTCTGCCGAAAGTTGTGCACCAACCCGTCACCTTTCTCACCAACCTGTCAACTTTGTGTCAGTTGTGTCAGTTGCTATCGAAGGATATCTTTCGACATCGAAAGATCATCGTACGATCAAGGAAGGCTCGATAGATAATCATCTTTCGACCCATCATTCGAAGTCAGAGACATATCCTTCGATCAAGGGAATCTTTTCGAAAGATAGTTATTCGAAAGATAAGGATATATATTCGAAAGATAAGGATCTGTCAAACTGTGAATCTTTCGAGTTAGTGAATCCTTCGAAACCATTGTTCGAGACTCAACAGTGATCTTTCGAACACTGTTGATCCTTCGAACAAGTATCTGTTTTTCGAACCTGTGTGCATCTTTCGATCCTAATCTGTTTAAGCTTAACAGTTTGTGTTTTTCAGGACTTTCGATCAAGGATCCTTCGGCTGTTTGATTATCATTCGAAATTTTAATATAGTTTGTGAAAATTAATTTTAAATCAATTTTCACTTAATATATTAATTTTTATAAAATGGGAACAAACGATCAGTGGGATCCAACCGCGTGGACTCTAACATCTGCACGATCATCAGTTACACAACCTGAGCCAGAATTCGACAAATCTGCATGGATGCGAGCTATTGCCCCAACTCAAGCTGCAATGATAACTGCAAATCAATGGGCATTGGTCACAAATCAACACAGCAGCATTCAATCTATGATGCAGAACGACATTGAAACTGGTACAAGCACAAAACCGCCTAAGCTGAATCACATCAATGATTGGGGATGGTGGAAAGAAAGGTTGAGAACTTATGTTCAGGGGCAAGGTCAAGATCTATGGATGTGTTTCTTCACTCCATTTGAAAACGAGTTGGAAGTTGCAGGATCAAATCCAGAAACTTACAGCACTTTGTCCGATGTAGATAAGAAGAAGATTGAGTTAGAAAAGAAAGCATTCATGATTCTCACACAAGCTCTTAACAGAGACATTTACCACCAGTTTGTTTATTGCACTACTACTAAAAGCTTGTGGGATATGCTCACGTTAAGATGTGAAGGAAATGCTCAATCAAGAAAGATCAAGCAAGATTTGCTGAAGAAAGAATTTGAAGGATTTACGTGTATGGAGAATGAGACTTTGGCAGATTTATCTACAAGGTTTCATCACTTGTTGAGCGAGATGTTTGCTTTTAAAGTCAATGCCACTCCACAAGAAATGACGAAGAGATTTGCTGATAGCTTACCAGCAAAGTGGAGCAGTTATCTTGAAATCCTTAAAGAAAATGGTGTTTTAGACACAATCACCGTTTATGATTTAATTCAAAAATTGGAGAACAAGGATGTAGAAGAAAAACTGAAGGCAAAAAGAACACTAACTCCTCAAAGTCCAGAGATGTATTTTGGGATTGCAGGAGGCATCAGTGGAGAAAAACCAGCATCTCAACACGCGAAGCTTCAAACAGCTTTCGTCTCAAACACTGGACCATCAACAACAGATCAGTTTGATCCTTCAGCATACTTGATGTATCCAAGACAAGATGTAAAACCGACAGCTCCTCAGCAACAACCGCAACAGCAAGGGTTTTATGGAAGCTCTTCAAACTTTCAAGCCACTTCCAATCCAAACACAGTCAGATTAGACACTTCCAACTTTTCCAAAGTCAGTGTCGAAATAGCCAAGGAGCATATGGAGATGTTGAATACCTTGGTTAGTGCTTATTGTGGATTGATCGCAGGTCAGATTGGGAATATCAATCTAACTAATGAAGATTATCAGCAAGTGGATAGAGATGAGTTTGAAATGATGGATATTAAATGGGCTCTTGCTAGTGCAATTCGAAGAGCAAAGGAGTTTATGGAAAGGACCGGGAGAACCAACTTGGAAAGCAAGAAAGACACCAAGTATGGGTTCGACAAGCAAGCTGTGACCTGCTTTAACTGTGGTGAACGCGGTCATTTCAAAAGGGAATGCACAAGACCAGCTCAGCATGGAAACCAAAATCCCTTCAGAAATCAAGGCAACCAGCAGAACCAGAACAGGAACAATGTTCGTACGTTGGTACCTGTCAACAACCAAAGCCAACCAGGGTCATCAAATGCCAACCGGGGACTCGTGGTTCAAATAGATGAAGGTTGTGATTGGTCGCTTCAGCTTGGAGAAGGAGGAAATGGTGGAACAGCATGTTATGCTAAGGTGACTGAGAAGGTTGTAGAACCCGCGTCTGCTGGTGAATCTTCGGAAGATGAAGATAGTTCGGGTTATAGTGGGAGCATGGATGGGGAATCACTTGATGCTGGTGATTTATCAAGTGATGCTTTAGATTTGAAGGTTGATGAACTTTTGGCTGAAGCTGAAGTATTATGCAAGAGGAGATCTATTCTCTGCCAGAAATCTGCTGGAACTTCCGAGAAGCTTGCTAAGTTCTTCTCTGAAGATGGATCTTTTTCTTTCCATTCAGCCTTTACGGCTAATGTCGACAGTTCATCAGGTCAGGTAAGTGTCGATGAACCCACTGTAGTTAGCTGTGAAAATTGTGATAGTTTAAAGGTTAAATATGCTGAACAGGAAAGTAAATTTGAAGTCACACACAAACACAATCAAGAATTGATTGTTGATCTTTCTAAAGCAACTGAAGCTAACTTGTTTTTAACCAGAAATGAAAAGGAGTTTAAAGCAACAATTGCGTCATTAAAACATGATGTTTCTGAATTACAAAGGGCTGTTTTAAGAAAACAACATGTTAACAATGATTTAATCGACACAATTGAAAAGCAAATGGTAGAGTTAGCAACAGCTAGATGTGAATGTGAGACAATTAAGCAGAAATTGGAAAGCTATTCCAATTCCCGCTATGTTTTGGATCACATTATTGACGTTCAGAAGAAAAAGGGGGATAGGAAGTGTAATGGATTCAAATCATGTCCTCCCCCAATGAATCACAATTACTCCAAATTGCCTGATGACGAGGATATGCCCCGTTTTGAACCTACAGTGCCACTCAATCTAGATGATTTTGCAGCAGGCCTCGGGTTCACAACTGGTACATCATCCTCTGGTCAATCCGAATCTGAATCTGAGAATGTGACAGATTCATCGTGTGTTAAGGAACAGAGTCCTCCCACTGTTGAGGATACTGACTCTTCGGATGATGAATCTGACTCATCGGATGATGAATCTATAAAAATTGTGAATCAACAGTCTAACTTGGTTACAACAGAAATTCCAATTGAGAATCACATCTTGTGTGATCCACCAGTGGAACCGAGTAAGACTGAAATGTCAAAAGGAATGGAGTCCCTTGTCTCTAGTTGTGAAGGGAATAATTTGTTGTACACGCTCAAAGGAGATGACAAAATCTACTCTAACAAAGATTTTCCAATTAAAAATGTAAATCAAGATTTAATTGAGCAAATTTTTGAAGGATGTATTGAAAAGTTTTTGGGGAACAAAAGTGGCAAAGTTACCGTCACTCAATGTGATCCAATTCCGTGTGAACAAATTAGAAAACAATACGGAAACCAAAAACAACCAGTTGAGCGAAAACAACAAGTGAACTCCGGGAAAGGTAAGACACAGGGAAAGAAGGCTCAGAACAAGAATGTTCAAGCACCTAAGGTTCAACAGCAAAAGGTGCAAAACAAAAGAGCTCCTGTTAAGAAAAGAGAACCGAAAGTGAACTTTGTTGGATCAACGGGTACAGATAAACTTGAAACATTTCAGGATAAATCTAACATTGATTTTATAAAACAAGTTAGAATTTTGAAACGAAATGATCAGAATAATTACACCCAACACACAAAGGGATGTGATTTAGGTCCAAGTACATCTAGATCACAAAGTTCATTGTCGGGTTCTTCGACTGGTCATCAACATGTTTCTCCGAGGTTTGTAGAGCGGAGAATGTGTTTTGAGTGTGGCACAATTGGGCATATTGTAAGATACTGCCCATACCTGCAAAAGTTGAAGGCTCCCCAAGAAACCAATTACCAAAAACGATCTTTTTCCCCGAAACAAGAACCGCGTGTCTTGAAAGAAAGGGAAAAGAAGTTGAAACAAAAGAATCAAAAGGTAATTGAAAAGGCCTTAAAATCAGAGGTCAAAGAAGAAAAACCTGTTCAAGCAAAACCTAAAACTGCAAAACCAGTAAATGCTAAAACAATAAATTCAAATACTGGTAAAGGACAAACAGCTTGGAAACCAAAGCAGGTAATTCAGTCAGGGGGAGCACCACAGGTTCTGTTTCCTAATCATCAAGTGATTGAAATCACTTTTATTGATGATCAAGGACGACACAAGTCCACAAAGGCTTGGGTCCCCCTCTCCGTCTAATCTTTGAATGAGTGTGTAGGATATTCCAGGAGGAACTTTCAATAGTCGTAAGATTGTTGATAGTGGAGTGTCCATGCACAAAATAGGTGACAGAAGAAATTGTTGCCTGTGATGGAGAGAAGAAAAGAAAATGGAAAAAGAACAGAATTGTCTGTTGAAAGAGTTTGAAAAGCTTCGACAAAAATGCAAAGCCTTTTACAATCAAGCTTTGATCGGGTTCCCCAGGGTAGATTCAAATCAAAATGTACGCACCTGCAGCACGTCTGATGTTCAAAATCAACAAGATGAACGTGCAGTGTACATTTCTTCGCGGTGTGATTGAAGAAAATGTGTTTGTTGAACAAACCAACCGGGTGTGCGGATGCCTTGGCATGGGTTGAAAAACCGCACACTACTTCTCAAGAGAAAGACAAAAACCTTCGCTGGTGAAATGTGGAAGACCAGCCGGACCCAAAGGTTTATGATCTTGTTGCTGTCAAGAGACTTCTCAGTAGCTACAAAGAATCGACTTTGAAATCCACACCGGGTGGATATCCAGTTTGGGAGGGCACTCAGATTCCTTGCAATGCACGAAGCAGTTGCAGGATACGGTTTTAAAATTCTAATCTCTCCTATACTTGTCGTTATTTAAGCTACTTTATAAATTGTTATCCTCTCACAGCACTCTTTGGCCAGACACTGTTGTCATGGTCCGCACCGCAAACCGACATGCCAACTGATTTTTCCAAAATTTGATAAATCTTTACAGATTAAAAATTAATTTTGGTAAACGGCATTGAGGTAAAACATGAGTTAACCAACATCGGAAAGTCATTTTTGTAAATACCTTTGTGTTTTTAAATTTTATCTTAGTTTGTTGATTTTAGGGGGAGTAAATCCAAAATTTGAAAAATCCAAAAACATCGAAAAATTTCAAAAGCACAAAAACAATAGAAAAACAAAAATGAGTTTCCTGGCGAGAAAAAGAGAAAATGATAGTACATCAGTGGTCTGTCCAAACCTCTTTAAACCTAAAAATGAAAAGCGATAAGCAGCTCTACATAAGATGTATCGGTAGGCTCACAATCATTTTAAAGTGTGCAGGGTGATATAAACTTAAATCCGACTGAAGACTGGGTGGGAACCATTCATTGGCATATGGTCTTAGTACCGAAATTTCGTTTGAGAGATTGCCGAGGTTCTGAGATATTCGGTCTTTATGCTGCTTATCATCTGGGTATCATGGTTGTATCTTTTACCGAAAAATAACGGGGACGCAAGTCTAGATCTTCCATGATACCATACATACGTGTACATACTGCATACGACCTCAATAAGTGATCAACAATCACATGTCCAAACAAAATAAGTGATAAAATATCACAAATTCTTTCCGGGAGTCAAGTTCGTCTTTCTGCTGTACGAAAGTACTGACCTGTTCACGGACTTGCTCCTGTGCCCTCATGCATCGAAAATCAAGTTCCTCATCAATAAGTGATTCTATCACATAGGGCTTGTTTTCAAATCAAAATAAGTGAGAATCTCACATCATATACGGTCAAACAGATGATAATCGGTATACTCACCGGTAAGATGAACCCTCGTGCATACCTTGATACGGGAATGTGTCGTGATGTGGATGAACACCGGTCGGTAAGTATAAATCATACCTTAACGTATCCCCTCGCCATGATTACAAATGATAAGTTGAGTTTATGTGGACAACAATACCGATAATTGTTATAGGATGCTTATCTAAAATGTTAACTAATTGAACAAAGAGAGCGTTTCGGCATGACCGTACACTGATATGATTCTCTTACCCTCGAAACTCGCAAAAAGAATGTCTGTAGATATTTATTTACTGTTTTCAGTCTATGTATCTTGTATATATTTATTTATTGTTTTCCGTCTTTACATTTGAAAAATGAAAAATTACAAAAAGATTTTAGGTGTGTTTTAATATAAACTTTATAAAATCCAAAAAGATTTTGCTTCAAGTTTATTTTTGATTGACTGATGTTGGAACTCGAGTCTATCCTACCCAAAATCCTGATTATAAGCTGGAAAACAATTGCATCTTCATAAACAGTCGAAGTTAACGAGTTTTGAAAATTAAAGGATTAAAATGAATATTTTTCTAAACTTTCAAACTGCTGTCGGTTGGTGTTTGATTGAGATTTGATCTCATATGTGTCGTTAGTTTAAATGTTAACTATATTCCAAGCGGTTGTTCTCATTATGCGTTTAGCTTTCTTGCATGTGCAGATGCTAAAGGCGAGGAGAACATGGTTGATGACAAAGCTTTGGAATGAAGACACAAAGTGGAGGCACTCAAAGAATAAGGTGATCGAGTTGCCGCTGACCCTTCATCAACACCACAAGGATCTGAAGAATTGACAAGTCAAAAGATTCACGAGCATGACTCAATGAAGAGTTCAATCTAAGGGGGAGTTTATTGACACACTTCCTAAACAAAAAGGGGAGTTTGTTGATACACTTTCTACTTACGACACGTGAAGACTTTGAGGATCCTCCGACGTGGAAGACATCGAAGTTGAATCTCACGAATAGCATTGAACCTCACGAGTAGCGTCCAAGGGGGAGTTTGTTGATGCATATTTTGTGGACACGACTCGGCTCGGTTCAACTCGGCTCAGTTCGATTTGGTCTCGACTTGAAGACACGAAGATCAAGACAAAGCTGCTTGTGTCTGTACTTTGTCTGTAATGTGTCATGATACAAAACGATGTCTTGTGTTAGATTTGTTTATATGTGCGTTCGATGTAAGTTTGATCAGTCAACCATCCTCCGGTTTGACTTGGACAAACAGTTAGCACATTGGTTGAAACATGCTTATGTCGAAGGATGTCATCGAAGGATGGTTTGTATCCTTCGATGACCTCGAAAGATAATGTCATTCGATAGATACAGATGGACCTCGAAGGATATCATCCTTCGAGGTATGTATGGATCTTTCGGTAGGTTTCTGGTCGACAGATGATCTTTCGATCAGTCTGCCTGATCCTTCGACCAGATTACCTTATCCTTCGACCATAGGTGCTGTGTCGGGTATAAATACCCATGTGTTGTGTTCTTTTCAGGGGAAGCAGTTAGAGCACTTGAGAGAGACACTTAGAGACAGAAAGATACACTCGAGAGATAGGGAGAGCATTCTGTCAAGAACACACACACACATTAGAGAGTTTACGGAATACATCTGTAAACATTGAGCTTGTAACTGGAACCTTCATTCGTATTAATACAAGTGGTGTTAATCGGTGAACCTTGTGTGTTTTGTGTTTATACTTGTCTCAACTCGGTTGCACTCTAGCTTGGATTCCGCACTTGCTAGTGTGTTAATATAACAAGGATAAGGTTTGACCTCATCTCAAGAGGGACCTACAATATACACTTTACATAAATTTATACCTGATTCGTGTATTATGTATTATTGTGAATTAGTTACACGAAGCTAACCTTGGGGTCAATTCTACCCCATCTGATTATACAAAGAATTCAAATGCATGTATGCTTGTGTATATACGTGAAAGTGAGAAGGCTAGAATACTCTGTAAGGTGAATGAGATGGATATGGCAAAGCACCTTAGAGTAAGAATTTTAGCTTATAATTTGGTATTCATCTTAATTTTTGTAATCATACGCAAAATCACATTGAGTATTTTATCTTCCAGATAAGATTGAAGAAAGAAGAGGCACATTTGTATACAAACATAAAGGTTTTAGTTCCCATCGTTGCTCTCTTTAGGATTACTATTTTAGATTCATAAAATCTTTATTTACCTTGAAATATGATGAAACTAGGTTGCTTGTGATAGAGATCTTCTTAAACAGATTGGGAAAGATGTATATTTTGATCTAGTGGATCTTGATAAAGTTTGTTGTTTTCATATGCAAAATCACACCTCTTTTGCTCTATTCCAGGTACAATCTTTTTTTATTATCATACATAATTCAAGTAGCATTTTGTAATGTGGTATTTTATAATTCTGAAGAGCTGAAAATTTTACAGGAGGAAGTTGCTAAGGAATTGGGTGTGCCAGTGCAATATCAGCGATTTTGGCGGTGGGAAAAACGCTCTAATCAGACTTATCGCCCTGTTCGTCCATTGACACCTCAGGAAAAAGCTCTGCCAGTAAGCACTTTTTTATCTCTACCTTTAATATGGTTTTAATAGGTGTTGATCAGTTAATTAAATAAACTAATAATGTTAAATATGGCAAAAAAGTTTCTCATGTTGATCGAATCCTCGTCCAATCATCATTAATATATTGATCTTCGGAATCTTGTTTTAGTGAATCTGTAATCATGAATCATATTAAATTGTATAATTCATACTAAAAGTATAAAGCAAATTTATTGCAAACATGCATAAACTGACCACACAAAATCTGTTGTGAAGACACTATTTTTATGCTATTAATCAATGAATAATATCAGATGGCCTCCGTGTGACGTCAATGATTAATTTTTGCATGAGTGAAGAGAAATATTGGGATCCCTTGCAAAGGTGGTGACCACTGCTATCAAAAACCACGAAAAGAAAAAAAGAGAAAAAGAACGGTTAAAAAGAGGGTAACCTAGGTTTGTGTTAGAAAAAAGTGATTCGATAATAGATGAATCTCTGTGGATCAAGATCAGCACCATTAAGATCTTGCAATCATTACTAATGGGCAATTAAGTTGCGGAAGAAAATTTCTAAGACCGGAAATTTTGAATTTATTTAGGGACAATCCAAATTCTTGTCTTTGGGTTCTGCATTTTATTTTTGATTTGGTATATATAATTGTCTAATTCAATGTGATTTAGGTTGGATATATAAGAAAATTTTCAGATATGGTTAAAAACGCTGAGCTTCATCTGTTTTTAGAAGTGGAAGTTGGATGGGTATGACCTCACTAATAGCCTTTTATTTTCAATATTTGGCATTATCTTTGTTGTAAATTTGGCTGTCTGTCTGATCAATGTAGGACCTGCAGCCAATGCCTCTACCTGAGAAGACTGAAGAGGAGATTATGCTTTTCTTTAAATTTTATGACCGTGAAAAAGATGAGCTTCGGTATCTACTCTCTCTATATATATACTAACACATAACCATACATGTGTACACATATATACAATCATGTTGTCATATATTTAACATCCACATACTGTATATATACATCACGGAATTGTCATTGCTTATAGTTTACAACAAGCAGGTATGTTGGGAGGCTCTTCGTTAAGGGTACTGGAAAGCCAATTGACATACTGTCAAAGCTAAACCAATTGGCTGGTATTGAACAAGGTGAAGAAATTGAACTACTTGAGGTCAGTATTATATTTTCTGTTTGTTATCTACTTTTGTTGTATTTTGAATTGTTACCTTGATCATCCTTTCATACAGGAAATTTGTTTTACACCCAATCTTGAGTGTGTGCACATTGACGAGATGTTTACTTTTAAAGAAAGCGAGGTATTCATACAACTCTTTTTTTGTGGTTTCAGTTCTTTTATTGATTTAATTAGATTTTTGCAATAACTTTCTGGTTTGTATGTCTTTCTAGCTTCAAGATGGGGACATTATTTGCTTTGCGAAGGTTGTTTATGTTGAAAATACTGCGACATTGTTATCCTGATGTTCATTCTTTCCTGAAATATGTTCATAACCGTCAGGTAATTTGCAGCAGGTTTATTCTGATTTAATAGCAATTTTTTTACCTTTTGTTTCTTTATTACTTGTTTTGTTTATTTATGCTTTTGTGTTTTCTGGATGGTGAACAGTGAGGGTTGGAGATTTAAGTTGAATTGTCAACTACCTAAGTGTCCATTGGAGCTGTTGCTGGAAAAATATTATGTCAAACTAGAAGGCCGATTCATCTAGAATGGTTCCGGGTTAAGAGGAGTTGCAAGTCTTTAGGAGTGTTCCGTACTTTATGTTGTTTGTGAAACTTGTTTTTTTTTCTCTTCACCTGTAATGCTTATAAAAACAGCAGTATATCATCAATAACATAATGAAAAATCAGAAAGTAAAACGTACGTAATCTTTTGTGTGTTCTGTTCCTCGAAACTCTAAGATTGTGTATGAGAGCCAGGTTGATTTTATATGGATAAAATCAACCCTGGTTGTTCAATGGAGAAGAGTGAGAGTTGATGAAGATGTTGTCCAAGGATGGCCGTTTGTGAAGTTTCTTCTAAAAGTCGCGCAGTATATGGTATAAGTCCAGATGGGAATTGGAAGATGGTTTCAAGTGGAAGGCACTATGAAACTATTGAGTTTCAGATGGAGCAAGGACGGTAGACAAATCATGTATGGTTGATGTCTAGAGATAGAGACTGCCAAGGGTGGTTAGTGATGGCGATAACCTAAAAAATCCAACACAAGGATCATGGTCACCGGAGAGAAAAAGAAACAATGGCAGGTGGTGGTAAATGTTGCGGGTCAACCTCTACCCAACGTTGTTGCGTATGAAAATATGGAGTAGGTGTCTTAGGGCTTTTTTCGGCAACAAGGAACACAACAGATGTTTGTGACTGGAAAGATTGAAAGATTGAGAGTTGATTACAAAGAATAGAAAAGAGAGGTGATAACGGAGTGGTGTTGCCCTTAGGATAGTCGTTTTGTCTACTAAAAGAGAAAGGTCGGGGAAAGAGAGCAACGATGAGATGTGTTACATGTTATAGTCCATGATTGATGATGAGCCACTGATCCAATAGCGGGCAGGGTAG
Organism: Helianthus tuberosus; assembly: GCA_030545235.1. Classification (NCBI taxonomy): domain Eukaryota; kingdom Viridiplantae; phylum Streptophyta; class Magnoliopsida; order Asterales; family Asteraceae; genus Helianthus; species Helianthus tuberosus. The sequence continues at coordinate 162,851,582 of CM060444.1, forward strand.
AAAGGGCCCACACATAAGTTGGGCTACGATTGGAGTTACGAGGCTCGTTACGAACAAATGTAACGGTCTCGATGAATCAGATCATGTGGCATATTTAAGGACTTATTTGTTTGTCGTACAAAAAAAGCTTTTGAACTCCCGGTAGAAAGAGATTTCCCTAACTAATGCCAAAGCTTTTAACGCCTCCCCATATCCTTTCCTTTTCCAAATATTTTTACGAATGCTTTTTGATATTGAAGTACGTTTTTTGGAACTGCCATGGTTTGGCCCAACTCTCAGACGCAAATTTCTGGATTTAAAACTCCAATTTCGCCAATTAAAATATTTCCCTATATGGCTACCAGTATTTTCCTTTTTTAGCCTAAAACACGTAGATCACTTATTAGCACAATTTATGCATCTATTTAGGGCTTTAATATCTAGATTTATCAGTAATTTGTAATTTTGAGAGGTTGGCAAACCTATCAAATTAAGAATTAGCCTATAGTATGGCATATAGTGTAGTACTTTATTCTTTCATAATTTTAACAACTTTTCTTGAAAATTATTTTATGTGTTTTTTTTCTTTTTTTTCTTTTGCTCTATGTCAGTTGGTATCAAAGCTCAGTTGGTATCAAAGCTCATTAGCAACTTGATTGCCAATGATGGAGGAGTTCAACAACCAACTAAAAATGGTGCATGGGTGGCGTAGAAGGGTCATGGATAGCAATGGATGATCTCATTGCTAAGTTTGGCAAAGTACTCACAGCTATTGAAGAACTACATTGTGACACCCGGCTCTTCAGGCCGTACTGTACAATTATAATACGTATTGTGAATAGGTAACATGGCTATATTTTACTGGTTATGATGTTTATATGTAAAATTTAATGTGTTGGTAAAATTAAACTTTGATAAAAATTATGTTGGCAACGGTATGATAAACGCTTACCGCGTAACGGTAAAAATGCGAAACGAACATCGGTGACCAACCGGACAGTGTTAAAATCCTAAATATAGTCTGTTATGATTAGAATAATTATTTTAATCATATCCGTGAGGAAAAATAAATTAAAACACTAAGAAACTCTATTTTTCGAATTTAAGCACTTATCGCGCGATGCATCGCGTATACCGGCAAGATACTGTCAACACAGCCCGTCAAGGCAACTGAAAATCATTTTAGCAATAATTTGATAAATTTATTCTTGTAGAATGACAAAAATAAATAAAAACACTTAAATTCCTATTTTTGCAATTTAAAGCGCGTACCGCGCAGCACAGCGCACATACTGCCAAATACTGACAACGTAGCCAGTCCAGGCAAACAAAATTTTGTCCCATAATATTCTGGCAGGTTTATTTTTATAGAGCGCTAAAAATAATTTAAAACGCACTAAAACGGGTTTAAAACGCTAGATAAAACACCCGGTATACAGTTAAATACCAGTTTATGGCCTACATATAATATATATATGTATGTATACGATATATATGAGAGATGGAGGGGTAGGTGGCGGCCATATGGCTGCCCACCTTTTTCCTTTTTGCTTCTAATTAGCCAAGTGTGACCTTGGAACCTTAAACACAATCATTTCCACCTCCTACATACTCCATTTAACAAAATCACTCACTCTCTCTCTCTCTTGAATCTCGGCCGAAAACACACACATACACACACTACCATTTCAAATTTTTGAAGTCTTGAAGATTCAAGTTCATGCAATCTTGTTCCAAGTCCATTTGAAGATCTAAAAAGGGTTTTAGAGGTGTTTTCAAGAAGGATCAAGCCAGAACAAGTTCCATATCATCATTTTCATCAAAACCCACTAGGAATCTTGGAGGTATAACACTTCATCTTGTTCTTGATTCATAGTGATGGGTGGTTATGGGAGTTTCTCTAGTTCTTGAATATAAATACTAACTTGAAAACTAAAACAAATGGGTTTTCAATAAAAATGAAAATGGATAAGTATGTATATATGTATGGCCGTAGATATGTATATATATATATATATATATACTTATGAGATTTTGAGTTTTATTATTTGATTGATCTTGCATGATGATGTGTTGACATGTGATAGAATGTGTGATCTTGGAATGTTCTAAAAAGTTGATTGGTGATTGAAATGAATATATGAAAAGTATAAATTTGGAAGCATATGAATATGTATATATGTGTGAGCCGTGTATATATATATATGTATATGCATGCACACAAAATTTGTTGTTAGTTCATAAATGTGAAGGAAAGTGTCTTGCATTTATGTTGAATGATTAGATGATGATGATCATATGAAGATGATATTGATTTTGGATATATGAACATGAGTTAAAGGCATTTCTAGATGCATTTAGTCCATACATGTTGATGATGATATGATATATGTGCATTAAGTGCTTGTACATAGTCATGCATGTGGGTGTATGTACATCAAATGATGAATAAATGATGTTATGAGAAAAATAGTTTTAGATCAGATTATACACCTTAAAAATAAGGTTATTTCATGTGTTAAAGTAGTATGAGACTTGTCATGAAGTTTACTAGCTTTGCATGTAGTACATTGTGCTTAAAGTGTTGAAAAATACATGAAATCGCATGATTTATGTGACTTATACAAAAACTGCACTAATCTGAATATAATCACTATTTTAATCAGTAAATAACATGTATTGTGTTAAAATATCAATTCGTTTCGAGTTGGGATGATTATAGTAACGTTTAACGCAAAACTATGCGTTAAAACGGTCAAAAATCGGCTTTTCGAGTGATTTTTATAAAACTAATTTAGATCAGTAAATAAACTGATATTTTTAGTTTAAAAACAAGTATTTTAACTAATTTTAAGTTTACTTGGTGTTTGGGTGGTCATACGTGACTTCCGACGCCCGAAAACGTTACCGAATCGCTAAAATACGCATTTTTCAATAAACGCTAGTATGGGTAAATTTTAAGTTAATCTTATGTGATAAAATGTGTTAAGTGATTTAAACATAAAAATGTGATAATATGTTAAGTGATAATTTGATAATGGGAAATTTAGGCTATGCATGTATGCATGTACGTTTTGTGCGGTAGAAATGGTGAAATTGCGTTAGATGTGTAACTTGTTTGCCGAGCATGAAATTTGGTACATATGAGATGTTTTATGTATATTTGCTCTAAAAATGACAAAATAGATAAGATAGTAATTATTCGCGTGTTCCGGTGTTAAACTATGTGAACGTTTATGTATATATATATTACGACGCGTAAATCGTAGATATATTGCGTAGAAACGGGAGAGTTAATGGATTTACAATAATGGTCACCTATAAAATCATTCAAGTCGCAAAATCATAAAAATATATATATGGACTCATATATATATATATATATATATATATATAGGGAGAGGATCATGAGAAAACTAGATATAAATGAGAAAACTAGAAAACTAACTAAAAACCACTAAAAAAGGAGGGGGGAGACTTTTAATGAAGGAGGGGGGACTTTTAATGAAGGAGGGGTAAAATTGGAAAAAAAATATATAACTTTTCAAACATTTCCCATTTCTCCATACGTTATCATTATATAATCCTACAAAAACCAACTTGGGTTGCCTCTCTAACATAAAAGGTTGTGACTTTTAAAAAAAAACCAACACATACCCTTTGCTTAACAACTAAACATTGCATTTAACAACTAAACGTCGCGTTTCCTTTTCAAAAAATAAAAAAAAAACTAAATGTCACATCTACCATAAACGGTTACCCTTACATTCTTAAACGTTGCGGTTTTTTTTTTTTTCAAAAAAAATACTAAACGTCGCATCTACCATAAACGGTTACCCCTCACATTCTTCCATGTGCAATCTTATCCATACTCCTCTATTTTAGATAAATGCGTGGCTTTTTTTTCGTTTTTGTATTCAACCAAATCAGATTTCGTTTCTTCTTTCTTCTTTCTCTGAACTTCAACCAAGATTTCAGTCTCTATCTCTCTAACAAAAAGATCTGTTTGATTTCGCATTGATGTAACGATATTCTTATCAGATTTTGTCCGATTTCATCAACATGAGACATCAAGTTTTGTTTTGAAGGTTCCATCTCAAAAAATATTCAAGTTCGCTGATATGTTTATTCAATCTCAAATAATAGATTTTGATTGATTCAAATTCGATGCTGATGAGTGATGAATTCATTTCAGTTCAATCTCAAACAACAGTACACATTGTTTTTTTCTGCTTTCATTTTAATGCTTTCGATGTTGTTCGATTTGTATGTATATGTTCGTTAGTTAATTTTGTGATGAAGTCGCATTTCTAAGGATAAAGTTGGAATAATACATGATGAAGTCGCATATATAAGGATAAAGATCGAGTAGGATGAACATCGTATGATAGCGGTGAACAAGAAAAACCCAATTGCATAGTTATCCAATATGCGTAAATGATTTGTTTTTTATTTTGATTTCGATCCAAGTTCAATGAAGATGAAGTCAATGGATTCATCAAAATTAAAAACGAAATCACAATATTACCCAGGTTCATTTCTTTGTTAGTTTGAAGGATTTTTTTTTTTTTTTTTAAACAGGGGGTTTATTTATCACTATTGTTACCCAGATTCAAGATGGATTCGTGGAGTGATTTATGTGTTGTGTTCAAAGAATCAGTTTAACAATGGCGTCGACTTCAAACAAAGAATAGGTTTTTCTATCAACCTCGAAGAATGGAAAGAAAGGCCGGTGATGGCAATGACGAACAATCAAATGATGTCAAACTCTATAAATCGGATTGCTATGACATGTTCTAAGACGCCTGTGTTTCTTTAATGACATCGCTTTTACTTAAACTCTAAACCTGTTCATTAATGAAATATATTTCATATTGTTTATATACAACGTATAAATTGTGATTCTTTAATTGGTCATCATGCCTATTGCTTTTATTCTTTCCTTTTAATGAATCCATGATGTCATAATGCACTTTCATTGTTTTTAACATATTTCAAATGTGACCTCAAGTTGTTTCTTTCGCCAGAGAACCAGTGGCGAAACTTGACTATGAAGACGGGGGTCGAAAACGTATATACCAAAAAATTTCTATAGAACCGGGGGTCGAAAACGTATATACCCAAAAATTTCTATACAAAAACTACATAATAACACTACTGGGCGAAAAGTTCGGGGGTCCCCCCCTCCGGCCCCTCTTAAGCTGCCCCCCTTCAGAGAACCATGGTCGGATAGCGACACGATCGGTGCAACCCCCACCCCCGATCCGATCACCTCTTCAATTCGTTGCCCAATTGTAACTTTGGACACCGCGGATCACGCTGCTTTCTCTACATGCAATCACCGTTTCCACACCGACGATTTATACTCAAATCAGAAGTGATGGTTTGAAATGAGCATAATCGATTGAAATAAGGAAGTATAGTAGCCGATCTGATCAACCTGAAATTGCTTGGTTGTAACGATTGGTGACGGAGATAGGAAACGGGTTTGAAAAGGCCTTGAAGAATGGAGAAAAACAACAAAAATAACTTATAATCAAGAAAAACTACAAAATAAAAACTTACAAATTCATAGTAGATGTGATGAAAAGCTTCAATGGTGATCAGAGAGCAGAACACGAGGAGAGAAAATTGTGTGAGAGAGTGATAAGACAGAAGGAAAAGAATGGGAGGTGACAAATTAGTTTAAAATATACTATATATTAAAACAAAGTCGTGTTTCTTCTGCCCGGCGAGTGATTATCATGTGTGTTATAGTAGACTCCATTAATTCATCAAGGGATGTAAGATTGAACGACAATCTTACGGTTGAAGTTGAGATTCAGTAACATCGATGCTAATATATTTCATTTAAAAACATGATGCTTTTGGTTTTGCTTTGGTAGCAACTTTAAAATTATTCCCAGGGATTCATATGTGATTATCAAAGAACAAATTTACCAATGGAACAAATTTATCCTTTTAAAAACATCCCCACTCGATAAATTAATGCTTGGTTTAGCGTTGACGGACTATTTATCCCGCCGCAACGCGTGGGTTGGCGTCAACTCGTTTTAAAACAAAAATGACATCATAAGATCACAAATTTTTGTATCTTTCATTCAAGTATATTCGAGCATATTTTTTATGACATAAAAAAAGATTTATGGTGTCGTCTTGTTTTCAATACTATTATTATAGTAGTGCACATGTGCAATATAACATGTACTACAATTGCATTACATGCTTAAAATTAGCTTTTTGAGTCTAGTTTAGCTTTTAGGGTTAGTTTTTTTTGGAGGTTTAGGATTAGGATTAGGTTTTTGGGTGTGGGTGGGGGGGGGGGGGGTGGGTTTAGGTTTTTGGGGGGTGGGGGTGGGGGGGTTTAGGTTTTTTTTCGGGTTTACAATTGCATTACATGCTTAAAATTAGCTTTTTGAGTTTAGTTTAGCTTTTAGGGTTAGTTTTTTGGAGGTTTAGGATTAGGATTAGGTTTTTGGGTGTGGGGGGGAGGGGGGGTTTAGGTTTTTGGGGGGTGGGGGGGTTTAGGTTTTTTTCGGGTTTATGTTTAGGGTGTAGTTTTAGGTTTTCGGGAGGGTGGGGGAGTTTAGGTTTTTTTTTTTTTTGGGGGGGGGGGGGGGGGTTAGGCTTTTGGTGGGAGGGTGAATTTAGGTTTTTGGGGGGTGGGGGTGGGGGGTTTAGGTTTTTGGGGGGTGTCGGTGGGGGGTGGGTTAAGTGGTTTAAGCTTTATGTATTAGTGCACATGTGCAGTACAATATTTTTTTGAAATTTTTTTTTCATACATAAAAAGTAGCGATTTTTATTTAAAAAATTGTAAAAAAAAAAAAAAAAATTTTTGGTATGTTTTTAGGTTTTTTGTTAGGCTTTTTTGGTTTTCTCATTTAAACTAGTTTTCTCATGATCCATCCCCTATATATATATATATTAACGTGCCAACATAATAAAAAATGACAACTTTTCGAGAAAATCTCAAAGTTATATGATAATTCTAAGAAACGGAGAAACTTAGGATTTTTGTGTAATATATATATATATATATATTGATCTAGAATTTACTGCTTTTTATATATTTTGGGGGTAGAACACGTCGTTAAAAGGGTTTAACAATGTTTTCGAAATAAAACATACCTTTTAATATAAAATATATATATTTTCGCTGGAAATATATTAGATTTGATAAGTTATACGTTTCGAAGTAAAACGTTTTCGATGAATAAATGTGGGACATTGGGATGGTACGGTGTTTCCGAGACGAAACAGACCGTAAAGTTGGGACGGATGCCGGCCTGAGTTTCGAGTGATGGAGATTCAGGGGATTCGTGCAACTACGTGTATTAAATTGTCATATTAGTAGGATATATATATATTGTACGTGAGGCAGACATCATATTGTTCATCGAGAAAGAACCCTACGCCCATGATGTCGTTTAATCAGATAAGTATTGTACGCGAGGAATTGTTGGTAGATCTATCGGGTTGACAACCCCGTCGTGACTGGTCGCCCCGTATCAATGTCAAACGACGAATTAATATTCTGTTCATTGTCTCGTATTGATTATCCCTGCATGGTTAATATATAGTTCTTATCGTCTAGCTAACATACGAGTCTGAAAGTTGACGCTATAATTTAATATACAAAACCTGGGCAATATATATTACAGTTGTCGGATCGATGAACCTGCGGAAGGCCCATGGATTTTTATTATGAAAGTAAAATGGATGTTTTTAAATAAATACCTAAACATAAAGTTTTTCTTGGAATAAAATCTGTTAGTAATCGAATAAGTGAACTCACCTTCCTTTGTGTTGACACTTGATTTTTAACGTGTTCTACAGGTACTTGAATTCGGCTTCGGGAAATCATGGCGTATCTTGTGTTTGAATGATGCATGTTGTTTATTTGAAAATGTTGGACAACTTTTAAACTTTCTGGGACTTTTGTAATAAGATCTGCGAGGATCAAAGACATCTTAACTATGTAGTTGTGTCGTGGCTTAAAACGTAATGTTTAATAACTTATGTCTAAAATAAACCGATATGTCCAACAATAAAAATGCATCGCTCGACAAGATATAAATGGGCACCAACTTCCATCCCCACAACGTTTAATATTCCGCTGCGACGTTTTTGGGGTGTGACAGAAGTTGGTATCAGAGCCATTGGTTGTTAGCGAACTAGATGTTTTCGCGGAAAACACTAGACTTCAACCATAGAATTTTGAAATATAAAGTTCAAAATTCTCGAAGCCAAGATTTTTTTTTTTTAAAATAAACATAGAAAATATTTTATCATATGTGAAAACCATTATGTGTTTTATGTGCATACGTGATTTTCTGTTTATTTTGAGCCTTATGTGTTACTATTCATGTTGATCACACACTTATTTGTATGGTTGCATATGTGTCACAGATGTCGCACGAGCACGAGGTCATCAAGATCAACGACTCAAGTAGCGAGCCAGGTTTCGAGACTTCACCCAGATCTATTTTACCAGAGGCACCAATCACGATCCCACAGATGGTTGGTATGGCTGAGTTTGCTTCATCATTCCGTGTCGACCCTGCTTTCGCTAGCCAGGTAGACCCCCGATATGCTTTCACGAGCAATGGGTGGATTGATGACAACGATGACGCTCCTCTCTCGATCCACGAGATAGGACAATCATCTGGCACTGTACCAGTTATCGATGACGTGATCAGAGATGTCCCTGTGTTTGGAGGAACTTTCAGTATTGCACCAGGAGTGGATGCCACTATTGTTACAGCTCGACCATTAGAGCCGTCTGTTGCTCCACCTGCTACTGTGACCGAGCCTGTTGCTGAGGTCCCTCCACCTATTTTATCAGAGTCACCTTTACCTGTCATTGAGTCACACGTATCTTCTACGCCTCTATTAGTGTATTATCACCGCAGAAAGAGAGTTAGGCCTGCTGGAGAGGTTGCTTCCACGTCATAAGTTGAGACTGCGCCTGCTTCTAAGAAGCAGAAAGGAGTTTGGGTGGATCGATGTTGTCATTGTAACCGATAGTTTGCTGCTATGCGCGAAGAACTGGAAACGACCAAAGTAAAGCTGAAGGACCTCGAGGGGCAGATCGACTGGTACAATGAGTTGAAGGAGTTAGATGACAGCGCGATGGATCAGATGCATTGGAGGATCGTGGATTTGGAGGAGTTGGTTAGGAAGATGCTAGATTTCATACGGATGAAGCGTTAGGTGTTATTTATGTTTGTTTGCGGTCGTTTGTTTTTGGTTGTAGTATCTGGATACTCTTTTTGATGCTTTTCTTTTGGGGGCCTGTGTGCCAATTATATTTTGTGATATTAGGTAGAAATTTTGTGAAAAACTTGTTATGGGTGTCGATGTAGACATGCCAATGATAGACATGATGTACTGAGAAACAAGTTGTTAATTTCTATGATAATATCAGATAGTTAACTTTTGGTTTAGAAATTGTTCTCATTAATATGTGGATATTATACATGCGCAATGTTTGGTCCACTAATATTTAATGATTGAATTATTTTTATTTTGGTTATCGTCTCATGTGATTATTATTGTTGTAAATAATAGAAACGACGAAAATGCCGCCAAAAGCAAGACCGGATACTGGACTACCTGCCACCCCAGAGGAGTTGGCACGAATCATAACCCAACACGTTAATACTACCTTGGAACAGCGTGATGCTAACCAGAATGACGGTCAGAAACGTGAATGTGATACTCCCGGGCAGGATCTTGATGGGACACATATTGGAAACCCTTCAGGTAAAATAATGATCGGAAAGTTTTGGTTGTTCATCCGTTATGATCTCATTGGAACGTATTCCTGATTTCTATTAACCACATGAACAGTGCACCGGAGCATACACAAAACAATCTAGGGTTGTAGCCCAAGATCATTTACTGGTGTCCTATGCAATGACGTGACCTCGATATGCGTGATATCAGGCTGTCAGAATGAGTCAGCTATTCGAGTGTTTCAGCGATCTGAACCTGGAATTGGGAATTCGAAGAAGCGCAAACCCGAGAGCTCCAAGAAGACTCCCGAAGTTGGAACTAGGAAGAAACGCAAATTGGAGAAAGCAAGTGCAGCTAACCCTCAAGAGTCAGGAAAGGGTAAGGACAACAATGAACAAGAAAAGTGCACCAGATGTAGCCGAACCAGACATGTGACTTCCCAGTGCTACGCTAAGAATGCCATAGATGGAGCTATGCTCGAAGGATGTTTTACATGCGGTGGATAAGGACACTACAAAAGGGAATGCCCGAAATCGAAAGGACAGGACGTTAAGAGTAATTCCGTTGGGGCAAGTGTTAGGAAGGCAAGTGAGAGTCCTGCTACTGTTTTCGGTATATTTCAAATCAAAAGCCAATCTATGTTCATACTTATAATACTAAAGCTGACTTGAGTTTCGTTCGAGAAACTATGAACCATTGTTGTGTTCACCTATAAGTAAGCCAAGTATAAAGTGCCCGATAGAACTAATAGTTGGTAAATTGATAGAAACTAGCGAGGTCGTTCGTAGTTATAGTGTTTAGTTAGGCGAGTGTAGTTCTAGAGATTTGATTCTTATCAGTGGAGTTGAGAAGCTTCGACGAAAATGCAAGAATGAATTCACTTTCTGAGGATGAAATGGGGACTATCTCTCGAAGAAGCTAGTTGGAATATTTCGTCCCGATGACGATGGAAAGGCGAAAGCGGTTCGCAGGGTTCGAGTCAAGTGTTGAGCGTTAATAATCGAGAGTAGTCAGTGTTGTGAGGATGCTGAGTTGTTGCGAAAGGACTATCCTGCGTTTTCAGTGCGTGTGATGGATGCGGAAACCCAAGGTAGGAACGTCAAAGAGATTTCTATCAAATGCAACTATCCGAAAGTCTACCTAAAAAGACTTACCTGAATCTTCCCTGCGAGATGGATCGAACTTCGAATTGATCTGACTCACGGTGCTGCGCCCAATTGCACAATCTTCTTACAGATTAAGCACCGCCTGAAATGATGGAAATGACGAGACAGTTTTAAGAGCTTGTGGACAAGGATTTCATTCGATTGAGCTTTTCGCCTTAAGATGCATCTGCCTTGGTGGAATTGGAAGGGATGATGAAAGTATGTTTATAGATCAGTTTGAGATTAGGAAGCGTGTATCATGGACTTAGAAGGAAGTTAAGATGCTCACATGCCCTTGGCAGAGATATCTTACAACAATACTTAACACGCTAGTATTTAGGGTGTTCAGTTTGAAGCCTTGCATGGATGAGGAGTTATATTGAGAGAAATGCTATAGAGTTTAGCATAGGAGAGAAAAGTTGAGCCATGTTGACTTGGTCCTTTCGAGAGCCCATCTTGAGTTGGATCAGTTATATATGGGCTCAAGCTACTAACAGAAACAAGTGGTGTACGAGATGTACTATTCAGATGCATTTGAAGAAATGTATAATGAGTGATACACTAATCTTGCGCTTTATAGATATTAATTGGGAGATAAACGGAGGTTTATCGAAGCATCGAAGAAGCAGTGTGTATAGCTAGAAGGTTATGTTACTAACTGGAAGGGCGATTTCAACATTCCAGTAGTATCTATGATTTATAGGTTGTGTAACCGGTGGATACCCGAATTGATGGAGCCTTGATTCGAATCTTCTTGATTTAGAGCTTGTGAATATTGGACCCTGGAGAGGGTGGAGAGTGTTGAGATGAGAGTTTAAGAATCGAGAACGTGCGTAATATAGATCTACAAGGATTCTTTGTAAGAATCCAAGTTTCTCGCAGAAACTATGAGACTATATTCAATAGATATGTTTGGTTTATTCTTATTAGTGCGAAAACAAAATCTGTAGAGTAAAATTTCGGGGACGAAATTTCCTAAACAGGGGGAGACTGTGACACCCGGCTCTTCAGGCCATACTGTACAATTATAATACGTATTGTGAATAGGTAACATGGCTATATTTTACTGGTTATGATGTTTATATGTAAAATTTAATGTGTTGGTAAAATTAAACTTTGATAAAAATTATGTTGGCAACGGTAAGATAAACGCTTACCGCGTAACGGTTAAAATGCGAAACGAACATCGGTGACCAACCGGACAGTGTTAAAATCCTAAATATAGTCTTTTATGATTAGAATAATTATTTTAATCATATCCGTGAGGAAAAATAAATTAAAACGCTAAGAAACTCTATTTTTCGAATTTAAGCACGTATCGCGCGATGCAGCGCGTATACCGGCAAGATACTGTCAACACAGCCCGTCAAGGCAACTGAAAATCATTTTAGCAATAATTTGATAAATTTATTCTTGTAGAATGACAAAAATAAATAAAAACGCTTAAATTCCTATTTTTGCGATTTAAAGCGCGTACCGCGTAGCACAGCGCGCATACTGCCAAATACCGACAACGTAGCCAGTGCAGGCAAACAAAATTTTGTCCCATAATATTTTGGCAGGTTTATTTTTATAGAGCGCTAAAAATAATTTAAAACGCACTAAAACGGGTTTAAAACGCTAGATAAAACACCCGGTATATAGTTAAATACCAGTTTATGGCCTACATATAATATATATATGTATGTATACGATATATATGAGAGATGGAGGGGTAGGTGGTGGACATATGGCTGCCCACCTTTTTCCTTTTTGCTTCTAATTAGCCAAATGTGACCTTGGAATCATAAACACAATCATTTCCACCTCCTACATACTCCATTTAATCCATACAAGATCCAACAAAATCACTCACTCTCTCACTCTTGAATCTCGGCCGAAGACACACACATACACACACTACCATTTCAAAATTTTGAAGTCTTGAAGATTCAAGTTCATGCAATCTTGTTCCAAGTCCATTTGAAGATCTAAAAAGGGTTTTAGATGTGTTTTCAAGAAGGATCAAGCTAGAACAAGTTCCATATCATCATTTTCATCAAAACCCACTAGGAATCTTAGAGGTATAACACTTCATCTTGTTCTTGATTCATAGTGATGGATGGTTATGGGAGTTTCTCTAGTTCTTGAATATAAACACTAACTTGAAAACTAAAACAAATGGGTTTTCAATAAAAATGAAAATGGATAAGTATGTATATATGTATGGCCGTAGATATATATATATATATATATATACATATGAGATTTTGAGTTTTATTATTTGATTGATATTGCATGATGATGTGTTGACATGTGATAGAATGTGTGATCTTGGAATGTTCTAAAAAGTTGATTGGTGATTGAAATGAATATATGCAAAGTATAAATTTGGAAGCATATGAATATGTATATATGTGTGAGCCGTGTATATATATATATATGTATATGCATGCACACAAAATTTGTTGTTAGTTCATAAATGTGAAGGAAAGTGTCTTGCATTTATGTTGAATGATTAGATGATGATGATCATATGAAGATGATATTGATTTTGGATATATGAACATGAGTTAAAGGCATTACTAGATGCATTTAGTCCATACATGTTGATGATGATATGATATATGTGCATTAAGTGCTTGTACATAGTCATGCATGTGGGTGTATGTACATCAAATGATGAATAAATGATGTTATGAGAAAAATAGTTTTAGATCAGATTATACACCTTAAAAATAAGGTTATTTCATGTGTTAAAGTAGTATGAGACTTGTCATGAAGTTTACTAGCTTTGCATGTAGTACATTGTGCTTAAAGTGTTGAAAAATACATGAAATCGCATGATTTATGTGACTTATATAAAAACTGCACTAATCTGAATATAATCACTATTTTAATCAGTAAATAACATGTATTGTGTTAAAATATCAATTCGTTTCGTGTTGGGATGATTATAGTAACGTTTAACGCAAAACTATGCGTTAAAACGGTCAAAAATCGGCTTTTCGAGTGATTTTTATAAAAATAATTTAGATCAGTAAATAAACTGATATTTTTAGTTTAAAAATAAGTATTTTAACTAATTTTAAGTTTATTTGGTGTTTGGTTGGTCATACGTGACTTCCGACGCCCGAAAACGTTACCGAATCGCTAAAATACGCATTTTTCAATAAACGCTAGTATGGGTAAATTTTAAGTGAATCTTATGTGATAAAATGTGTTAAGTGATTTAAACATGAAAATGTGATAATATTTTAAGTGATAATTTGATAATGGGAAATTTAGGCAATGCATGTATGCATGTACGTTTTGTGCGGTAGAAACAGTGAATTTGCGTTAGATGTGTAACTTGTTTACCGAGCATGAAATTTGGTACATATGAGATGTTTTATGTATATTTGCTCTAAAAATGACAAAATAGATAAGATAGTAATGATTCACGTGTTTCGATGTTAAACTATGTGAACGTTAATGTATATATATATATTACGACGCGTAAATCGTAGATATATTGCGTAGAAACGGGAGAGTTAATGGATTTACAATAATGGTCACCTATAAAATCATTCAAGTCGCAAAATCATAAATATATATATATATATGGACTCATATATATATATATATATATTAACGTGCCAACATAATAAAAAATGACAACTTTTCAAGAAAATCTCAAAGTTATGCGATAATTCTAAGAAACAGAGAAACTTACGATTTTTGTGTAATATATATATATTGATTTAGAATTGTTCCTATATTAGGACGTATATAAAATACGCACCCAAATGTATTAAAATACGCACCCAAAGGTGAGTGTCACTAAACCCCTCTTTTTACTGCTTTTTATATATTTTGGGGGTAGAACACGTCGTTAAAAGGGTTTAACAATGTTTTCAAAATAAAACATACCTTTTAATATAAAATATATATTTTCACTGAAAATATATTAGATTTGATAAGTTATACGTTTCGAAGTAAAACGTTTTCGATGAATAAATGTGGGACATTGGGATGGTACGGTGTTTCCGAGACGAAACAGACCGTAAAGTTGGGACGGATGCCGGCCTGAGTTTCGAGTGATGGAGATTCAGGGGATTCGTGCAACTACGTGTATTAAATTGTCATATTAGTAGGATATATATATTGTACGTGAGGCAAACATCATATTGTTCTTCGAGAAAGAACCCTGCGCCCATGATGTCGTTTAATCAGATAAGTATTGTACGCGAGGAATTGTTGGTAGATCTATCGGGTTAACAACCCCGTCGTGACCGGTCACCCAGTGTCAATGTCAAACGACGAATTAATATTCTGTTCATTGTCTCGTATTGATTATCCCTACATGGTTAATATATAGTTCGTATCGTCTAGCTAACATACGAGTCTAAAAGTTGACGCTATAATTTAATATACAAAACCTGGGCAATATATATTACAGTTGTCGGATCGATGAACCGGCGGAAGGCCGATGGATTTTTATTATGAAAGTAAAATGGATGTTTTTAAATAAATACCTAAACAGAAAGTTTTTCTTGGAATAAAATCTGTTAGTAATCGAATAAGTGAACTCACCTTCCTTTGTGTTGACACTTGATTTTTAACGTGTTCTACAGGTACTTGAATTCGGCTTCGGGAAATCATGGCGTATCTTGTGTTTGAATGATGCATGTTGTTTATTTGAAAATGTTGGACAACTTTTAAACTTTCTGGGACTTTTGTAATAAGATCCGCGAGGATCAAAGACATCGTAACTATGTAGTTGTGTCGTGACTTAAAACGTAATGTTTAATAACTTATGTCTAAAATAAACCGATATGTCCAACAATAAAAATGCATCGCTCGACAAGATATAAATGGGCACCAACTTCCGTCTCCACTACGTTTAATATTCCGCTGCGATGTTTTTGGGGTGTGACATACATACCATGATCACATTTGGCTGTAATGGTCATGAAAATTTTGAGGGTGGTGACTACATCAACAATCAGCGCCACTCAAACCACAAACTAAATGGTCAAATAAAGATGCTCCATCACACACTTGGTAATATGATTCATTGTCTGTGTGTAGTAGCCAAATAGGAGGGATGCAACACTTGCCCAAGCTGAATTTGCTAATAACAGTGTGGTTCACAGCCCTTTATAAAAGCTTCACCCTTTTCGTTTATCTATAAACACTCATTTCTTCATATGGTAGATGTAGTCAGCCTACAGGAAAAATAGACAAGGCCACTAATCTAGTTGAAGATATGCAGGCTACTCATGAAGCAATCAGATAAAAGATCGAGGAGTCAAAACATCAAGTACAAAACAACACCAAACAAGAATAGGCGTGTCAAGACTTTTGAAGTTGGTGAAAATATTATGGTTGGCACCTACAACAAGCTCAATATTTGATTGTTCGAAAGATTAATGTTAATATGTTGTGGGCCTCCCAAAAAGCATGTCAATTTATGTGACTTTCAATGTAGGTGACATCTACAAACAATATTCATGAGAGCTTGCTGATTATCCTGAAAACTTGCTGATTATCCTGAGAACTTGAGATTCTTCACATGTAAAGTGGAGTGACGAGAAGCTGATCCAAGAGTTGGCACTCTTATCTGGACCAACTAGATAAATAAACATAACAGAAATTACTTAAACCCTAAACGGACAAAACTTGGGTTACGATTGGAGGTACATGGACATATAAATAGGTGAAAAGGTATAGAGAAACAACATCATGTTCCAATGTTGGTGCATGTTTTGTGACAACAGCTTAATAGTTTGATTATTTAGTCTTTGGATATTTTGTATTGGGCTTAGCATTATTGGTTAGGGAGTTAATTAGTGTAATGGGCTTGGAGAATGTCCTAGCCCAGACCAAAGCCCATGTGCAAAGCTTGTCCTATATAAACAAGCCTTGGCATTAGGGTTTTGGTTAGCTAGTGGAAGACATTCAGAAGAGTTTAAGAAATCTACAGAGAGTGGCTGAGAGATTTCTTGTGGGTCTTGAATTGATTGTAAACTTTGTGTTGGATAATCAATAGAAGACCAGATTGAAAGTGTATCGTGTTCTTGATTCTGTTTCTACACGTTTTCTGTGAAATCTGATCTAGGGGATTCTGCACTCTAGGTTAGATCGACGATTCTGTTACGATCCGCACGGATTAGGGGACCTACAATTGGTATCAGAGCGTTAAGCTCTTGATTTGCTTGGTTCAGAATCGTTTTCTGCAGAAATCTGGGTTTTTGGACGTGTTTTTGGAGGCTGTTTCGAAGTTCTGTCGACTGTTCTTGAGTTCTGTTGCTGATTTAGGATAGAAAACTTGATTTTCGGATCATTTCGGATCAGAAAACAAGCATTTCTGTGACAACCCTCAAAACCCCATGTATTCCGTACAATTTATTATTGATAATGAAAGCGCTTGACGACTGTGTGGAATTACTTAACTGCTTTCTGATAATCTGTGTTATATTTACATGCGCCTGTTAACACACTAGTAATGTATAGAAAAGTCATTAAAAAGTCCATTATAATTTCCTAAGTGTTAGAAATTAAAAACGTTACAAAAATATATATATAAGACACCGTACGGAATAATTAAACACTTTAACGGAACAGTATCCGACCGAACAACCGGACATTACCCGGGACACCACATTTTTCCCAGCACATTATTTTACTATTTTTGGGCTAGTCATGATCCCCGTATGCCATAACACCCGCTAAAAAGTTACTAACTAAACATATCATTCTAATACTTACTTTCTAGTTGGGAAATATTTACATCCAAGCCCCCCCCCCCCCAACGATTTTAGTCCCCTTGTGGACCCACACAATCATCCTCCATTGCCTTATATATTTTGTGTAGATATTGTGAGATTGCTTGCTTATAGTAGTGGACATAATATACAAGTAATCTTATATGTATGGTTCCTTCTTACAAACAATCATTCACAATCACACTCAACCCTCACTTCACCTCTCTCTCTCTCTCTCATTTCGGTTCTACCACAACCGAAATCACACTCCACCATCTTCATCATTCATCTTCTCCATTAACAAGTCCATACAAGCTTTGAAATTGATCCAAGGAAGGTGCAACTTGAAGGGGTTTCAAAGGAGCATTGTTCTTGCTTAGTTTTTCACCTTTTCTCATCACATTTCTTCACTAGAGTTCATCCCTAGCTAGAGGCTAGTAGTAAGTCTCATTTTTCCTTGGTTCATCTTGTTCAAATTTATGATTTGTAGTATGATGTGTTGTTGTTTAAATCACTAAATAACAAGAATGCTAGAAAATGTGAAACATGAGTTATGAGCATAAAAGCTACATAAAAGTTTACTTATGTCTGAATCATGAAGCGGAATCTTGTTGGTTTGAGGGTTGGTTAAATCATACTTGATGTTTAAAAGTTGTTTTCTTGTTAAACCCGTTAATCGGACACTTGTAACACGATTAATAACATTTAAACTTTAAAATAACATGCTGATGTACTTTTTCAGCCGCCTTCAACAGGCTGTAAACGGACTTTAATAAATCGAAAAACGGAATTTCTGAAACCTAAATCGTGTCTTTTCGAAAAAACGAAGAAAATGCCGCTGGAATCGTATTTTTTTGAGGTCGTTTACTATTTTAAAAGTCTGTTTTCGTGACAGCAGCTAAGGCTGATTTTTACTGTAGTAAAATGGGCTGTACGTTTTCGGTCGTAATTTGAAACCTGAATTGAACCAGCCCCTAAAATTCATACCATAGATAGTCACTGATGTATTTGTGACCCTCGAACTGGAATTTTGTCAAACGAACTTCCGAGGAATTTTAGACGAATTATCCCGTGAACTGCAATTAGAATGTAGTAAATCTGATTGCAGTCCGGTAAACGAATTTCTATAAATTACTGATAATGAACTGGACCCCGATATTTTTACACAATAATTTTTGGTTCATGTAAGACGTCCTGTAAAATTTTGGGAATTTTTGGAATAATTTAACTATTTTATTTAAATGTCCGAAAACAGCCGGTTTTGAATATTAATGCTGAATTGACATAAGTTGTGACTTGCGTGTCTAAATGTCGAGTATGCTATCGGTGAATGATCTAACATGTTATATGTGTTACGTTCAATATCGTATGTTTGTTTATGAGTGGGGAATGGATGGGAAGTTTATATGGGCATAAATCGTTAAAGTGTGTACCTGTTATGTGGACGAAGTAATGTGCAAATAAACCATACGTAGGATACGTGTTATGCATGAGAAACTGATTGTTATCCGTACCTTATTAGGACGTGATTGACCGACCTTGATTGTTAACTATATTTGAGAACCTAACCGAGCAAACCGAGGTGAGTTCACACTCTTTCTAAGGCATGGGATTCCTAGGGGTTGGGAATGGGATTGAATAACTACTTGTACTATCATTACTATTAAACTACTTTTTTACTGTCCTCGGATTGAAGGGCACGTACGTAAAACCTACGTACACTCATACTTACTACTGTCCTCGGATTGAAGGGCACGTACGTAAAACCTACGTACACGATCATAAGACCATCAACTCTATCACTTTAAGTCCCTCATTTATCGACTTAATCGCCGAGGCCTATGGCGAGCGGGTCATTAGTTAATAGCTCTATTAGGTTTAACAAACCTCACACCGTGCCAGTCGGACGGGCGTGTACTAATGGACTATGGGCAAAGGGTCAATGCTGATAGACATTGACTTAGGGCACCTCTTACATTTTCGTAGCAGTCGATACGCGTGGTCTAGTAACATATGGGAAACCCCCACTAATCTTCGCAAACATGTCAG
Source organism: Helianthus tuberosus (assembly GCA_030545235.1). Classification (NCBI taxonomy): domain Eukaryota; kingdom Viridiplantae; phylum Streptophyta; class Magnoliopsida; order Asterales; family Asteraceae; genus Helianthus; species Helianthus tuberosus. The sequence continues at coordinate 162,871,221 of CM060444.1, forward strand.
AAAGACCGCGATGCAAACTTATACGATACATGGTTTTCAAAACGAACAGATGATTTACGAAACGAATGCTATAAATAAACAACCAACTGTGAATTCACTCAACTTTGTTGTTGACTCGTTGTTACATGCCTTACAGGTCGCTAAACATTTGGAGCTTGCACGAGGAAGGAGTCGTTGTGGTGTACGGACGGTTACGTCCAGTGTTTAATGTTTAAAACATTATGAACTTATTAAACCTATGTGTTGGACTTTAAACTTATGAACTGCGAACTTATGTTTTGAACTTTACGTTTATGCTTCCGCTGTCTAAATTAAAAACTTGGTTAACTAGCTTTTGGTCACCAATAGTATTTTGGTTGTCTTTATTTACTTAAGTACGTTGTTCAGTATGATTGGTGGCTCGATCCTGGTCACGTCACACCTCCAAGCGGTGGACCTCCGCATGGTGGATTTTGGGGGTGTGACAATTTCGGACCAAGAAACAAGGATTTCGAATAAACAAAGAGCATTTCGGATCCATTTCGGGTCAAAAGGCTGCTTTTCGGATCAAGAAACAAGCATTTCGGATTAAAGGCTTAATTTTCGGACCAGTAACCTTGCATTTCGGATTAAAACAGTTGCATTTCGGACCAGAATATCTTGCATTCCGGATTTGAAGGTTACATTCCAGATGAGAAGGTGTTGATTTCGGATCAGACTGTTTCACTTCGGATCAGAAAGTGGTCATTTCGGATTAGATTAGTTCATTTCGGACCAGAAGGTGTTCCTTTCGGATCACTTTTGACCATTCTGGATTATCATCTTAGATCTAAGACCATTTCAGACCATCTCGGACTGTTAAACTCGTGTGATTAAAAAAAAAAACTCTGGAAAATCCTGAAATAGGTTTTTGACATTATATATCATTGGAATCGTAATTTCGAGACGAATCTAACGGTATAATTTGATAAAAACAGTTTTCGGATAATATTTGTACGGTTTTGATAGTACGGTTACGGTAAAAGCTCAACAAGGACCAGTAGAGAAGTTAGAATTGGATTTTGACACAAGTTACCAAAATTCATTTGAACTTTTACGCTGCGTGATGGCTAAGATGAACAATGGAAGGGAGACTGTTAAGAATTGGCCAAAGCTTACAAACGTCAAAGAATATGCTGACTGGAAAGAGAAGTTCGAGTTATTTATGAAAAGTGAAGATACTGAAATGTGGACGTGTATGATAGATGGATACTTTGCTCCCACACGTTGTGTTGATGGAAGAGTTATAGTGATGTCTTATGATAAGATGGATGAATCTGAGAAACGAGTGGTTGATGCTGAGAAGAAAGCTTTAGCAGCAATAAAGAAGTCATTGCCTGAGGGCGTTAAACATGCCTTTACGAAGTATGGAACTTCTCAAGAGCTGTGGGAAGCTTTGGAAAAACGTTATCAGATTCCTTCAAGATTGAGTACATGTGATCAAGCATGTGTAGCTGAGCTTGCAGCTATGAAGATAGGAGAAGTAGCTGCTAAGGTAGAGGAGAAGAAGAAAGCTGATAAGGAAATTGCTGAGAAGAAGGATGCAAAAGTTTCAAAGGGCTTGAACGATGTGAATGAACTTACATCAGAGGTGAAGGTATCATCAGAATCTGTAAGTCATACATGTCTTAATTGCACTGAACTACAGGGTAAAGTTAACAGACTATCAGAGCAGAACAAAAATTTGTTAGCGGATTTGGAAAACCGAAAAGAGTTAAATGTTCTTTTGATTAAAAGAGAGTCAATTGTTTAGATAAACTCAAATCAAATGAACAAGAAATCAGTAGTTTAACAAGCAAAGTCAATGAACAGTTACAGATCATTGATTTGGCTCGTGAAACTCTGAAAGAAAAGACTAACGAGCTTTCAGAAAAGTGCACAGAATTGGCTGATGCACAAGCCAAAATTGTAGAACTTCAAGGTAAGTTAGATAAATTTGGAAATTCTTCGTTAGTCAGGACTCATATTCAAAAAGGTTTAAAAAGAAGTAATGATAAAACAGGGGTGGGGTTTACTAAAGTTTCATCTTCTGAAAATCAAGACTACTCTTTTCTACCAAATGAAGAAGAGCTAATTGATTTTGTACCCACTGCACAAGTAGCAGTGGATCCGATAGCTGTGGACTTGCCAAATAGTCCAGTTTCTTTGAAAGAATCTGTTGGGTCTAATAGTATACCTCATAAAGTGGATGAGGATACTAGAGACAAAAAGGCCAACACATTTAAAAAGGGATCAAACAAAAAGAAAAGTTATAAGAAAAGATCCTGTTTTAAATGTCACAACAAAGGACATGTGGCGAGTTGTTGTCTTTTGAAGAAAGGTAAACAAAAGGTTGATGAGGTTAAGGATGGGAATCAGGTTGGGTCAAGCAATAGTGTAAAAACAAGTTGTCATACGAAGAAACCTGAATTTCAATCAAAACCCTCAACTTCGAAAAGATTTGATAGACCAAGAAGTATTTCTCCACAATTTAGTCATTATAATGGTAAATCAAATCGGTTTCAAAGTCAAAGAAGAAATTTTGGATATCAAAATTGATACCAGACTTCTGGTAATCGAAATTTTCAAAAAAGAAACGAAGATAGGAGTTTTAGTAACTCAAATGTTCAACAACATCCAATTTTTTTTTTCAGAATTCATGGTATGATAATGGTAGAAGTTGGTATCAAGATAATAATTTTCAAAGGTCAGAAACTCCGAGAGTTTATTGGAACTCTCGCAATCAAATACCTAGTGGAAATTATCAATCTTGTTCAACAACGGGTAAGCAATCCAAGACTATAGTTAGGAGTGATGGATATTGGATGGATGTTCCTGTAACTGATGAATCTGGAAAACCCAAGACTTTCAGGGCTTGGGTTCTCAAGACTAACTGAGTTGTTAAGTGAATGCAGGATGACCAAGAAGGACTGTTGATGTGTTCAACAGTGGTTATTCTTGTAAAGCATCTGAGGTGAATAGTAGGTTAACATGGGTAACGAACTAATTACTTCTGTGATTGTCTTATTCAGTCTAAACTTTAAACGTGAAAAACTATTGTCAGATTTAAAGCGGGAGTCTGTTTGTGTTTTTAAAATTTATGTTTTTAAAACTTACTCCATAAAAACAAAAATTTAGGGGGAGAAATTCCTCTAAGCCAAAAAGAGTTTAGTTAGTGCGTGTGTTTAGGGGGAGTAAGTTATAAAATTTCAAAAATCCAAAAACATTAAAAAATGAAAAACTTAAAAAAAAATAGAAAATCAAAATGAGTTATCACTGTGTGAAAAAGAAGAAATGATAGTACATCAGCAAGTTAGAATGTCACACTGAAAATGAAATTAAATTGCTTAAGTGTAATAGAAGCTTCATCATACAATGTACCAGTAGGCAAAAGCATGAACTAATCAACTTACCAATGTGATATAAACCTAAATGCACTGAGTATGAGTGGGGAACACATCAGTAGTGTATGGTTTAATGACCTTAAATCTTGCGTTGATAGATTGCCAAAATCTGAAGTTTTGGGTCTTTATACTGTTATTTCATCTGAGGATATCAGGGTTGTCCTTCTGCTGCATCCAGATACATGCTGACCTAGACACAACCAGGATATCTTGAAAGAGCTAAAAATGCCAAAACCCTGAAAATGAAGAAGCTCTCATAGAGAGTCATTAAAAAAATGCAAAATGCATAAATCGTACCAAAAATGGTATTTGTCTTAGCCCTCGTTAGATTTTTTGGTCTCTTTGTTGTACGGAAGTACTGACCTGTTCACCAATTATCTAAACGTTGAAAAACAAAACGGATGAATTCAGTATACTCACCTACTACGATGAATCTTTGTGCATACCTTGATCGCCGGGGTACATCCTGAAGTGGGACACACTAATATATTAGAATAATATTACCTTAACGTATCATACGGTAATGGTACTTGAAATGTTTATGCATTTTTTTAGGTGGACAAACATACTGGTAATCGTCTTGAACTGCTTTTCACGAAAAATTACATAAAGAATTATCTAATAGTGTGAAAACAGTTTCATTTTGCTGATATGATCTTCTTGCACATGATTCTCACAAAAAGATAAATTGTAAATATTTTTTAGTTTAGTTTAGTTTGTTAGTTTGTTTTGAAGAATATAAAAAATACCAAAAATATTTCCTTTTAAAAGATCTCCCATTTTGAACTGACAGGTAGTTGTTTTTGCAAACTAAGATAAAATATTGGTTTATCTTTAAATGTGAAAAAGACTAATGGTTTTTCGAGATACTTGCTTGTGTTGCTAAACAGATTGATGCAGTTATAAAAATGAAGTGCAGAATACAAGTAAAGTGCAGATTGAGAGTGAAGTGAAGATGTGTGAAGATGCATGGTAGGATCCTTCTACTACATTGCAGAGAGAGATTTGGAAAATTTGGAGATACTTGCTTAACCAAAGATTGCTAGTTCACTGATCTACAACGATGAAAGTTTTGGAGATTGGAAGCATCAGCTAAGGGGGAATTTGTTGATGTCAGAAACTGTGTAGCTGACGCTATCCAAAGACCAAAAGAACATAAGATGTTTGAAGACAAAGTTACACTATGAAGCTATTGTCAAGGGGGAGTTTGTTGGTGCATATTCTGTGACAACAGCTTAATAGTTTGATTATTTAGTCTTTGGATATTTTGTATTGGGCTTAGCATATTGGTTAGGGAGTTAATTAGTGTAATGGGCTTGGAGAATGGCCTAGCCCAGACCAAAGCCCATGTGCAAACCTTGTCCTATATAAACAAGGCTTGGCATTAGGGTTTAGGTTAGACACTTGGAGACATTCAGAGGAATAGAGAGAGAGTTAGAGAAATCTACAGAGAGTGGCTGAGAGATTTCTTGTGGGTCTTGAATTGATTGTAAACTTCGTGTTGGATATTCAATAGAAGACCGGATTGAAAGTGTATCGTGTTCTTGATTCTGTTTCTACTCGTTTTCTGTAAAATCTGATCTAGGGGATTCCACACTCTAGGTTAGATCGACGATTCTGTTATGATCCACACGGATTTCGGGACCTATAGCCAAACAGGTGTTACGTCAAGATATAAGACCTGAAGTCCTTGATTCAAAGCTCTCAGGTTTTTGCAATCAAGAATTTCCCACAATTTCCTTCCAAATTTCCCAATCTTCGGTAATTTTCCTTTTAACCCTAAAACACGTGGATCACCGATTAGCATAACTTACATGTCTATTGTAACACCTCGCAAAATCATGTCCAATACAGTGGTGACACGTGTCATAAACCCCGATCGTGATAAAAGATAACTTGAGGGACTAAAACTGTCAAACAGTGTAAAGATGTAAATAGAAGGAACAAAAGTGTCAACATGTCAAACTTGTGCCTCTGATTGACCTCATAGGATATTCATATTTGTTATTGAATAAATTGACGGACACAAGAAGCCGCTTGTGCTTAAAAATTAAAAGTTACGAAACACAGGGGTTAAAAGTGTCAACATATTAATCCTTACCTCTGAGTAACCTTTTAACGTTCCCAAAGCTTTGTAATGTGTTAATATATCCTCATGAATATCTGATGAAGATTTCATAATGTTCCGGTTCAAAATTGTGATGTAAATTGAAATTTCCAAGAAAAGGGTCAAAAGTGTAAATATGGGAATTCTTCAATCGAGAGCCTTTTTCAAAGCATCCAAAACTTATGAATGCATGTTCCCACTCCCTAGAGCATCCCAGACCTGATTATGTTGACCATGCATGTTGAAAAAGTCAGTTATTCACGTTCAAAAAGTGCAGGGACTGATCATGCGAACAAACAAAACAACTTTAAAACTCGTTGTCTCGCGTGGCGCGCCAGGGTTAACCTGGTCTAGCGTGTGGCACGACGGAGGTCCTTTTTCAGCTGGTACTGGCAGCTGCCAGCATGCATTACCTGCAAATCTTTCTTGAATCTCTGCAGCCTGTTTTGAATTTAGCAGCAAGATTAACAGTTTTGTAAAACCACTTGACACTTGGAAGCATCATAATTCACATGAGGACACATGGATTGATCTTGATTCATCCTCCTCTCCTATAAATAGAACCCATTGTTGAGCACTTATTCTTGCACATTTGAAATTTTCACTCTCAATTGAGCTCTGAAGCATCCTGGTCATCTAGGAAGCTTTCTCAAGTCTAAATTTCGTGGTATGGACCATTGTAAGTGTTCTTAGCTTCCATAGTTAAGCTTTTATTAGTTTAATGACCGAAAGTCAAAGATATCGTAATTACGCTTTAACTTTGTGATTAATCACTAACGGTCCAGCCATTATTGGAATTGAAAGTGGCTATGTGTTGGTAATTATGTAGGTGTTAAACCCTTATAAGGGCACCTCCTAATTATTACATTTACTTGGTCAATTGTCGGGTCAAACTACTTAACAGAAAAGTCAAACGAGTCAGTTTTTGCAAAATAAATCATAACTGATAATGCAGAAGCTATAAATTACATTTTATCACTCAAACAACTTGGTAAATAATATAAGAACATGTTTAGGCATGTTCAACCGACAATTCTGAGTTTAGGCTCGGTTCGTAACCGAAAGTCGCAAAAGTAGACTTTTGCGACGACTTTCAGTTCTGACCCGATTTAGCTTAGTTTAGCTATGCCTTAGGATTCTTTTGTGATCATATTGTATGTTAGTATAACTCTCTGAAGTTATACTACATGGTCCCTTAGAATTCAGAGATTATATGCATGTTTCGTTATTTGCTTAAAATTGACCATTATGCCCTTTTGTTATTAAAACAAGATTTTTGAAAATGTGAAAGGACAAAAAGTTTTATTACTGATATATAAGTATGTCCTAAAAATTTGACATCAGTGTATGGTCTCAAATTAAAGTTATGCAAGATATCGTAAAATAGAACTTTTTGTTAATTAAATTACATTTTCAGCATAAATCATATTTAAACCCAATTTTTGGCACCAAACTTGCCACCCACTGTTATGATATAATATATAGAGATTTTTGGAAATTTTTGTCAAATTTTATACTGACCATAACATAGAGTTCTTGCATTGACTCGGTAATTGACGATAATGCATTTTTCGCTAATAAAATGAGTTTTACACATCATTTACATGTCAAACCTCTTTCTACTGATTTATATATTAAATAAAATATTTTAAACATTTAAGACTGATCAAAATCTCAGATTTCCTTAAACATATCAAATATCGTCAAATATCGACTTTTATGCGAATTAGGCGCATAGTATGGTTTAAAACCATATTTAGCACCTAAGGCTTGTTACCTACTGATTTTAAAAATAAATTTTTATACTTTAACAGTAAGTATAAGTCTTGAACTCAGATTTCTAAATTTAACCTTAAAAGCATATGTGAAATGACCAAAATGCCCCTATGGTGCATAGTTTGGCCATAAATGATTAAACACACATATGTACGATATCTTGCTGATATAACAACATAAAATAAATATTTTTGCAGAATGTTTTAAACCACAACCTCAGTTTATGTTTAAACCTCTTTTATGAACTTTAAAATGACCAAAATACCCTTTCGGGACTTAAATTGGTCTTAAATACATTTGGGGCATAATTGTTGATATCCTACTGATATCACAACATATTTTAAGCATAATAACTATTGGAACTTGTATGTGACTCATACGGTTAACCGTTATGCATATACGCGTTCGGTACGGTTTATGTAACTAGTTTGCATAAATTAGCCGAAACGGGTCAAACATTATTATTTTTACTTCAAAATCCAGAATGTGTTTAGTTTACCCATTATATACAAGTCTTCATACTTGTCGGGTCTAAATCACATTCCAATCCGGTCACCGCTTAATCTTGCGTTTTATACCGTAAACTTTCCTTTAAAACTAACCGGTCAAAGTTACAACTTAAATAAGACCCGTTAGGAATCTAATAGGTAATTAAAACCTTCATTCCAGATTTGGAGCCCAGTAAAAGCTCCCTGTACTTGCTGATTAGAAAATACGAATGAGAATAAATTTCATTTAGCTCATGTAAATACTTTTAACTTATTTTCCCTTATACGGGCTTGGGATACAGTAAATTATTACCGCTTGGTCGGGTATTGAATATTTAATCGATTAGTGGTTAAATCATTGAGATAACCCGTTTTAATCTGTTTTGTTTGATACAAAGCCTTTAGGGGTTAATATTGTAACAACCCGCACATTCGTGCGCTGTTACTACTCGCTATACTCGTTACGCCTAGCACTAGAGATTCGGATCGAAATGTAGCTTTATCTCTATTTCGCAGTATAATCGCATATCACGCATGTTTTATCGCTATAACAGATCGCATCGCACACACTAACGCTTATGATGACGTTGAGTGAGGACCTATTCTACCATCCTCGTTAGCCGTGATGCGTCGCAAAGTAACGCATATTCGAAACGAAACCCGGTTAGTGTATCGCAACTTGGAAATGTGGATATTTATATACGATCCTTTGTGACTATTTATAATATTGAAATGTGTGTACAAACTATCGTAACGCTTAACGAACGAAACAAAACATCGAAACGCAATTCACCGGAGACCACCGATTAGCACGCTTTTGGGATATTTTCTCTCGATTCCTTGCGATTCTTGTAGGTTTTCAACTCAAATCTTGTACTTCCATGATCTACACACATTTCTTCATCATTTTCAACTTTGAATCTCAACTTTTAACCGTGAAATCAATGGATTTGAGGTGTTCTAGGGTGATGTCATCATAGAGTTCTTATGAACTTCAAGCCTTGGCCTCATTCCACCAAGAATAACTCAGATCTGAAGGATTTCCACATGATTTCACAACGATTTCGCATAGATCTAAACATTCTCAAAATTAAAAGGATTGAAAGAAGCTTTTCGAACTTTCTTTCAACTCTTTTACACTCAATGCACTCAGAACCGATAGAATCGGAGCTCGTTTGGATCTTCTACTCATTCTTAGTGAAGTGTTGGTTCAAGATCTAATTTATATTTAAGAGACAGCTGATTTCGGGATAAACATGAACAACCGTCATGAACAGTTAACTGATTGGGCGAGGGTGGTTCCTGTTCGATCGGATAACTTGGATCATGATGGGGTTGCTGTTGTTTAGCACGTTGTCATACCGTCTCGATCAAACCGCGAAACCTTCAAAACTTAACAACTTTCACGTTTGCAAAAAGGATCAGATCGTCGGGACGGATTGCCGTCCGATCGGATTGCCATGCGATCGAACTGCTATCCGATCGAGTTGCACTTGGTTCCACACTTAAACTTTTCTTCAAACTTGCAAAGCTCTGAACGTCGAACGGATTGCCGTCCGATCGGATAGCCATCCGATCGAATGACCATCCGATCGAATGACCATCCGATCGTTTGACATTTGGAACTTCGATACTTAAACATTTTATAATTTCAAAGATCATCAGTTTCCAACGGATTTCCATCCGATCGGATTGCTATCCGATCGAGTGACCATCCTGCTGTGAACTTGTTCTCACTAAGTGTCCTGCCAATCGGATCGCTACCCGATCGAACGACCATTCAATCGATGACGTGAAAGGTAGAGATACTTCACTGTTTTCAAAATGCTACAACGAAAACTTCAAAGCCATCATGCACGAACACATCCTTACCAAACGAATGTCAATCCGACAGAATGGCCATCCGATCGGATGATCATCCGAACGGATTGACATCCGATCGAATTGCCATCCGATCGGATTACCATTCGACACCTGGTTCACTCGCCACCGCTTAACGCATCGTTCAACGCTTACGCTATCATTCTGTAATCAGGCTAATCTCAGACGCGCTCCCTTAAATCCAAGATTGTGTTGCTTGGTGAACACGAACTGTGAGTATACTCGAACCCTTTTTATCGCATTTTTGGGTGTAACATACGTTTCTATCAAATCAAACTAATCGAATGCTTAAACTATTTATCACTTGCGAATGACTGAATTACATATTAATACGTGATGCTAGTTACATATGTGCTAGGACTTTTACTCGCGATGTCCCGCCTTAACTAGTATAGTACTATTGAAGCCAACGGGGTCTAGTTAGGATGAATAGCAATCGCAATCGCAGCTTGAGTGACTTAGCTGGTAGTATCTGTCATGTATATATGTTGATTGTATCTCGTTTATGTATGTGGTGATTCGTAGCACTTTTATCTACTATGCTTTTCCATCAAAACTTGTATACTCGCCAATACTTTTGTATTGACGTTGTTTTAACGTATGTTGCAGGTATAGTTGCAGTCTACATCAAATCAAGCTAGGGAGTCTAGAAACACACCTAAAATCTAGGTTGTCGGATTTGTATTGTTTGAGAGAACATGAAATTCGTGACAGCTTATGTGATTGTATTTGTCTATTAGTATGGGATAATGAACGCATTAACTATTGTCACAATTTAGTTGTTATGGATACTCTTGAGCAATCCGATTCGCCTAGTGCCGCGCCCCGATGATTCCGCCATCGGTTGGGGTGTGACAGATTGGTATCAGAGCCATAACTATAGGGAATTAGGCCAGACTTGACCTAGTCCGGGTCGATGTCTTAGAAATGACCTAGTCTATAGTCTAAGTACCAACGGGCCGACTCGTACGAACCTAGTAGGAATCGTACGGGCCTACTTGATACTCTCGATCGAATCTGCTAAAACTACAACTTTGCGTGAACCCCGCATACTATAACTTCACACGAAGAGCCTTTCCTAAGGCTGGAATATTACTTAGCCTTTCCTAAGGCCAACACAATACACACGTTTTCAAAAGTACTCCCATAACACAACCGAGTGGTCCAGTTAAGATCAGGCATGAAAACCAAGAACTCTCGATAAGATCGCTCGCTCGGCGCATTTTTCCAGCACGAGAACTTTTCGTCAAGCTAGGAGTGACATACATAACTCAACGAAAGTCTCCATTTCAAAATCTAGTGGAACTCCCGAATTTATTCGAAGAACACAACCACATCTAGGAACGAAGTTATTAAGTCAGGGGTGAAACTCGTATCTTAATAAACCGTTCCACTCTCCTTAAAATGATTTTCAAAAGCTCTCACCAAGGACTCGACTATAACGATAACTAGGAAGACGAATGCCATGAGTTGCATCCCAGTAGAAGCATAAGTCTTCTAGGACAACGAGCGTGCACGAACTTGTTGGGTATAGTTGGGTTACCATGGGTAGTCGACGCCTAAACACCCGAGGCACTCTAACTATTTTTCTAGCATACGACTCGCCGATTTTACGCTTGTTGGAACTTATTTTCGCCTATGTGTCTACAATTTAAAACTTTATGCCTTATCGATTTATCAATTTCCGCTCCCTGCTTTATAAACGAACAACTCGCACAGCCATCGTAATCTAAAACGAAAGCCGAATATTAGCAACAAAACTAAAAGCTAACGACTCGCTCGCTCCCTCCCCATCGCGTCCTCGTGCTATCTGCACCACTATAAATGTATAAACTACACACATATGTATATATACACAAACAAATCGCTTATGAGAATACGTGAGAACTTAGGAATCTTGTGTCACCTATGTGGCTCCTATGTGTGTACGCATTACTATACTACCTGCATCAAGTTTTAAACGCGTTCAATCGCATCGCATACTCAAAAATCATTATGACCGAATCTCACTCCAAATCTCTCTCTGTCTAGATGTCTTCCAACGACTCTACCTCGAGACAAACAGCTAGGAGAAGAGTCAAACGAAGCGCCGAAAAGAGGATTGCCTCGCTTGTGGCCAAGGAGGTGGCCAAGGTCATTCCTCAAATTGTCACTCAAGTGCACTCTCTCGGCAACTCTCGAACCTCAGAAGACTCTAAGATGGAAGCGCCACAATCTGTTTTCCTCTACAAGCACTTCAAAGCCTGTGACCCAAAGGTTTTCACAGGTGAAGGAGATGTACCTTAGTTGCTGCAGTGGTTTGATGCCATCAAGGTGACCCTTCGTCAGAGTGGGTGCCCCGAGCACTTTCGTACCACATGCGCTACCGGAGTTTTTCAATCGCAAGCACTCGACTGGTGGACAGCCGAACGTAACAAACGTGGGATCTCTGCGGCGTATGCTCTCTCTTGGGATGAGCTGAAAGAGCTCATGAAGAAGGAGTACTGCCCTCCCCACGAAATCCAAAAGCTCGAAGGCGAATTTTGGGAAATCAAGCAAGTCGAAGGTGACAATACTGGCTACACCGCAAGGTTCAAACAGCTTAGCATAATCTGCCCAAGTCAAGTCAACACTTCAGAAAAAGCCATCATGAAGTACATTTGCGGTTTGCCTGAATGTGTGGGTGATTTTGTCGAAGCTGCAAGACCTGCCACCATCGAAGAAACCTACCGCTTAGCCGCAGAAATCAATGACAAACGAGTCATGGAAGGATTTTTCTCCAAGAATCCTGTCATACAGGCTCGTCAAGCAATCGTCATCGACTCTTCCGACGATTCTTCTAACGATTCCTCTGACGATTCTACCAACGAATCCTCAGACGAATCCTCCGACGACACCGTACCGCCGCAAGACGCTCAGCCCAGCCGCAAACGAAAGACCATAAGCCCAAACTCTTCAACAACTGAACTGTCGCAACCAGAACCTCTCCAAGCCCTTCCAGTCACTCAAAGCGCGCCTACGAAGGAACTCATCCCCTGTGTCTCACGTGTACGTATCATCACCCGCCAGAAGCTAACTGCCGCTATTGCGCAAATTGCAACTGGTCTGGTCATCTTACCCAGCACTGCCTCACGGGGCCGCAGACTTGAAGAATTTCAGCAACAATCGCAGTCTCCGCAAAAGTCTTCTACAACAACAACAATTATGCTTCTAATTTTGTTGTAATGATTCGATTTTCGCGGTTAATCCCTTTTACGTGTTAAACTTGTTCTATTTCTCGACGCAATGTGGAATCTATCTTATCCCTCATTCTCGCACTCGCGCACGGACTATATACTAGCACTATCTACTATATAATGCGTTTTATCCCTACTATGCGTTCTTGAGATAAAGTACGATAAACGTGCAGAGATCAAATTAATCACGTGTGCACACGGCATTACTACGGTTTATGCACGGAGATTGTAATGAATTTCAATGATGCTGTAACGTTAAAAGCATGGTTAAGCGTGGTGGATACGCCGCTGGTACTTCCTATATATAAGCGTCTTGACCATGTCAACACAGTGTGACACCTATTCACGGGGCAGAGGCGTGTGGTTGAAGCATGGTTGATACGCCGCTGGTACTTCCTATATATAAGTGCTTCGCCATGCCAACCAATGTCTTGTCAAGAAAGTGCCCTACAGGATTGAATGTTACTAGACCAATTATACTATTGAATCTATTTTCGACACACTAAACTACATCGCAAGGCGTAACAATCTCAGTCGCAACTCAAAGCGTGTAATCGCTAGGCTTTTCGTAAGCCAACACGCTCGCAATCGCATTATCGCTGGAATCTATCTCGCAACTCTCAATCGCTTATTAAGTGTTTCGCTCAATCGCTTATTATGAGTATCGCGCTATCACTTATCGTGTGTATCGCTCTATCGCTTTGTGTATTGCTTTATCACTCATCGTGTATCGCTTAACGTTTATCACTATCGCTTACCGTTATCCGTGTTGTATGTGCTATCTGTGTTAGGTTAGCACACGTGACCTCGCTGCACGAGACAAAACTGATAGGGTTAAAACATGGTGGATACGCCGCTGGTACTTCCTATATATAAGTGTTTTAGCCATATCGGCAGACTTTCGTGGAAAAAGGCCATGTGGGGCTTAATGTTAGTTAAAATTTGTGGTGTTGTTGAATCTAATCAAATCACATGTTCCCATCGCTTGCAGCGCATCAATCGTCGTTTATCGCTCGACGCTTATCGCTTATCACCGTCATCCTCGCTTACTATGTTTATGTTTGTGTTTGTGTTGTGCTATCGATTATCGCGCACCGCTTGTCGCTCATCGCACACGCTCGTGTCGCTAAACTGAGTTCGAAAACGACCCCATCACTCAGTTTGCTCAAAACTTGGTCCGACCATTCTTCGCTTGGACCGAGGAAATCGAAACCAAACAGTACTATGTTGACACACATGACACTACTTTACGGAACGAAAGCCATATGGCTAAAACATGGTGGATACGCCACTGGTACTTCCTATATATAAGTGTTTTAGCCATATTGTCGAACTTTCATGGAAAAGTGCCATGCGGGGGCAACTTTAAATCTAAAATTTTGATATTATTAAAAACCTTTGTGTAAACAAAGCCTTTTTCTTACAAAACTTTTCTAAAAATTTAATCAAAACCCTTGTACAAAACAGACTTTCTTGTAACGTTGGTGTGACAAACGACTCAAGTTAACGCCACTTGACGAGAAAATTTCGTAAAACAAGTTTTAATCACCCTAAAATCTTTTAGTGACCTACTAAAAAAAAAACTCCTCTCATGGCGCTGGTGTGAACATCGAAACAGTTTAACACTGCACTGTGGGAAGATTTTTCATAAACAAATTTTCCCCAAACCCTTTCGAATTAATCAACTTTTAGAGAATTCAGAATGCTTTTTGGATCGCTTTCGTGTGTTGCCATCTTTTGTATGCGAATCGCCTTACTCGCCGCCATCACCCAGTCTTCGCAACGCTCTCGCTCGTCAAATTTCAACTAGTCGCTCGCTTATTTTGTCATTTTTATCGCTACTCTCACTCGCATCAACTCTCGCAACCCTTCTTATGGATTAATTTCGGGACAAAATTTCCTAAAGCAGGGGAGACTGTAACAACCCGCATGTTCGTGCGCTGTTACTACTCCCTATACTCGTTACGCCTAGCACCAGAGATTCAGATCATAATGTAGCTTTATCGCTTACATCGCTATTTCGCAGTATAATCGCATATTACGCATGTTTTATCGCTATAACACATCGCATCGCATCGCATCGCACACACTAACGCTCATGATGACGTTGAGTGAGGACCTATTCTACCCTCCTCGATAGTCGTGATGCATCGCAAAGTAACACATATTTGAAACGAAACCTGGTTAGTGTATCGCAACTTGGAAATGTGGATATTTATATAGGACCCTTTGTGACTATTTATAATATTGAAATGTGTGTACAAACTATCGTAACGCTTAACGAATGAAACAAAACATCGAAACGCAATTCGCCGGAGACCACCAATCGAATGACCATTCGATCGAATGGCCATCCGATCGGATGACCATCCAATCGGATTGCCATCCGATCCATTGCACTCCACCACCTCCTCTCCTCTTCACCTATAAATAACACTTGTCACATCACTGTTCAAGTGATGTGACAGCTCTCACTCGACCAGCACACTTTTGGGCTATTTTCTCTCGATTCCTCGCGATTCTTGTAAGTTTTCAACTCAAATCTTGTACTTCCATGATCTACACACATTTCTTCATCATTTTCACCTTTGAATCTCAACTTTTAACCGTGAAATCAACATATTTGAGGTGTTCTAGGGTGATGTCATCATAGAGTTCTTATGAACTTCAAGCCTTGGCCTCATTCCACCAAGAATAACTCAGATCTGAAGGATTTCCACTTGATTTCACAACGATTTCGCATAGATCTAAACATTTTCAAAATTAAAAGGATTGAAAGAAGCTTTTCCAACTTTCTTTCAACTCTTTTACACTCAATGCACTCAGAACCGATAGAATCGGGGCTCGTTCTGATCTTATACTCATTCTTAGTGAAGTGTTGGTTCAAGATCTGATTTCTATCTAAGAGACATCTAATTTCGGGATAAACATGAACAATCGTCACGAACAGTTAACTGATTGGGCGAGGGTGGTTCCTGTTTGATCGGATAACTTGGATCATGATGGGGTTGCTGTTGTTTAGCACGTTGTCATACCGTCTCGATCTAACCGCGAAACCTTCAAAACTTAACAACTTTCATGTTTGCAAAAAGGATCAGATCGTCGGGACGGATTGCTGTCCGATCGGATTGCCGTCCGGTCGGTTTCCCGTCCGATCGGATTACCGTCCGATCGGATTGCCATCCAATCGAACTGCTATCCGATCGAGTTGCACTTGGTTCCACACTTAAACTTTTCTTCAAACTTGCAAAGCTCTGAACGTCGAACGGATTTCCGTCCGATCGGATAGCCATTCAATCGAACGACCATCCGATCGTTTGACATTTGGAACTTCGATACTTAAACATTCTATAATTTCAAAGATCATCAGTTTCCAATGGATTGCCATCCGATCGGATTGCTATCCGATCGAGTGACCATCCTGCTGTGAACTTGTTTTCACTAAGTGTCCTGCCAATCGAATCGCTATCTGATCGAACGACCGTTCGATCGACAACCTGAAAGGTAGAGATACTTCTCTATTTTCAAAATGCTACAATGAAAACTTCAAAGCTATCATGCACGAACACATCCTTACCAAACGAATGTCAATCCGACCGAATGGCCATCTGATCGGATGACCATCCAAATGGATTGACATCCGATCGAATGACCATCCGATCAGATTACCATTCGACACCCGGTTCACTCGCCACCGCTTTACGCATCGTTCAACGCTTACGCTATAATTCTGTAATCAGGCTAATCTCAGACGCGCTCCCTTAAATCCAAGATTGTGTTACTTGGTGAACACGAACTGTGAGTATACTCGAACCCTTTTTATCGCATTTTTGGGTGTAACATATGTTTATATTAAATCAAACTAATCGAATGCTTAAACTATTTTCACTTGCAAATGACTGAATTACATATTAACACGTGATGCTAGTTACATATGTGCTAGGACTTTTACTCGCGACGTCCCGCCTTAACTAGTATAGTACTATTGAACCTGACGGGGTCTAGTTAGGATGAATAGCAATCGCAATCGCAGCTCGAGTGACTTAGCTGGTAGTATCTATCATGTATATATGTTGATTGTATCTCGTTTATGTATGTGGTGATTCACAGCACTTTTATCTACTATGCTTTTCCATCAAAACTTGTATACTCGCCAATACTTTTGTATTGATGTTGTTTTAACGTATGTTGCAGGTATAGTCGCAGTCTACCTCAAATCAAGCTAGGGAGTCTAGAAACACACCTAAAATCTAGGTTGACAGATTTATATTGTTTGAGAGAACATGAAATTCGTGATAGCTTATGTGATTGTATTTTTTTATTAGTATGGGATAATGAACGCATTAAATATTGTCGCAATTTAGTTGTTATGGATACTCTTGAGCAATCTGATTCGCCTAGTGCCGCGCCCTGATGATTCCGCCATCGGTTGGGGTGTGAAAAATATGACCGTGTCCTGGATATCCTCGGCTCGTTCATTTGAAATGGCCACGACTTAAGCACGGGGTGTAGGCATACACCTGACAGTTGCGTATGTAAAATGGTATCTCACTCGTGAGGAAACTTCTTGTGGGCTTATACTAGTGGTGTGTTTATTAATCTTGTACCGGCTCTTCTATTCCGGTCCTGAACGTACGACAAACATATAAATCTGTATACAAGATTATTTTAATAATTGTCCCAAGTTATAAAAGAATATTTGTGCCTTGTGCATTTAAATCAATTTTCTTAAATGTTTTCAAAAGTGTCAGTTAATTGTATTTACCAGTGTAAACTGACGTATTTTTCAAAAAGATTAAGTGCATGTACTACATGAAATGGGCTGGAACCTCCTGATTATTAGTTAAAGAGTCTTGTAATCTTTTAATACTTTAAGTCTGTTGAACAATGTTTACTTTCTGTTTTAGATCCGCCTGTGGATCCATTTACAACCGTTGTGTAATATTTTATTATACTTTTCGAATTCGGTTTGTAATATTATTTTAGACTTCCGCTGTGCATTAAACTGTGATTAATTGTCTATGATGATATCAACTACGTCATGATACTCCCCACCGGTACTACGTGTAAACATCGGGGTGTGACAGGTTGGTATCAGAGCCAACATTGAGTGAATTAAACACTAGCCTTTTGTGTTTAATCTCAATGCACAGTGCACGTTCCTTGACTTCTGAGTCTAGTCAAAGGACTCAGGATTAATCCTAATCTTAATTGGTTTTTGTCTTTTCTTGTTTCTTTTGTCTTGACAGGATCAAAGACAAAATGCCGCCAAGACTTAGAGGCAGGGGTGGAAGAGGAAAAGCCCCAATTTTGACAAGAAACGACCATGAAGCCGGACCATCCCACCGACGTACACCATCAGCAACACTTAGCTCTAGTCCTCACGAAGACTGGAGAACTTACTTGGAGCCCGCGAGACGCTCAGTCTCACCCAGTTCCTCACCGTCCTACCACCATTCGTTCAAGCCACATCAAGATGAGGAACCTCATGATTCTCATCATTCTTTCATCCCGTTGCAGCGTTCGGGTTCTCACAGTTCTTTTCAGAACCCAACTCCCTATTTCCAAAGCCTGTTCAACCCGATGAACCAGATACAAGAACCAGAGAGTCGAAAACCTTTGGGACCAGCTGATCATTTCCCTGAAATCCAAAACATGGATGTGGACGAAGATCCAGATCCAGAAATGCCGCCATCTGGGACGCCGACGTGTCATATGTTTGAACGTGTGAAAGAATGTTATAGAAGGATTTAAGTTGACAATCATGGAAAGTATGTGAATATATGAGTTCTAAATGTCAACAATGAATAAATATATTGTACATTAACCCTACATGGTGCTCATACCTTCAAACGAATAAATCATGGATCATACGAAGCTACATATGAAAGAAAGTGAGAGATTACAAACTACAGGGGTTAAATGTGTCAACATGTGTAAGTCATACCTCTGAGTGACCTTTTGACAAACCCGAAGCTTTGTAACGATTAATTATGCTCACTAGAATGCACGACATAAATTTCATAAAGTTTCGTTATCGTATGAGAAAGTTATGATCAAATTCGTATACAAGGGGTTAAAGCGTCAACGTTGAAAGTTATGACTTTTCGGGTAACAATAAAGTTAACCGAGGACTTAACAAAGTGGGTAAATGTCTTGAAGCCCTTATAAGTCAATTTAGAGGGTTCAAAGTGCAAGAAATAAAGTCGTAGCAAAGTTTCCAAGAGCCAAGGACCAAAGCATAAAAATCTAAAATATAAGATTTGATCAGAAGGGGCCTCGCGCCACGCGAAGGCCCTGGGGGGGGGGGGGGGGGCTACGCGTGATGCGAGGGGCTGTCTGCTCCGAAAACTTTGGGTTCTTGTCTTCCATTTACATTCTAACCGACTTATAAACGATTTTCCACATCTTGCACGACCCCTAGGCAACCCCTAGACACTTAGGGACATCTGGAAGTGATCCATGGCCCTTGTTAGACTTGTGTGTCAATGATCCATGAGTTCTTGAGCACTATAAAAGGCCACAAGGTTGCAACCAATTCTTCACACCTTCCTTCAACATTTCTGATCATTTCTGGAGCTCCAAAGCAGGCTTAAGTGAATTCTAATCGTGCAAAGGACTTTAGTAAGTATGCTTAACCTTTCTTAGTTAAGTTTTTGCTTAGTTTTAGCTTAAAAGTCAAACCGTCGTAATTAACGGTTGACTTAGCGATTAATCACTAATGGTCCAGTGATTAGTCGAATTTAAAGTAGTTATGAGTTGGTAATTATGTGGGCATTAAACCCTTAAAAGGGCACCCTCTGATTCCCACTCTAACTATGTCAAAGGTCGGGTCAAACTTGTTATTAAAAAGTCAACAGAATGCTTAATTTCTAATTTATGCATAATTAGCAATGTAGAACACATACAACCTGTTTGATCATTAATATAACTTGGTAATTAGTGTAGGAACATGTCTAAACATGTTCAACCCGACAATGTTCTGTTTAGACCCAGTTCGGAACCGAAAGTCGCAAAGCTTTGACTTTTGCTTTGACTTCAGTTCTGACCCGTTATGGTATGTTTTAGAAATACCTTAGAGCTTTAATTGGAATAGGTTACATGCTAGTATAACCCTCTGTGATTATACACCTTGGTTCATTAGTTATCCAATTAATATGCATGATTCCGTTAATTGCTCATATGTTGACCATTATACCCTTTTCACCTTAAAACGTGATTTTTGCAAATGTAAAAGAGTAGAAACCTTAGTTACTGATTTATAAACTTGCACCCAAAATTTGACATCAGTTTGAGGTGTAGATTGAAAGTTATGCTCATTAGCGTAATTAGAAAGTTTCTTTAGCGATTAAACGACATAATTAGCGTATAGCCTAATTAAACCTACTTTTTGATATCAAACTTATTAACCACTGATGTAATATATTATTTTGAGATTTTTGAAGATTTTTAATTAATTTTAGGCTGAGCATAACTTATAGTCATAGGCTTAAACCGGTAATTGTCGGTTTTGCCCTTTCGGGCTATAAAATGAGTTTTACATATCTAATTGACTCCAAACCTTTTGCTACTGATTACATATGATAAATAGATTATTTTAAGCCTTCTGGAATAATAAAAATATCAGTTTTATGTATAAAACCCGGAAATGGCTTCTAATCGCCTTTTTAAGCGTTTTTAACGCATAGTATGTACTAGAACTATTTTAAACATACAAAGGTTGATACCTACTGATATTTTAGGTAAATTATAATATTTTAACAGTAAGCAAAAGATGTTAAACTCAGACTTCAGTTTTGAGCTTTACGGCTTATGTGAAATTACCAAAATGCCCCTACGGTGCATAGTTTGGTTATAATTGATAAATTTCACATATATACTTTACCCTACTATTATAACTTATTAAATTGAGTATTTTTTTCTGATTACATCAGACCTATAACTCAGGTTAATACTTAAACTCTTTTATAACCTTGAAAATGACCAAACTACCCCTACGGGGCATAGTTTGTGTTTAAATTCGTTTCGGGCATAATAAAAGACATCTTACTGATGTCACAACATATTTGAAGCATATTAACTTAGGAAACCTGTATATGGTTCTAATAATTACCCGTTACGCCTCTTGCGCGTTCAGTTCGGTTTATGTAACTAGTTTGCATAAATTAGCCGAAACGGGTCAAACCTTATCGGTTTTATCTCAAAATCCAGAATGTGTATAAGTTACCCATATTAAACAAGCATACAAGCTTGCCGGGTCAAAACCACATTCTAAACCGGTCTTCGCCTTATCGTGCGTCTGAACCGTATCGTTCTTTAAAACTAACCGGTCTAAGTTTAAGCTTAATTAAAGACCGTTAGTATTCTAATGGTTATTTATACCATCATTCCAGACTAGAGCCTTCCGGTAAATTGTACCTACGCTTACTTAAGTGAATACGGCTGAGTTATTATAATTCTTGCTATTTAAGACAGGAGCTAGCTCAGGTAAATACTCTTAACTTATTTTCCCTATTACGGGCTTGGGATACGGTAATATAAATACCGCATGGTCAGGTATGGGATTCAAAGACCAATAAGTCAGGAAATCCAAATAACCTGTTTTAATTCGTTTGCTTGACTGAAACATTGGGGATTAATGCGACCGTGTCCTGGATATCCTTGACTCATTAAATGCAATGGCCACGACCTAAGCACGGGGTGTAGGCATACACCTGACAGATGCCATATGTTTATTAATTAATTATACCCAATATGGGATTCCCAATAGGGGAATAGTGGTGTGTCGGTTAATCTTGAACCGGCATAGAACCGGGCCCCGTATGTAGAGAAAGTTATGTAAAAACTGATAACATGAAATATAGTTTGTCCCAAGTTAAAAAAGATTAATTTTGCCTTGTGCATTTTAATCAAAGTGTCAAAATATTTTGTGCCTGGTGCATCTAAATCAATTTTCTTAAACTCTTTTCAAATGAGTCGGTTATCCGTCAGTGCATAAAGAAATAATGTGGTGTGTCTATTGATCTTTAACCCGGCACGATCCGGGCTACTGAACGCATAAGGAACATGTAATTCTTTTACAAGTTTATATATTTAAATAATTATCCCAAGTTATAAAATGTTTATGCCACGTGCATCCAAATCAATTTTTTAATCATTTTTAAAATGAGTCAGTTGATTGTATTTACCAGTGTAAACTGACGTATTTTCCCAAAAAGATTAAATGCAGGTACTAAGCGTAATAGGCTGGATTCTCTCCTTAGCATCAATAAAGAGTCTCGCAAGCTTAAGATGCCTATCGTCTGTTGAACTACTGTTTCCTATTTATTTCGATCCGTCTGTGGATAAACTTTCAACTGTTTGTGATACATGATATTACAATATTTTATTCGGTTGAAATATATCTTTCATTTGCTTCCGCTGTGCATATTAAATATTGTGTTGTTTGACTATTATGTTGCCAACCACGTCACGATACTCCCCACCGGGCCCACCGGTGACACGTGGAATTCGGGGTGTGACATGAATTGACTTGGAAAACAGCTTGTTTCACACTTAACTATCTTGTTTATTGATAATAACAAGCTTCCAGATCAGTAGACACTTCGGCACCGGAATTACAAAAGTTACAAATGATTTTGCTTGAAGGGGTATATATAGGGGATGTGATTTCGCTTAAAAGTGGCACTGGCCATTTCAAGCGAAATTAACATGACTAATTTCGTTTGAAACAGCCAATGTCTATTTCAAGCGAAATTACATGCTTCAAGCGAAATTACCCTTAAATCCTATTTTCTTGAACTACGTGCCCTGATCTAACATTTTTAATACAAGACTCGATACAAGACGAAGTCGACAGACGTATGCACCAACAAAAACAGGATCGCGAGACCAAAAGATACTAAACTAAAAAGTTCGGGTTGTCACATCATCCCCAACTTGAAAGAATTTTGTCCCGAAATTTGACAAGTAGCTAGTCCAAAATGGCCAATAGTCCACAACGGCCAAAATATTAACTCATGATCCAAAATGACAAGATGTTAACTCAGGATGACTGTGGATTTTCCGCGGGTACCACATCATCCCCAACTTGGAAGGAATTTCATCCCGAAATTCGTCAATGACAACAAAAGTTGTTTCAAATGCTTGAACCATTGAGGATACTAGAGCTCTATCCAACGTTCGCGTTTTCGCGTGAACTCCGGTCCACGTCTTGAGTTCCAACGAACTAACACGATTGAAATTCGACTGCGTTAACAGTTGGTTCCTCAAGAAGGGTATCACAAGTGTTGCGTCGAACAGACGCTTCTTTATGTTCGAGACATAAATGACGTCGCGTACATTACTAAATTCGTCAGGTAATTCGTTCCAGAAATCCGAATGTCCCAGCGTACCGCAAACTAAGCTTGCTACGTTTCCCATAGTGTACCGCACCCTCCCAGGGTAAGGCTTTCGATGATAATACGTTCGCCCACAGTGAACTCCCAGTGTTTCCTAAGCTTATCAGCTTCCCTGACGGTCACGCGTTGTCGCCAAATGATTTCCGATCTAAACAATCTTCCCAAGTGGTTCGAGTACAAATCATGGATCTGTGATTAGGTTGTCACCCACCTTATTACAACAAGGAGATTGGTGTTACTGTCCCTGCAATGACTCAAATAGAGTTGTCTGAGTACTAGGATGGTAATTGCTGCAGTAGAATTTAACCAAAGATAAGTGTCCTTCCCATGTTTACTAAAGTCAAACACACACACATGCTCGCAGCATGTCTTCGAGTGTCAGGATGGTTTGTTTACTCTGGCCGTCTGTCTTATGGTGATAAGTAATGCTCATATCTAGACGTGTGCCAAGAGTGTTGTGTAGTGCCTGTCCTAAATCAGGTATGGATCAAGTTCAGGATTACAGGAGTTGGCACCTCATGCCTCAATAACCGCCTCTCTCAGAGGAATGTTCACAAGCTGTGAAGACTCGTCAGTTTCCTTGATTGCAAGAGGGTGTACTGGTTACATGAGACAATCAATGATCACCCAGGTGATATTACTTCCGTTTCGAGTTGGTAGTAGACTAGCGACAAAATCCATGGCAGTCTGTTCTCATTTCCAAATGGGTGTTTCTGGTTGCTGATACTCCACCTTGACCTTCCCACAAGTCAAACATCATTCACATACATTGCCAGGCGGGCTTTCATGCCCGATCACCAGTACGGGATTTATAGATCCTAATATCTCTCATCAAAACCCTGATGACTAGAATATCGAGGCTGGTGTGCTTTGGTCAACATAAATTCCCTACAGTTGCCGTATAGTGAGATCTACATTCGTTCCAGAAGGTAGCGAATATCGTCCGACCTGCCAAAGGTTGCTTCTCCTTGCCCCGCATGGGTTCAACTTGAAAATTCCCTTTCTTTAGTTCTCCAATTTGAATAGAGCGAGTCTGATCATGTAGGTTAGAGTCGATAGTGAGTTGCATAGCTCATGCACGTTCAGGTTTCACAGTCGCACTCATTCCAAAGTTCTATCCAGCGGTGTCATTGGTTGCTTTAGCTCTTTCGAACATCGATACACGGGAGGCCCTTGTGATCGGTCTAGGTAATGCTTTTGGTACCGCCCAAGTAATGCCCCCAATTAAATCTAAAGCCACGGTTTCCACCCCCAAGTTGCGACGCTTGTAAATTTTCTTGTAAACCCACCGAGTAAGTTATTACTTTCTTCGTGTTGCATCGGCGTGTAACTGGGACTCTGATTCGAACCGTCATGGTACACCACTAAGTCACCTGCACCCTCGGGTAAAGACGATGCTCAGTGCATTGTAGAGTTGAACTCCGAAAGCTAAAAAGTCGTTCTCCTGTTTTGTCTTCCACGAACATAACACCCTATTGTGCTAATGAGGTTTAAACTACGCGATCTTCGAAAATCTGGTGATGAATCTACGATAGTATCCAGCGAAACCAAGAAATCTATGCATCCCCGAAGGAATCCTTGGTGTCGATCAGTTTCTAGCAAAAGGGATCCTAGCAAGATCCACGTGTATTCCCACTTCGTTGGTTACATGATCAAATGCATCTCTCGAATCTAGATGTTACACTAAATAAGACTTCGCACGTAATGGCTCCTCCCTCAGGAGCCCTAAAATAAGATACATATGTCATCTATGATGTTCCTTCCTCCTGGAAATGATTCAACACGTTGTCAATAAGCATAGTCGATTCATGTGATCCATGCAGCTGCCAGTGTGATGATTAGCCCAGAGGTTCTGGAATACAACATCGCAATGGCCACCCTGCGTCTGATATGCCGTTGTAGGAACATTCTCCCCTCTAGACTCCCATCTGATGATAGTTCATTCGCTAGTCATTCCTCGAATGGAAGCTTGACCCCCGCACTGGTAGACAGGTTGCCAATACATGATCGAGGCAAACGGTTCTTAACTGTCTCCTTGTTAAGTTCTGGATAATCAGTACACATACGAAAAGGCTTATCTTCACGAATATAACTGGGGCTCCCCAAGGAGCAAAGCTAGGTCCGACAAACTCCTGTCCAGTATTTCCTATAGTTGATTAAACAGTTCTTGCAACCCTCCTGTGCAAGATGGTACAATATACGAGTATTCAGAGCTGCCTCTATCGTGAGATCAACTGAGATTCCGACTAACAGTTGTGAAAGTAAACCTGAAAGTTCCTCGAGTAGGACACCGAGAGGAGTCACGAAGAATTGGTGGATCCCCGATCCTATTTTCCTTAGCCTGATGATCAGAAATGGTTGCTAACACAGCGGGATAATCCCTCCGTAGACACTTCTGGGCTTTCATTGCAGAATTGATGCTAACCTTTACACAACTCTGGTACTTTGGAACAGGTGACGATTCTCGTAGGGTATATCTGCGCAATGTATGGATAACCAATCCATACTAACTACTGCATCAAATTATCGAGGATAACAGAAAGAAGGTTGACGTCGAACACTTATCCCACAAGGTCGAGTTTACATCCCAACGAACATATGAGGTTTCATTTGACTTGCCATCAGTTGCTGCCACCACAGGTTCAGTTTCAAGAAGCATCAGGGTTGACCAAAACAGGGCTACTTATACAAGTTACCATGCTGCTATTAGGCCTGGCGTCACCTACGCCATTCCTAAATGCCCTTCCGTAAGCATCATTTCCAGTGTTGTTGTTTTCGTTGTGAGAATTCCTAGTACCGTCTTTGTTCCCTTGGATGTTGGCACTTTGACTTAACACAGTCAATCCTTGTCGAGGTCAACTTCATTTCCATACTGTAAGCTATGATTACGAGTTCCTTGATGTTGCCGTGACCATCACCTCTACTGTCGTTGCTTAAAACGGGGCCCTACGATCTTTCAACAACAGGGTCCATCTTGTCCCATTCCGTGTCACATCCTAAGGCACTACTCACTGCGTGGGAAGTTACACATTCCGTGTCCCAATTGATTCGTAAGAGTCGACTCCCATAAGTCGCTTACTAGGGTTAAGGATTCAGTTGAGGTCAATCTGCTGGAGTTCATTGCTGGTAATCAGGGCCGTTCTAATACTGAGGTTGGTAAGGCACTACGCTCATCCTCTTGTCCATCGTTCTTGCAAGTTGACTGAGTAATACACGATATGTTTCCAGAGTGTTGCAGAAGTGGTCGTACTCCGGGGTCTAAGACGTCGGTACATTGAGTTCCAACCAATGAAAAGGAGTGAAAAGGTATCGTCCAATCATTCGACGCTAGAACATCCAACTCAGGGATGTTCGTACAAGCACCTAACATTCTACACAGTTCGCTAGGCGTTCTGATGGGCGTTCAGGTAATACTCGATAGCATCGAGAGTCGTAAGGATTCAGAGTGGAGTGAAAGGATCACGTTCAAGTAAGAGACAATCACTGCTGTGACTTTTATAGACTGTTGTGTTTCACATCGATCAAATAACAAAACAGAACCCCTTTTCACTTGTTAAGCCTCACTGGGACTCGCATGCACCCCACATTATTTTTATGTGTGCACCCACAATAATATTGTGATTTGCATGCTCATCTCAGTTACTCCTAACTCATGTCAAATGGTTCTTCAAACTCAAATGTCAAACAGAGGTTGTCAAGGTAATAAAATCACAGGAATCCAAAGACTACGGCATACTAACAATGCACCATGATATTATCCGCTTTGGCAGCCAGCACGCTCCCAGCGTCTGCCCCTCACGGTTTTCAAAACGAGTCATAATATAAGCAAGTAATTCATGCAATCATGCTACAGTGACGAGTGTATGTTCGTATGTTGTGTCATAAGCAATTGTGTACTAATCATGTAATGTATGCAACAAGTGAGAAAGACGAACCTTGCAATCTGGAACTGAGTGTCATGGTCGTATTCACGTATTCAGATCTGTTCGGTTATAGTCTGGTTTTACAAAAACGTTTTAAAACCAAGTTCACTATAACCAGTGGCTCTGATACCAAACGATCACACCCCCAAAATACCACCTAGGAAATGTCCTTGCTAGGCATGTGACGTACCAACAACGAGCCACTAATTACATTGAACCCATTCAAGTTTATAAATAAAATCTTTAATTATTAACGAAAAATACCATCAACAAGTTTAAATGAAAACCAACATGTTCAGCGGAAGCAAATTGTAAACCAAGGTTAAACAGTTTCAAAACCAATGTATAGTATCAAGAAATCAATCACATGAATCCCTCCAGTCGACCCATGACCACTCCAGCTACTCCAGACAGTAAGTTCCCAAATCCAAGATATCTAATGACCTGCGAGCATGCAACAAGTGTATCAGACAACGCTGGTGAGTTCATAGTTTTACGAAAAAGTTGGTTACCAAGTGTTTAGTTAATCCATTGAATTTAATGTTGATAATATCCCGAATACAAGACGGCTCCTGATTTACATTGCCCTTTCTCCAATGCTCCTATCAAAGAATTGGTCATGACTAGGTCATTAGTTCAACACCCGTCCTCCCAGGTACGGGGTGAGGTTGCCAAACATAAGTAGTGCTACTAACTAATACCTTGTTGCCTCTCAGGAAACCAAACAACACGGAGGGATACCCAAAGACTGTCCCAACCACCGGGACACATTCCAGATTTACCCAAAAGACATATTCCTCTCAGGAATACCCATGATTTACCCAAAACTGATCCCTCTCAGGGATACCCAAAGACTGTCCCAACCACCGGGACACATGCTCAAGAGAGATGAACTCACCTTTGATTTGCTCGGTAAGATTATCTACTTAATTACCAGTTGGTCAACCACGTCCTATCATGGTTACCGGTAACGGTCAGTTTCATGTGCACATAGATTGCATATCACATACACAATTAATTCTCGTATTCCTTGTACACAAAATACACAACTACTGTACATATAGCACACACATGCAGTTCAAGCCATAACAGTAAATCAAGTAATCTCTAGCATATACTTGGTTCATAAGTCAATCCGTTACATTACTTCATATGCACCAATCATGCAACAGTTAATCCGTTTATCCTCGAAAGCGTGCAACATACAAATCAATGATACACAATTAGTCAACACATTTCATGAACACATAAACAAACCCTTTTGATGTGCACCCTATAGATCGGCCTTATGTAAGACAAGGGTTGGCCCAAAGCGGCCCAATTAATATATCTACACAATTAAGCCCAACTTAGCATATAAAACCTAATGTAACTTCAACCAAACCGTGTAGTCCAGCATGTGAGTGTGTGGCCCAGATTACAACATTTACATCCAACTTATTCTAGCAGTCCGGTTACATGTAATGGCCCAATTAGGTGTGTGTGTGATTTGCTATTATTTGCCATAAAACAAGCATCTCAATTCCAATAACCATTTAATTCCTTACAAGATTGCAAACCATACCCCCATCGTGTTATTCAGATTCAACGAAGATATGGCAGTTTCTTAAACACATAACAGCCCATTAATGATGATTTATCAATATGCAAACATAGAATATTCTAATCATCCTAACCACCAACTCAATTATCATAGCAATTTATGTTGAGTTATTATATCAATTTATGTTGGATTATCATACAAAAGTTATCACCACATAACCCACATGTAGGCCAAATCCCTCGATCATCATCTGACAAAGTCCTATACACAATGATCAATAAGTCTCTAGTTATAATCGCCATCCATCTACCCGTGATCAAGCCTACGGTTACAAACAAACATGCCTTCAGCGACGGGTGTCAAAACATCAACTCAAGATATCATACTATACTAAACATTTGCATGCTACTCGGCTATCAACATATACATCCTAATAACAAACTTTCAATCCCACAATTATTCACATAGTATGATCATCATCAAGTAAATAGTCAACATATCATAATACTTTTGCTAATAAAAAGCACATAAAGAATCATCAAGTAAAGATTAACATGATTATGGATTTACTAACCGCACACTAGATTCAATAGAATGATGTCTCGAGAGAGGGGGGGGGGGGGGTCTCCTGTTGTCGTACGTAATCTTGAGAGAAGGGTAGGGTTTGCTTTTTGTTCTGAGATATTGTTAAGTAATCACCTATAAATCCCTCATGTGCGTGATTACCTACTAGACAAACAAATCGGCCCATCTCTCACTATATGTGTGCGTGTGTATATTCTGAAGTCAAAAGCCAGCCCCAACACCATTTACTTGGGCTCTACCAGGCCCAACATAGGTCCAGTGCACAAAGGTGTGGTATTCGGGCTTCGGGTGTCCGCGCATATAAATAAGGAATCACATAGGCCGGCCCAATCTATAAAGATTTATAACCAGCGCGACCCAATTATACTCTAGGTGTGTGTGCTGCCCAAACACACAAATAACTATACTCGTTTTATAACTAACAAACTTATAATAGCACAGAGTGTTAAACAAGTTTAATCATAATAAGAACGTAATAGAGGAATGATGAAAAAAAAAACAGGATCGCGAGACCAAAAGATACTAACCTAAAAAGTTCGGGTTATCACATCGTGATCATTAATAACTTAAATGAGCCGAGGATATCCAGGACACCGTCGTTAACCCCCAATGTTTATGTTATCAAACAATAAAGTTTAAAACGGGTTATGCAGATTTATTAAATCACAATTCGATTAAATGATCTCATACCCAACCAAGCGGTAATAATTTACCGTATCCCAAGCCCGTATAGGGAAAATAAGTTAAAAGTATTTACCTGAGCTAATGTGCAAGAAAATGCGACTCGGCCGTATATTCTTAGGACCTTATGCAAATATCTTCTACCAAAGCTACTTAATCTGTAATGAAGGTTTTATTAACCTATTAGGATACTAATGTGTCACACCCCAACCGATTGCGGAAACATCGGGGTGAGGCACTGATCGAAACAGATTGTCCAAGAGAAATCCATAACAACTAAATTACCGGATAATTAACATTATGTCCCATACCATAACTCAAGTGGTACGTGTAAATTTTGCTCAGCCAGACACTTTTTGAGGTTCGAAACATGGAAAGTCGGGTGGACGTTGCTAAGCTCCTTCGGTAGTTCGAGTCTGTAAGCCACTTTGACAATCCTTTCCAGGATTTTAAAGGGTCCAACATATCGAGGTGCGAGTTTCCCTTTCTTGCCGAATCTGATCACCCCCTTCCAAGGTGAAACCTTTAGGAGTACGTGATCGCCAACGTCAAATTCAAGGGGCTTGTGGCGTCTATCGGCGTAACTTTTTTGACGAATCCGAGCTTTCAGCAGATTGTCTCGAATTTGGAGGATTTTGTCAGTCGTTTCTTGCAGCAGCTCAGGACCGGTTATTTCCGCATCTCCGATCTCGTGCCACACAATCGGCGATCGACATTTTCTTCCGTATAGTGCCTCAAATGGTGCCATTTGAATGCTAGAAATGATAACTGTTATTGTACGAGAATTCGACCAAAGGTAAGTGCGCGTCCCAATTACCACCGAAATCTATGACACACGAGCGAAGCATGTCTTCAAGGGTACGGATCGTTCTTTCAGTCTGACCGTTGGTTTGGGGATGAAAAGTGGTACTTAGATTGAGAGTAGTTCCGAGAGCAGCTTGAAACGTTTCCCAAAGACGCGAGGTAAACCGACCATCGCGGTCAGAGATGATATCACGAAGCGTCCCGTGTCAACAGATGATTTCATCGGTGTAGATCCGTGCTAATCGTTCTACCTTGTAGTCCTCTCGTATCAGCAGAAAATGAGTAGATTTAGTCAAACAGTCAATGAAAACCCAGATGCTATCGTGACCTGAGGGTGTACGCGGAAGTTTTGTTATAAAGTCCATAGTTATACTCTCCTACTTCCACATTGAGATATCGGGTTGCACGAGTAAGCCAGAGTGTCTTTGTTGCTCGGCCTTGACTTTCGAACAAGTCAGGCACTTCAAAACATAGGTTGCGATATCCTTCTTCATTCCAGGCCACTAGTACCATAGATGAAGGTCATGGTACATCTTGTTGGCACCGGGATGAATGGAATATCGAGATTTGTGCGCTTCAGTCAACAATATATCTTGAAGGTTATTGCGACTTGGAATCCAAATGCGATCTAGATAGTAATAGATACCGTTCGATTTGGTGACAAAATGCGATTCAGCACCACACTTCTTCATTTCCTCTCGCAAGGTATTCTCAATGAAGCAGGCGTGCTGGGCGTCACGAATCAAGGCTTCGAGGTCGTGCTGGGTGTGAGTATTACGAACGCTATGCAAATAGCTTCGTCTGCTTAGAGCATCGGCCACAACATTTGCTTTACCAGGGTGATAACGAATCTCACAGTCGTAATCGTTAAGAAGTTCTACCCATCGGCGTTGGCGCATATTCAGTTCCTTTTGATTAAGGATATGTTGTAGGCTCTTATGGTCTGTGAAGACCATACACTTAGTACCATAAATGTAGTGTCACCAACTCTTCAACGCAAAAACAACTGCGCCTAGCTCGAGGTCGTGGGTTGTATAGTTCTTCTCGTGGATCTTGAGCTGTCGAGAGGCGTAGGCGATAACCTTGGCTCATTGCATGAGAACACAACCGAGACCAAGGTTCGAGGCATCACAGTAGACAACGAAGTCATCGTTTCCATCGGGTAGAACGAGGATATGAGCATTGCAGAGCATATGCTTGAGAGTTTGAAAGGCTTGCTCTTGTTCGGTTCCCCAAACAAAAGACTTGTCCTTATGCATCAAAGAAGTAAGCGGAACGACGATTTTAGAAAAGTCAGCGATGAATCGACGGTAATAGCCCGCCAATCTGAGGAATGAACGAACATCGGATGGTGATTTTGGAGTAACCCAACTCTTAACAGCTTCGATCTTCATGGGGTCGACGTGTATAGCTTGACTATTGATGATGTGACCGAGGAATTGAACCTTCTCTAGCCAGAATTCACACTTGGAGAACTTGGCATAGAGTCGATTCCCTTGGAGTAACTCGAGAACCAAACATAGATGTTGTGCGTGTTTGGCTTTCGACTTCGAATATATAAGGATGTCGTCGATGAACACGATGACGAAACGGTCAAGAAATGGTTTGCACACACGGTTCATCAAATCCATGAAAACCGTGGGTGCGTTGGTTAAATCAAAGGGCATTACGATGAATTCATAATGGCCGTATCGGGTTCGAAAAGCGGTTTTCGGTATATCTTCATCCTGGATTCGTAACTGGTGATAGCCTGAGCGTAAATCGATCTTCGAGAAACACGTGGGGCATTGTAACTGATCAAATAAATCATCGATTCTGGGCAGGGGATAGCGATTCTTGATAGTCAGCTTATTCAACTCCCTATAGTCGATGCACATCTGGAACGACCCGTCCTTCTTTTTGACGAAAAGAACCGGTGCGCCCCAAGGAGAGGTGCTAGGACGAATGATGCCTTTGTCAAGTAATTCCTGGAGTTGACTCGAGAGTTCGTGCATTTCAGAAGGAGCGAGG
This sequence comes from Helianthus tuberosus, assembly GCA_030545235.1. Lineage (NCBI taxonomy): Eukaryota > Viridiplantae > Streptophyta > Magnoliopsida > Asterales > Asteraceae > Helianthus > Helianthus tuberosus. Next base: position 162,904,035 of record CM060444.1, read on the forward strand.
CGATAAGGAGATTTAGCAACAGGATTAGCTCCAAGAATGAGGTCGATACGAAAATCAATATCACGACTCGGGGGTAAACCAGGTAAATCATCATGGAAGACGTTAGGAAAATCACGGACCACAGACACCTTATCCATTGTCTTATTTTCCTTTTCCTCCGCTACTACGATGTGTGCCAAGAAAGCTTTGTATTCCTTGCGGAGATACTTGCTCGCTTGGATACACGACATGAGTTTGAGATTTTTCGATGCGACTTCACCATAGACACATAATTGATCACCATTCCTGAGCGAGAAATGAATCATCTTATCAAAGCAAATGACTTCGGCACGATTTTCGCAAAGAAAATTAATGCCTACTATGATATCAAAACTACCAAGCTGCATCGGGATAAGATCGATATGAAAGACATGATTGTTGAGTTCAAAAGTACAATCACGAAGAACAGAACGAACAGTAACGGTTCTTCCAGTGGAAACTTCAACGTCGAACATCATAGGGAGATGGGCGCGCTTACGATTAAGGAGCTTTTCTAATTCTAACGACACAAAACAGTTATCGGCTCCAGTATCAAATAAACACGAAGCATATATACCATTTACGAGGAACGTACCATTGACCATGTTGTTCTCTGCTTGAGCCTGGTGGGCGTTAATGTTGAAAGCACGTCCGTGGGCTGCTGGCTGCTGCTGCTACTGCTGAGGCTGCTGCTACTGCTGAGGCTGCTGCTGTTGTTGAGGTTGCTGCTGCTGTGGCTCTTGTTCCACCACTCTGTTTGGGCAAACGTTTGCAAAGTGGTTGGGATCGCCACATGCAAAGCAGGCTATTACATGAGCTGCGGGGGCATGAGCTGCTTGTTGGCCCTGTGGAGCAGGAAGGAGAGCTGGTGGTGCAGGAGCTTGAGCTGGGGCTTGAGCTTGGCGAGGACCAGTACGGCAATTGGCAGTAAAGTGGTCGTACATGTTGCAGTGAGCACAAAACATGCATGCAATCCCAACAGGATGATTATAGGTGCAGGTAGGGCACGGTGGGTGTGGACCAGTATATGCACGCTTGGCCGGCAGTGCATTAGTCACCGGTGCCACTACTTGGCGGTTCTGGGGTTGCGGTTCAGCAGGGACAGCTTGGAGTGGAGCGGCGGCTGTGATAGCACAATTCTTGTTGTTGTTCATGCATTTACGACGGGAAGACTTGGAAGCTTGCGGTGCGGTGGTTTCAGCGGTGGGAGCGGCGGTAGCTTGATGAAGACTCTTCGGAGCATTCTTGAAGTACCCAGCAAGAACTCGCTTGTCATTTATCTCGGCAGCGAGTAGGTAGGTCTCTTCGATTGTTGCTGTCTTCGCGGCTTGCACGAAGTCAGCAACATAATCCGGTAAAGCACGGATATACTTCTTGATTGTCATGGCAGGTGTTGCCACCTTGCTTGGACAAATGATACTCAACTACTTGAAGCGGGCAGTCAGACCGGCGTTATCGCCACCATCCTGCTTGATGTTCCAGAACTCATTCTCCAGCTTCTGGTGCTCGTGGGGTGGGCAGAATTCCTTCATCATGAGTTCCTTCAACTCATCCCATGTAAGCCCATAGGCTGCATCGTTCCCACGTCTGTTCCTTTCGGCTGTCCACCAATCCAGAGCCCTGGACTAGGAGACGCCAGTTGCGTTGAAAGTTCGTAGGTGTTTGGGACATCCGCTCTAGCGTAGTGTGACTTAGATTGAGTTGAACCATTGAAACATTGCGCTTGGTCCGTCTTCGTCTGTGAAGTCTTTTGGGCCACAGGCCTTAAACTGCTTAAAGCTGAAAGTACCCTTTGGAGAGTCAGTCCTTGATTCCTCAGAGGACTTGCGGGCGTTCTCATTAAGCTCACTGACGATTTGCGGGATAACTTTAGCCATCTGCTTAGCGACTAGAGATGCGATTCTCTTATCAGCATGGTTACAGCGAGTGACGCGAGAGTGACGCGATCCAAATGACGACATTGTCTGCAACAGACATCGCCATAGGACTCAAACATTATATATTCGAATCTCACCTCACACGCACTACTACTAAATAAAGCTCTGGAACACGACTACACGTAAGTACATAATCAGGTAGTCACATAGGTATGTAATCCACATAGGCACGTAAGCACATAAGCACGTAAACACACCATAAGCACATAATCACGTAGAATACACTTCACACTATATCTTGCACGTATTCACCTATCATTAAAGTCCGCGAGGCGCGGTCGAGAGTAGCGATTGCGAGTAGCGGGTATCACATCGAGTAGCACAGCGAGTAGTATAGCATAAGCGAGTAACATAACATGAGATTTGTTCATAAAGTAGCAGCGATTTGTTAGCGTATTGAGATAGATGTGCAGTGCGAGTTGTACGTGTTGATCAAAGCGAAAAGCGTATAAATCACCAAAATCAAAACACATAAACATGTAAAAACCACATAAAACACATAAAGTTTCACATAAAAGCGACAAATCACAGAGTCAGCGGTTGCGGGCTCAGAATTGAAACACATAAAATCAGCGATTGCGAGCTTGAAATCGAGAATAGATTGTCTTGGATGATAGACGTCGACTACCCAAAGTGATTCAACTATTCTCAAGGACTTCGAGAACACGCTTTGGTCTAGTAGACTGTGCTCTATCACTAGCATAGGTTGAATGGCATGCATCCTTTCGGTTATTCACGCAACTCGAGTCGTTGGAATCCATGGAGACTTTGGTGAGAGTTTTGTAAAACCAAAATAGAGAACAGAACAAGTCATCAAGGTTCGGGTTTCACCTTGATGTACTACAAGTAGTTCAATAAAAATCAACTAAAAATTAACCTAAATGTAGACTCAAGTAATAATAATCTAGACTCTCTAACTCGACTAAACTACTTACCGGCAAGTGAACCGGTCGACTCTAGTAAAGAAAAGCAAGTCGGGATGTCGAACCCACAAGGACTCTAATTAACTACGTTAAAGACCTTATTTAGACTGACATTGACACTAACTTAACTATTTTTAAGTTTTTTTTTTTGGGGGGGGGGGGTTTACTAAAATCCAAGAATTGAAATTAAAATAAAGCTAGACTACGACACGAATAAGAACTAAGGTTTGATTCAATAGAGATTAACGACTACCTAGGCTTGAATCTAGTCTAACTAGGAATGGATTTCTAACGGTACTGTTGGGATTGAACCCTATCAGAGGAACAAATAATTAAAGCCAAAACTGGATCAGAACAGTGGATCCAGAATAAGCAGATGTTTACATACAAATCTCTCCCCTTGAAAGTGGTTTCATATCTGCTGACCTCCTATCTGCTAATCTTACAAAGTGCTGACCTACAACTGCTGCTCAAGTAAAGACCTGATGGAAGACTAAAGCCCTGCTGATTCTATATACTGCCTTGAGTCAAGCACTGCTGATCCGGACAAGTACTGCTGGGTTCACAGCAGTGGAAAGTTGCAGCAGCTGATCTATAGTCTGTCTTGTAAAGTAATGTAATAGCAGTAGTTAACATAGCAGTGTTTGTATAGATCAGAGGTTAGAGTTTGTTAGGAGGTTAGATGTCACTTTCATGGTGACGTCAGCTAAGATGCTCAGTGGTTTGCAAGTGCCTATAAATAGATCAGTACTTTGTACTGTTCTATTAGCTCTTTTGCATCATCGTCTTCTTTGCACGAACAAACTACTGAGCTCTGGCTGAGGGGGAGTTTGCATTCATTCATCAATCATTGTAATCGTTATTGAAATAAATTCAATCTTCCGATTCATTGTGAAAAGATGTTTGATCAAAGTATTACTCTCGTTTGATTGTATGCAAAGTTTGTTTTCATCATAATTCCGCTGCACACTCATCCATTTTCATTTTAATTACAAACACAAAATACAATCAGAAACAAACTCAGATCCAACAATTGGTATCAGAGCTTGGACAGTCAAATTTGATTTAACAATCATTTTGACATAAATAGTTCGGCTCATAACAGTTGATACTGATCGTTTGTTCATTCGTTGAAAAACAGAGCAAGGATTAATCACCATTAAAGTTGATTTATCAGTGTCTGTAAAACAACAAGAATGACGTCACAATCTCAGGATGATAAAAACAACATCGGCTCTCTTTTTAAACCACCTATGCTAAAAAGAAATGAGTACAACATCTGGCAGAGGAGGATGGGTCACATCCTCGCTCAACAAAGCACAGGTTGTTGGAGGTCTGTTGTCTTTGGTCCCCATGTTCCCACAGTGCCAAGCACTGAAGATGCTAAAAGGTTCATTCCAAAACCAGTTGAAAATTATACCGAAACCGACTATCAAAAGTTTGAACTAGATGCTAAAGCGTTTAGCATCATAGCATCAGCGCTGCCCAATGAGATATATGCTGGACTGTTACACTGTAACAGTGCCAAAGAGTTATGGGACGCACTTAAGGAACAGTTTGGGGGAACCGAAGAAGTCATAGAAAACATTAGGGAAATCCTGAACCAACAGTATGAAACATTTTGTCATGTTAGAGGTGAATCACTAACGCAACAATTTGAGCGTTTCAGTTGTCTCATCAGTGAACTGAGGCTTGTTAATACCACTTTTACAAACTCAACTCAAAATAGCAGGTTCCTCAGGTCACTGCCAGATAAATGGGACACCATAGCTTTTGTCACCAGAAACTCACCTGAGTTCAAGGATCTGACCTTGACCCAACTCCATGGTCGACTCCTGACCTACGAAAGGGAGTTGAACCAGAAAAGGAAGTTACAAGAGTCAGGAAAAACCGTTGATGATTATACATTCGGTAACACTGCTCTTCTGGGTCAAGAAGAATCTGGGAGCAGTGGTAAGGATCAGGGTTTTGACCACTTCATTGTCATAACTGCTGGTGCAAACTTTAACAACCCTGACCCTCACTCTGCAGGTTATGCATTCACTGCAAACGAAAACCAGATGTCAGACAATCTAAGTTTTGAACTAAATGACTTACAGCATTTTGATCCCACTGATTTAGAGGAAATGGACATCCTGCACCAACTGGCTTTGCTAAGTGTTAGAACTAGCAAATTTTACAAAAGAACAGGGCGAAAATTCCCAGGTTTACATGGGAATCTAAGGGTTGGGTTGGATAAATCGAAAATCAAGTGCGACAAGTGTAATTGGTTGGGACATTTCGCTAGGGAATGCAGAAGTCAAACTAGTGGTCCCATAATCACTCACCCTAGTTCAAATCCTAGACCTCAAAATCAAGGCACTGTGCACTATGCCCAGTATACCCCAGTAGGTCAAGTGAACACTGCTCACTATGCTGCTGCCCCTGTGCAAGTGCACTATGTCCAAACTGCTGTTCCACAGATCCAATATGTTCAAACCCCTGCTCCCCAGGCACAAGTGCAGGCTGCACCTCAAACCACTACTCCAGCAGCAGTACAACCAGATCAACAAAGCTTTTTCACTCAAGGGTTTGTTGACTGGAGCAGTATGCCTGAAGACCTTTTTGATGAAAATTTTGCACTCTATGCTTCTAATGATTCTTCTTATAATGGATTTTGTTTGATGGCATTAGAGTCAATACAGGAGGGGGTTGAAACTGAAGAGGAACAGCTGAGCATTGAAACAGTGGATGAGGTGACTGAAGCAGTGGTTACTGCTATGGCTGGTGAACTACTGTTGGAAGAAAGTTCAGGTACCCTGATTGAACCAATGACAGATCCATGGTCCGAAGAAGAAAAAGAAGAAGAGAAGGAAGAAAAGGCCGGTGAAAAGAAGGTGAGAGCTGATGATGAAGAGAATCATGAATGTGATTGTGCAATGATGGCTGCTGCCAAGGTATCTCCTCAAGTTCTAGAAAAACTATATTCTGACAATTGCATTACTGCTTTTGCTAACATCAAAGAGGTGAATGAAAACCTTCGGGATAAAATCTTAACTGATGAAGTCAAATTTGAAAGATCTTTAAAAGAACTTAAAAACAAATTGACTGAAAAGGAAAAAGAGATCAGCAGTTTGAAAGAAGAACAAAGCATACCCAAAACACAACTCCAAACTATGGTAGAAAAATACCAAGTTTGCAAAAAGGAGTTAGAGTCCACCCAGATCACTTGTGAGAGATGGGTGGAATCATGCAAAGGGTATGAGGTTATGCTTGAAAAACAGATAAAAAGCAATGTGAAATTTGGTGTTGGTTATAGAAAACATGATGATGAAACCACTGCTTTTTCAAAATCTGTTCAAACCACTAATGTAACCACTGAGTTCATACCCACAAACAAGAATGGCCAAGAAGTGAAAATCACTGACAAACTTGGTAACAAAATCACACTTGACAGACCAATGGGATCCTCTGCTTTTGAGGAACTTGAAGACTATCAGTTTAAACCAAAATGGTCTGATGAGTGTGATATTCTAGAAAATTTCAAGCCAATGGACTTTACATCAACTGATGGTGTTAAAGCTCCAAAAGCTAAAGTCATACCTCTCAAGGACATCCCAACAGTGGTTAAAACCTCTGCTGCAAAGGAGTCTGAAAAGAGAAAGAAGAAAGAAAAAATTGATAACTTGTTTTGTGAGTTTTGTGAGAAAAGGAATCATCTAACAAAAGATTGTTTCCACTTAAAAGCTTATGATTTAAACAGAACAAGTGTCATTGCTTCAGCTGAAAGTTGCATTGTTTGTGGTAAAACAAACCACATAACTCAACCATGTGTGTATCTCAAAAACTTTGATGTGAAAAAGAATGAGTACATTGCTAAAACATCCTTGAGTCCATCATCATCATCAACATCTGTCAAATTCACCAAGAAATAACCACTGTTTGTGCCAGTTCAAACAGCTGTCACAAAACAGCTGAACCAAACATCTGTCAAAAGAGATGTTCAGGTTACTGATGCACCCCCTGCCAATCAATTTAGAAAAGGCAAGGAAAAACAACCTTACCAAAGGATTCCACACGTTTATGAGACCTACAAAAGGCCCTCTAAACCTAGAGTAAACATGCATCCTTTTGGTTACCAGCAGGTGATTGGTCAGGACCCACAACAGTGGTTAGAGAAACACTGTCCTAAAACAGTCCAAATCCCTGACCTAACCACTGTCCATCATTCTGCATCCATCCCAGACACTGTTGAGACCCCATCCAAAGCCCTGCTGGCTTTGGAGACCCTAACGAACTAATCCTTTTACTTCATGTGCAGGGAGCTTCTGCATGCTTTGATAGTCTTTGGTATGTAGATAGTGGAGGCTCCAGGCACATGACATGATGTAAAGCCCTCCTCAAAGACTTTAAAATCCATGGAGGGGGTGATATATCCTTTGGAAATAATAGTAAAGGGAAAGTTCTGGGGTCTGGTACAGTGCAGTCTGGAAATGTAAAATTTGAAAATGTCAATCTGATAGACAATCTAAAATTCAACCTTCTGAGTGTGTCCCAAATGAGTGACAAAGGGTTTGGGTCATTCTTCACAAAAGATTGTTGTAGGATTGTTGGACCAGAAATGGTCAAAAAGATTGAAGCAATAATCAAAACTGGTCAAACAAAACTTGTTGCTCAAAGAAGTGGCAATGTTTATGTTGTTGATATGTCAAAAGAGTGTCCCAGAGCTGATGCCTGTCTGTTCTCAGCTGCCTCTAACAAAGAGACAGAACTTTGGCACAGAAGGCTGGGACACACAAATCTTAAGACAATCACTGAAATTTCAAAAAATGGTTTGGTGAGAGGCCTACCACAAAAATTGTTTTCTTGTCCTGAACATTGCATTTCCTGTTTAAAAGGAAAACAACATAAAAGTTCTTACAAGTCCATTGAAGAGTCCAAAACAACCCAGTGTTTGCAAATGCTTCACATGGATTTGTTTGGCCCAGTTCAAGTCATGAGCCTCAAAAAGAAAAGATATTGTTTGGTTATTATTGATGACTTTTCTAGGTTTACGTGGACTTTCTTTTTACACTCAAAAGATGAGACTGCAGGCATTTTGCAAGACTTTGTGACACAGGTTGAAAAGCAATTTGACCTTCCAGTGAAAAGGTTCAGGAGTGACAATGGCACAGAATTCAAAAATAAGGAGTTGGATGCCTTCTGTGTGAAGAAAGGGATTGTAAGGCAGTACAACATCCCTAGAACACCAGAGCAAAATGGGGTTGTTGAAAGAAAGAACAGAACTTTAATTGAGGCTGCCAGAACTATGCTTGCAGATTCAGGTTTGCCATTAACTTTCTGGGCAGAGGCAGTAAACACTGCTTGCTATGTCCAGAACAGAGTTTTAATAAACCCCAGGCACAAAAAGACTGCTTATGAAATTCTGTATAAAATTAAGCCATTGATCTCATATTTCAAGGTGTTTGGCTGCCCATGCTTTATTTTGAACTTAAAAGATTCTATTTCAAAATTTGCAGCCAAAATTGATTGTGGTTATCATCTGGGATACTCAACCACTGCCAAGGCCTACAAAGTGTTCAATACACGGACCAAGGCAGTGGAGGAGACTTTGAATGTTAAGTTCAATGAACTTTCATCAATGAAAATCCCAGCAAATCCTGCAGATCTGTTTGATCTTGAAAAATTCACTTTTGAAAATACTGATGTCAAGACTAACAGTGCAGGTCCATCAGAGGATACAACACCAGACTATGGGTATGAAATCATCATCCCTCAAAGGTCTGCCACAAATGGAAAAGCATCAGCTGTTCAAAACAGTTGTCAAAGCTCAACTACTGCTACCTCAACAGTTGTTGACCAAAGTAGCCCATCCACCACTGCTTCCACATTCTCAAACACTACTGAAAAAAGTCCTCAAATAGTGGATAAAAGTCAGCAGATGTCCACTTCATTACCTCCTATTCCACCACCTTTTGAAGCCACTGCTGGATCATCAAAGTCCCCAGCAGTGGTTAGCTCAGATGATACACATTTGCAGCCTTCACCAACAAATGCCATCATACCATACCAAGGAGATTTAATCTTCTTGAGATCTCATCCACCTGATCAAATCATTGGCAACATAAATGAAGGGGTGCTCACAAGAAGCCAAACCCAAAACATTTGTCTTTTTGCTGGTTTTCTATCACTCCATCAGCCAGTCAAGTACCAAGAGGCACTGAAAGACAACAGCTGGGTAGAAGCCATGCAAGAAGAACTCCAACAGTTTAAAAGACAACAAGTATGGGAGTTTGTACCACTGCCAAAAGAGGTTAGTCCCATGATGTATTGTAAAATACATCTTTATTCGCATCTAGGTTTGTTCGGTTTTAGTTAGATTTAGTGTCGTTTTTAGATTAGAATGTATATGCTTTTGATTGTTTGTGTTTTCAGGTATTTGGAGCTGAAACGTGCAATAAACGAGTAAAATATGACAAGGGAAAGTGTCGGGTCAAGAACCGGAAGCTCGTGAGTGAAAAGAAGCGGAAAAAGCACGTCTGAAGGTCCCAGGCGGCCCGCGACAACTTATAACACAATTGAAGGCGGGCCGCATCAACTTAAAATATTGTTTCCGGTGATCTGAAGGCGGGCGGCCCGCGTCGACTTATCCAAAACATTCAGGCGGGCCGCGAGGGTTGGTTATGTCGGCAACAGTCGTGAATCAGCAGCGATTTTAGGGTTTTCTTGTTATTTAATGATCATTATCATAATCAGCCGGAAATAATCACAATTTTACGAATTTTAGACATCTTGGGCGACCATTAGAGGCTGATTAAGGGCTGTTGAAGTGCTCGGGACGCGTGGAATCATCGGGGATCATTCAGGAGCACTCGGGATCGAAGAAAACGGGTTTTACAATCTTGTTCATTCGTTTTTCGTTTGTTTTTGATTATTCGATGATGAATTATGTTTTGATTTTGATTGCTATGTTTTTAGACATGATCATTGGCTAAATTTCTGTTACTACCTAGACATGGATGAATGATTGTTTAAGTTTAATTATTTTTGGATTTATGGAAGCTATGAATAGTTTATAAATTGTAAACGGTTTGTTCTATCAGTTAGATGTGTTTGCGTGCTTGATGTTATTTTATTATTGATTATTGCTTCGCTTGAATCTTGGTGACGGTCTTTATCACGGAATAGAGTCGGGCTAGGGTTTTAGGTTTTGGTGAGTGTCTATATCACATAATAAACCTTTGATCCTTTAGGGTGAAAATCATGTAAGTAACCTTAGAAGTAATATTTGGTAATTTAATAAAATCAAGTGTTCTACTAATCATCAATAGCTGTAAGGTGTGAGATTATTGCTAGGTCTAAGTGATTAAACCGCAAGGTGGGTCCTTCTTAGAAAGATAACCTATTTGCTGCTGTCTAGCAAGTCTAACTGAGAAAACAAACCCATCCTAGGTTTAGGTCTCGTAAGGGAGTGAGCCTTGTAGGATACTTTTATAAACACTATTAGATGTCTTGTAAGAGAGTCTAAAACTGGTAGTTTAACAACCTTTAGGGGATCTTAGCGTGCTCTTGAAAAGGTCCTTAGATTTCCCGATAGGTGAGAATTTCAAGATCCCGGTTCCATAGCAGACAACTTCCAATTATAATCATAACTAAAAGCAATCAGGATTCCTGTCTAGGTAGTTCCTTCATCATCCTTGAGTTCAGCTTTCGTGTGAGTTCGTGTCTAGTTCGTCTAGTCTAGTTAGTATTCGTTATTTGCATTCTTAGGATTTTTAGAAAACCCCCCCAATCAACAAACATTTAGTTAAGTCCGTGTCAGTCTAAGTCTAGATAGAGCCAGTAGCGTAGTCAGTAGAGTCTCTTGGGTTCGATACTCGGACTTCCTTAGGGTATACTTCATCGATCGGTACACTTGCCGGTCGTGTGATTTAGGGTTTTAGAGAGTCTTATTTTTATAAATTTAAAACTTAGAGAGTCTAGATTTAGGGTAATTTTAGTTGTTTTAGTTGACCCGTTTCGAGCACATCAAGTTTTTGGCGCCGTTGCCGGGGATTCTTTGGCGATTGCGTTGATTACTTTGTTTGGACTTATTTGACATATTACGTGCTATTTGTGTTCGTTGAGTCGTAGGAGTCTAAAAATTTTAAAAATAAAAAAAAAATATTTGCTTTAGTGTCTTTTCTAGGTTAGTGAGTCGTTGTTAGAGTCTTTTCGTTGTTCGTAGTTGGTGGATGCCCCATACGCGCTCGCAGGGACCGCCGCCACCTTTGTTTACAGTCAAGTCTTCTGAGTCGTCTTCTTCGTCTTCTTCGGTTGAGCATTCCACCCCCGCCTTCGATTTCACACCGAAGCCATCACCACACGTTTCACCACACGTTTCCCCACCACCCTCCCGTTCTCGTTCGCCTAGTCCTCCACCCGTAGTTCACATGGCGAACCGCACCGTTTACCAGCAGGCTACCACCGGTTTCACCGGTGCCACTTCACCCATCACCCTTCCCGACATAGCGAATGATAGGTCTTGGCAGATTCCTTCTTACATCATGACAGCCATCACCAATTCTTGCCAGTTCCATGGTCGTGATGACGAGGATGCACCCGCTCACATAAATCGCATCACTCGTCTTTGTGGCACCTACTCCATCGAGGGTGTCAATCTAGATGCTAGGTACTTACAGGTCTTCCCGTTTTCACTCGCTGGACGCGCAGCCGTCTGGTTCGATTCTCAGCCAGCAGGCACTTTCACTACTTGGGCTGGTCTTCGCGATGCTTTCATAGCAAAATACTTCCCGCCAGCCAAGGCATCTCGCCTTCGTGATCAGATACACTCCTTTCGTATGGAGCCTGATGAGCCGTATCACTTAGCTTGGGAGCGTTTTCAGACGCTTCTTTCTCGTTGTTCACAGCATGGTTTGTCCGACTGGGCGTTAGTTGAAAAGTTCTATAACGGACTTACTCCTGAGATTAGAGCGCGATTCGATACTTCAGCAGGAGGGCAGCTTATGGGAAAGAAGACGGTGATTGAGTGTAATGAGTTGTTTGAGAGTTTTGCACATTCTGATATGGACTACAGCTCTACCAGCAGGACTTCCATTCCTGTTCGTACCTCCTCGGCCGGTCGAGGGGTAAACCAAGTTAGCTCGGATTCGTCGGTAGTTGCTGAAGTCAAGATTTTGAAGCGAGAGATTGATGAGTTAAAGAAGAAAGTTGATAGGTGTGAGCTTTGTAGGGGAGGTCACGACACGCTCGAGTGTCCCACACTTACGTTAGAGCAGGTAGAGTACATAGCCGGTCAGTCTAGGGGTCCCACGAATCCTTTCAATTCCAATTACAATTCCAACTGGCAGGGTAGTGGTAGTAGTTTTCGCCCTTCTGGCAATCCCCCTGGTTTCTTATCTGGTCAGTATCAAAATAGGGGGCCGGGTCTTTACACGAGTAGTGGTTCGGGTCAGAGTGGTCAGTATAGTGGTTCAGGAGGTCAGTTTGCGAGTGGAGGGTCGAATCAAGAGAGTCAAGGTAGTGGCAAGGCTCCAGAGGGTAGTAAGAGTAGGATGGAGGAGATGTTAGCTCAGATGATGACACACAGTCAGGCGATGATGACACAACATCAGGTGACGTAGAAATCCTTAGATGAATTTATTCAGACTCAGAATCAAATTAATAAGAGTCACGATCTTCAGCTTAAAAATCAAGAGTCCACTCTTCTAGATCTTAAGAGAACAGTAGGGGATATAGGTAGGCAGTTGAAAGAATCCCCTTCTGGTTAGTATTCAGGTACCACCCACCCAGTCCACCATTCTGTGAAAGAAATTACTACTCGTAGTGGGTTGAGTCTAGGAGAGGTCGTGAGAGAGAGAGTTGAGGAAGAAGAAGATGATTATGTAGATGAGGTGATTGAGTTGGAGGCTCCAGGCAAGGTGCAACATAGGCTAGACCCAGCAAGTACCTCACACGCCGAGAAGTCGCCAGTAGAGAAGAAAGAGGAGAAGCAGCCGAAGAAGGTTCGGCCACCACCGCGAGTGATTGATATTTCTCGTCTTCCGTTTCCCGCTCGAGCTAGGCAGCAGATATATGCTAGGGAGTATGACAAATTCCTTGACATGTTCACCCAGCTGAAGGTGAATCTTCCGTTTATAGAGGCCTTGAGATCCATGCCCAAATACGTCAAATTCCTTAAGGATTTTCTCAAGCGTAAGGATGGGGTAGGAGAGTGTTCAAGTAAGTCAGTGAGTGGAGAGTGTTCAACAGTGATCCTAAATAAACTTCCTGAGAAACTTACCGATCCAGGCATTTTCACGATCCCTTGTTTGTTTGGTGGTGATGTTAAAAACCACGCGTTAGCTGACCTTGGTGCTAGTATTAATTTGATGCCTTATTCATTTTACGAAAAACTAAGCCTTGGTGATTTGAAGCCAACTCGTATGACCCTCTCATTAGCCGATAAGTCAGTTAAGTACCCTAGAGGGATAGTTGAGAATCTGTTAGTGAAAGTTGATAGGTTTGTGTTTCCGGCTGATTTTGTAGTGTTAGATATGGAGGTCGATGATAGAGTTCCGTTGATTTTAGGGCGCCCGTTCTTGAACACAGCTAAAGCGTTGATAGATGTCTTTTTAGGCACGATCACACTTAGAGCGGGTGACGAGTCGGTAGTGTTTGAGGTGAATGATGCGAGAGGGGCGAGTGCGAGAGTCGAGGCGGTAACATCACTAGAGGAGAGTGAGAAGAATGAGAAAGAGGTGAAAGAGGTGTTGAGTGAGCCGACTCTAGAGGAGATGTTAAAACCCAAGTGTGGGGACCCGCCGGATAGAAGGATTGAGGAGTTGAAAGAGAGAGTGACGAGTTTAGAAGCTAAGATAGAGAAACTGAGCAAGGCTCAGTGTGGGGATAGGTATAAAGATGATACATTTAGGTTCACCCCGTTTGATGAAGAGTGGCGAGAGTTTGAGAAAGTTAGGAGAGATTCGGGCGATTTTGCGAATTGTAGTGCTACGGCCCGTACGAGTTAGTGTGGAGGTGAGCTCCGCATATACGATCCTTCGTAATTTAGTGAACAGTTGTGATTACTTGTAGAGTTTGTATATTGAGTCGTACTTGGTTTCGTGTCGTTAGTTAGGTTGTTAGTGTAGTTTGCGTCGTTTCATGTTTGTGTGTCGTAAAAGTGTTTTGCAGGTACATGCTCCTTCACGAAGGTCGAACACAACAACCGAGTACTGCCCAGGTAAGTTTACTGTTCAAAACGACAAAAAACGGGGCTGGGGGCAATGTGGGAATTAATAAAAAGTTGTAAACAGCAATCTGCTGTTGCTGTCAATTATGTTGCTGCTGTTTGTTATCCAGGCGGCCCGCATTAACTTAATATATACACTTACGCGGGCCGCATGAGCTTAAAGAAACTATCGACTTGTTGGACACTCGCGACCCGCATTGACTTACCCTTACTTCTCAGGCGGGCCGCGTGGGTCATGTTTTTCGGTAACAGCAGTTTTAAGCCCAAATTTGTTTTAAAAAATTACCATTTACCATCCATTAACCATTAAACCATCATTTTCATCACCATCATTGTTCCATATCATCACTAGGGTTGCTGATTCGGGTTGTCGTATACGGGGTTGTGCTTGTATTATGTTTTTTTTATTTTGTACCATGCGTCTAAGTTAGTAGTTTTTGAGTCTATTTTGTGTTTCGAGTCGGTATTGCTTTGGTATTTTGCTTGTTTTTGTTGATGCAGGTTCGAATATGTACCACCCGTACTCAATCTCCATTCGGGTGATTTTGGAGCTGCTTATCAGATTTCAGGCATTTATCAAGCATGCTAGTCAGTGTCAAAAGCCGATCGCGAACGAAATGCTATACGATCGAGCTGGATTGGACGAGAGATTTGGGAGCTTACGCGTTATAAAACCAGCTAAGTCTTTTCCAATTTGCCATTTGTCTTTTGTTTCTTATTTATTTTTAGTTTTTAGTTCAAATAATGATAATATGAGAATAAATAATCGTGCTTGTGTCTAGTTTGGGATGTGCGGGTAGGCTCAGTTCGGTTCTGAGTTCCTTTGATCTTAAATATACCTAATTGTCGGTCTACTAGTGGGTTCTCATCTAGGGAAAGTGAGGAAACTGAAACCGCCAAAAATAGTATAAGGGATGCCGTTATAAGCTAAGATAGTTAGAGTTTTTTATCATTATCTCGCTGAAAAAAAATAGAATAAAAGTGAGCTAGAAACTAAATGAAAGTAACACAGGTCTATGTAATCCGAGTTGGGGATAGCGACTCTACAGCCGGAATGCCTCTGGGATGTGTGAAATCGAATTGCCGAATAAAAGTACCGAAACCTATGTAGTCTGTGATTGGGGATAGCGACTCTACAGTCGGATTACCGCTTGGTTAGGGAAAGCATCGTCTAGTCTCACGAATGAATGAAAAAAAAAAAAAAGCAAGCAAAGCGAAAAATAGAAAAAAAAAATGGAAAAATAGATTTGATTTTAAACTCTCTTGATCTTGGTATAAAACGGTTAGGAAATAACCCAGTGGTTGTTCCTTTTGTCCTATAAGCTTGAGGGGGGACTAGGTGGACTTGCAATTCTTAGCGTGAGACCCTAGGTAGATTGGCCGAACTTGAACTAAATTGCATGATAAGGGCTTGGAACCGGGTTGGGTTTAAGTGGATCGATATACTTGCAATCGCGGCTAACATGAGTTTCGATTTTAATAAAATAACTTATACTTTGGCCCGTTTAACTATTCCGACTATGATTCCGTTTGCATAATTCTTTTTCGAGGACGAAAAAAGAGTAAGTGTGGGGATATTTGATGTATTGTAAAATACATCTTTATTCGCGTCTAGGTTTGTTCGGTTTTAGTTAGATTTAGTGTCGTTTTTAGATTAGAATGTATATGCTTTTGATTGTTTGTGTTTTCAGGTATTTGGAGCTGAAACGTGCAATAAACGAGTAAAATATGACAAGGGAAAGTGTCGGGTCAAGAACCGGAAGCTCGTGAGTGAAAAGAAGCGGAAAAAGCACGTCTGAAGGTCCCAGGCGGCCCGCGACAACTTATAACACAATTGAAGGCGGGCCGCATCAACTTAAAATATTGTTTCCGGTGATCTGAAGGCGGGCGGCCCGCGTCGACTTATCCAAAACATTCAGGCGGGCCGCGAGGGTTGGTTATGTCGGAAACAGTCGTGAATCAGCAGCGATTTTAGGGTTTTCTTGTTATTTAATGATCATTATCATAATCAGCCGGAAATAATCACAATTTTACGAATTTTAGACATCTTGGGCGACCATTAGAGGCTGATTAAGGGCTGTTGAAGTGCTCGGGACGCGTGGAATCATCGGGGATCATTCAGGAGCACTCGGGATCGAAGAAAACGGGTTTTACAATCTTGTTCATTCGTTTTTCGTTTGTTTTTTATTATTCGATGATGAATTCTGTTTTGATTTTGATTGCTATGTTTTTAGACATGATCATTGGCTAAATTTCTGTTACTACCTAGACATGGATGAATGATTGTTTAAGTTTGATTATTTTTGGATTTATGGAAGCTATGAATAGTTTATAAATTGTAAACGGTTTGTTCTATCAGTTAGATGTGTTTGCGTGCTTGATGTTATTTTATTATTGATTATTGCTTCGCTTGAATCTTGGTGACGGTCTTTATCACGGAATAGAGTCGGGCTAGGGTTTTAGGTTTTGGTGAGTGTCTATATCACATAATAAACCTTTGATCCTTTAGGGTGAAAATCATGTAAGTAACCTTAGAAGTAATATTTGGTAATTTAATAAAATCAAGTGTTCTACTAATCATCAATAGCTGTAAGGTGCGAGATTATTGCTAGGTCTAAGTGATTAAACCGCAAGGTGGGTCCTTCTTAGAAAGTTAACCTATTTGCTGCTGTCTAGCAAGTCTAACTGAGAAAACAAACCCATCCTAGGTTTAGGTCTCGTAAGGGAGTGAGCCTTGTAGGATACTTTTATAAACACCATTAGATGTCTTGTAAGAGAGTCTAAAACTGGTAGTTTAACAACCTTTAGGGGATCTTAGCGTGCTCTTGGAAAGGTCCTTAGATTTCCCGATAGGTGAGAATTTCAAGATCCCGGTTCCATAGCAGACAACTTCCAATTATAATCATAACTAAAAGCAATCAGGATTCCTGTCTAGGTAGTTCCTTCATCATCCTTGAGTTCAGCTTTCGTGTGAGTTCGTGTCTAGTTCGTCTAGTCTAGTTAGTATTCGTTATTTGCATTCTTAGGATTTTTAGAAAACCCCCCCAATCAACAAACATTTAGTTAAGTCCGTGTCAGTCTAAGTCTAGATAGAGTCAGTAGCGTAGTCAGTAGAGTCTCTTGGGTTCGATACTCGGACTTCCTTAGGCTATACTTCATCGATCGGTACACTTGCCGGTCGTGTGATTTAGGGTTTTAGAGAGTCTTAGTTTTATAAATTTAAAACTTAGAGAGTCTAGATTTAGGGTAATTTTAGTTGTTTTAGTTGACCCGTTTCGAGCACATCATCCCATTGGCACAAAGTGGGTCTTCAAGAACAAAACTGATGAAAGGGGTATTGTTGTCAAGAATAAAGCCAGGCTTGTGGTTCAAGGTTACAGACAGGAAGAGGGGATTGATTATGATGAAACATTTGCCCCTGTTGCAAGATTGGAAGCCATTAGACTATTCCTGGCCTTTGCTGTCAACCACAATATGAAGGTGTTTCAAATGGATATCAAAAGTGCTTTCCTCTATGGTACAATTCAAGAAGAGGTGTATGTTTGTCAACCTCCAGGTTTTGAGGATCCATTTTATCCAGATCATGTCTACAGGCTAAACAAATCCTTGTATGGCTTGAAACAAGCACCAAGGGCCTGGTATGAAACTCTTTCCAACTTCCTACTCTCAAATGGTTTCAAAAGAGGTACCATTGATAAAACACTGTTTTTAAAATGGAGAGGGAAGGATTTAATGATTGTCCAGATTTATGTGGATGACATTATTTTTGGAAGCACATGTAACTCAATGTGTGAAGAGTTTAGAGAACTCATGACAGCTGAGTTTGAAATGAGTGCAATGGGTGAGCTGCAATGCTTTCTTGGTCTCCAAGTTCAGCAAATGCAAAATGGAACTTTCATTCATCAAAGCAAATATGCTAAAGAACTTTTGACCAAATTTGATATGAATGATTGTAAACCATGCAGCACACCCATGGCAACAAATAAGCTGGTCATGTCTGATGAAAAAGATGAGCTGATTGACCAAACACTTTATAGAAGCATGATTGGGTCTTTATTGTACCTAACTGCATCTAGACCAGACATCATGTTTGCAACATGTGTCTGTGCAAGAAGTCAATCAGCTCCCAGAAAATCAAATCTCATTGCTGTAAAAAGGATCTTCAGATACATAAAAGGTGCTCCCACACTTGGTATCTGGTATCCAGCTAATGGGAATATCAAGCTTTCAGGCTTTTCAGACAGTGACTTTGCTGGATGTAACACCACAAGGAAGTCCACATCAGGAGGGTGCCAGTTTCTAGGTGATTGCTTGGTTTCTTGGCAAAGCAATAAGCAAGCAGCAGTTTCAACATCCACTGTTGAGGCTGAATACATTGCTGCTGCAAGCTGTACAACCCAACTCCTGTGGCTTCAAAATCAGTTGCTGGATTTTGGTATCACTGCCTTAAAGACACCACTCATGTTGGACAGCCAGGCAGCAGAAAATATCATCAAAAATCCAGTTTCCCATTCAACCACCAAACACATCGACATCAGACATCACTTTGTGAGGGATTGCTATGAAAAAAGGTTTGATTTCTCTGCATCATGTCCCAACTAAAGACCAGTTGGCAGATGTGCTCACAAAAGCACTTGATACAGCCACTTTTGAAAGCTTGGTCTCTAGAATTGGGATGCTAAACATGGAATAACAAGCAAAATCTTGTTTTTCTTTGCATAAAAGCATCAAAATGTTTTCAGAAAATCAAAATCCATCCTTAAAAATAGCTAAAAATGAAATTTTCATTAAAATCCTTAAAAGTCTGCCATTAACCACTGATTGTTCAAAAGTCTGCTCTACTTCAAAAGCCTGTCCATTGCTGAAAGTCAACCCCTGTTCTCTCATTCCTTTGATAAACTCTGTTGTTCAAAAGCAGTGTTTTATCCACTGATATGCTATCCACTGATAGTGAAAATCATCCACTGCTCTACTACCACTGCTTTCATCAGTCACTTTCATAAAAGTACTGTCCTTCACTTTCACCAGGGGTTGTCACGTGGGCAGTACATAGTGGTCAGACCTTTTGTAACGGCTGCCACGTCAGCATTCACTTTCTTCCCTATAAAAATCCCCCACTCACCACCAAAACAGGGTTTTACTGTCGAATTGAATTCTTAAAAATTCTCTTCTCAAAGCAGTTTTTCATCTCATCTTTCACAAATTTCTTCGATCATTCTCTTCAAAAATGACAAAATCGAAGCCTTCCACAAAACCCACTTCCAAATCATCATCGAAAACAGCCTCTAAAAAGGCAATCTCCACTGAAATCCCATATAAACCATCTCACAATCTCCTGGGTCTTCTCACAAAACCAGGAACCACCAATGTTTTCGATTCCATCATTGACACCATGGCAAAATCAAAGTACAAAACTTTGTTCACCGTCGATGCACCAATCTATTTGGAGACCCAAAGGGAGTTTTGGAAGAATGCAACCCTTGAAAAACAAGGAGACATTGCAACCACCATACACTCTTCTATAAAGGGTAAAGCTATCCAAATCACGCCACAATCCATTTCAGAGGTCTTTCAACTCGATGATCAGGAAGGTAAAATTTCTTTCACTAAAAACGAGTTACAAACTGACTTCATTGAAAGAGGGTATGAAGCCACAATGATGAAGAAACTTACCTTACAAAAAGGTTATTTTCCTTCTGCAACCAGATTTTTATTTCATACCCTCCTACTATGTGTTTCAAATAAAACCACTTCTTTCAATGAAATCCCTTTAAAGATTCAAAATCTGGGATATGCAATTCTTCAAGAAGAAAATTTTAACTATTCTCGGGATATTTTTAAAGATTTGGTTAATAATGTTGAAACAAAATCCTTCTTACTGTTTCCAAGGTTTTTAAGTTACTATTTTGAAAAGAAATTCAGTAAGAATGATTTAGCTGCAATAAACCAAGGTGATTCTACTCAAATAAACAGTTTAACAACTGAAACTTTTTCAAGAATGTTAGCACCTTGCAAAACACAAGCAGAGGTGCCTGAGCAGATTTTAGCAGTTACAACTGCTCCTCAGGTATCTGCTGATGAGCCCACTGCTCAAGGTGATCAAAGTAGTCGACCAACTGTTTTGAACCCCACACCTACAATCACCAAAAAGCCTACAAAAAGAAAAACTCAAAACCCCCCCAAACCAATCAATAAGGCAACTCTGGAGGATGAGATACCAGAGCAAATGCCTGTGACAACACAAAAGTCACAAGAAACCACTGCTGCTTCTTCCTCACAGCAGTTGGTACAAATATCTCAACCAATAACTGAAACTCCTCCTGCTTCTTCACAAAAAGAACAGGTTGTACAAATAGGGTCTCCACATCATGATGCTCCGGAAACACTTGTTTCTATCATCCACAGCTCAATACCCGGGGCAAATCCACTTTCTACACCACCCATCACATCCACAATTCCCCCACCAACTAAACTGCTGTTGGATGCAATTGATTTGAACCAGGCACTAACCAGTCCTTCTCACTCACCTATCAATGAGAATATACCTCAACAACTGACTGGGTCTGATGTATCAATCTTTGCTAACCCACCAACACAACCTGAGGAGGTTACACCCCTTGAGTTACAAGTAACTCTTGGTGGTAGTCCAAGTGAAGCAGCCACTACAACTGTTGAACCCACTGGTTTACAGTTGGACAGTGGTTACATTAATAAGACTTCCTTGGAGGCAATTCCTTACATAGCACCTCTGCCAACCACCAGTGGATTTATTTATCCTACTGGCAACATCAAAAGGTTGTCAAGTGTTGAAGGAAGAAGACCCCAGTACCAAGAAAAAGGGGCATCAGTGGTTAATGTTTGGAGTACACTCCCTACATCAACTACTGATAAAACCACTGCTAGTGGGAAATCAGATGATCCCATTAACTTGGGTGATGGTTTAAAGTACTAGAAATTGACGGATCGTATTGAAAAGCTTGATAACTCTGTTGCAGAACTCAAAGATATGCTACAACAGGTGTTACAAGTACAAAAGGTACAATCAACTGCTGTTCCATCTCAAGCACCTGCTCCACAAAAAGCACCTGCTACAAATGAGCTCTGGAATTTGTTTCAACCTTTTCTCCATCAACAAGCACAATTAACAGATCAGCAACATGAAAAACATGTCCAACAGCTGAGAAATGCAATGGAGTCAAGGTTCAAGAACACTCAGGCTGATCTACAGGCTCTCAAAACTCAGATCCTGCACACCACTGGCACTGCTCCTCCAAAAATTCGCTTCATTTATCAACTTCCCCCAGATAATGCCAAAAAGGGGGAGAAAATTAAGGAGTGGAAAAAGAAGGGAATAGAGGATGGTCTCTACATTGAACCATAAAATGCAAACATGACCAAACAAATCCCTTTGCCAGATGGAAGCAAGAAAATTGATGTGACCACAAATGCACTGGCAGAAGCAGTTGCAAGTGTAAAAAGGGATAGAGAGGCCAAAAAGAAAGTCAGGGTGGATTATCCGGATCAGGGTACTTCAGGGTCAAAAGATGATGAAAATCTTGTTGATGAAAAGAAGAAGCCTACAAGAAGAGTAAGGCTAC
This sequence comes from Helianthus tuberosus, assembly GCA_030545235.1. Lineage (NCBI taxonomy): Eukaryota > Viridiplantae > Streptophyta > Magnoliopsida > Asterales > Asteraceae > Helianthus > Helianthus tuberosus. Next base: position 162,925,720 of record CM060444.1, read on the forward strand.
CCAAATCCATTCCAACCAGACGTTCAAAGTCTGCTCCAAAACCACCACCTAAAACAGCTGTTGTAACTCCTGTTGTATCAACTACAGTCGGTACTTCAGTAGTTTCAACATCTGCTCCCACTTCAACACACACCAAATCCACTGCCTTACCACCATTACCACCAAAAACAAAATCACCTCCTGCCAAAAGGCAGAAGACAGCAGTTGTTAAACACATCTGCTGTAATGACAACAGTGGTTGGAACACCAGTTGTTTCAATAACTGTTAGTCAATCACAAACCACTGTCACTACATCCACCACCACTGTTCCATCCAAAACATCATCAGCCCCTCCTCAAACAAAGAGGAGAAGGCTAATTCTCAAAGATGATGACACTTCACCACCACAAACATCTTCAAAATCTTCAGCTCTTGTCACAATACCAAAACCTGTTCCTCTCTCTTCAGTTCCAATGTACAAGCCCTTACCTCCTGCAGGTGTTCAATTTCCTCTTGAACTAGCAGCTGTTAGAGAAGAAATAAAATCTTTTTACTATGAGGATGACCCTGCCAAAAGGAGTTTGCCATCAATAAAAGGATATCCCTGGCCTAAAAATATTGATGAATATTTGGAAATCAAGGCCAAGCAAGCAGAGGATATCTCAAAAAGAAACACACAAGGGAAATCTGACAAAGAAATTTCAAGAAACTATCAATATCTGCTCACACAGGTCAGATCCCTAGAACAATTTGCAAAAAATGTCAGTCAACAAATTTCAGAAAGAGCAGCTGAAACTTTGAAGAAAGACTACATTGAAAGCATCATGGCTCACAAGAGGTACAAAGGAGAGAAATACATGTACAAAGAGTGGACTATTCCTGAGCTTGAAAATGAAGCAACAAGAATTCAAGACATGATAAAAAGGAAAGTCACTCACACTCCTCCTGACTGGGCAAAGTTTAGAAAGAATGTACCTGACAAACAGGTAGAACTGAAAAGAATGAAAGAAGAACTGGTTGCTGCTGAATATGGAAACAAAAGACAAGTTGCTAGATGGAAAGAAGATGTGGTCAGGATCACCTACAAAAGGTTGGAGGAACTAAGAAAGAAAGATCCAAATGTTCCTCAAAAGCCTGACTATCCTGAAGCAGAGGTTTCAAAAAGACCAACAAAGCTGCAAATCAGGAGAGCCACTGCTCCAACTGGTGCTGCCATCTATAAAAGAAGGTCACACAAACAGTTGGGAGGTGAAACCATCCAAGAGATCATAAAAGGAGATGAACTTGTAAAAGAAGGCATAAAGAAAATGATCATAGAAACTCTTGGTTTGGATCAAACTGCAAATACTGCTCAGCCAGTTATGAATAGGCCAGCCTCACCAAATACCTCTGCAAATAAACATCTCCCAAGAAACCCACCAGGCTCAAAAATACAAAAGTGGGAAACTGACAAACAGACCTGCGTATTGACTTTGCTCAGGTCTGGTGGAGAAGTGAAGAAAATATCAAGGGAACAAGCTCTTGGCCTGAGTCTTGAAGATTTGCAGGATCTCCTTGATCTTCCACTTAGCAGGGATGATGAAGACACAGATGCCCTAGACTTTGAATTACAATTTAAAGGTCAGATAAGGGAACTGCTGATGAGGCAATAAAGAATTCCACAATAATGAAGAGTTTTGGCATTATCTGTTCCAGGGGGAGATTGTTGGGATTGAACCCTATCAGAGGAACAGATAATTAAAGCCAAAACTGGATCAGAACAGTGGATCCAGAATAAGCAGATGTTTACATACAAATCTCTCCCCTTGAAAGTGGTTTCATATCTGCTGACCTCCTATCTGCTGATCTTACAAAATGCTGACCTACAACTGCTGCTCAAGTAAAGACCTGATGAAAGACTAAAGCCCTGCTGATTCTATCTACTGCCTTGAGTCAAGCACTGCTGATCCGGACAAGTACTGCTGGGTTCACAGCAGTGGAAAGTTGCAGCAGCTGATCTATAGTCTATCTTGTAAAGTAATGTAATAGCAGTAGTTAACATAGCAGTGTTTGTATAGATCAGAGGTTAGAGTTTGTTAGGAGGTTAGATGTCACTTTCATGGTGACGTCAGCTAAGATGCTCAGTGGTTTGCAAGTGCCTATAAATAGATCAGTACTTTGTACTGTTCTATTAGCTCTTTTGCATCATCGCCTTCTTTGCACGAACAAACTACTGAGCTCTGGCTGAGGGGGAGTTTGCATTCATTCATCAATCATTGTAATCGTTATTGAAATAAATTCAATCTTCCGATTCATTGTGAAAAGATGTTTGATCAAAGTATTACTCTCATTTGATTGTATGCAAAGTTTGTTTTCATCATAATTCCGCTGCACACTCATCCATTTTCATTTTAATTACAAACACAAAATACAATCAGAAACAAACTCAGATCCAACAGGTACTACTGTGGTATGGAACCGGGATCTTAAAGTACTAAACCCTAAGAAATCACGACTAAGACCTCCAGACCCTTCTCAGGAATAAACCAGTGAGACTCTACAAGCCTGTTGTGAACACCGGTTGTTAGACTTCCTCTCAGTCCTCTAACGTCTCTAAAAGTGCCCTAATATGACAATCTACCTCTCAGCGCGAAAGTCTAGGGCAACTCTAGATTCTAACTTTGTTTAATAGACACAGGTGCAATTAGGGAACTAAGACCGACTTCTCTCAAAATGTAACACCCCAAAACTCGAATGTTTATATTCGTTAAATGTTATGATATGGTACATCAAGAAATAAATGACTAGGTTATTTAACCTAGATAAGAGTATGGTAGAAACAATTAAGGGATGAGAGTTGTGCCAATTATAATTAGTGGCAAACTTGAGGGACTAAAGTGCGGTAAATGAAAGTTGAATTTATAAAATAAAAATACACACATACACACACACACGATGGTGTGTTCTGGAAGAAGCCAGGAGCTCTATGAGAGCTCAAGAACCCTAATCATGAAGATCACCAAATTGAAGGAGTAATTGTAGCTCAAATTCAAGAAGAAACATGGATTAATGATCACCTACTCAAGGGGATCATAAGGTATGTCTTAAAAGTTAGATTGGTGATTATGCACGAAGTGGGTTATGTTGTAAATCGCGAATTCGTATGAAATTGAGTATGGGGATATGTTAGAATCATCATATAGAACATGGGTTATGCATTATTAAAGTTAATTTGATGCTTAGAGGTGAAACCCATTAGTTATGGTGAGAATGATGAGTTGAAACATCATCCATGTCTAATTCTTGTTGAATATTGATGTATTATTTGAGTAATATGGAGTCTTGTTAGAAGAATTGAAAGAAATAAGATAATAATATGTTTGAATGTTTGTGTGTGAATGATATATGTTAATTAGTAGGAAGATTTGATGAATTATGTATGAAATTAGGAGATTGTGCATGAATTAGATATACCTTATGTTTAGAAGGTGGTACACACACTAAGGGTATGATGAAATTAGAGATAATTGAGTTTACATCACTAGTAAATGATTAACAATGTAGTCCTGAAGTGGGTTTTGTATTATATGATGATATGTTGTTGTTAATGATGTTTGAAATCACATACGTGTGTAAATGTTTAAAGGATTTCGGCTAGGATTTGATAGATTAGTATGTTTTGAGTTTGAATGATAATTCCGAAATAAGATCCGTGTGATGAATGATGAACAAGCAAACTATCTTGAGAATGATATATGATAGTTGATGCTTGATAAGAGACATGGAAGCTTGGGAAAGAAGCGGGTCAAACGGGACTAATGCGCACGGGAAGCATATTCGGATGTTAGGTAAGTAAAGCTTACACCCCTTTTTGGTAGAATATCTATTTAATGTATAGATTATGAACATGGTAAGTAAATATGTGAATTATGATGTTCCGACAAGTTTTGATAAGGGTCAGAACATGTGATTATGTTAAGAAACTAAGTTTGATGGTCAAAAAGGGTAAAAAGGGTATTATGGTGATTTTGGTTACGAGTTAACGAATGAATAAGTTACATGGATGGGATAATGACTAACTAAAGTCCCACAAGGATAAAATGGACATTTAGACTTAACGGGTCAAATGGTGAAGACTTTACCATTTGACGATGTCTGCTAATGATTTTATTGTCAAGTACTATGAATTCACAGGGTGAATAGCGAAAGGATTTGCGTTGTTATTAACTAGCAACTTAGTGGATGAAGTATTAAAACGGGTCATAGCTTTGACTCGAGCAAGGTATGTGTGATTAGAGTTATAGTTAAGTAGTAGGATTGGTTAAATATGCAATGAAGTCCTTTGTTGTAAAGGATGGAGCAAAGTTGACAAAAACGCGCTTAATAGGTATATCGGGCAAACGACCTTAAAAGTCATTTGGAAACAAGCTATTCGATTAGAGTAATCTTTTGGTCAAGTTTAAAAACCGAAAGGTATGGGGTTGTATGTCATGGACCATTTAATGCGTAACTACCCATAACGGGTCAAAATAAGCTTTTAAGCGAAAATGTGTTAAGAGGATGCAAGACATCCAAGAATTCGATTAGAGTAATGTTTTGGTCAAATTATGGGTATTTACGCATTAAACGACCTTAAAAGTCATTTGGAAAGAAGCTATTCGATTAGAGTAATGTTTTGGTCAAGTTTAAAAACCGAAGGGTATGCTGTTGTATGTCATAGACCATTTAATGCGTAAATACCCATAACGGGTCAAAATAAGCTTTTAAGCGAAAATGTGTTAAGAGGATGCAAGACATCCAAGAATTCAATCTTTATGATAAACAACGTTGAAATTATAAGGTTCATGAGGAATCGAGGTCAAATAATCATATTATTTTGATAAATGCATGAACGGGTCAAAACTTTGTAAAAAGGTAATAAGTCGATAGCATAAAAGTTTAGAATTTTGTTAATCCAGATGTTGGGTGTCAACTCCATGTGATGGAGAAATAAATTACGATCGCGTAGGAAAAATAATCGGGTAAAACGGATCAAAAACGAATGAGTTATGTCCGTTTTCATGAAACTTGGGTTGGCTGGGAATTTTGCAGCAGCAATTAAGCAACTTGCTGTCAAAAAAGGGGCTAGGTGTAGCGTCTAGCCCCCCTGATTCCGAAAATTGTTTATTTTGGTTGTTTTGTTCCATGAACCCGTTTAAATGCGTTTTTAAACGCCTGTAAGCTAAGTATGATCAACTTATTTTATGTTTTAGGAGATGTAGATACGTATGAAGGTATGCATGTATGTATGATTATAATTTGTATGTATGATTGAATGTATGTTTGTATGTAGGCACGCGTGAAGATATTAATATATGTATGTGTGTATGTAGGTGTGTATGTAGGCAGTATGTGTATGTACATCTATGCAAGTGTTTATGTGCGAACGTATGCGTATATGTGAGTATGTATGAAAGTATGTACGCATGTATTCAATGAGATTGAGTATTGACGATAATAATAGCATGCGTTGTGAACGAAGTGTATTGCAGGTACAATAAGGAAGTCTCGCCACGGATTGTATAATGTGATGGAAAGCTGGAATGAAAAGAGATAATGAAATGAAAAGTCAACAAGAAGGAAACTTATTTATGTTTATAATGTGTGCTAACGTTATGAATGTATGTGGTGAGCGCAGGTTGATCGGGTCATGGAGGATCATCAAGGAATGGAGATCGAGGACCGAGTCGCAAGATAGATTGTACGGGGACGTTGGTGTATGTAATATAGTAAACCTAGGTTATGTTTTTTTTTATTTAGTAAATGAGTCGATTGATGGCTTTATGTGAGAGGGTTATGTTAAAATGAACTTTTGAGAAGGTAAAGGTATTTGTAAGGAAAGAAATTTTATGGCATGACTTTCCGCTGCGACTTTTTGTCAATTACGTGTTAGGGTCTTACAAGTTGGTATCAGAGCCCTGGTTTGAGAGAATCAAGTACGAGATGATAGGTACTTGAACTCAAACCTGTGTGCTCTTTTGATAAGGAACTCGTACAATCCACGACTCGATCAAGATCTAATGGTAAGCATCACTTCTTGGAAAGGATGATCCGTGAATGCGGTCTAGAACCGGCATCAAGGATAGTGATAAGACAAATGGACCCCAGGTACGTAAATTTAACCTGTGGGCGTATGAAGTGGTATAATTAAGTGAGTGAAAGAAAATTTTAAATGAAATATAATAGTGATATGGCAATGAAGTTTTGAAAATGATACACGTGCCAAAACTTAATTCTTCGGACATAAGGTGGCGATTACACGAAGACACGAAACACGTATGTGGATTGTGTACCTGGACAGTACACAAGAAACATATGACGTTTGTGAGACCGTGATAATTGTTACAGGTATGTCCGTTAGAATTAGGTAGTAGGTGGACGTGAGGGTAAAGAGAAATGTAAGACTTTCAGGAATGAAAGTATGAATGATATGTTAGAATCCGCGAGACGGATTCGAAGCATGAAAATAATGAAAGTATGAATGATATGTTAGAATCCGTGAGACAGATTCGAAGCATGAAAGTAATGAAGTATGAATGACCTGTTTGAATCCGCGAGACGGAATCAAGGAATGAAAGGCATGAATAGAATGTTTGAATCCGTAAAAAGGATTCAAGGAAATGAAATGTAGAAATGATATGTCTAAATCCGCGAGACGGATTCAACACATGTAAGGAATGAAAGATGTGAATGATATGTTTGAATCTGTGAGATGGATTCAAATCATAGAAGGAAGAAAAGGTATGAATGGTACGTTTGGAACCGCTAGATGGATTCGAAACATAGAAGTAATGAAAGGTATGGATGTTACGTTTGAATCCGCGGGACAGATTTAATATATAAAAAGGACGAAATTAGTCCACGTTAGAATGTGTCGATAGTTTGACCATGTTTGTGTCAAACGAGTTATATGAGTGAATGTAAAGTAAATGAACAAAAGAATGATCATAATGGGCGTGCAAACCTAAGTTTAAAAAAAAACGAAAGAAAGAAGTTTTCAACCAGTTATGTGTTAGATGTGTTAGTAATCAACTCTTAGGAGTCATAATTAATGACGGACTACGACCCGGACAATGGTTTAAGTATGAACGAGAAGGGTAAGTTTTAACAAAAAAACTGAAATGATGTAATGAATGTCTTTGCAAGCAAGCATGAATGGAAAAAGGTACGAGCATGTACCTCAATGCATATACGATAGTTAAGAAATGTCAGTTTGGCCTTGAAGGGTCAAACTGCGAAGGTTGACGAAATAAGTAACTAGAATGAAAGAATTGCATGTGAGAAATGAAAGGTGTGACACGTTATAGCGTACGTAAGAAATTGTAGAAGAATTATAGATGAGTAATCACCTAGTAAAATGAATGTTTGAATGAAATGTGCTAACCGCTAAATTGTTAATGATAATGTTAGAACTCTTGATGTGATGAAACCAATTGAATCGGTGGAAGGATGTGTACGAGCGAAGGCACCTTACATGGATAAATGAAATCTAGTCTGGTACGGCTAGTACTCGTGAAGAATGCGGATCGATGGGGGTTACGGATCGTCGATTGATGATATGAGATGAGGTTAGTAAAAGTTTAACTTATGTTGGATAAGTATGAATTGGTAAATTGGGAACGACCTACGAAATGAATGTTGGAATGGGTATGGTATAGTATGGAATGTTTGATTTTTTAAAAAGTTTACATAAGAAGAAAACTATGTCATTAAGAAGTGAGTCTCAAAGGTTTGAGTGAAAATTTCGAGTATTGGTTAAATTATCGTATAATGAATGTGCATGACACGTATACTTATGCAAATTAAGAAATGCATGAAATGAGAGTAATAGTAATGTAAAATGAATAGAATGATTTGAAAGTAACGTAAGGGTAAGCATGGTACAAATAACTATAGAAATGTAGAACGATGTTAACAATGGAGTTAAGCACGTAGGTGTGACTATGAAATAGTAGTTTTGTTGTGATAACAAAACAAAAGTAAAATGTTATACAATGTGTCTATAGAACGAAATCTTAAAGGATGAGATGAAGGTATTAAATCTGTTATAAACTGATCATATGAAGGTAAGCATTATTATAAGTTTAAATAAATATGTATATTAACCTGTTACTAACGGGTCGAGGAAATGAGAATGTTATGTGGAAGTATGCCATGGAAAGTATAGACTTGTTAAGAAGAAGTCAAGTGTATGAATAAATATGAAATGAGATAGGATGATTACTTATAATTATGATGTGACTATTAAGTCAAACATAGATGTGTGTGTGTAAGAGAAAATGAGAAAGGTTTCGAGGACGAAACCTTATTTAAGGGGGGTAGACTTGTAACACCCCAAAACCCGAATGTTTATATTCGTTAAATGTTATGATATGGTACATCAAGAAATAAATGACTAGGTTATTTAACCTAGTTAAGAGTATGGTAGAAACAATTAAAGGATGACAGTTGTGCCAATTATAATAAGTGGCAAACTTGAGGGACTAAAGTGGGGTAAATGAAAGTTGAATTTATAAAATAAAAATACACACATACACACACACACGATGGTGTGTTATGGAAGAAGCCAGGAGCTCCATGAGAGCTCAAGAACCTTAATCATGAAGATCACCAAATTGAAGGAGTAATTGTAGCTCAAATTCAAGAAGAAACATGGATTAATGATCACCTACTCAAGGGGATCATAAGGTATGTCTTAAAAGTTAGATTGGTGATTATGCACGAAGTGGGTTATGTTATAAATCACGAATTCGTATGAAATTGAGTATGGGGATATGTTAGAATCATCATATAGAACATGGGTTATGCATTATTAAAGTTAATTTGATGCTTAGAGGTGAAACCCATTAGTTATGGTGAGAATGATGAGTTGAATCATCATCCATGTCTAATTCTTGTTGAATATTGATGTATTATGTGAGTAATATGGAGTCTTGTTAGAAGAATTGAAAGAAATAAGATAATAATATGTTTGAATGTTTATGTGTGAATGATATATGTTAATTAGTAGGAGGATTTGATGAATTATGTATGAAATTAGGAGATTGTGCATCAATTAGTTGTACCTTATGTTTAGAAGGTGGTACACACACCAAGGGTATGATGAAATTAGAGATAATTGAGTTTAGATCACTAGTAAGTGATTAACAATGTAGTCATGAAGTGGGTTTTGTATTATATGATGATATGTTGTTGTTAATGATGTTTGAAATCACATACGTGTGTAAATGTTTAAAGGATTTCGGCTAGGATTTGATAGATTAGTATGTTTTGAGTTTGAATGATAATTCCGAAATAAGATCCGTGTGATGAATGATGAACAAGCTAACTATATTGAGAATGATATATGATAGTTGATGCTTGATAAGCGACATGGAAGCTTGGGAAATAAGCGGGTCAAACGGGACGAATGCGCGCGGGAAGCATATTCGGATGTTAGGTAAGTAAAGCTTACACCCCTTTTTGGTAGAATATCTATTTAATGTATAGATTACAAACATGGTAAGTAAATATGTGAATTATGATGTTCCGACAAGTTTTGATAAGGGTCGAAACATGTGATTATGTTAAGAAACTAAGTTTGATGGTCAAAAAGGGTAAAAAGGGTATTATGGTGATTTTGGTTACGAGTTAACGAAGGAATAAGTTACATGGATGGGTTAATGACTAACTAAAGTCTCACAAGGATAAAATGGACATTTAGACTTAACGGGTCAAATGGTGAAGACTTTACCATTTGACGATGTCTAATAATGATTTTATTGTCAAGTACTATGAATTCACAGGGTGAATAGCGAAAGGATTTGCGTTGTTATTAACTAGAACCTTAGTGGATGAAGTATTAAAACGGGTCATAGCTTTGACTCGAGCAAGGTATGTGTGATTAGAGTTATAGTTAAGTAGTAGGATTGGTTACATATGCAATGAAGTCCTTTGTTGTAAAGGATGGAGCAAAGTTGACAAAAACGCCCTTGATAGGTATATCGGGCAAACGACCTTAAAAGTCATTTGGAAACAAGCTATTCGATTAGAGTAATGTTTTGGTCAAGTTTAAAAGCGAAGGGTATGGTGTTGTATGTCATAGACCAATTAATGCGTAAATACCCAAAACGGGTCAAAATAAGCTTTTGAGCGAAAATGTGTTAAGAGGATGCAAGACATCCAAGAATTCAATCCTTTATGATAAACAACATTGAAATTATAAGGTTCATGAGGAATCGAGGTCAAATAATCAGATTATTTTGATAAATGCATGAACGGGTCAAAACTTTGTAAAAAGGTAATAAGTCGATAGCATAAAAGTTCAGAATTTTGTTAATCCGGATGTCGGTGTCAACTCCATGTGATGGAGAATTAAATTACGATCGCGTAGGAAAAAGAATCGGGTAAAACGGATCGAAAACGAATGAGTTATGTCCGTTTTCGTGAAACTTGGGTTGGCTGGGAATTTTGCAGCAGCAATTAAGCAACATGCTGTCAAAAAAGTGGCTAGGTGTAGCGTCTAGCTCCTAGGCGTAGCGTCTAGCCCCCTGATTCCGAAAATTGTTTATTTTGGTTGTTTTGTTCCATGAACCCGTTTAAATGCGTTTTTAAACGCCTGTAAGCTAAGTATGATCAACTTATTTTATGTTTTAGGAGATGTAGATACGTATGAAGGTATGCATGTATGTATGATTATAATTTGTATGTATGATTGAATGTATGTTTGTATGTATGTATGCAAGTATATATATATATATATATATATGAGCGTATGCACGTATGTAGGCACGCGTGAAGATATGAGTATATGTATGTATGTATGTATGTAGGTGTGTATGTAGGCAGTATGTGTATGTACATGTATGCAAGTGATTATGTGCGAACGTATGCATATATGTGAGTATGTATGAAAGTATGTACGCACGTATTCAATGAGATTGAGTATTGACGATAATAATAGCATGCGTTGTGAACGAAGTGTATTGCAGGTACAATAAGGAAGTCTCGCCACGGATTGTATAATGTGATGGAAAGCTAGAATGAAAAGAGATAATGAAATGAAAAGTCAACAAGAAGGAAACTTATTTATGTTTATAATGTGTGATAACGTTATGAATGTATGTGGTGAGCGCAGGTTGATCGGGTCACGAAGGATCATCAAGGAATGGAGATCGAGGACCGAGTCGCAAGATATATTGTACGGGGACGTTGGTGTATGTAATATAGTAAACCTAGCTTATGTTTTTTTTTATTTAGTAAATGAGTCGATTGATGGCTTTATGTGAGAGGGTTATGTTAAAATGAACTTTTGAGAAGGTCAAGGTATTTGTAAGGAAAGAAATTTTATGGCATGACTTTCCGCTGCGACTTTTTGTCAATTACATGTTAGGGTCTTACACAAAACCTGTCTTAGCTACATATCGTACCGAGACCTACTAATAAACTCGAGCCTCTCAGCGACAAGTTAAGCAGAATGCCTAGTTCTATTGTATTTTAATTACTGTTTCTAAGGCTATTGGCCGATTTACCCAAAGATCACCCGAACCCGCAAAGATACGAACACTCAACACAAATTCATTATGTGAAAGACATCTACCAAAATTTATGTGAAACAGCAAATAATCAACAATCAAATCTAAATACGCATACGCACCAAATTAGAGGTTCTAGAATTCTTTACTTTCAAATAACAATCCATACACAAACAATAGAAAACCGTTAAAAATCCAAACTTCATTAAACTTTCATCTAACCTAGGTAGTAACAAAGGTTTTAGCCGGAAAACATAATGTCTAAAATCAAAACACAAGTTTCAAAACAAGAATTCATCATCAAAGTATTGAAAACAAGAAAATAATGAAAACCGAGAGATAAAACCCGAATGATCTTCTTTCCTATGCTCCAAGCTTCAACCGGATGATTCTTGTACGCCAAAACGTCTGAAAATCGTGAAATCTGCTCTTGAAATCGCCTAGGGTTTCTTGAATTCGTAATTAGGGTTTTGTGAATAATTAATTGACCTTTTATATCAATCCCTGAACTTGTAACGAAGAGGATCCGCCCAAACACCCCGTCGCGTCGCGTGATGGGTATAACTCCCCACTGTCGCGTGGCGCGACTATATAAACAACCAAAAATATTATTTAAATATGTTAGCGGGGCGCGACGGTGAAGACAGGTCCTTGTGGCGCGACGCGAGGGCCTGTTTTTCATAGAATGATTCGTTTCTTGATCAGCTTCAACACCCCAAAACTTCAAAAAATATTCTAACTTCTTTTCCACTCGTTTCCCAGCCTTTAACACTTCGTTTTTCGACGTTTTTAACACCAACGACCTGGAAACACAGGATCCGATCAAAGTAACGAAATTCTAAATAATACTAAACTAATGAATACGAAAAATGTACAAACTCTACACGATAAATGGATGTATTTCGCAATACATCAAATATCCCCACACTTACTCTTTTTTCGTCCTCGAAAAAGAATTATGCAACGAAATCAGAGATGAATAAATACTCGGGTCAAAAACTTATTTATACTTGTTAAAATCAAAGCTTGCATTAGCCGCAATTGCGAATTTACCTTTCCCTTTAAACCCAAATCCAGTCTTAAGCCCTTATCATGCGATTTTAGTATAAGTGCGGTCAATCTACCTAGGGTCTCACGCTAGAAGCTACGGTCCACCTAATCCCGCCTCAAGCTTATAGAACACAAGGAATGATCACTGGACCAATTCCTAATCGTCTTATATCAAAAACAAGAGAATATAAAATCAAATTTTTTTCATTTTTCATCATTTTTCTTTCTTTTCATTTTTTTCTTTTCTTTTAATGAGGTTAGACGTTGCTTTACCTAACCCAGAGGCATTCCGGATGTAGAGTCACTATCCCCAACTCGGATTACATAGGCGTCGGTAATTTTTATTGCAATTTCGATTTCACACATCCTAGAGGTATTCCGGCTGTAAAGTCACTATCCCCAACCAAGATTACATAGGCCTGCGCTACTTTCATTCAGTTTCTAGCTCATTTTTTCTATTTCTTTCCTTTTTCTTTTTTCATGATTAAAAATTCTAACGGTTTTTACTTATAACGGCATTCTTTATACTCTTATTGGCGGTTTCAATTTCCCATTTTTCCCAAATGAAAACCCACTAGTAGACCGACAAATAAGGTATATTAAATCAAAGGGATCTAAAACCAAACCCGGGCCTATTCACATATCCCTAACTAGACACAAGCTCGATTTAATTTAATCTCATATTATTATTATTTGATCCCGAACAAAAATCAATCTTTTCTATCATTTTCCGTATTAATTTGCAAACTTCTTTATTCGAAAGACATTTTCTGATTTTTCAATTTTTTTGGATTTTTTCAATTTTTTAATATTTTTGTATTTTTCATATTTATGACTCGAATACTACTACTATTTACATGTATCCCATCCCCACACTTAAATATTGCATTATCCCTAATGCAAGAACGGAAATACGACTCAAACAAACTACCAAAAAAAATAAAAACTAAAACGAAATAAATAAATAAAAGAATACAAGGGAAACGACTTAGCTGAATATGTGAGAGTGTCAAAGTGCCAGTCGTTTCCACATAAGCCCTCCAATTTGAAACGTGCTCAGCAAACAATTCCTAATCTCGGACACGCGAGCGAAAGCGGCAACTAACATCTACCTATCAACATCATAAACAAACTACCAAAAGATCATAATATATATATCATCATAAGTATCAGTTCCAAACAACCAAACCACCCCTCCCAACCAACCTGTTTAACGTATTTAAGTATAAGTACAAGCCAAAATATGAGGATAAAAAACAACATAAAAATAAAAACAAAAGATATCACATCAGCCCCCGCTGCGTCCTCATGATCCCCACACTAATCATCACAATGCTCGCTTGCACTCACCTTACTGCTATCCTCTCGTCCACCTGCTCTAGAACCACCCTCTCCAAACACATGAAACGGGGGAGTCGGATCAAACCTCTCTCCAGCACCAACCGAGCCACCCTGCTCTCTCGGCTGAAAGAAATCTGGTATCCCCATGCTATGCCTGCTCATGATATACCGGAGAGCCTCCTCCTGTCTCTCATGCCCAGTCTGGATCATGTGCTCCAACCTGTCGAATCTCTGCTCCACAAAGCCAGAGAACGACTTTAAAGTAAGCTGCTCAGGTGGAGGCTTCCTATGCGGATACTGCGGCGCATGCCTCTCATCTCACTATGGTGGCCGCTGGTGGTGAGTAGGATCGATCTGCATCATAATATCCTCAGCTGGATGCCCCTCGGGCGGCTGTACCTGCGGGCCCTGCCTAATCGGCTCCCAGCCGTAAGGCTCAGTATAAGAAACAATCCCTGCCTGCTGCAGCTCCTTTATACCAAACATCATCGTCTTCGGCCCTTCATGTAGAAATCGGGGGATATACTTGTCAAACACTCCTAAATTCAATGCAATTAGTGTGATATATGGACCCATATCCAACGCAGCTCGATGACCTCCTCTACGCCCCCTGATGAATGAATCAACTAACACTGTCGCCAGATTCATTTCTCTCCATTCCACCCGACACATCAGAATGAACAACTCAATCTAGTGAATTTTAGAAACCATTATACAATTTTATGCTCATTCAAATGATCATTTATGTCGTAATTATTATTCAAACTAATAGAAATATTTATTACAAAATATATATTTTGTCACATCGCATAAGTTATAATATTTATTTAATATGAATAACTTGCTATTTAAGACTTATACTAATTGTTGGAATCATACACTTAAGGCATTTTCACATACTTTTGAACATTGCATTTTATGTTATTTTTTAGACTTGTTATATATATATAGGGGAATGCTAAAATGAGAACCACCTCGAGTTGTAAGAAACGTGAGAACTACACCGTAGGGGGCGCGGTGGACCAATTTTTTTTTCATAAACGTAGATGCATGTATTATAACAACATCTGTAAAAAAAAATCAAAAAAAAAAAATGTCGTGTGTGTAGTTTTGAGCGCCACAAGTTTGTGTTTACGGGTACCGTAAATCTGGCCGGAAAATTTACGGTACCCGTAAACACAAACTTGTGGTGCTCAAAACTACACACACGACATTTTTTTTTGAATTTTTTTTTACAAATGTGCTTATAATACATGCATCTACGTTTCTGAAAAAAAAATTGGTCCACCTCGCCCCGGATCAAAAAGTTCTCGCGGTTCTTACAACTCGAGGTGGTTCTCATTTTAGCGGATACTTATATATATATATATATATGGGACCGCTAAAATCAAAACAACCTCTAGTTGTAAGAACCGAGAGAACCACTTTCTAGCCACTAGATCTACAAGATGGATGGATGAGATTAAAAGTAGTTAAAATTAATATTAAATACTTTTTGTCTCATTATGTTTTTAATATTTTAATGCAAAAGGGCAGTTTAGTAAAATTACTCTTTTTTGCCTTTGTGTCTTTATTATTTTTTATTATTTTTTTTGTATTATTACAATAGTTGGTTTTTTTAAACAAATTTTTTTTTATTAAAAATCATTTTAAATTCAGATTTTTTAACAAAACAAATTTTTTTCGCGCCGGTTTTTTTGCTCTCCGTTTTTGCCCGCCGGTTTTACGCCCCGTTTACGCCCAATTTTTTTTAAGCCCTGTTTAGCCCCAGTTTTTTACGCCCCGTTTTTACACGCCGTTTTTACGCCCTGTTTATGCGTCATTTTTTACGCCCCGTTTTTTATACGCTGTTTTTTAAGATTCATATTTACGCGCCGTTTTTTACGCCCAGTGTTACGCGCTGTTTTTTTAACGCACCGTTTTTTACGCCCGGTTTTAATTCGCCGTTTTTACGCCCCGTATTTACGCGCCATTTTTTACGCCCAGTTTTTACGAACTGTTTTTTTACGCGCCGTTTTTTACTCCCCGTATATACGCGCCGTTTTTTTACACACATTTTTAAAATATTTTTTTACAAAAAGACTTTTTTACAAAAAAAAATTTTACAATTTTTTTATTTTTACAAAAACTTTTTAACAAAAAACAAAAATTTATACGAAAACTTTTTTACGGTTTTAACCTTTTTTTACACACAGGTTTTTTTAACTTTTTTACGTTTTTTTACGAAAACTTTTTTTACGGTTTTAAATTTTTTTTTTTTTACAAAAACTTTTTACCAAAAATAATTTACCAAATTTTTTTTATAAAAACTTTTTTTACAAAGAGAGTTTAAAGAGGAGGGAGATAATTTGATGGTTTTGATTAAAAAAGAGACTTTAAAAAGGAGAGAGAGATGATTTGATGGTTTTAAATAGAGAGAAATTGAAATGACTTTAAAAAGAGACTTTAAAGAGGAGAGAGAGATGATTTGATGTTTTGATTAAATGACTATATTACCCTTTTGGTTGTCATGGTGGAGAGTGGTTCTCGCAACTTGCGTTGGTTTTCATTTTAGCGGCCCCCGATATATATGTATATATATATATATATATATGTTTGATTAAGAATTCCTATTTATCATTCCTTTTAATTTAGAATATCTGTTATATCCATTTTAGGGTGATTTGGTCAGTTGTTTTACCTCGTGTACTCGTGCGGTAATTCTCGTGGAACAATTCTTCGCAACCTGTGAGTAAATCTATTTCTCTCCCCTTTTTAGTCATTAAATATTTTTAAGGTGTATCATATGTCATCTTTTCTATTGATTTTTATTTGATTAAATAACATGCAAAGTCAATGTGTCACTGTGTATATCGTATTCATTGTTTCTGTTATTTCTAGTATCTATCGTTGCATATATGTTTACCAATGTGCTTACTCGCTTTGTGCCACATGTTTCGTGTGGATCCACCTGGATTATAGGTTCCCCATGGCCATGGGTTGTATACTAGTGTCGTCACCAGTATTAGACTCGCTCTTGAGACTAATGCACACTATAGTCTTTGAGTCTTGTTGTTTCTATTGTATATATATTGTGATTGTCATGATTTGTTGATTCTAGTGATTAAAGATGTTTCTACAACACACGAAATTGCATCTTAAATATATTTTAAAAGATTTCTAACCAAAATAAATCAATTAATAAAGAAAAATATTTTATTTAAAATCTAGATCTATTCACTAACATTTTGTTGACCCAAAATCTTTTTACGCATGATATAGGTACGTGACTTTGAGAGGATTTGAAGTCGAAGACATGTAGGATGTGCCTTAGTAATAAATGGGATATTTGTACATGATTGTTTTGGTCAAAAATTACCGAAGTAATTAAGTGATCAAATTAGTTAAGTGAGGTAGTGTGCTAGAAATGAGTGTCGAAAATATGTTAATCAAGTTAATTGTAAAAACAGTTTCAGGATACGGCTCAGGATATAGAGATGTATCTATGATCAAACAATGAGCAAAAGTAAAGTAAACGACACGAGATGTACGAGGAAAGCCCTTGATCAATCTAGATCGCCGGCATAAAACCTCGGGAGCTGACAATCGCAGCTGCCTTGTTCTTCTATTGCTTCAAATATCAGGATACAGTGCAGGATGTGGTACGGATCAACTAAGTGTTACAACGAAATTTGAATACAAGTGTGGTGTTTGCAATGAGCTAGAGTGAAAGTGTTCGAGAGTGTTAGTGAAAATTGTGTGCCTTAAACTGATCCGCCCCCATCTATTTATAGTAAAGATAAGATAACTAACTATCCTAAACTTCCGGGATCCACCGAATATTCCTTCATCGAACGTTGTAGACCTGGTCTTTCGGGCTCAACGTCTTTCCTTCAACAAACTCGTCCAAGTCTTGAGGAGAAGAAGTCCTCTTGACCGTTAGCAAGTCTCAGCCTTTAACCTGCACGTGGTTAATTTAATAAACCTCAGGATATCGCCCAAGATGTTAGCAATATCCTCTTCCAGCATCCTGGTCACAAATAAACAAACAAAGGCAGGATATTGGTCAGGATACGTATGTTAAGAAAATGACCCCTAACAATTGTCCCCAAATATATCGGTTGATATACCAATCCAACGGATATATTTCAAAAGTTTCACCTCATAACTTAAGGTAATTAATACGACTAGACCCTTGAAATGACAGCGGTGCAACTTCCAAAGCATTATTTACTCTTTACCCCCTATATTCATCCTATATTAACCGAGGGACTCCCTTTTACACTTATCCTTATCTTCAAGCGGACATCAGGTATTTCCCCTTCTATCCTTCTTTCTTGAATCGCTTTTAGTTTGCTCAATACTTTTTATGGCACCACGAACGAAATCCCGATCGGACCGACCAACCTCAACCCTCGTAAGTCAAAATTTCATCGCCGATCCAGCAAAGGAGATCTGCTGCTTCAACAATGCCGACATCGCTGCTCTTAAAGATTCCGGTGCCTTTCCCACCGGAACGGTCTTTCGCCCCTTCGACCAGGAAGCCCGATCAGACGCATCATCCGACGAGTGGGTTTGTTTTTTCGCTTATCCTTTCTCTCTTGGACTCCGGTACCCGTTTCCTCCCTTTATCCCTAGCTTTTTCGACCTCACCGGCCTTAGTTACGCCCAGGTTATGCCAATGGTCTGGCGAGTCTTGATAGTGTTGGATCAAATCAAGTCTCGTCACTTTCCCAACCTGTTTATCGAAGATCTCCCTATAGCATACCGGTTGAGATCCCACGGCAATCACCGTTTTCTTCTGTTTTCTACCACCAAGAACCCTCTGGTTCTTAAAGCCACCAAGAACGAGGATCGATGGCGACGAAAATTCTTCTTCGTAAAAAGAGACTCTATTGATAAGGGTTTCGATCTACCGGTTAAATGGTTAACCAAGGGTAGGATTTAGGATTTTAGGAATATCCCCAATTATATCTTCAAACTGTATCCTGGACTTATATCCTGATGTTTTTATGCAGCGAATTTCAGAGATTTAGTGCCTCCTAGTGCAGAATCCGAATCCAAGATCAAGGAAATCTACCGTCTTCCTGCCAGTGAAAGAACTTTTTCCCTGTCTCTTACAGATTCAAGCCAAAAATCAAGCTCAGAAATCTCTGGTAAGCACATTCTCATATATTAATTTCTTTTCAAAAGTATGATGAGTTTAAGAATATCTTCCCTTGTGTAGTACCAGTCGTCAACCTTGAAGGTTTCGAACTTGACGAATTGGATTGCTACTCCAGCCTCGAACCCACCAAACAAGAATCCAAGCCAAAGCCGTCTGCTACATCAAAGCCTACCCCCTCGAAGACTGTTTCTGCTTTTAAAGGCCCTCCGGCATCCAGGACCCGGGCATCCAGCTCTCGGAAGAGAAAGGAGACAGACTCCCCAGCTGTTTCTGAAACATTCTCTCTCGAAAATCATGGGTTCAACGAAGCCACCTCATTCCTCAAACAGGTAGAATTTTCTTTTCGATATCCTGCACAAGTATGTTAGTCCTTATCCTGCTTACTCTTTACATTAATACCTGTGTCTTTATCGATAGGGTCTGGATCGTCTTATGCACTTATACGAAGACGCTTGCGGGCTTAACAAGATGTTGCAGATCCAGCTGGAGAAAGCTCAAGCCACCATAGCTGACCAAGGAACCATTGCGGCTGCCAAATCCTAGCACTATGAAGACAAATACAAGGCAATGACCCAGGAACATCAAGCTGCCCTCCACAAAGCTAATGAGAACGCTCAAGCCAAGCTAGATATCGCCCTTCTTCAATATCAGCAGAATATGAGCTCATACCGGGATAGCCTCAAAGCATCCGTGGTCGTCTCCCTTCTCCAAGCCAGGATAAGGATGGCTTATGAGGCCATGGATTTGGGTTTTGAATGCCCCTCCTGGAACGTAAAGACTTGGGAGGCGAAACTAAAGGATCTTGGAGGTCATCCCGTTGCTCATTATGCAAAGCATGCTGGTGAAGAGCCTTCGAAGGCGGCAGAGGAGGTGGCCAATGCTGATGATGATGCCGAGAAGAATCCTGAGGCTGATGCTGGGACGAATGCTGACAAGGAGGTTGCTGATCAAGAAGGCGCCGCTTCTTAGGCGGCGAAATGGGCGATGATGGATATACGTGCCAAGGCCGGAGCCCATTTTTAAATTTCGTGGCTGTGGTTGTTCAAACAATTTACTTTTCCTGTCTTCGAACAATTTTATATTTCCTGCATTAGAACAATACGATGACCAAAGGTGGATGGGTCCTAGGTTTTAGGATGAAGCCCTTGGTCATCGATTAGTATAACTTGTTTCGAACGTAGTAACGGTTGTAGGTGGACAGGTCCTGTTTTGAGATAGATCCTGCAACCGTTACACAAGTATGGTAAAAACTAATTGTGCTTTTGGCGGATGGGCCTTAGTTTAAGGTGAAACCAAAAGCACAACTTTTGACTTGTTAATAATATAACTATCTTTTGACTTATTTTCTGTTACCTTGCATTACTTAGTGTGAGTCTTAGCTTTGTAAAGATTCTGTATCGTTATCTTATAAAATATCCTGATCAGTATGCTCAGCGGTATACTGTAAAAACCTTTTATTAGATAGAACTTCCAAACGTTCCTTCAACTTTGTAAAAATTTCTTTAGAAAGTGAAAAATAGTCTATCTTTTCAAAACCAAGTTTTGATAATATTTAAATGATCAGAGTTCCAAACTAATACTGGTTTCAAACACCCTAATCAAATATCATGAAAAGGACTTTGAGAATATATCAGGATACTTAAAATAATGTTACTAAAAATTTAGACGACGTTTACAAAGGAAAGATCATACCAGAAATAGGGTATAAACCTATTACCAAACTTCAGTCCCTTTGCAACTCTTACAATGAAGATGTCCCCTGTGCAAGATACTTAGTGCATAAGTTCTGAGCCTCATCCTCTAAGTTTTACATCACCATCTTGGCAGGGATGTCCCCTGTGTACAATGTCTTCTAACACTTTAGAAATCTACTGAATGTCAGTTTCCATCGCATAGGCAATTTTTTACGTCCCAAGGGTAAAACCCAAGGATGTACTGGAGATAAATCCCTTGTATCCTGGGGAAAATCCCAAATTTTCATGCGCTACAGGCGGGAGTGTATAAACTCCAAGACTTAGAAAGGTGAAAACCTTTAAACCTTAGAGAGTATGAAAATACCCTTTCGTGAGAGAGGGTGATCAATCCTCATATACCGTTAGGATTCAGGATATAGCCAACAGTAACGAAATTGTCAGCCACTTTTACATGGACTGGTCCCGCCACCTTGAACTATCCCTGAATAACTTGCGCTCCAGGCGGGGTGTTTAAACCCAATTCGGAAGAAAGGTGAATACCTTTAAACCTGTGAAGGGATCAGTATCCCTTAAACGTGAGAGAGGGGGCCAATCCTCTAATCTTCTGAGTTATCCTGAGTACATATCCTGGAGCTATATCCTGAAACATATCTTGCAAAACAATTGTAAACTAAGGTGGGTGTTAGCTTGGCTAACACCCCTCCGACGCTTAAGTCAGTATTGGGTTGCAAATAACAAATTAAACCAAACATATTTTAAAAAAAAGGTAGAATTCATACCATCCTGAGCTAGAAATTAAATTCTAAACTCACTTGAAATAGAGCTTAAGGTGTATAGCATTCCAAGACCTCGGTAGCATATCCCCCTCCATATTCTTGAGTCTGTATGCTCCTTTCCCTGCTTCTGATTCAACTTCATATGGTCCTTCCCATTTTGGAGCTAACTTGCCATCGACAGGATTAGTAGTATTCTGAAAAGCCTTTCTTAACACCCAATCTCCAACCTTAAATCTTCTGGTTCTAATATTTTTGTTATATGCCCCAGATATTCTCTGTTGATATGCTGCCATCCTTAGCTTTGCCGCATCTCTCTTTTCATCTATAGTGTCTAAATCCTGACTCAAGGCTTCAGGATTCTGCTCAGGGTCACTTAAGGTAGATCTTGCAGTAGGTATTGTCATTTCCGTTGGAATCATTGCTTCTGCTCCAAACACCAACGAAAATGGGGTTTGGCTTGTTGCATTCTTTACCGTTGTCCTATCAGCCCATAAAACAAAGGGTAATTCTTCTGCCCATCTTCCTTTTTTGGCTCCAAGCCTTTTCTTTAAGTTATTGACAATTATCTTGTTTGAGGATTCCGCTTGTCCATTTGCTTGAGGATGTACCGGAGTAGATGTAATCATTTTGATTCCCCAACTCTTGCAAAAGTCAGTAGTCCTCTTACTTATGAACTGAGAACCATTGTCACAAATTATCTCGGCTGGTACTCCGAATCTGGTCAGGATATTTCTTTTGATGAAGGATACTACTTCTTGGTCTCTAACTTGAACAAATGCTTCTGCTTCAACCCACTTAGAGAAATAATCCGTCATTGCTAGCATAAAGACTTTTCCTCCCGGAGCTTTTGGTAGCTTTCCCACTATATCCATACCCCACTTCATAAATGGCCAAGGGGAAACAATAGGATATAATGGTTCAGCCGGCTGATGCAGTATGTTACTATGTCTTTGACATGCGTCACATCTTCGAACATATTCTGCGGCATCTTTTCTCATCGTTGGCCAATAATATCCTGTCCTTAATACTTTTGAGAATAACGACCTGCCCCCAGCATGGTTACCACAATCCCCTTCATGTATATCCTGAAGTACTTCTTTGGCTTCGGGATCCTCCAAGCATCTCAAATACGGTCCTGCAAGAGATTTCTTGTATAAAATATTATTTATAATAGTGAATCGTGATACCTCCATCCTAAATGCCTTAGGATTTTCATTTCCAGGGATGCGTCCTTCTTTGAGATATCTCATGATTGGAGCCGTCCAGGATTTAGGATCCTCTTCAAGATGTTCTGCTCCAGGATCCTGAATACCAGCTACTTCTTTATCCTGAGGATTCGTTGCAGGATGTAAGACATGTAATATTGGTATTTGTGTCCCTTCAGGTATCCTGATCGATGATCCCAAATTTGCTAAGGCATCCGCTTCAGCATTATCCTCCCTTGGTACCTGTTCAAGTATAAAAACATCGAAATATCCTGCTAATTTTTTGAGCATATCGAGATATTCGATTAATTTCTCACCCTTAACTGCATAGGATCCATTAAAATGGTTAGTAATTAACAAAGAGTCAACATATACTTGCAAATTTTTGATACTAATGCTCTTTGCCAACTCTAATCCTGCAATTAAAGCCTCATACTCTGCTTCATTATTAGTAGCAGGAAATTCACACCTAATAGCCTGGGGTAATATGTCCCCCTGTGGCGATTTTAGTAGTATTCCTAATCCTATTCCTCTTACATTAGATGCACCGTCAGTATATAATGTCCAGGATCCTGAGGATTCTCCTAACTGTTGAACTTCTAGGTCTACCTCGTCCTGAATGTCACTACTAAAGTCAGCCACAAAGTCAGCTAAAGCCTGAGATTTTATGGCATTTCTAGGTTCATATACTAAATCATAAGCACTTAACTTTACTGACCACTTGGCCATCCTGCCTGACATCTCTGGTTTCCTAAGCACATTTTTGACAGGATAATTTGTTTTAACATGTATCCTATGTGTCTCGAAATAATGCCTAAGTTTCGTTGATGCCATGACTAATGCTAGTATCAATTTTTCTAAGTGAGAGTACCTAGTTTCAGCATCTAATAAACTTTTACTAACATAATAAACAGGATATTGCTGACCTTCATGATCCTTTATGAGAACGGCACTTACAGCATTCCCTGATACAGCAAGGTACAGGGATAGTGGTTCACCATTTTCAGGCTTCATTAATAGAGGTGCGGTTGATAGATATCGTTTCAAATCCTGCAATGCTGCTTCATGCTTCTCCCCCCATTCGAATCTTTTGTTCTTCTTCAGGATATCATAAAAGTCTTTGCATTTCTCTGAGGATCTCGAGATAAACCTGTTTAAAGCTGCTACACGGCCTGTCAATCTTTGTACGTCCTTCATATTTGAGGGTGATTTTATATCCAGGATAGCCTTGATCTGCTCTGGGCTTGCTTCTATCCCCCTTTTTGTCACCATATATCCAAGAAACTTTCCTGCCCCCACTCCGAAATGGCATTTAGCAGGATTCAGCTTCATGTTGTATTGATCCAGGATATCAAATGCTCCCTTGATATCCTGGAGGTGATCCTCAGCCTTTTTAGATTTCACCACCATATCATCGATATATACCTCCATGGTGTCCCCCAGTTTGTCTTTGAACATCATGTTTACCAATCTTTGGTATGTTGCACCTGCATTTTTCAAACCAAAAGGCATAGCTGTATAACAATAAATACCTGTTGGTGTCATGAAGGCAGTAGCCTCCTGGTCAGAAGGCTCCATTTGGATCTGTTGAAACCCTGAAGATGCGTCCATGAAGGTCAGCATTTCATGCCCGGCAGTGGCATCTACCATTGCATCAATGTGGGGAAGAGGAAATGGGTCTTTAGGACAGGCTTTGTTCAAGTCTGTGTAGTCTACACAAACTCTCCATTTCCCATTCTTCTTTTGTACTACAACCACGTTTGCTAGCCACCTTGGGAACTTAACCTCTCTGATCATTCTGGACTTTAATAATCTTTCAACTTCCTCCTGGATAATTGTGTTCCGCTCAGGAGCAAACTTCCTTCTTTTTTGTTGCACAGGCTTGAATGATTTATCAATTCCAAGCTTGTGAGTGATAATATCTTTGGATATGCCTGTCATATCCTCATGCTTCCATGCAAACGTTGACATCCTGCATTTTAAAAAGTTAATTAATTGCTCTTCAATATCCTGAGGGATATTGGTTCCTACGAGCACCGAAATATCGGGATTATCCTGGTCTAGGATAATTTTCTTCACATCCTGCTCCGGATCCTCCACGATATCCTGGGCCCGCGTCTTTAATTGCTATGCTGCACTAGGTTTGGTTGAGGATTTCATCGAGGATGAGTAGCATTCTTTCGCCTCCTGCTGATCACTATCAACTTTGACAACTCCCCAAGGGGTAGGTATCTTGATGCATTGGTGATATGTTGATGGCACGGCCTTCATATCGTGAATCCACGGTCTTCCCAGTATGATGTTATAGCAGGATAGAGAATCCATCACACAGAAATGTTGTATCGAGTTGACTCCTTCAACGTATACTGGCAACTTTATCTCTCCCACTGTGTTTCTAGCCTCTCCACTGAACCCAACAAGCACAATAGACTTTGAAGTGATATCCATTGGAGATACATTCATTCTCTTCAGAGTTTCTAGTTGGATTATGTTGACGGAGCTGCCATTATCAACCAGTATCCTGCGTACAAAATGGTTAGCCACATATAACGTTATTACCAGAGCATCATGGTGAGGATCCTGGACAGTATCCCTGTCATCTGCATCAAAAGTGATCACTTTGTCAGTTGTGAGGGTAGTCATCCTGACAGGTTTGTCTCCCCTTTCGGCCTTAGCTTCCTTTGCATGTCTTTTTGCTGCCGAATACGAGGTCCCACAAATGTCGGATCCTCCCGAGATGAAGTTGATTATCTTGGCATTCGCGGGAGGTGATGCTGCTCGCTCAGGATCCTTCTCAGTATCCTGACCCTTATTCTTCTTTCTTCCTAAGAGATCTTTCAGATATCCCTTGCTTAGAAGATAGCTTATTTCTTTCCTTAGAGCAATGCAATCCTCGGTTACGTGTCCGAAATCTTTGTGGAAAGCACACCATTTTGACTTATCTTTCCAGTCAGCCTTTTGTTGATTCTTTCGAGGCCACCTAGCCTTGTCTCCTAGACCCTGCATGGCATACATCAATTCGGGAATGTTAACAGAAAAGCAATATTCAGATAGCTCAGGATACTCTTCAGGATCCATATGGCTTAGGCCGATATGACTTGAATGAGGATTCTGACTTCCTGTTAGTTGACTCATAAGTGTTAGATGAGTTCATCCTTTCTTGCATCTTCCTGTCATCCTCCAGACGGATATATCTCAAAGCCCTGTTACGAGCTTCGTCGAGATTCCTGCAGGGATTCATTACCAGATCCTGATAAAACTGAGAATCCTTTTGTAATCCCATCTTGAAAGCTTGCACAACTGTTGCAACATCAAGATGTGGGATATCCAAGGATTCTCGACTGAATTTGTTCACATAATCCCTCAAGGATTCCTGAGGCCCTTGAGTTATCCTGTAAAGATCACTGGTTAGTTTCTCAAAACTCCGACTACAAGAAAATTGACTGTTAAATAAATTAACCAAATGAGCAAACGAAGTAATTGAGTGTGGAGGAACATTTAACAGCCATTTTAAGGATGATCCTGTTAAGTTAGAACCAAATCCCTTGCACAAACATGCTTCCTTGAGCTCCGGAGGGATAGGGTTAATCTCCATTCTTTCCCTATACTGAGCAATATGCTCCTCAGGATCCGTAGTTCCGTCGTAAAGCTTCATGTTGGGGGTTTGGAATCTCTTTGGGATCTCAGCATCACAGATAGGATATGCAAAACGAGATATCTTGTGGCTGTCCTGGGACACTTCTGGGATCGGCTGGACCACCCCAGGTACACTAGATATCATGTCCTTCAACTTCTGAAGTTCCCTAGTAAATGCTGATGTTACACCTGTATCATGCAAAGATCCACTATTGTTAGTAGCATGAGTATTATTATTATTTGACACGTTACCCGTTGGAGGATTCTGCCCATATCCTGAAGCATATCCTGAGCTCCTCATGGTTGATATCCTGACCGAGGAGGGTATTTCAGGAGTATGATTCTGAGGAAGGCTGGGCACGATATTCCCCCTGTTATCCTTAGTATACACAGCTGAACTGAAGTTCAACGCTCTAGGGTGTAATGGAGTGACATTGTCCTCAGCAGATCTGCTCGAGCCTGACTTCAGGAGTTGTATTTCCCTTAAAAGCATTTAGTTTGTTTCCTGTTGCTGCCTCATTTGTTCCTGCACACTTCCAAATAAGGTTAAAATTTCATCGTTAGAAGCTAAAACAGGAGCAGATTCCTGAATACTGCGGGTAGGGATAACATCCTGAGGTCGTGAAGAGGCTGGCATCCTTGGAGGAGGTGGTGGAAGCACCGAACTGGTAGTAGCAGAAGTCATAGCAGACACAGTAGAGGAACTCATGTTTGATCTTGAGGCCATTACGGACAATGTGGCAAAAAGTTTTGAAAATAGGAAACCGATTAGTGATTTGACAAAAATTTTTAGTAAAGAGAGCACCACTTGCCCCACGGTGGGCGCCAAATTGTTTTGGTCAAAAATTACCGAAGTAATTAAGTGATCAAATTAGTTAAGTGAGGTAGTGTGCTAGAAATGAGTGTCGAAAATATGTTAATCAAGTTAATTGTAAAAACAGTTTCAGGATACGGCTCAGGATATAGAGCTGTATCTATGATCAAACAATGAGCAAAAGTAAAGTAAACGACACGAGATGTACGAGGAAAGCCCTTGATCAATCTAGATCGCCGGCATAAAACCTCGGGAGCTGACAATCGCAGCTGCCTTGTTCTTCTATTGCTTCAAATATCAGGATACAGTGCAGGATGTGGTACGGATCGACTAAGTGTTACAACGAAATTTGAATACAAGTGTGGTGTTTGCAATGAGCTAGAGTGAAAGTGTTCGAGAGTGTTAGTGAAAATTGTGTGCCTTAAACTGATCCGCCCCCATCTATTTATAGTAAAGATAAGATAACTAACTATCCTAAACTTCCGGGATCCACCGAATATTCCTTCATCGAACGTTGTAGACCTGGTCTTTCGGGCTCAACGTCTTTCCTTCAACAAACTCGTCCGAGTCTTGAGGAGAAGAAGTCCTCTTGACCGTTAGCAAGTCTCAGCCTTTAACCTGCACGTGGTTAATTTAATAAACCTCAGGATATCGCCCAAGATGTTAGCAATATCCTCTTCCAGCATCCTGGTCACAAATAAACAAACAAAGGCAGGATATTGGTCAGGATACGTATGTTAAGAAAATAACCCCTAACAATGATTATTTTTCTTTTGTAAATTATATGAGTTTTATTAAACACATTCTATGATTATCTGTGACAATTTAAAATTGATGCTTTTAAATATTAACTTATAATAGTGTCATGAGTTATGGACAATCATCATGCCCCGTACTAATCCGCTGAGGGTCGGGGTGTGATAGAAAATTTTCATGAACTAAAAATACACACGTCACACTTTATGCTCAAACAAATTCTAGTGCACTTATTTCCAGTTTTCGGGTGTTATACCTTCCATTTCTTACGTTTTCGTGCAACTTCCACACTTCCAGACCTTGTGTAAAGCTAGGTTCCACACCTACAGACCATATCAACACAAACATGTATATAACATCACATATCAATCCTTGGAAATTATCTTTTTTGGTTAGGTTTTTTAAACTCGTTTTCTTATCGAATCTTAGTATTTTTGCTCCATAACTTGAAGTTTTTCACTATTAAACATCATGAACCATCTTATTACATATAATAGAAGTATAAGCAACCTTTGTGGCCAAAGGGTTAGATTTTATGGATCAAAACCCTTTTGTTTTTGTTAAAACACTTTTTAACACAAAAAGCCATCAAAATTCACTCGCATGAGCTTTGGTAACCTTAGGTTTTTTTTTATTGAAATCAGTTAGGATGATTGAGAGCTGAACTGAAATGTTGGACCTACAAAAGAACAAATGATATCCAAAAGCCAAAGGATGACAATGAGATCAAGAAATAAACAGTTGATAAAGAAATTCTCTCCCTAAAGATAGTGAATCTTGAACACCTAAATTAAAGCATCTATTGAAGACAAGCAAATATCTGATCAAAACCTTGCAATCGCTGTTCATGAAGAAACAAGGTTTGCTGAAGCCTAAAGTCTGTTGAAGCAAAGGTCTGATGAAGAAGACTAAATATCTGTCTGGCCAAAAAGATGTTTGGATCAAAGCAACAGAGGATAGTTCAAACAGATGTTTCCCAATGTAACAGTACTTGTTTGTATCAGTGTTTAGCATAGTTAGATCAGATGTTAGATTTGCATAAATGTTTGCAACATCTGTGGAATCTTTTCTTTTAGGAATGTTAGATGTCACTATCAGGGTGATGTAAGCCTATCACGAACAAAGCTTTAGTACTTAATATAAATAGATCTCACCCGTCAACGAACTATTTTATCACTTCACGCATTCTCTTTTGTACGAATAGTTTTGTGAGTGATCGGGCCGAGTGGGAGATTGTAGAACCATTCTGTAAAACATTTGAATCATTGTGATTAATGGAAAAAAGTTGTTAATAATATCTTCCTACTTGTGAATTTTATTGTTTTTCTATCAGTATTTGTTTACAAGTATCAAACTGTGATCCTAACAATTGGTATCAGATCTTGGTCACATTAAACTTTATTTCATAATCAGTTTAACACACAAAGATCAACTCACAAAGATCCAATACTATCCGTAGCTCAGATAGAAAAGTGTAGAACTCAAAAAGTGTCTTACGCATATTATGTTCTTCAAAAAGATCAAAAGAGAATGTCAGTCAATAACTATGATTCCCTTATCTCTATTTTTAATAGAAAACCACCGATGCATGACAGATCAAATTACAATATCTGGCAACATCAAACGGTGCATTATCTTGCTCAACATAACACAACATGTTGGAGGTCTGTATTGTACGGACCACATATTCAAATGATACTTTGCGTCGAAAATCCTGATGTAAATTAGCCAAAGTAACCAGAAGATTAATCTATGCTAGGCTTCAAAAAGTTTGAGATAAATGCCAAAGAACTAAACATAATTGCAAGGGCTCTTGTAACAACTCTCTAAAACGTTCCACAACAATTCGCAATCGAAACCCCGAACGCGTACAATGAGAACCGAAACGAAAAACGAGAAAACCAAGTTTTGGTCATCGTCGCATGGTGCGGCGGGCCCAGATTCTCTGGATGCCACACGTTGCAACATGTCACCATGTGGCAAGGCTAGGCCACTGACTCAACAACCCTACACCTTAGCCACCCTCGTCACGTGGTGCGACGGCGTCGATTTTCAAATACATATGGAGTGAATTTGGGACAGTCTCAACTGCTCATTTTGACTTTTTTGCTCTCGATTTCACACTTTCGTTTCTCTGTTACCGAACCCCTGTCCTAATTCTTGTGTACGAAACCCTAATCGCTAAAACGATACCCTGTCCAATTGATCTGAAACCCTAGCAATGAAAAGCTGAAGTTTGGCCTGAATAAGGTGATAATTCTCACCTTGAGGTTTTGCTCTCGTGATTATCGTTAAAGTTTAATTTGGTTTTTTACACTAACTCGAACTTACATGGAGGCTTTAAGAAAACTTAGCGGTTAAGAAAACTTAGCGGTTACGAAGACTTAGCAGTCAAGAAAACTTAGCGGCTCAGAAAACTTAATAGGTAAAGTAAACCTAATAGCTAAGGAAACTTAACAGCCAAGAAAACTTAACAACTAAGGAAACTTAACAACTAGGTAAGTTAATCAGTTAACCAGTTAAGTAAGTTAATCAGTTAACCAATTAAGTAAGCTAATTAGTTAATCATCTAAGTAAGCTAATTAGTTAATCAGCTAAACAACTAAGTGAGTTAATCCTCTAAATAGCTAAGTGAGTTAATCTGCTAATCAACCAAGTAAACTTAACAGCTAAACGATTAAGTAAACTTAATAGTTAAGAAAACTTAGTAACTAAGGAAGGTATATATGGGTAGAGAGTATTTAAGGAAGGTATATATGGGTAGATAGTATCTAAGGAAGGTTAATCTAGGGAAGGTATATATGAAACTTCCTAGCTAAGAAAAACATATTCCTTACCTATAAATAGGAAGCCCAGGATTCAATTTTCCTTGCTCATTTCTTTTCTTCTTCTCTCTATAAGTTGGTGTTCTAACCAATAATCGCCGATACGATATTCTGTCCGACCAATCAAAGAACCAACCGACGAACACCAAAGCTCTGCCAGAATAAGGCGAGACTTTATGAGCATCCGTTGTGGTTTTAGTTTTGATCTCGTGACCATCGTTAGGTTTGATTTGGTTTTACACTAATATGTATTATACTCTGTTAAACTAAATGTTTAACTGTCAGAAAGCTCAGAACTATAAACTTACTATCAAAATAGATGCTTAATTACCAGAAGACTCATAACTATATAAGTAGATGCTTAAGTATCAGAAGGCTTAGAATCAGGAGGACTGTTAAATTAAGAACTATAGACCTATAAGGTGAGTCATTCTCTTTTATCAAATGCTTTCAAAATCCTAAATGTGTTCTAGTTATATTTACAATGATTAAGTCTTTGTATTCTTAAATTACTGCTGGTATGTGGGGTTTTGTACTCACTACTTGATAAGCTTTGCTATTGGTAAATGGGTTAGCCAATAATAATATGACCACAGTCATAGGATTTGCCAAGTGACAAATACCATTGAGTAGTTCTTTCCTATTGGACAATAAGATAGCCAATAGTGATATTATAAGATATAAACAAATGTAAAAACTCTTAATGCTGTAAATATAAAAATGTGTCATTTTATACAAATGAATGAACTCACCAGTATTTCCTGTTGATCAAATATTTTTAGACATGTTTCAGGTGACTTACTGTAGATTCGAATAAGAGTTATTACACAGCACCAAGAGGCTTAAAGGAGTGGCTTATTTTATGAATTAAATTAAGAAACTTTGTTTTATATTTTCGGGTTTATTCCCTATTAGAAGCTTTTCTGTAAAATGTGGGTTTTATTCTCATTTGTTATAAATAAAATCCGGTGTTTCTAAACTTTGATATTTTCCTAACTCACGGTCCTGATGAAATTTACGCTGCAATGTTTTCAAAATAACTATCGGTACCACTTGACTGTTCATGGCTCCTGTCCAGGGTATGGTCGGGGGTTGTGACAACTTTACTAAATGAGATCTACACGGAGCTATTAGACTGTAATAGTGCTAAAGAGTTTTGGGATGAGTTAGAAGAGAAACTAAGTAAAACTAAGGAAATTGTTAAAAACAACCAGAAAACTCCTGACATACAAAATGTTAAGAGTATATCTAACCGGTACAAACAACAGTTTGTGAAAAGGACAATGATAGTGTTGTAAAAAAACAGTGATCCTTGGAATACAACTGAAGATGAGAATAATTGCGACTACGCATTCATGGACATCAAAGTGGGAGTCTCTACATGCCTAGATAGCCTATGGTATGTAGATAGTAGAGGATCTGGACATATGACTGGATACAATTATCTACTAACAAATTTCCATACTCATGGAGGTGGTGACAAATCCTTTGGAAATAATTCTAAAGGAAAAGTGACGGGGTCAGGGATAGTCCAGGCTAGTAAGCTAAAATTTGAAAATGTTAATCTAATTAACAATTTAAAATTTAATTTACTAAGTGTTTCACAAATGAGTGACAAATGCTATGGCTCTTTTTTTTTTACAAAGATAACTTGTAAAATTATTGGACCTAAGGTTGTTAAAAAGATTGACAAAATTATAGCTGAAAGCACTGCTCAACTTGTTGCTCATAGAAGTGGTAATGTTTATGTAGTGGACATGTCCAAAGAAAACCTAAAAACAAATGTATGCTTATTCTCTGTTGCCTCAACAAAAGAAACAGAGTTATGGCAATGAAGGTTGGGACATGTTAATTTGAAAACAATTAACATCCTGACAAAGCAAAAACGTGTCAGAGGTTTGCTAACCAAACAAAGTGTGATGAACACTATGTTTCCTGTTTAAAAGGTAAACACCATAAAATATCATACAAACCCATTGAAGAGTCCAAAAACAACCCAATGTTTACAAAAGTTACACATGGATTTGTTTGGCCTAGTAAAAATCATGAGCTTGAGGAAAAAAAGATATTGCTTAGTGATAGTTGATGATACTCTAGGTTCACATGGACTTATTTTTTTCACTTAAAAGATGAGACTGTAGGTATTTTGAAAGAATTTATTATAAAAGTTAAAAAATAGTATGATCTACCTATAAAGTCTCACAGAAGTGACAATGGGATATAATTCAGAAATCAAGAACTTGATGATTTCTTTGTATCAAAAGGAATAGTGAGACATTTCATTATTCCACCAGAATAAAATGGGGTTGTTGAATGAAAAAACATAACTCTTATTGAGGGTGCAAGAACTATGCTTGCAGATTATGGCCTTCCATTGTCCTATTGGGCAGAGGCTGTGAATACTGCTTGCTATGTTCAAAACAGGGTCTTAATAAATCCTAGGCATCAATAGACTGCCTATGAAATTTTATTCAAAATAAAATCTTTAATTTCATTTTTCAAAATCTTTGGCTACCCATGCTTTATTTTGGATCTTAAAGATTCAATCTCAAAATTTGCAGCCAAAGTGGAATGTGGATATTTTCTGGGATATTCTTCAACAACCAAGGCCTATAAAGTGTTCAACATAAGGACCATGACTATAGAAGAAACATTGAATGTAAAAGTTAATGAACTCTCTCATCCCTAAAACTCCCCAAAAATCTAGCAAAACTTTTTTGATCTTGATAAATTCAATTTTGAAGAATTAACTGTAAAGGTTGAGGTTGAAGAAGGTAAATCAAAAGAAGTACAACCGGGTTACAAATTTGACATTGAGATGCTATCTTAATACAAATTCCATTATGATCTACAAAGCTCATCTTCACAAAACAACAGTCAGTCTACAACAACTGAATCCACTGTTGACCAAATTCAACCTCAAACCACTGACTATGCTTGTGGTCAAACCACTAATCAATCCTCTACTTCAAATTCACCACTTGGGCCAATCCCACCACCACCATTTCAAACCACTATTGACCATACCACAATGGCAACAGAGGTTTCGCCATAAAATTTCCAACGTTTCCCCTCACCAAAAAATTCCATCATTCCATACACTGAAAACACTACCTTCCATAGATTTCATCCACCAGAACAAGTCATAGGAGACATCAATGCAGGAGTGCTCACAAGAAGCCAAACCTCAAATATCTGCCTACTTGTTCGCTTTCTATCATTAATCCAACCTGTCAAATACCAAGAGACATTAAAAGACAACAGTTGGGTAGAAACCATGCAAGAAGAGCTTCTTCAGTTTAAAAGACAACAAGTATGGGAACTTGTAAGATTAGCAGAGGACACATGTCCAATTGGAACAAAAATAGGTATTTAAAAATAAAACTGATGAAAGAGGCGACGTTATGAAACACAAAGCCAGGCTTGTGGTTCAATGGTACAAACAAGAAGAAAGAATTGACTATGATGAAACCTTTGCCGTTGTAGCAAGGTTGGAAGCTATAAGACTCCTCTTGGCATTTGCTTTCAACCATAACATGAAGGTGTATTAAATGGACATAAAGTGTGCTTTTCTCTATGGTAAGATCTAAGAAGAGGTATATGTGTGTCAACCACCTGGATTTGAAGACACGTTCCATCATGATTATGTCTACAAGCTAAAAAAAAGCTTTGTATGGACTAAAACAAGCACCAAGAGCCTGGTATGATACTCTATTTACTTTTCTCTTATCCAATGAATTCAAAAGAGGTAAAATTGATAAAACTCTATTTCTAAAATAGAAAGGGAAAGATCTGTAAATTGTACAGATCTATGTGGATGATATCATTTTTGGATCCACATGTGATAATTTGTGTGATGAGTTTAGAAAATTGATGACAACTCAATTTAAGATGAGTGCCATGGGGGAGTTACAATGTTTCCTTGGTCTTCAAGTATAACAACTTGAAAATGGAACTTTCATTCATCAAAACAAATATGTCAAAACACTCTTGAAAAAGTTTGACATGAATGATTGTAAACCATGTGCTGCCACCATAAGTATAAGCAAACCATTCATATCTGATGAAAAAGATGACTTGATAGATCAAACACTTTACAGATGTATGATTGGGTCATTGATGTACTTAACTGCATCAAGACCTGATATTATGTTTGCAACTTGTGTCTGTGCAAGATATCAAGCATCACCTAGAAAGTCAAATTTAATAGTTGTAAAAAGGATATTCAGATACCTCAAAGGTGCTCCTATACTTGGTATTTGGTATCCAACTAATGGAAATATTGAGCTTTCAGGTTTCTCAGATAGTCACTTTGCTGGATGTCACAAAACAAGGAAGTCAACATCAGGAGGCTGCTGATTCCTAGGAAATGCCTTGGTCTCATAGCAAAGCAAAAAAGCAAACAACAGTCTCTAGCTCTACCGAAGAGGCGGAGTATATAGCTGCTACGTTGCACTTCACAACTCCCGTGGCTTAAAAATCAATTACTTGATTTTGGTATAACTGATTTGAAGACACACTGGATAGTCAAGCAACAGAAAACATTATCAAGAACCTAGTATTTCATTCAAAAACAAAGCAAATTGACATTCGTCATCACTTTGTGAGAGATTATTACGAAAAAGGATTGATTTCACTTCATCATATTCCCACTGAAGATCAATTAGTAGATGTGTTCACAAAAGCATTGAACACATCTACCTTTGAAAGATTGATCTACAGAATTGGGATGTTAAATAGATACTGAAAGTATTTTTCAGTTCTCCTAAATAAAAACATTAAAATGTTAGTTTAAAAAAATCAAAATTTTGTTTTCAAAAGATAAAGAAAAGATTAATAAAATCAACAAAAAACTCTGTTCAAAGGAGTTAAATATATGTTTTAGTGGGTTCAAAACTCTATTTACCACTTTTATTACAAAATCATCCACTGTTCTCATTTCAAAACTCTGTTTAACCCAACAGAGATTTCAAACACGGGTCCATCTTTTGACCAAAATTCAAACAGATGGGCCAGCCATTGATTTTTCCATCCAAACATCTGTTGAGACTCATAAGAGGTTTCTAACATATATTTTCAAAACAAACCTTACGTTTCTTCACCAAAGGGTTTTGTTGAACATAGCTTTGATAAACAGAGCTTTGCCTTATCTAGTAAATGTTTGCCACGTTACTTAAAAAAGTAACCAGGGGCCACGTCATCACCACTGTTGAAAATCCCTATAAAAACCCTAACCAAACATAGTTTATCCTTACCAATGCGATAAACTTTGAAATCTCAAAATTTTGTCTCTACAAAACAATAAAAAAGATCATCAACTCAAAGATTTTCTAAAAGATTTTCACTCTTCAATCAAAAGATTATCTATTCAAAAGATTCTCAAAAAATCTGACCTATTTTCACAATGGTTCTAAACTTGAAATCACCACATAACTACCTCTCATATCTTGTAAAAACTTCTGCTGTCACACCCCGACCACGTGGAACATACAAAACGTGGCGGAAACGTCGGGGAGTGTTGTAACAGAATTAATTGTTTCAAATCCATGGCAATAAAAGTTTCATTTTATTAATCAAACACGAGAGTTACATTGTTTTAAACAAGAAACAAAGAGTATATAACAAAAATTAACTAGTTCTTGTCTCGTTTTAAGTCACTAAGGCACAGGTCCGCCTAAGTATGTCTTGATAAGTCCTATGCATCATCTCCTGAAAACACATGTGAAAATAGGTACGTCAGCATAAAAATGCCAGTGAGATACATAGGTTTTGTGAAAAACAGAATTCATGACTTATGTTTGAGAAAATGTTTAGTCATGAACCTTGTAATTTGCTTTGTCTTGTAAATCATTTGAAAAACGATAAGATCCGATGATATGTATAAATAAATGTCAGGTTAAATGAATAACCATGTAAAAATGCGTTTGTATAAGATAAGTTGTTTGTAAATCAATGTCTTGTGAAAAGTATGATATTTGTATAAAATGTTATATGCCTCAAACTGAAATGATTCAAATAACGCTACGATATGTAATACCATACAAACACTTATATATTGGAAGTACCAGCGGCGTATCCACCATGCTTGTATCATATTACACACGCATCGTTACTTAATCACTTAATCAAACCAAACCAAACCACCAAAGTAATGTTTAACAATTGTAGAAATGTTTATGTAATGTCAAATGTCTATTGTCAAATGTAAATCCTGTCAACAGATACAAATTGTTCACACGGTTCAGTAGTTACAAACGGTTCATATAATCAAACGGTTACGACGGTTCACATAGTCAAAAGGTTACAACGGTTCAAAATGTAGTATAATGTGTTCACATGTTGGATGAGCATATGCAACAGAAATGCAATGTAAAACAATGTACTAAGCATGCACACAATGGACATACATAGCATAAGTGTAATGTAAAACAATGTACTAAGTACGCACACAATGGGCATACATAGCATGAACACAATGAAATCATGTACTATAATGTACTAACGAACATAGCAGGTATATGATGTGAAAACATGGAAAGCATGAAAGTAACAAGTAGGCACATGTGTTCCACCCCAAAACGTTTGGAAAACAGTAAAAGAAGGGTCTATGTACTCACTTGAGATTGCTCAGAAGTCCTAAGATAACCACCAAGCAATGCTAGGGATCACGGATATCAAACGGCACCTAATATAGGTAACTATGTTAATAAACCGGACCTAAACCGGAGGATCGGATAGAATGAGGGTTTGTAAACCAAACGAGTATGGAGACTCGTGTAGTATGGTTTAACAAAGCCTACATACTAAATGAAACTTAACCTAAGTGTTTGTGACCCATTACGACCCGTTTAGGTAGCTTATGCTACTTTAACGCGTCGTTCGCGTAAAACGCGTTCGGAACGCCTAACTAGTCCTATGACAAGTAAAATATGCCTTAACATGTCTAATATGGTTGTCAAATCAGTTTAGATGTCAAAAGTTATGTTACATATGTTTAAAACGAATTTTGGCATCAAAGGGGTATTTTGGTAATTTACCTAAGGCATATAAACTACCTATCATACAACTACTTAAACGAAGCGACCATTAGGTATAACCTCGGAAGGTTATTCCCTATATACTATGGTCACCTAATGTATTTAGTCGGATCCTAATGATCGACCAAATGGGTCAGGTTCGAAGGTATAAGCGATTTATTAGATCGCTTACCCTTACGACCCTAGACAACGTAGTAATCAGTAGGCATAGTCACAAGGGACTATAACCATCGTGATTACAATCACGTTGCGAAGTTCAAACGACCTTCGCATTGACTATACACTGGTCAACACAGAAAGTCAAACAAAGTTTGACTTTCGGACTCGAAAAGCAATAAAAGAACGAAGAAATACTTACGAAGGGTCCCCGAATGCTAATCTAGATCAAAATAACTCAGGTATGAAACAATGGTTCCAACTTAGAGTCTTTTTGATCAGATTCTTGTGGGTTTGAAGTAAATGGGGGTGGGTATTTATAGTATTTCCCAAACCGTTAAGATCGTTTCTTGGATAACGTGATTTAATCTCGTGCGTACATTTGTCAAA
Source organism: Helianthus tuberosus (assembly GCA_030545235.1). Taxonomy (NCBI): domain Eukaryota; kingdom Viridiplantae; phylum Streptophyta; class Magnoliopsida; order Asterales; family Asteraceae; genus Helianthus; species Helianthus tuberosus. Next base: position 162,964,057 of record CM060444.1, read on the forward strand.
ATGTTGTGGTAACTAAAAATGGCCTCTTATGAGCTGAAAGGGCAAGTTAGAATGTGTGGATGAGGTTTAATCAACTGAATTATGCTGACTAATCGATCTTATCTGTTCTGGGAGGCTGATGCAGCCCGCTTCAGGATCAGACAAAGCTCAGGCGGGCTGCCTCGAGCTTCTGATCAGAAAACATGTTTCCAAAATGACAGTTTTGGTCCCTGTTGGTGTTAAAGGCCATTCCCGACACTTCTAAGGCCCGTAAAGCCAACTTTAAGGCCCTAAAATGATGCCTAAACATTGTAGACATGAAACATGCTCAAAAATATGTCGGATGTCAGTTCGTTTGGTCGTACGAACGCGATGTTCGCTTAATTACGACGGAATGCGCATAAGCTCGAAAAACGATCTAAAATGCGTGACGAATGGATTTTTCTTATGCCAAACACTAAAATAAAATGTTTTAGTGCTTACATAAATTTTTGGATGTCTGGATGTATTCAGAACGTAAGTTATGCGCGAAAGTGCAAACTTGTGCACTTTTTGACGCTTTTAGTCCCTGAATGACCCAAAAGTTTATTTTAGCACACCGAACCCCTCAAAGCCTATTTCTAAGCTATGTAAAGGATATTTATGGTATGTTTAACTTATGTTCATGTTCCGGAATGTCTGTTACAGTTCAATTTGGCATACTTTCGCAGTTTGTCAAATTTAGTCCCTGTAGGCGAATTAACTTGTTTTTGCCATACCAAAGCCTTCAAAACTTATTTCTAAGTTATGTAAAGGTTATTTAAGGTATGTAAAGCCTATTTCACTATTCCGGAGTGTTTGTTGCATTAAACTGGTTATATCTACGCATCAGTGCGCGTATAACCTTCCAGAAAGCGATTTAGAGCTTGAAATCGAACAAGAATTGATATGTGCAAAAGATACACATATTTATACAGATCCCAAGTATGAAATACAATATTTCATTGGCTCAGAATTTGTTTGATGGTCACAGTGACCCAGGTGTCACAGTCTCCCCTACTTTAGGAAATTTCGTCCCGAAATTTATTCGTAGGAGTCTATTTGTGACTTTGTGTCAAATAACCACCAGAGATATGTAAGGCATAATCCTGTTATTTCCTTAATGGACATTCTTCAGAACGAAAAATGAACAGACGGGGTCATTTTCCTCAACGAGTATTCTTCAGAAGCGGAAATGAAGGAATAAACAAACGGGGATTCATTTCCTCAACGGACAATCTTCAGAAACGTAAAATGAACTGACAGAGTCATTTTCAACGGGTGCTTCCTCAGAAATGGAAATGAAAATGATAGATAAACGGATATTCATTTCCTCAACGGACAAATCTTCAGAAACGAAAATGAACTGACGGAGTCATTTTCAACGGGTGCTTCCTCAGAAATGGAAATGAAAATGATAGACAAACGGATATTCATTTCCTCAACGGACAATCTTTAGAAACGAAAATGAACAAACGGAGTCATTTTCAACGGGTGCTTCATCAGAAATGGAAATGAAAAGGATAGACAAACGGATATTCATTTCCTCAACGGACAATCTTCAGAAACGAAAATGAACAAACGGAGTCATTTTCAACGGTTGCTTCCTCAGAAACGGAAATGAAAATGATAGACAAACGGATATTCATTTCCTCAACGGACAATCTTCAGAAACGAAAATGAACAAACGGAGTCATTTTCAACGGGTGCTTCCTCAGAAACAGAAATGAATAGAGTTAACTTCTAGGCACATGACAAAGCTCGCTGTGGTTTCTGTGCACTAAATTCCATAATTATGTATGCATCCATAATTACGTAATTCCTTGCACAGTCCGCACAGTTTGTCTTGTAATGTTTAGGGGAGGAAAATCAAATCTGTGATGAGGGTGACTAGGCTACCATAGGGTCCTTTTAATTAGATCCACAGATGATCTTATTAATTAGGCCACCAAGGAGTCCTTTCAGCTATATCATCACATGATGTTCCTAACCAGATTTTTGGATCAATCTGTTTAACTAGACCACTCAAGGGGTCTAATTATGGAGTAGTACTTTATAATCCAAGGGACTTAACTACAACGTAGTAGTCCATTAAGGATTTTATGTAGTACCTTTGGGTATCCTACTACGAATCCCTCATATGAAGATACGAAAGGTTCTACGAGGATTTGGATAACAAAACTTGGATTACACAAAAACACATAAAGGAACACATAAGCACATAATCACATAGTTGTTTAACTTGGTTATTAATTTGTTATCGATATAGAATGGATATGGAAACCAGTTGATAGACTTCGATGTCCTCTGGGATCTATCTGAAAAGATAGGAAGATCTCCCAAAAAATCGATTTTGTTTTCAAAGAACATAATATCTGAATTATGGGACACAACAAATTTTAGGATTTACGGAAATGTCCTTAAGTACCCTTATTAAGGATTTATAGTGGTACTTTGGGTATTCGTCTCGTGTTGTAACTTGCGCCTTGTACTTCGTTTCCTTAGAACAAATGGGTACTTAGGAATTTCGTGGAAAATGCAAGAGATCATAAAGTGGAAGAAAGTTTGGGGGTAGTCTGTCCTTCAAGGAATACGGTTCCTTGATTGTTGGTATTGTAAGAGATATGTTGTTTATACATACAACCACATAAATACATTGTAATGTAAATAAAAGATTTATTTATAAACAATGATAATAACTATTTCATGGACCTTGACAACAAAAGAAAATAATACATAAGACGTGATTATTTCTAAACGATGTCGTCGGTCAGATGCTCATCCCTGTGCTGGATTTGCATTAGCAAGCTTTGGGCAATTTCTTCGGAAATGACCCATCTCGCCACAGTTGAAGCAAGAACCTGGTAGAAAACGACCTTGAGCAGGGTTGTTGCCAGCTTAGTTTGGTGCAGCTGCAGCTGGGCAGACTCTTGCTGTATGGCCTATAAGTCCACAAGTTTGGCATTTGCGGCACTTTACATTGGCATGATGATGGAGGCTACATTGGTTGCACAAGGGTGCAGTTCCATTGTATGGCTTCCTAGCAGGGGGTTGAGCTGGTTGGTTGGGGACGGCTTGATCATTGTGAGTAACCATGGCGAAGTTCTGAGAAGCCTTTCGCTTTTTTGACTTCTTAGGGGATCCAGCCTGTTCATCCATGGTCTTTGATTCCTCGATTGGGTTCGATTCCTCGACCGGTTTATTGTCACCCTTTCGGAAAAGCTTACATTTCCTGATCTGAGATTCAGTCAAGGTTGCAGCTAGCTCAATGGTCTGCCTAACTGTAGTAGGGTTGCTACCAGTCACAATGTCTTGTATTGAGTCAGGGAGGCCATCAATGTACTTTTCGATTGCCTTATCCAACGGCGTGACCATGTTTGGGCATAACAGACTTAACTCTTCATAACGGTCCATGTAGGCTCGATGCTCACTGCTATCTTGCTTCAAACCATCAAACTCTCTTTCCAATGCTCGCAGTTCATGACGAGGACAAAACTCCCTCATCATAAGAGCTCTAAGTTCAGTCCATGTCTGTGTTAGAGCAACTTCTGCACCACGGTCTCTCATAACCCCGTTCCACCATGTAAGAGCCCTCTTCTGAAACACACTCGAAGAAAACTCGACCTTGCGATTGTCAGGACACTGCACGTGGCGGAAAGTATTCTCAATGCTCTCGAACCATTGAAGAAGCCCAGTCGCTCCCTCAGAACCACTAAACTTGAGTGGTTTAGCCGAGTTAAAACTCTTGAAATTGCATGGACCATTGTTGTTGTTGTTGGCTTGGTTCCATTGAGCAAAGAGGTTTGGGAATTGAGCAGCCATTTGCTGCGCAATAATTTCTGCCAGTTCGGCAGTCGCTATCTGGTTTTCGCGTCGAGGAGGCATTCTAAAAGAGGAAACATGAAAGGAAACGAGTGAGAGTATTAGACGAAAAGAATGAGATGAAACAAATCTGATGAAAGCAAGGATAGTGGTCATTTGTTTGTTACTACAAAGCAACAAACGACCCCGGTGATTAATCAAAGTAAATAGGTCAAAAATAATGTATCGCGAAGACATGCTCGCCTATATGTGAACACTCATCCCAAGAATTCCCAGGTAAGCACAACTGGTCTCGCGTCTGATGAGATATATACGAAGTGCTTGCCTAGACAGAAAACCCAGAATACAGGCATTCACCCTTCCAGTTTGCACGTGTTCACATTATTTAAAACCCAAAACCTTGACGAGATTTTGAAAACTCAAAGGGGTTCAAAACCATATAACAGAGGGTTCAAAACCTTACAATAGAGGGTTCAAAACCTAGTAATCAATCATCCTAGAAAAGATGATTAGTTTTCAAAGCGGTTTTGAAATTTATGTTCTTGTTGTGGTCGTCGCCTAAGGATAGGTGACGGTATTGTTTTATGACTAAACGCAAGTAAACTCGCGTTAGGGTCCTAAGAAGGTTATAGACTAGGTCAAAGCATTACTAATAACCTAATTCCCTATAACCATTGGCTCTGATACCAACTTTTCTGTCACACCCCGACCACGTGGAACATACAAAACGTGGCGGAAACGTCGGGGAGTGTTGTAACATAATTAATTGTTTCAAATCCATGGCAATTAAAGTTTCGTTTTATTAATCAAACACGAGAGTTACATTGTTTTAAACAAGAAACAAAGAGTATATAACAAAAATTAACTAGTTCTTGTCTCGTTTTAAGTCACTAAGGCACAGGTCCGCCTAAGTATGTCTTGATAAGTCCTATGCATCATCTCCTGAAAACACATGTGAAAATAGGTACGTCAGCATAAAAATGCCTGTGAGATACATAGGTTTTGTGAAAAACAGAATTCATGACTTATGTTTGAGAAAATGTTTAGTCATGAACCTTGTAATTTGCTTTGTCTTGTAAATCATTTGAAAAACGATAAGATCCGATGATATGTATCAATAAATGTCAGGTTAAATGAATAACCATGTAAAAATGCGTTTGTATAAGATAAGTTGTTTGTAAATCAATGTCTTGTGAAAAGTATGATATTTGTATAAAATGTTATATGCCTCAAACTGAAATGATTCAAATAACGCTACGATATGTAATACCATACAAACACTTATATATAGGAAGTACCAGCGTCGTATCCACCATGCTTGTATCATATTACACACGCATCGTTACTTAATCACTTAATCAAACCAAACCACCAAAGTAATGTTTAACAATTGTAGAAATGTTTATGTAATGTCAAATGTCTATTGTCAAATGTAAATCCTGTCAACAGATACAAATGGTTCACACGGTTCAGTAGTTACAAACGGTTCATATAATCAAACGGTTACGACGGTTCACATAGTCAAAAGGTTACAACGGTTCAAAATGTAGTATAATGTGTTCACATGCTGGATGAGCATATGCAACAGAAATGCAATGTAAAACAATGTACTAAGCATGCACACAATGGACATACATAGCATAAGTGTAATGTAAAATAATGTACTAAGTACGCACACAATGGGCATACATAGCATGAACACAATGAAATCATGTACTATAATGTACTAACGAACATAGCAGGTATATGATGTGAAAACATGGAAAGCATGAAAGTAACAAGTAGGCACATGTGTTCCACCCCAAAACGTTTGGAAAACAGTAAAAGAGGGGTCTATGTACTCACTTGAGATTGCTCAGAAGTCCTAAGATAACCACCAAGCAATGCTAGGGATCACGGATATCAAACGGCACCTAATATAGGTAACTATGTTAATAAACCGGACCTAATGTCACACCCTGGCTTTGCGGAAGCGTGGTTAATTTGGTGTGACTTCTTAATACCATAGCTTAACCATAACAAAGCTATATGAAATAAAACCATGCAAGATCATCCATAGATTTAAGTTTTAAAAACCAAAGTAACATAACATTGTCTTAGAGACTTACAACATCATAACATAAAACATTGTTTGGAAGACATAAACATCGAGATGAAATAAACGCAATTTAAGATTTGTGACTCGTCCAGGAAAAAGTCACATTTCCTAAACCCGGATGACCTCGGAACCCATATGCAGCGGGAAAACATAACATACCGCGCCAGATCTTTAATTCCCTGAAATACATGTAAGTTGAAAAATCAACAATAATGTTGAGCGAGTTCATGTGTAGGTGAGTAAATAAACCTTGTATGTATAAAAATCCTGGTATGTAGCAAATAAGGAAAAAGAGATCACCAATGGTTTGCAAGGCCATTGATATGTGTGAAGTGCAAGTAGGAAGACTCAAACCTTGCGATTTTGCGTCGGGGCACAAAGTCACCCCGAGGTCCGTACTGTTGGACCTGGGGTTGGGCTCGCTACACCCAGATAGATCTACCGCTTACGTCCCTCGGTCCTATAATGAGGATTAATGGCCTCCAGTTCACGCCTACCCACTCACATGATCTAAGCAATAAACCTCCTTACGCTAACCATACCATGTATAAAGTACTCATAATCAAAGTAACATGTATTTCACCCCCGCAGTTTAGAAAACTGAAAACAGTTAAGAGAAAAGGGGGACATGAACTCACAGTGGTGCGTCTCTACCAAGTATGCCTCCAAATCAAGCAGCTACGTGACGACCTACACGTACTAACTCTATTAGACGGACGGCCGTGCCTTAGCTTTATGGTTTAAGTTTTTGGGAAATAGTTAGGCAACTATTTCGTGTTTACATTCTGTATATACTTGGTAGTTATTTTCCTTCCCAAGGATGGGGGATTTAATACATGTGCGTTCGTATAATTCGGATTACACTATTAAGTCTCACTTAATATATATTTTATTCCTAACTCCAAAATATAAATATTCTTCCCAAAAATATTATATTTTAATACATGCGATTTCCCCAAAATAATATTTACGTAGTTCACAAAATAATCATAAACACTTATACAAGTGATGTTGTGAAAAATATATACTAAATATATTTATGTATCACGTTTTATTTTGTGAAATCCCACCTCCGCCTTGTTGCCTGATAACCAATCCATTCCTACTACCACGTCGAAGCTTCCCAACTGGACTGGTAGTAGATCCAAAGCAAACTCACGCTCTCCTAATTCGATCACACAGCCTCTGATAACATCATTGGCTTCTACTAACTTCCCATTGGCCAATTCGATTGAGTAGGGAATATCTAACTTATTAGCGGCTAAACCAAGCATATTCTTAAACTCTAATGATACGAAGCTATAATCGGCACCAGTATCAAATAAAACGGATGCATAGCGTTGATTTACAGGGAACGTACCAGTAACGACATTGGGGTCCTGGCGCGCTTCCCTTGCTTCGATTTGGAACACTCTTCCACGGGCTTGGTTTAACTCTGGGCAGTTCTTTTTAAAATGCCCAATATCACCGCAGTTAAAGCATCCAAGTCTTTGCCCGTTTCCACCTCCATTTCCAGCTTGGTTGTTGTTTTGGTTCGCATTACCAGCCTGATCAGCATTATTGCCTCGATTCCCATTTCCTCCATTGTTTCCTTGTGGGCGATTCCCATTCCCACCCCGGTTGTTATTCCTGTTTCCAAATCCTCCCTGGCCTCCCTGGCCAGCAGTGGCCCAACAAGAATCCTTCAAGTGGCCACGTTTCCCACATGCTTCGCATACTTTTGGCCCGCATCGGCCAGAATGGTGGCGTTGGCAGGAGTTGCACTTGGGATGTGCACCCATATATCCCTTTCATTTCCTCCTACCACCAGCTGCATCCTGAGCTGGCGCATTTTGCTCTCCTTTCTTAACAACCACACTGGCGCCCTGTTTGAAGTTCGAGAACTTCCGTTTGTTACCTCCTGATGAGTCGACGTGAGTCTCTGCCTTCTTCGTCTTGATCTCATCAAACTTGTTCAGGCGAATAGCCTCCTCAGTGAGAGCCACACTCAAATCAATCGCCTCAGTAATGGTCGCAGGCTTGGATGAGGTCACCATGCTTATGATTTGAGGAGCTAATCCCCAAATGAAACGTTCAATCCGCTTGAACTCCGGAGTGACCATGTAGGGTACCACATGCGATAAGTCATGGAACCTTTGAACGTATTCTGCGATCTTTGGACCGTCCATTTTCAAATGCCAGAACTCGGTTTCCAATCTTTGGATTTATGCGCGAGAGCAGTACTTCCTGCGCATAAGTTCCTTCAGTTCGGTCCAGGTTAGCGCGTAGGCAGCAGCTTCACCAAGTGTCTGTACTTGCAAATTCCACCAAGAGAGGGCTCCATCCAAGAATAGCCCTGAGATATAGGTGACTTGCTGATCCAGTGCGCATTTGCTCATGCGAAGAACAGATTCAGTTTTCTCGGCCCAACGAACAAAGGCGACAGCACCTCCTGTGCCATCAAAGTTGACCGGTTTGCAGTCTAGAAACTGCTTGTAGGTGCACCCTGCACATACGTTATAACATACGATCGGCATTAGCATCTTTGCTAAAGATATCCAATTAGGTCATGGTATATCTAAATGTCTTAGTATTACCATGAGGTGGATTATTGTTGTTGCCAGTGTTTCCAGAGTTGCTTCCACTAGTCCCTCCTTGAGAGGTGGCGTATTGTGCGATGGCAGCAGCGATAATTTGCTGGAGTTCCGCCTCATTGGTAGGCATGCGTGTCTCACGTCTCGGCGGCATCTTCTAAAAGATGTGTTTACGTCGGTCAGGCCATAGTTATAATACATACGCTTTATGATAGTAATAGTACATAACATCTCATGTTATAATCATATCAATCACACAACATCCCATGTCACAAACATCAATCACACAACATCCCATGTCACAAACATCAATCACACAACATCCCATGTCATAGAATACAAATAACCAAATCAAGCATCAAATATGATGAGAATACTGCGATTGCCATATATTGAGACCACATAATAAGCGTACAAGTACATCACAGTGTCATACAATCATCATCGACTAAGGGCTACATCACCCTAGTCCAAAAACTATATCAAATCAGTGTCAATACATCAAATACATGTCAACAAAAGTCAGAATCATAATGTAGTCTCCAAAAATGCTGTGCAGTCAAAAGCATTCGCCGTCTTCTCACCAGCGTCTACCTATACGGTACTGAAGAGCTCTACACGGATGGCGGTGGAGGAGGGGGAACGTGAGTGTAGAACAAACGACGCAACTGGAGCCAGTCCTCCTCCATGGCTCTCTGGGTACGCAACCAAGAAGCAACCTGCTGCTCAAGTGCCAAAAGGCGTGCAGCATAGTCTGGTGGTAAAGGTTGAAAGGGCTGCAAAAGAGAGTGGGTCTGACCCTGGCACCGACACGGCGGCGGCCGGGCTCTCTCAAGCTCCTGGATGCGCTACGTGTGTGCCTCGTGCTGGGCTACAAAAGACATCAGAACGTCCTCAATAGTATACCCCATATGGAAAGAATGGTAGGGGTCAGTCGGTGGCATAGCCGAAGGTGACGACCATAGGAACGGCTCACTGGTGGGATCAAAAGGTGCCATATGAAATGGAGAAACAGGGGGAAAAGTAGCAGACGGTGGTATAGCAGGGATAGATACCGGTACATGTCCAAAAGGGTGAGCCGAAGAACCCTCTCCAGCTCGTGCTGGAGGTGTAAACCGAGGAAATGAAAAGGAGGTATCAACGCGACGGGTATCAGTGATATGAGGAGGAATAGGTGGAACCTCCTCATCAGCAGGAATCCACCCATGCTGGGCGTGCTCATCTCGTGGGTCAATCTGTGCCTCAAAAAGTGCACGATCAAACTGAACTGGCATAGGATCATGGTGAGGTGCAACAAGAGGGTCAACTGGTGCATCAGCAATAAGTGGGGGATCAACATGATCAGCAGCAATGACATGATCGCCCTCCAACAACGGAGCATCTATAGGGTGATCATCAATAGGTGGGTCAGCAATGACAGGCTCAATAATAGGTGCGTCAGCATGAACTGGGTCATGCTCAAGCACTCGGTCAGGAGCAGGGTCTAGTGGCTGCTCGGGCTCATCAAAGGCCATCTCAAAATCAAACTCATGGTCGATGGGATCAACTGGGTCAACTGGATCCTCCATAGGCTGATCCATGGGTATAAACTCTATATCCTCATCTAGGTCGAATCCTGGGGAAAAGACAGGATCGGAATCCTCCACATCCTCGTGGTCGAAAGCAACACTAGGAATAGGGGCAACAGAGGATGCCTGGTCGGGATCGGATCCATGTGAGAAGTGCTGCATACTCTGGGTGTGTGAAGGTGCGGAGGCCACAGACTCGAAAGAGTCTGGGACAGGTGAGTGAGCAGGTGACTCCTCAGCGGGAGCATCTGCGATCATCAAAAGATCTCCAGCAGGAAGAAGGGCCTCGCCCTGAACCTCATCCTCTAAGGGCTCGTCATCAAACAGATCGACGTCGCCATCATCGTCGGCGTCGAGAAGCAAATCGTAAGCAGGATATGAAGCAAGCGGTACGGGAGCAGGGATCTCCACTAACGGTAGGTCCCTAGCCAAAGGGCCATCGGCGAGCTCATCAGCACCATCAGGTAAAGCAAAGGGCTGAAAGTCGTCCTCGTCCGTGCTAGTAACGTCGGATGTGTGGACCTCATGCTCTGAAGACTCTAGGTCATCTGATACTATAGGTCTAGGTCCTGTGGTGTCTGAGTCACCTGTGCCAGAGGTGTCCATGGTGTTTGTAACATAAACACAAATATGCACAAGCAGTCAATCATACAATCAAATAATCACATAAGTCACCAAGTATGCATTCAAATAGTTCTCCTAGTCCGACTAGCCTCCCAGCCTCCCAGACTGCTCTTCCTAGTCCCACTAGCCAATTCTCCCAGCCTCTCAGACTGCTCTTCCTAGTCCCACTAGCCAATTTTTCCCAGCCTCTCAGACTGCTCTTCCTAGTCCCACTAGCCAATTTTCCCAGCCTCTCAGACTGCTCTTCCTAGTCCCACTAGCCAACTACCTCGGCCTCTCAGACCGAGCCTCGGCCTCTCAGACCGAGCCTCAGCCTCTCAGACTGAGCCTATAATTAATAAATAAAATGTGCTCAACATTTGTTTGTAAAAACGTTTTGGATCTGGACTTAAGTGGTATGCAGTAAAAATGTTTTCGTGAGGGCCCTAGTGATCATAGTCTAGACTCGAGAAAGAATCCTAGTTCGCTATGATCAGAGCTCTGATACCAAGCTGTCACACCCTGGCTTTGCGGAAGCGTGGTTAGTTTGGTGTGACTTCTTAATACCATAGCTTAACCATAACAAAGCTATATGAAATAAAACCATGCAAGATCATCCATAGATTTAAGTTTTAAAAACCAAAGTAACATAACATTGTCTTAGAGACTTACAACATCATAACATAAAACATTGTTTGGAAGACATAAACATCGACATGAAATAAACGCAATTTAAGATTTGTGACTCGTCCAGGAAAAAGTCACATTTCCTAAACCCGGATGACCTCGGAACCCATATGCAGCGGGAAAACATAACATACCGCGCCAGATCTTTAATTCCCTGAAATACATGTAAGTTGAAAAATCAACAATAATGTTGAGCGAGTTCATGTGTAGGTGAGTAAATAAACCTTGTATGTATAAAAATCCTGGTATGTAGCAAATAAGGAAAAAGAGATCACCAATGGTTTGCAAGGCCATTGATATGTGTGAAGTGCAAGTAGGAAGACTCAAACCTTGCGATTTTGCGTCGGGGCACAAAGTCACCCCGAGGTCCGTACTGTTGGACCTAGGGTTGGGCTCGCTACACCCAGATAGATCTACCGCTTACGTCCCTCGGTCCTATAATGAGGATCAATGGCCTCCAGTTCACGCCTACCCACTCACATGATCTAAGTAATAAACCTCCTTACGCTAACCATACCATGTATAAAGTACTCATAATCAAAGTAACATGTATTTCACCCCCGCAGTTTAGAAAACTGAAAACAGTTAAGAGAAAAGGGGGACATGAACTCACAGTGGTGCGTCTCTACCAAGTATGCCTCCAAATCAAGCAGCTATGTGACGACCTACACGTACTAACTCTATTAGACGGACGGCCGTGCCTTAGCTTTATGGTTTAAGTTTTTGGGAAATAGTTAGGCAACTATTTCGTGTTTACATTCTGTATATACTTGGTAGTTATTTTCCTTCCCAAGGATGGGGGATTTAATACATGTGCGTTCGTATAATTCGGATTACACTATTAAGTCTCACTTAATATATATTTTATTCCTAACTCCAAAATATAAATATTCTTCCCAAAAATATTATATTTTAATACATGCGATTTCCCCAAAATAATATTTACGTAGTTCACAAAATAATCATAAACACTTATACAAGTGATGTTGTGAAAAATATATACTAAATATATTTATGTATCACGTTTTATTTTGTGAAATCCCACCTCCGGTATTTTGTAAATAAGTCGTGGCGAAATCTATATTTTGAAAACAAGTCAAAATGTATTTCTAACACTTATAGTGAAAATATTTCTAAGTGTTAGGCTTTTGGAAAAATTTCGCCAGAGTTTCCTCTGTAACTGGAGGTGGCCACGCTTTCAAGCGTATCATTTTCTTTTATAAATCAAACCAACAATCTTCTTATTCAATCAAAACAATGTTCAAACCACAAACTAGTCAAAATATGTATATAAATCGCATAAATTTCATGAACTTGTGATTTATCCAAACTATGAAGTAAATCCCATTACTTTTAGTGGATCTTTATATAAAACAATCCGATTTTGTAAAAACCTCGTTTTTAAAGAAATTCCATCTTTACAACTTCTTGTAAAATTTGACAAAACTAGTTCCTTGTCGAAACTTAGTGTTACACAAGTATTTACACACTTGTGTGTTCTAAAGACCATTCGTGTTAGTGTAAGATCCGTCTTTAAAAGTATGTTTTCTCTTGACACTTGGTCTTTTGAAAATACCGCTTGTAGATACGTAGATCTACTAGTTTTAAATACTATTGTACAAACAAAATTGCTTTTACACAAGTTCATGATATGTGTGTGGTAGAGTTTCGCCCTTTAACCCTTGTTACTTCCAAAACAACCTTATGTCATGATCCAAGATCGTGACCAACCCGGGTTAAATGACGATCCGAGCTACCACAATATAGATCGGGTCCAAATAATCACACAAATCAAATACTACAAGTTTTACACAACATATGAGCTTTTAATCAACACTTTTAGTGTTTTTAGTAGACTTTTGTGTATCATTCGTATGATTTCGAGTTTTAACCGTTACACATCGTATTAACCACTTCAAAATAGTTCGAGTAGGTGATTTAAGTAACATACCACTAGCTCGAGGCTAGGAAAGAATCTAAGCGAAAAATGCGTGGATAAAAGCGATGTAAAGAGGTCCTTCGCCTTCCGTTTGCACCAAGACTCCTTATACGCGATCCTTATCACTTGTATGAGCTTGGAATTGGTTGATCAAGACTCGAAGATGGTGGTGTGTTCAAAGGGGTGTTCGGCCGAAGCCTTTGAGAGAGAGAGAGGAGTGTTCTTGTTGAGTGTTGTGAAGTGAAAGATCAAGTGTGTTTAGTGATGATCTTATAGACAATGTCATGTTCAATTAACCAAAGGTCCATATGTATGCAAGATATTAAACATGCTACAATAAAATAATCATCAAAGGTACAAGGGTGTCCCCTAGGGGACGATCTCGGTTCAAGGGGGGGGGGGGTCCCTAGTTCATTTTCAACTAATTAGTTAGGTAACTTAGTTAGGTTAAGTGTAGGTTAACCCGGTTAGTAGTGTGTCATGCGTTACAACGGGTGTTAGGGTATTCAGGGACCCTAACTGGCTCAGAAAAAGATAAATAATGAAAATAACAATATTTTCATGTTTCGGGTAAAGTCCGGTTGTTCGGTTGGATAGTAATCCGTTAAAGCGTTAACAAAGCTTTAAAGTGTTGTTAATACCCTTTTTAGTGACACAACTTATTTCTGACACTTTGGAAAGTGCCTAGTAATATTTTTCTCATGTTTTGGCACTTTATTAGTTAGCTAAAAGCTGAATTATTATGTAAAGTGCAGAATTTTGTGCTTAGAGCACGTTTTAGGCACATCCAGTCATTGAAACTTATTCCTAGAGACGCAGTTCTACAACCCTTGTATCCCTACACTCACCACTAGTGTAGTAAAATATTTCTGGCTCATACAGGCCTTAGAGGCAGTGTCTGCCTGATGCTGGCTTATCAGCATGTTCAATAGGTTATCCGTTTATAGTGCTACTGTGCTTTTGTGCATCATGTTTGTCACTAAGGTTCAGCATGTAAATAATGTAGTGACAGTAAGTAAAGTATGATGCAAGTAAGTACATGTATCAGTATTCAAGTAGCAGTCTATTCACAAGTTCAAGCAAGCACAGTAATTAAGCAGTAATTAATTATTAATTAAGTCGTACGGATAACTGGTTTAGTGAGGGTTGTCACATTCTCCCCCCGTTAGAAAAATTTCGTCCCGAAATTTTAAGTTCTGCTTGTAGATGCAGGGTTCTTAGGAAATAGGTGGGGGTATTTCTCTTTCATCCGGTCCTCACGCTCCCAGGTGTATTCAGGACCATGTCTGGCATTCCAACGAACTTTGACGAGCTTGACACTGCTCCGGCGGGTCTTGTTTACTTTCCAATCCGTAACCTCAACCGGTTCTTCAACGAAATGGAGCGTGTCGTCAACATGAATCTCGTCGATGGGAATGGCAATGTCATCTTGAGTTGGACTTTTCTTCAGGTTGGATACATGAAATGTATCGTGAACTGTATGGAGTTCAGCAGGTAAATCCAACTTGTATGCTACTAGTCCTATTCTTTCCAAAATTCTGAAAGGACCAATGTAGCGCGGATTTAACTTTCCACGCTTTCCGAAGCGTGCCACACCCTTCCAGGGTGAAACTTTCAATAACACCATTTCTCCCACTTGAAATTCCACGTGTTTCCGGTTTGGATCCGCATAGGCTTTCTGTCTGTGGCGAGCTGCTTCGATGCGTTTTAGAATCTGCGCAATCTTGTCTGTCGTCTCTTGGACGATTTCGGGACCAGCAAGCTGTCTATCACCTGCGTCAGCCCAACATAGGGGTGATCGGCACTTGCGTCCGTAAAGAGCTTCGAATGGCGCGACACCAATACTGGTGTGGTAGCTGTTGTTGTATGAAAATTCGACCAAAGGCAAATGCTTGTCCCAGCTACCGCCCAAATCCATAACACACGCTCTCAGCATGTCTTCCAAAGTCTGTATCGTTCGCTCGCTTTGCCCGTCGGTTTGCGGATTAAACGCAGTGCTCGGATTCAATTGCGAGCCAAAGGCTTCTTGGAAGGATTGCCAAATCCTTGATATGAACCTTCCGTCTCTATCAGAGATGATCGAGAGTGGCACTCCATGACGTGCGATGATCTCTCTCATGTAAATTTCGGCCAACTTGCTCGTATTATCCTTCTCTCTTATAGGTAAGAAGTGTGCTGACTTCGTTAATCGGTCCACTATTACCCAAATAGTGTCATGGCCTCTTGGCGTTCTTGGCAACTTTGTAATAAAATCCATTGAGATTTGTTCCCATTTCCACTTGGGAATCTCAGGTTGTTGCAGAAGTCCTGAAGGCTTCTGGTATTCCGCTTTCACCTTAGCGCACGTTAAACATTTTCTCACATAAACAGCAACATCGCCTTTCATCCTAGGCCACCAATAATAGTCTTTGAGATCCTGGTACATCTTATCCGCTCCAGGGTGGATAGAGTACCGCGACTTGTGAGCTTCATCGAAAATAACCTTCCTTAAACCTCCAAACCAAGGAACCCAAATCCTTTTCTCAAAACATAACGTTCCTTCCCCGTTTCGTACCAGTAGCTTCTCCATCCCACGGAGATATTCCTCTTCAAGGTTTCCTTCCTTGAGAGCTTCTTTCTGCGCGGCACGAATGCGCAAGGAAAGATCGGTTCGGATAATCATTTCTAAAGCCCTAACCCTTATGGGCTTGATCCTATCCTTTCAACTTAGGGCATCGGCGACCACATTCGCCTTCCCTGGATGATACTTTATTTCGCAGTCGTAATCGTTCAGCAACTCAACCCAACGCCTTTGCCTCATATTCAGCTCCTTCTGGTTGAATATGTGTTGTAGGCTCTTGTGATCTGTAAAAATTGTACACTTCGTACCATAAAGGTAGTGTCTCCAGATCTTTAATGCAAATACCACTGCGCCAAGTTCCAAATCATGTGTGGTATAGTTCTTTTCATGCACTTTCAATTGACGCGATGCGTAAGCAATAACCTTTTGGCGTTGCATCAACACGCAACCCAATCCTTGACGTGAGGCGTCACAGTATACCACAAAATCATCTGTACCTTTCGGTAGTGCTAAGATTGGCGCATTGCAGAGCTTATCCTTCAATATCTGGAACGCTTCTTCCTGTTTGATTCCCTAATCAAACTTCTTATCTTTCTGCGTGAGGAGCGTCAATGGTTGAGCGATCTTCGAAAAGTCCTCAATGAACCTTCGATAGTAGCCAGCCAAACCCAAGAATTGTCGAATCTCGGTTGGCGTCTTTGGCGTCTCCCAATTCTTAATCGCTTCGATCTTGGTTGGATCCACGTGGATTCCCTTTCCATTAACCACATGTCCAAGAAATTGTACTTCCCGTAGCCAAAATTCGCACTTAGAGAATTTGGCATACAACTGTTCTTTCTTTAGCAGCTCCAAAATAGCTATAAGATGCTGTTCGTGCTCAGCTTTTGTCCTTGAATAAATCAAGATATCGTCGATAAACACAATCACGAACTTGTCCAAGTACGGCTTGCAAACTCTATTCATCAAGTCCATAAAGGCTGCAGGTGCGTTTGTCAAACCAAACGGCATAACAAGGAACTCGTAGTGTCCATAACGAGTTCTGAAGGCTGTCTTCGGGATACTTTCCTCTTGTGTCCTTAACTGATGGTATC
This sequence comes from Helianthus tuberosus, assembly GCA_030545235.1. Lineage (NCBI taxonomy): Eukaryota > Viridiplantae > Streptophyta > Magnoliopsida > Asterales > Asteraceae > Helianthus > Helianthus tuberosus. Next base: position 162,980,995 of record CM060444.1, read on the forward strand.
CAGATCGAAGATCGATCTTTAAGTAAAAGCTTGAGCCTTGCAGTTGGTCGAACAGATCATCGATCCTTGGCAGAGGATACCTATTCTTGATCGTCAGCTTGTTCAGCTCCCGGTAGTCGATACACATACGAAAACTACCGTCCTTCTTTTTGACAAACAGGACTGGAGCTCCCCAAGGCGAGAAGCTTGGTCGGATAAAACCCTTGTCTAACAACTCTTGAAGTTGTGTCGACAGTTCTTGCATCTCAGACGGAGCAAGTCTATAAGGTGCTTTAGCCACAGGCGCGGCGCCTGGAACTAAATCGATGCGGAACTCTACTTGCCTCTGAGGTGGCAGTCCAGGTAAGTCCTCTGGGAAGACTTCTGGATACTCCCTCACGACAGGGATGTCTTCGATTCTCGGCTCAGCAGCCTTCTTATCCACAATGTGTGCCAGGAAGGCAACACATCCCTTCTGCAAACACTTTCGCGCTTTCAGGCAGCTGATAATTCTTAACGGCGTATCACGCTTCTCCCTGTGAACCACAATTGTTTCGCCATCTTCGGTCGGGATACGAACGACCTTTTCGTGACAAACTATTTCCGCCTTGTTGCCTGATAACCAATCCATTCCTACTACCACGTCGAAGCTTCCCAACTGGACTGGTAGTAGATCCAAAGCAAACTCACGCTCTCCTAATTCGATCACACAGCCTCTGATAACATCATTGGCTTCTACTAACTTCCCATTGGCCAATTCGATTGAGTAGGGAATATCTAACTTATTAGCGGCTAAACCAAGCATATTCTTAAACTCTAATGATACGAAGCTATAATCGGCACCAGTATCAAATAAAACGGATGCATAGCGTTGATTTACAGGGAACGTACCAGTAACGACATTGGGGTCCTGGCGCGCTTCCCTTGCTTCGATTTGGAACACTCTTCCACGGGCTTGGTTTAACTCTGGGCAGTTCTTTTTAAAATGCCCAATATCACCGCAGTTAAAGCATCCAAGTCTTTGCCCGTTTCCACCTCCATTTCCAGCTTGGTTGTTGTTTTGGTTCGCATTACCAGCCTGATCAGCATTATTGCCTCGATTCCCATTTCCTCCATTGTTTCCTTGTGGGCGATTCCCATTCCCACCCCGGTTGTTATTCCTGTTTCCAAATCCTCCCTGGCCTCCCTGGCCAGCAGTGGCCCAACAAGAATCCTTCAAGTGGCCACGTTTCCCACATGCTTCGCATACTTTTGGCCCGCATCGGCCAGAATGGTGGCGTTGGCAGGAGTTGCACTTGGGATGTGCACCCATATATCCCTTTCATTTCCTCCTACCACCAGCTGCATCCTGAGCTGGCGCATTTTGCTCTCCTTTCTTAACAACCACACTGGCGCCCTGTTTGAAGTTCGAGAACTTCCGTTTGTTACCTCCTGATGAGTCGACGTGAGTCTCTGCCTTCTTCGTCTTGATCTCATCAAACTTGTTCAGGCGAATAGCCTCCTCAGTGAGAGCCACACTCAAATCAATCGCCTCAGTAATGGTCGCAGGCTTGGATGAGGTCACCATGCTTATGATTTGAGGAGCTAATCCCCAAATGAAACGTTCAATCCGCTTGAACTCCGGAGTGACCATGTAGGGTACCACATGCGATAAGTCATGGAACCTTTGAACGTATTCTGCGATCTTTGGACCGTCCATTTTCAAATGCCAGAACTCGGTTTCCAATCTTTGGATTTATGCGCGAGAGCAGTACTTCCTGCGCATAAGTTCCTTCAGTTCGGTCCAGGTTAGCGCGTAGGCAGCAGCTTCACCAAGTGTCTGTACTTGCAAATTCCACCAAGAGAGGGCTCCATCCAAGAATAGCCCTGAGATATAGGTGACTTGCTGATCCAGTGCGCATTTGCTCATGCGAAGAACAGATTCAGTTTTCTCGGCCCAACGAACAAAGGCGACAGCACCTCCTGTGCCATCAAAGTTGACCGGTTTGCAGTCTAGAAACTGCTTGTAGGTGCACCCTGCACATACGTTATAACATACGATCGGCATTAGCATCTTTGCTAAAGATATCCAATTAGGTCATGGTATATCTAAATGTCTTAGTATTACCATGAGGTGGATTATTGTTGTTGCCAGTGTTTCCAGAGTTGCTTCCACTAGTCCCTCCTTGAGAGGTGGCGTATTGTGCGATGGCAGCAGCGATAATTTGCTGGAGTTCCGCCTCATTGGTAGGCATGCGTGTCTCACGTCTCGGCGGCATCTTCTAAAAGATGTGTTTACGTCGGTCAGGCCATAGTTATAATACATACGCTTTATGATAGTAATAGTACATAACATCTCATGTTATAATCATATCAATCACACAACATCCCATGTCACAAACATCAATCACACAACATCCCATGTCACAAACATCAATCACACAACATCCCATGTCATAGAATACAAATAACCAAATCAAGCATCAAATATGATGAGAATACTGCGATTGCCATATATTGAGACCACATAATAAGCGTACAAGTACATCACAGTGTCATACAATCATCATCGACTAAGGGCTACATCACCCTAGTCCAAAAACTATATCAAATCAGTGTCAATACATCAAATACATGTCAACAAAAGTCAGAATCATAATGTAGTCTCCAAAAATGCTGTGCAGTCAAAAGCATTCGCCGTCTTCTCACCAGCGTCTACCTATACGGTACTGAAGAGCTCTACACGGATGGCGGTGGAGGAGGGGGAACGTGAGTGTAGAACAAACGACGCAACTGGAGCCAGTCCTCCTCCATGGCTCTCTGGGTACGCAACCAAGAAGCAACCTGCTGCTCAAGTGCCAAAAGGCGTGCAGCATAGTCTGGTGGTAAAGGTTGAAAGGGCTGCAAAAGAGAGTGGGTCTGACCCTGGCACCGACACGGCGGCGGCCGGGCTCTCTCAAGCTCCTGGATGCGCTACGTGTGTGCCTCGTGCTGGGCTACAAAAGACATCAGAACGTCCTCAATAGTATACCCCATATGGAAAGAATGGTAGGGGTCAGTCGGTGGCATAGCCGAAGGTGACGACCATAGGAACGGCTCACTGGTGGGATCAAAAGGTGCCATATGAAATGGAGAAACAGGGGGAAAAGTAGCAGACGGTGGTATAGCAGGGATAGATACCGGTACATGTCCAAAAGGGTGAGCCGAAGAACCCTCTCCAGCTCGTGCTGGAGGTGTAAACCGAGGAAATGAAAAGGAGGTATCAACGCGACGGGTATCAGTGATATGAGGAGGAATAGGTGGAACCTCCTCATCAGCAGGAATCCACCCATGCTGGGCGTGCTCATCTCGTGGGTCAATCTGTGCCTCAAAAAGTGCACGATCAAACTGAACTGGCATAGGATCATGGTGAGGTGCAACAAGAGGGTCAACTGGTGCATCAGCAATAAGTGGGGGATCAACATGATCAGCAGCAATGACATGATCGCCCTCCAACAACGGAGCATCTATAGGGTGATCATCAATAGGTGGGTCAGCAATGACAGGCTCAATAATAGGTGCGTCAGCATGAACTGGGTCATGCTCAAGCACTCGGTCAGGAGCAGGGTCTAGTGGCTGCTCGGGCTCATCAAAGGCCATCTCAAAATCAAACTCATGGTCGATGGGATCAACTGGGTCAACTGGATCCTCCATAGGCTGATCCATGGGTATAAACTCTATATCCTCATCTAGGTCGAATCCTGGGGAAAAGACAGGATCGGAATCCTCCACATCCTCGTGGTCGAAAGCAACACTAGGAATAGGGGCAACAGAGGATGCCTGGTCGGGATCGGATCCATGTGAGAAGTGCTGCATACTCTGGGTGTGTGAAGGTGCGGAGGCCACAGACTCGAAAGAGTCTGGGACAGGTGAGTGAGCAGGTGACTCCTCAGCGGGAGCATCTGCGATCATCAAAAGATCTCCAGCAGGAAGAAGGGCCTCGCCCTGAACCTCATCCTCTAAGGGCTCGTCATCAAACAGATCGACGTCGCCATCATCGTCGGCGTCGAGAAGCAAATCGTAAGCAGGATATGAAGCAAGCGGTACGGGAGCAGGGATCTCCACTAACGGTAGGTCCCTAGCCAAAGGGCCATCGGCGAGCTCATCAGCACCATCAGGTAAAGCAAAGGGCTGAAAGTCGTCCTCGTCCGTGCTAGTAACGTCGGATGTGTGGACCTCATGCTCTGAAGACTCTAGGTCATCTGATACTATAGGTCTAGGTCCTGTGGTGTCTGAGTCACCTGTGCCAGAGGTGTCCATGGTGTTTGTAACATAAACACAAATATGCACAAGCAGTCAATCATACAATCAAATAATCACATAAGTCACCAAGTATGCATTCAAATAGTTCTCCTAGTCCGACTAGCCTCCCAGCCTCCCAGACTGCTCTTCCTAGTCCCACTAGCCAATTCTCCCAGCCTCTCAGACTGCTCTTCCTAGTCCCACTAGCCAATTTTTCCCAGCCTCTCAGACTGCTCTTCCTAGTCCCACTAGCCAATTTTCCCAGCCTCTCAGACTGCTCTTCCTAGTCCCACTAGCCAACTACCTCGGCCTCTCAGACCGAGCCTCGGCCTCTCAGACCGAGCCTCAGCCTCTCAGACTGAGCCTATAATTAATAAATAAAATGTGCTCAACATTTGTTTGTAAAAACGTTTTGGATCTGGACTTAAGTGGTATGCAGTAAAAATGTTTTCGTGAGGGCCCTAGTGATCATAGTCTAGACTCGAGAAAGAATCCTAGTTCGCTATGATCAGAGCTCTGATACCAAGCTGTCACACCCTGGCTTTGCGGAAGCGTGGTTAGTTTGGTGTGACTTCTTAATACCATAGCTTAACCATAACAAAGCTATATGAAATAAAACCATGCAAGATCATCCATAGATTTAAGTTTTAAAAACCAAAGTAACATAACATTGTCTTAGAGACTTACAACATCATAACATAAAACATTGTTTGGAAGACATAAACATCGACATGAAATAAACGCAATTTAAGATTTGTGACTCGTCCAGGAAAAAGTCACATTTCCTAAACCCGGATGACCTCGGAACCCATATGCAGCGGGAAAACATAACATACCGCGCCAGATCTTTAATTCCCTGAAATACATGTAAGTTGAAAAATCAACAATAATGTTGAGCGAGTTCATGTGTAGGTGAGTAAATAAACCTTGTATGTATAAAAATCCTGGTATGTAGCAAATAAGGAAAAAGAGATCACCAATGGTTTGCAAGGCCATTGATATGTGTGAAGTGCAAGTAGGAAGACTCAAACCTTGCGATTTTGCGTCGGGGCACAAAGTCACCCCGAGGTCCGTACTGTTGGACCTAGGGTTGGGCTCGCTACACCCAGATAGATCTACCGCTTACGTCCCTCGGTCCTATAATGAGGATCAATGGCCTCCAGTTCACGCCTACCCACTCACATGATCTAAGTAATAAACCTCCTTACGCTAACCATACCATGTATAAAGTACTCATAATCAAAGTAACATGTATTTCACCCCCGCAGTTTAGAAAACTGAAAACAGTTAAGAGAAAAGGGGGACATGAACTCACAGTGGTGCGTCTCTACCAAGTATGCCTCCAAATCAAGCAGCTATGTGACGACCTACACGTACTAACTCTATTAGACGGACGGCCGTGCCTTAGCTTTATGGTTTAAGTTTTTGGGAAATAGTTAGGCAACTATTTCGTGTTTACATTCTGTATATACTTGGTAGTTATTTTCCTTCCCAAGGATGGGGGATTTAATACATGTGCGTTCGTATAATTCGGATTACACTATTAAGTCTCACTTAATATATATTTTATTCCTAACTCCAAAATATAAATATTCTTCCCAAAAATATTATATTTTAATACATGCGATTTCCCCAAAATAATACTTAGTAATATTATTTTTACTCAAAAAATAATATTTACGTAGTTCACAAAATAATCATAAACACTTATACAAGTGATGTTGTGAAAAATATATACTAAATATATTTATGTATCACGTTTTATTTTGTGAAATCCCACCTCCGGTATTTTGTAAATAAGTCGTGGCGAAATCTATATTTTGAAAACAAGTCAAAATGTATTTCTAACACTTATAGTGAAAATATTTCTAAGTGTTAGGCTTTTGGAAAAATTTCGCCAGAGTTTCCTCTGTAACTGGAGGTGGCCACGCTTTCAAGCGTATCATTTTCTTTTATAAATCAAACCAACAATCTTCTTATTCAATCAAAACAATGTTCAAACCACAAACTAGTCAAAATATGTATATAAATCGCATAAATTTCATGAACTTGTGATTTATCCAAACTATGAAGTAAATCCCATTACTTTTAGTGGATCTTTATATAAAACAATCCGATTTTGTAAAAACCTCGTTTTTAAAGAAATTCCATCTTTACAACTTCTTGTAAAATTTGACAAAACTAGTTCCTTGTCGAAACTTAGTGTTACACAAGTATTTACACACTTGTGTGTTCTAAAGACCATTCGTGTTAGTGTAAGATCCGTCTTTAAAAGTATGTTTTCTCTTGACACTTGGTCTTTTGAAAATACCGCTTGTAGATACGTAGATCTACTAGTTTTAAACACTATTGTACAAACAAAATTGCTTTTACACAAGTTCATGATATGTGTGTGGTAGAGTTTCGCCCTTTAACCCTTGTTACTTCCAAAACAACCTTATGTCATGATCCAAGATCGTGACCAACCCGGGTTAAATGACGATCCGAGCTACCACAATATAGATCGGGTCCAAATAATCACACAAATCAAATACTACAAGTTTTACACAACATATGAGCTTTTAACCAACACTTTTAGTGTTTTTAGTAGACTTTTGTGTATCATTCGTATGATTTCGAGTTTTAACCGTTACACATCGTATTAACCACTTCAAAATAGTTCGAGTAGGTGATTTAAGTAACATACCACTAGCTCGAGGCTAGGAAAGAATCTAAGCGAAAAATGCGTGGATAAAAGCGATGTAAAGAGGTCCTTCGCCTTCCGTTTGCACCAAGACTCCTTATACGCGATCCTTATCACTTGTATGAGCTTGGAATTGGTTGATCAAGACTCGAAGATGGTGGTGTGTTCAAAGGGGTGTTCGGCCGAAGCCTTTGAGAGAGAGAGAGGAGTGTTCTTGTTGAGTGTTGTGAAGTGAAAGATCAAGTGTGTTTAGTGATGATCTTATAGACAATGTCATGTTCAATTAACCAAAGGTCCATATGTATGCAAGATATTAAACATGCTACAATAAAATAATCATCAAAGGTACAAGGGTGTCCCCTAGGGGACGATCTCGGTTCAAGGGGGGGGGGGGGGGGGTCCCTAGTTCATTTTCAACTAATTAGTTAGGTAACTTAGTTAGGTTAAGTGTAGGTTAACCCGGTTAGTAGTGTGTCATGCGTTACAACGGGTGTTAGGGTATTCAGGGACCCTAACTGGCTCAGAAAAAGATAAATAATGAAAATAACAATATTTTCATGTTTCGGGTAAAGTCCGGTTGTTCGGTTGGATAGTAATCCGTTAAAGCGTTAACAAAGCTTTAAAGTGTCGTTAATACCCTTTTTAGTGACACAACTTATTTCTGACACTTTGGAAAGTGCCTAGTAATATTTTTCTCATGTTTTGGCACTTTATTAGTTAGCTAAAAGCTGAATTATTATGTAAAGTGCAGAATTTTGTGCTTAGAGCACGTTTTAGGCACATCCAGTCATTGAAACTTATTCCTAGAGACGCTGTTCTACAACCCTTGTATCCCTACACTCACCACTAGTGTAGTAAAATATTTCTGGCTCATACAGGCCTTAGAGGCAGTGTCTGCCTGATGCTGGCTTATCAGCATGTTCAATAGGTTATCCGTTTATAGTGCTACTGTGCTTTTGTGCATCATGTTTGTCACTAAGGTTCAGCATGTAAATAATGTAGTGACAGCAAGTAAAGTATGATGAAAGTAAGTACATGTATCAGTATTCAAGTAGCAGTCTATTCACAAGTTCAAGCAAGCACAGTAATTAAGCAGTAATTAATTATTAATTAAGTCGTACGGATACCTGGTTTAGTGAGGGTTGTCACACCTAAACCGGAGGATCGGATAGAATGAGGGTTTGTAAACCAAACGAGTATGGAGAGTCGTGTAGTATGGTTTAACAAAGCCTACATACTAAATGAAACTTAACCTAAGTGTTTGTGACCCATTACGACCCGTTTAGGTAGCTTATGCTACTTTAACGCGTCGTTCGCGTAAAACGCGTTCAGAACGCCTAACTAGTCCTATGACAAGTAAAATATGCCTTAACATGTCTAATATGGTTGTCAAATCAGTTTAGATGTCAAAAGTTATGTTACATATGTTTAAAATGAATTTTGGCATCAAAGGGGTATTTTGGTAATTTACCTAAGGCATATAAACTACCTATCATACAACTACTTAAACGAAGCGACCATAAGGTATAACCTCGGAAGGTTATTCCCTATATACTATGGTCACCTAATGTATTTAGTCGGATCCTAATGATCGACCAAATGGGTCGGGTTCGAAGGTATAAGCCATTTATTAGATCGCTTACCCTTACGACCCTAGACAACGTGGTAATCAGTAGGCATAGTCACAAGGGACTATAACCATCGTGATTACAATCACGTTGCGAAGTTCAAACGAACTTCGCATTGACCATACACTGGTCAACGCAGAAAGTCAAACAAAGTTTGACTTTCGGACTCGAAAAGCAATAAAAGAACGAAGGAATACTTACGAAGGGTCCCCGAATGCTAATCTAGATCAAAATAACTCAGGTATGAAACAATGGTTCCAACTTAGAGTCTTTTTGATCAGATTCTTGTGGGTTTGAAGCAAATGGGGGTGGGTATTTATAGTATTTCCCGAACCGTTAAGATCATTTCTTGGATAACGTGATTTAATCTCGTTCGTACATTTGCCAAAATGTTGTGGTAACTAAAAATGGCCTCTTATGAGCTGAAAGGGCAAGTTAGAATGTGTGGATGAGGTTTAATCAGCTGAATTATGCTGACTAATCGATCTTATCTGTTCTGGGAGGCTGATGCGGCCCGCTTCAGGATCAGACAAAGCTCAGGCGGGCCGCCTGGAGCTTCTGATCAGAAAACATGTTTCCAAAATGACAGTTTTGGTCCCTGTTGGTGTTAAAGGCCATTCCCGACACTTCTAAGGCCCGTAAAGCCAACTTTAAGGCCCTAAAATGATGCCTAAACATTGTGGACATGAAACATGCTCAAAAATATGTCGGATGTCAGTTCGTTTGGTCGTACGAACGCGATGTTCGCTTAATTACGACGGAATGCGCATAAGCGCGAAAAACGATCTAAAATGCGTGACGAATGGATTTTTCTTATGCCAAACAGTAAAATAAAATGTTTTAGTGCTTACATAAATTTTTGGATGTCCGGATGTATTCAGAACGTAAGTTATGCGCGAAAGTGCAAACTTGTGCACTTTTTGACGCTTTTAGTCCCTGAATGACCCAAAAGTTTATTTTAGCACACCGAACCCCTCAAAGACTATTTCAAAGCTATGTAAAGGATATTTATGGTATGTTTAACTTATGGTCATGTTCCGGAATGTCTGTTACAGTTCAATTTGGCATACTTTCGCAGTTTGTCAAATTTAGTCCTTGTAGGCGAATTAACTTGTTTTTGCCATACCAAAGCCTTCAAAACTTATTTCTAAGTTATGTAAAGGTTATTTAAGGTATGTAAAGCCTATTTCAATATTCCGGAGTGTTTGTTGCATTAAACTGGTTATATCTACGCATCAGTGCGCGTATAACCTTCCAGAAAGCGATTTAGAGCTTGAAATCGAACAAGAATTGATATGTGCAAAAGATACACATATTTATACAGATCCCAAGTATGAAATACAATATTTCATTGGCTCGGAATTTGTTTGATGGTCACAGTGACCCAGGTGTCACATCTGCTAACACAGAGTTTCATTCAATCATCGATATTATCACTTCATCAAAATATCATCATATTCTTACCGCTAATGCACCCATCCATTTAGAACATCTTCAAGATTTTTGGGTGAATTCAGATGTCTTACTTCATGATAAAAATCCCTTCACAAGCATCTCAAAAGTCAATGGTGTCAATATCCGGACCACACAAGAGTTGATCACAACCACATTCGCCTTAAATGATGAGACATGTAGTGAAACTTTTACTAAAACTGATCTCCAACTTGGATTCATAGCGAGGGGGTATGATGCATAGAAAGCAGGAACAACTATTTTTAAACCAAAATTTCCACCTGCAATGAAATTTTTCTTCCATACCCTACCTGTTATGTCTATCACCAAAAACTACTACTTACAATGAAAGTCCTTTGAAAACACAGTATTTATGATTTGCTATTTTAACAAATGCAAACTTTAAGCTATCCAAAACTCTATTTATTGAAATGGTTGCAAATGTAAAAGTCAAGAAATGGGGCAAACCTAAAGCCTTTATCTTGTACCCTAGACTTTTAAGTTGTCTTTTCCAAAGGGTCTTGGCACAAAACATTTTTGCAAGGGGTGAGGCTTTTCAAATTAAACGTCTTTCAAATGAAACATTCACCCACATGATGACCAAGGGTCAAGAAAATGTTTTAGAAAACCCATCAATAGAGGTTACAACATCTATTGCAGAGCCCACTACTCCTGGTGACCACAGTGCCCAATCCAGTACTATGGAACACACACCAGGCATTTCCAAAAAGACCACTTCCATCTGCAAGCCCAAGTCCAAATGAAAAACAACAAAAATGGTGACTCTGGAGGATGAGGTTCCAGAGGAGCCTGCTATATGAAAAAAAGCAGCAAACATCTGTTGTTACTTCCTTATAACAGATGCCTACATCTCAACCTATCCAAACTCCTCAAATATCCTCACAAAAGGATTGTGTTGTACGCACAAGAGACCCACATCAAGATGGAGATGACTCACTCGAGTATTTCTTCTCAAGCCCCTCTCCCAGGACTGCTTCTCTTCTCACACCATCACCACCCACTACACTTGTCCTATCTACCATAAAACCATTGCTTGATGCAGTTGACAACCCTGACTTGCATATACCTAGTTCCTCTCAACAACAAGTCACATAGAGTATAACTCAACAACTAACTAAGGCAAGTCCTGGAATCAGTGCTAGCCCACAAGCAGAGGAGGCTATATCTCTTGCGTCTCACGAGACACTTGAAGAGTTTTCAAGAGAGACAACTACTACAACTATAGAGACAACAGTCACACAGTTGAACAATAGTTACATTCCTAAGACCTCCTTGAAGGCAACAATTGTCGAGTCTACAATAGTACACTCTATAACAGTTGGAAGTCCCAGTACCCAGAAAAGGTACACCTAGTACAAAACTAGGTACAACCAACTCTAGTGAGAATTCAGATGATCCTATTAGTTTAGGTGATGAGTTAAGATACAAAGAATTGATGGATATAGTGCCTAATATAGAATCTTCAGTGGTTGAGAAAAAAGAAATGATGAAGATATTAGTACAAAACTCTAAGCCTCCTCTAACAAATGCAGAACTTGCTGAAAAAGTTTGGTTGCATGCTCAAGCCTATCTTCAATTACAAAAGCAATTTGCAGATGCCACCGACAATATCCACACGAAAATGATCAGAAATATGGTTGAAGCAAGATTCAATGATACACAAGCAGAAATTAAAGCCATCAAAAATCATCTTCTTCAAGCTATGCACTGCTCCAATTCCCATGTATCCTTTAGATGATGCCAGAAAGGGGGGAAGTATTGATAACCTTAGGAACCTTCCACCAGCAAACCCAGCCAAAAAGGCTAAAGTTTCACAAACTACTGCTCAATCAAATCAAACCACTGTCCAACCATCCTAAACCGTTGCACTTCAAACATCTGTTGGCATTTCAAAATTACCAATAGATGTTACAACTGCACCACTAACCACTTCACTACCATCTATCCCTCAAACTAGAAAAAGAAAAAAATGATAACCTCACCCATCAAAACACTCTCCACCAAAACAATAACATCATCACTCCCCACATCATCACCACCGCCACCACCACCACCACCACCACCACCACCATCATCATCATCATCATCATCATCATCTCTTACATCTGTAAACCTTCCAAGGCCATCTAGTGTAGGGACGAGCATGGTACCCGTTCGGTACCGAAAATCCTCAAAAGTGGGTACGAGTACTGATACCAAATATACCCGGTATGGTATGGTTCGGTACCGATACCGGTACGGTACCGGTATTTTAGTGTAAAAACCAGTAAATACCGGTACCGAACTGGTACCGAAAATGTCAAAAGTCGATACCGAAAATGTACCCGGTTCGGTAAATTCGGTACCTTCACCTGGTACCATTTGTTCATCCCTAATCTAGTGTCGGTAAATACCTAGAACTAAAGATAAGACAGGCTAAAAAATGGTTTGAGGAAGAAACCAAGGGAAGGATGACAAACAAATTCTATCAGAAGAAAATAAAAAAGTAGAAGCACTAGAAAGCTATGCCAACATGTAATACCTTGTAAAATCGTGTCCAATAAAGTATTGACGCGTGTGCCTATTCCTATTGATGCCTAATGATGGCTAGGAGGGACTACATTAGCCAATTGATGAATGTATGAATGTGGAGGGACTAAAAGTGTCAACATGCTTAAACTAAGCCTCTGAAAGACCTTTAATGGTATCCGTATTATCGAACGAGCAAATTGATTTGGACGAGAGGAACCGTTTGTGAAATTGTTTGGAAGTTTGCAAGTTGAAGGGTTTAAAGCGTCAACATATTAATTTATACTTCCTAATATACCTAATACTGGTCTCGAGGGGTTAAAAGTGCCAAAAAATGAAAGTTATATAAGTTTTTGGAGACAAGGGACCAAAGATGCCAATGTTGGAAAGATAATAGGGGGACCCGCGCTGCGCGACAACCCACCCCTATTGTCTTCGCGGGGCGCAACATGCTGAAACTGGCAGAAAATTTCGAACAGCTGCAAGTTTCTTCCTTGTTCTCCACACAAACCACCTTAACACCTGCAAATCGATACCAGGGGCTCATAGCTAGTTTTAGACACGTCCTAGGACACCTGGAGTGATCTCCTAGCCTCTCATAACACCAGGATTGATCCAAGACATCAGCTCCAACTATAAATCAGAGTGTTATTCAACACTCATACTTGCTCATTCTCATTTTATCAACTCCTATCTACCTCTGGAGATTCCCAACAAAAAGGAGACCCTAACTGAGTTCTAAGTTCGAGTTAGGACCTTTTGTAAGTGTTCCTAACTCCTGCATTTCTGTTTATAGGCTTTTAAAAGCCGAAAGTCAAGCTTTTTCGATAAAAGCTTTGACTATCAGTTTAGACCTTAATGGTCCAGCCATTGTTCGAGGTGAACATAGCTACGTGATCGTAATTAGGTAGGTGTTAATCCCTCAAAAGGGCACCTCCTAAGAATCACATTTGCTTGGTCAATTGACGGGTCAAAGTTATTAACATTAAAAAGTCAAACGGGCCAGTTTTGAAAATAATCATAATCTGATAATGTAAGTGTTATAAAATATGTTATAACACTTTAATAACTTAGTAATAATTATTAGAACATGTGTAAATATGTTCGGCTCATCAATTCCAGGTTTAGGGTCGGTTCGCAACCGAAAGTCACGACGTTTGACTTCTGCTTTGACTTTCGATTCTGACCCGAATTAGATTAGTTTGCTACTGATTTAAGGTTCCATTATGATCATATTATTATGTAGCATAACCCTCTGAGGTTATATTACATGATCATAGTAGTAATCTGAGTTTTTATGCAAGTTCCGTTATTATACTAAACTTTGACTATTTTGCCCTTTTTGCTAAAAATAAGGTTTTTGTAGGTCCCCTTAACTGTGCGGATTGTAACAGAATCGTCGATCCAACCTAGAGTGGGGAATCCCCTAGATCAGATTTCACAGAAAACGAGTAGAAACAGAATCAAGAACACGATACACTTTCAATCCGGTCTTCTATTGATTATCCAACACGAAGTTTACAATCAATTCAAGACCCACAAGAAATCTCTCAGCCATTCTCTGTAGATTTCTCTAACTCTCTCTCAAACTCTATTCACTTGCCCCAAGTGTCTCTAACTAGCTTAATGTCTAACCTAAACCCTAATGCCAAGCCTTGTTTATATAGGACAAGGTTTGCACATGGGCTTTGGTCTGGGCTAGGCCATTCTCCAAGCCTATTACAACAATTAAACTCCCTAACCAATAATGCTAAGCCCAATACAAAATATATAAAAACTAAATAATCAAACTATTAGGCTGTTGTCACAAAACATGCACCAACAAACTCCCCCTTGACAATAGCTTCATAGTGTAACTTTGTCTTCAAACATCTTGCAGTCTTTTAGTCTTTGGATAGCATCAGCTACACAGTTTCTGACATCAACAAACTCCCCCTTAGCTGATGCTTCCAATCTCCAAATCTTTCATCGTTGTAGATCAGTGAACTAGCAATCTTTGGTTAAGCACGTATCTCCAAATTTTCCAAATCTCTCTCTGCAATGTAGTAGAAGGATCCTACCATGCATCTTCACACGATCTTCACATCACTCTTAATCTGCACTTTACTTGTATTATGCACTTCATTTTGATAACTGCATCAATCTGTTTAGCAACACAAGCAAGTATCTCGAAAAACCATTAGCCTTTTTCACATTAAAAGATAAACCAATATTTTATCTTATCATGCAAAAACAACTACCTGACAGTTCAAAATGGGAGATCTTTTAAAAGGAAATATTTTTGGTATTTTTGATATTCTTCAAAACAAACTAACAAACTAAACTAAACTCAAAAATATTTACAACACATTTTTTTTGTGAGTATCATGTGCAAGAAGATCATATCAGCAAAATCAAACTGTTTTCACACTATTAGATAATTCTTTATGTAATTTTCATGAAAAGCAGTTCAAGACGATTACCAGTATGTTTGTCCACTTAAACAAAATGCATGAACATTTCAAGTACCATTACCGTATGATACGTTAAGGTAATTTTATTCTGATATACTAGTGTGTCCCACTTTAGGATATACCCTCGCGATCAAGGTATGCACAAAGATTCATCGTAGTAGGTGAGTATACTGAATTCATCCGTTTTGTTTTTCAACGTTTAGATAATTGGTGAACAGGTCAGTACTTCCGTACAGCAAAGAGACCAAAATATCTAACGAGGGCTAAGACAAATACCATTTTTGGTACGATTTATGCATTTTGCATTTTTGAATAACTCTCTATGAGAGCTTCTTCATTTTCAGGGTTTTGGCATTTTTTGCTCTTTTAAGATATCCTGGTTGTGTCTAGGTCAGCATGTATCTGGATGCAGCAGAAGGACAACCATGATATCCCCAGATGAAATAACAGTATAACGACCAAAAACTTTAGATTTTGGCAATCTATCAACGCAAGATTTAAGGTCATTAAACCATACACCACTGATGTGTTCCCCACTCATACTCAGTGCATTTAGGTTTATATCACATTGGTAAGTTGATTATTTCATGCTTTTGCCTACTGATACATCATATGATGAAGCTGCTATCACACTTAAGCAATTTAAATTCAGATTTAGTGTGACAGTCTAACTTGCTGATGTACTATCATTTCTTCTTTTTCACACAGTGATAACTCATTTTTGATTTTCTATTTTATTTTTTTAAAGTTTTGATTTTTCAATGTTTTTGGATTTTTAAAATTTTATAACTTACTCCCCCTAAACACACGCACTAACTAAACTCTTTTTGGCTTAGAGGAATTTCTCCTCCTAAATTTTTGTTTTTATGGAGTAAGTTTTAAAAACATAAATTTTAAAAACAAACAAACTCCCACTTTGACCTGACAAAAGTTTTTCAATGTTAAAGGCTAAAATAAACAAGACAATCACAGAAGTAAATAGTTTGTTACCCATGTTAACCTACTATTCACCTCAGATGCTTAGCAGGAACAACCACTGTTGAACACATCAACAGTCCTTCTTGGTCATCCTGCATTCACTCAACAACTCAGTTAGTCTTGAGAACCCAAGCCTTGACAGTCTTGGGTTTTCCAGATTCATCCATCACAGGAACATCCATCCAATATCCATCACTCCTAACTGTAGTCTTGGATTGCCTACCCGTTGTTGAACAAGATTGATAATTTCCACTAGGTCTTTGATTGAGAGAGTTCCAATAAACTCTCAGATTTTCTGACCTTTGAAAATTATTACCTTGATACCTTCTTCTCCCATTCTCATACCACGAATTTTGAAAAATTTTTGGATGTTGTTGAACATTTGAGTTACTGAAACTCCTATGTCTGTTTCTTCTTTGAAAATTTCGATTACTAAAAGTCTGGTATCGATTTTGATATCCAACATTTTTATTTTGACTTTGAAATCGATTTGATTTACCATTATAATGACTAAATTGTGGAGAAATACTTCCTGGTCTATCAAATCTTTTTGAAGTTGAGGGTTTTGATTGAAATTCAGGTTTCTTCGTCTGACAAATTGTTTTTACACTATTGCTTGACCCAACCTGATTCCCATCCTTAACCTCATCAACCTTTTGTTTACCTTTCTTCAAAGGATAACAACCCGCCACATGCCCTTTGTTGTGACATTTAAAACAGGATCTTTTCTTATAACTTTTCTTTTTGTTTGATCCCTTTTTAAATGTGTTAGCCTTTTTGTCTTCAGTATCCTCATCCACTTTATGAGGTGTACTGTTAGACCCAACAGATTCTTTCAAAGAAATTGGACTATTTGGCAAGTCTACAGCTATCGGATCCACTACTACTTGTGTAGTGGTTACAAAATTAGTTAGCTCATCTTCAGTTGGTAGAAAAGAGTAGTCTTGATTTTCAGAAGATGAAGCTTTAGTAAACCCCACCCCTGTTTTATCATTACTCCTTTTTAAACCATTTTGAATATGAGTCCTGACTAACGAAGAATTTCCAAATTTGTCTAACTTACCATGAAGTTCTACAATTTTGACTAACGAAGAATTTCCAATATTTTTTTTGCCCTAAAAGTCCAAGGAATTCAACGGTGCAAACGGTTTTTTGAGACGAATTGTGGATAATTTTCTAAAAGCGAAACTGTGAAATTTCTCTTACGCAAGCCAAGAAAAATTCCACCTAGTCCGAAATTGTCCGAAATGGCCCAAAACCCGAAATGGTTATCCGAAATGGTCCGTAAAGAACACCTACTGGTCCGAAATGGACAGCTCTGATCCGAAATGGGACTTAATGATCCGAAATGAACACTCCTTCAACCGAAATGATCCGTAATCCTTATGATTAATCCGAAATACAGTATTTTAATCCGAAATGGTCCGAAATTATTGCTGTTTATCCGAAGTTGACTGATTTTTGGTCCGAAATGCAAGCCCTTTGATCAGTAATGATTCGAAATGCTTGAATTTTATCCGAAATCCTTGTTTTCTGGTCCGAAATGATTCGAAAATCAAGTTTTCTATCCGAAATCAGCAGCAGAACTCAAGAACAGCCTTCAAAAACACGTCCAAAAACCCAGATTTCTGCAAAAATGATTCTGAACCAAGCCAATCAAGAGCCTAACGCTCTGATACCAATTGTAGGTCCCCTTAACTGTGTAGATCGTAACAGAATCGTCGATCCAACCTAGAGTGCGGAATCCCCTATATCAGATTTCACAGAAAACGAGTAGAAACAGAATCAAGAACACGATACACTTTCAATCCGGTCTTCTATTGATTATCCAACACGAAGTTTACAATCAATTCAAGACCCACAAGAAATCTCTCAACCACTCTCTGTAGATTTCTCTAACTCTCTCTCAAACTCTATTCACTTGCCCCAAGTATCTCCAACTAGCTTAATGTCTAACCTAAACCCTAATGCCAAGCCTTGTTTATATAGGACAAGGTTTGCACATGGGCTTTGGTCTGGGCTAGGCCATTCTCCAAGCCCATTACAACAATTAAACTCCCTAACCAATAATGCGAAGCCCAATACAAAATACCCAAAAACTAAATAATCAAACTATTAAGCTGTTGTCACAAAACATGCACCAACAGTTTTAAACACCAATGAACTTGCAAATGAATTACATACTGATATGTTAACATGTTTAACATATTTTTATGTTAATATTCTGATCATAAACTGAGTTTTAGTATAACATCGTAAATTATGTTTTTAAAGGACCAAAATGCCCTTTCGGCATCTAAAATGATTTTAAACATAATTTCTTTATAAAACTCATTACCTACTGATGTAATGTCATAAGTAGAATTATTTGGGATATCAAGTCAGTTTATATCTGAGTTTAAGTTCAAGTTCTTGTATTGTCGATAAATGACGATAATACCTTTATGGCACTTAAAATGGTTTTAATCATGCTTTTCATACAAAACCTTTTTACCTACTGATGTGTTATATTAAATAAAATATTTTGATCATATAAACCTGACCATAACATCAGTTTTCATAGAACATCGCAAATATCGTCATTAACGACTTTAACGCCTTTTCGGCGCATAGTGTGGTTTTAAACCATATTTACCGACCAAGACTTGTTACCTACTGATTTTATAACGTATTTAATTTTTTTTTACAGTAGGTACATGTTATAAACTCAAAATCCCAAATAAGCTTTCAAACAATGTGTGAAATGACCAAAATGCCCCTAAAGTGCATAGTTTGGTCTTAAACTATAAACCACACATATACTTGATTTCCTACTGATATTATATCACAAATTAAGTATTTTTCCAGAATGTTTATGATCATAACATCAGTTTATATGCAAACTCCTTTTATAAGTCGCTAAATGACCAAAATGCCCTTTTGAGGCTTGATTTGATTTTAAAACCTTAACGAGCACACAAGTTGATATCCTACTGATATTATAACCTGTTTAAAGTATAATGACATATGGAACTTGTACATGACTCATCCGGTTACCCGTTATCGCTTATACGCGCATGGTTCGACTTATGTAACTAGTTTACATAAGTTCACCGAAACGGGTTTAACCTTATCATTTTTATCTCAATTTCCAGAATGTAAATAGTTTACCTATATTATGCAAGTCTTAGCACTTGTTGGGTACATTCTATTCTGGTCATCGCTTAATCTAGCGTATCATACCGTTTTTGACACTTTAAGCTAGTCGGTCTAAGTCTACGACTTAAATAGGACCCGCTAGCATTCTAATTGGTTATTTATACCATCATTCCAGACTAGAGCCTTCCAGTAAATGCTACCTACACTTATTTAATTTGAATACGACTGAGTTACTTTAAATCTTGCACTTGAATCAAGTTTTAGCTCAGGTAAATACCATTAACCTATTTTCCCTATACAGGCTTGGGATACGGTAAATTATTATCGCTTGGTTGGGTATGGGATCATATGCCGGATTGTGGCTACAAAATCATCATAACCCGTTTTAATCTGTTTTGTTTGATAACTTAAACATTGGGGGACCGTGTCCTAGATATCCTCGGCTCATTTAAGTTACTAATGGCCACGACCAAAACACGGGGTGTAGGCATACACTGACAAATGCGAATGCTAAAATGTTTTTACCCACAAGTTGGGGATAACTCCTTTGTGGGCTTATAAGTGGTGTGCCGGTTAATCATGTCTCAGTTTCTATACTGGGCCCCATGTGTATTGACAAACATGTAAAACTGATACAAGATTATTTTTAATTGTCCCAAGTTATAAAATATTTTCATGTTCCTTGTGCGCTTAAATCAATTTTGAAATATTTTCAAAACGTGTCGGTTTATTGTATTTACCAGTGAAAACTGACGTATTTTCAAAAGACCAAGTTACAGGTACAATACATAATAGGTTGGAAGCTGCTTGGTATTGTTAGAAGGGGATCTTGTAAATCCTTTACATATGCCTAAAGTCTGTTGAACATCTTTTGTATATTTTTATGATCCGCCTGTGGATCTTTTATTACGAACCGTCTGTATATTTATTTTGAAATTTGTACACTTTGGTTTGTAATGATAATTTATACTCCAAGAATTCCGTTGTGCTATTCTGTGTATATTGACTATGATGATATCAACTTACGTCACGATACTCCCCACCGGGCTGTAACACCTCGTAAAATCACGACCAATATTATGAAGACACGTGTCATGGACTTTAAACGTGTAATGAATTAATTTGGAGGGACTAAAGTTGTTAAACAATGTATATATGTTAATAAAGGGAACCAAAGTGTCAACATGCCATTCTTGTGCCTCTGATTGACCTCACACGACGTTCGTATTCTTTAACGAATAAATTGTCGAACAATGGAAGTCGTTTGTGCTTAATATAAGGATCTTATGAAACATAGGGGTTAAAAGTGTCAACATGTTGAAAGTAACCTCTGCATGACCTTTTAATGATCCCAAAAACATTGTGATAATTTATTTTGATCCCAAGAATAACGGATATTAAATTCGTGGAGTTTCGACGCACATAAATAAGCAAAATGTTAAATTACAAGTAATAACGGCCAAATGCGTTAATATTGCATTTCAGGACCATTCGGGTGACCTCGTATCTAACCGAAGGCCTATTGTTAAATATTTGGAGATTCAAGACCCTTAAAAATCAAGTTTGGGGGTTAAAAGTGCAATAAACAATAGTTAAAACAAGTTTAGAGGGGCCAGGGACTGAAATTGCCATTAACCGAAACTTGGTAACCGGATGTTCACCTTGGCGCGGGCCGCATAGGCCATATGGCAGTTCTTACACGGGCCGCGTAGAACTGTCAGGTACAGAAAATTTGGACAGTTGCCTGTTCAGCAGGTTGCACCTCCTTTGCATGCCATTTTTCGAATCCAGGAGCTTAGCCAACAGTTTTTCATGCATAGGGACACCTGGAATTCATCAGAGATCAGTTGTAGAGTTATGTGGAAGGATCTTGTGAGTTTTAATGTCCTATATAAGCTCTTGATTGTTGCTAGTTCATTTGCACAATTCAAAATATAATCACAACTCTCTCTCTGGAACTTCCTGGAGCTCAAGCAAGTTTTCTTAAGCTTCTAATTCGTGCTAAGAGCCTTTGTAAGCATTCTTAGCTTCTCTAGTTCATGTTTTATTAGTCTAATGACCAAAAGTCAAAGCCGTCGTAATTAAGCTTTGACTTAGTAATTAATCACTAATGGTCCAGTCATTTTTCGAATTGAAAGTGGCTATGAGTTGGTAATTATGTGGGTAATAAACCCTTAAAAGGGAACCCTCTGATTTCCATTCTAACTAGGTCAATTGTCGGGTCAAACTTAATATTAAAAAGTCAACAGAAAGCTATTTTGCAAATAAACTCATAATTAACAATGTAGAAGCTATGAAACCTGTTTTAACACTTATATAACTTGGTAATTAATGTAAGAACATGTCTAAGCATGTTCAACCCGACAATTTTGAGTTTAGGCTCGGTTCGGAACCGAAAGTCGCAAAAGTAGACTTTTGCTTTGACTTTCAGTTCTGACCCAATTTAGCTTAGTTTAAATATGCCTTAGAGTTCCATTAGGACCAGGTTATAGGTTAGTATAACCTTCTGAGGTTATACAACTTGGTTTCTAATTAATCCGATTCATTTGCATGTTTCCGTTAATTACTTAAATGTTGACCATTATGCCCTTTTGACCTTAAAACGAGATTTTTGAAAATGTGAGAGGACAAAAACCTTTGTTACTGATTTATAAACATGTCCTAAAAATTTGACATCAGTTTGAGGTCTAAATTAGGAGTTATGCTCGATATCGTAATTTGAAAGCTTTTTATTAATTAAACGGCATTATTAGCATAAAGCCTATCGAAACCCAAATTATGACACCAAACTTTTTACCCACTGATGTAATATAATATTTTGGGATTTTTGAAGATTTTTATTAATTTTTAAACTGATCATAACATGGGGTTCTTGCTTTGATTCAGGAATTGTCGGTTATACCCTTTTTGCTAATAAAATGAGTTTTACATAACATATTGATACCAAATCCTTTGCTACTGATTTTATATGATAAATAAAATATTTTGAACTTTATAAACTGATCAAAAACTCAGATTTCCTTATATAACCTGTAAATCGCTTAAAACCGATTTTTTACGCGTTTTAAACGCATAGTATGGGTTAAAACCATTTTTGATATATAAGACTTAATACCTACTGATGTTTTTAGTAAATTTTTATACTGTAATAGTAAGAAAAAGTTTTGAACTCAGGTTTCCAAATTTGACCTTTAAAGCTTATGTGAAATGACCAAAATGCCCCTACGGCGCATAGTTTGACTATAAATGATAAATTTCACATATATGCAATACCCTACTGATATGACTTGCACAAATAAATATTTTTATTGATCATTTTAGACCAGAACCTCAGATTAATATTTAATCTCTCTTATAACCTTTAAAATGACCAAAATACCCCTACGGGGCATAAATTGATTTTAAATTCGTTTTGGGCATAATGGAAGGTATCCTACTGATATCACAACATATTTAAGGCATATTAACTTGTGAAACTTATATATGACTCATTTGGTTACCCGTTATGCATTTTTCGTGTTCGGTACAATTTATATGACTAGTTTGCATAAATTGACCGAAACGGGTCAAACCATATCATTTTCACTTCAAAATCTAGAATGTGTTTAGTTTACCCATATTATACAAGTCGTCATACTTGTCAGGTTTAAATCACATTCTAATCCGATCTTCGCTTAATCTTGCGTTTTGAACCGTATACCTTTCTTTAAAACTAACCGGTGTAAGTTTAAACTTAAGTAAGACCCGTTAGGAATCTAATAGGTTATTAAAACCTTCGTTCCAGATTTAGGAGCCCAGTAAAAGATATTTGCACTTGCTGATTGTATACGGCTGGGATAAATTTGTATAATTTGCTCAGGTAAATACTTTTAACTTATTTTCCCTTATACGGGCTTGGGGTACGGTATATAAAATACCGCTTGGTCGGGTATTGAATTTTTAATCGTATGAAGGTTAAATCATTGAGATAACCCGTTTAATCTGTTTTGTTTATTTTAAGCATTTGGGGGGTTAATGACCATGTCCTGTATATCCTCGACTCATTCATTGAAATGGCCACGACTTAAGCACGGGGTGTAGGCATACACCTGCGGGTGTGTACGTAAAATAATGTACCTACCTATTCGAGAATAACTCGCCGTGGGATATATTATGTGATGTGTCTATTAATCTTTAACCCGGTTTTCAACCCGGGCTACTTAACATATAATAAACATATAATTCTTTTACAAGATTATTTTTAAATAATTATCCCAAGTTATAAAAGATTATTTGTGCCTTGTGCATTCAAATCAATTTTCTTAAACATTTTCAAAATGAGTCGGTTAATTGTATTTACCAGTGAAAACTGACGTATTTTCCAAAAAGGTTAAGTGCAGGTACTAATCAAAATGGGCTGGCTACTCCTAGCTTCAATAAAGAGTCTTGCAAGCTTAGATGTTTACAAATCTGTTGAACAATGTTTCTTTTATCTTTGATCCGCCTGTGGATCCCTTTTACAACTGTTTTGTAATAATTGATATTACTTTCAATCGGTTTGTAATGTTGTTATCTTTAGACTTTCGCTGTGCATTAAAGTGTGATAAATTGACTATGATGATATCAACTACGTCACGATACTCCCCACCGGGCCCACCGGTAATACGTGGAAATATCGGGGTGTGACAAGTTGGTATCAGAGCCAACATTGAGTAAATTAAACACTAGACTTTTGTGTTTAATCTCAATGACACAGTTTGCACATTCCTCGACTTCCGAGTCTAGGCAAAGAACTTGGGACTAATCCTAATTCATTTTATTTTGTCTTTTATTGTTTCCTTTGTTGTTTCTTTGGTTTGTTTTGTTTTGACAGGGTCAACTTTTTTGTTAGACGAATCAACTTTTTTTTTGTTACATGACTCTCTACTCTCTATTTTGGGTTACATCGGTCAATATTTATATAAAGAAACTGTTGTAAACAAAACAAAACAAAACGAACCGGCCCAATGT
The DNA here is from genome assembly GCA_030545235.1 of Helianthus tuberosus. Classification (NCBI taxonomy): domain Eukaryota; kingdom Viridiplantae; phylum Streptophyta; class Magnoliopsida; order Asterales; family Asteraceae; genus Helianthus; species Helianthus tuberosus. The sequence goes on from CM060444.1 coordinate 163,005,084, forward strand.
CGATCGAACAAAATTGGTACCAATACCTATATTCCTAAAGAAACACTGACCTGAACGGTAGGCTCCGACTAGGACTTCAACTCTTGGCGATCCGAAAAACTAACTTCAAAATAGAACACCGTTAGGACTCGTTACAGGAATGAGGTTATTCCTCTAACCACCCTTCGGCGTGAGAATAAGTCTCAGTTTGGGAGTAAGAGAATATGTGTAGAGAAAGAGAGAGTAAACGAGAGCAGAAGATGCATACCTTTGATGTTTACCTCTATTTATAGTTTACCATTAGGGTTTCCGCTAACTTGGGATGGGCTCCGATAAGTTAGGGATTTGCATGATCTTCCCAAAAGATTGGGGATTCGGTTACGTGGTTTATCCATGCAGAATAGAAGATTCTAGAATAAACATGTGTAATTATATATTTATAATAAAATAATAGGTAATGACCGGGTCGGGTTAGCCGTTCCGGGTCATACCTCGTCATGTCCCCCCAGTCCGAAGTTATGAAATGAAATTCATGGGATCGGACTAAAAAAGGAAAAAAGTCAAAATACCCCGTTTGAATGCAAGTTTCTCGAGTGGGAGTACTGTTACTTTATTGAAAAATGGCGGCGATGTGAAAGGGTGTGACAGTTAGGTCATCATTAGGATGACAGTTGTACCTTCCCTGTCTTGACACACGTTCCCATCCGTTTGCCTTTTTGAATTCGAAAGGTTGTTATTCCTTTCCTATAAATAGGTTTCCCGTTAGGGTTTTTCCCATTTCACACTTTGCTCTCAATTGTTTCAAGTTCTTGACTGCATAAAAATGGCTTCCAAAACCGGCGAATCTTCTTCAGCCCTGGCGAGTTCTGATGCACTGTATTGCAAATGGGGAACGAAATCGTTCAACAATCTTATGCAAGAGTATGATATCAAACCGGAGTGGAATCCGGTGTTGCCGTCAAAACAAGATACAACATTTCCGCTGAAACAGGGTAAGATTACACTACCAACCATCAATCTGTTGGTAACCCACACCCTAAAGCTTTTATAAATGGACTGTGGTTTCATCAAATCGTGGAGGCCCTATAGTTTTGGTGGCCCAAGGCCCAAGCCTTATTTGACTTGGGCTTGGGCCGACCCTGATAACAAAATAAAATGATACTGAACGAATTACCGACATGGTATCACGGATGAATTCCTACTAGTTGTCATGATTTTTTTTGAACGACAACTTTGGATCACTGACGGACCACTGGAGTATCATCGTGCGATTTAAGTAGCCTACTTGTGTTTAGTTGAGTTTTTTTTTTTGAACGACAAACACTCTTTATATATATATATATATAAAGGGCCAGCAAGAAGCTGAGGGAAACAAACAAGACAAAAAGGAACAAAAAATGGAAATCAGACAATCACATTACAACAATTCAGAAATATCAAAAGAACTCCATTTCTCCCGGTTGAGAGCCTTGAGCTTGGACCGATTGTTTAACTAGAAAAAGGCATCTTCTTTAATTAAGTCCACCGACTTGACTATCGGAACAAATTTTCCTTCAAAAGTCATATCATTTCTTGCAAGCCAAATTCTCCAAGTTGTAGCCATAACAACAGTGACCACAATGCGTTTCCAAATCCTCCCTCCTGGCTGATTTTGAAGGAATGAAACGAGGTCCTTAAAGTTCGCTGCATTAGTCGGGAAACTTATTCTCATCCACACCAAGATGTTCCACCAAATACTTCTAGACCAGAGACAGTTTAAGAAAATGTGATCCTCGTCTTCCTCATACATGCCGCACCGGGAGCAAAGGCTATCACCCAACAGGACTCCCCTTCGAATCAATCCAGATTTAGAAGCAATTTTACGAATCTGAACTCTCCAAAGAAGGTAGTTGGCTTTCGGAATAGCCCAAAAGTTCCAACCGAAGACTATCTCGTTATTATTATCGGAACCAGAAGACGCCAAATCGATATCCAACCTAACCTGCTTGATAGAGAACGATCCGTTAGGATCTGATTGCCATATCCATTTCTCGCCATCCGCAACTAAGTTATCGGATAATTTGATCCCAATTCTGTCTAGGCTCAACTCCACCGACCCTATGTCCTTCCAAACCCCTGGAATAGCTTTCTTTAAAGGAATGGTCGACTGAATAGAATTGGAGTTTCCTTTGTGAATCGCATCCACAACTGAAGCCCATAACTGATTTGGATCCATTTTATATCTCCACCACCACTTCGTAAGCATAGCTTGGTTGAAGCCAGAGATGCTACCCATTCCCATACCACCCAATTTTTTGGCTTTCATAATATAGTCCCATTGAATCCATCTCATTTTGTAGCCCGAGTTCGACTTTCCCCAAAGAAAATCTCTTCTAATCTTCTCCAATTTTTGAATGATGCATTTAGGGGTGGAAAACAGGGAGAGAAAATAAGAAGGAAGACTTCCGAGAACCGATTTGGCAAGTGTCATCCGACCCGCAAAGGAGAGATGTTTCGCTTTCCAGTTAGAGAGTTTTGTCGAAAATCTATCCAGCACCGGCTTCCAAAATTTAGCCCTCTTCATATTCACCCCGATAGGAATGTCGAGGTATGTGAACGGGAGAGAACCTTCTCCGCAATTAACCATCCTCGCAAAACTTTCCACTTCAGAATCGGGGACACCAACTCCATAAAGTTTACTTTTCGCACGATTAACTTTGATGCCCGAAACTAAGCTCAACCATCTAAGGAGACGGTTAAGAGCATGTATGTTGTGATCCGACCATTCACCTATAAAAAGAACATCATCCGCATAACAGAGATGAGAAATATTTGGGCCGCCATTAGGAAGTTGACATCCTTTAAATAAACCCAAATTGCACGCCCTTTTCATGAACATATTAACGATCTCCATAGCAATAATAAAAAGGAAGGGGGAAGCGGTCACCTTGTCTTAGACCTCTCTTATACTTAAACTCTTTAGTGGGCGACCCGTTAACTAGAACTGAACCCATACCCGAATGCAAACATCCTCTAATCTAATCGATCCATACTTGTGGAAAGTTCATCTTCTCCATCATTTTATACAGAAACTTCCAACTTATGGTGTCATACGCCTTTTTCAAAATCCACCTTAAAAATAAGAAGTTTCTTTCTTGATTTTTTTCGCCCAAGCCACAGTTTCGATCATAATAAGGGGACTATCGAGAATATTCCTCCCACTCACAAACGCTGATTGAGTGGGGGCCGAAATGTCATTAATAACCAACTTCAATCTGTTAGCCAGAACCTTGGCTAAAATTTTATACACCGAGCCGACAAGCGAAATAGGCCGAAAGTTGGAGAGCTCCTGTGGATCATTGATTTTGGGAATTAAAGCAACAAAAGAGGAGTTGCAACCATGACTTATGGTACCTGAGCGATGAAATTCCATAAACATACCCAAAAGCCATGGTTTCAGTTTATCCCAGTAAACCTGAAAGAATTTTAAAGTAAAGCCTTCCGGGCCCGGTGATTTACTACCATCGCAATATTTAACTGCCGATAACACTTCTTTCTCCGAAAATTGCTCACAAAGAACATCCCACATCTGAACCGGAACACTAGGGAGGCCAATATTTTCGAAGTCAGACCGTCTCCGAATCGGCTCAGCAAATTGTTTTCTGAACCAACTTCTAACCGCCTCTTTAAGAGCCGACGGTTCCGAAATAGCTACTCCATTGAAATTAAGGCTATTGATTCTATTTCTAGCCAGATTAAACGAGACCACTTTATGGAAAAACTTACTGTTTTCATCTCCGAATCTGCACCAGTTAATTCTAGCTTTTTGTTGAAGATCTTTGGACTTTATTGACTCCAATTTATTTGCTGTTACTCTAAGATCAATTCTGGATCTTTTTTCTTCAGCGGATAAAGGGCCGAGGGCAGCTTTGTTTTCTAATAATTCAATCTTCTCCCACACTTCATTAGCGGCTTTACTGTCCTCTTTCACTTTCTCCGCTCTCCAAACCTTAATTTCTGACTTTAAACGTTTCAGCAAAAGAACAATTACCGCATCGCTGAACACCCCATTCTGAGCAGGAACCATAACTTTGTCAACAATATCTTTCAGTCTCTTATCCCTTAACCACGAATTAAAAAATTTAAAAGGGGCAGGGCCGAAATCAGTCGAAGAGCCAGAAAGAGAGAGCGGACAATGGTCAGACAGGCTTTTTTTGTGAACATGTAAAATAGCATTCGGCCAACGGTTCAAGAAACAGTCGTTAAAGAAGAATCTATCCAGCTTACTCAATTTGACTACTTCATGCCCAGAGATATAGGTGAATCTGCCTCCCGTCATGGAGTATTCCCGAAGACCAGCGCTACTCAAAAAACTGTTGAAAGCATCCGAAGCAGAATTATCAAACCTGGAATTAATTCTTTCGTCGGCCGCACGAACCTCGTTATAATCCCCCATTAAAACCCATAACTCATTCTGGGAAATCAGATCAGAAAGCTCTCTCCACAACGATCTTCTGAGCGAAGGGTCGTTTGGGGCATGGATGTTAACAATGTTGACTGCCTCATTAATACCCGATATCCGACCTGTCAGGACAAGGAAACGATGATTCTTCGTGACCTGCTGAACAACAAAGACATCTGGGTTCCATAACGAAGCTAACCCCCCCGATCTACCCACCGATTGAACGAACTCGAAACCCATTTTCGAGTTACCCCATAAACGACGCAAAACAGATTCAGATAACATCTCCATATGAGTCTCTTGAATTCCTATGAAATCCACCTTCAATTTCTGCTTAAGGGAACTAATCCAATACCCCTTACGGGAATCGGAGACTCCATTGATATTAATAGATAGATAATTCATATAGAACCTGGGAACGCCGACTCTCCATTAATCATCTTCTTCACATGGTTTTCGAATCCCTCTACGCAAATAACCAGCCGGGATCCGAAATCCATAGTGCGGGCAACTTCCGATTCAAACTGAGATGGGATCTGTTCATCTGCTACTGCGTCGCCCTGAACTTCCTCCATGTCTCTATCTTGAACCTCTGTATCGACCTCTTCTCTTTCCTGCCTAAGAATATCCTCTATATTAAAAGGATCGGACCCCAACGAAGACTCTACTGACTTGTTTAGATCCGGTATGGGCCCCTCCTTATTGGATCTTTTAGACTTAACAAACTGTTTGGGCCGGATGGTTACATAACTAGGCCTGGTTGATTTTTTTGGGCTCCCAGCATTATCCATCAAATTTTTTTTAAAGTTTCTACCTACCCCACCGAATTTTTAACTTCACCCACTGCCCCCTCATGTTCTCTCTCTTCAAAAAAGCAACAAGACGGTTGTGCTTCATCCCCATGCACGCCACCCACTTTTGGATTCTCCTCGGGACTAGGCGACGTGAAACTCTTCGATTTTTCCATGCATTCCACTGAAGAGTCACCCCCCTGACCTTTCAATTTTGAGTCGCCGGAAAACCCACCGATGCTACCAATATCCGACGATCTACCCGGAGACTCCGTTACGGAGGAATCTTCGTCCAGAAAATTCGGGTACCATTTGCCCGATATCTCTTCTACCCACACTTTGATAGAATGCTCCTTCCATGTTAAATTAAATTCAGCAGAAACCCTCTTTCCCGAATGAACCAGAATAGCAAGTTGATCTTCTGCCATATTACCATTGCTCTCTTCCACTTCAGACTTCACTAAAAGTCTGCCACACCTTTCACCTGTCTTATTTATAACATGTCGATCCCAAAGACTCACCGGAACGCCCAATACTTTGATCCACACAACTCTTTCAAAAATTGGAGGAGTTCCGTCCCAAATATAGAGTCTGGAGAACCAATTCTCCCAGTCGTTAACCCTGTTGATACGGAAATCGTCTGCCTCCTCTTCGTTGATGAAACAAAGAAGGACTTTGAGACCCCCTAAGTATTTCAGCTTGACTCCATTCTCCGTTTTCCCATCTAGAATATTTAGTTGAGTTAGGTGACGTGTAAAAGTCTTCGAGTCGCGTATATATAGGATACGCTGTAGCCTCCTAATTCCCCTAGAATCTCGAAATTGTCGCCGCTCATACCAGCCGCTCTTTGCCCTTTTCAGCAGACATTCATCCGATCCGATTCCGTCACCCTCTTCTACAATGACTCCTTCTGTGAGTGTTATATTCATACATGCACACACATGCACACGCACTACCCTTCTCAAGTTCTCATTATCTATTATATATACATATGCTGTAGATTACCATTTTAGTTACATTTACCTTCGACCGATCTTTCTGTAACGTTAAATTTGATTTAAGTTTCGTCCGTTTTTGTTTTACTGTTTTGGTGGATTGTTTAATTTCTAGGGTTTTGAATTTCGGAATTTCTAGGGTTTTGAATTTTGGTTGATCAGTAAATCTGCAAATGTTATGATCTGTTGTTATCGTATCAAATGTATTTATATCTAGACTTCAATTTTACAGCGTGTAGAGTCCGAGATGCTGGTCCCAGAAGGATCACCTGAACCGATGGAAATTGAAGGTACCTCTTGCAGTCTCGTTTGATTAATTAATCTGTTAATTTCTTTTGCGAATTCTGGTTTGAACTTTAATAATTTGCATGATTTACAGCTGTGGCTGATACGATTTATGCACAAGATGTTGATGATCATCCGTCTGCACGGTTCACTTGGGCTATAAAGAATTTCTCAACATATCATGGCGAAAAGATGTCCTCTGACCCCTTTGTTGTTAGAGGATGTAAATGGTATTTTTGATTTTCGGTTACTATTATTTTTGAAAGTGTGACATGGTCTAATTTCTTGTTACATGATCTCCTGTTTGTGTAGGCGGGTAGTCGTATTCCCGAATGGTGAACACTTATCATTGTACCTTGATGCCGCTGATTCCATGACACTGCCATATGGATGGAGCATATATGCTCAGTTCAGCTTGGCAGTAGTTAATCAAATGCATTCTAGTTTTACCGTCAGGAAACGTAAGCCTTTTATCTATTTATCGTACATTGACCGGAAGGAAATAATTTATTCATAGCCTTCTAATTTCCACATTTTACTGTCCAGATACACAACATCAGTTTAATACTCGATGTAGTGATTGGGGTTTTACTTCGTTTATGCAACTTAAAGAGCTGTGTGAGGAGGGAAGAGGGTATCTTATGAACGATACGTGTGTAATTGAAGTTGATGTGACAGTGAGGAGAACTTCTGATGTTTCGTCACATAACCCGAAAAGGAAAACGGGTTATGTTGGACTTAAGAATGAAGGAGCTAGTTGCTGTATGAATTCACTGATACAGACATTATACCATTTACCTTACCTCAGAAAGGTCGGTGATTTCACATTATACCCCTTCATTCAGTTCTTACTAAAAATATAATATAGTCACTCATGTTTAACTTTTGAATCAGGCTGTATATCATATTCTGGCAACTGAGAATGATAGGCCATCGGGTAGCATTCCCCTTGCTTTGCAGAGTGTATTTTATAAGGAGTGTGCCTATTGGCACACTAAAGTGCCTATTGGCACACCAAACCCTAGCAAAATTAGGGTTTATCTACGCTGCGTATTGGTCAATACGCAGCGTATAGGGTTACCCTTATACGCTGCGTATTGACCAATACGGAGCGTAGATAGACCATAGATCTCAGTGCCTGATTACCAATCATTGCACAGAAAACAATGTCCCATACGCTGCGTATTGGTCAATACGCAGCATATATAAAACTGATGCAAATTTGGGGTCATTTTGGTAGGTTTGAAGTGTCAAGTTTTTGGCAGGTTTGTATACGCTGCGTATTGACCAATACGAAGCGTATAACCAGGGACCTTTTTTGTAAATTTAGGAAACTTCAGGGACGATATTTGTCAGTTTTCAAAAACTTAGGGACCTTTTTGTAAATTTTCGAAAAACCAGGGACCATTTGTGTAAATTTACGAAATATCAGGGACCATTTTTGTAAATATATCAAAAAAGCAGGGACCATTTGTGTAAATTTAAGAAATCTCAGGATAAAAAAAGGGGAAAAGGGGGGTCTTCATTTAAGAACCGGCCCTTGCAAGACTCGAACTCATGACCTCTCGTTTAGAACCGCAACGCCTTAACCAGTTTATCCTCTGTCCAGAGCTGTTAGAATATGAAACTTAATTTTTATATGTAGTAGGTATACTATACGCTGCGTAGTGACCTATACGTAGCGTATATGGACACTTTATATACGCTGCGTATAGGTCAATACGCAGCGTATTTGAAGACTTATATACGCTGCGTATAGGTCAATACGCAGCGTATATAACCTTCTGAATTTTAATTGCACACAGAACCTGTTAAATAACCTGTTATATTCCAGAACCTGTTAAATAACCTGATATATTCCAGAACCATATCGATACAACAAAACATGTTATATAACCTGCCATAATTTTATATGTACACCACAATATAAAAGTTTGTGCATACATAACAAAATGATATATACAAGAGTTTGATATATACAATAAAAGTTTGTGAATACATAACAAAAAGATAAAATACTACTACTGCTGCTCCTCCTGCTGCTGCTGCTCCTGCTGCTGCTCCTGATGCTGATGCTGATCCCATTCCGCATCCGTAATGAAGGGTAGTGGAGGTAACCCGTCATTCTGTCGCTGCTGCTGCAGCGCCGCAGCCACCCACTCCAACAGATAATTGTTTCTTTCAGATAACCGAAGTTGCCGCTGATATGATGGGTCAGCACCGGGCCAAACATGGCGTGGGAACTGAGGCGCCCCTGGTGGTCCACGCGGCGGTGGTGGCTGCGGAATGACGACGGCCGGCTCATACGGCTCCGGCGGCTCCGGATCTTGCGGGGGATAATACGGAGGGAACTCCGCCGGCAGCTGTTCAAGCTGATATTGCGTGCCGTCCTTTTTCTTAAACCGCTTCCCGTCTGGGAAGTCTTTGGTAACGTGCATTCCGGATATAACATTCTTCCCCATCCGCTTCGGCTGTGCCGGCGGACCTACATTGTCGCGGTCAGTCTCCGGATGATAGCCCAACGAAAGGGCTATCCTAGTCACGTAGGCTCCGCCGAATAACAATCCGCGCTCCTGTCGATGATGCGCGGAGGCGAAGTATTGCACCAACCCGTGGGCGAGAGCGCACGGCCTCTTGTATAAGAGGCAATATAAGAAAAATAAATCGCCACTGGTGCACCACTCCTTGCTTTTGTTTCGAGCAGTGATCGAAGTGGAAATCATTTTGTGTAAATACCTGCACAAAAGGAAACCAGTCAGTAAATAATAATCAGACGACATCGACTAAGATCGTCGTTAAATAATATTTTTTTATTATTTAGTCGACGTCGTCCGTAAGGCGCGTACGGGCCTAACGAGCGTCGAAACTAAGTCCGTCGTTAAAATATATATTTTTTTTATTGTTTAGTCGAAGTCGAACCGTAAGGCGCGTAGGTCTCTAACGAGCGTCGAAACGGAGATCGTCGTTAAAGTATAAAACTTCGATCTTAGTTTCGACGCTCGTTAGGGACCTACGCGCCTTACGGTTCGACTTCGACTAAACAATAAAAAAATATATATTTTAACGACGGACTTAGTTTCGACGCTCGTTAGGCCCGTACGCGCCTTACGGACGACGTCGACTAAATAATAAAAAAATATTATTTAGTCGACGTCGTCCGTAAGGCGCGTACAGGCCTAACGAGCGTCGAGGCCCGTACGCGCCTTACGGACGACGTCGACTAAATAATAAAAAAATATTATTTAGTCGACGTCGTCCGTAAGGCGCGTACGGGCCTAACGAGCGTCGAAACTAAGTCCGTCTTATATTTTAACGACGGACTTAGTCCGTTGTTAAATAATATTTTTTTATTATTTAGTCGACGTCGTCCGTAAGGCGCGTACGGGCCTAACGAGCGTCGAAACTAAGTCCGTCGTTAAAATATATATTTTTTTTATTGTTTAGTCGAAGTCGAACCGTAAGGCGCGTAGGTCTCTAACGAGCGTCGAAACGGAGATCGTCGTTAAAGTATAAAACTTCGATCTTAGTTTCGACGCTCGTTAGGGACCTACGCGCCTTACGGTTCGACTTCGACTAAAGAATAAAAAATATGTATATTTTAACGACGGACTTAGTTTCGACGCTCGTTAGGCCCGTACGCGCCTTACGGACGACGTCGACTAAATAATAAAATATTATTTAGTCGACGTCGTCCGTAAGGCGCGTACGGGCCTAACGAGCGTCGAAACTAAGTCCGTCTTATATTTTAACGACGGACTTAGTTTCGACGCTCGTTAGGCCCGTACGCGCCTTACGGACGACGTCGACTAAATAATTAAAAAAATTATGTTTAAAAAAATAAATCTGTTTAAAAAAAATCTGTTAAAAAATCTGTTAAAAAAATCTGTTAAAAATCTGTTAAAAAAATCTGTTAAAAAAATTCTGTTAAAAAAATATTCTGTTTAAAAAAAATTCTGCTTAAAAAAATCTGTTAAAAAAAATTCTGTTTAAAAAAAAAAACAGTTTTCTGTTTAGAAAAAAAAACAGCGTGGGTTTAAAAAATCTGTTAACTAACGTACCTGTGAAGTGGATCCTTAATTGTCGTAACCCTCCCCTTGGATTGCTGGTGGTCCCACTGACCCATGTCCGCGATCAGAGCCCAAAACCCTAAAAGCGTGGGTTTATCAACAATTACCAACCCCTGTTTACACGAATGTTTATTAAACGTTAAATTAATATTAAATCTTCAATTTTATATATTAAAATAATAATAATAACAATACAAAATTTGTGTTAAACGTACCGTCCTATATAGATCCGTAGCGATCTCAGCCTCCGTATACAAACCGCTATGCACCGCAAAGTCTGCAAGTGACATAGAACGCGCCTGGCCAGCCATGCGAAACGAAACCTCGGCCGGCTGCTCGGGGTCCACAGCCTCATTTGGCCGACGAGGATGAAACTGAAACTCGAACGACGACAGGAACTCGATCACTATCTCCCTGTAGCTCGGCGTAAACGCTAGCTCAAACAGTCGATCCCACGGTGAATCACGGGGAACAAACTCCCGCGCCCAATCTTCCGCCCCGAGCTCCCGGAGGGTTTTCCAAGAAACCGCAAAATGGGCACCGACGTGCATCTTCCGAAGCTTGTCGCAACGGAGAGCAGCGTCGGACTCCGGAGGAAACTCCAAATACGGGTGATTCAGGAGAGGATCCGCCGGTGGACGCTTCTGCTTTTGCGGCTGCTCCGGATTAATTTCTTCTATTTCCATTTCAGCATCCATCTTTCTCGTCCTGAAAACCAAAAAATTTTAGATTGGGTTCACTTTTCTAAATGTTCCAATTTCATATGTTCGAACATAAAAAAAATCGGGTCGGTTCGACGGTTCGAGTCGGGTAAGGTTCATCACATAATAAAAAAAGATACAATAATGAAAAAAAACATTTTCATGGTTAATTTAAAAACACGCAATATAAATAAGATGGTCTTACGAATACAAAAAACATACCGGTAAAACTAGTGGCAACTTTATTATCTTTTTCACGTTAGTATTGTAGTGGACAATGAGATTCACTAATCACTACTCATACGCATCGAATGCTAACAACAAAGGAAGCAAGAAACATGGTCACAAACTGCAAACAGCCACAAAATACCCAATTAACTACAGAAATATCACCATTGACAAATGCTATTTCTGTTGTGAACATTTTCTACCTAGAACAATGGGCTTGTATAAGACATCTCTTCAACAATAAAAACAACTTTACTTTAGAGATATCATCACCAATAAAGAAACATGTTGAAAAAAGATGCAAGTAATCAATAATTATATTTAAACTAATGTGTCATCTAGTCATGAATAACATAAGCTGATGAGCTATCTATGTCCAAAAAAAAAAAAAAAATCTAACCTGTATTCATGTTGTCATGTTAATGAAAAACGCAAATGATTCACTCTATGTTGTCAAAGGCGCCACCTAGGCGCTGAAGCCGCCCGGCCCAACGCACCATATGTGCCGCGCCCTGAAAGGCGTGGTTTTAGGCTCTTAGGCGCAGGTTCTGAGCATTTTCCAGCCAAAAATGGCATAAAAGGAAAACCTAAATAAGACTGGAATCAACCTAAACAAGCCTAAAACATATCTAAAACCCCTAGTAACGACGTTTCAGTAGTCTGTATGAAGATTTCCCTCTAAACAGTCCATATATAAAAGTATCAGGCTGAGACTACTCATGAATTTATCAATTAACTGAACAAAAAAGCATTTTTTTTAATAAAAAACAAACATGAAAGAATTCACTATTCAGCAATCAATTCTTTCAATCTAAACCCTAGGTTTCACAACTAATTCGAAATAGATATTCACCAAAAATTAAGCAATTAACTTACATAAAAGAATTCAGCAGAATTGGAGTATGTACACTGTAATTACCAGTTAAAAGCAAACCCTAATCACTAACCAAACCCTAGCTTACCTAAAAAAACATCTAATTTACGGATAAAATAGAAAAAAAAAATCATAATTACTTGAATAGGTTGACCAAATACCTGTTTTATACTTCGAATTCGGGTCGTTTACGGTCGAATAAGCCTGGTCGCCTCTCTTCTTTGTGCGTTTTTGTGCGTATTAAGATTTGGGGAAGAACAGAGCTGCGTAGGTATTTCCCTGAGTTAAATCAGTACCTCTACGCAGCGTAGAGATCCCTACGGAGCGTATAAGAATAATCAGTTTACCATTTTACCCTTCTGTTTTGGGGCAATACGAGGCTGACAATAAGGGTAAAAAAGTCATTTAGGAACGCCATATAAGCTGCGTATGGAACTCTACGATGCCTTGTACTATTATTATTATTATTATTATTATTATTATTATTATTGTTATTATTATTATTATTAATATTATTATTATTATTAATATTATTATTATTATTATTGTTGTTATTATTATTATTAATATTATTATTATTATTAATATTATTATTATTATTATTATTGTTATTATTATTATTATTATTATTATTAATTTTATTATTATTATTAGGAAAATTGGTAATTAATAAACCAACCTTTGCCCCATTGGTAATTAATAATCCTACCTACAGAAATGGTAATTAATAATCTTCGGTTTCAATATGTTGGTACTCAATAGACCTCCGTTAGTTTTTTTTAACTTAAGTTAGTTTTTTAAGTTTTATTTGTTACACAAACAGTCCCTGTAGTTATAATTTACTAGCTTTAAGTTTTATTTATTACACAAACAGTCCCTGTAGTTATAAAAAAAATAATAAAAATCCTAAAAAAATCAAAAAAAATTCTAAAAAATCAAAAAAATCAAAAAAATTCTAAAAAAATCAAAGAAATTCTAAAAAAATCAAAAAAAAAATCAAAAAAATCATAAAAATTCAAAAAAAAATCAAAAAAATCATAAAAAAATCATAAAAAGTCATAAAAATTCAAAAAAAGCAAACGTTTCGACCCGGACCGTTTCGACCCGTACCGTTTCGACCCGTACCGTTTCGACGCGTACCGTTTCGACCCGGACCGTTTCGACCCGTACCGTTTCGACGCGTACCGTTTCGACCCGTACCGTTTCGACCCGTACCGTTTCGACGCGTACCGTTTCGACCCGGACCGTTTTCGACCCGTACCGTTTCAAAAACGGTGGTGGTGGTGGTGGCGGTGCTGTGGTGGTGGCGGTGGTGGTGGTGGTGGCGGCGGTGCGGTGGTGGTGGTGGCGGTGGTGGTGGTGGTGGCGGTGCTGTGGTGGTGGTGGTGGTGCTGTGGTGGGCGGGTGATGGCGGCGGTGCGGTGGTGGTGGTGGTGGCGGTGGTAGTGGCGGTGCTGTGGTGGCGGTGGTGGTGGTCGCGGTGGTGGTGGCGGGTGGCGGTGGTGGTGGTGGTGGCGATGGTGGTGGTGGTGGCGGCGGTGCGGTGGTGGTGGTGGTGGTGGTGGCGGTGGTGCGGTGGTGGCGGTGGTGGCGGCGGTGGCGGCGGTGGTGGGCGGTGGTGGCGGTGGTGGCGGTGGTGGTGGTGGTACGGTTCGAAACGGTTCGCGTCGAAACGTTTGCTTTTTTTGAATTTTTTGAATTTTTTGAATTTTTTTATGATTTTTTATGATTTTTTTGAATTTTTATGATTTTTTGAATTTTTTTGATTTTTTTTAGAATTTTTTTGATTTTTTTAGAATTTTTATGATTTTTTTTGAATTTTTTTGATTTTTTAGATTTTTTTTTTATTTTTATTATTTTTTTTATAACTACAGGGACTGTTTGTGTAATAAATAAAACTTAAAACTAGTAAATTATAACTACAGGGACTGTTTGTGTAACAAATAAAACTTAAAAACTAACTTCAGTTAAAAAAAACTAACGGATGTCTATTAAGTACCAACATATTGAAACGTAGGATTATTAATTACCAATTCTGTAGGTAGGATTATTAATTACCAATGGGGAAAATGTTGGTTTATTAATTACCAATTTTCCTTATTATTATTGTTATTATTAATATTATTATTATTATTATTATTAATATTATTATTAATATTATTATTATTATTATTGTTGTTATTATTATTATTATTATTATTATTATTATTATTATTATTATTATTATTCTCCTGAAACTTAAAGATGCTGCGTAGAGACCCATACGTAGCATAGACAAAGTTTGTAAAATGACGTTTTTACCCTTACAATTAGCCTCGTATTGCCCCAAACACAAGGGCAAAATAGTAGTTTAACATGTATAGGTTTTGAAATTTTGGTTTGGGGGGAAATTGTCCGCCTTTTACATACGCAGCGTATGGATCCATACGATGCCTTTGTCGATGCTCATTTTACTGGTTTGCCCTTGTGTTGAGGCAATACGAAGCCAAAAACAGGGGCTTTTTTGTCCTTTGCACTACATACGCTGCGTAGGGATCCCTACGCGGCGTATATAAAGTTCCATTTTTTTTTTTGTGTTTTCCTTTGATAAATAATACAAAAATATGAATAAATTATAAAAATTGAAAATCATACAAACTTTATAAATTAAAAAAATTCTACAATTTATAAATTAAAAAAATTCTACAATTATAAATGTCATTTGGTAATGATACAAACTTTATAAATTAAAAAAATTATACAATTTACAAAAATACAAGTTTCCGGTTAATCTTCGATTTCATTTATACTCGGTTCTCTGTCTTTGTCTGCGTTAGGATTGATTAACTTGTAGTAGTGTTGTAACCGCGGTCTATACATTTCTTCCCACCGTTCTGCAGCTATTGATCGATGTGTCGACCACAACGGGTTCACTAAAGGCATGGGGTGGTCTCCTTCCAACTTAGCATGTATGAAGTGTCCCCCGTCAACATGTACGAGCGTTATCGCTTGAGGTCGTGGATCTAGTGGGGCATCCCTTAATGGGAAGATGGTAGTGCTCCATTCGATGCTTAGCAGGTGGACGACAATATTATACCTTTGCGCTACGAGAAGCCCTACTTGGGGCATTTCCATCCAGTGACTTGGACCGCACGCTTTCAATGAATTCCATCCGATGCTCTTACGTATTCGTTCAAAGTCTCCTTTGTTATATGTTTCGAATACATGCTTCCAACGCGCCTCGTTATGGCCAATCTCCAGTAGTAAATCTCTTCGAATATTGGGCCATGCGTGTTCCAGAAAACCTAATCCGATAGCCACAGACCTGTACCCACAATGACCGTCTGGGATCACATCTTGTATACGCGATATGTAAGAGTGAAACTCTAAGGGAATTTGATCCTTAAACCTCTCAATGCTTAACAAGTGCTCGTCCCCCTTCATTAATGGAAAACCGTTATCATCCCGCGTCTCCTTCTTTTTATAACTCGTTGAACTGTTTCGTTGCGTTTTAGGTTTTTCAGACTTTCTAACCGAACCAGTTCCACGAGAGCCCTCTGACGGTACGTATGAGCTGTGTCGGGGTAAATCGTACCTATGTTTGGGGGAAGCGGTATATACGTTGCTGTCCTCGCCATAGGAGCTGTGTCTCGACGCTTCGTCTAACCTCGCAGCTTCATCTAGCCTTTCTTGTACTTTCTTTAATGTAGGCCGACCGCGAGTATTTTGCTGGACGATCGGTGGTTTCTTGGTTGACGATTTCGGGTTGAAGACCGCTTTTATCTTTGAAAGCAAACTCTTTTGCTGAACGGGGGACTGCGCCTCTAAATGTTGCCGCACATTATTTAGCTCTGCTACAACATCGACCTCCTCGTCTACCAGTTTACACGGGAGCAAGTCAAGCTTACGCCAGAATACATCTATGTCGTCGAGTTGTATAATACGCCCTGCACAGTTAAGTTAATACGGTGTGAGAAACAGCTAAATCGTACAGAATAACAAAAGGTTTGTAGTTTTAATATTTTTTACCTGTCTGTTTGTAGTTTTCCAGCCTACAAGCACACGGCAATCCATTGCTAAGCCACATATGGCAACAACATGATGCGTTAAGTTTCCGCAACACCTCCATCTTCCTCAATAGCTCTTTTTCCAGCAAATCAAGTGCTTCATGGGAAACCTTTCCACGTAGGTTGTCCAACATTCGTTTTCTGTGGTGGTTCATCGTTTTTTCGATGCTCTCAGTGAAACTTTTTTGTATTTCATCGTACTGAGTTTCAACTATATCAATGACGCATCTTGCTATTCGCTCCAATGAACTCCCGCGCGTAATGTATCTTTTTAAATTTGCGTGCTAGCTCTCAACTCTGTTGGTGGTGCGCTGACCAAAGTTGCGACACTTATCGGTCCACGCATAAACGAACATTTCTTTATAGTCTTTGAGCCAGTTTTCATAGAGGTAATCATAGACACCTGCAAAAATAAAATAATGAAATGTAAAAGCGTGTGTAAAATATAATAGATTGGGTGAGTCGTTTGTTGAAGGAACACTTACTTTCTCGGTTGGCAACCACGAGTCGGTTATACATTTTCTCCAAGTTGTACTTGTACATGGGCTCTGATGAAGATTCGCACAATCTATTCCAGTACGACATAAATTTCCCCCAATCTTCTTTATCGAACCCTTTCTTGCAATTTCTAGCTATATTTTGTTGGATGTGAAAGTGGCATAGAAGCCTGGTTGCGTTCGGGAATACTTTAGAACACGCTTTAATTAGGGCAAGCTCCCTATCCGTGACTATCACACGTGGCATCATACATTCATGCAATATTGACTTGATCCGCTCAAGCACCCACACGTAGTTACCCCTTCGTTCTTTACAAATAATGGCATGTTGTAGAGGTTTGTTTTGTAGGTCGCGTCGATCAACATCACGTGCGGGAATGCACGCCACATAGTGATTGAATAAGGATGAACAAAGAAAATCTCTGTTACGACATCTGTTTTGGGTTCCTGTCGGGTGTCGTAAATGAATCGGTGGTCATGCAGTAGGCTTTCCAGTGCCTGAATAGGATTCTTTCCGTCCGTTATTGTCGCTCTAATTTTTTGTACCGCATTTTGCACGTCTTTCTGAACGTGCAGGCTGTCGGGGAACTGCTTTCTTAGGGTTTGAAATATGATACGTGGCTCCATGTTTTGAGCAGTTAGCTGCTCCACTAGCTTGTATTCGGCTTTAGTAAATCTACGCACAAAAGCGTGGCCCAACAGACTCGTCGTAGGTTCATGGTTATGGTTCGCACAGTCCACTTTTAACTCCCACGTGTCATTCGTCACGTCCCGGATGACGAGTAATGAAAATGGGCAACCGATTTTTTTGCTACCAGCTTTCCTAACTGTTGCTTTACTACGGTGCTCACCACTATGGTCGCACACAAGCCATACCATCCCAGTAGTACCGCCAATATTTTTTGATCGGCGGGTAACAATTACGTAACCACACTCCTTTCCCGTTTCTTGTACCCAATTCTTCAAATCAGTTAGAGACATGAAACGCTAAAAAAAGTTACGTTAATAATAATAATAATAATAATAATAATAATAATAATAATAATAATAATAACAATAATAACAATAATAACAATAACAACAATAACAATAATAACAATAATAACAATAATAATAATAATAACAATAATAACAATAATAACAATAATAACAATAATAATAATAACAATAATAATAATAATAATAATGTGATACCTCCTTTATTTGAAACGGATTGCCCGGGGTAGATGGTTCATAAAGTGATGTATCGTATCCACTGTATCCACCTTCACCCACGTATCCACTGTAACCACCTTCACCCCCATATCTATCGTATCCACTGTATCCACCTTCACCCACGTATCCACTGTAACCACCTTCACCCCCATATCTATCGTATTCACTGTGTCCACCTTCACTCACGTATCCACTGTAACCACCTTCACCCCCATATCTATCGTATCCACTGTGTCCACCTTCACCCACGTATCCACTGTAACCACCTTCACCCCCATATCCACTGTAACCACCATCACCCCCGTATCCACCTTCACCACCGTATCCACTGTAACTTCCGTATCCACCTTCATCCCCGTATACCCCGTAACCCGGATACGATTGCTGCATCGGGTAATATGGTTCATCAACAGGTGCATTCTCAGCACCGTATCCACTTTGTTGCACGTACGGAGATTCATACCCGTATCCGTAATCTGGATACACTTGATGCGCCGGGTAATTTGGTTCATCAACAGGTGGAGTGGGAGTCTTGTTCAAGTCTGGCAACTGTGTTTTTTGATCAACAGGGACTCCAGACACAACCTCCTCCTTCTCGTTGGCAGCATTTGCTCCCCATATGTCGTTAGAATAGCGATTACCGAAATAATTATCGTTCCAAAATGATGACATTTTAACAAGATTGAACAAAAAACAGAATAAATGATGTGTAAATTGCTTACTGAAGAAGAAGATGAAAAAGAAAGCAGTAGGCAGTGAATTCGAATTGTGAACAGATGGATAAATAGACTTTCACGTGACAGTTCAATAGGCAGCGTATTGCCCTCTACTCCCCGTATTACTTTATTCACGTGCCTGGACAACATCGTATCGATGTCAAATCAGTCTGACATACGCTGCGTATTGACCACTACGCAGCGTATAGGGTTACATCTATACGATGCGTATTGATCACTACGGACCCTATGTCAGACTGATTTGACCATGGTACTAGGTTTGACTGTCTGGTTGTGTTCCTACCATTAACATACGCTGCGTATTGATCAATACGCAGCGTATAACCTAACTAGTGTATATATGTAATTAAGTTTCATATTCTAACAGCTCTGGACAGAGGATAAACTGGTTAAGGCGTTGCGGTTCTAAATGAGAGGTCATGAGTTCGAGTCTTGCAAGGGCCAGTTCTTAAATGAGGACCCCCTTTTACCTCTTTTTTGATATTTTTACAAAAATGGTCCCTGAGATTTCGTAAATTTATACAAATGGTCCCTGGTTTTTCCAAAATTTACAAAAAGGTCCCTAAAGTTTCGAAAACTGACAAATATGATCCCTGAAGTTTCATAAATTTACAAAACTGGTCCCTGTTTATAAGCTACGTATTGCTCAATACGCAGCTTATATAAACCTGGGAAAAATATTACACTTCAAACCTACCTAAATGACCCCAAATTTGCATCAGTTTTATATACGCTGCGTATTGACCAATACGCAGCGTATAGAAACTTTGTTTTCTGTGCAATGATTGGTAATCAGGCACTGAGATCTATGGTCTATATACGCTGCGTATTGACCAATACGCAGCATATAGGGTTAACCCTATACGCTGCGTATTGGTCAATACGCAGCGTATATAAACCCTAAGTGTGCAGATAGGCAAAGCGAGTGTCTAGATAGTGAGAGCCTTTATAAGCTACAACATAGTGAGACTAGTGTAGCTACAAAAGAGTTAATTAAGTCTTTGGGGCGGGAGAAAAATGAATCTTTTATACAGCATGATGTTCAAGAACTAAGTATGGTTTTCTGTGAGAAACTTGATGACAAAATGAAGGTATAGTTATTCTTGTTATTAAACATGAATGTTGTTGGGTTTAGATTATTGCCTGCTTATGTAGTTATGTACTCTTTTGGTTATGCTGGCACAGGGTACTATTGTAGAGGGTACAATTCAACAATTATTTGAAGGACACTATGTGAACTTTGTTGAATGCATAGATGTTGACTACAGATCATCAAGCATGAGATCTTTTTATAGTAAGTATGTTTGTAAGAACAAAATTGTTTTTATGTTAGTTATAGGTTTTTATCAACACCTCTATCTTTTGTTAGACCTTCAGCTTGACGTTAAAGGTTGTCGAGACGTGTATGCTTCATTTGACAAATATGTAGAAGTAGAACGACTTGAAGGTGTTAATGGATATCATGCTGAAACACATGGTTTACAGGTTGGATTAATTTCTCAAAGTTATACATTTAAACCTTTTGTTATTTTATCATAGTCTTTCATACTCAATCATATGTTGGCCTTCACAGGATGCAAAAAAGCGTATCCGGTTTCTTGATTTCCCCCCTGTTCTTCAACTCCAGTTAAAACGTTTTGACTATGATTTCATGGGAGATACAACGGTGAAGGTTAGTAACTTTGACCCTTATGACATGGTTCAGCTCTTGACATTAGACATGCTTGATTAGCATAATTTATTTTCTCTTAGTGAAACAACTGGATCAAGGCATGATGATTTTTGTTGTGACTTACCATGACTCTTTTGGGGTTTACATTAAAGAAAACGATCGATCAGAATACATAGCCGATAGCCCTATCACCTTATTTACACCAAACAAATAACTTGGAAAAAAGAAACCTGATTATTGATTAAGGAATCCTAATCTAATTCAAAGTTAATTTAAGCACACACCATAAAAATAGGTGAACTTAAAAGGATTTATATCATGTATTGAACGCGAAAAGTTTTAAGTAAAAAAATATATAGTGTTTGGGTTATGAAATTCACAGAGTTCCTCGGGTGGTAATTATTAGTAATAAACCAAGCTCGTAATATTCTTGGTAATGACTCCCAACGGCATGAATCCCTAAGTTCATACATTGTGTCATAGTTAGTAATATGTATATAATTATATATGTATGTCTTAACTTAGGTTATTGTTACTTATTCTTGTATTTGTGAATGGATTATTGTTGATTTTAATCAATGATCAAGTTTGATGGATTTGGATTTGTTTTTGATGGTATCAAGTGAAAAGTAATTCTTGCTTTGACCCTTATGACATGGTTCATTTGATCTTGACATTTGACATGGTTGATTAGTATAGTTTATTTTGTGTTAGTGAAACAATTGGATCAACACATGATTTTCGTATATGCAAACTTACCACGGCTCTTTTGGGATTTATATTAAAGAAAAGGATCAATGAAATTACATAGCCCTGCCCTGTCACCTTATTTATACTAAACAAATAACCTGGAAAAGAAGAAACATAATTAAAGAATTCTAATATAATTAAACTTCTAATAACCATGAAAATATAAAGAATTAAACAATTATTTTTCTTTTAAACCGATCTCACCTTTGTAGCAACCGGAATTATCCAACATTTTCTACATGGAACTTGTTGTTTGATATACCTTGGAATACGTTTGTTCACTCTTGCAACAATAACTTTGTACGGTAGTCAATGGAAGGATGTACCATATAGTAGTGTATACATACTTTGCTTATTGTTAGAAATAATTTGTCAAGAAGCAGACCTCTTGTTTGGACATTTTTATGTAAAGTTATTTGATTGATTGAACAGATAAATGACCGTTATGAATTCCCCCTGCAACTTGATCTTGATAGAGAGGATAGAAAGTACTTATCACCCGTAGCAGACAGAAATATTCGCAATCTTTACACTCTTCACAGGTATTGTGAAATGACTCTTATAAAACTGCATAACAAAGTAAGTAAATAGCCATGTTAAACTCTAAAAACAGTTAAAAAGTTAAATCAAAACGATTATTATTCTTGTGGGGAGACCAAGGTTCAATCATTGGGAGGTGTAAATATTTAAGGGGGAAAAATTAGCGGTAAAAAAAAAACGATTATTATTCAAATTATGGGAATATGCACGAATAACAGTTAAGAGTAAGACCTAAGAACTTGATCAATTCTTGTGAATAAATTTGCTCTTATTTGATTAAAGTCTGAATGTTTTAAGTTCAACAATATTTTCGCAGTGTTTTGGTTCACAGCGATGGAGTAGATGGCGGGCATTATTATGCCTATGTCAGGCCTGCGCTTTCTGCTCAATGGTAAGAAATATTATGTGCTTGATTTGATAGCTATTAATGATCTCTATTATTTTTATTTATTTTTTGAATTATGTAATCTTTTCTTTATATACATAAATCAATATAAATACAAAAATAAGTATTTAGTGGATGGATCACGAGAAAATAATTAGAAACCTAAAGAAATTCATTGCATATATGAAATACAATTTTTTTAAAAATTAAATTTTTGGAAAAAAGAAGTTGTATTTCATATATGTAATATATTATGTAGTCCATATCATGTGTAACCCTACATATAATTATTACAGAGTACAAATTAAACATTTTTCCATTGAAATCTGCAACGTGTTTTTTCCAACTTGGATATATTGTATTACATATATATATATATATATATATATATATATATATAGGGTAAGGTTCATGCGAGAACCACCTTTATTGCGAGAACCGCGAGAACCAATGTGAACACAACCTAAAATAGCTAAAAAAACATAAAAAAAACCTAACCCCCCCCCCCCCCCCGCCGCTAAAAAACTAAAAACTAAACCCCCAAAAAACCTAAAAAAATAAAAAAAAAATCTAAAATTTTTTTTTTCTTTTTACTATTTTTTAAGTTAAAATCGCTACTTTTAGAAGCAAAAAAAAAAATTTAAAATTTTTTAAAATTTTTTTTTTTTTGCCACTAAAAGTGGCGATTTTTTTATAAAAAAAATTAAAAAAAAAAAATTTTGTGTGTTTTTTAGGTATTTTTAGGTATTTTTTGTTGTGTTCACATTGGTTCTCGCGGTTCTCGCAATAAGGGGTGGTTCCTAACGGATCTTTGTCCTATATATATATATATTACAACTCAACCTAGAATTAAGTTTTTAGATTTCTAATAATCTTATATATATATATATATATATATATATATATATAGAGAGAGAGAGAGAGAGAGAGAGAGAGAGGGGCCAGTTAACGTACAATACGGCTTAACGTACATCATGTACGACAGATAATTACACACGTTCATTTGAAAATCACGCATGTTATAAACTAAAAAACCCAAATCACGCATGTTGGAAAACATTAATCACGCATGATGAAAACATTAATTACGCACGTTATACACATAGCATGTTGTCGTACGTGATGTACGTTAAGTCGTATTGTATTTTACACTTTCATATATATATATATATGTAAAATGAGAACCACCTTAAGATGTGAAATCATGAGAACTAGGCCTTCTGAAAGGTTTTTTCAAAGAAATTTTATTTCAAAAATCTTAAAAAAATCACTTGTTCCACAAAAAAAAAATGTCGTATACAAACATTTACATCGAGTATAAACAAAATTTACATCACCGTAAACAAATTTTACATCAACCGTAACTATTGAATCGACAATTTTTTTTTTGTTTTTACAGATGTGTATAACATATTCATCTACTTTTGTGCAAAAAATTATGGCCAAACTCGCACAGGAAGTAGGAGTTCTCATGTTTCTCATAACTCGTGGTGGTTCCTAATTGAACCGAATCCTATATATAAGGGTAAAATGAGAACAATCTTAAGTTGTGACAACCATTAGAACTACGCCTTCCAAAAGATCTCAAAAGAAAAATCTCAAAAATCTAAGAAAAAATCATTTGTTCCAGAAAAAAAATTAAAAAAAATGTTGCATGCAAAAATGTATAACAAATGTGTAATAGTGCGTTTTTTTATTTTATTTTATTTTTCAAGTTTTCTATTTCTCGTATGATGCATGTATGTAGTATATTAAAAAATAAGAGTTTTGGAAAAAGCATCATTAGACATGTGTTACCATATATTACACATGTGTAATATAAAAGCCTGTGTGACTCGCAAGGACTTGTTCTTGCGGTCCTTAGCTTGTGTTTCAATTATGTTTTTAGTTTTCTCATTTAGGGTGAGAGTTGGCTACAAAGTCCAGTTTTCCTACAAAGTGTACAAAGTCATAAAACACCATAATGTCAACCATAAAACACACCCAAAACCCACAAATAACATATTGGAGATTACTAAAACACCATATTTGTGAGTTTTGTGTAGTGTTTTGAATGATAAGGCTTTGATTATCGAATGACTAACATTAGTGTGTTTTATGTTGATTATCATGTTTTGTTTTATATTCATAGTTGTACGATGGTGTGTTTGAAGTTTTTAAGGAATGTTAGGGTTTGGATATTGTGTTTTATTGATCTTCATTATGTTATTTGTGGGTTTTGAGTGTGTTTTATGGCTAAAATTGTGGAGTTTTGAGACTTTGTACACTTTGTAGGAAAAGTGGACTTTGTAGCGGAACCTCACCCTTCTCATTTATATTGAGTTTTCTCATATATAGGGATTAGCTAACAAGACTATTAAGTCTGAAAAGTTTATGAAGCTATATACGATCATCCGTAGTGTGGTGTTTTGGCATTTTTTCCCCATAAAAAACGCCTGACCACGCCCTTCCACCGCCCTCAGGGGCGTTTTTGTTGCGAAATTGGGTTGCGGCGTTCCAAATTAAACGCCGGGTGGAGAAATCTTGGGCCAATCAGACCCTTCCACGGTCAAATATCCTTAGTTTTAGAGTAAATTGCGGTTTTGGTTCCTGTGGTTTAGTGGTTATTGCTATATTTTCTAAAATCCAAATATCTTCCAATTATATACCAAATTTCTATTTTATTGCAGTTTTAATTCACCACACTAACTTTAACCAACTTATAGTTAAATCCTGATCACATGAGATGGATGTGCGTTGCATTTTGGTAAATGAACAAATATTATTTAACTCCAAAAATATTTCCATGGTTTGTGTATAGTGGTTGCGAATTAAATAGGCCATTTATATATTCAAATGTTAAAAAAAAAAAACAATAAATATCCTCTATATAAATTCTTTTTTGTTATAAAACCAGATATACGTTTTCCCCATGTAACTGCCTTGGCAGTTAACACCTTGTAACCGCTCGTATTAACACCTTGTAACCGCTTGTATTATTTAATACTTTTGTATATTGTTATTTCGTGATTGGTTTTTTCCAGGAGATTGAATACAATCACTTGCAAAGTTGCAATCTAATAGATAATTCCATTTGGTTTATATCACGTTATCAGCACGACTGCTTTTCGCTAGGAACATCCATCGATCTTCATCTGGAATTTTCAACATCAGGAATTCATCAACACCACTTTTGGATTCAGATAATTTTCCGTTCATCACAATCCGGGTACGCCAGACTGTATTTTTCTCCTATTATATTGACAATATAATATATCGAATAACCCAGCATGTTAATATATTAATAACAGACGTATACTGTTAATTTTCGTATACCTTATCATAACTATATATTGGTTTTGTGGGTACCACGAATTTTCGGATCTATATATAGTGGTATATATATATAAAACATAGGATTTCCCTTTGATTTTGTACATACAGAAGCATATATTATGAACACATACAACAATTTTTAAGAATCGATCCACGTACAAATCAATGAATCGATCGGTACACAACGGCGGTCACTACCGCCGCACACAAACATCTTACCCGGCAACCTTTTTTTCCCGGCGATTGGCAAACTGTTTCTGTTGTGGTTCTTCAACCGTTACTGGATCCCTCGACATCATCGTCCCCTGCGTGAATACTTCAAATGATGTAGTGACAGTATAACTTTTCTCCGACATCATCATCCACTGCCGTGCAAGTTTTTCTCCGGCGAATCGGTACCACCGGCGGTCGAGTCGTTAGCCGTTGACCGGAGTTTGGCCGGATTTTGCTATCTTTTGAATCACGTATCGTCTAATCGGATATTATTCACCGATTTTCCAGTAGGAAACAACAACGGAAGTAATAACTCGAGAAAAGTAAGAGAAATCGATATCGATATGAATCAAACGATGTCTCTTCTTCATCAATATCAACTACAGCAGCAGTTTTCGTAATCATCAATACTTTGAATTTTTCAGAAACTTTCATTTTTTTTTTGTTAGATCTTATGATACAAGATTTTCATGAGAATGGAATCTTAAATATAGTCGGTTATCTCAGAGGAAATATTGGGTATAGTATATTAAAAGAAGATGCAATGGGATACAGCCCTTCTATCACATATAATATTATATAAATATACTTTATATTCAATCTTTGGCTTTTATTGGTAATTCTGTGGGTAGAAATATTTTCTGTGGGTAAAAAAAACATCCTGTGGTTTTCTAAAGATGATTGGATTATAGCTATTATTATTATATTATTATTTAATTTATAACAAAACAATCATTTTTTTTAATAAATAGAAAGAACCCAACACTTTTAATTATTTGGTCCTATGGTCCACACCATGTGTTTTGAATAGTATAGGTCTGCACCGCTAGCCCATTCTTTTGATGGTTGACATACTACTCTTAGAATTATATGAATTTTTTTAATAAACTTTTATATGATTGTTGTAAGAAATTACCAAATATTAGAAAATTTTAGAGATAAACCTGTTAATACTACACGACACGATACGAACCACATTACAGGATACAAAATTAATAAATGAGTTTGTTTTTCCTTCTCTATTTCATAAACATACTTAAAGTTTAGAACCTGCAGTTCTAGCAAAAGAGAACCTGAAGTTCTCTACAAAATAACAAGCTCCGTCTACAAAATCAGTAAATGCGACCCGTTATTTAATGTTGAAACTAATATCATTTAAAAACTAGTGATGTTCGATTCATAGTTGTATGATGTTTTTTTTTATCATACTCAAACATGCAATTTCATATATTTAACGTGTTTCATTATTTCCAGAGGAAATATGTATACCAGCTCCAGCAGAGCTATTATTGGTGATGAATGTCTGGTAGACAGTGGTAGTACTAACACTATTCTCAAAGACATGAAATTTTTCTCTGAGTTGTCTCCGGCAGAGACACCGATTAGTACTATATCTGGTGTCAGTAACCTTATCGAAGGCTCCGGCAGAGCACACATAATATTATCTTCGGGTACCCAACTAACTATTGATAATGCATTATATTCTAGTAAATCCAGAAGAAATTTACTCAGCTTTAAAGATATTAGAAAAAAAAAAACGGTTACCACCTAAAAACAATATCTGAAAATAATATTGAATATCTTCAAATTACTTCAAACAAAAATGGCAAAGAAACAATTGTTGAACAATTAGAAGCCTTATCCTCTGGGTTATATTGTACTAATATCAATCCTATCGAATCATACATGGTGAGTAACCAAAAGCTGTTAGATAAAGATACATTCAATATATGGCATAACCGTCTAGGTCACCCTGGTAGCATAATGATGAGACGAATAATCAAAAGTACAACCGGGCACCCTCTCAAAAAAAAAAAAAAAAAAAAAAAAAAAAAAAAAAAAAAAAAAAACTTAAAAGTTCTGCTACCACAAGACTTATTATGTGCAGCATGCTCTCTGGGCAAACTTATAACTCGGCCCTCACAAACTAAATTTGATACATGAAACCCCCTCATTTTTTTTGAAATACTCCAAGGGGATATTTGTGGGCCTATCCATCCTCCGTGTGGACCATTCCGCTATTTCTTGGTCTTAATTGACGCATCCTCAAGGTGGTCACATGTGAGCCTTTTAGCTACTCGAAATGTAGCATTTGCCCGACTTTTAGCTCAAATCATACAATTGAGAGCAAATTTCCCCGATAATCAAATTAGAAACATCCGGATGGATAATGCGGGAGAGTTCACATCTCAAGCTTTTAATGACTATTGTATGTCCATCGGGATCAATGTTGAACATTCAGTACCTCATGTTCACACACAAAACGGTTTAGCTGAATTTTTGATTAAAAGATTACAAATAATCGCTAGACCACTTTTAATGAGATGTAAACTACCATCTTCTGCATGGGGACATGCTATTTTGCATGCTGCTGCACTGATTAGATTGAGACCAACTGCTGATCATGAATACTCCCCATTGCAACTGGTCTCCGGACGAGAACCAAGTTTGTCCCACCTTAGAATTTTTGGTTGTGCGGTATACGTACCAATACCGCCACCACAACGTACTACAATGGGACCCCAAAGAAGACCGGGTATCTATATTGGTTTTAACTCCCCGTCCATAATTAAATATTTAGAACCAATGACGGGAGACATGTTTACAGCACGGTATGCTGATTGTCATTTTGATGAAACGATGTTCCCAGTCTTAGGGGGAGACAAGAACAAAGAAAGACTGGTAACACAAGAAATAACGTGGAATGCATCATCGCTATCAAATCTCGACCCCCGAAGTGGTCAATGTGAATATGAAGTCCAAAAGATTATACATTTGCAAAAAATAGCGAATGAATTACCAGATGCATTCACAGACACGAATAGAGTGACAAAGTCACATGTACCAGCATCAAATGCACCTGCTCGAATTGAAGTAATCCCAGAAGCGATTACTATACAACGAAAGCGTGGGAGGCCAATCGGTTCCAAAGACAAAAACCCACGAAAACGAAAAGAGCAAAGTAACGCAGTTGGTGAAAACTCACAAAAGATTATAAATGAAACCCCGGTAGAGGAAAATGAAGTTTCAGAAGAAACACCGGTACCGAACGAAAATGAGATCTCTATTAATTATGTACAAGATAGTACTATGTGGAACCGGAATAAAACACGTGTTGATGATATATTCGCATATGCTATAGCAACGGATGTAATCAATGAAAATGATTACGTACCTAAAACTTTAAAAGAATGCATGCACAGAAATGATTGGCCAAGATGGCAAGAAGCCATAAATGCCGAATTAAATTCGCTTGAAAAGCGTGTTTTCGGACCTGTAGTCCGAACACCCATAGACGTCAAACCAGTAGGTTATAAATGGGTGTTTGCAATAAAGAGAAATGAAAAGAATGAGATTGTGCGATATAAGGCTCGACTTGTAGCACAAGGGTTTTCCCAAATCCCAGGAGTTGATTATGAGGAAACGTATTCCCCTGTAGTGGATGCGATAACCCTTAGGTTCCTAATCGGCCTCACAATCTCTGAAGGACTTCATATGAGACTAATGGATGTCGTCACAGCATACTTATACGCGACACTTGAAAATGACATCTACATGAAAATCCCTAAAGGATTAAAATTGCCTGAAGCATTAAAATCAACACCTCGAGATATGTGTTCTATAAAGCTCCAGAGATCTTTATATGGTCTCAAACAATCTGATCGTATGTGGTACAATCGACTTAGTGAATATTTCGAAAAGGAAGGATACAAGTCTGATGTAATCAGTCCATGTGTCTTTATAAAAAGATCACTCTCAAATTTCACTATAATAGCAGTTTATGTTGATGATATCAACATCATCGGATCTCCTGAAGAGATAGAGAAAGTTGCTCAGTTGTTAAAGAAGGAATTTGAAATGAAAGATCTTGGTATGACAAAATTATGTATCGGACTACAATTTGAGTATCTGTGCAATGGCACATTTGTCCATCAATCAAACTACATCCAGAAGATGTTAGTACGTTTCAATATGGATAAAGCACATCCGTTTAGCGTACCTATGGTTGTCCGACCGCTAGATCCACACAAGGATCCTTATCGCCCTCAAGAAGAAGGCGAAGAAGTACTTGGTCCAGAAGTACCGTACTTAAGCGCGATCGGCGCCCTTGTAGGTCCCGAAATCTGAGGATCGATTACGAACCGAATCTCTTGTTTATAGTAAACACGGTTACGCGTGCGGAATCCACGTAACTATGCCAAATCAAACATATATAGCAATAATAACAACGCGGATTAATCAATGATACACACTCGATTGATTAACGGGATAAGAACCTTTACAACTGATACAAACACAGTTCAGACTAAATTTTGGCAGAGTTTTGTTACTATGGTCTGTTTTCTTATCTCTGAGTTCAAATGAACACAAAGTGTTGCTTATATAGTCCCTGGGCCACAGATGTCGACGAAACACAGAAGTGTTTGACGAATCTGAACATGGGCCAGACATTGGGCCTGGAACAGCCCAATACATGATGAATCAAGGTCTGATTCGTCAGGATATGACGAATTAAGGTCTGATTCGTCATGACCTTCAAACGAAACAGAAACTTGAACACAGGTCTGATTCGCCATGAAGTGTTCCGACGAATCAGGTCTGATTCGTCGAGGACTGCAACTGTTGTGTTTGTTCCTGTTATCAGACAGTAACAATCAGCAACATATAAACATAGTAATGACAAAACTACCCTTAAATGCAACATGCATTGTTCATAATACATTACATACCAAAAGAGACAAATAAGTTGTACACAAGTAGATAGGAGGATATCTGACTTGGTCAACATAACATACAGACTCGATAATTAATAAAAGACCATTCAAAATACATCGTTAAACAAGACTAGTTACAGACACTAAAAAATGCATCAACAAACTCCCCCTTGTCTGTTACTCGTCTTTGGTCTTCTACTCTTCCTTCAGTGTTGTTCGGACCACGTACTGCCCGAATGAATACCCCTGTAGTAGCAAAAACATGCTACTCTCTGAAACTTTAACGCTTGGCGTGCATCTTGGTCTTCATAGAAAATATCATGACGATATAATCTTCCAATATCAGCTTCAGACATGTTGACGATCCACATCGGATCCAACATTCTGTAGTTAGCACGACCATCTCTAAACACGATAACAGCTTCATGAGTATCCGAGTCGTAGCACCACAATGCCATGTCTTCCAGAAAATCCTGCTTCATTGGCATCAATGGGATTTTATCTACTACCCTCGGTGGCTGATAAACAAGTTTATATCTGCAAGTGTTGGTGTCCGGATCAAGAGTAAACTTGATCGGTTTATAAACAGGAAACTGTGGCTTAATCAAAAACGAACTTTACACAAATATACTAAAAACAAATTTAAAGTACGGTAAACTAAATGAAAATGCGGAAAACTGTTAAAAAAACACTAAACAACTGTACAAGTGCAATCTTTTTGCAAATCTCAAGGACAAGGAATCATACCAGCTTACGGTCTTAGTCAACATGATTTTGATTCTGTTTAAAGCTCTGGATAAGTATACTACCTCGATTATCGGTATTGTGGTCCACATAAGCTCAAACTGATCAGACATAATCATAATTTAAGAGATACGATTAACGGTAAGGATTATACTTACAAGTCGATGTAAATCCACTCACGACACATTCCCGTATCAAGGCATGCACGAGAATTCATCTTACCGGTGAGTATACCGTTTATCATCTGTTTGACCGTATAAAAATGTGAGAGACTCACTTATTTTGATTGAAAACAAGTCCTATGTGATAGAATCACTTATTGATGAGGAACTTGATTTTCAGATGCATGAGGGCACAGGAGCAAGTCCGTGAACAGGTCAGTACTTCCGTACAGCAGAGAGACGAACTTGACTCCCGCAAAGAATCTGTGATAATTTATCACTTATTTTGTTTGGACATGTGATTGTTGATCACTTATTGAGGTCGAAAGCAGTATGTACACGTATGTATAGTATCATGGAAGATCTTAGACTTCGTCTCCGTTATTTTTACGGTTTGATACAACCATGATACCCAGATGATAAGCAGCATAAAGACCGAATATTTCAGATCTCGGCAATCTCTCAAACGAGATTTCGGTACTAAGACCATATGCCAATGAGCAGTTCCCACCTGACTTGAAGTCTGTTAGGTTTGTATCATCCTGCATATTTTAGTCTGATTGTGAGCCTACCGATACATCGTTAGTAGAGATACTTATCATTTTTCTTTTTATTTTGCATTTTGAGCACATTGACCGACCACACCAGTTTGTAATTTCATCATTTTCCTTTATCCAAGAAACTCATTTTTGGTTTTTCTATTGTTTTTGAATTTTTAATTTTTCAAACGAAACGACAGAAAGTAAAGACATCTTTTTGGATTTTGAACTTTTTCAATGTTTTTGTATTTTCTTGAAATATCTCCCCCTAAAATTCGCAAAGTTTACGAAAACTAAAATCTTTTTGAATTTTCAAAGTTTATAAAGAAAATATTTACAAAAACGATCAGCCAAAGAAGTTTACTCGGGTATCACCTTAATGCCATTGACCAAAAGAAGATAATCAAAACGTGATTTATCAAAAGCTTTTGTAAACAGGTCGGCACGTTGGTGATCATTGGGGACATGAACGACATCGATTAACCTCTTATCAAAACAGTCACGGATAAAGTGATATTTAATGTCGATGTGTTTAGTCTTAGAATGTTGCACCGGATTTCTAGTGATTTGCAAGGCAGCATTATTATCAACAAAAATACGAGTAGATAGGAATTCTAAACCGTAGTCGCGCATTTGTTGTTGTATCCAAAGAACTTGGGAGCAACAACTCGAGGCAGCAATATATTCTGCTTCACATGTTGATGTAGCAACACACGTTTGCTTCTTGCACTGCCACGTAACGAGTCGATTTCCTAGGAACTGACATCCTGCTGTTGTTGATTTGCCATCGATTTTGCAACCACCGAAATCAGAATCACTGTATGCAATTAATTCAAAACTATCATCCCTAGGGTACCAAAGACCTAAGTCTGGGCATCCCTTCAAATAGCGTAGAATCCTTTTGACAGCTGACAGATGAGAGGCCTTCGGGTTTGCTTGATATCTTGCGAGTAAGCATGTTGGGTACATGATATCAGGCCTCGAAGCGGTAAGATACATGAGAGATCCGATTATGGCACGATAGTACGAGGAGTTGATGCTTTCTCCCTTCAAATCCGGAGTAATCCCGTGATTCTGCGGAAGTGGGGTACCAATGGGCGTTGCATCTGACATTTGGAATCGGCTCAAAATGTCACCAACATATTTAGTCTGGTGGATGAATATCCCAGACTCTGTTTGTTGAACTTGAAGGCCCAAAAAGAAATTCATCTCTCCCATAGCGCTCATTTCGAATTTTTCTTGCATAACACGTTCGAATTGCCTGCACAAAGAGTCATTAGTAGACCCAAATATTATATCATCAACATATACCTGCACCAGCAGAAGATCTTCATCCTGTTCTTTGATAAAGAGTGTGCAATCAATAAGACCTCGTCTAAATCCATTCTCCAGAAGATAGTTTGATAAGGTTGCGTACCAAGCCCTAGGTGCTTGATGTAGACCATAAAGAGCTTTGTTGAGCAACCAAACCCGATCGGGGTGAATAGGATCTTCAAAACCTGGAGGTTGTTCGACATGCACCTCTTCTTGAACAATACCATGAAGAAAAGCACTTTTAACGTCCATCTGGTAAACTTTGAATCCTTTGAAAGAAGCATAAGCTAAGAAGATTCGAATAGCTTCCAGACGTGCAACAGGTGCATAAACTTCATTGTAGTCAATGCCTTCAATCTGACGAAAGCCCTGAACAACCAGTCTCGCTTTGTTGCGAATAACAACTCCACGATCATCTTTCTTGCATTTATAAACCCATCGTGTTCCAATTTTCTTGTAATTCTCCGGTTTTTCAACAAGCTTCCAAACACCAAGCTTTTGAAATTGCTGCAGTTCGTCCTGCATGGCTTCAACCCATGAATTATCTTTTAAAGCTTCCCTCCAAGATTTTGGTTCTTCTTGTGAAACGTAACACGCGAAAGACCAATCATTTTGAAGACCAGATTCTCTAATAGCTGAATACAAACCAGCACTCTGGTTGTTTCTCAGCTGATTACGTGTCTGCACACCTTGTTGGACATCTCCTATGATATTCTGCTGTGGATGGGTATCGTGTATCCTCATTTCAGGATTTTCAGGAACACGAGCATTAACACCCAAATTGTTAATATTAAGATCAACAACCAACTCTACACCTGGAATATGCGTAGAAGTGGATGCATTTCCTTCAGCAGTATCATCGACTTGCACATGAGGAGTATCAACAGAAATACCCTGAACTGGAACAACTGGAGATTTAGTGCCTTCAGTCGCATCCAAATTTTCTTCATCTTCTTCTGATGACTCATTGTATTCAGTAGCATTCTCAACTTCCTCATTTTGAACCGTGTTGTTAGACGAATTAGAACTTTGTGAGTTAACAACAACAGGTCTAACTAATGACGACTCAGCAGCATTGTCACTATCAAATATCATTCTAGCAGCTGCGGAATCTTCATCAAAAATTGGCAGGTCAAAGGAGTCGAATAGCCCATCATAATCGAACATCCAAGGATCACCTGGAGCTTTAACAGGATCTGTATATCTCTGAACCCGTACTTCACTCCATAGTTCAATCTTTTTGGTAGTCAGATTCCAAACACGAAAATTTGGAGTAGCATATCCAAGGAAGAAACCCTCAATAGCTTTCGCGCCAAACTTTCCATCCGGATCAATCATAGTGCATGGACCACCAAAAGGTTCTAGAATTGAAAGATCTGGTTTCCTTTTCTGTAGAAGTTCGAAACAAGTCTTGCCATGTCTCTTAACCGTAAGAACTCGGTTTAATGTGTAGCAAGCAGTCGACACAGCCTCTGCCCAGAACTGAACAGGAAACGCCGACTCTACCAGCATTGTTC
This sequence comes from Helianthus tuberosus, assembly GCA_030545235.1. NCBI lineage: Eukaryota > Viridiplantae > Streptophyta > Magnoliopsida > Asterales > Asteraceae > Helianthus > Helianthus tuberosus. The sequence goes on from CM060444.1 coordinate 163,039,805, forward strand.
TTGCAGTTTCAATTATCGTCCGATTCTTCCTCTCCGCGACACCATTTTGTTGTGGAGTGTAAGGAGAACTGTATTCATGAAGAATGCCTTTAGATGTACAGAACTCGTCCATAATCCGGTTTTTGAATTCAGTTCCATTGTCGCTTCTGATCCTCTTAACTTTCAACGAATAGAGATTTTCCAACATTGTAAGAAGATCCTTGAGGATGCCAGGAGTATCACTCTTGTGTGCCATAAAAGCTACCCAAGAAAATCTAGAGTAGTCATCAGTAACTACTAAACAATACACATCTCCGAACGTTGATTTGTGTCTCATAGGTCCAAAGAGGTCCATATGAAGACGTTCGAGAGGCATGCCAACAGTGTTGATTTTCTTCAAAGGGTGAGACTTCTTTGTTTGTTTCCCTTTCTGGCACGAAACACAGATATCTTGTAGATGAAAACTTCTCACGGGTACGCCATTCACAAGATTTTTGTTTACCAAATGGTTCATTTTTCTCAAGTGAATGTGTCCCATTCTTCTGTGCCAAGATATAGACTCCTTCTCCGTGGCTTTTGAGACAAAACATGTGACTTGTGCAGAAGTCGTAATCGCTTGACTCATATCAAGAACATAAAGATCATTGATTCTTGGAGCCGATAAGAGAATCCATTCATCAGGAATTTTGAAACCAGGTTTAAGCACATAACAACCGGCATCATCAAAATGCACGGTGAACTTTTTATCGCAGATTTGCGACACACTGAGAAGATTATGATCAATTTGACGAACATAATTGATCTTATCGAAACATACCACACCATTGGAAATCATTCCCTCTCCAGTGATGTAACCGCCTTTGTCTCCAGCGAAAGCAACATAGCCTCCTTTAATGTTTCTCACATCATATAGAAGCCGTAAGTCGCCCGTCATGTGCCTAGATGCCCCACTATCAACAATCCAATGACTATTAATAGTTCCTCCTGGAACATCCTGCACATTTCATCCAATGATTAGTTAAGGATGGGGACCCAAGCCAAAGTGGTCTTGGGTCGTCCCTGAGCATCACGAATAGTGATCTCGATTTGTTGATGGTTTTCCAAACAAACAGCTCCCCCTGAACCTCCACTCTTCCTAGGTTTCCAAGTTTGTTTTTGTTTACCAGATTGAGTTTTGTAAACAAATTTTGAAATTTCTGATTTTACAGGTGAACTTGGTTCCCTTGGAACAGAATTGACCTTAGGTTTTAAAGCCTTTTCTATTTTCTTCACATTTTGATGTCGTTGTTTCGATTCCTGTTCTTTAATAGTTCTTTTATCATGTTTAGGTGAAACAGGACGACATTTAGGGTGAATCGATTCAGGTGATGCTCTTTCAACAAATTTCGCTTTCGGAGTGTTAGCACAATCTTTGATGATGTGCCCAAACTCTCCACATTTAAAACACGTTCTCCTTTCAACAAACTTAGAAGAACTGGATCGACGATCAGATGTCGAATTTGTATAACCCGAGGTACTAGCTTTTTCATCACACCCGTTTGAATGTTGAGTGTAATTGTTTTGACTATCACGTTTTAAAATTTTGACTTGTACAAAATCAGTGTTTGACTTGTTAGCAAAAGTCTCAATTTTATCTGTACCCCTCGATTCCACAAATTTGACATTGTTGTTTTTCTTCTGATAACGAGCTCCTTTTGTTTCAAATTTTGATTTAGAAACATTTGACACTTTAGCTCGTTGATCTGATTGTTTACCATTAGAAGCAATAGGTTGTTGCTTTGAAGGTGATTTTTGATTTCCAAATTGTTTCTTGATTTCAGCTTTTGGAATTGTCTGTCCCAAAAACTTGTTTGTATTATTTTCAAAAACTTGATCAATCGAAGATGGATTGACATTCTTAATTGGGAAATCGTGATCTGAATAGATTTTAGGATCACCAACCAAAGTGTACAACACAGTATTACTTTTAACAGTAGACACAGGATTTATCACTTGTTGAACAACAGATTTAACAGCAGGAGTAGGAGGATCACATAGTATATGATTCTCAATTGGAACTTCTACTCCTTTAAGTTTGTCAAGTGATTTATCCTGTTTACTCACTTCTGATTCAGATTCATCATCCGACGACTCATAGTCCTCAATGGTTGGAGGACCTTGTTTCGTAGATGTTGACTCTTTTTGCTCAGAATTTGTACTTGGAGAATTGTCCGATTTGAACCCTAGGCCAGTAGTTACTTCCTCATAATTAAGAGGCACACTGGATTCAAACCGTGGCATTTCTTCTTCATCAGGCATATAAGTATAATCATGTCTCAAAGGGGGCGGACACTTCTTATACCCAACACCTTTCTTGTTTCCCTTTAGTTGTTGAACATCAATAATGTGATCGAGCACAAATCGGGAGTTAGAGTAACTCTCCAATTTTTGCTTGATTGCATCATGCTCACATCTGGCAATGGCTAGTTCCTTTTTAGTTTCCTCAACAATGTTAATGTATTCATTTATACTAACTTGTTTATGATAAACAGTTTTTGTCACTTCAGAAACATTTTTCTTTTGAATTTCAATCATAGATTTAAATTCTTTTTCGTTTCGAATCAAAGCCATATTCGATTCTTTGCATTTAGCCATTTCAACAACTAAATTCTGATTGTGAATATGAATCGAATCACAGTGAAGCTTTATTCTATCAAATTCACTTTTCATATACTCACAATCTCTACAGTTGATAAGAATTTCAGATTTTACCTGACTTGTAGAATCTGAGACATTTGCCATAAAGGCAGTCTGATAAGAGAAAGATCCGTCTTCAGAAAAGAATTTCTCCATTTCTTTAGATACTACCTCAGCCTTCTTGATCAGAACTGATTTCTGACATTTCAAATCTTCTGCTTCATTCAATAAGTCATCAAGATTAGAACTTGCTTCTTTGCTCACATCAGATTCAGAACTCGAAGTAGAACTTTCTTCATCAGAACTCCCAGTATGACCAGAACTGTCGTCACTATCAGAAAATTCTTCCTTATGAACGTGCTTGATGTGATTGATAATTTTAGCATAACACGCCGTTCCTCCTTTACCTTGATCATTTTCCCCAAGTTGTAAAGACCAATTAAACTCTTCATCAGCTTGTACTGTTAATGCACGACTTTCATTTGATGGTCCAGACTGATTCTGGTTAGTGGTGTTGGTTACAGCCACTATCCCTTTTCCACGATTGTCTTGATTAGCATTTGAAGTACTCGTCTGATTACGGAATGGGTTCTGATTGCCTTGTCTGCTTGGTCGAGTGCACTCACGTTTGAAGTGACCCTTTTCCCCACAATTGAAGCATGTAACTGCTTCTTTATCAAAACCGTACTTTGTATCTTGTTTGCTTTCCAAAGAACTTCTTCCTGTTCGAACCATAAAGTCCTTCGCCCTTCTAACAGCACTTGCGAATGCCCATTTTATATCCATCAACTCCATTTCATCACGGTTGATTTGTAGATAGTCTTCGTTGGTTAAATTGATGTTTCCAATTTGACCTGCGACCAAACCGCAGTAAGCACTGACCATGGTATTAATAAGTTCCATATGTTCCTTTGCTACTTCAATGCTAACATTTGAGAGGTTTGATGTATCAACTTTGACTGTGTTAGGATTGTTGGTATAATGAGCTTGCTGTTGTTGTTGTGGTTGAACTTTTGGTTCTGGAGTAAAACCTCCTCCTGAATATGCCTGAGGTTGAGTAGTAGAAACTGGAGGTATAAAAGGAATAAAACCTCCTCCTGAATATGACTGAGGTTGTTGTGGTACGGATGGACTAAAACCTCCTCCAGAGTATGCCTGATTTTGAGCACTCAAATGCGCTGGAAATTGATAGGCACTCGGATCGAAGACCGGGGTTGGAGCTGATTGCGGGATAAAACCTCCTCCAGAATAAGTCTGAGTTTGTTGAGGAAACGGAGAAGAGTTTGTATCAGATACAAACGCCGTTTGTAACTTTGGTTGCCTCAGACTAGCTGACGGGTCAAAACCTCCACCATTATACATTTCAACATTCTGAGGAGCAGCAATGCGTTTTGCTTTTCGGATTTCTTCATCATTTTTATGTTCCAGCTTCTGTACAAATTCATAGATAGTTATAGTTTCAGCATCTAGAATACCTGTATGCTTTAGAAGCTCAATGTATGGACTCCACTTTGGTGGTAGAGAATCAGCAAATCGTGCACAAACTTCCTTTTGAGTTGCAGCAACAAAATAGGCAAACATCTCACTAATCAAATGATAAAACCGTGTGGTCATATCATTTAGAGTTTCGTTTTCCAAGAACTGGAACGATTCGAACTCTTTCTTTAATAAATCATGCCGTGTCTTTCTGGAAGCTGCGTTTCCTTCTCCTCTTGTCACCAAACAATCCCATAAGGATTTAGTGTCCTTACTATAAGAAAACTGATGATAGATATCTTTATGAAGTGCTTGAGTAAGAACAGCAAATGACTTTTTCTCAAATTCATATGCTTTCTTGTCATTTTCCTGCATGTTAGTAAAACCTTCGGCCGTTGACGCTGCTATTTCAAGAGCATCATTGCGTGGAGTAATGAAACACCTCCACATATCAGTGCTTTGACCTTGAACATATGTAATGAAACGACCTTTCCATGATGGAAACTCGTTCATATGATTCAACTTTGGCGGGCGATTGTTGCTACCCGTTTCGCTCTCGCTAATCAAAAGATTTTGAATATTTTGGTTCTGATTGGATGCCAAAGCCCATTGTCCGGCACTTATAGTTGGTTGACCATAAACACTCTTCACCCACGCTGCTGCGGACGTCGGATCTTCACGTGGTCTAGAATCCATACTCCAATCCCATGGACTAGTACAACTCATATTTGATGTATATATGATAGTACCTGCACAAATTTCTTGAAAACAAACAGTAAGCAAACTGATATAAGTCTTCTGTTTAAAACAGATCTGTTTTCGACGAAACAGAGTTCACGAAACAGGTTTGTTTCGTCTGAATGAATGACGACGAAACAGACTTGTGATAATTGTGATTCGTGGCGAAACAGAATTTGTTTCGTCAAAGATGTTGTGGCGAAACAGACGTTTGATTCGACAAAGGTGTTGCGACGAAACAGATGTGATTCGTCGGCTGTGTGTTTCGTCAAAACTGGATAAAAGTCAGTGGATTTAGATATTTAAAATATCTCCTGATCAGTCAAGGATAAGAAGAGACACAAAGATATTTAACCCTGACACAAATATGTATGTTACTTCTTATTTTCAACGAAACAGACTGTGACAATTATCAACTTTTACACACAAAAGTCAAGTAATATTATTTTAAGTTCAACACTTGTTTTAAATAACTTATCAGATCTAATGCTCAGTTTATAACAAGAACACCTATGAATATTTCAAGAACACATCCAAGAACATGAAGTTTCCGATGAGTTTTCCGATCACCGATAAATTTCCGAAACACGAAAATACACTAGATTTTCACTAAAAACCCGGTTTAAAGCATAAACAAACAATCTAACTTAGGTTTTTGATAAAAATCTGTAGCAAACAACACTAAAACAGCAGATTTATGAATATTTTTCCAGAAAATATAATTTTTCAATAACAAGTTTTCAGAAAAACACACACAAAATACTTGATAAAAACCGAACAAGTTTGATTTTAAACAAGGATAAGAGCCAAAGCTCTGATACCACTTGTAGGTCCCGAAATCTGAGGATCGATTACGAACCGAATCTCTTGTTTATAGTAAACACGGTTACGCGTGCGGAATCCACGTAACTATGCCAAATCAAACATATATAGCAATAATAACAACGCGGATTAATCAATGATACACACTCGATTGATTAACGGGATAAGAACCTTTACAACTGATACAAACACAGTTCAGACTAAATTTTGGCAGAGTTTTGTTACTATGGTCTGTTTTCTTATCTCTGAGTTCAAATGAACACAAAGTGTTGCTTATATAGTCCCTGGGCCACAGATGTCGACGAAACACAGAAGTGTTTGACGAATCTGAACATGGGCCAGACATTGGGCCTGGAACAGCCCAATACATGATGAATCAAGGTCTGATTCGTCAGGATATGACGAATTAAGGTCTGATTCGTCATGACCTTCAAACGAAACAGAAACTTGAACACAGGTCTGATTCGCCATGAAGTGTTCCGACGAATCAGGTCTGATTCGTCGAGGACTGCAACTGTTGTGTTTGTTCCTGTTATCAGACAGTAACAATCAGCAACATATAAACATAGTAATGACAAAACTACCCTTAAATGCAACATGCATTGTTCATAATACATTACATACCAAAAGAGACAAATAAGTTGTACACAAGTAGATAGGAGGATATCTGACTTGGTCAACATAACATACAGACTCGATAATTAATAAAAGACCATTCAAAATACATCGTTAAACAAGACTAGTTACAGACACTAAAAAATGCATCAACAGCCCTTATGTATCTCGCAAATAACACAAGACCTGACATTGCATTTGCAGTACATGTACTAGCGAGATACAGTTCAAATCCAACACGTAGACACTGGAATGGCATAAAACATATATTCCGGTATATTTGCGGGACACAAGACTTAGGTCTTTTCTATCAGAAAGATCAAAAGTCCCAGCTTGTTGGGTATGCTGATGCCGGATACCTATTAGATTCTCACAAAGCAAAATCTCAGACAGGTTATGTTTTCACATACGGTGGCACAGCAATTTCTTGGAAGACAACTAAGCAAACACTTACAGCAACATCATCAAATCATGCCGAATTAATAGAACTATATGATTCTGGTCGAGAATGTGTGTGGTTGAGATCAATGATTAATCACATACAAGACGCATGCGGACTAGAACAGATCAAGAAGGAGCCGACAATTGTTTATGAAGACAATGCTGCTTGCATAGCTCAGATCAGAGAATGTTACATCAAGAGTGATCGAACAAAGCACATCTCACCAAAGTTCTTCTCAACATACGATTTGAAGAAAGAAGGGGAAATTGATGTTCGTCAGATCAAGTCAAGTGAAAATCTAGCAGACCTGTTTACAAAGTCTTTACCTAGAAGCAGTTTCGAGTAGTTATCACATAAGATCGGGCTTCGTAGGTTAAAAGACATTAGTTAAATTGAGGGGGAGCATTATACACGCTGTACTCTTTTCCTTGGCTAAGTTTTGTCCCATTGGGTTTTCTTAGCAAGGTTTTTAACGAGGCAGCATAACTGGCCCTGCAGTATCAGTTTATCGTATTGGTCCTGAAGTATCGATTTAACATCATCCTGAAGAATGTTGTTAATAGTGTATAATGAACTGTATGTATATCTGAGGGGGAGTGTTATAAAACCAGATATACGTTTTCCCCATGTAACTGCCTTGGCAGTTAACACCTTGTAACCGCTCGTATTAACACCTTGTAACCGCTTGTATTATTTAATACTTTTGTATATTGTTATTTCGTGATTGGTTTTTTCCAGGAGATTGAATACAATCACTTGCAAAGTTGCAATCTAATAGATAATTCCATTTGGTTTATATCATTTTTAAGTTTGTGTTTTTAAGTAGTTTTAAATCAACCAACTAAGATTGGGTCTTTTTTTGAACAATCGTCAACTGGACTTTGATAAATCCATTTTATTATAATAAATTGATTAAAATGAGTCATTGTTTCAGTTAACAGGACTTTGATAAATCCATTTTATTAACATTGAGTCATTGTTTCATGTTGTACCTTGCAATAAAAAGTATTACCATAACTTACTGAAACAAAAACTATTTACTGTCAATTAAACAAAAAAAAAATTGCAATTGGTGATGAAAATTAGGAGGTGATTTTTTAGCAAATGATAGTAAATTGATAAGTTAATTGCACCGTTCTTAAAAAAGAATTATTTACCTCCCAATTTTTATCATCAATTCAAACATATATATATATATATTTTTAATTTACAGTAAATAAGTCATCAGTTTAATGCCCTTTGCTCATATACTCGCTTCCCAGTTTTCATCACCAATTCATTTTTTATGTTTAACTAGTTTTTTATACGTCGCGCGTTGCGGTGAAATCGAGCAAATAATAATGTAAAACAAACGTGATTTGAAAATAAAGAATGTTATAGAAAGTCAAGCCATTAGAACGGTGAGTTTATCATTTTACCATTTTATGATACCAAATAAATACGTTATTTTGAGTACAACTTCATTTTTAACAAAACTTATAACAGAATGTCAAGAAGAAAAATCAAGAACAACTACGTACTTCAGTTTTTAGAAAAAAAAAATTATAGGCATAACTTAGTAAAGAAGTATCAAATTGTTTGATAAATTAATATATGTTCAAAAAAAAGAAAAAAATATGGAAAAGATAGTAAAGGAAATATATTGTTTTAGAAAAGGAAAAAAATTAAAATATGTTAATAAAAGAAAATATAATAATAAACTATTACAATATATTAAATAAAAAAAATAAAAAGCTATATACTATTTTAAAAATAAAGTTACATTCGATATATATATATATATATATATATATATATATATATATATAATTGACAGTATATAATTTTTGCTCTTGATTTATGGTACTAATTTTTATTGCAAGGTACAACACATTTTAATCAATATATGATAATAAATAAATTGAACCTCTCAAAGTCTTCTTCACCTAGCGGTGTTCAGAATTCGTTTCGAATTTGAAAAATTCGAAATTCGATTCTTTATCAAGAATTCGTTTCGATTATAAAAATTCGAATTCGATTCAATTCGAGTAAAGTAAATCGAATACGAATTTATAATTTCAAATTCGATTCGAATAAAAATTATATTTTTTATTTATTATTTTATATATCATACAAATATCACTTTTATTGGGCTATAATATAAATTATTTCATAAATTATTCCGTGTATTAAAATTACCGATCATCAAACCCACTACATGACCTATAAGTAAAACCTAAGTAACAAATCTATCAATAGATTTCGAACCTTAAAAATATTAACTTATAATGTGGAGTGGTAATTCCCGACTTCTCATTTTGAATTTTAGACTTATGGTACTTTAGCTACTTTAAAATTAATGTTTCATTTTGATAGTTTTTTACATGTTTTTAAAGGATCTGGATCAAATTGAATTTATTCGAATTCGAATTTTTAATCGAATACGAATCGAATACGAATTGGGTTTTTTATCCGAATACGAATTCGAATCGAATTGGGTAAATTTTAATCAAATTCGAATCGAATACGAATTGAAGGAAAAATAAAAATTATTCGCATAATTCGAAAATTCGATATTCGATTCGATGAACACCCCTGTCTTCAACTGATGTCTGGCATGGAAACTAGAGCGACACATGGCACACATTACAATTTAGGCGGAGGGGCGTTTTTGTCTTTTTAGGGGTTTTTATTCATTTTATCCCACACACCGCGCTCATTTGTGACGTCTGGCATAGAAACTTTTTGGCGTCTAGTTAGATACTCAATTTATGGCGTTAAGTTAGAAACTCAATTTATGGCGTTTTGTTTTCCTTTCCTGAGTTTTGGCTCCGATAAACAAAGGATTCAAAGTAAATATCATGGTGTTCGTGGTGTTCTTACATTCATTACAATTCATTCATAAAATTACTCAAACATTACAATGAAAACAAAACAAATGAAATCAATACTTTTCATTGGATGGGATTACATCAGAGATGTAACCATCGCTTTGCTATTCATTTTCTCTTTTTGACGTGTTGGGGCTTTTCTGTGTTCATCTTTAATTTGACTTTCAAACCCTCCTTGCCTAAAAATAAGATAAAAATTCATTGACGTTTTAGATGATTATGGCATTTTCTTTAACTTTGTAAATTTTAATTTGAACTTAGCCTTTATAAGGCATTTTCACAACTTGTACTTCATAGGTTAAAAATATCTTCTTATGCCGTTTTCAACTAGCAGTTGTTGGCCTCCATAGGTCAGTGATATTTCGAAGTTAGCCTTTATACGGCGTTTACAAACACACAAACGAGATTCAACATGTATATGTCGTGTACACACAAAATTGACTGTTAACATGTATAAAGTTCATAGTAATCATATGCTGGCCTTTTAAATGATACAAAATGTATCGAGTTTAACCTTGTTTTGATGTTGCCTTCCTCATTTGTTTGTCAGTTGCTTGGCGTGTTTGTTGAGGTGACATTCCTCTAGAAACTTCACATATATATTTGTTGAAATTAAAACGCCAATGACATCAAATAACTAGTATAATCTACAAGTTAGGAAACTCACTTTGTTTTCTACTTTTGGATCTTCATTGATCTTCCGACGCCATAATATTAGGTTTTCGCATTAAACTAGGGTTTTTGCGCCTTTCGTTGAAGTTGGGGAGGTTTATGTGTGGAGTTTATATGTTTCGGTGTTGTTTGGAAGGTTATATACATTCACAATTACCTTTTTACCCTTAATGAAGCCCGAACACGTTTGGAAGGTTATATACATTCACAATTTCCGTTTACACATGTGTAAATTTGTTATATTTACACATGTGTAAAAATGCAAATAAAAGTGATTTTGAGAGGAGAAATGAACTATTTGATGTTATATTTTAATTACAATGAGGTTTGTATTGGAAAAAAATTGGTTTTATTTGGTTTTTTCATTCATTCTAATGGTTCTTGCAATATTTAACGTTCTCAATATAATCTTTCTTGCTTTCTCTCTCTCTCTACATATATATAGGGTAGGGATAGTGTACATTAATTCAGAAGTGTGAGAAGTGTATTATAATACTATATATAACACTATAGAACACCATATAAACAATGTATATCACTATGTAACCCCATATAACACCATATAACACTATGTAACACTATATAACACTATATAAAACTATATAACACTATACATCTATCATAGACATGCTATCAGACAAAATATAGTGTTATATTTGTTACATAGTGTTATATAGTGTTGCATAGTGTTATATGGTGTTACATAATGTTATACGGTATTTATATGGTGTTATATATAGTGTTATAATACACTTTTCACACTTCTGGATTAATGTACAGGATCCTCTACCTATATATATATATATATATATATATATATAGAGGCCGGTTAACGTACAATACCTCTTATCATACATTATGTACGCGATGCCCTCAGCCGTACGATCTTCAATCGATCAAACGAGGGCGAAACTAATTTAAATGATTAAATTAATCATTTTAATATATCTAAATCATATCAGGAAGGTTAAAAACGTCATTGCGAGGTCATAAATCTCTGTAATTGACCGATGATGGTTCAAAATCAAACCCTAAATCAAATTCAAAAACCTGAAAATCTTCTTCCCCAACCTCCCTTCGTTCCTTTTAGTGCGATATCGATAGTTTTGTTCATCTCATGTAGCAAAATCTTCTTGAAGAACAAAGAAGACAAAATGACATATGGCTGTCATCTGTCTCTTTTTCTTGAAGTTTTGTTCATCTCATGTAGCAAAATCTTATTAAGTTACCGCCCTCAGCTAACAATTCATTCAGTGAAACTTCACGCAGAACAATACTGAACATCCCAGAAACGATGTTTGTCATCTTTAATTTTTTTAACTTTTTGGCGTTTTACAGTGAGTGGTATTTAGGAACCATCGCTTTTGTTTTTTGGTTTAATCAATGGAAGGTGTTAAGGCACTGGATCGATGACGAACACTAACATTGCACTTGATTCATGACGTAAAACAACATAAACAAGATAGATGAAGAAGAAGATGCAGGAGAAACTCATTCATATCATTACAATCAACACAGATTACATACTGAACGAGTATACATCATCTTCTACAAGCTAGTTTAGATCACAAAGATCTAAACCCTAGCTTTCTCTCACTAACACATAGTCTCTCTCTCTCTAGCTTGTGCACACTAGGAGGAACAAGAAGTTAGGAGAGGTGCACAAAGCTTCTGCCCTAATCAACTCTATACACACATATATATAGGCTAGGGACTAAACTCGGACAAAACATATTGTCCGAGATACAAAACAATACAATAATCCGAAACAACATATTTCCAGAACAATAACATACACTAAGTAATCCGGAGCATTAACCCGGAATACCAGATAACAAGGAACAGTAGAAGTAGTCCGGAATGCCTCCTGAAATCTTGATATTCTTCATTATCATTGACTTTAACTTGGACTTCTGCTTTGGTTGAAAAGAATTGATAAGCGACAGTTACCCTGCAGGAACTGAAGTTACAGTCTCCCCCTTAACTGTTGCATCAGTTCTGTGTGGCATCGATAATCTTCAATCAGCGGATACTGCGCTTACAGGCTCCCCCTTAACTGATGATATCATCTCAACTTTGGCTGAGACTTGATCTTTCCGGCAGAGCACTGTGATCTTCAACCCTTCTAATCAAAGACTTGCTGACGATCACTTAAATGGCCGCTTTGTGAAACCCGAAGAATCCAACATCAAACGCTGTAGATCCTCCCCCTCAAACTTATCCCGAATCAAATTAACACGAACCGACTTACAACAACATGTGAGAATATCGCTCGATACATTAATCTTCAAACTTAACCGGTAGAAGAACGAAACGTCGGATTTCCAATGCCCAACATCAAACACTTCAAATTCCGCAAAGACATGAAGTTTGGTTCGATAAGTTAATAATAAACCAAACTCCAAAGATGTACATCCACCATCTTGATTAGAGTCTTCAACCGAGTGTCTGAAATCATTTCATCTCGAATCTTCAAGATCCAATCTCGTATCTTCACGAATCCACCAATTACCCGATGACTTTCGTCTCCAATATCCCCCTCAATGTAAGAACCCCTATTTCAAGAATCTGATCAGTCACCAACTTGGAAGAGGGACCAAGAAGACTAATCTTCTCTACTCTAACCTAACCGGCATACGATAAAGGCTTGACCTTCAACTAGTTGCCAAACGAACAATTTGCTTCATCACGTCAACACTTGATTAAACCTCGAACAAACTTGACAAAACTCAATCATACACTAGCTCTAACTTGCTTCATGTTTTAAACACTTCGCCACCGGTAAGATTAACACTAAGTTAATCTCAAAGATAGTAAACATGAACTTGTTTCGATGTAGCACCACGGGCTTTTGATTTACAAAGAAAATATGAACTTCAAAATTTTTACTCCCCCTTTTTCTTTGTAAACAATACAAAAGTCCAAGCAAGTCTTATTCTCTTCACCTCCTCACTTGATCCGGACAACATAAGTACCAAAAAACTTTTCGATAATCCGAAACCGACTTCAAGTTTCCAAACAACATATAATTCTGACTCTTAGTTAGTTATCCGGTACCCCAGGTAACCCGGAATAACTAGAAAAACTCGGAACATGCACAACTCGAAACTTCCGAACAACACAAACTTCTAAATTTAGCTAAAAATCCGGTACCCCAGGTAACCCGGAATTCTAGAAAATTCGGAACTCGTAAAACCCGAAAGCTCTTGAAACCTCGAATCAGATCATCGGAACAATACTTAGAGTACAAAGAATTTCGAAACAAGCAAAGAAATCCGAAAAACCCATAAATTCGATTTTTTTAAGTCCGAACTTGGCCTTATAATTCTGAATTTAGCATCAAAATACATAAACTCTGACTCTTGTCCCTAACATAACCTTGGACAAAAGTCCATGGCTTAAACTTGGACAATTGTCCATGACTTAAACTTAGACAATTCTCCATGACATAAACTTGGACAAAAGATCACATACTAAACTCTGACTATATAGTCCATGACATAAACTTGGACTATATAATCATTACAAAACTCAGAATAGTATCCTCATATAAAACTCTATGATGAGATAACTTTGGAACTGAAAACGTGGAAACTTATCTAACTTTTGAAATACCCGGAAGAAGGCAAAAATCTTCACCCGGAGAACAGTTTAACATATAAACTCCGGATACACAGTGAGACATATAAACCCGGAACAGTTTAACATATAAACTCCGAAACAAACTCGGATAAAGATCACCAAGTAAATCCGGACAGAATACCAAATTAGGATAAATGCTTAACTCCGGACATTAGTAAATCCGGATACAATTTTGAAACAAATCCGGACAAGAGAATATAAAGCAAACTCGGACCTAAAACCCGAAACTTAAACTCGGATTCAAACACAGACTTTAAACTCGAATCACTATAAACTCGGATAACGTCAAGTTTAACAAATCCGGACATTGGTAAACACGGAAACAAATCCGGGGTATACCTCTTCCGGATTATCTACCAATATGTGACTTCACATAAAGGTCACAGATAAACAAGGACGATACAAATACGGAGAGCAAATCCGGACATTATAACAACTTACTAAAATCCGGACAAAGCCGTTTTTAGATCAAAACCCAAATTTGCAACAACTTGGAAAACAAGACAACCACGAACAGCTTCATTTTGTTCAACTTTTCTGCAGAAAAACTCACGTCTCCATGATGTTTGGCGGAAACAAACATCAAATCAAGAGCAATGGTGATTCGAAGGCGGTTAGAACAATAACATACACTAAGTAATCCGGAGCATTAACCCGGAATACCAGATAACCAGGAACAGTAGAAGTAGTCCGGAATGCCTCCTGAAATCTTGATATTCTTCATTATCATTGACTTTAACTTGGACTTCTGCTTTGGTTGACCAGAATTGATAAGCGACAGTTAGCCTGCAGGAACTGCAGTTACAGAAGGTGCTGTAGCGTTTCTGTTTATATGATATCTTTGGCTCGTAGTTTAGGCGAGATATTATTAATAAGCGCAATTAATAAAATATCCGTCGTTTCAGTTACTGTTTATATTTCCTGTTTTGCTCAGTTTTATATGTTAATTCTGTAACACGTCCCATCTTTAATGGCGTTTTATCTTTAATGGCGTTTTATATTTAATGGTGTTTTATTGGAGAAATGATGTTTACCCTTTTTATCCTTAACGAAGCACGTTCCAAGTAATAAAATTGTTGTTATTTACGAAAACGCCACTGCGCCAATCTTGTACATAGATTGTTTTGATCTGACGATATATATGTATATGTATATGTATGTATATGTATATGTATGTATGTTGAATAAAGTTATTTAATATTCTATTTTTAGGTTTATTTGTATTTATCGGATGGATAAAAGATAAGTTTTCTCTGGAGTTCTATATTCAGTAGGGTTTATTCAAGGGTTCCCCTCCGTTCTAATTTACATCATTCAAATATATTTTCTCAATTACTTTTACATTATGTATTTTTTTTATGTTCAAGCACATTTTTTAATGCATTCGCTAAAGTTAGTTTCTTGTAGGTTTAAATTTGATGATGAACGAGTAACTAAAGAACATCAAAATGTAGCATTGGGTGAACAATATGGAGGCGAGGAGGTGATTCTATGGATGATAGAAGTGATGTTTAAGCATACGATATACCTAAAACTTATATCTGATTTATGTATACTGTATTATTGTGAAACAGTTACGGCAAGTAAAGCTTGGGTTAAACAATTCTTCATTTAATTATATAAAGCAATCTAATGCATACATGCTTGTATATATACGTGAAAGTGAGAAGGATAATATTATCTGCAATGTGGAGGAGAAGGATATAGCAGAGCACCTTAGAGTAAGATGTTTAATTAATTAATTGTGTTTTTGCAATTTTTTTTACCATACTTGAAAATCACAGTATGCACTTTTACATTGCAGATAACATTAAAGAGAGAACCCAAAGAGGCACATTTGTATACAGTTATAAAGGTTTAAGCTTCCATTGCTACTCTCCTTAGAATTACCATTTGAGATTCATAAAAATATTAGTTTCCTTATACAATTGATGAAAGTAGGTTTCTTGTGAGGAGGATCTTCATAAACAAATTGGAAAACATATATATTTTGGAGCCGAGGGTCTCTCTGGAAGCAGCCTCTCTATCCCTAGGGGTAGAGGTAAGGTGTGCCTACATCCCACCCTCCCCAGACCCTACAAATAGCTTTGCTATTTGTGGGATTTTACTGGGTATGATTGATTGATTGATTGATATATTTTGATCTAGTGGATCATGATAAAGTTCGTTGTTTCCGTATCCGAAAACAAGACTCTTTTGCTCTTATCCAGGTATAATCTTTGGTTATTATCATATATAATTAAAATAGTAAAAGGAAGTTGACTGAAATATCTGAAATTTTTGCAGGAGATAGTTGCTAAAATATTTAAAGTAGCAGTGCACTGTCAACGACTTTGGATGTGGGCAAATCGCAAAAATCACACTTATCGCCCTCATCGTCAATTGACACCTCAGGAAAAAGCTCAACATGTGTGCACTTTTTTCAGATCTACTTTAATCTAGTTCAAATAAGAGTTAATTTGTTGTTAAATGATTTAACTAAATATGTTAAATATTACCAAAAAAGTGTATATCAAGTTGATCAAACAATCATCGAATCAATGAATCCTGTTATATGACCCTACAATGGACAAAATTTTTTGCACGATTAGGTGGTTTGAACAAAGAAAGAGGGCTTCTAGGTGGTCTTTAATTATTGAAGTGTTAATAGGTATGTCGCTGTTTGAAACAACGACTTTCACTCTCATTTCCTTCAAAATGTCAGGTCTCCTGCCAACATTCTCTTTGTCCACATAAAGTCATTGTATTGAACAAAGACGTAAAGAAAGTCGTTTCAATGTAAGACTTTCTTGAAAGTCGCTGTTTGAAATCTATACATTCTGGAAAGTAGCTGTTTCAATTAAAGATGTTCAAGAAAGTTGTTGTTTCAATAAAAGATGTTCATAGAAGGTCGCTGTTTGAAATCTATACATTCAGCTTCTTATAGTAAAAAGGTAGCCAACTTAATGTTTCATTTTCACACAACTAGCCTACTTAATATTATATACATTGCATACACTATTCTCTGCAGAAGAATCACGTGAACAAAGTAAAACTTGAAAGATGGGTAGGCTAAAAAACAAAAAAAGGCAGCAGTCACTTTAATTTTTTTTTAATAGCCAGTTCTAGTTTTGAAACAGTGACTTTATTAACATGTTACTTCCAATCAGCGACATTCTATGATGTTGTAATTCCAAACAGCGACTTCATGAAAATTGTACTTTCAGTCAGCGACTTTCTTGAATTTGTGATTCCAAACGACTTTTTTAATGTGGTACAATGAAACAACGAACTTCAAGAACATGGCACTTTCAAATAGTGACCTTCAGGGGACAAAGAAAATGTGCTCAGGAGGGCTGCAGGTTTGCAGGAAATTAGCGTATAAGTCATTGTTTAAAACAATGACATACCCATTAGTGATTTGTTAATCCTTGCCCACCTAGAAGCACTCTTTCCTTGTTCAGACCACCTAATCCTGCAAAAAATTCAGAGTGGACATCTTGGATTGATTTTTATATAAATCTAAGAATAAATATTTAGAGCCATTACAATGGTAGTGCCCACTGCTATCCAGAACCACCAAAAGACAAGAAAGGTTAAAATAGATGGTTACCCTTATCTATTAAAAAATTGACATTACGATCTTGCAATCATTACTATTTACTATTGGGCAATTAATTTGCATTAAAACTTTTCTGCAAGTTTTGCGTTACTTTACTTTAGGAATAATCTAGGGGTTTGCTATTTCATTACTATTTTGTATTAGTTGTCTAATTTGTTGTTGATTAGGTCGGATATCTAAGAGACTATATTAATAAGGATGACAATGCTGAGCTTCATCTGTTTTTGGAAGTAGAAGATAAAGAGGTAAGATCTCACTGATAACTTTTACTTTCTAACTTTTTTTATAGTCATTCAATTTTCTTTTGATATAGTAACACACACAAATCTTTATTGTAAAATTGGATACCTGGGTGATCAATGTAGGACTTGCAACCAATTTCACCGTGTGAGAGGACTAAAGATGAGATTATGCTTTTCTTCAAACTTTATGATCCATTAAAAGAAGAGCTTCGGTATCTACTCTCTTTATATTTACGAACACACAAAGAATCATATATACACACATATAGAGGATCATGTTATCATTTACTCTTACATCATCATACACTTAAGCACATGAACAAACAATTATTAAGGAATAACTATCTCTAGACTCTTTATCACTAACAAGGAAAACTCTTTAACATAACCTTTACATCATGACTAGATGTTTATACATGCAACCTTGGAATCCTAACAAAATTCCTATTTAGATTCTAACTACGACTCTAAAAATCATTGGAAAATCAAAGTTAAAATTCAAATACAAACTATGTTTATTATGAGTCAAATAAAGAAATTGTTAGGTTTGAAGTGGCGCGGGTAAAACATAAACAAAAAATGCACACACGAAGAACACGCAGCTAACAAAATATAAACTATAAATAACATAAGAATTTTACGTGCGACTGAGCATCCAATTTTTCATTTATGTTGAGCATTGGTGAATCCTCATATATTACCCGCTGGTTCAAATTCCTCAAGGTTTTATCCCTCGTCATTACCACATCTTTGTTCTTTTGACAAATCAACCAACCAAAATCCAAAAAAGTTAACCTTTCGATCGCAACTATCCCGTCTTCAACCATAACAATGACACGTGTCTGAACTTGACGGTTGTTCTATTAAACACTGTAAATCAAACCGTTCTACTCCTACTAACTCGATATTTATAAAACAATTGTGTTATATGATGATCTCTTGTAGACAAATCTCCACCAGAATGGTGAAATTTCAGAAAACTGGTTCCTAATAAACAATCAAAATCCGAACTTGAAATTTCACAAACTCAAACTAGAACAAAATAGTCCAACAACACTTGACCTTGAAACAAGTGAAATTAACCCAAATAGCATCCTGTTACACGATCCAATCAGCTAATCTTTCAACCCAAATCAACTTGCTTAATCGGCCTAACATGCTAGGCATATGTTTAACCCAACAACTGAAAGTGTAGGATCCGGTGTGTTTAGATGAAAATTTTGATATAGAATAATAATTTAGTTGAAATTTCGGCCGCATAACGTTTAAATCGGCCCGTTTGTAATAGCTTCCAAAATATACCGAAAAAGCATACATCATTAACAATCTGGAGAGAACACATAAGTTCTCTCCTCTCAAATCCTAAAACTTTTGAAGGCCAAGTGCATGACACTACTTATATAGGACATGACTGTTGCGCACCTACTAGCGTAGGACTCCTACATGCGTAGGACTCCTACATGCGTAGGACTCCTGCGCACATACGACTCCTACTCACGTAGGACTCCTACGCAGGTTTCATGTCATGCGCTCCAAAACCTTTCTAAACACATATATCTATACAATATTCAACACACGCTCTATCTAACTTATTCGACAAATAACGGACACACATAAGTGCACCAAAAAATTCCCCTACAACTTCAATCAAGTGTTGTGAATATCTTCAATAAATTCCCCCTTGATTGATGATTCGGACTTGCATTTGATCCAATGTATTTCCCCTGAAATGACACTTCAGGTCTTTAGTTGCACGGTTTCTGACCCAATCCTCTGATTTGCTAAATTGCAATCTTCACGAATATTAACCAATTTGAAACTAATCAATGTAGCTTCTCCATTTCAACGTTAACCATATCTGCGTTCAGTTTTTGATATACGTCTTTGCTCAATACCTTGATCTTCAACAACCTAACCGAAAATTGATTAACTCTTTGAATACCAAACTATTTGAACCCATGAAAATCTTGAAATCCTGTTTTTTGGTAATCAACTTTATGCTTCTCCAACTTGAATGATTGATTAGTGTAAATGGTAATCTCCACAATCAGCAAATCTTCATCAGTTCACAAATCATATGGTAACACACTGTGATATCTTCAAAGTATTAGATAAACGTTCTTCAAACATCAATTTTGTAGTCTTCTTCGTTAGTTCTGGTGCAACGCAATCTTTAGACATCATTACTCTGTAGAACATGACTCATTTGTCTGAAACCCCAATATATATTCTTCTTCTTTAGTCACAATAGCAAATGTCTAGAATTAACCATCATTACTCCCTAGCGGTTCGTCTAGAAAATAACTCATTTGCTTGGAGATTAAAAATTTAGTAGAGCTCTCATGTATCTAATATCTTGAAAGCTATGTGAAATCTGACGGCTCACAATGACCACAAATATCTCCTACATACCAGCTTATACGAAGATGAGACTTCAATATGATCACGAACTAAAGAATCCGAAATTCAAGATATGTTGTGCAACCAGCTTGACGAAGACTGAGACCTCAATTTGTTTCCAAATTGAAGAATAAGAGATACTATGCATCACTAGTCAATTTGAGTCAGAACCACCCGAATTCCGTTGCATCTCTGTCTAAAATTTCAAAAATGCCGGAATTTTAATATATGACATTTGAAATTTTATTACCCCTCATTTTTGCAAATTCTGACCACTTTAACATCACCTCTGAATTTCCAAGAATTTCCCCTTCATTTTGGCAAATTCTGATCTCTCTTATCTACGAAAACTCAATTTTGTGGAATATTTGACATAATCTCCACAAAAGTCAATTTTTCATCAATGCGGAATTTTACGTTTTGGCCCATTCATAGTCACTTCACCAATTGATAATAGTTAAGAATATGTCACCATGACTACCCCACTAACTTTAACACTCTGTGATTTGATCATTTTTAACAGTTCTCTGAATCCTTTACCGTATACTCGAATTACCCATATTTGACGCTAAAATCTTGAAAAAAATTTCAATCACCAAATTTTTTCTAGACACTCGTCTAGTCACCAGGAGCAAAAAATTTTCAAGCACCAAAATTTTGTGAACACTTGAAAAAATTTCAATCACCAATTTTTTTTTTAAACCTGCGTGGGTATGAGAGTTTCCCCATGAGCGTATGAGTCATGTGAACGGATGACTCTTACACTTGGACTCCCACGTGCGGATGACTCATTTGCTTGGGCTCCTGCGCACGTAGGACCTCTTGCGTTTATGCTCTTGCTCGGGCATGACTCCTGCGCTCCAGGAGGCTGTTTGCACATTTTTCGATCTAGAATCTTCATTTCTTCGAATTTGATGATGAATCAACGACTGACATGTGCAAAAATCAATTCTAAACATAATGATACAATTTGAAATTTCATCCCTGAATTGATCTTCAATTTTGATTTTTACGTCTAAAACACATAAATCATGAGCGTAGTTGATTCCATTAACTGTTAGATTGATTGAATCGGGTACCGTAGCTCTGGTACCAATTGAAAGTGCATGATCCGGTGTGTTTAGACGAAAGTTTGGATATAGAATACTAATTCGGTAGAAATTTTGGCAGCATAACGTTTGAATCGGCCCGTTTGTATTAGCTTCCAAATTATACCGAAAGAGCATACACATTGACAATCCGGAGAGAACACACAAGTTCTCTCCTCTCAAATCCAAAAACTTATGAAGGCCAAGCACATTACACTACTTATATAGGACATGACTCATGCGCATCTACTAGCGTAGGACTCCTGCTCAGGTTTCATGTCATGCGCTCCGAAACCTTTCTAAACTCATATATGTATACTATATTTAACACATGCTCTATCTAGCTTATTCAATAAGTAACGGACACCCATAAATGCACCAACAACAATAAAAAGAATACCCCTATAGGTTTCTTGGTACCTTTTTCAAGAAAAAAGACCATCGCACCCCTGCCTCACTCGCTCTTCTGTCCATCAACCCCGATCTTTTATCTGAATAATAGAAACCTACCAAACAATACAACGAATTAACAACAAACCTGACATCCCATAGGATGCCCCTCAAATCATTTGGTAAGTGTAGTAAACTACCTGGTAATTGTAGCTTTATCAATTTTGTGAGAAGACCAAGTTAATCTAGGTTGAAAAGACCAAGTCAATCCACATTATGTGGGGGGAGGGGTGCGACATGGAAGAGCACTATGGAGGGGGTATCGTTAAGTGGATAGTGAGCGCTATGGAGGGAGACTTGGGGGCCCACATACGTATCCAACCAAATCTCTTTATTTTTTTTAATTTCTTTTTTCTTTTTTATATGGTTAAAGGGTCTTTAAAGGGGGTGTTATCCCACACCATGCAACTTAATGATAAAGCCCCTCACTTATGTGGCGCATACGTGGGCTTATGTGGCGTGATAAAGCCCCTAGGGGATTTATTCCACACCACCCAGCCTTAGTGGGGTTTTCTACTCCCCCAATCCACTCACCTATCACTTCGTCCAACATCCTTTCTATATTTTGCAGCTTTTTTTCTTTTATCATATTCTTCGGTCACCAACATATCTGCAAAACCATAACATACACTCTTTCCTCTATCTCTTCTAGGTTTTCTCGAATCTTTAAAGTAACTTTTCTTTTCCTATTTTGAACGCCGGCTTCTCTATGAAAACATCAATCAAAACACATGCGGCAGTTATGAATAGACATCGAAGAATGACCAGAACATTTTGTTCTTTTTACATGTGTATGAGTAGGTTCCTGTCGGTTGAGCCAAAGGTGCAGAGAAAGCGCAGCCTTGGGTCTGAGAAGACCAAAGTAATGAACGAACAAGTCTGTGAGTTTCTAAAAGTCAGTATCCTGCACAAGGTACGTTGCCAAACCTGGGTCGCAAACCCAGTGATAGTCGAGAAGTCTACAAAAGGATGGCGCATGCGTGTTGATTCTAAAGACCTCAACAAAGCCTGCCCAAAAGATTGCTATTCTCTTCCAGAAATAGACAAGAAGATAGACTCTCTCATACCATTCTGCTTGAAACGCTTCTTGGATTGTTATAAGGGATACCACCAAGTCCAAATGGCCCTTGAAGACGAAGATAAAACCACCTTTCGCATGGAGATAGGTATCTTTTGCTACATCAAGATGTCTTTCGGGCTCCGCAACGCTGGCGCAACTTACCAACGCTTAATGGACAAAACCTTTGGAGACGATATCGGGAAGCATATCGAGGTGTATAACGATGGCTTGGTAATCAAAAGCCCGGAAGAAGATCAGATACTGAAAGACATTGAGAAAACCTTTAATTCCCTGCGGAGTGTCAACATGAAGCTTAACTCGAGCAAGTGTTCTATTGGGATGGAAGAAGGCAAGTTATTGGGGTTTATGGTAACTAAAGGTGGATTTTGGGTGAATCCAGAGAAGGTACAAGAAATAGAAAGGATGCCATCCACGCGCAACATCAAGGAGATGCAGCGGCTAGCCCGCACAAGATACAAGAATGTGAAGCAGTTGAAAAGCCCGCACAAGGGACATCAGATGAACTGTGGCTGTTGTTTACTGATGGGGCGTCAAATGAGGATGGCGCGGGAGCAGGGCTACGGTTGGTCAGCCCTGAAAAGCAAGAGTTCACATCTGCCATCAGGTTGGATTTCAAGAATACCATCAATAAGGCTGAGTATGAAGCGTTCTTGGCAGGTCTGCGATTGGCCATCAAGATGGGCGCAAAGCACTTACAAGCGCATGTAGACTCCCTACTAGTCGCTGGCTAAATTAACGGGTTATACGATGCGAAAGGTGAAGTCATGGCGCTCTATGTTGAGCAAGTAAAAGAATTGATTCAGCAGTTCCAATCTTTCAAGGTTGTTCACATCAACCGTAGTGAAAACAAGCCAGCCGACGCGCTCAGCAAGCTGGCTTCAACGACTTTTCAACATCTTGCTAAGGGTGTTCGAATCGAGGCCCTCAAGAACCCATATGTCCTGCTAGCCAAGTCAGTGTAATCCAAATAGGGTCACCTTCTTGGATGACACCTATTGCATGCGCGCCGGCTCTTCTAGCTTAGAAGATGCCTTCTAAAAGCTTGAACAAGCTCATGCCTAACTTCTTAATTTTTCTATTCCAGAGCTCCAACCACTTGCCTCACGCATGGAAGCAGCACTGGACTGGGGGACTTGAAGGGGTAGGGTCCTAAATTATGCGCCGACCAATCAAGTCGCGCGCGGGACCATATTTTTTTCAGATTAAGTTGGTAGCTTTCCCAACCTCGCGCTGGCTAATCAGGTGCAACCTAGGTCGCGCGCGAGGTCAGGGCCAACGCAGGACCACATTTGTCACTTGGCTCCTTGGATGAAAACCCTTACTTCATAGACCTTGCGCCGGCTACACGGGATATCCCCGACGCTCGCGCGGAGGAAAGAAGCGCATGTAATCCTAGGACAAGTTTACCAAAGGTACAAGTGGCAGAGAAATGGCCAATGAGCATCCAACATGCTGTATCTGATCATGTTCCACGATTAACAATCGTACAAGAGACAAAAAGGTACACAAGGACGCATACGTGGCACCAATCAGCGTGCGCTGACCACTGCTCCACGATCTCCACTTAGCCGCTGATGACAGACCAGACAACAAGGACAACGGTCAGGACACGTGGATCCATTCAGCGTGCGACGGCTACCCTCTCGCCTAGAAGTATCAACGGTCGTGGCAGAGGGGACAAAACGGATATTCCTTGTTGTCGTCTACAGACCGAAGGCCTATCAGCCCATCTCCTTCCCACACCTCTTCAGTTATAAATAGTGAACCTCACCTACAGGTTTAAGCATCGCTCGCTTGCTCTCTCACTCTTAATCACACACTTTTATCCTCAAAGCATAAACTTATTCTCACGCCGAAGGGTGGTTACGAGGAGAACCCCCTATTCCCGTCCTCGTAATGAGCTTAACAATGTGTTTAGTGTTTTGCAGGATCATCACATCATAGCTTGGACGAGAGAAAGAAGTTTAACCTTATTTGTCGAGGCATAAACCACAAACGGTGATTAGTTTGGTGTTTCTTTAATATTTTATATTATTCATTTGGTGTTGTCTCGCTGTCTTACGTGTTAGGTGCACATTGATCCTAGTTGGCTTTTGATCCCCAAGGCCTAGTTCAACAAATACCAAGTGAAGTATTAGGCTAACATCTGCCCCTAGAACAACTAATGCATCTTTGATCGTTAAGTCTCCATTCTCGCATGGAAAACTTAAACGACCAGGACCAACTCTTTTGGGATTGCGATTGAATGGTATGAAAATAAGATGTATGACTTTGTTGTCTATGGATGATGAATGAATCTATTCACCTCATTAGATAGCATAATTTTCTTCTTCTCACGATCAATCTCTCTCTCTCTCTCTCGCTAGCTTTTGTTACATTTGTGTACAGGTTATACAGATCTATACAGGCCATACCATTGTCGACTTTGGTTCTTAAAAACTGTTGACTTCTTCGGCATCCCAACGTTCACTTGATATTTTGTCTTGCGGTCTTGCCTTCTTCACTACTTGTAGCTTTTAACACCTTTTTTATAGCAATGTCGCTAGCTGACCCAATTAATGCCCTCTGACTTTCATATTAACGTTGGGTATCTTGATGATACTTCTGGCTTACTCTCTGGTTGAGCAATGTTGTTACTTGATACAAAATTATGAAACATGCTTTGGTGTTATAGCCGCGATTGGAATCCAGGTAGCAGTTGATTTGCGAGCTTCTAATTTCTAGTTGAAGTTAGGATAGGGATGACAATGGGCCGGATTCGGACAGGGTATACCCAATTGTAAAAGCGTGTCCGATACCGGCCCAATACCCTTCATCTATTTTGTCGGATAATTACCCGTCAGGTATCAGGTATACCCATTAGTATTTCAAAATACATTTTTTTACTATTATAATTATTGTCAACTTTTATTATATAACAATACTATATATAGATTTAAATATACATTACATACATACAATTTTATCATACATACATACATACATAAATACATACACACACACACATATATATATATATATATATATAATAACATTATAATTTTTAGTGTTTTATGTGTATACTTCACAACATAAAAAATATAAACACATATTCCAATAGAATTTTTTTTTCACATAATGAACCTACTTAAATAAATCACTAATAGATAAGGGCTAAGGGAAAATAAAAATATAAGTAAATCATTCGGGTAAACGTGTATGTGTTTTCGGGTAATCGGGTTGGCTATCACCTAATCCCATACATGTCCCATACCCGTGAAGATTTTAAAAATATATCTCATATTCGGTCTCATACCTATCAGGCTTTAGGTATACCCATCCCATATGCTTCGGATTTCGGATATACCCGTCAAACTCGGGTTATTTTTGCCATCTCTGAGTTAGGGTGATTCCTCCACCCTAGATTGTAAGTATTGTTATATGAGTTATTTTGGTTCTTCTTCCTCGATCATAACCATGTCCAAATCCCCTGCCACAACCACGAAAACGATCATGGTAATTTTAGAACCCTCGTACACTCTTATTGCCCCTCTGTTCATTCTGATCATATCGCTTGCCTTTGTAAGTGGTTTCTATTCTATTAAGGAATAGTTTACCTTGTGTATCTGGCATGCCTTCTCTTCCATGTAGACGTTCCTCAAATGCCTTGAGTCTTCCAAACACGTCTTCAAACTCAATGTTATCAAGATCATTTCTCTGTTTGATAGTAGTATAGTACCCACAAGTTGAAAGTACTAAACCGAGTCCAATAGCTTTATGACGAAGGTTTCTTTATCGAATACATAACCAAGACTCGTTGAGACAATATCACTATCTATCAAGGTTTCTCTCCTCTTCCTTCATCTTGATTTTTTTTTTTAAATTCGCTCTTCAATGTCAAGAGCCAAGCCTTCTAGATTTGCTTCGCATCAACATGACGTGCCTTCAAAGATGCTCATATTTCTCGAGCATTCTTGAATATCTTCCTCTCCACTGGAAATCTGAAGAAGAATGTCTTCTAGCATACGAGCCGGTTGTTGTTGGTTTCTTATACCCTCTCCACTGGAAAATCCAATCCAATAGAAGTAAAGAAAAACTACTACTCGGGAAAAACTCATTCTACTTCCTTTTCATTTCATTTCACGGATAGCTATCCTACCTGAATGAACGAAGTCTTCCTTCCTAGCGGGATTTATAAAGAGGAGAAGCCAGCAAGCAGCCTCTTAGTAGCTGCTCTTTGTGATGAGAATATCATTGGTTATCTAAACGCTTGTCTTTCCTTCAACTTCGCCCATGTGTTAGATTGTTTGTCAAGTCCCAACGGATTCTCAAATGAACAAAATATTATGGTTAATTCCCACAATATTCTTAGATCAACAAAACCACACAAAAACTTGATTCTTACAAATCCCTACCCAATACGTGGTATATATAGCTAACCAAACGTGTTAGACGATAACTAGGATTGTCACATAATTATCCTAAAGACATCCAAACCTAACTCGTTTAGGACACTAGATAATTATCTAATCAATTAACTAGGACATGATAATTACAACTAATTATTAAATCATTATCACATTTAATAATCTATAATTATCCACTCCTAAAAACCCTCCCCATGCACACCAAGTCGGTTACATAACTCGAAATTCCCAACAATCACCCCCGGAATTTCGAACTCGAGTCTGACATCATCTTTGTCTTGACTCCCATGGAACTCCTCTTGATCTCTAGCTATGTTTTTCGGATCCTTCCTAGCTCGAACATACTTACGATCATGTACACGACTAGTCCTTTGTCCTCGACTCGTCCTTTGGTCATAAGAACCGACAATACCATTAACTCGGATGCGATCTTGAGCAAACAATCGCTTTCTTAGATTATTACACGTCCCCACATAATTTAGACTCATCTTTGATTCAAACCGTGATCAAACACACACATACTCGTAGAATTTAGGCTCATCATTGACTTAAACCTTGATCAAACTTAAAAGTCAAAGTCAAAAGAATTTGTTTATTTGTTTATTTTTTTTATTTTGAACGTAGTACACAAAGAAAACAAAAACATAAAACCTTTGTTGACCTTTTAGTTTCTTTCTCTTGCTAGAAAAACAAATTCCGTTTTGTTTTTTTTTTAAAGGTGTGGGTCGATTGGAAATCCACTACCGACTGCGCTTTAACCCTTTTTATCGGAAGCACAGCCACCCGGGTTTGAATGAGGGGGAGTGTAGTGGAGAGCTCTTCCTCGCACCTCGTGGAAACTTAATCCCGACTGACAGGCTCGAACCCTTGACCCCGGTCAGGAACCCCACTGTAGGTCCGGCTAGGGGAGGATCTAGTCGCCTAATCCTTGTGTACAAACCAACCCGGTTGTGCGGAATCCAACCGGGAAAGCAAACCGAGATCGAACACGTAAATACACGACACGCAAGATTCACCGATTAACACCTCTGTATTAATACTATGAAAAGTTCAGTTACAAAGCAATGTTTACAAATGCATTTTGCAAACTCTCTCAAAGCTCTCGTGTGTGTGTGCTCTGTTCTTGTGTCTCCTCTTGCTGAAACAGAAATAATAAACTCTATTTATACTCACAGACACATAACACTTGGCGAAACAGACAATAGACGACGAATCAGGATCATGGTCGACGAAACAGACTATGTTTCGTCGACTTCTGGGCTGTTTCGTCGAATTGGGCTTTGGTCCAAACCGAGAAGTCAAGGCCCAACATGAAAGTCCAAACCAATTCACATGCATGCACGTTGATATGAATCTGTATTCATCAAAATGTGAAGTTTAGTCAACCTCATGACATCATCATGACATCATCACGATGATGTCATGATGATGTGGCGACGGGAAGGTCCGCGGCGCTTCGTGCTTCGCGTATCGAACTCTGGGACGCACGACGGAGGAATGTCGTGACGTCGGGCTTGAGCCGAACCTAACCGGGTCGAACCGAACCAAGTCGAAACGAACCGAGTCGCGTCCACATAATATGTATCAACAAACTCCCCCTTGGACGCTACTCGCGAGATTCGCCTTTCTTGTCTTCTATGTCGGAGGATCTTCAAAGTCTTCACGTCTTGAAAGCAGAGAGTGTATCAACAAACTCCCATATGCATGTAGAAAGTGTGTAGACAAACTCCCCCTTAACATAAGCTCCCCCTTGAGTTATGCTCGTGAATGTCTTGATCTTTATAATTTGAGATCCTTGTGGTGTTGATGATGGCCAGCGGCAACTCGATCATCTTCATCATTTGAGTGCCTTCACGCTGTGTCTTCATTCCGAAGCTTGTCATCGACCATGTTCTCCTTGCCTTTAGAATCTGCACATGCAAGAAATCTAAACGCGTAATGAGAACAACTGCTTGGAATATAGTTAGCATAACAAACAACACACGTATGACCATATCTCAATCAACTACTGTCCGACAGTTTGAAAGTTTATGAAATTTGTCAATTTTAGATTTTAACTTTCAAAACTTGCAAATTTTGACCGTTTATGAAGATTTAGTCACTTTGGTTTTCGTTCAGCTTTCCGGCAACGAAGACTTGAGCTCCAACATCGTACGATCGAAAATAAAATAGAAATAAAATCTTTTTGGCTTTTATAAAGTTTATATTAAAACACACCTAAGATCTTTTTGGTGTTTTGAATATTTGAAATGTAAAGACAGAAAGCAGTAAATAAATATATACAAAGATGCCGAAACTGAAAGCATTAAATAAATATTTACAGACATTCTTTTTGTGAGTTTTGAGGGTAAGAGAATCATATCAGTGTACGGTCATGCCATAACGCTCTTGTTGTTCAGTTAGTTAACATTAAGATAAGCATCCTATAATAATTATCGGTATTGTTGTCCACATAAGCTCAACTTATCAGATGTAATCATGGCGAGGGGATACATTAAGGTATGATTTATACTTACCGACCGGTGTTCATCCACATCACGACACATTCCCGTATCAAGGTATGCACGAGGGTTCATCTTACCGGTGAGTATACCGATTATCATCTGTTTGACCGTATATGATGTGAGAAACTCACTTATTTTGATTGAAAACAAGCCCTATGTGATAGAATCACTTATTGATGAGGAACTTGATTTTCGATGCATGAGGGCACAGGAGCAAGTCCGTGAACAGGTCAGTACTTTCGTACAGCAGAGAGACGAACTTGACTCCCGGATAAATGTGATATATTATCACTTATTTTGAGGGACATGTGATTGTTGATCACTTATTGAGGTCGAATGCAATATGTACACGTATGTATGGTATCATGGAAGATCTAGACTTGCGTCCCCGTTATTTTTCGGTAAAAAATACAACCATGATACCCAGATGATAAGCAGCATAAAGACCGAATATCTCAGAACCTCGGCAATCTCTCAAACGAAATTTCGGTACTAAGACCATATGCCAATGAATGGTTCCCACTTGGTCTTCAGTCGGATTTAAGTTTATATCACCCTGCACACTTTAAAATGATTGTGAGCCTACCGATACATCTTATATAGAGCTGCTTATCATTTTTCATTTTAGGTTTAAAGAGGTTTAGACAGACCACTGATGTACTATCATTTTCTCTTTTGCTCGCCAGGAAACTCATTTTTGCTTTTCTATTGTTTTTGTGTTTTTGAAATTTTTCGATGTTTTTGGATTTTCAAATTTTGGATTTACTCCCCCTAAAATCAATAAACTAAGACAAATTTAAAACACAAAGGTATTTACAAAAAAAAATGATTTTCCGATGTTGGTATTACTCTTGCTTGACCTTAATGCCGTTTACCAGTAATAAATAGTCAAATCTTGATTTGTCAAATGCTTTGGTAAAAATGTCGGCACGTTGGTCATCGGTGTGGACCATGACAACATTGATGAGTTTCATAGTGAAACAATCACGTGTGAGGTGATATTCGAGTTCAACGTGTCAGGTCAAAGAGTGTTGTACGAGATAATACTAATTCATAAAGCAGCTTAAATATCGACAAGTAAAAGAGAGATTAGAATTTTAAAACCGTATCCTGCAACTGCTTCGTGCATTGCAAGGATTTTGAGTGTTCTCCCAAACTGGATATCCACCCGGTGTGGACTTCAAAGTCGATTTTGTAGCTACTGAAATCTCTTCACAGCAACAAGATCAGAAACCTTTGGGTCCGGCTGGTCTTCCACATTGCACCAGCGAAGGTCTTTGTCTTTCTCTTTTTTTTCTTTGAGAGGTAGTGTGCGGTTGTTCAATCCACGCCAAGGCATCCGCACACCCGGTGTAGTTTGATCAACCAACACATTTTCTTCAATCACACTGTGGAGAAAAGTACCTTACACGTTCATCTTGTGGACTTTGAACTTCTTGTGGAAGAAAAATCCATGAATCTTCGAAAAGCTTCAGACGTGCTACAGGCGTGTACTTTTCATTTGAATCTTTCCTGAGGACCCGATCAAAAACCATAACAACCAAACTTTGGTACATTTTTCAACTGGTCGAATTTTTCAACTTCATTCCTTTTTCCTTCATCAGACATTTTTGTCTTCTTTTCTTCTCTCTCCATCAAAGGTAACAACATTCTCCTAGATGTAATGATGTTTCGGAGTCTGGTGTCGCCGATCTTGTGCATGGACGCTCCACTATCAACAATCCTAAGACTATCAATAGTTCCTCCTGGAACATCCTACACACTCATTCAGAGATTAGTTGGAGAGGGGGACCCAAGCCTTCACAGACTTGGGTCGTCCGTCATCATCGAGAATTGTGACATCCATTTCCCGATGATTCGGAATTGATGTAGCTCCCCCTGAAACAGTTACTGGTTTTGGTTTCCAAATCTGTTTTTGTTTTTCATTTTTAACTTCTAACTTAACAGATTGTGTTTGGACAACCTCTGGTTTTAAAACCTTTTCAATTTCTTTTCTTTGTTTCCTTTTCTGCTTCATTTCCCGTTGTTTAACAAGACGAGGGTCTGATTTTGACGAAACAGATCGCTTTCGGTAATTTCGTTCACGGGGATCATCTTCTTTGGCTTTTAATTTATGAAGATACGGACAATTTCGAATGATATGTCCAATTGTGCCACATTCAAAGCATGATCTTCGTTCAACAAACCCCGAAGTATCATGTGATCGTCTTGCCGATGATGATGAACTTTGTGATCTCGAGGTACTAGGTTTCGAACAGTTTGGTTCATTTCTTTTCAACACTGTTGCTTGTTTAACAAAATCTAAGTTAGATTTGTTTTCAAACGTTTCAATTTTGTCCGTTCCCTTTGCTTTCACAAAGTTTACCTTCTTGTCCTTTTTCTTGTTTTGGCTCTGTTTGCCTTTTCCATTTCCTTGGGCAGCGTGATTTTGCTTTCGTTGATTGTTTTGTTTTTGCAATTTTTGATTCCCATATTTCTTTCTAACTTCGGATTTTGGGATAGGAGCACACTGAGTTACTACAACTCCTGGGCTCGACTTTCCCAAAAACTTACTGGTAGAATCTTCGAAAACTTTATCAATCAAAGATTGATTGACATTTTTGATAGGAAAATCCTTGTCTGAATATATTTTATCAGATCCAATCAATGTGTAAAGCAAGTTCACGCTTTCACAGCTTCCAGATGAGGATTCAACAGACTTGGCTGTAGCAATCACAGACGGTTTTGCAGGTGGATCACAAAGAATGTGATTCTCAAGAGGTATGACCTCTTCTTTGATCACCGCATCAGACTTTGCTGAGTCAGTATCATCGGATTCATCATCAGAAGAATCAGCATCCTCAATCACAACTGGAGGATCCTGATTCAGTTCGGCAGAAGACACACATGTATCTGCTGACACGTCCGAATCTGATGATACTTCCTTCCTGTATCCGAGCCCTACTGCAAATTCATTAACATCTAGAGGAACAGATGGTTCAAAGAAAGTTCTATCCTCCTCGTCAGGCATGGCATCATAATTGTGTCTCACAGGTGGTGGACATTTCTTGTATCCAATGCATGTGACATCCCGTTTCTCTTTCTGTACATCAATGATGTGATCCAACACATAGCTAGAGCTCAAATAACTGTCTAGCTTAAGTTGGATCGCCTCACTTTCAGTTTTCACATAAGCCATTTCTTTTTGCATTATCTCAAGACGTGTGATATACAAATTTATGTCCGTTTGTTTTCTGGAAACCATTTTTGTCAGCTCTGTTTTATCTTTCTTTAATGTTTCAATCATCGATTTAAATTCCTTTTCATGGTTTTCATAAAACATGTTGGCTTCTGTGCACTTAGAAAGATCCACGGTCAATTTTTGATTGTGGATGAATGTCACATCATATTTCTCTTACAAAGCCTCGTGTTTGCTTTGCAATTCACACCACTTATCATTCAACAAGACATGTTTGTCTTGCAAGTCAAACAAACTAGCTTGTAAAGCATCATGTTTGCCTTGCAACTCAGACATGTTTGCATCCAAATCAGCACATCTATCACTTAATCTAGCACAATGATCACAAATAGCAGCAGTGGGTTCATCAACACATACCTGACTTGATGAGCTGTCGACATTAGCCATAAAGGCTGAATGGAGAGAAGACGAAGAATAAGCAGCTTGATCCACCAAAATAGATCTTCTATCAGTTCCTGCTGCAGCTTCATCCAAAAGCTCATCAATATTTGCATCGACTGACGCACTTGATGTCTCATCCACATGATCATCACCTGAACTTGAGGATTCTTCATCCGAACTTCTACTGTAACCAGAAGAGTCTTCATCCTCAGAAGATTCTTCACCATTGGTGGAAGATTCTCCACCACTGGCGTGATTTAAAACCTTGACAACCTCAGCAAAACAAGCGATTACAGTAGATGGCCGATAGACTTGCTATTGTGGAGCTGGCTGTAGAGGATTTCCATACAAGTCTGTTGTTTGAGCTGGCTTTGCTGGAACTTGTATCGGATTGTCATATAAATCTGTTGTCATAGGAGGCCTTTGGGTTTGCTGTTGAGGCACTGGTTGAGAAACTGGTTGAAGCGGATTTCCGTACAGATCTGTTGGTCCGGTAGATCGAACAGGTAATGGATTTCCGAACATATCAGTTGCTCTGAAAGATCGTTTCGGTGCGGGAGACGGAGTACCAAAATACATCTCTGTATTTACCGGAGTACCCCATCTTGGATTCATTTTTGATCAAGAAAAATGAATACCTGAAAATCAATCACACCTCAAACAAACAGTTAAATACCTTCTTCAAACCTTCTGTTTAAAATTACAAGTGTCTCGACGAAACAGGTTTCCACGAAACAAAAGTGGTTGACGAAACAGGTTGTTGACTGATGAAACAAAAGCCCAATTAACTTGTTCGACGAAACAGTTTTTAATACTTGGGCCTTTTAATTTGACGAAACAAGAAAATTCTTTTTGGGCTTTACAATCCACGAAACAAGGCTTTAATTGTTTTGTTTTGGGCTTGACGAAACAGGGAGCCCAAGACACAACTTAGATTAAGGTCCAGTTGACGAAACAAATAAGCTTGTTTGGCTTTTTGACTTTATCCTCTACTGACATAACAGTTCCTGCTTTCGGCTAAGACATACCCATTTCACCAACCAAGCATGGTTTCTAATATTTTAATCAATAACAAATTCCCATACACAAACACTTTCACATATAATTTTCAAAGATCAAAAGGTATTCTTGTACGATTAATATCTTGTGTGATTCAAACAAATTGACTTTTATCCTCCTGACACAAAACAGACTACCTTTTTCGGCTCACTCTATCCAAGTAAAACATCATCATGTCCCATTCTACCAACCATGTAAGGTGTGAAATATAATAATCCTTTAACAATTTTCAAATACAAACAACTTGGATATTCAAATTTTAAAGATCAAAAAGGATAAAACTTTGAAGAACACTTGAATATGTGTTGAAGATATGAAGAACAACCCAGAAAATTTGAATTTTCCGGTTAACCGACAACTTTCCGAAACCCGATTTTGCCCGAAACTTCACTAAAAACCAACTTTTAACATGTGAAAATGAAAAATTACAAGGTTTTGATGCGAACTAACAGCAAAAACACCATAAATTTCGAAGTTTCAAGCAGATTTTTCAAGAAAAATACAAACTTCAAAAACCCGGAAAACACCCGAAAACACTCGGTTTTAACAAGGAGAAGAGCCAAGGCTCTGATACCACTTGTAGGTCCGGCTAGGGGAGGATCTAGTCGCCTAATCCTTGTGTACAAACCAACCCGGTTGTGCGGAATCCAACCGGGAAAG
Organism: Helianthus tuberosus; assembly: GCA_030545235.1. Classification (NCBI taxonomy): domain Eukaryota; kingdom Viridiplantae; phylum Streptophyta; class Magnoliopsida; order Asterales; family Asteraceae; genus Helianthus; species Helianthus tuberosus. The sequence goes on from CM060444.1 coordinate 163,074,847, forward strand.
CAAACCGAGATCGAACACGTAAATACACGACACGCAAGATTCACCGATTAACACCTCTGTATTAATACTATGAAAAGTTCAGTTACAAAGCAATGTTTACAAATGCATTTTGCAAACTCTCTCAAAGCTCTCGTGTGTGTGTGCTCTGTTCTTGTGTCTCCTCTTGCTGAAACAGAAATAATAAACTCTATTTATACTCACAGACACATAACACTTGGCGAAACAGACAATAGACGACGAATCAGGATCATGGTCGACGAAACAGACTATGTTTCGTCGACTTCTGGGCTGTTTCGTCGAATTGGGCTTTGGTCCAAACCGAGAAGTCAACGCCCAACATGAAAGTCCAAACCAATTCACATGCATGCACGTTGATATGAATCTGTATTCATCAAAATGTGAAGTTTAGTCAACCTCATGACATCATCATGACATCATCACGATGATGTCATGATGATGTGGCGACGGGAAGGTCCGCGGCGCTTCGTGCTTCGCGTATCGAACTCTGGGACGCACGACGGAGGAATGTCGTGACGTCGGGCTTGAGCCGAACCTAACCGGGTCGAACCGAACCAAGTCGAAACGAACCGAGTCGCGTCCACATAATATGTATCAACACCCACCAAGGTGGGTAAACCTTACCACCTCATTTGAGAACTCAAGCACTTTCCGCCACTGGACCACAAGGTCATTGGTCCGTTTTGTTTTTCTAATATTGCAATGAAGAAACAAAAGATCCTTTCGACATATATTATATCGCCTGCTCAAAGAAAATAAATTCCTTTTATCTCTTTAGCATAGTATCTTGCAAATCATGCATGGAAAATGTCCTCCACCCAATCAAATTTAAGAATACTCTTGTTCTTTGGATCGTTGGCACATGTAAATAAAGAATGTTGCCGCTATCTTCCGGTCACGAATCTCTCGTGGAACCACAACCATTGCCGGTTCGTAAACTCGTCCCACGAACAACCTACTCATTGCACGCCATCGTAACAGTACCACGTCGCCGCTATCTTCCGGTCATGAATCTCTCGTGGAACCACAACCGTTTCCGGTTCGTAAACTCGTGTCACGAACAACCTACTCGTTGCACACCACCGTAACAGTACCATGCCGTTGCTCCGATGTACCAGTACCACCAATGTCGACCTTCTTGATCGCCGACCCGTTACACTCCTTAGCTGCCGATTAAGAACCCAAGTACGCGTTTGATATTGACGATTGAACTTGGCTCTGATACCAATTCAAGTCTCAATGGATAATCAAACGAACAAAATATTATGGCTAACTCCCACAATATTATTAGATCAAGAAAACTACACAAAAACTTGATTCTTACAAATCCCTACCCAATACGCGGTATATATTGCTAACCGTTAGACTATAACTAGGATTGTCACATAATTATCCTAAAGACATCCAAACCTAACTCGTTTAGGACGCTAGATAATTATCTAATCAATTAACTTGGACATGATAATTACAACTAATTATTAAATCACTATCACATTTAATAATCTATAATTATCCACTCCTAAAAATCCTCTTTGAGCCTTGCACGCCAAGTCGGTTACATAACTTGAAATTCCCAACAGTGTCAGTTTGTACTTTGTACTATCGCTTGCCTGCCTGACCATTGTAGTCCCAATTTCTGAGGAATAACTCACCCGGATTCTTTTTCATTAATAAGAAATTCTCTCTCAAAAATCCTTTACATCATGACTAGATGTTTATATAGGCAACCTTGGATTCCTTCCCAAGTTCCTATTCAGAAACTATGTTTATCTATGTCTCAAATAGACAAATAAAACTTATATTTATCTTAAAGATCTTCGAGCCACTTGTCTTGTTCCATACCGAGTCCGTCCATTAAAGAACTAACCAATATATACAGCATGGAATCAGCATTTCTTATGGTTTTTACATACATACAGGTATGTCGGGAAGCTTTTTGTTAAGCGTACTGGAAAACCAGTTGACATAATTTCAAAGCTTAAAAAACTGGCTGGCTATGGACAGGGTGAAGAAATTGAACTATTTGAGGTCGGTATTTTATATTCTGTTTGCTATCTGCTTTTGTTATATTTGTAAACTGTTACGTACCTTGATCATCCTTACATACAGGAAATGCAATTTGAACCCAATGTTAAGTGTGTACACATTGACAAGAAGCTTAGTTTTGAAGGAAGAAAGGTATTCATGCAATTCTTTCTTTGTGGTTTTAGTTCTTTGTTTATTTAATTATCTTTTTGTTCTGGTTTGTATGTCTTTATAGCTTGAAGATGGGGACATTATTTGCTTTCAGAAAGTGGTTCATATTAAAAATACCAATGCAATGCGTTATCCTGATGTTGTTTCATTTCTGGAATATGTTCATAATCGCCAGGTAATTTGCAACATGCGTATTCTGATTTAATAGCATTTTTTGTACCTTTTCCTTTATTACTATTTGTTCACTTTTCCTTGTTGGCTCATGTGGATCCCACCTGAAGAACAGATGATTGAAAGCCAAAATAAGTCTACAATCAACTGATCCAGAATAATAATGTTTGGATTCATTCTCCTCGCAATGGCAAAGGCATAATTGCTGCTTCCTAAGGTCTGCTACAAGCTAAAGTCTGCTGGATCACAAGGTCTGCGAAAGTAAACCTCGGGTGAAGACTAAGGTCTGCTGGAAGCAAAGGTCTGATCACCCTTTGATTGAAGAAGACAAAGTCTGCTGGAGAACGTCTTTTGAGGCTTCAACAGAGGATAGAACTCATCAGAGGATTTAATCATCAGATGTTGTAATCAGTGTTTCCAATGTAACAATGTTTAGTGATAGCAGATGTTAGAGGTTGTTATAGTTGTTAGATGCCATTGTCTGGGTGACGCCAGCATAGATTGCACAGTGGTTTGCATTGTACTATAAATAGAACAGTGTATGTACTGCATGTACTGTTCTATTTATCACTTCACTCACTTGACATTTTGTACGGGCAAACTGAGTGATCTAAGGCTGGGGGGAGTTTGTATTCATGCATACGAGAATTATTGTATGTTCAAACATTCAACTCAAAGTATTCATGATGAAAACAAATATCTCATTGTTTGTGATTTAAAGTTTACTTTCATTTCGCCGCAAATTATTTCCATCTTTTTAACATCTTCCATTGTTCATCTTAAACATTCACAAACAATTCAAACTCAGATCCTAATATTCCTTTTATTTTTGGATGGTTAATAGGCTGTAGGTTTTCATGCTTTAGAGAAATCAAGGGAGAATGGGTTCTATCTGGAACTGTAAGCTTTCCAATTATCAACAGATCTCATGATAAATTTGTTTTTTAATTTATTAAATTTCAATTCTCATGTTACAGGTCAAAACTTAGCAACTATGATGAGGTTGTTGAAAGAGTTGCCCACCACTTAAATTTATATGACCCATCTAAAATTAGGCTTACCGCTCATAATTGCTACTCCCAGCAACCTAAAGCCCAACCAATCAAGTACCGGGGTGTGGGATGTCTATCCTGAATGCTGGCCCATGAAAATCAGGTTATATATACTTCTATAAATGTTCTTAAAAAATATGATTTTTCAGTAATTTATATAGTTTTTTGTTTGTCATGCACAAACTTCGGATATATTGTATTATGAAGTATTGGATATCCCTCTGCCAGAACTTGAAGGCCTTAAAACTCCGAAAGTTTCTTTTCGACGTGCTACCAATAAGGAAGTAAGTGCCACCTTATACCCTTCTATTTGACTTAGATTTGGCCTTCATATCCTCTACTGATATGTTTGTTTAAACTAATTATTAGGTAGTTATACATATGATTACATTGCCAAAGCAAAGCACTGTTGGAGATGTTATTAGTGATCTCAAGACAAAGGATAATTTCAATTATCATATTTAGTTAAATACGAACATTGAAACGTTCTTGTTCTTTCTTGTCTGATAGCTAACTGGTTGATGCTTTGTGTAACAGGTTGAGTTATCACATGAAGGTGCTGAGCTTTGACTTCTGGGAATATTTAACCACAAGATTTACAAGGTATTTGAGTTTTGATGCTTTTTTTCTTTGTTTTTTAATGATGGTTCTACTGGGCGTGCGTCTAAACTTATCTCTGTATATGCAGATATTCCCTCTAGATGAAAAACTTGAGAATCTCAATGATCAATATTGGACATTACGGGCTGAGGAGGTTTGTGCTAAAAACCATGTGTACAATATGCTGTCTTAATAATATTTTCTTTTTTCTTTCTTTATCGGTATGCCCATTATTTGGAGGTTAAAAGGAATCCTTTGGTTCCTAATTATCTACCTTTCTCTTACCCACTACATCTAAACAACAATATGTACAAGTGGTTATTGTCATTTGATGTTTAAATTTGGTTCTGTAGACTGTAATGAACACATCCATACAATATGTATGTGTGTGTGTATTGTAACAAACACTTTGTTACTATTTTTCTTTATCATTCCACTCAAATTTCTTCTACAAAATCCAGAAGGCGAAAAGAACTTTAATCCATAGCATTCGTGTTTTTCATTTCATGAAAGACACAGCTCATAACCAGGTAAAAACTATTCACATATGGGAATTTTTTGCAGGAATAGGTGGTTTGACCACCAAAAGATCACCTCTAGGTGGGCTTGTATTAAAAGAGTGAAAGTAGGTATATAGTTATTTGATATGGCGATATTCAGGTGTTTCTGACACAAATCTTGTTACTTTATTTAATATCGCTATATCATATACATATATACATCAATATCGCCAACTAGAACATATATATATATAAGAATATCGCTATCCCATGTATACATATACTTTAATATCGCCAACTCAAACATATATATATATATATATATATATATATATATATATGAATATCGCTATCCCATGTATACATATACTTTAATATCGCCAACTCAAACATATATATATATATGAATATCGCTATCCCATTTATACATATACTTTAATATCGCCAATTCAAACATATACATATATGAATATTATATTAATTGGATTTGGATGTATCTGTTTGTCATATATTGTATCATTGCATGCATAGGCTCAGTATTAAAGTTGCCTATATATATATTATATCTTGTAGGTGGGAATATTAAGAGGTCGAATAGTTGTGTTTCATAAGCATGCATTGGATTGAATAGTGCATTGCAGGGTAACTGTGTATGAATAGTTGGTGTTTCAGAACCTTTTGAATTCATACAGAACTTTTCATAGAGTGTATTGCAGTGTAATTCAATTCATACACAGTAAAACTTGCAGAATGGCAAGTCTTATCAAATTAAAAGATGATGATGATATAAACCATCGATCAGCTCCCATATCTCATACTAAATTTTTAAACGGTTTAAACATGAGTTATCAGATTCACCCCGGTCCACTTTACAGTACAGTGTTGTTTTTGGCAAATGAACATCGTGCGAGGGAGGTTTTCAAGCGCCCCAAGGACTATCGGGAGCGAATGAGTATAAAACGTGCCGATCGTTCATTTTGGTCGCTTATAAAGGATAATCCGATAGGACCACGCGTCCAAAGTATAATTCGTCAAGCGGGCTTCGGCGGTATCCTCGATAGTGGGTATCGGTACATTGACCACGCGTTAATAAACGCGTTGGTTGAGCGTTGGAGGCCCGAAACCCACACTTTTCACCTCCCCTTCGGTGAAACCACAGTGACTCTACAAGACATTAATGTTTTGTGGGGTCTACCAATAAATGGGGAGGTATTTTCCGGTACTGAAACGCCGATTACATTGACCAACGACGTTATAATGTGTCAAAATTTGTTGGGGTTTACCCCTGAAAAAAATCATTTTTGGGGGAAAAGAATAAGTTCAGTCCATATTTTACAGCAGATAATAGCACCGTTAAATGAAGAAACAGCAACGGACAAAGCGTGCATTATACGTGCTCGTTTAGTAATTTTTTATTTACTAGGATGTACATTATTTCCTGTTAATTCGAATAATTGGATAGCTCTTCATTATCTGCCTTTCCTAGAAGATTTGGGTCAATGTTCTCAGATTAGTTGGGGAAGTGCTGTTTTAGGCTGTTTGTACAGAAATCTTTGTAACGCTACAGCTCCGGATGCTGTAGGTCTTACCGGTCCTGTGTCTATTTTACAAGTATGGGCATGGGAGAGGATTCGGTGTCTTGCACCGGAGCCTAACGCGATCTTCAACTACCGCGCCCCGATAGCTGCTCGGTATGTAAAACATTTCAGAACATATATTTTATAATCTTGAAATAATTTTATGAAAACTATATATTTTTTTGAAGGTGGAAGGGGAGTCTCCGGAAGAACCTTCGAGTGGGGGGGGGGGGGCTTCTTCACTCTCTTCACCGTCTTCAGAACTACATTCTGCTGAGTCATCAAATCCATCATTGTTCTCGTTACCAGCCAAATACTGAGATGGTGACAAAAGGTTATGTTGCTGAGAGGGCATAACATTTTGCTCTTGTGTGGTTTGCCCATCACCTTCTTCATAATCATCTTCAGATAAATGAAACTGAATGGCGTTCCGTTGTGAAATACCATGTAGAAAGTTTGTAAAACTCATTTGATGGACAGTAGGCAACGCCTCCCACTGAACATAGATCTCGGCTATGAAGTTACCCGGTGACTCCCGGGCTAAATAATCCATCATTTCAACCCCCTCATCGTTGAAAATTTTTGATGTCTGAGAGATGCCCCCAAACGTGAATCCTAACAACAACGACACAGTAACCGACTCTTTCTGGAGTTGAACATGATTACAGACTGAATCTAGCAACTCGTGATACGACATCTTGTGTCGCATAATGAATGAGGTAGTCAGCATGGATTCGTCATTCAAAACCGCCCCGTTAACACATGAAAAAACACCACCCCAGTATAGTCTAACAAGGTATGGGCAGAAAGAATCCATTAAACGAAATGGAATTGTTTGATAGAAGTTTAGTTGTTCAGTTTTTGGTTTGTGTGGAACCACTTACCCAACTACTCTATTTATAGGCTTATTGTCACATGATATTTTAAAAATATGAAACAAAAGCTGCAAATCACTTTTAACTTTATAATCTAATAAATACCCACTTTTGTCGGATTGTTCAAACCACTTTTACTTCAAATTATTAAAAAAATCCAAATTTAAAAAAATCCACTTTTACTCCAAATTTTGCCTTCGTCACGGTTTCCGGGTTTGTACGGGTGAGTTACGGCACCCCAAAAGTGCCTCCTCGGGCATTTTTATTAAAAACCAAAAATTGAGGTTTAGGGGTTCTGGGGGGTGATCTGAGGGTGGTACACCGTCCGACGACCCGCCTGGGGGGTCTCGTCTGTTCATTCACCTGAGGTCAAGCTATAAGTGCCTTCGTCATGGTTTCTGGGTTTGTACGGGTGAGTTACGGCACCCCAAAAGTGCCTCCTCGGGCATTTTTATTAAAAAAACAAAAATTGAGGTTTAGGGGTTCTAGGGGTGGTCTGAGGGTGGTACACCGTCCGATGACCCGCCTGGGGGGTCTCGTCTGTTCATTCACCTGAGGTCAAGCTATAAGTGCCTTCGTCACGGTTTCCGGGTTTGTACGGGTGAGTTACGGCACCCCAAAAGTGCCTCCTCGGGCATTTTTATTATAAACCAAAAATTGAGGTTTAGGGGTTCTGGGGGGGGGTGGTCTGAGGGTGGTACACCGTCCGACGACCCGCCTGGGGGGTCTCGTCTGTTCATTCACCTGAGGTCAAGCAATAAGTGCCCTAAACGCCATTTTTCACAATTTTTTACATTGACCATCACAATAATATAAACATCAACGAACATTACGCGGTTTATTTAAATTTAGGAGAATTCACGAACACAAAATACATCTACCAATACAGGAACCCCTAAGTCATGCTCTGGAATCAAAAGGATGAATCAGAATCGCTGTCAGTCTTGTGATATTGTTCCCATGGATCATCACTAACGACGGCATCATCTGATAACGCATTAGAGTCACGATCGCTGTCGTATTGGTGGTAGCACAAGCTATGGTAGATGCATCCAAACCTACATATCGGGGGGTATGATTGTAAAACACTTGACGATCCAGGGTTAGGGTTCTGCACAATCCAAGGACGTTGAGGTCGTTGCACAAAGGAGGTAGGATTTCGATTTTGATGTTCAACATATGGTGGTGGGTGAGGATGTTGGTCGAGGGGTGAAGCGCGAGGACGGTTCGCCTGGTGTCCAGGGAAGAGCAAAGCACTATTGTCATTGGGAAGAGGATCACCGGAGTGACGGATGGATTGTGGGGGGAGTGAGTTATTGTTGGGTTGTGGTACAACAGAGTTACGGTTAGGTTGTGGGTAAACATTAGCGGGGTTTGCTTCCAATTCGAGTATGTGCACATGAAAGTGAATGTGGAGTTCATTATCACGGTTTGCCATCAGAACAATGTTGGAGAATAAGATGATGTGCAAAAACACTTGTGAAGTGAAGGTATGCAAATCTATGGGTGTGATGGGGGGTATTTATAGTGTTATTATGAGTTATTTTAAAGTTTTTACATCCTGGCCCTATCTGGTACAAACTCCATTCAGTACACACTCTATTCACAAGTTGGTTTTAAGACATTTATTGTTAACACCTAATACCACCACTATAAATACGGATACAAAAACCTATTTCATTTTGCACCAAACTACCCAAAAGAGTCGCTGGTATTATCACCCAACCGAAGAGTCAAAGCACTGGTCAAAAAATCTAATGGATTTCAATATATATAGGCAACTTAAATACTGAGCCTATGCATGTCTTTGCATGTTCTGAAACAATGAAACAATATATGACAAAGAGATGTAATACATCCAATGAATCCAATTAATATATATATATATATATATATATATGTTTCAAATGGCGATATTCGTATATATATTTGTTTAACATAGCGATATTCTGTATATATGGATATATATATATATATATATATATATATATATATATCCGTTTGAATTAGCGATATTCATATATATTTATGTTTGAATTAGCGATATTCATATATATGTATGTTTGAATTAGCGATATTCATATATATGTATGTTTGATATAGCGATATTTAAAAGAAACCTTAGAATATCGCTATATCAAATAGCAATATACCTACTTTCACTCTTTTCCACCAACCTCCCTTAGAAGTGATCTTTTGGTGGTCAAACCACCTAAACATGCAAAAAAACTCCACATATGGCTTGTGTTAATATGCATAGCATGTTATTATTTTCATAGCTACTTATATTTATGCATTTATATATATTACTTTGCATTAACAACAGGTCCAAAACTTTGGAGAACCATTCTTTCTAGTCATTCGTGCGTATGAGACTTTAGCTGATGTTAAAAGTACGCATACAGAATAAATTACAGGTTCCAGACGAGGAGTTTACAAAGGTATTTTTATCTACCATGAATAAGTTCCTCCAAAACAAAACACACCCTTCAAAATTTACCCAGAAAAGGATCTGTTTGTCACATAGCATTTTCTATTTTTTTTAGTGGAGGTTTGCGTTTTTTTCTTTTGGTCGTTTTACATACCTTCACGACATGGATACCGTCTCCACCCGCTTCCAGGTCGGCATACTTTCTCTCGTTCTCTTTTTGACACACACACTTAAGAAGTTTCGGTATTTGTATTCTCTATATGTGTTAATATGCGTTATTTTGTTTCTTTTGGTTTTAGAGGAGAGATGTTTATAATGCTTTGGAACAGTACCTGGGATTGGAGCATTCTGATAACCCCTAAGTTCGTTGAATGCTGCAAATCAGGTACACGAGTCTGATGATTCTATAATAACCACATCTTGATGTTACTGATATGAAATTTTGAACCACCTATATTACAATTTCATTTGACTTGCAAGTTTTTTTTTTATTTTTTATATCCAAATTATATGTGTTTTAGTACTTAGTCAATGATTTTGGCAATTGAGGAAAATGTTTTTGGTTTTAAATTTAACGCATTTGACATACAATAGTCAAATGTAAACTCTTTTTAAGGATAACTTTAGTTAAAGAAATAGAAATGTAAACCTTTCTGGTGAACAACTCCTGTCCAGATGTATCCATTTCCCCTTTACTAAGAAACGGGTCGATTCGGGTTATGTTTCATCTCTAGTGAGTCAAAACGGCTAGATATACCTAAACTGGAAACAAGTCAAACAGATGAGCATGTAATTAATGCAAAAATCTCCTAAATGAAAATATTCATAAGGTGTAATCATATTGGATTCATGAATTGTTTATAGAAAATTGGTTTTTTGAGAAAAAAGGTGTTTCGGTCAAAACAAACAAAAAATCACATGTTTTTGACATTATGTTGCCCCATTACCTGATCTTCCCACTTGTATATACTCTAATCTAAACAAATTATGAAGTCTTGCAGCTAACGGTTCGTATATGCAGAATGGAGACATGTGAGAAAGCGGTTAGAATATACAGCTAAGCATGTGGAGATGATCGTATGGTTTTGCTAGTTGTATATTTCTTTGTAAAGAAAAGTTATACAGACCTTTGACATAGAAACTTTACTGTCGCCTCACTGTGCAAAGCATCCATACATGGGGTGAGTACCGACATATTATTTAGGTGATATTTCTCATCTTCCATGGTTGTTTTCTGAGCTCGCATGAAATTTTGACACTGGATGCATACAAACTTGCATTTTACTTTTATAGCGTTTTAATTTGCTACATATTTATGTTTCAAATCTATATTATTGCGTTGTGGGGATTACATTGTTGCATTAAAAAATCCACACTTTGTAAAATTGAGGTGGAACTAGTTTTGCAGTCAGTAATTAGCGACCCAATCATAACTAGTGTTGGAAACTAATTCCAAGTTTCTAGTCCTTAGACTGCGGGGTATGGTGGGGCGGGGGTTGGGCTTGGGTTGGGGCATTTGTTGACACGTGCCTTGGGGTGGCAGACATGGGGCGACCCACATTAAACAGGGTATGGTGGGGCGGGGGTTGGGGGCGTGGGTTTGGTGGGCTTCGCTGGGCTGACCCGGCTGGGCTCTTTGTATTTGTTTTTAATTAAAGAAAATTACATAAAAATTAAAGAAAATTACATAAAAATTACATAAAAAAAATTACATAAAAAAATTTCCTAACGTTTATATTTGTTTTTTTATCTCTTCTCTCATCTCCAAGACTATTTCCAACTCGTCACCCTTTAGGTGATCAATCGGCTGGGATAGAATTTTCAAATCCTCCCGTCTTTGTCTCTGGGCTTCTCTAGCGGCATCTCTAGCTTCTTTGCTCTTCCGAATTTCGGCCCTTTGTTGTTGGAAGACGTTGAATGTATCCATCTTGGATGAAATGTCATCCAACTGGTCGCTGTATATTCCTCTATGCAAGAGCGAACTCCCAGCTGAAGGTGATGCCGTAGCAGATCTTGATTTTTGATCACGCCTTTTTGTGGCATCTCTTCCATACTCAGGCCGGTTTGGGCTTGGCGAATCATCAAAAAGGTCCTCAATCTCTTGATCTCGTGCATCAGATTGGGTTTGGGACGAGGCCCTCGACCTTTTGGAAGACGTGTTGCTTTCGCTACCACTGGGGATATTCGCCCACTTTGGATGAAACTTACAAATCTCCCAACAATGCATGAAACCGAAGTCGGTCCCCACATTTGTCTTGAATTGAACCAATGCATTCGTCACAATGTCGGCTTCGGTTTCACCACTTTTTGGGTTTTGTTTTGCTTTATTTAAAAAACCACTATATTTTGTAAGTTGGCCGCTTATCTCGGTCCACTTCGAGGATAAGCTATCGTTTTCACGATAAACCTCTTTTCCCAATTCTTGATGGAATATTCTACTAACCCCTTGCCACAAATAGGTTCGATGTTGAGAATTTCCTGTTTTTATAAAAACAAAATTTAATATATTACAAAGTTATATAAAAAAACATTAATAAAAACAAAGTTTAAAAATACCTAAAGTTGAATGTTGAGATTGTTGAAACCAACCCCTCGCCAATGCAAGTTCTTCAGGAACGGTCCATTTTAGTTGTTTTCGCTTGATGGTTTCAAGTGCTTTATCCGCCTCGGTTTTTTTCTTATGGCTTCTCTTTTTTATGGGTTGGGGTGCGGAAGGACCATCGTTGGGTGGTTGAGTTTCGGGGACGGTTTCGTTTTGTGAAAGGTCGATGGAGGTTGGTGAAAGGTTGATGGACGTTTGTGTAAACGGTGTAGGTATCGCATCATCGGAGTGTGGGAAGTTAGTAACAAACAATTCCCAATATACGATGCATAACTCGCTTCTTGGGGCATAGAAGAGTGTATCATAAATGGACGAGGCATTGGACGAATGGGTGGTGGGCTAGGATTATTTTCTTGGAGTGCATACAGGTGGGTCGGGTCAAAAGCACAGTTATAAGGATGCATTTTTTCGTTTTGTAGATGGAGAATTGAAGATGAATGTGGTAAAAAAATGGAAGAAATTGTGAGGTTTTATAGTGGAAAAATAAATTTTTTTTTATTTTTTTTTTTAAGATAGCCGTTGGCCAATGGCTAGCCCAACGGCTTCTTTGGTTTGTCCAATTAGAGCCCGCCATGTCAGCTTGGCCAGACCGCCCCACGCCCGGCTTGAAACTGTAGCTCCGGCTAGGGGAGGATCTAGTCGCCTAATCCTTGTATACAAACTAACCCGGTTGTGCGGAATCCAACCGAGATAGCAAACCGAGATCGAACACAACAATGATAATATAGACACGAGATTCAACGATTAACACCAATGTTTTAATACTATGAAAGTCAGTTACAAATCAATGTTTACAAATCTATTCTGCAAACTCTCTCTCGTGTGTGTGTGTTCTCACTTGTGTCTCCTCTGTTTAAAACAGAAGTAATGAACTCTATTTATACCCACAGACATTACGAAACAAATAGAACTCGGCGAATCAGACCACACTCGACGAATCACATGTGAAAGACGACGAAACTGAATTGATGTTGACGAAACAAGTCTGTTTCGTCAACCATATCCTTGTTTCGTCGATTATGGACTTCGGCCCAAAGGAAAAGGCCCAATGTCTTGTTTCGCCAATTCTGTTAAGCCCAAGGACTTGTTTCGCCGTCTTGTTTCAGCCCAGAACCAAGGTCCAGTCCTTTATGTCTTCAGGCCCGCTTGAGATCTTCTTATACACGACGGAGGAATGTCGTGTTATTAACCGAATCACGTCGCGTCGAGTCACGTCCACAAATATGTATCAACAAACTCCCCCTTGGACGCTACTCGCGAGATTCGCCTTTCATGTCTTCTATGTCGGAGGATCTTCAATGTCTTCACGTATTGAAAGCAGAAAGTGTATCAACAAACTCCCCGTTTCATGTAGGAAGTGTGTTGACAAACTCCCCCTTAACATAAGCTCCCCCTTGAGTTATGCTCGTGAATGTCTTGATCTTTACAACTTGAGATCCTTGTGGTGTTGATGATGGCCAGCAGCAACTCGATCATCTTCATCATTTGAGTGCCTTCACGTCGTGTCTTCATTCCAAAGCTTGTCATCGACCATGTTCTCCTTGCCTTTAGAATCTGCACATGCAAGAAATCTAAACGCGTAATGAGAACAACTGCTTGGAATATAGTAACATAAACAAATGACACACACATGACCATTTCTCAATCAAACACCGTCCGACAGTTTGAAAGTTTAACAAATTTATCAATTTCAGGGTTTTAACTTTCAAAACTTGCAAATTTTGACCGTTTATGAAGAATTAGTCATTTTGGTTTTCGTTCAGGTTTCAGGTAACGAAGACTCGAGATCCAACATCGTACAATCGAAAATAAGATAGAAATAAAATCTTTTTGGCTTTTATAAAGTTTATATTAAAACACACCTAAAATCTTTTTGGTATTTTGAATATTTCAAATATAAAGACAGAAAGCAGTAAATAAATATATACGGAGTTGCAGAAATTGAAAGCATTAAGTAAATATTTACAGACAATCTTTTTGTGAGTTTCGAGGGTAAGAGAATCATATCAGTGTACGGTCATGCCAAAACGCTCTTGTTGTTCAATTAGTTAACATTAAGATAAGCATCCTATAACAATTATCGGTATTGTTGTCCACATAAGCTCAACTTATCAAATGTAATCATGGCGAGGGGATACGTTAAGGTATGATTTATACTTACCGACCGGTGTTCATCCACATCACGACACATTCCCGTATCAAGGTATGCACGAGGGTTCATCTTACCGGTGAGTATACCGATTATCATATGTTTGACCGTATATGATGTGAGAAACTCACTTATTTTGATTTGAAAACAAGCCCTATGTGATAGAATCACTTATTGATGAGGAACTTGATTTTCATATGCATGAGGGCACAGGAGCAAGTCCGTGAACAGGTCAGTACTTTCGTACAGCAGAGAGACGAACTTGACTCCCGGATAAATGTGATATATTATCACTTATTTGTTTGGACATGTGATTGTTGATCACTTATTGAGGTCGAATGCAATATGTACACGTATGTATAGTATCATGGAAGATCTAGACTTGCGTCCCCGTTATTTTTCGGTAAAAGATACAACCATGATACCCAGATGATAGGCAGCATAAAGACCGAATATCTCAGAACCTCGGCAATCTCTCAAACGAAATTTCGGTACTAAGACCATATGCCAATGAATGGTTCCCACCTGGTCTTCGGTCGGTTTAAGGTTTATATCACCATGCACACTTTAAAATGATTGTGAGCCTACCGATACATCTTATATAGAGCTGCTTATCGTTTTTTCAGTTTAGGTTTAAAGAGGTTTGGACAGACCACTGATGTACTATCATTTTCTCTTTTGCTCGCCAGGAAACTCATTTTTGTTTTTCTATTGTTTTTGTGTTTTTGAAATTTTTCGATGTTGATGTTTTTGGATTTTCAAATTTTGGATTTACTCCCCCTAAAATCAATAAACTAAGACAAATTTAAAACACAAAGGTATTTACAAAAATGATTTTCCGATGTTGGTTTTACTCTTGCTTAACCTTAATGCGGTTTACCAATAATAAAAAGTCAAATCTTGATTTGTCAAATGCTTTGGTAAAAAGGTCGGCACGTTGGTCATCGGTGTGGACGTAAGCAACATCGATTAGCCTTTTCTCAAAGCAATCACGTATGAAGTGATACTTAATTTCGATGTGCTTAGTCTTTGAATGCTGCACAGGATTTTTAGTGATCTGTAAGGGAGCAGAATTATCAACGTAAATAGGAGTAGTTTGGAATTCAAAACCGTAGTCACGCCTTTGGTTTTTGGATCCACAGGACTTGGGAGCAACAACTTGAGGCAACAATGTATTCAGCTTCGCATGTTGATGTAGCGACACAAGTCTGCTTTTTGCACTGCCATGTGACTAGGCGATTTCCCAAAAACTGACATCCAGCAGTTGTGGATTTGCCGTCGATTTTGCATCTGCCAAAATCAGAATCACTGAAAGCGATCAAGTCAAAGTTATTATCCCTAGGGTACCATAGACCGGTGTCAGGGCAACCCTTCAAATAACGAAAAATCCTTTTTACAGCTGCAATATGTGAGGCCTTCGGGTTCACTTGATATCTGGAAAGCAGGCACGTTAGGTACATTATATCTGGTCTTGATGCTGTGAGGTACATAAGAGATCCGATCATCGCGCGGTAGTATAAGGGGCTAACAACTTCACCCTTCAAGTCTGGATTAATTCCGTGATTTTGCTGCAGTGGGGTACCGATGGGCGTTGCATCAGACATCTGGAACCGGCTCAAGATGTCACCAACATATTTAGTCTGATGGATGAATATCCCAGACTCAGTTGTTGCACTTGTAGGCCCAAAAAGAAAGTCATTTCCCCCATAGCACTCATCTCGAATTTATCCTGCATAATGCGCTCGAAATTCCTACACAAAACATCATTAGTAGAACCAAAAATAATATCATCAACGTATACTTGTACCCGTAGAAGATCTCCATCTTGTTCTTTGACGAAAAGAGTACAATCGATAAGACCTCTGCAAAATCCATTCTCCAGCAGATAATTAGATAAGGTTGCATACCAAGCTCGTGGTGCTTGATGTAGACCATAGAGAGCTTTGTTGAGCAACCAAACCCGATCGGGATGGATAGGATCTTCAAAACCTGGAGGTTGTTCGACGTATACCTCTTCTTCCACCACACCATGTAAGAATGCACTTTTCACGTCCATTTGGTAAACCTTGAATCCTTTGAAAGACGCATAGGCTAGAAAGATCCGAATTGCTTTAAGACGTGCAACAGGTGCATAAACTTCGTTGTAGTCGATCCCTTCTATCTGACGAAAACCTTGAACGACTAGCCTTGCTTTGTTTCGGATAACTACTCCACGGTCATCCTTTTTGCATTTGAACACCCAACGGGTACCAATCTTCTTGTAACCAGCAGGTTTCTCTACGAGTTTCCAGACACCAAGCTTCTGGAATTGTTGCGGTTCTTCCTGCATCTCTTCAACCCAAGAGCTATCTTTCAACGCTTCTTTCCAAGTTCTTGGCTCTTCCTGTGAGACATAACACGCGAAAGACCAATCATTTTGTTGACCAGATTCTCGGATAGCAGCATACAAGCCTGCATTGTTGTTGTTTCGCAACATGTTTCTTGTTTGAACGCCACTTTGTACATTTCCGATGATGTTTTGTTGAGGATGGGTATTGTGAATCCTTGTTTCTGGATTATCTTGAACTGGAATATTTGTACCCAGATTGTTGAGATTGAGATCAACAACCAATTCAATGCCCGGAATTGACGAAGAGGATGATGCAGTAGCTTCAGTTGTTCTAGGGGCATCCACTGGAGGTGTACCCTCTGAAGTACCATGAACTGCTGTTATTGGAGCTTCTTGATCAGCATCGAGAAATTCATCATCCTCTGAAGATTCGTTCAATTCGGTAGCATCGTGAAAATCCTCATTGTCGAGAGCATTATTGTTCACTGAAGATGGTTCTTGATTGACAAGAATTGGACGAACCAACGGTGAATCTGTTGCGTTGTCACTCTCGAAAAACATCCTTGCCGCAGCATTTTCTTCAACTGCTTCAACATTGATCGAATTGAAAAAGTCATCGTACTCAAACATCCAAGGCTGACCAGGACACTTGACTGGTAAAGTGTGCCTTTGTACTCTGACTTCAGACCATTCCTCGACCCTTTTAGTCTCTAGATTCCAGACACTTAAGTTCGGGGTGGCATACCCAAGAAAGTATCCCTCAATTGCTTTTGCCCCAAACTTTCCATTAGGATCGATTATTGTGCAAGGAGCTCCAAACGGTTCAAGGAATGACAAATCTGGTTTCCGTTTGTGAAGAAGCTCATAACAGGTCTTGTTGTGCCTTTTGACTGTAAGGACTCAGTTCAATGTATAACATGCAGAGGCCACAGCTTCACTCCAGAATGGAATGGGCAACTGCGACTCTACCAACATTGTCCTAGCAGTCTCGATCAATGTGCGGTTCTTACGTTCAGCGACGCCATTCTGTTGACGAGTGTAAGCTGCACTAAATTCGTGAAGAATACCTTTTGAAGTGAAAAACTCCGCCATGGCATGATTTTTAAATTCAGTACCATTATCGCTGCGTATCCGCCTAACCTTCAACTTGTACAAATTCTCAATCTGAATGATTAAATTTTTGATAATACCAAAGGTTTCACTCTTGTGTGCCATAAACGCCACCCAAGAAAATCTTGAATAATCATCAGTAATCACGAGGCAATATTGATCATTCCTAATACTTTTGTGCTTGACAGGACCGAACAAATCCATGTGCAAACGTTCAAGTGGAACAGCCACCGTGTTGATCTTCTTAGTCGGGTGTCGCTTCTTCGTTTGTTTTCCTTTCTGGCACGAAATACAGACGTCTTGAAGATGGAAATTTTTAAGAGGAACACCATTCACCAATTCATTTGACACTAAATGATTCATTTTGCGTAAGTGAATGTGACCCATTCGTCTGTGCCAGGAGATTGAGTCTTTTTCTGTGGCTTTGGAAACGAAACAGGTTGCTTGTGCAGACGTTGTGATAGCTTGGCTCATATCAAGGACATACAAATCATTTATCCTTGGAGCAGACAAGAGAATCCATTCTTTTGGAATTTTGAAGCCGGGTTTCAGCACATAACATCCATTTGCATCAAAGTGTACTGAGAACTGCTTATCACAGATTTGTGAAACGCTGAGAAGATTGTGATCAAGTTGCTGTACAAAGTTGATCTTATCAAAGCTTACAACCCCGTTAGATATCATTCCTTCACCAGTAATATATCCGCCCTTATCTCCAGCAAAAGCAACATAACCTCCTCTAATAGATTTGACGTCGTAGAGAAGCTTCATGTCGCCTGTCATGTGCCTGGATGCCCCACTATCAACAATCCAGTGACTACTGATAGTTCCTCCTGGAACACCCTGCACATGAACTCACTTAATTAGTTGGAGATGGGGACCCAAGCCATTGTGGTCTTGGGTCTTCCATTTTCATCAACAACAATAACTTCCACTTTCTGATGGTTAGGAAATGATGATGATCCCCCTGAATTTGTGGTCATTTTAGGTTTCCATGTCTGTTGAGTTTTACCAGCTTGATTGTTTGAAAATTTCACTTCGTGATTGTTTGAAGTTTTTGAGAGTTTTGAACTTTCTGGTTTAACTGGAACATATTGTTTTTGAACCACTTCAGTTTTAAGTGCTTTCTCAATTACCTTGACCTGTTGGCGTTTCTGTTTCTGTTTCTTTTCCCTTTCTCTTACAAGGCGGGGATCTTGTTTTGCAAAAACAGATCGCTTTTGGTAATTTCGTTCACGGGAATCATCAACCTTTGCTTTCAACTTATGAAGATAAGGACAGTTTCGAATTATATGTCCAATTTCACCACATTCAAAACATGATCTTCGTTCAACAAACCCCGAAGTATCATGTGATCGTCTTGCCGATAATGATGAACTTTGTGACCCCGAGGTACTAGGTTTTGAACTACTTGGTTCATTACTTTTCAACACTGTTGCTTGTTTAACAAAATCTAAGTTAGATTTGTTTTTATAAGTTTCGATTTTGTCCGTTCCCTTTGATTTCACAAAGTTCACATTCTTGTTCTTCTTTTGATTCGGCTTCCTTTGACTTTGAGTCGATGCTTTTCCTTTTGGTTTGGTATGATTTTGTTGTTTTTGCACTGTTGGTAATTTCTGATTTCCATATTGTTTTCGAACTTCAGCCTTTGGAATAGGAGGACACTGTGTTACTGTAACATGTGATCCTGTCTTTCCCAAAAACTTACTTGTTGAATTTTCAAAGACTTTACTGATTAATGATTGATTAACATTCTTAATAGGAAAATCTTTGTCTGAATAAATTTTATCATCACCAACAAGAGTGTACAGCAAATCCACACTTTCAGACTCTTTTGCAGATGTGGACTCGGTCGGAACAGTCTTAGCAGGTTTTGCAGGAGGATCACATAAAATATGATTCTCAAGAGGTATGTCCTCTTCGTTGATTGCCGCGTCAGACTTTGCTGAATCAGTATCATCAGATTCATCATCAGAAGAATCAGCATCCTCAATCAGAACTGGAGGATCCTGATTTTGTTCAGCAGTTACAAATGTATCTGCTGACACATCTGAATCTAATGATACTTCCTTCTTGTATCCGAGTCCTGTTGCAAATTCCTCAACGTCTAAAGGAACAGATGGTTCAAAGAAAGTTCTATCTTCCTCGTCAGGCATGGCATCTTAATTGTGTCTCACAGGTGGTGGACATTTCTTGTAACCTATGCATGTGACATCCCGTTTCTCTTTCTGAACGTCAATGATGTGATCCAACACATAGCTAGAGCTCAAATAACTGTCTAGCTTAAGCTGGATCGCCTCACTTTCAGTTTTCACACAAGCCATCTCTTTTTGCATTATCTCAAGTCGAGTTATATACAAATTAATGTCAGTTTGTTTTCTGGAAACCATTTTTGTTAACTCGGTTTTATCTTTCTTTAATTTCTCAATTACCATTTTAAACTCCTTTTCATGATTTTCATAAAACATGTTGGCTTCAGTGCACTTCGAAAGATCCACGGTTAACTTCTGGTTGTGGATGAATGTCACATCATACTTTTCTTGCAAAGCCTCGTGTTTGCTTTGCAATTCACACCACTTATCATTCAACGAAACATGTTTGTCTTGCAAGTCAAACAAACTAGCTTGTAAAGCATCATGTTTGCCTTGCAACTCAGACATGTTTACCTCTAAATCAGCACATTTAACACTCAATCTAGCACAATTATCACAATTAATAGCAGTAGGTTCATCGACACATACCTGACTTGATGAACTGTCGACATTAGCCATAAAGGCTGAATGGAGAGAAGACGAAGAATAAGCAGCTTGATCCACCAAAATAGATCTTCTATCAGTTCCTGCTGCAGCTTCCTCCAAAAGCTCATCAATATCTATATCAACTGACGCACTTGATGTCTCATCCACATGATCATCGCCTGAACTCGAGGATTCTTCATCTGAACTTCTACTGTAACCAGAAGAGTCTTCATCCTCAGAAGATTCATCACCATTGGTGGAAGATTCTCCACCACTGGCGTGTTTAAGATCCTTCACAACCTCAGCAAAACACGCTGTTCTATCAGGAGCATCATTTCCCAACTGAATTGACCTATCACAACCTTCATCTACTTGAACCACAAGTGCCTGGTTGGCGTTTGATGGTCCTGCTTGACTTGGGTTGTTAACCGGTATCAACGTACGCTCATTGTTCCTGTTCTGATTCTGTTGGTTGCCTTGATTTCTGAACGGATTCTGGTTCCCATGTTGAGCTGGTCTTGTACATTCCCTTTTAAAATGACCACGTTCACCACAGTTAAAGCACCTTACAGCCTGCTTATCGAACCCATACTTGGTATCTTTCTTTCTTTCCAAGCTGGTTCTGCCAGTTCTTTCCATGAAATCCTTTGCTCTCCTCACAGCACTCGCAAAGGCCCATTTGATATCCATCAAATCCATCTCTTCCTTATCAATCTGCTGATAGTCTTCTTGTGTCAGATTAATGTTGCCAATCTGACCTTCCACTAATCCACAGTATGCACTCACCAAAGTGTTTAGCAGCTCCATGTGTTCCTTTGCTACTTCCACACTGACTTTAGAAAAGCTTGAGGTGTCGAGCCGCACTGTATTTGGCTTTGATTGCTGACCAGCAGATGATGTGCTTCCATAACACGCTTGTTGTTGAGCAGGAAGTTGATTCCCATATAGATCAGTTGGTCCGGTAGATCGAACGGGTAATGGATTTCCGAACATATCAGTTGCTCTAATAGGCCGTTGGCTTTGCTGTTGTGGCACTGGTTGAGAAACTGGTTGAAGCGGATTTCCATACATGTCTGTTGTTGGAGGAGGCTTGACCGGAACTTGAATAGGATTGCCATACATATCTGTGCTAGACACGAACGCTGTTTGAATTGGAGCATGTGAAGAAGGTTTTGTAGAAGTGCTAGGTGTTCCATAATACATTTCAGGATTCTGTGGCACTGGAACCCTTTTTGCCTTGAGAGTTTCTTCCTGGTTCTTGCTTTCCAGGAGTTGAACAAAATCATTGATGTTTGTTGTAGCTAGAGTGCCATTGTACTTCATGATTTCCAAGAAATTATTCCATTGAGGTGGCAACGCATCTGCAAACTTTTTCACTACCTCTGCTGAAGTTGTTACCACTCCATAGTTTCCCAATTCAGTCAACAAATGATGAAACCGACTTGTCAAATCTCCTAAAGATTCATTATCCATACAAGTAAAACCATCAAACTCTTTCTTTAGCAAGTCGTGTTTCAATTGACGTGTCGCTTCATTTCCTACGCCCCTTGTCTTCAACGCATCCCACAGCTTCTTTGTCGTCTTGAAGCTGACAAATTGATGGTAGATATCTTTGCTTAATGCCTGAGTAAGAATAGCATAAGCTTTCTTTTCTAAATCATAGATCTTCTTCTGATCTTCAGAGAGATCGGCAAACGTTGCAGCAGATGAAGCGGCAACCTCGATAGCTTGATCGAAGTCTGTGGTGAAACGTAACCACAATTCTGTATTTTGACCAAGGACGTATGTATGAAATCTATCAACCCATCCCGGATATTCGTTTAAGTGCATCAACTTTGGAGGTCGATTCAAACTTCCGGTTTCGCTCTCGCTTAATAGAATGCTTTGAATACTAGGAGTTTGGTTTGATACGAATGCCCATTGACCGGTTGAAATTGGATTAGCTTGCGAAGATACCGGTACGGGAGACTCGGCCCACGAAGGAGATAGACTTGTATTTCGATACTTTCCCGAATCTGGAGCCGGAGTACCCCACCAACTTGGATTCATATTTTATATGAGAGAATGAATACCTGAAAAACACACCTCAAACAAACAGTTAAATCACAATTGCAAACCTTCTGTTTAAAATCACAAGTGTTTCGACGAAACCAAAGTTCCACGAAACAGAGTTAGACGTTGTTATTATTACGAAACAGATTTTGGGCTTAATATTGACGAAACAGAAAAGTTGCTATGTGACGAAACGGCCCAACACTTGTTTATCGGCGAAACAGATTGGTGAAAATGGGCTTGGCGAAACTGATTTGGTATTTGGGCCCTTTTAATGACGAAACTGAATTCCACTTTGGGCTTTTGAAAGTCAACGAAACACAGCCCAACAATTTATTAATGACGAAACAGATTTTAATATGGGCTCACAAGTGTCGACGAAAATGAAATGTGTTTCGCCAATGCTGTTTGATTCGTCAAAGTTTGATTCGCCGAAAATGTGTTTCTTCAGAAAAGTAACAGAGGGTTGGTGAAATTATTCAAACTATGTCAGACACTCGACACACCTTTTCAACCTATCAGCATGTCTAACTTACCAAGCAGTATGGCATGCAAATATTATAATCTTTAAACAATTTCCAATACACAAACGCCTTTCACATATAATTTTCAAGGATCAAAAAGTAAATTATTATGAAGAACACTTGAAGATTGTGAAGAACACTATAAACTTTCCGGTAAAACTATGAGTTTTCCGGTGACCCGAAACTTTCCGAAACACATGATTTTGCTAAAATGTTTAATAAAAACCCATAACTAACATGTGAATATGAAAAAAAAAAACAAGGTTTTTAACCAAACACAAAGCAAAACAACAAGATTTAACCAGATTTAAAGTGTTTTTCCAGAAAAATATGAATTTTTAAAAACCCGAAAAACAGCCCGAAAACACCTCGGTTTTAACAAGGAGAAGAGCCTGCCAAGGCTCTGATACCACTTGTAGGTCCGGCTAGGGGAGGATCTAGTCGCCTAATCCTTGTATACAAACTAACCCGGTTGTGCGGAATCCAACCGAGATAGCAAACCGAGATCGAACACAACAATGATAATATAGACACGAGATTCAACGATTAACACCAATGTATTAATACTATGAAAGTCAGTTACAAATCAATGTTTACAAATCTATTCTGCAAACTCTCTCTCGTGTGTGTGTGTTCTCACTTGTGTCTCCTCTGTTTAAAACAGAAGTAATGAACTCTATTTATACCCACAGACACTACGAAACAAATAGAACTCGGCGAATCAGACCACACTCGACGAATCACATGTGAAAGACGACGAAACTGAATTGATGTTGACGAAACAAGTCTGTTTCGTCAACCATATCCTTGTTTCGTCGATTATGGACATCGGCCCAAAGGAAAAGGCCCAATGTCTTGTTTCGCCAATTCTGTTAATCCCAAGGACTTGTTTCGCCGTCTTGTTTCAGCCCAGAACCAAGGTCCAGTCCTTTATGTCTTCAGGCCCGCTTGAGATCTTCTTATACACGACGGAGGAATGTCGTGTTATTAACCGAATCACGTCGCGTCGAGTCGCGTCCACAAATATGTATCAACAGAAACCCATGCCCCAAGGGCCACGCCGAAACCCATGCCCACCCGGGGTGGTGGCTTGGGCGTTTTCCCCCTACCCCTACCCACGCCCAAACTCCCGCCCCATACCCCGCAGTCTTACAATCCAGTGTGGAGTCATTCAATAATTAGGGAGTAGTTTGAATAATATGGTTTTTTACTCATTTAATTTATGTTTAGTGTTTTGATTAAGTCTTGAGTACTGTTGTAAGCTTATATATACAAGTTCAGTTTGTGAGATATAGTAGAGAAGGTAGGGAATGTGTATGTCTGTGTGTGTAAGTCTGAGATGAGATCATGTTTGATCTCCGGGTCTTCAACAACGTAAACTCTTTCGGTAATACGAATATGTGATGGTTCCTAAATGTCTATGTATTCCGATTATAGTTATCTATCTCAAAGTTACTTTTCTGTATTAAATTCAATCACTATCTTTGAAAATAACGGTCCTACAACACTAAGTGAGTGGTAACACTTGAATTTAAAGTAATTTATTTGATATCAAAACACTTTAGTTAATTTCACAAGAACCCAGATTAATAGAACCCAAAACCGTGGTGTCCCCACTATACCCTAACCGCTAACTGCCAAACGGAAGTTACTACCAACTCGGCCCATTATTAGGACTCACCAACTTTCAAGCCAAGACCCGCTCGTCCTCCCCCCATGTTAAACCTCTAGCCAATGCAGATGACTACATGACTAAGACTGACACTCCACATCAATCATACTCTCACACATAACAACATAAAGAACTCAGATTAACATCATTAACAATTCACATACTATACCAACCACTTTTTTCTAGCGCAACTAAACGCATTTTGAGTCATATCACCAAGACATGACTAATTCCCTTAAATTTGGACACGTCGGTATCGTCAACCACCGATGGGTCCCCATCTCAATTTGGACACATCGATATCGTCTGCTATCGTTGTCCCACGTCTAAAATGTCACATAAACGCGACACGTCTGTATAAGCTCATCGCAACCAAATGGTATCGACTGCTAGGATACACCGAACTCGTCTACTACCAATGGCCCACACAAACATCTTAACGATGCTACATCGCAAATAACACATACACACCCCAACTGTCTAAGACCCGTCAATGACACATCATCATGGATTAACCATGTGACTCTATTAATCACTATCTATCCCGTCCCATTACCTCTAAGGATACATCTATTTACTCGCATAGATGTTCCTATTAACATATTACATCCATAAATATACACATTGTTTTCAGTTACACTAGAGTAATGACTCAATACGTCTAAGTTTCTAACCCCTCATCATCTTGGCATGAAAAACCCTAGGACTTCGACAATTAAAGCTCTACCAAACCCCCACAATCATGATTGAACATTAACCCATAACAGTTGTCCACACCACCCGGTAATCCTGTTATTCCTCATGTACACGACTGCACATCCCAATTGATACCAATGGAGACTAATTCATCCCACAACTCTACTATTTCACATAACTCTTTGAAAGTGATGTAGACTCATCGGAAAACGTTTAGTAAACATACGTTCTAAAACTCATCATTTCATAAATACCCACAAACAAATGTAAACGCATGAAACATATATATGCTAGCCCTGAAAACACATAAAAAGGGATAAGAACTCCCATGGCAATTACATCTTCTTCGCAAGAGCTAGTTGTCCTGCGAAATCATACTAGAACACCAACCTATAGTCACATGATTAAGGCTACTACAAGCCTTAGTTTACGTCTCAAATCAACCGAGGTCTCATACTAATGTCTATCGTGGTGCCTAGGGTTTGGTAATCGTTGTTAGCATGCGCCCGTGCACATGTATGACCAACCCATGCTAGGTGGTTCACACGAGTCTCAAACCCTACCACAAGTTACATTCCAGAGAACCATTACAACTCCTATACATCGGGATCATGTTCAAAACCATCATCATTAAATTCCAACCTTCAACTAGTCCTAAATTGGATCGCCTGTGTCCCATATGAAACCCCAATACCTGAAATCACCTCATGCATGCAAAATACCCATCCATATGTAACCCCTATCCAAGACCCAATATGACCCGACCCCATGGTCGAACCCAGTCAAGGTCGCCTTGGGTCGACTTCGGTCTCATGACGTAGTGGTATCCTCGGCCATGTGAGCCGACCATGTTAAGGCACTGGATCGATGACGAACATCAACATTGCACTTAATTCAAGACATGAAGAACAATAAAAAAAAACACCAAAGATAGAAAGATGTAGAAGATGAATCTCTTTATTAACGAATCAATCATCACAGATTACATACCAAAAGAGTATACATCATCTACAAGCTGTTTAGATCACAAAGATCTAAACCCTAGCTTTCTCTCACTAACACATAGTCTCTCTCTCTAGGATGTGCACACCAGGAGGAATAAGAAGTTAGGAGAGATGCACCAAGCTTTCTCTCGGGTTGCCCTAATCCTATACAACACATATATATAGACTAGGGACTAAAACCCGGACAAAATAATCTACACAAAACCCTGACTTTTGCCTAAACACAAACCCCTGACAAAAGTCCTAGACATAAACTTGGACAAATTGTCCAAGGATAAACCTTGGACTAAGTTTCAAGACATGTACAATAAAGACCCTAACAATTGGAAAGCATGCACTTATCACCCAAAGTGCATTAACAAACTCCCCCTTGATCAGTGCATGGTCTTCATGTGGTCTTGAATTCTTCATTATCGTTGACTTTAACTTGGACTTCTGCTTTGGTTGACCAGAACTGATAAGCGACAGTTACCCTGCAGGAACTACACTTACAGTCTCCCCCTTAACTGTTGCAATCAGTTCTGTCTAACACTGATATCTTCAGTCACCGGATACTGCACTTACAGACTCCCCCTTGACTGATGATATCATGGCTGCTTTCAACTGTGGCTGAGACTTGATCTTTCTGGCAGAGCACAACGATCTTAAACCCTTCTAATAAAAGACTTGCTGACGATCACTTAAGGCCGTTTTGAGAAACCCGAAGAATCCAACATCAAACACTGTAGATCCTCCCCCTCAAACTACTCCCCAATCAAGTTAACGCGAACCGACCTACAACCACATGTAAGGATATCGCTCGATACATTAATCTTCAAACCTAACCGGTAGCAGAAAGAAACATCGGATTTCCAATGCCCAAGCTTGAACACTTCAAATTCCACAAAGACATGAAGCTCAGTTCGATAAGTTAATAACAAACTGAACTTTGTAAAAGTACATCCACCATCTTGATCAAAAGTCTTCAACCCTTCATGTATGATCTAATCTCGTCATGTATCCTCATGAATCAATCTCCTATCTTCACAAATCCGTTGAATCCCCGATGGCTTTCATCTCCGATCTTCCCCTCAAATCAAGAAGCCCCACATTATTTCGAGACCAGAACAAATCTTCTCTACTCTAAATAGCAACTTAATAAGGCTCAATCTTTAACTAGTCGCCAACCGAGAATTCAACCTCATCAAGTCAACACTTGATTAATAACATAAACACACGTGACAAAACTCCATCACACACGAGCTATTTAACGACAAGCTTTAGATTTACCAAGAAAATAGGATTTTTTTTTACTCCCCCTATTTCTTCGTAAACTATCAAAGTCCAACCAAGTTATTATTATCTTCACCTCCGATGCACGATATTAGTCCCAACTTGTTACACGAATCTTTAGTAAGAACTACATTCCAACAATGAGAATCTTGTAATTAACACTGTGGACCACCATTACCGAACAAAAATTCTCGGAAAGATTTTCATCACCAAAATTTTCCCAAACACGCTACTTATCAAAATCCATCATTTACGAAAAAAAATGGAATTTTGACATTTCAATTGCTCCTCATCCTCACAATCCGGAGAACACCTAAAACCCGGAGAACAAATCCAATAAAGCCGGAACGAGGCCAACCCTTAACAGTGAATTGCTAACAGTTAAGTTAGGAAACAAAATCCAAACCCGGATTGCTTAAAGTGAAACTCGAATGACTGTGTAAACTCTGAAAACCTTAGAAAGAATCTTATACTAGTTTCAACAATTGAAACTCGGACAGTTTCAGGAAAACAAGAAAGCTCCGACAGGTTTTTAAGAGAAAAAGAAAAAAAAAACTCGGAACTAATGAAGTCTTTTAAGGAAATTTGGACTTCCTAAAAGAAATTCGGATGGCTCCTTGTTTCTCAAACTCGGATCTTTCCTATGTTTAAAAACTCTGATAATAAACTCTGAAAGTTTGAAAATTGCAAACTCTGAAGGAAGAAACTCTTAATACTGGTTAAACCCGGAACGAGATAAAAAATCATAAACATCATATAAAACTCGGACCGTAAATTTATTTCCTTTGGAAACTCTGAACTACATTTTCTTAGAAATTTAAACTGGACACACCAATTTAATTAAAAAGCAAACTCGGACAATGGTCAAGAACTAGAACAACTTTAAAACTCTGAATATCTAAACTCGGAACCTTGAGATTAAAATGTAAACTCTGATAATTATGTTTCAAAGTTAAACTCGGAATCCTACTAAAGGAAAAGAAATTCGGACTCTCAAAAAAAAATCTACTATTGACCTCTTAAAAAGGAAAATCCTGACCTCCAAAGCCCGGACCACAAAGTCCTGATCTCTCAAAGAGGAAATTGCTTAAGGATATCTCACAAGTGTGACTTCACACTAGTTTATCAATAATCCTGAAGCAAAAACACTGAATGGAAAACCCTAAAGGAAAAACTCTGAAGGAAAACACTGAAGGAAAACCCTGACTTGATGTTGATAGACTAACTCGGACAGGTATAACACTTACAAAAATCCGGACAGAGCCTTTTTCAGATCAAAACCCTAGATCTCCAAAAACCCAGCAGTTCTCTCCAACACAGCTCGAATTTCTTCATATCTGGACCAAAATCTTCACGTCTTCAAGATGTTTAGCGGAAACAAACATCAAATCAAGAGCAATGGTGATTCGGAAGGCGGTTAGACCATTCCGAATCGGTAACCATGCTCTGATACCACTGTTAAGGCACTGGATCGATGACGAACATCAACATTGCACTTGATTCAAGACATGAAGAACAATAAAAAAAACACCAAAGATAGAAAGATGTAGAAGATGAATCTCTTTATTAACGAATCAGTCATCACAGATTACATACCAAAAGAGTATACATCATCTACAAGCTGTTTAGATCACAAAGATCTAAACCCTAGCTTTCTCTCACTAACACATAGTCTCTCTCTCTCTCTAGGATGTGCACACCAGGAGGAATAAGAAGTTAGGAGAGATGCACCAAGCTTTCTCTCGGGTTGCCCTAATTCTATACAACACATATATATAGACTAGGGACTAAAACCCAGACAAAATAATCTACACAAAACCCTGACTTTTGCCTAAACACAAACCCCTGACAAAAGTCCTAGACATAAACTTGGACAAATTGTCCAAGGATAAACCTTGGACTAAGTTTCAAGACATGTACAATAAAGACCCTAACAATTGGAAAGCATGCACTTATCACCCAAAGTGCATTAACAAACTCCCCCTTGATCAGTGCATGGTCTTCATGTGGTCTTGAATTCTTCATTATCGTTGACTTTAACTTGGACTTCTGCTTTGGTTGACCAGAACTGATAAGCGACAGTTACCCTGCAGGAACTGCACTTACAGACCACTTGGGGGAATCGGCTCAACTCCGAACCATCATGTGGCATCGAAGGCTCACTCAGCCGACAACAGCCATGTTACTAACACCGACAGCCACCCCTCACATCCACGCCAACCACTGTCGGGCTCCCATCCTCGAGCTGTCACCACTGATGCACGAACCCATTTCCAATGCGACCCACATATCTATCATAAAAGAGGAGTTCCAAAACACACACATAATCACAATTTCCGTAAAACACACTCGAAATTACCTGGAAAATGAGCTTGGAAGCCAAAAGAGCAAACCGTAGCATGTTATCCCTCTCCTTGTCGTGCGCTATTGTAACACCTCGAAAACGGGTTTGGTAACCAAACCACGTTAATACTAAAAGACGGGTAAAGTACCGTTAGTGGTCAAAGTAACCCGGTGAATATTATGATTTTAAATAAATAGACCTAATATTAAATAAACGTTATATAAAGGCTTTTGTGGAAAAAAAGTTTATAGAAGGCCCTAGTTAACAGAACTTAAAATGAACTGAGTCATAATTTCCCCAAACCCACTAAGTTAACTAGGAATGTTTAACCTAGTTAATAAGTGGGAATATTGTTAGAAATAAGTAGGTTGTGGCCTACTTAATAACTAACCAAATATAAGGGGCCAGATTTGGATAAACTTGAAAGTTAATTAATAAAAGGGAGGTTAAAACAAAACACACACAGAGGTGTGTTCTGTTCGACCAGAAGAACTCCCCCAGGAGCCAAAACCCTAACTTCTAACAATATCATCAAATTGGAAGATTAAACGAAGCTCAAATTCACAATTGAACGTGAATTAATGATCACCCAATCAAGGGGGTCATAAGGTATGTAAAATTTTGATGATTTGTGAAGTTGTGAAAATTGAAGAAACATCGCAATCACGAATTATGGATGAATTATTGAAGTTTTGGTTGAATTGTGATGTATAATTGCTTAGAAACAAAACCTTAAGTGAAAATTATACATGTATTGCCATGAATTGAATGATTTGTTGATTTACCACACTAGGATAAGCGGGGTTTTAATCATATGATGAAATTGATGATATAATTGTGTTTAGAATCATTATACATTATACATGAGAGTAATAAGGAAATACTTGAACAAATTGTGTGTTTGAGTATATAATCATATTGACTATGAAAT
This sequence comes from Helianthus tuberosus, assembly GCA_030545235.1. Lineage (NCBI taxonomy): Eukaryota > Viridiplantae > Streptophyta > Magnoliopsida > Asterales > Asteraceae > Helianthus > Helianthus tuberosus. Next base: position 163,105,690 of record CM060444.1, read on the forward strand.
GGGTTTTGTATGATAAAATGAAAATGATGATAGATTCATGTTAAAATGATGTTTGATATCATCATGTGTAAAGTATGATTGATATAGAGATAATTCAATGAGTTATGATTTCGATAACTTGATTGAATAAGTAGTTAAACCGGTCGCATAAAAATGATGCTTACCGTATGTTTGACAAAGTATTTAGAGCTACATCGTGTAAATACTTATGTCAATAGACAGTTTGACTTTAATGATATGATCGAATGATAATTTCGACATAAAAATCGTAGGATGGAATAGTCATGATTGATCATGACTAATTTAACCATCTTACAAATTATAATCATAAGCTTGACGCTTGACAAGCTAGGTGGAAGCTTGAGAAGGAAGCGGGTCAAACGAATCAAGTAATGAAGGAAAATCATAATTTGGATGCAAGGTAAGTATAGCTTACACACTTCTTAAATTGTAGAATATTTTCTTATCGTATTAATTGCGAATAAGATAAATAAGCAATTGAAATATGATGTTCCGACGTATAGTCGTACGGAACGAAATAATGGAAAATGATAAGAAACCATGTTAATGGTTAAAAAGAAAATAATATGATTATTTGGTCATACAATGATGAATATACAAGGAAATTAGAATGTTTACCTTATAGGATAAACCCAAATTAAATAATAAGGGTAAAACGGTAATTCGGTCACGCGTTAGAAATAACAGTTAGTTTTTGAAAAGACACTTTAGGACGTAAGCCATAATGGGTCAAAAGAATCATGATATGGTTTATAAGTAGAATGACCATACGGTGTAAACCGGAGCGAGTCATGTAGATGAGATGGTAATAATTATTATCTCACAAAGAAAAACGGTCACTTAGACCAACTGGTCAAAAGCTGAAGATATCACCCTTTGATTAGCGGTTATTAAATGGATATTCACGTCGCTATTAATTAGCGGTTATTAAAGCAAAGTATTAAAGCGGGTCAATATATTGATTCGAGCCAGGTATGTGTAATAGGTTAACTACTTATTTAGAACGTATGGTTTAATGAGAGTTAAAAGAAGTCAAAAATGAACATTTGGTTACCTTAATAGGTAAACCCAAAAATTCAAACTATAGTCATTGGGTTTTTAGAAACATAATGATTTCGAAACAAAATTTTAGTTACAATATGGGATTTTGGTCAAACATATCATTAAAATGTCCTTCGTCGTAAAAGAAGGTTAAAGATGACCAAAACGCCTTTGTAAGCTAAATACCCTTAACGGGTCAAAATAAGCATATACGCATAAACATGTTAAAGATGAATAAAAAAACCCATGGTTATGACCTTGTATAATAGGAAATAGTTATAACATAATGCTCGTGAGAAAACTGATAGAAACATACAAGTTGGTTTGATCAAATCATGAATGGGTCAAAACCTAATAACAAGGTAACAAGCCGAAGGCTTAAAAGTCTCAATTTTTTTAATCCGGATGACGTATTTTAACTCCATATAATGGAGAATTAAATTACGATCACGTAGGAAGAAACGTGACTTAAATCAGATCAATAACGAATGAGTTATGTCCGTTTTCGTAAAACTTGGTTTGGCTGGAAATATGCAGCAGCTGTTAACAAACATTTTGTCAAAACTAAGGCCTCGCGTCACGCGACGGCGGTGGCTAGACATGGTAGTGGCACGCGACACCTGTCGCTGCACGTGACAGGTTTGGAGAATGGTGTCGCGGCACACGACAACCCTAATATCTGGAAATTTGTTGTTGTTTATTCATTTGAGTCTTATGAACTCATTTAAACATGTTTTAAACTCTGATAACTAACTCATTTCATGTTTTTATGAAATGTAGGCATTATGTAGAGTACCGGAGGACGATCAAGCTCAACGTAGAACCGAACACGATTAAGAATTCAAGCTTCCGCATCACGTATCGTTGTCATGTTCTAAACAACGATATCACAATATGACGCTGAAATGTTTTAAGCGTTGAAATGTTTTAACAAACTCTTATTATTAAGTGATATGAGTAAGTGGTAAAATACACTATTAGTGTCGAAATATATATAGAAATAGTATAAATTAACCAAGGGTCTTACAAGTTGGTAATCAGAGCTCAAGGTTAAAGAGTAAAGTGTTCGGTTCGAGACTTGATCGCAAAATCCGGTAAGTTGTTATGTATATTGACGGTCTAGTATGATAAAGTGTTAAAAACAACACATAGGGATATCGTGTAACGCACCTTATCCCAAATAAAGTAATAAAAGACCGATATAGTTAACGAATTACGTGTGTTAACACGTATCGTAAGAAGCCTTGTATTATAGTACGGGCGCTTATTAATGTCAAACGTTACTAATCTTTGTATACGTTTTAGTTGAAGGACCCTCGTATCCGAAGATGACGTGTAATAACCATAAATTTAAAAATCATTATTCTAGAAATAAAAGAATAATAATAAATTAACAATTATCTTATAATCCATCTTTCTGTATATCAACCAAAACTATTATTAGTATTTATAAATTACTCACTAGGAAACCCTAATTAAGACACCCAAGTGATTCTGCACCAACCCTAAAATTTTCAGAATTTTCAGAATCAGGATCAGGGCCCCTAAAACTCAGGGGGGGGGGTATTTCCTACTTGATAATTATCCTAATTTACTTGCGGCCAAAGTTAAAATTTTAAAAACCGTCGACTCACCTGCACTCCAAACACACGCGGCATGAATATGGCCACTTTAAGACCCTTGCGCATCGTAGGGGTTTTAGTGCTACGGTGCGCAAGGCTTGACAACTTTTGGGTATAAATAGAGGACATTGGCACTTGAATCTGGGCACAAAAACGACGAAGAAACTCAGAATACACTCTGAAATATCGTCCAATTACTCAATTAACACACACGAAACACTAATTAAGTATAGCGGGGTGCTGCAGAACAGGGTATTAACTCAATCGCTATTACGATTCATTATCCGATCGATCAATATATCCAATGGATGTTTAAGTGCTGCCCACATTAGGGTTATACTTTGTCGTTCGTCGTTAATTCGATGGATGAGTTTAAGTATCGTACTTTGTCGTTCGTCGTTAATTCGATGGATGAGTTTAAGTATCGCACTTTGTCGTTCGTTGTGAGAATTTGATCTCGTGATTTATCGTAAAGGCTGTATTAAGTTACTAACCTAGTTGTGTGCATGTTATTTAAATTAGGTTAAAAGACTAATCAGTAGTCTAAACTCTGCCCGTATAAATCTGAAATATTATCACAAGGTAGCATCACTTTGGAATTTTAAGGTACGGATCCTTACCCCACTTCTTATTGCTTCATATTCAAATTGTTATAAAACCCATTAAATTCATACACTCTTCACGTCTTTGATTATCGATTCATTTGACAGTCCGTTCGAATTCTATTCTAATCATTTGATTTAAGCTTTCATGTCATGCGATAGTATTATGTTAGTTGTACTCATTATCGCATGTTCCAATATATGTTCCGTTTTGTTATGAAAATAAGTTTTATAAGTTATGTGAATAAGACCATTTGTACTCTGATACCCTGAGTATCGCTTCTCGTGGAGTGTCCCACGAGCATGTTGTTGCGGCATCAACAGCATGTGCTCCATCTGTGACGGAGATATTAGTTCACGACGTCCCTAGGTACAAGTGTGGTACAAAGCTACTAGGAGGCGTATGGATCGATCCTAGAATTTAAGTTAATGAGGTGGATAGCAGGTATGCCAACTGGCCATCTCGTGTGATAAGTATGCAGGAGTAGCTACCTGTGTATTGTCACGTTTTCAGTTTGCTCATGGGTACATCCGTAAGATATAATTATGAAATTATGTTCTTGCATCGTATCATTTTCGCAATGAGTTTCCTTCGAAAAACATTGCATATAAAGCGTTATTTGTTCTTTGAGCCTAATATTCCGTACTGAGCATTCGGCTCATTCCGTAAATTTTTGTATATACAGGTAAGCAGGTTACTTTGGGCGGGGAAAAGAGAGAAGAATAAAGCTTAGGAATAAATCTGAAGATGTTAGTTAATCAAGTAGAATGTGTCCGCTTGTATATTAACCTTAAGTTAAATTGTCGTGTGGTTGTATCCTTGTTAAATAAATAAATAAATGGAATTATGACTTTTGTTTATGATACTGTTATTGTGACACGTCAGCCCTTCCGGGTTGGGGTGTTACAGCTATGGTATCAGAGCAAAGGCTCTTTCCTGTAGAAAACTTGAAGATAGTAATTAAAACCTGTGAGGAATGGGTAGATATCTATGATAGGATTCAACTTGATCTCTTATTTGGTTTAAATTCCTATGTCTATTTGTATAGATATGCCTCCTCGTCGTCCGCTACGTAGGAGTACTCGTACTAACCATGGGCGTAACAACACTTCTTCGAATGAGACTCCAGTTGATCCAGACGTAATTAATGCTATCAACCAGGCTGTTGCCGGGTTGCTTCCAAACCTTGTTGCTCAAACAGCTGAGGCCGTTATTCAACAAACTCGTCATCCAGAAAATAACACGAATCCAGTCTCTGGTGAAGAAATTCGTGAGAATACCACGAACCATAATACCTATAATATAGACATATGGATCTCTAAATTCCAAAAACAAAAACCGAATCAAATTACATATCCTCTATGTAATACTTGTGGTAAGAGACATCAGGGCGTATGTCACCGAGGTACAGGAGCATGCTTTAGATGTGGCCAAACTGGACACAAGATCAAGGAATGTCCTAAGAAAGATACTAAGAAGAATAACCAACCCAATGTTGGAGGAAGAGTTTTCGTACTTTCTGCTAATGACGCTGCTAATGTCCCAGGTACTGTATCTGGAACCCTTCAGCTTGGTGAACGTAGTATCTATGTGTTGTTCGATACAGGAGCGACCCATTCTTTAGTATCTCACTCGTTTACTAAATATCTTCCAATAATACCAACTCTCTTAAATCATACTTTAACCATTTCCACTCCCATGAAAAATTCATCCGTAATCACTCACGTATATAAAGATTGTCCGATCCGTATTGAATCTATTGTGTGTAAGGCAGATCTATTTCCAATACATATGTGTGACTTTGATGTTATTCTAGGGATAGATTGGTTGTCTCGACATCACGTACTATAGATTGTCATTCCCGCCGTGTTATTTTCGGTGATCTTCATCATCCTGATATTATATATCAGGGAACTCAAGCTCATAAATCTCTTAAGATTATCTCTGCGCTTAAGGCTCGAAAATTCTTATCAAACGGCTGTGCTGGATTCCTAGCATCGATTAAGGATACTTCTGCTAGTGTTAAGAGTATCGATAACCACTCCGTTGTCCGTGAATATCCTGATGTATTTCCGGATGAACTTCCGGGATTACCACCCGACCGTCAGGTAGAATTCACCATCGACTTGATCCCTGGTGCCGAACCTATTTCTAAAGCCCCATACCGTATGGCCCCGATGGAACTGAAGGAGTTGAAGGAACAATTGCAAGAATTGTTAGATCTAGGATTCATAAGACCCAGTGTTTCACCTTGGGGTGCTCCGGTCTTATTTGTGAAGAAGAAAGACGGTAGTATGCGTTTATGTATTGACTACCGATAGTTGAACAAGATTACTATTCGTAATCAGTATCCTCTGCCTCGCATTAATGATCTCTTTGATCAACTTCAGGGGGCTCAGTTCTTCTCAAAAAATCGACCTGAGGTCCGGGTATCATCAGCTAAAGATCAAGAATGATGATGTTCCCAAGACCGCCTTTCGTACTCGATATGGTCATTACGAATTTTTGGTTATGCCCTTTGGGCTAACTAATGCACCCGCAGTCTTCATGGATTTGATGAATCGCGTAATTCACAAATTCCTAGACAAATTCATTATTGTCTTTATCGATGACATTCTAGTGTATTCTAAGAGTTGCGAAGAGCATGAAGCACATCTACATGCAGTACTTAGAACCTTGCGGCATGAGAAGTTGTACGCAAAGTTTTCCAAATGTGACTTTTGGCTTAGCCAATTGGCATTTCTAGGTCATGTCATATCAGCAGAGGGAATTATGGTAGACCAACAAAGGTTGAAGCTATTACAAAATGGCCAAGACCTACTTCTGTTACCGAAATACGAAGTTTCTTGGGTCTTGCTGGCTATTACCGAAGATTTGTTGAAAGATTCTCTGTAATTGCTTTACCACTCACAAAACTCCTAAGGAAAGGGGTGAAGTACTCATGGAATGAAGGAAGACGTTGCTCGATACGTAAGTAAATGCCTCACTTACCAACAAGTGAAAATTGAATACAAACGAGAAAGCGGTTTATTGCAGCCATTGGATATTCCCATATGGAAGTGGGATGAGATCACAATGGATTTTGTTACAGGTTTGCCTAAGACTTTCAAGAAGAATAATGTTGTATGGGTTGTTGTCGATAGATTGTCAAAGTCAGCACATTTTCTACCAATTCAGCAAGGATTTTCGGTTAATAAGTTATCCGAAATATTTCTTCAAGAAATTATTCGACTCCATGGCACACCATCTTCCATTGTTTCCGATAGAGACCCACGTTTCACCTCACGATTTTGGAAAGGTTTTCAGGCAGCTTGGGGTACACAACTGAAGTTTAGTACGGCTTTCTATCCACAAACAGATGGGCAGTCAGAACGTACGATTCAGACCTTGGAAGACATGCTCCGAGCATGTGCACTTGAATGGTCTGGAAACTGGGATGAATATCTATGCCTTGTTGAGTTCGCTTACAACAATAGTTGGCAAGCAAGTATTGGCATGGCACCTTTTGAGCTTTTATACGGTCGAAAATGTCGCGCACCGATCTGCTGGGATGAAGTTGGAGAAAAGATTATTGAAGGGCCAGAATTAGTTCAGATTACAAATGAAAAAGTCACTATGGCCCGAGAAAAACTGAAAGAAGCTCAGAGCAGACAAAAGAGCTATGCAGATCAAGATAGACGACCACTCGAATTTAAAATTGGCGACCACGTTTTCTTAAAGGTATCACCTTGGCATGGCGTTCGTAGATTTGGAATTAAAGGGAAGCTTAGTCCCCGTTTTATTGGTCCGTTTGAAATCCTTGAAAGAATCGGAGAAGTATCATATCGACTAGCTCTACCGCCTCAACTTTCTCACGTTCGTAACGTTTTTCATGTCTCCTCGTTAAGAGGATATAATTATCATCCACTTCATGTCATTAGTTATCCGTTACTTACAATTCACGAAGATTTGTCCTACGAAGAGGAACCAGAAGCCATCTTAGATCGACAAGAAAGGGTTTTGCGTAGGAAAGTAATTCCATTTGTTAAAGTCCTCTGGAAAATTCACTCTGAACGCAAAGCAACATGGGAATCTGAAGAATCAATTCGCTCTCTATACCCTAATCTATTCTCGCAATAGAATTTTAGTCAAAATAACGGTGAACCTTGCTCTCTGATCTATGTTCAATTATTTCTGCTTATAGTCATTCATGCTTTGTTTTATGTGAATATATCTTAGTTATGATTAAGCATGTTTATGTAGGAAATATCAGAATCAATAAGTCACTCTTGTTATCTGCAAGTCTATGTTGATTTTCTGCATGATTAAATATGTTATTAAGATACGTAGAGGAAGAACCATTAGGACATGGTGGTAAGGTAATTATGAATTTCAGATACACCTGTGTGTTTAGGAGATTTTTGTTATATAAGTTAGTAACTCTGCTATGAAAGTTCCGTTTCTGTTACTTATGCGATAGGTTATATTCTTATTTGAAAAATTTCGAGGACGAAATTTCTATTAAGGGGGTAATGGTTGTAATAACCATAAATTTAAAAATCATTATTCTAGAAATAAAAGAATAATAATAAATTAACAATTATCTTATAATCCATCTTTCTGTATATCAACCAAAACTATTATTAGTATTTATAAATTACTCACTAGGAAACCCTAATTAAGACACCCAAGTGATTCTGCACCAACCCTAAAATTTTCAGAATTTTCAGAATCAGGATCAGGGCCCCTAAAACTCAGGGGGGGGGGGTATTTCCTACTTGATAATTATCCTAATTTACTTGCGGCCAAAGTTAAAATTTTAAAAACCGTCGACTCACCTGCACTCCAAACACACGCGGCATGAATATGGCCACTTTAAGACCCTTACGCATCGTAGGGGTTTTAGTGCTACGGTGCGCAAGGCTTGACAACTTTTGGGTATAAATAGAGGACATTGGCACTTGAATCTGGGCACAAAAACGACGAAGAAACTCAGAATACACTCTGAAATATCGTCCAATTACTCAATTAACACACACGAAACACTAATTAAGTATAGCGGGGTGCTGCAGAACAGGGTATTAACTCAATCGCTATTACGATTCATTATCCGATCGATCAATATATCCAATGGATGTTTAAGTGCTGCCCACATTAGGGTTATACTTTGTCGTTCGTCGTTAATTCGATGGATGAGTTTAAGTATCGTACTTTGTCGTTCGTCGTTAATTCGATGGATGAGTTTAAGTATCGCACTTTGTCGTTCGTTGTGAGAATTTGATCTCGTGATTTATCGTAAAGGCTGTATTAAGTTACTAACCTAGTTGTGTGCATGTTATTTAAATTAGGTTAAAAGACTAATCAGTAGTCTAAACTCTGCCCGTATAAATCTGAAATATTATCACAAGGTAGCATCACTTTGGAATTTTAAGGTACGGATCCTTACCCCACTTCTTATTGCTTCATATTCAAATTGTTATAAAACCCATTAAATTCATACACTCTTCACGTCTTTGATTATCGATTCATTTGACAGTCCGTTCGAATTCTATTCTAATCATTTGATTTAAGCTTTCATGTCATGCGATAGTATTATGTTAGTTGTACTCATTATCGCATGTTCCAATATATGTTCCGTTTTGTTATGAAAATAAGTTTTATAAGTTATGTGAATAAGACCATTTGTACTCTGATACCCTGAGTATCGCTTCTCGTGGAGTGTCCCACGAGCATGTTGTTGCGGCATCAACAGCATGTGCTCCATCTGTGACGGAGAGATTAGTTCACGGCGTCCCTAGGTACAAGTGTGGTACAAAGCTACTAGGAGGCGTATGGATCGATCCTAGAATTTAAGTTAATGAGGTGGATAGCAGGTATGCCAACTGGCCATCTCGTGTGATAAGTATGCAGGAGTAGCTACCTGTGTATTGTCACGTTTTCAGTTTGCTCATGGGTACATCCGTAAGATATAATTATGAAATTATGTTCTTGCATCGTATCATTTTCGCAATGAGTTTCCTTCGAATAACATTGCATATAAAGCGTTATTTGTTCTTTGAACCTAATATTCCGTACTGAGCATTCGGCTCATTCCGTAAATTTTTGTATATACAGGTAAGCAGGTTACTTTGGGCGGGGAAAAGAGAGAAGAATAAAGCTTAGGAATAAATCTGAAGATGTTAGTTAATCAAGTAGAATGTGTCCGCTTGTATATTAACCTTAAGTTAAATTGTCGTGTGGTTGTATCCTTGTTAAATAAATAAATAAATGGAATTATGACTTTTGTTTATGATACTGTTATTGTGACACGTCAGCCCTTCCGGGTTGGGGTGTTACATGACGAGAGTCTAAAGAATTATAGTTACGATAAAGAAATAGTCTGAACTATGACAAGTAAGTCATACATGCCAACACATGAATCAAGAAATGATCTCGAATGAGAGATCGAACAACAAGGAGAGGTTATCAGGGAGAGTATCTGCAAGGTACACGTCTTAAACTTATGGTACAAACAGAAATATACAACAAATACATAGTGAATGACAGTTGCATATAGAATAAGAAACTTGGAAAACCTGGATCGGTTACCTATCCAGGATGACGTTTCCAAAAGAAATTCAGTAGAGCTACGTGTTATTCATAGTCGTGAATAACAAGACAATAACTGAATTTAGTTTACATATAAACTTGGACGAGAGTAATCATCCAAGTAAGTATTCTCAATATAAATCCTATTGAGAAAAGTAATGATCACATCAACGAATGTGATTGTATAAATATTTATAAAATGGGACATTTTATATGTTCAAGGATAAAACGGGTAATACTAATAATTGTTAATTGACAATTAAATAAAGTTTTACCAAATGAAATCATAAAAATGGAAATAAATCGAGAGGTTACTTACATCGGACGTGAGGTCAAAATTATAATAAGGTCACATGTCTCATGTGTTGACCGCTTACTCTGGCCAAGCAAGTAGTGAACACATGATACCATGAGCTTCTTATAATGAGCACAGTTCTGTTCGATGTGGTAAGGTCGAGACGAATGAAAAGCTAAAGGATCCTTAGGGTCAAGAAATCTTATGGGTATACTCGTATAAATGGTTTCCGTGGGAACTATAAAAACGATGTCTGGCGCACATAGAAATAAATGACCCAAATAAATTCGTGAAATAAGTCATTTTGGATGAAAGAGCCATGGTTGACAAAAAGGGCATGTAAAACCAAAGCATAAATGAACCGCAGGGTCATAGAAACGAAGGTATTGCCCATACGAAAAGATGATCGAAGTCGTTGACTTTGGTTGTAGTAAAGAAAGGATGATGATGATCATCATCATTCAGAATTTATAAGACCGTCAAGGATGGTTGAATAAAGAATAAAGGTTTGGTTGAATAAAGGGATGGATTTCGCTAAAACAACTAAACAAGTCAAAACGAAGTCTTAATGCATACTGGAATGGTTGCATTAATAATGACTTAGGTAAAATACCCATTGATGGGTAAGGATTTAAATACATGCGTAAACCAAGAAACGGGAACGCGGATTGAAAGTCAAAAGACTCGGATTATGAGTTATGACTAAAAGCCCATAAAATTTCGTAATTAGGAATTTGTGATAATTATGTTCAACTATTTTGAGGTTGAACGGGTTAAATAAAGAATAAAGTTTGACTGTTCATAAGTGATGGATTTCACACGAACGAGTCAAACGGGTTGAATACGAATATATGTAAACCGGATAACGGTGAGCATAAGACAAACCGACGCATAAATGACGTGAGAAGTCATAGAGTCGGGAGAATGGTCCAAATTAAAACAATTGTAGTCATGAACTACAGTTAAAATTAATGTATTTTAAACGTGAAAACAAATGATTTTCAAAATGATCTACGGGATCATCATAACCTTAGGGTTAAATGATCTACGGGATCATCATAACCTTAGGGTGCTTTGACACCAAACATGTATTTTAAAAATGACATGAGTAAATAAATGATCTATGGGATCATCATAACCTTAGGGTTATAAACAGTGTAAAGGTCTATAGGACCAAAATGACCTTCGAGTCATGAATACAACAAAATGAACTATAAAGGCCTCGCCTTAATAAGGTGAAAGCCTAATGAAATAGCCCACAATGCTAAGTGAAAGGACCTACGGGTGATTCGAATAAAGCATGGGAACTGGTTACGATTCCCTACGTAAAATGAGAATAGAAAAGAATAAATTATTAGCTGTCAATTTCTTGATATGAGTAATTGACATAAGTTAAAGAGAAAACGTTAAACTAAAATCCAGTTTTAGTAAGAAACAACGTTTTTACAAATATGAATATTCTGATAGGAATTGAAATAGTAAATATTAAAAGATACAGTTCTTAACACCGATAGGTGCAAGACGATGTATTCGAAAAGAAATATTTTCGATAATGAAAGGTTGATTTAAACTTAAACATGACGTGATGCGATCACGGTCAAGAAAAGTAATGTGATGTATAATCACATTGTAGCCCGAACAATGGGTATAAAGTAACTGGACTAATAAGTATAGTCAGTGAGATTGGTTAAAGTCGAAAGTTAAATTAAGAATTTGTTTAATAAGCTATTCATTATGAGATTAGCGTGGAATAAACATAGTTTATAAATTCATATGACCAAGTGGCCAATTATTGGCGACTCGAACATGTAAACAATAAAGGTAATAAGTATAAGATGAAAGTGATGCCCATATGGCCTCACTAACGAAGAGTACTGATCGCCTATACTGAGCGATCAAAAGGCAAAACAAGTGAAGTGTTGGGAAGTCAATTCAAGCAAAAGCACAATTGAAGGATAAAGCAATAAGGTATGTGATTATATGCTTTATAGAATTACGTTAATATCATCTATTGAACTATCTTAAATAATTAAGATGAAAATCAAGAAATTTGGTTTGCTTGAAGCAGTGGATTCCGTATAACTGAACCAAATGAATAAATTCGAAAACAAAAGAGTTGTTTATCAAAAAGTGAAAGATTTCACTAAAACATTCAAACGGGTTAAAATAACGGATTCATGAAGAATTCGAAAGTATAAAAGCGATGAATTTCGCTAAGTTAATCAAACTAGTTGAAATAACGAATTCACACTATTTAAGTTGCGTTGGTTCGCATGAAAGACGCATATGATTTGTAACCAAAAAGATATTACCATACTTTTCTAGTAATACTAACAAATAGTTAACGTACGAGCAATGCCCCAAAAGATTTATGAGATCAAGTGCATTGAGTTTAAACTCAATGAACGCTGTAATAAAGGTTTCGAGAACGAAACATCTTTAAGGGGGGCAGACTTGTAACACCCCGAAAACGGGTTTGGTAATCAAAACACGTTAATACTAAAAGACGGGTAAATTACTGTTAGTGGTAAAAGTAACCCGATGAATATTAGGATTTTAAATAAATAAACCTAATATTAAATAAGAGTTATATAAAGGCTTTTGTGGAAATAAAGTTTATAGAAGACCCGAGTTAACGGGACTTAAAATGAACTGAGTCATAATTTTCCCAAACCCACTAAGTTAACTAGGAATGTTTAACCTAGTTAATAAGTGGGAATATTGTTAGAAATAAGTAGGTTGTGGCCTACTTAATAACTAACCAAATATAAAGGGCCAGATTTGGATAAACTTGAAAGTTTATTAATAAAAGGGAGGTTAAAACAAAACACACACAGAGGTGTGTTCTGTACGACTAGAATAACTCCCCCAGGAGCCAAAACCCTAACTACTAACAATGTCATCAATTTGGAAGCTTAAACGAAGCTCAAATTCACAATTGAACGTGAATTAATGATCACCCAAGCTAGGTGATCATAAGATATGTAAAATTTTGATGATTTGTGAAGTTGTGAAAATTGAAGAAACATCATAATCACGAATTATGGATGAAAATTATTGAAGTTATGGTTGAATTGTGATGTATAATTGCTTAGGAACAAAACCTTAAGTGAAAATTATACATGTATTGCCATGAATTGAATGATTTAATGATTTACCATAGTAGAATAAGTGGGGTTTTAAACATATGATGAAATTGATGATATAATTGTGTTTAGAATCATCATACATGATAGTAATAAGGAAATACTTGAACAAATTGTGTGTTTGAGTATATAATAATATTGACTATGAAATGGGTTTTGTATGATAAAATGAAAATGATGATAGATTCATGTTAAAATGATGTTTGATATCATCATGTGTAAAGAAGGATTGATATAGAGATAATTCAATGAGTTATGATTTCAATAACTTGATTGAATAATTAGTTAAAACAGTAGCATAAGAATGATGCTTACCCTATGTTTGACAAAGTATTTAGAGCTACATCGTGTAAATACTTATGTCAATAGACAGTTTGACTTTCAAAGCCAAACTAACTAATGATAGGATCGAATGATAATTTCGACATAAAAATCGTAGGATGGAATAGTCATGATTGATTATGACTAATTTAACCATCTTACGAATTATATAATCATAAGTTTGACACTTGACAAGCTAGGTGAAAGCTTGGGAAGGAAGCGTGTCAAACGAATCAAGTAATGAAGGAAAAGCATAATTCGGATGCAAGGTAAGTATAGCTTACACTCTTCTTAAATTGTAGAATATTCTCTTATCGTATTAATTACCCAAATAAGACAAATAAGCAATTGAAATATGATGTTCTGACGTATAGTCGTACGGAACGAAATAATGGAAAATGATAAGAAACCATGTTAACGGTTAAAAAGAAAATAATATGATTATTTGGTCATACAATGACGAATATACAAGGAAATTAGAATGGTTACCTTATAGGGTAAACCCAATTTAAATAATAAGGGTAAAACGGTAATTCGGTCACGCTTTGGCAATAACCGTTAGTTTTTGAAAAGACACTTTAGGACGTAAGCCATAATGGTTCAAAAGAGTCATGAAATGGTTTATAAGTAGAATGACCATACGGTGTAAACCGGAGCGAGTCATGTAGATGAGATGGTAATAATTATTATCTCGCAAAGAAAAACGGTCACTTAGACCAACGGGTCAAATGGTGAAGATATCATACTTTGACAATATTGACTAATGATGATTTGTCGAGTTATGTGCTTACGGGAGAAAATATCAAATGGATATTCGTGTCGCTATTAATTAGCGGTTATTAAAGCAAAGTATTAAAGCGGGTCAATATATTGATTCGAGCCAGGTATGTGTAATAGGTTAACTACTCATTTAGAACGTAAGGTTCAATGAGAGTTAAAAGAAGTAAAAAATGAACATTTGGTTACCTTAATAGGTAAACTCAATAATTCAAACTATAGTCATTGTGTTTTTAGAAAGAGAATGATTTCGAAACAAAATTTTAGTTACAATATTGGATTTTGGTCAAACATATCATTAAAAAGTCTTTCGTCGTAAAAGAAGGGTTAAAGATGACCAAAACGCCCTTGTAAGCTAAATTGAGAAAAAAAACCCTTAAAGATTGTTTGGAAACGAGTTTTATGATTAAATAAATACTTAGAATAAGTATAAAAAGTGAAAGGTGTGAATCTCTGGGTCAAATGACTCATTATGAGTCTTTGCCGTAAAATGATAATCCGAGGGGTAAAACTCGGAATAAATAAGATTACCACATTAAATCCACCAGAAATATAGTTGTGGTAGAAGATTATTGATAAGAAATGTGGAAATATGATGCTAGAAACGAATGAAAGTGATATGTGCTTAAAAGTACTTAAATACCCTTAACGGGTCAAAATAAGCATATACGCATAAACGGGTTAAAGATGAAGAGAAAAACCCATGGTTATGACCTTGTATAATAGGAAATAGTTATAACATAATGTTCATGAGAAAACTAATAGAAACAAACAGGTTGGTTTGATCAAATCATGAACGGGTCAAAACTTTATAACAAGGTAAGAAGCTGAAGGCTTAAAAGTATCAAATTTTGTTAATCCGGGTAACGGATTTTAACTCCATATGATGGAGAATTAAATTATGATCACGTAGGAAGAAACGTGACTTAAATCGGATCAATAACGACTGAGTTATGTCCGTTTTCGTAAAACTTGGTTTGGCTGGAAATATGTAGCAGCTGTTAACAAACATCCTGTCGAAACTAAGGCCTCGCGTCCCGCGATGGAGGTGGCTAGACATGGTCGTGGCACGCGACAGGTTTGGAGAATGGTGATGCGGCACGCGACAACCCTAATATCTGGAAATTTGTGGTTGTTTATTCATTTAAGTCTTAAGAACTCATTTAAACATGTTTTAAACTCCGATAACTAACTCATTTCATGTTTTTATGAAATGTAGGCATTATGTAGAGTGCCGGAGGACGATCAAGCTCAACGTTAAACCGAACACGATTAAGAATTCAAGCTTCCGCATCACATATCTTTGTCATGTTTTAAACGACGATATCACAATATGACACTGAAATGTTTTAAGCATTAAAATGTTTTAACAAATTCGTATTATTAAGTGATATGAGTAAATGGTAAAATACACTATTAGTGTCGAAATCTATATAGTAATAGTATAAATCAACCAAGGGTCTTACAGCTGCCTATTTGCGATTCCTTAGTATCCACCTTTGTCGATCCTAGGGTTTATTTAGGTCATTATTTTCCGAATTCCATTTAATCCTTCCGATTTGATACCATTCGCCTTGATCCCAAAGTTACATGATTTGGCTTTCATGCAATTAAATTTGGGTCCCCATGAGTTATTTAGATCACAAATATTACCATCGAAATTCATTGTCATCTTAGTAACAAAAATCATGTCAATACAATATATTAAAGTATCTTAACAGTCAAAACTCAGGATGTTAGAAGTCTACCCGCTTTACAAGAGGATTCATCCCCGAATCTTGTCAGATGTAGAACGATCACTACCACAGTTTGTCCCCCATCCTCCCACGTCTCTTACGTGATCTTCCGTCACCCTCGAAGTAACTACCATCACCAAGAGATGTCACCAAGGCATTACTGTGGTTCCACTAGCACTCTAATTTTACATGTACACTCACTAGACACTTCTGGAGCTTGCATAACTTCGCCAGTCAATCCACTAAATCTGGTGCATAACGTCGAGCAAAAATCCATGATTCTCACAAGTTTGAGAGTTCTCCAACTTGTGATCACTACCTATAAAACCTTAAGGCAGAAAAAATGTCACACTTGTTCCACACCATGATCATCGAATCTCAATGAATCCTAGAAACACATGCAGAACCTGATATATGTGTACCTGCTTAGATACTACGACCACAACAACTAATGATCTCCTGGAGCTCGTTTATAATCTGTCATATGCCCACCTGTGTAGACATTGTGGCTATTGTAAGGATTGTCTTCATACTTAGATATGAAATCCGTCAATCGTTCTCAACCTCTACAAGCGTCCATTTCCCGATGTTCATTCCAAACGATGTATGGAATTCCTCGGTCAATTAGCTTTGATCTCTTGTATCTCCAGGAAATATGTGTCGACTAGTTCTTTTCATGTAGCTTCCCTTCATAGGTCGTCACATTACTGAACCAATCATGGTCGCGCTGGTCCCCAACACTACTACACCTCCTTCGTGGCCTTATCACTAACCATACTCTTAGGCGAAGGATGCACCCACACAAACCTTCATAACTCATATATGAACCACATACTACACCGTCTCAACATTGCGTGGTAACCCCATGTAAAGACATTCTAGTCATTTAACATTTGAGCATCGCATAATTCCTACGCCTTATCTCTCCACAACAGGTCACTAATGGCATTCACGCAAAAGGTATACTAGTTTACACTCAATATGACACGTTTTAGATAAACCACCCATATGAGTACACCATATCTCTACAACACTCTATATAGTGAACCGTCTAGTATTCACCTTTCCGTAACTGAAGTCACAAACCTCTTATGTCACACACTCTAATCCTGAACCTGGAAAATGCGTCTACCTCATTATTGGCCACCGCCACTCATCCTCATTGTACCAATATAAGGGTTCACATGCTTGTACCCACACAAGGGTTGTACCAATCGTCACATCAAGGCATCACTCCCAGGTTTAGTACGTCGACACGTTAGATACAAGTTACAATTAAGTAACTTCACACATCACATAAGATGACCCACTCACTGATAAGGCATTCATAAGACCAAATGTATAAACAAAATATCATCTATGTCTATACTAGTCCATTCATATAAAATTACATACATGGATACATGCCATCACATTTACCTCACGCTCTTCTCCTACTGACAAGTTAGGTTTGCTCTACACAGTAGTCGACTATAGACTAACAAAATACATTTAAGACAAGGACTAAACAAAGCTATGTTACACTATGCTTTATCACATAGCTAAACATAATCACATGGGACTCGATAACTACCGACCCTATATCATCAACTACATAACAAAGTGTACACATTTCCTTTAATAAACGTCTGAATCATCTAACAAAAATCTAGTCTAATTAGGTATAAAGCCACTGTCATAATATCTCAATCGTCACAATCACATAAGAGTCATCAAATTCATAAGTATGCTTGAAGCATTTCCATATGGTCCATCTTATGCATCCTCCTCCTCGTCTACATCATCCTCTATGGGCAATGCCCACCTGACAAGCTCAATAGATTGTCCATCTAGCCGCACTTCAATAGATTATCCATCTAGCCGCACTGGGCCCCATCCCATGGGCCAATTCCACATGGCCTCCATAGCTCTCATATTCCGGTTCACTTTCCTACTGATAACCCCACATGAAACACCTCTAACTGAAACCCTAGGAGCGTTCGGTGTAAGAAGCGCTAAGACCACCTCCCTCACTAGCAGCTCCTAGGTGGCGTCTTGCATTATATGTTGCTCTCCGTCAAGAATCGGTTCACTGACCTTTGCCTACCTCTAGGTAAGGGCGTACTGGCAGTGGTATCACCGCCGAGGCTGGCTCCTCCCCTCAGATGTCCGACTCCTAATCGCTCTAGTAATCTTGGTCTTAACAATGATGAATACAGAACATTCATATGATCATTTTTGGTAAATCTCGGAACATAGGTAGTAATAATATACCGCCAACAATGTTGATCAAGTGCAATCGACGGTCTAAGTTACTACACTTGTTCTAAACACTTCCCAACAAGGTCACACTAGTATTCTAACTTCCACATAGTAATCACGATAGTCAAATAGGAAATCTAACTATAGAGCACAACACCTAAAACGTACCTCTTGGCACGTGTCTACTCATGTCGGCATTCATTATTTTGGTCCCACTTAAAGTTTATGTCTAAGAATTTAGGGATGCCTATATCTCTTAAACTTCTACTTTGATACCAATTTGTAAGGCATCGAACCCGCCACCTTCGAGCTGGATATCATCACATTGTATAGTCTGAAAGACCGGTAACTATTATAAAAATACGAAGTGGCTGAGTATTTAAAAATGTTTTCAACCAATGTAAAAACATTCAAAATTTCAAATTATAATTCAAGTTACAAAATGTGCAGATGCCAACGTCACCACCGACGTGAAGCCTCACACACAAGCCAAGAGCAACGCGACACTCCAATTACTAACCAATAATCAATTTAATATACCTGCAAAAAGTTAGCTACGGTTAATGAGTTCTAACAATTAAATTTAGAGTAATTTATTAGATATCAAAACACTTTAGATAATTTCACAAGAACTTAGTTATTAAAAGCCTAAAACCGTCATGTCCCCTCTACACCCCAATTTACAGGAAGTTGCTACCAACTGGC
This sequence comes from Helianthus tuberosus, assembly GCA_030545235.1. NCBI lineage: Eukaryota > Viridiplantae > Streptophyta > Magnoliopsida > Asterales > Asteraceae > Helianthus > Helianthus tuberosus. Next base: position 163,124,765 of record CM060444.1, read on the forward strand.
TCGTTACTAGGACTCACCGACTTTGTAGGCAAGACCCGCTCGTCATCCCCCCATGTTAGACCTCTAGACAATGCAAATGACTACGAATGACACTCCATATACTTCTAGGGATGACAATGGGCCGGGTTTGGGACGAGTTTAGGTAATCCCAACCCCAAACCCGGTTAGATAAGCTTTTCACAAACCCGTCCCAAACCCCCTCGGGTTTGTAGCGGATAAATACCCATCGGGGGTATCAGGTATACCCACGAGTTTCGGGTATACTCGTTAATATTAAAAAAATTACCCGTTTGGTATCTATGGAGTAACTAGTAATAAGTTAACTTTAGTATTATCACTATAAAATTATTATATTATATAACTACAATGTATACGGAATAAAATACTTATATGTATAAAAAAAATGGATGTATCATATATATATATATATATATATATATATATATATATATATAGGGAACCGCTAAAATGAAAACCACCTGCAGTTGTAAGAACCATGAGAACTTTTTGATCCGGGACGAGTTTGACTAATTTTTTTTTTTTCATAAACGTAGATGCTTGTATTATAAACGCATTTGTAAAAAAAAATTTAAAAAAAATGCCGTGTGTGTAGTTTTGAGGACCACAAGTTTGTGTTTACGGGTACCGTAAATTTCAAACAAATTTTACGGTACCCGTAAACACAAACTTGTGGTGCTCAAAACTACACACACCACATTTTTTTTTAATTTATTTTTACAAAAAAAAAATTGGTCCAACTCGCCCCGTACGGTGTTGTTCTCATGGTTCTTACAACTAGATGTGGTTTTCATTTTAGCGGTCCCCTATATAAAAATATGAAGGAAATTATATCGGGTATACAATCCGGTAAACGGGTACACCATATCGGGTAATCGGGTTGGGTAAACAGGTATATCATCAAATCACAAACCATCCCAAACCCGCAAAAAATTAAAAAATAGTCCCAAACCCGATTAACCGACCCAAACTCGTCCCAAATGTGTCAGGTTTCGGGTTTACCCACCAGGTTTGGGTTTGATTCCCATCCCTACATACTTCGACACATCACAACATAAGAACTCAGATTAACAACATTAATAATTCACATACCATACCCACCACTTCGTCTAGCGTAAGCACGTAAATCACATAAATAACATAAGATGGAGTCCAGTAGAACCGTAGACTCAAAAATCTTATCTTGATCATCATTAGATCAATAAATAACTAGGGCTTTCGTCTAATGGTACTATGGCATTCGATAAGGGTTTAATTTATTTTTCAAGTGGTGAACGTTCGATTATCGTGATGACAAAAAAATGCAGTTTAGTAGTTGATTAAAGAGTTTGAGCCATCATTCAAAAAATAAAAACCATGGTAGTGAAGTAAAATAATCCCGATAAATGGATATACAACATTTTTCATGCAACATTCTTTAGGGTATCGGGAGTGGTTAGACACTTGAAAGTTGTAAACTTCAAAATCAACCAATGAGAGTGTGCCATGTCAAAGTGGTAAACTATGCTCAAAAGTGTTGTCAATGGTTAGACACTTTATGAATTTGTAAACTCTTATTTAAAAAAAAAAGTGTGATTGGTTGAGATGACATGGACCCCACCCCACATACCCCCTTGTATCTCCTTCCCTCCCTTCACCACTTCGGCAACCCATCACCGAATTGGCAAAGCTTTGAGTGGTAAACTATGTTGGCGGTGGTGTTACTAATTGGTAAACTAAGTTTACCACACTTTGCCGCACCCCACTCCGTATACCCTTAGGTATGTAATGTCCTTTTCATGCAACATTTCCGATGGGCACAACTTCCATGAATAGCGATGTTACATACCTAAGGGTATAAGGAGTGGTTAATCACTTGAGAGTGGTAGACTTCAAAATCAACCAATGAGAGTGTGTCACGTCATTCAATGAAAAGTGTTTAAACTATGCTGAAAAGTGTTGGCAATGGTTAGACACTTGCTGAAGTGGTAAACTTTTTTTTTTAATTTAAGATAAAATGAATAAAACATCAAACTTTTATAAATAAAAAAATCATTACATTAAAATCTAAGTTTAAAAAAAAAAACTAAAAATTACAAGGCCATCCATATTTTTTTGCGATCTCACGTTTTCTAGCGAGTGTGATTTCCAACATCGAAGGGCGAACATTGTCGTTAGGCCGATTAAACGTCTCCAAGTCCTTGCCGTACATTGTTTGTCGCAACGCCTCTCGTTGCTCATCCGCCAAGGTCAAGTATTTTTCTTCTCGTATACGTTTAATATCTATCAACTCTTTTTTTCATGGCCTTGTATTTTTCGAATCTACCAGTTATATCTCTTGGATCTTCGATTCTTGAAGACGACCCTTTTGTCCTTTTTCTCCTTTCTCTTTTGTCGTCTTGGAGAGGGATCCTCATTTATGTCGGGAATACCGCTCGAGACTTCGGCATTCGGTGTATCCGCTCTATAATTTCCCGAATCCGAAGTCTTTCTTTTTTGACTCGAGCCAGAGCTTTCTTCACCCAACAAGGGTACCGGCGACCACTTTTGATTTGTTCTAACAACCTCCCAAGCCGTAATATGAGCAAAGTCATATCCTTCTTTGCTTTTGTAATCCTTTAGCGCTTGCTTCATTACAAAAGCATCGTCACTCCCGCTAGGACGTAAACGATCCTAAAATAATAAATTATCAACAACTTAATCCAAATACTTCATTAAAAAATAAACCGTATATAAATAATAAAGTATACCTCTTAATGATATAAACCGTTGAATTCCTCTCGATGATTGTGAGCTTGGGGTTTGAAAAGCAAACGGGTCAAAATAATTTTGAGCGTCTAGAGGGTAATCATAAAAACCGGGTCGAACCATCGTCGGACCGTATTGCATCCAATTTTAAAGGGGTTGGCTATCATAACCGAAATTTGGATGCATGGGTTGGTTAAAAAAAATCGAGGTTGGGTTTGATTCGCAAAGCCAAGTTGGAGATTAAACGACACACTAAAACCACCCGAACCTCCGCGTTTATCTTGAGCCCTCGCCTTCGAACCAGACCCTACAATTTGCCTTCACCTTTGTTTGAGCCTTCCATTTCTTTGAAAAGATTTGAAAAATTGAGTGAGAATGGTAGTGAATATGGAGGTTGGGTTTTTTGGTGAAAATGGAAATGGATTTGTGTTAATTTATAAAGTTAAAAATTAATTTTTTTTTATAATGTAACAGCTATATAGCCGTTGGTTTACACATTAACTGAGCGGCAACATGTCACACCCCGATATTTCCACGTATTACCGGTGGACCCGACGGGAAGTATCGTGACGTAAGATTGATATCATCATAGTCAAACATACACAGAATAGCACAGCGGAAGTCTTGGAATATAAAATATTATTACAAACTCAATTGTCAGAAATAATGAAAAGATAATTACATTCGAGCTTGCAATATTAAATCCACAGGCGGATCATATTAAAATGTACAAAATGAAGTTTAGCAGACTTTAGGGCATCCTAAGGATTTGCAAGATCCTTCATTGACACCAAGGAGCTTCCAGCCAATTACGTATAGTACATGTCACTTAGTCTTTTGAAAATACGTCAGTTTACACTGGTAAATACAATTAACCGACTCATTTATAAAACATTTATAAAATTGATTTAAATGCACAAGGCACAAATATTCTTTTATAACTTGGGACAATTATATAAAATAATCTTGTATACAGATTTACATGTTTGTCGTACGTTCAGGGCCTGGTATGGAAACCGAGATAAAATTAATAGACACACCACTAATATAGTCCCACAAGGAGTTATCCTCACGTGTGGTTATACCTTATATCTTAATTCCCTTTTTTTGGGAAAAGAACCCGTATCGCAACTGTCAGGTGTATGCCTACACCCCGTGCTTAGGTCGTGATCATTTGCATTTAAATGATGCCAACGATATCCAGGACACAGTCATTAACCCCCAAATGCTTTGTATCAAACAAGACAGATTAAAACGGGTTATCTCAATGATTTAACCACTAATCGATTAAATATTCAATACCCGACCAAGCGGTATTAGTTTACCGTATCACAAGCCCGTATAAGGGAAAATAAGTTAAAAGTATTTACCTGAGCTAAAAATGTAAATTATACTCAGCTGTATATTCTAATCAGCAAGTGCAAATAGTTTTTACTGGGCTCCTAATCTGGAACGAAGGTTTTAATAACCTATTAGATTCCTAACGGTTCTTATTTAAGTTATAACTTAGACCGGTTAGTTTTAAATAAATGTTTATGGTACAAAACGCAAGATTAAGCGATGACCGGATTGGAATGTGATTTAGACCCAACAAGTATGAAGACTTGTATAAAATGGGTAAACTAGATACATTCTGGATTTTGAAGTAAAAATGATAAGTTTTGACCCGTTTCGGTTAATTTATGCAAACTAGTTACATAAACCGTATCGAACGCGTATATGCATAACGCGTAACCGGATGAGTCAAGTACAAGTTCCATAAGTTATTATGCTTAAAATATGTTGTGATATCAGTAGGATATCTTCAATTATGCCCAAAACGAATTTAAACCAATTTAAGCCTCGTAAGGGTATTTTGGTCATTTTAAAGTTTATAAAAGAGGTTAAATAGTAAACTGAGGTTCTGGTCTAATATAATCAGTAAAAATAATTATTTTATCTTGTTACATCAGTAAAATGTCATACATATGTGAAGTTTACCATTTATGGCCAAACTATGCACCGGAGGGGCATTTTGGTCATTTCACATATGTTTTAAGGACCAAATTGGAAATCTGAGTTCAAGACTTATACTTATTGTTAAGATATTAAAATTTATTTATGAAATCAGTAAGTATCATGTCTTAGGTGCTAAATATGGTTTTAAACCACACTATGCGCCTAATTCGCATAAAAGTCGATTTTTGACGATATTTGAGATGTTTATAAATTCTGAGATTTTTTTCAGTCTTGAATGCTTAAAATATTCTATTTAATATATAACATCAGTAGGAAAAGGTTTGGCATGTAAATGATGTGTAAAACTCATTTTATTAATGAAAAGGGTATTATCATCAATTACCGAGTTCATACAAGAACTCTATGTTATGGTCAGTATAAAATTTGACCAAAATTCCATAAAAATTATATTAAATCAGTAGGTAATGAGTTTGGTGCCAAAATTTGGGTTTAAATAAGATTTATGCTAAAAATGTCATTTAATTAAAAAAGTTTCATTTTACGCTATCTTGCATAACTTTAGTTTGAGACCAGAAACTGATGTCAAATTTTGTGGACATACTTATAATACAGTAATAAAGCTTTTTGTCCTCTAACATTTTCAAAAATCTCATTTTTATAACATAAGGGCATAATGGTCAACTTTTAAGCAAATAACGGAAAATGCAATGTACTATGATTTCTAAGGGATCATGTAGTATAACCTCAGAGGGTCATACTAACTTATAATATGGTCACAAAGGAACCCTAAGGCATAACTAAACTAAGCTAATTCGGGTCAGAATTGAAAGTCAAAGCAAAAATCTACTGTTGCGACTTTCGGTTGCGAACCGAGCCTAATACTTAGAATTGTCGGGTTGAACATATCTAAACATGTTCTTATATTATTTACCAAGTTATTAAAGTGATAAAACATGGTTCATAACTTCTACATTATCAGTTTTAATTATTTTATGAAAATCTGACTAGTTTGACTTTTTGTTTAGTTACTTTGACCCGACAATTAACTAAGTAAACGTGATAATTAGGAAGTGCCCTTTTGAGGGATTAACACCTACCTAATTAGGATCACGTAGCGATATTTGCCTCAAACACTGGCTGGACCGTTTAGGTCTAAACCGAAAGTCAAAGCGTTATTACGACAACTTTGAGTTTTGGTCTTTAAACACATAAAAACCAAACTAGAGTGGCTAAGGACACTTACATCAGGTCCTTGCATGAAAATTGAACTAAGGTAGGATCCCTCTTGATCAGGAATCCCAGATAAATGCTCAAGAATGCTCAAGCAAGTGAGATGTGAGAGTTTAGAGTGAAGGTGCAAGGATTCAAGGCAACCCAAGACCCCTATTTGTAGTTTTTGAGAGTTGATATGATGATGCCAAGTGTTTAGGGACATCTTAGGATCATTCCAGGTGTCTTAAACAGGTTTTAAAACCATCCAAAATCCATAGTTTTCGAGTTTTAAGTGTGCAAAGTGGTTTGTGTGGGTTGCAAGAATAAACCTGCAGCTGTAGGTCACATTCTGGGAAAATTGACCCGTCGCCGCACGTCACGGCAACAGGGGGAGGCGTCGCCGCGCGCCACGGCCTCATATCAAGTTTCAAACATGACAGTTTTGGTCCTTGTACCTTTTTATTCAATATATCTTTCATTTTAGGCACTTTTAACCCTTCTAGTTAGTTTGTAGGTGATCTTAGAAGGATAACCAAACAACGTTAGGCCCGGTTTCTTTAAATGATCACCGAATATACTAGTTTCTTCTCGTTGACGCTTTTAACCCTTAAATTTGCGAACTTGTGCGTTTTATCTCGAAATGGCATAAGAGTCTTTCAAGATCAATAATAAGCATTCCCAAGAGTATGATGGGATATTACGACACTTCAGTTTACTCCAGTTTGCTTACCTGGTCACTCCAAGGTGTACTTTTATAGTTTGATGCTTTCGGCCCCTTTAATGCACAACTTGCGTGCATTATCATTTTATCGCGTCAAAGCCCTATGTTATCCATATTAGGCATCCTCGAGAGTAATAATGAACATTACGATGCTTCGGGTTTGTTAAAGGGTCACTCAGAGGTTAATTTGAACAAGTTGACGCTTTTAACCCATCTTCTTGATATTTGCAATTTAAATCGTTTATTTGCATCGAAAATCCACGAAATCATTATCCGACAATCGTGAGAGTATAAAAGATTCTACAAAGCCTCGGGATCGTTAAAAGGTCATTCAGAGGTAAGAATTAACATGTTAACACTTTTAACCCCTGTGGTTTGTAAATTTTTGGTTTTAAACACAAACGGCTTCTGGTGTCCGACAATTTATTCAATAAAGAATATGAACATCATATGAGGTCAGTCAGAGGCACAAGTTTGGCATGTTGATACATTTTGGTCCTTCCACATTCATAGTTTTCGTTTTTTGACGAAATTAGTCCTTCGTAGTCAACGTTTGACTTTATTAGGGTTTATTTCACGTGTCAACACCTTATTGGACGTGATTCTACGAGGTGTTACATCCTCACCCCCTTAAAAGAAATCTCAACCTCGAGATTTACTCAAAGGATGAAAGTATTTTCTGACGTATAATAGACTTAATCCGCCACAACATATTTGGGGCCTCTACGGCACTCCCATTGACCTTTATAATAGGTACATGTTTTCTTTTGAAGCTTCTTAACTTGTCGATCCTTATTCGACACTGGTTTCTTAACAAACCATAAGTTTTTCGTTAGTCTACACATCAATGTGATAATTCTATCGACTTATCAGCTAGACATATCCTAAAATCACCAGTGTGAAACACATTGTGATTACCATCAAGCTCCTTAGGTAAGTTTCAGCTTATAAGGTACCGATCTTGACATATTCGAGTTTTCTCGAATGGTCCAATATATTTAGAGTTAATTTGTCCGTTATATCAACATGCAGCACACCTTTCTAGGGTGGTGCTTTCTGCTGAATCTTGTTCCTTATTGAGAACTCAAGAGGTTTCCGACTCTTACTAACATGGATTTTCTGTCAATTACTGGCAGCTTTCAGATGATTACGAATTCGTGTGATCTTATCCGTAGTTTCCAGGGTAATTTCAGGTCCTAATAATTTGGACTTACCAAACTTCTGTCTCACAAATGGACGTTTGACATTCTTTCTATACAAGGTCTCCAAAGGAGAAGCCTTGATGCTTATAAAATAATTATGAGTTATAGGAGAACTTAATTAGGGTGAGATGACCATTCCAATTACTATTTAAATCAATCTTAAGGAATTAACTACCCTCATGGTTAGTCGAACAAATCGACGATCCTGGGCAACTGATAACGATTCTCAATCGTTTCCTAATTAGGTTTGCGGTAATCAATGCACAAGTGCATTGTGTCGTGCTTTCTTTTATCAATAATAATCGGAGCTTCTAAGATGATGAGCTAGGCTGTACTAACTATTTTTCCATAGACTCATTTGATTGGCTCTCAATTCTTCTATTTCCGTAGGTGCTAACCGATATAGAGCTTCTGTAACAGGTATGGCTCCTAATAGGATGTCAATCCTAACTTTGCCTGCCTCTCAGGAGGTAAACAGGGTAGTTCTACGGAGAATATATCGAGTTATCCAATATATGATGAAGATAGCTCCAGTTTCCGGCTTTGATTCACTTACCGACGCTTACGCCATGCAAATGACACATTTGTTTTACGAGTATATGATTGCCTTAAGTAGAGACGCCTACTCAGGTATTTCCATAATGGATATTTCCTTTGAATACCACTAGCTGACTTTAGTACAATATGACCATTGGAATCTTTTAGTGGTTCCATGCATTAAACCTCCATACTGATCAGGCATGGACGCAATCTATGGGACACACTGGGATACGTCAATCCTCATATGGCGCTTTTATCAAACATAGTTGGCACTCGCAGTGGATAGAAATCAATGAGAAAATAATTAAGACAACATATATTGTCGTGCTCTATCTGAAGAAAGAGTATTTTAGATTTTATGAATGAGTATTTTCTGACAAGAATAGAAGGAGTGGTTCCTAGGGTTTTCGTCGGTAAGTTTTACCTTACACTTTATATCTGGAGTTATTATGGAAAAATTTTAAAAGTTTGCTATGGTTATGATCTATGAAAGATTTGGTAGTACCTGAATCAAAACAAAATTCTTAGCACTAACATCCTTGATTCATAATAAAGGATGTACCTGGTGCCATTATTGATATGAACTGCTTCAGGCATTCATCAGGAGGGTCTAAGCACCTCCATTCTTAGTCTCTCTAACTTAACTATACCCCTTTTCTTAGATTCCTGGGAGTTATCCTCCTTTTTCCTTTTCTGGCAGTCTCAGTTTTTACTGGTTTATTTCTTAACCCATTTAGCGCGAGTGGCTGAGATGGATTCATAGTGGACTTATAAGAATCAGGTTTTGAAGTCTTAACATGCCCTCTAATTTCTGATGCTAAATCACCAATATATAGTGCATTATGCTTAGATTCTGGGTTAACTGAATAGGGCACTATCCCTGACAATGAACTAACGTCTGTAACATACTGTCGACAGTCTAGAACTTTTATTGTGATAGTCAGAAAATTCTGATTCCATCTTTTCCATTTCGTGTTGCGGACTATAGGTTTTTCTGATAAGGTCCGTAAACTTGGACCATCCCATATTGTATGAGGGTATCTTTCTTGTGGACTTTATTAATGTCCTTACCAACTAAGGGTATCACCATTGAATGACTGTGATACATAACTCACAATGTCCTTTCCAGCATCACCGCTGATACACATAATGGTTTCTATTTCATCCAACAATTTCATGCAATCAATGGCCCCTTTTTCGCCATTGAAGTCTCTTGATTTGCAAGAGACGAAGTACTTTTAAGTACATCCTTTAGAGGAACGGGGCTCCTTGCCATATATGATCTTATTTAGTTTATTCTTCACATTCGAAGTATGAATAAAGCTCTTCTCATGAGCAGAGGAATGTCTTTTTAGAGCAAGTAGCATTCGGCTTTTTGAACCTTTTCATGATCTTTCTCATAGTCTTTCTAACAGTTGCGCCAATCACAGCTTGGAGATTAACTACATTAGCATTTGTCGCATCATTAGTATCGCGATTGTTGTTTGTATGATCCGAGTTTCTATACTCGAAGCTTGGTACTAAACATCCAATTAAACAATTGCTTAGTTGCATAACAATAGCTAGTCATCATCCTGACGACCTAACATACACTAGCCTTGGTATCATTAAACCATATAGGCTAATAGGTTATGAACATTCCTAATGAATGTTATTTGTATGTTTATCAATTACATTTAGCCTAGGTCACAAGAGGACCATCAATGGCATTTAGGGTTTGGATCGAGTCCATTACCTTTTTGACAGGGGATCAAATGTCACAACTGTCTTTGTTATGTTGATGATTTTGGATAGCTCGAAAGCTCGCCACAAGGACTTTTAAAATATGGGACATAAGTCCGTTATGAAGGACATATAAATGTAGCACATAGGCTTGTCACTATGGACATTAATAGTCGTATGGCACGAAGGCCTTGACGTAAAGGTCATATAGGATATGGCATAAAAGGCCTGTCACGGAGGAGATTTTAATATATAAGTCGCGATCTTATTTGATCGGAAACTATAAGGTTTGAACATTGCTCTTCTCCTTTGGGCAGAGAGTCATAGACTACATCTGTCATTATTTTGAGAGACGATTTATTTTGCCACATAGGCAAATCAATGGACATCACTAATGGATGTTTTTTACATATATATAATTTTCGTATTTGAGGATATTAGTCATGAACTTATCGATCTTATAGACTATAAGGCTTCGGCATTGCCCTTCACTTTTGACGGTGAACCATAACGGTCACATTTATCAATGTCACTAATGGACAATATAGTATATAGCCCGTAGGCGAAACATTACTAAAGGATGTTAAATAATATGATCAGCGTATCAAATGCTATTAGTCATGATCGCATTGATCGCATTGATCATATAGACTATTATGCTTGGATATAGTCCAATATCTTTAGACAGGGGTCATAGACCACAACTGTCATTGTCTTATTGGACAACAAGTTTAGCCCGTAGGCACTTCATCACTAATGGATGTTTATATTATGATCATCATGTTGATGATACTTTCCATGATCTACTTTGATCATGTAGGCTTTAAGGCTTGGAGATAGTCCAAATACCTTGACGGCTGGTGTGGTTTCTCAAGTCACACTGCCAAGAGTGTTAACATGTTCTTAGATGTTAACAAGGATTAATTTGTCTTAATGGTTACACAATATTACCATGATCACATTGATCATATAGGTTTGGAGGCTTGAACTTAGTTCACCACCTCTTGATAGAAGGGGTATCTCCCTTAACTATCATAGTAGAAGGAATAATTATCCTTAACTACCGAAAGTTTTGGCCAATTAGTGTGGACTTGCCACTTGGTAGGGGTAAACCATTAAGAAGATCTTTTGAAATTATTTAGTTGATCGATAAAGTTCGAGTAAAATTGGTACTATTGTTTGATAAAGGACGAAATGAATACCTATATAAAATTTTCAAAGCTTCCCATATATTATTAGGAAATTTACAACAGTGCCTTAATCCGGACTTTTAGTATCTTATTTGTTCACAAAGGACCAAAAGAAAATTATAAGTCCGTTTGGCGACTATTAAAAGATTATAAGTCCTTATGGGGACTATTAAAATATTATAAGTCCGTATGGGGACTATTAAGATATGATAAGTCCGTATAGGGACCATATTGAAACAATTTGTCCATGAAGGGTCTATAATGAAATGTCATGTCCGCTAAGGGACTATAGTGAAATCTCATGTCCACAAGGGACTTATTTCGAAATAGTATATCCCAAAAGGGATTTTAATAAAATAACATGCCCATGTGTATTCTAGGCCTCTACGGGCATCCCATTTCACCTTGACAATTGGCAATGCTTCCTTCGAAGCTTCTTAACCTGTCGATCCTCGATCGACAAAGGTTTTTCAACAAATTTCAAGCTCTCATCTATCTGTACGTCCTTATGTGACATGGCTAGCGATTCATCGGCTATACATTTCTTCCAATTGAAGATGTGGAACACATTGTGGATTCTACTAAGCTCTTCTGGCAGATTTAGCTTGTAAGCTACAGTTCCGACACATTCGATGATCTCGAATGTTCCTATGTATCTTGGGCTTAGCTTGCCCTTCTTGCCAAAACGCATCACCCCTTTCCAGGGTGATACCTTAAGTAGCACTTTATCACCAACCTCGAATTTCAGAGGTTTACGCCTCTTATCCGTGTAGCTTTTCTGCCTATCCCTGGCAGTTTTGAGATGATCACTGATCTGAACAATCTTGTCCGTCGACTCCAGGACTATAAGGTCCTGATAGTTGGACATCTCCAACTTCCGCCCAACAAACTGGCGTTCTGCATTTCCTTCCGTACAAGGCCTCAAAAGGCGCGGCTTGGATGCTCGAATGATAGCTATTATTATACGAAAATTCAATCAATGGAAGATGGTCATCTCAACTTCCTCCTAAATCAATAACACAAGCTCGTAGCATATCCTCAAGCATTTGAATTGTATGCTCGCTTTGCCTATATGTCTGAGGATGATAAGCAGTGCTGAAATTTAATCGTGTGCCCAAAGATTGCAGAAAGATTTTCCAAAAATGCGATATGTATCTTGTATCCCTATCAGAGATAATAGACACTCGCACTCCATGAAGAGATACAATCTCATCCACGTACAGCTGAGCTAGCTTATCGGAGCTGTGTGTTTCCTTAATAGGTAAGAAGTGAGCTGACTTGGTCAGCCTATCAACTATAACTGATGTGGGGTAAAATACACATATTTGTCCCGTGTAAATTGTATAGTTTTTGGTAGTTTTAGAGTTATTTTTATTAGTTTCTAGGTTTTATTTTATTAGATTGTGTAATTGTAGGTCCCGATGCGAAAAAGAAATGAAAAACGAGCTAACAAGATAAGTTAATAAACAAATAAAAAAATGTTAGCATGAAAAAAATGCAATTCAGAAAATCATGTTTATTATTTTATAATTGCAATTGATGACTAATTTGTTTTAAAGAATTCATGAGCAATTAATTAGAGTACTTTTCTAATCAATACCAATTAATGAGGTACTTAATATAATTGTTTGTGTTTCTTAATCTTACGTAGATAACAAAGCAAAATAAAGTGGGTTTTGAATCCTAAATAAATATGAGGTATTTTGGTGGTGTAAACATAAGGCAATTAATTGGTGGTCTACGTCAAAGAAGAGTTTGTTGTTGAAGGCTTCTAATTTACTTTATTACCCTTAGTGAGTTCTTGAAATAACCAATAATGTCACCGTTATATTATTTATTGTTTTGGTTTGTAGAGCACTTTGTGGAGACATGGCCCATCACAATTAGCCTCAGGCCTAAATCGTGAAGTATATGGAGTGCATAATATATTTGTGGGAGGCGACTGTTATTAAAAGATTATTGAAGCCCACATTTATGTTAATAGAAAACAAAACAAAGGCCGCCAAACATAAAAAGATAAAAGCCCAGTGATTTACGTGAATACATAGAATTGGACAAAAAGGATATTCATATATATGGGACGAACAGGCGTACGAGGGCGGTTACGAACATGCGCACGGAGAGAGGTATTCTTGGACGACTTGGAGAGTTGTTTTAGCAAGGGTCGAAGGCCATGAATTATTGGAGACAAGTGGGAAGCTTAGAGATCAAGGAGTTTACGGGTTCTACCTTTAGATTTCTTTTATTTTCTGGTTTCTTGTTTTTATTCAATGAATTCTTGTTTGAACATCTTTGATTTGTTTTCACGTTTTAACATGCTTGGCTAAACTTTTAAGCCACCTAGACTTGATGAATGGATTAATATGAAGTTTTTACCGTTTCTGATATTTGCATGATTTTTATGGATTGATTGTGTTTAGTAAGAAGTTTGGTTTAATGATTTGATGTATATGCATGCTTTGATTTGGTTTATTGTTATTATTTGCTTCATATGATTCTTAGTGACGGTCTATATCACAACATAGAGTCATATTAGGGTATAGGATTTCGGTGAGTGTCTATATCACGTAAGAAAACCTGAACTTTTTAGGGAGAATTGGCCAATAAACCCTATAAGTAATTGATAATAATTGGCGAAGTCTTAGTGTTCTACTAGTCCTAATACCTGGAAAGTGAGGGGCTATTGGTAGGTCTTACCCGGCGAATTGCTTTAGACAGTCCTTGGAAAAGGTCGTGTCTTAGTTGACCTGTCGGTTTTATTAGTCTATCAAGTCAAGTTAGTTAATTCAAACTACCCTAGATCTATGATTGGAAAAGAGTAGGTCAACATTAGGGTACTTACACAATAATTAGACAACTGGAAAGGCGTCTAATAACCGGTTGGATTAACAGCCTAGGTAGTTCCACAGGTTTCTCTTTGAGAAGGGTCGAGGGGTTAGTTGGTTCTTAATAGGTTTAGTACTTTAAGATCTCGGTTCCATAATTCATGCATTTAACTTAATCGGTAATTCTTTAAAAGTAATCCAGGATTCTTGTCTAGGTGGTCTCGCTCTCCATATAAGAAAAGCCCTTAGTCTTCAGTCGTCTTTAGTCTAGCTTTAGTTAATTTTGTAGTTTAATATAGATTTCCTTAGTTTTTCCGTAACCCCCCCCCCCCCCCCCTAAACAATTAAACAAGTTTTAGTCGTGTCTGTCAGAGTTTATTAGAATCTAGTTTACGTGATACATAGAGTCTCAGGGTTCGATACTCGGACTTGCTTAGGCTATACTACATCGACCGGTACACTTGCCGGTTGTGTGGTTTAGGTTTTAGAGAGTCCTAGTCTATAAATTTAAAACTTAGTGTGTCTAGTCTAGCGAGTCTAATTTAGTTAATTTTTATAGTTTGTTAAGCACACATCAAGTTTTTGGCGCCGTTACCGGGGACTCTTAGCAATCGCGTTCATTAGCTTTGATAGACTTTATTGACATATACGTGCTACGTGTTTGTTTTTGTTTTGAGTCTTTGTTTTTTTTTCGTTTGAGTCTTTGTGACTAGTGTTTGCTTTTCTCACATTCAGGTTTTTGCTAACAGGGGATGCCACATTTGCGCTCGCACGAACCGCCACCGAAGCCACCAGTCACCGAGTCATCATCATCGTCTCGTTTGGGCCAAGGCCCACAGGTTAGTATTTCATCCACGTCTCAGTTTCCCAATTTCGATTCCACTCCATTACCCACCCCACCCCAGTCACCCAAAACATCACCTAAGGTTTCCCCACCCGATAGCCCTACTTTTAGCACCTCTAGCATCCCAGAAAACTTAGAACACATGGCCAACGCTAGGCAAACCGTCCATCAGCAGGCCACTCAGAATTTCACCGGCCTTGCTTCACCCATCACCGTTCCACCCATAGTTAGCGAGAACTCATGGCAGATTCCATCTTATGCCATGCAGGCCATCACAAACACTATTCAGTTCCACGGCCGTGAGGACGAGGACGCCCCGACCCACATTAACCGTTTCTCCCACATCCTAGCTACTTTTAGCCTTCACGGTGCCCCTAATGATGCTACTTACCTACAGCTTTTCCCATTTTCACTAGCCGGCCGTGCGGCTACTTGGTTGGACTCTCAACCAACCGATACCTTTACCACCTGGGCGGGGCTTTGTGGAGCCTTTTTGAACAAATATTTCCCGCCCGCTAAAGCCTCACGCCTTCGTGACCAAATTCACTCTTTCCGCATGGAGCCCGATGAGCCTTACTACCTTGCTTGGGAGCGTTTCCAAAACTTAGTCGCTCGTTGCTCCCAGCATGGTCTTTCCGATTGGGCTCTTTGTGAAAAATTCTATAACGGTCTCACCCAAGAGACTCGTGATCGATTTGACACTAATGCGGGGGGTCACATGATGGGTATTCTCACTGTAGCCGAGTGTTTAGAGCGTTTCGAGGCATTTGCCCAGTCTCAATCTCAATCGCGAGCCGATCAGCGGTATCAAAGTGGTAATTCTAATACCACTACTAGTGCACCCACCCGATGGGTGAACCATGTCACTATGGATCCTAGTTTAGCCGCTGTTTTGGAAAACATGACGAGGGAGCTTAAGGAGATTAAGGCTAAGGTAGATAAGTGTGAGTTTTGCCGAGGGGGTCACGATACAAGTGCGTGTCCATCGCTAGTTGGTGAGGTGCAACTTGATTTTATGGGAGGGGGTCAAGGTAGAGGTCAACCTAGTGGGTTTGGTAATTTTAATTCGGGTTGGCGAAATAATAATAATAATTTTAATAATAATTTTCGCTCGAATGGACCTCCTGGTTTTCAAATAGCTCAAAATCCAAATAGGGGTCCAGGTTCACTCTTTGGTGGGGGTTCAAATGGGCAGGTCAAGGATGGGGGGTCGGGTAGTCAGGTTCAGCCAGGTCAGTGTTCAAGTTATGATCTAGGGGGTAGTCTAGAAAGAATAGAGGCAATGATGAGTCAATTAATTGTTAAGGACCAAACCACCCAAAAGAAACTTAGCGAACATGACCTTATGCTTAAGAATCACCAAGCTGCTTTCCAAGACCTTCAAAGGGTTGTAGGTGATATGTCTAGGAAGTTAGAGGAGAGATTACCCGGTCAGTTTGCGGGTAACACCCAACCTAACCCGAATGCTCATGTAAAGGCCATTACCACTCGTAGTGGCAAAACCGTAGGGAACCCTAGTGTTGAAGAGAGAGAGGTTGAGGAAGATGAAGAGATTGTAGACGAGGAGATAGAGATGGAGGCTCCCGGCAAAGTGCAAAAGAGGCTAAGCCCAGCAAGTACCGCACAGCCCGAGGAGTCTCAAAGTGAGAAGAAAGTTGAGAAAACGCCTATAGATGTTAGACCTTCACCTTTAGTAGACCATTCGTATATCCCGTTTCCCTCACGTCTTAAGAACCAAAAATACTTAAGGGAATACGGGCAATTCTTAGACATCTTCAAGCAATTGAAGATTAATCATCCGTTTATCGAGGCACTTCAATCGATGCCTAAATACGCAAAATTCTTGAAAGATCTTCTTAGGAACAAAGAGAAGTTAGGAGAGTTGTCGAACGTTCCGTTGAATGGAGGATGTTCCGCCGTTGTGTTAAATCAGCTTCTTGAAAAACTTACTGATCTCGGTGTTTTCACTATTCCTTGTCTTTTCGGTAGTAACACCAACACTAAAGCCTTAGCTGACCTAGGTGCTAGCATCAATTTAATGTCATTTTCTCTCTACGAGAAGCTAGACTTAGGTGAGCTTTCACCTACCCGAATGACATTATCCTTAGCTGATAGGTCCATGAAACACCCAAGGGGCATAATTGAGAATTTGCTTGTTAAGGTGGACAAGTTCGTTTTTCCGGCCGATTTCGTCATTCTCGACATGGAAGCCGATGAAAATTTACCGTTAATTTTAGGACGCCCGTTCTTTAACACCGCTAAAGCTCTCATAGATGTCTTTTTAGGCACCATCACACTTAGAGTGGGCGAGGAATCGGTAGTTTTTAAGGTTATGAATTCGAGAGGGCCTAGTAATAGAGTGCAGGCGGTATCGTTAGTGGGTGAGTGTGAGAAGGACGAGAGAGATGAGGAGAAGGTGGTGAGTGACCCGAGTCTAGAGAAAGTAGTAGGACTCAAGTGTGGGGACCCACCGGATAGGAGAGTAGAGGAATTAGAGGAGAGAGTGGTGCGTTTAGAATCTAGGATAGAGACACTGAGCAAAGCTCAGTGTGGGGATAGAGTTCGATATGAAGAGTATAGATTCAAACCGCCAGGTGAGGAATTGAGAGGTTGTGAGAGAGATAAGAGTGTTTGGGTTGATTCGGGCAATAATAGGTATAATGGTGCTACAGCCCGTGAGTGTGTGTTTGGAGGTGAGTTGCATCTATATGAACCCCCATAAGTATGTGAGAAGTTGTTACTCATTTGTAGAGTTTGTATTTTGAGTCTTTTATTTTGTACCATGAGTCTAAAGTAGTAGTTTTTGAGTCATTTTTAGAATTGGTACTGCTTTGGGTTTTGTTTTGATGTGTTTGTGCAGGTTTGGATTGTACCACCCGTACTCAATCTCCATTCGGGTGAGTTCGAAATTGCCTTATTGATAAACCCAAGCAGGCTAGGTAAAGATTGCGAATGAAATGCTATACGATCGTTCGTTGGATTAAAGACTCGTACGGCTGGCATTGACTTTTGTCCTAACCACCTAAGTCTTTTCCAACTCTTTCTGTATTTTATTTCTTTCGTATTTATTGTTAGTTTCAATCTTTGCATTAGGGACAATGCAATCCTTAAGTGTGGGGATGGGAAACTGTCGTTTAGGTCTTAGCTAGCGAGTCTTGAGTCATAATTTGAAAAATACAAAAAAAGTAAAAAATTGAAAAAATCCAAAAAAAAAATTGAAAAATCAGAAAAATGTCTTTTGAAATGAGAAGTTTGCATATTAACACGGAAAATGATAGAAAAGATGAATTTTTGCTTGGGTTCAAATAATAATAATATGAGATTAAATAAATCGAGCTTGCGTCTAGTTAGGGATATGTGGATAGGCCCGGGTTTGGTTTTAAGTCCCTTTGAGTTAATATACCTTAATTGTCGGTCTGCTAGTGGGTTTTCACCTGGGAAATATGGGAAATTAAAACTGCCAATAAGAGTATAAGGGGCACCGTTATAAGTTAAAACCGTTAGAGTTTGTGATTATGCGAAAGAAAAAAAAATATAGAAATAAAAAAATGAGCTAGAAACTAAATAAAAGTAGCGCATTTCTATGTAGTCTGGGTTGGGGATAGTGACTCTACAGCCGGATTACCGCTAGGATGTGTGAAATCGACCTTGCAAATAAAAGAAAAAAAGTACCAAAGCCTAAGTAGTCCGAGTTGGGGATAGTGACTCTACAGCCGGATTGCCTCTTGGTTAGGGAAAGCAACGTCTATGCTCGTTAAAAAAAAAGAAGCAATGAAAAGCAATGAAAAAAATGGATTGTAAACTCTCTTGGTTTTGATATAAGACGGTTGGGAATTGGTCCAGTGATCGTTCCTTTAGTTCTATAAGCTTGAGGCGGGAGTAGGTGGACTGTAGATTCTAGCGTGAGACCCTAGGTAGATTGACTACACTTAAATTAAAATCACATGATAAGGGCTTGAGATTGGACTTGGGTTTAAAGGGACAAGTATATTCGCAATCGCGGCTAACACAAGTTTTGGTTTTAATAAAATATACATATGCTTTTGACCCGAGTGATTATTTATCTATGATTCTGTTGCATAATTCTTTTTCGAGGACGAAAAAAAGTTAAGTGTGGGGATATTTGATGTGGGGTAAAATACACATATTTGTCCCGTGTAAATTGTATAGTTTTTGGTAGTTCTAGAGTTATTTCTATTAGTTTCTAGGTTTTATTTTATTAGATTGTGTAATTGTAGGTCCCGATGCGAAAAAGAAATGAAAAACGAGCTAACACGATAAGTTAATAAACAAATAAAAAAGTTAGCATGAAAAAAATGCAATTCAGAAAATCATGTTTATTATTTTATAATTGCAATTGATGACTAATTTGTTTTAAAGAATTCATGAGCAATTAATTAGAGTACTTTTCTAATCAATACCAATTAATGAGGTACTTAATATAATTGTTTGTGTTTCTTAATCTTACGTAGATAGCAAAGCAAAATAAAGTGGGTTTTGAATCCTAAATAAATATGAGGTATTTTGGTGGTGTAAACATAAGGCAATTAATTGGTGGTCTACGTCAAAGAAGAGTTTGTTGTTGAAGGCTTCTAATTTACTTTATTACCCTTAGTGAGTTCTTGAAATAACCAATAATGTCACCGTCATATTATTTATTGTTTTGGTTTGTAGAGCACTTTGTGGAGACATGGCCCTTCACAATTAGCCTCAGGCCTAAATCGTGAAGTATATGGAGTGCATAATATATTTGTGGGAGGCGGCTCTTATTAAAAGATTATTGAAGCCCACATTTATGTTAATAGAAAAGAAAAAAAAAAGGCCGCCAAACATAAAAAGATAAAAGCCCAGTGATTTACGTGAATACATAGAATTGGACTAAAAGGATATTCATATATATGGGACGAACAGGCGTACGAGGGCGGTTACGAACAGACGCACGGAGAGAGGTATTCTTGGACGACTTGGAGAGTTGTTTTAGCAAGGGTCGAAGGCCATGAATTATTGGAGACAAGTGGGAAGCTTAGAGATCAAGGAGTTTACGGGTTCTACCTTTAGATTTCTTTTATTTTCTGGTTTCTTGTTTTTATTCAATGAATTCTTGTTTGAACATCTTTGATTTGTTTTCACGTTTTAACATGCTTGGCTAAACTTTTAAGCCACCTAGACTTGATGAATGGATTAATATGAAGTTTTTACCGTTTCTGATATTTGCATGATTTTTATGGATTGATTGTGTTTAGTAAGAAGTTTGGTTTAATGATTTGATGTATATGCATGCTTTGATTTGGTTTATTGTTATTATTTGCTTCATATGATTCTTAGTGACGGTCTATATCACAACATAGAGTCATATTAGGGTATAGGATTTCGGTGAGTGTCTATATCACGTAAGAAAACCTGAACTCTTTAGGGAGAATTGGCCAATAAACCCTAGAAGTAATTGATAATAATTTGCGAAGTCTTAGTGTTCTACTAGTCCTAATACCTGGAAAGTGAGGGGCTATTGGTGGGTCTTACCGGGCGAATTGCTTTAGATAGTCCTTGGAAAAGGTCGTGTCTTAGTTGACCTGTCGGTTTTATTAGTCTATCAAGTCAAGTTAGTTAATTCAAACTACCCTAGATCTATGATTGGAAAAGAGTAGGTCAACATTAGGGTACTTACACAATAATTAGACAACTGGAAAGGCGTCTAATAACCGGTAGGATTAACAGCCTAGGTAGTTCCACAGGTTTCTCCTTGAGAAGGGTCGAGGGGCTTAGTTGGTTCTTAATAGGTTTAGTACTTTAAGATCCCGGTTCCATAATTCATGCATTTAACTTAATCGGTAATTCTTTAAAAGTAATCCAGGATTCTTGTCTAGGTGGTCTCGCTCTCCATATAAGAAAAGCCCTTAGTCTTCATTCGTCTTTAGTCTAGCTTTAGTTAATTTAGTAGTTTAATATAGATTTCCTTAGTTTTTCCATAACCCCCCCCCCCCCCTAAACAATTAAACAAGTTTTAGTCGTGTCTGTCAGAGTCTATTAGAATCTAGTTTACGTGATACATAGAGTCTCAGGGTTCGATACTCGGACTTGCTTAGGCTATACTACATCGACCGGTACACTTGCTGGTTGTGTGGTTTAGGTTTTAGAGAGTCCTAGTCTATAAATTTAAAACTTAGAGTGTCTAGTCTAGCGAGTCTAATTTAGTTAATTTTTATAGTCTATTTAGCACACATCAATAACCCAAATAGTATCATTCCCATGCTTTGTCTTTGGTAACTTTGTGATTAAATCCATAGTTACCATTTCCCATTTTCAAGTGGAAAGCTCAGGCTGTTGCAGCAAACCTGACGGCTTTTGATGTTCGGCTTTAACTTGTGCACATGTCAGACATTTAGCCACAAAAGTGGCTATAGATTTCTTCAAACCTATCCACCAATAATTTGCCTTTAAATCCTGGTACATCTGATCACTGCCAGGAAGGACTGAATATTTCAAACTATGAGCTTCTTGAAGAATCACATCTCGAAGTCCTCCATAAATTGGGACCCATATTCGACCATTCAATCTTAGGATTCCATCCTGGCCATACGACAATTGATCGGCAATTACGCCTAACTTTTCATTCAGATAGTTAGCTTCCAAAACAGCTTCCTTCTGAGTGGCTAACAACTTTTCATTCAAGTTGTTCTTTAGCTCAATGCTTTTGGCATTGATTCTGATGGGTTTAACCCTTTCCTTTCTGCTCAAAGCATCAGCGACTACATTTACTTTGCCTGGACGATATCGGATTTCACAGTCATAATCATTCAGTGTCTCCATCCATCGACGTTGTCTCATGTTAAGGTCCTTCTGATTAAACAGGTGCTGGAGGCTCTTATGATCAGAATAGATCACACACTAGTTTCCATATAAGTAATGCCTCCAAAGCTTTAGTGCAAATACAATGGCACCCAACTCTAAATCATGGGTGGTGTAGTTCTTTTTGTGCACCTTTAACTGACGTGAGGCATAGGCAATAACCTTGCCTTTCTGCATAAGCACACAACCCATGCCAGTGTGCGATGCATCACAGTACACAACAAACTCTTCAATTCCTTCTGGCAATGTCAACACTAGAGCATTGCTTAATTTCTGCTTAAGAATGTCAAAGGATTCTTGTTGTTTGGGACCCCAATCGAACTTTATATTCTTGTGAGTTAACGATGTTTTCAATGAAACACCTGTAGTATCCTGCTAGACCCAAAAAGCTGCGAATCTCTGTAGGTGTCTTCGGCTCTTGCCAATTCATGATCGTTTCAATCTTAGCAGGATCCACCTGGATACCACGCTGACTCACTACATGTCCAAGAAATTGGACTTCATGAAGCCAAAACTCACGTTTAGAAAACTTGGCGTAGAGTTTCTCTTGCTGCAGAAGTTTAAGAATTCATCGAAGATGTTTTTCATGATCGGCCTGATTCTTCGAATAAATAAGTATGTCATCAATAGAAACAATGACAAACTTTTCCAAATATGGCTTGCAAACGCG
Organism: Helianthus tuberosus; assembly: GCA_030545235.1. NCBI lineage: Eukaryota > Viridiplantae > Streptophyta > Magnoliopsida > Asterales > Asteraceae > Helianthus > Helianthus tuberosus. The sequence continues at coordinate 163,147,241 of CM060444.1, forward strand.
ATTCATGAGATCCTTGAACACTGCAGGTGCATTAGTGAGCCCGAAAGGCATCACTAAGAACTCATAGTGGCCATAGCGTGTTCTGAATGCAATCTTATGTACATCTTCATCTCTGACCTTCAACTGGTGATAACCTGACCTTAGATCGATCTTTGAAAAGTAACTTGCTCCTTGAAGCTGATCGAATAGATCGTCGATCTTGGGCAATGGAAATCTGTTCTTGATTGTAACCTTGTTTAGCTCGCGATAATCGATGCATAGACGCATCGAGCCATCCTTCTTTTTCACAAACAGAATCGGTGCTCCCCAAGGGGACGAGCTAGGTCGAATAAAACCCTTTGCCAACAGATCATCCAACTGAGTCCTTAACTCTTTCATCTCAGTCGGTGCCAACCAATAAGGTGCCCATGCAATTGGTGCTGCTCCAGGAATGATATCAATTCTGAACTCCACTTGCCTATCTGGAGGTAACCCAGGTAGTTCTTCAGGAAAAACATCTGGATATTCAGAAATAAGGGGGATGTCTTCAATTTTGGGCTTTGGTTCATCAATAGTTACCTGTGCCATATAAATGACACAACCTCTCTTCATACACTTTGATGCCTTAAGCATAGACACTTGCTTAGGCAATCCATACTGAGTATCTCCTTGAATTGTCAAAGGCTCACCATAAGGAGTCTTGATAACCACTTCCTTCTTATCACATACAATTTGGGTCTGGTTACGAGATAACCAATCCATGCCTATCACTATGTCGAATCCTGCCAATTTCAATGGAAGCAAGGATAGCGGAAAAGAGTGATTCCTAATGGATATAAAACATCCATCTAAAATGGTTGAAGCAGTCTCTATAGTACCGTCGGCCAATTCTACTTCATACTTTATGCTTAGAGTCTTAACAGGCAGGTTTAACAATTTACAAAACTTATTGTCTACGAAAGACCTGTCTACACCCGAATCAAACAATACTCTAGCATAAACATCATTGATAAGAAAGGTACCTGTTATCACGTTGTCGTTCTGAATGGCTTCCTGTGCATTCATTTGAAAGACCCGAGCATTGGTCTTTTAGCCTCCTCAGGCTTCTTCGCATATTTTGGGCAGTTAGTCTTGATATGCCCCTTCTCGTTACAATTGTAACTAGTTGCATCCTGTAACACCCCGTGTTTTCACGAAGTGAAAGTCAAAGTCAAGGTCAAAGTCAACGATCGATTTCGCGCTACGTGACTCGTAGAATTGTTTGTATGATATTTAGATTATGTGGAGTAAATGTCGTTCATTACAATAATCAAGTCATACTAACTGCATTTCAATCGACTTACGGCTGTGAACGATAGGAAGTAACAATGCGATAAAGTTAATCAAGCTATGATAATCAAATCGACATCAAATCGTAACTCGAGCTATGTATTCTACTTGTCATTATACGTGTGTGTGTGCCTTACGTGTTACCTGTGCCTGTTTATTTTATGTTACGTTGTGATAATCAAGCGAACTCAATGGAACTCGAAATCTAACTCGAATACAAACGAACCCGAACCCGAATCCCGAGTCGAACCATATAAGAAGTAGTTGGGACTGAAAGTAATTTGACTAGGAAACCCTATCGAATCGCTCGCATATCGAACCCGAAGTAACATCGCACCGAACACACCAAAGGAGGCGGCATCCGCACGGATGACCAGTCCGCGCGGATAGCCTACCCGGGTGCGTGCCATGCGCACGGCTCACCCTTTCCCTTTTTGGCATCCTATAAATACACGGGTCACTCTCCACTTTTTCCACTTTTGGCAAGTGACGTCCGAACCACACGCATTCTTCACCTTTTCTCAGATTTCTCTCAATCCAGGTAAGATCTTGCACTAATTCTTGTACATCTTTGATCACTACACAATTCTACACATTTCTATCTTTCGAATCTTCGATTTTAACCATGAAATCATCCGGATTTGAGGTATTCTCGGGTGACGTCATCATGAAGTTCATAAGAACTTCAAGCTTGATCTCATTCCACCAGGAATATCTCAGATCTAAACGATTTCTACAAGTTTTTACAATAACTTCACCTAGATCTAAACTTTTCTAAGGATAAAAGAGTTGAAAGAAATAAACCTAAGTCCTCTCCTTCTTTTACCCTTAAAACCAGTACGAATCCGATCAGTTCCAGTGTTCTACTCGTCGATAGTGATGCACTAGTTCTAGATCTGGAATGTTACCCATAGACAACTGATTTCGGGGTTAACCGGGATGACCGTTCTGAGTCGTCGACAGGCCGAGTTAGGGTGGTTCCTGACCGGTCTAGTCACGCGGGTGAGAACACAACTCCAAGTGGTTGCCACGTAATCAGAACGTCTCGATAAACGACAACAGAAACCAAGTGTAGACGAACGGAACAACCAGACCAGTTGTCCGCACGGACTAGCTGTCCGCACGGACGAGCCGTACGCACGTACAGGTCATACGCACGGGTTGTCACCCGCACGGACTACCCTTGGGACCCACTTTCCAGACGAGGCTTGAGTATCGACGAACGAGCAATCCGGACGGACGACCTCTGAATGGATTACTCTTCGGATCATGAGATACTAAGGCCTTAAAATGAAAATCAAACAATCTTCATCCGCACGGCCAAGCCGTACGCACTGACAGGCTATCCGGACGGATTGACTCTGCCCGCGCGCACAGGCTGCCCGCACGGACTACCATACGCACGGACTGCCGTCCGCGCGACCGGCTTGAAAGATAGAAACACTTTGGTGTTTTCTAAATGCTACAACGAAAACTCCAAAGCACAAGCCATCATACACAAACACATCTTAGGAAGAAACAATCCACTTGAACGTTTATCCACACCAACAACTTGTCCGTACGTATAAGTCACCCGCACGTACAACTAGTCCGCTCGGATTACCACCCGCACGGACAGTCGTACGCACGGATAACCTATCCGGATGGATCACCACCCGCACGCATCACCACCCGCACGCATCACCATGCGCATGGATAGGTCATGCGCACGGATGACTTCTACTCACGGATAACTGATCCGCACGATCAGTCATCCTACCCACCCTCACTTGTACTGTTTTACGCGTCACTTATCGTTACGTTATCGAATCTATTCAGGCTAACTGTACTCGCTGTAAAAGCGCTCCCTTCAATCCATATCGCTGTGAGTATACTCGAACCCTTTTTGCTTTTAGCACTTTTGGGTGTTACATACGTTACAACTATTCAAACTACAACTATCACACTACTCAAGCTATTTTAACGCTTAACCATTAATGCATGTTATACGTGGCTTATGAATGCTTGTTTGTTATGTTTACACATGGAATGCTGTCTACCTGCCTTAGCAACGATAGTACTATAGTTTGGACTCAGCACCCGTTCACACGGGGGTTGTTAAGGATCTTTTACTTGCATGGATTACAGTGGTAATCGTGTATTGCGAACTGCCTCGGGCAGTCAACCCGCAGTCATTGGTATCGATGGATCTATGTCGATAACTAACGTGCTTCATTTCACTATGTGTGCGTGCTGGTTATGCGTAAACGAATTCGAACTCTATATGCTATTATCAAACTTGTATGCTCACCTTTACATTTTATGTATTGACATTATTTTAACGTATGTGACAGGTGCCTAGGTTGTTTATATGTTTCTCGGGCTGTGATGAAATTGAAGCTAGGAACTGGAGTCCTAGAAACCAACGAATAAATTGTTATGTTTAAATCTGAGTTGTCGGAACAGAATATTTGTTTAGTTTTTGTCTGTAATAACTTGTTTTGCTATTTGAGACATGGTATGGGACATGTTAACTTAAATTGAATGGTAATGATAGTTGTTATGGAAACTTCTGGACAATCTGTTTCGCTCAGTGCCGCGCCCCGATGATTCCGCCATCGGTTGGGGTGTGACAGATTGGTATCAGAGCCATAACTATAGGGAATTAGGCAAGACTCGACCTAGTCCGGGTCGAAGTCTCAGAGACCTAGACTATAGTTAAGAACCAACAGACCAACTCACGCGTATGCGTAAACTCGCCACTATCACTCACTCTTTTCTATTATTGCACTCGAATTTTCAAGTTGTGAACAGGTAATGAGGCCGAGAATAGGTGTGAAAACCGCAACTCTCGACTAAAGTTGCCTAATCAGCTTGTGTTTTAGCTACAAACGAGGAGAATTATACCAAATCAGGAGTGAAATCCATATTTTGATGAATAATCTCCTCAATTTTTATCAAAAACAAGGACGGAAGTTGCAAGATAGGGGTGAATCCCTAACCTTGACGATTCGTCCCGCTTTTATTCAAGAACTCCACCAAGGTTCGATGGACTCCAACGGTCTAAAGACACAACCTAACCAAAGGGAATTGCGCCAACGCCCGAGAATCGAGGCAAAGGCATAGTCCTGGAGGTCGTTGTGCAGGATCCTTGCGAAAAGTCGAGCTACCTTGGTTAGTCGAAGTCTATTAGCCGCAGACAATCTACCTTCGATTTATCGATCTTTATGAAAATTTTATGAATTTTTCTGTTATTAGTTAACGTTTTAAGGTACTATTGGTTTCGACCCAACACTATTGCTTCTGCTAAAACACAAAATCCACACAACTCATCACTAGCGAATCGGCAATAGAGGCAGTCAGAATAGTTTGTATGCTCGTAGGTGCTTTTAGTAACTAAGTATATGTGTTTCTTGCTGTTATGCTCAGGTGATTAGGAATATTGTGATTATGTGCTCTATGTGATTATGTGATTTTGTGCAATTCTGTGATTTTGTGACTATATGCGTTACATGGTACGTGTTACTGAGCTTTAGTAGTAGTAGACGTGTGAGGTGAGATTCGAATACATGTGTTGAGTTCCATGGCGATGTCTATTGCAGACAATGTCGTCTGGATCCCGTCATCAACTCTCTCGCCAGGAAAAGAGGGACAGACGCCTTGCTTCCATCGTCGCGAAAGCGGTAGAAAAGGCTGTGAGCGATGTCTGCGAGAATGCCAGCAAATCATCCGAGGAATCGAGGACTGAGGGTCCTAGAGCTGCCGCGAGACCTTTCAGCTTCAAACAATTCAAGTCATGTGGGCCGAAAGAATTCACAGGCGAAGGAGGTCCTACTGCTCTATTCCACTGGTTTGACTCTATCGAGGTTACTCTGCGACAAAGTGGTTGCCCTGATGACCTTCGAACTCTGAACGCTACCGGCGTCTTTCAGTCCCGTGCTTTGGACTGGTGGACGGCCGAGAGGAACAAGAGAGGGAATGATGCAGCTTACGGTTTGTCGTGGGATGAGCTCAAAGAAGTCATGCTAGAGGAATTCTGCCCTCCTCACGAGCGTCAAAAGTTTGAAGATGAATTTTGGCACATACAACAGAAGGATGGAGACAATGCTGGTCTCACTGCTCGCTTCAAACAGCTCAGCATTATCTGTCCTGACCAGGTCAAGACTCCTGATATGACCATCAAGAAGTACATTCGAGCTTTGCCCGACTGCGTTGCTGATTTCGTGCAAGCGGCCAAGACTACCACGATCGAAGAGACCTATCTGCTGGCCGCTGAGATCAATGACAAAAGGGTCAAGGCTGGAGTGTGGGATAAGACCTCCAAGCATCTGCATCAAGCCACTACTACTGCACCGACTGCTGAACCCACGTCGTCAAGCAACAAGAGAAAGAACAAGAGAAAGAACAGCTCCACCAACAAGAACTGTGCGATTACTGCTGGACCGATCCAAGCTGTACCTGCTCAACAGCGTCAAGTAGTGGCGCCCGTGGCCAATGCACCGCTTGCAAAGCGTGCATATACTGGACCACACCCACTCTGCCCCACTTGCACCTATCATCACCCGACTGCTATTCAATGCCGCTTCTGTGCTCATTGCAACGTCTACGGTCACTTTACTGCCAACTGCCGTATTCGTCAAGCTCCTGCCAATCAAGCTCTACTCGCTGCCCCACAGGGTCAACAAGCTCCTCCGGCACCCGCAGTCAAAGCCAGAGCATGCTTCACATGTGGCGACCCAAATCATTTCGCCAACATGTGCCCGAACAGGGTGGTGAAACAAGAACCCCAGCAGCAACATCAGCAACCACAGCAGCAGCAACAGGCCGCACGAGCCAGAACTTTCAATCTCAACGTGCGTCAAGCCCAGGCCGACAACAACGTGGTCAATGGTACGTTCCTTGTGAATGGTATTTATGCTTCATGTTTGTTTGATACTGGAGCCGATAATTGCTTTGTGTCACTCGAATTCGAGAAACTCCTTAGTCGTAAACGCTCCCGACTCTCCTCTGCATTCGATGTTGAAGTCGCCACCGGAAGAACCATCGCTGTAAACTCTGTTATTCGTGATTGCACTCTCGAGCTCAACAATCACATCTTCTCAATCGATCTCATTCCAATGCAACTAGGAAGCTTTGATGTCATAGTAGGCATGGACTTTCTTCGCGAAAACCATGCCGAAGTTGTGTGCTTTGATAAAATGATTCGTTTTTCGCTCGCAAACGGTGATTCTTTGTGCGTCTATGGTGATACTACTTCGAAGGGTCTCAAGCTTATGTCATGCCTACAAGCTAGCAAGTATCTCCGTAAGGAATACAGGGCTTTCTTGGCTCATGTCGTGGCAGCGGAGAAGGAAAAGAAAGAGAAGAAGAAAGTAAAAGACGTTCCAGTGGTTCGAGAATTTCCTCAAGTTTTTCCAGAGGATCTTCCCGGATTACCTCCGAAGCGTGATATTGATTTTCGCATTGATCTCATTCCTGGAGCCAATCCTATCGCCAGAGCTCCTTATCGACTCGCGCCGTCCGAAATGCGCGAACTCTCAACCCAACTCCAGGAATTGCTTGAAAAAGGCTTTATTCGCCCGAGCACCTCTCCTTGGGGCGCACCAGTTCTTTTCGTTAAAAAGAAGGACGGGTCGTTCCGGATGTGCATCGACTACCGGGAATTGAATAAGTTAACTATCAAGAACCGCTATCCTCTGCCTCGAATCGACGATTTGTTTGATCAACTACAAGGCGCTACGTGTTTCTCGAAGATTGATCTACGTTCAGGATATCATCAGCTGCGTATACAAGAGGAAGATATACCCAAAACCGCGTTTCGCACTCGTTACGGCCATTACGAATTCGTCGTCATGCCTTTTGGCCTAACCAATGCGCCAGCAGTTTTCATGGATCTGATGAATCGAGTGTGTAAACCGTATTTTGACCGTTTCGTCATCGTGTTCATCGACGATGTCTTGATCTATTCCAAAACGAGAGCCGAACACGCGCAACATCTACGTTTGGTTCTCGAGTTACTCCAGGGGAACCAACTCTACGCCAAATTCTCCAAGTGTGAGTTTTGGTTGGGGGAGGTTCAGTTTCTGTGTCACATCGTAAATAGTCAGGGAATTCATGTCGATCCTGCGAAGATTGAAGCTGTTAAGAGCTGGGTTACGCCTAAGAACCCGACTGAAGTCTGCTCCTTTCTCGGGCTAGCGGGTTATTAACGACGATTCATCGAAGGATTCTCGAAGATTGCTGTACCGCTTACCTCTCTCACTCATAAGGATTAGCCTTTTGTCTGGGGGACCAAACAAGAGTCTGCCTTTCGAACCCTCAAGTACATGCTTTGCAATGCTCCTGTTCTCACTCTACCCGACGGAAACGATAATTTCATTGTCTACTGTGATGCTTCTAACCTTGGTCTCGGCTGCGTCTTAATGCAACGAGACAAGGTTATAGCTTACGCATCTCGTCAGCTCAAAATCCACGAGAAGAACTATACAACCCACGATCTCGAGCTAGGCGCAGTTGTTTTTGCATTAAAGATTTGGCGACACTACCTGTATGGTACCAAGTGTACGATCTTCACCGATCATAAGAGCCTACAACATATTTTTAATCAGAAGGAACTAAATATGCGTCAACGCCGATGGGTGGAACTTCTCAACGATTACGACTGTGAGATTCGTTATCACCCAGGCAAAGCAAATGTTGTTGCCGACGCACTTAGCAGACGGAGCTATCTGCTTAGCGCTCGAAATGTTCAAGCCCAGTACAATCTCGAAGCTCTCATTAGCGACGCCCAGCATGCATGTTTCAACGAACGCACTTTGAAGAAAGAAATAATCTACCACGATGGACCCCAACTTGTGAGCAAATCCAACGGGATATTCCATTACTTAGACAAAATCTGGATTCCCAAGCGAACCAACCTGCGACAGATTATCATGGATGAAGCCCACAAATCACGATACTCTATTCATCCTGGTGCCGACAAAATGTACCACGACCTTCGCTATAGGTACTGGTGGCCGGGTATGAAACGGGATATCGCTCTTTACGTCGGAAAATGTCTAACCTGTGCTAGAATCAAGCCTGAACATCAAAGACCCTCTGGCTTGCTCGAACAACCTCCAATCCCCATGTGGAAGTGGGAGAGCATAGCTATGGATTTCGTAACCAAGCTTCCAACCACGTCATCGGGTCATGACAGCATTTGGGTTGTTATTGACCGTTTGACTAAATCAGCTCACTTTCTGCCAATACGAGAAGACTACAAGGTTGAACGATTAGCCCGAATCTACACCGACGAGATCATTTGTCGACATGGCACGCCTCGTGACATCATCTCTGATCGTGATGCTCGGTTCACTTCACGATTGTGGGAAACGTTTCAAACGGCACTCGGTACAACGCTTAATCTAAGTACTGCGTTCCACCCACAAACCGACGGTCAGACTGAAAGAACGATTCGTACTCTTGAAGACATGCTCCGATCGTGTGTTCTAGACTTCGGTGGTAATTGGGATAGACATCTTCCGTTAGTCGAATTCTCGTATAACAACATCTACCAGGCTAGCATCCAGATGGCACCTTTCGAGGCCTTATACGGAAGAAGATGTCGATCGCCTATTGTGTGGCACGAGATCGGTCACTCGCAACTAACCGGTCCGGAGCTGCTACAAGAAACAACAGACAAAATCTTCCAAATTCAAGACAATCTAGCGAAAGCTTGGGATAGACAGAAACTGCTCGCCGATAAGAAGCGCAAGCACCGTGAGTATGGCGTTGGTGACTACGTACTCCTAAAGGTATCACCTTGGAAGGGTGTAGTCCGATTCGGCAAAAAGGGGAAGCTCGCGCCTCGATATGTTGGACCTTTTAAGATTCTGGAAAGGATCGGAAAAGTCGCCTACAGACTCGAATTACCGGAGGAACTTAGCAATGTCCATCCGACTTTCCACGTGTCGAACCTCCGGAAGTGCATCTACGACCCTGACTTACATGTTCCTCTAGACGATCTACAGGTGAACGAAACATTACACTTCGTGGAAAAGCCTGTCGAAATCATGGATCGCAAAACCAAAGAACTCAGGCGCTCACGCATTCCTATTGTGAAAGTCCGGTGGGAAGGCAAGCGAGGCGCGGAGTTCACTTGGGAACTCGAAAGCGACATGAAGGCCAATTACCCACAGTTGTTTAATTAGAGAGATAATCGTAGAGAGAGAAAGTCTAGAAAGAGAAAGTCTCTCACGTGATTTCCGGAGCTTGTAATCGTCAGATCATCAAATGAATCACGTTAAAATTGTACGTTTTTGTCTGTTCGATCCACGATAGTGCACGGATTCCGCATGTCGTACGAGTCGGATCGCAATCGAAGCGAATTCAAACCGGAACCTACAACAATCAAGGTTTTGAAAGAAAAAGAAAAAGGTTTTGAAAATGAAAAATTAAAAATTGACAAAGGATTTCTTTCAAACGGTTTTGAATTGAAATCTAAAACTTTATAGACTTTTAGATTGAATGTTTTCGCATATCATATCCGAAAATTATCAATTTTAACCGTAAAATCCTGATTAATTTGACGATTTTCAGTGGCCCAAACGAAGAACTCTCACACGTGATTCACGAACTAGTTACAGCTTTCGACTTAATTTCGGGACGAAATTCCCTCAACAAGGGGAGGCTGTAACACCCCGTGTTTTCACGAAGTGAAAGTCAAAGTCAAGGTCAAAGTCAACGATCGATTTCACGCGACGTGACTCATAGAATTGTTTGTATGATATTTAGATTATGTGGAGTAAATGTCGTTCATTACAATAATCAAGTCATACTAACCGCATTTCAATCGACTTACGGCTGTGAACGATAGGAAGTAACAATGCGATAAAGTTAATTAAGCTATGATAATCAAATCGACATCAAATCGTAACTCGAGCTATGTATTCTACTTGTCATTATACGTGTGTGTGTGCCTTACGTGTTACCTGTGCCTGTTTATTTTATGTTATGTTGTGATAATCAAGCGAACTCAATCGAACTCGAAATCTAACTCGAATACAAACGAACCCGAACCCGAATCCCGAGTCGAACCATATAAGAAGTAGTTGGGACTGAAAGTAATTTGACTAGGAAACCCTATCGAATCGCTCGCATATCGAACCCGAAGTAACATCGCACCGAACACACCAAAGGAGGCGGCATCCGCACGGATGGTCAATCCGCACGGATTGCCAACCCGCACGGATTGCCAACCCGCACGGATTGCCAACCCGCACGGACGACCAGTCCGCGCGGATAGTCTACCCAGGTGCGTGCCATGCGCACGGCTCACCCTTTCCCTTTTTGGCATCCTATAAATACACGGGTCACTCTCCACTTTTCCCAGTTTTGGCAAGTGACGTCCGAACCACACGCATTCTTCACCTTTTCTCAGATTTCTCTCAATCCAGGTAAGATCTTGCACTAATTCTTGTACATCTTTGATCACTACACAATTCTACACATTTCTATCTTTCGAATCTTCGATTTTAACCATGAAATCATCCGGATTTGAGGTATTCTCGGGTGACGTCATCATGAAGTTCATAAGAACTTCAAGCTTGATCTCATTCCACCAGGAATATCTCAGATCTAAACGATTTCTACAAGTTTTTACAATAACTTCACCTAGATCTAAACTTTTCTAAGGATAAAAGAGTTGAAAGAAATAAACCTAAGTCCCCTCCTTCTTTTACCCTTAAAACCAGTACGAATCCGATCAGTTCCATTGTTCCACTCGTCGATAGTGATGCACTAGTTCTAGATCTGGAATGTTACCCATAGACAACTGATTTCGGGGTTAACCGGGATGACCGTTCTGAGTCTCCGACAGGCCGAGTTAGGGTGGTTCCTGACCGGTCTAGTCACACGGGTGAGAACACAACTCCAAGTGGTTGCCACGTAATCAGAACGTCTCGATAAACGACAACAGAAACCAAGTGTAGACGAACGGAACAACCAGACCAGTTGTCCGCACGGACTAGCTGTCCGCACGGACGAGCCGTACGCACGTACAGGTCATACGCACGTACAGGTCATACGCACGGGTTGTCACCGGCACGGACTACCCTTGGGACCCACTTTCCAGACGAGGCTTGAGTATCGACGAACGAGCAATCCGGACGGACGACCTCTGAATGGATTACTCTTCGGATCATGAGATACTAAGGCCTTAAAATGAAAATCAAACAATCTTCATCCGCACGGCCAAGCCGTACGTACGCACGGACAGGCTATCCGGACGGATTGACTCTGCCCGCGCGCACAGGCTGCCCGCATGGACTACCATACGCACGGACTGCCGTCCGCGCGACCGGCTTGAAAGATAGAAACACTTTGGTGTTTTCTAAATGCTACAACGAAAACTCCAAAGCACAAGCCATCATACACAAACACATCTTAGGAAGAAACAATCCACTTGAACGTTTATCCACACCAACAACTTGTCCGTACGGATAAGTCACCCGCACGTACAACTAGTCCGCACGGATTATCACCCGCACGGACAGTCGTACGCACGGATAACCTATCCGGATGGATCACCACCCGCACGCATCACCACCCGCACGCATCACCATGCGCACGGATAGGTCATGCGCACGGATGACTTCTACTCACGGATAACTGATCCGCACGATCAGTCATCCTACCCACCCTCACTTGTACTGTTTTACGCATCACCTATCATTACGTTATCGAATCTATTCAGGCTAACCGTACTCGCTGTAAAAGCGCTCCCTTCAATCCATATCGCTGTGAGTATACTCGAACCCTTTTTGCTTTTAGCACTTTTAGGTGTTACATACGTTACAACTATTCAAACTACAACTATCACACTACTCAAGCTATTTTAACGCTTAACCATTAATGCATGTTATACGTGGCTTATGAATGCTTGTTTGTTATGTTTACACATGGAATGCTGTCTACCTGCCTTAGCAACGATAGTACTATAGTTTGGACTCAGCACCCGTTCACACGGGGGTTGTTAAGGATCTTTTACTTGCATGGATTACAGTGGTAATCGTGTATTGTGAACTGCCTCGGGCAGTCAACCCGCAGTCATTGGTATCGATGGATCTATGTCGATAACTAACGTGCTTCATTTCACTATGTGTACGTGCTGGTTATGCGTAAACGAATTCGAACTCTATATGCTATTATCAAACTTGTATGCTCACCTTTACATTTTATGTATTGACATTATTTTAATGTATGTGACAGGTGCCTAGGTTGTTTATATGCTTCTCGGGCTGTGATGAAATTGAAGCTAGGAACTGGAGTCCTAGAAACCAACGAATAAATTGTTATGTTTAAATCTGATTTGTCGGAACAGAATATTTGTTTAGTTTTTGTCTGTAATAACTTGTTTTGCTATTTGAGACATGGTATGGGACATGTTAACTTAAATTGAATGGTAATGATAGTTGTTATGGAAACTTCTGGACAATCTGTTTCGCTCAGTGCCGCGCCCCGATGATTCCGCCATCGTTTGGGGTGTGACACATCCTTCATCTTCTTGCAATCCAAGGTCTTATGCTCGTTTGATTTGTAGATCCCACAAACTCTAGGCTGCGATTGAGACTTTGATTCTAACCTGCATTTCCCTAAATGGCGCTTATGGCAAGTTTTGCATTTGGGTTTCTCACCCGATTGTTGGTTGTCCGTTTTAAACCCGGAACCCTCCTTGTACTCAGAGTTCCCCTTATGTTTCTTATCAGAACGGCGTGAGTTCTTATCCTCACGTTTCCTTTTCCCTTCTTCAGAATTCTTGAGCGATCTCTGCCTAACCGCATAGAGAGTAAGAGATAAGAAAAGATCAGCCACTGACCTAAAGGTGGTAGGTCTTGACTCTTTCACACTTTCCTTGATTTCCGGAGCTAAACCTCCAATAAAACGAGCTATGCGTTTTGGTTATGGTGTGACTAAGTATGGAACCAATCGTGACATGGTGTTGAAACTCGTAAGATACGCCTGGTAGTCTAAGTTCTTCATGACCAAGGTCAAGAAGTCAGTCTCAATTTTCTCAACTTCATGTTGAGGACATAATTTTTTTTATTAGAGCAACAAACTGATCCCAAGTCAGATTATACAACGGGATCTTTCCTGTAGCTTGGATTAGGGACCTCCACCAAGCTAAAGCTTCTCCTTTAAAGGATTGTGAAACAAACTTCACAATGTCCTGCTCTTCACAACCACTGTATCCATCTCATCAAGCCAAGTCATATAATCAATGGCTCCTTTCTCTCCTGTGAAGTCTCTGGGCTTGCAGGAGACAAAATATTTGTAAGAACGGGTTTTAGCACGTGGCTCTTGATTGAGCAAAATGTTCTTAGACGGGATACTTTGCTGATTCGACGAGTGACGAGCATCATCCTTCTTTGACTCGTGTGTTTTAGAAGGGGGCATACTATGAGCCACAAATTGAGTCTTAGTGAGAGTACCACTTGATTCCTTGAACTGTCTGTCAAGAGCTCTAGTAATGGCATTGTCTATTAATGCTTGAAGATCTGCACCAGCTACATTAATTCTGGTGGTATCATTATTCTCTCTCGGGTGACTGTTTACCTCTTCTGATTCAGCCATGTAGCTTGATTGCTACAAAACAATGATAATAATTTATTCAGAAGTTACTATGGAATCATCATTTTTGATGACTCATTAACCAGGGTAAATATAAACCATATTGGTTAATTTGTTAGTCAAATTTATTTAGGATTTTCATTATAATTATCATTAGTTATAAATCATTAAAGATATTAGAGTGGCACAAAAGGCCTAGTCACAAGGACAATTTTAATTTATAAACCATGATCTTATAAGATCAAGGCATTAAGGTTTGAACATAGTTCATTACCTTTTCTTGACAGGGAGTCGTAGACTACAACTGTCTTTTGTCTTATTTGACAATTAGTGTGGCCCGTAGGCACTTCATCGCTAATGGATGTCTTATATATGATCATCTTTATTGATGATTTGAACCCATGATTTCTAGATCATTAGGCTAGATAAGGAATCTGGAATAATCCAATAGAATGATGACATGTGTGACTTTTACTGAATCACATTTGCCAGGAGTGTTAACATGTTTTCAGATGTTAACAAAGATTTGAATCTTTTAAATAGGTTTTACCATCATGGCCATGTCTAAAATGACATATAGGCTAGGTCATACCTTTAAGATTCCATTTAATATTTAATGGCAGATCAATTACAAAAAGGAATGATATTTTGATTTATTTCATATATTATATTCATACATATGATGACAAATTAAATTTAAATAAAACATTCCAATAAATTTAAAAGAAGTACATAATTGCCCTAAACGGGACTTGAAAGAAATAACATTGTCCTCGTAGGGACTAAAATAAGAAATACTAGTCCTCGCAGGGACCTATTACATAAATAAAAATGTCCACGCAGGGACTTGACTGAAATTAAAAATTACAAAAAAAAAATAAATAAGGAATTTCAATAATCCCTTTTCTTCTTCCCTTTTATTAGGTCTGCCAAACCCTTAAGTAGACCCCGGCGGCTTCTACGCTCCTCCTGAACCTCTCGTTCCACCTGGTTCAACCTCAGAAGAATTTCCTGCTGCTGCGGTGGTTGGATCAATGGCGGTTGCTGCTGCGGAGGTTGAGGAGGTGACAGGTATTGATACCCATATGCTTGGTACCCAGACTGGTACGAAGCTGCGTAAGGCCCTTCTGGATGGAGAGCATTGTAGTTGGCCGCCTCGAGATATGGGTCGACGGCAGGGACATTGTAGTAATTGTAGCCATGATAAGCTGGCTACTCAAAAGGGTTATACGCCACTGCACCGGTGTAAGAAGGAATTGGGTTATCATAACCCATGTGTGGTGGTGGTGGTGCGACTGGCGCAGAGTCGTCTTCTGAAACTGGGTTTGAAGGCCCACCCATTTGCGGGTCTTCATACAGTGGCGGGTAGTGGCTGCCACTGGAGTATTGGGGGTTGCTGAAGTGGAAATCCCCCCTTCACACGGACATCCGTGCACCTGATCTTCTTCGCCTCGGTGGTTCTGGAGGCAGTTGCTGCTCTAGCAGTGGCGGTGGCATGACCGCCTCAAAATGTGGGTCCTTAGAGGGGACCTGTTGGTGTGGTGATGAGTGGTGGGAAGGTGTATACTCCCAGTGATAATTGCTCCACCATTGGGCAAATGAGTCGGGGCCTCTATATGGCGAACCATGAAAAGATGATCCGTCAGAAATCTCGATGGGATGTGTTGGAGTCCCAGTTGGTGGCTCGACAGGTTCTGGATCTGGATCCTCGTCCATATCCATATCCTGGGCTCCAGGAAAGTGGTCTTCTGGTCCCAATGGGTTATGGCCCATTGGTTCTTCACTCACGTTCGCCGGGTTGAACCGGCTCTGAAAGTATGGGGTCGGGTCCTGAAAGGCACGGTGTGAACTCGACCGCTGCAACGGTATGAAGGAGTGGTGAGAATCATTGGGCTCATTTTCTGATTGTTGCCCAAAGGAGTTGTGGTACGAGGGCGAAGAGCTAAGCGAGACAGAACGCCTCGCGGGTTCCAAATATGTTCTCCAATCCTCGTGAGGACTAGAGTTATAAGTTGCTGAAGGTGTTCGCCGGTGAGAAGGCCCGGCTTCGTGATCATTTGGAGCAGTTATTGGTGCTTTGCCTCTTCCACCTCTTCCTCTGAAACGTGGCGGCATTTTCTTTGATCATGTCAAAACAAACGAAAAACAACAAAGACAAAAACAATTAAGATTAGGATTAATCCTAAGTCCTTTGCCTAGACTCGGAAGTCAAGGAATGTGCAACTGTGTTATTGAGATTAAACACAAAAGGCTAGTGTTTAATTCACTCAATGTTGGCTCTGATGCCAACCTGTCACACCTCGATATTTCCATGTGTTGCCGGTGGCCCCGGTGGGGAGTATCGTGACGTAGTTGATATCATCATGGTCAAATGCTCACAGTTTAAATGCACAGCGGAAGTCTAAAAGTAATAATATTACAAACCGATTCAAAAGTACAATAAAATATTATACAACGGATTGTAAAACGATCCATAGGCGGATCTAAAATAAAAGAAATATTGTTCAACAGATTTAAGCATCAAAAGCTTGCAAGACTCTTTATTTGATACTAGGAGTAGCCAGCCCATTACGCATAGTACCTGCCCTTAACCTTTTGAAAAATATTACAGTTTACACTGGTAAATACAATTAACTGACTCTTTTGAAAAGTGTTTATAAAAATTGATTTAGATGCACAAGGCACAAATATTCTTTTATAACTTGGGACAATTATTTAAAAATAATCTTGTATACAGATTTATATGTTTGTCATCCATTCAGTAGCCCGGGTTAGAAGTACCGGGTTAAAGGTTAATAGACACACCACATAATATAAACCCACGGCGAGTTATCCTCAACAGGCGGGTATATCTTTTTTCATACGCACTGTCAGGTGTATGCCTACACCCCGTGCTTAAGTCGTGGCCATTTCAACGAATGAGCCAAGGATATCCAGGACACGGTCATTAATCCCCCGAAAGTTTAGATCAAACAAAATAGATTAAAACGGATTATCTCAATGATTTAACCACTACTCGATTAAAGATTCGATACCCAACCAAGCGGTATTATTAAATAGCGTATCCCAAGCCCGTATAACGGAAATTAAGTTAAAAGTATTTACCTGAGCTAAAATATAATTTTAATCCCAGCCGTATATCAAATCAGCAAGTACAAATAGCTTTTACTGGGCTCCTAATCTGGAACGAAGGTTTTAATAACCTATTAGATTCCTAACGGGTCTTATTTAAGTCTTAACTTAGACCGGTTAGTTTTAAAGAAAGGTTTACGGTTCAAAATTGCAAGATTTAAGCGAAGACCGGATTAGAATGTGATTTAGACCCGGTAATTAGTATGAAGACTTGTATAAAATGGGTAAACTAAACACATTCTGGATTTTGAAGTAAAAATGATAAGGTTTGACCCGTTTCGGTTAATTTATGTAAACTAGTTACATAAATTGTACCGAACGCGAAAATGCATAAGGGTAACCAAATGAGTCATGTACAAGTTCCACAAGTTAATATGCTTTAAATATGTTATGATATCAGTAGGATATCTTCCACTATACCCAAAACGAATTTAAAACGAATTTATGCCCCGTAGGGGTATTTTGGTCATTTTAAAGCTTATAAAAGAGGTTAAATAGTAATCTGAGATTCTGGTCTAAAATAATCAGTAAAAATATTTATTTTAACAAGTTATATCAGTAAGATATTTTTACATATGTGAATTTTATCATTTATGGCCAAACTATGCACCGTAGGGGCATTTTGGTCATTTCACATATGTTATAATGGTTAAATTTGGAAATCTGAGTTCAAAACTTTTAATTACTGTTAAAGTATAAAAATTTATTCATAACATCAGTGGGTAACAAGTCTTAGGTGCTAAATATGGTTTTAACCCACACTATGCGCCTAAATCGCATAAAAGTCGGTATTTGACGATATTCGGGTTGTTTAAGGAAATCTGAGATTTTTATCAGTCTTAACTATTCAAAATATTTTATTTAATGTATAAAATCTGTAGAAAAAGGTTTGGTATCAAAATGATATGTAAAACTCATTTTATTAGCATAAAGAGCATTATCGTCAATTACCGAGTCTATGCAAGAACTCTATGTTATGATCAGTTTAAAATTTAACAAAAATTTCCAAAAATCCCTAAATATTATATCTTAACAGTAGGTGGCAAGTTTGGTGCCAAAAATTGGGTTTAAATAGGATTTATGTCACAAATGCCATTTAATTAATAAAAGGCTTTCATTTACGATATCGAGCATAACTCTTATTTCAGACCATAAACTGATGTAAATTTTTAGGACATACTTAAATATCAGTAATAAAGGTTTTTATCCACTCACATTTTCAAAAATCTCGTTTTAGTATCAAAAGGGCATAATGGTCAACATTTAAGCATTTAACGGAAACATACAAATGAATCGGATTATTAAGGAACCATGTAGCATAACCTCAGAGGGTTTTACTAACACATAATATGGTCCCAAAAGAGCCCTAAGGTATAACTAAACTAAGCTAAATCGGCTCAGAACTGAAAGTCAAAGCAAAAGTCTACTTTAGCGACTTTCGGTTGCGAACCGAGCCTAAACTCAGAATTGTCGGGTTGAACATGCCTAAACATGTTCTTATATTATTTACCAAATTATTTTAGTGTTAAAACATGTTCCATAACCTCTGCATTATCAGTTATGAATTTATTTGTAAAAACTGCTTTTGTTGACTTTTTATTAATAAGTTTGACCAGACAATTGACCAAGTTAGAGTGATAATTAGTAGGTGCCCTTTTAAGGGTTTATTATCTACATAATTACCAACTCATAGCCACTTTCAATTCAAATAATGGCTGGACCATTAGTGATTAATCACTAAGTCAAAGCTTAATTACGATAGCTTTGACTTTTGGTCATTAAGCTAATAAAACTTGAACTTAGGAAGCTAAGAACACTTACTAGAGTACTTAGCATGAATTAGGAACAGAAGGAGGCTTTCTTGAACACCAGGAAGCTCCAGAGAGTGAGTTATGAAGTAAAATTTCAAATGTGCAAATGAACAAGTGAGAACAAGGCCCTTATATATGAATTCCCAAGTGTCCCTAGTGCATGAAAAACCATTTGCTCAGTCCTTGGTATCGAATTCAGCCATGCAATGGTGGTGTAACAGGCTGCAACATGCAGCTGTCCAAGAATTTGTCGCTGGCACTTCTGTCGCGGCCGCGTAAACATAAGAGAATGTTTACACGACCCGCGAGAACCTGTAAATCCGGTAAAAACTTTGCTAACTTTGCAATTTCAGTCCCTGGTCCATTTTAAGTTTGTTTAACTTTCATTTATTGCACTTATGACCCCCATAGTTAACTATTAAGGGCCTTGGGTCACATTTTAACTCCGTTAAGCTCCCGGTTAGTTGTAAGATCACCCGAAAAGTCTTGTTTTCATCAAAACTCCATAGAATTACTATCCATTATTCTTGAGAGCCAAATATACAAATATTACAATGCTTTTAGGATCGTTAAAAGGTCACTCAGAGGTAACATTTAACATGTTGACACTTTTAACCCCTATATTTCGTAAGATCCTTTATTTAAGCACAAACGACTTTCCATGTTCGTCATATTTATCCATTAAAGAATACGAACGTCGTGTGTGGTCAATCAGAGGTATAAGATTGGCATGTTGACACTTTTGATCCTTTTACTAACATATTTACATTGTTTGACAATTTTCGTCCCTCGGAATCAATTCCTTACACGTTTAAAGTCCATGACACGTGTCTGTATTATATTGGACATGATTTTGCGAGGTGTTATACTACACCCCGTGCTTAGGTCGTGATCATTTGCATTTAAATGATGCCAAGGATATCCAGGACACTGTCATTAACCCCCAAATGCTTTGTATCAAACAAGACAGATTAAAACGGGTTATCTCAATGATTTAACCACTAGTCAATTAAATATTCAATACCCGACCAAGCGGTAATAGTTTACCGTATCCCAAGCCCGTATAAGGGTAAATAAGTTACAAGTATTTACCTAAGCTAAAAATATAAATTATACTCAGCCGTATATTCTAATCAGCAAGTGCAAATAGCTTTTACTGGGCTCCTAATCTGGAATGAAGGTTTTAATAACCTATTAGATTCCTAACGGGTCTTATTAAAGTTATAACTTAGACCGGTTAGTTTTAAAGAAAGGTTTACGGTACAAAACGCAAGATTAAGTGATGACCGGATTGGAATGTGATTTAGACCCAACAAGTATGAAGACTTGTATAAAATGGGTAAACTAGATACATTCTGGATTTTGAAGTAAAAATGATAAGGTTTGACCCGTTTTGATTAATTTATGCAACCTAGTTACATAAACCGTACCGAACACGTATATGCATAACGGGTAACCGGATGAGTCAAGTACAAGTTCCATAGATTATTATGCTTAAAATATGTTGTGATATCAGTAGGATATCTTCAATTATGCCCAAACCGAATTTAAACCAATTTAAGCCCTGTAAGGGTATTTTTGTCATTTTAAAGTTTATAAAAGAGGTTAAATAGAAAACTGAGGTTCTGGTATAAAATAATCAGTAAAAATAATTATTTTATCATGTTACATCAGTAAAATATCATACATATGTGAAGTTTACCATTTATGGCCAAACTATGCACTAGAGGGGCATTTTGGTCATTTCACATATGTTTTAAGGACCAAATTGGCAATCTGAGTTCAAGACTTATACTTACTGTTATGATATTAAAATTTATTTATGAAATCAGTAAGTATCATGTCTTAGGTGCTAAATATAGTTTTAAACCATACTATGCGCCTAATTCGCATAAAAGTCGATTTTTAACGATATTTGAGATGTTTATAAATTCTGAGATTTTTATCAGTCTTGAATGCTTAAAATATTCTATTTAATATATAACATCAGTAGGAAAAGGTTTGACATGTAAATGATGTGTAAAACTCATTTTATTAATGAAAAGGGTATTATCGTCAATTACCGAGTTCATGCAAGAACTCTATGTTATGGTCAGTATAAAATTTGACCAAAAATTCCAAAATTCCCTAAAAATTATATTAAATCAGTAGGTAATGAGTTTGGTGCCAAAATTTGGGTTTAGATATTATTTATGCTAAAAATGTCATTTAATTAACAAAAAGTTTCATTTTACGCTATCTTGCATAACTTTAGTTTGAGACCAGAAACTGATGTCAAATTTTGTGGACATACTTATAATCCAATAATAAAGCTTTTTGTCCTCTCACATTTTCAAAAATCTCGTTTTTATAACATAAGGGCATAATGGTCAACTTTTAAGCAAATAACGGAAAATGCAATGTACTATGATTTCTAAGGGACCATGTAGTATAACCTCAAAGGGTCATACTAACTTATAATATGGTCACAAAGGAACCCTAAGGCATAACTAAACTAAGCGGTCAGAACTGAAAGTCAAAGCAAAAGTCTACTTTTGCGACTTTCGGTTGCGAACCGAGCCTAATACTTAGAATTGTCGGGTTGAACATGTCTAAACATGTTCTTATATTATTTACCAAGTTATTAAAGTGATAAAACATGGTTCATAACTTCTACATTATCAGTTTTAATTATTTTATGAAAATCTGACTAGTTTGACTTTTTGATTAGTTACTTTGACCCGACAATTAACTAAGTAAACGTGATAATTAGGAGGTGCCCTTTTGAGGGATTAACACCTACCTAATTACGATCACGTAGCCATATTTTCCTCGAACAATGGCTGGACCGTTTAGATCTAAACCGAAAGTCAAAGCGTTATTACGACAACTTTGACTTTTGGTCTTTAAACACATAAAAACCAAACTAGAGTGGCTAAGGACGCTTACATCAGGTCCTTGCATGAAAATTGAACTAAGGTGGGCTCCCTCTTGATCAGGAATCCCAGAGAAATGCTCAAGAATGCTCAAGCAAGTGAGATGTGAGAGTTTAGAGTGAAGGTGCAAGGATTCAAGGCAACCCAAGACCCCTATTTATAGTTTTTGAGAGTTGATATGATGATGCCAAGTGTTTAGGGACATCTTAGGATCATTCCAGGTGTCTTAAACAGGTTTTAAAACCATCAAAAATCCATGGTTTTCGAGTTTTAAGTGTGCAAAGTGATTTGTGTGGGTTGCAAGAACAAACCTGCAGCTGTAGGTCACATTCTGGGAAAATTGACCCATCGCCGCACGCCACGGCAACAGGGGGGAGGCGTCGCCACGCGCCACGGCCTCATATCAAGTTTCAAACTTGACAGTCTTGGCCCCTGTACCTTTTTATTCAATATATCTTTCATTTTAGGCACTTTTAACCCTTCTAGTTAGTTTGTAGGTGATCTTAAAAGGATAACCAAAAACCGTTAGGCCCGGTTTCATTAAATGATCACCAAATATACTAGTTTATTCTCGTTGACGCTTTTAACCCTTAAATTTGCGAACTTGTGTGTTTTATCGCGAAATGGCATAAGAGTCTTTCAAGATCAATAATAAGCATTCCCAAGAGTATGATGGGATATTACGACACTTCAGTTTACTCTAGTTCGCTTACTTGGTCACTCCAAGGTGTAGTTTTATAGTTTGACGCTTTTGGCCCCTTTAATGCACAACTTGCGTGCATTATCATTTTATCGCGTCAAAGCCCTATGTTATCCATATTAGGCATCCTCGAGAGTAATAATGAACATTAGGATGCTTCGGGTTTGTTAAAAGGTCACTCAGAGGTTAATTTGAACATGTTGACGCTTTTAACCCATCTTCTTGATATTTGCAATTTAAATCGTTTATTTGCATCGAAACTCCACGAAATCATTATCCTGCAATCGTGAGAGTATAAAAGATTCTACAAAGCCTCAGGATCGTTAAAAGGTCATTCAGAGGTAAGAATTAACATGTTGGCACTTTTAACCCCTGTGGTTTGTAAATTTTTAGTTTTAAACACAAACGACTTCTAGTGTCTGACAATTTATTCAATAAAGAATATGAACATCATATGAGGTCAGTCAGAGGCACAAGTTTGGCATGTTGACATATTTTGGTGCTTGCACATTCATAGTTTTCGTTTTTGACGAAATTGGTCCTTCATAGTCAACGTTTGACTTTATGAGGGTTTATTACACGTGTCAACACATTATTGGATGTGATTCTACGATGTGTTACACAACATGTCCCCGATCGATAACTAAACTGCGTGGCAAACATGGTTGGCGGTGGTGTTCCCGAGCAGCAAACACCTTTTGCCGAACCAGTTTGCCGCCCACTCCGTATCCCCTAAAAGAATATCTTAAAGAGATAGTTAACGCTGATAAAGGACTTTATTGTTTATAGAAACTTTCGAACTAAGGTATGTCTCTCTTTAGAGATTGAGGGTTGTAGTGTCAAATGTGTAGATATTGAAACTTTCTTTGCAAAGTAATCAACGTGTACCAAAGGGTATGGAGCCTACTTGAACTCAGGTATGTACAAAGTATGTCCCTTCTCTAGAAATTGAGGAATTTAGTCTCATAAGTGATAAATATGTAGATTTAGAAATAGAACTAGTGCGTTTGTGAGTCGTTAAAAAAAAGGTTAATCAATGTGTTATAGAGACATTTATAAATGATGATCCAACATATACCATATTATTTATTATTTATAAAATATATGAAAATGTTGAATTCAATATCAGCTCGGTTTGGTTTATTTATTTATTTTATACATATATAACGATAAACGAGCAACACATATATATTATGAAAAAACAGAGTCCAACTTCGGTTTCTCAATTTGTTTAATTGTTTGGTTTGGGTTTTTAAGTTATGGTTATGTTATTCAGTTTTTTTCTTTTTTCTCATCGCTAATCTAATTCACTACAAGAAATATGGTCAATCCGTGTCCAACTTTTGAGAACGAGTCCCTGACCATTGACCATAAAGCAATCTGACGGTCCAGTTTTATCATCCCTTAAAGGTGATTAAAACCCTAGGCGGGCAACCATTCTTCCATTTCCCCCCAAAATCATTCCACTTGCCTCTCCCAAACCCCACTATGCCGCCTCCACCAGAACAACATGTAGTCTACCCGCCACCGCCAAAACCTACAGTCACCTTCTCGCCGCTCCACAGCCTACGCTGCACCAGGTTAGTTTCATCTTCCTATTTTTTGTGGAAAGATACCGGTTTCGCCCCCAACAAGTTCTGATTTTCACTTATCATTTTCGCTCAATTTCACGCCGTTTTGTATTCTAGGATTTCTATTTCATCAATGGAAGTTCAAACCCAGACGATGATGCTTTTAAAGTTGTAGATGCAGATACCGAAATGCTTTTAAAGTTGGCTTTATTGTATATTATTGTTTTATCTGTTGATGCCTGTACATATGTTCCAATGTTTCCCTTGCTGTAGGGAGTAGGTTAATGAGGAAGAAGATTTGAAAACTATAAAAATGATATCCATCTTTCGTTGTTAATTCTGTTTTATAGGGATTTTATAAAACAAAATAATTGAAAAAAGTGTTGGTAAGGCCTATTTAAATCACTAATATGAGTATTCCAGTTCAATCGCTTTATTTGGTTTGATGTTTGTTTAAATTGATTTGCAACAGCGCCATCGTTGAATTAAGTTTTGCTTCAACAGAATGTTATCCCCAAACCTGATGCATCTAAACTCGATGCCAAGGTATGTGATTTTAAGTGGATTTTCATTAGGTTGATTTATTTCATTGGTTTTGTAATGATTTGTGGCATGATGCACCTGTTAGTTCTACATGCCAACTCATTCGTCTTTATAGGTGTTGCTACGTAAATAAAGATGTGGCAATAGTTGAGCTAATATCTTTGTACCGAGTGATCAAGGTAAGTCGGACCTCCGATTTTGTTTGTTTCTTTCTTTTCCAGCGTGTGGAAACCGAAGAAAGTTTATGATGGGTCAACTATATAAGTTGGGTTTGAGTTTGGGTTCAAATTTAAATTGTGAAGATTCCTTGTAGTGTAACTTGAAATTTTGGTGACGTGATAATGTAAGTAATTCAAATTTAATATATTTCCTACATCTACAAAACACATCAGCGAGAATAGTGACAGGGAACAATGTTTCACTGCCATTGGTTCAAATTGGCGGCGTTCAATTCTTAATGGTCCAACCAGTTTATTATTTTATAACTACTTTACAATTACGGTTTTGCCCCCAGTTAAAAAATTACATTTTCGCCCCAATTCCAAATTGTAATTGCCCTTTTACCCCCAGCTCAAATTTACGTTTTTCCCCTTGGTTAAAAAATAACGACTTTGCCCTCAGCCAAAACTACGTTTTCGCCCCAGTTAAAAATAACAATAAGTTTTCTCCCCAACTAAAATTTACGATTTTACACCAGCTTAGTATTTTATACCCACTTTAAAATTACGGTTTTACCCCCAGTTTAAAATTACGTTTTTGCCCCCAGGTCTAACTAAAAATATGCTTTCGCCCCCAGCTCAAAATACGATTTTCCCCTCGGTTCAAAATTACGCTTTCACCCTCAATTCAAAAATACGTTTTTCCCACAGTTAAAAATAAAATTATGATTTTCCCCTACCTAAAAATTAAGATTTTAAGCTCGCTCAAAATTACGGTATTGTCATCGTTTTAGTTTTTCTTTCTACCAAAAGTATTGTACTGTTTTTTTAATTGGTTGAGAATTGTTCGGCGATCGCCCCGCAATGCGGACGGAGCATCTAACAAGTTCTATACAAGTAACAAAAGCAACAGTTGTATTTTTTTATTGGTCAAATATTATTGTTTTTTTTTTCTAATTTAAGTTTTTAACCACTAACTTTTATAGAGTGGCACACGAACACCTGAATTCTGATAATTCGTTTCTTACAAATGATTTATGTTTATACACTTGAGTTTTGATAGATTTATCATACAGAAGAGTAATAATAACTCTTTTTCAATAAATGATTTACGTTTTGTCCCCTAAATTTTAATAAAGTTATCATACGACCTTTAAAGTTTAATAAAGTTAATTTTCTTTTACAATTTTTAACAAATATATGTTCTTTTATTATTTCTATAAGTTTTGTTCTTTTTTTATTTTACTTGTTATAAGTAAAGCTAACTTTGAACTCTAGAATATGCACTTAATCGTGTTGCTTACTTATTTTTACCGTCGTTTGGATTAAGGCCTACATGATCTATATTAACCTTTCAATATACATCAGGTAACAAACTTAATTATTTTTATTTACCTTATTAAAGTTATAGCTAACTATTAACTCTGGATATGTTTATTTAAGCGTGTTGATTACTTATTTTTAACATGTTTTAGATTAAAGTCTACATGGTCTATAATAACCCATTGATATATCATGTAACAAATACATCCTCACGAAAATCCTCTTACGGCCCGCCGCGAAGCGCAGGGTTCGATACTAGTTACTTAACACAACCAATTTTTATGTATTCATTTATTAATTATTTTTTATGTTACCTAAAACATACACTTCTCATTCATCACAACAAAAATTGTCAAAGACATAAAAATATAGAAATGTATTCTCAATACATGACTTTAATCTTATATTCCCGTACGTTCCCAGCCTTGGTCTAGAAAACATATGGAATGAAAGCCTTAACCTCCTTAGGGAACTTGTCCCCAAACTTGGATAGGTACCATTCTCGTGTGGCATGACTCCTCCCCATCAAATAAAACATTGTACCTAAAGTGAAAACAAATGCGTAAACAGTTTGAGAAATGCAAGAGATTCCCACATACCCCAAGATTTCGAAGAAATAGTGTGGGCATATAACCAAATCAAATAACCCTCCTTGAGGGATTTTGTATTCTTTGTCCCCCTCCTTCCTAAGATTAGCAAGAAGGTAATGGTGGTAAAAGTTTCCAATTATGCCCATCAAGAATAACCCAACTCCAACATATTCGAGGTCTACTGAAGGATTCGGGAAATCTCCTGATAGATATTGAGCATATAGCATGGTTACGGTGGAGAGGGTATAACTCAATGTGACAACTATTGCAGATTCTAGCCCTACAGAACCGCTATACTTGTGAAGAAACAAGACCTGCATATAAAATAATATATGTTGTATAAGAATATATGCACTGTAGAAACCTAAAAACATCATAATTATGCCAAAGCAGCTGACATGTTAGCAACACTCACAAACTCCTAACACAGCCCTTTCCATAGACAATATTGTATCAATCTCAAAACACAATTACCATTTCCACATCATCACCATCTTTTAACTTTGTTTTTCATATAACTAATTTATTTATTAATATAAACCACCTAGTTTTTATCACCGTATAAGCAAATATAACAAACCATGTTTAATTATTACATAATAAACAAATATAACAATAGAAGAAGAATTCGTTAGGAATCACCCTTTATTGCGAGAACCACGAGAATCAATGTGAATACAACAAAAAATACCTAAATAAATATAAAAACACAATTTTTTTTTAATATTTTTTAACAAAAATTGCTACTTTTCATTTATTAAAAAAATTAAAAAAAAAATTGGAGACTAAAACTAGCGATTTTTATTAGAAAAATATTAAAAAAAACAATTTTTTTGTATGCTTTTTTAGATTTTTTTAGGTTTTTGAGGGTTTAGCTTTATGGTTTAATTTTTAACATTTAGCTTGAGGGGGTTAGGTTTTTTGAGGGTTTAGTTTTTAACATTTAGCTTGTGGAGGGGGGGGGGGGGGGGGTTAGGTTTTTTTGGTTTTTTTAGGTTTTTTATGGTGTAGTGGGTTTATTTTTTAGTATTCACATTGGTTCTTGCGGAGTCGCTGTTCTCGCAATAAAGGTAGTTCTCGCATGAAACCTACCGTATAACAATCTGCCATATATATATATATATACATGTATGAAAAACGTAACAATTTTTTGAAATTCTGAAAATGTACAGATTTTACAACAAGAAATTATAAAAAAGGACAAAAGGAAAAGAAATAAAGAAACGACGAAAACGATTTTGTTTTCTGCAAATCCCCATCCCATCAATTTATTATGTCGGTCCTTTTGGCCGAGCAATGCGCGGCCATGGGTTAAGTTCTTGCTGCCAATTTTGTAGATGTTTATGAACTAATGGATGAAACCCATGCGACGGGAACGCTAAAATTTGTAAGGCTTAATTTTGAAGAGTAATAAAAATTATTTAGAAAGGTTTTATAAAGTAGCTAAAAGAATAGTCATATTTTACAATCATCATAAGTTATAAGTTTATGTACGTTTTGCATTGATATGTAATAATTACATAATTGCTAAATAAAAATTATAAAAAACATTTAGTTTAATTTTTTTAACAAGTAGAAATAGTTAATAACGAATTCATTAAAAGAATCATATGTTAGAAAGTAGTGTACCTCAAGTACCCGTTTCAAGAAATGAACGGTAAGAGCCGTAGCAAGCAACATAAATCTAAAATCTTGATCGGGGAACACAAGGAAAGAAGACATGCCCACAAGAAACGCCGGTGTATAGAACAAAAGCATCCCAGTTCTACTCGAAAACTTGATTTCGCTCTCTTTCTTTGTAAGACCTTGGTTCAAGAATTTGGAATACTGCATGTGTCTGCCTGTGGATTCCATGTACCCGGCGCATGTAAGCGATGAGATATCTATCATCAATTTCGTGGTCACGAACAAAGATGGTGCTGGTGGAAACAAGAAGTTTTGTAAAACCGAAGGAATCATGACGATTTTGGTTCTATGATCGGTTTTTTTCTTTTGTGTGTATGTCTTGGATATTTATAGTTAACCTGCCAAACTACACCTCTAGTTTCTTGTGTATTGCAATAGTTCCTTCCAATTTGAAAGGTATAGCTGCATAACGATTGGAGATTTGTCCGCATCTATATCTAGTTCTAGTTGGAGTGTAAAGACAATCTAATAAAAAATCATAAAGCTTACATAAATTATTAAATTTACAAACATGTCAACACTTTTTTTTTTGTTACACATGTGTTCATTACTGACCCTTTTTTTGTTGTCTATCGATGTGTTGCAGTGGCGGATCTAGAAAACTTTCATAGGGGTAACGTCTTAAAAGAAAGGGGTAACGAAATCGAAAAAACGTTAAAAAAATGTCAAATTTTTCCAAAATTTACACTACCGCCGGATCGCCAAGAGGTAGCCGCTACCCCTTCTCATATGGTACATCCGCCCCTGATGTGTTCATTACTGGCCCTTTTTTTGTTGTCTATCGATACTTGACTAATTGAAATATATGAATACATATATGTGATAATTCTTGAGAAATAATATCCATACTTACTAATCCATTACGACTCCATCAACAGCTCATTGACAATTTGACCACCTTTATTATCGTTAAAGAACTGCCGATTGAAGCCACTCCTATTCTCTAGGATTCCTAAACGTACAGCAAACAAGGTAACATCGAAAATGGATATTATTTGTCGTCGAAATTACCAGATTCTTTAGCAGCATAACTTTGTTTTCATCTCCTGTTTTTTGTATTATTCATATATTTTTTATACTGATTAGCAAAACAAACACATATTTGCGAATTGTTTTATGTCCTGAACTTTCAATCCTTTTAACCACCCCATTCTTATCTACTTTAATTAGTGGAGTTCTTTGAACCAATTGTATGTTGCTTATAAATTGATTGAAACCAAAAGGGCTCTTAAAATAATTAGTACATTACCCTAATCTAATTCAGTATTGATGAATATTGTTACTTTCGTATTCATTCTTTGTAAACAACTATTGTGAATAAAATCCACGAGCTCTAACGGGTTGTTAAAATTTATAAGATCACTCCTATTCTCAAGGATTCCTAAACGTACGGCAAACAAGGTAACATAAAAAATGGATATGATTTGTCGCCGAAATTACCAGATTCTTTAGCATCATAACTTTGTTTTCATCTCTTGTTTTTTGTATTATTCATATGTTTTTTATACTTATTAGCAAAACAAACACACATTTACGACATATTTTATGTTCTGAACTTTCAATCCTTTTAACCTTCCCGTTCTTATCTAGTTTGATTAAACTTGGATTGCAACTTAGGAAGAACTAGCTAGTTAGAAATTTATAGTTGAATATACTGGTGAACTTGTCTGTCGGTAAATGTTGGGATTGAACCCTACCAGAGGAACAGATAATGAAAGCCAAAACTGGTTCACAACAGTGGATTCACAATAAGCAGTTATTTACACTAAGTCTTCTCCCTTGAAAGTGATTACAACATCTGATGGTCCTTTATCCACTGTCTGAATACAATAGCTGCTGTTCTTCTAACTACTGATGAAGTCTTGAAGACTGCTAAGAAGTCAACACTGCTGATTCTATCTACTGATGACAAAGCACTGCCCACTCAAGGACTGGTCAACTTTGAGGAAAGCACTGATGGAAGAAGATAGCAGTAGTTTAATGTGTCATCTGTTTTATACATTGTCAGCGGTTGAGATTAGCAGTGTTTGTATAGGATTAGTTGTTACAGGTTGTTAGGCTGTTAGACGTCGCTTTCATGGTGACGTCAGCTGAGATGCCTCAGTGGTTTTGGTTTGCCTATAAATGGAACAGTACCCTGTACTATTACATTTGATCGTTTTGAGTGAGTTCTTCTTCTCCTCAATTCAATCCTTTCATCTTGTGCAACCAACCTTGGAGCATCAGGCTGAGGGGGAGTTTAATTTGTAAGCTTGCCTTATAATCTTTTGCTTTGATTTGTAATCTTTCAACTTAATGAGAAGCAAATGTTTATCAAAACTGTTTCTCTTTGATTGTGTTTACAAAGTTTGTATTCATTTCCGCTGCACTTAGAGTCTGTTCATTTTCATTTGATTTGTTCAAATTATACAAACAAGCACAATCATGAGAGCCTCCGATCCTAACAATTGGTATCAGAGCTTGGACAGTCAAATTCGATCTAACAGTCAATTTGACATAACAGTTCAGCTCAAAATTCATTGATACTAAGGTTGATTGTATTCAGTTGAAAAACAGAGTAACGAGTAATCACGTTCATAGTGGCTTTTCAAAAACTCTGTAAAACAACCAAGATGTCATAGGACACACAAATTTCATATAACAAGTGACGTCATGCATAAATCACCTATAGTTTTCAGATCTGAAAAACATGTTGTTATATTTTCATTATATTAGATGCTAAAGTATGAACCTCGGATTAACAAAAACCTATGTTCATAAAAACATTAGCGTTTTTGCTAACGAAAAAGAGGGAAATTAAAACTTTAGTCACTTGATCTTATGTGTTGAAAAACAGGTTGAGATCCTCAAAATGAACAAACCAACCTAGTTAAAATTACATTAAGAAAATCAGGGGTCAAAAATGTCCAGGTCATAGGTGATGTGAAATTTGGCATGAGCATGTGTATAAATGACCAAATCTCTCAAAACATTACTGCAAAATGATTTTGGAATGAGTATTCCTTCAATAATGCCTCCCAGTAAGTATTTCCGAACTTATGAATGGGAAGGGTAAAAAGGGAAGAAGATAATCATAAAACTCAAAAAGTGTGTTTATCTCAAAACTTTTGAAGTTAAAAGAAAAGAGTATAAATATAAAACGCTTAAGAGTCAAAAATTGGGGTAACAATGGTCATTAAGAAACTGTGTGCATTCACTGGTTCAGGAAAAGGTTCAGGTAACAATAGTATTCACAGAAAATAAACTTTCAAAAGGACAAGACAAATTTTCAAAATCATCACATGGTAACAAAATCTACACCAGGGTTTTCGAAAGCTCATGTGATCTTGTGTCCTCATTTTTCTGTTGTCAATTAATCAACAAGAGAATGGTATCAAACAGTGGTCAAAATGTATTTAAAATTTCATACCACTATTGTCAAACCACTGACCATTTTCATAAGCTTAAGATTGATATGATTAGGAGTTTTAGTGGAAAATTATATCAGATTCTTTTTGATGTTGTTTTCAGAAAATCCTTTATTTTTTTTTTTCTGAAAAGGGATTCTCTCGAATAAGGCAGGATATATCATTCTTCATTTTTTTAAGAATAATATATTTTGAACTTTTACTGGTTTTTGATAGTAAAAGTTTCAATCTCCTGTCAGGATGTATAACCTTTATTTTTTTTTGTTGGTTATATTATCCTCAAAACAGATCAAAAGGAATTTGGTACAACTGTCAAGGTCATATCTAACTCAAGTTTGTTTTAAAACTGATCAAAGATTGATTGCCAAAAGACCTTGAAATACTGGGGTACTCTTGTTTTAATTTAAATATTATAGCAAGAATGAGTAGCCTTAGTAAAAAGTTTATATCATCTGGGGTACTAAACCACTGTCAGAGAATTGTAAAAGCTTCAAAATATGTAAATGACATATGGCAAAACCTTGAATGAAAATTCTCAAAACAGTTGCTGACATACTAGTCTTTCAAATCATTACCATTACTTTACCCTTAACCACTGTATTGCTCAAACATCTGTTTTCTAAATACTGTCCACTGCTGAAAGTCAGCCACTGATCCTTCATTTTCTTGGCAAGCACTGATGTTCAAAATCAGTGTTTTATCCACTGATATGCTATCCACTGTTATCACATTATTACCGTTGTAACTACTGATGCTTGGTTCATCAGTGGCTCTCAAAACAACTGTCCTCCACTCTTCATCCACTTCATCAGAGGTTGGCACGTGGTCAGTTTTTAGCCCTCAGATCTTTGTAACCGCTGCCACATCAGCACTCATTTTTTTTCTTAATAAAACCCTGATCAAAACCCCCGAACAGGGTTTTACACTGTCGAATTGAATTCTAAAATTCTCTTCTCAAAGCAGTTTTCAACCCTCCATCCCAAATCATTCTCTGTTCTTCTTCTTCCTTTTCAAAATGACGAAATCAAAATCAAAATCACCATCATCTTTCAAAGAGGTCGCTCAAACGGCCGCTGAATCCGTTGAAATACCATACAAATCCCCTCATAACAATTTGGGTCTACTCACAAAACCCACAAACAACCACACCTTCGATTCCATCATCGACATCTTATCTGAATCAAAGTACAAAACTTTGTTAACAGCAGATGCTCCTATTTACCTGCAAACCCAGAGAGAGTTTTGGAAAAATGCTACGCTTGAAAAACAAGACGATAAAGTAGTAGCCATCAACTCCTCCATACAGGGTAAAGCGATTCAAATTACTCCTCAATCCATCTCAGAAGTCTTTAAACTCGATGATCAGAAAGGTAAAACTTCATTCAATAAAACCGAGTTGAAAACTGATTTCTTAAAAAGGGGATACGCAGAACAACCAAAAAGAGATACCTTACAAAAAGGTTTCTTTCCGTCTGCACCTAGGTTTTTATTTCACACTCTCTTGATGTGTGTCTCGAATAAAACAACTGCTTTTAACGAAATACCTTCAAAGATTCAGTGCCTGGGTTATGCTATTTTAAACAATGAAAATTTTAACCATTCCCAGGAAATCTTTGATGATTTGGTGAAAAACGTTGATAGCAAAGCATTTTTACTTTTTCCAAGATTTTTAAGCTACTATTTTAAACAATAAATTGGAAAAGAAAATGAAAATTTGCTCAAACAAGGTGTCTATTTTCAAATAAAAGGGTTAACAACTGAAACATTTTCTAGAATGATGGCACCAATAAAAACAAAAGCAGAGGTGCCTGAGCAGAATTTAGCAGTTACCACTGCTCCTCAGACATCTGCTGCTGAGCCCACTGCTCCAGGTGATCATAGCAGCACAACCACTGCTTTGAAACCCACACCTGCCATTACCAAAAAACCAAAAAGAAAACATCCAGAAAACCCACCAAACCCAAAACAAAGGCAACTCTGGAAGATGAGATCCCAGAGCAACTGCCAGTGACAAAACAAATGTCACCACAAACCACTGCTGCTACTTCCCACAGCAGTTGGTAGAAAGATCTCCACCATTGCCTCAAACTCCTCCTGCATCCTCACAAAAGGATCAGGTTGTAAGCACAGGGACCCCACAATATGAAGCTCTGGACCCAATTGGATCCATCTTCCTCAGTCCTGATCCCAAGGACATGTCTCTTTCAACACCCATACCCTCACCAATCATATTACCACAATCCATAATACCCTTGTTGCATGCAGTTGCTATAGCTCAGACACAAACCAGTTCCTCTCTATCACCTATCACTGAGAGTATACTCCCACAAGTGACTGGGTCTGATGCTACTACTCCTGCTATCCCAGCAACAACTGAGGAGGTTAAACCCCTTGAGTTACATGTAAATCTTGGTGGTAGTTCAAGTGGAGCAGCAACTACAAGTGATGGATCAACAGATCTTCAGTTGGACAGTTGTTTCATTAGTAAGACTCCCTTGAAGGCAATTTCTTCCATAGCACCTATGGTAACCACTAGTGAGTTTGTTTTGACCACTGGTAAAATAACAAGGTTATTAAGTGCTGAAGAAAGAAGTCCCCAGTACCAAGAACAAGGGGCATCAATGGATGATTCCTGGACTTCATGTCCTAAGTCACACATTGATACAACCACTGCTGGTGGGGAAACAGATGATTCCATTAAATTGGATGATGCTTCAAAATATCAGGAATTGACGGGCAGAGTTGAGAAACTTGAAACATCAGTTGCTGAAATAAAGGATATGTTGCAACAGCTGTT
This sequence comes from Helianthus tuberosus, assembly GCA_030545235.1. Lineage (NCBI taxonomy): Eukaryota > Viridiplantae > Streptophyta > Magnoliopsida > Asterales > Asteraceae > Helianthus > Helianthus tuberosus. The sequence goes on from CM060444.1 coordinate 163,181,770, forward strand.
AAAAGCTCAAAAAGCACAATCCACTACTGCTCCAGCTCAAGCACCTGCACAACCTACACCTGCTGCAAATGAGTTGTGGAACTTGTTCCAACCCCTGCTTGAAAAGCAAAAACAAATGGCTGATCAGCAACATGCAATACATGTACAAATGCTGACTAACATGGTGGAGTCAAGATTTAAAGATACTCAAGCAGACATCAAATCTATCAAGGCTCATATACAAAGCACCACTTGAAAGGTTCCTTCCACTATTCTTTTCATGGATAACCCCCTTGCAGATAATGCTAAAAAGGGGGAGAAAATCAAGTTGAAAAAGAAGGGAATAGAAGATGGCTTGTATATTGAACCAGAACAAGCAAAACAGACATCTAAACCACTTCCAAAAGGTTCCAAACCTCAAACCACAAAATCTCATACTTCCATCCAAACAGCTGATACAACAGTGGTTTCAAAAACTGTTAGCCAAACAACTGCCATCTCATCAACACACACCACTACAACACACACCAAAACCATTGTCTTACCACCACCAACATCACCACCATTACCTCCTGCTATAAAGCAGAAGGCAACAGATGTTACAACATCTGTTGAAATGACAACAGTGGTTGAAACACCAGTTGTTTCAACAACTGTTAGTCAGACACTTTCCACCTTTCAAACCACCACCACTAATCCACTCAAGATATCCTCAGCCTCTCCTACAATAAAAAGGAGAAGGATCTTCATACCTGATGATTCACCATCACCACCACCATCAAAAACAACTTCACAACCTTCAACCCCTGCTCAAAAGCAGAAGACATCTACTGACACATCAGTAGTTGTAATGACAACAGAGGTTGAAACACCAGTTGTTTCAACAGCTGTTAGTCAATCATCCACCACTGTTCTCAACATCCCTACATCACAATCAAAACCTCCTTCTCCTACAAAGCTGTATACCAGAAAAAGAAAAATAACTCAGGCAGATGAAGACAAATATGATCCTAATGCTGCAAGATATCCACTAGAACTGGAAGCTGTAAAAAATGAGATGAGACAATTCTACTCAAATGATGATCCTTCAACAAGAAGATTCCCTTCTCTCATAGGCTTTGTAGTCCCAGAAAATATGGATGAATATCTTAAGCTCAAAGCAAGGCAGGCTAAGATAAGAGCAAAAGTAGAATGTGAAGGTCAAAGTGAAGAAGCCATTTCTGAAAAATTGGAATTCTTGCTTACCAAAGTCAAGCTGATGGAAGACTATGCACAAGATCTGAACAAAGAAAAGGCAGATCAACGAAAAGAAATAAGAAAAGAATATCTCTCGTACATAATGAAGGAGAAATTCTATCCAGCTGAAGCAAATGATGTCATCGAAATGGCCTTCAAACAAATGTCTGAAAGCTTACAATTTTTCATAAGGCCAACATCTCCAAACTCATCTCAAAATAAATCTCTCCCAAGAAACCCGTTGGGTTTGAAAGTACTAAAGTGGATGTCTGATCAAAAGACCCACGTATTGACCCTGGTCAGATCCAATGGTGAAGTGAAGTACATATCAAGGAAAGAAGCACTAGGTCTTGGTGTTGAAGATTTGCAGGATCTCCTTGAACTTTCACTATGCAGGGATGAGGATGACTCAAGTTCCAAGGACTTTGAAGTGGAATTTAAGAGACAAGCTAAGGAACTTGTGATGAGAAATAAAAATCCAGAATAATGAAGGGTTTTGGCATTATCTGTTCCAGGGGAGATTGTTGGGATTAAACCCTACCAGAGGAACAGATAGTGAAAGCCAAAACTGGTTCATAACAGTGGATTCACAATAAGCAGTTATTTACACTAAGTCTTCTCCCTTGAAAGTGATTACAACATCTGATGGTCCTTTATCCACTGTCCGAATACAACAGCTGCTGTTCTTCTAACTACTGATGAAGTCTTGAAGACTGCTAAGAAGTCAACACTGCTGGTTCTATCTACTGATGACAAAGCACTGCCCACTCAAGGACTGATCAACTTTGAGGAAAGCACTGATGGAAGAAGATAGCAGTAGTTTAATGTGTCATCTGTTTTATACATTGTCAGTGGTTGAGATTAGCAGTGTTTGTATAGGATCAGTTGTTACAGGTTGTTAGGCTGTTAGACGTCGCTTTCATGGTGACGTCAGCTGAGATGCCTCAGTGGTTTTGGTTTGCCTATAAATGGAACAGTACTCTGTACTATTACATTTGATCGTTTTGAGTGAGTTCTTCTCCTCAATTCAATCCTTTCATCTTGTGCAACCAACCTTGGAGCATCAGGCTGAGGGGGAGTTTAGTTTATAAGCTTGCCTTATAATCTTTTGCTTTGATTTGTAATCTTTCAACTTAATGAGAATCAAATGTTTATCAAAACTGTTTCTCTTTGATTGTGTTTACAAAGTTTGTATTCATTTCCTCTGCACTTAAACTCTGTTCATTTTCATTTGATTTATTCAAATTATACAAACAAGCACAATCATGAGAGCCTCCGATCCTAACAGTAAAAAGGTCCCACTTTAATAATCATCTAAGGGTATTATTTAATACACCCTAAAAGTCAATTTTCTTTTACTTTTTCCCACAAGTTAGCGTCATTTCAGTCAACTTTTCAAATTTATTTCAAGTTTCCATAAAGTAACTTTTATGTTCAATGGAACAACTTTCCATAAACTAACAATTATTAGAAATAATTTCAAAAATTGCAATGACATGATTAAAAAGGAGATATTCTTTGAATGGTTTCACAATTATAGAGATATTTCGTTAGGAAGTGGGGCTTCTTTTATTGCCTTAATCGCGAAGGTTACAGATCCGGTTTCTCTTAGTAACTATAGGCCCATCAATCTGGTTGGTGTGATTAGTAAGGTGATTTCTAAAGTTCTTGCTAATCGAATGAGGTTGGTTTTAGATGGGGTTATTTCGGAATCGCAATCGGCATTTCTCAAAGGAAGATTTATCTTGGATGGCCCCCTTATAGTCAACGAGCTTATCTCTTGGATCAAAAAAAAAAAAAGAACTCCAAGGCTTTCATTCTAAAAATTGATTTCGATAAGGCGTATGATAACGTAAATTGGAAATTCATAGTGAACATTCTCCATCAAATAGGGTTTCACAACAAGTGGTGCAATTGGGTTTTGGGTATTTTGAAGATAGCCAACTCCTCCGTGTTGGTCAACGGATCGCCCACTTTCACTTTCAAATGCGAGAAAGGGATGAGGCAGGGGGATCCCTTATCTCCGTTTCTTTTCTTGGTAGTTATGGAGGCCCTTTCTTGTATGATCGATAATGCTAAAGAAGCGGGAGTTATCAAAGTTATTTCTACTCCTAATAACGGGTCGAATATTGCTCATCTTTTATATGCGGACGATGCTATATTGATGGGTGATTGGTCTAGAATCGAAGTGGTGAATATTGTTAGAATCCTTCGGTGCTTCCATTTATGTTCGGGTCTTAAAATTAATATTGACAAGTCGAACCTTTATGGTATTGGAGTGGGTTTGGAAGAAATAGGGGTGATGGTCGATGTGGTGGGATGCAAACTGGAATGCCCACCTTTTATATATTTCAGTCTTAAAGTAGGAGCCAATATGAATAGAGTTTCCAATTGGCAACCGGTCATTGAGATTTTTCGTGCTCCTCTCGCCAGTTGGAAGTCTCATCTCCTATCTATTGGGGGGAGGGTGGTTTTAATCAAATCGGTTTTGGAAAGTTTGCCGTCTTATTATTTCTCTCTCTACAAAGCGCAAAAAAAGGTTATATTCGATCTTGAATCTATGATAAAAAAGTTCTTGTGGGGTGGTGTAACACCCCGTGTTTTCGGAAGTCAAAGTCAAGGTCAAGGTCAAAGTCAACAACCGATCGTACGAATTTGACTTATAGAAACTTCTTTGTTTTAATTGTATTATGTGGAGTAAGTGTTGTTAATTGCTAGAATCGATGTGTGTTAATCGATCTCTAATCGACTTACGACTATGAAATATGGGAAGTAACAATGCGATAAAGTTAACTAATCAATAATCAAGCTATACTAACTCGACATCGAATCGTGATACGAACTGCAACTCAATTTACTTTGGCTATTATACGTGTGTGTGCGCCTTATGTGTTACTTGTGCGTGTTATATATATATATGTGTGTGTGTGTGTGTGTGTGTGTGTTGTGGGAATCAATCGAAACTCGAAATCGAACACGAATCACAATCGAGCTATGGTATTTAGTAGTTGGGACTAAAAGTAATTTGACTAGGAAACCCTATCGAATCGAACAGCTCGCAATCGAAATCGAAATATCAAAAATCGTCGCGCGAAACACTCGAAAAGGGCGACTGATCGATCAGGCTCCCAGTCGATCGAACAGCTAGCCGAAGAGACTGCTGTCCGATCGGACAGGCTGTCCGATCAAGCCGCCTGGCCAATCGACCGGCACTTACCCCTTTTGGCATCCTATAAATACCCCTATCAATGTCATTCTTTCTACTTTTGGAAACCTCTGACCGACCAGCACGCTCAACTCATCTTTTCACAGATTCCCCTCAATTCCGGTAAGATTTCGCCCTAAATCATGTACTTCCTTGATCTATACACACTCCTACACCTTCCTATCTTTCAAATCTTAACTTTTAACCGTGAAATCATCAAGAATCAAGTGTTCTAGGATGATGTCACCATGAGTTCTTGAAGAACTTCATGATTTGGCCATAATCCACCAAGGATAGCTTGGATCTAGCCGATTTCCACATAAACAAACAAAGATCTTTAGTAGATCTAAACATATACACGGTGAAAAAGGATTGAAAGATGGTTTTCCAACTTTCTTTCAACTCTTTTACACTCAATGCCTTCGAACCGGTAGAAACGGAGCTTGTGCCGATTTACAAATCACTTCGGAGGTTGTATGGCTCAAGGTCCGAATTCTACCCACGAGGTTAACCGGCTACGGGTTAAACGTTAAACTCCGTTCCTAACGGTTCACCGGCCGGATTTGGGTGATTCCTGCCCGAGCAGGGGAAACAAATAAGAACGAGGGTTCTATGGTTCGACTCGTTGTCAAAATACTTCGATATAACGACAAACAAAGCAGAAAAGCCACGTGTTAGACGAACAGGCCGACCAGGTCAGAAGGCTGACCGATCGGACTGCTGTCCGAACGGACAGTCAGCCGATCGGCTAGCACATGGTCCCACACTTGAGCAATTCATTGAAGAGAGTCTTGAACGAACTGCTGTTCGATCGGACTACCGTCCGATTGGATTACTCTTCGGATCATGAGATACTATGCTTCAATACTTAGTCGATTTTCAACATGTTCAACGTGTTTGGAGTGCCACCCGATCGAACAGCCGTCCGATCCGGTGACATCCTGCTGAGAACCTATTTACTGAAGTACCTAACCGATCGGATAGCCGGCCGATCGAACGACCGTTCGACCGACCGACCTGAAAGGTAAAGATACTTCAAAGTTTTCAAATACTACAACGAAAACTTCAAAACTCAAGCCATCATACACAAATACATACTTCTTATAGGAAGAAACAATCCACTCGAACAGCCATCCGATCGGCCTACCGACCGACCGGACAGCGGTCCGAACGGCTGTCAACCGAACGGTCAGCCGTCCGATCGAACTACCGCCCTATCGACCAGCTGTCCGACTCTCCAACACTTGTTTTCCATTTTACGCTTCACTTATCGTTATGCTACCGAATCCATTCAGGCTAACCTTACTCGCTAAGCGCTCCCTTCAATCCATTAATCACTGTGAGTATGCTCGACCCCTTTTTCGCTTTATGCACTTTTGGGTGTTACATACGTTACGAATATTCAAACTACAATAATCACACTACTCAATGCTATTTGAACGCTAACCGTTAATGCATGTTATACGTGGCTCATGAATGCTTGTTTGTTATGTTTACACATGGAATGCTGTCTACCTGCCTTAGCAACGATAGTACTATAGTTTGGACTCAGCACCCGTTCACACGGGGGTTGTTAAGGATCTTTTACTTGAATGGATTACGGTGGTAATCATGTATTGCGAACTGCCTCGGGCAGTCAACCCGCAGTCATTGTTATCGATGGATCTATGTCGATAACTAACGTGCTTCATTTCACTATGTGTACGTGCTGGTTATGCGTAAACGAATTCGAACTCTATATGCTATTATCAAACTTGTATGCTCACCTTTACAATATATGTATTGACTTTTATTTTAACGTATGTGACAGGTGCTTAGGACGCACACTTGGTAGGAATTTGAAGCTAGAATAAGGCTTTAGAGCCCAACAAATAGTTGTCTGTAGTGGTCAAACCAAGGGTCTCTAGAAGCAGATAAACAATTGCTGTCTATTTAAATCTAAGTTGTCGGAACAGAATATTTGCCTAGATTTTTGTCTGTAATAATTGTTTTACTGTTTGAGATACGTTATGGGACGTATTACTTTAATTAAATGGTATTGATAATTGTTATGGAAACTTCTGGACAATCTGTTTCGCTCAGTGCCATGCCCCGATGATTCCGCCATCGGTTGGGTTGTGACAGATTGGTATCAGAGCCATAACTATAGGGAATTAGGCAAGACTCGACCTAGTCCGGGTCGGTGTCTTAGAAACCTAGACTATAGTTAGGAACCAACAGACCGATTTGTGCATATCTAGTAGGGATCATGTACTAACTTATATCCTCGCTATTCTCGTCTATGCTACACTATCACTACACTCGAAGTTACAGCTATAAATAGGCGATAAAGTCGAGATTAGGTGTGAAAACCACAAACTCTTGACCAAATTGCTTGAATTAATGTTGTTTTATCAACTTATCGATGATTTCTTCTTTGTTTTTCAATAACGAACGTTTGTTCAAAGGTGGAAATTATACCAAATTAGGAGTGAAATCCATATTTTGATGAATAATCTCCTCTATTTTATTAAAACAGGGACGAAGTTGTTAAGCTAGGGGTGAAACCCTAACCTTGACGACTTGTTCCGCTCGTTTTACAAAACTCCCACCAAAGTCTCAACGGACTCCAATGACCTGAAGTCACGACATGACTAACGGGATGTGTGCCAACGCCCAAGAATCGAGGCAAAGGCATAGTCCTGAAGGCCAAATGTGCACAACGGATCCTTGCGAATAGTTGAACCACTTTGGTTAGTCGAAGTCTACTAGCCGCAGACAGTCTATCTCTCGATTTTTACATGTTTCAAAATTATGAGCCCACAACTACTGACTCTGATGATCTGTCAATTTTATGTGCTTGTATATATGTGTTAACCTGTTTATGTGGTTAAATTCTCGGAGATTTACTCGATTTTTTTGCTTTCACTTCGATCGACACGAACGACTCGCACTGCCTTTCTATCTCAAATCGCTAACAAATCGCTGAATTTTGGACAACCTTATGCTACGATGTACGCTTATACTACGCTATTCGATATACTAAAACACGCACGCTATATTCGAACACTCGCGAACTTTGAATGATAGGTTTCTGTATTCTGACTGTCTCTTGTGTTGAAAATGTTTCTATGATTCCGTGCTTATGTGATGATGTGATTCTGTGCCCTACGTGATTATGTGCTTATGTGGTTATGTGATTATATGGTTCAGTGTCCTACATGGTTATATGCCTATGTGTTTACGTGGTACGTGTTCCTGAGCTTTAGTAGTAGTAGACGTGTGAGGTGAGATTCGAATACATGTGTTGAGTCCTGTGACGATGTCTGTTGCAGACAATGTCGTCCTGATCCCGTGACGCACTTTCTCGTCAAGAAAAGAGAGACAAACGTCTTGCTTCCATCATCGCTAAAAGTGTAGCAAAGGCCGTGAGTGATGTTTATGAGAATGCTAGCAAACCGTCTAAGGAATCGAGAACCGAAGCTCCGAAAGCTACCACGAAGACCTTCAGTTTCAAGCAATTTAAGTCTTGTGGGCCAAAAGAATTCACTGGCGAGGGAGGTCCCACTGAATTATTTCACTGGTTTGACTCCATTGAGGTTACTCTGCGACAGAGTGGTTGCCCTGATGACCTCCGTACTCTGAATGCTACCGGCGTTTTCCAGTCCCGTGCACTAGACTGGTGGACGGCCGAGAGGAACAAGCGAGGGAACGATGCAGCCTACGGTCTGTCGTGGGACGAGCTCAAGGAGGTTATGCTAGAGGAATTCTGCCCTCCTCACGAACGTCACAAGCTAGAAGATGAATTTTGGCACCTACAGCAAAAGGAAGGTGACAATGCTGGTCTCACTGCTCGCTTCAAGCAGCTCAGCATTATCTGTCCTGATCAAGTCAAGACTCCAGACATGGCAATCAAGAAATACATCCGGGCCCTGCCCGACTGCGTTGCTGATTTCGTGCAAGCGACTAAGACTACGACAATCGAGGAAACTTATCTACTGGCCGCTGAAATCAACGACAAGCGGGTTAAGGCTGGTGTCTGGGATAAGACTTCGAAGCATCTGCATCAAGCTACCGCTACCGCACCAACTGCTGAACCCACCTCATCAAGCAACAAGAGGAAGAACAAGAGAAAGAACAGCTCCAGCAACAAGAACTATGCGATCACTGCTGCACCAGTTCAATCCGTACCAGCTCAACAGCGCCAAGTGGCAGCGCCTGTGACCAATGCACCTCTTGTTAAGCGTGCATACACTGGGCCACATCCGCTCTGCCCTACTTGCACCTACCATCACCCAACTGCAATCCCTTTCCGTTTTTGTGCTCATTGCAACGTGTACGGCCACCTTACTGCCAACTGCCGTATTCGACAAGCTCCTGCTCATCAAGCTCTACTCACCGCCCCACAGGGTCAACAAGCTCCTCCGGCACCCGCAGTCAAAGCCAGAGCCTGCTTCGCATGTGGCGATCCGAACCATTTCACCAACATGTGCCCAAACAGGGTAATAAAACAAGAGCCCCAGCAGCAACAGCCTCAGCAGCAGCAGCAGCAACACCAGCAACAACAGGCCGCACGCGCCAGAACTTTCAACATCAACGTGCGTCAAGCCCAAGTCGACAACAACGTGGTTAATGGTACGTTCCTTGTGAATGGTATTTATGCATCATGTTTGTTTGATACTGGAGCCGATAATTGCTTTGTGTCGTTCGAATTCGAGAAGCTCCTTAATCGTAAACGCTCCCATCTCTCTTCGACGTTCGATGTAGAAGTTGCTACTGGAAGAACCGTCGCCGTTAATTCCGTTATCCGTGATTGTACTCTTGAGCTCAACAATCACATCTTCCCAATCGACCTCATTCCGATGCAACTCGGAAGTTTCGACGTCATAGTAGGCATGGACTTCTTACACGAAAACCATGCTGAAGTTGTGTGTTACGATAAGATGATTCGATTCTCGCTCGCAAATGGTGATTTGTTGTGTGTATACGGTGAAACTGCCTCAAAAGGGCTCAAGCTCATGTCATGTGTCCAAGCTAGCAAGTATCTCCACAAGGAATACAAGGCTTTCTTGGCAAACATCGTAGTAGCGGAGAAGGAAAAGAAATAGAAGAATGAAGTGAAAGACGTTCCTATGGTTCGTGAATTTCCTCACGTGTTTCCTGATGATCTTCCAGGTTTACCACCAAGTCGTGATATCGACTTTCGTATCGACCTCATTCCTGGAGCCAATCTTGTTGCCAAAGCTTCTTATCGACTTGCGCCATCCGAAATGCGTGAACTCTCGAACCAACTCCAGGAATTACTTGAGAAAGGCTTCATTCGCTCGAGTACCTCCCATGGGGCGCGCCAGTCCTTTTCGTCAAAAAGAAGGATGGGTCGTTCCAGATGTGCATCGACTACCGGGAATTGAATAAGTTAACTATCAAGAACCGTTACCCCCTACCTCGCATCGACGATTTGTTTGATCAACTACAAGGCGCTACGTGTTTCTCAAAGATCGATCTGCGTTCAGGCTACCACCAACTACGCATACAAGAGGAGGATATACCCAAAACTGCGTTTCGCACCCATTACGGTCACTACGAATTCATTGTCATGCCTTTTGGCTTAACCAACGCACCAGCGGTTTTCATGGATCTGATGAATCGCGTGTGTAAACCATATCTCGACCGTTTTGTCATCGTATTCATCGATGATGTCTTGATCTATTCCAAATCGAAAGCCGAACACGCGCAACATCTACGTTTGGTTCTTGAGTTACTCCAGGGGAACTAACTCTATGCCGAGTTCTCCAAGTGCGAATTCTGGTTGGAGGAAGTTCAGTTTCTAGGTCACATTGTTAATAGTCAAGGCATTCACGTCGATCCTGCGAAGATTGAAGCTGTCACGAGCTGGGTTATGCCCAAGAACCCGTCTGACGTCCGCTCTTTTCTCGGACTAGCGGGCTATTATCGACGATTTATCGAAGGATTCTCAAAGATTGTTGTGCCGCTTACCTCTCTTACGCATAAAGATCAGCCTTTTGTCTGGGGAACCAAACAAGAGACTGCCTTTCTAACCCTTAAGCATAAGCTTTGCAATGCTCCTGTTCTCACGTTGCCCGACGGAAACGACGATTTCATTGTTTACTGTGATACTTCCAACCTTGGTCTCGGTTGTGTCCTCATGCAACGGAACAAGGTTATAGCTTACGCGTCTCGTCAGCTCAAAATCCACGAGAAGAACTATACAACCCATGATCTCGAGCTAGGCGTGGTTGTTTTTGCATTAAAGATTTGGCGACACTACCTGTATGGTACCAAGTGTACGATATTCACCGATCGTAGGAGCCTACAACATATCTTTAATCAGAAAGAACTTAATATGCGTCAACGCCGATGGGTAGAACTTCTCAACGATTACGACTGTGAGATCCGTTATCACCCAGGCAAGGCAAATGTTGTTGCCGACGCACTTAGCAGACGGAGCTATCTGCTTAGCACTCGTAATGTTCAAGCCCAACACGATCTCGAAACCCTCATCCGCGACGCTCAACATGCTTGTTTTAACGAACGCACATTGAAGAGGGAACGAGTCTACCATGATGGAGCTCAACTTGTGAGCAAATCCAATGGGATATTCCACTTTCTAGACCGAATCTGGATCCCTAAGCGGACCAATTTGCGACAAATTCTGATGGACGAAGCCCACAAATCCCATTATTCTATTCATCCCGGTGCTGACAAAATGTACCAGGATCTTCGCTATAGGTACTGGTGGCCCGGCATGAAAAAGGGATATTGCCCTCTACGTTGGAAAATGCCTAACTTGTGCAAGAGTCAAGGCTGAACATCAAAGACCCTCTGGCTTACTTGAACAACCACCAATTCCCATGTGGAAGTGGGAAAGCATATCCATGGACTTTATAACCAAGCTACCGTACACGTCATCAGGTCACGACAGTATTTGGGTTGTGGTCGACCGTTTAACTGAATCAGCTCACTTTCTGCCGATACGAGAAGACTACAAGGTAGAACGATTAGCCCGAATCTACACCGACGAGATCATTTGTAATCATAGGACGCCTCGTGACATCATCTCTGATCGTGATGCTCAGTTTACCTCGCGACTGTGGGAAACGTTTCAAACGGCACTCGGTACATCGCTTAATCTAAGTATCGCGTTCCACCCTCAAACCGACGGTCAGACTGAAAGGACGATTTGTACTCTTGAAGACATGCTCCGTTCGTGTGTCTTAGACTTCGATGGTAATTGGGATAAATACCTGCCGTTAGTCGAATTCTCGTATAACAACAGTTACCATTCCAGCATACAAATGGCACCATTCGAGGAATTATATGGAAGAAGATGTCGATCGCCTATTGTGTGGCACGAGATCGGTCATTCGCAATTAACCGGTCCTGAGTTATTACAAGAAACGACAGACAAAATTTTCCAAATTCGAGACAATCTGGTGAAAGCTCGGGATCGACAGAAAAGTTACGCCGATAAAAAGGGCAAGCCCCATGAATTTGACGCTGGTGACTACGTACTCCTAAAGGTATCACCTTGGAAGGGTGTAGTCCGATTCGGCAAAAAGGGAAAACTCGCGCCTCGATATGTTGGACCTTTTAAGATTCTGGAAAGGATTGGAAAAGTCGCCTACAGACTTGAACTACCAGAGGAACTTAGTAATGTCCACCCGACTTTCCACGTGTCAAACCTCCGAAAGTTCCTAGCCGACCACGACTTACACGTTTCTCTCGATGACCTGCAAGTGAACGAATCATTACACTTCGTGGAGAAGCCTGTCGAAATCATGGATCGCCAAACCAAGCAGCTCAGACGCTCTCGCATTCCTATTGTGAAAGTCCGATGGGAAGGCAAACGAGGCGCAGAGTTCACTTGGGAACTAGAAAGCGACATGAAGGCGAAGTACCCGCAACTGTTTAAAGAGAAAGTCTACAGAAAGAAAGTGACATCGTGATTCTAGTGCTTTGTACGATTTCATATCAATTAATAGAATCGTCGATTATATTACATTCTCGTGTGTTTGGTCACGTTCATGTAAGGATCCCGCACGTCACTTGTACAATTCGCAATCGTTTCGGAGTCGAAACCGATCACGGAGTTGTACAGCTTCCAGCTTAATTTCGGGACGTAATTCCCTAAACAAGGGGAGGCTGTAACACCCCGTGTTTTCGGAAGTCAAAGTCAAGGTCAAGGTCAAAGTCAACGACCGATCGTACGAATTTGACTTATAGAAACTTCTTTGTTTTAATTGTATTATGTGGAGTAAGTGTTGTTAATTGCTAGAATCGATGTGTGTTAATCGATCTCTAATCGACTTACGACTGTGAAATATGGGAAGTAACAATGCGATAAAGTTAACTAATCAATAATCAAGCTATACTAACTCGACATCGAATCGTGATACGAACCGTAACTCGATTTACTTTGGCTATTATACGTGTGTGTGTGCCTTATGTGTTACTTGTGCGTGTTATATATATATATATGTGTGTGTTGTGGGAATCAATCGAACTCAATCGAAACTCGAAATCGAACTCGAACACGAATCACAATCGAGCTATGGTATTTAGTAGTTGGGACTAAAAGTAATTTGACTAGGAAACCCTATCGAATTGAACCGCTCGCAATTGAAATCGAAATATCAAAAGTCGTCGCGCGAAACACTCGAAAAGGGCGATTGATCGATCAGGCTCCCAGCCGATCGAACAGCGAGCCGAACGAACTGCTGTCCGATCGGACAGGCTGTCCGATCAAGCTGCCTGGCCGATCGGCCGGCACTTACCCCTTTTGGCATCCTATAAATACCCCTATCAATGTCATTCTTTCTACTTTTGGAAACCTCTGACCGACCAGCACGCTCAACTCATCTTTTCGCAGATTCCCCTCAATTCTGGTAAGATTTCGTCCTAAATCATGTACTTCCTTGATCTATACACACTCCTACACCTTCCTATCTTTCAAATCTTAACTTTTAATCGTGAAATCATCAAGAATCAAGTGTTCTAGGATGATGTCACCATGAGTTCTTGAAGAACTTCATGATTTGGCCTCAATCCACCAAGGATAGCTTGGATCTAGCCGATTTCCACATAAACAAACAAAGATCTTTAGTAGATCTAAACATATACACGGTGAAAAAGGATTGAAAGATGGTTTTCCAACTTTCTTTCAACTATTTTAATCCCAATGCGTTCGAACCGGTAGAAACGGAGCTTGTGCCGATTTACAAATCACTTCGGAGGTTGTATGGCTCAAGGTCCGGATTCTACCCACGAGGTTAACCGGCCACGGGTTAAACGTTAAACTCCGTTCTGAACGGTTCACCGGCCGGATTTGGGTGATTCCTGCCCGAGCAGGGGAAACAAATAAGAATGAGGGTTCTATGGTTCGACTCGTTGTCAAAATACCTCGATATAACGACAAACAAACCAGAAAAGCCAAGTGTTAGACGAACAGGCCGACCAGGTCAGAAGGCTGACCGATCGGACTGCTGTCCGAACGGACAGTCAGCCGATCGGCTAGCACATGGTCCCACACTTGAGCAATTCGTTGAAGAGAGTATTGAACGAACTGTTGTTCGATCGGACTACCTTCCGATTGGATTACTCTTCGATCATGAGATGCTCTGCTTCAATACTTAGTCGATTTTCAACATGTTCAACGCGTTTGGAGTGCCACCCGATCGAACAGCCGTCTGATCAGGTGACATCCTGCTGAGAACCTATTTACTGAAGTACCTAACCGATCGGATAGCCAGCCGATCGAACGACCGTTCGATCGACCGACCGTTCGATTGACCGACCTGAAAGGTAAAGATACTTCAAAGTTTTCAAATACTACAACGAAAACTTCAAAAGTCAAGCCATCATACACAAACACATACTTCTTATAGCAAGAAACAATCCACTTGAACAGCCATCCGATCGGCCTACCGACCGACCGGACAGCGGTCCGAACGGACTGTCAACCGAACGGTCAGCCGTCCGATCGAACTACCGCCCGATCGACCAGCTGTCAGACTCTCCAACACTTGTTTTCCGTTTTACGCTTCACTTATCGTTATGCTACCAAATCCATTCAGGCTAACCTTACTCGCTAAGCGTTCCTTTCAATCCATTAATCGCTGTGAGTATGCTCGACCCCTTTTTCGCTTTATGCACTTTTGGGTGTTACATACGTTACGAATATTCAAACTACAATAATCACACTACTCAATGCTATTTGAACGCTAACCGTTAATGCGTGTTATACGTGGCTCATGAATGCTTGTTTGTTATGTTTACACATGGAATGTTGTCTACCTGCCTTAGCAACGATAGTACTATAGTTTGGACTCAGCACCTGTTCACACGGGGGTTGTTAAGGATCTTTTACTTGCATGGATTACGGTGGTAATCATGTATTGCGAACAGCCTCGGGCAGTCAACCCGCAGTCATTGGTATCGGTGGATCTATGTCGATAACAAACGTGCTTCATTTCACTATGTGTACGTGCTGGTTATGCGTAAACGAATTCAAACTCTATATGCTATTATCAAACTTGTATGCTCACCTTTACATTATATGTGTTGACTTTTATTTTTACGTATATGACAGGTGCTTAAGACGCACACTTGTAGGAATTTGAAGCTAGAATAAAGTTTTAGAGCCCAACAAATAGTTGTCTGTAGTGGTCAAACCAAGGGTCTCTAGAAGCAGATAAACAATTGCTGTCAGTTTAAATCTGAGTTGTCGGAACAGAATATTTCCCTAGATTTTTATCTGTAATAATTGTTTTACTGTTTGAGATACGGTATGGGACGTATTACATAAATTAAATGGTATTGATAATTGTTATGGAAACTTCTGGACAATCTGTTTCGCTCAGTGCCATGCCCCGATGATTCTGCCATCGGTTGGGGTGTGACAGGTGGCTCTTCGGAAGAAAGGAAAATGCACTGGGTCTCGGGGGACAAGGTTTCCCGTCACAAGAAAAACGGAGGTTTGGGCTTAAACAAACTACAATTGTGAACAAGTCTCTTTTAGCTAAATGGGGATGGAGGTATAAGACGGAAAAAAGTAATCTTTGGAAGAAAGTGATCGACGCGCTCCATTCAAGTAGGGTGGGGTGGGAGTGCATTCCTTTCAAAAAAAACACTCAATGGGGTTTGGAATAATATAGCCAAGAATTTTTTCAACAATAAGGCGGCCGGTCGTCCTCTTCTTTATTATTTGAAAGGTTCGATAGGTAACGGAGAAGACATTGCTTTTTGGCTTGACTCATGGCTTTTCAATGAACCTCTCAAGTCTGTGTTCCCTGATCTGTTCATATTAGAAACCGACAAGAAGTGCAAGGTGGCTGATAGGATCATGAATCTCGGCAGCGAGGTTCAATATATCTAGAGCTGGAATTCGGTCATATCCGACGCTGGTCTGCTGTCCAGTTTCGATATGTTAGTTTCTTCTCTTAATGGTGTTCAAGTTTCTTCTGAGGTGGACCGATGGAAATGGAGTATGGATTCAGCGGGTTTATTTTTGGTTAAAGTTGTCAAGAAGCTGCTGAAAGAGGAAGTTGATCAGGGAAATAGTTTTATTTTGGATTGGTGCAAATGGATTCCTGCAAAAGTCAATATCCACGCATGGAGAATGGAGATGGATAGAGTGCCAACGGCTGATGCTCTAAAGCAAAGGAATATAGCGATTGGGGACTCTTCGTGTCGGCTATGCAATTCGGAAGAGGAAACTGTCGACCATTTGTTTGTTGCGTGTTATATCGCTTCGAACGTGTGGCTTGGTATTAGTTCATGGTGCAAAATTCCCAATATTTATTGTTTTTCTCTAAAAGACCTCCTCTCTTTCCATAAAGATCTCAGAATTTCGGAGAGGAAGAAGGAAGTTGTCCATGGCATTATCATGATCGCGTGTTGGAGTTTATGGCGGGCTAGGAACAATGCCTTTTTTCTAATATTCCGGTTAGATTAGAAAGTATTTTTAGTGAGATCAAGGCTTTGGGTTTTCTTTGGTTTTCCAATAGATCGAAACACAAAGGGATAGAATCGAGGGAGTGGTGCTCATTTGTAGAAATGTAATCTTGTAGTTTGTTGTTTTGTGTCGGCCCAGCTTGGGTTGGCTTTCGTGTTAATGAAGTTTACTTTTAAAAAAAACATGATTAAAAAGTAGAAATAAAAGTAATTTCAAAAATTGTTAAAACAATTATTATAAGATCGTCCGTAGTGGCCGTGATTATTTCAAAAAAGCCCCCAAACACGTCTGAAAACGCCAGTACCCCACCCTTTTAGGCGTGATTAAGCGTGATTTCGCAAAAAAAGCCGGTTGTTAATGAGTTTTCATTTGGATGACTATTGAATCCAGAAGTGTTGTTGACTTTTGGTTTGTCTTCTTCGAGATCCATTAGGTGTTCTTAACGTTCTGTATGTGAAAATGACTGCAACAGCAAATCCTGCTATAGCCCAATAAGATCGAAAATCCTGAAACCATATAAATTATTAAAATATCTAACTTGATTATAAAGATAACGATCATTGAAAATTTAAGAACCTACAAACTCATTATCTTCTATTTTTCTAAAACATATGATTTACTTCAGTTTGCAGTGTATCTATCGCTTAAATAATTTGCCATAATATATACTTTCTTTGTCCAACTTATACAAGCTATACTGTAACATTTGGATGAGTAGTTGAGCACAAACTTTTACAAAAGAGTTGGGTATTAGGTTAATATCAAAAGACAAGGGAATCTTGATCATCAACCCCAACAATTTGTGATGATCATAGAACTACTGTAACATGCGGCCCCCGTTATCACCAATATTGTCTGCTTTTCCCACCATTAGGAGCCAGAATTATATAGGTGGCGTCTATAATTATATACCCAACTTTATCGTCGTGAAAGTGGTTTTGTCGATCTACGTGATTAATTATTTTAATGTTTGCACGTTTGCTTTTTTATTAGATGAACTTTTAATTATTTATGATGAACTTTTTCACTTTCGTATTTATAATAAAGTGTCTTAATTATTTATTTATTTATTAATATTGCTATTAATACTAATAATAGTATAACAAAATATAAAAAAGTAACAAAAGTATTATAAAATAAAATAACATAAAAAACATAATTATTACTTTTGACTTTTATAATAAAATAATGTACTAAAGTACTTAATCATTACTCAGTTTGACTAATTGGTATATTAATCCATGTCTTGGGTATATTTATCACACCCCATCATCTAAAAGGCATAGGTTACCGTCAGAATCATTCATTGACAGATTTCCAACAATTGTCTAGAAAAGCCTATCTATAAGAGACTGTGTTTTTTAGAAAATGCTCGCATTTTGACGGCTAGGCTGTCATAAACCATTGCCAGACAATTGAGACCATAGGGTATGGTGATGTTAGTCCCCAAAGGGACCATCCGCCACGTAGGCGCCACCTCATCAAGGGTGGAGGACCATCCCCTTGGTGACTACCCAAGGGTGTGGAGGGGACGCAATGACTACCCAAAGAGTTGTACCTTGTGCTCATTCACTAGTACCATGCAAGGAGAGAGAAAGAGAGCACAAACTTGAGGGGCCCACCAAAATTAAAGCAGCCAATCACCAAGCTTCGTCCCCATCGTCGGCAGAATGTCGTGTGCGACGCGACGACCCGAAGGGGGCGGTGTGCGACGATGGCGACGACCCGAGACGGGGAGGGGACGACCCCCATACCCGATGGTCTGATTGGGAACCAAACCTCAAAATGACTAATGGCAACAACTATTAGCCTCTAATCACCGACAAACTATTAGACTGTCGTATGTTTCCGATAAATCACCACCAACGTATATATCCTTAAAATTTTAAATGAAAAATTAGTTAATATGGATTTTGACTAAAACAAATGGTAGAAATATAAGTTGTAAGAAATCATTTTATAAGAAACTATCCTAGTTAAGACTTTCATGTAGTGATCACACAGTAACTCTTTTATTATTATCAATTCCACTCACTTTCTCTCTCTTAAATCCTCTATGGGAGGGAGAGGGAGTGCGAGGAATGAGGCCCAGCACCGAAAATGGCGAGGAAAGTGAGACAACAGAAGACCTGTGACAACATTCTTTGTGACAAATCTTCCAGGTGGGGTGTCAAAAACCTTGCTGTGGAAGGCTTTTCAGCCACACGGAGTTGTCAAGGACGCCTACGTTGCGAAGAAAAGTGATGTGAAAGGTAATTACTTCGGGTTTGTGAGATTGGAAGGGGTCGTGGATGTTCGGGTTACGTTGCAAGGTATGAATACGGTGAAGATTTTTGAAGCTAAGCTAAATGTTTCCTTGGCCAAATTCGATAAAGATCAAAAGTTGTTCGACCATTATGGGCTGAATGGGAGAAACGAGTATTTGAATCGCACGGTACGGACTGGTCCGGCACCCAACCAAGCTCCAGCTTGTACCCTACCTCCAGGATATACACCTACCAGTGTGTCTAGTGGGGTAACGTATGTTGAGATTGTTCATGGTATTAAGGCCAAACAAGGGAAGCCGAAAAAGGTGGTGGAAGCGGAGGATATGATAGCCTTGTATCCAGATCATTGTATGATGAGGGCAGTCATAATCGAAGTCAGAGATGTG
Source organism: Helianthus tuberosus (assembly GCA_030545235.1). Taxonomy (NCBI): domain Eukaryota; kingdom Viridiplantae; phylum Streptophyta; class Magnoliopsida; order Asterales; family Asteraceae; genus Helianthus; species Helianthus tuberosus. Next base: position 163,200,796 of record CM060444.1, read on the forward strand.
TTGGTGCTAGAAGAGATTCGGACATTGCTAGATGTGGGGGGATACATGGAGAGCCCAGTGTGTTACTTGGGGGGGGGGGTAAAATGCATGGTTTTTTTTTAAGAAAAAAATTTAGCAATAGGGTTCTTAGAGAAGGAGGTGGAGGCGTGGAGTAGTGTGATCTCTTCAGCGGTTCTGTGGACAGGTCAGGACTTGCTTTATGAATGGCTGGTTTGTGTAACACCTCGTAAAATGACGCCTAATGATGTATCGACACGTGTACTAAACCCTAATAATGTCAAACATTGAATTTGAGGGACTAATTTTGCGAAAAATCAAAAACTTTGTTTGCGAAAGGACTAACAGTGTCAACATGCTTAAACCAAGCCTCTGAAATACGTTACACGGTATACATATTTACAAATGAGCCACTTGTTGATCGAGAGTAGCCGTTTGCGTAATTAATTGGAAGTTTGCGCGACGAAGGGTTAAAAGCGTCAACATGTTAATTTTTACCTCTAAGTGACCTTTTAACAAACCAAGAGCTTCATGATGTGTGTTTATACTCTCGCAAATATCCAATATTGACCATCTAAGGCTTTTATGCCTATAAGTGAAGTTACACGCAACTTTGCAAGTTAGAGGGACTAAAAGCGTCAATATGTTTAATTATACCTCTGAATGACCTTTTTTACGAACCCGAAGCATCGTGATGTTTAATAATACTCTCGAGAATTCCTAATATGGATTAGATAAGGCTTCGATGCTATTAAACGATGATATGCGCAAGTTTGCGCATTAGAGGGACCAAAAGCATCAACTTTTAAATCTACGTCTTTGGGTGACCATTAAAGTGAACGGGAGCGTCGTAACATTTGAACACATGCTCAGGAATACTCAACATGGGCCACGAAAGGCTTGGATATCGTTAAACGATATTTCGCGCTACTTTGTACGATTAAGGGACTAAAAGCGACGACTTGCGAAACTACGCCTTTGAGAGGCCTTTTGATTAAACCGGAAACTCCACTATGCTTGGGCATTCTACCAAATGCAAATAAGGTTGGCCATTACAAATTTTCTACCATATTATAGCATTTCATAAGAATTTTATCATTATGTGCCAAATACGTCAACCTTGGAAAGTTGTTATGCATAAACTTATAAGGACATTTCCTGCCATACCTCAACGTTATTTTGGACCCGGTACGAGTCATGAGCCAAGAACCCGTTGGGCTGCACTTCTCGGACCATCTAAAACAGCATATCCAGCTGTTATAGTCACTTATGTGCGAAGTAAAACACAGGGACTAAATCTGCACATTCTGACAAACTGTCAATTTGTTGATTGGGCTTACCCTGGTCACGGGTCGTGAACTAGGTCCGGGCCTGCCCTCTCGGGTCACCAAGCTGCATATCAGCAGCAACATAATAGGTACTATAAGCTGATTGGTTTAAACTCTCCATGATTTTCAACATTAAAGCTGAAAATATGATAATAGGGACTGAAAGTGGCAAGCTGCCAAACTTTTAAGCTGGGCTAGACTGCCTCGCGGGCCGTGTAGCCCACTGGGCTACTCCTACGCAGGCCGCCAGAAATGCACAACAACAGCAGGTTGTTTTTAAAACAATGGTTTTTGATCATTTCTTGTTTCCTACTCTCATATAAAACCATTAAACTGAATCCATGAGCTGCACATTGATTATTAACAGATGTAATAACACCTGTTAAGATCTCATGGACCCTTCCAACACTTGTTGATCATCTAACCATCTTCCAAACTCTATAAATAGAGGTGGGTTTTTGCTCAAAAACTCACAATTCATTCAAATCTGCTATCTCTCAATTCTAAAGGGGATCCTAAACATTTTTGGAACCTCTACTCAGTCCATGGGACCATTGTAAGTGTCCTTTCATGACTAGCTGGTTTTATTTGGCGTTTAAAGCCAAAAAGTCAAGCGTTTATGATAAACGCTTTGACTTTTAGCTAGACCATAAACGGTCGAGTCATTGTTCGCAACGAACATGGCTACGTGGTCGTAATTAGGTAGGTGTTAATCCCTCAAAAGGGCACCTCCTAATTATCATGTTTACTTAGTTAATTGTCGGGTCAAAATAATTAAAATAAAACTCAAACGGGTCAGTTTTTAAATAAAATTCATAACTGATAATATAGAAGCTATAAAATCAGTTTTTTCACTTTAATAACTTGGTAAATATTTATTGGACGCGTCTAGACATGTTCAACCCGACAATTTTGAGTGATAGGCTCGGTTCGCAACCGAAAGTCGCAAAAGTTGACTTTTGCTTTGACTTTCAGTTCTGGCCCAAACTAGCTTAGTTTAGATATGCCTTAGGGTTCCTTTAGGACCATACTATATGTTAGTATAACCCTCTGAGGTTATACAACATGGTTCCATAGAAATCCTAATTAATTGATGTTTCCGTTAAATGCTTAAAAATGGACCATTATGCCCTTTTATCATTAAAACGAGATTTTTGGAAATGTGAGAGAACAAAAACCTTTATTACTGATATATTAGTATGTCCTAAAAATTTGACATCCGAATCTGGTCTAGAATGAAAGTTATGCACGATATCGTAAAACTAAAGCTTTTTATTAGTTAAATGACATTTTTGGCATAAATCATATTTAAGCCCAATTTTTGGCACCAAAATTTCTACCCACTGTTATAATATAATATTTTGGGATTTTTGGAATTTTTTGTTGAATTTTATACTGACTATAACATGGAATTCTTGCATGGGCTCGGTAATTGACGATAATGCCCTTTTCGCTAACAAAATGAGTTCTACACATCATTTACATGTCAAACCTTTTTATAATAATTTTATATAATAAATAAGATATTTTAAACACTTGAGAATGATTAAGATCTCAGACTTCCTTAAACAACCCGAATATCGTCAAATACCGACTTTTATGCGAAATAGGCGCATAGTATGGTTTAAAACCATATCTAGCACCTAAGACTTATTACCTACTGATTTCAAAAATAATTTTTTATACTTTAACAGTAAGTTTAAGTCTTGAACCCAGATTTCCAAATTTGACCCTTAAAGCATATGTGAAATGACCAAAATGCCCTTACGACGCATAGTTTGGCCATAAATGATAAAATTCACATATGTATGATATCTTACTAATATAACTTAATAAAATTTATATTTTTACTGATTGTTTCAGACCAGAACCTCAGATTGCTATTTAACCTCTTTATAACTTAATAAAATTTAAATTAGTTTTAAATTCGTTTTGGGCATAATGGAAGATATCCTACTGATATCATAACATATTTAAAGCATATTAACTTATGGAACCTGTACATGACTCATTTGGTTACCCGTTATGCATATTCGCGTTCGATACGGTTTATGTAACTAGTTTGCATAAATTAGTCGAAACGGGTCAAACCTTATCATTTATACTTCAAAATCCAGAATGTGTTTAGTTTACCCATTTTATACAAGTCTTCATACTTGTTGGGTCTGAATCTGTCACACCCCGATATTTCCACATATCACCGGTGGGCCCGGTGGGGAGTATCGTGACGTAATTGATATCATCATGGTCAAACATACACAGAATAGCACAGCGGAAGTCTTGGAATATAAAATATTATTACAAACCCAAAAGTCTAAAAATATCAAAGTATTTATTATAGACGAGCCTGTAATATCAAATCCACAGGTGGATCTTTACAGAATGTATAAAATGAAGTTTAGCAGATTTTAAGGCAACTTTAAGGATTTGCAAGATCCTTTATTTCGACACGGAGCAGCTCCCAGCCTATTATGTGTAAAACCTGTCACTTAGTCTTTGGAAAATACGTCAGTTTTCACTGGTAAATACAATTAACCGACTCATTTGAAAAGAGTTTATGAAAATTCATTTAAGTGCACAAGGCACAAACCATTTATAACTTGGGACAATTTTTAATAAAATCTTGTATACAGTTTTACATGTTTTTCATACATATGGGCTCAGTATAGAAGCCGAAACATGATTAATCGACACACCACTTATAAAACCCACAAAGGAGTTATCCCCAACATGTGGGTTATTTAGCATTTGCATCTGTCAGGTGTATGCCTACACCCCGTGCATAGGTCGTGGCCATTTTCAAATGAAATGAGCCGAGGATATCCAGGACACGGTCGTATTAACCCCCAATGTTTATGTTATCAAACAAAACAGATTAAACCGGGTTATGCAATTTATTAATCACAATCCGATTAAATGATTCCATACCCGACTAAGCGGTATTATTATTATACCGTATCCCAAGCCCGTATAAGGGAAAATAAGTTAAAAGTATTTACCTGAGCTAATACTTGATTCACAGCAAAATAACTCGGTCGTATCCAATCTAACTAAATGCAGGTAGCTTTTACCGGGTGTCTCTAGTCTGGTATGATGGTAATATATAACCAATTCAGAATGCTAATGGTCTTATTTAAGTCGTAGACTTAGACCGGCTAGCTTAAAATATCTAGAATGGTACGATCCGCTAGATTAAGCGATGACCGGAATAGAATGTAATTTAGACCCAACAAGTATGAAGACTTGTATAGTATGGGTAAACTAAGTACATTCTGGATTTTGAAGTATAAATGATAAGGTTAAACCCGTTTCGGCAAACTTACGTATACTAGTTACGTAAACCGATCCGAACGCGTAAATGCATAACGGGTAACCAAATGAACCATATACAAGTCCCTTATGTTATTATGCTTAAAATATGTTAATACATCAGTAGGATGTTAACATATATGCCCAAAAAGTATTTAAAACCAAATTAAGTCCCGTAGGGGCATTTTGGTCATTTTACCCTTTATAAAAGAGGTTTTATAGTGAACTGATATTCTGGTCTTCAGTATTCAGTAAAAATATTTATTTTATGTTGATATAACAGTAAGATATCATTCATATGTGTGGTTTACCATTTATGGCCAAACTATGCCCCGAAAGGGTATTTTTGTCATTTCACATATGCTTTTAAGGACATTTTTGGAAGTCTGAGTTCATGACTTATACCTACTATAATAATATTAAAATTTATTTAAAAATTCAGCAGGTAACAAGTCTTAGGTGTTAAATATGGTTTTAAACCATACTATGCACCTAATTAGCGTAAAAATCGCTAATTGTCTATAATTAAGATGTTTATGGAATTCTGAGATTTTGATCAGTCTCAAGTGTTCAAAATATTTTATTTAATGTATAATATTAGAAGGAAAAGGTTTGGCATTCAAATCATATGTAAATCTCATTTTATGCATGAAAAGGGTATTATCGTCATTTACCGAATTATACAAGAACTCAATGATATGGTCAGTTTATAATCTGAACAAAAATCCTAAAAATAATATCTTAACAGTAGGTAATGTGTTTTGGGTCAAAATTCATGTTTAAACATGTCTTATGCAAGATAACGTAATTTAATTAATAAAAACTTTCAATTTACGATATCGAGCATAACTTCTGTTTGAGACCAGAAACTGATGTCAAATTTTCGGGACATACCTATATATCAGTAATAAAGGTTTTTGTCCTCTCACATTTTCAAAAATCTCGTTTATATGACATAAGGGCAAAATGGGCATTTATAAGCATAATAACGGACATGAGCATATAATTCAAAATACAAATGACCAGGTAATATAACTTCAGAGGGTTATACTACAACATAATATGGTCCTAATGGAAGCTTAAAACATGGAAGAATTAAGCTCAATCAGGTCAGAACTGAATGTCAAAGCAAAAGTCAAGCTTGTGCGACTTTCGGTTATGAACCGACCCTAAACTGATAATTGTCGGGTTGAACATGCTTAAACATGTTCTAATAATAATTACCAAGTTATTAGAGTGATAAAATATAATTTATAACCTCTGCATTGCTAGTTATGATTATTATTTCAAATTCTGGTCAATTTGACTTTTTAACTTAATAGTTTGACCCGATAATTAACTAAGCAAACGAAATAATTAGGAGGTGCCCTTTTAAGGGTTAATCACCTACCTAATTATGGTCACATAACCACATTCATCTCGAACAGTGGCTGGACCATTTGAGTTTAAACCAAAAGTCAAAGTCAGATTATGATAACTTTGACTTTTCGGTTTTTGAACTAAAAATTGAACTAATGAAGGGGGCTAAGACACTTACAAAGTGTCCTAGCTATCTTTTCTACAAGAACAAGCTTCCCTTTGGATCAAGAACCTCCAGATATGCTAAGAACACTTGAACTTAGAGATATGAGAGTGGAAGTTTATGAATGTGCAAGGATTATGGCAACCCAATAGCTCTATTTATAGTGTAAGGGACACACACCAGATCATTACAAGTGTTTAGGGATGTTTTAAGATCATCACAAGTGTCCATGGTGGTTTTATAAACCATCAAAAGCTCATAGAATTCGAATTAGACTTGTTTAGAGGCCAATGAAGAAGGTGACCTGCACCCGGCCAAAGCATTCTGTCAATTTGAAGTCGTCGCCACACGCCATGGCGAAGGGGGTGTCTGTGGCGCGACGCCACCACACAACATACCAGTAAAACAAGTTTCAATCTTGACACATGTGATCCCTGCACCTTTTAATGCATGTTATCTTTCATTTTAGGCACTTTTAACCCTTCTAGTTGGTTTGTAGATGATCTAGAGAGTATAACCAAACACCGTTAGGTCCGGTTTCGTTAAACGATCACCGAAAACACTAGTTTCGTCTCGTTGACGCTTTTAACCCTTATTCTTGGGAATTCGCGTAAATAACACATAATGATATCGAAACCTCGTGAAATTGTTATCACTTATTCTTGAGAGTATAATCGAATATTACAAAGCCCCGAGTTCGTTAAAAGGTCACTTTATGGTGTAGTTTCGCTAGTTGACGTCTTTAGTCCTTTTAACGCACAAAGGTGTGCATAATATCGTTTAACGACATGAAAGCCTTCCTTGGCCCATAATAAGCATTCCCAAGTGTATGTTTTCATATCTTAATGCTTCGGGTTCGTTAAAAGGTCATTCAGAGGTATAATTAAACATGTTGACGCTTTTAACCCCTCTAACTCGCAAACTTGCGTGTAACTTCACTTATTGGCATAAAAGCCTTGAATGGCCAATATTAGGCATTCTCCAGAATATGATCAAACATTATGAAGCTCTTGGTTTGTTAAAAGGTCACTCAGAGGTAAGAATTAACATGTTGACACTTTTAACCCTTCGACGCGCAAACTTTCACATAATCACGCAAACGGCTCCTCTCGTCCAACAAGTGGCTCATTTGAGAATACGGAAACCGTACAAGGCCACTCAGAGGCCTAGTTTAGGCATGTTGACACTTTCAGTCCTTCTATATTCAAGGTTTTCGATTTTTGACGAAATTAGTCCTTCATAGTCCACGTTTGACTTTATTAGGGTTTATTACACGTGTCAACACATCATTGGACACGATTTTTACGAGGTGTTACAGAATCACATTCTAATCCGGTCTGCGTTTAATCTTGCATTTTGAACCGTAAACCTTTCATTAAAACTAACCGGTCTAAGTTAAGACTTAAATAAGATCCGTTAGGAATCTAACAGGTTATTAAAACCTTCGTTTCAGATTAGGAGCCCAGTAAAAGCTACTTGTACTTGCTGATTGATATACGGCTGAGAATAAAATTATATTTTAGATCAGGTAAATACTTTTAACTTATTTTCCCTTATACGAGCTTGGGATACGGTATTATAATAATACCGCTTGGTCGGGTATGAAATTATTTAAATCGGATTGTGATTAATAAATTTACATAACCCGTTTTAATCTGTTTTGTTTGATGCAATGCCTTTGGGGGGTTAATGACCATGTCCTGGGTATCCTCGGCTCATTCATTAGAAATGGCCACGGCTTAAGCACGGGGTGTAGGCATACACCTGACAGTTGCTTATGTATAAACGGTATCTCACTCTCTTGTGGGCCTATACTTGTGGTGTGTCTATTAACCTTTAACCGGTACTTCTAACCCTGACTACTGAATGGACGACAAACATGCAAATCTGTATACAAGATTATTTTAAAATAATTGTCACGAGTTATAAAAGATTTTATGCCTTGTGCATCCAAACCAATTTTATAAATACTTTTCAAAAGAGTCAGTTAATTGTATTTACCAGTGTAAACTGACGTATTTTTCAAAAGACTAAGTGGCAGGTACTACGCGTAATGGGCTGGAAGCTCCTGAGTACTAATTAAGGAATCTTGCAAGTTCTTAGTGCTTAAAGTCTGTTGAACAATAAATTTGTTATCTGTTTTAGATCCGCCTGTGGATCCATTATCGACCGTTTGTATAATATTTTATTATACTGTTCAAATTCGGTTTGTATAATTATTTAGACTTCCGTTGTGCATTAAACTGTGATTAATTGACTATGATGATATCAACTACGTCACGATACTCCCCACCGGGCCCACCGGTAATACGTGGAAATATCGGGGTGTGACAGTTTGGCCTAAGATGGAAGGTGTCCCTATACACCTTTGTGAGGATAAGTTGTATGAAAAAATTGGGCGTCAATTTGGGAGAGTGCTCGGGGGGTCGGAATTCTCGTGGGACAACCCAGATACCTCGAATGGAATTGTTGGATCGTAACCGATTTGGGTGGAAGAATTGATGAGGAAGTGACTATAGTTTGGAATGGAAAAGAATACGACATCTGGGTCTCGGAAGAGAGGAACAAGCGTATTGCTCATGTCATTATGGGTCTTGCATCCAATGCACCTTTCTCGCCGGTAAAATCGGCAGGGTCAGTTGTCGGGGGCGATGACGAAGAAAAGGTAGAAGATGGGGAATTACGGGATGAGGCGGAAGAAACGTCGGATTCAGATGTGCCGGAAAACGAAAGGTCAGCAAGACCGTTAGGGGAAAATGAAAGGGTGGATAGTATGGGAAACGTACATGTGAGCATGGATTGGTGTGAAGATGTGGCGGCTATGGACAAGTCTACAACACAGGTCCCAAAAGTTAATGATGGCAGGCATGAGGGTAATATGGGTCCCTTGCATACTAGACTTAATGAATAGAGAGAAGAAGTGGGGCCTGTGTTGAGCAATGGCCTAGAAGCCGATCAGGGTAGGCCACTGGATGCAGAAAATAGGCCCAGTTACATCACATGCAGGCCCAAACGCGGTAATAAACCCAAGAAAAAGGCTCAAAATTTAATTATCCCTGATCTAAATCAGGAGCAGAGATTACAAACACTTCAGACCAGTTCAACCTCGAGGAGATCTTCCGTTTGGAGGAGGAGGCCAACAGGTTGAGGGAAACTGGTCCAAGTAGTAGTATTCACAGGGAGGCATCGAAAGTAATTGCGGGGGAAGAGCAGGCTCGCCTTAATTTTGAGGAAGAAGTCTCTCGTACTTCGGAATTTGGGGCCTGTCTGGGGATAGGTGTGGATGGTTTTGAGAATCACGTGAAAAAATTGATTTGTGGGGAGATGGAGATGAACCAGGATCAATGAATTTTATCTCAATCAATATCAATGGGGTTTGGTGTCGGTTTGGGAGCCGGATGGAATTGGTTAATTTTTTATTCTGTAGGGCTTTTGTAATCGTCTTTGTGTTTCTGTCGTTTTTTGTTTTTCCTGTTTTGTTTCCCAGTTTCTAGCTGGCTCTTATATATATATATATATATATATATATATATATATATAGGGGAATGTTCATTTGAGAAGAAAATTTAATTGAGAAGAAAAAGAACAAAGGGTAATTTTGTAAAACATTGAATAGGTTTTTCACTTATCTCATTTATTGTCATTTTTGACTAATTAATTAGTCATAAAGACTATTATCCTCCACACTAACTTTTTTTGCTTACACCCATCAAAAGTTATACTACATATTTCGAAATTCATCCTACACATTGAAATCTATCATACACAACTCGTAATTTATCTTACACAACTCGTAATTTATCCTTCTCTTTAAATTATTTTATTTTATTTTTTTGAAAAAATATATATTTTGAAGATAAGTTACAAGAAATTTAATGTACTTAACTATTAAAGAGGAAGACTACAAATTAATGACCTATGGAGATTTACCAGTGTACCCTTATAGTAAAATTAAATACTTATATTAAATCAAGTAAAATAAAGCATTCTTATTGGTTGAAATTTCTTCTTTTTTCTTCTTACAAAAAATTTCTTCTCATTTGAACTCTCCACTATATATATATAGGTAGAGGATCCTGTAAAAAAGGCCTAAAGTGTGAGAAGGGTAAGAAAGAATCTCAGCCATTAGATCTTTTGATCTAATGGTTGAGATCAATAGGGACCAAATTGTAAAATATTTTCATTAATTTGGACTGATTTGAAATATCTAGGGGCAATATAGTCTTTTAAACTCACTAGAAATTAGGTAATGTACATGTAACTTCCCCCCGTGTTTTTTAAACGTCAATAACTTTTTATACGTAGCTTTTTAAAAAAAAAATTACACCATAATAACGAGCGTTTTTTTATCTTTAATATGAGTACCATATTGCTATACTTATATAGAGAAAAAAATATGTTTCGATCAGATGTTTAGTCAATGAATGGTGTTATATACTTGCTGAATTGTGTTATATACTTACTGAATGGTGTTATATACTTGCTGAATGGTGTTATATACTTACTGAATGGTGTTATATACTTGTTGAATGCTGAATGGTGTTATATACTTGCTGAATGGTGTTATATACTTATTGAATTGTGTTATATAGTTGCTGAATGCTGAATGGTGTTATATACTTGCTGAATGGTGTTATATACTTGCTAAATGGTGTTATATACTTACTGAATGGTGTTATATACGTGCTGAATGGTGTTATATACTTCCTATAATTAAGGTGGCGGTTATGGGAAGTTTTTAATTAATTGAATTATGATAAAATTACTTGTTTACCCTTTTCAAGTAATTTAGATCTAATGGCTAAGATTCTTTCTTACCTTTCTCACACTTTTGGTCTTTTTTACAATAACCTTACCCTATATATATATATATATATATATATATATATATATATATATATATATATATATATATAGGGGAGAGTTTAAATGAGAACACCCATCTTTTGTGAGAACAGTGAGAACAAATCTCAGCCAATCAATTTTATTCATAGTGTTTTAACTAAAAGGTTAAATTGGTAATTTAACAATTAACTATTTTATCTCTTGTTTCCAGTAGTACCAATTATCTTCGTCACGTTCATTCGATTTTGTCAGTATTACATACGCATGCCATCTCTGGTACCCATTCTTCAATCGATTATTGTTAAATTAATTTTGGATTCATTGATCTTCGATTTCATTCCTAAATCTGCATGTATTGTTCTTCAATCATTCATTGCCCAATCAATTTTTAGATTCACTGATTTGAGACGATTTCCTTTATAAACACCAGGTTTTAATTCTTGTTCAATTACTTGGTTAATTCATTCATCTTTTCCACGTAATTATCTTGATTTTGTGGAATTTAGGGATAGAATATGGGCATGGAAATGAATTATTCTATCATTTCTTAATGCACATAACGTGTTTGATAATATGCCAAAGTGAGTTTTGTGATTTTCTTCAAATAAACGAAATTTGTTGAAGCTCATGCCATGGAATCAATTTTGTCTATGCTTTGTGTTTTAAGTGAAATTGATGGTTTAATTCATAGTTTGGGCATTTACAATTTAATCAATATGCTTTGTGCCACTGGGTTTTTTAATTTAGCAAAGTATGTGATTGAAGTTACTAAAATATACAATTACATTATGGGGGATTATTGGCTGTTGAAGGTTACAACCAGAGATGAACAAAAATATTTTGATTTGGGGAAAGGAAGTGACAGAGATGGTTGTATCGTTAAAGATTATAAATTTGTTGCTATCTTTGATGCTAATTTCCAACCCAATTTTTATTTCCTTAGAAAAAATAGTACCCCATTTTAAGGTAATTTTTTTTCTTGTTTTCGTATGTGTTATTTAGATGAATTTAGTGTGAATTTGGTTGTCATTTTGTAGCATAATGAGAAATTGGGACTGTTGCAAGCAAGGTGGTCATTTGTAAACTGGGATGAGAATCTGCTAACTAGATTCCAGCATGTTAACTTTGCATTCCATTCCATTTTGAAGTGGAACAAGTGAATAAGATTTTCTTGAACAATTTTTGGTTCAATGGGACTGCGGGAGTGTGGCGGATTAAGGCGTTGAAGGAGTCAAGTGGGTGGTCAGAGAGGACCACCGTTGAGAACATGGCCATTCTTGTTAGAGCTCATCTTCATGGATGGAAAATGATATCTCTCAATGATGTTAAGGTACTTAGAAAGGTCCTACATTGTTTTATGAAATTAAGTTTTCTTCTGATATTTTTTTTCTTTCTAAAATGACCCGTTTAAATCTTAGTACATGTTGTTGAGGAGTAGTTCTGAACCGTACTCGGTTCGCTTGTTTTATAAATGACAAGTTTCAACCCGAATCCGTTTTGTCCAGAACCAATTTTGACCCATTATCTAGTTTGACGTTTTGAGAGGCTTATCTGGTGCTAATTTATTAAGGTTTACCTTGTTTTTTTTTTCTAAAATTATTAGATTCAACCCGATCCATTTTGTTCGGGCCAGTTTGGCCCATGTCCGATCTGACCACTTGTTTTGCGAGGCTTATCTAGTGCTAATCTATTATATTTTCTTAGTTTTTTTCCTAGAATGACTAGTCTCATCAAGAGCCCATTTTTATTAGCTTTGACCTGTTATTTAAATTGACCCGCTTGTTTTGCTAGGCTTATCTAGTACTAACTTTTTAATACTTTCACTCCCCTTTTTCTTAACATGATATGTTTCAACCCGAGAACAATTCGTTAAGAACCAGTTTTGGCTCGTTATCCTACTCGACCTTCTTGTTTTTCCAGGCTTTTCTTGGCTTAATTCCTTTTATTTCTAAAACCACGTGTTTCATGGTTTAGGCATTTACAGTTTAACCAATATGCTTTGTGTTCTGCTTAGTGTTTAATTTAGCAAAGTATGTGATTGAAATTACTAACATATACAATTACATTGTGGGGGATTAATAGCTAGTGAAGGTTACACCCAGAGAGGAATGAAAGTAATTTGATTTGGGGAAAGGAAGTGACAGAGATGGTAAAGGTTACAACCGGATAAAATTGTGTTTATACATTCATCCAACATACTATGTTTATTATGTTCGTTTGTCTTTACAAATGTGTAATGATAAATTAATGTTCAGGATAGTCTAGTGCATGCACTATCTAAGGACCTTTGATAATGTGAGGAGGTGACACGTTCTTATTATGCTTTGGCGACACGACTAAGAGGGAAACAACCAGGACCAACTTTGAGATACCATTGGTGTTTCTATTGTTTACATCATCGACGACGAAAGGAAAAAAAGAAGAAATCCAGCAGCTGTAGTATAAACACTAGCAACAAGTGTCACGTGATGACTTCACTGGGCCAACTCTTCATTACTATTGTTCCGATGGTGGTAAGGATAAAGATGAAGCCTAGCAGTACCACCAATCAAGCAACTAAACTTAGCGACATAAAAGTCGATTTGAATCTTAGTGGTCCTCTGAAGAATGTGAGAAAAAAACTATTTGTACATGTTATTAATTTGATGTAATTACTACTCGCGTCTTATGTTTGATCTGTTGGTGGATTTCACATCTTTTTATATCTTATATGTACGAGTTGTTTTAAATCGTGTCAGTTTATATTCACATTCTTGCAGGTAGTTTACACATGTGTAAACAGTTCATTGTCACATATCTATGTATATTTTACATATGAGCAACTGAATTACACATGTGTAAATTATGCTCCGTTACAAATTTGTATCTATTTTACATGTGTAGCTAAATTACATGTGTAAAGTGTTCACTATTACATATTTGTGTTTGTTTTACATATGTACAGTTAATTTATACGTGTAAATTGTTCATTGTCATATATCTAGGGGAAATGCCATAAAAATGTAACCAAGTTTGGGGATTGTTCCGATTAAGTCATAAAGTGGTAACCTGGTGACCTGTTAATTACCTAAGATTAAAACAATAATTGAAACTTTAGTGACTTTAAAGAGACAAAAAAAGTTTGGGTGACTTTAGGGAAACACTTGAGAAACTTCATTATTATTCTACAAAGTTACCCCCATATATCTATGTATCTTTCACATAAATGTAATTTTCCATATTACACATATATACAATACTTTTAATATGCACATATGTAATATGACATTACAAAGGCAAACCTAATATACAAAATTTGTAAATTTCAAAGCCAGAATTTATTTATATATGAACATTTCAAACACCGGAAATAAATTGTCAAACAAGATGTAAATTAGCATATTTCAAACACTAATGTAAATGGGATACTTTCAATGTTGTATCTTCTTACAACTATTAGTAACTCATAATATTAAAAATAACAATGTTCTAGGTACAAGAAAACAAAAGATCATATCTAGTTGTTGCTCATTCGATCAAGCTCCCAAGCTTTCTGCAATAACTTTTCTTTGAATTTGTTTACGCTAGGAAGAAGTATTTTTGCAACATATTTCTTTGTAATTGAATTTAATTGCCACCGCTTTTTATCTTTAGAGTCTCTAAACCCCTAGAATAGTTCCATACACCGCAACCCAAAAACCTCACAATTTGTAGAATTATCATTTGTTGCTCGACTGATATTTTAACCTTTTGCAGGTGTTGTTGCTCTAACTTCTTTGTACTTAGGATTGTTAACACTTCGAAAGTTGTAGAGAAACACGTGAATCTGAAACCAAAAAAAATGCAATAATGAAATAAGGTAATAGTGGTTGTTCTCGACAATAAGTCTAATGTCTTAATATTTTCTTTGATGTTCGCAACTTGTTTACATTGTCTTCAAGTTTTTAACTATTGTGATTTATACTTGTGTAAATGTTCATATCTCTAGTTTTTTTAAACTGTTATGATTTACACATGTGTAAACATTCATATTTTTGTTTATTTTTTTAAGTATTATGATTTACACATGTGTAAACCTTCATTGTTATGCTTATTTTTTTTAAAGCATTATGATTTACACATGTGTAAACATTTATATTTATGCTTACATTTTTAAAGTATTATGATTTACACATGTGTAAACCTTCATATTTATGCAATTATGCTTACTTTTTAATGTATTATGAATTACACTGGTGTAAACCTTCATATATATGATTTACACATGTATAAACCTTCGTATTTATGCTTATTATTATTATTATTATTATTATTATTATTATTATTATTTTAAAGTATTATGATTTACACATGTGTAAATCTTCATATATACGATTTACATATGTGTAAACCTTCATACTTATGCTTGTTTTTTTAAAGTATTATGATTTACACATGTGTAAACCTTCATATTTATGTTTTTTTTTCCAACTATTATGATTTTCATATGTGTAAACCTTCATATTTATGCTTATTTTTTGAAAGTATTATGTTTTACACATGTGTAAACCTTCATATATATATGATTTACACATGTGTAAAAACATATGGAAATCCTGAGACTGAAACGCGATACCAACACAATTCCAGAGTTAATCGCATCGTTAATTTGCACTAAAATCACGCACATTATCAATAAACAAAAAGTAACAATAAGATATAGTTAAAGAACAGTTCATCAACTTGTAATCCCAAAAGCTAGTTGACCCATGAACATAAGACACTATCTCTATACTCAAATCAACCCCACTCTTTTGTTGTGAAGCTTTGTTCAATGAGAAATTAAATTGCTTACCGGATAAACTACTTTACCATCAATCACAATTCTTGTCGGTGTACGCCTACAAGGCATTAATCATTCTAGTCCTTTCTCAACTTTGATTCTTATGGTACTACTACCCCTACCCAACTACACAAGATTAAAAAAGAGTTCTTCACTAACAGTTTACCACATCAGAGATACAGAGGCAGATTAGACCCAGTTGACTAATGCATTATGTTACATAATGACAACATAGTACCATAATTTCCACAACAGTTTCTATTTTACACATGTGTAAGTTTTTCATTGTCACATATTCAATCATGGAAACCCTAATTCCACCAATCCTCCATATATCTAACTAAAATTCACATCAATGTAAAAAAAAAAACTAACAATTTCAGCCTCAATTCAATCATAGGAACCCTAATTCCACCAACTCTCCATATGCATAATTGGAAATTGCATCAACGTCCAAACATTCCTAACTATTTCATACTTAACTAACAAAAACCAAATAATCATACTTCAAACCATCCATTTGATCCAAATCAGAACAAACATCAGTAGTACCTGAAGAAGATGAGAAGAAAATGAATTGTTTTTGAGAGCTTGAGTCTAGATTCTTCAAGTAAGTGAAATCGCAATGTTCAAATCAGAAGATTATCTCAATCGAATCCTAATTGGAAGATGATTCTTCATACTCCTCTGTTCTAATCAGAAGTTTGATTCTTAGGGATTTTGAATTGAAGGGGTTTTTTTTTGTTACAGAGATCGATTGAAGATTTTGATGGGTTTGTGTGTTTTATTTTTTGACAATAATGCCCCTTTAGCTTTTTTTTATTTAAGTTTCCTTCTCATTTAAACCCCTCTAATCTTAACCCTTAATCTAGGATGATCTATGGATAGAAATTGTTCCTAGTGTTCTCACAAAAATGGGTGTTCTCAAGATAACCCTCCCCTATATATATATATATATATATATATAAGTGATCTGCCGTTAAAAAAATGGATTTTGACGATTTCCATTGTTAATATATCGACAATCGACTTCAGACATATATTTTCCATCGGTGATACCTCAATCTTCTTGTAGTGCTAGCCTACTCGTGTTGGTTATTTTGTTTACAATTCACTTATTAATTGATTTTTATGTTCACCCCTTACTTTAGCTACAATTTGTACTCATTTTATTTTTTTTTTATTTTGTAAAGTCCTAGTTAGAAAAGGAAAAAGAACCCACAAATTATTAATTATATATTTCCTACATCTTAGTTGTCAAATTTTCTTCTCCTCACTGTTTGAATAGGTATTGTACTCTCTTTGTCTACACACTCTAAATATTGTTTTAGGCTGTGGGGTGTGGGGGGCTTGGGTTGGGGACATTACTCTAGACATGACACTTGTGGGCTCTACCAGTCCACACTCAAAAAAGTGGGTTGTGGAAGGGAAGTGGATTAGCGGCGTGGGGGTGCCATGTTGACAAAAAAAAATTTCTGTTTTTTTATATTAATCAAATGTCACTAGCCTGCCAATTCAGCTCTCCCCACGCCCCACGCCAGGCTTAAAGCTACGCTAGCGGGACAATGCCATGACTAACGCTAGCACGGTGTGGGTTAACTAGTGTTACCTAGTATCCCCTGCCCCATAAAATGCCCCCTCCCCACAGCCTTATGTTAGTGAGAATTCCCATGTCATGTCAAATTCTCAATCTCATATCTCATTCAATGTCCCTGCTATCTCTACTTCGCTTTTCATTTTTCAATTTTTCAACCCTTTGTCGTTTACTTCGTCTAAGCTCACCCTCCTCGACCTCGGGTCGTTCATGTCTTTCATCTAACTCCGTAGATGAACTTGGTCCTGCTTCATCTGACCATGTAGACGAACTTGGACCTGCTTCATCAGCCGCTCTTGATGAAGTCGCATGTGTTTGTCCTAACATCGGAAACACATTCTCAAAATATGAGACGACGTTAGGATTTGCCTCTATGATATTGTGTTTATGTACATCAGGATTCTTGGATTCATATACAAGAAAACGATGCGCACTACTTTGATGTGCATATCCAATGAAAATGCAATCAACCGTTTTGGGTCCTATCCTAAGAGCCTTAGGAGGTGGTACAATCACCTTAGCTAGGCACCCCCACACTTTCAAGTATTTTTACGAAGGCTTCCTTTTTCTACATAACTCATATGGAGTTTCGTCCCTATTTTTCAAAGGTATCTTGTTCAAAAGATAGTTTGCTGAGAGAATAGCGTCCCCCCACATTTCTCGGTTCACTCCCGAGCTTATCAACATGGCGTTCATCATTTCTTTCAAAGTGTGGTTCTTACGTTCCGCAACGCCATTTGATTGTGGAGAATAAGGAGGTGTACACTCATGTACAATGCCACTTTTTGCACATAAATCCGCAAAAGGTGCAACATATTCACCTCCTCGATCGCTTCTCAAAGCTTTTATCTTCTTTTTAAGTTGATTCTCAACTTCATTTTTGTACAAGATAAACTTCTCTATTGCTTCGTCTTTACTCTTAAGTAAATACACATAGCAATATTTCGTACAATCATCAATAAACGTGATGAAGTACTTATTTCCTCCACGCGTGGGAACCGCTTTTAAATCACACACATCAGTATGAATTAAATCAAGGGGTTCGGTTATTCGTTCAACCGATTTAAACGATGATCTCGTAAGTTTGGATTCAACACATGTCTTGCATTTGTGATTGGACTCGATATGGAATGTTGATATCAAGTTTAATTTAATTAAACGTCGTAATGAATTAAAATTTACATGTCCTTGTCTACCATGCCAAACATTAGAAGACTCAACCATGTAAGTAGAAGTAGAAGTTTCATTCAAACTTTTGTTTTGGTTTACAACCATTACATTCATTTTAAACATACCATTAAGGGCATAGCCCTTTCCAACAAACATTCCACGTCTAGACAAGACAAAATTGTCCGATTCAAACACTAGACGAAATCCAAACTTGTTGAGCATCCATCCCGACACGAGATTCTTCCGTATCTCTGGGACATAAAGCACATTTGTCAAGGTAAGCTCCTTGCCCGAAGTCATCTTCAAGACGACCGTGCCTTCCCCCTTGATGCTTGCGGTAGCTTTATTTCCCATATAAAGCTTTTCTTCACCCGAAGCTTCCTTGAATGTAGAGAAAAGAGCCTTGTCTCCACAAACATGGCGGGTTGCGCCCGTGTCAACGAACCATCCTTTTGGGTTTTCACCCATTGCGTTGACTTCTTCAATCATAGTCGCTTCCTCAGTTATCATTGTGATTAGAGGCATACCATCCTCATCAACCATATGCGCACGCTCACACTTAGGTTTCTTGCATTGGTTAGCACGGTGCCTCGTCTCGTTACAATTGTAACAAGTCCCTTGGAAAGGCGCAGGCTTCTTTTTCACAGCCCCCTTTTTCGGTCCAAGGTTGTTAACCTTTGCTTTCCCCTTGTTGTCCTTTTTACCCCGTTTTGCCTTATTACCCATTGAGGACTCCCCAACTTCCACCATGTTTGCCTTAGCCGAAGCTTGCAAAATGGTGCCTTTTAGGGCCACCCTGTTGTCCTCTTCTATACGAAGACGGACGACAAGTGCCTCAATTGACATTTCCTTTCGCATGTGTTTACGATAATTCTTAAAATCCACCCAAGAAGGAGGTAATTTCTCGATCATGGCTGCCACTTGAAATGTCTCGCTGAGTACCATTCCCTCAGCGTGGATGTCATGAAGTATAATCTGTAACTCTTGAACTTGGTTCATAACAGTCTTGTTATCAACCATTTTGAAGTCCAATTCACTTATTAATTGATTTTTATGTTCACCCCTTACTTTAGCTACAATTTGTACTCATTTTATTTATTTTTTTTATTTTGTAAAGTCCTAGTTAGAAAAGGAAAAAGAACCCACAAATTACTAATTATATATTTCCTATATCTTAGTTGTCAAATTTTCTTCTCCTCACTGTTTGAATAGGTATTGTACTCTCTTTGTCTACACACTCTAAATATTGTTTTAGGCTGTGGGGTGTGGGGGGCTTGGGTTGGGGACATTACTCGAGACATGACACTTGTGGGCTCTACCAGTCCACACCCAAAAAAGTGGGTTATGGAAGGGAAGTGGATTAGCGGCGTGGGGGTGCCATGTTGACAATTTTTTTTTTTCTGTTTTTTTATATTAATCAAATGTCACTAGCCTGCCAATTCAGCTCTCCCCCCGCCCCACGCCAGGCTTAAAGCTACGCTAGCGGGACAATGCCATGACTAACGCTAGCACGGTGTGGGTTAGCTAGTGTTACCTGGTATCCCCTGCCCCATAAAATGCCCCCTCCCCACAGCCTTATGTTAGTGAGAATTCCCATGTCATGTCAAATTCTCAATCTCATATCTCATTCAATGTCCCTGCTATCTCTACTTCGCTTTTCATTTTTCAATTTTCATCAGTTAACAATTCTATCACTTGCTAGCATTGACTTAGATTCTTGTTTGTATATTTTGTACTTCTATTTTTTATGTATTAAAATAAATGCAGTATTAACATGTTTAAAAATTTAATTTATCTTTTATACTTTAAATAATATACATTTTTACCCTTTTAATGTTAATCCATCTACTTTCCACTATAAATTTTATTAAAAACGCAGATGTATTCAAAGTTTAATTTGTTTTCGTAAGCTATAACGAGCTCACCACCCACATGATTTGTAGGTTGCATTGTGGACTGTGTGTATATAACTTTACTAGGTTATAACCCGTGGTACCCACGGGTCGCTCTATTTTAAAGATATTAATATTTTATTACAAAGGTTTTTTTTATAAAATTTGTGAGGATATTTATACAATGATTCAATATGAATCGTATATAATAATATATGCAAACAATGCAATTTATCAATGGTAACAATTACCATATAATTTTCAAAATATTACCAGATATTTTTCTACGTATGTAGAATGATTCAGACCAAGATGAAAGGATGATAGCCCGTCTCGCCATTCTCTGGATACACATTTGAATCGATGAATTGATATAGCATTTAGGTTGGTTAAAATCTCAAAGAGTAGCATTTCTAAAGGAATATAAAGCATTGTATGAACGAATGAAACATATAAATGTATTACTGAGTATAACATATAGATTAATAACCTAATTTATAAAAGTAAAATGAAAATGGGCTTGAAACATAAATTCAAATTAGCCCATATCCATCGATTGAAATGGTGATTACTATTTAATAGAATCAATTAATCCATTGAAATATTTGCTCAAAGTTATTTCAAATATTCCACTTTTTCAGAATGTTGAACCATCTATATCTTAGCAATAATATAAACATGTGTTTTTTATATTTTGAATTATTTAAATACGAATAAGTCGATTGCAAACATAATGTTAGATGTAGCCTTTAATTTAGACCAATATTTCAGTGACTTTTACAAAACATACTTTTCAAATTATTGAATTATTAATTAATAGATGGCCGGTTTGTTAGAGAAATGATTAATTAAAAAATCAATTCATAAAAATGAAATCAAAATTCCATTAGCAAACCAAATCACATGTGAAAAGTTTGACCCTTTATAAATAAATGAGTCGATATATAACATGTCAAATTGGTAAAACAAAATATTAGCTAAAAAACAAATAGGTTGAATGGGACAAATGTTGTCCGAAGTGTATTTAAATCGTAAGAAACTTCCCAAATGACTTCTTAAATTTATATTTAAGGTTCAATAAGGAACGAACAAAATAACACTTTGAACCTCTAAAGTATTCTCTTTCCATTCTCTACCACAAATTTTTAGTTCGGAACGTTTCTTTCATGACATTTGTAGTTGAGATAAATTTTAACGTAATTAACAAAATATGTAAAAAAAACATATATTATACAATTTTTATTGATATAGTAAACGACTAAAGCAAAAAGGTTCAATCCCATACAACTAAAGGTGTTTCTGAAATGAATCCCATTTTTCGTATGCATCACAGAGATCCATTTGTTGTATGCAATTATATATGGTTGTTGAGATAAGTCATCAAAAATGTGTACCTAAGCCTCAATTTTAATGACAAAATTATTATTCACAATAGTATCTATTCATCATTTATTTATAAAACAATAAAAAATGAAGTCATATTCTCGACAGGTCACCCAACTCTACCCATTTGTATCCATACTAAAAGTTACTCATTTAATCCATTACGCAATCAACCAGACACGTTCAACTACCTACTTTACGTTTTACCACCCACTTTCTAGATAACACATTATACGAATCGACCCATTTTTTGTAAAATTTTACCTACAGGAGGCAGAGGAGCACCAATAGCTGCAAAACCAACCAGATATAAACAAATGAGAACTGTGATGCAATGTTTTCTAATCAAACAAAACACAAAACTGAAATTATTATTGAAAATAAAACAACCAATTATTATTCCGAATGGAGAACTCAAAAATTCAAATGTACGAAAAGACTAATTCTCATATCAAAGTAAGACTCGATTTTCCAAATACAAACAAAGTGATATATAAATAAAATGCTAATTATTGAAATAACAAAGGGAAAACATTAAATATTGCCATGTATATGGTTCAGCTTCAAACTCAGTAGTACATACTTCATACTTTCCAACAAAAAGGATGCATGATTGACTTTTGTAACATAGTTGCTCTAACCAACTTCCATCAAAAGAAAAAAAAAATAAAGGATCAATTTAGCATGTAGCAAGATTATTCATGTTATATATGACACCAGTGCATTCAAGCTTAAATATTAAAAAAAATAGAATAAAAAGGGAAAATTATAATCGGAAAAAAGTTGCTTGTGTTGACTCATTTTCCTTATCCCCAAAATTATCATTGGATACTCCTTCAACTTTGGTAGACCGTTAACTATTTCAAATCTCTATGAGTGAATAAGAGCATGTAGACAACTTAGTAACCAAATAAATAAACTATTATAAATATAAATTTGTTTAAACTTCATTATGATAATGAAGGGATACATATAAATTTGTATCTATTATCTCTTTGATATCGGAAGGTACAACTGTAGACACTAAAATGGATGGTGTAATATTCATACGATATCATATATAAACTTGAAGCTTATTAAAATCTTATAATGTTTTTAACAAATTCAAAATCGAAAGCAAGATAGAATGATTATGGAGCAGCTCATACAACTTTAACTATTTTGCTTCCAATGTTGCTTTCTCTTCAAGATACTTAGCCAGCTCATCATGTTGACTCTGTATAAAGAAAGTGTTACAAACCAACTTTCTATTTTGGTGCCTAATCATAAACAAAGCGTTTTTTAAAGGCCACATCATTCCACCACAGCTAGCAAAAAAAAAAAACAAATACATTAAAAAGAAAAACCAACAGAAAACACAGAATCAATCAAAATTGAAGGATTTCCACATTACTTCATCCAGGTTAATACAACATCATTATGTACTCTCCAAATAGCCCAACTCGCAAGAAGCATCACAGATTGCACACCATTTTGTAATCGCGTCCTACACCTCTGGCGCCAAGGGACAACCTGTGAACAAATGCTCAATAGTCTAGACCAGAAACCATAAACAAAGTGTTAGAAACCAATTCCATGCTATGGCTGTTGCATCGGATGACAATGTGAGAAAATCAAGCACAATTATAAGCTAAAGTAGATGTATCTACTTGTTTAAACTTTGCAATGGACTGGATGACCCAATTCCATGCTATGGCTGTTGCATCGGATGACAATGTGGCGACCATAAAGATCGTTGTTCTAGTGTTTGAATAGCCACAATAATTGTTACATCATCTGTTGATTTGTGTTCTTGCTACACGATTAAATGACCAATTCAAAGTCATTATTATTGTTCCACAGGTTGCCCCAAACTTACAAATATCCTATAGCCGGATTAATGAAAAATATTACATGAAAGATAGTTTATAGCTCCACAACTCTAATAAGATAGATTGCAAAGATTAATCAACCAAACGGGTGATTGACACCCTAGATGACCCACCATATCAGCTTCAACATATTTTTGTGAATATCGATTTTAAAACCATCAACATAGAATTAAAGAAGCTTATTGACCCATGCAAATGAGAGCTTCTTCTCATCTGATTCAAATGAAGTCCAAAATTTGAGAATTCATTCAAAAAATCCTTCATATTTTCAATGCACAAACTGAAAAGCAAAATCAAATAAAAAACAAACATGTTGATTTGCAGTATTAGTTGAACTTATTTTTTAGTTCATTGAACTTATTTTGAATGTGCTCTTTTGAACTATTGAACATTTTTTTACACTATTCAATTTTGAATGCTATAAATTTTCTTTTTAAATTCGAGAGTAACCAAGCCGAGCCCAAGTTTGCCCTAACGGCTAACTCGGCTCGTGAACAGGCCTATTTGCAGCCATGTATCATCCTATAGTCCCTAATACAAAAAAGATTAGTTGTTAAGCTATTTATGGTTTGTATCTTTTTGGTTCTTGGCATGAATATGTGGAAAACAGAATTGAACTAAGACTGAATATATCTTTAATGTCTCCGAAAAAAAAGGCAACTAATTCACTAATAATTTATAATAAATACAAATATTAGACATAATAACAGAAGATAATAAATTAACATCAATTTGAAAGTAAATTATCTATGCGTTTCTAACTATGTCTTTAAAATCACAATGTAAAAAACAAATCGGTTGCTAACGTTAAAAGATAACACACACACACACTATATCAGTGGTTTTTAAGAATTTCATTTTTATCCAGATGATGCTTTCGATTTTGATCATAATCCATCAAGTTTAGCTTTTTAAGAAAACTTAAGGGTATACATGATATCAACAAATATTAGTATGAGTAAACCAGGTTCGTTTACAAAAATATAAAACATATTTAAACTACTTACTTTGGAGAAGAAGAAATCGAGTAGTATCGAGGCTGCAAGCGTGGGGCCACAGCTGCGAAGAAAAGACCAAGTGGAGGTTTCGCTGACGGGAATGACTCCATAACCTCAAGAAGACTTCTCTGGCTTACAACTATCCATTGAGCATATTCATCCTAAACAACAAAATACCAATAAAAAAAACTAATTAACTTATTAAACATAAAAAACGTTAACTATTAACGAAGATCAGTGAAAGAAATCCTGTCCTTGCCCGCTGGTGATGCGAGAAATTTTAGTCGATCAGCTGCTTCATTGGGATCAGAAGCATGAGCAGCTAGAGCAAGCAAAGCAGTCTGGTATATACACATAATATATTAATTGATATTACAATATGTAAACATGTGTGTTTTATGTCAACATTAACCTTTTTAGGAGAACTTAAAACATTTGCATAGCGCGCCAATGCGTTTCTTAAAGTGCATGGAGGGAATGGAGGTGGCAAGGTGGAGCCAGTGATAGGCGTTCCGTCCTCTTTATCAGCATGGATTGAGAAATAAGTGTCGGGTGGTAAGCCGACTAATCTCACGGCTTCATCTACAAGTTCGCTTAAATTCTCACAGTAGACACCAACATGATCACCTGTCTCGTATCTAAGAAAAAAAAAGAAGAATCTTTATCACCTTTAAATTTGGATAAAATATAACAAATAATGAGAGACTTACGATAGTCCGGTTTGTGAGATGTCAAATTCCAAATGAGTGCCGACTAATCTCATGGCTTCATCTACAACTTCGCTTAAATTCTCACAGTAGACACTAACATGATCACCCGTCTCGCTTAAATTCTCACGGCTTCATTGAAATCAACCCCACAACATTGCCGACGTCCTCACCAAACAAAGAATTTATTGAAGGATGCAGATTATCCGGGGCCAATTCACAGACTACATAACATTGGGATACTAAAAGATCATAAATTTCCATTAAAGCATACCACACTTCAATATGCAATCATCAACTTGTATCGGTTTACAAGCAAACAATGACCTGAATTTAGGACATAGATGAGTGAGCAAAATTTGGAAAATTAAAAGATCATGACTGGCTAATGCCACTTAATTCCGCGAACCAAACGCACCCGTAAACAGTAAAGTTACCTGCCATAAATCGATTGTCAAACTTGTAGTCAATATACCCAAATATTAAAGCTGGTTAAAAATATATCTCAATTCAAGCTATAACCTGTAAAGTAAATCTAGGGCTATCTGCAGATCAAGGGCTTTTGAGTCACCTCTGGCCCGGGTTCTAGCCATTGCCTCGCTATAAATATCGAATCTGTTTCGATGAAATAATTGCTCTGGCTATCATGAAGGATCAAGTAAGTGATTAAGGGAACACAGAAAATCAGAAATATCAATTTCATCAACTACTTATTTGGATTGTGAATATATATTTTATGCAATGTAGCTGCACTTACAGTGTTCCCTATAAAGGACGGTGCATCAGGAGGCCGAAGACAGAACTGATAAGCATTTTCACTCTCAACCTACAATCCACCCTATAATAAGTAAATAAATGGATTAAAAAATAAAGAAAAAAATGACCAATTTAAGAGCACCTGTAAAGTTGCCAACCATGTCAAAGGATCAATATCAGGGGAGGTCCTAATTACGCTGCTACGTGCAAGCACGACCTATAAAACTTAAATGAGCGAAGAGAATAAATTACTACAAATATCGATATTATGTTTCCAGAAATATGTTGTCGTTTTGAAACTTTGTTGGTTTTCGTAGTTCAAAATTCAAAGAAGAATCGAGGTTAGAAAATGAAAGTTTAAAAGGACTACCTTGATAAGGGGTGAGTTGTTTTTGTTTATCATTTGCAATGCTCTGTCAACACCAACATCACACAGTTTCTTAATGGGAACATTATTGCTGCTGAGATGGATGTATTCAGAACCTCTTTTCGTAACTTCACGATACCACCAACACCCATTGTTCAAAACCACGTGAACGTCTAGTTTTCTGATCCCACATAACTCTTGCATCCCTATAATGAAGCAAAAGACATCAAACGAAATTAAAAGATAGAAAAACAATGAAATTGGGATTTTTATTCATAAATTAAAAGCATGAAATCATGAGTGAATATTAACAACCATATTGAGTAATATCTTTGTCTGATTCAGCAACAACTCGATGAGCATACGCAACCCGCTTTACCAGACTCGGCTTAGTTTTCTCAATCGTTCAGTTCGACACTTCCTCTGTACCTGATATATGAGTATGCCAGCAAGAATATAACCAAAATAGGATGTGTAATAATTAAGATATATCCATGGGTAGTATATGTCATTCGAAATAATTATGTAACTAAAAAATAATAGCTTAAAGTTATGAACTGGTGATTTATCAATAAATACCATCCTATATTCATTTCCTGGCAAGGATGTTGGATCTCAGTGGGAAGTTTTGGCACGGATGTTGGAACTCGTAGGAAGTTTGATCACCATAAGAATATGAGCTCACTCAACTGGATATCTTGATGTATCCCTATACAATGATAATGAAGCATGTAAAACTATTAATAAAATTTTAGGTTAATCACACGAATAGGTGATAATAATAATAATAATAATAATAATAATAATAATAATAATAATAATAATAATAATAGATACTTGCCTTATTTTTACAAGAAGGTACTCTAGTCCCAAGCATTTCATGTCATGATCCAGACCATGTCCTACAAGAATCCCTTCCCAGCTCTTGTCGGATCTTCCATATAGGTTTTTCATTGCATAAAAAATTTGAATTTTCCTTTGAACATCTTGAGATATTCTGGTCTAATTCATGTGCTCTCATACCTGGAAAATAAACCTTTACATGCTTACTCGAGGAACTTTGTAGCAGTTACATAATCGTATTTACCCTTAAATTATAGGAAAAGGATAGCATATAGGAGATACCTGTTGTTTGTAACAGGAAGTTGTCTCTGATGAATGGCGTCTAAAGCATCCCTACCATCATGTCACCACAACCGACAACTTCGGTCAGCAACCGCTCTTCTTTCGGCAAAGAAGTCGGCAACCTTTGTGACCCTTGGTAAACAAAAACATATTATAACATTAGCATGTCACAGCAACATCATATTTTTGTTTCCACTCATCAGCATCTTATTGAGCAGATATGATTTGTTCACGTGTAGCAGCCAACCTCCTGGCCTCAGCGGCACTGCATCGGGCCTTTATAATCGCTACCTCAGACTCAACTTGGTCTTCTAAGATTTACCAAGTTAACATGTAACACAAAATCGATGAAACACATCTAAGATTTACCAAGTTAAGATGTAAAATTGATTAAATATATAAAAGATTTTACATAAAATTAATGAAATCATTGAAAAAAAGTATAATAAACGATTGATTTAACAAAAAAGTGATTAAAATCATATTATTACTTGATGAATACGATTGAATAGGGTCAAAAGGAAGCATTGTGTATAAATCAATTTAGGGTTTTGTTGATGAGCCATGGCTTCCATTGATGAATATTCGATTGATTTGACAAAAAAATGATTAAAATCATACTATTACCTGATGAATATGATTGAACAACATGCATAAACACTTACACAAGTGTATCACTGATTTAAGAGGACAATAGTATCTAGCGTTGTGCCGCCTAGTCCCCTTTGACTTCCTCATGGGGACCATCGCCAGCCTACCCGCGTTCTTGGCTGGAACCTCTCTCATGTGAAAAGTACCCACCTTTCTGTGGCTTAGATCAAAGCCATTAAAGAAATAAGTTATTTTATAACTCATTCATTTGAAGAGTACCCACCTTTCTTACGGTGGCATAATACTTGTTGTCAATTAATTCCCTCAGCAAACATAAACCATTCTTTGATTTTATAGCATAACTCAGCTCTTGCAAAACCAGTGCCACGTATCTCAGCGCCAAGCAACTCTGAAAATAAAGATATGAGAAAAACAATGAAATTAGGATTTTTATTCATAAATTAAAAGCATGAAATCATGAGTGAATATTAAGAACCATATTGAATAATATCTTTGTCTGATTCAGCGACAACTCGATGAGCATACGCAACCCGCTTTACCAGACTCGGCTTAGTTTTCTCAATCGTTCAGTTCGACACTTCCTCTGTACCTGATATATGAAGCATGCCAGCAAGAATATAACCAAAATAGGATGTGTAATAATTAAGACATCGCCGGGGCATAACCTGCACATAAATAAAACCGTATCAGATTTAATTGGCAGTTACTAACTTCTTTCTGATAAATTTTAGGTAATCCAATTTGGGGTTTATGTGACTCAATTTTATTGAAATTCCCATATGAATATGATTTCGGCATGAAGTCAACACAACAGCAGAACACTATAAGAATCACATGGTGAAAAATCACTTAATGAATTAAATATTATTTACCTGGTAAACGAAATGTTGTTGACGACTAAGTTCTGTGTAGAACAGCAGTATGAGATTGGCAGACGAAGATTTTGATGTTAATTCACACATAGTGAAAATCATATGTAAAGTTATAATTTACATATATTTACACCAATACAACTTCAGAGACTACAAACGAAATTGAAGACGAAATACATACCTTCTCTAATAACAAAATTGATGCTTAATTTTATGACTAAATTTTCACAAACTTAACTTGGACTGCACCTTAAGAAAATAAAAAAACAAATAAACAATTAGAGCAAGAGACGGATCAGAAGAACACAAACGGTTTGATACATTGGAAAAAATCAAATCTTCAAGAATAAAATGCGCCGCTGCCACTGCTGTTAGGGTTCACAGCGAAACCCTAATCGCGCCGCCGGAGTGCCTCTTGCCGTTGTTGTCTTCAGCCTCAGGAATCGCCCGAGCCATCGTCCGACGATCCAAAAGAAATGGTCTGCAAAGAAGAGAGAAGCGGATGAACATATGAAATCATATGAAATTCAAGTAAAATTCTCTACAAATTGTGGATTAGAAAAAAACATACCACGATCCATATGAAATCAATATATGAAATCGCCCAGCTTGAAATCTTCAAAGTCATAAGCGACTGAGATTTAGGGTTTGAGATTGTAATAGATTGGATGTAACAAATAATCAGTTGCTGGAATGGAGATGGAGGCTCTCTAGGGTTTTGGAAAAGAGAAAATAAAGTCGGGTCATAATAATAGGAAACGGATCCCGCTGTAGCCCATATACAAAAATCTCTGACCCGAAGTTTTCCCGCCAAAAAGCAAAATTCAGAGCCCTCATAGCTTGACACATCAGCAAAATTTAACACATTTATTATATATAATAGATGTTTTATAGTAATTAATATTGAATCATGTGGTAATGGGATTGAAACATATAATAACTTAAATCTAACGTTTATTAATAATAACACTAAGTTAGTACTTAACAATATTTATATTATATTTTTATACATATTGATTAATTTTAGTACTTAACAAAATCTACTTATTTCCCCTTTATAAATTATCAACTTTGGGTATACTTACATAATTATTGTTCAATTTACTAAGTTTTAAATGGTCTTACAATCCACTCTCCAATCAGTGAATAACATCTCCACACATTTTTTTTTCTTTTTCATTTTTTTATAGTTCTTATACAAGGAAGCAAGCATAAAGTTGAAAGTTTTTTGATTATTTACCACCAAACCGTAGAAAGAAGAGTGTGTGTAACCATCGTCGTTCACGATCTAATTTGGTCCGCTGTCAGGACCCCAATCAGAGGTGACAAGCGGTTATAGGTTTTTAGGCAAGGGTGGTGGTGAGGTAGACTTGGCCGGTGGAAAGTGGT
Source organism: Helianthus tuberosus (assembly GCA_030545235.1). Taxonomy (NCBI): domain Eukaryota; kingdom Viridiplantae; phylum Streptophyta; class Magnoliopsida; order Asterales; family Asteraceae; genus Helianthus; species Helianthus tuberosus. Next base: position 163,231,334 of record CM060444.1, read on the forward strand.
GCTTAAAAACGTAGACCGAGAAAGAGAGGAAAAAGGGGAAGGAGAGAGATAAAGTAGGTAAAGGGGATATGGTGATGGTAGCGATGTGGTGGTGGCGGTGGTGGCGGTGGGGGTAGGTAGATGTGATGTTTAGAGAGAGAATGTAGAAGAAGTGGCGCAGGTTAGAAGGGGCCGGGGGCGACCTCCCAAACTTTTTGATCAGTAGTGTTATGTAGGAATCCGTTCGTGCAAAAATTAAATAAAAACTTTATTAACTTGTAATTACTGAAACAAATACAGAATGAAAATAAAACAGTACAATTACAACAGAAAAATGGAAAAACAGGAACAACAAAAACGAACAGAAACATTGTTCTTGGCTGAGGATCGTGTTAGACACGGGTCCCTTAAAACAAATTTCGTGTCTCCCAGGAGAACACGTTTGTTTCCAGGATACAACAGCCCGAAGCAGTTGCAATGCCGGTCTTGACTCCAACCCGAAGGTATACCTTGAAGCTTGAAAGAATAGAGAAGAATTCTGCAAAGAGAGATTAAATTGCTGTTGGTTTTCAGTGTGTTTCTGCAGCAGGGGTAGCAACCCTTATATACTGCTGGTCTAGAATCGAAACTGAAACACGAATTAAACGAGCGAATTATGTTGCATTGGACGTCTTCAATGCACTTTAATTAGTCATTTAATTCACAGTCAAAAGCATTGACTTCATCAGTTTCGAATGCTGAAGTGTAACTGCCCAGTGTAACTGCACTGTCATAACTGCTGGAAGCTTCTGCGCACGCCCTTGTCTGCACGCATGCGCCATACTGGCTCAGTCCCATGCGCACCTGTGCGTGTGCGACACGTCACCTGTAAGCCTCTATGAGCACGCCACACAGTCGCGCCGTTTTGGCTCACTTTGGTGCGCCGCGCACGTCACCTCAGTGCCCATGCTCCTTGCGCAAGTGCGCCCCACCATACCACGTGTACTCGAGCACGTACGCGCATGACTGCCACGTCATGCGCCCCAGCGCGCGGACCCACCAGGGTCAGGCGCCTGCATTCCACGTTATCAACCACTTGATCCTTGTAGCCCCTGTGTTGCACCACACGCATGTGGTCAAAAATACAAAGACGGCTCTCAAGCGGCTCGCAGCGATGCGAAGTGCAAAGTGCGTCATCAAAGCGCCACATTGCGCCTCATCGCCCACGCCACGCGCGCGCGCGTGTGCGAGTGCGAGTTAGGGTGCTCCGCACCCTTCGCGAGTACACTTAGTGAGTGCTTCCATGAAACAATAAGGATGGAGAGTTTCCACTTAAATACCCCTTTAAGTTTCATCTCTCCTCCTATGTGGGACAAGATGCTACTTTCCCACTTATTTCAGCATTCAAGTTTCAAACACCAAACTTTGAGCATCGATATCTCATTCATCTTAGCTCCGTTTTAGACGCGGTTTAGTTCGTTTCGAAGCTCTTCCAACATAGAACACAAACCCACAAATAAATATATAAAACCCGCTCATTTTATTATATTTATTTCTAGTCCAAAAATAGGAAAAAATCGTTTTCCTATATTTGTGAAAAATGTTATTTTCACAATTTTCCAACAATCCCCCACATGAATAGAAATCGATCTATCAAGTTTCAACGATACACGTTCAAAAGTTGAGTATTGCAAGATAGGTAGGTGTAACCTTTGAACCTCCTTTTGTGAAGCATACTTAGCCTCCTAAGGTCTTGTAGATGCGGTGTCCTTGAACAATCCCCCATTTATGTAGGCGACAATATACATTCACACAATACTCTCCCTAGTCGAGTCAAGACCTCATGGTTGTGTCCGTTCATGGTCATGGAACACGTTCCTGGTTCTGCGAGAGCTCTAGGATTTGCGCCTCCCCACAAATCCATTCGAAGCGACCCCACTTCTCTCTAACATAGGTGATTCCTCTGAATCATTAAAAGCATCATGGTTAATTTGGATTTCCTCAAAATCCTTAACCTCAACATGCTTAACCTTTCCTTCATGTCACTGATTGGAATGGACTAGGAAGTATACAACTCCCTTTATTGATTTTGGGGCACCCCCCACAGTGACTCCCTTTGGGCTTATGATTAAGTTTGCCTATTGAACCTAGATCTTGGGATCTCCAGTCAACTAGGTTAGGTTTCCCTCATATTCCCTTCATCTATGGGCTTTAGTCGCATTCCTCTTGACAACCTATACACCTTATCTTTGCTTAAGCCTTTTGTTAAAGGGTCCGCAATGTTCTCCTCTGACCTCACATAGTCAACTGAGATAACACCCGTTGAGATAAGTTGTCGTACCGTGTTGTGTCTACATCGAATGTGCCTTGATCTGTCATTGTACATCATGCTTTGTACTCTAGCAAGAGCAGACTGATTGTCACAATGTATGCAGATCGCCATCAACGGCTTTGGCCATCTTGGAATATCTTCCACAAATTGACGTAGCCACTCCGCCTCTTCCCCGCTTTTATCTAAAGCGACGAATTTAGATTCCATCGTGGATCTAGCTATAACCGTTTCCTTGGAAGACTTCCAAGCTATAGCTGCGCCAGCAAGTGTAAACACGTAACCACTTGTTGATCTGTGATCCTTTATATCCGATATCCAGTTCGCGTCAGTGTATCCTACGATCACTGCTGGATCACGGGTATAATGCAATCCATAGTCTCTCGTGTATCTTATGTATCTGAGCACCCTCTTGATAGCTTTCCAATGATCCTCGCTCGGATTACTAGTGTATCTACTTAGCCTGCTCACAGCATATGCCAAGTCGGGTCTAGTACATGTCATTAGATACATGAGACTACCAATGATCCTTGAGTACTCTAACTGAGAAACACTCTCGCCTCTATTCTTTCTTAGGCGTTGGGTATTATCAATTGGAGTTCAAGCTACAGTCGTATCATCCGAATTGAATTTCCCAAGGATCTTGTCCACGAAGTGAGACTGACTCAACACAAGACCATTTTGGGTTCTAGTGATTTTAACTCCAAGAATCACATCCGCGAGACCCATGTCTTTCATGTCAAACCTCGCTTTCAACATGTCTTTCGTTGAGTTGATCATGTTATCATCACTCCCAATGATAAGCATATCATCTACATAAAGACATAAAAACACATAACCTCTTGGTGTGTCTTTAAAATAAACACACTTGTCGCACTCATTTATTTTGAAACCATTGTCAATCATGACATGATCAAACTTTTGGTGCCATTGTTTTGGAGCTTGCTTCAAGCCATACAAAGACTTGACCAATTTACATACTTTGCCCTTGTTTCCGGGGGCGGAAAAACCCTCAGGTTGTTCCATGTAAATTTCTTCTTCTAAATCGCCATTTAGAAATGCGGTCTTTACATCCATTTGGTGAACTTCCAAATTTCTTAGAGCCGCAATTGCAAGAACCAATCGTATAGAGGTTATTCGCGTTACAGGCGAGTAAGTATCAAAGTAGTCTAGACCCTCCTTTTGTCTAAATCCCTTGATCACTAACCTTGCCTTGTATTTATCAATACTTCCGTCGGCTTTCATCTTCCTTTTGAATATCCAACGGTATCCAAGTGGTTTACAACCAGGTGGAAGATCTACTAACTCCCAAGTATGATTTTGCAATATAGAATCAATTTCATTCTTAATTGCTTCTTGCCATTGAGGTCCTTCTGTGGAGGTAACCGCCTCGCGGTAGGTATTGGGCTCACCCTCAACCATGTAGCTCATGAAGTCTGGACCAAAGGATTTTTCAACCCTTTGTCGTTTACTTCGTCTAAGCTCACCCTCCTCGACCTCGGGTCGTTCATGTCTTTCATCTAACCGTGTAGATGAACTTGGTCCTGCTTCATCTGACCATGTAGACGAACTTGGACCTGCTTCATCAGCCGCTCTTGATGAAGTCGCATGTGTTTGTCCTAACATCGGAAACACGTTCTCAAAATATGAGACGACGTTAGGATTTGCCTCTATGATAGTGTGTTTATGTACATCAGGATTCTTGGATTCATATACAAGAAAACGATGCGCACTACTTTGATGTGCATATCCAATGAAAATGCAATCAACCGTTTTGGGTCCTATCCTAAGAGCCTTAGGAGGTGGTACAATCACCTTAGCTAGGCACCCCCACACTTTCAAGTATTTGTACGAATGCTTCCTTTTTCTCCATAACTCATATGGAGTTTCGTCCCTAATTTTCAAAGGTATCTTGTTCAAAAGATAGTTTGCTGAGAGAATGGCGTCCCCCCACATTTCTCGGTTCACTCCCGAGCTTATCAACATGGCGTTCATCATTTCTTTCAAAGTGCGGTTCTTACGTTCCGCAACGCCATTTGATTGTGGAGAATAAGGAGGTGTACACTCATGTACAATGCCACTTTTTGCACATAAATCCGCAAAAGGTGCAACATATTCACCTCCTCGATCGCTTCTCAAAGCTTTTATCTTCTTTTTAAGTTGATTCTCAACTTCATTTTTGTACAAGATAAACTTCTCTATTGCTTCGTCTTTACTCTTAAGTAAATACACATAGCAATATTTCGTACAATCATCAATAAACGTGATGAAGTACTTATTTCCTCCACGCGTGGGAACCGCTTTTAAATCACACACATCGGTATGAATTAAATCAAGGGGTTCGGTTATTCGTTCAACCGATTAAAACGATGATCTCGTAAGTTTGGATTCAACACATGTCTTGCATTTGTGATTGGACTTGATATGGACTGTTGGTATCAAGTTTAATTTAATTAAACGTCGTAATGAATTAAAATTTACATGTCCTAGTCTACCATGCCAAACATTAGAAGACTCAACCATGTAAGTAGAAGTAGAAGTTTCATTCAAACTTTTGTTTTGGTTTACAACCATTACATTCATTTTAAACATACCATTAAGGGCATAGCCCTTTCCAACAAACATTCCACGTCTAGACAAGACAAAATTGTCCGATTCAAACACTACACGAAATCCAAACTTGTTGAGCATCCATCCCGACACGAGATTCTTCCATATCTCTGGGACATAAAGCACATTTGTCAAGGTAAGCTCCTTGCCCGAAGTCATCTTCAAGACGACCGTGCCTTCCCCCTTGATGCTTGCAGTAGCTTTATTTCCCATATAAAGCTTTTCTTCACCCGAAGCTTCCTTGAATGTAGAGAAAAGAGCCTTGTCTCCACAAACATGGCGGGTTGCGCCCGTGTCAACGAACCATCCTTTTGGGTTTTCACCCATTGCGTTGACTTCTTCAATCATAGTCGCTTCCTCGGTTATCATTGTGATTAGAGGCATACCATCCTCATCAACCATATGCGCACGCTCACGCTTAGGTTTCTTGCATTGGTTAGCACGGTGCCTCGTCTCGTTACAATTGTAACAAGTACCTTGGAAAGGCGCAGGCTTCTTTTTCACAGCCCCCTTTTTCGGTCCAAGGTTGTTAACCTTTGCTTTCCCCTTGTTGTCCTTTTTTCCCCGTTTTGCCTTATTACCCTTTGAGGACTCCCCAACTTCCACCATGTTTGCCTTAGCCGAAGCTTGCAAAATGGTGCCTTTTAGGGCCACCCTGTTGTCCTCTTCTATACGAAGACGGATGACAAGTTCCTCAATTGACATTTCCTTTCGCATGTGTTTACGATAATTCTTAAAATCCACCCAAGCAGGAGGTAATTTCTCGATCATGGATGCCACTTGAAATGTCTCGCTGAGTACCATTCCCTCAGCGTGGATGTCATGAAGTATAATCTGTAACTCTTGAACTTGGTTCATAACAGTCTTGTTATCAACCATTTTGAAGTCCAAGAAACGGGCGACAACAAATTTCTTTGTTCCCGCATCCTCCGTTTTGTACTTTTTCTCTAAAGACTCCCATAATTCTTTGGAAGTCTTGATACTATAGTACACATTATACAGCGCATCCGAGAGACCGTTGAGTACGTAGCCTCGACATATAAAGTCCGAGTGCTTCCACGCCTCTACCGCGCTCAGAGCCTGAGCATCGGTCTCCCCTTCCACAGGTTGGGGAACAGTCTCCGTTAAGAACCTCGCAAGGTTCATGGTGGTCAAGTAGAAGAACATCTTCTGTTGCAACCGCTTGAAGTGGAGACCCGAGAACTTCTCAGGTCTTTCAGCATGATTTGCCACTGTGGACGCTCCCACAGTGTTGGCAGGGGTACCGACAACAACGTTGACGTTGGTATTTTCAGTTGACATTCTGAAAAATTCCACAAAACCAAGTTAAAAAAGATGTTAGAATAATAAATGTGCTGATTTATTATTTTACTAACAAAATCGATGAGTAATAAAATCAGCCTCGTAGCTTCTAAGTCCAACTTTGAAGACTAAAAGAGAAGATCTTAGAACCCAAAGACAAAGAAGGAGTAGAAGAACAGAGTTCTGTTTTGACAAAGGCGCAACTTTGAATCAAAACAGAGAAAATAAAATCTGCTTTTTTTAAACACAACTGTATGAATTCAAAACTGGTTCGAATTTACAGCAGAAATGTTTGAGTTTCTACACGAACGGTGTTTAAAAAATTTGTTTTAAGATTGTAGGAATTCGTTCGTGCAAAAATTAAATAAAAACTTTATTAACTTGTAATTACTGAAACAAATACAGAATGAAAATAAAACAGTACAATTAAAACAGAAAAATGGAAAAACAGGAACAACAAAAACGAACAGAAACACTGTTCTTGGCTGAGGATCGTGTTAGACACGGGTCCCTTAAAACAAATTTTGTGTCTCCCAGGAGAACACGTTTGTTTCTAGGATACAATAGCCCGAAGCAGTTGCACTGCCGGTCTTGACTCCAACCCGAAGGTATACCTTGAAGCTTGAAAGAATAGAGAAGAATTCTGCAAAGAGAGATTAAATTGTTGTTGGTTTTCAGTGTGTTTCTGCAGCAGGGGTAGCAACCCTTATATACTGCTGGTCTAGAATCAAAACTGAAAAACAAATTAAATGAGCGAATTAAGTTGCATTGGACGTCTTCAATGCACTTTAATTAGTCATTTAATTCACAGTCAAAAGCATTGACTTCATCAGTTTCGAATGCTGAAGTGTAACTACCCAGTGTAACTGCACTGTCATAACTGCTGGAAGCTTCTGCGCACGCCCTTGTCTGCACGCATGCGCCATACTGGCTCAGTCCCATGCGCACCTGTGCGCGTGCGCCACGTCACCTGTAAGCCTCTATGAGCACGCCACACAGTAGCGCCGTTTTGGCTCACTTTGGTGCGTCGCGCACGTCACCTCAGTGCCCATGCTCCTTACGCAAGTGCGCCCCGCCATACCACGTGTACTCGAGCACGTACGCGCATGACTGCCACGTCATGCGCCCCAGAGCGCGGACCCACCATGGTCACGCGCCTGCATTTCGCGTTATCAACCACTTGATCCTTGCAGCCCCTGTGTTGCACCACACGCATGTGGTTAAAAATACAAAGGCGGCTCTCAAGCGGCGATGCGAAGTGCAAAGTGCGCCATCAAAGCGTCACATTGCGCCTCATCGCCCACGCCACGCGCGCGCGCGTGTGCGAGTGCGAGTTAGGGTGCTCCGCACCCTTCGCGAGTACACTTAGTGAGTGCTTCCATGAAACAATAAGGATGGAGAGTTCTCACTTAAATACCCCTTTAAGTTTCATCTCTCCTCCTATGTGGGACAAGATGCTACTTTTCCACTTATTTCAGCATTCAAGTTTCAAACACCGAACTTTGAGCATCGATATCTCATTCATCTTAGCTCCGTTTTGGGTGCGGTTTAGTTCGTTTCGAAGCTCTTCCAACATAGAACACAAACCCATAAATAAATATATAAAACCCGCTCATTTTATTATATTTATTTCTAGTCCAAAAATAGGAAAAAATCATTTTCCTATATTTGTGAAAAATGTTATTTTCACAATTTTCCAACATGTTATACGTGTAGCTTTCGTATAGAAATTTTTTGGTATATACGTTTTCGAGCCCCCGGTTCTATAGAAATTTTTAGGTATACACGTTTTCGACCCCCGTCAGAAATCTCAAGCTTCGCCACTGTGTAGAAGTTAGGTTTTTTAGAGAGAGAGAGAAGACAAATATCGTGGTGGCTACGTCAGTCGCAGTCATAGTTGGAGTCGTTGTCGTGATCATTTGCAGTGTTGTGGTGGTGGCAGTTAAGTGGCGGTGTTTGGATTGTTGTGGTGATGTGGTGGTGTTGCGGCAAAGATAGAGAGATTTGTGTGTGATAGTGTGAGAGATAGAAAAGGTTTTGGATGACCATTGAGCTGCCAAAATGGTTTTACAAATCCTACTAGAAGATCCGATAAACTTTGTCTATATATAAAAATATTCTTAATGTTTAGTGAACCCTTTTATAAAAGTATAGTATTGTTCAAAGATTAGCTTGTTAGTTTGTTAACAAATCATTAAATCAAAGCAAGAAAAAAATTAACTTATAAAATAATTAATTTGTATATAAATAATCACCTTAAGATATATTCATATTGGTATGTTGTATCTTTTAAAAGTTTATGAAACAAAAGTGATACTATATATAGATAAACTTTATGAAATAATAGAAATCACTTTTAGCATTAATCCTATATTTTTTGGGTTTAATGGTACTGTTTTTCCGGTTTATTTTTTAAATTTCATTTTTGCGTCGGTCTACAATTTACGAATTAATTATTGCAACGTGCGTGATTGGTTCAACAATTTTTACATCTATTTTATTCGATTTAACGGTCCAGCCACAGCGCACAGTTCTAAATTCTCGTTTTAATATTATTGATTAAGTTCTTAGGTTCTATCCATTTTTTAGATGAAAACTATTTTCCTTTTTTATTGTTTTAACTTGTTATAAACCAGACATTTTAGTCCCAACTCATTACTTATGGGCTTTAGGGTTTCCAGCTATGTTTATCTATATATTGTAATGTTGAATAATGAAGAATTCAGTTTTTCTCTAGTTATCTTTGGTTTTTATCACGTTATCAGCACCCTTACTCTCCGGTAGACATCAATCGGCAATCGGCAACCTGCATAATCCAGGTACTATATCAATTTTTCTGCAATTTTTTCTTTTGAACTTTAGAACAAATTAGGATTGCCCTGTTTTTGTGAATTAGGACAGAAACGAAATCGAAATATCAAAATCCGTTAACATCTTTAAGAATCGAATACAAAGTAAACCATACCCGCAAGTTCTCTGCCGGAGTAAACCATCGGTTCTCTTTCGGAGCGAAAGTATGTTGTCTTAACCGTCAGAGCGAACCGTCGACGCCTCAATTGTCGGAGCGAACCGACGCCGTCTCAACCTTTGGAGCAAAACGCCGTCCTCTCAGTCGTCAGAGTAAAACTTGTGTTCACGAACAACAACCGTAGACATAACCGTCGCCGGTTTCCCTTTTTCTTAACTATCGCCGCCACCGGAAGACCTAGCGACATCCGAAACTTGTTTCCGGCGAAACCGCCGTGACCTCTCTTCGATGATACCCGCAATCTAGTTACTCTCTTTCATCAGGCCTCATAACTCCCATAGATGCCACGCCTACACCTTTTTTCGCCGTACTGTATGCAGCCCCATACATGAGAAGACGAATGTAAAAGTGGCACCGAGAAATCCGAAGAAAGGCTGCAGTTTTCGTCACTGCTGAATCGGCCATTGTAGAAGGAGATCGGGAGTGAATTTGATGGAATTCGTATCGGAGGGAGATGTGAAGTTAGGGTTAGATTTCTGTGTTTCAATCCCTAATCAGTAGATGTATTAGATATTTTTTATGTGTTTTTCCTCTCTCTTTCCTACATTTGTCGTTTTTGAGTGAAGATGACATCAAATATTTTTATATGGAACCATTATGTAAGGGTGAGAGGGGCACTCCTCTCTTAGGGGAGTCCCTTCTCTTACACACGGCCAATCAGCACGCGCCACGTCAACTCCCCTCTTAACTCCCCTCACACCCTCAATTTGATGGCGGCACTCCTCTCTTAGGGGACTTGCTTTTTATTTTTATTTTGTTTTTTTTATTTGTTGTAATTATGCATGTTTATAAATTAAACAAATATTAATAAAAATTAAATAAAATTTAATAAAAGACATTTCATTAAATTAAAAATAAAAATTATTCAAACTAGAAAAATAAAAAAACAAACTACATTTCATTTAATAAAATAAAAATTACATCGCAATACTACATAAAAATTTTAGAAATTGCACGGCCACCCGTATTTGTTAGCGATCTCGCGCTTTCGGGCGAGGATGAACGACAACATTTCCGGCGGAACATCGTCGTGCGGCTTGAGGAATGTTTTCATATCTCGATCGTGCGCGTAGTTTCTCATCGTCTCGCATTGTTCCGTTATGAGCTCGCGAGCCTCCGACTCTCTTTTCTTCCTCAATTCAATCGCCTCCAATTCAATCACGTGCTTCGCTTCTTTCATGGCGGTGTACTCTTTGAATTGTGCCGCCAACTCGGCCGAGCCATCGGACGATGTCGCTTGACGCTTGTCTCGCCGTTGTGTTCTTTGTGGCGAGGGGTCTTCGTTCATATCGGGTATAGAAGGGTCCACCTCAACGGGCTTTCTTTTTTGTGCCGAACCTTCCCCTTCCTCACCCAACAATGGGACTTGGGCCCATTTGTCGTGTTTTCGAACGACCTCCCATGCCTCGACATGTTGAAAACCGCTCGGATATCTATCTTTAAATTCCTTTAAAGCGACTTTCATCACGTTGAGATCGCTACACCCGCTTCCGTGTGCGATCCTACATATTATAAAATAACAAGTGTTAAAAACATATGAACTTAGTAAACAAAATTAAAAAATATACAACGTTAAAAAATATAATTTTTACCGCTTGTTGGTATAGGCCGTTGAAAAAGTTTATTTTCATCATCATCGGGGTCCATCTAGACCGTACTTGATGCACGGTCCGGTTACTTCCACCAACGGTGGCGTTATAATGATCTAAAATCTTACGCCAAAAACTATCGCGGTTTTGTTGATTGCCCTTCTTTTTGTTGGTAGAGCAATGTACCCACGCCTTCGCCAACGCCTCTTCTTGGACCTTTGTCCAATTTTGGCGCTCCATTTTTCCCTTTTTATCCCGAGCGTCGTCTTCTTCGTTTCCAGCGTCTTCATCCACATTATATTCATCATCGCCGGTGTCATCTTCATAGTCGCCCAAATTTTGAGTTTCGGGCACTACTTCCTCGTCCTCATGAATAGGTAGAGGACGTTCTCGTGTAGATGGAACTTGTGGGGAACGAAAACCATATGGGTCGAAGGCGGGGGATTGAGGAGGATCCATTGATAACAAATTTTGAAAATACCCGAAAGTGGGTTGTGGTTGGGTGTTGTAAAAGGAGGGGTGTGAAGGTTGTTGGTAAAAAAACGGGGGTTGTGAAGTATATCCGAAAGGGGGTTGTGGTTGTGCACTTGCACCGCTCGAACCACCATGAGACGGTTGCGAGCCGCGTCCCTTAGATTTTTTCTTGGCTTCGCGGGTTTGGTTCTCCATTGCTCGGTTTGACTTTGTGTTGTATTTGATAGATTTTTAGAGTGAGTTTGAGAATGGGTGTGGTTAAAAATTTGATTAAGTTAGTTATTTATATTAGTTAAAATTGAATTTTTTTTTTTAAATTTGACCGTTGCCCAACGTATACATCCTCGATCCTTGTGCAATTCTTGTGCGGTGAACCTTCCCCGATCCCCCTCCCCGCGGTGATGGCGGCGGTGTTCCCGCTCGGGGACTTGGGTTACCGTACCACTCCCCGCATGGTGCCCTGTTCACCCTAAGATTATCACTATAGAAAAAAAAATAATGGATAATAAAAATAAAACCTTGTTTTAATATGGGATGGAATACAACAGCTATTAATATTAATATTATATCAACATATTAATGATATTATATTAATAATATAACATTAACAAATTTGGTGTGGTTTTAATTTTTAATAAAAAGAAAACTCATATAAACTCATCACTACATATGAAAACTGTCTGCTTGTATAGAACCTGAAGTTCTAATTATAAAGAACCCGAAGTTCTCCTATAGTACACATGCTTGTTATTAAACACATGTCTCTTTCCTTTGTAGACAAAATGTCGAACTTATCAAAGCTTGAATTCACCGCACTTGATATCTCGGGCAATAACTACCTCCCGTGGACTCTTGATGCTAAAATCCATTTGACAGCAAATAATTTGGGGGAGACAATTAATGTTGATAATCAGACCTCACCTCAAGATAAAGCGAAAGCTATGATATTCCTTCGCCATCATCTTCACGAAGATCTAAAGCGGGAATATCTAACTGTTGAAGATCCTCTTGAATTATGGACAAACATCAAAGAACGTTTTGACCACCAGAAGTTGGTCTTACTCCCCAAAGCCCGCTATGAATGGCTTCATTTACGACTACAGGATTTTAAGACCGTCAGTAAGTATAATTCTGCCATGTTCCGCATTACCTTTGAACTTAAATTATGTGGTGAGAAAATTACTGATGAAGACATGCTTGAAAAAACTTTCTCAACGTTCCATGCCTTAAATATGCTCCTGTCGCAGCAATACAGGGAACGTCAATTTACTAAGTATTCTGAATTGATATCATGTCTTCTGGTCGCGGAGCAAAACAACAAGCTCCTACTACAAAATCATCAATCGCGACCTGCCGGTGCAAGCCCATTCCCTGAAGAGAATGTGGCTAATTATCAAAGCAGCAGAGGTAGAGGTAGAGGCCGAGGCCCCAGCAGAGATCGTGGTCGTGGTCGTGGTCGAGGACGGGGATATACATGGCGTCGGGAGTCCCAGAACACTTAACATAGCGGTGGTGAATCGAGTCAACACAATACGGGGAGACCTTCGAAAGGGAAAAGTAGCGGGAGCCAAAGCAACATTTGTTATAAATGTGGGATGTCAAATCATTGGTCCCGCACATGTCACACCCCTAAACACCTCGTTGAGGCATATCAACGCATGATGAAAGAAAAAGGAAAGAATGCTGAAACTAATCTGACTGAGAATGCACCTTCAGCCACGATATCAGACGTTCATTTGGATGCATGTGATTTCATTGAAAATGTTCGTGATGTTTAAACATATTTAACGTACCTTTTATGTTTTACTTTTCACATTGTGACCTTGGTATTTGGTTTGGTTTGAAACTCTTGCAATGTTTTATTTTTACTTCTTTGCATTAACTTTTATTTTTTTTATTTATTTATTTCCTGAAGAAATATGCATGCTAGCTCTAGTAGAGCTATTATTGGTGATGAATGTCTGGTAGATAGCGGTAGTACTAACACTATTCTCAAAGATATGAAATTTTTCTCTGAGTTGTCTCCGGCAGAGACACCGATTAGTACTATATCTGGTGTCAGTAACCTTATCGAAGGCTCCGGCAGAGCACACATAACATTATCTTCGGGTACCAAATTAACTATTGATAATGCATTATATTCTAGTAAATCCAGAAGAAATTTACTTAGCTTTAAAGATATTCGAAAAAATGGTTACCACCTAAAAACAATATCTGAAAATAATATTGAATATCTTCAAATTACATCAAACAAAAATGGCCAAGAAACAATTGTTGAACAATTAGAAGCCTTATGCTCTGGAATATATTGTACTAATATCAATCCTATCGAATCATACATGGTGAGTAACCAAAACCTGTTAGATAAAGACACATTCAATATATGGCATGACCGTCTAGGTCACCCTGGTAGCATAATGATGAGACAAATAATCGAAAGTGCAACCGGGCACCCTCTCAAAAACTTAAAAGTTTTGCTACCACAAGACTTATCATGTGCTGCATGCTCTCTGGGCAAACTTATAACTCGGCCCTCACAAACTAAATTGATACATGAAACCCCATCATTTTTAAAAAGAATCCAAGGGAATATTTGTCGGTCTATTCATCCTCCGTGTGGACCATTCCGCTATTTCTTGATCTTAATTGACGCATCCTCAAGGTAGTCACATGTGAGCCTTTTAGCTACTCGAAATGTAGCATTTGCCCGACTTTTAGCTCAAATCATACAATTGAGAGCCAATTTCCCCGATAATCAAATTAAAAACATCCGGATGGATAATGCGGGAGAGTTCACATCTCAAGCTTTTAAAGACTATTGTATGTCAATTGGGATCAATGTTGAACATTCAGTACCTCATGTTCACACACAAAACGATTTAGCTGAATCTATGATTAAACGATTACAAATAATCGCTAGACCACTTTTAATGAGATGTAAACTACCATCTTCTGCATGGGGTCATGCTATTTTGCATGCCGCTGCACTGATTAGATTGAGACCAACTGCTGATCACGAATACTCCCCATTGCAACTGGTCTCCGGACGAGAACCAAGTTTGTCCCACCTTAGAATTTTTGGTTGTGCGGTATATGTACCAATACCGCCACCACAACGTACTACAATGGGACCCCAAAGAAGATTGGGTATCTATATTGGTTTTAACTCCCCGTCCATTATTAGATACTTAGAACCAATGACGGGAGACATGTTTACAGCACGGTATGCTGACTGTCATTTTGATGAAACGATGTTCCCATTCTTAGGGGGAGATAAGGACAAAGAAAGACTGGTAACACAAGAAATAACGTGGAATGCATCATCGCTATCAAATCTCGACCCCTGAAGTGGTCAATTTGAATATGAAGTCCAAAAGATCATACATTTGCAAAGAATAGCGAATGAATTACTAGATGCATTCACAAACACGAATAGAGTGACAAAGTCACATGTACCAGCATCAAATGTACCTGCTCGAATTGAAGTAATCCCAGAAGCGATTACTATACAACGAAAGTGTGGGAGACCAATCGGTTCCAAAGACAAAAACCCACGGAAACGAAAAGAGCAAAGTAACGCAGTTGGTGAAAACTCACAAAAGATTATAAGTGAAACCCCGGTAGAGGTAAATGTCCCAGAAGTGACAACTATGAATCCAGAGGAAAATGAAGTTTCAGAAGAAACACCGGTACCGAACGAAAATGAGATCTCTATTAATTATGTACAAGATAGTACAATGTGGAACTGGAATAAAACACGTGTTGATGATATATTCGCATATGCTATAGCAACGAATGTAATCAATGAAAATGATTACTTACCTAAAACTTTAGAAGAGTGCTTGCACAAAAATGATTGGCCAAGATGGCAAGAAGCCATAAATGCCGAATTAAATTCGCTCGAAAAGCGACATGTTTTCGGACCTGTAGTCCGAACGCCCATAGACGTCAAACCAGTAGGTTATAAATGGGTGTTTGCAATAAAGAGAAATGAAAATAATGAGATTGTACGATATAAGGCTCGACTTGTAGCACAAGGGTTTTCCCAAATCCCAGGAGTTGATTATGAGGAACCGTATTCCCCTGTAGTGGATGCGATAACCCTTAGGTTTCTAATCGGCCTCACAATCTCTGAAGGACTTCATATGAGACTAATGGATGTCGTCACCGCATACTTATACGGGACACTTGAAAATGACATCTACATGAAAATCCCTAAAGGATTAAAATTGCCTGAAGCATTAAAATCGATACCTCGAGATATGTGTTCTATAAAGCTCCAGAGATCTTTATATGGTCTCAAGCAATCTGGTCGTATGTGGTACAATCGACTTAGTGAATATCTCGAAAAAGAAGGATACAAGTCTGATGTAATTAGTCCATGTGTTTTTATAAAAAGATCACTCTCAAATTTCACTCTAATAGCAGTCTATGTTGATGATATCAACATCATCGGATCTCCTGAAGAGATAGAGAAAGCTGCTCAGTTGTTAAAAGAATGAATTTGAAATGAAAGATCTTGGTATGACAAAGTTATGCATCGGACTACAATTTGAGTATCTGTGCAATGGCACATTTGTCCATCAATCAAACTACATCCAGAAGATGTTAGTACGTTTCAATATGGATAAAGCACACCCGTTTAGCGTACCTATGGTTGTCCGACCGCTAGATCCACACAAGGATCCTAATCTCCCTCAAGAAGAAGGCGAAGAAGTACTTGGTCCAGAAGTACCATACATAAGCGCGATCGGTGCCCTTATGTATCTCGCAAATAACACAAGACCTGACATTGCATTTGCAGTACATGTACTAGCGAGATACAGTTCGAATCCAACACGTAGACACTGGAATGGTGTAAAACATATATTCCGGTATATTTGCGGAACACAAGACTTAGGTCTTTTCTATCAGAAAGATCAAAAGTCCCAGCTTGTTGGGTATGCTGATGCCGGATATCTATCAGATCCTCACAAAGCAAAATCTCAGACAGGTTATATATTCACATATGGTGGCACAACAATTTCTTTGAAGTCAACTAAGCAAACACTTACAGCAACATCATCAAATCATGCCGAATTAATAGCACTATATGATGCTGGTAGAGAATATGTGTGGTTGAGATCAATGATTAATCACATACAAGAAGCATGCGGATTAGAACAGATCAAGAAGGAGCCAACGATTATTTATGAAGACAATGCTGCTTGCATAGCTCAGATCGGAGAAGGTTACATCAAGGGTGATCGAACAAAGCACATCTCACCAAAGTTTTTCTCAACATATGACTTGCAGAAAGAAGGGGAAATTGATGTTCGCCAGATCAAGTCAAATGAAAATTTAGCTGACCTGTTCACAAAATCTTTACCAAGAAGCAGTTTCGAGCAACTATCTCACATGATCGGTCTTCGCAGATTGAAAGATGTTTGTTGAATTCAGGAGGAGAATTATACACATTGTACTCTTTTTCCCTTAACTAAGTTTTGTCCCAATGGGTTTTCTTAATAAGGTTTTTAATGAGGCAGTACAACTGATCCAGTAGTATCAGTTTATTTATTCAGGTCCTGAAGTATCTATTTAACATCATCCTGAAGTATGTTGTTAAACTGTGTTTAATTCTAAATGTCTGAGGGGGAGTGTTATAAACCAGACATTTTAGGCCCAACCCATTACTTATGAGCTTTAGGGTTTCCAGCTATGTTTATCTATATATTGTAATGTTGAATAATGAAGAATTCAGTTTTTCTCTAATTATCTTTGGTTTTTATCATAACTTAATTATTCCTATTCACGAAAATTTCAATATTTTTACGTTTATTTCGATTTGTTTGACAGTCATGTCGCAATGCAAAGATCCTAAAAACTCATATGTATTAATTATCAACTTCTCCATCAATTATTGGTTCTACATTAGGCTTTGTAAATATGTTCTAATTTTCTTCCTTTTCCTTTTTTAGTTTTAAATCCTATACTTTCACCTTTTACAAAATTAGTAACAAAGTATTTTTCATTTTTAACCCCAATATTTTTTCACTTTCAACTTTGCTTCCTTAAACTTTTCATTTTTTACAAATTTTATGTTCTACCTTTTGGTCTAAATTTTGTGATTTAATTCGTTGCGAGCATGTGTGGTTGAACGTTACGTCTACCTTTTTCGCTTAACGACCTTGTCACAACGTGCAAGTCTTATGTCGATTTAGTTACTTTGTTCTATATTTTATATTTAGTTCTAATTTTTGCATGTTAACACGCCGCAACAGGCGTACGTGGTTTAACATTTTTACGTTTGTTTTTCGTTAGGTATAATAGCCTCGTCGCACGCACCGGTTTTAACAATAGTTATATATATTGTGCGTGTATATATAATTTTTTATATCTAAAAATTGTTACCAATTACCAGCACTTAGAAGATCTAATCATCTTATAATATTTCAGTACAAAAGCATCTAAAGGTGTCCATCTTGCAATTAAAACATTATATCTAGCGGGGAAAGTTCTTGTACAAATAATATTAACATACTAAACATACAAATTGAAGGAAAACTCAAAAAGACAAGATGACATTTTTGTAATTATCAATAACTATCAAAGTTACCTAAAAAACAACTAACCCCCCCCCCCCCCCCCCGCCCCCAAAAAAAAAAAAAACCTAAACCCTCCCCCCCACCCCCAAAAACCTAAAAAAAACCTAACCTCCCCCCCCCCCCCCCCCCCCCAAAAAAAAAAAAAAAAAAAAACCTAAACCCCCCTACCCCCCTCACCCAAGCTAAAATGCTAAAAACTAAACCCACCAAAAAACCTAAAAAAAACACACACAAATTATTTTATTTTTATTTTTTTTACATTTTTTATTAAAAAATCGCTACTTTTAGTAGCAGCAAAAAAAAAATTTTTTTTGCTAACAAAATGTAGCGATTTTTTTATAAAAAATATTAAAAAAAATTGTGTTTTTTAGGTATTTTTAGTTGAGTTCATATTTGTATAGTAACTTTGATAGTTGGTGGTAATTACAAAAATGTCACCTTATCTTTTTTAGTTTTTCTTCAATTTGTATGTTTAGTATGTTAAGATTATTTGTATTTGATCTTTTGCCTATATGTAGCTTCTCACTAGTTTTTTTATGGATCCATTAAACAACATTATTATATGTCTTTGATATGTCCAAACAAAGAATAAGGATAATAATTATAAACACCTACTACAATAATACATTTTTGTGTATTCAACGATGTCTATAAAGCTTGAAATGTAAACTTCATGGTTTTCTAAGTATTCTCAAAACTAAGAAAAAAAAACCAGCACGAAATTAATAATTAGCAGGGCCGACCCTGAGAATTCATTTACCATGTTCGAGCCCGAAAAACGTGCCCTCGGACCTTAACGAAATAAATAATTTAAACTAGTTTTTCATACAATTATGAACCGTTTACAAAAATATAGGATTCAATAAACAATGCGGTTAACAAAATACTCTCCTGCTATACGACGTTTCAATATCCACAGGGCACGTGGACTAATTGTTTTTTATTAGTTTTTAAAATCATTTGGGTATTGGGCTCACTAATCTAATCCTAATGGGCTAACTAATCTAAACCATATGATTTTTTTTTGTAAGCAGGCTTATGTTATGTTAGTATTTGTTTGGCTATACCCTATTAATTTTTTTATATATATAATATCGGATTTTTTTTAAAAAAAAAATTACGTGCCCTACGAAATCACAGGCCCTAGCCGGTGATCCTCCCCGCCCACCTCCAGGGCCGGCCCTGATAATTAGACAAACATATGTTTACTGAAAACACGTATAGAAACTTTGATTAACAATATATCGAGTTTATATTATACATAGAATAAGATCACGCCTACATAAAAGAAACATTCTTTTTGTAACTATTTAGAAACAAAATAAGGTGATACATGGAATATAACATGCATAAATTATAAAATTAAAGACAACATGTTTCTTAAACTGTTTTTGTATGGTGTGCATTCCTTACGAATTTATTTTGTTTTGAGCTACAAACTAATGACTTCAGGTTACTCCATTGTCCCCAATCGCCCCATTTTGCGCGGGGAAGGCTGTGGTCGTACTGCTGTTGTAACATATAAGAAACAAGGTGATGCTACCCGCGCGTTGCAGCGGGAGTTGATTACCAAATGATTCTTTTTTCTTGTATGGGTCCCTGAGGTTTGAAAAAAAAAAATTCATTTTCGTTCAAATCATTAACTCCGTCCAAAAATAACAATTAACTTAGGGGTAATCTGGTCAGATAACATATTTTTTTTAGCATTTTCATCTAAAAACCCTTTTAGCATTTATCGTTTTGAATTATATAATTATAATGCTAACAAAAACAATAATTAACGTTAACATTATTATATAAAAACAAAAAAAAACACCAAACAATAATTAACGTTAACATTATTATATAAAAACAAAAAAAAAACACCTTAATTACCATCTCAATTAATTCTACTCACAAAATTCAATTCTAAAAAGTCACATAATTCAATTCCAAAATATAACATGTATAAATTCAAATATGACGCATCATCTTTTCTAATAATTAGGTTAAGCCTATTAATTCATTCCTTATCAAACATATGACTCAAATATGAATTTGAGAAATAGAGGCTAGTGCCGTTCAAAAAAAAAAAAAAAAGGCTACAGGTTTTATTTCGTTGCAAAGCACTTCTTTTTAATAGATTGATTAACTTTCAGATTGAATTTAGTTATTCATTTAACGTTCACATTTATCGTGTCCAAATGTTTCTTCTCCAATTACTTCCGGCAGCGTCTACTATCGACCCCCTAAAACATCGTCTGCAACTATTATTTCGGTGAGGTCTTGTAAATCCGTCGCAAATCCTGTGAACTTTCTTCTCTGTAAATCCCTTCTCCATCTTACATATTTTGCAACAACAAATAAAAAAAATACAAAATCTTGGTTGGATCACTGACCCGGGTAAATGGCCCGACCATCGGCATTACCGATCCCGGGTTAATTCTTATACAAAAACATCAACATGAAAAACAATTCATCTAAACCTACAAAATTAAAACACGATAAATCAAGATTGTAATCGACTAAATGCGATAGTAAAATCAAGTAATCTATATAATTCTCGTTTCTCAGATACATACATACATATGGATATCGCATTTTGGTTTACTATACCTGATGTTTGCGATGGAAACCATCTAAAATCTTTAGCCTCACCGATCATTTTGGTTGAGAAATTATCTTGTGAGTGTTTAGACGGTGAGGGTTTTATAGAATGTGAAACGGTGTCGGAGGAGACATGTTGGTTTGGTTAATTTTTTTTTTCGAATAGTATGTCGGTTCTGTTATCAATTGTAAGTTCACCACCGATAGAGTGTCTTTGCGATTGCTTAAATTTTTTTCGACCGGCATGACGACTCGGTTATCAACTTTCGAGTCAACACCATTAAATCTGACTTTTGGGTGTTTAGCATGTTGGTACATCAAAGATTCAAAATCAATTAAAGGATGTGCCGATTGGTTACATTTGAAGCGGTACTTGACAATCGAATTTATTTAACTTAATTTCTTTAATTCTTTAAGTGGGTATGGAATGTGGTAAGAAGTGTTGAGATGATTAAAAAGGTGTGTCGATTGGTCAAAGGTGAAGCGGTGTTTTGACAATGCAACTTATTTAGTTCCTTTAATTCTTTAATAGGGTGTGGAGATTTCATATTTTATTGTAACAAGTTGACGCCACCCGCGCGTTGAAGCGGGATGTTAATTAAGAATATTTTAGTATCACTTTCCTTAAGTTTATTCAAAACGTTATTTTCCTGTTGCTTTGTCCCTAGCCTTGAAAACAATGACAATAACGAAATCTTATGCTACTGTTAGGTTTTATATAATTCCCTGAACAAATCATATCCGAACAGCGAATACGTATACCTATGACTTCGAATTTTGAACAAAGTAACTTAGACGATAAATTAAGATGAATGTAATATAATAAATAAAATTGTAATTTTTTATTAAAACTCAAGGGGTAAAAATAATATTTTATAAAGTTTTTAAAAAAATAAAGGATGTAAAACCTACACTATGCAGTAAGGTTTAGATTGGCATAAATTCGGTTCAAAACAACTCATGTATTCGGTATAGTCATTAAAAGAAAATTGCTTAAGAGGATCCGTTTAGAATAAAAATTATCAATGAATAGCGTAAATAAAACAATAAACGGCATTTAAAAATGATATACAATATGTGTTATATAATTTGTCAAAATAACTATTTTGATCTTTCTTTGGGAAAAAAGAAATTAAAATCAAAGCTGATAATATCAAGTCATAACAATTACCGAAAACACAAACCAAAAAGTGGAAAAATATAATCACCATGAATTTTCTTAAACAATATTGATTTAAGGCAAATTTAACCGCGTAACAAAAAGGAAATTATATTGTAGAAATTTACCCCAGGATTACCCATAGTTTGATTTATTACTTTGAAATTCGTGGTGACTGGTTTATACACAATGCTCTCTGTCCTCAAAATTGACTGTTTCGCTAGATCTAAGGCGACCGATTGTATTCTCTAGCGTACGGATACGAAGAAAACACACTGGCTGTGGTATTCCGATCACTGCGGAGGCGTCGCAAGTTCTTTGTCCAGCAAAGAACGCCCAATTTTTTAAGAAAAAAGCTTTAAGTGGTCAACAGGATAAAAGTGAACAAAAGAAACAATATCGATTTCTAACCGGCATTTTTCGGATAAAAAAAATATAATTGGATGAATAAAGTATTATCAATGGAAAACAACATGCAAATTTGCAAGGCAACACAATGGAAATAAGGAGTACATGATGCGGTTTAAGTGAATAATAAATTAGTATATATTGATGCATTTTCAATGAATCTACCAAAGAGAAATGACGTATCCCTTGCCCCTTGGAACGGTTATCAATGTACACACACCTTTATATCATAATTTCAATCTAACAAAGAGAAATGGCGTACCCTTGGGAACGGTTATGAATGTACACACCATTATTTATTTCAGAATTTCAATCCACCAAGGAGAAATGGCGTACCCTTGGGAGCGGACACATCAATTTACCAACGAATACATGGTTCCGTTATATGGCTTGTTGATAGGAAAAGGGGTTGAAAAATGAACAGTCATGACCCTCTACTCAAACATTGTGTCCCAAGTTACTTTTTGTAGTTATATATAATATAATATAATGTGTGTTGATTAGTAAGATTTATAAGGGTGTGTCGAACTGTCGATTTGTAAGGCAATGTTGGTTCTAAAGGGTGTGTCTATTAGTAAAGCAATTTTGGTTCTAAAGGGTGTGTCTATTAGTAAGGCAATTTTGGTTTTTGTATAGTATAATATATAGTAAGATTTCATATTTTATTTTTAATGGGTGTGTTGATTAGTAAGATTTATAAAAGTGGGTTGAAGGGTGGTGACTTTTAGAAAGGGTGTAATCTAAACCATCGCGTCTTAAGTTAATTTTTGTAGTATAATATAATATAATATAATATAATATAATATAATTTTTTAAAGGTGTGTTGGTTAATTTATAATTTTCAAAAGGCGTGTTGGTTAATGTATTGTATATATAATAATTAAACAAAGGGGTATGTATATGTAGTTTTTTAAAAGTCGCGACTTTTCATTTTAAAGAGGCAACCATTGTACATGTAATAATTAAGCAAAGGGGTATGTATATGTATTGTTTTAAAAGTCGTGACTTTTCATTTCTAGAGAGGCAACCCAAGTTACTTTTTGTAGGGTTATATAATGAGACATCCGCAAGATATAAAAACAAAACATTTGGCTTTTTTACACTATACAAACACATAAATATATGCATGTATGTGTGATTCGGTTTTATAATTATTAATGACAATAATAATTAAAACTACCATTTTTCTTGTTAGAATCTGGCTTATCCCAACATGCCCAACAGCCACCCCATGATCCAGTAGCCATTGGTGGTGGTGGTGATTGTATGGCTGCAACTCCTATGTTTGGTTGAGTTCGTGTCACCATAGAGGAAATGAGAGCAAGTGCAAAAAAAATTGTCATGAAAGAAGCAACAACACTCTCAAATCTCATCTTCATAGATTGTGAAATCATGATATGTAGCATTACTTTCATTACAAAGTATATATATAGTAATTTTTTATATAGACACACATACCTTTTTAGTAATTTTGACGTGTAAAAATCGGTGCATGCCACAGATTCAATAGGTACAATTTTTTTTTCTTTTAATACGTGCAAAATAGGGATGAGCTCGGTCCGGTTCGGTACCGAACCGGTACCGGTACCGAAAGAACCGGTACCGAAAATCCTCAAAAGTAGGTACCGGTACCGGTACCGAATATACCCGGTTCGGTACCGGTTCGGTACCGGTATTTGAGGGTAAAAACGAGCAAAATACCGGTACCGAACCGGTACCGTACCGGACCGGTACCAAACCGGTACCGAAAATGTCAAAAGTGGGTACCGAATCGGTACCGAAAAGGTACCCGGTTCGGTAAATTCGGTACCGGTACCGGGTCCATTTTGCTCATCCCTAGTGCAAAACGGCTAAAGTCATCGGCGACAATTAATGGTTGTGGTTGTGAAGGTAAACCAAGAAAATTGAGCCATGCAGATTGGAGCACTTTGACTTTTAATAGCAAGTCTTCCGGTATATTTTGAAAAAAGAACGTCAAAATTAGATTATATGATAAATAACTTTAGTAATACATACAAAACGGTGGAATGTATTGGTTAGTCACAATTCAAACTATTATCATGTCTCTAGTATTTGTTTTGTAAATTTGTAAAAGAAAAAAACCGAATGTAAAAGCATCAAATGATATAATTGCCCTTTCTTCGTCACATCTCAACTTTTCGAATTCTTTGGTCACAACTCACTTTAAATTCCTCAGGTTCAAATGTTTGAAATATTGCCACTTTCATCCAACTAATTCACTCCATTCATTTCTTTTAAATAAGGATACTTTTGTCATTTTATATTTATTTATAAAAAAACTAAAAACTAAAACTAGAGAGGTTAAAGGTTAGACACTAAACATAACATCACCATGATAGCCCTCTACTCCTCTCTCTCCAACCGAATTCCAACCCTAGAATTCGGTTTCACCATCATCATCTTACACCCTAAGGAGGAACCAGATCAAGCTGACAACTATGTCGAATACAATGGCTATATCTCTGACTGGATTCTCTGCTTGCCTATCTGCGGTTACAAGTATTTCTTTATGTTTCCATTATGTTTATACAAAACTGATCAACATGTGGTATCAAAGCATATGTTAATAAATCAGTTCTGTTTGTATCCATGAAATCTAGAATTAAAATATGGAAAACAGAACTTAGAAATTCAAATTACTGTTTAGAAATTACAGAACTTGTGAATTAAAATTCGGATCTTATGTTTAATGGGTAAATCACTTTTCCGAAATATGTATTAATGTGTTAAAATTTTCAGATTTCGGATTACAGAATTCAAGTTTATGTTTTTAGGGTTCTTAATGTTCTTAGGAAAATTCGAATAAATTCCTATATTTTGGAATGAATTCGGATCAAAAGGTGTTTTTTCCTGTTTTGATGTAGTTTTTATCTTTTAAAAGTTTCGAAATTTGTTATAATTATTATTGGATAAAATTTCGAAATAATTATATATAACTACAAAAAGTAACTTGGGACACAATGTTTGAGTAGAGGGTCATGACTGTTCATTTTTCAACCCCTTTTCCTATCAACAAGCCATATAACGGAACCATGTATTCGTTGGTAAATTGATGTGTCCGCTCCCAAGGGTACGCCATTTCTCCTTGGTGGATTGAAATTCTGAAATAAATAATGGTGTGTACATTCATAACCGTTCCCAAGGGTACGCCATTTCTCTTTGTTAGATTGAAATTATGATATAAAGGTGTGTGTACATTGATAACCGTTCCAAGGGGCAAGGGATACGTCATTTCTCTTTGGTAGATTCATTGAAAATGCATCAATATATACTAATTTATTATTCACTTAAACCGCATCATGTACTCCTTATTTCCATTGTGTTGCCTTGCAAATTTGCATGTTGTTTTCCATTGATAATACTTTATTCATCCAATTATATTTTTTTTATCCGAAAAATGCCGGTTAGAAATCGATATTGTTTCTTTTGTTCACTTTTATCCTGTTGACCACTTAAAGCTTTTTTCTTAAAAAATTGGGCGTTCTTTGCTGGACAAAGAACTTGCGACGCCTCCGCAGTGATCGGAATACCACAGCCAGTGTGTTTTCTTTGTATCCGTACGCTAGAGAATACAATCGGTCGCCTTAGATCTAGCGAAACAGTCAATTTTGAGGACAGAGAGCATTGTGTATAAACCAGTCACCACGAATTTCAAAGTAATAAATCAAACTATGGGTAATCCTGGGGTAAATTTCTACAATATAATTTCCTTTTTGTTACGCGGTTAAATTTGCCTTAAATCAATATTGTTTAAGAAAATTCATGGTGATTATATTTTTCCACTTTTTGGTTTGTGTTTTCGGTAATTGTTATGACTACAAAAGAACCAAATTTATTTGTATAGTTATAAATCAACATTAAAACAGGAAACATATCTCCCATGATCCCTTAAAATTCGGATTTTCACCCTTATCACGATTAACTGTCATAGTTAGCATATTTCAAATCTTGGAGAACAAGTTTTGGATAAATCCGAAACCTTATTTGAGATCAAAGTTTTGGATAAATCCGAAATCTTATTCGAAACACAATTTCAGAAAGATTCGAAATTTCCTGAAATATCATTCGAAATCAGTTTCGGAAAGATTCGAAATTTCATCCAACATATCATTCGAAATCGGTTCCGGAAAAATTTGAAATTTCATCCGAAATATTATTCGAAATCAATTTCGGAATAATTCGAAATCAATTTCGGAATAATTCGAAATTTCATCCGAAATCCTATTCGAAATCACAATTTCGGATAAATTCGAAAACTAAATTTTATCCGAAACCTAATTCGAAATCTAATATGCTCTTAAAATGTCAAGTTTTTCGAAATTTAGTTCGATTCGCCTTAACAGGTGGTTTGCTAATAAATGATTGGTTTAACACTTAATTAATCAAAATCAAATAAACTTTTTACAAAACCGAATAGCTTAACTTGGATGAGCTTCTGATGTATCACTTCTCCCCAAAGGTGATTTGATACATCTATTTATTGTTCAAGTATTATAAAAGCTATGTTAATTATGCATTACAAACGTGAATGTTTTATATCTGGCTAAATCTGATTTAATTCATCCATGTCTAGCATACTTAACAAGTCCATAACTAAGGGGATTGTCTCATTTCTGGCCAAAGCTGATTTGTCACAATTACTTTGCACACATGCTTAGATGATTACACTTCTGCCCAAAGGTGATTTGTCTTCATTTAAGTAGAATTTTTCAAACATGGTCTATTATTTTGATGTTAGTAATAGACAATATCAGAGCTTCATAATTAAAATGGTCATTATTTATATCTGCCTTAGTTTAACATGCCCTTAGATCACATTAATATTTATTTCTTAATATCATAATTCGCTCATATCATTTCCACTCTCAACACCCAATTGAGGGATTCCACCATTAACTGGTGATAACTTTGCTGCATGGAAAGACTCTCTCATGCCTACTCTTGTTTTGTTGGATTAATTCGAGTATGCTTTAAGAGAGGATAAGCCTGCAGAACTTACTCCTCGGAGTACTACTACTCAGCAGATGACTATGGAAAAGTGGACTAGGAGCAATCGCATGTTTCTCATGTTCATGAAGCAATCCATTAGCAATGCAATTCGAGGAGCCATTTCTGATTCTAATGATGCTAAAACCTATTTGGCTTCTCTGGAGGAGCAATTCAAGGGAACGTCTAAAGCACACACTAGTACTTTAATCCTCAAGCTGGTGACTACTAAATATGATGGGAGGAGCATCTGCGAACATATCATGATGATGAACGACATGGCACATAAGCTCAAGGGGTTAGACATAGAGATCAATGATGGTTTTCTCGTTCACTTCATCATAACTTCGCTTTTTTCGTCCGATGAAGCATTCAAGATCAATTACAACACTCAGAAGGACAAATGGACGATGAGTGAGCTGATTGCTATGTGCTTGCAGAAGGAAGAGCGTATGAAGATGGATCGCATCACTGATGTTGCAAACTTCACCACCTCCAACTTTAAGAAGAGGAAGAACAATTACTTAAAAAGGATGCTTCTAAGGTCCAAAAGTCAAATCCTAATACAAGTGCACATTCCAGCTCTAAGAATTCCTTAGGCAAACCCTACTACAAGTTCTGTAAAAAGACAAGACATAAGTAGAAGGAATGCCCTGACTTTAAGGAGTGGCTGGCTAAGAAAGGTAACAATTTTTTTCATGATAATTGAGTCCTATAATTTAAATGTTTCTGCTATTCTTTGGTGGTTTGATTCTGGTTTTATGGTTCATGTAACCAATCAAAGGTTGCAAGCGGTTATAGGTTTTCAGGCAAGGGTGGTGGTGAGGTGGACTTGGTCGGTAGAAAATGGTGCTTAAAAACGTAGACAGAGAAAGGGAGGAAAAAGGGGAAGGAGCGAGATAGAGTAAGTAAAGGGGATATGGTGATGGTAGCGATGTGGTGGTGGTGACAGTGATGGTTGAGGTGTGGTGGCGGTGGGGGGAGGTAGATGCAATCTTTAGAGAGAAAATGTAGAAGTAATGGCGCATGTTAGAAGGAGACGGGGGGAGGGGACCCCAAACTTTTCGCTCAGTAGTGTTATATGTGTAGCTTTCGTATAGAAAATTTTGGGTATATACGTTTTCGATTCCCCAGTTCTATAGAAATTTTTAGGTATACACGTTTTTGACCCCGGTCGAAAATATCAAGCTTCACCACTGTGTAAAAGTTAGGTTTTTTAGAGAAAGAGAGAAGACAAATTTCGTGGCGAGTCGACGGCTCCTCTTCAACAGTGTTGTGGTGGTGGCAGTTAAGTGGCGGTGTTTGGATTGTTGTGGTGATGTGGTGGTGTTCTGGCAGAGATAGAGAGATTTGTGTGTGTGATAGTGTGAGAGATAGAAAAGGTTTTGGATGACCATTGACCTGCCCATAGTTTTACAAATTTTATTGAGTAAATTACCATTTTAGTCCCTGAGGTTTTACCAAAATTGCCACTTTAGTCCAAATTGTTTTTTTCTTGCTATCTTAGTTCAAATAGTTTTGTTTTCTGTCATTTTAGTCCCTGACTTTTGTCATTTTTTGTCATTTTCATCGACCACCACCACCACCTCCCACCACCCACCCCATCACAACATTCTATCATCGCCACCACCTGCCTGCACCGTCACCACTCACCCACCCAGCCCACCACCATCACCACCCACCATTTCCACCACCACCAGCCACTTTTCCACCACCCACGTCATCCACCAACACCACCGCCATCATCGTAAAACCAACAACCACCACCATCATTTTCACTGTAAACTGTAGGTCCCTCGGAGGATGAGGTCAAACCTTATCCTTGTTATATCTAACACACTAGCAAGTGCGGAATCCAAGCTAGCATGCAAACCGGAGTTTATATGAGAACACAAGCCACAAAGAGAAAGGTAGACACACGAGATATCAAAGTTTGCTCTTGTATTTCAGTGGACACGGTTACAGCCCTTGACACACACTGAAAATACG
This sequence comes from Helianthus tuberosus, assembly GCA_030545235.1. Classification (NCBI taxonomy): domain Eukaryota; kingdom Viridiplantae; phylum Streptophyta; class Magnoliopsida; order Asterales; family Asteraceae; genus Helianthus; species Helianthus tuberosus. The sequence goes on from CM060444.1 coordinate 163,260,357, forward strand.
CTCTCTACAAGACTTGGTTCACTCACTTCTCACACTCTCTATTTTCTGTCTCTTTTTCGTGTCTTTTTTAAGTGAACACATTACATGGATATATATATTCATCACAGCACGTCTGGTCGAAGGATCAGATAGACTGATCGAAAGATCATCTATCGATCTGAAACCTACCGAAGGATCACATATACCTCGAAGAATGATATCCTTCGAGGTTCATCCATCGAAGGTTTATCTTTCGAGCTCATCGAAGGATCTAAACAATCCTTCGATGACACATCCTTCGACACAGACATATTACAACCATTGCCTAACTGTTTGGCCAAGTCAAACCAGGAGGATGGTTGACTTGGTCAAACTTACAAGACTAACAAAGACATCGTTTGGTATCATGACAAAATACAGACAAAGTACAGACACAAGTGCACCAACAAACTCCCCCTTGGCTGTAGCTTTGTCTCGATCTTTGTGTCTTCAAGTCTTTGACGTCCTTTCAAGTCTTCAATGTCGGAGGATCTTTAAAGTCTTCACGTCTTGAAAGCAGAAAGTGTATCAACAAACTCCCCGTTTCATGTAGGAAGTGTGTTGACAAACTCCCCCTTAACATAAGCTCCCCCTTGAGTTATGCTCGTGAAATACTTGTTCTTTATGAATTGAGATCCTTGTGGTGTTAATGATGGTCAGTGGCAACTCGATCATCTTCATCACTTGAGTGCCTTCACGTCATGTCTTCATTCCGAAGCTTGTCAACGAACATGTTCTCCTTGCCTTTAGTATCTGCACATGCAAGAAATCTAAACGCGTAATGAGAACAACTGCTTGGAATATAGTTAACATAAACAAATGACACACGTATGACCATATTTCAATCAACTACCGTCCGACAGTTTGAAAGTTTAACAAAATTTATCAATTTCAGTTTTTAACTTTCAAAACTTGCAAATTTCGACCGTTTATGAAAATATAGTCAATTCGGTTTTCGTTCAGGTTTCAGGCAACGAAGACTTGAGCTCCAACATCGTACGATCGAAAATAAAATAGAAATAAAATCTTTTTGGTTTTTAGAAAGTTTATATTAAAACACACCTAAAATCTTTTTGGACTTTTTGAATATTTCAAATGTAAAGACTGAAAGCAGTAAATAAATATATACAAAGATGCAGAAACTGAAAGCATTAAATAAATATTTACAGACATTCTTTTTGTGAGTTTCGAGGGTAAGAGAATCATATCAGTGTACGGTCATGCCAAAACGCTCTCTTTGTTCAATTAGTTAACATTAAGATAAGCATCCTATAACGATTATCGGTATTGTTGTCCACTTAAGCTCAACTTATCATTTGTAATCATGGCGAGGGGATACGTTAGAGTATGATTTATACTTACCGACCGGTGTTCATCCACATCACGACACATTCCCGTATCAAGGTATGCACGAGGGTTCATCTTACCGGTGAGTATACCGATTATCATCTGTTTGACCGTATATGATGTGAGAAACTCACTTATTTTGATTGAAAACAAGCCCTATGTGATAGAATCACTTATTGATAAGGAACTTGATTTTCGATGCATGAAGGCACAGGAGCAAGTCCGTGAACAGGTCAGTACTTTCGTACAGCAGAGAGACGAACTTGACTCCCGGATAAATGTGATATATTATCACTTATTTTGTTTGGACATGTGATTGTTGATCACTTATTGAGGTCGTATGCAGTATGTACACGTATGTATAGTATCATGGAAGATCTAGACTTGCGTCCCCGTTATTTTTCGGTAAAAGATACAACCATGATACCCAGATGATAAGTAGCATAAAGACCGAATATCTCAGAACCTCGGCAATCTCTCAAACGAAATTTCGGTACTAAGACCATATGCCAATGAATGGTTCCCACCTGGTCTTCAGTCGATTTAAGTTTATATCACCCTGCACACTTTAAAATGATTGTGAGCCTACCGATACATCTTATATAGAGCTGCTTATCGGTTTTCACTTTGCATTTCAGTTTAAAAAGGTTTGGATAGACCACTGATGTACTATCATTTTCTCTTTTGCTCGCCAGGAAACTCATTTTTGTTTTTCTATTGTTTTTGTGTTTTTGAAATTTTTCGATGTTTTTGGATTTTTCAATTTTTTTGGATTTACTCCCCCTAAAATCAATAAACTAAGACAAATTTAAAACACAAAGGTATTTACAAAAATGATTTTCCGATGTTGGTTTTACTCTTGCTTGACCTTAATGCCGTTTACCAGTAATAAATAATCAAATCTTGATTTGTCAAATGCTTTGGTAAAAAGGTCGGCACGTTGGTCATCGGTGTGGACGTAAGCAACATCGATTAGCCTTTTCTCAAAGCAATCACGTATGAAGTGATGCTTAATTTCGATGTGCTTAGTCTTTGAATGCTGCACAGGATTTCTAGTGATCTGTAAGGCAGCAGAATTATCAACGTAAATAGGAGTAGTTAGGAATTCAAAACCGTAGTCGCGCATTTGTTGTTGGATCCATAGGACTTGGGAGCAACAACTTGAGGCAGCAATGTATTCAGCTTCGCATGTTGATGTAGCTACACAGGTCTGCTTCTTGCACTGCCATGTGACTAGGCGATTTCCCAAAAACTGACATCCAGCCGTTGTGGATTTGCCGTCGATTTTGCATCCGCCAAAATCAGAATCACTGAATGCGATCAAGTCAAAGTTATTATCCCTAGGGTACCATAGACCGGTGTCAGGGCAACCCTTCAAATAACGAAAAATCCTTTTTACAGCTGCAAGATGTGAGGCCTTCGGGTTGACTTGATATCTAGCAAGCAGGCACGTTGGGTACATTATCTCTGGTCTTGATGCTGTGAGGTACATAAGAGATCCGATCATCGCGCGGTAGTATGAGGGGCTAATAGCTTCACCCTTCAAGTCTGGAGTAATTCCGTGATTTTGCGGCAATGGGGTACCGATGGGCGTTGCATCAGACATCTGGAACCGGCTCAAGATGTCACCAACATATTTAGTCTGATGGATAAATATCCCAGACTCGGTTTGTTGTACTTGTAGGCCCAAAAAGAAAGTCATTTCCCCCATAGCACTCATCTCGAATTTATCCTGCATGATGCGCTCGAAATTCCTACACAAAACATCATTAGTAGAACCAAATATAATATCATCAACGTATACCTATACCAGTAGAAGATCTCCATCTTGTTCTTTGATGAAAAGAGTACAATCGATAAGACCTCTGCGAAATCCATTCTCCAGCAGATAATTAGATAAGGTTGCGTACCAAGCTCGCGGTGCTTGATGTAGACCATAGAGAGCTTTGTTGAGCAACCAAACCCGATCGGGATGGATAGGATCTTCAAAACCTGGAGGCTGTTCGACGTACACCTCTTCTTCCACCACACCATGTAAGAATGCACTTTTGACGTCCATCTGGTATACCTTGAAACCTTTGAATGAGGCATAAGCCAGAAAGATCCGAATTGCTTCTAGACGTGCAACAGGTGCATACACTTCGTTGTAGTCGATCCCTTCTATCTGACGAAAACCTTGAACAACTAGCCTTGCTTTGTTTCGAATAACAACTCCACGGTCATCCTGTTTGCATTTGAACACCCAACGGGTACCAATCTTCTTGTAACCAGCAGGTTTCTCTACGAGTTTCCAGACACCAAGCTTCTGGAATTGTTGCAGTTCTTCCTGCATTGCTTCAACCCAAGAGTTATCTTTCAAAGCTTCTTTCCAAGTTCTTGGTTCTTCCTGTGAGACATAACACGCGAAAGACCAATCGTTTTGTTGACCAGATTCTCTAATCGCCGCATACAAGCCTGCATTGTTGTTGTTTCGCAACATGTTTCTTGTTTGAACGCCACTTTGTACATTTCCGATGATGTTTTGTTGAGGATGGGTATTGTGAATCCTTGTTTCTGGATTATCTTGAACTGGAATATTTGTTCCCAGATTGTTGAGATTGAGATCAACAACCAATTCAATACCCGGAATTGACGAAGAGGATGATGCAGTAGCTTCAGCTGTTCTAGGGACATCCACTGGAGGTGTACCTTCTGAAGTACCATGTACTGCTGTTGTTGGAGCCTCTTGATCTGCATCTAGAAATTCATCATCCTCTGAAGATTCGTTCAAATCGGTAGCATCGTGAAAATCCTCATTGTCGAGAGCATTATTGTTCACTGAAGAAGGTTCTTGATTGACAATAGTTGGACGAACCAACGGTGAATCTATTGCATTGTCACTCTCGAAAAACATCCTTGCTGCAGCATTTTCTTCAACTGCTTCAACATTGATCGAATTGAAAAAGTCATCGTACTCAAACATCCAAGGCTGACCAGGACATTTGACTGGTAAAGTGTGCCTTTGTACTCTGACTTCAGACCATTTCTCGACCCTTTTAGTCTCTAGATTCCAGACTCTTAAGTTCGGGGTGGCATACCCAAGAAAGTATCCATCAATTGCTTTTGCCCCAAACTTTCCATTAGGATCGATTATTGTGCACGGAGCTCCAAACGGTTCAAGATATGACAAATCTGGTTTCCGTTTGTTAATAAGCTCAAAGCAGGTCTTGTTGTGCCTTTTGACTGTAAGGACTCGGTTCAACGTATAACATGCAGAGGCCACAGCTTCAGTCCAGAATGGAATCGGCAATTGTGACTCTACCAACATAGTCCTAGCAGTCTCGATCAATGTGCGGTTCTTACGTTCAGCGACGCCATTTTGTTGAGGAGTATAAGCTGCACTAAATTCGTGAAGAACACCTTTTGAAGTACAAAACTCCGCCATGGCATGATTTTTAAATTCAGTACCATTGTCGCTACGTATCCGCCTAACCTTCAACTTATATAGATTCTCAATCTGAATGATCAAGTTTTTGATAATACCGAAGGTTTCACTCTTATGTGCCATGAACGCCACCCAAGAAAATCTTGAATAATCATCAGTTATTACGAGGCAGTATTGATCATTCCTAATACTTTTGTGCTTGACAGGACCGAACAAATCCATGTGCAAACGTTCAAGAGGAACAGCCACCGTGTTGATTTTCTTTGTAGGGTGTAGCTTCTTCGTTTGTTTTCCTTTCTGGCACGAGACACAGACGTCTTGAAGATGAAATTTTTTAAGAGGAACACCATTCACTAATTCATTTGACACCAAATGATTCATTTTGCGTAAGTGAATGTGACCCATTCGTCTGTGCCAAGAGATTGAGTCTTTTTCTGTGGCTTTGGAAACGAAACAGGTTGCTTGTGCAGACGTTGTGATAGCTTGACTCATATCAAGGACGTACAGATCATTTATCCTTGGAGCCGACAAGAGAATCCATTCTTTCGGAATTTTGAAGCCGGGTTTCAGCACATAACATCCATTTGCATCAAAATGTACTGAGAACTGCTTATCACAAATTTGAGAAACACTAAGAAGATTGTGATCAAGTTGTTGTACGAAGTTGATCTTATCAAAGCTAACAACCCCGTTGGAAATCATTCCTTCACCCGTAATATATCCACCTTTATCTCCAGCAAAAGCAACATAACCTCCTCTAATAGATTTGACGTCGTAGAGAAGCTTCATGTCGCCTGTCATGTGCCTGGATGCCCCACTATCAACAATCCAATGACTACTGATAGTTCCTCCTGGAACACCCTGCACATGAACTCACTTGATTAGTTGGAGATGGGGACCCAAGCCATTGTGGTCTTGGGTCTTCCATTTTCATCAACAACAATAACTTCTATTCTTTGATGATTCATAAATTGTGATGGTCCCTCTGAACTTGTGGTCAATTTAGGTTTCCATGTCTGTTGAGTTTTACCAGTTTGATTGTTTGACAATTTAACTTCGTGATTGTTTGAAGTTTTTGAAAATTTTGAGTTTTCTGGCTTAACTGAAACAGATTGTTTTTTAACCACATCAGTTTTAAGTGCCTTTTCAATCACCTTGACTTGTTGGCGTTTCTGTTTCTTTTCCCTTTCTCTTACAAGTCGGGGATCTTGTTTTACAGAAACAGATCGCTTTTGGTGATTGTGTTCACGGGAATCATCTTCTTTGGCTTTTAATTTATGAAGATACGGACAATTTCGAATTACATGTCCAATTGTACCACATTCGAAACATGATCTTCGTTCAACAAACCCCGAAGTATCATGTGATCGTCTTCCCGATAATGATGAACTTTGTGATCTCGAGGTACTAGGTTTTGAACTACTTGGTTCATTTCTTTTCAACACTGTTGCTTGTTTAACAAAATCCAAGTTAGAGTTGTTTTCAAAAGTTTCGATTTTGTCCGTTCCCTTTGATTTCACAAAGTTCACATTCTTATTTTTCTTTTGATTCGGCTTCCTTTGACTTTGAGTCGTTGCTTTTCCTTTTGGTTTGGTATGATTTTGCTGTGTTTGCACTGTTGGTAATTTCTGATTTCCATATTTTTTTCGAACTTCAGCCTTTGGAATAGGAGGACACTGTGTTACTGTAACACGTGATCCTGTCTTTCCCAAAAACTTACTTGTTGAATTTTCAAAGACTTTACTGATTAATGATTGATTAACATTCTTAATAGGAAAATCTTTGTCTGAATAAATTTTATTATTACCAACAAGAGTGTACAGCAAATCCACACTCTCCGACTCTTGTGCAGACAAGGACTCGATTGCAACAGTCTTAGCGGGTTTTGCAGGAGGATCACACAGAATATGATTCTCAAGAGGTATGTCCTCTTCTTTGATTACCGCATCAGACTTTGCTGAGTCAGTATCATCGGATTCATCATCAGAAGAATCAGTATCCTCAATCACAACTGGAGGAGCCTGATTCGGTTCGGCAGAAGACACACATGTATCTGCTGACACATCTGAATCTGATGATACCTCTTTCTTGTATCCGAGTCCTGCTGCAAATTCATTAACATCTAGAGGAACAGATGGTTCAAAGAAAGTTCTATCCTCCTCGTCAGGCATGGCATCATAATTGTGTCTCACAGGTGGTGGACATTTCTTGTATCCAATGCATGTGACATCCCGTTTCTCTTTCTGTACGTCAATGATGTGATCCAACACATAGCTAGAGCTCAAATAACTGTCTAGCTTAAGTTGGTTCGCCTCACTTTCAGTTTTCACACAAGCCATTTCCTTTTGCATTACTTCAAGACGAGTTATATACAAATTAATGTCAGTTTGTTTTCTGGAAACCATTTTAGTTAACTCGGTTTTATCTTTCTTTAACTTTTCAATTACTGACTTAAACTCCTTTTCATGGTTTTCATAAAACATGTTGGCTTCAGTGCACTTCGAAAGATCAACGGTCAATTTCTGATTGTGAATGAATGTCACATCATATTTCTCTTGCAAAGCCTCGTGTTTTCTTTGCAATTCACACCACTTATCATTCAATGAAACATGTTTGTCTTGAAGTCAAACAAACTAGCTTGTAAAGCATCATGTTTGCCTTGCAACTCAGACATGCTTGTCTCTAAATCAGCATTTTTAACACACAAACTATCACAGTTATCACAACTAACAGCAATGGGTTCATCGACACATACCTGACTAGATGAATTGTCGACATTAGCCATAAAGGCTGAATGGAGAGAAGACGAAGAATAAGCAGCTTGATCCACCAAAATAGATCTTCTTTGAATTCCTGCTGTAGCTTCTTCCAAAAGCTCATCAATATCTGCATCAACTGACGCACTTGATGTCTCATCCACATGATCATTACCTGAAGTGGAGGATTCTTCATCTGAGCTTCCACTATAACCGGAGCTGTCTTCATCTTCAGAAGATTCATCACCATTGGTGGAAGATTCTCCACCACTGGCGTGTTTAAGATCCTTGACAACTTCAGCAAAACAAGCTGTTCCATCTGGAGCATCATTTCCCAACTGAATTGACCAATCACAACCTTCATCTACTTGAACCACAAGTGCCTGGTTGGCATTAGATGGTCCTGCTTGACTCTGGTTGTTGACAGGCACCAATGTGCGCTCATTGTTCCTTACTTGGTTCTGATTTGCCCTGTTGCCTTGACCTCTGAAAGGATTTTGGTTTCCATGTTGAGATGGCCTCGTACATTCACGTTTGAAATGACCACGTTCACCACAATTGAAACACTTAACAGCCTGCTTATCAAACCCATACTTGGTGTCTTTCTTGCTTTCCAAGCTGGTTCTGCCAGTTCTTTCCATGAAATCCTTTGCTCGCCTAACAGCACTGGCAAAGGCCCACTTGATGTCCATCATCTCCATCTCCTCTTTATCGATCTGCTGATAGTCTTCTTGTGTCAGATTAATGTTACCAATCTGACCTTCCACTAATCCACAGTATGCGCTCACCAAAGTGTTTAGCAGCTCCATGTGTTCCTTTGCTACTTCCACACTGACTTTAGAAAAGCTTGAGGTGTCGAGCCGTACTGTATTTGGCTTTGATTGTTGACCAGCAGATGATGTGCTTCCATAACACGCTTGCTGTTGAGGAGGAAGTGGATTCCCATACATGTCTGTTGGTCTGGTAGATTGAGGAGGAAGTGGATTCCCATACATATCTGTTGGTCCGGTAGATCGAACAGGTAATGGATTTCCGAACATATCAGTTGCTCTGATAGGTCGTTGGCTTTGCTGTTGTGGTACTGGTTGAGGAACTGGTTCAAGCGGATTTCCATACATGTCTGTTGGAGGAGGCTTGACCGGAACTTGGATAGTATTGCCATACATGTCAGTGCTAGACACAAACGCTGTTTGAATTGGAGCGTGTGAAGAAGGTTTTGTAGAAGTGCTAGAAGTTCCATAATACATTTCAGGATTTTGTGGCACGGGAACTCTTTTTGTCTTGAGAGTTTCTTCCTGATTCTTGTTTTCCAGGAGCTGAACAAAATCATTGAAGTTTGATGTAGCTAAAGTGCCATTGTACTTCATGATTTCCAAGAAAGTATTCCATTGAGGTGGCAACGCATCTGCAAACTTTTTCACAATCTCTGCTGAAGTTGTAACAACCTCAAAATTTGCCAATTCAGTCAGTAAATGATTAAATCGACTTGTCAAATCTCCTAAAGATTCATTCTCCATACAAGTAAAACCATCAAACTCTTTCTTTAGCAAGTCACGTCTCAATTGACGTGTCGCTTCATTTCCTACGCCCCTTGTCTTCAATGCGTCCCACAACCTCTTCGTTGTCTTGTAACTGACAAATTGATGATAAATATCTTTACTTAACGCCTGAGTAAGAATGGCATATGCCTTCTTTTCCAAATCATAGACCTTCTTCTGATCTTCCGTAAGATCGGCAAACGTAGCAGCAGATGATGCGGCAACCTCTATTGTTTGATCGAAATCTGTGATGAACCGCAACCACAATTCTGTATTTTGTCCAAGGACGTATGTATGAAATCTGTCAATCCATCCTGGATATTCGTATAAGTGCATCAACTTTGGAGGCCGATTCAAACTTCCGGTTTCGCTCTCGCTTAAGAGAATGCTTTGAATACTTGGAGTTTGATTTGATACGAATGCCCATTGACCGGTAGAAATTGCATTAGCTTGAGAAGATACCGGTGCGGGAGATTCGGCCCACGAAGGAGACAAGCTCGTGTTTCTATACTTTCCACTATCCGGAGACGGAGTACCAAAATACATCTCTGTATTTACCGGAGTACCCCATCTTGGATTCATTTTTGATCAAGAATAATAATACCTGAAAATCACAAACTTGTTAAACATAAACAGACTAAGGTCGAAGGATCAAGACTTGTTCGAAGGATCAACAGTGTTCGAAAGATCACTGTTGAATTTCGAACAATGATTTCGAAAGATTCTCCAAACGAAGGATCCTTATCTTTCGAAAAAGAACTGTAGACCGAAAGATGTATGCTTCGAAAAGATTCCTTGGATCGAAGGATAAGTCACAGACTTCGAAGGATGTTCGAAGGATGATTATCTATCGAACCTCCTTTGATCGAAAGATGATCTTTCGACTTCGAAGGATATCCTTCGATCTGGACTGACACAGTTGACAAAAGAAGTGACAGGTTGGTGAAAAGGTGATGGGTTGGTAGAAATCTTTCGGCAGAAAGGTATGGTCAGACCATACTTTTAGCAAACCGAGATTTTGAATCAATAAAATATACCAAAAAAATCGAAGGATCAACCCAGAAACCGGTCACCGGAGTAAGCCGGAATTTGGCCGGAGAAGACCAAACTTCTTAAAAACAAGTTTTTAAGTTACCCAACCCGTCTTTTAACACACCCGGTAAGTTTAGAACACGTTTTTACGACTGGAAAAGCAAGAAAAACACTAAAAACGGGTGCTAAACCATGTGAGTTTTTGTCCAAAACACTCCAAAGTCTTGTATAAACTCGGTTTTTAACAAGGAAAAGAGCCACGGCTCTGATACCACTTGTAGGTCCCTCGGAGGATGAGGTCAAACCTTATCCTTGTTATATCTAACACACTAGCAAGTGCGGAATCCAAGCTAGCATGCAAACCGGAGTTTATATGAGAACACAAGCCACAAAGAGAAAGGTAGACACACGAGATATCAAAGTTTGCTCTTGTATTTCAGTGGACACGGTTACAGCCCTTGACACACACTGAAAATACGCTCTCTACAAGACTTGGTTCACTCACTTCTCACACTCTCTATTTTCTGTCTCTTTTTCGTGTCTTTTTGAAGTGAACACATTACATGGATATATATATCCATCACAGCACGTCTGGTCGAAGGATCAGATAGACTGATCGAAAGATCATCTATCGATCTGAAACCTACCGAAGGATCACATATACCTCGAAGAATGATATCCTTCGAGGTTCATCCATCGAAGGTTTATCTTTCGAGCTCATCGAAGGATCTAAACAATCCTTCGATGACACATCCTTCGACACAGACATATTACAACCATTGCCTAACTGTTTGGCCAAGTCAAACCAGGAGGATGGTTGACTTGGTCAAACTTACAAGACTAACAAAGACATCGTTTGGTATCATGACAAAATACAGACACAAGTGCACCAACATAAACTGGCACAACACCATCCCCAGACAATTGCATCTGCAAAAAAAAGTGGTTTGACCAAATTCACCTAAGTTAACTAAATTTTTTAATGGAGTTAGTGAGTTGGATGAAAATGATAAAAGTCAGGGACTAAAATGGCAGAAAACAAAATTATTTGAACTAAAATGACAAGAAAAAACTATTTGTACTAAAGTGGCAACTTTGGTTAAACCTCAGGGACTAAAATTACAATTTACTCAATTTTAAAAGATCTGATAAACTTTGTCTATATTTAAAAATATTCTTAATGTTTAGTGAACCCCTTTGTATAAAAGTACAGTATTGTTCAAAGATTAGCTTGTTAGTTTGTTAACACATCATTAAATTAAAGCAAGAAAGAAAATTAACTTATAAAATAATTAATTTGTATACAAATAACACCTTAACATATAATCATATTTGTATACCTTTTAAAAGTTTATGAAACAAAAGTGAACTTTATGAAATAATAGAAATCACTTTTAGCATTAATCCTATATTTTTTGGGTTTAACGGTACCGTCTTTCCGGTTTATTTTTTAAATTTCATTTTTCCGCCGGTATACAAGTTGCGAATTAATTATTGCAACGCGCGTGATTGGTTCAACAATTTTTACATCTATTTTTTTCGATTTAACGGTCCAACCTCAACGCGCAGGTTCTAAATTCTCGTTTTAATATTATTGATTAAGTTCTTAGGTTCTATCCATTTTTTAGATTGAAATTATTTTTCTTTTTTTTATTGTTTTAACTTATTTATTCCTATTCATGAAAATTTCAATATTTTTACTGTTTATTTTGGTTCGTTTTATAGTCATGTCACAATACACGGGTCCTAAAAACTCATATATATTAATTATCAAATTATCTATCCATTATTGGTTCTACATTAGGCTTTGTAAATATGTTCTAATTTTCTTCCTTTTCCTTTTTAGTTTTAAATCCTGTACTTTCACCTTTTACAAAATTTGTAACAAAGTATATTTTCATTTTTAACCCTAATATTTTCTACTTTCAACTTTACTTCCTTAAACTTTTCATCTTTTACAAATTTTTCGTTCTACCTTTTGGTCTAAATTTTGTGAGTTAATTCGTTGCAACAAGCATGTATGGTTGAACGTTACGTCTACCTTTTTCGCTTAACGACCTTGTCACAACGTGCAAGTCTTATGTCGATTTAGTTACTTCGTTCTATATTTTACGTTTAGTTCTTATTTTTGTGTGTTGACACGCCGCAACAGGCGTACGTGGTTTAACATTTTTACGTTTGCTTTTCGTTAGATAAAATAGCCCCGTCGCAACGCACCGGGTTTAACAATAGTTATATATATTGTGCGTGTATATATAACTTTTTATATCTAAAAATTGTTACCAATTACCAGCACTTAGAAGATCTAATCATCTTGTAATCTTTGAGTACAAAAGCATCTAAAGGTGTCCATCTTGCAATTAAAACATTATATCTAGCTTCTCACTAGTTTCTTTATGGATCCGTTAAACAACATTATTATATGTCTTTGATATTTCCAAACAAAGAATAAGGATAGCAATTATAAACACCTACTACAATAATACTTTTTTGTGTATTCAACATTAATGTCTATAAAGCTTGAAATGTAAACTTCATGGTTTTCTAAGTATTCTCAAAACTAAGAAAAAAAGCCCAGCACGAAATTAATAATTAGACAAACATATGTCTACTTAAAACACGTATAGAAACTTTAATTGACAATATATCGATTTTATATTATACATAGAATATGATCACGCCTACATAAAAGAAACATTCTTTTTGTAACTATTGAGAAACAGCTAAATAAGGTGATACATGGAATATAACATGCATAAATTATAAAATTAAAGACAACATGTTTTTTTGAACTGTTTTTGTATGGTGTGCATTCCTTACGAATTTATTTTGTTTTGAGCTACAAGACTAATGACTTCAGGTTACTCCATTGTCCCCAATCGCCCCATTTTGCGCGGAGAAGGCTGTGGTCGTACTGCTGCTGTAAAATACAAGAAATGAGACATCCGCAAGATATAAAAACAAGACATTTGGCTTTTTTACACTATACAAACACATAATATATGCATGTATGTGTGATTCGGTTTTATAATTATTAATAACAATAATAATCAAAACTACCTTTTTTCTTGTTAGAATCTGGCTTATCCCAACATGCCCAACAGCCACCCCATGATCCAGTAGCCATTGGTGGTGGTGGTGGTGGTGGTGATTGTATGGCTGCAACTCCTATGTTTGCTTGAGTTCGTGTCACCATAGAGGAAATGAGAGCAAGTGCAAAAAAAATTGTCAAGAAAGAAGCAACAACACTCTCAAATCTCATCTTCATAGATTGTGAAATCATGATATGTAGCATTACTTTCATTACAAAATATATATAGTAATTGTTTATATAGACACAAATACCTTTTTAGTAATTTTGACGTGTAAAAATCGGTGCATGCCACAGATTCAATAGTTACAATTTTTTTTTCTTTTAATACGTGCAAAAGGGCTAAAGTAATCGGCGACTATTAATGGTTGTGGTTGTGAAGGTAAACCGAGAAAATTGAGCCATGCAGATTGGAGCACTTTGACTTTTAAACCTCGGTACATGTTTGACTTTAATAGCACACGAAGACTTCCGGTATATTTTGAAAAAAAAAAAAAAAACGTCAAAATTAGATTATTTGATAAATAACTTTAGTAATACATACAAAACTGTGGAATGTATTGGTTAGTCACAACTCAAACTATTATCATGTCTCTAGTGTTTGTTTTGTAAATTTGTAAAAGAAAAAAACCGAATGTAAAAGCATCAAATGATATAATTGACGTTTCTTCGTCACATCTTAACTTTTCGAATTCTTTCATCAGAACTCTCTTTAAACTCCTCATTTTAAATATATATTGCCACTTTCATCCAACTAATTCACTCCATTCATTTTTTTTAAATAAGGGATACTTTTATCATTTTATATTCACTCCGTTCATTTTTTTTAAATAAGGGATACTTTTATCATTTATATTTATTTATAAAAAAACTAAAACTATATATAATATATGTATTTATATTATTAGTGTAGGTCCCCGTGTCCGGATACGGATCTAAACGCCTACTTCCTTGTATACGAACCGATCTTGTTGTGCGGAATCCAACAAGATCAGCAAACCGAGATAGAGACGAAAACAAGTAAAGATAACACACGCGGTATCAACGATTAACACATCTTGTATTAAACGCGGAATCAGTTACAGAACAATGTTTACAAACGTAATATGTAAACTCTCTCAACCTCTCGTGTGCTCTCTGTGTTTACAGTATGCTCTCACACTTGTCTAGTGTTCATCTCTCATCTGACTATTGAACACAACACATGGGTATATATATGCCCAGCACAGGTTGTATGGTCGAAGGATCATGTGGACTGCCCGAAAGATGATCTGTCGATCATGAAGCCATCGAAGGATCCACAAACACTTCGAAGGATGGCATATCCTTCGAAGTCCATCAGAATCCTTCGTGTGATATCTTTCGAGCTTATCCTTCGACACCCACCGAAATCACACTTGATTTCTGTATTTATATTTGGTCTTCATCTTGTGCGATTGGCTGGGTTCGGCCCATGATGCAAGTAATAAAAGCCCAGCATGCATTTGTCTTGATGATGATTGGCCCAAGCATAAATTTCATGCACTCTTTACGTGAATTTCAAAGGCTGCCATTTCTAAATGCATTTGGTCAAAGTTGTGACATCATCATGACATCATCATGATGATGTCATGATGATGTGTCAAGCGGGAACCGGCTCGCGGCGCTCCGTGCTTCGCGTGACGAACTCTGGGACGCACGACGGAGGAATGTCGTGACGTCGGGCTTGAGCCGAACCTAACCGGGTCGAACCGAACCAAGTCGCGTCGAGTCGCGTCCACATATATGTATCAACAAACTCCCCCTTGGACGCTACTCGCGAGATTCGCCTTTCTTGTCTTCTAAGTCGGAGGATCTTCAATGTCTTCACGTCTTCAAAGCAGAAAGTGTATCAACAAACTCCCCGTTTCATGTAGGAAGTGTGTTGACAAACTCCCCCTTAACATAAGCTCTCCCTTGAGTTATGCTCGTGAATGTCTTGATCTTTACAACTTGAGATCCTTGTGGTGTTGAAGGTCAGCGGCAACTCCATCATCTTTGTCTTTTGAGTGCCTTCACGTCGTGTCTTCATTCCGAAGCTTGTCATCGATCATGTTCTCCTAGCCTTTAGAATCTGCACATGCAAGAAATCTAAACGCGTAATGAGAACAACCGCTTGGAATATAGTAAACATAAACAAACGACACACGTGTGACCATTGTTTAAGCAAACACCGTCCGACAGTTTGAAAGTTTAACAAATTTTATCAATTTCAATTTTAACTTTCAAAACTTGCAAATTTCGACCGTTTATGAAGATTTAGTCGTTTCGGTTTTCGTTCAGGTTTCAGGTAACGAAGACTCGAGCTCCAACATCGTACGATCGAAAATAAAATAGAAATAAAATCTTTTTGACTTTTATAAATTTTATATTAAAACTCACCTAAAATCTTTTTGGTATTTTTAATATTTCAAATGTAAAGACAGAAAGCAGTAAATAAATATACACAAACATGCAGAAACTGAAAGCATTAAATAAATATTTACAGACATTCTTTTTGTGAGTTTCGAGGGTAAGAGAATCATATCAGTGTACGGTCATGACAAAACGCTCTTGTTGTTCTATTAGTTAACATTAAGATAAGCATCCTATAACAATTATCGGTATTGTTGTCCACATAAGCTCAACTTATCATTTGTAATCATGGCGAGGGGATACGTTAAGGTATGATTTATACTTACCGACCGGTGTTCATCCACATCACGACACATTCCCGTATCAAGGTATGCACGAGGGTTCATCTTACCGGTGAGTATACCGATTATCATCTGTTTGACCGTATATGATGTGAGATTCTCACTTATTTTGATTTGAAAACAAGCCCTATGTGATATAATCACTTATTGATGAGGAACTTGATTTTCGATGCATGAGGGCACAGGAGCAAGTCCGTGAACAGGTCAGTACTTTCGTACAGCAGAGAGACGAACTTGACTCCCGGATAAATGTGATATTTTATCACTTATTTTGTTTGGACATGTGATTGTTGATCACTTATTGAGGTCGTATGCAATATGTACACGTATGTATAGTATCATGGAAGATCTAGACTTGCGTCCCCGTTATTTTTCGGTAAAAGATACAACCATGATACCCAGATGATAAGCAGCATAAAGACCGAATATCTCAGAACCTCGGCAATCTCTCAAACGAAATTTCGGTACTAAGACCATATGCCAATGAATGGTTCCCACCTGGTCTTCAGTCGATTTAAGTTTATATCACCCTGCACACTTTAAAATGATTGTGAGCCTACCGATACATCTTATATAGAGCTGCTTATCGTTTTTCATTTTAGGTTTAAAGAGGTTTAGACAGACCACTGATGTACTATCATTTTCTCTTTTGCTCGCCAGGAAACTCATTTTTGCTTTTCTATTGTTTTTGTGCTTTTGAAATTTTTCGATGTTTTTGGATTTTCAAATTTTGGATTTACTCCCCCTAAAATCAACAAACTAAGGCAAATTTAAACACACAAAGGTATTTACAAAAATGATTTTCCGATGTTGGTATTACTCTTGTTTTACCTCAATGCCGTTTACCAAAATTAATTTTTAATCAGAAATGATTTATCGAATTTTAGAGAAAATGAGTTGGCACGTCGGTAAACGGTGTGGACCATGACAACATTGACGAGTTTCATAGTGAAACAATCACGTGTGAGGTGATATTCGAGTTCAACGTGTCTGGTCAAAGAGTGCTGTAAGCAGCTTAAATATCGACAAGTATAGGAGAGATTAGAAATTTAAAACCGTATCCTGCAACTGCTTCGTGCATTGCAAGGAATCTGAGCGCTCTCCCAAACTGGATATCCACCCGGTGTGGACTTCAAACTCGATTCTTTGTAGCTACTGAGAAGTCTCTTCACAGCAACAAGATCACAGACCTCTGGGTCCGGCTGGTTTTCCAAATTGCACCAGCGAAGGTCTTTGTCTTTCTCTTTCAGAAGTAGTGTGCGGTTGTTCAATCCACGCCAAGGCATTCGCACAC
Organism: Helianthus tuberosus; assembly: GCA_030545235.1. NCBI lineage: Eukaryota > Viridiplantae > Streptophyta > Magnoliopsida > Asterales > Asteraceae > Helianthus > Helianthus tuberosus. The sequence goes on from CM060444.1 coordinate 163,277,571, forward strand.
CCGGTTGGTTTGTTCAACAAACACATTTTCTTCAATCACACCGTAGAGAAAAGTACCCTACACGTTCATCTTGTGGACTTTGAACTTCTTGTGGAAGAAAAATCCATGAATCTTCGAAGAGCTTCAGACGTGCTACAGGCGCGTACTTTTCATTGGAATCTTTCCTGAGGACCCGATCAAAAACCATAACAGCTAATTTTTGGAATGATCTTCATCTTGTCGAATTTTTCAACTTCATTCAACCACATTCTTTCATCAGCAAATTCTTCTTCTTTTCTTTTTCTTTCCTCTCTCTCCATCAATGGCAACAATATTCTTCTGTCGCCTATCTTGTGTAAGGACGCTCCACTATCAACAATCTTACGACTATCGAAAGTTCCTCCTGGAACATCCTACACACTCACTCAGAGATTAGTTGGAGAGTGGGACCCAAGCCTTCACAGACTTGGGTCGTCCGTCATCATCGAGGATTGTGACATCCATTTCCCGATGATTCGGAATTGATGTAGCTCCCCCTGAAACAATTACTGGTTTTGGTTTCCAAATCTGTTTTTGTTCTTCATGTTTAACATTTGATTTAACAGATTTTGTTTGGGAAACCTCCGGTTTTAAAACCTTTTCAATTTATTTTCTTTGTTTCCTTTTCTGTTTCACTTCTTGTTGTTTAACAAGACGAGGGTCTTGTTTTGGTGAAACAAATCTTTTATGGTAATTGTTACCATGGGGGGCATCAATTTTTGCTTTCAACTTATGAAGATATGGACAATTTCGAATTATGTGTCCAATAGTACCACATTCAAAACACATTCTCCGCTCTACAAACCTCGGAGTATCATGTGGTCGTCTTGCCGATGATGAACTTTGTGATCCCGAAGTACTAGGTTTTGAACTGTTTAGTTCATTTCTTTTCAACACTGTTGCTTGTTTAACAAAATCTAAGTTAGATTGATTTGAAAACTTTTCAATTTTGTCTGTTCCCTTCGATTTCACAAAGTTCACATTCTTCTTCTTCTGAGTCTGTTTCTTTTGACTTTGAGTCGGTGTTTTACCTTTTGATTTGGCATGATTTTGCTGTTTTTGCACTGTTGGTAACTTTTGATTGCCAAATTGTTTTCGAACTTCGGCCTTTGGGATAGGAGGGCACTGTGTTACAGTAACACGTGATCCTGTCTTTCCCAAAAACTTACTTGTCGAATTTTCAAAAACTTTACTTATTAAAGATTGATTAACATTCTTTATAGGAAAATCTTTGTCTGAGTAAATTTTATCATCACCAACAAGAGTGTACAGCAAATCCACACTCTCCGACTCTTGGGCAGATGTGGACTCGGTTGGAACAGTCTTAGCAGGTTTTGCGGGAGGATCACATAGAATATGATTCTCAAGAGGTATGTCCTCTTCTTTGATTACCGCATCAGACTTTTCCGAATCAGTATCATCAGATTCATCATCAGAAGAATCAGAAGCCTCACTGTATATCACAACTGGAGGATTCTGTTTCAGTTCAGCAGATGACACACATGTATCTGCTGACACATCTGAATCTGATGATACTTCCTTCTTGTATCCGAGTCCTGTTGCACATTCTGCTGCAAATTCCTTAACATCTAGAGGAACGGATGGCTCAAAGTGAGTTCTATATTCCTCATCAGGCATGGCATCATAATTGTTTCTCACGGGTGGTGGACATTTCTTGTAACCTATGCATGTGACATCCCGTTTCTCTTTCTGAACATCAATGATGTGATCCAACACATAGCTAGAGCTTAAATAGCTATCTAACTTGAGTCGGATCGCCTCACTTTCGGTTTTAACACAAGCCATCTCTTTTTGCATTATCTCAAGACGTGTGATATACAAATTTATGTCAGTTTGTTTTCTGGAAACCATTTTTGTCAGCTCGGTTTTATCTTTCTTTAAGGTTTCAATCATCGACTTAAAGTTCTTTTCATGGTTTACATAAAACATGTTGGCTTCAGTGCATTTAGAAAGATCCACGGTTAATTTCTGATTGTGGATGTATGTCACATCATATTTCTCTTGCAAAGCCTCGTGTTTGCTTTGCAACTCACACCACTTATGATTCAAAGAAACATGTTTGTCTTGCAAATCAAACAAACTAGCTTGTAAAGCATCATGTTTGCCTTGCAACTCAGACATGTTTGCATCTAAATCAGCACATTTAACATGCAATCTATCACAATTAACACAATTTACAGCAGTGGGTTCATCGACACATACCTGACTTGATGAACTCTCAGATTTTGACCTTTCTGCATCAGAATCAACAACCTCCCTTGATGATTCATATTCAGATCCATCCTCGCTTGAACTTGAAGTTGTATCATCCTCAACTGAAGTTGAAACATCTTCATCTGAACTACTGTCATGTTCAGATCTGTCATTATTTCCCGAGGATTCACCTCCATTGGTGGAAGATTCTTCACCACTGGCGTGTTTAAGATCCTTGACAACCTCAGCAAAACAAGCGGTTCCATTTGGAGCATCACTACTCAAACGGATTGACCAATCACCATCTTCGCCTATCTGAACCACAAGTGCCTGGTTAGCATTTGATGGTCCTGCTTGGCTTTGGTTGTTGACAGGTATCAGCGTACACTCATTGTTCCTGTTCTGATTCTGCTGGTTGTCTTGATTTTCGAAAGGGTTCTGGTTCCCATGCTGAGCTGGCTTAACAGGAACTTGAATGGGATTGCCATGTAGATCAGTTGTCACAGGAGGCCTTTGGGTTTGCTGTTGAGGCACCGGTTGAGGAACTGGTTGAAGCGGATTTCCGTACATGTCTGTTTTTGGAGTTGGCTTTACTGGAACTTGTATTGGAGCGCCATACCAATTTGTGATTGTGACAAACTCCGTTGGTCTTGAGGAAGCTGTATCCGGAGACGGAGTTCCAAAATACATTTCTGTAAATAAATCCATGCTTCTATACTTGTTTTCTGTATTTGACGGAGTACCCCAGGCCGGATTCATTTTTTTTTTTTTTTTTTTTTTTTTTTTTTATCAAGAAAAATGAATACCTGAAAATCACACCTCAAACAAACAATCAAATATCTTTCGCAAACCCTATGCTTCTACGAACACTATACTCCACGAACAGTGATTCATAACGAAGACGTGTTGTTTGAAATGTAATCCACTAAAAATGATAATCCCACAAAAGACTTGATTGTTAAAAGTTAACAAACTCCAACTTGAGGCCCAATGAGATTTTAATTTCTTTTAGTCCAAAAAAAATTCTTTTTAGACCAAACCGTGAAAGCCCAAAGAGATTAGGGCCTGTTAAGTGTTTTCGGCAACAAGTAGTGATCCAATATGGTTTTCGGCAAGCCCAATTCTGTGTTGTGGGAGCCCAGATTTATTTATTTATTTATTTTTTTTTTTTTTAATTTTGACAATGTTTAACAACGACCCACGAAACAAAGACTGGTTAGTTGACTAAACACAAGTGTTTAATAGATGTTAATGAAACAAATCACTGATCGACGAAACGAAGGCCCAAGTAGAAACCCAATTCTGTGTTGTGCGATTGAATACCCTGTGACCACTACCGAAGGATGATCCTTCGAATATATCTTTCGGGGTATGAAAGATCTTTCGATTCACAACATCTTTCGATTCAATATATGCTGATCTTTCGAAATCGTTGGGGATAATGATGTATCTTTCGAAATCGTTGATGTTGATCCTTCGAAGCCTTGTGAGATGACCCTTCGAAAAGATAAATGATCCTTCGAAACAAAAGATGACCTTTCGAAAATTTATATGATCCTTCGAAGTACTGTTTTGATCTTTCAAAGTTGTGAGTGACCCTTCAAAACAAAGCTGATCTTTCGAAGTTATTTAGGAGTAAAGGTTATCCTTCGAAGTTGTTGAGCTTTCGAAATAGTTGATCTTTCGAAGTAGTTGATGGTAACGACTACACATCTTTCGAAATATGCTGGATCTTTGTACGTTCCAAACTACTTGTGTGATTCAATTTGTTGACTTTTAACCTCCTGACACAATGCAGACCCTACTTTCGGCTACCAACCAAGCTTGTTTCACCAAACCAGTAAGGTTTTGATTATTTTAATACAGTAACAATTTTCAAAGCATAAACAACTTTCACAAATAGCTTTCAAAGATCAAAAGGTGTTTATGTTGAAGAACAGTTTGAATATGGTGAGGAACACGATGAACTTTCCGGTAAAACTATGAGTTTTCCGGTCACCCGAAACTTTCCGAAACCCGAATTTTGCTCAAAAGTTTTATAAAAACCAATATTTATCTTGAGAACGTGTGTTTTAACAAGGTTTTAATCAAAACAATCAGCAAAACAACAAGATTTTTCAGGAGTTTAACCGAAATTTTCAGAAAAATAAGCTTCAAAAACCCGAAAAACCACTCGGTTTTAACAAGGAGAAGAGCCAAGGCTCTGATACCACTTGTAGGTCCCCGTGTCCGGATACGGATCTAAACGCCTACTTCCTTGTATACGAACCGATCTTGTTGTGCGGAATCCAACAAGATCAGCAAACCGAGATAGAGACGAAAACAAGTAAAGATAACACACGCGGTATCAACGATTAACACATCTTGTATTAAACGCGGAATCAGTTACAGAACAATGTTTACAAACGTAATATGTAAACTCTCTCAACCTCTCGTGTGCTCTCTGTGTTTACAGTATGCTCTCACACTTGTCTAGTGTTCATCTCTCATCTGACTATTGAACACAACACATGGGTATATATATGCCCAGCACAGGTTGTATGGTCGAAGGATCATGTGGACTGCCCGAAAGATGATCTGTCGATCATGAAGCCATCGAAGGATCCACAAACACTTCGAAGGATGGCATATCCTTCGAAGTCCATCAGAATCCTTCGTGTGATATCTTTCGAGCTTATCCTTCGACACCCACCGAAATCACACTTGATTTCTGTATTTATATTTGGTCTTCATCTTGTGCGATTGGCTGGGTTCGGCCCATGATGCAAGTAATAAAAGCCCAGCATGCATTTGTCTTGATGATGATTGGCCCAAGCATAAATTTCATGCACTCTTTACGTGAATTTCAAAGGCTGCCATTTCTAAATGCATTTGGTCAAAGTTGTGACATCATCATGACATCATCATGATGATGTCATGATGATGTGTCAAGCGGGAACCGGCTCGCGGCGCTCCGTGCTTCGCGTGACGAACTCTGGGACGCACGACGGAGGAATGTCGTGACGTCGGGCTTGAGCCGAACCTAACCGGGTCGAACCGAACCAAGTCGCGTCGAGTCGCGTCCACATATATGTATCAACAATTAGTACTTGGACAATGTTTACACAACCGGAGAGGAGATCTAACTGAACGACTCGAAGGTTCACCTAAATCGTAGCACTGCTATTAGCCTTACACATGTCAAGTAATAATAATTTAACATAAAAATATATTAAGTATATATGAATATTATTGTTGCATCTCAATAAACATACACACAAATACAAAAATAGCAGTCAACATAACAATTTAAAATAAAAATCCATTTGTCAACCACTTGCATGGTGATGAGTTGTAATTTACTCGGAATCCTTACACACTTCAATTGTCGCATCTAGATTTTTCGACCACCATTCTTCATCATTGAGACTCTTAAAAAGGGAGTTTCTTGTTATTCTTTCATCACTGTTTGTTCATATTCTAATGGCTAACCGGAATATTTGAAACGATGATTTGTTTTATGTGTTCTAACATGCTTATCAAAATTTGAACATAAATTAAAGTATATAGCTAAGAAATCGGCAAGTATGCACCTTGTATAATTTTTGAAATGGTTGTTAAAACTCTACATCTCCACGCTGATACTATCCTTCAATATCAGACAAACATTAGGATGTGTTTCAATAGTAAACATTTGGACGGATGCAATATATGATTTAGTATACAATAAGAAATACATACCAATGAATAAGTGATAATATCCAAAGCGCACAAAGAAGATTAACCTAGTAGATGTTATGAAAGTAATTGGACTCAAGAAACAAAAAGCTCCGTAAAAATCAGAAGTCGTGTTCATTTAACTACTTGGATTAATTTCCCCTAACATTGGAAAGTGGGTTGACTTGTTTTGTTTAATCAATTAAAATATCTTTACTAATTGTTATTAATATATTAATATAATTAGTATTCTTGATATTTATTATTTTAGTTTTACAGCATACATAGTCCATTATTATATATAAAACTCAATAATAATTGATTTTTAACTTATGAAAAATTTTCCCCTAACATTGGAAAGTGGGTTGACTTGTTTTGTTTAATCAATTAAAATATCTTTACTAATTATTATTAATATTAAGTAGCGATTTTTTCCCGCGCTTCATGACGGGAATTCGGTTGGTATTTGTTCGGTTCATTACGGTACCGACACTTGCTATAGTAAACGAAAAAGAAAATCTTACATCGATCGAAAACAATAAAAACAATTATCGATACCGGCACCGATGTTGTTTAGTTGATATTGGTTCGGTTGTTTTGCATTCTATGTTTTTTGTTTCAAAATTGCCATATAAACTTTATTGAAAACGACTATTGCATTGCTATTGTACAAATCCGAACAGAACCCGACTGAACAACATTTCTATCGGTACCGGTATTTATTTTTATTGTTTTAGAGTTCGATAAATTAAGATCGTATTAATTTTTATGGTGTTTTGTTTGATAATAAATATCATGTCGCTACCGTAGTGAACAGAACCAAAACAGAATAAACAACGTAAGTTCGGTATTGGTATTTATTTTTATTGTTTGTTTTCTTTCGATAAACTAACATCGAATCGCTAGCGTATTGTACCAAACAACATCGGTACCGTCATTGTTATCCGTATTCATATTTATGGTTTCCGGTTTCAAAAAAAATATTATACAACTTTGTCCGTGATGATAATTGAATATCGGTACTAGTGCCGTCATAATATGAACCGATCGATACCGTTTGAACAACATCGGTGACGGTACCGACTACCGTTTTTATCGTTCCGCTCGATATAAAACACATGTTGATTTCTATACCGAATGCATGAACATACCATTACTGTAACGAACCAAATCGATACCCATCCAATGTCCGTGCTAACGTACCATCACAATGCGCGAGTAAATAACTTGGAATGTTAAAAAAAATAAATAAATAAACATAAATGCAGATTTAGATTTTTTTTTAAAAGTTAACGAACGAAAGTTATAATAATAAAAAAACAAAGTAAATACTAAATATAATACTACTAATGAAAAATAATGAAACAATTACCTGAAAATTAGTAATTACTATTTATTATTGAAAAATCAAATGAATAATAGATAAAATACTATTAGAAATAAAAATAAATTTATAAAAAATTAAATGCCAAATATAATAAACAAATACTTAAGAATTTTCAAATACTACTTATTACTAAAAATAAAATAAATAATAGATAAAATATTACTAAAAATAAAAATAAATATTTAAAAATTTTCAATGACTATTCATCACAACTTTCTATCAATATATATAACTAGGTTGTTTCTTCGCGCGTTGTGGCGATGCGTTATCGCAGACATTTGATCATTATCAATATTGGTTAGGTTCGTTATAGTACTGGTACGATACATGCACTTGGTATAGAAATCAACACGTGTTTTACATCGATCAAAAACGACAAAAAGCGAACACTGGTACCGACAACGATGTTGCCCGAACGGTATCAATCGGTTCAAATCGTCACGGTACTGGTAATGATATTCGTTTGTCATGGCAAATAGAGTTGTATAAATAAAAGATATTAAAATCGGGAACCATAAAAATGAATACAGGTACATGTACCAATGTTGTTCGGTAGGATACGCCAGTTTATTGAAAGCAAAAACAATAAAAATAAGTAGCGGTACTGAGACCGATGTTGTTCGGTCGGTTTCGATTAGGTTAACTACGGTAGCGGCACAAAACTCATTACCAAACAGAAACCATACAAATGAGTACATATACATGTACCGATGTTCGGTACGATATGGTAGCGATATGATGTAAATTTATCAAAAGCAAAAACAATATAAATAAATATTGGTACCGATACATATATTTTTCGGTTGGTTTCAATTCTTTTTGGTACGATAGCGGCACAATATCCGTTCAATAAAGTTTATATTGCAATGTTGAAAAAAAAAACAATCGGTTTGGTTTGGTTTAGTACGATAGGGGCACATTATCCGCTTTCAATTAAATTTATACTGCAATATTAAAAAAATAAACATAAAAACGCAAGTTGTCAGGAAATAATAAAAATATATGATAATAAAATATTATTAAAAAGAACTGAAACAATTGTTCAAAAATTTAAAATCACTATTCATGGCAACTTTGTTTTAATATGTATAAGTATAAATATAAATATAATAATATATATAATATAATTAGTATTCTTGATATTTATTATTTTAGTTTTACAGCATACATAGTCCATTATTATATATAAGTCTCAATAATAATTGGTTTTTAACTTATGAAAAATTTTATACTTTTCATTGGAGATACTAAGGGGGTGTCTGTTTTTCTTGAAAAGCTCTACGGGGCTCTAACCTAGTAAGTTATAAATCATAGGGACGCTAACGGAGAGAATATAAGGGTAATATATTCATTTAATGTAAGATTAAATATAATTATTGTATTATATCTAATTGTGTAGCCATTATAATCATTTATATTATATAGATCAAAATATATTATACCTATTATATAATTAGTTGGTAATTGTTGATGGACCATATTACCCTTATTAACTAATTAGGTTTCCTCTTGTGTGTATATATAAGGAGATAACTAGAGAGGTTAAAGGTTAGACACTAAACATAATATCACCATAATCGCCCTCTACTCCTCTCTCTCCAACCGAATTCCAACCCTAGAATTCGGTTTCACCATCATCATCTTACACCCTATGGAAGAATCAAATCAAGCAAGCTGACAACTATGTCGAATTCAATGGCTACGTCTCTGACTGGATTCTCTGCTAGCCTATCTGCGGTTACATGTATTTCTTTATGTTTTCCATTATGTTTATACAGAATTGATCAACATGTGGTATCAGAACATATGTTGATAAATCAGTTATGCTTGTATCCATGAAATCTGGAATTAAAATCTGGAAAACAGAACTTATGAATTCGAATTACTGTTCATAAATCACAGAACTTGTGAATTAAAATTCGGATCTTATGTTTAATTGGTAAATCACCGTTGCGAAATATGTATTAATATGTTAAAATTTTCAGATTTCGGATTCCAGAATTCAAGTTTAGGTTTTGGGGTTCTTAATGTTCTTAGGAAAATTCGAATAAGTTCCTATATTTTGGAATGAATTCGGATCAAAGGGTGTTTTTTCCTGTTTTGATCTAGTTTTATCTTTTAAAAGTTTCAAAATTTGTTATAATTATTAATGGATAAAATTTCGAAATAATTAGATAAACATAAATCAGCATTAAAACAGGAAACATATCTCACATGATCCCTTAAAATTCGGATTTTCACCTTTATCACAATTAACTGTCATAATTGGTAGATTTCAAATCTTGGAGAACAAGTTTCGGATAAATCTGAAACCTTATTTGAGATCACAGTTTCGCATAAATCCGAAATCTTATTCGAAAACACAATTTCAGAAAGATTCAAAATTTCATCCAAAATATCATTCGAAATCAATTTCGGAAAGATTCGAAATTTCATCCAAAATATCATTCGAAATCAATTTCGGAACAATTCGAAATTTCATCCGAAATTTGATTCGGAATCAATTTCGGAACAATTCGAAATTTCATCCGGAATCCTATTCGAAATCACAATTTCAGATAAATTCGAAAACTAAATTTTATCCGAAATCTAATTCGAAATCTAATATGCTCTTGAAATGTCAAGTTTTCAAAATTTAGTTCGATCCGCGCTAACAGGTAGTTTGCTGATAAATGAATGGTTTTGTTAACACTTAATTAATCAGAATCAGATAAACTTTTTATAAAAACGAATAGCTTAACTTAGATGAGCTTCTGATGTATCACTTCTGCCCAAAGGTGATTTAATACATATATTTATTGTTCAAGTATTATAAAAGATATGTTGATTATGCATTACAAACATGAATGTTTTATTTTTGACCAAATCTGATTTAATTCATCCATGTCTAGGATACTTAACAAGTGCATAAGTAAGGGGATTGTCTCATTTATGGCCAAAGCTGATTTGGCACAATTACTTTGCACACATGCTTAGATGATTACACTTCTGTCCAAAGGTAATTTGTCTTCATTTAAGTAGAATTTTTCAAACTTAGTCTAGTATTTTGAAGTTAGTAATAGACTATATTAGAGCTTCATAATTAAAATGATCATTATTTATGCCTGCCTCAGTTTAACATGCCCTTAGATCAGATTAAGATTTCTATCTTAATATCATAATTCGCTTATATCATTTCCACTCTCAGCACCCAATTGCGGGATTCCACCATTAACTAGTGATAACTTTGCTGCATGGAGAGACTCTCTCATGCTTACTCTTGTTTTGCTGGATTTCGAGTATGCTTTGCCTGCAAACCTTACTCCTCAGAGTACTACTGCTCAGCAGATGACTATGGAAAAGTGGACTAGGTGCAATCGCATGTCTCTTATGTTCATGAAGCAATCCATTTGCAATGCAATTCGAGGAGCCATTCCTGATTTTAATGATGTTAAAACCTATTTGGCTTCTGTGGAGGAGCAATTCAAGGGAACGTCTAAAGCACACGCTAGTACTTTAATCCTCAAGCTGGTGACTACTAAATATGATGGGAGGAGCGGCATCCGCGAACACATCATGATGATGAATGACATGGCCCATAAGCTCAAGGGGTTAGACATGGAGATCAGTGATGTTTTCTCGTTCACTTCATCATAACTTCGCTTCCTTCGTACTATGAAGGATTCAAGATCAATTACAACACTCAGAAGGACAAATGGACGATGAGTTAGCTGATCACCATGTGCGTGCAGGAGAAAGAGCGTATGAAGATGGATCACACCACTGATGTTGTGAACTTCACCACCTCCAACTTTAACAAGAGGAAGAACAATTACTCAAAAAAGGATGCTTCTAAGGTCCAAAAGCCAAATCCTAATACAAGTGCACCTTCCAGCTCTAAGAACTCCTTAGGCAAACCCTACTGCAAGTTCTGTAAAAAAGACAGGACATAAGCAGAAGGAATGCCCTGACTTTAAGGAGTAGCTGGCTAAGAAAGGTAACGATTTATTTCATGATACTTGAGTCCTATAATTTAAATGTTCTTGCTAATTCTTGGTGGTTTGATTCTGGTTCTATGGTTCATGTAACCAATTCTACTCAGGGGTTCCTTTCAATCCGAAGGCTAGGTAGAAACCAAAGAACACTTAAAGTTAGGGATGACCGGGAACTAGAAGTGAAGGCCATAGGAACATTACAATTATTTATGAAACTGATTTATGCATTAAACATTATGATACCTTATATGTTCCTAAGGTAACTCGGAACCTTGTATCAGGACCAAAGTTAGACATATACGGTTTTGTTGTTTCCCATGGTCATCGCAAACTCTCTATTCTCTATAATTCTGTTGTTTATGGTACCGATTCTGGATGGTGGTCTCTATAGATTAGAATTAGATGATTATTTTTCCAAATCTTTGTTGTCATATAATATTAATGAATCACTCACAAAGATGAAACAGAAACGAGAGTTAGAGACTTCATTGATGTTGTGGCATCAACGTTTAGGCCACATCTCAAGAGAACGATTAAATCGTCTCGTAAAGGATGAAGTTTTACCTCCTCTCGATTTCAAAGATTTTGGAACATGTGTCAAATGTATTAAAGGTAAAATGACATTAGCGAATAAGAAAGATGCGACTAGGAGCTCTAATTTATTAGAACTCATTCATACTGACATTAATGGTCCTTAACAAATCGCTGGCATCACTGGACATACTTCATTTATCACTTTCATTGATGATTATTCTCGTTACATGTACTTGTATCTCATTAAGGAAAAATCTGAATCTCTTACAACTATTAAAGATTATAAAGCTGAAGTTGAAAAACAACTAGTTCGTCAAATTAAAGTTGTGAGATCAGATAGAGGCGATGAATATTATGGAAGACATACTGATGTAGGCTAAACTGTTGGTCCATTTTATGAGTTTTGTAAGGGCTAGGGGATTGTGAACCAATACACCATGCCTGGTACACCTCAGTAGAACTATGTCGCTGAATGAAGAATCCGTACCCTTATGAACATGGTACGCAGTATGCTAGCCAACATTAATTTACCATTATTCCTCTGGACTGAAGCATTAAAAGTAGCCGTTCATATACTTAATAGAGTTCCTTCTAAGTATGTCCCCAAAACTCCTTATGAACTTTGGACAGGAAGGAAACCGAGTCTTAAATATATGAAAGTATGGGGCTACATTGCTGAAGCAAAACTTTAAAATCCTTTCCTAAGGAAACTTGACCCTAAAACAGCTACCTGCTTCTTTATCGGGTATCCTGATCACTCAAAGGGTTATCGTTTCTATTGTCATTCCCATGTCACCCGCATTGTTGAAACCAAGCGTGCTGCGTTCCTGGAGGATTTCAAGGTCAGTGGGAGCAGTACCAACCCTTACGAAGAATTGCAAGAGGTACAAGACGCGGGAGGGGGGAGACTCATCGCTTACCATAACTCCATTTACTCCTCTTGTACCCGATGCAATAACTGCACCTGAATCTACAGCACCAACTCCAAATTTACCTCCACAATCAGAACCCATTATACCTCATTACGAAGGCACATCAAACGCTCAAAACCAAGACAAAACTGAACCTGATAATCAACTCAGGAGGTCATCTAGGCCTAGAAGGCCTACTAATTGGGATGATTATGTTACCTACCTAACTGAAATGGATGCCAGAAAGCTCAATGATCCTATCTCTTATAATGAAGCCATTAGCAGTGATTAATCTTTTGAATGGAATAAAACAAAGATTGATGAGCCTGAATCCATGAAGAAAAATAACGTTTGGGATTTGGTAGAATTACCCAACGGTGTCAAACCCGTAGGATGCAAATGGGTATTCAAAACAAAATTGGACTCGGATGGGAATGTTGAACGCTATAAAGAGAGATTGGTTGCAAAGGGATACACTCAGAAAGAGGGAATTGATTATCAAGAGATGTTTTCCCCTGTCTCTCATAAAGATTCATTAAGGATCGCTATGGCCCTAGTAGCTCATTTTGATTTAGAGCTGCATCAGATGGACATTAAAACCGCTTTCCTTAACAGAGACTTAGACGAAGTTGTTTACATGAAACAACCTGAAGGCTTTAAACCTGAAGGTTAAGAGCATCTAGTCTGTAAGTTGAAGAAATCTATTTACGGGTTAAAACAAGCATCACATCAATGGTATCTCAAGTTTGATGAAGTCATGAAGAAACAAGGTTTTGCAAAGAATCAAGTGGATCAATGTGCCTACCTCAAGATGAGTGAGAGCATCTTTACTAGTCATTTACGTAGATGATATTCTATTGGCAAGTAATAGTTTAGACATGTTGCATGAGTCAAAGCGGTTACTCTCGCATAACTTCGACATGAAGGATCTCGGAGATGCTTCTTACATCATTGGCATCGAAATTCACTGAGATAGACACAAAGGGATCTTAGGATTGTCTTAAAAGGCATACATTGATCGTGTCCTTACACGTTACAACATGCAACAGTGCAAACCCTCGGTCGCTCCAGTAGTTAAGGGAGATGTTTTCGGTTCATTCCAATGTTCGACAACAGAGGTTGAAAATGAGCAAATGAACCAGATACCTTACGCGTCATTAGTCGGGAGCCTGATGTATGCCCAAGTCTGTACTCGCCCAGATATCGCTTATATTGCTGGAATGCTAGGCTGTTACCAGACTAATCCTGGCCTAGATCACTGGAAAGCAGCTAAGAAAGTACATCGATATCTACAAGGGACGAAATACTATAAACTGACTTACAGGAGAAGTGATCATTTAGAAGTGGTAGGCTATTCTGATTCTGACTTTGCTAAATGTAAAGATGACAAGAAATCCACTTTAAGCTATATCTTTATGTAGCAGGCGGACCTATCTCATGGAAGAGTCATAAACAACAGTTAACCACAACTTCCACAATGATGGCATAATACATTGCTGTTTATAACGCAACCTGTCATGGAATGTTGCTTAGAAATCTGATCACTGGACTCAAAATCGTTAATTACATTTCTAGACCATTGAAGCTTTACTGTGATAACTCAGCTGCCGTTAGTTTCTCAAATAGTAACAGTTCGACAGGAGCTGGTTTATATCTCGATACAAAGTATTTGTTCGTACGTGAACGAGTTGAGGAAAATAATCTTTGTATTGAGTTTATTAATACTAAAAATATGCTTGTGAATCCTATGACTAAAGTTTTCGAAGAACATGTTTTGAATATGGGATTTACTAAAGACCTTATTTAATAGCATATTGTATTAACTAATGTTTTAATTAATGAAATTTCCTCAGTTTTGATTTTGTATGTGTCTAACATATGTTCTGCCGGTATAATGACATATAGACAAATATAAATACAAATCAAACATTAAAGGGCTTACGTGCATATTTTGATCATAACTGTTAGTTTTTAAATTGAGACTGTAGTATGACTAATGGGAGTCCTGAGTCGAATGATGATTCAACGGCTGTATTTCTCTGCTACGGTTCTTGGTTTAAAACTAAAATGAGTATTAACTCCTGATCAGGCTTATCTAATACTCATGATAAATAATTACTCAGCTAAGTAGGAGAATGTAAGATTAAATATAATTATTATAGTATATTTAATTGTGTAGCCATTATAATCATTTATATTATATATATCAAAATATATTACACCTGTTATATAATTAGTTGGTAATTGTTGATGGACCATATTACCCTTATTAACTAATTAGATTTTGTAATAACCCTAAATTTAAAAATCATTATTCTAGAAATAAAAGAATAATAATAATATATATTTATCTTATGATCCATCTTTCTGTATATCAACCAAAACTATTATTATTGTTCATAAATTATCCAATAGGAAACCCTAATTAAGACACCCAAGTGATTCTGCACAAACCCTACAAATTTCAGAACAATCAGAATCAGGATCAGGGCCCCTAAAACTCGGGGGGGGGGGGTATTCCCTATTGACGATTATCCTAAAAACTCGCTGTCCAATTCAAAATTTCAGAAAGTATCGACTCAGCTGAGCTAGTCCCACACGTGGCAACCATATGAAAAATTCATGACCCTTACGGACCGTAAGGGTTATTTGTTACGGTCCGTAAGGGGTGGCAAAATTCGACTATAAACAGAGGACATTGGCACTTGAATCTGGGCGCTGAAACGACGAAAGAATTCGTAATATGCTTCGAGTTATCGTCTGTTTACTTCAATTAACACACACGAAACACTAATTAGTATAGCGGGGTGCTGCAAAACAGGGTAATAACTCGATCGCTACTACGATTCAATGTCCGATTGATTGAAATCAATCCAATGGATGTTTAAGTGCTGCTCAAATTTGGGTTATGCTTTGTCATTAATCGTGATTCCGATGGATGTTTAAGTAATTTCACTTTGTCATTAGTTGTGATTCCGATGGATGTTTAAGTGTTTACACTTTGTCATTCGTTGTGAATCCGACGGATGTTTAAGTGATTTCACTTTGTCATTAATTGTGAATCCGATGGATGTTTAAGTATCGCACTTTGTCATTCGTTGTGAAGATTTTAATCTCGTGAGTTATCGTAAATGTTGTATTAAGTTACTAACCTAGTTTGTGTGCATATTATTTAAATTAGGTTAAAAGACTAATCAGTAGTCTAAACTCTGCTCGTATAAATCTGAAATATTATCACAAGGTAGCATTACTTTGGAATTATTAAGGTACGGATCCTTACCCCCACTCCTTATTGCTTCATATTCAAATTGTTATAAACCCATTAAATTCGTACACTCCTCACGTCTTTGATTATCGATTCATTTGACAGTCCGTTGAATTCCTATTCTAATCATAACATTCGATTTAGCTTTCATGTCGTGCGATAGTATTCTGTTAGTTGTACTCATTATCGCATGTTCCAATATATGTTAAGTTTTGTTATGAAAAATTATTTTGATAAGTTATGTGAATAAGATCATTTGTACTCTGTTACCCTGAGTATCGCTTCTCGTGGAGTGTCCCACGAGCATGTTGTTGCGGCATCGACATCATGTGCTCCATCCGTGACGGAGAGATTAGTTCACGGCGTCTCTTAAGTACAAGTGTGGTACATATGGCTATTAGGAGGCGTATGGATCGATCCTAGGATTTAAGTTAAGGAGGTGGATAACGGGTATGCCAACTCGCCATCTCATGTGATAATTATGCAGGAGTAGCTACCTGTGTATTGTCACGTTTTAAGTTTGCTCATGGGTACATCCGTAAGATATGATTATGAAATTATGTTCTTGCATCGTATCATTTTCGCATAAAGTTCCATTCGGATAACATTTCATATAAAGCGTTATTTGTTATTTGAGCCTATTATTCCGTACTGAGCATTCGGCTCATTCCGTATAAATTTTTGTATATACAGGTCCGCATGTTACTTTGGGCGGGGAAAAGAGAGAAGAATAAAGCCTAGGAATAAATCTGAAGATGTTAGTTAATTAAGTCAAATGTCTCCGCTTGTATATTAAACTTAAGTTTAGTGGTCGTATGATTGTATCCTTGTCAAATAAATAAATGGAATTATGACTTTTGTTTATGATACTGTTATTGTGACACGTCAGCCCTTCCGGGTTGGGGTGTTACAGGTTTTCTCTACGGTGTATATATAAGGAGATAACTAGAGAGGTTAAAGGTTAGACACTAAATATAACATCACCATAATCGCCCTTTACTCCTCTCTCTCCAATCAAATTCCAACCCTAGAATTTGGTTTCACCATCATTATCTTACACCCTAAGGAGGAACCAGATCAAGCTGACAATTATATCGAATTCAATGGCTGCGTCTCTAACTGGATTCTCTGTTGGCCTGTCTGCGGTTACATGTATTTCTTTATAATTTCCATTATGTTTATACAGAACTGATCAACATTTCAGTGACAAAAACTAACGGAGTTGGCTCCAGAGACTTATCGAGTAGCGTTTTTCATAAGACAAGGACTCAGAAGACGAAATTTGTGTTATAATGACTCATCTTGATACCGTCCCTAAAGTTCAGAGACACAAATGACATTTTACTCTTGTTTTTTTTTATTTGGGTAGATCCGTTAAACATAATTGTCATATGTAAAAGGCGAAAACGAAATAAAGGACGAGGACATGAATTATGAGCATTCTCATCCAATCCATCAAATTATACATACATTTCACTAAAAAACAACTCCTATATCAATATATTTACACTAAAAACAAATATTTTTTCTCTCTCCTTTTCAATTAAATAATATTATCATCACATTTTTTCACTTTCCTTCACTCACAACCACTTTCAATATATATTAAAAAAATTATACTGGGTGAACAGTGTCCCCCCAAATATACAGATGAACAGTAACATTTTCTCTCTCCTCCACTCACAACCACTTTTTATACCCTTTACAATATAAAAACTCACCCTCACAAGTTTTGATGGATTGGATGAGAATGCTCTAAACACTGGTTTCTCTCGTAAAATTATTTAAATAGAAAAGTTACCAAAGTTTCACACGTAAAGTTCAGCTCAGCAATATTTATAATAAAAAAAAACGTAAATTTTTTCTAAGTACGTACTCGATCTGGAAAATGAAATTTTTTTAAATAGGCAACACAAAGATAATATTAATCGAAATCCATGCTAATTAATTAAAACCAAGTTTAATTAGACAACAGTACAAAACTAACACCAAATTAAGATGAGATGCATACGTACAAAAGAAACATATATCCAGTAACTCTGTGGAACCAACAAAATGAGGTGATACATGGTTTAAAAGTAAAAGACGCATATAACTTAAAGACAAAATATCTTTCTTACTGATTATTGGAACACACCATCATTAACATCATCACCGACGACTGACTTCCGATTACCCCAATCGCTTCTTATTGCTGCTAGCACGTGATGATGGTACTGCTGTTACAATATATAAGAAATGAGATATGCACACATAACACAATTCACATTATTTGAACATAAAGATATCCAATATATCTGAGTGTAATAGTTATTACTGATTATTGAAAAGCTACTGACCTTTTGTCTTGTTGTGTTTTTTATCATCCCAACACTTCCAGCAGCCACCCTTGCTGTGATCATGTTTTGCTGGCGGTGGTGCCACTCCTACTCTTGCTTGAACAACTATCATCATAGAGGAAATGAGAGCAAGGGCAAAAACAATTGCCAAGAAAGAAGCAAAACCACCATCAAATCTCATCTTCATAACTCAAATGATGTGTAGCATTTGTTTCACTAATATTGTGTGTGTATATTATATTGCTTTTTAGTATGCCAAAGACTCAAGGTTACGTTCTTTTTGATTTTTTTTAATACGCCCAAAATAGCGAAAGTCTCCGGGGACACTTAATGGTTTGTGGTAGTTGTGAAGGTAAACCAAGAAAATTGAGCCATGGTAGGATGTTGTCTCGCATCATATGCTGCAATTTGACTTTTAAGGCTCATGTTTGACTTTAATTTGCACAAGAAATTCTTCCACTCTCTTTGTTGAGAGATGCATCCATAAATAGATTATTGAGTAAACTGCAATTTTACCCCCTGGGTTTAGGTCAATTGGCACTCTTACCCCCCTAACGAAATAATTGCAATTTTACCCCCCAACGTTTGGTGTTATGTCGCAAGTTTACCCCCCGGCATCAAACTCTGTCAAGTCAACGTTTGTTTGACTGTTAATAACGTGTGAAAAGTCATTTTTGCCCTTATCTTATTAAAATTAAATAAAAAATCAAAAATATTACATCAAGTTCATCATCATCGGTTCAAGAACAAATCTGACTATCCACCATTTTCTTGTCCATATATCACAGCCAACTCCATTCTCATGGGAGTTAAACGCCAAACAATCACAAGAATTCAGGCATCCCACCTCTTTAACTTGGCCATTTGCATTCAAAAGCCACAAGCTGGTACAACCATTACCCTCGCAACTTTCTACCATAATTGTTCAGCATCAGTTTAACACATAATACTAAACATTAATCCAACAAAAAGGACATGAATTTCTAAGTTACTCATGATTTCATAATCAATCAAGAATACCCAAAAACTAGGGTTTTAAAGAAGAAGAAGAATCAGCAAACAACGCCATCTTCTTACCATTGGATAGATATTCTTGGCGAGTGTCCAGCAACGGCGGCGAGTGTCCAGCAGAAGCAGCGACGACGAGTGTCCAGCAACCAGGGGCGTACCCACCCTAAGCCAAGGGTGGGCGGGAGCACCCCATGAAAAAATATTTTTTAGTGTTATTTTTTGCCGGAAATCCCAACCGCACCCCTTGAAATTTTTCACCCACACCCCTTGAAAATTTTCAACCGTCCCAGTTAGAAAAAAATAATTATTAACCACTTATTCACTTAATTATTTAATCCAATCAAAGCCCAATCTGCAATCAATTTTTATTAACACAAGCCCAAACTCAACCTAAAGAAATTTGAACTAAATAAAATAACCCAAACCCATCCACCCATTCCATTTCCAAATCCCGCCCCCAAAAAAACTCCCAGCGACTTGACGCCACTACTCACGACCTGGTGGTTTTTTTACCGGAAAAAACCAAAATTCCGGTTGGACCGACCCATATTACGTCAGAATTGCAATATAGAACTAGTATGGTTTATTTATTTATTTTGTTTTATGTGATGACTAGGAGTAAATATAGATGTGTAAGGGTTTAATCTTTTTATATTTTTTTGTTGTTCTAGACTTGTAGTTAAATGATTTTGTTGTTTTATTTATAGCTTTGTTTGTTTAAATGATTAGTTACAAGTAATCAACATTTAATATTAGGGCTTGAATCTTCAAAAATATAATTGAAAGTTATGGGCTATACTATGGTTGAACATATTGTTTATTTTGTTTAAGTGTTTGTTGTTTTATGAACTTATAGAGCAAAATATATGTGTTAGGAACAATGAGTAAGAATGTAATGAACTTATGGTGTGTTTAGTATCTTTAGATGATATTTTGGATATATATAAAAAAAAACCTGCATGGCACGATTTTAAATACCTTTGTAATTTGTAATGAAGTTTGACGTGTTTTTGATGATTTATAAATTTTAGTTTGATGTTGTTTTGTTTTACATGATCCGACCCGACCCGCTTTGAACCGATATTTTTATATAGCTAGAGGCCTAAAATCTTTGAAAATATTCCGCACCGCCAGGAAAAACTTCCTGGGTCCGCCACTGCCAGCAACTTAAGTGCCTTTTGGAAGAAGTGGCTTGTGGTCGGAGATGGGTGGTGGCTTGACGGCGATGATGTTGGAGATGATGTTCTTGAAAGAAGTGGCTTGTTGCTGTTAAGTATATTGAAAGAGGTGAAAGGTGAGTTTGTTGGAGATGATGTTCTTGAATCTGAGATTATAAATAATCACAATACCACTGAGAGCTTTGCTTGTTGCAGAGTGGGTAAGTTTTCTTTTATGGGTCTTTTTCTTTTTATATATTCTACATCAGTTATCAAGCTACTATGTTGATCTGTTGTTAAATGTGTACCGTATGATTTGTTGTTTTGATAAGGTGAAGTGATTTTGAGTTTGGGTTTTCGTTGGATCTGCTTTTTAATGCCATAAATGCACATGGGTTTGTGTTTCATTCAGTTATTTGTCTGGTTGAGATGTAAATCTGAGATATAAACTGAATAACAGATTTAACTTGACGGTATCTAGATAATGTTGTTGAGGATGTATCATGAAGTTGTTTTTAAGCAGTTTTCAGGGGTGAATCAAGGTTTTTATTGTTGAATATGTGCTCATTTACTTCGATTTGAACTGGGATTGGATCTGATTGCATTAAGGCAGATTTGTAGATCAGGACATTAGTTTTTAAGTTTTATGGTGGCTGGAGGTGGCAGTGGTGGTTGTGGTGGTGAATGGCGGTGGCAGTGGTGGCAGGGGGTAATATCACAGAGTAGAACAAAACACAGGGGGTAATATGAAAGGTCATTATAGTCATTTCAAGTTATAGTTAACAGATCTGTTAACAAAATTGACGCCGGGGAGTAAACTTGCGACATAACACCAAACGTTGGGGGTAAAATTGCAATTATTTTGTTAGGGGGGTAAGAGTGCCAATTGGCCTAAACCCCAGTGGGTAAAATTGCAGTTTACTCTAGATTATTTGATAAATAACTTTAGTGATATATAAAAATCTATTGAATAGTTTTGGTGTCGAAAATTTGGTGAGTTGTGATGTTAAATGTAACTTCTTTTTTTTAACTACTATTTTTTTCCTCTTAAATACTTACACCATCAAAGATTGAATCTTAGTCTTCCCATAAGAGATAATTTCTTTTAACCATTAGGCTATAACCTAAGTGGCTCTTAAATGTAACTTCTATCAGTCCTTTTTTAACAACAAATTTTTATAGACTTAATTACCGGTCTCCCCACAAGAGATAATTACTCTTAACCACTAGGCTATAACCTAAGTGGCTCTTAAATGTAACTTCTATCAGTCCTTTTTTAACACCAAATTTTTATAAAGTTAATTACTATTTAATATTGCGGAATGCAAATTTTAACCCACATCATTTTAGTGGGAAATGAGCATCATGCAATTAGACCACTTGGTTACAGTTACCTCTATTATTCTTGTAACACAATTAGGTGTTGTTTGTTTTTTCAGATGTAAAACGTCTACAGTATGTGAACCACATCTGTAGCTAAAGAGGTGGACAAAACCTCTGCAGTTTTCAATAAGACGACTGTTTGTTTATTAACTTCTGCAAGCTGATGAAATAAACTGATTTTATTTAACTTAAAAGAGTTTTTCAACATTCAAACATAAATAATAGTTATACAATACTGAAATGATACTCATAAAAAGACAATAACATTCAAACATAAATCTAGAACCATCCTCGCTTAACTCCATCTTCATTATCTTCAAACGTTCGACCTCAGCGGTCAAGGTGTCATTTAGAGCTGCCAAGAGTCCCACAAAAAACAAAGATTAAAACGTCATTTGTTATATCATTTTCCACAACTCTTTCATCTCATTTTCATCATATAAATAAAATGCTGTAATGCTAACCTATATAATATAAAATACTGTTTAATTCATACCATCCTGAAGGTGTGCTTGCTCTTCCATCGCTTGCAGACTAAACTTTAGCTCATTATTTTGACTTGTTAAGCTAGTTAGATCTCTCTGTAAAGAAACAAGAACATTAGAATTTAGAAATAACATTAAAAACAATTTTTTTACTTAAAAAACAAAAAGCAATATTGAAACTTTATGAACTTTCACCTGCAATAATGTAACCTGTGTAAACAATGTTGTTGCTTCAATATGTAAAGTTTGAACCTTGTTTTCAAGTTCTGTAATATACCGTATCTTTCTTTCTTTAGAACGAGCAGCCGATTGTCGATTAGCCAAAATCCTATTCATGGAAGACAACAACCTATTAAAGATCACATTTCACTATTTATGGCTTCCTTTTTCCGATTCGATGCAGCGGCGACGTGGCAGGGGAAGAGGAGGCCAGCGACGGCAGAGTCCACATCTGGGCAAAAAGGAGGAGGGTTTCGGCGGCGACGTGGAGAAGAGGAGGAGCGACAGCTGTGTGGGGGGGGGGGGGGGGGGAAGGAGCTAGGGTTTTTTTATTTTTGGTGTTTGTGTTTGTGGTATTTGGGCAAAAAGAAAGAATGAAGAAGAGGTTTGAAGACTTGAGTCCACATCTGCCCCAAGAAGAGGACATGCAGACCTTTTTTAATGAAAGATTTTCGAGAAAACAAACAGTTTTCAGACCCAAAGGTCTGCGCGTCGCAGACATAAGAGGTCAGAAAGCTATTCTTGAAAAAAACAAACAGCCTCTTACGAATCGTTGAATCATTTCTTTCACCTAATGACGTTCAAGCATTAGATTTGAAATCTATCAAATGAATAAGATTTAATTTCACTCAATATCTATAAAAAAGTGGTATGCAGAAACAACAAAGGGCATAAATGTCCTTTCTTAGCAGAATTCATCGATTGTGGGGATAGTGTTGTGGAATTTTTAGAAAACCGGATGATTAGAGAAGCGTGTAATCACTCTCAGATCAAATTATTTTGGTGGTTCACCCGAATAATTTAATCGGATACAACTCTGATTTTCGAGAAATTGAACCAGGGTATGTTGTTGTGAAAATTATCTAAACCAGAAGAAGAAAGCAACCAAAAACTGTCTACGAATTTTGGGGTTAGGGATGGTTAACTGCCATTAGGGAGTTATTTCAATTTTAAGACAAAACTGCCTACTAAAACTGCCAATTTTTGATGTTTCGACCCCAGCCAGGGGCTCTGCCCCTTGGACCTCGACAGGGGCTGCCGCCCTTTGGACCCTGCTCCCAGGTGCGCTGCCCCCGTACCCTTGCCAAGGGAGCGTTGCCCCCTTGGAACCCCCGTAGAGTACGGGCTCCGCCCGTACACTTCGAATTATAATAACTCAAACAAGCGTGCACTCCCGAACCTCCTAACTTGCTTGATGTGTATTATTATTCGCTTTGATCACCAACTCAATCCCGATTACATTAAAATATCTAACAAATAGCTGGAGCCATGGAGTCTGTGATGGTTTCAAACAACAAGATATTATAGTTGTAAGAATCGTTGCGCTTATTGAAGAATCAAATCAAGCAAGCTGACAACTATGTCGAATTCAATGGCTACGTCTCTGACTGGATTCTCTGCTAGCCTATCTGCGGTTACATGTATTTCTTTATGTTTTCCATTATGTTTATACAGAATTGATCAACATGTGGTATCAGAACATATGTTGATAAATCAGTTATGCTTGTATCCATGAAATCTGGAATTAAAATCTGGAAAACAGAACTTATGAATTCGAATTACTGTTCATAAATCACAGAACTTGTGAATTAAAATTCGGATCTTATGTTTAATTGGTAAATCACCGTTGCGAAATATGTATTAATATGTTAAAATTTTCAGATTTCGGATTCCAGAATTCAAGTTTAGGTTTTGGGGTTCTTAATGTTCTTAGGAAAATTCGAATAAGTTCCTATATTTTGGAATGAATTCGGATCAAAGGGTGTTTTTTCCTGTTTTGATCTAGTTTTATCTTTTAAAATTTTCAAAATTTGTTATAATTATTAATGGATAAAATTTCGAAATAATTAGATAAACATAAATCAGCATTAAAACAGGAAACATATCTCACATGATCCCTTAAAATTCGGATTTTCACCTTTATCACAATTAACTGTCATAATTGGTAGATTTCAAATCTTGGAGAACAAGTTTCGGATAAATCTGAAACCTTATTTGAGATCACAGTTTCGCATAAATCCGAAATCTTATTCGAAAACACAATTTCGGAAAGATTCAAAATTTCATCCAAAATATCATTCGAAATCAATTTCGGAAAGATTCGAAATTTCATCCAAAATATCATTCGAAATCAATTTCGGAACAATTCGAAATTTCATCCGAAATTTGATTCAGAATCAATTTCGGAACAATTCGAAATTTCATCCGGAATCCTATTCGAAATCACAATTTCAGATAAATTCGAAAACTAAATTTTATCCGAAATCTAATTCGAAATCTAATATGCTCTTGAAATGTCAAGTTTTCAAAATTTAGTTCGATCCGCGCTAACAGGTGGTTTGCTGATAAATGAATGGTTTTGTTAACACTTAATTAATCAGAATCAGATAAACTTTTTATAAAAACGAATAGCTTAACTTAGATGAGCTTCTGATGTATCACTTCTGCCCAAAGGTGATTTAATACATATATTTATTGTTCAAGTATTATAAAAGATATGTTGATTATGCATTACAAACATGAATGTTTTATTTTTGACCAAATCTGATTTAATTCATCCATGTCTAGGATACTTAACAAGTGCATAACTAAGGGGATTGTCTCATTTATGGCCAAAGCTGATTTGGCACAATTACTTTGCACACATGCTTAGATGATTACACTTCTGTCCAAAGGTAATTTGTCTTCATTTAAGTAGAATTTTTCAAACTTAGTATAGTATTTTGAAGTTAGTAATAGACTATATTAGAGCTTCATAATTAAAATGATCATTATTTATGCCTGCCTCAGTTTAACATGCCCTTAGATCAGATTAAGATTTCTATCTTAATATCATAATTCGCTTATATCATTTCCACTCTCAGCACCCAATTGCGGGATTCCACCATTAACTAGTGATAACTTTGCTGCATGGAGAGACTCTCTCATGCTTACTCTTGTTTTGCTGGATTTCGAGTATGCTTTGCCTGCAAACCTTACTCCTCAGAGTACTACTGCTCAGCAGATGACTATGGAAAAGTGGACTAGGTGCAATCGCATGTCTCTTATGTTCATGAAGCAATCCATTAGCAATGCAATTCGAGGAGCCATTCCTGATTTTAATGATGTTAAAACCTATTTGGCTTCTGTGGAGGAGCAATTCAAGGGAACGTCTAAAGCACACGCTAGTACTTTAATCCTCAAGCTGGTGACTACTAAATATGATGGGAGGAGCGGCATCCGCGAACACATCATGATGATGAATGACATGGCCCATAAGCTCAAGGGGTTAGACATGGAGATCAGTGATGTTTTCTCGTTCACTTCATCATAACTTCGCTTCCTTCGTACTATGAAGGATTCAAGATCAATTACAACACTCAGAAGGACAAATGGACGATGAGTTAGCTGATCACCATGTGCGTGCAGGAGAAAGAGCGTATGAAGATGGATCACACCACTGATGTTGTGAACTTCACCACCTCCAACTTTAACAAGAGGAAGAACAATTACTCAAAAAAGGATGCTTCTAAGGTCCAAAAGCCAAATCCTAATACAAGTGCACCTTCCAGCTCTAAGAACTCCTTAGGCAAACCCTACTGCAAGTTCTGTAAAAAAGACAGGACATAAGCAGAAGGAATGCCCTGACTTTAAGGAGTAGCTGGCTAAGAAAGGTAACGATTTATTTCATGATACTTGAGTCCTATAATTTAAATGTTCTTGCTAATTCTTGGTGGTTTGATTCTGGTTCTATGGTTCATGTAACCAATTCTACTCAGGGGTTCCTTTCAATCCGAAGGCTAGGTAGAAACCAAAGAACACTTAAAGTTAGGGATGACCGGGAACTAGAAGTGAAGGCCATAGGAACATTACAATTATTTATGAAACTGATTTATGCATTAAACATTATGATACCTTATATGTTCCTAAGGTAACTCGGAACCTTGTATCAGGACCAAAGTTAGACATATACGGTTTTGTTGTTTCCCATGGTCATCGCAAACTCTCTATTCTCTATAATTCTGTTGTTTATGGTACCGATTCTGGATGGTGGTCTCTATAGATTAGAATTAGATGATTATTTTTCCAAATCTTTGTTGTCATATAATATTAATGAATCACTCACAAAGATGAAACAGAAACGAGAGTTAGAGACTTCATTGATGTTGTGGCATCAACGTTTAGGCCACATCTCAAGAGAACGATTAAATCGTCTCGTAAAGGATGAAGTTTTACCTCCTCTCGATTTCAAAGATTTTGGAACATGTGTCAAATGTATTAAAGGTAAAATGACATTAGCGAATAAGAAAGATGCGACTAGGAGCTCTAATTTATTAGAACTCATTCATACTGACATTAATGGTCCTTAACAAATCGCTGGCATCACTGGACATACTTCATTTATCACTTTCATTGATGATTATTCTCGTTACATGTACTTGTATCTCATTAAGGAAAAATCTGAATCTCTTACAACTATTAAAGATTATAAAGCTGAAGTTGAAAAACAACTAGTTCGTCAAATTAAAGTTGTGAGATCAGATAGAGGCGATGAATATTATGGAAGACATACTGATGTAGGCTAAACTGTTGGTCCATTTTATGAGTTTTGTAAGGGCTAGGGGATTGTGAACCAATACACCATGCCTGGTACACCTCAGTAGAACTATGTCGCTGAATGAAGAATCCGTACCCTTATGAACATGGTACGCAGTATGCTAGCCAACATTAATTTACCATTATTCCTCTGGACTGAAGCATTAAAAGTAGCCGTTCATATACTTAATAGAGTTCCTTCTAAGTATGTCCCCAAAACTCCTTATGAACTTTGGACAGGAAGGAAACCGAGTCTTAAATATATGAAAGTATGGGGCTACATTGCTGAAGCAAAACTTTAAAATCCTTTCCTAAGGAAACTTGACCCTAAAACAGCTACCTGCTTCTTTATCGGGTATCCTGATCACTCAAAGGGTTATCGTTTCTATTGTCATTCCCATGTCACCCGCATTGTTGAAACCAAGCGTGCTGCGTTCCTGGAGGATTTCAAGGTCAGTGGGAGCAGTACCAACCCTTACGAAGAATTGTAAGAGGTACAAGACGCGGGAGGGGGGAGACTCATCGCTTACCATAACTCCATTTACTCCTCTTGTACCCGATGCAATAACTGCACCTGAATCTACAGCACCAACTCCAAATTTACCTCCACAATCAGAACCCATTATACCTCATTACGAAGGCACATCAAACGCTCAAAACCAAGACAAAACTGAACCTGATAATCAACTCAGGAGGTCATCTAGGCCTAGAAGGCCTACTAATTGGGATGATTATGTTACCTACCTAACTGAAATGGATGCCAGAAAGCTCAATGATCCTATCTCTTATAATGAAGCCATTAGCAGTGATTAATCTTTTGAATGGAATAAAACAAAGATTGATGAGCCTGAATCCATGAAGAAAAATAACGTTTGGGATTTGGTAGAATTACCCAACGGTGTCAAACCCGTAGGATGCAAATGGGTATTCAAAACAAAATTGGACTCGGATGGGAATGTTGAACGCTATAAAGAGAGATTGGTTGCAAAGGGATACACTCAGAAAGAGGGAATTGATTATCAAGAGATGTTTTCCCCTGTCTCTCATAAAGATTCATTAAGGATCGCTATGGCCCTATTAGCTCATTTTGATTTAGAGCTGCATCAGATGGACATTAAAACCGCTTTCCTTAACAGAGACTTAGACGAAGTTGTTTACATGAAACAACCTGAAGGCTTTAAACCTGAAGGTTAAGAGCATCTAGTCTGTAAGTTGAAGAAATCTATTTACGGGTTAAAACAAGCATCACATCAATGGTATCTCAAGTTTGATGAAGTCATGAAGAAACAAGGTTTTGCAAAGAATCAAGTGGATCAATGTGCCTACCTCAAGATGAGTGAGAGCATCTTTACTAGTCATTTACGTAGATGATATTCTATTGGCAAGTAATAGTTTAGACATGTTGCATGAGTCAAAGCGGTTACTCTCGCATAACTTCGACATGAAGGATCTCGGAGATGCTTCTTACATCATTGGCATCGAAATTCACTGAGATAGACACAAAGGGATCTTAGGATTGTCTTAAAAGGCATACATTGATCGTGTCCTTACACGTTACAACATGCAACAGTGCAAACCCTCGGTCGCTCCAGTAGTTAAGGGAGATGTTTTCGGTTCATTCCAATGTTCGACAACAGAGGTTGAAAATGAGCAAATGAACCAGATACCTTACGCGTCATTAGTCGGGAGCCTGATGTATGCCCAAGTCTGTACTCGCCCAGATATCGCTTATATTGCTGGAATGCTAGGCTGTTACCAGACTAATCCTGGCCTAGATCACTGGAAAGCAGCTAAGAAAGTACATCGATATCTACAAGGGACGAAATACTATAAACTGACTTACAGGAGAAGTGATCATTTAGAAGTGGTAGGCTATTCTGATTCTGACTTTGCTAAATGTAAAGATGACAAGAAATCCACTTTAAGCTATATCTTTATGTAGCAGGCGGACCTATCTCATGGAAGAGTCATAAACAACAGTTAACCACAACTTCCACAATGATGGCATAATACATTGTTGTTTATAACGCAACCTGTCATGGAATGTTGCTTAGAAATCTGATCACTGGACTCAAAATCGTTAATTACATTTCTAGACCATTGAAGCTTTACTGTGATAACTCAGCTGCCGTTAGTTTCTCAAATAGTAACAGTTCGACAGGAGCTGGTTTATATCTCGATACAAAGTATTTGTTCGTACGTGAACGAGTTGAGGAAAATAATCTTTGTATTGAGTTTATTAGTACTAAAAATATGCTTGTGAATCCTATGACTAAAGTTTTCGAAGAACATGTTTTGAATATGGGATTTACTAAAGACCTTATTTAATAGCATATTGTATTAACTAATGTTTTAATTAATGAAATTTCCTCAGTTTTGATTTTGTATGTGTCTAACATATGTTCTGCCGGTATAATGACATATAGACAAATATAAATACAAATCAAACATTAAAGGGCTTACGTGCATATTTTGATCATAACTGTTAGTTTTTAAATTGAGACTGTAGTATGACTAATGGGAGTCCTGAGTTGAATGATGATTCAACGGCTGTATTTCTCTGCTACGGTTCTTGGTTTAAAACTAAAATGAGTATTAACTCCTGATCAGGCTTATCTAATACTCATGATAAATAATTACTCAGCTAAGTAGGAGAATGTAAGATTAAATATAATTATTGTAGTATATTTAATTGTGTAGCCATTATAATCATTTATATTATATATATCAAAATATATTACACCTGTTATATAATTAGTTGGTAATTGTTGATGGACCATATTACCCTTATTAACTAATTAGATTTTGTAATAACCCTAAATTTAAAAATCATTATTCTAGAAATAAAAGAATAATAATAATATATATTTATCTTATGATCCATCTTTCTGTATATCAACCAAAACTATTATTATTGTTTATAAATTATCCAATAGGAAACCCTAATTAAGACACCCAAGTGATTCTGCACAAACCCTACAAATTTCAGAA
The DNA here is from genome assembly GCA_030545235.1 of Helianthus tuberosus. Classification (NCBI taxonomy): domain Eukaryota; kingdom Viridiplantae; phylum Streptophyta; class Magnoliopsida; order Asterales; family Asteraceae; genus Helianthus; species Helianthus tuberosus. The sequence goes on from CM060444.1 coordinate 163,307,730, forward strand.
CAATCAGAATCAGGATCAGGGCCCCTAAAACTCAGGGGGGGGGGGTATTCCCTATTGACGATTATCCTAAAAACTCGCTGTCCAATTCAAAATTTCAGAAAGTATCGACTCAGCTGAGCTAGTCCCACACGTGGCAACCATATGAAAAATTCATGACCCTTACGGACCGTAAGGGTTATTTGTTACGGTCCGTAAGGGGTGGCAAAATTCGACTATAAACAGAGGACATTGGCACTTGAATCTGGGCGCTGAAACGACGAAAGAATTCGTAATATGCTTCAAGTTATCGTCTGTTTACTTCAATTAACACACACGAAACACTAATTAGTATAGCGGGGTGCTGCAAAACAGGGTAATAACTCGATCGCTACTACGATTCAATGTCCGATTGATTGAAATCAATCCAATGGATGTTTAAGTGCTGCTCAAATTTGGGTTATGCTTTGTCATTAATCGTGATTCCGATGGATGTTTAAGTAATTTCACTTTGTCATTAGTTGTGATTCCGATGGATGTTTAAGTGTTTACACTTTGTCATTCGTTGTGAATCCGACGGATGTTTAAGTGATTTCACTTTGTCATTAATTGTGAATCCGATGGATGTTTAAGTATCGCACTTTGTCATTCGTTGTGAAGATTTTAATCTCGTGAGTTATCGTAAATGCTGTATTAAGTTACTAACCTAGTTTGTGTGCATATTATTTAAATTAGGTTAAAAGACTAATCAGTAGTCTAAACTCTGCTCGTATAAATCTGAAATATTATCACAAGGTAGCATTACTTTGGAATTATTAAGGTACGGATCCTTACCCCCACTCCTTATTGCTTCATATTCAAATTGTTATAAACCCATTAAATTCGTACACTCCTCACGTCTTTGATTATCGATTCATTTGACAGTCCGTTGAATTCCTATTCTAATCATAACATTCGATTTAGCTTTCATGTCGTGCGATAGTATTCTGTTAGTTGTACTCATTATCGCATGTTCCAATATATGTTAAGTTTTGTTATGAAAAATTATTTTGATAAGTTATGTGAATAAGATCATTTGTACTCTGTTACCCTGAGTATCGCTTCTCGTGGAGTGTCCCACGAGCATGTTGTTGCGGCATCGACATCATGTGCTCCATCCGTGACGGAGAGATTAGTTCACGGCGTCTCTTAAGTACAAGTGTGGTACATATGGCTATTAGGAGGCGTATGGATCGATCCTAGGATTTAAGTTAAGGAGGTGGATAACGGGTATGCCAACTCGCCATCTCATGTGATAATTATGCAGGAGTAGCTACCTGTGTATTGTCACGTTTTAAGTTTGCTCATGGGTACATCCGTAAGATATGATTATGAAATTATGTTCTTGCATCGTATCATTTTCGCATAAAGTTCCATTCGGATAACATTTCATATAAAGCGTTATTTGTTATTTGAGCCTATTATTCCGTACTGAGCATTCGGCTCATTCCGTATAAATTTTTGTATATACAGGTCCGCATGTTAATTTGGGCGGGGAAAAGAGAGAAGAATAAAGCCTAGGAATAAATCTGAAGATGTTAGTTAATTAAGTCAAATGTCTCCGCTTGTATATTAAACTTAAGTTTAGTGGTCGTATGATTGTATCCTTGTCAAATAAATAAATGGAATTATGACTTTTGTTTATGATACTGTTATTGTGACACGTCAGCCCTTCCGGGTTGGGGTGTTACAGGTTTTCTCTACGGTGTATATATAAGGAGATAACTAGAGAGGTTAAAGGTTAGACACTAAATATAACATCACCATAATCGCCCTTTACTCCTCTCTCTCCAATCAAATTCCAACCCTAGAATTTGGTTTCACCATCATTATCTTACACCCTAAGGAGGAACCAGATCAAGCTGACAATTATGTCGAATTCAATGGCTGCGTCTCTAACTGGATTCTCTGTTGGCCTGTCTGCGGTTACATGTATTTCTTTATATTTTCCATTATGTTTATACAGAACTGATCAACATTTCAGTGACAAAAACTAACGGAGTTGGCTCCAGAGACTTATCGAGTAGCGTTTTTCATAAGACAAGGACTCAGAAGACGAAATTTGTGTTATAATGACTCATCTTGATACCGTCCCTAAAGTTCAGAGACACAAATGACATTTTACTCTTGTTTTTTTTATTTGGGTAGATCCGTTAAACATAATTGTCATATGTAAAAGGCGAAAACGAAATAAAGGACGAGGACATGAATTATGAGCATTCTCATCCAATCCATTAAATTATACATACATTTCACTAAAAAACAACTCCTATATCAATATATTTACACTAAAAACAAATATTTTTTCTCTCTCCTTTTCAATTAAATAATATTATCATCACATTTTTTCACTTTCCTTCACTCACAACCACTTTCAATATATATTAAAAAAATTATACTGGGTGAACAGTGTCCCCCCAAATATACAGATGAACAGTAACATTTTCCCTCTCCTACACTCACAACCACTTTTTATACCCTTTACAATATAAAAACTCACCCTCACAAGTTTTGATGGATTGGATGAGAATGCTCTAAACACTGGTTTCTCTCGTAAAATTATTTAAATAGAAAAGTTACCAAAGTTTCACACGTAAAGTTCAGCTCAGCAATATTTATAATAAAAAAAAACGTAAATTTTTTCTAAGTACGTACTCGATCTGGAAAATGAAATTTTTTTAAATAGGCAACACAAAGATAATATTAATCGAAATCCATGCTAATTAATTAAAACCAAGTTTAATTAGACAACAGTACAAAACTAACACCAAATTAAGATGAGATGCATACGTACAAAAGAAACATATATCCAGTAACTCTGTGGAACCAACAAAATGAGGTGATACATGGTTTAAAAGTAAAAGACGCATATAACTTAAAGACAAAATATCTTTCTTACTGATTATTGGAACACACCATCATTAACATCATCACCGACGACTGAATTCCGATTACCCCAATCGCTTCTTATTGCTGCTAGCACGTGATGATGGTACTGCTGTTACAATATATAAGAAATGAGATATGCACACATAACACAATTCACATTATTTGAACATAAAGATATCCAATATATCTGAGTGTAATAGTTATTACTGATTATTGAAAAGCTACTGACCTTTTGTCTTGTTGTGTTTTTTATCATCCCAACACTTCCAGCAGCCACCCTTGCTGTGATCATGTTTTGCTGGCGGTGGTGCCACTCCTACTCTTGCTTGAACAACTATCATCATAGAGGAAATGAGAGCAAGGGCAAAAACAATTGCCAAGAAAGAAGCAAAACCACCATCAAATCTCATCTTCATAACTCAAATGATGTGTAGCATTTGTTTCACTAATATTGTGTGTGTATATTATATTGCTTTTTAGTATGCCAAAGACTCAAGGTTACGTTCTTTTTGATTTTTTTTAATACGCCCAAAATAGCGAAAGTCTCCGGGGACACTTAATGGTTTGTGGTAGTTGTGAAGGTAAACCAAGAAAATTGAGCCATGGTAGGATGTTGTCTCGCATCATATGCTGCAATTTGACTTTTAAGGCTCATGTTTGACTTTAATTTGCACAAGAAATTCTTCCACTCTCTTTGTTGAGAGATGCATCCATAAATAGATTATTGAGTAAACTGCAATTTTACCCCCTGGGTTTAGGTCAATTGGCACTCTTACCCCCCTAACGAAATAATTGCAATTTTACCCCCCAACGTTTGGTGTTATGTCGCAAGTTTACCCCCCGGCATCAAACTCTGTCAAGTCAACGTTTGTTTGACTGTTAATAACGTGTGAAAAGTCATTTTTGCCCCTATCTTATTAAAATTAAATAAAAAATCAAAAATATTACATCAAGTTCATCATCATCGGTTCAAGAACAAATCTGACTATCCACCATTTTCTTGTCCATATATCACAGCCAACTCCATTCTCATGGGAGTTAAACGCCAAACAATCACAAGAATTCAGGCATCCCACCTCTTTAACTTGGCCATTTGCATTCAAAAGCCACAAGCTGGTACAACCATTACCCTCGCAACTTTCTACCATAATTGTTCAGCATCAGTTTAACACATAATACTAAACATTAATCCAACAAAAAGGACATGAATTTCTAAGTTACTCATGATTTCATAATCAATCAAGAATACCCAAAAACTAGGGTTTTAAAGAAGAAGAAGAATCAGCAAACAACGCCATCTTCTTACCATTGGATAGATATTCTTGGCGAGTGTCCAGCAACGGCGGCGAGTGTCCAGCAGAAGCAGCGACGACGAGTGTCCAGCAACCAGGGGCGTACCCACCCTAAGCCAAGGGTGGGCGGGAGCACCCCATGAAAAAATATTTTTTAGTGTTATTTTTTGCCGGAAATCCCAACCGCACCCCTTGAAATTTTTCACCCACACCCCTTGAAAATTTTCAACCGTCCCAGTTAGAAAAAAATAATTATTAACCACTTATTCACTTAATTATTTAATCCAATCAAAGCCCAATCTGCAATCAATTTTTATTAACACAAGCCCAAACTCAACCTAAAGAAATTTGAACTAAATAAAATAACCCAAACCCATCCACCCATTCCATTTCCAAATCCCGCCCCCAAAAAAACTCCCAGCGACTTGACGCCACTACTCACGACCTGGTGGTTTTTTTACCGGAAAAAACCAAAATTCCGGTTGGACCGACCCATATTACGTCAGAATTGCAATATAGAACTAGTATGGTTTATTTATTTATTTTGTTTTATGTGATGACTAGGAGTAAATATAGATGTGTAAGGGTTTAATCTTTTTATATTTTTTTGTTGTTCTAGACTTGTAGTTAAATGATTTTGTTGTTTTATTTATAGCTTTGTTTGTTTAAATGATTAGTTACAAGTAATCAACATTTAATATTAGGGCTTGAATCTTCAAAAATATAATTGAAAGTTATGGGCTATACTATGGTTGAACATATTGTTTATTTTGTTTAAGTGTTTGTTGTTTTATGAACTTATAGAGCAAAATATATGTGTTAGGAACAATGAGTAAGAATGTAATGAACTTATGGTGTGTTTAGTATCTTTAGATGATATTTTGGATATATATAAAAAAAAACCTGCATGGCACGATTTTAAATACCTTTGTAATTTGTAATGAAGTTTGACGTGTTTTTGATGATTTATAAATTTTAGTTTGATGTTGTTTTGTTTTACATGATCCGACCCGACCCGCTTTGAACCGATATTTTTATATAGCTAGAGGCCTAAAATCTTTGAAAATATTCCGCACCGCCAGGAAAAACTTCCTGGGTCCGCCACTGCCAGCAACTTAAGTGCCTTTTGGAAGAAGTGGCTTGTGGTCGGAGATGGGTGGTGGCTTGACGGCGATGATGTTGGAGATGATGTTCTTGAAAGAAGTGGCTTGTTGCTGTTAAGTATATTGAAAGAGGTGAAAGGTGAGTTTGTTGGAGATGATGTTCTTGAATCTGAGATTATAAATAATCACAATACCACTGAGAGCTTTGCTTGTTGCAGAGTGGGTAAGTTTTCTTTTATGGGTCTTTTTCTTTTTATATATTCTACATCAGTTATCAAGCTACTATGTTGATCTGTTGTTAAATGTGTACCGTATGATTTGTTGTTTTGATAAGGTGAAGTGATTTTGAGTTTGGGTTTTCGTTGGATCTGCTTTTTAATGCCATAAATGCACATGGGTTTGTGTTTCATTCAGTTATTTGTCTGGTTGAGATGTAAATCTGAGATATAAACTGAATAACAGATTTAACTTGACGGTATCTAGATAATGTTGTTGAGGATGTATCATGAAGTTGTTTTTAAGCAGTTTTCAGGGGTGAATCAAGGTTTTTATTGTTGAATATGTGCTCATTTACTTCGATTTGAACTGGGATTGGATCTGATTGCATTAAGGCAGATTTGTAGATCAGGACATTAGTTTTTAAGTTTTATGGTGGCTGGAGGTGGCAGTGGTGGTTGTGGTGGTGAATGGCGGTGGCAGTGGTGGCAGGGGGTAATATCACAGAGTAGAACAAAACACAGGGGGTAATATGAAAGGTCATTATAGTCATTTCAAGTTATAGTTAACAGATCTGTTAACAAAATTGACGCCGGGGAGTAAACTTGCGACATAACACCAAACGTTGGGGGTAAAATTGCAATTATTTTGTTAGGGGGGTAAGAGTGCCAATTGGCCTAAACCCCAGTGGGTAAAATTGCAGTTTACTCTAGATTATTTGATAAATAACTTTAGTGATATATAAAAATCTATTGAATAGTTTTGGTGTCGAAAATTTGGTGAGTTGTGATGTTAAATGTAACTTCTTTTTTTTAACTACTATTTTTTTCCTCTTAAATACTTACACCATCAAAGATTGAATCTTAGTCTTCCCATAAGAGATAATTTCTTTTAACCATTAGGCTATAACCTAAGTGGCTCTTAAATGTAACTTCTATCAGTCCTTTTTTAACAACAAATTTTTATAGACTTAATTACCGGTCTCCCCACAAGAGATAATTACTCTTAACCACTAGGCTATAACCTAAGTGGCTCTTAAATGTAACTTCTATCAGTCCTTTTTTAACACCAAATTTTTATAAAGTTAATTACTATTTAATATTGCGGAATGCAAATTTTAACCCACATCATTTTAGTGGGAAATGAGCATCATGCAATTAGACCACTTGGTTACAGTTACCTCTATTATTCTTGTAACACAATTAGGTGTTGTTTGTTTTTTCAGATGTAAAACGTCTACAGTATGTGAACCACATCTGTAGCTAAAGAGGTGGACAAAACCTCTGCAGTTTTCAATAAGACGACTGTTTGTTTATTAACTTCTGCAAGCTGATGAAATAAACTGATTTTATTTAACTTAAAAGAGTTTTTCAACATTCAAACATAAATAATAGTTATACAATACTGAAATGATACTCATAAAAAGACAATAACATTCAAACATAAATCTAGAACCATCCTCGCTTAACTCCATCTTCATTATCTTCAAACGTTCGACCTCAGCGGTCAAGGTGTCATTTAGAGCTGCCAAGAGTCCCACAAAAAACAAAGATTAAAACGTCATTTGTTATATCATTTTCCACAACTCTTTCATCTCATTTTCATCATATAAATAAAATGCTGTAATGCTAACATATATAATATAAAATACTGTTTAATTCATACCATCCTGAAGGTGTGCTTGCTCTTCCATCGCTTGCAGACTAAACTTTAGCTCATTATTTTGACTTGTTAAGCTAGTTAGATCTCTCTGTAAAGAAACAAGAACATTAGAATTTAGAAATAACATTAAAAACAATTTTTTTACTTAAAAAACAAAAAGCAATATTGAAACTTTATGAACTTTCACCTGCAATAATGTAACCTGTGTAAACAATGTTGTTGCTTCAATATGTAAAGTTTGAACCTTGTTTTCAAGTTCTGTAATATACCGTATCTTTCTTTCTTTAGAACGAGCAGCCGATTGTCGATTAGCCAAAATCCTATTCATGGAAGACAACAACCTATTAAAGATCACATTTCACTATTTATGGCTTCCTTTTTCCGATTCGATGCAGCGGCGACGTGGCAGGGGAAGAGGAGGCCAGCGACGACAGAGTCCACATCTGGGCAAAAAGGAGGAGGGTTTCGGCGGCGACGTGGAGAAGAGGAGGAGCGACAGCTGTGTGGGGGGGGGGAAGGAGCTAGGGTTTTTTTATTTTTGGTGTTTGTGTTTGTGGTATTTGGGCAAAAAGAAAGAATGAAGAAGAGGTTTGAAGACTTGAGTCCACATCTGCCCCAAGAAGAGGACATGCAGACCTTTTTTAATGAAAGATTTTCGAGAAAACAAACAGTTTTCAGACCCAAAGGTCTGCGCGTCGCAGACATAAGAGGTCAGAAAGCTATTCTTGAAAAAAACAAACAGCCTCTTACGAATCGTTGAATCATTTCTTTCACCTAATGACGTTCAAGCATTAGATTTGAAATCTATCAAATGAATAAGATTTAATTTCACTCAATATCTATAAAAAAGTGGTATGCAGAAACAACAAAGGGCATAAATGTCCTTTCTTAGCAGAATTCATCGATTGTGGGGATAGTGTTGTGGAATTTTTAGAAAACCGGATGATTAGAGAAGCGTGTAATCACTCTCAGATCAAATTATTTTGGTGGTTCACCCGAATAATTTAATCGGATACAACTCTGATTTTCGAGAAATTGAACCAGGGTATGTTGTTGTGAAAATTATCTAAACCAGAAGAAGAAAGCAACCAAAAACTGTCTACGAATTTTGGGGTTAGGGATGGTTAACTGCCATTAGGGAGTTATTTCAATTTTAAGACAAAACTGCCTACTAAAACTGCCAATTTTTGATGTTTCGACCCCAGCCAGGGGCTCTGCCCCTTGGACCTCGACAGGGGCTGCCGCCCTTTGGACCCTGCTCCCAGGTGCGCTGCCCCCGTACCCTTGCCAAGGGAGCGTTGCCCCCTTGGAACCCCCGTAGAGTACGGGCTCCGCCCGTACACTTCGAATTATAATAACTCAAACAAGCGTGCACTCCCGAACCTCCTAACTTGCTTGATGTGTATTATTATTCGCTTTGATCACCAACTCAATCCCGATTACATTAAAATATCTAACAAATAGCTGGAGCCATGGAGTCTGTGATGGTTTCAAACAACAAGATATTATAGTTGTAAGAATCGTTGCGCTTATTCATATAGTTTAGCTAGAGGAATACGCTACAACAATGCGCGTTTATTAACAAAACCTCGTTGTTAAATGAGCAATAAGTGTCGCTGTTTGCCTATGAATTGGGTTATGATCGAGAATCCCCATAAAGATTTAGTTTTTATAATTTTAAGAATATAAATATTGTAGCAATAGTCTAATTTTTACTAAGTAGGTTCACCTTCTTTAGCTTGGGTGACCAAACTACTATGAATTTAATCCGGTGATATTTGGTAAACTTCTTAGGGGGGACGGTATGCATGCGGGGACTTGATCGGGGAGTAGGGTTGTCGAGCGGTGATGGGGATGCCGGTCCTGGTTCGGTGATCGGGGAGGAGTAAGTGTGGTGAGTATACACCGATGTGGGGAAGAGAATTGATGGAGGAGAGAGAGGAGTTAATGGTGGGCCCTACCATTTATCAACCAATCACTTTTTTTTTTAATTTTTTACCACTCTCCATGTGTTTGACCATTGCCAGTGATTGAGTGTAAAATGGGAAGTGGAGTGGGGACTTGACATGGCATCAGATTATTGGGTGGTGAAAGTGCGGAGTGTTTGACCACTCTATCCACACTTAGGATGCTTATGGCATATGGCAGCACTTTAGACTGTTCACAGGCTATCTCCATTTGGATTTGTTTAGTTCAGTGGTTACTTTGTCGGTTGGTTACGGTTCGATTAAGTCAGTTATAATTCCAAAGAGTTGTGCCAATAAGGTAGTGGTGGAGTGGTTGGGGAAATACTTGGCATTCCTTGTGACCAAGGTTCGACTCCTACTCTCTCCATTATTTTCTGCGGCATCCAGGTGAAGAGCGAATACGGGTGGCACCGGTTCATCTTGGATAGGAGGCGAGGTTTTGCCGATTATTCCACTGTCGTGCCTTCGGGCGGGTTGAGGTTGGGTTTCCGCGCATCTGGGAGAGCCAAGGGGCTGGCAGCGGTCGAGTAGTCGACCTTGGCCACAACGCCCGATGTCACGGTGGTTAGCACGTCGTTACTTGCCATTCAAAAAAAATTCCAAAGAGTTGTATGTAATTGTATAAGATGGTTCGATGTGTCTAATTTGTAATGGAATCAATCTGTCAACTTGATATCAGTTAAATCATATATCTTGATTTTAGTGAGGGTGTAAGAGTGTAAAATAATAAACCTAAAAGTAAGAGAAAAATGTTCGGATAGTTCCTTTGGTTTGCCCAGATTTAACCTATAGTCCCTATGTAGGTCCGGCTAGGGGAGGATCTAGTCGCCTAATCCTTGTGTACAAACCAACCCGGTTGTGCGGAATCCAACCGAGATAGCAAACCGAGATCGAACACGCAATATAATGACACACAAGACTCAACGATTAACACCTCTGTATTAATACGTATGAAAAGATCAGTTACAATACAATGTTTACAAATGTATTCTGTAAACTCTCTCTCTCGTGTGTGTGTACTCTGTTTTTGTGTCTATGTTTTCTACTTTTCTTATCCACAGACTGACTATATATATAGTCACAGTACCACAAAACAGAACAGACACGGCGAATCACAATTACAATTGACGAAATGGAAACATGGACGGCGAAATGGTGCCATGATCGACGAAACAGCCTTGTTTCGTCGACTCCATTGTTGTTTCGCCGCATATGGGCTTAGGCCCAACCTGTTGAAGAAGTTGATTGGTCTAAGCTTCATGCACATGTACGTACAGACTTCAACTTGTTTTCATATTTGTGAAGTTTAGTCAAAGATGACATCATCATGACATCATCATGATGATGTCATGATGATGTGTCAAGCGGGAAACGTTCTCGGCTCTCCGTGCTTCGCGTGTCGAACTCTGGGGCGCACGACGGAGGAATGTCATGACGTCGGGCTTGAGCCGGACCTAACCGAGTCGACCAAGTCGAATTGAGCCGAGTCGAACCGAGCCGAGTTGCGTCCACATATTATGTATCAACAAACTCCCCCTTAGACGCTACTCGTTAGGTTCATCTTCCATGTCTTCCATGTCGGAGGATCTTCAAAGTCTTCACGTCTTGAAAGCAGAAAGTGTATCAACAAACTCCCCGTTTCATGTAGGAAGTGTGTTGACAAACTCCCCCTTAACATAAGCTCCCCCTTGAGTTATGCTCGTGAATGTCTTGATCTTTACAACTTGAGATCCTTGTGGTGTTGATGATGGTCAGCGGCAACTCGATCATCTTCATCATTTGAGTGCCTTCACGTCGTGTCTTCATTCCAAAGCTTGTCATCGACCATGTTCTCCTTGCCTTTAGGATCTGCACATGCAAGAAATCTAAACGCGTAATGAGAACAACTGCTTGGAATATAGTTAGTATAAACAAGCGACACACGTATGACCATGTTTCAATCAACTACCGTCCGACCGTTTGAAAGTTTAACAAATTTATCAATTTTAGTTTTTAACTTTCAAAACTTGCAAATTTTGACCGTTTATGAAGAATCAGTCGATTTGGTTTTCAATCAGGTTTCAGGCGTCGAAGACTCGAGATCCAACATCGTACAATCGAAAATAAGATAGAAATAAAATCTTTTTGGCTTTTAGAAATTTTATATTAAAACACACCTAAAATCTTTTTGGAATTTTTGAATATTTCAAATGTAAAGACAGAAAGCAGTAAATAAATATATACAAAGATGCAGAAACTGAAAGCATTAAATAAATATTTACAGACATTCTTTTTGCGAGTTTCGAGGGTAAGAGAATCATATCAGTGTACGGTCATGCCAAAACGCTCTTGTTGTTCAATTAGTTAACATTTAGATAAGAATCCTATAACGATTATCGGTATTGTTGTCCACATAAGCTCAACTTATCAGATGTAATCATGGCGAGGGGATACGTTAATGTATGATTTATACTTACCGACCGGTGTTCATCCACATCACGACACATTCCCGTATCAAGGTATGCACGAGGGTTCATCTTACCGGTGAGTATACCGATTATCATCTGTTTGACCGTATATGATGTGAGATTCTCACTTATTTTGATTGAAAACAAGCCCTATGTGATAGAATCACTTATTGATGAGGAACTTGATTTTCAGATGCATGAAGGGCACAGGAGCAAGTCCGTGAACAGGTCAGTACTTTCGTACAGCAGAGAGATGAACTTGACTCCCGGATGAATATGATATATTATCACTTATTTTGATGGACATGTGATTGTTGATCACTTATTGAGGTCGAATGCAATATGTACACGTATGTATGGTATCATGGAAGATCTAGACTTGCGTCCCCGTTATTTTTCGGTAAAAGATACAACCATGATACCCAGATGATAAGCAGCATAAAGACCGAATATCTCAGAACCTCGGCAATCTCTCAAACGAAATTTCGGTACTAAGACCATATGCCAATGAGTGGTTCCCACCTGGTCTTCAGTCTATTTAAGTTTATATCACCCTGCACACTTTAATAATGATTGTGAGCCTACCGATACATCTTATATAGAGCTGCTTATCGTTTTTCATTTTAGGTTTAAAGAGGTTTAGACAGACCACTGATGTACTATCATTTTCTCTTTTGCTCGCCAGGAAACTCATTTTTGTTTTTCTATTGTTTTTGAGTTTTTGAAATTTTTCGATGTTTTTGGATTTTCAAATTTTGGATTTACTCCCCCTAAAATCAACAAACTAAGATAAATTTAAAACACAAAGGTATTTACAAAAATGATTTTCCGATGTTGGTTTTACTCTTGCTTGACCTTAATGCCGTTTACCAATAATAAAAAGTCAAATCTTGATTTGTCAAATGCTTTGGTAAAAAGGTCGGCACGTTGGTCATCAGTGTGGACCATGACAACATTGATGAGTTTCGTAGTGAAACAATCACGTGTGAGGTGATATTCGAGATCAACGTGTCAGGTCAAGGAGTGCTGTACGAGATGATAATAATTCATAAAGCAGCTTAAATATCGACAAGTATAGGAGAGATTAGAAATTCAAAACCGTATCCTGCAACTGCTTCGTGCATTGCAGGGAATTTATGTGTTCTCCCAAACTGGATATCCACCCGGTGTGGACTTCAAAGTCGATTTTTTGTAGCTACTTAGAAATCTCTTCACAGCAACAAGATCATAGACCTCTGGGTCCGGCTGGTCTTCCACATTGCACCAGCGAAGGTCTTTGTCTTTCTCTTTGAGAAGTAGTGTGTGGTTGTTCAATCCACGCCAAGGCATCCGCACACCCGGTGTAGTTTATCAACGAACACATTTTCTTCAATCACACCGTAGAGAAAAGTACCCTACACGTTCATCTTGTGGACTTTGAACTTCTTGTGGAAGAAAAATCCATGAACCTTAAAAAAAGGCTTCAGACGTGCTGCAGGCGCGTACTTTTCATTTGAATCTTTCATGTTAACCCGATCAAAAACCATAACAACCACATTTTGGCACATATCTCCATTTTTCGAAGTGGTCAAATTCTTTCATCATCATTCTTGCATCAGACATTTTTGTCTTCTTTCCCTTTTCTTTTCTCTCCATCAATGGCAACAATATTCTCCTAAATGTAACAATATTTCGGAGCCTTATGTCGCCAATCTTGTGCATGGACGCTCCACTATCAACAATCCTAAGACTATCAATGGTTCCTCCTGGAACATCCTGCACACTCATTCAGAGATTAGTTGGAGAGGGGGACCCAAGCCTTCACAGACTTGGGTCGTCCGTCATCATCGAGAATTGTAACATCCATTTCCCGATGATTCGGAATTGATGTAGCTCCCCCTGAAACAATTTCCAATTTTGGTTTCCAAATCTGTTTTTGTTTTTCATTTTTAACATTTGATTTAACAGACTGCGTTTGGACAACCTCTGGTTTTAAAACCTTTTCAATTTTCTTGACCTGTTGGCGTTTCTGTTTCTTTTCCCTTTCTTTTACAAGACGGGGATCTTGTTTTACAGAAACAGATCGCTTGCGGTCAGTTTGGTCACGGGGATCATCAACTTTGCCCTTTTGTTTATGAAGATATGGACAATTTCGAATTATATGTCCAATTGTACCACATTCAAAACATGATCTTCGTTCTACAAACCCCGAAGTATCATGTGATCGTCTTGCCGATGATGAACTTTGTGATCCCGAGGTACTAGGTTTTGAACTGTTTGGTTCATTTCTTTTCATCGCTGTAGCTTTCTTGAAAAAAATCTAAGTTAGATTTGTTTTCAAACGTTTCAATTTTGTCCGTTCCCTTTGATTTCACAAAGTTCACATTCTTGTTCTTCTTTTGATTCGGCTTCCTTTGACCTTGAGCCGGTAATTTTCCCTTTGGTTTGTTATGATATTGCGGCCTTTTCTCTGTTGGTAATTTCTGATTGCCACATTGTTTTCGAACTTCGGCCTTTGGAATAGGAGGGCACTGTGTTACTGTAACACGTGATCCTGTCTTTCCGAAAAACTTACTTGTCGAATTTTCAAAGACTTTACTGATCAAAGATTGATTAACATTCTTAATAGGAAAATCTCTGTCAGAATAAATTTTCTCATCACCAACAAGAGTGTACAGCAAATCCACACTCTCCGACTCTTTTGCAGACAAGGACTCGATTGCAACAGTCTTAGCGGGCTTTGCGGGAGGATCACATAGAATATGATTCTCAAGAGGTATGTCCTCTTCTTTGATCACCGCATCAGACTTTGCTGAATCAGTATCATCAGATTCATCATCAGAAGAATCAGCATCCTCAATCACAACTGGAGGATCCTGATTCTGTTCAGCAGTTACAAATGTATCTGCTGACACATCCAAATCTGATGATACTTCCTTCTTGTATCCTAGTCCTGTAGCAAATTCCTCAACGTCTAAAGGAACAGATGGTTCAAAGAAAGTTCTATCTTCCTCATCCGGCATGGCATCATAATTATGTCTCACAGGTGGTGGACATTTCTTGTAACCTATGCATGTGACATCCCGTTTCTCTTTCTGTACATCAATGATGTGATCCAACACGTAGCTAGAGCTCAAATAACTGTCTAGCTTAAGTTGGATCGCCTCACTTTTAGTTTTGACACAAGCCATTTCTTTTTGCATTATCTCAAGGCGAGTTATATACAAATTAATGTCAGTTTATTTTCTGGAAACCATTTTTGTTAGCTCGGTTTTATCTTTCTTTAATGTTTCAATCATCGATTTAAATTCCTTTTCATGGTTTTCATAAAACATGTTGGCTTCAATGCACTTAGAAAGATCCACGGTCAGCTTTTGGTTGTGGATGAATGTCACATCATATTTCTCTTGCAAAGCCTCGTGTTTGCTTTGCAATTCCCACCACTTATCATTCAACGAAACATGTTTGTCTTGCAAGTCAAACAAACTAGCTTGTAAAGCATCATGTTTGCCTTGCAACTCGGACATGTTTGCCTCCAGATCAGCACATTCACTACAAGAAAACTGGGTTTTTAGTACGCGCAAAAGCGTCCTAAAATGCTATTTTATAGGACCTTTCATTTAATAGGACCAACGGTAAAAGCGTTTCATGTAAAGAGGTCGTAATAAGTCTCGGAACTAAAAAAGCGTCCTAACATCTCAAATAAGATTATGAAACCAATTTTATGGTCGCGTAATATGTCTTTGAACAACCAAAATAGTGTCCTAATAAAAACATATCAGGACACTTTTACGATGTGTTTACATACTTTTAATCTTTTGATACACTTACAAGTGTCCTTAGAAATTAATTGATAGGACCCTTATGATGTAACATTATAGCTAATTTAGTACCACGAAAAGGGTCCTAATATACCAAATAAGATTATGAAACCAATTTTATGGTCACATAATATGTCTATAGACAACTTAAATAGCGTCTTAAAAGGAACATATTAGGACACTTTTACAATGTTCTAATATGTGATTACCTACTTTTAATCTTTTGATACACATACAGGCGTCCTTAAAAATTAATTTATAGAACCCTTATGATATAACGTTATAGCTACTTTAATATCAAGAAAATGGTCCTAATATCCCAAATAAGATTATAAAACAAATTTTATAAATAGACTATCAACATATAACATCCTAATAGTTATTGTATAACATCACCTAATGAAAGAAATAAAACTTCATTATATTTCAAATACGTATGTTCATAACAAAAACACTAACCATAAATAAGTTATAACATTATCTAACATAAAGTTTTAACATTTAACAAAGAAATTAAAAGCAATTAAAGAAATAAGAAACATAAAATCTTGAGTCATCATGCATCCTCAATCCTCATGGACTACCTACAAATAAACCATTCATGTATAAACATTAAGTTCCATGATATTAAAATTATTTGTATCACAAGTTTAACAAATACATACCGAGATGAATGGACAGGGCCATGCGATGGATGCACTAATACAATCTTGAATTGTAGAGAATAAACCATATGGTCTTACCAAGTTTTCATCTTTTTTTTATTGGTACTTGAACGTTTACCTCACACCATTCTGGTCCAATCTCTGTACCACCAACTAAATCATTTGGGTCAAAGCTCTGGACCCTTCATCTTGCTACAGTCTCGGTAGAGTTTAGAATGCTTTTGAGGAAAACTTCATCTCCGACCTATATTTTAGTTTTCAACAAATATTTATTAAACTCTAGTCATAATAGTGCAAAAAATCATTTTACAAAAAAATTAATAAAGTTTTACACTAGTAGGCTAATATTCTTATAGAAAAAAACTAAGGAAAAATGGTTTTTAATAATCCCACATTTACAAACAAGAATAAATACCACCACACTACACACTAATCCAACTTCTAGTTGTTGATGTTATTCATGATGAAAAACTAATGGGATTAAAGATGAAGAAGATTACTATTGTGGTCATGAAATAGGTGGAACACTAAAGATTTATATAGAAAAATACCCGTAAACGTTGATGTCCATTGGTTACATTGAGGAAATGTTGTGATGCAAGAGGTTGAACACTGGAACCACCCCTCGACCCTTCCATCAATCCATCTCTGATACTTGGGCTCGTAACTGGACCACGGTACTAGTAAGTTCTTCACATTGAGACTTCAATTGGATGTTTTCTCTATGACATGCCAAACGACTTGGTATTACACACCCAAACATCATCAGCACGAACACCCATACCATACATAACGACATCACCATTTCGATCATTACCTATTACTTTAGAAAAAACATCATCTGGTCCAGGCTTATCGATCGAGCCCCCGGGAAGATTAGAACTAAGTTGTTGCATCTGTGCCTATATTAGACATAGTTCCATCTTTGGATAAACATACACGAAACATTTCCAATCGACTTGGATCGTGTCCCTTAGATGCCTGTTTGAATAAAAAGAAAATAAGTATTAACAATGGATATCGACATGCTACATTAACAATTGCACTATCTCATATAATCACCTTTAGCTCTTCACGGACTCGAGCATAACTTTCTTTACCCGTTACTTGAACCATCTTCTTCTTTGCCCGATTCGCCTTGTTTTTTTCACTTACCAGCTTCAGTAGACAAGTGAAATTTCAGAATGAGAAATA
This sequence comes from Helianthus tuberosus, assembly GCA_030545235.1. Taxonomy (NCBI): domain Eukaryota; kingdom Viridiplantae; phylum Streptophyta; class Magnoliopsida; order Asterales; family Asteraceae; genus Helianthus; species Helianthus tuberosus. The sequence continues at coordinate 163,324,980 of CM060444.1, forward strand.
AACTAATGTTATTTAAAGTGGTAGGCTATTTCATACCTTAGACTTTTCATTATTCCAATACTTTACAAGTTTCTTCCATTGTTTTTTTGCACTTTGTTTTGGCCTAGAACTTATTTGTTCTTTCAGTGATAAAGATGGATCATGGTATAGTTCCTTAACTCTTGCCCTCCAATTCTTCACAACCCCCGATGGATCATGGTATAGTTCCTTAACTCTTGCCCTCCAATTCTTCACAACCCCCCCCCCCCCCCCCCCCCAAAAAAAAAATGATTGTTAAAATAGCACTCTCATAGTAGCAAGTCTATAACCATTAACCAAGATATAAATCAAAGTCTATAACCATTAACTGACACATGTTATATTTTTATTAATTGCAAAGCGAATCTCACAACCTTGCAGCCACCTACAATGGAACAACCATTCAGATCTCGTATCCTGTTTCAATCATCTCACATACATTTAGTCGAACACGTTCTGTGCACACAATAATATGAGCATATAGTCCAAAATTCATTTTAAATAACATCACAGTAGCAAAATGTAAAATAAATTGAATAGGAGGAATGAAGGATATAGTTCTAGAACAATGTATTAAACGTTGAGCATACCTGATAACCGAGCCAGACCATTAAATCGTAAAGGCGGAATCGACCAGACGTCTCTATACCAGTACGTCCTAGGGTTAAAATTTTTTAAAAAGAATCAAGAAGGGGGAATTGAGCAGACGCCTCTGTACCGTACCAGTACGTCCTAGGGTTAAAATTTAGAAAAGAAGATAACAGAGAAGTAATGACCGGTTAGAATGAATCGAGAAATTTTAGCCTTTTAAAAGATGAAGTATAAGACCACCCGTAGTGGGGCGTGGTTTTTCAAAAAAATCCAAAAAAAAAAACGTCCCAAAACGCCGGACCCCCATTACATGGGGCGTTATTGGGCGTGTTTTTTTGAAAAAAAAAGGGTTTGGCGTTTTAATTAAAACGCTATGCACATATTTGCTTAACCAATCACTTTTGAGCATTGCCTCACAACTTTTGAGAACCCCCACTTTTGTTTTAAATGGTCTGACAACTTTTGAGCATGTGGCCAATAGGAGTGGGTCCAGGGTTTGATTAGCCAATGAGTTTAGTTTTTTTTTTTTTTTTTTTTTAATGATTGGAAGGGGCATTATTAGGCATTATTCCCACTACGCCACTTTTGCAATAACGTCCCATGCTGACTGGGATGACACGTGTCGGATAATGCCCCATGGTGGGGGCATTATTTTTCTTAACCACTACAGGTGGTCTAATCAGGTAAGCGGCTTGCTAAACGTACCCCTTTTATATTATTTTTACTTGTTATACCTCTCCCTTTAAATTTCAAATAAATACAATTCACACCTTTGTTATTCATAAAATTTATATTTTCATATCTTATAATTTTAAAAAAATATTAAGATCTTTAAAAAAAAAAATCTGAATACTAATATAATCTCTTGTATCATTATGTAATTTTGGATTTTCATATTTTTTTCAAACGATTGTATTCTCATAGTTAATTTGTTTATATTAGTTTTGTATTATATTCTCATAGTTAATTTATTGTTTATATTATTGATTCAATATAATTTTATTATAACTCATTACTAATTAAATTAAATAATCCTTTGACCTTGACCCTATAAAAGCAAGCAGACTTATCATCTTCATCTTCCCCCAAACTCTAATCCATCATCTTCTCCAAACCCAAACCCTAATCCATCATCTTCTCCAAACTCCATTCTCCTGCAACTGTGCTGATCGACAATGATGGTATGCACATGTGGAGCCCCAACCCAACTGAGAATTATGGCAGGTGTGAGATTTGGAGTTTGGAGTTGTTAATCACGAGTAGCTCATGAGTGGCTCGTTTACATCCCAACCAATGGTCAATCTTTGTGAGCTGTATGGTTTTTCTTCTTAGACCATTGGTCAATTGGTGTGAATCTTTGTAGATTAGGGTCATTGTTGGTCCTATATAGTCAGTGATGCATAATACGGGTAACCCATTATCGCTCGTTAAGACAAGTAATATCGAATATGTCCTTCTATGCCAACCTTGACCAAACATTATCATTGATGGTCAATATTGGTTAAGGATGGTCGACATTGATTAATGAGGGTAACAAATAGCCAGTTAGGATGTCAAATTATTATGTATTGTCAGTTAGTCTCAATGTTGGTAAACAAGAATCTAATAGGAACAATATTAGCCAATGATAGTCAACAAGGTTAATTATGGTCATTTACAATGATTATGGATTAGTGATGATCAATGTGGGTTAATAATGGTTAGTGATGGTCGATATTGGTTAATGAGGGTAAATAATAATTAAATGGTCAATTAGGTTCAATGTTGGTAAACGAGATTCCAATAGGATCAATGTCAGTCATTGGGGTTTAATGATGGTTAGTTATGGTGATTACATGTTAATGATAATTAGTGGGGGTTAGTGTTGATCAATTACGGTCGATATTGGTTAATTAGGGTCAATAATAGTCGATTAAGGTAAATGATGGTTATTTAGAGCTAGTGTTGCTTTATAATGGCCAATAAGGGGTACATACATGTGTTACATACATACATATATACATACATACACACAATGTATGTATGTATTAGGATTAATTAATGTTACTATTGGTTAATGATGATTATTTAGGGTCAATGATAAACATTAGGAATTAAGTAGGATCAATTAGTTAGGGTCAATGATGGACAAATAGTTTCAATGATGGTCAATTTAGATCAATATTAGTTAAAAATGGTAAGTGATGGTCAAAATTGGTTAATGATGGTTAACCAATGTTAATATTGGTTGACTATTGGCAATCATAGTCAATTGCAGACAATACTGGTCAATGATGGTAAGTTAGTGGTCAGCGGCGGTACTTTCATTTCGGCAAATTTCCGGTAAGAATGGGTTTCCCCTTTCTTCTCTTTCTCTTATATTCTCTGTTGATTGAAGATGACGATGATTGATGTTGCTGAAGTTGATGGTGGGCTTGCTGTTGTTGAAGATGGTGATCGAGAACGATGATGTAAGTTGTGGTGATGTTGGAAACCGACGGCAGTAGTGGTGGTGGTGGTTATTCACGGTCAAGTGGCTAGGATTCGTTGGGGAAGATGATCTGCATTTTGTGGGTTAGGGTTAAATGGGGAAGATAATGTTAAATAAGGGTATAAAAGAATTAAATATATTTAATTTATTTTATTAATTATTAATATGTTATATTAAAATCAAATGGACAAAAATGCCCCTGAACTAAAAGACAAAATAGGCAGGTTGCAATAGTTAAAAAGAGGGTTTTTGAATTTTGGACTAAAATGACAATAAAAGTGAAAACACATGGACCCAGATTTAAAAAGTTTGAGATTTGGACTAAAATAACAAAAGTGCCCAAACCACAGGGACTAAAATGGCAGTTTACTCTTTACGTCCTTAACAACTTTTTTTACCACTTTTGAATCTTAAATATTTATTATATTTCAAAAACTAAAAAAAATACTTTTTTTCGTTCCCGGGTCATCAATTCCCTGCTTCCCTCCAATCGTAAATACAACACAAAATTGCCCTCAAAATTCAATTTTCGCTCAAAACTCCAATTATTAAAACTTTAATCTACCCGCTCATCCAATTTCTGCTCTCCCTTGATTAATCGATTCCCATCCGAATGATCCCCTCCTCCGACCACCCCAATCAAAAGGTAAAAGTGAATGGTCGTTTCCATCTATACGTATAATTGCCACCCTACTCAATTCTTCGTCCCGCTCTTTGTCATTTTTATTTCTATTTAGTGGTCTTGTATGTATTTCAATCATAGTCTAAAATCTGTTTAAGGAATAACAATTTTTTTTGCTGCTTATTTTATCCACAGGGGACTCTTTTTGGCGATTCTTCTACAAGTGCTTTTCTTTTCCTGGCTTTTAAGTGTAATATTCAATAAGATATCATACACATTCAACAGGTTAAATCTATTAAGAAAGTTGATTCATATAATTTTACAGATTGTTTATTGTGATTTACTGATTTGTATTAATCTTGTTAGAATAAAGTTAAATTCTATTATGTTTATGTTTTATTTATGTAATATGTATCTAATTAGACATGATAACTTATGCATTTTAGTTGATAAGCGGGTTAGGATTTAAAAACTGCCGGAGCAGTTTTCCCGCCACATCAACCGCCAAAAACTATCTACGTATTTATATGACTTTGCCGGCAATAATGTTGGGCATCAAGACAGTTTCCATTCTAACCGAAATTGTCCACCAAACCTTGTTCTTATTCTTGTTAATTTTCTGCACATTATCAAGATTAGATATGTCCTTAAATCCGAAACGAAACATGACTTCCGCTGCAAATGTATCGGATTTCCAACAAATCTTTGGTATGGTGTTTTGAGGTAGGAGGGAGAAGTTTTTAACTTGGATATTGTTCTATTTTTAAAGGATTTTAGATATTTATCTGATAATTACTATAACATTAATAATAAATCTACTAAATAAAAGTGTATGGTTTAAAAACAGAAGGCAAAACTTAGAGGATGCTTTGAAGTCTTCCACTTGTACACCCCTAGCATTGTGGCTTATTTAATTCTTGTTCCAAATGCAGTACTTATTCTGCTGATTTGTTTTCGGTTTGAGTGATTTAGCGTTTAGATTTTTGGGTGTGTTCTAAACCTGAGTTTTTATCAAAACCTGAGCTGTTAAGATTTTACATTCGCAATACATTGTGGCTCCCTAAATTTGATACTATATATATATAAAAAAAAAACTTTAGAAGTACTGAATATAAAGTCAATATCGCTAACTGGGAGGAAAAGGGTCAGTATAAAATATGTTGAAGACTATAGTTAACCCGTATCAGTCTGTATTAAAACTCATTTCGTCACGGATCTGTTATAATCCGAACAAAAAAAAAATCTTTTTTTTAAAAGACCTGTTTTGACTTGAATTCATTCTAACCCGTCATCCCGCCCAACCCCATTCGACCCACTCATTTTGCCTGGTATATCTATGTCTCTCAATGCATATTTTTGATACTCAATAGAATATGTATGCTTAAGAACTTGAAGAATCAAACTGAAAGGTCAAAAAAAAAATCAAACACACACCTGATATGCTATAAAGCATTTGTTGAAGGGGTTTGTGCATGTTTGAAAATTGAAATTTCTCAAATTGCTTGTCTCAAGAAGGTTAACACATCAGAGTAACTAACTTTTTAACATATGTTGGGTTTTTCTTTCTGCCAACATTTCGATGTCCTAACTATGGATAAAATAATATTTATGCGAATGACTCGCAAGGTTCCAAAAAGGTAGTTGTGTAAGCTTAAAGATACAATCTAGTTTAATCTTTGTTTGAAAATTTTGAGATACAAGATCCTAGTTATCACCATTTTTCAACACAGATTATAATAGAAGTAATGTTTTTGCCTCAGTCCATGCAGCAACAAAGGTCCCATTCTTGGCAGTATGATCAACAAAATACAAATTCAAACTGATGTTATACAAGGAGCAGGAGGTTTCTTTGGGTCTATTCAAATGATGCAAGGAATGCCATACATTGAAGATCGATAATCACGAATCTCAGGATCCGATTTGGGCTGTTTGTTTTTTATTATGTTTATTAGTTAATGGGTCAAACAAAGTTACTGTTATGTTTATTATTTGTGTTTGGTATTGGGCCGCAGGCCATAGACTTTTATTATGGGTCACTAGTTAAAGTCCAGTAGATATGTTTAGTTGGGCTTGACTGAAAAGGGTGCGTGTTTTGAAAGGGTGCGTGTTTTGAATAACCGCACAAACGGTTATCAGGGATAGACACGTCCCTCTGTTGATCGACACCACCATTCACACGCATCCCTTCAACAAGTATTTAAGGGTCTGAAATTCTCACTTTCTCAGTTCTAACCGTACAGTGGAATGCAAGATTCCTCTTAAGCAAGTTCAAGTTCCTGTTACTTGTGTTCGGTTAGTTATAATTTTCGATTATGTTTTTTACGATTCATAATGAAGTGGTGTGATGTTTGTGGTGATTTTACGTATAAGTGTGATCATCGTTCTTCTCGGTCCGATTGGTCCTGGGAACTCGTAAACTGTATACCAACATACATGAATATATTTTATAAAACTTACTTTTATTCATGTGGGAGATAAGATGAACTGGAACCAAGACTGAACCCAACTCAACAGCTAGAAAAACAAAGGCAAAGCAGCCTTTTCAAATTAAAGTCACATTTAATTTTTCTCAATGCAACCTATCTAACAAAACTTGCAAGTTTCAATAAAATTTGCAACCTCTTAAAAAAAAGTTACATTTTTTAGTAAAGTTCGTAACCTTTTTATAAAAAGGGTTGCAAATGCAATTATTTTTGCAACTTTTTACGAAAAAGGTGGCTTTATGTTCAAAGATGTTGCATTCGAGTCAAATGTAACTCATTTGAGAATGGTTGCTTCTAAAAAGTTGCATTAGACCAAATTTCTAGTAGTGATAACACCATAATGATTAAGCGTCCTTTAAAGTCTAAAGTTATAAGACCCAAGTGTCAAGTGTCCTATTAAGTTAAGTTCTAATATGACTTCGACTAGAAAGGGTCCTATAACACTAAACATTTATGACTTAACTACAATGTGTCCTATTAAGTTATGTTATAATAGAACCCCAGATGATCAAGTGTCCTTATACAGTACCACATAATAGGACACTGACAATTAAATGTCTTATAAAGTACTTTATTAGGATCTATATTTTAAGTGCCCTATTAAATTATATGATAATAGGACCCTAAAAAATCATCCATCCTATTAAATAGTTTTTTTAGGACACCGATTTAGTAGAGTATATTATAAAAGGACCCCAAAAGTTCATTAGTCCTATTAAATAATTTTTCAGGACCCTCTTTCACAAGTGTCCCACAGAAAAGGTCCTAAAAAGCCATTTTTGTTGTAGTGATTTAACACTTAATCTAGCACAATTATCACAATTAACAGCAGTGGGTTCATCGACACATACCTGACTTGATGAACTGTCGACATTAGCCATACAGGCTGAATGAAGAGAAGAAGAAGAATAAGCAGCTTGATCCACCAATATAGATCTTCTATGATTTTCTGCTGCAGCTTCTCCCAATAGCCCATCAACATCTGCATCAACTGACGCACTTGATGTCTCACCCACATGATCATCACCTGAACTCGAGGATTCTTCATCTGAACTTCTACTGTAACCAGAACTGTCTTCGTCTTCAGAAGACTCATCACCATTGGTGGAAGATTCTCCACCACTGGCGTGCTTAAGATCCTTGACAACCTCAGCAAAACAAGCTGTTACAGTAGATGGCCGATAGACTTGCTGTTGTGGAGCTGGTTGTGAAACTGGTTGAAGCGGATTTCCGTACAGATCTGTTGGTCCGGTAGATCGAACAGGTAATGGATTTCCGAACATATCAGTTGCTTTGATAGGTCGTTGGCTTTGAATACTTGGAGATTCGGCCCACGAAGGAGACAAAGTCGTGTTTCTATACTTTCCGCTATCCGGAGACGGAGTACCATAATACATATCTGTATTTACCGGAGTACCCCAAATCGAATTCATTTTTGATCAAGAAAAATGAATACCTGAAAATCACACCTCAAACAAACAGTTAAACACCTTCTTCAAACCTTCTGTTTAAAATCACAAGTGTCTCGACGAAACACAGTCCCACGAAACAGACTTTGGCTTTGTTGACGAAACTGAAATTGTTTTGTAACTTTTACGAAACAGATTTTAAATCTTAAACTTGACGAAACAGGTTGTGTGATGATTGGATGACGAAACACAAGCCCAACCCTTATCCACTAGATGAATGGCCCACTTAATCGGTGAAACAGATTTGGTGTATTGGGCTTGACGAATCAAAGGCCCAACTAAGGCGACGAAATGGATTTTTGTTTTGAGATTTAAAATTGACGAAACTGGGTTTTGCCTATTTGCTTTCACTTTGGCGAAACAAGGAGGAAATCTGGGCCCAACAGTTGACGAAAATGATATATGGGCCCAACAGTTGACGAAAATGACTTTTGAACCTACGAAACGGTATTTTATGTCTTTGGGCTTTGGGCTTGACGAAAGTGATATATGGGCCCACTTAAAGTTGACGAAACAGAATTCAAATCTTCACTTTGACGAAATGAAATTTTGTATTTGTTTCGTTGACTATGTTTGACTAAAGAGGATTATGTTTCGCCAAATTTCGTTTCGTCGAAAAGCAAGTCAGTGAGTTGGTGAGCTTTTTGACTTTATCTTTTTCTGACAACAACAGGTACTACTTTCGGCTTGTCTCACCAACCAGGTAAGGTTTGTATTATTTTAATCTTATCACACTTACCAACACACAAACAAGTTTCACAATTAACTTTCAAAGATCAAAAAGTGAATTGATATGAAGAACACACTGAATTTTTCGGTAAAACTATGAGTTTTCCGGTGACCTGAAACTTCCGAAACGCGGTTTTGCTCGAAACTTCACTAAAAACCAACTTTTAACATGTGATAATGAAAAATAACAAGGTTTTTATAAGAACATCCAGAAAAACAACAAGATTAAACCCGATTTTAACAAGTTTTTCCAGAAAATATGAACTTTTCAAAACCCGAAAAACAAACAAGAACACCTCGGTTTTAACAAGGAGAAGAGCCAAGGCTCTGATACCACTTGTGTACAAACCAACCCGGTTGTGCGGAATCCAACCGAGATAGCAAACCGAGATCGAACACGCAATATAATGACACACAAGACTCAACGATTAACACCTCTGTATTAATACGTATGAAAAGATCAGTTACAATACAATGTTTACAAATGTATTCTGTAAACTCTCTCTCTCGTGTGTGTGCTCTGTTCTTGTGTCTATGTTTTCTACTTTTCTTATCCACAGACTGACTATATATATAGTCACAGTACCACGAAACAAAACAGACACGGCGAATCACAATTACAATTGACGAAATGGAAACATGGACGACGAAATGGAGCCATGATCGACGAAACAGCCTTGTTTCGTCGACTCCATTGTTGTTTCGCCGCATATGGGCTTAGGCCCAACCTGTTGAAGAAGTTGATTGGTCTAAGCTTCATGCACATGTACGTACAGACTTCAACTTGTTTTCATATTTGTGAAGTTTAGTCAAAGATGACATCATCATGACATCATCATGATGATGTCATGATGATGTGTCAAGCGGGAAAAGTTCTCGGCTCTCCGTGCTTCGCGTGTCGAACTCTGGGGCGCACGACGGAGGATTGTCATGACGTCGGGCTTGAGCCGGACCTAACCGAGTCGACCAAGTCGAATTGAGCCGAGTCGAACCGAGCCGAGTCGCGTCCACATATTATGTATCAACAACCTACATTTTTAAAATTACAGCTATAGTCCCCAAGTTTTGCAAATTCATTCTTGGATAGTCCATAGCGTGGATGAGGGTTAGTTTGTCCAGTAAAGTGGTGTGAAATGACTAAAATGACCTTTCCCTCCCCCTTTCTCTCTATCTCCTTGTCTGCACACCTCCACACCTCACACCACCATAACACCACCCCGAAATCCAAACCACGTCGGTTGATGGTGATGGAGTTATGGTGTCCATGTTTGTTGATTTGGATCTGTTTGTTTTCCGATTTGCACCAGGAACTATGACTCTATAATGACACTTTGATCTACAAAAATTGTTGAAATTTGGTGTGTAATTAATGAGGAAATTGAGGTACCCATAAGAAAGAATTGAAGAAAACAAACCACTTACAAAATCGATGGTATTGGTGGATTTGGTGGTTCGTTTTTTTTCCGGTGAGGGTATGGGTGGGTGGGGTGGGTAGGGGTGATGAAGTGGCGGTGGTTTGGTGGTTCATTTTCCGGCGACGGCGGGATTTGGTTGTGGTGGTTTGGATTTGGGGGTGGTGTTATGGTGGTGTGAGGTGTGCAGGGTGTGAAGACAATGAGATAGAGAGAAAGGGGGAAAAGGGCAATTTAGTCATTTCACACCCACTTATCTGGTCAAACTAACCCCCGTCCAAGCTAGAGAATATCTGAGAACAAATTTACAAAACTTGAGGACTGTAGCTGTAACTTTAAAAATGTAGGGACTATAGGTGAAATCTGAGCAAACCAAAAAGACTATCTGGACACATTTCTCCAAAAAAAATAATGTGATTGTATTTCACACCTGTTACGAAGCCATACGAGTTATTTCCAAGAAGTGAACAAAAGTGGTTAAAATTGAAATAATTAAACAAAAACTTATATTCACACTCTCTAAGAAAATCATGAATACAAACAACATAGTTCTTTCTCTAGTTCTCCTTGTTCGTATATCATTCATTGGAACTAGAACATAAGATACACTTAACATCCTTTCTACGTATAAAAAATGATACATGGGAATGAAGCATATATTCATTGTACATTTCACAAGTCTTGAGATATAATATTAATGGTTTCATTTAACATGATTAATGGTGCAGTTAAAATTAGGGCTGTAAACGAACCGAACGTTCAGCGAACAGTTCGTGAACCGTTCGGCGGGAAGCTCGTTTATGTTCGTTCGTTTATTAAACGAACGAACATGAACAAAAAATTTCGTTCGATTAGTTAAATAAACGAACATGAACAGAGGTCTCGTTCGTTCGATTGTGTTCGTGAACGTTCGGTAAAGTGTTCATAAACGTGTTCATGAACATCGTTGATTTGCATTCTTTTATGTTCGTATGTTTGTGCTTTAATTGAAAATCTTTGTACTTACATATATTTTATATGTGCTTTTTATATTATTAAACTTCTATATATTTTATTACCCTAACAATTAAACTAGGAAACACTCTTTCATCTTATTTATGCACTATTTCCCTTTCATCTCTCATTATTTACATCGGCGAAGACGATCGACCCCCGTTCCACAATAGGGATTCAAGTTCGAGTGCTACCCTCTGGGCCATCTTTCTTTATCCTTCGTCGCGTTCGCCAAATTTATTTTGTGTTCGTGAATCGCTCGCGAACACGCTCATTTCCTTAATGAACGAACACAAACACAAAATCTCGTTCGGTAAGTGTTCATGAACCATTCATGAACACATTTATTTCCTTAACGAACGAACACGAACAAGGCCTTGTTCGTGTTCGTTCAGTTCGTTTACAGCCCTAGTTAAAATGAAAAGTCATGAAACCTATTTATGTTTATGACCTCACTCTTTCAAGTTCCATGGTTGCTTTTATCTTTTCAAATTCAATATCGAACACGATATTTTTAGTATCCATACTTCTTTTATCTTACGCAGTAGTGTGGTTTAGTTCCGTATTACTTGATAACTGAACGTTAAGCTATTATAAATGTGTAACTGGTACGCTCGCCTAATTTCAATTATAGTTATGTTAAATATTCAAAATTGTCCGGTTAACTGATAGCTCATTACTTGGTAAAGATCAAATATCAATTGTCTGGACTGAACACTTTCTACATCTCATCTCGTAATCTCAAAAACATCTTTGGGAGTGCACTATATAGTGTATTGCAGCTAGGGCTGTAAACGAACCGAACGAACACGAACGAGACCTTGTTCGTGTTCGTTTGTTAAAAAATATATGTGTTCGCGAACCGTTCACGAACACTTATCGAACGGGATTTTATGTTTGTGTTCGTTTGTTAAGGAAATGAACTTGTTCGTGTTCGTTTGTGTTTGTTTGTTAATTTTAGGCAATGAACGTTGGCGAACACAAATGAGCACAAACTAATGTTCATGAACACAAATGGAAATAAACGAACACAAACAATCGTTCATGAACAGAATATATATAATACATTGACACTTATTAAATATTTAATTTGTCAGAATTTTGATATATTTAAATAAATATAAAAGCTAAAAATATTAATGAACTATCAAACACAAGCGAACACGTTATCGAACGTTCACAAACATAAACGAACGAACACGACCTCTGTTCATGTTTGTTCATTTAACTAAACGAACGAAATTTCTTGTTCGTGTTCGTTTGTTTAATAAACGAACGAATACAAACGAACTTCCCGCCGAACGGTTCACGAACTGTTCGCCAAACGTTTGGTTCGTTTACAGCCCTAATTGCAGCCATCAGCTTCTCGATCCCTAGTTTTTTTAAGGATCAGTTATACAGAGAATAAGGCTCACAAAATGAGTTATAAACACCGGTTACAATTATAAATTTGTTTGAAGATAAAACAGTTGAAGAAATTTTGATATATGAAGTTCAACTTAAACAAGAAACAGTTAATGGTTTACTAAATACTCTGAAACCTGATGATAAAAAGCCAAGCAAAAATTTAATAATCAAACAAAAATGTAAACTAAAAACTGAAACGTAAACATACAATTTTTTTTGGAACTGCAAATATACAATATGATGAGTACACATTATACATGGATTGAATATGAGACCTTTACATAAAAGAAACATATATTCTGTATCTATTTGATATACATGGAATATAAGATCCATAAATTATAAAAAGAACAAATTTCTTCTTTTATCAATGGTCTGTATCCCTTACTAGTTATTAGTAGAAAAACTTCTTTTGCATTGAGCTACATGACTGATGACTTCAGGTTAAACTATTGACCCCAATCGCCCAATTTTGTGCCGAGGAGGTGGTGGTGCTGCAGTTGTACAAGATAAGAAATGAGATATGTATATATCCACAAGAAACAAGAAGACATTTGGCAATTTATATACATATATATGCAAGTGTGTGAATAGGAGAAGGATGATCAATTTTAGAACTAATACAGATTATAAATACACAAATGACCTTTTTTAGCATCTTTATCATCCCAACATTTATAGCAGCCACCTTTACCGGTAAGCATTGGTGGTGGTGCTGACGGCCTAGCTGCAACTCCTATTGCTTGTATAACTGTCACCATAGAAGAAATGATCGCAAGTGCGAAAATAATAGCCAAGAAAGAAGCAAGAACACTCCTAAATCTCATCTTCATAAATTGTGAAATGATATGTAGCATTTGTTTCATCACATATATATACTACACACACATAAACATTGCTTTTTAGTAACTAATCTTTAAATATTTGTAAGAATTGTACATGCCAAAGAGTCAATGTTGTGATAATGGACATGTCCCTTGTGGTTGTGAAGGTAAACCAAGAAAATTGAGCCATAGAACGTTGCCTCGCATCATATGCTGCAATTTGACTATTAAGCCACATGTTTGACTTTTTTTTGTGCAAGAATTCTTCCAATATATTTGTTGAAAAATGCATCCATAAATAGATTATTTGATAAATAACTTTAGTAATTCATAAAAATCTGTGGAGTACTTTTGATTAGTCGCATATTTGGTGAGTCATGCTCTCAAATGAAACATCTAGCATTCCCCTGTGTCACACTATACTAATCGTTTAATTGGAGTTATAATTAAAATCTATAGTAAGTTGGAGTTCATTTCCCTCAAAATTTGTGAAGGTTCTATATTGGGTGTGAAAGTCTTATTAAACATCTTTTAATTTTTAATGATCATTCAAATTAGATGCATATAGGGTTGGTTCTAATAATTTAATTAGGGCTCATTTATGTTTTCTTGGTGGAGAAGTTAGTTGCAATATTTGGTTCTGGGCTAATAAAGAAAAACTCTAGTTGCAGCCTATGGATGTATGTTTTCCACTGAGGCCAAACCACATAAAAATTCTTGTGTTCATTTTCATGTTTCTCCATGAATTTATTTGTGTTCTTTGTGTGTTGATTTGCTACTGACACTTCAATCATAACAAGTGGTATCAGTGTCAGGTTCAGGTTCATTGTTACACATGGTTTTGCACTGAGACAATTCACAGAGGTTTGTTTATCCTTTTTGGTTGTCGGACATGGTTTGAGAATTAAAGGCGTGTCGTCACTGTGTTTTCTTTCTGGATATTTACATTTCACGAGATAAAAGAAAAAATTAAAGGGCTTCCTTTGTGATTAGTGCATAACAAGCAAAAGAAAAAAAATGGTCTATTTTTCAAGTACATTGTTTAAGAAAGATTAATAAGGAGAAAGATTAATTTTCATGTTTCAACCGAGAAAGGGGGAAAAGGATATTCAGCCGAGAACGTGGATAGTGGGCCGAACATTAGAGGTTTTCAAGTTAACCTCAACTCTTTTGGACCAAGGAAGGGATTCAAGAAAATTAGAAAGCCTAGAAACAACACAGCCTTAGTGGAGGAAACAAGTGGGATCTCTAGGCCTAGGAAGAGGATGAGACAAAATGACCCATTCGATCTTAATGAAATAATAGGAATTCCGGAGAACAGTGTAACATCCGATGATTAGGAAGAGGTAAACGCAAATAATTCGGGGAATGAAGGATTTACTGAGAGTAACCAGATGGGGTCAAGTGAAATTAGAGGAGAGTTTGTGGAAGGGAACAGAGTCGGAAATATGGTTAAAGAAGTTAATGGGCAACCCAACGAGGAGATTGACAGAGTTAATTTAGAGACACAGCTTACGGCCACATTGGGGGGAGTGGTGGGCGTCAATTTGCAACATCACGAGCAAATGATCAGAGAAGCGATAAGGGAAGAAGGAATTCAAAAAATTTTAAATGAATTTTCTTTCTTTAAATATTAGAGGGTTAGGAGAGGGGGAGAAAAATAAAGCAGGTTGGGTTAAAGACTTCAAAAAAAGAGAATGGAGTTGATTTTATTGCATTACAGGAAACTTAGTTTAATGACATTTCAGGTATTGAATTCGAGAAATTCTGGGGAGCAGGAAAATTTGAGATGGACCATGTGCAAGCGGCTGGGAGACCAGGAGGGTTGGTTAGCTTATGGGACCCTAATATTTTTAAGGTACTTGATTCTATTAAACACCGTAATTTTCTATTATCAGCGGGGGTGATGAAGGGGAGCAATAAAGCTATTAACGTCATAAATATTTATGCTCCTCAAAAAGTGTCCCAAAATAAATCTTTGTGGGATGACATAGGGGGTTTGTTGGGTAACTTTCCGGGATGTTGAGTAATTTTGGGAGATTTTTGCGCGGTTCGATGCTTGGAAGAAAGGAGGAATTCTAAGTTCAACAAAACATGTGCTTTCAAATTTAATAACTTTATTATTGATAATGGGTTGAGAGAATACGAGATGAAAGGAAAGAAATTCACTTATCATAATGATAATGACAACAAACAAAGCAAGATAGATAGGGTTTTGGTTTGTCAGGAATTTTTTTCGGAATGGCATGTGGCATGTTTGAGGACGATGCCTGGGCTTCATTCGGATGACCGCCCCCTAGTTCTGACTTGTTCGAATAAAAATTCCAGACCCAAACCGTTTAGATTTTTTAATTCTTGGTTGGATCGAAAAGACTTTGATGAGGTGGTTATGAAGGCGACTGAAAATTTTTCCGCAGTCAGAGAATCAGATGTGCGTCTTATGGAAAAATTTAAAAGGATTAAAGAGTATATTAAATTTGGAAAAGGGAGGTTTTATCTAGGGAAGGGGAAAAAGAGAGGGTTTTAAAAAGGGAGCTTGATAAAATGGATGAATGGTCGTAGATTAGGGAATTATCAGAAGAGGAGGAGAGATTATCGTCCGATCAACCTTATTGGGGTGATTAGTAAAACTATTTCTATGGTTCTTGCTAACCGCCTCAAAAAGGTTATAGGCACTATCATCTCGGAGAATCAAACGGCGTTCCTTAAAGGTAGGTACATTCTGGACAGCCCGTTAATGGTTAATGAGCTTATTTCTTGGATCAAAAAGTTAAAAAAAGGCTTTCCTATTAAAAATTGATTTTAAAAAGGCTTATGACAATGTGTGTTGGGGATCTTTATTGGACATCATGGGACAAATGGGTTTTCCGAATCTTTGGTGTAAATGGGTGGAAGGGGTTTTTGACTTCTGCTAGATCCGCGGTGTTAGTAAATGGGTGTCCTACTTTTGAATTTAATTGTTCCAAAGGGATTAGACAGGGAGATCCGTTTTCTTTTCCTTTTGGTTATGGAAGCCTTGTCTAGCATTTTTTGCAAAGCAGGTATGGAAGGGTTTTTCAAAGGCATCCAAACTCCAAATAACGGTCCGGTTATCTCTCATCTTTTGTACGCTAATGACGCTTTAATTTTGGGGGATTGGGGTAGGGATAACGTGAAGAATGTGGCTAGATGCCTCAGAATTTTTTACTTGTGTTCAGGTCTTAAAATTAACATGCACAAATCTTACTTATATGGGTTGGGGATGGATAATTGTGATATCAAGGATATGGCTAATATGATTGGGTGTAATACTGATAACATTCCGCTTTCATACTTGGGTATCACGGTGGGGGCCAACATGAATAGAATTAGTAATTGGGATCCAATTGTTGAGATTTTCAACAAAAGATTATCGGTTTGGAAAGCAAAACCTTTGTCTATAGGGGGGATACTTACTTTAATTAACTTTGTTATTGAGAGTCTCCCTATATATTACTTTTCTTTATATAAAGCCCGGTCGGTATGATTAAGATCCTTGAAGGTAAGATGAGAAAGTTTCTCTGGGTGGGGTATATTGAAAATAAAAAAAATGAACCGGGTTGCTTGGGAGTAGGGCTGTAAACGAGCCAAGTCGAGCCGAGCTCGACCCGACTTGAGCTCGACTCGAACTCAATTCGAGCTGGCTCGGCTCGAGCATGAATTTCAAATCGAGCTGAGATTTGAGGCTCGAGCTCGACTCGATTAACATTCGAGCTAGCTCGGCTTGGCTCGATCTAGCTCGAACTAACAAAGAACCGCAAAATTTACTACTTAAAAAGCCCTAAAAATGAATCTTTTCATAGACTAAGGGCCATAATTGCAATTATATTTAACCAAATGGCTAAATATGCAAGTATAAATAGTTAACTCACTTTGTACATTTTCTTTACCTTCTTTTATAGGGGAGATACTTCCTTAGTTTTCGTCTTCTGAGCGATGTGGGACAAAAAAATGAAAGATATAAACCTTATCGAGCTGGCTCATGAGCTCGCGAGCCGAGCTGGCTCGTTTACAACCGAGCCAATTTCGAGCCGAGCTTTTTCGAACCTTTTTCAAGCGAGTTTTGAACGAGCTGTGAGCCACGAGTTTTTTGAACACCCCTACTTAGGAGTGGGTCACGTGGCCCAAGAAAAAAAGGGGGATTGGGTATTAACAGACTAAAAGAAGTCAATGAGGTGCTTCTTTATAAGTGGGGTTGGAGATAACCCGTGGATAGTCTATCGGTTTTGTGCCCTTTTTTAGACGAATATGAGTAAACGGTGGATCATTTGTTTACAGCAAGTATGGTGGCAACTCGAGTGTGGGCTGCTATCAGTGCTTGGTGCAAAATTCCACCGATCTTTGCATTCGAATTCAAAGATTTAATGGATATGCATAATTGTTGGTACACTTTATGTGGACGCGACTCGACTCGGTTCGATTTGGTTCGGTTCGACTCGGTTAGGTTCGGCTCAAGCCTGACGTAGCGACATTCCTCCGTCGTGCGCCCCAGAGTTCGACACGCAAAGCACGGAGAGCCGCAAACCAATTCCCGATGACACATCACCATGACATCATCATGATGATGTCATGATGATGTCACATGGTTGACTAAGCTTACAATCTGAATATTTGTTGATCATGTACGTAAAGAATGCATGTTGGGCCATTACACTTGGGCCTAAACTCTTTGGGCCGAAACCCCTTTATTTGTGCATGCATGTCGACGAAACTCTACAAGGTTTCATCGACTTTGAAGTTACGTCAAGGCCAGCCTAGGTTTCGTCATATATATCGACGAAACTCTTCAAGTTTCGTCGATATTGGAGGTTACGTCGATGTTGATGTTTCGTCGTACTTGCTGCCTATATAAACAAGACTGAAGAGAGAGAGAGAGAGAGAGGGAGAGAGAGAACTGAGAGTTTCATTTGTGTGTTTCATTATACTATCTTTCTGTAACGAAACTCTGTCGATATCAATATACAAACGTTAAACGTTATATCTTTGTGTTGTGTTTATCTCTCGCTCAGTTTGTATCGTAACGTGGATCCCGCACTCGTTACGGTATTCGAAACAATATCTCGTAGTTGTCCGGCGATCCGAAAACGGACCTACAATTGGTATCAGAGCTAAAGGCTTGATTTCTTGTTGAAAACCGAGTCCCCGGTGTGATTTTCGAGTGGGTTTTGGAGTTATTCTTGGATAAACTTCAAAAACCCAGTTCTAGTTCATAAAAATCTGGATTTAAAACTCGAAAATCTGTGTTTGTTTGATGTTGTTTGGTTTAAAACTTGTTCAAAATCATTGGAGATAATCGAAAGTACAAGTTGTGTCGAGTTTCTACGTAAAAATTTGTTGTTCGGAAAGTCTTCAGAGACCGGAAAATTCAAATCTTCAAGTGTTCTTTAAAGAACCTTCAAAGTGTTCTTCATGCTTTCAACTTTTCAATCTTCTGTGAAGTACCTGTGCAAGTTGTTTGTGAATTAAAAATTATATTTGGTTTGAAAAATTGTATTTTCAAGGTATGATGAGTATGGTGTAGGTTGAAAACGGATGTCATGTGTCAGAAAGGATAAGATTTAGTGTTGAAAATTCTTACCAACTCTTGTGATCTTATCTCCTTGAGTTTCATCGAGTATCATTCTTCACAAGAGGTTTCGTCGAGCACAGTGGGTCATCATTCAAGTTTCGTCATCAATCAAAGGTTTCGTCACAGTGATAAATCTTTGAGGTTTCGTCAAAAGCAGATCTTCAATCATAGAGTTTCGTCGAGGTTTCACAAGCAATAGGGTTTCGTCATTAGCTTTTCAAGTTTCATCGGCCAGGTTTCGTCATAAGTCAGGTTTCGTCACAACAGGTTTTGTAATCACTGGGTTTCGTCAAAGAGGCTTCATCAAACATAGGTTTCGTCGATCAAAAGTTCTTCACGGGGTTTCGTCGAAACCTGTTCAATTTTTAACAGAAGTGTTGCAAAACTAATTTAACAGTGTGTTTTCAAGTGTTTAACCAGGTTTTCACTTTCATATATGAATCATGATGTAACACCTCGAAAATTCACGTCCTATAATGTGTAGACACGTGTCATATGTTTAAACGTGTGAAAGAATATTATGAAAGGACTAAAGTTGACAAACATGGAAAGTATGTGAATATACGTATTCTAAGTGTCAACAGTGAATAAATATATTGTACATTAACCCTACATGATGTTTATAACGTAAAACGAATAAATCATGGATCATGCGAAGCTAAAAGTGAGAGATTACAAACTACAGGGGTTAAATGTGTCAACATGTTTAAGTTATACCTCTGAGTGACCTTTTGACAAACCCGAAGATTTGTAACTGTAAATTATGCTCACTAGAATACACGATATAAATTTCATAAAGTTTCGTTATTGTATGAGAAAGTTATGATCAAATTCGTATGCGAGGGGTTAAAGCGTTAACATTGAAAGTTATGACTTTTCGGGTTAACCGGAAGTGTCCAGGGACTTGGCAAAGTGGGTATAAGTCCTAAAGCCCTTGTGAGTAAATATTAAGGGGTCAAAATGCAAGTAATAAACTTAGTTGACCTTTCGTGAAGCCAAGGGACAAGTTGCAAAAACAAGAAAATGAAAAATCTGATTTTAAGGCCCACGCGGCCCGCGTAAAGATCGATTAAAACTCATGCGGGCCGCGTCAGGACGCCAGATACAGAAAACGTGGACAGGCTCCTGTATTCACGGGTATTCGATCTTTAAGCGATATCTTTGCATTGCGGGCGGCCCCTAAACAGTCCTAGACACTAGGGACACTTGGTGGAATGTTGTGGTCAGTTGATAGACTTGTTTGTCAATGTTTTATGCTGATTAATCCACTATAAAAGGGCACAAGACTCCAACTCATTCCTCACACCGTCATCTGCATTTCCTGATCAATTCTGGAGCTCCCAAGCAGCCTCAAGTGATCATAATTCGTGCATAGGACTCTTGTAAGTATACTTGACCTTTCTTAATTAAGTTTTAGCTTAGTATTAGCTTAAAAGTCAAACCGTCGTAATTAACGGTTGACTTTAAGATTAATCACTAATGGTCCAGTGATTAGTCGAATCAAAAGTAGTTATAAGTTGGTAATTATGTGGGTAATAAACCCTCAAAAGGTTTCCCCATGATTCCCACTCTAACTAGGTCAAATGTCGGGTCAAACGTGTTAATAAAAAGTCAACAGAATGTGTAAATTACAATTTATGCATAATTAGCAATGTAGAACACATACAACTTGTTTGATCATTAATATAACTTGGTAATTAGTGTAAGGACATGTCTAAACATGTTCAACCCGACAATTTCCTGTTTAGACCCGGTTCGGAACCGAAAGTCGCATAGTTGGACTTATACTTTGACTTTCAGTTCTGACCCGTTATGGTATGTTTTAGAAATGCCTTAGAGCTTTATTTGGACCAGGTTACATGCTAGTATAACCCTCTGTGATTATACACCCCGGATCATTAGTTATCCAATTAATTCGCATGATTCCGTTAATTGCTCATATGTTGACCATTATGCCCTTATTACCTTAAAACGTGATTTTTGGAAATGTAAAAGATTAGAAACTTTAATTACTGATATTTAAACTTGCATACAAAATTTGACATCAGTTTGAGGTGTAGGTTAAGAGTTATGCTCGTTAGCGTAAAATTAAAGCTTTATGTCAATTAAACGGCGTATTTAGCGTATAGCCTAGTTAAGCCTACTTTTTTATATTAAATCTTTTACCCACTGATGTAATATATTATTTTGGGATTTTTAAAGATTTTTAATAAATTTTAGGCTGAGCATAACTAGTAGTCGTAGGCTTAATCCGGTAATTGTCGATTTTGCCCTTACGGGCTATAAAATGAGTTTTACATATCTAAACGACTCCAAACCTTTTGCTACTGATCACATATGATAAATAAATTATTTTAAGCCTTCTGGAAATATAAAAATATCAGATTTTAGTATCAAACCCGGAAACGGCTTCTAATCGCCTTTTTAAGCGTTTTTAACGCATAGTATGTACTAAAACTATTTTAAACATACCAAGGGTGATACCTACTGATATATGAGGCAAATTATAATATTTTAACAGTAAGCAAAGGTTGATAAACTCAGACTTCAGTTTTGAGCTTTTCGGCTTATGTGAAATTACCAAAATACCCCTACGGGGCATAGTTTGGTTAAAATTGATAAATTTCACATATATGCTTTAACCTACTGATATAACTTAGAAAATTGAGTATATTTGCTGATTACATCAGACCTGTAACTCAGGATACTACTTAAACTCTTTTACAACCTTTAAAATGACCAAACTACCCCTACGGGGCATAGTTTGTGTTTAAATTCGTTTCGGGCATAATAAAAGACACCTTACTGATGTCACAACATATTTGGAGCATATTAACTTAGGAAACCTGTAAATGGCTCTCATTATTACCCGTTACGCTTATTACGCGTTCGGTTCGGTTTATGTAACAAGTTTGCATAAATTAGCCGAAACGGGTCAAACCTTATCGGTTTTATCTCAAAATCCAGAATGTGCATGAAGGACCCATGTTAAACAAGTCTCTGAACTTGTCAGGTCTAAATCACATTCTATCCGGTCTTCGCTTAATCGTGCATACGAACCGTATCTTTGAAACTAACCGGTCTAAGCTTAAGCTTACTAAAGACCCGTTAGGATTCTAATAGGTTATTATAAACCTTCGTTCCAGATTAGGAGACCCAGTAAAAGCTACTTGCAATTTGCTTATTGTGATTTATACATTGCTCATGTAAATACTTTTAACTTATTTTCCCTATACGGGCTTGGGTTACGGTATATAGCATACCGCTTGATCGGGCATCAAATCCTCCACCATTGAGTGGGTAATTGAATAATTTGATCGGCTCGTTTAAACAGTCTTGTTACTTAAAGCCTTTGGGGGGTTAATGACCATGTCCCGGATATCCTTGGCATCATTTTACAAAATGGCCACGACTTAAGCGCGGGGTGTAGTCGTACACCCGTCAGTGCACAAAAGTATATTGTGGTGTGTCTATTGATCTTTAACCCGGACAAGATCCGGGCTACTGAACGCACAAGGAACATGTAATTCGTTCACAAGATTATAATATTAAATAATTCTCCCAAGTTAAATAAAATGTTTATGCCACGTGCATCCAAACCAATTTTCAATCATTTTCCAAAATGAGTCAGTTGATTGTATTTACCAGTGTAAACTGACGTATTTTCCCAAAAAGATTAAATGCAGGTACTAAGCGAAATTGACTGGGATTTCTCCTTAGCATCACTAGAAGTCTCGCAAGCTTAAGATGCCTGAAGTCTGTTGAACTATTAATAATATTTTATTTTCGATCCATCTGTGGATAAACTTCCGAATATTGTGACATTTGATATTACAATATTAAATTCGGTTGTATCATATTTTTAAATTTGCTTCCGCTGTGCATATTGATTATTGTGTTGTTTGACTATTATGTTGCCAACCACGTCACAATACTCCCCCACCGGGCCCACCGGTGACACGTGGAAACCGGGGTGTGACAGGTTGGTATCAGAGCCAACACTGAGTGAATTAAACACTAGCCTTTTGTGTTTAATCTCAGTTACACAATTGCACAATATTAACTTTCGAGTCTAGACATATAACATAGGACAAATTCCACTTTGTTTGTGTTGTCCTTTATTTTGCATATATTTTTGTTTTGTTATCTCATGCTATATTGACAGGATTAACAAAATGCCGCCAAGATTCTTCAGGAGAAGAGGAAGTGGCAAAGGGCCAATCACCGCCCCCAATGATAATGAAGCTGGACCTTCAAATGTGCGAGCTCCATCTACCACCGAGAGTGACGACCCTCGGCAGAATAGGAGGAACTTGTTTGAACCAGCCAGACGATCGGTATCACACAGCTCTACACCTCCGGTTCAAAACCCTTATGGGTCACAACCGGAGTACGAGCCCAACAACCCTCAGCCTTCGTTTATACCGTTGCAGCGATCTTTATCGCATCATTCTTTTGGTGACCCTACACCAGTTTTTAGGGGCCGGTTTAACCCGGCGAATTTTATACAAGAACCAGTGGGTTTTAACCCATTGGGGCCAGAGGATCATTTCTCTGGAGATCACGCGGATGACATGGACGAGGACACTGATCCCGTCGAACCTGCTAGTGGTACGCCAAATCATCCCATCGAGATATCCAACGGATCTTCTTTCCACGGATCACCCTACGGTGGTCCAGACAGTTTTCAAGCTTTGTTCAACAGGCACGAGTGGTACTATATACCTCCTCACCATTCGTCGCCTCAGCAGCAGCAGCCGCAACAACAGCAGGATCCCTCTGTGGATTCCAGATTCGTGGCAGTCATGCCACCGCCTCCACCGCCGCCAGTGCAACCGGCACCTCCGCAACCGCCAAGGCGAAGGAGAACCGGTGCGCGCATGTCGTCACGAGCAGGGGATTTCCATTTCAGTTCCCCACGTCAATCCAGTGGCAGCCACTATCCGCCACATCAGGAGGACCCACAAATGGGTGGACCATCCAACCCAGCTGTACCACAGCCACCGCCAATGGGTTTTGACAACCCAATTGCAGCATATACGGGTTCCATGGCATATAACCCGTTTGAACCGCCGACTCACCACAACTATGGTTACGCGGAGGCCGACCCGTACATGGTAGCGGCTAACTACAACACCCAAGGACCCTATGGAGATCCATGGGGAGTAGGGTACCCAACACACGGGTACCAGATACCTCCTAGGCCTATTATTCGGACCCAATCACAGCCGCCTAGGTTCTCCCCACCTGAGCATGAAGAACTCCTTCAGAGGTTGAATCAAGTTGAACGGGAAGTTCACAGAGACCGCAGGGAGAGACAGACTTTCTTCCAAGGATTAACAAGCTTGATCAAAGGGAAGAGCAAGAAGGATCATTGAATCCTTCCACTGTTGTTTTTCCTTGTATCAGTTGAGCCCCTGCGTGGGCCTGTATTTGCTGTATTTGTTTAAGCCCCTGCGTGGGTATATATATTTGTGTGTGTTTATTTTGACCCCTGCGTGGGTCTATCTTCTGTTAACCCCTGCGAGGGTATGATTTTTGCTTAAAGTCCCTGCGTGGACTAGTTTGTTTGTTTGTTTAAGGTCCCTGCGTGGACTATTATGTTTGTTTAAAGTCCCTGCGTGGACGAGCATGTTGATTGACCCCTGCGTGGGTAACTGTTTGTTGAAAAGACCCGTTTAGGGCAGCATGTAATATTATAATAAATTAATGGAATGTTGTTTTATAAATTTCATGTTTGCCATTATGTGCATATATAAATTATAAATGAAATAAATAAATTAAAATCATTCCTTTTGAAATAATTTGCCTATGCAATTATTAATTAAGAATCTTAAAGTGTGAAACCTAGCCTTTGGGTCATTATAAGACCAGGCCAAGATGGTAAGACCTGTTCAAAAGATTCAAAACCAAGTTAACATCTGAAAACATGTTAACACTCCTGGCAGACGTGATTCGTTAAAATCACACGTCATTTTTATATGTAAAAAGGATCTTTCTAAAGATTCCTAACCCAAATTTTATGATCTCTGAATCATGGGTTTAGGTCATCAAATAAGATGATCATATTTTTACCATAGGTTGGTAATATAATGCCTACGGGCCCTTCTCATTTCCATATGAGCCAAAGGACAGTGGTAGCGATGACTCCCTGCCAAATAAAGGTAATGAACTAGGTTCAAACCTTCATGCGTTGATTCTCTGAAATCATAGCTCATAATTTATAAACGTCCTTGTGACTAGGCCTATTGTGCCAGTATACCTTAATGTTTTGATTCTCTGAAATCATAGATTCAATTAAAAGTGTCCATTTGACTAGGCCTTTTGTGCCACAAATAAAACTGTTAATGTTTTATAATTAGGATAAATTATAATAGAAATCCTAAATAAATATGATTAATAAATTAACCAAATATGGTCTCTGTTTACCATGGTTAATGAATTTCCCCAAGGGGCAATTCCATAATAAACTCCCAAATAAACTATTGTCCTTGTTTTCTGCAATAGTTCAATTAAAATGGCTAACTCGGACGAGGGTAATAGTCATCCAGTGGAGAATAACGAGAACGCCTGAATTAATTTAACGGGTGCTGAATTGAAAGCAATAATAGACGGCGCAGTTACGCAGGCCTTGGAAAGGCAGTACGAAGAGTATAGTGGGACTCGTAGTAAGACCCTAACTACACAGCCTTCAAAGCCACCGTCCAAGAAGGACGACTCGAAGAAAGATGATGATCGACACTCCTCGAACCACAGTGCTCCATCTCAGCAGGTTGTACTAAACCAGGGACCCCGTGACAAGGGTTGCTCTTATAAATATTCCGTATCCTGCAAACCCCGGGATTTCACTGGGGAGAAAGGAGCCTTTGACTGTATGACGTGGCTGGATGAGATGGATACGGTTGTGGATATCAGCGGATGCGCTGAGAGAGACGTGGTCAAGTATGTGTCGCAGTCTTTTAAGGGTGAAGCTTTAGCATGGGGGAGATCTCTGATTCAAGCCACCGGGAAAATCCCATTGTACAATATGTCATGGGATCAATTTGTTGCCCTTATCAGGGAAAATTACTGCCCTCAGCATGAGGTGGAGAAGATAGAATCTGATTTTCTATCATTGGTGATGACAAACCTTGACTGTCAAGCTTACCTAACGAGCTTCAACACGATGTCCCGGTTAGTTCCTTATCTGGTAACCCCGGAACCACAGAGAATAGCTCGATTTATCGGTGGTTTGGTTTAGCCCCGGAAATCAAGGCAAGCATAAAAGCTTCTCGGCCAGCTACCTTCAGGTCTGTAGCTGACCTATCTTTGTCACTTACTCTGGATGCGGTCCGACAAAGATCGCTGAGAAACAAAGAGGCTGAGAAGAGAAAACGTGAAGATGATAGTTCACGGAGATCGAACAAGAAGCACCGTGGGAACGGTGACAACAAGAAAGGTTCGGAGTCAATGAAGGATGGGCATCACTCTGGTGAGAAGCCCAAATGCAAAATTTGCAAGAAGCAGCACTTTGGAAAGTGCAGACTTGAGTCGAACTCACAGACTCAGTCAAAAACCTATGCTTGTGGTATATGCAAGTCCACAGATCACAAAACCTTGGATTGCAAGAAGATGAAAGACGCAACGTGCTACCGTTGCAATGAAAAGGGCCACATTAAAACCAACTGCCCTAAGTACACCAAGAAGCCTGAAGAGGCCAAGAAGACTAATGCTAGAGTCTTCAGAATGGACGCAAAGGAAGCGATTCTAGACGACAACGTTATTACAGGTACTTTCCTTGTAAATGATGTCTATGCAAGAGTACTATTTGATTCAGGCGCTGATAAGTCGTTTGTAGATCATAAATTTTGCAAATTGTTGAAATTACTTGTCAAAACCTTAAATGTGAATTATGAGGTGGAGCTAGCGGATGGCACCCTAGAAACCGTCTCAACTGTGTTAGATGGATGTGTTATATCCATTAAGAACCATTCTTTTCCTCTGTCTCTACTTCCATTTAAGTTAGCTGGTTTTGACATAGTTCTGGGTATGGACTGGTTATCTCACAATCAGGCCCAAATTGTCTGCAACAGAAAGCAAGTGGTGATAAAGACTCCGTCTGGTGAATCACTTACCATTCGGGGAGATACCCAGTATGGATTGCCGGAGCAAGTGACTATGCTCAAGGCTTCCAAGTGTTTCAAGAAGGGTTGTGTCATCTACATGGCACAAGTGATTATTGATGAGCCCAAACCGAAGATAGAAGACATCCCTGTCATCTCTGAATTCCCAGAAGTTTTTCCGGAAGAACTACCTGGTTTGCCACCAGATAGACAAGTGGAATTCATGATTGATATCATCCCCGGAGCAGCACCGGTTGCTAGAGCACCTTATAGGTTGGCGCCCACGGAAATGAAGGAATTGAGGACCCAACTAGACGAACTGCTAGCTAAGGGTTTCATTAAACCTAGTTCGTCTCCATGGGGAGCGCCAGTCCTATTTGTGAAGAAGAAGGACGGATCGATGCGTCTGTGCATCGATTATCGTGAGCTTAATAAAGTCACGATAAAGAATAGGTATCCTCTGCCCAGAATCGACGATTTGTTCGATCAATTGCAAGGGGAAAGTTATTTCTCGAAGACTGATTTGAGGTCAGGCTACCATCAACTGAAGGTCAGAGATGAAGACGTGCACAAAACAGCATTTAGGACTCGTTATGGTCATTACGAGTTCCTAGTGATGCCTTTTGGGCTCACTAATGCACCGGCCGCGTTCATGGATCTCATGAATCGCGTTTGCAAGCCATACTTAGATAAATTCGTCATCGTTTTCATCGACGACATTCTTATTTACTCTAAGAACCAAGCTGACCACGAGAAACACCTTCGTTGTATTCTCAAACTTCTACATCAGGAGAAACTTTATGCCAAATTCTCTAAATGTGAATTTTGGCTTCGAGAGGTCCAATTCCTTGGACACGTGGTTAGTGAGCGTGGTATCCAAGTGGATCCCGCTAAGGTTGAAGCAGTTATGAACTGGCAAGAGCCAAAGACGCCTACAGAGATTCGTAGCTTCCTGGGATTGGCAGGATATTACAGGCGTTTCATTGAAAACTTTTCAAGGATTGCTGCACCCCTAACTTCCTTGACTAAGAAGAAAGTAAAGTTCATTTGGGGCCCTAAGCAGCAAGAGTCCTTTGATATTCTGAAGCAAAAGTTGAGCAACGCCCCAGTTCTGACATTGCCAGATGGAATAGAAGAGTTCGTGGTTTACTGCGATGCATCGCACACTGGCATGGGGTGTGTGCTTATGCAGAAAGGCAAGGTTATTGCCTATGCTTCAAGACAGTTAAAGGTGCATGAAAAGAATTACACCACCCACGACTTGGAGTTGGGTGCCGTTGTATTCGCACTAAAACTGTGGAGGCATTATCTATATGGGATCAAGTGTGTGATCTATTCTGATCACAAGAGCCTTCAACATCTGTTTAACCATAAGGAATTAAACATGAGGCAACGCCGTTGGATGGAAACTTTAAATGATTATGATTGTGAAATCAGATACCATCCCGGCAAGGCGAATGTAGTCGCCGATGCCTTGAGTCGAAAGGAAAGGATGAAACCCATCCGAATCAATGCCAAGCGCATGGAGATAAAGAACAGTTTGACTGAAAGGTTGGTAGCTGCACAGAAGGAAGCTGTGTTGGAAGCTAACTATCCTAATGAAAAGCTAGGGGTAACTGAGGAGCAGTTAACTCTTAGCAAGGATGGAATTCTAAGATTAAATGGACGAATATGGGTTCCAATTTATGGAGGACTTCGTGATGTCATCCTCCAGGAAGCCCATAGTTCCAAATACTCCGTTCATCCTGGAGCTGATAAGATGTACCAGGATCTAAAGGCAAATTATTGGTGGATAGGCTTGAAAAAGTCTGTAGCAGCTTATGTAGCAAAACGCTTGACATGTGCGCAAGTCAAAGCCGAGCATCAAAAGCCGTCAGGTTTGCTACAACAGCCTGAACTTCCTACGTGGAAGTGGGAAATGGTAACTATGGATTTTTTCACCAAGTTACCTAAGACAAGGAAAGGAAACGATACAATATGGGTTATAGTTGATAGAATGACTAAGTCAGCACATTTCTTACCCATCAAGGAGACTTATAGCTCCGACATGTTAGCCCAGTTATACGTGGATAAGATTGTAGCCTTACATGGCATACCTGTGTCTATTATCTCTGACAGAGATACTAGAAACACGTCACATTTTTGGAAGAGTTTCCAACAATCTTTGGGCACACGTTTGAATTTCAGTACAGCTTACCAACCTCAGATAGACGGTCAGAGTGAGCGTACTATTCAAACGTTGGAAGACATGCTACGTGCATGTGTGATCGATTTGGGTGGTAGTTGGGATAAGCACCTACCACTAATTGAGTTCTCCTATAACAATAGCTACCACACCAGCATAAAGGCTGCGCCTTTTGAGGCCTTATATGGTAGAAAGTGTAGAACGCCAGTTTGTTGGGCGGAAGTTGGAGATGTCCAATTATCAGGACCAGAGATAGTGTTCGAAACGACGGACAAGATTGTCCAGATTCGAGACCGTCTCAAAGCTGCCCGAGATAGGCAGAAGAGTTACGTTGATCCAAAGTGTAAAGCTTTTCACTTCGAAGTAGGTGATAAAGTGTTACTTAAGGTATCACCCTGGAAAGGTGTGATGCGGTTTGCTAAGAAAGGCAAGCTAAGCCCGAGATACATAGGACCTTTCGAGGTTATCGAACGTGTCGGGTCAGTTGCCTATAAGTTAAACTTACCTGAAGAGCTCAGTGGAATTCACAATGTGTTCCACATCTGCAATCTGAAAAAGTGTTTCGCTGACGAATCACTGGTTATACCCCATACAGATGTGCATATAGATGAGAGCTTGAAGTTTGTGGAAAAACCATTGTCGATTGAGGATCGACAGGTCAAGAAGCTTCGAAGAAAGCATGTGCCTATTGTAAAGGTCAAATGGGATGCCCGTAGAGGTCCCGAATACACGTGGGAAGTTGAATCCACGATGAAAGAAAAGTACCCTTACTTATTTCAGTAAATATCAGGTCGAGATTTATTTTAAGGGGGTGAGGATGTAACACCTCAAAAATTCACGTCCTATAATGTGTAGACACGTGTCATATGTTTAAACGTGTGAAAGAATATTATGAAAGGACTAAAGTTGGCAAACATGGAAAGTATGTGAATATACGTATTCTAAGTGTCAACAGTGAATAAATATATTGTACAATAACCCTACATGATGTTTATAACGTCAAACGAATAAATCATGGACCATGCGAAGCTAAAAGTGAGAGATTACAAACTACAGGGGTTAAATGTGTCAACATGTTTAAGTTATACCTCTGAGTGACCTTTTGACAAACCTGAAGCTTTGTAACTGTAAATTATGCTCACTAGAATACACGATATAAATTTCATAAAGTTTCGTTATTGTATGAGAAAGTTATGATCAAATTCGTATGCGAGGGGTTAAAGCGTTAACATTGAAAGTTATGACTTTTCGGGTTAACCGGAAGTGTCCAGGGACTTGGCAAAGTGGGTATAAGTCCTAAAGCCCTTGTGAGTAAATATTAAGGGGTCAAAATGCAAGTAATAAACTTAGTTGACCTTTCGTGAAGCCAAGGGACAAGTTGCAAAAACAAGAAAATGAAATATCTGATTTTAAGGCCCATGCGGCCCGCGTAAAGATCGATTAAAACTCATGCGGGCCGCGTCAGGACGCCAGATACAGAAAACGTGGACAGGCTCCTGTATTCGCGGGTATTCGATCTTTAAGCGATATCTTTGCATTGTGGGTGACCCCTAAACAGTCCTAGACACTAGGGACACTTGGTGGAATGTTGTGGTCAGTTGATAGACTTGTTTGTCAATGTTTTGTGGTGATTAATCCACTATAAAAGGGCACAAGACTTCAACTCATTCCTCACAACTTCATCTGCATTTCCTGATCAATTCTGGAGCTCCCAAGCAGCCTCAAGTGATCATAATTCGTGCATAGGACTCTTGTAAGTATACTTGACCTTTCTTAATTAAGTTTTAGCTTAGTATTAGCTTAAAAGTCAAACCGTCGTAATTAACGGTTGACTTTAAGATTAATCACTAATGGTCCAGTGATTAGTCGAATCAAAAGTAGTTATAAGTTGGTAATTATGTGGGTAATAAACCCTCAAAAGGGTTCCCCCTGATTCCCACTCTAACTAGGTCAAATGTCGGGTCAAACGTGTTAATAAAAAGTCAACAGAATGTGTAAATTACAATTTATGCATAATTAGCAATGTAGAACACATACAACCTGTTTGATCATTAATATAACTTGGTAATTAGTGTAAGGACATGTCTAAACATGTTCAACCCGACAATTTCCTGTTTAGACCCGGTTCGGAACCGAAAGTCGCATAGTTTGACTTATACTTTGACTTTCAGTTCTGACCCGTTATGTTATGTTTTAGAAATGCCTTAGAGCTTTATTTGGACCAGGTTACATGCTAGTATAACCCTCTGTGATTATACACCCCGGATCATTAGTTATCCAATTAATTCGCATGATTCCGTTAATTGCTCATATGTTGACCATTATGCCCTTATTACCTTAAAACGTGATTTTTGGAAATGTAAAAGATTAGAAACTTTAATTACTGATATTTAAACTTGCATACAAAATTTGACATCAGTTTGAGGTGTAGGTTAAGAGTTATGCTCGTTAGCGTAAAATTAAAGCTTTTTGTCAATTAAACGGCGTATTTAGCGTATAGCCTAGTTAAGCCTACTTTTTGATATCAAATCTTCTACCCACTGATGTAATATATTATTTTGGGATTTTTAAAGATTTTTAATAAATTTTAGGCTAAGCATAACTAGTAGTCGTAGGCTTAATCCGGTAATTGTCGGTTTTGCCCTTACGGGCTATAAAATGAGTTTTACATATCTAAACGACTCCAAACCTTTTGCTACTGATCACATATGATAAATAAATTATTTTAAGTCTTCTGGAAATATAAAAATATCAGATTTAAGTATCAAACCTGGAAACGGCTTCTAATCGCCTTTTTAAGCGTTTTTAACGCATAGTATGTACTAAAACTATTTTAAACATACCAAGGGTGATACCTACTGATATATGAGGCAAATTATAATATTTTAACAGTAAGCAAAGGTTGATAAACTCAGACTTCAGTTTTGAGCTTTTCGGCTTATGTGAAATTACCAAAATACCCCTACGGGGCATAGTTTGGTTAAAATTGATAAATTTCACATATATGCTTTAACCTACTGATATAACTTAGAAAATTGAGTATATTTGCTGATTACATCAGACCTGTAACTCAGGATACTACTTAAACTCTTTTACAACATTTAAAATGACCAAACTACCCCTACGGGGCATAGTTTGTGTTTAAATTCGTTTCGGGCATAATAAAAGACACCTTACTGATGTCACAACATATTTGGAGCATATTAACTTAGGAAACCTGTAAATGGCTCTCATTATTACCCGTGACGCTTATTACGCATTCGGTTCGGTTTATGTAACAAGTTTGCATAAATTAGCCAAAACGGGTCAAACCTTATCGGTTTTATCTCAAAATCCAGAATGTGCATGAA
This sequence comes from Helianthus tuberosus, assembly GCA_030545235.1. NCBI lineage: Eukaryota > Viridiplantae > Streptophyta > Magnoliopsida > Asterales > Asteraceae > Helianthus > Helianthus tuberosus. The sequence continues at coordinate 163,357,222 of CM060444.1, forward strand.
GGACCCATGTTAAACAAGTCTCTGAAATTGTCGGGTCTAAATCACATTCTATCCGGTCTTCGCTTAATCGTGCGTACGAACCGTATCTTTGAAACTAACCGGTCTAAGCTTAAGCTTACTAAAGACCCGTTAGGATTCTAATAGGTTATTATAAACCTTCGTTCCAGATTAGGAGAACCAGTAAAAGCTACTTGCAATTTGCTTATTGTGATTTATACATTGCTCAGGTAAATACTTTTAACTTATTTTCCTTATACGGGCTTGGGTTACGGTATATAGCATACCGCTTGATCGGGCATCAAATCCTCCACCATTGAGTGGGTAATTGAATAATTTGATCGGCTCGTTTAAACAGTCTTGTTACTTAAAGCCTTTGGGGGGTTAATGACCATGTCCCGGATATCCTTGGCATCATTTTACGAAATGGCCACGACTTAAGCGCGGGGTGTAGGCGTACACCCGTCAGTGCACAAAAGTATATTGTGGTGTGTCTATTGATCTTTAACCAGGACAAGATCCGGGCTATTGAATGCACATGGAACATGTAATTCGTTCACAAGATTATAATATTAAATAATTCTCCCAAGTTAAATAAAATGTTTATGCCACGTGCATCCAAACCAATTTTCAATCATTTTCCAAAATGAGTCAGTTGATTGTATTTACCAGTGTAAACTGACGTATTTTCCCAAAAAGATTAAATGCAGGTACTAAGCGAAATTGACTGGGATTTCTCCTTAGCATCACTAGAAGTATCGCAAGCTTAAGATGCCTGAAGTCTGTTGAACTATTAATACTATTTTATTTTCGATCCATCTGTGGATAAACTTCCGAATATTGTGACATTTGATATTACAATATTAAATTCGGTTGTATCATATTTTTAAATTTGCTTCCGCTGTGCATATTGATTATTGTGTTGTTTGACTATTATGTTGCCAACCACGTCACGATACTCCCCCACCGGGCCCACCGGTGACACGTGGAAACCGGGGTGTGACACATGAGTTGTACTAGCCTTTCGGATTGGAGCATGGAACCGAGACCAGGTGAAGATTGAACTTCGGCAGCTGCTTGGTTTAGAAATGTCATGCCACCACAATCTATTAGTGCAAATCAATGGGCATTGGTGACGAACCAGAATCAAAGCATTCAAAATCTATTGATAAGTGAGAGCGAAACGGGAAGCAACAACCGCCCACCAAAGTTGAATCACATGAATGACTATCCATCATGGAAGGGTCATTTCCACACGTACGTTCCAGGGCAAAATACCGAAGTATGGACGTGCTTCATTTCTCCGTATAATCAAGACCTCGAAGAAGCAGGTTCAAGTGTGGCGACCTTGGCGAATATGCTAGAAAATGACAAGAAAGCGTATGATCTAGAAAAGAAGGCGTTTGCTATTCTCACGCAAGCACTCCACAAAAACATCTATCATCAATTCTCTTATTGTACGAGCACGAAAGCACTATGGGATGCCTTGGTAGCAAGAGGTGAAGGAAATGCAGCGACAAGAAAGACACGTCATGATCTGTTGAAGAAGGAATTCGAATCATTTCATTTCTTGGAAAATGAAACCCTAAATGATATGACTACTCGTTTTTATCATTTGATTAGTGAAATGTATTCTTATAATGTTCGTGCAACTCAACAGGAAATGGTGGCACGGTTTGCTGATGCTCTACCTCCAAAGTGGAGCCCATTCATTGAGCTTCTAAAGCATACGGGCGTTCTAGATACTGTCAATATATATGAATTCATTCAGAAGCTGGAGCACAAGAATGATGAAGAAATCCGGAAAGCTAAACGAATTCATGTTCCTCAAAATACTGAAATGTACCTTCCAGGTTTCGACTCTTTAGCTAGATCCAGTGCAGCTCAGCAACCAAAACTACAAACAGCGTTTATGTCCAATACAAGTTCTTTTCCATTTCCACAATCAGCTCCACCTCAAGTTTTCGATCCAAGTGCCTATTATCCGCCAGCACATATAATTGCTCAAGCTCATGCTTTTTCTAAACCAGATCCGAGTGCATGGCTACCTAAACCCCAACCTCCACCACAAGTTCCTCCCACTCAACCTCAATTTAATCCAAATGCCTATATTCCAACACCATCACAAGCCCAACCACAACCTCAATCCAAACAGCCACAAGCAAACTTATCCAAAGTCAATGTGGAAACTGCAAGGGAAACTATGGAACTTCTTAACACCATGGTCAATGCCTACTGCGGACTAGTCGCAAGTCAAATTGGCAACATTAATTTGACAAACAAGGACTATCAACAGATAGACAGGGACGAAATGGAGTTAATGGATATCAAGTGGGCGTTTGCAAGTGCTGTAAGAAGGGAAAAGGATTACATGAGGAGAACTGGGAAGACTAGCTTGGAAAGCAAGCGGGATACGAAGTACGGTTTTGATAAGGATGCCGTGACGTGCTTCAATTGCGGTGAGAAGGGTCACTTCAAACGTGAATGCACGCGACCAACCAAACAAGGCAACCAAAATCCCTTCCAAAATCAAACAAGTACTTCAAATCAAGCTAACAACGAAAGAGGGATAGTAGTTGATAACAACCAAACAAACCAGTCAGGGCCATCTAATACTAATCGAGCATTAGTGGTACAAGCCGATGAGGGATGTGATTGGTCCGTACAATTGGGAGGAGGAACTGCATGTTATGCGAAGATCATCAGTCACATCAAGCATGTGCACAAAGAAGAATTCTCTGAAGATGATGATAGTTCGGGATACAGTGGCAGTTCTGATTCAGAATCAGATGTGAATGAACGAATGGATTCTGAAGGTGATAGTTTGTTGAATGATGCTGAGGAGGTAAAGTGTCAGAAATATGTCTTGGTCAAGAAAGTTGATGCTACATCAGAAGAAATGGAGAAGATTCTCACTGAAGATGGATCTTTCTCTTCTCATACTGCCTTTATGGCTAATGTCACAGCTTCTACAAGTCAGGTAAAATCTGAAACTCCTAGCATTTGTAGTGATTGTGCTGATATGAAACATGAATGTGCTGAATTGAAACATGAATCTGAAACGGTTCATAGTCACAGTCAGAGTTTGGTTATTGAATTATCAAAATGCAAAGAGGCAAACATGGCCTTAGCTCGAAATGAAAAAGATTTTAAATCTGTAATTGAAACCTTAAAGAAAAGTGTTTCCGAATTGACCAAAACTGTTTTCAACAAACAAATTGGTATTAACAATTACATTAATATCATCGAGGAAACCAAAAAGGAGCTAGCCGTTGCAAAATGCGAGCATGATGCGATCAAGCTCAAATTGGATAGTTATTCTAACTCCTAATATGTGCTTGATCACATCATAGACGTTCAAAAGCTGAAAGGGAATGTGAAAGGCGTTGGGTATAAGTCGTGTCCGCCTCCTTTGAGACACAACTATACCAGAATGCCTGATGAGGAGGAAATGCCTCAGTTTGAACCAAGTGTGCCTCTTGATTATGATGAAGTTACTACTGGCCTAGGGTTCAAATCGGACAGTTCCTCGAGTACCTCATTTGATGAAACTGAAACTTTAACATCGACGCATCAAAGTGCTCCAATTATTGAGGACTATGAGTCGTCGGATGATCAATCAGATGTGAGTGATCAGGATAAATCACTTGATAAGATGAAAGGAGTAGAAATTCCAATTGAGGATTACATTCTTTATGATCCTCCTACTCCTGCTGTTCAACCAGTTGTCAAACAAGTGATAGATCCTATCAAGGATGTCAAGGATGACAAGGAATGTGTGTCTGCTGTTAAAAGTGATAACGTGTTGTACACTTTAGTCGGTGATAGTAAAATATATTCAGACAAAGATTTTCCAATCATAAACGTTAATCAAACTTTGATTGATAAAGTTTTCGAGGATACTACCAGTAAGTTTTTTGAAAAAGGGATCCCGAGAGTTTCTGTAACTCAGTGTGATCCTATTCCAAAAGCTGAAATTAGAAGAAATTTTGGAAATAAAAAATCACCGACAAAGCAACAACCTATCGCTTTTAAAGGTAATCAAAAGGAACAACGAGCTCAAAAGCCTAAGGTTTCACAACCGAGGGTGGAAACAAAGGGAGCTCCTTACAAGAAAAAGGTTCAGAAGATGAACTTCGTGAAATCCCGAGGGACTGATAAAATTGAAACTTTCGAAAACAAATCCAACACGGATTTTGTTAAACAAGTTAAAATTTTGAAAAGAAATAGTCAAAACAATTACACATAACACACAAACGGTTGTGATGTAGGACCAAGTACCTCAAGATCACGAAGTTCATCATCAAGCTCCTACAGTTATGATACTCCGAGGTTTGTTGAGCGGAGATCATGCTTTGAATGCAGTGAGAATGGACACACTGTTAGAAACTGTCCATATCTCACAAAAGGAAAGGCAAAAGTTGATGCCCCCCGTGGTAACAGTTGTTATCAAAGATCTGCTTCACCAAAACAGGACCCTCATCTTGTTAAACAACGAGAAGTGAAACAGAAAAAGAAACAACGAAAAGAAGTTGAAAAGATGTTAAAACCGGAGGTTGTCCAAACAAAATCTGTTAAATCGGATGTTAAACATGAAAACAGAAACAAATTTGGAAACCAAAAACGGTAACTGTTTCACGGGGAGCTCAATCTATTCCAAATCATCAGGAAATCGAAGTCACAATCCTCGATGATGACGGACGACCCAAGTCTATGAAGGCTTGGGTCCCCCTCTCCAACTAATATCTGAATGAGTGTGCAGGATGTTCCAGGAGGAACTATTGATAGTCTTAGGATAGTTGATAGTGGAGCGTCCATGCACAAGATTGGCGACATGCGGCTCCGAAACATCGTTACATCTAGGAGTTGTTGCCTTTAACGGAGAGAGAAAAAGAAATGAAGAATATGATGGTGAAAGATTGTCTGATGAAAGAGATTGAAAGCTTCGACAAAATGAAAATCATTCCAAAGTTTAATTGTTAAAGGCTTTAATCGGGTCCCCAGGATAGATTCAAATCAAAATGTACGTACCTGCAGCACGTCTGAAGTTCAAAATCAACAAGATGAACGTGCAGTGTACATTTCTCCACGGTGTGATTGAAGAAAATGTGTTTGTTGAACAAGCCAACCGGGTGTGCGGATGCCTTGGCGTGGATTGAATAACCGCACACTACTTCTCAAAGAGAAAGACAAAGACCTTCGCTGGTGCAATGTGGAAGACCAGCCGGACCCAGAGGTTTATGATCTTGTTGCTGTGAAGAATTTTCACAGATGAATTGAAGTAGCTGCAAAATCGACTTTGAAATCCACATCGGGTGGATATCCAGTTTAGGAGAGCACTCAGATTCCTGGAAATGCATGAAGCTGTTGCAGGATACGGTTTTGAATTTCTAATATCTCTTATACTTGTCGATATTTAAGATGCTTTATGAATTATATCATCTCGTACAGCACTCTTTGACCTGACACGTTGAACTTGAATATCACCTCACACGTGATTGTTTCAATATGAAACTCGTCAATGTTGTCATGGTCCACACCGATTACCGACGTGCCAACTGATTTTTCCAAAATTCGATAAATCAGTTCTGATAAAAATTAATTTTGGTAAACGACATTAAGGTAAAACATGAGTTAACCAACATCGGGAAATTGTTTTTGTAAATACCTTTGTGTTTTTAAAATTTATCATAGTTTGTTGATTTTAGGGGGAGTAAATCCAAAATTTGAAAATTCAAAAACATCAAAAAATTTCAAAACACAAAAACAATAGAAAAACAAAAATGAGTTTCCTGGCAAGCAAAATAGAAAATGATAGTACATCAGTGGTCTGTCCAAACCTCTTCGAACTGAACTTAAAAGAAAAATGTGAAGCAGATATGATGTATCGGTAGGCTCACAATCATTTTAAAGTGTGCAGGGTGATATAAACCTAAATCGACTGAAGACCAGGCGGGAACCACACATTGGCATATGGTCTTAGTACCGAAATTTCGTTTGATTGATTGCCGAGGTTCTGAGATATTCGGTCTTTATGCTGTTTTATCATTTGGGTATCAAGGTTGTATCTTTTACCGAAAGATAACGGAGTCGAAGTCTAGATCTTCCATGATACCATACATACGTGTACATACTGCATACGACCTCAATAAGTGATCAACAATCACATGTCCAAACAAAATAAGTGATAAAATATCACATTTATCCGGGAGTCAAGTTCGTCTCTTTGTTGTACGATGTACTGACCTGTTCACGGACTTGCTCCTGTGCCCTCATGCATATGAAAATCAAGTTCCTCATCAATAACTGATTATATCACATAGGGCTTGTTTTCAATAAAAAAATAAGTGAGTATCTCACATCTTTTATACGGTCAAACAGATGATAAACGGTATACTCACCGGTAAGATGAATTCTCGTGCATACCTTGATACGGGAATGTGTCGTGTGTGGATGAACACCGGTCGGTAAGTATAAATCATACCTTAATGTATCCCATTGCCATGATTTCATCTGATAAGTTGAGCTTATGTGGACAACAATACCGATAATCATTATAGGAAGTTTATTTAATTGTTAACTAATTGAACAACAAGAGTCTTTTGGCGTGACCATACACTGATATGATTCTCTTACCCTCAAAACTCGCAAAAAGAATGTCTGTAAATATTTGTTTACTGTTTTCAGTTTCTGCATCTTTGTATATATTTATTTATTGCTTTCCGTCTTCACATTTGAAAAATGAAAAATTCCAAAAAGATTTTAGGTGTGTTTTAATATAAACTTTATAAAAGCCAAAACGATTTTGCTTGTAGTTTATTTTTGATTGACCGATGTTGGAACTCGAGTCTATCCTACCCAAAATCCTGATTATAAGCCGGAAAACAATTACATCTTCATAAACAGTCGAAGTTAGCAAGTTTTGAAAGTTAAATGATTAAAATTGATCAATTTTTAAACTTTCAAATTGTTGTCGGTCGGTGTTTGATTGAGATTTGATCTCATATGTGTCGTTTGTTTAATTTGTCTATATTCCAAGCGGTTGTTCTCATTACGTGTTTAGCTTTCTTGTATGTGTAGATGCGACATCAGAATCAGCTAAAGGCGAAGAGAACGTGTCAGATGACAAGCCGTAAAGTGAAGACACGACGTTGATGCAATCAGAAGATCAAGATGATCGGGTTACAGTTGATCACTCATCAACACCACAAGGATCTAAAGCATTGAAGATCAAAAGATTCACGAGCATAACTCAAAGGAAAGCTTATCTTAAGGGGGAGTTTGTTAACACACTTCCTAAATGAAAATGGAGTTTGTTGATACACTTTCTACTTACGACGCGTGAAGACTTTGAAGATCCTCCGACATGGAAGACGAACCTCACGAGTAGCGTCCAAGGGGGAGTTTGTTGGTACACTTTATGTGGACGCGACTCGACTCGGTTCGATTCGGTTCGGTTCGACTCGGTTAGGTTCGGCTCAAGCCCGACGTAGCGACATTCCTCCGTCGTGCGCCCCAGAGTTCGACACGCGAAGCACGGAGAGCCGCGAACCAATTCCCAATGACACATCACCATGACATCATCATGATGATGTCATGATGATGTCACATGGTTGACTAAGCTTACAATCTAAATATTTGTTGATCATGTACGTAAAGAATGCATGTTGGGCCATTACACTTGGGCCTAAACTCTTTAGGCCGAAACCCCTTTATTTGTGCATGCATGTCGACGAAACTCTACAAGGTTTCATCGACTTTGAAGTTGCGTCAAGGCCAGCCCAGGTTTCGTCATATATATCGACGAAACTCTTCAAGTTTCGTCGATATTGGAGATTACGTCGATGTTGATATTTCGTCGTACTTGCTGCCTATATAAACAAGACTGAAGAGAGAGAGAGAGAGAGGGAGAGAGAACTGAGAGTTTCATTTGTGTGTTTCATTGTAATATCTTTCTGTAACGAAACTCTGTCGATATCAATATACAAACGTTAAACGTTATATCTTTGTGTTGTGTTTATCTCTCGCTCGGTTTGTATCGTAACGTGGATTCCGCACTCGTTACGGTATTCGAAACAAGATCTCGTAGTTGTCCGGCGATCCGAAAATGGACCTACAATAATTCTACTTAGGGGGAAATGAAGAAGATTATTCATGGTTTGGTTATTATCACTTGCTGGTGTATTTGGAAAGGCAGGAACGAGTTGGTTTTTAAGCAGATCAATAGAGGTCCTGATGATAATACTCTGATAGAGATTAAATCGAAAGGTTTCGGGTGGGTTAAAAATAGATCATCATGTAAATATATTGGTTGGAATGAGTGGTGTAAATACCCTATGTATATGTTGTAATTTTGCCCTTTGCCCGTTTGGGTCGGGGGTGGTGTTTTGTATTGGCCTTTTGCCCGTTTGGGTTGGAGGTGTGTTTTAATGAAGTTTAATTTAAAAAAAAAGATACAAAGTAGAAAACACATAAAATCCACAAAACAGTTCAACAATATTGCACAGAAAAACAAACATACGGATAGATTAAAAGTTTTACTTGAAGAACTGAGATTCTTGGAGTGGACTTAGAGGGGCGAGACCGAGTGAAACTTGAAGGTCGGAATGAAAAGCGAAATGAAGGACTCAAAGTGAAATTTGGGGGTCACCGAAGTCTTCTCCGGTAGCTGACTTGCGTGTTTGTGAGAGGGAAGAGATGGTTGGAGGAAACCACAGTCGCATGAAGATGATTTTGATTGAGGGAGGTTGTATGTAGTAAATGAGCGGACCTATTTGATCTATTTTAATCTGTGAAACCCTATCCCGACGACTTGTTGACATAGGGTGGATTTTTTTCTTTAAGATTAATTCTAGACACAAAAAATTATAATTGTACCTATACTGACGTGTAACATTCTAGAATGACACTATTTTTTCAGTTTCCTGCCTAAGGAGTTTGTGACCGACAAGTCGTCGGCATAGGGTAATAAAACCCTAAAATCTTGAAAGGCCTACACTGATGACATTTTATTTCATAGGGAACCATTTGCCGACAACAAATGTCGTCACTATAAACCTCATCATGATAGGTCGTGTAGTGGCTATTGTTCCCACTCAAAACCCTTTTATGTTATTCTTCCCCACATCCCATGGGTTCGACCGCTTTAGCGATCCTGGCCATGGTAGCAACTTCTCCTCATTACCCTCACTACGTCCCTTTCGATTCCAAAGTAAATTTTTTTCGATAATGTCCTGCAGATCACTAAACCACTAACCACGGAAACACCTCACCGTTGTTCATTTCCACCTTCGCATATAGAGCAAATGTTTCAGGTTTATAAAATATAAAAGAGCAAAATTTGGACATCAAATCATATATTTAAAGCCTACTAGGCATCAAAACATAAACCAAAATAAGTTTTACCATTCATGATTTCATTCTAACAATTACTTTCGGACCAAAATAATTAAAGACAAACAAAAAGGGAAATAAATGGCAAATAAAATTGGATTTTGAACCACAATATTACCCTGTTTTTCTACGAAAATTTAACAAATCAGATAAAACTTTTTTGTAATTCAAGCATATGTTATTTTACATAACAGAATAATTTATCGTTTTTAAATACTGAATTTTTTTTCATTTGGAACACGATAAACTTCAAAAGTCTTCGGCGACAATTAATGATTTTGGCTTTGAACGCAAATTACCAAGAAAATTGAGGCGTGGACCTTGGTCAACGCACGTAGTCTAACATCATATGCTTCTACAATCGTTTTTTAAAGACTTGATGCATGTTTGACTTTAATCTGCACAATAATTGTTTTTGCCTCGGAGGTAATTTGCAATTTTTTTTTAAATTACACTTTTCGTCCTTTATGTTTGTACCGTAATAAAACGGATAGCCTTTAACTTCAATAATTAAAGTCACAGTCTTTTTTTGGTTAAAAGCATTACACCCTAGGTCCTTTAGCAGTAACCCAGTTAAAATTTTCAGTTAAACATAGTATGTGGCTTGCACATTAGGGTATATTAGTAATGGGAAATGTTCATTTGAGAGGAAATTAAATTAAGAAGAAAAAGAACAAATGGTACGTTTTGCTTACACACACCATATTTATCCTACACGTTTTGAAATTTATCATACACATATTGAAATTTATCCTACACGGCTCGTAATTCATCATACACACCTCGTAATTTATGTACTCTAAATTATATATTTTTTTCTTTTTTTTAAATATGGTATTTTAAAAAATAAGTTACAAATTTAATGTAGTTAGCTATTAAAAAGAAGACTACGAATTAATGATCCATCTAAGTTTACCAATATACTCTTAGACTAATATTAAATAAAGTAAAATGAAGCATTTTCATTGGTTGAATTTTTTTTTTTTTACAAAAAAATTCTTCTCATTTACTAATATATTACCTATATATTAAAAGAAAGGTCGGTGATGTTTGACACCGACCTAAACACACCCTTAAACTTTGAAAATGAATCACTTTCACCCCTAATACTTTGTCTTATTTGTTGCATCACATGGCTTTTGTTTTGCCACTTATTCTAAAACAATATTTTAAAACAATATTTTAATTTTATGGGTAGATGTTCACATTTGGCAATTTTTTTCTCAAACAGTGTTTTAATTTTATAGGTAAATGTTCACATTTGATTCTATTCTTTTTTTCCTTAAAGACGATACTCACATTTGACTCTAGAGTTACAAACCTACTTTTTTACACATAATTTTAAATTTATGTATTTAATATATTATAAAAACAAAGGTTGGTCCCTACAATTTTGAACTTGACACCCATACTTCTTATTCTTTAAGTAAGTAATATATTCACCTCTAACTTGACACCACAACGTGCGACACATTGTTGTACTTTTTTTATCTATATATATCTAACCATGTTAATGTCTAGATTATTTTTAAGACTTTACATCGCTATCTAATTACTTTTAAGACTCTACAACGCAACGAATGAGACATAATCTTTTTTATCTATGTATAATGACGTTAATGTCACAAACGTGTAATGTAATGTCATGTGCAGGCGCCACACATAACATCATCATTGTAGCCGCAACGCTTATATAGGTTATACCGAGTTAGATCAGATACGTCAAAACACACGTTTTTATACAGTTAACGCATCACATAACGTGTCGCCATCTATAAATAGCTAAGACGTCGCCGCCGCAACGCACGGCTATGTGTAAGTCCCGTAGAACCGGATCTTTCAATGATATCAAACAGCCTATTGATTGTGCGGAATCCAATCAATAAGTGATTCAAGAAAAACCGAAAAATATGAAATATGAAGAACACAATACCGAAAATCACTTTTAAACTTGCACACGATTCTATTACTTGAACAAGCAAAATCGTCTGGTACAAGTTCCTACACCAACTAATCGCCTCTCTCTCTGTAACTCTAGAATTTCTGTGACTGAGGCTCTAAGAAGTTCCAACCTAAAAACAAGTTAGAAACTTGTTTTTATACTAACTCAAGCCCACTTCCCTACAGGGGCTCCCCTTGGGCCTGCTTGGCCCACATGGCCTATAGCTTGGCCCAAGTGACCTATAAAGGTCCAAAACCTAATATAACTAACCCGGTAAGGCCCAGTTCATAACCATAGCTCGTTGTATTAATTTGATGCGTCAGACTCACACTTTAGGGCCTAACAATCTCCCCCTATACTGATGCCATCAAATTGTCTTCATAGTATGAATTCAGCAACGTCTTCAACGAAGTCTATGGTTGTCGCTATGCTGCAGATGTTGTGGAAGTTCTTGACTTCTGAACTCTCAGCACTGGGTCTCTTTTCTTCAGCTCATGTGGTTAGCTTCATACCAGGATCTTGATCAGCTTTGCTTGAAGTCTTGTCAAAAAGAATGTGAGAGGAGGATTCTCAACAGCTCTTTTCTTCTTCAGTCTTTTTCTTTCAAGCAAGTTCACGGTACTTCTTCAAATGTACTTTCACTGTCAGACGGCGTTTCGTATCCGATTCTCCTGACTCAGGTACATCTTGTTATTGTGTTGCTTCAGGCTTCTTCAGCAACTAACGGCATCTCAGTGTTCATCAACCCCTGTTCTTGATTGAAATCAAGTTCTGCACATGCTCACAAACTCATAAGCAAACATTTCTTATGCAACAGAGGAACGTACCACATGAACACTAGGTACATCCAAGTATTTGTACTCAGATTTCACAATTTAAATTCTTTCAACTTTTGATGATCAATCAAATCTTCAAGAACGGTTACATTTTTTAAATTTTAAGAAAAATAAATAAACACTCTATTTTTTATTTTTGGTTTTATAGAAAAACAAGACACTATTTTTGTATTTTTGAATTTTTCTAATTTTTTAATTTTTTAAATTTTAAGAGTAAGAAACAAATAAAAAATCAAAATATAAACAACTACCATAATATACAATTACAATTGCAATGGGATCAAAATTCGTTCTCAGGCAGACTAAGGAACACTTTTCAGTACGAGCCTAATCAAACTGGTCTATGCGATTGCCAATATGTTTGTCCACTTAAACTTTAACGCTCAACTTTCAATTTTTCAACTTCGTGATATGCTTAAGATAATATTATACTATTATACCCGTGTGTCCCATTCCAAGGCATACCCCCGCGATCAAGGTAAGCACAACGATTCATCGTAGCAGGTGAGTATACTGATGTCATCCTTTAAGATATCCTGACTGTGTCTAGGTCTGCATATAATCTGTTTTATCATGTTTTGATTTCTTAACAATGAACACCCAAATAAATACTAATCAAATCCTGGAAATATAAACAGCACACTCTATCATGCAAGTATCTTCCCTACCACATATTTCACAAGTCCAATCCAGATTTCTGAAATCTTAACTGGGAATAGGTTGAGAAGAGAACAGAATAGATCTTTTGCAGAGAAGGTATAATATACAGATCAAATGAGTTTTTCTCAGTTTGATATAGGTTTCTTGGGGTTTCTTTTGGGCACTAGAGGGCCTCTTTCGGGTGTATTAGATCTATAGCGCGACAACGTACAGCTAGGTCAGCATGTATCTGAATGCAGCAGAAGTTGTCGTTGCCTAGCACCTCCAGGTCAGCATGTATCTGAATGCAGCAGAAGCTGTCGTTGCCTAGCACCTCCAGGTCAGCATATATCTGGATGCAGCAGAGGAGGTACACGACTTTTTTTAGAGAAGATTTCAGAATCAGATCAAAATTGTGTGTATCGGGACAACATACAGACATTCAAATAGAAATGAGCTAATTCCAAGTGACTTTCTTTCCTGGGGTCATGTACAATTTTAGTTCTGAACAGAAGGACATCCAAGATATCCCCGGATGATTCAACAATATAAAGACCCGAAACCTCAGATGTTGGCTATCTATCAACGCAAGATTTAAGACCATAAAATCATACGCCGTTGGCATGTTACCCACATGGTACATAGTTCATTATGTTTATATCACTTAGTATCTTTTATCATGTTGAGCGTCAAGCCTATCGACATATCACAGTAGATCCTAGTCTTTTCAGCTATGGCACCTTACATGTGTTAGTCAAACCCTTTAACACGAACATTTATTTCACTTCCCATATCATGCAATCTTTCTTTTTGGCTTTTTCATTTTATAATGTTTTTGTATTTTTCTCATTTTCTCCCCCTAAAACAATGCATATATATACAGCAAACTCTTTTTGTATTTTCTGAGTTTTCTCCCCCTAAACTCTATATCTATCTATATGTTCCTCTCCCCCCTAAATTTGTGCATAACTCTTGTATTTTTGCGCAAATTTACCATTTACTAGAGAAAGGACACATTATGTACAAAGTTATAAACTAAGCAAAAGAAAAAAAATATTTTTGCTTAACCGTTCCGTCATTAGATTGAAGACTAATCAAATTCAAATCAATGTACTGAATTTAAACGGTACCTTTGGCTGATCATTTCTTACTTCTTTAATCTCCTCCAAAGGAAACATATCATCTGTAAAAAAAAATTTGAACTTTTTGCAACAGAGAAATGTTACCCGTTTTAATCTCTGGAACAACCGCTATCAACATTCCAGAGATTGTCAACAGCTCCTCCTTAGTTGTTCCTGAAAAATAAGGAGATTAGTAAGACATGGGTACCCAGGCCATCGTGGTCCTAGGATTTCCTGAAGCATCAAAATAAGACACTTCCTTTAAACACAAGTCCCCTTTTGTCTCAAGGATTGGAGACATCGCTGCTTTGGATTTGGGTTTCCAAATCTGTCTTGGTTTAACAAACGTATTTGTTGCCTTCGGTTGAGCAACTCTAGCTGTTTCAGGTTTGTTAGTTTTAGAAACACGTTTTTGTTCCTGAACAGCCTTGCGTTTGTTTTTAGCAGCGTTCCAATCCCCATCAGATGGTTTAACCTTGGGATTCACATTCTTCATTGCCTTAGGTGAAGATACCTTCATTGGCTTAGAATGGTATTTATCCTTTGGTGTAACACTCTGATTTTGCACATGATAGGGTATATAGGGACGATGTGTGCAGTTTCGAGCAATGTGACCAGCAATGCCGCAATTGAAGCATGTTTGTCTCTTCATGTAAAAAGCATTCTGATCAGCTGGATTTGCTCTTGCATGCCCTGAAGGACGAACCGGTCCTTTCTGTGCTTGATTTTGTTGCACATTTCCTGCAGACGACGATGAATTTGGATGCCTATACTTGTCGTTTGCAGGGGCCTTCTGTGGTGGAGATTTCCTTTGATTCTTCTTGTTTTGATTAGACTGCAAGTCTTGTTCAGAAATCTCACCAGTCTTTCCGAAAGCTTTGTTAGCACAGTCAAATGCATATTTCTCACATTTGCCATTACTGACAGGCTTAACAAAGGAATTTTTTACATCACGGGCCTTTTGAGGACTATTGCTACCCGTTGAGGACTGTGAAGAGCCTGATCGTCTGTGATGTTTAGGCTTCTTATTTCCGCGTCCTTTACCTGCTCGCTTCGGCTCTTGTTGCTTGATCTGAACCTTTTCATCACTAACCGAAGGTTCAGATTTTTCAGCTTGCGCACTTGGAGCCTTGTTCACGTTAGTCTTCACTTCTTCCTTCATATCGTCAGCTTTGACAGAATCAGAGAATTCTGGTTTATCAGATGAAACACCAGAAACTTCAGTAGAAACTTCAGCTGAATCATCAGATGAATTATTAGCACAAGACGGTTCTGCACATGACACCCTTGAGCTGAATTCACTAGAATCAACTGATTCCCATTTCTCAGAATCAGCTGCTTCAGGTGATTCGTATTTGGAATCAGATGGTTTAACTGGCTCATTCGTTTCGTTTGCCGATTCAGTCTCTGTTACGCAAGCATCAACGTTTTCGCCCAAATCATCAGGCCTGAAATTAATCATAGAATGAAAAAATGAGCCAAAAATGTCACACACATGAGAACTTGATGCTTGTTCATCTCCAACGACACCTTCAACTTTAACTTCATCTGCAGGGGAAGACGAAGCATTAGGATCAAAAGTACCCTTTGAAACAAAATTTACCGAAGGAGTCGCTCGTTTATCAACAGGTCTGCTGTTGATTGTTGACTTATTGTTTTTGGGACCATAAGTCATTCTACTCTCATTCATCATCTCCTCCTCAGTCATGGGTAAATAAGTATAATTGTCATTATAAGGAGGAGGAGCCTGATTAAAACCCAAACCACGCCCTTTATTTTCCTTGTATGCGAGCTGTTGATTACACAAGTTTTTGACTAATTTACTGGAAGAATCAAATTTCTTAATATTAAGCTCATTAATTTGATATCTATCTCTGATATCTTCCAGTTCCTTAGTCACAGCGCACAGTTTCTCCTGAACATAGAAGAGTTGAGATGATTTCACACTTACATCATCCTTGAGTTTGACGATGTCTTTTCGCTGATCTTTAATTTTTTCTTTATAAAGTTTCTCATTTTTCGATAAAGTAAAAATTTTATTTTTAATATCATTGTAGTCTTGAATCAACTCAGCGTTGTGTAACCGATATGCCTCATTTCTTTCTCTACACTCAGGAGTGCAAAAGACAGAAAGTATCTCTTCACGTTCTTTAGTAATTCCTTGAGCCAGGAATTTGTTAAACATAAATGATGCATTTTGTGTGGATGAACAAACTGCAGCAGATGTGTTGCCTTGAGTAGACTGTTTGTCAGCATTGTCATATGATTTGATGATTGAGATCAGCTCATCCGGCTTCATTTTGTAACAATCGATTGTCACTATTATCTGATTAACATTGGTAAACCAACTACAGTTTGCCTGATCTGGAATCTCTTTTATAGCATCCAGAAGCTTTCTGTTACTCGTGTGAGTAGACACCACCATCTCTGCCTTCCCCATTTTAGAGAGCAGTTCAGCAAACCGGCCTGTAAGTGCTTCTATAGATTCACCATATGAGTAACTGAATCCTTGCAGTTCCTGCTCAAGCACCTCTCTCTTAGAAGACATTTTAAGATGTGATCCCCCAAAAATGTGATCTTTTAACTATTTCCTCAATGCAAGCCCAAAGCGAGAACCTGAGTACTTGCTAACTCAAACCCTTTGCAGCCAAATAATCCCGCTTTCTGAATAGATCTGTCAAAACTGTTATCACAAACAAACCAACCCCCCCCCCTTTTTTTTAATAGAATAAACTGATTATATTAAATAAAGATTAAAATTATTATTATTATTATTAAACATTATTAATGATAATGCAATGATGATTCAATGATTATTATAATTATTATTATAAAAAATATTATTATTATATATTAAAACCTAAACGACGTCTGTATGTCTGTCTTCTTCGTTCAAAACCCACCGAACCCTAATTTCGAAAGATCAGCCGCAGTTACAACAACTACTACCCGTCTTCTTCAATTCGATTATCAACGACAACAGCGACAAAGGAGAACTACGAAGGAACGTTGAACGGAGGTGAACGAATGAACAGTGTCAGACAATACGACGATGAAGATGATGAACGGAGATAATGGTGAAGGTGGTGGTTTGAAGATGATCGGAGAAGGTACGACGACGATGATACTGCGATGAATGTTACCGGAGTTGCAGGTTTCAATGATGCCGGATGTGATAAATGTTACCGGAGGTGATGATGATCAAACGAGAATTTAACCACTCGAAAACAATAACTCCAAAACAGTGGACTCGAAACCTTTGCTGATTGCGACTCGAGAACAGAAAGAGATGACTCGAGATCTCGGTTGCGACTCGGAACCGTGGTTGCGACTTGAGATCGTGAAACTTGTGAGTCGAGACAGTGGTTGCGACTCGAGAACTTCGGTGGTTCAATGACAAATATGGATGATCGATGAAGATATGAGTCGAGACCGTGATGATGATGACTCGAGACTTCAGTTGGTTGCGAGTCGAGACTGAATGTAGCTGGAATGGTGATGATGAAATCGTGAAGATGACTCGAGATCTGTTAACTGGAGTCGAGACCAGTGATGAGTCGAGACCTTGAAACCGTGAAGAGTCGAGACCTCTTGTAAGTCGAGACCTTGAAAGCGGTTGCGAGTCGAGACCTCAAAATAGATGACTCGAGACCTCAATATAGAAACCAGATTGACTCGAGATTGTGATGATGATGAGTCGAGACTATGAAGAAGGTGAGTCGAGACCTGTTGTAGAGATGGGACTCGAGACCTGTGGAGAGCTTCTTTGCACAAGAATGACTCGAAACCAAATGATGGAAAGTGACTCGAGACCTTTGAAAATTTGATTTTTTTTAAGTGTTTCGAAAAGATAGTGATTTCCTCTATCTTTCAACAATTTCAAAACCAAAACAGATTTCCAAAACTTAACTTTCCTAAAACTTTGGGATTTTTCTAAAATAAAGAATTTTTAAATCTTTTAAAGATTGGAAATAATCCCAATAACAGAATTACGAATAGATCAAATAGCAAAATATGATGAGTTTTCAATAAAAACCGATGAATATTACGAAGAACGCGAAGAACACGAAGAGTGTTCTTGATGATTTTTAACAAAAAACTTCAAAATCTTGAATCTTTGATATCACACCGAGCCTAGAAACAGGTTCTAATGGCTCTGATACCACTTGTAAGTCCCGTAGAACCGGATCTTTCAATGATATCAAACAGCCTATTGATTGTGCGGAATCCAATCAATAAGTGATTCAAGAAAAACCGAAAAATATGAAATATGAAGAACACAATACCGAAAATCACTTTTAAACTTGCACACGATTCTATTACTTGAACAAGCAAAATCGTCTGGTACAAGTTCCTACACCAACTAATCGCCTCTCTCTCTGTAACTCTAGAATTTCTGTGACTGAGGCTCTAAGAAGTTCCAACCTAAAAACAAGTTAGAAACTTGTTTTTATACTAACTCAAGCCCACTTCCCTACATGGGCTCCCCTTGGGCCTGCTTGGCCCACATGGCCTATAGCTTGGCCCAAGTGACCTATAAAGGTCCAAAACCTAATATAACTAACCCGGTAAGACCCAGTTCATAACCATAGCTCGTTGTATTAATTTGATGCGTCAGTCTCACACTTTAGGGCCTAACACTATGGCACCAATCTTTTTTTTGAACGGTGACTTTCTTATGAGTGACCCATTGTCACTGAACCCCGTCGAAGACGGTATTCCCCAGCCAAGATCTGCCGACGATGTTCTATCGGGCCCTGTACGGTATCAGACTTGGATGGCGTTCCCCCGAAAACCGTACTGCCTCCACACGAGTTGCCTCGCTGGAGTAACAGCCGGGTGAAAACCGGGGTGACGCTCAGGATCAAACCCCCCTCGGTGGGTTAGTCACCATCATTGCGCACGAGTGTCCTACCCCCTTTCGCCACAAGCGGGAATCGAACCGGTGACCTCTAGGAGACCAAACCGGCCCTCAACCAACTATGGCACCAATCTAGTATAACATATATTTAAACAAATACAAAACCAGATTTTTAAAATAAAAAAAATATATTTAAACAAAACATAAACCCAATCTCAATACTCTCTCTCTCCCCTCTCTCTCCCCAACCAACCCCTATACCCCCATTGACAACCACTTACCACAATACCACCACCACCATTGATTCTTCGTCCCCAAAAACAGGGCCGCCGGCTCACCGCCATCCTTCTTGAACCCAAGATCTGAACAACGTAAGCCAATCTGAGCTAGATTCCCTCAGTACAACATCTAATGCACAACGTACCACAACAAAATCACTCATCACAAAATTCACAGCTCATAGCTACCTGTCTTCATCTCTCAACATCTTCATCTGATTCATCTCTCAAGTTTTCGACCCGATTCATGATGTAATCGACTTGCATTGTTCTGATCTGATTAGTTCATACACAATTTCAATCTATTACAGTTTGGAAGAAATTCACCGTAGTTACAACGTTTTCCAGATCTGAGTTGAGAAAGTTTTGTGATTCACCGAGGATCTGAATCGGTGAAATATGGCTGTTTCGATTTCGAGCATCAGCGAGGAGCTCGGCGAGATTGACGGACAGATTGCTGATATTTTTCGAGCACTTTCGTAAGGGTTTCTTTAATTTTGATTTGAATTGTGTGAGGATAGTTATATAGTGACTAATTCTGGTTCTGTAAACTTTAAATTGGGAAAATGTGACTAATTCTGGTTCAAGAGTTTGTTGTTTTTTTTGGAAGGCGACTTTCTATGTACTGGACCAGTGGTCACCGGGTTCATGTCAAAGACATTCCCCGTCAGCCTCGCGCCTGCGGACGCGATGTTCGATTGGGCCCCGGCCGCCGCGTAAGCTGACTTCCGCCCGGAAACCATACTGCCCCCACACGAGAGACTCGCTGGGGTAACAGCTGGGTAAAACCGGGTAGCCCTCAAGACCGCACCATGCCTCGGTAGGATACGATCTATCATTGGGACGTCCCACCCCCGTTGCACCTCCCGGGGATCAAACCGGCGACCTCCAAGGAGGAAGCCGGCCCAATCCAAACCACATGGGATTGCCGGTTGGGCTAGGGGATGGGATTCAAGAGTTTGTTGTTGATGATGTGGTTTTGAAGATGAGCAATTTGATGGTTTTGAAAAAATAAAAAGATTTTTTATATATAATAGTAAAATTACTAATATACCCTCATATGCCTTGCACATGCTATATTTAACTGAAAATTTTAACCTGGTTTGTGTTAAACGACCTAAGGTGTAATGGGTTTTCCAAATAAAGGACTGTGACAGTAATTATTGATGTTAAAGGTTATACATTGTAATCTAATACAAACATAAAGGACGGAAAATGTAATTTACCCTTTTTTTCCTTGTTAACTTCCCTTCATTTCCTATTTTGCACTCAATAATTAGAGGTGCTCAAACACATGAGGAGTGATAAACAATTTGTTAAAAAAAGACAAATTTATGATTAGTTGAAAGAGGGTAGGGCTCACCATTAACCTCCTCTCTATCCCTTCTCTCTCCTCTTCCCCACTCGGTGATTAATCACCGTAAAGCTTTCACCAAACACCGAATACACCCAAGGGGTGCCTCCCCGATTGGCAAAGAAGGTTCACCGAAGGGGTCACCGATGTGCCCCTTCTACCTAAATAATTATAAAATGACATATAACATAATGGAATACTTGTGTTGTTAACTGAAAACTTGGCAGTCATGTTCACAGTTGATGCAGTGTATATAGTTTATATCAATGTGTATAGATTTAAAAATGTTATAAAATATTACGATTATGATTTTCATAATTATGGAAGATGGCTAAAGTATAAATCCAAGACTTATAGGCCATATAGATTTGACTTCCGTTTGGGGTTGACCGACTTAAAGTAGACTTGGCTTTTGGGTAACATATAGTAAACGTTTGTTTCAATTTTTAATGGTCTTTTACTGGTTCTGGATTTTGTGGTTCAGATTGTTTGTTTCGTGAGCAGATGTCTGAATGATTCAGACATTTGCCTTTGAATGATTGAAACATCTTATTTGAATTGGTTAGGCATTTGCCACTGAATAGTTAAGCATTATACTGGCCGTTAATGATTTAGAGCTCTTACAACACTTACCCATTCAGAAGCTGCCAAACAGTCCCTACGACTAAATGTCCATATCAGAACACATTTAGAGCATCTATCCATAAACCTCTAAGACCGCCCGTAATGGGGCGTTTTTTTTTAAAAAACATTAAAAAAAAAAAACGCTCGAAAACGCCCCCCACCCATTACACCCCGGCGTGATTAAGAGTTTTTCGACAAAAAAAATTGGGCCGGCGTGTTTAAAAAAACGCCTAAAAGGGCTTGTGGCAATGGTTGACTGACCAATGGGGCATTGTGGCATTATTTAATTTAAAAAAAAATAATTGTGTAATTAATGGAAGGGGCGTTATTGGACATTATTCCCACTACGTCACTTTTGCAAAAAACGTCCAATAATGCCCCTATGCTGACTGGACTGACACATGGCAGAAAACGCCCCAGGGTGGGGACATTATTCGACAAACGACTACGCATGGTCTAAGAAAAAAAAACCACTACATTATCGATGCTCTTAGGAGAATTGAATCCTCAAAAGGTTTATAATCTCTTAACATAAACTGGTAATTTTTTTTAAACCAGTGACCAGTTTAATTTCATTATCATTTTTTTTTTAAATTGTACCAGTTAGTTAAGAGTGGCTAGTATATTAGAGAATACAAGAGAGGAGAGATTGAGAAGATTTAGGTAAAGACATAAACCAAACTGATTTAGGGTGAGCAAAAAAAAGTTAGACATGATTTAATAAAGTTCCACCTCTTTGAGGACATGTCTATATGATGTTATCAATGTGTTTACTCACACCATTTTTTATTTGGTTTATGATACCTTCCTGTTATTATGTTTGTAGTACTTAGTTGTTTGTATTTTTTTTGTTTTTAACTTTAGAAGCCGCTTCTTTTATATGTTTGTGTGGTCGAATTTTTTTTTTTTTTTAAAGTAAAAGACAACGATGTGATAAACGATTTTAAGCTTAAAAAAGAAAAGAACAAATCTATTAGGTGTTTGTTTTACTTTTTTTTTATTTATTGTTGTTTTTTCTAATATTGTATGATTGCAAGTTAAAAAAAATTAGGGATACCACTGGTTTAATGGACTAGTTCCGCCACTATTTAATATATGGCATTTTAATGTTGACAAAATTTAACATCTATACAATGGTCCTAAGGTTTCCTATAACTTTTGTATGGTCATAGATGCTAGGTCCACTTTTTTTTTTTTGTTGAAGGGTGACTTTCTAAATATAGGACCTAGGTCACCGGGGTCTTGTCGAAGACAATCCCCCGTCAGCCCCGCCTCTCAGACGCGATGTTCTATCGGGCCCCGGCTGCCGTGCAGACTGACCTTCGCCCGGAAACCATACTGCCCCCACACGAGAACCTCCACTTAACCTATTTAAAGTTTAAAGCGAGTATATTTAATTTTTTTGCTTATAATAATAATAATAATAATAATAATAATAATAATAATAATAATAATAATAATAATAATAATAATAATAATAATAATAACTTACCTTCATTAGTGGATTTAAAATGAGCATAAACCGCTACTTATCGCATTAGAACCATCGCATGACAATATTGTATTGACAAATTACTAAGAACAACTATGACGAGTGAAATCAATAAAATTCACACGGACCAAACATTTAGGAGTTAGGACATGATGTTGATTATTATAGATGCATGTATGCATTAACAATATGTGCATGTTGTTTATCAAGTCCAAGTTTGAAAAGAATATGTGCATGTTCTTTATCAAGTCCAATGAATCTCTTTCTGAACATCCACAAATTTGTGCCTATAGCACTACAAATACAAATATTAAAGAGGTGAAGCCAAATATCATTGCGACTCAGGGCGAAAACCTATCATTGCGACACACAATTTAAATCTCTAGCTTCTAGTTAAATTCTGTAGTGGATATGTTAAACATAATTATTATAGGTATCGGTGAAAACAAATAAAACAGTTGATAATATGAATTATAAACTCAAGTTTCAACAAAAAACAACCATATCGAGTATATATTTCACATGAAATATGAGATGCATACATACATATAAAACAAACATTAACATATGACTATTTCAAACCAACAAGTTATTGTGATACATGGAATACAAGATGCGTAAAAGACCAAATATATATGTTTATTATATGGTAGAAAGAATACGTTTATTTGTGTTGTGCTACATGCATTACATCATTTGAGTCCTGATTAAGCCCAATCGTCCCTTAATGTCGACAACAAGGTGGTGGTCCTGCTACAAATATTATTATATAAGAAATGAGATATGCGTATATAACACAATTACATTTTGTTATTTTATACAATCTACGAATACGATAATATGGAACGCATGTGTGAGTGCAAAAACATGCAAAAGAGAAGTATAATCAGTAATAGTTATATAGTTATGACAAATTATTAATAAACAAATGACCTTTTTTTCTAGTGGCATTGCGTATCGCCCCAACACCTCCAGCTGCCATATTGTGGTGGACTTGGTGGTGGATTCGGTGGTGGATGCCGTGGTGGCGGTGGTGCTGTTGGTGGTGGTGGCGGTGCGACTCCTACTCTTTCTTGAGCAACTGTCATCATAGAGGAAATGAGAGCAATGGCAAAAAAAATGGTCAAGAAAGAAGCAACAACAGTCAGCGATCTCATCTTCAAATATTTTCAAATGATTTGTGGCATTTGTTTCATCACTATATATACGTGTTTGTTTGTGAGTAAATTATACCGATAAAATAAAATTCTTTTGTGTGTTATAATATATTAATAAGGTTTTAATCAGTGGCGGACCCAGGATTTTTGAACAATGGGGTCCAAAAAAAATAAAACCCCAAAAAAAACAAAGAAATAGGTATCGAACCCATGACATTTTGTGTGTAAACAAGGGGTTTTACCACTGCACTAGGCTCACTTTCATTGCTATGGGGTCCAACTAAATAATTTTATGGGGTCCATAGACAATTTTATATACCGTTTCTACTACTTTTTAAAAAAAGATGGGGTCCGGGGACCCCGTTCCTCGTAACGTAGGTCCGCCCCTGGTTTTAATACATGCAAAACTGCAAAAGTCTTGGGCGACGATCAATGTAAATTACCAAGAAAATGAAGCAAGCATAATGACAAACATGCATGTTTGACTATATAATTAATTAGTCTTCGGCGACGATCAATGTAAATTACCAAGAAAATGAAGCAAGCTTAATCACATACATGCATGTTGTTATAAATAAGTTATATTATGGTGACTATCCACATTCTAACTCCCGTCTCTTCATGTCCTTTGTGTTAATGTAAGAACACTATATATAGAGGTTCTTTGTATTGCATGTTCATATCTAAATGAATAGTAATTCTTTATTCTATCTTTCTCTCTGTGTTCCTTTGATTATGTTCATATGTTGTTTTACAACACGTTATCAGCACGAGTTGTTTTTTATGATGGATCACATTATCATGAGGTATGTCATTAACTTGTTATTGTTATCATCTTCAAAAGAATCCATATTATAATTCATATAATTTTGGATAGATTGAGATTTAAAAATAAATAATACCAAAATAATTGACAAGTGCATAACTGAATTTTGTTATATATATTCTGATGAAAGTGTTAAACTGTGTTTTAACGGCTATAAAATAATGTATTGTATGTTTTGTATAATGAGGTGATGAAATTAAATTGTTAATGATGGTGAACTATGTTTTGTATTATATGCCAATTTGTGATCATAAAAATATTTGTTAGAATTTGGTTATGATACAATGGTTAGAAGACTTTGTGAGTAATAGTTTGTTGAAAATGCTTGGAAAATTGATAATAATCAAAATGATACTTAATAATTCATAGGTAATGTAGTTTTATGATGTTGACTCATTTATAATGTTTTAATAATTGTACTTATTAATTATGTAGTATGTGTACCAGATCAAGTATGTGTAGTAAAAAAATTATGCAAATAAGAATTGTCAAAAAAGGAAATAGTTTGTATGTTGATGATAAACTTATAATTATATGCATACCTTTGCATTGTTTTTTTGTGTTTCTAGAGTTAGATTAAGGTTAATTGCATATCTATATCACTTTGGAATGTCTTTATTATTGTGTTATTTTGATCAGTGATATGATGTGGGTTTCTTTACAACCATGAATATTTATTCGATCGGTTTAAAACCCACTCAAATTTTTTTTAAGTTTTCTCATTGGGAAATCTTGTGAGGCTAGGCAATCGATTTTTGGTTATGTTAGGTGGTTGTCTTTTGATCTAAAATATGGAAGATAAAAAGTTACCATTAATATTTATTAAATTGGATTTATCACAACATATAAATGAATATTCATTATCTTAGTTTTTTTATTTAATTGTAGTATTAGTATGAAAAGTTTCGATGAAAGGTTTCAATTATTGAATTTTATTATATTATTAATATGAATGAATCTTGTTTTATGTCTATATAATTAAGTTATTTATGTATGTGATATAATTCGGTATTTTGTTTTCAATATATACTTTATATTCAACTTAATTACTTTATACTTTTAATTGTGGGATACGAACTCGCTATCAAGCTAAGCAACGTATTTATTTATTGTATACAAAATTAAATCAGTATATTATTTTAAAGGTCTTTGCTTAGATAAACATAGAGTTGTATTCTCATACATATATTAGTTTCTATCATATGTTTAGATAAAAGATGTAATTTTATAAAATTATCATATTTCATAGGGAACATTTAGTCATCAAGGTTTCACCATATTCTTTTCTTACGATATTATAGAATATATAACTATGAAAAGAAATAGAACCATCAGACCTAAAGAATTGTACGTTGGAGTTATAATATTTGCTTTTTATGGTTCTCTGATTCATTAAAGAACAATTCTATTCGTGGTAGTTTGATATGCATAAAGGGAATTAATTGAGATTACAGTGTGAAATCTATATGCATGCATATATAATTGCAATTTATGATTCATGATGCCTTTCATTTTATATCCATTATCTCCTTTATGGTAAAAACATATATGACGCTGCCTAATGATGTCTAATGATTTTCATTTGGTGATTATCATTTATATAGATATTATTGAATAAGGCTAATGAAGACCAAAGTTGTGTATTATTGTCATTCCCATGAAAGTTTTTAAGCATGCTTAAAAGACCCGTTTATTTGAAGTAAATTGAAGTAAAGACATGACATATGAAGTGTGGGTCTCACGTAAGCTCATTATAAATTTATGGAAGCTCGTAAGATTTTCGATCGAAAAATTTTGTTGTCTCAGTCATATAACTACTTCTTGATTTACATCATCTAATGAGATATATATGAAGGTTGAAAAAAAATCCACTTGTCAAACCTCAAATGCGCTCTGGATATATAAGGTTTGAAACAGTCACCATGAAAGTTTTGTGACTCTAATTCATTCCTTGAAGTGAATGTGATGATATACTAATTAGTATAATGGTCGTGATTATGTAGATAGTGAAGAAATTGTAATGATGCGACCATGAAAGTTATAATCCATTCCCTGAAGAGAATGTGATGAAGAAAATATCAATTTAAAGGTCATGATCATGTACATAAAAAAAAGTTTAATGATGCCCATGTTAATAATGAGATTAAGCATGCTAATAATGGAATTGATAGCAAGAAGTAGCGCGTTGTGAGATTGAATATACGAGAATAAATGAAATGGGAAAAGATTTAAAACATAATAATGCATTATCCTCTCGTATTTAGTATCGTGTATTAAACAAACATGAGTGCAAGTAAAGTATATATGATCATAATTATTTAATGATTGGCATGACCGGCCAGACCATACCGAGTCATTAATGATGATGTGAAAAGTATTGAAGAACCAGAAGATTCGTCTTGATAATTATACATGTCATATTTGCTCTCAAGTGAAGTTAAGTATTGATCAACAAAAGTAGGGTGTGAATCCCCAAATATTCTGGAAATGATAATGAAAATAATTATACAAACATGATACCATTTAGTGTTTTAAAATCGATGCATCGTCTAAATGGTTATCAAATCCACAACCTGAAAATTGTGTGATTGTGGCTTAGCTAATGTGATAGCAAGCATATTAATCCAGATTACTATTGGTTACAAAGCCAATGATCATGAGAGGAGCAAAAGTTCATTTAGATACATGTAATTTTATATATAGTACCATTAATTCACATCAAGCCAATATGTTATAATTCTCCCCATACAGTTGGTTTTTTGGTCAGAAACCAAAGATGTCTCATCAAAGATTTTGGTTGTGCGACATATATTGAAACTCATCCACCACACTGCACAAAGATGGGACTTCTAAAAAGTTTGAGAATATGTTAGGTATAAATAATCGTCTATGATTAAATACTTAAAGCCATTAGTAAGAAATTTGTTTATGGCTCACTGGTTTTCACTTTAGTGAATGAATGTTCCCAACATTAGGGGAAGATAACAAGCAGTTGGAAACTGAAAAGTGAAATGAATTATCATGTCATCTTGATCCTCAAACTATAAACTATGAACTAGAAGTTTAAAGTACAATTCATTTACCAATATTAAAGAATAAATTACCAGACAAGTTCACTGACCTAAATAGAGTGACTAAGTAAGTCACATAATCAATTGCTTATGCTCTAGTCATATTTGTATCCCAAGAGGACAACCACATATTTTGTAATGAGTCTATTGCACGCCTGAAGCATGGTAGACTAGTCGATTCCAATAATAAAATTCCTCGAAAATTGGAGCAACTAATTAAGATGGTCAAGTCGAGGTTATCGTAATAAGATCTCCTGAAGAGACAATAGACATGATGGTTCAAGAAGAACTTCAGGTACCTAAAAATAAAGAGATCTCGATAAGTTGTATAATGTCTAATATATGTATGGAATCGAAATAAAAATCGACGTCATTATAATTTTGTATATAATGTAGCGCTTAAAATGATTAAATGATGAGTATCAAGATTTAAGATTTGCCTATGAATGAATATTAAAAATGATTGGCCAAAATAGAAAGACGCAAATAAGGCAGAGTTTATCTCTAATGAAATGGAAAGTTTCTGAACCAACAGTCCATACAACTGAAGTTGTAAAATATGATGGATACAAGTGTGTCTTTTATGTAAATCATGTGAAAATCAAATTAAGTGATATAAGTCAAAATTGGTGGCACAAGAATTTTCACAAAGACCTATGATTGATTATGAGGAAACGTATTCTCCAGTGGTGGGTGCATTGACTTTCCAATATTTTATTAGTCTGGTAATATAGAGAGAGAATTGATGTGCGTCTATGAATGTTATGTATCACTTGATACTAAAAGTGTACATGAAGGTCCCTAAAGGATTTGAATGATCAAAATCATGTAAGTTAAGTTCTCGAGAACAATATGATCGTTGTATATAGATTCATTTTTGTTTATGATTGAACTCCTGATGAGTTTTCTAAAGCAATTAAGTTCTCTAAAGGTAAATCAAAACATCTTAATGATGTAATTCTTGTGCACCAATAAACATACATAGAAACTTGTACCCAATGATTGTGATATCTCAATACATAGTGTACACATATGGTACAATATGGATTTTGGAGATAAAAGCAAGTGTTCATGGCATTTTTGCATATGATATAGATATCAATGTGTTAAATGGGCAAATTTATGTAGCAAAACTTCTAAAGAGTGAAAGCACATGCATATTTGGATAAGATGGAAAGAATTCCCTCATGGATTGATAATGCTAGAAGCATTAATGATGTCAAAACCTCAAGAACGTACTATATCAAGTTCATAGAATATGTATGGACTAAAATAGTTAGATCGAGTGTTATACAACTCGAGATATTTGCATAAAGAGGGTTATAAGTTTGATTAAATTAGCCATGTTTTATCGATGTTCTACTTTTAAAAGTTCACTATAATCGCAGTTTACAGTGATGATGTCTAGGCATCATCGAGAGAAATTGTCGAACATTTAGAGGGATAATTTTTGAATGACCTTGACACGATCTAACTATTACTCGAACTGCAGTTCAAGTATATATGTAATTATATTTTACCAATCCCCCAAGTACATCTAGAAGATGATGTTTGGATATTTTAGTATGGACATAGTTGAACCTTAAAGTATGTTAAAAGTTGTTAAGTCATTTGTTATAAGAAATGTCTATTATCATCTCCTATCAAAGTAGAGATTCTCATTCTAGAAGTACCATTGTTCAATGCATAAATGCATTAATATGTTTTGCTAGCTATGTATGGTTATAATATCTTTCACTTGAGCTTATTGTCATAACCTTTGTCAAGCGAAGAGACATTGGAATGAGTTCAAAGAAATATTTCAGGTATAAACGATATTTGATTATATTTTACTAACCCATCAAAACAAGTTTTGTTGGTCTTGTATATGCAGGAATATAACGAAACACTGTCGTGGACATATGATAATTTTTGGAAAAGACACCTAAAGTCTCGTTAGAAGATTATACAACATTGCTCAACATAAAAGATTGCACATTAAGGGATCAAGCAACAAATCATTCGCTACAAAGACTTTATTCAACTTTCAAGGAAGATGGACACACGTCACTTAAAGGATACGTGTTAAAATGAGGGGGAGACTTATTCAAGTTGCACTCTTTTTACCTTGACTAAGTTTTGTCCCAATGGGTTTTCTTAGTAAAATTTTTAATGAGGCAACATACCTGATCCAAAAGTATCAGGGGGAGAAAATGCGCGCTGCACTCTTTTTCCCTTAGCTGAGGTTTTCTCCCACTGGGTTTTCCTAGAAGGGTTTTTAACGAGGCAGCATTACCAAGCGTATAATACATTGTTTTCTTTTATCACGTGGATAGTCAAGGGGGAGTGTTATAAATAAGTTATATTATGGTGACTATCCACATTCTAACTCCCGACTCTTCATGTCCTTTGTATTAATGTAAGAACACTATATATAGAGGTTCTTTGTATTGCATGTTCACATCTAAATGAATAATAATTCTTTATTCTATCTTTCTCTCTGTGTTCCTTTGATTATGTTCATATGTTGTTTTACAACACATGTTTAATTATATAATTAACTAGTCTTGGGCACGATCAATGTAAATTACCAAGAAAATAAAGCAAGCTTAATGACATACATGCATGTTTGACTATATAATTAATTTGCACAACAATTTCTGCATTTTTTTTTTCTAAAATGGATCTATGTATGAATTATTTTTGTAGGTCCATCCGGAGGATCGAGTCAACCTCTATTCCTGTTTTCTGACGAACCCGAGAGTGCGGAATTCAAACGGGTAAGTTAAACCAAGTTACAAACACAAACACAAAGATTCACCGATTAACACTCCAATGTATTAATCTAGAAAACGGTTACAAAGCAATGTTTACAAGATGTTCTTATAAACTCTCAGTGTGTGTGTGTTTACAGTGTGTTCTCTCAATGAAATCTATTCAGACTTCTCTTATTTGCTCTCACTGTTCTGCTGTGTATTTATACTAACATGTCGACGAAATCCTGTTGTCGACGAAATCTGATCGGCGAACTTCCATCATCACGACGAAATCCATAGATTTCGTCACATATGGGATTTCGTCATATTGAACTTCTTCAAAGGTGATTTCGTCAAACAGCCATTTCATCACATGTGACTTCGTCACATGTGTTTGGGCTTGGGCTTCGTCATGTTCGGCTTCGGCAAATAGACAATATATAAACATAATCTAACATGTATACTGCACATACGCAGTTACATGTACATCATACAATACAAAGTAAATAGCATACCGAGTCAAGATAGGAGGATATCTTGACTACGGCCTTCACTTCGTAGCCGATACTAACCGAGCCGAGCCATACTAACCGAGCCGAGCCGTATCCACACAATATGTATCAACAAACTCCCCCTTGGATGCTGCTCGCGAGGTTCGTAATCTCGTTCTCCATCTCTTGATGGTTCTTTTTCTCGGAAAGGATCTTCAAAGTCTTCACGTGTCACACATAGAAAGTGTATCCAAACTTCCCTTTTTCAACAAACAGGAAGTGCATTAACAAACTCCCCCTTAAGTTATGCTCGTGAATCTTTTGATCTTCAATACTTGAGATCCTTGTGGTGTTGATGATAGGTCAGTGGCAACTCGATCATCGTTATATTTTGAGTGCCTCCATGCCGTGTCTTCATTCCGAAGCTTGTCTTCTATCACGTTCGCATCTGCACATACAAGAAAGCTAAACGCGCAATAAGAACAACCGCTTGGAATATAGTGAACATAAACAAATGACATACATGTGACCAGTTTTCAATCAACTCTCGTCCGACAGTTTGAAAGTTTAACAAAATGTTCAATTTTAGTTTTTTTTTAACTTTCAAAACTTGCAAATTTCGACCGTTTATGAAGAATTAATCGTTTTGGTTTTCGTTCAGGTTTCAAGTAACGAAGACTCGAGTTCCAACATCGTACAATCGAAAATAAGAAAGAAATACAATCTTTTTGGCTTTTATAAAGTTTAAGTTAAAACACACCTAAAATCTTTTTGGTATTTTTGCATTTTTGAAATGTAAAGACAGAAAGCAGTAAATAAATATATACAAAGATGCAGAAACTGAAAGCATTAAATAAATATTTACAGACATTCTTTTTGCGAGTTTCGAGGGTAAGAGAATTGTATCAGTGTACGGTCACGCCAAAACGCTCTTGCTGTTCTTTTTGTTAACATTAAGATAAACATCCTATAATGATTATCGGTATTGTTATCCACATAAGCTCAACTTATCAGATGTAATCATGGCGAGAGGATACATTAGGGTATGATTTATACTTACCGACCGGTGTTCATCCATACACGACACATTCCCATATCAAGGTATGCACGAGGGTTCATCTTACTGGTGAGTATACCATTTATCATCTGTTTTGACGTATATGAAAATGTGAGAAACTCACTTATTTGGTTGAAAACAAGCCCTATGTGATAGAATCACTTATTGATGAGGAACTTGATTTTCATATGCATGAGGGCACAGGAGCAAGTTCGTGAACAGGTCAGTACAAACATACAGCAAAGAGACGAACTTGACTCCCAGATAAATGTGATATTTTATCACTTATTTGTGGACATGTGATTGTTGATCACTTATTGAGGTCGTATGCAGTATGTACACGTATGTATGGTATCATGGAAGATCTAGACTCCGTCTTCATTATATTTCAGTAAATGAAACAACCATGGTACCCAGATGATAAACAACATAAAGACCACATATCTCAGAACCTCGGCAATCTCTCAAATGAAATTTCGGTACTAAGACCATATGCCAATGAGCGGTTCCCACACAGTCTTCAGTCGATTTAAGTTTATATCACCTTGCACACTTTAAGATGATTGTGAGCCTACTGATACATCTTATATAGAGCTGCTTAACATTTATCATTTTAGGTTTAAAGAGGTTTCGACAGACCACTGATGTACTATCATTTTCTCTTTTGCTCGCCAGGAAACTCATTTTTGTTTTTCTATTGTTTTTGCGTTTTTGACATTTTTCGATGTTTTTGAATTTTCAAATTTGGAATTTCTCCCCCTAAAATCAACAAACTTACAATAATTTTAAAAACACAAAGATATTTACAAAAACGATTTTCCGATGCGGATTACTCTTGCTTGACCTTAATGTCGTTTACCAATAATAAAAAGTCAAATCTGGATTTTTCAAATGCTTTGGTAAAAAGGTCGGCTCGTTGGTCATCGGTATGGACCTTAACAACATCGATTAGCCTTTTATCAAAGAAATCACGTATGAAGTGATACTTAATTTCGATGTGTTTGGTCTTTGAATGCTGCACAGGATTTCTAGTGATAGATAAGGCAACATAATTATCGACTAAAATAGGAGTAGTTAGGAATTCAAAACCGTAATCACGCATTTGCTGTTGAATCCACAGGACTTGGGAGCAACAACTTGAGGTAGCAATGTATTCAGCTTCACAAGTTGATGTAGCGACACAAGTCTGCTTCTTGCACTGCCATGTTACGAGGCGATTTCCTAAAAACTGGCATCCAGCCGTTATGGATTTGCCGTCGATTTTGCATCCGCCAAAATTAGAATCACTGAAAGCGATAAAGTCAAAGTTATTATCCTTAGGGGTACCATAGACCGGTGTCTGGGCAACCCTTCAAATAACGAAAAATCCTTTTTACAGCTGCAAGATGTGAGGCCTTCGGGTTCACTTGATATCTAGCTAGCAGGCATGTTGGATACATTATATCTGGTCTTGATGTTGTGAGGTACATAAGGGATTGATGTGTTCAAATATTAACATATAAATTTCATCAAATGAGGCATAAAACTAACCTTTTTAGTACTAATGTTGGAAAAAGTGTGCTTTTGTCTTCCTTTTGTATTTTCAGGATTAAATGAGCTCAAATTAACAAAAGAAGCAAAAAGACACCAAAATCTATCATATATACAAGAAAAGGAGCAAGACATGGCATGCCCGACCCCACAACAGCATCTTCCCAAGCAAAACAAGAGATCAGAGGCCTGAACACGCCCCGTGCTCAGCTAGCACGGGGGCGTGCCCAAGTGTCAGCAGAAAAGACAAAGTGGTAGAAGCTTCTATTGCCCACCACGGGGCCGTGCTCAGCGGACACGGGGCCGTGCTCAACTATAAGATTCGCACAATCCAGGCAAATCTTCATAGTACAAAGATTCTTCTGCACACGGGGTCGTGCTCAGCGGACACGGGGACGTGGTCAACTAATAAGACAAAGCTGCATTTAATGAAGAAAGAGAGGATGTGGACACGGGGCCGTGCCCACTGGACACGGGGCCGTGCCCGAGCTTCTGTTCAGCCTATAAATAGAAGTGCTTGGCTCAAGCTCAAACCATCCCTTGGCACACAACCTCTCTCACACTTCACCCACCACCCACCACCACCATAACACCATCATCCACCACCATCATCCATTGTCCATCATAGAGTGTGTGAGTCATCTCGGGATCCAAGATTGATCGTAAGAGTTCTTGACAATCAAGGCCATGTTTGCCTAAGTCTCTTACATCACTTGGTGAAGACAAAGTGTCTAGTGTAATACTTTTTATTTCTAATCTTTTGCACTTTTTATTTGGTTTTGTATTAATGACTTTAATAACTAGTTACTTATGTTGAAGGTGATCTTTCCTTATCGTTTGTCCGTGGTGTCTTGGCATTATTTTACTGTCTATATAAAATAAAAGATTTTCACCATTCATATCTCCACGGTCTATATGGAGGTATGTTGGCTACCTGGTCGGGGGTTAAGGGAACGGTTTGGTAAAGGTCTTGCCATTGTTCAGCGTTTAGAGGTCCTGCAATGGACCTGGGTCAAATTTAGTAGGACCTCCTTCAATACTTCACGGTATTGGATGGCGGGGGTCCAAACTCTTTGATCCCCTCATAAGTTAACTACTATTAATACTATAACCCGGCTATTTAGGACTGTATCCCTGCTGACTCAGACTACTTAGTCGAGGGTAACGTCACCTCCAAAAGAGGGGCCTACCATAATATTGCATTAATAACTTAATTCATTATCTTCCAATAATCCACCCTTTTAGGATTGTATCCATGCTGACTCAAACTACTGGGGTGAGGGTAACATCACCTTCAAAAGAGGGGCCTACTACAATAACTAAGATAATCTCTTAACTAAGTGCAAAAGTGCGGAAATAATCAAAGGTTATACTAGATACGAGTCGGAACCAAGTGATTCATCTTGTCTATCTGTTTTCTTTTATTTTTATTTTCAGCATTTTAGTTAGTTTTTATTTTTCTTAGTTTAAAAACCTTTTTCTAACCTTTTTATTTTGATTAGACGTTGAGGATAAACCGGTACTAAAAGCTCTTGTGTCCTTGGACGACCTCGGTATCTTACCAACACTATACTACGCTCACGATGGGTGCACTTACCCATATGTGTGTTTAGTGTTAGTGAAATATCGTGTTTTATAAATTTAAAACTTGGCTAAAATAAGTGTTAAAGGGGCTTAAAATATACACCTAATATATATAACACTTCACACGCATCAAGTTTTTGGCGCCGTTGCCGGGGACACAAGGATTTTAAGAAAGTTAGGAATCGACGGCCTAATCAGTTTTTCAAAATGCGCGCACATTTTTTCTGCATTTTAGTTTAGATTTGCATTTACAGTAGCCTGTACACGGGGCCGTGTTCACTGAACACAGGGCCGTGCTGCACATTTTCATAAAAAGACCCAGTAACAGTAGCTTGAACACGGGCCGTGCTCACTGAACACGCCCCGTGCTCAACTAGATCAGTAAATTTAATTAAAACGCCCAGATACAGATTCTGAACACGGGGCCGTGTCCACTGAACACGGGGCCGTGTCCAGCCTCTGTTTCCGTTTTTATTTTTGTTTTCTGATCTCGAGACTTGGTTGTGGTCTGCTGAGTGATTCTTATGGATCAATACTCAGGAGGTTACAACTACACCTATGATGAGGATGATTATAGGGGTAATTATTGCACTAATTGTCGTAACTCACGCTCGGTTCAATACAATCACTCATATCAACCATCCAATTCATACACCTACTATGAGGAGCCCAGGTACGAGCCATCAACTTCATACACATCCTATGAAGACCAAAGGTATGAACCTCCTCCCTCATACTCATATTTTGATGAACCAAGGTATGAGCCTTCATACTCATACTTTGAGGAACCAAGATATGAGCCACCACCTTCGTATGCTTATTATGAGGAACCATGGCGTGAACAACCCACCTCATATGAGTATTATGAAGAACAAAATTACGAACCTTATCCATCATATGCTTACAATGAAGAACAATGGTGCGAACCATCGACTTCATATGGGTATTATGAGGAACAAAGGGTCGAACAACCGGATTCAAGCTTAGAAAATACCGATTCTTTTTCTATAACCGAAGTAACCGATAGGATATTAGAGCACATAAGAGTTATCGATCGATGTATAAAAGAAGCTCACGCAAGGGAAGAGGAGTCCCGCGCAAGAGAAGAATTAAAAAAGGAAGAGATAACTGAAAGTGTTAAAATGGAAGAACAAATAAGTGAAAAACCGACACATGAGTTAAACAACGAAAAAGGTGAGTCCGACAACGTTAAAATTAAAGAAGAGTCTAATTTTGAAGAAATTAATCTCTTGTCACCTTCTTTTGAAAATCATTGTTTAGTACCCACTCATGCTAAGTTTTTAAAAGAGTTAAACACTAACACTAAAATTGACGAGACGGTAAGTGTTAAGTTAACTAATGATCAAACTTCGCTAATAAAAGAAGACCCATTTGAAATTAACATTACACCGGTTCCATGTTTCTTTCAAAATTCATTTATTAGTAATGTCACCATCGATAAAGATCTTTGTGTTAACATAATGCCTAACTACATTTTCGAAAAATTAAGTATTAGTGATTTTTCTCCACTTCAAATACCCATTTTTCTATCCAATCGGAAAGTAATAAAATCAATCGGTATAGTTGAGGATGTCTTGGTTCAAGCAAATCAAATGGTAATCCCAACCGACTTTGTCATCCTCGATGACGCTCCTCTAGTGTTGGGGCGACCATTTGTAAAAACACACGAAGCTTTGAAAAACCGGAAGTTCAACAATCTACCTCTTCAATTAGGGGCATTTAAAAGAAGTGTCGATCTCGAACGGTCAATGAAATATCCATTCGGCAATAATGACCCCCTAATTGAAGATGAAGATGAACCACCCGATACAAGTGAAGAGATTGACCACTTTGTTGAAGAAGAGGTCGCCATAGAACAAACTTTTAAAGTTCTTGATCGAAATGAGCAACCAAATAAGGAGTCTCCTAAAGACCCACCACTTGAGCTCAAAGAACTTCCAAAAGGTTTGGAATATGCTTTTCTAGACAAAGAGGGTAATCTACCTGTAATTATTTCGTCTAAATTAGATAGCTTAGAAAAAGAAAAATTAATTAGTCTTTTGAAAAAACATAAAAATGCAATAGCTTGGAAACTTGTAGACATAAAAGGAATTAGTCCTTCTATGTGCACACACAAAATTTTGATGAATGATGACTACAAATCAGTTATACAACCACAACGTCGAGTAAATCCAAATGTTCAAGAAGTGGTTAAAAACGAGGTCATCAAACTACTTGACGCCAGACTTATCTACCCTATCTCCGATAGTCCTTGGGTGAGTCCCGTCCAAGTAGTTCCAAAGAAAGGAGGTATGACGGTAATAACTAACGAAAAGAATGAACTAATACCAACAAGAACCGTCACAGGATGGAGAGTTTGTATAGATTATAGACGATTAAATGAAGCAACAAGAAAAGACCACTTTCCTTTGCCCTTCATTGATCAAATGTTAGAAAGATTATCCGGTCATAAATTTTACTGTTTCTTGGATGGTTTTTCAGGTTACTTTCAAATCCCGATAGCACCCGAAGACCAAGAAAAGACAACTTTCACATGTACCTATGGAACTTTTGCTTATCGACGCATGCCGTTTGGTCTATGTAATGCCCCAGCAACATTCCAACGTTGCATGGTAGCCATCTTCCATGACATGATAGAAAAGACAATGGAAGTCTTCATGGACGACTTTTCTATCTTTGGGGATTCATACGACCAATACCTCGATAACCTTGAACGAATGCTGTCCCGATGTGAGGAAACTAACCTCGCCCTTAATTGGGAAAAATGCCATTTCATGGTAACAGAGGGAATAGTACTCGGTCACAAGATCTCAAGCGAAGGAATGGAGGTGGATCGAGCCAAAATAGATACCATTTCTAGATTACCACCTCCATCCTCCGTAAGAGCTATCAGAAGTTTCCTAGGGCATGCCGGATTCTATAGACGATTTATCAAAGACTTTTCAAAAATCTCGAGGCCTCTAACAAAATTACTTGAAAAAGATGCCCCTTTCATCTTTGACAAGGATTGCAATCAAGCATTTCTAACTTTAAAGGAAATGTTAGTCAACGCACCTATCGTGATAGCGCCTGATTGGAAATTTCCTTTCGAAATCATGTGTGATGCTAGTGACTTTGCAGTTGGAGCTATCTTGGGACAAAGAAAAGAAAAGCATTTCCACCCAATTTATTATGCTAGTAAAACACTTAATGATGCACAAGAAAACTACACAACAACTGAAAAAGAATTACTAGCTGTGGTATTTGCTTTTGATAAATTTCGTTCTTATCTTGTTCTTTCTAAAACTATAGTCTATACAGATCATGCAGCCATTCGATATCTCTTCAAGAAGCAGGATGCAAAACCACGTTTGATTAGGTGGATTCTACTCCTCCAAGAATTCGACATTGAAATCAGAGACAAAAGAGGAGCAGAAAATACCGCAGCAGATCATCTTTCGCGCTTAGAAGACCCAGCTTTGGAGGCAACCAGGGACGAGCAAATCAACGAAAAATTTCAAACGGAGTCCCTGGAAATGGTGGAATATAAGGAAGAGCCATGGTACGCCGACTATGCTAACTACCTAGCTAGCGGTATAGTCACAAGAGGATGGTCACATTATCAAAGAAAAAAATTCTTTGCCAATGTGAAACACTATTTTTGGGAAGATCCATATCTTTTCAAAATGTGTGCCGACCAACTCGTCCGACGATGTGTACATGGTAGCGAATCACGAAGAATTCTCCGCCATTGTCATGAAGGTCCATACGGAGGGCATCATGGTGCCGCTAGTACCGCACGAAAGGTATTTGATTCAGGATTTTATTGGCCAACCATTTACAAAGACGCCCAAAGTCTTGTCAAGACATGTGATGCTTGCCAAAGACAGGTAATATTTCTTCCAAAAACGAGATGCCACAAAATGGCATTCTTGTTTGTGAAATTTTTGATGTGTGGGGACTCGACTTTATGGGACCTTTCCCACCATTGAAAGGAAACAAATATATACTTGTGGCAGTAGACTACTTGTCTAAATGGGCCGAGGCCGAGGCACTTCCAACAAATGATGGAAGAGTCGTGGTGAGATTTCTGAAAAAATTATTCTCTCGTTTTGGCACACCTAAAGCATTAATAAGTGATAGAGGTACCCATTTTTGCAACCATCAACTTGAAATTTTTTTTAACAAGATATGGGGTCTATCACCGGGTCTCAACAACATATCACCCTCAAACAAACGGGCAAGCCGAAGTGACTAATAGAGGTTTAAAAAGGATACTCGAAAAAACCGTAGGGTTAAATAAAAAGGAATGGGCGGATAAATTAGATGATGCTTTATGGGCTTTTCGAACTGCTTATAAAACAACAATAGGTACAACCCCATATAAGCTAGTCTATGGAAAAAGTTGTCATTTGCCAGTAGAAATTGCACACAAAGCCTACTGGGCAATCAAAAATGTAAACTTAGATTTAGAATTTGCTGGTAAAAATCGATTTTGTCAATTAAATGAATTAGACGAACTTAGGAATTATGCATACTCAAACTCCGAAATTTATAAGGAAAGAATGAAAAATTTGCATGATAAACATATTAAACCTAATGAATTTCGGGTAGGGGATCTAGTTCTTTTGTTTAATTCACGACTTCGATTGTTTCCTGGTAAATTAAAATCTAGGTGGTCAGGACCTTTTTCTGTCACCCATATTTTCCCACACGGTGCAGTAGAAATTAAATATCGAAATGGGCCTCCATTTAAAGTCAATAGCCAACGGCTGAAACTCTATCAAGGATTCATTGAGGATGAAGAAGAAGAGATTTCGCTTCAAACAGTGGAAGAGTAAAACCTCATGCCTGGTAAGTTACGAACGATGGAGACGGCAAATAAAGCGGTAAGTTCTCTAACCAAAGCTTATGGGAAAAAGGGCACTCACACGAGCACTAAAAAAAAAAAATTCAAAACTTTGCTCGGCACGAGGCCGTGTCCGCTGGACACGGGGCCGTGTCCGCGTTGCAGTCGGGATATATCTCCTTTTTCAAAACAGTTACTTCATTCCACACGCCCCGTTTCCCCGAAAAAGCTCTGGTTTCAGGCGATTTTTCGTAGATTTTCGACGTCTCCTATCGCTCTAACAACATCAAGGTATGATTCTATCACTTTTAGTTGTTAGATTAGTTACTTGCATGTAGTTAAAACACCAAAAGTTTGGGGAAAAATCTAGGGTTCTTGAAGTTCATCCGGATCGAACCTCAAATTTTTGTTTAGATCTGTTTGCATTTAGTTAGATTAGTGTTAAGGGAAGTAAATACACTTGTATTGTTCATAGATTCACCCAATTTCTCACAAAAACCCCAAACCCTTGTTCTTGAACCGAAAAAGATAAAATTGATAGGGTAAACGGGATATTTTGGGAAAAACGGTGCTTAGGGTTTCATTTTCGGGGGAAACCGCACCTATTGGACCAAAAATTTTCAAGTTTTCGAAACCGGGTCGAAAAATGAAATTTTTGAGTAACAGACGCCTGGACACGGGGCCGTGTCCGCTGAACACGGGGTCGTGTCCAGACAACTGTTTGCAGTTTTTTCCGAAAATATTTCTGTTTCGTGCTAACTTTTGGTGTATTCTTGCAGATGGCCAGGAAGTTCACAAGATTTAACGCCAATGAGCTCTATGCAAGAGCTCGATAAGAGATTCTTCAAACAAGGCCGGAGGAATACCCGAGGCAAGCGTGCACGGACTTGCTAACCTTGGTGAATCAAATTGACCGTTTCAACAACATTGTCACGGGACCACTCAGAGTCGCTCTAACAACTCCGCTCCGTTCCGTCCACGAATGCACTTTGGAGTTCTATAGCACTTTCACATTCAACTCGAGGTGCGACCCGTTCGACAATGATGGGGTAGCATTCAGATGTGGCGGAACGAAATATTCGATCTCTATGGCTCAGTTTGGAGCAATTATCGGGTTGTATGCGGAAGAGGATGCGGGAAACGAAGAAAATACTGGAGGGATGAGAGAGGTAGGTGAGAACGAACGCCAAGCCATGTGGGCTCAGATTGGATAAGGGTACTACAATCCGAGCAGCACTAAGAGTACGAAGTTGAGGGATCCGCTATACAGATACATTCATAGGCTCCTCGGCTACTCTCTTAGCCAAAGGCATGAAAGTAGTGGCGTCGTTGGGTTAAGAGATTTGGTTGTCCTCCACTGCATCCACAACCGCAGGCCGCTCGATGTTCCGTTCCTCATGCTCCGAAACATGCATCACAACCGCCTTGCTAGTGCACCGACTCCTATTTTCTTTGGGGGATGGGTGTACCGTCTCTTCAAGCACTTCGCCCACATACCTAGGTCATTTGAGAGGAGCCCATGGTCGGGTACGGTGGATATTCACATATGCCGCTCAATGAACCAGATTTATGAGGCAGAAGACGGGACGGTAACCTTTCAAAGGATGCAAGGTCATGCATGGAACCCGCAAGAAGCGCTTGTCCTCCAAGCTCCGCAACATCATCAGTACCAATACCAACCCCACGGTGATCCGGGCCAATCATCCTCCTCGGGAGGCGGTTTTCCTAACTTTCAAAGTTTGCATGATTTATTGCAGGAAAACCTTATGTGCACCAGGAACACTTACAACATGGCGAGCAACACCTACCACCGGGTCAGAGCTATCGAAAGAAACCTATCCGAGATCCAAGACGATGTTGGATATATATGAGACCACATCGCACGCCATGGAGGGGATGATGACGATGATGATGATGACGATGCTATGGAGTAGGCGAGAGGAGCAGAGGAGGAAGCGGTTGGTTGAAGACTTCCCAGGTTAACCCTTTTTCACTCTTGAACAATTGATGGCCTGCGTGCCAAAGTGTCGAACAATTTACTTTCCCTAACTTCTTTTATTTTCTGCATTTATTTTTCTCTTAACTTTGACATGGATGTTGGATATTGGTAAAAGTAGGATGTTTGCTATGTTTTGGTGGAGTGTTCATTGATTAAACAGGTACAAACGAGGCTTAGAGTGCTAAACATTAGTACTACTAAAGCCAGGACAGGAAAACAGACGAAAGAAACCTGTTTTTCAACTTTGCAGACTGTCCACACGGGGTCGTGTCCACCAGACACGCCCCCGTGCCCACTCCCCCGAACCTGCTGATTGTTGTATTTCTGCAGACCTTGATAGACACGGGGTCGTGTCCAGCCAACACGCCCCCGTGTTCACCTTCTGTAAGTTTTCGTTACTGGCACCTGAACACGGGGCCGTGTTCACTCCACATGGGGTCGTGCCCAGGTAGCCAGTAACACAAATTTTTTGCTTTTTACACCTTTTTACACATTCAATCAACCTAAAAACTTATTTTTGGGACACATTGAGGACAATGTGTAATTTAAGTGTGTGTGGGGGGGGGGGGGGGATGCTAAAACCTTGAATCTCGCAAGTCCTAAATACAAGCCTTACATAAAACTCTATTGGAACCGCTAATCTCCCCAAATTTTTTCAAAAATTTTTCATTTTTTTACTTGTCTAGGTTTAACTCGGGAAATTCAATTTCTTAAAAAGGTTATATTTTTACGAATTTACATCCGATAGCGTCGTGATAAAAAGAACCAACATAAGAAAATTATGAAAAGGCATGACAAGCTTAGTTAAAATTTGATTATATATACTTGGTCACATAAAAACCCATTCCCACAAAAGTGAGTTTTGAGCCTTTATTGAGCATACACTTACATATCATTTGACTAAATGCTCATTTTTCGTTTCTTGTGTGAATAGCCGCTTGGTTCTTACGACTCTAGAACTTGCCATGACGATACATTCCCAATCCTTACCAACTTAAACCCGAGTAAGTAAATGATGGAGGCATTAGGACTAACCTTTTTATTTCTACACCATTATTTTTTTTACCACCTACCCAAAATCCCCCTAGTTAGCCCCTTTGAGCCTAAACATTTTCATTTCATAACCCAAACCAAAAAACCCTTTTTACCCACCAAAACCTTTTTCATTTTTAACCTTTTGTTTTAGTAACAAGTTCGGTTCTTCATATGACTTTTCAAAAAAAAAAAAAATAATAAATAAAAATAAAAAGATATTTATTTTGTTGATGATGAAGCAAAAGAAAATAAACAAACAAGAAACAACTTTGTTTGAATAAATAGCTTCATCAAAATAAAAGTTATGAAAATAGAAAGTCTTACGAAAAACGACACTTGTTACGCTTTTCGCCCTTTTTCTACTAACCACTAACCACCAACCCAACCACCTACCTTTAACCCAAGCCTAACCCTTTACCCACAAAAGTCCTCTTGATATTTACAAAGGTATATAAGTTAAAAAGGAGGAGAATTGATTGCTTGGCAAGCCTATGGTAGGAGTAAGTTCCATGCCGCTCTCGAGTGATCCACAAAAATACATTTTCGGCCGAGTGTTGAGAGATCCCCGTGAGGTATGTGAACTTGTATACAAATAGAATTTTACAAAGGCATGTTATGCCCTAATAAGTAATTTATCTTCTGAAAAGTTTTTAATAAATCATGACGAATAGGATTGTAAATAAATAAAAATTAAATTAAATAAAGAATCTTGGAAATCCCGACACTCTACGACAAGCCCAAAACCTTCTTTTCTACCCATTCCATTTGGGAGTGTAAATAGCCACATATTAAAGGGTTTTGCTTGAGGACAAGCAAAGATTCAAGTGTGGGGGTATTTTATGTGTTCAAATATTAACATATAAATTTCATCAAATGAGGCATAAAACTAACCCCTTTTTAGTACTAATGTTGAAAAAAGTGTGCTTTTGTCTTCCTTTTGTATTTTCAGGATTAAATGAGCTCAAATTAACAAAAGAAGCAAAAAAGACACCAAAATCTATCATAAATACAAGAAAAGGAGCAAGACTTGGCGTGCCCGACCCCACAACAGCATCTTCCCAAGCAAAACAAGAGATCAGAGGCCTGAACACGCCCCGTGCTCAGCCAGCACGGGGGCGAGCCCAAGTGTCAGCAGAAAAGACAAAGTGGTAGAAGCTTCTATTGCCCACCACA
The DNA here is from genome assembly GCA_030545235.1 of Helianthus tuberosus. Lineage (NCBI taxonomy): Eukaryota > Viridiplantae > Streptophyta > Magnoliopsida > Asterales > Asteraceae > Helianthus > Helianthus tuberosus. The sequence continues at coordinate 163,401,266 of CM060444.1, forward strand.
GGGCCGTGCTCAGCGGACACGGGGCCGTGTTCAACTAAAAGATTCGCACAATCCAGGCAAATCTTCATAGTACAAAGATTCTTCTGCACACGGGGTCGTGCTCAGCGGACACGGGGGCGTGGTCAACTAATAAGACAAAGCTGCATTAAATGAAGAAAGAGAGGATGTGGACACGGGGCCGTGCCCACTGGACACGGGGCCGTGCCCGAGCTTCTGTTCAGCCTATAAATAGAAGTGCTTGGCTTAAGCTCAAACCATCCCTTGGCACACCACCTCTCTCACACTTCACCCACCACCCACCACCACCATAACACCATCATCCACCACCATCATCCATTGCCCATCATAGAGTGTGTGAGTCGTCTCGGGATCCAAGATTGATTGTAAGAGTTCTTGACAATCAAGGCCATGTTTGCCTAAGTCTCTTACATCACTTGGTGAAGACAAGGTGTCTAGTGTAATACTTTTTATTTCTAATCTTTTGCACTTTTTATTTGGTTTTGTATTAATGACTTTAATAATTAGTTACTTATGTTGAAGGTGATCTTTCCTTATCGTTTGTCCGTGGTGTCTTGGCATTATTTTACTGTCTATATAAAATAAAAGATTTTCACCATTCATATCTCCACGGTCTATATGGAGGTATGTTGGCTACCTGGTCGGGGGTTAAGGGAACGGTTTGGTAAAGGTCTTGCCATTGTTCAGCGTTTAGAGGTCCTGCAATGGACCTGGGTCAAATTTAGTAGGACCTCCTTCAATACTTCACGGTATTGGATGGCGGGGGTCCAAACTCTTTGATCCCCTCATAAGTTAACTACTATTAATACTATAACCCGGCTATTTAGGACTGTATCCCTGCTGACTCAGACTACTTAGTCGAGGGTAACGTCACCTCCAAAAGAGGGGCCTACCATAATATTGCATTAATAACTTAATTCATTATCTTCCAATAATCCACCCTTTTAGGATTGCATCCTTGCTGACTCAAACTACTGGGGTGAGGGTAACGTCACCTTCAAAAGAGGGGCCTACTACAATAACTAAGATAATCTCTTAACTATGTGCAAAAGTGCGGAAATAATCAAAGGTTATACTAGATACGAGTCGGAACCAAGTGATTCATCTTGTCTATCTGTTTTCTTTTATTTTTATTTTCAGGATTTTAGTTAGTTTTTATTTTTCTTAGTTTAAAAACCTTTTTCTAACCTTTTTATTTTGATTAGACGTTGAGGATAAACCGGTACTAAAAGCTCTTGTGTCCTTGGACGACCTCGGTATCTTACCAACACTATACTACACTCACGATGGGTGCACTTGCCCATATGTGTGTTTAGTGTTAGTGAAATATCGTGTTTTATAAATTTAAAACTTGGCTAAAATAAGTGTTAAAGGGGCTTACAATATACACCTAATATATATAACACTTCACACGCATCAGGATCCAATCATCGCGCGGTAGTATGAAGAGCTAACGAGTTCACCCTTCAAGTCTGGATTGATTCCGTGATTTTGCTGCAGTGGGTTACCAATGGGCAATGTGTCGGACATCTGGAAACGGTTTAGAATGTCTTGAACATACTTAGTCTGATGGATGAAAATCCCAGGCTTCGTTTGTTGCACTTGCAAGCCCAAAAAGAAAGTCATCTCCCCCATAGCGCTCGTCTCAAATTTATCCTGCATTACACGCTCGAAATCCCTACACATAACATTGTTAGTAGAACCAAATATAATATCATCCACATATACCTATACCAGTAGAAGATCTCGAACTTGTTCTTTTATGAAGAGAGTGCAATCGATAAGACCTCTGCGAAATCCATTCTCCAGCAGATAATTAGATAAGGTTGCGTACCAAGCTCGTGGTACTTGATGTAGACCATAGAGAGCTTTGTTCAACAACCAAACCCGATCGGGATGGATAGGATCTTCAAAACCTGGAGGTTGTTCGACATAGACCTCTTCTTCGAGTAGACCATGTAAGAATGCACTTTTGACATCCATCTGGTAAACCTTGAATCCTTTGAATGAGGCATAAGCCAGAAAGATCCGAATTGCTTCCAGACGTGCAACAGGTGCATACACTTTGTTGTAGTCTATACCTTCAATCTGACGAAAACCTTGAACCACCAATCTTGCTTTGTTTCGAATAACGATTCCACGGTCTTCCTTTTTGCCTTTATACACCCAACGGGTACCAATCTTCTTGTAATCAGCAGGTTTCTCTGCGAGCTTCCAGACACCAAGTTTCTAGAATTGTTGCAGTTCTTCCTACATTGCTTCAACCCAAGAGTTATCTTTCAAAGCTTCTTTCCAAGTTCTTGGCTCTTCCTGTGAGACATAACACGTGAAAGACCAATCGTTTTGTTGACCAGATTCTCGAATCGCCGCATACAGGCCTGCATTGTTATTGTTTCGCAACATGTTTCTTGTTTGAATGTCACTCTGTACATTACCGATGATGTTTTGCTGAGGATGGGTATTGTGAATCCTTGTTTGTGGATTATCTTGAACTGGAATATTTGTACCCAGATTGTTGAGATTGAGATCAACAACCAATTCAATACTCGGAACTGGCGAAGAGGATGATGCAGTAGCTTCAGCTATTTTAGGGTTATCAACTGGAGCTGTAGCTTCCGAAGTACCTTGTACGGCTGTTGTTGGAGCTTCTTGATCTGCATCTAGAAATTCTTCATCCTCTGAAGATTCGTTCAGTTCGGTTGCATCATGAAAATCCTCATTGTCGAGAGCATTATTATTCACTGAAGATGGTTCTTGATTGTTAACAATAATTGGACGAACCAACGGTGAATTTGTTGCGTTGTCACTCTCGAAAAACATCCTTGCCGCAGCACTTTCTTCGACTTCTTGAATATTGATCGAATTGAAAAAGTCATCGTACTCAAACATCCATGGTTGACCTGGACATTTGACTGGAAATGTGTGCCTTTGTACCCTGACCTCAGACCATTCCTCGACCCTTTTAGTCTTTAGATTCCAGACTCTTAAGTTCGGGGTGGCATAACCAAGAAAGTAACCTTCAATAGCTTTTGCCCCAAACTTTCCATTAGGATCGACCATTGTACAAGGAGCTCCAAACGGTTCAAGATATGACAAATCTGGTTTCCATTTGTGAAGAAGCTCGAAGCAAGTCTTGTTGTGCCTTTTGACTGTAAGGACTCGGTTCAATGTATAATAAGTAGAGGACACAGCTTCAGTCCAGAAGGGAATCGGCAATTGTGACTCTACCAACATCGTCCTAGCAGTCTCGATCAATGTACGGTTTTTACGTTCAGCGATGCCGTTCCGTTGAGGAGTGTAAGCTGCACTAAATTCATGAAGAATACCTTTTGAAGTGCAAAACTCCGCCATGGCATGATTCTTAAATTCTGTACCAATGTCACTGCGTATCCGTTTAACCTTCAAAGTATACAAATTCTCAATCTGAATGATCAAGTTTTTGATAATACCGAATGTATCACTCTTGTGAGCCATGAACGCCACCCAAGAAAATATTGAATAATCATCAGTTATCACGAGGCAGTATTGATCATTCCTGATGCTTTTGTGCTTGACAGGACCGAACAAATCCATGTGCAAACGTTCAAGAGGAACTGCCACCGTGTTGATTTTCTTTGTCGGATGTCGCTTCTTAGTTTGCTTTCCTTTTTGGCATGAAACACAGACGTCTTGAAGATGGATATTTTTAAGAAGAACACCATTCACTAATTCATTTGACACCAAATGATTCATTTTCCATAAGTGAATGTGTCCCATACGTCTGTGCCAAGAGATTGAGTCTTTTTCTGTGGCTTTTGTAATGAATCAAGTTGCTTGTGCAGTCGTTGTTATTGCTTGGCTCATATCAAGTACATATAAATCGTTTATCCTTGGAGCTGATAAGAGAATCCATTCTTTTGGAATCTTAAAGCCGGGTTTCAGCACGTAACATCCATTTGCATCAAAGTGTACTGAAAACTGCTTATCACATATTTGTGAAACGCTGAGAAGATTGTGATCAAGTTGTTGCACAAAGTTGATCTTGTCAAAACTTACAACCCTGTTGGATACCATTCCTTCTCCTGTTATATAACCACCCTTATCTCTAGTAAAGGCAACATAACCTCCTCTAATAGATTTAACGTCGTAGAGAAGCTTCATATCGCCGGTCATGTGCCTGGATGCCCCACTATCAACAATCCAGTGACTGCTGAAAGTTCCTCCTGGAACACCCTGCACATGTACTCACATGATTAGTTGGAGATGGGGACCCAAGCCTTTGTGGTCTTGGGTCTTCCATTTTCATCAACGTAAGTTACTTGAACTTCTCGATGTTGTGGAAATTGTGATGTTCCCCCTGATTCAGTAACCGTTTTTGGTTTCCAAGTCTGTTTTGTTTTACCAGTTTTATTCTTTAAAATCTTAACTTCATGATTGTCTGAAGTTTTTGAATTGTCTGGTTTGACAGAAACAGATGTTTTGTTAACCACGTCGGTTTTAATTTCCTTTTCAATTTTCTTAACCTGTTGGCGTTTCTGTTTCTTTGCCCTTTCTTTTACAAGACGGGGATCTAGTTTTGATGAAACAGATTGCTTTCGGTCATTTCGGTCATGGGGATCATCAACTTTGGCTTTTTGTTTATGTAGATATGGGCAGTTTCGAATGATATGTCCAATTTCACCACACTCAAAACATGATCTTCGTTCAACAAACCCCGAAGTAACATGTGATTGTCTTGTCGATGAACTTTGTGATCCCGAGGTACTTGGTTTTGAACTGTTTTATTCATTTCTTTTCAAAGATTTAACTTGATTGACATGATCTAAGTTAGATTTATTGGCAAATGTTTCAAGTTTATCTGTTCCCGTTGATTTCACAAAGTTCACTTTCTTGTTCTTCTTTTGGTTCGGTTCCTTTCGACCTTGAGTCATTGATTTACCTTTTGGTTTGGTATGATTTTGCTGCTTTTTCACTGTTGGTAATTTTTTATTACCATATTGTTTTCGAACTTCAGCCTTTGGAATCGGAGGGCACTGTGTTACCACAACGTGTGAACCCGACTTTCCCAAAAACCTACTTGTCAAATCTTTAAAAACTTTACTGATTAAAGATTGATTTACATTCTTAATCGGAAAATCTTTGTCAGAATAGATTTTATCATCACCAACAAGAGTGTACAGCAAATTCACACTCTCTGACTCTTTTGCAGACGTGGTCTCGACCAGAACAGTCTTAGCAGGTTTTGCGGGAGGATCACAAAGAATATGATTCTCAAGAGGTATGTCCTCTTCTTTAATTACTGCATCAGACTGTGCTGAGTCAGTATCATCGGATTCATCATCTGAAGAATCAGCATCCTCAACAATGACTGGAGGATCCTAATTTTGTTCAGCAGTTGAAACAGTTGAAACTGTTGAAACATCCGAATCTGATGATACTTCATTTTTGTATCCAAGTCCGGTTGCAAATTCCTCAATGTCTAAAGGAACAGATTCCTCATAATAAGTTCTATTTTCCTCATCAGGCATTGCATCATAATTTTGTCTAACAGGTGGTGGACATTTCTTGTATCCAATGCACGTGACATCCTTTTTCTCTTTTTGTATGTCAATGATGTGATCCAACACATATCTAGAGTTTGAATAACTGTCTAGCTTAAGCCGGATCACCTCACTTTTACACTTTACACAGGCTAACTCTTTTCGCATGATCTCAAGACGATTGATATAACAGTTTATGTAAGTTTTTTTCTTGAAACCATTTTTGTCATCTCGGTTTTATCTTTTCTTAAATTTGCAACCACCGTTTTAAACTCCTTTTCATGGTTTTCATAAAACATGTTAGCCTCTTTGCATTTCGAAAGATCCATTGTCAACTTTTGATTGTGGATATATGTCACTTCATATTTGTTTTGCAAAGCCTCATGTTTGCTTTGCAAATCACACCACTTAGCATCTAAAGAAACATGTTTGTTTTGCAAGTCAGACAATTCAGCATTTAAAGCATCATGTTTGCTTTGCAACTCATACATATTAGCATCTAAATCAGCACATTTATCACTTAAGCTAGCACAATTATCACAATTAACGACAGTTGGTTCATCGACACATACCTGGCTTGATGAACTGCCAACATTAGCCATAAAGGCTGAATGAAGAGAAGAAGAAGAATAAGCAGCTTGATCCACCAGAATAGATCTTCTATCATTCCCTACTGCAGCTTCTCCTAACAATTCATCAACATTTGCATTGATTCTCCCACTAGATACATCATCAGAATAATCTTCGCCTGAGGTTAAGATTTCCTCATCTGAACTCCTTGAATAACCAGAACTCTCTTCATCTGAAGATTCACCGCCACTGGCGGAAGATTCTGCACCACCGGCGTGATTCAAATCCTTAGCAGTTTCAGCAAAACAAGCTGCTCCTCCCTGATCACCAATGCCTAATTACATTGACCAGTCGCAACCCTCATCTATTTGCACCACAAGAGCTTGATTAGTGTTCGATGGTCCTTCTTGATTGTTTACAGGGACCAAGGTGCGATCGTCATTCTTGGTTTGATTCTGATTATGTTGGTTGCCTTGACCTCTGAAAGGATTTTGGTTCCCATGCTGTGCTGGCTTTGTGCATTCCCTCTTGAAGTGACCCCGTTCACCACAGTTAAAGCACTTAACAGACTGCTTGTCGAACCCATACTTGGTATCTTTCTTGCTTTCCAAGCTTGTTCGACCAGTCCGTTCCATGAAGTCCTTTGCTTGCCTTACAGCACTGGCGAAAGCCCATTTGATGTCCATCATATCCATCTCTTCTTTATCGATCTGCTGATAATCTTCTTGAGTTAGATTGATGTTTCTGATATGCCCTGCAATCAACCCACAATACGCGCTCACCAATGTGTTAAGTATCTCCATATGATCTTTAGCTACTTCAACGCTAACTTTGGAGAAGTTTGACTTGTCAAGCCGTACTGTATTTGAATTTGATGGCTGACCAGCAGATGATGTGATTCCATAACAAGCTTGTTGTTGAACAGGAAGTGGATTCCTATACAAATCAGTTGCTACGGTAGATGGCCGGTAGCTTTGCTGTTATGGAGCTAGTTGTACTGGATTTCCATACAAGTCTGTGGTTGGAGCTGGCTTTACAGGAACTTGTATCGGATTGCCATATAAATATGTGCTTGTGACAAACGCCGTTTGAATTGGAGCGTGTGAAGCAGGTCTTGCAGAAGTGCTAGAAGCTCCATAATACATATCAGGATTTTGTCGCACTAGAACCCTTTTTGCCTTTAGGGTTTCTTCCTGATCTTTGTTCTCCAAGAGCTTAACGAAGTCATTGATGTTTGTTGTAGCCAATGTGCCATTGTATTTCAGGATTTCCAAGAAACCATTCCATTGAGGTGACAGTGCATGGGCAAACTTTGTGACAACCTCTGCTGGAGTTGTTACTACCCCATAATTACTCAATTCAGTCAGCAAGTAATAGAATCGACTTGTCATATCTCCCAAAGATTCATTTTCCATACATGTGAAGCCATCAAACTCCTTCTTGAGTAAATCATGTCGCAATTGGCGTGACTTTTCATTTCCTAGACCTCTTGTCTTCAATGCATCCCATAATCGCTTTGACGTCTTGAAGCTGACAAACTAATGATATATATCCTTGCTCAACGCCTGAGTCATAATAGCATATGCTTTCTTTTCTAAATCATATGCCTTTTTCTCGTCTTTCGTAAGATCTGCAAATGTCGTGGCAGTTGAAGCGGTAACCTCAAGAGCTTAATCGAAATATGTAGTAAAACATAACCACAATTCCGTGTTTTGCCCAAGGACATACGTATGGAATCTATCTACCCATCCAGGATATTCATTTATGTGCATCAGTTTCGGTGGGCGATTTAGACTTCCGGTCTCGCTTTCGCTTAGAAGTATACTTTGAATACTTTGAGTTTGATTTGAAACAAACGCCCATTGACCTGTCGAAATTGGATTCGCTTGCGAAGATGCAGGTGCGGGAGATTCGGCCCATGATGGCGACAAACCCGTGCTTCTATACTTGCTCTCCGTATTAGATGCGGGTGCGGGAGATTCGGCCCATGATGGCGATAAACCCGTGCTTCTATATTTACTTTCCGTATTTGACGGACTACCCCACCAGTCTGGATTCATTTTGAATATGTAAAGATGAATACCTGCTCAAAACACTCAAATCAAACAGTTAAGAATGTTTTTCAAGTCTTCTGTTAAAAATCACAAGGATGTTTGACGAAATCCTGTATGACGAACTCAGAGATTTCGTCAAAAACAACTTTTGACGAAAATAGTGATTTCGTCCAAGACCGACCCTTGACGAAATTAGAGATTTCGTCCAGAACCACTTTTGACGAAAATAGTGATTTCATCCTAAACAACAGTGACGAAATTGTGAGAGTTCGTCAAGATCAATTTTGACGAAATTGTAGGGAGTTCGTCCAAAACAACAATGACGAAATTGGTATAGTTCGTCCAGGATATGTTTGACGAAGTTTATGAGATTTCGTCAACCACATGTGATTTCGTCGAGGGGATTTCGTTGACAAATGAGACCAGACAAAAAAGATATTTATCAAAACCAATCAAATCTTATCTCTGAGAAGGAAACTTCTTTTTCAAACTCACCTTACCTTATCATACTTTTACCAACTAAACATCATGCATGTGTACACAAATGTCAAACAACAGTATTTTAATCAATAACACTTCAACAATAATATTATCAAAGATCAAACACAGAAGTTTATGAAGAACAAATAAGAACAACTTGAAGATATGATGATCATGATGAATATTCCGGTTACCTGAAAATTTTTGAACACAAGTTTTTGCACAAAAATTCACTAAAAAAACCTTTATTAACATGTAAAAATGAAAACTAGCAAGATTTTTATAAGAACAAACAACAAAAACACAAAATTTTCAAAGATTTAAACCTGATTTTCCAGAAAATACAAACTTTTTGTTTCAAAAATCAAGAACAAATCTAGACAAGAACATGAAAATCTATTCAAACACAGGAAAATCGACTTGGTTTAAAACAAGGAATCGAGCCAATGCTCTGATACCAATTGTAGGTCCACCCGGAGGATCGAGTCAACCTCTATTCCTGTTTTCCGACGAACCCGAGAGTGCGGAATCCAAACGGGTAAGTTAAACCAAGTTACAAACACAAACACAAAGATTCACCGATTAACACTCCAATGTATTAATCTAGAAAACGGTTACAAAGCAATGTTTACAAGATGTTCTTATAAACTCTCAGTGTGTGTGTGTGTTTGTAGTGTTTTCTCTCAATGAAATCTATTCAGACTTCTCTTATTTGCTCTCACTGTTCTGCTGTGTATTTATACTAACATGTCGACGAAATCCTGTTGTCAACGAAATCTGATCGGCGAACTTCCATCATCACGACGAAATCCATAGATTTCGTCACATGTGATTTCGTCACATATGGGATTTTGTCATATTGAACTTCTTCAAAGGTGATTTCATCAAACAGCCATTTCGTCACATGTGTTTGGGCTTGGGCTTCGTCATGTTGGGCTTCGGCAAACAGACAACACATAAACATAATCTAACATGTATACTGCACACACGCAGTTACATGTACATCATACAATACAAAGTAAATAGCATACCGAGTCAAGATAGGAGAATATCTTGCTACGGCCTTCACTTCGTAGCCGAGACTAACCGAGCCGAGCCGTATCCACACAATATGTATCAACAATTTTGATAAATAATTTTAATAAGTAACGCATATGATATTAATGGGTAGTGGTATTACAACGTAATTTTTACTTTTGCAACCAATTGATAGATGTTATGTCATGTTTTGTTTTTCAATTTTTGCTAGTTTAAGTTAATATATATAGTTTACTTTTGTATTTTATAACTTTCAATATAAAATAGTTTATAGAATTTTAAATAAGGTGTTACAATATATTTATTTTATATACATTTTGATACAAACTTTACAAAAAAGGAGCAGTGTTAGAATTCCATTGCTCTATTTTATTTAAAACTTATACGGAAATATAGATAGAAAATATATATAGCAATGCCATATTTGAATTTGATAATATAATGTGTCTAAAACTTATATAAAACAAAATTATTTATTAACTAACACATATATAAAAAACAATACTCGTGATATACAGGGGAAGATCCATTAAAAAGTGGATTTTAGCTTACGTAGCCCAAGAAAGATTATGAAGATAACATGTGACACTTATCCTTATAAGTAGTATGAAAGATTATTTTGGTCCTAACACACCAACCCTCATTCTTTGTTTTCTAAAACATACAACACAAAAAATCTAGTACAAAAAAATTAGCACAAAAATCTAGTAAAAAAATATAACACAAAAAATGTAGTACACAAAAATTCAGCACAAAATTATTATACAACATAGAAATACAAAACAATTTTTTGGGTTTTTTTAGTTTTCATATTTTATATAGCAATATTGTACTCAAATTAAAGATAAAAAGATACTCGATTCTATGGTGCTATTTTTTTTAAATAATGTCGTCTAGAAAAGTTATGAAGTTTAAAAAATGTGAGGAATTTGCATATGACTTGCATGTGAAAAAAGAAAGTTAACAAATATTCCAAGAATGCCCTAACACTCCTCTTGTATCCTACATATTCATGTTATCCATTGATTTGAAAATTAAAAGGTTAAGATCATTTCTTAACCTACTTAAGCAAAATTAACTTTTTAGATGATCTTATATATATATATATATATATAGAAGAAGGATCTGTTAGGAACCACCCTATATTGCGAGAACCGCGAGAACCAATGTGAATACAACAAAAAATACCTAAAAATAGCTAAAAACACACACAAAAAAAAATTAACATTTTTTATAAAAAAATCGCTACTTTTAGTAGCAAAAAAATATTTGGCTACTAAAAGTAGCGATTTTAATGTAAAAAAAATTGTGTGTGTTTTTTTGATTTTTTTTGAGGTTTAGTATTTAGCATTTTAGCTTGGGGGGGGGGGGGGGGGGTTAGGTTTTTGGGGGGAGGGGGTTTAGGTTTTTTTTTTTTTTTTTTTTGGGGGGGGGGGGGTTGGTTTAGTTTTTAGCGTTTAGCTTGGAGGGGGGGGGGGGGTTAGGTTTTTTTGGGGTGGGGGGGTTTAGGTTTTAGGGGGGGGGGGGATTAGGTTTTTTTTAGCTATTTTAGGTTGTGTTCACATTGGTTCTCGCGGTTCTCGCAATAAAGGTGGTTCTCGCATGAACCTTACCCTATATATATATATATATATATATAGGGTAGGGATATGGTAAAAAGTGTCTAAAATGTAAGAAGGGTAAGAAGTGTTTTAAACCATTGGATATTTGATCTAATGGTTGAGATCAATAGGGTATAAAATGTAAATTGTGTTTTAATTAGAAGGACCTTATGTAAAAATTGAAGGGCAATAGTGACTTTTCCAACATTTCAAATATGGTAACCGTTTGAAAACCACCCATCAATCTCCTAAAGATCAGCGAATTATATGGTAACCGTCATCAATCTCCAAAAAATCAGCGAATTTCTTCATACTTTATCATAAATAGCTCTATAATCAGATTCATGGCGTAGTGTTTTATCAAATACAAAACATTCCCAGATTTAAAACACCATGACTATGATTCAAGTCATGGTGTTTTATATGGAGACATTGTTCATGGCGTGGTGTTTTAAAACATCTATGATTCAAGTCATGGTGTTTTATCATGAGACATTGTTCATGGCGTGGTGTTTTATCAATACAAAAACATTCCCAGATTTTTAAAACACCATGACTATGATTCAAGTCATGGTGTTTTATTTGTAGACATTGTTCATGCTGTGGTGTTTTAAACATCTATGATTCAAGTCATGGTGTTTTATCAGGAGACATTGTTCATGGCGTGGTGTTTTATCAAAACAAAAACATTCCCAGATTTTAAAACACCATGACTATGATTCAAGTCATGGTGTTTTATCTGTAGACATTGTTCATGGTGTGGTGTTTTAAACACACAGAACTAATAACATCTGCAGATCCACAAGACGGATCTAATACAACAAAACCTGAGATCCACACTGGATCATCAACAATAATAGCAGTCGGCAACTACAGAAATAACAACCGCAACTACTGGAACAAACTCGAACAGATCTTGAACAACTTGGAGAGGGTTGCGATTAAGATGATGAAGAAATGATACGTAGGTTAAAATCGAATTGGATCTTGCAAAAAAATAGGACAACAGTTTTTTTTTTCAGTTATCTTGAAAGTCAATTAATTGATAAGAAATGTAAATTACTAATATACCCTTTTGAATTAATTAAGATAGAGGACACTTGTCATCACCAAATTATTTCTCACACTTCTTACAAAAGTATGACTTTGTACAGGATCTTTTACCTATATATATATATATATATAGGCCGGTTATCATACAAATCCACTAATCGTACATTATGTACGCTATAACCACAACCGTCAGATCATCTCAATTAAACTGTGTGTTTAACTATTAAATTAATCAAATTAAAATAAATAAATGAAACCGCCAAGGGTTAAAATCGTCCATTGCGAAATCAAAACCCCTGATAATCAGCAAACAATAACTCACAATCATACCGTAAACCCAAAATCAACATTGCATTCTCCTTCCCCCAAGTTCCCTACTACTCACCGATGCGATTCAACTAAGATTCATGAGTTTTGAGAAACGAAGCAAAGTAAACAACGACAGACCACAGGCGAAGAAGATGAATCCAGGTATCGATTAACATTTGTGATTTTATACTAATATTTACAGAGACTTTGAATGATATATGTGATATTGCTTGTTTAGTAAGGATTTGGTCTGAAACCTATAGTTTTATAATATTACATATTGTTCATAACTACGATTTTGTTAGGGTTTATCACTGGAATGGTTATTTATTAGGTTTTGTATGATTATACAGTTTTGTTAATGATAAGCTGATGTATGTGCGATATTATATAGGGTTTTGTGAGGGTTTTGTATGACAAATGCGATTTAATATGTAACTTTTCTTTGTTCAAGGTTTTTGTGTCACACCCTGACTTTTGTGGAAGCGTGATTATTGGTGTGACTTTCTTAATACCATAGCATTCAATCATAACAACGCTATATGATAAAAACCATAAGATGTTCATCCATTAATTAAGTTTGAAAATAACATAACATACTTGTCTGAAACGTTGACACTAAATTCAAGTTACAAACCAAAACATGTTTAAATGAGTTCATGAAGACTCGACAAAAGATCTTTAAACAAACCCAATTTTAGAACTACATATCTCGTCCCGGATTAATATACGTTTCCTAAACCCTAATGACCTTGGATGACACCTTTTATTCATGACGCAGCTTGAAAACATGCAACACCCGACAGATCCACTTAGTTCCCTGAAATACATGTAATTTGAAAACATCAACAAAAGTTGAGCGAGTTCATGTGTTTGTGTATGAATAAACCTTTAAAGTATGTCTATATGTATGTATGTCCCTGGTATGTAGCAATAGAGAAAAACAGATCACCAATGGTTTGCAAGGCCATTGGTATGTGTGAAATGGTGCAGGAAAACTCAAACCTAGCGGATTTTGCCACGGCATTAGTATGTGGACATAGTCACCACATGGGCCACCCTGGTCCTCATGAGTGTGGGCTCGCTACACCCAAATAGATCTATCACTCATGTCACTCGGTCCTACGACGAGGATTAATGGCCTTAAGTGTTGTACCCACCTTTCACATGATCAAGCAGTAACCCTCCTGAGCTAACCATACCATGTATAAAACATTTGTAAATAATTGTAACATGTATTTCACCCCCGAATTTATAAAACTGAAAACAGTTAAAAGAAAAGGGGGACATGAACTCACATTTTTGCGTCTTCGGTACTCGTAACTCAAAGCTCGTCAGCAAACACGACTACCTACAATGTACTAGGATCTATTAGACGAACGGGCCGTGCCTTGCCTTAGTGTTTATGTTTTTGAGTTACGTTTCTTTTATTATTATCCCAAGTTACAATTTCTTGTTAAAATAATAATTATTTTAACTTTAAATTATATTTAAGTTTGGAATAATTGTCTAAACATTATTTTTGAAATAATACTTCTCAAGTATTTATTTTCGTATTTCCTTCCCAAGGATGGGGGTATCTCATACATGTATTTTCGTATTCTTGTATTGGTAGTCTCAAAATAATATATTTTCAAGTCTCACTTTAGAAAATATATAAACTCATTTTGTCCAAAAATAATGTATTTCAAGAAAATATATATTTTTCTCAAAAATCATATATCTTCTAAACATTCTAAGAAAATATATTTTTACTTCTCAGAAATAATATTTTTCTTCTTGTCGAAAATATGATATACCTTGTAATAATAATGAAAATCATATTTTCATTTCTTTCGTATCCAAAATAATATTTACCAAAAATATATTTATAACGGTATTTTCCAAAATATTTTGTAAGTTACGTTCTATTGTTCAGTTTCACAATATTAAGCGTGTAACTTATATATTTATTCTTTGTGATCTTTGGTATTATTTTTGGATTGTAATTTCTTGGTATTTTGTTAAGTTATATTACTTTAGATCCTAAAATAATATAACTATTACACCAAGTATACAAATAATCACACACAATGTGTCTTTAATGTAAATATATATTCTAAATACATATTTATCCATTTTTATTTATAAAAACCAACCTCCAATATTTGTATTTTTGTAACAAAATCTATGGCAATGTTTATATTGAAAACCATAGTTTAAAACACACTTGTAAATATTTGTTTAGAAAATATTTTTCTAAGTGTTTGTATTTTTAGAAAATTTTGCCATAGTTTCCCCTAAAAATGGAGGTGTCCATGCTATTAAAGCATATCATTTTCTTTTCAAAATCATCACAAACAATCAACAATCAATCTTAAACAACTTATACTTACCAAGTGCCAAAATATTGCTATCTACATAATAATCATGAACTTGAACTTTCATAAAAGCTTACAGTAACTTGGTAGTGTGTTTAGTAGGTTTAGTTACCCATTAAAGTGTGTTTATCTCTTTAAAAATCTCATTCTTGGAAGATTTAGGTGTTTACAACTTGTAAACATGTTTTACAAAAACATTTCTTTATGGCATTTTCTTGTTTCACAAGTGTTTATATACTTGTTTTATCACCAAAAATAGTGTTTGTTTATGTAAAAACCAAATCTATGTAAATCTTGTTATTTAACTCGGTTTCTTTTGAAAACTATTTTTGTAATCATCCACATTTATGTCTAGTAAACATGTTACATACTACATCATTCACAAAAATCATTTTCATTTTTCAAGTTCATGAAAACAATAAGCATGATGATCTTGGTCTTTCACAAGATCACCACCTTAACTTACTAGATCATGTGTTTAATCACAATCTAGTAGGTTTCTTATGATGTCTAACATCACTAACATAAATCATCAATCATCAAGAAGCAAATCATCACTAATCAACAAGTATTCATATGTTAAATAACTTATGTTAAAGTTTCATGATCAAGTTCTTTAGTGTTCATAAAGATTAACAATGTACAACATCTTTTAACCATCAAAATATGAAGTAACAAGAGATCATAAGGGCCTTACTACTAGCTCAAAGGCCAGGGAAGAACACAAGAAGTTGATGATTGCAAATGTGATGGATAAAAGCTATTGGGAGAGGTCCTTCAAGATCCACAAGCTCCACACTTCCTTAAACACCTGCTTACACCTTAGGATGAACTTGGAATGATTGATCAATGGATGAATGATGATGATGTTGTTGTGGTTGCTCACGGCCAAAAGAAGAGGGAGGAGAGGGAAAGAGTTGTGGTGTGAAGTGTGTGAGAGATGTGAGAGTCTTGATCATCTTATAACCATCTAATAGTTTTGTCCATTGGGTAACATGTTCCTCAAGTACACAACCATAATCTTCCAACAATCTTATAAGATCCAATCATTTCTAGTAAGATCAAGTAAATCTTGATGGTGGGGGCCACATGGTGACCGTCCATATGAGGGGGGGGGGGGGGTCTTGGTTGGGTTTCAATGGTAAGTTAGGTGTTTAGTTAGGATTCTAAGTGTAATGGTTAGTGTTTAAGTGTATGATGTGTTATATAGTGTGTTAGGGTGTTCGGGGATCATAACTAGCTCAGAAACACTAAAACAATGCTTCTAGTATAACTTTGGTGTTTCGGGTAGTGTCCGATTGTTCAGTTAGATACCGGTTCGTTAAAGTGTCAAACTATTCCGTTTAGTGATCTTTAAGTACCCTTTTGTGACACTTTTAATTCCCGACACTTAGGAAAGCATTCAGGACCATTTTGTCATACTTTTACATGTAATTAGCTTGTTAAAATGCTGAATTTTGCTGACATATGTTGAATTCAGCACTTTAAGTGGGTTTTAGGCACTTTCCAGCACTTAAACTATCACCTAGTGAAGCAGTTTTATAGTCCTTACTTCCCTACACACCATACTAGTGTAGTACCTTATCTCTGGCCCATACGGGGTCTCAAAACACTATTTGTCTATGTACTGAACATTGTCAGCATTTTTCTGAGTTATCCGCTAACTGTGCTAACCGTGCTTTGTGCATCGTCTATGTCACTAAAGTTTGTATGTAAGAGAATGATGTGACAGTATGCACATGTAAGTATGATACAATAATCAGAAAGCAATCATTTGTAATTCAACACAGTCATTAAGCACTGATCAAGATTAATTAATTGTACGGATACCTGGATTTTTGACGGTTGTCACATTCTCCCCCTGTTAAGAAAATTTCGTCCTCGAAATTTGTACTACCTTAACTCCTTAAGGTTTCATTATGCGTGTACGTATATGAATAATACTGGGGTAGATAACTACAAAACCGAATCTAATCTTATTTGCATCAGGTGAATTCCAGGGTTATATTTCAACAACAAGAGCCCAATGGTTACAAGACATGTGTTCTAGCATTTGATGTCAAAGGACACGAGACGTATACATGTATAGTCTAGCGTAACTCAGTTAACAGAGGTGTAACAAAGGAGTTTTGACCCATGGATTCTCAAACAATCGGTCACAATATGCAAATGAGTTTTCACGAACCATAGCATCCGCTATATGAACTCAAAATCAACAACTTGAATATGAAATTGATCCGTCAACTTTTGAATAAATAAATGGTAAGGATTAGTGTGTTGACATTCTTGAATTGCGAAAATACACCGAATGAAATACAAGCAAATCTGGTGTATCATTGTCTTGACTCGTAGTTGCATCTGAAATGTTTAAATGACAAGACAAACAAAAAGTATATGTAGTTTTGTGTGAAACGATTGTCCATGATTAGCACAAGCTACAAATTTGTAATGACACCACAAGGTGTCGTAATTGATATATCTCAATAATAGTGGTGACCGAACAAGTTCACCGTGTTTGTAACAAATGAAAGTGTACTAAAACAACCTGAAGATTTGATTTACACAATGTCATGGAGTTTTCAATCGATTATGGAAAGCAATAAGCACTACAAGGTATTTAATTTATAACGAAAGAATCGTTAGAAGGTACATTGTGATATGAAATGAATCTAGGTACCATTGGCTTAGCATACAACTGTGTTGAGACCGATTTAATTGTGATAAACAAAACGGATTTAGAACAAATAAATAGATAATTAAATCTGTGTATGAGGTGCGTAACCAAATTAGCGCAAGCTTCAATTCTGTGAAAGTGTCACCGCAAGGTATCGAAATCATCAAACGATTTAGTGGAGTCGTAGACCAATCAAGTCTACTACGGCTCGAAACAAAAGAACCTTTGCAAAAATATTTTAATATGATGCTCCCAATACATCATATGACGTTTTAAATTGAATATGCGAAATGGATAAGTTCAAGCAATTGAACTTGGTTTCAGCGTAACCTGACAATGAACGTATGTATCAACAAGGGAATCTCAGTGTGGTTACGGAGACAAACTATGAAAGCAACTTGAAATAAAAGGAGTTTTAAGAATGCGTGTTGACTTGATAACCAAGGAGCCAACAATTACAAGAATGTAAGTTATTCGAATCATTGACCAATAGTTAGCTTTAGCAAAATAACATTTGAACTTTAATGAAGCGCTTATTCGAAACGAAACCACATGCGTAGCAATTGGTGCATGTGTGACATATAAGTTTCCGGGTACTGAAACGACGGGTATGAAGAAATGACCAAATATCGAAGCAATGTGTCTTCGCTCTTAGCGAAGAAAATTAACGTGATGCAACTACCATTAAGGGGAGTAGGGATACGAACATTCATTTGCTAGAAGAAAAAGTGGAGATTTTAACAAAAGGAATTTGAGTACTTTCTGTTTGGTTTAACTTAAATAGCATATATGTCAGGATAATGGGGTTTGTTTGAGTTAATAGGTGTGGTTTCCAAGTGACCACCTTTACGAGTTTTGACCCGGGTTCCCAAAGGGTTAAGCACATGTTTTCTAGGTTCTCAAAGTCTCGTATTCTGTATAAAACTGTTTTGCGCATTGCGCAGGAAACAAAATTTTTGTGTAAGTTTAAAACAAGTTACTGTCCCACAATTCCCCGGTATACCTTCTTCCTGAATTCACATATAATGACACTCAATCATCGATCAGTCATAAAATAGTAGTTGGATCCTCATAGTTAGTTAAGTAAGTAACTCATTAATTCTCATCAGGGGGTACCGACTCTTGTTGGTTAGCTCGTTCGGCTCCTGGTAGTTGATGCTCATTCGAAAATCAACGTCTCTCTTTTTGATGAGCAGGACTGGTGTTACCCAAAAACGGGAAACTTGGTCTGTTATCTTCCTTCTCTATCAACTATTGAAGCTATAATGACAATCCTTGCATCTCCGAAGGTGTAAGTTGCTAAGGTGCATTGACTGCAGGCGCGGCGTCTGGAATCAAATTGATGCGAAGTTCGTCTTGTCGTTGAGGAGATAATTCAGGCAAGTCTTCGGGGAAGACTTCAGGCTATTCCCTTATCACAGGGATACCTTCCAACTTTGGCTTAGCGGCTTCCTTGTCCATAATGTGTGCTAGGAAGGCATCGCGTCCTTTGCGTGAAAACTCCCGTGCCCTCAAGCACTAGTAATTTGTAGAGGCGTATCCTGCTTCATGGGTCGTAATTGCTTCGTCGTTCGTCATCAGGTTGCGGATAAAAACCTCCGCTCAATTGCTCGACAACCGGTCCATCCCAATTATCACGTCGAGGCTTCCTATTAGCTAGTTTCTATTGAGTGCGGGTTATTTAACTTACCCTTTTACTAAACCAAGTATATTTTTAAATTCATGAGATATGAAGCTATGGTCGGCACTGGTATCAAACAACATAGATGCAAAATTTTGGTTGATAGAGAACGTACCAGCAACCACATCTGGATCTTGTCATGCTTCACGAGCTCCGATAATGGATGCTCCTTCATGGTCTTGGTCAATCCTCCTTGGGCAATCTTTCCTAAAGTGCCCCACGTTCCCACATCTATAGCAGCCCGGAATTTTACCATTATTATTTCCGCCTTGGTTGTTGTCGCCATTTCCTCCTTTTATGGGACTCTTCGCCCAACATGCATCCTTGTTGTGTCCTTTCTTTCCGCACTTGCCGCACTTAGGCTTCAGACATCGACATTTGTGGTGATACTTGCGCTTATCACTTTTCGGCTTAGCTCCCAAGTAAATCTTAACATCGGCCTGATTGTTGTTAGGGCAATCTTTCTTGAAATGCCTCCTGTCCCCATAGTCAGAACAACTTCGAGCAAGTTTTTGTTCATCATTGGTCCTGTTGTTGCCGTTGCTTCCTTCGTGATTTCTGCTACCATCTTGACCTTTGTTTCCATGTCCCGTTCCGATCCGGCACGTCTCCTCGACATGCCCCTCTTCATTACTTCTTCCATACCTACATGGCTCAGCATGGTGAAATAGGCAGTCATCACACTTAGGTAGGATACCCATGTACTCCTTTCCCTTTTTGGCTTTGTTCATTCGGGTATCCTCCTGGAAGTCAGTGAGCTTCCTTTTGTCCTTTCCGGATGACTCTACCTGAGTTTCCTTCTTCTCATCAGGGTTTGAAAGCTTTTCCAGTCTAACTGCTCCTTTACTGAGTGCCACACTTAATTCGACCACATTGATAGCTGTCGGCGGAGCTGATACCGTCATTAAGCGCAGGATCTGAGGCGCCAGTCCCCAGATGAATGGCTCCATCCTTTTCATCTCTGGTTCCACTAGGTATGGAACAACTCGCGACAAATCGTGAAGTCTCTGCATGTACTCCGCCACTTTCGGACCTTCCAAAATTCGAATCCTAGCTTCTGGATTGCCATCTGGGAGCAAAACTCCCTATGCATCATTTCCTTCAGCTCATCCCATGTTAAAGCATTCGTAGCAGCTCTGCCCATTATTCGAACCTGAGAGTTCCACCATGACAGGGCCCCATCTTGAAACGATCCTAACGCATATGGGACTTGTTGCTCTGGCATACATCCGCTTATTCGCAAAACAGAATCCATGTCTTCGGTCCATTTTGCAAAGGCTATGGCACTTCCAGTGCCGTCGAAATTCGGAGGCTTGCAGTCAAGGAACTGTCAGTAGGTACAGCCATGAGGTGGGCTGTTCCCTGAGGTACCCCCGCTATGTTCAGAGCGCAGGGTCTCGTGCTGTGCTATCGCTTGTGAAATCCGTTATTGTAGTTCGGCCTCTGTCGTGGGCAATCGCGTTTCTCTGCATGGAGACATATTCTAAAAGAAGATTGTATTGGTCAAGTCATAATAAGTATAGTAAGTACATGATATGTACACGTATTAGCATTTATCAACGCAAGTAAGCACATAACATCCCAACCATAACACAAACAAGTAATCCAACAATGCATATAATGAGAATGTTGCGATTGAGCTTTCATATATCAATGACCACAAATACAGTTTTACATGTTCTACAATGTACCATACATCAAAAGGGACTATAGGGTCACATCACCCTTGTCCAAAATATCCATCAATCTATAACAATCAAAAGTCAAAAAGTGGTCTTTAAAAAGGCTGTGCAACTGGGCTCAATAGCTACACTCTCACCAAAAGTATGTTGCCTATATAAAACCAAAAGCATGCTATGCTGATGGTGGAGGAGGAGGAGGTGGAGGAACGAATAGCAAACTGCGCACATGCGCTAGCTCCTCCTCGAGAGCATGAACACGATGCAACAGATAGCTAATCTGTTGCTCCATAGTAAGAAAATGGACGTCAAAATCTAGGTACGGCAGAAGAGGAGCGGGTGGAGTCGCGAATGGTGACTGACAAGTACAAGGCGGGGGACGCGGAATCCTCTCTAACTCCATGACTCTGTGACACAACATCTCCTGCTGGAGCTGTAAGGACAAAAGCAGATCATCCCTCGTATAACCAGTGTAATGGAAGGGATGGTATGGATCAGAAACACGCATCGTGTTAGGCGGAAACCAAATAAGTGGCTCGCCTGATGGTGCAGAAGCAAAAGAATCAGTATGTGCAAACTGTGGTATGAAGGGAAAAGTTGCTGACACCAGTGGGACATGACCAGACGGCTGGCTAGACGGTCCTTCCCCTGGACGGGGCGGAGGGATATCCTTTAAGAACGTGACCGGTAGATCAGTGCGGTGTATGTCAGACATATGTGGGTGAAACAGGGCGATATCAACAGGTGCATGAGTAGGTGCAGGTGAGGGAGTAACAGGCCTAACCAAAGGAGGCAAGTCATCGTCGTCCTCTATCCACCCATTGCGGGTGAATGCGTAACGGGGATCTATATGGTCAGCAAAAGGAGCATAGTCAGCGGCTGCAGGGATCGGATCGGGCAAAGGTGGTGCAACAACTGGTATGTCAACAGGGTCATGCTCAGGCAGAGGATCATGAGCGGATATAGGCTCGGGTGCAAGCATAGGCTCAGGGTCAACTGGTGCCAGCTCAAGATCAGCGGGTATCGGCTCGAGATCAGCGGGTACATCAAAAAGCTGATCGTCAGGAACGAAGTCAATCTCATGCTCGGGATCAATGTCAGGATCAAACTCATCACCAAACTCGAAGTCCTGTGGAGGAACAGGTGCGGCAGACATAACTGTGTCGGAATTAGAATCGGTGGGATAACGCTGCAATCCCAGTGCGTGCAAGGTAGTAGATGACACAGACTCGAATGAATCAGGACCCGAATGGTCAGACGAAATCTCAACGATAGGAATCTCAATAAGTGGAACAGCAATGACGTCATCGACTGGAGCTCCATCCTCCTGGGCCTCCTCAGGGGGACCCTCGATAAAAAGATCGACGTCATCGTCAGACAAAGCATCCAATGGCAAATCCTCGAGAGGAAATGCAACAAGGGGTAAAGGAGCAGGATCTGAACAAGAAGTAGATCCTCGCCAGGTAAACCATCAGCTAGCGGTATATCATCGCCAAAATCTGGGAAAGCAAACGGCTGGAAATCATCATCATCGCTACTCTCAGTGTCAGATGTAAGAATCTCAGGGTCTGGGACACTATCATCGTCTGAAACTATGGCCATAGGGTCTACGGTATCTGATAGCTCACTCTCAGATGAGGACATGGTGTCTGTAACAAAACAATCACAACATATGCACATATATCAACCATCATCAAATAAGCATGTAAGCAGTAACAATGTAAGCATGTATGCATCCTAGTCTTCCCAGACTATCCCACCCAGCCTCTCAGACTGAACTACCTGGTCTCTCAGACTAAACTCCCCAGTCTCTCAGACTGTCCCAACTAGTCTCTCAGACTACCCAGTCTCTCAGACTGCCCCAGCTAGTCTCTCAGACTAACTCCCCAGTCTCTCAGACTGAATTACAAACGAATTCTTTGAAATGTACTTTGTGTCTTTTATTTGTAAAAATGTTTGTTTCCTGGATCTGGATGTTTCGTGTATGCAATGAAAATATGTTATGAAAACATTTTCATGAGAGCCCTAATGATCGTAGTCTAGACTCGAGAAAGAATCCTAGTTCGCTACGATCGAAGCTCTGATACCAAGCTGTCACACCCTGACATTTGCGGAAGCGTGATTATTGGTGTGACTTTCTTAATACCATAGCATTCAATCATAACAACGCTATATGATAAAAACCAGAAGATTTTCATCCATTAATTAAGTTTGAAAATAACATAACATACTTGTCTGAAACGTTGACACTAAATTCAAGTTACAAACCAAAACATGTTTAAATGAGTTCATGATGACTCGACAAAAGATCTTTAAACAAACCCAAGTTTAGAACCACGTATCTCGTCCAGGATTAAGATACGTTTCCTAAACCCTAATGACCTTGGATGACACCTTTTATTCATGACGCAGCTTGAAAACATGCAACACCTGCCAGATCCACTTAGTTCCCTGAAATACGTGAAATTTGAAAACATCAACAAAAGTTGAGCGAGTTCATGTGTTTGTGTATGAATAAACGTTTAAAGTATGTATGTATGTATGTATGTCCCTGGTATGTAATAATAAGGAAAAACAGAACACCAATGGTTTGCAAGGCCAATGGTATGTGTGAAATGGTGCAGGAAAACTCAAACCTAGCGGATTTTGCCACGGCATTAGTATGTGGACATAGTCACCACATGGGCCACCCTGCTCCTCATGGGTGTGGGCTCGCTACACCTAAATAGATCTATCACTCATGTCCCTCGGTCCTACAACGAGGATCAATGGCCTTAAGTTTTGTACCTACCTTTCACATGATCAAGCAGTAACCCTCCTTAGCTAACCATACCATGTATAAAACGTTTGTAAATAATTGTAACATGTATTTCACCCCCTAAGTTATAAAACTAAAAATAGTTAAAAGAAAAGGGGGACATTAACTCACATTTTTGCGTCTTCGGTACTCGTAACTCAAAGCTCGTCAGTAAACACGACTACCTACAATGTACTAGGGTCTATTAGACGAACGAGCCATGCCTTGCCTTAGTGTTTATGTTTTTGAGTTACGTTTCTTTTATTATTATCCCAAGTTATAATAATTATTTTAACTTTAAATTATATTTAAGTTTGGAATAATTGTCTAAACAATATTTTTGAAATAATACTTCTCAAGTATTTATTTTCGTATTTCTTTCCCAAGGATGGGGGTATCTCATACATGTATTTCTGTATTCTTGTATTGGTAGTCTCAAAATAATATATTTTCAAGTCTCACTTTAGAAAATATATAAACTCATTTTGTCAAAAAATAATGTATTTCAAGAAAATATATATTTTTCTCAAAAATCATATATCTTCTAAATATTCTAAGAAAATATATTTTTACTTCTCAGAAATAATATTTTTCTTCTTGTCGAAAATATGATATACTTTGTAATAATAATGAAAATCATATTTTCATTTCTTTCGTATCCAAAATAATATTACCAAAAATATATTTATAACGGTATTTTCTGGAATATTTTGTAAGTTACGTTCTATTGTTCAGTTTCACAATATTAAGCGTGTAACTTATATATTTATTCTTTGTGATCTTTGGTATTATTTTTGGATTGGAATTTCTTGGTATTTTGTTAAGTTATATTACTTTAGATCCTAAAATAATATAACTATTACACCAAGTATACAAATAATCACACACAATGTGTCTTTAATGTAAATATATATTCTAAATACATATTTATCCATTTTTATTTATAAAAACCAACCTCCAATATTTGTATTTTTGTAACAAAATCTATGGCAATGTTTATATTGAAAACCATAGTTTAAAACACACTTGTAAATATTTGTTTAGAAAATATTTTTCTAAGTGTTTGTATTTTTAGAAAATTTTGCCATAGTTTCCCCTAAAAATGGAGGTGTCCATGCTATTAAAGCACATTTTCTTTTCAAAATCATCACAAACAATCAACAATCAATCTTAAACAACTTATACTTACCAAGTGCCAAAATATTGCTATCTACATAATAATCATGAACTTGAACATTCATAAAAGCTTGTAGTAACTTGGTAGTGTGTTTAGTAGGTTTAGTTACCCTTTAAAGTGTGTTTATCTCTTTAAAAATCTCATTCTTGGAAGATTTAGGTGTTTACAACTTGTAAACATGTTTTACAAAAACATTTCTTTATGGCATCTTCTTGTTTCACAAGTGTTTATATACTTGTTTTATCACCAAAAATAGTGTTTGTTTATGTAAAAACCAAATCTATGTAAATCTTGTTATTTAACTTGGTTTCTTTTGAAAACTATTTTTGTAATCATCCACATTTATGTCTAGTAAACATGTTACATACTACATCATTCACAAAAATCATTTTCATTTTTCAAGTTCATGAAAACAATAAGCATGATGATCTTAGTCTTTCACAAGAGCACCACCTTAACTTACTAGATCATGTGTTTAATCACAGTGTAGTAGGTTTCTTATGATGTCTAACATCACTAACATAAATCATTAATCATCAAGAAGCAAATCATCACTAATAAACAAGTATTCATATGTTAAATAGCGTACGTTAAAGTTTCATGATCAAGTTCTTTAGTGTTTATCAAGATTAACAATGTACAACATCTTTTAACCATCAAAATATGAAGTAACAAGAGATCATAAGGGCCTTACTACTAGTTCAAAGGCCACGGAAGAACACAAGAAGTTAATGATGGCAAATGTGATGGATAAATGCTATTGGGAGAGGTCCTTCAAGATCCACAAGCTCCATACTTCCTTAAACACCTTCTTACACCTTAGGATGAACTTGGAATGATTGATCAATGGATGAATGATGATGATATTGTTGTGGTTGCTCACGGCCGAGAGAAGAGGGAGGAGAGGGAGAGAGTTGTGGTGTGAAGTGTGTGAGAGATGTGAGAGATGTGAGAGTCTTGATCATCTTATAACCATCTAATAGTTTTCTCCATTGGGTAACATGTTCCTCAAGTACCCAACCATAATCTTACAACAATCTTATAAGATCCAATCATATCTGTTGGTGCATATGTCTGTCGACTTCATCTTGTATCGAGTCATGTGTCTAGATAGGATATACCAGAGCTTAGCAATCAAGAAAATAGGGTTTTAGAGTAAACTGTCCAGTTCACACGAACTGGCAGAGCCAGTTCATACAAAGTGGCACTTCGCATGAATTGGTGATGTTTGTTTCATGCGAACTGGAAACTCTATATATAGCTGAGCTTGGGTTCTCATTTGTAACATTTGCTGATTCAGGAGCAGAGGTGTTGCCGAAGTGTCAAGTGGTCTGTAAAGCTTTCAAATCAATATACAAGACAGTTAAAGTGAATCCTAGTGTGAATCAAGCTGCAAACAAGTCCGAATCATCGAATTCCGCCTTTGGTTTGGATTAGAACTCTTCTGATCGACTCGTTTAGGTCGAATCTCGATCCTACAAGTGGTATCAGAGCTCAGGAGGAAGAGTTCTTACCATTTCAGCTTGTTTTCACCCGAAAATTCTGATTTCTACTCATTCTTCTACAAGTTTTCATCAAATCAGAAAGATTTCACGGTTAAAATGACATGATTTTCACATATAACACGAAAAACATAGTTTTAAACAATCCTTGAAGAAATCAGAACTTAATTCGAACTAAAACTTGATAAAATCATGAATTTTTGGTCCGAAATCGCGTGAAAAACCCCCAGTTCGCTTGAAGGTTCATCAATTCGTTTGAAAGGACCTTCCAGTTCGCATGAAGTGATTGACAGATCATCCAATTCGCACGAATTGAACTCTAAGTCTTCCAGTTCGCGTGATTTGAACTTAGGTCGCACCAAAGTTGAACCAATTCGCACGATTTGCACACTCCAGTCCATACGAAGTGATTCCAGGCCGTTTGGAAAGTCATCAGTCCGTACGAAGTGATCTACTAGTTCATACAAGGAGGTCCACTTCTCTTGAAGTTGACCCAGGTCGCACCAAGAAGGTCCAGGTCACATTGATTTGAACCCTGGTCGTGTAGAAAGTAATCAGGTCGTACGAGTTGTGAATCAGTTCGTATGAAGTGAACTGTTATCAGGTTATTTGAATAATTGAACCAGTTCGCATGGAGTGAAGTTTAGGTCCATTTCGTTTGGGAATTAATCCAGGTCATTTGAATCTGATCCAGATCAATTAAAAGTATATTAGGTTGTTTAAAATTGTGATCCAGATTGTGTGGGGTGAACTATAAGCTACAAGACCGTTTGATACTTTAGTTCATTTAAACTTTGTGAATTTGTGAATTTTTTTTTACCGAAACATGGAAGACGAATTTTACAATGCGTTTGCTACTGCCACGACTGCCCCAGTTACAGTTGCCGAAACTGTTGAAATCGAAAATGAAACGGGAACTTTCCAAAAGCCTCCGAAGCTTATGTACATTGAAGATTTTAAAGGATGGCAGAATCGTTTTGAAAACTTAGTGAAAGGAAATAAGTTTGATGCATGGGTTTCGATAGATAAAGAATATGTTAGACCGAAAGATAATCTTGACAATGAAAAACCATTAAGTGAATTTACAGCGAATGAAAAATTAAGATACACCAGTGAAAAGATGATGATTAGTCTTCTCCAACAAGCAGTAAAAGAAGATATTTTTGTTTTGCTTCAACATGAGGGAACTGCTAGATCAATTTGGTTAGCGTTGATTCAAAAGTTTAAGGGAAGTGCTGATATGATAAAAAATAAATGTGCATTATTAAAAAAAATCTTTTGATATGTTTACAGCTTTTGAAGGTGAAACAACAAGAACGACTATTGAGAGATATTGTCATCTTGTCCAGGAAATAAAAAGATTGGACATCAAGAAAGAAGATGATGAATGGGTTGATAAGCTAGCCGATCCAATACCACAGAATAAATGGGGAACATATCTGTTGATTTTAAAACATATGCGAAAATCTGAAGATATGAATTTGTGTAAGTTCATTCAGAAGCTTGAAGAACATGAATTAGATGTTCAGAAAACTGCTATCATGAAGAATCCAGGTGCACAACAAGATGTTAGTCTATATTATAGAGGAAGCAAATTTGAGACCACTCCAAGTTCGAAGAGTCAGACTGCGTTCAGTGCTGATGGTACTTCCGAAACAAATGTTAGCACTACAACTCAGAGTGGTGGATATTCTTCGTCTTATTCAAGTTTTGACCCAAATTTCTCAACACCAAGTCCTCAACAACAGAGTTCAACAAATTTGCAATGCAATGTGACATTAAACATTCAAAATGGAAGAATTTTTTTCTCCAGAAACTGCAAAGCAACACATGGCAGCTCTTGTTACTGTGTTAGAGTGGTATGAAAGTTTGGTTGCTGGACGAATTGGCAATCCGATGCTCACTAAAGAGGATTATGACCAGATCGATTCTGAAGAACTCGAGTTGATGGACATCAAGTGGTGTTTAGCTAGTGTTTTGAGAAGAGCAGAAAATGTCACACCCCCAAAATACCACATCCGGGAACACCGCGGGACGTGTGACGTACCAGGATCCAAGCCACCAATCACATTAAACCATGTATAGTATTTAAATAAATCATTTCATTAATTTCCAAATATAAATCCAAATCATATGTTTAAACCAAAGAAGATATTCAGCGGAAGCATATAGTAAATTGTTAAATAACTGCTTCATGATAAGTGTTCAAAACCAAAGTAACAACTATATCCAAGAGCCTCGATCCATGACCACTCCAGCACTCCAAGATAGCAAGTCCATGCCAAGAAATCTAACGACCTGCAAGCATGCAGACAAGTGTGTCAGACGACGCTGGTGAGTTCAAAGTTTTGTTAACGCGTTTAGTTACCAGATGTGTGTTTAGAACAGTTCAACGTTATGTTTTGATGATGTTATTAACTCGATATCCCTTCCCGGGATGCATGCTTGGAAAAGAGCAGTGAACTCACCTTGGTTTGCTCGGTAAGATTAGTTACGAGTTTACAATTGGTCGACCAAATCCTAATATGATTACCAGTAACCGTCAGTTTCGTAACACTTAATCACAAATTCCTTATGCATATTACACATGTAGCACACAAGTATTTCATACACCATCTATCCAGTTGTGTACTAGAAACACATAATATGTATGACTAGTCATAACGATTACTCATGTACATTAGTTATTCATTGCTATCACATAACTGGTATTCAAGTTATTCATTGCTATCACATAACTTGTATTCAAGTTGTATACGCATTTACACCACCGATTCATATTTCAGCTAAACTCATCAACTGTTGCATACATATATTGGATGGCCGACAGTTCACATATCCATGTTAAATATATGCAAACTATTAATGATCAAAGGTTACTATAATAATGATCAAATGAAATCTTGAATTGCTAACCCACTAATTAAATGATGAATTTGATCAACCTAATGGAGGATGATCAGACCACATGGGTCGGTCATCACCTGCACATACAATTATCACCCATACTAACAACATGCACGCCCAAAATCCGATATCCATATGTTAAACTAATCAACTAAACACCTGATGATAGCCCGACCTTAAGTCGATCTTGGAATAAAAACTTGACCCTTGCAGCTGGTCAAACAGGTCGTCGATACGTGGCAATGGATAACGGTTCTTGATAGTCACCTTGTTGAGTTCCCGATAATCAATGCACATGCGAAAGGACCCATCTTTCTTCTTCACAAATAAGACTGCGGCTCCCCAAGGCGAAGAACTGGGTCTAATAAAGCCTCTGTCCAATAACTCTCGCAGCTGGTTAGACAGCTCTTGCAACTCTCCAGGTGCTAGACGATAAGGAGCACGAGCAATTGGGGCTGCTCCTGGTGCAAGATCAATCTGAAATTCCACTTGACGGTGAGGAGGTAAACCTGGAAGTTCCTCAAAAAATACATCGGCAAATTCACGTACGACTGGCAGATCCTCGATCTTTCTCTCTTCCGATGGAGCATTAGTAACTAATGCTAGAATTGCATGATACCCCTTTCGTAGACACTTCTGCGCATGCATAGCCGAGATAATACCAACCATCGTCCCACTACGATGCCCTTGAACTGATAATGACTCTCCATCAGGGAAAGGGATACGCACAATATTTTCCTTACACAGAATCTCAGCTTGGTGCTTAGACAGCCAATCCATACCAACCACTACGTCAAAACTACCGAGGGTAACAGGAAGGAGGTCAATATCAAACACTTGACCCACGAGATCTAGTTTACACCCAAAAAGGACATGTGAAGCTTCTATCGTCTTACCATCAGCTAGTTCTACTACTTGCTTAACTTCTAAAGGTGTTGGGGTCAACCCTAACCGCTGACTAAACTTTAGGGACACATAACTCCAATCGGCACCGGAATCAAATAACACTGAAGCAATAAGGTTGTTCACAGAAAACGTACCAATCACGACATTGCCGTCGTTCCTAGCATCCCCAGCCCCGATCGTGAATACCCTTCCTCGAGCACCGTTGCCCCTATTGTTGTCGTTGTTGTTGTTGTTTCCAGTATTGTTGTTGTTCTGGCGATTGTTGTCGTTGGCGTTCTGATTCAACTGAGGGCAATCCGCTTAAAGTGGCCCTCATCCCCACACTGATAACACCCTTTCTTAAAACCCTGATTTTGATGGGGTTGCTGCCTTTGCTGTCTCTGATACTGCTGATTTTGCTGTTGCTGCTGCTTTGGCTATGGGGCTCTACAGTCTTTGGCCTCATGGCCCACCTTCTCGCACCTACGGCAAGCCCGGACGCACTGCCCAAAATGATGATAGCCACACTTGTTGCACTGTGGCTTCTTCCCAACATAAGAGCCCTGATTCTGATTCACCGAAGACGACTGGCTGAAACTACGATTGCTACCGGTGTCCGGCCTTTTCTATGACTGCACCGAATTGGATGCCTTGTCCACATCATTCCACTTACGCTTGCTGTAAGTGGCGGGGGTAGTGGCTGTAGTAGCGGCAGTAGTAGCAGTAGCAGAAACACATGGTGGTAGTGAATTACTCTCCACCTCCTGATCAACGATCTTGTGAGTCAAACGGACAATCCATGTCAAGTTGTTGAGATTTGCTGCAGTAACCAAACCCTTCACTCGTGGAGGTAATCCCTTGATGAACAACTCAATTCTTCGAGGCATAGGTCGGGACAAATTCGGGCACATGCCAGCCAACTCATACGACCGCTTCACGTATGCTTCAATCTCAGATCCCACCATTTTCAGGTCATAATACTCGTTCTCCAGTTTTTGGATCTCATCGCGAGGACAATACTCCTCCCTGATCAATTCCTTAAAGTCGTCCCAAGTAGTGGCGTTCACCGCCTCGATACCCAATAGCTGAACTTGGGCATTCCACCATGTCAGTGCACCATCCTCGAGAGTGCCCGTAGCATACTTCACTCTGTCCCCAGCAGGACAGTTACACATAGTAAATACCGACTCTGCCTTCTCAAACCATCGCAGGAGTCCTACAGCCCCTTCGGTCCCATTGAAGGTCTGTGGCTTACAATCCATGAACATCTTGAACGTACAAGCAGGTGGATTGTTTTGGTTCTGCTGACCTATTGGACGAAAGAAAACACATTACAGGGGTAAGAGTCGTGTTCGCGACACAAGATTAAAAAGTGTTTGGTGCATTTCGTACCAGCTTGGTAGGCTGCCAAAGCCTCAGCCACACGTGTGTTGATTAAGTTTGTCAGCTCAGCTTGGGTCATGTTGATGTTGCCACGTCCGTTTCCTCATCCACTCATGATTCTATATATGGAGAGAGAACAAATTTAGGAGTCGAGATAAGGTAAGAGTCAAGTCTCACATTGATATTTACAACTACCAAGCTTACACACAATAGAGTGGAACCCTTCTCAGACTCGTTAAGCCTCACTGGGACTTAAATGCACCTCACGTTATTATTATGTGTGCACCCATAATAATAAGGCAATTTGCATGCTCATCTCAGTGCCTCTTAACTTGCGTTAAAAGTTTCCCCCGCATTCAAGTAGCAAACAGAAGGTATGACAGGACTAAGAATCATAGTAGTCGAAGAGTGGTGTTAAACTATCATATCACCATAGTATCTAGTATGTAGTTTCATGCAAGCTGTGAGTGTGTGACTACTAAACAAGTAATGCATAAAGTAAACAGAAGACGAACCTTGCAATCTGGAGGTGAGTGTCATGGTCGATTTTCGAAGGTGTTCGGTTATAGTCTGGTTTTATGAAAACGTTTTAAAACCACTATAACCAGTGGCTCTGATACCAAACTGTCACACCCCCAAAATACCACATGCGGGAACACCGCGGGACGTGTGACGTACCAGGATCCAAGCCACCAATCACATTAAACCATGTATAGTATTTAAATAAATCATTTCATTAATTGCCAAATATAAATCCAAATCATATGTTTAAACCAAAGAAGATGTTCAGCGGAAGCATATAGTAAATTGTTAAATAACTGCTTCATGATAAGTGTTCAAAACCAAAGTAACAACTATATCCAAGAGCCTCGATCCATGACCACTCCAGCACTCCCAGATAGCAAGTCCATGCCAAGAAATCTAACGATATGCAAGCATGCTGACAAGTGTGTCAGACGACGCTGGTGAGTTCAATGTTTTGTTAACGCTTTTAGTTACCAGATGTGTGTTTAGAACAGTTCAACGTTATGTTTTGATGATGTTATTAACTCGATTACCGTATGTGGCTACTAGATGTGTTTGCCCAAACCCCAATGCCTCTATCAAAGCATTGGTCAAGTGGTCAAGGTAAATAGTTCACGCCCGTCCATTCCGGCCCGGTGTGAGGGTGCCAAACCTAATAGCGCTATCAACTAAATACATCGTTGCCTTCCAGGCAACAATCGATAGATGTAAGGGGTCTTATATGATAGAAACTGAGTAATAACAAACATCCCATTAACCTGACATTCTTCCCTGAAAACGTTACCCGATATCCCTTCCCGGGATGCATGCTTGGAAAAGAGCAGTGAACTCACCTTGGTTTGCTCGGTAAGATTAGTTACGGGTTTACAATTGGTCGACCACATCCTAATATGATTACCAGTAACCGTCAGTTTCGTAACACTTAATCACAAATTCCTTATGCATATTACACATGTAGCACACAAGTATTTCATACACCATCTATCCAGTTGTGTACTAGAAACACATAGTATGTATGACTAGCCGTAACGATTACTCATGTACATTAGTTATTCATTGCTATCACATAACTGGTATTCAAGTTATTCATTGCTATCACATAACTGGTATTCAAGTTGTATACGCATTTACACCACCGATTCATATTTCACCTAAACTCATCAACTGTTGCATACATATATTGGATGGCTGACAGTTCACATATCCATGTTAAATACATGCAAACTATTAATGATCAAAGGTTACTATAATAATGATCAAATGAAATCTTGAATTGCTAACCCACTAATTAAATGATGAATTTGATCAACCTAATGGAGGATGATCAGACCACATGGGTCGGTCATCAACTGCACATACAATTATCACCCATACTAACAACATGCACGCCCAAAATCCAATATCCATATGTTAAGCTAATCAACTAAACACCTGTCATGCACAATCACAATCAACTTGGTCCACTATCTGTAACACCTCGAAATTTCACGTCCTATATGGTGTTGACACGTGTCATATGTTTGAACGTGTGAAAGAATGTTCTAAAGGGACTAAAGTTGACAAACTTGAAAAGTATATAAAAATACGAGTTCTAAATGTCAACAGTGAATAAATATATTGTACATTAACCCTATATGATGTTTATAGCATCAAACGAATAAATCATGGATCATGCGAAGCTAAAAGTGAGAGATTACAAACTACAAGGGTTAAATGTGTCAACATGTTTAAGTTATACCTCTGAGTGACCTTTTGACAAACCCGAAGCTTTGTAACTGTTAATTATGCTCACTAGGATGCGCGATATAAATTTCATAAAGTTTCGTTATCGTATGAGAAAGTTATGATCAAATTCGTGTGCGAGGGGTTAAAGCGTTAACGTTGAAAGTTATGACTTTTCGGGTTAACCAGAAGTGTCCAGGGACTTGGCAAAGCGGGTTTAAGTTCTAAAGCCCTTGTAGGTAAATAACAAGGGGTCAAATTGCAAGTTTTAGGCTTAGTTGCCCTTTCGAAAGGCCAAGGGACAAGATGTGGAAACTAGAAAATGAAAAATTCTGATTTCAAGGACCATACGGCCCGCGTAAAGGTTGGTTAACATCTCATGCGGGCCGCGTCAGTTGCCTAGTAACAGAATCTCCAAACAGCAGCCTGCAAACGCGCTCAACCGATATTTTTGCATTGTGGGCGACCCCTAAACAGTCCTAGGCACCTAGGGACACATGTTGGTGGGTTGTGGTCAGTGATAGAGTTGTGTGTCAACTTCTTGCGGTGAAAAATTCACTATATAAAGGCCATAAGTTGCAACTCATTGATCACACCTTCATCTGCACATTTGGAGCATTTCTGAAGCTAAGGATCTCTCTCTAAGCTTCACATTTCGTGCATAGGACTTCAGTAAGTTTGCTAATCCTTCTTTAATTGAGTTTAGCTTAGTTATTTAGCTAAAAGTCAAACCGTCATAATTACGGTTTGACTTCGAGATTAATTAATAATGACTCAGTCAAATCTCAAATTAAAAGTAGTTATAAGTTGGTAATTATGTGGGTAATAAACCCTCAAAAGGGTTCCCCTGATTCCCACTCTAACTAGGTCAAATGTCGGGTCAAACTTGTATTTAAAAAGTCAACAGAATGTGTAAATTAAAATTTATGCATAATTAGCAATGTAGAACACATACAACCTGTTTGATCATTAATATAACTTGGTAATTAGTGTAAGGGCATGTCTAAACATGTTCAACCCGACAATTTCCTGTTTAGACCCGGTTCGGAACCGAAAGTCGCATAGTTTGACTTATACGTTGACTTTCAGTTCTGACCTGTTATGGTATGTTTTAGAAATACCTAAGAGCTTCATTTGGACCAGGTTTCATGCTAGTATAACCCTCTGTGATTATACACCATGGTTCATTAGTTAACCGATTAATACGCATGATTCCGTTAATTGCTCATATGTTGCCCATTATGCCCTTATTACCTTAAAACGTGATTTTTGGAAATGTAAAAGAGTAGAAACTTTAATTACTGATATATAAACTTGTATGCAAAGTTTGACATCAGTTTGAGGTGTAGATAAAGAGTTATGCTCGTTAGCGTAAAATGAAAGCTTTATGTTAATTAAACGGCGTAATTAACATATAGCCTAATTACACCTACTTTTTGATATCAAACTTATTACCCACTGATGTAATATATTATTTTGGGATTTTTGAAGATTTTTAATTAATTTTAGGCTGAGCATAACTTATAGTCGTAGGCTTAATCCGGTAATTGTCGGTTTTGCCCTTACGGGCTATAAAATGAGTTTTACATATCTAAACGACTCCAAACCTTTTGCTACTGATCACATACGATAAATAAATTATTTTAAGCCTTCTGGAAGTATAAAAATATCAGATTTATGTATCAAACCCGGAAATGGCCTATAATCGCCTTTTTGAGCGTTTTTAATGCATAGTATGTACTAAAACTATTTTAAACATACAAGGGTTGATACCTACTGATATTTGAGGCAAATTATAATATTTTAACAGTAAGCAAAGGTTGTTAAACTCAGACTTCAGTTTTGAGCTTTTCGGCTTATGTGAAATTACCAAAATGCCCCTACTGAGCATAGTTTGGTTAAAATTGATAAATTTCACATATATACTTTACCCTACTGTTATAACTTAGTAAAATAAGTATTTTGGCTGATTACATCAGACCTGTAACTCAGATGAATACTTAAACTCTTTTACAACCTTTAAAATGACCAAACTACCCCTACGGGGCATAGTTTGTGATTAAATTCATTGCGGGCATAATAAAAGACATATTACTGATGTCACAACATATATGAAGCATATTAACTTAGGAAACCTGTAAATAGTTCTCATGAATACCCGTTACGCTTATTACGCGTTCGGTTCGGTTTATGTAACTAGTTTACATAAACTAGCCTAAACGGGTCAAACCTTATCGGTTTTATCTCAAAATCCAGAATGTGTATGAAATACCCATATTAAACAAGTCTCTGAACTTGTCGGGTCTAAATCACATTCTATCCGGTCTTCGCTTAATCGTGCGTACGAACCGTGTCTTTAAAACTAACCGGTCTAAGCTTAAGCTTAACTAAAGACCCGTTAGGATTCTAATAGGTTATTATAAACCTTCGTTCCAGATTAGGAGTACCAGTAAAAGCTACGTGTGTTTGCTTATTGTGATTTATACATTGCTCAGGTAAATACTTTTAACTTATTTTCCCTATACGGGCTTGGGTTACGGTATATAGAATACCGCTTGATCGGGCATCAAATCTTCCATCGTTGGGTTGTTAATTGAATAATTTGATCGGCTCGTTTAAACAGTCTTGTTACTTAAAGCCTTTGGGGGGTTAATGACCATGTCCCTGATATCCTTGGCATCATTTTACGAAATGGCCACGACTTAAGCGCGAGGTGTAGGCGTACACCCGTCAGTGCACAAAAGAATAATGTGGTGTGTCTATTGATCTTTAACCCGGACAAGATCCGGGCTACTGAACGCACAAGGAACATGTAATTCGTTCACAAGATTATATATTTAAAATAATTCTCCCAAGTTAAATAAAAATGTTTATGCCACGTGCATCCAAATCAATTTTCAATCATTTTCCAAAATGAGTCAGTTGATTGTATTTACCAGTGTAAACTGACGTATTTTCCCAAAAAGATTAAATGCAGGTACTAAGCGTAATTGGCTGGGATTTCTCCTTAGCATCATTAGAAGTCTCGCAAGCTTAAGATGCCTGAAGTCTGTTGAACTATTGTTTCATATTTTATTTTCGATCCTTCGGTTGTATTATATCTTTTAAATTGCTTCCGCTGTGCATATTAAATATTGTGTTGTTCGACTATTATGTTGCCAACCACGTCACGATACTCCCCACCGGGCCCACCGGTGACACGTGGAAATCGGGGTGTAACAGGTTGGTATCAGAGCCAACACTGAGTGAATTAAACACTAGCCTTTTGTGTTTAATCTCAGTTACACAATTTCACATATCTAAACTTTCGAGTCTAGACAAATAACTTAGGACAAATTCTACCTTGTTTGGTTTTTGTTTTGTCCTTTATTGTTATATATATTGTTGTTGTTATCTCATGGCTTGATCAGATCTCACATGGCCGCCTTTTCTATTTCTAGGTTGATGGCTTTGTAAGATTACCAACACCTATGAATTTCACATGGCCATAACACTTCGATTACATTGGACCGATCACACAACTGATTTATTCATCAATTCCCTAGAAATATGATTGCTACACATACTTTATTAATTAACAGAATCATCATGCCCATCCTAATTATATTAAACAATCGCATACATCATTATTACTAAGCTATATTCATCAACATGATGGATTTATAATAACGATGTCATTGGACATGAATCACATACAACAAGTGATGATCATCAAACAATACACAGCAAACAATTTAATAATAAAAGTGATGCACTAACCACAAGATCGAACGATTGATTGTAGGGAAGCTGCCGTAGGTTTGAAGGGAGAGATTAGGGTTGCTGATGTTTACAATTGGGAATAGTAATCTAGGGTTAATCAGTGTTACATTAAATACCAAGGGTTTGGGCCGAAGCCCATTACACTATGGCGAAACATGCAAGGGTGGTGAAACTCCCATGTTTCGTTGTGATATGTATGGCGAAAGTCTCAAAACTAAAGCTTTTAATTAAATATTGAATTATCCAAATAAACATATAATTTATAACTATCAAACAAAGGTGCACATTTTTTCACGTAACAGATAATGAAAACACAGTTTATGAAGTAAGTAACGTGTCGGGGAAAGACCTTGAAAAGTCGGGTTGTCACAGAAAAATTCAAACAAATCACCGAAAGAGATGATCTTCATGATGCTGCTACATCTCAGCTAGGTTTTGACAAATCGAAGGTTACTTGTTTTCGTTGCCGAGAAAAAGGACATTTTAAATGAGTGTACAAACAGAGAAGCAACCGGAAGACAAGATTCGTTTGGAAACAACGATTATCATCGAAAAGCAATTTATCATCAGGTTGCTCAACAACAATCTTCACACTCAAAAACTATTCAAATTGAAGATGAAAAGAAGGGTAGAGCTTGTTTTGGTTGGTTAAACCAAGATGATGAAAGGCTTCTAGAAGGATTCAGTTGGGATAAATATGATCCTAACAAAACTTGGGAAAAAACAGCATTTGTTGCTCGAATCCTTGAAGACTCAACCTCAGAAGAAGCATTAGTCAAATCTAAGAAGAACAGACCGAGAAGAATACCGATTTTTAAAGAATTAGGAAGTGATGCAGACACTGATGATGAGGAAGAGTATATTGATAAAGCTAGAAGACAATTGGATTCTTATAGTTTTAATTTGTTTTTTGCAGATAAAATCAAGATGTTGAAAGGGAAAAGGGCTGTTAGACTGAAGAAAGAATTGGAAGCAAGAAGGATTGTTGAAGAGGAAATTGAAGCAAGAAGGATTGCTGAAGAAAAAGAAAAAGCTGAAGAAGAACCGACACAGAAGGTCGAGATTGAAGAGAGTGAAGTGAAGGTAGAATTTGATAAAGAACCAGTTGTGATTGAGAATGTGGTGGAGAAAATAGTTGAAAAAATTGTCGAAGTTGAAAAAATAATTGAAGTTGAGAAAATAGTCGAAGTTGAAAAAATTGTTGAAGTGGAAAAGATTGTAGAGGTCACTAAACCTTGTCTGAAATGTTTGGAACCATGCAAGCATTGTGAAGAAAAAGATCAGAGATTTAGTGAGCTAGACAAGTTGAAAGAAAAATTGTTGTTTGATGTTAAGTACGTGAAAGAATCTTATGATGTGCTGAACAGAATGGTTAATCAGTTGGAAAAGACAAACTTAGAAAGGGAAAATGCTTTGACAATGATGGAGTCAACGGTGATGACTAAACAGAAAGCCATCAATTATTATATTGAAGAGTGTGCAAAGTTGAAGCAGGAATTGGAGACTGAAAAGATTGAAAACGAAAGAATCAGACGATTGTTGCAGAGTTATTCAAGTTCCGATTACTTAATTGATAGAATTTATCCAACTGTTGCAGGTTTTGAAGCATTTCAAGATAAGAAGTCTGAAGATACGGATACTGGTAAGAAACAAAGTGCAAATTATAAAAGGTGTCCGCCTCCGATCTGG
Source organism: Helianthus tuberosus (assembly GCA_030545235.1). Classification (NCBI taxonomy): domain Eukaryota; kingdom Viridiplantae; phylum Streptophyta; class Magnoliopsida; order Asterales; family Asteraceae; genus Helianthus; species Helianthus tuberosus. The sequence continues at coordinate 163,440,651 of CM060444.1, forward strand.
GAAGGTTATTCTCCCAGAAAGTCTATTTCGGATGAAGTCAAAAAGGCAGTCAATATAAAGTTAAAATCTGAAACAACTGATGAATTACCAGACAACATTGACGTTACATTCACATCGTCTGACACTGATCATGAGTCCGAGTTAATTAAGAAAGTGATCGATCAGGTGTTGGATAAAGATAAAGAGTCAAAGTCAGAGTCTAAATCTGAAAAGTCGAGTTCGTCAGTGAAAAGCTCGAGTTCACCGGTCAAAAGAGTTTACAATAAAGAATTTCTGATGTCACAAAATAATTTGAATGAGGAAACATTCAAAGTAGCATATACTTTGAATGATTCTGACAAATTATATTCTGATGAAGAATTTCCAATAAGAAGTGTCAAAACTGAAATGATCAACAAGGTTTTCAAATTAACAGAAATTAATATTTCTGAAATAAAAGATGTAAATCTTACTGAAAAAACCTAAAAAGTACACTTCAAGAGTTTAACAAAGATTGAACAAGAGAAAGGGTTACAGTTCTGGTTCGGGTTATCGAAAGAAACCAAACCATAACAGTAATTTCAAAAAGAAAGGTTTAGGTTTTATTCCACCAGAAAATCATAAAAATGAGAAAACTTATAAATCAAAAACTAAATTTGTTTCAGGAGGAAGTTCGGAAGAAGAGAATGAGAAACCGTTCAGGAGACAGTCAAACAAAGAATTTCTTGCAGAAAAGAAAAAGAATATGGTGAAGGAATCTGAATAGAGAGTTGAAAGACGAACCTGTTTCAAATGTCAAGAGGTTGGACACATTGCTTGGAATTGCCCCAAGCAAACCAACACAAAACAGGGAGTTTCTTCTAACTCAAAATTGAAAGAAAAATGTGTTGACAATGAGAAACAACCAGTAGAAAAGTTTAAAGAGTTCAAAAATTCGACTTTCGAGGTTGGTGAAAGTTCGAAACAGTTTTACCAAAGAAGAGCAAATTTAAACAAACAAAAATGGATTGTTAGAAGTTCAGATGATAGTTCTGGCGATGAATCTGACTCGTCAAAGTCAGAGGAGCCACCTGTTTTGAAAAATGATGAGAATTCCGTTCCAACAATGGATGATGAAAATTTTCCGCCATTGTCAAACGGAAACTTGAAATCAAAAGGTAAGATTGAGATTTCAGATCAATTCTTCTCTGGTGAGAAAGAATTTGATGCTGAAAAAGCTTTTAATGGAAAAGTGTTATATATTTTTGGGAAAATGGCTGATGGGAAGGTAAAAAGAGTGAAAGAGTTTTATAAATCAAAAAGATATGTTCAAAAACCGAGTGAAGATGACTCAGAATCACCCAAGGACCTTCAGGCTTGGGTGAATCTCTTTAACTGAAAAACCTGACTTGCCGGAGCTCCCAAGTTGGTAATCGTGGAGCATGAATCGGCATCATTCTTGAAAAATGGTTTTGTGAAAAACTTACAAGTGTTAAATTTTTACAAGTGGTTGAAAGAACAATGTGATGAAACCCCAACAAAACTAATTTTCCAGAAAAACCATTTTGATTAAAACAAACTTAAGTGTTTGAAATCTTAATGGGAAAATAGTTTGTTGTCAGGGGGAGTTCTGATTGTTTATGCCAAGTGGATGGCGAATTAAAGCAATTCACATCAGTTTATCATTTTATTTGTACAGTTTATTGCGTTTATTTTCAAATTTTCTCGAAAAATCAAAATTTGAAACATAATTTTGATTTTAGGGGGAGTAAAAAATTAGAAATTTTGAAAATTTGAAAAAACCAAAAACATGATAAAATCAAAATGAGTTTTGTTGTGAAAAAGAGGAAATGATAGTACATCAGTAGACTATCACAGCACGCTAAAGAATTGGAAAGTCAAATGTGATAAGCGGTCTCACTGATGATATGCCAGTAGCTTTTTACACGCTAAGTAGATTGTCTTCGAGATATAAACCTAAATATCATACTTACTTATTTCGTGGGGAACATCTCTCGGATATATAGGTAACCCCTGAAATCTTGTTTGAAGGGCTTTCTATTTCTGACATACTAGGTCTTTGTGCGTGATGATATCTGGGGTATTATACCGGGACTTCTGATTTTGCGGGAGCAATAGCCTAGTCCTTGTATAATACTTTGCATTGCTTTAATCTTAAAGCCCACCCTCAGCATAAAAAATGATGAAACATTGAAAAATGCTAATCATGTGTTGTTGAAGAAAAGATTCTCTAAAGGGAACACACCTAAAGTCGAACCATCATCTCTCTAATTTTGCGGAAGCAATAGCCTGAGCTTTCATGGTCTCGCATTCACCCATTTACAGATATCATTAGTGTACATTCACCTGTAAGACTGAATATAGGAGTCTAGATACGGGAGTATATTCTGAGGTGGGACACATGAATAAGTTAAGTCCATTAAAACACTAATCTCGTATCTCGAAACAGTTGAACTTTGTGTGAAAATTTAAGTGGATCAGTATACTGACAATCTAAGTGAATCGTTTAGAACTTAAAGTGTTTAAAGCTCAACGGTGCTAGTGATTTGTCAAAAAGCTGATATGATCCTCTTACACAAACTCATAAAAATATTGTCTGTAAATATTTCTTTACTGCTTTTCATTAAAAACAAAACCCAAAAAGATTTTATTTCATCTTATTTTCGACAACTGATGTTGGAAAGCTGATTTTCAAAATTCCAAGTGCTGAACATGATGGGCAACAGGGTTGGGAGAGTTTGTTTGAAAAGTGAAATGTTTTTGAAATGATTAAATGGTTTCAAATTAATGAAATGCCAAAATTTGAGTGTTTTAAATACAAGTGGTTTATTTGAGAATGTTAAATAATATCTACAAGTGGTTTCTAAAATTGTTAAATCTTAAAAATTGTGAAATTTATTTTTGGGTAGAGTTTGTGCAGATAGAGATTTCCAGACTGCGATCCCAGCTTGTCGAAAGGGGGAGTCTGAAGATGTAAGAGCCAGTTTCTGATCCTGGAACTGTGTTCAAGACAGAAGCTGCTGATGCTGATGAGCGAGAGAAAGAAAGAGATTGAAGGATGCTTATAGTGTTAGATACTTTGGAGAGAGCGAGAAGACAGATCAAGGCTGAAGACTTGTCATACTGAAGACTCGACACCAAAGACTTCGTCAACATCCAAGGGGGAGTCTGTTGGTGCATATGTCTGTCGACTTCGTCTTGTAGCGAGTCATGTGTCTAGATAGGATATACCAGAGCTTATCAATCAAGAAAATAGGGTTTTAGAGTAAACTGTCCAGTTCACACAAACTGGCAGAGCCAGTTCGTACGAAGTGGCACTTCGCATGAACTGGTGATGTCTGTTTCATGCAAACTGGAAACTCTATATATAGTTGATCTCATTTGTAACATTTGCTGATTCCGGAGCAGAGGTGCTGCCGAAGTGTCAAGTGGTCTGTAAAGCTTTCAAATCAATATACAAGACAGTTAAAGTGAATCCTAGTGTGAATCAAGCTGCAATCAAGTCCGAATCATCGAATTCCGCCTTTGGTTTGGATTAGAACTCTTCTGATCGACTCGTTTAGGTCGAATCTCGATCCTACAAGTAAATCTTGATGGTGGGGGCCACATGGTGACCGTCCATATGAGGGGGGGTCTTGGTTGGGTTTCAATGGTAAGTTAGGTGTTTAGTTAGGATTCTAAGTGTAATGGTTAGTGTTTAAGTGTATGATGTGTTATATAGTGTGTTACGGTGTTCGGGGATCATAACTAGCTCAGAAACACTAAAACAATGCTTCTAGTATAATTTTGGTGTTTCGGGTAGTGTCCGGTTGTTCGGTTAGATACCGGTTCATTAAAGTGTCAAACTATTCCGTTTAGTGATCTTTAAGTACCCTTTTGTGACACTTTTAATTCCCGACACTTAGGAAAGCATTCAGGACCATTTTGTCATATTTTTACATGTAATTAGCTTGTTAAAATGCTGAATTTTGCTGACATATGCTGAATTCAGCACTTTAAGTGGGTTTTAGGCACTTTCCGGCACTTAAACTATCACCTAGTGAATCAATTTTATGGTCCTTACTTCTCTACACACCATACTAGTGTAGTACCTTGTCTCTGGCCCATACGGGGTCTCAAAACACTGTTTGTCTATGTACTGAACATTGTCAGTATTTTTCTGAGTTATCCGTTAACTGTGCCAACCGTGCTTTGTGCATCGTCTATGTCACTAAAGTTTGTATGTAAGAGAATGATGTGACAGTATGCACATGTACGTATGATACAGTAATCAGAAAGCAATCATTTGTAATTCAGCACAGTCATTAAGCACTAATCAAGAATAATTAATTGTACGGATACCTGGATTTTTTACGGGTGTCACATTTTGTCTTAGGTTAGCTTGAGCATGCGAATTGATAAAAACCTCATGCGATTTTATATGATTAGTTAGTTTTAGGGGATTATGATTAAATTACACATGCGATTTTATTAATTTTAGTTGTCTAAAGCATGCGATTTATAGGTTTGCTTTGTATTGATAATGCTTAACTAAGATATGCGAATTCATAAGTCATTCATGCGATTTTATCAACTTAATGAGTTATGGTACATTATTAACTGATAAATGAGAATTTATAAAGGTTTTTGACTAATGGTATGCGATTTTGTAGAAATAGATTTTGACTTTGAAGACCCAATATCAACCTTCAAAAAAGTTAACAAAAGTAGAAAAAGAAGGATTGTTGAAGAAAGTTCTGAAGAGGATGACTTCGTTGAGCCACTCCCGAAAAAGAAGAAAGATGACAGGAAAACTATGATACAAACAAAAAAACCTTCAAAAAAGGTGGAACAACCTAGAACAGAAACTAGAGCTTTCTTCGAATATAGCAACGAAGCGATACTGTTAAGATGTCAACCTAACTCGTATATGGATACCGTGAGAAAATTTTCAAAAAAAAACAGATTGATGAGGTGAAGAATATGGGATTTGTAGGATCGTTTTACCGATCAAACGAGTCGATCAGAAGAGTTTTTGCTCAATACGAGAGGCAGAAACAAACGTATCAAGTTCAATTCAGCTAGATATTACTTTAAACTGTTTTTTAATTGATTTGACAAATATTTACAGCGAGTAGACACTTCGGCAGCAATTCGGCTCTCAAACCGGAAACTTACAAATGACTTGGCACACCTAGTATTTATAGGCAAGCTAATTTCGCACGGAATAGCCCAAGAGAAATTAGATTTCACACGAAATCTAATTTCGTGCGAAATTACCCACAAACACACTTTTCTGGTTTTGTGTGCCCTGATCTATCTAATACAATATAAGACTCGATACAAGACGAAGTCCCGACAGACGCATGCACCAACAGACTCCCCCTCGAATGTTGACGAGTCTTCAGTGTCGAGTCTTTAATCTTCAGTCTTTATCAGTCTTCTTGACTTCTCCCGAAATATCTAACAATGTAAAGCATCCTCAATCTCTGTCTTCTCTTCTTCTCCAAAATCTCGACCTGGCTCTAATCTCACTCTAATTCTCTTGATTAGATCTCTTGATTCCTTAAATTCATCAGTATCATCAACTTGCATGAACATCAAGATCTAAACTTGGCTCTACAATATTCTATCCCAAGATCTGTGGCTGGCTCACTTCCTGCTCAAGATCGAAACATGGCTAACTCTAATCATAGACTCTTCAGGAATTGAAACCTTGCTTACCTGCATACTCTTAACCCAGAAATAAATTTCACAAATTTAAAATTTTACAAATTTATTCTCTGCTTACCGCTTGAAAACACATACATCATTTGCTAGTATCATACAAAATGATTTAACATTGTTAATCTCTGATGAATCACTTGTAAGAAATTTTTTTCAAATACACTTTCCCAAACCTGTCCATCATGTTTAGCTCTTGGAATTTTGAAAATCAGCTTTCCAACATCAGTTGTCAAAAATCTTTTTGAATTTTCAAAAGTTTATGCTAAAACACACTTAAAATCTTTTTTGGTTTTTAACATGAAATGAAATGCAGTAAAGAAATATTTACAGACAATATTTTTGTGAGTTTGTGTAAGAGGATCATATCAATTTCTGAGACAAATCACAAACACCATTAAGCTTTAAACATTATAAGATCTAAACGATTCACTTAGATTGTCAGTATACTGATCCACTTAAATTTCCACACAAAGTTCAATTGTTTCGAGATACGAGATTAATGTTTTAGAGACTTAAACTTATTCGCGTGTCCCACCACTTGAATATACTCCCGTATCCAGATCCCAATATTCAGTCTTACAGGTGAGTATACCTAGATGATATCTGTAAAGGGTTAAATGCGAGGGCCATGAGAGCTAAGGCTATTCCTTCCGCAAAATCAGAGAGATGATGGCTTCGACTTTAGGTGTGTTCCCTTTAGAGAATCTTTTCTTCAACAGCACATGATTAGCATTTTGAAATGTTTCATAATTTTTTTGTACTGAGGGTGGTGCTATATTTCAAGCAAGCGAAAAGTATTATACGGGGACTAAGCCATTGCTTCCGCAAAATCAGAAGTCCCGGGATAATACCCCAGATATCACTGAGTATAAAGACCTAGTATCTCAGAAAGAGGGACCTTTCAAACAAGATTTCGGGGGTTACCCATATATCCGAGAGATGTTCCCCACGATATAAGCAAGTTTGAAATTAAATTTAGGTTTATATCTCAATACAATCTACTAAATGTGCAAAAACCTACTGGCACATCATCAGTGAGACCGTTTATCACATTTTGAGTTTCCAATTCTTTAGCATGATGTGATAGTCTACTGATGTACTATCATTTCCTCATATCTATGACAAACTCATTTTTTATTTTATCATGTTTATGACTTTTTCAAATTTTCTAATGTTTTTGGATTTTCTAAATTTTTTCTTACTCCCCCTAAAATTCAAAATCATTTAAAAGAAATTTGAAAACAAACTGTACAAATAACGTGACAACTGATATCAAATCACTTCAAATCGCCATCCACTTGGCATAGACAATCAGAACTCCCCCTCACAACAAACTATTTTCCCATTATGATTTCAAAACACTTAAGTTTGTTTTAATAAAAAATGGTTTTTCCAGAAAATTAGTTTTGTTGATTTTATCACTTGTAAAAATGGGGATCAATTCATCACTTTGTTTTCTCAACCACTTGAATGAAAGTTAAATCAAGTTCAATTTAATGACCTTGATTTATCTCTTGAAAGTGAAAACCTTCTTCAACCACTTGTAGGTTCACTTACTAACCATACTATTTAAATCAAAATATAACAATATTTTAAAAAAATGATACTACCACTTGTAGATCGAAATTTCACAGTTGTGAATTTCTCAAGAAAAATGCCGATTCCTGCTCCACTCTTACCAACCTGAGAGCTCCGGCAAGTCCTGATTTTCAACAATCATAATAGGTTCCATCCCAGTCACAAACCTGGGATGACCCATCTTTACCTGGTTTCTTTGTTTTCTTCTCATAAAATTCCTTTACCCCTTTGACTTTCCCATCAACCATTTTTCCAAAAATATTTTGAACTTTGGGGCTAAAGGCTTTTTCAACATCAAATTCTTTCTTTTCTGAGAAAATTTGATTTGAAATTTCAATTTTACCAACTTTTTGTTTTAAATTCTCAGCCCTCAATGGTGGAAAATTAACATCATCCATTGGCGGTACTGATGCTTCCAATTTTAGATCAACTTGTGGCTCCTCTGACTTTGTGGAATCAAATTCATCGCCAGAAAATAGCTCCTCTGATTTTGATGAATCAGAATCATTGCTAGAACTATCATCATATTTCTTAACAACCCACTTGTGGTTGTCAAGATTTGATTTTCTCTTGTAAAATCTTTTTGAATATTCACCAACCTCAAACTTCGAATTTTTGAAAACTTTGAATTGTTTAGTTGGTGGTTCATTCTCAACAATCTTTTCTTTCAGTTTTTCAGAGACTCCCTGTTTTGTTTGAATTGCCTTTGGACAGTTCCTGACAATATGACCAATAATTTTGCATTGAAAACAAGTTCTAGTCTCCATCCTTTGAGCAACATTTTTGTTCATTTCTTCTTGCTTCTTTGCAAGAAATTCTTTGTTTGATTGATTCCTGAACAACTGCTCCTTTTCTTCTTCAGATGATATTCCTGAAACAAAAAATAGTTTTTGGTTTATAAATTTTCTCATTTTTATAATTTTTCGGTGGAATAAATCCTAATCCTTTTCTTTTGAAATTACCGTTATGGTTTGGTTTCTTTTGAAAACCAGAACCAGAACGGTAACCCTTTTTCTTGTTTAGTCTTTGTTGAACTCTTGAGGTGTACTTTTTAGGTTTTTCAGAAAGATTTACATCTTTTATTTCAGAAATATTAATTTCTGTTAGTTTGAAAACCTTTTTGATCATTTCAGTTTTAACACCTCTTATTGGAAATTTTTCATCAAAATATAATTTGTCAGAATCATTCAAAGTATATGCTACTTTGACTGTTTCATTATTCAAATTAGATTTTGATAACAAAAACTCTTTATTGTAAACCCGTTTGTCATTTTTGACTGTTGACTTTGACTTGACAGACTTTGACTCTGAGTTTGACTCCGACTTTGCCTCCTTGATTTCATCGTTATCCAACACCTGATCGACCACTTTCTTTATTAATTCGGACTCATGATCAGTGTCAGACGATGTGAAACTGACATCAATGTTGTCTGGCAAATTTTCCGAAGACTCAGACTCCCACTGTAAATTGGTTTCCTTTTTTACTCTTTCTGAATTTGGATTTCTAGGAGAATATCCATTTTCAAGCGGGGGTGGACACTTGTTGTAACTGGCACTATGTTTCTTACCAGAATCATTCACTTCAGTATCCTTTTTCTTTTCAACACTCTTGTCTTCAGATACTTCCTCTTCAACAAATGCCTTCATGCCTTCAATGGTTGGATAAATCCTGTCAATAACATAAGAAGTACATGAGTAACTTTTTAACAATCTATTAACTCTTTCTGTTTCAATCCTTTGGGTTTCCAGTTTCTGTTCAAGCACAGCACATTTCTCAATGTAATTGTTGACAACTTTCTGCTTTGTCATGAAAGCTCCTTGAAGTGTCTTCATAGCTGTTGCTTGTTCACTGCTTGATTGATTGTACTGATTCATTGCTTTGTTGAGAACATCATAAGATTCTTTCAATCTGTTCATGTTATGAATCAAAGTACTATTTTGCTTCTTCACTGCTTCATAATTCTCACATTTCACCTGAATTTTTTGTGCATTAGCTTCTGTATCAACTTTGAAAACTGGAATGTCTTTTATTTTCTTTCTTATCACAGGAACTTCTTCATCATCACTGCTGACAGGTTTTTTAACTTTCTTCTTTTTCTTTTTAGCTTTTTCATCATCACTGTCACTCGCTTCCATCAATTTTAAATGCTCTTTCATTCTTCTTGCATAATAATCATCATCATTATCACTGTCTTCAGCAACTCTAGCAACAAAAGCTTTGTGATTTGGAGTTTTGTTAGGATCATAATCATCCCAACTAAAATTTGCCCAGCTAAACACTTCTGGTAATTTTTCATCATCTTGATTTATCAGACATGCTTTACTACCAGCTGGAACATATTTATCCCAACTGAATTCTTTTGTTGACTTTTTATCATCTTGATTCACCATACAAGCTCTCTTTGATGAATCTTCGATTGTCTTCCTAGCATGTGCAGTTTGTGGTTCTTGTTGTTGTTGAGCAACTTGATGATAAAATGCTTTCCGATAGTAGTCATTATTGTTGAACGGATTTTGAGCTCCACTTGCTTCACAATTTGTGAACTCTCTCTTAAAGTGTCCTTTTTCCCTGCAACGAAAACAAGTAACTTTAGATTTATCAAAACCTAGAGTAGAAACATTTGCATCACGGAAATCATCTCTTCCCGTAATTTGTTTAAATTTTTCGGCTCTTCTCAAAACACTCGCCAAACACCACTTTATATGTGACACCCTGACCGGAGGCGGAAACGTCGAGGGCATCACGAAACTTGGTAGAATGCATATAAGCACATGGTGATTAAATTAAAGTTGAATTATAATTAAGTTTGGTTAATAGGATTGCATTCACATCCAAGCTAGTACAAAACAAATACAACACATTGTTCACAAAAGTCTTTGTTTTTATTTAAGCTAAGGCACTTGTCTTGAGCAATCCTATATGGTCCTTCCAAAAGCTAACTTCAAACATTTTCACCTGAAACATATGTTAGAAAAATATTGGGTCAACAAACGGTTGAGTGAATTCATAGGTTTTGTTAGGCAAAAATTTATAATGTGATATGAAAATAGTTTAACACTGCGGCATTTGATAAGACTTAAACAAATGAGTGATACAGGTAGTTGCTTGGTGGAACATTCAAACCTTGTAGACGTAAACACGGATCTATCACCCAAACTTCCGAATTGCAAAATGTGAACAACAACAACAACAACAAATGGTGATCTGGAAGTTAGGATGGGGCGTCACACCTATAGCGCTATAATATTACCGTTGGGCTTGTACGGAGTTAATGAATGTAGGTGTTAAGCAACAAGTATCAAGCAATTGCAAGAAACAATCAAGATAGCCACAAAATGCAAATAGGTTTGTATCACATTATTACATATGTTTCATCCCAAAAATATTGTAAAAGAAAATGGGAACTATGAACTCACCTTGTTTGCGAATGTATTCCAAACAAGTAAATGTGTAAGAGTTTTGGCGGGAACAAGGTTTTCCACGTCACTCTAATGGTTTGAACATGCATAAAATATGGAAATTGGCATCAACAAGTGGGTAAAATGTACAAATGTATGAACGGTTCACTATGTCTAACGTGTTTGTATGGTTTGACTAAACGGTAACTACGGGTTTAATGGGCCTAATTTGGGGAAACATGGGATAAATATAAAGGGAATGTTTATGAAATATATGTTAAAAGCAATTTATTAAGTTTATGCAAATAATTGAATTAATATTTGTATAATTAAAACATATATATATATATATATATTTAAGATAAACATGATAATTATTCCATTAATTATCTAAGTAATTAATCTAAGCCAAGATGATTAAAAATAACATTTTTAAATTATGGAATATAAATATTTCAGATTTGAAATAACTACTGTGGCAGAATATATATATATATATATATATATATATATATATATATATATATATATATATATATATATATATAATTATACATTAAATAACATGATAATTGCATAACTAATTATCAAGACAGATAAATAATATCCAAAATAATTAAGATAACATTTTTAATTATTGCACAATAGTGTTATTGATTTATAATAATTATTAGGGCCTTTGAATAATTTTTAAGATAAAATGGAATTAAAAAGGTTAAAATATCAGTATTTAGGTTTATAAAGTTTAATTATTACAAATAATCTGAAAATGCCCAAAACAGTTTCTGACTTTTTATAAACTCAGAAACATGTGTATTTTGTTATGAAAATATTTTTGAGCAGAAATTATATAATTATATAATTAAACTAGTTAAGTTTAATTAAGTGATTTAACTGATTAAATTATGTAAAATAATCTGTAAATAATCAAATAGTAACTAAATTTATATAAACTCAGAAACATGGATATAATATCATAGAAATATTTCTGGGATTATATATATAATTTTATATTCTAAATACGATTGAAATAATAACTGTTTTAACTGGTTTTTAGTTTATAAAACAATCTGATATGAAATAATTCCGATTCTGAATTTTTTATAAGTTTAGAAAGATGTAAATAATGTCTCAAAAATATGTTTAGATTTATAGCATATACTTTTTATAATTTAAATATAATTGCATAAATAAATGGTTCTACTGATTTAATTGTATAAAATCAGATTTTATATAAATAAATGTCAAAATAATATTTCCAGAAGTGTAAACAGATAAAGTAATTATTCTGAGATTTTCAGAATTTAACTGATTAAACTTGATTTTATATGAATTTTTAAAGAATAAAACTGTTTTAAAAAAAATAAAATATAAAAAAAACAGTCGTCTTCCCCAATATCAGTCAACCCGAAAGTCAAACCCTTCGATTCACGCTCAAAACTAGTTTATAATCAAATTTATTCTAAGGAAACAATCTAATAGTATAAACAAACGGATTGAACGAATAATAACGAACCGGTATTGGTCGGAATGACGTAATCGACTAACTCCGGCGACCGGTTCCGGCGACGATTTGCAGGTTCGATTTTACGATGATTTACGAAGTGTTAGTGTATTTTGAAAGGTGTCGCAGGTTCGTGGGAGTTCAAGGACTCTTTATAACACTTCAATTTAAACAGAAATCGACACTAAGCAGTGGAATTAAACTCCACTTTGAATTCTTTAATTTTCTCCGATAAGGTCGATGTTAGGCACGAATTGTGTTATAAAAATACTACGCGTGATAAAGGAAAGATTCAGGGAATCAGCGTGCACTAGTCTTGGGCAGGGAAACCACTCAGATGGTGGTTTGGGTTGAAAACCGGTGGACAGTGGCAGTGGTTTTCTGGTTTGAAATATAATATTATAATGATAAGTGTGTGTATATATAATATGGTTGTGAATAATTACCGGATGAGGGCTTAGCCCGACCGGTCACGACGTTGTTTGTTGAATGAGATGTCGCGAGTTCGATTCCCCCCAGTGACCGGTTCGATACCCATTTTTTGTTTTAATGTTTGATAATTTACACTTTAGTCCCTAAGGTTCTGAAACTGACACAAACAGTCCCTTATAAATCATGTTTCTAAAATGACAAAATGGCCCCTAATCCGGTTAAAACATGTTAACTGAGTTAGTTTCCAATAAGAATTTCTTATTTAAAAGTATAACTCGGTTAAGGCTTTCAGTTAAGATGGGTTTCAAAAATGTCATAAAGGACCCTGAACTTATAGTTTTCAAAAATTAACACTTTTAACCCAAACTTATAAGATTTCAAAAATGACAATTTAGTCCCCGAACTTTATATTTTCAAATAATGACGGTTTACCCTCGGACTTAAAATCAAAGTTTTTAGGCAGGTTTCAAGGAATGACAATTAGGTCCTTCAAATTTGTAGTTTCACAACAGGTCATAATAGGCCTTTATAGTTATGTAGCCTCGTTTAATAGTATAAAACTCAATAAATTTGCAATTGTTTCATGTGTTTGCATTTGTATAAGCATGTATGAGCACAAAGCAGGTATATTCAAATAGGTTTCATTTCAATTACGGTATTTGTTACAATGTACGTCAAACAAATACAAGTGTGAAAACCAGGGTGGTTACATTATATCCATCAATTCCATCTCCTCAGCATCAATCTGATCGTAATCCTCTTTTGTCAACATTGGATTCCCGATCTTTCCTGCAACTAAACTTTCATATGATTCTAATACAGTTCCCAACAACGACATGTGACCTTTTGCAACCTCTTCTGAGAAATTTTCACCATTTTCAAGATTCAAAACAATGTTGCATTGTAATCTCTTGCCATTCTTGGTTGTTGAAAAATTTGGATCAAATGATGAATATGAAGAAAATCCTGTTTTACTGTTTGATCCTTGAGATGACCCTCCAGACGAACTCTTAGCATTGAATGTAGTTTCAACCTTTGGTGACATATTGGCCTTATCACTAACACCTCCTTTCTAATAAAGACCTATATCTTGTTCACCATCAAAATCTTTCATTCTTGAGATCTTCCTTTGTTCCATTTCCTGAGCTTCAAGTTTTTCAATGAATTTATTCAGTGTCAAATTACTAAAATCTTTCTTATTTCTCAACATCATGAGATATGTGCCCCAAGTTTCATGTGGCAATGCATCAGCCAAGTTTTCTATCAACTCTTCATTATCTTTTGTGATGCTCACTCTCTTCATTTGGACTAACAGATTGCAGTATCTTTCAATAATCTGCTTGGTGCTCTCAGTTTTCAAACCACAAAATAGATCAAATTCCTTTTTCAAAACTGATTTTTTGTTCTTGATCATTTCTTTACTTCCAACAAACTTTGATTTTAAAGCTTTCCAAATTGAATATGCACTTCCATTGTGTTGAAGTAAAACCAATATATCTTCCTTAACTGCTTGATGCAACAGACTAACCATCAACTTTTCATTTTTGTATTTCTTTCTATCATCAACACTTAGATCTTTAATAGCAATCTCCTCTTCATCATCATTCAATGGTCTAATATATTTCGTTTCAACACATTCCCAAGCATCCAAATAATTTGCTTGAACTGTTGGTGCATTCATCTGTCGACTTCGTCTTATGTCGAGTCTCGGGTTCGTTGCGGTTTTGTTCAAGCATGATGACATCATCAAGATGACATCATCAATGACATCATTTACACTAAATGACAACATCACGTGAAAGTGCATGAAAACTTGAAATCAGATTTTGTATTTGATTTGTCGGTTTCGCTTGAACATGTATTTCATGTAGATTTCGCTTGAAGTGTTTCCAAGCGAAATCTTGTCTAGTATATATAGGGGTGTTGGTCATTTCATTTGTAACGATTCTGAAATTCCATACCGAGGTGCTGCCGGTGTGAGGACTGATTGTAAACGATAGTATATCAATATAATTAGTGTTAAAGTGATACGCAAGCTGTTTCGCAATCGGTTTCTTAGTTTCCGCCTCTGAAACTGATTAAATCTCTTCTGAACGACTCGTTCGGGTCGCAAACCGATCCTACAAGTGGTATCAGAGCTCAGGACGAGGAGTTCTTGCCAAAACAGCCTGTTTTCATCACTTTTTCTGATTTTCTACACCTTCTTTCAAAATCGAACAAATTTTTACGGTTAAAATCGGCTCAAATTCTCACATAATATGCGTAAACATGTTTTAACAAACCCTTGAGAGTTTCAGATCTAAAATCGGATTAAATCTTGTTCAATCGGACCAAAATCAGATCGTTATTTGCTGAAATACGGATGGATTTCGCTTGAAAAAATTAGAGTTTGAAGCGAAATCGAGGTTTTCGCTTGAAAACAGTAGTTTGTTTGAAATAAGTTGTTGATTTCGCTTGATTTGTTTTGCACGTGAAAAGAGCATTTGTTTCTGTGAAACATTAAAAGAAATTGGTCAGCAGCTCATGTGAAACAATTAATATCACCGATTCATTTGTGTTGAATATTGTAAAGGTGTTGTCGGCCACTTACATTGATTAAATACATGTGATTGTTGTTATTTCAAGACTTATTAGTTCATTCATGTGATAATCATTCCCGAGGTGGTTATCTTTGATTTGTGTGAAACGTTATAGAAGATTGTTAATTGCATGTGATTTAGTGGTTCAAGGGCTACATGTGATCATAAACTGATTCAGCATTTCATGAGATACGTGTCTCAATCTGATCAAATGTCATCATTGTGTTTGAATGCAAATCAGTTTGCATGTGACCAGGTGTGTGGAATTGTCGGATATTGATTGAATTCAAGTGAATACATTTTATAATCATTAAATAGTGGTGGTAGTTTTAGTGGATTTTGAGGTCCTATCAAAGTGAACTGTTACTTGAAATTGTTGGTTTAGTAGAGGTCCAATGCATGCAGATTATTAGCGACACAATCAGAATTGAAAATTGTGTTTTTAAATATGTCGGCTTAGTGATTTTGAATGGTCAAATCATGTGCAAGTGTTGACTGTCCACTAAAGGTCCAATAGATTTGTGTTGGATTTTAATATTGTTGGTTTAGTGGATCAGCGGCCCAATCACATTGAAAAGGTGTTGTCGACTAATGAAATAAAAAATTTGTTTGATTCACTTTAATTCACGACAGTTTAACAGTTGAAATTTGTTCGGCCAAATCAAATTTAAGTGTTTTGAACAAGTTTGAAAAATGGACAAGATGTTTGATGAAATGGAAAATCATGATCTTGAAAGGTTAAATGATTGGTATATGGGGTATTTGGATGATAGTTATAGAAATGTGAAAAAGGTTGGATGGGAGAAAAGATTTAAATATTTTGTGTGTTTAAAAAATGAAAAGTTGGATGATCTGGCATACCGATATACAGTCTTAATTGAACATTTGAAAGAACATGAGATAAGACTGTCAGATACTGAAAAAGTATCAAAGTTTGCTGATGCATTACCAGTTGAGTGGGATGAATTTTTGGAAAATCTAAGAAAGGATTCAAATTTTTCAAAATTACATATAAAAAGATTCATTAGTATACTTAAAACTCATGAATTTGAAAATGGAAAGAAAAGGAAAGAAGTGATAAATGTTTTAGAAAATCATTTGATGAAAATGGATTTGAATTTGATTCTTGAAATGAAAAGAAGAGTTAATGTATGTCTTGCTGCAAAAAGTAATCTGACATACGATATGAAAAGGGGTTGTTATATTGATGAGAATCTGAATCCTCTTGATTTCGTTAAAATTTTTTGTGCAGGAACATACAAAACAGAGATAAAGGAAATGTCAAAGAAGGATGAATCTGTAAAGAATGAATCTTCAAATTCTGCATCAGTGTGTTTTACATGTGACAGCTTAAAGACGGAAAATGACAAACTCGTGAAAGATGCGGAAAGTTTGATCTTGGAAGTCAAAGAGCTTAATGATAAGAAGCAAGCTGATGATAAACAGATTCTTGGTTTGAAAGAAACATGTGTAAAGCTGAACTCTGAAAATGACAAACTGTTAAGTAATTTGAACAGTTTGACATTAGAAAACGAAATTTTGAAAGAAAAGGAAAAAGAATTTGAAAATGAAAAATTGAAATTTGAAAAAGATCTTCAAAGTCAAATGAAGATTTTAGAAGATGAGAAATCTGCTATTTTTAAAAATAATCTTGAAAAACAAATTGAAATAAATTCTCATCTTCAGAAAATCATTCGACTTGAAAATGAAGCTGAAAAAGCTCGGATTAAAATCAAAGAGCTTGAAGAGAAATTGAAAGGTTTTGAGACTTCATCTGAGTTTCCCTGTCCAAAACCGATCAATTCTGTTCCAATAAGTGACGATGTCACAAACTTTGACAAAGTCAAAGTTGAAGATTGTGATGAGAAATCTGATGATGAAAATAAAAAATTCAAAAAACAAAAATTGTTTTTGAAATTAAAAGAAAAGTTTCAAGAAACTGTTCCACAATCAACTGAAAAGGGAGAATGCTCTAAGCAAAAACCTTTGAAGAAGAAAGTGGAACAAAAACAAAAAGAGAAAATTTTGAAAAATGTTCAAAAAGATAATAAAAGCTCATCAGATCGATCATCCAATCGCAATGAAAAATTACAAAAATCGAAAACTGAAAACTCTAAAATTGTTGGTAATAAGTGGTGCAGGTCGGACCACAGTGCTCAAAAGTCAAATCCAGCAAACAAGAGGAGCAATGATTATCACCAAGCCAAACAGTGCTATGATCTGAATGTTTGGACTGAAAATGGTGATTGGTACGATAACAGAGTGTGTTACCGATGTGGTTATCAAGGACACATTGCTGTTAACTGCCAAGGTTGGAGTTATGAGACGAGGAGATGCTTTAACTGCAACATCAGAGGTCACATTGTCAGAGATTGCCCAAGGAGATCAAATGAAAGATTGAGGGTTAATTCTCAGAAGATGGAAAAGAAACCAGTCAATGTCAAGCCCAAAGAACAGAAGGTTCAAGAACCTAAAGTTCAAGAAAAGAAAGTGAAGCTTTCTCAGGGGCAAAAAGACAGACTGAGGAAGAAGATAAAGAAGGCGAGAGAGTATCTCGAGAAGATCTTGTCCTCGGGTTCATCTGTTGGTAAAAATAAGAGTTCTGATGAATCGACTTCCTCGATTGCAAAGTCAAGAAAGACGAATTCATCAGATACAAATCTGAGGACGAAAGAAGAAAAGAAGAAGAAGAAAATGGTCGGCGATGAATCTGCTGTGTCAAAGTTAGACAAGCCACCATCAGGCAATGAATCTGACAGGTCAAAGTCAGACAAGCCATGTGCAGGAAATGATTCTGGTTCGTCAAAGCCAGAGGAGCCATTGGTTGAGGTAAAATTGGAGAATTCAGGTTTAACAATGGATGATGAAAATTTTCCACCATTGTTGAACAAGAATTCAAAAGCACCCAAGGATTTTCAGGCTTGGGTGAATCTGTTTAAATGAAAAACCTGACTTGCCGGAGTTCCCAGGTTGGTAAGCGTGGAACATGAATCGGCACATTTCTTGAGAAATTCACAAAAGTGATATTTCGACTTACAAGTGATAAATCAGGGACATTAAGTTGTACTTGATTTCCTACAAGTGGTTGTGTTGAAAAATCGATAAATGTTAAATCTTACAAGTGTTTGAAAGAACAAGGTGATGAAACCCCATATTTGTGAAATAACACACAAAACTTATTTTCCGGAAAAACCATTTGATTAAAATAAACTTAAGTGTTTTGAAATCACTATGGGAAAATGTTTTGTTGTGAGGGGGAGTTCTGATTGTTTATGCCAGGTGGATGGAGAATTGAAGTGATTCTCATCATGTTGTCAAGTTTGTACAGTTTGTTTCAAATTTTCTCAGAAAATCAAAATTGAAACATATTTTGATTTTAGGGGGAGAAAAATTTTAAAAAAAAATTTGAAAATTTGAAAAAGCCAAAAACATTGAAAAATGCAAAAATGAGTTTTATTGTCAAAAAGAGGAAATGATAGTAGATCAGTTGGACTGTCACATCATGCTAAAGAAATGGAAAGTCAAAATGTGATAAACGGTCTCACTAAAGATGTGACGGTAGGCTCAGCTAGACTAGTAGATTTGCGAGAACGATACAAACCTAAATGAAAAAGCCTAGTTCTAGTGGGAAACATGGTCGAAAGCATAGTACTTAGTTTTGTCCTTCTTGACTGTGTACCTACTCAGTAATCGCTGATTGTCGAAAGACATAAAACTGGTTAAGTTTGTGAACTTTCACAACTTTGCTGAAAAGTCGCTGTGATTGTGCATTTCATTTTGCAAAGATTTAAACTTGTTTGATTTCTTTATTTTGTTTAAGCATCGGACATCCTCTGCGTATACGTGAGTATCGACCTGGATGTTGTTGCCTAAACGTTCTGCTTTATTTTCTTTGGTGTTTCGTTTAAGCTTTGGATCACCTCTGCGTATACGGGAGTATCGACCTGGTGGTTAAAGCCTAAACAACTTCAACTTATTTTTATTTTCTTATTTTGTTTAAACATTGGACTTTCTCTGCGTATACGGAAGTATCGACCTGATTGTTAATGTTTAAACATTCTGCTTTGTTTTTAGCACAAATCACAGTTGATAAAGTTTAAAGGCATTACTTGAGTTAGTGTATTGCATGATGAGGGGATATGCTGAGATCGTGGGGTCCATAAGAACTTAGTGCTATCTTAATATACCTTAAAGTATCGGTAAGCATGTCGAAAGTTTTTAGTTTGAGTTTAAGTGGACAACAATATCGTCAATCAATGTGAATCGTTTAGAGCTTAAAATGTATAAAGCTTAACGGTGCTAGTGATTGGTCTCATAAACTGATATGATCCTCTTGCACGAACTCACAAAAATAGTGTCTGTAAATATTTCTTTACTGCATTTCATTTACATTCAAAAATCCAAAAAGATTTTAGTGTGTTTTAGCATAAATTTTGAAAAATCCAAAAAGATTTTCGACAACTGATGTTGAAGAGCTGATTTTCAAAATTCCAAGTGCTGAACATGATGAACTGATTTGGGAGTGTGTGTGCTAAATTGAAAATATTTTGATTTGAGAAAGAAATTGAGTTTAGTTAATCAGGGTCATTAATTTGAACTTGATGTAACTATTTCTAGTAAGTTTTTCTTATCGATTTAAGTAAAAAACTTATGTGTTTGAGAGAATTTTATGCAGGAAATGAGCTTAAACAGAGATAAAGCCAGGGATTGATCTTAAGGTGATAGCTAATTCCAGACGGCGATCCCATCATGATGAGAGGGGGAGTCTGACGAGGTTAGAGCCAAAGAGAAGATTCTGGTTTTTGCTAAGAAAGAAAAAAGACCGATAAAGACTGAAGATTGAGAATACTCGACATTTAAGACTCGTCAACATCTGAGGGGGAGTCTGTTGGTGCATTCATCTATCGACTTCGTCTTATGTCGAGTCTCAGGTTCGTTGCGGTTTTGTTCAAGCATGATGTCATGATGACATCATCAAGATGACATCATCAATTACATCATTTACACTAAATGACAACATCACGTGAAAGTGCATGAAAACTTGAAATCAGATTTTGTATTTGATTTGTCGGTTTCGCTTGAACATGTATTTCATGTAGATTTCGCTTGAAGTGTTTCCAAGCGAAATCTTGTCTAGTATATATAGGGGTGTTGGTCATTTCATTTGTAACGATTCTGAAATTCCATACCGAGGTGCTGCCGGTGTGAGGACTGATTGTAAACGATAGTATATCAATATAATCAGTGTTAAAGTGATACGCAAGCTGTTTCGCAATCGGTTTCTTAGTTTCCGCCTCTGAAACTGATTAAATCTCTTCTGAACGACTCGTTTGGGTCGCAAACCGATCCTACATGAACCCAATTCTCAAATCGTTCCTCCCATCCTTTATACTCCTCGATATTCATAAGCTTAGGCGGTTTTTGCATAGTGCCCGTTTCATTTTCCATGTTCAAGTTCTGAGTAACAGATGCCGGAGTAGTTGGGGTGGTAGCAAATGCGTTATAAAATTCCTCTTCCATGTTTTAGGCAACAATTTTCACAAAACAATCTTTTCAAACGAAATTACTCCTTCAAACGAAATACCCTTTTGAGCGAAATAACCAACTTCACACGAAATACCAACTCAAGCGAAATATCAACTTCACACAAAATACCCTTTTCACACGAAATACCTGATTTCGTGCGAAAAAACCAAACGAAATACCAGATGAAGCGAAATAAGCTAATTTCGTGTGAACCTCTTCAAACGAAAGTACAAACTGGTGCGAAATTACTGCTTATGTCATCATCTCGAGCTGTTTTTGTTAAAATTGATCAGGTTTTAAGCCGTTTTAAGATCTGAAACTTTCTAGGGTTTGTTAAAACACAATTGCGCATACAATGTGTGAAATTCAAGTCATTTTAACTATGAAAACTTGTTAATTTTGAAAAAGAAGGTGTAGAAATCAGAATTTTCAGCTGAATTGGTAAGAACTCTTCTTCCTGAGCTCTGATACCACTTGTAGGATCGTTTTACCGATCAAACGAGTCGATCAGAAGAGTTTTTGCTCAATACGAGAGGCGGAAACAAACGTATCAAGTTCAATTCAGCTAGATATTACTTTAAACTGTCTTTTAATTGATTTGACAAAGATTTACAGCGAGTAGACACTTCGGCAGCACTTCGGCTCTCAAACCGGAAACTTACAAATGACTTGGCACACCTAGTATTTATAGGCAAGCTAATTTCGCACGGAATAGCCCAAGCGAAATTAGATTTCACACGAAATCTAATTTCGTGCGAAATTACTCACAAACACACTTTTCTCATTTTGTGTGCCCTGATCTATCTAATACAATATAAGACTCGATACAAGACGAAGTCGACAGACGCATGCACCAACAGGATTTGGAGCCATTCTTGATATGAACATCAACCATATTTCAACACGATTGGCATATTGGCTAGCAAGAAACTATGACGAGATGTTCAATACACTAAACATAGGTAGACACCAAATAAACATTACATCGGACACAGTTCATGAGGTATTTGGAATACCAAAGGGGCCAAAGCAAGTTGAAATAATAGTCGATGAGAGAAAAGTTAAAAAGGTGGAGAAAATCGAAAAGAGTAAAGAACCGGGAAATGTTGTTAGGGATACATTCATCAACCAATAGGGGGAAAACACGAGAATTACCCATGGCTTAATTGCAACTGCAATGGATGATCAAAGAGATTGGGGGAGCCTGTTTAAATTAAATTTCCTGGTGTACTAGATGACGTTCTTTGCCGAGATTACAAAGGCAACAACTGCAAATGATAGATGTTTGCTTGGTGTAGAGGCTGTTGAGGAAATACAGAATCTAGATTGGTGCCCATATCTACTTGACACTTTGCGACGTACACGAGCGGGCTGGAAGAACTATAAAATATAGTTCGTGGGACCTGTTGCTTTTCTTACGGTATGCATTACTTTTTTTGTTATATAATTAAATGATACATGCGATTTTTTTAAAAAAAAATGTTTGATCTTGCGATTTATACAGCTTCTGTACACTCATGAGTACAACAAGAGGCTTAAACTGTTTGAGAAAGTCGTGGAGATACCAGTTATCCGTTATATCACATCTTCGGAGATTGATAAAGTCGAAGAGCATATTTTGGATAACGGACCTGTCTGGACATCAAGTGAGAGTGAAAATGAAGAAAAAGAGGATCGTTCAACGGA
The DNA here is from genome assembly GCA_030545235.1 of Helianthus tuberosus. NCBI lineage: Eukaryota > Viridiplantae > Streptophyta > Magnoliopsida > Asterales > Asteraceae > Helianthus > Helianthus tuberosus. The sequence continues at coordinate 163,463,040 of CM060444.1, forward strand.
GGAGTATACACTATGACCACCAGTTGACACCACAATAAGCTACAAAAGAAGGACTGGACGTGCAGTACAAAACATAGAAACCGAGGAAGAGCCAAACGAGAACATTGATGATATGATGGATTTGTACAACAAGAGGCTTAAACTGTTTGAGAAAGTCGTGGAGATACCAGTTATCCGTTATATCACATCTTCGGAGATTGATAAAGTCGAAGAGCATATTTTGGATAACGGACCTGTCTGGACATCAAGTGAGAGTGAAAATGAAGAAGAAGAGGATCGTTCAACGGAGGAGTATACACTCTGACCACCAGTTGACACCACAATAAGCTACAAAAGAAGGACTGGACGTGCAGTACAAAACATAGAAACCGAGGAAGAGCCAAACGAGAACATTGATGATATGATGGATTTCAGTTTTGAAATCCATGAAATGTCTCAGTTGAACCTTGAGATGGGAGTTGGAACACAGACACAGAAAATGATGGATTATTGCAACACTCCTGTTCAACTTTCACCATCGATAATCTACGACACAGCCCATGAACGAGATCGAGAGGCTTCGAGAATCAACAAAAAGGTAAGCACAAAAAAATAGTAATTTCACTTAATCCATTTATATTTAACTTCTGGATTGATAGTATCTTAACTCGAAAAATATTACAGAACCTGTTGAAAAAAATGAAAGCCAATGTCAAAAAATACATTAAAATGGTTCAAGATGTTCAAGGGATGAACAACTTAGTTTCAAAAGCAAAAACTAAGTGTTTTTGGGATCCGGGGATTATGGAGGCCTGTAAGCAGTGGGATGAGATGCTTCGGAATAATCCCATTTGTGTGCCGCCTGATTCGGTTCAAGAGCATGAAACTGCACCCTCGGTGTTCATCAACAACCTGAAAAAGAAGCTTTAGAAGTTCAACATGAAGTTACTACAAACGAAGAAAGTAGACAGAATGAAGAAGCTCAACAAGTAATATCCAATGTTTTGGTACAAATGGCATCAGAAGGTAAAACATGCGATTTCAAATTTATCACATGCGAATTTATGTTAAAAAAATCACCATTTTATATACACATGCGAAACCTTTAAAAACACATGCAATTCTATACAAACACTTCACATTTTGATTTCGCATGCAATGTCATGTATACCATGCGATTTTGATTCTGATGTATTAAAATTCAATAATTTGTATCTATAGGGGTACTGCAGCCAGATGATGAAGGACTGACAAATAAACATGATGGAGGAGTGACAGACACCCTAATTGCAAACATTCAAACTGTCGAAACAGGTGTATACGCTTACAAACCACCTATCAAAGGTAAAAAAAAAAAACTTTATATTAGAAAAAAAATAAAAAGAACAAAATATTATATTTCTTAACTTACTCTGGCCTGCAGAAAGTGGTGAAAACAAAACTGTTATCGAAGAAACAGTGAACTTGACAGAATCTACACAAAACATTCAAGAAAAAGTTCAAGAAAAAGAGCCAGAAGTGGAAGCAGTTTCTTTAGGAGAAACTACACAAAAAGACCCTCAAAAACCCATTCGGGTATCGAAGTTGAGAAAGAACCGGAAGTTGAATGCCCTCAGGTGACGGCTGAGGAATTGCAGTCAGTTGAGTTGCTTTTGAGCCTAGGACCCAGCATGGAAGAAAATAAAGGAAAAAAACCAGCTAGGGGGAGAAAAAACTCAAAGCCAAAGCAAGTTCTACCAAAGGGGTTAAATGAACTCCTTTATAAGACAATAGAAGCAGCCAAAATTCGAGCTGAGAAAACATGTGCAGAGCTTGGAGACAAATTTTGTTCCCCTTACTGCAACAGAGTGGTAAACATGCACGAAGCACTCTTGAATCAAGAATTGAGTGTGATCCGATATACATTTGCTACATTTGCAGACATAGAATAAGTAAAATGGTTATATCAACTAACAAACATCTAAATATATACACTCAAAATATTAATTATTTATTTTTAGCCTGGCAGAGATGAACTTTACCGATCAAAAACTGGCGTTTACACATTGAAAGGTATCTTTGAAAGCTTCTACAGGGGTTAGTACGTAGCATCAAACGGAATAGATGCATTTGTGGATGTTCTAAACCTTGAACAGAAGAAGAGGGATAGAAAATCATCACCATACAGACTCTACTTTTTTACAATAATGATGGTATGATTTTCTAAACATATTGGCATTTGAAACTAAAAGAGAAAATGAATATTCAATGATTTCGCATACTATTGTCATTTCGCATATGTTATACATTCAATTCGCATGTGAAAAAATTCACACATTATTTTTGCATGTACTAATTTCGCATGTTTAAATACCTTTTAATACATTACTTAACTTTGATTCTAATTACATAACATACAACCGAATATCTTTTACAACGAGGAGAAATACACAGACGACAGACGTCTAAGCATATTTGGCTCAAATTTTGAAGACATCATACTAAAATATGAGGTAAAAAAACTTGATTCGGTTGACCTGGTATTTATTCTGGTACTTCAAGGAGACCACTTCTATGTCTTGTGCTTCCACTTGAAAACCGGCAAAATTGAGCTAATTGACAATTCAGCCGCTGAACAAAAGTTTGAGGAAAGATACAAAGGGCTTCCAGACACACTGGTAATACAAAAACTTATTCATATACATGTTATATTTTATATAAAAGCTACTGACACAATGTTGCTATGTTACAGAGAAGGGTATTGGTTTTATACCTACGAAAGGCTTTAAAACCAACACCGGCTATAGAAGAACTTGCAACCTCCGTGATAGAAAGAAAAGAGATGGATTGGAGGACGGAGAATAACGGCGTAGACTGTGGAGTGTTTACGATGCGTCACATGGAAACATACAAATGAGAGAAAGCACCATGGGTGACTGGGTTTGTGAAAGAAGATGAAGTAAACAATAGACAGAATTCACAACTTCATCTCCTGAGGCACAGATATCTAAGTAAAATCATTCTATCTGAACACAATATGCATCGTGAAATAATACTTAAAAAGGCAAATGCTTTCGATAAAAGGCCAGACAAAGAAAAGTATATGAATGATTTGGAGAACATAATCCTAGCTAGGTTAAGTGCATTTATTGGAAAGGACTAGTAAACTTGTTTGATGTTGAATTTCTGTTGAATATTTACACTTGTTATATAACATTAATGTTTTTAATTTCGCACATATTATGTATAAAATCGCAAGTTTGACATTGAATTGCTTAAAATTTGCAAAATAGGGGAATATACACATGCGAAATCAAAAATCCATTCCATAACACAACATGCGAATTTATTGAAACATGCAAAAATTGGATATTTTATTAAAACAAAGCACTAAAATAAACAAAGTTCATTCAAAAGATGAAAGAAACTCCATTTCCATCTTCATCGAGCATCTTAAGATAGTTATTGCATCCGCCAACTCTTTCAACTGCTTCTCATCCCTCTCACCCAGATCAACCATGAACATAACAGCAATTTCTTGAAGACTACTCACTTGCATCTGAGATAGCAAGTTCAGAATTTCTTGTCTTCTCTTCATGTTTTCTGTTACACGAGAAATGTTGGTCTCCAACATCTCTTAACATGATCGATCCTCTTGAATTTGTTCCTGAATCCTTTTCCTCAAACCCTGCTTGATACTTGATTCAGAAGAAGAGGATGTTGGTAGGTCTGCCATATTTAGTAGGATGTTTGAAATAGTGATAAAAAGATAAAGTATATAAAAAAAGAAAAATTATTGATCTGAATTATTGAAATCAATTATTGAACTGAATTATTTGATTTGAGTTATTGAACTGAATTATGAAACACACTGTGCGAAAATAAAAAAATAATTACTTTTAAAGCGTGCGAAATATAGAGCTATATATGTTAAATACTTTCTAGTCTGCGAAATGTCCAACTTAAAAATGCGAAATTAAATATTAAACTTCATTGTGTGCGAAATGTCCAACTTAAACATGCGAAATTATTCATAAGATCCAATCTTAAAAACTTGGGATATGTTAAAAACAAAACATGCGATATATAAAACAACACATGCGATTTAATAAATTTAACAAATAAAACCAGAAACAACTTATCTTCACCATCTTCAACCTCGTTACAATCTAATAAAATGAAAATACCTTCAAATCAAATAAAACCCAAACCTCAACCGTAACCCTATGATGAAAAACCAAAAACAAACATCCTAAATGATGAATCCAGCTTTTTCGGAAATCGCCAATCTATGTAACCTACAAATCGAATTGATACGAACAATAATTAGATGGACGGTTATGAAACGAACTCGAAATCTGCTTCCTTGTTGACGGAATTCCCTGATTAGCCCTTCGATGTTTGGACAGAATGTCTGATATACCCTTATCTAATTAAATTGAATCAGGACACGTGTATGGCTGTGGGCATCGCGTACATAATGTACGATAAGGGGATTTGTATCCTACACTTTACCTATATATATATATATATATATATATATATATATAACTCGGATTATTACAGAACACTAATTATTACGAGAACAAAAAGAACAATTTTAAATCACTAAATTTTGGGATTAAAGATTCATATTTTTTTAATTTTATCCTTTTACATTCATATGTATATTATATGTGAGTAAAAAACCATATATTTTTAACCTATACATAGCCTACATACATGTAGGTAATTTAACCTACAAATGACCTACATACGTGTAGGTTATATAAAAGCTGAAAATTTTTCATATTTCCTTTTGAATTTTAGTGTGAAAAACTATAAATCTTACATTTGTAACATTTTCATTTACTTTTTATGTTTTTAGAATTGAAAAAATGGGTCGTTCATTTTGTTCAGTGTGTTCTTGCAATATTTAGTTTTCTGTATAAAACATTCTATATATATATATATATATATATATATATATATATATAGAGAGAGAGAGAGAGAGAGAGAGAAAGAGAGAGAGAGAGATTGGGTAAAATAAGAATCACCTTCAGTTGTGAGAACTGTAGAAACCAATATTAACCATCGATCAAAGGTGTTTTGATGTATGATATTAAAAGACAATAAAGTAGGGTAATGATTGAGCTTTAATTAATGAAATTTTTGTTTTTAGTGAGATAACGGCAATTTGAACTTTTACTATATTCATTAGTGATTGGTCTCATTAACGTTTGTGATTTAATTTTGAACTTTTACTATATTCATTAGTGATTGGTCTCATTAACGTTTGTGATTTAATTAATGTGATTTTTGAAACATGCAGTAGGAAATTTTTAGAGTAAATCACCAAAAAAATTAATATGATTTTGCACAATAAAATTTTTTTGAAACATTGAGTAAATATTTACATTACAGTAAATCACCAAAAAAATGTAAAAATAAACTAAAATAAGTAAAGCGAAGTCGTCGTTTGTCTTTTCTTGTAAATGATAGTTTGCACCTCCATCGTCTGATCTGCACGGACACCACAAAAAGTGGTGAAAATCACAAAATTATTAAGCCCCCGGTTGCAAAAAAATTTACGCCCCTGTTAAAAAAATTTAAAACTTTTTTACACCACAGTTGTAAACTTTTGTTACGGACCGCTTGTAAACTTTTTAAGCCGCGGCTGTAAACTTTTTTCTGCACATCGGTTGTAAATTTTTTACAACCCTGTTAAAAAAAAATTAAACCTTTTTTTACAACCCGGTTGTAAACTTTTCATACATAGTTTTTTTGTGTATAGTTTTTTACAGGTAGCATAAAGTTTTTAAGTAAAGTTTAAAAAAAAAAAGTTTTTACATGTTTTTTAGCTTTTCATACTCAGTTTTTTCGTGCACAGTTTTAACAGGTAGCGTAAAGTTTTAAAAAGGTTTTTTACAAGTTTTTTTTAGCTTTTCATACACAGTTTTTTCGTACGTGAACCATCCAAAAAATAATTTACGTACGGTGTCCTGTGTGAAAAGGTTGTTGTTTTTACATGGGGCGTAAAAAAATTTACACAAATATTTACGTAAGAGGTCGATTGTTTAACTAGGCGTAAGTATGTGAACTATTTTTACATGGGGCGTAAAAAACAAATTTACGCATGCGGTTGGGTATAAAAAAGTTTTTGTAACACCCCGAAAATATTAGAAATTTATATTTATTACATATGGTACACCCGAAAATATTAGAAATTGATATTTATTTACACATGGTATATATATTGGTTCTACCGAATAATAATGTAACTAGGATTTACTAACCTAGTTAATCATAAATTACTAAACAATAAGGAAGCTTGAAGTAAATTAGCCCAATTATAAACCTATAAATGTTGAGGGACTAGACATGGGCAAATGGGATAAAGTTTTTAATTAAAACAAATAACAAACAAAACACACATTGTGTGTGTCTGGCGATTTCATCAGGAGCCAAAAGGGAGTTCTTGTTCAAAACCCTAAACCACAAGAAACTCAACAAATCAAGAGCAATCAAGCTAAAACAATTGGGGCTTTAACTAAAATCGTGATCACCTAAGCTAGGAGATCACAAGGTATGTTGAATTTTGATGTTTGGTGATATTTTGAAATTGTCATAATCATGCATGAACGAAATTCCTGTGTGAATCTTGAATGTTATAGTCGAATTGATGTGTGTATAAGTCAAGGAACAAACCCTAGATGCAAACTCGTTGAGATTGTGCCATAAACTAGTGATTTGTGAACTAATCAAGTATGAACTAAGTGGGTTTTGAGATAAGATGATAAACACATGTAATTTAATGTTGAATAGTGAAAATGGAGGTTATGATGCAAGTTATAGATTAAGTTCATGAACACTAGACATAAGGGCTTGTTTTTTATGATTGAAATTTGGTTAAAAGTTAGTCATGAGCTAGCTAGATCATGTATAAAAAAAATTACGCCCGCAAGGTGTTTGTTAAAATGCCTAAACGAATATTGGTGTGATGAGATTATGAAAGAAACGCGTAATTGGAAAAATTGATGAATTACGTGTAATATGAGATGATATGAGTTCTAAATGAGACATTGATTGAACTCTATAGGTAAAGCGGGTGAGTCTTCAAGTGGCCAAGTTGATGCGGACGCGCGCTTGAAGGACAAGATTTAAGGTACGTAACTTTCGGTTTCGTTACATTTGCATAAAAATAGTCTTAGAAATATTAATGGGATTGTAGTGTCAAATGCGGGTTTGGTATGTCATAGAAGTGACGAAGTCCACTCGACAAACCGAATGAGTCAAAATAAACGGCAAATGTATGTTTGGTAAGTCAATGAAGTGACGAAGTTCACTCGACAAACCCAACGAGTGAAATTGAAAGGCTAAATTATGTTTGGTAAGTCAATGAAGTGACGAAGCTCACTCGACAAACCAAACGGGTCAAAATAGTTAATTAGATATGTTTGTTGATAATATTGTTTAAATAGTCATGTTTGGAATGTAAATAAAGTGATGTAACTCACTAGATAAAGAAACGGGTTAAAATATTGGTTGGAATAAGTTTGGTATGTTGATAAAATGGTGAATTCCATTAGACAACCAAACGGAACAAATAATGGTCGAAATGGTAGTATTCGAAGTGACTTAAACGTCACTCGATAAATTTGAGTTATACAAGCGTAAACCAGGGAATGGAAGTGATACGCTAAGGTTGACAAGCCCGAGAGGGGTAATTATGGTTAGAAACTAATGTTGATGAATTATGCAAGTACGTAACTATGGTTTCATAAAATTTATGCTTGAATATTTATTATAGTTGGTTAACGTGAATTAGTGTTATAAATGAATGTGATATGTTGTTGAAGTGATGAAGTTCACTAAACAAACAAAACGGGTCAAAGGATTGGTTAGAGTAGGTTTGGTATGCCGTTGAAATGGTGGTTTCCGTTAGGCATCCAAACGGGTTAAACAATGGTTAGGTGGGTAGCATTAAAGTGACGTGAATGTCACTTGTTGATTTCGGACTATGAAAGCGTAAAACAATGGAATGGTGATGATACGCCGAAGTTCGCAAGCCCGGGGAATGGGTAATTACATCTAGAAACCACAATTGTTGAATAATACGAAGTTTGATATATAACTAGACGGGTCGAATAAATAAAAAGGGGATTCATAGGCTATCAGCTTATAACCCGAAGTTTTATGCAAGTAATGATAGTTAATGTGTTCGCATTTAAATTACGAACGTGTAGGAAAAAGAATCACCTAAAACGGACTCGTAGATAAAAAGTTATGGCTATTTAAAGTTGATTTTTTTGTAAAAAAAATGGAGCTCGGCAAATATGCAGGTCCAAAGAGTGGACCCGCTGGAAAACTGAATTCCCCGCGGCACGCGAAGGGATATGTGGGTGCTGGCGCGACACGCGACAAACGTCGCGGCCCGCGAAAGATCATAAGGTGTCTCTCGCGTAGCGCGAGAGACTTAAATCCGGAATTTTATTTTGTTTTGATTGTTTTGTTGCTAGAACTTGATTATAACTTATTTTAAGCAGTTTAAACTAACTTTATGTTGGTTTAAATTTAGGTGATAGTAATATGCCCCCGGATGAAGATCGAGCGGTTATCAAGAATCGAACACACGACCAAACAAAGCTTCCGCATTGATCTATTTTGTTTTAGTTAAAAGTAAATCTTGTAAACACTTAACAGTACATTTTGAAATGTTTTAAACTTGTATGAAGTTATCATGATAAATTTTTGTAAGGTCGTATTTTTATCAAAAAATGTGTATTTAGTATTAAATTCGTGTTAAATTAAGACGGGTCTTACAGTTTTAATGTATAGTTTTTACGGGTAGCGTAAAGTTTTTAAGTAAAGTTTTAAAAAAGTTTTTTACATGTTTTTTTAGCTTTTCATACACAGTTTTTTCATGTATAGTTTTTACGGATAGCGTAAGTTTTTAAGTGTAGTTTTAAAAAAGTTTTTTACAGGTTTTTTTAGCTTTTCTTACACTGTTTTTTCATACGTGAACCATCCAAAAAAATAATTTTACGCACGGTGTCGTGTGTGAAAACGTTGCTATTTTTACATGGGGTGTAAAAAAGTTTACAAAAATATTTACGTAAGGCGTCGATTGTTTAACTAGGCGTATGTATGTAAGTTTTGCAAAAAGTTTACGTAAGGCGTTACCTGTTTTAATAGGCGTCGACTGCGAAAATTTTGCGCATGGCGTAAATTTTGCAAAATATGTACATACAACGTTGGAAACTAGTTGTAAACTATTTTTACGCCCCCTGTTAAACCTTTTTTACACCCCGGTTGTAAACTTTTTTTTACGCCCAGGTTGTAAAAAAATTTCGCCCCTGTTAGAAACTTTTTAACGTACAAGTTGTAAACTTTTTTTATGCCCCTGTTAAAAACATTTTAAACTTTTTTACGCCCAGTAGTAAACTTTCTTTACGCCCCCGGTTGTAAACTTTTTTTACGCACCGGTTGTAAATTTTTTTGACGTGCAATGTAAAAAAATATTCACAAGTGTATTTATTACAAGAAAATGAGATTTGAACCGAAAATTACCAATTGAAGTGCCTCGTTTCTTGTTCCTCCCACTGTATTTCTCATGCCTTAATCATGAAGTTGCGCCAACCTCCTTTGATATCCTTTGCTTCTCATCGATTACTGTGTTCTCGAGGTCAACCTTTTCTGTCTACAAGAAATAGAAAACATTAACAAAACTTGAAGGTACGTAGTGCATATAACTAGCTTATGTAAAAAGGTTTAAACTTTTTTGACGCCCCCATTATAAACTCTTTTTACACCCCGGTTATAAACTTCTTTTTGATACGTAAAACCTTGAAACTTCTTTTTGACAAAAATTGTTAGCCTCTTTAACCCATTAACATGTAAAGATTCATTACCTTCGGAGCAAGATAATACGCTAGACCCATTAACATGTAAAAGGTTTGCAAATTACCTTCGGAGCAAGATGATACGCTAGACCCATTAACATGTAAAAGGTTTGCAACAAACTTTTTACACCCCCGTTGAAAATTTTTTACGCACATGTTAAAAAAATTAAACATTTTTTACGTCCCCGGTTGTAAACTTTTTTTAAGCCGCGGATGGAAACTTTTTTTACACCCTGATTGTAAATTTTTTACGCCCCTATTAAAAAAATAAACCTTTTTTAACACCACGGTTAAAAAAATTAAACTTTTTTTACGTCCCGATCGTCAACGTTTTTATGCCACGGTTGTAAACTTTTTTTTACACCCTGGTTGTAAAACTATCAAAGTGTTGACGACGTGTAAAGTGAAAACTGCATAAACATTTGTACGTTTTGATGGCCACATATTGTGGAAGAGAAAAAACAAAGACAGTTATGCTGTATATAACCGTTTCATGTATCACAGTTAAAGCAAATATGTACATGTGTGTAAACGGTTCTCATAGTTGTTACTTAAAGTTGGTTTTGTGTGGAGCTACTTTGTGATTGAGTATCTAACAATGAAAGATAACATACAGAACTTGTAACTGCAATAAAATTACTATCCATGAAGTTACAAATGGAAGGTAACCTACCGGCAATGGGATATGCACCGATGAAGAAAATGAGAAATTAGTTGGCTCGTTAATGTTACGCAAAAATGGGCAACTAACAATGTGTTGTCGGGAAGTTGATGATTCCTCAGCCATGTTTCTATATAAGAAGTTGAATTTCAACGCGACGTTGATCTGCACACAAGAAAGAAGGTACATCATCATTGGGTTGTATCAACATTTCTCATAACAAGATCATAAAATGAAAAGGGGATACACAATCACACTTCAATAAAACAATTCAATCCAATGGACTCTTTAAACATTAAAGGATAATAAATATGTCAAAATATAAATCCCAACTATTGTGTGTGGCTGTTGCTTGTGAATTGTGATTGACTTTGAAAGTCAAAGATGAACTGTTTCGATTTCAAATTGATATGAATATCCTTAACTTTTGACATTATACTCAATCATCACATCAAAACATAACAAAATTCTCTATAAATAAAGAAAAAAGGTGTTAGAATTATGAAACAACATGTTACAATTACAGATTTAACAAAATAGAAGTTTGACCATCAAAAGTCAAGAACATAATAATCACAATTTTCAGCTTCAACAAGCCATCAAATTGAACTAATTCCCAAATTCCTCAAAAACCCATCACACTTTAATCCAAAACTAATAAAATTCAGCATCATAAATTTATCAATTGACATAATTTTTCAACCTAACCTCAATGCCAATAAAAGCCCAATAATAAATTCGTCTAAAACTTCAATTCAAACAAACCCCACGATCAAAATAAAGTAATCAAGTATATCAAAAGGTGTAATTGATCATACCCTTGAAGATTATGAAGCAGATAGATGAATTGACCGAAAAAGTCAACACAAAAGGAGTTTAATTTTTGGGGTCAAAAAGAGATGAAAGAATATAAAAAAATGGTGAATTGAGAATAGTAAAGGAAGAACAGGGTGTTAAATATGGGTTCTACAGTTACAAAGACGGAAGGAAACCCCCAAAACCCCCACATCCAACGGCCGCTTCTTCTACGAGATTCAAGATCTGCTGCCACCACGCCGTCATTCAAGCCATCGTCCCCTGCTGCCGCCACAATGACCAAACCCCCTACCACCACCGCCCCCATCCCCAAACGTCCTGCATAATCATGGTGAAAGTTGTGAGCGAAAATATGTGTGGTGTTTAGAGAAAGGGGAGATAGTTCTGAGATATCTGAGTTTAGAAAGAGAGAGAGATATCTGAGTTATCTACCGGAAAAGCTTGTCACCGGTCTTGGATGTCGTCGGATAACCTTGGATGTTGTCGGAAAAACTTGTCGCCGGTCTTGGATGTCGTCGAAAAGCCTGTCGGAAACGTCACCGTGCCAGTGATCTTTCTTTCTTGTCGCTTCCTCTCTCTACAGCCTCTCTCTCTACTTTCTCTCTTTTTCTCTCTGCCCTTCGCCGCTGTGCGCCGCCACCAGATGGTGGTGGCCGGCGGTTTCTCCTCTCTGCCGCCTTCTCTCTCTCGGTTTCCTATGTGTGTGCGGTGGTACAAGGGGGGGTTGCAAGTGTGGTGTGAGTGTTGCCGGATGTAGGTGTCGGTGGTTCCGGTAAGTGGTGGTGGAAGGGATTTCAATTTTGGGAATCTCAGACTGGAAGGTATGGTGTAGTGAGGATGGACTGCCACGTCACCCGCTACGTCACCGGGAGTGAGGATGGGCCTAAAGGGGATGGACAAAGGGGGTGGAGGATGGGGCTAAATATATATATATATATATATATATGTATGTATGTTTAGGTATGTGTGTGAAGAAGAGGGTCGGCGAGCACGTCTTCTGGGCGACGGTGAAGCCGGGACAAGCACCAGGGGGCGGTGTGGGGGTGCGGCGTCGGGCCTCTCCGGGCCAAGGCCGGCCCCCATACCCTCCAGTCTCATTGGTATTGAGAGAGAGTGAGAGAGGTGAAAAGTCTGTGATGTAAAGTCTGACAAAAGGCTTTAAAGACAAACACAGAGAGATGATTTGATAGTTTTGAGTAAATTACTAAATTACTTTTTAAATAATAGTGTATATGTGTCATATTATCTGATTAGTGGAGAGTGGTTTCTACGGTTCTCGCAACTGGGGGTGGTTTTCATTTAAACTAGATCCTATAAATTATCTTGAATGAAAAGTGAATAGAATGTAATTACATGTTTATACAGGATGACTAACAGGTGAAGACCTGATAGAATGACCCAGTTTTATAAAGTCAAATGAATTTTTGCAAAAAAAAGGATAGGATGGTGATTTTATAAGTGTGCCTGAATTAAAAAGGAAGTATAAATGCATACTCAGTCTATAATTAATAGGATGGGAAAGGGTTATGACCGAAGGTCACAAATTGGTAAGAAATGAAACAAGGAAGTAGTATAAGAATGATTGTGTCTTAATTAAAAAGGAAAGATAAATGTGCACTTTAGTCTGTAATTAGTAGGATGGGAAAGGGTTATGACCGAAAGTCAAGCGACAAAGAATTAGCAAAATAACAAATGAAACGCAAGAGTCTAACTTAGGAAATGTAAAATACATATAGTGGGTCCGTATGTAATGGGATATTGTGAAAGAACTCTTACATGGACTACTGAAAGTTAACCGTTATGGAATGTAAGGTATATGTTTAACTGTTGATTATGTATATACGAGTGGTAAGATTCCTGTTATGATGACACCAATAGAATTTGTGATATGTTGACCTCGGGTTGAAATTAGAGTTGTGGATAATTGAAACCAAGCTAGGTGAGGCATAGGCTCAGAATGAAGCAAGTCAACCCGACTTACATACTATTTGTTAATGCTATGAAAGCAAGTTTAGTAGTGTTTGTTAAATAGAACTTGGTAAATTGAATAATACACACCACACAAATGAATAGTAGTTATGGCATAATATAGAATGTTTGACGTTTAAAGGTCAACATAGGAATGATTTTCAACTCAGACTGATGTTATTGTGAGGAATCTCAAATCCTTGAATAGAAATTTTGTGTTATGATTAAATATTCGTATGAAAAACTTGAGCAGCATGCTTATGTATGTATTGTAAGTACTGCATGAAATGAACTAACATATAAATAGCATCAATGAGATTACTTGAAATTAACCCTGAAAGGGGCGTGTGTAGAAGCTGAACCAGTTAGTGACTATAATTATGGTCTAACCTTGAGTCATTAAGAATGAATGGGAACGAGATATCAGATATGTTATGGTAACGGTACTGTTGGGATTGAACCCTACCAGAGGAACAGATAATTAAAGCCAAAACTGGGTCAGAGCAGTGGATCCAGAATAAGCAGATGTTTCATACAAATCTCTCCCCTTGAAAGTGGTTTCAACATCTGCTGACCTCCTATCTACTGATCGTACAAGCCACTGACCGTTAATCTACTGCTCTTGTAAAGACTGATAGAAGACTAAAGTCCTACTGCTCAATCTACTGCCTTGAGTCAAGTACTGCTGATCCGGACAAGCACTGCCGGGTTCACAGCAGTGGAAGGATGCAGCAGCTGTTTAAAGGGTCTTTTATGTAATGAAATGTAATAGCAGTAGTTAGTATAGCAGTGTTTGTATAGATCAGAGGTTAGAGTTTGTTAGGAGGTTAGATGTCACTTTCTTGGTGACGTCAGCTAAGATGCTCAGTGGTTTGCTAGTGCCTATAAATAGAACAGTGCTCTGTACTGTTCTATTAGATCTTTTGCAACACCGTCTTCTTTGCACGAACAAACATTGAGCTCTGGCTGAGGGGGAGTTTGTATTCAAGCATTACTTTGTAATCGTTGTTGAAATTAAATTCAATCATTCAGTTCTTTGTTGAAAATGTCTTGATCAAAGCAATACTCTCGTTTGATTGTATGAAAAGTTTGTTTCCATATTAATTCCGCTGCACAACTCATCCATTTCCATTTTAATTCAAACAGAAAATACAATCAAAACCAAACTCAGATCCAACAATTGGTATCAGAGCTAGGACAGTCAAATTTGATTTAACAATCATTTTGACATAAATAGTTCAGCTCAAAATCGTTGATATCGATAGTTTGTTCGTTTGTGTTGAAAAACAGAGCAAGGTTTAATCACCATTAAAGTTGATTAATCAGTGTCTGTAAAACAACCAAGATGACGTCACAATCTCAAGATGATAAGAATAACATTGGCTCACTTTTTAAACCACCCATGCTTAAAAGAAATGAATACAACATCTGGGAGAGAAGGATGGGTCACATCCTTGCTCAACAGAACACTGGATGTTGGAGGTCTGTTGTTTTTGGTCCCCATGTTCCTATGGTGCCAAGTGTTGAGGATCCAAAAAAGTTCGTACCAAAACCTTATGATAACTATACTGAAACTGATTTTCAAAAATTCGAACTGGATGCCAAAGCATTTAGCATCATAGCATCTACATTACCAAATGAGATCTATGCTGGACTGTTACATTGTAACAGTGCCAAAGAGCTATGGGATGCGTTGAAGGAACAGTTTGGTGGGACAAAAGAAGCTATTGAAAACAATAGGGAAATTCTGAATCAGCAGTATGAAACCTTCTGTCACATTAAGGGTGAATCATTGACCCAACAATTTGAACGGTTCAGTTGTCTCATCAGTGAGCTAAGGCTTGTTAAGGTTGAATTTCCAAAATCAACCCAAAATAGCAGGTTTCTTAGATCACTACCTGATAAATAGGACACAATAGCATTTGTAACTAGAAACTCTGTTGAGTTCAAAGATCTGACCCTGACCCAACTTCATGGTAGACTACTGACTTATGAAAGGGAGTTGAACCAGAAAAAGAAGTTGCAAGAGTCTGGAAAAGCCACTGATGATTACTCATTCGGTAGCACAGCTCTTCTGGGTCAGGAAGAATCTGGTAGTAGTAGTAAGGAACAGGGTTATGATCATTTCATTGATATAACAGCTGGTGGTACCTTTACCAACCCTGATCCTCACTCTGCAAATTATGCTTTTACTGCAAATACTGAAAACCAGATGTCAGATAATTTGTGCTTTGAACTCAATGATTTACAACACTTTGATCCCACTGACTTAGAGGAAATGGACATTCTGCACCAATTGGCTTTGCTCAGTGTTAGAACTAGCAAATTCTACAAAAGAACAGGGCGAAAATTCCCAGGTTTACATGGGAATCTAAGGGTGGGGTTGGATAAATCGAAAATCAAGTGTTATAAATGCAACAGATTAGGTCATTTCGCTAGGGAATGCAGGAGTCAAACTACTGGTCCTATAATTACTCATCCTAGCTCAAACCCTAGACCTCAAAATCAAAGCACTGTGCACTGTGCACTATACCCAATATACCCCTGCAGCTCATGTTAACACTGCTCATTATGCTGCTGCCCCTGTGCCTGTGCATTATGTCCAAACCACTGTTCCACAGATTCAATATGTTCAAACCCCTGTCCCCCAGGCACAAGTGCAACCTGCACCTCAAACAGCTGCTCCAGCAGTGGTACAACCAGATCAGCAAAGCTTTTTCACTCAAGGCTTTGTTGACTGGAGCAGCATGCCTGATGAGCTTAGTGATGAAAATTTTGCACTCTATGCTTCTAATCATGAATTTTGTTTGATGACATTAGAGTCAATACCAGAGGGGATTGAAACTGAAGGTGAACAGCTAAGTGATGAAACAGTGGATGAGGTGATTGAAGCAGTTGTTAATGCAGGTGCTGGTGAACTGCTGCTGGGAGAAAATTCAGAAACCCTGATTGAACCACTAACAGATCCATGGTCCAAAGAGGACAAAGAAGAAGAGAAAGAGAAAAGAGCAGGTGAGAAAGAAGCAAGAGCTAATGATGAAGAGGATCATCAATGTGATTGTGCTATGATGGTTGCTGCCAAGGTATCACCTCAAGTTCTTGAAAAACTGTGTTCAGACAATTGCATTATTGCTTTTGCTAACATCAAAGAGGTAAATGAAAACCTGAGGAACAAAGTCTTGTCTGATGAAGTCAAATTTGAAAAGTTGTTAAAAGAACTTAGAAACAAATTGGCTGAAAAAGATAAAGAGATTAGCAGTCTGAAAGAAGAGCAGAGCATAACCAAAACTCAACTCCAAACTATGGTAGAAAAATACCAAGTTTGTAAAAAGGAGTTAGAGTCCACCCAGATTACCTGTGAAAAATGGGTGGAATCATGCAAAGGGTATGAGGTTATGCTTGAAAAACAGATAAAAAGCAATGTGAAATTTGGTGTTGGTTATATAAAACATGATGATGAAAACACTGCTTTTGGAAAATCTGTTCAAACCACTGATGTAACCACTGAGTTCATCCCCACAAACAAGAATGGCCAAGAAGTGAAAATCACTTATAAACTTGGTAACAAAATCACACTTGACAGACCAATGGGATCCTCTACTTTTGAGGAGCTTGAAAATTATCAGTTTAAACCAAAATGGTCTGATGAGTGTGATATTCTTGAAAATTTCAAGCCCATGGACTTTACATCAACTGATGGTGTTAAAGCTCCAAAAGCTAAAGTCATACCTCTCAAGGACATCCCAACAGAGGTTAAAACCTCTGCTGCAAAGGAGTCCGAAAAGAGAAAGAAGAAAGAAAAGATCAATAACTTGTTTTGTGAATTCTGTGAGAAAAGGAATCATCTAACAAAAGACTGTTTCCATTTAAAAGCTTATGATTTGAACAAAACAAGTGTCATTGTTTCAGCTGAAAGCTGCATTGTTTGTGGAAAAACAAACCACAAAACTCAAGCATGTGTGTATCTCAAAAACTTTGATGTGAAAAAGAATGAGTACACTGCTAAAACATCCTTGAGTCCATCAACATCATCTATCAAATTCACCAAGAACCAACCACTATTTGTGCCAGTTCAAACAGCTGTCACAAAACAGCTGAACCAAACATCTGTCAAAAGTGATGTTCAGGTTACTGATGCACCCCCTGCCAATCAGTTCAGAAAAGGCAAGGAAAAACAGTCTTACCAAAGGATTCCACACGTTTATGAGGCCTACAAAAGGCCCTCTAAACCAAAAGTGAACAGGCATCCTTTTGGGTATCAACAGATGATTGGACAAGACCCCCAACAGTGGTTAGCAAGAAACAGTACTAAAACTGTCCAAACCCCTGACCCAACCACTGTCCATCAATGTGCATCCATCCCAGACACTATTGAGACCCCATCCAAAGCCTTGTTGGCTTTGGAAACCCTAATGAACTAATCCTTTTACTTCATGTGCAGGGAGTTTCTGCTTGCTTAGATAGCCTTTGGTATGTTGATAGTGGAGGCTCCAGGCACATGACTGGATGTAAAGCCCTACTCAAAGATTTCAAAATTCATGGAGGGGGTGATATATCCTTTGGGAATAATAGTAAAGGGAAAGTTCTGGGGTCTGGTACAGTGCAGTCTGGAAATGTAAAATTTGAAAATGTCAATCTGATAGACAATCTAAAATTCAACCTTCTGAGTGTGTCTCAAATGAGTGACAAAGGGTTTGGGTCATTCTTCACAAAAGATTGTTATAGGATTGTTGGACCAGAAATGGTCAAAAAGATTGAAGCAATAATCAAAACTGGTCAAACTAAACTTGTTGCTCAAAGAAGTGGCAATGTTTATGTTGTTAACATGTCTAAAGAATGTCCCAGAGCTGATGCCTGTCTGTTCTCAGCTGCCTCTAACAAAGAGACAGAACTTTGGCACAGAAGGCTGGGGCACACAAATCTTAAGACAATCACTGAAATTTCAAAAAATGGTTTGGTGAGAGGCCTACCACAAAAATTGTTTTCATGTCCTGAACATTGCATTTCCTGTTTAAAAGGAAAACAGCATAAAAGTTCTTTTAAGTCCATTGAAGAGTCCAAAACAACACAGTGTTTGCAAATGCTACACATGGATTTGTTTGGCCCAGTTCAAGTCATGAGTCTCAAAAAGAAGAGATATTGTCTGGTTATTTTTGATGACTTTTCTAGGTTTACATGGACTTTCTTTTTACACTCAAAAGATGAGACTGCAGGCATTTTGCAAGACTTTGTGACATAGGTTGAAAAGCAATTTGACCTTCCAGTGAAAAGCTTCAGGAGTGACAATGGCACAGAATTTAAAAATAAGGAGTTGGATGCCTTCTGTGTGAAGAAAGGGATTGTAAGACAGTACAGCATCCCTAGAACACCAGAGCAGAATGGGGTTGTTGAAAGAAAGAACATAACTTTGATTGAGGCTGCCAGAACCATGCTTGCTGATTCAGGTTTGCCATTAACTTTCTGGGCAGAGGCAGTAAACACTGCTTGCTATGTCCAGAACAGAGTTTTAATAAACCCCAGGCACAAAAAGACTGCTTATGAAATTCTGTATAAAATCAAACCACTGATCTCATATTTCAAGGTGTTTGGCTGCCCATGCATTATTTTGAACTTAAAAGATTCCATTTCAAAATTTGCAGCCAAAATTGATTGTGGTTATCATCTGGGATACTCAACCACTGCCAAGGCCTACAAAGTGTTTAATACACGGACCAAGGCAGTGGAGGAGACTTTGAATGTAAAGTCAATGAACTTTCATCAATGAAAATTCCAGCAAATCCTGCAGATCTGTTTGATCTTGATAAATTCACTTTTGAAAATACTGCTGTCAAGACTAACAGTACAGGTCCATCAGAGGATTCACCACCAGACTATGGGTATGAAATCATCATCCCTCAAAGGTCTGCTAAAATGGGAAGAGCATCAGATGTTCAAAACAGCTGTCAAAGCTCAACCACTGCTACCTCAACAGTTGTTGACCAAAGTAGCCCATCAACCACTGCTTCCACATCCTCAAACACTGCTGACAAAAGTCCCCAAACAGTGGATAAAAGTCAGCATGTGTCCACTTCATTACCTCGCATTCCACCACCTTTTGAAGCCACTGCTGGATCATCAAAGTCCCCAGCAGTGGTTAGCTCAGAAGAGGAGCTCCAACAGTTTAAAAGACAACAAGTATGGGAGCTTGTACCACTGCCAGAAGAGGTTAGTCCCATTGGCACAAAGTGGGTCTTCAAGAACAAAACTGATGAAAGGGGCATTGTTGTCAAGAATAAAGCCATGATTGTGGTTCAAGGTTACAGACAGGAAGAGGGGATTGACTATGATGAAACTTTTGCCCCAGTAGCAAGATTAGAAGCTATAAGACTGTTCCTGGCCTTTGCTGTCAACCACAACATGAAGGTGTTTCAAATGGATATCAAAAGTGCTTTCCTCTATGGTACAATTCAAGAAGAGGTGTATGTTTGTCAACCTCCAGGTTTTGAGGATCCATTTTATCCAGATCATGTCTACAGGCTGAACAAAGCACTGTATGGCCTGAAACAAGCACCAAGGGCCTGGTATGAAACTCTTTCCACCTTTCTACTCTCAAATGGTTTCAAAAGAGGTACCATTGATAAACCATTGTTTTTAAAATGGAGAGGAAAGGATTTAATGATTGTCCAAATTTATGTGGATGACATTATTTTTGGAAGCACATGTAATGCAATGTGTGAAGAGTTTAGGGAACTCATGACAGCTGAGTTTGAAATGAGTGCAATGGGTGAGCTGCAATGCTTTCTTGGTCTCCAAGTTCAGCAAATGCAAAATGGAACTTTCATTCATCAAAGCAAATATGCAAAAGAACTTTTAAACAAATTTGATATGAATGATTGTAAACCATGCAGCACACCCATGGCAACAAATAAGCTTGTCATGTCTGATGAAAAGGATGAGCTGATTGACCAAACTCTATATAGAAGCATGATTGGGTCTTTGTTGTACCTAACTGCATCTAGGCCAGACATCATGTTTGCAACATGTGTTTGTGCAAGAAGTCAATCAGCCCCTAGAAAATCCAACCTTATTGCTGTAAAAAGGATATTCAGATACATAAAAAGTGCTCCCACACTTGGTATCTGGTATCCAGCTAATGGGAACATCAAGTTTTCAGGATTTTCAGATAGTGACTTTGCTGGATGTAACACTACAAGGAAGTCCACATCAGGAGGGTGCCAGTTTCTAGGTGATTGCTTAGTTTCATGGCAAAGCAAAAAGCAAGCAGCTGTTTCAACATCCACTGCTGCAAGCTGTATAGCCCAACTCCTGTGGCTTCAAAATCAGTTGCTGGATTTTGGTATCACTGCCTTAAAAACTCCACTCATGTTGGATAGCCAGGCAGCAGAAAATATCATCAAAAATCCAGTTTCCCATTCAACCACCAAACACATCGACATCAGACATCACTTTGTGAGGGATTGCTATGAAAAAGGTTTGATTTCTCTGCATCATGTCCCAACTAAAGACCAGCTGGCAGATGTGCTCACAAAAGCACTAGATACAGCCACTTTTGAAAGCTTGGTCTCTAGGATTGGCATGCTAAACATGGAATAACAAGCAAAATCTTGTTTTTCTATGAATAAAAGCATTAAAATGTTTTCAGAAAATCAAAAATCCATTGATAAACTCTGTTGTTCAAAAGCAGTGTCTTATCCACTAAAATGCTATCCACTGATAGTGAAAATCATCCACTGCTTGCATTTTACCGTTTAAACCACTGCCTTCATCAGTAACTTTCATAAAAGTACTGTCCTTCATTTCTTCAGAGTTTGGCATGTGGGCAGTACATATTGGTCAGTACTTTTGTAACCGCTGCCACGTCAGCCTTCACTTTTTTCCTCTATAAAACCCCCCACTTCACACAAACACAGGGTTTTACTGTCGAATTGAATTCTAAAAAATTCTCTTCTCAAAGCAGTTTTTCTTCACATTTCTTCACACACTTCTTCGATCTTCATCTCCAAAATGACAAAATCGAAGCCATCTGCAAAACCCACTTCCAAATCATCGTCGAAAGCGGCCTCTCAAAAGGTCATTCCCACTGAAATCCCACACAAACCATCTCACAATCTTCTGGGTCTTCTCTCCAAACCCGGCACCACAGATGCTTTCGATTCCATCATCGCCAAAATGGTTAAATCAAAGTACAAAACTTTGTTAATAGCCGATGCACCAATTTACTTGACAACCCAAAGGGAGTTTTGGAAGAATGCAACCCTTGAAAAACAAGGAGACGCTGTAATAGCCATTAATTCTACTCTAAAGGGAAAACCTGTCAAGATTACATCACAGTCAATTTCAGAGGTCTTTCAACTCGAGGATCAGGAAGGTAAAACTTCTTTCCCTAAAAACGATTTGAAAATTGACTTCATTGAGAGAGGGTATGCAGACACAATGATGAAGAAAGCTACCTTACAAAAAGGTTTCTTTCCTTCTGCAACAAGATTTTTATTCCATACCCTCCTCATGTGTGTTTCAAACAAAACCACTTCTTTTAATGAAATACCATTAAAGATTCAGAATCTGGGATATGCTATTCTTCAAGAAGAAAATTTTAATTATTCTCAGGAAATCTTTAATGATTTGGTTAATAATGTTGAAACAAAATCAGTCCTACGGTTTCCAGGTTTCTAAGTTATTATTTTGAAAAGAAATTCAGTAAGGATGATATTGCTGTAATAAACCAAGGTGATTATATTCAAATCAACAGTTTAACTACTGAAACTTTTTCAAGAATGTTACCACCATGCAAAACACAAGCAGAGGTGCCTGAGCAGATTTTAGCAGCTACCACTGCTCCTCAGGTATCTGATGCTGAGCCCACTGCTCAAGGTGATCAAAGCAGCAGAACAACTGCTTTGAAACCCACACCTAAAATTACCAAAAAGCCACCGAAAAAGAAAAATTCAAAACCCCCCAAACCAATAAAAAAGGCAACTCTGGAGGATGAGATACCAGAGCAAATGCCTGTGACAACACAAAAGTCACAAGAAACCACTGCTGCTTCTTCCTCACAGCAGTTGGTACAAATATCTCAACCCATAGCCGAAACCCCTCCTGCTTCTTCACAAAAAGAACAGGTTGTACAAATAGGGTCTCCAAATCATGATGCTCTGGAAACACTCGTTTCCATCATCCACAGCTCAATACCCGGAGCAAATCCTCTTTCTACACCAAACATCACATCCACAATTCCCACACCCACTAAACTTCTGTTGGATGCAATTGATTTGAACCAGGCACTAACCAGTCCTTCTCAGTCACCTATTAATGAGAATATACCTCAACAAATGACTGGGTCTGATGTATCAATCTTTGCTAACCCACCAACACAACCTGAGGAGGTTACACCCCTTGAGTTACAAGTAACTCTTGGTGGTAATCCAAGTGAAGCAGCCACTACAACTGTTGAACCCACTAGTTTACAGTTGAACAGTGGTTACATTAATAAGACTTCCTTGGAGGCAATTCCTTACATAGCACCTCTGCCAACCACCAGTGGATTTATTTATCCTACTGGCAACATCAAAAGGTTGTCAAGTGTTGAAGGAAGAAGACCCCAGTACCAAGAAAAATGGGCATCAGTGGTTAGTGTTTGGAGTACACTCCCTACCTCAACCACTGATACAACCACTGATAGTGGGAAATCAGATGATCCCATTAAATTGGGTGATGATTTAAAATATCAGGATTTGACGGAACGAATTGAAAAGTTGGATACATCTGTTGCAAATCTTAAAAATATGCTCCAGCAGGTGTTGAAAACCCAAAAGATGCAATCCACTGATGTTCCACCTCAAGCAACTGCTCCACCACAAGCATCTGCTACAAATGAGCTCTGGAATCTCTTCCAACCTTTTCTCCAACAACAAAAAGAAATGGCTGATCAGCAACATGAACTTCATGTCCAAAAGCTGAGAAACATTATGGAGTCTAGGTACAAGAACACTCAAGCATACATTAAGGCAATCAAGGCCCATTTATTGGAAACCACTGGCACTGCACCTCCAACAGTACTTTTCATTGATCAACTCCCAGAAGATAATGCCAAAAAGGGGGAGAAAATTCAGGAGTGGAAGAAGAAAGCAATAGATGATGGTCTGTACATTGAACCTAAAAAGGATGCTATGACCAGAAAAATTCCATTGCCAGATGGTAGTAAAAAGGTAGATGCTACCCAAGAAGCACTTGATGAAGGAGTAGCAAGTGTAAAGAGGGATAGAATGGCATAGGATATTTCAAGATGGAATGAGGAGAAAAGAGCTTTCATGGAACTGTATGCGCATGGTTGTTCTGGTTCAAAGGATACTAAAAATCCTAAGACAAAAAGGAAACCTAAGTCCATCCCATCCAGATTTCCAAAGCCTCCAAAACCACCATCCAAAAGCCATCAGCATCAAACCTCCACCCAAACAGCTGTTGTAACTCTTGTTGTATCAACTACTGCTGGTACTTCAGTTGTTTCAACATCTGTCATCACTTCAACACACACCACAACCACTGCCTTATCACCACTGTCATCTCCACTAAAAACAAACTCACCACCTTATCCTGCCAAAAAGCAGAAGACAACAGATGTTACAACATCTGTTGTAATGACAACAGTGGTTGAGACACCAGTTGTTTCAACAGCTGTTAGTCAAACACAAACCACTGCCACACAATCTACCACCACTGAACCACCCAAAACATCATCTGCCTCTTCTAAAACTAAAAGGAGAAGGATTTACATACCAGATGATGATTCACCATCACCACCACCAACATCTTCAAAATCCCTGTCACTTGTCACTATTCCAAAACCCATACCTCTCTCTTCATCTCAAATTCTAAAGCCATTACCTCCTGCTGGGGTCTCATTTCCTCTGGAACTTATTGCAGTTAGGGAAGAAATCAAATCCTTTTACTATGAGGATGACCCAGCTAAAAGGAGTTTGCCATCAGTTGAAGGATATCCCAGGCCTCATAATATTGAAGAATATTTGAAACTCAAGGCCAAACAAGCAGAGGATATCGCAATCAAAAATAAACAAGGGAAATCTGATAGGGAATTTCAGCAAAACTATCAGTTTCTACTCACACAGGTCAGAGCTATGGAACAATTTGCTAAAAATGTATGTCAGCAAATCTCAGAAAGGGCAGGTGAGTCCTTGAGAAAAGACTACATTGAGAACATCATGACCTACAAGAAATACAAGGGGGAGAAACTCATGTACAAAAACTGGACCATTCCTGAGCTTGAAAAAGAGGCAGCCATGATTCAAGAAATGATTAAAAATAAGGTCAAGCAGACTCCTCCTGAAAAGTTCAAACAGTTTGAAGCTGATAAGGCATTAGAGTTGAAGAGAATGAAAGAGGAGCTGATAGCAGCTGATTATGGGTCAAAGAACTCAGTGACAAAGTGGGGAGAAGATAGGGTCAGGGCTACCTACAAAAGGTTAGAGGAACTCAGAAAGAAAGATCCAAAAGTTCCACAAAAGCCTGACTACTCCAAAGCGGAGGTCTCAAAAAGACCACCAAAGCTGCAAGTCAAAAGAACCACTGCTCCAGCTGGTGCTGCCATCTACAAAAGAAGGAGCCAAAACCAGTCAAGTGCTGAACCAATTCAAGATCTAAAAGCTGGAGATGCTGTTGTAAAAGCAGGCATTAAATTAATGATAAAGGAAGATCTTGAATTGGAACAATCTGCAAGTACTGCTCAGCCAGTCATGAATAGGCCAGCCTCACCCAATACCTCTGCAAATAAACATCTCCCAAGAAACCCACCAGGCTCAAAAATACAAAAGTGGGAAACTGACAAACAGACCTGCGTATTGACCCTGCTCAGGTCTGGTGGAGAAGTGAAGAAAATATCAAGGGAACAAGCTCTTGGCATGAGTCTTGAATATTTGCAGGATCTCCTTGATCTTCCACTTAGCAGGGATGATGATGATACAGATGCCCTAGACTTTGAACTACAGTTTAAAGGTCAGATAAGGGAACTGCTGATGAGGCAATAAAGAATTCCACAACAATGAAGAGTTTTGGCATTATCTGTTCCAGGGGGAGATTGTTAGGATTGAACCCTACCAGAGGAACAGATAATTAAAGACAAAACTGGGTCAGAGCAGTGGATCCAGAATAAGCAGATGTTTCATACAAATATCTCCCCTTGAAAGTGGTTTCAACATCTGCTGACCTCCTATCTACTGATCGTACAAGCCACTGACCGTTAATCTGCTGCTCTTGTAAAGACTGATAGAAGACTAAAGTCCTGCTGCTCAATCTACTGCCTTGAGTCAAGTACTGCTGATCCGGACAAGCACTGTTGGGTTCACATGTCACACCCCAACCGATGGCGGAAACATCGGAGTGAGACGAAGAAAGATTGCTCATCACACATAACGCTAAATTGTGACAATAGAATAAAAGATAAATTGATTTCCTTCATAAATAAATGTTACAATACAAGAAATTTGAAATACAACATGTTAAATATAAAAAGAGCAATACGACAACAATTTTGACATTTACACAACGTATTTAATCTAAACGTCTATATGTGTATCTAGGTATCAATGCTACTTCATTTCATGGCATCATCATCCTCAACCTGTAACATGTTTAAAATAAAGTTCAATGCAAAAGCAATGGCGAGTATACAAGTTTGGTACGTACATAACAAAAGATAAGTTTTAAACAATTCCTCATAGCAAGCATGTGATTCAAGATAAACAATAAATATGGCATGTGTCTAACAAATCAAACCAAGGAAACGCAACAGGCTCATGACATAACCTCAAGTTTACGGGCGGGTCGTTAATCCTATAGCGCTACATATGTCACGGTTTGGCTCGTACGAAGTTAATGATAAGTTCAACACATAAGAATCACCCAAGTTTAAAGTATCAAGCCATCACGTATACAAGCATGTTATAGGAATGTTCATGTGTTTAAGCAAAATGTTCATGTGTAGGGTTTTTGATAAGCAAACATGTTACACCCCAAAAGTGGTAAAAGTAAAAGGGGAAAATACGAGTATACTCACAAAGTTTGCATATGCTTTCCAATTATCCAATTATTGACGAGTTGATGAGGTTAAAAGATTGAATGTGTAAAGGTTAAAGTTCAAGTATGCATCGAGACAAGATTCGGTATTTAAAACAACATAAAAATAAGATATGAGAATAACATGTGAAAATAATCATCTTCAACACCTAACACTTGTATGACACTTGGTAACCACAAGGGTTATGATAATGTTTTCATGAGTTGGACACCCATAAGAATCACAACAAGGTTTAGGTCTTAGATGATGTTCTACTACTTTAACATATAAACACAAGTTCACATTAAAGGTTCGAATGAGTGTATATATATATCTAGGTTAAGTATTATATATCATTTAGTCCAATAATTCAAGTAGGAGGTAGAAGATTAGGATCTTCATTTAGGCACCTCGAGTTACCATAGATGTCAAGTATGGGGTAGGAAGAACTAGCTTCCGTTTAGGAACCCCTTGTATGTTCACCACTTCACTTGATGTAAAAACAACCAAGGAGGGTCACGAACTAGGATTAGTACAATAATATAAACAACCTAACTAAAGAGAAATCATCAAATCATGTGAGGATTGTATGCAGGACAACCCAAGTTGTTCCATAATCACTCATTCATCAAGATCTAAGCTTGACATGATTTGTGGGTCAAATACCCTAACAAAACAGAAAGTATTTGAGGTTTTAACCTCTGATTTATAGTGTCTCAACCTTGTTTTTAAGCTTAACCAACCATAAGAGAGGTTGTAAGCATTGGGACATAGGTATGAGATGTGTTAGACACAAGTTTGTTGAAGTTTAAACAAGTTTGAAAGAACATAAATCAAAGCAGAAAGTTTTTGGATCATTTCAGGGGATTTCCAGGTCTGATTTCTCCAAGGAGAAGTCAAGGAATCATACCCTATGATTATCCAAGCAAGTTGGAAGAAGAATCGGGTGATTTCGTTAAGAAATGAGCAAGTTATGCTCACTTTTGTAAAGGTGTATGAATCTGTCCGAATTTCTGAAATATGCAAGAACTTGAGAGTGTTTGAGAGAGATTTGAGGGTTGTGAAAGTGTAGAAATGCTTGGAGGAGGGTTGTATTTATAGTGGAAGAGGTTGGTGGTGATTGGAGGTGTTTAGAGGTGGATTAGAGGTGATTGGGTGAGGTTAGATGTTGGGATTTCGTGCATTTTCGCGAAGAAACACAATCTGTCCCGCCCAGATACCCTTGCGCACCGTAAGGGTTTTTTGTTGCGGTGCGCAAGCCATGGTCAGAAGCAAGAAATCTTTTATTTTAATGATTTAAAACTTGCAACTTGTCCCAATGATATAGTTTACGTGTTTTATGACCTTTTTAGGGTATTTTAGCATATAAGACATGTATCAAGTGTACCTCAAGCATCAAAAGAATAACATTAAGTATAGGACTCGTATGTAATCGCGGTATCAAGTATGAATGTTGCGTATTTAAGAATTCAACGTATGTTTGTAAGTATCACGAGTAAGTATCAAGTTGTTTCACGAAATTGCAAGTATGAATATATATAAGGTATGTATATCATGTAATTAGCAAAATACGAGTTTTATTCATAATCCAAGTCTCGGATTTTACATCGCTTTTAATGAAAGGACGATCACAAGACTACGAAGTTTACAAAAAATAGTTTTACAAACGATGGTTTCTAAATATAGAAAGTATGAAAATGCGGGGCGTTACAGTCTCCCCTCCTTTAGGAAATTTCGTCCCGAAATTTATTCAAGAGGTAGACTTGAAGATTTTTAGTGAAAATTTGAGACTTGAAAATTTTTGAAACATTTTGGAAGTCACAAAACTTTGGAGAACGACAAGGTAAATTTGGGAGTGAGTTCATTGTCTAAAATAATTTGAGGTATCCGACATAGTTGAAAATATGTAGGTGCGTATACAGGTGAAGTGAGTCTAAACAAGTTTGAGTAACTTAAATTGGCGCCGTATTTAAAAAGGTGACGTATAATAAAAAGTGACGCATTAAGAAAGAAGATGTTGGCAAATGGCTTGTATTTTGATGGGACGTGGTAACTAAATCACATTTGTAGAAGATTGTTTATTAAGTGAAACGAGAAGGTTTGGCACTTTTAAATAAAGCCTTAAAGGTATGCTAAGTACAGTTATACGAGAATCCAGAATAGGAAGACCATTTTATAGGTAACGAGGTAAGTTAGGACTCGAATGTTTAAACAAGCTTAATTGCGAACGAGGTTTGTATGAGCTAAAAGGATAAGGAGAATCATTCGAGTATGGAGTGAACGAATGACTCTTAAGGAGTGCAAGTATAAGAATAGCATAAGTGTTGGATAGATGAACGTAGTGTGTTAAGGATGAAGTCTCGTCATGGATAATCGGATATAATGCGTTTGTGAGTGGTGTGAAGTTATATTAGGTCCAAAAGGTCTTCAAAACATTGAATTTCTCATGGCACGTTTTATGAAATTTGGTAATATGGTGAAAACACTTATATATAGGAAGTACCAGCGACGTATCCACCATGTTTTAACCACATTACGTCCGTTCCGCCTTCGGTGCCATGTTACGTTCCGTGTCTTACCATACACAGTAGTACACTCTATGGTTCTCATGCGCCTATCACTATAATCCCGTGTGCACCCGTGATTATATTGATCGTCGCCTGATCCGCATAGCTTGTACTAGTTGTGTATGAATTAGGGTATCCATAATTTAAAAATTAAGAATGTGCACGTGTAAGAATGTAGTATGTAAGCAAGTCCATGCTTAAGTATGTATGGGACCCACGCAAGCGAATCCCTCGGATTACGCTCGCGTATAGGTACGAATGAATGAATCATGTGTATGAATGAAAGCACAAGCATAAATATAAGTATGAATTCGAATGTATGTATAAGCATAAACGTAAGACGTGGAAGTAGTATGTGTATATGTATAAGCACGCAACGTATGAGTATAAGTGAAAACATGAAATATATGAGTATGGGTAAAATCATGAAACGTATGAGTATAAGTAAAACATGAACCGTATGAGTATAAGTATGAATACGATTATAAGTATAGGCATAAAACGTATGAATGTAAGTGTAGGTATGAATATTTAGATTTACGTATATAGTGTATGTTGGAACATCACGGATTTAGGTGTATAAAATCGTCCAAAAGGTTAAGTATGTAAATACGAATGATTATAAGTGAATTGTTGCGTAAAAACGACTAAACGTGTAGGACGATACGTGGGTATAGTTGTTAAATGGAACGTTGAGTTTATCGTATCAAAATTAGATTGAGCTTGGTTTGAAAGGTAGAATGTAGTTGCATATGTAAAAGGATATAAGGTACTCATTGGTTAAGCATAATGCATTTTGTAATGAATGGAAATGCTACTTTTGTTTTAAAAGAGTTTACGAAATCCAAAGATGGTCGGTCTCCAAGAAGTCTTCTTGCCCACGTGTTTTGTAAATTGGCATAGGAAAAAGGTTTTCAATCAAAAGTAAGTTCGTTTCATTAAACAAGGAATTATGAATTTAGGAGGGTCTTGTGAAAACGAGGATCCTTGGAAAAGAATTTTAGCAAAAGGACTCAGTGATTGTAAAAGTTTTAACAATGATTAGTTGGTGTTAAAAAAATCCTTGGCAAAACGATCATATAACGTCCATACGATCTTATAGGTGTAAAAGAAGGGTTGGTTGGATCCTCCATTTGAGAATGAAAGTCTTTAGTTTGATGATATATGTCATGAGTACGTTTTAGTGATTAAGTTGAATAAGGAGTTCATGGGCAAGAGGCTCCTTGGACCGATTAAATTGATAGGTAGCATTTCGTAGGGTTTGGAAATTTGTGTAGTAAAACGTTTAAGATATGTTTAAGAATCTCGTGTATATGAGTTAGGTGAAAAATAGGTTGTAGGATAGAAACTTCGCTTGATAAAGCAATATATTTTGAAGTCGTACACGTATGTATTTTGAATAATGGTCAATAATTTAGATATAAAACATGATCGAGTTTGCATAATAAGATATTTTGAAGAGGCGTTTTGGAAACGGTCACCTAGGTAAGGGAATCACCCCGAACTCGTTGGTGAGGTCGTTTTAAGAAAGGGAAGTGGAGTTAATCGTCAAGGTAAGGAAATCACTCCTATCTCGATGATATGTCTCCACTTATCGTTTCAAGGATTATGAATTTAAATTATATGAAATCATACATGTGCATAAGTGTATGAAAAAAAAGATTTAGTATGATGCGTGTGTGAGAAGAAATTATCGAAAGCAAATTCGAATTTGAAAGATTGCATCGTATAAAGTGAATAATATAACGTATGTTTGATTAAAATTTAGGATGGTTCCAAAGCGGAACGTTGACTAACCAAAGTGGTCGAAAAAGTCTTTCGAATTTGAGGAGCATGCTTTGGCCTAATAGGTGAAATACTCTTGCCGACAAGTCGGTTAACGGTATTTACCCTTCCAGTTACTACATGTCCCCAATTCAATTGAAATTTCGAGACTTGGCGGGATTTATGAAAATCAAGGAGTGGAACTCGTCGACAAGGTGCGGGTTTCACCCCTAACTTGGCGATTTCGTATCCTAAGTGTGGTTGGTACTCGTCGGGTCAAAATTTAATTTCAACACTCGACGAGGGTCCACTAGAATTTAAAATTTGAATTTCTCCATCAAGGTGAGGATTTCACTCCTAACTTGGTGGTGAATTTCGTGTAAAAAGAAAAGTAGAAGGATTGAGAGTCATTCACCAAATTGTGGGTTTCACGCCTATTTTGGCGAAGTCATCTCGTTTGTGTATTATGAGTGTTTTCGGATTTAGAAATACCGAGAAAAATGTATGAGGGAAGTGTGTGTCAAGGAAATACATAAACAAGTATAAACACATAAGGAAGCATATCAAGAATGGTGCTTGGATAACGAAATGATAAAACATGTATTAACACATAGAGAAATATGTTTAGAGTAACACATAAAGAATCGAACAATGAACAAGTATTAACACATAATAAGACAAGCATTATTGCATAAGAATATCATGTCGAATATTACTCACAAGTGGCGTACATGTTTAAAATAGCATAACTAAGAAATAAATAAAGTATCATGTAGTAGTTCGAACAAAATATACGAATAAGACTCTAAAACTATAGACTAGGTAAAAGCATTCCTACTTTTCCTAATTCCCTATAGTTATGGCTCTGATACCAATCTGTCACACCCCAACCGATGGCGGAAACATCGGAGTGAGACGAAGAAAGATTGCTCATCACATATAACGCTAAATTGTGACAATAGAATAAAAGATAAATTGATTTCCTTCATAAATAAATGTTACAATACAAGAAATTTGAAATACAACATGTTAAATACAAAAAGAGCAATACGACAACAATTTTGACATTTACACAACGTATTTAATCTAAACGTCTATATGTGTATCTAGGTATCAATGCTACTTCATTTCATGGCATCATCATCCTCAACCTGTAACATGTTTAAAATAAAGTTCAATGCAAAAGCAATGGCGAGTATACAAGTTTGGTACGTACATAACAAAAGATAAGTTTTAAACAATTCCTCATAGCAAGCATGTGATTCAAGATAAACAATAAATATGGCATGTGTCTAACAAATCAAACCAAGGAAACGCAACAGGCTCATGACATAACCTCAAGTTTACGGGCGGGTCGTTAATCCTATAGCGCTACATATGTCACGGTTTGGCTCGTACGAAGTTAATGATAAGTTCAACACATAAGAATCACCCAAGTTTAAAGTATCAAGCCATCACGTATACAAGCATGTTATAGGAATGTTCATGTGTTTAAGCAAAATGTTCATGTGTAGGGTTTTTGATAAGCAAACATGTTACACCCCAAAAGTGGTAAAAGTAAAAGGGGAAAATACGAGTATACTCACAAAGTTTGCATATGCTTTCCAATTATCCAATTATTGACGAGTTGATGAGGTTAAAAGATTGAATGTGTAAAGGTTAAAGTTCAAGTATGCATCGAGACAAGATTCGGTATTTAAAACAACATAAAAATAAGATATGAGAATAACATGTGAAAATAATCATCTTCAACACCTAACACTTGTATGACACTTGGTAACCACAAGGGTTATGATAATGTTTTCATGAGTTGGACACCCATAAGAATCACAACAAGGTTTAGGTCTTAGATGATGTTCTACTACTTTAACATATAAACACAAGTTCACATTAAAGGTTCGAATGAGTGTATATATATATCTAGGTTAAGTATTATATATCATTTAGTCCAATAATTCAAGTAGGAGGTAGAAGATTAGGATCTTCATTTAGGCACCTCGAGTTACCATAGATGTCAAGTATGGGGTAGGAAGAACTAGCTTCCGTTTAGGAACCCCTTGTATGTTCACCACTTCACTTGATGTAAAAACAACCAAGGAGGGTCACGAACTAGGATTAGTACAATAATATAAACAACCTAACTAAAGAGAAATCATCAAATCATGTGAGGATTGTATGCAGGACAACCCAAGTTGTTCCATAATCACTCATTCATCAAGATCTAAGCTTGACATGATTTGTGGGTCAAATACCCTAACAAAACAGAAAGTATTTGAGGTTTTAACCTCTGATTTATAGTGTCTCAACCTTGTTTTTAAGCTTAACCAACCATAAGAGAGGTTGTAAGCATTGGGAGATAGGTATGAGATGTGTTAGACACAAGTTTGTTGAAGTTTAAACAAGTTTGAAAGAACATAAATCAAAGCAGAAAGTTTTTGGATCATTTCAGGGGATTTCCAGGTCTGATTTCACCAAGGAGAAGTCAAGGAATCATACCCTATGATTATCCAAGCAAGTAGGAAGAAGAATCTGGTGATTTCGTTAAGAAATGAGCAAGTTATGCTCACTTTTGTAAAGGTGTATGAATCTGTCCGAATTTCTGAAATATGCAAGAACTTGAGAGTGTTTGAGAGAGATTTGAGGGTTGTGAAAGTGTAGAAATGCTTGGAGGAGGGTTGTATTTATAGTGGAAGAGGTTGGTGGTGATTGGAGGTGTTTAGAGGTGGATTAGAGGTGATTGGGTGAGGTTAGATGTTGGGATTTCGTGCATTTTCGCGAAGAAACACAATCTGTCCCGCCCAGATACCCTTGCGCACCGTAAGGGTTTTTTGTTGCGGTGCGCAAGCCATGGTCAGAAGCAAGAAATCTTTTATTTTAATGATTTAAAACTTGCAACTTGTCCCAATGATATAGTTTACGTGTTTTATGACCTTTTTAGGGTATTTTAGCATATAAGACATGTATCAAGTGTACCTCAAGCATCAAAAGAATAATATTAAGTATAGGACTCGTATGTAATCGCGGTATCAAGTATGAATGTTGCGTATTTAAGAATTCAACGTATGTTTGTAAGTATCACGAGTAAGTATCAAGTTGTTTCACGAAATTGCAAGTACGAATATATATATAAGGTATGTATATCATGTAATTAGCAAAATACGAGTTTTATTCATAATCCAAGTCTCGGATTTTACATCGCTTTTAATGAAAGGACGATCACAAGACTACGAAGTTTCCAAAAAATAGTTTTACAAACGATGGTTTCTAAATATAGAAAGTATGAAAACGCGGGGCGTTACATCACAGCAGTGGAAGGATGCAGCAGCTGTTTAAAGGGTCTTTTATGTAATGAAATGTAATAGCAGTAGTTAGTATAGCAGTGTTTGTATAGATCAGAGGTTAGAGTTTGTTAGGAGGTTAGATGTCACTTTCTTGGTGACGTCAGCTAAGATGCTCAGTGGTTTGCTAGTGCCTATAAATAGAACAGTGCTCTGTACTGTTCTATTAGCTCTTTTGCAACACCGTCTTCTTTGCACGAACAAACATTGAGCTCTGGCTGAGGGGGAGTTTGTATTCAAGCATTACTTTGTAATCGTTGTTGAAATTAAATTCAATCATTCGGTTCTTTGTTGAAAATGTCTTGATCAAAGCAATACTCTCGTTTGATTGTATGCAAAGTTTGTTTCCATATTAATTCCGCTGCACAACTCATCCATTTCCATTTTAATTCAAACAGAAAATACAATCAAAACCAAACTCAGATCCAACAGGTACCAATGATTGGAATGCATTTCTAATATGCGTACATCAATAACTTGACTATATGTGTGTTAAGGTAAGTGACTTATGAACTAAAATCTATGGTTAATATATTCGTATTTATGCATAAATGTGGAATGGGAAACAAGAATGAATCAATAATTTATTCCATGATAATGTTATGTGATGTTAATTAGTGGGCATGAATGGTTCACCATGCAACAATGTAAGTAGTTGGGATAATCGAGTCGACGATGGTGTAGATGACCTTTAAGATGGAAGTCGGGTTAGACACACACGGTATGTGAATGGTGGGAATTACAAGTCCTTGTAATTCCCTGAAAAAAAAACCTAAAGTTATAATTGAGAGTTGTGGGGATTGGAAATGGAGTTCGGAATCAAAACCAGTGCTTAATACGCAAAACCCAGAGGATGAGAGCAGCAAGTGACGCAAGTTTGCACTCTTGACAGCCTTGCGACTCTGATTTGCGCCGCAAGGAGGCGTAAAGTGCGCCCATGCCCGTGTTTTTCCTCCAAAATGGCCCCAAGTGATGGAAAATCATATGTAGGACTTATGTGGCTTAAAACCAGGAATTGAGACCTTGTTTGGGTGCCGATTAAGTTGAAAGGAATAGTTACACAAGACCTTAAACATGATAGAAAAAATGGTAAGCAGAGTTGTCACGCGTTGACTGATTGTGGAATTAAAACGGTATTTATAGATGTATAACTATTCGTGTATGTATGACATTAATATTATGTGAATTTTTGACATTATGTATAATATGATTATAGGATCTTAATCGTCATGTCAGTTATAGTTAGTGACTACACGATGAGAGATAGAATTATAACAACCCTCCAAAATATTCCGATGTCCCTAATATATTTTAAAGGTCCCAGTATGTCCTAAAATATACCCCATATGTGATAATGGGCCCTGAATACCTTTAGTTTTATAAAAATTAAATAAAAATCAAGTTTAAGTGTCGCTCGCGGGCCGTGTAGACCCTTAGGGCTTCTTACGCGGGGCGCGGCAGCTTGAAGTCAGGGCGAGCCCCTGAGCCGCCACGTGTCATGATCGTGTCGGACCTATACCGACGAATCAGCAACCCTAGCAGCTACACCTCTACTACGCGGGCCGCGTAAGCCCCAGCTAAATCCTACGAGGGCCGCGAGGAACTCGAATTCAGGCCCTATATAAAGGAGGCATTGGCAGTTCATTCGAATTCGCTCACAATTCTTTTCTCACTCGAAATTCTGAATAGTAGGCACTATAATCGGGTATAATACCCCCGTAAATAACAAAGTTCTACTCCGTTGTAAATATCATAACCCCGGTTACGTATTAGATACGCTGCCCGATTGATCCAGGGTTCCGTAACGGCTGTCGTGGTTCTGCCCGACGTAGTCGTTGGAATGCCGTCTTGGGGAGGGTATTACTAATGTAAAAATTGGGTTATTATACTAACACGTGTGCATTTGTGTAAATTATAGATAATCACCAGGAAACCCTTACAGAAAACCTAGGACAGCAATGTGAGTAATCTCCTTTTTGTAAACTGTTTTTACAAAACCTTAAATGTTTTACAATGTGATTAAGAAGTGATTGAGTCTTTGTAGTCTTCAATTACTGCCGGTATGTTGGGGTTTTGTATACAAAATGTGAGACACGTTACCATTGGACAAAGAGTTAGCCAATGTGTAATATAACCCACCAGTCAGGATTGACAGTACTGAATGAGTAATTGTGAAGATATAAACATTGTAATCGCTCTCAATACTGCAAATTAATAAAAATCTTCTTGATTAAACTATGATTCACTCACCAGTATTTTCCACTAACAAAATGTTTTTAAACGCATTTCAGGTAACACAATGTGAAAGCCAACTAGAAGCCAGCTGGACAACACTGAAGGCTTGGAAAAGGGGCTATAAAAGTTACCTAAATAAAGAAGGCATTTTATTTCAATTAAATGGGATTTATCTTTATAAATCAGTTTGTAATAAAAACATGGGTTTTATCCCACATGCTTATTTATATAAAATATGGTGTTTTACTCTGATAAAATATTTCCTAACTATGGTCCTGATGTAATTTCCGCTGCCAAATTAATAAACACCGATACCACCAACACTGAGTTCGTGGCCGCCCGTTCCCGGGACAGATAGGGGGCGGGTGTTGCGACAGAAGGTGGTATCAGAGCTAAGCCACTGATTCAGCCACAGAAGTGTTCTGCTGACACCAAGATATTATTCAAAATGTTAGGAAATAAATTATGGAACTACGTGCATAATTGTATTTTATTATTGTGTGTTATTTGACTATTTGTTAGTTTACAGTATGAGCGACCAAGGACCATCCGACGCGTACCGTCAATTGTCCGGTTCACCTAGAAGCGAAGGCGCCTTTTCACAGCCTGCCCTCTCAGGGTATTCTGCTGATAATGAAGAAGGAATATTCATGTTTAAGGCTTAGTCTGAAGAGCCATTCCCTCCTAAAAAGAGAGGATGGTTTAGTAGGGGAGCACATGAACGTAGGAAACGAATGAAAAAGTTACAACAACAGAGAGCCCTAGCAGCCGCTAAAAGAGAGACAGATGCCCATGCCTAGGACATGATTAATAGGGGTTTAGCCAATTTCCATATCCTGGCAACCACTGCTGCCCCTAACCTGGAGCAATTGATAGCACCCCAACCACTACCATTGTTCCCTAACCAGCCAATGGTAATAGAAAACCCAGAAAATCAAGTTGAAATGCATGATTTTAAGCCAAAGGAGATACCTAGGGTACCAGCACCCAATCCCTTAGACCCAGATTATGACCCGTGGTGGGATGACAATAGGGATTATGTGCAACGATACCCAATAGCAGAAAATGAACCCATGCCAAATCTAGGAGCCTACCCAGGTTTTGACCCTCTAGATCCCTACTATGATAACGATGTATTCATTAGGGAAATTTTAGAGAATCCTTACCCATACCAAGAAGGCGCACCCCAATACCCAAACCCAGTCCCAGCACCTACACCCCCAATGAGTGCAGAAAATGTGCAAGAGCTCCGAACTTTCAGAGAAGAGATTTTAGAAAGTAACGAGAGAATGAGACAGGTAGGAGAGCGTCTCGTCTGGAAGTACGACGAGCGTAATATGGATTTCTGGATGAATCCATACCCGTGAAGGTGATGGTGGAAGCAGCAGCAGCAGTAGCAGTAGTAGTAGTAGTAGTATATGATATGTATGTATGAAAAAAAAAACTACGGATGCCTACTACTAGTAGTGTAATTTTTATTTCAGTTGTATTGTAATTTTAAATTTCCAGTCTTGGTTTGTATTAGATGCATATTATATATAAAAAAGAGTAAGTCGCAATGCTCGACGTTTTTTTATCAATATGCTTCTTATGTGATTGGTTGTATTAAATATTATCTTGTGATATTAATGCGTGGTAAATGTTTAAAATTCAGATGGACGACGAAGTGAACCAGGAAAACCAGAATGATAATAATCAGAACGACAATAACCCGAATAATGAGAATCCGAACAACAATAACAATGGAAACCAAGTGGATAATAGTGCCATCCAACACATAGTGGCATAAGGAATCATAGATGCAATGGCATTTATTATCCAAACAGTTAGGGAAGCGGATAATAAAAGTAAACATAGCAGTAAGCGACCAACTGAACCGGAACACAGCATAAACAATGGACCCATACTTCAAGCGCCCATTCCCAAAAGAAGAAGAACCATGCCTTATGGTTGTTCTTATAAAGAATTTTGGTCCTACAAACCAATAGAATTCTCGGGCAATGAAGGACCCATTGCAACTCTACGCTAGATAGAAAAGACTGAGGCAGTCTTAAGATAAGCAAATGTGCGGAAGAGGATAAGATAATGTTTGCTTCTAATCTGTTTAAGAACTCAGCCTTAGAATGGTGGAACACTATCCTCCAGTCTAGAGGAAGTGATAGGGTTTACAATATGGAGTGGGAAAAATTTAAGAATATGGTAGAAAGGAAATTCTGCTCTCCCAATGAAAAAGAACAGATAGCAAATAAATTCTTGAACCTTAGGATGACCGGAGTGGATAGTAAGGGTTATACTACGTTATTCTTTGAATATGCTAGAATAGTACCAACCCTTGCATCACCTGAACCAGTATTAATCTCCCGTTACATCTGGGGATTAATCGGGGAGATTAGGCATGTAGTTAAGGCAGCTAGACCTCAAACCATAGAAGAAACTGTAGAACTAGCCAATACCTTGACAGACGAATTAGTCCGTACTCGAGAAGAAGACCAGAGGAGAAACCTAGCTCAAAGGCTTACCCAAGAATTTCGCTCTGGAAATTCCAACCGTGGGAAAAATGTAGGTTCTACCTCTGCACCTTATTGCAAGTATTACAAAAGGAAACATTCTGGAAGATGCTCCATATACTGCAATTTCTGCAAAATATCTGGACACAAGGAAGAAGACTGCAGGAAGAAACTTAACAACAGGATATGCTACAACTGTGGAGAACAAGGCCACATCAAGCCAAACTGTCCGTAACTAGCTCCAGCTACGAACAACAAGAACACTAAAAATACCAGAGCATTTGTTTTGACTGCAGATGAAGCTAAGATGATTCCGGATGTGATAGCCAGTACGTTTTCAGTTAATGATGTTTTTGCTAAAGTATTATTTGACTCTGGTGCAAACCAAAGTTTTATTAATACTTCGTTTTGCAAACTTCTAAATCAATCATTAACTAAACTCCCACAAGAATGTCTAGTAGAGACAGCGAACGGGGAAACCATTAAGATTTCTGAAATCTTGCAGGGAGCAAGAATAGAATTTTTAAATCAAAAGTTTATTGCAAACCTTTACCCAATGAATCTGGCAGGATTCGATGTCGTTTTAGGAATGGATTGGTTAATAGCCAATAAAGCCAGTATTTTATGTGATCAAAAGTCAATCCAAGTAAATTCACCAAGGGGTGAAAAGATCACAATGAAAGGAGATAAGCCATCTAGATCCACGAAATTCATCTCTGTGATGAAAACAGCAAGTTATATAAGAAAAGGGTCATTAGTGTATTTGATTTCTATAATCACTAACACTAAAGGAAAAGAACTAAAAAACATTCCAGTAGTGTCTCAGTTTTTAGATGTGTTTCCAGAAGAATTACCAGGACTACCACTAGACAGGGAAGTTGAATTCAGAATCCACCTACTGCCAGGGACAGCGCCGATTGCCAAAGCACCTTACCGTTTGGCACCCGCAGAAATGCAGGAACTGAAGAAACAGTTAGACGAATTATTAGAGAAAGGATTCATACAGCCGAGTTCATCACCATGGGGAGCACCAATTTTATTCGTAAAAAAGAAAGACGGATCGTTACGTATGTCCATTGACTACCGTGAATTGAACAAGGTCATGATTAAGAACCGGTACCCGTTACTGAGGATCAACGATCTGTTTGATTAACTACAAGGAGCTCGATTTTTCTCTAAGATTGATTTAAGGTCAGGATATCATCAATTAAAGTTACA
Source organism: Helianthus tuberosus (assembly GCA_030545235.1). Classification (NCBI taxonomy): domain Eukaryota; kingdom Viridiplantae; phylum Streptophyta; class Magnoliopsida; order Asterales; family Asteraceae; genus Helianthus; species Helianthus tuberosus. The sequence continues at coordinate 163,503,019 of CM060444.1, forward strand.
GGAAGAGGACATTCCTAAGACCGTGTTTAGAACAAGGTATGGCCATTATGAATTTACTGCCATGCCATTTGGTTAAACCAATGCCCCAGCTGCATTTATGGACATGATAAACCGAATATGTAAGCCATATTTGGATAAATTCATAATTGTTTTTATAGATGATATTCTCATTTACTCTAAAAGTAAAGAGGAACATGCAAGGCATTTACACGCACTTTTAAGTTTATTAAGGAAGGAAAAGCTTTATGCTAAGTTTTCCAAGTGCGAATTCTGGTTAGAACAGGTACAGTTTCTTGGAAACTTAGTCGATCATGAAGGAATTCATGTAGATCCCACCAAGATCGAGGCAATTACCAAATGGAAAACCCCTGAGTCACCAACCGAGGTTAGAAGTTTCTTAGGATTGGCCGGTTATTATTGAAGATTTATTTGAGATTTTTCTAGAATAGCCATTCCCTTAACTAAGTTAACCTGTAAATCCATTAAGTTTGAATGGGGACCAAAATAGGAAGAAGCCTTTAGAATTCTTAAGCAAAGATTAACCCATGCACCCATACTAGCGTTACCAGAAGGAACTGAAGACTTTATAGTCTATTGTGATGCTTCTAAGTTAGGTTATGGATGTGTATTGATGCAACACCAAAAGGTTATAGCTTACGCATCTAGACAACTTAAGAATCATGAAGAGAATTATTCAACCCATGATCTAGAACTAGGAGCCATAATTTTTGCCCTGAAAATTTGGAGACATTATCTTTATGGTAGTAAGTTTACTATTTTCACCGATCATAAGAGTTTAAGGTATGTTTTCGGGCAAAAAGAATTGAATATGAGACAAAGACGCTGGATGGAGATACTTAGTGATTGTTTTGGTCAAAAATCACACAAGGATAATGCAACCAAATCTGATTTTGTGAGGTTAGATGCTTGGTTAAATGGCAAATGTATGAACAAATTATGAATGAAATGAATGTGTGACACAAGGATTTATACGAGGAAAAAGCCCTTGATCAAGATATGATCTCCGGCACAAAAAACCTCGGGTGATGGAAACTACCAATCACCAACTATATTAAACAAGTAAAGGTTACAAATCGGGATGATAACAAGCTTGTTACAAGGATCACTAGTGTGCAAAATGTGTGTAATCGCCAATAAGTTGCAGAGAGTTCTCGAGAGTGTGTGTTGCTAATTGTTTTAACTATCAAGCTCGTTATCCCCTTTTAAAAATGGAAATAATCTAATTAACAAACAATCCGCAAATCATGCTAGCTTCCCACGACTTCCATAACGGTCATACAAGCCATGCACGTGCAGAATATTGGAGCATATTTCCCTAGAATCTCGGCAAGACCAAGTCCCATTCGAATACTCCTGTAAAACGAATTCAAACATAGTGGAAACAACCGTTAGTGTTAAGATAATAATGAGGATCCTGGATCCTTAAACCTGCAACGTCTTCTGAGGATCCTTAATTCAAAAAGAACTGAGGATCCGTGATCCTGGCTGCACTTGAGGATCCGTGATCCATAGGTATAGAAAATCCATCCCTAACAATTGCCCCCAAAATATGAGGATTAAAATACAACTTGATGATTCATATTTTATGTTCAATCCGGAACAACTTGGTTGGCGAGAAACTAGCCGTTGTAATCGGACTAGCCGTTACAAAAATTACGTCAGCGATAAGACTACCTGCAGAATCATCATTATGTATAGGTTAGAGATAAGGATCAAATTGCATTTAAATTCGAGCGTTACTCTCCTTTAAATCGTCATCCATAGATTGAACAGGTATCTCTCTTCTTCCTTCTCCCTACATTTTCTTTTTATGTTCTTCTGTTCCTTCAAAATCTCGAAACCACAATGAAGCTACGATCCTCTCCTGCCAAGGATCCTAAGAAGGATAGTCCCCTGAAGAGCCAAGGCGTTACCAAAAATACTTCATTGGAGCTCTGGCGCTTCACTGATCCAGAGATTGACCGGATTCACCATTGTTTTCTGGCAGAAACTTGTTAGGGCATGGATTTTATGCTAAGGATCATCTATCCTGAGACTGGGCATGGATCACGGATCCTTAATGGATGATTGTAACACCACGTAAAAACGTGTCCAATTATATATAGACACGTGTCCTAAACTCTAAAGGTGCGAAAGATTGAGCCTGAAGGACCAAGGTTGTCGAACAGTGAAACTATGAAACCACAAGGATTAAAAGTGTCAACATGCTAAACTTGTGCCTCTGAATGACCTTACACGATGAATATATTCTTGAACGAATGATTAATTGGATATAAGAAGCCGTTTATGAAAATAATCGGAAGATTATTAAATTACAAGGGTTAAACGTGTCAACATGTCGATTTTGACCTCTGAGTGACTTTTAATGAAACCTAGGCTTCGAAATATTCAAATATACTCTTAAGAATAAGTGGTATAAATTTCACGTGGTTTCGATATCGTTAAGTATGCTTTCAAGACTTTGGGTCAAAAGTGTCAACTTGATGAAACTTGCTTTCATAATGATATTTAACGAACCCGAGCCTAACGAGGTTTGTTTATACATTCTTGGACCTCAAGAAATTAACTACAAGGGTCTCTATGGTCAAAAATCATGTTAAAAAGGGTTAAAAACGAGCAAGGACTGAAACTGCCAGCTTTCAAACCTATTTTGCCAGTTCAGCCGGTCCAAGCGGCCCGCGTAAGACTCCCTTAAGTCTTACGCGGCCCGCCTCAGCATGCCCAGCTCAGAAAAGTTACTGCCAGATGCGGGTTTGGCTGTTCCACCACCTCAACCTAGTTTGTAACGACCTAGGGAGATGTAAGTCGGTTTAATTCAGTAGCTAGGACACCTGGGGTGATCCCAGGGCTTCCAATTACACCTGGAAGTGATCTAAATTCTTGGACATTGCTATATAAAGGACCTTAGTTCATGTGTTCTTGGCACATTATTTGCAACAACTTCAAAAGGACTTGCTCTGGAGCTTCCATCAGTAAGAAGAGGATTATCAAGTGTAGAAAAGTTTGCTAGGACCTTAAGTAAGCCTCTAATTACTTGTTTAGTCGTTTAATTTAGCTTAATTACTCTAAAGTCAAACTTATCGTAAAATTTGTTTGACTTTCGTTTTAATTACTTGTGGCTTAACCACTGATCAAATTGAAAGTGGTTATAAGACCACATTAGTGTAGGTGATTAACCCTTAAAAGGGCACCTCCTAATTATCTCGTTTGACTGGTCAATTGTCGGGTCAAAGTAGTTTGACAAAAAGTCAAACAGGACAGAAATTACAAAAATGATTCTAATTAATAAAACAGAGGTTCTAAATTATATTTTAACATTCTAATGACTTGGTAATCAATATTAAAACATGTTTTATCAGTCCTAACCCGACAATTAATAGTCTAAGGTCAGTTTATAACCGAAAGTCGCAAAAGCTTGACTGTTGCTTTGACTTTCATTTCTGACCCATTCAAGCTTAATTCTCCCATGTTTTAAGTTTCCATTAGGACCACATTACTTAGTAGTATAACCCTCTGGAGTTATATTGCATGGTACCTAGTGGTTTGAATTATATGCACTTAATCGTAATTATGCTCAATAATGCCATAAACGCCCTTTTTACATACAACTGATATTTTTAACAATGTGATTGGACTAACACCTTTGCTACTGATATTTATACATGTCCTGAGAATTTGACATCAATTGGAGGTCTAGAATAGGAGTTATGCTTAATAGCGTAATTAAGAAACTTTTTGTTATTTAAATGGCGTAATTAGTATGAAGCCTATCTAAACCCGATTTTTGACACCAAACTTCTTACCTAGTGATGTAAAATAATATTTTGGGATTTTTGGAGATTTTTAAATATTTTTAGGCTGAGCATAATATAGGATTATAGCTTAATTTCGGTAAATGTCGGTTTCACCCTTTTCATGCATAAAATGAGTTTTATTTAACTTTTTAGTGTCAAATCTTTTGCTACTGATTTCATATGTTAAATAAAGTATTTTGAACTTTATAAACTGATTAAAAACTCAGATTTCCTATTTTAACCCGAATACCTTTTTTAAGCCGATTTTAAGCATTTTTAGCATCTAGTATGGGTCAAAACTATATTTGACATATAAAACTTATTACCCACTGATGTTTTAAGCTAATTTATATAATTATACAGTAAGCTAAAGTTTTTAAACTCAGAAGTCTATTTTAACCTTTAAAAGCCTATGTAAAATTACCAAAATGCCCCTTCGGGACATAGTTTGGCTATATAAGATAATTTTCACATATATAAAGTATCCTACTATTATAACTTATAAAAATACATATTTTTACCGATTTAATCAGACCTGAAACTCAGTTGTACAATTAAACTCTTTTATGGGCATTAAAATTACCAAAATGCCCTTATGGGATTTATTATGGATTAAATTACTTTTTGGGCATGTGTGTTAACATCCTACTGATGTATTAACATATTTTGAGAATAATAATGATTAAGACCTGTATATAATTTAATTGGAGACCCGTTACGCGTTTACGCGTTCGGATCGGCTTATGTGACTAGTTTACATAATATAGTCGAAACGGGTCAAACCTTATCATTAAGTTCTCAACTTCCAGAATGTGTTTAGTTTACCCATATTATACAAGTATCCAAGCTTTTCGGGTCTAAACCACATTCTGTTCCGGTCTCCGCTTAATCTAGCGTTTAGAACCGTAAGGTTTCTTTCTAGCTAGCCGGTCTAAGTCCTTGACTTAATTAAAGACCCGTTAGCATCCTAATAGGTTAATAAACCTTCTATACAGATTAAATAAGCTTCCGGTAGAAGGTGCCTTCGAAAAGCTTTAAGATTTTTACTGCTAGCATCAGGTAAATACTTTTAACTTATTTTCCCTATACGGGCTTGGGATATGGTATTATAATAATACCACTTGGTCGGGTATGAAATCATTTAATCGGATTGTGATTAATAAATTTGCATAACCCGTTTTAATATGTCTTGTTTGATAACATAAACATTTGGGGGTTAATCTGACCGTGTTCTGGATATCCTCGGCTCATTTCATTTAAAATGGTCACGACCTATGCACGGGGTGTAGGCATACACCTGACAGATGCAAATGCTAAAATAATATATAAACCCACATGTTGGGGATAACTCCTTTGTGGGTTCTATAAGTGGTGAGTCGGTTAATCATGACCGGCTTCCAACCGGCCCCAATTGTAAGACAAACATATAAATCTGTATACAAGATTATATTCAAATAATTATCCCAGGTTATAAAAGGTTTGTGCCATATGCACCTAAATCAATTTTCTTAAATGTTTTCCAAAAGAGTCAGTTAATTGTATTTACCAGTGTAAACTGACGTATTTTCTTAAAGACTGAATTGACAGGTACCTCTCAAAATAGGCTGGAGCTATAGGGTATCAATAGAGGATCTTGCAAAATCCATAAGATGCCTGCAGTCTGTTATTTTTGTTTCTTTGTACATTTATGATCCGCCTGTGGATCTTATTACATTCCAGTCTGTACATTCATAAACTCGAACACTCAGACTATATGGTTTGTAATAGTTTATTCACCAAGCCTTCCGCTGTGCTATTATATTGTGTGTATTGACTATGATGATATCAACTACGTCACAATACTCCCCGCCGGGCCCACCGGTAATATGTGGAAATATCGGGGTGTGACAGGTTGGTATCAGAGCCAACATTGAGTGAATTAAACACTAACCTTTTGTGTTTAATCTCAATGACACAATAAGCACATTCCTTAGACTCTCGAGTCTAGGCAAGTGACCTAGGATTTTACTCTTAACCTTCCTTTTATTGTTTTATTATATTTACTTGTTTTGTCAGGAAAATGCCACCAAGACTAAGAGGACGGGGCAAAGGACCCATGCGTGGTGGACCCTCTAGCAGCACGGGACCCTCCCACATGCGTACCCCGTCCGACTCACTTTCCGGTTCCGACTCCAAGGATAATTGGAGCCATAACCCTGAACTAGCAAGACATTCTGTCTCGCTGGGATCCTCACCGTCTGACCCTCCTTATTTCGGGTTGCCCATTCCAATCAAACCTCATCATTCCCCTCTTTCGCAGGGAACCTATCAATCAAATCAATCACACCACTCTTTCCAATCCCATCCTTTTCATCATTCAGATTCCACTTACTCACCTTCACATTTCAATCCCAACGCTTATGTTAACGACTTTTTGGGATACAACCCTTTGGGACCTGAGGATCACTTTTCTCAGGATATGGAGATGGATGACGAACCGGACCCGGATTTGCAAACAGGAACACCAGGCCACCCAATAAGTATCTCAAGTGGTTCCCCATTTCAGGGATCACCGTATAATGGGCCTGATTCATTCCAGGAAAGGATGGGTCAGTATGACTGGTTCTTTACACCTTCATACCATAACTCCCCAATCCAACCTCCCTTGGATGAACCACAGCTTAGGGTTGTTACCCCACCACCCTTGCCAATTGAGGATCCACCTCAACAACCTCCCGAGCCTCCAAGGCGAAGGAGGAATGCTAGAATGTCAGTACGTGGGGGACCAAGGTTTGCATCTCCTCGTGGCTCAAGCTCGTATCCTACTATCCCAGAAGACCCTCAGTTGGGTGAATCATCACACACGGTGACAGAAGTAAACCTTCCTCCAGTTTCACACGCTCCACTTCAGCCACCGTTGGGTTTCGATAACCCTATCCCGACGTACCCAGGATCATCTGGGTATAATCCGTCTGGATACCCATCTGACTATGGGACTCATGATCCGTATCTTACAGCTGCACAATAACATCATCTTTACCCTTCTTCTTACCCTCCAGTGTATCCCACGGGATACCCAGCACAGGATTACCAATACCCGTCATACCAACAACCTCCTCCTGTTCAGCAACAGCAAACTCAAGAGATCCTAGAGAGGTTAGACAGGGTTGAGCATGTGGCTCATGAAAACAAGAAGAAGGACAATGGTTTTGTCAAGGGTCTTATGAGCTTTCTCAAGGGCAAGAAGAAGTAGGGTGATGTTGGGTTGTTTTGTTATCATGTAATAAAGTCCCTGCGAGGACGTTTATTTTGTTTTCATCTACCAAGTCCCTACGTGGACTTATTTCAGTTTCAGTAGCCCCTGCGTGGGCAGTGTTTTCAGTAGCCCCTGCGAGGGCAGTTTGTGATGTTTTTCCCAAGTCCCTTTTCGGGCAATGTTGTAATCATTTCGTGATTTTAATGAAGTTATTTTGGTTTTAATATGTATTTTACTATATCATGCTACTTCATTTCAAATTTATTTAATCCGCCTAAGAAACTCTTAGAGGTATAACCTAGCCAAAATATTAAATGGCTATAATGGTATAACCTTTTTAAGATAAGGACTCTCTGTTAACATCCGAAAATATGTTAACATTCCTAGCTGTACGGTACGAGAAACCACACAAGCTTCCTAAATGTGCTTGAGTTTTCCAAGTCACTTATGTATAGCCTGAATGATCAATGCGAATCATGGCTAATAAACATCAATTGGATGTATACACCATAACATCCATTAGAGATGTATGCTTTTAAGCAAAGGTGTAATAATGACAATGAAAGTTCTATTTATAAACTTCTTGTCAAAAGGGCGATGAACTTGGTTCGACCCTTAAAAGATCACTGATCCAAAGGATCGTTGATTACATTTTAATTGTCCCTGTGACAAGCTTCCTAAGCTATTTAAATGTCCTTCAAGACAAACTTTATATAATATGATTATCTCTTTTAGTATTATTATTTTATGGTCTATATGGTTTAATAATACCATGACCATCTACTCATCAATACGATGATCAAATATGTAAATTAAATATATCATTTATGTTTGATATAGTATTCAGAAATGGCTGGCTCAGATGAAGCAAACAGTCATCCCACAGAAGGAAACAACACCAGGATTAATATCACTGGTGCCGAGCTGCAAGAAATGATAACAGCAACAGTTGCTCAGGCTATGGATGCTAAGTTTAAAGAACCTAGTATTGTTAGGTCTCAAACTCATTCAAGATCCCATTCTCAACCCCATTCTCATAAGAAAAGTGAGTCCCAACACTCATCTAATCAGGGTAGTGAACCAAAGAGGCAGGTTGTTCTTGAACTGACTCCCCGGTACAACAAAGGATGTACCTACAAGTACTTTGTCTCCTGTAAACCGAGGGATTTTACAAGAGAAAAAGATGCAATCGATTACATGAAATGGTTAGATGAGATGGAGACTGTAATAGACATCAGCGGATGTGCTAAAGAGGATATAGTGAAGTTTGTATCACAATCCTTCAAGGGCGATGCCCTTACTTGGTGGAAAGCCTTAGTACAAGCCACTGGGAAAGTTCCTTTGTACAATATGTCATGGAACAAGTTTGTTAATTTGGTTAAGGAAATCTATTGCCCCCAGCATGAAGTCGAACGGATAGAGACTGATTTCCTCACCTTAGTAATGAGAGATCTGGATTGCAAATCCTATGTGACTAACTTTAACTCGATGTCTAGGTTGGTACCATACCTAGTCACTCCTGAACCCAAACGCATTGCGCGTTTCATCGGTGGTTTGGCCCCCGAAGTAAAAGGAAATGTTAAGGCTTCTAAGCCAGCCACTTATAGATCCGCTGTGGATCTATCTTTGTCCCTCACTCTTGATGTTGTGAGGAGTAGGGCAAAGAAAGCCACTGATGAAGGGAAGAGGAAGAGAGAGGAGGATAAGTCTCCTCAGTTAAACAAGAAAGGAAAAGGGAATTTTAATTCCAAGAAGGGGCAGACTAGTGATAAGCCCAGATGCAAAACCTGCAACAAGAGGCACTTTGGGAAGTGCAACCAGGACCCACAAGCCAAACCATGTGGGATCTGTAAAAAGAAAGGGCACAAGTCTGTTGAGTGCCGAAATATTAAGGATGCAACTTGGTATGGTTGCAATGAAAATGGGCACATTAAAACCAATTGCCCCAAGAATGCTAAGAAGCCTGAAGAGGCAAAGAAGAACAATGCGAGAGTTTTTCAGATGCAAGCGAGGGAAGCGGTGAATGACGAAAATGTCATAACAGGTACCTTCCTCGTCAATAATAATTATGCTAGAGTCTTATTCGATTCCGGTGCTGATAAGTCTTTTGTAGACCATAAGTTCTGTAAATTATTGAATCTGCCTATTAAGACTCTAGACATAAAATATGAGGTAGAGCTTGCTGATGGTACCTTAGAAACAGCTTCCACTCTTCTTTATGGATGTTCTATATCCATTAAGACTCATTCTATCCTGCTATCTCTCTTGCCAATGAAATTGGCTGGGTTTGATATAGTTTTTGGCATGGATTGGTTATCATATAACCAAGCCCAAATTGCCTGCGATAAAAAGCTAGTTATTATCAAAACCCCTTCTGGTGAATCAGTCACCATTCAAGGAGATACACAATACGGATTGCCCAACAATGTGTCTATTCTCAAGTTGTCTCAATGTCTGAAAAGTGGATGTGTCATTTACATGGCACAAGTGACTGTGACTGTGAATGAGCCGAAGCCTAAAATTGAAGATATTCCGATTATCTCTGAATATTCTGATGTCTTTCCTGACGAGTTACCTGGATTACCTCCTGAGAGGCAAGTAGAATTCAGGATAGACATTCTCCCAGGATCAGCACCTATAGCACGAGCTCCTTATCGTCTAGCGCCTACAGAAATGAAAGAGCTCAGAACTCAATTGGATGAACTATTGGAGAAAGGTTTCATACGACCTAGTTCTTCCCCCTAGGGAGCTCCAATATTGTTCGTGAAAAAGAAGGACGGATCAATGCGTTTATGCATTGATTATCGGGAATTGAATAAGGTAACGATCAAGAATCGTTATCCCTTGCCCAGGATCGACAACTTGTTCGATCAACTCCAAGGGGCAAGCTATTTCTTGAAAATTGACTTAAGATCTGGGTATCATCAACTTAAGGTTAGAACCGGAGATGTACCAAAGACAGCCTTCAGAACGAGATATGGACATTTTGAGTTCTTAGTGATGCCTTTCGGGCTCACTAATGCGCCAGCAGCATTCATGGATCTCATGAATAGGGTCTGCAAGCCATACTTAGATAAATTCATCATAGTCTTTATTGATGACATACTTATCTACTCTCGTAATCAAGTAGATCACGAGAAACATCTTCGATGCATTCTAGGATTACTTCGACAGGAGAAGTTATATGCAAAATTCTCCAAGTGTGAGTTCTGGCTTCGCGAAGTCCAATTCCTTGGACATGTTGTTAGCGAGCATGGAATCCAAGTTGATCCCGCTAAGGTAGAAGTCGTAATGAATTGGGAAGCACCAAAGACTCCAACTGAGATTCGAAGTTTTCTAGGTTTAGCAGGATATTATAGAAAATTCATCGAAAACTTCTCAAGAATAGCTGCACCTTTAACTTCTTTGACCCGTAAAAAGGTGAAATTTGATTGGGGTCCAAAGCAATAGGAATCCTTCGAGATTCTTAAGCAAAGGTTGAGCAATGCTCCGGTGTTAACCTTACCTAATGGAATTGAAGAGTTTGTCGTATACTGTGATGCTTCACACACCGGTATGGGTTGTGTGCTCATGCAGCGAGGCAAGGTGATTGCCTATGCATCACGACAACTAAAAGTGCATGAGAAAAATTACACCACCCATGATTTGGAGTTGGGTGCCGTTGTATTCGCACTAAAGTTATGGAGACATTATTTGTGTCACACCCCGACCACGTAGAACATACAAAACGTGGCGGAAACGTCGGGGAGTGTTGTAACAGAATTAATCGTTTCAAATCCATGGCAATTAAAGTTTCGTTTTATTAATCAAACATGAGAGTTTACATTGTTTAAACAAGAAACAAAGGGTACATAACATAAATTAACTAGTTCTTGTCTCGTTTTAAGTCTCTAAGGCACGGGTCCGCCTAAGTATGTCTTGATAAGTCCTATGCATCATCTCCTGAAAACACATGTGAAAATAGGTACGTCAGCATAAAAATGCCTGTGAGATACATAGGTTTTGTGAAAATAGGATTCATGACTTATGTTTGAGAAAATGTTTAGTCATGAACCTTGTAATTTGCTTTGTCTTGTAAATCATTTGAAAAACAATAAGATCAGATGATATGTATAAATAAGTGAATAATGTATGGTTAAAGGAATAACCATGTAAGATGAGTTTGTATAAGATAAGTTGTTTGTAAATCAATGTCTTGTGAAAAGTATGTTATTTGTATAAAATGTTATATGCCATAAACTGAAATGATTCAAATAACGCTACGATATGTAATACCATACAAACACTTATATATAGGAAGTACCAGTGGCGTATCCACCATGCTTGTATCATATTACACACGCCCCGTTACTTAATCACTTACTCAAACCAAACTACCAAAGTAAAATGTTCATGTCTAATGTAAATCATGTAATATGTAACCAAAATGTAAGCATGTGATGAAATAACAAATGTACTAAATATGCAACAAATGGACATACATAGCATGTGAACTGTACTAAGTATGCAACAATAGACATACGTAGCATGTGACCTGTACTAAGTATGCAACAATAGACATACGTAGCATGTAACCTGTACTAAGTATGCAACAATAGACATACGTAGCATGTAACCTGTACTAAGTATGCAACAATAGACATACGTAGCATGTAAGGTAATGTAGGACGATGTACTAAGTAATGCACACAATGGGCACACCTAGCATGAAATGTAATGAAAACGATGTACTAAGTAATGCACACAATGGGCACACCTAGCATGAAATGTAATGAAATCATGTACTATAATGTAGTACTGAACATAGAAGGTATATGATGTGAAAACATGGAAAGCATGAAAGTAACAAGTAGGCACATGTGTTTCACCCCAAAACAGTTTGGAAAACAGTAAAAGAGGGGTCTATGTACTCATTTGAGATTGCTCAGAAGTCCTAAGATAACCACCAAGCAATGCTAGAGATCACGGAATATCAAACGGCACCTAATATAGGTAACTATATTAATAAACCGGACCTAAATCGGAAGATCGGATAGAATGAGGGTTCGTAAACCAAACGAGTGTAGAGACTCGTGTCATTTGGTTTAACAAAGCCTACATACTAAATGAAACTTAACATAAATGCTTATGACCCATTACGACCCGTTTAGGTAGCTTATGCTACTTTAACGCGTCGTTCGCGTGAAACGCGTTCGGAACGTCTAACTAGTCCTATGACAAGTGTTATATGCCTAAACATGTTACATAATCAGTTATGTGACAAAGGTTTAGGTTACATATGCTTAATTACCAATTATACATGAAAAGGGTATTCTGGTAATTTTACCTAAGGCATATAAACTACCTATCATACAACTACTTAACGAAGTGACCATAAGGTATAACCTCGGAAGGTTATTCCCTACCTACTATGGTCACCTAATGTATTTGGTCGGATCCTAATGATCGACCAAATGGGTCGGGTTCGAAGGTATAAGCGATTGTTTAGATCGCTTACCTTACGACCCTAGACAACGTGGTAATCAGTAGGCATAGTCCCAAGGGACTATAACCATCGTGATTACAATCACGTTGCGAAGTTCAAACGAACTTCGCATTGACCATAAATTGGTCAACGCAGAAAGTCAAACAAAGTTTGACTTTCGGACTCGAAAAGCAATAAAAGAACGAAAGAATACTTACGAAGGGTCCCCGAATGCTAATCTCGATCCAAGAATCTCAGGTATGAAACAAAGGTTTCAACTTAGAGTTTCTCAAATCAAAATTCTAGTGATTTTTGCAATGGGGGTGGATGGGTATTTATAGAAATACCCGAACCGTTAGGATCGTTTCATGGAAACCGTGCTCGAATCCCACCCGTACATGTGTTGGAATGTTATGGTAACTAAAAATGGGTTCTTATCAGCTGACTAGGCAAGTGAGAATGTGTGGTTGTGGATTAAACAGCTGCAATCTGCTGTTAAATGCAGTTAACCTGGTCTGGAAGGCTGACGCGGCCCGCTTCAGGATACACCAAAACTAATGCGGGCCGCATGGGGGTTCTGATCAGAAAATAAGTTTCAAAAATGACAGTTTCAGCCCCTGCACGTGTTTAAGGCCATTCCCGACACTTCTAAGGCCCGTAAAGCCAACTTTAAGGCCCTAAAATGATGCCTAAACATTGTGGACATGAAACATGCTCAAAAATATGTCGGATGTCAGTTCGTTTGGTCGTACGAACGCGATGTTCGCTTAATTACGACGGAATGCGCATAAGCGCGAAAAACGATCCAAAATGCGTGACGAATGGATTTTTCTTATGCCAAACACTAAATTAAAATATTTTAGTGCTTACATAAATTTTTGGATGTCCGGATGTATTCAGAACGTAAGTTATGCGCGAAAGTGCAAACTTGTGCACTTTTTGACACTTTTAGTTCCTGAATGACACAAAAGTTTATTTTAGCACACCGAACCCCTCAAAGCCTATTTCTAAGCTATGTAAAGGATATTTAAGGTGTGTTTAACTTATGGTCATGTTCTGGAATGTCTGTTACAGTTCAAATTGGCATACTTTCGCAGTTTGTCAAATTTAGTCCCTGTAAGCGATTTAACTTGATTTCGGCATACCAAACCTTCCAAAACTTATTTCTAAGTTATGTAAAGGTTATTTTAGGTATGTTAAGCCTATTTCACTATTCCGGAGTGTTCGTTGCATTAAACTGGTTATATCTACGCATTAGTGCGCGTATAACCTTCCAGAAAGCGATTTAGAGCTTGAAATCGAACAAGAGTTGATATGTGCAAAAGCTACACATATTTATACAAGTCCAAAGTATGAAATACAATATTTCATTGGTTTGGAATTTTTTTGATGGTTGAAGTGACACAGGTGTTACAGTCTCCCCTACTTTAGGAAATTTCGTCCCGAAATTTAGTTTTAGAGGAAACTTGTGGAGACAGCTGTGACGGTTTCGCCTTCAGACAAATCTATTGAACCCTTAAGTAAAACTCTGGGCCATGTTAGGTTTCTTAGCAAAGATGTCAACCCTCAAAGTGAAGTCCTTGTAGTAACAAAACATGGAGTTTTGAACTATAGACAGGAGAACATTTCCCGTGAAGAATTATCATAGGAAACTTGTGTGTGCTTGAAATCAGAATTGGGGAGTGTGAGAATAAAATGACATCGGTCAAAGTCCAAGACTTCTTCCGTATCATTACTCTTGTCACTGTAGGTCTTAACACATGACAAAACTTCCTGTGGTTTCTGTGCACTGAGTTCCATAATTATGTAGGCCTCCATAATTACGTACTTCCTTGCACAGTCCGCGCAGTTCATTTCATAATGCGTATGGGAAAAATCAACGAATAATCCTGTGGTGATTTAACTTGACTGCAATAGAGTCCCTTTAAGTAGTTCACCAAAGGATTAGATCAACAAACAATCTCTTCAGCTAAACTACCCAAGAGAAATATTTAACTACATCAACGTAGGATGTCTTTAACTAGATTGTCGAACCAATCTATTTAACTTAGATCGATGTAGGATCTCTTTAACTAGACCACCAGAGGCCTTTTTTTAACTATATCAATGCATGATATATTCAACTAGATTGTCGAACCAATCTCTTTAACTTAGATCGTCGAATGATCTATTTAACTAAACTACCCACGGGGAATATTTAACTACATCGACGTAGGATGTCTTTAACTAGATTGTCGGACCAATCTCTTCAATTTTATCAACACATGTTGTCCTTAAACTTTGGAATTGTACTTTATAATCCAAGAGACTTAACTACAACGCAGAAGTCCATTTAGGATTTAAGATAGTACCTTTTTGAATATCCTACTACGAATCCCTCATATGAAGGTATGAAAGATTCTACGAGGATTTGGATAGCGAATATCCAGAGTATACACAAACACAAAATGCTTAAATGGAAAGACAAGATGCATAAACACATAGTCATATAACCACAAAATTGTTTATCTAGATCTTTAATTTGTAAGTTTTGTTTTGTTAATTACGTACATGCATTTAAAGCACACTAGGAATCCATTTCATGGATTTCATTCGGTACTTTAAACATTAGCGAGAATCTAACTATGAAGATAGAAAGATCTTCCAAAAATTCGATTTCGTTTTCAAGAAAACGCAATATTCGAATTAAGGTATAATAATTTTGAATATACGGAAATACCCTTAGATACCCTATTAAGAATTTATAATGGTACTTTGGGTATTCGTGGAAAACGCAAGAGAAAATAAAATGGAAGAAATTACGGGGTAGTCTGTTCTTCAAGGAATATGGTTCCTTGACTGTCCGTATTGTAGAGGATACGTTGTTTATACATGCCATCACATTTGTACATTGCAATGTAAAATAAAAAGATTTATTTATAAACAACACCAACTGTTTCATGGACCTTGACTACAAAAGAAAATAATACATAAGGCTTGATTATCTCTAAACAACATTGTCCTCTAGTTGGTCCGATGCTCATCCTTGCGCTGGATTCGCATTAGCAATCTTTGGGCAATTTCTTCGGAAATGGCCCATCTCGCCACAGTTGAAGCAAGGACCTCGTGGAAGACGAGCTTGAGCAGGATTTACTTGAGGTTGGTTTGGACCACCTTGGTTTGGGGTAAATCGACAAGCATTTGCCAGGTGACCGAGTCGCCCACATGATGCACATAAACGACACTGTAGGTGAGCTAAGTGGTGTGCATTACATTTGTCGCATATCGGTGCAGTACCGACATAAGGTTTCTTTGCAGGAGGTTGAGTTGGTTGGTTGCGGGTGTTTTGGTTGGGTTGAGCAGCAATTGCACAATTCTGTGAAGCCTTACGCTTCTTAGACTTCTCAGGGGATCCAGTCTGTTCATCCATGGTCTTTGATTCCTCGATTGGCTTCTTGTCACCCTTTCGAAAAAGTTTATGCTTTCTGATCTGAGATTCAGTCAAGGTTGCAGATAGCTCAATGGCCTGCCTAACTGTAGTGGGGTTACTACCAGTAACAATATCCTGAACTGAGTCAGGGAGACCATCAATGTATTTCTCGATCGCCTTATCCAAAGGCGTAACCATGGTAGGGCACAACAGGCTCAGCTCCTCATATCGATCAGTGTATGCTCGATGTTCACCGCTGTCTTGTTTAAGATCGTCGAATTCCCTTTCCAATGCCCTGATCTCGTGACGAGGACAGAATTCCTTCATCATCAGTGCTCGAAGTTCTTCCCAAGTTTGGGCCAGTGCCACTTCGGCACCCCTATCTCTCACCACACCGTTCCACCACGTCAAAGCTCGTTTCTCAAAGACACTAGATGCGAAATCTACCTTTCGCTCGTTTGGACATTGAACATGCCTGAAGGTGCTCTCTAAACTCTCGAACCATTGTAGAAGTGCAGTCGCTCCTTGAGACCCGGAAAACTTTGATGGCTTAGCCGAGTTGAACGTCTTGAAGTTGCAGAGGGCATTATTATTGTTGATAGCTTGGTGACATTGGGCAACGATGGTCGGGATTGCAGCAGTTATTTGCTGTGTAATGACAGCTGCCAGATCGTCAATAGATACCGGATTTTCGCGTCGTGGAGGCATTCTAAAAGAGAAGAACATGAAAGGAAACGAGTGAGAGAATTAGACGAAAAGAATGCGATGAAACAATTCTGATGAAAGCAAGGATAGTGGTCATTTGTTCGTTACTACAAAACAAACAAATGACACACAGTGAATAATCAAAGTAAATGGGTCAAAAATAATGTATCACGAAGACATGCTCGCCTATAAGTGAACGCTCATCCCAAGAATTCCCAGGTAAGCACAACTGGTCTCGCGTCTGATGAGATGTATACGAAGTGCTTGCCTAGACAGAAAACCCAGAATACAGGCATTCACCCTTCCAGTTTGCACGTGTTCACATTATTAAAAACCCAAAACCTTGACGAGATTTTGAAAACTCAAAGGGGTTCAAAACCATATAACAGAGGGTTCAAAACCTTACAATAGAGGGTTCAAAACCTAGTAATCAATCATCCTAGAACAGATGATTAGTTTTCAAAGCGGTTTTGAAATTTATGTTCTTGTTGTGGTCGTCGCCTAAGGATAGGCGACGGTATTGTTTTATGACTAAACGCAAGTAAACTCGCGTTAGGGTCCTAGAAAGGTTATAGACTAGGTCAAAGCATTACTAATAACCTAATTCCCTATAACCATTGGCTCTGGTACCATTTTTTCTGTCACACCCCGACCACGTAGAACATACAAAACGTGGCGGAAACGTCGGGGAGTGTTGTAACAGAATTAATCGTTTCAAATCCATGGCAATTAAAGTTTCGTTTTATTAATCAAACATGAGAGTTTACATTGTTTAAACAAGAAACAAAGGGTACATAACATAAATTAACTAGTTCTTGTCTCGTTTTAAGTCTCTAAGGCACGGGTCCGCCTAAGTATGTCTTGATAAGTCCTATGCATCATCTCCTGAAAACACATGTGAAAATAGGTACGTCAGCATAAAAATGCCTGTGAGATACATAGGTTTTGTGAAAATAGGATTCATGACTTATGTTTGAGAAAATGTTTAGTCATGAACCTTGTAATTTGCTTTGTCTTGTAAATCATTTGAAAAACAATAAGATCAGATGATATGTATAAATAAGTGAATAATGTATGGTTAAAGGAATAACCATGTAAGATGAGTTTGTATAAGATAAGTTGTTTGTAAATCAATGTCTTGTGAAAAGTATGTTATTTGTATAAAATGTTATATGCCATAAACTGAAATGATTCAAATAACGCTACGATATGTAATACCATACAAACACTTATATATAGGAAGTACCAGCGGCGTATCCACCATGCTTGTATCATATTACACACGCCCCGTTACTTAATCACTTACTCAAACCAAACTACCAAAGTAAAATGTTCATGTCTAATGTAAATCATGTAATATGTAACCAAAATGTAAGCATGTGATGAAATAACAAATGTACTAAATATGCAACAAATGGACATACATAGCATGTGAACTGTACTAAGTATGCAACAATAGACATACGTAGCATGTGACCTGTACTAAGTATGCAACAATAGACATACGTAGCAAGTAACCTGTACTAAGTATGCAACAATAGACATACGTAGCATGTAACCTGTACTAAGTATGCAACAATAGACATACGTAGCATGTAAGGTAATGTAGGACGATGTACTAAGTAATGCACACAATGGGCACACCTAGCATGAAATGTAATGAAAATGATGTACTAAGTAATGCACACAATGGGCACACCTAGCATGAAATGTAATGAAATCATGTACCATAATGTATTACTGAACATAGAAGGTATATAATGTGAAAACATGGAAAGCATGAAAGTAACAAGTAGGCACATGTGTTTCACCCCAAAACCGTTTGGAAAACAGTAAAAGAGGGGTCTATGTACTCACTTGAGATTGCTCAGAAGTCCTAAGATAACCACCAAGCAATGCTAGAGATCACGGAATATCAAACGGCACCTAATATAGGTAACTATATTAATAAACCGGACCTAAATCGGAAGATCGGATAGAATGAGGGTTCGTAAACCAAACGAGTGTAGAGACTCGTGTCATTTGGTTTAACAAAGCCTACATACTAAATGAAACTTAACATAAATGCTTATGACCCATTACGACCCGTTTAGGTAGCTTATGCTACTTTAACGCGTCATTCGCGTGAAACGCGTTCGGAACGTCTAAGTAGTCCTATGACAAGTGTTATATGCCTAAACATGTTACATAATCAGTTATGTGACAAAGGTTTAGGTTACATATGCTTAATTACCAATTATACATGAACCCCTCAAAGCCTATTTCTAAGCTATGTAAAGGATATTTAAGGTGTGTTTAACTTATGGTCATGTTCTGGAATGTCTGTTACAGTTCAAATTGGCATACTTTCACAGTTTGTCAAATTTAGTCCCTGTAAGCGATTTAACTTGATTTCGGCATACCAAACCTTCCAAAACTTATTTCTAAGTTATGTAAAGGTTATTTTAGGTATGTTAAGCCTATTTCACTATTCCGGAGTGTTCATTGCATTAAACTGGTTATATCTACGCATTAGTGCGCGTATAACCTTCCAGAAAGCGATTTAGAGCTTGAAATCGAACAAGAGTTGATATGTGCAAAAGCTACACATATTTATACAAGTCCAAAGTATGAAATACAATATTTCATTGGTTTGGCATTTGTTTGATGGTTGAAGTGACACAGGTGTTACAATTTGTATGGAACTAAATGTGTGATCTTTTCTGATCACAAAAGTCTTCAACATTTGTTCAATAAAAAAGAGCTCAATATGAGACAGCGCCGTTGGATGGAAACCTTAAATGACTATGATTGCGAGATTTGCTACCATCCTGGTAAAGCGAATGTGGTCGCAGATGCTCTAAGCCGAAAGGAAAGAGTTAAACCAATTAGGATCAATGCCAAGAGCATTGAGTTGAGGAATAGTCTGAATGAAAGAATATTAGCTGCACAGAAGGATGCTATATTGGAAGATAACTTTCCAAATGAAAAGTTAGGAATAACTGCTGAGCAGTTAGCACCTGGGAAGGATGGAATTCTCAGAATGAACAGAAGGATTTGGGTTCCTATTCAAGGAGGACTTCGAGATATAATCCTCCAGGAAGCCCACAACTCCAAGTACTCAGTTCACCCGGGAGGTGACAAGATGTATCAAGATTTAAAGGCCAATTATTGGTGGATAGGTTTAAAGAAATCTATTGCCACCCATGTAGCTAAGTGCCTGACCTGTGCTCAGATTAAAGCTGAACATCAAAAACCATCGGGCCTGTTGCAATAGCCAGAACTTCCTACATGGAAGTGGGAAATGGTAACTATGGATTTTATAACCAAGTTACCTAAAACAAGGCACGGAAATGATACCATATGGGTTATTGTTGATAGACTGACTAAGTCAGCACATTTCTTACCCATCAAGGAGACTCATAGCTCCGATAAATTAGCCCAATTGTATGTAGATAAGATTGTAGCTCTACATGGCGTACCAGTAGCTATTATCTCTGATAGGGATACTAGATATACCTCACATTTTTGGAAAAGCTTCCAACAATCTTTGGGCACACGTTTGAATTTTAGTACTGCTTACCACCCTCAGACGGATGGACAGAGTGAGCGTACAATTCAAACTTTGGAAGACATGCTTCGTGCATGTGTTATTGATTTAGGTGGTAGTTGGGACGACCACCTGCCATTGATAGAGTTCTCCTATAACAATAGCTACCATACAAGCATTAAGGCTGCGCCTTTTGAGGCATTATATGGTAGGAAATGCAGAACGCCTGTCTGTTGGGCAGAAGTAGGAGAAGCTCAGTTGTCAGGACCTGATATAGTCCTTGAGACAACAGATAAGATTATCCAAATTCACGATCGCCTGAAAGCTACCAGGGATAGGCAGAAAAGTTATGCTGATAAGGGGCGAAGACCTCGAAAGTTTGAAATAGGCGATAAAGTTCTATTAAAAGTGTCACCCTGGAAGGGTGTGATACGTTTTGGTAAAAAGGGCAAGTTAAGCCCTAGGTATATTGGACCATTCGAGATTATCGAATGTGTCGGCAGTGTAGCTTATAAGCTAAACCTGCCCGAGGAGCTAAGTGGGATTCATAATGTTTTTCACATTTGTAATCTCAAGAAATGTCTAGCTGATGAATCGCTAGCTATGTCCCATAAAGACGTACATATTGATGAAAGTTTGAGATTCGTTGAAAGACCTATATCGATCGAGGATCGACAAGTTAAAAAGCTCCGAAGAAAGCATGTACCAATAGTAAAGGTCAAATGGGAAGCCCGTAGAGGTCCCGAGTATACGTGGGAAGTCGAGTCCACTATGAAACAGAAATACCCTCACTTATTTCAGTAAATATCAGGGTCGAGATTTCTTTTAAGGGGGTGAAGATGTAACACCACGTAAAAACGTGTCCAATTATATATAGACACGTGTCCTAAACTCTAAAGGTGCGAAAGATTGAGCCTGAAGGACCAAGGTTGTCGAACAGTGATACTATGAAACCACAAGGATTAAAAGTGTCAACATGCCAAACTTGTGCCTCTGAATGACCTTACACGATGAATATATTCTTGAACGAGTGATTGATTGGATATAAGAAGCCGTTTATGAAAATAATCGGAAGATTATTAAATTACAAGGGTTAAACGTGTCAACATGTTAATTCTGACCTCTGAGTGACTTTTAACGAAACCGAGGCTTCGCAATATTCAAATATACTCTTAAGAATAAGTGGTATAAATTTCACGTGGTTTCGATATCGTTAAGTATGCTTTCAAGACTTTGGGTCAAAAGTGTCAACTTGATGAAACTTGCTTTCATAATGATATTTAACGAACCCGAGCCTAACAAGGTTTGTTTATACATTCTTGGACCTCAAGAAATTAACTACAATGGTCTCTATGGTCAAAAATCATGTTAAAAAGGGTTAAAAACGAGCAAGGACTGAAACTGCCAGCTTTCAAACCTATTTTGCCAGTTCAGCCGGCCCAAGCGGCCCGCGTAAGACTCCCTTAAGTCTTACGCGGCCCGCCTCAGCATGCCCATATCAGAAAAGTTACTGCCAGATGCGGGTTTAGCTGTTCCACCGCCTCAACCTAGTTTGTAACGACCTAGGGAGTTGTAAGTCGGTTTAATTCAGTAGCTAGGACACCTGGGGTGATCCCAGGGCCTCCAATTACACCTGGAAGTGATCTAAATTCTTGGACATTGCTATATAAAGGACCTTAGTTCATGTGTTCTTGGCACATTATTTGCAACAACTTCAAAAGGACTTGCTCTGGAGCTTCCATCAGTAAGAAGAGGATTATCAAGTGTAGAAAAGTTTGCTAGGACCTTAAGTAAGCCTCTAATTACTTGTTTAGTCGTTTAATTTAGCTTAATTACTCTAAAGTCAAACTTATCATAAAATTTGTTTGACTTTCGTTTTAATTACTTGTGGCTTAACCACTGGTCAAATTGAAAGTGGTTATAAGACCACATTAGTGTAGGTGATTAACCCTTAAAAATGGCACCTCCTAATTATCTCGTTTGACTGGTCAATTGTCGGGTCAAAGTAGTTTGACAAAAAGTCAAACTGGACAGAAATTACAAAAATGATTCTAATTAATAAAACAGAGGTTCTAAATTATATTTTAACATTCTAATGACTTGGTAATCAATATTAAAACATGTTTTATCAGTCCTAACCCGACAATTAATAGTCTAAGGTCAGTTTATAACCGAAAGTCGCAAAAGCTTGACTTTTGCTTTGACTTTCAGTTCTGACCCATTCAAGCTTAATTCTCCCATCTTTTAAGTTTCCATTAGGACCACATTACTTAGTAGTATAACCCTCTGGAGTTATATTGCATGGTACCTAGTGGTTTGAATTATATGCACTTAATCGTAATTATGCTTAATAATGCCATAAACGCCCTTTTTACATACAACTGAGATTTTTAAGAATGTGATTGGACTAACACCTTTGCTACTGATATTTAGACATGTCCTGAGAATTTGACATCAATTGGAGGTCTAGAATAGGAGTTATGCTCAATAGCGTAATTAAGAAACTTTTTGTTATTTAAATGGCGTAATTAGTATGAAACCTATCTAAACCCGATTTTTGACACCAAACTTCTTACCTACTGATGTAAAATAATATTTTGGGATTTTTGGAGATTTTTAATTATTTTTAGGCTGAGCATAATATAGGATTATAGCTTAATTTCGTTAAATGTCGGTTTCACCCTTTTCATGCATAAAATGGGTTTTATTTAACTTTTTATTGCCAAACCTTTTGCTACTGATTTCATATGATAAATAAAGTATTTTGAACTTTATAAACTGATTAAAAACTCAGATTTCCTATTTTAACCCGAATACCTTTTTTAAACCGATTTTTAAGCATTTTTAGCATCTAGTATGGGTCAAAACTATATTTTACATATAAAACTTATTACCCACTGATGTTTTAAGCTAATTTATATAATTATACAGTAAGCTAAAGTTTTTAAACTCAGAAGTCTATTTTAACCTTTAAAAGCCTATGTAAAATTACCAAAATGCCCCTTCGGGACATAGTTTGGCTATATAAGATAATTTTCACATATATAAAGTATCCTACTATTATAACTTATAAAAATACATATTTTTACTGATTTAATCAGACCTGAAACTCAGTTGTACAATTAAACTCTTTTATGGGCATTAAAATTACCAAAATGCCCTTATGGGATTTATTATGGATTAAATTACTTTTTGGGCATGTGTGTTAACATCCTACTGATGTATTAACATATTTTGAGAATAATAATGATTAAGACCTGTATATAATTTAATTGGAGACCCGTTACGCGTTTACGCATTCGGATCGGCTTATGTGACTAGTTTACATAATATAGTCGAAACGGGTCAAACCTTATCATTAAGTTCTCAACTTCCAGAATGTGTTTAGTTTACCCATATTATACAAGTATCCAAGCTTGTCGGGTCTAAACCACATTCTGTTACGGTCTCCGCTTAATCTAGCGTTTAGAACCGTAAGGTTTCTTTCTAGCTAGCCGGTCTAAGTCCTTGACTTAATTAAAGACCCGTTAGCATCCTAATAGGTTAATAAACCTTCTATACATATTAAATAAGCTTCCGGTAGAAGGTTCCTTCGAAAAGCTTTAAGATATTTACTGCTAGCATCAGGTAAATACTTTTAACTTATTTTCCCTATACGGGCTTGGGATATGGTATTATAATAATACCACTTGGTCTGATATGAAATCATTTAATCGGATTGTGATTAATAAATTTGCATAACCCGTTTTAATATGTCTTGTTTGATAACATAAACATTTGGGGGTTAATCTGACCGTGTCCTGGATATCCTCGGCTCATTTCATTTAAAATGGCCACGACCTATGCACGGGGTGTAGGCATACACCTGACAGATGCAAATGCTAAAATAATATATAAACCCACATGTTGGGGATAACTCCTTTGTGGGTTCTATAAGTGGTGAGTCGGTTAATCATGACCGGCTTCCAACCGGCCCCAATTGTAAGACAAACATATAAATATGTATACAAGATTATATTCAAATAATTGTCCCAGGTTATAAAAGGTTTGTGCCATATGCACCTAAATCAATTTTCTTTAATGTTTTCCAAAAGAGTCAGTTAATTGTATTTACCAGTGTAAACTGACGTATTTTCTTAAAGACTGAATTGACAGGTACCTCTCGAAATAGGCTGGAGCTATAGGGTATCAATAGAGGATCTTGCAAATCCATAAGATGCCTGCAGTCTGTTATTTTTGTTTCTTTGTACATTTATGATCCGCCTGTGGATCTTATTACATTCCAGTCTGTACATTCATAAACTCGAACACTCAGACTATATGGTTTGTAATAGTTTATTCACCAAGCCTTCCGCTGTGCTATTATATTGCGTGTATTGACTATGATGATATCAACTACGTCACGATACTCCCCGCCGGGCCCGCCGGTAATATGTGGAAATATCGGGGTGTGACAATGATGCAGGGAGTCTGAGGATCCAGAGTCTGAGGATCACAGGATCCTTAACAGAACTTATGATTTCTAACAATTGTCACGTTTTTAATGTTTAAATGCAGATAATGGACGTAGTGGACTACTTCTTTGCTGGAATCTCGTGGAATATGCTTCTTCGGCACGTGCTTAATGAAGAAATAACCGTTAGTGGTGATCATGGGTGACTTCCACCTTTTTCGAGAAGTTAGTTAGTTTATTTTTTCTTATCTTTTAAGGGGAAAACGAGCTCATTTGAGGCATAAGTCGTACACACCACAGAAAAAACACACAACACTCGAATTCTCTGCAAACATTTAGCAAAAACACACACTTATACTAGCAATTCATTGTATTGAGCTTGTTTTCTTCCGAAGTTGTAAAAGGATCATTATTGTTTTTGTAATATATTTAGTGATCGGTAGTTTCCATCACCCGAGGTTTTTTATGCCGGAGATCTTCTAAAGATCAAGGGCTTTTTCCTCGTATAAATCTCGGTGTTCATCGTTGATTTCATATACTTGTCGTTCATACAATTAACCAAGCATCATACCTCACAACAAAAGATTTGGTTGCATTATCCTTGCTTGATTTTTGACCAAAACAAAACTGTTTTTCAATCCTTTGACTCTTTGATGAAGAGTGATTGCATCTCCGACACTTGGGTTTCTTTTCCAGCTACCCCTTTTCTGATAGGATTCTCCTATCCTTTCCCTGCCTTCACACAGTCTTTCTTCACACTCATAGGCATGTGCTATATTCAAGCCATGCCAATGATGTGGAGAGTTCTTTACACCATAGAGAACATCATCGAGCAGGAGGGCATAGAAATAGGGATGTCCGAGTTGAGTCAACTGTACAACCTTGTTAGCCATGGTTCACACCGCTTTCTGTTCAAACACAAACCTGGTGATCCTCATCCAATCCTCAAAACCACTAAAAACGACACCCACTGGAAGAGCCATTTCTTCTTTGTGAGGAGGGATTCAATCCCAGATGGGAAAAACCTTCCTAAAAAGTGGATCACCCATGGTAGGATATGGGATCCTTAGACTAGGATCATAATAGGACTTCTTTTTTTTTAAGAATAACTAATCCTTTTTTCTGTTTTGCAGCTATTTCACTCTCTTTCATCCTAGAAACACCTGCAACAAAGGAAAGAGTTGCTGCCTTTTGGAACCTTGACCCTGCTGTTAGATCGGTCCAAGCCAAAGCAAAGGATTCACAAGAAGTATCCTCTGGTTCCTTCACCATGTCAAGTAAGTATCCAAGTTTGTATATAATTAAATGTTTAAATAAAAATAAAACAAGAATACTTATCTGTGTTTTGCGTTTGTAGGCGCTGGAAAATCCTCAAGGTCTGCCTCTAGGTTCAGTGTCAGTGACCTTGATGCGTTTGCTGCCTCAAAATCCATCAAGAAGCAACTTGATGCCAGCCCCAGCGTTCCAAATCCTAGGGGTACCAGCACAAAGGGCAAAGGTGGCAAGAAAACGAAAGCTGCTGAAGCTCTTGAAGGTCTGTCTCTCATCCAACACCAGTTCGAAGAATACGTCTCTGAGGTAAGGATCCCGGATCCTTAAGTCTGATATTCCCATACTGAGGATAACGGATCCTGGCATGTATTTCCTTTTTTGCAGAAATTTGCTGAGATCCACATGCTGCTGGATTCGCAAGCTGAAGAGGCTGAGCAAAAGCACTTGGACTTTCAGAAGTTATTCCGGGCAAAGGATCAAAAGATTGCCTCTCTCGAGAATGATGTCAACCTGGCGAAGAGGGAGCTGGTCCTGGCCCAAATTACAGCTGATCAGGAGAAGGCAGAAGTGATGGAGGGTGCTAAGCTTTCTGCTACAATCGCCATGCTCAAGATCAAGCTTCAAATGGCAAAGGAGGCTGAGGATCCTAACTTTGACAGGACCGCCTGGGACCAAGAGGCCTGGAAGAAGAAGCCTGCGGAGCTGGATGATGAGGAAGAGGCTGAGGAGATTCTGGCAATCAAGGCTGGTGGCAGTGGGGTGAAGGATCAGGCCGAAGGAGCAGCTGGTGGCGATGACGCAGCGAAGGTTTAAGCTGCACAAATGGGCGATGATGGAAATTTCTAGACGTGGTCGGAGCCCATTTTTTATGGCTTCATGTTTTTTGGTTGTTGGTGTTTTAAAACAATGGTCTGTATTTAAACAATAGCTTTAGGTTTAAGGATCACCGATCCTTCGAACAATAAGTAGGATGACAATTGGTGGAGGGATCCTCTGTTTGGGGGATGAAGCCATTGTTATCCTGCCGTCTTTCTATTCCTGCATCACTAAGAACTTATTATCATGGACACCTTTTACCTACCCCAGCGGACGGGCCACGTATTGCTGGTAGATGCTTGGGGTACGTAATTTTGACAACCTTTGAAGGGTTAATCTTTTGCTAAATAAATAAAAGTTTAATCTTTTGGCTTATCTTGTGTTGTTATTTCTGTGAATATTTACCTTTCAACTGTTATGATACAATTTCTTTGAATTTACAAGTTAAGAACATAAGTATATTAGATTATGTCAAAAAGTTTAGGATATGATCAAGGATCAAATATCCTATAATCGAAAAGTTCAAAAAGTGGCATAATTTTAGGATCACATATCCTGTTGTCAAAGAATAAGGGTAACTTAAATAAATCAAGAATATAGTCAAGGTAAATAAGGATCATACCTGAGAATCCAAGTTAGGATCCTAAATCATTAACACTTATAATCAAGATAACCAAAAGATAAACCTTAGTAAAAGGTTAGGATCCAGGATCCTTAACTATTTAGCTTTGGAAACCTCAAACAGAACATAACTTGGGACTAAGCCAATATAAAAGAAGAGTTAGTAACTGGAGACAAGCCCAACAATCTGGGGACAAGCCCAACAATCTGGGGACAAGCCCAAAAGATCTTGTGTAAACTGGAGTATGGCCCTCACTGGCGACTATCCAAACTTAGTGACATGAAAATGCCAAAACCTTAGCTAACGTGAAAACGTTAGAAACCTTAGGAACGGATGTATGGTACGTCTACCATTATACGTAGGATCCTGAATACAGCCAGTACAATGAAATTGTCAGCCTCTAAAGCGGGTACTGGTCCCATTGCCTTGAACTGCACCAGGATCATCGTGCGCTACTGGCGAAACTGGGACAGGCCCAATAAACTGGGGATAAACCCAAAAGCTGGGGACAAGCCCAAAAAACTAGGGACAAGCCCAAAAGATCTTGTGTAAACTGGAGTATGGCCCTCACTGACGACTATCCAAACTTAGTGACATGAAAATGCCAAAACCTTAGCTAACGTGAAAACGTTAGAAACCTTAGGAACGGATGTATGGTACGTCTACCATTATACGTAGGATCCTGAATACAGCCAGTACAATGAAATTGTCAGCCCCTAAAGCGGGTACTGGTCCCATTGCCTTGAACTGCACCAGGATCATCGTGCGCTACTAGCGAAACTAGGGAGAGACCCAATAAACTGGGGATAAACCCAAAGGTTGGGGACAAGCCCAAAAAACTTAGGAGACTTTTGTGGATACTTGATCCTTTGTCAAGGATACATCAATCTTCTGCAAAACTCAGAACTTAGTGAAAAAAGGATAAAGGATCCAGGATCCTTCTCCTTATGGTAAAATAAATTAGAGGATTAGAATCAGATCATTACCAGACTGAGGATCACCTATCCTCTGAGGATCCTTAATGGATATCGGATATAAAAATAGCTAAGGATCCTGGATCCTTTCTACATGAAGTATTTCTTCAAGTGAACAGCATTCCAAGCTCTTGGTAGCAAATCACCTTCCATTGTTAATAATCGATATGCCCCCTTTCCTGCCTCAGCTTCAATAAGATAGGGGTCTTCCCACTTTGGTGCTAACTTGCCATCAGCAGGATTTGTAGTATTTTGGAATATCTTCCTTAACACCATATCACCTGTTAGGGGTGGATTTTCTAAGCCTAAGGATCACGGATCCACAGGTGCAGCCAGGATCACGGATTCTCAATTCTGTTTGAATTAGGGATCCTCAGAAGACGTTGCGGATTTAAGGATCCAGGATCCTCATTGTTATCCTAACACTAACGGTTGTTTCCATTATATTTAAACTTGTTTTGCAGGAATGAACGAGTGGGACTTGGTCTTGCCGATATTCCTGGGGAATATGCTTTAATATTCTACACGTGCATAGCTAGAATGACCGTTATGGAGGTCGTGGGTAGGTTGCACAATTTGCGGGTTGTTTGTTACTTAGCTTATTTCTATTTTTAAAGAGGGTAACAAGTCTTGACAGTTAGAATATATAGAAAACACACACTCTCGAAAGCTCTCTGCAATTTATTGGCGATTACACACATATTGCACACTAGTGATCCTTGTAACAAGCTTGTTATCATCTCGAGTTGTAACCTTTACTTGTTTAATTATACTTGGTGATCGGTAGTTTCCATCACCCGAGGTTTCTTATGCCGGAGATCAACTCTTGATCAAGGGCTTTTTCCTCGTATAAATCCTTGTGTCACTTGTTCATTTCATTTACAAGTTGTTCATATGTTTGTTCATTGATTCAAGCATCATACCTCACAAAAGAAGATTTGGTTGCATTATCCTAGCTAGCTTTTTTGACCAAAACAGTTTGGCGCCCACCGTGGGGCAATTGGTGCTTCATTTCTGAGAAATTTTGTTCATTGTGATCATTTCGGTCCACCACCTTCAACCATATGGCTTCTTCAGCGAAGAACACTTCGAGTTCCATGCCGGAAGTCACTTCTTCACAGGGCATCCCACCTTTGCCTCTAGCACTTTTGGATCCCAGTAGAATGCTGAAAATGCTGCGAAGAAACAAAGCCCCATTTTCCCAAAACCACCAACTTTTGTTGTTTCTTCTAGTCCTTCTAACAGTGATCTTTATTCTTTGATTTTGCAGATGAGGGATTACATGTAGCAGCAGGAAAAACTAATGACAGGATCCTTCGAGAGATTGATGACATCAAAAAATTGAAGAGATCAGCGGAGGATCACTTTCCATTGATGCCTAGATCACTGAATTTCGACACTCCAATCATAACTACCTAAACACTCTGCTCCAGCTGATGTCCAGATTCAAGGTGGATCATTGGGAATGCGTTTTGGATCATTAGCAATAACGCAAGCTCAAGGATCCTGCTTTCAGCCTTTAGGATCATCGTCTCAGTATCAGGGATCCTTCTTCAATTCCGTAGGATATGTGGGAGCACAGACGGTTCAAGGATCCTCATATCAGGGTCAAGGATCCTCCCAGGGTCGGGGACCCTTCCAGGTTCAAGGATCCTCTCAGGTTCAAGGATCCTCCTCTCAGGTTCAAGGATCCTCATCTCAGGTTTACAGATCCATGGATTATCCTCCAAAACCCCCAGTCACAGCACATTAAGGATCCAACATCTTTCAGGATCAAGGATTCTTAAGGAGTGTGCAATCCAGAAGTTCAGATGTCCATCTAGGAGACTTCATTCCTATGCAAACTATTGCTTCATCTGGCCCCTCAATCATACCAGAATCCCGTCAATATGGATTCACATCCAAAATTCCAAACTTGAATCCTTTGGGAGGTAACACTATGAATAATTCTCATAATGCTAACCATGGCTATGTGTCGGATACAGGTATCAATCAAGCTATGGCTAGGGAATTACAGAAACTGAAGGATATGATATCCAGTGTTCCAGGAGTGGTCAAGCCCATTCCTGAAATCGTAGATGGAAGCCACAGGATATATCGTTTTGCACCACCTATTTGTGATGCAGAAATTCCAAAGAGGTTCCAAATACCAACCATGAAGCTATATGGTGGCTCAACGGATCCAGAAGAGCATGTAGCTTAGTATAGAGAAAGGATGGAGATCAATCCTATCCCGGAGAGGTTGAAAGAAGCATGTTTATGCAAGGGTTTTGGGTCCACATTAACAAGATCAGCTCTTAAATGGCTACTAAGTCTTCCCCCTTACTCTATTACTTCATTTGCTAATCTAGTTAATCTGTTTAATAGCCAATTCTCATGTAACAGAAAATTTGAACGTTTAACTAGTGATCTATATAGGGTAACACAAGGTCAAAACAAATCACTTAGAGATTATATCACTAAGTTTAGTAAAGAATCCTTAGATATCCCTAATCTGGATATAGCTACGGCTGTAGAAGCCTTTAAAATGGGTTTACATAGGGATTCATTGTTCTATGATGATCTTGCCATGACCCCTTGCAGGAATCTTGATGAAGTAAGAACCAGGGCCCTTAGATTTATCCGTTTAGAGGATGATAAAAGGATCCAAGAAAGACTGGCAGGATCCTTGAAACAGGAAAAGCAAGGATCCTACTTCAGGAACAACAAGTCAAAGTCTTATAATAAGTCTGATAACTAGAATGTGCATGCAGTGGAACAGGAAGAGGATGATGAGGATTATCCTCCCATTTCTGAGTATTATTTTTCTGTTGATAACAATGAACTGATCCTTGCAATGCAGAATTTAGGTGAAAAAGCAAGATGGCCCAGAAAAAGTGATAAGCCAGCTGCAACGAAAGACAAATCCAAATGGTGTGCATACCATGAAGATTTCGGTCATCTCACTGAAGAATGTATTACACTCAGAAAAGAGATTGGTTAGCTGTTAAGCAAAGGACACTTAAAGGAGCTGTTGGGAAGAAAAAAGTCAAGGATCCAGGATCCTGAAAAAGTTCTAGAAAGAGCTCCTGCTCCTCCTGCTGATGCACAAATTATTAACTTCATATCTGGTGGATCAGAGATATGTGGCACTTCCTTTTCAGCAGCCAAGAGGCATGCCAAGGAGACCAAGATGGATAATGGAGATAGACCCATCCGAACCTCTACTGTTACACAGGAAAAAATTATAACTTTTGATGAGGATGATCGTGTTGATGTCCAGGATCCTCGTCATGATGGTCTTGTTATTACTTTGTTTATATCTAATCATTTTGTTCACAGGATCTTAATAGATGGAGGAAGCTTAGTAAACATCATTCAGCTTGATGTCCACAAGAAGATGAACATCCCTGAATCGGATATTGTCCCAAGATCCTCAGTTCTTGTGGGATTCAGTGGAGAAACCAAGAACACATTGGGGGACATTAAACTTCCCATCTACATAGAAGGACTTCATTCTTATCAGAAATTTTGTGTTACAGATTGCTTATCCTGTTGCAATGTTATCCTTGGCAGGCCATGGATACATGACATGAAGGCAGTCCCATCTACATATCATCAATGTGTAAAGCTTCCTAGTCCATGGGGGGTGGTGAAGATTGAGAGTGATCAACAAGAAGCCAAGAATTGCTACACATCATCAATGAAACCAGCCTCAAGACCCAGGGAGCAATAGCAATTAAAGCATCCTCCAAGAGATGTCTTGGAGGCAAGAGAACAAGATCTGAAAGATATCCTTATGGATCCTCGGGATCCTGAATCCAAGATCTTCATAGGATTAGGGATCCTCAACAACATTGAACAAGATCTAGTATCCTTCCTCAAGAAGAGAAAAACTACCTTTGCCTGGAGGCATGAAGACATGACAGGTATCTCTAAAGATATAATTACTCATAAGCTTGGCATTGATAGGTCATTCAAGCCCATACATCAAAAAAGGAGAAAGTTTGCACCTGAGAGGAATGCCATTATCCAGGAGGAGGTAGATAAGCTACTCCGAGTAGGTATGATAAGAGAGGTCAAGTATCCAAGGTGGTTAGCCAATGTGGTTGTTGTTCAAAAGAAAAATGGAAAGTGGAGGGTATGTGTCGATTTTACCGATTTAAACAAGGCATGTCCCAAGGATCCTTTCCCATTACCCCACATTGACTCCATGGTGGATGCTACCGCAGGTCATGAATTATTGACTTTTATGGATGCTTCATCTGGATTTCAACAAATTCAGATGGAACCATCTGATCAAGAGGATACAGCCTTTATGACCCCAACTGGTATATATTGTTATATTGCTATGCCATTTGGACTAAGAAATGCGGGTGCTACTTATCAAAGGCTAGTCAATATGATGTTTAAGGAACAAATAGGACACACTATGGAAGTCTATATATACGACATGGTAGTTAAGTCCAAGAGAGCTGAGGATCACCTTAGAGACTTGGAGGAAGCATTTGATATCCTTGATAAATTCAATATGAAATTAAACCCTTCAAAGTGTCACTTTGGTGTTAAAGCAGGCAAGTTCCTCGGCTACATGGTAACCAAAAGAGGTATAGAAGCAAGTCCAGAGCAAATCAAGGCAATTGTGAATATAAAATCTCCTGCCAATGCTAAGGATGTGCAAAGATTGACAGGGAGGATCGCAGCCTTGAACAGGTTCATATCTAAGTCATCAGAAAAGTGCAAAGAGTTCTATGACATTCTGAGAAAGAACAAGAAATTTGAGTGGACTGAAAAGCACGAAAATGCTCTCAAAGCCCTTAAGGATTACCTATCCTCAGCTCCTGCCTTGATGAAACCAGAAAAAGGAGATATATTATCTTTATATTTGGCAGTCTCTTCCAAAGTTGTAAGTGCAGTCCTTGTTAAGGATCACGAAGGTACACAATATCCTATCTATTATGTAAGTAAGAGTTTGCTTGATGCTGAATCCAAGTATTTACATTTAGAGAAACTTATCCTTGCTTTGATTATGGGATCTACTAAATTAAGACATTATTTTGAAACTCATGCCATTATTGTTAGAACTAACTTCCCAATTAAGAATGTTCTCAGGAAACCTGAAATGTCAGGAAGGATGGCCAAGTGGGCAGTGAAGCTTAGTGCCTATGATATAAGATATGAGCCAAGAACTGCCATTAAATCTCAAGCCTTAGCTGACTTTGTGGCAGATTTCAGTAGTGATTTACAAAGAGAAGCTCAGTTAGAAGTTTAGCAGCTTGAAGAGACTAAGGATCCTTGGATACTCTTCACTGATGGAGCCTCCAACATCAAAGGAACTGGACTTGGAATACTACTAAAATCGCCACAGGGGGACATAATACCCCACTCAATAGCTTGTTAGTTTCAAACTACTAATAATGAGGCTGAATAAGAAGCCTTAATAGCTGGTTTGCAAATTGCCAAGCATATGAGGATCAGGTATCTTGAGGTACATGTAGATTCATTATTAATCACCAATCACTTTAATGGATCCTATGCTGTTAAAGGTGAAAAGTTAATTAAATATTTAGAGATAGTCAAAGAATTGGCACTCTCTTTTGTTTCTTTTAGTTTGACACAGGTACCCAGAGAAGAAAATGCAAAAGCTAATGTATTGGCCAACCTTGGATCATCCTTGAAGATTCCAGAGAATATTAAAATTCCCATTATTCATATCCTAACCCCTGCTATCGAGGATCATATAGCTATGGAGATAGGAGAGGATTCTGCAATCATCCCTAGTGATGATACACAATCTCATTCAGGATCATGGATCCTTCCAATCATGAGATATATACAACATGGAGAGATCCCTACAGGACAAAATCCTAGAGCTTTCAAAGTCAAGGTATCTCAATTCACAATATTAAATAACATGTTATATAAACGTTCTCTTGCAGGTCCATATCTAAGATGCATTAAGGATCCTGAAGTTCAAGAAGTCCTAAAGGATTTTCATGAAGGAGATTGTGGAAACCATACGGGGGGCAGAGCACTATTCTCAAGGATCCTTAGGACAGGATACTATTGGCCTACCATGAAGAAGGATGCTGTGGATTATGCCAAGAGATGTGATGCTTGTCAGAGACATAGCAATATCCTTCATCAACCAGCAGAGCTCCTGCATCCTATATCCTCTTCTTGGCCATTCATGAGATGGGGAATGGATATAGTTGGTAAACTTCCCAAAGCACCAGGAGGAAAAGTGTTCATGCTTGCTGTTTTGGTCAAAAAATCTGATGAGGATATTGCAACCAAACTCTCTGTTACGGGGTATGATGCTTGAAATGTAGAACAATGACAAGGATCACTTCAATGTAAATTGCACAAATGACACAAGGGTTTATACGGGGAAAAAGCCCTTGATCAAGAGTTGATCTCCGGCACAAAAAACCCGGGTGATGGAAACTACCGATCACCAAGCTCAAATAAATCAATAAATGTTTACAACTTCGGATAGTAACGAGCTAGGTACAAGGATCACTATCGTGAAGCGTGTAAAAGTGAGTGAAAATGAATGAATGTTCGTCGAGAGCTTCAAGTGTGCGAGTATATGAGAGTGTGTGTAGCTGAAAAATGACTAAGTGTTCTAATTCTAGCTCGTTACTCCTTTTAAAATAGAAGTTAACTACAATAACTAACTATCCGACTTTTGTGCCAAGCTCCCACATTCTCCACAACGTCCATTTTTGGTCAATCGTGTGCGAAATGCCCGTGGAATATTCCTTAGTACCGTTTCCAAGACCAATTCAAGCTTGTTACTCCTGCGAAGTAATACAAAACACAAATAAACAATCGTTAGTACGCGGATCCTTAAAGTGATCCATGATCCTGATCCTGAAGCTCTTCTGAGGATCACTATCTGTCACAGAAATAAGGATCATTAATTAGGATAACGAATAAGGATCACTAATTGTTAGAAAATCCTCCCCTAACAATTGCCCCCAAAATATAAGGAGTGATATGTAAAATGAGCGAGTTATGTTTTCTTGATCTTATCCGCAACTAACTATCGTAAATATAGCCGTTATTGTTGAACTATCCGTTGCAATCGTGACGTCACAGAGGTGACAACCCTGCATGATCATGATTATAAATAGGAGATAGAGATAGGATCAAATGCATTTAAATTTTCAGAGAGACTCCCTTTATAACTGCATTCCGAAGACAATCAGGTACTCTCTCTCTTCATCTTCTTCCCTCTCTTGCTCTGTTTTCATCTCTTTCCTTCATTCCATCAAAGATGTTGCTCCGAAATTCCCCAGCCAAGGATCACCCGAAGAACAGCCCTCCGAAAAGCCAGGGGATCATTGAAGACTCCATTAAAGAACGCTGTTGTTTCAATGATGCTCAGATCGATAGGATCCGCCACTGCTTCCCGGCGAACACCGAGTTTAGGCCTTTTGACCCCAATGCCCTGAGTGATCATATCTCCGACAAGTGGGTTGCTTTCCCCGTCACTCCGTTCACCATAGGCTATACATATCCTTTTCCAGCCTTCACCCAATCTTTCTTTTCCCTAACTGGCATCTCTTATATTCAAGCCATGCCGATGATTTGGAGGGTTTTGTACACCCTTGAAAGGATCATCGATCAGGAAGGAATAGACCTAGGAATGTCAGAGCTGGGAGAGCTGTACGATCTTACTACCTTTGGTTCCCATCGCTATTTGTTTAAACGTAAACCCGGTGAGGAACATCCGATCTTCAAAGCCACCAAGAACGATGCTAATTGGAAGCGGCGTTTCTTTTTTATCAAGAGAGATTCTATTGAGGATGGAAAGGATCTACCCAAGAAATGGGCTACCCATGGTAGGGTGGTGGATCCTGAGAAGGATCACCAAAAACTTTCTTTTGATGTAAGGATCACTTATATTTTTGCTTTCTTGTTATGCAGCTATCACCGTCTCACACCTCAGATTGTCCCTGCTGCTAAGGAGAGGCTCCTTGCTTTCAAGAAACTTGATCCTGAGACAAGATCTTTCAAGACAACAACCCAAGATTCACAGGAGGTATCCTCAGGCTCTGTCACGATGTCAAGTAAGTATCCTTGTTTAGAATTTAAATAAATAGTAAAATATAAATTAAGAGAAGATACTTATCTTGTTTTGGTTGTGTAGGTGCTGGAAAATCCACCAAGTCTGCTTCTAAGTTCAATGTCACTGATCTCACTACTGTCAGATCCTCCAAGAGAAAAGCTCCTACCAGTCCGACAGCTTCGGTCCCCAAGGCACCCCTCAAAGGGAAGGCAATCAAGAAGAGAAAAGCCTCTGAAGCTGAGGATCTGCAGGGTCTGGCTCTGATCCGCCACCAATTCCTCGAGTACTTCAATGAGGTAAGGATCACTGTCTCTGCTCGTATATCCTGTTGACATATCCTACTGATTTGAGGATCACTTAGTCCTGACCTTATCTTTTATCCTTTTTGCAGAAATTCTCTGAGATTGAGGATTATGTGGGCCACGTTGAGGATCAAGATAGGAAGATTGCCGACCTCCAGCAGGTTGCAGTGCTTAAGGACCTTGCAATTGCTGATCTTCAGAAGGAAGTCCGGGATGCCAAGCAAGAGACGGCCAAGGTGCTGATCAATGTTGACTATGAGAAGCGTGAGATCACCGAAGACGCCAAAGTCTCTGCCACCATAACAATGTACAAGACCAAGCTGCAAATGGCCTTGGAAGCTCAGGATCCTGCTTTTGACAAGAGCACCTGGGATGTTGAAGGCTGGAAGGCAAGGCTAGCCGAACTGGACGATGAAGAGGCTGAGGAGGTTGAAGAGATCCTGACGATTGAAGCTGGAGGCAAGGATGCAGGTGGTGAAACAAGTGGAGCTGGAGGTGGTAATGCAGCGAAGGTTTAGGCTGCATGATTGGGCGATGATGGACATTCTTAGACGCAGCCGGAGCCCAATTTTTAAATTTGGTAGTAGGTCTTTTGTGGTTGTGATGTCGAACAATTTGATGGTTTGTACTTTAACAACAGTTTTTTGGATTAAGGATCATGTATGATCCTTTGGACAATAGGCAGGATTGCAATTGGTGGAGGGATCCTCTGTTTGGGGGATGAAGCCATTGTGATCCTGCCGCCTTTATATTCCTGCACTACTTTTGAACTTATTATCATGGACACCCTTTACCTACCCCAGCGGACGGGCCACGTTTTGCTGGTAGATGCTCGGGTAGGTAATTTTGACAACCTTTTAAGGGTTAGTCTTTTGTTAATAAATAAAATCTTAACTTTTT
The DNA here is from genome assembly GCA_030545235.1 of Helianthus tuberosus. NCBI lineage: Eukaryota > Viridiplantae > Streptophyta > Magnoliopsida > Asterales > Asteraceae > Helianthus > Helianthus tuberosus. Next base: position 163,540,571 of record CM060444.1, read on the forward strand.
GTCGCTTATCTTGTATTGTTATCCTTTTGTCTCTTTAACTCTCCTTTATTTCGTTGCACATTTATTGAATAAACAATTTTGAATAAGTCAGATTGAAAATGTTTAGAGCATGATCCACAATCAAATATCCTATAGTTAGGGAATCCCAAAAAGCAAGATATTTTAAGGATCACAAGTCTAGTTGTCAAACTTTAAGGGTTATTCAAATAAATAATGAATAGAATTAAAAATAGTTAAGAATCATACCTGAGGATCCAAGTTAAGATCCTACCCATAATAAGGATAACTGTAAGATAAACCTTAGAGAGAAGTAAGGATCAAGGATCCCTAATTGTTTATCTTCAAGGACCTGAAATAGATCATAACTTGGGACTAAGCCAATATAAGATAAGAGTTAGCAACTGGGGACAAGCCCAAGGATAACTGGGGACAAGCCCAAGGATAACTGGGGACAAGCCCAAGGATCGTATGTAAACTGGAGTATGGCCCTAACTGGCGACTATCCAAACTTAGTGACATGAAAATGCCAAAACCTTAGCTAACGTGAAAACGTTAGAAACCTTAGCTAACGTGAAAACGTTAGAAACCTTATGAACGGATGTATGGTACGTCTACCATTATACATAGGATCCTAGGCATAGCCAGTACAATGGAATTATCAGCCCCTAAAACGAGTGCTGGTCCCACTGCCTTGAACTATACCAGGATCATCATGCGCTACAGGCGGAACTGGGGTCAAGCCCAAATAACTGGGGTTAAACCCAAGGAACGGATTGCTTCTGCGGATAACCAATGTTATGCTAAGGATACCTGAACTTTCAAAACTTAAAGTCACGTGAGAGACGGATAAAGGACACATGATCCTTATCCTTATATGAGAAAATAAAGAAATGAAATAGTTCAAGTTTAGGATATTACCTAAGTAAGGATCACTGACACTTTAAGGATCCTTTAAGGATACCTCTATCGTGAGGATCATCTGTGCCTTGAGGATCCTGGTCACATGAAATATTTCTTCAAGTGGACAGCATTCCAAGCTCTTGGTAGCAAATCACCTTCCATGGTTAGCAATCTATATGCCCCCTTTCCTGCTTCAGCTTCAATCAAATAAGGGCCTTCCCATTTTGGAGCCAATTTTCCATCAGCAGGATTGGTGGTATTCTGAAATGCTTTCCTTAATACCATATATCCAACTTGAAACCTCCTGATCCTGACGTTTTTGTTGTAAGCACCAGCCATTCTTTGTTGATAACTGGCCATCCTTATCCTAGCCATATCCCTGGTTTCTTCAATAGTATCCAGGTCTTGAGCCAAGTTCTCATCATTCTCCTCAGGATCACGGGTACTTGTTCTAGCAGTTGGAACCACCATTTATGTTGGGATCACTGATTCTGCCCCAAATACCAAAGAGAATGGCGTTTGACCTGTAGCATTCTTAGGGGTTGTCCTATCAGCCCAAAGCACATAAGGTAGTTCTTCTGCCCATTTCCCTTTCTTGGATCCAAGCTTCTTCTTCAAATTGTTGATTTTGATCTTGTTGGATGATTCTGCTTGACCATTAGCTTGTGGGTGGACTGGTGTTGATGTTATCATCTTAATCCCCCAGCTGTCACAAAAGTTAGTGGTTCTGCCCCCAATAAATTGGGAACCATTATCACATATAATCTCAGAAAGAATTCCAAATCTAGTTATAATATTTCTTTTAATGAAGGATATAACTTCCTTTTCTCTGACTTGGGCAAAAGCTTCAGCCTCTATCCACTTGGAGAAGTAATCAGTCATAGCTAGCATGAATACTTTTCCACCAGGTGCCATAGGGAGCTTACCAACTATATCCATACCCCATCTCATAAATGGCCAGGAGGAGGATATAGGATGCAATAATTCAGCTGGTTGATGAAGGATATTGTTGTGCCTCTGACAAGGATCACATCTCTTAGCATACTCCACAGCATCTCTCTTCATGGTTGGCCAGTAGTATCCTGTCCTCAGGATCCTTGAGAATAATGCCCTGCCCCCAGTGTGATTTCCACAATCTCCTTCATGGAAGTCTTTTAAAACTTCTTGGATTTCAGGATCCTCAATGCATCTCAAGTATGGTCCTGCAAGAGATCGTCTATACAACATACTATTTAAAATTGTGAATTGAGATACCTTGGATTTGAAAGCCCTAGGGTTTTCTCCTGTAGGAATCTCTCCATGTTGTAAGTATCTCATGATTGGTGAGATCCATGATCTTGAATGAGATTGAGTATCCTCACTAGGGATAACTGCAGAATTATTTCCTATCTCCATAGCCACGTGATCCTCGATAGCCGGGGTCAGGATATGGATAATTGGGATCTTGATATCCTCCGGGATCTTCAAGGATGATCCTAAGTTAGCCAATGCATCAGCTTCTGTATTCTCTTCCCTTGGTACTTGTGTCAAACTAAAGGAAACAAAGGAGAGTGCCAAACTTTTGACTATCTCTAAATATTTGGTTAGCTTTTCACCTTTAACAGCATAGGATCCATTAAAGTGGTTTGTAATTAACAATGAATCTACATGTACCTCAAGATACCTGATCCCCATATGCTTTGCAATTTGCAAACCAGCAATTAAGGCTTCGTATTCAGCCTCATTGTTAGTGGTTTGGAACTCACAAGCTATAGAGTGGGGTATTATGTCCCCCTGTGGCGATTTTAGTAGTATTCCAAGCCCTGTGCCTTTGACATTTGAGGATCCATCAGTATAGAGTATCCAAGGATCCTTGGTCTCTTCTAGCTACTGGACTTCTAACTCAGCTTCTTTTTGTAAATCACTACTGAAATCAGCCACAAAGTCAGCTAATGCTTGGGATTTGATGGCTGTCCTAGGCTCATATCTTATATCATATGCACTTAGCTTCACTGCCCACTTAGCCATCCTTCCTGACATCTCTGGTTTCCTGAGGACATTCTTAATTGGGAAATTAGTTTTAACAATGATAACATGAGTTTCAAAATAATGTCTTAACTTAGTAGATGCCATAATTAATGCAAGAATAAGCTTTTCAAGGTGTGAATACCTGGATTCGGCATCAAGTAAACTTTTACTTACATAATAGACAGGATGTTGTGTACCTTCATGATCCTTAACAAGGACCGCACTTACTGCTTTTGAGGATACTGCAAGATACAAGGATAGCACATCGCCTTTTTCTGGTTTCATCAAGGCTGGGGCTGAGGATAGGTAATCTTTGAGGGCTCTTAAAGCATTTTCATGCTTCTCAGTCCACTCAAATTTCTTGTTCTTCCTTAGGATATCATAGAATTCTTCGCACTTCTCTGAGGATTTGGATATAAATCTGTTCAAAGCTGCTATCCTACCTGTTAGCCTTTGAACATCCTTAGCACTGGCCGGAGATTTGACGTTCACTATTGCTTTGATTTGTTCCGGGCTAGCTTCAATGCCTCTCTTTGTCACCATATATCCTAAGAATTTACCTGCTTTAACACCAAAGTGACATTTTGAAGGATTAAGCTTCATATTATATTTATCAAGGATATTGAATGCTTCCTCCAAGTCTCTTAGGTGATCCTCAGCTTTTAAGGATTTTACCACCATATCATCTATGTAAACCTCCATAGTTTGTCCAATCTGATCCTTGAACATCATATTCACCAGCCTTTGATATGTTGCACCTGCATTTCTTAATCCGAACGGCATAGCAATATAGCAGTATATACCAGTTAGAGTCATGAAGGCTGTATCCTCTTGGTCGGATGGTTCCATTTGGATTTGTTGAAATCCAGATGAAGCATCCATAAAAGTTAACAGTTCATGACCCGCAGTTGCATCCACCATGGAGTCAATGTGGGGTAATGGGAAAGGATCCTTGGGACATGCCTTATTTAAATCGGTAAAATCGACACATACCCTCCACTTTCCGTTTTTCTTTTGAACAACAACCACATTGGCCAACCATCTTGGATACTTGACCTCTCTAATCATACCTGCCCGGAGCAATTTCTCTACCTCTTCCTGGATAATGGCATTCCTTTCCGGTGCAAACTTTCTTCTCCTTTGATGGATTGGTTTGAAGGACCTGTCAATGCCGAGTTTGTGAGTGATTACATCTTTGGATATACCAGTCATGTCTTCGTGTTTCCATGCAAAGGTAGTCTTTCTCCTTTTGAGGAAGGATACGAGGTCTTCTTTCATTTCGCCAAGGATCCCTGATCCGATATAGATTTTGGATTCAGGATCATCGGGATCCATGAGGATTTCTACCACATCCTGCTCTCTTGCCTCCAAGACATCCCTTGGAGGATACCTTGATTGCTATTGCTCCCTTGACTTCGAGGCTGGTTTCATCGATGAAGTGTAGCAATTCTTAGCCTCCTGCTGATGACTATCAATCTTCACTATTCCCCAAGGACTAGGGAGCTTCACACATTGATGGTAGGTAGATGGGACTGCTTTCATATCGTGTATTCAGGGCCTGCCAAGGATAACATTGCAACAAGATAAACAGTCAATAACACAAAATTTTTTATAAGAGTGTAGGCCTTCGATATATATTGGGAGTTTAATGTCCCCCAGGGTATTCTTAGTTTCGCCACTAAATCCCACAAGCACGGAGGATCTTGGTATGATATCTGATTCAGGAATTCCCATCTTCTTTAGAACATCAAGCTGGATAATGTTCACTGAGCTTCCTCCGTCTATAAGGATCCTGCGGATAAAATGGTTAGAAATGAAAAGAGTAATAACTAAACCATCGTGATGAGGATCCTGGATATCAACACGATCATCCTCATCAAAGGTTATGACTTTTCCTTTGGAGACACTTGATGTTCGAACTGGTCTTTCTCCATTATCCATTTTAGTTTCCTTTGCATGCCTTTTAGCCACTGAGAAGGATGTGCCACAAATGTCTGATCCTCCAGAAATAAAGTTTATCACTTGTGCATCTGCTGGAGGGGCTGGAGCCTTCTCAGGGATCCTTTCAGGATCCTGAGTCCTTGACTTTTTTCTTCCCAACAATTCTTTTAGATGCCCCTTGCTCAACAAGTATCCAATTTCCTTTCTTAGTGCAATGCATTCTTCTGTGAGGTGCCCAAAATCTTCATGGTATGCACACCACTTTGATTTATCCTTAGTTGCAGCTGGCCTATCATTTTTTCTGAGCCATCTAGCTTTATCACCTAGATTCTGCATCGCAAGGATTAGTTCATTGTTATCAACAGAAAAACAATATTCAGAAATTAGAGGATAATCCTCATCATCCTCTTCTTGATCAACAAAATGCACGTTCTGGTTATCAGATCTGTTGTAGGATCTGAACTTGTTGTTCCTGAATGAGGATCCTTGCTTTTCCTGCTTTGAGGATCCTTCTAACCTCTCATGGATCCTCTTGTCCTCCTCTAGCCGAATGAACCTAAGTGCTCGGGTTCTTACCTCATCTAAGTTCCTGCATGGTGTCATAACAAGATCATCATAGAACGACGAATCCCTAAGCAATCCCATTTTAAAGGCCTCAACAGCCGTGGCTATATCTAAGTTGGGAATGTCTAAGGATTCTTTACTGAATTTGGTAATGTAATCCCTTAATGATTCATTATGACCCTGGGTTATCCTGTATAGATCACTAGTTAATCGTTCAAATTTTCTACTACAAGAAAACTGATTATTAAACAGGTTAACTAGATTAGCAAATGAGGTAATAGAGTAGGGGGAGACTTAGCAGCCATTTGAGAGCTGATCCAGTAAGAGTGGATCCGAATCCCTTGCATAGGCATGCTTCCTTTAACCTTTCTGGGATTGGATTGATCTCCATCCTCTCCCTGTATTGTGCTATATGCTCTTCAGGATCCGTCGAACCATCATACAGCTTCATTGTTGGCACATGGAACCTCTTGGGTATCTCAGCATCACAGATTGGTGGTGCAAAACGAGATATCTTGTGGCTCCCATCTGCAATCTCTGGGATAGGTTTGACCACTCCTGGAACACTTGATATCATATCCTTTAGCTTTTGCAATTCTCTGGCCATGGCATGATTGATACCTGGATCCTGCATAAGACCATGGTTAGTAGTATAAGAATTATTAAAAGTGTTACCTCCCATCGGATTCAAATTAGGAAGAATGGATGTTAATCCATATTGTTGGGGCTCTGGAATGATCGAGGGACCAGTAGAAGCATTGGTCTGCATTGGAATAAAATCTCCCTGATTGACATCTGAACTTCCTATTTGCAAACTCCTCAAGGATCCTGGCATCTGGAAGGATCCCTGAAATTGGGACGATCCTGGAACAAAGGAGGATCCTTGAACCTGGGATGATCCTGGAATAAAGGAGGATCCTTGAACCTGGGATGATCCTGGAACAAAGGAGGATCCTTGAACCTGGGACAATCCTGGAACAAAGGAGGATCCTTGAAGCTGGGATGATCCTGGAACAAAGGAGGATCCTTGAACCTGGGATGATCCTGGAACAAAGGAGGATCCTTGAACCTGGAATGATCCTGGAACAAAGGAAGATCCTTGAACCTGGGATGATCCTGGAACAAAGGAGGATCCTTGAACCTGGGATGATCCTGGAACAAAGGAAGATCCTTGAATCTGCTGCATTCCTGAATATCCTCCTGAATTCGTGAGGGATCCCATATGCTGAGGATAGGATCCCGCTGGCTGGAAATATGAACCTGATTCCTGGGTCACTGTTGTTGTTCCGTAGTGCACTCCTTTCTGTCCACCCACATATTGAACGTCTGGAACCACTGATGGCTGAGAAGTAATCACCGGAGTATCAAAATTCAAGGATTTCGGCACCAGTGGGGAATGGTCCTCTGCCGTTGTCTTTTGTTTCTTGAGATCTCCGATTTCTTTGAGAATCCTCTCATTGGTCTTATCCTGCTGCCGTATCTGATCCTTCATCTGCAAAATCAAAGTAAACATGTCACTAGTAGTGGGAGTGTAAGAAGCAGAAGAAGTTGGAGGTTTTGAGAAAATGGGAGTTGGTTTCTTCGCAGCATTCTCAGCATTCTTCTGGGATCCAGAAGGTGGTGGAGGCAAAGGGGGAACGCCTTGTGAAGAAGTGAATGAGGGCATCAAATTTGAAGCATTCTTCGCTGAGGAAGCCATTTGCTTGGTTGTAGTGAACTGAAAGGAGCACAGAAATGCGAATTTTTCTAAGGATGAAGCACCAATTGCCCCACGGTGGGCGCCAAACTGTTTTGGTCAAAAAATCTAATGAGGATATTGCAACCAAACTCTCTGTTACGGGGTATGATGCTTGAAATGTAGAACAATGACAAGGATCACTTCAATGTAAATTGCACAAATGACACAAGGGTTTATACGGGGAAAAAGCCCTTGATCAAGAGTTGATCTCCGGCACAAAAAACCCCGGGTGATGGAAACTACCGATCACCAAGCTCAAATAAATCAATAAATGTTTACAACTTCGGATAGTAACGAGCTAGGTACAAGGATCACTATCGTGAAGCGTGTAAAAGTGAGTGAAAATGAATGAATGTTCGTCGAGAGCTTCAAGTGTGCGAGTATATGAGAGTGTGTGTAGCTGAAAAATGACTAAGTGTTCTAATTCTAGCTCGTTACTCCTTTTAAAATAGAAGTTAACTATAATAACTAACTATCCGACTTTTGTGCCAAGCTCCCACGTTCTCCACAACGTCCATTTTTGGTCAATCGTATGCGAAATGCCCGTGGAATATTCCTTAGTACCGTTGCCAAGACCAAGTCAAGCTTGTTACTCCTGCGAAGTAATACAAAACACAAATAAACAATCGTTAGTACGAGGATCCTTAAAGTGATCCATGATCCTGATCCTGAAGCTCTTCTGAGGATCACTATCTGTCACAGAAATAAGGATCATTAATTAGGATAACGAATAAGGATCACTAATTGTTAGAAAATCCTCCCCTAACACTTGCCATGACTGATTACTTCTCCAAGTGGATAGAAGCTGAAGCCTTTGCTCAAGTCAGAGAAAAAGACATGATATCCTTTATCAAAAGAAACATTATTACCAGATTTAGTATTCCTTCTGAGATTTTTGTGATAATGGATCCCAATTTATTGGGAGTAGAACTACTAACTTTTGTGACAGCTGGGGGATTAAGATGATAACATCAACACCAGTCCACCCACAAGCTAATGGTCAAGCAGAATCATCCAACAAGATCATTATCAACAATTTGAAGAAGAAGCTTGGATCCAAGAAAGGAAAATGGGCAGAAGAGTTACTAATGTGTTATGGGCTGATAGGACAACTCCCAAGAATGCTACTGGCCAAACTCCATTTTCTTTAGTGTTTGGAGCAGAATCAATGATCCCTACAGAGATGGTGGTTCCTACTGCAAGAACAAGCATCCGTAATCCTGAAGGAAATGTTGAAAACTTGATTCAATATTTAGATACTATAGAAGAAATCAAGGATTTGGCAAGGATAAGAATGGCTATTTATCAACAAAGGATGGCTGGAGCTTATAACAAAAATGTCAGGATCAGAAAATTTCAAGTTGGTGATATGGTATTAAGGAAAGCATTTCAGAATACCACAAATCCTGCTGATGGAAAGTTGGCACCAAAGTGCGAAGGCCCCTATCTTATTGAAGCTGAGGCAGGAAAGGGGGCATATCGGTTATTAACAATGGAAGGTGATTTGCTACCAAGGGCTTCGAATGCTATCCACCTGAAGAGATACTTCATGTAATAAGGATCCAGGATCCTTAGCTATTTTCGTGTCCAATGTTCATGAAGGATCCTTAGAGGATAGATTATCCTCACTCTGGTAATGATCTAACCTCAATTTATCCACTTCTTTAATTAACTTATTTACAAGGAAAAGGATCCTGGATCCTTTATCCTCCTTTCACTTAATTCTGAGTTTTGCAGAAGATTGATATATCCATGACAAAGGATCGAGTATCCTCAGAGGTCTCCTAAGTTCTTGGGCTTGTCCCCAGTTTTTTGGGTTTATCCCCAGTTATTTGGGCCTGTCCCCAGTTTCACCAGTAACGCACGATGATCCTGATGCAGTTCAAGGCAATGGGACCAGTACCCGCATTAGGGGCTGACAATTTCATTGTACTGGCTGTATTTAGGATCCTACGTATAATGGTAGACGTACCATACATCCGTTCCTAAGGTTTCTAACGTTTTCACGTTAGCTAAGGTTCTGGCATTTTCATGTCACTAAGTTTGGATAGTCGCCAGTGAGGGCCATACTCCAGTTTACACAAGATCCTTTGGGCTTGTCCCCAGTTTTTTGGGCTTGTCCCCAGTTCAGTTTTTTGGGCTTGTCCCCAGTTTATTGGGCTTGTCCCCAGGATTGTTGGGCTTGTCCCCAGTTACTAACACTTCTCTTATATTGGCTTAGTCCCAAGTTATGTTCCATTTCAGGTTTCTGAAGCTAAACAACCAAGGATCCTTGATCCTAACCTTTTACTAAGGTTTGTCTTTTGGTTATCCTGATTGTAGTATTAAAGGTTTAGGATCCTAACTTGGATTCTCAGGTATGATCCTTATTTACCTTCGTTTTATTCTTAATTTATTTGAGTTACCCTTATTCTTTGACAACAGGATATATGATCCTCAATTTACATCACTTTTTTAATTTTTCGATTAAAGGATATTTGATCCTTGATCATATCCTAAGCTTTTTTAACAAAATCTAATATACTTTTGTCTTAAACTTGCAAAGTCAAATAAATAAGCAATAACAACTAAAAAGACATAACATATACAACACGAGATAGCCAAAAGGTTAAGGTTTTATTTATTGATCAAAAGTTAAACCCCTTTAAAGGTTGTCAAAATTGCCTACCCCGAGCATCTACCAGCAAAATGTGGCCCGTCCGCTGGGGTAGGCAAAGGGTGTCCTTAGTTAACAGTTCATAAAGTGCAGGAAAAGAAAGACGGCAGGATCACAATGGCTTTATCCCCCAAACAGAGGATCCCTCCACCATTTGTAATCCTACCTATTGTTCGAAGGATCAGTGATCCTTAAACCTAGATACTATTGTTCACCATTACAAACCAACCATTGTTCTAAAAACATCAACTATCAAAAACCTACCAAACCATAAAAATGGACTCCGGCCACGTCTAGAAATTTCCATCATCGCCCATTGTTGCAGCCTACACCTTCGCTGCATCACCACCAGCCGCTGCATCCTCAGCTTGATCCTTCACCCTGCTGCCACTGGCTTCAATCATCAGGACCTCTTCAGTCTCCTCCTCATCATCCAGCTCTTCAAGCCTCTTCTTCCAGCCCTCTTGGTCCCATGCAGTCCTGTCAAAGTTAGGATCCTCAGCTTCCTTTGCCATCTGCAGTTTAATCTTGAGCATGGCAATGGTGGCAGAAAGCTTAGCACCCTCCATCACTTCAGCCTTCTCCTGATCAGCAATGATGTGGGCCATGACCAGCTGCTTTTTCGCCAAGTTGAGCTCCTTCTCGAGGGAAGAGATGGTTTGATCCTTAGCCAGGAACAGCTTTTGGAAGTCCAGCTGTTTTTACTCAGCCTCTTCAGTATAGGAATCCATAAGCATATGGATCTCAGCAAATTTCTGCAAAAGAATGACACACGCCAGGATCCATTATCCTCAATATGGGTAGAACAGACTTAAGGATCAGGGATCCTTACCTCAGAGACATATTCCTCAAACTGATGCTGGATGAGGGACAGGCCTTCAAGGGTGTCAGCAGTTTTCCTCTTTTTGCCACCCTTGCCCTTGGTGCTGGCACCCCTAGGATTTGGGATGCTGGGACTAGAAGCAGCTTGTTTCTTGGCAGACTTGGGGGGAATGTATGCATCAAGGTCACTAACGCTGAACCGAGTAGCTGATTTTGAAGATTTTCCAGCACCTACAAATGACAAACAACAGATAAGTATCCTTATTCTACATGGTGACTAAACCAGAGGATACTTCTTGTGAATCTTTTGTTTTGGCCTGGAATGTTCTAACAGCAGGATCAAGGTTCCAAAAGGCAGCGATTCTTTCCTTTGTTGCACGGGACTCTATGAGATGAGAAACTGAAATAGCTGCACAACAGAAACAGATAAGGATCAGTTATCCTGAATGGAAACAGAGTCATCCTATGATCCTTCTATAAGGATCCTATATCCTACCATGGGTGGCCCACTTTTTGGGGAGATCTTTCCCGTCTGGGATAGAATCCCTCCTAACAAAGAAGAATCGGTTTTTCCAGTGGGTATCATTTTTTGTGGTCTTGAGGATTGGGTGAGGATCGCCAGGTTTGTGCTTAAACAAGAAACGGTGTGAACCATGGCTGAAAGATTATACAACTCGGCCAACTCTGACATTCCTATCTCTATACCCTCTTGCTCGATGATATTCTCTATGGTGTACAGGACCCTCCACATCATCGGCATGGCCTGGATATAGCACATGCCGGTGAGTGCAAAGAAAGATTGAGTGAAGGCAGGGAAAGGATAGGAGAATCCTATCAAGAATGGGGTGGCCGGAAAAGCAATCCAGGTGTCGGAGACAAAATCACTTTTCGCAGAAGGGTCGAAAGGTTTGAAGACGGTATCCGCCGGGAAGCAATGGCGAATCCGGTCAATTTCTGGGTCGGTAAAGCGGCAGAGTTCCGATGAAGGATTTTGGATAATGCCTTGGCTTTTCAGGGGACTATCCTTCTTTGGATCTTTGGCCGGTGAGGATCGAAGAACCATTTTTGCCATGGATATTAAGAGAAAAGAAAGTCAGAAAATGTAAATGAAGAGAGAAGGAGGAAGAGATACATGATCAATTTCCGAATGAGGATTTCAAGGGAAGTAACGCACAAATTTAAATGCCTCTCAATCCTTATCTCTAATTTCGAATTTATAATGATGATTTTGCAGGTTGTCATGTCGCTGACGTATGATCTGCAACGGCAAGTTTGATTTTAACGGCTATGTTTCAGTTGGCTAGTTGGTTCGAGATAAGATCAAAAATATGACTCATTAAGTTATATTTTATTCCTCATATTTTGGGGGCAATTGTTAGGGATGGATTTCTAAGCCTAAGGATCACGGATCCACAAGTGCAGCCAGGATCACGGATCCTCAATTCTGTTTGAATTAGGAATCCTCAGAAGACGTTGCGGATTTAAGGATCCAGGATCCTCATTGTTATCCTAACACTAACGGTTGTTTCCATTATATTATAACTTGTTTTGCAGGAATGAACGAGTGGGACTTGGTCTTGCCGATATTCCTGGGGAATATGCTTTAATATTCTGCACGTGCATAGCTAGAATGACCGTTATGGAGGTCGTGGGTAGCTTGCACAATTTGTGGGTTGTTTGTTACTTAGCTTATTTCTATTTTTAAAGGGGATAACAAGTCTTGACAGTTAGAATATATAGAAAACACACACACTCTCGAAAGCTCTCTGCAATTAATTGGCGATTACACACACATTGCACACTAGTGATCCTTGTAACAAGCTTGTTATCATCCCGAGTTGTAACCTTTACTTATTTAATTATACTTGGTGATCGGTAGTTTCCATCACCCGAGGTTTTTTATGCCGGAGATCAACTCTTGATCAAGGGCTTTTTCCTCGTATAAATCCTTATGTCAGTTGTTCATTTCATTTACAAGTTGTTCATACGTTTGTTCATTGATTCAAGCATCATACCTCACAAAAGAAGATTTGGTTGCATTATCCTAGCTAGATTTTTTGACCAAAACATCACCAACTTGAAATTTTCTGATCCTGACATTCTTGTTATAAGCTCCAGCCATCCTTTGCTGATAATTGGTGTAACATCCCGAAATTTCAAAACTTTATACTAGAATTATAAAGTGTATAATAAACAAGAATAAACTAACTAGGATAAATAACCCAGTTAGTTAGAAGTCTTGTAGTAACACAAGAATGAGTTAAAAAGTCAAAGATGTAAACTAAATAAGAGTGGAGGGACCTAGGTTGTCAAAATTGAAACTTAAATTACTAATAATTAGTAAAACAAAAACCAAACACTCCATTTTTGGAGTTCTGGTCGATCAAGAAACCACAGGGGCGACACCCACACTTTCACAACCCTGAATCCTACTAAACTCTTAAATTGGAGGCTCAAATCATGTTGTAATCGAAATCTGAACATAGAATCGTGATCTCCTCATCAAGGAGGTCATAAGGTATGTCAAATTAGGTTGTTTTGATACAACTCAAATTCTTGCATGTGATTGAAATCGAAGGTTGAGCTTGATTATGTGTTGTTAAACATGAAATTAGAAGTAATGTGAAGTCTAGGGACAAACCCTAGATGAATTCTTGTTAAAATCTTGCATGTTAGTTGTAAGGATTAAAATCACTATAGTGGGTGATTAGTAAGTTAGTAGAACTTGATAAACACTAGGATTAAGACTCTTGTTCTAGTGTAAACTGAAATTTGTGAGCTAATCTCTGAAATTGCGATGTTAAAATATGTGTATATTGTCTAATTGAAGTTGATTTGGGTAATAAATTCAAGTTATGAACTTGGTTTAGATAATGTAGAAATCTGACCCGCAAGGTGTTTGATAAAACGCCTAAATGAGGGTTAAAATGTTAAAGATTGCTAAAAACGCAGATTTGTATATGTTATGAATTAATGCGTTAAAGCTTATGAAAGAGTTCTAATCTTGTTATGAATTGAACTCTTTAGGCAAGGAATCCGGAACGTCAAGTGGACACGCCGGAAGTGATACCCGCGGAAAAGGTGTGCTTTAAAGGTACATGGCTTTAGTCCCGTTAAATTATGTTTAAATGCTTTGCTTTGATATGTAAATGATGTTGTAGTGTAAAAGATGTGTTTGATGTGTCGTTAAAGTGGCGAAGTACACTCGACCATTAAACGGGTCAAAATAAGGATTTGAAATTTAGTTTGGCGTGTCAACAAAGTGATAGTTTTCACTAAATAGCCAAACGGGTCAAAAGATGCTTTTAAAAGAATCATGAGAATAGAGACTTGAAAATCTCATATTCCGTTAAGTGGTGGATTGTACCACGCTATTGAATTGGTTATATTAATTTAAGTGTAAGAAACCGGGAAATCGGGTCAAACAATAGAAGTTCTATGAAAGTGTCGTTTGAAACGAAATGTTTGAATTCCGAAGAAACAAGTATTTAGCCCTAAGGGAAACGCGAATCCATGGAATGGCGCAAATACACCAAGTATGTGAGCCCGGGAAATTGGGTAATTATGTCTAAAAGGTTTTAAGAATGGAAAAGAGGTGCTATGCACTTACACTAATGGGTTGGATAATTGAAATGAGGAAATTGTGAACCGATTGTCGGTGTCTCGGTTTCTGTAATGAGAAATTTACGTGGTCGGGCCCGTAATTTTATTACGGACTCGTAGGAAAAAGAATCGGTTAAAAAGGACTAACGAGTAAAAAGTTATGATCTTTTATGGTTGAAAAATAGTTAAAGGGCAAGGATGCAGAACCCACCGTAACTTACGGTCCCACCGTAAGTTACGGTGGACATCAAAAGTGTACGGTATGAAGCCCCTGTTTTACGGTAGAATCAGGGACATTCCAGGTTCACCGTAACTTACGGTGACACCGTAAGTTACGGTGGAACCCAGAACATTTATATTTTGTTTGTTGCTTTGCGTTGTTAAAATTCGTTTATACGTAATGTATTAATGTCAAAACTAATATTTTTAGTGTTTGACTCTAGGTATGTATGAAGCCCTCCCGGATGGTGATCAAGTACAATGTCAAGAACCGAACACGCATTTTGAAGCTTCCGCAATAATCTTAATCTTGTCTAGACATAATTATGTTGTAAACACTTTTGTTAATCATGTTTTAAATCCCTTAAACTAGTGGTTAGTTTACTAACAAGGGTTAACTCTTAAACTTGTTATGGATTATCTTGGGATGTGTTTGGTACTATCTCAAGTGTGTATGGGTTAAACACGAAATGTTTTTGTAAACTCTGACTTTTTATAAAGTTCATATAATTCTTAGTTAAATTCCGTCAAAATATTAAGGGTGTTACAATTGGCCAGTCTTATCCTTGCTAAATCCTTGAGTTCTTCTATGGTATCCAAGTCTTGAATCAAGTTTTCAGCATTTCCTTCAGGATCATGGATGCTTGTTCTAGCAGTAGGAACCACCATCTCTGTAGGGATCACTGATTCTGCTCCAAACACTAAAGAAAATGGAGTTTGGCCAGTAGCATTCTTAGGAGTTGTCCTATTAGCCCATAGCACATAAGGTAGCTCTTCTGTCAATTTTTCTTTCTTGGATCCAAGCTTCTTTTTCAAATTGTTGATGATGATCTTGTTGGATGATTCTGCTTGACCATTAGCTTGTGGGTGGACTGGTGTTGATGTTATCATCTTAATCCCCCAGCTGTCACAAAAGTTAGTAGTTCTACTCCCAATAAATTGGGATCCATTATCACAAACAATTTCAGAAGGAATACCAAATCTGGTAATAATGTTTCTTTTAATAAAGGATATCACTTCTTTTTCTCTGACTTGAGCAAAGGCTTCAGCTTCTATCCACTTGGAAAAATAATCAGTCATGGCAAGCATGAACACTTTTCCTCCTGGTGCTTTGGGAAGTTTGCCGACTATATCCATTACCCATCTCATGAATGGCCAAGAAGAGGATATATGATGCAGGAGCTCTGCTGGCTGATGAAGGATATTGCTATGTCTCTAACAAGCATCACATTTCTTGGCATAATCCACAGCATCCTTCTTCATAGTAGGCCAATAATATCCTGTCCTAAGGATCCTTGAGAACAATATCCTGCCCCCAGTGTGGTTTCCACAATCTCCTTCATGAAAATCCTTTAGGACTTCTTGAATTTCGGGATCCTCAATGCACCTTAGATATGGACCTGCAAGAGATCGTTTATATAACATGTTATTTAATATTGTAAATTGAGATACCTTGACTTTGAAAGCTCTGGGGTTTTCTCCTGTAGGAATCTCTCCATGTTGTATATATCTCATGATTGGGAGGATCCAGGATCCTGAATGAGATTGTGCATCATCACTAGGTATGATTGCAGAATCCTCTCCTATCTCCATAGCTACATGATCCTCAATAGAAGGAGCCAGGATATGGATAATGGGAATTTTAATATCCTCTGGAATCTTCAAGGATGATCCAAGGTTGGCCAATGCATCAGCTTCTGCATTTTCTTCTCTGGGTACCTGTGTCAAAGTAAAAGAAACAAAAAACAACAACAACACCATACCCAGTAAGTCCCACAAATAGCAGAGCTACTTATAGGGTCTGGGGAGGGTGGGATGTAGACAGGCTTTGCCTCTATCCCTAGGGATAGAGAGGCTGCTTCCAAAGAGACCCTCGGCTCGACAACGAACAGCAAACCAACACAACAAATCAAAGAATACAGAAATAATAAGTCGCCCATTAGCAAGTAAGTGATCAGAGTGGCACAATATAATGTAAATCATGTATCATAGCATACAACATCATTTGGGCATAAACACAATGTAAATCATGTATAATTGCATACAACATCATTTGGGCATAAACACAATAAGGCAAACACTGGAAAGGTCCCTTAAAGAATAAGAAAAACCTACGTCCCTGAAAATCCACCTAAGACCTTACTACAATATCCTCTAGAAGTCCTTAACCCTAATCCTACGCCTCCACGAAGTCCTATCGTGGTCCATGTCCTCAGAAAGATGCAACTCTAGTAAATCATGCCTAATCTGCTCATCCCATGTCAGTTTGGGTCTGCCTCTTCCTCTCTTCCCCTGCACAATAAGAGTTTCCACTACTCTAACTGGAGCCGTCGCTTCCCTCCGCTTCACATGCCCAAACCATCTCAATCTCCCCTCCTTAATCTTCTCCGATATACTAGCCACACCTAGTCTTTCCCTAAAAACCTCATTTCTTATCCGATCTAACCTCGTGTGTCCACACATCCACCTCAGCATCCTCATCTCTGCTACCTCCATCTTGCGCGCTTGTGTCTTCTTGATAGCCCAACAGTCTGTTCCATATAGCATAGCTGGCCTAACTGCTACCCTGTAAAATTTCCCCTTTAGTTTAATTGGGAACCTCCTATCGCACAATACCCCACTGGCTGCCCTCCATCTACACCAGCCAGCCTGTATGCGATGGGTTACATCACTATCTATGTCACCATCCCTTTGAACAAACGACCCTAGATACTTAAATCTAGTTACCTGCGGGACCAATTGATCCTCAATGGTGATTTAGGTTTCATCGTCAACGGCTACATCGCTGAAATCACAGTGTAGATACTCAGTCTTAGATCGACTAATCCTTAGGCCCTTGCCCTCTAAAGCTACTCGCCACTCTTCTATCCTCTCGTTCAGGCACTGTTTAGATATTTGATCAGTCGTTCACCTTTAACAGCATAAGATTCATTAAAGTGATTAGTAATTAACAACGAATCTACATGTACCTCAAGATACCTGATCCTTATATGCTTGGCAATTTGCAAACCAGCTATCAATGCCTCATATTCAGCCTCGTTATTAGTAGTTTGAAACTCACAAGCTATTGAGTGGGGTATTATGTCACCCTGTGGCGATTTTAGTAGTACTCCGAGTCCAGTTCCCTTGACATTAGAGGCTCCATCTGTAAAGAGTATCCAAGGATCCTTGGTCTCTTTAAGCTGCTGAACTTCTAACTCAACTTCCCTTTGTAGATCACTACTGAAATCTGCCACAAAGTCAGCCAAGGCTTGGGATTTAATGGCAGTTCTTAGTTCATATCTTATATCATAAGCACTAAGCTTCACTGCCCATTTGGCCATCCTTCCTGACATTTCAGGTTTCCTAAGAACATTCTTAATTGGAAAGTTAGTCTTAACAATGATAGCATGAGTTTCAAAATAATGACGTAATTTAGTAGATGCCATAATCAAAGCAAGGATAAGTTTTTCTAAATGTGAATACCTGGATTCAGCATCAAGCAAACTTTTACTTACATAATATACAGGATGTTGTGTACCTTTGTGATCCTTAACAAGGACTGCACTTACTGCTTTAGAAGAGACTGCCAAATATAAGGATAATATATCCCCTTTTTCTGGTTTCATTAAGGCAGGAGCTGAGGATAGGTAATCCTTAAGGGCTTTGAGAGCATTCTCGTGCTTTTCAGTCCACTCAAATTTCTTGTTCTTTCTCAGAATGTCATAGAATTCCTTGCATTTTTCTGATGACTTTGATATGAACATGTTCAAGGTTGCGATCCTCCCTGTCAACCTTTGCACATCCTTGGCATTGGCAGGAGATTTTATATTCACGATCGCCTTGATTTGCTCTGAACTTGCCTCTATGCCTCTTTTTGTTACCATGTAACCTAGGAACTTCCCTGCTTTAACACCAAAGTGACACTTTGAAGGATTCAATTTCATATTGAATTTATCAAGGATATCAAATGCTTCCTCCAAGTCTCTAAGGTGGTCCTCAGCTCTCTTGGACTTAACCACCATGTCATCTATATAGACTTCCATAGTGTGTCCAATTTGTTCCTTAAACATCATATTGACTAGCCTTTAATAAGTAGCACCTGCATTTCTTAGTCCAAATGGCATAGCAATATAACAATAGATACCAGTTGGGGTCATAAAGGCTGTATCCTCTTGATCAGATGGTTCCATCTGAATTTGTTAAAATCCAGATGAAGCATCCATAAAAGTTAACAACTCATGACCAGCGGTAGCATCCACCATGGAGTCATTGTGGGGCAATGGGAAAGGATCCTTGGGACATGCCTTGTTTAAATCAGTAAAATCGACACATACCCTCCACTTTCCGTTTTTCTTTTGAACGACAACCACAATGGCTAACCATCTTGGATACTTAACCTCTCTTATCATACCTGCTCTGAGCAGCTTGTCTACTTCCTCCTGGATAATGGCATTCCTTTCAGGTGCAAACTTTCTCCTCTTTTGATGTATGGGTTTGAATGACCTGTCAATGCCAAGCTTATAAGTAATAATATCTTTAGAGATACCTGTCATGTCTTCATGCTTTCAGGCAAAGGTAGTTTTTCTCTTTTTGAGGAAGGATACTAAATCATGTTCGATGTTGCTAAGGATCCCGGATCTTATGAAGACTTTGGATTCAAGATCCTGAGGATCCATAAGGATATCTTTCACATCTTGTTCTCTTGCCTCCAGTACATCTCTTGGAGGATGCTTTAATTGCTATTGTTCCCTTGGTCTTGAGGCTGGCTTCATCGATGAAGTGTAGCAATTCTTTGCTTCTTGTTGGTTACTCTCAATCTTCACCACCCCCCATGGACTAGGAAGCTTTACACACTGATGATATGTAGATGCAACTGCTTTCATGTCATGTATCCATGGCCTGCCAAGGATAACATTGCAACAGGATAAGCAATCTATAACACAAAACTTCCGAAAAGAATTAAGTCCCTCTATGTAAATGGGAAGCTTAATTTCCCCCAATGTGTTCTTGGTTTCCCCACTGAATCCTACAAGAACCGAAGATCTTGGGATAATTTCTGATTCAAGGATGTTCATCTTCTTGAGGACATCAAGCTGAATGAAGTTCACTGAGCTTCCTCCATCTATCAGGATCATGCGAACAAAATGATTAGATATAAACAAAGTAATAACAAGACCATCCTGATGAGGATCCTGAATATCCACACGATCATCCTCATCAAAAGTTATAACTTTTTCCTGTGTAACAGTAGAAGTTCGGATGGGTCTATCCCCATTATCCATCTTGGTCTCCTTGGCATGCCTCTTGGCTGCTGAAAAGGAAGTGCCACATATGTCTGATCCACCGGATATGAAGTTGATAATTTGTGCATCAGCAGGAGGAGTAGGAGCTCTTTCTGGAACTTTTTCAGGATCCTGGATCCTTGACTTTTTTCTTCCCAACAGCTCCTTCAAGTGCCCTTTGCTTAACAAGTAACCAATCTCTTTTCTTAGTGCAATACATTCTTCAGTGAGATGACCGAAATCTTCATGATATGCACACCATTTGTATTTTTCTTTTGTTGCAGCTGGCTTATCACTTTTTCTGGGCCATCTTGCTTTTTCACCTAAGTTCTGCATTGCAAGGATAAGTTCATTGTTATCAACAGAAAAACAATATTCAGAAATGGGAGGATAATCCTCATCATCCTCCTCTTGCTCCACTGCATGCACGTTCTGGTTATCAGACTTCTTGTATGACTTAGACTTGTTATTCCTGAAGTAGGATCCTTGCTTTTCCTGCTTTGAGGATCCTACCACTCTTTCTTGGATCCTTTTATCATCCTCTAATCGGATGAATCTAAGGGCCCTGTTTCTCACTTCATCAAGATTCTTGCAAGGGGTCATGACAAGATCATCATAGAACAATGAATCCCTAAGTAAACCCATTTTGAAGGCTTCTACAGCCGTAGCAATATCCAGATTAGGAATATCTAAGGATTCTTTACTAAACTTAGTGATATAATCTCTAAGTGATTCATTTTAACCTTGTGTTACCCTATACAAGTCACTAGTTAAACGTTCAAATTTTCTGCTACATGAGAATTGGCTATTAAACAGATTAACTAGATTAGCAAATGAAGTAATAGAGTAAGGGGGAAGACTTAGCAGCCATTTAAGAGTTGATCCTGTCAGTGTGGATCCGAAACCCTTGCATAGACATGCTTCTTTTAACCTCTCAGGAATTGGATTGATCTCCATCCTTTCTCTGTATTGAGCTACATGCTCTTCTGGATCCGTTGAACCATCATATAGCTTCATGGTTGGTATTTGAAATCTCTTCGGTATCTCGGCATCACAAATAGGTGGTGCAAAATGAGATATCTTGTGGCTTCCATCTGGAATTTCAGGAATGGGCTTAACCACTCCTGGAAAGCTGGATATCATATCCTTTAGCTTTTGTAATTCTCTGGCCATAGCTTGGTTAATACCTGTATCCTGCATAAAGCCATGGTTAGTAGTATAAGAATTATTCAAAGTGTTACCTCCTGGAGGATTCAGGTTTGGAATTCCAGATGTGAATCCATATTGACGGGATTCTGGTATAATTAAGGGACCAGAAGAAGCAATAGTCTGCATTGGTATGAAGTCTCCCAAATGAATCTCTGAACTTCTGGGTTCTGCACTTCTTAAGGATCCTTGATACACCGAAGTTGGGGGTCGTGGAGGATAATCCATGGATCCATGAGCCTGAGATGAGGATCCTTGACCCTGAGATGAGGATCCTTGAACCTGAAATGAGGATCCTGGATGCTGAGAGTAAGATCCTTAAACTGTCTGCGTCCCCATGTATCCTCCTGAACTAGTGAAGGATCCTTGATGCTGGACGGAGGATCCTTGAGGCTGAAGAGAGGATCCTGAAGGCTGAAAGTAGGATCCTTGAGCCTGAGTCATTGTCGTTGATCCATATTGCATTCCCAATGGTCCACCCTGGTACTGGACATTTGGAGCTGTAGAGTGCTGGGCAGTTATGACTGGAGTGTTGAAATTCAGCGATCTCGGCATCAAAGGAGAGTGATCCTCCGCTGATCTCTTCAATTTCTTGATGTCATCAATCTCTCAAAGGATCCTTTCATTGGTTTTGTCCTGTTGTTGCATGTAACCCTTCATCTGCAAAATCAAAGAATAAAGATCATTGTTAGTAGGGCTAGAAGAAACAGGAGAAGTTGGTGGTTTTGAGAAAACGGGGCTTTGTTTATTCACAGCATTCTCAGCATTCTTCTGGGATCCAAAAGGTGATGGAGGCAAAGGCGGAATGCCCTGTGAAGAAGTGACTGCCGGCATTGAACTTGAAGTGTTTTTCGCTGAAGAAGCCATATGGTTGAAGGTGATGAACCGAAATGGTCGAAATGAACAAAATTTCTTAGAAATGAAGCACCAATTGCCCCACGGTGGGCGCCAAACTGTTTTGGTAAAAAATCACACAAGGATAATGCAAGCAAATCTGATTTTTTTCTGAGGTTAGATGCTTGGTTAAATGGCAAAATGTATGAACAAATTATGAATGAAATGAATGTGTGACACAAGGATTATACGAGGAAAAAGCCCTTGATCAATATATGATCTCCGGCACAAAACACCTCGGGTGATGGAAACTACCGATCACCAACTATATTAAACAAGTAAAGGTTACAAATCGGGATGATAACAAGCTTGTTACAAGGATCACTAGTGTGCAAAATGTGTGTAATCGCCAATAAGTTGCAGAGAGTTCTCGAGAGTGTGTGTGTTGCTAATTGTTCTAACTACAAGCTCGTTATCCCCTTTTAAAAATGGAAATAATCTAATTAACAAACAATCCGCAAATCATGCTAGCTTCCCACGACTTCCATAACGGTTATACAAGCCATGCACATGCAGAATATTGGAGCATATTCCCCTAGAATCTCGGCAAGACCAAGTCCCATTCAAATACTCCTGTAAAACGAATTCAAACATAGTGGAAACAACCGTTAGTGTTAGGATAATAATGAGGATCATGGATCCCTAAACCTGCAACATCTTCTGAGGATCCTTAATTCAAAAAGAACTGAGGATCTGTGATCCTGGCTGCACTTGAGGATCCGTGATCCATAGGTATAGAAAATCCATCCCTAACAGTGATTATAATTGTAATATCCAGTATCATGCAGGAAAGGCCAACGTAGTGGCTGATGCTTTAAGCCGAAAGTATCATGAAAAGCCAAAAAGGGTACGTTCTCTTAAATTAAATCTACAAGTAGATTTAAATGAGCAAATTA
Organism: Helianthus tuberosus; assembly: GCA_030545235.1. Classification (NCBI taxonomy): domain Eukaryota; kingdom Viridiplantae; phylum Streptophyta; class Magnoliopsida; order Asterales; family Asteraceae; genus Helianthus; species Helianthus tuberosus. The sequence goes on from CM060444.1 coordinate 163,563,281, forward strand.
GAAAAGCACAAGAATCAGTAATCAAGGATGACACTGAAAAAGTTAAAAGGAATGATTAAAGAATTAGAACAAGGAATAGATGGAATTTGGAGATTCCGTAAGAAAAGAATGTGGATACCTAAATTAGGAAACCTACGCCACCGTATATTAGAGGAAGCCCATAAGTCTAAGTATACGATGCATCCTGGAAGTGATAAGATGTATCAGGATTTAAGAAATAATTTTTGGTGGATAGGAATGAAAAAGGATATAGCTGCTTATGTTTCTAAGTGTTTAACTTGTTCACAAGTCAAAGCTAAACATCAGAAACCCTCAGGTTTATTGCAGCAGTTAGAGATGCCAGTTTAGAAATGGGAATTAATCACAATGGATTTTGTTACCAAATTACCCAAAACAAGAAAAGGTAATGATACAATCTGGGTGATTGTAGACAGGCTAACTAAGTCAGCTCATTTTCTACCGATGAAAGAAACTTTCAGTATGGAACAATTAGCTAAGTTATATGTAAATGAAATAGTTTCATTACATGGAATTCCTTTATCAATTGTGTCTGATAGGGATAGCCGTTTTACCTCTCATTTTTGGACAAGTTTCCAAAAAGCAATGGGAACCAAGTTGAATCTAAGAACAGCCTATCATCCTCAAACGGACGGACAAAGCGAAAGGACAATTCAGACAATGGAGGACATGCTTAGAGCTTGTGTAATTGATTTCGGGGGTAATTGGGACGATCACTTACCCTTAATAGAATTTTCTTATAATAACAGTTATCACACAAGTATCAGTGCTGCACCATTCGAAGCACTTTATGGACGAAAGTGCCGAACCCCAGTCTGTTGGGCATAAATTGGGGAAAAGCAACTATCTGGGCCTGAGATAGTGCAAGAAACGACTGACAAGATCATTCAAGTCAAGGAAAGACTGAAAGCAGCACGTGACCGATAGAAGAGTTATGCAGATAACAGGCGAAAGCCGTTGGAATTTCAGGTAGGAGACAAAGTATTGTTGAAAGTCTCTCCTTGGAAAGGAGTTGTATGATTCATCAAAAGGGGAAAGCTAAGTCCCGGGTATGTTGGACCTTTTGAGATTATTAGAAGAATATGACCTGTAGCTTATCAACTACAACTGCCAGAGGAAATGGCAGGAATACATGATGTATTTCATGTATCTAATCTCAAGAAATGCTTAGCTGATAAATCACTAATGGTACCTCTTAAGGACATAGAGGTAAATGAGCAATTAAAGTTTGTAGAGAGGCCTCTACAGATTGAAGATAGGAAAGTTAAGAACCTCAAACACAAGAGATTAGTTCTGGTCAAAGTGAAATGGGACTCCAAAAGAGGACCATAGTACACATGGGAGCTTGAATCAGAAATGCAAAGGAAATACCCGCCCTTATTCCAGTAGATCTCGAGGACGAGCTCTAAAACAAGGTGGGGAGGATATAACAACCCTCCAAAATATTCCGATGTCCCTAATATATTTTAAAGGTCCCAATATGTCCTAAAATATACCCCATATGCGATAACGGGCCCTGAATACCTTTAGTTTTATAAAAATTAAATAAAAATAAAGTTTAAGTGTCGCTCGCGGGCAGCGTAAACTCTTAGCGCCTCTTACGCAGGGCGCGACAGCTTGAAGTCAGGGCGAGCCCGTGAGCCGCCACGTGTCATGATCGTGTCGGACCTATACCGACGAATCAGCAACCCTAGCAGCTACACCTCTACTACGCGGGCCGCGTAAGCCCCAGCTAAATCCTACGCGGGCCGCGAGGAACTCGAATTCAGGCCCTATATAAAGGAGGCATCCGTAGTTCATTCGAATTCGCTCATATTTCTTTTCTCACTCGAAATTCTGAATAGTAGGCACTATAATCGGGTATAATACCCCCCTAAATAACGAAGTTCTGCTCCGTTGTAAGTATCATAACCCCGGTTACGTATTAGATACGCTGCCCGATTGATCTAGGGTTCCGTAACGGCTGTCGTGGTTCTGCCCGACGTAGTCGTTGGAATGCCGTCTCGGGGAGGGTATTACTAATGTAAATATTGGGTTATTATACTAACACATGTGCATTTATGTAAATTATAGATCATCACCAGGAAACCCTTACAGAAAACCTAAGACAGCAATGTGAGTAATCTCCTTTTTGTAAACTGTTTTTACAAAACCTTAAATGTTTTACAATGTGATTAAGCAGTGATTGAGTCTTTGTAGTCTTCAATTACTGCCGGTATGTTGGGGTTTTGTATACAAAATGTGAGACACGTTACCATTGGACAAAGAGTTAGCCAATGTATAATATGACCCACCAGTCAGGATTGACAGTACTGAATGAGTAATTGTGAAGATATAAACATTGTAATCGCTCTCAATACTGCAAATTAATAAAACTCTTCTTGATTAAACTGGGATTCACTCACTAGTATTTTCCACTTACAAAATGTTTTTAAACGCGTTTCAGGTAACACAATGTGAAAGCCAACTAGAAGCCAGCTGGACAGCACTGAAGGCTTGGAAAAGTGGCTATAAAAGTTACCTAAATAAAGAAGGCGTTTTATTTCAATAAAATGGGATTTATCTTTATAAATCAGTTTGTAATAAAAACATGGGTTTTATCCCAATATGTTTACTTATATAAAATATGGTGTTTTACTCTGATAAAATATTTCCTAACTACGGTACTGATGTAATTTCCGCTGCCAAATTAATAAATACCGATGCCACCAACACTGAGTTCGCGGCCGCCCGTTCCCGAGATAGATAGGGGGCGGGGGTTGCGACAAGAATGTTGGGTTATGATAACACGTACATGGAATTTGTATGCACATATGTATTTTTAATATAGTTAACTGCATTATATGAGTATACCATTCCACTAACAAGGCTAATGTGGTAGACTTAACTAAAAAAATTGTCGGGATGGAATAAATGTTTGAGACTAAAAAACGACGAAAGGACTTGGAATGTATGCCGCATAGGGAATACGATGGGCCATTTCATGAAGAATATCCAAGTATGTGTTTTATTTTAACCTCAGAAGGAAATGGTATCCAGAAGGTAATAGTAAACATACTTTTGAAGAATCAGGTTTCAGGGACGAAACCTCTTATAAGGGGGGTAGACCTGTAACATCTCATTTTCGGGTGTATTTATAAAATGTTATTATTATTATTCGTTGGTGGTTATTTACGAAAGAAAACAATTCGATGAGTAGTAATATATATTAGTGTGGTATATTTTAGTAATATACATCGAGAAATATGACTGACTCATCGAAAGTTGAAGGGCTATTGTTGTAAAAATCGAACTTGAGGGGGGTAAATTATAATAAGTTCAAAGTTCAATGTATAAATAGGCTCTTTTTTTCTCATTTGTAGCAGATTTTATATAGTTAGAGAGAGAGAAAGAAGAGAGATAAGGCTAGAGAGAGGAAATGGTGGCCGGTGGCGGCGGTCCGGTGGTGTTTCATGGTGGTTCGCGGTGGCCGGATGTGGCCAGAGTTGCGGGTTTCACCCTGGAACCATTTATCGATGCTATGAACGCAATGGTAAGCTCCGATTTCTCCAAATCTATTCTTAAAGTTGTTAAAATAGTTGAATAATAATCTGTCCAGAATGCTTTTCAATTACACGGTTGCAAATATCTGGCCAATCCAGAAAATCTAACCGTTGAAACACCTTGATTTTTGTGTATGACGTTTGTTAGGGGTGGATTTTCTAATCCTAAGGATCACGGATCCTCAAGTACAGCCAGGATCACGGATCCTCGGTTCCGTTTGAATTAAGGATCCTTAGAAGACGTTGCAGAATTAAGGATCCAGGATCCTCATTGTTATCCTAACACTAACGGTTGTATTCATTGTATGTGAGCTTGTTTTGCAGGAGTATACGCATGGACCAAGTCTTGCCGATATTCCAGGGGAATATGCTTAAATATTCCACACGTGCATAGCCTTCGTGAATGTTATGGAGATCGTGGGAAGCTTGCACATTTAGCGGATAGTTAGTTATTTAGTTTATTTCTAATTTTAAAAGGGGATAACAGCTTGAATTAGAACAAGTTAGCTAATACACACACACTCGCGAGCTCTCTGCAATACATCGGCGATTACATACACTTTTGCACACTAGTGATCCTTGTAACAAGCTTGTTATCATCCCGAGTTGTAATCATCATTTGTTTAATTATAGTTGGTGATCGATAGTTTCCATCACCCGAGGTTTTTTATGCCGGAGATCATCTCTTGATCAAGGGCTTTTTCCTCGTATAAATCCTTGTGTCGCTTGTTCATTTCATTTGCAAGTTGTTCATACATTTGTTCATTGAATCAAGCATCATACCTCACAACAAAAGATTTGGTTGCATTATCCAAGCCTAATTTTTAACCAAAACAGTTTGGCGCTCACCGTGGGGCTATTGGTGCTTCATTTCTGAAAAAAAATTCTAGTCATTGTGTTCATTTCGGTTCACTATATTCAACCATATGGCTTCTTCAGCAAAGAACACTTCAAGTTCCATGCCGGCAATCACTTCTTCACAGGGTGTTCCACCTTTGCCTCCACCACCTTTTGGATCTCAGAAGAATGCTGAGAATCCTGCGAAGAAACCGACCCCCGTTTTCTCAAAACCACCAACTTCTGCTATTTCTTCTAGCCCTACTAATAGTGATCTTTTTACTTTGATTTTGCAGATGAGGGATCACATACAAGAGCAGGATAAAACCAACGAAAGGATCCTCCGGAAGATTGGTAACATCAAGAAACAAAAGCAATCAGTGGAGGATCACTCTCCTCTGATGCCAAGTTCGTTGAATTTCGACACTCTGGTCAATAGGAATACGCTCTGGATCATCGGCAATGACTCAAGCTCTAGGATCCTATTTTCAACCTTCAGGATCCTTCTTCCAGCATCAGGGATCCTCTCAGGTTCAAGGATCCTCTCAGGTTCTGGGATCCTCTCAGGCCAAAGGATCCTCCTATCATGTTCAAGGATCCTCATCTTAGGTTTACGGATCCATGGATTATCCTCCAAGACCCCCATTCACAGCACTTCAAGGATCCAACATCTTCCAGGATCAAGGATTCTTAAGAAGTATGCAACCCGGAAGTACGGATGTTCATCAAGGAGACTTCATTCCAATGCAGACCATTGCTTCTTCTGGAACTTCAGTCATACCAGAATCTCGTCAATATGGATTCACATCTGGAATTCCAAACTTGAATCCTCCGGGAGGTAACACTTTGAATAATTCTTATAACACTAACCATGGCTTTGTGCAGGATACAGGTATCAATCAAGCTATGGCTAGGGAATTACAGAAACTGAAGGATATGATATCCAACGTTCCAGGAGTAGTTAAGCCCATTCCTGAAATTGCAGATGGAAGCCACAGGATATCTCGCTTTGCATCACCCATTTGTGATGCAGAAATCCCAAAGAGGTTTCAAATACCAACCATGAAGCTATATGATGGCTCAACGGATCCAGAAGAACATGTAGCTCAATATAGAGAAAGGATGGAGATCAATCCCATCCCGGAGAGGTTAAAAGAAGCATGTCTATGCAAGGGTTTCGGATCCACATTAACAGGATCAGCTCTTAAATGGCTGCTAAGTCTTCCCCCCTTACTCTATTACTTCATTTGCTAATCTAGTTAACCTGTTTAATAGTCAATTCTCATGTAGTAGAAAATTTGAACCTTTAACTAGTGATCTATATAGGGTAACACAAGGTCAAAATGAATCACTTAGAGATTATATCACTAAGTTTAGTAAAGAATCCTTAGATATTCCTAATCTGGATATAGCTACGGCTGTGGAACCCTTTAAAATGGGTTTACTTAGGGATTCACTATTCTATGATGATCCGACTAGAGGGCCCTTAGATTCATCCGACTAGAGGATGATAAAAGGATCCAGGAAAGACTGGCAGGATCCTCGAAGCAGGAAAAGCAAGGATCCTACTTCAGGAACAACAAGTCCAAATCTTACAACAAGTCTGACAACCAGAACGTGCATGCAGTAGAACAAGAAGAGGATGATGAGGATTATCCTCCTATTTCTGAATATTGTTTTTCTGTTGATAACAATGAACTAATCATTGCAATGCAGAACCTAGGCGACAAAGCAAGATGGCCCAGAAAAAGTGATAAACCAGCTGCAACAAAAGACAAATCCAAATGGTGTGCATACCATGAGGATTTCGGGCATCTCACTGAAGAATGCATTGCACTAAGAAAACAGATTGGTTACTTGTTAAGCAAGGGGCATTTGAAGGAGCTTTTGGGAAGAAAAAAAGTCAAGGATCCAGGATCCTGAAAAGGTTCCAGAAAGAGCTCCTGCTCCTCCGGCAGATGCACAAGTTATAAACTTCATATCCGGTGGATCAGACATTTGTGGTACTTCCTTTTCAGCAGCCAAGAGACATGCCAAGGAAACCAAGATGGATAATGGGGATAGACCCATCTGAACTTCAACTGTTACATAGGAAAAAGTTACAACTTTTGATGAGGATGATCGTGTTGATGTCCAGGATCCTCATCATGATGATCTTGTTATTACCTTATTTATATCTAACCATTTTGTTCGTAGGATCTTGATAGATGGAGGAAGCTCAGTAAACATCATTCAACTTGATATCCTCAAGAAAATGAACATCCCTGAATCAGATATTGTCCCAAGATCCTCAGTTCTTGTGGGATTCAGCGGAGAAACCAAGAATACATTGGGGGACATTAAACTTCCCATCTACATTGAAGGACTTCATTCTTATCAAAAATTTTGTGTTATAGATTACTTATCCTGTTGCAATGTTATCCTTGGCAGGCCATGGATACATGACATGAAGGCAGTTGCATCCACATATCATCAATGTGTGAAGCTTCCTAGTCCATGGGGGGTGATAAAGATTGAGAGCGACCAACAAGAAGCAAAGAATTTCTAAACCTCATCAATGAAGCCAGCCTCAAGATCAAGGGAGCAATAGCAACCAAAGTATCCTCCAAGAGACGTCTTGGAGGCAAGAGAACAGGATGTGAAAGATATCCTTATGGATCCTCATGATCCCGAATCCAAAATCTTCATAGGATCAGGGATCCTCAGCAACGTTGAACAGGATTTGGTATCCTTCCTCAAGAGGAGAAACACTACCTTTGCCTGGAAGCATGAAGACATGACAGGTATCTCTAAAGATATAATTACTCATAAGCTTGGCATTGACAGGTCATTCAAACCTATACATCAGAAGAGGAGGAAGTTTGCACCTTAGGGGAATGCTATTATCCAGGAGGAGGTAGATAAACTGCTCCGAGGAGGTATGATTAGAGAGGTTAAGTATCCAAGATGGTTAGCCAATGTGGTTGTTGTTCAAAGGAAAAATGGAAAGTGGAGGGTATGTGTCGATTTTACTAATTTAAACAAGGCATGTCCCAAGGATCCTTTCCCATTACCCCACATTGACTCCATGGTGGATACTACCGTGGGTCATGAGTTGTTGACTTTTATGGATGCTTCATCTGGATTTCAACAAATTCAGATGGAACCATCTTATCAAGTGGATACAGCCTTTATGACCCCAACTGGTATCTATTGTTATATTGCTATGCCATTTGGACTAAGGAATGCAGGTGCTACTTATCAAAGGCTAGTCAATATGATGTTTAAGGAACAAATAGGACACACTATGGAAGTCTATATAGACGACATGGTGGTTAAGTACAAGAAAGTTGAGGATCACCTTAGAGACCTGGAAGAAGCATTCAATATCCTTGACAAATTCAATATGAAGTTGAATCCTTCAAAGTGTCACTTTGGTGTTAAAGCAGGGAAGTTCCTAGGCTATATGGTAACAAAAAGAGGCATTGAAGCAAGTCCAGAGCAAATTAAGGAAATTGTGAATATCAAATCTCCTGCCAATGCCAAGGATGTGCAAAGGTTGACAGGGAGGATCGCAGCCTTGAATAGGTTCATATCAAAGTCATCAGAAAAGTGCAAGGAATTCTATGACATTTTGAGAAAGAACAAGAAATTTGAGTGGACTGAAAAGCATGAAAATGCACTCAAAGCCCTTAAGGATTACCTATCCTCAGCTCCTGCCTTGATGAAACCAGAAAAAGGGGATATATTATCCTTATATCTAGCGGTATCCTCTAAAGCAGTCAGTGCAGTCCTTGTTAAGGATCACGAAGGTACACAACATCCTGTCTATTATGTAAGTAAGAGTTTGCTTGATGCTGAATCCAGGTATTCTCATTTAGAAAAACTTATCCTTGCTTTGATTATGGCATCTACTAAACTAAGACGTTATTTTGAAACTCGTGCCATTATTGTTAAGACTAACTTTCTAATTAAGAATGTTCTCAGGAAACCTGAAATGTCAGGAAGGATGGCTAAATGGGCAGTGAAGCTTAGTGCTTATGATATGAGATATGAACCAATGACTTCCATCAAATCTCAAGCCTTAGCTGACATTGTGGTAGATTTTAGTAGTTGTTAGGGGAGGATTTTTCAATGATCAGTGATCCTCATTTACTGTTGGGTTTAGTGATCCTCAATTCTGTCTGAGTTAGTGATCCTCAGAAGTGTTGCAGGATCAGGATCATGGATCATCTTAAGGATCCTTATACTAACGATTGTCTACTTTGAATATGATGTTGTTTTGCAGGAGTACAAGCTTGGACTTGGTCTTGGCGATATTCCTGGAGAATATTCCATACTTATTCCGCACGTGCATGGCAGAAATGGACGTTATGGAGGTCGTGGGGGACTTGCACCAATTGCGGAATGTTTATTAGCTTAGATATTTCTCATTTTTAAAAGGGGTAGCGAGCTAAATAGAAAACACTTGGCTATTTTTGGCTAAACACACACTCTGACAACTGCTCTCACCAGCTCTCAATAACTCACTTGGCGATTGCACACTTTTTTACACAATACACTATAGTGATCCTTGTAATTAGCTCGCTATCATCCGAAGTTGTAATACATTTCTTGTTTAATTTGACTTGGTGATCGGTAGTTTCCATCACCCGAGGTTTTTTATGCCGGAGATCATTCATTGATCAAGGGCTTTTTCCTCGTATAAACCTTTGTGTCACTTGTTCATTACATTTCAGAGCGATCCTTAGTGTTGTTCATTGATTCAAGCATCATACCTCACAACAGAAAGTTTGGTTGCATTATCATTGCTTGATTTTTGACCAAAACAGTTTGGCGCCCACCGTGGGGCAATTGGTGCTTCATTCCTAAGAAGATTCGTATCTTTGTGGTTATTTCGGTTCATAACAACCAGGCAGATGGCTTCCTCAGTGAAGAATACATCAAGTTCTATGCCGGCAATCAATCCTTCACAAGGCATTCCTCCTTTGCCTCCACCACCTTCTGGATCCCAGAAGAATGCTGAGAATGCTGCGAAGAGACAAACCCCCATTTTCACAAAACCACCAACTTCTTCTGTTTCCACTAATCCCACTACTAATGATCTTTTTAATCTGATTTTGCAGATGAGGGATCGCATGCAAGAGCAGGATAAAACCAATGAACGGATCCTCCAGGAGATTGGTGATATCAAGAAACAGAAGAAATCAGTGGAGGATCACTCTCCTCTGATGCCAAGGTCGTTGAACTTCGACACTCCAGTCATAACTTCCCAGCACTCAGCAGCTCCGGACGTGCAATACTTGGGTGAATTACCAGGAAGGCGTTATAGAACAGCAACTATGAGTCAGGCATTTGGCTCTCACTTCCAGCCTCAAGGATCCTCTTCTCAACCATCGGGATCCTCTTTTCAGCATCAAGGATATTTCACGTCAGGAGGATATTTGGGAATGCATGCAGTTCAAGGATCCTGCCAGGTCCAAGGATCCTCCCAGGTTCAAGGATCCTCCCAGGTCCAAGGATCCTCCGAGGTCCAAGGATCCTCCCAGGTTCAAGGATCCTCCCAGGTCCAAGGATCCTCCCAGGTTCAAGGATCCTCCCAGGTCCAAGGATCCTTCCCGGTCCAAGGATCCTTTCGTGTCCTAGGAGCCTCTCTGGTTCCAGGATCCTTTCAGGTTCAAGGATCCTCTCAGCCTCAAGGATCCAACGTCTTTCAGGATCAAGGATTCTTGAGAAGTATGCAGCCTCAGAGCTCGGACGTTCATCAAGGAGACTTCATACCAATGCAGACCGCTGCTTCATCTGGTCCTTCGATCATACCAGAATCCCGTCAATATGGATACACATCTCGAATTCCAAACATGAATCCTGTGGGAGGTAACACTTTTAGTAATTCATATAACACTAACCATGGCTTAATGCAGGATACAGGTATCAATCAGGCTATGGCCAAGGAGTTACAGAAGCTCAAGGATATGATATCCAGTGTTCCAGGAGTGGTTAAACCCATTCCTGAAATTGCAGACGGTAGCCATAGGATATCTCATTTTGCACCACCCTTATGTGATGCTGAGATACCCAAAAGATTCCAGATACCATCCATGAAACTATATGATGGTTCAACGGATCCAGAGGAGCATGTAGCTCAGTACAGGGAGAGGATGGATATCAATCCAATTCCTTAAAGGTTAAAAGAAGCATGTCTATGCAAGGGATTCGGATCCACACTTACAGGATCTGCTCTTAAATGGCTGCTAAGTCTTCCCCCTTACTCTATTACTTCATTTGCTAATCTAGTTAATTTGTTTAATAGTCAATTCTCTTGTAGTAGAAAATTTGAACGATTAACTAGTGATTTATATAGGGTAACTCAAGGTCAAAATGAATCACTTAGAGATTATATCACTAAGTTTAGTAAAGAATCCTTAGATATTCCTAACTTGGATATTGCTACGGCTGTAGAAGCCTTTAAAATGGGATTGCTTAGGGATTCATTGTTCTATGATGATCTGGTTATGACCCCTTGCAGGAATCTTGATGAAGTAAGAACCAGGGCCCTTAGGTTCATCCGCCTAGAGGATGACAAAAGGATCCAGGATAGATTGACAGGATCCTCAAAACAGGAGAAGCAAGGATCCTACTTCAGCAATAACAAATCCAAATCCTACAATAGATCTGATAACCAGAACGTGCATGCAGTGGAACAAGAAGAGGATGATGAGGATTATCCTCCTATTTCTGAATACTGTTTTTCTGTTGATAACAATGAACTAATCCTTGCAATGCAGAATCTAGGTGAGAAAGCTAGGTGGCCAAGGAAAAGTGATAAACCAGCTGCTACAAAGGATAAGTCCAAGTGGTGTGCATATCATGAGGATTTCGGGCATCTCACTGAAGAGTGTATTGCACTAAGAAAGGAAATTGGTTACTTGTTGAGCAAGGGGCATTTGAAGGAACTCTTGGGACGAAAAAAGTCAAGGATCCAGGATCCTGAAAGGATCCCAGAGAAGGCTCCTGCTCCTCCGGCAGATGCACAAGTTATAAACTTCATATCCGGTGGATCATACATTTGTGGTACCTCCTTTTTAGCAGCAAAAAGACATGCTAAGGAAACCAAGATGGATAATGGAGACAGACCCATCTGGACCTCCGTTGTCACCCAGGATAAAGTCATAACCTTTGATGAGGATGATCGTGTTGATGTCCAGGATCCTCATCATGATGGTCTTATAATTACATTGTTTATTTCTAACCACTTTGTTCGCAGGATCCTTATAGATGGAGGAAGCTATGTGAACATCATTCAGCTTGATGTCCTCAAAAAGATGAATATCCTGGAGTCTGATATTATCCCAAGATCCTCAGTACTTGTGGGATTCAGTGGAGAAACTAAGAATACATTGGGGGACATCAAACTCCCAATCTATATTGAAGGATTGCATTCTTATCAAAAAATTTGTGTTATAGATTGCTTATCTTGTTGCAATGTTATCCTTGGCAGGCCATGAATACATGATATGAAGGCAGTCCCATCCACCTATCATTAGTGTGTAAAGCTTCCAAGTCCATGGGGAGTGGTGAAAATTGAGAGTGATCAACAAGAGGCTAAGAACTGTTATACATCATCAATGAAGCCAGCCTCAAGACCAAGGGAGCAATAGCAATTAAAGTATCCTTCAAGAGATGTCTTGGAGGTAAGAGAACAGGATTTGAAAGATATCCTCATGGATCCTGATGATCCTGAATCCAAGATCTTCATAGGATCAGGGATCCTTAGCGACATTGAACAGGAGCTAATATCCTTCCTTAAGAGGAGGAAATCCACCTTTACCTGGAGACATGAGGATATGACAGGTATATCTAAAGATATAATTACTCATAAACTTGGCATTGACAGGTCATTCAAGCCAATTCATCAAAAGAGGAGGAAGTTTGCACCTGAAAGGAATGCTATTATCCAGGAAGAGGTAGATAAACTACTTCGGGCAGGTATGATAAGAGAGGTTAAGTATCCTAGATGGTTAGCCAATGTGGTTGTTATTCAAAAGAAAAATGGAAAGTGGAGGGTATGTGTCGATTTTACTGATTTGAACAAGGCATGTCCCAAGGATCCTTTCCCATTACCACACATTGACTCCATGGTGGATACTACCGCGGGTTCATGAGTTGTTGACTTTTATGGATGCTTCATCTGGATTTCAACAAATTCAGATGGAACCATCTGATCAAGAGGATACAGCCTTTATGACCCCAACTGGTATATATTGTTATATTGCTATGCCATTTGGGCTAAGGAATGCAGGTGCTACTTATCAAAGGCTTGTCAATATGATGTTCAAGGAACAAATTGGACACACTATGGAAGTCTATATTGATGACATGGTGGTTAAGTCCAAGAAAGCTGAGGATCACCTCAAAGACTTAGAGGAAGCATTCAATATCCTTGATAAATTTAATATGAAACTAAACCCTTCCAAGTGTCATTTTGGTGTTAAGGCAGGTAAATTCTTAGGCTATATGGTGACAAAGAGGGGCATTGAAGCAAGTCCAGAGCAAATCAAGGCTATTGTGAATATCAAGTCTCCTGCCAATGCTAAGGATGTGCAAAGATTGACAGGCAGGATCGCAGCCTTGAACAGATTCATATCCAAATCCTCAGAAAAGTGCAAGGAATTTTATGACATCCTGAGGAAGAACAAGAAATTTGAATGGACTGAGAAGCATGAAAGTGCCCTCAAAGCTCTTAAGGATTACCTATCCTCAGCCCCCGCCTTGATGAAACCAGAAAAGGGAGATCTATTATCCTTATACCTAACAGTATCCTCAAAAGCAGTAAGTGCGGTCCTTGTTAAGGATCACGAAGGTACACAACATCCTGTTTATTATGTAAGTAAGAGTTTACTTGATGCTGAATCCAGGTATTCACACTTAGAGAAACTTATCCTTGCATTAATTATGGCATCTACTAAATTAAGACATTATTTTGAGACCCATGCCATTATTGTTAAGACTAATTTTCCAATTAAGAATGTTCTCAGGAAACCTGAAATGTCAGGAAGGATGGCTAAGTGGGCAGTGAAGCTGAGTGCATATGATATAAGATATGAACCAAGGACTGCCATCAAATCCCAAGCCTTAGCTGACTTTGTAGCAGATTTTAGTAGTGATTTGCAAAAGGAAGCTGAGTTAGAAGTCCAACAGCTTGAAGAAACCAAGGATCCTTGGATATTATTCACTGATGGAGCCTCTAATATAAAAGGAACAGGGCTTGGAATACTACTAAAATCGCCACAGGGGGACATAATACCCCACTCCATAGCTTGTGAATTTCAAACTACCAACAATGAGGCTGAGTATGAAGCCTTGATAGCTGGTTTGCAAATTGCTAAGCATATGAGGATCAGGTATCTTGAGGTACATGTAGATTCATTATTAATCACTAATCACTTTAATGGATCCTATGTTGTTAAAGCTGAAAAGCTAATCAAATATTTAGAGATAGTCAAAGAATTGGCACTCTCTTTTGTTTCCTTTAGTTTGACACAGGTACCAAGGGAAGAGAATGCAGAGGCTGATGCATTAGCCAATCTAGGATCATCCTTGAAGATCCCGGAGGATATCAAGATCCCTATTATCCATATCCTGACCCCTGCTATCGAGGATCATGTAGCTATGGAGATAGGAGAAGATTCTGCAATCATCCCTAGTGATGATACTCAATCTCATTCAGGATCATGGATCCTTCCAATCATGAGATACATACAACATGGAGAGATTCCTACAGGAGAAAACCTTAGGGCTTTCAAAATTAAGGTATCTCAATTTACAATATTAAATAATATGTTGTATAAACGATCTCTTGCAGGATCATATCTAAGATGCATTGAGGATCCTGAAATCCAAGAAGTCCTAAAGGATTTCCATGAAAAAGATTGTGGAAATCACACTGGGGGCAGGGCATTATTCTCAAGGATCCTGAGGACAGGATACTATTGGCCTACTATGAAGAAGGATGATGTGGAGTATGCCAAGAAATGTGATCCTTGTCAGAGACACAGTAATATCCTTCACTAACCAGCAGAACCTTTGCATCCTATATCCTCTTCATGGCCATTCATGAGATGGGGAATGGATATAGTTGGAAAGCTTCCTAAGGCACCTAGTGGAAAAGTATTCATGCTTGCTATGACTGATTACTTCTCCAAGTGGATAGAGGCTGAAGCCTTTGCTCAAGTCAGAGAAAAGGAAGTTATATCCTTTATTAAAAGAAACATTATTACTAGATTTGGTATCCCTTCTGAAATTGTTTGTGATAATGGATCCCAATTTATTGGGAATAGAACCACTAACTTTTGTGACAGCTGGGGGATTAAGATGATAACATCAACACCAGTCCACCCACAAGCTAATGGTCAAGCAGAATCATCCAACAAGATCATCATCAACAATTTGAAGAAGAAGCTTGGATCCAAGAAAGGAAAATGGGCAGAAGAACTACCTTATGTGCTTTGGGCTGATAGGACAACTCCCAAGAATGCTACAGGCCAAACTCCATTTTCTTTGGTATTTGGAGCAGAATCAGTGATCCCTACAGAGATGGTGGTTCCAACTGCAAGAACAAGCATTCGTGATCCTGAAAAAAATGCTGAAAACTTGGTTCAAGACTTGGATACTATAGAAGAAATCAGGGATTTGGCAAGGATAAGGATGGCTAGTTATCAACAAAGGATGGCTGGAGCCTACAATAAAAATGTCAGGATCAGGAAATTCCAAGTTGGTGATATGGTGTTAAGGAAAGCATTTCAGAATACCACCAACCCTGCTGATGGAAAGTTGGCACCAAAATGGGAAGGCCCCTATTTGATTGAAGCTGAAGCAGGAAAGGGGGCATATCGATTGCTAACAATGGAAGGTGATTTGCTACCAAGAGCTTGGAATGTTGTCCATTTGAAGAAATATTTCATGTGACAAGGATTCATGATCCTCACCTGACAAGTATCCTTGAAGGATCCTTACAGAATAGATGATCCTCATTTTGGTAACGTTCTAGTCTCAAACTATTTCATTCTTTTATATAAGGATAAGGATCCTGCATCCTTTATCCTCCTTTCACTTGATTTTGTGTTTTGAAGGTTCAGGTATCCTTAAGTAAGGATTGAGTATCCACAGAAGTATCCAGTTATTTGGGCTTGACCCCAGTTATTTGGGCTTGACCCCAGTTTGGGCCTGTCCCCAGTTTCGCCAGTAGCGCACGATGATCCTGGTATAGTTCATGGCAATGGGACCAGTACTCGCTTTAGGGGCTGACAATTTTATTGTACTGGCTATATTCAGGATCCTACGTATAATGGTAGACGTACCATACATCCGTTCCTAAGGTTTCTAACGTTTTCACGTTAGCTAAGGTTTTGGCATTTTCATGTCACTAAGTTTGGATAGTCGCCAGTGAGGGCCATACTCCAGTTTACACACGATCCTTTGGGATTGTCCCCAGTTATCCTTTGGGCTTGTCCCCAGTTATCATTTGGGCTTGTCCCCAGTTATCCTTTGGGCTTGTCCCCAGTATATTGGGCTTGTCCCCAGAATTGTTGGGCTTGTCCCCAGTTGCTAACTTGTATCTTATATTGGCTTAGTCCCAAGTTGTATCCTATTTCAGGTTTTTGGAGATAAACGACCAAGGATCCTTGATCCTTACTTTCTACTAAGGTTTGTCTTTTGGGTTATCCTGATTATAAGCCTTAAAGGATAGGATCCTAACTTGGATTCTCAGGTATGATCCTTAACTATTTTTATTTTATTCATTATTTATTTAAGTAACCCTTATCCTTTGACAACTGAACTTATGATCCTTAAAGTATATTACTTTTCAAAACTTATCGACTATAGGATATGTGATCCTTGTTCATATCCTAAAAAATTTTAAGATATTTTTCCTTTACTCGATAAGTTTAAACAAAATGAACATCACAACAATTGGAAAGTAAAATACTAACAAGGATAGTAACACGGGAGATAGTCAAAGAGTTAAAGTTATTTTATTCACGAAAGATTAAACCTTTTAAGGTTGTCAAAATTGCCAACCCACGTTTCTACCAGCAAAACGTGGCCCATCCACATGGGTTGGCAAAGGGTGTCCATTGTTCATAGGTCTAGAAAGTGCAGGAATCAAAAGACGGCAGGATCACAATGGCTTCATCCCCCAAACAGAGGATCCCTCCACCATTTGTAATCCTACCTATTGTTCAAAGGATCTATGATCCTTAGCCCTAATTACTATTGTTCAAATACAACCCATCATTGTTCAACAAAAACACCATAACCAAAATAAACTACCAAATCCTAAAAAATGGGCTCCGGCTACGTCTAGAAATGTCCTTCATCGCCCATTCATGCAGCCTACACCTTCGCTGCATCACCATCTCCTCCAGCTCCAGTATCCTTCACCTGATCCTTGCCACTACCACCAGCCTCGATTGCCTGGACCTCTTCAGCCTTTTCTTCATCCTCCAATTCAGCCAGCCTAGCCTTCCAGCCCTCCATGTCCCAGTTGCTCCTGTCAAAGGCAGGATCCTGAGCTTCTTGGGCCATCTGCAGCTTGGTCTTGTACATGGCAATGGCAGCGGAGACTTTAGCATCCTCCGTGATCTCATGCTTCTCATAGTCAGCATTGATCTGGGCTGCAACCATCTGAGTTTTGGCATCATTGAGATCCTTTTCGAGGGAAGCAATCTTGTGATCCTTGAGCACCGCCACCTTTTGGAGGTCAGAGTATTTCTCCTCAAGCTCTTCAACATTCCCAACATAGTCCTCGATTTCGGCAAATTTCTGCAAAGAAGACAATGTAAAGTTAGGATCACATGATCCTCAAGTGGGTAGGATAACTAAGCTAATCCAGTGATCCTTACATCTGCAAAGTACTCGAGGAACTGATGGCGGATCAGAGGCAAGCCTTCTAGGTTGTCAGCTTCAGAGGTCTTCCTTTTCTTTCCACCTCTTCCCTTTGAAGTGGTTGCCTTGGGGATTACGACGGAGGGGCTAGCAGCAGACTTTTTCTTTGAAGATCGGACAGTGTCAAGATCAGTGACACTGAATTTGGAGGCAGATTTTGAAGATTTCCCAGCACCTACACACCCAAAACAGATAAGTATCCTTATCCTATTTCTATTTAGCTATTTATTTAAAGATTTAACTATACAAAAAACAGGATACTTACTCGACATAGTGATAGAACCTGAGGATACTTCCTGAGAATCCTGGGTGTTTGTTTTAAATGATCTTTTTGCAGGATCAAGTCTCCGAAAAGCGGCGAGCCTTTCCTTTGTTGCAGGTGTTGTGATAAGGTGTGCGACAGTAATAGCTGCAAGATAGAAACAAAAGAATGTTAGTGATCCTTAAACAGAAATAAGGTCATCTGGTGATCCTTCTCAGGATCCTCTATCCTACCATGGGTGCTCCATTTCCTCGGCAGATCCTTTCCATCAGGGAGAGAATCCCTTCTGACAAAGAAGAATCTCCGTTTCCAGTTAGTATCATTCTTAGTGGCTTTGAAGATGGAGTATTCTTCACCGGGTTTACGCTTGAGTAGATATCGGTGGGATCCAAATGTTACGAGATCATACATCTCTGCCAACTCCGACATTCCCAGAGCAATTCCTTCTTGCTCAATGATCCTTTCAAGGGTATATAAGACCCTCCAGATCATTGGCATAGCTTGAATGAAGGAGATGCCGGTGAGGGAGAAGAAAGACTGGGTGAATTCAGGGAAAGGATACGAGTATCCTATTGTGAATGGTGTGACCAGAAAAGCTACCCATGTTTCAGAAATATAATCACTTAGAACGGTGGGATCAAATGGTTTAAAATCGGTATTTGCCGGAAAACAATGGCGGATTCTATCTATTTGTGGATCAGTGAAGCAGCATCTTTCTTTCGCTGAATCTTTGATGATCCCCTGGCTTTTAAGAGGACTATCTTTTGTGTGATCCTTAGCCGGAGAGGATCTTAGCATCATCTTGGTCATAATGGTAGAGAAGAAGATGAACAGAGAAAGAAAACGTAAAGGGAGAAGAGGAAGAGAGATACCTGCTTGATCTTCGGATGTGGATTTAAAGGGAGTTTCTCTTGAATTTAAATGCGAATTGATCCCTATCCATAACTTCAATTTATAATGATTTTTTTGCAGGATAGTCACCTCAATGACGTCATGCTCGTAACGGCTAGTCCGACTCCAACGGCTAGTTATCCGTTGATTTGTTACGGATAAGAACAAAAATATAACTCGCTTATTTACAAATTACTCCTTATATTTTGGGGGCAATTGTTAGGGGAGGATTTCTCAATGATCAGTGATCCTCATTTACTGTTGGGTTTAGTGATCCTCAATTCTGTCTGAGTTAGTGATCCTCAGAAGTGTTACAGGATCAGGATCATGGATCATCTTAAGGATCCTTATACTAACGATTGTCTACTTTGAATATGATGTTGTTTTGCAGGAGTACAAGCTTGGACTTGGTCTTGGCGATATTCCTGGAGAATATTCCATACTTATTCCGCACGTGCATGGCAGAAATGGACGTTATGGAGGTCGTGGGGGACTTGCACCAATTGTGGAATGTTTGTTAGCTTAGATATTTCTCATTTTTAAAAGGGGTAGCGAGCTAAATAGAAAACACTTGGCTATTTTTGGCTAAACACACACTCTGACAACTGCTCTCACCAGCTCTCAATAACTCACTTGGCGATTGCACACTTTTTTACACAATACACTATAGTGATCCTTGTAATTAGCTCGCTATCATCCGAAGTTGTAATACATTTCTTGTTTAATTTGACTTGGTGATCGGTAGTTTCCATCACCCGAGGTTTTTTATGCCGGAGATCATTCATTGATCAAGGGCTTTTTCCTCGTATAAACCTTTGTGTCACTTGTTCATTACATTTCAGAGCGATCCTTAGTGTTGTTCATTGATTCAAGCATCATACCTCACAACAGAAAGTTTGGTTGCATTATCATTGCTTGATTTTTGACCAAAACAGTAGTGATTTACAAAGAGAAGCTGAGTTAGAAGCTCAGCAGCTTGAAGAAACTAAGGATCCTTGGATACTCTTCACTGATGGAACCTCTAATGTCAAAGGAACAGGTTTTGGAATACTACTAAAATCGCCACAGGGGGATATAATACCCCACTCAATAGCTTGTGAGTTCCAAACTACTAATAATGAGGCTGAATATGAAGCCTTGATAACTGGTTTGCAAATTGCCAAGCATATGAGGATCAGTTTGACACGGGTACCCAGAGAAGAAAATGCAAAAGCTGATGCATTGGCCAACCTAGGATTATCCTTGAAAATTCCAGAGGATATCAAGATCCCTATCATCCATATTTTGGCTCCTGCTATTGAGGATCACATAACTATGGAGATAGAACAGGATTCTGCAATGGTTCCTAGTGATGGTGCACAGTCTCATTCAGGATCATGGATCCTTCCAATCATGAGATATATACAACATGGAGAGATTCCTACAGGAGAAAACCCCAGGGCTTTCAAAATCAAGGTATCTCAATTTACAATATTGAATAACATGTTATATAAACGATCTCTTGCAGGTCCATATCTAAGATGCATTGAGGATCCTGAAGTTCAAGAAGTTCTAAAGGATTTTCATGAAGGAGATTGTGGAAACCACACTAGGGGCAGGGCATTATTCTCAAGGATCCTTAGGACAAGATATTATTGGCCTACTATGAAGAAGGATGCAGTGGATTATGCCAAGAAATGTGATGCTTGTCAGAGACACAGTAATATCCTTCATCAGCCAGCAGAGCTCTTGCATCCTATATCCTCTTCTTGGCCATTCATGAGATGGGGAATGGATATAGTTGGCAAACTTCCCAAGGCACCTGGTGGAAAAGTGTTCATGCTTGCTGTTAGGGGAGGATTTTCCAAAGATCAGTGATCCTCAATTACTGTTGGGCTTAGGGATCCTCAATTCTGTTTGAATTAGTGATCCTCAGAGAGTATTGTAGGATCAAGATCCAGGATCATCATAAGGATCCTTACACTAACGATTTTCTGCTTTGAATATGATGTTGTTTTGCAGGAGTACGTGCTTGGACTTGGTCTTGGCGATATTCCTGGATCATATTCCCTATTTATTCCGCACGTGCTTGACTAATATGGACGTTATGGAGTTCGTGGAAGACTTGCATCAAATGCGGATAGTAAATTTATAAGGGGATAGCGAGCTAAATTAGAACACTTGGCTATTTTTTGGCTAAAAACACACACTCGTAACTGCTCTCGTCAGCTCTTGACAGTTTGCTTGGCGATTACACACTTTTTTAACATTACACTCTAGTGATCCTTGTAACTAGCTCTCTATCATCCAAAGTTGTAATACATTTTCTGTTTAATCTGAGTTGGTGATCGGTAGTTTCCATCACCCGAGGTTTTTTATGCCGGAGATCAACTCTTGGTCAAGGGCTTTTTCCTCGTATAAATCATTGTGTCACTTGTTCATTACATTTCTAAGTGATCCTTAGTATTGTTCATTGATTCAAGCATCACACCTCACAACAAAAGATTTGGTTGCATTATCTTTGCTTGATTTTTGACCAAAATAGTTTGGCACCCACCGTTGGGCAATTGGTGCTTCATTCCTAAGAAGATTCATATTTTGGTGGTCATTTCGGTTCGTTACAACCAAGCAGATGGCTTCTTTAGCAAAGAACACATCAAGCTCTATGCCGGCAATCAGTTCTTCACAAGGCGTTCCTCCTTTGCCTCCACCACCTTCTGGATCCCAGAAGAATGCTGAAAATGCTGCGAAGAGACAAACCCCCATTTTTCCAAAACCACCAACTTCTTTTGTTTCCTCTAATCCTACTACTAATGATCTTTTTACTCTGATTTTGCAGATGAGAGATCGCATGCAAGAACAGGACAAAACCAATGAAAGGATCCTCCAGGAGATTGGTGATATCAAGAAACAGAAGAAATCAGTGGAGGATCACTCTCCTCTGATACCAAGGTCATTGAATTTTGACACTCCAGTTGTAACTACCCTACAATCGGCAGTTCCGGGCATCCAGTATCAAAGTGGTCCATCAGAAAGGCGTTATAGAACAGCAACTATGAGCCAGGCATTCGGTTCTCATTTCCAGCCTCAAGGATCTTGTTCTCAGCCATCGGGATCCTCTTTTCAGCATCATGGATCCTTCCTCAGCTCAGGAGGATATTTGGGAATGCACACAGTTCAAGGATCCTCCCAGGTCCAAGGATCCTCTATGGTTCCAGGATCCTCTCAGGTTCAAGGATCCTCTCAGCCCCAAGGATCCTTTCAGGTTCAAGGATCCTCTCAGCTTCAAGGATCCAACATCTTTCAGGATCAAGGATTCTTGAGGAGTATGCAGCCTCCAAGTTCCGATGTTCATCAAGGAGACTTCATACCAATGCAGACCATTGCTTCATCTGGTCCTTCGATCATACCGGAATCCCGTCAATATGGATTCACACCTGGAATTCCAAACATGAATCCTCTGCGAGGTAACACTTTCAATAATTCTTATAACACTAACCATGGCTCCATGCAGGATACAGGTATTAATCAAGCTATAGCTAGGGAATTACAGAAGCTTAGGGATATGATATCCAATTGTTATGGGTCATTTTCTGAGCATACATATCTTGATCAATATCCTGCTTTTTATTGTTTATTTGTGATCAGGATACTGGACGGGGATATTGCTAACATGTTGGGCGATATCCTGAGGAATATTGAATTAACCACGTGCAGGTTAAAGGCTGGGGTTCGCTAACGGTCAGATGGACTTCTTCTCCTCAAGACTTGGGCATGTTTGTTATGGGAGAGACGTTGAACCCGAAAGACTAGGTCCACAACGTTCGAGTAAGGAATATTCGTTGGATCCCGGTTATTTAGGATAGTTTGTTATATTTGTTTTACTATAAATAGATGGGGGCGGATCAGATTAAGGCACTCAACTTTCACATTTTCAAACACTTTCTCTCTAGCTCACTTCAAACACTACACACAACACTTGTATTCGAATTACATTGTAACACATAGTTGATCCGCACCACATCCTGCACTGTATCCTGATATTTGAAGCAATAGAAGAACAAGGCAGCTGCGATTGTCAGCTCCCGAGGTTTTATGCCGGCGATCTAGATTGATCAAGGGCTTTCCTCGTACATCACGTGTCAACCTTTACTTTTTTGCTCATTGTTTGATCATAGATACAGCTCTATATCTTGAGCCGTATCCTGAAACTGTTTTTATAACTAACTTGGTTAACATATTTTTCACACATAATTTTAGCACACTACCTCACTTAACTAATTTGATCACTAAATTGCTTCGGTAATTTTTGACCAAAACACCAGTGTTCCAGGAGTGGTTAAGCCCATTCCTGAGATCGCAGATGGTAGCCATAGGATATCTCGTTTTGCACCACCCTTATGTGATGTTGAGATACCCAAAAGATTCCAGATACCATCCATGAAGCTGTATGATGGTTCAACGGATCCAGAGGAGCATGTAGCTCAATACAGGGAGAGGATGGAGATCAACCCAATTCCTGAGAGGTTAAAAGAAGCATGTCTATGCAAGGGATTTGGATCCACACTCACAGGATCTGCTCTTAAATGGCTGCTAAGTCTTCCCCCTTACTCTATTACTTCATTTTCTAATCTAGTTAATCTGTTTAATAGTCAATTTTCTTGTAGTAGAAAATTTGAACGTTTAACTAGTGATCTTTATAGAGTAACACAATGTCAAAATGAATCACTTAGAGATTACATCACTAAGTTTAGTAAAGAATCCTTAGACATTCCTAACTTGGATATTGCTACGGCTGTAGAAGCCTTTAAAATGGGATTGCTTAGGGATTCATTATTCTATGATGATCTTGTCATGACCCCTTGCAGGAATCTTGATGAAGTAAGAACCAGGGCCCTTAGATTCATCCGATTAGAGGATGATAAAAGGATCCAGGAAAGACTGACAGGATCCTCCAAACAGGAAAAGCAAGGATCCTACTTCAGGAACAAGATCTTGATGGGGTTACAAAAGGATTCTCAGTTTTATCAAGATCTTGTAATGAATCCCTGCAGGAATCTCGACGAAGCTCGTAACAGGGCTTTGAGATATATCCGTTTGGAAGATGACAAGAAGATGCAGGAGAGGATGAATTCTACCTCAACCTATGAATCAACTAACAGGAAATCAGAATCCTCATATAAGCCATATCGCTCCAAGCCATATGGCAGAAATGATAACAAGAAAGTGAATGCTGTTGAAGACGAGGATCCTGAAGAATATCCTGACTTATCTGAATACTGCTTTTCTGTTAATATACCTGAGTTAATGTATGCTATGCAGGGTTTAGGGGACAAAGCTAGGTGGCCTCGAAAGAACCAGCAGAAAGCTGATTGGAAGGATAAATCCAAATGGTGTGCCTTCCATGAAGACTTCGGACATATGACCGAGGATTGCATTACTTTAAGGAAAGAAATAAGTTACATGTTAAGCAAAGGGTATCTGAAGGACTTGCTGGGAAGAAAGAAGAATAAAGGGCAGGATCCCGAGAAGGATCCTGAACGAGCAGCATCACCCCCAGCAGATGCCAAGATAATTAACTTTATTTCAGGAGGATCCGACATTTGTGGGACTTCGTATTCGGCGGCTAAGAGACATGCAAAGGAAGCTAAGAGTGAAAGGGGAGAAAAAACAGTCAGGATGACTACCCTCACAACTGATAAAGTGATCACTTTCGATAGTGATGACAGGGATACTGTTCAGGATCCTCACCATGATGCTTTGGTAATAACATTATATGTGGCTAACCATTTTGTACGCAGGATATTGATGGACAACGGTAGTTCTGTCAATATAATTCAGCTTGAAACATTGAAAAGGATGAATGTATCTCCGATGGACATTACTTCGAAGTCCACTGTGCTCGATTGGTTTCAGTGGAGAAGCTAGAAATACTGTAGGAGAGATAAAGTTACCAGTATACGTTGAAGGGGTCAACTCGATACAACGCTTCTGTGTGATGGACTCCTTATCCTGCTATAACATCATACTAGGCAGGCCATGGATCCATGACATGAAGGCTGTGCCTTCGACTTATCACCAATGCATCAAGATTCCAACCCCTTGGGGGGTCGTCAAAGTTGATAGTGATCAGCAGGAGGCGAAGGAATGCTACACATCCTCAATGAAATCCTCGACCAAGCCTAATCCAGCATAGCAATTAAAGATGCGGGCCCGGGATACCTTGGAAGCTTCGGAGCAGGATGTGAAGAAAGTTATCCTGGATCAGGATAATCCTGATATCTCGGTGCTCGTAGGAACCAATATCCCTCGGGATATTGAAAAACAATTAACTGACTTTTTGAAGTGCAGGATGTCAACGTTTGCATGGAGGCATGAGGATATGACAGGTATATCCAAAGACATTATTACTCACAAGCTTGGAATTGATAGGTCATTCAAGCCTATTCAGCAAAAAAGAAGGAAGTTTTCTCCTGAGCGGAATATAATCATCCAAGAGGAAGTTGAAAGATTGTTAAAGTCCAAAATGATCAGAGAAGTCAAGTTCCCAAGATGGTTGGCGAATGTGGTCGTAGTGCAGAAGAAAAATGGGAAATGGAGAGTCTGTGTAGATTACACAGACTTGAATAAGGCTTGTCCTAAAGACCCGTTCCCCCTTCCTCATATCGATGCAATGGGGAATGCTACTGCTGGGCATGAAATGTTAACGTTCACGGACGCATCCTCAGGATTTCAGCAGATTCAAATGGAGCCTTCGGACCAGGAGGATACTGCTTTCATGACACCAACAGGTATTTATTGCTATATTGTTATGCCTTTGGGTTTGAAAAATGCAGGTGCAACATACCAGAGATTGGTGAACATGATGTTCAAAGATAAGCTGGGGGACACCATGGAGGTGTATATTGACGATATGGTGGTGAAATCTAAAAAGGCTGAGGATCACCTCCAGGATATCAAGGGAGCATTTGATATTCTGGATCAGTATAACATGAAGCTGAATCCTGCTAAGTGCCATTTCGGAGTGGGGGCAGGAAAGTTTCTAGGATATATGGTGACGAAAAGGGGGATAGAGGCAAGCCCGGAGCAGATTAAAGTTATCCTTGATATAAAATCACCCTCGAATATGAAGGACGTTCAACGGTTAACAGGCCGAGTAGCAGCTTTGAACAGATTTATTTCAAGATCCTCGGAAAAATGCAAGGAATTCTATGATATCCTCAAGAAGAATAAGAAATTTGAATGGGGAGCAAAGCATGAAGCAGCCTTGCAGGATTTGAAGCGATATCTCTCAACTGCACCTCTATTGATGAAACCTGAAAATGGTGAACCACTATCCCTATACCTCGTTGTATCAGGGAATGTTGTAAGTGTCGTTCTTATAAAGGACCATGAAGGTCAGCAATATCCTGTTTATTATGTTAGTAAAAGTTTGTTAGATGTTGAAACTAGGTATTCTCATTTAGAAAAATTGATATTAGCTCTAGTTATGGCATCGACAAAGCTTAGACATTATTTTGAGACACATAGGATCCATGTTAAAACAAATTATTCTGTCAAAAATGTGCTTAGGAAACCAGAGATGACAGGCAGGATGGCCAAGTGGTCAGTAAAGTTAAGTGCTTATGATTTAGTATATGAACCTAGAAATGCCATAAAGTCTCAGGCTTTAGCTGACTTTGTGGCTGATTTCAGTAGTGACATTCAGGATGAGGTAGACCTAGAAGTTCAACAGTTAGGAGAATCCTCAGGATCCTGGACATTATATACTGATGGTGCATCTAATGTAAGAGGAGTAGGATTGGGAATACTACTAAAATCGCCACAGGGGGACATATTACCCCAGGCTATTAGGTGTGAATTCCCTGCTACTAATAATGAGGTAGAATATGAAGCTTTAATTGCAGGATTAGAGTTGGCTAAGAATATGAGTATCAATAATTTGCAAGTATATGTTGACTCCTTGTTAATTACTAACCATTTTAATGGATCCTATGCAGTTAAGGGTGAGAAATTAATCGAATATCTCGATATTCTCAAAAAATTAGCAGGATATTTTGATGTTTTTACACTTGAACAGGTACCAAGGGAGGATAATGCTGAAGCAGATGCCTTAGCAAATTTAGGATCATCGATCAGGATACCAGAAGGGACCCAAATACCAATATTACATGTCTTATATCCTGCAACGAATCCTCAGGATAAAGAAGTAGCGGTTATTCAGGATCCTGGAGCAGAGTACCCTGAAAAGGATCCTAAATCCTGGACGGCTCCAATCGTGAGATATCTCAAGGAAGGACACATCCCCGAAAATGAAAATCCTAAGGCATTTAGGATGAAGGTATCACGATTCACTATTATAAATAATGTTTTATACAAGAAATCTCTCACAGGACCGTATTTGAGGTGTTTGGAGGATCCTGAAGCCAAAGAAGTACTTCAGGATATACATGAAGGGGATTGTGGTAACCATACTGGGGGCAGGTCATTATTCTCAAAAGTATTAAGGACAGGATATTATTGGCCGACAATGAGAAAAGATGCCGCAGAATATGCTCGAAGATGTGATGCATGTCAAAGACATAGTAACATATTACATCAGCCTGCTGAACCGCTGTATCCTATTGTTTCCCCTTGGCCATTTATGAAGTGGGGTATGGATATAGTGGGAAAGCTTCCAAAGGCTCCAGGAGGAAAGGTTTTTATGTTGGCAATGACAAATTATTTCTCCAAATGGGTTGAAGCCGAGGCATTTGTCCAAGTCAGGGATCAAGAAGTAGTATCCTTCATAAAGAGAAATATCCTGACCATATTCGGAGTACCAGCCGAGATAATCTGTGACAATGGTTCTCAGTTTATAAGCAAGAGAACTACTGACTTTTGCAAGAGTTGGGGAATCAAAATGATAACATCTACTCCGGTACATCCTCAAGCGAATGGACAAGCAGAATCCTCAAACAAGAAAATTGTCAATAACTTAAAGAGGAGACTTGGAGCCAAAGAAAGGAAGATGGGCAGAAGAATTACCCTTTGTTTTGTGGGCTGATAGGACAACGGTAAAGAATGCAACAGGCCAAACCCCATTTTCCTTGGTATTTGGAGCAGAAGCAATGATTCCAACGGAAATTGCGATACCTACTGCGAGATCTATCCTACGGGATCCTGAACAGAATCCTGAAGCCTTATGTCAGGATTTGGATACTATAGATGAAAAAAGGGATGCATCAAGGCTAAGGATGGCAGCATATCAACAAAGAATATCCAGAGCATATAACAAGAATATAAGGACTAGGAGATTTCGAGTTGGTGATTGGGTGCTAAGAAAGGCTTTTCAAAATACCACTAATCCTGCCGATGGCAAGCTAGCTCCAAAATGGTAAGGACCATATGAAGTTGAGTTAGAAGCGGGGAAAGGAGCATATAGATTAAAGAATATGGAAGGGGATATGCTACCAAGATCCTGGAATGCAATACACTTAAAGCTCTATTTCAAGTAAGAATAGAATGTAATTTCTTTCTCAAGATGGTATGAACTCTATCTCTTTTAAATATGTTTGATTTAATTTGTTCTTTGAAACCCAATACTAACTTAAGCATCAGAGGGGTGTTAGCCAAGCTAACACCCACCTTAGTTTAAGGATGTTTTGCAGTATATGATCCAGGATATAGCTCCAGGATGCTCACTCAGGATACTTCGGAAGATTAGAGGATTAGCCCCCTCTCTCACGTATAAGGGATCCCGATCCCTTCACAGGTTTAAAGGTATTCACCTTTCTTCCGAATTGGGTTTAAACACCCCGCCTGGAGCGCAAGTTATTCGGGAATAGTTCAAGGTGGCGGGACCAGTCCATGTAAAAGTGGCTGACAATTTCGTTACTATTGGCTATATCCTGAATCCTAAAGGTATATGAGGATTAATCACCCTCTCTCACGAAAGGGTATTTTCATACTCTCTAAGGTTTAAAGGTTTTCACCTTTCTAAGTCTTGGAATTTATACACTCCCGCCTGTAGCGCACGAAAATTTGGGATTTTCCCCAGGATACAAGGGATTCATCCCCAATACATTTTTTGGGTTTTACCTTGTGACATGAAGAATTGTCTACACAATGGGAACTGATATCCAAAGGATTTCTAAGTATTTGAAGGCATTGTACACATGGGACATTCCTACTGAAGCAATGGTGTAAAGCTCAAAGGATAAGACTCGGAACTAATGCACTAAGTGTCTCAGACAGGGGACATCTTCATTGGAAAAGTTGAAAAGGGATTGAGGTTTGATAATAGGGTTGTACCCTATTCCTGGTATGATCTTTCCTTTGTAAATGTTATACTATGTTTGGTAAAAGGTTAAATATCCTGATTAGGATAAATTCCCGGGATATATTCTCAAAATATATTTTCAAAATACTTTTCAGGATATTTGATTAAGATATATGAAACTGGTACTAGTTTGAAACTTTAATTAAGTTAGTATCGTCATAACAGGTTTTAAAATGAACTATCTTTTAATTTTCTCTAAAGGTGATTGCATTAATAAAAGTTTTGGTAATATATCACTGACTATATTTTGCAAAACTAAGGTCTATAATAAGAAAACCAGAAAGTGATAGCAAGAAAAATGAAAGATGAAATTACTGGAAATAAATGGTACTAGCTGATAACCAAAGGCTTCATCCTGAAACCCAGGACCCATCCGCCTTCGGTTATCAAATTGTTTTAATGCAGAAAATAAAAATTGTTCATAAGACATAAAATTGCTCAAACAAAAGGAAATAAGTTTTAGGGGGCAGTGCTATCTTCGTTCGCGGTAATTTCAGCAGCATCCGTCTCAGGATCCACCTCAGCATCCCTCTCAGCATCGTTAGCTTTTTCAGCTACTTTGGAGGATCCTTCGGCAGCTGGTGTGGTAGAAATGCCGCCAAGATTCTTTAGTCTCGTTTCCCAGGCACCAACGTCCCAAGAAGGGCATTCAAAACCTAGTGTTTTGGCTTCATGGACCATCTTCAGCCTGGCCTGGAGAAGAGAAATGACGACGGAACTCTTAAGGCTATCCCGGTAGGTGACCATATCCCGTTCATGTTGCACAATGGCAGCTTCAAGATCGGCTTGGGCTTGAAGAGTAGCTTTGTTGAGAGCAGTCTGGTGTTCTTGAATCATAGCTTTGAACTTCTCCTCGTAATGACGAGATTTGGCGGCTGCAATCATGCCTTGATCGGAGATCGTGACTTCTTCTTCCTTTAACTTGGATTCAAGTGTCTTGTTAAGCCCGCAGGATTCTTGATATAGATGAACCAGACGCTCAAGACCCTGCGAAAGTAAGAGGACAGGTATTAATATTGATAAATCTTTATAAATGATGTAAGCTGCAGGATGTGGTTTGAGAATACTAACCTGGTTAAGAAAGGAAGTCATAAACCCACTAGCTTCAATGAACCCGTGCTTCTCATAGGGAAAAGTGTCAGAAATGAAGGGGGAATCGGGCTCTTTCCTTTTACGAGAGCTGGAGCTCCGGGGCTTGGTAGTTGGCAAGGGTTTGCTGATGACAATGGCTTTGGAACCACTGGGTTTGGATGAGGCTGTGGCCCTGGGACTAGGTTCCTTCTTGACCTGAACCTGATCAGAATAACTGTCCAACTCGTCGAGGTCAAAGACTTCAGGGATCTTGGCCGGTGCTGCATAAAGGAAAAAGTTTTGCATTATTATTACTTTTCATTTTATTATGCTATACTAACTAACTATTTTAAAAGTAATCCTTACCAGACATTTCAGATGACGAGTATTGACTGGAACTCGGGACGTGTGTGGTGAAACTCCTGTCTATTGCAGGTAATTGGTAAACAGTTTTGATTCTTTCCTCTGATTCAGCGGTAGGGGGAGCTACTTCCTTGAAATTCACTGCATAAGAATCAAAAAGAAGGATATTAGTAAAAGATAAAAATCTAAAGGTACATGAGAATATTTATGACCCTACCGGTGGTTAACCACTCCACCGGAAGGCTGGCACCCTCAGCAATGAAGTCTCGTTTGACAAAGAAAAATTTGTGTTGCCATCCATCTTCGTTTTTGGTGGCTTTAAGAATAAGGGGTTTGCTAGAGGTCGAAAAAAGCAAGAACCGGCTAGAGCCGTGGGATCGGAGGCGATAAGCAATAGGCAAATCCTCGATGCAGAGGTCGGGGCAATGAAGGTTTTTGATTTGGTTAAGTACGATTAATACTCTCCAAACCATGGGCATGGTTTGAGCAAAAGAGATGCCGGTGGTTCGGAAGAATTGCATCATGAATTCGGGAAAGGGGTATCGAAGACCCAGCGAAAAAGGGTATGCTGGAAAGCAAACCCAATCTGTGGAAGAAACATCCGATCGAATTGACCGATCGAACGATCTAAAGACTGTGTTATCAGGGAAAGCACCGGAAGCTCTCAAAGCCGCGATGTCTGCGTTGTCGAAAGCGCAGACCTCCTTTTCAGGATTTTTGAGGAGATTCTGCTGGGTGAAGGTCTCGGCAGCCATTACGAATAAGGCAAGAAAAATTGACAGAAAGTGAATGAGAAATGGGGAATTACCTGGAGACTCTATTGGAGATATCTGCTTTTCAAACAAGAAGAGAGAAGATATAGGGGCATTGTGGATCTCCATTGAGCTAAAAGCGCGTTGGAGGTTATGATGTGATCTTGACCGTCGCTTCATTTTAAATGCCTTGAATTATGGGATAAAACTTTTAAAATATATCCGTTGGATTGGTATACCAACCGATATATTTGGGGACAATTGTTATGGGTCATTTTCTGAGCATACATATCTTGATCAATATCCTGCTTTTTATTGTTTATTTGTGATCAGGATACTGGACGGGGATATTGCTAACATGTTGGGCGATATCCTGAGGAATATTGAATTAACCACGTGCAGGTTAAAGGTTGGGGTTCGCTAACGGTCAGATGGACTTCTTCTCCTCAAGACTCGGGCATGTTTGTTATGGGAGAGACGTTGAACCCGAAAGACTAGGTCCACA
Organism: Helianthus tuberosus; assembly: GCA_030545235.1. Taxonomy (NCBI): domain Eukaryota; kingdom Viridiplantae; phylum Streptophyta; class Magnoliopsida; order Asterales; family Asteraceae; genus Helianthus; species Helianthus tuberosus. The sequence goes on from CM060444.1 coordinate 163,594,749, forward strand.
ACGTTCGAGTGAGGAATATTCGTTGGATCCCGGTTATTTAGGATAGTTTGTTATATTTGTTTTACTATAAATAGATGGGGGCGGATCAGATTAAGGCACTCAACTTTCACATTTTCAAACACTTTCTCTCTAGCTCACTGCAAACACTACATACAACACTTGTATTCGAATTACATTGTAACACATAGTTGATCCGCACCACATCCTGCACAGTATCCTGATATTTGAAGCAATAGAAGAACAAGGCAGCTGCGATTGTCAGCTCCCGAGGTTTTATGTCGGCGATCTAGATTGATCAAGGGCTTTCCTCGTACATCACGTGTCAACCTTTACTTTTTTGCCCATTGTTTGATCATAGATACAGCTCTATATCTTGAGCCATATCCTGAAACTGTTTTTATAACTAACTTGGTTAACATATTTTTCACATATAATTTTAGCACACTACCTCACTTAACTAATTTGATCACTAAATTGCTTCGGTAATTTTTGACCAAAACACCAGTGTTCCGGGAGTGGTCAAGCCCATTCCTGAGATCGCAGATGGTAGCCATAGGATATCTCGTTTTGCACCACCCTTATGTGATGTTGAGATACCCAAAAGATTCCAGATACCATCCATGAAGCTGTATGATGGTTCAACGGATCCAGAGGAGCATGTAGCTCAATACAGGGAGAGGATGGAGATCAACCCAATTCCTGAGAGGTTAAAAGAAGCATGTCTATGCAAGGGATTTGGATCCACACTCACAGGATCTGCTCTTAAATGGCTGCTAAGTCTTCCCCCTTACTCTATTACTTCATTTTCTAATCTAGTTAATCTGTTTAATAGTCAATTTTCTTGTAGTAGAAAATTTGAACGTTTAACTAGTGATCTTTATAGAGTAACACAAGGTCAAAATGAATCACTTAGAGATTACATCACTAAGTTTAGTAAAGAATCCTTAGACATTCCTAACTTGGATATTGCTACGGCTGTAGAAGCCTTTAAAATGGGATTGCTTAGGGATTCATTATTCTATGATGATCTTGTCATGACCCCTTGCAGGAATCTTGATGAAGTAAGAACCAGGGCCCTTAGATTCATCCGATTAGAGGATGATAAAAGGATCCAGGAAAGACTGACAGGATCCTCAAAACAGGAAAAGCAAGGATCCTACTTCAGGAACAACAAATCAAAGTCCTACAACAAATCTGATAACCAGAACGTGCATGCAGTGGAACAGGAAGAGGATGATGAGGATTATCCTCCCATTTCTGAATACTGTTTTTCTGTTGATTGTTAGGGGTGGATTTCTAAATGACCCGTGATCCTCAATTATTATCCTGCTTGGTGATCCTGACTTCTGTGTCAGTTAGGGATCCTCAGAAGTGCTTCAGGATCAGGATCATGGATCATCCTAAGGATCCTTATACTAATGATTGTCTGCTTTGAATTCGTAATTGTTTTGTAGGAGTATCAATTGGACTTGGTCTTGGCGATATTCCTGGAGTATATTCCTTGAAGTATTCCGCACGTGCTTGGCTGAAAATGGACGTTGTGGAGTCGTGGAGGACTTGCACGATTTGCGGACAATTAGTTACTTAGATATTTTCTAATTTAAAAGGGATGGCGAGCTAATTAGACAACACTTTTGGCTATTTTTGGCTACACACATACTCGTACAACTGCTCTCATCAACCTCGCTAACACACTTGGCGATTACACACATTTTCTACACAACACACTATAGTGATCCTTGTACTTAGCTCGCTATCATCCGAAGTTGTAATAGATTGTTTGTTTAATTTAAGTTGGTGATCGGTAGTTTCCATCACCTGGGGTTTTTTGTGGCGGAGATCAACTCTTGATCAAGGGCTTTTTCCCCGTATAAATCTTCGTGTCATTTGTTCATCATATTTCATAGTGATCCTTATTATTGTTCATCAATTCAAGCATCATACCCCATAACAAAGAGTTTGGTTGCATTATCCTAGTCTGATTTTTTACCAAAACAGTTTGGCGCCCACCGTGGGGCAATTGGTGCTTCATTCCTAAGAAATTCTCATTTTTGTGATCATTTCGGTTCGTTACATCCAAGCAGATGGCTTCGTCATCAAAGAACACCTCCAGTGCGATGTCTGCAGTCAATTCATCCCAGGGCATTCCACCATTGCCTCCACCACCTTCTGGACCTCAGAAAAATGCCGAGAAGAAACCAACTCCCATTTTCTCAAAACCTCCAACTTCTTCTGCTTCTTATACTCCCACTACTAGTGACTTGTTTACTCTGATTTTGCAGATGAAGGAGCATATACAGCAGCAGGATAAGACCAATGAAAGGATTCTTAGAGAAATTGGAGACATCAAGAAACAGAAGAGATCGGCAGATGATCATTCCCCACTGATGCCCAGATCTTTGAATTTCGATACTCCGGTTATAACTTCTCAGCCTTCAGTGGTTCCAGACGTTCAATATGTGGGGGGACCAAAAGGAGTGCATTACGGATCATCAGCAATGACTCAGGCTTCAGGGTTACACTTCCAACCAGCAGGATCCCATCCTCAGCATATAGGATCCTTCGCTAGCTCAGGAGGATACTAAGGAGCGCAGCAGATTCAAGGGTTCTGGCCGTTTCCAGGATCCTCTCAGGTTCAAGGATCCTCCTATGTTCCAGGATCCTCTCAAGTTCAAGGATCCTCCTATGTTCCAGGATCCTCTCAGGTTCAAGGATCCTCCTATGTACCAGGATCCTCACAGGTTCAAGGATCCTCCTATGTTCCAGGATCCTCACAGGTTCAAGGATCCTCCTACGTCCCAGGATCCTCACAGGTTCAAGGATCCTCTCAGTTTCATGGATCCTTAAGGAGTTTGCAATCAGGGAATACCGATATCCATCTGGGAGATTTCATTCCAATGCAGACCATTGCTTCTACTGGTCCATCAGTCATTCCAGAGCCCCAACAATATGGATTCACATCCGCTCTTCCTAATTTGAATCCAATGGGAGGTAACACTTTCAATAATTCTTATACCACTAACCATGGCCTTATGCAGGATACAGGTATCAATCATGCCATGGCCAGAGAATTGCAAAAGTTAAAGGATATGATATCAAGTGTCCCAGGAGTGGTCAAGCCTATCCCGGAGATTGCAGATGGGAGCCATAAGATATCTCGTTTTGCACCACCAATCTGTGATGCTGAGATACCAAAGAGGTTCCATGTGCCTACTATGAAGTTGTATAACGGTTCAACAGATCTTGAAGAACACATAGCACAATACAGGGAAAGGATGGAGATCAATCCCATCCCAGAAAGATTAAAGGAAGCATGTCTATGCAAGGGATTTGGATCCACTCTTACTGGATCAGCTCTTAAATGGCTGCTAAGTCTTCCCCCTTACTCTATTACCTCATTTGCTAATCTAGTTAACTTATTTAATAACCAATTTTCTTGTAGTAGGAAATTTGAGCGTTTAACTAGTGATCTGTATAGGATAACCCAAGGTCATAATGAATCATTAAGGGATTATATCACTAAATTTAGTAGATATCCTTAGATATTCCTAACATGGATATAGCTACGTCTGTTGAAGCCTTTAAAATGGGATTGCTTAGGGATTCGTTATTCTATGATGATCTTGTTATGACACCATGCAGGAATCTAGATGAGGTAAGAACCTGGGCCCTTAGGTTCATCCGGCTAGAGGATGACAAAAGGATCCAGGAGAGGTTAGCAGGATCCTCAAAGCAAGAGAAGCAAGGATCCTCATTCAAGAACAACAAGTTCAGATCCTTTAACAAGTCTGATAACCAGAATGTGCATGCCGTTGAACAAGAAGAGGACGATGAGGATTATCCTCCAATTTCTGAATATTGTTTTTCTGTTGATAACAATGAACTAATCCTTGCGATGCAGAATTTAGGTGATAAAGCTAGATGGCCCAGGAAAAATGACAGACCAGCTGCAACCAAAGATAAATCAAAGTGGTGTGCATATCATGAAGATTTTGGGCATCTCACAGAAGAATGCATCGCACTGAGAAAAGAAATTGGATACTTGTTGAGCAAGGGGCACTTAAAAAAATTACTGGGAAGAAAGAAGTCAAGGACTCAAGATCCTGAAAGGATCCCAGAGAAAGCTCCAGCCCCTCTAGCTGATGCACAAGTTATTAACTTTATTTCTGGAGGATCAGACATTTGTGGAACATCCTTCTCTGCAGCTAAAAGACATGCAAAAGAAACCAAGATGGATAATGGAGATAGACCCATTCGAACGTCCAGTGTCTCCGAAGGAAAAGCTATAACTTTTGATGAGGATGATCGTGTTGACATTCAGGATCCTCATCATGATGGTTTGGTTATCACTCTTTTTATTTCTAACCATTTTGTTCGCAGGATCCTTATAGACGGAGGAAGCTCTGTGAACATTATCCAGCTTGATGTCCTCAAAAAGATGAATATTCCTGAATCCGATATCATCCCAAGATCCTCTGTGCTCGTGGGATTCAGTGGCGAGACTAAGAATACTCTGGGGGACATTAAACTCCCAATCTATATCGAAGGCCTACATTCTTACCAAAAGTTTTGTGTTATTGACTGTTTATCTTGTTGTAATGTTATCCTTGGCAGGCCTTGGATACATGACATGAAAGCGGTCCCATCCACTTATCATCAATATGTGAAGCTTCCTAGTCCTTGGGGAATAGTGAAGATTGATAGTGATCAGCAAGTGGCTAAGAACTGCTACACCTCATCAATGAAGCCAGCATCAAAGTCAAGGGAGCAATAGCAATTAAAGCGTCCTCCAAGGGATGTCTTGGAGGCAAGAGAATAGGATGTAGTAGAAATCCTTATGGATCCTGATGATCCTGAATCTAAAGTTTATATAGGATCAGGGATCCTTAGTGAAATAAAGGAAGACCTCAAATCCTTCCTCAAAAGGAGAAAGACTACCTTTGCATGGAAACACGAAGACATGACAGGTATATCTAAAGATATAATAACTCACAAACTTGGCATTGATAGGTCCTTCAAACCAATCCATCAAAAGAGGAGGAAATTTGCACCAGAAAGAAATGCCATTTTCCAGGAGGAGGTAGAGAAATTACTCCGAGCAGGTATGATTAGAGAGGTCAAGTATCCAAGATGGTTGGCCAATGTGGTTGTTGTTCAAAAGAAAAACGGAAAGTGGAGGGTATGTGTCGATTTTACCGATTTAAATAAGGCATGTCCCAAGGATCCTTTCCCATTACCCCACATTGACTCCATGGTGGATGCAACTGCGGGTCATGAACTGTTAACTTTTATGGATGCTTCATCTGGATTTCAACAAATTCAGATGGATCCCTCCGATCAAGAGGATACAGCCTTTATGACTCCAACTGGTATATATTGTTATATTGCTATGCCATTCGGACTAAGAAATGCAGGTGCAACCTATCAAAGGCTAGTGAATATGATGTTCAAGGATCAGATTGGACAGACTATGGAGGTTTACATAGACGATATGGTGGTAAAATCAAAAAAGGCTGAGGATCACCTAAGAGACTTGGAAAAAGCGTTCAATATCCTTGATAAATATAATATGAAACTTAATCCTTCTAAGTGTCATTTTGGTGTAAAGGCATGAAAATGCCTTAAAAGCTCTTAAGGATTACCTATCCTCAGCCCCAGCCTTGATGAAACCAGAAAAGGGAGATGTGTATCCTTATACTTGGCGGTATCCTCAAAAGCAGTAAGTGCAGTCCTTGTTAAGGATCACCAAGGTACACAACATCCTGTCTATTATGTAAGTAAGAGTTTACTTGATGCTGAATCCAGGTATTCACACTTAGAAAAACTTATCCTTGCATTAATTATGGCATCTACTAAATTGAGACATTATTTTGAAACTCATGCCATTATTGTTAAAATAATTTTCCAATTAAGAATGTCCTCAGGAAACCTGAAATGTCAGGAAGGATGGCCAAGTGGGCAGTGAAGCTTAGTGCATATGATATAAGATATGAACCCAGGACAGCCATTAAATCCCAAGCATTAGCCGACTTTGTGGCAGATTTCAGTAGTGATTTGCAAAAGGAAGCTGAGTTAGAAGTCCACCAGCTAGAGGAGACCAAGGATCCTTGGATACTCTATACTGATGGATCCTCAAATGTCAAAGGAACAGGGCTTGGAGTACTACTAAAATCGCCACAGGGGGACATAATACCCCATTCTATAGCTTGTGAGTTCCAAACCACTAACAATGAGGCTGAATATGAAGCCTTGATAGCTGGTTTGCAAATTGCTAAGCATATGAGGATCAGGTATCTTGAGGTACATGTAGATTCTTTGTTAATCACTAATCACATTAATGGATCCTATGCTGTTAAAGGTGAAAAGTTAACCAAATTGTTAGGGCATGAATTTTATGCTAAGGATCATCTATCCTGAGACTAGGCATGGATCACGGATGCTTAATGGCTGATGCAGAGAGTCTGAGGATCCAGAGTCTGAGGATCACGAGTCTGAGGATCACGAGTCTGAGGATCCAGGATCCTTAACAGAACTTATGTTTTGCACGTTTTTAATGTGTAAATGTAGGTAATGGACGTAGTGGACCACTTCTTTGCTGGAATCTCGTGGAATATGCTTTTAGGCACGTGCATATTGAAGAAATAACCGTTAGTGGTGGTCATGGGTGACTTCCACCTTTTTCGAGAAGTTAGTTAGTTGATTTTTCCTTATCTTTTTAAGGGGAAACAAGCTCATTAGAGACACAATTCGTACACACCACAGAAAAAAAACACTTAACACACGAATTCTCTGCAAACACTTAGCAAAAACACACACTTACACTAGAAATTCATTGTATTAAGCGTGTTTTCTTCCGAAGTTGTACAAGGATCACTGCTGTTTTTGCAATATAGTTGGTGATCGGTAGTTTCCATCACCCGAGGTTTTTTATGCCGGAGATCTTCTAAAGATCAAGGGCTTTTTCCTCTTATAAATCTCGGTGTTCATCGTTGATTTCATATACTTGTTGTTCATACAATTAACCAAGCATCATACCTCACAAAATCAGATTTGGTTGCATTATCCTTGTGTGATTTTTGACCAAAATAGTTTGGCGCCCACCGTGGGGCAATTGGTGCTTCAATTCTAAGAAATTTTGTTCATTTCATTTATTTCAGTTCATTACCTTCAACCACATGGCTTCTCAGGGAAAACTACTCCAAGTTATATGTCGATGGTCACTTTTTCACAGGGCATTCCGCCTTTGCATCATCTCCCCCTTGCATTCCAGAAGAATGCTGAGAATTCTCCAAAGAAGACAACCCCCGTTTTCACAAAACCAACTGTTGTTTCTTCCTCTACACTTACTAACATTGATTTTTATGCTTTGATTGTGCAGATGAAGGATCACATGCAACAGCAGGTCAAAACTAATGGCAGGATCCTTCGAGAAATTGATAAATCAGCAGAGGATCACTCCCATTTGATGTCGAGGTCGCTGAATTTCGACACTCCGGTCATAACTTCCCAGCACTTTGCAGCTCCATATGTCCAATACCAGGGTGCATCAATAGGAATGCGTTCTGGATCATCGGTAATGTCTCAGGCTCGAGGATCCTCTTTCCAGCCTTCAGGATCCTCATTTCAGCATCAGGGATTCTTCACCAGTTTAGGAGGATGCATGGGGACGCAGCCAATTCAAGGATCCTCTCAGGTTCAAGGATCCTCTCAGGTTCAAGGTTTCTCCTCTCAGGTTCAAGGATCCTCTCAGGTTCAAGGATCCTCACAGGTTCAAGGATCCTCTCAGGTTCAAGGATCCTCTCCGGTTCAAGGATCCTCTCAGGTTCAAGGATCCTCTCAGGTTCAAGGATCCTCTCAGGTTCAAGGATCCTCTCAGGTTCAAGGTTCCTCCTTCCAGGTTCAAGGATCTTCATCTCAGGTTTCCGGATCTATGGATTATCCTCCAAGACCTACATTCACAGCACTTCAAGGATCCAACATCTTCCAGGATCAAGGATACTTAAGGGGTGTGCAACCCGGAAGTTCAGATGTTTATCTAGGAGACTTCATACCAATGCAGACCATTGCTTCCTCTGGTCCCTCGGTTATGCCAGAATCCCGCCAACATGGATTCACATCTAGAATTCCAAATTTGAATCATTCAGGAGAGATACCGAAGAGGTTTCAGACATCAAATCTGGTTGCTTGTGCAAGGGCTTTGGATCCACACTTACCGGATCAGCGTTAAAATGGCTGCTAAGTCTTCCTCCTTACTCTATTACTTCTTTTGCTAATCTAGTTAATTTGTTTAATAGCCAATTCTCATGCAGTAGGAGATTTGAACGATTAACTAGTGATTTATATAGGGTAACTCAAGGTCATAATGAATCACTTAGAGATTACATAATTAAATTCAGTAAAGAATCCTTAGAAATCCCTAACTTAGATATTGCTACAGCTCTAGAAGCCTTTAAAATGGGTTTGCTTAGGGATTCAATGTTCTATGATGATCTTGTCATGGCCCCTTGCAGGAACTTAGATGAGGAAAGAAACAGGGCCCTTAGGTTCATCCATTTAGAGGATGAAAAAAGGATCCACGAGAGATTGTCAGGATCCTCAAAGCAAGACAAATAAAGATCCTATCTCAAGGATAACTGATCCAAGCAATACTCCAAGCATGACAACCAGAATGTGCATGTTGTGGAACAAGAGGAAGATGATGAGGATTATCCTCCTATTTCTGAATATTGTTTTCCTGCTGATAATAATGAACTAATCCTTGGTATTAACGAAGAATGACAAACCGCCTGCCACCAAAGATGAATCGAAATGGTGTGCTTACCATGGGGATTCTGGTCATCTCACAGATGAGTGCATAGCATTAAGGAAGGAGATAGGTTATCTTTTGAGCAAAGGATACTTGAAGGAATTGCTCGGAAGGAAAAAGTCAAGGATCAAGCCTGAGAAAGTTCCTGAAAAAGCTCCTCCTCCACCATCCGATGCTCAAATCATCCATTTCATCTCCGGAGGTTCTCAGCAGCTAAGAGACGTGCAAAGGAAACAAAGATGGAGAATGGGGGCAGACCTGTTCGGACCTCCCTCCTTACCCAGCAGAAAGTGATATCATATGATGAGGATAACTGTGCGGACATTCAGGATCCTCATCACGACGGTGTAGTTATTACATTATTTGTATCTAACCATTTTGTTCGCAGGATTCTCATTGATCGGAAAAGCTCAGTGAACATAATCCAGTTGGATGTCCTCAATAGAATGGACATCCTTGAATCCGATATTGTCCAAAGATCATTTGTCCTTGTGGGATTCAGTGGGGAGACAAAGATTACATTGGGGGACATCAAACTTCCTATTTACATAGAGGGAGTTAATTCTTTTCAAAAAATTTGTGTCATAGATTGCTTATCCTGCTATAATGTTATCCTTGGCAGGCCATGGATACATGATATGAAGGCAGTCCCCTCAACATATCATCAATGTGTCAAGCTCCCAACTCTATGGGATGTGGTGAAGATAGAAAGTGATCAGCAGGAGGCAAAGAACTGTTACACTTCTTCATTGAAGCCAACCTCCAAGGAGCAAGACGTCAAGGATATTCTGTTGAACCCAGAGGATCCTTAATCCAAATTTTTTATAGGATCCAGGATCCTAGACAGTATTGAGCAGGATTTAATATCCTTCTTGAAAAGAAGAAAGTCTACCTTCGCTTGGAAACATGAAGAGAAAGTTTGCACTCGAAAGAATGCCATTATCCAAGAAGAGCACCAGCCCTGATGAAACCAGAAAATGGAGAATCGTTATCCTTATACTTAGCTATTTCAGCTAAAGCAGTAAGTGTGATCCTAGTTAAGGATCATGAAGGCTCTCAACATCCGGTATACTATGTAAGTAATATTCTACTTGATGCTGAGGCCAGGTACTCTCATTTAGAGAAATTAATTCTTGATTTAATTATGGCTTCTGCTAAACATAGACATTATTTAGAAACTCATACCATTATTGTGAAAACTAACCTTGCTATCAAGAATGTTCTCAGGAAACTTCAAATGTCAGGTAGAATGGCAAAATGGGCAATCAAGTCCCGAGCTTTACTTGACTTTGTGGCTGATTTCAGTAGTGATCTACAAAGGGAAGCTGAATTAAAAGTTCAACAACTTGAGAAGACCAAGGATCCTTAGACACTCTTCACGGATGGAGCTTCAAATGTTAAAGGAACTTGACAAGGCACACTACCAAAATCGCCACAGGGGGACATTATACCCCAATCCACTGCATGGAATTCCAAACCACTAATCATGAGTCAGGAAACTGGCAGATTCTTTTGCTTTTTTCAGACTACCACAGGTACCCAGGGAAGAAAATGCAGAAGCTAACGCTTTAACTAACCTTGGATCATTCCTAAAGATGCCAGAAGATGTGAAAAATACTCATCACCCATGTTTTAACTCCTGCAATTGAGGATCACGTAGCCATGGAGATAGTGGAGGATTCTGCAATCATACCTGGTGATCCTACACAGTCGAATTCAGGATCTTGGATCCTTCCAATCCTAAGATATATACAACATGGAGAGATCCCTACAGGACAAAATCCTAAAGCTTTCAAAGTCAAGGAGACTGTGGAAACTACACTGGGGGCAGAGCACTATTCTCAAGGATCCTTAGAACAACATACTATAGGCCTACCACGAAGAAGGATGTTGTGGATTATGCAAAGAAGTGTGATGCTTGTCAAAGACACAGTAATATTCTACACCAACCAACATAACATCTGCATCCTAAGAAGAAGCTTTTGCTCAAAGTCAGAAAAAAGGAAATGGCCAGTTATCAACAAAGAATGGCTGGAGCATACAACAAGAATGTTAGGATTAGAAGATTTCAAGTTGGTGATTTTGTGCTAAGAAAAGCATTCCAGAACACTACAAATCCTTCTGATGGCAAGCTAGCACCAAAGTGGGAAGACCCCTATCTAATTGAAGCTGAATCAGGAAAGGGGGCATATCATTTGTTAACAATGGATGGTGATCTCCTACCAAGAGCTTGGAATGGTGTTCATCTCAAAAAAATACTAAGTAAGAAGGATCAGGGATCCTCAGCGATACCGGTATTCTGATTAAGGATCCAGGATCCTCAAAGGATATATGATTCTACATTTGGTAACACATTACTTTCATTTTCATTTTCATTCATTTTATACTTATTACTTATCATAAGTTAAAGATGTTAATCAGTTAACATCTATTTTCACAAAGTTTAAGCTTTTGCAGAGTTGTTATCATTTTACAGAAGATCAAAGTGGTTGGCCAACTCTCCAAAGTTTATGGGCTTGTCCCCAGTTATTTGGGCTTGTCCCCAGTTTCGCCAGTAGCGCACGATGATCCTGGTGTAGTTCAAGGCAGTGCGACCAGTACTCGTTTTAGGGGCTGACAATTTCATTGTACTGGCTGTACCCAGGATCCTACGTATAATGGTAGACGTACCATACATCCGTTCCTAAGGTTTCTAACGTTTTCACGTTAGCTTAGGTTTCGGCATTTTCATGTCGCTCAAGTTTGGATAGTCGCCAGTGAGGGCCATACTCCAGTTTACATCCGTTTATATGGGCTTGACCCCAGTTTACATCCGTTTATTTGGGCTTGTCCCCAGTTTATTTGGGCTTGTCCCCAGTTTGTTGGGCTTGTCCCCAGTTACTAACTCTTATCTTATATTGGCTTAGTCCCAAGGTGTATCCTATTTCAGGTTTTTGGAGACAAACGACCAAGGATCCTTGATCCTTACCTTCCATTAAGGTTTGTCTTATGGTTATCCTGTTTATAATGATAAAGGTTAGGATCCTAACTTGGATTCTCAGGTATGATACTTAACTATTTTGATTTTATTCATTATTCATTTGAATAACCCTTATACTTGACAACTGAACTTGTGATTCTTAAACTATATCACTTTTTAGAACTTATCGGTTATGGGATATGTGATCCTTGATCATATCCTAAACTTTTTGGATATCTTTTTTAATTTTTCAAGGCTTGATAAGTATAAACAGAATGAACATTACAACAGTTGGAAAGTAAGATATTAACAAGGATATCAACACAAAATAAGCCAAAAAGTTCAAGTTATTTTATTCACAAAAGGTTAAACCATTTACGGTTGTCAAAATTGCCAACCCACGTTTCTACCAGCAAAACGTGGCCCGTCCACATGGGTTGGCAAAGGGTATCCATTGTTTACGGGTCTTTGTAGTGCAGAAAATAAAAGACGGAAGGATAACGAGTGGCTTCATCCCCCAAATAGAGGATCCATCCACCACCCATTATCCTGCCTATTGTTCAAGGATCCCTGATCCTTCACCCTAGAAACTACTGTCTAAAGTTATACAAGTTCTGACGATAAGGATCCTTGATCCTAGAAGCTTTACTTTTCATAGTTTGCTTATTTAGCAATAATATACAAGGATATAGAATCCTAACTTGGATTCTCTGGTATGTTATATTCTAACTTTTTCTAAGCTGTAAGTTGTCTCTTATCCTTTTTGGTTAGGGATCATTGATCCACATTTGTTCGAACACTTCAAGTTTTCTGTTAAAAGTTTTACATTATCATCAGATTTTCAATAACTTTCCAGTTGTTTGGTGATGATATTTTTGAAAATAGAAAGCATACATGAAAAATAAAAAGGGAAGAAACAACTATAGATGTAGCTAAAAAAGTTTAATGTTATTACCTATTCATTATGTATCAAAATCATCTGGCCTGGATTTCACCAGCAAAATCGTGGACCATCCACCCAGGCCGGATAAGGCTATCTAACAGTTAAAGTGTCTATGCAGAAATTAAAGTGCAGGAAGGTTAATAGCAAACTGTGTAGAAGGATTCATTCTCCACGAACGGAAGGATCTTCTGATCTGTAAAGGCACTTGAGGAGTTATCTCTAACTCTATATTCTGCAATGATGATTATAGCAGGTCTTATCAGTGACGACAGGCAGTGTAACAACTAGTTACCAGCAGCAACGGCTAGTCCGCTTCTGACGGAAATATGACAGCTGTGAATCCTTATCACAACTGCCATATTGGGGGCAATTGTTAGGGCATGAATTTTATGCTAAGGATCATCTATCCTGAGACTAGGCATGGATCACGGATGCTTAATGACTGATGCAGAGAGTCTGAGGATCTAGAGTCTGAGGATCACGAGTCTGAGGATCACGAGTCTGAGGATCCAGGATCCTTAACAGAACTTATGTTTTGCACGTTTTTAATGTGTAAATGTAGGTAATGGACGTAGTGGACCACTTCTTTGCTGGAATCTCGTGGAATATGCTTTTAGGCACGTGCATATTGAAGAAATAACCGTTAGTGGTGGTCATGGGTGACTTCCACCTTTTTCGGGAAGTTAGTTAGTTGATTTTTCCTTATCTTTTTAAGGGGAAACAAGCTCATTAGAGACACAATTCGTACACACCACAGAAAAAAAACACTTAACACACGAATTCTCTGCAAACACTTAGCAAAAACACACACTTACACTAGAAATTCATTGTATTAAGCTTGTTTTCTTCCGAAGTTGTACAAGGATCACTGCTGTTTTTGCAATATAGTTGGTGATCGGTAGTTTCCATCACCCGAGGTTTTTTATGCCGGAGATCTTCTAAAGATCAAGGGCGTTTTCCTCGTATAAATCTCGGTGTTCATCGTTGATTTCATATACTTGTTGTTCATACAATTAACCAAGCATCATACCTCACAAAATCAGATTTGGTTGCATTATCCTTGTGTGATTTTTGACCAAAACACAAATATTTGGAGATAGTCAAAGAATTGGCACTCTCTTTTGTATCTTTTAGTTTGACACAGGTACCAAGGGAAGAGAATGCAGAGGCAGATGCATTAGCCAATTTAGGATCATCCTTGAAGATCCCGGAGGATATAAGTATCCCCATTATCCATATCCTAGCTCCTGCCATCGAGGATCACTTGGCTACGGAAATAGGAGAGGATTCTGCAATTATCCCTAGTGAGGATACTCAAACTCATCCAGGATCATGGATCCTCCCAATCATGAGATACATACAACATGGAGAGATTCCTACAGGAGAAAACCCTAGGGCTTTCAAAATTAAGGTATCTCAATTCACAATTTTAAATAATATGTTGTATAAACGATCTCTTGCAGCACCATATTTAAGATGCATTGAGGATCCTGAAATCCAAGAAGTTTTAAAAGACTTCCATGAAGGAGATTGTGGAAACCACACTGGGGGCAGGGCATTATTCTCAAGGATCCTGAGGACAGGATACTATTGGCCAACTGTGAAGAGAGATGTTGTGGAGTATGCTAAGAAGTGTGATCCTTGTCAGAGACACAGCAATATCCTTCATCAACCAGCTGAATTATTGCATCCTATATCCTCCACTTGGCCATTCATGAGATGGGGCATGGATATAGTTGGTAAGCTCCCTAAGGCTCCTGGTGGAAAAGTGTTCATGCTTGCTATGACTGATTACTTCTCCAAGTGGATAGAGGCTGAAGCTTTTGCCCAAGTCAGAGAAAAGGAAGTTATATCCTTCATTAAAAGAAATATTATAACTAGATTTGGTATTCCTTCTGAAATTATATGTGATAATGGTTCCCAATTCATTGGGGGCAGAACTACTAACTTTTGTGACAGCTGGGGGATTAAGATGATAACATCAACACCAGTCCACCCACAAGCTAATGGTCAGGCAGAATCCTCCAATAAGATCATCATCAACAATTTGAAGAAGAAGCTTGGATCCAAGAAAGGGAAATGGGCAGAAGAACTACCTTATGTGCTTTGGGCTGATAGGACAACCCCTAAGAATGCTACAGGCCAAACTCCATTCTCTTTGGTATTTGGGGCAGAATCAGTGATCCCTACGGAAATGGTGGTTCCAACTGCCAGAACAAGTATTCGTGATCCTGAGGAAATTGACGAGAACTTGGTTCAAGACCTGGATACTATAGAAGAAATCAGAGATTTGGCAAGGATAAGGATGGCCAGTTATCAGCAAAGAATGGCTGGAGCCTACAACAAAAATGTCAGGATCAGGAAAATCCAAGTTGGTGATATGGTGCTAAGGAAAGCATTTCAGAATACCACCAATCCTACTGATGGAAAGTTGGCACCAAAATGGGAAGGATCTTACTTGATTGAAGCTGAAGCAGGAAAGGGGGCATATCGATTGCTAACAATGGAAGGTGATTTGCTACCTAGAGCCTGGAATGCTGTCCATTTGAAGAAATACTTCATGTGATAAGGATCCATGATCCTCACATGATAAATATCCTTAAAGGATCCTTAAAGCACAGACGATCCTCATTTGGGTAATATTCTAATCTTAAACTATTTCATTTCCTTACTTTTTCACAAAAGGATAAGGATCCTGCATCCTCTATCCTCCTTTCACGAGATTTTGAGTTTTGAAGGTTCAGGTACTCTTAGCAAAAGGATGATTATCCACAAAAGCAGTCAGTTACTTGGGTTTGACACCAGTTATTTGGGCTTGACCCCAGTTCCGCCAGTAGCGCACGATGATCCTGGTATAGTTCATGGCAGTGGGACCAGTACTCGTTTTAGGGGCTGATAATTCCATTGTACTGGCTATACCTAGGATCCTACGTATAATGGTAGACGTACCATACATCCGTTCTTAAGGTTCTAGCGTTTTCACGTTAGCTAAGGTTTTGGCATTTTCATGCCACTAAGTTTGGATAGTCGCCAGTTAGGGCCATACTCCAGTTTACATACGATCCTTGGGCTTGTCCCCAGTTATCCTTGGGCTTGTCCCCAGTTATCCTTGGGCTTGTCCCCAGTTGCTAACCTTTATCTTATAATGGCTTAGTCCCAAGTTATGTTCTATTTCAGGTCTTCGAAGTTAAACAACCAAGGATCCTTGATCCTTACTTCTTACTAAGGTTTGTTCTATGGTTATCCTGTTTATAGTATTAAGAGTTAGGATCCTAACTTGGATCCTCAGGTATGATTCTTAACTATTTTGATTTTATTCATTGATTATTTGAATAACCCTAATACTTTGACAACTGAACTCATGATCCTTAAAATACACCACTTTTTGAATTTTTCAACTATAGGATATTTGATCCTGTATCATATCCTAAATATTTTCTATATAATTTGTTCAACTTTTTCTATTCAGACAAGTGTACATCAAAACAATTGAAAAATAAAATAACAACAAGGATATCAACACAGGATATAGCCAAAAAGTTAAAGTCATTTTATTCACAAAAGCTTAAACCCTTTTTAGGTTGTCAAAATTACCTACCCCGAGCATCTACCAGCAATACGTGGCCCGTCCGCTGGGGTAGGTAAAGGGTGTCCATTGTTCTTAGGTTTTTCAAGTGCAGGAATCAAAAGACGGCAGGATCACAATGGCTTCATCCCCCAAACAGAGGATTCCTCCACCATTTGTAATCCTACCTATTGTTCAAAGGATCATTCATGATCCTCAATCCTAGTTACTATTGTTTGAGTACAAACCAACCATTGTTCAATCAAAACATCATCAAAAGAAAAAACTACTACCAAATTTAAAAATTGGGCTCCGGCTACGTCTAAGAATGTCCATCATTGCCCAATCATGCAGCCTACACCTTCGCTGCATCTTCATCCCCTCCAGCTTCTGTATCCTTCACCAGATCCTTTCCACTGCTTCCAGCCTCAATCGCCAAAATCCTCCTCAGCCTCCTCATCATCTTCCATATCAGCTAACCTCGCCTTCCAGCCCTCAACATCCCAGCTGCTTCTGTCGAAGTTAGGATCTTGAGCTTCCTGGGCCATCTTTAGTTTTGATACATTGTGATGGCAGCGGAGACCTTTGCACCTTCCACGAGCTCATGTTTCTCGTAGTCAATGTCGATCAAGATTTTAGCTACCTGAGTCTTGGCATCTTTAAGGGCTTTTTCAAGATCAGCAATCTTAAGATCCTTGAGCACTGCAACTTGTTGGAGGTCAGCAATCTTCTTATCCAGCTCCTCAACGCTCCCCACGTAGTCTTCAATCTCAGCAAATTTCTGCAAAAAAGACAAAGCAATTCCAAATCAAATGATCCTCAAATGAGTAGGATACCTAGGCAGAATTGGTGATCCTCACGTCATTAAAGTATTCAAGGAACTAGTGGCGGATCAGTGGTAGGCCTTGTAGGTCCTCTGTATCAGAGGTTTTCCTCTTCTTGCCACCTCTTCCTTTAGTGGGTGCCTTGGGGATGGAGACGCTAGGGCTGGCAGTGGTCTTCTTCTTCCTGGATCGAACAGTATCAAGGTCGGTCATGTTGAACTGGGAGGCAGGTTTGGAAGATTTTCCGGCACCTACACATTCAAAGCAAGATAAGTATCTTTATCCTATTTCTATTTAATTATTTATTTAAATCTTTAACTATATAAAAAGCAGGATACTTACTTGACATGGTGACTGAGCCTGAGGATACCTCTTGAGAATCCTGGGTGATTGTCTTGAATGATCTTGTTTCAGGGCCGAGTCTTCTAAAAACAGCAAGCCTTTCCTTAGTATCAGGAGATGGTATGAGATGCGAAACAGAGATAGCTGTATAACATAAAACGAAAGGGGGTTAGTGATCCTTATACAAAAACAAGACTACCTGGTGATCCTTCTCAGGATCCTCTGGCCTACCATGGGTGGACCATTTCCTTGGTAGATCCTTTCCGTTTGGAATGGTATCCCTTCTGACAAAGAAAAAGCGTCGTTTCCAGTTTGTATCGTTCTTGGTGGCCTTAAAAATGGGATGTTCTTCGCCGGGTTTTCTCTTAAACAGATATCGGTGGGATCCAAACGTTGTGAGATCATACATCTCTGCCAGTTCCGACATTCCTAAATCAATCCCTTCCTGCTCGATGATCCTTTCAAGGGTATATAAGACCCTCCAGATCATCGGCATAGCCTGGATGTAAGAGATGCCGGTTAAGGAGAAAAAGGATT
Source organism: Helianthus tuberosus (assembly GCA_030545235.1). Classification (NCBI taxonomy): domain Eukaryota; kingdom Viridiplantae; phylum Streptophyta; class Magnoliopsida; order Asterales; family Asteraceae; genus Helianthus; species Helianthus tuberosus. Next base: position 163,612,725 of record CM060444.1, read on the forward strand.
GGGTAAAAGCTGGAAAAGGATAGGTATATCCTATGGTGAATGGGGTAACTGGAAAGGCAACCCATGTCTCGGAAGTGTAGTCGCTCAGAACAGTGGGATCAAAGGGTTTGAAAAAGGCGTTCGCCGGAAAGCAGTGCCGGATTTTATCTACTTGTGCATCGTTAAAGCAACACCTTTCGTTCGCTGAGTCTTTGATGATCCCTTGACTCTTCAAGGGGCTATCCTTCTGGTGATCCTTGGCGGGGGAGGACCGGAGCATCATTCTTAACGCAATATTGGTAAAGAAAGAAAAACAGAGTAAGAGAAGGAGAAGTAGGAAAAGAGATACCGGATTGATCTTCGGTTGAGAATTTAAAGGGAAGTTCTCTTGGATTTAAATGCAAATTGATCCTATCTCTAACTCCTATTTATAATGATGATTTGCAGGATTGTCACTTCGGTGACGTCAGGTTTGCAACGGCTAGTCCGTCTACAACGGCTAGTTATCCGTTAGTTTGTTGCGGATAAGATCAACAAAATACAACTCGTTTATTTACAATATAACTCCTTATATTTTGGGGGCAATTGTTAGGGGTGGATTTCTAAATGACCCGTGATCCTCAATTATTATCCTGCTTGGTGATCCTGACTTCTGTGTCAGTTAGTGATCCTCAGAAGTGCTTCAGGATCATGGATCATCCTAAGGATCCTTATACTAATGATTGTCTGCTTTGAATTCGTAATTGTTTTGTAGGAGTATCAATTGGACTTGGTCTTGGCGATATTCCTGGAGTATATTCCTTGAAGTATTCCACACGTGCTTGGCTGAAAATGGACGTTGTGGAGTCGTGGAGGACTTGCACGATTTGCGGACAATTAGTTACTTAGATATTTTCTAATTTAAAAGGGATGGCGAGCTAATTAGACAACACTTTTGGCTATTTTTGGCTACACACACACTCGTACAACTGCTCTCATCAACCTCGCTAACACACTTGGCGATTACACACATTTTCTACACAACACACTATAGTGATCCTTGTACTTAGCTCGCTATCATCCGAAGTTGTAACAGATTGTTTGTTTAATTTAAGTTGGTGATCGGTAGTTTCCATCACCCGGGGTTTTTTGTGCCGGAGATCAACTCTTGATCAAGGGCTTTTTCCCCGTATAAATCTTCGTGTCATTTGTTCATCATATTTCATAGTGATCCTTATTATTGTTCATCAATTCAAGCATCATACCCCATAACAAAGAGTTTGGTTGCATTATCCTAGTCTGATTTTTGACCAAAACATTGATAACAATGAACTAATTCTTGCAATGCAGAATCTAGGTGAGAAAGCTAGGTGGCCAAGGAAAAGTGATAAACCAGCTGCTATAAAGGACAAGTCCAAATGGTGTGCATATCATGAGGATTTTGGTCATCTCACTGAAGAGTGTATTGCACTTAGAAAGGAAATTGGTTACTTGTTAAGCAAGGGGCATTTGAAGGAGCTTTTGGGACGAAAGAAGTCAAGGATCCAGGATCCTGAAAGGATCCCGGAAAGGGCTCCTGCTCCTCCAGCAGATGCACAAGTTATAAACTTCATATCCAGTGGATCATACATTTGTGGTACCTCCTTTTCAGCAGCTAAAAGACATGCCAAGGAAACCAAGATGGATAATGGAGATAGACCCATCCGGACCTCCACTGTCACCAAGGATAAAATTATAACTTTTGATGAGGATGATCGTCTTGATGTCCAGGATCCTCATCATGATGGTCTTGTTATTACTCTATTTATTTCTAACCATTTTGTTCGCAGGATCCTGATAGATGGAGGAAGCTCAGTAAACATCATCCAGCTTGATGTCCTCAAGAAGATGAACATTCCTGAATCAGATATTGTCCCAAGATCCTCAGTCCATGTGGGATTCAGTGGAGAAACCAAAAACACATTGGGGGACATCAAACTCCCTATCTATATTGAAGGACTCCATTCTTATCAAAAAAATTGTGTTATAGATTGCTTATCATGTTGTAATGTTATCCTTGGCAGGCCGTGGATACATGACATGAAGGCAGTCCCATCCACGTATCATCAATGCGTAAAGCTTCCTAGTCCATGGGGAGTGGTGAAAATTGAGAGTGATCAACAAGAAGCTAAAAATTGTTACACATCATCAATGAAGCCAGCCTCAAGACCAAGGGAGCAATAGCAACTAAAGTATCCTCCAAGAGATGTCTTGGAGGCAAGAGAGCAGGATGTAAAAGAAATCCTCATGGATCCTCATGATCCTGAATCCAAGATCTTTATAGGATCAGGGATCCTTAGCGACATTGAACAGGATCTAATTTCCTTCCTTAAAAGGAGGAAAACTACCTTTGCCTGGAAGCATGAAGACATGACAGTTATATCTAAAGATATAATTACTCATAAACTCGGCATTGACAGGTCATTCAAGCCGGTTCATCAAAAAAGAAGGAAGTTTGCACCTGAAAGGAATGCTATTATCCAGGAGGAGGTAGATAAACTACTTTGGGCAGGTATGATAAGAGAGGTTAAGTATCCAAGGTGGCTAGCCAATGTGGTTGTTGTTCAAAAGAAAAATGGAAAGTGGAGGGTATGTGTCGATTTTACTGATTTAAACAAGGCATGTCCCAAGGATCCTTTCCCATTACCCCACATTGACTCCATGGTGATGCTACCGCGGGTCATGAATTGTTGACTTTTATGGATGCTTCATCTGGATTTCAACAAATTCAGATGGAACCATCTGATCAAGAGGATACAGCCTTTATGACCCCAACTGGTATATATTGTTATATTGCTATGCCATTTGGACTAAGGAATGCAGGTGCTACTTATCAAAGGCTAGTCAATATGATGTTCAAGGAACAAATTGGACACACTATGGAAGTCTATATAGATGACATGGTGGTTAAGTCCAAGAAAGCTGAGGATCACCTTAAAGACTTGGAGGAAGCATTCAATATCCTTGATAAATTTAATATGAAACTGAATCCTTTCAAGTGTCATTTTGGTGTTAAAGCATGGAAATTCCTAGGCTATATGGTGACAAAGAGGGGCATTGAAGCAAATCCAGAGCAGATTAAGGCTATTGTAAATATCAAATCTCCTGCCAATGCTAAGGATGTGCAAAGATTGACAGGTAGGATTGCAGCCTTGAACAGGTTCATATCCAAATCCTTAGAAAAGTGCAAGGAATTCTATGACATCCTGAGGAAGAACAAGAAATTTGAATGGACTGAGAAGCATGAAAGTGCCCTCAAAGCTCTTAAGGATTACATATCCTCAGCCCCCACCTTGATGAAACCAGAAAAGGGGGATATATTATCCTTATACCTAGCAGTATCCTTAAAAGTAGTAAGTGCGGTCCTTGTTAAGGATCACCAAGGTACACAACATCCTGTTTATTATGTGAGTAAGAGTTTACTTGATGCTGAATCCAGGTATTCACACTTCGAGAAACTTATCCTTGCATTAATTATGGCATCTACTAAATTAAGACATTATTTTGAGACTCGTGCCATTATTGTTAAGACTAATTTTCTAATTAAGAATGTTCTCAGGAAACCTGAAATGTCAGGAAGGATGGCTAAGTGGGCAGTGAAGCTTAGTGCATATGATATAAGATATGAACCAAGGACTGCCATCAAATCCCAAGCCTTAGCTGACTTTGTGGCAGATTTCAGTAGTGACTTGCAAAAGGAAGCTGAGTTGGAAGTCCAACAGCTAGAAGAAACTAAGGATCCTTGGATACTCTTCACTGATGGTGCTTCTAATGTCAAAGGAACAGGACTTGGAATACTACTAAAATCGCCACAGGGGGGCATAATACCCCACTCCATAGCTTGTGAATTTCAAACTACTAATAATGAGGCTGAATATGAAGCCTTGATAGCTGGTTTGCAAATTGCTAAGCATATGAGGATCAGGTATCTTGAGGTACATGTAGATTCATTATTAATCACTAATCACTTTAATGGATCCTATGCTGTTAAAGGTGAAAAGCTAATCAAATATTTAGAGATAGTCAAAGAATTGGCACTCTCTTTTGTTTCCTTTAGTTTGACACAGGTACCAAGGGAAGAGAATGCAGAGGCTGATGCATTAGCCAATCTAGGATCATCCTTGAAGATCCCAGAGGATATCAAGATCCCTATTATCCACATCCTGACCCCTGCTATCGAGGATCATGTAGCCATGGAGATAGGAGAGGATTCTGCAATCATCCCTAGTAATGATACTCAATCTCATTCAGGATCATGGATCGATCCAATCATGAGATACATACAACATGGAGAGATTCCTACAGGAGAAAACCCTAGGGCTTTCAAAATCAAGGTATCTCAATTTACAATATTGAATAATATGTTGTATAAACGATCTCTTGCAAGACCATATCTAAGATGCATTGAGGATCCTGAAATCCAAGAAGTCCTAAAGGATTTCCATGAAGGAGATTGTGGAAACCACACTGGGGGCAGGGCATTATTCTCAAGGATCCTGAGGACAGGATACTATTGGCCCACAATGAAGAAGGATGTTGTGGATTATGCTAAGAAGTGTGATCCTTGTCAGAGACATAGTAATATCCTTCACCAACCAGCAGAGCTCTTGCATCCTATATCCTCTTCCTGGCCATTCATGAGATGGGGAATGGATATAGTTGGTAAGCTTCCTAAAGCACCTGGTGGAAAAGTATTCATGCTTGCTATGACTGATTACTTCTCTAAGTGGATAGAGGCTGAAGCCTTTGCTCAAGTCAGAGAAAAGGAAGTGATATCTTTTATTAAAAGAAACATTATTACTAGATTTGGTATCCCTTCCGAAATTGTTTGTGACAATGGATCCCAATTTATTGGGAATAGAACTACTAACTTTTATGACAGCAGAGGGATTAAGATGATAACATCAACACCAGTCCACCCACAAGCTAATGGTCAGGCAGAATCATCCAACAAGATCATCATCAACAATTTGAAGAAAAAGCTTGGATCCAAGAAAGGAAAGTGGGCAGAAGAACTACCTTATGTACTATGGGCTGATAGGACAACTCCCAAGAATGCCACTGGCCAAACTCCATTTTCTTTGGTATTTGGGGCAAAATCAGTGATCCCTGCAGAAATGGTGGTTCCTACTGCAAGAACAAGCATTCGTGATCCTGAAGAAAATGCTGAAAACTTGGTTCAAGATTTGGATACTATAGAAGAACTCAGGGATTTGGCAAGGATAAGGATGGCCAGTTATCAACAAAGGATGGCTGGAGCTTACAACAAAAATGTCAGGATCAGGAAATTCCAAGTTGGTGATATGGTGTTAAGGAAATCATTTCAGAATACCACCAATCCTGCTTATGGAAAGTTGGCACCAAGGTGGGAAGGCCCTTATTTGATTGAAGCTGAGGTAGGAAAGGGGGCATATCGATTGCTAACAATGGAAGGTGATTTGCTACCAAGAGCTTGGAATGCTGTCCACTTGAAGAAATACTTCATGTAATAAGGATCCATGATCCTTAGCCAACGAGTATCCTTGAAGGATCCTTACAAGACAGAAGATCCTAATATTGGTAATGATATGATCTTAAACTATTTCATTTTTTAATTATCCTATATATAAGGATAAGGATCCGGGATCCTTTATCCTCTTTTCACTTGAATCTGAGTTTTGCAGAAGGTTTAGGTGTCCTTAACAAAGGATTGAGTATCCACAGAAGTATCCAGTTATTTGGGCTTGACCCCAGTTTGGGCTTGACCCCAGTTATTTGGGCTTGACCCTAGTTATTTGGGCTTGACCCCAGTTTGGGCCTGTCCCCAGTATCGCCAGCAGCGCACGATGATCCTGGTACAGTTCATGGCAATGGGACCAGTACTCGCTTTAGGGGCTGACAATTTCATTGTACTGGCTGTATTCAGGATCCTACGTATAATGGTAGACGTACCATACATCCGTTCCTAAGGTTTCTAACGTTTTCACGTTAGCTAAGGTTTTGGCATTTTCATGTCACTAAGTTTGGATAGTCGCCAGTGAGGGCCATACTCCAGTTTACACACGATCCTTTGGGCTTGTCCCCGGTTATCCTTTGGGCTTGTCCCCAGTTATCCTTTGGGCTTGTCCCCAGTATATTGGGCTTGTCCCCAGAATTGTTGGGCTTGTCCCCAGTTACTAACTTTTATCTTATATTGGCTTAGTCCCAAGTTGTATCCTATTTCAGGTTTTTGAAGCTAAACGACCAAGGATCCTTGATCCTTACCTTCTACTAAGGTTTGTCTTTTGGTTAACCTGAATATAAGTGTTAAAGGTTAGGATCCTAACTTGGATTCTCAGGTATGATCCTTAACTATTTTGATTTTATTCATTATTCATCTGAGTGACCCTTATCCTTTGACAACTGAACTTATGATCCTTAAACTACACTACTTTTCAGAATTTGTCAACTATAGGATATGTGATCCTTGATCATATCCTAAACTTTTTGAGAATATCTATTAAATTTTTCTTCTTTACTTAATAAATTCAGACAAAATATATATCACAACAATTGAAAAGTAATGTATTCACAAGGATAACAACATGGGAAATAGCCAAAAAGTTAAGGTTTCATTTATTCACAGAACGTCAAACCCTTCAAGGTTGTCAAAATTGCCAACCCACGTTTCTACCAACAAAACATGGCCCGTCCACATGGGTTGGCAAAGGGTGTCCATTGTTAACGGGTCTTAAGAGTGCAGGAAATAAAAGATGGCAGGATAACAAGTGGCTTCATCCCCAAAACAAAAAATCCATCCACCACCCATTATCTTACCTATTGTCTAAGGATCCATGATCCATAACCCTAGAAACTATTGTTCAAGTACAACCCAACTTTGTTCCAAAACACCATAACCAAAAAATGTTACATCCGTTTTTTTTTTTTTTTTATTTTACAAAAATTGGGCATGACCCGTTCGTAAAACGAACGTGCCCCCTGTTTTTAACATAAACATTCAATTAACATTCTACGAACCCGTTGACATAAAACTACCAAAAGCAAAGACGACAAGTTTTACAAATGTACAACTACTAACAAAGTTGGACAAAATAACAAGTCATGGACCAAAAGGATGAGAATAATTTAGCGGAAGCGTTTGGTATAACATGACATGGACACATGCTCGCTCCAATTCTCCAATTCGCCTAAAGTGAGGATTTACCTACATTCAATAACAAGACTTCAAAAGTTAGCCGTAATACTCATTTAACTCGATGTAACAATATATTAGCTTCATTCGTTTATTTGCTTTCATTATTCTTACGCATTCGATTTACCCAATTAAATGGGTAATGGCATATACCCTCATGATGAGGTTCAAGCTTATCACTTACAACCCGGTAACATCGGGTTAATCGCTTTCAACATAATTCTTTCTTTCCATCCGTATAACGGATTAAACTTCAAGCATTCGTCATAGCATTCATGACCACCCATTCAAAACGGGTGGTAGCTTATCTTTACTCGACTTGTCCAACTAGAACCGGTCGACTTGTGTGACTTAACATAACCTTCATTAGCATAACCAAATCTGCAAGGGATTTGCTATTTCGCATTCATTACAACATAACTTCTAAAACCTTTTTCGACATAAACTCTTACATCTAACCAATCTTTATCTATAAAGGAATTTGCACGAATTGTATTATCAATTAATATCATTCAATATCATTCGTAAATCTACTAGTAGAGTAAATAAAGTTCAAAAGAACTTACCTTGATTTTTCGTCACTTTATCTTGGGTATGACTCAAGCTTTCCTTTACTCTCGTTCCTAAACATTGTAACATCACTTTTAGCCTTCACATAAATTTCATTCCATATGTTCATTCATATGGTTATCTTGGCACCAATTAAACATAAACATATTCATTTTTATTCTATTATCCAATTTCAACAAATGCCCAAGTTTAAACCCAAATAATTCAGCCTAGACATTTCATCGAACACATTGTGTGGGTACCATCTACCAAGCATAGTGTACAAGAAATTTATGCACAACCATTCAAATTCTTAGAAAGATCATTACATTCAACATTTTCACACAATTTCCACTCTAATTCAGATTTATATAACATTTATCTTCACATATCAAAACTACAACTAATTAAACACACATATCATCAACATTTCCATGGCATTGTTACCTACAAGTGGGTTTACATAAAAACATCAAGATAATCCGAAATCCAAGCATAATTCAAGTTTCGTGAGATGATTCTAACTCATTACCATCCTAATTTCGCATATATACACGGATTAATCAAAAACCCATTTCATCAATGTTCATCATTTCACAAATTGTGACTTACTTGATGTAGGAAATGCTTAGGGGATCATCATTCTTAATCCATGCATTCCACTAGCCTTCAATCTCCTCTTTAATTTGAAGGATTTAGTATGTTAGGGTTTTTAAGGGGGAAGACTCTCTCCTGGCCTCTCTCACGATCGCACACACATACATACCCATACTTGGCATTTTTTTTTAAATATTTCAATTACACACTTTTCACTTAACCCCCTCATCTATTAGAACAAGACACTTCTTCATAATTACATACTAACTTAATAAACTTCCATGCCTAGTTATAATATTTTAGATTTGTCCAATACTATAAACTTTAATAATGGTAAAATTTTATATTTACCATTTCTTTTCACTAGGGTATTGCACTTAAACATTTTAACATGTCGTACGGAATTTGGGGTGTTACAAGTCTACCCCCCTTAAGGAAGGTTTCGTCCCCGAAACCTCAATACATACCCTCTGACTGGTCTAACAGTATCCCTTAGTAATTACATACCTCGAACTTCGACAACATGCTTTCATTCGATCATCCATCATGATGAATCGGTCATTACTACTCTAAAACTTGTCTAATACACCTGGTAAATGAACCTTGCATGATTCAGTGTTATCCTATTACATCATTCCATGATCATTGTTCATTTGTTCAAGCTGATTTCTCAAAACTTATCTGTCAAGTTAATCATTCCCGCATACCTCTAACATCTACTTAGGGAAATAATTATCATAATATTCATACTTGTTCATTCATATAAAGTCACAAATCATGCATCATTTAATAGTTGCTAAGTATATATATATATATATATATTTTTATTTTTTTACAATACCTACATATAATCTTTACCCGAGACCAATATTTCTTTCATTGATGATTCCTCATAAGTGCATGGTTACACACAACTTAATGTATACGGTTATACAAATCATGTACCTACTATCTTGCTCTAATCTTTTACCATTTATCCCTAGGTTACAAGGGCCAACATAAGCCTTTAATCATGCCACCAATATGATCGTGTGATCAATACTTACATTTGAGTAACTCATATTACACTCGAGGTGTCGTTATCACATTCCATAGCCGTCATACGTACGTAATTCCTTCTAATAATTGTAATGCTAAGGCAATTCCCTAACTATATACCACAATGGATTAACTCTTACTTATATACTTACTAAGGTTTCGTTATTACGAGATTATAAGCTTATTACACATGCCCTCTCATTCCACGTATGAGTTACATATAACTTGGTACAACCCTTCTTTCGATAATTTAGTTTACACTCTATCTCGTAGGGTCGTCTTATAACACGAGCCATGAATCTAGGTATACAAACTCTAATTCGTGAACATTGCTTTAGAGGTTTACCTTCAAATAAGTCCTCACATACGCTAGTTAGCCTGACTAGGGGCAGGATCCATTAAATTTTTCAGTCATTTACTCCATTAGTCGTAAAATTTTCATGTCTTAGCGAAATCCTATCTTATATTCCTTGCAAGGTTTACTTGTGGCAAAATATCTTTTATGCCAAATTCCATTCAAATATTCTCTTCTTTTTTTTTGTTCGATATGCGGATCAACTCTTGCCATCTTTCCATAACGACATTTAGTAATTCCATCACTATTAGCATAAACAATTGTATGTGTTAACGATCATACCGATCGCATCATTCACATTTGACTCTCGTTAGTCAATTCTGACAAGCGTAAAACATATACTCAGATTCCCATTCTTTCAAATTCTTATATTTCGTCATGTCCTTCATAGTACGCGTATTGATTTAACATGTTCCATACAACTCCCTAAAATCCTACTTTTACGACCATAAGTCAAATCATGCTTCTTATGCATAGACGCTTAGTTGTCTCTCAGAAGTCAATAGTGTTAACATATAACTTACGACTTAACCTTGTTTATTCGTGTTGTTATGTGAGACTATATAAACATCAATATACACATATCAAAAATCCTGATGTAATTGGCTTACAACCACACAGCCACCTAACCATCGTCACATATACATTCACATACACATGCTCCCACATGTAAGTGCTTTCATTAGTCACAAGCATATGATATGCTCATAATGAAAATACTCATTTAACTACTTCGCTCCATATCTACACAATTCAACGTTCATCGTTCACAACACAATCAATCATCTATTACAACATCCTAATTCATGTTTCTTACCATGTTATCTTATCAAACCAAATTCCATTGGCAATTCATCTAACACACATTCTTATACAGATCTATTATCTATTATATCATTATCATTTGTCTACATATATTTATCCATTGTTAGCATACAATTCCACTTACCATTTTCCCCTAAGCATTTCATCAAACATTTGGTGGGCGTACCACTTTCTAAGCATAATGTACAAGTTTCCTAAGCATATTCCTCCCAAATTCATCTCATGAACTATTACATTCAAACAATTCACATTGTCATTACTTCCACCTCACGTCTAACTATCAAAACTATCATGCAACATCTCATGCACCAACAAAATCACAATTTAACATCTTCACCATTTTACAATTCCAATTGGGTTTTACCACAAATCATTAATATGATCAAAACTGAGTACAATACAACTTCTATTTTCATACCAACCTCAAGCATATAATTAGTAACGTTAATACTATACGCATCTAAATTATGCTTACATGCATTCTTACATGCATACGCACACATCTACATACATACCTACCTTCCTGCATCTCTACATACATACGTACACTCACACGCACCTTTATACATATATATATATACATTTACATACACGCATACCTTCCTACATACTCGTTCGAGATCTCGCATACAACTTACATACAAGTACATTAATGGCTTGGGACCTAAACTTTGATTTACAGCCCATAAACATTAAAGGAATGATAAAAATTACATTTGGGATGACCACCGTAGTCCACGGATAACGTATTGAAGCCCACGTTGCATAATCCACTTAAATAACAAGATTTCATGTACCATTTACGTGATCCTCTAATCAATACATATATATATATTCACATACACGTATTTTCACATGCTAATGCTCCATGATTCTACAATTAGCAAATTTCATTTGGAACATCTATCTAACATAATTTGAACATATCCTTTACTAATTAGCTCGTATGATTTATATTTAGCACATATTCGCCTCTTAATCATACTAGAGCAAATCATTAAATATACATAAACCTCACACCATTCATGTACAAGGTACAAGCCTCTAGTGCATAATTCTATCAAAGCATACATTCATCCGAATTTTCATACGAATTCCAACTCCACTTTATGCATTCGTCATTCAGTTCATGCCATTCCATTCGTTACATTCGACTTTTATAAATTTTACTTTATTGCCAACTATCTACATAACTTTACATAACTTATTATATCTTCTAATGCTTACAGGAACATAAAACGGGCATTTCTGAGGAGTATGGGAACTTAATTTATAACTCATAAGCTCTCAATTCATCATAGTTCATTAGTCCGTATTTACTTCATTCGCATTCCTACATTTCATACTTTATCCAGTTATTAAACTTTCGGCATTCATTCGTGTCATTCGACACATTACTCTCGACCTTTACAAGTCTCTTTCCATCGTAACCACTAATTGTGGTTAGATATATCTTATTAGGCATTATTTAGACCCTACATGAACACTTAAATAGGCTTTCGGACAATCCGGTAACTCGAAACGCGAAAATAATACAAGAATAAAATTTTCAGCGGATTGATATTCCACAAGCCGTCGGCGACGGACTTACACCCGTCGGCGACGGGTCATGAATTGTGGCGTCGGCCACTTTTGTCCGTCGACAGACGATTAGGGCGTCGGAACTAAGGAGGCGTCGGCGACGGCATGGAAGCCCGTTGGCGACGGCCCTTCCTTTTTTAAAATGCTGAAAAAAATTTGCCCAGACACAGCTGTGTTGATTATCTGAGTACAATGTCACACAGCTGTGTCAGCCTTGCTATACACCCTGATCCCAGCAACAAGCATCAATGGTCCACACAGCTGTGTCTCTTAACGACACACCTGTGTGCGACGCCAGATTAGATAAAACCCAATGTTTAACTCCCATTTTTACTATTTCGCATACTTAACTTAAATATTTATCATAAACACATTTTACATACTTGTGTTTAACAAAAACTTAAAATTTTACCTCATTGGCGATCTCGGAGCGAGCACACTTTTGCACGAGCCATCGGTTTGAGTTCGAGCACTATGACTATTGCCCGAATCCCTCAAACTTTGGCTCTGATACCAACTTGTTACATCCGTTTTTTTTTTATTTTACAAAAATTGGGCATGACCCGTTCGTAAAACGAACGTGCCCCCTGTTTTTAACATAAACATTCAATTAACATTCTACGAACCCGTTGACATAAAACTACCAAAAGCAAAGACGACAAGTTTTACAAATGTACAACTACTAACAAAGTTGGACAAAATAACAAGTCATGGACCAAAAGGATGAGAATAATTTAGCGGAAGCGTTTGGTATAACATGACATGGACACATGCTCGCTCCAATTCTCCAATTCGCCTAAAGTGAGGATTTACCTACATTCAATAACAAGACTTCAAAAGTTAGCCGTAATACTCATTTAACTCGATGTAACAATATATTAGCTTCATTCGTTTATTTGCTTTCATTATTCTTACGCATTCGATTTACCCAATTAAATGGGTAATGGCATATACCCTCATGATGAGGTTCAAGCTTATCACTTACAACCCGGTAACATCGGGTTAATCGCTTTCAACATAATTCTTTCTTTCCATCCGTATAACGGATTAAACTTCAAGCATTCGTCATAGCATTCATGACCACCCATTCAAAACGGGTGGTAGCTTATCTTTACTCGACTTGTCCAACTAGAACCGGTCGACTTGTGTGACTTAACATAACCTTCATTAGCATAACCAAATCTGCAAGGGATTTGCTATTTCGCATTCATTACAACATAACTTCTAAAACCTTTTTCGACATAAACTCTTACATCTAACCAATCTTTATCTATAAAGGAATTTGCACGAATTGTATTATCAATTAATATCATTCAATATCATTCGTAAATCTACTAGTAGAGTAAATAAAGTTCAAAAGAACTTACCTTGATTTTTCGTCACTTTATCTTGGGTATGACTCAAGCTTTCCTTTACTCTCGTTCCTAAACATTGTAACATCACTTTTAGCCTTCACATAAATTTCATTCCATATGTTCATTCATATGGTTATCTTGGCACCAATTAAACATAAACATATTCATTTTTATTCTATTATCCAATTTCAACAAATGCCCAAGTTTAAACCCAAATAATTCAGCCTAGACATTTCATCGAACACATTGTGTGGGTACCATCTACCAAGCATAGTGTACAAGAAATTTATGCACAACCATTCAAATTCTTAGAAAGATCATTACATTCAACATTTTCACACAATTTCCACTCTAATTCAGATTTATATAACATTTATCTTCACATATCAAAACTACAACTAATTAAACACACATATCATCAACATTTCCATGGCATTGTTACCTACAAGTGGGTTTACATAAAAACATCAAGATAATCCGAAATCCAAGCATAATTCAAGTTTCGTGAGATGATTCTAACTCATTACCATCCTAATTTCGCATATATACACGGATTAATCAAAAACCCATTTCATCAATGTTCATCATTTCACAAATTGTGACTTACTTGATGTAGGAAATGCTTAGGGGATCATCATTCTTAATCCATGCATTCCACTAGCCTTCAATCTCCTCTTTAATTTGAAGGATTTAGTATGTTAGGGTTTTTAAGGGGGAAGACTCTCTCCTGGCCTCTCTCACGATCGCACACACATACATACCCATACTTGGCATTTTTTTTTAAATATTTCAATTACACACTTTTCACTTAACCCCCTCATCTATTAGAACAAGACACTTCTTCATAATTACATACTAACTTAATAAACTTCCATGCCTAGTTATAATATTTTAGATTTGTCCAATACTATAAACTTTAATAATGGTAAAATTTTATATTTACCATTTCTTTTCACTAGGGTATTGCACTTAAACATTTTAACATGTCGTACGGAATTTGGGGTGTTACAAGTCTACCCCCCTTAAGGAAGGTTTCGTCCCCGAAACCTCAATACATACCCTCTGACTGGTCTAACAGTATCCCTTAGTAATTACATACCTCGAACTTCGACAACATGCTTTCATTCGATCATCCATCATGATGAATCGGTCATTACTACTCTAAAACTTGTCTAATACACCTGGTAAATGAACCTTGCATGATTCAGTGTTATCCTATTACATCATTCCATGATCATTGTTCATTTGTTCAAGCTGATTTCTCAAAACTTATCTGTCAAGTTAATCATTCCCGCATACCTCTAACATCTACTTAGGGAAATAATTATCATAATATTCATACTTGTTCATTCATATAAAGTCACAAATCATGCATCATTTAATAGTTGCTAAGTATATATATATATATATATATTTTTATTTTTTTACAATACCTACATATAATCTTTACCCGAGACCAATATTTCTTTCATTGATGATTCCTCATAAGTGCATGGTTACACACAACTTAATGTATACGGTTATACAAATCATGTACCTACTATCTTGCTCTAATCTTTTACCATTTATCCCTAGGTTACAAGGGCCAACATAAGCCTTTAATCATGCCACCAATATGATCGTGTGATCAATACTTACATTTGAGTAACTCATATTACACTCGAGGTGTCGTTATCACATTCCATAGCCGTCATACGTACGTAATTCCTTCTAATAATTGTAATGCTAAGGCAATTCCCTAACTATATACCACAATGGATTAACTCTTACTTATATACTTACTAAGGTTTCGTTATTACGAGATTATAAGCTTATTACACATGCCCTCTCATTCCACGTATGAGTTACATATAACTTGGTACAACCCTTCTTTCGATAATTTAGTTTACACTCTATCTCGTAGGGTCGTCTTATAACACGAGCCATGAATCTAGGTATACAAACTCTAATTCGTGAACATTGCTTTAGAGGTTTACCTTCAAATAAGTCCTCACATACGCTAGTTAGCCTGACTAGGGGCAGGATCCATTAAATTTTTCAGTCATTTACTCCATTAGTCGTAAAATTTTCATGTCTTAGCGAAATCCTATCTTATATTCCTTGCAAGGTTTACTTGTGGCAAAATATCTTTTATGCCAAATTCCATTCAAATATTCTCTTCTTTTTTTTTGTTCGATATGCGGATCAACTCTTGCCATCTTTCCATAACGACATTTAGTAATTCCATCACTATTAGCATAAACAATTGTATGTGTTAACGATCATACCGATCGCATCATTCACATTTGACTCTCGTTAGTCAATTCTGACAAGCGTAAAACATATACTCAGATTCCCATTCTTTCAAATTCTTATATTTCGTCATGTCCTTCATAGTACGCGTATTGATTTAACATGTTCCATACAACTCCCTAAAATCCTACTTTTACGACCATAAGTCAAATCATGCTTCTTATGCATAGACGCTTAGTTGTCTCTCAGAAGTCAATAGTGTTAACATATAACTTACGACTTAACCTTGTTTATTCGTGTTGTTATGTGAGACTATATAAACATCAATATACACATATCAAAAATCCTGATGTAATTGGCTTACAACCACACAGCCACCTAACCATCGTCACATATACATTTTTTTTTAAATATTTCAATTACACACTTTTCACTTAACCCCCTCATCTATTAGAACAAGACACTTCTTCATAATTACATACTAACTTAATAAACTTCCATGCCTAGTTATAATATTTTAGATTTGTCCAATACTATAAACTTTAATAATGGTAAAATTTTATATTTACCATTTCTTTTCACTAGGGTATTGCACTTAAACATTTTAACATGTCGTACGGAATTTGGGGTGTTACAAAAAACTATTACCAAGTCCTAAAAAATGGGCTCCGGCCACGTCTAGAAATGTCCATCATCGCCCATTCCTGCAGCTTACACCTTTGCTGCATCACCATCACCTTCACCAGCTCCTCCAGCTCCGGCCTCATCCACATGATCCTTAACCCCACTGCCGCCAGCCTCGAATGCTAAGACCTCACCAGCATTTTCTTCATCATCCAGCTCAGCCAACCTAGCCTTCCAGCCCTCTATGTCCCAGTTGCTCTTATCAAAGTCAGGATCCTGAGCATCTTGGGCCATCTGCAACTTGGTTTTGTACATAGCGATGGCAGCGGAGACTTTAGCATCATTTGTGATTTCAGCCTTCTCCTGATCAGCAGTGATATAAGCCAGGACTAGTTCCCTCTTCAACAGATTGACATCATTTTCAAGGGAGGCAATCTTCTTATCCTTGGCCAGCATGATCTTTTGGAGGTCCACACGCTTTTGCTCAACCTCTTCAATACTCCCTACGTAATCTTGGATTTCAGCAAATTTTTGCAAAAGAAAGGATACAATTCAAGATCCCTTACCCTCAGCATGGAAGGATCATGTACAAGAATCACATTTAAGGATCAGTTATTCTTACCTCAGCAACGTATTCCTCGAACTGATGCTGGATCAAAGGCAGACCTTCAAGGGTATCAGCAGTCTTCCTTTTCTTTCCGCCCCTTCCCTTAGAAGTGATTGCCTTGGGGATCATGACTGGTGGACTGGCAGCAGGCTTTTTCTTTGAGGATCGGACAACATCAAGGTCAGTAACACTGAAACGAGTAGCAGACTTCGATGATTTTCCAGCACCTACACATCCAAAACAGATAAGTATCCTTATTTCATTCTAATTTAAACATTTAGTTATGCATAAAATGGGATACTTACTTGACATCATAACAGAGCCTGAGGATACTTCCTGAGAATCCTGGGTATTTGCTTGAAATGTTCTTATTGCAGGATCAAGCCTCCGGAAACCAGCAAGCCTTTCCTCCGTTGCAGGTGTTGTAATAATGTGTGAAACAGTAATAGCTGCAAAATAGAAACAAAGGGGTCAGTGATCCTCAGCGGAGACAGGGTATCCTATGATCCTTCTATAAGGATCCTTCTATAAGGATCCTCTATCCTACCATGAGTAACCCATTTTCTTGGAAGATCCTTCCCATCAGGGATGGAATCCCTTCTGACAAAGAAGAATCGCCTTTTCCAGTTGGTGTCATTCTTAGTGGTTTTGAAGAGGGGGTGTTCTTCACCGGGTTTGTGTTTGAGTAGATATCGATGAGATCCATGGCTCACAAGATGGTACATTTCTGCTAACTCCGACATTCCCAGATCAATACTTTCATGCTCAATGATTCTTTCAAGGGTATACAAGACCCTCCACATCATTGGCATCGCTTGGATGTAGGAGATGCCGGTGAGAGAGAAGAAAGATTGGGTGAAATCAGGAAAAGGATACGAGTATCCTATCGTAAATGGGGTGACCGGAAAGGCTACCCAGGTTTCAGAAACAAAGTCGCTTAGGATGGTGGGGTCAAAAGCTTTAAAAACGGTGCTCGCCGGAAAACAATGGCGAATTCTGTCTATCTGCGGATCGGTAAAGCAGCATCGTTCCTTCGCAGAGTCTTTGATGATCCATTGGCTCTTCAAGGGACTGTCCTTTTTGTGATCCTTAGCCGGTGAGGATCTTAGCATCATCTTGGTTATGATGAGGGTGGAGAAGAAGAAACAGAAACAGAATATGAAGAGAGAAAGGAAAGAGAAGTACCTGATCAGATCTTCGAATGAGGATTTAAAGGATGAAACGCACGAATTTAAATGCTTCCTAACCCTTGTTTTGGTCAAAAATCAAGCAATGAAAATGTAACCAAACTTTCTGTTGTGAGGTATGATGCTTGAATTGATGAACAATAATAAGGATCACTATGAAGTGTAATGAACAAATGACACGAAGATTTATACGGGGAAAAAACCCTTGATCAAGAGTTGATCTCCGGCACAAAAAACCCCGGGTGATGGAAACTACCGATCACCAACTCAAATTAAACAAACAATCTGTTACAACTTCGGATGATAGCGAGCTAAGTACAAAGATCACTATAGTGTAACATGTAGAAATGTATGAAAAATGCTAAGTGTTTTGTCGAGAGCCAGTGAGAGCGGTTGTATGAGTGTGTGTGTAGCCAAAAATAGCTAAGTGTCTCTAATATAGCTCGCTACCCCTTTACAAATAGAAAATATCAAGCCTAACTAACATTCCGCAAATGGTGCAAGTCTTCCACGACTCCACAACGTCCATTTCTGGCCAAGCACGTGCAGAATACAATAAGAATATTCTCCAGGAATGTCGCCAAGACTAAGTCCAAGTTGATATTCCTGCAAAACATTTACGAATTCAAAGTAGACAATCGTTAGTACTGGGATCCTTATAGTTATCCACGATCCTGATCCTGATCCTGCAACACTTCTGAGGATCACTACTTCAAACGGAATTGAGGATCACTAAATCCAACAGCAAATAAGGATCACTGGTCATTTAGAAATCCACCCCTAACAATTGCCCCCAAAATATAAGGAGTAAATATGTAAATAAATGAGTTATATTTTGTCGATCTTATCCGTAGCAAACTAACGGATAACTAGCCGTTGAAGACGGACTAGCCGTTGCAAACCTGACGTCACTGAGGTTATTATCCTGTAACATCATCATTATAAATAAGAGTTAGAGATAGGGATCGATTAGCATTCAAATTCAAGAGAACTCCCTTTAAATTCTCATCTGACGATCAAGCAGGTAACTCTTTTCCTCTTCCTCCTTTACGTTTTCTTTCTCCGTTCATCTTTCTTTACCTTCTTCAAATCAAGATGATGCTGAAATCCTCACCAGCCAAGGATCATAAGAAGGAAAGTCTTCTCAAGAGCCAGGGGATCCTGGAAGGTTCGGTGAAAGAAATATGTTGTTTCTCTGATCCACAAATAGATAGAATCCGCCACTGTTTTTCGGCAAATACTGTTTTCAAACCATTTGTTCCCACCATTTTAAGCGATTATGTCTCTGAAACTTGGGTAGCTTTCCCAGTCACACCCTTCACAATAGGATATTCGTATCCCTTCCCAGACTTTACCCAATCCTTTTTCTCCCTCACCGGCATCTCCTATATTCAAGCTATACCAATGATCTGGAGGGTCTTGTATACCCTTGAAAGGATCATTGAGCAAGAAGGAATTGACTTGGGAATGTCAGAATTAGCCGAGATGTATGATCTTACCACATTTGGATTCCACCGATATCTACTCAAGCGTAAACCCGGAAAAGAACATCCCATCTTTAGAGCTACTAAAAACGATATCAACTGGAAACGGCGGTTCTTCTTCGTCAGAAGGGACTCTATCCCGGATGGCCAGAATTTGCCGAAAGAATGGAGCATTCATGGTAGGATAGATCACTAAGTAAGCTCATTCTGATAATGCTTACTAATATGCTTTTGTTTCTTTTTGTGCAGCTATCACATTCTCGCATATCATTCCTTCAGCTGCCACCAAGGGGAGACTTGCTGCCTTTAGAAAGCTTGATCCTGAAACCAGATCATTCAAGACAATCACCCAGGATTCACAAGAGGTATCCTCAGGCTCTTTCACCATGTCAAGTAAGTATCCTGTTCTTTTTATATTCAAATGTTTAAATAAATAGTTATATATGAATACAATTAGGACACTTATCTGTTTTGGGTGTGTAGGCGCTGGAAAATCATCAAGATCCGCTTCCAAATTTAGTGTCACTGAGCTGGACACCGTCCGATCCTCCAAGAAGAAGCTTCCTACCAGCCCAACTGCTTCGATCCCCAAGGCACCCGCTAAAGGAAGGGGTGGCAAGAAAAGAAAAGCCTCCGAAGCTGAGGATCTGCAAGGTTTGCCTTTGATCCGCCACCAGTTCCTTGAATACTTCAACGAGGTAAGGATCCTTATCCCTGCTTTAGGTATCCAGCTTATTTGAGGATCACTTGTTCCTAAACTGTTCTTTATCTTCTTCGCAGAAATTTGCTGAGATTGAAGACTATGTTGGGCATGTCGAGGAGTAGGACAAGAAGATTGCTGACCTCCAACAAGTCGCATTGCTTAAGGATCTCAAGATTGCTGACCTCCAAAAAGATCTCAAAGATGCCAAAACTGAAACGGCCAAGATTCTGATCAACTTTGATTATGAAAAGCAGGAGATCACAGATGACGCCAAAGTCTCCGCTGCCATTGCCATGTACAAGACTAAACTCCAGATGGCCTTGGAAGCTCAGGATCCTGCCTTTGACAGGAGCAACTGGGATGTGGAAGGCTGGAAGGCAAGGCTGGCTGAACTGGATGACGATGATGAGGCTGAGGAGATCCTGACGATCGAGGCTGGAGGCAGTGGCAAGGATCATGGTGGTGAAGCTAGTGGAGCTGGAGATGGTAGTGCAGCGAAGGTATAGGCTGCAACAATGGGCGATGATGGACATTTCTAGACGTAGCCGGAGCCCATTTTTTTTAGTTTGGTTATGGTTTTTTTTGTTTTGACGATGTTTTGGTAAACAATGGTTGATCTGTATTTGAACAATAGTAATTAGGGTTGAGGATCATGGATGATCCTTTGAACAATAGGTAGGATTACAAATGGTGGAGGGATCCTCTGTTTGGGGGATGAAGCCATTGTGATCCTGGCGTCTTTAATTTCCTGCACTCGTTAGACCTACAAACAATGGACACCCTTTGCCAACCCATGTGGACAGGCCACGTTTTGCTGGTAGAAACGTGGGTTGGCAATTTTGACAACCTTAAAAGGGTTTAAGCTTTTGTGAATAAAATGACTTTAACTTTTTGGCTATATCCTGTGTTGATATCCTTATTGTTGTTTTATTTTTCAATCTATTGTGATGTTCATGTCGTTTAAACTTATCAAGTAAGAAAAAATTTAAAAAATATCCCTTAAGAGTTAAGGATATGATCAAGGATCACATAAAAATAATTTAAGGATCATAATTTCAGTTGTCAAAGGATAAGTGTCACTTAAATACATAATGAATAAAATCAAAATAGTTTAGGATCATACCTGAGAACCCAAGTTAGGATCCTATCCTTCAACACTTAAAATTAGGATAACCCAAGACACAAACCTTAGTTGAAAGTAAGGGTCAAGAATCTTTGGCCATTTATCTTCACAAACCTGAAATAAGATATTACTTGGAACTGAGCCAATATAAGATGAATGTTAGTGACTGGGGACAAGCCCAACAATTCTGGGGACAAGCCCAATATACTGGGGACAAGCCCAAAGGATAACTGGGGACAAGCCCAAAGGATAACTGGGGACAAGCCCAAAGGATCACTGGGGACAAGCCCAAAGGATAACTGGGGACAAGCCCAAAGGATCACTGGGGACAAGCCCAAATGATAACTGGGGACAAGCCCAAAGGATCGTATGTAAACTGGAGTATGGCCCTTATTGGCGACTATCCAAACTTAGTGACATGAAAATGCCAAAACCTTAGCTAACGTGAAAACGTTAGAAACCTTAGGAACGGATGTATGGTACGTCTACCATTATACGTAGGATCCTGAATATAGCCAGTACAACGAAATTGTCAGCCCCTAAAGCGGGTACTGGTCCCATTGCCATGAACTATACCAGGATCATCATGCGCTACTGGCGAAACTGGGGACAGGCCCAGACTGGGGACTAGCCCAAACAACTGGATACTTCTGTAGATACTCAATGCTTAGTTAAAGATACCTGAACCTTCAAAACTCAGAAATCAAGTAAAAGGAGGATAAAGGACGCGGGATCCTTATCCTTGTCAGAATAAAAAGAATGAAATAGTTTAAGATTGGAATGTTACCAGAAAGAGGATCATCTATCAGCGGGGATCCTTCAAGGATACTTGTCTGGTAAGGATCATGGATCATGATCACATGAAATATTTCTTCAAATGGACAGCATTCCAAGCTCTAGGTAGCAAATCACCCTCCATTGTTAGCAATCGATATGCCCCCTTTCCTGCTTCAGCTTCAATCAAATAGGGTCCTTCCCACTTTGGTGCTAGCTTTCCATCAGCAGGATTGGTGGTGTTTTGAAATGCTTTCCTTAATACCATATCCCCAACTTGGAATTTCCTGAGCCTGACATTTTTGTTGTAAGCTCCAGCCATCCTTTGTTGATAACTGGCCATCCTTATCCTTGCTAAATCCCTGATTTCTTCTATAGTATCCAAGTCTTGAATCAAGTTTTTAGCATTTTCTTCAGGATCACGAACGCTTGTTCTTGCAGTTGGAACCACCATCTCTGTAGGGATCACTGACTCTGCCCCAAATACCAAAGAAAATGGAGTTTGGCCTGTAGCATTCTTGGGAGTTGTTCTATCAGCCCACAGCACATAAGGTAGTTCTTCTGCCCATTTTCCTTTCTTGGATCCAAGATTCTTTTTCAAATTGTTGATGATGATCTTGTTGGATGATTCTGCCTGACCATTAGCTTGTGGATGGACTGGTGTTGATGTTATCATCTTAATTCCCCAACTGTCACAAAAATTAGTGGTTCTATTCCCAATAAATTGGGATCCATTATCACAAATAATTTCAGAAGGGATGCCAAATCTAGTAATAATATTCCTTTTAATAAAGGATATAACTTCCTTTTCTCTGACTTGAGCAAAGGCTTCAGCCTCTATCCACTTAGAGAAGTAATCAGTCATAGCAAGCATGAATACTTTTCCACCTGGTGCCTTAGGAAGCTTTCCAACTATATCCATTCCCCATCTCATGAATGGCCAAGAAGAAGATATAGGATGCAAGAGCTCTGCTGGTTGGTGAAGGATATTACTATGCCTCTGACAAGGATCACACTTCTTGGCATACTCCACAGCGTCCTTCTTCATAGTGGGCCAATAGTATCCTGTTCTCAGGATCCTTAAGAATAATGCCCTGCCCCCAGTGTGGTTTCCACAATCTCCTTCATGGAAATCCTTTAGGACTTCTTGAATTTCAGGATCCTCAATGCATCTCAAATATGCTCCTGCAAGAGATCGTTTATACAACATATTATTTAATATTGTAAATTGAGATACCTTAATTTTAAAAGCCCTTGGGTTTTCTCCTGTAGGAATTTCTCCATGTTGTATGTATCTCATGATTGGGAGTATCCATGATCCTGAATGAGATTGGGTATCATCACTAGGGACGATTGCAGAATCTTCTCCTATCTCCATAGTTACATGATCCTTGCTAGCAGGGGTCAGGATATGGATAATAGGGATCTCAATATCCTCAGGAATCTTCAAAGATGATCCTAGATTGGCTAATGCATCAGCTTCTGCATTCTCTTCCCTTGGTACCTGTGTCAAACTAAAGGATACAAAAGAGAGTGCCAATTCTTTGACTATCTCCAAATATTTGATTAGCTTTTCACCTTTAACAGCATAGGATCCATTAAAGTGATTAGTGATCAATAAAGAATCTACATGTACCTCAAGATACCTGATATTCATATGCTTTGCAATTTGCAAACCAACTATCAAGGCTTCATATTCAGCCTCATTGTTGGTAGTTTGAAATTCACAAGCTATGGAGTGGGGTATTATGTCCCCCTGTGGCGATTTTAGTAGTATTCCAAGCCCTGTTCCATTCACATTGGAGGATCCATCAGTAAACAGTATCCAAGGATCCTTGGTTTCTTCAAGCTGTTGGACTTCTAGTTCAGCTTCCTTTTGCAAATCACTACTGAAATCTGCGACAAAGTCAGCTAATGCTTGGGATTTAATGGCTGTCCTAGGCTCATATCTTATATCGTATGCACTCAACTTCACTGCCCACTTAGCCATCCTTCCTGACATTTCAGGTTTCCTGAGAACATTCTTAATTGGGAAATTAGTTTTAACAATAATGGCATGAGTCTCAAAATAATGTCTTAATTTAGTAGATGCCATAATTAATGCAAGGATAAGTTTTTCTAAATGTGAATACCTGGATTCAGCATCAAGTAAGCTCTTACTTACATAATAAACAGGATGTTGTGTACCTTGGTGATCCTTAACAAGGACCGCACTTACTGCTTTTGAGGATACCGCCAAATATAAGGATAACACATCTCCCTTTTCTGGTTTCATTAAGGCTGGGGCTGAGGATAGGTAATCTTTAAGAGCTTTAAGGGCACTTTCATGCTTCTCAGTCCATTCAAATTTCTTGTTTTTCCTCAGGATGTCATAGAACTCCTTGCACTTTTCAAAGGATTTGGATATGAATCTGTTCAAGGCTGCGATCCTGCCAGTCAACCTTTGCACATCCTTAGCATTGGCAGGAGATTTGATATTCACGATAGCCTTAATTTGCTCTGGACTTGATTCAATGCCCCTCTTTGTTACCATATATCCTAAGAATTTTCCTGCCTTTACACCAAAATGACACTTAGAAGGATTTAGTTTCATATTAAATTTATCAAGGATATTGAATGCTTCCTCCAAGTCTTTAAGGTGATCCTCAGCTCTTTTGGACTTAACCACCATGTCATCAATATAGACTTCCATAGTGTATCCAATTTGTTCTTTGAACATCATATTGACAAGCCTTTGGTAAGTAGCACATGCATTCCTTAATCTAAATGGCATAGCAATATAACAGTATATACCAGTTGGGGTCATAAAGGTTGTATCCTCTTGATCGGATGGTTCCATCTGAATTTGTTGAAATCCAGATGAAGCATCCATAAAATTTAACAACTCATGACCCGCGGTAGCATCCACCATGGAGTCAATGTGGGGTAATGGGAAAGGATCCTTGGGACATGCCTTGTTTAAATCTGTAAAATCGACACATACCCTCCACTTTCCATTTTTCTTTTGAACAACAACCACATTGGCTAACCATCTTGGATACTTAACCTCTCTAATCATACCTGCTCGAAGTAGCTTATCTACCTCTTCCTGGATAATAGCATTTCTTTCAGGTGCAAACTTCCTCCTCTTTTGATGAATTGGCTTGAATGACCTGTCAATGCCAAGTTTGTGAGTAATTATATCCTTAGATATACCTGTCATGTCTTCATGTTTCCAGGCAAAGGTGGTCTTCCTTCTTTTGAGAAAGGATACTAGCTCTTGTTCAATATCGCTGAGGATCCCTGACCCTATGAAGATTTTGGATTCAGGATCATCAGGATCCATAAGGATTTCTTTCAAATCCTGTTCTCTTGCCTCCAAGACGTCTCTTGAAGGATACTTTAATTGCTATTGCTCCCTTGGTCTTGAGGCTGGTTTCATTGATGAGGTATAGCAATTCTTAGCCTCCTGTTGATCACTCTCAATTTTCACCACTTCCCATGGGCTTGGAAGCTTTACACACTGATGATAGGTGGATGGAACTGCCTTCATATCATGTATCCATGGCCTGCCAAGGATAACGTTACAACACGATAAGCAATCAATAACACAAAACTTTTGATAAGAATGCAATCCTTCAATATAGATTGGGAGTTTGATGTCCCCCAATGTATTCTTTGTTTCTCCACTAAATCCCACAAGTACTGAGGATCTTGGGATAATATCGGATTCTGGGATATTCATTTTCTTGAGAACATCCAGATGAATGATGTTCACAGAGCTTCCTCCATCTATAAGGATCCTGCGAACAAAGTGGTTAGAAATAAACAATGTAATTACGAGACCGTCATGGTGAGGATCCTGGATGTCAACACGATCATCCTCATCAAAAGTAATGACTTTATCCTGGGTGACAACGGAGGTCCTGGCGGGTCTGTCTCCATTATCCATCTTGGTTTCCTTAGCGTGTCTTTTTGCTGCTGAGAAGGATGTACCACAGATGTCTGATCCACCGGATATGAAATTTATGACTTGTGCATCTGCCGGAGGAGCAGGAGCCCTTTCCGGGATCCTTTCAGGATCCTGGGTTCTTGACTTCTTTCGTCCCAAGAGTTCCTTTAAATGCCCCTTGCTCAACAAATAACCAATCTCCTTTCTAAGTGCAATACATTCTTCAGTGAGATGCCCAAAATCCTCATGATATGCACACCACTTGGATTTATCCTTTGTAGCAACTGGTTTATCACTATTCCTTGGCCACCTAGCTTTCTCACCTAGATTCTGCATCGCAAGGATTAGTTCATTGTTATCAACAGAGAAACAATATTCAGAAATAGGAGGATAATTCTCATCATCCTCTTCTTGTTCCACTGCGTGCACATTCTGATTATCAGATCTGTTATAAGATTTGGATTTGTTGTTCCTGAAGTAGGATCCTTGCTTATCCTGTTTGGAGGATCCTGTCAACCTGTCCTAGATCCTTTTGTCATCCTCTAGGCGGATGAACCTAAGGGGCCTAGTCCTTACTTCATCAAGATTCCTGCAAGGTGTCATAACAAGATCATCATAGAATAATGAATCCCTAAGCAATCCCATTTTAAAGGCTTCAACAGCCGTAGCTATATCCAAATTGGGAATGTCTAAGGATTCTTTACTAAACTTAGTGATATAATCTCTAAGTGATTCATTTTGACCTTGTGTTACCCTATATAGATCACTAGTTAATCGTTCAAACTTTCTGCTACAAGAGAATTGACTATTGAACAAGTTAACTAAATTAGCAAATGAAGTAATAGAGTAAGGGGGAAGACTTAGCAGCCATTTAAGAGCAGATCCTGTAAGTGTGGACCCAAATCCCTTGCATAGGCATGCTTCTTTCAACCTTTCCGGAATTGGATTGATCTCCATCCTCTCCCTGTACTGAGCTACATGCTCTTCTGGATCCGTTGAACCATCATATAGCTTCATTGATGGTATCTGGAATCTTTTAGGTATCTCAGCATCACACAAAGGTGGTGCAAAACGAGATATCCTATGGCTACCATCCGCAATCTCAGGAATGGGTTTAACCACTCCTGGTACACTGGATATCATATCCTTAAGCTTCTGCAGTTCCCTAGCCATGGCCTGATTGATACCTGTATCCTGCATAAAGCCATGGTTAGTGTTATATAAATTATTAAAAGTGTTACCTCCCACAGGATTCGAGTTTGGAATTGCGGATGTGAATCCATCTTGTCGAGACTCTAGCATGATTGAAGGACCAGAGGAGGCAATGGTCTGCATTGGTATGAAGTCTCCTTGATGGACGTCTGAGTTCTGAGGTTGCATATTTCTCGAGGATCCTTGATTTTGAAGGGGGTTGGATCCTTGGAATTGTGATGATCCTTGAATCTGAAAGGATCCTGGGACTAGGGAGGATCCTTGAACAAGGGAGAATCCTGGGACCAGAGAGGATCCTTGGATCTGGGAGGATCCTTGGACCTGGGAGGATCCTTGGACCTGGGAGGATCCTTGGACCTGGGAGGATCCTCGGACCTGGGAGGATCCTTGTACTGCATGCATTCCCACATATCCTTCTGACGTGAAGTATCCCTGTTGCTGAGAAGAGGATCCTAATGGTCGAGAAGAGAATCCCTGAGGCTGGAAGCAAGAGCCAAATGCCTGACTCATTGTTGTTGTCCCATAACGCCTTCCTGATAGTTCACCCAAGTATTGCACGTCCGGAACTGCTGAGTATTGTGAGGTTATGACCGGAGTGTCGAAGTTCAGCGATCTTGGCATCAGAGGGGAGTGATCCTCCACTGATTTTTTCTGTTTCTTGATTTCATCGATTTCCCGGAGGATCCTTTCGTTTGTCTTATCCTGCTCTTGTGCATGATTCCTCATCTGCAAAATCAAGGTATAGAGATCATTAGTAGTAGGATTAATAGAAACAGAAGAAGTAGGTGGTTTTTGGAAAATAGGAGTTGGTTTCTTCGCAGCATTCTCAGCATTCTTCTGGGATCCAGAAGGTGGTGGAGGCAAAGGAGGAACGCCTTGTGAGGAACTGAATGAGGGCATCAAACTTGAAGTATTCTTCACTGAGGAAGCCATTTATTTGGTCGTAGTGAACCGAAATAACCACGAAAACACAAATCTTTCTAAGAATGAAGCACCAATTGCCCCACGGTGGGCGCCAAACTGTTTTGGTCAAAAATCAAGCAATGACAATGTAACCAAACTTTCTGTTGTGAGGTATGATGCTTGAATTGATGAACAATAATAAGGATCACTATGAAGTGTAATGAACAAATGACACGAAGATTTATACGGGGAAAAAGCCCTTGATCAATAGTTGATCTCCGGCACAAAAAACCCCGGGTGATGGAAACTACCGATCACCAACTCAAATTAAACAAACAATCTGTTACAACTTCGGATGATAGCGAGCTAAGTACAAAGATCACTATAGTGTAACATGTAGAAATGTATGAAAAATGCTAAGTGTTTTGTCGAGAGCCAGTGAGAGCGGTTGTATGAGTGTGTGTGTAGCCAAAAATAGCTAAGTGTCTCTAATATAGCTCGCTACCCCTTTACAAATAGAAAATATCACGCCTAACTAACATTCCACAAATGGTGCAAGTCTTCCACGACTCCACAACGTCCATTTCTGGCCAAGCACGTGCGGAATACAATAAGAATATTCTCCAGGAATGTCGCCAAGACTAAGTCCAAGTTGATATTCCTGCAAAACATTTACGAATTCAAAGTAGACAATCGTTAGTACTAGGATCCTTATAGTTATCCACGATCCTGATCCTGATCCTGCAACACTTCTGAGGATCACTACTTCAGACAGAATTGAGGATCACTAAATCCAACAGCAAATAAGGATCACTGGTCATTTAGAAATCCACCCCTAACAACCCTAATCTCTAACTTCAATTTATAATCATGATTTTGCAGGATAGTCACTTCAATGGCGTCAGATTGGCAACGGCTAGTCAGGATGCAACGGCTGAATATCCGTTGGTTTGTTACGGATAAGAACGAGAAAATATAACTTGTTTATTTACACTTTACGCCTTATATTTTGGGGGCAATTGTTAGGGGAGGATTTTCCAAAGATCAGTGATCCTCAATTACTGTTGGGCTTAGGGATCCTCAATTCTGTTTGAATTAGTGATCCTCAGAGAGTATTATAGGATCTGGATCCAGGATCATCATAAGGATCCTTACACTAACGATTGTCTGCTTTGAATATGATGTTGTTTTGTAGGAGTACGTGCTTGGACTTGGTCTTGGCGATATTCCTGGAGCATATTCCCTATTTATTCCGCACGTGCTTGACTAATATGGACGTTATGGAGTTCGTGGAAGACTTGCATGAAATGCGGATAGTTAGTTAGCATAGATATTTTCTAAATTTATAAGGGGATAGCGAGCTAAATTAGAACACTTGGCTATTTTTTGGCTAAAAACACACACTCGTAACTGCTCTCATCAGCTCTTGACAGTTTGCTTGGCGATTACACACTTTTTTGCACATTACACTCTAGTGATCCTTGTAACTAGCTCGCTATCATCCAAATTTGTAATACATTTTCTGTTTAATCTGAGTTGGTGATCGGTAGTTTCCATCACCCGAGGTTTTTTATGCCGGATATCAACTCTTAGTCAAGGGCTTTTTCCTCGTATAAATCATTGTGTCACTTGTTCATTACATTTCTGAGTGATCCTTAGTATTGTTCATTGATTCAAGCATCACACCTCGCAACAAAAGATTTGGTTGCATTATCTTTGCTTGATTTTTTACCAAAACACTTGCTATGACTGATTACTTCTCCAAGTGGATAGAGGCTAAAGCCTTTGCTCAAGTCAGAGAAAAAGAAGTGATATCCTTTATTAAGAGAAATATTATTACCAGATTTGGTATTCCTTCTGAAATTGTTTGTGATAATGGATCCCAATTTATTGGGAGTAGAACTACTAACTTTTGTGACAGCTGAGGGATTAAGATGATAACATCAACACCAGTCCACCCACAAGCCAATGGTCAGGCAGAATCATCCAACAAGATCATCATCAACAACTTGAAAAAGAAGCTTGGATCCAAGAAAGGAAAATGGGCAGAAGAACTACCTTATGCGTTATGGGCTGATAGGACAACTCCCAAGAATGCCACTGGCCAAACACCATTTTCTTTAGTGTTTGGGGCAGAATCAGTGATCCCTACAGAGATGGTGGTTCCTACTGCAAGAACAAGCATCTGTGATCCTGAAGGAAATGCTGAAAACTTGGTTCAAGACTTTGATACCATAGAAGAACTCAGGGATTTGGCAAGGATAAGAATGGCTAGTTATCAACAAAGGATGGCTGGAGCTTATAACAAGAATGTCAGGATCAGGAAGTTTCAAGTCGGTGATATGGTATTAAGGAAAGCATTCCAAAACACCACCAATCCTGTTGATGGCAAGTTAGCACCAAAGTGGGAAGGCCCCTATCTTATTGAAGCTGAGGCAGGAAAGGGGGCATATCGATTGTTAAAAATGGAAGGTGATTTACTACCAAGAGCTTGGAATGCTGTCCACTTGAAGAAATACTTCATGTAATGAGGATCCAGGATCCTTAGCTATATTCATGACCGGTATCCTCGAAGGATCCTTAGAGGATAGATGATCCTCATTCTGGTAATGATCTAATTCCAATCTATTTAATTCTTTAATTATCTTATATACAAGGAGAAAGATCCTGCATCCTTTATCCTTCCTTCACTTAGTTCTGAGTTTTGCAGAAGGTTCATATATCCTTAAAAAAGGATTGAGTATCCACAGAAGTCTCCAGTTATTTGGGCTTGACCCCAGTTATTTGGGCTTGTCCCCAGTTTGTTGGGCCTGTCCCCAGTATCGCCAGTAGCGCACCATAATCCTGGTGCAGTTCATGGCAATGGGACCAGTACCCGCTTTAGGGGCTGACAATTTCATTGTACTGGCTGTATTCAGTATCCTACGTATAATGGTAGACGTACCATACATCTGTTCCTAAGGTTTCTAACGTTTTCACGTTAGCTAAGGTTTTGGCATTTTCATGTCACTAAGTTTGGATAGTCGCCAGTGAGGGTCATCCTCCAGTTTACACAAGATCCTTTGGGCTTGTCCCCAGTTTTTTGGGTTTGTCCCCAGTTTTTGGGCTTGTCCCCAGTTTTTTGGGCTTGTCCCCAGTTGTTTGGGCCTGTCCCCAGAATTGTTGGGCTTATCCCCAGTTGCTAACTCTTCTCTTATATTGGCTTAGTCCCAAGTTATGTTTCATTTCAGGTTCTTGAAGCTAAACAGCTAAGGATCCTTGATCCTAACCTTTCATTAAGGTTTGTCTTTTGGTTATCTTGATTGTAAATGTTAAAGGTTTAGGATCCTAACTTGGATTCTCAGGTATGATCCTTGATCACTTTGATTTTATTCTTTATTTATCTAAGTGACCCTTACTCTTTGACAACAGGACACATGATCCTTAAATTACACTACTTTTTTGAATTTATCGATTATAGGATATTTGATCCTTTATCATATCCTAAACTTTTTGACATAATCTATTAAACTTTTATCCTTAACTTATGAATTCAAACAAAGTATATCATAGCAATTGAAAAATAAAGTATTCACAGAAATAACAACACATGATAAGCCAAAAGATTAAACTTTTATTTATTTAGCAATAAGTTAA
The DNA here is from genome assembly GCA_030545235.1 of Helianthus tuberosus. Lineage (NCBI taxonomy): Eukaryota > Viridiplantae > Streptophyta > Magnoliopsida > Asterales > Asteraceae > Helianthus > Helianthus tuberosus. The sequence continues at coordinate 163,644,609 of CM060444.1, forward strand.
GCCCTTTTAAGTTTGTCAAAATTGCCAACCCAAGTTTCTACCAGCAAAACGTGGCCCGTCCACCTGGGTTGGCAAAGGGTGTCCATATTAACAAGGTCTAAGTGCAGAAAATAAAGGCGGCAGGATAACAAGTGGTTTCATCCCCCAAATAGAGGATCCATCCACCACCCATTATCCTACCTATTGTCCAAGGATCCATGATCCTCAACCCTAAAAACTATTGTTTAAGTACAGACCAGCATTGTTCAAGAAAAACACCATCAAACAAAAAACAACTACCAAACCATAAAAAATGGGCTCCGGTCGCGTCTAGATAAATCCATCATCGCCCATTTTTGCAGCTCACACCTTCGCTGCATCACCTTCACCATCGCCTCTAGCCCCTGCATCACCAGCATGTTCCTTCAGCCCACTGCTGCCAGCCTCGATAGCCAGGACCTCTTCAGTTTCCTCTTCATCATCCAGCTCAGCTAGCTTAGCCTTCCAGCCTTCCTGGTCCCAACTGGTCCTGTCAAAGCTAGGATCCTCAGCCTCTTGTGCCATCTGCATTTTGATCTTGTACATAGTAATGGCGGCAGAGAGCTTAGCATCCTCCATCACCTCATTCTTTTCTTGATCAGCAGTGATGTGGGCCATGACCAGCTGTTTTTTCGCCAAGTTGAGCTCCTTCTCGAGGGTAGAGATGGTTTGATCCTTAGCCAGGAAGATCTTCTGAAAGTCCAGCACCTTCTGCTCAGCCTCTTCAGCGTACGCATCCAAGAGCATCTAGATTTCAGCAAATTTCTGCAAAAAAAGAAAAGATACAATTCAAGATCCATTATCCTCAAATGGGCAGGATAGAATTAAGGATTAGGGATCCTTACCTCAGAGAAGTATTCTTCAAACTGATGCCAGATGAGGGGCAGGCCTTCCAGATCGTCAGCGGTCTTCCTCTTCTTTCCTCCCATGCCCTTGGAAGTGACAGGTTTGGGGACTGTGATGCTTGGGCTAGTAGCAAGATTTTTCTTTCCGGACCGGGCAGCGACAGCATCAAGATCACTGACGCTGAAGCGAGTGGCTGACTTTGAAGACTTTCCAGCACCTACAAACGGCAAACAACAGATAAGTATCCTTGATCTAAATCTATTTAATCATACATAAATATGAACACTTACTTGACATGGTTACTGAACCGGAGAATACTTCTTGTGAATCCTTTGTGTTTGCCTGGAATGATCTAACTGCAGGATCAAGGCTCCAAAAAGCAGCGATCCTCTCCTTTGTTGCAGGTGACTGAATGATATGAGAGACTGAGATAGCTGTATAAAAAGAAAACAGAAAAGGATCAGTTATCCTCACGAGAAACAGGGTTATCCTATGATCCTTCTATAAGGATCCTATGTCCTACCATGGGTTGTCCACTCTTTGGGGAGATCTTTCCCGTTTAGGATAGAATCTCTCTTAACAAAGAAGAAACACTTTTTCCAGTTGGTATCGTTCTTTGTGGTTTTAAGGATTGGATAAGGATCACCATGCTTATGTTTGAACAAGTAACGGTGTGAACCGTGGCTCACAAGATTGTACAGTTCAACCAGTTCTGACTTTCCCAATTCTATGCCTTCCTGCTCTATGATGTTTTCTAAAGTGTACAATACTCTCCACATCATTGGCATGGCCTGAATATAGCACATGCCGGTGAGGGAAAAGAAAGATTGGGTGAAAGCAGGGAAAGGATAGGAGAATCCTATCAGGAATGGGGTGGCCGGAAAAGCAACCCAAGTGTCAGAAACGGAGTCACTTTTGGCGGTAGGGTCAAAAGGTTTGAAGATGGTGTCCGCCGGAAAACAGTGGTGAATCCGGTCAATCTCCGGGTCAATGAAGCAGCAGAGTTCCTTTAAAGGATTTTTGATAATCCCTTGGCTTTTTAGGGGGCTATCTTTCTGGTGATCCTTGGTGGGGGAGGATCGTAGCTTCATTGTAATCTTAGGATTTTGATGAAACGGAAAAGAAGATGAAGAGAGAAGGAGAAGAGAGATACCTGTTCTGATCTTTGAATGAGGATTTAAAGGGAAGTAACGCATGAATTTAAATGCCTATCGATCCTTATCTCTAATCTCAAATTTATAATGATGGTTTTGCAGGATGTCATGTCGCTGACGTATGATCTGCAACGGCTAGTTCGATTCTAACGGCAATATATCCGTTAGACAGTTTGTTGCAAATAAGATCAAAAAATATGACTCGTTAATTTACATTTTACTCCTCATATTTTGGGGGCAATTGTTAGGGTGGATTTTCCAATCCTAAGGATCACGGATCCTCAAGTGCAGCCAGGATCACGGATCCTCAGTTCCGTTTGAATTAAGGATCCTCAGAAGACGTTGCAGAATTAAGGATCCAGGATCCTCATTGTTATCCTAACACTAACGGTTGTCTTCATTGTATGTGAGCTTGTTTTGTAGGAGTATACGCATGGACCAAGTCTTACCGATATTCCAGGGGAATATGCTTAAATATTCCACACGTGCATAGCCTTCGTGAACGTTATGGAGATCGTGGGAAGCTTGCACATTTAGCGAATAGTTAGTTATTTAGTTTATTTCTAATTTTAAAAGGGGATAACAGCTTGAATTAGAACAAGTTAGCTAATACACACACACTCGCGAGCTCTCTGCAATACATCGGCGATTTCATACACTTTTGCACACTAGTGATCCTTGTAACAAGCTTGTTATCATCCCGAGTTGTAATCATCATTTGTTTAATTATAGTTGGTGATCGGTAGTTTCCATCACCCGAGGTTTTTTATGCCGGAGATCATCTCTTGATCAAGGGCTTTTTCCTCGTATAAATCCTTGTGTCGCTTGTTCATTTCATTTGCAAGTTGTTCATACATTTGTTCATTGATTCAAGCATCATACCTCACAACAAAAGATTTGGTTGCATTATCCTAGCCTGATTTTTAACCAAAACAACGTTCCTAAGAGATATATGATCATGGTTTTGTTTTGTTAAAAGCACAGCCTAGTATAATCGATTTTCGTTTGCAAAGTTGTTCGTATTTTCGTTTTGTTAAAAGCACAGCCTAGTATAATCAATTTTCCCGAAGATCCGACCGTTGGAATTAGCTGAAATTTTGACTATAGCTTTCTGATATATGGATATTTAATCCCTCCGAAGAAAAATCCGATCATAGGTCAGGAACTATGTATTTAAATGAAGAAATTTATCTCTTAATTCTAGAATGAGAACATGGATACATATATATAGGAGGCAATATTACACATAGGGACCTTCATAAATCACAGCTTAAACAAATATATAATATTATCTAACATCCCCCCGCAAGTTGAATGGTGGAGGACCACAACGTAGCATTTAACAGAGGACATTGAATTGAGAAGACGGAAGACTCTTTGTAAAAATGTCAGCCACCTGAAGCTTGGATGGAATAAATTTAGTAGTTGATTTCTCGGCAGCAACCAGCTCACGCAAGAAATGATAATCAAGATCTATGTGTTTAGTTTGTTTATGAGCCACCGGGTTCTGAGTGAGAAAAATTGCACTTTGATTGTCACACAAAATTGTCGACCTGCTCGGTGGAAGGGCATAAAGTTCCTGAAGAAGATAAGTTAACCACACAATTTATGTGGTCGTGTTTGCCATGGCCCGATATTCTGATTCACAGCTAGAGCGAGCAACAGTTGGTTGTTTCTTTGCACTCCATGAAATGAGATTGCCACCCAAAAATACTGAATATCCAGTCTTGTTTCCAAGCAGCGAGCCCAATTAGCATCAGAGTAACCAAGCAGCATCATCTGAGTGTGTCGACTGTAATGCAATCCATAAGAGATCGTCCCTTTGAGATAACGCAAAATCCGTTTTACTTCCTTGAAGTGAGTTGTGGTGGGAGCATGCAAAAACTGACTTACTTGATTCACAGCGTATGAGATGTCAGACCTCGTGATCGTCAAGTACTGGAGAGCACCTACATTAGACCAGTATAGAGTAGCATCCGAGAATAAGTCCCCTATAGAAACAAAAGAAATATTGGTGCTTAAAGGTGTTGGAGCAGGTTTTGCATCCAACATCTTAGCACGGGTTAAAATATCTAAGGTGTATTTGGATTGGTTCAAAAAAAAGACCATGATGCGTGTAGGTAACCTCCAGTCCCAAAAAAAATAATTGAGTTTCCCTAGATTGTTTATAGCCAATTCTGAGTTTAGTCGGTGTTTTGGTCAAAAATCAGACTAGGATAATGCAACCAAACTCTTTGTTACGGGGTATGATGCTTGAATTGATGAACAATAATAAGGATCACTATGAAATATGATGAACAAATGACACGAAGATTTATACGGGGAAAAAGCCCTTGATCAAGAGTTGATCTCCGGCACAAAAAACCCCGGGTGATGGAAACTACCGATCACCAACTTAAATTAAACAAACAATCTGTTACAACTTCGGATGATAGCGAGCTAAATACAAGGATCACTATAGTGTGTTGTGTAGAAAATGTGTGTAATCGCCAAGTGTGTTAGCGAGATTGATGAGAGCAGTTGTACAAGTGTGTGTGTAGCCAAAAATAGCCAAAAGTGTTGTCTAATTAGCTCGCTATCCCTTTTAAATTAGAAAATATCTAAGTAACTAATTGTCCGCAAATGGTGCAAGTCCTCCATGACTCCACAACGTCCATTTTCAGCCAAGCACGTGCGGAATACTTCAAGGAATATACTCCAGGAATATCGCCAAGACCAAGTCCAATTGATACTCCTACAAAACAATTACGAATTCAAAGCAGACAATCATTAGTATAAGGATCCTTAGGATGATCCATGATCCTGATCCTGAAGCACTTCTGAGGATCACTAACTGACACAGAAGTCAGGATCACCAAGCAGGATAATAATTGAGGATCACGGGTCATTTAGAAATCCACCCCTAACAATTGCCCCCAAAATATAAGGAGTTATATTGTAAATAAACGAGTTGTATTTTGTTGATCTTATCCGCAACAAACTAACGGATAACTAGCCGTTGTAGACGGACTAGCCGTTGCAAACCTGACGTCACCGAAGTGACAATCCTGCAAATCATCATTATAAATAGGAGTTAGAGATAGGATCAATTTGCATTTAAATCCAAGAGAACTTCCCTTTAAATTCTCAACCGAAGATCAATCCGGTATCTCTTTTCCTACTTCTCCTTCTCTTACTCTGTTTTTCTTTCTTTACCAATATTGCGTTAAGAATGATGCTCCGGTCCTCCCCCGCCAAGGATCACCAGAAGGATAGCCCCTTGAAGAGTCAAGGGATCATCAAAGACTCAGCGAACGAAAGGTGTTGCTTTAACGATGCACAAGTAGATAAAATCCGGCACTGCTTTCCGGCGAACGCCTTTTTCAAACCCTTTGATCCCACTGTTCTGAGCGACTACACTTCCGAGACATGGGTTGCCTTTCCAGTTACCCCATTCACCATAGGATATACCTATCCTTTTCCAGCTTTTACCCAATCCTTTTTCTCCTTAACCGGCATCTCTTACATCCAGGCTATGCCAATGATCTGGAGGGTCTTATATACCCTTGAAAGGATCATCGAGCAGGAAGGGATTGATTTAGGAATGTCGGAACTGGCAGAGATGTATGATCTCACAACGTTTGGATCCCACCGATATCTGTTTAAGCGAAAACCCGGCGAAGAACATCCCATTTTTAAGGCCACCAAGAACGATACAAACTGGAAACGACGCTTTTTCTTTGTCAGAAGGGATACCATTCCCAACGGAAAGGATCTACCAAGGAAATGGTCCACCCATGGTAGGCCAGAGGATCCTGAGAAGGATCACCAGGTAGTCTTGTTTTTGTATAAGGATCACTAACCCCTTTTTGTTTTATGTTATACAGCTATCTCTGTTTCGCATCTCATACCATCTCCTGATACTAAGGAAAGGCTTGCTGTTTTTAGAAGACTCGGCCCTGAAACAAGATCATTCAAGACAATCACCCAGGATTCCCAAGAGGTATCCTCAGGCTCAGTCACCATGTCAAGTAAGTATCCTGCTTTTATATAGTTAAAGATTTAAATAAATAGTTAAATAGAAATAGGATAAGGATACTTATCTTGCTTTGAATGTGTAGGTGCCGGAAAAGCTTCCAAATCTGCCTCCCAGTTCAACATGACCGACCTTGATACTGTTCGATCCAGGAAGAAGAAGAACACTGCCAGCCCTAGCGTCTCCATCCCCAAGGCACCCACTAAAGGAAGGGGTGGCAAGAAGAGGAAAACCTCTGATACAGAGGACCTACAGAGCCTGCCACTGATCCACCACCAGTTCCTTGAATACTTCAATGACGTGAGGATCACCAATTCTGCCTAGGTATCCTACTTATTTGAGGATCACCTGATTTTGAACTGCTTTGTCTCTTTCTTTGCAGAAATTTGCTGAGATTGAAGACTACGTGGGAGCGTTCAGGAGCTGGATAAGAAGATTGCTGACCTCCAACAAGTTGCAGTGCTCAAGGATCTTAAGATTGCTGATCTTGAAAAAGCCCTTAAAGATGCCAAGACTCAGATAGCTAAAATCTTGATCGACATTGACTATGAGAAACATGAGCTCGTGGAAGGTGCAAAGGTCTCCGCTGCCATCACAATGTATCAGACAAAACTAAAGATGACCCAGGAAGCTCAAGATCCTAACTTCGACAGAAGCAGCTGGGATGTTGAGGGCTGGAAGGCGAGGTTAGCTGATCTGGAAGATGATGAGGAGGCTGAGGAGGTTTTGGCGATTGAGGCTGGAAGCAGTGGAAAGGATCTGGTGAAGGATACAGAAGCTGGAGGGGATGAAGATGCAGCGAAGGTGTAGGCTGCATGATTGGGCAATGATGGACATTCTTAGACGTAGCCGGAGCCCAATTTTTAAATTTGGTAGTAGTTTTTTCTTTTGATGATGTTTTGATTGAACAATGGTTGGTTTGTACTCAAACAATAGTAACTAGGATTGAGGATCATGAATGATCCTTTGAACAATAGGTAGGATTACAAATGGTGGAGGAATCCTCTGTTTGGGGGATGAAGCCATTGTGATCCTGCCGTCTTTTGATTCCTGCACTTGAAAAACCTAAGAACAATGGACGCCCTTTACCTACCCCAGCGGACGGGCCACGTATTGCTAGTAGATGCTCGGGGTAGGTAATTTTGACAACCTAAAAAGGGTTTAAGCTTTTGTGAATAAAATGACTTTAACTTTTTGGCTATATCCTGTGTTGATATCCTTGTTGTTATTTTATTTTTCAATTGTTTTGATGTACACTTGTCTGAATAGAAAAATTTGAACAAATTATATAGAAAATATTTAGGATATGATCCAGGATCAAATATCCTATAGTTGAAAAATTCAAAAAGTGGTGTATTTTAAGGATCATGAGTTCAGTTGTCAAAGTATTAGGGTTATTCAAATAATCAATGAATAAAATCAAAATAGTTATGAATCATACCTGAGGATCCAAGTTAGGATCCTAACTCTTAATACTATAAACAGGATAACCATAGAACAAACCTTAGTAAGAAGTAAGGATCAAGGATCCTTGGTTGTTTAACTTCGAAGACCTGAAATAGAACATAACTTGGGACTAAGCCAGTATAAGATAAAGGTTAGCAACTGGGGACAAGCCCAAGGATAACTGGGGACAAGCCCAAGGATCGTATGTAAACTGGAGTATTGCCCTAACTGGCGACTATCCAAACTTAGTGGCATGAAAATGCCAAAACCTTAGCTAACGTGAAAACGCTAGAACCTTAAGAACGGATGTATGGTACGTCTACCATTATACGTAGGATCCTAGGTATAGCCAGTACAATGGAATTATCAGCCCCTAAAACGAGTACTGGTCCCACTGCCATGAACTATACCAGGATCATCGTGCGCTATTGGCGGAACTGGGGTCAAGCCCAAATAACTGGTGTCAAACCCAAGTAACTGACTGCTTTTGTTGATAATCATCCTTTTGCTAAGAGTACCTGAACCTTCAAAACTCAAAATCTCGTGAAAGGAGGATAGAGGATGCAGGATCCTTATCCTTTTGTGAAAAAGTAAGGAAATGAAATAGTTTAAGATTAGAATATTACCCAAATAAGGATCATCTGTGCTTTGAGGATCCTTTTAAGGATATTTATCATGTGAGGATCATGGATCCTTATCACATGAAGTATTTCTTCAAATGGACAGCATTCCAGGCTCTAGGTAGCAAATCACCTTTCATTGTTAGCAATCGATATGCCCCCTTTCCTGCCTCAGCTTCAATCAAGTAAGGGCCTTCCCATTTTGGTGCCAACTTTCCATCAGCAGGATTGGTAGTATTCTGAAATGCTTTCCTTAGCACCATATCACCAACTTGGAATTTCCTGATCCTGACATTTTTGTTATAGGCTCCAGCCATTCTTTGTTGATAGCTGGCCATCCTTATCCTTGCCAAATCTCTGATTTCTTCTATAGTATCCAGGTCTTTAACCAAGTTCTCATCATTTTCCTCAGGATCACAAATACTTGTTCTAGCAGTTGGAACCACCATTTCTGTAGGGATCACTGATTCTGCCCCAAATACCAAAGAGAATGGAGTTTGGACTGTAGCATTCTTAGGGGTTGTCCTATCAGCCCAAAGCACATAAGGTAGTTCTTCTGCCCATTTCCCTTTCTTGGATCCAAGCTTCTTCTTCAAATTGTTGATGATGATCTTATTGGAGGATTCTGCCTGACCATTAGCTTGTGGGTGGACTGGTGTTGATGTTATCATCTTAATCCCCCAGCTGTCACAAAAGTTAGTAGTTCTGCCCCCAATTAATTGGGAACCATTATCACATATAATTTCAGAAGGAATACCAAATCTAGTTATAATATTTCTTTTAATGAAGGATATAACTTCCTTTTCTCTGACTTGGGCAAAAGCTTCATCCTCTATCCACTTGGAGAAGTAATCAGTCATAGCAAGCATGAACACTTTTCCACCAGGAGCCTTAGGGAGCTTACCAACTATATCCATGCCCCATCTCATGAATGGCCAAGTGGAGGATATAGGATGCAATAATTCAGCCGGTTGATGAAGGATATTGTTGTGTCTCTGACAAGGATCACACTTCTTAGCATACTCCACAACATCTCTCTTCATAGTTGGCCAATAGTATCCTGTCCTCAGGATCCTTGAGAATAATGCCCTGCCCCCAGTGTGGTTTCCACAATCTCCTTCATGGAAGTCTTTTAAAACTTCTTGGATTTCAGGATCCTCAATGCATCTTAAATATGGTCCTGCAAGAGATCGTTTATACAACATATTATTTAAAATTGTGAATTGAGATACCTTAATTTTGAAAGCCCTAGGGTTTTCTCCTGTAGGAATCTCTCCATGTTGTATGTATCTCATGATTGGGAGGATCCATGATCCTGGATGAGTTTGAGTATCCTCACTAGGGATAATTGCAGAATCCTCTCCTATTTCCATAGCCACGTGATCCTCGATGGCAGGAGCTAGGATATGGATAATGGGGATACTTATATCCTCCGGGATCTTCAAGGATGATCCTAAATTGGCTAATGCATCTGCCTCTGCATTCTCTTCCCTTGGTACCTGTGTCAAACTAAAAGATACAAAAGAGAGTGCCAATTCTTTGACTATCTCCAAATATTTGGTTAACTTTTCACCTTTAACAGCATAGGATCCATTAAAGTGATTAGTGATTAACAAAGAATCTACATGTACCTCAAGATACCTGATCCTCATATGCTTAGCAATTTGCAAACCAGCTATCAAGGCTTCATATTCAGCCTCATTGTTAGTGGTTTGGAACTCACAAGCTATAGAATGGGGTATTATGTCCCCCTGTGGCGATTTTAGTAGTACTCCAAGCCCTGTTCCATTGACATTTGAGGATCCATCAGTATAGAGTATCCAAGGATCCTTGGTCTCCTCTAGCTGCTGGACTTCTAACTCAGCTTCCTTTTGCAAATCACTACTGAAATCTGCCACAAAGTCAGCTAATGCTTGGGATTTAATGGCTGTCCTGGGCTCATATCTTATATCATATGCACTAAGCTTCACTGCCCACTTGGCCATCCTTCCTGACATTTCAGGTTTCTTGAGGACATTCTTAATTGGAAAATTAGTTTTAACAATAATGGCATGAGTTTCAAAATAATGTCTCAATTTAGTAGATGCCATAATTAATGCAAGGATAAGTTTTTCTAAGTGTGAATACCTGGATTCAGCATCAAGTAAACTCTTACTTACATAATAGACAGGATGTTGTGTACCTTGGTGATCCTTAACAAGGACTGCACTTACTGCTTTTGAGGATACCGCCAAGTATAAGGATAACAAGGACTGCACTTACTGCTTTTGAGGATACCGCCAAGTATAAGGATAACACATCTCCCTTTTCTGGTTTCATCAAGGCTGGGGCTGAGGATAGGTAATCCTTAAGAGCTTTTAAGGCATTTTCATGCTTCTCAGTCCACTCGAATTTCTTGTTCTTCCTTAGGATATCATAGAATTCCTTGCACTTTTCTGAGGATATAGATATGAATCTGTTTAAGGCTGCAATCCTGCCTGTTAACCTCTGAACGTCCTTAGCATTGGCAGGGGACTTGATGTTCACTATAGCTTTGATTTGTTCTGGACTGGCTTCAATGCCTCTCTTTGTCACCATATATCCTAAGAATTTACCTGCCTTTACACCAAAATGACACTTAGAAGGATTAAGTTTCATATTATATTTATCAAGGATATTGAACGCTTCTTCCAAGTCTCTTAGGTGATCCTCAGCCTTTTTTGATTTTACCACCATATCGTCTATGTAAACCTCCATAGTCTGTCCAATCTGATCCTTGAACATCATATTCACTAGCCTTTGATAGGTTGCACCTGCATTTCTTAGTCCGAATGGCATAGCAATATAACAGTATATACCAGTTGGAGTCATAAAGGCTGTATCCTCTTGATCGGAGGGATCCATCTGAATTTGTTGAAATCCAGATGAAGCATCCATAAAAGTTAACAGTTCATGACCCGCAGTTGCATCCACCATGGAGTCAATGTGGGGTAATGGGAAAGGATCCTTGGGACATGCCTTATTTAAATCGGTAAAATCGACACATACCCTCCACTTTCCGTTTTTCTTTTAAACAACAACCACATTGGCCAACCATCTTGGATACTTGACCTCTCTAATCATACCTGCTCGGAGTAATTTCTCTACCTCCTCCTGGATAATGGCATTTCTTTCTGGTGCAAATTTCCTCCTCTTTTGATGGATTGGTTTGAAGGACCTATCAATGCCAAGTTTGTGAGTTATTATATCTTTAGATATACCTGTCATGTCTTCGTGTTTCCATGCAAAGGTAGTCTTTCTCCTTTTGAGGAAGGATATGAGGTCTTCCTTTATTTCACCAAGGATCCCTGATCCTATATAAACTTTAGATTCAGGATCATCAGGATCCATAAGGATTTCTACTACATCCTGTTCTCTTGCCTCCAAGACATCCCTTGGAGGACGCTTTAATTGCTATTACTCCCTTGACTTTGATGCTGGCTTCATTGATGAGGTGTAGCAGTTCTTAGCCTCTTGCTGATCACTATCAATCTTCACTATTCCCCAAGGACTAGGAAGCTTCACACATTGATGATAAGTGGATGGGACTGCCTTCATGTCATGTATCCAAGGCCTGCCAAGGATAACATTACAACAAGATAAACAGTCAATAACACCGAACTTTTGATAAGAATGTAAGCCTTCGATATAAATTGGGAGTTTAATGTCCCCCAGAGTATTCTTAGTCTCGCCACTGAATCCCACGAGCACAGAGGATCTTGGGATAATATCGGATTCAGGAATATTCATCTTTTTGAGGACATCAAGCTGGATAATGTTCACAGAGCTTCCTCCGTCTATAAGGATCCTGCGAACAAAATGGTTAGAAATAAAAAGAGTGATAACCAAACCATCGTGATGAGGATCCTGAATGTCAACACGATCATCCTCATCAAAAGTTATAACTTTTCCTTCGGAGACACTGGATGTTCGAATGGGTCTATCTCCATTATCCATCTTGGTTTCTTTTGCATGTCTTTTAGCTGCAGAGAAGGATGTTCCACAAATGTTTGATCCTCCAGAAATAAAGTTAATAACTTGTGCATCAGCTGGAGGGGCTGGAGCTTTCTCTGGGATCCTTTCAGGATCCTGAGTCCTTGACTTCTTTCTTCCCAGTAATTCTTTTAAGTGCCCCTTGCTCAACAAGTATCCAATTTCTTTTCTCAGTGCGATGCATTCTTCTGTGAGATGCCCAAAATCTTCATGATATGCACACCACTTTGACTTATCTTTGGTTGCAGCTGGTCTGTCATTTTTCCTGGGCCATCTAGCTTTATCACCTAAATTCTGCATCGCAAGGATTAGTTCATTGTTATCAATAGAAAAACAATATTCAGAAATTGGAGGATAATCCTCATCGTCCTCTTCTTGTTCAACGGCATGCACATTCTGGTTATCAGACTTGTTAAAGGATCTGAACTTGTTGTTCTTGAATGAGGATCCTTGCTTCTCTTGCTTTGAGGATCCTGCTAACCTCTCCTGGATCCTTTTGTCATTCTCTAGCTGGATGAACCTAAGGGCCCGGGTTCTTACCTCATCTAGATTCCTGCATGGTGTCATAACAAGATCATCATAGAATAACAAATCTCTAAGCAATCCCATTTTAAAGGCTTCAACAGCCGTAGCTATATCCAGGTTAGGAATATCTAAGGATTCTTTACTAAATTTAGTGATATAATCCCTTAATGATTCATTATGACCTTGGGTTATCCTATACAGATCACTAGTTAAACGCTCAAATTTCCTACTACAAGAAAATTGGTTATTAAATAGGTTAACTAGATTAGCAAATGAGGTAATAGAGTAAGGGGAAGACTTAGCAGCCATTTAAGAGCTGATCCAGTAAGAGTGGATCCAAATCCCTTACATAGACATGCTTCCTTTAATCTTTCTGGGATGGGATTGATCTCCATCCTTTCCCTGTATTGTGCTATGTGTTCTTCAGGATCTATTGAACCGTCATACAACTTCATAGTAGGCACATGGAACCTCTTTGGTATCTCAGCATCACAGATTGGTGGTGCAAAACGAGATATCTTGTGGCTGCCATCTGCAATTTCCGGGATAGGTTTGACCACTCCTGGGACACTTGATATCATATCCTTTAACTTTTGCAGTTCTCTGGCCATGGCATGATTGATACCTGTATCCTGCATAAGGCCATGGTTAGTGGTATAAGAATTATTGAAAGTGTTACCTCCCATTGGATTCAAATTAGGAAGAGCGGATGTGAATCCATATTGTTGGGGCTCTGGAATGACTGATGGACCAGTAGAAGCAATGGTCTGCATTGGAATGAAATCTCCCAGATGGATATCGGTATTCCCTGATTGCAAACTCCTTAAGGATCCATGAAACTGAGAGGATCCTTGAACCTGTGAGGATCCTGGGACGTAGGAGGATCCTTGAACCTGAGAGGATCCTGGAACATAGGGGGATCCTTGAACCTGAGAGGATCCTGGAACATAGGAGGATCCTTGAACCTGAGAGGATCCTGGAAACGGCCAGAACCCTTGAATCTGATGCGCTCCTGAGTATCCTCCTGAGCTGGCGAAGGATCCTATAGGCTGAGGATGGGATCCTGCTGGTTGGAAGTGTAACCCTGAAGCCTGAGTCATTGCTGATGATCCGTAATGCACTCCTTTTGGTCCCCCCACATATTGAACGTCTGGAACCACTGAAGGCTGAGAAGTTATAACCGGAGTATCGAAATTCAAAGATCTGGGCATCAGTGGGGAATGATCATCTGCCGATCTCTTCTGTTTCTTGATGTCTCCAATTTCTCTAAGAATCCTTTCATTGGTCTTATCCTGCTGCTGTATATGCTCCTTCATCTGCAAAATCAGAGTAAACAAGTCACTAGTAGTGGGAGTATAAGAAGCAGAAGAAGTTGGAGGTTTTGAGAAAATGGGAGTTGGTTTCTTCTCGGCATTTTTCTGAGGTCCAGAAGGTGGTGGAGGCAATGGTGGAATGCCCTGGGATAAATTGACTGCAGACATCGCACTGGAGGTGTTCTTTGATGATGAAGCCATCTGCTTGAACGTAACGAACCGAAATGATCACAAAAAATGAGAATTTCTTAGGAATGAAGCACCAATTGCCCCACGGTGGGCGCCAAACTGTTTTGGTCAAAAATCAGACTAGGATAATGCAACCAAACTCTTTGTTACGGGGTATGATGCTTGAATTGATGAACAATAATAAGGATCACTATGAAATATGATAAACAAATGACACGAAGATTTATACGGGGAAAAAGCCCTTGATCAAGAGTTGATCTCCGGCACAAAAAACCCAGGGTGATGGAAACTACCGATCACCAACTTAAATTAAACAAACAATCTGTTACAACTTCGGATGATAGCGAGCTAAATACAAGGATCACTATAGTGTGTTGTGTAGAAAATGTGTGTAATCGCCAAGTGTGTTAGCGAGATTGATGAGAGCAGTTGTACAAGTGTGTGTGTAGCCAAAAATAGCCAAAAGTGTTGTCTAATTAGCTCGCTATCCCTTTTAAATTAGAAAATATCTAAGTAACTAATTGTCCGCAAATGGTGCAAGTCCTCCACGACTCCACAACGTCCATTTTCAGCCAAGCACGTGCGGAATACTTCAAGGAATATACTCCAGGAATATCGCCAAGACCAAGTCCAATTGATACTCCTACAAAACAATTACGAATTCAAAGCAGACAATCATTAGTATAAGGATCCTTAGGATGATCCATGATCCTGATCCTGAAGCACTTCTGAGGATCACTAACTGACACAGAAGTCAGGATCACCAAGCAGGATAATAATTGAGGATCACGGGTCATTTAGAAATCCACCCCTAACAGTCGGGATATGAATGATGTGAGGATAGAAGGTTGATTTCCAGTCAAGATGAGGTCATCAACATATACAAGGAGATACATAAGACAAGATCCATTTTTGTAAACGAACAAAGAAGGATCCGCACGACTGCAAACGAAGCTGTTGTCAATGAGGAATAGACTTAAGCGATGAAACCACACCCTGGGAGCTTGTTTAAGACCGTATATAACTCTGATACCATGTTTAAATGAAGGAATTATATCTCTTGATTCTAGAATGAGAACATGGATACATATATATAGGAGACAATATTACACATAAGGACCTCCATAAATCACAACTTAAACAAATATATAATATTATCTAAAACTATGGTTTTGCCATTGAACAGTTTATAACAATTTATTTGAATGAAAATCAGGAAGTTAATTGTGTTGCATGGATTGTTTAATGGCATTGCATGTGCAATCCGTGACCAGAGAAACGCTTTTCATGAAAAAGCGAATGCAGAAACATAATCTGATCTCATTGCATGTCGGTTATGAAGAAATTAACGTATGCAAACCCATACACGAGAAAGTATGCTAAAGCGTGAGAATCGACGGGACAAGATTGACAATAACAATATAAAGATTTCCTATGGGCAAAGGTGAGTGGTTAATTCTTATGATTGGTGTATGTTAATTTATATTGTTTACCTTGTTGAATACTTTATGTGCTATTGGGGTTTTTGCCCATTGGTAAGTATGTGAGTGATTGGAGAATCCTATTGTAGAAATTCTTAGAGTGAGTCTTAAGACTCGTGTAGCACTTGTTTAAATTATTAAATTGGTTTAGGAAGTGTGAGTTAGAAATATATGATTATGCTAATACAGAATGATGTGAAGGTATTGTCTATATTTTAGATTTATTACAAGTTTTAGATGTGTCAAAACCTATGAGGTGTTGGGATGAAGTGTACTTGGTTTCCAAATCTATGTATCATGTTTTGCCTTGAGTTGTGCTAAATTAGTTGGATTTATGAGTGATAACTCAACCAAACGAATACGATCTTCGTTTGCAAGTATATATTTAGAATGTATGGACTAACTTGATTATGGAAAGTGTGATTTCATATTAAGTATCAAGCTGGAGGATACTAAGGACGGATTTTGGACGTAATAGCTTTATCAAATGTGGTAAAGATTGATTGCATGATTTAGAATGTAACTTGTTATAAGAAATAAAGGTTGGGTGTATATTTCCTTGCTTATAGTGCATTACACGTGATATACCATTCACTTAGCTTTGCTAATGATGTGTCGTGTGTGCTCCAGGTATGTGGTCTTGGAGCTCAAATTCATGACATTGAAAATTGAGTCTGGAGTTTCGATTGTATGAGTCGGACAAGGATTAATGGTTCATTAAGTAGATTATGAACATACTCCTCAAGGAAGGATTGTAACACCTAACTAATAGTCTTAAAGAAATACAATTTGCAATTGAGATTAACTGTAAATTGAACGAAAATTTTGGGGACCGTTTTTTTCGTTGCTAATTAATTGATTAAATCATTGTTTCAAACTAGGGTGTTACACTAAAATGTCTTTTTTTAAAGCTGTTTTAAGGATTATTATGAGTATGGGCTATATGTAAAAATGCTCAACATCCTAAAGGGCCAAACTTGACACACAATCAAATAAAATAAAATAAAAAACCACCCAATGTGTCTTCTTCGATGGATGTACGAGATCACCCGGGTTTTTGCCGGATCTTCGTTTTAAATTCAGAAACAATTATGGCTCCTTTTGTTTGTGTTAGTCTACTGATTGATTGCCCCTTATAAATTTCATGTTTCATTATAGCATCAAAGTTTAATTTGGAATTACTTTACTAAATATAACATTTAGGGTAGGCTCTTATGTACAGTGTATTTATTGGACAAAAAATAGATTTTAATAACATTTATGCCACTAGGAATTTATCAACACCATTTAGCCGATTTGTTGTTTGGTGGTCCTTCAAGCTCTTTCTATTTTTTTAATTTATTTTACATCTTTTAAAGTTGTCATTTTTATCCTTGTATTTTCTAGAAATCTTTTGATCACCTTGACTTTCTAATATGGATCAATATAAATGCTAGTTCGTCTACGTTTTACATCATGTCAGTTACTTGGTGTTACAAACTCGTGTTTTCTTTTACGTTTTTTCCCGGTTTTGGTCATTGTTGGCTTGCTACTTAGCACGATTCTAACCCACAACGCTGGTAGTACGCTTTTATGCCCCCTGCCCCGCAACGCGGGGGGCTTAAGCCTAGTCATAGAACTAGAGCTCGTCTGACTTTATTGGGAATTAGGATGAACTGCTGTTGTTTAAAAACAAATCGAAATCACATTATTCCGAATTTCTTTCTGGGGTTTGTCCACTGGTCTGTGTGTTGATGTTAAAACTCAGGACCGCCTGGGTCGCGGGCTCGATCCCGGGCAGTCCCCTTTAACCCGGTTATTAATTTTTTGATTCTTATATTGTTTGTTTTAATAATTATTTAAAATATAAAGTTATTTTCCGAGATCTAAATTATGTAACCTGTGGACCTTGAAAGAGACCGGTTCGACGTCCGGTCTTGAAAACATTGGAAAACACCAAGCAAGCATACACATGAATCAGTTCTTTTCCATTTCTTATTAATATGAATATATAATTTTTTCCAGTTCTTTTCCATTTCTATCCAAAAAAAAAACACAAAACTTGTCTTAATTTAGGCATGCAGAAATTAGGAAATTGGAGTTTCAACCACGAATCTGTGAGAAATTTACGAAAGAGAGAGAAACAAAGAACCCGAGTTCACAGGGGACCAATTCAACAATGTCACAAGGAGACACCCAACAACAGAAGAAGAGAGAGAATGTTCAAAACAAATGAGAGAAAAATTTAATAAACAAAAGCTGAATCCGACGATCAATGCCCAGAAATTTTCATTTCTTGCGGTTCAGGGTCACCAACATTGATCCCGAGCAAGTTCAAGACCAATGGCGCAGTGATTATCGTTGAAAAAGAATAACACATACATTTCCCTCCAAAAAGAAGGGGTTCTCTGCATATTTATAATGGTTGGTGATTTGTGTTTCATTTGTAATTATTTCTGCAATGAATTAGACATTTAATATATCATGAAACTTTGGTGATCGATGCTTTTGTTGCGTTGTTACACGCTGAATAAAGGTTTATATTCGAGTTATATATGATGCTAAAGTATTTAGATTGTTATGCAAGTTTGATATGATCTTGTTGGAATTATAATACCAACTTTAGTCTGATCTGCAATTGTGTATTTCTGAAGTCCATATCGGTTTAAGTTGCATGTTTGACATCGTAAGGCTTTTCTTCTGGATGATTCAGTAATGGAATAGATAGGACGTCAGAACCAATATTAATTATGTTGAGAACTGAGAGAACCGAATAAAGCACTTGTACGTTGTACATTTACAATTTAATGAGATGGCGAGATTAGATGACTACCATATTATTACACTTTAAACAAATGTACAAGCGGTTCTCGTACTGGTTTTGAAAAGATTTCCCCTCTAGAATAGATCGTCTAAATGATTCGCTTCTTTTTTGTCCGATCAATATGGAATGGAGAATACATTATCCGCGTAAGAGATTAAATGCTCGTAGACATGATGCACAACTAAAGCTATCCATGTAGATAGATACATGATTTCAAACATTAAACATATCATTCTAGGCAAATGTACTGACCGACACTGATCTATATGTGCCACAGAGCACTGCAGTTAATATAATCGTAGGCTCTCATGTTTGGGTTGAAGATACAGCCCAAGCGTGGGTTGATGGGCAAGTCACAAAGATTAAAGGGAAAGAAGCCGAGATTCAAACCACTGATGGGAAAACAGTTAGTCATCAATATCAACGAATATTCTATTTCAAATATACAAGTCGAATCATGAAGTTAACATCATGGGTTATTTTTCAGGTGGTTGCTAATTTATCAAAAATATATCCCAAGGATATGGAAGCACCGGCTGGCGGTGTTGATGACATGACAAAGCTATCTTATTTGCATGAGCCAGGAGTCTTGCAGAACTTAAGAACCAGATATGAACTCAATGAAATTTATGTACGTTTTCTCGTCTCGTATTTTAGTCTAAAGAATTTTAAACATATATATCCTTACCTTTTTATAAAATAATGGCAGACTTACACAGGAAACATTCTAATTGCAATTAACCCGTTCCAAAAGTTACCTCATTTGTATGATACTCATATGATGCAACAATACAAGGGAGCACCGTTTGGTGAATTGAGCCCCCATGTATTTGCAATTGCAGATACATCTTACAGGTAATTATTAGTTTTTATATGCAATGGTTACTAGTTAGTAACGTGCGGTGGTCGTCATGTTTTTGCATTGTTACTTGAGTCAGGGCCATGATTAATGAAGGAAAAAGTAATTCAATTCTGGTGAGCGGTGAAAGTGGAGCAGGTAAAACTGAGACGACCAAAATGCTTATGCGGTTTCTTGCATATTTGGGTGGCAGAAAAGCGACAGAAGGCCGCACAGTTGAACAGCAAGTTCTTGAAGTACGATATATGACGTATAGTTCTATGTTTAAATAACCCCTTATTGTTCTATACTTGGCGTCACTTAATCTTTATCTTTATATAACTATATATGAACTTCTGTCAAATTTTAATTGCAGTCAAATCCAGTTCTTGAAGCTTTCGGCAATGCTAAAACCGTTAGAAATAACAATTCCAGGTGACTAGCTTCTAGCTTATTCTCATGTAGTAATTGAAGAATTGATGTTCGCATTTTAGCTGCATTTTTATTTATTTTATGTGATAATGGCTCAGTCGTTTTGGCAAGTTTGTTGAGATCCAATTTGATAAGCACGGGAGGATTTCGGGAGCCGCTATCAGGACTTACCTTCTAGAAAGATCTCGTGTTTGCCAAGTAAATGATCCTGAAAGGAACTATCACTGTTTTTACCTGCTTTGTGCAGCACCACCAGAGGTACTAGATTTTTGCGAAAGTCAACTTCGCTATTCAACATTGATTAATTTCGCATATGGTTTCAGGAAATTGAGAAGTACAAATTAGGAAGCCCGCAATCGTTTCACTATCTTAATCAATCAAAATGCTTCGAGCTTGTTGGTGTGAATGATGGAAGTGAATATCTCGCCACAAGGAGAGCTATGGATATTGTTGGAATAAGTAAAAAAGAACAGGTTTTTTCGCTTTTATTTTGTTTTCTTTTCTTTTGTATGCTAATAAGTAAGATCATAAATTCATAACCAATCTTTTTACTTTTTCATAGGAAGCAATTTTCAGAGTTACTGCTGCTATACTTCATCTCGGAAATATTGCATTCACTAAAGGGAAAGAAGTTGATTCTTCGGTCCTAAAAGACGACAAAGCTAAGTTTCATCTCAAGATGGCGGCAGAACTTCTTATGTATGCTTATGTTAAATGTTGAACAGTTTGTAGGTTTTTATATATATGTCTTTATAAATTTATAATTTGATGAGGTCGTGTTAGGTGCGACCCTGTTGGCTTGCAAGATGCATTGTGCAAACGAGTGATGATAACTCCTGAAGAAGTTATTAAGAGGCCTCTTGATCCTCTCAGTGCATCATTTAGCCGAGACGGTTTGGCTAAAACAATATATTGCAGATTATTTGATTGGTACAAATTAGTACATTGAGTAAACCCTATTCAATGAACTTATGGTGTTTGATAATTCAATATCTAGTTTTCCTTCTTTTTCAGGTTGGTGAATAAAATCAACGTATCGATTGGACAAGACGCGACTTCAAAATGTCTGATCGGCGTGCTTGATATCTATGGTTTTGAGAGCTTTAAGAACAACAGGTAGCAACAACTAATGTATTTACTTTTTTTTAAAAATAATCGCTTGTGACAACTGTATTATCTGAATGTCATCATACGCATGCAGCTTTGAGCAATTTTGTATTAACTTCACAAATGAGAAACTACAGCAACACTTTAACCAGGTAATTGTCGAATCTTTAATATCGCTGTCAACATGAGAATGTTGTTAAAAACTGATTACAGAAAGTGTTACGTTTGAATTTCAGCACGTCTTTAAGGCGGAGCAAGAAGAATATAAAAAAGAGGCTATCAATTGGAGCTACATTGAATTTGTTGATAACCAAGATGTTCTAGATCTCCTCGAAAAGGTATAATTACTTTATAGCTACAAATGATAAGATTATATAAAATTTTGATGTATATAATTCTCTCATCTTGTAATTCTATTGCAGAAACCTGGTGGTATCATTGCTCTCCTTGATGAAGCTTGGTATACCATACTCGACTTAATTTTTTGTTTATATGTTTCTTCATTTCATTTTTAACAAGGATTATAATAAACAGTTAGCGCTGATCGAATATATATTTTCGATAATATATTACAATTTGAACTTACATTTTTTAGCATGTTCCCAAAGTCGACACATGAGACATTCTCAAACAAGCTTTATCAGACATTCAAAAATCACAAACGCTTTATAAAGCCCAAGTTGTCGCGCACGGATTTCACAATTGCTCATTATGCTGGTGAGGTATGTATCATGTATGTTAGCCAAACCCTGTTCATAGCTCTAACAACACTATTTGTTTAAAATTAAAACATTTTATTGTCTTTTTAGGTGCAATATCAATCTGATCAATTTCTTGACAAAAATAAAGATTATGTGGTCCCCGAACACCAAGATTTGCTGAGCGTTTCCAAGTGTTCCTTTGTGGCCGGCCTTTTCCCTCCTGTAGCTGAAGAGTCTTCCAAATCATCTAAATTTTCTTCAATTGGTTCCCGTTTTAAGGTACCTTTTATATCAAATGGTTGTAAAAATCCCGGCTAGCCTCCGATTAATCGCTAGTCAGAGGTTCACCAAGTAATATTTATCTAATATGCCAATTAATAGGCAGTCAACAGTGGTCAAATCCAGTCCTAATTGGCCAAAAACTGGTGGCAGACTAGCAATTCGGCTAGATTCTTGACCAAAACCTATAAATTCCAATTAATCCTATCTACTTGAATATGTGAGTCGAAGAAGGTGTTAAGATATGTCTACTTAAAAAATCCATATAAAAATGTGTGTTTATACATATAAAACTGAAAGCTACGTATAAAATGCCAATCATAATCCATGTTAATCCCGATTAATCGCTAGTCAGTATCCCACCGGCCGACTAGTGCCTAACGATTCTTACAACACTATCAATCATTATCATGTTGTATGCTGATGTGTAAGTGAGCATTTTGTATGCTGACATGTAACCATATGCTAATGCAGCTTCAATTGCAACAACTGATGGAAACACTAAATGCTACGGAACCTCACTATGTTAGATGTGTAAAGCCTAACAATAAACTGAAACCTGCCATATTTGAAAACCTCAACATCATGCAACAACTGCGTTGTGGTGTGAGTATATGTGATTATTAACTTATGTATTTGTATTCTATTTGTGTGACTAATTCTTCTACTCTTAGGGTGTTTTAGAGGCAATCAGAATCAGTTGTGCCGGTTACCCTACACGTCGTGCATTCTTTGAATTTATAAACAGATTCGGACTTCTTGCACCAGAAGCCTTGGCAGGAAGGTAGATGTTTTTTTATTGTTTTTATATCCTGATCATATTTTTTTTCTTGATTTGAATTATTTTTATATCTATTCTAACATTTAGTTAATGTTTCTGAAGTAGCTTTGACGAAAAGACGGTATGCACAAAGATCTTAGAAAAGATGGGGCTCAGTGGCTTTCAGGTAATTAGCGTGTTATTTCGCGTTTTTATATTTTGAACTCTATTTTACTGCATATGTTTTTTTACCATGCAGATAGGTAAAACAAAGGTATTCTTGAGAGCGGGACAGATGGCAGAATTAGACGCAAGGAGAGCAGAGGTTCTCAGCAATGCAGCGGGAATAATTCAAAGACGAATAAGAACTTATATTGCTCACCAGCAGGTTACCGCATTACGCAAGGCTTCAATTTTCTTACAATCTTTCTGTAGATGTGAGCTTCTAAAGTATTCTTAACTTGACCAAATTGCTACTAGAAAATTTCTATTTTACCATTTTAATGTTTGAACAAATGTTGGAAATTTAGGTAGACTGGCTTGTAAAAAGTTTGAAGAACTGAAAAGAATTGCAGCTGCTATAAAAATTGAGAAACACGTGCGTAAATGGCGTGCTTGGGCAGCCTATACTAGACTTCGGGCATCGGTTCTTACCGTACAAACATATATACGTGCAGTTGGCGCTCGTAAAATGTTCAGACACCGAAAGGAAACTAAAGCCGCAATTAAAATTCAGGTTGGCTTTTAAGTAATAAAATAACAGGAACCACGTTAATATTTTGCATTGCATGAACTGAATGATTCTGGTGGTTTTTTCTTCGGTTAGACTCGGTGGCGTTGTCATAAAAATTCTGCAGATTATAAAAAACTGAAGAAAGCATCCATAGTTACACAATGCAGATGGAGGGGAAGAATTGCAAAGAAAGAGCTCAGAAAACTTAAACAGGTCAGTTTTTATTGTTTAATTTGATACTATATTCATGTTTGGAATTTGGATGCATCGACCCTTAATATTGATTAACATGCTTTACCTTTTCCAGGATGCACGAGATCATGGTAAACTTAAAGAAGCAAAAGATAAGCTCGAGAAACAAATGGAGGAACTAACATGGCGTTTACAGCTGGAGAAACGTTTAAGGGTAATATAATGTTGTATATATATCTAAGGAATTGTTAAGATGAGACCCCCCCCCCCCCCCCCCTGAGTTGTGAGAAAACTCCTTGGAAAAAAAAATTGTCAATTTTTTTTTAAAATTATGTAACTTTTTCAGAAAATATATATGTGTGTGTATCATATATGTTTGTGGAAAAAAATGGTTAAAAAAGTTGCACGGGAAGTAGGATTTCCATCGGAGTTCTCAAGTTCTCGCAACTTGGGGGAGTTTTTATCTGAACCTGATCCTATATATCGAATTATATAAATATAGTAATACAATTGTACATATTTGCATATGTCCAGACTGATTTGGAAGAAGCAAAAGCACAAGATTTGATTAAATTTCAAAATTCTCTGGAAGATATGCAAAAGAAACTTGATGAAGCAAATGCAATGGCAGCTATGGAAAGAGAGGCAGCGAGAAAAGCTATTGACGAAGCACCTAAGGTTGTTGAGGAAAAAGAGATTGTTATCGAAGATACTAAGAAAATTGAATCTCTAAATGAACAAGTTAATGATTTGAAGGTATATTGGATGCGTAATCTTGTACTGTCAGTAATAACAAATTAATAGTTGTTTATGAGATTAAATTCAAGTTGCTGGTTTTGTGTTTTCGACTTTGCAGGCGAAGTGGGAGTCAGAAAAGAAACGTGCCGATGATCTTGAAGAATGTAGTGAAGAAAGACGTATTAGGTTGGAAGAAACAGAAAAGAAAGTGGTTCATTTACAGGAGTCCATGAGCAGGTAGTTTCAGTTTGTTTGTATCTTTATAACTTTCGATTTCTATAAACTACATGTTTTTATTCTGCCAGGCTGGAAGAGAAGTTAAATAACTTAGAATCAGAAAACAAAGTCTTCCGCCAGCAAGCGGTATCCATGGCGCCTAACAAGTTCCTTTCAGGCCGTTCCCGCTCTATTATTCAGGTATTTTTGTTATTTTTAAGTAGAGAACCGCAAGAACCACATAAACAGTTGTACGCTTTAATTGATTAAATGCCTTGTGTATCACAGTTAAAGCAAGCGAAAATATCATAAAAAACACTATACTTTCTGTTTTTTTCTCACAAAAGTCACTCTACAATTTTTTGCACATAAAAAACACTATACTTTGTATTTTTTTTTTTTTTCTCGCAAAAATCACTCAACAATTTTTTGCACATAAAAACATTGTACTTTTGTTTTTTCTCACAGACGTCATTCAACAATATCATCATTTTTTCTCACACAAAAGAACACATGTGGAGACACGCGTTAAGTTTCAAATTCCATGTTAATATTCTTTATTTTCTTGCACCGGTTATAAATTATTTTTTAGAACATCTCAAGAATTCATCTAAATTTTGAAGATGAAATTGATTTGTTTCGACCTTGGTAAATCAAAAGTGTATTGTAACAAATGTGTAAAAGTGAAAATGTGGTTCTTGCAGTTCATTACTTAGAATTGGTTTTGTATTGAACGATCACTATAGCATATAACAAATGTTTTGATCTTTGACTCTTTGCAGAGGACACATAGTGGTACTTTAATCGGAGATAGAAAGTCATCTTTGGTATTGTAATTTGCATAAGTGTGGTTTTTGAATTATATGTTTCATTTCTTTGCTATTAATTATTTAGTTCTATGTGTCTTTGTTTATGTATGTTTTAGGATCCGAATAGCCCTTCAGTGGGACAACGAGATCTTGCGGAAATAGATGACAAACCACAAAAATCACTCAATGTAAAACAAATTGAAAATCAAGAGTTGCTTCTTAAATGCATTGCACAACATTTAGGCTTTGCAGGGAACAGACCAATAGCAGCTTGTATTATTTACAAATGCCTTTTGCAATGGAGATCTTTTGAAGTTGAGAAGACAAGTATTTTCAATCGTATCATTCAGACCATAGGCAATGCAATAGAGGTTTAATATATCTTACAATACGCTAATAACACGCCTTTAATGAAGTTTTTTAGTAAAAATGGTGTTTCTTTTACAAAGTATTTGTAAAATTGGTTTTTTTGTGTTTCTAATGCATTATGGGGTTTCAAACCACGGATTATCTCTCCTTAATCTCATATACTATAATTCCTTACTGTTTTGTTTAACTTTCATTTTACATATAATTTAATTTTTCTATATAAACTTACATCTATTATGCAGTGTTGTTCCTTTTTATTGTCTACATTTAGCTATAATTTTTGTAGAAAACTGAGTTTTATCCAAAATAAAGTATTTTTTGGTTATTTTTTGATATTACAAGACCAAAAAATACTTTATTTTGGATATAACTCAGTTTTCAATAAAAAATAATTTCAAAATTTTTTAAAAATGAACAATATCGCGTCCTTAGATATTTTTAAATATTACAAGTTAATTAAAAAAAAAAAGTGGTGAGATTGATGGCAGAGAATCAATGTTTTGGAACCTGGGAGACAACATTTTTGCAAGTAAAAAAACTACCAAATTTTACAAAGACTTTTTCATAAAACACCACTTTTACAAAAAATTCTGTCTTTTAAGGTATTTTTGTTCTGATTCTTGTTAATATTTTGTTTATCTAAAGAAAAGGCAGGATAATAATGATGTATTGGCCTACTGGTTGTCCAATGCTTCTACTCTTCTGCTTCTACTCCAATGCACACTAAAAGCAAGTGGGGCCACATCTGGAATCGGCCCACAGCGTCGTCGATCATCAGCCGCACTTTTCGGCAGGATGACATCTGTAATGCCATACATTTTTATTTTGTATTTGGAATTTACTTTTATGATTTTTTAACGGTCGTTTTGGTTTTATAGAGTCTTCAAGGAACTCCACGTGCGGCTGATCTTTCCTTTGCAAATGGAAGTCTGGGTAATGAAGTTGAAGGGTTTAACAAAGTAGAAGCGAAGTATCCAGCTTTGCTTTTCAAGCAGCAGCTTACCGCATACGTTGAAAAAATATATGGAATGATTCGCGATAATTTGAAAAAAGATATATCTCCATTGCTAGGGATGTGCATTCAGGTAATGTTAGTTAAATTATTTTTATTTCATTTTCTGTTGGAAACTAATATTATTTACTAATTGGTATGTTATGTTAAAGGCACCGAGAATCTCCAGAGCGAGCCTAGTGAAGGGATCATCGCGTTCGGTTTCTAGTACAGCTCAGCAAACCGTAATTGCTCACTGGCAAGGAATTGTTAAGAGTCTTGGAACTTTCTTAAACATTTTAAAAACAAATCATGTTAGTTGAACTATTATTAACTTCTATTATTTTTCTTTTCTAAGTTATATATTCTGTTACTAACCTCAAAATATCCTTAGGTGCCGCCATTTTTGGTGCGCAAAGTGTTCACGCAGATATTCTCATTCGTCAATGTTCAGCTATTTAACAGGTATGCTTTTATGCCGATATGATCACACATCTGTTTTTATTTATTTATCTAATTATTTTTGTAAATCTAAATTCATGATGCAGCTTACTTTTGAGGCGTGAATGTTGTTCGTTTAGTAATGGTGAGTATGTGAAAGCGGGGTTGGCCGAAATAGAACACTGGTGTTACAATGCAACTGATGAGGTATTTTTGCTTTTTTTTATTTTTTATTTATGGTTATTTGTTAAACAGTTGAACTGCAGTATGCAGGTTCGGCTTGGGATGAACTGAAGCATATACGACAAGCTATTGCATTTCTGGTAAAGTATCGTATTTCATCAACGAGTTGCGCTGTGACCAATCTTTGCTTATATGAGAATTTGTAATTCCGTTTAGGTTGTACATCAAAAACCGAAGAAAACATTGGATGAAATAAGACGTGACCTATGCCCGGTTAGTGATATATGTTTTTGTTAGGTTACAACACAACACAATGCAGTTTGTTTTACGGTTACACAATCTAATCTCTTGGTTTGCAGATTCTTAGTATACAACAGTTGTATCGGATCAGTACGATGTACTGGGATGACAAGTACGGCACACAAAGTGTATCCGCGGATGTATGTTTTTTTTTATTATTTCATCATTTTCTTATAAACATTTGAAATAATTATAAAGAATTAATATGTGCTGCAAATGTCATCATTATTCAGGTGATATCCAGTATGAGGTCATCGATGACCGAAGAAAACAGTGTTGCAAGCAATTCTTTCCTGTTGGATGACGACTCGAGGTTAGTTATAACTTTGTGTTGTATGTCCCCTTGGCTTTAGTTGTGATGTACTCTCATGATTTATTTATGTGTTTTATGCAGCATTCCATTTTCACTTGATGATATATCAAAAACTATGGATCTAATTCATATCTCAGACATTGAGCCTCCACCTCTAATTCGTGAAAACTCGGGATTTAGCTTTCTGTTACCGCGTATTGAGAGCCACTGACGCGCTTTCTAACCGCTTTTTGGGTGCTGATTAATTTCATTTCTGGTGATAATATAAAAATGTTTGTATTGAAGAACTAGAAAGAGGATGGTTGTGTAGATCTGCATTTGCAGGTGTTTTGTAGCATGTTGTACAAATAGATGTATGTATTCATTCGTTATGGGTATACACTGTAGATTGTTGTTTACGGGTGTTGAACATCATTTGTTACTTACACGTGATTTGTGTGAGTTTCAATACGTTGCATCCAAAATTCTTTGCCTCTTGTTTTCATCCGTTGTAGAATAGTAATCAAGTTACATGAGTGTTTCAATCAGGTCACTCATAATTTATTTTTATTTTTTGTTTCAAGTAGGTCACTAAAGTTTAGTTTGATGTTCCAATTCTAGATAATTTGAAGGTCATTCATCCTAATGGTATTTATTTAGGTTTTCTTTAAATATTTTAACATGACTTATAAATGCCAACATGGATTAGAAAATTGCAAAAAAAAAAATTCAACATTGCAAAAAAAAAATTAAAAACTACGAAAAAAATTAAAAAAATATGATTTTTTTTAGACATTGAGAAAAGTTTAAAAATGAAAACAAAAAAGTTTAATATTTTAACCAGTGGTCAACCAAATAAACCGAGGTCGATTGGTTGAGTCTTGTATGTCATATAACCTCTAGTTTCACAGTGCGATTAATGACTTATTAAGAGTCGCATACACGTTTTGGGGGTGGCCGTTCAGTTTCGAGCGGTTGTCTATTTTAATGAAGTTTTCTTTTCAAAAAAAAAAAAAAGTGGCATACACACAAATAAGATATAAACCTCTTTTATATGAATGGTTCTAAACATAAAGAAAACTTTAGAAGTTTGTATGTAAATGTTAAAGCCCAAATGCAACAAAAGATTAAAAATGTCCCGCAAGATAAATATCGAAAAAGTCAATCAGAATATCACAATTCTCAAATACAATTACTGAATTCATATGAGCCATGTTAAGAAACATTAAAAGTCACTACAAAATAAATATCATTATTACTACATATAATAACTATGATATAAAGAAGTGAATAACATATATTAGACTGTAAATTTGTAAATAATATTATATGTTTTTTTGTCCGCAAAATACTTTAGTGTAACGTAATGAAGATCACCCATTTCTTCTTCCTATGTGTATGTGAACAATAGTCGTCCAACAAATGTTAAAATCGGAAACATTTCATTAAAAGTCAAATCTAACCATATGTAAAATAACTTTTCTCCTTCAAAAAAAAGTTGATCAGTTGAAAACTTTATAACTTTTCTAAAAGAATGATAAATTTCAACAACAATATAATAGTGACCTAAAAAGGCTTCAACTATCTTTGTGCACTGCAAACTCAGCACCTATAGGCAAATGATCGCTTGGATGGTAGTAATTCGGCAATCCACCTTTTAGATCAGGTGATTCGGCATCCGGAAGCTCAAGGTAACTGACTGGTTCAATGCCTTCGGAAGGAGAGAATAGTATATAGTCGAGTGTCCCCGTGAACCCAGGTGTATAGTTTGTGAACTTCGGTTCACCCCTTGTGTATGCATAAACACTGCACAACGGCATCGGTACGTCTTTTGAACATTCTGGTGACGGTTCTGACATGGGCCCACCAGATACAAGGTACTGGTATACCTGGAAACGTAAGTCTATTAAATTACGTATTTGATTTTTGATTTCGTTATTTCATGGTAGCAAAAGCCAAAAAGGGCTACTTTTCATCAATTTCTTGTATGAGAATTGGAATAAACGTTTTAAATATGAGTTTCTTGAATCTCAAATGTAAAAATTCAACATGATCAAAAGTTACAGACGCGTCAAGTGCCACATCATCATTTATGTAACGTACACAAATGGTCCCTGTGGTGAACCAAAATTTTGGATTTAGTCCCTAGCTTTCTAAAAGTACACGGATGGTCCCTATGATTTGCACTTTATAACGCATTTAGTTCTCAACTTTTGCCAAAAATACACGGATGGTCCTTATGGTTTGCACTTTGTAACGCATTTAGTCCCCACCTTTTAGTGACTAAATGTGTTACAAAGTGCAAACCACAGAGACCATCCATGTACTTTTGGCAAAAGTTGGGGACTAAATGTATTACAAAGTATAAACCACAGGGATCATCCATGTACTTTTGGAAAGCTAGGGACTAAATCCAAAATTTTTGGTTAACCACAGGACCATCTGTGTACTTTCATCATTTTTACTAGCAATCCGGTCAGATTACCTTAAATCGAAACTTTTAGAAGTTGGAAACCTTCAATCAAAAATTTTGAAAGTTGGATGGATTTTTTTTCGGCCTAAAGTAACTTCGGTATCTTTCGTATGAAAATCAGACAATCTTAATACTTTTTTAATAAAGTAAACAAATAGTCCCTATGGTTTTTCAAAATTTTGGATTTGGTCCCTAGCTTTCCAAAAGTACACGGATGGTCCCTGTGGTTTGCACTTTGTAACGCATTTAGTTCCGGGCCAAAAAATCTAAAGGTTTTAAGAGGGCCAAGTTACCATAGGGATTATCCATGTACATTGGCAAAAGTTGGGGACTAAATGCGTTACAAAGTGCAAACCAAAGTGACCATCCATGTACTTTTGGCAAAAGTTGGGGACTAAATGCGTTACAAAGTGCAAACCACAGGGACCATCCATGTACTTTTGGCAAAAGTTGGGGACTAAATGCGTTACAAAGTGCAAACCATCGGGACCCTCCGTGTACTTTTGGATAGCTAGGGACCAAATCCAAAATTTTGGAAAACCAAAGGGACTATCCGTGTACTTTACTCATACTTTTTTACGTAACTAGCCGATACAATTCCAGCCAAAGGTCCAGTCAAAGTCAAACTCAAGAGGAGAGTCAAAGGGATGAATTTAGGGGCTCAAATTTAGGATTAGTAACTTATATATTTCTTATTTAAGTATTTCACATCTATTTATTTTCTTATGTCTTGTCTAATTTAATTATCAATGTTCTTGTATTAGAGATTAGCCCCTCTCAAATCGGGCCACTTATCTTAATTTTATAATTAAGCAGCCTTTGACTAGATTCTATCATTTGGTTCCATTGCCTGGAAATCAAAGTGAAGATGAATCAGAAACCCGGAGATTACAGAGTTGCTATCGCTGCTCAACTAGCAGCCATTGGAGCGCGACTAGATTCAATTTTGGTAACCATGAAGAATGATGTTGAGGCAATCAAGAATCAGATTATCTTGCACACAACTTTCAAGCCGGATGATCCAGATTCCGAAGTCATTGAGAATCACCAGAAGTTTGAGCGGGTTGATTACCGGCGTCAATTGCCAAAAGATCAAGAAATCGAAGGCGATGAAGATGATGATTTCATTCCAAATGTTAATTCGCCTAAAGACGATGGTCCTATCCAGATTACTCTTCGTCACTCAACTAAAGGTGCTGAAGTTTTGGATCTAGATCATGTAAGGACCCACAAGTGGTAGGGAAGAAGACAGTTCCCAAGCTTCCCAAAGAAGCTGCAAATCGGAGAGATGGTAGCGGAGACGTGAAGGACAACCACCATGGTCCACCGAATGTCATGGCCAGGCTCGACCTACAGCCACAATCCGTTTGGGCTAACCTATTGGTTTATGAAGCGTATTAACATATAATTGAATGACTCATCGCTTGGCACAACAATTGGATATTCCTATTCGACCTGAGTACAAGTCTGTTCTCCGAGCAGGCTGTATTGATACGATTCCAGTCAAAATCCAATCAAAGTCAAACTCAAGAGGAGAGTCAAAGAGCAGAATTTAGGGGCTGAAATTTAGGATTAGTAACTTATATATTCTTATTTAAGTATTTCAGTTCTGTTTATTTTCTTATATCTTGTCTAATTTGATTATCAATGTTCTTGTATTGGAGATTAGCCCCTCTCGAATCAGGCCACCTATCTAAATTTTATAATAGATCAGCCTTTGATTTTCTAGTATCTATCATTAGCCCTAAAAGAAATGCCATTGAGTGTACCTTATCTCCAGGAACCGAATTGAAATCTCCAGCAATAAGTACAGACGGTGTGCACTCATATTTCTCAGATACCGTTTTCTTGAATCGAGCTACACGCGATAATAAATATTTCGCCTGTGCAAGCTTGACATCAGCCCATTCTGGGTCCCTGAGAAGCATGATTTTAACTTTCATCATGAACACTAAGCATAAATAAGAGATGATCCACCTAGTTGAAGCTAGACAGAATAAGGGTAGAATTGGAATTTACCATTACCAGTAAATATGTGTGTTTGTCACAATGACATAATGTTGATACGGATATTTGAACTTGAATGCAGCCATGATTCCAACGCAATCACGTTTCAACCGCACGTATGGATCGTTAGGATCCCCATGGTCCCTCGGAGATGTTACTTCCTCTAAGCCACAATTAAAGTTAAAGAAAGAAATATCATTATAACTAGGGCAGCAAACAAACCAAACATTCAGCGAACAGTTCGTGAACCGTTCGGCAGGAAGTTCGTTCGTGTTCGTTGGTTTATTAGACACGAACAAGAAATTCCGTTCGTTTAGTTAAATGAACAAACATGAACAGAGGCCGCGTTTGTTCATTTATGTTCGTGAATGTTCGGTAACGTGTTTGTTTATGTTCGATAGTTCATTAGTGTTTTTAGTTTTTATATTTTATTTAAATACTTCCAATTTCTGACAAATAAAATATTTAACAAGTGTCAGTGTATCATATATTATGTTCATGAACACTTGTTTGGGTTCGTTTGTTTCCATTTGTGTTCATGAACGTTCGTTTGTGTTCATGAACGTTCGTTTTTTGTTCATTGCCTAATATTAACAAACAAACACAAACAAGTTCATTTCCTTAACAACCGAACACGAACATAAAATCTCGTTCGGTAAGTGTTCATGAACAGTTCGTGAACACATATTTCTTAACAAACGAATATGAACAAAGTCTTGTTCGTGTTCATTCGGTTCGTTTGCAGCCCTAATTATAACTTATAAGAAACTTTCGGCTAAGAATAAAGAAGACAAAGAAGGACCAAAAACCCTTACTTGATAAGTACCTTTATTATCGGTTTCAGGAGCCTTCTCTTTTTGTTCCGAACGTGATGAATCGTCAAGAATCAAGTTAGCCAGGTCGTTATAGTCAATTCTTTCCTCTGTGACCAACTCCAATCTGTAAATTAAACAAACAAAGGGGTAAACATATTATTAGAATACAGTAAAAATGTTTGAGTAAAGTACACGGATGGTGCCTGTGGTTTATCAAAATTTTGGATTTGGTCCCTACTCCCTAGCTTTTCGAAAGTACACAGATGGTCCCTGTGGTTTGCACTTTGTAACGCAATTAGTCCCCAACCAACAAATCTAAAGGTTTTAGTAGGTCCAAGTTAGGGGCTAAATGCGTTACAAAATGCAAACCACATGGACCGTCTGTACATTTTGGAAAAGTTGGAGACCAAATGCGTCACAACTCACAAAGTGCAAACCATAGGGACTATCCGTGTACCTTCGGAAAGCTAGGGACCAAATCCAAATTTTTGGTAAACCACAGTGACCATACATGTACTTTACTCAAAATGTTTTTTGCTGTTAGAAAAAACTCGTGGAAATCTTAATGAATCAAATGGATTACTTTCAATGAGCATACCTTTTGTGCTTGTAGAAAATTCCACAACCGTCAAGTTTTCTTCCACTTCGTTTAATGTAGATGCTTGAGTAATCATTCTGCTCTATTTTTTCTTTGTAGAATTTATCATATTCATCTAATTCCTGATAACAATGGCAAGAAATTTCTCATTTCACGAAAACCAAAAGTTGATAAAAATAAACAAGGATTTACAAAATAAAGGATATGAAGAAGACCTGTAAGCATAAGATATCAGCATCAAGACTCTTGAGAACATCAAGAATTATCGGTGAACGAGCTTTCCACCTGTGACAATAGGTACCAAACTTTAAGGGATATATAGCTCATAAAAGAAACATCTAATGATATTTTTTTATGATTTTCTAGCCATTCGAAAGCAAGAACTCACTTGAGACAAGGTGATGGGGAGTGTGGAAACACAGAACTTTTTACATACGCCTGCAAGTTGAACCAAAAAGTATTTGTCTATTGATTATGTGTATAAATGAGATCATGAGTATTTGCATAATTCAACAAAAGCCCAATATTACAAACAAGACTTTGGCGTCTCTTTGACATTATGATTATCTTGTGTAAATTATACGCTTGAATGAATGCTTGAAATCCCAAAAATACATTAACATAAATGCATTAGATAACACTATCCATAGTCAACGAAAAATCAGTAAGCAACTTATAAAGCTGTGCACATACCTGAGCAAGAATGTTATACGAAACCAGCCGAAAGGTGAAGCCTGAGGTATAAGATATTAAACGGTATTTAGCCATGTGGATTCAAACAAAAACATTCAGCAACATGAAACACTTAGACAACATAGAATCTAGAAAACTAGCATTCTTGATTTTGTCTTTCTAGAAACAAATCATGAACTAATAGTAAACAATGAACAAGCTAGTAATATTCCATATACCATCAGACTCGCTAACTGAAGTAATCTCCTTCTGCTCCACTGGAACAAACTTAGGGTAAACTGGTGTCGCTGTAGACGTACCGGTACTCATCCTTTTCATACAAATCTTACTGCACAAATTCAACATTTCAATTAATATCAACAAAATGCACTTGTGCTTAACTCATACAATACACTAAACATTTACCTAAACAACAAAGATATACGAAAAAAGCCATGTTCTATTCAAACAAAAACTAAACACTCAGATTGACATTGTCTTAGATCATACTTGTGAAATCTGAGATCGTTTCAGATATAGAAACCTATGCAGTTGTAGAACAACTACAAAGTAGCATGTATTAGAGACTGAATGGCATAAATTCATATACACAAATCTAACTGCACAAATTCAACACTTCAATTTATATAAACAAACTGTGTATGTGCTTAATATATATACTACACTAAACATAAAACCTTGGTTTTAAAATGCGCGCATAATGCGTAATGCGCCCGATGCGCTTACGTGAAGCGAGAATATTGCGCGCATTTCACATAATGCGCTCTGATGCACGCAACATTGTTTCTTATGCTTTTTTCCAGATTTTATGAACTGTGTTCGGTTTTTTCCATAATTAACATCTTAGTATGCTTGATTTGAACCAAAAAACACAACTCTTACCTTCTAATTACGTCAGTTGTTTTACTTTAAGTATGTTTTTATAAGTTTTTATGTATAAATAATTTTTAACTATTTTTTTATAAAGAACGCATCACATACGTGATGCGCTCGCATCGCGCATCACGCATCGCGCATCAGATTTTTGGACTAAAGGCGTCGGAGCGCATCACGCAATTTAAAACCAAGCATAAAACAACAAAGATACATTAAAAGCCCTAATCTATTGAAACAAAAACTAAACATTCAGATTCATATTAATAAATATCATACTCGTGAAATCTGAGACGGTTTAAGAGATTCAAACCTATGTAGTTGAAGAACAACCACAAACTATCAGGTTTTAGAGACTGAATGGCATAAATTCATATGAACAAATCTTACTGCACAAACTGAACACTTTAATTTATAAGAACAAACTGTGTTTGTGCTTAATTCGCCAGAAGGCGGTGATTGAGTGCTTGAAAGGCCCCCATGCGCAAGACTTTTTGACTGTTATCCCGATCGAGGGGCTGGGGCAATGCATGTCGGCTGTTGAGTACAGGGCTATCCTCAAATACCGGCTGATGATCCCTATGTATCCAGAAGACGAAACCTGCCCAATCTGCCGTAAAGCCTGCATGGATAAATACGGGGAGCATGCTGTTCATTGCAAGAAGCTCCCTGGTTTCAAATACCGGCATGACTGGGTGAGGGATGTTTTGGGGGACATCTTGAGGAGAGTGGGGATTTCTGCCAAGAAGGAGGCCCCTGTGAATTTCCTTACAGACCCTATGGAAGGGAGATCTACATTGAGACCAGCGGACCTGCTCGTCTTTGGTTGGGCGGGAGGGAAACATGCTTGTGTAGATCTCACAGGAGTCTCCCCCTTAGCTGGTTTAAGGGAAAACGGGTTTGTAGCAGGACAAGCGGTAAAGAAAGCAGAATCTAAAAAGGTGGATAAACACGCTAAAGCATGTGCTGATAACCAACATGCATTTGTCCCCTTCGCCTTCGACACCTTTGGATCCCTAGCTCCAGAAGCTATCCGTTTGCTGACTAGGGTCCAACAGGTTGTCCACAGTAGTGGCTCATCAACAGGGGGGCAGGGGTTTGTCTTTAATAGGCTAGGGTTTGCTATCCAGAAAGGGGTAGCGGCGCAGCTTGTTGCTCGCTTACCTGCGATATTGATGTAAAGTGCATTTTGAAGATTTTTATATATAAAAATCAAAAGAATAAACATTAAAAAAAAAAATTAAAAGCATTATTCTATTGAAACTAAAATAAACATTCAGATTCACATTAATAAACAACATCAAACAGGCGAAATCTGAGATAGTTTCAGATATCGAAACCTATGTAGTTGAAGAACAACTACAAAGTAGCATCTATTAGAGACTGAATGGCATAAATTCATATAAACAAATCTTAGTGCACAAATTCAACACTTGAATTTATATCAACAAACTGTGTCTGTGCTCAATTCATATAATACACTAAACATCTAGCGAAACAAATCGACTACAAAATAGCCTGTATCGGAGACAAAATAGTAAGAAATCGACTTGATATTTTGAATTTGAGAAGCTAAATGTTAGAACAATTTCAATTATTTATGAGCAGAATTAGAAGGTTGTGTACCTTTGTCGTGAGGAAGAAGAAATGAGAGGGATTCGAGAGAGCAATACAAGACCAGATTTTAGAAGCATTTTCCCCCCAAATAGGAAGAGGTTTCAGGCAGCCTCCTCCTCTGCCTACCAACTGATGAATAATAAAAATATTAAAGTTACAATATCACTCCCTAAACTAGTATTATTTCATGGACAATCCAAGGAGTGAGTGAGTGAGGTGAAGGTAAAAGTAAAAGTTATTTTTTTATGAGTAAACTACAATTTTATTCCATGTGTTATAGTCTAAATTGCTTGTTGGATTCTAAAACTTGCAAATTTATGTTGAGTCGATCACCATCACACTATGTAGTCAATCGAGTATCCAGCCCTAACTTTGTTACTCATCGTTAGAGTGTGGGGAGTGAGACGTTGGTTGGGGCGGGGATGCCCTTCAATGTCAGTTGCTCTACCCTGGGTTGGCGTTGGGTATGGCATTGCCTCTTTGGCGTGGGTATTTAACCTGGCGTGGGGCGGGGGGTAGGGTGACTTAGCTGGCTTTGGTTGGGCTGACCACGCCACACCACACCCCTCATTTTTTCACCATAAGCTTGTGGATTCCACCCTCGTCACTTGTCAAACAATGTCCCCAACTCAAGCCCCTCCACACCCCACAGCCTATGTCCAAATTACCCTTACTCACTTCTTTTTATTTCCTCAAGGATGCATTGTGATAACACCACCACCACTATACGTGTAACTTAAGTTACAAATTCACAAAAAACTAAACACTAATTTTGAAAAATAAAAATGATGAATAATTACACACGATGATCCGCAACAACACCACCGGATCTGGATTGAACTTTGCAATTATCAACATCGGCATTCGAATCAGAGCCACAAGAAGTCGGATTAACCAAAGAAGATCTGATTAAATCAAACGGCAAATGTCGTTGTTGATCTGATTGGGGTAAACGAACAACGAGCATAATGACTAAATTATCCTTCTTTGCAAACGGTGTAGTAATTGAGGTTAGGGTCGGGGACTCGATCGACTACAGAGTGTGATGGTGAGGGACAGGAACTGCAAGTTTTAGAGATACTGGAAACAATATAAGGGTGGAGGGTATAATATGCGGTCGGTATTGCGGGGAGTTATAGTCACTGATCGGCGATCGGTGACTATACCCACTAGATGAAGTTGACCGGTGAGTTGGAGAGAGAGTATGAAAATCGGTGAGAGTTTACCGAAATGATTGAGAGTGATTGATTTAATTTTTTTGACCGTTTCCCCTTTTTTTGACCGTTAGCTTTTTATTTTTGAACGTTGTTTTTTTGACCGTTTCCTTTTTTTTTATATAAAACTCATATTTTCAATCAATTTAAAACACACAACTCTTTTCCATCCAACTCTATTTTTTTTTTTAAATTCACTTCTTCTATTTTTTCAATGGATGATATACCACCGTTATTCCTTCCAATTGATATTAGTGAAGACGATGATTCTTCCTCGAGCGATAGTAGTTTAATTTTTTTCCAAAATCTTATTAAAGAAGCCGCTCAACTGGAAGACACTGGCACTTCTAGAAAAAGAAAATATGTCCGTCGAGATCGAGTGAAATGTCACGAAAACCTTATGAGAGATTATTTTGTCGAGGAGCTCGTATTCAACGAAGAGGTTTTCCGTCAAATGTTTCGTATGTCCAAAAGGTTGCTTTTAAAAATTTTGAGTGGCGTGCAAGCGAATAACTCGTGGTTTTAAGACGTCGCGGATGCTAGTGGTAGGAAGAGTTTTACATCGATGAAAAAAGTTACTTCGGCGATTAAGCAACTAGCAACCAGTAACGCTCCAGACGAGTTCGACGAGTATTTAAATATGTCCACAAGGACTTCCCGAGAAAGTCTAGAAATTTTTTGCGAAACGGTATGTAATTTATATGCTTCCGAGTTTTTACGTAGACCTACCAGCCACGACGTTGCGCTCTTGTACCAAGCTCATGAGGAGAAACATCACCTTCCTGGGATGTCGGGTAGTCTTGATTGTACACATTTTGTTTGGAGAATGTGTCCAACGGAGTTGCGGGGTCAATATATGATGGGGGATCACAGTCACCCGACAGTTATGCTCGAGGCGGTGGCCTCTCAGGATTTATGGATTTGGCATGCTTTTTGTGGTCCAGCAGGTTCACAAAACGACATCAACGTGCTCCAACAATCTCCGTTATTTTTTACTGAGCGAAATGGAACTGCACCAAAATGCCCATTTTACGTGAACAACCACTTGTACAAGCGTGGATACTATCTTACCGACGGAATCTACCCTACTTCGTCCGTGTTTGTGAAATCATTTCCGTATCCTCACATTGTGAAAGAAAAGAAGTTCAAGAGGCAACACGATGCGGCAAGAAAAGACGTGGAGCGGGTTTTTAGTGTTTTAAAGGCAAAATGGCATATACTTCATCGCCCCATGCGTGCTACGAGTGTTAAAAAAAATAGGATGGTCGTATATGCGTGCATTATTTTGCATAATATGATTCTAAAAGACGACAGAAACGCGATTGCACTGGTACATATTCGGGATCCTTTAGTCGAGCCCGTTTTCGAAGACACTGCTTATAACGAGCTCATTGATGAAGATACGCATTATAGACTAAAATATGATCTTGTGGAGCATCTTGGAGAACAAGATTTACCCCACCTTTTAGTGGATTCCGACGACGAATAGTTAAATTATGTTTTTTTTAATTTATTTTTATATTTTAATGTCATGTTATTTATTTTAATTTTACGTAATGTGTTTTTTTAATTAAAAGTACCTTTATTTACATTAAAATATGTTTTGTTTATTTATGAATAATTTCTAGAAAATAAAAAAATATATAACTCAGACACCCTAGGGTGATTAACCATACCCCCTGATTTAGTGCAAAATGGGGAGTGGAATGGGGAGTTGACATGGCATAATATTATTGGGTAGGATTTTTGTCACGCCCCAACCGATGGCGGAATCATCGGGGCGCGGCACTAGGCGAATCAGATTGTTCAAGAGAATCCATAACAACTACATTGCGACAGTATTTAATGCGTTCATTATCCCATACTAATAAACAATTACAATCACCTAAGCTGTCACGAATTTTCATGTTCTCCCAAACAATACAAATCCGACAACCTAGGTTTTAGGTGTGTTTCTAGACTTCCTAGCTTGATTTGATGTAGACGGCGACTAAACCTGCAACATACGTTAAAACAACATCAATACAAAAGTATTGGCGAGTATACAAGTTTTGATAGTGTAGCGTAAATAGTTAAAAAGTGTTGCGAATTACCGGTTACATAAACGAGATACCTCAACATATATGCATATAAGACAGATACTACCAGCTAAGTCACTCGAGCTGCGATTGCTATTCATCCTAACTAGACCCCGTCGGGTTCTATAGTACTATACTAGTTAAG
Source organism: Helianthus tuberosus (assembly GCA_030545235.1). Taxonomy (NCBI): domain Eukaryota; kingdom Viridiplantae; phylum Streptophyta; class Magnoliopsida; order Asterales; family Asteraceae; genus Helianthus; species Helianthus tuberosus. The sequence goes on from CM060444.1 coordinate 163,684,924, forward strand.
GCGGGACCTCGCGAGTAAAAGTCCTAACACATATGTAACTAGCATCACGTGTAAATATGCATACATTCATTCGCAAGTGATAAACAGTTTGATTGAATAATTCGTTTTGATAACTTGATTTAATAAGAATGTATGTTACACCCAAAATGCGATAAAAAGGGTTCGAGTATACTCACAGTCGGTGTTCAGAAAGTAAACACAACTTGGTTGGATTGAAGGGAGCGCGTCTGAGATTAGCCTGATTACAGATTTATAGCGTAAGCGTCGAACAGTGCGTTAATCAGGGCAGCGTACCAAGTGTCGGATGGTAATCCGATCGGATGGCAATCCGTTCGGATGGTCATCCGATCGGATGGCCATTCGATTGGATTGTCACCTCGTTTGGTATGGATGTGTTTGTGTATGATGGTTTGCCTTTTGAAGTTTTCGTTGTAGCATTTGAGAGCAAAGAAGTATCTCTACCCTTCAGGTCGATCGATCGAACGGCGGTTCGATCGGGTGACGACCCGTTTAGTAGGACACTTTGATGAGAACAAGTTCACAACAGTTTGTCAATCGATCGGATTGCAATTCGATCGGATTGCAATTCGATCGGGTGGCAATCCGTTTGGAACTGACTAAGTGTTAAAAATTGTTTAAGTGTTAAAGTTCAAAACATCACACAATCGGGTGGTCGTTCGATCGGGCAGCAATCCGATCGGACGACAATTCATTCGACGTTCAAAACTTACAGGTTGAGATAATAGTTTAAGTGGGGCCAAGTGCAAGCCGATCGGACGGCTGTAAGGGTTACACCTCCTAAACCTATTGCCCTGGATGACATCTTTTTCAACGCAGCTTGACTTATGCATACTTCGCCAGATCCGTTAATTCCTTGAAATACATGTAGTTTGAAAAATCAACATAAAGTTGAGCGAGTTCATGTGTAAGTGAGTATGTATAAACCTTTGTAATGTGTCTGTATGTATCAAAATCCCTGGTATGTAGCAATTAAGGAAAAAGAGATCACCATTGGGTTGCAAAGCCAATGATATGTGTGAAGTGATGCAGGAAGACTCAAACCTAGCAGATTTTGGCGTCGGGCTCATAGTCACCTCATGGTCCACTCAGCGGACTCAGGAGTGGGGCTCGCTACACCCGAATAGATCTATCACTCATGACCCTCGGTCCTACAACGAGGATTAATGGCCTTAAGCTCCACCTACCCACTCACATGATCTGAACGTCCAAACCCTCCTTAAGCTAACCATACCATGTATAAAAATGTCCTTAATAATTGTAACATGTATTTCACCTCCGAAGTTATAAAACTGAAAACAGTTAAGAGAAAAGGGGGACATGAACTCACAGTATTGCGTCTTCGTACTTGTAACCCAAATCTCCGCGGCAAACACGACTACCTACAATGGTCTAACGTCTATTAGGCGAACGGGTCGTGCCTTGTCTTAGTATTTATGTTTTTTAGTTACGATTTCTCGACATTATTCCACGTTATAATCACTAGTTAACGTTTGGATTAATTGCTAAACAGTATTTCATATTCCTACTTTTCAAGTATTTTAACTTCGTATTTTCCTTCCCAAGGATGGGGGTATCTCATACATGTATTTTCGTATTTGTATTTGTATATCTTGCCAAGTAATGGCGTCGTATTTCGGTGTATTGTTCCAAATAAAAATATGTTAATATATTCCCAATATATATTTCCAAAACCATGTATTTCAAGTCTCACTTAAATATATATAAACTCATTTTGTTCGATCATGTATTGTCCCAGAATATATATTTTTTCTCAAAAATTATATATCTTCTAAATATACTAGGAAAATATATTTTTATCTCCCAAAAATAATATATTTTCTCGTTGTCAAAAATATGATATACTTGGTAATATTTACGAAATCATATTTTCACTTCTTTCATTCCCAAAATAATATTTACCAAAAATATAGTGTAATGGTATATCCCGGAATATTTTCATAAGTTACGTTTTCTTGATCGGTTTCACAATATTACGTGTGTAACTTAAATATTTTATTCCTTGCAATTTTTGGTATTATTTTGGAGTTGTAATTTCCATGGTATTTTGTAAGTTATATTATTTTACCCTAAAACAACATAACTAGTTCACAAAATATACAAATAATCACACAAGTGTCTTAGTATAAAATATATATTCTAAATATATATTTATCAAATTTTATTTACGAAAACCAACCTCCGGCACTTAGTATTTTCGTAATAAAAATCATGGCGAAGTTTATTTTGAAAACAAGGTTAAAAATATAATTGTAAACACTTACTAAAAAAAATATTTTCTAAGTGTTGAAATTTTAGAAAAATTTCGCCAAAGTTTCCTTTGTAAATGGAAGCGTCCATGCTTACTAGCATATCCTTTTCTTTTGTAAAATCATTCAATCAATTCTCAATCAACAATATACAACCTTTATTTACCAAATTTGTCAAAAACGAGCATAAACCATAAACTTATGAACTTGAAGATTTATAAAAACATGTAGTAACTTACTAGCACACTTAGTAAGTCTTGTTATCTTTAAAAATATGATTGGTTCTTTAAAAACTTTATTTTTAAAGAGTTTATATTCTCACAACTTCTAGTCACATTTTCTGAAAATATTTCTTTGTGAAATTTTCTTGTTACACAAGTGTTTCTACACTTGTTTATCCACTAAAAATGGGTTTAGTTTATGTAAGATCCGAGTTCTAACAAAACTCATACTTTTCACTTGGTTCTTTCGAAAAACCACCCATAGATCTTTAGATCTACAAGTTTATAACTTATTTTGGCCTTTATTTTTCAAGAAAACTTTCATTTATTCAAGTTCATAGTTATGTGTGGATGATTTCATTATCCTACACATCTTTACTTTCACATCTTGCTAGTTCATGTCTTTAAACATGATCTAGCAAGTCCATGTGATGAACCATATCATTTTTACTAACAACCAACATACAATAATCATAACAACACAAGAATAACATGATTTCATCACTATTTTAACACTACTTCATCACTAGATTAGTTTATGTTTCAAGACTTGATTATGTTCTTAGTGTTTCTTGATATTTCACCATTCTTTTCACTATTAACCATCAAAAATATGAAGAGGATGAAGATCTAAGACACTTACTACTAGCACAAGGCTAGGGGAGTTTCAAGTATGTAAAAGTGATGGATAAAAGAAGATGAAAGAGGTCCTTGAGCTTCCGAACACACCGAGCTTCGTTAATCACCTTGTTACACCTTGTGACACACTTGGATTGGATGAGATTGCAACAAAAAAATTGGTGTTGGTGGGAGAAGTCACGGCCGTAGCCTTTTGTGGGAGGAAGGAAATGTTGAGTTGGTGATGATGGTAAGTGGCTATGTTATTATAATCTCATTTAGTGTTATTATCCACTAGGTAGTGTGTTTCCCAAAGGACAATCATATCTAAACAAATCTAGCAAATTCCAATAAGAGATCATATGGGGATCATGGAAGATGTAACTAAATCTTGAAGTGGGGTCATGGTTGGGGACGGTTACAAGAGAGGGGGGGGGGGGGTTAAAATGTAATTTGTTGTGGTAAGTGGTGAATAATTAGGGGTATGTGGTAAAAGTTTAGTGTTTAGTATGTACCATGTCTTATGAAATGTGTTTAAGTGTTCGGGAACCAATACTAGCTCAGAAAAATAAAATAATGTCTCTGGTAATATTTTAGTGTTCCGGGTAATGTCCGGTTGTCCGGTTGGATACCGTTCCGTTAAAGTGCTAAATTATATCGTAAAGTGTCCTTTATGTAACTTTTTGTGACACTTTCAATTCCCGGCACTTAGGAAAGTATCTAGGACTATTTTGCCAAGTTTTTGCACTTTACTAGCATAGTTAAATGCTGAATTTAGGTTATTTAGTGCAGAATTCTGCATTTAAAGTGTGTTTTAGGCACTTCCCGGCACTATAACTATCACCTAGTGACGCGGTTTTATGGTCCTCACTTCCCTACACTCCCTACTAGTGTAGTGTCCTGTCTCTGGCTCATACTGGCCTCAAAAACATTGTCTGTCTAGGTGCTGCCATTGTCAGCATGTTTTCTGGGTTATCCGCTCACTGTGCTAACTGTGCTTTGTGCATCAAGTTTGTCACTAAAGTTTGTGAGTAATAAATGGAGTGACAGTATGAATGTGATGCATGTGTATGTATGTATAAGAAATCAGAAAGCAGTTTAATCACAGTTGTAATCAAGCACAGTCATTAAGCATAAATTTAATATTAATTAATTGTACGGATGCATGCAAATTTGACAGTTGTCACATTCTCCCCCCGTTAAGAAAATTTCGTCCTCGAAATTTGTACTACCTTAACTCCTTTTGGTTACGTCACACGTGTATGTGTATGAATAATACCGAGGTAGATAATCTCCAAACCGAATCAAACCTTACTCACATCAGGTGAGTCTAAGAATATATAACAACCCGAACCCTATGGTTAAAAAAGGCATGTCCTTTTAGCATTTGATGTCAAAGGTACAAGACGTATTTGACGTATAGTCTAGTCAGGGATTCCACAAAAGAGGAGGGTTGACTAATAAGATTCTCAAACGATCGGTTGCAATATGCAGACGAGTTTTCACAACCCATAGCGTCCGCTATATGAATTCAAAATCAACAACTCAAATGTAATAGTAAAATGATCTGTCATCTCCTGAATAAATGATTGGTAAGGTTTAGTGTGTTGACATTCTTAAATTTCGAAAGTACGCCGAATGAAATACAAGCGAATCTGGTGTATCATTGTCTTGATTCGTAGTTGCATCAGAAATGTTTAAATGACAAGTCAAACGAAAGTTTATGCAGTTTTGTGTGAAACGGTTGACCCTGATTAGCACAGGCTATAAATTTGTAATGACACCACAAGGTGTCGTAATTGACATGTTCAATAATAGTGGTGACTGAACAAGTTCACCGTGTTTGAAATCAAATGAAAGTATGCTGAAACAATCTGAAGATTTGATTTACACTATGCCATAAAGCTTTCAGTTGAATATGGAACATCAAAGAACCACTGTTTCCGATGAAAAAGCAATAATTACTGCGGGACGTTTGACCAGAAATGAAAGGATCGTTATGTGGTACATTGTGATATGAAATGAATCGATGTACCATTGCCTTAACACACAACTGTGTTGAGACTGCTTTGGTTGTGATAAACAAAACGGATTTAGAACAAGTCAATAAATAAGCAATTGAGTTCGTGTGTGAGGTGCGTAACCAACTTAGCGCAAGCTTATTTTTGTGAAAGTATCACCACAAGGTGTTGAAACCAACAAACGATTTAGTAGAGTCGTAGACCAAACCAGTCTACTACGACTCGAAACAAAAGAATCTTTGCCCATTATTTGAATATGATGCTCTCAATACATCATATGACGTCTTAAACTGAATATGCGAAGTGAATAAGTTCAAGCAATTGAACTTGGTTTTAACGTAACCCGGCAATAAACGTATGTATCAATAAAGGAATCTCGTCATGGTTACGAAAATAAACTATGAGTGTAACTTGAAAGAAGAGAAGTCTCAAGACAGTGTGTCGACTTGGTAACAAAAGAGTCAATAGTCACAATAATGTAAGTCATTCGAATCACGAATCAGTAATTAGATTTAGCGTCATAATATTTGAACTCCAATGGGGCGTTTATTCGAAACGAAGTCGCACGTATAGAAAATGGTGCATGTGTGACAAATAAGTTTCCAAGAAAAGGAATAATGAGTATGAAGAAATGACCCGATATCGAAGCAAATCTGTGTTCGCTCTCAGTGAGGAAAATTAACGTGATGCAACTACCATTAAGGGGAGTAGAGATGCAAACATCTACTCGCTAGAAGTAAAAGAAATTCAAGTACTCTCTGTTTGGTCAACGGAACTGGCATATGTGTCAGGTTAATGGTGTCAGCTCGAGTTAACGGATGTGGTTCCTAAGTAACAACCTTTGTGAGTTTGGACCTGGTTCCCGATGGTCCTAAGTACATGTTTCCTAGATTCTCATAGTTTCGTATTCAGTGTAGAATCGTTCTGTGCATCGTGTAGGAAACGCCATTCTTGTGTACGTTTAAAACAAGTTATTGTCCCACAATTTTCCCCCGGTATACTTTCTTCCTGAATTTACAGCTACTCGATCATCGATCAGTCGGGAAATACTGGTTGGATCCTCGCAATTAATCAAATAAGTAAGTCGTCAGCTCTTAGCAAGAGTCACTGACTCTTGTTGGCTAGCTCGTTCGGCTCATGGTAGTTTGATGTTCATTTGAAAATCATCGTCCCTTCTTTTGATGAGCAGAATCTGGGGTTACCCAAAACGGAAATTTTGGTCTGTTATCTTCCTTCTTTATCAACTTCTAAGGTTACACTGACAATCCTTGCATCTCCAAGGGTGTGAGTCGCCAAGGTGCATTAACAGCAGACGCGGCGTCTGGAATCAAATCGACGCGAAATTCGCCTTGTCGTTGAGGAGATAACTCTGGTAAGTCTTCGGGGAAGACTTCAGGAGATTTCTTTATCTCAGGAATATCTTCGAGTTTTGGTTCTTCGGCTCCCTTGTCCCCGACATGAGCCAAGAAAACAACACATCCCTTACGCAACAACTTTCGTGCCTTCAAACAATTTGTAGTCTATAGAGGCGTATCCTGCCTCATGAGTCACGATCGTTTCTTCGTTCGCCATCTGGATGCGGATATCAATCTCCGCTCGATCGCTCGGCTACCAATCCATCCCTGATTTCCTCGTCGAAGCTTCCCAACTCAACTGACAGTAGATCAAGCGTAAACTCACGCTTTCCGGATTCTATCTTGCCGTTTCCATATACTTCGTTGGCTTCCACTAGCTTCCCATTAGTTAGTTCCATCGAGCACGGGTTATCTAACTTATTTGTTACTCATCCAAGTATATTTTCAAACTCTAGAGAGACGAAGCTAAAATTTGCAACAGTAACTAGCAGTACAGATGCATAACGTTGAGTAATATGAGGCGTACCGATATCCACGCTTGGATTCCTGGTGTGCTCCCCTAGTTCTGGTGTTGAGCTTTCATCCTTGTGCCTGATCCTTCTTAGGGCAGTACTTTCTGAAATGCCTTTTGCTCCCACAGTTAAGACAACCTTGAGCACGTTTTTACTTGTCACTCGTCCTGCCTTTGTCGTTGTCGTTGTTTTCTACGTAGTTCTCGCTGCCCTCTTGGCCTCCATTTCTGCGTTCAATGTCTTGTCTACACGTTTCCTTAGGATGCCCCCTCTTACCACAGTTTTCACATTTTCCATACTTACACCGCCCGACATGATAACGTAGGCAATTGTCGCACTTAGGTAGGATACCCTTGTAATCCTTTCCCTTTTTGGCCTTCTTTTTGTTATTCGCCCGAGTAACCTTCTTGAAACTTGTAAGCTTTCTCTTGTTATCTCCAGATGACTCTACAGGAGTCTCCTTTTTCTCGTCCGTAGTAGAAAATTTTCCTAGTCTAATCGCTTTTTCAGTGAGTGCCACACTTGTGTCGATAGCCTCGGTGATCGTCAGAGGCTTAGATGTTGTCACCAGGCTTAGAATCTGAGGTGCCAATCCCCCAATGAAACGTTCGATATCCCTAGGTTCTGGTTCCACCAAACGCGAAGCAACTTGTGATAATTCGCCAAATCTCTGCACATATTCAGCTATCTTTGGACCTTCCATTTTCAAGTTCCACAGTTCAGTCTCCAACTTCTGGACTTCTGCCCTAGAGCAATACCTCTTACGCATCAGTTCTTTCAGTTCGTCCCACGTCAAAGCATATGCAGCAGTCTCGCCCATTGTCTGAACCTGAAGGTTCCACCATGACAGAGCCCCATCTACAAATAGTCCAGCTACGTACGTGACCTGATGTTCTGGGGCACATTTGCTCAATCGTAAAACAGAATTCGTCTTCTCCACCCAACGCACAAAAGCCAAGGCACCCCCAGTGCCGTCGAATCCTCGAGGTTTGTGGTTCAAGAACTGCTCGTAAGTGCAGCCGCTGGGTGGGTTATTTCCTGAGGTACCTCCGCCGTGTTCGGAGCGAAGGGCCTCGAGTTATGCGATGGCTTGCGAGATGCGTTCTTGTAGTCGTGCCGTCGATGTGGGCGGAGGGTTGTTGGCATTGACGTTCCCTTGTGTCGACATCTTCTGAGAAGAAGATTGGTTAGGTCAGGTCTTATTTGCTCAGTGAGTGCATTTGGTTGTTTAGTGGTCATAAGTACATACACATAACAGGTCATTATACCAACCAATCAAGCAATAGTATAATCATAGTATAACCAAGTAATTCGGTAATTATGTTTAATGTGAGCTTAGCAAGTAAGCACGTAGCATTATAATTATAGCACACACATATAGATCAATAACGTGCTTAACGAATACATAGCGACCGTGTTTTCATTGGTCATTGGCCACAAGTATTGTCGCATGTTTAATGATGATTGGCTCTCATAGTTTTCCGACCACAATTGCATTGTCTTACAAAATGTATCACATCAACAGGGACACAGGGTCACCCTACCCTTACCCATTAAATATATTAGTGTATCAAAATTACGTAGTCAAACGTGGTTTTCAAAAGTCTCCACCATCCCGGCTTATCATTAGTGTCTTTACCCAAATGCAATCCGCATAATCCAGAAACCAACTATACTGGTGACTGAGGTGGAGGAGGAAAGAAAGTAGACTGCTAGCATGCGTGAACTCCTCCTTGATTTTGTATATACGTCGAAGTCATTAACTGTTCTACCGCTTGACAATAAAGAAACGAGCATCAAAACCTGGGAGAGGTGTAACAGCAGCAGGTGAGAGCATCAAAAGGGATCTTGATGAATGTGGGGGATCAAAGTATACTGACAATAGACAGTGTGGAGAACGTGGTGTCAGCTCAAGCTCCAAAACTCTGCGACTTATATCCTTAAACTGTAGCTGATGTTACATGAGCACTCATCCCGTGTGTAGCCTCCATAATGTGAGGGATGGAAAGGGTCTAAAATTAGCATAGCGTATTATAGGAACCATCAAATCGGCTCGTCCAGCGTTGTAGGGGTGAAAGCAGTAAACGGTGCGGCCTGTAAGGCCGTAGAAAATGCTGCTGTAGAAAAAGGATCGTTACGCGGATGCTGACCTGGAGTACCTTTCCGGGGTGCAGGTATGTCTTGAAAGAAAGCGATAGGCATGCCAGTGCAATGGACGTCGGTCTCCATGGGGAAAAGGAGCAACATTATCGGTTGTGGGTGAAAAAACAAGCGTCTCAACCAATAAGGAGATCGTCAGGTGCAGGTACTGGGTCAGATATAAGGGGTGTAATGCCTGGTAAATCAAAAGAAACAGGGTCATGATCAAGTAAAGGTGCCGGTTCAGCAGGTGCAACATCAAGCTAACCCAAAAGGTGCAGAGGCTAGCTTAGGAGCAGGCTTTGGGTCGTGTAACGGTGTGGTGCCTTGAGCAGGTGATAGTGCAGCAGTCATGTCATCGTTGTCTGCGTCAGTAGTAGAAAGCTGTAATCCGGCTATCTGTAAGGCTGCAGATGTCACAGACTCAAAGGAGTCTGAAATCGTGTGCTAGAATCAGAGAGTGGCCTGCTAACAGGGGCCTTAAGAAGTGAAATTAGTAACAACGTTCTCGTCTAACTTTCCATAATCATAGGTGTTATCAGAAGGACCATCAATAACATGCCAATGTCATCATTAATTGTTCGTCGAGTAGCCAACCTTCGGAAGGAAAGTCCATAGGAGGCGCATCATCGAGGATCGGGGTCATGGTGTGCTCACTATCGGGATGACCTGTGATGAAGTGGTCATGGACTGAAACAAGAGTGACAGGAGGATTCTTGTCGGAGAAGCCATCAGCTAGGGTAAATTGTTGCCAAAAATCTGGTAGCGCGGATGGTTGCAAGTCGTCCTCGCCTTTGGTCAGCATGTCAGGGTCACTCTCAGTGTCTGACGTAATTATATCTGGCTCAGGTACAGTCTCATCATCTGTGGCGGTGGCCGTAGGGTCGTTATCATCTGACAATTTGTTCCCTGAGGAGGTGACGTGTGTGCCGGTATATAGTAGTCATAGCATAGTAATATTTAACACTTTGTGTATTGCAAATAAAGACAATTCATAATGTAATCATGTATCCACATATTTGTCCTAGTCTTCCCAGACTATCCCGCCCAGTCTCTCAGACTAAACTCCCTAGTCTCTCAGACTAACTCCCTGGTCTCTAAGTCCAACTCCCTGGTCTCTAAGACCAACTTTCCCTGCCTCTAAGACTAAATCCATGGTCTCTAAGACCAACTCCCAGTCTCTAAGACTAATTCCCTGGTCTCCTAGACCAACTCCCAGTCTCTAAGACTAATTCCCTGGTCTTTAAGACCAACTCCCGTCTCTAAGACTAATTCCCTGATCTCTAAGACCAAATCCCTGTCTCTAAGACTAATTCCCTGGTCTCTAAGACCAATTCCCAATCTCTAAGACTAATTCCCTGGTCTTTAAGACCAACTCCCTGGCCTCTAAGACCAATCTTCCCAGTCTCTAAGACTAATTATCCCCAGCCTCTAAGGCTGATCCTCCCTCAGCCTCTAAGACTGAACCTCCCTCAGTCTCTAAGACTGATCCTCCCTCGGTCTCTAAGACTGATCCTCCCTCAGTTTCTAAGACTGATTTATAAACATAAATTTTGAAATGTGTACTTGTGCCTTTTTGTTTGTAAAAATGTTTGTTTCCTGGATCTGGACGTTTTGTGTATGCAATGTAAAAATGTTTGAAAACGTTTTCGTGAGAGCACTGATGATCATAGTCTAGACTCGAGAAGGAATCCTAGTTCGCTATGATCGAGGCTCTGATACCAAGCTGTCACACCCTGACTTTTGCGGAAGCGTGGATTATTTTGGTGTGACTTCTTAATACCATAGCAACAATCATAACAATGCTATATGATAAAAACACAAGACGTTCATCCATTCATTAGGTTTTAAAATACCACAACATCAGTATTTGGAAATGTCGATACTTAAAATAATTTACAAACCATACTTGTCTAAAACGTGTTCATAAGACACAACAAAAGACTTTTTAATAAAAAGAGGTTTAAGACATGCAACCCGTCCAGGTAAGGGTTACACCTCCTAAACCTATTGCCCTGGATGACATCTTTTTCAACACAGCTTGACTTATGCATACTTAGCCAAATCCGTTAATTCCCTGAAATACATGTAGTTTGAAAAATCAACATAAAGTTGAGCGAGTTCATGTATAAGTGAGTATATATAGACCTTTGTAATGTGTCTGTATGTATCAAAATCCCTGGTATGTAGCAGTTAAGGAAAAAGAGATCACCATTGGGTTGCAAAGCCAATGATATGTGTGAAGTGATGCAGGAAGACTCAAACCTAGCAGATTTGGCTTCGGGCTCATAGTCACCTCATGGTCCACTCAGCGGACTCAGGAGTGGGGCTCGCTACACCCGAATAGATCTATCACTCATGACCCTCGGTCCTACAACGAGGATTAATGGCCTTAAGTTCCACCTACCCACTCACATGATCTGAACGTCCAAACCCTCCTTAAGTTAACCATACCATGTATAAAAATGTCCTTAATAAATGTAACATGTATTTCACCCCCAAAGTTATAAAACTGAAAACAATTAAGAGAAAAAAGGGACATGAACTCACAGTATTGCGTCTTCGTACTTGTAACCCAAATCTCCGCGGCAAACACGACTACCTACAATGGTCTAACGTCTATTAGGCGAACGGGTCGTGCCTTGTCTTAGTATTTATGTTTTTGAGTTACGATTTCTCGACATTATTCCACGTTATAATCACTAGTTAACGTTTGGATTAATTGCTAAACAGTATTTCATATTCCTACTTCTCAAGTATTTTAACTTCGTATTTTCCTTCCCAAGGATGGGGTATCTCATACATGTATTTTCGTATTTGTATTTGTATATCTTGCCAAGTAATGGCGTCGTATTTCGGTGTATTGTTCCAAATAAAAATATGTTAATATATTCCCAATATATATTTCCAAAACCATGTATTTCAAGTCTCACTTAAATATATATAAACTCATTTTGTTCGATCATGTATTGTCCCAGAATATATATATTTTCTCAAAAATTATATATCTTCTAAATATACTAGGAAAATATATTTTTATCTCCCAAAAATAATATATTTTCTCGTTGTCAAAAATATGATATACTTGGTAATATTTACGAAATCATATTTTCACTTCTTTCATTCCCAAAATAATATTTACCAAAAATATAGTGTAATGGTATATCCCGGAATATTTTCATAAGTTACGTTTTCTTGATCGGTTTCACAATATTACGTGTGTAACTTAAATATTTTATTCCTTGCAATTTTTGGTATTATTTTGGAGTTGTAATTTCCATGGTATTTTGTGAGTTATATTATTTTACCCTAAAACAACATAACTAGTTCACAAAATATACAAATAATCACACAAATGTCTTAGTATATAATATATATTCTAAATATATATTTATCAAATTTTATATACGAAAACCAACCTCCGGCACTTAGTATTTTCGTAATAAAAATCATGGCGAAGTTTATTTTGAAAACAAGGTTAAAAATATAATTGTAAACACTTACTAAAAAAATATTTTCTAAGTGTTGAAATTTTAGAAAAATTTCGCCAAAGTTTCCTTTGCAAATGGAAGCGTCCATGCTTACTAGCATATCCTTTTCTTTTGTAATCATTCAATCAATTCTCAATCAACAATATACAACCTTTATTTACCAAATTTGTCAAAAACGAACATAAACCATAAACTTATGAACTTGAAGATTTATAAAAACATGTAGTAACTTACTAGCACACTTAGTAAGTCTTGTTATCTTTAAAAATATGATTGGTTCTTTAAAAACTTTATTTTTAAAGAGTTTATATTCTCACAACTTCTAGTCACATTTTCTGAAAATATTTCTTTGTGAAATTTTCTTGTTACACAAGTGTTTCTACACTTGTTTATCCACTAAAAATGGGTTTAGTTTATGTAAGATCCGAGTTTTAACAAAACTCATACTTTTCACTTGGTTCTTTCGAAAAACCACCCATAGATCTTTAGATCTACAAGTTTATAACTTATTTTGGCCTTTATTTTTCAAGAAAACTTTCATTTATTCAAGTTCATAGTTATGTGTGGATGATTTCATTATCCTACACATCTTTACTTTCACATCTTGCTAGTTCATGTCTTTAAACATGATCTAGCAAGTCCATGTGATGAACCATATCATTTTTACTAACAACCAACATACAATAATCATAACAACACAAGAATAACATGATTTCATCACTATTTTAACACTACTTCATCACTAGATTAGTTTATGTTTCAAGACTTGATTATGTTCTTAGTGTTTCTTGATATTTCACCATTCTTTTCACTATTAACTATCAAAAATATGAAGAGGATGAAGATCTAAGACACTTACTACTAGCACAAGGCTAGGGGAGTTTCAAGTATGTAAAAGTGATGGATAAAAGAAGATGAAAGAGGTCCTTGAGCTTCCGAACACACCGAGCTTCGTTAATCACCTTGTTACACCTTGTGACACACTTGGATTGGATGAGATTGCAACAAAAAAATTGGTGTTGGTGGGAGAAGTCACGGCCGTAGCCTTTTGTGGGAGGAAGGAAATGTTGAGTTGGTGATAATGGTAAGTGGCTATGTTATTATAATCTCATTTAGTGTTATTATCCACTAGGTAGTGTGTTTCCCAAAGGACAATCATATCTAAACAAATCTAGCAAATTCCAATAAGAGATCATATGGGGATCATGGAAGATGTAACTAAATCTTGAAGTGGGGTCATGGTTGGGGACGGTTACAAGAGAGGGGGGGGGGTTAAAATGTAATTTGTTGTGGTAAGTGGTGAATAATTAGGGGTATGTGGTAAAAGTTTAGTGTTTAGTATGTACCATGTCTTATGTAATGTGTTTAAGTGTTCGGGAACCAATACTAGCTCAGAAAAATAAAATAATGTCTCTGGTAATATTTTAGTGTTCCGGGTAATGTCCGGTTGTCCGGTTGGATACCGTTCCGTTAAAGTGCTAAATTATATCGTAAAGTGTCCTTTATGTAACTTTTTGTGACACTTTCAATTCCCGGCACTTAGGAAAGTATCTAGGACTATTTTGCCAAGTTTTTGCACTTTACTAGCATAGTTAAATGCTGAATTTAGGTTATTTAGTGCAGAATTCTGCATTTAAAGTGTGTTTTAGGCACTTCCCGGCACTATAACTATCACCTAGTGACGCGGTTTTATGGTCCTCACTTCCCTACACTCCCTACTAGTGTAGTGTCCTGTCTCTGGCTTATACTGGCCTAAAAAACATTGTCTGTCTAGGTGATGGCATTGTCAGCATGTTTTCTGGGTTATCCGCTCACTGTGCTAACTGTGCTTTGTGCATCAAGTTTGTCACTAAAGTTTGTGTGTAATAAATGGAGTGACAGTATGAATGTGATGCATGTGTATGTATGTATAAGAAATCAGAAAGCAGTTTAATCACAGTTGTAATCAAGCACAGTCATTAAGCACAAATTTAATATTAATTAATTGTACGGATGCATGCAAATTTGACAGTTGTCACACTTATATGTTTACATTTAAGTTATTATACTTAACATTTTTAAGTAGCAATGTTCATATAAACTTAACCTTATAATCTATTTTTATGTTTCTTCAAAGTTTTTATTAGGACATTTTCTTTTATAATACTTTGAAGATTATTTAATTTTTATATTAAATTTTGTTATTTGTTGTAGGCATTAAATAAATCATCTCAATTATAAATAAACATGTTAATGTTTTTATTATAAATACTTAATATTAAAGAAGGGTAAATTACTTTTTGAGTCCCTGTGTTATATGTGTTTTAACTAGTTGAATCCAAAAGCAAAAAGTTTAACGACCTGAGTCCCTATAAGCAATTTCTTTAACCATTTGAGTCCAAATTTCAACCTCAGTTAGATAATCTCAGTTAACTTTTTTTAAAATGACCAAAACACCCTTTTATATAAAAAAACCATTTTATTATTAAATATATATATATATATATATATGTCCAGATCATAAACCATCTTCATCTTCACCATCACACCTCTAGAACACTCTCTCTCTCTCTCTACCAAAACCATCTCCAACCCACCACCACACCTACACGAACAACAACACCACCGTCGCCACACCATCAATACCACCGTCGCCACTGCACCTCCACCGTCACCACCACCACTACACCGTCACCACCACCGCTGCACCTCCACCGTCCCCACCACCGATGTATCTCCACCGTCACCACCACCACTACACCGTCACCACCACCGCTGCACCTCCACCGTCCCCACCACCGATGTATCTCCACCGTCACCACCACCACTACACCGTCACCACTCCATTGTTTCAAGAAAAACCCAGAAATGAAAGATCAGTTTTCACTGGTCAAACACTCCATTGTTTCAAGATCTTTCAAATCTTGATATTCTGTTCAACTTATTCTTCTTCTTACATAAAGATCATAATCTTTCAAATCGTGAATGAAGCTAAGGTAAGATCATAATCTTTTTCTTTCTGATCTGTTTACTCTGTTTTTTTTTTTTTTTTTGTCATTTTTTTCTTAAATTAGTTAATATTTTTTGTTTTTTTTCACTGGGTTTACTTGATTTTGTTATGTGGTTTTCTTTTGTTTGATCTGGGGGTTAAATTTTAACTATCTAATTTCAGTTTTATACATCTTTATTAGGGTTCTTGATCGAATAATTTCCGATTTGGGGATAATGTTTTTTAAGGTTTTTTTTTTTTTTTTTAACTTATGGTCATCAAAGTCTGTGTTTTTATGATTACCCACTTGATTTTGATCAATCTGGTGTGGACAGATTTTATTTTTGAATAATTTTTAGGGTTCTTGATCGAATACTTTTAGATTTGGGGATAATTTTTTAGGGTTCTTGATCGAATACTTGTTTTGGGATATTGAACTGATTGGTTTGATTGTGGGTGGTGGGGAAAAGGATCGTTTGTGCTATGCAGGATTTTCCAAAAGAGCGGTTTGCAGGCGGTGACTGGTGGTGGTTGACGGTTAACGGAAGGTGGTGATAGTGGTGGAGGTGCTGTGGGGATGGTGGTGGTGCAGTGGTGGTGCGGTGGTGTTAATGGTGGTGGTAGCGGTGGTGAAATGTCTGTGCAGGTGTGGGTATAACAATATATATATAAGATTAAAATATTTATGCATTAATGACTTGTTCTTTATACTTTTATGCATATAAGACTTGTACTTTGTGTGTAAATGACCAAATTACCCTTGTAGTTAACCAACTTGGTGGATGGAGTTAGAAAATTGTACTCAAATGGTTAAGAAAAGTGCTTATAGGGACTCAGGTCGTTAAACTTTTTGCTTTTGGACTCAACTAGTTAAAACCAATAAAACACAGGGACTCAAAAAGTAATTTACCCATTAAAGAATAAAATTAATAATTTCTAATAGCATGGGTTAAACACTTAAAAACTTAAACTACATAAAAGTATATGTTTTTTTCGTTTCGGTTCGGTTCAGTTCGTTTTTTTTTTGTTATTGAAAATGGTTATCCGAAAACCGAACCGAAATTTTCAGTTATTAAAAATCCGAAAACCAAACTGTCAGTTTTTGTTTCGGTTCGGTTTTGTCGGTTATTTTGGTCACGGTTCAGTTATTTTGGTTTTCTACTCACCCCTAGTTTTGACATGGGTAAGTACCCTAGACTAGTTTTGGCATGGGTAAGTATCCTAGACACCTCTACCCGTGAGTGTCCCAGATGGCCTTATAATACATTGGTATTACATGAGTAAAATCAACTTTCCATGAACAGTAAAATATTTTTATATTATATTATTATACATATTAAAATCAACTTTCCATGAATAGTAAAATATTTTTATAATATTATTTATCCTTTCGATTATTTTATTATTTTATTAATTTCATTATTATAATTATTATTATATTATATTATATATACTTAAATCGATAATTTTAATATGTATTAACTCTATAACATTTATGAAATTTGTTCAAAATCAACTTTGCATGAACAGTAAAATATTTTTATAATATTATTTATCCTTTCGATTATTTCAATATTTTATTAATTTCATTATTATAATTATTATTATATTATATTATATATACTTAAATCGATAATTTTAATATGTATTAACTCTATAACATTTATGAAATTTGGTGAACAGTAGTTCACCTGCTTTGGGCCAAATAAATTTACGATTTTGTCCCTGGTTTAAAATTACGATTTTGCCATCTGTTTAAAATTACGTTTTTATCTCTAGCTCAAAATAAAAATATGTTTTTGCCCCCAGTTAATATTATTTATACTTTCGATTATTTCATTATTTTATTACTTAATTGATTTCATTAATATGATTATTATTATATTATATTATATATACTTAAATCGTTAATTTTAATATATATTAACTCTATAACATTTATGAAATTTGGTGAACAATAGTTCACTTGCTTTGGGCAAATCAATTTACGATTTTGTCCCCGGTTTAAAATTACGATTTTGCCATCAGTTTAAAATTACGTTTTTATCTCCGGTTCAAAATAAAAATATGCTTTTGCCCCCAGTTAAAAATTACAATTTTGCATTTGGTTCAAAATTACGATTTTACCGCATTTAAATTTACAGTTTTGCCATTAGTTTTGTTTTATTTCTCCCAGCTAAATTACGATTTTACCTCAATTAAAAATTTACATTTTTTCATTGTTTTTGTTTGCTTTCCTAGTAAAATTACGATTGGGCCCCCATTGTATAACTACAGACACAAGATGGGGGGAATAGTGCAAGGAAGCTGCCTGACACTCCCCCATTGGCCCAACCAATTTACGATTTTATCCCCGCTTTAAAATTACGATTTTGCTATCATTTCAAAAATTACGTTTTTCCCTCGGTTCAAAATAAAATTATGTTTTTGCCCAACTAAAAGTTATCATTTTGCCATCGGTTCAAAATTACGATTTTGACCCGTTTAAATGTACATGTATGCCATTAGTTTTGTTTTTCCCCACCCAGCCAAATTACGATTTTGCCCTCAATTTAAATTTACATTTTTGCCATCGTTTTCCTTTGCTTTCCCGGTTAAATTACGATTTTACCCCCAGTGTAAAATTACAGTCATGCCATCGTTTTAGTTTTTTTTTTTTTTTTGACAAAACTATAGTAGTGTTTTGTTTTAGTTGTTTGACTCGGTGTAATTTTTATTTGTGTCAGGCGGCTGCTTGGCACACGCTCATTTATCCTGAAAAATTACAATTTTGCCCACAGTTTAAAATTATTTTTTCTATCGTTTTTTTTTTCTTAAGCAAAAGTATGACAGTGTTTTAATTTAATTGGTTGACTCAATGTAATTTTTGAGATCGTGTTATGAGTAGTATGTACAAGTAATCGAAACACAGATATACATGTTATGAGAGAAAAATATTCGGCTTAGTGCCCCGCAATGCGAGCGGGGCAAAATCTAGTTTAATATTAAGTTTAATTATATGAAACTAAATTCAATTTTATATAAATTTCCCAACACAAAAGAGATGAATATATATTATATTTATTATTTTTAATAAGCATGTAAATGAACCAAACATTCAGTGAACCACTCGTGAGTCGGTCACCGGAAAGTTAATTTATTTAATAAATGAACGAACATGAACAATTACCTAAATGAACGAACATGAACACATGTGTCGTTATTCATTTATGTTAACTACTGACGTTCAATATTAATGCAAAAGTTCAACATATATGTAATTTTAAAAACAACAGTTCGTTTATATTAGTTAACTTATGTTCATTTGTGTGTTCATTTACATTCATAAACTGTTTGTTTAGAATGTTAACAAATGAAAATGAATGAACGCGAACATATTCAAGTTCTTAATGAACAAACATAAAAAAATTCGAATCGTTTAATTGTCCGTGTTCATGTTCGATTAAAGTTAAATAAACACACACAAACATAACTTGGCTCATGTTTGTTTGATTTGTTTATAGACCTAATTGTTAATAGTTCAAGTCATAAATTTTAAAAGTGAACAACTCAAAAAGATCCATAGAAAAATGCTTTTTGGAATCTCTTTGTGACACATAGGGCTATAAACGAACATGAACAAGGCATTGTTCGTGTTCGTTCATTAAGGAACAAGCTTATTTATGAATTGTTCACGAATGCTTACCGAACAAGATTTCTTGTCCGTGTTCGTTCATTAAGAAAACGAACATGTTCGTGAACTGTTCACGAAACACTTACCATACACAAATGAACTCTAACAAATGTTCATGAAAATAAATGAACACAAATGAATACAACATTCATGTTAGAATTAAATCTGCATTTTCATCACAAACATTAAGAAGAATCCACAAAAAAATATATATATATATATATAAACACTTAACATAATTATTCGAACACAGTTGACATGGTTATCAGAAACATGATTAACACAAAATTATGAGTTTGTCAAGCTTTAACACAAACTAAAATTGAAATAGTGAAATGAGAGATGTTGTGAGAGACATATAAAATAACTAGGGTTTCAAAATTTTAAAAGCTAGAAACAATAAAACAAAATACAACATATAAAAACCTTTAAACGAACAAACATAAATAAACATTAACGGGCGAACATAAATGAACTCATTACTGGACACTCACGAACATAAACGAACACATTACCGAACGTTCACGAAC
Source organism: Helianthus tuberosus (assembly GCA_030545235.1). Lineage (NCBI taxonomy): Eukaryota > Viridiplantae > Streptophyta > Magnoliopsida > Asterales > Asteraceae > Helianthus > Helianthus tuberosus. Next base: position 163,704,740 of record CM060444.1, read on the forward strand.
ATAAACGAACGAACGCAACCTCTGTTCATGTTCGTTTAACTTAACGAACAAAATTGCATGTTCGTGTTTGTTTATTTACTAAATGAACGAATATAAACGAACTTCCCGCCGAACAATTCACGAATTGTTTGCTTAACGTTCAACCCTAGTGACACATGAAAAGAATTACAAACACTCAACATAGAAGGGTGTTAAGTGTAATATTATGCAAAGCCCTGAACCCTACCATAGGTGTTAACGCCCACCATTGTTAACTTCACCATTGCCAGTAATCCATCAAAAACAACCGTCGCCCTTCACCGCCTCGTCACCGGAAACTGCCGCAAGTTCACCGGCGATATAAAACCTACTCATCTTCCCCGTTCTTTTCAGGAATTCTCACACAATTTCAGTTTGGTAAGTCTACGATTGATTCTTTATGTTTAATTTGATTCATTAAAACGGTTATTGATCGTATGTTGATGGTATGAAATGATTTCTTTTCCTTTTTTCAGTTTCTGTAAGGTTTAGGGTTTATAAGTTTTTTCTAGGGTTTTAGGTTATGAGAATTTTGTTTTGTCGCTGATATGTTGACTTGTTTGACATTTAGGGTTTATAAGTTTTTTTAGTGTTTAGGTCCTGAGAATATAGTTCTGTCAATCCCAGCTTAAAACTGATATGTTGAATTGGTCAACTTTTCCTTTTTTTTTTTTTTTTTTTTTTGTGACATTTAGGGTTTATAAGGTTTTTTAGGGTTTTAGGTAGTGAGAATTTTGTTCTGTCAATTCAAGCTTAAAGCTGATGAGTTTGTGAACTTTTGTGTTTTCGATTTTGTGGCATTTGTTTGATACTCTTTTGATTACAGTTTTTCGCAGAAGGATTATTTAAAAAGGTTGTTTGTTAGCTTCTCAGAGTTCATTAACTGAGGCATCAATGTTGCAGAACTTGAATTTCATTTCTGATCAGGTCAACCTCACTTCACTTGTTAACCATCATTCGCTCGTCTCTCCTGTCAAAACTCAGCTACATGAACCATGGGCCAGAGTTGCTAGCTCACAAAGATTAGGTCATTCGTTACGTTGTCAAGTTTGTGTTGACAGAATCACCGAAACCAGAGTAGATTCATGGAAAAAGAACCGACATGAAGTTAGGGAAGACGCGTCTTCCGGTAGGGCTTTCGTGAACAATGATGAGCAATCTAACAACGCTCTTCTACAGAGTTTATGCAGACAGTGGGAGTTGCTAAAAGCAGCAAGGTTGGTAGCTTTAATGAGCCGAAGAAACCAAATACCCGACTTTGATTGGTGCATGAAGTTAATCAGAGGTCTTGTTAAGCACAACTATACCGAAAGAGCTACTGAGGTCTTGAACTGTATGGTTATGTCTGGTGGGGTTCCCGATATCCTCACTTACAATACGCTAATTAACGGTTTATGCAAGAACAGACGTATAGACGCCGCTCTTGATCTTTTAGAAGGCATGAGTGTATCCGGTTGCCCTCCGGATGCTGTTATGTATAACGCTATAATCCGTGTTATGCTCGAACATGGTTATCTTAACCAAGCCGTTTCGTTTTGGAAGGATCAACTAGCCAAAGGTTGTGAGCCGTATGCGAGTACTAGCTCGGTTCTTGTCGAGTTAGTTTGCAAGTCACGCGGAGTTATAAGAGCTATCGACGTCTTACAAGATTTAGCGGTTCATGGTTCTAATCCCGATTTAGTAACCTACAATTCGATTGTTAACATAACGAGTAAAAGAGGGAATTTCGGAGATACGATTTTAGTTATAAACGATCTTTTATCTCACGGCATGGAGCCGAATACGACAATGTACACAACGCTTATCCACTCGTTTTTTAACCATGGTTACGTGGATAAGGTAGACAAGATTTTATCTTTAATGAACGTAACATCTAACGCCCCGACTATGGTTACATACAATATTTTGATAAATGGGTTTTGCCAATACGGGTATCTTGATCGCGCTATTGGCTTTTTCAATGAAATGGTGTTGAGCGATTGTTCTCCGGACATCATCACTTACAACACGCTTCTGCGCGCTCTGCGTGATGTAGGAATGACGGATCTGTCCCTGCAGATTGTAGACTGCTTAAAAGACAGTAATACCCCTCCAAGTTTGATAAGTTACAACATTCTGATTGACGGTTTAGCGAAAAGGGGTCATATGGAGAAAGCGGTTGGTTTATATCAAGAAATATTGAAAGAAAAAAAGGTTGTTCCTGATGATGTTACTCATAGAACCTTGATTTGGGGGTTTTGTCATGCTGATATGGTCAACGAGGCTGTCGAAATGTTGGAAGTGATGGAGATAAACGGACATAAAGCTACACATAGTACTTATAAGTACATTATTCATAAGTTATGCCAGAAACAGAAACTAGACGATGCGATTAAGGTTTTAGAAATGTTGGTCTCGAGCCCAAACAGACCGTACGGTGCAATGTTTTATGTGGATATGCTTGAAAGTTTGTTTAAAGATGGTATGCATGAAGAAGCTAAGCAACTACAACAGAAACTAACCGAATGGGTGGATGTTTAAGCTTTCCGTCTTATAATTTCTAGTTATACATGAACAAATAGAAGTTTTTTATGCGTATTTGTCATTTTTGATATGTTGAACTGCAAAAGAATGTTAATTTCAGTAGATTAATGTCAATATCTACTTGTTTTCTTCAAATAAATACACGAAAACTGGTAAAGTATAATGGTTCTTGTTTAATTTCGGCTTGTTCTTCGATAAAACCTTGTAAATGGCATACCTTTGTAGACCATTTGTTCTTTAAACTCCAAAATACTTCTTAGTACTAGTATTCTTGAGAATCTGGCAATGGGAAAGTCTTTTTCAACCGTTTGATCGATTCTTCTGAAATCGCTCTCATTTTGAATAACAAATTACCCAAATCCAAAGCCTCGGCTCTCTTGCCTGAGAACCCGAACCCTTCCACTAGCAAAATGTAGGTCGTTTGGTTCGGTTTGCAACCCTTTTCGATCATTTCATCCAAAACATGAATCGCCTCGTCGATTCTATGAGCTTTACACAATCCAAGAAGCACAATGTTGTAAGTTATAACGGTGGGTATAAATCCGTTATTTTCCATACTTTCCAACAGCCCGATCGCCTCATCTACCAACCCGTCTCGACATAAACACGAGATAAGCGCATTATATGTGATCTCATCCGGTTCGACTCCTTGTCTTATCATCTCCGAAACCATACTTAACGCCTTTTCCTTCTCTTTATTATACCATAAAGCGCTTATCATTGTGTTGTAAGTACTTACATCAGGTGGACACCCTGTGTCCCCTAATCTTTCAAAAATCTGCATAGCTTCATCTGCATTTCCATTTTTACACAAAGCCGATAAAACCGTGTTGTAATTTACTATATCGGGTAAACAACCGCTCGATATCATGTAATCCAAGAAACTAATCGCGACGTCGAGTCTACCTTCTTTACAAAAAGCCGAAATCAAAGGGTCAAACGTAAACGCATCAGGCGTAAGTCCACTTTCCACCATGATCTTCAACATACTCAAAGCTTCATCTACCTTCCCATCGCGACACAACGAGCTGATCAAAATGCTGTAAGTAACCGCGTTCAGGTCACATTTTCTCGAAAACATTTCTTCCATTAACCTCTCTCCATCACCCCATCTTCGTTGATTCAACAATGCTCGCAACAGAATGTTGTACGAGATCACATCCGGTTTACATCCTTTCGACGGTAAACTTCTAACGAATTCAAAAGCCTCATCCATCATTCCTTCTCTACATAACCCTCGAATTATCGCATTATACGTATACATATCAGGCCGCAGCCCTCTATCCAACATTTCATCCAAAAGCTTCATCGCTTCATCGATCCCCCCTTCAAGAATCGTCGCCTCAATCAAAATCGTGTACGTGATCACCGTCGGATTACAATCATCATCCAACAACTGTCTCAACATCTTCATAGCCAAACTTAACTTCCCTCTACTACACAAACTCCCAATCAAAATGTTATAAGTAACCACATCCGGCGAAAACCCGTGATTCTTCATCCGGTCCAAGACTTGATTAGCCGAATCGATTTGATTCAACTTACAAAACCCACTGATCACTGCATTATACGCAAACACATCCGGTTCGCCATAACTCTCAAGTATCTGAATAACCTTGAGGGCCATTTCGACCCGCTTCGAGTTAAACAAACCCTTAATAAGCTTTGTACAAAGGATGACATCAGGCTTGTACCCCCTACCAACCATAGCCTCTAGAAAATTGAGTGATTCTTCGTATTTTCCTGCTTTACAGGATCTGTTAAGCAGTTTGATGAAATGGGTTTCTTTATAATTGCGGGTTTGCAACTGGGTTGAGTTTAGATTGGTGGAAAGTTTGACATTTGAAGAGGTTTTGCTGTTAGGGTTTGCGTTGGGATTAGGGTTTCTGCAGGTTATAACAGAGCAATGGTAGTGGGAAACTGCAGTGTGTTTTGGGTGAGAGTTGAAGGGGAAGAATGTTGGTGAGAATTCTGCAGAAATCATTGTTTGATTTGGGTTTAAGATTATTCAAGTTCAGGGATTTCTCATTGTGCAGGGAATGTAGAGAGAGAGTGTAGAGAGAGAAACTGATGTGATTCTGAGTGGGAGGATATGATTTTGGAATCCATACAAAATTTCTAGTTTATGGATAAGGTGAGCTGATGCGGGTCGGGTCGGGTCGGGTCGGGTTGGGTCAACCCGAACTTGGGCTTCATTTTGGCTTACTAGTCCTTTGTTTTAAAACTAAAATTAATTTATATATGGGATATTAAATAGTTAAATCAGCAAAATTATTAGTATTTTAGAAAATAACTAAACCATAAAAAACAACCTATAACTTCCAATGGGTCTGGTAGTGTTATTTAAAAAAACTTATATATTTTTAGTGCTACCAATCTACATCTTATTGTTTGTTTAGTTGTCATTCTTATGTAATTTTTTTATAAGTTACAAGGTGATGACTCACTTTCAAGTTTCAAATTATATAGTCATCAATATTTTTTGTTTTCTTTAAATCAAAATCAAAATAATAATATATAGTCTTGATACATGGTGATGTTTTGATGACCAAACAGTAAATATCAATCTATTTTTGTAACTCTTTTGTGACAAGTTCATGATGTAAATGATCAGCTTTAACAAAGTGCCACTGAGGTAATAAAATGAAGTTATCTTCCTCACTTTAATGTAAAAGACTAGTCACTGTAACTTTTATATCGAAAGTTCATGATAACAATTATTAAAAACAACAATAATAATAAGTGTAAAGATCAAATACAAATGGATCGTAACATACAAATAATAATAATGATTAATTAGGTAGTGTTAACTAAAAAATACCTTCAAATCACAACTGAATAGTTATAGAAAAACATAACAAACCTCGAAATATCTTAATCAAGAATCCATTATAAAGTATACAGAAAAACTAGGAATCTATGTAGATACCACATAGATTCCTATGTTGATTTGGGTGCCACAACACACATGACGCCGATTGGTAATCGTGTGAACAGGTGTTGCCCAAGTTTAAGGTGAATCAGTTTCTAAAATACAAATCTCGTAGTAAAAAATGTACCAAAGTGATTTGGATTAATGATGAATCATTTCCCAACATTCAACAAAATTGTATTCTTTATCAACACTACTCAGTTCGTAAGTTGATTAAACTTACTATGTTTACAAGGGTTTATGAACCCGCTATATATATTAGCCATTGTAGGGAGCCAGTATAAGTCGACACGTCTTGCGGTCCTTTGACACATCTAAAACTAACTGCATCAACTAATACCTTTCCTATAACAAGATATTTTATGTTTCCATATAAAGTGAACCAACGAACATGATGCTTCAAACCAGTTTGGCGAGCAGCCGAGCACACTCATTTCCATGTACATATTCATATGGTCCAACCACAACCACAACCACCAAAACAAAATTCAACTTAGCACGTGTGCAAAGTAAGCCATCAAAACACCACATTACGTCAACACAAGGTTTTTGAGCCCCCCACGAGTTCATTGACAATTGAAAGTCTTTATTATGGAGACTTGCTACTTGTATACTCACTTTGTATTGGTATTTTCAGCTTATGTGAAACCCATCAAACAATCTCAATTTTCTTGAGCCAAATTCCACAACATGAAAATAGAATTTAGTTTTATCTCCATACAATGAAATTTATATTGCAATGGTAAAAGTGTAAAACCCTTAAAACATTAGGCTTAAGTAGCATTATAGAAATCAAGCAAGATTAGGAACTCATATATACTACATGATATACTGTAATAAGACATATAATAATCATTTTAGAATTGACATTAATATATGATCATGATCGAACGGGGCATATGAGTCGAAATATAATAAAGTCAAAAGAACAAGTCAAATGAGTCGGAACAGGAACTGTTCAAACAAATTTACTGCACATTTAGTCCAAGATAAATACATTTCATCTCCTATATCCTCATTTTTATTGATTAGTTTGTTATCTTAAAATTAAAATCCATTGTTAACAAAATCAAAAGTACCAAAAACAAATTTAGCACTTTCCACTTTTAATCCTCACAAGATCCCAAAGAAAAGCCTTATTGGGGCATACCTTATTCAAAACTTCTTCAATTTCTTCTCCAACCTTTTCTCGAATCTCCATACTTTGAAGGTCATCCATTTGCTATTAAACAAACAAATATATGGCTTTATAGGTGACAATTTTCGACACGCTTACTTATAAATGGGTCAATACAGGCTGTTTTATTTCTCAAGCGTATGAGAAAAATATAGCAAAAAAGTTAAAAATCGCTCAATGCATAGAATCTCCTAAATCGTTTGTTTAAAGATTTTGAGATTCATGTTGTAAGTTGTAACAATATTGATTTGTAATCATAACTAACACATTAGTTATTTACAGGTCAAACCCAACCCAAACTGGTTTGACTTGACCCGTCTAAAATGACCTGTTTCGACCCCAACCCATTTTGACTTAAGCTGAAGAAAGTTGATATTACCTTGATCAACCACATTATATAAGTAGCTGCAAACATTGCTTGTGATTCATAATCCTCAAAAACATTATCTGGAATAGTCTTACACGAGCGAAAGAGTAGTAACTCATTATCCAGAAATAACTCAACATGGGTCCCACCCATATGAGCTGCAAAATGTTTTATCCAGCAAAGAGAGAGGAACCGACGATAAAGCCATAAAGCCTGGAACACAAATAAATACCACATTTATAAATTCAGCAAGATTTGTCAATATATATATACAGAGGATCTGGTTCAGATAAGAACTCCGAGTTGCAAGAACTGCGAGAACTCCGGTGGAAATCCTACTTCCCGTGCGATTTGTCAACCAAATTTAGCACAAACGTAGATTAACATCTAAATAAGACATCTGTGAAATAAAACGACGATCCGGCATTTATTCGACATGTAAATTTGTGCAACAAAACGTGTGACGTCACCAGTTTGAGAATGTTACGCTTATGTAAATTGGTTTTACACTGATGTAAGATTTAGTATACGGTTTTTTTTAATAGTTGCATAAAAAATCGTCAACTTAAAAAAAAAAAAAACTTTTTTGCAATGAATTCTCAAGTTCTCACAACTCGGGGGAGTTCTCATTTTAACCCTTCCCTATATATATAACATAAGAATTGAAAAACAGATCGATATACCTCTCTTCCTATGTAACGCTTGATTAACGTTTCACTCCAGGTAAGCTCTTCCTATCATTGTACAAATGGATAATGATAAGTAGATATGATAGATTCATCGAATTTACGAGCCTGACGGCCTTAAAAAGATAAGGGGATATGAGCATAAACCTTCCAAAGTTGATATAGTTCGGTAGTATGTGAAGGGCTTTCGTTTGAATCTTGTTTATACCATGAATCTTCTAATGTCCTGCTCATCAACCGCTGCCCAATCAGATAGATTTCAGTCACTCAAAAGTCTCAAACAGAAACAAATAGAAATTAGGAGTAAAACGCCATTTTCGTTCCTGAGGTTTGGCCAGTTTTGCGATTTTCGTCCAAAGGTTTGTTTTTCCGCATCTGGTCCCAAAGGTTTGAAATCTTGCCATTTTCATCCGGCTCGTTAACTCCATCCATTTTTCTCCGTTAAGTCAAGGGTATTTTCGTCTTTTTTGTTAGCTTAAAAGGCAATTCAATCTATTTCACTTTTTTTATAAAAAGACCGAATACCCTTGAAAAAGACTGAATTGCCCTTTAAGTTAACAAAAATAACGGAATGACCCGACTTAACGGAAAAAAACGGATGGAGTTAACGAACCGGATGAAAATGGCAAGATTTCAAACCTTTTGGATCCAGAAGCGGAAAAACAAACCTTTGGACGAAAGTCGCAAAACTGGCCAAACCTGAGGGACGAAAATGACATTTTACTCAGAAATTAATTACATCAATAGTCTAGATGAGTTAATTACTTAAGGTGTGAAATTGCCTTTTTGAAATCGATTTTATTTAATAATCAGAATTAGAGTATGCATTAGTTCTGATTCTTTCAGAAATTACATATAAAATGACCTTTAAATAGTCAGTTGATGAGAATTAGTTTTGTTGTAAACACTTCTAAACTGATTAGTCAATAGTCAATACTGTTTTTTATATAATGAGAGGATCAGAATCAGTTTCACTATAGCCAAACAATATACTTCAAAACACAAAAGTCAAATAATTACTTTCAAAAGTCAAAACAAAATGTCAGTCAAATAATTACTTTCAAAAGTCAAAACGAAATGTCAAACACCCCTTAATTGAAATTTAAACTTACTGTTTGGTAGTGAAAGCAAGAGTTATCAGCAACATGCAATCCAGCCCAATCTCGATTATTAACCAACTCGTCAATTATCTGAAAGAACCAAGAAAAACCTATTAACACTCACAAACTGCAGTAGAGACAAAGATATATCGTTTGAAACCGAAGAAACACAAGTACTATTTAAAGAAGATACTTAGCACAACATGACACAGTTTTCCAAAATTAAAATAACAGTTAAAAAATTAAAATAGACCAAGAAGTTTTAAGTTCACACCTGATTTTTGGGCATGTAAGAAACTAACCAACAACGATGATTCCATGCACGGTAGTTCATCTTTGACTTCTGCAATTAAAAGTCAACAGGATCAGTGATGACTGGACCATCGTCCATGATGGATAAGATGAAACGAAACAACTTCAACATTAAAACCATCAAAATTTCCAAAATGAATTTAACCTCTGCTATTTTTTTAGCTAATTCAGATTCGTTTTTCAAAACTTCTTGCAGATTTGTACTCTTGCCAGCTATCCTCTTAATCACCCATCGCCTGTTATAAATTGACAAAATTTAAAAACTTATGGATCAAAATAAATTGAACTCTAATACAAACACTACTTTCATAAAGCAACAAGATTAATTAGATGAAGATGATTTGAAGAAATATAATTATTATGAAACAGATATTTTATTCCAATAGAGGAGCTACCTACCCAAATGTTACCTATGAGTCCAAGCACGCTCGCTTTTTGGTGAATACGAAAGAACCAAACTTGATAACGTTAGCTCATCAAAATATAGTGTAACGTTTTGCTTCTTCGAAACAACTTGCTTCCTGCAAAGTATTAGCAGGCCATCTGTCAGGAACATTTTCACTAGTAAGAAAACATATTCTACAGTCTAGGGTTGAGCAGAAACCGAAAAAACTGAACCCAAAAAATCCGAACCGCACAAAAAACCGAACCGAAATTTACGGTTTGGTTACAGTTTTCCATTTTAAGAAAACTGGAAAGAAAAAAACGAACCCTAACCGAATAACCTAAAAAATCAGTTTTTAATGTTTGCTATATATTGATTTAGAAATTATTAATTTTATTCTTGATGTTAAGTATTTATAATAAGAAATTAACATGTTTATTTATCTTTGAAATGATTTATCCATTGCCTACAAGAAATAACAAAATTTAACATTAAAGTTAAATAATTTTCAAAGTATTATAAAGAAAATGTTTCAATAAAAACTTTGGAGAAACATAAAAAAAGATTAGAGGTTAGGTTTATGTGAACAATATTAATTAAAAATGTTAAATATAATAACTTAAATGTAAACATCTAAGAAAGATTCTTAAATCCTGGATTATACCTTTTATTTTTTAATCTAACGTAATTTTGTTGCAAAGACAGAAAAAAAACCGGACCAAACTGTTGCTAAAACCGAAACCGAACGGTTTTCAAAAAACCGAAAACCAAACCAAACCAAACCATGCACACACCCCTATTCTACACCATTCTTGATTCAAAAAGTTTCTTAAATATATAAAAGATGAAAAATGTTACATATCAAAAAAGAATTAAGAGATACCTGCAATTCCATGCGGTTCCAAAATCACAACTCAGCAGCAAAAGTGCCCGACTATGCTTCATTACTTCACGTTCAAGATTAGGCAGAGAATATGAAGAGCTTATGACGTTACCGGTGTCCGATACCACTTTCTTTGTGTGTAAATCGGTCAGCGTGTTATACTGCTTTAGGGAAGACATAAATGCATGTTTAGCAGCATTGTATAATGGGTGAATAACGTCGGTTGAGATGCCTAATTTGTGATCTCTACTCCAGAAAGCCGTCTCAGTAGGATTAGCTTCCGTTGGAACAGATGTGTCGGTTATGGCAGCAAACTGAGACGGATGAACGAACCCCACTTCATCACTGTTTAGTGTTTACAGATCAAGGTTAGAAGATGGAGCGATGTGCATGTACTAGCGTTATCAATAAGATAGGGTAGACGATAAGACGAAAAAGAACTTGATGCACGACAAACTAGAAAATCTCAAATTCTCAACATTTAAATTGCACTGTAACATGTTTGGAATTAGAAATTAATCAAGAAATTCTTTATTTTATGAGTCAAAATAGAGTTAAAAAGTCAAAACGGTTGTATAAGAAATCCAAATTTAGCACGTAACGTTTAGTAAACGTTTGTGACGGTTAGTTGTGTTAGTTAGGTGGTAATAAAACGGTTATTTAACCATTAATGGTAAGGGTATAAATACCCTCAACAGACTCATTTGTAACATGCGATTTAGAAGTTTAGTGTGTTTTTTTTCTTGTCTCTGGAACCCTCAAACCATTGTTCTTCCAATGATCCTTAATGTCTAAACGATCCTGGGCAACGTAACATACGTTAACGGTTAACCTATCTTCCATACTATACAACTTACTTTACTTATTAACTATGTTGTCAAAGGCGCTTGGGCGCAACCAAGTGCAAGAAAGCGCCATATGGCAGTCCAGGCGCAATCCGGACATATTCCGGCCAAACCCTGTAAATTCCGGCCAAATTATGTAGTTATTCAAGCACTCAGGTGCTAATTTCCAGCCAAAAATTGTCTGAACCTATATGAAACCCCTAAAAGCTGTCTAAAACTTTTAAACAATGCTGGATTTAACCTAAAACAGCCTAATTGAGCACTAAACTAGCACTAAACATGTCTATATCCCCTTAAAATTGTCTTTATACCCTACGCACCTAACTTAAAAAAGCCCTCGCTTTTTTTATCGCCTTAAGTGCGACTTGCGCCTTTGACAACTATGCGTATTACCATTGTATGTAACATACTTAAATTACATACCATTGCACCAAAAAAAGTAGTAACTTACTTTCACCTCCACTACTGCATAACGTAACAACGATGGAATTGCACAAAAATGCAAGTACATCACATACAAAGGTAAAATCTAAAGTGAGTTGCAAACAATTGACAAAAAAAAAAAGTGAATGTATATTACATTTGTGTGTGCAATGAGCATTTTTAAATCCCTCATATTACATTTGAAGTTATCATTGCAATTGGTGCTTGATGAACCTTACAGCTTCATAATTCATTTCATGTCACTGTCTTCATAGTGAATAATAATAATACTTTTACTAATCGCCAAACGAATCACGCTTTGAACACTAATTCCAGTTCATATAGCATTCAGTTTCAACGGATGGAAGGTAAGATGTATCAAGCAATTTGTGAATCAGATGGGTGATTAACATAGAGAACTTACATTAAAGGATCGGAATCGAGAATAAACTCTAACTGCTTGAGTAGATACGAAGGATCCATACAATCGGAACCGCTAACGCACGAATAGGGTTCGTTAGCAGCCACTAATTAGGGTTTTCAAGTTTCAGGTTCGGGCAAGATGAGTATTTATTGGTTTGTGTTAGTCCGTTTAATAAATAAACTAATGCATCTCTATAATTTAATACTCCATAAATTATTAACCTTGATAAAATGAATAATTTGTTCGATTCTAAATTGATACCGGTACAAAATTGAACCCGAATTAATAAAATAATAAGATAGTATTTTTTTTTTAAATCCCAATATATATATATTGGTTCTAGTGAAACTATAAAGTAATAATTACTAAAATATTTCAAAATTCTAGGATTGTCTAGTGAAAAATGAATCTATAGTCACTTGTTTTGTTGTGAACTTCAAATTTATATTGAGTTTATTTTTAATTCTCTCCATTGCATTTAAGAGTTGAGGCACTATATTCTCGCATTGCAATATAAAGTTGTGAAGGGTTATTGCCGCTTGCAATGCTTCTTTCCGAGTGACCACTGACCAGTTCCAAAGGTACTGAATCATCATCAACTTCATAACAGTTTTCGTTGTTGATTGGTCATCGTTGATTTTTTTACCACCGTTTATTTAGAAGCCATAGTTGATGTGATTCTAAAATTTATCAATAGACATTTTATAGTGATCAATCTAGATCTATGTACACTGAACTTGACAAGTTCATTAATGTGTGAATGTACATAGCGATTTTGAACGTCCTTGTTTCTGTTTTATTCAAAATAGGTAAAATGAATGGATATGGAAATTTTGAAGGTCGATGCATTAATTTGAGAGTAGCTCACGAATATAAGCAAACTCTTTAAATTAATAACTATTAATTTATCTATTAATTTATCGATATAATAATATCTCGCTAAACTAATAAAATATCCTGATTCCAACATTATTAATTTATGGAATTTTTACTGTACAAACAAGAAACTACACCTGACAAAACGGGTGGGTCGAGTCGGGTGTTGGGTCAATGCGGGTTAGGGTCAAAACGAATCAATTAAAAAGGGGTTGCTTTTAGAGAAATTCTTTTATAATATTTTAAATACATGGTTACATAGTAACTATTATTATATAAATAATTAGGTTAGAGCCCGCGTATACACACAGTTTAACAAATAATGTAACCTCTATTTGTTCATTCAAATTTGCATCATAGTAAAAAAAAAAAAACATACCAACCAACATAGAATGTATCACAAGGCTTTTTCATAGATAATATGATAGTTGTATGTTGGTCAGTTATTTAAGGTACACAACTACACGCATTAAAACGTAAACAAAAGAAAATGGTGTTTGATTATCCCTTTAGCCTAAGAGGTGCATAACTAAATGACAAATACTATCATCTTTATAATAACAAACATGTTCAAATACTAACTTTCCATTGATAGAGGACTCCAATTTTCCATCATGAGAAAGTTAATCATCAGCCAATGAGCTATAGCTTAATTGGCGTTCCACAGGAAGTGAAGATTTGAGTTTTAAGTTAGAGGTCTCAAGTTCGAATCCCATCCCACATAAAGTCACACAACTTGTTAACTGTTGGTTCCACAAGCATCGCAACAACAATTCTTGCCTTTGAACATGATAATCCTATTTCAAAACAAAATATTAATAAAAAGTTATTCATAATATCCAAGGACAAAAAAAACTGGTTAGATCATACTTTGCATGGTTTGACCGCTCGGTCTTCGAGTTGGTGTTGTTTTAATGAAGCTTTTCTTTCAAAAAAAAAAAGACTTTGCATCAAAATCAATAACAATGGCTTCAAACCACTGAACTCCTTTTTTGTAACTTATCACATGCTCTCCTTTCAAGGACAATATAAACCTCTTATTTCCAAATTACCAAAAGACCAAGAAAATTTATAACTGTAAAAACAAACTCAAATGTCCTCATCAACTTCACCGATCTAACTTTTAACCAAACAAACTGAAATTTTTTTTTGTTAAAAATGGTAGAATTATATCAGCTTAAGTTCATATCTCTAAAGTAACAAACTCATAAAGGAAACTGCTAAAAGTCAACAAAACCGGATCAAATAATAAAAAATAATAAGATATATCAGATGAGCACCAATTGATTTCCTTATCATGATTGAATAAATTTAATTTAGTCCCATATGTGAAGGATAATGGTAACTAATTCAATCAAATCTTTTAAAGTATAAATATAATGACTCTGAAGCAAATTATGTTATTGGTTTTTACATAAAGAAACGAAATAATATAAAGGACTGTACCTTAATTGAGGAATTTTACACTCACGAACATTCTCATTAACCATCTTGTTCACATTCTCTTCCTAAAGTTCGCAAAAGAGTATAAACAATATATAGTTCAAGATGGTGAATGAAAACTTATATGGAAGTTCTATGATTGATGTCAACCCATTGCTCCAACCGACCCGCATTGGCCACATGTTACCCAACCCGCCCAACTTACCCCTCTTCCCACTTATAGTTGTAATGCAGAATTAGCAGAAGCACACCTCTCCTTATGGGTGAAAAATATCGACACCACTTTCACCACTCAACTACCTAAAAAGTTTACATAAACTGTAGCTCATATATATCAAATTATATAAAAAAACTAAGACAAAAACAACGAATCTGTTATGTATCCACTTTGATTCGCACATATGTATATCAAATAAAATAACAAAATTAAGACTAAAACAACGAATATGTGACATACTTGAGCAACATATGTAGCGATTTGAGACTCAAGCACCGAATGATGAGGCGATTGCACTGGAGGATGATTGGTTTCTTCAGCTTTCAGCGTCTATATATTGATGAATCAATTTGCAAACAGGGGTTTGTGGTTAAGAAAATATACCCGCTTTGCAACGTGTTGGATGCACTCCAACTATACAAAATAGCCTTGCTGCAACAAATATCACGCTATTAACAACAGTTATTTTATATAATAAAAGCAACTAAATGCTATGAAATTGGTACAACTATACTAAAATCAGCACAAACATTGTTCTTCTTAAAGATGTATTGCTTTCCAACATGGCATCACAATCATATAAACTGATGTTACATAAAAGTCATCAAGGTCAATCTAAGCACCATATAAAATTATTTATTCAACTGGAAAAAAAATACTTTTTATTTCTCATAACTAAAACCCCAATTCTTGAAAAAGTTCCTCACTAATCAATCATGGGTTCTCAAGAAACCAAGATTCTTGAAATTCCTCAGCAAATTAAATATTGATGAATCGATTTGCAAACAGTGGCTTATGGTTAATCACAAACACATAAGTAATACATAAACAAAGAAGTGAAGAACATCTATTGAAGACAAAAGTTAGAAGTCGACTAAAAATAAGTAATGGATGAGCAAATAGCGGATGATTAAAGTGGATGCTAGATAGTTGAAGAAGAAAAGAAGGATTTGATGACTATGCCTTGTAGATCGTAGAGCATTGAGGGGAAGAAGAAGGAACCGGCTGAGAGATTTTGACGCCTAGGGTTTTTGCAAAATAGGGATATAGCGTTTCTTTTTATTTCTAATGGATCCGAATTAAGAGGGATTCAGGTATAACCCATGTACCATGTACAGACTCCCGCCAAAATCATAATTCATTAGCCTGACAAATTGCCACGTGTCCACATTGAATTTACTTTATTATATTAGTAAGATAGGACTACTAGTAAGACCCGTGTGAACACACGGGTAAGTTTAATAACGATCGAAATCAAATACTAAAAAACAGATTATAATTATATCATTTAAATTGTTTGTGTTTAGTTACATATCTTTATAAAACAATGTTAAAAACAGTATGTGTTAGTATTATAAGTATAATGATAAAAGTTTTTGTCTACGTCTATATGTAAAGTATGATGTGAAATTATTTAATGAATTCACATTCGCATTATATTTAATGAAACCATATAAAATTATCTAGTGTTTGATCTTTTGTTATTTTTTTTCGTTTTATCAAATTCACTCATAACCGAAGAGCAATCATTTAATTCAAATATAGTGAATCGTCACAAATTCTAAATTTTTCACTGATAGTTAAAATCAAGAAAAGGATTATTGATTCTATTTTTTTTTAAATCATAAAAGTTTTTGTTTGTTATTCAAATGTTG
Source organism: Helianthus tuberosus (assembly GCA_030545235.1). Lineage (NCBI taxonomy): Eukaryota > Viridiplantae > Streptophyta > Magnoliopsida > Asterales > Asteraceae > Helianthus > Helianthus tuberosus. The sequence continues at coordinate 163,721,006 of CM060444.1, forward strand.
GCTTGTACGGCCCATTTTGGAACTTGTCAAAACAGGTTAAGTGGGCTTGGCTTGTACAGGGCATTTAAGCACTTGTCAAACAGGTCAAGTGGTATTTGCTTGTAACCACTTTTAGGTTTTAGATTTAAGAGAATGCATGTATTAAAATAAATATGGATGATTTTTAAACCGCTTGACCAAGTTCTTTTTTAGCTAATTTTTTATTATGCTTGAGATGAAACTAAAGATAAGAAAGCAGTAAGCCATTAGATTGCTGATACACATGACAACCCAATGACCCATAGTTTTGAGACCACAAAGCATAAATGGGCTTCACCCGTCCGATGGACGTGGGTACATCGTAAACATTGAATATAAGCCTACATTTATATGTAAAATATGATGTGAAATTATTTAATGAATTCACATTCGCATTATACTTATGAATTGACAACAACATCGGGCATAAGTCATAAGTGAAGCTACAATACATTCAGAAACAAAGGTCCTCTGTCTTTGTTTCAAGCCAATAATTGACTGACCTTAAAACCGTAACTGCAAGTGGCGCTGAATTTCTTGGTCTCAATACCCAACCTACCTAAAATTGACAATTACTATCCCGTAAGTTTCAAAACCACAGCAAAAATCATACATAACAACCTAAGTTTCGAGATGAATTAAGGAAAATCGTTACCTGAGATGTAAACGGAAAGAATGTGATGGCTCAATAATGGTTTCCGGATGATCTGATGTCGACGTTAGAGTAACATGATTCCATTGGCTAACAAATCAAACAAAACATACAAAGAACAAAATGCCCCCAATCTTCTTGCTTTGTTTATGGTTTGCTATCATTAGGTACATTGATGATTAGATATTGGCTCTTCATAGTTGCTTAAGTATAATTATAAGCTTATTAACGAATGAGACCATATTAATTTAAAATTTAACCTTATGATATCCAAGAGGCAATCTTCGTATAGTTTGAAACATAAGTCGTCCTTGAACATGGGTCATCGGCCAAATCAAATACTAAAAAACAGATTATATCCCTGCATGAAAAACAAAATCGATAAATTTAGGGAAAATGGGGTTGAAAGATGATAACCCAATAGTAGAGGATCTAATTCTACAGCTCCGATAAATGTAGGGGTGTTCTCAAATAATGGTTCCTAGATGTTTGAAAACCGACAAAGAACGATAAATGTCCACAGTGTTGCTTCTTTGGACATTTGTCGGTCTTCAAACATCTAGGAAGCATTATTTGAAAACACCCCTGAATTTATGGAAGCTGTAGAATGAGATCCTCAACTATTGGGTTATCATCTTTCAACCACATTTTCCCTAAATTTATCAATTCTGTTTTTCATACCTCCCAAAGCCACTTATCCGCCTCCAAAGAAATCGAGAAAGCTTGAAGCATAACCTGTACTTGCCGTAATTCCACTAGTTCATACCAACTCAATACAAAAATTAAATATTTAGTGTGCTACAACTGTAAATAACTCAGGAAACAAATTTGAAACCATAATTATGGATGTCTCACATGCCCTACATAGCGTATTTTCTGCATTTTAATCAAAGCGCACCAAATTTTAATCTAATTCAAGAAGGATGTCTGACCATACTTAGATGCATCATGAACTGCCGAGTTAACATTCATAAATTTGAAAAAAAAGTCCTACATAGTTGCAGTACTAACGCTTGTTTCATAAAATGTATGTATTCCTTTTGATGCACATATACTAACTGTAATGAAAGTGGTGATCAATACCAAGCGGAGAAGCAATGGAAGCAACCATGATTTCAGCAACGTCTATTGTTTCCTTATTTAGATAACAATTGAATCGTGATGAATAGCTTAAAACCTGAATGAATGAAAAGCTTTTGTCAGAGTTATGATCATGAAAACAACCGATCATGAAAAAGTTTTAACTCATAATTATAATCAAATGCAAACATTTGACAGAAAACCTAACGAAAGAAGGTGCCCAAAACCACCAAACGAACCTAAAATTATCGCTTATTAGAGTCGTACATAAAAACTATGCGAAATCACTGACACCACGGCCTTTCAAAACCGCCATCCCCTTCCTTTGCGCCCCTGTGATGGAGCGTAAACTGAAATTGTCGAAAGATTTTTGAATGCCCGTACCTACAAAAAAAAGATCAAAAAAAGAAAATAAGAAACTGCACAAAGATATTCATTAGCATTGCGAACTTACTAAAGAAAACTAAAAATTTCCCGAAAGTGTGTGAATGCCCAGTACGTGTTTTGCAAGTTATCATGTTGCGTTAAATACAAGAAATGTCTGTCTTTCAGCCTAGTTACAGGAGTAAAATATATAGCAATTACTACCCGAGTTACAGGAGCATCCAACTTAATTATATGGCACCGGGTTTTCACTGAAGAATTGTTGTCCGGTCTGGGTGATGTGGTGTCAATTGTACTGTTATTCTGCTTCTTCGTTGTATTAACACATTAAAATCTTAAAACATAAAATCAAACAAAATGTTCCAAAAAAAAACACAAGTAGTTAGTTATATGCTACCAAGCTTGAAGTGTTGCACCGCAGCCTCCACATGTGTACACTGGTTTGCTGCTTATCAAACTAACCATCATCGTAATCATCAAATTGCTATTATCATCAAAACACGATTAAGAGAAAAGTAAACTGAATGAAAAACAAACATCATTGAATCTATAAACATCATCTAGACTTGCCCGTGTGTTGAATTAACCGGTGATTGTTTATGTAAGCTGCTGCTGTTGGCTTCATGATCATCGTTTACGACATGCCCGATGGTTCTGGAGGTGAGTTCTATGGTTGATTCTCCTGTATCAGCCAACCAAAATAATTAAAAAACAAATCAAACACTACAAATTCATTAAAAACAACTGAAACAAAATCAGTAACAACAAAGCATACCATCCATAATAAGGTACAATAATTGAATAATGAAGTAAATGACAAACTACATTGTTAAGTTTCGACTATGGAGAAACTTCCATGCCCACTAAACAACAAAACAAAAATCATAACCATAACCATAACCATAACCAAAACAAACCAAAAAAGATGAAACATTTACCAAACTACAAATTCTTGAAATTACCAATCACGACTAAAAACAAACAGACCAAGAACATCTTCACGGATGGTAAAAGTACCATATCTTTCTGAGTGAACAACAATCGAGAATTGGCAGTAACCGCCCTGATCTGTAGGAGACACTTGCTTCAACCTTAACATCTTCTCGGTCACTCCGTATCAATGGCAACGATGATTCAACCAAATTCACAGACTAAACTACAAAACATAAAACGTAACCATTTAATATAATCTTTCATATATCCAAGGCATCTATTATTCAAGAAACAACTTACCTTACAACCATGATCTTTTGAATTCTACCATATTCGGCAAATATCTTGTTGTCCATTGAATCTCTACTGGCCTAAATCACATAAAATAGCAAGACTTAGTCACATCCTTAGAGCCCTAATTTTATTCACCGGAGACCCCCAGCCATCATGTAACACACTAACACCTCATAAAAACGCGTCCAATGATATGTTGACACGTGTACTAAACCTTAATAAAGTCAAATGTTGACTATGAGGGACTAATTTTGTGAAAACTCAAAAAATTTGATTATGGAAGGACTGGAAGTGTTAGCATGCTTAAAATAAGTTTCTGAATAACCTCTTCCGGTATTCATATTCACAAATGAGTCGCTTGTTGATCGAGAGTAGCCGTTTGCTTAATCAATTGAAAGATTGCGCGACGAGGGGTTAAAAGCGTCAACATGTTAATTCTTACCTCTGAGTGACCTTTTAACAAACCAGGAGCTTCATGATATTCGATTATACTCTCGGGAATGCCAATTATTGGCCGTCTAAGATTTTTATGTCTTTAAGTGACGATACGCGAAACTTTGCAAGTTTAAGGGGGTAAAAGTGTCAATATGTTTAATCATACCTCTGAATGACCTTTTTACGAACCCGAAGCATCGTGATGTTTAATAATACTCTCAAGAATGCCTAATATGGATTAGATAAGGCTTCGATGCTATTAAACGATGGTATGCGCAAGTTTGCGCATTAGAGGGACTAATTGCGTCAAACTGCAAAAGTATACCGAATCAAATGGTAGCGAACATTCCGGAACTTGACCATAAGTTAAACATGCTATATATACCCTTTAAATAGCTTAGAAATAGGCTTTGAGGGGCTCGGTGTGCAAAATAAACTTTTAAGTCAAACAGGGACTAAAAGCGTCAAAAAGTGCATAAGTTTGCATTTTCGCGCATATCTTACGTTCTGAATATATCCAGACATCCAAATATTTATGTAATCATTAAAATATTTTATTTTAGGGATTGGCATGATAAAATTCCATTCGTCGTGTATTTTGGATCGTTATTCGCGTGAGTTCGAGTTTCGTCGTAATTAACCGAACAACGCAAACGTACGACCAGAGGAACTGACATCCGAGATGTTTTTGAGCATATTTCATGTTCCCTATACTTTAAATTCATTTTAGAGCCTTGAAATGGGGTTAACGGGGTTTAAACGCATCGAAAATGGCTCAAAGGTGTTGCAGGGACCAAACTTTACAATTTAGCAAAGTTTCTGGTCACTGGTAGGCGATGGCGCTGCGCCACCACTATATGGTTTTTCCGTGGCGTGATTCCACGGCCTCATCTGGGCAGAAACTTCATTTTGGCACCCAGTTTGAATTTCAGGGGCCTAAGTGTAACTGTTCTCAATATCGTGTGATGGTTTTGGACACCCCTAGTATTCCAAAACCACGTGCCTTATGTGTAAGGTCCAGATCGAAGCTCAATTATCGAGGAACGATACTAACGGTTCTTGAAATCCTATAAATACCCACTAGTTTTGCTCTCATTTCTCACACTTGATCTAAATTGCTCTAAGTTGAAGCTTTATGCTTTATACCTGAGTATTCTAGATCAAATTCATCCTTGCTTGGACCCCTTGTAAGTGCCCACTTATGGCTAGTTATTTTTATTTGGCTTAGAAAGCCGAAAAGTCAAGCGTTGCGATAAACGCTTTGACTTTTAAACGGTCAAGCCATTGTTCGCAACAAACATGGCTACGTGATCGTAATTAGGTAGGTATTAAACCCTCAAAAGGGCACCTCCTAATTACCACGTTATCTCAGTCAATTGTCGGGTCAAACTTATTAATAAAAAGTCAAACGAGTCAGTTTTTGCAACATAATTCATAACTGATAATGCTGAAGTTATGGAAAATGTTTTAACACTTAAATAACTTGGTAAATAATATAAGAACATGTCTAGGCATGTTCAACCCGACAATTCTGAGTTTATGCTCGGTTCGCAACCGAAAGTCGCAAAAGTAGACTTTTGCTTTGACTTTCAGTTCTGACCCGATTTAGCTTAGTTTAGTTATGCCTTAGGGTTCCTTTAGAACCACATTATGTCTTAGTATAACCCTCTGAGGTTATACAACATGGTTCCTTAGAAATCCTAGTTCATTGCATGTTTTCGTTAAATGCTTAAAAGTTTACAATTATGCCCTTTTGATATTAAAACGAGATTTTAAAAAACGTGAGAGGACAAAAACCTTTATTTCTGATTTATAAGCATGTCCTAAAAATTTGACATCAGGTTGTGGACTAAATTAGGAGTTATGCTCGATATCGTAAAAGGAACGCATTTTATTAATTAAACGGCATTTTCGGCATAAAACCTACTTAAACCCAAATTTGGACACCAAACTTTCTACCCACTGATGTAATATAATATTTAGGGATTTTTGGAAATTTTTATTAAATTTTAAACTGATCATAACCTAGAGTTCTTGCATAGACTCGGTAATTGACGATAATGCCCTTTTCGTTAATAAAATGAGTTTTACACATCCTTTACATATCAAACCTTTTTCTACTGATTTTATATATTAAATAAGTTATTTTAAACAGTAAAGGCTGATCAAAATCTTAGATTTCCTTAATCAACCTGAATATCGTCAAATACCGACTTTTATGCGATTTAGGCGCATAGTATGGTTTAAAACCATATTTAGCACCTAAGACTTGTTACCTACTGATGTTATGAATAAATTTTTATACTTAAACAGTAATTAAAAGTTTTGAACTCAGATTTCCAAAATTGGCCCTTTTAACATATGTGAAATGACCAAAATGCCCCTGCGGTGCATAGTTTGGCTATAAATGATAAATTTCACGTATATATGATATCTTACTGATATAACTTATTAAAATAAATATTTCTACTGATTATTTTAGACCAGAACCTCAGGTTGCTATTTAACCTCTTTTATAAACTTTAAAATGACCAAAATACCCCTACGTGGATTAAATTGGTTTTAAATTCGTTTCGGGCATAATGGAAGGTATCCTACTGATATCACAACATATTTAAGGCATATTAACTTGTGAAACATGTTCATGACTCATTTGGTTACCCGTTATGCATTTTTCGCGTTCGGTACGGTTTATGTAACTAGTTTGCATAAATTAACCGAAACGGGTCAAACCTTATCATTTTCACTTCAAAATTCAGAATGTGTTTAGTTTACCCATATTATACAAGTCTCCATACTTGTCGGGTCTAAATCACATTCTAATCCGGCCTTCGCTTAATCTTGCGTTTTGAACCGTAAACCTTTCCTTAAAACTAACCGGTCTAAGTTACAACTTAAATAAGACCCGTTAGGAATCTAATTGGTTAATAAAACCTTCGTTCCAGATTGAGAGCCCCAGTAAAGGTACTTGTGCTTGCTGATTTGAATATAAGGCTGAGAATAAAATTACATTTTAGCTCAGGTAAATACTTTTAACTTATTTTCCCTTATACGGGCTTGGGATACGGTAAATTATTACCGCTTGGTCGGGTGTAGAAACCTTTTAATCGGAGATGATTAAATTGCATAATCCCATTTTAATCAGTATTGCTTGATAACAAATAATAGTGGGGGTTAATGACCGTGTCCTGGATATCCTTGGCTCATTTAAAAAGCGTAAATGGCCACAACTTAAGCACAGGGTGTAGGCATACACCTGCCTGTTGCGTATGTAAAAGATATACTCACTCGTGAGGTAACTTCTTGTGAGTTTATATTTGTGGTGTGTCGATTAATCTTGATCGGTTGTTTAAACACCGGCCCTAAATGTTAGACAAACATGTAAATCTGATACAAGATTGTTATTAATATAATTGTCCCAAGTTATAAAAGAATATTTGTGCCTTGTGCATTCAAATCAATTTTCATAAACACTTTTCAAAAGAGTCAATTAATTGTATTTACCAGTGTAAACTGACGTATTTTCCAAAAAGATTAAGTGACAGGTATTGTACGTAATTGGCTGGGAGCTCAGGGCATTAATAAGGAATCATGCAAGTTCTAAACGTCTAAAGTCTGTTGAACAGAGTTTATATTTCTGTTTTAAGATCCGCCTGTGGATCCATATACAACCGCTGTGTAATATTTTATTATACTTTCTAATCGGTTTGTATTATTATTACTTTAGACTTCCCCTGTGCATTTAAACTGTGATTAATTGTCTATGATGATATCAACTACGTCACGATACTCCCCACCGGACCCATCGGTAATACGTGGAAATATCGGGGTGTGACACATCATGTAACCCAGCTATAAATCGGTATGAATACTACAGATACCCAATATTACCTCTTCGTAGATCTAACTTTTCAACTATGTATGTTGAAGACGATAGTAGAAGACAACAAGATCTCCGTAACTTTTCAGCCTCAGAGTTTACAAAATAGTGAAAGCACCATGGCTGCAAGGGAGGTTGCAGATAAAGATCTACCATCCTTCAACCCTGCCAAGCCAAGATGACATATTTAACAATATTTACTCATAACTTTGAACTCATCATAGCATTATCGAGATGGAGATATGATGACATCTCAGGTGCATTAAATGCACAAAACAACTCCCCATTCAATTTTGAAATTTCCTCCTAAAAAAATCACTAATTTATCATAATAAAAATCAGATTATATACTATATTATCTAGATTTTTAGATTTATATATATATATACACACACGAATTATGACATCAGCATGGACAATGTGGCATATCTCAGAAGTTGACACGTAAGCAAATCGAGGTCATCTTCTAATTTATAACAACTGAAACTATTTTTTCAAAACCAAAGTGAAAGTTTTTTTTAATAATTTACTATTTTTTAAAACCGCTTTAAGCTCGCTTTTTTTGCGCTTCTCGCCTAGCATCACATAATTTAGGATATCCAAACACCATCATCTGCTTCTCATTAATAACAACTGAAACTATTTTTTCCATTATATTTACTAAGTATCACATAATCACTAATATGTGCATCTCAAACGCCCCTACACTCGTTTAAGCTTAAACAGTTACCATCGTCGCTTCTCCAACCCGAAACACCGCCATCGTCCTCTTTTTACCAAATCTATACATGTCAAGAAAGTGATATATTAAACGAAACAAAAAACAACGAGTAAAAAGAATAATTACATAAATAACTCCTAATATCATTACTAATCAATACAAGACATGAAAAAATACATAAATTAACAGTACCTCGGTAGCAACATCACATGCAGTGTGTCTAATTCACCAAGATCTGTTGGTAAAACCACCACAGCCACACGACCACCTGTAAAACAAAACACAGGAATCTGGTCCAAATGTCAATTTATGTGACCGATCTACAAACGAAAAATTGGAAAACTTACAGGCGTCATCACATACAGCTAAATAGGCATCTCAGACCAACCAAACTCCATTTTCTTGTATAGATGTGACAACGATTATACACGATCCCTTTTCAAAACCTTAATCACCAACACAGCATTGGCGAAGGTCATTCATGGTGAACTTGCAAAACATTTGCATTGTCAGAATGCCAGGCTCAGATTGTGCATAAAGATGACAACACCATGGCTGTAAGAGAGGTTGCATGAACAACTGCCATCCTACAACCTTGCCATGCCATAATGCTATCTTCATTCAATTTTTACTCAGATCTACAAAATCATCATAGCCTCATCTTGAAAGGACAAGAAAAATGCACTTTGCATTCATTTTTATTCACCATGACATTCAACACTAAATGATTTACTAAACTAATACAAATGATTGCAAAATGTCAGACCTCGCGTATATTAGGGCCGACGTTTGCTTCATCGGAAACGCATCTAAGTTACCGAAAAGTGCCCGGAACCCTAGCTTCCTACCAAAACACTCTGGGAGCACCGTCAACCCTAGAATTGTCGGAAAACACCATAGTTTTAGTCTCAGGTGAGAAGCATCTCATCAACATCATTGACTGAATATCCCTTACAATCTAAAAAACGTGGTCTTAGGTGACATCGATCTCATAATCATCGACCGAACATGGATTACAGCCAATGCTACCTAGGACAGCCACGAACGGCAGTCGGCAACGATGGTTTATATGTTGCAACAACACGCCAGATCTCACCATCGTAGCCTCAGATGACAAAATCATCTTCATCGGTCTGAGTAGAGACGTTCAAGTTGTTTTGTGCATTTAATGCACCTGTGAGAAGTAATCATATCTCCATCTCTCTCTTTCTTCTTCACACTTTAATATACAAAATCATCATAGCCTCATCTTGAAAGAAATTTGAAAAAATGCACTTTGCATTCATTTTTATTCACCATCACAGTCAACCCTAAATGATTCAGGGTGTAATCAATACATAAACAGAAACCCAACTTAAAAAAAACTCCAAATCAAATTAGCAAAGATACATGTAAATTACTAACAAAACAACTATCAATTACTGTCATTACCTGATGGCATCAAAATTTATTATAAATAATTTCCAAATTATAAATAATCTCCAAATTGCAAAATTAGGAAGTATTTTACAACAGTAAATGATTCATCTACATAATTCCTCATCTAATCAAATTGCAAATTCAAACATTAAACAACCATAAATTATGGTTTACTAAACTAATACTTATCATCAATTTGCAGTTCTCAGATACACATATATACAATCACAGTCCAATCAAACCTTAAAACAATTATCGGATCAAGAATGAGACATACCATCCAGATATTCAAAAGAAAAAAAGATAAAATTCGACAAATGATTGCAAAATGTCAGACCTCGCGTATATTCGGGCCGACGTTTGCTTCATCAGAAACGCATCTAAGTTACCGGAAAGTGCCCGGAACCCTAGCTTCCTACCAAAACACTCTGGGAGCATCGTCAACCCTAGAATTGTCGGAAAACAACATAGTCTTAGTCTCAGGTGAGAAGCATCTCATCAACATCATTGACTGAATATCCCTTAGGTGACATCGATCTCATCATCATCAACCGAACATGGATTACACCCAACGCTACCTAGGACAGCCGCGAACAGCAGCCGGCAACGATGGTTTATATGTTGCAACAACACGCCAGATCTCGCCATCGTAGCCTCAGATGACAAAATCATCTTCATCGGTCTGAGTGACAAAGATGGTGATTCACCGACGGATTTCTGTGCGGATAACATGGTTCGTGTGGAAGATGAGGAAAATAAACCCTAAAATCGCCTGTGAGTTTGAAATGATAAGAAAGAGAGAGATGGAGATTAAAGTGTGAAGAAGAAAGAGAGGGTTGAGATATAATTACTTCTCACAGGTGCATTAAATGCACAGTTCAACTCCCCATGCATTTTCAAAAGTTCTCTCCTAAAAAAACCAATTTTATCATAATAAAAATAATAAAAATCTGATTATTATTATTATATACAATATTATTTAGATTAAAAATCGGATTTATGACATCAGCATGGACAATGTGGCATATCTCAGAGGTTTACACGTAAGCAAAGTGATGTCATCCTCTAATCTCTTATTATAGATTATATAGATTATGATATGATAAAGTTAACTAAACAATATAGTAAAAAAGTACAATTTAAAAGAAAAATTTTAATTAATTATATACATGTAAACAAATTAATAAATAACAAGAGTTAAAGTTTTAGAAATAAAGTTTGAACCGAACCCTAGGTTATGTAAGCTAGACGAACCAAGCTTTAGTGTAATAGCGTAGACGAACTCAAGCTCGGACGGCTCTACTTGTTTACACGGTATACAATTCCAGAAACACTATGTTAAATTTATCATCCATTACACTTGTATACAATTCTAGAAACACTACCCATAAGCATTTACTAAACAACCTAACATTCATCATACAAAGAAGCCACAATATTAAGGTTGATCAATGTGATCAATCATGAGAGTGTTAATTTTTTATTGGCTATAAGCGTAGTTTAGGTTGTTTGTATATTAATTTTTTTAAATAGTAATGGTTATGTCAATTCTATTTGACAGAGGTGACAAAATAAAACATCAAGAGAGTTGAGTAGTAATGTTGACAAAAAGATAAGGTTGGGTTAGAGAAAAATGTCTGGATAGTCTATGTGGTTTGCCTATTTTTCATCTTTAGTCCCTAAGTTTCTAAAATTACAACTATAGTCCCCAACTTTTGCAATTTCGTTCTCGGATAGTGCCTGGCACGGATGAAGGTTAGTTTTTGGTGTTAAATAGATGTGAAATTACAAAATCACCCTTACTATAAAAAATAACAATAAAACATTAAAAAATCTAATTTATTATTAGAAAAGGTAAGCCCCACCTTTTTCCTACCCAACCCTACCCCCTCTCCCATTTCTCTCTTCCTCTTTCTTTGTTGCAACCTGCAAACACCCAACAAAAAAAACCCATTTTTTCCGTACAAAAACCATTCTGGTAAACATGAAATTGAAGCAAATATTCACAAGATATGAACTATTTTCACAAACCCATTTGGAAAACAAGATTCCCTAATGTAGGTCGATTGAATCTTGACTAAAAAAATTGAAACAAAATGATGATTTATAAGAAGATCGTTGTGCTAAAGATGAAGATCATGGGGGAGAGGAGGACTTCCGGTTGTTGGTGCATATTTCGTACGTCTGCCATTGTGCGAATAGTTAGATAGTGTGACAACTGGCACGAAACCGGTAATTTTCGTACAATTTAATTAATACTTAATAACTGTAATTATGTGCTTAAATGTCAACATTATCTGATTATATACTATACATGTGAATTCATGCACGTTTTATACTACAAATATTGCTTTATGAATTAATGATAGCGTTGCGTCAGAAATACTAATAAACTCACCGGTAAGACACATTGTGTCAACAATTATGCAGAGAGCAGCCAGACAATAGAATTAGGGCCTAGGGGTAGGTCCAAAGTCTAAAATACATTGAAACCCAAGAGTATATACAAGGGTTAACATATAGACTTTCCGAAAGCTAAAATATGCACTAAAAAGCACCCGAAACACACTTTAAATGCTGAATTTCATACATTTCAGCAAAATTCAGCATTTTAATGAGTTAGTAACATGTAAAAATATGACTAATTGGTCCTGAATGCTTTCATAAGTGTCAGGAATTGAAAGTGTCACAAAAGGGTACATAAAGGACACTAAACGGTGCAATTTAGCACTTTAACGAACTGGTATCTAACCGAACAACCGGACATTACCCGAAACATCAAAATATTACTAGAAGCATTGTTTTAATGTTTCTGAGCTAGTTATGATCCCCGAACACCATAACACCGCTTATAACATAATAACACATTAAATCCCTAAACTTTATACTTGAAAACTAACTTATTTATGTATATAGTGATTGGAATTTACACTTTACCCCCCATATAAGTGGACGGTCACATGATGGCCCCACCTTTGATCTTATGCAATCTTCCCTTGATTCACCAAAATCCTACTTGATCTTCTCTAGATCTCTTTTGATTCACATGATCTTCCTTGGATTCTTTATGATATGGAAGATCTTGCAAGCACTATAAAAGAACATCACCATCAACATCCCACTTCACACACCACACTCACCCTCTCTTCCCCTCCCTACGGTCGTGAGCTACCCCCCACACCACCATCTTTTTCATCCATTATTCAATCATTCCAAGTTAGTCACAAGGTGCAAGAAGGTGTTTAAGGAGGTTTAGATCTTGTGGATCTTGAAGAACCTTCTCCATTTGCTTTTATCCAACCCATTTGTCATCTTCAACCTCTTGTGTTCTTCCCTAGCCCTTGTGCTAGTAGTAAGCTCCTTGTAACTTGTTACTTCATATTTTGGATGGTTAAAAGATGATGAATATTGTTAATCACAAGAACACAAAAGAACATGATCATGATACTTTAACATAAGCTTAAATACATAAGAATACATGTAAATGATGATGATTTGTGTAGTGATGTTAGACATCATAAGAAACCTACTAGATTGTGATTAAACACATGATCTAGTAAGTTAAAGTGGTGATCTTGTGAAAGACCAAGATCATCATGCTTTATGTCTTCATGAACTTAAATAATGAAATTGGTCTTCATATGTAAAGATGATTTAAACAAAATACAAATCTTGTAAATAGATGATTACAAAAATAATTTTCCCAATAAACCAAGTTTATTTACAAGATTTACAAAGTCATGGTTTCTAAGTAAACTAATAATATTTTTAGTGTTTAAACAAGACTAAGAACATGATTGTAACAAGAAAAATACAAAAGAAATATTTTTAGAAAAATCATCTTACAAGTTGTAAATGGCTAAATCTTTCAAGAACGTGATTTACAAACAAATAACCATGTTTTTAAGGGTAACTAAACCTACTAAATAACATGGTAAGTTACTACAAGTTTTTACAAAAACTTCAAGTTCATGATGTAGGGTAATTTACTTGATTTTGACACTCGGTAAGTGTTGAATGAGTTGATGATTGTTTGTGATGATTTTAAAAGAAAACAAACACATGTTTTGAAAACATGGGAAACCTCCATTTTTAGGGGAAACCATGTCAAAATTTCTATAAATTTTGACACTTAGAAAAATACAAGTTTTGGTGAAACTTATTCCCTAAAAATTCACCCAAAAATATTTACCAAGGTTTCCCTAATTTTTATGTAAACTTCAAGTTAAGAAATGATGATTTTTCAAGATAAAAATTGATATTAAGTATGTATATTTTTGAGAAAATATATATATTTATTGGTCACCAAATTTTGTGCTAAGTATATGTAATATGTATTGTATGTAATAGTGTATTAGGACTAGAAAATACACTAAATACTCCCAAGGAGTAGAAATACACAAAAATACACATACAACATGCATAGACAAATACAAGAGAATATATTTATGAAAATATATTTCTTAATAAATTAAATAACTTGGACAAGTTATGAACATGAAATGAAGTTTTGGACAAAATACATAACTCGGGTAAAAAATACAAGATACTTATATTTATTTTTGAGAAAATAATATAAGTAAGATACATAATTAAAAATATAAATTATTTTTAACACACAAAGAATACATACATAAAAGATGGTGACTTGTACTTGTGCGATACAAGTCTAGTGACTAACGTTAATAAAACACGTATAGGTCACGACGCTAAATAAGCAAATCCGGTGAAGTTTACGGCGCAAGAAACGCAAAGTTGTGAGTTCATGCTCCCCCTTTTCTTTTAACTGTTTTCAGTTTGGTAACTTCGGGCGTGAAGTACATGTTACTAAATGTTTACAGAAAAGTGAGTTCATATCCCCATTTTTAAATCTTTTACATATTTTTAAACTTGGGGAAAATACATGTGTTATGGTATGATGGATACAAGAACTAAGGAATGATACTTGAAATCGTGTCACGAATAGGGTACCAGAAGCACCATTAATCGTGTACATACTAAGACCGCAGAACAAAAGGTTAGATCTAATGGGTTTTCGGGCAGCCACACTCTTGGTGATAACTAGTACCAAGTAGTGCTTTTGTGTCTCAGTCGTGAATCGACAACTAGAAAAATGCCTATGGTTTGGATGCTTCCTATGTCGTGTCACATGTTAATGGCCTTGCAACCCATTAACAATCTCGATACATACATAAATACTTGATTTATACAAATTACATACCATGTTTTCATACAAAGTATACAACGTTCAATACAAAAACTGCTTGAATTCACACCAACATTATGTTGACGATTTTCCAAAAACTCACATCATACTCTTGCTCTGGATGTTGTTTATGTTATCTTTGAATAAAGTTGTAAACTTATCAAACAAAATACTGTCTTGTGATGTAAACACTTAACCGATGTTTTCAGTTACGTAATGTTATTGGTATTTGAAGTTATTTTTACGAGCATGTAGTATGTTTACCATTCGTATGCAATGAGAACCTTTCATGATCACACCTCGTGCTTCCGCCTTAGAAAGGGGTGTGACAGATAGAGCGCCTGTTGAATATTGTATAGAACAGAGATAGTTGGACACGGTATTGAATTGTCAAGGACAACATAATGTCCAGTCGAACCCCCATTCGAATAGGTGTTGATAATGTAAAAGTTCATCCGGATGGACATAGGTTCATTTGGATGTGTGCAGGCTGTTGCCTATAAATAGGGACTTGGGGTTCCCATTTGGACAAACTTTTGGTCCCTGAGGGGAGATGCTCTCCAACTGGTCTCATGGTGCTGTAACTTTCAGATATGAATAGAGACCGAATTGTAAGTGACTGCTCGGTGTCGTATTTATCTTCTACTCCTTTCTTTGTAACAATAAACGCACCGAACACGTCGTATCGGGACCGAGGCTCCGTCAAACTCGCCGGTTCCTGGATTAGCACCGATACTCTATTGCAACGGAGAAGGTCTAATTGCGTATGTTGTAAGTAACTCACACATGTTAATTAAATTATGAAATATACAAGCGAATTAAATTATGATGTAGACTACCTTATTTGTGATTGGTTGGGATTAAATAAAAAGAATGTGTTAGCCCCAGCTTATAACATGCTTGTGATTTGCAATGTTCGCAATATAAATAAAATATGTTCCATATTTATGGAGGAAAATAAATTGATGAAGGATTTAGATGGCTTCTGATGCAGAGGTGTAATAGGAAGTCCAAGCCATGCTGCAGACGGTTCTGCGTGAAATAGTCTTGCGAAGGGTGGTTGTGGCGGTGATGATGATGGCGACGGTGACAATTGTGGCGTGGTGGTTGTGGCATTGGTGGTGGTGAAAGGTGGAGACGGTAGTGGTGAAGAATGGGGAAGATGAAGTGGGTGGTGGTCCCACATAAATTATATATATTTTCAATCTTTAGGTATTAATTTAACAGTAAGGACATTTTAGTCATTTCACCCCCTACTTAACTGAGAAAACTAACCCCATCTACGCTAGGGACCATGCGAGAACGAATTTGCAAACGTTGGGGACTATAGCTGTAATTTTAGAAAGTTAGGGACTAAAGGTGAAAAATGGGCAAACCACAGACTATCCGGACATTTTTCTCGTTGGGTTAAAAGACCCATAAGATATTTAGTTATGTACCTTCTATAATAAAATTATGAGTTAATTGCCAAAATCATCCCTGAGGTTTGAGCAAGTTTGCCTCGTCCAAAATGATATTTTTGTACCAAATTGCCCCCAACGTTTGTAACTTTTTGTCATTTTCATCCAAACCACTAACTTAGTTTATTTTTTCTGTTAAGTTGAAGATATTTAGATGAAACTGGCAAATATAAAACCACATGGACGATTTTGGCAATTTACTCAAACCCTTTTTTAATTTCTTTTATTTAATTATTTTTGTTACATATATAATAAAAAAGAATATACATGGAGTTTTTAGAAAAAAATTAATAGTTTTGTCACATAATTTTTATAAATTTTCATCCAAATCACTAACTCAGTTTATTTTTTCTGTTAAGATGAAGGATGTTTTAAATTTTATAAATTAAGACAGAAATTAATTTACAGCTTCTTTATATAAATCAGTTTTATAAAGAGAAAACGTCATTGGTGTGCAACACATAACAATCGATTACAACTTTTAGTATTTATCAGTTGTAGAGATAGAAAAAAATTGTAAAACGTTACATATTTTTTAAATGTGTTGAGCACCAAGGAAATATGTTTGTAGAAATAAAATATTTATTTAATTAAGATTATGAGGGTAACTAACTAATACTTATTCTGAGTGGCTTGAGTAAAGAAACTTTTGGTTCATAGCATTATAATTACAATTTGGTGGGTAATTTTAAGGTTTTGTAATGATATGTTGTTTGATAGAAGGGGGGGGGGGGGGGATGGCTTCTGTTTTTTCCTTAGGAGCGAATTTAAAAGAGTAGAAGATGAATTACAAACTTGGTACATATGATAAGATTTTTTTATTTGACCCTTTTCAATAAGGTCACGGGCATTTTAGTTTTATAAAATTTAGAGGTTTAAGTATATTTTATTTTTATAAAACTGATCTATATAAAAAATTAGAAATTAATTTTTATATTAGTTTATAAACATCCTTCGCCTTAATAGAAAAATTAACTTAGTTAGTGGTTGGTTGAAAATTAATAAAAATTATGTGACAAAGCTATTAGTTTTTTCATATAAAAATTACATGTATATTCTTTTTTATTATATATGTAACAAAATTAATTAAATAAAAGAAATTTAAAAGAGTTTGAGTAAATTCCCAAAATCGTCCTTGTGGTTTTATATTTGTCGGCTTCATCTAAATATCCTCAACTTAACAGAAAAAAAAACTAAGCTAGTGGTTTGGATGAAAATGGCGAAAAGTTACAAACGTTGGGGGCAATTTGGTACAAAAGTGTCATTTTGGACGAAAATGACAAATCTGCCCAAACCTCAGAGACGATTTTGGCAATTAACTCTAAAATTATAAAAGTATTACTAAAATAGATTGTTGTAATAATAATATATTTTTATACAAATTATTTACTATAAATTTCCTTGAAAATGTTTAAGATTAATGTAATCTTTTTAAAACCGATACGTTTAAGATTAATGTAATCTTTTTAAAACCGATACAATTAATCTAGTTGGACTGGCCCATTTCTTGAGATACTTTAAATGAGCCATCCAAATAAAAATTGGTAACTATCAATAGGACACTCACTTTTGAGCCAAGTTTATACAAAATAGGAGTGTATTTAAAGGTTAAATGTTTGCATCACATGCACGACATAGAAGATGAAATTATGGCAATGTGATAGGCCCTTATACCACAATTAGACCTTAAATCATATGACCCTCAATTATTCATGAGTATCTAGGTATGGTACATGTTACTTATTTGGTTAAAGCAAATTGCTTCACATGCACCACAAATGAAAAGATGTAGATGCTTACACACATGCAAAACATAATATAAGCAATTAGGTTCTTGTTTATCTTTATAATTCGATTTGATATCATGGTTATTTCAAAAGAATCAATCTAGACAATATGTATGTGTGAGCGACACCCATGTTGATCTTTATTATTCGGTTTGATATCGTGGGTTTTGGTAATCCCATTTCACAACCAGTTAAAAAAGCTCCAGACACCCGTTACTCATTACCACCTATGTTTTTAAGTTACATTCTCATTACATCGGATCTTAAACTCACATTAAAATCGGCTTGAAATATAAAATACTCAACCATAGTAGTACACCTCTGATAGTTCTTCAATTTCAACTATTTCAATATTTTGAAAAACTTCAACATACCATTTATTATATTTTTTAAATAATATAATATATTGACATATTCGGTTTCAATCCAAATAAACAACTTCATGTAATCATGCAAATATCACCTAACATACTCGTCTCAAGCACACCATTTGCAAGGAACAAAGTCTATTCCCATGCCCATATATTCGTCCAAACTTTTCGAGCTTCAAGTTTTCCTATCAGAGTTCTTTATTTTTTCTATCTATATTACTTCCACTCGCTTTCGAGTCCGAAATTCACCATTACTGCTTTTATTTAGTTTTGCCCCAATTTCTTAACTTTTGATGGTAGTTATTTACATGTTCCGGTTACCATTAAATTGTGTTATTTCGAGGGTGTTCATATAATAATCGATTAACTTAAGTCTTTTACACAAAAGAAATATTAACCTATAAGAAACCCAAAAAAAAAAAAAAAAAAAATCACACACACACCAAAATCAATTCAATCATGGTCACCTTTTACACTCCCAAAATCAAAATCTTTGAAAAATCTAGGGTAAAAAGTACCAAACACCGGTCATAGGATGATGATGTTTGAAACAAAGTCTCGGTTTTTATGAATCTTGGTTCCGCACCTTCTTCTTCATCACCCCCCACTTCAGGTGCTTATCACACATACCCATTTTTATATATATAATATACACACACATATACACACATACTCTCTCTCTCTCTCTCTCTCTCTCTCTCTCTCTCTCATGCAAAGAATCTTGCATACTCCAAATCATTCCACCGATCTTTCGTAACACAATTCAAACAACAGCAACCCCAATTCAAGATTTCAACGATCTGTCACCTCTACCTCCATAAAGTTCCAATTTTTATCACACCCAATGCGATAAAAGGGATAATTATTGATTGATGTGAAGAGGGTTTCTTTTGTTTTCTGCTAGGGTTAAGTGATCTTTGTGGGTTTTCCAATTTGAGATCTGGATGAAAGATTCTGAATTTTGGGGTTGACAAAGAGATTGATTTGGGAAATATGGATATGGATTATAATGGGGATTCGGGTTTTCTTGACCCGGAATTGTTGCAGCTGAATGAAGTGTCTCCTTTGGCTATCAAGTCAAATCCTTATGTTGCTGAGAAGTTGTTTGAGCAATGGCTTTCGCTTCCTGAAACCACTCTTTTGGTAATTATGTTGTTTTTGTTTTACTTTTGTTGTTGTTTGTTAGTTGTTTATTGTTGTTGTTATGTTGGGTTTCTGGGATATGTAGGTAGGAGAAGATGGTAAAGTGGTGGTTGTTAAAGTTTGAATCTTGATACCCTTATTTGGTTTCTTGGAGAACAATCTACTTTTATGTGAAAATGGTGTAAGTGAGTTGAGTAGTCAGTAGTTTGATGTGGGAAGAGGCTTATTTTCTTTGAATATTGGTTCACTTTATTGAATGTATAAATACATAGTGAAATAGGATGTTGATGAGAAGATGATAATGTTATAAACAAGCAAGCAAACAAACGAACTAAAATGACATGAATTTAATTAAATTTTGATCCGGGAACGCTAGGAAAGCGACATCCAAATAGTTGGTATAAATTTGTTTGGATTTGTGTTCACTTACTTGTTACTATTAATGGTGGAATGATGAGGATCTTACACGCCAAGTCACTTAACAATGGGTGGTTTTTATTGCCGAAAATCCGATTACACTTTCATTATCGAACGCCATATGTAGTTCTATACCTTTTTCGTTATATAGGGTTGTCAAGAAATTGTAGTGTGATAGATTTACCTTTTGTGGGTCCTATTTTAAAGGATTGTCACATGTGTTGTACGCTTGTAGTTAAGAGTATTAGACTAGCTGTCATATGAAATGATTTTGTTTCGGTCATCTCACTATATAAGGGCACCATGTGACATCCAACTTGGAGACATAATTTAGTGACATTTTTTTTATTGTTTAACTCATTACATAGTAATGGAATTATACTATTATAGTATGATGTTGTATGAACATTTCTTTGTATTGTTGACTTTGTTACTTAGAAATGTATGAATAGCCGGTTATTGCAGTATGAAGACATAGGATAAGAATTTGCTATAAAGCCGTTAATATATACAAAATATGCCATAGATGATTGTTGCTAAAATATGAACTTTTGCTATAAAAGATTTTTCTTCCTCATCATCACTTTATCGATCTGAGAGTTTGCGTTTTTATGCAGTTATGTGTATGTGTGTGTATATATATATATATGTTGTTGAAAGACGGCAGTACACACACACATGTATACATATAAAGATTAGTAAATATGTGTATATATATGTGTGCGTGTACGCACACACACTTGAACTATATGTATGCTTTTATTACCAGCCATCTATATAGGCAATCACGCTATATTAGTATTAATATAACTGTCAAATTATTTATGGTATTTTCCGTCTCGAAATAGGTGAAATCTTTGTTTAACAATGTTAAAGCGGGCATTCCGTTAAACGTATCTGGATCAGTTTCCAGCCCAAAAGCGTCTTCCGGGAGTCCAGTACCTTCCATGTTTCCAGCCGGAAGCGCGCCTCCACTTTCACCGAGAAGTTCATCATCCGGTTCTCCTCGTATCACAAAACAGAGGGCGGGCCCATCTGTACTAGGTTCTCCATTAAGAGTAATAAGCGAACCAGTCAAAGAGTTAATACCTCAGGTCTAGTTTCAAAGTTTCAAACCAATGATTTTGTTTTTCCGTCGTAAGTATCAAGTTATTGTTTAACCGAAGCATGTTCGTTTATTGCAGTTTTACTTTCAAAATGGCCGTCCACCCCCTAATGACTTAAAAGAACAATGCTTGTTTAGATGTAATCAGTTTTTTTACGGTCATGCTGACGGACTTCAATTGCACGGTGAGACATACGTTTCAGCTTTTTGATAGAGTATGAATGGTCACT
Organism: Helianthus tuberosus; assembly: GCA_030545235.1. NCBI lineage: Eukaryota > Viridiplantae > Streptophyta > Magnoliopsida > Asterales > Asteraceae > Helianthus > Helianthus tuberosus. The sequence goes on from CM060444.1 coordinate 163,742,541, forward strand.
GTTAGGCCTCTAAATGAACTGAATGTTCATGAACTGTCCGTGAACTTGTTCGGCGGGAAGCTCGTTTATGTTTGTTTATTGAATAAACGAACAAACATGAACTAAGTTACTTGTTCATTTAATTAAATGAACGAACATGAACACACGTGTTGTTCGTGAACGTCCGTTTATGTTCGTTAATATTTTAATAAATACATATGGAGTTTTTTTTATATAAATATAAACATAAAGGAGGTTCTTTAACTACTTACGTACATATAACTAATTGATAATTGAGATTTTCAGTAATAAAAATGGGCTTTCCAATATAACTTATCGTAATTAATCAATAATTTATATAAAAAATGCTACTTCATGTCTGTTTATGTTTGGTCATTATGTTCAATTGTGTTGTTTTATGTTCGATAAGTTATGTTTGTTCGTTTATGTTCATTTATGTTCATAAACTGTCTGTTTAGGTTTTAAACGAACGAACACAAACATGCCTATTGTCTTAATGAACGAACACGAACAAAAAAAATATGTTCGATTATATGTTCGCGTTCGGTTAAAGTTAAATGAACGAACATGAACTTGCCTTTGTTCGTGTTCGTTCGGTTCGTTTACAGGCCTAGTCACCGTGAAGTTTAACTGACCGAGTTAATTGTGATTCATATATGTAGAGTTCAAACCACTTACAAAGGAAATTTGCAAACTGCCGTCTTTTTTCTCCACCGCTCTTTTTAAAAAGATTGATGTTGCTGGCACTGGCGTAGTGACCAGGTATTTTTGTATAGTTGTTTTTCAAATTTAAAAAAAGTTTTTTTTATTAAGTGAAGTATCTTATTTGCAGGGATGCATTTGTTGATTATTGGGTCAACGGTAACATGTTGATAAGAGATGTTGCAACCCAGATATATACAATATTGAAGCAGCCTGACTTGAAATATTTAACTCAGGTATTTGACTATTTTCATTTCTGTAGGTCCCGATATCTGAGGATCGATAACGAACCGAATCACTTGTTTATAGCAAACACGGTCACGTGTGCGGAATCCACGTAACTATGCCAAATCAAACATATAAAACAGTAACGACACAGTATTAATCAATGAAACACACTCGATTGATTAAACGGGATGAGAATCGATAACAAACTGATACAAACACAGTTTAGACAGAATTTTGACAGAGTTTCTTTAAGGGTATGCTCTCATCTACCTTCAAAGTGAAAGCAGACATTGTTTATATAGTCCCTGGGCCCAAGTCTCGGCGAAACACAAGGTGATACGGCGAAACAGCATATGGGCCAGTGATTGGGCCTGAAGCAGCCCATTACACGACAAAACAGATGTGTTTCGTCGTTTATGTCGACGTAACAGATTCATTTGGTAACCATTCTGTTTCGTCGTGATGAGTTCGACGAAACAGCCTGTTTCGTCGAGGTCTGCAACAGTTGTTCTGTTTGCTGTAAACATACAGCAAACAGATAGAACATATAAACATCATAATGACCATTCTACCCTTTAATGCAGCATGCATTGTTCGTTATACATTACATACCAAACGAAGACAAATAAGTCAGACACAAGCGGATAGGAGGATATCCGACTTGGTCGACGTCAAATACATACTCGATAATTCATAAAGACCGTACAAAATACATCGTTAAGTACAAGACTAGTTACAGACACTAAAAATGCATCAACAAACTCCCCCTTGTCTGTTTACTCGTCTTCGGTCTTCTAATCTTCCACCTCAGTGTTGTTCGGACCACGAACTGCCCGAATGTATTCCCCGGTAGTAGCAAAAACACGCTACGCGCTGAAACTTCAAAGCTTGACGTGCATCCTGATCTTCATAAAAAATGTCGTGACGATATAATCTGTTAATGTCAGCCTTGGACATGTTGACGATCCACATCGGATCCAACATCCGGTAATTTGCACGATTATCTCTAAACACAATCACGCCTTCATGAGTGTCGGAGTCGTAGCACCATAATGCCATATCTTCAAGAAAATCCTGCTGCATCGGCATTAATGGGATTTTATCTACGACTCGCGGTGGTTGATATACAAGCTTGTAGCGCCCTGTGTTCGTTTCCGGATCAAGAGTAAACTTGATCGGTTGATAGATGGGGAACTGTGGCTTGTATGATTCATCCTTCCATCCCGACTTCTTGTTTATTTTTATCAGTCGCTCAAATAAAGCAGCGCCGTCGAAGTTTGAACGATTAACAAGCTCAAGCCTCGTCAACGCTGCAACATCATAAAATGGCAACGATAAAATGCTCAGCAATGACCGGAAGTATTGTATACCGTATTCACGTTTAACGGCTACGCAGTGTATATCCTTAACAAACATCCAGCATAGAATTCTTCCACTTGGCTTCGCCTTTTCAAACTGCAAGTAGTCAACTTGAACACTTTCCGGAACAGGCTTGGAGACTTTTGATAGAAACTGTTTTCGCCATTCAGAGAATGCATCTGTGGCTTTTTCAGACGAATCACGCTTCCTTAAGTGTTCATCTATGTCATCAACATTCTCCTTCATCCAATCTTCATCAAACGGAGCGAATTCAGTACCATCTTTTCGAATATATGTTGATTTTATTGCTTCGCCTTCAAATACGATCTCATCGATATCTTCAACATTAGTTGTTTCCGTCTCAGTCGACATTTTATCTATCTCAGCATCATCAATCTCTCTCATAGCATTTAGAGTAAGCAATTGCTCATGAGAAAGATCATCTATTAGTTCTCCTTCTTCAAGCAACTCTCCCGTGAATGGATGAATAGCCTGTAAAGCAATATCAGCACTGCTTGGAACATAAGATGTACCTTCAACTTGTTGAGCTGTTCCGGAGGAGGTTCCTTGAGTAGATTCAACTACTGGGGGTTGAACTGCAACGACTTCAGAAGAAGTTGCGGCTGGCTGCTGTTGTGATGTACCAGAAGTGTCAGGATTCCCTTGATCTTCAGGGTCTTCATCCCTTTTCTTCAGTACTTCTTATTGCTTACAATGATAATCCCATAGATCAGCAACCCGCGTTTGAAGTATAATGTTATTTCTTTCTCTCTCTTCCTCAGCTGCCTTCAAACGAGCATTCTCGGCTTTAAGCAAATCAATCTCAGCTTGTTGTCTCTCTATCACCGTTTGCTGTTGACCAACGGTGGACTTCAATTTGTTTATTTCCACCAATTGGCTGACCTGATCATTCTTCGTGAGGTTAATAAAATGAGTTTGCCTCTGAACACGATCAGCAGCTGCTTCAAGTTGAGAGAATAGATATTTGTTCTTATCGTCTTGAGAATATTCGGAAAATACCCTATGACGTTCAGAACTAACCTGCGAAGTGGTTGCTCTGATTGCAGAAGCCATAGTTCTTTGAGGAACTGCCTGAGGGGTAGCAGTTGGAGTTCCAGCAGCTGATGTAACTACAGGAGTTTCTGCAGCTGATGTAACTACAGGAGTTTCTTGTACAGGCTCCTGAGGTACAGATGAAGGAAAACGCAAGAAGGCGACAAAGAAGGAAAACAAAACTGAAGAGGAGATTATGTCAGAGAAGCGTCATAATCAAATTGCATATCTGGATCCTGATGACAAGCTCACGGAATTGAAAGATATCACGAAGTGGATCAGGGAGTCACGTATTAATCATGCCGTTACATTTTCGACGCCCGTTTACAAATCACTGATCAAGGCTTTCTGGGATTCTGCAAGCGTTGTACAAGTGGATGGAAAGGATGTTATAAGAGGTCGTGTGAATGATCTGGATGTTATTGTCTCTCCGGATATATTGAACGAAGTCTTACAACTACAAGATCAACCGGATGCTCCATATTCAATCCCAATCATGTGTTCACGAGGCTGTTTGCTACGGATGAAGTGTACTGGAGATATCTTCGTCAAACAAATCAACAAGGGTGATCTGCCATTACGTTACAAGTTCTTATTACACATTCTTATTCAGTGTCTCAGCAATAGACGTGCTGGATATGATATGGCTGGAGATGATCTCATTGGTTTCATGGTTGCATTGGTGTTAAACAAACCATTTAGCATCTCAAAGTATATCTTCAGCAACATGAAAGAAAATATGACGAGGACTGGAAGTAGAACAACCGGGAACAAGTTTTGGATGTATCCGCGGTTTCTTCAAATGATTATGAATGTTCAACATCCGGGCCTTCCTAAAGCCGACAATGATCTTCTGAAGATAGAGGCGATGAATTTCACCTCTTTAAGGATAATCAAGAACCTTGCCGCCAAAAGATACAAAGAAAGCGTTCCTCCAAGGAAGCTATTTGGCGCACTTGAGAATCCTGATTATGTTGCTCCAGCAAATGATAAATGGCGTCATGATGACAGCCAATCTGACAACGAAGAGCCTGAATTGGAGAGAAAAAGGATAGAGAAATTTGGTCCTGATCCGGTTGATTCAGATGAGTCCGGGAGTGATAGTGATGACAGTGATGGCGAAGGCGATGATGGTGGTGATGCAGGTGCCGTTGGTGCATCGAGCAAAGGTGCAGCTGGTGGTACATCAGGTGGTAGTTCTTCAGCAAGTGGCGATGATGAATCTGATTCTAGCTCTAGTGATCATATAGTCGAGCCTGGATACGAAATGTATATCGATGAACGTGGAGTGAAAAGATATAGAAAGATTAGAACTGAAGATGATCCAGAATACGTTCCAGAGGATCCTGCAGCTGAAAGAAGAACAAAAAGGAAAGCTGAGAAAGCTGTTGCAACTCAAAAGAAGAAATCAAGAAGATATTTGAGTACTCCTGTAGTTACATCAGCTGCAGAAACTCCTGTAGTTACATCAGCTGCTGGAACTCCAACTGCTACCCCTCAGGCAGTTCCTCAAAGAACTATGGCTTCTGCAATCAGAGCAACCACTTCGCAGATTAGTTCTGAACGTCATAGGGTATTTTCCGAATATTCTCAAGACGATAAGAACAAATATCTATTCTCTCAACTTGAAGCAGCTGCTGATCGTGTTCAGAGGCAAACTCATTTTATTAACCTCACGAAGAATGATCAGGTCAGCCAATTGGTGGAAATAAACAAATTGAAGTCCACCGTTGGTCAACAGCAAACGGTGATAGAGAGACAACAAGCTGAGATTGATTTGCTTAAAGCCGAGAATGCTCGTTTGAAGGCAGCTGAGGAAGAGAGAGAAAGAAATAACATTATACTTCAAACGCGGGTTGCTGATCTATGGGATTATCATTGTAAGCAACAAGAAGTACTGAAGAAAAGGGATGAAGACCCTGAAGATCAAGGGAATCCTGACACTTCTGGTACATCACAACAGCAGCCAGCCGCAACTTCTTCTGAAGTCGTTGCAGTTCAACCCCCAGTAGTTGAATCTACTCAAGGAACCTCCTCCGGAACAGCTCAACAAGTTGAAGGTACATCTTATGTTCCAAGCAGTGCTGATATTGCTTTACAGGCTATTCATCCATTCACGGGAGAGTTGCTTGAAGAAGGAGAACTAATAGATGATCTTTCTCATGAGCAATTGCTTGCTCTAAATGCTATGAGAGAGATTGATGATGCTGACATAGATAAAATGTCGACTGAGACGGAAACAACTAATGTTGAAGATATCGATGAGATCGTATTTGAAGGCGAAGCAATAAAATCAACATATGTTCGAAAAGACGGTACTGAATTCGCTCCGTTTGATGAAGATTGGATGAAGGAGAATGTTGATGACATAGATGAACACTTAAGGAAGCGTGATTCGTCTGAAAAAGCCACAGATGCATTCTCTGAATGGCGAAAACAGTTTCTATCAAAAGTCTCCAAGCCTGTTCCGGAAAGTGTTCAAGTTGACTACTTGCAGTTTGAAAAGGCGAAGCCAAGTGGAAGAATTCTATGCTGGATGTTTGTTAAGGATATACACTGCGTAGCCGTTAAACGTGAATACGGTATACAATACTTCCGGTCATTGCTGAGCATTTTATCGTTGCCATTTTATGATGTTGCAGCGTTGACGAGGCTTGAGCTTGTTAATCGTTCAAACTTCGACGGCGCTACTTTATTTGAGCGACTGATAAAAATAAACAAGAAGTCGGGATGGAAGGATGAATCATACAAGCCACAGTTCCCCATCTATCAACCGATCAAGTTTACTCTTGATCCGGAAACGAACACAGGGCGCTACAAGCTTGTATATCAACCACCGCGAGTCGTAGATAAAATCCCATTAATGCCGATGCAGCAGGATTTTCTTGAAGATATGGCATTATGGTGCTACGACTCCGACACTCATGAAGACGTGATTGTGTTTAGAGATAATCGTGCAAATTACCGGATGTTGGATCCGATGTGGATCGTCAACATGTCCGAGGCTGACATTAACAGATTATATCGTCACGACATTTTTTATGAAGATCAGGATGCACGTCAAGCTTTGAAGTTTCAGCGCGTAGCGTGTTTTTGCTACTACCGGGGAATACATTCGGGCAGTTCGTGGTCCGAACAACACTGAGGTGGAAGATTAGAAGACCGAAGACGAGTAACAGACAAGGGGGAGTTTGTTGATGCATTTTTAGTGTCTGTAACTAGTCTTGTACTTAACGATGTATTTTGTACGGTCTTTATGAATTATCGAGTATGTATTTGACGTCGACCAAGTCGGATATCCTCCTATCCGCTTGTGTCTGACTTATTTGTCTTCGTTTGGTATGTAATGTATAACGAACAATGCATGTTGCATTAAAGGGTAGAATGGTCATTATGATGTTTATATGTTCTATCTGTTTACAGCAAATAGAACAACTGTTGCAGACCTCGACGAAACAGCCTGTTTCGTCGAACTCATCACGACGAAACAGAATGGTTACCAAATGAATCTGTTACGTCGACATAAACGACGAAACACATCTGTTTCGTCGTGTAATGGGCTGCTTCAGGCCCATATGCTGTTTCGCCGTATCACCTTGTGTTTCGCCGAGACTTGGGCCCAGGGACTATATAAACAATGTCTGCTTTCACTTTGAAGGTAGATGAGAGCATACCCTTAAAGAAACTCTGTCAAAATTCTGTCTAAACTGTGTTTGTATCAGTTTGTTATCGGTTCTCATCCCGTTTAATCAATCGAGTGTGTTTCATTGATTAATACTGTGTCGTTACTGTTTTATATGTTTGATTTGGCATAGTTACGTGGATTCCGCACACGTGACCGTGTTTGCTCTGATACCAATTGTAGGTCCCGATATCTGAGGATCGATAACGAACCGAATCACTTGTTTATAGCAAACACGGTCACGTGTGCGGAATCCACGTAACTATGCCAAATCAAACATATAAAACAGTAACGACACAGTATTAATCAATGAAACACACTCGATTGATTAAACGGGATGAGAACCGATAACAAACTGATACAAACACAGTTTAGACAGAGTTTCTTTAAGGGTATGCTCTCATCTACCTTCAAAGTGAAAGCAGACATTGTTTATATAGTCCCTGGGCCCAAGTCTCGGCGAAACAGCATATGGGCCAGTGATTGGGCCTGAAGCAGCCCATTACACGAGATGTGTTTCGTCGTTTATGTCGACGTAACAGATTCATTTGGTAACCATTCTGTTTCGTAGTGATGAGTTCGACGAAACAGCCTGTTTCGTCGAGGTCTGCAACAGTTGTTCTGTTTGCTGTAAACAGATATAACATATAAACATCATAATGACCATTCTACCCTTTAATGCAACATGCATTGTTCGTTATACATTACATACCAAACGAAGACAAATAAGTCAGACACAAGCGGATAGGAGGATATCCGACTTGGTCGACGTCAAATACATACTCGATAATTCATAAAGACCGTACAAAATACATCGTTAAGTACAAGACTAGTTACAGACACTAAAAATGCATCAACAATTTCAGTCCAAATTAAACATGGTTTTTGATATGAAGAACTTACCTGTTGATACTACCTATTACGTTGATCATAATACCTATTACGTTGATCATAATATAAGGGTGAGTAGAAACCGAAAAAAACAATTTAACTGAACCGCACAAAAAACCAAACCGAATAACCCAAAAAATCATTTTTTTCAAATATTTGTTATATATTGATTTATGAATTATTAATTTTATTAATAAGAACATTAAAATGTTTATTTATGTTTGAATTGATTAATCCCTTGCCTACAAGAAATAACAAAATTTAACATAAAAATTAAATGATTTTCAAACTAAGTATTCTACAAGAACATGTCTTAATAAAAACTTTGGAAGAACATAAAAATAGATTAGAAGGTTAGGATTACGTGAACAATATTCATTTAAAAGGTTAAATATATTAACATAAGTGTAAACATATAAGAAAGAACCTTAAATCTTGGATTATACTTTTTATGAATATTACGTGATTTTGTTCCAAAAACCGAAACGCCGAACCGTTGCTAAAACCAAAAAACTGAAACCGAATGGTTTTCAAAAACCGAAAACCAAACATTTCGGATTTTGGTTTTAACATAAAAGCGAACCGAAGTGTACACACCCCTAATAGTGTCAATTTTGATTAATAAGATTCTGTTTCGACCACAAAAGTCAAATATAATATTTACCATCAAATAAAAGTTTTCTGTGTCATTTTTGCAATAGGAGGATTTAAAACCAATACTACGGGAACTATTGGCTACTCATCCAGGTTTGGAGTTCTTAAATAGCACACCCGAATTTCAGGAGAGATATGGTATGTTTGGTTTATTTTTTATTTATTTATATTTTCTAAATTTTGATTTAGTCTTCGTGAAAGCTTATGCAATTCATGATTATGATGGCATTTTCTCAGATATTTCCTCGTATATTTTTCTTTATATGTTTTTCGTAAATTTACGTTTGTTGTGATGGACAGCTGAAACGGTGATATACAGAATATTTTTCTACATGAATAGAACGGGTGATGCGCGTCTTACCCTACGGGAACTGAAACGCGGAAATTTAATCGCTGCGATGCAGCACGCTGATGAAGAAGAGGACATAAACAAAGTTCTAAAGTAATAGTTCTTGCTTTTTACAACTGCTGTACACTTGGTTTTTATTTTTAATTGTAAAGTACATGGATGGTCCCTGTGTTTTACCAAAATTTTGGATTTGGTCCCTAACCTTCCAAAAGTACACGAATGGTCCCTGTGGTTTGCACTTTGTAATGTATTTGGTCCCTAGCCAACAAATCTAAAGGTTTTAGCATGTCTAAGTGAGGGACTAAATGAGTAGCAAAGTGAAAACCACAGGGACCATCTTTGTACTTTTGAAAAAAGTTGAGGACTAAATGCATTAAAAAGTGCAAACCATAGGTACCATTTGTGTACTTTTGAAAAGCTAGGGACCAAATCCAAATTTTTGGTAAACCACAGGGACCATCTGTGTACTTTACTCTATTTTTAACTTTGTAATTATATATTATATTCTTTTCCTTTACAGATATTTCTCGTATGAGCACTTCTATGTAATTTATTGCAAGTTTTGGGAGCTGGACACGGATCACGATTTCTTGATCGATAAAGAGAACCTTATACGATACGGTAATCATGCACTGACGTACAGAATCGTTGACAGAATATTTTCACAGGTTTGTAATAACTAATATCACTAGATTTTGGTTTAGAAAGAGAGTGTTTTTCGTTTGTTTAAAGTTCGAGTTCTTCGCTTCTTTTTTCCGTGGATTAGGTACCACGAAAATTTACCAGTAATGTCGATGGGAAAATGGGATATGAAGATTTCGTTTATTTTATTTTGTCGGAAGAGGATAAATCATCGGAGCCTAGTTTGGAGTATTGGTATGTTTGATTTGACACACAGATTGATAATTTGATATAAGAGTGATAAAACGGCCCAGTCGGATCATGAGCTGAAAGGGGTTTTTAAGAAGTATCAATTTGGTTCGGGTCAAAACGGGTACTGACCAAAATGGGCTCGGGTTGAAATAGGGGGTCTTCATCGTCGTTAAACCCTAGTTATTCTTTCTTTTTTCCAAGTGGGGTGAAATGCCATTTTCTTCCCCAAGGTTTAGCTAGTTTTGCGACTTTCGTCCAAAGGCGTGTTTTTCTGCATCTGGATCCAAAAGGTTTGAAATTTTGCCATTTTCATCCGGCTCGTTAATTCCATTCATTTTTCTTCGTTAAGTTGGGTATTTTTCCATTTTGTTAACTTAAGGGGCAATTCGGTCATTTTCACTTTATGTACAAGTATTTAGCATAATGTACAAGTCCGAATTGCTCTTTAAGTTAACATAAAAGACGAAAATACCCCTGACTTAACGAAATTAACGACGGATGAAAATGACCAGATGTCAAACCTTTTGGATCCCGATGCGGGAAAACAAACCTTTGAACGAAAGTCGCAAAACTGGCCAAACTTCAGGTGACGGAAATGGCATTTTACTCTTCTGGGTGTTTGTTTTTTTTTTTTAATAATTTTTGTAATGTATTTTCAGGTTCAAATGTGTAGATTTGGATGGAAACGGTGTGATTACAAGAAATGAGATGCAATTCTTTTACGAAGAACAGTTGCATCGGATGGAATGTATGGCCCAAGAGCCCGTCCTTTTTGAGGACATATTGTGTCAGATTGTTGACATGATTGGCCCAAAGGTTATCATTTCATTTTAAACTTTTCTTTGCGTTATATCATATATTAATATGTTTTTTCGCATTTTGTTGATTGCAGGATGAGGGGTATTTTACCCTGCATGACTTGAAAGGAAGCAAACTTGCTGGAAGCGTTTTCAATATCCTTTTCAACCTTAATAAATTTATGACCTTTGAAACTCGCGATCCGTTTCTCATACGTCAGGTACATAACTACATACATGATCACAAATCTTTGGATTATTTATTTATTTTGACAAATTGTATCAACATTTTATAATACAGGAGCGTGAGAATCCAACGTTAACAGAGTGGGACCGGTTTGCTCATCGAGAGTACATCAGACTGTCAATGGAGGAAGATGCCGAAGATGCCTCTAATGGTAGTGCAGATGTGTGGGATGAATCTCTTGAGGCACCGTTTTGAGTTATCATCTGGAAGCGGGTCATTAAGGTATAGTTTTTTTTTAAATCGTGTATTTCTTCTCCGTATAGTATATGCATAGTTTTTGCTGTTGGGTCATGTTGTACCAATGGAATGTTTTCGAATTGCGCGTTTATATGATAATGTTGCATCATAATAACCTTGGTCGACTCATTCATATCAAAATTGTGACGACTGTATCTACTTTTGGATGGCAGGTGAAAATGAAGAATTCTTTAATTTTAGTCACGTGAGCAACCGAAGAATGTGAAGGTTTTTTGTGGATTTAGCGACTAAGTATGCTAAACCCGTTGGTAAACGCAGAAAGTAAGTTTGATATTGAAAACGGGCTTTGAAGTTGCAGTTGCAGGCTCAATGGAAAAAGTTACTCAGGTACCATATATGGAAGCATTAGTGTTTTTGGCAACTTAACTTATTATTAGCATTTTCTTTTTAAATAGTTCTGTTTCGATCAATATATGCTGGTGTCGTTTTTTTTAATTTAATTTACAATCTGTGCATCAAACGTTAATGGGAATAGTCTGGTCTTGGTCTTGGTCTAGTAGCTCAACTTTCAATATTTATTTTCTTATCTTTGAGACAGTTGCTTTCTGGATTCTGGTACACACTTGCACTTTAATTTTTGTTATTTACTATCTTAGGTTATGTACAAAAGTATTGGCAATGATTAAAATGTGGAAAAGGAAGATAGTTTAATTTATAAACCCAAACATAACCAATATATTTGTTCGTGTTTAAGTTTAAAATTCTTCACTTAATCTTTAGCCCCCCGCAAATGCAAACCCGGGTTGATTAGGGATGGTTTTCAGGGGATTAAGTTACTGGAATTGAGATAGTAGATGCATGATCTTGTTGACATGACCTGAAACATGGCACTGATATCGTACGAAATATATGATCTGTTTATTAACGCGGCATGTTTAATAAACTCGTTGACCTACTAACCCATTTAAGTTTAAGGATTGAAAAACTCTATAGAGATTTTAGAGTGGTTATTCTAGAGTGTTAATATTTGGAATTTGATACTTTGATTTTAACATTTATTTTGACTACACATTTCTTAAACTGGAATTAATTATCCCTAAACTCTTCAACTCCTCATCTGTAGACTCTATTTATTACTTCAAATCATTTCTATAGCCTCGTATATATAAATTTAAACGTGTTAAGTGTGAATGGCAAATGAATGTGCAACTCAAAGACAGCATTATTTTGAGTGTCTTGGCTATTTATTACTTCAAACATTCACTTTTCATCTATGGCGAGACGTCTGAAGGGTGAGGTGAAAGAGAGAGGAGAGGGAAGCGGCCATCCGTGCAAAAGGGTTCGCTCATGGGTTAGTAGGAGATGCCTGTAGAAGAGAGCCAAATTTACACAGTGCCGACGTAGAGATGCCTGTCATGAAATATAAAATAAACCAACTACTTGCTTAATGACCCTGAAAATTTTCTAACAAGTTTGACAGAGCATGTCAACGACGATATTCTCTCATTAAGGTCATCCAAACACAAACTTAAACGTCACAACATAAGCCAAATGTGCAACATGAATCAAACCTACAAAAGGATTAGTTCTCACTAGATAAACAATACACAAAACACCTTGTCCTATGATCTCCCTCGGCCCCTACCAAAGCCACCACCACGCCCACCACCACCACGAAAACCACCACCTCTGCCACCTCTTGGAGCACCTCTGCCACGGAAAGAACCTCCACCACGCCCACCACCTCTACCACCTCCTCTTCCACCCCCACGTCCGCCACCTCTTCCACCAGCTGCTCCCCTATAAAATCAAAGTTCAAACAAGAAAACCAAATTAATATGGCATTAACATACACAAAAACATATGATTTGCAGGGGTGTATGATCATTTATCAAATTCAAGAAACCAAATTCTTGATCGTAGGTCAATAAGCATTCAAAGAATCACATAATGCGATCCCTCATTAGCTTTGCACTTACAGTATTTTAATGCCTAAAATAAGATCAAGATAAAGCCTAAGGGTATTCGAAAACTGTAGAAACCAACCAAACCAAAGCAAGTCGGCCAGTTTGGCTCGTCAAAAATCCCAATGCACGATCAGTCCAGTTTGATACTTGGAACTGGACGTGTAGACCAAACACAATGTTTAACCTTTCATTATTCATATAAGCTTTTATTTTTTTTAATTTTGAAACATATAGTCATGTATGTGCATATATTATGATCATAATCCTCTTTTTATCACTTTAAAACAAGTGTTCAAACCGCGAAACCAGTAAAACCGCCAGATGTTTAGTAGTCAACCATTCAGTCTAGATTTTTTGTCAAAACCGACTGACAGTAAACGCCCCTACCCCTAGATGCAACAAAATCAAGATCACAACCAACAAACCAAACAAACAAGACATACTTAGGCTGCGGAAGAAACCGAGCCAGAGGCAAAAGCTTCGCCGGATCTATATAAAACTTATCACCAGCCGCATACGAAGCCGCTATAATCCCTTCCAACATTTTAACCGAAAAGAACTACAAAATTTCAACAGCAAACACATCAGCACAAAACCCTAATTCATAAAATCACACCACAAAATAAACAAAATATACTCACAGATTCATTAATTGGACCAAATATCTCATCAACTTTACCAATCTGAGTCTTGTTCTGAAGATAAATCGGAGCATTAAAGTACGGTATCTTCTCATTAGTGAGCTTCGTAACCGCATCTCCCTCACACGCATGAACAAAAGATGAAACCTCTACGACTTGCTCCGGTGGACCTTCGTTGAACCGGTCGCCGCCGAAGCGGCCACCTCCGCCGCGTCCGCCACGGCCTCCGCCGTCCCTGCCGCCCCTGAAACCGCCGCCTCCGCGACCTCTGCTACCGAATCCGCCGCCTCTTGGTGGTCGCATTTTGGTTGGAGGAAACTAGGGTTTTGTGAGGGTTTTAGAAGAGTGACCTTTTGCACATTTGCCTCTTTTGCAATGTTTGTTTCATTATGTTTGGTACTTATTTTTTTAGTTACTGGACTCAACTTGGCTTCTAATACGTCTTTAGCCATTGACATTTTGCCTATTTTTTCTCCATCGGTCCCTTATTAAAAAACTTAACGGAGTTTAGTTGTCTTCCGAATTACAAATAGATGTTTTAGGGCTTTTGAAAAAAAATGAGATACGAGTCGATTGATGCAAAACTTACCTCGAAACGGTGCTCCAAATAACGAAAATAGTGCTTCAATTCGGGTGTTTAAACTTCCAATTAACAAAAATCAAGTTGTTTGGAACACCAAATCGAGATAAGTTTTACATCAATCGACTCGTATCGTCGCTCTGATCAAAAGCCCTAAAACATCTGTTTGTAATTCGGATTAAGTTTTTTTAACGGCGGACCAGTGGAAGAAAAATATGTGAAAGGTTGGACTGTCAGAGGGAATATTCAAAAGTGGGACTGCCAATGGCCGATGAGGTCTACCAGGGATTATTATTACAAGTCAATTTTTCTAAACATTTATGAGATATTGTTTGGACACTTTTAGAGAGTTTAAAATTTTGATAAATGTATTGTTTTATTACAGAAAACATAATATATAATTTTATCATGTTATGTAATTTAATATGGTTATAATTTTATTAGTACCGTACCGAACCGTTACCGATCTCGAAAATACCGATATTGAAAATGCCAAAAAGTGGATACTGTTTTCGGTACCGAAAAAATTCGGTTCGGGATCGGGATCGGGATTTGATACCATGGTTGTAAAACAAGGTTTCCAAGGCCGAGTACTCCCCGAGTAGTCGCTACAAGGTAGGCTGCCGAGGTGACTTTCTCTAACTCCGACTAATTACTCGGAATCGATCAAACGCGGTCAAACTCGGCCAAAATCAGATCTAGTAGGTCAATTCGGACCGAGTTTGACTTAAAAAATTGTAAAACGTAATTTATATGACTATCATATTAAATAGTGAATATCATTTTCACGTATTTTGTTATAGATATTAGTAAATTTATGTTATTAGACATATATTTAATTTCCGAAAATTAATTTCTTTACAATTTAACATGTCCGAGTACTCCCCGAGTACTCTCCGCGTATACCGAGTACTCTCAACTCCCCGCTCGACCGACTAGGGAGCGCCTAGCGACTTTTGCAACCATGTTTGATACCAAATGCTCATCCCTAGTCCGGAGAAGAGAGAGAAGGTAAAATACGTGAGGATAGGTAGGAAATGTGAAATGGGAGGAGTGAGGTCGTGTAAGAATATCTATATATATATATATATAGGACAAGGATCCGTTAGGAACCACCCTTTATTGCGAGAACTGCGAGAACCAATGTGAACAAAACAAAAAATATCTAAAAATAGCTAAAAAACACACATTTTTTTTAATATTTTTTATAAAAAAATCACTACTTTTAGTAGCAAAAAAAATAATTTTTTTTTATTGGCTACTAAAAGTAGCGATTTTAATGTAAAAAAAAATTGTGTGTTTTTTTTAGGTTTTTTGGGGGGTTTAGCTTTTACCATTTTAGCTTGGGGTAGCATTTTAGCTTTTAGCCGACCAAAACGTTAAAATTAAAAAATAACATTATACTAAAAAAAAATACATTTACTCTTCGTCTTCATCGCCGTTCTCTCCTTCTTCCTCTTTGTTTTCTCCAGCATCCAAACCGACGTCTTCAAAGTTCCGGGCTTCGAATTCCTCAACTTATTCCTCCTCGGAATCTTCTTCGTCGTCACCATTGTGTCGCGTTGGGTGAATCGCCCAAGCATTGTAACACCTCGAAAATTCACGTCCTATAATGTGTAGACACGTGTCATATGTTTAAACGTGTGAAAGAATATTATGAAAGGACTAAAGTTGACAAACATGGAAAGTATGTGAATATACGTATTCTAAGTGTCAACAGTGAATAAATATATTGTACATTAACCCTACATGATGTTTATAGCATCAAACGAATAAATCATGGATCATGCGAAGCTAAAAGTGAGAGATTACAAACTACAGGGGTTAAATGTGTCAACATGTTAAAGTTATACCTCTGAGTGACCTTTTGACAAACCCGAAGCTTTGTAACTGTTAATTATGCTCACTAGAATGCACGATATAAATTTCATAAAGTTTCGTAATCGTATGAGAAAGTTATGATCAAATTCGTATGCGAGGGGTTAAAGCGTTAACATTGAAAGTTATGACTTTTCGGGTTAACCGGAAGTGTCCAGGGACTTGGCAAAGTGGGTATAAGTCCTAAAGCCCTTGTGAGTAAATAATAAGGGGTCAAATTGCAAGTAATTAGCTCAATTGACCTTTCGGAAGGGCCAAGAGGTGTGATGCAACAACTCAAAAACGTTTTTGTCTGATCAGAAGGGCCATGCGGCCCGCGTAGACCCTTAAGACATCTTACGCGGCCCGCATCAGGACGCCAGATGCAGAAAACTTCGACCAGCAGCCTGTATTAGCGGGTATTCGACTTTTATCCGATCTTTTTGCATTATGGGCGACCCCTAGGCAACCCCTAAGCCTTAGGGACACATGTTAATAACTTATGGTCAGTAATAGAGTTGTGTGTCAACTTCTTATGGTGGTTTGATTCCTAAAAGCCATGAGTTGCAAACATTGTTCCACACACCTTTCTCTTGCAATCTGATCAATTCTGGAGCTCAAGTCTGCTCTCAAGTGTTCACATCTCGTGCATAGGACTTCAGTAAGTTAGCTAATCCTTCTTTAATTGAGTTTAGCTTAGTTATTTAGCTAAAAGTCAAACCGTCGTAATTACGGTTTGACTTCGAGATTAATTAATGATGGCTCAGTCAAATCTCGAATTAAAAGTAGATATGGGTAGGTAATTATGTGGGTAATAAACCCTTAAAAGGGTTCCCCCTGATTACCACTCTAACCAGGTCAAAAGTCGGGTCAAACTAGTTTTTAAAAAGTCAACAGGATACTTAAAATGCCATTTATGCATAATTAACATTATAGATCATATACAACATGTTGGATCATTTTTATAACTTGGTAATAAGTGTAAGAACATGTCTAAACATGTTCAACCCGACAATTTCCTGTTTAGACCCGGTTCGGAACCGAAAGTCACATAGTTTGACTTTCACTTTGACTTTCAGTTCTGACCCGTTTAGGCATGTTTTAGAAATGCCTCAGAGCTTTAATTGGACTAGGTTACATGTTAGAATAACCCTCTGTGATGTTACACCTTGGTTCATTAGTTATCAAATTAATATGCATGTTTCCGTTAGTTGCTCATGTGTTGACCGTTATGCCCTTATTACCTTAAAACGTGATTTTTGGAAATATAAAAGAGTAGAAACTTTAATTACTGATATATAAACTTGTATGCAAAGTTTGACATCAGTTTGAATTGTAGATTTAGAGTTATGCTCAATATCGCAAAATTAAAGTTTTATGTTAATAAAATGGCGTAATTAGCGTATAGCCTACTTAAACATACTTTTTGATATCAAACCCTTTACCCACTGATGTAATATATTATTTTGGGATTTTTAAATATTTTTAATTAATTTTAGGCTGAGCATAACTTATAGTCATAGGCTTAATCCGGTAAATGTCGATTTTGCCCTTACGGGCCATAAAATGAGTTTTACATATCTAAACGACTCCAAACCTTTTGCTACTGATTAAATATGATAAATAAATTATTTTAAGCCTTCTGGAAATATAAAAATATCATATTTAAGTATCGAACCCGGAAATGGCCTTTAATCGCCTTTTAAAGCGTTTTTAACGCATAGTATGTACTAAAACTATTTTAAACATACCAAGGGTGATACCTACTGATATATAAGGCAAATTATAATATTTTAACAGTAAGCAAAGGTTGATAAACTCAGACTTCAGTTTTGAGCTTTTCGGCTTATGTGAAATTACCAAAATACCCCTACGGGGCATAGTTTGGTTAAATTTGATAAATTTCACATATATGCTTTAACCTACTAATAAAACTTAGCAAATTATGTATTTTTGCTGATTACATCAGACCTGTAACTCAGGTTGTTACTTAAACTCTTTTATAAACTTTTAAATGACCAAACTACCCCTACGGGGCCTAGTTTGTGTTTAAACACGTTTCGGGCATAATGAAAGACATCTTACTGATGTCACAACATATTTGAGGCATAATTAACTTAGGAAACCTGTATATAGCTCTCATGAATACCCGTCACGCTTATTACGCGTACGGTTCGGTTTATGTAACAAGTTTACATAAATTAGCCGAAACGGGTCAAACCTTAACGGTTTTATCTCAAAATCCAGAATGTGAATAACAAACCCATATTAAACAAGTCTTCAAACTTGTCGGGTCTAAATCATATTCTATCCGGTCTTCGCTTAATCGTGCGTACGAACCGTATCTTTGAAACTAGCCGGTCTAAGCTTAAGCTTAATTAAAGACCCGTTAGGATTCTAATAGGTTATTATAAAACCTTCGTTCCAGATTAGGAGGACCAGTAAAAGCTACGTGCATTTTGCTAATTGTGAATTATACTTTGCTCAGGTAAATACTTTTAACTTATTTTCCCTATACGGGCTTGGGTTACGGTATATAGCATACCGCTTGATCGAGCATCAAATCCTCCACCGTTGAGTGGGTAATTGACTAATTTGATCGGCTCGTTTAAACAGTCTTGTTACTTAAAGCCTTTGGGGGGTTAATGACCATGTCCCGGATATCCTTGGCATCATTTTACGAAATGGCCACGACTTAAGCGCGGGGTGTAGGCGTACACCCGTCGGTGCACAAAAGTATATTGTGGTGTGTCTATTGATCTTTAACCCGGACAAGATCCGAGCTACTGAACGCACAAGGAACATGTAATTCGTTCACAAGATTATAATATTAAATAATTCTCCCAAGTTAAATAAAATGTTTATGCCATGTGCATCCAAACAAATTTTCAATCATTTTCCAAAATGAGTCAGTTGAATGTATTTACCAGTGTAAACTGACGTATTTTCCCAAAAAGATTAAATGCAGGTACTAAGCGTATTTGGCTGGGATTTCTCCTTAGCATCTCTAGAAGTCTCGCAAGCTTAAGATGCCTGAAGTCTGTTGAACCATTAATATTATTTTTATTTCGATCCATCTGTGGATAAACTTCCGAATATTGTGACATTTGATATTACAATATTAAATTCGGTTGTATCATATTTTTAAATTGCTTCCGTTGTGCATATTGATTATTGTGTTGTTTGACTATTATGTTGCCAACCACATCACGATACTCCCCCACCGGTGACACGTGGAAATCGGGGTGTGACAAGCATGCTCGACCAAATCCGCCTTCAACGTGTTATGTATTTCCTTAGATCGCAATAGTTGAGCATTTGCGAGTCTCTCTTCCATTGTTGCTTGGGTTCCTTCAACTAAATCTTCCGGAATATAGTTTTGGCATATCGCTTTTCCATCATCCTCTATGATCATGTTATGCAAAATGATGCAAGCATACATGTCATTCGTATTCTATCCTTATGCCACATACGACAAGGATTTCTGATAAAATGTCATCGTTGCTGTAGAACCCCAAAACACCTCTCGGTGTCCTTTCTCGAAGACTCTTGTAGTTTTTTAAAATACTTTCTTTTCTCATCGAACGTTTCAGAAAACGTTACAATAATCGAATACTCTGGGTATATACCATCGCCCAAATAGTAGCCATGCTCGTAGTCGTTCCCGTTCGCATGAAAACCGGCCTTTGGTATCGTTCCAGAAGTGTAGCTCTCTAATAATGGTGAAGCCTCTAAGGTATTAATGTCGTTCATACACCCGACTACACCAAAGAAAGCCGACCAAATCCAAAGATCGTATGACGCAACCGCTTGTAAAACCAAAGTTGGCCCTTTCTGGTCACCCCGTGTATGTTGACATCGCCAAGCGGTTGGACAATTATACCAACGCCATTGACGACAATCCAAGCTACCAATCATACCTGGTATTCCATGCTTTTCTAGATGTACCTCATACATTTGTAGAAGGTCGTTCCAAGTGGGATTTCTCAAATAACGTTTTCCATATAACTGGCATATACCTAAAATTTAATTTAATATATAAAAGTTTTAATAGTGAGCTACTAAAAATAAAAGTAAATAAATAAAAGCGATTTAAAAATACCATAGCAAAATTGTTCCACGCAATCTCGTGTTGTTTTCTCCCTCATCTTCAAGTACTCGTCGTTGATGTCGCACGTGTTTCCGTAGGCTAATATGCGTAAAGCTGAAGTGACCTTTTGAATTGAGGTGAAACCTAAATATCCTCGCGCGTCCATTCTTTGCTTAAAGAAATCATACTTATCTTCCAAATCATTATTAATGCGCAAAAATAACCTTTGGCTCATCCGAAACCGCCGTCTAAAAACATTGGGTCCGTGAACTGGTGTGGGATCAAAATAGTCTTTCATCAAACGCTCGTCCGCGGCTTCACGATCTCGCAAGATATAGGTGCGCCGCAAAATGGGCCGTGGAGGGGGAGTAGGCCGAACGTGCTCCATTGCTTGTATCACAAGAGTACATGCACTCTTAACCGCTTCTTCCTCCTCCGCGTTTTCTTCGGGTGAAAAAAATATTCGGTAAATATCGGTGAACGAGTCTTCTGATGGGGAACCCGTTTCTTTTGAATAGGGTGGGTGTAGTTTCTAACACTTTTTTAAAAAATAAATAGAGAATAATGGAAGGATATATGATGAATTGTAAACAAATGGAAGATTTGGGAGTTATTTATAGATTAGAAATTGAATTTTTTTAATGTATATGACCGTTCAACGGTCAAATATTCAAACCAAACACCTCCATCGCGCGCTATATGCATTGCGCTGCAATGCCTTTTCCCCCGACAGCGCCTTCTGTTCCGGTGTTCCCGGCGCCATAGGGCGCCATGTTTGGCACATATCGCCCCATAACAGTGGGTCTTAGGCCATGTGTAGTCATAAAGCCCTTTGTGGGGCGTTATGCGATAAGTGGCGAAACTCGTAAGAGATGGGCTTTATGAGACTTTATATAACTTGAGTGTGTAGTGGGGATATATATGTATGGGGCTTTATATATGTATGTATATATATATGTGTGTGTGTGTGAGTGAGGAAGAATGGGCAACGCCGTGAAAATTTTCACGAGAAGGAGAGATTTTCAGCACATGGCACCCCCCGTAATGGTGTTCAGGAGCGCCATGAGACGGTATACTTGAGTTTGGCGTGATGTAACGCTGCACTACAGGTGGGCTTATAGTAGATATATATTATACTTGTAGAATAATGAAAAGTAAAACATAACATATTTTTTTCAAAAGACACAACTAAGAGAGGTAACTAAAATTTATCAAAGGTTAAAAAATTCCATTCATCTTCACTTATGAAAAGAAAAAAAAGTTTTAAGGCAAGTCACTAGTTTTCCATTTTCACCTTATAGACATAACTTGCGGTATTTACCTACGAAGCATGAATTCGTTTACATCGGTTCGATTCATTACACTACCAATACGCATGGGCGGCTCTTATGGTGTGCGGGGAGGACTTCCGCACAAGACCCGTGATTTCGAGGGGCACAGGATTTTAAAAAAAATTCGAAATATATATGTTATTTCCATAATATAAATTTGCAACAAATTGTTGCATTATGTGTTGTACCCCAAGCATTGGGGGTTTTCCAAAAAAAAAATTGTGATTTTTCATTTTTAACCCAGAAGTTTTAATCATTTGTATTTTAACACTTTTAATTTGTTTAGTTTTAACCCAAAACTTTTCACCTTTTGTAATTTAACCTAAAACTTTTTTATTTACAACTTTGGTCCCCATATCTTTCGCAAGTTTTTCGTTTTACGTTTCGTTCTAAATTTTGCGAGCTAATGCGTCCCAACGTGCGTGTGTGGTTCAACGTTTTTCGTCTATTTTTTCACATTTGACAGGTATGTCGCAATGTGTCTATTTCCCCCCTTTGGCAAGTTCGTTGCAACTGGCGGATCCTACATTGACTTAGTTATTCTTTTCTACGTTATTTTGCGAGTTAACACGGCGCAACGTGCGTGTGTGGTTCAACGTTTTTACGTCTATTTTTTCCATGTAACAAGTTCGTCGCAACGCGTGTGTCCTAAATCGACATAGTTATTTTTTTCATGTTATATGTTTCGGTCTTATATTTCCGCATTAACACGCCACAACTTTAGTGTTGGTGATCGCTACCAGTGGTGTGACATTGATGTTATTTGGCATAGTTTTAGGCCCCCACCGCAACGCGGGGATTGGTTAATTCTAGTTTTAAAAAATTGTAAACACATACAAATCAATATAGAGGCCCATTATCAAATACTTTTTTTATGTTTTAGGCTGGAGGGTGTGGGATGGAGCCCCTAGGGGCTTTATCAAGACACGTAGGCGCCACGTAGGATCCACGTCGGCCATAACGCCCCCTTTAATTTGCACGGTGTGGGATGGAGCCCCCTATTAATCAAAATAAAAAAAAAAAATTTTTTTGATTGGTGAAAAAAGAGGGCCCCACCTGATAAAGCCCCTTCTCTCTCGTTACCACCATGGAGCCCCCTCTATAGCGCCCCTTCTTAATTCGGGCGGTGTGGGTGTATAGCGCCCGGGGCGCTATAGGCGGTGACGTGGCGGGTATGGCGCCCCCCACACCCTCTGGCCTTATAATTTACCCAACTTAACATTAGGTTTATTAGACCCAACCCAATACTAATATGATTTAAAAAATAATAAAAAAAAAAACAATTTTCGTTAAAGCATATGGGCACTGCCAATACGTGGTCGAAATAGTCATGTAACCAATCATTTTTGGTACACTTATTACAAAAATTGTCCCAATACACGCAAAAAATGATATTAATTCGAAATGATCTATTCCATCTTGTTATCCGATACCTAACATGAATAGATTAATGATCAATATGTTTCCAAACATATTTAACCAAAAACTACTGATCATTAGAATCCAAATCCCAGGTCATTTAGATTCTCACCCAAAGAAACATATTCTGTAGTCGCCTTAAGATTATAGAAGGCTTATTCTATACACACCCCCCTCACTTTCTGATTATACCCCCCTTGTGAGAGGAAAACTGTCGGTCCCACGCAGACCCCACCTGTAAGTATGTGAGAGGAGGGGGGTGAAAAAAGTAATTAGGGGGGTGTAGAAAGTAGCACCCTTATAGAATTGTGAATACTTTTTATTATAGAGAATTTACTACATATACAATCTCAAGTTGAGGGAACAGTGCCATACAGCTACAATCTCAAGTTGAGGGAACAGTGCCAGGCTCATTTTTAATTTATTTTTATTCCCAGTTTAAAGTTACGCTTTCATCCTTTGTTTAAAATTACATTTTTGCCCCCAGCTCAAAATAAAATTATAATTTTGCTCCTAGCTTAAAATTACGCTTTCGCTCTGGGTTCAAAAACTCACTTTTAATTTTGTTCCCAGTTTAAAATTAAAGTTTCGCCCTCCGTTTTAGATTACGTTTTTGCCCCCAGTTCAAAATAAAATGTTGTTTTTTCCTCTAGCTCAAAATTACGATTATGCCCTCAGCTCAAAATTACGTTTTTGCCCACAGTTCAAAATAAAAATTATGTTTTTCCCCCTAACTCAAAATTATGATTTCGTCTTCAGTTCAAAATATAATTACGATTTTGCCCTCTATACAGACATACATATTATGAGAGAAATATTCGGCTTATTGCCCCGCAACACGGGCGGGGGAAAAACTAGTTGGTATACAAAAGTTAGTATAAATAAATAAAACAAAATAAAATTAAGTTTTTATTAGTCGTGTTTGTGTTCACAGGTTTGACGCGATTTGGTAAGTTCAACTCGTAACCACAACCAATATAACATCCTAACTTATATTCTAAGCAGTTATCGAATATCGGTCACAGACTGATATTTGAGATATAGGTTATCGAGGTAGGATATTAGTAATTTTAATATCATGCCGAATTTATATATATAGCAATAGGTTATTGGATTTTATTACTCTCAACTATTGGGTATTGACTGCTGCTACTCTTAACTATCACTTTGACTTTTATCACTCTCAACTTAACACTTTGTGTATTGTGTCACCCCGGTTGAGTGGTTTTTAACTCCCCTTTTGTCTTTTAGGAGCAGATTCAACTACAGTAATTAGTAATTCACAAAGTGTTAACCTAATATCACCAATAACACAAGTCAAACACTAGGAAATGTTCACCTGCGGAGTGACACAACACACGAAGTGTTAAGTTGGGAGTGGTGGGAGTCGAAATGATATTTGCAAGTGACATCGGCCAATACCCAATGTTGGAAGTGATAGAATCTAATAACCCTATAGCAATTTAACATTAACTATTCAACATATTCTCCTACCATTAACAAATTAACCTTTTACAGCTTACAAAACACTAACAATTGTAGCAAGAACTATAAAGACTTCCAACATTTAACAATCACTTATATTGCTCAAATATCGGTCAATATTGCCGATAATATCGGTATCAATATTCTAACCGATATCTGACACAGATATTTTACATGAAAACCAATAGCCGATATTAACAGCATAGCTTATAATATCCATTAAATAAACGTAACAGAACAAATTTCAGCCAAAAAATTTCGTGTTTGAACCGCTAAAACCAAGGTGTTCCTATGTTTCAGACGATTTGGTGTCAGGTTTAACTCGTAACCACAACCCATTTAAGACCCCTAAATTAATTAATTATCCAATATAACATAATCAGTTTTATTACTAACATCCACACACACACACACCCACCCAACCTTTCATACCACCTCACAAACACACTAACCTGCTATCAAAACCAATAGTACCAAACACTAAAATGCAAAGTTTTGATGAGTTTTATTTTTTTGTATCAATAATAGTATGGTCACATCCTACCAGTCTTTTCTCTATTATTGTACTATACCAGCCTATGTGTGGCACTGGTTCTAATCTGTTACAGCAAAAAGAAAACCGATATCGTGCTACAAATTCATAGCAACAACAAAAATTAAACAAAATCTCATCAACATAATTCAATCAAGACTGAAGGCAAAATGTATATATACTTTACTTTTGCATATCATTTCACCATAAGATTAGGCCTTTATCCTTGAAGATTCACCAATAGCACTCTCCATTCGCGTGTACCACTCGCCAATTCTGGTGTGCTCAACCATATCTTTACCCGACCTCAGATAACGGATAGGCCTCAACACTCCGTAGACAGCAAGATCAGCCAGATTAGGTTTAGAACCACCTGATGCAGTCATAAGACAAAAAAATAATAATAAGATTTTTTAGTATCCAGATCAGGAATATATTGCTTGATATATTTGTCGGGCAACACCTTTAAGACCATGAGTAGTGGGCATTATAGGGGCGTGAAGTGACTTGATAATGCCCCCACACCATCCCCGTGGGATTTATAGGGGAATGAAGATGGAGGGACTTTCTAATATAATGCCCAATGAAGAAAACAAAATTGGAAAGTAATGAAGGCATTAAGGAGCGTTAACCATTACACAATTTTTTAAGGGGCCTTACGATGTTGATCTGGCGGAAAATACCCATTAGAGGGCATTAACCATTACAGATGGCCTAAGGCCATGCATAATGCGCATTATAGAGGCATGAAAGGGTTTGATAACGCCCCCAGCACCATCCCCCTATGCGTTATAGGGGCATGAAGAGGGAGGGGCATTTCTAGAATAATGCCCAAAGAGGAGAAAAAAATGGGAAGTATTGAATGAAATGGGCATTAAGAGGCATTAACAGTTACATTTTTTGAAGGGGGCTTTATGATGTTGATGTGGCAAAAATTGCCCCTCGGGGTGCATTAACCATTACACATGGTCTAATAGATATACAATATAGCCTAAATGAAGAAACTAATTAAAGGAAACCTTGTTTCCTTATACGTCTATCTCTAACAGTGACATACCGACATTTAGCACCATTGGCCTAACTACTACACGAGGCCCTAGTTATCGATAGCGAATAGCAACAAATTGCGCCAAGGTACCTATATGCCACGTAGCAATAGCGATGAAATAGCGCCCGTTATTTTGTGTTTAGCGATAAGGTAGTTAAAAATTTAAGAAAGAAAAAGTGGCTATTTATAATTTTTACACACACACACACACACACATATATAGGAAGAAAACTCACTTGAGTTGAAAAAACTCACAAAAACCCTACGTATCATTTTTATTTTTTTTTCTAAAAAACAGGGAATGTAAATATATAAACATTTTTATAAAAAAAATGTAAAAAGCGCCGACTAGTTTTTTTTAAATGTTCAAAATTTGTATGTTACATTTTTTTGGACATATATTATGTAACATGGAATTTTTAACATTTTAAAAAAGAAAAAAACTACTCGGCGCTTTTTTTTACAAAAATGTTCAAATACATGTATGCTACATTCCTTATTTTTTTAGAAAAAAAATTAAAATGTTACATAGAGTTTTTACAAGGGTTTCTTGGGTCTTTTCAACTCAAGTGGGTTTTCATTTTATCCTTCCCATATAAATATATATTAAATACTTATTATGTATAAATTTAGAAGTTTAAAGACCAAATTTAAACTAGTGAAAATACAAGGGGTTAAATGTTAAAATACAGAAACTAATTTTACACTATGTAAGTTTTTACAAGTTCTAGGGACCAAATGTAAACTAGTGAAGAATATAGGGGTTAACTATTAAAATATAGAAACTAATTTTACACTTTTTATGTAAGTTTTTACAAGTTTTAGGGACTAAATGTAAACTAGTGAAAGATAAGAGGGGTTAAATGTTAAAATACATTAAGTTATTTAACCCTAAAAGGCTAAAACGCAAGAAACACGCAGCCGCTCTTCTTCTTCCTGGTTTCCATCAGAAATTGCAGCACCGGAGCCGGAATTCATCGTCGGAATCCCGCTATAATCACGCTATGGAGTCGCTAATTAACAAATTGCAAGATATGTGCAATACACTATGAAGCGCGCAATAGTGAAATGTTATCTTCGCATAGATAACTATGCATGAGGCCCATACAAAATGCACCATCACCCTCTGATCCATTAGGTCACACTTAAAGTTGGGTAAAAAGAACTGAGAAAAACGGGTCAAAGTCACCCAAAATGCATAAAACATCGTTAAACTGATTTATACAAAAAAAAAAAAAAACTAGTGTATCATTGTAATAATATAGTTATGCTAACCATACCTCGCACTAATTACTGCAAAATTATCAAGAAAACAATAAAGCAAAGTGTTCATGCATCAGTCTAC
Source organism: Helianthus tuberosus (assembly GCA_030545235.1). Lineage (NCBI taxonomy): Eukaryota > Viridiplantae > Streptophyta > Magnoliopsida > Asterales > Asteraceae > Helianthus > Helianthus tuberosus. The sequence continues at coordinate 163,769,869 of CM060444.1, forward strand.
CTGACCTGAACCAATTTAACCCATTACCCAACTCATCCGATTTGGCACCTCTAAAAGCATATCAACTAGACCAACCCTTGAGGTGGCCATTTCAACCCAGTTACTAACAAATGGGTCTATTTGGCGTATGTTTTATCTCTAACGGGTCAAATAAGAAAAAGCAAAGCATTTAGCTGAAAAGGAAATGGGTCAATAGTCCTCCAGTGTATAAATTAGATAACTTTTCTAATAATATAGTCTTTAATTGTATAAAATATGAACTATCTAAAATCAAATTGAACATAATGCATTTGCCCGACTGTTTTGACACTTCTAAGTTGAAAAGTAAAAGTCAAGTGAAACACAGAATAAACACTGACAAAAGAAGGATCAAAACGTCACCAAAAAAACTGACCTAAAAACTCCCTGCCGTCAAGGGCATCAACCCAGGTTTCAGCAGCTTCATACAAAGCTGCCCTTTCATCAGTGATATTATATTTTTTCTTCAGTTTCTTAGATACAAAATACATAGCAGCAGCCCCCGCGTATTTTACTGTATATTTTTCCGAAAAGCTGAAATTACCTGAATATAAAGTTTAAGATTGTTATAGATTCTTTACAGATATAAAAAAAGATGTATATCTGTATACTAAATTAACTTCAGTATACCATATTTCTGGCTCACCATTGCTAGTGAAATAGTCAAAGGATTCCAGAGCCTCAGAAGTGTTTCGGTAAATATTTGGTGATAAAACGTGAACCAAATGATCATCAACCCACCTAAAGCATTAAACATAAAAAGAAATTTTCAAAATTTCTACAGCTTAGATATGTATCGAAAAAATGTGACATAAGAAAGAGAATATGAATAAGAAGCATACCGACGCCACTTCTTTTCTTCATCATCACCGTCAACCAGTGAACTTGACTTAGCGGGAGGACTGAGCTTGTTTCTGAGCTGATCAATAATTGCTGCAATAAATATTTATATTATAGAACTTTATCACACCTTTAATTCAAGCTTAAATACTGAACTTAGAGGATGAGAAGAGAATCATAAGTCGATTATGATTAATTCAAATATAACCTGATGAATCTTGCAGCTGTTCACCATCCACAACTAGTATAGGCACCTTCTTGTAATCAGACCATTTGATTTCCTTCTTACTAAGTGGGTTCACCTCCACAACTTTGTATGGCACATCATAGTAATCTAGAAATGCTGAAAAAACAAGCAAAGTAGGTATCATATATCCATTTTTCCTTGCTTCTACATACCCTGCTTCCCTTGCAAAGCATACCAAAAAAAACTTGACCTTCACTACAATGAATCTTATAGCAAAAAACAAACACAAGGATTTAATGTATGGTTCTTACATTGCAGAAATTATGAGTTATGAAACACATAAAATCATTCTTACAACTTTTTCTACCCTAACCCGTGCTTCAATACCTTCAGAAAAGAATCTGCCTTTCATCTAACATAATGCTCCATATGCACTTCAAATAATGCACTGCTATGCATGTATTTAAAGATGCTAAAACGAATGTATTTCAAGAAACTTGCTAGCATGGAATATAGTCTATTAAATTATGATTTGGTGATCAGAGACAAGGTAAGTCGCAACATAATTTCAAGCTTAGAGGGAATTCATCACAACTATAAACAATGAACCAAATTGTGTTCACTTTATCATCATTCAATTTCATTTTTCTTCATGCACTTATGTTCATACTATATTGTTTTCAAAAACATGTCTTAGAAACTACCATTGGGGGTGTTAGGGAATCCTAATCATAACTGCTTACAGATATACTATGTTTTGAGGATGTATTGCTATTCTAAATTGCTTTAAAAGCTGTTAAGAATAAGTGGCAGATAAGCAATCTCAAACACCCGCTCACACTTCTTTCTTCAAATGAATATCATACTCATACCAAGACATTAAACTTGATTACCTAACTATTGTCGAGTACTCAAGTTCGAACGCATATCCAAAACAATGCAACTGATCACCAACAACAATGCTCTCTATCATGCTTTTAACTACAACCATATTAAATCCATATATGAAGTTCAATAACCATAAGTCCATAACAACTTAATAAAACACAGATTAAAAACACAAACAATAGCTGCTATACTCACATATATTAACATCAACAGCAACATTCTCCTCTAAATCACACTACTCCTAACAGTTTGCCCTAAATCTACACACAACACAAAACTTGCTGAACACGAAAACTAATCACCAATACCTTTAACCTTGTTACAAAACGGACACGATTCATACTGATACAGCACAACCTCCTTCGGAAGCAGATCTAACTTAACCGGCTCTTTCGCATACGCCTCTTTCTCCGCCAACAGCGACGCACCGGCAGCGGCGGAGGCAGCGAGACAACCTAACGAGAGAACAACTTTAGCGGCGGAGGGAGAGCCGCCGGAGGAAATGGATCCTACAGGTGTAGAGAACCACCGGCGAGAGGATCCGGCATTGGCGGCGAAAGAGGAGGCTGCCGGAAAGAGGATTTTGTAGTGGTGGTGTTCGGAAGAAGATAGGATGGCGCGTGAGAGAGAGGTGGAGGCGGCGGCGAGTGTGGAGGCTCTTCTCATGGTTTTTAGGGTTTTACGGTGGTTGTGTACGGTGGCCGGAGGTGGAGAGAAATTAGTTTAGAAATATTTAGAGGTGTGTGGAAAGTGGAATGGGGTGGATGGTGTAAGTTGGTGCTACCTGGTGGACTCGGGACCGTGTGTACGAGTTGTTAAAAAAATAGACCCGCCTTTTTAATTCTAAGCATAAAGCATCCGAATTTCTTGTGATCGGGTTGTTTAGCAACTTCTGAATAGATAAGTGTTGAACCAGTATCAAATGCTGAACCATTAAGTGCTTAATCGTTAAGAGCTACATTAAGAGCTAAATAAACGGCCTCTCAGTCGATATCAGTTTACCAGCACTCGGTTTTAAATCATGATATGCACAAAAGAATAGAGTTAAATGCTTGGTTGGTCCCTGTGGTTTGCAAAAATTGCAGACTTGGTCCCAGTGGTTTAATAATTACACGCGTAGTCCCAAAACTTGTCAAAAATGCACTCGCTTGGTCCTTATCACTAACATCTGTTAAGTTTTTTTAGTTAAGTCCATGTTAAATGACCCAAATACCCTTGCTTATTAACAAAACCCACCAGTCTTCACAGGTCTCTTCTCAAAACACCAATTGCAGACCTTCTTCTGCAATTTGGATCACCTCCGCCACCATACAAACTCCACTCACCTCCGCCACCATCTCACCCACCACCACCATCATCTCACCTCCGCCACCATCTCACCTCCACCGGGCACCCCGAAACCCACATCCACCACCGGGCAGGCCACCACACCAGCCCTACCGGAGGACGTCACCGGACAAACGGATCTCCGACTCCGACGATTCACGATTCAACTCCCACATTGATTCATGTCACACCCCAATATTTCCACGTATTACCGGTGGGCCCGGTGGGGAGTATCGTGACGTAGTCGATATCATCATAGTCAAACAACACAATTTAAATGCACAGCGGAAGCAAAAGATAATTATATTACAACCGAATGAAAATATCAAAGTATTACAAACGGTATGTAAAAGATCCACAGGCGGATCAAATAAAAGAAAACTGTTCAACAGACTTCAGGCATCTAGAACTTGCAAGATTCCCTATTAACGCCCTGAGCTCCCAGCCAATTACGTACAGTACCTGCCACTTAACCTTTTTGGGAAATACGTCAGTTTACACTGGTAAATACAATTAACTGACTCATTTTGAAAATGTTTAAGAAAATGGATTTGAATGCACAAGGCACAAAACTTTTTATAACTTGGGACAATCTTATTAATAAAAATCTTGTATCCGATTTACATGGTTGTCCAACATTTAGGGCCGGTGATTATACAATACAAGCCGGTCAAGATTAATCGACACACCATAAATATAACTCACAAGAAGACAGCCTTACGAGTGAGTATATCTTTACATACGCAACAGGAGGTGTTATGCCTACACCTTGTGCTTAAGTTATGGTCATTCACTTTTTAAATGAGCCAAGGATATCCAGGACACGGTCATTAACCCCCAATGTTATTTGTTATCAATCAATACAGATTAAAACGGGATTATGCAATTTAATCATCTCCGATTAAAAGGTTTCTACACCCGACTAAGCGGTATTTTTATAATACCGTATCCCAAGCCCGTATAAGGGAAAATAAGTTAAAAGTATTTACCTGAGCTAGCTCCTGTCTTAAATAGCAAGAATTATAATAACTCAGCCGTATTCACTTAAGTAAGCGTAGGTACAATTTACCGGAAGGCTCTAGTCTGTAAATGATGGTATAAATAACCAATTAGAATACTAACGGGTCTTTAATTAAGCCTAAACTTAGACCGGTTAGTTTTAAGGAAATATACGGTTCAAACGCATGATTAAGCGAAGACCGGAATAGAATGTGTTTTAGACCCGACAAGTTTGAAGACTTGTATAATATGGGTAATCTAAACACCTTCTGGATTTTGAGACAAAAATGATAAGGTTTGACCCGTTTCGGCTAACTTATGCAAACTAGTTACATAAACCGAACCGAACGCGCAAGAGGCGTAACGGGTAACCAATTGAGTCATGAACATGTTTCCTAAGTTAATATGCTTTAAATATGTTGTGATATCAGTAGGATACCTTCCATTATGCCCAAAACGAATTTAAAACCAATTTATGCCCCTTAGGGGTATTTTGGTCATTTTAAAGGTTATAAAAGAGATTAAATATTATTCTGAGTTACAGGTCTGATTAAATCAGTAAATATACTTAATTTAATAAGTTATAACAGTAGGGTATCATATATATGTGAAATTTATTAATTATAACCAAATTATGCACCGCAGGGGCATTTTGGTAATTTCACATAGGCTTTAAAAGGTCAAAACTGAAAACCTGAGTTTAAAACTTTTCCTTACTGTTAAAATATAAAAAATTACTAAATATATCGGTAGGCATCAGCCGTTATATGTTTAAAATAGTTTTGATACATACTATGCGTTAAAAACGCTTAAAAAGGCGATTTGGAGCCATTTTCGGGTTTTGTATAGAAAGCTGATATTTTTATTATTCCAGAAGGCTCAAAATATTTTATTTATCATATTATATCATTAGAAAAAGGTTCGGGGTCAAAAGGATTCGTAAAACTCATTTTATAGCCCGGAAGGGCAAAACCGGTAATTACCGAATTAATGCTATAACCCTAAGTTATGCTCAGTATAAAAATAAATAAAAATCTCCAAAAATCCCAAAATATTATTTTATATCAGTAGGTAAAAAGTTTGATATCAAAAATTGGGTTTATATAGGCTATATGCCAAATACGCCGTTTAATTAGTAAAAAGCTTCTCATTTATGCTAATGAGCATAACTCCTAATCTAGGCCTCAAATTGATGTCAAATTTTAGGGACAAGTTTATAAATCAGTAATAAATATTATTGTCCTCTCACATTTTCAAAATTCTCGTTTTAGGGTCAAAAGGGCATAACGGTCAACATTTAGGCATTTAACGAAAACATGCATGAACTAGGATTTCTATGGAACCAATTTGTATAACCTTGGAGGGTTATACTAACTTATAATATGGTCCTAATGGAATCCTAAGGCATATCTAAACTAAGCTAAATCGGGTCAGAACTGAAAGTCAAAGCAAAAGTCAACTTTTGCGACTTTCGGTTCCGAACCGAGCCTATACTTAGAATTGTCGGGTTGAATCATGCTTAGGCATGTTCAACTAATATTTACCAAGTTATTAAAGTGAGAAAACTGATTTTATGACTTTTATATTAATAGTTATGTATTTTATCTAAAACTAACTCGTTTGACTTTTATTTGACCCGACAATTAAACTAAGTAAACGTGGTAATTAGGAGGTGCCCTTTTGAGGGTTAATCACCTACCTAATTACGGTCACGTAGCCATGTTCGTTGCGAACCATGGCTCAACCGTTTAAAAGTCAAAGCGTCTATCGAAACACTTGACTTTTTCGGCTATAATCCGTTAAATAATTAAACTGAAAACGAAAGGGAACTTACAAGGGTCCAATGGACCGAAGGAGGTTCTCAAAAAGGTTCAAGATCCTCACAACTCAGAGAATAGATCGGATTAGAAGGAGAGGTGTAAATGAGAGCCAAAGATCAAGTGGGTTTATATAAGAAAACAAGGACCGTTAGGATCGTTTCTTGATAAACGTGATCGAATCTGGACCGTACACCTTTACCCATAGTTTTGGTATACAATGGGCGCCCCTAAACAGCCCCTAGATTGATAAAAACCCACTTGCAACACCTGGAAACAGCTGGAACAGCTGGTAACAGCTGGAAATCAAGTTTCTGAAATGGCAGTTTTGGTCCCTGCATGCTTCTAGCCCCTTTCTGATGCGTTTGAGGCCCGTTAAACCATTTTTAAGCCTCTACAATGATCCCTAAACATGAGGGACATGAAACATGCTCAAGAACATGTCGGTTCGTTTGGTCGTACGGTCACGTTGTTCGACTAATTACGACGAAACACAAACGGACGCTAAAAACGATCCAAATTACGCGACGAATGGAATTTTATCATGGCGATCACTAAAATAAAATATTTTAATGCTTACATAGATTTTTGGGTGTCTGGAGATATTCAGAATGTGAGATATGCGCGAAAATGCAAACTTGTGCACTTTTTGACACTTTTAGTCCCTGCTTGACAAAAAAGTTTATTTTTGCGCACCGAACACCTCTAAGCCTATATCTAAGCTATACAAAGGATATTTAGGGCATGTTTAACTTAGGGTCATCTTCCGGAAGGTCCGTTACCCTACGAATCGACGTACTTTTGCAGTTTGACGCAAATAGTCCTTTAATTGCGCAAAGTAGCGCGAAATGCCGTTTAATGATATCCAAGCCTTCCATGGCCCATATTGATCATTCCCAAGCATATACTTAAATATTACTACGCTCACGTTCGCTTAGATGGTCACCGAAAGGCGTAGATTCAAAAGTTGACGCTTTAGGTCCCTCTATTGCGCAAACTTGCGCATCTCATCATTTAATAGCATTGAAGCCTCATCTAATCTATATTAGGCATTCTTGAAAGTATTATTAAACATTATGATGCTTCGGTTCTGCTAAAAGGTCATTCAGAGGTATAATTAAACATATTGACACTTTTAGTCCCTCTAACTTGCAAAGTTGCGCGTAACTTTACTTATAGGCATAAAAACCTTAGACGGCCATTATTTGGCATTCCCGAGAGTATAATTAAATATCATGAAGCTCTCGGTTTGTTGAAAGGTCACTCAGAGGTTAAAATTGAAATGTTGACGCTTTCAACCCTTTATTACGCAAACCTTCAATTAATTACGCAAACGGCTACACTTAACCATCAAGTGGCACATTTGTGAATATAAACATCGTAAGAGTTTATTTAGAAACTTATTTTAGGTATGATAATACTTCCAGTTCTTTCATAATCAAAGTTTTTGATTTTTCGAAAAATTAGTCCCTTAAATTCAACGTTTGACTTCATTAGGGTTTATTACACATGTCAATACTTCATTGGACGTGATTTTTTCGAGGTGTTACATCCTCACCCCCTTAAAATAAATCTCGACCTCGAGATTTGCTTAAAGTAAAGGAAGTACTTTCTGTCGTATCATGGATTTAACTTCCATAGTATATTTGGGCCTCCAAGGGTATCCCAGTTGACCTATACAATAGGTGCATACTTTCTTTTGGAGCTCCTTAACCTGTCGATTCTCGGTCGACAAAGGTTGCTCATACTATCATAGATCTGCCTATCATTATGTGATAGCGCTTTTCGACTTATTGGTGACACGACGCTAAATCATTAGTGTGGGTCACATTGCGCGTTCCACCAAGATTCCTAAATTAGGTCTTAGCTCGTAAGCTACTTAGTCTTGATACATTCGAATCCTTCGAATGTCTTTATATATTCCGAGCTTAACTATCCTGAAAATTACAACTCGGCACACCCTTCTAGGGTGTTATCTTTTGTTGAACCTTATCTTTTAACCAGAACTTAGGAGGGTTGCTATTTTCATAAATCCTTGATTTCCTGCCGTATACTGGCAACTTACAATCGATTATGGATTTGTATGATCTCATTTGCTGTTTCCTAGGAAATTTCATATCCTGATAATTGGACTTACCAATTCTCTATCTAACAATAGATGTTTAACATTCCATCTATACCAGGTCTCCAAAGGAGCAACCTTTATACTTACATATCAATTATTATAGAAAAGCTTATCTTAAGGTGGGATGGTTATCCCAACCATTGCTTAAAACTAATCTTAAGGAGTAGCTAATCCTCATAGCTAGTTGAACAACTCAACGATCCTGGGTAGTTGATGGTGATTCTTAATCGTTGTTAAAATAGGGTTGCGGTAATGAGTGCATAAGCAAAATGAACCGTCTTTCTTATCAAACTCTCGGAATATCGAGTTAGGCTATATGAATCTCTTATCTTAAAGTTTACTTAATCAGGATTTCGATTATTCCATGATCAACACGGAGTTCTTACAACACTCCAACCCTAAGCGGGATGTTAATCTTAACTCTACTTGTCTTTCGGGAGGTAAACATGGTAGTCTAAGGAGAAGATAATCAAGATACAAGGAGTTTACAGAGATTTTCCAAATCTCAGGCACCAGCTCATCCATCCTTGCTGGTGTCAAATGAGTGACACATTTATGTTACGAGTCCACGGATTTCTTAATCAGTGACACTTACTTAGACAATTCCATTCTGGATATCATCTTTGAATACCATTAGTTGACTTTAATACCCTATGACCATTGGAATATCTTTGTGGTTCCATGCATTAAACCTCCATACTGATCAGGCATGGAAGCAATCTATGGAACATATTAAGATACACCAATCCTCATATGGCGCTTTTGTCATACCATCTGGCATTCGTAATCGATGGAGATCAAAGAGATATCAATTTCATTCGAATGCATTTATCTGGAGAGGGAGTACATTAGAATTTTATGATTTAAGATTTCTGACAGGAATAGAAGAAATAGTTCCTGTGAATTTTTCCACCTGTAAGTTTTACCTTACACTTAATATATAGGGTTCTCATGGAAGACTTTGAGAGTTTGTTATACTCGATAATGGTTCCTAACACTAACAAAACAATTTCATAGTTGCAATCCAATAACTGCTATTCTTCATCCTGATGGCCTTAACATATACTAACCATGGTATCAATAGACCATACAGGCTAATATAGTACTAACATCCTTAATGAATGTCACTTAATATATATATCCATTATATTTAGCCTAGGTCACAAAAGACCATCAATGGCAGTTAAGGTTTGGACCTAATCCATCATCTTTTTGACAGGGGATCGAAATGTCACATCTGTCTTTATTATATTGATGAATTTGGATAGCTTGAAAGCTTGCCATAAGGATATCAGAAAAGAGTGATTCCTAATAGATATAAGATATCGATCTAAGGTTTGTTGGAGCTTTCTTTAAAGTATCATCGGCCAATTTCTATCTCGCATTTAAATGACTGGAGTCCCAATCAGGCGGAGACAACAATTCTCAACATTTATCATTCATTATAGAATCATATGTGCCAGTATCAAATAAATTTATGCATAAACTTTTTGATAAAGGAAGGTACCTACTATATCGTCATCATTCTGCATCATTTCCTGGTTGTTCCTCTGGAAGTCTCATGCATTTGTTCCCTTGGCCCCTCCAGGCTTCCTTATAAGTTTTGGGCAATTGGTTTTGATGTGCCCTTCCTCGTTACAATTGTAACATGTCGCGTTCTTCAACTCCTTGCAATCTAAAGTTTTGTGACCCTTGGTCTTGCAAATTCCACACAATTTAGCACTTGGGTCAATCGTACATTTTCCAGAATGTTGTTTTCCGCAGTTACTGCATTTGGGCTTGTTATTGAACTGACTCGAGTTTTTCCTAAACTCGGAATCTTTCTTATACTCAGAACTTCCCTTCTTCTTCTTGTCAGATCGATGAGAGTTCTCCTCCTCTCTTTCACGCTTTCCATCTTCAGAGGCTTTGGCAGCCTTGTTTCTGACCACATCGAGTGTGAGAGATAGCGACAGATCTGCCGCTGACCTGAAAGTAGTAGGTCTTGATGCTTTCACACTTGCCTTTATTTCTGGGGCTAGACCCCCAATAAAGCGAGCTATTCGCTTTGGTTCCGGTGTGATCAAGTAAGGAACCAACCGAGACATAGTATTGAAACTTGTAAGATATGTCTGACAATCTAGGTTCTTCATGACCAATGTCAAGAATTCAGTCTCGATTTTCTCAACTTCATGTTGAGGACAGTAATTTTCTTTGATAAGGGCAGCAAACTGATCCCATGTCAGATTATATAACGGGATCTTCCCTGTAGCTTGGATTAGTGACCTCCACCAAGCTAGAGCTTCTCCTTTAAAAGATTGCGAAACAAACTTCACAATGTCTTGCTCTGCACATCCACTAATATCAACAACAGTGTCCATCTCATCGAGCCATGTCATGCAGTCGATGGCTCCTTTTTCCCCAGTGAAATCCCTGGGTTTACACGAAACAAAGTATTTGTAGGAGCAACCCTTATCACGGGGTCCTTGATTCAGCATTATCTTTTGAGACGGATCACTATGATGATTCGAAGAGTGACGATCGTCATCTTCTTTCTTGGGTTCATCCTTCTTGAGAGGTGGCTTTGAATGCGGTGTAGATAGGGTCCTACTTCGAGTCCCACTATATTCTTCGTACTGCCGCTCTAAGGCCTTTGTAACAGCGTCGTCTACTAACGCTTTTAGTTCAGCACCCGTTATATTAATTCGGGCGTTATCATGGTTCTCCCTTGGGTGACTATTAATTTCATCCGAGTCAGCCATTTTAATTTAACTGTTACATAAGACAATGACAATAGTTTATTTGGGATTTTATCATAGAATTGTCTTTTATGGCAATTCATTAACCATGGTAAACAGAGACCAAATTTGATTAATTTGTTAATCATATTTATTTAGGATTTTTATTATAATTTATCCTAATTATAAAAACAATAACAATTTTAGTAGCGGCACAACAGGCCTAGTCACAAGGACATACTTGAATTTATAAGCCATGATCATTTGGGATCGAGGCATTTAAGGTTTGAGCATAGTCGGTTACTTTTCTTGACAGAGAGTCGAAGACTACAACTGCCTTTTGTCTTTTAGGACAATAGATATAGCTCGTGGGCATTTCCCTTCTGAGGGATGTTTATGATATGATCATCTTTTCAGATGCTATTAGTCAAGATCGTTTGGATCATACCGACTATTATGCTTGGACATGGTCCAACATTTTTAGGCAGGAGGTCAAAGACCACCATTGTCGTTGTCTTATCGGACAACAAGTTTAGCCCGTAGGCACTTCATCACTAACGGATGTTTATAATATGTTCATCTTATAGGATGACATAAGCCATGATTTCTGTATCATTAGGCCAAATCAGGAAATTTAAAAATTTCCAATATTGTGATTTTCTCGGATCACTTTTGTCAAGAGTGTTTAACACGTTCTCAGGTGTTTAACAATATGATCATCTTTATTAGATGATTTAAGCCATGATTTCTAAATCACTAGGCTAAAAAAAATTGGAAGAATCCAATATTAGGATGACTGTTGTGATTTTCTAGAATCACATTCGACAAGAGTGCTAACACGTTCTTTGGTGTTAACAAGGATTTGAATATCTTTAATAGGTCTTACCATCTTGGCCATGTCTTAAAATAATACGTGGCTATGTCTTGTCTTTTTTAGATTTTGCCATTTTATTATTGTCACACCCCAAATTTCCACGTGTTACCGGTGGGCCCGGTAGGGGAGTATCGTGACGTGGTTGGCAACATAATAGTCAAACAACACAATATTTAAATGCACAGCGGAAGCAAAGTATAGATTTAATTCAACCAAACGATATTGTAATATTAAGTATCACAAATAGTCGAATATAAATCCACAGGTAGATCAAATAAAAAAAGGAAAACAAATGTTCAACAGTTTATGACATCCAAGCTGGCGAGACTTAATGTGGATGCTAGGAGACAGGCCAGCCTATTTCGCGTAGTACCTGCACTTAACCTTTTTAAGAAAAATACGTCAGTTTACACTGGTAAATACAATCAACCGACTCATTTTGAAAAGAGTTTAAGAAAATGCATTTAAGGCACAAGGCACAAATAATATTTTATAACTTGGGATAATTATTTAAATATATAATACTTGTAAACGAATTACATGTTTCTTATGCGTTCAGTAGCCCGATCCATAGACCGGGTTAAAGATCAATGGACACACCACTTTATATAATGAGACACTGACAGGTGTACGCCTACACCTGAGTGCTGAGGTCGTGGCCATTTCGTAAAATGATGTCAGGGATATCCGGGACATGGTCATTAAACCCCCAAAGGCTTTAAGCAACAAAACATTTCAAAACAAAGCATATCAATGATTTAACCTCTATTCGATTAAAGATTCAATGCCGGACCAAGCGGTATTTTATATACCGTACCCCAAGCCCGTATAGGGAAAATAAGTTAAAAGTATTTACCTGAGCAAGTATAGTTCAAAATCAGCAAGTGCAAGTATCTTTTACTGGTTCTCCTAATCTGGAACGAAGGTTTATAATAACCTATTAGAATCCTAACGGGTCTTTAGTTAAGCTTACGCTTAGACCGGTTAGTTTTAAAGATACGGTTCGTACGCACGATTAAGCGAAGACCGGATAGAATGTGATTTAGACCCGACAAGTTTGAAGACTTGCTTAATATGGGTATATGATACACATTCTGGATTTTGAGATAAAACCGATAAGGTTTGACCCGTTTCGGCTAATTTATGTAAACTAGTTACATAAACCGAACCGAACGCGCATGAAGCGTAACGGGTATCCGTAAGAGTCCTAAACAGGTTTCCTAATTTAACATGCCTTAATTAAGTTGTGATATCAGTAGGATATCACCCATGACGCCCCAAACGAGTTTAATCTCTTAATAAGCCCCGTAGGGGTATTTTGGTCATTTTAAAGATTTTAAAAAGGGTTTAATTAGACACCTGTGATCCGGGTCTGAGTTGATCAGTAAAATAGCTTATTTTATCAGGTTATAACCTTTGGTAATAAGTCTTATATACTAAAATAGTTTTAAACCCAAACTATGCGTTAAATACGCGTATAAAGTCGTTTTAAGCGATGTACGGTTTAAAATACGATTCTGAGTTTTCTGATCAAATAAATAGGCTCAAAATACTCCATTTATTATTTAAAATCAATAGCAATTGGATTGGCGTTAAAAGGATTTGTAAAACTCATTTTATGGCCTAAAAGGGCAAATTCGGTATTTACCGAATTAAGGCGCTAATCCAAGCTTATGATCAGTCTAAAAATAATTAAAAATCTTTAAAAATCCTAAAATATTATTTAACATCAGTGGGTAAAAGATTTGGTGTCAAAACTGAGTTTAGATAGGCTTTACGCTAATGGCGCCGTTTAATTAATAAACATGTTTATAAATACGCCATTAAGCATAACTCCTAATCTAGACTTCCGATTGACGTGAAATTTTGCAGACATGTTCAATAATTAGTATTAAAGACTTTTGCACTTTTACATTTTCTAAAATCTCGTTCTGCGGTCATAAGGGCATTATGGTCATTATTAGGCATTTAACGGAAACGTCGGATAGTTACTGATTCGGGTAGTATAAACGCAGAGGATTATACTAACATGTAACTAGGTCCTAATGGAACTTTAAGGCATGTCTAAACCTATATAAATCGGGTCAGAACTGAGGTCAAAGCAAAAGTCAAACTTTTGCGTCTCTCGGTTCCGAATCGGTTAAAAAAACATAGAGTTGTCGAATAAAACAAGCTTATACAAGTTATTATACTTATTTTCATGTTATATAACTGATAAAACAGATTACACGCCTTCCGTATCATTAAATATGCGATTAACATTTCTGTTGACTTTTCGGAAGAAGTTTGACTCGATCAAACGACATAGTTAAGATTGAAATCAATGGCTGACCTTTTAGGGGTTTATTACCCATATAAATACCAACTTATAACAACTTTCGATTCGACTAAACTCTGGACCGATTTTGATTTATCGCTAAGTCAAACCGTAGTTACGACGGTTTGATTTCTAGGCTATAAACTAAGTATGAATGAATTTAGAAGGATCAAAGGCACTTACACACGTCTAATGGATGATATGGAATGTTTGTGGCCTGCTTGAATGATCCAGAAATGCTCAGAGGGTGAAATGAATGATGAATGAACAATGTTGCATAATGTGGGTCATTATAAATAACTTCAAACATGCATGGATGATCAACACCTAAGTCTAGGAGTGAAACAATAACATCCACAAGTGTCCTACAAGCTAAAAACCATGTAGGGGTGCTCACAAATGCAGATAAGCTCCAAGTAAGTCGGTTAAATGGCTGAAACAGCCAACTGTCATGTATCTGGTCGCTGGGCATGCCTAGCGCACCGTTACGCTAACAATGTAGCGGTGCGCTAGCCCATCATCAGGCCAATTTTCATTTCAGTTTTGGTCCCTGGTCCCCCGAAACATCGCTTTCACCATCCTACTTGCATATGAAGCTTTGTTATTTAACATATGGGGCTTTAAGGCTTATACTCTCTTTGTTAAGTCCTCGGGTAACTTTGTGATCACCCGAAAAGCCCTAAATTTCACTGTTGACGATTCTAACCCTCACATACGAATTTTATCACAACTTGCTCATACGATAACGAAACTTCATGAAATTTTTGTGGTACATTCTAGTGAGCATAATTAATCGTTACAAAGCTTCGGGTTTGTCAAAAAGTCACTCAGAGGTATAACTTAAACATGTTGGCACATTTAACCCCTGTAGTTTGTAATCTCTCACTTTCTTTCACAATTCGCTTCGTATGATCCATGATCTATTCGTTTAAGGTCATGAACATCATGTAGGGTTATTGCAAAGTATATTTATTCATTGTTGACACTTTGAACCCTTATAATTACACAGTTTCACTGTTTGTCAACTTTAGTCCTTCAAGAACATTCCTTCACACGTTCAAACCTATGACACGTGTCAACACCTTATAGGACGTAAATTTTCGAGGTGTTACATCCTCACCCCCTTAAAATAAATCTCGACCCAAGATTTACTGAAACAAGTAAGGGTACTTCTCTTTCATCGTGGATTCAACTTCCCACGTGAATTCGGGACCTCTTCGAGCATCCCATTTGACCTTTACAAAAGGTATATGCTTCCTTCGAAGCTTCCTCACCTGTCGATCTTCGATCGACAAAGGTTTTTCCACAAATTTCAAGCTCTCATCGATCTGTACATCTGTATAGGGTATAACCACTGATTCGTGAGCGAAACATTTCTTCAGATTGCAGATGTGGAACACATTGTGTATACTACTGAGCTCTTCAGGTAAGTTTAACTTGTAGGCAACTGACCCGACACGTTCGATAACCTCGAAAGGTCCTATGTATCTCGGGCTTAGCTTACCTTTCTTACCAAATCGCATCACTCCCTTCCAGGGTGACACTTTAAGTAGGACTTTGTCACCTACTTCGAAATGAAAATCCTTACGATTTGGATCGGCGTAAATCTTCTGCCTATTCCGGGCAGCTTGGAGATTGTTACGAATCTGGACAATCTTGTCCGTCGTTTCGAACACGATCTCTGGTCCTGATAACTGGACTTCTCCAACTTCCGCCCAACAAACAGGCGATCTACACTTTCTACCGTATAATGCCTCAAAAGGCGCAACCTTGATGCTGGTATGGTAGCTATTGTTGTAGGAGAATTCGATTAATGGTAGGTTCTTATCCCAACTACCTCCCAAATCGATCGCACATGCACGCAGCATGTCTTCTAACGTTTGAATAGTACGCTCACTCTGACCGTCTGTCTGTGGATGGTAAGCCGTACTAAAGTTCAAACGTGTCACACCCCTATTTCCACGTGTCACCGGTGGGGGAGTATCGTGACGTGGTTGGCAACGTAATAGTCAAACAACACAATATAATAATGCACAGCGGAAGCAAATTTAAAATAAGATACAACCGAATTTATTTAATTGTAAACAAAGTCACAATATCCGGTGTTTATCCACAGTAGGATCAAATTAAACATTTTTTTATGGTTCAACAGACTTTGGCATCTTAAGTTTGCGAGACTTCTAGTGATGCTTAGGAGACTCCCAGCCTATTTCGCCTAGTACCTGCATTTAATCTTTTTGGGAAAATACGTCAGTTTACACTGGTAAATACATTCAACTGACTCATTTTATAAAATGATTCAAAATTGGTTTGGATGCACATGGCATAAACATTTTTATTTAACTTGGGAGAATTATTTAATATTATAATCTTGTGAACGAATTACATGTTACTTATGCGTTCAGTAGCCCGGATCGTGCCGGGTTAAAGATCAATAGACACACCACATTAATTATATGAGACACTGACAGGTGTACGCCTACACCTGTGTGCTAAGGTCGTGGCCATTTCGTAAAATGATGCCGAGGATATCCGAGACATGGTCATTAACCCCCCAAAGGCTGTAAAGTAAGCAAGACTGTTTAAACGAGTCGATCAAATCATTCAACTACCCACTAAGCGTGGGGATTTGATGCTCGATCAAGCGGTATGTTATATACCGTAACCCAAGCCCGTATAGGGAAAATAAGTTAAAAGTATTTACCTGATGCAAAGTATAGTCACAATAAGCAAATAGCAAGTATCTTTTACTGGTTCTCCTATTCTGGAACGAAGGTTAAATATAACCTATTAGAATCCTAGCGGGTCTTTAATTATGCTTAAGCTTAGACCGGCTAGTTTCGAAGATACGGTTCGTACGCACGATTAAGCGAAGACCGGATAGAATGTGATTCAGACCCGACAAGTTTGAAGACTTGTTTAATATGGGTTTATTATTCACATTCTGGATTTTGAGATTAAACCGATAAGGTTTGACCCGTTTCGGCTAATTTATGTAAACTTGTTACATAAACCGCACCGAACGCGTAATATGCGTAACGGGTATCCGTAAGAGCCATATACAGGTTTCCTAAGTTAATATGCTTCAAATATGTTGTAACATCAGTAGGATGTCTTTTGTTATGCCCGAAATGAATTTAGACACAAACTATGCCCCGTAGGGGTAGTTTGGTCATTTTAAAGTTTGTGAAAGAGTTTAATTGTTTAACTGAGTTACAGGTCTGATGTAAACAGAAAACATACTCATTTTATGGGTTATAACAGTAGGCTAAGGCATATATGTGAAATTTATCATATTTAACCAAACTATGCCCCGTAGGGGTATTTTGGTAATTTCACATAGGCCGAAAAGCTCAAAAACGAAGTCTGAGTTTATCAACCTTTGCTTACTGTTAGGATATCATAATTTTCCTCTTATATCAGTAGGTATTAACCCGGGTATGTCTAATATGATATTAAGACATACTATGCGTTAAAAACGCTAATTATGGCGATTAAAGGCCATTTCCGGGTTCTATACTTAAAGCTGATATTTTTATATTTCCAGAAGGCTTAAAATAATTTATTAATCATATGTGATCAGTAGCAAAAGGTTTGGAGTCGTTTAGACAAGTAAAACTCATTTTATGGCCCGTAAGGGCAAAACCGACAATTACCGGATTAAGCCTACGACTACTAGTTATGCTCAGCCTAAAATTAATTAAAAATCTTTAAAAATCCCAAAATAATATTTAACATCAGTGGGTAAAAGATTTGATATCAAAAAGTATGTTTATCTAGGCTATATGCTAATTACGCCATTTTATTAACATAAAGCTTTAATTTAGCGACAATGAGCATAACTATTAATCTACAAGTCAAACTGATGTCAAACTTTGCATACAAGTTTATATGTCAGTAACTAAGGTTTCTACACTTTTACATTTTCATAAATCATGATTTAAGGTAATAAGGGCATAACGGTCAACGTATGAGCAATTAACGGGAATTTGCATATTAATTGGATAACTAGTGAACCAAGGTGTATGATCACAGAGGGTTGTTCTAACATGTATCCTAATCCAATTTAAGCTCTGAGGCATTTCTAAAATATGCCCAAACGGGTCAGAACTGAAAGTCAACCGAAAAGTCAAACTATGTGACTTTCGGTTCCGAACCGTGTCTAAACAGGAAATAGTCGGGTTGAACAGGTTTGAACATGTTATTACACTAATTACTAAGTTATGACAATAATCAAACAGGTTATATATGATCTAGATAGCTACTTATGCATAAAAGACATTTTAAGCTTTATGTTGACTTTTTAAGTAATGGTTTGACCCGACATTTAACCTGCTTAGGATGGTGATCAGGGGAAACCCTTTTGGGGTTTTATTACCCACATAAATACCATTCCAAAACTACTTTTAATTCGAGATAAGACTGAGTCATTAGAGACTAATCTCGAAGTCAAACCGTAATTACGACGGTTTGACTTTTAGCTAATTAACTAAGCTAACACAACCAAATAAGAACTAGTAGACTTACAATAGTCCAATGCACGAATTATGATCAGAAGGGAGAGTTCCTATGCTCCAGGATGCTCCAAAGATCAAATGCAAGTGTGAAGATTGATGGTTGCACAATGTGGCTTTATATAACACTTGGATCCACCACAACTACTTGACAACTAACTCTAGGACCATCCACAACCATTCAACACTTGTCCTAGTGCTCTAGGATAGTTTAGGGGTCGTTTATAACTGATAAAAACCGGTGCAAACGGTCACAATCGCGTACAACAGCCAACAGCAGGTTTCTGGTCGCTGGCACCCGCTAGCGCACCGTTACGCTACACTGGTAGCGGTGCGCTAGCCCACAACAATGGGCCAGTTGACTTAACGGGGTAGCGCACCGTTACGCTACACATGTAGCGGTGCGCTAGCCCTTTCTGAAACAAGAATTGTTGTTGTTTGTTGAAGATTCGTAAAGGTAACCAATTATTTCGATCTTGGGTCCTATACCAGCACTTATGGACCTCCCAAAACGGTCTTGCATAGTATCAAACCCCACCATAATGATATGTTTGTTTTGGATTCAAAAGTAAAACCCGTATATCTCGGTTTACCATTCAATTCACTTGTGGGATCAAATCATGCTTTTCAATTCTATTATTATCAAGAATTCTCTGCATTGAGGGTAATTAAAGATGGGTATAACATTTAATCGGGTCTTGGGATTTATACTTGAGGTCGTTCAGAGGTAACAATTTAACATGACGCCACTTTAATCCTACCGAAACATCTTTATTAAATCCGGGTTTTTCAACGCGTTTTGTCTTACATGACACGTGTCATTTTATTATTAAACCCGAAATTTTCGAGGTGTTACAAAACGTGTGCCCAAAGATTGTTGGAAGCTTTTCCAAAAATGCGACGTGTACCTAGTATCTCGGTCAGAGATAATAGCTACAGGTATGCCATGTAAGGCTACAATCTTATCAACGTACAGTTGGGCTAACATATCGGAGCTGTAAGTCTCCTTGATGGGTAGGAAATGTGCTGATTTAGTCAGTCGGTCAACTATCACCCAGATGGTGTCATTTCCTTTCCTCGTCTTAGGTAACTTGGTGATAAAATCCATAGTTACCATTTCCCACTTCCAAGTAGGAAGTTCAGGTTGTTGTAGTAAACCTGACGGTTTTTGATGTTCTGCCTTGACTTGCGCACACGTCAAGCATTTAGCTACATAGGTAGCTACAGACTTCTTCAAGCCTATCCACCAATAATTTGCCCTAAGATCCTGGTACATTTTATCAGCTCCAGGATGAACAGAATATTTAGAGCTGTGGGCTTCCTGGAGGATAACATCTCGGAGTCCTCCATAAATTGGAACCCATATCCGTCCATTCAATCTTAGAATTCCATCCTTACTAAGAGATAACTGCTCCTCAGTTACTCCTAGCTTTTCGTTAGGATAGTTAGCTTCCAACACAGCTTCCTTCTGTGCAGCTAACAACCTTTCTATCAAGCTGTTCTTTAATTCCATGCTCTTGGCATTGATTCGGATGGGTTTCACCTTCTCTTTCCGACTTAAGGCATCGGCGACTACATTCGCCTTGCCGGGATGGTATCTTATTTCACAATCGTAATCATTCAGAGTTTCCATCCAACGGCGTTGCCTCATGTTCAAGTCCTTCTGATTGAACAGATGTTGAAGGCTCTTGTGATCAGAATAGATCACACATTTGATTCCATATAAGTAGTGCCTCCACAGTTTTAGTGCGAATACAACGGCACCCAACTCCAAGTCGTGGGTGGTGTAATTCTTTTCGTGCACCTTTAACTGACGTGAAGCATAGGCAATGACTTTGCCTTTCTGCATAAGCACACATCCCATCCCGGTGTGTGATGCATCACAATAAACTACAAACTCTTCTATTCCATCAGGCAATGTCAGTACCGGAGCATTGCTCAACTTTTGTTTCAGAATATCGAAGGATTCCTGCTGCTTAGGACCCCAGTCAGCGAAGTCAGGGGTGCAGCAATCCTTGAGAAGTTTTCAATGAATCGCCTATAGTATCCTGCCAAAC
This sequence comes from Helianthus tuberosus, assembly GCA_030545235.1. Classification (NCBI taxonomy): domain Eukaryota; kingdom Viridiplantae; phylum Streptophyta; class Magnoliopsida; order Asterales; family Asteraceae; genus Helianthus; species Helianthus tuberosus. Next base: position 163,790,548 of record CM060444.1, read on the forward strand.
CTAGGAAGCTACGAATTTCAGTAGGCGTCTTTGGCTCATGCCAATTCATGACAGCTTCAACTTTAGCAGGATCTACTTGGATACCATGTTCACTAACAACATGCCCAAGAAATTGGACTGCTCGAAGCCAGAATTCACACTTCGAGAACTTGGCATAGAGCTTTTCTTTATGAAGTAGTTCCAAAATGCAGTGAAGATGCTTCTCGTGGTCAGCTTGGTTCTTTGAGTAGATGAGGATATCATCGATGAAAACGATGACGAATTTATCTAAGTGCGGCTTGCAAACGCGATTCATGAGATCCATGAATGCGGCCGGTGCATTAGTGAGCCCAAAAGGCATCACTAGGAACTCGTAATGACCATAACGAGTCCTAAATGCTGTCTTGTGCACGTCTTCATCTCTAACCTTCAATTGATGGTAGCCTGACCTCAAGTCAATCTTCGAGAAGAAACTTGCCCCTTGAAGTTGATCGAACAGATCGTCGATTCTGGGCAAAGGGTACCTATTCTTGATGGTGACCTTATTCAGCTCGCGGTAGTCGATGCACAGACGCATCGATCCATCCTTCTTCTTGACAAATAAAACTGGTGCTCCCCAAGGAGACGAACTAGGTTTGATGAAACCTTTGGCTAGCAAATCATCTAGCTGTGTTCTCAATTCCTTCATCTCTGTTGGTGCCAACCTATAAGGCGCCCTTGCCACCGGTGCTGATCCAGGAATAATGTCAATTCTGAATTCTACTTGTCTCTCTGGTGGCAAACCAGGAAGTTCTTCCGGAAAAACTTCTGGGTATTCAGAAACGACGGGTATATCCCCAATCTTGGGCTTCGGCTCATCTATAATCACTTGTGCCATGTAGATGACACAACCTTTCTTTAAACACTTAGAGTCCTTGAGTATAGACATTCTCTCGGGTAGCCCATACTGGGTATCTCCCTGGATAGTAAGTGATTCACCAGACGGAGTCTTGATCCTCACTTGCTTCTTTTTGCAAACAATCTGGGCCTGGTTATGCGATAACCAGTCCATACCCAAAACTATGTCAAAGCCGGCTAACTTAAAGGGAAGTAGGGATAAAGGAAAAGAGTGATTCCTAATGGGTATGAAACATCCATCTAAGATAGTTGAGGCGGTTTCTAAAGTACCATCTGCTAGTTCCACCTCATACTTCACACTTAAGTTCTTAACAGGTAGTTTTAATAATTCACAAAACTTATTATCTACAAACGACTTATAAGCGCCCGAATCAAATAACACTCTCGCAAAAACATCATTTACGAGGAAGGTACCTGTTATCACGTTGTCGTTCTTGACGGCTTCCTTAGCATCCATCCTGAAGACCCTCGCATTGGTCTTCTTCCCCTCTTCATTCTTCCTTGTAAATTTTGGGCAGTTGGATTTGATATGCCCCTTTTCATTGCAACTATAACACGTTGCATCCTTTATTTTCTTGCACTCCAGGGTCTTATGTTCCGTAGACTTGCAAATCCCACAAGGCCTTGGCTGGTATTGGGATTTTGAGTCAAGTCTGCACTTTCCAAAATGGTGCTTTCTGCAAATTTTACATCTGGGTTTTTCACCCGACTGCTGACCATCTTTCTTAAATCCTGACCCCTTCTTAGAGTCATTGTTTCCCTTCTGCTTCTTATCTGTACGTCGTGAGTTGTCATCCTCACGCTTCCTTTTCTCGGTATCAGTTTTCCTCAATGACCTCAGCCTGACAGCATCTGAGGTCAGAGACAACGATATGTCCGTTACTGACCTAAAAGTGGTTGGTCTGGAGGCCTTTACACTTGCTTTGATTTCCGGTTCCAACCCCCCGATAAAACGAGCTATACGTTTAGGCTCCGGAGTTACCAAGTAAGGGACCAACCTTGACAAAGTATTGAAAGTGGTAAGGTAGGCCTGACAGTCCAGGTTTTTCATGACCAGCGCCAGGAAATCAGATTCAATTCTCTCAACCTCATGTTGAGGGCAGAAATTTTCTTTGATTAGTGCCATGAACTGTTCCCAGGTCATGTTGTATAGCGGGACTTTCCCTGTGGCTTGGATCAAAGATCTCCACCAGGCTAAGGCTTCTCCTTTGAAAGACTGTGAGACAAACTTCACAATATCCCTATTATGACAACCACTGATATCCACCACAGTATCCATTTCGTCCATCCAAGTCATGCAATCAACAGCTCCTTTTTCCCCATTGAAGTCTCTGGGTTTGCACGACACGAAGTATTTATAGGTGCAACCCCTATTACGAGGTTCCTGGTTCTGTAGAACTCTTTGGGATGGATTACTCCTTTGATTCGAGGAGTGGTGAGAATTACTGTTGTGGGCAGTGTGGGTCCTGGAGGGTGTTCTAGTGTGTGATGCAGAATGGGTCCTCGTATGGGTACCACTTGATCCATGGTGCTGTCTATCCATAGCTCTATTAACCGCATTATCTATCATAGCTTGTAACTCTGCACCTGCTACGTTAACTTGGGCATTTTCATTTACTATCCCTGGGTGACTGTTGACCTCGTTTGAGTCTGCCATGTATCTTGAACTGTAACATATCGACAATAATTTATTGGTGAGTTTATTATAGAATTGACTTTTATGGCAATTTTATTAACCGTGGTAGCATAGACCATAAATGGTTAATTTATTACTCACATAAATTTAGGATTTCTAATATAATTTATCCTAATTATAAAACAATAACAGTTATTATTTGCACATAAGGCCTAGTCACAGGGACAATATAGATCATAAGCTATGATTTCAGAGAATCAAAGCATGAAGGTTTGAACAAAGTTCATTACCTTTATCAGACAGGGTCACAGACTAATACTGTCTTTTGTCTCATATAAAAATGAGAAGGGCCCGTAGGCATTCCATCTACCAATGGATGGTAAAAAGAACTGATCATATTTATTAATGATTTAACCCATGATTCAGAGATCATTATTTTGGGTCAGGAATCTTTTAAAGAATCCCTATATAGAATGACGTGTGTGATTTTAACGAATCACAACTGCCAGGAGTGTTAACATGTTTTCAGATGTTAACTGGGATTGGAATCTTTTATATATATAGGCCTTACCATTTTGGCCAAGTCTTATAATGACATGTAGGCTAGGTTTTACCTTTAAGATCCTTAATTGATATTAAATAGGCAGATTATTTACAAAAGGAATGATGTTATTTTGTTTATTTCATGCATAATATATAAATGCTTTAAATGATAGAAATAAAATTTCCAACTTAACATTCCATTTTAATATACAAGTAGTACACTTTTGCCCTAAACGGGACTTTTACAATTACTTGCCCACGCAGGAGCTATACTGATAACACATGTCCTCACAGGGACTATTTACTAACATCAGTGTCCACGCAGGGACTAATAAGGACAAGTCCTCGTAGGGACTAAGTACAAAGGTAAATGTCCACGCAGGGACTACATACACACATAAATAAATGTCCACGTAGGGACTTGATTAAAAAGGAAATACAATAATACACATGGGGATTTAACGATCCCTTTTCTTCTTTCCCTTCAGCAGATCAGCTAAACCACTCATGAATCCTTGGTTCTTCTTACGCTCTCTCTGGAGGTCTCGCTCAACCCTATCCAACCTATGACGGAGCTCCACCTGCTCAGGAGGAGGAACACGTGGTGGCTGATGCTGAAATGGTGGCTGAGTAGGTACTTGATACCCACTAGATGGATGTCCCATTCCCCAAGGGGTTCCATATGGTCCCTCAGGGTTTTGGGTATAGTAGTTTGCAGCCACTAGGTAGGGATCCTCTGCATAATTATAAGTAGAGTATGCTGGCTGTCCGTACGGATTGTAAGCTGTCGGAGCAGTATATGCAGGGATAGGGTGGCCAAAACCCGGTGATGGCGGTACAATAGGTGCTGAATTCACCTCCGAAACTGGAACAGAAGGTCCACCCATCTGTGGAACTTCATGAGTAGGTGGGTAATGACTACCGCTGGAGTGTTGAGGGGTGTTGAGACGAAAATCAACTTCTCGTGCTGAGATCCGTGCTCCCGTCCTCCTACGTCTTGGTGGTTCTGGAGGCTCTACATGAACTGGCGGCGGTGGAGGCGGTGGCGTGACTGCCTCGAAATGGGGATCCCCAGAGGGATCTTGCTGCTGCTGTGGCGGCTGCTGGTGAGGTGATGAGTGTTCAGATGGTGTATAGTACCACTCACATCGTTCGAACCTCGCCATGTGACTATCCGGACCTTCGTAGGGTGGTCCGTGGTAAGATGAACCATCAGAGATCGAAAAAGGATGGTTCCGGGATCCAGTTGAAGCCTCGACGGGATCTGTGTCCTCGTCCATATCTTGATCACCAGAAAAGTGATCCTCCGGCCCTAGTGGGTTAAAGCCCACGTGTTCGGGTAGGTACTCTGCTGGGTTAAACTGACCCTGAAATACCGGAGTAGGATCGCCGAAGGAATTGTGCGCCGGAGATTGCTGTTGCTGGTCGTGGGGCTCATTCTCTGACTGAGGCCCAAAGGAGTGCTGATATGAAGGCGTTGAAACATGTGATGTGGATCGCCTGGCAAGCTCCTCATAAACCCTCCAAGGTTCGTCATGATTGTGACTCCTTGTAGACGAAGAAGTTCGTCGGTGCGAAGGACCTGCCTCATGGTCGTTAGGCGCGCTAACTCGCCCTCTTCCTAGTCCTCTGAATCTTGGCGGCATTGTTTAACCTGTTAATATCAATAGGGTAACACCAAAGAAAAATAATAAAGGACAAAATTTAAAATTTTAAAATAAAACATTTTCGGATTATTCCTAAGTTCTTTGTCTAGACTCGAAGATTTAGGAATGTGCAATTGTGTAACTGAGATTAAACACAAAAGGTTAGTGTTTAATTCACTCAGAGTTGGCTCTGATACCAATCTGTCACACCCCAAATTTCCACGTGTTACCGGTGGGCCCGGTAGGGGAGTATCGTGACGTGGTTGGCAACATAATAGTCAAACAACACAATATTTAAATGCACAGCGGAAGCAAAGTATAGATTTAATTCAACCAAACGATATTGTAATATTAAGTATCACAAATAGTCGAATATAAATCCACAGGTAGATCAAATAAAAAAAGGAAAACAAATGTTCAACAGTTTATGACATCCAAGCTGGCGAGACTTAATGTGGATGCTAGGAGACAGGCCAGCCTATTTCGCGTAGTACCTGCACTTAACCTTTTTAAGAAAAATACGTCAGTTTACACTGGTAAATACAATCAACCGACTCATTTTGAAAAGAGTTTAAGAAAATGCATTTAAGGCACAAGGCACAAATAATATTTTATAACTTGGGATAATTATTTAAATATATAATACTTGTAAACGAATTACATGTTTCTTATGCGTTCAGTAGCCCGATCCATAGACCGGGTTAAAGATCAATGGACACACCACTTTATATAATGAGACACTGACAGGTGTACGCCTACACCTGAGTGCTGAGGTCGTGGCCATTTCGTAAAATGATGTCAGGGATATCCGGGACATGGTCATTAAACCCCCAAAGGATTTAAGCAACAAAACATTTCAAAACAAAGCATATCAATGATTTAACCTCTATTCGATTAAAGATTCAATGCCGGACCAAGCGGTATTTTATATACCGTACCCCAAGCCCGTATAGGGAAAATAAGTTAAAAGTATTTACCTGAGCAAGTATAGTTCAAAATCAGCAAGTGCAAGTATCTTTTACTGGTTCTCCTAATCTGGAACGAAGGTTTATAATAACCTATTAGAATCCTAACGGGTCTTTAGTTAAGCTTACGCTTAGACCGGTTAGTTTTAAAGATACGGTTCGTACGCACGATTAAGCGAAGACCGGATAGAATGTGATTTAGACCCGACAAGTTTGAAGACTTGCTTAATATGGGTATATGATACACATTCTGGATTTTGAGATAAAACCGATAAGGTTTGACCCGTTTCGGCTAATTTATGTAAACTAGTTACATAAACCGAACCGAACGCGCATGAAGCGTAACGGGTATCCGTAAGAGTCCTAAACAGGTTTCCTAATTTAACATGCCTTAATTAAGTTGTGATATCAGTAGGATATCACCCATGACGCCCCAAACGAGTTTAATCTCTTAATAAGCCCCGTAGGGGTATTTTGGTCATTTTAAAGATTTTAAAAAGGGTTTAATTAGACACCTGTGATCCGGGTCTGAGTTGATCAGTAAAATAGCTTATTTTATCAGGTTATAACCTTTGGTAATAAGTCTTATATACTAAAATAGTTTTAAACCCAAACTATGCGTTAAATACGCGTATAAAGTCGTTTTAAGCGATGTACGGTTTAAAATACGATTCTGAGTTTTCTGATCAAATAAACAGGCTCAAAATACTCCATTTATTATTTAAAATCAATAGCAATTGGATTGGCGTTAAAAGGATTTGTAAAACTCATTTTATGGCCTAAAAGGGCAAATTCGGTATTTACCGAATTAAGGCGCTAATCCAAGCTTATGATCAGTCTAAAAATAATTAAAAATCTTTAAAAATCCTAAAATATTATTTAACATCAGTGGGTAAAATATTTGGTGTCAAAACTGAGTTTAGATAGGCTTTACGCTAATGGCGCCGTTTAATTAATAAACATGTTTATAAATACGCCATTAAGCATAACTCCTAATCTAGACTTCCGATTGACGTGAAATTTTGCAGACATGTTCAATAATTAGTATTAAAGACTTTTGCACTTTTACATTTTCTAAAATCTCGTTCTGCGGTCATAAGGGCATTATGGTCATTATTAGGCATTTAACGGAAACGTCGGATAGTTACTGATTCGGGTAGTATAAACGCAGAGGATTATACTAACATGTAACTAGGTCCTAATGGAACTTTAAGGCATGTCTAAACCTATATAAATCGGGTCAGAACTGAGGTCAAAGCAAAAGTCAAACTTTTGCGTCTCTCGGTTCCGAATCGGTTAAAAAAACATAGAGTTGTCGAATAAAACAAGCTTATACAAGTTATTATACTTATTTTCATGTTATATAACTGATAAAACAGATTACACGCCTTCCGTATCATTAAATATGCGATTAACATTTCTGTTGACTTTTCGGAAGAAGTTTGACTCGATCAAACGACATAGTTAAGATTGAAATCAATGGCTGACCTTTTAGGGGTTTATTACCCATATAAATACCAACTTATAACAACTTTCGATTCGACTAAACTCTGGACCGATTTTGATTTATCGCTAAGTCAAACCGTAGTTACGACGGTTTGATTTCTAGGCTATAAACTAAGTATGAATGAATTTAGAAGGATCAAAGGCACTTACACACGTCTAATGGATGATATGGAATGTTTGTGGCCTGCTTGAATGATCCAGAAATGCTCAGAGGGTGAAATGAATGATGAATGAACAATGTTGCATAATGTGGGTCATTATAAATAACTTCAAACATGCATGGATGATCAACACCTAAGTCTAGGAGTGAAACAATAACATCCACAAGTGTCCTACAAGCTAAAAACCATGTAGGGGTGCTCACAAATGCAGATAAGCTCCAAGTAAGTCGGTTAAATGGCTGAAACAGCCAACTGTCATGTATCTGGTCGCTGGGCATGCCTAGCGCACCGTTACGCTAACAATGTAGCGGTGCGCTAGCCCATCATCAGGCCAATTTTCATTTCAGTTTTGGTCCCTGGTCCCCCGAAACATCGCTTTCACCATCCTACTTGCATATGAAGCTTTGTTATTTAACATATGGGGCTTTAAGGCTTATACCCTCTTTGTTAAGTCCTCGGGTAACTTTGTGATCACCCGAAAAGCCCTAAATTTCATTGTTGACGATTCTAACCCTCACATACGAATTTTATCACAACTTGCTCATACGATAACGAAACTTCATGAAATTTTTGTGGTACATTCTAGTGAGCATAATTAATCGTTACAAAGCTTCGGGTTTGTCAAAAAGTCACTCAAAGGTATAACTTAAACATGTTGGCACATTTAACCCCTGTAGTTTGTAATCTCTCACTTTTTTTCACAATTCGCTTCGTATGATCCATGATCTATTCGTTTAAGGTCATGAACATCATGTAGGGTTATTGCAAAGTATATTTATTCATTGTTGACACTTTGAACCCTTATAATTACACAGTTTCACTGTTTGTTAACTTTAGTCCTTCAAGAACATTCCTTCACACGTTCAAACCTATGACACGTGTCAACACCTTATAGGACGTAAATTTTCGAGGTGTTACAATTATGATGGTAGATCTTTTAAAAGGAATGTATTTTTCATTTGTTTCATTTTTCATGCTTAGAATGAAAATTTTAAATTTAATCCTTCAACTATAAATTTAAAAGTATAGATGTGCCCTAAACGGGACTCGAAAGGAATAATGTTGTCCTCGAAGGGGCTGAAAGGTAAATATGTCCTTATAAGGACTATTAAAGAAACGATCTTTAGCAAAAGGGGTTTTCTTCTTCACTTTACTTTCGAATGTTCTCTCCCTGGATGCTCGTTTCATTCTTGCCGCGGTACGAATCTCAGCATTTCTAGGCTCCGGATGTGGAGAATTTCTAATACAGCTTCTTCGCTTGGAGACATATCCAATATATAAAAATTTGGAAGCAAAAAATTTCCAGATTAGGATTGAGAGTACTCCTATGTTAAGTCTAGACTCAGAAGGTCAAGGAATGTGCTACTGTGTCATTGAGATTAAACACAAAAGGCTAGTGTTTAATTCACTCAATGTTGGCTCTGATACCAACCTGTCACACCCCGATATTTCCACGTATTACCGGTGGACCCGGTGGGGAGTATCGTGACGTAGTAACAACACAATTTAAATGCACAGCGGAAGCAAAAGATAATTATATTACAACCGAATGAAAATATCAAAGTATTACAAACGGTATGTAAAAGATCCACAGGCGGATCAAATAAAAGAAAACTGTTCAACAGACTTCAGGCATCTAGAACTTGCAAGATTCCCTATTAACGCCCTGAGCTCCCAGCCAATTACGTACAGTACCTGCCACTTAACCTTTTTGTAAAATACGTCAGTTTACACTGGTAAATACAATTAACTGACTCATTTTGAAAATGTTTAAGAAAATTGATTTGAATGCACAAGGCACAAAACTTTTTATAACTTGGGACAATCTTATTAATAAAAATCTTGTATCCGATTTACATGGTTGTCCAACATTTAGGGCCGGTGATTATACAATACAAGCCGGTCAAGATTAATCGACACACCATAAATATAACTCACAAGAAGACAGCCTTACGAGTGAGTATATCTTTTACATACGCAACAGGAGGTGTTATGCCTACACCTTGTGCTTAAGTTATGGTCATTCACTTTTTAAATGAGCCAAGGATATCCAGGACACGGTCATTAACCCCCAATGTTATTTGTTATCAATCAATACAAATTAAAACGGGATTATGCAATTTAATCATCTCCGATTAAAAGGTTTCTACACCCGACCAAGCGGTATTTTTATAATACCGTATCCCAAGCCCGTATAAGGGAAAATAAGTTAAAAGTATTTACCTGAGCTAGCTCCTGTCTTAAATAGCAAGAATTATAATAACTCAGCCGTATTCACTTAAGTAAGCGTAGGTACAATTTACCGGAAGGCTCTAGTCTGTAAATGATGGTATAAATAACCAATTAGAATACTAACGGGTCTTTAATTAAGCCTAAACTTAGACCGGTTAGTTTTAAGGAAATATACGGTTCAAACGCATGATTAAGCGAAGACCGAAATAGAATGTGTTTTAGACCCGACAAGTTTGAATACTTGTATAATATGGGTAATCTAAACACCTTCTGGATTTTGAGACAAAAATGATAAGGTTTGACCCGTTTCGGCTAACTTATGCAAACTAGTTACATAAACCGAACCGAACGCGCAAGAGGCGTAACGGGTAACCAATTGAGTCATGAACATGTTTCTTAAGTTAATATGCTTTAAATATGTTGTGATATCAGTAGGATACCTTCCATTATGCCCAAAACGAATTTAAAACCAATTTATACCCCTTAGGGGTATTTTGGTCATTTTAAAGGTTATAAAAGAGATTAAATATTATTCTGAGTTACAGGTCTGATTAAATTAGTAAATATACTTAATTTAATAAGTTATAACAGTAGGGTATCATATATATGTGAAATTTATTAATTATAACCATATTATGCACCGCTGGGGCATTTTGGTAATTTCACATAGGCTTTAAAAGGTCAAAACTGAAAACCTGAGTTTAAAACTTTTCCTTACTGTTAAAATATAAAAATTTACTAAATATATCGGTAGGCATCAGCCCTTATATGTTTAAAATAGTTTTGATACATACTATGCGTTAAAAACGCTTAAAAGGGCGATTTGGAGCCATTTCCGGGTTTTGTATAGAAAGCTGATATTTTTATTATTCCAGAAGGCTCAAAATATTTTATTTATCATATTATATCAGTAGAAAAAGGTTCGGGGTCAAAAGGATTCGTAAAACTCATTTTATAGCCCGGAAGGGCAAAACCGGTAATTACCGAATTAATGCTATAACCCTAAGTTATGCTCAGTCTAAAAATAAATAAAAATCTCCAAAAATCCCAAAATATTATTTTATATCAGTAGGTAAAAATTTTGATATCAAAAATTGGGTTTATATAGGCTATATGCCAAATACGCCGTTTAATTAGTAAAAAGCTTCTCATTTACGCTAATGAGCATAACTCCTAATCTAGGCCTCAAATTGATGTCAAATTTTAGGGACAAGTTTATAAATCAGTAATAAAGATTATTGTCCTCTCACATTTTCAAAATTCTCGTTTTAGGGTCAAAAGGGCATAACGGTCAACATTTAGGCATTTAACGAAAACATGCATGAACTAGGATTTCTATGGAACCAAGTTGTATAACCTTGGAGGGTTATACTAACTTATAATATGGTCCTAATGGAATCCTAAGGCATATCTAAACTAAGCTAAATCGGGTCAGAACTGAAAGTCAAAGCAAAAATCAACTTTTGCGACTTTCGGTTCCGAACCGAGCCTATACTTAGAATTGTCGGGTTGAATCATGCTTAGGCATGTTCAACTAATATTTACCAAGTTATTAAAGTGAGAAAACTGATTTTATGACTTTTATATTAATAGTTATGTATTTTATCTAAAACTAACCCGTTTGACTTTTATTTGACCCGACAATTAAACTAAGTAAACGTGGTAATTAGGAGGTGCCCTTTTGAGGGTTAATCACCTACCTAATTACGGTCACGTAGCCATGTTCGTTGCGAACCATGGCTCAACCGTTTAAAAGTCAAAGCGTCTATCGAAACACTTGACTTTTTCGGCTATAATCCGTTAAATAATTAAACTGAAAACGAAAGGGAACTTACAAGGGTCCAATGGACCGAAGGAGGTTCTCAAAAAGGTTCAAGATCCTCACAAATCAGAGAATAGATCAGATTAGAAGGAGAGGTGTAAATGAGAGCCAAAGATCAAGTGGGTTTATATAAGAAAACAAGGACCGTTAGGATCGTTTCTTGATAAACGTGATCGAATCTGGACCGTACACCTTTACCCATAGTTTTGGTATACAATGGGCGCCCCTAAACAGCCCCTAGATTGATAAAAACCCACTTGCAACACCTGGAAACAGCTGGAACAGCTGGAAATCAAGTTTCTGAAATGGCAGTTTTGGTCCCTGCATGCTTCTAGCCCCTTTCTGATGCGTTTGAGGCCCGTTAAACCATTTTAAGCCTCTACAATGATGCCTAAACATGAGGGACATGAAACATGCTCAAGAACATGTCGGATGTCGGTTCGTTTGGTCGTACGGTCACGTTGTTCGACTAATTACGACGAAACACGAACGGACGCTAAAAACGATCCAAATTACGCGACGAATGGAATTTTATCATGGCGATCACTAAAATAAAATATTTTAATGCTTACATAAATTTTTGGGTGTCCGGAGATATTCAGAATGTGAGATATGCGCGAAAATGCAAACTTGTGCATTTTTTGACACTTTTAGTCCCTGCTTGACATAAAAGTTTATTTTTGCGCACCGAACACCTCTAAGCCTATATCTAAGCTATAAAAAGGATATTTAGGGCATGTTTAACTTAGGGTCATCTTCCGGAAGGTCCGTTACCCTACGAATCGACATACTTTTGCAGTTTGACGCAAATAGTCCTTTAATTGCGCAAAGTAGCGCGAAATGCCGTTTAATGATATCCAAGCCTTCCATGGCCTATATTGATCATTCCCAAGCATATACTTAAATATTACTACGCTCACGTTCGCTTAGATGGTCACCGAAAGGCGTAGATTCAAAAGTTGACGCTTTAGGTCCCTCTATTGCGCAAACTTGCGCATCTCATCATTTAATAGCATTGAAGCCTCATCTAATCCATATTAGGCATTCTTGAAAGTATTATTAAACATTACGATGCTTTGGGTCTGCTAAAAGGTCATTCAGAGGTATAATTAAACATATTGACACTTTTAGTCCCTCTAACTTGCAAAGTTGCGCGTAACTTTACTTATAGGCATAAAAACCTTAGACGGCCATTATGTGACATTCCCGAGAGTATAATTAAATATCATGAAGCTCTCGGTTTGTTAAAAGGTCACTCAGAGGTTAAAATTGACATGTTGACGCTTTTAACCCTTTATTACGCAAACCTTCAATTAATTACGCAAACAGCTACACTTAACCATCAAGTGGCACATTTGTGAATATAAACATCGTAAGAGGTTATTTAGAAACTTATTTTAGGTATGATAATACTTCCAGTTCTTTCATAATCAAAGTTTTTGATTTTTCGAAAAATTAGTCCCTTAAATTCAACGTTTGACTTCATTAGGGTTTATTACACGTGTCAATACTTCATTGGACGTGATTTTTTCGAGGTGTTACAATTCAACCCACCACACCAACCTTGATTCAACCCACCGGAGGACCTTGATTCAACCCAACATGTCGGAGCTGTTAATTGAATCCGGATTCGATCGATTACTCGAACAGTTATCGCAGATTGATGGTGGTTGTAATACCTCGAAAATTTACGTCCAATAATGTATTGACACGTGTCATGGACTTTGAATATGTGAAAACATACTTTAGAGGGACTAAAGTTGACAAACAGCGAAACTATGTGAATGTAAGGGTCCAAAGTGTCAACAATGGATAATTAGGCTCTAAAATAACCCTACATGATGTTTATAATCTTAAACGGATAAATCATGGATCATACGAAGCGGAAGATGCAAGAAAGTGAGGAATTACAAACTACAAGGGCTAAAAGTGTCAACATGTTGAAGATATACCTCTGAGTGATCTTTTGGCAAACCCGAAGCTTTGTAATGATAAAATATACTCACTAGAATATGTGATAAAAATTTCATCGAGTTTCGTTATCGTATGAGAAAGTTATGATCAAAACTGTACACGAAGGGTTAAATACGTTAACGTTGATTTCGTGACTTTTCGGGTAAGCGCAAAGTGAACCAAGGACTTTACCATGTTTATAAAAGTCCCAAGGTTCTTAAAAACCAGATTTGAGGGTTTAGAATGCAAAATAAACAGCCAAAAACACGTCACAAAAACCAGGGACTGATTTGTAAATTGCTGAAACTGGTTAATCTGGTTGACCAATGGGACGCGGCCCGCGAGGGGCTTGTCGCGGCCCGCCTGCGACCTGCCAGCGACAACAACCTGCAGATGTCGGTTTTTCAGGTCTGTTCTCGATTGTTTCCAGCTGTATACGACTCCAGGGACTCACCAATCGAATTTCATGCATGCTAGGACACTTGGACTGATCATACAACAATTGCTAACACCTGTATCATCATCAAATCAGATCAAATCTGCATATAAGGGTCTTGTTGTTACAAACATATGAACACTTGAACTTTCAAAATTCACAAGACTTTTCCTGGAGCTCTCTGGACGCCAAGGCTGCTTCCTAGTGATCTCTAATCTTGTTTAGGACCATTGTAAGTGTTCATATCATTCTCTAATTCGTTCTAGCTTAGTGTATTAACCGAAGGTCAAACTATCGTAAATTAAACTTGACTTTGAGTTTAAACGAGATTGGCTCTATCATTTCTCAAATTGAAAGTACCCACATGTTGGTATTTATGAGTGTAACAAACCCCTAAAAGGGTATTTTCAGATTCACACTCTAAGCATGTTAATTGTCGAGTCAAAGCTTTTCTTGAAAAGTCAACAGAATGTGTTTTTGCAAATTTAAGCATGATTAACAATGTAGGCTACATGCAACCTGTTTGATCATCAAAATAACTTTATAACTAATGTAAGAACATGTTTCATCATGATCAACTCGACAATTTTCAGTTTAAACCCGAATCGGAACCGAAAGTCACATATATTGACTTTTTCTTTGACTATCAGTTCTGATCCGTACATGCATGTTTGAGATCTGAATTAGAGTTTATTTTGGACCAACTTTCATATAAGTTTATTTCTCTGAGATTTTACAACTTGATTCAACACTTATCCGCTTCATATGCATGTTACCGGTTTATGCTTAAATATGACTATTTTGCCCTTTTGACTATAAAACGCGATTTTTGAAAAAGTGAAAGAGTATAAACATTTGTTACTGATTTATAAACTTGCACCAAAAATTTGATATCAGTTTGAGGTCCAGAATAAGAGTTATGCCCATTATCGTAATTTGCAAGCTTTATGTTACATAAACGGCATAATTAGCGTAAAACCTATTTTAACCCACTTTTTGATACCAAACTTTTTACCCACTGATATAATATAATATTTTGGGATTTTTAAAGATTTTTATTTAATTTTTGGCTGATCGTATCATAGGTCTCTAAGTTTAATTCGGTAAATACCGAATTTACCCTTTTAAGCCATAAAATGAGTTTTACAAATCCTTTTGACTCCAAACCTTTTTCTACTGATTTTATTTGTTAAATAAAATATGTTAAGCATTCTGGAAATATATAAATGTCAGCTTTCTTTTAAAAACCCGGAAACGGCTCTAAATCGCCTTTTTAAGCGTTTTTATCGCATAGTATGTACTATAACCATATTAAACATATAAGCTTGATACCTACTGATGTTTTTAGCATATTTTTATATAATAACAGTAAGTATAAGTTTTTGAACTCAGGTTTCCAGTTTTGACATTTTTAGCCCTTGTGAAATTACCGAAATACCCCTAAAGTGCATAGTTTGGTTTTAAATGATAAGTTTCACATATGGGTCATACCCTACTGTTATAACATGATAAATTAAGTATATTTACTGTATAAACCAGACCTGTAACTCAGATTTCTAACTTAACTCTTTTATAATCTTTTAAATGACCAAAATGCCCTTATGAGGCATAAATTGTGTTTAAATCCGTTTTGGGCATAATAGGAAATAACTCACTGATATTATATCATATTTATAGCATATTATCTCAGGGAACTTGCATATGACTCTTACGGTTACCCGTAACGCTCTTTTCACGTTCGGTTTATGTAACTAGTTTGCATAAATTGACCGAGACAGGTCAAACATTATCATTTTTGTCTCAAAATCCAGAATGTATTTAGTATACCCATATTATACAAGTATTCAAACTTGTCGGGTCTAAATCACATTCTATCCGGTCTTCGCTTAATCGTGCGTTTGAACCGTTTCGTCCTTAAAGCTAACCGGTCTAAGCTTTAGCTTAAATAAAGGCCCGTTAGAAATCTAGTAGGTTATTTAAAAACCTTCGTTCTAGATTAGGAGCACCGGTAAAAGCTACCTTCACTTGCTTGTTGTGATATATACTTACCAAGGTAAATACTTTTTAACTTATTTTCCCTATACGGGCTTGGGGTACGGTATATAGAATACCGCTTGGTCCGGCATTGAATCTTTAATCGAATAGTGGTTAAATCCTTGATATGCTACGTTTTGAATGTGTTTTGTTGCTTAAAGCCTTTGGGGGGTTAATGACCATGTCCTGGATATCCTTGGCATTATCTTACGAGATGGCCACAACCTTAGCACGGGGTGTAGGCGTGCACCCGTCAGTGCCAAACCAATTATGTGGTGTGTCTATTAATCTTTAACCCGGCAAGATCCGGGCTACTGAACGCATAAGTATCATGTAAATCCTTTACAAGATTATATTACATAATTATCCCAAGTTATAAAATGTTTTGTGCCATGTGCATTCAAATCAATTTTCAACCATTTTCAAAACGAGTCAGTTAAATTGTATTTACCAGTGTAAACTGATGTATTTTCCCAAAAGGTTAAGTGCAGGTACTACACGTAATAGGCTGGCTGTCTTCTAGAGCGTCCACAATAAGTCTCGCAAGCTTGGACGACAATAAACTGTTGAACAATATCTTATTTTTGTTTTGATCCGCCTGTGGATCCGTTTCAACTCTTAGTGATATTTAATATTACACTTTATTAAAGTTGAAATGAATCTATCTTTGCTTCCGCTGTGCATTTATATATATTGTGTTGTTTGTCTATGATGATACCAACTACGTCACGATACTCCCCACCGGGCCCACCGGTGACACGTGGAAAATAGGGGTGTGACAGGTTGGTATCAGAGCCAACATTGAGTGAATTAAACACCAGCTTTTGTGTTTAATCTCAATGACACGATAGCACATTCTTTGACCTTCTGAGTCTAGACTTAACATAGGAATACTCTCGTCTCTTTGGAGGATTATTACTGTCAATTATATATTTTAATATGTCGCCAAGCGAGAAGATGTAATGAAATTCTCCCCATTTGAAGCCTAGGAAAGGCCGAGCTTCGTGTCGTGACTAGGATTTACGTACGACCGAGGAGAGGACATTCAGAACAAAAATGAAGAAGAGACTCCTTTTACTGAAGTTCGTTTCCTTAGTAAGTCCTTATAAGGGCATACTTATCTTTCAGTCCCTTCATGGACAACATTATTTCTTTTTAAGTCCCTTTTAGGGTAATTCTGTTTTCATTATACCATTGGAATGCTTTATCAAAATTTCATGTATTCAATATATATGAATATAATATATGAAATAAATTAAAATAACATTCCTTTTATAAGATCTACCATATTAATAAAATGGCAAAATCTAAGAAAGGACAAGACCCAGCCTAGTGTCAGTATTAAAGACCGGCCAAGATGGCAGTTCCTCAATTTAGATTCGGATCCTTAATAACATCTCGTTTTAAAATTTGTCTTGCGTTAATTGTTAAATAAGAATCTTAAGAGTGAAACCTAGCCTTCGGGTCATTATAAGGCCGGGCCATGATGGTAAGACCTGTTTAAAGGATTCAAATTCCTGTTAACATCTGAGAACATGTTAACATTCATGGCAGACGTGATTCATTAAAAATCACACACGTCAATCTTATATATGGATTCTTTAAAAGATCCCTAACCCAACTTAATGATCTCTGAATCATGGGTTTAGATCATCAATTAAGATGTTCATATTTTGACCATACGTTGGTAATTTAATGCCTACGGGCCTTGCTCATTTTTGCATGAGCCAACAGACACAGACATTGTAATCTTTATGATTCCTTGTCTAAGGTGGTGAGCTATGCTCAAGCCTAATAGTCTATATGATCAATCCGATCATGACTAATATAATATAACATCCTAATGATGTTTTGCCTACGGGCTATACTTTATAATATTGTCAATACGAGAATGACAGTTGTAACCATTATGGTTCCTGCCCAAGGTGGTGGGCTATGCCCAAGCCTCATAGTCAATATGATCAATACTATCATGACTACTATCGTCAGTGTAATGATTATTATTTTCTTAAAACATCGTTTTGTAATTGAATTGCCTACGGGCCATATTGTATCGTTATTTATGACAACGAAAGTGGTAGCAATGACTCCCTGTCCGATAAAGGGTAATGAACTTTGATTCAACCCTAAATGCCTCGATTCTCTGAAATCATGGCTTATAAATTAAACTTGTCTACGTAACTAGGCCATCCGTGCTATTATTAAATTGTAAATTTGGATTTATGATACAATCCTGAATAAAAATAAATATCATTCCTTTCTTACCAGTATTAAAGGTACAACCTAGCCTATATGTCATTCCAGACGAGGCCAAGATGGTAGAACCTATTCAAGGGATTCAAATCCTTGTGACATTGTAAATATGTTAACACTCCTGGCAACAGTGATGCGATAAAATCACGCTTGTCATCTTTATATTAGGAAATTTTTCCAAACCCCCTTATTTAGCTTAAATAATCCATAGGAATCAAGGCTAATAAACGTCGAACATGATGTACACATCTAAACATCCATCTAGGATGTATACCTACGGGCAAAGATGCATACATGAAAAAGATAGTTTTATTTCATAACTTCTTGTCAAAACAATGAATTATGAAATTTTCCAATCCAAAGGAATCATTGATTATGTTTTAAAATTTCCCTAGTGACAAGGCCTCTGTGCCATCAAAAAGTCCTTGGGAATAAGCACTTGTGCTATATGAAATGTCGATACGACATTGACAGTCGTGACTTATGTCCCCTGTCTAGTAAATATGAAGGATTATATTCCATTTAAACGCCAAAGATGGTTTATTTAAAAACTTAGGCAAAACATAATCAAATAAATTAAATACTATCTGCTGGCCCATATGGTTTATTCGCACCATGGCTACTTAATTATCAAGTTCGACAAGCCGCTATATAATTAAACCAATTTGTTATTACTTGGTTTGTAGCCTTCAAAGCTTCACTATGGCTGACTCCTCAGAAGCTCTCAATCATCCAGTTAATCAGAATGATGATACAAGACTGAATATAACGAGCACCGATTTACAGGCTATGATAGATACAGCCGTAAACAACGCCGTGGACCGTGTGTTGAAGAATCATAAGCAAAAGTGCAATGATACCCCAAGTAAATGTTGTAAAAAGGGTAAGACCGGTTCGAACTATAACCAGTCCAAACCAAAGGGGGCAAAACCCAAATGTAAAACTTGTAAGAAGAACCATTTTGGGAAGTGTTGATTGGAGTCGAAATCCCAGTCTCACACGAGATCTTGTGGGATTTGTAACAAGAAAGGGCACAAGACCTTGGAGTGCCAAGACATAAAGGACGCAACCTGCTATGGTTGCAATGAAATAGGGCACATCAAGACAAATTGCCCAAATAAAACCCAGAAGCCCGGGGAGGCTAAGGAGACCAAAGCTGGGAGCTCTCGAATGGACGCTCAAGAGGCTATTCAGGATGACAATGTCACAACATGTACTTTCTTTATCAATAACGCTCATGCTAGAGTATTATTGATTCAGGTTCAGATAAGTCCTTCGTAGACAATAGATGTGGTAAATCATTAAAACTGCCTGCTAAAACTCTAAGCGTTAAGTATAAAGTAAAAAAAAAAAAATTGGTCGATAGTACCTCAGAGACTACTTCAGCAATATTAGATGGATGTTTTATATCCATTAGGAATCATTCGTCCGATGTCCTAATTTTCGTTAAAGCATAAAGGCTCAATATAGTTATAAAATCGTTTGGTTGTCTGAAAAATCAAGCCCATATTGTGGGTGATAAGAAGCAATTAATTATCAAGACTCCTTATGAGACAACCCTCATAATTACATGCATCCGTGCGATTAATAAATATTAAACATAAAAAAAAATGGTGGAATTGGCCGTCCCCGGAATCGAACCTGGGTCTAGGCCGCACCCTTTCGCGCGCCTAGCCAACCGAGCTAGGTGCCTAGTTTGTGAAATCTCCATTTTGATTAAATATAAGCACATGTACAATCAAATGACACTCCTTAGGAATGTTCATATGGTTTAATAATACCATGATCGATGTATGATAAGTCGTCAGGATGATGACTAGCTGGGAAAATGCACTCAATTAATTATTAAATTGGTATTTAATACCAAAAGAATTGAGTATGGAAAACTCAGAAGAGACAACAGTCGCGATGCTAAGAGGTGCGACAAATGTTAATAGTGCATCAAGTGTGAACCTCAATGTTAACAGAGTTAATCTCCAAAACTATAATTATCACTGCTGAGAAGGGCTATGAGAAAAGCCATGAAGAGCCAAACGTTTCTCACTCTAAAACACATGACACTGCTCATGAGAAGAGCTTTATTCATATTCCACATGCGAAGAATAACCCAAATAAAATCATATATGGCAAGCAGCCCATTTCTTTTAAGACGTACTTGCAAGTACTTCGCCTCTTAGAAGTTAAGAGACTTCAATGGTAAAAAGGGACCATCGATTGCAGGAAATTGTTAAATGAAGTAAAAACCATTAGGTATATTAGTGGTTATGCTGAAAAGCACGCGGTAAGGTGTGCGTCATAATCATTCGGTGGTAATACCCTTGATTAGTGGGGACACTAATGGAGTCCACAAGAAAGATTCTCTTATACGTTAAGGGATGGTCCAAGTTTTAAGGACCTTATTAGAAGAACCTGGTATTCGCCCTGCGAAATGGAAAAGAAGGAATAAGAATTTTTCCGACTCCCCCATAAGAACTATACACTATCGGCAGTAGGTTGCAAACCTTGGTTCATTGGTTGGAATAATGCTTTTATTCGGTTAACCTAGAACTTAAGCGTCATGCGCTATATATATCGATGATTTAGCATCGGCTATGAAAGGGAACTTTAGGATTTCAAAGCCTGCTTATTAAGAATCCATTATGGACCTAATTCAGCTAACCGTGTTATATAGATTAAGAAATAACCAGTCAAAGTTGAGGCTGCCCTAAAAGTTTGACATAGATTTTGTAGCTAAGTTTAAAAGGATTAAGAATGGAGGCGTTTAACCCTACTGATGTATGATTAGAAGCAGCTCACATTAATAATGACACCAGATAAATTCCTTATGGTGATTTTATGGCTAGGAGTTACGTTTGGTTTTAGGTTCTGCTAAGTCTCTCATAAAACCATAAGCTTAGCAAACTTTTAGAAATCTTTCCCGTAAGAACCTCAGATATTAAGTATAAGGTAAAACTTACAAGTAAAATCATGAGAACCCTTTTTCTCCTGTTCCTATCAGAAACCTCCAACCGTAGGAATTCTAGAAGTAACTTCTCTCTAGAAGAAGTGCGTCAGCATATATAGTTGATATCTCTTTGATCTATATCGATTGCGAACACCAAATGGTATGACAAAAGCGCCACATGAGGATTGATGTATCTTAATAAGTCCCATAGATTGCTTCCATGCCTGATCAGTATGGAGGTTTAATGCATGGGACCTCAAAGATATTCCGATGGTCATATGGTACTAAAGTCAACTAATGGTATTCAAAGAAGATATCCAGAATGGAATTGTCCAGGTGAATGTCTTCGATTAAAGAATTCATGGACTCGTAACATAAATGTGTCACCTATCTGACACAAACAATGATAGATAAATTGGAGCCTGAGATTTCAAAAATCTCTGTAACTTCCTGGTATCTTGATTATCTCCTCTTAAGATTACCTGGTTTACCTCATGAGAGGCCAGTAGAATTAAGATTTATATCCCATTTAAGGTTGTATTCTTATGAAATCTCCAAGACGGCTAATACCATCATTGGAAGAATGGAAACCCTAATTAAGTGAACAAAGGATTCATAAAGCCTAACTCAATATTCTGAGAATTCGTTATAGTTAATTAAGAAAGACGGTTCATTTTGCTTATGCATTGATTACCGCAACCCAAATTAGGCAACAATTAAGAATTTTCCATCAACTGCCCAGGATCGTCGATTTGATCGACTAACGCAAGGATTAACTATCCCTTGAGATTAGTTCTAAGCAGTGGTTGAATTAACCATCTCACCTTAAGATAAGTTTTTATAATAATTGTCATATAAGCATCAAGGCTGCTCCTCTGGAGACCTTGTATAGATGGAATGTTAAACACCTATTAAGACAAAATATTGGTAAGTCCAATTTTCAGGATCTGAAAGTTGCATTGGATACACCGAATAAATAGATTCATGATCATCTGTAAGTTGCCAGTATTTGGCAGAAAGTCAAGGATTTATGAAAGTAGCGACCCTCCTGAGTTCTTGTGAAGGAATAAGGTTCAACAAAGATATCACCCTGGAAGGGTGTACCAATTTGTTAATTATCAGACTAGTTAAGCTCTGAATATGTAAAATCATTCGAAGGAATCGAATGTATCAAAGATCAGATAGCTTAAAGCTAAAACTTTTTTTTGAGATGGACGGAGCTCGCAATATATTTCACACTAATGATTTAAGGATATGTTTCATCAATAAGTCGAGAAGCATTATCACATAATGATATGCAGATTTATGATATAATAAGCAACCTATATCGATTGAGGATCGATAGGTGAAGAAGCTCCAAAAGGATAAATGTACCCATTATAAAGGTCAACTTGAGAGCTTGGAAAAAGCTCCAGATATGCTATTGAGGTTAAGTCCATTATGCGACAAAAAGTACTTCCCGCATTTTATCAAATCTCGAGGTCAAGATTTCTTTTAAGGGGGTCAGGATGTAACACCTCGAAAATTTACGTCCAATAATGTATTGACGCGTGTCATGGACTTTGAATATGTGAAAACATACTTTAGAGGGACTAAAGTTGACAAACAGTGAAACTATGTGAATGTAAGGGTCCAAAGTGTCAACAATGGATAATTAGGCTCTAAAATAACCCTACATGATGTTTATAATCTTAAACGGATAAATCATGGATCATACGAAGCGGAAGATGCAAGAAAGTGAGGAATTACAAACTACAGGGGCTAAAAGTGTCAACATGTTGAAGATATACCTCTGAGTGATCTTTTGGCAAACCCAAAGCTTTGTAATGATAAAATATACTCACTAGAATATGTGATAAAAATTTCATCGAGTTTCGTTATTGTATGAGAAAGTTATGATCAAAACCGTACACGAAGGGTAAAATACGTTAACGTTGATTTCGTAACTTTTCGGGTAAGCGCAAAGTGAACCAAGGACTTTACCATGTTTATAAAAGTCCCAAGGTTCTTAAAAACCAGATTTGAGGGTTTAGAATGCAAAATAAACAGCCAAAAACACGTCACAAAAATCAGGGACTGATTTGTAAATTGCTGAAACTGGTTAATCTGGTCGACCAATGGGACGTGGCCCGCGAGGGGCTTGTCGCGGCCCGCTTGCGACCTGCCAGCGACAACAACCTGCAGATGTCGGTTTTTCAGGTCTGTTCTCGACTGTTTCCAGCTGTATACGACTCCAGGGACTCACCAATCGAATTTCATGCATGCTAGGACACTTGGACTGATCATACAACAATTGCTAACACCTGTATCATCATCAAATCAGATCAAATCTGCATATAAGGGTCTTGTTGTTACAAACATATGAACACTTGAACTTTCAAAATTCACAAGACTTTTCCTGGAGCTCTCTGGACGCCAAGGCTGCTTCATAGTGATCTCTAAGCTTGTTTAGGACCATTGTAAGTGTTCATATCATTCTCTAATTCGTTCTAGCTTAGTGTATTAACCGAAGGTCAAACTATCGTAAATTAAACTTGACTTTGAGTTTAAACGAGATTGGCTCTGTCATTTCTCAAATTGAAAGTACCCACATGTTGGTATTTATGAGTGTAACAAACCCCTAAAAGGGTATTTTCATATTCACACTCTAAGCATGTTAATTGTCGAGTCAAAGCTTTTCTTGAAAAGTCAACAGAATGTGTTTTTGCAAATTTAAGCATGATTAACAATGTAGGCTACATGCAACCTGTTTGATCATCAAAATAACTTTATAACTAATGTAAGAACATGTTTCATCATGATCAACTCGACAATTTTCAGTTTAAACCCGAATCGGAACCGAAAGTCACATATATTGACTTTTTCTTTGACTATCAGTTCTGATCCGTACATGCATGTTTGAGATCTGAATTAGAGTTTATTTTGGACCAACTTTCATATAAGTTTATTTCTCTGAGATTTTACAACTTGATTCAACACTTATCCGCTTCATATGCATGTTACCGGTTTATGCTTAAATATGACTATTTTGCCCTTTTGATTATAAAACGCGATTTTTGAAAAAGTGAAAGAGTAGAAACATTTGTTACTGATTTATAAACTTGCACCGAAAATTTGATATCAGTTTGAGGTCCAGAATAAGAGTTATGCCCATTATCGTAATTTGCAAGCTTTATGTTACATAAACAGCATAATTAGCGTAAAACCTATTTTAACCCACTTTTTGATACCAAACTTTTTACCCACTGATATAATATAATATTTTGGGATTTTTAAAGATTTTTATTTAATTTTTGGCTGATCGTATCATAGGTCTCTAAGTTTAATTCGGTAAATACCGAATTTACCCTTTTAAGCCATAAAATGAGTTTTACAAATCCTTTTGACTCCAAACCTTTTTCTACTGATTTTATTTGTTAAATAAAATATGTTAAGCATTCTGGAAATATATAAATGTCAGCTTTCTTTTAAAAACCCGGAAACGGCTCTAAATCGCCTTTTTAAGCGTTTTTATCGCATAGTATGTACTATAACCATATTAAACATATAAGCTTGATACCTACTGATGTTTTTAGCATATTTTTATATAATAACAGTAAGTATAAGTTTTTGAACTCAGGTTTCCAGTTTTGACATTTTTAGCCCTTGTGAAATTACCGAAATACCCCTAAAGTGCATAGTTTGGTTTTAAATGATAAGTTTCACATATGGGTCATACCCTACTGTTATAACATGATAAATTAAGTATATTTACTGTATAAACCAGACCTGTAACTCAGATTTCTAACTTAACTCTTTTATAATCTTTTAAATGACCAAAATGCCCTTATGAGGCATAAATTGTGTTTAAATCCGTTTTGGGCATAATAGGAAATAACTCACTGATATTATATCATATTTATAGCATATTATCTCAGGGAACTTGCATATGACTCTTACGGTTACCCGTAACGCTCTTTTCGCGTTCGGTTTATGTAACTAGTTTGCATAAATTGACCGAGACAGGTCAAACATTATCATTTTTGTCTCAAAATCCAGAATGTATTTAGTATACCCATATTATACAAGTATTCAAACTTGTCGGGTCTAAATCACATTCTATCCGGTCTTCGCTTAATCGTGCGTTTGAACCGTTTCGTCCTTAAAGCTAACCGGTCTAAGCTTTAGCTTAAATAAAGGTCCGTTAGAAATCTAATAGGTTATTTATAAACCTTCGTTCCAGATTAGGAGCACCGGTAAAAGCTACCTTCACTTGCTTGTTGTGATATATACTTACCAAGGTAAATACTTTTTGACTTATTTTCCCTATACGGGCTTGGGGTACGGTATATAGAATACCGCTTGGTCCGGCATTGAATCTTTAATAGAATAGTGGTTAAATCCTTGATATGCTACGTTTTGAATGTGTTTTGTTGCTTAAAGCCTTTGGGGGGTTAATGACCATGTCCCGGATATCCTTGGCATTATCTTACGAGATGGCCACAACCTTAGCACGGGGTGTAGGCGTGCACCCGTCAGTGCCAAACCAATTATGTGGTGTGTCTATTAATCTTTAACCCGGCAAGATCCGGGCTACTGAACGCATAAGTATCATGTAAATCCTTTACAAGATTATATTACATAATTATCCCAAGTTATAAAATGTTTTGTGCCATGTGCCTTCAAATCAATTTTCAACCATTTTCAAAATGAGTCAGTTAAATTGTATTTACCAGTGTAAACTGACGTATTTTCCCAAAAGGTTAAGTGCAGGTACTACACGTAATAGGCTGGCTGTCTTCTAGAGCGTCCACAATAAGTCTCGCAAGCTTGGACGACAATAAACTGTTGAACAATATCTTATTTTTGTTTTGATCCGCCCGTGGATCCGTTTCAACTCTTAGTGATATTTAATATTACACTTTATTAAAGTTGAAATGAATCTATCTTTGCTTCCGCTGTGCATTTATATATATTGTGTTGTTTGTCTATGATGATACAAACTACGTCACGATACTCCCCACCGGGCCCACCGGTGACACGTGGAAAATAGGGGTGTGACAGTGGTAGTGGTGGGTTTACGATGGAGGTTGAGGATGTGGGGTATACGGTGGAGGTAGAGGCGGTGGGTCGAAGGTGACAGCGGTGGGGGTGCTTGTGACAGTGGTTGTGGTTGTGGTTGTGGTGGGTTTACGGTGGTGGAGATGGAGGCGGTGGGTTGAAGGTATCGATGGAGGTGGAGATGGCGGTGGTGCTCGGTTGAAGGTGGGTATGTGCAGGATGTGTGGATGAAGATGAGAGGTGGGTCCCATTAGTTTTAGTTTTTTTTTCTTTTTTAATCGTTTATGGGTAATCTAGTAATTTTACATACACTTAATTGAGAAATCCAACAGATGTTAGGGCAAGGGACCAAGCGAGTGCATTTTTGACAAGTTTTGGGACTACGCATGTAATTATTAAACCACTGGTACCAAGTCTGCAATTTTTACAAACCACAGGGACCAACCAAGCATTTAACTCAAAAGAATATGTCTCATGTTGAGAATCATAAAAACGATTTCCCTCACCGATTCCAAGTACCTATTATATATACGAATACCAGTACAATGTTAACAATTATTGTAGCTTATAATACCAAAAAGTAGTTTATTTAAAAAAAAACTCAATTTCAACAAAAGCTATACCGAAATGTCAAGAAACAAAAAATTGAACACACCTGCTTGCATATTCATTTTAAAAAAAAAGTTAAGAGTTAAATGCTTGGTTGGTCCCTGTGGTTTGCGAAAATTGCAGACTTGGTCCCAGTGGTTCATTAATTACACGCGTGGTCCCAAAAGTTGTCAAAAATGAACTCGGTTGGTCCCCTGACCTAACCTCTGTTAAATTTCTCAGTTAAATATGTGTGAAATGACTATATTACCCTTGAACAATTTAAAAACTTAAAACAGAGGCCTACCCCATCATCATCATCATCATCATCATCATCATCATCATCATCATCATCATCATCATCATCATCTTCTTCCCTCTCTAAAAAAACCCTACCACCCAATCTACCTGCCACCGTCACCTCCTTCAACCTCCACCGTCACTTTCACAAATTAAACCCACCACCAATTGTTCCAGGAGCTTCTCTCTTCCTCTCTGTGTGTATAATGATACTCTGCTCGAAATTTCATCCCATTTTTATAGTTGATATCATCGATTAAGGTAGTGTTGCTGGACACAATGATACGCCTTTAACATCAACATCATCGTCTTCATCTAATTTGACGGTTTCTCATCTTCATGTCTTGAAACCCTAATGCCTAATTGTTATAAAATTTTGAATAGGGTTCTAGTTGCGTTGTACAGAAGCAGGTTGAATTGCTTACGGTTTTTTGTGTAATTAGATTGCTATGAAGCAGTATAGTTAGACTGTTATGAAGCAGGTTGAATTGCTTACAGTTTTTAGTATAATTAGATTGTTTTTGTATATCCTTACACATAATTGCAAAAGGTATAATGTTTTGACACCGTTGAATTTGTTAATTGGTTGATCCAGAAGACTGAATCTGACGATTTTGGGCAAGTGTTTGAAAAATTGGAGAAGGACATTGGAGAACCTGTTGAGTTTGGACTTCCTGATTGGGTAAATAAGTCAAAACCTCAGTATACAATCATAAGGCGCAGTATCCTCTATAACTGTTGAGATTTGATTATCTTGTTACAGAGGTTATAATTATGCAATTTTACTTTGTGTCTGTGTGTTTATATATTGTTTTCCTATGATCTTTGACGCAGAGTAAATGATCTTTGACACAAAATTGAATGACAGTAAAGAATGAACAGTTAGACACGAACAGGAACAGGTGAAAGTGGTGGGTTTAATTTGTGAAAGTGGCGGTGGAGGTTGAAGGAGGTGACGGTGGCAGGTAGATTGGGTGGTAGGGTTTTTTTAGAGAGGGAAGAAGATGATGATGATGGGGTAGGCCTCTGTTTTAAGTTTTTAAATTGTTCAAGGGTAATATAGTTATTTCACACATACTTAACTGAGAAATTTAACAGAGGTTAGGTCAGGGGACCAACCGAGTTCATTTTTGACAACTTTTGGGACCACGCGTGTAATTAGTGAACCACTGGGACCAAGTCTGCAATTTTCGCAAACCACAGGGACCAACCAAGCATTTAACTCAAAAGTTAACGAATGCAGTTTATTAAACTAAATGAAAATTAAACATGTTAAAGGTATAATATAAAATATAACTAGTTTTGTCACCCGCCGCGATGCGGCAGGATCCATTTCATACGCATCATATTTAAAACCCAAGTGTTTTGTTACATCAACCTTCCATAGCCATATCGAGAGACCCACACGATGCAAATGCAGTGGGGGCGTGGGCGAAAAACCGTTCGATGTAGTATAATTAAAAATATTTATTTGTTCACACTTTACAACTCCTCGATACAAATTGTTCAAATACCATCATCATTTTATACTTCACATAATGTAATATTGTTCAAATACCATCATCATTTTATACTTCACATAATGTAATTTTATCGTATTTAGTTTATACACACCTTTTATGTGTTTCTCCTTGGCGAGCTGTATCTTTTTATGACTTATATATATAACAGCTTCAAGTTTTTATGACTTGTATATATAACAACTTCAAGTTTTCCTTGGAAGTGAGAGATAAAAAGATGAATAATTTATTATATTTTTTTCTATTACCAAAGACTTGTTCTCTATTTTCTGTGCTATGAACAGCTCAAACGTGTTTTAAAAGAAATCAAAAGGACACGTGCGGCTATTTTAGTGTTTTTTTGGAAGGAGACTTTCTCTGAACAGGACCGATCAGGTCTCCAGGGTCATGTCAAAGACATTCCCCCGTCAACCCCGCTCTTCCGGACGTGATGTTCGATCGGGGCCCGGCCGGCACGCAAGCTGACTTCCGCCTGGAAACCATACTGCCCCCACACGAGAGACTCGCTAGGGTAACAACTGGGTAAAACTGGGTTGCCCTCAAGACCGTACCATGCCTCGGTAGGATACGATCCATCATTGGGACGACCCACCCCCGAAATGCCGCAGCCGGGGATCGAACCGGAGACCTCAAGAGGAAACCGGCCCAATCCAGCCACTTCGGAACCAACTGGGCTGGAGGTGGTTATATAGGCTATTTTAGTTAATATGTTTTTCCAAGCCATGCTTCTTTATTTGAAAAAGAAAATTTTTTTTGTTGTTTTTTCATGCTTTTAACCTCATATCAATATGTTTAATTTATGTCTCATGTTGTACTTTATGCCAAACCACACACCAAACCCTAATTGATCAAATGCTGCTTTTATTCCAGCCGCTACTGTACACAGTACATTTGTACTATTTCACGCCAACTTCATATCAGCTAAAAACCTCATTTGCTTTTCCCTTAACAACCGATATTGAACAATAATCAATGATTATTAGCAAAGCAAGAACCATGTATGGGGGTTTTCATTTGCATTTAGGTAATAACTCACATGGACGGATTATCATTTCAATACATCCAAAAAACACCAATCACCACACCAGACCCCTTCATTAAACTCGAATAATAAGAAGCAAAAAATGAAAAGAAAGAGGCTCAGACTCAAACGTCATCATTGCCATCATCAACAACGCACGGCTCAGTGCCGCTACGGCTGCAACCGGAGTTGCCATGCCGAGTAGCGGCCACCATCATCACCGTCAAGAACACTCGCATGTAACATTTTTCAAACCGGGTTCATCAACACCCAAATCTAAGAAGAGTCGTGATAAAATGAAATAAGGAATCAAGTTAAGCCACAAAAACAAAACCACAGATCCAGCAAATGGTTTCCAAGGAGACTAACTTACAAGTTGTAAAACAAATAGTACAATCAGCATTGCACACTAATATTGCTAAATGATCCAACAACCAGTATCACATCGGTTCATCACCATCAGATAGAAGCCTAAAAGACCTCCAAACTATCGTACCAGTGCTCCAACAAACTCCACCGCACCGGTTAACCACCTCCGGCCAAAGCCCTCTAGGAGGTCCGCACAATCGTTCAATAAGAAAACGATATGTGATGGTTGTAAAAACCGTAAGCGACGGCGGAAAAAGGGCGAAGATGGGGCGGTGGAGCCTGATATATAGAGAGAGAATATCTCACAATTTAGAAATAGAAAAACGGAGAAAGTTAGACATTGAAATACCAATGTCAGTAGGGCTGTAAACGAACCGAACGTTCAGCAAACAGTTCGTGAACCGTTCGGGAGGAAGTTCGTTTATGTTCGTTCGTTTAATAAACGAACGAACATGAACAAGAAATTTCGTTCGATTAGTTAAATGAACGAACATGAACAGAGGTCTCGTTCGTTCGATTGTGTTCGTGAACGTTCGGTAAGGTGTTCGTGAACGTGTTCATGAACATTCGTTGATTTGCGTTCGTTTATGTTTGTATATTTGTGTTTTAATTGAAGATTTTTGTTTTTTTATATTTTATTTGTATTTTTTATATTATTAAACTTTTATTTATTTTGTTACCCTAACAATTAAACTAGGAAACCCACTTTCACCTTGTTTATGCATCATTTTTCTTTCATTTCTCATTATTTACATCGGCGAATACTATCGACCTCCGTCCCACAATAAGGGATTCAAGTTCGAGTGCTACTCTCTGGGTCATCTATCTTTATCCATTGTCGCGTTCGCCAAATTTATTTGTGTTCATGAACCGTTCGCGGACACACTCATTTCCTTAATGAACGAACACGAACATAAAATCTCGTTCGGTAAGTGTTCATGAACCGTTCGTGAACACATTTATTTCCTTAACGAACGAACACGAACAAGGCCTTGTTCGTGTTCGTTCGGTTCGTTTACAGCCCTAAATGTCAGTTTTATTAATGACCAAGAAAACCATAAAAATAAAAACCATGGAACCAACACATGGTTTCATAGAAAACAACCATACAACTTTACAAACATAAAGTACAACTTGCAATGCAACAATTTGTTGCAAATTGATAATATCATAATATAATAAATCTATTTTAATATATATAATTTAATAATATGAAACAAATAAAAAGTAAAAATACATAACACTATTAATCATTACTTTGCATTAATATATATAAATATAATATAATTAGTTGGATTTCTCACGCCCCATACTAGGTTTTTGGCCGGTATCAAATTGGTTTGTTACTTTATCGGTTGGGTGTGGTTTGAAGTTCATAAACCAATCAACCAGAAAAAAAAAATTCCGATCGTGAAACCAAACGTAATGACTAGTTTCATGGTTTTAAACCAAAACGTGAATACCCTAACTTGAACCTCTATAAATCTATGGTCTTTTTACCTTAAACTTTTTACATGTCTTGCATTATTATTGTTGGGTTGCAAACAAGGCTAATTCATTCATAAATTATAGTTGGTTTTTAATTAAAGAAGAATTCCAAGCAAACCTATTCACCTCCTCTAGTTTTCAATTCTACGTAAGACACAACAAGCAGGCTACAAAAGAATACATGCAAGGGAGTTACGGTAGTAGACCATGGGATCCATAGTGTCAAGCATGGTGATCGGAATGTCGATTTCAAATGTATTTTTATTGGTTTTCCACCACTGCCCACGGGATTTAGGGCGTTATCTTTAGATTTTGGTTCCTGATGTGAGACCATTGATTACTTTTATGGTGTTTAATAGTATAACAAACAATGTTTGAGAGTTAAAATCATGCATTTAAAAGGTTTAATTGATGTGAAATACGATATTTGGTGTTAACTACATGGTGCATAGGTTGTCGAATGATACAAAAGTTGGTAAGCGTTTAAGGAAGTTAAAGACTTTATTCAAAGGTGGTGATACGAAAGAATTATGTGAACTATAGTCGACAGCTAAGAATAAAATTATGCATTAACACTTTGTGACATTCCAAATATGGTGTAGCTAGTATCTACTTACACCGGTTAGTCCGGGTAAGTTAGTAGTTGGTGTTGTTAATTTGCAACGGAAAAATCCCTTAATAAATAAGTAAAGTGCCATAATCAATAAACATGCACATATGGTTTACTTGTGTCATGTAGACATGTACGATACTTAGGTTTCTCTAACCAAGTCGTAAATGAATTCTCTATGAGTTAAAGTAGTAAGTCTAACTAGTAACCTAGTAATTGACTAGGGTCATGGGGTATACTATAACCCTCATTGACTCTACTTAAGTGCTACATCACCCATTTTTTCGTATTTCACTATGTCTTATTTTAATGAAATGGTTTAATCCTGTTAACCCTATTTTTAGTAGATTTGGGTTAAAAAATAATTAATTCAATTTATTAACATCCGGTTAAAATGTTAACCAATAACCCTTTTAATGCCCCTTAAGTCCTTAACACAAGGAAAAAGTGGTGTACAATGTGAGTTAATATATCATGTCATAATTAACACTTCAATTGCTAGAGTACACCGTAAGAATCAATGGATGTCCATAAAAGGAAACCTTATTATTTTTTTTGAACGTCCAACATAAGAATCGCCGATTACTTCGTACGCGGGCACCCATTGGCCGAAAGGTAGCCCGCGGCAGCCCAACCTGCACGCACGGAGCCCCTAGCCCACCATGCCACCAGTTCCGGGGAAAACCCGACCCTGCACCCGCCCGAGAGCACGACAATGCAGAGCCGGTAATGTCATACCCCAACCGATGGCGGAAACATCGGGGCGTGGCACTGAGCGAAACAGATTGTCCAGAAGTTTCCATAACAACTATAATTACCAATTATTTAAAGCATCACGTCCCATAGCATGACATAAAAAGTAATTTAATTATTACAGACAAAATCTAGTCAAATTGTTCTGTTCCGACAACTCAGATTTCAATCACAGACAATTCGTTTATTTGTTTCTAGACCCTTTCCTAGCCTCGATTTCACAGCAAGCCAAGCGTCTAAACATCTTAAGCACCTGCCACATACGTTAAAGTAAAAGTCAATACACATAGTGTAAATGTGAGCATACAAGTTTAATAGATATAATAGAGTTCGAAATCGTTACGCATAACCAGCACGTACACAGTGTAAAATGAAGCACGTTAGTTATCGACATGAACCTATCGATACCAATGACTGCGGGTTGACTGCCCAAGGCAGTTCGTAATACGCACTCACCACTGTGAGTTGATGTGTGCAAAATGCAACATATAAATTACATCAATTGTGGCATAAAACTAACCCTTTTTAGTACTAATGTTGGAAAAAGTGTGCTTTTGTCTTCCTTTTGTATTTTCAGGATTAAATGAGCTCAAATTAACAAAAGAAGCAAAAAGACATCAAAATCTAACATAAATACAAGAAAAGGAACAAGACGTGACATGCCAGACCCCACGACAGCATCTTCCCAAGCAAAACAAGATAACAGAAGACTGAACACGCCCCGTGCTCAGCCAGCACGGGGGCGTGCCCAAGTGTCAGCAGAAAAGAAAAAGTGGTAGAAGCTTCTATTGCCCACCACGGGGCCGTGCTCAGCGGACACGGGGCCGTGGTCAACTATAAGATTCGCACAATCCAGGCAAATCTTCATAGTACAAAGATTCTTCTACACACGGGGTCGTGCTCAGCGGACACGGGGGCGTGGTCAACTAATAAGACAAGCTGCAATAAATGAAGAAAGAGAAGGATGTGGACACGGGGCCGTGCCCGAGCTTCTGTTCAGCCTATAAATAGGAGTGCTTGGCTCAAGCTCAAACCACCCCTTGGCACACCACCTCTCTCACACTTCACCCACCACCACCATAACACCATCATCCATCACCATCATCCATTGTCCATCGTAGAGTGTGTGAGTCGTCTCGGGATCCAAGATTGATCGTAAGAGTTCTTGACAATCAAGGTCATGTTTGCCTAAGTCTCTTACATCACTTGGTGAAGACAAAGTGTCTAGTGTAATACTTTTTATTTCTAATCTTTTGCACTTTTTACTTGGTTTTGTATTAATAACTTTAATAACTAGTTGCTTATGTTGAAGGTGATCTTTCCTTATCGTTTGTCCGTGGTGTCTTGGCATTATTTTACTGTCTATATAAAATAAAAGATTTTCACCATTCATATCTCCACGGTCTATATGGAGGTATGTTGGCTACCTGGTCGGGGGTTAAGGGAACGGTTTGGTAAAGGTCTTGCCATTGTTCAGCGTTTAGAGGTCCTGCAATGGACCTGGGTCAAATTTAGTAGGACCTCCTTCAATACTTAACGGTATTGGATGGCGGGGGTCCAAACTCTTTGATCCCCTCATAAGTTAACTACTATTAATACTATAACCCGGCTATTTAGGACTGTATCCCTGCTGACTCAGACTACTTAGTCGAGGGTAACGTCACCTCCAAAAGAGGGGCCTACCATAATTTGCATTAATAACTTAATTAATTATCTTCCAATAATCCACCCTTTTAGGATTGTATCCTTGCTGACTCAAACTACTGGGGTGAGGGTAACGTCACCTTCAAAAGAGGGGCCTACTACAATAACTAAGATAATCTCTTAAATAAGTGCAAAAGTGCAGGAATAATCAAAGGTTACACTAGATACGAGTCGGAACCAAGTGATTCATCTTGTCTATCTGTTTTTCTTTTTATTTTATTTTTCAGCATTTTAGTTAGTTTTTATTTTTCTTAGTTTAAAACATTTTTTCTAAACTTTTTATTTTGATTAGACGTTGAGGATAAACCGGTACTAAAAGCTCTTGTGTCCTTGGACGACCTCGGTATCTTACCAACACTATACTACGCTCACGATGAGTGCACTTGCCCATATGTGTGTTTAGTGTTAGTGAAATATCGTGTTTTATAAATTTAAAACTTGGCTAAAAATAAGTGTTAAAGGGGCTTAAAATATATACCTAATATATATAACACTTCACACGCATCAGAGTCATGTAACAAATTGTCCTTAACAACCCCTGAATGAACAGGTGCTGAGTCCAAACTATAGTACTATCGTTGCTAAGGCAGGTAGACAACATTCCATGTGTTAACATAACAAACAAGCATTCATTAAGTCACGTATAACATGCGATAACGGTTAGCGTTAAAGTATTGCGTAGTGTGTTCGATGTGATTTAGAATAAGTAACGTATGTAACACCCAAAAGTGCGTAAAGCAAAAAGGGATCGAGTATACTCACAGCGTTTGATGGATTGAAGGGAGCGCTAGAGAGTGAGGTTAGCCTGATCAGAACGATATCATAAACGATAAGTGGCGCGTAAAATGAAGCAAAGTATCAGTGGGTCGAATAGCAATCCGATCGGGTGGACGGTCGATCGGATGACAATCCGTTCGGGTGGTCGCCCGATCTGGTGGCCACTCGATTAGATTGTCATCTCGTTTGGGATGGATGTGTTTGTGTATGATGGCTTGTCTTTTGAAGTTTTCGTTGTAACATTTTGAAAACAGAGAAGTTTCTCTAACTTTCAGGTCGGTTGATCGAACGGCTGTTCGATCGGACAGAATTCCATTTGGCGAGGCTTCCCAGGTTGAGAACAAGTTCACATCATGACGGTCATTCGATCGGATGGCTATCCGATCGGGTGGCAATCTGTTCGGATTGAACTTGTTGCAAATTTGTTTAAGTGTTGGAGTCAAAACATCTCATGGTCGGGTGGCAATCCGATCGGGTGGTAATCCGATCGGACGGCAATCCGTTCAATGTTCAAGACCTCAATCGTTTGGAATAGAAGTTAAGTGTGGGACTCAAGGTACAAGCCGATCGGGTGATTGTCTGGTCGGGTGGCAATCCGATCGGACGACAATCCGTCCTAGATGACCCGGTCGTCTTCTTCCTTGGTCGTTCTGGCAGTTTTTCATTTTCTCGAGGTTGTATGATAACGTGCTAAGTAACAGAAACCTTGTCAAGACTTAGTGACCTGATCGAACAGGAACCACCCTAGTCCGACCAGTTAACTGTTCGAGACAGTGTTCCATGTTTAACCGGAAACCGGTAACCTCGTGGATAGAATCCAGATCTTGAGCCAACACATCCACAAAGAAAGAGTAGAAGATTAGAACAAGCTCCGATTCCATTGGTTTTGAGTGCTTTGAGTGAAAGGAGTTGGAAAACCATCTTTCAATCCTTTTCACCATGAATATGTTCAGATCTATGAAAGATCTTTGTTTATTCGTGTGGAAATCATTCAGATCTAAGTTGTTCTTGGTGGATTGAAGCCAAAACATGAAGTTCATAAGAACAACATGATGACATCATCCTAGAACACCTCAAATCTGGTGATTTCACGGTTAAAAGTTAAGATTCAAAAGATAGAAAGGTGTAGGAATGCGTGTAGATCAAGAAAGTACAAGATTTAAGTGGAAAACTTACAAGAATCGTGAGAAATCTGAAGAAATAGCGGCTGGAGCGAGTTGGGAGAAGATGGAGCTGTCAACATCAAATGATGTGACAAAGGAGGGTATTTATAGGGTTTCCATAAAAGGAAAGGGGAATAAGAGGCTGGTCGATCGAGTGGCAGCTCGTTCGGGTGGCAGCTCGATCGAGTGGTAGCTCGATCGGGTGGCAGCTCGATCGAGTGGCACTTCGATCGGGTGGCAACTCGGTCGGCTGGCCACTCGATTCGAGTGCTCGGCGCGATGAATTTTGCGATTTCGATTCAAGTGTAGAGCGTTGCAATGCGATAGAGTTTCCTATTCAAATTACTTTTAATCCCAACTACCATATCAACATACAATCATCCTTATTTAACGTTCGTTTAGCGTTTGCGATTGAGTTGCGATTGCGTTTCGATTAATCACCACATCATAAAACATAAACAACATGCACAAGTAACACATAAAGGGAACACACACATAGGAACCATAACCAGATGCGTAATTCGAGTTACGAGTGCGATTGTGATAAGCAATAAAACGATTAAGCATGCGACAAACATCGATGAATAGTGATTAGACCTCGATTATTAACAAATACTCCACATAATACAACTAACGTAAAAGCATAAAAGACTATCTACAAGTCAAAGAAGTCAAAATAGTAATTGAGCAAGGAGTGACAGATCGCAATTAGCAATCTTGTCTTCCTTTGACTTCAATCTTGACTTTGACTTTGACTTTCGAAACACCGGGTGTTACAGCCTCCCCTAGTTGAGGGAACTTCGTCCCGAAATTAGGCCGAAGCCGTAACAAACAACTGCGGGTACTTCACCTTCATGTCGCTTTCGAATTCCCAAGTGAACTCTACGCCTCGTTTGCCTTCCCATCGAACCTTCACAATGGGAATGCGCGAGCGTCTGAGCTGCTTGGTTTAGCGGTCCATGATCTCGACAGGCTTCTCCACGAAGTGAGTGTTTCGTTTACTTGAAGATCCTCGAGAGGTACAATTAAATCATGCTCAGCCAGGCACTTTCTGAGGTTCGACACATGGAAAGTCGGGTGAACGTTGCTAAGTTCCTCCGGTAGTTCGAGTCTGTAGGTGACTTTTCCGATCCTTTCCAGAATCTTAAAAGGTCCAACATATCGGGGCGCTAGTTTCCCTTTCTTGCCGAATCTGACCACACCCTTCCAAGGTGATACCTTTAGGAGTACGTAGTCGCCAACGTCAAATTCAAGGGGCTTGCGTTGTCTATCGATGTAACTTTTCTGACGACTTCGAGCTTTCAGCAGATTGTCTCGAATTTGGAGAACTTTGTCAGTCGTTTCTTGCAATAGCTCAGGACCGGTTAGTTGCGAGTGCCCGATCTCGTGCCATACAATAGGCGATCGACATCTTCTTCCGTATAAGGCCTCAAACGGTGCCATTTGAATGCTGGAATGATAACTGTTATTATACGAGAATTCGACTAACGGCAGGTAAGCGTCCCAATTACCACCGAAATCTATGACACACGAACGGAGCATGTCTTCAAGAGTACGAATCGTTCTCTCAGTCTGACCGTCGGTTTGGGGTTGAAATGTGGTACTTAGATTAAGCGTAGTACCGAGAGCCCTTTGAAACGTTTCCCACAGACGCGAGGTAAACCGAGCATCACGGTCAGAGATGATGTCGCGAGGTGTTCCATGTCGACAAATGATCTCATTGGTGTAGATTCGAGCTAATCTTTCTACCTTGTAGTCTTCTCATATTGGCAGAAAATGAGCAGATTTGGTCAAACGGTCAATGACAACCCAGATGCTGTCGTGACTTGATGGCGTAAGCGGAGGTTTCGTTATGAAATCCATAGCTATACTCTCCCATTTCCATATAGGGATCGGGGGTTGTTCGAGTAAGCCAGAGGGTCTTTGGTGTTCAGCCTTGACTTTCGAGCAAGTCAGGCACTTTCCAACATAGAGGGCGATATCTCTCTTCATGCCCGGCCACCAGTACTTGTAGCGAAGGTCTTGGTACATTTTATCGGCACCGGGATGAATAGAATATCGAGACTTGTGGGCTTCGTCCATCAAAATCTGTCATAAATCGGTCCGTTTAGGGATCAAAATTCGGTCCAGATAGTGGAATATCCCATTCGACTTATTCACAAGCTGGGCTCCATCATGATAGATCCTTTCTTTCTTCAAAGTGCGCTCATTAAAACAAGCATGCTGGGCTTTGCGGATGAGGGGTTCGAGATCGTACTGGGCTTGGATATTACGAATGCTGTGCAAATAACTCCGTTTGCTGAGGGCGTCGGCAACGACATTTGCTTTGCCAGGATGATAACGAATCTCACAGTCGTAATCGTTGAGAAGTTCTACCCATCGGCGTTGACGCATATTAACTTCCTTCTGGTCAAAGATATGTTGTAGGCTCCTATGATCGGTGAAGATCGTACACTTGGTACCATACAGGTAGTGTCGCCAAATCTTTAACGCAAAAACAACCGCGCCTAGCTCGAGGTCGTGGGTTGTATAGTTCTTCTCGTGGATCTTGAGCTGACGAGATGCGTAAGCGATAACCCTGTCTCGTTGTATAAGAACACA
The DNA here is from genome assembly GCA_030545235.1 of Helianthus tuberosus. NCBI lineage: Eukaryota > Viridiplantae > Streptophyta > Magnoliopsida > Asterales > Asteraceae > Helianthus > Helianthus tuberosus. The sequence continues at coordinate 163,829,489 of CM060444.1, forward strand.
ACCAAGACCAAGGTTCGAGGCATCACAATAGACAATAAAGTCGTCGTTTCCGTCGGGTAGAGTGAGGACAGGAGTATTGCAAAACATGAGTTTGAGGGTTTGGAAGGCAGACTCTTGTTCAGTTCCCCAAACAAAAGGTTTGTCTTTATGCGTGAGAGTTGTAAGAGGCACAACGATTTTAGAGAACCCTTCGATAAATCGACGATAATAGCCCACTAGTCCGAGAAAAGAACAGACTTCAGACGGGTTCTTTGGCGTAACCCAACTCTTAACTGCTTCAATCTTCGCGGGATCGACGTGAATACCTTGACTATTAACAATGTGACCGAGGAATTGAACCTCCTCCAGCCAAAATTCGCACTTGGAGAACTTGGCATAGAGTCGATTCCCTTGGACTAGCTCGAGAACCAAACGTAGGTGTTGCGCATGTTCGGCTTTCGATTTCGAATAGACCAGGATATCATCGATGAACACGATGACGAAGCGGTCAAGAAATGGTTTACACACCCGATTCATCAGATCCATGAAAACCGCGGGTGCGTTGGTTAGACCAAAAGGCATAACAACGAACTCATAATGGCCGTATCGAGTGCGAAATGCGGTTTTGGGTATATCCTCCTCTTGGATGCGTAGTTGGTGATAGCCTGAGCGTAGATCGATCTTGGAGAAATACGTAGCACCTTGTAGCTGGTCAAACAAATCATCGATGTGGGGCAGGGGATAGCGATTCTTGATTGTTAACTTATTCAATTCCCGGTAGTCGATGCACATCCTGAATGACACATCCTTCTTTTTGACGAAAAGGACTGGTGCGCTACAGGGAGAGGTGCTCGGGAGAATGAAACCTTTATCAAGCAATTCCTGAAGCTGACTTGAGAGTTCGCTCATTTCGGACGGAGCGAGTCGATAAGGAGCTCTAGCAATAGGGTTTGCTCCAGGAATGAGGTCGATACGAAATTCGATATCACGACTCGGCGGCAAACCTGGAAGATCATCAGGGAATACCTTCGGAAATTCACATACAACAGGGACTTCGTTTACTCCCGGACTTCCTTTCTTTTCCTTCTCCGCTACTACAATGTTAGCCAAGAAAGCTCTGTCTTCCTTGCGGAGATACTTGCTTGTAACAACTCTCATTAAAACTACTATTTCTTATGTTACTTTGTCTAATAGGAAACCCTAATTGAGACCCCCAAGTGATACTACACGAACCCTAAAATTTTCAGAACAATCGGAACTAGGATCAGGGCCCCTAAAACTCAGGGCGGGGGGGGGGGGGGGGTGTTCCCTAATTGATATTATCTGAACAGTTTTCGATAGAATTCGAAATTTAACGAACCGTCGACTCACCCAAGCTACTGAGACACGTGGCTACCCTATGCTAGAAGTGGTCCCCTCGTGCCACGCGACAGGCCCTCGCGCCACGCGAGGGTGATGCGTGTGAAGTGTTATATATATTAGGTATATATTTTAAGCCCCTTTAACACTTATTTTTAGCCAAGTTTTAAATTTATAAAACACGATATTTCACTAACACTAAACACACATATGGGCAAGTGCACCCATCGTGAGCGTAGTATAGTGTTGGTAAGATACCGAGGTCATCCAAGGACACAAGAGCTTTTAGTACCGGTTTATCCTCAACGTCTAATCAAAATAAAAAGTTTAGAAAAAATGTTTTAAACTAAGAAAAATAAAAACTAACTAAAATGCTGAAAAATAAAATAAAAAGAAAAACAGATAGACAAGATGAATCACTTGGTTCCGACTCGTATCTAGTGTAACCTTTGATTATTCCCGCACTTTTGCACTTATTTAAGAGATTATCTTAGTTATTGTAGTAGGCCCCTCTTTTGAAGGTGACGTTACCCTCACCCCAGTAGTTTGAGTCAGCAAGGATACAATCCTAAAAGGGTGGATTATTGGAAGATAATTAATTAAGTTATTAATGCAAATTATGGTAGGCCCCTCTTTTGGAGGTGACGTTACCCTCGACTAAGTAGTCTGAGTCAGCAGGGATACAGTCCTAAATAGCCGGGTTATAGTATTAATAGTAGTTAACTTATGAGGGGATCAAAGAGTTTGGACCCCCGCCATCCAATACCGTTAAGTATTGAAGGAGGTCCTACTAAATTTGACCCAGGTCCATTGCAGGACCTCTAAACGCTGAACAATGGCAAGACCTTTACCAAACCGTTCCCTTAACCCCCCGACCAGGTAGCCAACATACCTCCATATAGATCGTGGAGATATGAATGGTGAAAATCTTTTATTTTATATAGACAGTAAAATAATGCCAAGACACCACGGACAAACGATAAGGAAATATCCCCTTCAACATAAGCAACTAGTTATTAAAGTCATTAATACAAAACCAAGTAAAAAGTGCAAAAGATTAGAAATAAAAAGTATTACACTAGACACTTTGTCTTCACCAAGTGATGTAAGAGACTTAGGCAAACATGGCCTTGATTGTCAAGAACTCTTACAATCAATCTTGGATCCTGAGACGACTCACACACTCTACGATGGACAATGGATGATGGTGGTGGATGATGGTGTTATGGTGGTGGTGGGTGAAATGTGAGAGAGGTGGTGTGCCAAGGGATGGTTTGAGCTTAAGCCAAGCACTCCTATTTATAGGCTGAACAGAAGCTCGGGCACGGCCCCGTGTCCACATCCTTCTCTTTCTTCATTTATTGCAGCTTGTCTTATTAGTTGACCACGCCCCCGTGTCCGCTGAGCACGACCCCGTGTGCAGAAGAATCTTTGTACTATGAAGATTTGCCTGGATTGTGCGAATCTTATAGTTGACCACGGCCCCGTGGTGGGCAATAGAAGCTTCTACCACTTTGTCTTTTCTGCTGACACTTGGGCACGCCCCCGTGCTGGCTGAGCACGGGGCGTGTTCAGTCTTCTGTTATCTTGTTTTGCTTGGGAAGATGCTGTCGTGGGGTCGGGCATGTCACGTCTTGTTCCTTTTCTTGTATTTATGTTAGATTTTGATGTCTTTTTGCTTCTTTTGTTAATTTGAGCTCATTTAATCCTGAAAATACAAAAGGAAGACAAAAGTACACTTTTTCCAACATTAGTACTAAAAAAAGGTTAGTTTTATGCCATAATTGATGTAATTTATATGTTGCATTTTGCACACATCAAATACCCCCACACTTGAATCTTTGCTTGTCCTCAAGCAAAACTCTTTAATAAGTGGCTATTACACACCCAAATGGAATGGGTAGAAAATAAAGTTTTTGGGCTTGTCATAGAGTGTCGGGATTTCCAAGATTCTTTATTTTGTTTTATTTTTATTTATTTACAATCCTATTTGTCATGATTTATTTAAAACTTTTCATAAGATAAATTACTTATTAGGGCATAACATGCCTTTGTAAAATTTTATTTATATACAAGTTCACATACCTCACGGGGATCACTCAACACTTGGCCGAAAATGTATTTTTGTGGATCACTCGAGAGCGGCATGGAACTTACTCCTACCATAGGCTTGCCAAGCAATCAATCCTCCTCCTTTTTAACTTATAAACCTTTGTAAATATCAAGAGGACTTTTTTGGGTGAAGGGTTAGGCTTGGGTTAAAGGTAGGTGGTTGGGTTAGTGGTTAGTAGAAAAAAGGGCGAAAAGCGTAACAAGCGTCGGTTTTCGTAAGACTTTTTAAATTTTTTTTTAACTTTTATTTTGATGAAGCTATTATTCAAACAAAGTTATTTTTGATGAACTTGTTTGTTTATTTTCTTTTGCTTCATCATCAACACACATATTTTTTTTTATAAAGTCTTACGAAAAATCGAACTTGTTACTAAAACAAAGGGTAAAAAAAATGAAAAAGGTTTTGGTGGGTAAAAGGGTGTTTGGTTTGGGTTATGAAATGAAAAAGTTTAGGCTCAAAGGGGCTAACTAGGGGGATTTTGGGTAGGTGGTAAAAAAAAAAGAAAAATAATGGTGTAGAAATAAAAAGGGTTAGTCCTAATGCCTCTATCATTTACTTACTCGGGTTTAAGTTGGTAAGGACCGGGAATGTATCGTCATGGCAAGTTCTAGAGTCGTAAGAACCAAGCGGCTATTCACACAAGAAACGAAAAATGAGCATTTAGTCTAATGATATGCAATTGTATGCTCAATAAAGGCTCAAAACTCACTTTTGTGGGAATGGGTTGTTATGTGATCAAGTATATATAATCAAATTTTAACTAAGTTTGCCATGCCTTTTCATAATTTTTTTATGTTGGTTCTTTTTATCACGATGCTATCGGTTGTAAATTCGTAAAAATATAACCATTTTGAGAACTTGAATTTCCCGAGTTAAACTTAGACAAGTAAAAAAAATGAAAATTTTTGAAAAAAATTGGGGTGATTAGCGGTTCCAATAGAGTTTTGTGTAAGGCTTGTATTTAGGACTTGCAAGATTCAAGGTTTTAGCATCCCCCCCACACTTAAATTACACATGGTCCTCAATGTGTCCCAAAAATAAGTTTTTAGGTTGATTTAATGTGTAAAAAGGTGTAAAAAGCAAAAATTTGTGTTACTGGGCGCTGAACACGGCCCCGTGTTGTCCGGGCACGGCCCCGTGTTTAAGTGCCAGTAACAAAATTAAATTAAGAGAAGCAGAAGCCTGGACACGGGGGCGTGTTGAGTGAACACGGCCCGTGTCCAGTTACCTGAACTGGGTCTTTTTTCTGCAGACAGTGCAGCACGGGGCCGTGTTGGGCGGACACGGCCTGTGCCGAGCTTACTGTAAACGAAGAAATTTGTCGGACGGTTCTGTTTTCCTGCATGGGGTGCTGGTTCAAGTTTCCCTTGTATCCTTTGCCATCTCAAGTGTGTTTTATTCCTGAAAATTAAAATTAACAAGAAAACATGAAAATTAATCTAAACTAAACTAGGGATAGTTCCGCGGAATGCCTCCGTGGTGCGCCACGTTTATAAGGGTCATTGGCTAGACCCAAAGCCTGGTCATATGCTACCCAAGTGGGATGTATTGCATCCCATGTTACACCGTCGGAGAGCGTCATCCAAGCTTGAGTCTATGACCTTCATGTCGTTGACCGGGTCTTCGTCCTCTACTCTTTTTCCACATTCAAACTTCACTTCCTTGTCCCCAAACTTCAATGTTAACGTTCTGTCATTCATATCCACCACCGCTTGGGCGGTGGCTAGAAATGGCCTCCCGAGGATGAGAGGAACATCGGTGTCTTCTTCCATGTCTAGGATGACAAAGTCGGTTGGGAAGACGAAGTTGTCAACTTTTACCAATAGATTTTCAGCGACACCTTGTGGGAATTTGACGGATCTGTCGGCGAGTTGTATGCTCATCTTTGTAGGGCTTGTTGTTCCTAGGCCGAGTCGTTTGAACATCGATGTGGGCATGAGGTTAATGCTAGCCCCAAGATCGGCTAATGCATTACGAACGGGGGATTCCCCAATCGAGCAAGGAATTATGAAGCTTCCGGGGTCGATTTTCTTTTGTGGAAGTTTGTTGAGTACTAAGGCGGAGCATTCTTCGCCTAAGTTAACTAATTGCAATGATTCAATTTTCCTTTTGTTAGCGAGGAAATCCCTCATGAATTTTGCATATTTAGGCATTTGGGTTAGGACCTCAACAAAAGGAATATTAACATGCAATTGTTTTAGTAAATTTTCGAACTTTGCGAATTGCTCATCGGTCTTTTGACGATTTAACCTACCGGGGTACGGAATTGGAGGAGTCTTGGTGGCCTCTTGATTTGGTAAAGAAGCCTTTTCGGATGCGGTTGGAGTCGTGCTTTGGCTAGACTGGCTTCTTTCATCTGGCGGTGATGGAGTCTCCTCGGGACCCACAGTTCGATTTCTCAATGTGATGAGATGCACTTGTGCTTTTGGGTTGGTTTCGGTATTGCTAGGTAACGCGCCTTGTGGTCTCTCGGAGAAATTTTGAGCTAATTGATTCAATTGTTTTTCAATGTTTTGAATGCTAGCTTGTTGATTTCTAAAATTCGATTCCAATTGTTGAAATCGATCCGAGTTTTTCTTTTCGGTGTCGGAGATGAGGCGAGATACAGTATCTTCAAGCCTTTCTCTTCCACCTTGTTGTTGAGAGAAATTTTGTGGTTGTTGAAAGTTAGTTCGTTGGTTTTGTTGGTTACTACTATTGCCGGGATTTCTCCAACCAAGATTAGGGTGGTTACGCCATCCTTGGTTGTAGGTACCCGTTGGTGGACCCGACGGCCTAGGTCTATTATCAATGTAGTTCACCATTTCTGTTTGTTCATCTAATTCTTTCGTACAACTCCAATTTTCATGTGGCCCACCACACCCTTCACAAGCCATAACCGAGGCCGTTTTTTTCATTTCTAATTTTTTGATTTTTGAAGAGAGGGCCTCGATTTGGGCTTGTAAAGAAGTGCTCTCATCAACCTTATGGGCGCCCGGGGCGATAGATTTATTACCTCGGGGAGTGTGCCATTGAAAATTGGTTTGAGCAATTTCCTCAATTTGATTATATATTTCATTTGGGCGACGATTACCTAAAAGTCCCCCGGAGCTAGAATCAAGTGTTTGTCTTGTGTGTGGCAACAACCCATTGTAGAAAGTGGATACTTGTTGCCATACCGCAAGACCGTGATGGGGACACTTTCTCAGTAGCTCCTTGAACCTTTCCCAAGTTTCATATAAGGATTCCTCATCCTCTTGTGAATATGTATTAATTTCAGTCATTAATTTAGCCGTTTTAGCGGGAGGGAAATACTTATATAGAAACTTTTGGGCTAGTTCATCCCAGGTGTTTACCGAGCCAACTGGGAGGGTGTTAAGCCAAGCCTTAGCTCGGTCTTTTAGTGAAAATGGAAACATTCGAAGGCGGATGGCGTCATTTGATGCTCCATTGATCCGAAAGGTATCACATATTTCTAAGAAATTAGTAATATGTAGATGGGGATCCTCGTCCGCAAGCCCATGGAAGGTTGCGGAGTTTTGAAGCATTTGTATCAAATGCGGCCGAAGTTCGAAGTTGTTGGCTTCGACATTCGGTGCATTGATAGCGGCGCCGAGATTACCTACGGTGGGCCGTAGGTAATCCATGAGGGTACGCTGGTCCGCCATTGGAAGTGGGTCCCCTGAAACTTTCTCTTGATTTTTAGCTTTAAGTCTTTTTCTGAGAAAGCGTTCGGGTTCTTCTAGAGGTTCTTTTATGTCTCTACTAAACTGGAGCTCATGCACTACGTAGGAGGTTCAAATGTGGCGTCTGGGTTCCAAGTCCTGCAATAAAAACAGAAAAGAACGTTGGTCAGAATGTTCACTACGGCCCCGTGCTCAGTGAACACGGCCCGTGGTCAGAGGTACAGTAATTGTTTTCTGGATCCCTATTACTGGGAGTTGGACACGGCCCCGTGTTGCATCGACACGGCCCCGTGCTCAGCTCTCTGTAACTCAGAAAATAAAAACTGCCAGTGATGTTGATGGGCACGGCCCGTGTCCGACCAGGCACGGCCCGTGCTGAGCTCTGCAGAAACAGAAAAACTAAAAAAAAATCCTAAAAAAATTGAAAAATAAGAAAAACGATTAGGCCGTTGATTCCTAACTTTCTTAAAATCCTTGTGTCCCCGGCAGCGGCGCCAAAAACTTGATGCGTGTGAAGTGTTATATATATTAGGTATATATTTTAAGCCCCTTTAACACTTATTTTTAGCCAAGTTTTAAATTTATAAAACACGATATTTCACTAACACTAAACACACATATGGGCAAGTGCACCCATCGTGAGCGTGGTATAGTGTTGGTAAGATACCGAGGTCGTCCAAGGACACAAGAGCTTTTAGTACCGGTTTATCCTCAATGTCTAATCAAAATAAAAAGTTTAGAAAAAATGTTTTAAACTAAGAAAAATAAAAACTAACTAAAATGCTGAAAAATAAAATAAAAAGAAAAACAGATAGACAAGATGAATCACTTGGTTTCGACTCGTATCTAGTGTAACCTTTGATTATTCCCGCACTTTTGCACTTATTTAAGAGATTATCTTAGTTATTGTAGTAGGCCCCTCTTTTGAAGGTGACGTTACCCTCACCCCAGTAGTTTGAGTCAGCAAGGATACAATCCTAAAAGGGTGGATTATTGGAAGATAATTAATTAAGTTATTAATGCAAATTATGGTAGGCCCCTCTTTTGGAGGTGACGTTACCCTCGACTAAGTAGTCTGAGTCAGCAGGGATACAGTCCTAAATAGCCGGGTTATAGTATTAATAGTAGTTAACTTATGAGGGGATCAAAGAGTTTGGACCCCCGCCATCCAATACCGTTAAGTATTGAAGGAGGTCCTACTAAATTTGACCCAGGTCCATTGCAGGACCACTAAACGCTGAACAATGGCAAGACCTTTACCAAACCGTTCCCTTAACCCCCGACCAGGTAGCCAACATACCTCCATATAGACCGTGGAGATATGAATGGTGAAAATCTTTTATTTTATATAGACAGTAAAATAATGCCAAGACACCACGGACAAACGATAAGGAAAGATCACCTTCAACATAAGCAACTAGTTGTAGGATCGTTTGCTGACCCGAACGAGTCGTTCAGAGGTTGTCTCTTGCGTTTCAGATGCGGAATAATAAGAAATGCAAGTAGAAGTAGCTTGTTCTTCTTCCTAACTGCTTGTTTTATTGATTTTAAACGTTTTACAGCTCGATCTTCACACCGGCAGAGCTTCGGTGTGGAATTTCACATACATCTTATGTGATCCGCTCATGATAATCCTATATATAGAGTTTCTGGTTCGCTTATGTGTCACATGACCATAAAAGCGGACCAGACATGTACACATAAGCGGACCAGACTGACAAATAAGCGGACCAGACATGCCTATGTCCCTATGAGCGGACCAGACATGTAACACCTATACAAACTCCTGTTTTCTCGTAAAACGTGCCCTATGCTATACAATACGACGTAAGAATTGATCCTAGACACCTAGACGGAATCAACAGATGTAGTGCACCAACAGACTCCCCCTCAGATGTTGATGGAGTCGCCTATACACTCTGACTTCAAAACTGTGTCTTCACATCTTCAATCTAGATCAGTCTCTGGGCTTTCTCTTCTCTCAATCTTCAGACTCCCCTTCTTGATTTACTGGCATTCTTTTGTTCTTCAGTAACATCTTCAGGATCGTTGTCTGATCTACACAGGCTTTCAGAATTGATTTCCAGGATCGAAACTTGGCTCTCTTCCAACAGAGATTTTCAGAATATCGAAACCTGGCTACCTGCACAATCTTAACCCAGGCATAAATTTTCTAATTTTATCACATATCAAATACCTGTGCACCAACACATGACTCTCATAATTACTAAAACAAACATATAATTGCAACATCTTAGGCTCTCTCTCAAATATCTATGATGAACCACTTGAAGAAGGTTAGATTTAACGAAAACAGTTAGATTTACACAAACACTCCCCCTCAAATGCTGCTCATCATGTTTAGCACTCGGAATTTTGAACATCAGTTTTCCAACATCAGTTGTCGAAAATCTTTTGACTTTTTCAAAATTTAACTAAAACACACACAAAATCTTTTTGGATTTTCTGAGAGACTAAAATGCAGAAATAAAATATTTACAAACAATATTTTTGTAAGTTTGTGCAAGAGGATCATATCAGTTTCTAAGACAAATCACCAACACCGTTAAGCTTCATTTCATTTTAAGTTCTAAACGACTCACTTAGATTGTTAGTATACTTGTCCACTTAAATTTTCACACAAAGTTCAACTGATCCGAGATACGATATTAATGTTTTAAGCACTTGAACTTATCCGTGTGTCCCACTACTTGAATATACTCCCGTATCCAGATCCTAATATTCAGTCTTACAGGTGAGTATACCACAGATGATATCTGTACGGGAATAAATTATAGTGCGAGGGCCGTGAGAGCTCAGGTCGATCTTTCGATACGCAGAGAGATGACGGCTTCGACTTTTAGTGTGTCCCCTTTAGAGGATCTTTTGCATTACAACAGCAGCGACTATCAATTTTATTGTTTCATCAGCTTGCTGAGGGTGATGCTATGTTTCAAGCATTTGCAGAAAGTATTATCCGGGGACTAGGTCAGAAATTTCTTTCAGCAGAAGTCCCGGGATAATACCCCAGATATCACTGAGCATAAAGACCTAGTATCTCAGAATAAGGGACCTTTCAAACAAGATTTCAGGGGTTACCTATATATCCAAGTTTGTGTTAACCCACAGAACAAGCAAGTTTGAATTTAGGTTTATATCTCGTCTCAATCTACTAAATGTGCAAAAACCTACTGGCACATCATCAGTGAGATTGTTTATCACTTTTAAACTTTACATTTCTTTAGCGTGCCGTGATAGTCCACTGATATACTATCATTTCCTCTTTTTCGCAACAAAACTCATTTTGAATTTTATCATGTTTTTGGCTTTTTCAAATTTTCAAATGTTTTTGGATTTTCTAAAAAAATTCTTACTCCCCCTAAAATGCAAACACATTTTAGGAAATTTGAAAACAAACTGTACAACAACGTGACAACTGATATCGAATCACTTCAATTCGCCATCCACTAGGCATAAACAATCAGAACTCCCCCTATCACAAACCATTATCTCATTTAGATCTCAAAACACTTAAGTTTGTTTTAATCAAAATGATTTTTCTGGAAAATGAGTTTTGTTGATTTTAAACCATTTGTAGGTTAGGGGTATGGTTCATCATTTTGTCGGTTTTATCAACTATAGTAAATCAAGTACAACTTAATGTCCTTGATTCACTGTTTGCATTCAAGCAACCTATAAACCACTTATACGAATAACCACTTGTAGAATCACAAACAATACCACTTGTAGGTATGACCTATACCAACTGTAGGAATATTACGTCTACATCACCATTTTACCAATCAGGATGCCGATTCCTGCTTCGCACTTACCAACCTGGAAGCTCCGGCGTAGTCCTTCAACCTGTAAACATTCAAATACTATCAAAATCTTTCAACCAAAATCTTCAAACATTAGACAGATGCCGATTCCTGATCCACGATATAAACTTGGGATCTCCGGCATGTCAGGTTTTTCTATTTAAACAGATTCACCCAAGCCTGACGGTCCTTGGGTGATTTTGAATTCTTGTTCAACAATGGTGGAAAATTTTCATCATCCATTGTTAAACCTGAATTCTCCAATTTTACCTCAACCAATGGCTCCTCTGGCTTTGACGAACCAGAATCATTGCCTGAATGTGGCTTGTCTGACTTTGATGAGCCAGATTCATCGCCGACATGTGGCTCCTTTGTTTCCGAAGAAACAAATTCATCGCCACCAATTTTCACCTTCTTCTTTTCCTTTTTCGTCCTCAAATTTGTATCTGATGAATTTGTCTTGCTTGACTTTGCAGTCGAGAGAGTTGATTCATCAGAACTCTTATTCGTTCTATCCGGTGAACCCGAGGACAAAATCTTCTCTAGATACTCTCTAGCCTTCTTCCTCTTTTTCCTCAGTCTGTCTTTCTGCCCTTGTGAAAGCTTCACTTTCTTTTCTTGAACTTTCTGTTCTTGAATTTTAGATTCTTGAACTTTCTGTTCTTTGGGCTTGACATTGACTGGTTTCTTCATTGCCATTTTCTGAGATTCATCCCTCGATCTTCCCTTTGATCTCATTGGACAATCTCTGGCAATGTGTCCTCTGATATTGCATTCATAGCATCTTCTAGTCTCAAACCACCGATTCTGGCAGTTAACAGCAATGTGTCCTCGAATACCACAAGAGTAACACACTCTGTTATCGTACCATTCACCACTATTACACCAAAAAATCAGATCATAGCATTGTCTGGCTTTGTGGTGATCATCATCCCTCCTGAAAACTGGATTTGGCTTTGAAGCACTGTGGTCAAACCTGCACCACTTATTACCAACAGATTTTGAGTTTTGATATTTCAATTTTTGTGGTTTTTGATTGCGATTGGATGATTGAACTGATGAGCTTTTATTCTTGTTTTGACCATTTTCTGAATTTTTAATTTTTTGTTTCTGTTCCACTTTCTTCTTCAAAGGTTTTTGTGTAGAGCATTCACCCTTTTCAGTCGATTGCAGAACAGTTTCTTGAAATTTTTCTTTTAATTTCAAAAATATTTTCTTTTTCTCATTTTCAGCATCAGACTCTGAATCAGACTCATCTGCTGAATAAAACTCTTCATTTTTATCATCAGTTTTATTATCACAATCTTCAACTTTGACTTTGTCAAAGTTTGTGACATAGTCACTTATTGGATCAGAATTGATCGGTTTTGGACATGGATAATCTGGTGTTGATGACAAAGTCTCAAAACCTATCAATTTCTCTTCAAGCTCTTTGATTTTAATCCGAGCTTTTTCAGCTTCATTTTCAAGTCGAATGATTTTCTGAAGATGAGAATTTATTTCAATTTGTTTTTCAAGATTATTTTTAAAAATAACAGATTTCTCATCTTCTAAAATCTTCATTTGACTTTGAAAATATTTTTCAAATTCTTTTTCCTTTTCTTTCAAAATCTCGTTTTTCAATGTCAAACTGTTCAAATCTCTTAACAGTTTGTCATTTTCTGATTTCAACTTCTCACAATTTTCCGTTAAATCAAAAATATGTTTCTCATCAGCTTTCTTCTCGTCTTTCAAAACTGAAATTTCTTTAGTCTGTTCATCTCCCACTTGAACACCTTTACTCTTGCTCTTCTTTAATATTGATTTTCCACTTTGACTTTTCTTCTTCTCAGCATTCCTCTCCATCTGTTCTTCAAGTTTCTTAATGAATTGACCAATTGCCAAATCAGAGTATTCTCCAGTTCTTTTTAAATTCAAAAGAAATGTATCCCACTCTTGTTGAGGTAAGGCATTGGCTAATTTCTCAACCCATTCTTCTGATTCCTTTTTAATACCTTTCTCAGACATTGAGCGAACAAGATGGCTATATCTCTCAATAATACTCTTTGTACTTTCTCCTGGATAACCTGAAAATGAATCAAATTCTTTCGTTAATACATTTATTCTATCAAAAGTTTCTTTAGTCATATTAAAGAAGTTGATATCCATGATTCAAAAACCCGTTTTTCAAGACAGTCCCTCCAAGTGAGATAACTTGTTCAAGCTAATACACTTGGTTCAAAAGAGCGATCCAGAGATGTCTTTGGAGCGGTCCAGAAATTGTTCGTTCGAGTGGACCAGAAATTGTTCGTTCGAGCGGACCAGAAATTGTTCGTTCGAGTGGACCAGAAATTGTTCGTTCGAGCGGACCAGACTTGTTCGAATAAGCGGACCTCAATTTTGACAGCGAATTCGAGCAGAAAAACTTAGATTTCTCCTAAACGGTTAAGAATTTGGATCTGAAACTTTCAAGGATTTATCTCGATACTATTTCGCACAAGCTGTGAAAATTTGAGCGAATTCTGACCATGAAATCTTCCCGAATCTATAGACTGTACGTTCGAGCGAACCACATATCGAACATGTTTTGACTCGTTAAAACTTCGAATTTTGGCTTCAAACTTTCCAGGATTTATCTCTATACTATTGTGCACAAGCTGTGAAATCTTCCCGAATCAGTAAAAGAAGGTGTAGAAATGAGAAGAAATGATGAAAAACAGCTACAATCTGCAGAAAACCTCCTCCCAAGCTCTGATACCACTTGTAGGAAAATGCAAGTAGAAGTAGCTTGTTCTTCTTCCTAACTGCTTGTTTTATTGATTTTAAACGTTTTACAGCTCGATCTTCACACCGGCAGAGCTTCGGTGTGGAATTTCACATACATCTTATGTGATCCGCTCATGATAATCCTATATATAGAGTTTCTGGTTCGCTTATGTGTCACATGACCATAAAAGCGGACCAGACATGTACACATAAGCGGACCAGACTGACAAATAAGCGGACCAGACATGCCTATGTCCCTATGAGCGGACCAGCCATGTAACACCTATACAAACTCCTGTTTTCTCGTAAAACGTGCCCTATGCTATACAATACGACGTAAGACCTGATCCTAGACACCTAGACTGAATCAACAGATGTAGTGCACCAACACTAGTTATTAAAGTCATTAATACAAAACCAAGTAAAAAGTGCAAAAGATTAGAAATAAAAAGTCTTACACTAGACACTTTGTCTTCACCAAGTGATGTAAGAGACTTAGGCAAACATGGCCTTGATTGTCAAGAACTCTTACAATCAATCTTGGATCCTGAGACGACTCACACACTCTACGATGGACAATGGATGATGGTGGTGGATGATGGTGTTATGGTGGTGGTGGGTGGTGGGTGAAGTGTGAGAGAGGTGGTGTGCCAAGGGATGGTTTTTAGCTTAAGCCAAGCACTCCTGTTTATAGGCTGAACTGAAGCTCGGGCACGGCCCCGTGTCCACATCCTTCTCTTTCTTCATTTATTGCAGCTTGTCATATTAGTTGACCACGCCCCCGTGTCCGCTGAGCACGACCCTGTGTGCAGAAGAATCTTTGTACTATGAAGATTTGCCTGGATTGTGCGAATCTTATAGTTGACCACGGCCCCGTGTCTGCTGAGCACGGCCCCGTGGTGGGCAATAGAAGCTTCTACCACTTTGTCTTTTCTGCTGACACTTGGGCACGCCCCCGTGCTGGCTAAGCACGGGGCGTGTTCAGTCTTCTGTTATCTTGTTTTGCTTGGGAAGATGCTGTCGTGGGGTCGGGCATGTCACGTCTTGTTCCTTTTCTTGTATTTATGTTAGATTTTGATGTCTTTTTGCTTCTTTTGTTAATTTGAGCTCATTTAATCCTGAAAATACAAAAGGAAGACAAAAGCACACTTTTTCCAACATTAGTACTAAAAAAGGGTTAGTTTTATGCCACAATTGATGTAATTTACATGTTGCATTTTGCACACATCAAATACCCCCACACTTGAATCTTTGCTTGTCCTCAAGAAAAACTCTTTAATAAGTGGCTATTACACACCCAAATGGAATGGGTAGAAAAGAAGGTTTTTGGGCTTGTCATAGAGTGTCGGGATTTCCAAGATTCTTTATTTAGTTTTATTTTTATTTATTTACAATCCTATTCGTCATGATTTATTTAAAACTTTTCATAAGATAAATTACTTATTAGGGCATAACATGCCTTTGTAAAATTTTATTTATATACAAGTTCACATACCTCACGGGGATCACTCAACACTTGGCCGAAAATGTATTTTTGTGGATCACTCGAGAGCGGCATGGAACTTACTCCTACCACAGGCTTGCCAAGCAATCAATCCTCCTCCTTTTTAACTTATAAACCTTTGTAAATATCAAGAGGACTTTTTTGGGTGAAGGGTTAGGCTTGGGTTAAAGGTAGGTGGTTGGGTTAGTGGGTTAAACATTCCTGTTAATACTTCCGCTGCCAAATTAAATAATTACCACGGGTTTCTGTCCCGCGGCTCCCGAAACGGGTAAAACCGGGCCGGGGGCCGTGACATTGCTAGCTTGGACACATGACATTAGCTTGAGACCTTTTGAAGCAGTTTCGCCATAAACACACAATAAATCACCATTCGCGAGCGAGAATCGAATCATCTTATCGAAGCACACAACTTCAGCATGGTTTTCATGAAGAAACTCCATGCCTACTATGATGTCAAATCTTCCGAGTTGCATCGGAATAAGGTCAATTGGAAAGATGTGATTTTTGAGCTCAAGAGTACAATCACGAAGAACAGAATTAACAGTGACAGTTCTTCCGGTGGCGACTTCGACATCAAACGTCGAGGGGAGATGGGAGCGCTTACGATTAAGAAGCTTCTCGAATTCAAACGACACAAAACAGTTATCGGCTCCAGTATCAAACAAACACGAAGCATAAATACCATTCACAAGGAACGTACCATTTACCACATTGTTGTCAGCCTGGGCTTGGCGCGCATTGATGTTGAAAGTTCTGGCGCGGGCGGCTTGTTGCTGTTGCTGTTGAGGCTGTTGTTGCTGCTGTTGCTGAGGCTGCTGCTGCTGGGGCTCTTGTTTCACAACCCTGTTCGGGCACATGTTCGCGAAGTGGTTGGGATCACCACACGCGAAGCAGACTCTGGCGTTGATCGCGGGTGCCTAAGCCGCTTGTTGGCCTTGAGGAGCTGGAAGTAGAGCTTGATGAGCAGTAGCTTGAGCTGGTGCTTGTCGAGGACCAGTACGGCAATTAGCGGTGAAGTGGCCGTACATGTTGCAATACACGCAAAATCTGCAGGCGATACCCACTGGATGATGATAAGTACATGTCGAGCAAGCAGGGTGAGGGCCAGTGTATGCACGCTTTGCAGGCGGTGCATAGGTAACTGGTGCTGGAGCTGATCGATGCAGAGATTGCTGCTGAGCCAGTACGGCTTGAAGCGGAGCAGCATTAGTAGTGGCAGCACAGTTCTTGTTGCCGGAGCTGCTGTTGTTGTTCTTCCTCTTGCGACGAGAGGACTTCGATGACTGAACTGTGGCGGTTTCGGCGGTTGGTGCGGCGGTAGCTTGGTGCAGGTTATTGGTAGCTTTATCCCAAAATCCAGCTTTGACTCCCTTGTCATTGATTTCGGCGGCAAGCAAGTAGGTTTCCTCGATTGTTGCTGGCTTTGAAGCATGCACAAAATCTGCAACACAATCCGGCAGAGCGCGGATGTACTTCTTGATTGTCATGTCAGCAGTCTTCACTTGGTCAGGACAGATAATACTGAGCTGCTTGAAGCGAGCAGTTAGAGCAGCATTGTCCCCCTCCTTTTGCTTGATGTGCCAGAATTCGTCCTCTAACTTTTGGCACTCATGGGGAGGGCAGAACTCTTCGAGCATGACGTTTTTCAACTCGTCCCACGACAAGCCATAAGCTGCATCGTTTCCGCGTTTGTTTCTCTCGGTCGTCCACCAGTCTAAAGCGCGGGACTGGAAGACGCCGGTAGCATTCAGAGTGTGGAGAGTGGCAGGACAACCACTCTGGCGCAGGGTGATCTCGATCGAATCAAACCATTGAAATAGGGCCGTAGGACCATCTTTTCCAGTAAATTCTTTTGGTCCGCAAGCTTTAAACAGCTTGAAGCTAAAAGTAGCTTTGGGAGTATTGGTCCTTGACTCCTCAGAAGATTTGCTAGCATTCTCGTGTAGTTCACTCACGATCTGAGGGATAACCTTCGCCATTTGCTTAGTAATCATAGAGGCGAGGCGTTTGTCGGCCTGCTTTCGGCGAGCAGATTGGGTAGCGCGAGAACCGGATGACGACATTGTCTGCAACAGACATCGCCACAGGACTCAACACAATATAATCGAATCTCACCTTACACGCCTAGTACTACTAAAGCTCAAGAATACGTCCACAAAACACATATACACATAGGCACGTAATCACAGATTCACATAAGCGCCAAAAGCACATAAGCACAGAAGCATGTAAAGCACGGAAACACATAACACAAGAGGCAGTCAGAATACAGAAACCTAACTATATGTTGCACGTATTCCCTATCCATCACAGCGTGTATAGCGATTAATCATAGCGAAATGCGAGATTCAAGCAGCGATTGCGAATAATGACCAACGATCTGTGGGCGATTGTGTAGTGTGTTGTGTGTGATGATCGAGAGCGAAAAGCGAACAGACCAAAACATATAAACACATAAAATACATAAGTTCCACATAAAATCGACAAATATCAGAGTCGGCAGTAGCGAGCTCAGAATCGAAACACATAAAAATCAAGAATAGATTGTCTGCGGCTGTTTAGACATCGACTACCCAAAGTGGTTCGACTATTCACAAGGGCCTTCAGTACACCCTTGACTTTCGGGACTGTGCTCGTGCCTCGAATTTGGGTGAATGGCACACATTCTTCCAGTTAAGGTGTGACTTCAGGTCGTTGGAGTCCGTCGAGACTTTGGTGAGAGTTTTGTAAAACAAAATAGGGCGGAAAGCAAGTCGTCAAGGTTCGGGTTTCACCCCTGACTTAAAAAAATTGTTCCTGTTTTGATAAAAATAGAGACGAAAACCTGCGTCAAAGTATGGATTTCACTCCTGATTCAACGCAAATTCTCGTGTTTAATTGGTAAATATGCGGGTTGAACAAGCAATCTAGTCGAGAGTTTACGGTTTTCACACCTAATCCCGACCTAATCACTCGTTCATTTTTGAAAAGTAAAGTGCTGTGATAGTGTAGTGCAAGCGAGAATAGCGAGATATAGCAAGTAAGCTCATACAAAATCCCTAAGGATATGCACAAGTCGGTCCGTAGGTAATTATACTATAGACTAGGTCGTCTAAGACATCGACCCGGACCAGGTCGAGTCTTGCCTAATTCCATATAGTATTGGCTCTGATACCAATCTGTCACACCCCAACCGATGGCGGAAACATCGGGGGTTGGCACAGAGCAAAACAGATTGTCCAGAAGTTTCCACAACAACTATAATTACCAATTATTTAAAGCATCACGTCCCATAGCATGACATAAAAAGTAATTTAATTATTACAGACAAAATCTAGTCAAATTGTTCTGTTCCGACAACTCAGATTTCAATCACAGACAATTCGTTTATTTGTTTCTAGACCCTTTCCTAGCCTCGATTTCACAGCAAGCCAAGCGTCTAAACATCGTAAGCACCTGCCACATACGTTAAAGTAAAAGTCAATACACATAGTGTAAAGGTGAGCATACAAGTTTAATAGATATAATAGAGTTTGAAATCGTTATGCATAACCAGCACGTACACAGTGTAAAATGAAGCACGTTAGTTATCGACATGAACCTATCGATACCAATGACTGCGGGTTGACTGCCCAAGGCAGTTCGTAATACACACTCACCATTGTGAGCCATGTAACAAATTGTCCTTAACAACCCCTGAATGAACAGGTGCTGTGTCCAAACTATAGTACTATCGTTGCTAAGGCAGGTAGACAACATTCCATTGGTAAACATAACAAACAAGCATTCATTAAGTCACGTATAACATGCGATAACGGTTAGAGTTAAAGTATTGCATAGTGTGTTCGATGTGATTTAGAATAAGTAACGTATGTAACACCCAAAAGTGTGTAAAGCAAAAAGGGATCGAGTATACTCACAACGTATGATGGATTGAAGGGAGCGCTAGAGAGTGAGGTTAGCCTGATCAGAACGATAGCATAAACGATAAGCGGCGCGCAAAATGAAGCAAAGTATTAGTGGGTCGAATGGCAATCCGATCGGGTGGCAATCCGATCGGGTGGCCGGTCGATCGGATGTCAATCCGTTCGGGTGGTCGCCCGATCGGGTGGCCACTCGATTGGATTGTCATCTCGTTTGGGATGGATGTGTTTGTGTATGATGGCTTGTCTTTTGAAGTTTTCGTTGTAGCATTTTGAAAACAGAGAAGTTTCTCTACCTTCAGGTCGGTCGATCGAACGACTGTTTGATCGGACAGAAATCCGATTGGCGAGGCTTCTCAGGTTGAGAACAAGTTCATAGCAGGACGGTCATTCGATCCGATGGCTATCCGATCGGGTGGCAATCCGTTCGGATTGAACTTGTTGAAAAATTGTTTAAGTGTTGGAGTAAAAACATCTCATGGTCGGGTGGCAATCCGATCGGGTGGTAATCCGATCGGACGGCAATCCGTTCAATGTTCAAGACCTCAATCGTTTGGAATAGAAGTTAAGTGTGGGACTCAAGGTACAAGCCAATCGGGTGACTGTCCGGTCGGGTGGCAATCCGATCGGACGGCAATCCTATCGGACAACAATCCGTCCTAGATGACCTGGTCGTCTTCTTCCTTGGTCGTTCTGGCAGTTTGTCGTTTTCTCGAGGTTGTATGATAATGTGCTAAGCAACAGAAACCTCGTCAAGACTTAGTGACCCGATCGTACAGGAACCACCTTAGTCTGATGAGTTAACTGTTCGAGACGGTGTTCCATGTTTAACCCGAAACCGGTAACCTCGTGGATAGAATCCAGATCTTGAACCAACACATCCACAAAGAAAGAGTAGAAGATTAGAACAAGCTCCGATTCCATCGGTTTTGAGTGCTTTGAGTGTAAAGGAGTTGAAAGAAAGTTGGAAAACCATCTTTCAATCCTTTTCA
This sequence comes from Helianthus tuberosus, assembly GCA_030545235.1. Classification (NCBI taxonomy): domain Eukaryota; kingdom Viridiplantae; phylum Streptophyta; class Magnoliopsida; order Asterales; family Asteraceae; genus Helianthus; species Helianthus tuberosus. Next base: position 163,849,569 of record CM060444.1, read on the forward strand.
CCATGAATATGTTAAGATCTATGAAAGATCTTTGTTTATTCATGTGGAAATCGTTCAGATCTAAGTTGTTCTTGGTGGATTGAAGCCAAAACATGAAGTTCATAAGAACAACATGATGACATCATCCTAGCACACCTCAAATCTGGTGATTTCACGGTTAAAAGTTAAGATTCAAAAGATAGAAAGGTGTAGGAATGCGTGTAGATCAAGAAAGTACAAGATTTAAGTGGAAAACTTACAAGAATCGCGAGAAATCTGAAGAAATAGCGGCTGGAGCGAGTTGGGTGAAGATGGAGCTGTCAACATCAAATGATGTGACAAAAGAGGGTATTTATAGGGTTTCCATAAAAGTAAAGGGGAATAAGAGGCTGGTCGATCGAGTGGCAGCCCGTTCGGGTGGCAGCTCGATCGAGTGGCACCTCGATCGGGTGGCAGCTCAATCGAGTGGCACTTCGATCGGGTGGAAGCCCGATCGGGTGGCAACTCGGTCGGCTGGCCACTCGATTCGAGTGCTCGACGCGATGAATTTTGCAATTTCGATTCGAGTGTAGAGCGTTGCGATGCGATAGAGTTTCCTATTCAAATTACTTTTAATCCCAACTACTATATCAACATACAATCATCCTTATTTAACGTTCGTTTAGCGTTTGCGATTGAGTTGCGATTGCGTTTCGATTAATCACCACATCATAAAACATAAACAACATGCATAAGTAACACATAAAGGGCACACCCACATAGGAACCATAACCAGATGCGTAATTCGAGTTGCGAGTGCGATTGCGATAAGCGATAAAGCGATTAAGCATGCGACAAACATCGATGAATAGTGATTAGACCTCGATTATTAACAAATACTCCACATAATACAACTAACGTAAAAGCATAAAAGACTATCTACAAGTCAAAGAAGTCAAAATAGTAATTGAGCAAGGAGTGACAGATCGCAATTAGCAATCTTGTCTTCCTTTGACTTCAATCTTGACTTTGACTTTCGAAACACGGGGTGTTACAGGTAAAACCCAGGTGGATCGGGAATCGAACTCGAGACCTTTCGGTTAGGAGTCTTCCTTCATTTCCATAACCACTGAGCCAAAGCCCAGGGTTAAAAGGAAACCTTATTAAAATTTATATTGAATAGTAGCATTTAATATTTGAGCCCAAAAGAGTAAACATTTGGCTAGTGGGCCTACACTCGCCATAAGTATATGAGCGTTTAAGGGGCTGTTTGTTTACATCTTAATAAGGCTCTTAATGGATCAGAGCTCTTACTGATTCAGCACTTAATGGTTCAGACTGTTTGTTTCCCGAGCAAATGTCTGAATGGTTCAGACATTTACCTCTGAATGGTTAAGTTTATACTGAGTCTGAATGGTTAAGACCTCTAATTTGAATTGGTCAGACATTTGCCTCTGAACGGTTCAGCATTATACTAGCTCTTAATGGTTCAGATTTCTTACTGATTCAGCGCTTAACCATTCAGAATTTGCCAAACAACCCCTAAGTCTAATAAATTATTTAAATAACTTAGTTGGATTGTAAACGAATCGAACGGGTATGTTCATATTCGTTCGTTTAACTTTAACTGAACAAACGACCGGACACCAAAAATATACAAACATGGTTTTATAGTTCGTGTCCGCCCGTTAAGAAAATGAACGTGTTCATTTATATTTGTTCATTAATAGCATATAAACGAACGGTTCTGGAATATAAACGAACAAACATAACTAAGCTAACACCAATTAAAAGTAAATATTGATAACAATGTATTGGGCCTAAAAAAATAATAAAACTATACAAAATTCTAATGGGTGAAATTTTAATTTCATAAACTAGACTAAATTTTTATGGGCCTCATACTCTTAAATGAATATATTAATAAACGAAGTTAAACAAACAAAAAAAAACGAATAACTCCACAGACATAAATGAACGGTCACGAACACAAATGAACGAACGAGGCACGTGTTCATATTTATTCGTTTCACTAAATGAAAAAAATTGTTCATGCTCATCTATTTATTAAATAAACGAACTTCCGAGCAAACGGTTTACCGGGCGTTTGGTTTGTTATAAGCATAAATTTAGATTTATCACTGGGCTTGATAGTCCAAAATTGTAAAACTTCAATCTAGCTGTTGGCTTTAAGCCCATAACAAAACAATAAAGTGTTGGTTATTGGGCTTACACTGGCCCATTAGGCATGTATGCATGTGAAAAGTGTATCCAAGTTTCATTTTGGAAATTTAGACTTGTGGAACATAAACCGACAAACACATGTTATACAAGAAGTAGGATAAAAAATACAAATCACTGTAAACTGTCACGTGAAATCAAACCAATTATAAAGAAGGGGTAAAATAATAATCTAAACATATCAATTATATTGAATTTCATATAATTATACTAATGGGCAATCAATTCTTTATTTGGATCATTCTTTTGTTTTCAATGTATTGATATAATTCTCCACCAAGAAAAGTGAGCACTATAGCCTAGTGGAGTGAGGTTTTCCTAAATTTATTGGGTTTACTCTTGAACTGATGTATAAGCTTTATAGCCTAGTGGAGATGAATATGATCTAGTGGTTTCGCTGGTGGCACGATAATACTCCAATGGTCTGTCAGTGATCCAAATTTGTCATTAAAAAAAGTGCTGATAGCATTCATACATATGCTAAAATCAATTATTTTGTTTAATTTACATGTGGTAATATAATTTAAAAGTGCAACATTTATGTATGTAATATAATTTAAAAGTGCAACTTTTATGTATGTATTATCTGGGTGGGGATCAAATAGGAAGTTTATTTTGGCTAGAAAGTATAGGAAGCAATAGGATTAGGACATGTGGCAAAATTTAAAATAAAGAGTAAGGATATTTTAGTCAATCTTATCATTTTCTTCTTCTTCCTTCTTCTTCCCAGTAACATCAAAACCCACCATCTTCAACCATTTCTTCACTTTCTATCTCAATAATCACTACATTATAGTGCGATTTTCGTCACCAATCAATGATTCAAACGCCCGATCAACGTGTTCTTCAGCTTTTCTGAAGAAAACCCAGTTTAATTTCATACAAAATCTCGTTTTTTCCGGCGATTTTGAAGATAATCACTCGATACGTTCGATTAGATCTCTGATAAGTGTTTCAATCATTCAAATTTCGTCAATCGTTGAAGAAACCGACTTCGATCCATGTATGAAATTCTTTAATTTCATTTTTATTATCTGGGTTTTTTATTTCATTGCGTTTTACGATCTTGGCGGGGGTCCAGGGGCAGAGCCCCTGGTAGCAGGGTCCCAGGGGCGGCAGCCCCTGGCGGAGTCCAAGGGGCAGAGCCCCTGGCTGGGGTTGAGCTGGAAAACTGCATTCGTAGACAGTCTTTTGATCTCGTACTTCCTGGTTCAGACAATTCACAGACAAAACTATTGTTCTGGTTCAATGCGTTTCAGAGAGAAAACACTTTCTTTGGTGTTTTTAGGCCATTGCGTTTTAGAACTAAGACATTTTTATATGTTTTCTGGCCATTGCGTTTTAGAAAAACACATTTTTGAAGTGTTTTTAGTCATTGCGTTTTAGGTAAAACACATTTTTAGGTGTTTTCGGTCCATTGCGTTTTACAGAGAACACTTTCTTTTGTTTTTTTTAGGCCATTGCGTTTTAGAAATGAGACATTTTTAAGTGTTTTCTGCCCATTGCGTTTTATAAATAAGACATTTCTTTGTGTTTTTGGTGCATTGCGTTTTAGGTAAAACACATTTTTATGTGTTTTCAGTCCATTGCGTTTTAGAAAACAGACATTTTAAGTGGTTTCTGGCCATTGCGTTTTAGAAATAAGACATTTCTTTGTGTTTTTGGTGCATTGCGTTTTAGGTAAAACACATTTTTATGTGTTTTCAGTCTATTGCGTTTTAGAAAGTACACTTTCTTTTGTGTTTTTAGGCTATTGCGTTTTAGAAATAAGACATTTCTTTGTGTTTTCTGGCCATTGCGTTTTACAAATAAGACATTTCTTTGTGTTTTTTTGTGCATTGCGTTTTAGAAAAATGTCATTTTTTTAGGTTTTTTTTTCATTGCGTTTTACGCAACTGGGTTTTTTCCATTGCGTTTTACGCAACTGGGTTCTAATTTTTATAAAAAAAAATAATGTCGTATGAAAGAGTTATTAACGTTTAAAAAACGGGGGGGGGGGGGGGGAATTGGAGGAGAGAGAAACTATTGCATTGGATTGACTAGAATGCCCCTAAACAAACTCACGCGCCTCTTTTCTTGCCTTCAATTTCCCTCATTTAATCTTAGCCCTTGATTAACTAAATGGATGGTCAAGATTACTTCCTAGACTTCTTAGCTAAATAAACTTCCTATTGTATCTCCACCCTGTATTATCTTAGTATGTGTTAGTTTAATTTTTTAAGTGCTAGAATGTGTTCTCACAATTTTTAGGATAAATGTGAGTTATACTGTAACCATCTCACTATTAAAGTGGTTTAGATCACATTTCAGCCAACGTCTTCGAAAACCGGTATGCTACTTTCAAATTTTAATAATTCTAATGTCCTTATTTTAATATTACAGCAGGAGTATATAATATTAGGAGCATGTATAATATTAGTATGGCTAGAGTCATAGCTAGCAGTGGCCGAAAAATCTGGGGTGCCACAACACTCTCGCACACAACGATGCGTAATGCTGGTTATTTTATGGATCTTAGAAGAGGGCATAACGTTATGCGAATCGTGTGTTGCGATCCGTGAGAACCAAGGGCCTCTGTTAAACACGTCTCCGTTTTGGGAAAGGGTTCATCAAGAATTTTGTAATCATAGGGGTGATGCCATCCAACACAAACATGCCCTTCATTCACATTTTCGGATGATTCATGTTGAACGTATGAGATTTGAAGCGATTCTCAACAACGTGGACCATCACGACGGTGAGCTAAACGAAGGCGACATCATCCAAATCGCTTGCGTCGAGTACCATAACATGTTCGCCTGTGACTTGAGACACTACGCGGTGTGGCAAATAACACATTTTTAGGTTAACATTTTAGTATAAGCTATGTAATATTTTTATTTTTTTAGGTTAACGTTTTATAATATGTAATGTTTTAAATATTTAAGTTATAAGTTATGTGTCACACCCCAACCAATGGCGGAAACATCGGGATGAGACGAAGTGTGAAGATTGCAAGAGACTTCATAACGCTATTTGTGACAATATTTAATAAACCGATTTCATTTCATAAAGTAAATAGTCAACATTACAAGAAATTCAAATACACCAAGTTCAAAGAAGTACATAACAACATAAGCAAAATTGATACAACATATTAAACCTAAACGTCTATATGTGTATCTAGGCATCAACGCTACTTCTTTTCATAGCATCGTCATCATCAACCTGTAACATGTTTAAAATACAATTCAATGCAAAAGCAAAGGCGAGTATACAAGTTTAAGCATAAGTATAAGTATAAAAGTTTAAAACGAATCCACATGGCAACTTAGTCTATACGAGATCAACCTAACGTGGCAAGCAATATTTCTAGCCAACCTCTGTTTACGCAAGAAAGTTTAATTAATTCAACATGACCCAAGTTTAAGGGGGGCGGTGCGTTACTCCTATAGCGCTATACATGTCAAATAGAGGCTCGTGAAAGCTAATGACTAAAACATATCACATAAGTATGGTCCACGTAAGCATCAAGTATCACAACATAGTATTCATGTATAAGGATTGTTTTGTGCATTGCATAGAGAATAAGTTTAAGTGTGTTTTAATAAGATAACATGTTACACCCCAAAAAGTGGTAAACATAAAAAGGGAGTTGCGAGTATACTCAAGATTTTGCAAGTCTTCTACTTGATAATCCCGCGAGTGAGTTGATTGATTAGGAGTTTGGAACACCAAGTCCTTCTACACAAAGGAAACATAGGTGTGTGAGTTTCGGCATTCGGAAGATTTAGGGATTTAGGAAGTTAAAACACAAGAATATATGTATTCGAAAGTAATCATCCTTCAACATCAAGTACTTGTTCTTGACACTATGAAACCTCAAGGGTTAATGTTTTCATGAGTAGTTTACTCATTAGAATCGTAACAAGTCTTATGTCTTGGATGATGTATTCTACTACTTTGACGAATGAACATAAGTCCACCATCAAGAGTTCGAATGGTAAATATAGGTATAAGTATTATATGTATTATTTAGTCCAATAATCAAGCATGGGGTAGAAGATTAATCTTCATTTAGGTACCTCTATTGTGTCATAGAATTCATGTAGGAGGTAGGAAGAACAAACTTACATTTAGGTACCTCTTATGGTTCACCACTACACTTGATGTAAAAACATACAAGGAGGGTCATGAACTAATATCAATACAAGAATAACAAACATCTACACTATGAGAAATCATCAAGGGATGTGGGGATTTTATGTTGGACAACCCAAGTTAGTCCACAATCACACCTTTATCAAGCTTGAAGCTTGAACACCACTTGTGGGTCAAAAACCCTAAACAAAACAGAAAGTATTTGAGGATTAACCTCTGATTTTGAATGTCTCAACCTTTTTTTTAAGCCTAACTAACCATAGAAGTGGTTATAAGCATAAGGACATAGGTTTGAGATGAGTTAGACTCAAGTTGAACAAGTTTAGTAAAGATTAGATGAAATCAGAAATGAACAGTGAACTTTTGAGCCTTTTTGCCGGAATTCTAGGGACTTATTTACTGTGAAAAACCAGTGGAATCGAAGCTAAGGTCAATCCAAGCACATAGGAAAAAGAATGAAGTAAATCGAACAACAATTGAGTGAGTTATGCTCACTTTAGTGAAGCTTGCTGAATCTGTTCGAACTTCTGATTATAGCTGCGAATTTTGAGTGTTTGGGAGTGATTAGAGTGTTGCAAAAGTGGAAAAGTGGCTGGGATTAGAGTGGTATTTATAGGGGAAAAGATTAGGGTTTAAGGGGTTGGCATTAAATGTAATTAGTTGGATGTTAAACAAATAAAAAAAACCAGCTCAAAGCTGTCATGTCTGTTTGCGGCCGGAACTATTTGAACCATTAATATCTTTCTTTTTTTTTGTGCGACACAAGGATTGAACAATGAAATATATTATATTAATCATATTTTTTTTTTTTTTTTTTTGAACGGCTTTCGTAGACGATCTGTCGAGGACTCATCGCTACTTCAAAGGGCGAGCAAGCTCTTAAACCCCCTAGGCACGAGACGGCTGACTGGAGTGAATCATATACTAATCATATTAAAACATCAACTTTCGTAGTGAATCATATACTTTCGTAGACGGCTGACTGGAGTGAATCATATACTTTCGTAGACGGCTTTAGTATATTATATTAATCATATACTAACCTATTAAAACATCATGTGGAGGTTTATAATTAAAATACACAAATAATTCTGTCACATGCATTGCTACTGATCATCAACTTTTTATATCTTCTTAATATATTTTATTATTTTTTCTTTTGGCATGGAACTTCACGTTCCTATCTACCATACTATATTATTATTATTATTATTATTATTATTATTATTATTATTATTATTATTATTATTATTATTATTATTATTATCATTATTATTATATTAGAATTATTATAATTATTATGATATTATTATCGGAATTTAACCGCGTATTTAATAGTTAACAAGCACGTATAAGTTACGAGTACCAGTATGTCGAGTATCAGTTGCGCGTATGCATTCAAGATTGGTAACATATAACCCGAGTATTGCAACACGTATAAGCATGTATATAAAAAAATAGTATTCCATATAAAAGATTCATTTTATTACGATCAAAGTCTCGGATTTACAACGGTTTGAAACGAAATACGATTACAAAAGGAAACAAGTTTCCAAAAATAGAAATACAAGCAAGACTTGCTAAATATAGAAAGTACAAATAGGCAGGGCGTTACAGTCTCCCCTCCTTTAGGGAATTTCGTCCCGAAATTGAGGAAGACTTAGGGAAAAGATGTGGATATTTCGTCTTCATATCACTCTCGAGTTCCCAAGTAAATTCAGCGCCACGTTTTCCTTCCCATCGAACCTTGACAATAGGAATTCGACTGCGCCTCAATTGCTTGGCTCCTCGGTCCATGATTTCGACCGGTTTTTCCACAAAGTGAAGCGTTTCGTTGACTTGTAAGTCTTCGAGAGGAACGTGCAGTCCTTCGTCAGCTAGACACTTCTTCAAGTTGGATACGTGGAAGACAGGGTGTACGTTGTTGAGTTCTTCAGGCAGGTCCAGTCTATACGCAACCTTGCCAATCCTTTCGAGAATTCTGAAAGGACCCACGTAGCGAGGTGCGAGTTTCCCTTTCTTGCCAAATCGAACTATGCCCTTCCAAGGGGATACCTTGAGAAGCACGAAGTCACCTGTCTCAAATTCCAAAGGTTTGCGACGCTTGTCGGCGTAACTCTTTTGTCGGTTCCTGGCTTTCAATAAGTTATCCTGAACCTGTAAAATCTTGTCCGTCGTCTCTTGTATAAGCTCGGGACCAGTGATTTGAGCCTCACCAATCTCGTGCCAATAAATAGGCGAACGACACTTGCGACCATACAGTGCTTCGAAAGGTGTCATTTGAATACTCGCGTGATAACTATTATTGTACGAGAATTCGACCAAAGGCAAGTGTGAATCCCAGTTGCCACCAAAATCTATTACGCATGAACGAAGCATATCCTCTAAGGTTTGGATAGTACGCTCGGTTTGACCGTCTGTCTGAGGATGGAAAGTCGTGCTAAGGTTAAGCTCAGTACCCATAGCAGATTGAAAAGTTTGCCAAAGGCGAGACGTAAAACGAGCATCACGATAGGAAATGATGTCAATGGGGATACCATGACGACATATTATCTCATTAGTGTAGACTTTAGCCAATTTCTCGACTTTGAAATCTTCACGAATGGGGAGAGAGTGGGCTGATTTGGTCAATCGATCGACGATCACCCAAATACTATCATGACCAGAAGATGTGTGAGGAAGCTTAGTGATGAAATCCATGGCAATGCTCTCCCATTTCCAGATAGGAATTCTGGGTTGTTCGAGTAAGCCAGAGGGACGTTGATGTTCAGCTTTCACCTTTGAACACGTGAGACATTTCGAGACGAAAGTGGCTATATCCTTCTTCATTCCAGGCCACCAGTAGGATGTACGCATATCATGGTACATCTTGTCGGCACCTGGGTGAATAGAATACTTCGTATTATATGCCTCCTTCATCAGGAACTTTCGAAGGTTATCACGATTAGGAATCCAGATACGATTGAGATAGTATAAAATACCATCTGGTTTGGACACGAGGCTTTCCTCAGCACCGCATTGCATCTCGTTGTAGAGGTTACCCTCATTAACAGATGCATATTGGGCGTTACGTATGCGATTCTGAAGATCGTGGACGAGTTGGAAGCAACGGATACTTTTGACATGAGTTTTACGACTAAGGACGTCTGCTACTACATTCACTTTACCTTGGTGGTATTTGATTTCGCAGTCGTAGTCGTTTAATAGTTCCACCCAACGACGTTGACGCATGTTCAGTTCTTTTTGGTCAAAGATGTGTTGAAGGCTCCTATGGTCAGTGAAGACCACACACTTAGTACCATAAAGGTAGTGTCGCCAAATCTTCAACGCAAAAACAACTGCGCCAAGTTCAAGGTCGTGAGTAGTATAGTTTTTCTCATGTATTTTGAGTTGCCTTGACACATAAGCGATGACCTTGTCTCGTTGCATAAGCACACAACCAAGGCCAAGGCGGGAAGCATCGCAATATACGACGAAGTCGTCGTTTCCATCAGGAAGGGTGAGGATAGGAGCATTGCATAGCATGTCCTTGAGCGTTTGAAAAGACTCCTCTTGCTCGGGACCCCAAACAAAAGGTTTCTCTTTTTGAGTCAAGGAGGTCAAAGGGGCGGCGATTTTCAAAAAGTTGGAGATAAAATGACGATAGTAACCAGCAAGACCAAGAAACGAACGAATTTCGGATGGAGATTTAGGTGTGATCCAATTCTTATAAGCTTCGATTTTAGCGGGATCGACATGAATACCAAGCTCGTTGACAGTATGACCAAGGAATTGAACCTCTTTTAAACAAAATTCACACTTGGAGAATTTGGCGTATAGATGTTCAGCACGAAGAAGTTCAAGGATAAGACGCAAGTGTCGTTTATGCTCCTCTTGTGTCTTGGAATAGAAAAGGATATCGTCGATGAAAACGATCACGAAACGGTCCAAGTATGCTTTGCACACGCGGTTCATCAAATCCATGAATACAGCAGGCGCGTTAGTCAAACCAAAGGTGTAACACCCCGAAAATGCAAAACTTTATATTGGAACTTTAAAGTATAAATAAAGAAGAGAGTACTAACTAGGAATTTTAACCTAGTTGACTAAACTTCTAGAAATAATCTAAAATAGGTTAAAAAGCAACCAATTTACATATTTATCATAGTGGAGGGGTGTAGATTGTTCAAAATTGAAAGTTTGGTTATGTTAAACAAATAAAACACAAACCAAACACCCCATTGTGGGGGTCTGGTCGACCAGAACATCACAGGGGGCGACATCCACTTCTCCAAAACCCTAAAAATCTCATAATCTTGCAAATTGAAGGATTAATCCAAGTAGAAATCGAGAATTGAGCCTAGAATCGTAATCCTCATCACGAGAGGATTGTAAGGTATGTAAAATCTAATGAAATCTCATAACTTGAATTTCTCATGATTTTGGAAAATCTGAAAATCGATGTTGCATGTGTGTTATTTGGTTTGATTTGAATTGATAAGGTGTTTAGAAGTGAAACCTAGCTAATTTTATGTGAAATCATGACCAAATTCAGGAAATTCCATGAACACCTTGAAGGTGGGTTGTGGGTTTTACATGATGATGATGAACACTAGGGTTTAGATGATTATCCTAGTGTAAACTGATTATAGAAAAGTGATTTCAGAAAGGTATGATGATTAAAATGCTATATGAGGGCTTTATTGATGTTAAGTTAACTAGCTAGCAAACTATAAACTTAAATGCAAAAGATGTAGAAATTCTGCCCTCATAGTGTTTGTAGAAATGCCTCAAAGAAGGCTTAAAAATAGAAATCTAAAGCGTTAACGCGTAATTATGATGTTTCGGTATAAAATACGAAGTGAAGTCTAAAGAGAGTTCTAAACATGTCTTGAATTGAACTCTATAGGACAAGATACCGGAACGTCGAGTGGACAAGCCGGTAGTGATTCGCGGTTGAAGGGCGTGCGCTAAGGTATGTAACTTGACCCGTTACATTTAGTAGATTGGATGATTCTAATGTGTAAATTGAATCTTTGAATAAGAGTTGTTTTGAATTAAGTGATGAAGACGTTATATTGATTAATTGATTAAATTTGGTAGGTACTCGTTGGTAGTCGTTATATAGGAGGATTCCTTAGACGAGCCAAACGGGTCGAATAAACAAGTAAAACATGATTAACGCTCCGGGATTTGTTGGATTGTTCTTTGATATTGGTTAATATATATATAACATGTTAGAAATACTAGAATTTGATGTGGTGGGTTGTTAGAAAGGCGAATTTCGAGAGTTGGGTTCAAGTGCAATGAACAAGCCAAACAACACATGGTTTTCCAGGACCTACCGTAAATTACGGTAATACCGTAATTTACGGTAGAGGTCAGACATGTTACGGTAGATCACTACTGATTTACGGTGACCAAGGATTCCCAGAACTCACCGTAAATTACGGTAACACCGTAATTTACGGTGGATCCAGAAACCTTTAAATTGTTTAAAATTTTCCATTTTATTTATTGATGATGGATTATACGTCTAAGTCTTATGTTTCTAAGCCAAAACTAATGTGATTGGTTTTGACCCTAGGTGACGTGGTGGACTTTACGGACGGAGATCAAGCAACGTCAAAGAACTGAACACGAAATTTTCGAATGCTTCCGCTATGTTTTAATCTTACTTAAACTTTGGTCTTGGGTTGTAAATAATTCTCAAACAACTTTTGTATGTTTTAACATAGTCACGTGTTGACTATGGTTTATGATACTTCTAAAACTTATGCAAATTTTATTATCTTTTGGTATAAAAATGTATAAATCTAGTGATTAATTTTAGTAAAAATTTAGGGTGTTACAAAAGGGCATGACCACGAACTCGTAATGACCATAACGTGTACGAAAGGCGGTTTTAGGCACATCTTCTTCGAGAACTCGAAGTTGATGGTACCCAGAATGAAGATCGATATTTGAAAAGCAGGTCGCGCCTTGCAATTGGTCGAAGAGGTCATCGATGCGAGGAAGAGGGTACCGGTTCTTGATAGTAAGCTTATTGAGCTCACGATAGTCAATACACATACGGAAAGACCCATCTTTCTTTTTGACAAACAAAACAGGAGCGCCCCAAGGAGAAGTACTAGGGCGTATAAAGCCTTTATCAAGAAGCTCTTGAAGTTGACTCGAGAGCTCTTGCATCTCAGAGGGTGCTAAACGGTAAGGAGACTTAGTGCCAGGCGTAGCGCCAGGCACTAAATCGATGCGAAAATCGACCGAACGAGCAGGAGGCAGACCAGGGAGATCATTAGGAAATACATCAGGGTAATCACGTACGACAGGAACTTCACTTATGCTTGGGCTTTTGTCCTTCTTTCCCACAATGTGGGCGAGAAAGGCGAAAGTACCCTTGCGTAAGCATTTGTTCGCTTGGATACACGACATAAGCTTGAGACCTTGAGAAGGTTTCTCACCATACACGTGTAGGGAATCACCGTTTGGAAGGGGAAGGCGAATAAACTTTTTAGAGCAAACAACTTCAGCACAAACTCGCCTAAGCCAGTCCATGCCTACTATGACGTCAAAGCTACCCATTTGCATAGGTATAAGGTCGATTGAAAACATATGATCTTTAGAATCAAGGAACAATTGGAAAGAACGAAATCCACTGTGACGGATTTACCATTAGCGACTTCGACAGCGAAAGATTTTGGCAACTTAGAGCGTTTACACTTAAGCAATTGCTCAAATTCTAGTGACACAAAACTCTTATCGGCGCCAGTATCAAATAGACAAGAAGCGTAAACATGGTTCACGAGGAACGTACCAGTAATGACGTCGTTTGCGTTTTGAGCCTGAGCAGCGGTGATGACAAAAGCTCGGCCTCTAGTAGGTTGCTGAGCTTGTTGTTGCTGCTGTGGCGGTTGTTGCGGCTGCTGTTGGTGTTGTTGTTTTTGAGGTTGATAGCGCTGGGGGACAGACATTGGCGAGATGATTGAGGTCGCCGCACTTGAAGCATGCTCGCACAGGAGCATTTTGAGAGAAGATTCGACAGCGGTTAGCAAAATGACCATACCTCTGACAGTTGGCACATTTGCGGCAAGGTACATTGGCAGGATGGTGAAACAGACAGGTGGTGCATTTGGGATGAGTTCCAACATAACCTTGTTTTGGTGGTTCGGTGTTTGCGGGTGCAACGGCGGCTAAAGCTTGTAAGGGTTGAGGGTTTGGCGGAGTGACGACCGCACAATTTTGGCTTGAAGCCTTCCGCTTCTTGCCTTGGTTTTTCTTGGACGATTGAGAGGGTGAGGGTTCAATAGTGGCAGCATCGGTGATAGCTTGACGTGCATTCTTCATTGAAATCTTGTCATAGGTTCCATGGAGAACGCAGTTGTTGTTAAGTTCGGTGGCTATGGCGTAGGCTTCCTCTATGGTCTTAGGATTAGTTGAGGCAAGGTGATTGGTCAAGGAAGGTGCAACACAGCGAATGAACTTGGCTATGGTTTTGGGGACGGAGTCGACTTGTCCAGGACAGAGGACACTTAGTTGTTTGAAGCACGTAATCAGACCATCCATGTCGCTCCCTTTCTGAGTGAGGTTCCAAAATTCGTTCTCCAACTTTTGGAGTTCGTGGGGAGGACAGAAGTGATCTTTCATAAGTTGCTTAAGGTCGTCCCAAGGTAACGCATGTGCAACATCATTTCCCCTCTTGTTGCGTTCGGTGGTCCACCACTCGAGTGCCCTCGAGCGGAAGACTCCAGTTACATTCAAGGTTCGTAGCTCGTCAGGACAACCACTTTGCAAGAAGGTAAGCTTAATTGCGTCGAACCAGTTCATTATGGCGGTGGCGCCATCTTTGCCGGTAAACTCTAAAGGTTTGCAAGCCATGAATTGCTTGAATTGGAAGGTTGACTTGGGTTTTTCTGCCTTTGAGTCGACAGAGCCATGCGGAGAGTCGGCGTTTGGATGAATCTTGCTAAAAATGTCAGGTAGGACCTTAGCCATTTGCTTGGCCATGAATTTCATGCAATCCCTTTGTGACATGGGGTTGGAATTGGCGTTGGAGGTCGAACCCTTCTTTGACTTGGTCTTCTTTGATGCACCGCTGGACGACATCTAAGAATCGAAAGAGAAGGAATGGATGAGACTTGATCATAAATTCAAAATAAGTTTGCAAGTTTAAGCATGTAAGCATGATGTAACACGTATGGTTCACATAGTTAGCATGATTTCAACAAGTAATCAACAAGTATAAACATGTATGAGTGCGTGAAGAGAGTATAAATTTAGTTTGTTCACGAGAATTATTATTGTTCTTGATTGCGCTAGACGTGCGAATTGTGTAACGGTTTTGAAACGAACGAGGTAACAAGTATAAAATCACATATAAATTGAATCACATAAAAGAGAGGCTCATAACACATAGGATTGTTTCGGGTAAAGAAACGTCGACTATTCCAAAGTGAATCGAAAGCCCTTTCAAATTAGAGAAACGTGCTTTGGCCTATAGGTAAGATACTCTCGTCGAGAAGCGATTAACGGTATCTTACCCTTCCAGTTACTACACGTCTCTAATCAATTGAAACAATCGAAACTTTGGCGAGAACGAAAATCGAGGAATGGGACTTAATCGACAAGGTGCGGGTTTCACCCCTAACTTGATGATTTTGTACCCTAATGTGGTTGGTACTCGTCGGGTCAAAATATAATTTCGACACTATTACGAGGGTCCACTAGAGTTTGAATTGGAAATTTACCATTTAGATGTGGATTTCACTCCTAGCTAAATGGCAAAATTGCGTGCAAAAATAAGAATAAGCGAAATGAGAGTCGTTTACCAAATTGTGGGTTTCACGCCTATTTTGGTAAACTCGTCTCTTTGTATAAAGAGTGTCTTCAAGTCTTCAAGTGTATTGTGTAAAATGTCTTAGGAAAGACATTATGTAAGTATTAAGACCAAAGAGAAGAGGAAGAAGCAAAGTAGGAAGAATAACATTTTAAGCATGCAACAAGAATGGTCAAAAATATGGTTCCTACTATAGACTAGGTCGAACATGGCAATTCTACCTAATTCCCTATAGTTATGGCTCTGATACCAATCTGTCACACCCCAACCAATGGAGGAAACATCGGGATGAGACGAAGTGTGAAGATTGCAAGAGACTTCATAACGCTATTTGTGACAATATTCAATAAACCGATTTCATTTCATAAAGTAAATAGTCAACATTACAAGAAATTCAAATACAACAAGTTCAAAGAAGTACATAACAACATAAGCAAAATTGATACAACATATTAAACCTAAACGTCTATATGTGTATCTAGGCATCAACGCTACTTCTTTTCATAGCATCGTCATCATCAACCTGTAACATGTTTAAAATACAATTCAATGCAAAAGCAAAGGAGAGTATACAAGTTTAAGCATAAGTATAAGTATAAGTATAAAAGTTTAAAACGAATCCACATGGCAACTTAGTCTATACGAGATCAACCTAACATGGCATGCAATATTTCTAGCCAACCTCTGTTTACGCAAGAAAGTTTAATTAATTCAACATGACCCAAGTTTAAGGGGGCGGTGTGTTACTCCTATAGCGTTATACATGTCAAATGGAGGCTCGTGAAAGCTAATGACTAAAACATATCACATAAGTATGGTCCACGTAAGCATCAAGTATCACAACATAGTATTCATGTATAAGGATTGTTTTGTGCATTGCATAGAGAATAAGTTTAAGTGTGTTTTAATAAGATAACATGTTACACCCCAAAAAGTGGTAAACATAAAAAGGGGGTTGCGAGTATACTCATGGTTTTGCAAGTCTTCTACTTGATAATCCCGCGAGTGAGTTGATTGATTAGGAGTTTCGAACACCAAGTCCTTCTACACAAAGGAAACATAGGTGTGTGAGTTTGGGCATTCGGAAGATTTAGGGATTTAGGAAGTTAAAACACAAGAATATATGTATTCGAAAGTAATCATCCTTCAACATCAAGTACTTGTTCTTGACACTATGAAACCTCAAGGGTTAATGTTTTCATGAGTAGTTTACTCATTAGAATCGTAACAAGTCTTATGTCTTGGATGATGTATTCTACTACTTTGACGAATGAACATAAGTCCACCATCAAGAGTTCGAATGGTAAATATAGGTATAAGTATTATGTGTATTATTTAGTCCAATAATCAAGCATGAGGTAGAAGATTAATCTTCATTTAGGTACCTCTATTGTGTCATAGAATTCATGCAGGAGGTAGGAATAACAAGCTTCCATTTAGGTACCTCTATTGCAACACGTATAAGCATGTATATAAAAAAATAGTATTCCATATAAAAGATTCATTTTATTACGATCAAAGTCTCGGATTTACAATGGTTTGAAACGAAATACGATTACAAAAGGAAACAAGTTTCCAAAAATAGAAATACAAGCAAGACTTGCTAAATATAGAAAGTACAAATAAGCAGGGCGTTACATTATGTAATCTTCTAGTTAGTATTAAATTGAATTTTTTGTTTAAATTTAATAGAATTTATATACTTTATAAATAATAATAATAATAATAATAATAATAATAATAAATATGTGTCAGGTGTCGAATAATGCCCCTCTTCCACGCCCCTTCCCACCCTTCCCTTTTTTCCACCACGCCACTTTTCTGACGCGCACTCATGAGGCGTCCACATATCGAGTAACCAAATTCATAAGTCGGTATTCGTTGGGTTATTATCAAGTACATACGAATATCTTTAAGCTTATTGAATTACTTTATTTGAATCTCATCCAATCAGTTTAATTCCTAATTTCGAAAAATGAACTTGATCACCGTCTTTGGCCATTTAAGTTAAGGAGGGTGTGGTCACCGACGAAAACACCACAACTCGGTGCCACCTATACAGTAAACCAACTACCCACCGGTAATCGCTCCAACCGTCGGTGGTGCTCCCGCCTACCCGCACACCTTTGTAGCGCTCTCTCCCCCCTCTTTCTCCCTACCCGATTTTGATACCCGATCGGGTACAAGTACCCCGGACTAGGGTTACAGATTACACTCCGCCCAATCTAATCAATTCAAGGAATTTGCAATACAAGTCAGACTTCGGTCAAAACTAACATCATCATTGAAATCTATTATTATATCTGAGATTTTCCTATCCTTACAGAAGGCGACAATAACCAAATCCTATGCTTTAGTGACCAAACTGATGTGTACCAATCAGATAAAAATATTACTAGGGAGAACATATCACAAACTTGAAGGTAAACGAATGTGACGCATCAAAATTCACATCCGCTTTTCTACCACAACTTTCCGGTGTTGGTAGCCGTCAAAGTCGACGGGATTGAACTTGATTTTTTCGATTAGACTCAACTTGTGTTTCCCCGCTATGCCTTCCAGGTCCCACAAGCTATAAGGATGATTCGTTTTACGGAAACATGGATCTCCCCATGTTCATAAAGCATCTGGGATGCTTCTCTGAAAAAGCCATCAAGGAGATCTTGATGTTTCCTACAAAAAATAAGATTAATAAATAAATAAACATCAAATCTATATGGCAATAGCAATGGCAAGCTTATTGAATCTGACGCGGATCTGCTTCATGCCACTTACAGCCCGCATAGGGCTGGTTAAAGACGATGCAGTCATATTTACGATCGCAGAGCCGATCTTCGGAAGCCATCTGAGTGGCATCTACCTCACAAAAATAGCTAGCTTTGTGATGAACCAGTCCTTTGAGGTTTGCTTCAGCGTGTTGATGCATCTTAATCAAATTGTCTGTCAAATCAGAATCAAACGATTAGTTTTAATATTTTTTAATGAAAAATAAAAATGAGAAAACTAAATATATACTTACCATAAGCGGGCAAGCATGTTGCTCTAAGTTTAGGAGCTTGCTTCAGCCTTTTAGCAACATTGAGCGAAAATGAAAAATCCTTGTCCCCTACTATTAAAATGTTTTGCTCCTTTATGTATGGGTATGGCACCCTTGTACAAAATTCTCTAACTCGCTGTTGATTTGGAGAATACCCCTGACCCTGAAAACCTATGGTGGTGTGTGAAAACAACTTACTTGTTATTAGCCTCGTGCATGGGAGAGGAGGTAGATCTGTAAAAGAGAGAGAAATCGATACATTATTAGAAAATAAAGCCAACTATAAGATTTTACTCATTAGCTTTAAGTTAAACTCTATAAAATACCAACACACATTAACTATGATAATTATCAACAACACATTACAATGATGTATGAGGATCCTAAGTTTTCTGGATAATGCAACTTAGGAGGGTGGAATGAAATTACATACCTCGCAACAAGTTTGGCAGTGAGTACAACTTTTGGCAATCATGACGATCCTTATTTAGGAATCTTGCAGCAATGTATACAGTTCCAGCAATAGCAATCTTCTGGCGATTGAAATGAAGCCACATCCTAAATAAGAATTACTCATCTAATAGGTTTTCAGTATGAAACTTAACCGATTCGAGATTGAAAGCCCGATTCAAATCCCCCAGAATTAAGAAGAAAAGTGTTGTATATAGGATAGGCTTCAACATAATTAAAATATCCAGATACATTAGGGATTGTTTATTAAAACTACATATTGCTCTTAGAAAATAATCAGTTTATGCCAAGGTATCCCATCTTTATCCCAATGTCTACCATCGCTACAACATACCGCATGGTGAAGGAAGGTGGTTCCTTCACCGTTTAGGGTTTTCATAGCCGAGTTCTTTGTTTGAGTTTTGTGCCATGATTAGATTTTATTATACACTGACATGTTTATGGCTCCTTTAAGGCTAAAAGTAACCAGTGTGTGTGAGTTTGGACCTTGGTTAAATAAGTTGGCCACTATGTTAATTAGAATTTACATTTGATCTAAAGGCGGGCGTTGAGCTATGATAGATTATGTTAATCGAGCTATTATTTTAAGTCTATTATGTATTCAAGTTATGACCTTACTTTAACCTAGGGTGTAAACGAGACAAGTCTGAGATTGTTTTTGCTTAGGCTCAACTCGTTTTGACTCAAGACGGTTCGGGCTCGAGCTTGGCTTGTAAGAAATTATCCAAGGTTGATGTCATGGAGTAATTTCCAATTTTCCATGCGACTCTTAGTCTCCCACCAAGATCAACCATTAAGCCGATGGTTGAGCAATGATTCAAATGACTCACATGGGGATACAATATTGCAAGAACAAAGTATGCTTTTGATTATAAGAGAGCCTTACAAGGGACTATGATTACAACTTGGGGAGGTGATTTGCAAATGACCTAACACCTCCTATTTATACTAATGTGCCTTTAATCTACATGCTTCATGATCTAGAAACTTCTTAGTATAAATATCTAAGATACATACATGACTTAGTCTAGAATTATCCAAGGTAAAATCTTGAATATTATGAAGGGATTTTATAGATACAAATTTAATAGTATCTTGGATATTTTGGGGGTCTTGAATCTAGAATTTTCTAAGTAAATATGAGCCTTGAAATTGCTGGAAAAATCCAGAATCCTCAGCTTTATGATCTGAATGTAAATATGATCCTTGAAGTTGCTGGAAAAAACTAGAATCTTGAGCATAAATATGGTCTACTAAATTTAACCCAACTTAGACACTCCAGGTTTAACCTAGACTCTCCTAATGAAGTTCGAATATCGAACTTACGAGACACTAGCGATGATAAACTAGACTCTGACTCACTTAATTACTTAACTGATTTATTTGATTTGAGTTTTGAAATAGATTTTTATAATCCAATAACCTAAATTAAACTAACGAACTAAGGTGAAAGCAAAGGCAAATAGCAAGTGAAGTGTAACTAGTAATGATGAACAACCACCTAGGTAAGACTCCTTGATGACATGCATGTAAAGCTTCACATTTATTTACTTTCCTTATTTAGAAATTTGTATTCGCACTTCTATTTTTAGAAACTTGTATTCGTATTGTATTCGTATTGTATTCGTATTTCATTTCCAATATTGTAATATGAGACTTTGATCATAATAGAAATTCATTTTTATACATATACGTGTTACATACTTGTGTTATACGCAATCAATATTTAAATATGTGTTTATACACAAGACCGAGACTTAAAATACTTTGAATATCAATCATACGTGCATCATACTCCTACCATACTTAAATACGCTTGGAATACCTAAAAATAAGCTAAAATATAAGAAAATGGCATAAAATAACCTAGTTACAAAGTGCAGGGACTAAAAGTGAACAAAACTCAAAGTTGGAAAACAGCTCCCGTCGCGCCACGCGATTGGGAAAGTGGTTTTGGTTGCGTGGCGTGACCAGTGTCAATTCGCAGCTCTCTTTTTTAACCCAATCGGTTTCACCCTTTTCCACATCTTTTTACCTACAATCACCTTCCAACCTCTTTAAAACTCAAACCCTAATTTTCCCCTATAAAACCAAGCCTCCTCTAACACATTTTCACTTTCCACGACTCCCAATTACTCTCAAACACTCCCAAAATCATCAAGAATTTCTCCAAGTTTGGGCAGAAAGTTCTTAGTGTTCAAGTGAGACTTCAACTCACTTTCTTCTTCACTTCTTCATGTTTTATTCTTCCATTCCAATTGAATAACCTCTAGGAATGTTTCCACAAGTTTACCATGGTAAACTAAGATGAAACATCATCATATTTGAGGTCCAAAGTTGGATTAAATTTAGGTTGTCTTAAAACTTGTAAAGGTATCACTTAAACAACCTTCTAGATGTGAAGCTAGTTCTAAGATTGATACACCAAAAACCTAAGATTTACTAGACGCGAATAAACAGAAGAACCCCAAGCTATCAGGTGTTCAAAACTACCAAACGACAATTAGACAAACCTTGTGCGATCCTAAATCATATCTCTACTCAATGGAATTGGATGTTGATGTGTCATCAAGTATACATAATTTTTAGTTCAAAATTACCCCCAATCCTAAGTACCTTTTATGACTTTATAATTGAAATACTCTCACAGTCATTCCTATTTGATAAATGCAAGTCTTAAGGCCCCTGGATACAAAGAAGTGAAAAAAAGCAAAAATGAGGAAAAAAAAATCCAAGATTCCAAGAAAATCAGCAAATTGTCAAATAGGCATGGCCGTGCACAACACCCAGGAGAAAAAAGTCAACAAGTCAACCTAAGAATGGTCAACAAAGTCCATGATATGCGGAGACACGACTGTGCACACCTAGGAACGTCCGTGCTTGGTTAAAGAAAAATTATGGAAGCTTCGAGATCCAAAATTCATTTTAGTGGCCTATTTCGCTTGTAAATCAAGTTGGAATTTGTTAGAAGATTATTATAAAGTTTATGGGCAAGTAAATATGTCCAAAGTACCTCAGCCCCGTGGGCTTGTTGGTCCAGTTGGGGTCCCAAATGGGTTCAAACCATTTAATCATTTATGGAAAACTAGAATAAATTACCTCGACACTTGTCTTTCATTTTAAGTAAACCAAATCATAATAATCACTTAAAAAGTTAAAACTAACTTGTGTTTACCTTTTTATGAAAGTAGTATAGTCCACTTGTACATACTGGTGTTTGTATGCCTTTCATTATAGAGTGCAACTCCATATCATTGTAGAGTAGAGCTCCAAACTAAAATCACTAAGAACAACGAAATTTAGGTTATACAACAACTTTAAGCATTCAACTAATATTGTGAAACAACAACTGTAAGTCTATTAAATCCATATAATCGATAAAATTGGTCGTTCTCACCTGCTGAACAAAACTCCGCCGTCGATGCAACTGATAGTTGATAGAAATTGGACGGCAGAATCTGTGGGGCGTCGGCTGTGAAATGAGAGAGAGCGATTTAGGGTTTTATTTTGATAAAAGTTCTAAACGGGTACTCATGCATTTAACTTGTTTATAAATGAAAAATAACCTAAGAAATTGAGGAAAAACTATAGAGAAATAGAGTTTTAGGTTAGATTGATGTGGGAAGTTGGGAAGTGTTAAATATAATTTATGAAGGAGCAGAAAATCTGGGATATCCATGGATTGTCACTATCGTTGTACCATGTACCAGGGCTAAAGAGGACAAGGATCACATGTAAAATAAGGTGGACTCGGTCAACAAAGGAAGATTGGTCAAAGCTAAGACTCAACCAACTAATCAGAAATCATTTCTTTTTGTTTTCCTTTTCTCTTTTATCATCTGTTTATTCTTTTATTTCTTTGGCATTATTTTGATTATCTCCTTCACAAACTTATGAGCAATTTCACAAAAAATCAAGAGAAGCGTTGACTGTTTGTCAGTCAAACCTAGCATCTCAGCATACAACAATGGGTATAAATTTTTAATAATAAATTAGTGTTGAAGCCATAGGCTTTTGAGGGTAGTGGCACAGTTTTCGTCTGAGGTTGCTTCTATGAAAGCACATGAGTCAGTGATGCCAACAACTTGTATGAGAAACAAATTTTCACATAAAATAAAATCGTATACATCTCAATGATTTCGAATCTCAGATTACTAATTACTAACTGAAACTAAGTAATCAATATCCAATAATAGCATTTTGAATTTCAGATGATTACTAACCGAAGAACTTTATCAGTAAACTAACTAAAAATCGGGGAAGAACTGGAGCAAGAATCAAGGGGTTCTTGTGTTCAAATCGGAAGATTGATGTGGAACGATGCAGGACCCGGTCGAAATCCTGTCAAAATCGACTGATGTGAAGCGATATACACCGGTGTTTTGTTCGTTTTCTCTTTGAATTTAATTGTAGGAAACCCTATTTATCAATTACAGGGAAGCAAGGCTGAAGATGAAAAGTGAGGAGTTGACACGCAACATATAATAAACGTGGCAACCTCAGATTAAAACTGATTGAAAATGGTAAATGACGAAAATAACCCTCAACATTGTAGCAAACCCCTTTTATCATTTGTATATATAATAATGGGGGGTTTTAGTTAAATAATAACTTTTGTAGCCATTATATATATATATATATAGGGTGGGGATCAAATAGGAAGTTTATTTTGGCTAGAAAGTATAGGAAGCAATAGGATTATGACATGTGGCAAATTTTAAAATAAAGAGAAAGGGTATATTAGTCAATCCCATCATTTCTTCTTCCTTCTTCTCACCAGTTACTTCAAAACCCACCTTTTTCAAAACCTACCATCTCCAACCTTTTCTTCACTTACGATCTCAATAATCACTACATTATAGTGCGATTTTCTTCATCAATCAATGATTCAAACACCCGATCAACGTGTTCTTCAGCTTTTTTTTTTTTTGAAGAAAACCCAGTTTAATTTCATTCAAAATCTCGTTTTTTCATGTGATTTTGAAGATAATCACTCGATCCGTTCGATTCAATCGCTGATAAGTGTTTCTATCATTCAAATTTCGTCAATCGATGAAGAAATCGACTTCGATCCATGTAAGAAATTCTTTAATTTCATTTTCACGATCTGGGTTTTTAATTTAGTCATTGCGTTTTACGATCTTGGCGGGGGTCCGGGGGTGGCAGCCCCTGGTAGCAGGGTCCCAGGGGCGACAACCCCTGGCGGGGTCCAAGGGGCAGAGCCCCTGGCTGGGGTTGAGTTTTAGAACTGTTTTATAAGAAAAATTACTTTAATAAAAATGCATGAGAAAAATTAATTTTCTATAAATTTGCCTCTGGAAAACTGCATTCGTAGACAGTTTTATGCCATTGCGTTTTAGAACTGCATTCCTGGTTCAGACAATTCACAGACAACTATTGTCCTGGTTCAATGCGTTTTAGAGAGAACACTTTCTTTGGTGTTTTTATGCCAATGCGTTTTAAAATAGGACATTTTTATGCGTTTTCTGGTCATTGCGTTTTAGAAAAACACATTTTTGAAGTGTTTTTAGTCATTGCGTTTTAGGTAAAACACATTTTTAGGTGTTTTCAGTCCATTGCGTTTTACAGAGAACACTTTCTTTTGTTTTTTTAGGCCATTGCATTTTAGAAATGAGACATTTTTAAGTGTTTTCTGGCCATTGCGTTTTATAAATAAGACATTTCTTTGTGTTTTTGGTGCATTGCGTTTTAGGTAAAACACATTTTTATGTGTTTTCAATCCATTGCGTTTTAGAAAACAGACATTTTAAGTGTTTAATGGCCATTGCGTTTTAGAAATAAGACATGTGTTTGTGTTTTTGATGCATTGCGTTTTAGGTAAAACACATTTTTATGTGTTTTCAATCAATTGCGTTTTAGAAACTACACTTTCTTTTGAGTTTTTAGGCTATTGCGTTTTAGAAGTAACACATTTCTTTTTGTTTTCTGGCCATTGCGTTTTACAAATAAGACATTTCTTTGTGTTTTTGGTGAATTGCGTTTTAGAAAAATGTCATTTTTTTGGTTTTTTTTCCATTGCGTTTTACGCAACTGGGTTTTCAAATTTTTTTTTCGAAAATATAGCAATAGTATACTCGTTTTAAAGATAAAAAACGCTCGTTTTTTGGTGCAATTTTTATAAAAAAATAATGTCGTATGAAAGAGTTATTAACGTTTAAAAAATGGGGGGGAATTGGAGGAGAGAGAAACTATTGTCTTGGATTGACTAGAATGCCCCTAAACAAACTCACGTGCCTCTTTTCTTCCCTTTAATTTCCATAATTTAATCTTAGCCCTTGATTAACTAAATGGATGGTCAAGATCACTTTCTAGCCTTCTTAGCCAAATAAACTTCCTATTGTATCTCCACCCTATATATATAATCCAAGTTGTTAGCGCCAGTCTATTCTCATTGATTTTCATTTTGACCACCAGAATTTTATCGTTTATAGAGCATGCAACATCGGAGTTAGGACGTTCATGTGTTTATAAAAGATGGGGAATTAAAAGATGAAATTGGTAGCTACAGTGGGTACTGCGATGGTGGATGTTATGGACGCGGTGGTGGTTACGGAGGTGGATCTTACGATGGAAACCTCGGCTGAGGCGGAGGCTGCGGTGGTGGCGATGGTGGTGTGGTGTGAGGCAGAAGTTGTCGCCACCACGGGTAGCGACGTCAAGTGGAGTCCGGTGTAGATGAACAGGCGACCATCGATCTTGATTGAGGATGTGGAGATCTTTACGGCGGCGGCATGGATGAATATGGCTATCGTGGGTTGCATTGGAGGAGCCGGTGGTGGGTAAATGATGAATGGGGTTGGAGGAAATTATAATATGTGTTTGGTTGCAGATGGGTTGTGCATTGGAGGTGATGGTGGGAAAATTTGCAAGTGGTAGGGGTATATCCGTATATGCTTATAGAATGTGTGTTTGGTTGTAGAGGTTAAACCGTTAAAGGAGGGAAACATAAACCGGGCTATACCTACTTTTAACTTTTTTAAAGAGAAAAATGCCCGGATAGTCCCTGTGGTTTCGCCTTTTTTCACATATAGTCCCCAACTTTCTAAAACTACCTGAATAGTCCCCAAGTTTTCATTTTTTGTTCCCGGATAGTCCCTGGGTCTAACTTCAGTTACTTTTCTCTGTTAAAATGATGTGAAATGACAAAAATACCCTTTTCTTAAAAGGCCAAACCATAGGGACTATCCGGGCATCTTCTTCATTTTTATTTATAAAACCCCACCACCACACTTCATCTTCAACCTCCACCCACCATCACCCTCCTCCACCCTCCACCATCACCGCCACAGTCACTCTCCACCATATCAAATGCAGAAATTAGAACTTGCAAATATGAAAATCCATATATATTAGAAACCTACACACAAAATTCAACGATCGAACATTCCATTCCATTGGGTTGAACCCGTCTTCCCACTCACCTTTCTCTCTCATCAACATTTCCCCTTCAACCACCGACGACCACTCATTCAATGAAGTGTTTCCACTTCAGCATCGGCGACCGTCGAACCTCCGCAGAAGACGGCGCTCTTTCCCGCTCCTCCACCAAATTATCCTGGGCCCGTTCCCTCAGCAGCTTCGACACAAGTCGCCGGTCAGAATTCGATTCCAACAACAATAATAATAATAATAGTTCTGGTGACGTAAGCAACGCGGTTGAGTTTTCTGAGTTGTTGTCTCAACGACGGTCGAACAATCTGCGAGTTTTTAAGTTTTCGGAGCTGAAAGCGGCGACTAAAGGGTTTAATCGGTCGCTTGTGATCGGTGAGGGAGGGTTTGGGTGTGTGTTTAGAGGATGTGTTGGTGGTCAAGGTGAAGAAGATGTTGCGGTTAAGCAGTTGAGTCGGAATGGATTCCAGGCATGGTTTTTCACTTTTCTTCCCCCTTTTTTTTCATTCAATGAGCTAGTCGAAATCGGATCGTTTAGCTCACTGTAGCCTCAGGCAACCGTTGTCGCCGCTCCTCCACCCACCACCCCCTTGCTGGCCACTCTGTGTCCATCCCCGAACACTCACCCCAATATTTCCAGGATCCCCTCTACTTCCTTAAATACATACTTTGACAAAATACTTTGATTTTGATTATTGTTATATTTCCAGGATCCCCTCTAATTTCTGCATTTGATATGGTGGAGAGTGACTGTGTGGCGGTGATGGTGGAGGGTGGAGGAGGGTGATGGTGGGTGGAGGTTGAAGATGAAGTGTGATGGTGGGGTTTTATAAATAAAAATGAAGAAGATGCCCGGATAGTCCCTATGGTTTGGCCTTTTAAGGAAAGGGTATTTTTGTCATTTCACATCATTTTAACAGAGAAAAGTAACTGAAGTTAGACCCAGGGACTATCCGGGAACAAAAAATGAAAACTTGGGGACTATTCAGGTAGTTTTAGAAAGTTGGGGACTATAGGTGAAAAAAGGCGAAACCACAGGGACTATCCGAACATTTTTCTCTTTTTTAAATTTCATGTTTACCTTTTCATATGTGTTACTTAGGTTGGAGGGTGTGAGATAAAGCCCTTAGGGGCTTTATCACGTCACGTCAGATCCACGTTAACACCAAGTGATACGGGGGGGGGGGGGGGGGGGGGGCTTTAAAGCCCATCCCTTTAACTTGCATGGTATAGTATAAAGCCTCATATTAAATAAAATTAACAAAAAAAAAATATTTTATTGGATAAAATGATGTGGGCCCCACCTGCACACACCTTCTTCCTCGTTATCACGGTGGCGAGTTAACCATGGCGCCCCCCTTTAAATTTGTCGGTATGGGTGGTGGCGCCGACGGGGCGCTATCGGTGGTGAGTTGGCAAGGGTGGCGCCCTCCACACCCTCCGGGCTTATTTATCTTATATGTTCATATTAGCATTCCATCTTTTAAGCCTAAAGTATGTTCAAGTCGGTTGAACAATTATGCCTTTTAAGTAATGAAAAAAAAAAAAAAAAAATACAAGTAGTTTTCATGTAATCTTAAAAAAATCACATAATAGTTCTATTTTATTTAGTTAAGAAGATTATAATATAAATTAACAATTTAAAATAATAAGTCGAATTAGAGTTACGAAAACCGAACATCATTTTTTTTCCATTTGCTATTTATAATAGGTATAATGAATTTTAATAATCCTAACTATTAGTCGTTGGCCGGAAACAGTCTTGATTTCTAAAATAACTAGTGGTGGTTCCACATTTTCATATATTGTAAACCAATGGACCTTAGTAAACCGAAAATAATAAGGGGACAAAAAAAATTAAGGTTCTGTTAGTAAAGGTACATCAGTTTACAATATGTGAAGATGTATGACCACCACTGGTTATTTTTAAAGTTGGGACCGTTGCCGGATAACTGCTAATAGTTTGGATTATTAAAATCCATTATTGCTTTATAATATTATAAAACCTGGCTGAATTCTTTTATAAATAGTAACAATGTAATTTTAGTAATACCTTTTTATTATTTTAGTAATATAATTAAGTTTAAGCTTTTTTGTTTTTCTCATATAATAACTTTTAATATACGATATTTTATAAAATTCTAAGTTCATTGTTGTAACGTGACTATTTTTTTCATGTGTCAATATAAATTTTGCTTAAAACCGAATCATGAATAGCAATGTATAACTGATTGAAACACAAACGTATTATTTTATAATTATAATTACTTTTGATCATATTTGGTTTATAACGAGTGTCGGTAATGTACAGCTGCCGTAACAAAACGCAAATAGGTTCCGACCGAACACCATCAGGACTATCGGAAAAATTATCGATGTTTGTTTTTATGGTTTTCGATTGATGTAAAACATTTATTTTTTGGGTTTTTATATTCGGTTGCAATACTAGGTGTCGCTATCACATCGATACCTTAGAAAATCAAACCGATACAGGCTGAATTTCCGCCGCAACGCGTGGGTATTTCACCAGCTAGTTTTCAATAATGTATATAAAAGTTACCAGAACACATTATTGTTCAATATTCTTTTATAGGAGGTTTTAAACTTATTTTGGTTTCTAAAAAGTCGTTTAGTTAAAACTTAATATAGCATACTTAATTTGAGTCTGCTAGTTAAAGAAACACTATATTTTTTTGAGTTTGCCATGTTAGCGCACTACACTCATTTTTTTGAGTGTCAAATTTTATGAAGTTCCCCACCTATAAACCAAAACACTTTTGAGTGTCTAATTGTGTACCATTATACGAGTATTCACTCCAATTTTTTTTGAATGGTTAAACTTGCACACCATAGGGGTTTCCCCTGACTTCTCCTATCCTAAACTCTATCTAAACTCATCAACACCACTGGACTATTCCCAAGTGGATTCACTCCAAATATTTAGTTTAGGTAATCAAATTAAAAAGAAAAAAAAAATACAAACATTATCTCACTTCAAATAACGAAAACCCAAAACAAACGACACTGATACACTTTGAAACAAACTAAAACTAGCTAACATGCTCTATCTCGTTTAGATTAGCAGCAGCTGAGATGGATGCTGATACTCCAGCAGGGTGAGCCGTCATATCAGCGGTGTTCCGCCTCTCCGCGCTCAACACACCCTCAGCGTCCTCCCTCGTCGCCGCCTTATCCGCCGGAAGTTTCACCGTCGCATCCTGTCAGCACGCTCTCATAAATACATATAAATATACAATAAACAATCTAATCCCATGTCCCACAGCCGTTTCAGGATACGTCCCAAACGACTGTTTGAAAGTTAGAGCTTGCATCATAACCCATACTTTAAAACAACCTTTTGAGCATTATTAAACGGTTGGATTAGTGTGGCCCATATGAATAAAAATGAGGAATAATTCATTGTTAAAGAAAACTGACCGTGAGAATTTCACAAAGTTTGACTTTATCTTCTTGGCGTGTAGATGTGTTCAAGGTGGCGGCTGATTGAGCTTGAGCTGCTAATCCGCCAGGGATCAATATATTACTACCAGTAGCCCTGACCTCCGCCGCTTGAATTGCGGCAGCATCACTCTGCTCCACGGTTTTGTCCCCCGCAGTTCTTGCTGTAGCTTCGAGTGCTTCTCCGATTGTTATAGCGCCCTGTTGGTGAAGAACTCCCACCCCGTCGCCGCCTAGCTGCTGGAGTACCACCGGTGTAGCATCCACGTGCCGCCCCACCACCTGCCCAAGACAAACTTACATTTGCATTGACTTGTAAATTACAAATGATGTCTCATAGGAATGCTTATTGGTTCAGTTAGGTAGGTTTATTTGGTTTAAAATCTTTTTCAGACTAAACTAGTAACCAAACCTAATTCAGAAAGTTAAAAAAAAAGAACTGAAAAGTGAATTCGAATTTGGTTCGGTTTGAAACTGAATAATGAACACCCCTAGAATGTGATTTACACATAATTTTCCTTTTTTATGTATTATTTCTGTAGGAACCGTTCCCGTAAATTAAATAAAATAAACAAATTTAATTACAAGATTACAATTCAGAAATAAAGAAAGCAAAATTACAGGTACAATTACAACTGAAAAATAAATCAAAATGCAAGAATGGTGTAGAAGCAGAGTGGCTGAGTCACGTGTTCAACACGCTTCCCTTAAAACAAATTCCGAGTCTCCCAAGAGAACTCGTTTTGTTTCCCAGGGTACAACAGCCGGAGCAGTAGTACTGCCGGAATTCGCCTACAACCCGAAGGTTACCTTGAAAACTTGCTGGAGAGAGATCAGAGAAAGTAGAGAGGGAATGTTGAGTATGCTGTTGTAGCTGGTGTACTTCTGAAGTGGGTATGGAGCTGTATATGTACAGCTCCTACGTCGAAACAGTCAAAAAACGAATTAAAGAGAGGTTTAAATTGCATTAAACGTCTTCAATGCAATTTAACACGTCATTTAATTCTCAGTCAAAGCCAGTTAACTCGTCAGTTACGAAGCTGGACTGAAACTGCTCTGTTATTCAATGCTGGAAGCTTTCTGCGCGCGCGCGCCCAGGTGTGCACGCCCATGTGCGGTGCGGCCTCTTGGCTCACAGCCATGCGCGCATGCGCCACGTCACCATGCGTGGTGCGTCCTCTTGGCTCAAGTCCATGCGCGCATGCGCCACGTCACCTGTGCGGTGCGTCCTCTTGGCTCAAGTCCATGCGCGCGTGCGCCACGTCACCTGTGAGCCTATACGAGCGTGGCACACAGTCGCGCCATTTTGGCTCACTTTGGTGCGCCGCGCACGACACCTCCGGACCACGTGTACTCGCGCGCGCATGCGCATGACTGCCACGTCATGCGCCGCATCACCTACCACTTGGTCCTTGCAACCCTTGTGCTCCACCACGCGCACGCGGTCAAAAATACAAAGGCGGCTCTCAAGCGGCTCGCGGCGATGCGAGCGTGCGCCATCAAAGCGCCACATTGCGCCTCATCGCCCACGCGCGAGCGTGTGCGAGTGCGAGTGCGAGTTAGGGTGCTCCGCACCCTTCGCGAGGACACTAGTGTGTGCTTCCATGAAACAATAAGGATGGAGAGTTCCCACTTAAATACCCCTTTAAGTTCCATCTCTCATCCGATGTGGGACAAGGTGCTACTTTCCCTTTTGTTTCAGCATTGAATGTTCCAAACACCCAACTTTGAGCATCGATATCTCATTCATCTTAGCTCGGTTTTGGACGTGGTTTAGTTCGTTGCGAAGGTCTTCCAACATAGAACACAAACCCACAAATAAATATATAAAACCCGCTCATTTTATTATATTTATTTCTAGCCCAAAATAGGAAAAAATCATTTTCCTATATTTGTGAAAAATGCTATTTTCACATATTTTTCCAACAATCCCCCACATGAAAAATGCTATTTTCATCAAATTTCCAACAATCCCCCACATGTATGGAAACGGATCTTTTCCTTACACTTTTCAACGATAAACTTCGACAGTTGAGTATTGCAAGATAGGTAGGTTTTAACCTTTGAACCTTCTTTTGTGAAGCGCACTTAGCTTACTAGCGGTGTGTAGACGCGATGTCCTTGAACATACCCCCATTTGTGTAAACGACAATACACTTCACACAATACTCTCCCTGGTTTGGCCAACTCCTCATTGTCGTGTCCTATTATGGTCCTGGAACACTAGCCTGGTTCTGCGAGAGCTCTAGGATTTGCGCACCCCACAAATCCATTTGAAGCGACCCCACTTCTCTCTAACATAGGTGATTCCCCTGAATCATTAAAAGCATCATGGTTATTTGATTTCCCGAAATCGTTAACCTTAATATGCTTAGCCTCACATCAATGTCACTGATTGGAATGGACTAGGAAGTATAAATAACTCCCTTTTTATTTAGTTTGGGGTACTCCCCCACAGTGACTCCGTTTGGTAATATGATTAAGTTGTCCTATTGAACTTAGATCTTGGGATCTCCAGTCAACTAAGTTAGGTTTCCCTCATATTCCCATTTACCACGGGCTTTAGTCCCATTCCTCTTGACGACGTTTCTACTAACTCTCTGCTTAAGCCTTTTGTAAACGGGTCCGCAATGTTATCCGTTGATCTCACATAATCAATTGTGATAACACCCGTTGAGAGTAGTTGTCGTATCGTGTTATGTCTACGTCGCATATACCTTGATCTGCCATTGTACATCAAGCTTTGAGCTCTACCAATCGCTGATTGGCTATCACAATGTACACATATGGCTGGCAAAGGCTTTGGCCATCTTGGAATATCTTCCACGAATTGACGTAGCCATTCCGCCTCCTCGCCTGACTTATCCAAGGCGATAAATTCAGATTCCATTGTGGATCTTGCTATGACCGTTTGCTTAGAAGACTTCCAAGCAATAGCAGCTCCTCCAAGTGTAAACACTTGTTGATTTGGAATCTTTATTATCCGATATCCAGTTTGCATCAGTGTATCCTTCGATCACTGCTGGTTGTCGGGTATAATGCAGTCCATAATCTCTTGTGTATCTTATGTATTTAAGCACCCTCGTGATAGCTTTCCAATGATCCGCGCACGGATTGCTGGTGTATCTACTTAGCCTACTCACCGCGTATGCCAAGTCGGGTCTAGTACATGTCATTAGATACATTAGACTGCCAATAATTCTTGAATACTCTAACTGAGCAACTCCATGTCCCTTATTCTTCTTAAGATGTTGGGAGGTATCAACTGGAGTTCGAGCTACACTTGTATCTCCCGAGTTGAATTTTTCAAGAATTTTATCCACATAGTGAGATTGACTTAACACAAGACCATCTTGGGTTCTTATGATCTTTACTCCAAGAATCACATCAGCTAAACCCATGTCTTTCATGTCAAATCTCGCTTTCAATATGCTTTTAGTAGCTTTGATAATTTTATCATTACTCCCAATGATAAGCATATCGTTTACATAAAGGCATAATATCACATAACCTTCATTTGTGTCTTTGAAATAAACACATTTGTCGCACTCATTTATTTTGAAACCGTTGTCAATCATGACATGATCAAACTTTTGGTGCCATTGTTTTGGTGCTTGCTTTAAGCCATACAAAGACTTGACGAGTTTACATACTTTACCCTCTTGACCTGGGGCGGAGAAACCTTCAGGTTGCTCCATGTAAATCTCTTCTTCTAAATCGCCATTTAGAAATGCGGTTTTAACATCCATTTGGTGAACTTCCAAATTTCTTAAAGCCGCTATAGCAAGAACCAATCTAATCGAGGTTATGCGCGTCACAGGCGAGTAGGTATCAAAATAATCTAGACCTTCCTTTTGTCTAAATCCTTTAATCACCAACCTAGCCTTGTATTTATCAATACTTCCATCAGTTTTCATCTTCCTTTTGAATATCCAACGATATCCAAGTGGTTTACAACCAGGTGGAAGATCTACTAACTCCCAAGTATGATTTTGCAATATAGAATCAATCTCGTTCTTTATTGCTTCTTTCCATTGAGGTCCTTCCGAAGAAGAAACTGCTTCGCGATATGTATTGGGCTCGCCCTCAACCATATAGCTAACGAAGTCAGGACCGAAGGATTTTTCAACCCTTGGCCTTTTGCTTCGCCTACGATCACCCTCGTCAACCTCAGGTTGATCGTGTGTTTCATCTATCCGCGTAGATGAACTTGGACCCGCTTCATCTAACCATGTAGATGAACTTGGACCCGGTTCATCAAGTGCTGTTGATGAAGGTGTATGTGTTTGTCTTCTCAAAGGAAACACATTTTCAAAATACGAAACAACGTTAGGATTCACCTCCATGATAGTGTCTTTGTGTACATCAGGGTTCTTGGACTCATGTACAAGAAAGCGATGTGCACTACTTTGATGCGCATACCCAATGAATATGCAATCAACAGTTTTGGGTCCTATCCTAAGAGCCTTAGGAGGTGACACAGTCACCTTTGCTAGGCACCCCCACACTTTCAAGTATTTATATGAAGGCTTTTTCTTTTTCCATAACTCATATGGAGTCTCGTCTCTCTTTTTCAATGGTATCTTGTTCAAAAGATAATTGGCCGAGAGAATGGCTTCCCCCCACATTTCCTGGCTCACCCCAGAACTTATCAACATGGCGTTCATCATTTCTTTCAATGTGCGGTTCTTTCGTTCCGCCACGCCATTTGATTGTGGAGAATAAGGAGGTGTACACTCATGTACAATGCCACTTTTTGCGCATAAATCGGCAAAAGGTGCAACATATTCGCCTCCTCGGTCGCTTCGCAAAGCTTTTATCTTCTTTTGAAGTTGATTCTCAACTTCATTTTTATACAAGATAAATTTAGTTATTGCTTCATCTTTACTTTTTAGTAAATACACATAGCAATATTTAGTACTATCGTCAATAAACGTGATAAAGTACTTATTTCCACCTCTTGTGGGTACCGCTTTTAAATCACAAATATCGGTGTGAATTAAATCAAGGGGTTCGGTTATTCGTTCAACCGATTTGGATGATGTTCTTGTCAGTTTGGATTCTACACAAGTTTCACATTTATAGTGTGAATCAATATGGAATGTTGGTATACAATTTAAATTGATTAAACGTTGTATAGAATTAAAATTAACGTGACCTAATCTACCATGCCATTTATTTGAATCAGAAAACTCAAGCATATAAGTAGAAGTAGTAGCAATTTTATTCATCTTTTTGACAGCCATTACATTCAATTTAAACATGCC
This sequence comes from Helianthus tuberosus, assembly GCA_030545235.1. Classification (NCBI taxonomy): domain Eukaryota; kingdom Viridiplantae; phylum Streptophyta; class Magnoliopsida; order Asterales; family Asteraceae; genus Helianthus; species Helianthus tuberosus. Next base: position 163,884,364 of record CM060444.1, read on the forward strand.
GTTTTGGGCGTAGCCCTTACCAACATACATTCCTCGTTTAGTAAGTACAAATTGATCGCTCTCAAATACTAAACGAAATCCAAACTTGTTAAGCAACCATCCCGAGACTAGATTCTTCCACATGTCCGGGACATACAACACGTTGCTTAGAGTGAGCTCCTTTCCTGAGGTCCACTTCAAGATCACCGTTCCTTCACCCATGATGTCGGCGGTGGCTGCATTGCCCATATGCAGCTTGTCTTCTCCAGCAAGCGCTTTGAATGTGGTAAAGAGGGTTTTGTCTGCACAAACATGACGGGTCGCTCCCGTATCTACCCACCAACCTTTTGGAGTGTTGGTCACAGTATTGACCTCATCCATCATTGCGCTTTTGTCGGAAATCATTGCCACCAAAGGCATTCCGTCTTCATCCACCATGTGCGCACGCTCACGCTTAGGTTTCTTGCATTGGTTAGCCCGATGCCCTGGCTCGTCACAGTTGTAACAAGTCCCTTGGAACGTTGGAGGTTTCTTTTTCACAACCCCTTTCTTCGGTCCAAGTTTGCTAGCCTTTGCTTTCCCTTTGTCCTTTTTCCCCTTACCCTTTGCGCCTTTAGAGGATTGCCCATGCTCAACCACGTTTGCACTAGCACTAGGCTGCACAAGGCTGTTTTTTAGGGCGATACTATTCTCCTCTTCTATACGAAGACGAAGAACAAGGTCTTCCACCGACATTTCCTTCCGCTTGTGTTTAAGATAATTCTTAAAATCCAACCAAGCAGGAGGTAATTTCTCAATCATGGCTGCCACTTGAAATGTCTCGCTAAGTACCATTCCCTCGGCATGGATGTCATTTAGTATAATTTGCAACTCTTGGACTTGGTTCATAACCGACTTGTTATCAACCATTTTGAAGTCCAAGAAACGGGCGACAACAAATTTCTTTGTTCCCGCATCCTCCGTTTTGTACTTTTTCTCCAAGGACTCCCATAACTCTTTGGAAGTCTTGATATTATAGTACACATTATACAGGGCATCCGAGAGACCGTTGAGTACATAGCCTCGACATATGAAATCCGAATGCTTCCACGCATCTACCGCGCTCAGAGCCTGAGCGTCGGTCTCCCCTTCCGCAGGTTGGGGAGCGGTTTCCGTCAAGAACCTCGCAAGGTTCATGGTGGTCAAGTAGAAGAACATCTTCTGTTGCCACCGCTTGAAGTGTAGACCCGAGAACTTCTCAGGTCTTTCAGCATGATTTGCCACTGTGGACGCTCCCACAGTGTTGGCAGGGGTTCCAACGACAACATTCGTATTGTTGTTGTTTGAGGTCGACATTCTGAAAAAATTAAAATTAAAATTTTTAATCAAAAAATTCTGATTTACGCACAAACCAGAAGGAAACTACTAAATTTTAATTTTTACCACAATTTACTGTTTCGGCTTCTAAGTCCAACTTTGAAGACCAAAAACAGAAAATATATAATTTTTAGAACTTACTAATTTGGCTTCTAAGTCCAACTTTGAAGACCAAATCAGAAAGTTTAGCAAATTTTTAGGACAAATTCTGAATGTAACCAGAATGGTTTTCAACCAAAGTCGCTCCTTTGAAGATGAAAACCAAAAAAAATATGTTTTTAAAACACAAACTGAGTGAAAACAAAACTGGTTTGAATCACAAACAGAATGGTTTTGATACACGAACGGTTTTAAAAAAATTGTTTTAAGATTGTAGGAACCGTTCGCGTAAATTAAATAAAATAAACAAATTTAATTACAAGATTACAATTCAGAAATAAAGAAAGCAAAATTACAGGTACAATTACAACTGAAAAATAAATCAAAATGCAAGAATGGTGTAGAAGCAGAGTGGCTGAGTCACGTGTTCAACACGCTTCCCTTAAAACAAATTCCGAGTCTCCCAAGAGAACTCGTTTTGTTTCCCAGGGTACAACAGCCGGAGCAGTAGTACTGCCGGAATTCGCCTACAACCCGAAGGTTACCTTGAAAACTTGCTGGAGAGAGATCAGAGAAAGTAGAGAGGGAATGTTGAGTATGCTGTTGTAGCTGGTGTACTTCTGAAGTGGGTATGGAGCTGTATATATACAGCTCCTAAGTCGAAACAGTCAAAAAACGAATTAAAGAGAGGTTTAAATTGCATTAAACGTCTTCAATGCAATTTAATACGTCATTTAATTCTCAGTCAAAGCCAGTTAACTCGTCAGTTACGAAGCTGGACTGAAACTGCTCTGTTATTCAATGCTGGAAGCTTTCTGCGCGCGCGCCCAGGTGTGCACGCCCATGTGCGGTGCGGCCTCTTGGCTCACAGCCATGCGCGCATGCGCCACGTCACCATGCGTGGTGCGTCCTCTTGGCTCAAGTCCATGCGCGCATGCGCCACGTCACCTCCGGACCCATGCACCATGCGCAACCGTGCGCCTCCGTGCCACGTGTACTCGCGCGCGCATGCGCATGACTGCCACGTCATGCGCCGCATCACCTACCACTTGGTCCTTGCAACCCTTGTGCTCCACCACGCGCACGCGGTCAAAAATACTAAGGCGGCTCTCAAGCGGCGATGCGAAGTGCAAAGTGCGCCATCAAAGCGCCTCATCGCCCACGCCACGCGCGCGCGCGCGTGCGAGTTAGGGTGCTCCGCACCCTTCGCGAGGACACTAGTGTGTGCTTCCATGAAACAATAAGGATGGAGAGTTCCCACTTAAATACCCCTTTAAGTTCCATCTCTCATCCGATGTGGGACAAGGTGCTACTTTCCCTTTTGTTTCAGCATTGAATGTTCCAAACACCCAACTTTGAGCATCGATATCTCATTCATCTTAGCTCGGTTTTGGACGTGGTTTAGTTCGTTGCGAAGGTCTTCCAACATAGAACACAAACCCACAAATAAATATATAAAACCCGCTCATTTTATTATATTTATTTCTAGCCAAAAATAGGAAAAAATCATTTTCCTATATTTGTGAAAAATGCTATTTTCACCTATTTTTCCAACAATTTCTCAGAGGGTATAAAAATGTTTAAAAATCTCCATGATTTCTTTTTTGAAAGAGTTTCCCAAAGGATCATCACAAGTTGTTTGAAACCGGACTTGCATCAAAAGACACTACTAAAAAACTGGGCTTATGACCAAATTTGCGTCTGAAAAAAAAAAACGGTCGCAAATTAGCGACCCAATTGCGACCAAAATCAAATTTGTCTCAAAAATAGCGACAAATAGCGACCGACAAAGATTCGGTTGCAAATCAGTCGCAAATTTGCTTTGGTCATTGCGACTACGTTTTCAGCTGCAAATCCGTCGCAAAAGCGTTTTGCGACAGATTTGCGACTGAAAACGCAATCTCATTTGGTCAGTTTTCTAGGAGTGTTCTATTAGTGAGAGGGCTCATCGCCTAGCATTGACGATCTCTCCTAAACAATTTATGCTGCCTCGAGATCGTAATTGCTATTGGCAATCTCTAGCTTTCTATACAACAACTAATTCAACCAACCAACCAACTGGAATCCTAAAAAATACTAATAGTAATAACGATCTCTAGCCAACATTACAAAAAATTTAGGTGAATTAGTCAATGCTATTGGCAATAACCCGCCTTGTGATTCAACTCCAGATTTTCTACCCCCTTAAGATAAATCTACCCCCTTAAGATATACGTTAAAAACGCAATATATAAACTTACAATTTATAATTATAATTATAAAGATAATTAAAGGCAAAATCTCAACACAAAAGCAGATAATCATATATATCATATAAAAAAATCTAAAACAAAAATTAGAACAATAATTTTGGCCGTAAGAAAAAAAAAACCTGGCCAGCGACGGTTTCAGTGACGACACGGGCACCAGGAAGCTCAGTAGCAGTAACAGTAACTCGTTGATCACCGGTAACACTCAAATCTTGGCGGCTAACTAACCCGGCTCGTTCGTTGACGGTAGCAGCCGCCTGCATGGTGGCAGCGGTGCCACCCTTCTGGGTTCGTCCAAACACCGTGGTCTCAGCCGCTTGCATCATGGCTGCATCTTGTGGAGCCACCGGTTTCGTCGCTAATTCGCCGGAAACGGGAAATACGTCCCCGTATGTTATGGGATGTTTTTGTTGTTGGTCTTGACTCATATTTGGTCGTAGATTGTAGTTCACTGTTGTTGGTTAAATATGAGATATGTTGCTTGTCGTATACGACTGCCCGTTTAGGAGTGTACACGTGGAGTAATGTGGTTGTGATGTAGGTGTACGTGTCTTACGGTCTAGCATTGGAACAAGAAGTAGGTTTGCTTTTAAGATAAAGTGAAATGAGAGGAATAACAAACATAAAATAAAAGTACATCTGTTTTATGTTTATATGTATGAAGCTTTTTAAAAAAATGCCATTTCACGTGTTAAGTCTCGGTTCAATTCATTGTAACGTCACGTATAATAATGTCAAAGGTTTAAGTATGTTACACGATCCTCTGTCTTCTACCACGTGTCAATCAATTTGGAGTATTCTCACATCTACCCCTGATCTTATATTGAGACGATTAAACAAATCTACACTTTCTATAAAAGGAGAAATCACAATGACATAAGAAAGCTGATGTGTCAACCAGAGAGGTTATCCAACAATGCTTTTCTTAAGTCATTATTATATCATCAAGCTTAATTTAAAATAAATTTATAGTTCAAACATCTGCTCTTAATTCAAATTTGAAAGCTCTACCCCACTTGAATTTCAAAGCTCTACCCATATACAAAAGGGCAGAGATACACACTTCAAACCTCTACCATTAAAACAGCTGTCCATATTCAAAATTCTGGCTCCGTATCCAAAATTCAAATCATATACGTATATAAGATACATGATTTTGGCTTCACATTCAAAAAATTCAATCCATCTTTCTCTCTCTACAAACCCGCATTCTCACATCAGAACCCTAATCCACCCGATGATAAACTCTCAAATCTGTGACTATCGTTACTCACCTAAATGTCACTAAACTCTCAAATCTGTGACTATCGTTACCCACTGTTAGCGATTCCGATGCAACAACCATTGGAAAAACCCAAATAAAGGAGGTCAGATCTTACCAATATGCCAAAACAGAGCATGCAACAAAAAAGGAGGTTCTCGGAGGCTGATCGAAACCCTAATAACCCCAAGCTATCGAATTTGGTACTAGATAGTTCGTTGGAAATGATTTTTTCTAGAGCAAATTCCGGCAGGAGGCCAGACTGTAAAACGGAAATTATCCGGTGTCGGGACAATCATTGTTCCAAACACTCTTAAGAACCTAAATGAAGATCATTGTCAACAATCGTCTTGATTGATAGTAAGCAATTGGATTCCATAATCTGTTGTCTAGATTTTGTGTTATTGTTTGTGATTTTGAACTTCGTGTACTATGATCGTTAGGTTATTGTCGATTTGGAAGAACGGTACACAAAATCTCTTACATCAAAGGTATTTTTATCATTTGAGCATCTGTTATTTTGCTTTTTATTACTTTGATTTTATATTAGGATGTTATTTGTTTTGAATGGTTACTGTGTAATTTGAAGGATCATTGTTTTCTTAAGAACCTAAATGAAGATAATCGTCAACAATAGTCTTGATTGACAGTAAGCAATTGGATTCCATAATCTGTTGTCAAGATTTTGTCGAGTCAGTCAATTTCCATTGATTTCGAATCAGTTTTCAGTCTAATTTGATCGAGTTTCGGTGTGATTTCGGATAAGTTTTAAACTGATTTTGATTTGTTTTGGATAAAAAAATATGTCTTTTGAACTATTTACAAATCTGAATATTACAGTCAATCCGATATTTCAAAGACGACTGATCAGTATTTGATATTACTGATGTCGTAAAGATTTGAATTGATATTACGAAGTTGAATACAAAGAGTTCAAACTGATGTTGTTTAAAATGTTACAAAGTTGTTAGTTTTTGACAAGTTTTGTTGAATTGAAATAGTCATTAGTGTAAATATAAAAGAAAAGATTCAACTGAAGAAACAATTGTTGGCTGAAAAGATTTGATTTTGTTATCAATAATACATCAACAAATGGAATAATGCGTAGTATGATTTTTTTTCGGTGACATTTTGAAGGTTATCGGAAAATTTCAGTTGAATACAGATTGTTTTTAATTGATTCCGAACTGTTCTGTTTGATTTCAATGTGAATTCAGTTTATTTCGGATCATTTCGGAGTTATACGAATTGTTTCGACTGAGATTTTGATAAGTTTTAGAAATATTTTGAACGTTTCGAACAGTTTTACACAAGTTTTAGTTTGGTCGATTAAAGGTTTGATCATGTTAGTCAATTTCCATTGATTTCGAATCAATTTTCAGTCTAATTTGACCGAGTTTCAGTGTGATTTCGGGTAAGTTTTAAAGTGATTTCGATTTGTTTTGGATAAAAAAATCTATCTTTTGAACTGTTTACAAATCTGAATATTACAGTCAATCCGATATTACAAAGACGACTGATCAGTATTTGATATTACTGATGTCGTAAAGATTTGAATTGATATTACGAAGTTGAATACAAAGAGTTCAAACTGATGTTGTTTAAACTGTTACAAAGTTGTTAGTTTTTGACAAGTTTTGTTGAATTGAAATCGTCATTAGTGTAAATATAAAAGAAAAGATTCAACTTAAGAAATAATTGTTGGCTGAAAAGATCTGTATTTTGTTATCAATAATACATCAGCAAATGGAATAAATGTGCAGTATGATTCAGATTATAACGGCATAATCTGAGTTCGAAAGTTCTTAGAACAGTATATTGAATTGGTTGTGTTATCGGTCGAATTCGGTAACTTTCGGCTAAAGTTTCTGGTACGTTTCGGACTGACTTAAATCATTTCCGGTAAATTTCGATCAAAACGCTTCGGACAGTATACATTGTCGATGAACTGATTCGAGTATGATGTTGTGATTAGTGATGTGATAATCTGAGTTTATTTTTTAAAAAGAAAACGAGAGTAGCTGTTATAAGAAAGTTGCAGGTTTGATTGTTTCGAAGAAAGAATTCAAAAGACTTGCAGGTTGTTGTTGTTTCAATTGCATGGTTCGCTTGTATAGGTGTGTTGGCTGGGTATGCAAAGTTGAAGATGTACAAGTAATAGCAGTTGGTTTTAGTGACTTTTTGCGAAATTAAAAAGAATTAAAAAGGAGATATTAGAGTTTTGCTTTGAGGTGTGAATCTATATCTATCTATACTTTTTATAAAATGAGAAAATGCAGTGACATAAGAAAAGCTTAGTTGACCGATCCATCCATCCCATACTAGATATATGTCTGAATTAATATTGATATGTTCTTATGCCAAGTTTAGTTTTCAGCTTCTAACACTTTTTTTTGCGAGCAGTCTAGATGCAGGAACTTCGGTAGATGTTAATGTTGTTGACGGACATGGACCTGATGATGATGAAGATACAGGGAAATGCCAATGGGAGGATTACCAAGAGTTGCCCGCTCCCAAGCGCTTATCAACTGATGGTTTTAATGTAGGTTTTCCTACTGAGGGTACTAATGTCAATGATCAAGCAGGGAGATCAGGGAACATACATACCCACGAAGGAGATTTTGAGAAGAGCTATTGTTTTTCATATTACATGTTTGAACCATTAGAAGGTAAGCATAACCCGAATCGACCCTATCGGAAGTATATATTAGGCGTTTTGTATTGTATGTATATCTCATTCTGTCCATACATTGTGCATGTTCTTTTAGGGTAAACTAAATATGATTTTACAATCTGACATAACTGCTTTTTCGTCAAATTATGCACTATTCGGTTAAAAAAGTGTTTTGAAACCACTGTTGGGTCAACAGATGGATGAAAACAAATGTTTGATACCACTGTTGGGTTAAAACAGTGGTTGAAACCACTGTTGGGTTAAAAAATGTTTTGTGGAGAAAACAGTGGTTGAACCCGCTGTTGGGTTAAAACGGTGGCTTGAAACCACTGTTTGGTTACAACAGTGGTTTGTGGAGAAAAAGATGTTTGAAACCACTGTTGGGTTAAAATCATGGTTGTAAAACAAGGTCTCCAAGGCCGAGTAGTCGCTACAAGGTGGGCTGCCGAGGCGACTTTCTTCAACTCCGACTAATTAGTCGGAATCGATCAAATATGGTCAACATCGGCCAAAATCGGATCTAGTAGGTCAACTCGAACCGAGTTTGACTAAAAATAAAATAAACCATAATTTTTATGCCAATAATATTAAAGAATGAATATCAATTTCACGTATTATGTTATAAATGTTATTAAATTTATGTTATTTGACATATATTTAATTTCCAAAAACTAATTTCTTTATAATTTGTCATGTCCGAGTACTCTCCGCCTAGGCCGAGTACTTTCAACTCCCCGGTTAACCGACTAGGGAGTGCCTAGCGACTTCTGCTACCATGGTTAAAACAGTGGTTTGAAACCATACTATTTGTTCAACAAATTGAAATGAAAAAAGTCAACAGAATGAAGTGAAAACATAACTGTTCAATCACCTGCAGAGATTTAAGCAACAACAAAACCATACTAAGGTTGTGTATATTTATTACTAATAATGACGATTACACAGGTGCACCACAAGTTTGACGTCCAACCTGAAACATTGTTATTGACAGTCAACCTCATTGACAGGGGATGAAGAAAAAGAATGGGCTATCGTTGAGGATATTGCTATTGCTATGAAAGTAACACGTAGAGCGCTTAAACGCGATCGAGAAAAAGAATGGGCATCAGCTTCGGGGGTTCATCGTGTGAAATATCTTCGTGCCATTGCTGCAAAGGTAAGGATTTGCTGGATGATATTTTAAATTTGGGTTCAATTTGTTTTCTATTGTAAATATGCTAAAGCTTTTCAATTATACATAGGTTACTGAGAAAAAGGATAAGTTCGCGAAACTTGAAGCCATTGATTGTGGAAAACCACTTGATGAAACAACATAGGATATGGTATGTCCATTGCATATAATCATATTGCTATATAATCTTAACTAAGCAAACAACCTGCTAATGTATCTGTTATTATCCAGGATGACGTTGCTTAATGCCAAAATCACTTGAATGTGTTGAAAAAATGGTACAGGGGATATACGAGCAGCTACCGCTGAGGATACTGATGTATAGTATAAAGCCATATTTAAATTTTATATCAGTTTTCTATTATCTAATGTTATAATTCTTTTTAAGATTGATGCATTTGCTATATGGAATGCTTGGGGACTGGCGTTATGAAGCTAAACAAGAAATTGAATAACTATATTAAATATTAGCGCATGGGATCTCCACCGCCTCACTACTAGGGGTGTTCATGAGCCGATCCGATCCGATCGAGGGTATGCTCATGCTCGGATTGAATTACAACCGATCCGATCGGATCAAATTTGCAAAACCGAGCACAAAAGTGATGCTCATGCTCGGATTGAATTTGAATTCGATCGGATCGTTTTCGCTCGGTTTTTATCAAATCCTAACTAAAAACGAGCGGATCGTTTTCGCTCGATTGAATTATAAGGTTGCGTTCAACAAAAACAAATCCTAACTTAACTAAAACATGTCCAACACTTTACTAACAAAATCAATACACTTTACTAACTAGCAGCGGCGATAGGCAGATCTTCGAAGTTCGAACAATCAGTTTACGAGTATTGTTTTAGGAATTAGGGATTTAGGGTTAGATTTTGATATTAAGCTAGTATATATTTTGGGCTTTTAGTTTTTTTGGTCTAGTATATTTTTTGGGCTTTTAATCTTTAAAATCTATAATATATATATTAATTATTAATAAAAATAATTCGAGCGAAACCGAGCGATCGACGAGCGAGCGGACCTTTGCTCATGCTTGGATTGAATTTGAATTGAACCGATCCGAGCGGCTCATTTACAAACTGAGCGGGAATCGAACTCGCATTTTTCGAGCGATCGTTGAGAGATCCTCGATCGTCGAGCAGTTTGGACAACCCTACTCACTACCACGGCAATCGTCGTCATCGTCATCATCAACATTACCACCACTGTCACTAATTTATGGAGGGAAGGGGTTTCCGTTTTTTAGCTTCATCCGGTAATTTGAATCAATGGTGGTAAAAATGTAGTCAACTGAGTAAAAGGGGTTTAGTATTTGTGAAATAGAGTGTTGGGAGTACATTTCTTTTAATTTGTTTGATGCTTTATACTTGATAGTTAACCTTTGAACAATATGATTTTTAGACTAATATAATATTTAGGAATGCTCAGTAACTTCAATTCCAAGGCTAGAAAATGAAATGGAGTTGATTTAGTGAAAATGAACCTATGTACTTTTGTACTCTTGTCGAACGATTCTGAAGCGAATAGGATTTACTTGGTATGTAAAATTTCTAAAAACCACCCACGCGCGCAAGGGCCCACACATGTATATATTATATGCGCATGCCGCAAACGGGGCCCAATTATTTTCGTCAGATGTGTTTGGTTATTGCTTTGCAGTTTTAGTTTTAGGTTTAGAGTTTATTCATATGTCTACGATAAGATTGATTCATTGGTATATTGTGTTTTGGTGGCACTTGGATGCAACATAGTGATCTAAAGGATGGAGCAATGAATGCTATATAAACAATGGCTTCAAGGACATTAGCTAAGAACGTATGTTTCATTTCATTTTTCCCTATTGTAATCTGGGTTATGTTAAATGTTCTCAACAACTAAGGGGACATACCACATTTTGGAGCTATATTGGGTTTAGAAAATGTCGCAGTCCTCGTCCCCTTATCAAATACGGAAACGGTGGTTGCGAGCCAGTTTCGGTGGTATCTGGTATTGTCTAATTTGGCAGCGGAAATTTTCATCAGGACCGTAGTTAGGAAATATTGGATCAGAGTAAAATACCACATTTTCGTAATATTAAACACATGGAATAAAACCCAAGTTTGCAATACACACATTTTCATAGGAATAAATCCTATTTTTTTAATAAAAACATCTATTTCTTTTTAGGTAACTTTATTGCCACTTTTCCAAGCCTTCAGTGCTGTCCAGCTGGCTTCTATTTGACTTTCACATTTTGTTACCTGAAACGCGTTTTAAAAACATTTGTCAGTGGGAAATACTGGTGAGTGAATCCCAGTTTAATCAAGTTTAAATAAAAACCATTGTACAGTATTGAGGGCGGTCTCGCAATTACATTTGTTTCCAAGTTATATCAATTAACATCCATGGTACTGTCAGACCCGACTTGTGGAAATGTTACTCCTTGACCAGGTGGTAACAAATTTTATATACAAAACCCCAACATACTCATGAAAATTGTATTATTACAAATACTCAATAACTGCTTAATATATAATTAATCGTGTGAGGTTTTGTAAAAAAAGTTCACAAAAAGGTTTACACAAAAGAAGGATTACTCACAAAAAAGTTTACACAAAAAGAGGATTACTCACATTGTTGTCTTAGATTTTCTGTAAGGGTTCCCTGGAAATTATCTATAAATTACACAAATGCACACGTGTTAGTATAATAACCCATTTTAACATTAGTAATACCCTCCCCGAGACGGCATTCCAACGACTACGTCGGGCAGAACCACGACAGCCGTTACGAAATCCTAGATCAATCGGGCAGAGTATCTAATACGTATCCAGGGGTTATGATACTAACAGCGGAGCTATTTAGGGGGTATTAGACCCGTATATTATGCCTACTATCAGATTTTCGTAATTGAGAAAAGAAAGTGAGCGAACAGACTGAAGATCCGATGTCCTCTACTTATAGGGCCTGTTTCTGACTTTTACGCGGCCCGCGTGTCACGGCACCCGTCCCGGTGTGACCCGGTCCAGGAGCCGCAGGACAGAAACCCGTGGTATTTATTATTTGATTTGACAGCGGAAGTTTAACAGGATCTTTTGAAACTTGAAAATGCCCAATTAATTTATTTCATAAATTGGGACAAACCCCATAATTTACAATAAGGGAAATTTCACGAGGAAATCCCTTGTTTTACAAAGCATGTTTATTTATTTTACTGAGCCACCACTTCAAGCTTGTTAGTGCTCCGTAGCACGTTTTCCTTGATTCACAGTAAGTCACCTGAAACATGTTTTAAAATATTTTATCAACGGGGAAATACTGGCGAGTCACTCAATTTTGATAAAACGACACATAGTTATAAATTACAGCATAAGAGCGATTACAATGGTTACTATCTTATTTTTATCTGGCTCCGTGTCACACCCTGGTGACGATGGTCATACCACTATTGGGTCATTTCACCCAAGTAGTGATGATTATCACAGTTAGGTTTGTTTACCTAACCGTGAGAAATTAGTAATGTGCACAATACCCCACTTGCCAGTGATTCAAGATAACCAAGACTTAATCCCTGTAACTATAAATTTTGAAAATAATTTAAGTATTGTAAAACATTGTTGATAAAAAGAGAATGACTCACATTACAAGTTTAGTTGGGCAGAGTTTAGCCTACTGATAAGGCTGATAACCTAATTTAAACAACAATGCATACGAAACTAGGTTAGTAACTTAATACAACTCTTTACGATAAACTCACGAAATCAAAACCCTCACGACGAATGACAAAGCATAGCCCAAATACGGGCAGCACTTAAACATCCATCGTATCGGTTTCAATTGATCGGACATTGTATCGTAGCAGTGATCGAGTTAATACCCTGTATCGTAGCAGCGTCATGACCCCCCTTAATACTCGTTTTTAGCAGAATATGGACGTTTTGAAACTAAAATTTCGAACACAGAAGCAAGTCCCATGCACAGGCTACTTATAGCAACATTTTAAGTTTTACGCGGCCCGCGTAAGCCTTAACATGGCTTTTACGCGGCCCGCGAGGGCCCCTAGTCTACGTGTAGGGCTGGTGTGTCACGAGTAGGGTTGCCACGTGTGCGACACGTGGCTTGAATGTTTATCCGGAGACTTTTTAAGTTGACGCGGCCCGCGTAACCCTGAGCTTATCTTTTACGCGGCCCGCGTGAAATCCAGAAATCTTGTTTTCTTGGTTTTTCGAGAGGATTAGGGTTTCAGGGGTCCGGGTTTTCACTTACGGGTCGTTTATGGAAAATTTTGCAGGTCCTTACATCCTCCCCACCTTAATTAAAATATCGTCCTCAAGATTTACTAAAATAAGTGAGGATACTTTCGCTTCATCTCCGATTCCAGCTCCCAGGTATACTCGGGTCCTCTTTTCGAATCCCACTTGACTTTGACCAGTACCAATCTCTTGTGTTTGAGAAACTTAATTTTTCTGTCTTCTATTTGAAGCGGTTTTTCCACGAACTTCAACTTTTCATTCACCTGTATGTCTTGAAGAGGGACTACTAGCGATTCATCCGATAAACATTTCTTGAGGTTGGATACATGAAATACGTCATGTACCCCAGCTAACTCTTCCGGTAGTTGTAAGCGATAGGTGACTGGTCCTATTCGCTGGATTACTGGGAATGGTCCTATGTATCTTGGACTCAGTTTCCCTTTCTTACCGAACCGAACCACCCCTTTCCAAGGAGAAACTTTCAAGAGTACCCTATCTCCAACTTGAAATTCTAGTGGCTTGCGTCGATTGTCTGCATAACTCTTTTGGCGATCTCGAGCCGTTTTCAGTCTTTCCTTGATTTGTGTGATCTTGTCGGTGGTTTCCTGTACGATTTCAGGACCTGATAATTGGCTTTCTCCTACTTCTGCCCAGCAAACTGGAGTTCTACACTTTCGTCCATACAGTGCTTCGAACGGGGCAGCTTCGATGCTTGAATGATAACTATTGTTATAGGAGAATTCAATTAAAGGTAAATGGTTGTCCCAGTTTCCTCCAAAATCTATCACACATGCCCTGAGCATGTCTTCCAGGGTTTGGATTATCCTTTCACTTTATCCATATGTTTGGGGATGATATGCAGTACTTAAGTTTAGTTGTGTCCCCATTGCTTCTTGGAAACTTGTCCAGAAATGTGAAGTGAAACGACTATCTCTATCCGATATAATAGAGAGTGGAACTCCATGTAAGGATACTACCTCATCTACGTACAACTTGGCTAATCTTTCCATGCTAAAGGTTTCCTTCATAGGTAGAAAATGAGCCGATTTGGTTAATCGATCCACAATCACCCAGATTGCATCATTACCTTTTCTGGTCTTGGGTAACTTAGTAACAAAGTCCATGGTTATTAGTTCCCATTTCCATACATGCATTTCTAATTGTTGCAGTAGACCTGAGGGTTTCTGGTGTTCTGCCTTAACTTGTGAGCAAGTTAGGCACTTAGAAACATATCTAGCTATATCCTTTTTCATTCCTATCCACCATAAATTATTTCTTAAATCTTGGTACATCTTATTATTTCCAGGGGGCATTGTATACCTAGATTTATGGGCTGATTCTAGAATCTTATTTCTTAAGTCTCCTTGTTTAGGTACCCAAATCCTTTTCTTGTGGAATCTCCAAATTCCATCACTTCCTTGCTCTAATTCCTTTATTCGTCCTTTCATTCCTTCAGCATCATCCTTGATTGCTGTTTCCTGAATATGCTTCAATTGTTCCATTAAATCAAATTGTAAACTTAATCTAAGAGCACGAACTCGTCGTTGTTTCTCATGATACTTACGACTTAGGGCATCTGTTACTACATTTGCCTTTCCTTCGTGATATTGAATATCACAGTCGTAGTCACTTAGAATTTCCATCCATCTTCTTTGCCTCATGTTTAATTCTTTTTGCCCAAATATGTATCTTAAACTCTTATGATCTGTATAGACTGTAAACTTACTGCCATACAGATAGTGTCTCCAAATCTTAAGGGCAAAAATTATTGCTCCCAATTCTAAGTCGTGCGTCGTATAATTTTCTTCGTGTTTTTTCAATTGCCTTGAGGCATACGCAATTACCTTTTTGCGTTGCATCAGCACACATCCAAACCCCAACTTAGAGGCATCACAGTATACTTCAAAATCTTATGTCCCTTCTGGTAAGGCAAGAATTGGGGCGTCTGTTAACCTTTGCTTTAAAATCTTAAAAGCCTCTTCTTGTCTAGATCCCCATTCAAACTTTACTGCTTTACAGGTCAACTTAGTTAATGGTACAACTATTTTGGAAAAATCCTTAATAAATCGTCTATAGTATCCTGCTAACCCTAGAAAACTTCTAACTTCCATAGCTGATTGCGGGACCTTCCATTTGGTGATCGCTTCTATTTTGGAGGGATCTACGTGAATACCTTCGTGATTCACCATGTGTCCTAAAAATTGTACCTCCTGTAGCCAAAATTCACATTTTGAGAATTTGGCGTAAAGCTTTTCCTTTCTTAACAGGGTTAAGAGTGCATGTAAATGCTTACAATGCTCGTCCTGACTTTTGGAATAAATAAGTATATCGTCGATGAAGACAATCACAAATTTATCCAAATACGGTTTACAGATTCTATTCATCATGTCCATGAATGCGGCCAGAGCATTTGTTAGTCCAAAGGGCATGACTGTAAACTCGTAATGACCATACCTAGTTCTGAAAGCTGTTTTAGGTATGTCTACTTCTTGTGCCTTCAACTGATGGTATCCGGAGCGTAAATCTATCTTAGAAAAATATCTAGCCCCCTGAAGTTGATCGAAAAGATCATCAATCCTAGGTAATGGGTATCGATTCTTAATTGTAACCTTATTCAATTCCCTGTAATCAATACACATTCTCATGGAACCATCTTTCTTTTTAACAAACAACACGGGTGCTCCCCACGGGGATGAACTAGGTTGTATAAATCCTTTACTGAGCAATTCATCTAACTGCTTTTTCAATTCTAACATTTCGGTGGGTGCTAACCGATAAGGTGCCTTGGCTATCGGTGTAGTTCCAGGAATTAGATGAATTCTAAATTCTACTTCCCTATCGGGTGTTAATCCAGGTAGTTCTTCTGGGAATACATCCGGGTATTCTGATACTACTGGAATTTTCTTAAGTTCCTTACCTTTCGTGTTAATGATTATCGAAATCATATACACTATTCCTTGTTTTTTTGAATAACTGGCCATTTTCATTACTGAAATGAATTTCATTGGCTTACGTGGCTTATCTCCTGTAATCACCACTACTTCTCCTGTGGGTGTGTGAATTTCTATGGAATTCTTATCACAAAGGATTCGAGCATGGTTAGCTACTAACCAATCCATTCCTAATACGACATCGAATCCAGCTAAATTCATAGGTAATAGGTTTGCAGAAAATTTATGGCCTAAGAGTTCTATCTTTCCTTTTTGCAAAACCTTATCTATGTGAACAGAATTACCATCTGCGGTTTCTACCGTAAAAATATGCCTAAGTTTGGTTAAAGGTAGATTAAGAGCTCGGCAGAATGAAGTATTTATAAAACTTTGGTTTGCACCAGAGTCAAATAATACTTTTGCATAAACGTCGTGAACTAGGAACGTACCAGCTATTACATCTGGGATGAGTTCTGCTTCTTGGGTAGTCAACTGGAATGCTCTTGCATTCTTTTTGGTAGTTCCTTCTAGGGGTGTAAACGAGCCGGGCCGAGCCCGAGCTCGAACAGGCTCGAGCTCGGCTCGTTAGGTTTTCATGAAGCTCAAGCTCGAGCTCGGCTCGGTTCGAGCCTACTTCTTTGAGCTCGAGCTCGGCTCGCGAGTAAAACCTAAAGCTCGAGCTCGGCTCGAACTATTTTCAGAACAACTTTAAACGAGTTAAAAGCTCGGCTCGAGCTCACTTCAACATCGCTTAAACAAGACAAAGCTCGGCTCGAGCTCGGCTTTTCAATGTTATCATCATTATTAATATATTATATATAAAAAAACTAAAATTTTGTATAGGCTCGCGAGCCTAAACAAGCTTTGTATTTTAGGCTCGGGCTCGATAACAAAAAGAGCTCTATTTCAGGCTCGGGCTCGGGCTCGGGCTCGTTAAGGCTTGGCTCGTTCGAGCTTTTAACCGAGCCGATCACGAGTAGCTCTCGAGCCTCTAGGCTTGTTTACACCCCTAGTTCCTTCTGCAGGTTTGGCTTTGTTGTCAGCTGGTTTGACCAATTTGGGGCAGTCTGATCTAAAATGTCCAGCTTCTCCACAGTTGAAGCAGATTGTTGATTTCTTCCTCCTGCAATCTTCTTCTTGATGCCCTGGAATTTTGCAGAAATTGCAATACCCTTTGCATTTTCCAAAATGATTTCTTTTACAGGTACCGCAGAATGGAGCAGTGGAAGATTGTCTGGTTCCCTTTTTCTTGAAGTTATTACTATTACCCACACGGAATCCTTGGGTAATCCTTTGGACCACTTCCTTCTTTCTATTTTCTTCTCGCGTACGTACCAGTCCGTCCGTCAAAGTGTTGGCTAATTCTACTGCATCGTCAATTGTGCGGGGTCTCGCAGCTTTAACGATATCACGGATTTCGCCAATCAAACCCCAAATATAGCGAGAAATAAGTACCGGTTCTTGTGAAGCCAGAGTTGGCACAATTCTAGCATACTCAAAGAACTTCGAAGTATACCCTCGACAGTCAACATCCACCATTCGGTGGCTCAGGAACTTATTTGCCATTTCCTCTTTTTCATATTCAGGGCATAATTTCCTTTCCACCAAATGCTTAAACTCTTCCCAATTCATGGCATAGGCCATGTCACTTCCCTTGGCTTGTAACACCGTATTCCACCATTCTAATGCTTCTTCCTTGAAAAGGTGAGAAGCATACATAACCTTATCCTCCTCGGCACATTTACTTATTTTGATTACTGCCTCGGTTTTCTCCAACCAACGTAGTGTGGCAGTTGCCCCTTCATTGCCTGCAAATTCGACAGGTTTACAGGCAAGAAATTCCTTATCGGTGCAACCAGGTGTTGCAACTTTCATTTTCTTAAGTATTGGGGCCTGAATCAAGTTGTCGTTATTGCCGCCTCCGTTAACACTATTACTGAAATTGTCGCCGTGAGTACGTTTGCTGGGAGTAGTTGGTTGAGGTTCAACTGGATTTCGGGCAGCAGCAAGGATTGCTGGAATAGCATTGGCTATTCCCTGAGCAACGATATTCTCTATATCTTGCCTATTAAGAAAATGATCCTCATTGTTTTGTTCAGATTGGTTAACTTCATTAACTGGTTCATTAACAACAGGTTCCATCTGATAATTAAATATATATATAAGTTATTGGCATAAATAAATATCAATCAAACACAACAAAGCGATCGCACATAATCATGTCAACACGTATAGCCAAAATTGTCGACTTTGCGACGTAAATATTTTTATATATTAGTAGGCATCCGTACACACCAGTTATATTACAAAAGTTTTATTTTAATTTATTTTACATGATTATATTATTTATTATTATTTTATTATTACTAAACACATAACCACACAACCACATACGATCCCTGTCAGCTAGCACTTCAGAAACGACGTTCCCTCTCGTCGTATTTCCATGATATCCTCTCCCCCACTTCCCGGATTCTATTTCCTGTGTCCATCAGCTCCTCGCCATAGTGGTGGAGTTCAGCCAAGTTCTCGGTGCTCATTGGTGGGTTTGGTACAGGATCAGGGTCAAACTGGGGGAGAAAGGTGTTAGGGTTATTCAAGAGATTCTGAAATTGCCAGTCAGTTGTCCACCATTCTTACAGCTCTCCTGGTAATGGTCGGGGGTTGACAATAGGATCTGGGATAGCAGGCTCTAAATTATCTGGAAGTTGTGATTCAGCTAGGTAATTGAAGAGGTTTTCATCGGCAGGTCCGATGAGGTCGCTATTTTCCAGTTTGCGATCCAGCTCCTCCCACGGTGGCATTTCCTGGGTTTGACCTGAACTTTCCTCGATTTCCCTTCCTTTGCCTTTATCCTTGGGATCCTCAGTCTTTTTAACCCCCTGTGCAGCTGGGTTCTTCCTCTTTACGCATCTCCAGCCTACGATTCTCCTTCTCTTTTTTGAATTGGGTTTCTCCTGAGGTTGGGCTTGGAATTCCATAGGTTTCTCAGTGTCGGCTCAATAACCGGAAAAGCCCCTGGAAACTTCCATGTCAGTAGGATAGATAGTGAGATTCTGAAGAGCTTCAGATAACTCATTCATGCTATCAGAATATAAGGAAACACAAAATCCTAGTTAGAATGTTATTTACAAAATCACAGAATGGCAATAAATTAAATTAAGTATTTTTAAATACTTAATTGGCTTAAATCAGTGGCTCTGATACCACCTTTTTCGGTCACGGCCCCCGTCCCGGTGTGACCCGGTCCAGGAGATGCGGGACAGAAACCCGTGGTATTTATTATTTGATTTGACAGCGGAAGTTTAACAGGATCTTTTGAAACTTGAAAATGCCCAATTATTTTATTTCATAAATTGGGACAAACCCCATAATTTACAATAAGGGAAATTTCACGAGGAAATCCCTTGTTTTACAAAACATGTTTATTTATTTTACTGAGCCACCACTTCAAGCTTGTTAGTGCTCCGTAGCACGTTTTCCTTGATTCACAGTAAGTCACCTGAAACATGTTTTAAAATATTTTATCAGCGGGGAAATACTGGCGAGTCACTCAATTTTGATAAAACAACACATAGTTATAAATTACAGCATAAGAGCGATTACAATGGTTACTATCTTATTTTTATCTGGCTCCGTGTCACACCCTGGTGACGATGGTCATACCACTATTGGGTCCTTTCACCCAAGTAGTGATGATTATCACAGTTAGGTTTGTTTACCTAACCGTGAGAAATTAGTAATGTGCACAATACCCCACTTGCCAGTGATTCAAGATAACCAAGACTTAATCCCTGTAACTATAACTTTTGAAAATAATTTGAGTATTGTAAAACATTGTTGATAAAAAGAGAATGACTCACATTGCAAGTTTAGTTGGGCAGAGTTTAGCCTACTGATAAGGCTGATAACCTAATTTAAACAACAATGCATACGAAACTAGGTTAGGAACTTAATACAACTCTTTACGATAAACTCACGAAATCAAAACCCTCACGACGAATGACAAAGCATAGCCCAAATACGGGCAACACTTAAACATCCATCGGATCGGTTTCAATCGATCGGACATTGTATCGTAGCAGTGATCGAGTTAATACCCTGTATCGTAGCAGCGTAATGACTCCTTAATACTCGTTTTTAGCAGAATATGGACGTTTTGAAACTAAAATTTCGAACACAGAAGCAAGTCCCATGCATAGGCTACTTATAGCAACATTTTAAATTTTACGCGGCCCGCGTAAGCCTTAACATGGCTTTTACGTGGCCCGCGAGGGCCCCTAGTCTACGTGTAGGGCTGGTGTGTCACGAGTAGGGTTGCCACGTGTGTGACACGTGGCTTGAATGTTTATCCGGAGACTTTTTAAGTTGACACGGCCCGCGTAACCCTGAGCTTATCTTTTACGCGGCCCGCGTGAAATCCAGAAATCTTGTTTTCTTGGTTTTTCAAGAGGATTAGAGTTTCAGGGGTCCAGGTTTTCACTTACGGGTCGTTTATGGAAAATTTTGCAGGTCCTTACATCCTCCCCACCTTAATTAAAATATCGTCCTCGAGATTTACTGAAATAAGTGAGGATACTTTCGCTTCATCTCCGATTCCAGCTCCCAGGTATACTTGGGTCCTCTTTTTGAATCCCACTTGACTTTGACCAGTACCAATCTCTTGTGTTTGAGAAACTTAATTTTTCTGTCTTCTATTTGAAGCAGTTTTTCCACGAACTTCAACTTTTCATTCACCTGTATGTCTTGAAGAGGGACTACTAGCGATTCATCCGATAAACATTTCTTGAGGTTGGATACATGAAATACGTCATGTACCCCAGCTAACTCTTCTGGTAGTTGTAAGCGATAGGTGACTGGTCCTATTCGCTGGATTACTGGGAATGGTCCTATGTATCTTGGACTCAGTTTCCCTTTCTTACCAAACCGAACCACCCCTTTCCAAGGAGAAACTTTCAAGAGTAGCCTATCTCCAACTTGAAATTCTAGTGGCTTGCGTCGATTGTCTGCATAACTCTTTTGGCGATCTCGAGCCGTTTTCAGTCTTTCCTTGATTTGAGTGATCTTGTCGGTGGTTTCCTGTACGATTTCAGGACCTGATAATTGGCTTTCTCCTACTTCTGCCCAGCAAACTGGAGTTCTACACTTTCGTCCATACAGTGCTTCGAACGGGGCAGCTTCGATGCTTGAATGATAACTTTTGTTATAGGAGAATTCAATTAAAGGTAAATGGTTGTCCCAGTTTCCTCCAAAATTTATCACACATGCCCTGAGCATGTCTTCCAGGGTTTGGATTCTCCTTTCACTTTGTCCATCTGTTTGGGGATGATATGCAGTACTTAAGTTCAGTTGTATCCCCATTGCTTCTTGGAAACTTGTCCAGAAATGTGAAGTGAAACGACTATCTCTATCCGATATAATAGAGAGTGGAACTCCATGTAAGGATACTACCTCATCTACGTACAACTTGGCTAATCTTTCCATGCTAAAGGTTTCCTTCATAGGTAGAAAATGAGCCGATTTGGTTAATCGATCCACAATCACCTAGTGATTATTCAACTAATCAAATATGAGCTAAGTGGGTTTTGTTGAGTTGACGAAATTGATGTTGTATTGGTGTTTATAAACATCATACTAACTCATATGAATGAACTACTTGAACAAATTAGGGATTTTGTTAAGAGTTCATAAGTGATTAGAAGTGGGTCTTGACATAAGAGTTAAAGCCATGATTATGATGGTCAAAGTGTGTATATGCTTATAATAACTGAAATTACATGTTTATTTATTATTACTTGAGGTATGAATTGGATGACATGTTAGCTAATTTGGCGTCTCAAAAGATGATGCTCACTAAGTGTTGATAATGTGCCTAATTGAGTCTTGTGAACTTGATAGTGCAATCATATGTGTTAATTGGTGATTTGACTTTAAAATAAAAAGTCAAACCGACCATTTATAAGATCGAATGATAATTTTGATAGAAAATACGTAAGATGTAATAGTCATGATTGACAATGACTAAACTAACCATCTTACAAAATATGATGATAGTTTGACGCCTAACAAGCTAGGTGGAAGCTTGTGGATGAAGCGGGTGAAACGGAGCAAGTACGGAAAGGAAAGCGTGGCATGGATGCAAGGTAAGTGAAACTTACACAGTTATGTAAAATACTTGTTTATTCTATGTGTTATAATTGCGATAGCGATAATATCGAAAATACGGATTTCCGTTAAGATTACCTTGTAGAGTAATCTAATAATGAGGAAAAAGGATTGGGTAATAAAAATCCAGGATGGGATGGATGTATGAATTTGGAAATCAAAAACCATGTTTTTGATTAAATAGGTAACGTTGGGCATATAGGCCAAACGGATCGAATGATGGTGTTAACATCATTTGACAATATCGACTAATGTGATTGTCAAGTCTTATGTTGACAGGAGCGATTAGCAAATCGGATAATTGCGTCGCCATAGATTGCGTGATAATAAAAGCGAGGTATAAATCGGGTCTATTTGTTGACCCGGGCCAGGTACGCTTATATGAATTTATAGTTAAAAGTGCAAGTAAGGTCGAATATTTGTGAAGTCCTTCATCGTAAAAGAATGAAGGATTAAAAATGACCATTAAGCCCTTGATGGGTAAACCGGGTAAACAACCCTTAGAGGTTGTTTAGAAACTTATATTATGATTTCGTAACCCTTAGATGCGTATAAAAGTTCTAGGCAAAAACATCGGTGGGACGGATGCCTAGAAATAGACATTTGCGAAAAAGGACTAGCCGAAGGGTAAAATTGAGAAGAAGGGGTTCATTATGTTAAATCCACCACAAAATAGTTGTGGTGGAATATATGTAGTTAATTTGATATGGAATCTTGAAGTGTCAAAAGAAAAGAGCAAGTGTTAGATTAAATTGTTAAATTCCCTAAACGGGTCAATATGGGTTATGCGTATAGCTTGTGTAATAGTCACATATTTCATAAAAGCTATGTTTACGCGCCAAGGATTTGAAATAACTAGTAAACCAGGGTTTTAAAATGGTTTGGACACAAGTTGTTTAATAAAATCGTGAATGGGTCAAAAAGAGTAATAATTGATTTCAAGCCGAGAGCTTGAAACCTAAAATTTAATAAATTCAGATGTCGGATTTTAACTCCATGTGATGGAGAATTAAATTACAGACGCGTAGGAAAAAGAATCGTGTAAAACGGATCAATAACGAATGAGTTATGTACGTTTTAGCGAAACTTGGGTTGGCTGGGAATTTTGCAGCAGCAATTAAGTAACTTGCTGTCAAAAAAGGGGCTAATCGATATGCAACCCTTCCAACTCGAGCCAAGATTTTAAACGGTCTGATATAACGAGGACCTAACTTACCCCGTTTGCGGAAGCGGATTATACCCTTCCATGGTGATACTTTCAATAGAACATAATCTCCGACTTGAAACTCGATAGGACACCTTCTCTTGTCCGCATAAGCTTTTTGCCGATCCTGGGCTACTTTCAGTCGAGCTGTAATCAAATCAATCTTTTCATTTGTTTCTGCTATTAAATCATTTGGCGCAAGTTCTCTTTGTCCAACTTCACCCCAACACACAGGATTTCTGCACTTTCTCCCGTATAATAGTTCATAGGGAGCCATTTGAATACCACTATGATAGCTATTGTTATAAGAAAATTCTGCTAGTGGTAAATGGTCATCCCAACTCCCACCAAAGTCTAAGGCACAAGCCCATAACATATCAACAAGCGTTTGGATGGTTCGTTCTGATTGACCATCAGTCTGAGGGTGATTGGCTGTGCTTATGTGTAGCTTCGTGCCCATACTTTCATGAAACTTCTTCCAGTAACGAGAAGTAAATCTAGTATCCCGATCTGAAATGATTGACACGGGCACCCCGTGTCGTGATACGATCTCATTCATATAAATTTCCGCCATCCTCTCCGAAGCTTCTCGAATCGGTTAGAAGTGGGCACTTTTTGTGAGTCGGTCTACAATTACCCATATTGTATCATGCCCCTTTTTCGTTCTAGGAAGTTTAGTTACCAGATCCATAGTTAACTCCTCCCATTTCCAGACTGGAATTTCCAAGGGTTGCAACTCCCCGTATGGTTTTTGATATTCTGCTTTCACTTGGGAGCACGTCAAGCATTTCGAGACATACTTTACAATATCGCGTTTCATACCCGGCCACCAATAATTGGTTTTCAAGTCACGGTACATCTTGGTTGCGCCAGGATGGATTGAGTATCGTGACTTATGAGCCTCGTCGAGTAGAGCGGTCTTGACCTTGCAAAATCGTGGTATCCAAATTCGACCGAATCTTGTTTTGAGTCCGGTTGAATTTTCTTCTAATTTATCGGCTATACCTTTTACTCTTTCTTTCTTTGGGTTTTCTGCTCTGAGCGACTTTATTTGGGAATCTCGTATCATATCAAGTAAACGCGGAGTAACTATCATCTTCATGGATTTTACTTGAATGGGAGGTGGAGACTCTTTTCGGCTTAACGCGTCAGCCACCACGTTCGCCTTTCCCGGATGGTAAAGGATATCGAAATTGTAATCTTTAATCAATTTCAACCATCTTCGTTGCCTCATATTCAAGTCTTTCTGTTCGAAGAAGTACTTGAGGCTTTTGTGGTCCGAGTAATCTCGTACCATATAGATAATGCCTCCAAATTTTCAAGGCGAACACAACCGCTGCCAATTCAAAATCGTTTGTTGGGTAGTTCCCCTCATGTGGTTTCAATTGTCGTGAAGCATATGCTATCGATAACCCTTCCCCTTTGCATCAAAATGCATCCTAAACCCTGATGTGAAGCGTCGGAATAGACAACCAGGTCCTCAGTCCCATTCGGTAATGTCAAGACCGGGGGACTCGACAGTTTCTCCTTTAATATTCGAAAGGCCTCCTCCTGTTCTTTACCCCACACAAACTTTTTTTTCTTCCTCGTCAGTTTTGTTAAGGGTAATGCTATCTTCGAAAAATCCTGAATGAACCTTCGGTAGTACCCCGCGAGGCCTAGAAAACTTCTTATTTCAGTTGGGTTTTTCGGGGAAACCCATTTCATTACGGCCTCAACCTTTGACGGATCTACTAAGACACCTTCCGAATTGATCACATGACCCAGAAACTGCACCTCTCTGAGCCAGAAGGCACACTTTGAGAATTTCGCATAAAGTTTTTCTTTACGGAGAATTTCAAGTACTTCACGCAAATGCCTCGCATGTTCAGCCTCACTTCGCGAATAGACTAGGATATCATCTATGAATACAATCACAGATTTATCTAGCATATGTCGGCATACCATAAACGCTGCTGGAGCATTCGTTAACCCAAAGGACATAACTAGGAACTCGTAATGTCCGTATCGGGTTCTAAATGCGGTCTTTGCAACGTCTTCTTCTCGTACCCTGACTTGATGATACCCCGAACGCAGGTCTATCTTAGAGAACCAACTCGCCCCTTGTAATTAATAAAAAAGATCGTCAATTCTAGGTAAAGGGTAGCGGTTCTTCATGGTCAGCTTGTTTAATTATGTGTAATCGATGCACATGCGCATCGACCCATCTTTCTTCTTAACAAATAAGACAGGCGCTCCCCAAGGCGACACGCTTGGGCGTATAAAGTCCCTATCAAGTAGGTCTTGTAATTGTGTCATTAACTCCCGCATCTCAGTGGGAGCCAATCTATAGGGAGCCTTCGCAACCGGCTTCGCACCCGGATTCAATTCGATGCGAAACTCTATTTCTCGTTCGGGAGGGAGTCCCGGTAATTCCTCTGGAAATACATCCGGAAATTCATTCACGACTTCAACATCTTCAAGCTTCGGGAGGCTTTGTCGAGCGTTTATTACATAGGCTAGGTATGCCCTACTTTCGTTAAGTACGTATTTAACGGCTTGGGCAAAGGTGCATAATTTTGTTTCCACGTTTCTCTCCCCTTGAATACTCAATTGCCTTCCACTTGGAGATTGGACAAGCATTACCTTATTTTCATAATTAATCTCTACACGGTGTCGTGCCATCCAATCCATACCTACTATCATTTTAAATTCCCCCAAAGTCATAGCTATGAGGTCGATATCGAATTTTTCATCTTCTATAGTGAATTTGCAATTTCTACAAATCTCGTGTAACACATAGTTCTTACTATCGGCTATTTCTACTTCTAAAGTTATCGGCATTCGTTCAATCTTAAATGAAGGATGTTATATGATTTCATTTGAAATAAACGACATAGTGGCTTCGGTATCTAACAAAACATAAACCGGTATGGAGTTTAATAGAAAGATACCTGAGACCACATTCGGATGGGACTTGGCTTCTTCGGATGTGATTTGAAACATCCTCCCTTTTGCTTTAGAACTTTCTTCATTCTTTCCCTCCTTCTTTGATCCTTGTTGGAGTTTAGGACACTCCGACTTAACATGCCCTTTCTGGAAACAGTTGAAACATGTCTTCGGGTTGCTAGGGCACTTGTAGGATGTATGCCCTTCTTCACCGCATTTATAGCATCCTTTCTTACCCAGAAGGCATTCCCCAGTGTGAAGTTTTCCACATGTCTTGCAAGGAGTAATACCACCCTTCGACTTATCCTTCATTCCCTGATCTTGGAACCTCGCCTTTTTAGATGGACTTGCATTTGTCCCCTTTTCTGTCGACCTCTTTTCACCACGTTCCTCCTGTCTTTTTATCTCAATTTCTCTATCTCGTGCCAAATTGATAAGCTCGTCAAGGGTTTCACATTTTGAGGGAGTAATGAACTCCCTGAATCCTGCCTTCAATATGCCATAAAAGCGATTGATCTTCATTCTTTCAGTCTTCACAAAATCTCCACAGAACTTTATCTTATCCATGAACGTGTTTGATATTTCGTTTATCGTCTTGTTTTCCTGTCGGAGGCGTAAGAAATCCTCCTGAATCTTATCAATGGCTGACTGAGGACAGTGGTATCTCATAAAAGGTTCCTTGAATTCCTGCCAAGTCATCCCTTGTAACTTGTCCTCGCCGACTTCCTTACTATGCGCATCCCACCAATCTTTCGCCTGAAAAGTGAGTTGACCAGTAGCGAACATCACCTGGTCTTCCTTGTCACACCGACTTCGTATGAATACCGCTTCTATGTTTGATACCCATCTTTGGCATGCGATCGGATCGATTTTACCATCATACGTTGCAGGATTGCACGCCATGAAGTCTTTATACGTGCACCGTCGTTCTTTGCTTTTAGTTTTAGACCCCTCAATCAGTTCTTTCAATTCTTCGATCTTGCTAGTCATCATAGCATCCACAACTCCCAACACCCGACTTTCTACTTCTTGAGCTAATCGGGGAAGATTAGCTTGCATAACCCCTTTCGCCACTTCTGTGACTTTGCTATTAAATGCCTCTTGTCTAGCCGTATCATTGTTATTATCATTAACATTGCTTGCTTCGGCCATCTACAAAAGGATGTTTTCATTCATCATTAATCACAAACTTTCCATATAACACATACTTCGACCCTTGTTTACTACATTCGTAATCGTGTAATTCGAAATCTTGATCATCTAAGTTTTATCATTCAATTTGTGTTATTCACATCGTTACTTCCAATTCTTTACGAATTCTTTTTCGTTGTGATCACAGATTGTGATCATAAGTATCTTATCATTATGTTTATAAGGATCCTATATCATTATCTAATATTCCTTTAGATCACACGGAACTCCTAATCATGAAAAACAACAAAACAAAAGAATTTTTGCGGACCGCATTTCTAACGGCCGTCGGCGACGGCTTGACATACCGTCGGCGACGGGTTCTAAAAAGGGGTCGTCGCCCACTTTGTCCGTAGGCAGAAAGTTACCCCGTCGGCTCAATGGGGGGCGTCGGCGACGGCCTCCCTACTTGCTAAAACGTTGTTGTGCTATTATTTGGCTAATTCGACCATTTCCTGGGTTTGTTTTCAGCCATACGGTTCCTGGAACTCCCCGTATGGCCCCCATATTTACTCATCCACGCACTTAACTTATATATTACATCCCAAACATATTACACATGCTAGTATTTTACCAAAAACTTAACGTGTTACCTCATTGGCGATCTTGGAGTGAACACACC
Source organism: Helianthus tuberosus (assembly GCA_030545235.1). Classification (NCBI taxonomy): domain Eukaryota; kingdom Viridiplantae; phylum Streptophyta; class Magnoliopsida; order Asterales; family Asteraceae; genus Helianthus; species Helianthus tuberosus. The sequence continues at coordinate 163,912,432 of CM060444.1, forward strand.
TTCGAACGAGCCGTCAGTTTGAGTTCAAGCGTCTCAACGTATGCTTGAATCCCTCAAACCTCGGCTATGATACCAACTTGTAAGGCCCGTATTTGCATCTAATAGAAATAATGGCCAAAAGACACTAGAAACGTAAACTTTAAAATGACCAAACTTTTCTCAATTTAAGAGGTAAAATACCAATAACATTAATGCACCTTGTTAACAAAATTTGGGCATGACCCATCCGTAAGACGAGTGTATCCCTGTTTTAATCATCATCAACACGATTAAGTCTACAACCCGTTCGACTAGACACGACTAAGAACCATGACATCAAGTGTTAAAAAGCATAGCTACAGACAAACAATCACATTATTTACATTCTTACACTTACATTCCAATCCGAGAAGACGGATCGAGTAAACTTTCATTCGTTACATACTTAACCTTCCATACCCGGTTCGACTAGAAAGAACCGGATATGATACATTATCTTTCGTAACTCATTCATTCCTCATAATCCATTTATGACAGATCTTACTTTTACTTTCCAAACGACCATAGATTTCAATTCTTACAATCTTAACATAACGACACAATACGATTATGATTATTATACATATGACAACATCATAAAAGAAAATAGAAGTATAGTGAACTCTAGCGTACCTCGATCTTGTGAGTTTTCCGACTTCCTAGCGTTGGAACCTTCTTCTTTCACACCTATAACAACACGTTCATTCACTTATTTAGTTCAACTAAATTTCATTCATTCTTCTTCCAAATCACGCATATTATTCTTTTAAGCATTCCATCAAACACTTGGCGGGTTTCGCATTTTCGGGACATTTACCCAACTAACTAAAACATGTATTTAATCTAGTTCTTTTAATTATTCAACAATAATCAAGCAAACCTCATTCCATATCAATTCATCTAGTGTTTATACATCATTATCAGAATTATTCATCAATGATTCACATGCATGTCTCTACATAATCATCCTAATTCACATCTCAATTTCATAAAGTGGGTTTTTACTAGAATCTTTCAAATAACCTAGAATCAAACATGATTCTTGTTCTAGAAGGTAATCCTAACTCAGATTTCTTATATTCAAACACAAGAATTCAAGATTGGGTTGAACCCTTCATTCAACAAATCATGATTTCAGAAAATTAAACTTACCATTTTAGAAATTGAGGTTAGCTACTCGCATTTAGGGGTTCATGCATCAGATTTCTCCTTTGATTCAAGTTAAATTCTTGATTTTCTTGAAGTTAGGGTTTCACCCCTTTCCCTGCTCTCTTGTTCGATCGACCAGAACCCAGTTCTGGGTGTTTTCTTTTAATTTTTTTATTTAATAGTTCCAACCTTTTAATTTATTACTTACACATTGAACCCTCCCACTTAGAAAGGGTGTTTAATTTAGGCTTTCCCATAAACTAACTACCAATTGTCATATTTCATTAACTATGTTAAATTCTTTGTTTATTTTCGCTTATTATTATACTAAACATTTTTGGGGTGTTACACCTAGTCTACGTGTAGGGCTGGTGTGTCACGAGTAGGGTTGCCACGTGTGCGACACGTGGCTTGAATGTTTATCCGGAGACTTTTTAAGTTGACGCGGCCCGCGTAACCCTGAGCTTATCTTTTACGCGGCCCGCGTGAAATCCAGAAATCTTATTTTCTTGGTTTTTCAAGAGGATTAGGGTTTCAGGGGTCTGGGTTTTCACTTACGGGTCGTTTATGGAAAATTTTGCAGGTCCTTACATCGCGTAAGAGTAGGCAAAGGCCTACGCGGCCCGCGTTAACTCTGGTCAACGCGTAGGTGATCCGGATCAGCTTAGTAGGCTCGACATGTGTTGGGCCACGTGGCAGCCCAGGGTTCAGCCAGCTTTCACCTTCACACGGCCCGCGTTGGGGTTGAGGTGAGGCTTACGCGGCCCGCCTCAAACCCAAAAATTCCATTTTTAATTATTTTTAATGATATTTAAGGTATTCAGGGCCCGTTTTCACGTATGGGGTGAATTTTTGGACATATTGGGATATTTTAAAATATATTAGGGTGTCAGAAAATTTATGAGGGTGTCGGTTTTCTATAGGGTTGTTATATCCTCCCCACCTTGTTTTATAGCTCGTCCTCGAGATCTACTGGAATAGGTGTGGATATTTCCTTTGCATTTCTGATTCAAGCTCCCATGTGTACTCAGGTCCTCTTTTGGAGTCCCACTTCACTTTGACCAGAACTAGTCTCTTGTGTTTAAGGTTTTTGACTTTCCTGTCTTCAATCTGTAGAGGCCTTTCTACAAACTTGAGTTGTTCATTTATCTCTATATCCTTAAGAGGTACCATCAGCGATTCATCTGCTAGGCATTTCTTGAGATTAGATACATGAAATACATCATGTATTCCTGCCATTTCTTCTGGCAGTTGTAGCTGATTGGCTACAGGTCCTATTCTTCTAATAATCTCAAAAGGTCCAACATACATGGGACTTAGCTTTCCTCTTTTGATGAATCTTACCACTCCTATCCAAGGAGAGACTTTTAACAATACTTTATTTCCTACTTGAAATTCCAATGGTTTGCGTCGGTTATCGGCATAGCTTTTTTGTCGATCACGTGCTGCTTTCATTCGTTCCTTGACTTGAATGATTTTGTCGGTTGTTTCCTGCACTATCTCAGGTCCAGATAGTTGCTTTTCCCCAATTTCTGCCCAACAGACTGGGGTTCGGCACTTTCATCCATAAAGTGTTTCGAATGGTGCAGCATTGATACTTGTGTGATAACTATTATTATAAGAAAACTCTATTAAAGGTAAGTGATCGTCCCAATTACCTCCAAAATCAATTACACAAGCTCTAAGCATATCTTCCATTGTCTGAATTGTTCTTTCGCTTTGCCCGTCTGTTTGAGGATGATAAGCTGTGCTTAGATTTAACTTGGTTCCCATTGCTTTTTGGAAACTTGACCAAAAATGAGAGGTAAAACGGCTATCCCTATCAGAAACAATTGATAAAGGAATTCCATGTAATGAAACTATTTCATTTACATATAATTTAGCTAACTGTTCCATACTGAAAGTTTCTTTCATTGGTAGGAAATGAGCTGACTTGGTTAGCCTATCTAGAATCACCCAGATTGTATCATTGCCTTTCTTTGTTTTGGGTAATTTAGTAACAAAATCCATTGTTATCAATTCCCATTTCCATACTGGCATTTCTAACTGTTGCAGTAATCCTGAGGGTTTCTGATGTTCAGCTTTAACTTGTGAACAGGTTAGACATTTAGAAACATAGGCTGCTATGTCGTTTTTCATTCCTATCCACCAGAAATTTTTCCTTAAATCCTGGTACATCTTATCACTTCCTGGGTGCATCGTATATTTGGACTTATGGGCTTCTTCTAATATACGATGGCGTAGGTTTCCTAATTTAGGTACCCACATTCTCTTTTCATGGAATCTCCAAATTCCATCTGTTCCTTGTTCTAATTCCTTAATCATTCCTTTTAATTTTTCAGTATCCTCCTTGATTACTGATTCTTGTGCTTTTTTTATCTGATCATTTAAATCTACTTGCAGATTTAATTTAAGAGAACGTACCCTTTTTGGCTTTTCGTGATACTTTCGGCTTAAAGCATCTGCCACTACATTTGCTTTTCCTTCATGATACTGGATATCACAATCATAATCACTAAGCATCTCCATCCAGCGTCTTTGTTTCATATTCAATTCTTTTTGCCCAAAAACATACCTTAAACTCTTATGATCAGTGAATATGGTAAACTTACTACCATAAAGGTAATGTCTCCAAATCTTAAGGGCAAAAATTATAGCTCCTAACTCTAGATCGTGAGTTGAATAATTCTCTTCATGATTCTTAAGTTGTCTAGATGCATAAGCTATAACCTTTTGGCGTTGCATCAACACACATCCATAACCTAACTTGGAAGCGTCACAATAGACTATAAAGTCTTCAGTCCCTTCTGGTAACGCTAGTATGGGTGTATGGGTTAATCTTTGCTTAAGAATTCTAAAGGCTTCTTCTTGTTTTGGTCCCCATTCAAACTTAATGGATTTACAGGTTAACTTAGTTAAAGGAATGACTATTCTAGAAAAATCTCGAATGAATCTTCTATAATAACCTGCCAAACCTAAGAAACTTCTAACTTCAGTTGGTGACTCAAGGGTTTTCCATTTGGTAATTGCCTCGATCTTTGTTGGATCCACATGAATTCCTTCATGATTAACTAAGTGTCCAAGAAACTGTACTTGTTCTAACCAAAACTCGCACTTGGAAAACTTAGAATAAAGCTTCTCCTTTCTTAATAGACTTAGAAGTGCGTGCAAATGCTTTGCATGTTCTTCCTTATTTTTAGAGTAAATGAGAATATCATCAATAAAAACAATTATGAATTTATCCAAATATGGTTTACATATTCGGTTCATCACGTCCATAAATGCGGCTGGGGCATTGGTTAAACCAAATGGCATGACAGTAAATTCATAATGACCATACCTTGTTCTAAACGCAGTTTTAGGAACGTCCTCTTCCTGTACCTTTAATTGATGATATCCTGACCTTAAATCGATTTTTGAGAAAAATCAAGCTCCTTGCAATTGATCAAACAGGTCATCGATTCTTGGTAATGGATACCGATTCTTAATCGTAACTTTGTTCAATTCACGGTAGTCAATGCACATACGCATTGATCCGTCCTTTTTTTTAACGAATAAAATCGGGGCTCCCCACGGCGATGAGCTTGGTTGTATGAATCCCTTCTCTAATAATTCATCTAACAATTTCTTTAGTTCCTGCATTTCGGCTGGTGCCAAACGGTAGGGTGCTTTGGCAAATGGTGTTGTTCCGGGTAACAGATGGATTCTGAATTCAACTTCTCTGTCCGGCGGTAGTCCTGGTAATTCTTCCAGAAATACATCTGAAAACTGAGACACTACTGGAATATCTTTTAGTTCTTTTCCTTTAGTGTTAGTGATTATAGAAATCAAATACACTATAGATCCTTTTCTTATATAGCTTGCAGTTTTCATCACAAAGATGAATTTCGTGGATCTAGATGGTTTATCACCTTTAATTGTGATCTTTTCACCCTTTGGTGAATTTACTTGGATTGATTTTTGATCACATAAAATACTGGCTTTATTGGCTATTAACCAATCCATTCCTAATACAATATCAAATACTGCCAGATCCATTGGGTACAAGTTTGCAATATACTTTTGATTTAAAATTTCTACTCTTGCTCCCTGTAAGATTTCAGAAATCCTAATCGTATCTCCATTTGCGGTCTCTACTAGACATTCTTGTGGAAGTTTAGTTAATGGTTGATTAAGGAGTTTGCAAAATGAAGTAATAATAAAACTTTGGTTTGCACCAGAGTCAAATAATACTTTAGCAAAAACATCATTAACTAAAAACGTACCGGCTATAACATTCGGAATCATTTTGGCTTCATCTGCAGTTAGAACAAATGCTCTAGCATTTTTAGTGTTCTTGTTATTCGAGGCTGGAGCTAATTTTGGACAGTTCGGCTTGATGTGACATTTTTCTCCACAGTTGAAGCACAATCCATTACTGGATTTTCTCCTGCAATCTTCTTCCTTGTGTCCTGGTAACTTATAGAAATTGCAGTGAGTGAAGCATTTTCCCGAATGCTTTTTCTTGCAGACCTGGCAGTATGGTGCAGAGGTAGAACCTATATTCCTACGATTGGAATTCCCAGAACAGAATTCTTGGGTAAGTCTTTGGGCTAGGTTTCTCTTCTGGTCTTCTTCTCTAGTACGGATTAGCTCATCTGTCAAGGTATTTGCTAGTTCTACAGTTTCTTCTATAGTTTGGGGTCTAGCTGCCTTGACTACATGTCTAATCTCTCCAATTAATCCCCAGATGTAACGGGAGATTAATACTGGTTCAGGTGATGCAAGGGTTGGTACTATTCTAGCATATTCAAAGAATGTGTGTAAAGACCTGCCAAAATAGTCCCAAAACGACCCGTAAGTGAAAACCCGGACCTCAGAAACCCTAATGTACATGAAAAACCAAGAAAACAAGGATTTTTGATTTCAGGCGGGCCGCGTAAATGTAAGCTTTGGCTTACGCGGGCCGCGTCAACTTAAAGTTGACCGGATAAGCGTTTCAGGCCACGTGTCGCACACGTGGCAGACCTACCTGTGACACACAAGCCCTACACGTAGACTAGGGGCCCTCGCGGGCCGCGTAAGATTCAAGTGTGGGTTTACGCGAGCCGCGTAAAACCCAAAAACCAGCTATAAATTGACCAGTTCATGGGCTTTGCATCTGTGAATGTAAAACTTTCTAAAACACGAAAGAAACTGCTCAAAATCACACTTTCACATAGGGAAACGCTGCTACGAATACAGGGTATTAACTCGATCACTGCTACGATACAATGTCCGATCAATTGAAACCAATCCGATGGATGTTTAAGTGCTACCCGTATTTGGGCTATACTTTGTCATTCGTCGTGAGGGTTTTGATTTCGTGAGCTTATCGTAAACGTTGTATTAAGTTACTGACCTAGTTTCGTGTGCATTGTTGTTTAAATTAGGTTATCAGGCTTATCAGTAGGCTAAACTCTGCCCGTCTAAACTTGCAATGTGAGTCATTCTCTTTTTATCAACAATGTTTTACAATACTCAAATTATTTTCAAAAGTGATAATTACAGGGATTAAGTCTTGGTTATCTTGAATCACTGACAAGTGGGGTATTGTGCACATTACTAATTTCTCACGGTTAGGTTCACCAACCTAACAGTGATAATCATCACTACTTGGGTGAAAGGACCCAATAGTGGTATGACCATCGTCACCAGGGTGTGACACGGCGCCAGATAAAAATAAGATAGTAGCCATTATAATCGCTCTTATGCGGTAATTTATAACTATGTGTCGTTTTATTGAAATTGAGTGACTCGCCAGTATTTCCCTGCTGATAAAATATTTTTAAACATGTTTCAGGTGACCTACTGTGAATCAAGGAAAAGTGCTACGGAGCACTAATAAAGCTTGAAATGGTGGCTCAGTAAAATAAATAAACATGTTTTGTAAAACAGGGAACTTCCTTGTGAAATTCCTCTATTGTAAATTACGGGGTTGTCCCAAATTATGAAATAAAACAATTGGGCATTTTCAAGTTTTAAAAGATCCTGTTAAACTTCCGCTGTCAACTCAAATAATAAATACCACGGGTTTCTGTCCCGCGGCTCCTGGACCGGGTCACACCAGGACGGGGGCCGTGACAGAAAAATGTGGTATCAGAGCCACTGATTTAAGCCAATTAAGTATTTAGAAATACTTAACTTTTCTGATTGCCATTCTATGATTCTATTAAAATTTAAATTACAAAATTTTAACTTAGAATTTTGTGTGTTTCTTCATGTATGCTAACAACATGAATGAACTATCAGAAGCACTTCAAAACTTTACTATCCATACCATAGATATGGATACTACTAGTACCTTCACTGGCTACCAGGCTGATACTGAAGAGCCAATGGTATTTCAAGCCCAACCTCAGGAGAAACCAAAGCTGAAAAAGAGAAGGAGACTCGTAGGCTGGAGGCGTATGCGTAGGAAGAAACCAGCGACACAGAAAGTTATAAAGACTGAGGATCCAAAGGATAAAGGGAAAGGAACGGAAAGGAGATCGGGGAAAATTCAGGGAAAGCCCAGGAAATGCCACCGTGGGAGGAGCTGGATCGCAAATTGGCAAATAGTGACCTCATCAGACCTGCCGATGAAAACCTTTTGAATTACCCAGCGGAAGCACAACTTCCAGTTAATCTGGAACCTGCTATCCCAGATCCTATTATCCACCCCCGACCTCTACCTGGAGAGCTAGAAGAATGGTGGACAACTGACTGGCAATTTCAGAATCTCTTGAATAACCCTAACACTTTTCCCCCCAGTTTGACCCTGACCCTGAGCTGCACCAAACCCACCTATGAGCACAGAAATCATAGCTGAACTCTGCCACTATGGCGAGGAGCTGGTGGACGCAGGAAATAGAATCCGAGAAGTGGGGGAGAGGATATCATGGAAATAAGACGAGAGGGAACGTGGTTTCTGAAGTGCCAGCTGACAGGGATCGTATGTGGTTGTGTGGTTACGTGTTTAATAATAATAAATAATATAATCATGTAAAACAACCTAAAATAAAACTTTTGTAATATAATAGGTGTGTAATGATGCATACTAATATATATAAAAAGATGAAAGTCGCAAAGTCGACAATTTTGGCTATACGCGTTGACATGATTATGTATGATTATTTTATTGTGACTGATTATTATTTATTTTGTGCCAATAATTTATATATTGAAAATTATCAGATGGAACCCACTGTTAATGAACCAGTTAACGAAGTTAACCAATCCGAGCAAAACAATGGAGATCAATTTCTTAATAGGAAGGATATAGAGAATATCGTTGCTCAGGGAATAGCCAATGCTATTCCAGCAATCCTTGCTGCTGCCCGAAATCCAGTTGAACCTCAACCAACTACTCCCAGCAAACGTACTCCCAGCAAGCCCCATTTCTTAAGAGAATGAAAGCTGCAACGCCTGGTTGCACTTACAAGGAATTTCTTGCCTGTAAACATGTTGAATTTGCAGGCAATGAAGGGGAGACTGCTGCACTGCGTTGGTTAGAGAAAACCGAAACAGTAATTAAAATAAGTAAATTTGCCGAGGAAGACAAGGTCATGTACGCATCGCATCTTTTTAAAGAAGGGGCGCTATAATGGTGGAATACGGTACTACAAGCCAAGGTAAGCGATGTGGCATATGCCATGAATTGGGAAGAATTTAAGAGTATAGTGGAAAGAAAATTTTGTCTCGAATATGAAAAGGAACAAATGACAAATAAGTTCCTGAACCACCGGATGGTGGATGTAGACTGTCGAGGGTATACCTCGACTTTCTTCGAATATGCTAGAGTTGTACCAACCCTGGCTTCGCCAGAACCAGTACTTATTTCTCTCTATATTTGGGGTTTGATTGGCGAAATCCGTGATATCGTTAAAGTTGCGAGACCTCGCATAATTGACGATGCTGTAGAATTAGCCAACACCTTGACCGACGGACTGGTACGCACAAGAGAAGAAAACCGGAAAAAGGAAGTGGCCCAAAAGATTACCCAAGGATTCTGTGTGGGTAATAATAGTAATTTCAAGAAAAAGGGAACCGGGCAATCTTCCACTGCTCCATTTTGCAGTACTTGTAAAAGAAAGCATTTTGGAAGATGCAAAGGGTATTACAATTTCTGCAAAATTCCAGGGCATCAAGAAGAGGATTGCAGGAGGAAGAAATCAACAATCTGCTTCAATTGTGGAGAAGCTGGACATTTTAGACCAGACTGCCCGAAACTGGTCAAACCAGCTGATAACAAAGCCAAACCTGCAGAAGGAACAACCAACAAAAACGCAAGAGCCTTCCAGTTGACTACCCAGGAAGCAGAGTTAATTCCCGACGTGATAGCTGGTACGTTCCTAGTTCACGAAGTTTTTGCAAAAGTATTATTTGACTCTGGTGCAAACCAAAGTTTTATAAACACTTCATTCTGCCAAGCTCTTAACCTACCCTTAACCAACCTTAGACAAATTTTTACGATAGAAACCGCAGATGGTAATTCTGTTCACATATATAAGGTTTTGCAAAAAGGAAAGATAGAACTCTTAGGCCATAAATTTTCTGCAAACCTGTTACCTATGAATTTAGCTGGATTCAATGTGGTATTAGGAATGAATTGGTTAGTAGCCAACCATGCTCGAATCCTCTGTGATAAGAATTCCATAGAAATTCATACACCCACAGGAGAAATAGTAGTGATTACAGGAGATAAGCCACGTAAGCCATTAAAATTCATTTCAGTAATGAAAATGTCCAGTTATTCAAGAAAACAAGAAATAGTGTATATGATTTCGGTAATCATCAACACTAAAGGTAAGGAACTTAAGGAAATTCCAGTAGTATCAGAATACTCAGATATATTCCCAGAAGAACTACCTGGATTACCACCTGATAAGGAAGTAGAATTTAGAATTCATCTAATTCCTGGAACTACACCGATAGCCAAGGCACCTTATCGGTTAGCACCCACCGAGATGTTAGAACTGAAAAAGCAGTTAGATGAATTATTAAGCAAAGGATTTATACAACCTAGTTCATCCCCGTGGGGAGCACCAGTATTGTTTGTGAAAAAGAAAGATGGCTCGATGCGAATGTGTATCAATTACAGGGAATTGAATAAGGTTACAATTAAGAATCGATACCCATTACCTAGGATTGATGATCTTTTCGATCAACTTCAGGGAGCTAGATATTTTTCTAAGATAGATTTACGCTCCGGATACCATCAGTTGAAAGTACAAGAAGAAGACATACCTAAAACTGCCTTCAGAACTAGGTATGGTCATTACGAGTTTACAGTCATGCCCTTTGGATTAACAAATGCTCCTGCAGCATTCATGGACATGATGAATAGGATCTGTAAACCATATTTGGATAAATTCGTAATTGTCTTCATTGACGATATACTTATTTATTCCAAAAGTCAGGAAGAGCATTGTGAACACCTGCATATACTCTTAACTTTGTTAAGAAAAGAGAAGTTTTATGCCAAATTCTCAAAGTGTGAATTTTGGCTACAAGAAGTGCAATTCTTAGGACACATGGTGAATCACGAAGGTATTCACGTAGATCCCTCCAAAATAGAAGTGGTTACCAAATGGAAGGTCCCGCAATCAGCTATGGAAGTTAGAAGTTTTCTAGGGTTAGCCGGATACTATAGACGGTTCATTAAAGACTTTTCTAAGATAGCTGTGCCATTAACTAAGCTAACCTGTAAAGCGGTGAAGTTTGAATGGGGATCTAGACAAGAAGAGGCTTTTAAGATTTTAAAACAAAGGTTAACAAATGCCCTAATTCTTGCCTTACAAGAAGGAACAGAAGATTTTGAAGTTTATTGTGATGCTTCTAAGCTAGGATTAGGATGTGTGCTGATGCAACGCAAGAAGGTAATTGCGTATGCCTCAAGGCAATTGAAAAAGCACGAGGAAAATTACACGACACATGACTTAGAGTTAGGAGCCATAATTTTTGCCCTTAAGATTTGGAGACACTATTTGTATGGCAGTAAGATTACAGTCTATACAGATCATAAGAGTTTGAGATATATATTTGGGCAAAAGGAGTTAAACATGAGGCAAAGAAGAAGGATGGAAATTCTAAGTGACTACGACTGTGATATCCAATATCACGAAGGAAAAACAAATGTAGTCGCAGATGCTCTAAGTCGTAAGTATCATGAAAAGCAAAAGCGAGTTCGTGCCCTTAGATTAAATCTACAATTAGATTTAATGGAACAACTGAAAAACATTCAAGAAACAACAATCAAGGATGATGCTGAAGGAATGAAAGAACGAATAAAGGAATTAGAGCAAGGAAGTGATGGAATTTGGAGATTCCATAAGAAAAGGATTTGGGTACCTAAGAAGGAGATTTAAGAAATAAAATTTTAGAGGAAGCCCATAAATCTAGATATACCATGCATCCTGGTAATAATAAGATGTACCAAGATTTAAGAAATAATTTCTGGTGGATAGGAATGAAAAAGGACATAGCTAGATATGTATCTAAGTGTCTTACTTGTTCACAAGTTAAGGCGGAACACCAGAAACCCTCAGGTCTACTACAACAATTAGAAATGTCTGTATGGAAATGGGAACTAATCACCATGGACTTTGTTACTAAGTTACCCAAAACCAGAAAGGGTAATGACGCGATTTGGGTAATTGTGGATCGATTAACCAAATCAGCTCATTTTCTACCCATGAAGGAAACCTTTAGCATGGAAAGGTTAGCAAAGTTATACGTAGACGAGGTAGTATCCTTACATGGAGTTCCACTCTCCATTGTATCGGATAGGGATAGTCGTTTCACTTCCCATTTCTGGACTAGTTTCCAAGAAGCAATGGGAACCCGACTAAATTTAAGTACTGCATACCATCCTCAAACAGACGGACAAAGTGAAAGGACGATCCAAACCCTAGAAGACATGCTCAGGGCATGTGTGATAGATTTTGGAGGAAACTGGGACAACCATTTACCTTTAATTGAATTCTCCTATAACAATAGTTATCATTCAAGCATCGAAGCTGCCCCATTCGAAGCACTGTATGGATGAAAGTGTAGAACTCCAGTTTGCTGGGCAGAAATAGGAGAAAGTCAATTATCAGGTCCTGAAATAGTACAAGAAACCACCGACAAGATAACTCAAATCAAGGAAAGACTAAAGACGGCTCGAGATCGTCAGAAAAATTAGGCTGACAATCGATGCAAGCCGTTAGAATTCCAGGTTGGAGACAGAGTACTATTGAAAGTCTCTCCTTGGAAAGGAGTAGTTCGGTTCGGTAAGAAAGGAAAACTGAGTCCCAGATACATAGGACCATTCCCAGTAATTCAACGCATAGGACCAGTTGCTTATCGCTTACAACTACCAGAAGAGTTAACCGGGGTACATGACGTATTTCATGTATCCAACCTCAAGAAATGTTTATCTGACGAATCCCTGGTAGTCCCTCTTCAAGACATACAGGTGAATGAAAAATTGAAGTTCGTGGAGAAACCGCTTCAAATAGAAGACATAAAGATTAAATTTCTCAAACACAAAAGATTGGTACTAGTCAAAGTCAAGTGGGATTCAAAAAGAGGACCCGAATACACCTGGGAGCTGGAATCGAAGATGAAGCGAAAGTATCCTCACTTATTTCAATAAATCTCGAGGACGAGATTTTAAATAAGGTGGGGAGGATGTAAAGACCTGCCAAAATTATCCCAAAACAACCCGTAAGTGAAAACCCAGACCTCAGAAACCCTAATGTACATGAAAAACCAAGAAAACAAGGATTTTTGATTTCAGGCGGGCCGCGTAAATGTAAGCTTAGGCTTACGCGGGCCGCGTCAACTTAAAGTTGACCGGATAAGCGTTTCAGGCCACGTGTCGCACACGTGGCAGACCTACCTGTGACATACAAGCCATACACGTAGACTAGGGGCCCTCGCAGGCCGCGTAAGATTCAAGTGTGGGTTTACGCGGGCCGCATAAAACCCAAAAACCAGCTATAAATTGATCAGTTCATGGGCTTTGCATCTGTGAACGTAAAACTTTCTAAAACACGAAAGAAACTGCTCAAAATCACACTTTCACATAGGGAAACGCTGCTACGAATACAGGGTATTAACTCGATCACTGCTACGATACAATGTCCGATCGATTGAAACCAATCCGATGGATGTTTAAGTGCTACCCGTATTTGGGCTATACTTTGTCATTCGTCGTGAGGGTTTTGATTTCGTGAGCTTATCGTAAACGTTGTATTAAGTTACTGACCTAGTTTCGTGTGCATTGTTGTTTAAATTAGGTTATCAGGCTTATCAGTAGGCTAAACTCTGCCCGTCTAAACTTGCAATGTGAGTCATTCTCTTTTTATCAACAATGTTTTACAATACTCAAATTATTTTCAAAAGTTATAATTACAGGGATTAAGTCTTGGTTATCTTGAATCACTGGCAAGTGGGGTATTGTGCACATTACTAATTTCTCATGGTTAGGTTCACCAACCTAACAGTGATAATCATCACTACTTGGGTGAAAGGACCCAATAGTGGTATGACCATCGTCACCAGGGTGTGGCACGGCGCCAGATAAAAATAAGATAGTAGCCATTGTAATCGCTCTTATGCTGTAATTTATAACTATGTGTCGTTTTATTGAAATTGAGTGACTCGCCAGTATTTCCCCGCTGATAAAATATTTTTAAACATGTTTCAGGTGACCTACTGTGAATCAAGGAAAAGTGCTACGGAGCACTAATAAAGCTTGAAATGGTGGCTCAGTAAAATAAATAAACATGTTTTGTAAAACATGGAACTTCCTTGTGAAATTCCTCTATTGTAAATTACGGGGTTGTCCCAAATTATGAAATAAAATAATTGGGCATTTTCAAGTTTTAAAAGATCATGTTAAACTTCCGCTGTCAACTCAAATAATAAATACCACGGGTTTCTGTCCCGCGGCTCCTGGACCGGGACGGGGGCCGTGACAATGTGGTAGTATAACCTTTACCTTCTACCCCGGTCATTCTTAAGTTCAGAAACTTATTTGCTATCTGTTCCTTTTCATTGGGAGGGCAGAATTTCCTTTCTACCATACTTTTAAATTCCTCCCATTCCATGTTGTGTACCCTATCACTTCCTCTTGACTGGAGGATAGTGTTCCACCATTCTAAGGTTGATTTCTTAAACAGGTTAGAAGCAAACATTATCTTATCTTCTTCAACACACTTGCTTGTTTTTAAAACAGCCTCAGTCTTTTCTATCCAGCGTAGAGTTGCAATGGGTCCTTCATTGCCCAAGAATTCTATTGGTTTGCAGGACCATAATTCTTTGTAAGAACAACCATAAGGCATGGTTCTTCTTCTTTTGGGAATGGGCACTTGAAGTATGGGTCCATTGTTCACGCTGTGTTCTGGTTCAATTGATCGCTTACTGCTATGTTTACTTTTATTATCAGCATCCTTAACAGTTTGAAGAATAAATGGCATTGCATCTATAATTCCTTGTGCCACTATGTGTTGGATAGCACTATTATCCATTTGATTTCCATTGTTATTGATGCTCGGATTCTCATTAACCAAGTTAATGTTACTCTGGTTATCGTTATTCAGATTTCCTTGATTTCCTTCGTCGGCCATCTGAATTTTAAACATTTACCATGTATTAATATCACAAAATAATATTTAATATAGTCAATCACATGACACGCATTTTGATCAAAAGCGTCGATCATTGCGACTTACTCTATTCATATACTATGCATCTATTACACACCAGTACTGAAATTAAAATTACAATACCGACTGAAATAAAATTACACTAATAATAGTAGGCATCCGTAGTTTTTTTTCATACACATACACACATATTATATTATTTTATTATTATTATTACTACTACCGTTTCTACCATCACATTCATGGATATGGATTCATCCAGAAATCCATATTGCGCTCGTCGTACTTCCAGACGAGTCGCTCTCCCACCTGTCGCATTCTTTCACTACTCTCTAAAATTTCCTCACCAAATGTCCTAAGTTCTTGTACGTTTTCTGCACTCATTGGGGGTGCAGGTTCTAGGACTGGGTTCAGAATCTGGGGTGCGGGTTCTTGATATGGGGGTATAGGTGCCTGAAATTGGTAAGGATTCTCTAAAATCTCCCTAATGAATACATCGTGGTAATAGGGATCTAAAGGATCCAAACCTGGGTAGGCTCCTATGTTTGGCATGGGCGTGTCTTCATGTATCGGGTAGCGTTGCACATAGTCCCTAACGTCATCCCACCAGGGGTTGTAATTTGGGTCTAATGGATTTGGTGCTGGTACCCTAGGTATTTCCTCCGGGTTGAAATCATGCATTTCTACTTGATTTTCAAGGTTTTCTATTTCCATTGGTTGGTCAGGAATTGGTGGTTGTGGTTGGGGTGCTATCATTTGCTCCAGGATAGGGTTAGCTACAGTGGTTGCTAAGATGTGGATGTTGGCTATACCCCTATTAATCATATCCTGGGCATAAGCATCGGTTTCTCTTTTGGCTGCTGCTAGTGCTCTCTGGTCTTGTAACTTTTTCATACGCTTTCTACGCTCGTGTGCCCCTCGACTGAACCATCCTCTCTTTTTTCTGAGGGAATGGCTCCTCGGACTGAGCCTTAAACACGAATATTCCTTCTTCCGTATCAGCAGAGTACCCCGAGAGGGCGGGCTGAGAAGAGGAGGTGCCTTCGCTTCTAGGCGAACCAGACAATTGACGGTACGCGTCAGATGGTCCTTGGTCGCTCATACTGTAAACTAACAAATAGTCAAATAACACATAACAAGAAAATACAATTATGCACGTATTCCCGGGATTTATTTCCTAACAAATTGAATTTTGATGTCAGCAGAACACTTCTGTGGCTGAATCAGTGGCTTAGCTCTGATACCACCTTCTGTCGTAGTCCCTGTCCCCTTATCAAATACGGAAACGGACGGGTGCGAGCCAGTTTCGGTGGTATCTGATATTGTCTAATTTGGCAGCGGAAATTTTCATCAGGACCGTAGTTAGGAAATATTGGATCAGAGTAAAATACCACATTTTCATAATATTAAACACATGGAATAAAACCCAAGTTTGCAATACACACATTTTCATAGGAATAAATTCTATTTTTTTAAATAAAAACATCTATTTCTTTTTAGGTAACTTTATTGCCACTTTTCCAAGCCTTCAGTGCTGTCCAGCTGGCTTCTATTTGACTTTCACATTTTGTTACCTGAAACGCGTTTTAAAAACATTTGTCAGTGGGAAATACTGGTGAGTGAATCCCAGTTTAATCAAGTTTAAATAAAAACCATTGTACAGTATTGAGGGCGGTCTCGCAATTACATTTGTTTCCAAGTTATATCAATTAACATCCATGGTACTGTCAGACCCGACTTGTGGAAATGTTACTCCTTGACCAGGTGGTAACAAATTTTGTATACAAAACCCAACATACTCATGATAATTGTATTCTTACAAATACTCAATAACTGCTTAATATATAATTAATCGTGTGAGGTTTTGTAAAAACAGTTCACAAAAAGGTTTACACAAAAGAAGGATTACTCACAAAAAGGTTTACACAAAAAGAGGATTACTCACATTGCTGTCTTAGATTTTCTGTAAGGGTTCCCTGGAAATTATCTATAAATTACACAAATCCACATGTGATAGTATAATAACCCATTTTAACATTAGTAATACCCTCCCCGAGACGGCATTCCAACGACTACGTCGGGCAGAACCACGACAGCCGTTACGAAACCCTAGATCAATTGGGCAGAGTATCTAATACGTATCCAGGGGTTATGATACTTACAACGGAGCAGAACTTCGCTATTTAGGGGGGTATTAGACCCGTATATTATGCCTACTATCAGATTTTCGTGATTGAGAAAAGAAAGTGAGCGAATAGACTGAAGATCCGATGGCCTCTACTTATAGGGCCTGTTTCTGACTTTTACGCGGCCCGCGTAAGAGTAGGCAAAGGCCTACGCGTCCCGCGTTAACTCTGGTCAACGCGTAGGTGATCCGGATCAGCTTAGTAGGCTCGACATGTGTTGGGCCACGTGGCGGCCTAGGGTTCAGCCAGCTTTCACCTTCACGCGGCCCGCGTAGGGGTTGAGGTGAGGCTTACGCGGCCCGCCTCAAACCCAAAAATTCCATTTTTAATTATTTTTAATGATATTTAAGGTATTCAGGGCCCGTTTTCACGTATGGGGTGTATTTTTGGACATATTGGGATATTTTAAAATATATTAGGGTGTCGGAAAATTTATGAGGGTGTTGGTTTTCTATAGGGTTGTTATAGAAAAGATGCGATGATTATTAGGTCCCCAGAGACCTTCTACAACAATGGCAAACACCGAAAACATTGCACTTGATCAAGACGTAAAACGTAAATAATAGAAAGTGTAAAAGAACAAGAAATAGGATAAACTCTTTCATTCAATAGTCATCACAGACCGAAAGAGTATACATCTCCTACAACCTCGTTTAGATCACTACGATCTAAAACCTAGGTTTCTCTCTCTAAGCTCACACTTTCTCTCTCTCTCTCTAGATGTTCACGTAACATTGCTATAGACTTCATAACCAAACTTCCTCGTACGCCTTCTGGTCACGATAGCATATGGGTAATTATCGATCGTCTGACCAAATCCGCTCATTTCCTTCATATTCGAGAAGATTTCAAGGTTGAACGACTTGCTCGACTCTACACTGACGAAATCATATGTCGTCATGGTATTCCTCTCGACATCATTTCTGACCGTGATGGTCGTTTCACTTCACGTATTTGGTAAATTTTCCAGTCCGCTATGGGTTCTCATTTGAATCTTAGTACAGCCTTTCATCCTCAAACGGATGGACATACTGAACGTACTATCCAAACCATAGAGGACATGCTCCGTTTTTGTGTCATCGACTTTGGTGGTAGTTGGGATGTGCATTTACCATTGATCGAATTCTCGTACAACAATAGCTACCACTCCAGTATTCAAATGGCTCCTTTCGAGGCATTGTATGGTCGCAAATGCCGATCTCCTGTTAGCTGGCATGAGATTGGTGACAAACAATTCACTGGCCCTGAGCTCATACAAGAAACAACGGATAAGCTTCTTCAAATCCATGACAACTTACTCAAGGCTAGAAGTCGACAAAAGAGCTATGGTTACAAACGACGCAAGCCATTGGAATTTAACGTCGGTGATCATGTCATACTCAAAGTATCTCCTTGGAAAGGAGTAGTTCGTTTTGGTAAAAAGGGAAAACTTGCCCCTCGCTATGTTGGTCTTTTCAAGATACTCGAGAGGATTGGCAAGGTGGCATATCGACTCGATTTATCTCAAGAACTCAACAACGTTCATCTGACGTTTCATGTCTCGAATCTCAAGAAGTGTCTAGCTGAAGAAGGACTTCAAGTTCCTCTTGAAGATCTCTAAATCAACGACACTTTGCATTTTGTAGAGAAACCCGTCGAAATCATGGACCGAGGAATCAAGAAATTGAGGCGCAGTCAAATTCCTATCATTAAGGTTCGATGGGAAGGAAAACGTGGCGCTGAATTTACTTAGGAACTCGAAAGTGATATGAAGACCAAGTACCCACAACTCTTCGCTACTTCTTCCTAAATTTCGGGACGAAATTTTCTAAAGGAGGGGAGACTGTAACGCCCTGCATTTTCATACTTTCTATATTTAGAAACCTTTGTTTGTAATTCTATTTTTGGTAACTTTGTACTCTTGTATTCATTCTTTCGTTGTAATCGTTACAAAATTCGAGACTTGGATCATAATGAAATTCGCATTTTCATTACATTTATGTTATATACGTTTCATACATGTTCATACGTTCAAAAATATTATTCATGTGATACTTTATTAACAATTTGTGCAAAATATGTCAACTTGCAAACTTATGATCTATATACTCGATTTATGTGAAAAACGACACTTATTTACAACAAATATACATGTTCATACTCGTTTTATCTTTGGATTATGATTAATGTACATAACATAACTTTGATTATGTCTAATATGCATAAAATGGCATGAAAACCTCTTAAAACATTGAATATGGAAAGTATAGGGACTAAATCGTACAAAAATCAAACATTTGCCTCGAAGTCGCACCCTCACGGGCCGCGACCCGACTCTCTTTTTGCTTCGCGGGATGCGAGGCCGGCTGATCCGCAGCCCATCGATCAGACGTGATTTTTGGCGGAATTTTGATGTTTATTTGAGTTTAAACTTGTCTTCCATGTCTTAAATGCTCACCAAACCCTACACTAACACTTCCCTATAAAACCCACACATTTTTTCACTTTACAAACTCTCAATTCACTCTTAAATCTCCCTCAAATCTGTTGGAAATGAGAAGCTTAATCAGAATCATATCAAGTCGTTCATGTATGCATAACTCACTCATTTCTCATTCTTTTTCATTGATTCTTTTTCTCAATCACTTGGAACAACCTAAGGGATGATTCCACAGGTTTTCCATGGAAAACCAAGGTCTGGAACATCACCAAATCAGGCTCCAAAGTGAACAAACTTTCTGTTTTGATTTGAACTTTGTTAAACTTGCTTGAACTTGAGGTTTCTCATACACATTCCTATGTCCTTATGCTCATAATCAACTAAATGGTTAGTTGGGCTTAAAAACAAGGTTGTGACACTTAAAATCAGATGTTAAAACCTCATAAACTTTCTGTTTTGGTTAGGATTTAACCCACAAGTAATGAACAAGCTTCAAGCTTGAAGTTGTGTGATTATAGGACTAGCTTGGGCTATCCTACTTAAAAATCCACACATTACTTGATGATTTCCTTAGATTAGTTGTACTTATTCATTCTTTATTTGTATGTTCCTGACCCTCCTTGATTTTTTTATAATATCAAGTGTAGTGGTGAACACCCAAGAGGTACCTAAATGGAAGACTTGTTCCTCCTACCTCATGCATGATTTGTATGAATTACACAAGAGGTTCCTAAATGGGGGATTCATCCCTCTACCTCATGCTTGACCTATATGACATATTAATATCTATATAACTTATAAATATATTCAAATAACCAAACTCTTGATGATGACCTAGTGGTCATTTGTCAAGATAGTAGGGTACATCAACTTGGACTTGATAACTTGTCACGATTCTAATGGAACTTTATTCCATGAAAACATTTAAACCCTTTCGGGTTTCATAGTGTCAAGAACAAGTGTCATGTGTGCTAGATGATTATTTTTCATACATGCATTTTAAACTCCGAATCTTTAATCTTCCGTTAAACTCCCCATACTCACACACCTATGTTTCTTCGTGTAGAAGGACAAGGTGCTCCAATCTAATCAATCGAACACTCGCGGGATATCAAGTAGGAAGCTTGAAAAACCGTGAGTATACTCGATCTCGTTTTCCTTTTAATCACTTTTGGGTGCAACATGTATGTTATACAAAATTACACTTCACATAAAACTTTTAATCACACTCTATCTATGCTTTAACATGAAACTATATGATGCTTGTTAGACTTCAATGCTATGTAAACTTTCTTGTGTCGATATATGATTCATTAACTTTGCTAATCTACCTTAACAATTATAGCGCTATAGGATTAACGCACCACCCACGAAACTTGGGGTATTGTTAAGTTAAACATGTTAACCTCCCGTTATTCTTTGGGATAGGCTATATTAACGCATTGGATTCTTGGGTTTGAACATATAGTACACCGTTTCAGCATGCTAGTAAACTTGCATATTATGATTCATGTTGGATATGAGACTTTAAACAATTTTATTCTATTTTATGCTATGTAACAAAACTTGTATACTCGCCAACTTTTGTTGATATATTTTAATACATGTTGCAGGTTGATTGATGAGATGATGTTGAGAAGAAATACAATTTAGGTGGACTTAGATACACACCTAGATTAATTTTGTTATTTCAATGTTATGTTATGAAACAATGTTGTCTTTTATTTTGGATTTTTGTATGACAATTTAGTCTTGATATGAAATTTGAATTTAAATTTAAATTATATTGTCACACAGTGTTATGAAGTTTTGAGCAATTTGTTCGTCTCATCTTGATTTTTCCGCCATCGGTTGGGATGTGACACATACCCGGTTGTAAAATCGTGTCCCATACCCGACCCAATACCCGTCGGGTAATATACCCATTAGTTTATTAAAAGATATACATTGGGATTTCCAAATACATTTTTTACTATTATAATTATTATATAATTTTATTTATGCACAACTATTATAAATTAAAATATACATTACATACATATAAGTTTTATCATAAATTAATAATAACTTTATAATATTTATACACTTATATGTATATGCTTCACAACATACAAAATATCAAATACATATGCTAAAAGAATTTTTTTTTTTCACATTATGAACATACTAAAATAAATCACTAATAGATAAGGTTTAATGGAAAATAAAAATATAAATTAAAAACTCGGGTATATGATCAGGTATATAGTTCAGGTAAACGGGTATGTGGTTTCGGGTAATCGGGTCGGGTATCACCTAATCCCATACCCGACCCATACCCGCAAAATTTTTTAAAACTAATCCCATACCTGGCCCAATACCCGTCGGGTATCGGGTATACCCGTCCCATTTATGTCGGGTTTCGAGTATACCCGCCGGGTTCGGGTATTTCTGCCATCCCTAAATTTGTATAATTCAGTTCTAATATCCAACAATTAGTATTATACAAGTGACACGATTTACCATTTTTGTTATATTAATTAATAATGTACAGTTACAACATTTTTTATAACAATTTCTCTGAAAATTTTATTAGAAAACAAACTAAACAAATATAATTGAGTTTTCATTTTTACTGTGGTGACCCGAACCGATATCATACAAACAACATATGTACTGGTATTCATTTTTATTTTTTCTTGATGTTCCTACCCATGTCGTGACAATAAACCAATACCATATGAACAACATCTGTACTGGTAAAACTGTTGTTGGTTGTGACTAATCATATGCATAATCGGTATAAATTTAGTCGAAAACGGAGTTGTATTCGCACTTGTATTCGTTTTTATATCTTTTGATTGTTATATCGAGTGTCCATATCGTAATAGTATTGTAATTAACCGAATTGATACCCATCGAAAAACCGCCTCGAAACATAAGAAAACCCACTTGTTTAATTTAAAGTAAACATTAGTTGTATAGTGATATATAAAAGAGTAAATTGCCAAAATCGTCCCTGATGTTTGGGCATGTTTGTCATTTTCATCAAAAACAACTTTTTTTGTACAATATAGTCTTTCACTTTTGGGATTTTGTCCCATTTTCATCCAAACATCTAATTTGCTTTATTTTTTCTATCAAACATTTGGATGAAAATGACAAAAATCTCAAATCTCAGGGACGACTTTGGCAAAAAAAAACCAGAGGTTTGGATGAAAATGGCAAAAAATCCCAAAAATGAAGAACCATATGGTAAAAAAAAGTTGTTTTGGATGAAAATGTCAAACATGCCCAAACCTCAGGGACGATTTTGGCAATTTACTCTATATAAAAAAATTAGTTTTCTACTACATTTACGTGTGATGTGCATTAAAAAAGCAATGTTGACTTTTAGCAACACAGGAATATGCCCTAAGACTGGTGGGTGTGGGCGTTTTGGCCCTTTAACGTCGGGAGCTCCACCCCAGGTTGATGTTTTGGTCAGCGTTGCCCGTTTGGCGTGGAGATTCTGCCTGGCATGGGCGAGGGGCTGGGTGACATGGTGGACTGTGGTTGGCTGGTTCAATGTAGGTTTTTTTAATTTTCTTTGTAGTTTTTAAAAAATTCCACATGGCTGGTCACGCCCAGCTAAGCGACGCCCCACCACACCCCTAGTTTTTGAGTATAAGCTTATGGATTCCACCCTCACCACGTGTCAAGCAATGCCCCAAATCCAAACCCCTCCACACCCCATAGTCTAACTGGGTCATGGCCTGTAGACCAAAATTCAGAACATACTGCATTTACTTGGAAAACTTGGCAAATATTTTAAAACTCATAACCATTTAAAAAAAAACTAATCAGAAGTAGAAATGTGAGATATATTAGCAATTTTACACCATCAAAATTTTAAAACTCATGACCATTTAAAAAAAAACTTCTGGTGATGTAACTAGTATCAAATGGCATCTGGGGTTATGGTTCCTTTGAGGACACGGTTTACGCCCGTTAAACCTGTGTTCATGGGCGGACCTAGCCTTTAGCTAGGGTGGGCGGCCGCACCCCTTGAAAAAAAAATTTAGTGTATATTTTACGCAAAAAACCCGACCGCACCCCTTGAAAATATGGTTGAACACCTCATCCGCACCCCAGCAAAAAATTTCTTGGTCCGCCACTGCCTGTGTTATGCCCTCAATGAAGAAACCCTATGGGTTCTCGAACCGGGATCGGTCTCACAAGTTGACTTGCGACCACCCAGTCAATCCAAAAGTCGTCGTTCAAAAAAAATTGTAAAAAAAAACCTTATAAACTATCATTCAATACAAAAATAAAATACTTTATTCATTCAAATTATTCAAACCAACAAACAAACCTTAATTTGGGTTTGGGTTCAGCTTATTTACAAACTCAACGGCTCAACTCAACTCATTTAAAAACTAAATTGGTTTGAAACAACCTTTCTCTTAGGCCACCCGTAGTGGGGCTTAATATCACGCCAAAAGCTAGCATCACGCCACCATAGCGCCGCCAACATCATTACGGCAAGCGCTATGGGGAGGTTTTTCTTCTCCGGCGCTATATCCTTCGCTGCGTGATGTTCTCTAACACAAATCCCCCCACTCACACACATATATATACATACATATGTATGTATATTGAAGGGCTTTATATAACCCCCTTACCACTACATCCTATTTTGATATAACGCCCCATAAAGCCACTCTCTTACGCATTTCACCACGTGTCGTATAACGCCCTCAAATGGGGCTTGACTACACAAGGTCTTAGGCAATGGGTATACTTTCACGCCTCTTAACTACATGTAGGCGTCACATCACCCACTTAACCCTTTTTCACTTCACCTCGCACAAAGGAAATGTTTTAACCCTCATTGACGCCCCATAAATTAATTAAATACACATATATAACATGTTCTGTGTGTGCAAATTTTCCAATGTTTGATTTTCTCTCTCTCTTGTCGTTAACTTTTTAACACGTGAAGCTTTTAGTGCTCCTTAACACCCTTAAGAAACGGTATAACAGGTCTTAACAAATGCCAGCTAGGATTAATATGTATAGTAGGTTACTAGGCATCCTTAACAAATTTTAACAAAGAACCTATTTCAACGGCTCTAAAGATATTATCCATCAACAAAAACAAAAAAACAACAATCGATCCATTGAAGAATAAACATCTAGTGGTGGGACCGGACCGGACCGTGGTTGGTCAACGTCATGGACGTCATACCGCAGCCTCGTTCGTATCTTCTTCTTCTTCTTCTCCTCCTCCAATCGCAATCATATACTTTGAATTCAATTTTATTCGTAAAGAATTGTATTTGTGGATGATTTTTCCCAATTGTCTTGTTGCTATTTTATTATTATTTTCTTGACCAGTTGTTACCTTGTTCGATTCGATTCGTTTAATTCCATATTCGTACGCCTTTTAAGTTTTTAGCATTGAGATTTCCGTACATTCGCAAGAACCCTAGATCGGTTGTTGTTTGATCGATGGTGAAGGAGACGGAGTATTACGATATTCTTGGCGTTAAACCTACCGCTACGGAATCTGAGATTAAGAAAGCTTATTACATCAAGGTTATTATTATACATCTTTCATTAATTCTTGTAGTAATTATGTGATTTTGTTTGATTTGTTATTTTACCTGCTATTTGTGCCCTAATTCAATGAAATTTCAATTTCAATTGATTTTAAGTAAGGTGTATTAATATTTATATAAGTTTTGGTATAAGACCTATGTTGATAAGAAATCAAGCCAATTGCAGCACATTTTGTTTGTAAGAGAACATTAGGCGTTCCAAGGCGTTTAGGTCTCGAAAGCCGAGGTGAGGGCTGCGAGGTGTTAGTGCAACAAAATAAGCTTTATAGCCTTTAACAGTATGACCAAAAGTTGCATCTATCTCGTCTCTTTTATGTATAGGTCATTTGATGAAGTAAATGTTCATAATATCTTCGTCGTTTTGGTCTGTTTTACATATCAACCGGGTTCAGTATGACAAAATTCTGACTCACATGGTCACATGTACATGAAGGTGTTATTTTGATCACCTTGCCTAAGGCGTGCATTTTAAAACCGAGGGCGCGTGAATTTTATTATTTGTTGGCAAGCTCTTATTTTCTTCCCTTGGAACACTTATATAACTGTTCTTATTAATTGAAGCTATATGTAATTCAAGCTCCAGTTTTGGTATATGCATGCATGATGAAGAACTTGGTGTTCATAAACTGTTGAAACCGACCAAACCTTTTGAGATTTTGGACGGTCTGTTCACGGTTCAGTTTTGGTGGTTTAACGGTCCGGTTACGGTTTCAAACTTGGAGTCAAACCGAACTAGTCATCTAGCCCTTTTTAAATTTATTTTGGATTTGCATTGCAGTTATGTATATGCATTAAATTCATGAACCATCTTTATTGTTTTATATTTTTTAATACAAACTAATAATTTAAAAAAAAAAAGTTCAAACTCTCAAACCGCCAAAGTGGTCGATTTGGCTGACCCAGTATATAGCGGTTCAGCTCAGAGAGATGGGACCGTGAACACCCCTAGCTTCATGTACTTCAAACTAGGCTGTATATAGTTATGCATAGACTGTTAGACCTAACATTACATGAAATCAGGCAGGATAATAAGTCCTTATTGGGATCTTATATTTGTATATATATACAAATAAGTGATTTATGATGATTGTATGATTGCCTGTGTTTTCTTTTCCTAATTAGCTTGTTTACAAAAATAGCTTCTAGATTTTGCGAGTAAATACGTGTGAGCATAGTTTAATTCTTGTCGCCGACTCGTCGTTAACTTGCTATACTTGGAGAATTGCAGGCGCGCCAGGTCCATCCAGACAAAAATCCAAATGATCCTCTTGCAGCACAAAATTTTCAGGCAACACTCCCGTCTAACTCTTATTGAATATGTTTTCTTCAATATATTATTTTAGTTAAAGATTTTGTATTCTATAACAGGTTTTAGGAGAAGCTTACCAAGTATTGAGTAATCCTGATCAAAGACAGGTTTACGATGCTCACGGGAAATCAGGAATCTCAACGTTAGTTTTGTGGTTTTTAATTATAGATTATGGCACCTTGTGCTGTATACATGCGCACATTCATATGTTATTTGATCAGTGCTGAAATATTTTTTGTCTGTTAATTATAGCGGGGCAATCATTGACCCAGCCGCTATCTTTGCAATGCTTTTCGGGAGTGAACTATTTGAAGACTACATTGGCCAGCTTGCGATGGCATCCATGGCTTCTTTGGATATTTTCACCGAAGGCGAGCAGATTGATACTAAAAAGTTGCAAGAAAAGATGAGGGTACGTGTGAATATAGAATCAGGATCAACTATGAACTTAAATGTTGGTAAGAACTGATCAAAATTCACAAGTTGAATCATATAGGTACAAATTCACAACTTTACGAGATTGTATCTTGTTGTTGAAGTGTTTGGCATAATTTTGTAAATGACAGATCTACATTTTTTCGGTTGTTGCAACAGACTGCAAAATCAGATGCATATTTGAATTTGTTTATTTTTTAAAAGAAAATGCTTTAAAACTCTTGTAAAACACTTCAACAGAGGTATGAATTATGAATTGAAATTTCAACTTGTATCTTGTATGTTTCAGATTCAATATTTTGATTAGTTTATATGGTTTTTTTTTACCATTATTTGAGTTCTTATAGGAACTGTCCCCTGTTGTGAACACACACACATATATATGGAATGGTTAAAATGAGAACTAGTTTGAGTTGTGAGAACTCGTGAGAACCCTACTTCCAAAAGTGTTTTGAAAAAAAAATTTGACGATTTTTTTTATGAAGTTACGTGTACATATCGAAAAAAGCTGGCTCGTATTTTTTTTTTTCGGTTTTTATTTATAGGTGTGCTAGTTAGATGTTAATTTACCTTTGTGCAAAATTTGGTTGCAAAACTCACACGGGAAGTAAAATTCTTGCGAGTTCTCACAACTAGGAGGAGTTCTCACATGAACTCTTCCCTATATATATAGAGAGAGTTTAAAATACAATAGTCCTTAACGTGCGATGCGTACGTTAACCTTACCCAGTTACCCTATATATATATATATAAAGAAAGAGGGGGGGGGGGGGGGGGGTGTTTACTACATAACCAATTTTAACCAGAGAATTGCGAAAACGGCAAAAACACGTGTCTATTGCTTTAACTATGATACGTAAGGCACTTATGTAACCGCATAACCGTCTCTCTCTCTCCCACTGCTGTGGTACGTACAAGCACTTAACTAGTTCTTTACTTAAAATTGATCCTGTATTGACCACACTCTTATTATACACACACACACACATATATATATATATATATTATATCTATACATATATTATCCTATTCAGTAGCAATGTAGCATACATCAAGCAGTAATATATTTTTAAAATTTATCTTGTGGCTATGTAAATTTGAATCAGTTAAGTGTGTGTATCACAGATTGTGCAAACGGAAAGAGAAGAAAAGTTAATTACATTACTTAAAGATCGTCTCCATGAATATGTGCAAGGAAATAAAGATGATTTTATCCGTCATGCTGAAGCTGAAGTATCAAGGCTCTCCAATGCAGGTATATTATAAATCATTTAACTAAAAAATTAATGCCAAGTTTTTGTATATTTCTAACTGTAAGTTATGCCCGCCTTTTGTAGCTTATGGTGTGGACATGCTCAACACAATTGGATATATTTATACTCACCAAGCTGCCAAAGAGCTTGGTAAAAAGGCTATTTATCTCGGTTTACCGTTTATCGCTGAGTGGTTTAGGAACAAAGGCCACTTTATAAAATCACAAGTTACAGCCGCGACAGGTACATCTGGTCTATACTCTATATGTTATCGTAGGTTTGTTTTATTATATTTGTATAATAGTATTAAACTAGAAATTTTACCCTGCACATTGCGACGGGAGTTTGATTATCAGTACATTACCAACACTGGGTGTAGCAACTGAAAGAGATAACGTAAAACCATGGGAAAAGAACATCGAAACGTCAATGTACGTATTCAGAAATATCACTAAAAGTAGAAACAGTAAAAGCAAAAAAAAAAAAAAAAAACTGGTTCTCATAATAGGGATTCCGGTAACAATATTGTTCGGTTGGAGTCGGTTTGTTTGTCACGTCAGCAAGGGAAAAACACTAAAAGGCAAAATACGAAAAGGAATAAAAGTAACGGGACTGAAGATGTATATTAGCAAAGTTAAAGTAGGGGTCTAAACATGTATATAAGCAAAGTTAATTTACGAAGGAAAAAACTTTATTAAAGTAGAGGGGCTAAACTTGCATAGTAGGAAAGTTAAGTTAAAGGGTTGTATAGTAAAAATAATAAAGAGCGGGGGGTGTAATTAGAAAAATCCACTAAAAGACAAAACCCTTAGCTACTCTAAGGGTGGGTTGTGTTTTAGTATAATAATCATTAATCTTTATGCCAATTAGGTACTTTTTATTTTTTATTGTTGCGCTTTTCTTGCGCCGGGCATGCGCTTCTTTTGCGCCTTTGATTTCCTAGTCTGGCTTATTACCATTATGTAACATTATATATTTTTCATTTTGCATTACCTTTTGCGATTTTAGGTGCAATCGCTTTAGTTCAGCTTCAAGAAGACATGAAACGACAGTTGAGTCAAGAAGGGAAGTACACAGAAGAGCAACTCGAAGAATACATGGAGTCACACAAGAAGATAATGATTGATTCTCTTTGGAAGCTTAATGTGGCAGATATTGAAGCCACGGTTTCTCGTGTCTGTCAGATGGTTGTATCCATTTTCCCTCATTTTTTGTTTATATAAATACGCAGATGGTACTCATATTTATATCATTTTGTCTGTTTCAGGTTCTTCAAGATCATACCGTGAAAAAAGAGGAGCTTCGTGCGAGAGCTAAGGGATTGAGGATCCTTGGTCGGATCTTTCAGGTGTTATTATGTGTACATTGTCGTTATGGCAAAACGGGTTAGCTGGATGGGTCGGGTCAAACAATTTTTACCATTCATAAGTAATGTACTTGATAGATGGCTGATGTATAAACAATTATTTTGATTTCAGAAGGCAAAACCAGCCGTTGATGGGCATGAAAGTGAACCAATGTTACACTCTGGTATGCATAATCTGAATGTTGAGGATACAGATCATGCTTCAAAAGCTGCAGAATCTGGTCAAAGTTCTCAACCCACCATGGTACCACAGGTATATTATTCATTTCTTTAACTGTTAAAAACATGTTTTATTTTTCCTCCTATTTTTACATTATAAATTATTATATTATGTTTTTATTCCAGCGTCCATATGTGGAAGCTCCCCAGTTTCCTGGTGTAGAAAATTATGATTTTCCTATGCCAACAGTACCCCCTGGGGCCCAGAGATCTTAGTGAAGTTGCATGGTTGAATTTGGATGGTATGTCATGTGTTTTGTATGTATATTTTTGGTAATGAAGTTGAATTTGCATGTATTTAACTGAACACATAACTTTCAAATGATTTCCAATTTGTTTATTGTAAGAACAAAATGTATTTTATTTTCCCCCGGACTATGCCTCATAATATAGCCATGTACAGCTGTACAGTATAATCTGGACAAATAAATATCTTGAGAACCATAAAAGAATATTCGTTTAGTGAGATTATTTATTTATCAAGAAAAGGAATTTAGTTTTGGAGAAGATGAGATCATTCATTTACATGGTTATACCGTATATTTTGAACGGAGAATTTGCCTATCACGAGCAGAACCATCCGATCATAGGGGTAAGATCAAATAAAAAGTTTGTTTTGCCTAAGACTAGTGGGTATGGGGAGGCTCATCCCCATGAGGATGGGCTGCCACGTAAGCGCCACATCACCATCCCATGGAGGATGGGCCTCCTTGCTTTTTGAGAGGGGTGGAGGATGGGGCTACCCCACCTAATTATTTTATAATTTTCTAAGTTTTTTTTTTGTTAACTTAATAAAACTTTCATAAAAATTAAAAAATACAACATAAAACAAGATAAATAAATTCATTTCATAACATAAAAAAATTACATTTCCTAAAAATAAAAATTACTAATCCTAGAAACGGAAAACGTAAAAACGAAAAAAAAAAATTACGATACGATTAAAAAACTAATCAACCTACGACGTCCATTTTTTCTTCACCTCTTCTTTCATCCTCCGGAACCGAGTCGAGATCCAACATCATAATCCTAAAATCCTCCGCTCGAGCATAGTCGGCCGACAAAGTTTTCTTGTGACTATATTTTTCGGCCGCGAACTCTTTGAACGAACGGAATTCGTTTATCAACTCGTCCATTTTCGAAGACGCCTTCGAGCCGCCCCCTCCACTCGAGCCGGCCCCTTTGCGCTTCCCGGCCGCCTCTTTTTTTGCTTTGTCCCTTCCGGTGGGACGTTCCGACTCGTGAACGGGCAACACATCCTCGTCATATATTGGGTCGTCGTTTATGTCGATTTGACAACGAGCGGTGGAGCCTCCCACACTATAACTTCCGGACTCGGAAGTTTTAGTCCGTTTGGCGGTTGCGACCTCATTTGGAACCGCCTTCCATTTTGGTTCTTTCTTTAAAACGTTCCACGCTCGGAGGTGCGGGAAAGGCGTTGAATTTTGAGAGTCCCACTTAGCCATAACAAGGTTAAGAATGTCCTCGTCGTTACTCCCGCTAGGAGGACAAGTGTAAATTTGGTTATAATACTCGTTAAAGGTATTGATGGTCTTGCTCATTTTACGCCACTTGCCCGAGACGGATTCGACATCACGAGCCGGGCCATGCTCCATAATCCCGTTAAATCTTTCCGTTGTCGCATTCCAAAAACTACTACCCGTTTGGTTGTTCCCTAAATTTAAAAAAAATGCATTAGTAAAAATAAAAAATAAATCTTTTTAAATTTAAATTAAAAAATTAAACTTTGGTTCATACTGACTATCGGGCAAGTAGAGGACTTAACAAACGCCATTGCTAGCGCCTCCTCCTCTATTTTCGTCCAAGGTCTCGCCTTTGCTCTCGAACCGCTTTTTGGCACGGTTTCGGGTACGGTTTCAACCGTCTTCCCCTTGTTTTTTTTTTGCGCTTGAGCTCTTGCGGTGGCGATTCGGGGACGACTTCTTCATCATCATCGTCAACTTGAACCGGGGGTTGCGGTTGGGAAGTTGGCGGTTGCGATTGGAATTGTTCAATCGAGTTGCGTTGCATGATTTGTTTGAGTGCTTGGTATTGTTGCATTTGTTGAACTTGGGAGATTTGTGAGAAGGCGTTGGGTGATTGTTGGAAACCCGAAAAGGTAAATTGTGGAGACACCCACGAAGGATCCATAGTCGGAGTGTAAGCGGGACTCGAAAAAAAAGTTAGGTTGGTTCGTGTCACACCCCGATATTTCCACGTTTGACCGGTGGGCCCGGTGGGGGAGTATCGTGACGTAGTTGGTAACATTACAGTCAAACAGCACAATATTTAATATGCACAGCGGAAGCAAAAGATAGATATATTTCAACCGAATAATATTGTAATATCAAGTATCACAAACAGTTGAGAATAATCCACAGGTGGATCAAAAATTTATAGGAAACATTGTTCAACAGTTTTGACATCCAAGCTTGCGAGACTTATTGTGGACGCTAGGAGAAAGCCAGCCTAGTTCGCGTAGTACCTGCACTTAACCTTTCTGGGAAAATACGTCAGTTTACACTGGTAAATACATTCAACCGACTCTTTTTGAAAAGTTTAATAAAAATTGATGTGAATGCACGTGGCACAAACTTTTTATAACTTGGGATAATTATTTGAATATAATACTTGTAAAAGAATTACATGTTCCTTATGCGTTCAGTAGCCCGATCCGTAGACCGGGTTAAAGATCAATAGACACACCACATTATTTATTTATGCACTGACGGGTGTACGCCTACACCCCGTGCTCAGGTCGTGGCCATCTCGTAAGATGATGCCAAGGATATCCGGGACATGGTCATTAACCCCCCAAAGGCTTTAAGCAAACAAAACATTTCAAAACGGAGCATATCAATGATTTAACCTCTATTCGATTAAAGATTCAATGCCGGACCAAGCGGTATTTTATATACCGTACCCCAAGCCCGTATAAGGGAAAATAAGTTAAAAATATTTACCTTTGCAAGTATCAATCACAAATAGCAAGTGCGTGTAGCTTTTACCGGGTCTCCTATTCTGGAACGAAGGTTTATAATAATCTATTAGAATCCTAACGGGTCTTTAATTAATCCTAAACTTAGACCGGTTAGTTTTAAAGGAAGATACGGTTCGAACGCGTGATTAAGCGAAGACCGGAATAGAATGTGGTTTAGACCCGACAAGTTTGAAGACTTGTATAATATGGGTAAACTAAACACATTCTGGATTTTGAGATAAAAATAATAAGGTTTGACCCGTTTCGGCTAATTTATGCAAACTAGTTACATAAACCGAACCGAACGCGCAAGAGGCGTAACGGGTAAACATGAGAGTCATTTACAGGTTTCCTAAGTTAATATGCCTTAAATAGGTAGTGATATCAGTAGGATACCTTCCATTATGCCCAAAACGAGTTTAATCTAAATATAAGCCCCGTAGGGGTATCTTGGTCATTTTAAAGATTATAAAAGAGATTAAATGAAATTCTGAGATTCGGGTCTGAATAAATCAGTAAAACAACTTAATTTATCAGGTTATATCAATTGGTGATAAGTCTTATATGACAAAATGGTTTTAAACCCATACTAGGTGTTTAATACGCTTAAAAAGCCGTTTTAAGCGATTTCCGGGTTAAACAGGAAATCTGAGTTTTCTGATCAGGTTATAAAGTTCAAAATACTTTATTTATTATATAAAATCAGTAGCAATTGGATTGGTGTCAAAATATTATGTAAAACTCATTTTATGAACAAAATGGGTATAATCGGTATTTACCGAATCAACGCCATAACCTTAGGTTATGAGCAGGTTAAAAATAATTAAAAATCTTTAAAAATCCCAAAATGTTATCTTACATCAGTGGGTAAAAGGTTTGGTGTCAAAAATTGGGTTTAGATAGGCTTTATGCTAATTGCGCCGTTTAATTAACAAAAAGCTTTTTAATTGCGCTATTTAGCATAACTCCTATTCTAGACCTCCAACTGATGTGAAAATTTAGGGACATGTTTATAAATCAGTAACAAAGATTATTGTCCTCTCACATTTCCAAAATTCTCGTTTTATGGTCAAAAGGGCATTATGGTCAACTTTAAGCAATTAACGGAAATATGTAAACGAATCGGTCAAACAACGAATCAACCACAGAGGGTTATACTATCATGTAACCTGGTCCTAAGGAAGCTCTAAGGCATTTCCAAAGCATACTAAATCGGGTCAGAACTGAAGTCAAAGTTTTGCGACTTTCGGCTCCGAACCGAGCCTAAACAGAAAATTGTCGGGTCGAACATGTTTAGACATGTTCTTACATTTATTACTAAGTTATATGAGTGGTAAAATAGGTTACATGCCTTCTACATTGCTAATTACATGTTAATTCGCAAATTAAGTTTCTGTTGACTTTTTATAAACAACTTTGACCCGACAAATGACTAAGTTAGGATGGGAATCAGAGGGTGCCCTTTTAAGGGTTTAATGCCCACATAATTACCAACTTATAACTACCTTCAATTCGACTAATCACTGGACCATTAATGATTAATCGCTAAGTCAAACGTTAATTATGACGGTTTGACTTTTAAGCTAATAACTAAGTAAAACTCAATTAAGGAAGATCAAGGTTACTTACCAAGGTCTAATGCACTATTAGAGATGCTTGGGGGCTGATCTTATGCTCCAGGAAGCTCCACAAATGCAGATGGAAGGTGTGATCAAAATGTTGCAACATGAGGGCCTTTTTATAGTGAATTTGAGGGCTTATGATCATGACAAATCATGCTACAACTGATCATGGATCATCCACAAGTGTCCCTAAGGTCTAAAAGCATGTAGGGGTCGCCCATGGAGTGGAAAATATCTTTCTAAGTCGGTTACAATGGACATAGCAGACACTAGCCAAATTTTTTGGAATCAGAAGGCCCCTCGCGTCACGCGTAGGCCCCCTAGGGGTTCCCCGCGTCGCGCGACGCCCCCTCTGATCCAATTTAACTTTTCAGATTTTTATGTTTTGGTCCTTGATCCTTATGAAGTTGTTTTGACTTTATTTCTTGCATTATGAGCCTCCTAAATTGCTTTCCAAGGACTCCAAGTTATAACCAATCCTTGTGAAGCCCTTGTTTAACTTTGTTATCACCCGAAAAGTCATAAACTTCATCGTTGACGCTTTTAACCCCTCGTGTATGAATCTTATCCTAACTTTCTCATACGATAATGAAACTTGGTGAAATTTTTATCGTGCATTCTAGTGAGCATAATTAATCGTTACAAAGCTTCGGGTTTGCTAAAAGGTCACTCAGAGGTATACCTTAAACATGTTGACACATTTAACCCCTGTAGTTTGTAATCTCTCACTTTCTTTCACAATTAGCTTCGTATGATCCATGATTCATTCGTTTAAGGGTATAAACATAGTGTAGGGTTATGGTAAAGTATATTTATCCATTGTTGACATTTTAAACCCTTACATTATCATACTTTCCTTGTTTGTCAACTTTAGTCCTTCTAGAACATTCTTTCACACGTTCAAAACTTATGACACATGTCGACACATTATAGGACGTGAATTTTTGAGTTGTCACATCCTCACCCCCTTAAAAGAAATCTCGACCTCGAGATTTACTGAAATAAATGAGGGTACTTTTCTTTCATTGTGGACTCAACCTCCCATGTGTATTCGGGACCTCTACGGGCATACCATTTAACCTTTACGATCGGTACATGCTTCCTTCGAAGCTTCTTAACCTGTCGATCCTCGATCGACACAGGTTTTTCAACAAACTTCAAGCTCTCTTCTATGTGCACATCTGTGTGTGGTATGACTAGTGATTCATCAGAGAAACACTTCTTCAGATTACAGATGTGGAATACATTGTGAATACCACTGAGCTCTTCAGGTAATTTTAACTTATAAGCAACTGATCCGACACATTCGATGACCTCGAATGGTCCTATATACCTTGGGCTTAACTTACCTTTCTTGCCAAATCGTATCACTCCCTTCCAGGGTGATACATTAAGCAACACTTTGTCACCTACCTCGAATTTCAGAGGTTTACGCTTTAGATCTACGTAGCTTTTCTGCCTATCCCTGGCAGCTTTCAGACGGTCACGAATCTGGACAATCTTGTCTGTCGTTTCAAAGACTATTTCAGGTCCTGTCAGCTGGACATCTCCAACTTCCGCCCAACAGATGGGAGTTCTGCACTTTCTACCGTACAAGGCCTCGAAAGGCGCAACCTTGATGCTGGTATGGTAGCTATTGTTATATGAGAACTCGATTAATGGCAGGTGGTTATCCCAACTACCACCTAAGTCGATCACACATGCACGAAGCATGTCCTCCAACGTTTGGATTGTACGCTCACTCTGTCCGTCCGTCTGAGGATGGTAAGTCGTACTGAAATTGAAGCGCGTGCCCAAAGATTGATGGAAACATTTCCAAAAATGAGATGTGTATCTAGTATCCCTATCGGAGATAATAGACACTGGTACGCCATGCAGCGATACAATCGTATCTACGTACAATTGGGCTAACATGTCGGAGCTATAGGTCTCCTTAATGGGTAGGAAATGCGCTGACTTAGTCAGTCTATCTACTATCACCCATATAGTATCGTTTCCTTTCCTTGTCTTTGGCAACTTGGTGATGAAGTCCATTGTCACCATTTCCCACTTCCACGTGGGAAGTTCAGGCTATTGTAGCAAACCTGACGGCTTTTGATGTTCTGCTTTGACTTGCGCACACGTCAAGCATTTAGCTACATAGGCAGCTACAGACTTCTTCAAGCCTATCCACCAATAGTTTGCCTTTAGATCCTGGTACATCTTATCAGCTCCAGGATGGACGGAGTATTTAGAACTGTGGGCTTCCTGGAGGATAATATCTCGAAGTCCTCCATAAACTGGAACCCATATTCGCCCGTTTAACCTCAAAATTCCGTCCTTGCCATAGGATAACTGTTCTTCTGTTACTCCTAGCTTTTCATTAGGATAGTTAGCTTCCAACACAGCTTCCTTCTGCGCAGCTAACAACCTTTCATTCAAACCATTCTTTATCTCAATGCTCTTGGCATTGAT
Source organism: Helianthus tuberosus (assembly GCA_030545235.1). Classification (NCBI taxonomy): domain Eukaryota; kingdom Viridiplantae; phylum Streptophyta; class Magnoliopsida; order Asterales; family Asteraceae; genus Helianthus; species Helianthus tuberosus. The sequence goes on from CM060444.1 coordinate 163,949,079, forward strand.
TCTTATGGGCTTCACCCTTTCCTTTCGACTTAAAGCATCGGCGACTACATTCGCCTTGCCAGGATGGTATCTTATTTCACAATCATAATCATTCAAAGTTTCCATCCAACGTCGTTGCATCATGTTCAAATCCTTTTGGTTAAACAGGTGTTGGAGGCTCTTGTGATCAGAATAGATCACACACTTGATACCATATAAATAGTGCCTCCATAGCTTCAGTGCAAATATAACGGCACCCAACTCCAAGTCATGGGTGGTGTAATTCTTTTCATGCACCTTTAACTGACGTGAAGCATAGGCAATAACTTTGCCTTTCTGCATAAGCACACATCCCATCCCGGTGTGTGATGCATCACAATATACCACAAACTCTTCTATTCCATCAGGCAATGTCAACACAGGTGCATTTCTTAGCTTCTGCTTAAGGATATCAAAGGATTCTTGCTGCTTAGGGCCCCAATCGAACTTTATTTTCTTTCTAGTTAAAGAAGTTAGGGGTGCAGCAATCCTTGAAAAATTTTCAATGAATCGCCTATAATATCCTGCCAATCCCAAGAAACTGCGAATTTATGTGGGCGTCTTCGGCTCTTGCCAATTCATGACAGCTTCAACCTTAGCGGGATCCACTTGGATACCACGCTCACTAACCACATGTCCAAGGAATTGGACTTCTCGAATCCAGAATTCACACTTCGAAAATTTGGCGTAAAGCTTCTCCTGTTGAAGTAGTGAAAGAATACATCGAAGATGCTTCTCATGATCAGCTTGGTTCTTCGAGTAGATGAGGATGTCGTCAATGAAGACGATGACAAATTTGTCCAAGTAGGGCTTGCAGACGTGTCACGGCCCCCGACCCGGTTTGACCCGTTTCAGGAGCTGCGGGACAGAAATGCTGTGGTATTTAATTAACAGCGGAAGTTTTCATCAGGATCTTTTAAAAACTGAAATATTTCCCGATTATTTTATTTCACAACTCGGGATAAAACCCCGGTAATTTACAATCATAAGATTTCACAGAGAAATCTTTATTATTACAAAACATGTTTCTTTATTTTTATACTGAGCCACTTCCTTAAGCTTGTAGTGCTTCTCGGCACTTTTCTTGGATCACAACAGATCACCTGAAACATGTTTGAAAAAGGTTTTGTCAGCGGGAAATACTGAGTGAATCATTCTTTTTTTTTTTACTAAAACGACTTATTTGTTATAATTTACAGTATTAAGAGCGATTACAATGTTTCTGATATCAAACCAACTACCCACAGTATTTGTCACTTGACCACACATTGGCTATCTCGTTGTCCAATGGTGTCTGTGACTATGGTCATATCACCCCTTGGCTAACCCGTTGTCCAATGGTGACGATTATCAAGTATTGTATACAAAACCCCATATACCGGCTGTAACTTGGTGATTACAAAGACTTAATCCCTGTAATTATAACTTTGAAATAAACATGCTTTTGTAAATAGATTTGATAAAAAGAGAATGACTCACATTGCAGGTTTAATTGAGCAGAGCCTAGCCTACTGATTAGCCTTTTTAACCTAAATTAATAATAAGCACACAATTTGGTTAGTAACTTAATACAACATTTACGATAACTCACGAGATTAAAACCTTCATAACGAATGACAAAGTGCGATACTTAAACATCCATCGAATTAACGACGAATGACAAAGCATAAACCCTAATGTGGGCAGCACTTAAACATCCATTGGATAGTTTAATCGATCGGACATTGAATCGTATCAGCAATCGAGTTATTACCCTGATTGCGGCGTCGATTAGTGATCCGTGTGTGTTAATTGTAGTAATCTACGTATATCTCAGCGTATGTATGGAATTTTTACGTCGAACTGAAGCCAGGAATCAAGTCCCACTGCCTACTATTTATATCTGAAAAATGACCTCCCCCGCGTGTCGCGACAGGGACACATGTACCTGTCGCGTGTCGCGAGAGGCACCAATCTACCCTAGGGTAGCCTTGTGTGCATGTAGCCTTGCTGAGTTGGTCGTTCGTCAATTTTCATAATACACGTAAAGCTGTTAAGATAATAACAACTAGGGTTTTACCCCCCTTGAATTTTAGGGGCCCTGATTCTAATTCCGTTTGTTCTGAAAATTTTAGGGTTTGTGCAGAATCACTTGGGTGTCTCAATTAGGGTTTCCTATTGGACAAATTAATTTAATAAATAGGACTTTTGATGAGAGTTGTTACATTCTCCCCACCTTAATAAAAATATCGTCCTCGAGATTTACTGGAATAATTGAGGATACTTTCGCTTCATTTTTTATTCCAGCTCCCAAGTGTATTCAGCTTCTCTCTTTGAATCCCATTTTACTTTTACTAGCAGTAGTCGTTTGTGCTTGAGAAACTTCACTTTTCTGTCTTCTATTTGAAGAGGTTTCTCAACAAATTTTAACTTTTCATTTACCTCTATATCTTGAAGAGGTATTATCAAAGATTCGTCTGATAGACATTTCTTAAGATTAGATACATGAAATACATCATGTACTCCAGCTAACTCTTCTGGTAGTTGTAAACGATAAGCAACTGGTCCTATACGCTGGATCACTGGAAATGGTCCTATGTATCTTGGACTTAGCTTTCCTTTCTTACCGAATCTAACAACTCCTTTCCAAGGAGAAACTTTCAACATTACTCTGTCTCCAACTTGGAATTCTAATGGCTTGCATCTATTGTCTGCATAACTCTTCTGGCGATCTCGAGCTGTTTTCAATCTTTCCTTGATTTGAGTAATCTTATCAGTAGTTTCTTGTACTATCTCGGGACCTGACAATTGACTTTCTCCTATTTCTGCCCAACAAACTGGAGTTCTGCACTTTCTTCCATACAGTGCCTCGAATGGGGCAGTTTCAATGCTTGAATGATAACTATTGTTATAGGAGAATTCAATTAAAGGTAAGTGATCGTCCCAATTTCCACCAAAATCTATTACACATGCTCGGAGCATGTCTTCTAGAGTTTGGATTGTCCTTTCACTTTGTCCATCTGTTTGAGGATGATATGCAGTGCTTAAATTTAGTCGAGTTCCCATAGCTTCTTGGAAACTTTTCCAAAAATGAGAAGTGAAATGACTATCTCTATCTGATACAATGGAGAGTGGAACTCCATGTAGAGATACGACTTTATCTACATACAACTTTGCCAATCTTTCCATGCTAAAGGTTTCTTTCATTGGTAGAAAGTGAGCAGATTTGGTTAATCGATCCACAATTACCCAAATCGTGTCATTACCTTTTCTGGTTTTGGGTAACTTAGTAACAAAATCCATTGTTATGAGTTCCCATTTCCATACTGGCATTTCTAATTGTTGGAGTAGACCTGAAGGTTTCTGATGTTCTGCCTTAACTTGTGAACAAGTAAGACATTTAGAAACATATCGAGCTATATCCTTTTTCATGCCTATCCACCAGAAATTCTTTCTTAAATCTTGGTACATCTTATTGTTTCCTGGATGTATGGTATACCTAGACTTATGGGCTTCTTCTAAAATCTTATTTCTTAATTCTCCTTGCTTAGGTACCCAAATTCTATTTTTATGGAATCTCCAAATTCCATCAGCTCCTTGTTCTAATTCTTTTATTCGTCCTTTCATTCCTTCAGCATTATCCTTGATTGCTGTTTCTTGAACCTTTTTCAATTGTTCCATTAAATCTAATTGTAAATTTAATCTGAGAGCACGAACTCGCTTTTGCTTTTCATAATATTTACGACTTAAGGCATCTGCAACTACATTTGCCTTTCCTTCATGATATTGAATATCACAGTCGTAGTCACTTAGGATTTCCATCCATCTCCTTTGCCTCATGTTTAACTCTTTTTGCCCAAATATATATCTTAAACTTTTATGATCTGTATAGACAGTAAATTTACTTCCGTACAGATAATGTCTCCAAATTTTCAGGGCAAAAATTACAGCTCCTAATTCTAAATCATGAGTTGTATAGTTTTCTTCGTGCTTTTTCAATTGTCTGGAGGCATACGCAATTACCTTCTTGCGTTGCATTAGCACACATCCAAATCCTAATTTTGAAGCATCACAATATACTTCAAAATCTTGAGTTCCTTCTGGTAAGGCTAAGATTGGAGCATTGGTTAACTTCTGCTTTAAAATCCTAAAGGCTTCTTCTTGTTTAGGTCCCCATTCAAACTTAACTGCTTTACAGGTTAGCTTAGTTAATGGTACAGCTATTTTGGAAAAGTCCTTAATGAACCGTCTATAATATCCGGCTAAACCTATAAAACTTCTAATTTCCATTGCAGATTGCGGATCCTTCCAATTGGTAATTGCTTCTATCTTAACAGGATCTACATGAATACCTTCGTGATTCACCATATGTCATAAGAATTGCACTTCTTGCAACCAAAATTCACACTTTGAGAATTTGGCGTACAGCTTTTCTTTTCTTAACAAAGTTATGAGTGCATGCAGGTGCTGACAATGTTCTTCCTGACTTTTGGAATAAATAAGTATATCGTCAATGAAGACAATTACAAATTTATACAAATACGGTTTACAGATTCTATTCATCATGTCCATGAATGCTGCAGGTGCATTCGTTAGTCCGAAGGGCATGACTGTAAACTCGTAATGACCATACCTGGTTCTGAAAGCAGTTTTAGGTATGTCTTCTTCTTGTACCTTCAATTGATGATATCCGGAGCGTAAATCTATCATAGAAAAATACCTAGCTCCTTGAAGTTGATCAAATAGATCATCAACCTAGGTAATGGGTATCGATTCTTAATTGTAACCTTATTTAATTCTCTATAATCGATACACATTCTCATGGAACCATCCTTTTTCTTAATAAACAACACTGGTGCTCCCCACGGGGATGAACTAGGTTGTATGAAACCTTTACTTAGTAATTCATCTAATTGCTTTTTCAGTTCTAACATTTCTGTGGGAGCTAACCGATAAGGTGCCTTGGCTATCGGTATAGTTCCTGGAATTAGATGAATTCTAAATTCTACCTCCCTATCTGGTGGCAATCCGGGTAATTCTTCTGGAAATACATCTGGGTATTCTGAAACTACAGGAATCTCCTTAAGTTCTTTTTCCTTAGTATTAATGATTACTGAAATCATATATACTATTCCTTGCTTTCGTTCATAACTAGCAACTTTCATTACTGATATGAACTTCATGGGCTTACGTGGTTTGTCTCCTGTAATTATGATTACTTCTCCGGTAGGTGCCTGAATTTCTACAGAATTTTTATCACAAAGGATTCGAGCATGGTTGGCTATTAACCAATCCATTCCTAACACAACATCGAATTCAGCTAATTTCATAGGTAACAGATTTGCAGAAAATTTATGACCTGAAAGTTCTATTTCTACTTTTTACAAAACCTGATCTATTTTAACTGAATTCCCATCTGCGGTTTCGACTGTAAAAATCTGCCTAATGTTGGTTAAAGGTAAATTAAGAGCTTGGCAGAATGAAATGTTGATAAAACTTTGGTTTGCACCAGAGTCAAATAATACTTTTGCGTAAATGTTGTGAACTAAGAACGTACCAGCTATCACATCTGGGATTAACTCTGCCTCCTGAGTTGTTAACTGAAAGGCTCGAACATTCTTCTTTGTAGCTCCTTCTGCAGCTTTGGCTTTGTTATTATCAGCTGGTTTAACTAGTTTCGGGCAATCTGGCCTGAAATGTCCAGTTTCTCCACAATTGTAACAAATTGTGGATTTCTTCCTGCAGTTTTCTTCACGATGTCCTACAACTTTACAAAAGTTGCAGGTTACATTACATTTTCCAAAATGTTTCCTTCTACAATTCCTGCAGAAAGGCGGAATTGAGGATTGTCCTGTTCCTCTTTTCCTGAAACTGCTATTATTACCCGTACGAAATCCTTGGGTAATTTTCTGAGCCAGTTCCTTTTTCCTGTTATCATCTCTTGTGCGCACTAGTTTGTCGGTTAGGGTATTAGCTAATTCCACAACATCGTCAATAGTGCGAGGTCTCGCAGCTTTAACGATATTACGGATTTCACCAATCAATCCCCAAATATAACGAGAAATGAGTACCGGTTCTGGCGAAGCCAGTGTTGGTACCACTCTAGCATATTCAAAGAATGTCGAAGTATAACCGCGACAATCTACACCCATCATTCTATGGTTTAAGAACGTATTTGCCATTTGATCTTTTTCATACTTGGGACAGAATTTTCTTTCTACAAGACCTTTAAATTCTTCCCAGTTCATTGCATAAACCCTATTTCTTCCTTTAGCTTGTAACACCGTGTTCCACCATTCTAGCGCCCCTTCTTTGAAAAGATTTGACGCGTACATGACCTGATCATCCTGAACACATTTACTTATTGCAATTACTGCCTCGGTTTTCTCTAACCAACGCAGTGCTGCAGTCGCTCCTTCATTGCCTGCAAATTCAGTGGGTTTGCAAGCAAGAAATTCTTTGTAAGTGCAACCAGGTGTTGCAGCTTTCATTTTCTTAGGGAGCGGAGCTTGCAGTGATTCATTATTATGATTAGTATGATTACCGCCTCCGTTTATACTATTACTGAAGTTATCTTCAGAAATGCGTTTGCTTGGAACGATTGGTTGAGGCTCGATTGGATTTTTAACAGCAGCAACTATTGCTGAAATAGCATTAGCTATTCCTTGAGCAACAATATTTTCTATATCCTGTCTAGTCATATTTTGATCTCCCGGGTGTTGCTCAGATTGATTAACCTCATTAACTGGTTCGTTATTAGCGTTTTCCATCTGATAATTAATTTATAGATAAATAATTAGTATAAAAAAAATAATAATCCAATGTCACAATTAATTGCACATAATCACGTAAACGAATATACAAACAAAATTGTAAATTTTCTAAAATTTCATTTGTTTTATATATTATATCATGCTTCTATATACAACTGTTTTATTATTTATTTTACACATACTGATTTTATTATTACTATTACACAATAACAGTTTCATAAACCTACTATCTTTCATCATTTGTTTTCCTAAAAATGAAGTTCCCTTTCATCATACTTCCATGCAATTTGTCCCCCTATCTCCCAGATTCTATTTCCCGCATCCATTAACTCTTCGCCAAAATGGCGAAGTTCTGCTAAATTCTCGTTACTCATGGGTGGATTTGGTAATGGTTCTGGGTCGAACTGAGGAAGAAAGGAATTAGGACTGTTGAGCAGGTTTTGGAATTGCCAGTCATTCGTCCACCATTCGTCCATTCCTAAAGGTTGGGTATGAACTATAGATTCTGGGATTGCTGGTTCTAAGTTTATAGGGAGTTGAGTTTCAATAGGACGAGTAAAGACATTTGTATTGACAGGCTGAATAGTATCATAGCTTGCCAATATAAAATCTAGCTCTTCCTGCAATGTCATTTCCTGAGTTTGTTTAGAACTTTCTCCAATTTCTACCTGAGAACTTCCTCCAACCTCCATTTCTATTTGCTTAGAATATTCATCAAACTGTAATTCCATCTGCCTAGACTCTTCCCCGGCTTCAATTTCCTTCCCTTTATCTAAAGGATTTTCAATTTTAGGCATCTTTCTAGTGACGGGCTTCCTCTTACGCACACGCCTCCATCCTACAAATCTCCTTCTTTTCTTGGGCTTGGGTTTCTCTGGAGGTGAAGCATTAAATTCAATAGGTTCTTCTATGTCTGGTATATACCTATTGAAATCTCTGGAAACCTCTATTTTTACCGGATAGAGATTTAGGTTTTACAGGGCATCGGACAAGTCATTCATCTGTTTAGCACATATGCAAAATACACAAATTACTAAGTCAAAATTTTCATAAATGACCTTTAAATATTATTGTATCCAGGTGACTACAAAACAACTAGAATTTAAAACACATTATGGTTTATTGTAAATTTATTTATTTACTGGAGAACGTTTCTGGGTGATAAGGGTGCCAAAACTGAAACAAGTTATTTAAAGACTTTCATTTACTGCTACGGTGGCTAGCATATAAAGATTTGCCCATTTTTCATCTAACTTGTCTTCCCAAGGTGATTTACTGGTTAACTCCTGGGTTTCCTGTTTAATCTTCTTTTCTCGGATTTTCCTTATTTCCTCCCGACTTTTCCTAATAATCAAACTTCTTTTATTAGGAGAAAGTGGTTTCTCATAATGTGCCTTTCTCACAAATATTCCTTCCTCAGGAATTACAGAGTGATTTGAGGATTTGGTTTGGGATGAACTTCCCTTCTCATTGGATGACCTATCTAATTTAAGATAGATGTTTGACAGCTTTTGTTTACCCATACTGTAACTAACAAATAGTCAGTTAATAAAACACATAATCACATAATAGTAATCAGGAAAAATTTAAGTATTTCTAAATACTTAATTAGCTTAACTCAGTGGCTCTGATACCACCTTTTTCTGTCACGGCCCCCGACCCGGTTTGACCCGTTTCAGGAGCCGCGGGACAGAAATCCCGTGGTATTTAATTAACAGCGGAAGTTTTCATCAGGATCTTTTAAAAACTGAAATATTTCCCGATTATTTTATTTCACAACTCGGGATAAAATCCCGGTAATTTACAATCATAAGATTTCACAGAGAAATCTTTATTATTACAAAACATGTTTCTTTATTTTTGTACTGAGCCACTTCCTTAAGCTTGTAGTGCTTCTCGACACTTTTCTTGGATCACAACAGATCACCTGAAACATGTTTGAAAAAGGTTTTGTCAGCGGGAAATACTGAGTGAATCATTCTTTTTTTACTAAAACGACTTATTTGTTATAATTTACAGTATTAAGAGAGATTACAATGTTTCTGATATCAAACCAACTACCCACAGTATTTGTCACTTGACCACACATTGGCTATCTCGTTGTCCAATGGTGTCTGTGACTATGGTCATATCACCCCTTGGCTAACCCGTTGTCCAATGGTGACGATTATCAAGTATTGTATACAAAACCCCATATACCGGCTGTAACTTGGTGATTACAAAGACTTAATCCCCGTAATTATAACTTTGAAATAAACATGCTTTTGTAAATAGATTTGATAAAAAGAGAATGACTCACATTGTAGGTTTAATTGAGCAGAGCCTAGCCTACTGATTAGCCTTTTTAACCTAAATTAATAATAAGCACACAATTTGGTTAGTAACTTAATACAACATTTACGATAACTCACGAGATTAAAACCTTCACAACGAATGACAAAGTGCGATACTTAAACATCCATCGAATTAACGACGAATGACAAAGCATAAACCCTAATGTGGGCAGCACTTAAACATCCATTGGATAGTTTAATCGATCGGACATTGAATCGTATCAGCGATCGAGTTATTACCCTGATTGCGGCGTCGATTAGTGATCCGTGTGTGTTAATTGTAGTAATCTACGTATATCTCAGCGTATGTATGGAATTTTTACGTCGAACTGAAGCCAGGAATCAAATCCCACTGCCTACTATTTATATCTGAAAAATGACCTCCCCCTCGTGTCGCGACAGGGACACATGTACCTGTCGCGTGTCGCGAGAGGCACCAATCTACCCTAGGGTAGCCTTGTGTGCATGTAGCCTTGCTGAGTTGGTCGTTCGTCAATTTTCATAATACACGTAAAGTTGTTAAGATAATAACAACTAGGGTTTTACCCCCCTTGAATTTTAGGGGCCCTGATTCTAATTCCGTTTGTTCTGAAAATTTTAGGGTTTGTGCAGAATCACTTGGGTGTCTCAATTAGGGTTTCCTATTGGACAAATTAATTTAATAAATAGGACTTTTGATGAGAGTTGTTACAAGACGCGATTCATGAGATCCATGAATGCGGCAGGTGCATTAGTGAGCCCAAAAGGCATCACTAGGAACTCGTAATGGCCATAACGAGTCCTAAATGCAGTCTTGTGTACATCTTCATCTTTAACCTTCAATTGATGATAGCCTGACCTCAGATCGATCTTAGAGAAGTAACTTGCCCCTTGAAGTTGATCGAACAGATCGTCGATCCTGGGCAATGGGTACCTATTCTTGATAGTGACCTTATTAAGCTCACGGTAATCGATGCACAGACGCATCGATCCATCCTTCTTCTTGACAAATAATATTGGTGCTCCCCAAGGAAACGAACTAGGTCTAATGAAACCCTTGGCTAGCAATTCATCTAGTTGCGTTCTCAATTCCTTCATCTCTGTTGGTGCCAACCTATAAGGCGCCCTTGCTACTGGTGCTGCTCCAGGGATGATGTCAATTCTGAATTCCACTTGCCTATCTAGTGGTAAACCAGGTAGTTCTTTAGGAAAAACTTCAGGGTATTCAGAAATAACAGGGATATCCTCAATCTTAGGCTTCGGCTCATCAATAGTCACTTGTGCCATGTAGATGACACAACCCCTATTTAAACACTTAGAGGCCTTGAGCATAGTCACTTGCTCAGGCAGTCCATACTGGGTATCTCCCTGAATGGTAAGTGATTCACCCGACGGAGTCTTAATCACCACTTGCTTCTTATTGCAGACAATCTGGGCCTGGTTATGAGATAACCAGTCCATGCCTAAAACTATGTCGAAACCGGCTTACTTCAAAGGAAGTAGGGACAAAGGAAAAGAGTGGTTCTTAATGGATATAACACATCCATCTAACACAGTTGAGACGGTTTCTATGGTGCCATCTGCTAACTCCACCTCATACTTCACACTTAAGGTTTTTACTGGCAATTTCAACAACTCACAAAACTTATTATCTACAAATGATTTATCAGCTCCTGAGTCAAATAACACTCTCGCATAAACATCATTTATAAGGAAGGTACCTGTGATCACATTGTCGTCCTACACAGCTTCCTTTGCATCCATCCTGAAGACCCTAGCATTGGTCTTCTTTCCTTCATCAGCTTTCTTTGCATATTTTGGGCAATTTGTCTTAATGTGCCCTTTTTCGTTGCAACTGTAGCACGTTGCGTCCTTCAGTTTCTTGCACTCTAGGGTCTTATGTTCCGAAGATTTGCAAATCCCACATGGCCTCGGCTGAGACTGGGATTTCGATTCAAGTCTGCACCTCCCAAAGTGGTGCTTCTGACAAATCTTACATTTGGGCTTATCTCCAGATTGATGCCCATCCTTCTTAGAACCAGACCCCTTCTTGTGGTCATTGTTTCCCCGGTGCTTCTTGTCTGACCGTCGTGAATTGTCATCTTCACGCTTCCTCTTCTCGGCATCCGTGTTCCTCAGCGATCTCTGCCTGACCGCGTCCAGTGTGAGGGCAAAGATATATCAGCTACAGATCTGAAAGTAGCTGGCCGAGAGGCTTTTACACTTGCCTTTATCTCTGGGGCTAAACCCCCAATGAAACGAGCTATTCTTTTGGGTTCCAGGGTCACCAGGTAAGGAACCAACCTTGACATTGTATTAAAGCTCGTAAGGTAAGCTTGGCAATCCAGATTTTTCATTACCAATGACAGAAAATCTGACTCAATCTTTTCAACCTCATGCTGAGGACAGTAGTTTTCCCTGATGAGGGTAACAAATTGTTCCCATGTCATATTGTACAGTGGAATCTTCCCAGTAGCTTGAATCAACGATCTCCACCAGGCTAAGGCCTCACCTTTGAACGATTGAGACACAAACTTTACCACATCCTTCTCAGCGCACCCGCTGATATCAACCACTGTGTCCATCTCATCCAACCATGTCATGCAGTCTATAGCCCCTTTTTCCCCAGTGAAATCCCTGGGTTTGCATGAAACAAAGTATTTGTAGGAGCAACCCTTATCGCGGGGTCCTTGATTCAGCACGATCCTTTGAGATGGGACACTTTGCTGATTTGAAGAGTGACGATCGTCATCGTCTTTCTTTGGTTCTTCCTTCTTGGAGGGTGGCTTGCTGTGAGCCTCAGAATGAGTCTTAGACTTGGAATGGGGTACTCATTGGGCTCTACTTCGAGTACCGCTTGACTCACTATACTGCCTATCCAAGGCTTTTGTAACCGCATTGTCAATTAATGCTTGGAGCTCAACACCAGTCACATTGAACCTGGTGGCGTCATTATTCTCCCTTGGCCGACTATTGATTTCATCCGAGTCCGCCATGTATCTTGACCTGTTACATAAGATATCGACAATAATTTATTTGGGAGTTTATTATGGGATTGCCTTTTAGGGCAATTCATTAACCATGGTAAACATAGACCACGTTTGGTTAATTTGTTACTCACATTTATTTAGGATTTTATTATAACCTATCCTAATTATAAAACAATAACAATATTATTAGCACAAAAGGCCTAGTCACAGGGACATTTTTAAATCATAAGCCATGATTTCGGAGAATCAAGGCATTAAGGTTTGGACATAGTTCATTACCTTTCTCTGACAGGGAGTCGTAGACTACTACTGTCTTTTGTCTTATATGACAATGAGTATGGCCCGTAGGCACTATATTACCAATGTATAGTCAAAATATGATCATCTTAATTGATGATTTAAACCCATGATTTATAGATCATTAAGTTAGGTTAGGAATTATTTGAAGAATCCTTATATAAGAATGACGTGTGTGATTTTAACGAATCACGTCTGCCAGGAGCGTTAACATGTTTTCACTTGTTAACAGGGATCCGAATCTTTTAAACAGGTCTTACCATCTTGGCCAAGTCTTATTATGACATGTAAGCTAGGTTATACCTTTGAGATTCTTATTTAATATATAATAGGCAGATTATTTTAAAAGGAATGATTTTGATTTATTTATTTCATGTATAATATATTTATGCATATAGTGACAAAATGAAATTTATAATCTTAACATTCCATTAACATTTAAAAGAGTACACATCGCCCTAAACGGGACTTTTAACAGAACAATTCACCCACGCAGGAGCCAAACTAAAATACAAGTCCACGCAGGGACCAATTACTTAAACAGATGTCCACACAGGGACTAAAAGACAAGTCCACGCAGGGACAAAATACACAGATAAATGTCCACGCAGGGACTTGATTGAAATAGAAAATACAATAGTACATGTGGGGATTTAATGATCCCTCTTCTTCTTCCCCTTTAGCAAGCTTGCCAGGCCTTTGAGGAATCCCCTGTTGTTCCTACGTTCTTCTTAAAACTCATGCTCCACCCGACTTAGTCTTTGGAGGATTTCCTCCTGTTCTGGTGGGGAAAATCGTGGTGGCTGCGATTGCTGTCGAATTGGTGGTCGAGCAGGTACTTGATATCCATGAATTGGATATCCCACTCCCCAAGGAGCTCCATTCGGTCCTTCCGGATGTAGGGCGTTGTAGTTTGCCGCGACTAGGTACGGGTCGGCTTCAGCATAGTTATAATGAGTGTGAGCCGGCTGCTCAAACGAATTATACGCCGTTAAACCGGCGTATGCAGGAATCGGGTTATCAAAACCAAATGGTGGCGGCTGTGGTGCAACTGGTGCAGAACTCACCTCTGGAACTGGGTTTGAAGGCCCACCCATTTGTGGGTCCTCATGCAGTGGCGGATAGTGACTGCCACTGGAGTGTCGAGGGGTGCTAAAGTGGAAATCCCCTCCTCGCGCGGATATTCTTGCACCTGTTCTCCTATGCCTTGGTGGTTCTGGAGGTGCTTGATAAACTGGCGGCGGTGGAGGCGGTGGCGTGACTGCCACGAAATGCGAATCCCCAGAGGGATCCTGCTGCTGCTGCTGTTGGTGAGGTGATGAATGGTGAGAAGGTGTGAAGTACCATTCATGTTGGTTAAACCTCGCTTGGTAACTGTCTGGACCACCGTAGGGTGATCCGTGGAAGGAAGATCCGTCAGAGATCTCGATGGGATGGTTGGGGGTACCGCTTGCAGGTTCGACGGGATTCGTGTCCTCGTCCATGTCCATTGCATTGTCTCCTGAGAAGTGGTCCTCTGGTCCCAATGGGTTAAAACCCACTGGTTCTTGAATATAGTTTGCCGGGTTGAACCGGCCCTGAAAGACAGGAGTAGGGTCGCCAAAGGAACGGTGCGAAGCAGATCGCTGCAATGGTAAGAAGGAATAACGGGAGTCTTCGGGCTCGTTTTTCGAGTGCGGCCCAAAAGAGTGGCGGTAGGGAGGTGTTGAGCTGTGCGAGACAGACCGTCTAGCGGGCTCCAAATGGTTCCTCCAGTTTCCCTGAGGATCGGCACTCATAGTGGTAGAAGGAGTTCGCCGGTGCGAAGGCCCGGCTTCGTAATCGTTGGGGGCGCTCATCGGCCCCTTACCTCGTCCTCCTCTTCTAATTCTTGGTGGCATATTTCCTGTCAAAAATAAAAGATACAACAAAGAAATATATAAAGGACAAAGTAAATTTTTTTTTTAAAACAATTTGGATTATTCCTATGTTCTTTGTCTAGACTCGAAAATTTAGGAATGTGCAATTGTGTCATTGAGATTAAACACAAAAGGCTAGTGTTTAATTCACTCAATGTTGGCTCTGATACCAACCTGTCACACCCCGATATTTCCACGTTTGACCGGTGGGCCCGGTGGGGGAGTATCGTGACGTAGTTGGTAACATTACAGTCAAACAACACAATATTTAATATGCACAGCGGAAGCAAAAGATAGATATATTTCAACCGAATATAATTGTAATATCAAGTATCACAAACAGTTGAGAATAATCCACAGGTGGATAAAAAATAAAGAGGAAACATTGTTCAACAGTTTTGACATCCAAGCTTGCGAGACTTATTGTGGACGCTAGGTGAAAGCCAGCCTAGTTCGCGTAGTACCTGCACTTAACCTTTTTGGGAAAATACGTCAGTTTACACTGGTAAATACATTCAACCGACTCTTTTTGAAAAGTTTAATAAAAATTGATTTGAATGCACGTGGTACAAACTTTTTATAACTTGGGATAATTATTTGAATATAATACTTGTAAAAGAATTACATGTTCCTTATGCGTTCAGTAGCCCGATCCGTAGACCGGGTTAAAGATCAATAGACACACCACATTATTTATTTATGCACTGAAGGGTGTACGCCTACACCCCGTGCTCAGGTCGTGGCCATCTCGTAAGATGATGCCAAGGATATCCGGGACATGGTCATTAATTAACAAAAAGCTTTTTAATTGCGCTATTTAGCATAACTCCTATTCTAGACCTCCAACTGATGTGAAAATTTAGGGACATGTTTATAAATCAGTAGCAAAGATTATTGTCTTCTCACATTTCCAAAATTCTCGTTTTATGGTCAAAAGGGCATTATGGTCAACTTTAAGCAATTGACGGAAACATGTAAACGAATCGGTCAAACAACGAATCAACCACAGAGGGTTATACTATCATGTAACCTGGTCCTAAGGAAGCTCTAAGGCATTTCCAAATCATACTAAATCGGGTCAGAACTGAAGTCAAAGCAAAAGTCAAAGTTTTGCGACTTTCGGCTCCGAACCGAGCCTAAACAGAAAATTGTCGGGTCGAACATGTTTAGACATGTTCTTACATTTATTACTAAGTTATATGAGTGGTAAAATAGGTTACATGCCTTCTACATTGCTAATTACATGTTAATTCGCAAATTAAGTTTCTGTTGACTTTTTATAAACAACTTTGACCCGACAAATGACTAAGTTAGGACGGGAATCAGAGGGTGCCCTTTTAAGGGTTTAATGCCCACATAATTACCAACTTATAACTACCTTCAATTCGACTAATCACTGGACCATTAATGATTAATCGCTAAGTCAAATGTTAATTACGACGTTTTGACTTTTAAGCTAATAACTAAGTAAAACTCAATTAAGGAAGATCAAGGTTACTTACCAAGGTCTAATGCACGATTAGAGATGCTTGGGGACTGATCTTATGCTCCAGGAAGCTCCACAAATGCAGATGGAAGGTGTGATCAAAATGTTGCAACATGAGGGCCTTTTTATAGTGAATTTGAGGGATTGTGATCATGACAAATCATGCTACAACTGATCATGGATCATCCCCAAGTGTCCCTAAGGTCTAAAAGCATGTAGGGGTCGCCCATGGAGTGGAAAATATCTTTCTAAGTCGGTTACAATGGACATAGCAGACACTAGCCAAAGTTTTTGGAATTAGAAGGCCCCTCGCGTCACGCGTAGGCCCCCTAGGGGTTCCCCACGTCGCGCGACGCCCCCTCTGATCCAATTTAACTTTTCAGATTTTTATGTTTTGGTCCTTGATCCTTATGAAGTTGTTTCGACTTTATTTCTTGCATTATGAGCCTCCTAAATTGCTTTCCAAGGACTCCAAGTTATAACCAATCCTTGTGAAGCCCTTGTTTAACTTTGTTATCACCCGAAAAGTCATAAACTTCATCGTTGACGCTTTTAACCCCTCGTGTGCGAATCTTATCCTAACTTTCTCATACGATAATGAAACTTGGTGAAATTTTTATCGTGCATTCTAGTGAGCATAATTAATCGTTACAAAGCTTCGGGTTTGCTAAAAGGTCACTCAGAGGTATACCTTAAACATGTTGACACATTTAACCCCTGTAGTTTGTAATCTCTCACTTTCTTTCACAATTAGCTTCGTATGATCCATGATTCATTCGTTTAAGGGTATAAACATCGTGTAAGGTTATGGTAAAGTATATTTATCCATTGTTGACATTTTGAACCCTTACATTATCATACTTTCCTTGTTTGTCAACTTTAGTCCTTCTAGAACATTCTTTCACACGTTCAAAACTTATGACACGTGTCGACACATTATAGGACGTGAATTTTCGAGGTGTCACATCCTCACCCCCTTAAAAGAAATCTCGACCTCGAGATTTACTGAAATAAATGAGGGTACTTTTCTTTCATTGTGGACTCAACCTCCCATGTGTATTCGGGACCTCTACGGGCATCCCATTTAACCTTTACGATCGGTACATGCTTCCTTCGAAGCTTCTTAACCTGTCGATCCTCGATCGACACAGGTTTTTCAACAAACTTCAAGCTCTCTTCTATGTGCACATCTGTGTGTGGTATGACTAGTGATTCATCAGCGAAACACTTCTTCAGATTACAGATGTGGAATACATTGTGAATACCACTGAGCTCTTCAGGTAATTTTAACTTATAAGCAACTGATCCGACACATTCGATGACCTCGAATGGTCCTATATACCTTGGGCTTAACTTACCTTTCTTGCCAAATCGCATCACTCCCTTCCAGGGTGATACATTAAGCAACACTTTGTCACTTACCTCTAATTTTTGTACTATATTTTTGTGCTAATTTTTTTGTGCTGAACTTTTTTGTCTTAATTTTTTTTCTCAATTTTTTGTGCTGGATTTTTTTACTACATTTTTTTACTGAATTTTTTCGTGCTATATTTTTTGTACTAGATTTTTTTGTGTTATATTTTTTTGTACTACATTTTTTGTGCTATATTTTTTTGTACTAGATTTTTTTTTGTTGTATTTTAAAAAAAGCAAAAGGAGTGTCACATGTCATTTTCACTCCTATTTATAAGGACCAAAATGTCCTTCAATCCTTCCTAAGCTACTTAGGCAAAATCCATTTTTTAGTTGATCCTTTCCCCCCAATCATATTCATCTTCACTAGGCAATAATGTATATAATATTTTTACATTTTAAATGATATTAATATTACAAAAAGCTTGTAAACAATTTTCTTTGAACGACAAGTTTCATTTATACTTGTGAGACTTGAACCCATGACCATCTCCAATTTAGGTGCTCTTAAAAGTTTTGCTTCTCCCGGCCACCAACCCAACGGTAACTTTTAAACCTAAATTTAGGTGCTCTTAAAAGTTTTGTTTCTCCTGGCCACCATCCCAACGGTAACTTTTAAACCTAAGGAGGTAAATATTGTTGATATTAAATTTCATTCGGATCTTTCTGACTAGGGATGAGCTCGGTACCGTCCGGTACCGATATCGAAAATCCCTAAAAGTGGTACAGGTACCGGTACCGAATATACCTGGTTTGGTACGGTTCGGTACCGGTTCGGTACGTTTCGGTACCGGTATTTGAGGGTAAAAATCGGTAAATACCGGTACCGAACCGGTACCGAAAAAGCACCCGGTTCGGTAAATTCGGTACTGGTACCGGGTCTGATTTGCTCATCCCTATTTCTGACTTGAGGAACCGATCACTCTCTTCCTCTCCCCCCTCCCCGAAAATGTCAAAAGTGGGTTCCGAATCGGTACTGAAAAAGCACCCGGTTCAGTAAATTCGGTACCGGTACCGGGTCTGATTTGCTCATCCCTATTTCAAACATGTCATTTTCAAAGAGTAAATTACAAGTTTTGTCCTTTTTGTTTACAGTAAATTGCAGGCGCTGTTCTTTAGCGCAAAAGTTGACAAACTTTGTACTTAATGTTCCAAAATTTTGCACGTTATGTCCTTTAGGCCAAAACCCAGTTAGATTTTTTGGTTAAATCTAGTCATGTGTCTTGCACATGAGGGCATGATTGTCATTTCATCTCTTTAGGGCCTATAGTGTAAAACAACTTATTTTTAGGGACTAGTTTGAAATAAACTGAAAAATTAAAGTCATATAATCTCTCTCTAAACTGAAAGTCCCCATCTCTCTCTCTTCTCTCTAACATAATCTGAACTCTCTCTCCTCTCTAACACAATCTGAACGGACGACAACAGTGAAGGGTGGCTGTGGTGGTGGGACATGGGCGACGGTGGATGAAGGTGGGGGGTGGTTGTGGTGGTGGTTTAGGTGCGGTGGCGGCGGGTGATTTGGTTTCGACGACGCTAGTGGTGGGTGAAGGTGAAGGTGATGGGGTGGATGTGCTGGTGGGTTAGTGCGGCGGCGATGAGTGATTTGGTTGCGGCGGCGTTGGGTGGCGGGTGGAGGTGAAGGGGTGGCTGTGGTGGTGGGTTAGGTGCGGCGGCGGTGGTATACGGCGTCGTTTCTGTTATTGCTCTGGTGAGTTTTGTAGTTAATTTGTTGGGTTTGATCTTGTTTTGTTTCTAGGATTTTTGTTTGAAAGTGTCTGATTTGTTTTGATTTTGGTTATAGGTTCTTGTTAGTTGTGTTGATGATTGGTGATTCGTTTGAAGTTGGATTTTGAATTTTATTTAACGGATTCTTGTTAGAGGGGTGTTCATAAGAAAATCAACATTCAATTTGGTGTTCGTCGGTAGGTGGGGGTGGAGGTGGTGAAGACAGAGGTGGGTGGTGGCGGTGAAGGTTGTAGGGTGGTGGTGGGAGGCGGTGGTGGTGGGTTCAGATTAGAGAGAGATATATAAAAGAGAGAGAGAGAGAAAGAGTTTATATATGAAATAGTATTTTATTTTTTAGTTTTATACAAATAGCCCTTAAATAATAATTCTTTACAAAATAGCCCATCGGAAGGTGAAATGACAAGAATACCCGATGTGCAAGGCATATGGCCATATTTAACCAAAAAATATGTCTGAGTTAGAGCCAAAGGACATAACGTGCAAGATTTTGAAACATTAAGGACAAAACTCGTTAACTTTTGTGCTAAAGGATAACGCCTGCAATTTGGTGTAAACATAAAGGACAAAACTTGTAATTTACTCGATTTTCAAATTAACAAGTTTTATATAGAACTTGAAAGAAGGAAATGAGTAAAAGTTACGGATGAGGAGTGGGTCCAAGAGCTGATATATTCTTATCTAGACATCTTGATAAACTGAAACGTGGTAGAAAGAGCACAAACTTTAAATGAACGTAACGTGGACTACAATTGGAGTTACGGGTCCCACGAGCAGGCGACAATAAGGCCTTGACAAGCCGGATCACATGGCAACCCACAACTGTAAGACCTAAATTCTTGATTCAGGGCTCCGATTTCGTCAATCAAGAATTTTCTCTAATTTTGTTGATCTTCAAAACTTTCATTTTTTAGCTAACGCATAAATCATTCATCAGCGTGATTTACGCCTTTATTTATGGTGGTAGTTTTAATTTATTTCTGAGTGAATTGCAAATTTTGTCCCTTTTATCTTTATACTCAATTTCAGACGGTGTCATTTTTCTTTAAAATTGATGAGTCATTGAGTCTTGTATTTAATGTTTCCAAATGCTACACGTTATGTCCTTTAGACCTAACCTAGTTAAAAATTTCTGTTAAATCTGATCATGTGCCTAGAATATGAGGGCATTTTTGTCACTTCACCCTTTACACCATCTCTATAAATTTTCTTCTCTCTCAATAACACCATCTCTCTTTTACCCTCCTCTCTACCAGTTCATCCAACCACCGCCACACAACCACTCCCCACCTCTTCGGTCTTCACCACCACGTGTTCACCATCATTCACCACTATCATCCACCACAAAAGCCCCACACCTTCACCATCATTCACCACAATTAACTGATTTTCACCGAACCACTCCAACCGCCATCTGGTGTTCTGGACACCGTGATAGTTCCAACCAAACAACTCCAACCATCATCACTGTCATCGGAGCACCTTCCACCTTGCCCGAAAGTTAGTAACTTTTAAACCATGGTGGAGAGTCACAGATCTGACTAAGGAACGGACTCAGTTCAGACACTCATGGATCACAGATCTGTCGCCAAAGCACCCTCCACCTTCCGGTCAGCTTCTAGATACTGTTCTAAGTCATACATCTGAGAAGAAAGAAAACAAGATCTGTTTGGGTTAGGATTTCGGTAATATTGATGGGGAGAAACAAGTTGAAGATGAAGTTGGTGTTTCCGTGTCAGGGGTTTCAATGGAGGTGGAGTTGCGATGATCGGACCACCCATGCGGCAGTCACTGCTGATGAAGGAGAAAGGGAACTGAAGAAACACCAAGTTAATCTGGTGATTAACTTGTGGTTAGTGTCTCGCCCAAATAAGGTTAATCTTCTTCTGAGCTCGACGAATAGTTGCGATGATTCTGCAAAACAATGAACACACCGTGAAGCTCGTTACAAGGAGGAGAATAATGGGGTTCTCCTTGTAACCACCCTCCGACGTGAGAATAAGAACTTGCTTTGAGGATAAAAGTGTGTGTATTAAGTGAGAGAGTAAGAGAGTGATCCTTAAACTTGTAGCCGAAGTTCTTTATTTATAGCCGAGGTGAATTGTGAAGGAGATGGGTTGATGGGCCTTGGGCCGGAGATCGACAACATGGAATATCCCTTCTGCCTCCCCCGTCACGGTCGTTAATGTTTACAGGAGAGGGCGTAGTTGGTGCACGCTGAATGGATCCATGTGGCCTGACGGTTGTCCTTATTGTCTGGTCTGTCATCAGCAGTTAGGTGGAGATCTTGGAGCAGTGGTCGGCGCACACTGATTGGTGTCACACACGTGTCCTTGTGTACTTCTTGTTCCCTACACGATTGCTCATCGTGAAGCATGATAGATTACAGCCTATCGAGCGCCTATTGGTACACTACTCTTATAAATGTACCTTCCGTACTGTACAACATTGTCATGTGGCGTGTGAGGCCTCTACGCTTACTGGGTAAGTGTTGTATCTGATCTGCTTTGGGTATGACCTCACGCGTGACCTGAGGTTAACTCGTGCAGTCTGCACAAGGTCAGGAAAAGCCAATTTTTTGCTAAGTGTTAGATTTGATCTATTTTGGGTATGGCCATGCGCGTGACCTGAGGTTGGCTTGTATGGTCTGCGCAAGATTTGGGACCATACCCCTTCAACTCCCCCAGTCCATTGCTGCTTCCATACGCAAAACAAGTGGTTGGAGCTCTGAACTAGAAATAAAAAGTGAGTTTCTGCCTTTGATCTGGTCTCCCGAAATCATCATGTGTGTTAGAAAGCTGGCGCGCGCACATGTTGACTCACAGCTATGCGGCACAACTATCTAGCTTCCTGAGGAGGTTTCCTTTCTTTTGCATGGTAAAACTTTGAAGTTTGAAAAAGACCATCTTCTGACAGGTCGATGGCGAAAGCGACGACCGATGTGATCGCTGATACAGTGACAAGCATGTAGGTTTGTAATTTTGAAAATTCGGCAAACCTACCAAATTTAGAAAATCTCTATAATGGGGCTCTTCAGGCATTGCATTTTTTCTTTGAGAAGTGATTCAACTTCCTTTGAGAGACAATCTTATTATTTTTATCATTTTCGCTTTACATAAAAAAAACTTATTGTACATCATCTACATTGGTGGTTAAAATAAAAAAAAATAAGTGGATTATAGGGGTGAGATATGGGGAAAACGTCTAAAAGTGTGAAAACGATGAGAACGATTTTGGTGTTGACATGTGGAGTTGGTGCTAACTTACACTCAGGGTAATATTGTCAAAACGTCCATGCACATGCCACTCACATGCAAAAAACATCTACATGCAAGTCACATGTATATTCCATCATCCTTTTTAAACTCCCATAACTTTTTTATACATTTTTTTAAATTACACCATAAAATCGAGTGTTTTATTATCTTTCCAACGAGTATACTATTGCTATACTTTGAAATAAAAAAAATGACATGAACTGGGTGTTCAAATAAAAACACCATAGGACACCCAGTTCAGAAAAATGCCATGAAAATACCTAGTGATTAGCATGTGCACCATTGTTTGGATCTTCCAATTTTACCCCTCCTGGTAGTTCTAAGGTTCCCATTATTTAGAAAAATGTCACCGCATTATCTTAGCCACAAATCACAAAGATCTTATGCTTAAAATCGTTCTCACGGTTTTTACACTTCAAATCGTTTTCTCTTGATCCCATTTCATCTATACTATACTATAATGCATAAGAGAGGGTATTTTAAGATACCCAAAAAATAAGAACTTCTTCCCTCTTTATTTACAAAAACACCCCTAAAATGAGGGTAATTTAGTCTTTTAAACACTAATTATATTTTAGTACCTCATTTTATTACACTTAAATCCCTTTATTTTAACAAAATTATGGCTAATTAGTTACACTTATCATTTCCATAACAAACTTATAATTATTTTACGTATTCTTTTCATATTTTATTAACTATAATATTTTAAAAAAATCCAAAGGTATCGTGATGACCTCCTCATTTTTGTCGACATTTCGATAGTTGTCCTGGTCAGTATTGTTATGCGGATTAAAGAGGAGAACAAATAAGAAACTCATCATCATCCAAAGGATGTAATAATCAAACAAGAAGAGATATAAGAAATTCGGGAGGACGTTGATCTCGATGATGACAAATGGTGGTGTGACAATATAGATGATATTCTTGAGATATTTAAGCCGCCGTATGATTACAAAATTAATCTCATCATGATACAAAGTACTTGATACTTGAGCTTTTAGTTTTCAACTTTTATATTTAAGACTTGTATTTCCTTATTCGTGTACTACTTTATATAACTTTTATTTATGTTTTAGACTTATTTTTTTTATTTGTGTGTTGCTTTATTGCGTCAATTGTTTCTTGAAGTACTTGATAATTTAAAGAGTAAACTGCCATTTTGGTCCCCGTGGTTTGAGCACTTTTGCCATTTTAGTCCAAATCTCAAACTTTTTAAATCTGGGTCCATGTGGTTTCACTTTTGCTGCCATTTTGGTCAAAATTTCAAAAACCAATTTTTTTGACTGTTGCAACCTGCCTATTTTGTCTTTTTGTTCAAGGGCATTTTTGTCCATCTGATTTTAATATAATATATTAATAATTAATAAACTAAATTAATATACCATAAACATCTGCATCTGTATATACCATTGCAGACTAGAGACTTCTCTGATGGACCACCACCTGCCACACCCCTCTCGCACCACCACCCCCACCACCACCTGCCACCACCCTCTCGCACCAGTACCAACACCTTCCGCCGTCATTTACATCCTGAACAAAAACCCCTTTCACTTCCTTCGTTTCCAAATCCTCAAAATCCTCACCCTCATAGTTAACCCTGTACAATCCCGTATCATACGAAAAAATCTTCCCTAGAAACTAACCATCTTCGGCTCCATTTCGCCCAACCGAATCAGATCTGAATCACACCAATTCAATCAAACCTGATTCAATCAACAATGAGGTAACTTATGGCACAAACTTTTAAAAAATTCATAGATCTCGTTCGCGATAACAGATGACAACTGATTTATTTAGTGACATCGCTGCATAAATCAGATAAATCGCTGCATAAATCAGATAAATCACATAAATCACCACCGGAAGACAGGAGACAACTGATAAAAGAGAGAGAAAGAAAGCCACGGGAAGACAGGAGACAACAGCCACAACCACCGGTGATAACCTAAATCGCTGCATAAATCAGATAAATCACATAAATCACCATACTTTATACAACTTTATACGAATTTCTGCTTTCTCTCTCTCTCTCTCTCTCTAACACCACCGAAAGACAGGAGACCGTTAGGAATCACAGGTCGCTATGGCTTCAAAGAGAGAGAGAGAGAGAAAGAGAGTGATCGGAAGAGAGAGAGAGAGAGAGTTATCGGAAGAGAGAGAGAGAGTGTGACGGTGACGGTGACGTTGTGGTGAGAAGGAGATGGTGGCTGTGGTGAGAAGGAGGTGGTGGTAGCGGCTGTGGTGAGGAGGTAGTGGTGGCGGTGGTGAGAAGGGAGGAGGAGGTGGTGGTGGTGGAGATCTCTGCATTTGTGGAATTAGGGTTTGGGTTTTTGCTCTGCATTTGGGGAAGATGACAACTGATTTATTTAGTTTTATTGTTTTTAATTAATAATGAGTTATAATATAACTATAATGACTAAAATACCCCTGAGGAAAAGGACAAAACATCAGGCTTTAATTTGGGGAATCTACCTAATTTCATTTTTTGGACCAAAATGGCAACAAAAGTGAAACCACAGAGACCCAGATTTAAAAAGTTTGAGATTTGAACTAAAATGGCAAAAGTGCCCAAACCACAGGGACCAAAATGGCAGTTTATAAACTCTAATTTAAATTCTAAATTTAATAATTACTAGACATGTGTAATACTTATGACAAATATCCACCACAATAATTCTATTATAAATATTATACGAATAAGAAAACTACCAGAAACGAGCGCCACAATGTAAAGTATCACCTCCGCGGTGGCACCGTACTAGTGGTTTATAATTAAGAAGACAAGTTTACTTAGCGGTATGAAGTGTGATCAAATCAAAACTTTAAAGCTTATAACATAACTTACTATATAATAAAAGAAACCATTTGATGGACACTTGTTATCATACTAGGCCATGTTTTATGGATAATTATTGTTTTAGTTTAATTTTTTCTAATTAATTATAGATAACCATCAAACTAAATATTATTTAGTTTAATATGTTATGGATAATTATTATTTAGTTTAATTTCTTTTAATTAATTTTAGATAATTCTCATACTAAATATTATTAATTTAAGATATTTTTAAATAACCAAATTATTTATCACAAAAACCAAAATTTGTATTAGTATATTATTTATTTTTATTTTCATTATTAAAAAAAGTATTATATCGATTTTATTACATAAATTTTAACAAATTGTATGTAACTTTCAATATTACTTTATATATAAATTAGATTTATTACGGGTTTTTAAATATAATTTATATTTTATCACTCAAGTGGCTGCTTATTTGTTTATTGAATAACATGTTTGATCACTGTATCTTCTTTTAAATAACCATCTCCTCATTGATCATATCTATCTTGTACCGAGTATATCCATTAGTTTTTTTAAATATAATTTTCTTTATTTGGTATATAAAATCGTATTTATTCAAGCTGTGTAATACACGAGGGATTTTAAAGATATAACTTTTTTTATTATTTGGTAAACAATATTACATTTATTAAACCTGTGTAATACACGTGGTTTTAAAGATATAACTTTTTTATTATTTGGTATATAAAATTACATTTATTCAACCCGTACAATATGGTTCTTATAGATATAACTTTTTATTACTTAATATTTAAAAATGATATTTATTCAACCCGTGCAATAAATGAGGTTTTTAAATTTATATTGTTTTATTATTTAATATATAAAATTTATTTATTCAACCCGTGTAATACACGAGTTATAACCTAGTAATATTATAAATGAACTCACTGGTATTTATCTTAATCGAGATCTTAAAAGTTAATTTAAAAGTAGTCAGAACCTGATCACGGATCACCCTAACCCGTTTGGATTAAAGATCGGTTTATAAAGCAAAACATCTGAATAATTTGAATATAGTGAGGCTTAGATGAGATTATTATTTTGTTTTAGTTTAATGTAAGGTGTATTAATAACTTGTATCATGTGTATTAGAAACTTGTATAATAGATTTTTTTAATGGTGACTTTCTTTTTGAGTGGCCCAATGTCACACCGCCTAGTCGGCGGCCTTAGTTAAGTCTGTCCAGACTTACGTTGTCTTAATCGGGCCCGCACTGGGTTGGCCAGACTTGGTTACATCGTTCCCCCGGAAACCGTACTGCCTTCACACGAGAAGTCTCGCTGAAGTAACACCCGGATGAAAACCAGGGGTGCGGCTGAGGATCGAACCCCGCTCGGTGGGTTTGTCACCATCATTGCTCAATATCCACCCAAATATGACACAAGTAAGAATTGAACTTGAGCCTCCATTGGAAAACCCAAATCTCCTACCACTATTATAAATCATTTTACATATATAGTAATAACAAAATATGTAATGTTTTTATTTTAATCTATATCTATATTAATATATAAAACATTTCCTATGTATAAAATGATAAATTTCCATCAAATTTTAAGATGACATATAAATGGTCAAGTTAAAATTGTAACACCTGTGTCATTTCAACCATCAAACAAATTCCAAACCAATGAAATATTGTATTTCATACTTTGGACTTGTATAAATATGTGTATCTTTTGCACATATCAAGTCTTGTTCGATTTCAAGCTCTAAATCGCTTTCTGGAAGGTTATACGCGCACTGATGCGTAAATATAACCAGTTTAATGCAACGAACACTCCGGAATAGTGAAATAGGCTTAACATACCTTAAATAACCTTTACATAACTTAGATATAAGTTTTGGAAGGTTTGGTGTGGTGAAATCAAAGTTTAATCGCTTACAGGGACTAAAGCTGACAAACTGCGAAAGTATGCCAATTTGAACTGTAACAGACATTCCGAAGCATGACCATAAGTTAATCATACCATAAATACCCTTCACATAGCTTAGAAATAGGCTTTGAGGTGTTCGGTATGCTAAAATAAACTTTGGTGTCATTCAGGGACTAAAAGTGTCAAAAAGTGCACAAGTTTGCATTTTCGCGCATAACTTACGTTCTGAATACATCCGGACATCCAAAAATTTATGTAAGCATGACTACATTATATTTTATTGTTCGCCTAAAGAAAAATCCATTCGTCGCGTCATTTGGATCGTTTTTCGCGCTTGTGCGCATTCCGTCGTAATTAAGCGAACATCGCGTTCGTACGACCAAACGAACCATCATCCGGCATATTTTTGAGTATGTTTTGAGTTCCCTATACTTTAACTTCATTTTAGAGCCTTGAAATGAGGTTAACGGGGTTCAAACGCATCGAAAATCGCTTAAAAGGGCTGCAGGGACCATTTCTGCCATTTTTGAAAGTTTGCTGAAACAAGGGGGCAGTGGCGTAGCGCCACTGCATGTAGCCTTACCAGTCGCGCTACGCGACTGCCTATTCTGGGCAGAAACATGCAGAAACTCAGTTTTTCGCATTCGGGACCAGATTCGACGTATTAACAGCTGTTAACAGCTGTTCTCCACTCCTTAATCCCTTGCCACATGTTGATACCCTATGGTGAGTGGCCAATTTAGTCACCATGAGTTTCCGACAAGTGTACGGGTTGGATCATGACACGATATTCGACAAGCGATCTTAACGGTTCGGGTATTCCTATAAATACCCAACCACCCCCATTGCTAAAAATCACTAGAAACTTGATTTGAGAAACTCTAAGTTGAAACATTTGTTTCATACCTGAGATTTTTGAATCGAGTTTAGCATTCGGGGACCCTTCGTAAGTATTCTTTCGTTCTTTTCCTTATTTTACTGCTTTTCGAGTCAGGAAGTCAAACTTTGTTTGACTTTCAGCGTTGACCAGTAATGGTCAATGCGAAGTTCGTTTGAACTTCGCAACGTGAGTGTAATCACGTTGGTCATAGTCCCTTGGGACTATGCCCACTGATTACCACGTTGTCTAGAGTCGTAGGGTAGGCGATCTAATAAATCGCCTATACCTTCGAACTCGACCCAGTTTGGTCGATCATTAGGATCCGACCAAATACTTTAGGTGACCCTAGTATAGGGCATAACCTTCCGAGGTTATACCCTATGGTTACATCGTTTAAGTAGTTGTATGATAGGTAGTTTATATGCCTTAGGTAAATTACCAGAATACCCTTTTCATGTATAATTGGTAATTAAGCATATGTAACCTAAACTTTTGTCACATAACTGATTATGTAACATGTTTAGGCATATAACACTTGTCATAGGGCTAGTTAGGCGGTCCGAACGCGTTTCACGCAAACGACGCGTTAAGGTAGCATAAGCTACCTAAACGAGTCGTAATGGGTCGTAAACACTTAGGTTAAGTTTCATTTAGTATGTAGGCTTTGTTAAACCAAATGACACGAGTCTCTACACTCGTTTGGTTTACAAACCCTAATGCTACCCGATCTTCCGATCTAGGTCCGGTTAATTAACATAGTTACCTATATTAGGTGCCGTTTGATATCCGCGGTCTCTAGCATTGTTTGGTTGTTACTCAAGGACTACTGAGCATTCTCAAGTGAGTACATAGACCCCTCTTTTACTGTTTTCCAAACTGTTTTGGGGTGGAACACATGTGCCTACTTGTTACTTTCATGCTTTCCTGTTTTCACATCATATACATGCTATGTTCGTTAGTACATTATAGTACATGATTTCATTACATCTTATGCTAGGTGTGCCCATTGTGTGCATTACTTGGTACATCGTTTTACATTACATTTCATGCTAGGTGTGCCCATTGTGTGCATTACTTAGTACATCGTTTTACATTACATTTCATGCTAGGTGTGCCCATTGTGTGCATTACTTAGTACATCGTTTTACATTTCATCTCATGCTAGGTGTGCCCATTGTGTGCATTACTTAGTACATTGTTTTACATTGCCTTTCTGTTGCATATGCTTATCCAGCGTATGAACACATTATACTACATTTTGAACCGTTGTAATCATTTGACTATGTGATCCGTTGATATCTGTGAACCGTTTGTATTTGTAACCGTTGAACCACGTGAACCGTTTGTAACCGTTGAACCACGTGAACCGTTTGTAACCGTTGAACCATGTGAACTGTTTGTAACTATTGAACCGTTTGTATCCATTACATGATTTACATTAGACATGAACATTACTTTGGTGGTTTGGTTTGATTAAGTGATTAAGTAACGACGCGTGTGTAATATGATACAAACATGGTGGATACGCCGCTGGTACTTCCTATATATAAGTGTTTGTATGGTATTACATATCGTAGCGTTATTTGAATCATTTCAGTTTGATACATATAACATTTTATACAAATAACATACTTTTCACAAGACATTGTTTTACAAACAACTTATCTTATACAAACTCAGTCTACATGGTTATTCATTTAACCATACATTATTCTTTTATCTATACATATCATTTGAACTTATTGATTTTCAAACGATTTACAAGACAAAGCAAATTACAAGGTTCATGACTAAACATTTTCTCAAACATAAGTCATGAAACCTATTTTCACAAAACCTATGTATCTCACCGGCATTTTTATGCTGACGTACCTATTTTCACATGTGTTTTTCAGGAACTGTTGCATAAGATGATCAAGATACATATAGGCAGACTTGGGCTTTAGTGACAATAAAAGATGCAGACTAGTTAATTATGTTGTATTTCCATGTTTGTTTAGACATTGTAACACTTTTAATCAATAAAACGAAACTTTAATTTCCATGGTTGTGAAACATTAATTCTGTTACAACACTCCCCGATGTTTCCGCCACGTTTTGTATGTTCTACGTGGTCGGGGTGTGACAAAAATGCTTAATTTTTTTTGTTATTTTCTTCCTTTCTTACCCTTCTTCATTTGATCAATGACATTTATGTCTAATAAATACATACTATATATTAGATTATTTATCTATATATCTATATATATTCTAAAGTTTAGTTATATGTTCTATTTTAAAACCAAAATTTATGGTTGTTTTAAGTTAGAGTTTATAGACTTTTTATAACAATTCACCTTAAAGGATCGATTGGTGATTAGATAACTAATATTTAATATTACAATTAACTTTAATGAAATAGTACGAGCCTTTATGACCATGTTTAATCAATGAGGCTCTTCCTTTTCTCCATATATTAATGTTTAACTTAGAGTTTTTAGACTTTTCATAACAATTCACCTTAAAGGATTGATTGGTGATTAGATAACTAATATTTAATATTGTTTACTTTTTTATTTATTTTTTATTTATGTTTATGCAATGAACCTCTTCGTTTTCTTCATCAAGTGATGTTAAGCTTATTTAATGGGGTTGTTTACATACCACCACCATTTACGGTCGCTTTCAATTGCATTGATTATTCCACGGTTTTTTTCTGGGGAGGTGAATGGTTTGAATGTCTATTATATAACGTCCTCCTTCTCTATTGTTGTAGGTACATATTCAGCCTTGCAACTCTACTAACATGTCCAGCTCTCTTAATATGAATACATCGGGAAGTGGTGTTGGCTGCCAAATGGCCCTTGCTGACCTCCGTGAAGGGAGTACCGGCCCCATCACGGTTATGGCTTGCCGAAAGTGGGATGTCACAAGTGTCAATGGACGCTACATGAGCACCGACTATGTCGTCAGTGATAAAAAGGTAAGTCTCACCCTTTTAACCCCCCTTCTGTTTTCCTTTTACCGGTTTCGTTGTTATTGAAATTATGCTGTTTGGTTTGCACAGGGAGGTGTGATGCATTGTACCGCAAGAAATAACATTGCGCACTACTTCTTTGACAAACTCAAAGAGGACGGGATATATTTACTCAAGGGTTTTACGGTACAGAGCACCGATCAATACTGGATTCTGAAAGACAACCCCTTTGTTATCGGGTTAAATGGTTCCACGATTGTGAAGAAGGTTGACGATGCCAGTGGTTCCTTTACGCGCTACCCGTTCTTACTTACGTCGTTTGAGGACCTCCAACCAACTGAGAGTAAGTTTTTTGTAGGTATGGTGAATAATAATATTTCTTAAAAATACTTTATAAATTCTTATTACAAGATGTTTTATTTTGATTAAGCAAGTAGATTTAAAGTATGTCAATTTGTCAATATGCAAATGATAAAAGCTTGAATACTAAATTTTCATACGCAGTGTATAAATTTGCACATGGGCTTTAAAATCATTTATGACTATGAAGATACTAAATTTGGAGACCGGAATAATACCGCACCCGCTAAGAACATGTTTTGTCATTTGGTTTTAAAGATTTGCATATGGGTTTAAATTTACATATATGTCATGTGGGTAGAGGCTATGATGTTTAAATTTGCATTTAGGTCATAAGCAAATTTAAAAACAACATGCAAATGATAAAATCTTAGATACTAAATTTGCATACGCAATGTATAAATTTGCATATGGGTTTTAAAATCATTCATGACTATGAAGATACTAAATTTCAGATTGGAATAATACCGCATCTGCTAAGAACATATTTTGTCATTTGGTTTAAAAGATTTGCATATAGGTCATATGGATAGAGGCTATGATGTTCCATAAGTTTGAATGTATAAATACACTAAGAACATACTTTTCAATGTATAAATTACGGGTTCAGATGGGCAACACGTGTCATTTGGTTTCTAATTTTTATGATTGTTTTTAAACATGGCTTCACAAATCTGGCCCATCATATAACTGTGTCAGTTGAATTGGGCTTCTCTATTAAATGAATGGGATGGGCAACTTGGTTGAAAACTGATATAAAAATACATTTCCCATTATTAGGGATTTGTAAAAGTTTGAAGTTTGAACGACCGGGTACATGTACCAGGTTTGATTATGAATGGGAATAGTTGGATTGGGATTATCACCAAATTAGTCCGGGTTTGTGAAACCCCTGGGTTCAGGTTTTTTATCACTGCCCTTTAACACAAAACATAATTTATAGGAGTTTATAGTTTACGTAGAGATTAATGTTCTTTTGGATGTTAATGAAGTTGTGTAATATGTTATCAATTGTTTGGGATATATATGCTAACATGAATGTTTGTTAAGTGGCCCACCTTTATCTCTCTCTTTTCTGATTTATTGTTTGGTTTTCCACCGGTCGTTGTTATCACATCTGTCGCTCTCTACTGCTTTGCTTTGTTTTATACAAACTAAACCATATGAATTGGAATGACCCTCCTTTCACCATTGCCACTGACTGTCGATGTAAACCTTAAGGCCGCCCCATCAAGTCCTTCCATCACTAACACAATACCGGCATTCATAACGCTTAAAAACACTGTAAAATTACTATTGCTACCAGAGATGATCGGTTGATTACTAATGATGATATAGGAAAACTTATGTATCACTGGCTGAATCTAAAGTAATTGCTATTAGATTAATGATTTGTATTTTTAAATTGATGATTAATTGATTAACATATATTAATGTTGCTACTACATTAATCATGTAAACTGATTACTAAAGATGACATAGAAGAATTTATGTATTAAAGTAATTGCTATCAGATTAATAACATGTAGTTTTGTGTTGAATCTTACTGTTAAATTACGTGGTGTGGCTGATGAGATGCTGGAATATCATTGAGAATATAATTAAATTAGTGTTTTACTATCGTGAACTCGATAGCTTCGCCACAAAGTCCCGCAACTTAGCCTGATTCCCCCCCTTTGTGGTTCCCTTTTTGAATGGCCCCTGATTGTTGTGTCCTTTTTAAACATTGTGTTGCAGATGTTATAGGATATGTTACTGAGGTGGGGCCGCAGTCTGTGAAAGCATCGGGTGCTCGCACGGTCGAGTTCAACCTAACAAATGAACGGTAAGTACCCCATCCCTATTGTCCATTTGGTCTTTTACTTTTTCTTAGTTAAGTCTCACTTTTTAGCCTTTTTATAAATTTCACAGCAAGCGCGGAGTTAGAGTGACGTTGTGGGGTCAGCTGGATGATGCTATGCTCAAGAAGAAGGAACAAAACCCCGTTGTCTATTCTCTAATCTTGACTTCCATGAGCGCAAAGTTTTACTTAGGTACAGTTGCTTTCCTACTGCGTCTATGATTATGCGTGTTACTCCAAAACCCTTTACCTTACTTGGCGCAATGCGGGCGCCCTTGGTTTGTCCAGCTCATCGTCAACTATGATCATTGATTCGCCCGAGGTACCCACCCTACAAACTTTCAAGACATCCATTAGGTACTGGTACAACCTTGGTCACGCACACTTTAATTATCTGTTTTTATACGTTTATCGCTCTGGCTGAATATCCAACTATGATTCCCAGCTGTGTTGCCGTTGGAGATACTAGCGATCCAATCACCGAGGATGTGGTCTGTGTTGCTACGCTACAAGAGTTTGTGGACAGGGTCCGTGCCGACAAATCCAAAAAGAAGGTATGTATGCCAACTGGTTGTTACCATTCGTCTCCACCCTTAGACCTACATGTGAGAGTTTGGACATGGTGTGGGTGTGGACATGTTGTACCTGGGTCGAACCCATCTAATCCGGGCATGTACAGCTGGCAACCATTCCAACACCCCCTATAGCTTTATTTTTTTATTAACTTACTTTTATGCATGACCCATACCAATCTATCCTCATCTTCTTCAAACACTTATTTATGACAACCTTTTAGGTAAATTCAACCTAATTCCACAAACTCGATAACAAAAGCTAAAATATTCAAATATTTAGTAATCAAAACCCTTAACATAACTGAAATCAATCCTAATTTCCAGTTTCTCAACTCAGAATTAAGAAATGTACATACTGTTTATATATATTTCAACTCAAAAACCTGACCAGAGAAAATTGATACTAAATTGAACCAAAAATGAGGCCTTTTAGTACCTGGAATCGACGTCACCTCCAGCAAAGCTGGAATCATTTTAGATTGAGAGGGTTTAGTTTGACACCTGGAAACTTTGGATTTACGGGGTTTGACTTTTATGTAAGGGTTTTGGATTTTAGGTCAAACTAGGATAGAGATCTGGTCGACAGAACTGTTTGGCCTGCCAAGTGTGCGACAATAGGGATTAGCCTCCCCGACGTACCCTACCTATGGACCTACCATGTGTGAAGACACTGTCCATACACCTTTAGAAGAGAACGTATTTTGCTTCATAGGAGGTGTTTCGCCTAGCTTTTTTTAAGCAAGCTTATAGCTTTTTTAAGTCGTCTAGAAAAGTTCCCGTTTTTTCCTTCGCAGGACTACTTATGCAGATTCAGATTCAGAAGAGAACGTTGGCGATGATCCACGTGAAAGGTACACCGTTTGGACACAAACATACACCTTTAGATTTCACTTTTATAGTGTTAGTAGTAACTCATTAAATTTCAGATTCCATTTAACATTAATTCGCCTTTATTCCAAAGAAACTACCAAAGTCCATTTAACAGTTTCATTTGACTTTATTCTTAGTTAGGCTGCATACATTAGATAAAAAAAATGCATAACCTACCACTTTTTAACAGTCTTCCTTTTGTTAATTCACTGCAGGCAGTCGACTGGTGATGGGATTGGGGATGACAGTGCCATGCGCTAACTAAAGTTCGGTCCATGTGTTATCCAATAAGACAGGGAGGCGTGCGAGAGATACTGTGTTTTTCCATTTATGTTTCATGTTTTTGATTTTGGAAGACATCTTTTTCCCTTTTTTTTGGCACACGAGTTATGCCAACATAACAAATTACGATCCATGGTTTAATAAAGTTTTAGCATGCCTCTTTATATGCGTCTTTGTCTTACGTACACTGCTACTACAGATTACTCGCTTTGCCTTTTGGGTTATTATATCTCAACAATTATTATGTGGTTTTATTTTGTTTGATATAATTAAGTTGTTTAACTTAACATGAGACCAGCTAATTTGTTACGACCCGTTTAACCTGTTAATCACAACCCTTCCCCCTGTATTGTTTAACCTGTTATATTCAAGTTTTCAACTTTAATGTGGAACCTTTGGTTAGACTTTAGACAGTCAAAATACTCTCCTTTTTAGCTTATATATTTAATATTTACTACAATTTAATTGAAATAGCTCTAGCACGGGATTTCTGGACTCTGAGATACACTACAAGTTTAGCAAATGGTAGTCTTGAGGTAAGTTTATTGTACCATTGACGGTTCACCATTATCTTTAGAAATTTACTTCTGATGTATATATGTTGGTTCTTTAAATAACTGAGAAATAGAGGCGAAACGAGTTGGTTAACGGGTATTAAAACAACATCACATGACTATAAGCACAATGACAATTGTCACAAATAGAGGACTACATTGTACCTATGCTTCAACTAAAAATAAAATTTAATTAAATGGACTAAACAACTGCATTAAGTTTGAGACCAGGGTAAAAATCTAAAACATCATTTTTGTTTATTTTTTACTTTTATAACCAGATGTGTTGTAGGCATCTGAAAATGTTACCCTGGAGTCGGTACACAAGATTGGCAAGCTGGAGTGACATACGTGTCCAGATAACACTTTTTAAGTCCTGCATACCCTATTTATTAAGTATTGGGTTAATTGTAATAAATTTTAGTAAATAAATATATAGATTATATAACTAAACACTTGAAGAACTATTAGGATTTGTTAATTTTGTTGGTTTATAAACTGCTTTCTGATCTATAAAAGGGAACAAAACCTGCAATTTGACTTTTAGATGTCAAAACTGAATTTATAT
This sequence comes from Helianthus tuberosus, assembly GCA_030545235.1. Lineage (NCBI taxonomy): Eukaryota > Viridiplantae > Streptophyta > Magnoliopsida > Asterales > Asteraceae > Helianthus > Helianthus tuberosus. The sequence goes on from CM060444.1 coordinate 163,984,905, forward strand.
GTATATGTGTATGTAGTATAATATATATATATATATATAGGGGACCGCTAAAATGAGAACCACCTCTAGTTGTAAAAACCATGAGAACCTCTTGATCCGGGGCGAGTTGGACCAAATTTTTTTTTTCATAAACGTAGATGTGTGTATTACAAACTCATATGTAAAAAAAAATTCAAAAAAAAAAAAATGTCGTGTGTGTAGTTTTTTACACCACAAGTTTGGTGTTTACGGGTACCAAACTTGTGGTGTAAAAAACTACACACAAGACATTTTTTTTTTGAATTTTTTTTTACATATGTGTTTGTAATACACACATCTGCGTTTATGAAAAAAAATTTGGTCCAACTCGCCCCGTACGGTGTAGTTCTCATGGTTTTTACAACTAGAGGTGGTTCTCATTTTAGCGGTCCCATATATATATATATATATATATATATATATATATATATATATTTAACATCTATTTTACACCATCTAAAACAATGAAAAAGAAAAAATAAAAATAAAAATTTGAAAACTGTGACGTCTTTTGAAGAGGGTTGAGAAACCACACGTCCATAGATTTGAAGTTTTGTGAGACCACATGTGGTGGGGTTAAAAACGCGGGGGAACACTGTACCCTCGGGCGTTTTGGGCCATTTTTGACTGGTGGTGCTACCACAAAGCGCCGGATGAGGAGTGGATTTTGGTCAAAATAACCATGGTCAAACGGCTAACTTGAAAAAAAAAACCGGTTTTTGTTTTAAAAATCTATACTATATTCGCACTTTCGTACCGTGTCACGCACTATCTATATCAGTCGTCGTTCCAGGAAAAAACAATAACTATTATGCATGTCGTGCATCGCACGGGTGTTCCCCCTAGTAAATAATAAAAAATAAGTTTATGGATAATAAACTCACCACTTTCATCAAGAACATATATTCAAAAATGCATTCTATTGTATTTGTTTATTTGAACCAAAATTAATCAAATTTAACAAAAAATGTGTTTTGTAATTTTAGAGAAGTTAGTTAAAAATTTAGATGTAAATTGTCGACTATGCCGCAACACGCGGGTTTCCCACTAAATAAAAAAATGTTGCAATATGCTATATAATATTTATCATAAGGGTTTCCCTATTCATCATAAGGGTTTCCCGTGCGTTGCAGCCATAAAGCGCGTGTGCTTTTATATATACACACAAACAACGTATGTACAATTTTTTAACGTTTTCAATTTGAATTATGTTCTCGGCCCATATTGTCGACTCCGCTGCAACACGCGGGTTCCTTACTTATATATACACACACATCTATAGCTAATAAATCAGGTGATATATGAGACCAGGATTATTTTCCCTTGTTATTTAATAATTAGATTCAAATAAATAAATAAATAAAATCTTTTACCTTTTTTTTTAACGACAAAAATTATATAATCACTACTCTTAAATTACACCAAGTTTATTACATGTCAAAAATTAAACCATGTTCTCTCCCAAATGACGTGAAAGCCTCTAAATCATCACTTTGACTTTAATCAAATTGAACCAAATTTGGTTTCCTTCTTGGTCGTAACAAGCCATCAGATATTTTGGGATTTGCGAATCACTCCATCAAACGGCTACCGACTTAGGCCATCCGTAGTCATAAAGCCCCTTGTGGGGCGTTATGCGACACGTGTCGTGCCACGTCACACGGGGGCTTTATGGGGCGTTATATCACTAGAGCCCGTAGTCATAAAGCCCCTACCCATCATTACCTATTTAATAATTTTCAACTTTATTAATTAATATAAAAAAAATTGCTTGTTTCTGATTGGTGGAATGTTGGAAAGGAACCAGAATAGCGGCGCCATCTCCATCGCGCCATGGCAGCCATCTCCGGCCATAGCGCCCTGCGTTTCGGTGTGGGCGGCGCTATGGGGTGCCATACCGCCCCACTACGTATGCTCTTAGCTGAAAAGCTCAACGAACCATAATTTTACTCTCACAAACCTCACTACCTCTCAAAAATTTCCTGTATTTAACTCATGTATGTAATACACGAGTATCTAATCTAGTGTACATATACAATGGCGAGTCTAGGCGAAATCTAAAGATTTGTAAGGATGTGTATTAGATCAAAGAGACAATATATGTTTAAAAAACAAAAATATGATTTTACATCTAACTTGTAACGTTTTTGGATGTTCTCAACCCCTTTCGGTGTTAACAAGTGAAGGACAAGAGAGGTGGGACAGATTAGTTTACAAAGTCAAATAAGAAAACTATAAAGAGAGAAAAACCCAAATTTAACACGGACATATGAGTGAAGGACAAGAAATACGTAATAGGACTTCTAGAATTAGTTTTGGTGAGAGGACTAAATCATTCCACTTGTCACCAGTTTAATAATTCATAATATATGTTAAAATGGATATTATATTTTCTATTGAAGAAAGTATTTTTTTTTCTTATTTATTAGAAGTTGACGTATTTTTATTAGATTGATAAATATTTAGTTATTGGGTGATGCATATAACACTCTTTAAGTATTTCCAGCTTAAGTTTATTTTCTTTTACTTGTCCTCAAATGTTATGGTTCGATTCGGTATTTACAACACTTTTGAGCAAATTGTTAACTAGTGGCAGAACCAGAACACCGTTAACTATTAGTATTGCCACTACTCTACAAACCATGCATAAATTGCATATATGATATATTTAAGTCGTGTCATTCCTTTCATGTGTACATCCAAATTCGCTTATATATCGACTATATATTACCGGAACAAGTTGATAGGATCCCCCTTTTTATGTCCCCATGACGCCTTGTAGGTCCGGCTAGGGGAGGATCTAGTCGCCTAATCCTTGTATACGAACCACTCCGGTTGTGCGGAATCCAACCGGAATAGCAAACCGAGATCGAACACGTAAATACACGACACACAATATTCACCGATTAACACCACTGTATTAATACGTATGAAAGGTTCGGTTACAAAGCAATGTTTACAAATGTGTATTGCAAACTCTCTAAAACTCTCGTGTGTGTGCTCTCACAAATATGCTCTCTGTGTTCCGTCTACTGTCTCTTAACTGAGACTGTCTATTTATACCCACACACATCAAGGCTTGACGAAACAAAATATCAGTTGGCGAAATGGACTCAAATCGACGAAACAGGACTTGTTTCGTCGACCACCTTTCTTGATTCGTCATTTTTGGCTAAGGCCCAACAGTTGAGGCCCAGTGAATCTGATTGGTCCAAGTTCATTTGCCCATGCACGTTCATATTGGCAGTATCTTCATGAATTTGCATTTAGACAACATGAGTGACATCATCATGACATCATCATGATGATGTCATGATGATGTGGCGTTGGAAATAGGTTGCGGCTCTCCGTGCTTCGCGTGTCGAACTCTGGGACGCACGACGGAGGAATGTCGTGACGTCGGGCTTGAGCCGAACCTAACCGGGTCGACTAAGTCGAATTGAGCCGAGTCGAACCGAGCCGAGTCGCGTACACATATATGTATCAACAAACTCCCCCTTGGACGCTACTCGCGAGATTCGCCTTTCATGTCTTCTATGTCGGAGGATCTTCAAAGTCTTCACGTCTTCAAAGCAGAAAGTGTATCAACAAACTCCCCGTATCATGTAGGAAGTGTGTTGACAAACTCCCCCTTAACATAAGCTCCCCCTTGAGTTATGCTCGTGAATGACTTGATCATTAGCTTGAGATCCTTGTGGTGTTGATGATGGTCAGCGGCAACTCGATCATCTTCATCTTTTGAGTGCCTTCACGTCGTGTCTTCATTCCAAAGCTTGTCATCTACCATGTTCTCCTTGCCTTTAGAATCTGCACATGCAAGAAATCTAAACGCGTAATGAGAACAACCGCTTGGAATATCATAAGCAAACAACACACATGTGACCATTGTTTAATCAAACACTGTCCGACAGTTTGAAAGTTTAATGTATTTTATCAATTTCAATTTTAACTTTCAGCACTTTGCAAATTTCGACCGTTTATGAAGATTTAGTCATTTTCGGTTTTCGTTCAGGTTTCAGGTAACGAAGACTCGAGCTCCAACATCGTACGATCGAAAATAAAATAGAAATAAAATCTTTTTGGCTTTTATAAGGTTTATATTAAAACAGATTTTAGGTGTGTTTTAATATTTGAAATGTAAAGACTGAAAGCAGTAAATAAATATATACAGACATACGGAAACTGAAAGCATTAAATAAATATTTACAGACATTCTTTTTGTGAGTTTCGAGGGTAAGAGAATCATATCAGTGTACGGTCATGCCAAAACGCTCTTGTTGTTCAATTAATTAACATTAAGATAAGCATCCTATAACAATTATCGGTATTGTTGTCCACATAAGCTCAACTTATCAGATGTAATCATGGCGAGGGGATACGTTAAGGTATGATTTATACTTACCGACCGGTGTTCATCCACATCACGACACATTCCCGTATCAAGGTATGCACGAGGGTTCATCTTACCGGTGAGTATACCGATTATCATCTGTTTGACCGTATATGATGTGAGATTCTCACTTATTTTGATTGAAAACAAGCCCTATGTGATATAATCACTTATTGATGAGGAACTTGATTTTCGATGCATGAGGGCACAGGAGCAAGTCCGTGAACAGGTCAGTACTTTCGTACAGCAGAGAGACGAACTTGACTCCCGGAAAGAATTTGTGATATTTTATCACTTATTTGTTTGGGACATGTGATTGTTTATCACTTATTGAGGTCGAATGCAGTATGTAATATGTACACGTATGTATGGTATCATGGAAGATCTAGACTTGCGTCCCCGTTATTTTTCGGTAAAAGATACAACCATGATACCCAGATGATAAGCAGCATAAAGACCGAATATCTCAGAACCTCGGCAATCTCTCAAACGAAATTTCGGTACTAAGACCATATGCCAATGAATGGTTCCCACCCAGTCTTCAGTCGATTTAAGTTTATATCACCCTGCACACTTTAAAATGATTGTGAGCCTACCGATACATCTTATATAGAGCTGCTTATCGTTTTTCATTTAAGGTTTAAAGAGGTTTAGACATACCACTGATGTACTATCATTTTCTCTTTTGCTCGCCAGGAAACTCATTTTTGTTTTTCTATTGTTTTTGAGTTTTTGAAAATTTTCAATGTTTTTGGATTTTCAAATTTTGGATTTACTCCCCCTAAAATCAACAAACTAAGATAAATTTAAAACACAAAGGTATTTACAAAAATGATTTTCCGATGTTGGTTTTACTCTTGCTTGACCTTAATGCCGTTTACCAATAATAAGTAGTCAAATATTGATTTGTCAAATGCTTTGGTAAAAAGGTCGGCACGTTGGTCATCGGTGCGGACCATGACAACATTGATGAGTTTCATAGTGAAACAATCACGTGTGAGGTGATATTCGAGATCAACGTGTCTGGTCAAAGAGTGCTGTATGAGATGATAATAATTCATAAAGCAGCTAAAATATCGACAAGTATAGGAGAGATTAGAAATTCAAAACCGTATCCTGCAACTGCTTCGTGCATTGCAAGGAATTTGAGTGTTCTCCCAAACTGGATATCCACCCGGTGTGGACTTCAAAGTCGATTTTTGTAGCTACTGAGAAATCTCTTGACAGCAACAAGATCAGAAACCTCTGGGTCCGGCTGGTCTTCCACATTGCACCAGCGAAGGTCTTTGTCTTTCTCTTTCAGAAGTAGTGTGCGGTTGTTCAATCCACGCCAAGGCATCCGCACACCCGGTTTGGTTTGATCAACAAACACATTTTCTTCAAACACACCGTAGAGAAAAGTACCCTACACGTTCATCTTGTGGACTTTGAACTTCTTGTGGAAGAAAAATCCATGAATCTTCGAAAGGCTTCAGACGTGCTACAGGCGCGTACTTTTCATTGGAATCTTTCCTGAGGACCCGATCAAAAACCATAACAACCAAACTTTGGAACATATTTCATCCGGTCGAATTTTTCAACTTCATTCAACAACATTCTTTCATCAGACATTTTTATTTTTTTTTTGTCTTCTTTTCTCCTCTCTTTTCACATTTCTCTCCATCAAAGGCAACAACTCCTAGATATAATGATGTATCGGAGTCTGGTGTCGCCGATCTTGTGCATGGACGCTCCACTATCAACAATCCGAAGACTATCAATAGTTCCTCCTGGAACATCCTGCACACTCATTCAAAGATTAGTTGGAGAGGGGGACCCAAGCCTTCACAGACTTGGGTCGTCCGTCATCATCGAGAATTGTAACATCCATTTCCCGATGATTCGGAATTGATGTAGCTCCCCCTGAAACGGTTACTGGTTTTGGTTTCCAAATCTGTTTTTGTTTTTCATTTTTAATTTCTAACTTAACAGACTGTGTTTGGACAACCTCCGGTTTTAAAATCTTTTCAACATTTTTCCGTTGTTTCTTTCTCTGTTTCACTTCTTGTTGTTTAACAAGACGAGGGTCCTGTTTTGGTGAAACAAATCTTTTATGGTAATTATTACCATGGGGGGCATCAACTTTTGCTTTCAACTTATGAAGATACGGACAGTTTCGAATTATGTGTCCAATTGTACCACATTCAAAACACATTCTCCGCTCTACAAACCTCGGAGCATCATGTGATTGCCTAGCCGATGATGAACTTTGTGATCCCGAAGTACTAGGTTTTGAACTGTTTAGTTCATTTCTTTTCCTCACTGTTGCTTTCTTGACAAAATCTAAGTTAGATTGGTTCTCAAAATTTGCAATTTTGTCCGTTCCCTTAGATTTCACAAAGTTCACATTCTTTTTCTTCTTCTGATTCGGCTTCCTTGGATTTTGAGTCGGTGTTTTACCTTTTGATTTGGCATGATTTTGCTGTTTTTGCACTGTTGGTAACTTTTGATTGCCAAATTGTTTTCGAACTTCGGCCTTTGGGATAGGAGGGCACTGTGTTACTGTAACATGTGGTCCTGTCTTTCCCAAAAACTTACTTGTTGAATTTTCAAAGACTTTACTGATTAAAGATTGATTAACATTCTTAATAGGAAAATCTTTGTCTGAGTAGATTTTATTATCACCAACAAGAGTATACAGCAAATCCACACTTTCAGACTCTTTTGCAGATGTGGACTCGATCGGAACAGTCTTAGCAGGTTTTGCGGGAGGATCACATAAAATATGATTCT